>CM057728.1:0-5679851 GCA_030064385.1 Melaleuca quinquenervia | reverse complement strand
GGTTTTGCCACGTCACCGTCCGTCGGCAACCTCGGACGGTCACGAGGGCACATTTCCACAGAAGCTATGCGATATTTGCAAGTTTGGGCCCAAATTGTTTCCCCCGTCACGAAGGTTGAACGCGGAACTCGAAAGATCGAGGCTTCTCCCTTCATGGCGGCGAAGCCCGTCTGAGTAATGAAGAGTCGAGCTGGATTGTCGAGGAGCCGTAGCTTTCTCCGTTCCGCAGCGATGGCTTCCAGGTCCCTGTCTTCTGCTTCTTGCTCTTCTTCATCGCCTGCAAAAGGTAAGCTTTCCTCTCTCTTCGCACACCCACGTAGAAATTCTTCCCAGAATCTCAAACTTCCACAAGAACTCGCTGGTGGAGACTCGCCTCCGCCCCCAAAATCCACACTTTCCGCCGACCCAAAAGACCAAGCTCCCTTCGCTCTTTTCCTCGAGACGAAGTGTAAATCGGGGGATTTCACCGAGGACGAAGCGCTCCGCCATTTTGATCGCATGATCTCTATCCGACCCTTTCCTCCTACTTCGGCGTTTCGCGTGTTGTTAGGTGTCCTATCCAAGAAAAAGCATTACTCTGCCGTGATTTCTCTTCGGAGAAAGCTGGAAGTTACTGGGCTCCTGTCTGATTACTTTGTGCTGAAGGTTTTGTTGAACTGCTTCTGCAATGAGAGGCGGGTAAACGATGCTTTCGCAGTTTTGGCTTCGATTTTTCGCCGAGGTTATTGCCCTGATGCAGTCATGTATAATCAATTGGTGAAGGGATTGTGCTTACAACATAAAATCGGCAAAGGGGTCGCCTTGCTTAAGAAAATGGTGCGTTTGGGTTGCAGACCGACTGTTGTTACTTATGGCACTTTGATTAGTGGGTTGTGTCAGACTGGCAATACGAGCAGGGCACTCAAGTTACATGAAGAAATGCTGACCAGCAATGGTGCACATAGCGTTTTATGCAAGCCAAATATTGTTTGTTATGGTGCTATTATTGATGGATTTTGCAAAGCCGGGTTAGTAGAAGAGGCCAGCAAACTTTTCATAGAGATGAAAGACAATGGTGTTTCACCAAATTTGGTTGTTTACAACTCGCTGATACTTGGCTTGTGTTGCATGGAACAGTATAAGAAAGCCGCTGATTTGCTTAACGAGATGGTGGATCAAAGAATGGAACCTGACATAGTATTGTTTAATTCTCTGTTGAATGTCCTTTGCAAACAGGGGAAGCTCAATGAAGCCGAAAACATGCTTAAATTGATGATTGAGAGGAGTGTGGATCCTAGTACCATTACTTATAACACTATTATGGATGGCTTGTGTTCAGCAGGTAAGATTGAGGAAGCAAGGGAACTGCTTGATTATTTGATTAATAAGGGTTGTCTAGTCAACGAAGTCAGCTTCAATGTGCTGATCAAAGGGTATTGCAATCAGGGAAGTGTAGGAGAAGCCATGAACATGTATAAGAAGATGATTAATAATGGTGTTAAGCCAACACTTGTCACCTTCAATTGCCTCATCGACGGGTTGTGCAAAGCAGGGAATTTGAAAGCTGCATGGGACTTATTCCACATGTTGCAGCAGGATGGGTTAGCACCAAATGTTGTAACATACTCTATCAAGATAAATGGACTCTGCCGACAACGTCAACTGGAAGAAGCAAATGAGCTACTTGCTAAAATGGAAGACAATGGCTGTGTGCCAAATGTTGTCACATTCAACACATTGATGCATGCTTTTTGTCAAAATGATAAGGCGTTGAATGTGATTGAGCTGCTTAAGAAAATGGCAGGAAAAAATATGGTACCAGATGCAACCACAGCATCTATAGTATTTGACTTGCTTTCAAAGAATAAAAATTATCACGAGTATTTGACTTTACTTCCAACATTTCGTTCATGAAAGTTCATGATAGAAGACACGGATTGGTCATTGGCATGCTTTTTTCAGAAGGACTGCAATGGACAACACCAGCATCATCCTTTGGTTGAGATTTTTGGGTGTTGGTAAGTCAATTGTCTGTTGTAATCAACTAGCTTTGGCATTGGTGATTTTCGTAGATGATTTAGTGATTATAATTGATAAAGGTATTTCATAGAGTTATACGCATGTGAAGAAGCATGAGGCGCATCCCTTGGCATGCTTTTCCGATATATAATAGCTTTATGTTTGGCGATTTGATGCATCTTATGCTTTTTACGTCTATACAGGAGCAGACAGGATTGATTGTTCCATCCAGTTGCGTAGCTGTTGGAATGCCCGTGCAGGAGACTTAAATCTCCAAAAAGTATTGGAGATTTACACTGCCGGGGGTGTGGGGCCTCATGTGGTGCACTTGTAAATGGAAAGAACGTACCAAAATAAGTTTGGTGTTCCCAGTTGGAAGCTGTTCTTTCCAGAAGGTAAGAGAATGGTTGCAAGGTTCTGCGGTGGTGAGCTGACATTGGAGTAGGAGAAAGCACTCTCCACTAAATCTGCAGAAGGAATGATGAACTGAGGGATCAAAAGATGACTTTATAACCTCTCCTCGCTCGTACAGATTAAGAATGTTATTGCGAGGAACAAACTCAAAGCATCAGTACCACGAGGTCACTTCAGTCAAGAACATTGCCTTTTTCCTTGACATAACGTTGATCTGAGCTGGAGGGCTAAGCCGGTTCTACCAAGGAATCATCTCGGCTGATGTTCTTAATGTTCCAATTCTGGGCTTTATGTTTAGAAGCAGAGAAGAGGAATGAATTTAATTGTGTTCCTGTACTTTTTGTTGTATTTTCGTATTAATAGGAATATATGCATCAAGAGCAATTTGTTCACTTGATCAATTATGCAATAAGAGTCCATTATTAGGCGCTGCAAACAAGCACTTGAATGTCATAACTTTCTATCAATTTTGAATGCCAATACTTTTTAAATATATTTACTAAGTGTCAAAAATCCGACTTGACATTACACTTGTGATGAATGATTATAAAAAGTTAAGGCATTCAAGCATTTGATTAAGAAGTTATATAGTACTCAAATAATCGGAAAAGAAGTTATGGTACTCAAGTGATACATAAGTTGTAGTATATCAAGTGAGCGTCATTATTGTCATATAAAAATTATAATACTTATGAATTATCTTTCCTCAGCTCATTATATCTTTCAAACAAATTTTACGAGTCCATCTTGCCAAGCAATTTTTCAATTTTTTAAAATAAGAAAGGTTGTTCAATCTTTGAATTTTGGTCTTTGGGCCTTCAGGAATGAGCTCATTTCCATCGGAATCAATTTTCTGACTTAGAATATATATTCAGCAACGATTTATTTGTTTCATGAAAAATGTGTCAATTTCAAAAAATATTTTCTGCGAAGTAGTTTCAAAAAAACACGATATTTTTCGATATTTGATTGAAATATGGAAATGAACCAAAAATTTTTATAGACAAATCTTATTTAGACACTAGTAACTTGTGCATAAGCGGTTCGAAAATTGAGTAGCTAGGGCCCTAAGTTCAATCTCGATGGACCTCAACCTAGGTATCGACACTTGGGTCTTGGGCACGAGCATGGGCATCGATCCTAGGTCCGATCTTGATGGACCCCAACGCTAGGGACTAGGGCATGGGCTCCAAAGCTCAAACCCAACCTTAATAGACTCAAGCATTGGTATTGGAGTCCTAGGCTTCACCTCGATGTTCTCAAACCTAGCCTTGATGGATCCGGGCACAGGCATCGGGAGTCTTGGACCGGACCTCCATGAACTTGGGCCCGGATGTCCAAGACCTGAGCATAGGCATTGAGGTCTCAAGGCTAGCCTCAATAGACATAGGCCTAGGTTCTAGTATCGAGATCTCAAGCTTGACCTTAGTGCACTCAGCCCTCATTCTGGGGACACAACATGGACGCCGAGGACCTGAGCATCAGCACCGGGACATCGCATGGACAACACATGGATATTGCATGTACAAGGCATAGAGGTTGGGATCTTTGGTTTGATTTCCATGGACATGGGCATAGCCTTGACAAACACAAGCCTAGGCACTGATGTCTAACCATTTTTAAAAGAATAATTTCCTTATTTTTTTTTTGGAAATGAAATCACTTTTCTAAATTTATAGATTTTCCATTGCCTATGACAATATTTTATGTTGGCTCATTTTTCCAAGCGATTCAAATATTGGAAAATGAGTAAATTATTTTCTTTGAAAGAAAATTCACGAAATAAATGAGCCTTAGACTCTCTCTATGATGATTATTATTTTTGGCCAAATATTCTATCCTAATCAAAATAGAGAACAGGCAACTTGAAGGACACTAAACTCGAAACTGCCTCAAATCTAATTGCCCTAAATTGAATCCTACTAGGATTCAGTTAGACCTTAGCATATAATATCTCTATCAATATAAATAACAATTCACTTCGTAATCAATGCTCGACTTTCAAGTAGTTTCCTCTATTTTGATCACTCCAATCAATTCTGACATATTTCTCCGGCTGTTGTCTTGTACAATGGAAAACCAAATGATAACCAGTTTTCTTGCCGAAGCTACAGAGATTGAAGCCTTCGATGTTCTTCCTAATAATATGGAGGCGGAGATTTTTACTCGAGTCGCCACCAATTCCAATAGACAATTCCTTCAATGCGAACATAATGTACCCCTTCAAAAAAAGCACTATATAATGGGCGATTAATTGATTAAAGAATTGCTGACTGTAGAGTGTTTTAAAAAACCTAGAGCTAATTTTAAGTTTCTTTTGACATCTGGCACTATTTAAGTGTACATCAAGCCCAGCTATTCGACATTAAGAACCCCAGCCGTGCCACTTCCTTGGTAGAATCGATATGACCCATTCGCTGCAATGGTGCAGGAAGCGTTCTCCAACTCCACTCCAGATCACCACCGCAGACAACCTTACAACCATTCTCTTAACTTCTGGGATAAACAGCTTCCAACAACAAACTCCAAAAATCAATTGGTGTGTCCTTTCCATTTCCAAATGCACCAAATGAGAGCCACCGGTGCAGAGCTCCAAGAATTCTTGGAGATACGAGTCCCCTACCCAACAACTACACAACTGGAGGGCACAATCGATCCTGTCTTCTCATCTATAAAGGGAAAAAGCATGAGACTTATCCAGTGGCCAAACATAAAGCATTGATGTGTGGATGGACACGCCAAGGGATGTGCCACATGCTTCTTCAACACGTCATGATTTTGACTAAAAGCTCGCATTAATGTGTTGAATGTGACGACATTTGGAGTACAACCATTCTCTTCCATTTTTGCAAATAGCTCATTTGCCTCTTCAAGTTGACCTTGCAGGCAGAGGCCATTTATCATAATAGTGTATGTTACAACATTTGGTGCTAACCCATCCTGCTGCAACATGCGAAATAAGTCCCACGCAGCTTTCAGATTCCCTGCTTTGCACAGCCCATCGATAAGGCAATTAAAGGTTGTAAGATCTGCTTTTTTGTTGCGATCTCTGGAATGAAACAAATCCAACGCATCTGAAAGCAAATTGTTCTTGCATAGTCCTTCCAAAAGTATGTTGAATGTGCATGAATCGGGTTCCACTTCACGACGTTTCATTTCACTAAACAATTCCTGTGCATCAGCGACCCTACCTTTGTGGAGAAAACCACCCATCAAAGTGCTAAAAGTAACTTTTGTTGGCTTAACTCCATTATTAATCATCTTCTCATACATATGCATGGCTTTTTCCATACTGCCCTGTTTGCAATACCCATTGATCAGCACAGTGTAGCTGACTGCGGTAATTTGAATACCCTTTTTCGACACATGAGCAAGCAGTTCCCTTGCCTCATCAACCCTACCTGCTGAACACAAGCCATCCATTATCGTGTTATAGGTAACAATATCAGGACCTACACCCCTCTCAATCATCAATTTGAGCATGTTTTCGGCTTCATTGAACTTCCCCTGCTTGTAAAGAACATTCAACAAAGAATTAAATGTGATTGTATCAGGTTGGATTCTTCGATCCACCATCTCGTTAAGCAAATCAGTGGCTTCCTTGTACTCTCCCAAGCAACACAAGCCACATATCAGCGAGTTGTAAACAACCAAATCTGGTGAAATACCACTGTCTTTCATCTCCATGAAAAGTTTGCCGGCCTCGTCTAACAGCCCCTCTTTGCAAAGTCCATCAATTATAGCACCGTAACAAAATATATCCGGCTTGCATACAACGCTATGTTCACCATTGCTGGTCAGCATTTCTTCATGTAACTTGAGTGCCGTGCTCGTATTACCGGTCTGACATAACCCACTAATCAAAATGCCAAAAGTAAAAACATTTGGCCTGCAACCGAAACGCACCATTTTCTTAAACAAGGCGACCCCTTCACCAATTTTATGTTCTAAGAACAATCCCCTCACCAATTGATTATAAGTGACTATAGTAGGGCAATGACCTTGGCGAAAAATCGCCCCCAAAACTGCGAAAGCATCCTTTACCCGCCCCTCATTGCAGAAGCAGTTCAACAAAATCCTCAGCACAAAATAATCAGACAGAAGCCCAGTAACTTCCAGCTTTCTGCGAAGAGAAATCACTGCAGAGTAATGCTTCTTCTTAGCTAAGGCGCCTAATAACAAGCGAAACGATCCAGCGGGAGGAGCAGGTTGAATAGAGATCATGCGATCGAAATGGCGGAGAGCTTCCTCCACGGTGAAATCCCCCGTTTTACACTTCTTCTCGAGGAAGCGAGCGAAGGGAGCTCGGTCTTTTGTGTCGGCGGAAAGTGCGGATTTTGGGGGCGGAGGCAAGACTCTACCAGCGAATTTTTCCGAAAGCTTGAAATTTTGGGAAGAATTTCTAAGTGGGTGTGCGAAGAGTGAGGAAAGTTTACCTTTTGCAGCTGATGGTAAAGAAGAAGAAGAAGAAGAGGAAGACGCCAGAGTCCTGGAAGCCATCACCGTTGAATGAAGAAAGCCAAGGCAGTTCAACTAGAATCGGATCGCCCCTCAGACGGGTTTCTCTTTGACAGACGAAGAGCATTCGTCGGGGACAATTTCGACTCTTTCAACTTTCAAGTTTCCCACGAAAAACATCAGCCTTCCTCTCCGAAATAACATCGACCTGAACGTCCAGATGTCACGTAAAATACAAAAAAGAAAAAACAATTTTGGAAAAAGTTTCGTGCAGCTTTTGCGATGATTAATGTACCCCAACCAAGAAAGTGGAGCGTGGTATTAATCATCAAAATTATTTAATATTAAATTACACGTTCATCTAATCTTTTAAATCTTTTAAAGTACTTTAAAATAATCCAACAAAATTCCATATAATATAGAGTATGATGTCTTAATTTTGAATCTTTCCATGCTTCTTAGAGGTTTTGCCTTCATTATAATCTTCCGTCCACAATATGGTTAAAAGCTCGCTTATTGTATCATTTGAATTTGTGATCTAATTAATTACCACCAGATTACAAGCTTGGTGATCAATAATTTTTTAGCTTATATTATATTAAAACATATATTACAATTTTTGGGGTTTGCATTTTTGTATACTTTATTAGAAATATTATGTTATAATGTTTCATTTATTTCATAAAAATAAACATAGGAAATTATTTTTCGAATATTGTGATATTTGGCAAAAGAAGGACAAACTAGTCAAAGAAAATGTTTTCCATCAACAGAATAAGAGGTCTTCTAGTATAGAGGAAAGCGAAAGCGAAAATCGTTTTTCCTCTTCTTCCTTACAACCAAGCGAAGCACGTTCTTCTCCCAGCACTCCTTTCAATTATTTTATATCTATAGTTTTCTTTTCTTTAGAAAATCAAAATTTTTATTATTTTTTCTTTTTCCTTCTTTCTTTATGAGTGGCCAGATATAAACTAATTACAGGTGAAGGATCAACTCGCTAGAGGCCAACGAGATTGGAGCCTCATCGGCTTGGCGAGACTCGAGCCTCATTGTCCTCTGACGAGCTCGTCCGCTTCTATGGCTAGCAATCGGCCAAGGAAAATGATATTAAAATAAGAGTAAAAAAAGAAATAACAAAAAAGAATAAATATATATGAAAGTTTTAGTAATTTTTCAAGCAAATTAAATCATATCAAAATGCAGAAAATACTTTCAAAGTCTTTTCCATATTTTAGCTAAATACTGTAAAATATTATCATTTTATCGTTTTCTTGAAAAAAAATATTTTCCAAAATTGCTACGTTTTCCAACAAAAAAATGTTTTTCTAGTTAATAGAAAATCTATTTTAAGTTCGGAAAATAGTTTCATCTTCAAAAGATTGAAAATTATTTTTTAAAAATATGATTAGATATTAATGGTTTGACAAAAAAATTCTTTGTTTAGGCATAAGAGCCCCAACACTTGTTCTCGTGCCCTTCATAATGGACTTGGGCTTAGAGGCTGGAGTTGGCCCACTAAGGTCCATGAAGATCAAGCCCAAGTTCAAAGAGGTCAAGTTTCAAAGCCCTAGTGCCTAGGCCATATCCATAGAGGTTAGGCCAAGAACACTAGCACCGGTGGCTAGGCCTAGGACTGTGACGCCCTAGCGTGGGTCCACAAAGACGAGGCTTAATAACCCAGTGTTCATGACCAAGTCCTTGTTGTCAACGCACTAGTCCATTGAGGCAGACTCAAGCCCACAACTCCTATATTTGAGATTAGTCCATTAATGTAGGGCTCACAACACTGGTGCTAGTGCTCAAGTCCATAGTGCCTAGGCCTATGTCCATTGAGATTTGGCTCGAGGCCCTATTGCTTGTTCCATGTCCACATGATGTCTATGCAATGTTTGTTTCAAGGCCCTAGTGTTAATGTTCAAGATCCCAATGTCCGTGCCATGTTTCCGCACCAAGGATTGAGTGCATTGAGGTTAGGCGTAAGATCCCAATGCCAATGCTTCAGTTCATTGAGGCTAAGCTCATGTCTATTAAGGCTAGAATCAAAACCTTAGCACTCGTGCTCAAGTCTAGGTCCATCAAGGTCAAGTCTAAGACTCCTAGTGCTTGTGCTTATATCTATTGATTAGATCTATTGAGAACGGGCTTAGGAGTGGTACTTGCACCTTGTCCATCAAGATTGGGCTTGAGCCCATCAAGGTCGGCCCTTAGATTCTAGTGCCTATACTCAGGTCCATTGAGCCAAGATTAAGGATCTTGGAGCCTCTGCCTCGATCCTCGATCTCGTGCCTCCTGGTTGCCCTTGCATGAAATTAGCAGTACTTTTATTCTGCTCTCTCTTTTCTTTTATCTTCTTTTGGTAACCCAATAAGCGATGACTTCCTATGGGCAAAAAGAAAGGAAAAGCAATGACATGCATGAGAGAAAATTGAAAAGGATTGGAGGATTTTCTTATTGTATTTCTCTTATTTGTGTTAATGTACATAATCATATTTATATACAAAGGAGAAACATGAAAATAGGAAAAAGGCACATGGAAGATAATCTAATAAGTCATTTACAGATTACTTGAATCAATTAGTCCGTAATTATAATTGCATGAATTTCTTCCAATCCTATCACTAGCACTCCCCCTCAAGCTAGTGGATAGTATATATTAAACACGCCTAGCTTGGTTTATGAATATGCATGATGTCTCTAACAGAGAAGTTTAGTAAAGATCTTTACAGGTTGTTCCATGGTTGTAATTCTTGTTTTTACAATTATCCCTTCGTGGACCTTTTTCTTGAGTAAAGTGCTAATCGACTTTTATATGCTTCCTTTTTTTTTTTCATGAAAGATTGGAATTGCCGCTAGCTTGAGAGTGGCATCATTGTCACAAAATAACTTGGTCAGTCCATCAACTCGTACTCCAAGGTCTGAGAGTAAGCCTGGTCTTCAAATTATTTCGCAAACAATTTTTGTCATGGCTTGATATTCTAATTCCATTGACGTTGAATCAGACGGTTGATTATTTTATCATCTTTGATGAAGTTAATGGCTTTCCTAGTTTATGCAAAAACTAATGAGAGATCTTCTTGTCATCAGACAAGTAGCATAGTCCGTTTTATAATAAGCCGTCATTTTTATATTGCAATCTTAAGACAAAAGTATACAACGTCCTAGACATTCTTTTAAGTACTTTTGACTTTAACTGATGTGTTCATATGAAACTGCTTTGGGTTATGCATAAATTGACTTAGTAGTTGCACTATATAACGTATATTAGGTTTTGCTATAAGAGGTATAATAATTTTCCAACGAACCACTGATATCTCGACACATCTTTAAGCAAATGGATCTAACTCACATCATATTCATGTATACTTAGTTTGACAATTTTGCTCAATTTGTATAATAGCCGGTTAACACCTTGATAGTCCAACTTGTCAAATAATTTCTCAAATGAATTTACGTTGGCTATAACAACTTCTCTTGTCGGATTAAGCTATTGCAATACCATAAAAATATTTGGGTGGTCCCAAATCCTTGATGTGGAAAGTAGAGTACAAATATTCTTTAAATTTCTTAATGATAGATTCATTTTGTTGATGAAAGACATTTTCTTTGACTAGTTTGTTCTTTTTTGTGCCAAATACCGCAATATCAGAAAAATAATTTCCTATGAGTTATTTTTTGTGAAATAAATAAAATATTATAACAGAACATTTCTAATAAGGTTTAAAAAAATGCAAACCCCAAAAATTGTAAGCTTGACATTTTTCTTATATATGTTTTAATATAATATAAGCTCAAAAATTGTCGATCGCCAAGTTTGTAATTCAATAGTAAAAAGGTCATAATGTCTTTAATTAGATCACAAATTCAAAATATACCACAAATTCAAAACATACCACAAGCGAGCTTTTAACCGTCGTGCGGACAGAAGATTATAATGAAGAAAAAATCTCTAAGTAGCACAGAAAGATTCGAAGTCAAGATATCATATTCTATGTTATATGATATTTTGTTAGATGAAAATGTAATTTGATATTTAACAATTTTGATGATTAATACCACGCTCCCCTTTCCTGGTTGGCGTCCATTAGTCATCCCAAAAGTTGCATTAAACTTTTCCTAAAATCTTCCTTTGTATTCAACGTGACATCTAGACATTCGGGTCGATTTTATTTTCGAGTGGAAGGCTGATGTTTTTCATGGGAAACTTGAAAGTTAATAAGGGTGAAGATGGGTGCTCTTTCATTTGTCAAAGAGAAACCCGTCTGAGGGGCGATCCGATTCTAGTTGAACTGCCTTGGCTTTCTTCCTTCAACGGTGATGGCTTCCAGGACTCTGGCGTCTTCCTCTTCTTCTTCTTCTTCTTCTTCTTCTTCTTCTTTATCATCAGCTGCAAAAGGTAAACTTTCCTCACTCTTCGCAAACCCACTTAGAAATTCTTCCCAAAATTTCAAGCTTTCGGAAAAATTCGCTGGTAGAGTCTCGCCTCCGC
This sequence comes from Melaleuca quinquenervia, assembly GCA_030064385.1. NCBI lineage: Eukaryota > Viridiplantae > Streptophyta > Magnoliopsida > Myrtales > Myrtaceae > Melaleuca > Melaleuca quinquenervia. The sequence continues at coordinate 5,668,495 of CM057728.1, read as the reverse complement.
CCCCAAAATCCGCACTTTCCGCCGACACAAAAGACCGAGCTCCCTTCGCTCGTTTCCTCGAGAAGAAGTGCAAAACGGGGGATTTCACCGTGGAGGAAGCTCTCCGCCATTTCGATCGCATGATCTCTATTCAACCTGCTCCTCCCGCTGGATCGTTTCGCTTGTTATTAGGCGCCTTAGCTAAGAAGAAGCATTACTCTGCAGTGATTTCTCTTCGCAGAAAGCTGGAAGTTACTGGGCTTCTGTCTGATTTTTTTGTGCTGAGGATTTTGTTGAACTGCTTCTGCAATGAGAGGCGGGTAAAGGATGCTTTCGCAGTTTTGGGGGCAATTTTTCGCCGAGGTTATTGCCCTACTATAGTCACTTATAATCAATTGGTGAGGGGATTGTGCTTAGAACATAAAATTGGTGAAGGGGTCGCCTTGTTTAAGAAAATGGTGCGTTTCGGTTGCAGACCGACGGTGGTTACTTATGGCATTTTGATAAGTGGGTTATGTCAGACCGGTAATACGAGCACGGCACTCAAGTTACATGAAGAAATGCTGACCAGCAGTGATGAACATAGTGTTGTATGCAAGCCGGATATAGTTTGTTACGGTGCTATAATTGATGGACTTTGCAAAGCTGGGTTAGTAGAAGATGCCGGCAAACTTTTCATGGAGATGAAAGACAGTGGTATTTCACCAAATTTGTTTGTTTACGACTCGCTGATACGTGGCTTGTGTTGCTTGGGACAGTACAAGGAAGCCACTGATTTGCTTGATGAGATGGTGGATCGAAGAATCGAACCTGATATAATCACATTTAATTCATTGTTGAATGTTCTTTACAAGCAGGGTAAGTTCAATGAAGCCGAAAACATGCTCAAATTGATGATTGAGAGGGGTATAGGTCCTGATATTTTTACCTATAACACGATAATGGATGGCTTGTGTTCAGCGGGTAGGGTTGATGAGGCAAGGGAACTGCTTGCTCATGTGTTGAAAAAGGGTATTCGAATTACCGCAGTCAGCTACAATGTGCTGATCAGTGGGTATTGCAATGAGGGTAGTATGGAAAAAGCCATGCATATGTTTGAGACGATGATTAATAATGGAGTTAAGCCAACAAAAGTTACTTTTAGCACTTTGATGTGTGGTTTTCTCCACAAAGGTAGGGTCGCTGATGCACAGGAATTGTTTAGTGAAATGAAACGTCATGAAGTGGAACCCGATTCATACACATTCACCATACTTTTGGACAGACTATGCAAGAACAATTTGCTTTCAGATGCGTTGGATTTGTTTCATTCCAAAGATTGCAAAAAAAAGGCAGATGTTATGACCTTCAATTGCCTTATAGATGGGCTGTGCAAAGCAGGGAATCTGAAAGATGCGTGGGACTTATTTCGCATGTTGCAGCAGGATGGGTTAGCACCAAATGTTGTAACATACAATATCATGATAAGTGGCCTCTGCCGACAAGGTCAACTTGAAGAGGCAAATGAGCTATTTGCAAAAATGGAAGAGAATGGTTGTGCTCCAGATGTCGTCACATTCAACACATTAATGCAAGCTTTTAGTCAAAATCATGATGTGTTGAAGGTGATTGAGCTGCTTAAGAAAATGGCGGGAAAAAGTATGGTGCCTGATGTAATTACAGCATCTATAGTGTTTGACTTGCTTTCAAAGAATAAAAATTATCACGAGTATCTGACTTTACTTCCAGCCTTCCCTTCTTGAAAGACTGTAGGGGAAGAAACTATTCGGTCATTGGCATGCTTTTCGCAGAAGGACCGCAGCGGACAAGACCAGCATCATCCTGCAATTGCGATTTTTGGCAGATGGTAAGTCAAATTGTCTGTTGGACTCACCTAGCTCTGGTATTGTGGTCTTCATAGGTTATTTGGAGATTGCAATTGGTACTGGTTTTTTATACAATTGAATGCGTGTGAAGAAGCATGTGGCACATCCCTTGGCATGTCCATCCATACATCAATGCTTTATGTTTGGCCACTGGATAAGTATCATGCTTTTTCCCTTTATAGATGAGAAGACAGGATCGATTGTGCCCTCCAGTTGTGTAGTTGTTGGAATGCTTGTGTAGGAGACTCGTATCTCCAAGAATTCTTGGAGCTCTGCACCGGTGGCTCTCATATGCTGCATTTGGAAATGGAAAGGACTGACCAAATGATTTTTGGAGTTTGTTGTTGTAAGCTGTTTATTCCAGAAGGTAAGAGAATGGTTGTAAGGGTTGTCTGCGGTGGTGATCTGGAGTGGAGTTGGAGAAGGCGCTCTGCACCATTGCAGCAAAAAAGTCAAACCGATTCTACCAAGGAAGTGGCACGCTGGGGTTCTTAATGTCGGATCGCTGGGCTTGATGTACATTAGCAAAGAAGAGTACTGCGTTCAAGAAGTATCAGCTGGTCTTGCTTTTCAACTGTTACTGGAACTGCAAACTGGTATTGCTTGATCGACGTCCACAATTTCAAATTTTCCTTGAGTTTGGCCATCTTATATTTTCCTTAGCACTCGATTCATCATGGCTTATCCTTCCTAACGATGAGATCCATATGATATATTGGGTGGAATGGAGCGGCTTTGTTGCTACCAATGAGGTTGGCACTCTTTATCTGCTGTTGGGCCTAGTTGACTATGCAATCACATCTTTTTTTCCAATAAAAGACTTTCGCCTAGCGTGGATGTAGAAGTTTTAGAAGGCCGGAACTGATATCCTGAAGTTGAGTGACGTGACGCCTCGCGGTTTATAGTTCGAAGCTTTACTGCTTTCATTTCGTCAGCGTAAGATGATGTATTAGTGAACAAGACCCTTCAAATGAATTGGCTGCATGTGCCTATTACTGATATACCACAAAGGATCGCTTTCATGATGCTGAGCAAGACTTGTTTTTAATAATATTCATTTACTCCTCTCTTTGAGATGCAAAGGTTACTATTTGATTGTTGGACTAAAATCTAAATGTTTCCTGCAAGGATACATATTCCAAAGTCCAAATAATTGAAAGCGCAAGGATTAAACAAAGGAAGGATTGGCTTTCCCAATATCCTTAAAAGCATCCATTGATTTGATATGATCAAATCACAACAGCAAAGTAAAAGATCTCAGTCTCATGCTTGCTTTTAATCCCGAGTCTTGTGGTGGCAAAAAAAAAAAAACTCATCTCCCTGTTAAATTATGAAATTGTGATAACTTGAAAATGAAGTTCAATGTAGAGGTTGTGGACTTGAGCCTACCTCAATGAACCAGTGCCTTGACACCAGGGACTTGATCATGGGTCTTGGGTTATTGAGCCTTGTCTTTGTGGACCTAGGTTGGAGTGTAACAATCCAAGGCCCGGCCACTGGCGCTAGTGTTTTGAGCTCAACCTCTATGGACTTGGCCTAGACACTAAGGCTTCGAAACCTAGCCTCTTTGAACTTGGGCTTGGTCTCGATTAACCATAGTGGGCCAACCTCGGCCTTTAGGCCCAAGTCCAATGCGAAGGGCATGAGAACAAACGTTGTGGCTCTTGCGCCCAAATTTAGAACTTTTTGTCCAACCACCAATATCTAGTCATATTTTTAAAAATAATTTCCAATCTTTTGAAGCTAAAACTTTTTTTTAAATTAAAGGTAGATTTTTTTGTTAACTAGAAAAAAAAATTGTTGAAAAATGTAGCAATTTTGGAAAATACTTTTTAAGAAGTTATTTTTTCAGGAAAATGGACATAATTACCGGTATTTAGCTGAAATATGTAAACGACTTTGAAAATATTTTCCGCCTTTTGATACGATTTGATTTCTTGGGGAAAATTACCAAAACTTTCATATATTTTTTCTTTTATCTTCCTTTCTTTTTTTTTTAGTGGATCGCTAGCCTTAGGAGAGGGATGAGCTTGTTGAAGGAAATGAGGCTCAAGTCTCCCCAAGTTGGTGAGGCTCCAAGCTTGTCGGCCTCCAGTGAGCTCATGCCTCACTTATAATCAATTGATGGCTGGCCACTAGTAAGAGAAGAAGGGAAAATATTAAAATTTTATTTTTAAAGAAAAGAAAATTATAATAAAAATAATTAAAAGGAGTGCATGGAGAATAACACGCTTCACCTGATTTACCTGGTTATAAGGAAGAGGAGGAAAAATGATTTTCGCTTTTTCTTTCCTCTATACTAGAAGACCTCTTTTATTGATGGGAAATATTTTCTTTAATTAGTTTGTTTTCCTTGTACCTAACATCGCAATATCCAAAAAATGTGTTCCTATGAGTTAATTTTGCGAAATAAATTGAACATAATATTTCTAAAAAGGTTTAAAAAATGCAAACCCCAAAAATCATAAGCTTGACATTTTTCTTATATATTTTTGCATAATATAAGCTAAAAAATTGTTGATCATCGAGCTTGTAATTTCATGGTAAAAAGGTCATAGTGTCTTTCATTAGATCATAAATTCAAATGATATCATAAGCAAGCTTTTAACCATCCTGTGGACAAAAGATTACAATAAAGGCAAAACCACCAAGTATTATGGAAAAATTAACAAAATCAAGACATCATGTTTGATGTCATGTAAGATTTTGCCAGATTTTTTATAAATAATATAAAATTTTTGAATGATTAGATGAAAGTGTAATTTAATATTTAACAATTTTGATGATTAATACCGCGCTCACGCTCCACTTTCCTGGTCGGCGTCCATTAGTAATGCCAAAATTTACACCAAACATTCGACAAACTTTTTTTTTTTTTTGTATTTTACGTGACATCTGGACGTACGGGCCGATGTTATTTCCGAGAGGAAGGCTGATGTTTTTCCTTGGGAAACTTGAAAGTTAATAAGAGTCGGAATTGTCCCCGATGAAGATGGGGCGATCTGATTCTAGTTGAACTGCCTTAGCTTTCTTCCTTCAATGGTGATGGCTTCCAGGACTCTGGCGTCTTCCTCTTCTTCTTCTTCATCATCATCAGCTGCAAAAGGTAAACTTTCCTCTCTCTTCGCACACCCACTTAGAAATTCTTCCCAAAGTTTCAAGCTTTCGGAAAAATTCGCTGGTAGAGTCTCGCCTCCGGCCCCAAAATCCACACTTTCGGCCGACGCAAAAGACCGTGCTCCCTTCGCTCGTTTCCTCGAGAAGAAGTGTAAAACGGGGGATTTCACCGTGGACGAAGCTCTCCGCCATTTCGATCGCATGATATCTATTCAACCTGCTCCTCCCGCTAGATCGTTTAGCGTGTTATTAGGCGCCTTAGCTAAGAAGAAGCATTACTCTGCAGTGATTTCTCTTCGCAGAAAGCTGGAAGTTACTGGCCTCCTGTCTGATCAGTTTGTGCTGAAAATTTTGTTGAACTGCTTCTGCAATGAGAGGCGGGTAAAGGATGCTTTCGCAGTTTTGGGGGCAATTTTTCGCCGAGGTTATTGCCCTACTATAGTCACGTATAGTCAATTGGTGAGGGGATTGTGCTTAGAACATAAAATTGGTGAAGGGGTCGCCTTGTTCAAGAAAATGGTGCGTTTCGGTTGCAGACCGACCGTCGTTACTTATGGCATTTTGATTAGTGGGTTATGTCAGACCGGTAATACGAGCACGGCACTCAAGTTACATGAAGAAATGCTGACCAGCAACGGTGAACATAGCATTGTATGCAAGCCAGATATAGTTTGTTACGGTGCTATAATTGATGGACTTTGCAAAGCCGGGTTAGTAGAAGAGGCCGGCAAACTTTTCATGGAGATGAAAGACAGTGGTATTTCACCAGATTTGCTTGTTTACGACTCGCTGATACGTGGCTTGTGTTGCTTGGGACAGTACAAGGAAGCCACTGATTTGCTTGATGAGATGGTGGATCGAAGAATCGAACCTGATATAATCACATTTAATACATTGTTGAATGTTCTTTACAAGCAGGGTAAGTTCAATGAAGCCGAAAGCATGCTCAAATTGATGATTGAGAGGGGTGTAGGTCCTAATATTTTTACCTATAACACGATAATGGATGGATTGTGTTCAGCGGGTAGGGTTGATGAGGCAAGGGAACTGCTTGCTCATGTGTTGAAAAAGGGTATTCGAATTACCGCAGTCAGCTACAATGTGCTGATCAGTGGGTATTGCAATGAGGGTAGTATGGAAAAAGCCATGCATATGTTTGAGACGATGATTAGTAATGGAGTTAAGCCAACAATATATACTTTTAACACTTTGATGTGTGGTTTTCTCCACAGAGGTAGGGTCATTGATGCACAGGACTTGTTTAGTGAAATGAAACGTCATGAAGTGGAACCCGATTCATGCACATTCAACATACTTTTGGACGGACTATGCAAGAACAATTTGCTTTCAGATGCATTGGATTTGTTTCATTCCAAAGATTGCAAAAAAAAGGCAAATGTTATGACCTTCAGTTGCCTTATAGATGGGCTGTGCAAAGCAGGAAATCTGAAAGATGCGTGGGACTTATTTTGCATGTTGCAGCAGGATGGGTTAGCACCAAATGTTGTAACATACAATATCATGATAAGTGGCCTCTGCCGACAAGGTCAACTTGAAGAGGCAAATGAGCTATTTGCAAAAATGGAAGAGAATGGTTGTGCTCCAGATGTCATCACATTCAACACATTAATGCAAGCTTTTAGTCAAAATCATGACGTGTTGAAGGTGATTGAGCTGCTCAAGAAAATGGCAGGAAAAAGTATAGTGCCTGATGTAATTACAGCATCTATAGTGTTTGACTTGCTTTCAAAGAATAAAAATTATCACGAGTATCTGACTTTACTTCCAGCCTTCCCTTCTTGAAAGACTGTAGGGGAAGAAACTATTCAGTCATTGGCATGCTTTTCGCAGAAGGACAGCAGCGGACAAGACCAGCATCATTCTGCAATTGCGATTTTTGGCAGATGGTAAGTCAAATTGTCTGTTGGACTCACCTAGCTTTGGTATTGTGGTCTTCATAGGTTATTTGGAGATTGCAATTGGTACTGGTTTTTGATACAATTGAATACATGTGAAGAAGCATGTGGCACATCCCTTGGCATGTCCATCCATACATCAACGCTTTATGTTTGGCCACCGGATAAGTCTCATGCTTTTTCCCTTTTTAGATGAGAAGACGGGATCGATTGTGCCCTCCAGTTGTGTAGTTGTTGGAATGCTTGTGTATGAGATTCTTATCTCCAAGAATCCTTGGACCTCTGCACCGGTGGCTCTCATTTGGTGCATTTCGAAATATAAAGGACACACCAAATGATTTTTGGAGTTTGTTGTTGGAAGATGTTTATTCCAGAAGGTAAGAAAATGGTTGTAAGGTCATCTACGGTGGTGATCTGGAGTGGAGCTGGAGAAGGCGCCCTGCACCATTGCAGCGAAAGGGTCAGATTGATTCTACCAAGGAAGTGGCACAGCTGGGGTTCTTAATGTCCAATCGCTGGGCTTGATGTACATTAGCAAAGAAGAGTAATGCGTTCAAGAAGTATCAGCCGGTCTTGCTTTTCAATTGTTACTGGAACTGCATGCTTGTATTGCTTGATCGAGGTCCACAATTTCAAATTTTCCTTGAGTCAGGCCATCTCATATTTTCCTTAGTACTCGGTTCATTAAGGCTTATCCTTTCTAACGATAAGATCCATATGATATATTGAGTGGAATGGAGCGGCTTTGTTGCTGCCACTAAGGTTGGCACTCTTTATCTGCTGGTGGGCCTAGTTGACTCTGCATTCACATCTTTTTCCAAGAAAAGACTTTCCCCTAGCGTTGATGTAGAAGTTTTAGAAGGCCGGAACTGATTCCTGAAGTTGAGTGACGTGACACCTCGCGGTTTATAGTTCGAAGCTTTACTGCTTTTATTTCGTATGTATTAGTGAACAAGAGCCTTCAAATGAATCGACTGCATGTGTCTATTACTGATATACCACAAAGGATCGCTTTCATGATGAGAGCAAGACTTATTTTAATAATATTCATTTACGCCTCTCTTTGAGATGCAGAGGTTACTATTTGATTCTTTGACTAAAATCTAAATGTCCCCTGCAAGGATAGATATTCCCAAGTCCAAATAATTGAAAGCGCAAGGATTAAACAAAGGAAAGATCGGCTTTCCCAATATCCTTGAAAAGCACCGTCGAAAAATTTGATTATTTGATTGATTTGATATGCCTTAATCATAACAGCAAATTAAAAGATCTCATTCCCATGCCTTCTTTTAGTCCCGAGTCTTGTGGTGGCAAAAAAGATTCATTTCGCTATTAAATTATGAAATTGTGTTAGCTTGAAGATGAAGTTCAATGCAAAAAGAGGAAGACCTGTCCCCTTCCTTTCCAATCTTGGCCTTGAAAGAAGTTGGCCATCCTAACCTAACAATAGTGAAGCACTGGTCTACTTTACAACTGCACAGGAACTCCTAAGAAGTGAAGCCTAGCAGCAGGTATTGAGCCCCCAAAAGAAAACAGCACAAGAATTAGCAACAAAAGCTCGAACTCAAGCAACGATTTTTACCAACTTAAGTGAAAACTAGATCTTCCCAAAAATGGCCTAGGTAGACTTCGTCCCTGGAGTACCTCTAATGAGGTTTCACCTTCATCTTGAGGCCTAGCTTCGTCTCCAGCAGCAACATGCATATGCTCAAGCTTAATCAGGAGATAGAGCAAGAAACTGAAATACTAATGCAATGATCCAATCAAAATGTAACTGAACTCTTTAACTGTGCAGGCTCAAGCTCAGACAGCAGTTCAGAGACCACTTTTCGCAAGGGTACCCGATTCACCTGAGCACTCTTTCCATTGATGACCATCTCTGAAAGAATGCTAATTTCACAAGAACCCAGTTTCTCACTGAGAACTAGGTTCCAAAATTTGTCATCTTCATTGAGATTTGAAGCTTTCATGAGTTCTATAGCCTGATCTAATTTTGCCACATTCCTGCCTGCACCACAGCCCATGGCCGTTGCAGCACCAACTGCATTCGCTAGTGCTAATGTGTTGACCAAGGGAATATTATGGATGAAACCATAGGCAATAGCAGCTACAAAACTATCTCCACAACCAACAGTGTCAACGACATTCACCTGACACCAAGAGTTATAGCAGGATTAAAATTCAAACATGGGACAACTTAAGATAGGAACTTGACAAGCAGAAAAAATTGGTTGCCAAGACAGTTAGCCATCATGAAGCTTAATGAAGTGTTAAGCCAACAGATAATTCCAAGATTTTGTGTAATAGAATCAATCTTGAAATAGAAAAAAAAATCAGAGACTCCTATCAAATTTTAGTAAGATCAATTCGGCTACATAATAAACCAATCTTGGTACAGACAACCGACCCTGTTGACAAGTGAAATTTGAAACTCCACTCTTCTTGTAAAAAGGAAGCGCTCAGCTGCCCTAGTCAGTAACAGCGAATAATTATTGAATAGACAATTCCTTTAATTTCCCATCCATAAAGATATACCACTGCTCACAATGTCAACTTTCATGGTATTAGGGAGATCATTCAACATCCAATTCCAAAAGGACTCAGTTATCCAATGAAGGTAATATAATTAGACTGTTTTCCACACTCAAGGCATGAGCATCATCATGAAATTTCTTTTCCATTTTTCACACTAGAAATTTTTATCTAGGTTATATCCCTCATATATCCGCCCCATCCTGTCTTGTACAGCAACCAAATATAGGATAGGACCTATAACCACTTTTATCCTGGTCAGCAAGCATAGCCTTACTGACTAAGGAGAATAAGTCCCCCAGAAACACACTTAACATGGAAAATATAACTAGACTTCATTATGGCCCTAGGGCAGGTTAATCTGCCAAGTGCCCCCAAGTTCGTCCAATCATGCAATTATTATTGGGTCAAATTCCAACTAAACCAGATACTGTTTAGGATTGAGCAGAAAATCCTCTGCTTGTGAGATCATATTAATAGTAGAATGAGGATGAAATACAAGAGTGCATTACTACGAGCATATACAAACCTTAAATGCAGGTGCGCAAGATATACTTGATCCTGTGATGATGATGGAACCTCTAGCGCCCATTTTAATGACAACCCACTTCATACGTAGACCTTGCTTTAGCAACTCCTGTCCAGCTAGAATCGGGTTACTAATTCCGGTCAGTGACTCAGCCTGAATCCAAGCAATTGAATAACAGAAAATCTATTAGAAAAGACAGAAGTACTGAATAGAGATTGGCAGGATAGACAGTGCAGATCCCACATGTCATGACGAGGCACGTAAACAGAGTTCCAAGACATTATTACAAGATGATAGATTCTACTTCTCTCTAGTACAATCAATTGCCTGCACCCGTCATTAGATCTACCACCAATATAAAGGCACACAAGAAAGAAAGGTGCATGCTCAATCTAACATTACAATTCAAAAAAAAAAAATTTCCCAAAGATAACTGCTTCTAGGTAAAAAAATGGACAAGCAACAAATGCAAACTTGTAATCTGTCACGTGATATGCTTCCCGGTAACTGATACAAACGCAATTACGGTATTTCTGCATTTTCCTTTCAAAGTAAATTGCACTTATTTGCGTGTTATTTATACTATACATTAGAGACCATTCCAATGAATGACTCTTCCAGACTAGGGAAAAACAAGGATCATGTCAGATGTTTTTGCCAATTATGCAGAAAGTACTAAGTAACATGAGGCAAGACAAGAAAACTGAATGTTGATTTGCATCTGGTGGAAATTTTAGCTACAGCAACAGTGACATGACTCACTACGAGATAATGGTACATTGGTACTATAGGATTATTAACAAGTGTAGTTGGGTAAAAACAAAAATTCAGCATGTTGAAGAAAGGTTATTTGGACACAGGTGAGGATTGACTAAGCAAACCAGTGAAAGTTTTGGGAGCCAAGGTAAATAAGCTGAGATGATAAAAGCTCCAGAGCCATACATACGGCAAACCATGTAAAATGGCATTTAAAGAGTAAGGAGGGAGTGCTTCATCAAAGCACCTAAATTATCTGCCACTAAGGAAAATGATTTTTTTTTAAATAGCTAGACTTTCTGGATGAATGTTTTAGTGCCCACTTGATGATAAAAGGGAAAGGCATGAGTAACAAGAAACATGGCAAGGCTAAAAGATTATCACATAATTGAGAATCCATGATATAAAAAAAAATCCCTAAACAACAGAATAGAAATGCAAGAATAGTACTGGTGATCAGTGAAAGAATATTTCAAGGAAAGAGTTGAACCTCATCAGAAGTAAGAAGAAGAACGTCACTCATCTGCAGGATCTTTCTAAGTGCCCTCTGTTCTTCTAGAGTTCCCTTGGAGAGGCTCTTTCCTCGTGGTCCAGGGTCAAAAAAAATTGATGTACCAACCTCGACAGAATAATCTAGAGCTGAGGTTATCAAATCAGGGGAGAGATCATCAAAGCCATAACCATTGCAGAACAAGATCTTCGACTGCATGATAGCCAGCTTTACTTCGGCAGATAGTTTATTCAACCAACTGAATGCGGGTTCATTTCTGAAATCAGCTCGACTGGTAAAATAATAGATACAATTAGACCTTCAATCAGAAACATTCTCAACAGATGTGTACTGCAGTGTTGAAAATTGATATTGACAAAAATACTTGCCAATTCCAGTAAAGATAAAAAAATTGATATTGACAAAAATACTTGCCAATTCCAGTAAAGATAAAAAATTGATATTGACAAAAATACTTGCCAATTCCAGTAAAGATAAAAGACAAGCGATACTGTTAGTGAGGTTACCTGCAAAAACCATGTCTTTGTAATGGATCCACCAGAACCCAGCATAAAAGTGTTTCATACGAGGCACTGGAGTTGTCCACATCAGCATCTTCATTCATCCCAACCATTCGAATACCCTCATCATGAAGGACATCCAGGAGGAACTTCCCATAAATTTCGTCACCCACATGACCAATTGCAGTACAGTTAAGCCCCAATCTTGCTGCCGCTATAGCAGTATTGCAGTTGCCTCCAGCTTCCCAGTGTCGCTATGCACAAAAGCACAAATAAATAACAAAAGGAATTGCAAAAATATATACACTCAACAGCTTTTGCCAACTACATCATCTGCAGGGAGAAAGAAACGCCAATCATGAACACTGGATTGACTCCTCCACATAGCGAAGGAGGGATTAGCAAGTTCTCTTGTTCTAACATGCACAGTTATTGGACCCACATAACAGTCATATCAATCTATCACATCCCGCTCAGAATATTGAGGCAACCTAGCAGAGCAGTATCTAAAGACCAGGGCCAACTGTCCTACACTCGAAAGCAGAGTAACCTGTAGTTTCCGGGTCAGTTTGCTTTGAGAATCTATCTACCTTTGAAATCAGTACAATGTCCAGAGACAGGTTCCGTCTCACCTACACAGCGGGAGCGCACAGAATTCTAGAAGCGGCTAGAAACGCACATTCTATTTTACCTTACATCTCAAATGGCAAATTTCCAAATTTTGTCCGAGTTATGGAAAATTGGATCTACCATTGGGCGCAGTACACCACCAAAGAAGACAAGTGACTGAGATCCCAAGCCAAAGCAAACTGAAAAACCGCCACCACTTCACACAGAAAGCTAGGGGAACAAAACACCCGAAGCTCAAACGATCGAACCGCATTTGAGTTCCCCAACTAACCTTATCGGGCGGCGAAGCGGACAGCTCTTCCATATAAGCCCTCTTCTCCTCCTTAGACGGCGGAGGCAGAGCAGGGACGTTGAGGACGATGTCGACGCAGAGATTCCCGAGCGTGGCGACATCGACGCCCTTCGCCGCGACGCCCCGCGCCTTCCCGCCGCTCAAGCGGCAGTCGCCGTACCCGGCGGCCGCGAAGCCGGACGGAGCCGAGCGGTGGGGCCCGCCGGCGGCGGCGCCCTCGTGCCGGCAGCTGGAGAAGGAAGCGCAGCGGGGATGCCACCGAGCGTGGAGGGACCTGGTCAGCGGAACCGGGAGCCTGAGCGGAGGGTTTTCGGATAAGGTCACATGGAAGAGGAACGGACGCTTGGGAGAGATTGCGGAGCGATGCATTCAGAGAGAGAGAGAGAGACAGAGAGAGACAGAGAGAGAGAGAAGGCAAAGAGGCAATTGACAAGAGCGCGAGCAAGAAAGAGAGCTCTTTTATAAAGCCACGAACGAGAATTCGCGGAAGCCCAAGGAAGGAGACTGGTGCGTTGTTCTGCAACCGTTTTTCATTTGGACGATGTGAATAGATGGGAAAAGGGGGGAATCATTATTATTACTATTATTATTATTATAAGCAACAACAACAACAAAAAATTCACAAAACAAAAATTCCAAATTTATAAATACCCTATAATATACTTTCTCACGACATCAAAAAAAATTTTAAAAAATTTCACGGTATTAATTTTTTTAGAAAAATACGTTATATGATTGTAAATTTTGAATTTTTAACATCACAATAAGAATTTTTAAGGTAAGTTTTTCATACCTTACAAATTTGAGATAAATGCAGTATATATGTAGGTAAATAAGTTATAGTCGACACAATAATAATAATAATAATAATTATTATTATTATTATTATTATTATTATTAGTAAAAAAGGACAAAATGGGGAATGTTATTAGAGTGAAGAAGGGAGGGAGATTCCGGGTCAACAACTTGACGCTGCTCAGCTGCCTCGGAATCGTCCTCTTTTCTTCCCTTCTTTTTTATAAGCAACAACGATAACAACAAAAAAATTCACAAAACAAAATTTACAAATTTATAAATACCCTATAATATACTTTCTCACGACATCAAAAACTAAAAAAAAAAAGTTTCCGTGGTATTAATTTTTTTTAGAAAAATACGTTATATGAATGTAAATTTTATATTTTTAATATCACAATATGAATATATTAAGCAAGCTTTTCATACCTTACAAATTTGAGATAAATGCATTATATTTCAGCTGCTCAGCTGCCTGGGAATCGTCCTCTTTTCTCTGTCTCCCTTCCTTTCTTCTTTTTCTTCTCGTCTTTTTGATAATCTCTTCCAAAAGGGTTTTGCTTTCCTTTGTTGTTCGCCCATTACATGTTGGTGGATTCCCTTCATCGAGCGGCCCCTGAGGAACGCCTCCATTTGTCAAGCTGACTGAAGAATCTGCTCCTTTGCTCTAATTCTGTCTCGTGTTTTCTCTGAGGATGCTCCGGCTCCTCGCCGCCCTTCTTGACCGAAAGATGCCATTCCCTTTTAGTAAATTATAAAGAAGGAAAGAGCATGTTGGCGACAGGAGAGAGATCGACCTTTCGGAACAGTAAATGGGTCGACTCGTGTAGGCTTGGGTCGACCGTGCGTAAACGTATGCGTACACGTATGCCCATTATTTTTGTACGGTTTGTTTGGCTTTTTTGTAGCTCTTATGGATCTCTAACGTGATGAATGTGTGTTGCAGAGTGTTGAGGGTTGTAAAACTCTATGGCGTTTGGACGTTCGGGTTTCTAAACGAGATAGAACTGGATAAGATATAATAAGAAATTCATGGAATTTTTCGTATCTCATCCAATGTTTGGTGAATTTCAGATTTAAAGTCGGATATCCTTATATCTTACCCAATCTACTGTTTGGTAAACTACATATTTAAATTCAAATATTTTAAAATAATAATATTAAACAAGTACAAATTTGTATGCTCTGATACCATGTGAACAAGTAAGGCGGTCATCCCTAAGTATACTAACCCACATCGGTAAGCACCACACTCAAACCTCTCAAGGTCTGCCTTTTAGGAGACTAACAGTTTTACCTGAAGCTAGTAACAGAATCAAAATGCTCAGCAAAAAAGAAAGACGCTACAATTTCTAGAGGCTTTTACTAGATTAGGAAGAAGAACGATGAGTATTTAAAAAGTCACGGAGAGAGTTGAGAGGAATCCGAGAGAAACTGCTATTCGGAAAGTCTTATTCTTCACCATGCACTCCACTCGTTCTTATATAGACGAGGATTTACAATATTCTTGACTATTGACTCTTGAGTCTTTACGACTCTATTAATAAACAATCATCTAAAACAATTTTTTTTCAAATTAATAGATTATTATCGAGTTTCGTGATTATGATTTTTTTTCCGTTCCTTTAAAATAATTTTTTGGTTATCCCTCTTAATATCAAACATTTTTAAAATAACCTCAATTTTAATATATTCACTTTGAAACATAAATTTTTTTTCTCTTTTACAAGTTTTTCATTAGTTTCCATTTACAAATGCCCAATTAAAATAAAGCATAAAGTCCAAAGTATTCGTTTTTTTTATAGTTGTCACGAGGATGCAATGATAATTAATCACGTTAATGAACAATCTTTGAATAATTTGCACATATAAAAGTACATTACAATTCGTTGCTTTCGTAAAATTTTCGATGTGAATCGAAGAGTTATTGAGGAGAAGGCTTTAACGTTTACTTTCGAGTTTAAAACTTTATAAGAGTTTTTTTTCAATTTTTTTTTATGTTAAACTAAAAATGTTCATTTAGTTCAAGACTTATAGAATTGTGCTCAAACACCTAGTCATTTTTGTAACAAAAATGAAATTTTAAATTTATGATATTATTATTTTTCTAATTCGAAAAAAGAAAATTCGAACCGAGTCGGGGAAACCCGGTTCGACTATATGACTTAAACCCAATAGAAGAGTTTGAGCAGTCTGTGGGTGAACGACAGAGAAAAAAAAACGTGAGATTTTATATTTCGAATAAAAGAAATCATATCATATCTTATCCCACCCTCCCATTGGGATTTTTTTTATCCGGTCTATGTCCTATATATATCCGACAATATCCTATCCTAGACAGCTATTAAACACGAGATAGCATAAAACATACACCATCATGTTTTTTATTCGGTCGATCAAATACAACCTATTCCCAAGAGGTTTTGAACTTCCAAAATATTTGTTAATAATTTTGAAAGGGTTTTTCAAGTGGAAAACTAGTTTTAGGAATACTGAAAACTGAAAATAATGTTGAAAGTTAAAGATAAGTTCTATTAACTTTCGACATTTCATCAAAATCCATTTACAAAGCCGAGCCGAACGCACCCTATGTAATCTATCATTAGTCTACAACACATTGGAAATTATCTTATAATACTCTTTTTCGAAATTGCTGCATGTTTGCCAAGAAAAAAAAAATCTTAAAGGCCTCCTTCAAGGCATATTTGATTTTTCAATTTACATCGATCCAAATTAAAGATGTTATCCATGGATTGTCCACGAATCTCATAGGCGAGATCCTCTTCAGCCGAGGGAGAGAGAGATCGATTCGAAGTTGATTTTGAGCTCAAACGATGAGTCAACGCGTGCAATACACACGCACACCCACACAATACTTGATAATAGAAAAAAACAAAAACGAAAACAATTCAAATATATAAAAATTCAACATTCCTCCACAGCCATTAGCCAACCACCGCCCGAATGGCCACTTCCATCACCACCCCGAAGCTCACCGCCACCTTCTCCGCCTCGCCGTCCCTCCAAACCCTCCGCCGGAAGCTCTCCATCCCTCTCTCCCGCTCCCTCTCCTCCCTCTCTCTCCTCCCTCCTCCTTCTTCCCGGGCCCTCGACATCCGCCTCGACTCCCTCCCCAAGCCCCGGCCTCGCTGCCGGCGGTTCTCCGTCGAGGCCGCCGAACCCGACAACGGGGCCGAGACCGCCCGCCACTACGACTTCGACCTCTTCACCATCGGCGCTGGGAGCGGTGGCGTCCGCGCCTCCCGCTTTGCCGCCAATTTCGGTGCCTCCGTCGCGGTCTGCGAGCTCCCGTTCTCCACCATCTCCTCCGAGACCGCCGGAGGCGTTGGCGGAACGTAAGATGATATTCGCGTGCCTCTATTGCTTTTCTTTTCGAGCTCCTTTTTTTCTTCCGAGCGAATTTTTTCGGGACGACGAAGTGTGTGATGTACTTGATGCTTCTGAATTTTAGCTGGCGGATGTTGTATTAGGTCAATTGTAACGTTTTCTAGGAGAATTTTCTCTGCTGAGTGTTGTTTTGTTCCAAAGTCTGAATCTTGTCCTGTTTGTTGGTTGTTGAAAGGATTGGGTTCCTACTTCCTAGTTAGATGTAAGTTTTCGGCGTCATTATGCGATCGCTTATTCAATATTCATCTTAGCCGTATCTGCTTTGTCGTTCCCTCCAATACTTTTATATTGACCAGAGAAGTCAATTACTGTTCTCGTTGAATGTTTAAATGTCCTCAATCCTTACTGAATTGTCCAAGACGTGGGGTGATAAAGGAGAACGCAGATCTTTGCATGCCAAAGACTAAGTGCTTTGAGAAGGTTGGCATGAACTGATAATGTTTGTCATTTCATCAGTTAGCATCCAAATTGTTGGACTATATTGATTTACAGTAGTAGAGAAGTTTGGTAGAAACCTTGTGGAGAAATTCTAGCAACCTATCCTTATCCTCCCTCAGACGAGCACATCTCTTGTCCTGTGAATGCTGTCCCATTGACTGACCCAAAAATAGGATGGAAAACAATGGCTCTTTACTTATATTCAGGAACACGGCCCAGAAAGTCTATTCTAAGCAGTTTTCAGTTGACAACTCTGTGTATTGTGATGTCTCTTAATTATGTTTTATCTAGAATTGAATGGACCCTCTGGTCCATGATCAAAGACTTCTTGGCACTCATCATTAGTTGCATAAGTGGCCTCATTGACAGGATTGTTGATCGCGAGTTTCTTTCTTTATTCTTCTTAATCATATTCTTAATGCAGATGTGTACTTCGAGGTTGTGTACCCAAGAAGTTACTTGTTTATGCATCCAAATACGCTCATGAATTTGAAGAGAGTCATGGATTTGGATGGACATATGATGCTGAGCCTAAGCATGATTGGAGCACCTTAATGGCTAACAAAAATGCCGAGTTGCAACGACTCACGGGTATCTATAAGAATATACTACAAAATGCCAACGTCACTCTACTTGAAGGCCGTGGAAAGGTGGGTTTGTGTACCTTCTTGCAATTAATGTTCTAGTGTCTAATATTGTTCTTTCGAGGGGTTTACATCTATTCAATGGAATTGGACAGATTTTGGACCCTCACACAGTTGACGTGGACGGAAAGCTCTATTCAGCTAGGCATATACTGGTTTCAGTTGGGGGACGCCCTTTTATTCCTGAAATTCCTGGCAGAGAATATGCAATTGACTCAGATGCAGCCCTTGATTTGCCCTCAAAGCCCGAGAAAGTCGCAATCATTGGGGGTGGCTACATTGCTCTTGAATTTGCTGGTATTTTCAATGGTTTGTCAAGTGATGTCCATGTATTTATAAGGCAAAAGAAGGTTTTGAGAGGTTTTGATGAAGAGGTGATGAATTGTAGACTCCAATAGTAATACATTACAATTATGCTTACGGTTATATGTATTTCATGCAAACATATCTTCTTCATTGCAGGTCAGGGATTTTGTGGCTGAGCAGATGTCCCTACGAGGAATCGAGTTCCATACTGAGGAGTCGCCTCAAGCCATCCAAAAGTTGCCTGATGGTTCACTGTCTCTTAAGACCAATAAAGGAACTACAGAAGGTTTCTCACATATTATGTTTGCTACAGGAAGACGGCCTAATACAAAGGTCTTCAGTTCTCAATTCCGTTAAATGGACTGTTTGTTTAAACATGGTAGAAACTTTTGATGATGATTTTATTTGAATGAACACTGTGAGTGCAGAATTTAGGATTAGAGGCAGTTGGAGTAAAGATGAACAAGAATGGAGCTATAGAGGTAGTTTTATCAGTGCTCTTTGCCTCCTCCTTCTTTTAGTTTCTGCATATAATTTTTTCTTTTTTTTCATAGGTTGATGAATTTTCCCGAACATCAGTTCCGTCCATCTGGGCAGTTGGGGATGTTACTGACAGAATTAACTTGACCCCAGTCGCTTTGATGGAGGGAGGAGCATTGGCAAAGACTCTATTTTTGAATGAGCCAACAAAACCCGATTACAGGTACTAATATAGTCATATTTTGGGAATGAATGAATCCTAATCAATTTTAAATTGAGACATATTTACCATTTGTGTAAAATTTATCATGCTTATTTTTGGTAAATGATTGTAGTGACAGTGGTGTCGCAGCCATTAAATCAGTTGGGCAGGAGGAAGTTCAGCATTGCATAATAGAATCCACGCTTAATTTCAACTGGACATTGATTCAAGCTAGAAAATGTTTGAGACACTGCTGAACCAACTCAATGGATTTTAAAATAGATCTTCGGAACTACTGCAAACTAGGCCTGCCTCTTCAAAGACCTCAAAGTTACAACGTCTGTATTACTTTGGTCTTCTGCAGTGGCAATTAAGTATCCTCAGCTTATATTAACCTCTCAAGGACTTCTCCATTATGCAATTTGATTTTGCAAGAGGTTGGTTAACATTACCTCTTTTAGAAGTAAATCTAACACTCAAAGGACTAATGTTTATGGTGAAAATGCACTTCTACATGAAGTAGACAATTTACATGCTGCATGCTACCACATATTTAATGCAGTCAAGTAGATAAGTGTTTTTAAGTTTATCAGAGTGGCTCTGTGCCTTACTTATTGTGCATTTAATCACATATTTACCTCATTGTGGGCATCTGATACTCTAATTTACTAAGGAATTTGTAGGAGAGGATGAATGTTGAAAAATATTGGCATGACTTTGTATTATGTTTTGTTCCCTCTGTTTGACTGATCTATTTTCTTGGTATGTTTAAGCAAAGAGGTGATGTTACTTAAATAACTGGTTTAATGGGCTTGGTGAATGTGTGAAGTCGAAGAATGTGAATTGTCAACTGATTTTAGGCATTTTGTATTGGCATGTGGCAGAATGTTGCATTTTAATTGCTGTATAAGCTGGGTTTTTTTTTTTTTGGTAAATGTATAAGCTGGGGTTGCTCCTTTCATAATATATTAATTAGGTCATCCGATGTTTGTAAATGCAATTTTACTTTTTTCTTCTTTATAGAGCTGTTCCATCTGCTGTTTTCTCCCAGCCTCCAATTGGACAAGTTGGTCTTACTGAAGAACAGGTGATATAATATTTTCACAAATTTATTGGGCAAGACATTACTTATTTATATTTAACAGTTGAAGAATGTTGCAGGCTGTTCAAAAGTATGGCGACGTTGACATTTTCACAGCAAATTTCAGGCCTTTGAAGGCAACTCTCTCCGGGCTCCCTGACCGTGTTTTTATGAAGCTGATTGTCTGTGCAACAACAAACAGAGTCCTGGGGTTGCATATGTGCGGGGAAGATTCTCCAGAAACTGTACAGGTAAGATGTCTTCAACCAACTAACTTGCCTTAATTAAGTCTTGGAACTTGTAGTTTTTTAATCATTTTGAAGTTTTCAATTCCAGGGTTTTGCTGTCGCTGTGAAAGCTGGTTTGACCAAAGCAGACTTTGATGCCACAGTGGGCATTCACCCAACTTCTGCTGAGGAATTTGTTACGATGAGGACGCCCACTCGGAAGATACGGAGGGGTCCTTGTTTGGAGGTATAACGTGAGCCTGAGCCTCACAGCTCTTGATCCGGCCACATCATTCATCTAATCACAATGACAGAATGTTTGGGAACTGTTATAAGTTCAAAAAAAGAAATTCAGGCTCTATTCAATGGCCTATTTTAATTCCTTAATATCATTTTCCATGTATGCTGTTGGGGCTGCTTAATAAATCGCTGTCAAGTCCTTAAGAGTTCGATACCTGTGTATATCAAAATATACAGAAACTAAAGCAGCAGCTCGCTTACAATTGCTCTCCAAGATAAAATTGCTTTGAGGATCTGGTATTGTAATGAGGCTTATCTAACTGATCCAGTTGGTGACTTATTTGTCCAAATTACCAAGCAACGTATATCCGCAGCCTTGCATGATTGACATCAAGTTGGGTTCTGAAGTCCCTTTTAACTTGAGCTTTTGAGTGTTTTTTTTTCAAATCTCCAGGATGACATGATTACATCTTTGACTGATTGCCCGTTTGACAGGGAAAGGACTCTGATGCTAAAGCTGCAGCTGGGGTTTAGCATGTAGGGGACTACTGGCATAGCTAACAACAGAGTGGTCTCCCTATAATGGTATGAGCAATCTTTTTAAACTTAAGTACTTTTCAAAAATTTTAGTCTGGTCATCAAATGGTCATTTTGCTATGAGGGTGGGAACTGTCAAGTGGAGTAGCATATGTTTATTATTTCAACTTTAACTGTTGTCATTTAGGCAGCTTCTGTTATGTAAGCTTTGGTTCAGAGCACTGCTTTTCCTGCAATAATTTATAAGTTTACCTTTAGCATAACGAGGCTGATCATAAATTGTCTAAAAGGTTTAAAATCTTGAGCATGATGTGGGATTATTGGAACTGTGATGTACCTCGATATGTATTCTGCATTTCTTTTCCTGGAAAGATAGTGCACAATAACTCGCAACTTATTTGATTTTTCGCTTTTGTCAGCTTTTCGACGATGTGATAGGTTGTATTCTTTGACTATGGACTGCTTCTATGCCTCTTTGCGAGGGAGCGTAGCGCTTGTTTGTTAGAGGCCAGGATTGTTTTTCGTAGTTGAAGGGATTTCTGGGAGGACAAGTCGAAGGCCAGGTTCTGAGGACCAGCGCAAATCTTGTGGCATAAGATGTTGTTACTGTGCAGTGATGAATGCGGTGCCAGTGAATGTGGGAGAAACAGGAGGGCCAAAGAGCTATCATATGGATTTTCTATACTGTTATTCTCCAGTTTTTTCTTTTTTTTTGCTAGCTACTCTACACGTGTGTTCTTGCCTCGCTTGTGTATCACTCTTTAGTCATACGTCTGACATAGCAAAGGAAGAGGTAATTGTTAGTGGTAACATTTTTGTTAATTAGATTAATTGATTGTTAGTCTTTCTTTCTTCTTTTTCTTTTTTCATGGAGGAGTTTCTATAAGCGACCAAACGGCAGATTCTGGCGTTTACCTCTCTTGCTTTCCCTTTCCCTAACATTAGGAAATCCATTGCTTTGAGCTCTCAGAATGAAAGTGTGTCTGGAATTGGATAGTAATTTTTGGTGCATATGTTTCGTAGAAAATTGATGATTTGGTATTTTTCAGAAAATGTGCTCATAAAAATGAGTGAATGAAAAGTGTTTTAATATTATATAATAATGTAATGAGTAATATATATGATTTTTTTATTTTTGGAAATCATTTTCGACAACCAAATACAAGAAAACAATATATTTCTAAAAAAACGATTTAGTAGGAAAATATTTTTCCGACAACAATGAGCATTCAGTTGAACATACGGACTCCTAGTAGAAACGGGCGATAGTGGACTGAAAAGACGTAAAAGACCAAAATGTGCCGTAAGCCGGAAGATGCATTTGCTCTCTGACAGGATCATCTTGTGCACAGATTCATATGACGCTAGACTCCAAGGAAATTGCTCGCGGCTTCCTGAAGAGAAGATGACAGGCGAAAGGAAATTGCTGGGTGGCTTCCTGAAGAGAGGACACTTTGACCAAAAAAAAAAAACAGAGAGAGGAGGACACGCCAAAACAACAGGGGACGAAAGGCCGAAGAGGAGTGGTGGGGGGGTTAGTTGAGTCCATGGAGCCCGGGCATGGTGTCTCCAGTCCTAAATTGGTCTATTCTCACCATAGTCCAAAACAAGCACCATGTCGTTTCAGGACTCAAAGTTTGATTTTCGACATGTTCATTATGCCGTAACCAAACACGGAATGTAGTACATTACCATTTCCACGATTGCTTACAGCACCTTCTTTTTCGGATCACGACGAATTCGAATAGATGTTACGGTGGCTGGTAACCCGAGACATAGTGCCCCGAGGCATCATACATCGCCCGTGGAAGGGACAGCTGATTGCTGCAGATTTTTCTGGGTGCCCCGGACATGGCGTGGGGTGTCCTTCGGGGCTGGGGGCAGTGGTGACACGCACCCGTCCCACAAGAAAAGCCAATTTGAATAAAAATCTTGTAATGCAGTTGGTATGTTCACGATACTATGCTTAATGCCATGGAGGCACCTGTTCAGTAATCAATCATGAAAACTTTACAGTTCCGATGCATTAATTGACATCTCTCGTATAACTTGTAATCTACACTTGTAAAGCTAAACTAATCCACCTAGTGCACGGGAGTCGCCCGCAGGAACGCTGCCACTCATCATTTCATAGGTTTACCCGATCCATCTTCAAAAGGTGGTACGTAATGGACAAGCCAAGCTTGCTTGTAGAAGGAACAACAGACAACCAGCCAGCCTTCACTCCATTATATAAGAAGCCACTACAACATCTCTATCTCCATTATGGTTTCCTTCATCGAATGCAGGTATGAACTTTCCTACCTATCATCTCTTGGAAAATTCTAAATCATGCAAGTTTTCATTCACGGTGCATGGACGTGTGCTTACTACTTCGATGGACGAGAATTACTTAGCGCCTTTGTAGTAGTTAATCAGGTCTGAGCAGCCCATAAATGCGATTTGAACAAAATTGAATAAAAAAATAAGGCTGCTGAATTGCAAGTTATGTGCAAACTGGCGTTTCTCCATGCTCTTTACATGTCGAGTTTTGCTTTCTTGCTGTGCAGCTTGTGAAGCATGTTTAGATTGGACTGGACAAGAATGATCGCTTCAAAGAGCCTCGTCATACTAATATTATACTTGTGGCTTTGTTCGAGCTCCTACTCATTCGTGGCTAATTCCTCAGAGGGGTTGTTGAGAATTGGTTTGAAGAAGCGGACACTTGATATCGACAGTGTAAATGCTGCTAGAATTAGCAGAGCAAGAGACCATTATTACGTTAAAAATAAGGGATATACAAGGAGGAATCAAATGGAACCAAAAGCAGACATAATATATCTGAAGAATTATCTTGACATCCAATATTATGGAGAGATAGGCATCGGCACGCCGCCACAGAAATTCATGGTCGTCTTTGATACCGGAAGCTCCAACCTTTGGGTGCCATCTTCAAAATGCCTGTTTTCTGTAAGTGACTGAGTCAATATACATCTACGTTTTAATGTTTTGTCCTAAATAAGTAGTTATGAAGTACGTAAACTATCTACCTCTTTGCAGATTAATTGCTATTTTCACTCCAGATACAAGGCGAGACTGTCGAGTACCTACACCAAGATCGGTAACCGATTTGTTCATCGCAAGACCTTCATTACATCATCAGAATTCACAACAATTAACTGTGATGTGTAAGAATTTGCATGTTTGAATTCACTGCTGGTTGTTGCTGACTCAGTTTCTTTCTGTGTTCTTATCAATATAGGAATACCATGCAAAATCCACTATGGTCCTGGTTCAATTTCCGGAGTCTTTAGCGAAGATAATGTCAAAGTTGGGGATACTGTCGTCAAAGATCAAGTGTGTGCTCAGTGTCTGCTTTCAACTCATCCATCTACTCAGGATTTCATTCTGTTAAATACTTCAATAGATATTTTCTCATCTTTCAGGAGTTTGTTGAGGCTAGGAAAGAGGGGGTTTTAGCTTTCTTAGCTGCTCAATTCGACGGGATACTTGGGCTCGGATTTCAAGATATTGCTGTTGGTGGAGCTATTCCATTGTGGTACCTTAATGCGTTAATCTGTGTGTTCTATCCACGAGAAGCTTTTGCTAATGGTACATTCCACATGGTGATTATTATACTGCTTGCAGGTATAATATGGTGAAACAAGGTCATGTTTCTCAGCAAATATTCTCTGTCTGGTTTAATCGAGACCCTACATCGACTCTTGGTGGCGAGATTGTCTTTGGCGGTCTAGATTGGAGGCACTTCAGGGGCGAACATTCTTACTTCCCAGTTTCTCGACTAGGTCACTGGCAGGTCTAGGGGTTGAGATTTGGAGATTATGTTATTAGTAAAAATCGACTCTTTTCATAACTCTCCTTATCGAAAGATTTTACACCTGACTTTGTCTGCAAAACCACCAGATTGATGTTGGCGACATTGTTGTAGCTGGCAACTCAACAGGCAATGACTGATCTTGCTTTGTGCTTGTGTTTCTTCTTGTCAATAGAGACAAACTTGTTTCATTTATTATCTTTATCATGCTGATTCGTGATCCAAACGCACTGGTAACATTCAATCATGTTGATTTCAGGATTGTGCGGGGACGGTTGTCAAGCTGTTTTGGACACGGGAACATCTTTTCTTGCCGGTCCAACTGTAGCATTCCCTTCCGAACAATTTCTTTTCAAATATTAACATTTCATGTTCACTTTTTCCGTTCTGTAATTGCTTTTCGGCGCCATTTTAAGAGTTTCCTATAACAGAGGGCCATCGCTCAAATTAATCACGCGATCGGAGCGGCAGGAATTGTGAGCTTTGAATGTCAAACTGTAGTCTCCATCTACGGAAATCGAATATGGGAATATCTGCTATCAGGGGTTTGTGTTTCTTCCTATGTCTTGGTGATTATACATGTCCTCCTTCATAGATAAACAAAAAACCCCAATCCTTAACTTGCCATCCGTGCAGCTCCGCCCGGAAACAATATGCGTGGAAATCGGACTGTGTTTGTACAACGGATCCCGGCATTTTAGGTACAAAATTTGTCTTCATTCCAACCTTTCACAAACTTCCCTCTAGTCTAAGAAATCAGTTTCGACTTATTGCAGCGCACAAATGGATGCGACGTTCAGCAATGGGACTGAACAGGGTTCTTCGGTCAATGAGACTGCTCTATGTACTTTCTGCGAGATGATTGCCTTTTGGATTCAAATGCAGCTCAAGCGGCAGAAAACAAAAGATAGAGTTTTCAACTACGTAAACGAGGTGATATTCCATGAAAGATATCTGTTTCTGTGATGATCAACATTGGAGTTAAAACAAGCTGAAGCAAGAATTCTGTGGTTTTTTTTTTTCTCTTCATGTGGCGAAGCTGTGCGAGAAGTTGCCGAACCCGATGGGAAAATCCTTCATCGACTGCAATAACATCGACAGCATGCCACACGTTTCGTTCGTCATCGGCAACAAGTATTTCCCGCTATCTCCTGAACAAGTAAGATTATCCTCGTACTCGAGCATTTTTTAATCCCTTTCTACACTCAGAATCTCACTCTTTAACGACCATGAGGATCCGTGCCTACAAAAGCAATACTTTTCTCTTATCTCACAAGAGCTGTTGTACCAATTTCGCTGCTGCACTTGCACCTTCAAGGTTACTTCCGCTCAAATTCTGGGGATTCTCCATTAGGAACTCCTGATCAAACGATGGTTTCATTAGGACACTGACCATTCCCTTTTTCTGTTTGGGAGCAACTACACAGTATATTCTCAGAGTCAGGGAAGGCTGCTCGACGATCTGTATAAGTGGATTCATTCCTCTGGACGTCCCAGACGGTCCTCTCTGGTAGGCCATTCTGTCCATAAAGCATGACTCTTATGAATTTGATTTTTTTTCCCCTTTGTCGTCCCTTTAAATTATTTTCCTGCATGAACAAGCTGACATTTTGGGCATCAGATGTTTCCAAAGGTCTGTAGTGACATGTCTCTCTATAACATGGTATCCAGTAAAAATGACTGCATGATCTCAGGGTTCTAGGGAACATGTTCATGGGAGCATACCACACGGTTTTCGACTTTGGCAATCTCAAGATTGGATTCGCAAACGCAGCCTAGAAATCTCAGAGTTCTTCACCTCCGAGGAAAAGCGAGCCTGTAACTCATCGATATCAAATAATATCACGACGTGATAATTCTAGATCAGCATGCATGAAAGTGAAAGGGAAAGCTGCTCTTGTCCTCGGATAAGTGCTAGTATTTCCCGTGCTGTCTTGTACAAATCGTCAAGCGCAAGCGCGCAGATTGTGGTGCTTTGTCTCAGCACGACAGTTTGTATCATTTCCTAATGTTATATTTTAATGATGAAGGGCCTAATTCCAGAGGAAATTCAGATGACAAAAAAAAAAGGGAATTTGTGTTGCACCAGCCGGGAATCGAACCCGGGTCTGTACCGTGGCAGGGTACTATTCTACCACTAGACCACTGGTGCTGTTGTTTATGTATTTATCTGTAATATAGTAATGAATGGAGCTTTAGTTTGCAATAATGTCGAGATTAACATGAAGAATTGTCTCTTTGATCATTTGCTGTGAGGACTGGGCCGGTCACAGCTATCTGCTTTTTTGGTACGCAAAGAACGTATGAGATTTACAGCCAAAGAGCTATCTTTGGACATCATAGCGAGTGCAGTGACCTCCTGTGGCTAAAGGGCATCAGTGAAAGCGCCAGGCATTGCCGGGGGCGCACACAGCCTTGAGTGCTTATAGGCTTTCCATACGCGAAAGTTACGACATAAAATAAAACAGGAAAAATTTCAAATAAGGGTCCAAAGTATACTCATTTGGTTACAACGCGGCTTCTAAATTTTAATATGCTTGGCTTTGGTTATGAGATTTTAATGTTTGAACTTTGCTGTCTTCCTGTCTGCTATGATAATAATCTCCAACAAGCCGCGTTTGACTTTTCTGCCACCATTCACACAGCTGCGACACTGATTTCTTCAGGATCTATTGCTCTGCTAAAATTTCTCTTTTCACATTTTATATTCTCGTATGCTGTGAACTAAAAGTGGAAGTCTTGGTCGACCCCATGACCGCATCATCAGCAACAGCAAAATTTAGCTTCGCCTAACGGGCATGTGGTCCGTTCATCTGAAAGATTCATAGAACTTGCTTTTGTTCCTTCTTTCTCTCCACCACCAAGTATATTGACTTCCATGAAGATCTCTCTCGCTCTCTCTCTCTCTCTCTCTCTCTCTCTCAGAGAGTATGCTGCAGAAAATGGACCTGAATGTCTCCTTTGAAGATAATTATCTGCTTCCTGTTTCCCAGCAATCTAGCTTTCTTTTATGATGACAGAAGAATTGGTCTCAAGTTACTCTGAAATCAACAAAAATAAAATTTCTCCGAGACCACCCGTATTAATGCTGTGTCAGGCTGCAAGACAGCAATTTCTCAGCTCATTCATGAAGGTCAGGCTGCAAGACAGCAATTTCTCAGCTCATTCAGGAAGATTTAGGATCCCATAACATCCAACCACCTAAACAGTCCAGAAGTCAGCATTCATTCTTTGAAGAAGAAATGCTTTCAGCAAATGCTGAGAACCTTGGCAAAACTGGAGATCCACCCAAGTGGGAGTATAAAGGTGCAGGGCGGTAGAGAAGCTTTCATACGGTTGAGGATAACAATGCACTGCTAGCTAGGATTTCGTTAACAAGCTTTTCATATGATAACAATGTATCGGAAACCAAGAGAAAATACCGTATTCTGAATCTCCAATGCACAGCGCTCATACCAAGTACAATATCAAGACAGTGGGGAGAACGCCACAAAAATAAAATGTTTTGGTGGACAAGAACATTGGAAAAGATGAAGCTGTAAAAGATAACTCAATCATGTTATTGGTCTCAGGATCAGAAACCAAAGAAGCGATCCCAAGTTACATGGAGTTCCACAACAACGATATATTAATTGCCAAAGATAATGTTGCTCAAGAAGAGAGACACGTAACGTTGAAAGGATTCAAGAGAAAGGCATTGGATGAGGGATTGATCGCTTACAATTGCTACCACCATTGAATTTCAGAAGGTGCAAGCTTAAGGGAATGGGTTCCTGCAAGAGAGCAAGTCTCCTCTCCTGAAGACTAAGCAACTCCTAAGTTCAGCACCTATTCTTTGCTGAATTCTGAGAATCTATGCAAGGCCAGCAAGGACATCTTCACCAAGGAACTGGTGGGCGCCTTTGAGAAGCACATGCAAGAACTAGAAGCAGAAGAAGAAACTATTCTCAAACAAATTGCAGAGATATGGGAACAGGTAGGGGCCAAGGTGAATCTCGATGAACTTGCTACAACCTTGATAGGACAATTTTGCATGTGGATTTGGATGATGGGCAAAGTGTATGGTCCAAGTCTGAAGAGAATTTAGGATTGTATCTCGGAGTTAGTGCCCTTACATTGTAAGATACATTGAAGTGAGAAATATATCTGAAAATAAAAAGCCAAAAAAGGACTGTAAGCACACTCATGTTGTTGGTCAAAAGCACTGTCTCATCATCCAACTGCAGCGATAGGTACATGAACATGAACGTTTCACAACTGCCATCACAGTGAAATATCCAAGAAGACACATGCAGGTATATATGATCGAGCAATTGCTAACATGATCGTTTGAAAATATGTTTCAAAGATGACTAGCTCGTAACTAAACAAAGTTACTCCTATTGCTCGAAAAAAAATGAAAATGACATTTGTCCTTCAATGGACCTGATCATCCCAACCACGTGTGAGCTAGCAGTTCATCGAGGGCCATAATCATACAGTTGATCAATTTCGCAAGACCACAAGAAAGAGTTCTACTGAAAGGGAGAGAATCAGAAGACTCAATCTGAATATTCAAGTAGATTGCCAGTGTACTGAAGAGCCAAAAAGTCACAAGCGCACAAACAACAGTAATCAAAGCAGATATAGTTCTGCAAACACAGAGAAAAACTTCAGACATTTCTGTTGGGTTTAACTCGACATCATCTAGATTCTAAAGCATGCTTATCAGCATTTTTCAATTGCCTACAAGTTTTTCAGTCATCCTGTAGGTTCAATTTCCTACATGCGTCTTAACAAGGCAGGACCTGATCTTTGAACCCATGCATACTTCTGTCTCCATACACTGGCAGTTTTCTCGTATCATCCTCTCTGGTGTTTGTATATGTGAGCCATTTCAGGGACAAGAGGGTCATCTGGGTCGTGGTCAGTAAGAAGAGAGCAGACCTAAAGGATAAACAATACCAAAGGCCACCAAAACAGAGGAACTGAGAATTCTCAGTGTCATCTCAAATAAATTATCAAAGGGAGTGAAGTAATCATCATCCATAGCCTCGATTGATTGAGAAACCTTCACCAAACCAACAAAACCCAAGAATTTCAATCTTTCAACACAAAGGAGGAATGTCCCCGCACTTTGATCCAGGATAACAGTTCTCAATTTTGAATCTCATGCCCGATTGTAATGGTGCAACTTGTATAACAGAACTCTTCCAGCAGCATTTCCTACAGCCAAGAAACCTCCTCCTGGGCTGAAATCCACACTGCGAGGGTATTCCAGAGTCTTATTTTGTAGAGGAAAGTTCGAGAATACACTAAAGGATGGGACGTGTATCAACTTCAAACTGTTCTTCTTCATGCCAGAGCAGATAGCCAATATTCGGGCATCATAGTTAAATTTCAAAAGATCCACTTTAGTTGTTAGATTCTCAATGGCTTTGATTGGCTTTCTCTTCCCACCCAAAAACTCATGTCTGTTGTAAACATTCACAATGCCACTGTCTGAACCCGCAGCAAACAATGCACCATCCGGAGAAGTGCAAAGTGCTGTGCCGTTAATACAGCCCTCATCGACAGCCTTATGGAAACAAGTCCATGTTCTTAAATCCCAGTGATAGACCTGCCCATCACCACCCGAGCTCAGCAACTCCTGCCCATTATTAGCAAAAGCTATGGAGCGAGCAGTTCCATTCATCTTCAATGTTCCAATCAACTCCTTTGTCCTGGATGAAACTAGCAAAATATAGCCCTCATTGCCTACAAATGCAATTGTACTAGAATCAGGAGAAACCTCAAAGACTTCCAGGCTCTTCTCTTCCCTTCCGACAAGGGGGCCTATTTTATCAACCTTCGCTTTCACCAAGTCAAAAGTATAAAAGAACTTTCTCCTTCCAGATACAATGACCTGAGATCCATCAGGTGTGAAGGATGCTTTTCTGATAGGGCAATCATCAAGAAAGATGCTCTGTATCTTTGTATTCCGTTTTCCATCAATTTGAAAAAATCTAAGTCTTCGATCTAGTCCGGCTGCAAGCAGCAACTGAGCATTCCGATGAAATTGAACTGAATTAATTGGACCGTTTGATGGATCCTCGGCATTTGCATCCACAAGCCTTGAATACTCAAGAAGTCCCGGCAAAAGTTTTGCACCCCTCTTCACCACAAGGTCTTCATCAGTGCGAAGAATGTTTCCCAGTGATTCAGCATCCTTGTGTCTCCCAGCAACAACAACCCCATTTTCTTCTTCATCAGATGATTCATCATCATAGGAGCTGTCTTTCTTATCAAGTTGGGCCCACTCAGTCCCAGGATTTAGCTTAACATGTTGAGCCCTTAGTCTTGATACATACTCAGAACCAGATATAGCACTTTCATTCTCTTCTTTCCTCAATTTTCTCAATCTGCTAACGGCAGCTATGTTGATACTTGCCTTTTCCTCTTCCTCATCCACCCAAACAGGTTTTCTTTGCTTCATCTCCTCTTCATCATTCATATAATCTGACAACTCAGAGTCTTCCTCATAAATGGAAAGTTGACTATTTGCAGAACGGTCAGTGAAGAACAAAGCAGGACCATTCTGGGCTTCGTTCAGGACTTCTTCTCTTTCCTCCTTCCCAAACTGAACAGGCGCATAGAGGGATCCGAACAAGAAGTTCTCAAGCTTTTTCATTTCCTTCTGCTCTTCAATTTCAATAAGACTATCCTTCTCTTTCTTCCGCTTCTTCATCATCCTTGAGATATCAGCATCTGATTCTCTTCCTTCATCAGTTGGCCTTTTCTCATTCAGAACCACAGACTCATGGTTTTCATCACTTTTGTTTTTGCTTTTTTTCTTAGATGCAACATTCTGAGATATCAAACTCATCTTTCCCAACAAAAAGAAATGACCAGTTCTGCAAGAACAAATAGACAATTAGATGACAGCTCGAAAACAACAACATCAATCAAAGCTGTAATTCATAATGATCCTCTAGATCAACCAAGTTCGATTGAATTGCATCTCTCGAAAAATAAGATATATCACTCCCCTAAACACAAGGTCCGACAATAGCCAACTAACAAGAAAATAACCAACTGCAAATCCCATGGATGATTTATCAGAACAGATGCCTATAAAATTTTGAGGTTCACTATATAGGGTTTCAACGCCTATAATTGCTGCTTATACAATATTACGCCATAGTTTTCCACCAAGACAGGAATGAAAGAAACCATCCAGAACTGAGAAGCAGAACTCTCAACAACACTAGAAGGATTCCGCGAAACCAAAATTAGCTAGTCGTCGGCTAATACATTCAAAGGCTAGCTTTGGCATATCAACAACCAAAAAAAGACACAAGGACTTTCCACCACCCACAATTCCACATAAAGGCTTTAATGGTAACATCAAACTGCAAGCTAAACTTCGGGTCACATTACTCGTATATGGAACACACACACACACACACGGAGCTCACTGTCGTGGGTTTCTTTAGCAGTCAGACGACGAAAGAAGCTGGATAGGGCGAGGCTTCGCGCGGCTCAAAAATCAGCGTTGGACTATCAAGATCGCGGTGGTTGCCGTAGATCGCCTCAGTCACTCCGGCGTGCGATGGTGACGTGGCTGGCGGCGATGGAAGTTTGAGAGGGCAGAGAGAGGGAGAGAGGACACCACGGAGATGGCGGGGTACAACGACGGAAGGGACGAAAATTTCTTAAATCTCATCTAAAACCCTAATTGACGGAAAGAGGGGCAAATGTCAAGGGTATTCTAGTAATTAGACCTTCACAAAAAGTAGTGGGAAAATAGCTCCTGGCGAACTATGCCCACTTTCACACAAGTGAGCAATAGTCCAAGATTGACCCTGAACTGGCCCAACCTGACCGGTCCTAATCAGGTTTTTAAGACAAATGGATCGATCTTGAAATCTCTAATCTAATCATTGGTCTTGGGATTTTGGGTTGGTCTAACCTAAATCAATTATATAACTTAAATAATTTTCTCGCCAAGCTCAAGAGTAACTTCTTATCCTCGCCGAGCCCAGTTTCTAAAGTACAATTACAAACCTCTCTTCTTGCCAAGCCCACAATCTGAAAGCAGCTAAGGCCCAGAGACATCTCTTATGTCTTTTGTGTTGCCTTTTGCAAATATAGGTTGCTTCTACCTTCTGCTAGCTAGAAAGCCAACAAAGCCTCAATTTGAGGAACTCCTTGTCGGCCTTGCTCCTTTATCGAGACGCTTGTCTATTGGCTTCACTCTTCCGTCGAGACACTCCTCATTTGGCCTCGCTCACCACCCACCTCACCACTCTTCGTCGACCTTGTGCCTTGCTCACCGCTCTTCATCAACCTCGCAATAAAAAAATTATAGGAAAGTAATTTAGCGATCTCAAGTTGGCCATGGAATCAAACTAGACCAACATGGTCCTCAGTCCTAAGCTTGATGGGTTAGTCCACAGTCCCAAAAATTGAGGACCAATGCTATACATGTTACTATACCAACCCAACTTAGACCACTCACCCCTACTTCTACGAAACTAGATCCTAGAGTGAGCCATTACCATCGTCCTCAGGCATCAGGTTTTTGATGCACTTTTTTCTCTTAAAAAAATTGGTATAATTTCGTCAAGTGAAACTTGTTTGTCTCTCTTTTTAAATCAAGATTTTACTAAAATATTCAAACTTGTTCCCTCTCAAGTTAAAACCCTATGCCCGTTAAAAAATGGCTCAATATTTACGGCACTCATTTATTGAAAATTGATAATGTTGAAGAATATAATATTGCCACTTAAGCCTTGTTTTCACGAAAAATGAGCTCATGTTATCAATTTCCAGAATACTCATAGAAACTCATTTATTAGGATAAGTACATAAAATACGGGCCTAAGCTTTTGATCATTGGTCGATCGAAGACTTAAGATTGTATTTCAATCAATTAAAGACTTAAAATAATATGTTTTGGTCAAGTCCGCAATCGGTCGACGGAGGTTCAAAGTCACAACTTATACACTTTCGCACCTGCATTTTATTTTTAGAGCGAGAGAGATGATAGAAATGAATTTTGTAGTAGGATTGAATCCGATGCGGCCGTATCATTTCAAGTTAATTTCTAGACGATACATGTATTGAGATTGAAATACAAGTTGGGTTTTATAAAAATGATGTGAAAAATGCTTTCATATCAAGTGTTCTTCATTAAACTACTTTTTTATATATATACTTAAACCTCAATATCAATTTATCATAGCAAATCCTACGTGTGATGGAAATCCACCAGGAACTTTCTTAAAGTTCCCTTATAATTAGGGTTAGTTGAGGCGTACGAAGCATATGGGTTTAATTTATATTAAATGACCATTGTCTTTGGAACCAGCAATGCACCAATATATTATAACATCACATCTCCCCACATGACCTTCAACTACACCCATCCGATTTCTAACTTTGCTCATCTCCGCCATGGCCACCTCTCTCTCCTCCTCCATTGCTCTCTCCTTCCGACCAAGTTGCCAGCACGACCGCCATGCCGTCATCCCCCAGAAGCCTCTCCGCAAATGCTTCCTGCAGACGGATAAATCGTCGGGCCCTCTTCGCGTTCGCCGGGTCCTGTCCAGAGCGCTGCGTGACCCTCTGCCGCCGGCCGTCGATAACAACGAGGGCTGCGTCGAGAGAGAAAGAAATGGTGGTTTGGTAGATCTGAACGGCGACTGGGGAGCGAGGCCCGCCGTCCGGCTGCCCGAGAGACGGTTGTCGGACGCGTGGCGCGAGATCCAAGGCCAGGATGACTGGGCGGGCATGCTCGACCCGATGGACCCGCTCCTGAGATCCGAGCTCATCCGGTACGGCGAGATGGCGCAAGCATGCTACGACGCCTTCGACTTCGACCCCTTCTCCAAGTACTGCGGAAGCTGCAGGTCCCAATCCTCATGTTCTGATAAAACAGTGAATCGCATAGAAGACATCGAGTTCGACAGATATATATATTTCTGCATTGCGGTTGATCATTCTATCTGC
This sequence comes from Melaleuca quinquenervia, assembly GCA_030064385.1. Lineage (NCBI taxonomy): Eukaryota > Viridiplantae > Streptophyta > Magnoliopsida > Myrtales > Myrtaceae > Melaleuca > Melaleuca quinquenervia. The sequence goes on along the minus strand of CM057728.1, from coordinate 5,633,724 downwards.
GTCAGTTCCTAGAATGATGCGCAGGATATGACCGATGTGTTTTCTCCTGCAGGTTCGCGAAGCAAGAGTTCTTCGAGCGCTTGGACATGAAGGCCCACCTCGGGTACGGCATCACGCGATACCTATACGCGACGTCGAACGTGAACCTGCCCAACTTCTTCAAGAGGTCGCGGTGGCCCAAGGTGTGGAGCAAGCACGCGAACTGGATCGGCTACATGGCGGTCTCGGACGACGAGACGACGCGGCGGCTGGGGAGGCGGGACGTCGCGGTCGCGTGGAGGGGGACGGTCACGAGGCTGGAGTGGGTGGCGGACCTGATGGACTACCTCGTGCCGGTGAGCACGCAGAAGCTGCCGTGCCGGGACCCGGGCGTGAAGGCCGAGTCTGGGTTCTTGAGCCTGTACACGGACAAGGAGGAGGACTGCAAGTTCTCCAGGTACTCGGCCAGGTGAGCGGGTCTTCAAAAAGTTCCTCCGTATGTTCTCAGATTAAACTATTATCGGTTTTTCCCCCCAAAATTATAATTATGATGTTTGGTAGCTAAAGATATCTTCTGTCTATTCACGCGTCAGGATACGAATCTCCTTTACTTATTTCCATTGATGGCAAATAAATAAATAAAAACCATACAAAGCCTAGGTTATTATCGAGAAAGTTTCAAAACCCGAAATAATATCTTTTTCTTAAATAAGAACATGAAGATGACACTGTTTCAAATAAGGGTCTGAAATACTCTCACTATTTCAAATAAATATCCAAAGTAGATTATTAATCAAATAAGGGTTTGAAGTGATCAATCGGTTTCAAAAAAGAGCTTGACTACACTTATGATGAGTGCATTTTTGTCTTTTTATTTTTCCTCTTTTGTTCAAAAACAAAAAAAAAAGAAAATATATGGGAGGGCTCAAATTTAATTTTTTTAAAGTTAATTAAAATTTAAGTTAAAATTATTTTTTGACAAAAATTGAGATTGACCGACCGGAATATTAGAGTCTTCGGAAAACCGGCAAGGTTAGGTCTTTATTTGAAACAGTCATAATCACTTCAAGTCCTTATTTGAGACAAAAATGATACTTTAGACCCTTATTTGAAATAATATCTACTTCATGTCCTTATTTGAAAAAACGATAATATGTTGGGTCCTTATTTGAAATTTTATCTTATTCAATCAGGATTCTCTTGATTAATTATTAAACTCATAATTATCGAACTCGGACGTGCATGGCAAGCGTACGAAATTGATACATGTTTTATCCTTAGGGAACAAATCCTGACGGAAGTGAAACGCCTGATCGAGAAGTACCCCGACGACGAGCTCAGCATCACCATGACGGGCCACAGCCTGGGCAGCGCGTTGGCCATACTGAGCGCGTACGACATCGCCGAGGCGGGCATCAACCTGCGGCGGGACGGCCGGGCCGTCCCCGTGTGCGTGTTCTCCTTCGGTGGGCCCCGGGTCGGGAACGTTCGGTTCAAGGAGAGAGCGGAGGCGCTCGGGGTCAAGGTGCTGAGGGTGGTGAACGCGCACGACCTGGTGCCCAAGTCGCCGGGCCTAATGTTCAACGAGCGGTCCCCGCCGGCGGTGATGAAGGTCGCGGGGGGGCTGCCGTGGAGTTACTCGCACGTCGGGGTGGAGCTGGAGCTGGACCACGAGCGGTCGCCCTTCCTCAAGCCGACCGGCGACCCCGGCTGCGCCCATAACCTGGAGGCGCACCTCCACCTGCTCGACGGGTACGTCGACTCTTAACCTCGGATAATTCCCGTCACAATTCGATTGACAACGTGCGCAGACAAAACACATTTTTAGCACGACTGAGGATTCCACTAGGCTCGCTCTCATCCAATTCGGAGTCATCGATACTTCATCGTAAATAAATATTTCTTTTCTAAATGATGCTAATAAGATAACAAGAAGATCCAAAGGATTAATTCCCTAATTTAAAAAAAAAACTCTCGACTTTAGTTCTAATCTAAATTTTGTCCCCGTCTCTTTGTTGCCTCACTCCAATTTCAAATTCATCCACCCATCTAACAATACCATTGATACCGGGACATGAGGTCAGTAGTTTCCTTACAAGGTGAGAGTATTGGTCAAAAACACGTGTTTTGATAATGAACTTCCAATTGGTTTTGATCGTCGATAATTTTGAGTAAACTAGTGATGATTTTGAGATGTGTGAGTAAAGATTGAGATCGGAGTATAAGTTAAAGGACTTAGTTCCGAGTAGAATCGGGATTTGATCTCTTTTTTTTTTTTGGTGGGGGAGGGTTAGGGAGTAAGTAAGACCTTTATTAAAAAAATTAAGGGATTCATATTCATATATAAAAAGAAAATGGCATTAATTAATTGTGCACATCACGAGAGCTCGCGGCAAAGTCGAAAAGCACGTGACGAGAGTCAGCCGTCGGATGTGGTCGCCATCATTGTCTAGCTGGCTGCGCCATTACGATATTACAAACGATAAGGCTTGGCTTATAAAATAATAGCCAAGGTAGGGAAAAGACAAGTTAGGGGGTCTCTTTAGTCATCCAGTCGAGTCCTCCGAGAGAGTGCGACGACGTCGGATTGAATTTGCATACATACTTAATTTTTTTTTGTTTCATTTAAATTTTGTGACAGGCGCGGTTCGACCTTTGATACTTTATCACGTAATTCTTATGCTTATTGACATGTAGATCCGCGTCTTATTGTCCCATAACTATTGGACATTTGCATAATATTTAAAAAGTTCCATCTAGAAAACGCGCGCACACCAAAAAATATATGTATTTTTCCTAAGATTAAGTAGATGCGGTCTCTTTCAATATGATGAACTGTTAACAATTATATGCAACATCATCTTCACTTCACTGAGGTGTATTTTTAGTGTTGATGTACTGAATAACGATATTTTTAAAAGCTTTTTTATTATAAGCGTCACGTTTGACTCACTTGTTTTTTTAAGCACAGTCATCGCGACGTGTGCTTTGGGAACAACTAACTATTCATAAACAATGCCCTAAAAGAAAATTAATTAAGTGATTAATATAATAGAAATTAAAAAAAAGACTTATAGAGGCATCGATTTCTTTTCATACTTCTTGAAAGAACCTCAAGTTGCTGCTACTGAAAAAAAAGATAAGAATTGCGAACAATCAAATGTTGAATAGAGATTCAAAAGAAATAATCTATGAGACGATCGAAGATGTTTGATCGGATCATCAATATTATTAGTTAGAATATAGATCATACTATTAGATCAGAGAGCACCAAATATATTTACTAAGGGTTAGTACCATGAAAGCTTTTGAATTTAATACCCGTAACAAATTTTCTCCAAATTTCAAATTAGTACGCATTATAAACTAAATTTTCTCATCAAAAGTTTCAAATTGATATATATTGTAATAAATTTTCTTAAAATTGATGTGGATGTCCATACAATTTTTTTTTTGTAATGTAAGTATTTGTATTGATCTTTAAAGCCCAACTATACAATATAACGAAGTTTGGTACCGACAAAAGGGACTCATACTAAGCACAACACAGTACTAAGTGAGAAGGTACCGTGAGTCCAAGAAAAATGAAGTGCATCTACCACATAGATTCAAGTTCATATGAATTTGTTACGTTCCATTCAATTCAATAATTTTACGGTAAAATCTGAAGAAAATTAACGCAAGATAATTACGTAACTAGTTCACTAATTTGTGATGTTTGGCTATCCAAAAATTAATTTAAGGGTAATTTATTATAAGTGTATCATTTTATGATTTTTCGAAATACTAATTATTTTAATAATGGGATGCAGGTACCACGGGAAAGGCGAGAGGTTTGTGCTGGCAAGCGGGAGAGATCCGGCGCTGGTCAACAAAGACGCCGATTTCCTGAAGGACCACCACCAGGTCCCACCCTTCTGGAGGCAAGACCACAACAAGGGCCTGGTCAGGAGCCGCGAGGGCCGTTGGATGCAGCCCGAGCGTCCCAAGCCGGAGGATCATCCCGCTTCCATGGACCACCACGTAGAGCAGCTGGGCCTCCACAATGGTCGCGCTTGACTCAATGGAAAATCTCGAACCGGTGGATCCGGTCGGGTTTGGGTGGTGTTGAATACGATCCGAGCAATTTGACTCGTATTTACCCACTTTCGCGGAAAAGAGAAAAGAACGAATAAGCTATTTAAATCCACTTGTAAAGGAACTAGTGAAAAAAAAAAACCCTAGAGATCTTCAATTCGAGGGTTCGGTTACGTGCGGGATGGCTTAGTGTCGCATGACGACTTTTCTCTATTGTAGCCCCTGATTAATTAAATCTCAAGTATTGCGTCGTCCGATTTCTTGAGTACGCACGATATGTTGCTTTTAAAATTCTGAAAATACCGCCAAAAGACTTATTCGGTGATGTCACTCATCGACAAAACCATTTTTTCATATGTGGCAGCATGACTTTATTTATGTGTCAATGCGCCGATGCAAATGAAATTATTAATTTGAAAGCATAATATAACAAAATGGTATATTACGACAATAAAATTGTAAATTTGATATTCAATTGAAAGAGTAACATGACAAAAATGATATGATAGGATGATGTGTTTGGTAGAAGGGAATTGGTTGGAATAACATGCACATTCCAAGATTTCATTTGTTTCCGCGAAAAATAAATATTTAAAAAAATATTCCCAAAAGTATTTTAATATAAATTATTATCGATAGTGCAAGTTTTTTTTATTAATTAATTATTTCAAATGATATAAATGGTCATTTAAAGAAAATTAGTATGATTATTTTTTCATTAAACAAACGAAACTTAAATCCAATTTCATCTTTCCTTGCGTGGTACAAATTAGAAGAAGGGGTGTGCATACCAATTGGAATGGGCAATCCTTCTACCAATTGGAACAACCAATCCATCCCATAAAAATTACCAATTGAAATCAATAAAAATAGTAGTAACTTAATTATCAGTAATTAAAAAAAATATTTGAGCATGTTAAATTAAAATAATTAACTTATCATATTAGTTAAACTTAAATCTATGGCTTACAGTGGACTATTTCCTTGTGCACTTTAATAAATAAAATATTTTTGTGATCAACCGTTGACCTTATCCTTCCTGGTTTTGAAACATTGTCTTAATAAACCATCTTGCAGAGCTATTGTTATGCAGATCTGTAATAAAAATATCGTAATTAGGTTAATTTCAATGAACGACGTCGCAAAACTACCGTTATCCCCCCTGATTTTGAAATATCGTTAACTAAAAACTATTTTATCCATAAATAAATTTTTATTTATCACTCTTGTAGCTTCGCTTCCGCTGTCACTGTCGTCTCGCAGCAATGGAGGTCTCTTCCGTCGCCGCCATCTCCGGGGCGCATCTCTCGCCACCTTCCTCAGGTCTTTCTCGATTGTGGATTTCTAGTTCAGTCTCACTTGGAATCGTCATGGCTATTTAGCATCCATCTGCTTCTGTTGCGCAGCATCGTTTTCCTCATGAGCAATCTTATTCCCTTCGAATTCGCTTGGAATTGGCGATTCTTGAACTCAATTCGCGATCAATTGGAGCTTTCTTTTTTGTGTAATCGCGAGTTTCGTTTGGTGGTCGGATTTCATAGGCTGCAGATTCGGAGGCGATGAATCGCAAAAACAATCGGGTAAAGCTTGAATTTTGCGAAGTCAACTTGACTAATAACCCTTTTATGGTGGCCTTAAGTTAAATGTGTATGGAACCTGATTATGAAATTACTAGTAACGAGTACTGAGAGCCGTCGTTCAAGAGAAGATAAGGTTAATCAGTATCTCACCCTGCCGCGGAAGAACGAAAATGAGGCAGCTGGTCAGGTCAAAGGACGGAAACTGCTCGAGTTTGCTCGGTTGTTGTTGAACTCAGTATCATAAGGTGTTGTCGGTTTATTCACTTCAGTTTTTGCTGTATGCACCAAGCCTTGACCTCTTGAACATAATGAAGCTGTCATGCAATCGCGAGTTTGATCTGTTAGTGCACATAAAGTATTTTGTATTGTCCCTTTGTGAATTTGCTAATCCATCTTCAATAAATCCATCATTAATTCCAGATAAATTTACGCATGGAAGGATAAAATTTGCCAGATGGCAGCAAATTCTGTTTTTTTCAACATCTGGACGGAGTGCAAAGGCTTTAGATGGTCGAGACAGCTCATCTATCCGAAGGTGTCGCTGCATCAAGGTTCGATTGATTACTGATGTGTAGTTACTGTAACTGCTGCTCTCTCTTTCAGGATCTTTCCATTTTTTTGTGCGTTGAGATGATCATATTTTCTCTTTCACCCACCCACCTCCCTGCCCACTGGAAGTTGTAGGTTCTCTGCAGCCAGAAGAAAGAAATTCCTACCATGTCAGCCAGGTATCTTCTATTTGAAGGCGATCCATTTGCATTCTGAAAGCATGCACCAATCTATGTAGAAGTGGCTTCTGTTTTGCACTGCTGTTTTAAGTTGCCATATAAGTGATTCCTGTATAGTCATGTTTGTTTGTCTGCTTGAGATTTTAGATCCATGTTATGCTTCTTGCTTTGGTTTTCATTGTGGAGAATCATGTGTGTATATATCATAGTAGAAAAAGGAAAATGTTAAAGAGTTCCTCTAAGGCAATCGTTTAGGGTCCTCAATTGTGCTTTGAAAATGTTAAAGAGTTCCTCTAGGGCACTTGTTTAGGATATATCTGAACTTATATTGTTGAGGGCAATATCCTAGCAATGAAAAACTTTAGGGATAATCAGAAAAACATGGTCTCTACTTTCCCCTTAATCACACTTCGCACTCTCCAATTTCAGAACTTATATGTTGCACCTTCTGTTCAAGATGTACACTTTATGCAGCGAGATCTCAAGGGAAAAATAGGGAAACCACATTATTTTGATGGAGGGAAAGTGTGTAGCCTATAGCTTCATGTAAAATGAGTAATGACTTCACATGGTCTAAAATATCTTGTCCATGTTAAAGCATTCAGTGTGATGTCAAAACATGTAATTAAGGTTGCTAGGTTCTACTAAGCCAGCTCATGGCGTAGTTCTCTTTACTTGGCAGCATTAGTTGGTGATTTTCTCCGTATAAATTTGATTGGTTTTCTACTTCTACTTTTTTAGATTTTATTTGAAGTATGCTATTCGTGTTCCTTTACACTACGTTTCGGAACAAAATACAGGGAAGAAAGCAACTGAAAAGGAAGAAATATCAGAGGGATTGAAACTCAAGGAAGATAAAGAATGTCTTCTTGCTTATCTATATGGGTGGACTTTCAAAGAAGGAAACTAAAACTAAATTACTAACATAATATTTATTGTGCCATTTTGTTTAATTTTTTAGGGTCTTTTTTGTTGTTGAGAAATTCGATTCAATGTTATCTTTTTTGTAATTTCTGTTCAAAGTTGCAGATATTAAAATTTGCCTCACAGAAAAATTTTACCTCCATATCAGCTCCTGCAAGTTTCTCTCCTCTTTTCAAGTGGTGGAAAATGACTTTCAACCCTCATAAGCCTTCCACAGATTGCTTCCACCTATAATCCACCCTTCCAAGCAAAGAACTAATTTTCATCTCTTGTTTATCTATTTCAACTGCTGCAGAAATGCTTAATGCAGTGTACTTTATACTTGCTAGGTGCATGGATGATGTATATGATGCTTTGGCTGAACGTCTAGTCCCTACAGCAGCAGTTGCATTAAATCCTAATTCAAAGTAAGTTAAGCTATTTGAACTGCATAAAAACTTCTACATTTTGTTCATTGTCGGGTACGATATAAATGCCACTTGCTCTCAAGTCCTAATAAACTATGCTCCTTGATCTCACTCGATCTGGTCCTATTCAAGCTCCTCTTAACTTCCATTGCCTTTCTTTTTTTATACTTTTGTATTCTATATGAAACACCATGGATTTACACAAGTATAACCTAGATCAATTTTGAGTGAAGAAGTCTAGAGCTGCAAGGGTGATTAATGATATCCCAATAAACAAGATGACATTTATTAATGAATATAATGGACTGAGGCTGTTGAAAGAGTGTCTTTTTTGCCATGCCGGGAACCTTTCATTCTTGAGGTTGAATCATTTTGTGGCTGAACGCTGCCTTCAAGGAAAGTCAATGTTTTTGTTAGAATTACTGCTGAGGTTGTAGCTTCACCTTGCTTGGAACCTTCCTTCTCGAGCTTGAATCATCATGCTGCCTACAAGGAAAGTCAATGTTTTTGTCAGAATTACTGCTGAGATTGGTCTTGTATGGTTTTCCCCATTATTAGTCAATTTCCTCTGCATCAACTACCCCCTTACTCTCATGTGCATCCTCCCATCCCTTTCTCGCTGGAACTAAAGGCAGGTGACTAATCCTGATAAATGTCCATGATCATCATTTTTACAAGACCGAATTACCTTCCTTGAATCATGATGTGGCTGAACGCTGCCTACAAGGAAAGTCAATGTTTTTTTTTTGTCAGAATTATTACTGAGATTGGAGCTTGTATGGTTTTCCCCAATTATTAGTCAATTTCCTCTGCATCAACTACCCCCTTCCTCTCATGTGCATCCTCTTATCTCTTTCTCGCTTGAACTAAAGGCAGGTGACTAATCCTGATAAACGTCCATGATCATCATTTTTACAAGACCAAATTCGAACCTAGACACAATGCTTTATGATGTTAATCTACCATTTATTCAATGCATTCAATAATTTGAGAACTAGCTTTAAAAAAAACAGAAGAAGAGAAAAAAGAGAAAGTTCATGGAACACTTCCACTGGGCCGATTTATTATTATTGTGCATAGCTTTGTATAAAGTGCTTATCATATCTGACCATGTTGATCATGCTTGTTCCTCATTTTGTGGAATAACTTCATTCAAGTATTGCAGGTTAATTTTGGGTTTGGCTGGTCCTCCTGGTGCTGGAAAGTCCACTCTAGCATCAGAGGTAGCACGGAGAGTGAATAACTTATGGCCTCAAAAGGCTGCTTCTTTGGATTCTCAAGTGGAACCGATGGATGTTGCAATAGTCCTTCCCATGGATGGCTTCCATTTATATCGCTCTCAGCTAGATGCTATGGAGGTGAACAATTTCTTTTGGTCTGTGATTTGCATGTACAGTTTTCCTATTTGAGAGGATGACTCTGTGTTCTATTAGAAATCATCACTTTTATAGCTCAACAGAATGCTTTCTGATGGCTTGCAGTAAGATGCTGTCAAAAAGCAATTTCTGGTGCTGTGGTCCTAATTTAGGGGGTGGACCTGTTGTACGGATTTCTACCCCCTAACTGAACAAAAATTGTAGTTGTTCTCATAAGCTAACCAACCCTATTCTTAAGTACAGGAGTTAGGCTGTCTGCATTTGTTTGAATAGGACGTTGAATGAGATGCTGGATCTTGCCCTTTGTGTTATAGTTCGTTACCTTTTTTCCTCTTCTTAAATTAGAAGCATCAATACGTAGCGAGAGAAGTATGGCAAAGTTCAGTGAACAGCTCTAGATGGGGGCAAGGCAAGCCTTTTGGTATATTATAAGAAGCTAAAGTCCGTTAACCCTTGCACGAGTGTAATCTAAATCCACTCCAGCTATTCATCAGAGCCTGCCCATTTACAGGTTCTTTTTAGTGGTTATTTAACCAACCAGTCCAAAGAGTCAAGTTAGTTCGCCCAATCATGAGCAAGCCAGTTCGTCCAAAGAGTCCTAGTGGCTGACTATTCCACTGAACAGCCTCTTTTGGGCTGGTTCCATCACCATTTCTAAATGGGAAGAAGTGAAAAGGTGAAATAATATGAGAAATTGCTTTTGAAAAAGTACATAATAAAGCGAATCCAGTAAGATGATGATGCACATCGTGCGTATGGGGAAAGAACTGCTATTGAAGTTATTGTATCGATTGTGATCTATGAGCAACATTAGAAATGCACCTGGCGGAGAAAAAAATAGAAAAGTAGAAAAATGAAAGTCAGAAATTGCAATTAGCCATCCTTAGCTGGACAAGCATCACCCTCAATGCTTGTATAAAGAGTATAGTTTCCGTAAAATTCCTCTTACAGCCCGTTTGCTGACAGTGATGGGATAAGAATTTAATGTGATAGTTGTTATGTTGTAACGTGGTAGAGACATGATAACTATTACACTGTTTGGTTTAAGTAATGTAATACCGATTACACTATTTGGTTTCATGAATGGCATGTCAATTGGAAGGACGAACGTCAGACTTTCAAAAATACTCCTAAAATCATACTTAGAGGAAATATTATAATTATTACTTTAATAGTAGAAAATTAATATTACTGAGTTTCGTATCCCATATGTATCGTTAGATGAATAATTTATTGTGTTATTTAATTTTATTTTCGATAATTTATTAATAATTAAAAGCTAACCACGTAACATGTGATTATATTAAAATACATATTATACTATGATAATTATTACATTAATAGCCGATGATGAGTGGAATATCCTTTATGTATTATTAACACATGGCAGTTTAATTCAAATATTTATCTATTATATAAGAATTAATTTATATTATCATTTCAATTTAACAACGTAATATGTGATTATACTAAGATTAATATTATTCATTACATAATCAGTCATATGGTTGAAATAATTATTATAGGATATTTTGAGCATTGATTACTAGAATTAGAATCGAGATAATTGTTATATTATGAATAATATAAGATGTAACCATGAAAATTAGATACTCTTACCTAATAGCAGGCAATTAACATATATCATATTATGAATAATATCTTATATTATGAATAATTTGGCATTGTCAAAGTGTAACTATTATTACATCAGTTATTCACTTAATATTTGATTTGTTAATCATATAATATTTAAATATGTCAAAAAAATCATACTTGGCGTTATCATTATAGGACCAGTATAAAGAAATTCAGTTATATTAAGATTAGTATCTAAACTTGGTAAATTGAGTGGAAGAAAAGAGACGGGTATTTTATGAATGGCCATTAGAGAGAGGTTTTTGTAGCTATTAAACAAAGGGGCCACGGAATAGCTGTGATTACTATTCCTGCAAGGAAACACTAGAATAGGCGGTCAAACTCTAATACACCTGCAGTTATCACTTCAACTAAATGTGCTATTAGTTAGAAGATATTGATGATAGTGCAGTTTGATGGTACTTAATTATCCCAATTAGCCCTTTTTCGCCCAATGGAATCTTTTAGTGAATGTTTCCTACAACCTTGTTACACTCTAACAAGGACCATGGAAATGTGTATTTTCTTTTTAACCTATCATTATGTACATAACTCTACTCTGACCAGTACTGACCAATTTTCTGGTCGTTACTGTTTGGATATTAGGACCCAGAGGAAGCACATGCAAGAAGAGGAGGTGAGACTATTGTAATTGCACTACCATGTTAGGGGACTTCTTAAAAATAATTTACAGAGCCATTGTGTGACGTTTCAGCTCCATGGACATTCAACCCTGAGCTGCTGCTTACTTGTCTCAAAAACCTGAGGGACCAGGTGATTTGAGTTGTAGATTGCTTCTACTGACGTATTTTTCTTTTCATAAAATTATTTATTCATATTCCATGAATTAGCTGCGCACTCTTTAGGTATGGTTGAGTCTTTAGATCGTCATTGGCCTTGCTAACCCAGTGTTGGCTCTTTCTGATTGTTTATCATGCTGAACAAGAGGTAAGTGTTTTTTCAAAGAACGAAGCAAAACATGAGAAAACTACTCGCTGGTTAGACTTCGTTGCTAAAATCTTATAAATTTCAGAATTGAAGTGCTTGAGATAACAAGCTTAATTCTGGTATTCTTTTTTCTCTTTTTTAGGTGCGTACAAGTTTAATCCTTGCCATTAATGTGTTCCATTTCTTTGTATTTGTTTCAAGGGAGCCGTTTATGCGCCATCCTTTGATCACGGTGTTGGAGATCCTGTAGAAGATGATATCTTTGTAAGCCTGCAGTAAGTAGTGGTTATATCTTAATTATTGATTCATCTAGTGTTTGATTTATAGATAGTGAAATGAATGAAGTAGGCAATCTTTTTATGGTCCTTACTAATTGTTTAATGGTTTGTACTGCGGTCATGATTATGTTTCTAATCGTTTTAAACCAATAGATGGAAAAAACATGAATTGAAAATCTTTTAAGCACATTAATAAATTTGGTCAACTCCTAATAAACTTCCTTTTCACTCTTTTTTTTTTTTGGTAAATTCCTTTTCACTCTATTGATCATGAGACAAACCAAAAAGAACTGTTATCTCCTCTTCTTTTGTCAAGATTTCAAACTCCAGTTGTCTCCGTCTCAGGATGTCTCTAATTTTTCCATATGTTGCCATCACTTCTATTAGCGATTGCAAATCTCTCTAATTGTGTGCAAAAAAATGTTTAGTGGATTGTAGACTGGAATTTTTGGCTGGTCTTTTATAAAAGATTGCATACATTTCAAATATAGGATTGCAAGAAATATATTGTGTCGCCCTGGTAAAGCAACTTCCGTCTTCGTGGAAATTAGTGCATGTGTTTCAAAGGTAACACTGACCTGCTTTGCAGGCACAAAGTGGTTATTGTTGAAGGCAATTATTTGTTGCTGGAAGAAGGAGTTTGGGCAGACGTATCATCCTTTTTCGATGAGAAATGGTATAACTTTCGGTTTTACATTCTTTCAGGCCCTTTATGAGAACGTGCATGCTCTCTCATTAAGTTCAAGTTGCAGGCATCCATGCTTATATTATGCTCAGTTATAACATTCTTATTTGAGAGATATGCCTGCCCACAGTTCTAATTTTGCATGACATGGTGAGATTATAGGAACATTAGAAGGGGATAGGGGACATAATGTTTGGTTTGCTCAAATTATTTGATAAAGATTTAAATAGGAGCTCTCTTTTGATATACACTCATAAAACGTTACTCAATATTCATCTATCAACTGATTTCTGATACAGCTTAATATAATTCAGCAAAAAGTGGCAAATCTGCATATGCCTCGTACACGTTTTTGCTCTAAATCAGAAAGCACAATTCAACACCAAATCTATCAGTGTGCAAAGTGTCTATAAATGCTGCATGTTTGATGGCGTCTATCCATGAGCGAAGTCAATTATTCATTCTTTGCAATCTTGCTCGTATTACTGACCTGAAAACTAATATTATGGATTAGCTAGGATGTTGGTGTATACTTATAAAGCCCCAGGGCCTAATCCTTTGCTGTTTGAACTCTGGTTCATTTTCATTATGATCCACTTGCATTAGTGGCATGTATTTTTAGATGGTTATTATTGCCGCTTTGTTTGTGAATTGAGATCTTGTCTATGGACACACTAGTTCAATTGACAGGCAACTGATGAATAGCATCTTAAGAGAGAATTTTTATGTTTTGTTTGCTATGACTTTGTGATCTCATAATGTTGCGGCTGAGGAATGTTATTTAAGCTTGTAATTCTTTCTGCGCAAGGTTTATTGACGTTGACATTGACAAAGCCATGCAAAGAGTTGTCAAGAGGCATATTTCCACCGGTGGGTGCTTCTTCCAGAATTTCAGTTTTTTATTTGGTTATATATCTCTATTGATTTCTTCCTTGATTGGTCGCTAACGTGAGAATTAGATCAAATATTGACATATTTTGGCTTTCTTTTATTTACAGGAAAGGCTCTGGATGTTGCTAGATGGCGGGTATGCTGATCTAGTCTTCTTATAACTGAATAAATCCCTTAACCTCTTCATCATCCATAGCTTGAACGCTGATGGTCATTGTGCAGATAGAATACAACGACCGTCCCAATGCAGAACTTATAATGAAGTCAAAGAAGAATGCTGATCTGATAATCAAATCAATTGACTTCCAAACTTGAATTCTCTGTGTCGGCTTTTAAAGGAATAAGAATCCCAAGGTTAGTCAGGTTTCCAAACCATCAGGTTTTGAATGATTGAGACCTAATGCGTAAGCTCTCTATCGAGCAATAATGAAAATAATACTGTGGGTTTAGATGAAGGAAGCAACTATCTGCTTTTCCGGTGAATGCAGTCGGAAAGTCAATTAGCTGAACTGTACAAAGCAGTCGAAGAGAGCATTTCCAAAGTCTAGTTTAAGGAATTAACTCTTAAATGGGCCAGAATATAGTTAGCTTCGTAGAAAATTTATAGATGCACGATTGAGTAAACGACAAGGATTAAACATTGTTGACGCCATTTAGGTTGTGTATGCAATCCATCTGGTGGTGTTATTGAATGATGAATTTTCAGTCCATTTCAATGTTGATGAATGATATTAGCAAATGTTTTAATTTGTTATCCGTACGGTCAAAACACTGTTCTGCTTGAGCTTCTTTGGGTGTAATTTCTACTGCGATTGGGCAATCTGTATGGTTCGATAGGGAGAGTTTGAACATCAACTGATTTTATGTGGATGGTGAACCACGTTAGGGCATCTGGGATGGGGGCCGAGGGCAAATCCCAATCATCATTAGAAGTATGAAAACCACGTTGCTGTATGCAATGGATCTATACTTTGTGGTCCAGTGGCTGAGATAGATGTTGGGATAAGTGCAGCAGTCAACATCTTCAAGATATGCTTCTGTTCTTTAAAAAAGGAATCAGCAAATTGCTTTTTATAAGTTTCTGGATTGTTGCAACGTGTCTGCTGGTGTTTCGTTTTTGGATTGTCGCTGATTCAAAGGTTCCTCAATGTTCTGCTAAAGAAATCAAGTATTTTCAACAACAAAAGCTAGTTACCTTATTTGAAAGGAAAAACTCAGAAAAGGAAGAAATAGTTTAAAAAAGAAATAGAAGAAGAGAAGGGAAGGGCATGGATGGAGGGCGCGGCTTCTGCCGCCGCCGCCGCCGCCGCAGGTTGACTCGAGCAAGGGCGGATTGGGCCTTTCCTGGGTTTCCCAATGCAATCTCCAATTGAGATCGACTTGGGTTTTGGAGATCATTCCAAGCGAGGGTAATGTGTGATCCAAGCGAGGGGAGACTTATCATCGTCTAGGTTGTGTGATCCAAGGTACAGACGGATGCACCCTTGTCAAGCTACTTGCATATCTTGCCAAGTCGAATTCAAGCTTGCTAATTCTCAACTTGACAGGCTGATAAACCTAATCGAGTTTCTATTAATTTTTTCGAAAAAGAATTATTAGCTAAAATGGTCATGAAGATCCTCAAAGTTACAACCCAACCATGGTAATCCAGTTTGTTAAAGTAAATTTGGACTTTGTTAAGATCTCATGTTTGATTTCATAGGGAAGCACCTGTGATTTAAGTGGGATTGCTATGCTAGTCTCCTCCAAGGAATAGTCAAGGGACGCACAAACTGACCCAGACACTTCGGTTACCAAAAAAGAAAAATCCTTAAAGTTACATAAATCACGCATATTATTCAAGCTTTTTATGCTTGAGTTTTGTCATAAATCAATTATAGTCAAGTCCAAGTGTACTAAAATATCTCAATTTTCTAGCTGAGTCGAGCTCCAAATGAAATTGCAAATCTTGATCAAGACTCGAATTGAATATGCGAGTCGAGTCGAGTTCAACCTTGGCATTTCTTGGGCGCTCAACCCGATCCGATTACACCCTACTCATTCACTTCCTCTTCTGTTTTCAATTCATATGCTTTCCTTACTTTGATCTTTAAGTTACTTCCCATACTTTATCCAGTAATTTGCGGATGGATTTATCCTTACGTGCTGTCACGAGTTAGATCAATGGTGAACATGGCCGAAGTCAATGGCAAGGGAAAGCGGAAGCGGATTCCAAAATGTCCGGAGGAATATCGAAGAAATTTGACCATGCGGGGGGTGGCAATCGCAACTTTACGTTTGTGTTGACCTTACGAATGACGATAATGGTCAAACACCAATTGTTGACGAGCTTGTTTAGGTAAATCGTTCGTGCTAAAGGAGAATGCTTTCCATAAGAATCATTATTGAGGAAAGTGGTTGGTTTTTTATTTGTTTTGTATGCTGATGAGCATATCATCAAGCTCTATATATCTCAAGAAGTCAAGAGCATCTTCCATGGCAGGCGACATGTTAATCTTGAGAAAATGATATTCTCCATATAAGGAATTTCTTTTTTTTTCTCTAAATTTAACTGTGCGTGATTTCTTTGACCACATAAGGTTTTTTCTTTTTCTTTTTTCTTTGTGTGAAAACATGTGAAAGTTCAAAAAAAAAATACTTCGCCAAAAACTCTTTCAATGAAACAAATTTGCATCTTAAAAATGAATGATTTGAAAGACATTTTGCATGAAATAAAAAGCGCACCTTAATATACTAATTATCCAATCCCCAACTAATCCGTAAATCAACCAAACTTTGCTAACATATGTTTTTGACATTTTCATCCAAAACAACCAAATTCTCTGCATTTTCTTGAGGTTACACTCAAGAGCATAAAGTTGTGTGTCTATAGTGATTACTCGGTGTCCGGGAGGCTTATCACATCCGGTAGGGATTAATTATACGTAAAAAGAGTCCCAAATACCCCATTCATTCATATATACATACACTTTATATTTTTGGAATTCTCTTAAAGATTGGCAAATCATATTTGATAAAAGATCGAGATTATATCTCTAATCAAAAAAGGATTATCAATAAATGTTGGGAAATGAAATACAAAATAGTATTCACTGAATCTTGAAATGGACTATTGTTATCGACACTCTTTTCCCCAGCTATGTCAAACCTATCGTACCTCTAGGGGGTAGAGAGACAGGCAAATGCAACTCCATAATTAAGATCATGTGGATGATAATAAATAATAATAAAAAAGCAAGGCGAGCAATATAATATGGGAATCGCCAGCTACCACCCTAGCCATTTATGGCTCACCACCCTTGATGTCTTCATACCAAGGGACCATCGGTCCATAGTCATCGGTCAAATTCGTGATAATGTCCCTTCACTAACTCTCTAATTGGACACATTGAAATCGATATTCCCCCTATTGGACTAAAGTATGACCATTAATTTCGCCAAAGAAAGAAAAAAGAAATTGACCATGAGTAAATGCCCCAATAAAAGAGCACATGCGCATGTTCCCTCCTCCGACATGACATCAAACATGTTCCTAGCTGTGTACCGGGCCACAAACAATTTCTATATCACAAATTCGATTTACCAAAACCCGGCACTAAATAAAGAATCTTGAAACTAACCACTGATAGCTTTAGACTAATTAAAGAAATTAAATGGGGCAAAAGGGGGAATCATGGGAAACAAAGCACGCTAGCTACTACGAAGCACGGTACATAGGTACGTGTTATTGCTCGGCTAGAGCCAGACAATATAGGTTTTACACTGAGATAAAATTAAGCAAAGACAAAACCGAGTCTTTGGACAAACGGACGAGTCATAAAGTTTTTGGGGCTCATACTTGAGGCAATTCATGAACATATATCTCGAACTTCAACGTAATCACAAGACGACATAGTACAAGGAAAACACATTCGAATCACCACCTGCTCAATCCATCTGTGCTGTCTTTCAACCACCAGATCAAAGGAGCAGGCCGTGGGTCATCCGCGCGCTTCTTTTAGTTTCTACTCTTGCATTTTTCCACGGCTCTTGGAGCTGAATGTTGGAGGAAAACAAAAACAAAACCAAATAAAATAGAGTAATAAACATGAAGAGACCAAGTGGTCCAAACGAAAGAGGGCACTATGCTTATCTCATACATCTTAATTCTTAGAATTAGACGGTTTACAGCTTATTTATAAGTTTATAGACATATACTAACCGAGCCCAACTGCCTCGGTCCCTTTCATTATCCTGAGGCGCTTGCATGATTCAACGAACATCCTGTAAAAGCGAAATGGAAAAAAAAAAAAAAAATGGTTGCCAGTCTTTCATAAACATAGGAAATTCTATTTTTTTTTCTTTTTTTGCGGATACAGAAGTATATTTTATTTTTCAAAAGAATAGCGAAAATACATTACAAGTGGAAAAATGCTTACTCCCAGGGAACGTCACCAACGAGCATCCAGTCACCATCTTTATCCTCATAGGTGGGAACGTAGTCAGAGCCATTCAGAAGGTCCCTCAGCTTGCTCTCATTCATCAAATCCTTCGCTCCTTGGGATTCACATCTTCCTTCAAACCAACCAACCCCAGGAAAACACCACTTCCAATATTAAAACCTTGGATCTCACGTCGAGCACTAGCATCGACAGGAACATGAACATTTATATGCAAATTACAGCAGGAATTTTATATGGGTGCTCAACGATACTTTGTCAGTGTATGTTCACATCTATGCAGATTAAAAACATGTACGCAGATGCAATGAATATGAAACTATTTTGCTTCGGGTTCTGTGTTTCGAATGATCAATCACATGCTGACATGCATGCGATTTTATCACGCCATCTAATAAATAAGTAGATCTGTATCGGTATGAAAATCGGAACGGGAAACTTGAAGAATGCGAGAAAGGGTGATGTAAGTAGTTTCGAAATTATGTAGCTAATATACTTTTCTGTTATTTTTCTTTGGGTGACAAATGAGATTCTGTGCTGGCTTGTTGTTAAATTTCAGATTAGGGTATTGAAGAATTATAGGTTTTCTTTTCTCAAAGCAATGTGTAAGAAGAAAACCTTTTGAAAATGTATGTCATAATAAGATTTAATTGCGGTTAACTAAGTACCGATGGTGAAGGAGCTGAACATCTTGCACAAGGCCTCAGACAGCTCTTGGTAGCTCTTGTACATCTTCAAGTCCACCTTACGCAGGTACGGCGCGCCGTCCATGCTTACCTTCACGAAGGAGGCGGCGCCGCTGCTGCTCATGTCCTCGGTGCTGCTCTTCTGCACCGCCACCATGTTCTTACGGAACGATCGGACCGGTGGCCAACCCACCACTTGGGCCCTTAAAAGAGTGTCGACATGGTTTCATTGATACGAATGGAATGTCATCACAAAGAACAGTAAAATGAAATTCATGACTTGGTTATGCTGCCACTGGAGCACTGTGTGATGTCAATCAAGAAGTGTGTGTGATTCTGCAACAAGATAGGCATGGCCTCCCTCGTCTACAGTTCTGATGCGGCAAGATAGATATTTTTCAACAAGTAGAGCTTGAATAACTTAAATAAGAGGAACGAACAATTATCAAATCATCTGTATTTTATGCTTTTCAAATATTATAATATGCTTACTACCGATTGAGAGACCAAATTTTGATCATGATGTGAGATCTGTATTACCTCATGCTCTCTTTTTCATTACATCTTCAACCCCAGAAACTGAGAAATCCAATATAATCAACGCAAACCTCCCCAAAAACATTTATGAAAAAAAACAAAAAAGAAGCATCACTGAGAGAGGAAAAGAAAAGCAGAAGCAAATCGAAGGGAAAGGAGAGACCAAGAAGAACACTCTTTAAAAGCCATTAACACCAAAGGCAAAGAAGGAAAATGAAATCATCATAGTACGTAAAGTACAAAATCTAATTTTAAAGAAATTACTGACTTAGCTGGAGGCTTGACAGGAACATCAGAAGGGACACAAGGCAGGAGGGTCTTCTTGTCCAGCTTGTCGGGTATCGAGTTGGTCTGGTCATTTGGATCAGAGCCTAGTGATGGCGGTGGTGAACAGGAAGAAGAGAGATTGAGGTTGAGCTTCAAGTCCACCTCGGTCTCGGAATAGCCTCTCTTCCTCGCCCCTACCACCACTTGGTGGTCTGGTCCTTGACCAGATCCGGATCCTCCATTGTTGCCCCCAGGCAACCCTAGCCTCAGCTCTGTCTCTCTCTCCTCTGCTTCTGCACCTTCATGCTTCTTCTTCTGATCTCTCTCTTCACTCTGTATCAGCTTCCCACCCATCGTCAGTCCCACTTCCATCATTTCTTCTCTCTCTCTCTCTCTCTCTCTCTCTCTCTCTCTCTCTCTCTCTCTCTCTCTCTCTCTCTCTCTCTCTATGTGGTGTTTATATGCGTGCAGTTGCTTGGTGTTTCTTTTTTTATTGGTTGGCGTGCATGGTAACATGTGGACTATAATCTGAATCATTATTATGTAGGTCTTCCACATAATCTAACGGTCCAAATAATTTTGATCTACATGATCTATAGAGCACCCGACAACTATTTCTATCCTTTGTATTCTACCGGCGTACTTTGATTTTTCCTTTTTCAATTCAAAGGTGAGATCTCAAAAAGGCTCATGGAACAGCTTCTAAATTTTATTAACCGATTAAGCCTACAACTTTTTTTTTTATCTAAGTAGATAATAACGATCTAGAATTTGCATGTAGTTAGTGGGATTTGACATGTAACCTCTAGCTCTTAAATTAAAAATTTTATTTACACTTCTATCATCTGTGCTAACACTAGGAGTTAATATACTAAATTAATATACTAAAATATCTTGATGGCCTATTATTGAGTGATGATGTTGAATATGACCCACTTGTCCAAAGGAATTTATCTCCGGTCTACCATATTGCTTGGTATATTGATAGAGTATAATGGTCTCAATATTTCCGATATTACTAACTTTGTGTCGTAAAATATTAATTGCAATAAATAATTCTAATTGTAAATTCATCAAATAATTGGATATTTTACAATAGAATATTTTTTTTCTTCAAAAGTGATGCTAAAACTAATTGTTTATTAAAGTTTAAATGAGCATACTTCATACCGTTTTTGGAAGAAAAGAAAAGAAAGGTCATTGCACAAAACAATGAATACGAATTAAATGTATTCACAAGGAAATTGGCCCAAACATTTGTTGTGTTACTATTAATTTGATTTTAGGATAATTGCTAAAGGAATCTTCAAAATAACAACATGTATCGAAAACCATCATCTTTAAAAAATTTCAATTTACATCTCTCCCAAAATAAAAATACACCTTTGCCTCCAAACCCTCTACTCATCCCCCACCCCCCCCCCCCCCCCTCTCTCTCTCTCTCTCCCCCCTTTGCTACCACCGTCACCAGACACCACCTTTGGTGCCCCTTGCCCTGAGCTCCTCTCTGCTTTCCCTCACGGAGCTCATGGCACACGATCATGGGAGGCCGAGCTGGTGTGAGCCGGTCTCGCGTGAGCCATGAGATCAACCTCGCGGGGCTCACATGAGCTCGACAAGGTTAGCGACAGAGCTTCCGGCAGCCATGCAAGCTCCGCCACACAGCAGCCACGGGAGACCAGGCCCCAGTCGGATCCAGATTGGGTCGGGCGGACCTCGGTTCGGACTAGACTTAAGACGGCAATGTTCGGGGACGGGAAGGGAAGAGAGAGGGTGGAGGAGAGTGAAGAGCATTTCAGAGTTCGTTTGGGGAGGAGAGGGGGATTGAAAATGGAAATTACTGTGAATAAGTAGGGTTTGTGATCATGTAAGTAGATATGAAAGTGGAAAGTTCACGAGTTAAATCATATGTATAAAAGTAAAAATGATATTGCTCTGATTTTTTTTTTACCCAAGGCTTGGCCTTAGCAGTATTAACGAAAGGTTGCGTTGTTGTTTGCGAGTTTAGGCATGTGGGTTATTGACACGTGGGAGGTCTTGTTGGCTTCCTAGGGTTGACATTGGAAACTTTCTAACTCCTCTTTTATGAAATTAAACCGATTGTCCTCGAATTTTGGAAATAGTATATGTTTGCCTTTACGCTTCCAATTATTACACATGACCTCCTGAACTTTTATTCCGTTGCAATTATTAATCCTTCAGTGTATTTTTCATGAGAATGTTCAATGTACACAACTTTTAGGACGTAAAGGTCTTTCATATTAATCTTTTAGGGAGCTCTCTCTCTCTCTCTCTCTCTCTCTCTCTCTCTCTCTCTCTCTCTCTCTCTCTCTCTCTCTCTCTCTCCCAACCCATAATTTCAATAACATATCATAAAGTAAAAAAATGGAGAAAAATAAATAAATTGATTGATAATAATATACTTGATGAATACATTAATAGAACTAATAAGGTATTTAAGAAAAGGAAACACAATTAAGTAAAGTTGAGAAATGCCTCGATAATAAAATAATCAGATTACAAAAGTTGGATATTCTTTATGTGTGTATATAGTTAGTTATCCAAGAAAAAAAAAGATTGACTTATAGAAAAAAGTTCACAAAATTGTCATTTTAGTCAATCATTTCCTTTTATGAGTTGGGAACATTATGTCTTTTTATATATTTTTATCAATAATCCTCACGTTGATTACCCCTTTCAATATATATGATGAGCGAGCAATTTTTGGCATTTGAGATTTTTGTTATTGAGGTATTTTCCCTTATCTTTAATTTTTTATTCTTAATCTTAAAATATATAATTTAGTCCTGTTAAATTGGCTATACATATATTTATTATATTTATTTTTTTTATTTTACAGTAGTATCATAGGTATCTATTATTTATACTATTAATATTGTATTTTATATTTTTTCATATTTTAAGGTACTTAAGGGTAACATAAAAGATTTTTTTCGATAAAAGACATCAATATACTTTTACCTTTTGATACAGTACACATGCTAACATTAATAATAAGAAAGAGTTAATAGTTGTAACAAAATAAAATTTAATGGAGGTAGTGTAACAAACATATCCTACTCCCAAAAAACGAAGGGAGTTTTACATAATCTCCCTTTTTGGTGTTGTTTTTAGGAAAAAAGTTCTCTAGTTACTACCTCTAATTTATAAGGGTAGAATTATCATAATTCATGCGCTTTGTGCACTTTAACCAGATGGACTATTAATAGTTATTTTCCCTCTTAAACATGAAGTTTTTAAATCAAACATCATCGATGTCAAAGTAGTCTTTTGTTTTCGAATCAACATAGGAAAATTTTGCGATAAAACATGATTAAAATAAACTGTGACTTACCTACCCAAGCATGGTTACGCTAGTGGAGACGTTCCTTTCCCACAATGGTTTCAGGGTTCGAATCTTAGGTATGGCTCCGTGATTTAAGTAAGGGACTCTGGCGGTAGGTTCATCGATGTCAAAGTAGCCTTTTGTTTTCGAATCAACATAGGAAAATTTTGCGATAAAACATGATTAACATAAACTATGACTCACCTACCCAAGCATGGTTGCGCTAATGGAGACATTCCTTTCCCACAATGGTTTCAGGGTTCGAATCTTAGGTATGGCTCCGTGATTTAAGTAGGGGACTCTGGAGGTAGGTTGCTGGGCCAATCTCCCCGAGATATTGATCCGCGAATACATAGGTCTGAAGGACTGGCAGAAAGTAGGGATCTTCGATCGTTAAAAAAAACATAAACAGTGAATTGATCCAATCTACCGGCAATCTTCTTCACCAAAGCGGCACTCTTTCTTTTTCTATTTTTGTTTGCCATTAATTTCTGTGTACTCCTTTTTACCAAATTTCTCATGTACTTGATATTAGCTAATTTAAGTTAGAGATATAAGGAGTTAATGATAGTCCTCCAAACTTTCGTTGTAGTAGCTCATTATGTTTCCTTTTTCAATTTCTGTTTCAATCAAAGATACATAAGATTCACGATATCAAAGTTATAGTAATAAGGATGTTTTTTAATTAGGCATTGTCCTATGAAAACGTAACGGAAATCTTTACTTTTTTACTGTCGCAAACTAATCTTATATACTCAAGCTAAAATCACTAGAAAACCTAAGCATCGGTGTTACCTTTTTGTAGTGGAGAGGAAATAGAATAAACTTTTGAACACTTTGTATTTATCGTATGAAAGTTCATTTTGCTTTATTAGAATATTACCATTATCTCATTAAAAGCAATATTCATTTTGCTAATATATTGGCTGTGGCTACAATATGATCAGATGAGAGCATAAATGGGATGCATCATATCTCTATTTGAAGTTCCTAATCAACGTAATCGGAGCGCCAGCCACCAACTTCTGAGAATTAATTTTTTTTAAATGAATAAATCGAAATACAAAAGATATTTATTTATTAATTACAAATCTTCACTGACATTCTCATCAATACCCATCAAGCGCACCAACCTCCGCCTCCACTGTTCCTCATCGCAGGACACGAATTGAAACCAATTCTCGATAAGTGGCTCGAGGCTAAAGAGTGGTCAATTTAATTAAATTCTTCCATTCACGAGTTAATTCCTCGTATTTAATGTTAGTTTTTGTATGGTCCACAATGGGAACAATCAGTCGGCACGCACGCTCGAGTACACATCCATGGCAGCTGATGGTAGGGTACGTGCCTAACCTAACTCCTCATCCCTCTTTCACTTAAATCTAGGGTTTGACCGCTCACTGATTTCGAGCCAAGGGATTTTGAGGTCGTGTTATGCTGTCTCGAAGCATTTGCAATCAATAATTTTCCCTCCAAGTCAATAATTTGAGTCAATGTGGTCCATGTGACGGTCTATCGTATTCAAAAGTATAGAGCTGCTGATTCATGATGGGAAGAAGTTAGATTTTTTTAGAACCAAGCTAATTAGAAAGGTTTCCAAGCATATCCACCAAACAAAAGGGAAATTCATCATGAAATTTCCCGTATTGGGGGATCTTGTTCCCATGATGAATTGGTGATCCACCGAACCAAGTGAATCACAACTCTTAGAAAGTAATCGCACTTGGAGCTAGCATGAAACTTATAGTACCGACAGCTGTACACAATGGATCCCCACATATTAGTCAAGTGGCGGAATTCCCAATTAGATAGGTTTACACTTCAATGAGAGAAAATGACTCAATATCCTAAAATATCTATTGTTTAAGGTTCAGCATCAATTATAATCTGGACTTCTTTTCTTTCCCCCTGAAAAATCTTTAATTTTAAGTCCTAGTCCAAATCTATTGTAAACTTTTTTTTGGTCCCATTAAAAACTCTTGACTTTAGATTCAATCATAATTTTACCCTAAATTTTTTTTGTCTGGTAAAAATTACCGATTTTCACTTGAGTCTCAAAGCTGCCACCAATTACCCTATATCCAACATTTCTCTTAACAATTGAGAGACATAAAACTCCCAAGCAAACATTTCAAGCATCTTGGATCGAGTGTCTCAAGTGCGAGCTCTCCGATTACTAGAGATGGTAGACTCCTAAGCAAAAAAGACTGAAAGCTAAGCGTAAAACTGAAGATCTTTGAGTAAGATGGAAGGAAGAATCTCTCAAGAATAAGAACAATTCGAAGAAAACTAATCATAATTGCTTTGATTTTTAACCGAAATTTAAATTCAATAAGACATCGTTTTGGGGCGGCATGGAAATTCATATCCAAAAGACATCATATTTGATATGAAATTTGGAAAGAAAAAAAATAGAAGCAATGACGTGAAAAATGTCGCATTGCTAAGAGAAGTCTCGGTCAATTGGGTAGATGTGATGATTAAGTAAAATTTGGTGCTTATTTATAAGAAAAAAAATTAGAATAAAATCGAAACTGTATCTAAGATTTGTAATATTTTATGAGATAAAAAAATATTAACATGGCATTCGTAGGTCAAGGAATGGGCTAAGGTAATATTGGGACCTACCTGACCAAAAGTTGGGGGGCCTTGCTATGAGAAGAAAATAAAGTTTATGGTAAGATTCGGACTAAATTTGAAATTAAAGATTATTTAGGGCAAAAAGCCGAGACAGAAGAGGGAGAGGGGGAAAAAAATCAAAAAGGAAAATGGGTGAGAAATGCGGTGGGACCCGGGAGAGCCGCCGGGGGGGCAATAGCATGTGGCGAGATCCACTGGATCGGAGCTGCCTCCGCAGGAGGGAGGGAGGGGGCCCCACATGCGAACTCGTGGTATCGTCATTGGGCCTCCCATGTGCGCCGCTGCAGCTGCAGTTGCAGATGCAAGGGCGTCCCACTTTCCTCTTTTCCCCTCTCTATTTTCGACTTCGAAAAAAATACCGTTGATTCTTTTTTATTTTTTGCAGCAATTGCTTGCAAATGCAATTTATTGAAATACATGTATTTACTAATCGTATACCATAACATCACTTCTCGTACCAACGTTGCGTAAAACGTTTTACAGGATCGACGTTCTCGAGAAAAGCGATGATGAGGTCGTGAGCTTATCCTGCGGTCATTAATTCAATCTCAAGCTTTTCAATTTATGTAATAAATTGGTCCTAAATTCTTTACCATTTACGTACATAATCCTTTTGATAATTTTGATTGGGAATCGTTAACATTACAATTCATCCATTGTGAACGCATTCAACGTGACTCGATGATGTGAGTGATTTATGTAATTTTTAATTTTTTTCCTATTTATTTTCTCTCTCTCTCTCTCTTTTCCTTAATGAAAGAAAAGGAAAGGAAAGGGAAAACAAAAACACATAAAAGTTCAAGACATTGAAAATATTGTTGACATCAATGCTAGTTGTGCCACATGAGATAATCAATACTCTTATCAACGATTTTCTACTAAATTGATCGGGGAGATTATATCGACAAATCACCAAAAGATTTAAAAATTAAATTGATAAAAATAATCGTTGCGCAATAATTTTATGACTTTTTGATCAATTATCTCATAAAATTCCACATCCCAATTTCATACAACTTTTAATTCTCCTACTTTATTCCGTCCATGATATGAGAGAATCTCTGTGTCTCCCCGTCGACCCCCATCTATCATGATCTCCTAACTATATCATATGATCAAAAGATTAAGCAATGCGATTATTATACAATTAAACGTTTCACTAATGTAATCGATTCCTCTCTCTTTTTTCCCTTCTTTTCCCTTCTTTCTTTGGGTGAAAAATAATGATGCAATGATTATCCATCAACCGAGGCACGTTACTCCGTTCACTGGGTCGGTGATCATTACTTAAAAGATGTATCCAACCCAAATCATTAGGAAAAGGAGCAGAAGAAGAATCATTGTAACGGGTCAGTCTGTTCCAAGTGCGTTCTTCTGGTATAATAGCACCACCCCCCCCCCCCCCCCCCCCCTAAAGATGTTGGTCAAACCCAAAAAGTAATCTTGATGTTCTACAAGCTAATCTAAAAGTTAACAAGTCATTAGATAAATGAGTAATTTAACATTTGAAATCTTCTAATTCTCTCCATGTGTATAAATATGGATTTGGCCTAAGATCGGAGTGCCAAGGGGATTATAAAGATAAGGTAAATAAGGACATCGTTGGTCAACTGGGAGAAAGGTTTGGTTAGTGTTTAAGTATTCTAATGAGATGATGGTGATGTTGACCATGATCGATGGATAAGGTAGAGCAGCATCTCTATGCAATGGTAATAAGTCGTAACCATGACGTCGACTCGTTAATCACACGTTTTAGAACCTTGCTCAATGCGACTCAGTAATGTGATTGGTGGTGTTATGCTACATCCACCGATAGCAAAATGTGTATTGTACGATGTGAATTCTTTAGTTGCGTAAAATTGATATTTAGATTTTCTTATAAAGTATTCGTTTAAGTTCTATCCCACTTCAGATTTCTCAATTCATGTTATCAATATATAATATAGAAACTTAAGCAACTAAGAAATTCCTCATCGTCATTGTTATATGATGTAAGATAATTTTATACATGATCAACAATATTATTTAATTATCGAGAGAAATTGACAAAGATCTTTCAAGGAAGTGCTATCTAGGTAGATTTACAGATAGAAGTGTCGAATTTTGAATAATTGCTAATTTACAATGTTAGAACATACTAATGAGCATTCTCAATTGCAGTTTGCACCCTAAGAAGTTTCTGTTTGTGTTTGTGTTTGTGCTTGTGCATCCTTCATAAAAGACGAGGGTGCAAATTACAAGCATTCGAAACTCTAAGGTGTAAAATTAGGGATTTTCGAAACATCGAGGATTTCATATGAAGCTTCAAAAATTAAGAATTAGAATGTTAACAGGACGAAATACTCGCGTCGAATCAGTAGAATGTCCTCGACATTCTCACAATTATTGTAGCGAATTCGGATCTCTATAAATTGATGGGTTTCATGCGAATCCATCAAATTTAGCCGGCCATCCAAATGCATTTCGGTACGGCATATGAAGTCTGACTCGAGTGACATGTCGAGCATTTGCCCATCATAGTCTTCGTCGTGATCATCGAAGCTGTCCTTAGGCAAGAAAACGAGGACCAAGTGGGGGGATGATAATGGGGCGGAATCTCCCTTGCCCAACCCCCTTCTTGCTAAGCCAGAACAGGGCCAACACATACCGTCGCTCTCCCATTCGACACCTCACACGTGTACCCGATAAGTTCGGGCATTCGGAGCATTTAATGTTACAACCTCTTCATTCTCTTCCACAAATTGATCTTACCTCGTTGTTGTTTCTACTAACCACGACGGAAATTGGGCTTGCACTTCCATTCACCTGCGCAGCCAATCCCGGCTCCGCCATCCTCTCTCTCTCCGGCGACTTGTGCCGTGATTGTCTTGACCCGGGATTGTCTTCGATTTGAGGTTGCCCTAGATCGATGGCGCTAGATATGAGGGCGCAATCTTTGATCGGCGGTCCAATCTCAGAGTGGCGCTAGATGGGAGGGAGTAGTAGCCGGCGACCCCTAAGGTGGCTAGAACATTTTCAAGTAGCATGAAAGCGAAAGAAAATGCCTACAAGTCCCCACAAGATCAATTTCCCCGTTGGGCCACCTACTCGGGATTCGACTCGCATCTTATTAGGATTCCCATCAAATACTTTACGAAACCAGTGATTGTGTGTCGAACGAGAAAGCTTCATCTCGAAACCCGTCGTCCTATAAAATCCGGTGCATGCCAAAACATGATTAGGTGGAGTGAATTGGCAAATAGACAGAGGCGGGCATTATACGGGGGGGCTATGAACCGCAGGTGGCAGAATCTCTCCCCACGTTCCTCCGTAGGTCCGAGTTGATATCCCACGCAGGGGACAGAGGCTAGGAGGGACCCTACGTGTCAAATCGTTTGATCTGTGCAAAGGAAAGCGAAGGCGACTGCCATGAACAATGTGTCATTGTTCTGCAGAAGAAAGATTTTGGTCTTTTGTGCAGCGACGGGTGCGTTCTGCGTTGCCCCCTTTGATCTGTCCCAATTCCTCGTTCCACTTTCATCCTCTTGAATGCAAGAACGGTGAGTGTGTTGGTGTGGGCGAGCGCATTGAGTTGGATCGCGGCACCCTCTTCGGCGGGCATGAGAGCATGGGATTCCAGGACTTGTGCTGGTTTTTATTGGGACCTTCGAAGGGGCAGCTGCACTTGCAGAATGAGGAGTTGTTCCATTGGCAGAGGAATCGATTCTTGAATTGAAACCGACCTCGTGCATGTGTTTTGCTCCATGAGAGGAGGATCCGTCATCCAATCGCGGGGGCTGAACTTTTTTGTTTTCAATCGAGGAAAGGCTTCTCGATGTGTTGACCGCCGCGCCACGTGTCTCTTCTTGGTGGGCTGGATCGTGAACTTGTAGGACACTGTAGTAACTTTCGACTTTTAATATCTAGCTAGACTTCGCTGTGACGATTACCCGGATGAGCCTTGGTAACGAGTATATAATTACACCTATTGAGTAGATCTTGCAAGAGAGTTGAATGCATCGTAGACGGGTTCTCAATGGATCGGAAAAGTGATCTTTCCTTGGGAAGTCACTTAATCATTGGGTGCCTCGAATTGAAAGAAGACTTGTTGTTCCTTTCATGTCATAGAGATCGAGAACATTCATTTGGTTCCAATATCGCTGCGGTTACATTATAATGAAAAGAGACTCGGCATAAGTAGACATTGAATTTGGCGAATGGTGAATTGAGTTCATTATTGCAATTGCTATGGATACGATAAGTATGAGTCAAAGATCGGGAAGACCAAAGTGAGGAGGCTAGAACGCTGATGATGAATGCCAAAAGCTCTGTTGAGGATTTGATTCCGTGAGCTTGTGGGGAAGGAAGTGGCCATTCTCTTTCGCAATTGTCATAGAGAGCTCTTTTCAATCAATCCAAAACAAAGGCTGTTAAAGTAGTCTTCATTAATTGTTTACGTGATTTATTTACTATTTATATACATGTGGCATCTCTCTATTAATAAATTTGAACTTTTTTTATTGGACCTTCTAAAATTCTACCTATTTGTGCTATGATTATTCGGCTACTTAAACCGAAGTTTTTGATTGAAATAAATAAGTTCGTGTTTTTATTAAAGTAAATAAGTTCTTCAACGACTTATATAGATATCTTTATATAGATATCTTTTTTACTATATACTCGTAAGTTTCATTGTAGTGCTGCTATTTTTCTTTTTGTCATTTCTTTTTTTTGGGGGGTGGGAAAGTACAATTTTTGTTGACTAATTCAAAGTGTTCGAGTACAAGAGACTTGATTTGGAACAAATTAAAACGCCAAGGTCTTTCCGAGGGTTGGACAACCAATTGTGAGATCTGGACCTATTTCCGTGGGCTTATGCCATCTAATCCATTGCCACATAACAATCTCTGCTGCAGTGGGCCAATCTTAAATTCATGAAGCCCAAGAGCAAAAGCCTGGCCTTGCTGATGAGAGCATCTACTTCCCATGAATAGCGATATGTTCCTTGAAGTGTCATATCAAAACTTCATTGTCAAATTTAAGCAGAAGACTTTGTACTGTTTGTGTGAGCAAGAAATTGAATAGGCTAATTGGGTAATACTTATCCAAGCTCTCAAGATTTGGAATTTTAAGAATACGAGTAGTGAGTGTTCCATTCAATTCAGGATTTAAAACTTCTATTTCAAATAAATTCATTACTTATTCAAAAATTGATGACTAAGTATTCTCTCGGTTATGATTATAAAATAGCATGTTTAACCCGTCAAAACTTGAAAATCTAGTAGCTCTTAACTGTTGGATAGCTTCGGAAACCTCCTTCAGCGTCGCATCTACGAGTAAAGCATGATTTTTCTCCTCCCCTATCATAGGACAATATTGTTCCACAATTGGCTCATAATGACAAGGTACCATAGAAGTATAAAAGCTCTTGAAAATAAAGAATTGTTTGTTATTGCAACTCCTCCTCCTTTTCAAGAACCAATTCGCTATTTGAGATCTTGAGCATTGCAATTCTATTTCTCTACCTTCTCTGAATAGTAGTCGCATAGAAATGTTTGGTATTTCCATCATCTTAATTCAATCATTTAATTTTAGATCTCATCCTTTGATACATTTCTTTTCTATCCGCATTGCTTCTCGATCTCCTTATTCAGATGCTAGACTCTCTCTTGTTTCATTCAGCAAAATATTCTTTTGGTATAGGCAAATTTTTTACTCCAAGCTACCAAAACTTTTCTGGCCATAAGCAAATTTTTTTAACTAGTTCAAATCCTCTACTTCAGCCGAGTCTCAGGCCTACATGATGGTCTGTCCATGCTCTTCATCCTCTAGCCAGAAGGCATCGAATATGAAATTCTCACTCCTTCTTACTATTTTTGGACAAAGGGACAGCAAAGATAGTGCGAAGGATTTCATGTTGGAAAAAGAAGATTCTCCAATCCTTGCTTTCCATATCCATCAAAGCACAAGAATTCATGAATTCTCGGAATGTATATGAAGTCAATGGTGTTCGGCCATTCTTCACCCAACTTTATCCACTGGTATACAATCTCATTAATTAAACTCCCTTTGCTGACCACAAATTTCCCAGTGATTTTAGACAGCGGCCATCCTTATTGCCTGGACTTTCTCTTTCTCGCTCAGATGAGTCCTTGTGTGCTATTGACATAGATGAGCCATCACACAGCAATAATGAGATCATGCGAGTCTTAAATCGAGATCAGTCGACATGTTTACAACTCCAGAGTGCATACAAGCAATCTCCTTTTGCATGGCCTAATAAAAAGTCAATAGCATAGTTCAAGAGATCTAAAATTAGCTCGCTCAAAGTGGATCTCCCTATCATAAAGGCAAATCGCTGAAAAAATTTTTAAAAAAGAGAGACGGACAATAATAGGTACAATAAAAAATTTGTAACATTCAAATCGAGAAATTCGATAAATATATTTAGATGGGTTTGTAAAAGTCAAATAAAAAGTAGAATTGAATACAAAGTCAAGGTATAAAAAAAAATTCCAGAGTCCACACTCTCTAGGTTATTATAGATCGATAGCATGTAGATTATATGTCATTAATTATCAATAATATTATTGTTGTTGTAGCTGAAAAAAATGTACTAGAGCGCTCACATCAGCGCCGACCGAAATATTAGTCGTGCAAAGATTATTCACCTCTCACCCCACCATGCCCACTAAATTCGTCAAACCCACATGGCCATGCCCATCCAATCAAGGACACCCACGTGGGGCCCTCCCCACCGCACATGCCCTCGCTCCCGCTCCCACCCCCACCAGATCCGATGCCCCTCATTCCACTCCGCCCCCATAAAGCCCATCCCAGCCGTCCAACGCTAGTCCACGAGTATTCAATCCAATCGGCTCTGCTTGTCCCTCCATTGTCCCCTCCATGCACAACACCGCACCCGAACGCTGCCCCTCCATCCACCGGCAACGCGATCTGTCACCTGTCCCCCTCTCCTCTTCCGCTTTTACTCCTCCGCCCTCCGCTCCGTCGAGAACAGATTCTCTTCGCGCCCAAAGCAATAATTACTCAGGACTTGGGTCAACGTGGTTACGTGGCGCGTTCGCATTGGAGGGTCGGACGGACGCGTCTTTCGGGCGCCCCCATCTGGTCGAGTGGTTCATTGCGCGCGAAGACGAAAGACAGGTAATGACCTCGAGACAGAGATCGATATCATTGATCATCGGTGCCTTATTTATACTCTGCATGAACAGACACAGCTTGTGCATCACATCTTTCTTATCCACACGGCAACAGAGCTTGAAGAAATCTCGCTCTACGCACAAGGCCGGGCTCGTCAAGAGTTCAACGGGTGTTTGAAGTCGGGGTTCTTTTCTTGAGCTTCGTCGTCCGTAGCTTTTCCAAGACTCATTAGTGCGATAAAGCCAGCGATATATTAGGGAGATCAGGATGCAGCGGGATAACGGCAACGGTTATGGTGAGTGTGATCAGGCCAACCTGAAGGCGACTGAGCTGAGGCTAGGGCTTCCCGGGACTGAGGAGGAGCTGCTGTCGAAATTGGAGTCACCCTCTTTCAATGGGAAAAAGAGGGCTTTGGCATATAATGAGGAATTAGCCTCCAAGGAAAATCTTGGCATTCTACATGATGGAAGAAGAAGCGCCTCTAGTATCCATCCTCCTTCAAAGTAAGCTCTCTATACATCATCAGTGCGTTCAAAACTTCAATGAAAATAATGCTCTTCTTTCGAATGAACGATTTTGCTGTAATTTTAGCAAGAAAGGTGATGATAATCGGCGTGTTTGGTCATTTTGCAGGGCGCAAATAGTGGGGTGGCCACCAGTCCGATCATACCGAAAGAACAATCATTTGTCCCCGCCAGAGACGAAAAAAGCTGAGACGGCCGAGGGTGGTGCCAGGGCTAGCTACCTGAAGGTGAGCATGGATGGTGCTCCTTACCTCAGGAAGGTCAATCTTAAGACGTACAAGAGTTATCAGGAGCTCGTGGAAGCTTTGGAAAACATGTTCAACATCACCATCGGTAAGAACCACATACGTATCACAAGATATATGCAGTAGATTTTGCATTTTTTCAATTTGGTTACAATCTTATGATGTTCTAACTAAATTTGCTTATATGTCGTTGTATTTGACAGGTGATTACTCGGATAAGGGATCTGACCATGTTCTTACCTATGAAGACAGAGATGAGGATTGGATGCTCGTTGGAGATGTAAATTGGAAGTAAGTATTTCCTTTACATATTATCCTACCCCTTGCTCAATAGTTTATTTTTAGGGTTTGGCATGGTTATCACTATCAGAGTGACAGAATTGACTTGTTTGAGCTCTTCTTTAATTTGATGATGCAGTATGTTTACGTCCACGTGCAAGCGACTCAGAATCATGAGAGGTGGATGAAGAAGCTGGACATACATAACATAGCCACCGAAGCTTCTATTGATTGTTTTCAAGGTTCTGCTCAGATGATGCATGGAGAAGACGCCAATAACCAGCTGAAACCAGAAGAGACCAAACCCAAATGACCGATTTTGGATCGTGGAGATCTGAAGCTGCCAGGCAATGGTTTCAATCCACTTCGGCTTTTACAGATTTATTTTGGCCAAGACATCTACATGCTCTTAAGATTCGCAAACTGTACAAAAATAAGGAGCAGACACACAGATCTAGTCAAATTCTGATTGTTCAAATTTTCTTCTTGATAAAAGGAGTAAAAACACTTCTTTAGATTAGAAAACTTCCCTTTAGATTAATTACAATGAAAGAATTATAAGAATATGCACATATGGCTTATGAATGTGGATTTAATTTGCATACACCGCAGAGTGCAGAAGACATTTCACACAATACGACTTTTATCTCTTCTTGATGTGATAGTCTTGGAGAGATTGGATAGTTACAAGTTTACAGTGACCGAACTAAAGATGGATTTCCCCCTGCGTGGACGGTTCTACATCCACCAGCATTGTACGAAACAATTATTACCTTTAAATAGTCGATGTGCCGTTTTCCCCCCTATCAACTTGGACTTTTGCAATTATCGACAACCATCCCTGCCGACATGGTTCCCAATAGCAACTCCATATTTTTTTTCCCCTACATTCAAAATTTCAGAACGATAGGCTGCACACTCAACTCAATCGTGGTGCAAATTACCAACAAACATGATGATTTTTACAATATGCAACGATGATATTGAGCCAAAGTAATCATCGATCGCAACATATTCAAATGCTTGCATATTGAAAAGTTGATGTACTTCGCTTACATTTACTTAAGTATCTACTTATTTACAAAAAGTTGTTGGCGAGTTGCATGAATCAATATTTGTTTATCGAATTTTATGACCAGTGCTTCACGAAAAAATTGACTCCTTTGCCCTAAAACCTGATTTGAAGGATGTTATCATAATCTACCAAGAGCAGCTACTCAAATTAAGCAGCCTATTTTTTTCTTTAACTCACTATCTTTTGCTTTTCTCCAAATTTCTCTCCTCTTTTGCCTACGAGCATTTTCTAAACGCAGATTGTGGAGGTGTGTGTTCTGTGTTGGGCGACTTTGGGCTGTGGTGTGGCCCACTGGCCCCTAGATTTGGGCTTTGAAAACAATGAATTAAGGTAGGTAGAAATAGAATAGGCTTATAAAAAAATGTTAATATTAAATATTTATTTGTTGTCAGGTTCGTCCAGGTTGAACCAACCTGACCTCCTAGGATACAATACCGGGTTAGGGATTTTAGAATCGAGGATCAACCCATTCAACTTAAAAACCTGACCAAAACCGACCAGATTGAGCCGGTCCAAATTCGACCCTAGACCCTAGACCATTGCTCAACCCTACCGGTTGAGCTGGTGATCAATGAGGAAGCTCAACGTTAGTGTTGGGGCCTCCTCAAGGCTATCCGGAGGATTGAGCTTTGTAGCCATGGAGGTGTCGGCCCTCAAATTTAATAATTCGATATTCATATATCAAAATAATTATTATCATAATCCAATTAAATCAACTCGAAGACAACAAGAATAAAAATTTTAGTCTCCACGTCTAAGTTGAAAAGCCAAACTAACGCACACGAAAATGATAAATAGACCGTTTCCTTTGGTCACTTTTTGGCTAATCTAAGAGGACCAAAGTGAACTTTAATACTTTTTAACAAGGTAATGAGATCAATTAGAGGGAGGAGGACTTACCAGTTTCTTGGGGTTCGTTTAAACCTAGACAGAGGAAGAAAGGAAGTCATAAGCAAACATAGGAACTATAACCCCACGTGGGGCAACCTTGGGCCCTTATCAAGAACTGGGACATCCATTTGCATTATGACCCTAACAGTCATAGGAAGCATGAGCTTGATATTGTTGAGATCTTGTCGGTACATGCCGAGGGTTTTGGTTATGTCTTTCTTTCAATCCAACGAAGAAACCACTCAAGAATGAATGATAGTGGCCGCTGCCTGTTTGGGCACGGTGGAAGGCTTTGCTAGTCTTTTCTCTCGAAAAGCCGAAGATGGTATCTCTTCATTTCAGATTCATCCGAATGGATTATATAGGTTTTCTCACGAGGTTATTTCCATCTTATACAGTGTCTGGTGATGAAAGGGACGGACTTCCGAATGGGTCTTTTGGACTGGACCCTGCTTCGATACCTATGAATCTGGAAGAGTTTGTTCCATCAGAAGAGCTTGAAGAAAGTACTAATGGTACGTAGCCGTCGTGAAGCTTCATGTCCGCAGTCTTGATCGTTTAAATTTGTTGGTGCAGCTTTATCGTTTAGGCTACAAGTTAGCCACTGTGACTTAAGTTTGTTGTCCTAGGTTGACTTTACTGAAATTTCTCGAATTGTCTCCTTGTTTTTGTCTACACCTGAATTTTGCTAACAATACCAACAATACAACCTATAAACTAGCAAGTCCATCGACTGCCGTTAGAGTTGTGTCTCTGAATATGGGTTGTCTCAAGTTTGATGGGCTGTAGAAAAACAATGGGCTTACATGGGTAATGTCATAAACCGACTTCAACCCACTTAATAAACAGGCCTCACTGATTGGTGAGGCAGCCCATCTTCGTTTTTCTTCTAGGCCAGACCATCTGAGACTCTCTCTCTCTCTCTCTCTCTCTCTTCGATCCACAGATCTAATTGGTTCGTTGGGATTTAGTTTGCCTCTTTGGTGGCTCATCCGTCGTACCTTGCAAAGAGGTTCTTTGATTTGGTAAAGATGTGGAGGCGGGCCCGAAGTTGATTACTAATTGGGATGGATTCCCAAGCTATGCTCGCGGTTGGAGTTGATAAATCTACCCCGTAGCTCTATTGGTTGAATGGTCGCCCATTGGGAAATTCTCAAGGGAAAAGCTCTGTGAAGAGAGAACATTCTGATGATGATTTGACATGGCACTCGATGGAGAATCGGATGTTGGGAGATTACTTCCTTGGAACTCATTTTGTTTGTGATCACATGGTAGATTAGAAAAAATTTGAGCCTTTTCATCGTTTACAAAATGGACAACTTAAGATCAGTGACAAGATATACACCTGTGGAACAAATGAGTGAGATTAATATCTCGAACTTGAATGCGATTTATCAAGAACCAACTCAAAGTCAGGACCCGTTTCCTAATTTATGGTTATATTTAGCCCAAAACCAAAGTCCAAACTTGTTTCATGATTTATGGATGGCCGAGGCCGGACTTTTACCACCACCTTCTCAATCCTGCCCACAACCCGACAAGCTAGTTCATGAAGTTGCCCATTCTTCAAATGCAACAATTTAAGGGAAAATTTGCCAAAAATGGATCATAGAATTTGCTAAATTTGTAGTACTTAAAATAATTCAAAACTAATCAAAGTAACCAATTTGGATTAGATCATTTTCAATCAAACTTGACTCATTCGTTTGACAAAACTATATCTGCTAAAGGCGACATATTGCATTTAAGATGACAAAAAAAATTTATCACCGTAGCTCGTTATTTTTTTACAGTAAGTTTAAAGTAGGGTATAAATTTTACTTATTGACAAAAAAATGATTAAAAACGCAAATCTAGGAAAACTTGAAACAAAAATGTATATGGATTTCCTCTTTAATCCAAGAAGGTTCTCTAAATATGAATTTCACATCTTGGAAAATTGCAAAAGATAGATGTTGTATTTCTCTCAATCTACAAAAAAAAAAAAAATTCACTTGTTTTGTCTCTATATTCTTTCCATAATTTAAATTTTCTATTTAATTTATTTCTCATACCAATATAATGCACGAACTACAAACAAATACATGTTCTTGAAATTCTTCGTCCTACCATACCGACTTTTCTAATATATATAAAGGAAACAGATGCTCTATCCTCGTTGCATGCGTCGAAATTTAAAGGACTTGTCACCCAAAATATTAGAAGATAATTCTCAAAAATCTTTTGATATATAGAAAACTAAAACCAGAGTTAACTGAAAAAATCGCTAGTTCTAGACTCTCTCGATCCAAGACTTGGATCAATGGAAAATGAGGAGCAGTTGTACTATAATCAGCTTACAGTGTCAATGCTCTTTCTCCATAACATGATAAGCATTATCTCTTACTATATATCAATAAGCATTATCTCTTACTATATATCAATTAAATGTGAATCATAAAATAAAGTCACGCCGTAATCAAAATTTCCGATCCTTATAGATCTCTCTCAATTCTCCCCGCTCTCCATGATGCACGCTAACGCTAACGTAGGTTCGTCCCTCTCTTTTGCTCCACACAGTAGGGAAGGCTCGTGCTTTGGATTTTCGGACGTGTTGATTGATTACCTGTGCGTGTTAATTTTGTCGCGTTAAATTCTGATGGCACCGCAAAACCCGACCCGCAAGGGAAATGGATCCAAGTCGAGATGCAATGGGCCGGACTTGAACCGAAATGGGCCCGATTGATCAAGCCCGTTCTCCTCTCCATCTTCCTCCCCCATCGGAGACCGCAAAAACATTTACAGCGTGAGCTTCTTCTGCTCGAGCAACGATCCCCCTTCTCTCTCTCTGTCTTCGCTCGGCGCGGTGACTCGAAGCCTCCTCCGACGATGCTCGCTCGCCTGGCCACGAGGCGCCTCCATGAGATCCGCCAGGTCTTCCGTCAATCCCCTCAGGTTTCTCTCCTCCCGATTTCCCCCTCCCCCCCCCCCCCTCTCTCTCTCTCCTTCTTTTCTCGACGAAATCCTCCTAATCCGCCGCTGATCGATCTCGTCATTGTGGTTTCATCAGGTTTCTCGGTCGTTCTCGACTGCTTTGAACTACGTGAGTTGATGTCCAACTTGTTTCGGATTGTCCTTTGAGTCGATTCAATGTGTGTTTGGACTGTGGCTAAGAAGTGGATTGTTTTGGCGCATGATGCAGCACCTTGATTCGCCGGATAACAATCCGGACCTGCCATGGGAGTTCACGGATGCCAATAAAAACAAGGTAACTCCAATTACCTTCAGTTTGTTGATTGTTCCGATCGATTCCTTGTTTCTTTGTGTTGGACCGATTTAAGTCATTGTGCAAGTGGACCCAACTTAAGTTCCTGCTTTTCTATATTTATCAGTCTTTTGAGTATGGGAGTGGGATGCTACATTTTATGGTTTAAGTCTTCATTGCTTAGGTCAAATTTGAAGAAATAAGAGGAATATCTTGTCGAGGGAGAATGAGCGAGTCTTATTGTAACATCACAGATTTAGAATATGCTGTTCGGTGTGGCCCTGTTGGGATTCTGGATCCTTGAGGCTAAGTCATCGAAGACTTCAAATGCATAATTGCATGAGGTGCCAATAATGCATGGAATCTGCAATCCACTACTTCTAGTAGATTTTATGTCTAGTTGTATCTCTTGAGTACCTTTGTCACGAAATTCTAAGATTTGTGCACAGAACTGTCACTTCTAGTAATAAGCGTTTATGGGACAAGTGGTGTGTCTTGGACCTTTTAGAATGCATTAGCGTCCTTTATACTAGTCGTCATTGTATTACCTCTTGTTGGAAAAGCCATTGTTGTACAACGCCAGATTTGAAAGTTTGCTACCTTGAATCTTCTTTTGATGCTTCTGTTTATAACTGATTATTCTAGAAAAAAGAGGGCATTGTATAACTGCATGAATGTAATTGGAGGGGCTTGGTACCTCATTTCTTCTCTGTTGATACAATTTTATAGGTCTACATCATCACATGTAGTTCATAGGTGTTTCTATTTGAAATTTAGGGAGGCAAGGGAGTTGGAGCATTTTTGTGCTGGCTCCCTATTTATCTAGGCCCAAGAAGAAGAATGATGAATTGTGTGCTTTTCCACTAGTTTCCATTTCAAAGCAAGCGCCATTGCAGATTTTCTTTTGCAACATAGTGATGTTAATGTTGCCAGCGTTGCATTTCTTCAATTACCATTTGGATTGGCTCACCCCTTAATCTTGACAGATGTTGAGCCCTTTTCTTTTCTGAGATTCGTTTCTTAATTATAATTATTTCTTGGATGGCCATAAATGATTGGTAACTCGTAGAGATCCATTGGGATGCCATCAACCTGTCTTTATATGCATCTTCTCAAATTTTTCGCTGATTGGAGTCCATAATTTGCCCATGCATCCGTAGGTTAAGGAGATATTGTCTCACTACCCGTCTAATTACAAGCAATCGGCTGTTATCCCCCTGCTTGATCTTGCACAACAGCAGCATGGAGGGTGGCTTCCAGTTTCGGCAATGAATGCGGTATGCTATCATTGACTAGCAAAATGTCCATATATATGCTTTTTTAAAGATATTTCACCTGAAGGAGAGTTAATTTAGTCGCCCTTTTGAGAGGTAAGAGTATATTTGACATTGTGTCATGTGTACGTGTCTACTGAATGCATCAGAAAGAAAAAGTCCCTACAGTGATGAGTCCATGAGATGCGTCTTTATGTGCGTATGTTTCTTTCTCACATGTATCTTTTATTGTAACACGATTTTGGGATTTTTTTCATGCTTCTCTTTTTCACTACCATGTTCTTGAGATTCTTTCTTTCATGATCATTGTATGCTAAAGACATTGGAATGGAGTGATACAAGTATCAAGAATCATAGAATTCAAACTGAGATGTTTCTTTTTCTCTTAGATTTTTCATTGAAGGTGTATCATTTTATCTAGTCGGAACAGGGGTGAAAGGCAATCACCTCAGGAAGCAGATATCACCTTCCTAGTTCCATCTTTTACTGAAAATTCTGGGGCCTGCTTATCAAACTTGAAGGTCATGTGCTTAGATGCACAATAGGACCCATCTTATGTAATTTGATCTGTGTTTATTATTTAACTTGCTCATTTTTCGTTGGAGGTAAGGTTTAAAGTTTGGAAATGTTCTCAAGTAAAGGTAAGGGCTCATAATATCTTCAAAAAGTAATCCTTCAAGCTAACTCTCCAAGTCCAGTCACTTTTGATGATATGGACTTGGCAACATGTTCAAACTCTTTTTCCCAAACTCAGTTTTGGAAAATGTTGATTATGTTGTATAAACTTCTTCTTTTGAATGTCAATTATTGTCAGGACTATATGTTTCTGTAAAATCCATTAATCTTTATGTGCGTTACTCTTTTTTATTTATTTATAAATCTTTATATATTTCTTTTGGTGCGTGTCTCCTGTTGTCTGGTCTACAGGTATTTAGATGATTTATACCAAATGTGGATAGCCACTATCTAATTTACTGATAGCCTTACACATTAAAGGGTGAAAAAGAGGGCACTTTCCTTGATGCCCCCTGATTGATAAGCTTACACATTGGTGATGCTTAGTAATGACGATTAAACATTCACCCAGAATTTGAAGATGCAAATTCTCTACGCAATCAAGTTGCAACTATCAATAGTCAGTGCAGTTCAATCCATGATATGTTAGGATATTTTTGAGCTGGCAAGGATCCACAAAAGAATGCCCATCAGTTGTAAAAGGAAGAGCCGTGCTGGCTGGTTTAACAATCTTGTGTATTTGTTTTGAAGTACGATTTCCTTGTCTTTGTTCATCTTTCCAGTTCTCATTTCATTTATGTGATGTTTACCTTTAAGCCTCAATCTCATTTGCCGTAGATTAGGTTGTAAAATTTTGGAATGATCCATTTTTTGCTATTGCTTTTTGACTTCCATGCCACAGCCTACCACATTCAGTTGTTTGATTTAGTCAAGAGAAGTACTAGAAAGAAATTTTTCTCTGGGAATTTAGCCCTGTACGTGGAAAGTTATTTGATGTTTAGTTGTCTAAGATGCCAAAAACTCTTGCTGGAAGCATCTCCTTGAGTATGAATAGTCAAACACCCCATCTGTTTATCCATAATATGAAGCAAGAATTTGGCTGATATACATGGTGCGACTGCACTGGGAAAAGGCATAACTTCTCTTTATCCAGCATCCATGGCACTTTTGTATTTCCATTAAAAGTAGCAAACAAGTACCCAACCTGCTTCTGCCAATATAAGAAAAGAATAAAAGATGCTTGCATTCACACACACCAGTGCTCAGGTCACTTGTGAGGTCACTTGTGAGAGAGGGTCAGGAGATCCTACCAGTCCCTGCTTATTTCCAATAGCTTGCATAATGCTGTAGCTTGCCTAGTGCTCTTTATTGTGCTTAGGTGCCTTATCTCATACTTGCTTTTTTTCCCCCCAAAATTCTATGTGCCCCAGTGTTTGGTTCAGCATATACAAACTTTAGCTATCAAGTCTCTCTCTTGTCATGCAGTTACTTGACTTTCTTGTTCGTCTAATCCTAGATAGCTAATGCTTAAATGGTCATGGAAAAATATGATTTATGTTTGATTATGTGCCTATGAATATTATACTAGTCAGTTAAATTTATCACAAATATGTTACATCGTTTCAGGTTGCGAAGGTCATAGAAGTTGCTCCTATCCGTGTGTATGAAGTTGCAACCTTTTATTCAATGTTTAACCGGACAAAGGTGAGAACCAAAATCCGCATGTGCCCTTGAAATTACAACTCATCAATATATCATCCTAGTTTACGGTGTTGTAGGTGGGCAAGTACCACCTGTTGGTTTGTGGCACAACCCCTTGCATGATTCGTGGCTCGCGTGAAATTGAATCAGCCTTACTGAAACACTTGGGAGTGAAGCGCAATGGCAAGTCTCATGCAACGTCACGATATCCTATTAAACATAGCTAACAATCATTTATTTGATGCCATTATAATATCAAGAAACTGACTTCCCTGTTTTCTTGATGTGCAGAAGTGACCAAGGATGGTTTATTCTCTTTTGGGGAAATGGAATGCATGGTCAGTATATGTGTCATTTCACTGATTTCACCTGTATCTTATGGAGAATTATATATACGTCTGGTATCAGTTTTCTATGCATAGAATTGCGTACTCGCCAGCTTGTATTCCTCTTGATGAGTTACGCTGCTTATATGTAGTTGGAGATTAAAAAAGTAAAGTGTTTGGTTTGCTTTTTGGGCAGGGTTGTTGTGTTAATGCTCCGATGATAACTGTTGCTGATTACTCCAACGGATCAGAAGGCTATACTTACAATTATTATGTGGGTCCGCTGTACTTTTCATTTGCTCAAGTATTTTGAATGCTTGAGCGAGTCCTTCTATTACGACTTTTTTTTCTATCTCATTTTGCAGGAAGACGTCACTCCAGAGCGTGTTGTTGAGATAGTCGAGATGTTGAGAAGAGGGGAGAAGCTACCGGTAAGAAAATTCACTTTTTCCTTTTAAC
The DNA here is from genome assembly GCA_030064385.1 of Melaleuca quinquenervia. Taxonomy (NCBI): domain Eukaryota; kingdom Viridiplantae; phylum Streptophyta; class Magnoliopsida; order Myrtales; family Myrtaceae; genus Melaleuca; species Melaleuca quinquenervia. The sequence goes on along the minus strand of CM057728.1, from coordinate 5,590,621 downwards.
TTGCTCTTAGGTTCTGCATCTTTTCTACCTCTGTATAGCTGTAGTGGATCAATTTACCGTTGGCGTGTCCCTGGATATTCTAATCTCTAATTTGTTTTCTTCTTTTTTCAGCGGGGCACTCAAAATCCGAAGCGCATCAATTGTGGGCCGGAAGGAGGGAACACGACTTTGCTAGGCGAGCCAAAACCTCCTCCGTGCCGGGACCTTGACGCGTGCTAAATCTGCAGCAATTCGTTCTCTCAACAATAACGCAAGGCCGAAATGTTGTTAGGGGATCACCCTTTGTACCCCTTGTTGATTTTGCTCGCTCTCATAAGTTGTATGGCGCCTCAGAACTATTTCCTGTTTACATATTTATTCGGCGGGGTCGCATCTCCTTTCGAGGTACTATTATTTTGCTGATGTGAAGATGATGCCAGACGGAGGGTAATTTCCTTCGGACTTGAAAAACTGCTTTCCAATTGCTCAAAAGAGGGTGGTCCTCTCCAATCACACTCGAACGCAGCAAATCGACAATACACGTGACCTCGGCGGAGGGTACCGACAAGAAAGCCACTTTATCTGGCACCATCAAAGGGGAAGAACGTTGAATGTTCTTTCAGCTGTTTTACCGCATCAACCTTTCCCCGTGGGGGGTGGAGGAGAAATCATTCACCATTTTACACTAGAACCATCTATGAAGATTTAGGAGATGAGCATCTTCCCCACATAATAATCGGTTCAATTTTTTTTTTCTTGCCTAGGGGAAAAGCTCCTTTTCCGACCTTTGCATTTCCCATTGAAGTCATCAAATTCAACCCAACATGTGTACTTCGCCTTTGATCTTAGGAATCTGATCGCCCCCAACACTAGAAAACTATCCCAACGATCCACTTATCCAAGACAGAGAGCCTTCTTTTTTCTTTTGAAACATAAGGTACTGCGCTATTCGCATCCAAATTCCAATTTCCTGCAAAGATGGCCACAAAGTTCACAACACATGATTCAGCGCAAAGTTGCTACTCGGGTGTGTCGACCTGAATACGTTGTCGAGAAACAGCATTGCAACCCATGACAATGAACCTTTTGATGCAAAAGACTCTTGACGTAGTAAGTTTGCACGTCTGTACATCCTTTTACTAGGCCATGCCATCCAAATTCCATAAGCTCTCATGTTCTCTTCAGCCTAGATGCTCTACACGAAAGGTCCAGTTCCTGACATCACCAAATCGCATACATTGCACAAAAAAATGACGGCCTAAGTCGCACGCATGAGGTGAACAGACAAAAAATATCACAATCTGGTCGAATCTCATCTACATCAGAAAGTGAAAAACATCATAATTACATTATACAAAGGGAACTGGAATTCCAGTATTCTGAGTATAAGACTATCAGCCTTCAGTCCTATGGTCAATCAGAGTCAGTTGTTTCCCAGCGCAATCATGAATCAGAGGAAGTATCTAAAGCTCCACATATTCACGTAGAGAGATGTAAGGTCGGGGCTTCAAGTCTACCGAATGCTTTACTGTCGAATTTTTCCAGTACTGGATTGAAGATTTGATTGTACCTTGCTCTGGAAATGAGCTTCCAGCCTGCATGTCAAGTGAGTCATTTCGTCAGACATTAAGGCTCAGACCAAACATAGAAAACAAGGACTGACGAAGTATACCTTGTTGCACATTTGAAGTATATAGTGTCAGGGGAATTGTAGGTGCGTGCATTGGCAAACATCCTCTTGACATCTGCGATGAACATCTCGAGCGTAACATAATATTGCTCTGAATCAACCCTCTTTGTCATTGTCTTCAAATCTGCAAAACCGTAATGAGTTGTGAAACTGTTCCGACTCAGCGAGTACATGCATGGTGAATTTTCCTATGCCATGGTGAAGAAAATAAGCAAAAAACTTGAATTCGCACTTCTCATAGCAGTTTGACAGCATTATGCCTTTGCTGGACTTTCTTAAATCTGATCAAATGGCAGGCCGGCAAAGGCTTGCTATGGGTTGCCAAAAAAAAAAGGCTTGATATGGCAGCTGCAAACGTTGGGCTAATTCCAGTTAGGTCCAACCAGTAAACTAAACTACGGTTTGCACAAAGGAAAAACTTATGACATATTTGTGAGGCTAGGACTCCCCTGCCTGGGCAAGGTTGGATCTTAGGTGATTTCCTCTACCCAGTTCTTCAGCATAGATAACACCCCTCTGGGGACCCCTATTCGGGATGCACATCCCAGGTAAGGTGCTTTGCCGATGTGGAACACCATGGAGCGCTGTGTAGATCACTGAGCACGGCAACATACTTTGCTGCCTCAGATGATAAGCCATCAAGGCAAAGGGCAAAGTAGCTGCTGCTACTGTGCAGCAGCTACTTTTGCCCTTTGCCCTGCCCAGACATATGCTCCATACATCTAGTTTTGTTTAAGTATCAGATTCCAGCTAACTGAATTTCCTAGTAACTTTGCAATAAGAAGGCAAATGGGCAAGTCGCTTGAACCAAAAATCAGAAATTGGCCAGCTGCTCACCATTGAAGCTCTAGCAGGATTATAGCAAGAGGAAGAAAAAGGAACACCTTAATGAAATGTAGAAGAGTGGAAGAGGAAAAGAAAAGAGGAAACGTTCTAGCCCACAGTCTAGTAAATGATTTATCAATAGTCAGTAATTTTCTAGGCAGTCATTAAATTTTTGAATTAGACTGCAGCTAGTTGACTACTATAAAACTCACCTACGACGTTTTAATTTCTCTTTCATGAAAAATAACAAGCACTTTTCTGGATTTGGCTGGTGGTAACACTTCACATCAGCCTAGAGAACTCGATCCTGGTCATATTCAGGCCCCAAGTCCTATTACTTAATTGACCCCAACTCTATGTCCCAACACATTGCAAACCAAAAACCAAAGAGCTGTACCCTGCATGTACCATATCTGTAGCCAGTGTCATACCATGTTCCTCTACCCATAACTCAACCTGTAGCATATCCTGAATCATGATTAAGGTAACTGTGAGCCCCTAAAAACTGTATATGGTTTTTGTATGAACTCGCAAAACAGGCCAGGAATATGACTCAGCCCTGCCAGCCAAAAAGCCGATATTTCCAGATGGACTGCCAGACAAGAAGCAGTTCACACCTATGCAACAAAATAAGAAATGTAGGAACAGAAATATGATAACAACTATCGCTGTGGACATGACCATTAACTGAAGCCTAATTCTCAGTGAGCATCCAGTTCCAAGCTGCTCACCAGTGAACAGAGCTGGCAAGACATCCCCATCAAATGCAATTCCAGCATCTCATACACCATAGGCAGTAGTAAAGTTTTCATTTTAGCTTTATGTGACAAAATAAGAAATGCAGGAACAGAAATATCACGACAACTATCGCTGTGGACATGACCATTAACTGAAGCCTAATTCTCAGTGAGCATCCAGTTCCAAGCTGCTCACCAGTGAATAGAGTTGGCAAGACATCCCCATCAAATGCAATTCCAGCGTCTCATACACCATAGGCAGTAGTAAAGTTTTCATTTTAGCTTATGCAACATTATGGACATACAAGACATTGAATTAATGGCACTTAAATGCAAGTTCAGGTAAGAAAATACATTAATCAAAACATAAGTTAATAGCTTATCCCAATTCTTACCCATAGGATCTTTAATTATGTCATAGTAATCCGGGACCTCACGACCATCTACTGGTTCCTTGAAAGGCCAGGCATCAACATGGTCATACATTGCCTGTTTTTCATAAGATATGTTAAAAATAGTTACAACACCGACACCACTAGCAGCCAGCAAGACAGGATGATAGTCAATGAGATTTATGAACATATGCACACGGACAACAGACCAGTTTACAGAGTGGTGCCGTGGAGCAAAATGATAGGAAAAACAAAGAAAGCTCAATACTTGCCTTCAAAAGTTGGCGCATAAAGAAAGTTAACTGCTTTTGATCACTCAATCCTCTAAACCTGGTATGGCCCCATTGATCAGGTGTCCAGCCAGCGTCCCCTAGAATCAGATGCACCACAAAATCAGTATCCCCAAATGCTCATCCAACAATTTGAGCATAAATTATCTTCAGAAAAATGACTTGAGCTGAATGAAATATGGAATGAACAAAAGTATTGCATGTTTTTGTTGACTGATGTTGTACATGGGAATAATCAAAGTGAATATATATAAGAATAATAATAAAAATCCACTCCAACATAGTCTGTTGGTCAGCATGTGGAATTTGATAAAAGAGTATTAATTAAATCCATGACGGTATGGCAGTCATAACCTCGTATGAATATTTGGTTGTCATTGGGAGAGGCTCTCACATTTAGGAGTTTCTATAATTCTTCTTCCACTGCTAATTCATTTATTTCCTAAACCCCATGCTTACCTGGTTTCTATAACTTCTTAAACCTCTGTTACTCTGAAATTCATGTTCCCATTTACAGTGACAGAACAGGTTTTGAGATGGCTGTAAAGAGGAACAAAAATATAGTTTTATAATTTTATCATTAAAGATCTGGCTGCACCACCTGATAATGGAAAAAAGCAAACAATTCCCCATTAAAGATATCATCTTATTACAGGGAAAAAAAGTTGACATGCCCAATTACATCTGATGAGAGCTATTGAATCTCATCCAGACGAACAATACTGAAATATATATGCATGCATGTTATTCATATTTTCAGCTCCTGAACCAACCCGCCAAAAATGATTGACAAAAACGAAAAGGATGATAAATGTGAGGAAAAAAGCCAACTGGAAAGTCATTAAAGTGAAGAAACTCACTCAAGCCAGGAATATCCTCGACTTTGATGGATTTTTGGGGAACCCCTGCATCTCCCTAAGCAAGAAGTACTTTGATCAGAATCAAGTTCAAAATGATATGCAACATCACAAAAATTCTAGCCAAACTAAAAGTATAAAAGGAATGATGCAGACACTAGGAAAAGGCTTATTCACCGTGTACTAAGAAACAAGGAAGGAAAGCAGGAAAGGAAGTGAACTAAGACTTCCATTTTACATTGACCCATTAACTATCAAGTAGTTGATTAAAAGAAATACGTCGTTACTTTCCGAAGCTGGAAAAGACTGCTAGATGGGAAGCAGCTACAGGTCTCGGTATTTGAAGATTCATCTGATTGCAACTGCAATCACTATGTTCCAGTTTCATGTTAAACTCCTCCACTTCATACATCACCCCTATGGAGCATTAGGGGGGAGACATCATGGTTTTGCAATTGAAAGAACATAGCCCTCATGCATTAAACAAAGTAACGTGGAGATTTGAAATAGTAAAATTGTTTTATAACTCTATAAATTACCTAAATAACACTACTGATACATCTTCTTCACATTGTAAGTATGGTAACATGGTACTTCAAAGAGTGAAACTGCTTTCATTTTATACCTTCTGGAAGTCAATCTTCTCCCGGTAGACATGATGACAGCAAGAGAGTTCCCTTATCTTTTCATCAATCGCCTACCAAAAACAATGGTATAAACATGATCAGCCGACCAATTCGAAAGTCATAAGCAGCTCCTTGCAGTAATATAAAGATCCAGACTTCAGACAGTAGTTAAATCAATGAAGAAAATATGGACTGGCAATGCTAACATGTCAAGGCAATGAAAAGTAAGACCAATAGCAAATCATAAACAGAAAGTAAGAAAAGTTCCGCATGACAGCAAATGATATATTGAAGCCATGCACAGGCCACAGCAACTCAATCTAATTTTGCTAGTCTAATAATCTTTTCAGCAAGAAAACTATGGTGATGTGATAGCATTTTCACCAACTTACAATACTCATTATTTGGAAGTATACAAAAAGTGAGAGCTCAGTCTCTCATGTACAGTCAATTCTCATATTTAATGTCACCATTAAGCAGGGACAGCCTGGACAGCCATGTATCTGAGAATGTCAAGATCAAAACTGAAGGAGAATATGACTACTGCCTCATGTAAATCAAGAAAATGAGCAACTTGGAGAAAAGATGGGTGGTATGGAAGGACACAAAGGGAAGATTAATTGGAACTGCAGATGAGCAAAACTCACTCTAACAAAAATACATTGCTCTAGTTTCAGACAGGAGAATGCAAAGAGGTATACATCATTTCTCTTTGAAGCTAAGTGCCGAAGGCTAGTGTTGTCCAGTTGTCCTTTTGTCTTTTTTCCATCCATTTCCCTAAATTATCTCGTAAGGAAAGACGTCTTTGTTTAGCAAGCATGCAATTAAATAGTTTGCTGCTCAATTCCTTAGATTGCTTCATATAAATTGCTTTTGCAGATGGAATATGCAACCACTCAGTAAAGTAAGTGTGTGTGTGTGTGTGTGTGTGTGAGAGAGAGAGAGAGAGAGAGAGATTGTTGCAGTTATATGTGTACAAAATCTTCAATTATTGAGCCTCAGACACAAGATACAGCATTTAACCATTATTTGATTCATGACCTATGGAGCAATTTAATGGGGAAGTAGTACTAAATAACTATTCTTATCACTAAAATACCCCTAGATCATGAATTGTACAAAATTAAAAGAAGCCTTATCTATACCATCAAGCTTTCACAAACTAAATGCCCCTTACAATCTTCTTACAAATTTATTGAGATGTTGAATTTCCTGGATATGACAATTTATCTAGGAAAGATACAGATTCAGGATTATGAAGACCATATTTTTTATTACATCACCAAATCAATTTATCAGGGCTGCAATTATCTCCTGAAGAGATACTCCTCTGAGCTATTCAAGATTCAACCGGAATGCAGTTGCTCTTCCCCTTGACAAGTCCTGTAAAGAAAAAATGCCACACACAGAACAAACGATGCTTTACCTGCCTTTGACGGCGAATCATGGTCGACAAATCTGTATAAGGAAGTTTGGGATCAATTTTGCATTCCATAAGAATTCCCCCGTCATAATCTTTAATATACCTGCAACACCAGCAGAAGACAAACTAAACAAGTGCCCAACAGTTTTTTCTCTTATTGAATCTATAGCATGTTTGGACCTAGGTTCTGGAACTCCCATAGATATTTGAGAAAATAGTGAGGCGGGAAAGTAATAAAGACACCCCACAAGGCATTTGGTAGAAGTTTAGACAGTGAAAGATAAAAATCATCAAAAAAATTTCCATATATGATGATACTAGAATGTTCAAGTGTGAGCACACTTCTTTTTCTTCCTTCAAATATTTCCATGCCTTATTTGGATTTGAAGTGGAGGGATACATGGATGATAAAAAAGGTCACAACAGAAGAGATCGAAGACATATGAAAAAGATCAAATAAAAACTTTTTTCACCAAAATATATTTGTTTGCCTAGTTAAAAACAATGCAAATGTGGTTTCCAAACTCCAATTAATGTATAGGGTATGAAGTATCACCCATGCCATCGATCTTTATCCAGGTATATCTTTTTCGTGAAACCCTGCACATGGGGAAAAAAACTTCCATCAGCTATAAAACAAATGATGAATACCATCAATTAATTTGCAAAACAATTTGAAGCATATTGGCAAGAATTAACCCCAAAAGAAAAATCTGTAATATGTAACGCAAATGAAACTCTTGTGGTCAACAGCTTCTATGGTGACGCATAGCAGCATATAACCCAAATCATGCAAAAGAGAAAGACCCCATCAAAATCAAGGTCATCGTGATTTCAGCACAGTGGCATGTCTTCTTCTCAGGTCATCGAGAAGTAGTTATAACACCACAACTTGAGCAACACACATCCAGAGTCCTGATGTTCAGCCAGGTCACAGTACCATATTCTCATCAAACTGGAAGTGAAGTGCATAAAACCTCTCAAAGGAGTAGAAATTCATTGCTAAAAATCTCAAAACATATGCTGACAAGTCCACCATCATCCTAAGAGACAAGGAAGAAAATCTTTTACTGCATATGCAATAAGCATGGATAAATCCTGCCAATGACCGCTATGCAGTTCATTGGCTTGCAATACCTACTCTGGGGATTCGTTTACTCAATTTCAATGCCTTAAAGCAACTACACGCCATTTTCGATATTAAAAATTGAGAAATTGACGACGAATATCATGCCAACTGATGCGTGTACTCTGTGAATTATAATTGATGAGGAGCTAGTTTTATCCATTTAACTGACTGGGTCACTCTGTACAACAACTGAAAGGTGGTCAGTGAGATTCAGGCATAAAAATATGTTATGGGTGTGAGAATGAGGAAAGAAACAGAAAGGATAACAGTTTGAAAGATTACCACTAAAAATTTCTGCAATAAGGTAGACTTCTTCAAACATTAAACAATGATCATACCTTAAGCATGCTTTTACAGATTATTTAGCACACTTTATTTCTTCTCAAGCAACTTCTTTCATCAAAGGAAAAGAGCAAGTTGCAAGAGCCAGAAAAAATTGAGCTCTGTGCTGACTCATAGATAAAACTTACCACAATGATCTCAAAAAAGTTGAGCTCGTGTACATAAAAGTCCTTCTCCATTCTTTTCACCAATTTTAACTCAATAAACGACTTGTACTTGAACATAGCACTCATTTTCTCAAAGAAAGACGGACCTCAACCACTCTTTCATACATATACTTGGTTCATTCCATTTTTCTTCTCTCTTATACATAAAACAATGAATAGGACATACACATATACCACAAAGGAAAAACCATTAAAAGCCATTTCAAATTTTTTATAGATAAAGCATAAATCTTAGGAAACAACTGACAGTTAGAAACTAAACCTGCTTGATGAAGTAACCAACAGCATTGTTGTCAGCATAGGTCAGAAAATGGGTTAGCCCATCAACATCACGAGCATGCTGTTTTAAGTGATTCATCAGCCTCGTGCCATAACCTTTTACTTGTTCATCAGCCGTAATTGCACAAAAAGCTATCTCACCAAACTTTTGGCTGTAGTAGTTCAGGAAAAGATAGTTTTTGTATCAAGAATCACATCATGTAGCCAAATTGAGTATTTTTAAGCAGCCAAATTCTAGTTAAAAGAAGAAAAGGAAAGGGAGAATGAGAAAGAGAAATCGCCGCTCAAAAGAAGGCACTATTGCTAATTCCTTGGTTTTGATTGTCTCCATGATTCACTTGATGGGACATTTGGCCTGATTGTTTTGGGATTGGGGGATTTTGAGACATAGTGGGTTTTGTTTCCACGAACAGCCAGAATAATAGGAAAATGGTCAACTTAATTCCACCGGTGCAAAACATGTCAAAACCTTTCTTCTTTCTTCTAAGCCCAACCACGATTTCTATAAAAATATTAATGGAGAATTCTAAGAGAATGCCAATAAAGTATTGTCAAGATCACCAGTAATTTATTTAATGTATAATCCACTTAGGTTCATTTAGGCACCCATAAGCCCAAATGCTCCGAGAAGAAAAAAACAATATCACATGAATAAATGCTCATCTGCAGCCTATGCATTCAAACCATGCATCCTACTTAAGTAATGTTGTTACCCTAGGCTTTACCAACTCCAGTACATGTACTTACAACAACAGATAGCAACAAAAGTAAGAGGAGCCAAGTGAAGAAAGAAGAGCATTGCAGAATGGAAAAGAACATCACCTGGCATATGGGCGGTAAGTGATACCACCGACAACCTGATTCCGCCTGATAACCATTACTGACTTGTGGCTTCTGCAAATGCAATATAAATATGAACAATTAAAGAGAGAATTAGTATATTTCCCAAAATAATCTTGAGAGAACCACAGGTATTACTGCCTTGAACATTGAGCAATTAGATAAGTAAAGCTATAAATGGCACTAAAACTGCAGATATATGCAACTTGACAACCATCATAATTAAATATTGGCATGGCTACGTTTTGGAGCAAATCTCAGCCACGAATAACTGAAGACAAAAGGCCATACTCATACTGACATTAGTTTCTTTAAACATGATCCTTTCAGTAAAGGAAGTTTTTACATGGTCCATCTGGCATTGAAATAAAAATGAAAGAGTTCAATTCCCAGATGAAATTACATGAAACAAAGATACAAAGTATGACACAAGAGTTCTGCAGTACTATTAAGTAACTTGTGCCAGCGGCTGTGTATTTCAGACTTGTCATGGTGGTTTATGGTGTGACCTCACTAAACTGCTAAAAATGAGTGCCCTCGTGCTTCCTTTAACTCCTTATTACCAAAAAATGGGATAGCCAAAGGGTAATGCCCTTTCCCCTGAGTAAAACTCTAGCGCAGAAAGTACTTTTATTTCGTCTATTAAAAACTCCTAGTTCCACTGTAGGATAAAAACTTTTTATCTAATTATATATCCAGTATCTTATTTTCTTCTTCTCCTCTTTTGGCTTTTGTAATGATCAGATTCTCATGAATACTTGCAATACATAATTCTTGCCTCCCTCAATTTTAGATATATATGCGGAAAGCTTCTTTAAAGTCATGGTAATACCTGTCCATAACAAGACGCACGATGTATTCCTTTGGCATATTAGGAAGTTGCCTGGCAAAGATATTCTTTAATCCTATTAACCTGAGAACCAAGAGAAACGTTAAGGAATGTGACAAGACTCGCTACAGTTAATTATTTACACGAGAACCTGAGATCCAAGGAAGTTAATGAACACTGCGTTTTCTCAAAAGTCAGGACAAAGGGGAATGCAATAGTTTACCATTGTTACACAAACTTTGTATATTAAATTAGGAGGGAAAGAAGGCTTTTGCCTATGAGGGAACAGTAACGCAACCTCTGTGGGTGTTAAAACATTGAAAATGAAAAAATCAAGTACCAAACCATATGCTCATCAACACCATCATTTGAAAGGCACTCGAACTTGAGTCTTCCTGCTTCCTCCTGCAGAATTTAGATGAGCCCTCCCTCAGAAATGAAGTTACAAAAATGGCCGTTCTCTATGACACCATGTGACAGTTTCTAGAGAGACCTTTTATCATGAAATAATCCTTGATCATAACAAATCTCCAATAGAAAGGGAGGTCGATTATTTCATCTAGACACCAGAACCATCATCCCTTAGGTCACACGGATAAAAAAAAAATCAGCATAATTTTGTGTTTACTAGCGATGTCCGAGATGCTTGTAGATAGCTGTCATTCTTTTCTCATGTGCTTTGACCGGCATTTTTAGAGAGAGAGGGATTCGAGTCCCTTGAGAATGAGCAATCAAATGTCTCGTGCAATAAGTACACCTAAGTTCCTCATTTGACGTACACCCAAAGGTTCTTGGAGGGAAAGGGATTGGAGGGTTTTAAAAGTGCTAGAAGAAACTCTTCAGGGTCTCCCTAAAACGTTTAAGTTCAAAGCAAATAACCAAACTCTAAAGCTCTGAAATTTCATCTAATTACGTCAAACTCTTCACCAGGAAAAATTAAACTACCAAGAATGTTACCTCTCTTTTCAAGTTCTCTTCTCTAGCACTGTAAGCCCCACTCGTCTGTATGTTCTCCGTGAATATCTTCACATCATCCTCCTTCGGCACAATTCCGGTGCCTGAGCCAGCGCCCGCGGTAGCAGCAGGCCCCAGAGCTCCCACACCGGCACCATTACCACCATCCTTGGTGGAGTCCTCCTTCTCGACCTTGACCGTCGCATTGCTCACGGCCTTGATCTTCGTATTCCGAGCCGCGACCGAGCCGGCGTTCTCGAGCCTTGCCGCGGTGAACGTGCGGAGAGAGGATCCGCCGTCGTTGTCGCCGTCGAACTCCTCCTCCTCGTCGGAATCGTCGTCGGAGTCGTCGCCGGCGCCTCCTCCGCGGGCAGAGATGCTCTCGAGGTCGTCGTTGGAGGTCAGGGCGCCGTCGCGAGTGTCCGCGGAGATGGAGGAGGGAGGGAAGGGCGGGGCGTGGTCGTCGGCGGCGGAGGCGGCGTTGGCGCTGGCGTTGGCGGCGGAGAGCTTCCGCTTCAGGTGGATCGAGGAGGTGGCGGAGGCGGAGGCGGCGGAGTGGGAGGGGGAGGGTGTTTGGGAGCCGCGCGATCGGTTCTGCGCGGCGAGGTGCGAGGAGTGACTGTCCATCTGAACCTCTCTCTGGAGTTGGCTCCCGTGAACTCGGTAGCGAGGTCACGACTCACTGAGCTCCGGTGAATTCAGTGGATATCGAGGTTTCACCGAGTGGTTTTGGGTGCAGTAGAGATGGAGAGGAAGGAGGAGAGGTGCAGTTTATGAAATGAGAACGGGAAGTTTTCGGGACATTACTCATTTTGATTTTACTTAATATAAATTGTTTAAAATTTTGAAAAATAATCACATATTGAAAATGTAGACTTGTAAATAATCCTTACGTGATTTTTTTAAATTCGGACAAAATTCTGAAGTTTATTGGGACGGTTAAAAAAAACTAAATTTTTTAACTTTTCAAAAATCCCGGTACATAAATGTCTTGTTCTTCTTACTAATGAATCCACTAAGGTCCCTAGTATCAAAGGGTCGTGCCCCTATAACTCGGGAGAAACTAGCACATGACTCCAATATCGTTAACAATTGTGAGTTTTGAACTTTTGACTTCAGCGATGATCTCAGCAATGAAAGATAGGATTTCAGTTGATACAGCATTCACCGTTGGTTAATGCCTTGTTATCTTTTCCCCTCTCCCAAAATGGACAATTGAAATGAAATTTATAATCTTTTATTTTTTTTTCATCTTAGGTGTTTATTTGTTAATTTTATAGTAATACAAGCGGTTTATTTTTTGAAAATTATTTATTTTCTATAAAAACAAATGAAGTGCTGTCATAAAAATTCTCAAATACAACTTTTTCTTTGAGATCAATTTTTATATAAATCAGCTTTAGTGCTTTGACCTGTACACACGAGGAGTTGGATGGTCACCCATAAGCGAATTTGGGTAGCCATATAGACAAACAGAGGAAGGGGACTCCAAAACATTTGCCATCGGGTGATCAAATTATCTTAAAGTAGGCAACTACAAAAGATATAGGATTGAATCGGAGAGCAAACCATTCCTTTCGTTATCGAGTATTGAATTGGAAAAATAGTAAATGTAAAGCGCACATTAGACATTTGAGGATGGACACTAAAAGTGCTAATGGCTCGGGTTTCCACGATACTCGACATGGATCATAATATAAAGGAGTTTGCACTTGTTCCGACTTGAGGTGCGATTCGATTCGAACATAACCCGAACCGGAAAACGTAAGTCGAGTTTCCTTTTTATTGTACAACGTATGTTTATAAGCCGTGCTTGAATAGAAGAAACCTGAATTCTCATAAAATGCCTTGACTGCTCAGAAATAGGTTCCGCAGCACACTCCCATGCGGGAAAAAAGCTCATTCCTTGATGCTAAAATACCCAAAACCCGACGTGCATCAATACACTTCAACACCAGAGAAAGCGAAGTGATCGCTAGTAGTTCTACTGCTACTGCTCTTTGTAGAGAGACGAACAGACTCAAGAAACTATCACACGTTCTTCCCGAAAACTTTAGACAACTGAAGGGAAGCTTACCGGGCATACTCGATCTGAAGGTTCAAAGCCCGAAGCTGGTGTGGCCTGTTGAAGTAGAACCATGGCCTCCATCCAGCTGCGACGAGGATGATGAAGACGCGTGAGATGTATCGCCCAACCAAGAACATGACCGATTTGATCTTTCAAATCGGAATGGTTTCCAATCTCGTCAAATCGAGACTGACTTGATCTTTCAAATCGGATAATGTTAAGTTGATCTTACAAAATTCCGTAAGCCTCGTTTGAAAGTACATCGTAGAAGACAGAGAAAAACAAACTCCAATCGAGAAGACGTGATTTGAGAGTACCCGAAATTTGTGGTTCTATTCGGATCGGACCGATTCAAGCCGGACTTTTTGACGGCCCTAATGAATACCGACTTAAACAATCGATTTTATAGCGTTCAAACATCAACTACGTTCTATATTTTCCTCCTCTAAAAATCTTGGATTGCAAAAGGAAAACACTTTTCCGCCTTCTTGAAAAATCACATTGCTCTCATCCGCTTATGCTCTCTACTATCAAGGAAGTAAAGGGATATACGTGGTAAGGTTCTTTTTCAAGTGGAGACCACAAAAACGTTGACTTTATAGGATAGAGTTGCCACCAAAGTTTGACGCGTGGCATCCTAATTTGGAATGTTTAGATCATTCCGCATATTCATTACCATGTTCCTTTTTCCACCCCCCCCCCTCTCTTCACTTGCAAAATATACGGACGCCACGCGTGCGTGCTGGAAATCGACATTCGAAAAATAAGATATCAGACCAAAAAAAAAAAAGAAAAATAAGATAAAAATTAATCAATTTAAGCAGTAGATGAATTAACAAGTAATGAAGAGGAATTATCGATAGATTTACTTAATACGAGCAACGTCCAGAAATATTTTGCATGGTCATAGGGAGAGAAAAATATTTCGAGATTCAAAATTTTCCTAGGGACAATGTTACGAGATAGAAAATACCTTGATTTTGATGTCCAAAAGTGTGAGAAATGATACGAGACTTATAGACTAGACATCTGTCGAGGGTTCGGTGTTTGTGAAAGAAGCAATCGAGGATACTCGAGAGAAGAAGTGTGAATTTGAGATTGTTTGAAAATGAGAGGGGTAGGAATTTATAACGAGTTCATGAATTGGAAGTGAGAATTGAATTTCATCCAATCGCTCTGGGAATTCGCCCTCCATTTCTTACCCAAATTTACCTTTTCTTGTTCACTGAGGTTAGTGAAGGATCACTCTGTGGATTCATACGAGGATCGTTGCTGCATACAACAGAGAAATACGATCCGGGACAATTCGCAAATTACAAACGCGCGGCCCGACAAGTTGGAGCCCGGACTTACTGGGAATCATAGGCCCGGCCCGTTTTCGGCACCGCTTTTTCTCAGGGCGGTGCGTAAGCAAAGCATATGACCCGGCCCAGCAAGGGACAATGGCAAAACCGTCATTTGAACGAACTTGTGGGGAGGGTTTGGTAAAAGAGAGGTGGGGGAAAGAGAATTTCAAAAATTCGCGAAAATGGGCATTTTCCCACCCAAACTGACCCGCCAAGTTCAGTTTCGCTCCGATTCGAAAATTCACAAGAAGCTTTTTAGAGAACGAATTTCGTCATTCCATCATCTTTTTTTACCTCTCTCCCTCCCTCTCGCTTCGCGAGGAGCCCTTCAGTCCAGATCTCTCCTTCTCCGGCGCTCTCCGGTCAGATTTCTTCTCCGGTCTTAGTTGCTTCGTGTGTTCGCAGCTCGAGATTTGAAATTTCGTCGACACCCACGTCTTTCTTGCACCTGCTTACTGCGTTCTTTCGAGAATGTCTTCAAGTGATTTAGCTCTTCGTTCTTTTGTGTTTGGTTTTTGGGTTTTTGCCCACTTGAGGAGTTCTTGCACGCGAGAGATCTTCGTGGCTCTCCCCGCTCAGGGATGATAGCAATTTCGTAGTTTCGTCTGATCTTTCGGTTTGGGTGGCATGAAACTGAAGGATATTTCGCTGTTTTTCGTTCTTCTTCTTTTCCGGGCAGGGAACATGGCGGGAAAAGGTGGGAAGGGGCTTGTAGCTGCAAAGACCACGGCGGCCGCGAACAAGGACAAGGACAAAGACAAGAAGCGTCCCATCTCTCGCTCATCTCGTGCTGGTATTCAGGTCAATTTCTCCTTATTTTACAAAGAAAAAATTTGTGTTTGGATTTTCCTTGATAGTGTTGCGTTCTTTTTGTTGGTTGACTGTAATAAGAGGTCGACCATCAGTTTTTATGGACGTTACTGGAGAAAAGTTCGAAGCTTTTACAGAATTGGAGGAGCCCCATTAGCGTGCTAGTGAAGGATATTTAAGCATTTGTCTTTAGATTTTTTTATAATCGCACGCTTGTCTAACGCAATATGAGATAAAGTTGGGAACTTGGGTGTTGTGGAGCGTTCAATTTGTCTAAACAACCTTAAAGTTTACATTCGGTCGATGAGTTACCTAGCCTTTATACCTTCAGAATATCTTAACATGCATGGTAGGTGGAATCTACAGGACTACGAGCCTAGGTGAAGAATTTTCATCCAGTAAAGGATTAGTTTTAGTAAATCAAGTATATATGTTTTCTTCAGTATGTTCATACTCTGTTTTAGGTACATATTGTTTCAGGCGGGTGATGCTTACTCAGTTTTATCTTTTAGAAGATCTACTGGATGATTGAGTTGTTCTTTTTTTTCTTCTCTTTATGCTGTTTTTATTAAGATGACTAAAATGTGTGAAGCTAGGTGGAAGTCATCCATCTGATTAGGTTTATTTCACTGCTTAATGTTGCTACTGTATATTGGAACGGTTTACAATTTGTCTCGTTATTACTGAATGGAAGGATCTTGAATAGACGGAAGAGATGCTTGGCGACTATGTCTCACGACTATGTTCGACGTGTTTTGCTAAATAGTAATAGACGTTTTCTCTGTAGTATTGACAGTGATATAGTACCACCTTATAAGGTTTGGTTCTAATTGCATTTCATTTTAGCTGCAGATGAGAACCATTTCATGCATAATACTGATAGAGCACCTCTTGACGTCTTAGAGGAGCTGATAGTCATAATCAACCTTTTTGCTCTCTCCATAAATATGCACATCGATTGCAATGAACCTTCTTGGTCAAGTAATGTGTTCTGGGGTTTGTTTGCTTGAGATCAGTTTCCTGTGGGTCGGATTCACCGGCATCTCAAGACAAGGATCTCTGCAAATGGCCGTGTCGGGGCAACAGCCGCTGTGTACCTGGCATCAATTCTGGAGTACCTGACAGCTGAGGTGCTTGAGCTTGCGGGCAACGCAAGCAAAGACCTGAAAGTGAAGAGGATAACCCCGCGGCATCTACAGCTGGCCATCCGGGGGGATGAGGAGCTCGACACTCTCATCAAGGGAACCATCGCGGGAGGCGGTGTCATCCCTCATATCCACAAGTCCCTGATCAACAAAACCACCAAGGAGTGAATTGGAACCAGATCTCCATCAACGCCAACATCATCTTCTCTTAACAGGGTGTTATCTGCTTGTCATTCTGATATGTGGATTATATGTAGTTTTAGTTTTAGGCAAGGTTTATGGTGCTTCTAATAGCTAGGTTGATGTTAGAATGACGTTTAATTTGTGATACTGGTAATGGTTCGATGTTTGTTATTCTTAGCAAACCAACCCCATCCGTGTTCAGTGTCTTTATTAGTTGTATCATATCCAGACATCCTCCAACTTTGCCTTCTGTTTAGGTCATGCCTTTTATTCTGTCTCTGCACATTAAGTAGCACTAGTTAATACTATGTCCTTTTTTCCCCTTGTGTTAGATTGGGCCATAATGTTTCTGTGATGATATCTCGATTTAGATGATCCAAAGAAAGGGACAGATTGATGGGCAAATGACCACATAGAGGTCAATAAAACCTTTCTGTAACTAGTTTTCCAAGAGCCCTACCGTTACACCTGAGATGGTGCACCCAAATGATTTACTGGTTTGTTTTTACTGTAAGTAGTAAGCTTTGATTTTTTAAGCACGATGGAAAGTTTCTCTAAGGGTTTCACTTGTTCACGACAAAACTGGAAGTAGATGGTACCAATGGGGGATCTTCTTGTGGTGGTGGAAACAGCTGGTGAGTTGTCTGTCTAGCGGATTTGTCTCTTGCCTTGTCTTGGGAGATTATGTCGCACGTGTGTAGACACTAGACAATACAAATTGTTCTGCTAACAACAATTTGGGGGTAATTCACATAAGTAAAGCAGGCGTCACCTTTAGATGATGGTTACGTGACAAAATGTTATTGACTTCCTAAAAAAAAACTTTAGGTTCAATTTTGATCATGCTTCATACTTTTTAATCTGAAAAAATCACAAAATCTCTCTCCAATTCCAAACTTGTCCATATGTCCACAAATTGTCACTGGTTTCTTCAAAACTATCCAGCTAGAGGGCCATTTAGAGGTTTATATTTAGAATCTGTATATTAAACAATATCCTCACTCTCGTATGCAACAATTGTAGCCTGTTACTATTGATAATTATGAAGAACCCAGTGGCAATCTTTTCTGGAGAGGGGCAAATTTGGGATTAGAGTGAAACTTGATAATTTTATCAGATAAAAAGAACTTCAAGGTAGAAAGTAAAATTTGAGATAAATTTGAGGGGTTTCTTTTATTAAAGAAATTAGGCCTAATAAATGCCCATATCTCCCTTATTTAATTGAGTGTGGTATCGCTCTTCTTTTTTCTTTCTTTTTTAATGTAATTTACATGAAAAATAACTTCGCTTTGTCACGAGTACACCCATCCTTACAATTACATTATTTTTTTTCTCGTTTTTATCAAAATAAGGAAATTAAGTTCTTAATCATTTTGTTTAATGATAATTTGGTGAACGACTTAATTTCAAGCTACTTTCACTCTTTTTATCTAACCAATGTATCAAACGATAGTCAAATTACCAAAAAGTTTTAAATCTAATATAATTATGTTAAGTTAGTTGTAAACTTTTTAATTTGTCCAATTGAGTCATAAATAGTTTGATAATTTATCAATTTAGTCCATTTAACCAATTTTGATCGAAAAATTCCATTAATTACTCGTCTATCAAAAAAATAAGTTAGTTCAGCTAGTCTTCTTATACCTTGAGTTAAGAATATAACCACTAATATGACCATTGGCCGTCTTAAGTAGCATTATTGACATTATTGTGAATAATTTTTTTAAATCTTGTGTTTGTTCTTTTCATTGTGGCTAGAGAGGGCAAGGCTGGCCTTGCAGCCACTAGTCACAAGGTCAAGCCTTGCTCGGCCGACGTGTGTTTCCAGCAACCTTTCTTGCCACAATGAAAAAACATAATAAAAAAATAAAAATACATTAAAATTATAAAAATTATTATTGTCAATATCGATCGTGTCATGTAGGATGGCAAACCTCAACATCAATGATTTCAACCTACAATTGGCAAAATAGACCGAACTTACAAATTTTATCTATTTTTAATATGTTGGTATACAAGCCTTCTAAGGAATCTTTTCCGAACCACCAAGATGTCTCTTCAAAAAATAGCAAAAAGAGACCAATCACTAAATTGGCTTAATTACAATTAATTTATGATTTTTTTGGTGATTTTTCCAAAGACTTAAAAGGGCGTTCTATTTCCACGTAAACTTGGAGCAATTGATGACAAAAAGCAAAACATAATTTGGGTTTCAATCGTGGGTGTCGTAATGCAGGTCTAGCTGGGGAAGCACTTTTTTTTTTTCCAATTTTTATTTTTTGGGTCTGTGAGGCTTCTGATGAATCTTTTCCAACCAACCATTATGTCTCTTCCGGAAGATAGCAAAAAGAAACCAACCATAACCATGCAATTAGGCAAGGCTTTAGACAAAATTTCATTGCCAGAATTAGAGGTAAGCACAATGGACCGCCCAACTCGAGAACTGCTTGGACCAGTTAAGTTAGTTCCGTTCTTGAAAGTTTTGGTTCGATCCATGGTTCCCAAAAATGGAATTGGTTCCCGGTTCTTAGTATGGCAGAATCGGACCGGACCACTTGGATCGACCCCGGATTAGACCATTGGATTTCTTGTTCTGGGATATCGCTATCAATCCCTCCTTCCCTTGTGATCTATATAAGCCTTTCCATTCTCTGAATCATGCAAGATGTTGATGGGAGTGTTAGTTTTCTCTAAGGAAGTGATTTTGAAGGCAATCTTGTTCTCTTGGATGATACAGAGGCTGTGAAGAAGGGCTATGGGAAATCTTTCGCTATTAAGTTATTAACCCCAAAAATATAAAGACTTAGATGGAACATTTGGCAAAAAGTATGTTTCATTCAATTTTTCAAATATTACAAAGAAGAAAAAAGTGATTGAAATCAACTGAGCGACCAAGAAAGTCAAGTTTATGCCTGCTACCCTAAGCCTGCTTGCTTGGGTTCTTCACTCGTTTTCAAGCTCCGCACTTTTAGAAACCAATTAAAAGAGCTCACGGTTGTCATCATTTTGAGAAGTCCTCTAGGTTTCTCTTTAAATTTTTCCCGGTCTCATTGGACCGCACAAGAATCGGATCGGACCGACGGTGTAACCAACCCGTCGGTCCGGTCTAGTCCAAGGCTTTGGTGGTTCGGTCCACGGTCCTAGAGAACGGGAACCGGTCTCGCCAATTCGGCTCTCGGTTCTGGTGGGAACCGGACTATCCGGGAAACTGATCACCCCTAGCTAGAACGGTGTTTTAGGAGAAATTTGGGTTTAATTAGTAATGAATAAAAAAATCATTGTTTTGAACATGATCATGTGTACAAATCTTCGAAAGATCATGGTTCTATGTTGTTGTCGCAAATGGAATCAACAAGAATATGCAGAGTGCGTATTATGATGAGACTTAATGCAAGTCTCGTTGTTTCTGAATATATGATTTATTTGATAGAATAGCAAAAGCACACGAAAAGGAAAATAAATGTTCAAAGGTTTGATTGATTTGTTCCTTCTCCGTATTATCTACTTGTTAGGGGTGTGGTTCATACTTTCCATCAACAAATGGCACAAAGGTCCCGCTTTGCGATGAGCGAATGGGGGTCAGGTGGTTGTTCAAGCAAGGGTCGCAGGTTGCAATGCTCTCAAGCCACTAGAGAGCTTTTAGAGTTTGACCACATATTTCAGTAGTAGTTTGAATTTGAGACCATAAATAATTATTGAGTACACAGAAATTCATTTTCTGTTGCAATTCACAGTTGAAATAGAGATGTACCATGTACTAATTATAATAATATTATCTATTGGATATTGCCCTAGTTTAAGGGTGAATTGCGATAAACCACATATTCCGATTTATCACTATGACTTTTTACTCTTTATTTCATAGTGTTCATACACCGAATCTTAACCCTACTACAATGATTTTGTATCTAAACTATTCACACCTCTTGAATTATCTGCTTAAGATGAACTATTGTTG
The DNA here is from genome assembly GCA_030064385.1 of Melaleuca quinquenervia. Taxonomy (NCBI): domain Eukaryota; kingdom Viridiplantae; phylum Streptophyta; class Magnoliopsida; order Myrtales; family Myrtaceae; genus Melaleuca; species Melaleuca quinquenervia. The sequence goes on along the minus strand of CM057728.1, from coordinate 5,569,752 downwards.
TGGGGAAGTATTCGTTGTGGAAAAGATACAGCATGAAATGAATTTTTTACTTTTAGGAAGTCGTAAGGGTGCGTTTGGTTGGGCTTTTGGAAAGCTCTTTGGGGTCCTAAAGCTCCTTGAGCAAATGCTGAAGTGTTTGGAAAGCTTTTTTTGTTGGCTTTCAGATGAAAGCTAGCATTAGAAAAGCTACTTTTAGAAAGCAACTTGATGGAGCTTTCAGCTTTTAGCTTTTTCGGAATGCTGAGGGAAAGGCTAAATAAAATTTACTTAGTTTCCGTTTTTGCCCTTAATAACTTAATAGAAACCCAAATTTACCCCTTTTTTTAAAGCAAACCCACGATCTGCTTAGACCACAGCATCAGCGAGAGAACAAAGAGAAACATCGAAGAGCAGAAGGAATTCACCACTCTAGGTCTGGGAATCGATCGACTCAATCGGCAAAATGAAGAGCAGAAGCGGGAAGGGGTGAACCCGCCGAGCTCACACCGACGATCCGGAGGTCGGCCGCCGCGTGCACCAGCAACTGCCGCCGCCAGCGGCTACCGACCTCGGGCGACCGCGACTCAGAGGCTGACCTCGCTGAGGCTGGTCCTGTCAAAATTTTGTAAGTTCTATAGGAGTCTGAGGGTTTAAATCGGTCTTGCCGATCACGTGGGTGTTAACAGCGATTACTCTTTTTTCCCCATTTTTCCCCTATGATTGACGGAGTGGTATGTTAATCATGTGCTTGTGCTCTGCAATTTATAGTAGAAGACGTGTTTCTGGGTGCGGATGGCCCAAATTTGACTTGCTTTGATGCCTTTCTGGTCTTTGAAGCTTCGTTTTGAGGGTTTGCATAGTGCGATCAGGACTGAATGGCGTCCTCGTCGTCGCATAATGTCAAGTTGTAGGCAGTGAAGTTCCTGCAGAAGCTCATTCAAGAATCCAAAGATGAGCCTTCGAAGCTTGCGACAAAACTCTATGTGGTGCGCGCTTGTTCTTTTGTAATAATAGATTCTGTTGTTCCATTGGAGTGCTTTTACCTCTCTGGTAGTGCTTATTGACTTCAATTAATTACTCAGATACTGCAACACATGAAATCGAGCGGAAAGAACACTTGATGTTGTATCAAGTAATATCAAGATGACACCCTCCTCCTGTCCCGTATTGCACTTATTTTAGTCAGCATATATGGAGGATTCTTCAAATAGATATTGAAATGTTTTACACTTGCTTGTGGGGTAGAATTACCTCTGTAGCGTGTGGATATGCTGACTATAATGGTTAATTGTCTTTGTCAATGTGTTTCTTCAGTTTTACGTCTTACTTGTCTTCTATCATTAGGCCAATAGATCTTCAAGTGTGTTTTCATATTTCTTAACCTGCAGCGTCTCTGTTACGATGATCAATAGATACTTTTTGCTTGAATATGAGGCTTTTTTTGTCGACTTATGGAGAAGGAGATGTATTATTTACCAGCTGAGCATTGCTACTTTCTAATGTGCAAATAGCCTAATGATGGTTTTCTTTGGTTTTGTGATATGTATCTAATGGCATATTGAAGCAGGAGGCTATTGAATTTACTGAATGGAATATGATCTTTTAGGATCTTAACAAGCAAGCCTCCCTATGACAGCAAGCCTGACTGATAATGAGATGTCTAGGAGTGATCCATTTTCTTTAAATAGGCAACCATTTGGTCCAAATGTTGGACCTGTTTATTTTCATTAAGTTGCAGTGCATAGAAATGGTCATTCACTTGAAAATGAAGGTTTATCTCGTTTTGACCCAAGGTTTGCTTGTTTACAGCCACAAGAAAGGTATGATCAAGTAAAGTGGGGAAGATAGCCAGAGGATGGAAAGCTTGACTCTAAGAGAAAAAGAGGAGACTCATTAGGTGCTGAAGCAAATGCCGAGAATTTCCAGAAAGCCGAGTCCTCTAATTTTTTGGTCCATCAAAGGAAGGGAAAAGTGAACAAGGTTGAACTACCATGGATTCGAATGCCGTCAATGATACACATTTTGCAAGAGTAAATTTGGATATAGTATGGATTCAGATGATGTAAATGAGGAGAATAGGTGTTTCAAATGGCTACAAATTTAGGAAATGTCAACGATGTTTGTAATTTTTAAAGATGATAAATTTCTTTTTTGTCAGGACATATGTTACCACATTTTATGTTATATTTAGATTGATTTTTTTTGCAATAAAATAAAATTTATTTTTAAATAAAATTGTTTACACAATATCTTATAACATTGTTGCTAAAATCTAAAATTAAGAAAGTTCAAAACATTATTTTTTAATGTTTGGACGAATAAAAATCAAAAAGTATAAATTAATTACGCAAATGAGCTTTTCAAATGTGTTTTCTACCAAACAACATTTTTCTCAAAGTTACTTTTCAAAGTAGAATTTACCAAACAGTCTTTTACATTTCCCCCAAAGCCCATTTACAAAATGCTTTGCATTTCCTCTAAAGTCCGTTTGCAAAGTTGAACCAAACGCACCCAAATACTTTTTTATTCCTTTTTTCTTTAAACTGTAACTCACCTTTGAACAGAACAAAAGAGCCTACAACTACAAGATTCATCTTGATATATCGAATGGTATCATCATTTTACTTATAATATTTCTCACATATAATCAGACGTAATGACTCATCATTAAAAAAAAGTATATGATATGAGCGAGCGAGCACAATAAACAGTATAAAAGATCCCCAGCTTGCAATTTCAAAAAGTGGCAATGAAGTCGGCATATAAAATGAAAAAAAGATTGAATTTTATTTCTAGGCGTCATATTCTGACTAACGAGTTGGTGAAAATAAAAATTAAAATGGGTTTCTAGAGAACGGGAACATATATTTGTTTGAGTTTGAAGGCGCATAATATTTTCATCTTATTGATGTCTAAGGGAAAAAAGGTGGATTTTCAAGTTGGAAGATATTTGCTTAAGAGTAAGTCGAGTCTGGTCGAGTCGATACTTACGTGTGGACAAAGTAATTTAAAAAGTCCAAAACTATGTAGTGCTCCAATTGACTACCGAAGCTCGACGTTTCCAGCCTCAACTTGATACTACAGAAGTAGATATGTTCGATTAAGATCGATTATTTAATGAATGTGTTCTCTGCTTTTACTGTGTTGATTTAAACTTTAGGGTGATGAGATTAATTTCAAAAATTAGCCTTTTTTTGTCATTAAAGCAAAATTTAAGAGTTGGATTTTAATCTCAAAATTTCGTCTAAAAAAATCCATGTGTGATATTTGCGTTTTTTTTCTTCAGTATGTTATGAAGCTGAACATAATGATGAACTCTTATATCATGGGGAAAAAAAAATCGTAATTTCACGATTGCCAAAGTAAGTGTTGTGTGATCTCATAAATATGTCCATACCGATAAGAAAATTGTAATTTTGTCGTCATGCAATCATTTTAATTAACATCATATTAAAATATTTTATCTATTTCTTTACATGCATGCGTTTGTGCTCTTTTACTAATACTTACGCTCATAAACGATAAGAAGTCCAACCTATAATGTCGTGCGGCCCTCTGAAGAAACTATGAAGAGCAATGGGTTTGAGAAAAATAAAAATGGGTCAAGTGCAGTCCTAATTCTTTACTTTTACTGAATTGAGAGAGAGAAAGAGAGTGGCTAGGGAGTGCTGTTGCTTCCTTTCAACCACCACTATCCTCACCGGAGTGGCCGCCCCCGGCAAGGGTTGCGACGACACCCTTATAGAGATCACAAAGCTTGCCACATCGCGAACTCCACGGCGTGCCTTGCGACTGAACAATGTCGAGCGACCCACGCTAAGCCGCTATAATCAGGGTCATGCCAATCCTGCCATGTTCTAAGGGGCAGCGGTGGCCCGCCGGCTTCTTTTTCTCTCTACATCCGGCAAGGGTCATTGGACCCTCATACTGATACGTAGAGGTTGCTAGATTCTCATCTTTATACAGCCAGCGCAGCCGATCTGTCATCCACGGTTCTGACGTTACCTATAAAAATGAGTTTAATTGATGATAAGATCAAGTTGTTCTTTACATCTTGCTGAAGAGGAGTCGATGTTATCACGCATGGGTCCGTGATACCCAGTTAAAAACTGTGCAAGGCGGGGGCTCACGTAACCTTTTGATATGACAAGTTGGTTAGTCCTTCAGTGGCCGAAGACCTTAACCAATATGCTCTCAAAATGAGCATTTTGTTATGCAGGAACTCCTGTGATGTCAGTTTCGGGTATAATAGAACCCTCATCTACATCATCACCAACCAAAAGACCTGCTTAATAAACGAATAAATGAATAGCCAAAGTTAAAAAACATCTCTCTCTCTCTCTCTCTCTCTCTCTCTCTCCCCACCCGGAAGAGGCACTTGTCTTTGCTATGAGAACGCCCACTGGCGAGAGCATAAAGTTTCGTTTCAAATACGAACAAATCTCATTTCTTGCACTCGCGAGAAAAACAAAAGGGAAGAGAAAGCATCTTTCATGCGGCCTGTGAATGCCACGGTCGAGAATCTAAGGCTTGCATAACTTCAAAACTCCACACCCAAATCCTGAAAGTTCAATTTCTCTCCAGACCACACTTTGGTATTCCCACATATAAATCGCCCTCTGCATGCACAGGCGTCACGCCCAAGTCCCTAGTTCTCTCCTTTTTCTCATCTCTCAGCGTCGTAGCCAGCCATGGGAGCAAAGTTCCTTCTGATAAGCACGGGCCCTTTTATGCCGACCCGCGATCACCCTCGCCGTCGACGTGCTAACAAGCCTCCACGTTCTCCGGTTCTCGCCGTACTGACGACACCCGCCGGGAAAATAGTGGAAACCGTGGAGAAGACGACGACGACAATAAGGCCAGAAGAAGGTGCCGTTGTTACAAAGTATGAGGACAACTGGTTCGATCTCATGGCCACTAATCATCTCTCTCGAAGCGTTCAAGCCACCACAGGTTGGTTCTTCGGATATACATGTAAAGGGTGAAAATCAACTCTTTTTTTTTTCAGTTCATAAGGGAACGACGTGATATTGGCAATTATGCACTGTCTGCTTTTTGCAGGGATTAGGAACAAAAAGAGCGGGTACGAGGGCCTGGTGGAGGCGGCTGCGGCCACGTACCGGAGCTTCAATCCGACGGAGCAGCACGACCTCGTCATCTCAGCTCTCCAAAGAGCCTTCCCGAGGCCAATCTTGAACATGGCATGTTCACGTCGCTCGAGTTTTTCTCTTTTTGTTGTCTCTTGCTACCTATTTGCTTTCTTCTCACAGAATCAAGCAAGTAAAAGAAAGAAAAATGCAGAGACAAGCTGAATGACCGCATCATAGTAAATGAAACTCAACGGCGAAAGCAATTTCTTGTAGATGCGTAAGCTACGTATATAAGCTACCTGAATAACGCATGCACTATCATCAAGAATTCAGTAAGTTAAATTCTGGGTTTTATATCTCCGAAAGATGCCGTGACGGTAGGATCTTCGGGTGCCCCGAATTTAACGCCGCCTTGAGTACGTGCGACATAATGAAAAGCAACAAAAATCACTTTATTTTATTAGTTTCGATGGGAACCCCAATTAACTATCAATCATAGTTTTATTTAATCTGTAATTTTCCTCCTTAACCCTACTTCTTTCTTGATATAATCGAGTGCAGATAAGGACGCTGCTGCCTCAGTCTAAATTCACCAGGGAATATTTTGCTGCCTTCACCACTGTGTTTTTCTCTTGGTTGGTCGGAAAATGCGAGGTAAGGGAAGTCATTACGATTAATGATTTTCTATTAACGTACGACTTATGAACAAGTTATTTGCTTATTGCCGTCGTCCTTTATTTTCCTTTTCGATTTTTTTTTCTCTTTTTTGTTCATTTAATTGGGCTATAAAAGGTCAGGGCCCACGTCGATATTGAAGATAGCACTTTCAAATTTTCAAATCATGCAGTCCCAAATCAAGGGCAGAAGAAGGAGCATTTAACAAAGATTTTTGGTTTCTCAATGAAGCTAGCTATAGTAAAATTGACCTATAAAAAATTTAGTGCTTGAGATCTTTAGCACAGATTGAATGGGGAACACCGTACTAGTTTAGAGGATAATGCAACATGCATTTTAGCTACCTCGGTGTTGGTGAAACTCCAAGTCTCATTAGAATAGGAGAGACAATTCGTATGATTCATAATTGAGAGACCCAACACTCATTTTTGAAGCTTCGTGGTATTGGATCATAGACAGAGTCACTAATCAAATGGGAGGGTCAATATTGACCGGGACATAGTGATTTAAGCAGAGCAATTTGTGAAATCCCAAATCTCAAATTAGCAGGAAAAGTTCTTTTTAGTGATTCATAAATATGATCCACCCTTATAGACTTACCACCTGATTCAAGTAATCATGTGCATGGCCCTTGAAATGAGAACTCAGTGGTCATGGATCCACATTGGCAATCGAGAAATGCACGAGCCAACTCTTCCCTCTGGACGTTCTCCTGATTCACGGGAGAAAGCAAAAGGTTTCGCCAACTCGAGAGGACTTGTATTGGTTTAGGTTCCTCCTAAATATACCACAGACTATTCATTTTGATAATGGATATACCTTAAGCATTAGAAAGGAAATAGTACACACTTGGCAAACCACCCTTTATTTTATGTGTCTTGCCCCCTTTCGCTGGCCGGCCAATGAGTTCTGCCATGAAAGGTAGCAACAATCATAGATCCACACCTTTTTGACGGCATAACGTGGCCGACCCAACAAAGTAAAATTTTGGCCAAAATAGTATTCAACGCTTCGAACTTTATTTCCTGCCACTAAGTAAATCATGTTGTTTCCATAGTTTGTTTAGCAAATTAATGATACGAAGTGCATGAATATGGAGTACCACCTTGGACGCCTCTCTTTGAAGCCGCAAATTCTTTTCACATTGCTTGCTGTTTGTCAAGTGTCTCCCCTGCAAGTCCTCCATTTTTGCATGACAAACCACACATAAGTGTGACTTTGCCAACTTAGTTCTTCTTCTTCTTCTTCTTCTCTGAGAGAGAGAGAGAGAGAGAGAGAGAGAGAGAGAGAGAGAGAGAGAGAAGCTGAGAAAGACACAGAAGTCTCTGGAGGTTTGTAAAGTGAGAGTAGAGTAGAAGTGACCTGGTAGCTTCATGTCGAGGCCATGAACTTGATCAACCTAAGCTAAGAGTGGTCACACGCCATCAAGACACTCAAATGTAAATTCATTTGAAGTTCGAGGGCTAGAGGTGGATGAATTTAGAAGCATACAAACACTCGCCAAAAAAAATAATTCAATGCACAGATCAAGTTTTGGCACGCGTTACCTTCAGTCCAGGGGTATGAAGCATTTCGAATTAATTATTTATGAGTTTGAATGTGGTGTAAAAAGTTGTTTTCATGGGTGTGATTTTCCCGAATCATGTTCAAAATTCTACATTAGGCTGCCAAGATGTTTGCCTCAGAGGAAGCCAAGAGTTCAAAAATATCCCATCCATCGGTGAAGAGAGTACGTGTGTAGGGTCCTCATTGACCTATTTGAAAGTGCAACGTATTGGTAAACAGCACTCAAGTATGGAAATGAAAAAATCAAATCAGGACAGAATTAAAGTGCTCAATGAACAGCATCTGATGAGTCTTTATTCAGTGCGAAGTTACACATCGAAACATGCAGCTAATCCAAGAGAAAGCATTCGGCATAAAAATAATGATTCGTGAATCATGTCCAGAGGCAGCGATCTCATCATTTTCCTATTGAAATCAGGTGAGAGAATCAGAGCTCCAAGGAAGAAGAGAAAAGAATGTCGTCCACATAAAGCAGTGCAGGTGAACTTCTACTTTCACCCTTTAATATATACTTCTGCGGAAATTTAAGCTGACTTGCTATAGCAATTAGCAACACAAGATTCATTTAAGCATTAAAATAATCTGCTCCAATGATTGTGCCTCACAGAGACTTTGCTCTAGTCACAATGATGGCCCGAATCATCTCCGTCGTAACCGCTAATCATATCCATTGTTAGAATCATGCAAACGTTGCATAAGCCTTACATCACTCAATTGGGAAAAGCAAAGAAAGGAAAGAATTTCACGTTTCTTTACCTGGCAGGTTTTTGGAAGAAACCAACTGTGTGGGCATGTGCCTTAATCTCTGCAAAATGCCTTGCCAAACATTTATCAAAGACTCTCTAGGAGTGCCGATCAACATGGTGCCAAGTAAGTATTTCTTTATAGATTGGCACATTAGAACAAAAAGGATGCAATTGTGTTCAGTTGACAACTTTCTACCCAAAAACAGCCAATTATAAGTGCAAGCCCTAATCTTAAGCAAAATAACCTTCCCGTATTAAACTAAGGCTGCTTAAACATTACTGGTAGATGAAGCTGTTGCATTTTCTCGGCTGATGAACAGAACTCACAAGTGAGTTTCCATGGCAGATAGAAAATGGTTTGAACACATCTACATATTGATGTCATCCCTTTTTTTTTCATGGATGGAATGCTTAACCGCCTATCATCCAGACTGAGGTCCACGATTAGCAGTAGCACAGTGATATTATGTCATCCGAAGAAAATCAGCACAAGGGAACACACTCTAGTACCATTAAATTAAAAAATTGCCATTAGACTACTGCATTAGTAAACAAATGAGGAAAAGACATCATAATATGAAGAGTAACAGTGCCTGCACTACAATGTGCAATGTGGGAGGCCATGATATCATGTCACTGGAGGGTCCCATACATGAACCACTTGGGGTGCAAAAGTTTCAGGTATAGCCATCCGACCTCAGGTACACATTATTAAATCAAGGGAACAATTCTTGGATCTTTGCCTGTGAGTTTAACATGGAAAATGAGAAATTAGTGCAGTGAAATCCACTATGTTAACTTAAAGGCACTGAAACTCGTGTAATTCCATGAAGCCAATCATTCTTCCATAGCCTGTCTTGTCAATGTTACAGCTCCATCTAAATGTCCTCAATATAGTAAAGAAAAGAAATCAAAGACTTCTAATTTCCATGAGCCAATCATTTGTCATTAAATGTAGAGTTGTTTCGGCTTATTAATTTGGAGAAAAAACAGGCAAAGTAGCAGAACATTGATGAGCATATACATTGACATATGCACCTGTATGTGCATGTGTGGGTATGTTTATTCTTGACTGGTGCTGATATCAGAATACATCTTAATTTGCAGATTTTGATGACATGAGTTGCCAGATGGTATTTGGGCAAGATCCTCCAGCAATAAGTGATGATCCAGCATTTAAACAGCCATGCTTTAAATTATGTAAGGACTCAAAGTAGTATCTCACTTCTCTAGGCATACGCAACCTCAGATGAACAGTTGCATGGAGGCACACTAGTTTCCTCGTTCTTTTTACTGTGAAAACAGACTAATAGAATAGGTACATTTAATCATTCAGGTTCTAACCTGGAGCATGTTAATCATGCAGGCAAGGCAAAGAAAAAGCACAATAATACATGCACCAATTGATGCAGAGACAGAGAAGGGGAATGATGGACAGTTTCATTGGCAAAACTTGGACCCAAATAATTCTTTGTAGTGGATATACAAAGGCCTAGCCAATATTTTTTGTCCCCTTTTGGTAGCTCGACATACTTATTACCCAAAAAATTTTACATCCGAAAATATCAAGATATGCCTGTCACCATGTATATAGAGGTATACGTTTGCAGTGTAAAAGCTATTTCAGTAAGGCGCTCATTACCAAAGCTACTAAACAATGATGTCCAGGTTTCTTCATCAACCATACTAACCAAGTTTAAGGAGATGCGGGGCATATTCAAGTGCAGACAGCCACAAACATGGTGGATCAACAACTTCCACTGGTTATCATAATGGAACTCTATTAAGCAAATATGATGTAGCAATAATTACATCAAAGTTTGTTAACTGTAGAAATGATAGCTTATATGTTTTTTTTGCATGCTGTGTTCCAGATTTCATAAAATGACTGGGAGGAAAGAATGAAAAACTTAATTCCAATCTGTAAAATTTCAGTATTGTCCTCCCAATTATGCTGCACAGCCAATCTTGATTCCCAGCATTAACCAGAGCCTGATAAAAGAAAATTGTTATGGTAACATAGCAAAACAAAAGAGTAAAAAACTTGACAAAAGATGAGACCTTTTCTTTTGCAGCATTAACAGAAAATATGATAAAGGCATCTGAGGATGTAGATGTACCATAGGACCGAGTTTGAGTGCTTGGCCATCTTTGGGGAATTTCTCTCATCAGCTCTTCTCCTGACTCCAAGCTCAGTAAGCATGCCAATTTATTGACTCTTCATTAGACCGAGTTTGAGTGCTTGGCCATCTTTTGGGAATTTCTCTCATCAGCTCTTCTCCCAACTCCAAGCTCAGTAAGCATGCCAGTTTATTCACTCTTCATTAGCTGTAACACGTTCTAACATTTTACCACCAAATCCAATTTAATCATTTAGGTTCCATAGTATCCCTCAACATATCATAGTGAATTTCCCCTTTTTAGCCAGAAATTGCTTGCTTAGGATTCGCTCTTCTGCATGTATCTGAAACACGAGGTTAATTTTTTGTGGGGAAATTCCTACTTTACTCTCGCTCCTGTGCAAAAGGCTGCAGCAGTTAAGATTATCATAAAGATCGCGAATAACCAAAACAACAATAATATACGGTAAAACGGATATGGACGTTGATTAAGCAACCACATTACATAGATGGAGCCAAAAACAGAAAGTAGGGTATGAATTTGACAGATCCTCAGATGTAAGAACATCTGCAGACCAGATCCTCCCACCACTTGGAGACTAGACCGGATGAAAGACTCAAATATACCCTCCGGAAATTTCTTTGATTGATTGAGTCAAGGACGGACTTGATACTATCATAGCCTGGCTCATGATGTCTTTTTGTAGGAAAACCAATCAGCTTCTTTCTAAAAGCCGAGTGTTTTGACCGAAGGGCTAATGTAGGGTTCGAGATCAGCAAGTGGACCATCGATGTCTCCCACCTTTCATAAGCAGTGTCAAAAGACCTTGCTAAGATTCTTAAGCAGTCTTTTCTGTCTCAATGAGAGAGTGACCGAGTGATTCGACCCACTTTCAACCACTAACACGTCCCGCTGTAAGTGGATCTTTTCAATAATGAGGTTTTGAAACTGTCTTAGATGATTTAACTGTGAGGCAGCAGAAACAGAGGGGGCATGACATGTCCTAGAATCACAAGATGGACAGAAAATTCATGTCACGGGAAAAAAAGGACATGAGAGTCGCACCGGGTAGCAAAAAGCAGATTACCATCTGAGACGAATTACCATGTTTAATCATTCCGTCCGTAAAGAAATCAAACTTCTTCTCAAATATCGACGACTATACGGCATCACATGACACTAATCTGAGTTTGCTAGATACAAATTTTGCCTTCCTCAACAAATGGAATTTTTCCCACTTATCACATTAGAAAATAATTGGAGCGCAAGCCTTGGTTTAGGGGTAAAAAGTCGTTCCATTGTGGCCTGAGGTCACAGGTTCAGGTCAGTAAACAGCCTCTCTGAGAAACCAGGGGTAAGGTTGCTTACATCTTCTTCGCAGACCTTGCAGTGCGGGGAGCGTTGTGCACTAGGATGCCTCCCCCCTGCGCCCCCAATCACATTAGAAAACAACTATGAGATTTAGAATTGTCTGAAAGGATTGTAGCATCACAAATCCATAAACAAATTTCCTACGCTATGACACAATTTACTGCAAGTTGCTTCATTGGTCTTCACCATCAATCCCATTCAATGCCTATTTGGTGCCGCTCTGCTAAAACATACGAAAGCACACTGAAGTATAGTTGCCACTAGCGAATTGACTAGGGGGTCCGGTATCTTTTCTTGGTGATCAGGAGTTTCTCTCTCATTTTCCAAATCTCCCTCATCAAATAAGAGCCACGACAGGGAATGACGAGCCACACATTTTCTCCAGCACTTATGATTCCCAATATGTAAAATGATAAGTACAATTTGTCTTGTAGTCATGGTCAAATAGGAAAACAGCGAGGCCACAATGAATAAATTTGCATCGTGACCCTCGATCATCAAACCAAGCAGTTCAACCAGATATAATTAGAGAATTGTTCATATTCTTGGGTACATTCTTGGGATAAGTCTGTCCCCCACAAGCAAACACTAGTAAAGATCATCGCAAGTCGTCAAACTCCACTTCTATCAGATCTTGAGCAGCATGTGCCGACACTCTATCGGGAATTCACGGGCACTCGACGATCCTTAAGCACGACGGTTTTTACGGTATCTCTCTCTTATTGACCTATCATGTCTGTTTATGCAGTCTCAAATTTCATCAACCGCCAAAACCAGTTGGTGCTATAAGCAAGCAAGACACTTTAAGAAGCAGACTTACTCGTTGGAGCTCGAACAATGGGGTGCGAAGAGGCCAATGGTCAGCTGCGCATTTGCCTCTCTCCAAATGTCACAGGGAACAGAGTGTTTCAGCTGTCCAGCACTCCCCTTATTGAGATAAATGATGGGCCTTTCTGCTCTTCCTATTCATGGGTCCGTGGACTATGTGGAGACACGACGAGGAACGTAGAAGATTTCGCTAGCGATGTACGGATGTTCACGAAAGTTTAGGAGGAGGGGGAGATTAGCCGAACCAAATCCAAGGCATGTTCACATACTTCAATGCCAAATAAACTGTTTGCCGATCACATTGAAGTGCCTAATCCTACAACGTGGACTTAAGAAAAATTACAAAGTCTAATTGGACAATCTTTCGATTGACGGGGCGAACAAGGGTGGCCAAAGCAACTTCCATTTGACCCTCTTCAGTCTCCAAATCCACTCGAGACCGGAACCCTAGATTCCAGAGAGGGAAAAGATCTTCTGAGAACCTTGAGCAATGGACGGGTTCGAGATGAGAGGAACAGGGGAGAGGTTCCAGCTCATGATTCGACAAAGTGATGATCGGTCGAACCGGCATAAGATGATACCGAGATGATGACCATTCCGACGACGCGACCCAGGGAACTGCGCTTGACATGGACGAATCACACAAGAAATTTGCCGGGTTTGGGGGACACGAATCGCCACGGGCCTTTGCAAATTGCAAAGGAATTGAAGGTGACGGAGATGGCACGCTGGGGTCGTTAATGGAACGTAACCAGCATCTTCCTTCACCGATCGAGAGGGAGCTCTCTCCTCGGCCATTACTCCTCTCCATCTTCCTCCATCGTCCCCGGTTCAGCCCTCCATCTGTTCTTCTCTGACCTCCCGTTCTTGGGCTTTCCCAAATTTGCAGCTCCCTCTCTCTCTCCAGTCAGCTTTCTCATTTCCATTTCTCCAAACACGGAAGGGAGCCGCTCGTCATGCTCCTACTCTCTCCGTCGTGAGATTCACCTCGAAATTTTGGCCCAAATCATCAAGTTTTGTATTAGTGTCTGAAGGAGAGGAGATTTGTTCGATTTGGCCAATTCAGGATCTTGAATTAGACAAACAATGCTGAACGACATAGATGCCACTTCATAGATTTAAATTGGCCAAATCAGGATCTTGCTTGTCATGCTCTTGCCCTCTCCGTCGTGAGATTCACCTCGAAATTTTGGTCCAAATCATTAAGTTTTGTATTAGTGTCTGAAGGAGAGGAGATTTGGTCGATTTGGCTAAATCAGGATCTTGAATTGGGCAAACAATGCTAAACGACATAAATATCGAGTCAAGTCGTCAATAGGTCACGTCAGTTCGAAAAAAAATGATAAAGTGATCGTGTCGAATTTTTGACGTTCAAATCAGAATGATCACTTAAGTAATTACATTTTTTCGATTGTGATACTTTTAAGTGATCTAAAAAAATCTTGACATTTAAAGCAAATGCGAAAATGTTTACAATTCATTATTTAGAAAATGGTGGTATTAAAATATCAATCTCGCATCTCACCTACGTTCGACAAATAAATAGTGTGTATTTCAAAAATAACTTTAATGAAAAGCGTTATAGATGATAAATGTTATATTGAAAGTTGTGTGCATGCCCATTGTGAACTTTAGCTAATCCATTAACTTAACCATCGATACAAATACTTGATTGATGAAAACAATTGCTTTAAAAGCGCTCTAAGACAATGTTAGAGGATCACTAAAAGGTTGAACGACATAAATGTCTTCCATTTGATTAATTTAATGACATAGGACCAATAACAAAATTCCATTACTAAAAAATAATAGCTCATCTCTTATAGATAAATAAAGATTACAAAATCTTTAAAACAATCATCGATAAATAATTAAAAAAGGCCCATTATAACAAAACAAAAAAACAAAAATTATCGTGAAATGTAAAAGGGTAATCAATGTTGACCGTTGGATCAAATGCATGATCTAAGATGACTCTTATCGTTATTCTATTTATATATATTTCAAATAGTTGATCGATACATAAACTCATGGTATAAAGGATGATTTCATAAATAAATGATGTTAGACGATTGTTTGAAGTATTAGATATAATATTATATCCCATCATTAGGAAAATTATGTATCGCTTTTACAAATAAATATTAAACAATCAATAAAATTTGGCCAATGCAAAGAAACATAATGTAAGAAAAATTTCTCATACTAAACACGTTTTTTTTTTGGGTCGAACATACTAAACGTGTTTAACTGCAATGTTAAATGCAGAAACCAGTTTCTAAGTTAAGAGAAGAATGGACTTGCTCTGGGTATTAATCTCAGAGTTTATGGCCGGTTTAGGCTTTCAACTATTCAAAGTTGCCATCACCGTCTTTCAACTATTCAAAGTCGTCCATGTTGTGGCTTCGACTTCGAGACAGACAGAGAAAGACGGTGATGCCGAAAAATCAAAATTAAAGTGAAAACGGACGAAAGTTGTGAAAGGAAAGGAGAAAACCGTCAATTTGGACCTCGATCCTTATTACACTCATGTCTTAGAGAACATCAAAGTCAACTTTTCCCTCTATTCTCAGTCCCTTGGAGTAGGAAAACAGCGAAACAAAAGACTGATCTTAGTCAAATTCATCTCATTCTCCTGAGACGATGATCCGACCTCTTGTGATTAGGCCATTTCCAGTTCCCCTCCGGCTTTAGGCACCACGGACGGGAACTCATCCATGCCGTGGACAGAATTGTACTTGGAGGACTCGAACTTCTCTCCGTCGCCCCACAAGGCGTAGGCCTCCTCGCCGTGGATCGCGTCATCCCCGGCTTGCAACTCGTCGTCGGCCAGCCTCAGCGGCACGATCACCCTCACTAGCAAACATATCAAGCTCGTCACGATCACGTTGATGACGATCACGTAGACAATGCCCAGAATTTGGATGCCCATCTGCTTGAACCCTTTGCCGGATTGGCCCATCTGGAGCCCGTAGGCGAGGCCGACGTAGTGCTGCCAGTCGTCGACGAGGTAGAAGATTCGGTTGAGCCTGGGCTCGGCGAAGAAGCCGGTGAGGATGCCGCCAAGGCTGCCAGCCACAGCATGGGTGTGGAACACGGCCATCGTGTCGTCAATCTGCTTGAGGAGCCATATCTTCTTGTGGAGCACCATCATGGTGTACCACGGGATGCTCCCGGACATGATCCCCATCAGGATCGCCGCCCACCCTTGTACAACTCCTATGTGTGCATAGGAAACATACATGTTCTAATTAATTAATGCATGCAAGTTTCAAAACAATGCAATCATAACTTCAGTTATTATAGTTACTGGTTGTTTGTGCTCCTAATTATAATTGAGATAGTAATGTCGGTACCCGCCGCGGGAGTGATGCAAACCAGGCCGGTGATCATGCCCTGGGTGGCGCCGATCACGGAGGGTTTCCCGAAGAAGAGGATGTCGAGCAAGAGCCACGTCAGGAGGCTCGTGGCCGTGCAGACGTGGGTGTTGAGGACGGCAAGGGAGGCGTCGGTGCTGACGCTGTACGGGTCCCCGCCGTTGAACCCGGTCCATCCCATCCACAGCAGCCCGGCGCCAGCGAGCATGAGGAGGATGTTGTTGGGAGGGAACCTCTCCCTATCCTTGGTCGCCCTCGGCCCAACCTGCAGTTAGCAAATTGAGATGCGTGGGTGCTAGTCCTGTTTCACTTCTAGCAACCGATCGAACGATGAACCTTAAGATGTGTGGAAAGAGATTTTAAGACGTAGCATTCCCATACCCAGTAAGCTGCAGTGAAGCCGGCCACGCCCGAAGAAAGATGGATCACATAACCACCAGAGTAATCAATGATTCCCTTCTTCGACAGCCAACCATTCGGGGACCATATGCTGTATGCCGTGATCGTGTACGAGCACGTCAACCAAAGAGGCACGAACAACATCCACGCGTGGAAGTTCATCCGCCCGAGCAACGCCCCCGCGATCAGGATCAGCGTGATCGCGGCGAACACGAACTGGAAGTACACCATGGTCGCGTTGGGGAACTTGCCACTGAAGGCCTGCTCGAGGAGGAACTTCTGGTCGAGCGCGACGTTGGGCATGCCCAGGAAGTGGATGCCCTTGTCCCCGAAGGACATGCGGTAGCCCCACCCGACCCAACACACGAGCACGCACGCGAACGCGTAGAGCGCCATGAAGGCCGAGTTCACGGCCCACTTCTTCTTCACGATGCTCCCGTACAGGATCACGAGGCCCGGCACGCTCTGCATGCCAACGAGCGTCGCCGCCGTCAGCTGCCACGCGTTGTCGGCCTTGTTCATCCATGGCGGGCTGGCCGCGTCAGGAAGAAGGTTCTCTGGGATGCTCATGCTCTCTCCTCTCTCTTGACTTCAGCCTCCAGAGTAAGGGGTTCGATAGAATGGCTTGTTGCCTTGCCGATCAGGGAGTGATGATTCCGTCGAAGGAGGATCTACTCTTCATATATGAGTTAGGACTGAGGAGAATGGCGTGGTGAGTCGTTTCTAGGATAAGCTGTCGCGCGCCTGGACAATCAAACAATTTACTAATCGTTCTTTTTTGGGTGTCGCAAGTCGTGAAATCCTGTCAACGCCCCTTGGATTATGCGTGAAAATTGCGTGGCGATGAGTGCAAAATCGTGAAAATTAGTGCTGCCAAAGACTCGTTGCCGTTGTCTTTGCTTAGTGATGGGGCGGAGAACCCCAAATGAACACGTTGCAGCAATGGAATTACCGCCGAAAACACATGCTTTTGGCGCTTTGATGCCTTTGAGGACCCGAGGCACGATAATACCTATGCACTGAGGAATCCGATGGATTTAGATTTCCAGAAGAGACTGAACAGATCAACCTTGGTGTCGCAATCGATCTGCTGATGCATTTCAGGGTTGCCGACCGATGGTTCTTCTGTGCTTCTGCTGCTGGAATCCCGAGCGACGGGACAAAAAATGACACGGCATTTCCCGAGCTGGCCAAGTGCTCGTGAAGTAAGATTCAAGAGCATCGCGTTGATTCTTCACGTAGACGGAATCGCAACCGAAAGAGGACAAGAAAAACGTCGGACGAGGATCTGGTGACGGTCGTTGGCGTGCTCGTCCGAATTCCTGGGCAATGCAGTGGCGGAGAATTTAAACAGTAATGAATCTCGACAAGAAAAGAATTCAATAGTAGAAATTTTTCGCAGAGGCAAATATGAGGACTTAAAATATTGAGGATGGATAATATTGAAAAGAAAGTGGCATTCTCATAAATAATAAACAGAAGAATAAACGATGTGAAGAGGTGAGAAAGACTCCACCTTGAGCAACCATGCCCATGCACTAAAAGGTATATCTCAAGAGAAACTGAAACAGGACCCTAACATTATGACCCCCACTTAAGACATTAATAATTACGGATTTTGAACCCATAACCTCAGCTATGAGGAATAAGATTTTAACCAACACAGCTACCAACTGTTGGGTATTGAGAAATTTAAGGTATGTACTTTATTTTTTGAAAAGTAAAAATAGGCAAAATCTGTCTGCATGAAAGGTAAAGTATGTTTGTAATGTTATTTTCAAACCTAAAAGTGAAGAAATCGCATTATCATAGCACTTGCTATCTCAACTGTACAAATTCTTCAGGCCAAAAGAAAAAGGGCAAAACAGAGATTTGGTTTTTTATCAATCTATCGCAAACTTCGGAGGATAACTCCTGGCCAGTATGGTCCAAAATTGAGAGGTTCAGCTTCGCGCAAGAGCACTGTCTGCGATAAGTCTCTGGCACGGTAATGCTACATAAGCCATCCTGAAGAGAGATCCATGCAAATTCGATAATTTCGTTGACACTCCAGAAAAATGGCATTCAAACATGTCAATCGCACATCTCAGAAGGAACGTTTAAACAGCACCCCCGGATTTGGCCAAGAACAGACACCTAGCAAACTTCGATTCGACCATCCAATCATTCAGCCAAGTATATCTAAATTTCAGGGTTCCATTCAACCAAGCATCGAGATTAAGGACGAACAGCAATTATCACCACTATGATAAGCTCAAACCACCACCTGAGATTACCCTTGACATAGACAAACTCAATTCAGTCATGACAAATTGCAAAATACCGAAATCACCAGCAGCAATCCAAGTCTACTAAAGTTTTACAGGATGCAAATGAGGGGGCCATGTTCTCAAGACATTATCAGGACGTTTGAGATGGCCTCCTAAAATCCGGCAGCTATGTTGTTAAATTTCATTTACCAAGTACGTAATATTGAACGAGTGCGCCCAGCCCCAGCCACTCTCAGTTCATTCCAACAATTGCAGACCCCATATGAGTCTACCTGACTCAACTCGCTAGGTGCAGGTACCGTCACAGATCATCATATCTCTCCACCGATAGTGATGATGTGAAGAGGCGAAAAACCTCTAGTTGATCCCAGAATCAGGACTGGCATCGCCATAGGAGACCAGCCCCCTCCCAGAAGGGGAGCTGGATCGAGACCTTGCAGGAGATACAGGGGCAGCTCTGCCCTCGCGCTTGTCTGGCACTGCATCAGGGGATCTAGATCCTAAGGAATCACAGCTTCTCGAGGAGGACCTTCTTCCACGCGGAGAATGCTCATCGACTCTGGTCCCGAGTCGCGATTTCAACCTCTCGCTCAATGGCAATCGCTTATCCACTGGACTAGACCCACGTCTTGGGCTCTGACTCCCCCTACCACCTTCGCTCTGGCTCTGGTCCCAACCCCGGTAACGGCCTTTATTACCACCTGCGCTGCGAGATCCACTCCTGCTTCGACTTCTTTTACGTTGGTATCTACGAGGAGCCAGATAAACATAACGTGTATAGTAAGTACAAATGTTTCATCTATTTCCAGTCCCCAAAAAAAATTGCTTAATTTTTAATTTAGAACTAGTTGACATGCAAACTGCACTTATTTGTAGCCATAAATTGTTAAAAATGCTGTAATGAAAGATATGTTGTTCTTATTTCTAAAAAATGAGATTACGAAAACTCATGTAGAGTAGTACAAGGAAACACATTTGAGAGAGGAGAAGTGTCTTAAGATGGTAAAGGGATCGACGGTAGCAAAAATAGTGGAGAAGTGTGAATTTTTCCATACAAACGTATCTACTTATTTTATTTACGTAATTTTCCATGTACAATCAAACTTTATTATACTTTGGTATGTACTTTAGGAAACAGACAAGAAAGCAGTTTATTATGAAATCTAAAAACTGCTTATTATACCCAGTATATTAGGCTCCATTCGCTTCATGGAAAATAACTTTCAGAAAAATATTTTTGGATTTTCTAACGTTTATTTCATAGGAAACAAAATAGCCAATGAAAATATTTTTCACCAGTGAAAAAAACACATTCAAAAGTGGGGAAAATGTTTTCCGTCTTTTAAAACTCGAAAACATTTTCCATCTTCTCTTTTTACCTTAAATATGCGACTTGCCTCAACCTTGCCCAAGGGCGACAAGCTAAAGGCTTGTCTTGGATTGGCAAGCTTGTGACCTCTAATGACAACCGAGAGCTTGCCAAGCCTAGTGAGGCTTGTGACCAGCAACCGGCCAATGTAGAACAAACAAAAAAGAGAAAGAAAATAAAATAATTAAAAAATCGATTTTTTTTTATAATTTTCCCTGGATTTTAAACGAACATCTTAAAATAATGTCATTTTCACTTCCTGAAAAATATTTTACAGAAATACTACATTTCTTGTGAAACGAACAGAGCCTCAGTGTTCGTGTACCGCATGTGATGCATTTAGAAAGTATCAAAGTATGGTAATAAGAAAATAATATTTGGGGAAGAAAAAAGTCATGGGTTTTGTGAGGTTACTAAAATCATTGAAGTGATTAGAACAATATACAATTGTGCCACAGGATGACTCCAAAAATCACCACCTTTAGTGAATAAGATTAATAAGCAATTAATAAGAAGGAATCGTGAAGGAAAAAAAATGAATTTGGAAATTTAATATATCTATGCAAGGTAAGATTGCGAGAGATTTTCTTGTGGCCATTGATGAAGAGTAATGCATGCATACCAAAGCATGAATTAACAGTTTCTGGACTAACAAAAAAAAGGTTAAACTTAAAACTGACACTACTAAAATAGGCTTATACCATTTCCAACCCAAATAGCTTTAGACACACCCTAAAATTTAGATGGTCCTAAATAACCCTTACTAGGATCTCACTAATAGTAAGATTGACAAAAGAGAGAAACATAGCTTGCGGATCAACCAATCTCATGATATTCATCTAACTTTCTTAAGGGTTCTCCCTTCTCTCTTCTATTGTGTCCTATGCAGAGAAGTTTACATGTTTGCTGGCCTTTTACAAAAAAATCTTTAAGATTCGAGCACCTTAATTAATTTAATGCTCAGGATTCTAATTTAAAAGTATATTGTTAATTTTCACTTCCCGATGTCTATGAAAACACTTGCTCACAATCCTTCCCTTAGAATTCAATCTCTAATAATTATATGTCATAATCAATGTTAAAATTGCAATCTCCAAGACCTTATGTCATAACTTTTTGCAATCTCCAATTTATAATTCACGAAAGTTTTAGGTAGAGTTTTCTATGTAATTAACAGTTTTTCGACAAGATTCTCCCCACAAATTAATGTTTTGTGCAAGATAGGTTATTGATTGCTTTTTTGTGTGGAACAAGAAAGATAAATTTGGAATCAGTGTACCAATGTTTTCGTATCAATCAATTCAATTGTTTGTACCGTTGTGCCCTTGAAATTCCTCAAGTTTGTTGAAGGTATACATTTTATACCTTTGAACAATTTGAAGGTTCAATATCATCATGAAAAATACAAAAATAACATAAGTAGAAGAGCCAACAAGAAGTTGGGTGTAGAATGGAAAGGAAAATAACAGCAATTGGGAAAATAAAATCACGTTGTTTTGATTAATGGACAGTCTTATATATTGGCATTTTTCAATGAAAAATCTTTTTCAACCTTTTCCGTGATGATTTTGACCACTTAATTCTCTTGAGGTTATTTTCATCAACTTAATAAGTTAGGGTGTGTCACAACTATTTAGATTGTAGAAAGCAAGTGAGCCTTAAAATAAACTTGTACTTAAGATCCTTATATCTAGCTGAAGAAAAGACTTGTCCAGGCATTCTACAAGTAGCATGAGCAGCAGCGTGTTTCAAAGAAGAGAGAGAACCTTGGAGGGCTCCTGCCTCTTGGAGGGCTTCTGTATCTTCTATGTGGTGAGTGCTCAGAATAACTTTTGTAATTTGAATACCTACGCAAGTCAATCAAGCAATAAGCAGTAACAAACAGAAAATCGGCCATACCACTTTTGGAGAAAGTCCAGCTCACCTATCATTCCTCCTGTCATAAAAGTTTCTTCTACCATAATGATAGGGCCTATAAGTTGGATCTTCTGGAGAAGGGGTACGATATCGACGGGCATAGGAGAAACGTTCTGTGAATCCCCGGCCCTTTCTAATGCGCTTTGAATTACCATCTGGCAGAGGGCTTCTTGATTGATTGCGTGCACGAATAGAGGAAGAAGGTTCAGAGGCTTTATGTGCAGGACTGCTCAATGGACTTCCCTCAGGAATGCTGTTGGCCAACCTTTTGGGGCTGTCCCTCATGCTTCCACTGAATTTCAGGAAAATACCCAAAAGTTGCCATCAGTCAGAAAGTGTTGGGGAGCATTCTGAACGATAAAAATACGCCCAGACACTCTACCAAGAAAAAAGCACTTAAAGAAAGGCAAGAGCTGAAACCTGGTCTTCTTCGAAACATCTGAATGGGTACGTTGATCATCATATTTACCAGTTTTTGCATCAGTACCATGCCCATTATGCTTAACATCATTAATTGGTGAAAATTCACCTTCTTCATGTGATGAGTTGTCCTCAACCTTCTTGATTTCACGATTCCTTGGTGGTTCTACAGCAAATTATTCCAAGTCAAAAGCAGCAGAGATCCAACTGGACAAACGACTGGCTAAATCAAAAATACTTTATAGAAAAGTGAGGAGACAACTCCGAGAATTGACATACCTAAATTTTCAGGAGATTTTGCTTCAGCATCTCTTAACTTTTTAATACTTCGAAAAGAGTCATGTCGAGGAGATTTCTTCTTGTCATCTCTACTCCTACTACGGCTAGAACTTTCACTTTCTGAATCACTTGAACTATCTAAACTCCTGCAAACAAAAGGCGAAAAAATAGCCATTCTCAATAGATGTCGAACAAAAAGCAGTCAGGCTGAGTGCCAAAACTTAAACGTAGCAAACAAAAAATTCAAATAAATTCAACCATTCAAACCTGCGCTTTGATCGTTTGTTATATCTAGCACTCTTTCTCTCCCCACGACTATCCTTCCCTCTTTGCCGATGAAGTTTTTCTCTTTTTGTTGACCTCCTTTTCCTGCGCCTTCCGTCACTCGAGCTTGAATCAGATACTGATGTCTCAGAATGTGATTCGGATTCTGACTCAGTGTCTGAGGAATAAGATTCAGAATCGCTGTCAGAGCTCTCAGAGCTGTATGAATCAGATGAAGAGTATCTCCTCCGTTTCCTCGTTCTCTCCTTATGGGATTTTCTCTGTCGTCTTCTTCCTTGGGATTCAGAAGACAAATCTCTTGCAGATCGTTTCTTTTTTGCTGACCAAAAATATTATATTACACATTGGTAATAGGAGAGTCATACAAGTCACCCCACAAAAAGCAGCAAATTGACGGAAGCACAAAAGCAGAAATACCTTTTAGTGTTGCAGACTTACTTTTTCCCTCCACGGAATCCTCTTGAATTCTTCTTTCAGAAGTCTCACCGCAATCCACAATTTTCACTGGTTGGAGGGGTTTTCCATCAGCACTTCCTACCTGTTCAATTTTCTTCACAACTTCCATTCCCTTTGTAACCTTCCCGAATACAACATGTTTCCTTCCAGGAAAAATATGTTGTATAAGTTGTAAGCATCATATTCATAATTCACAAACAAAGTATGATAACATGGCCATGAATACTATTAACTACTTGGAAAGCACATTAAAATTTTTCTCCAAAAAAGAAAAAATGTACCCATCAAGGTGAGGTTGGCGCTTGAATATTATAAAGAACTGGGACCCATTGGTATTTGGCCCACCATTTGCCATAGAGAGAAGACCAGGTCCATCATGTGCTAATTTGAAATTCTCATCTGATGTATAAAAAACTTAAATCACTAAAATGGTAGTAAATAAAAAGCAGTCAAGTTGATGGAGAAATATTACCAGCAAACTTCCCTCCATATATACTTTCTCCACCAGTGCCTGCAATCCAAAAAGGGTCATCCCTTCTTCTCGTCCGATCATGACTATGTAGTCAAAATAGTTTATCCAATCATGAACATTAGGAATTTTTACAAGAAGGGAAGAGTACCATTTCCATTTGAAAAATCACCACCCTGTGATGACAGTGAAGAGGATTAATGAGCTTCCAGTTATACACGTCACATAAACAGAGTGCACAAAGGAATTTCAACTTTCAAATCAGAGGATCCTCAAGTGACTCTAAAATCACTCATCCAACATAAGATTCAGTATTCAAATGGCTATGATAATACTAATAGAATCTTTAAATTGGCTAGCTGTCTTGGACAGCTTGCCAGTTTCGAGTTTTCCAACTCTTGTTTGCAAGAAGTTCATGACTTCCGAGACTATCGAGATTGAGGCTTTTACTGAAGGGAAAAAACTAAGAATGTATGAATGATTGCTATGTTCCTACTAAAGTCATCAGCCACAGCCCAAAAACTGCCATCTTCAGATTTAAATCTTTTAATTATAGCTTATTTTCCCAAAAAAAAAAAAGATTTTTTTATTTGCAGTGAATAAGCCATGTAAAAGATAAAGAAAAGTCCAGCAGCCTTCCCCATCTACCAAGGCAAGGAATAGATTCTAAGTGATGCTATCATTGACAAGAAAAATTACTGTTAATGTACATTGAAAAATTTATTTCTTTATTTCTTCTTCTCTTGGTCTAGTAAGTTTATTGGACAATCTTATTTCGTCCTTAAACTTCATAATTTCAAGCAAAATCTTAAAAATCTGGCAATCCAATGGACAAGCATCACTCAAAGCCTTAGCTGAACAGACAAAATCTTTCATCCACAGTCAGGTAAACCTACTAGCACTGTCAAGCCACATAGTAAGGCCGATACATCTGTACGAGATGCTCACATACAATGAAGTCATTATGCTAACTCAACAAGCTTTCTCGACTCTCAGAGATAAAGGCTTGATAGGCAGTGGACACTACAATTCTATGCAATTTTAAGGTGAAGCAATTAGTAGCAAGCATCTTTGGCAGACTATCGCCGCAAATTGTGCCAATTAAATTATGCTTAAAATTCATACATCACAAGATCGACTGAAAAAATATGTGTTGATAAAAAAACAAAATAACTTACTTGGGCCATGAACCCTTTAATAATTCGATGAAAGTGTGATCCTTTGTAGTGCAGAGGCTTGCCAGTAGTTTTACCCACTCCTTTCTGCCCTAAATTGGATAGAAAATACTATCAACAATTGACAAAATGCCCATGCAACCCATACTGCTTACTCTACACCAACAGGATGCAAAGAGTATTCATTTAGTTATACTCATATTAGAGTGGAAGAAGTGAGCAAGAAAATAAAGAGCAAAGCATCATGGAGCTTGTCAATTGATGGCATGACTTTCAAGAACCTTGGTAGTAAAATTGAGCCAAACCAGAGCTTCTACTTTTCTTGCTCATCTAAACATTACATGTCATGTCTGTTAGATATATCTTTCCTGGACCAACTAATTAAGACACACAATAAGTGCCATACCTTTTTAAAGCCAATGGGGAGAGTATCTAGAGAATCTAGAGATCTCTTATTCACCTAAACTTTGATAATAAAGATTACGCAACATGGTATACAGCCCCCATATTCAAAATCAATTACCGGTGATGAGAAATCTAGTTCACTTTTGAACTCTGACTGAAGAAATAATTTGTCAATGCACAGAAATGGGTGACCTGGGCATTCTCTCCCATATAACATAAGCCTATTGCATGGAAGAAGAATGCTCACTGCTAATGCTAATAAAAGGTGACTCTAACCAATTTCTGTAGGGAAAAAATGACAAAGAGCAATGCATATACACAGTATGCCATACCAGAATTAATAGTTTTGAATCATGACAAACTTTAATATCAAATGAACCTGTACAGAGTGATCGAAAATTTTCTGCCGTCTTCGGAACGGTGTCAGCAAAGAGCTGCAAGACTCAGAAAAAAGCACAATTGTAAGCGTGCTTCCAGTAGAAAGTAACAGTGAAGACTTCTTACAGGAACATAAAAGAGACAAAAAAGATCTTTGAAAGAACCAACTTCTATTCTAGGTTACCTCGATAACAATTCTTTCCACGGGCTCCCCATCGATAGACACGTCTAAGAAGACAAGAGGGTTCTTTCTCTTAGTCATGTCTTGAAAAATGCTGAAAAGGAAATGCAAAAGAGGAAAGATAGTGAGGTCAATGACTCATCAATAAACCAAGCAAAACAATTTTAACGGACACTTGAAGTCCAATGTATAAGCGAGAGAATGGTATCAAGAATAAACACAGGCAAGCCAAGTCTCTACAGATGAAACCCATAAGAATATAGAGGGAAGTTTCACAGACTAAATTGTCACACCAATCTCTAATAGGAGATGATAACGTGTCATCCAAAAGCTGAAAACACGAAATGGACTTCAAGTCTCTAATGAACCCATATAAAACCTTGTCTTTGTCTCTACAGAAATCCACAAGATAACACCGGAAAGGTTTCGACTTTGAATTGTCACCCAGTGGAAGCACATAAGCCGTTCAAAAAAGAAAAATCGCATCTTTCGCCAACCTGCAAGTGCATACATCAAGACCAACAAAACCCAAAGCCCTAATCGCTCCACTATTCGATTCCAAGGCATGGGAAGATTCACATTCGTACAAACTATCGGAATTTTACGAATCAAAAAGTTCACAACCGCAAGCGAAGAAAGAGAAGTAAACATCGAAATCGTAACATCTGAACTAATCTAAGACGGGCTGACCAAGAAAGGATTAAGAATGTGAAACTAAAGACCGAAAGCTACCTTCAAGTTTAGAACTTGGAATTCCACACAGAGAGAGAGAGAGAGAGAGAGAGAGAGCGGCTGCAGAATCTTACTTCCAGTCGCGAGAAAAGAGCTCGCTTTGCCTTTGAGAGAGAGGGAGAGAGCGTCTAGGGTGGCAATCGGCACGCTCTCACGTGTGACCGCGATTTTATTTTTCTTGGGTAAGTTTCCTTTTTCTATTTCACAGTAATAAGGAATCGACATTTAATTACAAATGTGGTAAAGGTGCATGTTTGTCTGAACACTAGAATGATTTTTTGCTGTTTGCACTGCTGACCGACTGTAATTTTGTGAAATTAACACTTGACATTTCAAGGCGTAATGAGATCGCATATAATTTTTATAATTCACATATTACCTTTTATCTTCAAATTTGAGAGAAAAAGTGAATATATAAGTCAAGAGAAAGTCAAAATGTACAGAGTCCCAAATGAATCTTCTTATATTCGGTGTCAGCATTATTCGCATTGATCGTCCCCTTCAAAATAGGACATTGTGCAATATTCACGCTCCCTTGACAAAGCATCAAAGATCATTAATAATTTGGCGACAAGAATCTTAGATTGGACCCAACTTATATTCACGTCCATGGGTGGCGACCAATCTCAAGTGCACAAGCTCATTTCCACATTTTTTGTTACTCTCATGGCTATCAAGACCATAGAGCGAACTTATTAGTAGAAAAAAGAAGTACCTTAATTTCCGCATTAGCCTGTAGCAGGAAAAAAAAAAAAACCCAAGGATGGCTAAGGCGATGGCAAAATGAAAGTCTAGGGCATTCTATTTCCCGATTGAGGTCAAAAGCTCGAAAGAGTACGGGCACCATTGAATCCGCTCGATAATGCTTGTGTTTTACTTATCATTGGCCAGAGAACCCGAAAAACTTTTGAGATAAATTGTACAAACAATCGCAAACTAATGAGTAGTACATATATCTTTTAAACATATCAAACATATAGTATGCATTTTTACATTTATCTTAAACCCGATGTCTAATATACACGTAATATTAGAAGTTATATCATTATAACTATGTCAAATCAAACATTGATGATCTATATAATTGTAGTCACTCTTCATGCCTCATGATAAATGCGACCAAGATTCCCCCCATTGAATAGGTTTTCACATATAACAACTGGTGACTTAGCCCAAAAGAACGCCATGAGAATAATTTATGTACTCAAAAATCGTGATGGGTTCTCCAATTTCTAGAATCTAGATACTATTCCCCATACCTTAAAACCTCGAATCAAACTGGTGGGAATACGTCCGGTTCTCAAATTCTTAGTGCGTGCATGATCAAATTTCTGGTTCTCAAATTCTTAGTGCGTTCAGAAACCTAGTTCTGGCAGAACTAGTTTTTTCTATTTCTGGTTCAGAATGAGTTTCTGATAAAAAAAACCCGTTTGACATGGACGTACAATTTCTATGCCAAAAAGAGAAAGATGTTTGATATGACAAAAAAAATTTCTATTTCTGATTCTATTTCATTTTCTAAAACATATAATTTTGGATATTGCAAGATGTTCATATTAATAAAAATCACATACTTAATTAATTAGAGCAAAAAATTGAAATTTTTTTGCACATTTAATTTTGTAATCAGCTCCAAAATTGATCGGTGAACCATCATACTGAACCCCAAACAACAACAAAAATATGCGGCCTAATTAGCATATTAAAAACGGATCTAAACCAGTACAGCAAGCGATGTGGGAGACCGGGAATGCTCGTTTAGATAAGTCAGGTATGTTCATACCCAACGTTCTTGCTCGACGAAGGAGGCAACTGTATGGACGCTATACTTTCAACTTTTGTTCGCTCTGGGGTAAAGTTTATTCGACTCCTCAAGGATAGACTTTAACGGTGACATCTTACATGTCCCCTGGAAATTTGGTGAACATGCTCTTTGTAAACCGCAACATCAATATTCCCTTTCGAAAACTCTTCTTCTTCACTTACTAAAAGGGCCAGCAAAAAAAAAAAATCCTCCTTGTCTCCTCGTCTTTCTTCTCGTCCCACTCCACTAATTTCCAGCAGGACTTCTTACTCTTGTAAGTCAAAATTTTGACGACATTTGCTTTGTTTCATTGCGTTCATAAAGACATGGATAGATGCTGAGAAGTATCAATGGGCAACCCTCCGACTCTCATGCTGCCCAGCTGAGACATATTTGGTCATATAAGCAGGGGCAACAGGGATTCGTTCTTGCCCAAATATCAAAGTTCGCGAAAAGCATTTGAGAATGCTCTTCAATTTCAGTATCGAGAATGCACGGACGGCAACAAAAATTATTTGTAAAGAGAAATGAGAAGGCTCGGGATTAGCGTGTTCAATTGCCATGAACTCAATTAGTTCTCTTCCCAACTTACCCAACTAAGTAGTAGCATCCAATTGTAAACGGTGAAACACTAGTATGATCTAATTGCTTGAGGTGGCGAGCTGAGGGCTGAGGGCGAGCTGAGGCGGCGGCGAGCTGGAGGCGGAGCTGGAGGAGCTGAGTCGAGCTGAGGGCGGCAAGCTGGAGGCAGACCGAATCTGCAGCTGGAAGAGCTGGAGGCGGACCGGATCTACAGCTAGAGGAGCTCCTGGAACTGAGGACGACGAGTTGGAGCTAGAGGCCGCCAGACGAGCTGGAGCTGGAGATCGCCAGACAAGTTAGAGCCGAACGAGCTGGTGGCTAGCGGAGGAGCTGGACGTGAGGCCGAGAGGTGGCGAAGGCAAGCTGGAGGCCGAGAGGCGATGGAGGCGAGCTGGAGGCTGCGACGGTCGGTCGGCCGGTGAGAGCAAGGGGAGGAGGTCACACGCAGGGGAGGAGGAGGTTGCACGCAGGGGAAGGGCACGAGCTGAAGGGAAAGGGAAAAAGTGGGGAGGGGAAAGAACCGGTTTTTTGAAGGGAGGGAAAAACCAGAAATTGCTTTTTTTCAGTTTCTCGTTCTAGGACAAAAACCGATTCTGGCCAAGAAATTTGGTTCAGAATGGGTTTTCACAAAATGTTGAAGCAAACAAGTTTTTGGTTCAGAATGGATTTTTTTGGTTCAGAACTCATTCTGAACCAGAAACGGATGCCTATCATGCACCCTTAGTTCAATCCTGAAATCATGCTCACTTGTTGGGGGCTCGACCTGATTCAAATTCTTAGTTCAATGACTGAGCACTTGCCCAACTGCTACTGATTATCGACAAGTTGGGCCAATTTGGGCCTGTACAGCCCACGGGCCTGACATCGCATGGCCCAGTTCATGCCTATGGTGGTCTACGAAACAACAAGGCCCGGCCCATTTCCTTACCTATGGACAAACCGAAACCCCCCAGCTTCGTCAGCTTAGCATCGGAAACGGAAACCGGAACCGAAAACAATGTCGTCGCCGAGCCACCCCGACGACTACTCGCCCTCCACCACCACCACCCTCTTCCCCCGCCGCCTCCCTCTCCTCCGCGGACCCCTACCCGCCGCCCAGATCGACGACCCCTCCTTGGGTCCCTTCGTCCTGGCTTTCCGCGACCTCGATTCTTGGGCTTCCGCCCTCGCGTCCTCCAAGTCCAAGATCCTCGAGCAGTGCGAGGAGGGCGCCAGGATCGGCTGTGCAGTTGCCGCGTCACGGAAGTGTGCGCCCCCATGGTGGGCCCCGCTCGCCGGCTGGAGGGCCGACCTGAAGCAGAGGGAGGAGTGCGAGGTGCGCGAGATGGAGTCCTGCCTCATCGCGGCGAAGGAGAAGTGCGCAGGCTTCGCGGTGGACAAGTGCTCGAAGCCGTTCATGGACGCGAGGGTCGCCGTGGTTGGCAAGAGGGCAGCGAGCGAGAGGGCGGTGGTTAGGCGGTTGATTTCGCGGGCTTGTTTGGCTGGTAAGAGTGAATGTTTCGATTTGGGATGGTTTGACGAGTTGGGTTTGGACGATTTGGTGAAATGTGGACGTGGTGGTGTGAGTTATGTGAAGGCTAGTGAACTGGTAGCGAGGAAGACTGGTTTTAGTGGTAATGATTGAGTTCTTGATCTTGTCGGTTCAATGAGTTCATCGCTGGTGCTAGTTGAGGTTTCGATTTTGAGTGCTGGAATGTGATTTGTGCGGCTGTAAGAGATTTTCGGAGTTGGACGTTGTTGTTGAGCATGGATTGTGGAGACATCGAGACAGTTGCCCGTTTGGTGTGTTTGAGGTAATTCTAGTTCGTTTGCTCGACGATTTGATGATGTTTTTGAATATCTCAATTTGTTAAGGCAACATAAGTTTTATGTCAATTCGCCATCTGGCAATGGCATGAGATTTGTCAGTGAAAGAGCGAGAGCTGTTGAGGATCACTGGCATTAAGTATTTGTTCTCGTGTTGCTTATGCACTTAGGGGTGTGGTGGAATATTTTCCTGATGCTGTTTCATAATAATATTGTCCAGAATTTGCAGATGCTAGATGGATTGGCTGGCTGTTTAGTGCCTTAAGATGTCACAGAGCCATTTATGATTTATGATTTTCTTTCTAAAATATCCATTTCGACTAACTGGCTTGTTTCCTTCCCGTTT
The DNA here is from genome assembly GCA_030064385.1 of Melaleuca quinquenervia. NCBI lineage: Eukaryota > Viridiplantae > Streptophyta > Magnoliopsida > Myrtales > Myrtaceae > Melaleuca > Melaleuca quinquenervia. The sequence continues at coordinate 5,538,726 of CM057728.1, read as the reverse complement.
CTATTCAAGAATTTTATTGGTTTTGTTTTTCTTTTGGGATGTGCTGATAATTTGGGGGTCTGTGAAAGAGAAAAGCCTGTTACCAGCTGGAAGGAAATGCAGAAGAATGTGATGCAAACGATGTACCATATAAATGTCCCGACTTTAAAACCGAAGGCACCTGAATGTTTTCAGAAAGTAGAGTTCTTGGCATGATCGACATACGAGTTATTTGTCGAACAAAATCAACTTGGTCACATATGAGTACTCTTTTTCATTCGGCAAAACAGTTTTGTCGAACAAAATCAACTTGACGAGAAAGAAGAATATTATTAGCAAAACAGTTTCTGATCCACATTTCATCAGACCATCCTTGAAACCATAATCTCAAATGCAACAAAAGAAAGCCGAATGGAAAAGAGTACTCATAAGCGACAGAACAACAATCCAACTGATAAAAGCAATCTTTATTTCCTGTAGTTTAAAGGGCTTCCATTTCTCTTTATCAGTGGATCAACATTCCAGTGGCTGTTCAGTGTATGTGACTGATTATTGCCACTAGAGTCGGTTCTGTTAATACGGTACCTGGGCTGAGGTGAAATGTTTACCCACCAAAAAAGATTTTTTGATTTTATCTTTTTGTTGAAATTATTCCTTATTGTTCTTCATATTTGATATCATCAAGATGAGTCTGGAGATTGCTGTTGGCCTAGCCTATTTGATTGTCAACAAGTTAGTGTCGAGTTTCATTTTAGTTTTTAGGCTCTGGTTCAGTCTTAATTGATGAGTGCTTTTCTTTTAATGCTGGCTGCAGATCATCCAACTTATCAATGGGCACGAGTCAGATATGGAACTCCATCCTGTAACCGGAGAACTTTCTCGTTGTTTCTTGTCCCTTAGCCTTTCCTTCAAAGGCATAAGTCAAAAAAATTAAGTCGTCGTGCTCGCAGTTTTGGCATGGGGTAAGCATTGTGACTGCAACTTGTTCCATTCTTTGTGTATTATATCAGTACTAGCTTTGTTCGTCAATAGCTAGTCCACACAGAGCAATGCCATACTTGGATGATTAATTTGCTTTTGATAGTTTGAGTGACGATTCTTGAAACCAAATCAGATTGGTTGCTGCTTCAATGGGGCCAACTGTTGATGCACATTCAACTGCACAACTCTCAGACCGTGCAAGTTCAACTTCGAGACCGTTCAGCACGCGGTGCAACTAATAAATGACGATGGGTTTTACCTTTTGGAGGATGGTAGATGGAATAGCGATCGATCTATAGAGTTGCTATATTGGATCGACGTGGCTAGTTATTGGATATTAAATATGATCGACCTGTTTAAAGGCTTAATTGTAGTCTGCCTTATTACTTGGTATATCTGTGGATCAATGTCAAATCTTAGGGTGCGTTTGGCAGTTCGGATAAAAGGCCAGGTAGGACCGGTGTTGGGCCCCGATAGGTTCATATAGAAAAGCCGGATAAACCATCGTGGCCTCAGGGGTTTGCATGAATTCAACACAGAAATACTGAAGAAGAAAAGATGGTAAGAACAGAATGAGCTCATGGGTTTCTGTCTATTCACCCGCAAGAGTTGATCATGGGTTCACCGGATGGTCGGATTCCCTTTGGAATTAGGAATCGGATCTACTAGTTTTTGGATCGAATTGGGCCTAACCCATCAATCCAAGTCGATTCAATGGGACAGTATAAATCCTATTAGAAAAAGGTTGAGATTCTTTACTCTTTTTTTTTCTTTTTTGTAAGATTAAGTAAGGATTAAAATTTTAAATCAAATTCTTTTTATATATTTATATATTTATATTTAATATAATTAATCGATCCGATCCTCTTAAGAAACCAAATCGTTCGGATATCGATTCTATTTTTGTGGATCGAGGGCCAAATGAATTCTTTCAAGAATTGATTCCTGATTAGATTTATCCGACTTACTCATCCCTAGCAGTGGTCCCACACTCTCCCTTGCCATGCCAACAAAATGAGAAAAAAAAAAAAGGAGTCCAAAAACAGAAGATGATGGAAGGCGAGTCATTTCGGGGATCCACGACGACCGTAGATGGGCGCAATTGCAAGGTGCCGACCGTAGATCTCGGGTCGTGATGCGTTCCATTTTTACACAGTAACAGAAGAGAAGAAGAAGAAGACGACTCGAAGTTTGTCTTGTGGTTAAATATCCACCCGACGCGATCCGTCATTGGTCGCCATCGCTAACGAGAGCAGAGAAGACTCCATGGGATGGGAAACCCAATAATTGGAGCCTCCCCTCTCCTCAAGCCCGGGCCTTTGCCTGATGACCGTCCTTTGTCCAGCAAAAGGAGAAAGGGAAAGAGCTCAGCTTTTGATTTGAAATCCAACCGCAGTCGAATTGAATCTTTGGGAGGTGGTGGTGCTTGGAATGAGGGGCCAAAAGCCCTCCCCGCCTACCTAAAGCTTTTTAGCTGTTCTACGTGCTGGCATCACTGATCACCACCCTCATAGGCCCAGAAGCTAGAGAGAGAGAGAGAGAGAGAGAGAGAGAGAGCTTTTGCGTTCGCTGCTGTATTGAATGCCCGATGCATCTGCCGCATGCGCCACCGGGCAGAGCTCCCCCTTCTCAGTCCTCAGCCCCACCCTGCTCGGGCCGCCCTACTCCCACCACCTGTTCTCCTTTACTGCTCCTGATGCGATTTTTGTCGCATGTTCGCTCCGGACTCGCCCATCTCGAGCCGTGGAGAGAAACTTTCTCTCCGCGCGCAGACTTCCCGTAACGATTCGGGACATCCTCCTGCCGTTTGCTTGGAAGCTGGAACGCCGGTCGTCCCCTTCTTTTACCATTTTCACACCTCGTTTCAAGGTTGCCCGCGCATGCTCCGGAACTCCTCTCCTGTCCCTGTCCGAGTATCGGGTATGATCAGACCTGTTGGACTTCATACGACTCGTCGACATCTACGTGATTAACGATCGTATGATTCGTTCGGTTGTTCGTATGAGTAGGGTCCAAACGAATATTTGTCGCAGGAACGAAGTTCGAATCTTAGAAACCAAGATTTTTTTTTGAATGCATAATGCGTGCACACGCATCAATGATGGGCGATGAGCGGTTCAAGCGTCGTAAATCCAATCTTGTTTTCCTCGTCCGGTCTCATTTCATCCTACGGTTGAGCCTCGAAATGTGGCGAGATTATGTGAACGTCGCCGCATGGTTTATGAAAAATTAAGGGGTCTATCTGTGCGGAGGAAAACTGTTTTTGAGAAATTATTTTTGAAACTTTTATTGTTTGGATGATGAAAAATTGATCGATCCGTGAAAAACAGTTTCTAAAGATCAAAACCAACGGGTTTGAATTAGAATATTTTACTTCCCTTTCCAAGAAAACTTTTTACTTTTCCAGTTAGGGAATTTGTTTTCCTAACTTTAATAAACATACATATTTTCTCAACCGTAAATGATTTTCCGATGACTGATCATTTCCAGAAAATCAAAATGGCTCGTGTAGTCCATAAATTTTGACCCAATTTGCAATTTGGTACTCAAACTTTCAATTTATTCAACGTAACTTCTGAATTGTAGCTCAAAGTATTATGTGAACTCTAAAATTTTATTTTATTTAATATGATCTATAAATTTTTTTTGTAAATTTTTAATTTAATCCCTAAATTATATAAAAAAATATTCGACGTCGTCCTTCTACTATTTCAAAAAAGTAATGTTAAACATTTTGATATAATTCATAGACTAAGTTAAACACGTAACAAAAATTCTAGGACCATGTTGAATAAACTAAAAGCATAATGATTACTTTAGTGAACGAAAGTTCAACGATCATATTGAAAAAGTTAAATATTCAGGAATCACATTATGTAAGTGATTAAAATTTATAGACTATTTATGTAATTATCTATCATTTCCAATGAAAAAACAAAACACATAAAAGCTTATAACATCATTTCAAGAAATTTTTTTCCCCTCAAACAAGCACATTTTAACTTTTGTTTCCCCATTACTTACCATTTCATTTTTTTAAGTCCAGTAAGCCAAGGACCTTCGTTGACAGTATCTCGATCCGTTTGAATTGCAAACCCCCATCTAACCTAAGCCAAGAACAAAAGCTTATAGACTAGTGTATTTTTACAACCAAATCAACTGGTTGAAATAACATTCTTATAAACTGTAATTGTCCTCGATATAACAATGGTAGATGTTAGTTAAAGCTACGTATGATCTACAGCTGACTATATTGAAGGAAAACATTGTTTTCTTTCCTGTTTTTCGAAGTGAGTATCGCTACATACGTTCTTTACACCGCGTGCCGATTTTTGTCTGCTATGCATTCAATAATTTCTCGATCTGTGTACTCGTATAGCCTCCCTCCCTCCCTCTCTCTCTAGATAGACAGAGGTCGTCGGCCGCCCAAAAGTCATTAGATGCTTCTTTAATTCACTGTTTCACCAGATGCGTTATGTTTCTTTCTCTGCAGCTTTCTCTTGCCCTATCTCGACTCTCTACAGAAACCCTTAAGTTTTCTCCGTTCTTGTTCTTGGTCCGTGCTTCAGATCCCCTATAAATCACGGCAGTTTACCACCTCCATAAGGTCATCAGTCAGTCTTCTTTTTCATCGGTCTTCGTCGGGTCCTGATGTCCCTTCTAAGACCATAGTTGATCTGTGTTTTGCCTTTCTTTTCCAGCCTTCATTTAGTCCCGGATCGTTTGCCCGCCTTCTCGTTCTCTCATCAGTTAATCTTCTTTTTCACCAGTCTTCGTCGAGTCCTGATGTTCCTTCAAAGACCTTACTTGATCTATGTTTCCCCTTCTTTTCCAGTCTTCATTGAGTCCCCGATCATTTTCCTGCCTTCTTGCTCTCTCTCTCTCTCTCTCTCTCTCTCTCTCTCTCTCTCTCTCTCTCTCTCTCTCTCTCTGCATACGGAGCTCGTTTAGCCTTGCACGAGCCCTCTGTCCTCGTTCAAACGTCGAGAGCCTTTTACAGTCCAAGGACTCATAGATTGCATATGCATGTAAGGTCTTTTTGCCTGCCCTCCGTCTGTGAACCTAAGAGATTGGTATGCACATGTACTTTTCTTTCTCCATGTCTGACCCCAGTGCATTAGATATCTCTTTTTTCTTGCATGTCCCCTTAGTCATTAACTAGCTAGCTACTTCAACACATCCCAGCCCTCGTTTTGTCTTCTTTTAGTATATTCTTCTGCTCTAGTAGGAAGCACATAAAGAGGGGTGAAGAAACCTAACAGTGATCAACTCTCTCTCTCTCTCTCTGTAGTTTTTTATTATTATCTTTTTTTTATATCTCCTGCTTGGCTTCTTGAACGGTTGAGGAGATCACACGTCCACGAGGGAACGAGTGAAGCTGCCAGCATGATCTAGCCCCGGCTAACTTGAAACTTCAGAAAAAAAAAACGAGAAAAAGAAGAAATAGTTAACCCTAGCTAGGTCATGCTGCGACAGCCTCACTTCTTCCCTTTCCTGGGGACCCTAAATCATTTGATTCTGCGCATCCCTCACATCACATCCTAAAGCCCCAAAGCGCCAAAAAGAAAAGTCCTGGGAAATCACTGTAAGTGTGTTCCTTTTCTTTTCCTTGCGTTTATCTTCCAATGGTTTGTCTCCGCACAGCATGCTTTTGTGGCTTCTTTTTGTTTTCAAGAGCACGCTTGCCTAACCTTTTACTTTCCTGTCATGCTCTTTTTATTTTATATGCTTGTTTTCTAATCATGATGAGCTTTTTCTATTCTCATAAATTATTTTCTCAAGCAGATTGAAGTGTTCTTTAATACGTCGTCTCCTAGAGCTTTTGGGGAAGGGTACGAGGCGTGCTGTTGACCCATAAGACTCGAGGCTGAAGCAAATGCCCTTTCTTATTTTCTTTTCTTAAGTCTTTTGCTATGAATGAATATCGATGCAGATTTGATGATAGGTTTATGTCTTATTCATCTTTGATACTAATGGTGGAGTCAGTTTGTGGCCAACGTCGTTCATCACTGATCTGTGTCTGAGTGCCCGACGTGTGATAATTTGCCAAGTTAGTGCGGTTGGGTACGCGCGCATGCTAGATACGAGATGAGTTTGGACGTTCTTGATTCGAGGATGTAGGATTTGGATTTCGAAGCGAGGATATGTGCCCATAGAAACAGGGGTTTGTTAGGTAACTGCCCGTAAATATCGCATCTTGATTGTTCACGAGACGTAATGTTTCCTTTGAGAAAGAAGGGTTTTGGTCGGGTGAAAGACACAGGAGTTCCCCCACGGGAAAAGCAATCGTGGGAGGTGGAGGATAGGGAGACAAAAGGAAGGGACAGATGGTCACGAACTAACGACAAATCATTTTTCTGCGGAATCATGGCGAGCACGCAACTTGTGCATCATGTCCGGAATAAAAGAACGGAAGGAAAGAATGATGACTTTGATATAGAACCCACTTTTTAAAACATATTTGGGTGAAGTATATGACTTGAGATAGTGGATCTGACTCTTCCTGTAATGTTGAATACGTTCCGCTTGATCAAACTGCTGCGTAGGTTGCTGGTCTGATGTGGTGGAATTCTCATTTTGAAATGCGTATCCTCTTGAAGAACGGGGCTTCTCGCCTGTATTTTTGGCTATTAATTGAATCGGAGATTTGAATGTTTCGTATTGTTCAAAAAATGAGAGAAAAAAGGAGTCTCCATTCTTATTAGGGCTCTCATTCCCCGTTTTTATTTGAAAGCGAGATTACATAATTAGCTATTATGAAGAACCAAGTAGGATTAAGTTTTTCATTAGTGGAGACTTGTAAGTGCCATGTTTGAAAAGACTTGTAAGGGCCATGTTTGAAAAGAAACCATCATTACATGTCTCAATGGTTCTGGCTAAGTGTATGTCTCCTCTACTATAATGAGCTTCGAGCTGATCAATCTGTATGATCATTGAGCTTGGGCTTCATAATAGAAGACATGATTATGGGCCTTCAAACTGTGATTAACTGGCCAAATCTCTTATTATGACGATAACTTATGCTGCAATAAATTAAACAATTGTAGACACGTACAAATCTTACGACTATTTTATCAAACTTTGAAAACGACAAGTATATGATCAACACGAAGTTTCACGGCATAATCAATGAAAACATGGCTTCTTTTGATAAAACGATTTGGCAAGATTAGAAAAAACTAACGGAAACATGTGAATGTGGACAGCCGGTCCTCTTTGGAGCGACCGATGCTGGAAGACATTTCGAGACGACTTCAATTATACATCTTTACTTCGTGGGAAAAGAAACCCTAACAGGGTTGCAATCTAATGAAATAATCCGATTGCTTATAACTTAAACAAAGCGTAGATTTGCTTAACTCAACCTGTGGACTTGTGTTTTACTTACTAAAATGCAGAATGCTATTTAAAAAGGAGAATTGTCCCGACGGATCATGAGTTTCTCTCCATGAAAAGAGACGAACGGATTTTTGAATTTGAATCCAATAATGTTGGTGTATGATTTGCATGTAACCTATAGATGTCAAACGAGCCAGGCTGGAGATTTGCTTTCCATGGCTTTGACTGGCCGGCGCGGCATGAGTGCCATGCAATTGTTAGTTATGGCATCATTATCACATAGTTATTGTTATTGTCGACTATGGAATAAAAAATACATTAAATTCCAATCCTATTATCAAATATATGTAAAACTCGTTTTTTTTCGTAGTAACTACATTTTATATATTATAATTATAAATATATTGAGGAACCAATATTATCTAAAAGATATTATGATCTTTATCTTACTTATTATCTACATGATACCTAACTTTTTACCTGCAACCATATTCAAATACAATAGGGTAATCATTTCATTGTAATTATTACTTAAAATGAAGATTATCATAAAGTATTTATGAATGGCAATACTTTTCATTAACCAATGTCTCATCAAATGGGATAGGGGACATGTTCTAGGATTCCCAACTCATTCTCCATACAATCCCAATAAAGAACTAAATAAATGGATAGAGTCATGGAATACTTTGTTCCTGCTCTATTGCATTCCCAACAAAAAGAACCGTTTCATCGCCGGCATCGATTCCATTCAGCGAACCAAACGTCGGTCTCAGAGCACGCAAAGATTCTGTCGCTAGAAACTTACAGGTGTATCCAAAAGATGAAGCTGTCACATGTTCATCTGCACCAAGTGGCGAATTGTTTGGAGCTAATCTAAGTTGAAGCCAAATTGGTGAAAATCTTGTCTTTTTGGAATGCTCGGATGCTTTGCTCCTCTAGAGACGGGGATGATTCCGCATGCACGGCACTGGTTCCAATCCCCTAAGCCAACAAACCAGATGAAAACACAGCTCCAATCCAAAAGGGCATGTTCCTGTCCAAATCCCAACTACTTTTCTCAGAATATTGTTTTGTGCCCCTTATCCTTTTATTAAGTAATGTCTGTGCAACGGCTCTTCACTTTAGCAGAATGAATCTGATTGCTTGCCGATTGTCTATTTTGCATTGTTTCGCATAACTTTTGACCAGCTGCTGACACCCATCAAGATTCAAACGAGCAAGCTTCTGACAAATGGTATTCTCTCAAATGAAAAAGATAAATAAATAAAAGAAGGCAAAAGTTAAAGAATCACACACTATCTGGCCAACCTAGCATTAAGGGGGCAAAGGTTTAGGTTCACTGAGTATCTTCAAGGTGCTTGTTTTTTTTTTTTTTTGGTAAATATCTTCAAGGTGCTTGTTGGTTATGATTAATAACGAAAAGTTCGAGATTAGAGGTAACAAATCATATCATGTCATTACATTCTGGCTGATTAACCATGCCATTTCTTCTAACTACCAAAACAGTTTTGCTTGATTATAAAAGTGTGTTAATGGATAAAAAGGTGTGTCGATTTTGTGTAGACCATGTATTGTTATGTGGTGTCGAGATTCGAATTTCTCTCAATAAATTTGCATTGTGTTTAAAGTTAGGTTCTTGTATGGAGAGAATAATAGTGATTCAACTACTTGAGACTTACCACAATCAGCATTAGCAGCGGCAATTCGTTCATCCATGGAGAGTTCAGCCTTTTCACAACCTCATCTCTTAAGATTAATTTTGATTGCTACGCCCATGACTCCAGCGGTGTGATCAGCGGCCCTATAGAACCTACATGGCCTGAGCTTTCTGTGCATTTGTACAGATTATTCGAGTCACAAATCCGTCCTGTGCAAATAAAGTAAGTTACAAACCAACAAGCCGACGCATTCGTCTCATTAGTTAACTTTTAAAAACCCTAATCCCGTGGCAAGTTCTTAATTCTTTTTCGTCAGAGTTTTCAAATCAAAACCAACAAAAATAGTCAAATTTGACGATTGTTCCGCACCCGAGCAAAGCAAAAACAATATCCTAAATCTCCATATTTCAACTATGGGCTGTATTTTTCTCCATCTCTGATCGGAAGAAACCGATCTTAAATTGATGCGTGATAACATGGACAACGTCGACGTCTAGACTCGACAGTAGAGACACCCAGCTGAGAGATATCGTGCAACGATAGAGAGGAGCGCTTTCATTTGTTGGACGAACTCGCCAGCTCCGATCCCATCTGCATGGTGCTGGTTGGCTGGGAAGGAGAAAACTTCGAAAAAAAGAATGAAATGCACAGATCTGTAACTCATCATAATGGACAACTAAAACGACATCTGTGTTCTTCTTTTCATAATAACTCCATAGTTAACCAATTCTTTTCAGATCCTAAAGTAAGCAAACAGCCCTTTTCAGTTCGCACATGTACCTAAAATCACGCCAAAACCTTATCCTGGCCAAAGAATATATATATATATATATATATATATTTATGTCATCACGTGTTCTACCTATGCTCATGCAAACACTTGCCGTATTCTCCTTATATATGCGTCCGTCTATCCCCCTTCTTGTTCATCCCTCTCCCAGAATTTTAGCCGCTATGTCACCATTCAGCTTGCCGTGAACCTCTCACAGTTAAAGCTGCCAGCATGATCCACCCTCAATTGGGGAAGATGTTTAAGTTGAGATTGGATCATGCTTGCTGCTTCAACTGTTGATGGTTGCGCGCTTGGAAACCCGAAATTCGGAAATAAAGATGATCACGTGACTGACATCGATGAGTATGTCCGCGGTTTCCATTCCTTTGGCGAGTATCCTATGAATTACACTGAGGTTCTTCTTTTCGCGAAAGAGGTACTTATGTTTCAATTGCTTATAGATATTTTCACTTTTTCATTTTTGTGCTTGGTTAGGTCTTTTATGTAGCGGTGAAAGCGGAGTCGATACAAAGACAATCTGAAAGACCAAAGGAAGATACTGTATATGCTCGGTACAATTTGAATATAAGAGGCTGCTGCATAGGCGCCCTCCACTTTCTCAAGTATGCAGCAATCCTTTCTCATGAGAACTACCGTTTGGATCATTTTCTCTCCTTTTGTCATTATTTTGCTAGCCATAACAAGCCCGAAAGGTCTTGGACGAGATTGGAACTTTTACTCACCGCCGTTAGAATATTCGGTTTAAAGTGCCAACGAAACATGCCCACTGAATGAATTTGTCGCCGCAGCTTGGGGATGCACCTAAATCAGGGCCCGTTCTATGCAGACTCACCTAGGTTTTCTGAGATTGCTGACAGTTAAGATAATCGAAGTGGTAAACTTTTGGCTTCCAAAGCAAGTCTAGAACCACTTGATTATGTTGCTAAGCATAAAGCTGGACATATTATTATGAGAATTTTATTTATAGGATAATATTTCTTTTATTCGCGGGCATATTCAACTTGTTGAGTATATGAATATGTCCCACTTACTGAGGACCCATTTTCCGATATTGCTTTATAAATCAATTCCATATTCTAGCCTCGGATGTCATCATTATTTAATGAATTTGTTCTTTGTATTTTCCTTTCGGTCTATCCATTCGGGAATCTAACGGTGGGATTGCTGGGTTGAAAGGTGACAGGATTTCTCTCGATAGAAGCCTGTTTCTAGATCCCATCTCATGCTTGCCTATAAAACTATTCCTTTTTAATAAAACTAAAAGAGGCAGCTGCAAGAGAGTACGGACTAGGCTAAGAGGTATAAATTAAAGTCTTATTCAGACTTCAAAATCAAGGCTCAAGTCTGGAACATAGTTCGACCAACTATATATATAAATATGGAGCAGAGGACCTTACTGCTGGCCCGAACAGTTGCTTTTTATTTTTATTAATTATTTTGCCAGCAAGTTGCAACTTAACGATCCAACATAGATGCAAAGTACCTATGAATTTGAAAACTGCTTCAGCCCTGAAACTACAATATACAGACTACTGGGAAGTCCATGCACGTAGAATACCTCGCATCCCATTGCAAAGATGGCATCTTTTGGTTTGCTTCCGTAGGCACAGGCATTATGTGATGACTTTTTTCGACAATGCAACCTCATTCTGCATTCTCAATATCTAGGCCATCTTAAGTAGTTGATCTGCCACAACAAAGTAACATAGCCATTCACTGGCTTAACCGCTATCAGTACATTCTGGACTTACCAATTTCTTTGGGAGCTTGGGCAAGCAATATCTACATCCAAGCTTCATTCTACCGAAAAATGACTCAGCACTTAACTTTGAACAGCTCTTTCATCCTCATGCCTTGATCCTCTGAAATCCTGCTGAAATGTAGAGATAAGTGACCTCAACATTTACTACATTCAGTTCCATAATGGACGGTTGCAAGGCAATAAGAGATTTCTTCAGCATTTGGAGCTAAAATTTTCTTGAGGTGAGCTTCCATCAATGAATTGATCCTGCTCATGAAACGGGACTAGAGATGGACTCCGTGAATCAGTAGTATCAGAAGCAATCAAGATTTGTTTGTTTGTTATTACCAAAAGTCTCCACAAGAGCAGACCCCGTGATAAAAATGGTGAAATCTACTAGCATCCCTCACAATGAGTTCTCGTCCAAAGTATTTGGAAACAAGCTTGCAGAAAGTATGACAATCACCACAAACCCGAAGATTTTTACTGACTCTGATAGGGGTTTCTCTAGAACACTCTAGCAGACCGTAAGAAATGGCAAGCCTTTCGCTATGCCCATAAAGCATCTGAAGTTTCTCTTCCTCTCCCACATCATGCAAGACAAACCTGGTTTGAGCCACATAACCACCTTCTTGAGCTAATTTATCAGTAACTTCAGCTAGCTTCAGATAAATCTTATCCGACTGTGGATGGGACTTATCCCCCGCTACAAATGAATGAATCTTGTTTCCAAGCTCAATCCAGCTGCAGCCTGGAGTTTTCTTCAATCCAATTCCCTTCATTCTCATTCTCATTTCTTTAACATCTTTCCATCTACCATTTGCAGCAAGGATATTGGACATCAGAACATAATTTCCAGGTTTGTCTGGATGTAATTGTAAAAGCTTATGAACAGCAATTTCTCCCAGATTTTTATCTGAGTGAACTCGACAAGCCCCAAGTAAAGAACACCAAACTTCAGCCATTGGTTCAATTGGCATGCTTTTGATAAATTCATAAGCTTCATCTAAGCGGTTTGCACGGCCAAGAAGGTCAACCAAACAAGCATAGTGCTCGGACCATGGCTCTAACTGATAATCATGTTGCATAGATGTAAAAAATGCTTTACCTTCATTAACCAACCCAGAATGGCTACATGAATAAAGAATGGCCAAAAACGTGATATGATCAGGAGAAAGGTTGGTATCAATCATTTTTTTGAATAACTCAATGGCCGCCATTCCACGGCCATGCATTCCGTTTGCATATATCATTGTGGTCCACAGGCTTAGATTTTTCCTATCAACAGAAGAAAACACCTTGCATGCATTTTTTAGGTCCCCACAGTGAGCATACATATCTACTAGGGAGGATGAAACAGACCCTTCCAAATTGAAGCCTCTCCTAATAATTGATCCATGAATTTCCTTTCCTTTCTGCAAGAGAGATAAATCAGCAGCTGCTGAGAGTACACTTACAAGTGCAACATAATCAGCTTCAATTTTAGCTTCATTCATTTCAAGAAAAACTTGCAAAGCTTCCTGAGCTAGCCCATTATGGACATAGCAAGAGATTAGGCTTGTCCAAGATATAACATCCTTGTTTCGAATAAGATCGAAAGCTCGAGAGGCATAATCTGTGTAGCTACATGCTCCATATGCATCAACAATTCTATTCTGCAGAACAGGATCAGATAGACCTTTTCTTAGCATGAAACTATGAATTTCTTTCACATGGCCAAGCGATTTCAACTCACCACAAGCAAGAAGAATGCTTCCTATCATCATTTTGTCGACATCCATCCCTTCCATCTGGACTTCTCGGAAACACTTCAGAGCGTCCATATGACAACCGTTCTGGGAGTATCCTGCAATAATTGTTGTCCAAGAGATTATGTCCTTGACAGGCATACTACGAAAAACCTTTCCCATGACCCGTGCCCGACAGCACTTCGCATACATGTCCATAAGTGTATTCCCAACCTGCAGATTGGAATCTAGACCCCTCCTTATGACATAAGCATGTCCTGCCCTTCCATGTAACAAATTCTCCAGTCGACCACATGCCGCAAGGATCCCCATGATAGAAACAGTGTCCAGTTGTTGATTAGAATCATGCATATTACAGAATAACTGCAATGCCTCGCTGTGCAAGCCATTCTGTACAAAACCAGAAAGCATTGAATTCCAAGATACAGAATCTCTGTCCACTAGATTAAAGAATACACGCGCAGCTCCATTCATTTTGCCGCATCTTGCATACATAGCAATCAAGGCATTGCCTACATGTACATAGATCTCATTACCAGATTTTAAGATAGCAGCATGGATCTCCATGCCAAGCTTTTGGTAGTCCAGATTTTGGCAGGCTTGCAAAGCTGCAACCATGGTGTATGTATTCATCACAAGACCATGACCTTTTAGCTCTCTTAAGAGAGACAATGCCTCAAGGGACCTACCACTGGCTGAATATGCACTAATTATAGAATTCCACAGAGGAAGATCCTCTTTAACATCAGTGCTGTCAAATAGTTGCCTTGCCCCATCAAGATCATTGCACTTCGCATACATTGAAACCAGCGAATTCACTACAAATGAAACAGAAGCAAATCCACATTTAATGGCAAAGCCATGAATTTCGGCACCAGAGCGATGATCCGTGAGCACTGCGCAAGCTTTCAGTACACAAGGAAAAGTACAGGAATCAAGAGGCAGACCCAAAACCCGCATACATCTAAACAGTTCAAGAGAAGCCTCAGGGTTCTCATCGGCGAGATAAGCTCCAATCATGGCATTCCAGGTATATACTGTTCGTTCACGCATTCTAGCAAACAACTTCTCCGCACTCCGGCACAAGCCGCACCTCCCATACATAAACACAAGCTTAGTACCCAAAAACACCGGATAGCCGAGATAGCTGGACTTCGCCAAATGGGCATGGACCTGTTGCCCCTCTGCAAGAGCCTCCTTCGCGGCACAGAGCTCGAGAATTTGCGAGAAGGTCTCAACTGGGCTGACTACATCTGCACCCGGGTGAGTTACGAGGCTATTCAGGGACTCGAAGGCTCCCTTAAGGCAGCCTCGCGGGCAGGTTTCTTTGAAAGGAGGAGGCTCTCCAGGTCGTGGGCTGATCCTGGGGGTCTTCAGAGGAGGCTGCGTGCGGGGTCGCCCCAAAAGAGAGTGGCGTGACGAGGTTGGTGAGGAGGGTGAGGCGTGCAGACGAGCGCTTGGGATCGACGCCATCACGCTCGGGTACGTGCATGGGGAAGGAAGAGAAGGCGCTGCGAAGGAATGATTGAGCATGGGCGAGCACGAGCTTTCTTCGTTCTGCTCATGACCCAGGAAACGAAAGACGGGGCGGGAGGAGATAGAGCGGGAAATTTCTTATCCTGGTGGGTCCCACATGTTCTGATCAAAGAAGATCTCCAGGGCTAATGGCATGAGGGAGCGTTTTTACATTTATCAATTGTGGAAAATAATACGGTTTTAGTTATAAATGCGAGTGGGAATTAGCACTTTGGAAGATACATTGTCATCCTACCGTACCTCGAAGCACATGGATAGTAAGATATAAGGTCTATCTTTTCATTAACTAAAACTTAAAAATCAAAAAATCACTATTGCCTCCGAGTTGTAAATCACATCCTGCCATTTATTTTTGCTATCACATCTTTTAATGATTTGACATAAGAAATTTTCTCTATTAGGACGTTATTTATATAGCAGAAAATGAAATTTGAAGAACGTTTTTATAATATTAATCTTTTGTATCACTTAAATTAATTAGTCAATGGAAGATACTTTTATTATGACCAATAATTTTAAATTTGCGTCCACATGATCTCGAGCGGATTATGAAAATATTTTTCTTTTGTTCATTTTCCTAGAAGATATAAGCGAATAATATTAGGACGATGTTTTTTAAATTACTTATCTTTTGCAAAACCAATGAAACTTAATGGTAATTAGCCGCGGTTCTTGATCATCTCGTTGGTGAAGGCAATTTTCAGAAGACAGAGCAAACAGGCCCGTCAGAGATGATTTACGCAGACGTTCATGGATCATCGGTCTTCCCGAAACATGATGGAAGGGGACTCGGAAAGGAAAAGAGAAGCAAAACGGAAAAATGACGCTGTCAAGTCAAAAGGGGAAAAGTGAGATAGATTCAATTGTTCACAGCAAAATGAAAAATGGGGCCCGAGACCCCAAATGGCGCTTTGCCCAAGTGGAAATGTGAAAAGAACAATGCGAACCAATTCAAGAACCCTCGCCAATTCTTTCCAACGTGAATGAATCGTCATAAAACTGTTACAGGCACACTATCTTTTGCTGTACAACATAATGCTCGTGGTCACTGAACTCATCTATTTACATCGAATAAATCACTTCCCCGGATGTTCACCAGCAAAATCAGAAACATCCCATGCCTCACTCAAAAACTTTTCACTGCGTGCCATCTCAGGTTCGTCCGCTCTTTCACCGATCCATGCCGAGGCTTTCCTTAAAGCTCGGTTAAGCTCTCTTCAATCAAACAGCCTGTTAGTCCCCTGTTCGACATTCTGCAAATCATGGGGACGAAAGACTCCGGCATCATGGGTGCGTGCTCACCCTAGGAGTCTTGTCAAAGAATCGATTTGCCACTTGAGGAAAAACGATCAGGATTTACAATTTCCGCACACTACCCCTTATTAAATGAAGATCTCACTATTTCATCAGGTATCGTCCATGACAACAAATGCCCATTGGAGTCCCCACTTAACAACTGCTTCAGATCACTGGTGAGGTGGAGTGCAGTTACTGGATGCTTATGAAACTTGAGAACTTTGCGCAGAACTAATCTGTACTCCAATGACCTATCACCCAGATTGAACCCTCCAGCCCTATAACCTTTCGACTTGCTCTCCTCGGCCTCAAGGTCAGAGCAATGAATCATTTGCCAAACTTTCACAGCACCACTTTGATGACCAGTCACATACCAGTTCATGTCCTGCCAATCCGAAAACGTGCAACTGGTTACACACAGAATAAAGTCGGATGGCAGTTGAGATGCGTTCACCACAGCTAGACAATCCCCATTGATACTCCAAACAGCAAGCACCACTCCTGCTGCTGTTACAATCTCCCCGGTGAGGTCATTTACATAAATTGCCGATACTGCAGTTGGGAACTCAGGTAATTGCCTTACAAAGACCAACGTGCTGAGGTCCCATATAATGACACTGCAGTCATCTGATCCACTCACGATCAGCATGTATGGTTGGCTGACATGAAGGCAAGTCACCTTGCTTGTGTGAGCAGAAAGCGCCTTCTCCAACTGCAATTGACGTGTGATGCGGGGTCCATCCTTATATATTCTCCAAACTGAAATTAAGCCATCATCTGCTCCAGTAACCAGAGTTTGACCATCATGACTCGAGCTCACACACTGAATTTGGTTGCCACCATGAAGATTCTCATGAGTAGAGAGGAGCCTGTCCTGGTCATAACTCAAAAATCTCAAGCTACGATCAGGGAAACCCCATGCAACATATTTGGTGTAAGTCTTGGGTTTAAGCAATGTGTTGGCTCCAGCTACCAGAATTTTCTCATTGAGAGTAACAATTTGAGTTATCGCCTGCGACGTTTTGCGAACTTCACGGGCAACAAGATGAGCTGAATTCTTCAGTGGATGTGGAGGAAGTTTTCTGTCAACTTTTCTTTTTACATGGGGTTTCTGGAAAAGCTGCTTGGGTGTCTGGCCAAAGTGATTAATTTGTGCTAAGATGGAGGCTTTCATTGCAGGGTCTGTCACTGAGTCAATATCAACACTGCCCTCATATGTATAATGATAGAATACATTAACAGCTTCTTCAGCAGCCTGTCAACAGAGCAACTTTAAGCATGAGAAACAAAAAACTAACTGAAAGGAACATTTGTGTTTTAGTTTATTTTAGCAGACTATCAAGTTGCATTTCATTTGTATATGATCACTGGTAGAACAAATAGTGAAAATGGGAATCTATAAAGAAGACACAATGGACCATGCTAGAAATATAGTAGGCTCATTAATTCCCAGGATTAACCAAAGGTCGGGGCATATCAACACCATCACCGTGCATTTATAGTTTGACCTTTCCCAGCCGCAATTGTCAGCAATAAAAGCAGTACCTAAATATTCTCTCTAATAAAATTGGTAGATCAGCAGTGAATCCAGCCAAAATTTTGTTGCATCAGTAACAAAGCATGGTTTTTCTTTAGGACTGTGAGGGCAA
The DNA here is from genome assembly GCA_030064385.1 of Melaleuca quinquenervia. Taxonomy (NCBI): domain Eukaryota; kingdom Viridiplantae; phylum Streptophyta; class Magnoliopsida; order Myrtales; family Myrtaceae; genus Melaleuca; species Melaleuca quinquenervia. The sequence continues at coordinate 5,521,003 of CM057728.1, read as the reverse complement.
CCTACGCAGTCCTTGCTTGCGCTGGATGCAGCAAGTAAACTACTCAATGGCTGCCAGGAGGGCCCACACCCCTCACACCAGGTAACTTTGAACTGAGTACATGCAGAAGGATTCAAACTAGCCACCCAAAGGTGGGATCAAAGCCACACCAACACACACGCCTCAATCCATGGGGCAAGTCGAGGAGGAGCATTTGAACCCCTAAAAAAGCAAGGTTTACTACAAAAGAAGGATATCATTTTACTTTAACTTCCCAAAGATTGATGATCAATTCAGAATTCTCCAAGATGTCATGATGGCTTTTGTTAATAAAAGAGACAGAGTATACAGATTTCTCTGCGAAATGGAAGTTCCGGAGACCTACCTTGCCCCTTTGCTTATATCCAAAGATGAGGTCTATCCAGTGGTGCAGGTTCTCTGAAACATAATCAGATTCTAATGCTTCTCTGTGCTTCCTGATGAATTCCCTTGTGCTACCCTTTGCCCAAGGAGGCAAGACAACATCACCTACCTGAAAGATCACCACCTTATTCTGATAATCACTGGAAAGCAAAAATAGGGAGTATGTACACAGTAGAAATCTGGCTTTCTTTTTTATATAATAGAAATCCACTTACTCATCTAAAGGTAAAACAGAAAATAAGGTAATAAGTCAATATAGATACCAAGACAGACCTGCTCTCCAGATTGTTTGACTCCCAAGTCAAGATTGAAGCGATTTTCCAGAAACTCAGGCATGTAAAAGAATTCAGGAATAAGTTCCTTCACATCTGATGTGTTTCCCTTCCCAGCAGCACTCAACCAAGTGTCTTTCACACCATTGAAGAGACGATCTGCATGATCGAATTGGCCTCCTTGTAGCTTTTGATTTTCAGAACTAAAAGGTGGCAAACGAAGAAGGTAGAAAAGGACAATTCCGGCACTTGAATAATGAGAACCGTAATGAAACTTCGGGACCTCTGGATCATCCCAACTATCATATCTGCAGTAGACAGTGAACGCGAATGGATAAGCAGGATTGCACTAGCTCAACTAGAATGATACATAAAAGGTGCAAGAGAAGAGCGGTTCACTGAATCTACCTACAATTATAAGTAGCTAAAAAAATGTCCAACAGTTGTCTTCAAGGTTGTTTTCAAGCTACTAAATTGATTCCTATTAGCTTTTATTTTTCTTTTTCTTCTCCTTTTGACTAGAAAAAGGGTTCATCTCTAGTCAACAAGAAAAAATGCACATTAAAAGTAACAGTAACTAATGCCTGTTTGGGGGGCTTCAACATTATATTCTCATACAAGCCAAAGTTAAATAATAAAAAAAACTAAGATCTAAAGGAGACACAAAATCCTAAGACACTCCCGAACAGACTAAGGAATGACAAGTGAGTCCATCAGCATTTAATAACAGCTTAGAGTTTTGTGAGTAATCTAACATTACACTTCATTTAAGTTTACCTTTTCCTAAATTCGTCTTCCCCTTCCAGCGTCTGACATCCCATTGGTTTGTCAAGCTTACGAAATGTCTTGGGGTCTGAAAAGTCTAAACTTTCACTCTCATAATCTGCAAGGACCCAGGGGAATACTGGATATTGTGTGAGGTCACTGTATCCGCGACCTGCGAGGGTGTTCAGATGCATCAGGTACTGGAAATTACTGATCTCTCCATTTTGCCACCTTTTGGAAAAAGACTTAGCCATCAACTTAAAAAGACGGCTGCCCTCGTTACTATCTTGCTTTGTTGTTCCTGAAATGGTTGTGTCCAACCTGAGGCAGATGGGAGGGTGATAAGTATCAAGATCAAAAGCTCATATCATAGAAGTAACAGGCAAAAAAGTTCAGATATTCAGAAGACAGCACACTGCATTAAATTCAGATAATTGACATGAAACATCTCTCAAGTCTCTCTTTGACAATACACAGCATGTCTTCTAAACAAACAACAGAACTGAATTCAGAACCAACTAATTTTCTTTTGTTATGAATGATAAGTCCAGAACCCACTAGTATAATCATCAATGACCAAAAAGCATTTAGACTGACTTCCTGTCCCTTCCGGTACATTATTGTGCTCTAGACAACCAGCAGAGATAAACTAAATGATATCAACAAAGGAGCATGTAATTTGTAAAGGACAGGCTCCAAGCCAACACCAGTTGAAAACTGGAAATGTGTGAACCAATCCACATGCTCTCTCATGCAGGCAAAAAGACATGCATCTCTTCGATATCCATTCCAAATATCAAAATCATTGCAAATGCCAAGAAATAATGACCAAGAACCAATGTTGTTGATGTGGTATCAATGGGAGGAAGATTCGTACATGCTGTTTCTTGGCAGATTCATGGCTACCAAATTTTTGAACACCTCTTCCCTCTCCTTTTTGTGAAATACAAGGAGATCATTACATCCATCCATGCTGAATACCTCAATAGCAACAGGACGCAGCTGGTAATCACGCTTCAAAATTTCGTGAACACTATTAAGCTTCCACATTCGCCAGGGATGAGGTAGATTACCACTTGTACAGACCTTCTCCTTTCCCCAAGCACCACCATTATAAGCCCAAGCTCTTCCACCAACCAAAGCCTTGACAGTAGTGCCCCAAGAAGAAGTGGACTTAGATTGGAAGTCCATCCCGCCAGTGACATCCTTCTTTACCCCCAAAGCCTGATCAATGACAGAGAGTTCATCTTCGCATTCTTTTTCAGAGATAGACCCAGAGTCATCAATATAGAAGTTCTCAATCACATATAAGCACAGTTCACCTATCAGAAATATCCCATCATGTTTATCAAGACCAACAACTCGTTCACAGTTATATCTGAATCGGATTTTTTCAAATGGCTCCAAATAAGGTCTGATTAAGTATTCTCCATTATCATGCAATTCCTTCTCTGACTTATCCTCCATAACTTTGGCATCATCCATTTTCATAGACAATGATTCCCTCGGAGATCCAAGGTCAGATTTTTCTTGATTGCTTTCCGTAATTGTCGCAGACAGTGCACTAGATTTCGCACCAAACTCGAGGGCAGAATGAAGACTACCTTCATTCAAGCTGCTACCTCTGTCATCATTCCATCCATTCCTCTGGAAGCCCACATCCTTCACATCATCTGCCTCTTTAATGGAATATTCATGACATAGCCCCCCATCAACATCGCTCTTTTTTCCACCCTCAGTCAACTGGTTAAAAAATGGTTCTGAATCAGTATCAGAAGCACTGGGACCATTGTCATTCTTGGATTTGGCCAGCTCACACTGGTTATCAAGAACATTCTGGATGCAATCAATTTTCAATTTGGACCGCTCCAGCTTCTTGCGCATCCGATATGGTCCTTCAATGGGACAAAGCTGCCACTCTGGCTCTCCTTCATCAGATGATTTATGAATGGGGAATATGCCTCGCTCATGAACAAGTTGTTGAAGGTGGGCCTCCCACTCGCTCTCAGCATGAAGAACCCATCCATATTTATCTTGACGAACAACTCTAAGCTCTGTAGACATCGAATCACGAACCAGTTCCAATGCATATCTCCGTTCATTTATCTGGTCCCAGTGTCTCAAGTCCAGCTTTGATGCTTCCCGATATCTTCTTCCCATCTCCTTCTTACGACGACCATCTATGCCTTTAATTCTTACACCAGGAAATTTCGCTGATCCAGCAATATACTGCACCCACATAATGGCAGCACACTGTTCTAGAACTTTGTTGACAAGCTGCTCTGAACTATGAAGCCACCCAAAGAATGCTGGTAAGTTTCCTGTCAATAATTTGTCAAAACCACCATGTAGTAAATCCAGGTGCGGCCCTTGATTATGTTTAGAGACAAGCATGTCTTCTAAAGCAGCCCTGCGGTGCACCAATAGATATTTGATGATATCGACTGACATATTTTGCACATTTCGTCTTTGATCTTTAAGAAGAGAGATCAGATTGACACAGAGACAGCAATTTAGATCTGTATCGATATTGTTGGGGCAGAAGATGATTTGCCTGTGTGCAACCAACAACTGCAAGACAGTGCAAATATTAATTCCAGAGTCTTCCTGGGCCGAACTTGAAAATGATCCTCTCTTAGACTCAACAAGTAGACCTAAATGTGAAAGCAGATCATCTTCCCCTATCATGACCAAGAATGATGGTAAGAAGCAGTACATTATCATCCGGTTTGTATTCTTAAGAATTGAATGAATGTAAGCCTCAAGCTGTCTGCTACCCCTGCCAATCGATAGGAGACCCTTCCCAGTAGGAGTTGCTTCTTCAATCCGTCCATCTTTATTTGCCAACTGTAACATCGATAACAAGAATTCTAGAGTTTTCCATATGGCAACAGGCTCCGGAAAAGCACCCATATATACACGATCGACAATTATCCAGCACAACGAGTCCAAGTTAGATGACCAGCGGATCTTATCGAGCTTCTTGTCATCTTCCTCATCGTCACGTACAAGACGCCTTTCAAGGAAAATCATCAGCCTACAAAGGCACAGACCTTGGAATGCTAGCATACATTCAGCATCGACATAAAGCGGTACATTTTCCAAAATTGTTTCCACAACCTGGGCTGCTCTTAACTGCTCAGTCATAAATTCAGAGAGAACTTCTGCCATAAAATCTAGAACAGCAGTTGCTCCAGCAGAACAGGGACCACCACCATAACCAGCATCATCAATTTCAAAAAGAATTTTTGAAGTAATTGAAAAGAAGTTATTGGCAGCACTTGAACTGTGAGAACTGGACTTAAATTCAGAAGACAGATCAAAATCACTAGCAGAGACAGAGGATTCCATAGATGGAGTAGCAACGAGAGGACTCTTGGACTCATTGTAACTTGTACTTCCCAACCATGAAGTCAGTGCAATAACTGGAGAAGAGGGAGTCAACGCAATTTTAAAGTTAGATTTCTCAGATAAACTGGGAGAATTAATTGCAGTTGGAGGCGCAGAATCCTGGACATCCATGGAATGAGCATTAGACTCCACAGTCTTAACATCGTGGAAGTTTGGTGCATTTGTACTAGAGGTTGGTGACCCCTGGTCAAAAATCTCATCATCAAGGCTTTGAACAGCCTGGTCATCTTCGAGGACTGATCTGCTTGATTCCTGATGGGATGTGGAGATCTTGATTTCAGCACTATTGTCGCCCGTATAATTGCAAGGGATAGGTGTTTCCTCAGAACTTGAACTTATTTGGGCTTGAGGGAAGCTTCCAACGCTTATGGAGGTTTTAGCTGATTGCTCTTGCTCATGAGGCAAGCTAGAAAATGTATTGTGAGAGCTACTGGTATCGTCACCATCATTCAAATGCTTCTCTTCAGTCTTCAAGGAGAGCTCTTTGGCCATCTTGACCGCATATGCAGCTCTGCCAGCAGAAAACAAAAGAAATTTTTAGATCAGCACAGAAACTTTATCAGTATGCAAAACCACAGTTGCTTGGTTTCTAGACTTGTAATTAGAAATCTAGTAGAATGCGAGGTAACACAAACAAGTCATCCTGAATATCAGGCTCGGGAATGAGTATATAAGAAAGAAAGGATGATGTCAAGACTAACCTAACACAAGAAAAGTAAAGGTCAACACAGCTCTCAAGAAATTCTGCTCGTCTGCAAACAGCAGAAAATGGAGGAGACATTTTTGCAAGGTCAACCATGAATCTCAGAACAGAAGTCGCAGCAGCAGGAGCTGATGCCTCCCCACCCATTAAACGCGCGGCATATGTCTTGTGCATGAGAGCTTCACCTTGAAGCTCTCCAGCCATATCGGCATTTCCCTCAAAAAGTTCTGCCACAAGGCCAGCAGCAAACTCTGAGAGGTTGCCACTTTGATGGGCAAGCATTGATTGCATACTCAGCCTATCAAATGTTGACTTGGCCATAGCAATAACAGATTCCAAGAGTTCCACAAATTTCAACTCCACAAAACTTCCAACACTAGGTATAAGAGCATGAAAGTCTAACATACGAACTTCTGGTAATCTCGGATAAACAGACTTTCCAAACATGAGACAGAACAAAATATAATATATGTCCGGCGAATCATAGAAACTTTGAAGCACCCTTGCCAAACCTTGATAGCCTCCACTGGTACGGAACTTAAGTGCAAATGTGGGAGAAGAGGCAAGACACACACCAAGAAGAGTCATAATCCACCTCATACTTGTTGGATGAACAGATTCATCTAGGAAGTATGTTATCAATTTAGAGGAGACAGTCTTGTGCCATTGCTCCAGCAATTCTTCTGATTTTATAGTCACCTGTAAATCAATAAGCATCTCGAGCAGCATATTCCTAACAATGATGTGCTTCCCCATTGACTCTCGCACAATTTGATGCCGTGGTGTCAATTCAGGAGGATCGAATGTCATAATCACAAATCTAACCACATGCTCCAGTTCAGACGACAGAAAACCATCCTCGAGAATGACTCCAAGCAATACAACCAACTTTTCCAAAACTGGAATCTCGACATCACCTCGTTGCAGAGTCACCAGCAAATGCTGGACCAGATTTATTCGGCGCAAAATAGTGAGGTTATGATTCCGATACCAATGCATTGACACTAGATGCTCAAGAAATCCCAGTAATGCAATTTGAATGGAAACAGGGGCAGTAACCCACAATGTCCAGTCCAACAGCACATGTTCGACCATATCTGCATTGGACAAGACAATACAATTTGAATTTTCGGGCATATCAGCACTTTCTAACTCTGAGATATGGCTGATTGAATCTTTTTGTGCAGAGAAATCGTCCATATCTCCATGAGACCCGATGGAAGAAACTTCATCACGGAACTTCGACAGATTTAGATCCTCAAAACTTGCTTCCTGTATAATCGCGGCAGGTGACAAACTGTTTCGAACAGGTTCCACCTTCTTTGGTTCAGAAAAAGAAGCTTCACATGCAGCTATTTCGAAAAAGATCTCAAGAGATTGCATGTCAAATAATGACATCCTGCGATGCAGAAAGAGAGCTAATAAATGATACCCCCTGCACTTCTGCATGTCTTTTACGTTCTGAGGGTTTTGATGAAGTGCACAAGCTAATAAAGTAAGGGCCATATGCAGCATGTCACGGGTTTCAGCAGCTTCAATAAGGGCCAAAATAACTGTCATACCACCAACAGGACGTATAGCATCACCAATGACACACTGCCTGCAAATATAGATATCACCATGTAGCCGCCCAAATCGTGGTATACCTACAAAACAACAGCAGGAGGAAAATCCAATCAGATGAAGAAAATGGAATCATATGCAGTGATAATCCAAACCTACCATTTCACGTACAAAATTTAAAACCAACACATACCACCTATGGGAGAAGCAGCAGCTGACATAGGGTCAACGAGATTGAGCATCGAAAGAGACCCACTTGTTCGAATAGCTTCTGTACAGGTTCCATCAAATGCAAATATTAGCTTCTTCCCAGATAGCTGTAATGAGAGATTCCCTAACCTGTCTAAATCCCAAACAATCCCGCTTCTATCTGCCTTGGACTCTCCCTGCTTGGCAGCACCATCAAGCCTCTGGGTACTTGAAGCCAAAGGCAACTCAACATCTAATGAGTCTAAAATAGCCATACTACCACCACCGCAGGCCTGGTTAGGAACAAATCGCAGAAGTTCTGTGTCTTGGTATAGCCCTCTATAACCTCTACCAAGGATATACATAAAACAGACACAACCGGGTGTAAGCACCTCCTCAAAAAGGTAACAGGAACGCAGCTTCCATGTCAAATCACAAACTCGTGCATGACTAACAGGAGTCCCAATTATGACCTGCAAAGACTTCCCAACTGGAGAAGGGGAATATCCCAGTTTCCCTGTATGCCTAAGTTTCCCATTAAGATATACACATGCAATGCTGGCTTGAAAGAGACCAGCAAGAGCATTTGGTTTGCTGTGTACAACTGCAAGATGATGCCATCTTCCTTCTTCCAGTTCTAAACCAGAAAAGGATAATGAGTTAGAGTTGCTTGTGGAGAGGGTTAGGACACCATCCTCCTGAATGTAAAGCTCAGCATAAAAGGTGTTATCATTGCTAGCAGCACCAACAGAAAAAATCCGGAAGATTTGCCTTTCATTCCGCTGCATATTTGAGCCTCGCTTCCTAAAAGGACCAGCTCCTGAAAGTTCCGTTTCCTTTGCTTGAGATTTTAAGAAGTTCTTATACTGAAACCAACAAACAAATGAATAGCCAGCAGCAGGAGGCCATGATCTTTCTCCTAGTGACACCTGAATAGATGCATGCCCAACTTTCTTCATATCCAACTCCACAAATGGTGCCAGTGAAACATTCTCTGAGGCCATATCTTCCAGAAGAATCAACTTTTCCATCATATCAACAAGAATATGACCAGAATTCATCAGTCTCGTCTGGAGAATGTACCTAACAAGCACTCGGACTTCTGAGGCAGACAACCTGCTTACACAAATTCAAACTCTTTGTTTAACTCAGATGAAACATACATCAAGAATACATTTCAGCTAAAAACTGAATGATGCCCACCTGTACGCCCCAAGAACTTCCACAATCTTCAAAGCATATGAAAGTAAAGGAGAAGAGCCAGATATAAATGGATGAATAGTCTCCAACAACAGTTCCACACATCCTAACAAGATAAAAGAGAGGTGAACAGCAAGAAAAGACTGAATATTTTATGAATAGCAAAAGATCCAGGGTAATACTCGCACCTACAGACGTTAGATTTTCTTGATTAAAGGAGCCAGCACGAGCAAGCTTTTCAATAAGATTGAGCACTTCTAACTGCACCTTTGGTGTAAAGAGCAACAGCGAACGAATGAGAACTCTGACTGCACCGGCATTGTACACTCGTTTCTCATTGATGTCCAATGTACCAGATGGGGTGACAAAGAGAAACTTAGCAGATTCACTTTCCATCAACTCAGATGATCTTGCATTTTCAGAAGTAAAAAATGGTGGCAGCACAATTTCTAGTGCAAGTTCCAGCAACAATTGTATTACTTGCTTCTCACACTCAACACACAGCAAGCTTGATTCTGATAGAAGATCAAAGAAAGTTTGGGACGATATAACTGTATGCAGTTTGATTCTATTGACTGCATTATCACACACTCCTGCTGTCACAACCCGCAATAAATATGTAAAGACCTTGATATAAGTTTCTAAAGAAGGATTTGTGTTCCCTTCTTCACTTCTGAAATCATGAAGAACTGTTAGAAGGAGCGAAAATCCAGTTGCTTCACCAAAAACCCTCTGAGCTGATTCATTTGCCCCAAGGATGCGCCACACGGTCCCCATAGTGTCACATTTTGCATCATCTGTCAATCTGTATTGACTTCCCGAAACATTGGTAACCATTGCACTCTTGAGGACATCAACAACTGCACTCAGCTCTTCAGAATGAGCCTGCAGAGATCACAAGTCAATCATTACTTTACTGATGCCCAAAAAAACAGATAGGAATATAAGAGTGCGGTTTCGATTGTACATGCAGACTAATATTAAGATACCGAAAGAGCATTACTATCGATAAAGCTATAAGCCAGAATAAAACATAAAATTAATCAGAAATATATAACAGATAATTCAGAAATAATTGACAAGTTGCCCTTGCCATCACATAAGTTTTGCTCCCAGTCAGTCTTGGCAGACTCGCAAAATTTGTGCTTTCTTTGAGTGATAAGAAACTACTAGCAGTCAAACATAAATTCATTGAAAGGACTGGCTAATTGACAATTTACCAAATTTTGTCAAGATCATGGTCGCAGAAGGGAGTTATTCCTTTCGGGTAAGATCAAAAGGTCAACATTAATAAACTATTTATTCCCATCTTTTGTAGCTAACAGTTACTTGCATACCAAAAGAGAATGCAGTTCTTCTGAGAACCCTAACTTTTGAGTGCAATAGCATGTCAGCCATTTCACCAAGATACAAATAAGGTAGACAGACAAACAGCAAAGAGAAAAGCAATGATGATGACCAATCTCAATGACAGCAAACCTGCGAGATATCTTCAATGACCAAACAAGATAGCACCCTGAGGGCCCCCGGACGATGAATATCAGATGCCAGAAAAGGAAGGATAGTGGGCACACCATCCGCAGTACGGAATGCCGCTTGGTTAGTTTCAGCTTTCTTTAGCAGAGATACCAAACAGTCCCATGCAATCGCGATTGTGCCCTCAATGTTAAAAATAGGAAACTTCCCAGAACCGGATTCCAACAACTTTGGTGAAGATATAATGACATCTTTACTGTCCAAATGCTTCTGGAAGCTGCTAGAGCTGGATTTTCTCTCCAGGTTATTGGTGTTCCCACTATGTTGGTCTGGACCCAGAAAATACTTGTGCTGCTTAAGGTCATCTAGCAGAACTGCCAACACCCCTACTTCTCGCAAGACTTTCTTGTATTGTTGATCAAAGGACAAAAGTTTCACAAAGAAGGAAAGAACTGTCTGCTTTAGTTCTGGTGTTATTGGCTGCTGCAATAGACAGCTTAGTGAAAGTAATTCTTGCTCAGGAACACAATTTGCAACTGTTACTGCATACTCAAGAATTTTCAATATAATCTCTTGAAAAGATGGAGGAAAATTGGCCATATTTTGGATAAAGAGTGGGACTGTGCGTAATTGCTGACATAACTTGTAGTTTTCTAAATGGCTTGAGAATATTTTAAACATTCTGTTTAGTACTTCCTCCTGTAATTCCCTATTGTCTGCCTTGAGAAAAATTTCCTGCAGCACCTGGATTGCTTCAAGGTCCTTAACTTTATTGTCTCTCACCATATCAGCAATTCGGTCAAAAGAGGATGTCCGGCTCCTGTTGTGCGCCACATTTTTTGAATGAGAAGATTTGGGTCCTTTCCCTCCAGAAATAACTGTAGCTTCAGTAGGTCCAGTTTGAGCTAGATTAACAAGAACATCGAGTAATCTTGAGAGGGCTGGTGACAGATTTCCCTGCACAGAATCCTCTATGGGAAGGTCGTGTCTATCTAAAAGTGCATGGGAAGCATCTGAAGGATAACCCTTGTCAGAGTATGACTTTCCATACATTGGCTCAGCACTCCGCCCTTTCTGCATGCTAGACAAGACCAATGCAAACTGAGCAAGGAAGGGATAACCATGAGCATTGTGGATATCCTCTCTTAGCCTGATTCCACCAGCCTCTATAATTCAGAAAGCACATCAGAAATTAGTCGGAAAGCAGTGAACAAAGAGCCAAAACTGAAACAATCAAATGATGCTGCAAATGAAGTTGTTCGAATTAAAAGATTAATTAAGGTACCAGGTCTGTATGACAGTTCTACACATTCAAGTAACAAGTCCACAATGCCCATCGTGTAAGCAGAATCACCACAGTCAGGATTGAAATCCTTCACAGCCATCAAGAGAACTTTTATCTGCATGCAAGAAATCATGTTACTGGATATAGAGTCAGCTGAGACATAATCAAACACACAGCTCAAGAAAGGTCGGCTAATGCAAATCAACAATTAGGGATGGAGCCTAAATATGTTGTGGGTGGAACAATCAGTTAAGGACAGAAGGATTTCTATTTTTGATATGGACCCCTCAATAGAGTAGGTCGTGGTCTAATCGAAGAGAAGATATGAGAAGCGTCTTCAGATAATTTAATCATGTCGAATGAAGACCTCTGAAGGCTCCAGTGAAGTGATGCAATCAGGGGATACAGACAGGTTGAACACATAATGGGATGACCTAGAAGGACGTCAAAGGAGACGATAAAGAAAGATATAGAGTATTTAGGGCTTACAAGCATCTTATCCAGAAAATAATCGCATTATAGTTTTCGTATAGTCGACCCACTTAGTGAAATAGGACCTCCTGTTTTATAGTTGTTTCATTTCCTCAATTTAGGGAGAGTAATTTAACTACATTAACTCTTGAGATCATAATTTTGTTTGTTTTGCAAAAAAAAAAATCTATAGATCATAAGACATTTCTAAATCACACATGATGGGTGAGTTGAGTCAATTAACTGAGAGAATACATGTACTATAGGCAGATTAAATATTTTCAAATGCTGTCAAATGACCCCACTATGAAAAGGGAAATGCCCCCTCTGTCAACAATCAACTCCACTTATAGTAGCATATGGAGCAAGTTTCCAATTTTTTTTTTTTTTTGTTTTCAACAACACGATAAAAGTTATCATCATTCTCCATACTTGGAGAACCACTTAGAAATTGAACTTGTGCTTTGCACTCACCAGTACAGATTATATAATATCATAAGAGTGCACAAACAACAAGTACAATATCATTTAAGCAGCACATCCTTAAATTCTTTTCAAAACAATAAAAGAAAACATCCTTTTAGACACCACAATCATGCAGCAACCAAACTGAATGGATATTGTTTCCAAATGTCCACTTAAGAAACGAACTGAAATTCAGGACAAAGAAGTTTGCTCAATAAAAGGTAAGGAGAATGCCACCATTTTTCAGCAAAAATAAATAAGGAAGATATGAGTTTACCAAATGATGCTTGCGAATATATCTGGCTGTGGATCCATTATCATTGACCAGAAGCAGACCCAGTATCTAGCACAACGTAAAACCATTCATAAGATCATTAGTACCAAGAGGAAAAATCTACCACATCATATATATATAGCTCCAAAGTCCTTAACACAGCAGTGTTGCAGATATACCAGAAACAGTTAAGCACTTACCTGCATAGCATGTCTATGAAGTTGTAGGCTGTGAAGTGGAAGAAGACCTTCCTTAAACTGAGAAAAGACTTTCAAAGAACCATTGGCCACCATATGAAAAAGCAACTGTAATGAATCATCCTCAATCAAACTCTGGGCTGCTGAAGGATAGTTTGCCAGTGCTTTCATAATATGCATGACACTTCCCTCTACCTGCAACCACATCCATCTGAGCAGTGCAGGACAAAAATATATCTCTGAGACACAAAGTATACATAGCAAGCAGCTAAACTTCAAAGTACCCCATTTCCAAAGCAAATGAAGGTGGTAGTGTAATTTAGTTTAAACTCAAATATTATCACTTTCTTGACAAAGACAGATACTTTCTGATTATATTACAACTTCAGTGAACTGCTTGCATTAAAGAAGATTCATTTTAGCTTCACTGGCCCACCACAAAACATAAAGAATAGCCAAAAGTTGCTAGAATATATCAGGACGCATAAAGTTCAAATTAAATGAAGTGAGAACTTTGAAGACTTTTGAACAGGAAAAATTTATTCAATTATAAATATAAACAAACAGAAGCTGATGGCCCTCAGGTAGCAAAAAGAGTAAGAGCTAACATGCTGATTCGATTATTGACACTAGCATAGTGTATGTACTTGTTCAATAATCCAAACAGAGTAGCAGCCTTGGTAAATATGGATAATTATTTCACCCATGTTGCCAACTGAAGCCTAAACAGAATTCAGGAACATAGTACATAGCTTTTTCTTGCTTCCAATAAATTCCTGAAAATCACTATTAGTCTATACATATATATTTATGATTTAGTCCTGACAGAAACATATGTCTGATGTCATCTTATATTCACTTGACTTGTTTAAATCATCCAACAATTAATCATCTACTTGTTACACCCTCTAACCAAAATGATAACAGTGTCATCCTCACCTAGAAAGTGTTCTCCATGAAACTTAGTTTAAAATAACCATAGAACCAATCTCCAGCTTGTTTGTATTCACCAAAAGAAGAAAGGAGATCTGCTCAAACCTCAACACCAACTTTTCTTACACATCTAAGAATTCTTTTTTTCTTCTGATTTATGTGTGTATTTAGTTATCTGACCAGGGCAGAGGAGATATTTTAACACTCCCCTCATGCGCAAATGTAATGAACAATATGAAGGACATGCATCAAATGGACGAAATAAGGAGAACATGAAGCAACATGAAATAAATCATTAATTGAGGTGGTGAAAAATTAAAACCTAGCAGTGAAACCAACATAAGCCAAGTGCGAACACGTTTGTTACATAAACTGCTATAAGAGAAAGATGCAGTTTTTCCCCCAGCTTTAGAAAAAGGAATGATCAGAACAAGACAAAAGAAGATGAGTAAAGCCTTCAATCATTTTTTGAACCTCTCTTTTTTTTTTTAGGGTACATAGAGAATGAAGCATCTGAGCATTCCTCTCATTCTGAACAGACAAAATGCATGCATTACTTAACAGCAGATACACATTTATCATAGATATCAATCAAAGTCAAGTTAAAGTTTGCTTAGCATGAGCCAAACGTAAAGTTAGAGAAACAGCATCAACAATTCTTATCAAGGTCTAATCACTAAGGCCTCAACAAACAAGAAATTCCATGAGATTATTGTTGCCAAAGAACTAATTCACACAAAACTGGTGTAAATTGAAATATCCATGACTACAGGCCACTCTAAGCCACACTAGGGAGGGACATAATGGACAATAATCAAGTTTGTAACAACGGCACAGCTAGTACATGCGCCATTAGAATAGAATAAGAACTAAGTAAATTACCTCAAGCCGCCGGACTTGCCTTAAGTCCTTATCATGATCCTCATCAAAAGTCGCTTTTGACAATTCATCAGCTCTATCAGGACCCAAAAGGGCATTGAGAACATGAATGAGACAACAAAGGATCCCAGAATCAAGAAGTGATTGCTTGTCGATTGGCTGCAAAAATTTAACAGAAAATGAAAAGAGGAAGGAGAATAGGTTAATTTTACCTGCACACTATCCCGAATGCTTAGAAAGGAACAAGTCAAACTTCACATTTAACATTGCAACATAGTTAAACGGACTGGGGATCAACTACAGCAGATATTTAAACTAAACTCTGTTGCTAGATCTTAGTTGCACAGAGAAGCTTCAAAGGAAAAGGAAAAGAAAAAACTGTGGCATACAAGATTAAACAATGTATTACTAGCAATGATAATAGATACTTTTAAATGCATTAGTTATGTGAGCAATTATGTGCATAAAGTGTGAAATAGTTGCAAAAATATATACCCCAGAAACAAGCACTTCAACTGCAGTTAACAAGTTTGCCCCAGGAGAGATGCTGTCCTGCAATGTATTACATGAAAATGGCATTAAAACACTCAACTTGACCAGGGAAAAATCGTACAAAGGAACAACATCCACGAGATTAGGATCCATGTGGCCAACCTGTGTAACTTCTGAAAAGAACCTTAAAATGTCTACCACATTCAACGACCTCGTTTTGCTGCTAATTTTCAACTTTTCAATATCTGTAACAAATGCTCTTCCCACAACAAATGAGAAGATGTGTGTTTCAACTAACCTGTCATAAATGTAAGCAAGGTTGTTACATAGAGAAAAGGAGTAAGGCAATAGTAACTCCTCGCAACTAGGAAGAACATGGAAACAACAGCAGGAGGCAATCACCACAGAAACTATCATACAAGAACAGAAAAGGGAGAATTTGCTGTGAAACAGACATACATTAATTGCTGATCATATGTCCCAGGAATAAGTATTCATTAATGTACTAAACAGACATACATTAACAACGATAGCTAATCAACATCAAAGTCCCAGGAATAAGTAAGACAGAGTACAATTCAACTCAGAATTTTTTATCACGTTGTTACTGTGACATCAAAAAGGAAAACCAGAGTTTGATTGACAAAAAATGCAAACATTTGTCAAGCCAATTGTGATCACTGATCAACATGACAAGAATATTAAACTAATCAACTAGCCAAAGCATACTTTCAGGGGAAAAGAAATAGAAATGTAGAGCAGTGCTGATTCATACATGGTAACTAACTGTGCTATGTTAGCGTGCTGCTTCACTAATCTACAAAAAGCATCTACAGTCAAATTCAACGCCACTTCTTTCTCCTGTAACAACAATTGAAAAAAAAAATTAGCACAATGAAATAAGAGCAAGGTTGGAATAACAAATTTTCTATTTAAAAAAAAAAGAAATGGCAGAAGAATTTAAAACAATCAAAGCACCTTTTCTGAGCTGGATGAGCGGAACTCTTCCCAAAATCTTTTAAAGTCCAATTCCAGCTCGTGTTGGTCCCTGTTTTCAAAAGGATAAAACAACAGCAGAAAGGAACATCATTTATAAATCTCATAAACTAACACAATCACCATGCTACAAGAACAAGATTTAAAAAACGTTAATGAACAAAAGAGCCATAAGCACCCCACCAACTCAACAGAAACCTCAACCCCTGACCCTTTTCCTTTAACACACCAGGAAAAGGGATAATAAACATATCGATGTAATAAGACATGTAGTTGAACCCCGATTGGAGAGGTACACTCTATGCCATTAACTGTAAATGAAGCAATCAATATAAGCAAATCTCAATAGCCACCTGAGATTATCATGTGCCACACCGGCACAAAATGGTATTTATCTCAGGGAAATGTGGGGGGGGGGGGGGGGGGGTGGACAATTAAGCATGTCTCAATAAAATTCACTCAGGCAACTAATAGAGATGCAAACTGAAAATCCTTCCTGATAGATATGGTTCTCATCTGGCTGCTGCTGCAATGGAAAAGTAAAAGCTTATTTTGAGTATCTGTGAGTTACATCCACAAGTAAGATCCGACACAGAAGATCAACAGCCAAAGGACCTATTGAACTTGTAGCAAGAAGATAAACCGTGCATGCATTGCTAATCGCACACATTCCTCAAACTAACCTTCCAAACAGACAAGATGCACTTTCAAATCCCCAAAATTTCGGTACAGCAGAAAAGAAAATAAGAACTCTCCTATAGTTTCGGCAAATCTGTACTGAAATATTATTAGATGTCATATCCCAACTTATTTAAGACAAAAGGACATGCACGCTCTTCCAGTCATCAATTGAGACAAACATTGAGCGAACATAAAGGATTGTGTCGTGCCACCTCAAATTATAACAGCAGTGACTCACAGAAAATCAAAAAATTACCTGACAAATCATGCTTCCAGCATCGCTTACCAGCTAATAAAATACTTGCCAATCTTAAAACCCAGCAAATATCGAAGAGTAAAACCATTTTATTTCCCCCATTGACCGAGTGATCTCTCCAAGAACAGGTATCAAGAGTTAACCATCCAGACTACACGATGTGCTTAGGATTTAAGACACCGCAGAAGTAGCACAGAGCCACAGGCACACACATGAAAAGACAATTTGGTAAACCCTCCAGCTGCTCTTATTATCTTCTGCACATACCACTCTGGGATCCACCGCAAACAAAAACTTTCACTAAAACAAAATCTATGCCAATTTTAAATTATATTGGCAGAAGCCTTCAGAGTTAATTTATACATGATAGCAATTCTATGAGATTCGTAGCTTTCAAGAGTGCATTCCAGGACCCCAAAATGCAGCTTAATATTGTCAAGACAGCTGATTTTACACAACAATCTTCTTTTAGGTGTTTGCTTTAGTAAATTACTGAAGCGAAGGGAAGGACATAAGCGCTCGGAAAGCACAAGATACAAGCATACCAGAAAGAGAGGAAGGGATAAAGGTCCTCTTATGTAGATTCTATCGTTCTCAGTCATATAAAAACATCGTTCAAAAAGGCAGGGATAAAGGTTCCTTATTGACAGATTAGTTGAAGATAATCACATAATCCATGCTTTAGGAAGTGCCCTGGCTACCTGCAGGGAGCATCCTTTAATTTTCATAAATTCTTCCCTCCAGAAATTAGCAGGTTACAGAGAGGAAGTCGTGGTTTTGGAGGAAAAAATCTCGCAAACAAGGCTTTCATCATCAATCGTGTAACAGGAATAATTTTCTGTGGTTCTTTTGGGGGCATGGCGGAGAATTGCCCAGTCAAATCACAAACATGCATATCATGTTTTCCTTAATATGACAAATCACCACAACCACCATGATAGTCTGCACTATTTTCCTGCTTCAAAAGCACGAAAGTTTTGCTACAGGAGCATGCCTTTAGGGAGCTCTAATCAAGCAAGGATCTCAATTCATAGTAATTTCATCCATAATCAAAGCATTCTTTTACAAGTATGGCAGGACAAGAATCAAAAACCAATAAAAGAAACCACTCTTATGGTGCTCCAATATTCATGCCACCCCCAGTCCATCATCAAGGGCAACTATCAATAGATCTGGAGACAGTATAGCGCTTTCAAATATCATTAGACAACCTACAATAACCTCTCACTTGACTACTATTAATACTTCCAAAGCAAGATCTTTAATCTCCACGGTAATGTTACTATATACTCCAGAATTTTCTAATTTCCCCAAGAAAGAGGGTAAAATAAGCAAAGTGGAAAAGGTAAAGGGAGTAAAACCTATTTTAGCAGATGAAGAGATCATGTGATACGAAAAACATACAACAGGCCCGTTTTCACTTCACTTAGACAAACAACCAAATACTATTCTTGTGTTCCCTCTCGCGAGCTAAACAGACTCTCCCTACCCAAAAATGAGTCCGACCACCAAAAAAAAAACTTAGGATCCTTTAAAACCCCGACAAGCTAAAGTGAAAAGAACTATGAGTGATGAAGAGGCAGAACAGATCAACAAGGAGTCTTCTTTGACCACCTTTAAATCTCAAAGCAAACACGTAAGAGAAGCGATCGGAATTGCTCTAGGCACACGAGCATAAGGCCGAACGAATGAACCATGCGAATGGAGCAGTTTACCTTGCAGGAGAGGAAGCATAGTCATAGCGGACGGGAGGGACGACATGGAGATCACTGCGGCCGGCGGACGCGGGGGAGGATGACGAGGCGGTCGAAGTTGGAGATTGCGTCAACCCGACCTTCTCCTTGATGTCCTTAAGCAATGTTACCCATTTCATTGTCGATTGAACGCCGCCTCCTCAATCACTCGGCTCTCTTCCTCCCTCTCTCATCCGCCGAGCGAAGAACCACCGGATCTCCCAACCAGCTCGGTCCTCCGATCTCCCGAGAGCTCAGGCGACGGCCGGAACAACCCCAAATTTAGGAACAAAAAAAGGAGGAAAAGGTACGAGAAGTCAAGAACCAATGCGCGTGCAGCAGCCGAAGCTCGGACGCAGCTGCCGATGCCAACGTTCGATCGAAGTGGAATCAGAATCGGCCGCGGCGAGATCCGCCGTCCTCCTTATCGTCGCCCGAGCTCACTGATCTGCTATTCTTGCCGCGCCTGATCGCGCGCCCGTGAGGTGGGCGACGAGGAAGGGCGAGGAGATTTTGATAAAAGGAAAGAGGAATGGGAGCAAAGAAAATCGCAGCCAAGATTTTTATTTCCCTGTTTTCTCGAGAAATGTTCCCGAGCCCTAGGAATCGGGGCTAGAGAGCTGAACGAAACGCGACTTCTGTTGGAAGACAGGAGAACAGAAAGAACGCCATGAATGAGGCAAATGCAGAGAAGCCCAGCTCTCTCTCTCTCTCTCTCTCTCCCTCTCTCTCTCTCTCGGTGCCTGTTTTTGGACGGCCTCCTCCCCGCGCCTTCGTTTTCTCTCTCTAATATCCAAACACGACGAAGAGGAAAAAAGGATTATATTATATTATATTATTTATTTAGTCTCTCCCTGCAGAGGAGAAAATTTTGAGATATAAACGCGCTTTGGGGAGGCGGTTTGGGCCCCGCTCGTTGTCCACGTCATCTGGGGACCCGCTTTGCCCTGCCACGTGGAGTCTCGAGATCGACGGTCGAGCTCGGGACGTGATCGCCTCTCTCCTGTTTCTCTCGGGTTCTGTCTGAGTTTCTTTATGGCGATGATGATGGGCCTCTGTGGGGGAGACGGTGCTCTGCAGGAGGCGCACGGTAATCATACCGTATAAAATCACGAGAAGCGCTGTATTTCGACGCGTATTTCAAAAGCACGACGCCTTAAAGTCAGAAGGGGCAATTCCCTAAAAACCCTTCACGAGTTATCACAACCATAAAGATTCAATAATTAAGAATGAATAAATTAATCAGAAGTTGATGAACGTTATGACACTTTCACAAGTTGTAGCTGCACAAAATTGATGCATCCTGTAGGCTCGAGACCCACTATGACAGGAGCGTGCACTCAGTTAGTGTCAATTTTGTCAATGCTTTTGCGTCAGTTGCTTAGTGGCAAAGTAATGCCACGTGGCATCCTCGAGAGTGGGAGATAAGGAATTTATCCCACCTCTAAAATCTTTGAAACGCATGTTTTTTTTATCGCATTCGTGAGCAATAAGATACGGACCGGCTTCGATCCTTTCCTGAACCCGATACGGCTTGGTGAGTAAAGAATTTGGTTACTTACCTTGTACACTTTCTGACGCTCAAAATTTCAACAGCGGCAAGCTCAAAATCTAATCGCGCCTTCTCCAATTTCACTTCGGTTCTAATTTACTCAGGCATCGAAAAACCGTCATCAACGTCAGGGCCAATTAGAGGTTCATTTTCAAATCCTGACTCCAGCTTCGTGTAAAACAGTACCACCCTCCTCATGTGGATAACTATAGGATAGGAAACCAATGGAGCTTTTTCGATGCGCAAACATATTTTTGGTTATATTGAAAGCCGAAAGTTTTCTTCGATAAAAAGATATATTCGCGATAAAATTGAAATCCGACCTAAAATCGAGGGCCTTATTTTAGGGAATTGGGTCGATCAAGATGGGGAATCGAGCTCACGATTTCATATATGTGAGAATACAGTCGCTTTTCACCTGCAAAATCGTCCCCATCTTCTAATCGGTCGCCTAACTCCGGTCCTTGATGAAGGTCAAACTCAAATGCAGCCTCATGTACTATTATATGAATTGATGGGGAGGAAGACTTTGCACTATTTCGCTTGGCTGCATGTCACGAGCCGCCTCTGCTTATCCTTTGATTCTGCAAGGAAAGTCTCTCTCTCTCTCTCTCTCTCTCTCTCTCTCTCTCTGCTTATCCTTTGATTCTGCAAGGAAAGTCTCTCTCTCTCTCTCTCTCTCTCTCAAGTTGGTCCTAATTTTCCCGCCAATTAGGGGGATAGGTCCTGCAGAGAATGGGGTACCATGATGGCGCCTTTAACAATGATTAAGGAAAACGTGGTTAGCATAAACTAAATATCCCCCCCTAAGGAAGGAAAATTAAGAAAAGAGAAAAAGGAAAAGGGGAAAGTAGGAGATTCTTTTTGTCATCCCTGTCGCCAAAATCACGATGGTCGTTCATTCTTCTTTATCGCTAATTCAACGATGTCCATCTCGTCGCAAGAAAAAAAAATTGGCATGAATATATCGATATGAGAATTGACCGAACCGGACTGGATCGGCCAAATTGGTCAGTTAAGATCCAGTCCACAATTCTTAAAAATTAAATCGATTGCCGATTCTTAAGAGAGTGAAACCGAACCGGATCACTTGAACTAAATTTATAATCGGCCAAATTTTCCTTTCTCTAAATTCTCTCAATTTCAGCATTTCTCTCGTTTCCTCCCTCGAGCTCCACTTCTCAATCAGTTAAGAGTCGAGACTTTACCATTCTAAGTAGGTCTACCCTTCGTATCTCTCTCTCTCTCTCTCTCTCTCTCTCCCTCCCGGGTTCCATTAGACCGCCCAGGAACCGAATTGGAACAGTTAATTCGGTCTAATCAAGTTCTAGAATTAGTCCATATAGTCCCCAATACTAAAAATTAGGCACTAGTCCCATCGGTCCGGTTCTCAATTTTAAATGGAACTGGACCGTTTGGGGAATCGATCATCCATACTTTCCAAAGATTTTGAGCATCAGATCTAAAGATGATTCCTTGAGAAAATGGGCTTCTATTCGATTGGTTCTCTCCATTTTATTCTTGATAAGTAGCCAAAAAAAAGGCACAAAAAATACGAGAGAATGAATCCATAAAAGGGTAATTAATGTCAACAATTGAAATTGCAGACAGAGGGATTTAATTTGAAGCAGTACTTCCTGAGGAGTTCCAAGGATGACTGGATGAGATGAAAGTTATACCTCAAATTACCTTTTTGCCCATTATTTTACAGAACATAATAATTCAATACAATCTCGAACTAATTTACATGTTTATTAATTTACCGAGTCCCTTTCTTCTTCCTCTCCGTCCATTACCGCGACTTATATTATAAAATACATATGCGCGTGCTTCTTCTTTTTGTCGTTGCTTACGGTATAATTTTTTTTGGTGTACGTGTGAATTCGTATTTGTCGGTATGCCAACAACCGGATGGTAAAGTTGAAAAGGGCATTATCAAAGGGTAGCTGCAATTACAGCATCAGGTCAATGTCCACGTCGGAATCATCTGATGACCCTGGGGAGAGTAAATTAGGTGAACAGGACTCTGACCCAATACCTAATAATTAGACAATTTCAAGAGCATGAGATGAAATCGGAAAATTCAGTACATCCAGATCGAGTCAAGCCATCCAGGAACACAATCTTAGGTCGAAAGTTTACGCAAGCAAGCACTTTTTGGATGAACTCTTCTTGTGCACGATGAGTGGATGATGCCTTGAATTTTAATTAGATTTCTAAAATCTTCTATAACGTGCAATTCCCTAATAAATATCTTGTTTCTCCGCTTAGATCTGTAATCTTTTATTCGATGTTTGTGCCATACATCCTTTAATTAGCCTTAATAAAATATGATGTGATAGACCAAGTATTTAAGTAGTTATAACAAGTACCCATTAAGATACTATCCATAAATATTCAAATGGAGTAAAAAGTTCCAACTCTCAAACGTTAAAGTGAATAGGGATTGGAGCTTCCATCTTAAAATTCAATTCGGGCTCGAGACGAACTCTTAGGGTTTGAAGATAAATCTGGTCGTCCCGAACTCGCATCGATCGTAATCCTAAAAACAAAATGCGCACCTTCTCGTGGGATAACGCGCGAGATGCGTGTCGAATAAAATCATTACACGCTTCGTAGGCTCGACTCTAAGCAAGTATGGAGTCATGCTGATTCGCGAACCCAATTCGCGAAATCATGATTCGCCGGTAGACTTTGGAAAGAGTTAGGTGAGAACCAGTCGCGAGCACGAACGTGAGGCTCCCGAAGCCGTCAAAAGCAAAGGGCTCGAGCACGTGTGAACGTGCGAGCCCACCAAGAACCGTGCGAAGCTCTGACCGCTTCGCGAAGATCGGGTGGGGGCGTTCCCATTCGGGTCGTCGTCAACTTAGATCGAGTACGCACTACCCCCAAATCGCAAATGAACATCGATTATTGCAATTAATTTATTGCAAATTGGCATGGACTCGGACTCGACCCGCGGACCTCGTGCCATATTCCCAAATCCATGGTCAATTTTGCCGCTAATTAATAAGACGAGGACACGTGTACGACTGCGACGGCAATTGAGTTGTGTCCTTCCGTTGCATATAGGCAATAAAGAAAAACCCACGGGCCCTAGCAATCAATCCCGCATGTTAATAAATCAAATCTAAAAACTTAAAATTTACGGGTCGAGAGAAATTTTTTATATATAAAGAGTATATAAATTATGTAAATAAGTAATGCGAAATACTCAAATATCGTGAACGGTCCGAGGTGTTGTTCGAGCGAATCGTGTTTGCATAATATGTCAATTGGAGCGAGAAAATTGAGATTCAAAAGAAAGCTAAAAACCCATCGACTGGAATCACAATTCCTTGTTTTTCTATAACCAAATCCGAGTGTTAAGTATTTTTGATTTCTCCTGAGTCGAGTCCTTCTTATTTCATAGAGACTTAAGTTTGTTTATTTAAATCGACCAAAATTAAGTTTTTTCCGCAACACAAGGCATGCGCTATTTGCCGAGCGAAAATCGCAATATCTTTCTTCATGAAATTGGGATCTCGATCTAATCAATCAAATTCATTATAAATGAAGCGAATTATCCCTGTGCACCGTATAGGGGAGTCAAAATAGAACAATATACCCGAACCGGAATAGGTATATTTCTTAAATTCTTGTACACTGTAATGTTTATGAATCGAGTTAGTCCAAATTACATTCACAGAGTATTTCAAATCGACTCGTGTATCGCAGAACGCAATCCCCTAGCCTCTAGCCTCGCCCCCATCGCTTGGGTCCGTGGAATGCGTCACGGATATGCACCACATGTGCTGATTTGATACGGTGACGCCTATGCGTTGACTTTTTCGACCAACCTCGCAATGGAGCAAAGCTCAACTGCCCCAACTTCTATCCTTCGCCAATTGTGTTTTAACTGTCTGAAGATTTGACACGCTCGACCTGATGCGCCGAGAGCATGTCCCCCAGGCTTCTATATTAAATTAGGGAATTCGAATTCACATTAGTCCACATCGTGATTGAATATGCAATAGTTTAATTAATACATGTGTGTACATGATAACTCGGACACTCCATAATGTTGAAAGTGATAAGACTAGTCCATGTTAACACCAACTCCTTTTGAATGTGTTGATATTATGCCGGCAAACAAGATGGCCTAAAGTCAATCGCGTATGCACTCGACATAATTGGAGACACCTTAAAGAGACAAGGAGATCGGCAATCTTATTTTCGCCGAAACGTAGCTTCGTTTGCAAGAAGGAATTAATTGCCGAAACCCAATCTTTAATATAACGCGATGGTCCATCTCGATTTGTAGGGTTGCAAAACTTAGATTAGTAGGCTAATCAAGAACCGAAATTCCCCACACGACCTCCGGGGGATTACGTCTGCTCCATTGCTTTCCTACCGCCGGCTCTTACTTTTTCATGCTTTGGCTAATCGCGCGCCGCTTGACCATGAAATATGGAGTAATGCTCGCCTGCTTTTGGAACTTTCCGTCGTGAAAAGAGAGAGGTCGATCTGAGCACAATCAACGAATTTGTATCATGCAAGAATTCAAGCTTTTTAATTGTTAAATTAAGGGGAGCCATTGGGATTAGACGATTTGACCCGGTGAGCTTCAAACGAAGTCTTGGTCAAACGCTGATTCAGACAACTAACCTCGTTTCTACGGGCATATATGGTCGGAAAGGCTGATGCCTTATACTTGGTAGCTGAAATTTCTGCAGGAAATTGTCAAACAAGTAACCTTTTTGGATGAGATAACCCTCCCCTTTTCCATTTCGGCAGCCTTTAAAAGAAGGGTCTACTCTCGACAAGCCACTTTGTTCAATTTTCATATCGCCGAAACGACGAAGAAAGACACTCTAGGTGCGTTTGAGCTTTTCCAACGGCAGGAAAAATACGACGTATTTGGCAATTATTCTTAAAGGGTTTTGATGTGGAAAACTGGCATTGAAAATGCAGAAAACCGAAAGTAAATTCTATTAACTTTTAACATTTTCCCAAAATTTATTTCTAAAACCGAACCAAACGCGGGATTCGTACCTTTATCCATAAGTTGCTATAGGCCCGATAGACTTCGGTGAAATTGTTCAAGCTTCTCGTGGAAGGTTTTGTTTTCCAGACTTGAAAGCAGGAAGGTGAAAAAAATATCACTTTTGTTAGAGAAACTGAGGTAATCATTGAACGGTTTGGACGAAATCCAAGCCGTCCTAACAGACTTTAAGGAAACTGTTTTGTCTTTTTGTTGACTTTGAAAACAGGACAGCGGAAAAAAAATTACTTTACTGTTAGATTTGGAGGTCATCAATGAGCGGATTGGAAGAAACCAAGCCCGCACAACAGACTTTAGCGAAACCGTTTTATTTTCTTGTTGAGAATTTTGTCGTCGGAATTGAAAGCATGATAGCGAAAAGAAAATATTACTTTTGTCAGAATCGGAGGTGATCATTGAGCGGATTGGACGAAAGCCAAGCCCGCCCAGATGTAGGAGGTGCATTAAATTGATCGGTATGGGCCGGGCCGGGCTTTTCCCTAGGCCCAAATCCGTTCATTAACTTTTCGATCCCCTCTTGTTTAGGACAATGTCATTTGGAAGCGGGATTGTATTACCAAAATTGTCAAGCTCTTGTTCTTCGTCCTCGCTTCATAATTAAGCGAGGATGTCCAATAGGATGAACTAGATTTCTGAAGATTTTGCTGGCCGGAGAGAGAAATTGATTAAATTTAAGATAAGAATTTTGTTACTCTGATAATCAACTACTTATAGACCGGGAGGGTCTTCAAAGGCAAAGAAGCAAGTAGGGGTACCTTCCTCTTCTTCTTTTTCGCATTGCCAGCCCGATCATTGTGATTTGAGAACCCCTTTTGAGTTTTGACCATCATAAAGCGGTCACCCAAGATGATCATGGATTGAAGGGCTTAGCGCGATCTACTGGTCCAATCAATTGATAACATTCCATCACTTTAATGTCCCACGTGATTCCAAAATCACGTCACTCGACTTGATGAAGCAATTAGATGTATTGATGGTAGCGATTGGTGACCATATTGAAATTATGTGAAAAACTCAAATCTTTCGGTCTAGGTCAAAAGCCATTAATAGATCAGGTGGGCACAATCTCTCTCTCCCTTCTGCCTTTAGATCTCCCTCCTTCTTCCTCTGCGGATTTTCAATTTCTTTTGGTGATCCTTCTCTCAATTTTTTGGTAACAGCAAAAGCAGAAAGAGAAAGAAAAAGCACTAATTCCTGCCCATTTCGATGCGAGTTTGCTTTTGCTTCGACCAGAAAGTATTGAAGTGACAAAATGGACACCTTTCGAACCTTTCTTGGACCTTGTGTGGTCTTTCTCTAAAACGCCCGCCAATTGCACAATACTTCAATAGAACCACCGACATTGATATAAATAATTTAACAATATTTTTTTCTCATTGTGGCTAACGAGAGCGTTGGGGCCTTGATGACCACAAGTAAGGGCTTGCAGGCCCTTCTTCGTAAGCACCGGCCATCTTAAGTATAGGAGTGAGCATGAAGGACCGCCCAACTTGGGAACCGTCTAGACCGGACCGAACCAGCCGGGTTGGTCCGCTTCTTTAGATTTATGGTCTGGTCCACGGTTTCAAAAAATGAAACTGGTTCTCAGGTGGTTCGATTCCTAGTTCTTGAGTGGTTCAGTTCCCGGTTCCTAGGTGGAACCGGACCGGACTAGAAGAACTGACCCAGTGAAAAATTCTGATTCTTCTGTGCCATGAGGAAGGTTAGTGCATTGCGAAAAGTCCAACTCCTCACGTTTGTGTCCATGGGCACTCCAATTCAACCGCTCCCCAAAAGGCATTTTGCGCATATAAAATGGCCCTCGTTGCTCTTCGCCCCGTGTCATATTCTTCACTCTGAAATCGCCTCTCTCTCTCTCTCTCTCTCTCTCTCTCTCTCTCTCTCTCTCTCTCTCTCTCTCTCTCTCTCTCTCTCTCTCTCGCTAGCCAAGTGTGAGAAATGAGAGTGAAGCTGTGCAGGCACTCGATGGTGAGGGTGATGGCATGCCTCTACGAGAAAAGGGTGGAGTTCGAGCTTGTCCCGGTCAACATGTTTGCTAGCGAAGAAGTTGGATTTTCTCGCCGAGAATGTATGGAGAAGACTTGGGAATTCTTAGCAACGATCTCTACTGTGTCATTGCCTAGTATTACCGTGTCATTGCCTAGTGTATCCTCTTTTTTTTTTTTTGGATTGTTTTTGTTGCTCATTGCTCTAGTTATGACCTCCGCAGGCGCATGGTATTGTGATTTCTCCTAGTTCCATTGGACCGTCGGTCCAATTCCCGGTTTTGGAGGGAAATCGAACCATCCGAGGAACTAATCACTCCTAGTTAAGTAGGACAGTCGCGTGCAGAACAAAAGTTTCTAGCCAAATTTGACCGGAATAACTATATTGACAAACTTTTAAAATGTTTAAGTAAATTGAGAGAAAGTGGAAAACATTTTCCATATTATCTATTCACCTTTAAACATTTTTCACATTCTTTCAAAAATAATTTGTGATCAACGGCCAGTTAACGTAAGACCAAAAAATGAGAAAAATAAAAGAAAAAAAATTAAATTTGGAAAATGTTGTCATTTTATAAAAAAATAGTTTCGTAGAAAATATTTTTCAAAAATACTATATTTTATATGAAATGAACGGAGATTCACGGAAAATATAGCATTTCTGAATAATATTTTATAGTGTTCGTTTATCAAAGGCCACTGACTCACCAGACTCAAGTAAGGTTGAGACATGCTATTAGAAGTCGTGATATTTAATGATAAAACGAAGAACGTGGAAAATGTTTTTTCCTTTCAAAAAAAGGGAAAATATTTCCTCCATTTTATAAAATGTTTTATCAATTAGTGAAAAATATTTTCATTAACTATCTTGTTTTCCGTGGAACGAATTGCCGAAAAATTCGAAAAATATTTTCCTAGAACTTATTTTGGTATATTTGTCTTCTTTTGGCAATCTTATCATCCATAACCTTCCAACGAGGGTTATCTTGTGCACATTTAAATTCTAGAGAGCGTAAAAAATCATTTAAAGGATGGAAATAACATCGAATATTTTAATTTAGCGAAGGTTAAATTCGAGCGAATTTTTGTTATAAGTTTAGCGGAATTTTTTTTTTCGAGCTTCGTTTTTCTCGTTAAAAGAATTGGGAAGGAAACTGAGCTGAATGCGATTCTATCCTCCCTCCACCCTCTGCAGATCTTCTGGGTGGCACCTGAATCGTCGAGGCCGGAGCTCTCCCTCTCTCGTCTTGTTCCGGTGAGTGTGCCGCCTATCTCAGTGGTTGCGCCGTCTTGACTAGCCCGGCCGCTTGTTCTTGATTCCAAGTTTTTTCGGGGGGGCAATTGAGACTGAGCTCCGGTTCGGTTTCTAATAATGGGCGAATGCAGAGAATTGCGACCATTCTCAGCCTTCAATCTTGTATCGCTTCGCCTTGATTCTTACTGTGCGCTTGGATCTCGAGAATGCGACTTGCAGAATGCACATCTTCTTGGCGATGATATATCCCTATGCTTGCCGCCGCTTCTTCTTTGTGTCCTTTTTCTTTTCCTGTTCTAAGTAGACTATTTTGCTCGACAGCGATGCCGGCGAAGCCATGTTCGCTCCTCATCCTCCAACCTCGCTTCAATGGCTGCTTCAGACCCTACTTCCCAAGCAATTTCTCATCTTTTCGCCGTTTCTCTCCTCGCCCGACTCCGAACGGCCCCCTCTTCTCTGCTAACTCTGGACCCCATTCTTCTCCTTCCTCCACCGAGTCTCAGTTAGGCGGCGGCGGCGGCGGGAGCAGGACTGGGGCCCTGACTCCTCCGCCGTTCGTCGACGAAGTTCAGAAGATCGATGTCAATCCCCCGAAAGGTACCAGAGACTTCCCTCCTGAGGACATGCGCCTCCGAAGCTGGCTCTTTCGCAACTTCAGAGAGGTCGGCGTCATAACCCTCCTCTGAATGTAAATCGAGAAACTATGTCAGTTTGTGTTTCTGATGTTGCCGAGGTTGTTAGGTTTCGCGGTTGTTTGGGTTCGAGGAGGTTGACTTTCCAGTGCTGGAGTCGGAGGCGTTATTCATCAGAAAAGCAGGGGAGGAGATAAGGGACCAAGTCAGTATTTTTCTTGTTGCTGTGATGAAATTTTCTGCGTTTGATCAAATTTAACGCATTGCCAGAAAAATATAATGCTTGCATTAATACTCCGTGATTGCATTCAAAGTGTAGTACTCTGCCTATAGTTTCTGTTTTGCCAACTAATTCAGTTTCCCATTTTAACTGTGGCTCTTTTTGAAATGAAGAATCATGTCTAATACAGCTATACTGTTTTGAGGATCGGGGGAACCGCCGTGTCGCCTTGAGGCCCGAGCTCACCCCTTCTCTTGCGAGGCTGGTGATACAGAAAGGGTACCTAAATGTATTGAAAATAAATTGGTGATATATTTTAATCTTCTCCAGACCAGTGGACGTCTCTCTACTACTGCTTATTTATTCTAGTTTTGATCTTTGTATCCAGGTGCAGATGCCTGAATTTGATCTCCATGTTTTTCTCTGTCCAGAAAATCTGCATCTCTTCCGCTGAAATGGTTTGCCATAGGCCAATGTTGGCGATATGAGAGAATGACTAGGGGTCGCCGTCGTGAGCATTATCAATGGAATATGGACATAATTGGAGTAGCTGAGGTTACGGTAAGTCCTGCTAAGCTCTGCATCAACTTGACCATCTAGTTACTGTCCTGGACATGGTTATTGAAATTGTGAGCAGTAGTAAAATCTCTTGTTAAGATCATGGTGTTGCTTGCAGATCATGTAAAATAGTAAAAGTTAGTTTTCAAAGTGAATACGAGAATAACTACTGAAAAAAAAGACAAACCCATAATAGCGAGACGAAACAAAGCCTGTCAAAACTTAGAATACAATTTGACTCTTTTCATATCCTATATATATTAAAACAGAGAATTTCATTTAACGTCGTCTATGATGAGGAAGGTGAACCATGTGTACCACTTCAAAAGATATGGATGAGGAAGGTGATCCACGTCTACTACATGCTTTGAAAGGTATAGAGTTGGATTGCATGTGAAACTAGTTAAATTGGTGATATGGGTATTGATCTTGTTATAGTTATCGTTTTGGTGATGATTTCGTTTCATGGAAAATTTGATGTTTGGAAAGTACTTGTTAGACAACATTAGATGTACCGTTAAACATGCATTAATAAGTTTCTAGTGCTTACTAATTGGAAAGTCCATACACAGTATTTTTTCAAGGAGACCCAGGTCTAGGGTAGGGAGCCTGCTCCCACTGCTGTGATCCTTGTTTTGGTGGCTAGGGTTGCAGATGCAGAAGCTATGGAGCTCAGACTGACCTTCACAGAGCCTAGACTTGGAGGCTGGGGAACTTGGTCCGTGTGTGTAGAACCTTGGTCTACGGGAGGTGAACCCAGGTGAGAGCTCCCTGTAGCTGGGTTGGGACTCCCACGGTCAGGGTTCCAGGAAGAGAGCTTGATGATTGGGTTCTAGGTGGGCTTTGGGGATTTTGGTCTGACATGAGGACTTTAGTCTCAGAAGATCTGAACTCAGAATTGAGATCCAAGTCCTGGCAACAGAGATCATGGATTGTTGGTAGACACCAAAGTGAATGCGTTGAATAATCTCTGCCTTTAGAGAAGTAAATCAGTTTTCATAATTTAAGTGTATACTTTCATTGACATGAAAATATTTTTATGCACTTATTTCCCTTGGTGATACCAAACAACTGAAGAAGGAAGAATGTCTCAATGGCTCTTTTCTGTAAATGAAATAAACCTTTTGTTTTGCTATATTCTCCTTTTTCTCTAGCTTCATATAAACTATATTTGTCTTGCTTTTCTCTATTTTGTTTTCTATATGAAGTTTAAATAGCAATTATGGAAATATAAATCTAATTTTATATTAGTGTTTTTGTGTTCACGTATCATATTATATTCTCAAATGCAAGATGGCGTGTTTGAATTTGCTTGCAGTAGTATTGTTTGCACCTTGCTTTGGTAAATGGGTTAAGGGCCTCTACAAGGCCTCTACAACCTCAGTGGGACTATGGTGATGAGGATCACCTACCTCATATCAGTAAGTTGTGAGTGGTGCTGAGTGGCGACCTCTCCACAATTTTAAATTCAAAAAGTCAGTAGTGGGTGTGGGATTGTCATGGTAACATCCAGAAAGCCTTTGGTTTAGTACAAAAAAAAAAATGGGGCTTGAAGTCTCTTCAACAATTCAAGTGAATGTGCTTCTTGAGGGATGGTAAGGAAACTTTGGTCCTAAGTAGGGATGTCATTCCATAACAACAATTAGGAACCTCCTCACATTCTTTGCTTCCTTTCCTATCATTTCCCTTGCTCCAACTGGAACTGAGGGGGTAAACATTCCCTTGGCTCTAATGAAAGAAACTGTCTTCCTCTTTCATCCATGACATGGACAACTTTGTTCTTTTTGTTTCTTGTAGAATGTTTGGTAATTGTACTAATAAACTCACTGTATCTACTTTATTTCAATACGTTGGATGCAGTTGTATCTCAATTAACTTTTCATGAGACGTCTCCTTATGATCTTTGTTCTCTAGGCTGAAGCAGAACTTATATCTTCAATTATTGCTTTCTTTAAGCGAATTGGAATTACCGCATCTGATGTTGGATTTAAGGTCTCCAGTCGAAAGGTATGCATATTTCTTTGATGCATAAAGACTCTTTAAACTTTCCTTGATGCACTTGTTCTGGCATGGTTTAATTTCTCTCTTTTTTTGGTTGATCTGGGTTAACCAGTCGCAAGTCTGTTTCTCATACTTCAAGTGCATTAAACTTCTGCTTTTCCTTCAAAAATGGTCACAGAACTTACCACGGAGGCTTATCTGAACCATGGAAATTCTAGCAGAAATAATAAATCCCGAAGGCAAATAGGTAGATCCTATTGTTGAAGACCTATTACTAGATAGTTCATGTGCAGAGCCAAAGAATGTGATTTATATAGATTGCTAATAGCATTGGTTAAATTAGTAAGGGGCTCTGGTGCATAGAGAGGACCTGATCCTTTAATATGTAATCATGGAAACGATGGAAACCGCGGTAGATTCAGTGTGTTTCCATTCATTTCACTCTGGTAGTGCTGCCCTCTTCAATTATCAGAAATATGACTTCATAATCAGTTGATGAGATATGTTTATTTTTTATTTTGTTAGATTCAGCTGTTGGGATCATATATTCCTATCTGTTGACTTTTGTCATTGTTCTTGTGGTTATTGCCATTGCCATTTTGGAGGAGCTTTGTGCAATTGTGATTGGTCATTGAGGCAATACTTGTTAATTTCTTATTTTGTATGACCCTATTATACGAGGTTCTCTATTGAAGCTCATTGCAGCCATTGCATAATTAATTCGTTCCATGCTCATGATTCGAGGAATTTGTGCGACTGTCTTATTACTTTGATATCTTCTGGTGGTTTGATCAGGTTCTACAAGAAGTTTTGAGGTCCTCTTCTGTTCCAGAAGATTCATTTGGCAGGGTTTGTGTAATCATAGACAAGGTTAGTCCTATTTAAATCTCGTATTGAAACTTGATAAGCTCACATGTTTCTTCTGGTTCCTTTACTTTTACGCACTTCAATGTGGTAGTCTTTATTCTGTTCTTGTGTATAGAGAATGATTCTGGATGCCAGACATTTAGAAGCAACAGGATCACGGATGGGAAAAAGGAAAAGAGTCCATATTATATTGACTGCTGTGATTTATGATTTTTGCATTCATATTATGGAAAACGAAAGATCACTGGCAAACATTAGATGCATTATTCCTGAATTCATAGTGAAAATATTTATTTGAACAAATTTATTCAATTTTCTTTCTCCTGGGGCATTGCCCTTAAAAGCAGATTGGGAAAATTCCAGTGGAGGATATCAAGAAAGACTTAAAGCTTATTGGGATGTCTGAGGTAGCAGTTGAGGACCTTCTTCAAGTGCTCTCCATAACATCACTGAAAAAGTTGGAAGGTAAGCTTCTCTTGGGAAGTTTTTTGATGTTCACATAGCTATAACCAAATAATGCCAGTAATAATTTTTCATTAGATTAATTTTTCGTACACAAGGGCATGTTTAATAGAACCTGTCCTTCCGAACCTTTTCCTGTCCCTTTTCTATCACTTCTCTAGTAGGACAGCCCTATTGAAAATCTTAACAATTGAAGGATTCTACATACTACTCAAACATCATGGTGCAAGGTGTACAAAATCCATATACCTTGGGTCTTTTGAGTATTGTCCAGGAAACTCAATGAGGATATCATTATCGATCATTAAAGCATTGTCTGAATCAGATTGGGAACGCTATTTTTCTATGGTTGTAGAGATTCTCGGAGATTCAGGGGAAGCAATTTCCGATCTGAGACAGTTATTCTTCCTTGCTGAAAAGTTTGGTTATTCAGAGTGGATTCAGTTTGATGCATCTGTTGTTCGAGGGCTTGCCTACTACACTGGTATCGTATTTGAGGTGAAGACTATTCATGATACCTTTTAACATGACGTGAGGAAAGAGAAAAGTTGTTGGGGAGAATTGTAGTTTCACATACCTGATCCATTTGTGGTCTTTGGTTTTCTCCTCCTGATGTTTTAAAGGTCAATCTGTACTTCTCTTGCGGCATTTATGCATGGTTGTACTAGGATCAGCATATCCATGATAAAAAAATGCACTGTTCTATGGGTAGCTTTATGAATTCCTTAGTGCTGCTATTGCAAATGCTGCTCCTTTATTGCATATATGGGCTGATCACGTGAAACATACCTGGGAAACAAAAGACAAATGTGCAGATTGTGTGCAGATATTTATCTACCTGTGGTTAATATGCATGTAAAGCATGTTCGTAGAATATCTGGCCAAATTAACTACCAGTTTGGTGTTAATAATCGGATGTCTCTAAAATTTTTAAAATGGACAATCTTTCCCAGGGTTTCGATCGAGAAGGAAAGTTGCGCGCCATATGTGGGGGCGGGCGTTATGACAAATTACTCTCTACTTTTGGTGGTGATGATCTTCCGGCTTGTGGCTTTGGATTTGGTGATGCTGTCATAGTGGAAGTATGTTCCTGGATACTTCTGAAACTTTAATCAATAGTGGAATACCTTGCAAGTTCTAATACTCATGGAAGCATAACCCATTGATCATCAGAGAATATTATTTTCTTAGTGCATTGTCCTGTTGATAACAAGGCTTGGTGACTGGTGGTTCCATTTTTAGCTTTGCACAGTCAGTAATCCGTTTGCTTACCATCTTTCCAGCTTTATGCAGCATATATTCTTGTAGTGCATTTGTTTGTCTGCTCCATAGTTATCTGGGCATTCAGCTTTCTCCCCATCAAGTATAAGTTAATTACATCAGTCAATCAAGCAATCAAGCTTTTTGAGCTTCATTGTGGTGAGTATGACTGGGTCAAATAGGGTGAATATGTGCATAAAAATTTATGTGCTCTGCTAATGTATATACATAGCCATGATTATATGTGCTTTGCTGGTGTTTATGTGCTTAAACATCATATGAAAAGGAAAGAAAAAGGTGCAAAGGTGCAAGAGTAGTCTGCATAGGTTTTTCTGAAATATCATTCTCCAATTTTGCATAATTCATGAAGAGCTTCCCCTTCTTTGGCAGTTGTTAAAGGAGAAGGGTCTCCTGCCAAAGCTAGACCAACAAGTAGAGAACATAGTATGTGCCCTGGACAGTGATCTTCAAGGAGCGGCTGCTGCTGTGGCCACTAAACTCAGGGAGAAAGGTCAAAGTGTTGACTTGGTTTTGGAGGGCAAACCCCTTAAATGGTATGTAATTTTTGCAATTTCTACCAAATGAACAAGTTTGGTTTTGTTGCCTCTAATTATTCCTCGTGTTGGTGAAGGGTGTTCAAGCGGGCGGCTCGAATAAATGCGCAGAGATTGATGTTGGTGGGGCTTGCCGAATGGCAAAAGGGTTTGGTTAGTGTGAAAATACTCTCATCCGGTGAGCAATATGAAGTCAAGTTAGTTGAGCTGGAGTAAACATTAGTCCGATTGCATGTCCAGGGTTCTTTGTAGTTGTAGGTTTCGGCCTTTCTCTATTTATTTATCCCCCTGAAATTTTTATTATTTGTAAACTTAAGATAGTTTAGAACAGATATGGCCAGTCAATTTTGCCGTGTATTATTTTGTATTTCAATTGCCATTTTGAGGCACATAAAAAAATCATAAATTCCCTTCGGTTGCTTTCAGCCAGATAAATAAGAACATATTCTTGCTGGAATTAGATTTTTGGACTGTCCATAATTCTTCAAATCCAGAAAATTTGAACTTTCTGAGCCTGCTTGGTTCTATCAGTATCTATCTCAATCATTCATTTGGCTTGCAGGGGAGTAATAGGAAGTGCTGATTTAACTGAGAATTCTGATTTGACGCTTTTATGTTAGTTCCGATGGCATCGTTGTCAAATCGGTATTTAATTTTTGTTCTAATTTGCATCCTTTTATGATCAGCTAGAAAATTTCTAAATTAATACGACGGTTCCTCCAAATTTTAATGTAGTGAGATCGCGCAAATCTATCTTTGTCCTTCTATAATTCCTGCCCATTTCGATGAAAGTTTGCTTTTGCTTCGACCAGGAAGTATTCAGGTGACAGAATGGACACCTTGTGAACCTTTCTTGGACCTTGTGTGGTCTGTCTAAAAGGCCCGACAATTGCACAATACTTCAGTAGAGCGACCATCATTGATATAGATAGTTTAATGATATTTTTTCTTTTTTCACTTTTTTTCCTCATTTTGGCTAACGAGGGCGTACAAGTAAGGGCTTGCAGGCTCTTCTTCATAAGCGCTGGCCATGTCAAATAGGATGGTCGCGTCCAAGACTAAGACAGGAGTTTCTAGCCAAATTTGATTGGAATAATTATATCAGCAAACTTTTAATTGGTTTAAGTAAATTGATAAAATTAAAAAGTTTTATAATTGAATTGATATTCATATAATATGTTTGGGATTTTTTTGGTAGTTGTCACCTCTTTAATGAGACTTGAAAAAACCCTCATTTCATCTTATTATATAGGGCGGCTTAATTCCCTAAAAAATCCAAACTCACTTTTTCTGTGAACTTTATTTTGTTAACAAAAAATATAAATTTCACAATCGAACGATTTTTCTTTAAAATGCACCAATTTTATCTAAACATAATTGGCATTATGATTCAAGGTACTACAAACGGCAATTATTTTGGACTCGATCGTGTTTTGGATTGGTAAGATTTCATCAAGTGTTTTGTATTGGACTCACGAAGATTTATTATTTCAGAGTAGCCAAAAAGATTTTGGTTAAAAGGCGTATGCGAAACATTAATTGACGAACAAGAAATATCGTAATAATATCACATTTCAAATGAGACTTGAATTTTGAGAAACGATTATCTCTAAATTATAAGTTTATTTAGTATAACCCTTAAATTTTAGCGCGATATTATCCGGATTTTAGTTCTTTTCGCGCACAGAACATTCGCGGCTGGGCTAGTGCTTCAGTACACGAACTCGCCGCGCGCGATCTCTCTGCAGTGTCGACTGAGAATGAAGGCGACGAAGGAAGCCGAGCTTCTGCAAATCCGAAGGTTCGACGAGCCTCCTCCGGCGACGGACTTTGCCTCCCAGATTGAGTCGAGGAACGTGCCCGCGGTAATCGTTTCTCCTGCTTCAGCTCCGAGATTCTCTCCGACGACTCCTTAAAACCGCACTGATCGACAACTGTTCCCTGTTTCGGTTCTTTTTCTCTTCTTTTGGTTTTTCTTGTTTTCGCGTAATGGAAGGTATTCAGCGGATGCACCAAGGATTGGAAGGCTCTGCAGACGTGGAATCCTCGCGAGGGAGGCCTCGATTACCTGCAGGTTCGCCTTCTCACTCTTTGTCGGCTCGGGAATCAAGGTTTTCGAATTTGATCGATTCTCCAAAATGTGGCCGGAAAGATTGGTTTCGCATTCCCGGAGCTGAATCTGTTTCTGGCGACGTTTCCTATCGTACAAGGCGTCGTATCGTAGTTAATGGCTTTTCGATATCATAGGAATTGCTTCTCTTGTCTGTGTGACTACGTCGAGTATTGCTCTTACGCCAGCGCTTCTGAAAGATAAATGGTGTTTCGTGCTTTTAGGCCCGTGTAGTTTATTCCTGGCTACCAGGACTCATGATTTTGGACTTGTCATCAAATGTTGCTGTAGGAAAGAGCTGGGCCTTGTACCGTGGAGGCTATGCTATCGAGATCTGCACCGTTTTTTTATGGTGATCTAAGAAGCCACGAGAGGGCAAGTCCTTTGAAACTTTATGAAGAACTCAGTAGGACATGCGGCTTGGCTTTGAGATGTGAATGATAAGATAATTTGGTCTGATTTCCTTATGATGTAGGTTCCTTTACCCTTTTCGTCCTTCATTGGATTGTGCAAGCAGCACATGGAAAAGAAAGAAGATGATCGATCCCAATGCATGGAATCCGAAGAAAGAAACTTGGAAGAGGTTGAGCACAACCATTTAGCTCCTAAGCAAATCTATCTAGCACAGGTGCAGTTTTGTGAGCTCTCAGCCTTTTCTTCTTCTTTTCTTTTTTCTCTTTTAATGGAATTTACTCGTGGTGAAATATCTTCTCTCTGCCTTGCTTAAGAGTTGATATCTGCATTGATGTTCTGTTATTGTTGAGTTTAGGAGCCTTCTAATTCATTTTCGGTGATACAATGGTCGACTTTAACTTCTAAGCATCAAGAGTAATAGTAGGCATACAATATTTTGGCATGTAATCTGAATCAAACATAAACACAAATAGGTGCCAATCATGAACGTTGAGAACCAAGGCCAGGCTCAATTGGAAGTTCTGTTGGAAGACATTCAAATGGTTAGTGTGTATTCTACTTGTTGGTTGTATACTTTCTGCAACTTGTTTGTGAAATACTCATAGTCTTTAGCATGATATTGGTTTCTTCATACAGCCTGCTTTTTTGGACAAAAGTTTACTGGCATCTGTCAATCTATGGATGAACATTGCTGAAGCTAGATCAAGTGCTCACTATGATCCACATCATAATCTTCTATGCATAGTCAGTGGCACCAAGAAAGGTTAGATGCTGTTTTCTTCTCTTAGAAATTTATCGGTTCTGCTGAGATTGTGGCATTGTAAACGAGTAATCAAACATTAGACTTGTGGGATATGGAAAATATTGATGCCTGGGACTGGTTGTTAGAATAATCTTGTTTATCTGTTTTTAATGTAGTTTCTTTGTTGGATATTGCATTAACATTTTTTTCTCCTTACTCCTTCCTCTTAATGTCAATGCTTCTTTTATATCTTTATTCATTGACATCAGATCATGATTTAAAGTCCATATCTCTGTTCTGTGTTAACAAAAGTTACATGGTTTTCAGTTGTTCTCTGGCCCCCTTCTGCAAGTCCCTTGTTATACCCCATGCCTTTGTACGGAGAGGCCTCAAACCACAGGTATGTGTCATTTGGGATCAGTAATACATATTTTGTAATCGTGGTTGGACATATAGTGTCACTCTTCCTAGTAAAAATTATTTTTGCTGTCATTTGACCAGTCTTGTGTGTGGATTTTAATGTTGTCTTCATTGTAGCTCTCTAACTTTAGTGAAGCCGGATATTTCATTACATCCAAGAGCAGGGTACCTGATGGATTACTCGCAGAAGGTTATTTTAAAAGCAGGCGATGCACTTTTTATTCCAGAAGGCTGGTAAGGTTCACAGTTCATACTTTTAGATTTTGATTTGTCCATTATTATATTTGGAGCATCTTGTTATGTTCTTCTGCTTGATATTGGTCTCTTTAAATTGACCTGATTTTTTCGGGTTTGATTTATCCACATGTATTCAGCTAATTCCTTATTTTGGTTTATATGTACGGTTACTAAATCTCACTTGATTATAGTACTATAACTAGTTTTACTTTTAGCGCACGAAAATGTAAATCAAATGTGGATGGAAATCACAAGATCTGAAGTATATTTGAGCCCATTCTTTTATCATAATATCCTCTCTCTCTCTCTCTCTCTCTCTCTCTCTCTCTCTCTCTCTCTCTCTCTCTCTCTCTCTCTGTGCCTGGATCTCTGCCTGGATGTGGTAAGTCTATAGTACCTTTTAACATGTTTGGTTCCATGTATTGGCTGTCCCATTTTATCAGCCAATGGGTTAGCCATCCCACTCCAGGTCCAATCTTAATTGTTCATTTTGGTCTTTTGGCTGGAAAAAAGCCATGGCATTATTATTTCTTTCGGCCTGGTTCTGCTGAATTTTCTATCGTCAAAGATTTCCTTCCTCAAATGAATTATAGTTGCTTTGGCTGAAATCTAAGTAGATTCTTAAGCATCACTGTCACCACCGCATTGCCCACTGTCCTAATTGTTTCTCCTCCGTGTCCAAAACCCTTATTCTGATGTGATACAATATGCTTCCTATGACTTAAGTCATGCTTGCCCTCCCCTTTTTTCACTCGACATATCACAAGCCTATTGTGATCATTTTTTTTTTCGACCATCTCCCCTCCCCTCTTTAAACATCTTATCCAACATCTCAGAAGTTTTGTGAGTAAAAAGCTCAATATCAAGTTATCAACAATATTCTTTCTTTTATGAAGAAGTTGATATTTC
Source organism: Melaleuca quinquenervia (assembly GCA_030064385.1). Classification (NCBI taxonomy): domain Eukaryota; kingdom Viridiplantae; phylum Streptophyta; class Magnoliopsida; order Myrtales; family Myrtaceae; genus Melaleuca; species Melaleuca quinquenervia. Next base: position 5,481,138 of record CM057728.1, on the reverse strand, counting down.
CTTGATTTATGAAATGCTTTTTTAATATGAATCAAGAAAGTATGAAATTTCTATTTAGAATCTCGTTTATACTTCAACAACTCCATCTCTCTCTTTGAAGGTTAATAGCTTCCATAAACCATTATTGGGGTATATTGGCAATAAAATTATTTTCCTGAAGGGGCATTTCTTTTTTCTAAATGCAGTTCTGAGCTATTCTATTTGCAGTTCATGTGAGATGAAGAAGAGAAAATAGGATAATAGGTTTTCCAATTATTGAAATAAACTGGAATATTTCCTACATTCTTGTTCCTCTCTTCCATTTGTCAGGATTTTGTTTAGCTGCCTTCTTGTGTTTGTCTGTCGTGAAAAGCAAAGGTCCATCTCTTGTATGGGGATATTCCTTAAGAAAATGACATCTCATCTCTTAGGAGATATGTGCTTTGTGCCTTCTATTAACTGCAACTATCTATGCTTTTATGTGCTATTGGTAGTTGTCCAATTAGGTATTGCCCTTTCTTTGCTTCAGGTTCCACCAGGTCGATAGTGACAATCTGAGTATTGCTGTAAATTTTTGGTGGCGGTCCAACTTAATGCGTAGTATGTCAGAGCACATGGATGCATATTATTTGCGTAGAATACTAAGGAGGTATATGCATTTGTTTCTGTCTTACATATCAGTGTTGCTTTTTTTTTTCTGTTAAGATAAATTTGATTCTGTTCTAATTTACTGTCTGACATAATTTTCAACACATTTGTGATTTTCAGATTGACGGATAAAGAAATGGTACGTATCCTGTGTGCTTTGGTGTTCATCTGACTCGAGTCTGAAATAATTAGTTTTACACTTACCTGCTGAGGAATGATCTCATTTTTATATTCTATTTGAAAATTTGATCAGCTTGGTGTAATGAAATCCTTTCCGTTAGTACGTTTCCTTCATATGATTTTATTATGTTAAAGTCTGTCTCCTTCTCTGCTACTTCACCCAGATTTTTAACAACACTCAAGTGTTATCTAAGCAACTAGCTTTACTGTCACATTAGGATTGGCCACCCTATTCCATTAGTAAGACAAAACAGCTAGTCTCAAGTGTGGGCAGAATTTGATATGTAAGATTAATATTATCACAGGACATACTGCTTCCTTTTTGTTCCTAGATCACGCAAATGCTCTTGTGGAACTAAATCTTAGCAAGAACAACTGGTCTTCGAGATTGTTCAATATATTGCAAATGGAAATGTTCTTTTTCTTTCTCTCACATTTTCTGTGAGAAGTATGAGTCAATGATGTGTTGTGTCACTATATGTGGCTTTAGGACAGGGTCTGATGTTGCCGAAGCCTTCTTCTCCGGTATGCAAGGTACATGAAAGTGAGCAAACCCTTAATGGAGATGCAGGTATCATTAGCATTATACATGAGGCTATCTACTTATGGTATCTGGGATGCCTTCTGCAATTTTAAATAGTATGTCCTGTGCCACACTACTAGCAGATGGTGATCTCCATAATGTGGACAAAGTTTCCATGGATGCTGATTTAGAAGGAAAAGAAGTCAAGCCAGAATACGCCATATGTTGTATGGAACCTTCGGCACTGCAGGCTCTTCATGCGCTGGTTTCTCTTGTGCATGACCGTGTAAATATGCCCAATCCAAGTCAGGTGCGACAGTCCTCATGTGGAAATAGTTCCACTGCCTGTACTGAAAGTGAACCTAAGAATCGCATGGTTTTTCACTTGGAAGATGATCCTGTAGCGAAAATACTATGGAATGTTGAACCACGTACTCTTCGGACTATGCTTCTTTATATGGCGGTGAGTTCTCTCAGGTTTGGTCAATGTCTGTGCTAATACACTGCTTATGGCAAACGGAATTTCCTATCATTCATGTTACTCTACCTTCTTCGTTCTTCAATGGATGATTGATTTTTACTTGAAGCATTTTGTTTGCTCAACATTCTATAAGTTTTCCATGAAGTTTCTATTAAGAAAAGGGAGCCTTCTTGTTTTATCATTCCGAATGAATGATTACCAACTTCCCTGTCAGCAATTTTCCTTTTCTGGTTTCGTGACTTCAGCTCATGTCTGTTAGAATTTTTGACAGGGAACCTTCTGAAAAGAAGTTATTTCAGAGTCGTTCAGCAGTTTTTCTTAGCCATTCAATTTTTCTCCTCAGGATAAGTTCCCAAGGACTTTAGAGGCGCTTATACTGCACTTACTCTCTCCAGTGGGTGCAGAGGCTCTAACAAGAAAATTCGATGAGATTGATGCTGAGAGCTCTGAAGAAGATAGGTAGGTTTTTTTATTGGAGACATTAACATATATTGCGAATTTTATTTTTGTTTGTCTACATTATATTTGTTTATCTGGTTCCAGGAGTAAATTCTACCAGATCATATATGGTGCACTTGATGATCAGTTTGCTGCAATGGATGCAATTTTACTTGGGAAAGAGTCTTTTGCCATGCAGGTAATGCTAGGATGCTAATTAAATTAATAGTTGCATTTTCAACGGGTAACTTATTTTCCCATAAAGATGAGTATGTTCATCTTCCTGCTCAAGTATGGGGATGATCTACAGTGCATGCATCACCCACATATTTTGGGTTGTTCCCCTGTTAGTGTGGTTGAGAGAGATTTGCTGTCTAATTCTCCTTACTAGCGCCTCCCTTTGTCTCCATGGTTAGTTTAGCCTTTGTCTCATGCTATGAAGGCCCTCACATAAAAGATTTTGCTGTATTGTCATTCTCCGCCGTCCTTTATCCTTATGTTCAGTTCAAGGCATGAAGTGTTTGATGTTTTTTTTTGGTAAATATGTAGTGTTTGATGTTACTCATGCAAGTCTTGAAGAATATGCAGAGAATCCGCCATTCTTTTGTCTGATTTATTGGTTGCTTATGTAAATCCAAATCGTGTTGCTAAGGAGTCTGAGGTTACTTGCTTGAAGTGATCCCCAACCAATGTCAAGCAGATTGCTAAGGTTTAATTTGCACTCTGATGCTGGACCCCATAAATAGAGAGAACGGTGCCACGGATTAGTCGTTTTAGATGGTGCATGGACAAGCGAGCGCACAAAAGATTCTCTCTCTAAAATGTTATCTCTTGCTGCTTTACTTAGAGGCAATAACAATTGCAAATTGAAGCTTCCTGGGGATGGAAACATGGGGAATGGAGAGAGATGCTGGCTTGAAAACATGGATTCAATAATAAATAAAAAAAACTTACGAGTTATTCAACAAAATCATGACAGTCACCATAAATGAGCTTAGGTAGGATAAATAGATGTAGTCCAATGGCTAGCCATTAGCTTCCGTCACTTTGATTGATTGGTCCTAATACAAGGAGAAAAGAATGGCTCTGTCATATGGTTTTGTTGATAGGTTGGATTGAATAATTCTAATTATCTCTTGCAATGAGTAATTTTAAAACAGTTGCTTATGTTCAAATCACTTTAGATGTTTTTTTAACCCTAAAACTGGCAATTCTCTTTGTTTTGATTTCATCATTTGATTGTCGGTATATAGGCAAAAAAAATCAGTGGTAGGCCTTGATCTGTAGCTGTTGATCTTTAATTAAGATTCTACTTATATTACCTTTATCGTTTCTCGGAGAAAAAAATTTGTTTCAATCGTTAGTGTGATCACTTTATGACCTGTTTGCTGTCTTAATTTGTTATGCATATCTATGACTCAATTTATATTTTGGTGACCGTGTGCAATAATATATATATATATATTTTTTTGTGTGGCTTTATGTGGCAAATAAATATGAGCTACTCTTCTAAATGTGGCATGCCTCGTAATGTCCTTCGCCTCTTGATGCAATTGCAGGCATTCAGGAATGTCTTGGACAAATATTTGGGAGTGAACATGGAGGATGGACCAAAACAGCGTGCCCGATAAAACTTTCTGGACGTAGAAGCTTTGTCAAAGAAATTTGCTCTCGGCATGCATCTCGACCATGAAAATTGAAACCTTTTAGCATGACGCCCCCCTCAGCGTTACGAACGGATAGATGCAATTCACCACCAAGGCACCGACTTTGAGACGTGCCCAGGTCCTCGAAGGTTAGATGAATCAATGTGATACATCGAGCTGTCTGTTTGAAAATGATTTCTACTTTCTAGTTATAATTTTTCACTTGTGACTTCCGCAATTTGATTTTGCTTTAGCAACGAGAAGCTTTTTGTTTATAAAATAGACAAAGCAACGCGACAGGAAATATTGTATTTGCCTCTGGGACAACATTGACGGGCGTTCAAAACCGTCCCTTGGTTGCATCTTTGTGGCACAGAAAATCAGAGATTCTGATACAATACAAATAATTTATTTGCTCCGTTCCAATATCTAATATTGTTGTTAAATTTTAACTCAATGTGCAATTTAGTACTTGAGCTCTTAACTTTTTCGTGAATAAGTTTAGGGACATTGAATAAATTAAACACCACATGGAATAAATTAATAGTTCAAGAAAGATAGTGCATGTCAAGTCGAAAGAAATTCATGCATCACATGTATCATGAACAAGATAGAGAGGGTGTAATGACTAGCTTACCACAACAACCTAATGTATAGGAATGAACATGAAGTCTTTGTTGCATGCTGATTAGCAGCCTAATACCCTAAAAAATTTCTTATTTAGGTTCGATTTCAATTATATATTTTTTTTGTCCTCTGAAAAATCACCAACTTTGGGTTTAGTTCTTAATTTATTTTAAACTTTTTTTATTTATAAAAATTCCCCAATTTACAACCAATCCCAGTTTTATCCTTAATTTTTTATTTCATAAAAAAACACTAATTCTTACTAGAATCTCAAATCTATCATCATCGACCCTAAACACAAAATTTCTTTTTTAACAACCAAGAAATGATTAACTCTCAAGGCTTAAACCAATTGTCTCGAGCGTGAGCTCTCTCACCGCTAAAGATGATAGATTGTTTTTTTTTTTTGGTAAATGCTAAAGATAGATTGTTGAGAACAAGAGATTGAAAGTTGAGTGCAAAATTGAAGGCTCCTAAGCAAGATGGAACAAGACTTTTTTAGTAAAAGCAATTGAAGAAAGTAAACACTTATTGCTTTAGTTTTTGCCCGAATTTCAGATTTAATAAGATGTCATTTGGGCTAACATGAAGACTCATCTCCAAAAAAACATATTCTTGAATTTGAATTTGAGAAAAAATTAGAGCAATGATATGGAAATGCGACATCACTAAAGGCAATTTTACATGGAGAATTAACAGGACAAAAATGAGATTCGAGTAAAATTTGGTAGTTATTTATAAGATAAGAAAAAACATGAGAATTAATTGTAACAAAATTTAAAGTCGTAACTTTTTCAAGATATCAAGCCTTAAATTAATAGAAAAGAAGGTTAATAACCACATGAATCGCCTACTTTTGATGAGAGAATCAAGTCCCAAACTTTAGATACCATCTCAAAACTAACAGCACTCTTTGCTTGGGATGCAAAGTTTGCATCTGTTAATAGCTTCGGTCAATTTCCCCGTCAAGAATCTTACTAGATGAACGACCACATCGGAAGTCTGGACGTAATGGAATGGCTCTGTTTCAGACAAGCCGATGCCTCCAGCAGATCAAAGGACGATTTCATTTGATTTTTTGGAAGATTAAGCTTCTATAGTTTGTTTTCCGGTTCGTGTTCAGCCACCAATGGCCCCCTTTGACATATTGCACCCTTGTCCAGCCCAACCCAACTTTGTCCTCCTCGAATCGCCATTTCCTTAACAAGCCATTATTCAGGGGTGACTTTTGCACTGTGCAGAGCAGCTTCCCATAGATGATGTTCCCACGAGATGGGGAAATCTTGATAGATGAAGATATTAGTTGATTATAATAGTGTTTTCAGTGGATGTCATCAATGTCATACTTATCTACAAACCAGCCAATGAATGCCTAGAAATATATCTTCACTGTCGATCATGCGGGGCTTAGATCCATACAGGCATTTGTCATCCCAATACGAAACCTAAAAATCTTAAAGATCAATATCCTCGTCTCAAGCCCGATTTTCAAGTCATTTTGTTGTTGTCTAGCGTCAACTTGCTAGAAAAAATGGTATTTCTTAACTTACTAAGGGCCAAACAGTTAGGACAGTCCAATATTTCTCTTCTCCATGACTACCACATATGGTTTTGAATGGGAATCCGGGTGGGATCGCGAAGGGCAAATTGGGGATCACAAGCATAATTTTATGGTGGATTTTGAGTCTCTTCAGATTCAGAGTTCTGGCCAAAATTGTCCGGCACCAAGACTTTCATGATTCTTTCTGAAGTACGTAAAAAGTTACTTTTTTTTTGTACAAAGATATCCAAGGAGCCGCCTATGGTGCCAATGGTCCATTCATCAAGCTCGTAAACCTGTAAAATCTGTTTATTTTTGGCTCAACATTCAACGAAGGCAAAAAAGTGATTTATGACATCTTTACTTAGCATATGACAATATTCGATACCTCGAAGATTAATTACATGTTAAGCAGGAAAAAAAGAAAGGCAGTGTAATTTTCAATACGTCGTAGTTTAGTATGTTATATCATCATCGATGTTATTTGAAAAGACCGAATTATACAATTACAAAAAAGTCACGTTTCAGACAAATGACATACAAATCAATTTGAATGAACTACCAAATTTGGGCGAAAAAAAAATGGAAAAATCAGTTTTTTTTCTTTATGTTTAGAGGAAAAGTAGTTTAGGAAGTGGGTGACTGAAAGAAGATAATTCCGTGTTCTTACATTGGATTAATATGTCGAAAACCATGACCCTTAGGTCAAAGATCTGCTAAATAGCTGAAATCTGTTGCATTTCACGTCAATGGCGAAAGATTATAAGGGCATGATATTTTTAAGAAAGCATAGTGCATTAGTTCAAACTCAAACGGCACATCGACTTCTCTCTTGCCTTTTCTGTTTTTCTTCTGCACATCAGCATCGAATAGGGCACACGGTCAAACCTATCTAAGTTTGGAAAAGTCCGAAGGACTATCATATCAATAAGATCACAACGTTCATTCTTATGTCAAAGGCCAGAAAAAAGAAAATGAAAAATAGCAGCGTGCAATTTCCATAGGTTTGCCTTTTACATGACAAGCCACGTGCGATGACCATGGAGTTGTCACCGCATCATCTTCCATCTCACGACCCCAGAATCCATACTTGACAATATAAAGGCTTCATCAGAGATAGATATATGATAGGACCCAATCAAATAATTCGTGCAAAATCAGCCTGTATAAAAAAGATTTTAGCGAAGCAGCGTGTGAAATTAAATCATCGACCTCAATTATCAGTTGTGCTTTGAAATCAACTGTGCGATTCCATTTCTTCAATCTTGCAGCTAAACCGTGATTGCTTCAGAAGATCTACATCAAGTGGAGGGCAGTTCTGATTACACGAGGAAATGATGATTTGGTTCACATATAGAATGCAGAAAATAATGGGTTTTGAGGCATTTTGATCAACAAGAACCTTAGATGCAAATTCGAGTCATATCTTGAAGAATCTGGCCACCATCTTTCTCTCAAACCTAAGCAGTCAAAATAGCAAACGAATGACAGCAATTTATGCAATTAGTTACAGGGTCAGAAACACCGGGAGGAACTAGCTATTTCTGAAGTTGTACACTGCTTGAGGATTTATCAGTTCCCGCCATCCTTCAGGTTCAGATGCCTGAAAACCTAACTGCACAAGAGAGACACTATCAGAACAGCAATGAAATCGTCCTACCTAGAAGAATCCATAGTTAAGCCGTGATTAATTAGAGGGGAGCAGGAAAATTCATGAACCGACGCTTCAGCTTCGTTTCTTAGGGCTAGAACCCAAATAATCCAATCTGTTAGCCAAGAGATGAACATCTTCATCTTCACCTTCTTCATTAAACAACTCCTCCCAGAATCCTTCATCAAGATCTTTATCCATGCCATCAGGCGGTGGCTCTATGTCATCCAGTCCTTCCTCCACCTCTTGCCTCGCCCTTCCTAGCCCTTGCATCTCCAATGCTAGCACTTCGAGCTCCGACACCTCAACGCCGTAATCTCTAAAATCGAGTGGCTCCGCCTTAACAGTACTTGTCCCTTTGAGAGCTTGTCTAGGTTCCACCGACTGAGAACAGCTCGGCCCTTGATCGATTGGCCACCTCCTTTTCTTGGTCACTGCTTCTTCGAGCTCCTTCCTCTTCTCCTTCTGCTGCAATAATTGCTGCAGAAACGCCGGGTTCTGCATCGCTCTCGCCAAGAAAGCCATCATCTGTTTCTGCTTCATCTCGGTCCTCTGTAGCTTCTGCTCCATGGCTTGGAGATAGGCCCTAGTGTTCTGCTGCTGCTGTCTAAGTTTCACTAGCTCAAGCATTAAGACCTGCTTGTCACGCTTGAGGCAATCGACTTGCCCGTCTGACCCGAAGTATCCAACTTCGACACAAGGACCCACAGCTTGCTGCTGAGGAATTAAACCAGAAGGTGCCTTCCTTCTCTTGATGCTCTTGAGGAGATGCTTTTGCCCTCGTAGAAATCCCTCGTTGGCGAACTCCCACCTATCTGGATCTGTCTTCCTGAAGCCCTGCCGTAGTTGGGTTCCTCGGTTAGCTCCATTTCAGGAATCATTATTGAAATAAAACCACCAAAAATATCAAAAACCATGATGTGTGACTTGAGGAAATTAATGAAATTCGTGTCGCTCAGAGATTGAAATTTCATTTTCATTTTCAGTTTTACGTTGGCAAGGAAGGTGGCCGTCGCATTTTAACAGGAGGATGGAAAAGTACGCAGATGAAGGTATTAAAAAAAAACTACGAGGAAAAACAGTAAAGGATAAAAAAAAAAAAAGAATCGCACGGCTCGAAATAGTCATTTTAATATTGTTCCAATAAAAAAGCATCCTGTGTCCATCGAATTCAAGTGGACTCTTCCCAAGCAACCAAACATTAAGAACATTCCAGAACATCGCTCCATGTCATAGCTCCATAACACCGAAAATGAAAACAAATGAAATAAGAAAATCACCCACGGTTCATTTCCCAGCCTCTGAAAAAATCAGATGCACTCGCATTCGTTGTTCGTCACAATTCAACAGATTAGAGACAAGAAACCATTAAATTGAAGCCCAAAGGAGATGAGATTGAATTTAAATCCTCCCTTAAAAAAATACGACAATTTCAGTTTCAGGAGAAAAATTCATACTTCGAACCGTCCAATATCAGATGAACTCAAATGAGTCTCTACAAACGAAAATCGCACTTCTACAATGCTCAGAGGAGGAATATGTACTTACGTAAGTGTTTAGTTGCCTAACGAAGCTAGAAAAGTTGTTGTGCTTGAAGTATCTGGGAAGAAGGTGCGTCGAGAAGGCGTGAGGGTCCCACACGATGAAGCTGCCGCCGCCGCCGCCGTTCCAGGAGACGACGTGATCAGTCGCCGGATCATCCACAATGTCGTAGGTCTTCGTCAGGAAAGGCGGGGGTCCGACGTCGTGCAGGCCTTCCAGCGGCTCCGGCGGATCAATCGCCAGAGCCTCTCCGGCCGACGAGCTCGTCGATCCTGGAAACTCTTCCTTCACTGGATACGGCGGATTCATCTTCATCACGTCACCGACCGACCTCGAACGACTGACGATCGAGCAATTCTACTTTCGCATATTATCCCCGCAACTCCACGGAAGTCGGCTCCGATAAGCGGAAACTAGCAGGATTCCTATCCCACCCCACTGATTATACCGCACGAATGCGAACCGACTAGCTCGACGAATACGTAGAAATCGGAAAACACGAATCACAAATTGCCTCCAATTATCAACTTACTGCGTGCGAAGGCAATTACCTCCAGAATAACATCGCAATGCGGGGTGGAGACGGAAGCTGAAGAATACGCGGCTTCGCGGCGGAGACAGGGCAGCGACGACCGAGCCAAACTAAATCGAAGAACTCCACCACGATCGCGTCGAATCAACCGGAAGGAGAGGAGGCGAACCGATCAGATTCCGAGAATCGCCATCACCCAAGCAGAAGAAGAAGGAAGGAGGAAGAAGAAGAAGAAGAAGAAGAAGATTTTTGTTCGCGAGACTGTACGGACACGCGGTGTACGCTGGCTGGGCTGCTCTGTTTCGAGAAGAAAAGAAGGGCGCTGGAGCGGCTTAAGACTTAGAGAAAAGAAGAAAGAAGTCGGTTGAATGGCCCCTTAAATAGAGGGAGAAGATATTGCTCCAATTCGACAATAAAATAAGATCGCCACTAGGAAGTTTCCCGGAAAACAATTTGATTTTCTTTTTTTTTTCCCCTTTCTTTTTTTAGTAATATTATCTCCGATAAGATCGATTACCAAAATGTAATATAATAATCTGGACCACTTTCGCTCGGTATTTCTTTTATGGGGATATGAAAAGTATTTTTAAGTAGTTATTTTTTTTGAAATTGATAATATTTTTTTTTGTGTTTGTTTGAAACTTAGGGAAAATATAAAATAAAATAAAATATTTTAATTTTTTTGTTTGACATTGGTTGATCACTGGCCAAAAGTCTTACTAGGCCCGGATGAGTTCTCGGCTTGCCACCATAAGTCACAAACTTGTCAATTTAAGACAAGTCTCGAGCTTGCCTCTAAAAATTGCGAATTTGCCGCTGCCACTAACTTGCTGTTTGAGGCCACCGGCTCACCGGTCTTGGGCGAGGTCGAGGTACATTATCAAATGTTGTGATATTTAAAGATAAACAATTCCACCTTCTAAAAAGTTGATGTGCTTTTCCTATTGTCATTGACTATTTTATTTTCCGTAAAACGAACGTATGAAAGTTATTTTTTGCGAAACAAACGGAGCCTAAATAAGAAACCGCAAAGGCAACGATTATATATAATACCCACTCGAACCCCATACCAATTCGATTATATTTTAGCACCGATCGCGATCGAGAAAATACTCGAATTTTATAATAATTCAACGATTGTCCCCACAATAAGCAAAACCGGCTTTCCAAAACGAAATACTTTATTCTAGGAGCTAGTTGGGGCGACCCATTAATTAATCAAAGGACTGGTGATTTTTTTAATTAGCATCTGGGTCGGATGGTTCTAGATATTTTTGGGGGCGGGTATGGCTTTTCTCTAAGCGTGGGAAGTTCGCCCGCATTGGGCGAGGTGGCCCGAGGGAGAAGGTTCTGGAACGACCGGGGGTAGAAACGGAATCCGGCGGATGCGGTCACGGGGCCAAATGCGCCTCGGGAGAAAAAAGTATGACAAACTAGCGGTTTTGGATGCCCCGCCCGCTGATTTTGAAGGGCTGCGATTGGTCGAGGGACGGTGCCCACTTTTTCAGGTGGGCGCGACCGGAATTTGGATCGCCACTGGCTGGGGAGGGGAGCGCAGCTGGCGATTTCGTTATCGCGGCGTTGGAAATTTTTTTTTCTCTGGTATTAATGGAAGGAAAAGAAGGGCGGGGCGAAAGATTCTGCAGAAATTTGTGGATAACGTTTTCGAGTTTACTTTCTTGGGAAATGGATCTCTTTGCGGTCGTTACAAGGTATCGGCGAATGATCGGACGGCTGTGATTTTATTAAAAAAAACAAAAAACAAAAAACAAAAAAAATAACATCCCAAAAAACTCTCTATTAAATAATAGCCGTTCGATCCAACATTAGACCGCCCCCAAGATAAGATCCCTTACCGTCATTGTAGTGATTGCTGGAGATCTGAATCCGCTTTTTCGTGCCGTGTGAGCTCAATTTGCTAGGTGATTTTTTCTCTTACTTTTTCTGGGAGCAACATTAGTTGAAAATTGAATAAAATATGTATTTTTATGAGATATCTCAGACCGCACGATGTTTCGTCGTTGATAATTAACACCAATAAAAATACACACAAAGTTGTTGTATGAAAAGACTTGGCGTGCAGAGTAGTTCATGAACATGCTTTATTAACAAGTATATGAATTATTAACTAGCGGGGAGAAAAAAAAATTATCGATGCATCATGAGTTGATGGGAATAGACAGTTGCGGCTACGGGGCAATGACGCACGATGACCGCGATGATTGTAAGGAGATGCAGCGGTGGAGAATCGCCCCTTCATGAGGTGTTGCCTCTCCTCTTGGCGATGAGGAGGCCCCGGCCCCGACCCTGAACCCGACCCGGACCCCAGAGAATGGCAAGCTCCAACTAGTGCTGCGCAGGCTTTATGGTGAAGGTCCAATGGCGAAAAGAATACCTATTTGGACTGTTGGTGCTGCGTATTTATCCACAAAATCTGGCGATGCGACGAGCCACTTGAGGAGGCAACACAGCGTACATCTTGCTGAAATGGTCGAGCCTAGATAGCTCCATCGTCTCTTTTGCAACGGGCCACGGCGTAAGTCCTTTCAAGTACAACGCGGCCTAGACTCAGATTACTGTTCACATGGTACATCCTATGGGCCGAGGTAGCATTTGGGCTTGCCCGAGGTCCAAGGTTTCTTATAAATTCAATTTTTTTCAAAAAAAATTCTTTAGATTTTCCATTTTTTCTTTTTTATATTATACAATTACTTGTATTGATTGATTTTAAAATAATTTTCAACTGATGTATATGATATTCAGAAACAAAAAACAAAACTTGGGCATAACGTGCTTAGGCTTGGCACGTAGGTTGGCACGGCTAGTCATTGTTATGGCCTATGCTTGGGACGATCTAGGTATGGTTTGTAACCTTTGCTACATGTATAAGTATATCATGCGTTCTATTGCATTGACTCTTTTTTTTTTTTGGCTTCATTTCCCCGATTTAGCAATGTTTTGATTATTCACTCGTAATCCTTAATGGTCGGATAAAGTGAGATTGATTTCTTTTGAGTTCCACCTACACTTTATTTTTTCCCCCTTCCCTAGTAATCTTTTCCCCACGTCATACGCCAAATTTATTTTACAAAGTAGGACGTTTTTACACGTAACGATCTTGGTATAGTATGGTCAAAAGCAATTTTGATTAAACAAAGCATAAATGACAACATAATGAATCAAAGTTTAATGACAGTCGGAGGAGAAGCCCTTGACCGATTTACAAGATCAATTTGCCCTTGATTTTTTTATCCCTTCCGTACTATGTGGGGGCAGTCCCTTTAAGAAATAACAAGATGACGGGCTTTTCATCGATAGCATAATTTTAAAAGTTCTCGATAAGATCGTTTCAGACGCCATTACACTCTAGGTACAATGATATATTTCAAGCTTATCTCTTTCAAAAACATCGATTACATTCAGTAGTAGGACGATAATGATTTGGAGATGCACACTCTTCTTTATTCAGATTACGGTGTTTGTATTTATGATAAATTGAGATTTACAGAGTGTCGAAATTGTTGAAATTCTTATAAAAATAATTAAATCGGTTACTATAATAATTTTTTTTAGCATAACGAATTACTTATTCATTTTTTTAGAAAGCGGAGCGAGAAGATTAATTATATAGTGATTGATATTTTTTTTGTCCTATAATGACACGTGCATTTTATATTATATTCTTAAGGAAGATAAAGTGATTGTAACTCTATTTAATTTTTTTTTGGTGATTAGTATGAGCGGCGGGACAAGTGGCTCTCCTCAAGCTTCGCGTCGAGAAAAAAATTTGCAATGCTTCCTAGGACCCCGTCGCCCTAACCTTTTGTATTTACCAAATTGGATATTATATTACAAGACATAACATGCGACATATAATATTACAAAGTTGGCGCATTAAATTAATCGAGCGAAGGTGGCGACACGTAAGCTGATTATGGGGGAGCGTGCAGCATGTTATTCTCGGTGTAATCGACGGGCCATCCTTCCCCGTCATTCTAGAACGTACTAGAACTCCTTCGTGACCGACCTGTTAACCCGCCATTCGGAAGGTCTTTTGTACAGCATGCCCACCGAACAAATCACCTCCGCGATCATTAGTTCAGATCTTAATCTACAGATTAAGAGGACGCTTATCCATCTCTATCGCATCATCGATAACGATGGAGGGCGACGATGGTTATACATTTTCGATTGGGAATTGAAGAGACGTTAGAAAAGAAGTAGAGAGGGGGACAAAATTGGGAGTCAGCAACTTGGACCGGCCGGACACTGAACGCGACTAAAAGTATCGGTCCGGTTTCCAGTTCCCAAAAGTGAAATCGGCGTTCGGGTGGTTTGATTCCTGGTTCGGACCGATTAAATTTTTTATATTTTATTAAAAATAAAGATATAAAAAAAGTAAAAATTGCTCATTTTAAATTTCTCTAATTTTAATATTTACCAAACTTTACCAAAATAATTTTTTCTTAAAACTAAGTAAAAAAATTTAATTTTTTAAATTTTTCTAGTTCCCAATTGGTCCATTAGATTTTCTAGAAATCGGATTGGGTCTGATCCATGACTTAGGCGGTCTGGTTTACGGTCCTATAAATCGGTCCCATTGGTCCAGTTCAAAATTTCAGGGTGGAACAGGACCGCTCTCAACCATGCACACCCCTAAATAAAATCAAAGGAAAGGTAAAAACCTAGATTTTCAAAGAGAGGCAAAAACGAGTAAAGAGTTTCAACGGGTTTACTTCCTTAAATTGGCTGACATGACAATAAATCGAGCGATTATCCAAAAAGTAATGCATGGACATGTACATTTCTTATAAATGTTTCTATCCATGCAAAATGATATTTAAATTTATTACCTAAATAAGCCGGCTAAAATGCTGCCAACCTTTTAAAGAGTTGCCAAGGGATATGCTTATATCACTTGCAAGTAGTGGGAAAAGTGAAGATACTTATATTACAAAGCACCGATAAATTTGCGTGATGATATTTATTAATTATTACAAAAATAATATGGGGCACAAGTGAGATTTGCATGATTTAGGGATGAGCATAATGAACCGTCTAACTCAGGAATTGCTCGGATCAGTCGGGTTAATTCGATTTCTCAGAGTTTGGGTCTGGTCCACAGTTCCTAAAAATGGAATCAATTCTCGAGAGATTCGATTCCTAATTCTAAGGAGGTCGAGACCGGACTGGACTATCCGAACTGAACCACATTGCTTTCATGAATACCTTTGTTCTTGTTCATGGTCTGGTTCATGTTAATTGTCCATCGATTTATCTCCACATGCCCAAATTTGAACGATTTGGTCGAGCAAGGTCGATGGAAAATTGCCCTATTCGGGTCTATCTGTTTTCTATAGTTAAAAGTGGATGGAGATATGGATGATATGTAAGCAAATCCTTTTCTGTCAAAGTAGAGATCTAACGCCATACAATGTAGATTGATTCGGTCTAGTCCATTTTTGTTTATATTTTTCACGGTCCAATGCGCATTAATCAATGTTTTTGCTTTCATGATTAACACCCCATTTTTGTTTATATTTTTTTACAGCCTCATTAGACCGCCCAAGAGTCGAACCAAACCGATTGGTCTATAGTTAGTCCAGTCTCCAATCCTAAAGATTAGGGAACGACTCCAAATTCTGGGTGGAACCGAACTGCCTAGGGAACCGATCATCCCTAGCGTGATTGGATTCGGTTCATAAGAATTATGATCCAAGCAAACCTCATCCAAAGAAAAAGATAAGCAAAATGATATTATCCATGCCAACGTGTAATATGGTGCCGGAACTTTTAATTTATTTTAATAAATATGCGATGTAATTATTTGGTTTGCTCAAATGATGAATCAAACGTCATTTGATGACGTGGATTATCATATATTGAATTGGATATTTAAAAATGGTGATGTCAACATGGCTACCTTTTCTTCCGTTTACTTTGGAAATATAAAAAATGATTAGAGTAGTAATATGTTTATTATTATTATTTGATGATGTTGATTATTTTACTCTGGTTTGAGTGAATATCTTACTTGGATAATATTCTCGTGTGCGCGTGTATATATATATATATATATATATATATATATATATATTTTGTTGCCCACGTCTTAAACATAACAAATTGAGAGTCGCGTAGATAGATTCCGTCAACTTCAATTGGTAGACGATCAGACGATCAGATTCATCTCCTCCAGTACACAATGAGATGCTCTCCAGTACACGTGAGGCTACGTGGACGTTTGTCTCCCAGATTCAGATTAAATGACGATTTAATCAGTTGTTTCGTAACATTAAGTTGTAACGTTCGTATTAATCAGCGTTAAACCTTGTAACGGCTGGTTAATGACGATGATTAATTCCCAAACGGCTGATTAATTTCAGTAACGGTAGAGTTAATACCGTAACGTCTCCCCACTTTATTATATATTTCTTCTGTTTTGCTCAAAGATGCGCTGATTATTGGAAATCTGTTCTCTCTGTATTCGAAAGTGCATTGCATTATTTTAGACAAGTGTTCGGCATAGAAGTTGTTCGAGTTCGCCGAAAGCCTCGAAGTCTCGTTATTCGTTGCTGTTCAACCGTTGTATCCTGGGAGACAGACGTCCACGTAGCCTCACGTGTACTGGAGAGCATCTCATTGTGTACTGGAGGGGACGAATCTGTTTTAAGGAAACTGTGTGTTACACAGGCCTCGGTTCTTCAATTTCTGTTCTCATCTTTGTTATTTGAGTCAGTTTGTAATCACGTCATTTCAGTGAAGTTCATTTGAATTGTTTACGCTCATTATGTTCGAGCATATCCTCTAACAAGTATTTCCAGCGAAGGCAGAAGTCTGACCACCTCAGACTTTGGCAGAGTCTGACCACCTCAGACTTTCGGAAGCTTTATTTCCAACAATTTTTTCTGACGAAGAAGAATAAAAAGAAGAGGAGTAATTGGAAATTGATAGAAGGTCGACATGAGGCGTGAAGTCTTTGCATGGTATTAGCAAAGACCCGAATTTAAACTCGGTTTATATTGATAAACATGACTACGACCATAACTTGCGTGGGCCAACCACTGACCGGAAGAGTTGATAAATGGGCAAGCGCGGGCCTACTAGCGGGCTTAAGAATTCTTAATCGGGCTTATATACGGATTGGGCCTAAATGACCTCTACGCGGGCTCAAACTTTGCCATTCAACATGGTCGGGCCTGGACCGGCCTAACGGCCCGACTTCAGCTCTCCTAATCGGAGTTGCACGCGGTAACGGTCCAATTTCTCTCCCGAACTCATGTTTTCTCTCTTTCTGCAAATTCTCCGCGTCCATTCGATTACGTCCATGGCAGGGAATGCGATCCTTGAGCGGTTCGTTCTTTCTATATGACGATAACGCAGCGGCGTTCGAGCTTCGGCTCAAGCACGATGAGGACGGCGTCTGGCGAGCTGAAGCTCTGCACGGCGTTGCTGTTCCTCCTCGCGTCGGCGACCTGGCGTGCCCGCGGGGAATCGTCGACTTGCTTGATGGTGTACAAGGAAGGCGGGGCGCCGGCCGTCTTCCAGTCCCCGAAATGCCCCCGCTGGAAGCTTCCGAGCCACGCTTCCTCCCCCCCACGCGCCGCTGCCACGCGCTGCCAGGTCGCGATGCTTCAGGGCCGTCGGAAGTATCAGGAGGATCGCGCCTTCTGCGCTCTGGATGTCCGCATTCCTTTCCCTGGTAAGGAAGCCCATAGCACGTAAAGGCGCATAGGATTCTCCATGTGTAAATGTTGAGGCCTTTCGCGAAGTTGAACTGGGGAACGGTTTCCTTAATGTCAGACTTCGGTTTGTGAGTGTTGATGTGAGATGGTTTTCGGACTTGCGTAATACCGATGGACGCTAGGTACATGGATTCTCGGGTATTGGACTGGCTTGATTTTCGGTGTTAGGTGCGTGAGACGATGAACTGCTTCTTAGGAAAATTAGAGCTGTACTCTCTTTTTTTTCTGCTGTACGTTGGGCAGATGCTACCGTGAACTACCTTGCAAGCTTTATGCTAAGTTCAATTCCTTAAGTCTAATTGGTGGGCACTGAGTAAAATTGCAATTCACAAGAACTTATGGCCCGACCTTTAGATTTTCAAAAAGTCTCATTTGACCCATTGGACAATTGAAAGAGGAGAATTATGTAAATTTTAGCACATCTTGGAAAAGGAAATATGAAATCAACGTCGTCGGCGAGACATTTCCTGTATCACTCGGCTTTAATATTAATTACAATATAATGAAGTGAAAGTGCCTATCAAGGTACTTCTGAAAAAAAAAAGAAAATTAAGGTCTTATTTCTGGTGTTTCTTCTATTATCCTTTATGCAAGAGAGTTGGTTCTTTTCAGTGGAGTGGACTCCTAGTTTTTGAGTTACTACTGACATGTTCTTTGGATAGGTTTATTCTTTTTCTTTGTAAACCATATTTACTGCCACAGGCCTTAAATCACGAAACATGCCAAGGTTCTACATCAATATGCGCTGATCAGTGTGAGGTTGAGTACCGTTATAATTAGTGGGGAGATAGAGCCATTGCACTCTTGTTTTGTAGTGGTTTTCTCCTCAGATACGTGCTAGTGTCAAAGGTTCTTAATAATTATACCTTACTGCAATATAATTTTTACAACGAGTTTCATGAGATCTCTAGAGTGGAAGTAATTTTCTGAGGCTTTCGTCCATCTTTATGTCAAATATATGTAATGTTGTTAACAATATTTAAGATCTTTTGAATGGAGACAATTGCGTGCGTGCATTAGTTAATGGAGTTTTGGGATTTAATCGAAGCATTATGGCGCAAGGGGTAATATACTCCGTTTAAAAAATCAGCTGTGAACCTGAGTATATACAATTTTCTGTAGGTTGCACCTCTGACATTCAGAATATAATACATTGCTGAAACAGGTAAATCAGGGCTTGACGAGGTTACTGTTGGAATCATAGCTGTCTTTGATGGACATAATGGAGCGGAAGCTAGTGAGATGGCTTCAAAGCTTTTACTTGAATACTTTCTTTTGCATACTTATTTTCTTTTGGATTCTACGTTTTCCATTGCATTGAAGAAGTTTGCTGGAAGATTGGTGGAGAAGGGAGAGCCTGAGGTGGCTTCTCAAGTTCTTCATTGGGCTGAAGAGTTAAGTCAGCGAGAGCCAGATCTTTTCAGGTGGCTTTATTTATTCATGAAATTATTGATCTATTTAGAAGGAAAAATGAATATAGGTAGAATGAGGAAAGCTTTTGAATTGATGCATCTCCTAGCTTCTTTAGGTTTTCTTTAGATAATTTGGAAAAATACTCATGGCATTGGAATGACTATGCGGACCTATAAACTGTTTAAGAACTTAATCATACAGTGGAGCTCCCTGTGCAACGAATTCGAAAGACCCTTAATGCATGGGCTGTTCTGTGGCATCTAAAAAGATAACTGGCTGCTTAATGCCCGCACTTAGTCCGAAATGGGCCTAAGACCCCTTGCCACAGCTTGTTCAATGCATAGAACTAATGATCGTATGTATAGTAGTTTTCGGTCCTGGAATTGAAGGAGAGCACTCAGGCTAGGCAAGTTTTATTTCAGCCCACCGGATTAGTGATGGATGGACCTTTCGGGTTCGGCTGCTTGTCATAAGCTCATTTCAGATCATGGTTGGACCTTTAAGGATTTGTGGAATCTCTACAAAACTATTCTTAGTTTCGACTTTTGACGTTACAAGTGAACTATTGGTTGAGTTAGTGTTGTCAGATAACTAAATGTGGTTTATTCCATATCAAGAGTGGTATATGAAGAATACTCAATCATCTATATTTGATGAAAGTCAGCTACTACTGAACTAAGTTGATGTATGAGATGAAATAACAATATAAAAAAAACATGCTAGTTGTTATACCAGCTAAGAACAGTGGAAGAAACTATTTTTTCAAAAGCAGCAGAAACAAATGTAACAGCTTAAGTCTTTGTCAAGTTTTAACTTTAGTGCTTTAATTGTGAATCTCTTCATCCTTTAAAAGAATTGTTTCTTTAAAGGCTTACTAAATTGTTTAAGGCATAAATGTCTGCTAATGTTTAGTTGGATACTATCCTATGATTTCCTTTCGCATGTTCAATTCAGAAACACTTGTTGATCATAAGGAAATACTTATCAAGGATTGATTGATTGATCTAGATATTGAACTGCAGATATCATACTTGATTCTCCGATTGATTTGCATTTGTGAAACTTATTAAGATCCATGTGAGCATTTTTATCTCAATATTAGAATATGGTCACTAGGATTCGTGGATTAGGGTATAGGACTGTAGATGCCATACGTTGTCTTTTTTTGATATGCGCTTGGGAAGGCATTTTCCATGGCACACTAGCTAATTGGTTTGAATCCTGAAATCCATCACGTCGGCATTCCAATGAGAAGATTGTGCAGATCGTACTGTGTATGACCTGATTTTTGTGGATTTTTGGTGCTAGAAGTATGTTTCAGCTAAAATTTTTTTAATAGCGTGTTGTGTGGTCTTCTAGCTAAAACCAGATTACTATCTGTACGGTGGAACGATCGAATGTGGATGCTAATTAAGCAATCTGATCCTCCATAAATTCCACAAACTAAAGCGACCCACACTGACAGAACCTTTTGGATGTACTTGATAGAGTAATATGTGGCAGTGAGATCCCTGTATGAATTGCTCACGGGATTAAGGATATAAAGCACATGCTTAGCAGAATTGAAAACCCTGGCATTATTACTCTTTTTTTTCCTCCTTTCTTGGGCAAGATTCAGTGGCCAGAGGTGTTTGTGCCGCTCCTTGTTCCATTTCTCCCTAATCATTATTAATGCAATAACTGCCTATGCTTTAACTCCGAGCCTTTGAGGACTTATATGTGACAATATGTGAGTTATATACAATGTAAGCTTATCATACATAGTTTTGTGTGTCTTATTGTGTTTTTTTACATAGAATAAGCCATGGAATGCCACCAATAATTGTATGTTGACGAACTCTTCTTCTGTTCCTTAAAGCTGTTAAGTAATTAATGTTTTCAGTGCTCCTTGGTGCTCTGCAGTAATTATTTTTTTAGTTTTAATAAAGCAGAAGGCTCTGTTGTCTTGTTATCTCAAAACTCTTTCTTTTGTCATTGACTTTGGCTTTCCATGCTTTGACAGATTTAAGGTCTTGTCACCAATGGGCATTAATAATTATCCTTCTCACTTGGATGTTTTGAAAGAAGCGCTCTTGAGGGCAATTCGGGATATTGATGCAAAATTTTCTAAGGCACGTCTTTGAACAGTTTGCATGTTTTCAGTTTTTTCCTGAATAATTTGTGGGTCTTCTCTGATGCCAATTTGGTTAAATTATGAAGGAAGCATTCAAATCTGATCTTGGCTCTGGATCTACAGCCACGGTTGTTCTCACAGTAGATGGCCAATTTTTAGTTGCCAATGTTGGGGACTCTAAGGCTTTTTTGTGCTCTGAAAAATTTCAATCTCCTGCAGATGCTAGAGGTGATTTTATGTTTTCAAATGCTATCGCATGTTGAGCAATTGTGTGTTAGTTTATTCATAAATTCTGCCTGTATACAGCATATATTATAGTTTTAACTATTATAATTTAGAAAATCACCTAATCAATGGGGATTGTTGCAGCTACTTTCTTGAGGTTATACAAGCGTAAAAGACGTGATGGGACTCTTTTATCTTTAAAGGAAAGTGCTGACTTGAAGTCGAATACTTTGTATGGTCTGACCCATCTTTCTGTTCAAGAATTAACTCAAGACCATCATCCAGATAGGGATGATGAAAGGTCTCGAGTAGAAGCTGCTGGTGGTCATGTTTACATAGGGGGTGGTGTTGCTCGTGTAAATGGCCAACTTGCTGTTTCACGAGCTATTGGTGATGTAAACTTTAAGAGGTAAACTACTGTTGTATCACTCATATTTGCCAGTTTTAACCTCCATTTTTGTTAAAGTCGGAGAGGTTATAAATAACATGATGTTTTCTAGAACTCTTACTCTCTAAATGTTGATGTTTATTTGCTACACGTACAATTGATTGCAGTTCTGGTGTAATATCTGTACCCGAGGTTATGGATTGGCACTCTTTGACCTCCAACGACAGCTTTCTGGTAGCTGCATCTGATGGTGTGTTTGAAAAGCTTAGTCCGCAGGATGTTTGTGATATCTTGTGGGAAGCAAAAAGGGATGGCACTGCAGGATTGGAGATATCTTCTTCATGTTCATACTCCTTAGCTGATTGTATTGTGAATACTGCCTTTGAGAAGGGCAGTATGGATAATATGGCTGCCATTGTTGTCCCTCTGCAGTCTACTGATTTATCTCGAGACCTGCAAAGTAGAAGTCTTGTTGATAGGCAACATATGCTTGCAACTCTGGGAGAGGAGAAGTATGTGCATGAGCAATCAGGTGATTCTCTTTGCGCACGAAGTGTTATTTTACTGCTCTCATGTGTGGTTTGCATGCGTACATTTTTCTTGAGATACCCAACTTGATAGATCGAGGTTATGCCGCTTGTTCCAGTTTCAAATATGCTGGGATTATTGCTGCTTGCAAAAATTTGTATTTAGTGGGGCTCTGTAGAAATTGTAACTGGCAGTAGGTGATTGACCTCCTCCATTGTCAGTTTACCCTCTCATAAGTTGTACATATCATAATTGGTAAGCTTCTGCCTGCCAGTGCCAGATTTGTTATTGAATGACGGCCTCAGAAGTCTAGGAGCTTTTGGTAGTTGAGAGGATGAATAAAGCTTTTAAGCCAGCTCAAAACTGGATCAGGTTTGCCTTTGAAGGCTTTACATGTAGCCTGCAGGGTGGTCAGAGATACAATTTTCTGTCTAATCTAGCGATGATGGATTGTTGGACTGAGTATGCTTCTTACGGAAATTTTTCTTCCTTTAAAGTGAGATGTAAGGTACTGATTTTTGCTGTTTAGTAGAATTGGCCAGTTGAACTGGAAGTGTATCATTTTTGGATCTCTTATTTTTTCACTTTTTAAGTTTTGGCCAGTTACCGATTTTGATTATATTTTTCTCGAGTTTTCCTTTTGCGTGTAGCCTTTTTTAATGTACTTCCTCTGGAGGATGCTACTATTTCATTATGCATGCTTGTCTTCATTGCTTCAGATGGTACTTCTGCTTAATGGGATACATATATAAATGAACTTCAATAAGTTGGAGGAATGCAGTTTTGGCCATTTATTTGGCAATCTTTAATCTGTTACCCTATGTTTAATAAGTATTTTGGGAGATAAAGAAAATTGTGAAGAAAATGCTTTTCCTTATAGTTATCCGGAAGAATAGATGTGGGGTGAAGCAAATCTGGAGAAAATGCTTTTCCCTATGTTTAATAAGTATTTTGTCATGTTTATTTGTTGTTTCCTCTGCCATCTTTTTGTTTCTGTCAAATCCCTCATTGAGCATCCTCGAAATCATTTCTTTCTGTTCCTGCCCGATACCTTTTTTATGTGAATAATTAAATCCTTCTCAACCGTTCTTCCTCCCTTCTTCTTTTGTCAGAAATGCACTTGACATCTGAGATCCTTCGCTTGGAGAATGCTTATCCAGTTTTGGCCAAATTTGAAAGAATAATGGTAAGCAGAAAAAGAATTAGATCTTTCACTTGTCTTTGTATTGTCATGGCCTAGAATAAATCTTTATTTTTATGCCTTTTCATTTATGAAAAACATCAGATCTGCCAATTTCTCAGCTGCCAATTTCTCAGCACATGTTGTGGAATAAATTTGCATTTTTTTGTCTATTGCTGTATCATTTTGAGATGGTGACTAAATCATTCCTTTTATTTTCTTTATACGCGTGAAGAATGCTTATCCAGTTTTGGCCAAATTTGAAAGCATAATGGTAAGCGGAAAAAGAATTATAGCTTTCTCTTGTCTTTGTATTATCATGGCCTAGAATAAATCTTCAATTTTATGCCTTTTCATTTATGAAAAACGTCAGATCTGCCAATTTCTCAGCACATGTTGTGGAATAAATTTTCATTTTTATGTCTATTGCTGTATCATTTTGAGATGGTGACTAAATCATTCCTTTTATTTTCTTTATACGCGTAATTTATCTGTTATGTTCTACTGAATTAGGATCATGTAGGGGATTTCTGCAATACCATGGATCTATGAATGGAAGAACTCTTGTGACCAATTTGGCCTCTGACAGCCAGTCTTCCAATTTTACTTATGCCTTCTATATTGTTTTCTTACTCTGATCATGAAATTACTACCAAACAGGATGGGAAGTGTACTATGATTTACGTGGACCCTTCCCTCCTTTTGAAAAACTGGTCATCTTTAGATGTGGAATAACTAAATATGTGTCAAGTAATCTCTTTTCAATGTGTTTAGCAACCGCCATCCTACAATTGCTTAGTGATTTTGTTACGGATATAGTAACTGTAACCCAGATTAGCACGGTAGTAGAAGTTGTGAATTCACATGGAGTCCTCTTATCTGATGGCAGAGATGAAGTGTTTAAACATCGGACAATCAACAAATATCATGGACCTTTCTTTTCTGGTCATATTGTCTAGGACTCAAGGCATTGTAGAAATGGCCTATATGATAGTAGATTGTTAAAAAGATGTTAAGTTCTATTGCTTAGTACCAGGAAATCTTGCTTGCAAAAAATTACTTGACAGAACAGCCACTTTCTTTATTAAAAAACTAACTACTTGGGTATTCTATGCCATGTTTTCACATTTCACATTGTGTATGTTGGAAAAGAGGGGGTTATAGCTGATAGTTGCTTGTTTCTTGTCTTCCAGGTTGAGGTAAAACATGGAAGTTTCTGTTGTTTTTATTTAGCCGAGCCTCTTAATGAGATTACAGACTCTACATCTCAAGTTAGGAATGATGACTGGAAGGACAGTGCATATGACCTTCCTCATGCTCTACCCGATGCGCTTAGCAAACACAGTGGTAAGCGAAGTTTCTTT
The DNA here is from genome assembly GCA_030064385.1 of Melaleuca quinquenervia. Taxonomy (NCBI): domain Eukaryota; kingdom Viridiplantae; phylum Streptophyta; class Magnoliopsida; order Myrtales; family Myrtaceae; genus Melaleuca; species Melaleuca quinquenervia. Next base: position 5,456,395 of record CM057728.1, on the reverse strand, counting down.
CCTCCAACCTTTTGCACATATGCACGTAGTAGTAGTTCTGCCTTTGATGTGTAATTTTGTAGCTATCATTCTTAAAGAATTCTTTCATATAATATCTCAATGAACTTGTTTTGGTTGAGTAGAACAGTATTTCTTTCGTATGCAATTTTCCTTTTGTTTCATTGTTTGGAAGATAACGCATTCTGTTGTTGGTATATCTTTACGTCTGGAATGTATGTGATGGGGCATATCTACAATGAATTTATGTGGATGAGCATGTTAATATGTTACCTTTGTGCAACATAAAAGAAAAGTTCAGTTTTTGTACCTATATAATTGTTTCTGCTTATAGTTTCCAGCTATCTTACTTGTGGCTGTACTCTTTTAATATCTTTCTATTTTTTTTAGATGGAACGCTGAAATCATATGGTGACCAGTGTTCATGGCTGTATTTTGGAAGGACTGTTAGTTCAGTGCAAGGTCAATGCACAAATCGTGAAAGCTTTGCTATTTTCCTTGGATTGCTTGAGTCAATTTCATTCCCTGATACGCACACATCCAATGAGCACTCAATGCCCAACTCAAGGTACTTTTGATTGCTTGAATCAATTTTGTTGTGTGATATGCATGCATCAAATGAGCACACAGTGCCCAAGATATCGGACTTCTTGTTGCTCTGAGTAATTAAGTTAAGAATTTTTCATGCCTATTCATGCAGCCGGTGTTCATAGCCTGTTTCGCAGTGAGTGCTTTTGTGTGATTTGCTAGTTCTAGTTGGTGGAACTTTAACAGCTATTCTAAATGGTTCCAGGACTTCGTTGGTTTAGTTAAATGGCCTTGGCATTATTCATTCCTATCTATACACCAATGGCTATCCTTTCTTTTGCAGTGAGTACCTTTTATGATGCCCTTGTTCCAGTCCGTGGAACTTTAACTTTCATTTTGAAATGTACCCAGGTTTTGAGATGGGGAGTTTTTCTGGACTACAGTGTAAAATTAATGTTGCCGTTGCAAATGTGAAGAATACAATCTGATATGATGTGAAAACATTTAGGAACAAAATGTAGGGCCTCAACGGGTAGTGGCTATTAATGGTCACACCAAGTACTCCAATTGAGTTTCTACTGTCAGTCTGGCTCAGTTGAATCAGAGAGTGGGACGCATGACTTTTGGTACATTAATATTTATTATATTCCGGTGTATAAGATATGGAAATTATATATTGCATGATGGAGTTGTTACATATTTTTATGGAAAGTCTGTTTATCTAACTTACCTATGAATATTCTATTGCTGGCATGTCTTACTATGTTCTGTAGTTTTGCCTGTTGGTCAATCTGGTCCTTGACATTTTGAGTTGTCAGTTAAATCTTAAACGTCTTTGTTTTTATCAATCAAGTCCTAAGGTCAACTTTTTTTTTTTTAGAAAAGGTTACGTGCCAATTGTATGTTTAGCCTCACCTGATTTAATGGCAAAAGGCTACTAACAATGAGACGAGGATTTGATTGACCAAAATCAAAAACATTGAGGACTCCATGATCAAAATAAATCACGTAGGAGTCAATTGACTAACAGACATTACGAGTAAGATCGAAATTGCGCTTATCCCATGGGAAAACGATTTTCCAGGATCCAAATGAAGTTTTATGGTGATTTTATTTTATTTTTTTTAAGTTATTAATCTTTCCTCGCACCAAGAGGTGCCAACCACAGAAGATGAACAATATATGGAAACCAACATGTGTCTTGACTGATGGCTGTTTGATAACAGAAGATGTATCAAGCTGTATTTTGTCATACCTTTAGAGTAGGTCTATCATTCTGTTTGTCCCATTAAGTACAATCTCAAGGAGTGAAAGGTAAACTTTCTTGAGGAATTCTTCTTCACCCTTGAGAAACATAAAGGGGCCTGAAGGTACTACTTTGTAGCTTATGTGTTGCCAGTCTCAAATTATGAATTTGTTAAAGTTTCACGAGAAGTGCTTCGCCATTTCACAATAACGAGCAACAGTTCCACTCTTGGCAATTACTTTGAACTGTTGAAATTTCTGAACTAGCTTCGGTTGATGTTAACCTCACTGTTTACTGAGTACTTCCCTCCATAGTGCCATGAAGAACTTAAGGGAAGGGTTGTGAATTTCCTAGGTAAAAGGGGAAGCTTTCCAGCTAACGAGTAGAGCAAATGAGCGACCAGTTTCAAGATACACAGGCTCTGGAAGAGGGTCAGTCATGTTGCATCTTCTCATACTGCCATCTACCCTGTATTGCTGTGCTAGGGGTGCTACATAGCATGTCAAGCATGATTGATCTCAGCAAATAATTCTGTTACTCCTTTATAAAAAGATACACCGAGAAAGATTTACATGGCCCGCCATGAAGAAAATGCATGGTGAAGTTTCCCTCCTGTGATTGGTCCATCTTTCTCGTGTTGATCTCTATCTGTCACATGCTATGCACCTACACCTATGTCTACATATTGTAATAAAAGTGGGTAGATGGAGCTTTGACTGGGGCCACATCATTAAAAAAACTCCATTCTTCTGCCACTGGGACCATTACTCTTTACGTTAGTTGCAAACCACTAACATCAGTATTTGTTATACAAAAAAGACATTAGGCATATTTATCTCACTTGATTTAATATTAAATTTTTCACATTAATTGCGTGACTTGTTAATTAGGAGATAATTCGATATAATAGTAGTGAATAAAAGATAATATAACCATTGCTTAATGTGTTTGGTTTTTTTACATACATAGATGCATAAGATTTGATTGATGTATGATTTTTTCAATAGTTATTAGATAAAGAGTCATACAAATTTCGACTTTCTTCAAGTTATTAATTATGTATTGGCACAAAATGCTTTCCTAGACTCTGAAACAAAAACATTATACATGTCCAGATTGTTGAAATATTTCTGTGTTTATATATATATATATATATATATATGATATATCATGCTTGATTAGTATTAGAAAAGTACCACAGGAGTTTTTGTAAGTTGTAATTAGATTTGAATTTTCTTTTTAATCTATAAATATAGTTGGCATTTACCTTGGTTGTGTAGAAGTGTTATCTTATGTAACTCAAATAATTACATCTCCAGAAGTTATTATTCATGTATAAATAGTCTGTACCAATCCAACTGTTACTTGATCTGAGGCACTCATTCCCATTAGTAAAATCCCTACATATAATTCTGTCACATTAGATTAGACAGAAAATCAACAATGAGCTACATACAATGAAAATTGTGTCAAAGTAATTCACATTCTAAAACTGTTATTAATTTGCTTTATTAAAATATTACTTACATAAAATGTTAGCTGATTAATATGTATTGCTTGTGCATTACATGAGACTTTTATATATTTTGTGCTTCGTGACCACATTATGTCATAAAAATTAAAAATTCGCCATAAGTTAATCCTCAAATTTTTGCAAGCACGGATCTTCAACTACTTTAGCTAAATTCCTTCTAAGTTAGATAAGCACCTTGCATTTGATCCCTAAGCACAGTCTAATGCGGAAGCATCATGGTCCAATAGGGAGATGGCATCTTAGATGAAGTTTAAGAAGAAAGACTCAATTAGCTGAGTCAAAGGTTTCCTACTTCAAGGTGGTCTCTAATTTGGGTAGATTCTTAATTTGACTAGGTTTCCAAGTTTAGTAATTCCTAGTTTAGTATTTCCAAATTTTAAGGTTTCATAAAGGAGTGTCCTAGTCCCTCTATATATAAGAGGTGCTTTCTCAGTTGTAAGCATGTGGATTCGTGAGTTGATAGTACAAGAGAATTTCTTTCAAGTGAGTAATTCTTTTGGTTCTTTGTCCATTTCACTTTGATGGTAAACTTTAAAGTCCTTAGATTCTTTATCTTATTTGTTGGTGGTAAACTTTCGAGATCTTTCACCTTGGCTGGTGGTGTATTCCTTTTTGCCTTTGGTGCTGAACTGTTCTATCCTATAGTTCTTTTATCGCAAACACATCAAGCACTTTCTTTCTGTCTAATTCATTCAGCATTCTCACCCAATCTCACCACGCATCACAGTCTAGTTCATGAGAAATTTGCAACATCCTACTTAATTTGAGGATATGACAAATGTTCTCTATAACTACCCAAATCTCCTTGTAACTCATCATCTTGTATCCCTGGGGGAAGGAGAGGAAGATGAGAGAGACGATAAATGGCGGTGAAGTGTCCTTGATTTGTGCTTGTTTGTTGCCTAGAGAAGGGTGTATTTCTTTCCAACTCACGGTAGGCCTGTCTTTCTCGACTGGCCCCTCCATGGTTATAGACACAAATTGGGATTGAAGTCATGAACACCGGTAAGCTTATGCTACAATTGAATTTTAAACATATAGAGATAAAATAAGTTTCCACAAGATATGCACAGCTCAAAATCTACTTGATTTTGAATTTTATGAATATAATTTATAAACCATGACTTGAATGGAACTTGTAATGATATATTGCTGTCATGTGACGGGGTCAGAAGTGCCAGTATGATGGGATGTGGTAAATTTCCCCCCCAAGAAAAGATCATTTTTCAGGGTGGCGAGCCTACCCTAACCATGTCTGAAGTGGCAAAGTTTTTAACCGATTCCCAAAGAATCAACTCACAGATAATATATGTTCAGGTGCAGAAATTTCCTTGAGACATGAGCAGAGATTTTTTTCAAGGCAGAAATTGTTCCACATCAGTGTCAGATAATTTTATCCTGTGCAGATCTACTTATCTTGTATTACAACCGTTAGCATATTTAAATATCAAATCATGCCTTCATAATAGCTTAAGCTTTTAGAACAATTTGTAGCGGTTCCACAAAATTTTACATGGTATATTAGACTAGTAAATTTTGAGATCAAATCTTTCTAAGTGTCTATTTGCCTTCCCCATTTTATATGTATCCACATTTTTGTCTTAGAGATTAGTTTAGCTTATGCATGGGGGCAATATTATAATGTTTAAATATTAAACCACTTCTTCATTTAATAGCTTAAGTTTTCAGAATAATTTATAGTGGTTTAGCAAAATTTTACAATAGCCATTACATTGGGCCAGCCAGCTGCATTGGTCAAATGCCCTTTGAAATGATGCCTTCATCCATATAATCAAAGTGATGACCGGGCTGTGCTTTAGTAAAACCACAAGAAAGAATTGTTTGGAACTAGAGGAAATTTCCATTAGCTTACATGGTGGCACATCTCTTTTGACATATTGCACTAGATAATTCATTGCGCATGGTTTTATTTCTTTCTAATACCACTTAAAAAAGATGCAATCTCTCTCTCTCTCTCTCTAGTATTTTAACTAATGTTCTGAAGTTGATGCAAAATCTGTTGTTAAGTGCATATATTATAGATACATCCAATCATGGCAGTGCTTAAAAACGATGAGGTTGCTTTCTGAAATTCTTTCAAGCATCCTTGCTTAGGTTTTCCAACTTTTAGAAAAACCCCGAGAAACATTGTTGCCATATTCTCTAGATCTTCTCTGTTCAAATCATATTTATAAATAGGTCCATAGGAGCGTCATTAAAGTTCCAGGGCACCAGTTTGTGATATGTTGGCACGAAAATTAAATTAGTGAATCTTATAGAGTGTAACATGGGATTTGGAAATAGCTTTTAGCTCTGGAAAAATCTGTATGAGTTTCTTTGTGTCATACTCAGTGACGAGATTGCTAGCTAGCAAGCATCATCCTTTTCCCTGATTGGAGGCGTTCCTTGTGATGAAAATGGTCCTTATTATCTCTGAAACTAACTATTTGGATTCTGATATATTTTCACGATGCAGGTATATCCTTGAGAAGAGGTTTGGGCGAGGATCATTTGGTGAAGTATGGTTGGCTTTTCACTGGAATTGTTGCGAAGAAAGTAATTCGTTTGACTGGAGTCAGAAATTGAAGAATGTTACCGCTGATGCTATGCTGTCTGGGTCATCTAGCAGACACTTCCTGAATAGCTCATCAACTCACAACTGCAGCTCTGCTGCAGATAACTTGTTCATTTTGAAGCGCATAATGGTAATGATCTTGGCCTGCAGTTATCAAGTTTTACCTTGCGATTGGAAGATGACTTGTTTATTTCAGGATGAAGCTTTGCACATGGTACTCCAAGTTTTCCTTTGAGTCGACATAGCAATTTCATCTGATTTCAGTTGATATGATATAATTACTATAATGATGGACATTTGGATATTTTCGATGTATTGGACGCTTAAAAACTTTGATATGTGATTTTAAAATTTGGTGAGACTTTAAGAGCGAACTACATTGTTGAGTTGTTTAAAGTTACCCTTTGATTCCTGAACAGGTAGAGAAAGGCCTTGCCGTATACTTAAGTGGACTACGGGAGAAGTATTTTGGCGAAGTCTTTCTCAATGCATCTAAGTCCCTTGAAGACATTTCAAGTGGAGCAGAGGACATTATCTCCAAAGAATCAAAGTCAAGATTTTCTGAAAAGTCAGAAACTATTAAATCAGCTGCTCATAAGGCACAGAAATCAAGGACCTTCATTAGTATTTTGCCAAATGGATTTAGTCAGAGAAGGGACATTTATGAAGAAGGATTGGATCATATTGCTAGATATGTAGAGTCATTTGAGTCACGCTCCAACGATATGTGGCTAGTGTTCCGCCATGAAGGTGTTTCCTTGTCAAAGCTTTTGTACACTGTCGAAGAAGTAGAAGAAAGAGGTGACAATGGGATTGAAGGCAGAAAACATGCTCAGGTATTGCGTCCGTCAAAATGGTGGCACTGGTTGAAAACTACAGAAGCGGGACAAAAGGAAATGCGCAACCTTATATGGCAATTGGTATGCCTGATATAAACTCTGTGCATCCATACTCAGCTTTTGGTCAGTTGGTCAACTTCTTTTGGAACATGTAACGCTGTATATTACTGCAGTCACTTAGCTTGAGTAAGCAAGGCACAACATCCCCTTTGACTATACTGATGCAAGATCAATCTGCTAATGACTAAAGCATTTTACTATGATTTGGTCTTGTGAAACTTATGGAGGAAAGGACATTGGAATTTAGTTTAAGTCACAGTCACAGCCTTATTCAAAAGCCACTTATCTGATTCTCCAAAAGTAAAATGCCCAAATTGCTCAATTGTAATGCAGTTCTGCGCTTGGTGAAAATATATGTAGAGTCAATTGCATTCACCTAAAACCATGCCTCCAATGCATTTGAGATCTGAACTCTCAGTTGGAAAGTTGTCAAAATAGGGGTGCACAAATATTTGAAGTCTGCCATATGTATATAATTTTCCTGTAATATTCTGAGGCAGTATATGTTGGAATGACATTGTTTCTTGTATCAGTTGAGGCAATAACAGTTGTAACATCTTGAAGAAATTTACAGAAGGCCTAATGGCCCTTCAGTAGATCAATATGTGTCTGAATGATTTTCATTGATATGATTAGATTGATACATTTCTTTCAAGCTCGTTCTGATCTAGCACTTCCAAATTGGACCAAAGAGTCGCTTGTTGAAAATATGAACCATTTTTGAAGCTAAAAGATTTTAACGGTTAAGTGGCTGCCTCAGATCTTCTGGAAGTGTGCTTTCATGTGCATGCTCGTGGGAATAAGGGCATATTCTTTGTGAGTTTACTGCTTTATGGCCTCCAGATCCTATATGATGTGTTATTGTTATTATAATTAATGTTGAAAATAATAAGCCATGTAATTGCTACTTCACGACAATTGTCATTTCACCATATTTAATTGACCGGCATCACTTGCATGACGGTAGACAACCTGTTCAAGAGCTTGCTTTATGCTTTTTCTATTGGGTCTTACACATTTTATTTAATATATTGTTCATGAAATCAAGACATCATGATCAGCCTTGACTTGAAGTTTACCAAATATCTGTATATACACTAGGTACAGCTGAAGTTGTATGGGGTTATGATTCGTTGGTTGTCGAGTGTTACTTACATAGGTGGGTCATTTTCAACGGCAGGCATTTTTTAGGCCCAAAAAAAATTAGAAGCTTCAGATAATTTTAACAATCCCCCTGATTCCTCATTTTCTTTTCTTGGGTTGGCACTGGTTGTTGCTTTTGGGATGCATTACTGAAACATCTTTTCTTTCGATGCTCAGTTGTTGGCACTCAAAGCCTGCCATGACCGTAATATCACTCACAGGGATATTAAACCCGGTAAGGATATACAATCTATCACAATATATGGAGTAATAAGAAAATAATATTGGCTGTCGACATATCATCTTCTTTGCACCATTGATGTTTTTTTACGAAACAAGTAAATTGATAACAATTTGTTGGTTGTCGAAGCAGTTCATAAACCAGCTACAACAATTTCTTGTTGATTGCTTCTTTGTCATGCATAGGCTCTAGGAAACTTTATGAAGAAACACATTTCTCCTTAATCATAGGAGTTGGCTGTCACATATTTGTCATCTTAGCACGACCATGGCCTTCCCTTGCACTTGTTAAATTTGCATCATGAAAATCTTAGTCAGGTTAGTAGTGTTATAATCTCAGAATCAACCTACTTCATTTTTTTTCTGGGTACAAGAGTTGCTTAACTTAATACTTTTTAGGAGTGTGCTCTTGGGTGTGACAGTCCTCTCTTGATACCCATAGTTGGTAGGGAGTGTGAGAATCATTCTCATGAAAGCTTTAATTGGTAGGGAGATACACGACAAATCATACTTATACAATGGATTGATATTTGGCTCTTTTTTTCTTTTGCTTTTTGTAGAGAACATGGTGATATGCTTTGAGGATCAGGAAACTGGGAGATGTTTGAGAGGGACTCCAAATGGAGACAAGAATCATAACAGCAAAATGTATTCTGACCTTTTTTGTTAGGAAATCTACTGCTAATTTTTCTGGCGCTATTGATTATTTCATTGTTTAGAATTCAGCATTGAACTATGCAGGCATTGGATTTCTGCTTCAAGCTCTTTTATCTGCTTATGTGCGTGTGCGTGTGCGTGTGCATGTGCGTGTGTGTATCTGAATGGTTAGTTAAAATAGCCATGCAGTCAATGGCGTGGAGTCTACTTCTAGGCTTTAACAAAGATTTTTGCATTCCATTTCTAGATGCTTCCCTTTTTGGCCTTTTTGGTTCCTGTCATATAGTATTTGGCGGCTCCTCTGGATAAATTATGCGTTCTCGGCTTGTGAGAGAGCTTTAAAACCTGAAATATCATTCTTTTTTTCAGGTATAAAATGTGCACCTAACTACTGGTGGATATATAGATTAGTTTAATCTTAATATTCACAATGCTGTAATTGTTCCACATGTTTAACTTTATACTCCTTTCCAGTGTGCATCCTTCTAGTTACTTCTTCCTAGTTACTCTGGGACTCATCAAATTTTCAAAGAAATTACAAATCCTTTGCTATTCTTGGTTCTTCTTGAAGTTATTTAATTCGGCTCTTGTAATGCCTAGACTTCTGGATAAAGTGGGCTTTCCATCTTCCAAGGGTTAGATCAGCTGCTTCTCTTTGTTTTCACTTATGTTACTTGGAGTGTGGCAGTGAGCTGCAGTTTTTAAATGCTTTATGTAGGAACAAATTTTTTTCGCAACTCTGCCTTGTTCTATATGTTGTGACATTTTTATTAATGCTTTTGTAATCCTGTGTCAGGCGCATTATCGACTTTGGGAGTGCAATAAATCAATTCACTCTGAAGCATCTGTATGGATCAGCTGGCCCTTCAAGGTATTACATTATTAAAGAAACTGAACTTCTTGTAACATTCAGAAAAAGAGCTTTATTTGTCGTAGTGAACCTATCCACTATGAAGTTTTCATTTTGTTAGTGTGGTTTTTATTCTCTTTTTATGTATTTGATGCTTCCTCTCCAGAGCTGAACAAACTACAGAATATACTCCTCCTGAAGCCTTGCTTAATGAAACATGGTATCATGGACCAACTGCTGTGAAGTGAGCATTCCTTAGCTTGAAGGTTTTTGTTTTCTCTGTAGAGATAAATATTTGTTAAATCTCCAATACTATATTGATAACAGGTATGATATGTGGAGTGTTGGTGTGGTCATGTTAGAGTTAATACTTGGGTCACCGGATGTTTTTCAAATAAGTGCTTTAACCCGTACTCTTTTGGATCGACATCTTGAGGGATGGGGTGAAGGTTTAAAGCAGCTGGCATATAGGTAAGTCTGCACCTTACTTAATGTGTTATGTTTTCTTTTGTATCGTTTTGAACATGAAATTTCTCTCACAAATATATAACTCATAAAAAAATTTGTTCTTGGTCAGTAGAAAGAGGATTCTTGGGTAGAAATTACCTAATCAGCCCTACATCTGTTGTATCGCTGCCTATTTCCTTAAATTTCCAATTTTGCCAATTTAGCCTTAATATTTTTTATGATTTTTCAACGTAATTCTTCCGACTGGAAATTACTGATCTAGATGTTCAGTGAGCGCTGGCCGTCTTATGTGTCGGTGAGCCACTTATGGGGAATATGGCTGATAGAAACAATGCCATTTACCTTGGATGAAAACAGTGTCGTTTTATTAGAATATAAAAATAAAAACTCGAAGCCCTCTCTTCCCCTAATTGCCCTAATTTCTCTCTCCTTTCCCTTAAATCAATTCTAATCCCCTTTGCCTTAAATCAATTCTAATCCCCTTTCCCTTAAATCAATTCTTATCCCCTTTCCCTCAAATCTAATTCCCTCAAATGACCCTAATGATTCCCCCATGTTGCCTGACCCTCATTGATCACAATCCACAATCCCCCAAATAGTAGAGACCCAATTTGCCTTTGATTTGCATAACGATTCCCATTCCCTCCATTTTGAACCCTAATTCCATCACGTTTCACTCCACCTTGAGATTCTATAGCGAAAACAACAATGTGTGGTGGTCCTGATATGCGTGTGTTATCAGGAGTCGTCAATTTTTTACAAAAAGGCAAAGAACAGTCGAAAGAAATGTTCTTGTGGTGGTCGCAAACAGATTGTGTTGTCCTTATCTCATTAATGTTATATATTTAGCTCAGTTTCTTCGCAATTGCTGCTGGTGGTCCTTCCCTTATGTCTCTGTTTATAAGACACATTGCCTTTCTACGTAGGGTCGAGATGAGAGCCAAAATACCTTTCCACTGTCCTGTGCCTTTTTGTAAAAAACTGAAGACTCCCAACACCACACACTGATTAGGACCACCACACATTATCATTATTGCAGCTGAATATCGAGGGAAATGTGATGGAATTAGGGTTCAAATTGAGGGAATGAGGATTCTTACGGAAACTATGAGTAATCCAGGGTAAATTGGCAATTCTGATGAATGAATGCCTCAGGAAAAATGGGGGAGTTTTTTTGGTAACTTAAGAATTATATTGATTTTACCAAGTAGGATTGTACAATGCTAAAGCCAGGCACTACAAAACTTACACTCAGAATGTTAGTAAAACACGTATGAGTGGAAGGATACCAAGCTTACAAAGAAAACACATAATCAGTGGGGCTGATTTGAGAAAATGGGAGAGAAATTCTGGTCCACCCACATGATATTTAAGATTTGAGATTGCAAATTGAGGGAAAATACTGCTTCCTTTTCTCTTTTTAAGTATAAGTAGCACCGTTTCTATTAACGATGGTCCATGTTAAATGCCACCAGCTGGACATGTAGGATGGCCTGTGCTGACTAGACCTCCAGGTCAACACTTTTTGGCCTAAATTGGCCAGAAAGACTAGATTGAGAAAATTATCAAAAGAAATGGGACTAAATTGGAAAATTGAAAAACTTAGGACTGAATTGGCTTCCATTGGTGTAGGATTGATTGGACAGTTTTCCTGAATTATTGGTGGTGTCTTCACAAAAATGCATTTATAGCTCGCAATCCCATTTATATGCAATTGTAAGGTTGTGGAACAGATAAATGGAGATGGTTGTCGACTGTTGAGTGCCCAATACTTGGCACATATAAATACAAACATTTAAAAGTTAGAACCAATCAAAACATGATCCTTTGCTAATATTTTGTATCGTGATGTGTTTAAAGATATTTTCTGAAGTTGGTTCTTTTCTCTGTGTGTCAGACTTAGATCGTTTATGGAGATGTGCATCTTGATCCCAGGTAGTTCCTTGAAACATCGATTTGGTGGTGCAATTTACAAGGTAACCTCCAACACTCTGATATTTTACGGGTCTAGACACTAGAGTGTCTTTCACACTACCTGCCATTCTTTTGGGTGTATATACTTGTTACTTAATTTTTCTTTTTTTTGGTTGAACTGGCCAGAGAAAAGTCACTTGTCTTGAAGTTCAATTCAGTTAACTTTAGTCCCTGAGCTTCTTTGTGATTGAGTAAAGAAGATGCTTAACTTTTAAAATGATTCCAAATTGCTGTCTGAACTAGGGTGATCTCCAGTAATTCATGATTATTTGTCGAGTTACTAGATATTGGCACTTCTTGGTGGTTTTTATCTCTAAATGTATTAACGGTCATTTTCTACTTTGAGATGCAGAGTGGAGTTTCACCAGCTTCCTGGAAATGTTCAGAAGAGTTTTTCTCACATCAAATAAAGAGCAGAGATCCTCTTAAAATTGGGTATGTTTCCTGATATCTTACATAGTTCGTGCATGCTTTCAAAGTCTCATTGCCATCGTGCAGGCTTTCTTGTTCTCTTTTGAGTTTTGCTAGATCATGACAGCATTTACTTCAAAAAATGGTGCAGCTTTTCGGATGTTTGGGCTCTTCGATTGGTCCGCCATCTCTTACTGTGGGATCCAGTAAGTTTTTTAATATGCAAATGACTTTCTTAACTATTTCCTCTTGAAGAATGCGTTGCTTGCCACAGACTGAAATTTATAATTTCCAAATGTATGCTTATAGCTTTTTTTTCTCAAGTATGCCGGTATGTCTTCTGTAAATGAGGAGCATTCGCATTGATTACAATGGGTTAAATCAGCTGAAAAACCTAAAAGACACCCCAGAAAAGTTGCTTAAAGTCTCACGGGCAAACAGCATTTCAGATATTTGCAAGTATCCTGTAGCATCTCCTTTATGGCTTTTATGTGAGGTCCTCAACGAGTATCTTGGAAAAAGTTACACTCCATATCCAGAAAATAGGAAACTTGGAGGTTTCTACTGGCCCTGTTCTTGCTTTGTAAAAGTTTTCTGTCTTTTGGCTTGCTTTAAACAATATCTGAAATGGGAGAATTTCATAATCTTGAGAACCATTTTGTAAGGGTTATGGATTCTTGGCTTTTACTGCAATGTTTTAGGACACACATGGTGCGAGTCTTGATGTAAATGCTATACTTGATACACCGGAGTCCTTATCATGAGAATTAATTTTGTGAACTGGTGAGTATACCTATGGTCCCTTTACATGGATTACTTTTACTGAAAGTATTTATAATAATAAAAAAAAGTCCAAAAGTTATGTTAATATGGGCTCTTGGCATCAAGTGCAGTTGACCTGATCACGCAGGAAACTTACTACACTTACAATGTATCAGGAACTTTTTCCCCTTTTCACATTGCGCATGCACTTTCAAGATACTCATACCGAAACTATACTCTTTCTCCAAGCATTTTGAATTATGATGGAGAGGACATTTGGTTGTAATTCTTTGCTTGAATTCAAAAGATCACTTACTACTTAAATTCCTACATAGTTGGACATATGTTAACATTCATAATGAATTGCAGGATGACCGATTCAGCGTCGATGAAGCTCTGCAACATCCTTATTTTGAGACTCTGCGCAGGACATAAATAATGGGAAGACTCGAACATCTGAATATGAACTTATAGGCTCCTGTTAGCAGAGCGGTGTGGATTACCTTCACGGTCTACTGATTCGACATGCAAGCAATGTACCCAACAGAAAGGTAAATCTGGAAATGAGCGTAATGATAGTAATCTGCTTCGCCATTCAATATTGCTCAATGCTTTCTACCACTAGCATGTGATCTTTTTATTATTGAGATGCGTGCGAACATTTCAGCAGGGAAATACCTTTGCAGCTGCAAAAGGAGATTGTTAAATGCCCATTCCCTTGTAGAGAGTAACAGTAAGGCGAGGCAAACAGTTTCCAGCCCGAAGCCCATCGACATTTTCACTTTCTGCTTGTATAGACACGATGTTCCTGATACGGTATGTCACTGATATACATGTTCTCCATTCAAATATTGGCTTTCACGGCGGTAGCCAATGATGCAAAGTCATCAGCTATAGCTTTCTTTAGATCGTCACACGATAGCATGCCTTCGTATACTCATTAGTTCTTTTCTTTTTCTTCTTTTTTTCTTTTTTTGGGGAGTACCTCTGTATATTACGGTGTTGTATATACAATCTGACAAATGTACAAACTTTCTATTTCCAGCTATTTGACATTCTCAGAAAAACTTCCCTGATTCCACAATATGGTCATTCGGATCGGATGTGACCATACCTTTTGTGAGGATAATCCAAACGCTCCACCGGGTAAGCACGAATTGAAACTGAAGCGCATAAAAGGCACGTTTCAACTTCAAGGATGTCGTTGCAGTTTCTTCCTTAAATCTAAATATATTCATATTATCATCTCCAAGATGCATATTGAAGCTCATAATGTCCAAAAAAGCGCCACACTCGTCATTTGCCATTACAATTAGGGCAAGCTGCTGTACATAGACGGCAGAGTATGAAAGCTATGCTAGGTCAGGGTCATGTCTGCGTCGTGGACAAATCACTTGAAGACCTACACCGTTAGTCCTATCCCGCCTACCCTGAGGCAATCGGACGACCGGGATCAACTTCCCGTCAAATATAATAATCCCCGTCAGTATAATAATTATCCCTTCATGTGGATAAGTATTTCACCAAGCCGAAATGGAACTACAACTCCATTCTTCCCTCATTCCCTCACTCGAAACCGGACAAGCCTAAAGATCCCGAAAAGTCACACCTACAAAGCAACCGCAGGCAGGACGGCAATTCCGATGGTCCCATTGCGGTGCCAAAGAAAAGAACCTGAAGGCACTGTAATTGCTCTCTTAATGGATTTAAGCTGTTTAAGCACGACCATCCACTTTGATCCCATGTATGCATGAGAAAGAATTAGCGATGCATTAACCGACTAAATAGATGAAGGAATGTGACTTTCTGCGCTTCATTTGACATTTTTCCTCGTACAGGTGAAACAAAATGAAGAGAACATAAGAACATATATAACTTACCAAAATCCATTAATAATGGCAAAAAGGATACAATGTGGTCCTACAGGATGATTCAAGCGCGCTTACTGTACACGATGTGTTGAAATGTTGGATGCACTCTCTGCTCCATGGCCAGACTTATGGCTCGTGGCTGTTTACTCGGCTGTGAAGCTCCAGCATCTCTTGATGGTACGGATCGACACAGAGAGCTGCTCGACAGTCTCGGAGGGCACCCATAACATTGCCAACATGCTCGTGGAATGCTGCCCGCAGGTGCAGGAGGTGAAGGTCGGCCTTGAATGCAATTGCCCTCGAAACTTCGGCAATAGCTTCATCTTCCTTCTGACTATCCATTAGTACTGTCAACATCAAAGAGAAAGAGAACGGATTCAATTTCTGTTTGAAGTGTTAATTAATCTCACAAGATTATGGAATAAAACTGGACGTTCAGACTACAATTCAAGTACATGAACAAGTATTATTGCATGTCATACCGAACAACAATTGGTTATGTGAGAGCAAGTGTAAGCCACTATCATCTGAGAGAAGCAATGCATCAAACAAATGAAAAGACATTGTTAAGGTGTTCACCAACTAGCTGAAAACAGCAACAAGTAGGGACCAAAATTTCACGGATCTCAAAATTAAGCACGACAGAGGGAACCAGAAGGAGAGGTGGGGGTAAAAGCCTCATTGTGTAAGTTCCAAAACAAAAAATCTCTGGGAACCAGCACTACTAACTGGATAGCAGTACAAAAGCATAGAAACATCAGTTACAAGTCAAACAAATAACGGTAGAATGTGCACTGGCTCAAACAAGGAAATTACAGTGAGGACCAAAGTAATGGATACTATACATCCATAAGACCAGCATCGCTGTTGAAAAATCTAAATCTTAATTATTTGCTATCAAAATACTGTAAAACGCTATTGCATAATGTAAAAAAATTTCTACATCAAGGGCAAAGAAATTTCCACATCAAGGGGGGAAAAAAGCAGCATGGAATATTCCTAATGACTATGCTCATCTAAGGTCGCCTTTGGCATTTATATACATGCATGCTTAAAGTGCCTATTCAAAAATATGGACTTATTAACAAAAGAACTAGTGTGGAAACATTTAAAAGGTATGACAAAAAAGTTGAGGTTGATCAATAACCTGCAGCTCGGTATCTGTATGGATAGACACGAAGCGGGTCTAATCGAGTAACCATCTCAAGGTCAGCCATAGCAAGTTCACGATCAGAATATTCAGACCTCTTCTCATACGCAGATGCATTATTCCTCGCCTTCTCTATCAGTTGTGACATCTCCTTGTATGCTGCAGCTTTGTCATTTTTGAGAAAATGTACTCGAGCAAGCCCTTGATGGGCTCTTGTGTGCCTGATTTTGAGCGCGTTGATATAGCAATCAGCAGCCAAATCTAGTTTCCCACAGTCCACGTAGATACTGCCAAGATTGTTCAGCGCCTGGCAATGTGTTTGAGTTCACACAGATTAGTGAAGATCAAAGACTAAAAGCTTGTTGTGTCTCTTTCAGCAAAGTTAAGTGAAAAATGCATCACAATTTGTAGAATATGAATGCTTTTAACAGGTGATTAAGATAAGAACTCTATAAAACTCTGTTTTCTTCTCACACACACGCAGCAACAATAACTTTCATGCAAATACAGCAGGTAGCATCTGTCACAAATTAGAAAACAGCAGCCTGAGCATTCAATAAGACTGAGATCTAACAGCTGTTGCAACATCCACCAGATTGTACATGCAATAACTTGGCAAATGCAATAACGAAATCCACTTCATGCCAGATTTGATTTTATACTTATAAGAAACATCATTAATATGGCCAAAACATGCAGGAAGCTAACAAGACAGGACAAAACGCCTTTGAAAATTATTTGCCACAGTTGTGAGCGTACTAAAAAGTTATCATTTAGTGCCAGTGTTGAATTGATATGGGAAAGTCATACCAGGGAAAGCCTACAGGCTACGTCTCCAATAATACAAAAGGCAGATAGGTAATATCTAGTCGGATTATCAATTGACATCAGCCACTTCTTCCAAAGATGCAGAGTTTTTATTCAATACATTTAGTAAAACAAATCAAGATGCTCAGAATCTTTTAAGGACAAATAAATTGCTTTATACTCTAAAATTGTCAAAAATAAATCATAAATTCACCAAAAGAACTGCAAAGATAATGATACGCAACTTGATGACCAAGAGGGAAAGAAAACGCTGGAACTGATGTTAGAGGAGATATTCATTGAATGACCAGAACTACAAAGAAAAGGAAACCTCTACATGTATAGGGTATGTGTATTGGAACCAGAAAGCCTACCTGACCTTTGCGAAGCCTATCTGAGGGGCACTTCAATGCATTTTCAAGAAGTGAAACAACTGTAGAGGAACAAGATGTATCCTGGCTAGAATCTGCCAGTGCGTAGGCTTTTAGGAAGAAAGCCTCAAAGGATCTTGTGATTTCAATAGACTCCTCAGCCTTTCGAAGCCCTTCCTCACAGTGCCCAGTGTCATATAAGATCCAGCCTTCATAAACTAGGCGCTCATGTTCGTTGGCGGCATGCTGCCGAGCTAAATGTAAACTTCTCATGGCTGCCTCAGGACAGCTCAACCTGATCAAGAGTGCGACAAATTTACAGTCAAATGTCATCCAAAACTCCACCTGTTTGCAAGTAGATATAGATATAGAATAGAATAATGCTAACAGGAATAGCTTAGAAGCAAGGGCAAGAAGACCTGGATTCTGAACAGGCAATTTTATGATAAACAAAAAAGGGAATGAACTGCGAGGTGGGAAGACAACACCAGAGAAACAAATGCGCAAGCCTTGTAGGTTGTTCCAAAGCCAAGATTCAAGAGAAATGAACAAACATCTCCAAGCAACTGCTCTATAGATATACTCTAGAAAATGCTCTCAGAAGCATCAAGAAACAAAGGTACTCTCAAAGAACAGTAAAATTCATGTTTTCACGCCTCTTCTTCTGAAAACTTCACATGTACATAAAAATGAACAAACATGTCCAAGCAATTGCTCTATAGCTAATTGTGCGTGCACACGCATCTTCACTCAAGATGGCTTATGTAAAAGCCACCTAACTATAGTTGAGCAAGTTCTTTCTTTGATCCCAAAGGGCTAATGATCCAGTTACATCTTTAATGACCCTACAAACAAAATTCCTAATGAAGCATCGCCCAATTGATTTTGACACTCATAAAACATTTTTTATAATGATCCCACGTTAAGGATGGTGCTCTACAATTCACAAAATTCAAACCATCTTAAAGTTGTGTAATTCTCTAGATGATCCAATAATGGCGACCCGAGTTATTTTGGTACAATAGTAATCACCTCCTGGACAAGCAATACATGAGCCATTTAACAATCTGCCAAAGAAAGACTTGCTTAGAGCTATATATGGCAGGATTAAAAGGAACTAATAATCTCAATGTCTTTTAAACCAGCTTTACTCTGAATGCTTCAGCCAAATGCTTTAAGCTGAAAACAATAGAAACCACTTTTTTGGTCTCCACCTCTAGGAGGTTTCCAATCGAAAGTCTACTTTTAGGGAAGCATAAACAGGAGAATTAGTGTCCACAATCTCAAGAATAAGACAGTGAACACAGAAATAATTGGAGGTTGCAGAAATCAAAATCCTAGTAAAGCTATGCAATTGTAATATTCACACTGAAATGCAAAAGTGATCATCCTTACCACTTATGCTCACATAAAAGCTTTACATACGTATGATAAAGTGCTCAATAGATATGATGCAGCAGCCTACCTGAGGAGGAGGAGCGACTGTCTAAAGTACAGAACACCCTTTGGTGCATCAGATTCAACAAGCATCTGGTAAATAACAGAGAGTGAACCAATATCATCAACTGAAGACCACCGCTCATACAATTGCATCCAACAATCAGCTGTTGTCCAACTGTCAACATGCTCTCTCACAAGTGTACGGAGTTGGGATGCTGCAACCCGTCCCTCAAACATCCTATATTCAGGAGAGAGTGTGAGAATTGCCTGAACATCACAAATTGCTGATCGGTAATCCTCAAGGACTAAGTAAAAGCAAAAACGGAGTTCCAAGCACTCTAATGCAAGTTTGAAGCCAAGGATCCGATTGATCTCCGCAAGCGCACCTTGGACATCTTGTTTCCTCATTAAGGAAGCAGCTCGATACATGTAAGGATAAGGTAGAGTTGGGTCCAAGTCAGTTGCTTTCTCGAGGTCTTCCCATCTCTTATCTCCTTCACAGTATAATGACCTCTCCTCGTGCATCCATCCCAGTGGCTTACAGCTTCCGGAGGTAATAATGGAGCTGAGCTTGTCATAGGCCCCTGATTTTTCACCCTTTAAGTAAGCTAGTCTAGCCAATCCTGCAACTGAGTACACATGACCTGCGGTAACAGCTGCCTCAAAAAGATGCTCAGCTTCATCATACTCTTTTCTCAGAAGCCTGACACATCCCAACTGATGGAAAGCCAGCAGTTTCTGCCTATCAGTTTCAGCAGACTCTAGCAACCGCTCCAAAAAACAAGCAGCTTTATCTGATTGAGGGTCAAGAGTCATAGCGACTTCACTCAGTAAACAGTAGAGTGAAAACAAAGCTGGCCCAGCCATGATCGACCTTTGTTGTCTGTTAGCATGGCTAAATATTTGCACGACCCTTTCATCATTTAAACAATCGGGAAGTTCATGCAAGAATACTTGCAAGCACGAAGCTGCAAGGACACAGGAGTTCTCTTCAAGGGCGTATTCCATGAGTTCTACTGCATCATCTCTGCACGAAACAAAAGCTGCAAGCTTTCTATCACATGCATCTTTTAGTCTTTCACAACAGAAGCGATTTGCGAAGATGAGTATTTCCAGTACAAGATTTGGAGAAACTTCATTTAAATCTCCCGTCATGCTAAACTCATTGATAGCTCTCAAGCCTGAAGCGGAGATATTGTTCTCAGACAAATCTATGTCCTCTCTTGCTGATTCTGTGAAGCACCCATTAAGCATTGCTTGAAAAGGAGCCGAAAGGCATGCCATTTTCTGCCTATCACAGACTATGTTCTCATCTCCAATTCTAAAAGTAACACTCCTTGAAAGTTTAATGTCGCTAGTCAAAACATATTGACTAGAACTCACATTTGTATCCTCTGGAAGCATTGAGGCAACATCTATATGGCCAAACTCTTCTACACACTTGCCACAAGTTGCAAGCAAGTCGGCAATAAGCTCCTCACCTTGTTTTTCATACTTCAACCATGCACCGAAGACAATTTTCTCGTGCACACTCGTAGCCTTCTGCCATGCAGCGCGGAGGCTTCTCCTCATCAATTTAGTTTCTCCCAGACCTCTAAAGACCTGGAACTTCCATAAATAGAGGTTCGGCCTCTCCTCGGGAGAACAAGTCTCAAGTTCTTCATGAATTTGTGACAAAACTTCTACATAATCAACTGGTTTAAACAAAGGCAGTATCGATGGCTCGGAAACCTTGATGAGAGATTCTCTACAACAATTACCCCAACCATAAGACATTGACTTTTAAAAACTAGGGGAAGTAAAAATTCAACCTACTGAAAATTCAAGGACTTACATAGACGAAGAAAAAGAGTACTGCGGTGAAGATTTCGAGAGCTTCCCTCTTTCAACTTGAAGCCAAGACTGCGGATTGAGAGCATTGAGCTGTGTCTCTTTAAAGGACTCAGAAGGGAAGAAAGTCCTCATTGGGCAAAAGAGACGGAACCACTGCCAGATCTCCACGATAACAAGATGTGCTTCTCATCCAACCATTCCACACACAGAGAACGTCCAAATTGTAATTTTGCAACTAAAAAAGCTCGCCGCTTCCTATCATAAACTGCTAGGCTGAGCCGAAATCACAACCTAAGCCGCCAAACACCAAGAAAACATCCCAATCGCTAGCTTCAAATGCTCTACGAGCTCAACCTAGAATTCGAACCAAAAATCCGCAATTCAGCATTTTGGTTTCCAAAATGAACCGCGATTTTCGAAAATTTGACGCGAAGAAGTCTGCAGGAAAAAGAAAAAAAAAAAGAAGAAGAAGAAAACGAAACAGAGAACGACATCCACACAGTGCTTTGCTTGAGTCTTAAACAACGATCGATGGTAACTTAGAGCAGACAAAAAGATGAACAGTACAGCTCAACCTAACTCACACTACCACCCCCGATAAAAGGAAAACGGCAACCACTCGCAGTCATCCAAAGATCTCTACCTAAAAAAAACGAAAAAAAGAAAAACACCCAACCAAACAAACATCATTTTCCCCCGAATCAAACTCAATCTATCTTCGACAACGACGCCGACAGAAAACGAAAAAACAAAAATCAAACAAGCACAGTAAATTTATAAAAAAAAAACTAACATTTATTCAAAGAACAAAGAAACGAAGAGAAACCCACTTTTCTTCCCCGGGCTGAGCACGAATCGGAGCACAATGGAGGGGAAGGAGGAACCCATGACAGATCGGACTGTTGCAGAATCTGAGAAGAGAAAATTGAACGTTCCTCCCCCAGGCGCATATGCATACACTTTCCGCTTTTCGTTCTGTAAATGCGAAAGTTGTCGCTTTTCCTTTGTTCTTTTATATTTCGAATTTATTTTTCCTCTCCTTTCTTTTCAAGGTTCTGAGTGGAGATGAAGATGGAGATGGAGAAGAGAGAGAGAGAGAGAGAGAGAGAGAGAGAGAGATGGACAGAGACGGGTCGCAGAAACTGAAGTGAGGAAAACATTCAAGCACTGCCAGAGCAACAGATCAGTGAGGGGATCGATTTCAGATCCGGAGTGGGGGAGGAGGAGGAGGAGGAGGAGAAGACGACATGCGTGGGCGACGCGTCGTCGTTTTTGAGGCGGTGATGTTTTCCAACATCCTGCGGGGTCGAGGTGGACCTTTTTGTCTTTTCCCCTTCTTTTTTTTTTTTTGGTAGTATTTTGAGAATGTTTGGTGAATTAGTTAATGAGCGGCATTAGTCTCTTAAGCCGAGCCAAACCAAAGGGGAACCTGCCCCTTAATTTCTGGAGGTTGAGATGAGATGAGATGATTAGTGGGCGAAAAATAAAATAAAATAAAAGGATGAAAAATGATTTAAAATGATGGTGCTGGTCATGCCCGGCTGGGCTCCAGCCGGCTCCATGGAGCCCAGCTAATTGGCGGACTCGGTTCTTCACACGCGCAACTAGCACCAACGGAAATAATAATAATAATAATAATAATAATACTTCGCAAAAAATAAATAAAAAATAAAGAAAGCCTAACAGCCTATGAGACAAAGTGGTGACCATGTTCTATTCCTAATCGTGAACTTTGCTAAGCATGGCATGTGATTAAATTTATTTAATGTGAGCATTGATCGATGGCGAAACCCGATGGTTGGTTTAAATTGCTCCTTATGTTATATATGGACTTGTGGATAAAAAGATAAGGTACGGAAAATTTAGGTTGTGCGTACGTCTTTTTATATTTTTCGCACTATATTGTATGGCATTAATTTTTAAGCAATTTTATAGAAGGGATCCGACATCAATCGGGCAAATTTCCTGTTCAGAATACTTTGTAGAATAGTGGATTAAGTGAGGATGCACTTCAAAACTTGAGCAAGTGACCCGAGTATAAAAATTTATCTTGCATATGTGATGCGAGTAAACGAAACGTCTGTTGCAACATTGATTTACATATACAAAGTATGCTCCTTAATTATTAAATTACCCATAAGATTGGTTGCCCACAGAAAAAAACATGGGGCCTAACTTTTAGGGTTTCCTAAGTGTACATACGCAGAAAATCCTATTTTGAGCTTATCCGGCATTGCATGTTTAATGAACACGCGAATAAATTCTCATTCTTTAGCGTTAAAGTAATAACACAAGAACAAAACTAACCCGTAGTCGGTAAAAATACTTATAGTTTGAGCTTATTTCATTACTCGATTAACAAGGTAAACTAGCCAATTGTCACTTACATATAGCGACATTTGGTCCCTAATATATAATATTTTTCAAGTATCTTTATTTAAATGGCCTATTTTTCGTATGATTGGTATAGACTCATGGTAATATTATTTCCACAATTTTTATATAATAATGTCATTTTGTCTTTTACATATATTAAAGCAAAACGATGTTAGATATTGGGGTGTGCATCGAACAGATCCAACTTGGGAACTAAACCGAACTAACCGATCTTGATGCTTCCCAATCCCAATTTTGAAATGAGAATAACCAGTCCAGTAAATGTGGAACTAGATTGCCGGATCAACTGATATAACTTAATTTCCTCGTATTTTTTGTTTTGAAACAAACCCGAAATTAGTCAATTACATTCATTTTTTCACTTTACTATAGTAATGAGTTCCTTATATATAAAAGCTAATCCTACCCATTCCTCCATATTTTTGTTTGTATATATAGACTTACATTCTTTTATTACCTAACACATGTTGATACGATTCCCTGTAATAAAGCATACCACAAAATCCAATGAAAGACTCGTCGATTTCCAACTAGCGCTACACCCTCGATCGTGCAAACATTTTTTTGTTTAATGAATAAATCGAAAATATTGTTCTTATTTTCTTTTAATGTTTGGAAACTCCCATTTGTAGGGAATAAAAGGAAAAGAAAGAAAGAAAAAGAATCACCGGTTCTTGGACCGACCTTAGATTTTGCCCAAATTGGTTAGTTCAGTTTCGGGATTAGGTGGACCAAATCTTAGCTTTACAAATTTGGAACTGACCTTACCCAATTTGCCTTTTAGGTCCCGGGATGGGAACCAATCCATCTTGGACTTGATCACTCCTAATTGAATGAACATCCTATCTTGTACAATATAATTTTTGTCCATTTTATAACTAACATGTTATAAAACTATCTCGGCAAATTACTTCTTCTAAGTAGGTTGTAAAGGGTGATTACACGAAATATTTGCACTTCAACCAAATTGACTATATCACCAGTTCTCCCGCCTTAAAAAAAATTATCAATCCTTACGAACTTTACCTCGTATTCAAAAAAAAAATATTTGGAAAGTTTTCATAAACCCGAATCTTGCCGTGTATATTGATGGATAGAAATTGCCATCCCCCATTTATTATATTGCGTCCTTCACAATTTGACATATATTCGTTACAAAATATTTGAACCCTTTCCAAATACATTAGTTTTAACACGTGAACCCACATTAATTTCTTTTTTTTAATAAAATTTGTATAGAGGAAGTAAAGGGCAGAGGGGGAAAAAAGGAAAGGTGGAGAAATAGACCCAAAATCTACATGGTGGCCCAAATAAAGAAGAAGAATAAACCCAAAGTCACATCTGCAATATCCATCACATTTGCAACTAAGTTCACAACCTTCTCAATTTATTACTCTAGAGGATCGATGTCTATAGTGTCTCAAAATATATTTTTCTAAAATGACAATATATATATTTTTTGCAATAGCTACTACATCATAGGACTGAGCACATGGACCGCTCAACCCGAGAATCGCCCAGATCGGACTGGCCGGGTTGGTCCGGTTCTTTGAAGTTGTGTTCGGTCCATAGTTCCTAAAAATGAAATCGGTTTTCAGGTGGTTTGGTTCCCAGTTTTGCCTTTTCAGGAACCCGACCGGACCACTTAGACCAAATTGGAACCGGCCTAACTCTCTTGCAGTTTCAGACTTCAGAATCAGAGAGTTCTCTTCTCTTCTCCATCGCTCGTTCCACTTTCCTTCCTCTGTCCAGCAAGTCGACTCCTCTGTCTCGACTTTCTTCTTTCGTCTCGCTCGAACTCTCTCCATTCAAGCTCGAGAGTCAACTCCTCTGTATTTTTTTATTCCTTTCTTAGATATTGTGTAATTTGTCGTTTCTCGATTACGGTCTCATTAGATCATCCTGAAACCAGACCGCATCAACCGGTTCGGTCCTCAGTCCTAAAAATCAAGGATCAATCCCATCAGTCCAATTTCCAGTTCTAGGGAGAATCGCACCGCCTGAAAAACCGATTACTCCCACTACATCATTGCCACCGCTTGATTGAGGTGGGGACACCCACAAGTCTGCGTTTTTGGCTCCATCCCACTCCGGATTGTCCCCTGCAGAACTGAAAAATAGTGAATTGGACAACTCATTGCTTTGCTGTTGCTTTTATGGCAACTCGATCTCAATATATTAATAATAATAATAAAAAGAAAAGAAAGGGGCGAGAAAAAGGAAGGGAAAATTAAAAGAAGGCAGGGGTTTGGTTTTTCCTCAATTTGAATGGAAGTGACAAAAGAATTGCATGAGAATTTGGGGCGCACGCGGTCCCAAGTGGTCATGTCCCTTTCCCCCTCCCCGACCTCGGAGAGACAACCTTGACCGTTCATGCCCATCCCCAGTTCGCATCCTCATGAATGTCAGCTTTTGCTTTTTTTTTTTGTTTTTGTTTTATTTATCGGAAAGACGGCGTCGGGCCATACTTTTATACGTATCGATACCTACCTCAATAATGAGATGATCAGACTCTCTTGTCATCGAAATCGACGTCTTATAATTAGATTTGTGCACACGAGCTTTAATCCTTGAGGGGGATTCTATTGCTTGCGGTTAATCCATTTTTTTTTTCTTAAACTTCGTTTTGGTGTTTAACATTCCTTAGAGATGCTTTATGCCGTAAAGTCGTACGAAAAGATGAATTAATCTAATATGAATTGTTCTCTTGTTGGGATTCAAGAGTGTAGATCTGTGGGACTGACACGGGCCGATTGGTCATGTTCCCTTGCTTCCTCCCATCCGAAACTTGTCATGGTGGGCTGGGCTGGGCTGGGATGGGCCCGGCCCGGGGAAAGAGTTGACGTGATTTTCCTCTTAAATGAACATTCCGGCACAGGCTGTGGCGGGTGCTCTCGACAAAATAAAAGCATCATCAATCGCCAGACTTGACTTGGGCTTAGGCCCATTTCTCGACCAAAAAGCGAAAACCTTTAATCAAAGCATACGCCACGCCAGATTCTAAGATGAAAATTGGGGGAGAGACGCATCATGACATGGGCTTTGACGTTGCTTGACCAACACAACGCCGTCTTGTCCGACCGATCACGCCGCCTTCGACGGTGGCGGAAATTGGATTAGGCATCGGCATTTATGCGGAAAAGTCCAAGAGAAGGCGGGACCCACGAGCCCTTTCCAGCAGGCGGAATATCCACGCTCCGGAGCACCTTGAATTTACGAATATCCGGACAACCCGAATAATTCCAAAGTCAAAAACATTTTTCTTTTCGGTCCAGAAAAATAAATATTGTTCACGGAATATATATATATATATATATATTTATCGCTGGAATGGGATATTTTCCAGCCACAACGTCTATCCGTAGAAATTTAAATTCTAGATATTTTCAGGGTGCTTGTTTTTTTTTCCCTCGTGCGACGCCTGTGAACACCGCTCTCCGTTCCGGCGACACGCCACGTGTCCCCGGCGAATCGGCACCGATCAAAGCATGAAATCCACGCGAAGCATCCCGAAGATTCTTCCTCTTTAATTGACACCCCCACGCACGCCTCCTCCTCATTTACTCTCGCTGAGAAAGATTCACGAGAAAACCGTCCTTATTTTCTCTCGCTTTCTCGCACTTTCCCTCCGCCGAGAAAGCGTCAGGGCTTCCATCCTCCGCTCCGAGAAGGATCCGCCGAAGCAGTCCCGATCATGTGGGGGCAACCGCACCGTAAGGATGTGGAATCGGGGGCGAGGCCCCTGTATCCGATGATGCTTGAGTCGCCCGAGTTGCGGTGGGGCTTCATCCGGAAAGTCTACTCGATCGTCGCCCTCCAGTTGCTCGCCACCATCGCCGTCGGCGCCGTCGTCGTCTCCGTCCATCCAATCGCCAATTTCTTCGTCAGCACCGGCGCTGGCTTGGCGCTGTACATCGTCCTCATCATCACGCCTTTCATTGGTGGGTTTTGCGTATTCCCCTGGTGGATTCGTCTCGTTTTGAACTTTCCCCGGCGCGTCAATGGGTGCTGGTTTCGATTGGCTGAGTGATGGTTTTGATTCTTTATCTTTCTTTCCTTTTTGTTGCAGTTCTTTGTCCGTTGTATTACTATCACCAGCGGCACCCTGTGAACTATCTCCTGCTCGGGATTTTCACCATTACCTTGGCGTTCGCGATTGGATTGACCTGTGCATTCACGAGTGGTGAGTTTCGTACTCTTATTTGGATTTCGGATTTCATTTCTCGTGACATCTGATTGCTAACTAGAAAAGGGCGAATCATCGACGAACGTTATTGAGATGGCATCTTTGGTACAATCGGGCAGATAGGCTATATGCTTCTGCTATGTTTGGAAATATTTGTAGTATATTGATTTGAGGAAGCTTGTAATTAAGTTGAAACGCAAGAGAGAGAGGCTGAAGTGTAGATAACTTACATAGAGAAATTTTATGTAAGAATGTAATTGATTTCTATAATTAGGACAACACTATCTTCTCAGATATATTTGTTCATCAAGCTAGGGAAATTTATAATCTGTCGAGGTCCATGCCTATTGAATACATTAAAAAATTAAGGAGGTGTGAAGATGGGTTCATTTTTGTGTTTATAAAGCAAGAGTTAGTGTGTTGGAGATGATAAAGCGCTTGTTAATTGAGGAAGCTGCATGAAGTCATTCCGACTTTTATGTTATGTTTTAGATTGGACTGGAAAAGATGGGGCCACGCTGCCAATGCAAACTGGTTAATGGCTAGCTAATAGTTATTGATAGCTAGCTATTATGGGGTTGCTTTGACAGCCTGTTGCTTTGGGCTTGATCACCTGTCCATTTATGTGCTTGTTTGATCATAGCTAAAGATTTAAGAGGTGGATTTTGCATTTGTGCCCCATCATTTACAAAAAGTACATATGCTTCTTCGATTAGACAGTAGACCCATCGACATGACTATAGGCTTCCGTAGACAAGTGCCTCTGTTTCACTAACTAAGCTAACCTGAAAAGGAAAATACACTTTTCATGAAACTTTGAAATTCGAAGCACGCAATTTAAAAGGGCTGACTTTCAAAGTAGCCGATTCTATATGCTAAAAGCATATTAAATGAGGCGTAACTAATGTATGGCGGGACTCAAAATGGTCTGGCGCTTCCCTGACCCTGTGCTGTGGGAGCTTTGTGCATTGGGCTGCCTCCCTCTTTTATTCGTCGAGTGCTCCATGGGAAACTCTAACAGATTAAATCATGGTGATGGCATCCTAATACAACCTCCGCCCCCCCTCTTCTCTCCTTCCCCCTCTTTCTCCTCTCCCCTCCTCCTTGCAGAGTCTCTCTTCCAATGTAACTTATGTAGGAGGTAGCACCTTCTTGTATGTTTGTGCTTGTTAATTAGCTCCTAAAATCTCATCATCTATACTGTTTTGAATGGTAACAGGGAAGGTCATACTGGAAGCCGTTATTTTGACTGCTGCGGTAGTTGTTAGCCTTACTCTCTACACATTCTGGGCTGCTAGGAGGGGTCAGGATTTCAACTTCCTTGGACCCTTCTTGTTTGGTGCCATCATAGTGCTTATGGTGTTTGCTATGATACAGGTATATGAGTGGAACAATTATGCGTACTAGAACATCTGCTGCATAATCTTTTCATGTGGATTTAACTCTTCTTTGCGGTGTTGGTTGTGGCTGCAGATCTTTTTTCCTTTGGGCCGGATCTCTGTGATGATATATGGGTGCTTAGCGGCGCTCATTTTCTGTGGGTACATCGTGTATGACACAGACAATCTGATCAAACGCTACTCATATGATGAATACATCTGGGCTGCAGTTGCATTGTACCTCGACATCGTCAATCTATTCCTATCTTTGTTGACCATCTTCAGAGCTGCTGAGAGCTAGACAGTATTGTTCTGATCCGAGTATGTCATTTCTGCACCCCTTGCTTCTAGATCTTTCCTCGACCAAGTGAACATACCAAACCGAAAAGAAAGGGCAGTTGGTCAATGTTGATTGTGTAGAATGTTTGATGCTGTACTTTCCATATCCCACCCAACTTTTGTTGCGACACCAACAGGAGTTCTGATTGTCGTAGCAACTTTCTAGTGACAAACATTGGATGTGTATGCATATTGCAGGATTTTGTAAGTTTGAGGGCATCGATGGAGTATTAAGTATACATATGGGATAATGTTCTCTGGTTAGAGACGAGAGAGACTGCAGCTTATACATGATGCATTGTTTTCTTAGTTAAATGGAGCGTGGAAGGAAGGAATCGATCTCTTGAAGAAACTGTAGCGCTAATAGCTTTTGGGGATGTTATGAACTGGACTTAACTTTGCCCCCATTAAAGGTACCCTGATGCAATTCTTGATAAGAGTCGCGCTGTGATCGTGGACATGATGAGATAGATGAAGTGTTTTCATTGGGAATTCCTAGCTAATTTTTCAGGTCACTGTTTTTTTCATGTGTATTTAACAAAGGAAGAATAGAGGGGAAAGGAGAGCTCTGCTGATTTTGACGAGGTGGGGCGACCTCCATGCTCGGAGGGGGAAGTCATGTTTGACCGTAGGAAGGTGCAAAGCCAAAATTCACTTGGAGCGACTCCATGACCTCCACATTTGAAGAGACGAAGTGCTGAGATAAATAACGATTACAGTTCCTTGCCATGGTGGTGATCTTGCTAATGCAGGCCATGCTTGGTTTTCTTTTTTACTCCTGAATGTTGGTTATTTTAAAGTCTGGCTTTTTAAAGATGGGACGAATAGAACGTCGACCATGTTGTTATCTTCAAATTCGTGCGCGATAGAAGATAGAGATATCCTCCCTTGCCGTCCGCGTGACGAGGGAGATATTTAACTGGTTATGTCCCGGCATCTGAGAAGGCGATCTCGATCCTTGGTAAAATCCAAGTGCAGTCTTGAATAGTTGAGCTTTGTCTCCTCTATCCCGGACATCCTGGTGCGCGCGGAGAATGTCTGCTTCTTGGTTTCCCAATCTCATGAACTGCAATTGGGGTTGATCGGCCTTTTGTTGCAGAGTCGATCAAGCTAGTGACATCTCTAGCTCTACTTAATATTAAGGGGATGGTCAGTTGTCCATTATCCACGGATAAAGTGAGAAATTCATTCCATGCATATCTGGTGTTACATCTTTAAATAAGATAGTCCCCAGGAAGTCTATCTCAAGGCATTCATATATGTATGTATTCGTGAAGTTTCGTGGTCCTGGGGGGTGGTGAAAATCCAGACATGACGCGTTCGGAGCAAACCCATACGCTTAACCTAGAGTCTTGCCAATTTAGCTGCTCGAGAGAATAGGTAAACCTCAAACAGGAAGGTGAAGAAACGGGTATGTCCAATAATGAAGATCAGAGGCTTCCCATTGTGAACATATGCAAACTGAGTTCAAGAGGTGCTCTTTCTTTCAGCGACCGTAGACAGCAGCCTCGATACGCCTTGTGTCCACATCTCGTATTCCCACCTGTTCTTGCACTCGAACTCTACTACGCCCCGGGTCGATGTTTTGAGTCCGAAGTAGCGGCGCTGTTCACCGCCGTCGAAGATGTGCCTCCCAGGCCAAGCTGGCACATCCTTGTGCACTTCCACGATGACATCTGGATTTCCAGCAAAGGGAATGGTTAGTATAGGCTACGCAATTTTGTCCAACGTATGCTGTTCTCTAAACTGATTTTCATTCCTCTGTGGGTCTAATAGAAATGAGACTTAGAGATCGGAAAATGCATGAGACATCTGAGGCGGGGGAGACATACTCTTGTCCTTTTTGGTTACGGTTCCAGCAACATGTTTGCTCTTCATCTTCAGGATAACCTGAAAAGGCATAACACTCAGACGAAGATACACTCTGATGACGAAACCGGAGAAATCCTATATCATCGAAAACTTCCTTGGACATTGGTCATGTTTCCCCTCCAATTAGTTCGAGAATCTTATCCTAAGCACTGACCGGCATTGGATTGACTGTAGCACCCTCTACAGACAGTTCCACTGAACAATGACTAAACTGTAATTAGTTTCTGGGATCGGTGGATTTATCTCGTGTTTGCAGCTCTTTGACTTGTCCTCGATTCAAGGTGCTAATCATGACAAAACGAGACTAGGGGCTTTTTAAAATGACGACACATAAGGCAAGACACACTCGACATGAGCAACACGAACCTGGCCGGCCTTGTTGATATAGACGGACACAATTTTCCAGTGAAGATCACCTGCGCCGCAAAATTCGATCAATAAGCGAGTGATTCCTCGGAATTATCTTCACCGGATTTCCGGATTCGAAAAGTACCTTTACGGGTGCGCTTCAGAAGCTCAGTTCCCTTGGCAAGAAATTCCTGGATGTTGACACCGAGAAAGTCATCTCCAGCCACGACGAGCTCGCCGCTATTGCTGAAGCTAGGATGGTTGGCGCTGCTAATGGCTTTTAGTCCGCATCCGATACCGACCCCCTTTTCCACAGGCAGCACTGCTGCAATATTCCACACCTCCTTCTTCGCTCTGGCCTTAAGGGTCGCTGCTCCACGTAAAGCTGCTCGGCAAGGACAAATGCCCCATAACGCGTAAGCACTATGTATTAACTTGAGAGTAAAAATGGATTCCACTGAACAAGATTAATTATCGTGTATCAGAAATCTCTATTGTTGATTATCTTACGTATGGAAGACGTTTCTTTTACACGTCATTTTGCATTCATTGTCCTAAGCAATCTAAATGATCCCATGATTCGTATATGATCAAGCTTAAGAAGTTGCTCGTGTATCTGATCTAAGAACTACGCAGGGGGGGGGGGGGGGGGGGAATGTCCTTCGCATTTGTGACGGTACGGTTAATTGCATTGGGTTAACTTTAACATGATAGAGCTGTTTCACTTGATGATCTTCAAGAAGAGTCAGCGGTACCTGTTGCTGCTGCAGCAGTTAAGGTCGTGATATCATCATGCGAACGGACGTTGACGGCGGAGCTCACAACGGAAGCCAGATGGTCGCGCTCGGCTCCCATGTTCTCTGCAGCCTCCACGCACTGCGCTGCCACCAGTGTCGCCGCTGACGCCAGGGCCATGTCTGTCTTCGCCGTTTCTTCATTCTTCCTTGCAGATGAGGAGGCCGCTGTAGCGGCTGCAATCGCCGCTACTGCGGACGCCACCGAGGCGACGGAGATGGCAGCGTGCAGCTGTGCATTTTGGACTCGGGCTTCCTCTTTCTTCTTCTCTCTCCTGTCCTTCAACCACCTCCCGACCGTTCTTCCCCCACCTGGTGTAGTGACACTGGCAGCGGCAACGGAGCGGCTGCCTGTGAATAACGGTTGCAGAGTGTTCTGGGAGTGGAAGAACTGCCATCATTATAGACATTAACCAGTTATGAATAGCTCTAACTTTGGTATTAGAAACATCAATCAGTGAATTTATCTGGGAACAATATGTCAAGTGATATCAGTGTCTACTGTCAAGGAATATGGTTCTTGATTTTTGGCTTATGAACAAATGAATGACAAGAAATGCGTCCTTACCAAAAAAAAAAAAAAAAAAAAAGACAAGAAATGCGTTCGGAGTTACTCGGAGCAATAGCAGCATGCCTGTGTCTGTTCAGAACACTGTTGCTGAAACATCAGATAGCTTATAAAATTCCTTCTCCCTCTTTCTGACGCCCCGCTTATATGGCATTTGAGCTTGTTCTCGTGCATCATACAGAAAGTCAACTTCGCTAATCAGATGGGATTCATGATGAATTACATGCCTTCTTGCCACAAGCTGTGTTCACGGACATCAGACATAGCGCTTTTTATACCATGCGAACCGTTTTATTTTATTTTCATATGCTTTATAAAAGTTCACTTATTTCGTCCATCAAAGGAGACAAACTACAAATCTCATTTCCGAACGCAAAAATCAAAGAGCGAAGTGCATTTTTCATTTTTAGTTACTAATTATGCACGCACTACCCATGAATAAAACCCTTAAATGAAGGGAAAGTACGTAGTGGACCTAATGCATGAAAGTCATTAATATTGTGAGATTAATACGAGAGGCCCACGTGAGACCCACAAAATTAATAGTTGTGATTAACTCTTTTGATTTTCGATTTAAGAGTAGATTATATGGCTTGAGTTCCTAACCTAATTTAAGTGGCGAGTAATCTAATTACAATCCCAAATTAGATGAACTACTATCAAGAAAGAGGAGAACTTCCCAGACAAAAAAAAAGTCTCCGCAACTAAAATATGTGGAAAAGACAATTGAGAAAACTGTATTGAGGAGAGAGAGAGAGAGAGAGAGAGAGAGAGAGAGAGAGAGAGAGAGAGAGAGAGAGAGAGACCTTAACAATGTCGTCAAAGTCATCAGAAGGAGAAACGGGAGGGCTGTCCTCCGCCAAAGAACCGCCGCCGCCGCCATTCAGCGGACCACTGCTATGAGAAAGCCTCCCCGACGTCAATGGCGACACCTCCTGCAAATTTCCATACCCACTTGAAAAACAAAGCAATTTGATCGTGATGTAGCTTTCTTATACAAACGTCGAGACCAAAAACTCTTCAGCCCGGAGTTCGAATGCAGCAGTTCATATAGTATACGAGTCTTTCATCGCTTAACTGACCCAATGGCGTGTGCTTGGACACCGTCTCAGACAAACCGTTCTCCAGAAAAATTTAAGCAAACAGGACTAGATGGGCAATAATATATATGTCGGAATTGTTCTCACGTGCTTGTGTGAAAGTAAAATTACCATAGATGCTGCAATAGATCAAAAGATACTAAACAGAATGCAATGTTTAGCTTTCCAATACTCACAGACTGCAACATTATGCGTTCGACAACGAGCTGCGAAGTGGCGGTGGAATTGAACGAGAAGCGATGATTCGAAGGGAGAGAGCTTGCTAAATCCTCAAGGAAAGGCTCTTCCTCGATCATTATCTCTTCTTTAATTGTAGGAGTTGCGCATGAGGAGACGTTGACAGACTTGCAAGAAGTCATGGAAGGAGTGGTGGCGGAGGTAGGAGGGGGAGGAGGAGAAGAAGAATGATGATGGTGACGAGCGAGAGCCTTGCTTACTTCGAGCGCCGACACGCTCCACGTCCTCGACAGGAACTCCATCGGCTCCTTCGGGCTCTCCAACATCTGAGCTCCGCCCGCTTTCGCGAGCTCCGGCTGCCGGCGGGTGTGGCGGTGGAAGGCGGCGGCATCCATGGAGGTGTGTTGTGAGTACTCTTGCGGGGGGTGGTTGGCGTTTCAAAGCAAAGTAAATATATGGGGAGCGTGCTTAAATTCACTGGGGTACATGTTTGGACTCCTGGTCCTATTTAAGGACTCACATCTCATGTGCCATGTTCACGTGAATTTGACCCGCGCTATAATATTGCCAATTCAAGCGATGGATTTTATGGGATTTTTATTGATTTATAGGATTTTTCTTATGAGACCACGTGATCGACGGTAGAGATGAATTTAATTTTATACGGTTTATATAGGCTATACAGTATTTTTTTCGTTTACTTGTCAAGTTTTCTCTAATGATGACGGGACATTAGGATTTGTTTTTGGGGGGAGCACTAAGAGCTCATTTATGAAAGAGAAAATGCTACCAAAAATCGTAAATTTTGCTCATAACTTTTGCTCATAGTTATACTAATATTCCATACCTTTTCCATACAATCAAAATCTCTACTTTTGTATCTATGTGATACAAATACTCACTGTCTCCCACAAAATGCTCTAAACTTTGTCTACCGAGATATCAAAATTCTAAAATTTTTTGTTTCATGTCAATAATATTCCAAACTTTTGGGTCATGGTGGATATAATTTAGGGATGCTTTATAATGAACAACAAGTATGAGAAATTGGTGTCATAATAGGCATAGTTTTATGATTTTTTGGTCGCAAAAAAAATTGAGATTTTTAGTCGCAAAAAAATAAGTGTTATTTCACGGTTGACATAATTTAATGTTTAATGATACAACCTATTTTGTGAAATTCATTTGTGGGGGCGACATGAAAAAAAAATCAATTTATAATTAGTGCATCATATTTGATAGAAAAAATATAGTACGTTACATTATGTCCTTGAATACATCAACTTGAAAGATCAGACTTCTATATCTCTAATGTTATCCTTCCCCTAATAATTTCAATGTGATAACTTCAATCTTACGATATTTGACTTCTCATGACCTCGCATCAAACTGATCCATCATATGAAAAATGACATTTCACCCATCAAATCCCCAAAAAGTGCACTGGGTAATCACACAAAAGACTGGTGTCGATTTGTGTTACTCAACATTCATCAACGAGGCTTCCTCTCATTTGACGTGGGATTTAGGATGTCATCGTGGGATTTGGGATGTTATGCTAGACAGATGAATTTGTCGAAGTAATTAATCACATTGGGTGGGAAAAGGATTTAATTTCTTTGTCCCATTCTATGATTTATCGTCTATTTTCCCGCAATTTCCTATGGTCCATGGAAGTAGTTGGTCAAAAGGAGGAGGAGATAAGGTGGATCGGGCAATGGTGGAGAGGAAGCATGTGGCAGAAGTGTGCTTTTCAATCCTGATTTGTGGCTGTGGCTGGCAGAGTCGCAGCTGTGCTGCTGCGAAAGCCCCATCTTGATCTTGATCTTGGTTTAAGAAAGATAATAAAAGAGACTCAAGCATCATGCTTTTTCCATAAAGATGCATCAAAAGATTGGCAAGTTTGCTTACTTTCTGGCCTTTCACGAAGGAATAAGATTAGCTCTTTTCAGACAATATCCTCCATAAAAATGAGGGTCCTCAGTGCTTTTGTGGTAACGAGAATGTTTTACCCGTTGTCTTTACTCGCATAACTTCCCCTATAACTGCGAAAGCACGATCCTGTGAAGAGCCCAATCGTCCCAAGAGAAGACGAAGAACCGACGGGAATTTGTCAGGCTCTTTTCAGTTTGACCCGACGCTGACTGAGGAGAGTAATTTGAATATGGTCCCAAGCAAACGCCAACGACGAAATCGCACGTCGTTGGGTGGAGTCTTGGCGTTGTCATAAGACCCGACATGTCTTGATGTCGGGACAGGAACAGGATGTAACAGTCGCCGATCTCCACGCCTGCCTGATGGATCCATCGAAGTCCGGATATTCATGCTGATCTAGAATGAACGCCATGGAAATTGAATACTTCAACGATTCAGTTCAAGACCATGAATGAGCATGGAGTTGAAAACTTTGGCTTTGCTTTTCTTTTTAAAGGTATGCGCGAGAGTGTTTAAGCGGCACAGAAGATCCCATATTTAAGTAAACGACAACGAGAAACGAAGCAATTAATGTACTTTTAGTTGGACCCGGAGACGACGGTGGCTGGGGCGACGGGCACCATTGTATAGAAGGACCATTCCCTTTCTTCCTCAGCTCGTTTGGACAGCTGCTGTGGGTACAAAGGCTGCGAGCTCGGGGGAGGGTCCGCGGGCTTTTTGTTTGGTATCGGAGTGCGCGTGCTTTTGAATCACGTCACCTCCTCTCCCCTTTCTTTTTCCCCCGCTTCCCCATCTCGAGAACATCATCTTCCACAACTCGCAGGCGATACAGGAGCTGTCAGCTTTTGCCATTTAAAATCTCCGCCCTGGCCCTTCTACTTCATTCATCGCTTTAATAAAAGCAGCCCTAAGCATACGTAATACGCATAGCTCCCCCTTTATTCCGTCTGCCTCAGCTTCTTTTTCTGTCCGGTTCTTCTCCTCTCGTTCGTTCGTACCCTTTTGTCCATCTGCCTTTGCAGCTCTGTGTTTGTGTATGGATGGCCAGTTCACTTTTTTCTCAGCAGGGTTTTGGTCTATTGTCCCTCTATCCCTTGTCTGTCGCCACTTAATATTTTCTTTTCCCTCTTCTTTATCATTACTTCTCGTTAGCTTCTTCTTAAATGCATGCTCGTTTATGCTCTTTTTGAGTGTGAAAGTACTTAAATATTAAATCACGTCTTCACCTAACAGCTTAAACTTTTAAGACAGTTGGCGATGGTCCTTCACAAAAACTCCACATGGTATCAAAGCGGGAGGTCCTGAGTTCAAATCTTACCAAGTCCCTGTCTTTCCAAAATCTCTCCACGCTTAGTATTAGGCAAAAGAAAAAGACCAGACTAAGCGTGAGGGGGAGTGTGAAAGTACTTAAATATTAAATCACATCTTTACCTAACAGCTTAAGCTTTTAGGACAGTTGGCGATGGTCCTTCACAAAAACTTCATATTGGGCACATTGTATATTAACACAGATTATACTTAAGAGTCCTTAGATCGTCAATGCATTTGAATTATGTAATTTCCGCGACCATCAAACTCTACTTTAATCCCAAGAAGCTCGAGGTCGTATCTGATGTTCCGGCCGCGCTCTCCTTTCTCAGTTCCATTTGGTCTGGTCATTTCGGCCATCCCAGGTTCTTTCTCGTCAAAGATAAGCATGAATAGCGCAACTTATACCTCATCCGACGTCTCGTCTTGTACTCCAAACTGGAAAAAAGCCCTAGGTAAGCATGAATGAAAGCCAAATAAGTTGCCCTAGCTTCGAGAGTGACCATACCCTCTCTCCTCTCTCTCTCTCTCTCTCTCTCGGTGTCATATTCGGAAGCTATTAACATCTCAGTTTCAGTTTTTTCCTCTTTTGAGGAAGAATTTTACGTCTAATCCCATTCATTTTGCGCGTGCCTAGCTTAATGGTATGTGTTCATATCCAACTTTTGTCCTCGATCATTTTCCCAAATGAGGTACGGAGTGTAAACACAAATAGAGGTGGCAAAATGGGTCAAAGACCCATATTTTAACCCATATTTGATAATATGGGTCATAAATGGGTCAGCTTAAAATGCTAAGTGGGTCTTAAATGGGTCACTTACCAATCTCATGGGTTATAAATGGGTCATAAACGGGTCATAAACGGGTTACCTAAGTAATTTTAAGTATTATTAACAAATAATTTTAAATATTATTAATAATTCATTTTTAGACCATGAAAATTATGTTATTCTAATTATTTTATTTTTAAAAAACAAAAAATTGATTATTTTATTTTCCCATCTTTTTCCTTCTTTTTTTCTTTCTTTTTTTTCTCATTTTTTCCTCTTTCTAAGTTGGTCGTTGGCCAAGAAGCGAGCGATGAGCTCACCAGACTCCGGAGACTGAAAAAGGAAAAATGAAAAAATATGAAAAAATATATTTTAAAAATAAAAATAATTAAAATTTCGAAAAAAAAAATTAAAAATTTTAGAAAAAGTATCAAATAATCGTATTTCATAAAATTATTTTAACAATACATTTTTAAAAAAAATCGCCAAACAAAATTTCCTGAACTTGGTTAAATATGGAAGTGTTTATCAATACGGGTCGGGTCGGGTACGGGTCGGGTATGGGTCGGGTCGGGTATGGGTCACCATATTTGCATTACATGAATATGGGTCAAAACGAGTTAAATGGGTCAAATATGGGTCGACCCATATTTGACCCGACCCAAACCCGACCCGACCCACCCGTTTGACGCCCCTAAACACAAACGAGGTTGTTCATTTAGCTGATTAAGGCTCATAGGATTGACACGCCATCTCTTCTTCAGCGATTGCAAAAATCAAATATGCTTATTGTAGTTCTTGTGAATCAGATGCCACTTATGGTGGGGCCTAATTCTCTAAAAGAATAATAATCCAAATTTTAGTATTTCAGTGGCGCAGCTTTAAGAAGCTTGCCAACTTTGGGCTTAAGCCTAGGCCCATTATGGGCTAAGGGCTTGTGAATAATGATGATGGCCCATAGGAAACATACCTTTCTAAAGTTATACAAAACATTCTCATCGTCGTGTGATGTTTAAGAGGTTCCCTGTTACGTTCGCTCTTTCCAAGTTCCAACCTTTCAGAATTTCGAGGAATTTCCCATTCTGTCTGATTTCATTCCATTAAGTCAAATAATCTCGACAATCGAACATGAGTATAAGTTCACGACTGACCGGTGGAGTCTGAGTCCTATGACGTACAAAGAGTTAAGATCATTCGATCGGCACACGCTCATTCACAATCTTCTTTATCTCCAAACAAAAAATTTGAGGCGTCGGGAGATTTCCAATTCAAAGACTGGACTATTATAATAACGCATGACTTAAAATCATTCCTTTACCCAACTAAGCTACGTTCTGCCACATGTACTATTCGATGTGAAGCCTTGCTTTTCGAATGCACCGCGTATAGGTCAA
Organism: Melaleuca quinquenervia; assembly: GCA_030064385.1. Lineage (NCBI taxonomy): Eukaryota > Viridiplantae > Streptophyta > Magnoliopsida > Myrtales > Myrtaceae > Melaleuca > Melaleuca quinquenervia. Next base: position 5,417,072 of record CM057728.1, on the reverse strand, counting down.
CGCAAAGAACTCAGGCTTCCCTAGAAAGTAATGAAAGACAGAGTCAACAGAGAGCGGTTGAATGAAGCTAACCCCCGCACCGGCACGTTGCTCCGCCGTGTGCCGGTTGGTGGAAGAGCAAAGGGCGTTGAAAAATGGGAAAGCCGCCTCCCGACCGAACTCCGTTAACGACGTTGTTGCTTTTGCCAGCCTATCCGATGATTTTCAAGCATTCTGATCGATTCTCAACGGCATGACGTCGGGGGAGAGGGACGACGCTGCTACGCAGTTGCGATGCTGATGTCAACGGATGACGTTAACGATTCGTCGTAGAATCCGTGTGCTTCTCTTTTCTTGGAAGCGATGGAGTTGACTTTCCGCCGGCTGACTTGGGTATTTGTTTTGACCTAAAAGTCGATTGGAGATGTTAATTGCATGATCTGGTTGGCTCTACAGGTAGTTCCAGCCCAAACTGATAACAGATGGGTGCAGAGAAATCTCGAACCCGAACCCGGTCCAAATCGGTATATACATACACACATATATATATCAGAATTCAAACCGACCCGGTAACTTAGTTTCAAGTTGACCCGCGAATACGAAGTCTAACAATTGCTTGGGCTGTACAATAAACGTTCAATAAAAGACATCTAATTAAACATCCATACGATCAGAGGTATCTTATTGGACTAGCTAAAGTTGAGAGAGCGCGATAACTCTTCATGGCGACTGCTTTAGATTCAATATCTATAGACAACGGATTTTTAATCTGATCGAGAGAATTCTTAAGTAGTAAGACTTCCGTGGTTGCCTATCTGTTAAACTATGAAATTCATTATCACATAAAACAAAAGATTTACTGACTGCATTTCTCGATTTGGTTTGATTATATCGGTTTCAAACAGATATCCTAGAGCCAGAGCGATGGACCCGATAAACAATAAACCGAAGTAAGTAGAACTTTTGCAATTTTTTTTAGAAGTAAGTTATGTCATGTTTATGACAATAGAAGCTTCAAGGTAGTTGGAGAATGGCACTGCATATGGGCCATTTCTTTCTCCGGACAACGAACTTCATATTTGAAAACTGAGAAAACTTACGCGGCCAAGCCAGCGAGAAGCTTCACAAATATATTAGTAAACGCTCTAACGAAGCAAGCATATAGAATATCCTGGTCCGCAGTAGAGGTGGCAAAATGGGTCAAAGACCCATATTTTAACCCATATTTGATAATATGGGTCATAAATGGGTCAGCTTAAAATGCTAAGTGGGTCTTAAATGGGTCACTTACCAATCTCATGGGTTATAAATGGGTCATAAACGGGTCATAAACGGGTTACCTAAGTAATTTTAAGTATTATTAACAAATAATTTTAAATATTATTAATAATTCATTTTTAGACCATGAAAATTATGTTATTCTAATTATTTTATTTTTAAAAAACAAAAAATTGATTATTTTATTTTCCCATCTTTTTCCTTCTTTTTTTCTTTCTTTTTTTTCTCATTTTTTCCTCTTTCTAAGTTGGTCGTTGGCCAAGAAGCGAGCGATGAGCTCACCAGACTCCGGAGACTGAAAAAGGAAAAATGAAAAAATATGAAAAAATATATTTTAAAAATAAAAATAATTAAAATTTCGAAAAAAAAAATTAAAAATTTTAGAAAAAGTATCAAATAATCGTATTTCATAAAATTATTTTAACAATACATTTTTAAAAAAAATCGCCAAACAAAATTTCCTGAACTTGGTTAAATATGGAAGTGTTTATCAATACGGGTCGGGTCGGGTACGGGTCGGGTATGGGTCGGGTCGGGTATGGGTCACCATATTTGCATTACATGAATATGGGTCAAAACGAGTTAAATGGGTCAAATATGGGTCGACCCATATTTGACCCGACCCAAACCCGACCCGACCCACCCGTTTGACGCCCCTAGTCCGCAGTAGCTTTCACGCCACACCTCTTTCCATCAGGTCTGCAGCTGATGCTAGAAAAGCTTCCCCACCACACTTCTCCATCACGGGAGCTATAAAAAGGCCTTGGCCGCAACGTCTTCTGCCATCACATTTGATCAGCGGTTTCCCCTTCGTCTCTCCTTTCGTTTCTGTTCCGAGTTTTTGCAGTCGCGATGCTGGATCTCGCCGCGGAGTCGGTAGCTCAGGCGGCGTCCAGCTCTCTCGTCATCTTCTGTTTCTGCAATCTGCTCATAGTCATCATCCTCATGTCCCCAAGACCCAGCTCGGATTACGACGAGAGAAGGGAGTTTCATCTTACAGAGGTCGCCCACGACAGTGAGATAGATGAGCAGAGAATAGACGATGAGCAGCCACCCGAAGATGAGGAGACGGCGCCGGAGGTTATGGAGTTATGCGTCTGCGAAAGTTTGGAAAAGGAAGGCGGGAGCTACATCGGCGAGGGTGGAGACGATGACGAAGATGACGGCGAAAGTAACGATGACGACGAAGAAGAATTCAGAAGAAGGATTGAAGCTTTTATTGACAAGGTAAATAGGGGATGGAAGGCAGAGAAACTGAGAGCACCCTATCTATGTGAGCAAGTGGATTTTTGCGAGCCATTTTTGTACTAAGTTAAAGGAACTCAATTGGGATTGATTCCCAATCTCTGTAGCATGATAGTAATGACTAATGAGGCTATTGTTGTGTATTAGAAACCCAAAAATAGTTGTGAAAATATTCGTTCCCCATCTACCGGAAGCGAGGCTGATCTTGATACAAGTATCTAATAATAAACCAGATGACGAGTAGCGAAAAATTCACAAGAATTTATTGAATTTAGTGTCTACAGAAAAAATCGACAATGCCTAAGCGCATCATTAATTCTCTGAATCGATCAAAAGCAAGCTTTGTGAACATCATATCTGATGGTATTTTTAACCAATTTTCAGTTTACTAGTTAGAGCACTTGAAAGGAAAAATGTCAGTATAAAGCATCGTATCGATCAAGGAATGATGACGTAATCTGAAGAGGTCAAAGGATCCATGCACATAGAGAATAGAGAAAATCTGAAAGCTTTTCTTAATTAAGGCTTTAACTTAATCGATTCATAAGACTTATAATGCATCCTATATAGGCCTCCAAACAGCCGGATATGCATTCACTCACACTCAAAACATAATGAAGAGCCACGTGATCAAGAACTCTGAACTAATGCCTCGCATAGAAGTCGGCACAAAGAACTCAAAATGGAGTCAAGAGAGGTTGGTTGCACGAACTTACTGTACTCTGTTCCTCCACGTGTTAGTTGGCGGACGAGGGAAGGGCATTGAAAACGGCCCTCTACATGAACTACCCTAACTTTGTCGTTTAGCAATTGCTCGTGAAATCCGTGTGCTCCTCCTTTCTTGGAGGAGATGGAGTTGACTTTAGGCGGCTGACTTAGCACTTTGATTTTTGCCCATGATTACCTACAAGTCGACTGGAGATGTTGTTGGTTGATCTAGTTTGGTCCAGAGGTTCTTGCAGCCCGAGCCGAGCAAACCGGTTTGGAAAAATTTCTCAATGAAAGTTACATCAAATCAACAAGATCAAACTAAATCGATAAAAATTCGGTTCGTTTTTGCGCCAGCTAAAATCAACCTGATCCACAAATAAGAAGTTCAACACTTACTTAGGCCGTAGAACTTTTATGTAAAATGGAAATGATTAAAAAGCGGGATGGCATTTTTACAAAGCATTAAAGCAGAGGCGTTTAATTGCAGCGAAATCAAATTAAATATTCATAACACATAACATACCTATCCCAACTAGTTAAAGTTAAGAACATGGGTTGGCACACTGATGTTTTATAGTGATTATTCAAGATTCAACGTATCTGTTAACAACCCACTTTCCATCCAGTCGTAAAAAAACTATAATCGAAAAGATTTATTAGTTACATTCAGCGATTTGGGTAGAATTTTCAGATAGAAATCCATAACACTAAAACCAAAATCATGTACTGATAACTAATCCTTGCACATCGATGCATAACCAATCCTGTCAGTGCGATTCAGGTCTTCAGCGTTTGTTTTCCGAGGACGCTTCGAATCAAAGGCAACCAGAGTAGTTGCATGGAAATTTCTTACGTGTTTTCTATAAGTTCGACGGTTAGCATTTAATAACCGGAATTCCTGACGCAAGGCCCTTTCTCCAAATGAATGTGAGAGAGAGAGAGAGAGAGAGAGAGAGAGAGAGAGAGAGAGAGAGAGAGAGAGAGATGGCAATAGTGATGTCATCTGATGACACCAGAAGCTAAGAGGTCGTGGGAGAATCGCACTGCATGTGGGCTCTCTCTCTCCAGACAATGCGCTTCGTACGAGAAAACGGAGAGCACTTCGATGGCCCAGCTAGCAAGAAGCTTGCCAGATGTATAAATGAATGCTCTAACAAAATGAGCATATGATTTCCCGATTCACATTGGAATTCACACTACCAAGTCTTCTGTCGGGTCAACCGCTTATGCCAGAAAAGTTTCCCCATTGCAATTCCGGATTCCTCCATCATAAAAGCTATAAAAAGGCGTTGGCACAACATCTTCAGCCGTCACGGTTTGATCAGCGTCTCTCTCTCTCGTTCCTGTTCCGAGCTTTTCTCTTAGCGATGTTTTAGCTCACCACGGCGTTGGTAGCTCAGGCGGCGTCCAACTCTCTCGTTGTCTTCTATTTCTGCAATCTAGTCATAGTCATCATCCTCATGTCCTCAATATGAAAGTAGTTAAATATTAAATCACGTCTTTACCTAACGACTTAAGCTTTTTAGACAGTTAGTAGTGATCCTACAAAAAACTTCACATGATATCAGAGCGAAAGGTCATGAGTTCAAACTCTTCCCACGCTTAACGTGCGCATGATAGCCACCTGTTTCTCTTCCAGAATGAGTTCTGGACCAAAAAAACTCAATCTGGAAGAGAAACTTGTTTGATAGAAAACTTAGGGTTTTCTGTTTCTGAAATAGATTTCTATTTCAGAACTAGTTCTAGGAGAAGAATGAGAAACTAAAAAAAAGTTATTTCTGATTTTGTACCACAAAACCAGAACTCATTCTCTGATCTTGAGAAACCAAAAAAAAAAGTTATTTATGGTTTTGGACCTCAAAATCAAAACTCATTCTCTTCTCTCTCTCTCCTTCTCTCTCTTCCTCTCCCCCCCCCCCTCTCTCTCTCTCTCTCTCTCTCTCTCTCTCTCTCTCTCTCTCTCTCTCTCTCTCTCTCTCTCTCTCTCTCTCTCCCGCTCTCTCCCCCCTCTCCCTTCAGAAGAAGGGTCGAAGCTTTTATTGACAAGGTAACTAGGGAATGGAAGACAGAGAGATTGAGAACACGCCATGTATGGGAGCAAGGGGAATTGTTGATTCCTTCTTGAATGCCTGCTTGTTCATGTTCTCGTTGTTGTAGACACCAGAGAGTTGTCTCGAAATCAACCAGATGCCTTGCAGTGAAACAGATGTCAATACCCCGATCTGAGGGGAAACTGGGGCGAAAATATCTTGTGATCCTCGAATCATGATCGTCTATAGGTGTTCACGAGCCATCGAATGGCGAGTAGCATTCAAAACTCGACTGATTTCGAGAAAAACGAATAATTTGAAAAAAAATCATAAATATATATCACTTGAAATAATTAGTCAATTAAAAATATTTTCATTAATAATAACCATTTATATCTAAATATTTTCATGGACAATGAAAATAATTTTCTACAGAAATGCAAAATATTACTTTTAGGAAAATATTTTATAGATTACAGGGAGCTTTTATGTTGCATTTTTGGCAATTGTGGAGATTTAAGAGTTTTCAAATGGTCCATGCATTTAAAATAGGTAATTTTTATGACCATCAAACATCGCTTTTATTCCAAAAAGTTCGGGGTCCGTGTTATCCATTCTCAATATCTTTGCTTTGGTCATTTGGCCATGGCATATTTTTTCCATAATTAACCAATCGATCATAGATCTACTGTACAAATTTTAACTCAACTCTAGACTTTTCAATTTTACTAATATCAACCTGAACTTGTGCACGAAATGTCGATTTAATTATTTTGGTCAATTGCTGCCTGAAATCGCTCACGTTGAGGATTACATTGGCAAAAGTTGAAATGTTTAAGACCAAATAAGTGTTCCATACAATAGATTTGTGACTTCATTAGAAATTTTCCCTATTTTTCTTGTCCAAGATGATCACGGACAGCAAAATTCGTACCTTGTTCAACGACTGGTGAAGTTCTCCAAACAGGATTAACCTGGGTATAGGCTTGAGTATAAAGCCAAATAGCATGTCCTAGCTTCGAGAGTGATATGATCTCTCCTCTCTTTCATGTTTCAAAGTTAATAACTTTTCAGTTTCGGTTGTTTCTTTCGTTCTTTTTTTAATGAAGAACTTCACATCAAACCCTCTTAAATCTTGCCAAACGCCACCCACCGATTAATAATAGGAGTGACCATACAATAAATCTGGATTGGAGGAGACCCAACTATCTTTGCTCTTCTGTCTCTAAGTTATGATAAAAAATGACATGAGCTGAAGACTTCCATATACCCAACTAAGTATATTGTTCCACATTTACTATTCGATTGCCAACACATAAGTCAACACAAAGAACTCAAGCTTCCGTAGAGAAAAACCAAACAAAACAAGACAAAAAGGAAAGACGCTCAACAGAGAGCGGTTAAACGAAATTACTCCCGCACTTCGCTCCTCCGTGTGCTAGTTGGTGGACAAGCAAAGAGCATTGAAAACCGCCTCCCATACTGAACTACATCAACAGTCGAGAACCGCCTCCGAACCGAACCGCATCGACATCGTTGTTCTTGCCGGCCCATCCGGTGACTTTGACCATACCTCCGGCGACGCCGATGCCAGCCGATGACTTGGGGTTCGGTCGTCACACATCCGTGCGCTTTCCTCTTTTCTTGGAGGCGATGGAGTTGACCGAGGCGGCTAACTTGGTATTTCTTATTTTGACCTGAAAGTCGATTGGAGATGCCTACGGCATGATTTGGTCTGGTCTAGAGGTACTGTCAGGTGTCGGCCCAAGTTGAACTGTTCGTCGAGGAATATCGCACTGCGTGTGGGTCTCCCTCCAGACGATGCACTTCATACTAGAAAATTTGAGAGAACTTCGCAAGAGGCTTCGCAAATATAGTTAAATGCTCAAACAGAACAAGCACGTAATATCCCAAATCTCACTAGCTTTCACACTGCACCTCTTTCATCGGGTCAACAGCTAATGCTAAAAATGGCTTCTCTGTCGCGCTTCTCTATTACAGAAGCCATAAAAGGGCCTTACAACGTATATTCTGCTATCACATTTGAAGCATTTTTTCCCCTCTGTTTTTATCTTCCTCGTACCTTTCTTTTTCAACTTTTTTTTGAAGAAATGTTGGATCAGTCACCCAAAAAATAAAAAGTGAGAAAATTAGTCTCGCTCAAAATGAGAGAGTTTTTCCTAAGGGAAGTAAGGCTAATCATGATGCAAGTAATTAATGAACAAAACAGATGATGAGTTGCAAAAGATTCACAAGAACTTAGCATTTGCAGAAGAAAAAAACAGTGGAAACATCAACGTCCCAAATGCATAAACCTCCGAATCAATCAAAAGCAAACTATTTAAACACCATCTCTGATGTTTTTTTCAAACAATATTCAGTATTCCAGCTAAGAGTGTTTGAAAGGGAGAATGTCAGTGTAAAGCCTTGCTTCAATGCAGAGGGGTGATATACATGAGGAGGAAAAAAAATCCTCATGCACATAAAAAGGAGAAAACCTCAAAATGTAAATATTATACTGAAAATATGCAGTCGATAATCATCAAAGATTGAACAATCTATTGGATTGAAAGCCACTGCCACCATAGTATTGCTTCGTAGTTTCCCGTGAAAATTGAGCAAAAGTCATCCCATCTTTCAATCGCGAGAAAAGGGGAGGGACCGCTTTCTGGATTTCATCAATCAGTTTCATCCTGTTTTGCTCATTGAGACAAGTATTATCAGTAGCTACTTCAGGGTATGACAACAACTGATCCATCGGATAGTCAGTCAGAGAGAAAGTTTTACTCCACGCAGGCTGCAAGAACACAACAAAAGTTTCTCTGCTCACATTATCAACTTTTGGGGGTCTGCACACGCAGTGAAGGGTTGAGCGTAGCTTCCCTCTGGACAAGACATCAGCCACTTCACCCACTTGAATAATGAAACTTTCAGGAGATGTCTTCACCATAAAGAGACCATTTCTAGTGGGATTGAGAATTTGCAAGTATGTGAGATCATCCTGGTAAAGGCACTCTTCAACACGAGCCGCTAAATTTTCATCATCAGATTTCAGTTCTGGTGGAAAAGCAGGTGAAAGAAACATAGGAGCTGTTAGAACAGTGAAAATGCCATAATCATAATGCCACTGCTGCCATAGATTGGAACTGGACCGACGAGACTTGGCATCATGACCATTTGTCTTCTTCTGAGGTATTGGCTGCGGTTCTCTTCCATTACATAAAGCATGTTCATCTACCTTCTTTTGTTTAGCAATTCCTCGCTCGGGTCTGAGTCTTTTCCCATCTTGTTTGAGAACAAGGTTCTCTGCCCTTGAATGGTAGTGAATAAGACGCCCTTTAGCAGAGCACGATTCCACTAAGCTTTGTTCCAACTCATGGCCACCAATGGCCCGATCACAAATTCGTGCAAGACGAAGCCCCAGTTCCATCATCAAGGAACCTAGCTTCTTGAAAACGAACTCAAGATTATCAAACTCTTTGTCGTGAAATTCCATCGTAACATCCAAGTTAAGATTGTCCATTTCTGAATCTAAACTATTTATATTACTGCTTGCTTTGTTCGGAGCAAGCTCTGCACCTTGAGCATATGTCAGTTGCATAGCAAAGGAGGAGACACTCCTATGGGGATCCTTCATGGGAACATCAGTCCCCAGTTGATGAGCCTGATATACAAAACAAGAGAATAATATACTTCAAACACAAAAGGAAAGATAAACAACTACATAAAAGAGACAACAAATACCGAGGTTCTTATCGCAAGAAGGAACACGCAAGAACAACACAGTACACAACATTGAGGATTTGGACTTAAGATAAAGCTCAATCAAACTTCATTGATAAGAAATTCTATGTTAATATTTGGGGAACGATTCCCTCCCACTCACTAACTCCATTTCCTCCGCCCTCCTTCCCAACTCGAACTTTTTAGTTCCATGTGATTTTGATTTTTCATGATTTCTTTGTTCTAGTAGTCAAATCAAGATGTCGATACATCCATCGGGTTATATCCACGAGCGATAAAATACAAATTCGCGCTTGCAGCAATTCGAGCGTATTTCATACAATGTCACCGCTTCATCTCCTCCAACAAACCACAGAAGCATCCACAATGCTGATAAGTTGCCAAAGCAATGGCGCGAAACACTATACAACACAAAGTCATAAGTATATTCCGCGTATAGCATGAGATGATAGCTCACCAATAATCCAATCTCAAGTCCACCAACTATCATTTGCGACCAAAATTTCCCAGGCTCTTTAACAAATGCGTTTTGCGGATTCGGCACCAGCTAATCACCGGTACTGCCGTGCAAATACATATTCTCAAAAAACAAAAGGGGGGCAATAATCGGCGAGAGTACCTGGAGGATGCGCCTGCGACGCTCCGGATCGAGAAGAGCGAGGCGGCGAGCGAGAGGAAGCAGCTTCCGGCGGAGAGCGGGAGCTTCGGGGACGTCCCTCACGGACAGCAGACCAGGGCCAGCGGGGCCGAGAGCCTCCATCACGCTCCCCCGGATCGATTCGAGCCGCCGAAGCTCGGCCTCCGACGAGAAAGAAGGCGACGGCGGCGGTGATGGATGACGGCGAGGTGATGACAAGAGGACGAGATCGGAGTAAGAGAGCTCGTAGGGCTGCATCACCGTCGCCGTCTCTGCTTCCGCCCGCTCCATAGTACGTATCTCGCCGTCCTCTTCGGAGACACTGAAGTGGCAACCGGGAATCGATTCCGGCGGCGGGCGCCTTGCGAACTCGGGTCTCTCGATGCCTCTGCTAGTATTTATTTTCAATTTTCTTAATTTAGAAATTAATAAGTCTTTAATCACCTTTTAAATTGAAGAAGAAAATATCAAAATTTTTAAAACTTACGTGAAATCTAAACTTTAAAAAAGGGTATTAAACCAAACTTCATGATATTTTCACCATTTTTTCAATGATCTCAGGCATTTTTCCACTAATTTATACCAAATCAGAGAAAAAAATGCAAAATGCAACGCATTGGAATTAATTCATTCATTGAATGATCTACACTGAAGTTTAGAGGAAACAAGCCATCGTTCATGCCGGGACCACAAAGTTAGAGATGTAGCAAAGATCTTGGAACTGAAACAAACATCTTCACCAAGCACCTTTACATGAATCTTTATGTACCTTCTGGTCTGTGCAAAAATTCAGGAACACCGCCGAATCGCGACCGTGATCAGCTCACAAAGCATGAACACAAGTATAAAGCGCAGGTCTTGCATATTGCACGGAAACACACAGTAGATCTCTGCATAGATGCCGATGTTCGACGATTATTCGAGTTCCGAATCACGTTTTAGTGAATAGAATCGCTTCCAGGAAAACATTAACCCTTAGATGAAGAAGTTTAGATCACCCTCTTAACACATGACTAGTAGTCCAAGAACATCACATTCGATTGATACAGAAATCCAAATACAACAAGATTCAAGCCCAACATCAATAAAACCACCCGAAGGAAGTTCCTATTGCATGCCGTCAAAATTTCCATTTCTAAGCATGCCATAGATACCGCATGCTACCTTGTAATCTAAGACTCGTAAACCTAAAGACGCCAAAGAGGTCATGTACAAGTATATTACCATTCACTCAAAACCAGCAGCTCACTTCACTGTATTATTCTTAAAGCTCTTGGCCAACCAAATAGCAGTTTCTCTGGGTGAGACCTTCTCGGGTCCGAATGGCTTTAGCAACACACCAAGCTCATCAAACCTCTGCTGCTGCAACAGCCGTGCACTGAATTCCAGCAACCCTTCCAATGCCTCAGCTCGCTGCTGGTACGACGAGGTGTCGAACCGACGCTGCCTTGACTCAAAAGATGAACAGCTTGCGACGTCATCTTCATGGTTATGCTCAGCATGGTGGGCTTTATCAAGAATCTGGACTGTGCATTTATCCTTAGTGATTGAACGGATCATCTCAGGTGAGACAGACGAGCACTGAGGAGACGTTAGAGAAGTTCTCGGAATGGGTAAAAGGGAGTCTTCAGGAGATGTTAAGGGAAATTCCGCAATCTTGTCAAATCGTGGGGCATTGACAGAGACATCTGGAGACTGGATTCTGTGAAGGAGGCCCGCGCTTGTCCTGTATGGAGTTGCAGAAGCCACAGATGTTGCTGATAATGGAAGAGAGACTCTGCGTGATGGTTGAGAAGTATTTCTTGGAGTCCGTGACTGCAGATGATACAAAGTATTGGAACACGTGAGATTTAAAAAGGAGATGGTTAGATTTATGCATGAACTATGACTACAGCAAACAGAAAAAGAAAATTCAGTTATCCTTTCAACATGTCAAAGCAATTCTCTCTATCAAGTTAAAAAACTTGTCAGAAATGCACTTCCCTTTCGCTAAAGCTTAGGTCTTGCATATTATCATATGAATAACTATAGCAACAACGTGATAAATATGGACAAAGGCTGACAGCTGTCAAGTTTGACAAGGCACATATGTAATTACAACAGAAGCCGGGGAAAAAAGCAAAAAAACGAGGCCTGTCAAGGAAATTTCCTGAAAAAGCTACTAATTTATGGATAGCCCTTAGAGGAGGACACTGCATTTGCAGAAGAAAATAGAAAGCATTCACCAGTTCATCTTTCATTTATAACTTACCACTTCACGTTTCAGACCTACGTGGGATGTTTTTGGCAGAGTTGAGTGCCTCCTGGGAGCAGCAACAGTTTTTGCTGGGTTCAATCTTGGGCTTTTGGCTATGCTTGGAAGCTTTGTGAATTTGGAGTTATAGGTCACATTTTCTTCTGAGGAATCGTCAACTGATAACTCTGCAAACTTATCGGTGATAACGGAGAAATTCCGTGCTTTTCGCATAGAGTAGAAAGAATCATGTTCGGTTCCAGAAATGCTAGGATTCAAGGTCCGATCATTACTGAAAGACCACCTCTTTTCTCTATCTAAGGAAATGGAAACAGCTTCTGGCTCCACAAATCTAATTTTCTTCATATAATTAGACTGACACCAGTCCAAATGGTAAGTATTCCTTCTCGGACTATTCAATTTGAGATGAACCTTAAGAACATAGGGTTGAAGATGGGGATGATTAAGCAACTCTGCAGCCTGTAAAAGACAGCAAGCTTCAACTTCATGAGTTAATAGAACAAGATACGAGGTGAACATTGCCCTATCTGATGCTGTAACAACCCAAAGCTAAGGAATCAAACAGAAATAGAGAATAATAGGATATACAGTAAAAACATTATCCTCAAGACAAAGTCAACCTCAACAGGAACATGCAAGACAACAACCAATGTAAGAAGAGAAGGAAATCTGGTGTGCAAGAAGCAGGGAGAGGGACATACACTGGGTCTTAGCTCAGGATTTTTCCGCAGCATACTCTTGATGAGCCCTCGTCTGAAGCAACAATAAACAGGATGAAAGACCAGCTTATCACAGCAGGACCAATTTAATTACTCACAGAGTGCCAATAACTTCAAGTTATAAGCAATTTAAAGAGATGAGTAGCCATTGATGCATAATGGAGTTCCACAATATGGAATTTAAGAGCAAGATAACTATGAATTCATGGAGAGAACTCACAGGGCACCAGTGTACATTGTTGGCAATGGAGCCACAATAGATTTATTTATCTTGTTAATGAGAGCTCGCATATCCTGTTCAGCAAAGGAGACAATAGTAAATTTAAATGTTTGAACATCTGTAAGTTTCGAAAAGAATTTAATGAATCCTTAAAACTTGGTAAACCTCTCCATGCATCTTAAACCATTCCTCGCAGTTCATGGTTTCAGCTCAACATGCAGTCATTTTACTCTCTTCAGACAATGAACAAGCAAACCAAACCAATTATAGCATGGCTTCTCTGTATTCTGAGGCACTTATATAATACTGAGAGCATGAGCTCTACTGCAATTCAGAGAAATAGGCCAAAGAATAGTAAGATGAGAAAACACCGAGGAAATATTGCGCTGACATCGCAGAAAACCTCACATCCTTACATTAATCTTTCAATCTTGGCAAAGTTTTTTTTTATGATAATTTAACAACTAATAGGGAGAATGGCTTTATACTTTACTTCAGAAGGGATATAAGATAAGTTGTAACACAAAGAGATTACATATTATCAGAAACAATGTCTCAAAAGCAAAGCGAATTGAGAACTTATGAAAGCATTTTTATCATCAGAAAGGAAAAACTTACAAAAGCTCTAAATGCAGCTTTATGAGCGGTCATTTCATATATGCAGCATCCTGCAAAGAGAGCCCCACTGTGAAATCAGAAATTTAACTGAAAAGTGCAAGCAAGTGCTTAGATATTCACAAAGCGATACCTAGAGACCAGATATCTGATTTTGAACCATAAGGTATATCTGCCAAAAGCTCTGGGCACATATAACTAGGAGTGCCAACAACCTGCAATCAATAGTAACAACTAATTATAAAATCCTCACAGGAAAGAAGAAGAAAGTTAAGTTCCTCTCTACCATCATACTCACCGAAGAAGCAAGATCATCAGAAGTCAACAGTTTGGCAAGACCAAAATCACCTGCAGTGGCATATACTTTAGTTGACATAATTGCAGCAGCATAATTTTGGAAAATAAACACACACAACCAATACATTTAGTGAGAATCTTCAAGTGAAAGAGAAAGAGTACCACAAAAATGATTACATACCTAGGCGTATGTCCTGATCCTTTGTCAAAAATATATTTGAACACTGAAGCAATTTGAAAGATCTTTAGCCCATTGGACGTTTTGAGAATTGGGACAAACAGAGTAACACCCTAGCACAAACTGCAATAAAAGATGCCAAATACCTTGACATCACGGTGGAGAATATGATTTGAATGCAAGTAATCAAGTGCCATGAGGAGTTGCACCAGCCACTTGCAAATTGTCTGCAAATCATTCAGGTCCCAGTGCGAGATTAAAATTGAGTACAGCACTTAGATATCAGACACATACCATGACCATGAATATGGGATTATAATGTAAAAAGTAAGCTGGAGGTCTCAACCTCTTCTGGATAGTGGTTTCCATTAGCCCTTTTTATAGCTTCTGCCCTACATAACAAGTAGCGGAATGCCGATGTCACCAAAATTGCAAGAGGATTTATACAAGAAATGATCTTCTCAGTATCTAATGGGATAGGGCTTACATGTCTCCTCCCTCGCAGTAACCTATTATTATGCAAACATAGCAACCCTGAAAGTGCAGTTAGCAGTCGTTAATTATAGAACCCGACATCAGTTGAAACGTTATATACAGAGAGAAAACAGTAAGCCAAAATTTCCATTCAAAAGGGGGAAGAACAGAAACTGATAAAGAGATAAATCATGGGGACACAAGTTGCTGACCTTTTCCACCCAGGAATCTTTGTACTCCACAATAAAGGGATTACGTACTTTAGATATAAGCTCCATCTACATATTAAGAACAAAAGAATGCATCAGAACCAGCTGTATAAAATGCTAACCACAGATCTACAAATTGAAGAGATAACTAACCTCTTGGTAAGCAGATCGACGGGCCCTATCAGTTTGGCGAGCAAGACGAATCTTTTTAAGGACATATCTGGAAGAAGAATGAAAAACCAGGAAAGAATTAACATCTTCTGAATCATCAAAATTAAGCATATGAAACATTTTCTTCTGTACATGATCCACAAGTGCAGGGACCTCACTTCTTCTTTTCATGCTTATGCCTCACGAGAAGAGCAGAACCAAAGGAACCCTTCCCAATCTGCTCTAAAACTTCATACTGCTCCATTCCCTATCCCGAGCTCTTCCGCTAGTGGGAACTTCAGAAGAATGCCTAGCATGAATTCAGGGAATAGATAGAGCAGACCGCAAGAAACATGAGATTGCCGAACCCAATGCTTTCCCTAATAACATAGATTACAAGAAAGAGGAAAAGAATCTGATGACCAACTCCACTTGGTTCAATACGAAGAAAAATCATATTCACAACTGCATCTAACATCATGCATACAACCAAATTCACAATGAAATGAACCACTATGAAGCAATCTCCTCGATGTTACAATAGAGATGCCCGTAAACCGCAGCGTCATCACGACTTTATAATAATCCCATCCTAGGCCAATCAAGATTGGGTTACATGACCAACTGGGCCCAAACCCTCCAACTTGCCATTTTCTTGTGCGAGCAAGCAACAGAAATAACTGAAATCCTAAACTCAACCACGAGTAAAAGAAGAGGGGATAAAATGAAGAGCGCGGTACTTTTATAGAACAGGCGACTAAGCTCCAACGGTCGACTAAACATGTCCGGCATCCACGAGGGGAGAAAGCAAAAGGACACTGTTGAAGCAGCAAGAACAAGCAAAACCACCAGAAAAACATCGAATCCCACGAGAGACAAACAGCGTGGAAAAATAATTTGTGTGGAGACCATACCCGGAAGGTCAAGATGGTGGGATTATGAAGAACAGAGTACTGGGTCTTCCAAGGAGCCTTTCAAGAAAATGAAGAACCCAGAACAATGGTCTAGGACTCCGCCGACAGTTGCACTTCAACAATCGACGGGTCCATTTAGGTCGGAGTTCTTGTACTCTAGTGAGCAAAGGCGAGGGGAGACAGAGACGCGTAGCGGCAAAAGAATTGGAAAGAAAGCGAGAGCGGAACGCAGAGGTGACAATTCAAACGTTCAAAAACCAAATACATGGGGGCACCCAGAAGGGTCAAATGGCACCATCGCCCCTCCTTCTTTTACCTTTTTCCTTTCCCCCTTTTTCCTTCCTTCCATTTTGGTTTGAATTCGTCTTGCTCTGTTTCCTCTTCTGTATTTTAAAGATCCTTGAAAACGACGGCGGTGCACGGGCGGGCGGGGTCGCATTTTGGTAGGAAACGTAGGGCCTCCCCTGTCCCCGCGCAAGAAAAACGCACTCCATATTCACTCTTCACTCCATACTCACTCTTTCATAATTCAAGCTCCATGCACTTCGCGAGAAAATAAATAACTTAAGAAATACTTTCTGAAGTAATTTTGTATCCCCTTAAATTATTAATTTATTAGTCGATGAGAAATATTTTCCTCATCGATAATAATTTTTGTGTATGGATGGTGAAAGAAAATTCATTCTTTTATTTTTTTTAAGCAGTACTTTTTTTTGGCGGGTATAAACTACAGAAAAGAGAAATACAAGATTCACTATATGTTATATGATACCACGGATAATACAATCTCGCAAAACCCTTATAAATTTATGAAACCATCATTCAATCTTGTAAAGAATTACACAAAATCATACTGTAAAATTATTATTAACGACTCGGAACGTCTACTCCTGTGAATATGTAATTCATGAACAAATCAGCTTAGGAAGTATGCTAACAAATAGCTTTGAAAGAATACATAGAAAGTAAATTAATTTCTTGAACTTTTTCAAAAAGCGTGAGTGTCGTCTTGAAGATTTGGGTTATAAAAACTTAATTAACAACCCGTTAGATCAAAATCATATGAGTAGAATTTGCCACCATTAAAGTTCTAAGATGAGCTGTGAACCTCTCTAAAATGCACATCAATTCATTCTGAAAAATAGAAAGGAACAATTTTGATTCTTGAGAAATGCGTACGAGCTCGCCTATAGGCACATTGGAAAACGTGAAGAAAATACTTACATTTTCCCTATTTAGAGTCTAGAGCTCTTTGATTGCTCGATTATTTTACATACGATGCAACAACTCTCTATTCTCACTTTACCGAATAATTATCGGAGATATACGAATTTATGCCCAAGAAAATGTTCAAGCATTACAGTCGATAGCCTCATCGAATTTCCTCGAATGACGGCACGGATCGAGAAATGGCCAAGTGTCAAGAATTATTGGTGAGACAAGGCGCGACCGATCAATAGAAAAACACACAATGCCGATCAAGAGAGATATCATCGGACCAAAAACAACGGAGGCGAGAATAAGAAAAGCCGCAGGTGCACAAGTTGTATTCCTTGCAACAGACCACCAATCCCATCCGAAAAACATTAACTTTACATTTCTCAGTACTCTCACGTACCCAACAACGATCCCTATCTCTAGATTAGACCGTCTAAAACGACCATCCCTCCCAACCCTTTATCGATTCGCGTCGGCCAATTCCATTGACGTTTCCGGCCGAGCACGCGGCGGTTGGAGTCCATACCTAAAAGCGAGGAGGAAGAACGCCAACCACCCTTTTCAATAATGGCGGGCGTGCACGGTTTACGAGCCTCCCCATCTCTTTTTGGGAGCGTTGACGAGCATCGATTGAACCATCCGACGCATCGGAATCCAATTTGATGGATCGGCAGCACGCGATGATTACGACCCGCCAACGACTTGCCCCCCCTTTCGGGCATGGCGACCGTGCATTCATCGAGTTGGGGAAATTTCCTTCATGGAGAGCTTATGACGTCCCCCGTCTCCCACTGGGCTTTGATTAGAATAAAGGCAGATGGGACGGCGGAGGGTCCGTCGGGGCAGCGTGATTTGGCCCGATCTCGTGAAGGACGACGCGACGTCAACCGGTGCGAGTCCCGATTCTCAATCAGCTGACGGGCACCCGTCCATCAATCAAGAAGCTTCAACACCAATCACGCAAGCACTGATTGCGATAATTAAGCAATCCCAACCAAACCCAAAAAGGAGGAGGAGGAGGAGAAGCTAATTGAATAAAGAAAGGACTGAAGAAAATCACGATGCCGTGCTTGCGAACCAAAGTGTAAAATAAATTGAGGAACCGGGCGACCACGAGTTTCATTACCTCAATTTAATCCGGAAAATGATAAAGGGGATGTCGAAATTTGACTGTCATTAATTAATGGTAGAATCACGATTGCAACGTGCGATTTTGATCAATTAAATGTTTCCCTTTGGCTAAGGAAAAGGCTTGGAATAGTGCAGATTTGACTCTTGCCTTTGATTACAGAGCAACACCGCCGAGCAAGAATCGGATCCAGCTCTTCACAATCCTCCAGGTCTTACGCCGCTGCCGAAATGAAGCGGGCAGATGCGGCTGACTCGAGGTTTTCCTCCTTTGAAACTCCCGCCTCGTGGATCAACTCCTATATAAGCAGAAGATGTCGCGTCCGACCATGGCGGTACCAAGTCCGGCGTATTCTGGTTTGACAGAACTAAATGGACAATAATCTGGTGTTGGAATGGAAGTATGCTACGACGAGGAAGAAGGGAATATATGCAGAGAAACACCGGAGCATGAACGTCACAGCAAGACATAATGGAAAAAGCAGCAACGCGTTGTAGGATAGCGCCTTTCATGTACAAGAAGGATCTCTACACTGAAGAGACCTAGTTCTCTTATGAAACACCAGCAAAATACGAACTTCGCCAACTCTATGGTAGAAAGATTATAGACAGAAACTAGTTCTGGTAAACACCAATGACTACCGCTACAAGAAAATGCTCAGTCGCCCTTTGTAGGCGGCTGCATGCACGAACAAAAGGACGTTTTCTTACGATTTTGGTTGTTTCGGCCGTACAAATAGTCTCGCAGAAGAACTCTTGTTTTCCGCTCCAGCATGCTGGTTTTCCCGCCTTTGCTTTCCTTTTCCTCATCTAGCTTCAATAAAAGGAGCTGTATTTTCTGCACCTCCAACTGCAGCCGCCCGATCCTCTCATAACCTCGCCGAGCCTGTTCAGATATCCTCCTCCTACTGATGTTACCGCTGTTATCCGACTCTTTAGCACAATTTGCATCGTAGTAATAGAAACCGTCCTCGACGCTCTTCGCAAGTTTTTGATTAGTCTCCAACAAGTTGGTGATCTCTTGCTTGGCTTCTTCAAGCTGAGCCTTTGTAACGTCGTACTCCAAGCCCTTGCCACTTTTGGCCTTCTTCGTATTCTCCACCTTTTTCATCAAGTCCTCCACGGTCATCTGCAGGTTTGTCAGCTTTTGAGCGTCTGAATCAAGCCTTTCCAGTACTTTCTTCTTGTTGCCTCCTTGAGATTGGGACCCTCCAAAACTCCCGGATATCTCTAGTTTATCGACTCCCAGCTCCTTCTCAAGAAGCGATTCGGTAGAAGGATTCAGGCTCCGGTGTTCCCCGTGGGCTTTGACTCCATGGAAGTCGCTCCGCAAGACAGTTCCCTTTTGTGCTTTCCTGGTTTTGACCTCAGGGCTTCCATTCTTTTCGGTGCTTTCCCACAACTCAAGCATTTGATCATCAGCCTCCACAGTTCCTCTCCTGCTCAAACCTTTTGACGAGCACTCGGAGATCTGGTCGAGCATTATATCCTTAGTCAGAAGTTCGCCCTCCGCTTCAGTTATCTCGGTTTTGGGTTTTTGCAGCGTCACACCATTTGCAATACCATCATTAAGTCCACTATGTCCATTTTGGCTACCCAAACTACTTTCCTGATCCAAGCTGATTTTGGATTTTAATCTCTTGATCTCTTCCATCGCGGCCTCTAATTCAGAATTAGTTTGCGATTTTTCTTGGGTCGCAACCCTCTCCATTTCCAGGAGTGCCTTCTCGATGGTCTGGATTCTCCTATGCAAATCCTGGATTTCTGATGATCCGTCTGGTATAGTGGATGTAATATCTTCAACAGCCTCTTGATCTTTATCAGTGCCCTCATCACCGGTTGCGTCAGCATCCTGAAAGTAGGTAGAGCAAAAAACCATGAACAACGTCAACAATCACAGATATCTAGCAAAAGAAAATATTTCAATGCTCAAAAACTCTCATCAAAGCCACAAAAAGGCAGATGTATGAACTCCATTGGGATCAAAGAAAGTAAGGAGCAAGCACTCCTAAAGCAAAATTGCAGAGCATATTAACACAATGGAGGCTGTTATCACTATTAGAAGGGAAAGCTCATAGGTTCAACAAACTTCTGATAGAGGTGAGATTCATAAGGCTCAGTTGCTGTAACCAATGGTGGCAGCCTAATTGGTAGAGGTGAGAAAACAATGAGGCGCACCAGAAATTTCCTCATTCCCAAGCGAGTTCTGTTTAAATGTGACCTATTAACCAATAAAAACTTAAAATCATTACCGTAACGTTGTGATCTGCAGCTTTTCCAAGTTGTTTTGACAGACAGGTAAGACTCTCCAATGAAGATACAGAATTCTTCAAGTAACCAATATCTGACATATAACCAGAAAGCTTAACATTTAGCCCTTCATTTACCCCTTCCAAAGTGGAGACCCTATCCTTTAGCTGCTCAATCTCCATAGATTTTGATTCACTTAAACTCTGGGATGCCTCGCTGAGTTCACAAATTTTGTCTTCAAGCAATGCCTCTCGCACATCCGAATAGATCAGCTCACTGAGAAGTGCCATTGATTTCTCCTCCCACTGTACAATTTCATCTCTTTGCTTTTGCAGTTCAAGACTCAGGCTCTGTTCCCTGACTTTATGATCACTGTGCTCTTTAAGTAACTTGGACAGTTCCATCTCTAACTGCTGTTTTGCTTCACGAAGAATTTCAGCTTCCTTGCTTTGATGATCAGAGTCTTGAGAGAGCTTGAGAATCTGCCTCAGACGATCT
Organism: Melaleuca quinquenervia; assembly: GCA_030064385.1. Classification (NCBI taxonomy): domain Eukaryota; kingdom Viridiplantae; phylum Streptophyta; class Magnoliopsida; order Myrtales; family Myrtaceae; genus Melaleuca; species Melaleuca quinquenervia. The sequence goes on along the minus strand of CM057728.1, from coordinate 5,396,324 downwards.
TCTCCTATCACCTGAACTTCAGTATATTCGGTCTTCAGATGGTCCAATTCGTTTTGTAACTCTGTTTTCTCAGAAACAACTGCATTTACCATCTGCTCTGCTTCCAGAAGCTTGTTCTCCATCTGGCACAACATCTCCTTTTTACTTTCTATCTCGTCATTGAGCTGGTCATTGACTGATCGAACAGATATTAGCTCATTCTCTGAGATTGCCACCAAACCCTCGAGTCGCAACTTCTCTGTCTTCATTTTCTCCAAATTGTGCTCCACAAGTTCTAGCTTCTCCTTCAGTTCCATGTTGACCAAGTGAAGTTCTGATGACACTTTATTCAATTCCTTAAGTTCCGAAAACTTTTGAAGGACAATGCACTTGTAAACAAGACAAGTGGTAGCTTCACTAATGGTTTGATCAGACATAATGCCATTCTCCTCTTCAAGTTCACGTTTTTCTTCCCTCAAGAGCGAGACTTCCTCGATCAAAGACCTTCTCTCGCCGTGCACTGTGTGGTTATCTTCACTAAGACGTTTGAAGACCTCTCGCACATCTGACAGCTGCACTTGCAAAATCTTCATTTCAGTTTTCAGCACTTCTTCTCTGCAGAGTCCCTCTAATACCTTCAGTGTCAGATCTTCACTAAATTCCATCACTTCTTGTGTCTCCCTCTGCAGTAAAAGGAATTGCTCAGATTGAACCCTGTGCTTGTGGTCTAGGCTAGTCATCTTAGCCACAAGATTAGCCACCTCCAGCTCCCACAGCCTCAGCATCGTGTCAAGGACAGACTTTTCAGTGAACATCCGAAGATTCTCCTCCTCAGTTTCAGAAAGCAAACTCTGCAAGTCTTGGACCTTCTGAACGACAGGATCTAGAAAAATTAAATCTTCCTTGAGATCATCTTGGAAGCCAGATTTTGCACCAATTTCAAGCATCTTGGATATCTGGGACAGCCCCAAGTGCAGTATATTAATGTGATCAGAGAAAGACTTCAGCTCTACTTGTTGAGCAGAATTTTCATGCTCCAACTGAGTGGCCCGTTCTTCTGAGGATTTGGATGCTTCCACAAGTTTTTGGCAATTTAATGTAAGGAAAGAATTTCTATCCTTCAAATCCTGTATGAACTTATACAAGACAAAGTTTTCAATCTGGAAACAAATAGTTTTATCCAATTCTTCATGGTGTTCATTGTTCTTGGACCACAATTCCTTTTGGAGGAGAAGGAGCTGAGAGACTAAATCAGCCATCTGCGCTTTACTCAGGTCTATGAAACCGGAATGTTCCTGCCTCTCTGCATCCAGAATATCCTTCAGTTTCGAGATTTCATTCAAGACAGATGCTCTCTCCTCCTCTAATAGCAAACTTTGCTCATGCAGCCGCTTGTATCTTGTCTCAAGGTCCTCCATTCTTCGCTGAGTAGAATCTAATTCTGACGCTAAATTTTCTTTCTCCTCGATCAGGACTGACTTTTCATTCCCAAGCATCAGGCAAGACTCCTCCAACATCGTTGATTTTTCCCTCGACTTTTCAAGCTCCATGTTTGCATCATGAAGTAAAATTTCCAAGGTCTTGTTCTTCTCTGCAAGTTCCTGGCAAGTCTCCATCTTGGCCTGTAATGTAGAAGTCAGCATGTCCTTCTCAGCAACCAAATTCGATTTCTCTTGCAAGAGAGATTCACAGGATTTTTCCAATAAGTTCACTTTCTCTCTCACCCCTTCTAACTCAACGTTCAAGTCTGAAAGGGAATTTTCTAAGATAACATTCTTCTCAAGAAGCTTATCCATGACTGCCAACTTCTGCAGAAGAACCGCCTTCTCACTTGCATCTTGTTCACACATTTCCTTCAGTTCTGAGTTCCCATCCTGCAACTCCTTCACAGATTGCCCAAAGGTTTCCGGGTCAAGGCCAACTGCATACACCTGATCAAGTACACTCCGATGCTTCTTGTTGAGGTCATTTAGTTCCTCTTTCAGACAGTAAATTTCTTGCTGAAGAGCATTACGTTCGTCCAGACGAAGTTCAATCTCTGCCTCAAGTTTCTGTATCCTCTCCCTCAGGCTTAAAATCTCCTCCTGCAAGTTCTTAATTGACAGAGATGAAGACAAATTAAGCTCGCCAAGGTTCCTGTTCTCCTCTTGAATCTTCTGGATTTCATCTTGTAAACCCCGATCACGGACTTCCATGTCATTAAGAAGTTGATTTCTGTTTTGAAGCTGCACAGCAAGAGACCTGAGTTCTTCCTGAGATTGGGAGTGAAGATGTTGCAGAGTCTGGAATGCAGTTTCAGCCTCCACGAATCTTAAGCGCTCTTCTTTTATGCACGTCCAAAGTTTCCCAAGCTCCTGCTGCTTTTCCGAAAGCTCCTGAGCTTGACTGGTCGTTTTCTGCACCAAAGATTCGAGCTCCGAGTGAAAAGTCTGATTTGACCTCTCCAACAGAAGACACCTTTCTTCTGCACCTCTTAACTTTTTGACCCCATCCTCTATCTCAGAATTCAGCCTCTGGGTCTCCTCCTGGGTAATAGATACTTTATGTTCCAAATGGGAAATTGTCTTCAGGCACTGATTGCACCTCATAGCAGCATCTTCCTTCTCTGCAGCTAACTTTGCAATCTCTTCCTTCAAAGCTTCGACTTCTCTTGTGGCTTTATCAGCTCTCTCAACTATGTTTCTGGTGTCTTCCTCAGCTCGCATTAACTTATCCTCTAGATTGGATATCCTCTCCATACACTGTTTACACTGAGCAAGCGCAGCTTCCTTGTCAGCTTCCACCTTGAGAAGGTTTTGTTTAAGGGTTTCAGATTCACTTTCAGCTCGACGAGCACGTTCATTAAGTTCTTGAGCATCATTCTTCGCAGAAGAAACACTGCTCTCAAGGTTACTCATTTTCTCCACACACTGTTCATACTGAATAAGATTCACTTTCCTTTCAACCTCTAATTTCGCAAGGGCTTCCTTCAAAGATTGCACTTCAGCCTCAGCTTGTCTAGCTTGCTCTTTTAGTTTCTCGCAATCCTCCTGTGCACGAGATAATTCTAATTCCAGATTAGACGATCTCTCCGAGCTCTGCTGGTACTGAGCCCGGCCAGCTTCTTTTTCAGCTTCCAGTTCTGCAATTGCTTTCTTCAAGGTTTGAATTTCAGCTTCAGCTTTGGAACCTCTTCCACTGCCATTATTCTGCTCCTGGAAGTTGAGACCACGCCGTACTCTTCCTTCTGCAGAGTCAAACATGTCGTTGAACTGTTTCAAGCTCTTCCGACCAGTCATGGAATCAGACTCTTCAGTGAAAGCTCCATTCCTTTTTGGTAGATTCGAAGCAGAGTCTCCAGAATCCTTACTGAAATCCTCCGAATCAAAAAGTGACCGCCCAGTGAATAACATTTCGGGTGTACGAGGATCAGACTCAGAAGCAGGCGAATCATCTGAGAGCATCGGCGGGACCTGGTTCGGGAACGCTTCAGCCATGGTTTTCTGAGCCTGGCGAAGTACTCCAGTCGCATGATCATATCTCTCGGCCAATGCACGGTAGGCTCGATAGAACTCCTCGACCAGTTTCATAAGCTCTGGCCTCTTTTTGTAGTACATCTCGGCCCTCCTAGCGAAGGAATCAGCATCTTCTTCAATGAGCTTAATCATTTGATTAACTTTCACATCCATATCTGTTCAAGGTGATGAGACACATGCAACGTCAATCTCATGGAAGTACAAGTAGAGCAAGGAGGTGGAAAGCATAAGAAAGCACAAAGTGCATGGCATCACATTCATAATATATAAACAGATAAGCACCAGAGTGTTCTCAGCTAATGAGGGTCCAGTTTTGAGAGAAAAGGCAAATGAGCCACATTGGTAGGAGTGTTCTCATATTCATTCTTATAGATCATTGTCAGGGATGCTACTCTTTTCTCGAATATAGATGAAAAGCGTCATTATGCACCAACTAGGATGATAAAATTAAAGAGGAAAAATCCCAGGATCAAGTTAACACAATGGTTCCAATCACATAGGCTTATCAGGGTAAAGCTGTCTGTTATTAACGGAGAAAAATTCCCTCAAATCTAACCGATGGCTGAAGCACCACCAGCATCTGTTTTCTGCTTTCGCCTGCTAAGTATCAGCTGATAGAAAAATTAAAAGAGTAATCTCATTGCTGCCAAAATGAGTTTTTTCATGAAGGGAGAGAAAGAGAGGGGCCGAAGGATTATGCTGCCCACAAGACATTGTAGGAATAAGCTATGATAACCAATTTTGACTTGATCATGCCTGCTGCTTCTACCTCACTCGAAGTTGTTGATGCCCAGATATTTCCACCAACTGGGAATGACGCAAGCTAATCAAAGCTGGTTTTTGCAGATTAAACCATCCAATAGTATGTGAATGTCAAAGAGTTATAACTTAGTTTGGCACATTTGCATTGCAAGGTTCCACAGTTTTGGTGAAATGAAAAAACAGTTATGTTGAAATGAAAAATGTGTTAAATCTATCCCCATTTCCATTCTAAACCAGTTATTCATCAGGATCGAGCGAGCAACTATTCGTTTGGTCTCAAGAATCAGAATCAGGTCAATGAGCATTTCAGGAGCTAGACCTTTTAAGTCAAACTACAAATACATTGCTGAAAGTTTGAAGCTAAACAGCAGATACATAAGTCATCGCATGGCCTTCTGTCACGCACCTCTTTCAGAAAATTCAGAAACATAGATTTCTGAACGGCTCAAATAATACAAAAATCAAATGCAGAAAATCATTATAGAAAACTCACAATAAAGCAATTCAAGTAGTGATCACAGCACCTTTAAACTCTTTCCATCCAGAAAATGAACTGAATAGTACCTGTAAGATTTTCATGAAGCCATTTCGAATTTTTTGGGCTAATGTGGCTGTTCCACCACCATGAGTACATGCCCTTAGAATTTGCATGAGCAGCCGCCGCCATATCTCTACCAAACAACAGCACTCCTTTCAGCTTCCGTTTCTTTTCTTCTTTTTCCCCCAAAAAGTGCACTCCACACCTTGAACCAGTGAAAAATAGGCTAGCTATATACCAACCCGCGAAAGAATTGGTTTGGTGTCAAACCAACTTATTCTTATATACACGGTTAATAATAGCCATATATCTCGATCCTCTTGTACCTAGCCACCAAAAAGTTGACCAAATAGAACACTTCAATCCAGCTTCAGATGAATCAAGATCAGATTTCCAAGCCAAAAGAGAGCAAAAAAGAGAGAGATCAAACTCCAAATGATGACTGGTACCTGATCGATAAAAACACAGGTCCAAGAATCACGTAGAGATTGTAACTCCCCTTGAGCGACCGAACCACCTGTCATGATCCACCAAATAATCATAATCAGAACCGCAGAACATGTATGAGCGAATCCGGTAAAAAAGAATCAGAACTTCACAAGCTCCGAAAGGTTCATAATTAAGCAAAATTAATTACAAGCCATAATTGGAAAACCATATCCAAGAAAGTCAGCAGAGACTACAACTTAAACCCAGAAGCAGATTTGCAACCTCTTTAGCTTCATGAAATGACAAAGAAATCAAGAAAACATGTCTCACAATCCCAAAAAAGAAAATGAAAAAATACATCCACCAAAAGAGCTAAGCGTTGAAATTAAAATCTGGGTAGCCTACATACATCGATATCCGCTTCTGCTTCCATAGAAGGGGGGATAAGAAAACAACGCAGCTCCAAAGAAGCTTACCAAAACTGCAATCAAAACCCGAAATTCTTTCTTTTTTTTTTTTGGCTTTTGCTCTGGAATTCGATGAGCAGCTGAAACGTAAACCAACTTTCAGCTCTTTTGCTTCTCCTTGAAGTCTCCCACACTTCAACCCATCTTGTTTTTTTTCCCCCTTTTTGCTTCAGATCTCTCTGTTTCTCTCAAGAAAAACTAGCTTCGCTTGCTCCTCTGTACGACTCTTTGTTGATGATGACCATGAAAGAGGAAGGAGGACAGAGAAAAGGAAGGAGGGTTGGCAAGGACAGGAGATCATCGAGTGTATGAATCATTATCAGTTTGGAAACTCATTCAACTTTGGTAACTGTAAGAAGACTCTCCTTCAAGGGAAATTCGCGGACTGTTCATTTGCTGTCCTTTGGCATTGTGTGCGCGATGGGAAGGGTTCGAAATGACAACCTTGTCCTTTCTTGGGGAATCCAACGATGTCTTTTCTCGTGTCTCCCAAATAATTCTCTCTTGCAATAATTGATCTAAAGGGGAAGAATGAAATCGAGCCTTGTTCAATTTAACTTACATTAAAAATTCTGTTAAATCACTTAATTGCAAAATATTTAAACTATAAATTATCAGTTAAAAACTATTGAGATGGCATGAAGTTATTCAAGCTTCAAGCTTTTTCCTTATTTGGTCGTATCAATAGCATACAATCAAATGGAACATTTTGAATTAAAGTGTTTTTTTTTGTGCTATGAGTCATTATTATTATAAAAATATTGAACTATATTTATTATATAATAAGGCATATGGAAAGCATCATTTAAATATATTTTTATTTTCCTTATTTGGAGAATGAGAGATTTGTTACGGCTCAATTTATGTACATACACATAGAAAGATCAAGAAAGATCTCATGATCTCTTGCTCATTTCTTAAGTGTCGAGGTTATCGAATTAAATCAAGACAAGTTTTTGGTTGGAATGCGTGTGAGCCTTGCATGATTCTTAATTATGGCTAGTTGATTACTCGTGCTTTGATTTGATTAGCTAATTAATATGTTGTTTGGACCCCAAATAAGTAAATTAGCGTGAATCATGTTATCCTGATAAATTATATTCTTCTAGGACTGGTAGTTACCACGCGAGCTTCAACGTGGAGAATTCACAAGCAAGATAGAAGAGGCTGTGCATTTTCCAAGTGAAGATAAAGTCTTTATCTTTGACCACAACCTTCAGGAATCTTCTTTTCTTAACCAATGTTTGGCCGCATGCTAATTGGAATACGAAACAATGACATGTCATTTCATCCTCTTCTCATGAAAGTAATTTCAATTTTTACTTATACTGATGAATAAATGAGCTTGATTGATCAATTTCTGCTATGTTACCTCAAGGTTTGTATTATAAAGGAACGATGAACTCATTTTGATGATTTCAGTAACCTAGAATGGATAAGATAATTACACATGAGATTTTCGATATGCTCTTTAATTCATTAATTTGCCAAACAAGTGGGTACGTGCTTATATCAATATAATTTTTTTCAAGGCCAAACTTATGCACTCATTCTAATGTCGATTGTAAACTTTATTTACAGATAAAAAGGTACTTCTTCCGCATGACATCCATTGAAGTTATCTTATCACCAGGTTTTCTTGCTCCCGGTTCCTCGACTTGGCCTTAAAAATGTTAATTAATTTAATTCCCCTCTCAAAGTATTTTCTCTCGATAAAAAAAAACATTACCGCTCGAATAAAACATCTGCTTAATCAATCGATCAAGTGATCTTATTTGCGCATTCATAATCGTTTTTTTTTTGGCTTTTGGTTTTTACTGTCGCAATATCATCTTTGGCTTTTATTTCAATGGAAATATTCATAGAGACAATAACCGGGCAAAAAAGATATGGGATCTCAATTTATCCGGTCCAAGGCAAATCTATGATTTTATTACACCCCCCCCCCCCCCCCCCCAAAAAAAAAGAAAAGGAAAAGGAATGTGGAAGGGTAATGTCGTAATTGCGAGGGGAGAATCCTGACGTGTCGAGGGTGAATATATTATGCCATGGCGTCGCTGCATCTTTTAATTAAAGGTTTAAAAAAAAAAGTTCGGGGTTAAGGGGCGGTGGGCGTGACAAGGACGGACTTGATTCGTCGCCAATGTTTCGTCATTCCGCCGCTCAATTGCGACCACGTGTACCGCATTTCTTTTTACTTTTTTATTCCGTTCTTTCCACCTCCTTTTTTTTGTTTTTTTGGGTGGCCCCGGTTTCTTCGATTTTCTTGCATTTCTCCGTTTCTGGGTAAATTACCAAAAATGAGAAAACACTCCTCGATTTCTCAAGATCCTACATTTTACATCTTGAAATTTTTTGAAAAGTCACGCACGATTATTACGAAAATCTCGATGTGCAAAACATATGGATATATATATATGTATGTATACTTTCCAAAATAAATAGCGTCAAATATACATCGAGATAAAACTGAAGATAACTTCCAATTGTATAATCGTTTCTCCTTTTTATAATATGTTTCTTTTTTTATAGTGCCATCTCGCGACGTCATCAGCTGCAGACGCAATTATTTGATTAAAATCATATCTCTAATCCAAACGGGTAATGTATCGTCCTTACAAGGATTATGAGATTTTTTGAAAACTTTATTGTTGCTTACCGGCTCTATCGCTCGTCATAATAGCATATTCATAAATTTCAACAGTCCTCTAATTAAAAAAAAAAGAGGAAAATATGTAGGGTAAAATCTCATCCGTTGGTGGTGAACTTTTTATGTTTTGTGTGCTACCACATTTTATACAGGAATTACAAAATAACACAGTGGTCGAAAAAATAGAGGTTGCTATATCTATATTTGTAAAGAATATATTCTTTTCGAAATAAGACAACAAGATTACTACATTCCAGAATTACTTTTTCAAATGCGCATCCACTTTTTAGAAAATGACAAAAAGATTATTGTTCAATATTTCACATTTTAGGTTGTCCGCCACTCCCGAGAAAAATTGCTTGGGCAATTCAACAGCGACAAGTCGAGACAATAAGACTCTGTTTATTTAACAAAAGATGGATGATTGGAAAAGTATGTTTCTATAATCAATCGCATGTAATAATGGGCGAACGATAAATATTACTTTCACCATTCAAGATATGTCTAGACATATTATATTATTTATAATAACATATTTTTCATTAATGAATTATTTAAAGCGATACGAGCGATTATTTTAGGAAAATAATTTTCAAATCATTCGATTTTTATGAAATAAACAGAGTATAAAGCTCGGGACGTTCTCAAACCCTTAATACTCCAAAAAAAAAATTCAAGCCGGATCTCTCTCAATAAAAAGAGGAACAACTTTTTTTTTTTTGAGGGGCCCGGGGGAGGGGGGATTACTAAAGTGAATACGCCCTTTCAAATTAATCATGATTACCAAATCAGGTGAGAAGGGTTAATTTCGATTTGTTCTTGACATCATGTGGCTTTTGACTTTAGAGTTTTACCTCATCCTGCCGCTCTCACCAAACGTCATTCATTTGGCATAAATAGTGAACAGTAGTCCAACTCCAAATCTTGATTACAAAAGCCCACCAACATCGACCCTCCTCGAAATTCATATTTAAATAACAAAAATTACGTGGAAAAAATTATAAATTATAGGGGTCCGGCTCTTCAATGCTATTCAGGCACGAGGAGCCCATGACGGAGTCCTCGGTGACAAAAAAAAAAAAAGAAGAAGAAGAAAGGAGGGTGGTGTGTTGATGATAGGGGGGTGGGGTCCAATCCAATAATAACCATGATTTGGAGGTCTGAAAAAGCGATGTGTCCTACCTTATAAACTGTTATAATTGATGCATGTGACTCCTTATAATGTCTCACCTAATTTATAAAATTAAAAATCTAGTAATAATTATCCCATCGAACAACAAAACTGCCAGAAAATAAAAAAAAAGAAAAAATCGAATTAATAAATCTCGAAATTCCTAGCAAAAGTTCCACGAAGGCATACACGCAATGAATCATATCCGGCACATCATCAAAGTCGAGCCAAATTTCATTCAAATTTGAGTAATAATACCTAATCGATAGCCCCCGTTTCATCTGGACACAATCTAATCGCCAATGATTGTTGCCTCGAGGTGAATTTAGAAAGGTAATTTCTCCAAAAAGCAATCGAAAATTTGCTATTGCAGCCCCCTTTTTTTTAACTAGCTTTTCAATTCAAATGTTGCCTCCGGCGTTAACGCGCGGCTCTAAAATTTACTATTTACATAAAAGCAAGATAAAACCGGCGCGAAATTCGACTTTAACGTGACACTTAAAAAGAAGAGTAAAAAACTTCAAGCTCGTGAGTTGAAGGAGGAGAATTCATGTCAGAATTCGATGAATGCATGAACTGAACTTGATAATATTTAAAGCAATCCTAGCTCGAGAATAGATCCAAAATGATCATGTCGATTGACAGATGCGCACTGGCTGCACGAAGCGATGAGTGAGGCAAGAAGATAGGCACGGGATTGTAGAAAGGTCACATCGAGTGCCAAGTTCATGTCCTCTTGTTTTTATTTTTAAAATTAAGTAAGGACAAAGGGGTTTTAAATGGAATTATCATGAAGGTTTTGAAAGTTAGGTCCTGGATTTTAAAGTCTATGTAAGCAGGCGGCATTGCGAATTGGACTTACGTTCATGGAAAGGGACGTCCATTGTTGGATTATTGGAGAGAAGATAAGCAGGGCCAGCTTTTCTTTTATCTTTGGATTTTTCTTTGGTTCGGTGGAGCAAACCCACAAATCAATCAAGTCAATTGAAAGGAAAAAAAGTATATATACAAGAGGAACAATTTCAGTATTTTTTTTTATTTTTATCATTATTTATTTTGTTGGGTTTATAATGGAGAATGCTATAAGGACGGGCGGCATGTCTAGGCCGGGAAAGCATGCTCCCTCGTCGTCGATTATCGGTATAAGTCGAGACGGTAGAATGTAAGCGCGTTTTTTATTTTTACCCGTATCTTTGATCCTACTTATAAATTCGATACGTCAATTTGTATCGAGAGGATCTAATCTCCCGTGAGAAGAATTAATAGTTAAAACCGATACCGTCTCTCGTCAACTCCATCAACCTACAGTTACGAATCTGGTTAGGGAGCGGTTCGTTTCGTTAGTTTTGATTTACTGGTGTCTCGTTTTCAGTTTACATCGACAACCCCACCGTTATAATTCAGTTTTGCTTGGCTTCTGCTCCTCGCAACAGTAGGTGCCGCATTGATTGTTCTGGAACTTACGTTATCGCATAAATGAAAATAAAATAGATATGACCTGTAAGGCTGTAACTACCTGGACATTTAATATACTACAAATAAATAAATAGATAAATACATAGGGAAGAGAAAGAAAAGATAAATAGAAGCACAAGTTTCTCTTTGCTTTGTATTTGTAATGTAGGTGTTAGATGTGTATTTGGTATATAAATACGCTGGCGAAATGTTTGCATAGAGTTGACATGTTATTGAACGATTATTTCAAGTATAATCAAAGACAATTTTTTTTATCACACGTGCATGTACGAGAATATCCAAACGTAGCTATGACCTATTTCTTCGGGGGTTAAAATCTCCGTAAAAGAAATTTTGAATTTCTCACAATACATCACTGAAAGAAATCCAACTTATGAAGTGGGCAAAGCAGAACATTAGTCGAAATTTTAAAGTTTTGATATTTTCAAGTTAGATCGTATCTTTCTTCAAGCGCTGAAAACCACATCGTCTAAGCCGAGCTTGGTAACATGAGCTTGTGAAAGCGAGTGGGGGCGTTCTAGGGTGCGTTTGGTAACGGTTTATCATCCCAAGTTTGGAACGATAAATCTATTTGACAAATGCCTTTAAAATTTATGTTCCCACAATAAAAAAGAAGAAGCTAAGGATGGGTTTTGGATGTAAAATGATAACTAAAATTTTTTTGGTTTTCTGTTTCTTGAACGAAAATACACAATACGATAAAAGAGAAAACTGATTTATTCTTCAATATTTACTCTCGTCCCAAACGAGAAAGAGAAAACCGATTTTGTCAAATTCGTTTCTCTTCCTAAAAACTCATTCGAGAACCATTTTTAAAAAAAATTATTTAATTTTTTTTTTCATGGGACAAGAATGGTTACCAAACCCCCTAGTGATGAAATGTTCTCGCTCAATTGGGCCGATGAGTGGGCGTTAAAAAGGAGGACCGGGGACCCCAATCACCATGTAAGAAAGTCGCATCTTTTGTATGTCCAATCGTTTAACTTTGTGTTTTAGACAAGTGCGGCACTCTGAAGCCCATCTATCCTCTCTCCGGGGCCCAAGCCCACTAGAGCGAACTTTCCTGATCTTTCAGCCCACATATTTGGGCTTCTGACACCCAAAAGTATGCGTAGGAGGAGCGTGTAAAAAAGGGCCCTCCTAGAGGAAACCCGTGCTTTAGTAATGCATCCTGTTCCGCGATAACGATGACGTGGTGTGATCGACCAGTCATGTTGCTATATTGCTTGATTCTACGTATACCAATTAAATTATCCGTATGAATTTTGTAACTCTAGTTTTTTAAATTAGCTGGTTACACCATGTACAAAGCGGCGTAACTGTCAAATCTGTTGCCTTAGCCCTTTTCTATTTAGCGACAGGTAGGGCCAATCTCAGAATTTCTAGTAGAGCAAGTTATACTATGGCGGAATTTTATTGTTCTATACATGAAATATCGGTAAAATTGCATCCGTGGATGGTAATTGCTATGAAGGTTTGCAAGTTTTCCATAACGTCGGTAAAAAAAGTGAGTCCAACAAATTGTTTGTTTGGCATCTATTTAGTAACTCACCAACTTCTATAACAAATCGCCAACATTTATGAATTTCCCCTATTTCAAACTTTACCAACTTCTATTCAGGAATTGAATGATCATTGTGCACATTTATCGGTCTCCACTTGTTTCACCAACTTACTTTTCTCCGATTAAATAACCAATTAAATTTACATTAAAAACTTGCATTGGAGTGATTTTTCCATTCGTTGAAATAAAATCGATTGAATTGACATTAAAAAGTCACCTCGTTTTATCTTTTTGATTGCCTATCATAATTTGAATGCCTTACCATGTCGTCTCTAATTAAGTTACCAAGTCTTATTTGATTGACTTGTCAACGGTTAAATGATAAGAAATGATGTCAAATCACCAACTTTTGCAGTAGCTCACAATCTTTTATACATGTGACTTACCAACGTTTTAAGTAATAATTTCTCACATCAATTTGCCAACCTCAATTTTTGAACGCCTTGCCAACCGTTATTTGATGGAATTACTAACTAGATCTAAGTTATCTACTCCTATTCGAATGTCTTTGATTATTTCTAAATTACCAAATTTCATATGCGTAGTTTAACAATGTAACTAGGGTATGGATTAGAACTATGACATTTCGTGGCAGTTGGGGAACTTATAATATTTGATTTGCCCACCCCTTCTCAACCAATTTATGCCATTACTGAAGGCCGCACCCAAAAATTCCTGGTCGCCATCGCAAAATCAATGAAGTGGAGGGGCTTCTTTGCAAAGTTCGTGAAAATTTAAAAAAATAAGAAAAAGAGAAAAAGAAATCTCTAGATCAGGTTCCCCATTAGCCCATAGTCGCCTTGTCGTCTCGTGCTTCCTACCACGAACGAACCAAAGCCCCAGCCGAACGCCACCGCCCCCACAAAACCTCCCAGCCGTCGGCCGCCAATCTTCGGCTCCGGCGACGACGACGACAATAGGCATGCGTCTCTCTCTCTTTCTCTCTCGCTGTCTCTCTCTCTCTCTCTCTGTGCTATTCAGTCTCGACAGCCATTTGGTTAAGTGTCGATTGACGGGGTTGTTCTTTGGTTCGCCTAGTATTGGCGTTTTCGATTTAAAAGCCGCTCAAAACAAACGTAGATATGTTCCACGACAGTGTCTGCGCGCCATTCAATCACAAAGCTTGAAACTTTGGAGTATTAAGTTCTTCTTTTAGGTCACTCCTGGTCTGTAATTGAAGGAAGCGGGGGGGGGGGGGGGGGGGGTTAGGGGAAGAGGTTTTGGTGCTGCAATTATCATCTCTGTCGTGGAAATGTCACGGGACTCTTCCTTTTTAGCTTCCTCGTCTCTTTGTTTTACCTGTTTTAATCCACTCACCGAGCACGACCCCTCTAATTTATGTGAATTGGCGGTGTGTTATTCGTTTAGAGTGGATACTGATTGTATTTTATTCCAGGTTTTAGAAGGGTCCCTCAAAGAGCTACAATTCAAGTCCTGTAAGTTTCTGGAGTATATCGGATGGCTGTTATACCCTCTGGAAATACATGCTTCGCTCAATGGGGTATTCGTCCTCGGCTCATGCTTAGGTCTTGCTCCGCAAATAGGGCGGCTTCATCGCAATTTGGGTGAGCATTGGTTTCATAAGCACTCATTTGTCATGTGGTAGTTTGGATATTTGTTTACACATTTTTGGTAGGTTTACCAGTGATGTGCGGCAACTGGCGGCTCAGTCTTCAAGCTTGTTCTCTCGATGGACATTGCCACTGTCTTTTTATGTGGGATCATGTGGACGGTCACCTCATCGTCGGGGAGCAAGATTAATAGTTAGAGCTGATTCTGTGAGTTGGCCTTAAAAACCCTATTTTGCTTCACTGTCATTTACTTTAAGCTAGTGCTAGTATGCTTTCTTCTGTAAATCCTAGTGCTAGCATTGATGCAAAGGAATTAACATTTTACCTCCTTTTCTTTCACACTTTCAGGACTATTATTCTGTCCTTGGCGTGTCAAGAAATGCCAGCAAATCCGAAATAAAAAGTGGTATGTCCACATCTTTCATTTCTCTTCCCTCTCATGTATTTCAACTTGGGTTCTAACTCATCCAGTGAATCCACGTCTTTGGATTCGAATCCTCTGCAGTGTAGTTCCCCTCTTTTTATCTTGTTTATTTCCATGATGTATCTTCTTCACATGATTTGGCCAAGACATGACATCACTATTGTTGGAAATAACCTGTTGAGAAAAATTTGTCAAATTCTGGACAACTATGCGGCAGTTCAGAGAGCACATGTGTGTGGAGAGTGCAACAAATTTGTCAATTTTTTGGAAAATTTTGCTTTAGATCTTAGAGAGAGTAAGGAATTTGGTTTACGCCCACCGAAGATGAAATAAATTGGGCTGAGGCCTCCTTTTTAGCAGGGGGGAGCGGTTTGTTTTTGGTTTTTCTAATGAGAAGAAGATACTGATTATGGAACCCTGAGACAAAATATGAATTGAATATGGTGGTTTGAATATCCTTTAAGTGATGAGTTTCCGATGATGAAGTATGTGTTACTTCTGAAGCATCCCTTTGAAGTTTAAACTGGGCGTTGGAAAGAGAGAGTTTAAAGAATTGGACCAGGACCATGACATGTTCCTTGGTCTTTGTTCCATTACGCAATTCATGCGTACCATATCTTCTAATTTTGGTTTCTGCAGATAGTTTGGGTGTACTTCCAACATGGAAAAATAAAAGATATTGCTTTCTAAATCAAACAAAAGATTGTATACTGAAGCTCTAGATTAATACATCCCTCCACAAAGAAAAACAACCGTGCGCGATAGTACAATTCTGGGTCAGTTTTGGTAACCGTGTGCGATAGTACAATTCCGGGTCAGTTTTGGTTTATTGGTTCTATAAATCTTCCTTTTTTCTGCTTCGTTTATAAGTTCAACTTCTTTTATCTCCCCAGTTATGCATGAGGAGTGCATGATGTCATGAGCGTCTTTAGTTTGCAAGGCCGATTTTGGGTGTTGGAAGACATTCTTTGCCAGATGATCATGAGACGACAAGGATCTTGGACTGGCATATATCTCTGTTTTTGTTGTTAGATAAAAATTTAATTAATTTATCTTGTTTATTAGGAATCTTTCACTTTGGAGTTCATCAGCCAGCTTAAATCCCAAATTACTGTTTATGGTTACTGTTATGGCCCAAAAACAGTATCTCCGGATGTGATTCGATTTGATCAGATTTTCCTAGGTCAACTCTTGTTACTTCTTCCTTGTTACGCAAGACTAATTTACAACCACCATCAAGGACTTTCCCACTACATGTTGTTGGTGATGATGACTTTCTCGTGTGGTTGCAATCTGAAAAGTACCCCTCAGTATCTCCAGATCTGGTTTAATTTGATCAGATTGTCCCAGATCAACTATTTTCACTTCTTCCTTGTTAAGCAAGGTTTAAATCTTTCTAACAACCACCAAAGACTTTTCCACTAAATATGGTTGGTGGGAATGGCTTTCTACATGGTGCAATCTGATTGGTACCACTTTCTCCTCAAGGGGTGCAAACTCCCTACACTTCGTGGTTTTCATGTGGGTCTCTTGAGAAAATTCTCCTTTTGAATTGTTATTTTACCACGCTATTACACTTGCCATGGGTCATTTTTCAATCCTTTTTTTTTTTTTTTACATTTTCAAATTTTCCTAAGTGGTTCTGCTTACTTAAACCAATAACGAGTCCACTCCAACTCAATCCGAAGTGTGTTTCCTTTGGATGCTCACATCCAGCAAAGTATTCTTACCTAAACTAAACTCACTTTTTGAATGATATAGGTTTGATCAGAGAGCCTACTTGGTCTGCCACATTCCAATTTATCATTAAAATTGAGCCAAATTTATGATTCATCTTGGCCCATAGAAATCATTGTTTCTCATGCAATCCACTTGATCTCCTAAGTTGCATCCCATTCCATGGTATTTTCTATTTAAATTGACTAAAAAATATCGAAATCTCTTATTTTTATGTACACTTTGCTTTCAATCCATTGTTGCTCCATTGTCACCTTGTTCGTTACTGCAATTACTATTCGCATGCTTGGATTTTTACAGTAGACCAAAGTTCAAAACCACGTTGATGTGGTAGGGCTAAAGCAGACAATATTTTGAGCGAGTTAATTTGGGGATGTCACATCAATAGCATAACTCTCGAGTTTAATTCTTTGTAGATGAAAACAACAATAACCATTCCCTTTATTGTAGCATCTTAAGATTCCAGCTTTCAAGCAACAAATTTGTTCTGATCGTGCAGAACTCTTTGTTAAAATGTACACTCAATTTCATGCACTAAAATTCTGGAATAGAGCCCTGTCTGCTTAAGACTCAGATGTGAAAGTATAAGGGTTTTTATATTGTGTCATCTTGAGATATACTTCAGGCCTTATGATATTGTTCATCTGTATGGCAACTTCACTATAACTCCAGCTCATAAAAAACTTTGGTTTTTAAAAATTGACATTTGTGTGAATCAGAAGGAAGCTACTGCTTTGGATACAGCTACTGTTTTTTCTTCCCCCTCCTTTTCTCGCTGGAATGATAAAGTCTTTGGGTTTAGATTACATAATGAATGAAAGAATAAATGAAGAAATTATGAAAACTTGGTGCATTTTCTATTGCATCTCTATGCGTGCGCATGTGTGTACCCGCATGTGGGTGCGACAAGCAGGCATTTATTGGTCCTTTCATTTCTATTCTGAAGTATGATGGAGGGTCCTTTGGTTGAATTGCACTTGCTTTCTGAAGATCGAATAAGCTAGATTTTACTCTCCCTTTCTTTCATTGCCCTGCAGCGTACCGCAAGCTTGCTCGGAATTATCATCCAGATGTGAACAAGTGAGTTGGCTTTCGGTTTCTTTTTTATGCTTGTCACAGTTTTTAATTCTTCCGTCAATGCCATATATTGTTTTGTAACTTTTGTTGGGATGAGGAATCATGTCTAATGATGGGCCTTGCCGTTGCTATTGTCTACCATTAAAAAGTTGACTTGTGTGATAGTTTTCCAATCGTTAAGACTTGGGAGTTTCTTGCCGTGGTTTGTTTACTTGCTAAAAGTTGCACCAAATATGCAGCACCACTAGGGACTTCTCATGCTTTAATAGACTTTGACTGTGCTGTCTTTCTCTAATGCACAAAGTGCACAACCAAAAAAAAAAATGGAAGAAGAATAGTTGCATTAATCATTTTAACAATTTAATGCTTTGGGACCTGTTGCTTATCTGATTTCAATTCAGTCATCCTCACATAATTTAAATATATGATTTTCTTATGTGGTATCTATTGGCATTAGTTTCTAGGGAAAATTTTAGAAGTAAATATTACCAAAAGCAATCATTCTCAATATTGGGGTTCTTGTATACGTGTTCATACTCATGTGCTTTCCCATCTCTATTTTTGAGTGAGTACAACAAGAATATAATTCAGGGGATGCACGGGCAGATCATGAATTGAATTTGAGACCCATAATATAAATTTAGCTGCTGCTTTAGATTGCGGGCCTTGATCTTGTTCTTTCAAGTTCTTTGGGGTCCTCTTTCCCCGGAGTGAGATGGTGAATATGTGTTAAATTACCTCTACAATTTTTCTTCCTTGCTGTCTCAATTATGCTGATATTATTCCTGTTGCTGCAGAGAGCCAGGAGCAGAACAGAAGTTCAAGGAAATTAGCAATGCTTATGAGGTAAACAATCTCATTTTGTTTTAAAATCCTTTTTGGGAACGGTAAAAATTCACTGATAGGCACGGAGAGATAACCCAATGTTACATTCTAGAAAGCCCTCAGATAAAATGGACTTCAGCATATGTACTGAATATTTAATCTCTCTAGCACAAGGTTCACGTACAAAGAGTGTCCTGTTAATGAAAGAACCCAATCTCCAAGATAGGTATTGTGTGCAACATCTTCCTTTAAAAGGTAGAGGGGTATGATTTGAAAGTCGTCTCTTTGGGGAACCATTTCAAAAAGCTCAGTTGCTTATATTGTTGGGTCGGTATTTATACTCCTTTTGCCATTCCTTTATTCCATTGCTCCTCTTCAATGCATTTGACTTCTTGTCACGTATACGGTATGTTTCACCTTTCTTTTGGCAAACTCTCGTTCGGCAATTGTGCTTTATTTGCAAATCTGCTGCAGCAATTTTGCTGCCAATTGTAACAGAGCAAGTGATCTTTATTCAGGTCTTGTCAGATGATGAAAAACGGTCTCTCTATGACAAGTATGGTGAAGCTGGACTTAAAGGTGCTGGGATGGGAATGGGGGTAAGATTCTGCTTGTGAAAGAAGCTTGTGGAGATTCATTAATTGTTCTGGTTTTGCTTTGATGTTTGCATTTTTATAGTGGAATTATCATTCGTTCCTGCCAGGATTTCACCAATCCTATGGATATATTTGAATCTCTCTTTGAGGGAATGGGCATGGGCGGAATGGGGGGAATGGGCATGGGAGGCAGAGGTTCCAGGAACAGACCTGTTGATGGCCAGGATGAATATTACAATCTTATTTTGAATTTCAAAGAAGCTGTTTTTGGTGTTGAAAAAGAGATAGAAATAACCCGTCTCGAGAACTGCAGCACTTGCAATGGCTCCGGTGCAAAAGCAGGCACCACTCCATCCAAATGCACCACATGTGGTGGCCAAGGCCAAGTTGTGTCGTCAGCTAGGACTCCATTGGGTGTCTTCCAGCAAGTAATGACATGTTCGTCCTGCGGTGGTACTGGCGAGATATCTACCCCTTGCAACACGTGCTCGGGTGATGGTCGGGTTCGGAGGACTAAAAGAATAAGTCTGAAGGTGCCTGCTGGGGTGGACTCGGGTAGTCGCCTGAGGGTTCGATCAGAAGGTAATGCAGGAAGGCGAGGTGGGTCCCCTGGTGACCTCTTTGTTGTGATCGACGTGATTCCAGACCCAGTCCTCAAGCGCGATGACACAAACATCTTGTACACCTGCAAGGTATCATACATTGATGCAATCTTAGGGACCACCATCAAGGTACCAACCGTTGATGGCGTGGTTGACTTAAAGATCCCTGCCGGGACGCAGCCGAGTACGACTCTTGTGATGGCGAAGAAGGGAGTCCCTTACTTAAACAAAAGCAACATGAGAGGTGATCAATTGGTCCGGGTGCAAGTGGAAATCCCAAAAAGATTGAGCAGTGAAGAGAGGAAGCTTGTCGAGCAGCTGGCCGATGTAAGCAAAGGCAAAGCAACAGCCAGCAGAAGATAGTGGTTTCATTGGTTCTTTTTCCATTTCCCATTTCTTTTCCCCTTTAATTTTGAGGTATCATAGATTTGTCAACTATAAAAGTTAGTAACAGATGTATAAGGTGCCATAAGTTATGCAAGGGGGGAGAGCCGTACGTGGCAATTATTTACTGATTCAAATTTTGTGATTCCCCCTATTTTGACCTTCTGAACTGCTCCATGGTGGAACTGACAGCCTGAAATGATTTCTGCGATTCTTCTTGTTGTGACCATTTTGCCATCTCCGTCTGTTGAGACAACAAACGACTCTCTCTGTGTCCCCATCCCCGGTTGTGATGGAGAAAAGTTTAATATTCCGCTTACTACACCTGGCTAGGGGGTCCACTTTGGTGTCAAGCGACAGGTCTATTTCGTAAGCTCTTTTCTCTTTGACACGTCCATTACGTAGTCTCCTCTCTTTTTTCTTTTTTGTGTAATAGGAGCGGTCTTAACTTTCAGCTCGATCAATTATCACGGATGATGCCTGTGCTGCCCGTGCTGCCCCTCTGTATAATTGGATAATCTCCATCCTCAGGATGGTGCACGACCCTCTCACCATTTCGAGCGTGAAATGTCATTTTCACACTTATCGCATCTCACCAAAGCGTTTCATGATTTAGCCAACCACTGTTTGATTATATGATCCAAATATAGAAGAATGCTATTAAGAGAAAGAGCCGGTCCAATTGCTTGGAGCAATCATTTTTAGTCTTTGTGAGTATCCTATAAATTATGTTGTCCCCTATATATCGGTCATTTACAGGCTGTATGTTGCCACGTATCGTGAAAAAGTAAGTTATGGAAGAAATTTACACTCCAAGCAAAACATGATAGAACAAATCTTCACGATAGATGCACAAAGATTCAATTTTAAGGCAGAAAATACCATATTTGGCTCCGCAGAACACATCTTTGTAGCACAATCGCCCACAAAAATTAACCTCAGAAATGGTTGCATTATACTTCTTACTGTAAATGCTCGCTCAGCGCCTCAATGGCAAAGTGAGAACCACAATAATTGATCACTACACCCTACCCCTGCTACTAGGTATGAATAAGTCAGCTTTTTTACCGTCACATTTCAGATAACATTGCGCAAGAAGTACAGGCCAACAGTTAGAAGTTGATCAGCAAATCCATATTTCAAAATTACATCCTTTCACAACGAGATCAAAGCTCACGAGTCAAAGCCAGAGTAAATACCACTATCTCTCAATAGCCTCTTCTCTTCTTCAACATAATTCTTCCCTCTGCTAGCCTGACCAAGCTCTCTCTTCCTCTTTTCCTTCTGCGAGAAGGAAAGATTCTTCTCTTTCCGGGTTTGAACATCTGCCAATTGCTCTCCAGATGCTAGCGCAGCTCTTGTTCTTTGCCGCTCTTCATATGTTTCATCGGCATCCTCAGTCTTACGACCATCCCTCCCGGTGGACCATGACCAGTCTTTCTGGCCATCCTCGTCTTTTGGAGGGGGCACTCCTAAGACTGATAACCCGCCCTTGAAACCATGTTGCTTCAGTGCTTTAAAACTCATTCCACCACTCTTCTGCTTTCCAGGTTTCCCTGAATTTATGCATCTAAGTCAATGTTAAATTTTCTGGTGGAAGTCAATGATTTGAATTGGGAAGGGAGAGAAAAAGTTGACAGAATTTGGACAAGCCACAAATGGAGTAAGATCCATAATCAATAGGATCCACAATATAATGATGGTGCACATTAACAACAAAATTACTTCATCGAACTGTTTTCATATGCAGATAAGCTATATTCACCACTAATCAAATATAGTTTCTAGCTATAGCTCGAAAGGCTATCCTATCTCTATCCACATGCAGTAAGCACATGCATGACATGATAATGTAACTTTTTGTTTTTTCCCCACTGTAAAGACACCCTTTGCTAATTGACTGCCATGAATATTGGAGATAGCCCAATGCCATCACATGAACATGACAAAGTGATTCATGAGAGACTAATGCAGTTAATGCAAAATTAGACACTCTCCCATAAATGGTAGGAGTAAAAGAACATTTATAAAATTATAGATGTCCTGGCATGAATTAAAATGCATGTAATAGACATGCTGATTCATCTTGTCACCTTAAGTAACCTACTGAAAATGAACTCATCATGCTAACTAGCCTAACATATATAAATGGTGAAGTTAAACATAAAATTAGTACCTTTGGAAGATTGTTCACTTCTAGATTTAGCCTTCTCTTTTGTCTTCCTCCCAACTCCATCATCAGTTTCATTATCTGAATGTGATGATGATTCTTCTGATGAGTCCTCTTCCTCATCACTCCAAGGCATTGCCCTTTTCATATTTGAGCTCTTAAGAACTGCAGAGAGGTATAAGAACCACATAGCAAAAATCAAAATAGCAAATAAAGATGAAGGAACACATAAGTCCAGCAAAGTATGCCACATTCAATAAAATATTACTTTTTACCGCCCCTATCATTTTGAATACAAACTACAGAAGGCCGAATATGTGAAATCTAATTAAGCCATCTAACACATCGCTACACTTCCTTTACAACCATCGAAACACAAAAGACAGAAAATCTGAAACACGATCAGCGGAACTTCTTGACAAGTAATTCAGCAGGCCGACATTCAGTAACCATCCATCACCAACCGCCCCAAGCAGTACTGCGATTCAAAACATGAGTGACATAGACTTGGTTTCCTTTCTTCTACCAAGAAAATTGTTACAGCTGATGAGAAATTCGAAAACAATGAACAAAGAGGACACTCTTTTGCTCCCTTACTACTCCAACAACTCCAATTGCACTGCCGGTCGGTCTTAGAGGAAAGATTCGATTTTGCCCTCAATATTCAGAGAGGTTATGTCACAATCACAAGCACTATGAGCAAAATCAAATCCAACACCAAATGATCGCCAAGAGAGGAAAAAACAAAAGAGCAATCAGAGCAGAAGAGAGCTGAATTCTTTGCATTCAAGCACGTGATCGAGAGAGGCGAATCCTACAGGGGACAAGGGAATTGCAGTTTCGCAAAGAGCGAGAATCTGAGGAATATCAGATTACCGAATTAGGGTTTGTCGGCGACGGCGATTCCGCGACCACGAGCAACGACCGGGTGTTAGGGCTTCGGCCGCCACGGCTGAGACGGAGAACGTTGGCGGGGCTGGTTATTTCTGTTGACTGGCGCGACTTGTCGTTTTGACCCTCTCGAGCCAAAGCCAAAACGACACTAAGGAAGCGGCCGTTCACCGAGTTGGGCTTTCAGTGGATCGATCTCCAAAAACGACACAATTCGTGTAAAACTCACGACAATGCCTTTTCCAGGTCATATTAGAACAACACCGATCGATTATCTCATGTAGTTTTACTATTGATTGTAAATAGATCTTCCGAGGAGGCCTGATTATGGGCAGAGTGACCTATTGGCCCGCTGTGTCGAGGAGAAGATTGGATAAGCACGTCCTTTCATTCGCTTGGCCAAATCCATCTGCTTAGATTCGATAACTCTTGTGGAAGAAGTTGACATGGCCTATATTCTAGGCGGGCTCGAGCTTGAGAAAGGATTAGTACCTTCAAGTCCCATTATACAACCCGACCCGAATCTTCAAGTCCCATTATACAACCCGACCCGAATCTTGCTAAGGCCTACTTGAGGTAAAAGGCTCGTGAGATTGATAATAAGGTGATTCAAAGAATAAGTTGGAAGCTCTTTTAAGATAAGGGGGATTGACCAATTCCCCAAGTCAGTATCAAAACTAGAAAGAGAATTTTCTCTTTATCTCGGGAGCGGGGGCCTTTCTCCGTCTTATGGACGAGGACTTGGCTACGTATTTTGTCTTGCTATGCACAAAATTCTAGCCGTTAAAACTTTAAATTCCACTGTTCACATTTCTCCATCTTGGAAATGAGCCACAAAACCAACCGACAAATGGAATACATTTCAATGCTAGAATGATTCAATCAATTCCAGCCATCCGATTTATAATGAACCATGGTCGTCAGTCCCCTGCGGCGGCGTGACCACGTGCGGTACCTTTCAAGACTTCATTCTCCTTTTCACATTAGAAAATCTTTGTGATCGACATGAAATTATAGATTCAAACACGGATCTCTTGCGTGCTGCAGTGATTATCTTGTTCTTGCATGGCTCAAGGGATTGATCTGCACACTGGGGATTAGTCGAGCGATCGAAAATTCATACACGACCGGTTGGTGAAAAATGCGACGCCCTAAGAAAGGAGGACAAAGATGATTGGTACGGAGATAAGTAGGCTTGATATCGGAAGGTTGAGATGAAACTCGAGCAACGTCATAAGCCGGCAAGAGGATAGGGGCCCCGATGAATAGGAAAGATCAACTCATGATGTCTCCATTTACATGGATCACGTGGCCAATTCCTTAGAATCTCAGATTCCATTGTTTATATGATAGCAGTTGCACTCTCTCAACTGTCCAAACGCATACCAACTTCGTTCGGATGATGTGTTTTTCTTCTTTACTTTTGGTCGAGCAACATCACAGGATGGCGTTGACCCGCAGAAACATAGGGATCGAGGTTCGTAAGGGAGAACACGACCTTGAATCGTTTCATAAAGCATCAGCCAGGAGATTATGCTCTTTGTTTGAGTGGCCATCATCTCTTTCTTTTGGCTGCGGTGGAGGCTTTGCAGGAGGTGTAGATAATGGTGATGGCAGGAGGAGGAGGTTGCTGCCATTAGAGGAATACTGGCTTTGGTCTTGAAGCATTGAGAAAGCACAAGAGAGAATCGTCGCGACGGGCGCCCGCGCAAAGTTTGGGGAATTCCTTCTGGTTGTGATCTTAGTCCAGATTAATTTAACATGGTGAAATATGATGGATGACACATGTGCCACCCAACTTCTTGCTTTGTGGATACAAACTTAATTGGGTCTCGCAAGTACGAAAACTTAGCAATAGGATCCTTGTTCTTTCGAATCTGATTTTAAGATGAACTTACTGATGTTTAAAGAATTATCAAGTCAAATCATATTGCTCTCTCTCTCTCTCTCTCTCTCTCTCTCCACATTATAGATATCTTTCTCGAGCAATTCGAATGAATGGAACCCCATTTGCCATAATGGTTAGACCAGATGGCCTCACATGAGGAAAATTCTTCTCCGGATATAGGGTCATGGACCACATGCTTTCACAACTGATGATTTTGCAGTACTCCACAAATTGGCTTAATGTGGGATCTACAAGATTAGTGATTGTGATTTGTGATTTATCAGTCTTAGGTCCGAATGAAAGATTTCTTGTTATGAACCTATGTGATCTAATGATTATGGCAAATTGAACGCACATGTGCCCCCGTTCAATCCTAAAGCGGTAAAAGCTAACAATTGTGGCGTGTTTGCCTTTTCAATTATTGGTGGCATTCGTATAAATCCGAAGTAATAATTAGGAAATAACTCAATAATATGTTTGAAGAAGAAGCTGATGCGAAAGGAGCACATGCCACAAGGAGACCCCACAAGGAGACCCGCTCAATCCTAAAGTACCAGTTCCCAATTGCGGCATGTTTGCCTATTCAATTATTGGTGGGATGTTCATAGCCCTGAGTAGTAATTAGGAAACAAATCAACACTATGATTGAAGAAGAAGTTCATGCAAAAGGCGACATTCTCTCTCTCTACACACGGGAAGATTATTTACTCCAGTTAAAGGAAAATGACAGGCCACACTTCTTACCTTCTTGATTGATTAATAACATGGAGATGGCAAAAGGAATGGATCTACCCATGATATTTGATTCAATGACTACTCAAATAGGCTATAAATGCTAGCAGTGGAAGCTTCCTGCTAAGAGTAGTGATTAGCTTGTTGTACCAACATAGTTTCTTGGGGATTCCCAATTTGTAAATCATGAAGATTGGGGCTTTCTTTGGACTGCCTTGCTGTCTCTTCCTATTTATTAAACTCAATTCTTGGACTTGCGAACTGATAATCTACTTGATTGTCAAGAGCTTTGAAATGTGAAAAAAAGGGATTTTTTTTTTTGAAAAACTACTTTAGGGGAACCGGACACAGTCTCCCACATGCAGCATGTGTGGATTAATATTAGTCAATTGGGACAGCAGGCCTGGAAGCAAAATCCAAGAAATTGCTTTGGCCTCATAAGCTAATGAATATGAATCTATTGGGTTGAATTGAATATAAAATACTTACTTTCTCCAAGACCCAAGAAGATTGCAGTGGCCTTGAACTCCAAATACCCTAACAAGATCCTATTTCTATGTGCTTAAGCACTTTTTTCCATTAAGGGTTGCAGCTTCCTAAGCACAGAAACTCCCCCAGCAATTCATGCACTTTCTCATGGTGCTGGTTTCTTAATGAAGTTTGCATTGAACCAAAGAAAATGGAACCGTTGTCTTGGTTCTCTTGGACATATGTCTAGATTGAGTCAAAAGAGACTCCAAATTCCATAGCACACATGGAATTTGTTCCGCTTCTAAGCAACAGATAATGTTATTTTCTGTTTAAATTGTAAATAAAAGAGACAAAAATAGACAAGGTGAAGCCAGACAAGAGACCACTTGGAGTCCTGAATCTCTCTCACATAGCACAAGCATGTAGTTGATATGTCTTCTTCTCTGGTCTGGTTCAACCATTCACAGCTCAACCCCCGAAAATTCTATTCTCTCAAGAAAATTCTTGGGCATTGCCATCGGACACTGTCCTCGACATTCCCCTAAGCGTAGCCAACATTCTCCCAAAGAATTGACATTAAAAGACTAAACTTTGCAATCTAATCTCTAATCTCAAAGAGGGTTTTAGGCGACAAGATGAAATCATTTAGACAATTTCCTATTCCCTCTTTCACCATAGTAAATGGAGCAAACCCAACTCGATTTGCCCAACAAAAGGGCTTAAAAACAGAGTGAAAATAAGATATTCATCTAGTTAGAGATACCAAGATAATTTTGGATGGTAAAAATATTAAAGGAAGTACATAAAAATATCGATCCGACATTATTTGATCAATTTGACGTTTTATAATAGATGATTGATATCTCATGAATTCATTTGACTAAATTAAGTGAATCGTACATAAGGAACTTACTTAAAACTCACGTCATTACACTCGCTAAATAAGTAAACACGAAATTTCTGTCAAATACTTTATATGTTATATATTTTGTATCCTGTTTTGAGCTGCAGTCAAGCCATTTTGAATATCGAAATCAGTAAAAATATGGGAAATTGTTTTGCCCCACTATATCTTTTCTTTTGACTCGGGAAAAAATAACAAAAGGGGAAAACAAAAACCACTGTGTCTTCCCAATTCCCCAAGCCTGGGGCAGTTCTTGGATAGGAACTTAAAAAAATAAAATTGAGCGAGCTAAGAAATCTTCCTCGCTCTCTCTCTCTCTCTGCACTTTATTCCTCTTCAAATTCGATACTTTGCCGTGCCTGTACCCTCAACTCAACGAGGTTTTTAGTTGCAAGAAACTCTCTCTCCCTCTCTCTCTCTCTCTCTCTCTCTCTCGCTTGCTCACATTGTCTTGTTCCCCGCTCGGAATCTCATATTCTTATTCCCACGCATCGGTGGTCGTCCTTTCTCATTACCCCTCTGTTCTTCCTCTTTGTTCTTCTTGTTACTTCTGTTTTAACTAGCGTTTCATCCACCAGGGAACATCGAAAAAGAAAGTGAGGCCCAAGTTACCCAGGTGGGGTAGTTTATTATTTTCTTTTCTTTGTTCTGTTCATTAAACCCAGAAAGTTGAAAATGTCCAAAAGCTGAGATTTCCAATGTAAAATTCTTATTATTGCACTATTTCCCCATCACCTGAAATCGAGGGAAGTACATCTACCCCTCCCCCCCTCTCTCTCTCTCTCTTCTTTTTTCGCTCTGTTTTTCGTCTATTAAAAGGTCACCCACCAGTTACAGTCACTCCAGATCCCCTTCATTTTTGTATTCCTGTTTGTTCCTTCTTCCTTGTATTGTAGCTTCCAATTTGTCAATTTGAGCCTTTCCAATTCAAGAGCGAGGGAAGTTAATATAACCCCTTTTTGCAAGAAGATAAATGATCACACAGGGACTCTCCTTCTCTTGCTCTCTCTGATCTCCTCATCGTCATTTGCTAATGCTGACCATAAATGGCGAAGCTTTCATGGCCAAAGACACTGGTGAAGAAATGGTTCAACATCAAAAGCAAAGCCGTGGACTTTCAAGCTGATGACATCGTTTATGGAGGTGATGACCCATCATATCTCTTTGTTTTCCTGCTCCCCTTTTATTTGCTGGGTTTTGTCTTTATACAATTAATACAGTTGCTTTTGTTCCTCTACTTCTTGGTCCTGTTCTAATGAGGTGTCTTCTTTTTCCGTTTCATATGCAGTTCAAGATCTGTAATTTGTTTCTATTCTCTCTCTCTCTCTCTCTCTCTCTCTCTCTCTCTCTCTCTCTTTGGCTCCGGAACTTATTTGTGGCCATTAGTTGTAACTAATGAACCGTCTTTTTTTTTTTGGTTGTTTCTGATGAATATTCATTAGGCGTTATGCCACAAAACATACAGTGCCGCGCAGAGAGAGAGAGAGAGAGAGAGAGAGAGAGAGAGAGAGAGAGAGAGAGAGAGAGAGCAGCTTTAATGACTTTATCGTTTTTCTTTTTCAGGCGTTGATGAAGAACCAGGGGACATCAATTCAGAGAGGAGAGAGGCATGCAAAATCAAGAAAAGCAAAACAGGTGCACTTGTGTTACCATCTTCTGTAATTTCTTTATGGCGGACCACTTCACCTTTATTGCACACCTTAACCTCGCAACCCAGTCAATGCTTTAATTCAACTCAACCCTTTTTATAATTTTTTTAGACAATATGGCTTCCCTTAAACTTTTATTAATCTCTCATAAAACCCACTTGGGACGGCAGAGAGATCTAACAAGAGAAACTCCGACCGAGCCCGGCGAGGTAAGATTGACCTTGATGCCTCGCAGGTCACCGATGTGCACAATTATCGGTATGTCTCCTTTTTTCCTTGAAGTTTTCCAGGGGCAAAAGATGAATCTTTCTACATTGTGCTAATACTGAAAGACAGAATTTTTGTAGCTACATGGAATGTGGCTGGGAAATCTCCTCCTAGCTATTTGAACCTTGACGAGTGGCTCCATACTTCGCCTCCTGCAGATATATATGTCCTTGGGTACGTTCTTCGATTCTATCTGGATTTGATTGATGCGACTTTTCCGAATATGTTGGTGCTATCCTAATCACTCCTCTGGCTTTCAGGTTTCAAGAAATTGTACCTTTAAATGCCGGTAATGTTCTGGGAACAGAAGACAATGGCCCGGCCAAGAAATGGCAAGCTCTCATAAGGAGGACGTTGAACAACCTTCCTGGGACCAGCGGTGTCTGCCATACGCCTTCGCCGATTCCTGACCCGATCGTCGAGTTGGACGTCGACTTTGAAGGATCCACAAGACAGAAGGCTTCATCTTTCTTCCACCGCCGGTCTTTCCAATCCTGGAGTCACAGCATGAGAATGGATCATGAGATGTCGTTGCCGCAGCAACCCCGGCTTGACCGAAGATTCAGTGTTTGTGATCGGGCGATATTTGGACACAGGCCGAGTGATTATGATCCCAACTACAGATGGTGTTCCTCTGATGATGAAACTGGGCCAAGTGATTCCCCGGGACATTGTCACTACTCACCAGTGACCTATAACAGGTCAAATTTCAATGAGGATAGAGAGAATCAGATGGTCCAATCTAGGTACTGTTTGGTTGCAAGTAAGCAAATGGTGGGGATATTCCTCACAATATGGGTGAGAAGCGAGCTTAGAGACCATGTTCGCAACTTGAAAGTTTCGTGTGTGGGAAGAGGATTGATGGGATATCTTGGAAACAAGGTGCGTTTTCTGCTCACTGACACATTCATTGATTTGTAACACATAGGACAAGGGTCTAGGATGAAGCGTGACAGATTCTTTCCTCTTAATTTTCTCAGGGTTCGATTTCGATTAGCATGTCTGTGCACCAAACAAGCTTTTGCTTCATCTGCAGTCATTTAACATCCGGAGAGAAGGAAGGGGATGAGCTGAGGAGAAATTCAGATGTCATGGAGATTCTCAGGAAAACAAGGTTTCCCCAAGTACACGGCACGAGTGATGAAAATTCTCCTCAAACAATTCTTGAGCATGAGTAAGGCTCTTTGCCTCTAATCTACTACTAAATATCGAGGTTGGCTCACTGTCACCGATTCGAATAATTCTTTAAGCATGCTTTTGCTGCTTTCACTAGCTAGTGAGTCCCTATTATTTAAATCGCTAGAATTGAGTCAAATTCGCAAACCCTTTGCCAGTTTGTCTTACTTTCTTGCGTTGTCCATCTTAATGCAGTAGAATTATTTGGTTGGGCGACTTGAATTACAGGATTGCGTTATCATACCGATCTGCAAAGGCTCTTGTTGAGATGCGAAACTGGAGAGCACTGCTGGAGAATGATCAGGTATGTTGCCTGGCTATTTCCGATGAAACATTTCTTTTATTGTCTTCTTTATATACTAAGAAAGGTGAATCTAAGATTTTGCCCAATTCTCAGCTCCATAGAGAACAGAGTGGTGGGCGTGTCTTTGTGGGGTGGAATGAAGGGAACATATATTTTCCTCCGACATACAAGTATTCAAACAATTCTGATAGGTACGCTGGAGATGATAGGCACCCCCGGGAAAAGCGAAGGACTCCGGCATGGTAATTTGCTTGTCCCAGTTTACATGGCGGAATCCTTATCGGGTTTGACTTGTATTTCCCCATCACCACATCACCTCTTGACTCCCGTTACATGCAGGTGTGATCGGATATTGTGGCACGGTAGAGGCCTCAATCAGTTATCTTATGTCCGCGGAGAGTCGAAGTTCTCTGACCATAGACCGGTGTATGGCGTCTTTTTGGCTGAGGTTGAGTACATTAACCGGAATCGAATAAAAAAAAGCATGAGCTGCGCTAGTTCCAGGATTGAGGTAGAAGAATTGTTGCCCTATTCAAATGGATACATGGATGTCAATTTCTATTGAGGGATGGAATCTTCATCAAACTCAAATTGGAGACTCGGAGTCTTCACCAAGAAAACAAAGAGTCAACAACAGCAGCATCTATCTAGGTATCACAGTTAAAATGAAGATGAAGAAACACATCTGTTCAATTCATTTCATCTTCTTGTGATTCCAATCCTCATATTGATTCCGTCCTACAGCTAACTGTTTAACAATATGACCTCCCTTATTGTTGTTGCCATTGTATGTCTAGGTGTAAGGACTGAAATTTCCTCTTAATAAATTTTATGGTGTGTGATTTCATCAACAAGAGTCGAATGTTGATAGCTCGGTCTTGACCTTTCAGATGAGGTGATTATATGGGCGTTCTGACTTCTCTAACCATTACTTTGAATGCTAAATAAAAATCCGGACGAGTTCTATTTAGCTGTTCAGACAATCATCCTCTTCCATTATCAAAGTATTGCTGAAACAATTTTTCACTTATTTCTGTTCTCATCTCTGATCCGGTGAAATTTGCAGGTGGACGCTGTGACGGACATTAGCATTCCTAGACAATGACAAGGACACGTTCCACTGCCCTTAAATCGAATGCAAGGTTAGTTCTTTTTACTTTGCTTCTGGCTTTGCCTCAAGGGCTCTTCCTCAACTGCACACTCCAAGACTAGTGATACCTTTGCCTTGTCATATCAGGTTACTAATTTGTATTTTGCCGCCAATGCTACCTGGATTCTGGAGTCATCTGTTGGGAGGTGAGTCCTCATTCAAATGACCATATTAGCTTTTCAAATACAGTTTCTACACCTACCTAGTAAACAAATGTTACGTTACCCTCGTGAAGGTCTTTCCGTGAAAATTGATTTGGAGCTCGTAAAATATGCAGGATAGACTTTAGAGAGATCAAAGTTCAGCCTAGTGGGAAGCATTGGAGTTTTCTGAAAAGTGCTTCAGATCAAAGTAGGGGAATTTTTGGGATGAAGAGAACATCACGACCTTCTGATTCAATGCAATTATTAAGAGCATTTCTCATTCGTTGGCTGAGGTGACCTTTAACAGAGAGCGATAGCGAGAGATGATGAATGTCTCTGCAAGCGATTCATGGGTCAATGGTGGAATAAAGAAGCTTGATGCATATGATTGTTCTGGACCTCCAATTCTTTTTTTTCCCCCGTTTCTTTTGTAGCAGTTGAAAATGAACCTAGTGGGAAAAGATCTTCCGTGGCTTGTCATGCCTCGAGCGAAAAAGAGAGTTATTGAAATAAAGGGTCATCTGCAGGTTTCACTATCTTCTTGTGTGTTGAAAAAGCAAGACTCTGCAAGAGCTTGTTGCACTGTTTACATGGTTGTCAGGGATTTATTTATTTATTTATTACAGTGAATCATCATTTGTAAGATCCCTCGTCTTTTTGTTTTCTCTTCTGTCAAATGGTCTCTTTCAGTCAACAAGGGGCCAGGCCAGTATCGTTTTAGGACAAGCGCCCATGAAAATAGGTTGGTACATCCACATCATTCATTATTTTTCGATTCAGAAGTTTTGACAATGCCCGCATGATGTTCAGAATTCGACTTTTCCAACGCCGGGCCGCCCATGTATGGCATTGTCTCGGGTTCGAATCCTGCCTTTCTGTTACGGATCCTCTCGCATGGAGGCGAATAAACACTCCGGGGCGACGGAATCGATCTCGAATCTGCGATCGGGTTCGTCTTCCATGTATTGATTTGCAAATAGCCCAGATCCACTCTCCATTCCAATGCAGAATGACCTTTGCACTTGTGTCATCCCTGTTGAAGTGGGCAGTTACCTTCCTTTTCAGTTAGTAATTTCTCAATCTTTTACGAGAGAAAAGTATAGTTTTGTTAAGGAATACCTCCTGACCATTCCTATACATAATAATAATAATAATAATAATAATAATAAAGATTGTCATTGTTGATGCACCGATGATATCTATATTTATAAGCTGACTGTTCTTAAATAATGGCTTTTTCTGTTGTTATTTTTCTATTGGTTAAGGAAGATAGTTTAGAGTCGCTCGAAAGAGCCGTCCACAAACCAAGGGTCCGTCAACTTTAGCCTAAAATGGAGCCCCTTTATCTTTTCCTCTTAAGGTTTTGAAGGTTATTTTCGAATTATGAAAAATTCTAAAAAAAAATTAAAATGATTTTAGACCGTTAATGTCTACGCGTTTCGAAAAGTTTAGCCTATCCCACACCAATATAAAATCAGATTCTGAGCGTTACTAATAAAAAGACAAAGAAAAAAAAAAGGCACAAAAATCGAAGCGCCAAAAATGCAAACATCGAACACACTCGCGGCTTAAAAGTTTAAGTACCGATCGGCCCTCCGTTTATATTAACCTATCTATCCTTTTTCACGTGGGAAATCATATTTGGTCGATTATGCATACATACACCGAACACACTCAAGGCTACAAATTTTAAGTACCGATCAATCCTCCGTTTATATTTGCCTATCTCTCCTTTTTCACGTGGAAAATCATGGTTGGTCGATCATATAAAGATTTGACCCGGGTTACAAAGCATAAGCAAGTATAATAAAAAAAAATGTAAAACCTGAGGAAGTCGAAATAAATTGAAAATCCTAGTGTCATTTCAGCAATAAAACTTAGTTCAAAATAGGCTGATCACCATCTTTTAACTGTTCATCTCAATAACATCGAGGCAAGATTCACCAAGGGGGCGATTCTTACCAATTCTGGAAGCTAACTCGTAAATTATTCAAATCAGAAAGCCAGAGCACAATAAATTCCACTCCCAAAGCATAACCCTTTCCGATTTATTTTCTTTTAACTTATCTTTCGGGATCAATTTATTGCTCCTGCATATTTGATTTTGTGAATTGACAGCGACAGATGTAATGGACGACACTTTTGCAGGGAGGGGTCAAATGGTTTTACTTTTACCCCGTTGACAATTACAAGACAATAATCACAAGTAATAATTTATTTTTTTACCCCCTTTTCTTCTCTTTTTTACATGAAAAGGGGAAGAACTCTTGGTCGTGTCGAGGGTCGCTCGTTTATTTTTTGCCCTAAAGTAGACGAGGGTCCCCCCTCGACAAGCAAAAAAAAAAAAGAGAGGAGGGAAAAATGTTTTGTACTGTCTTTCTAAAATTCGATTGCATGAAATAATTTCGTCACGGAGCCAAAAAAATCAGGGTGACAAATTTTTCACACGAGGTGAAAAAGGTTAATTGATCGAGTTTCAGACAAGGACGCCCGCGTGCGCGAAAACGGGAAACGGCCTCTTTGTCCAGCATGCATTCGAATGGCGCTCCAAGAGTTTCTTAAAAGGCCTAATTTCCTCAGCGAAATAATAATTATCATAACAATTCGATTTTGAAAAGTTTAATTCGATTGTAGCCTCGAAATGTCGCTCTGATCGCATTCGATACACATGATAGCAAAGTGGTCGCACAAAGCGGCGTGCTAGTGCAACTTGGGCACGGTCCAAAGGTATGTTGCTTAGGGTACGGTACGCACGTGCTATGGTGACGGGGAATGCATCGAATTTGGGCATATTTGGCCACTATTTAGGTCACGCGTGGCATGGTGCGCGGTTCTTGGAATGAGTCCCGAGTTAGATGAAACTCTCTTAAGCCCGCTTCTTCGGTAAAGTAACAAGATCACACAAAATGATGAACAAGTGCGAAGAGTCCACGGTCTTTTAAAACATAATTAATCACGTAATCCGCCTAATTACGTTCGTTAAGATCTCCTTCTTCCGTATCGCAATAGATATAATACTTGGACCGGCTGGCGTATGAGCATACGTACCGTGTGTGTACAAACTAAACTAGATTCGGTCTCACTTCGCATTAAAAATACTCCTCCACCATTAACTAGTCTCTATGCACTTTTACCTAACTAGCTTTTTTTAATCTGCTCTTGCCTATCACCCGAATTAATTATTTTATTTTCTAAAATCAACGACTGATCACTAATTAATAACCCAAAGTCTCCTTAACGTGAGCCAACAATCGGCGACCCAATTGGCCAAACTGGAATAATTCAATTGGCCTCTTGAGGATTAAACCGAATAAAGAACAGAAAAAATTGGATTAAGAAAACTTAATCCGTTTCAGCAGCCGACCTCCACATGTCTTTTGCTAGAGACCAGCTGCCCGAGGAGGAGACAGCATTGATCAAAGGTTGGTGGACGACGGGGCAGATCCCCCGAGCAATCGATTAAGAAATTGAATTTACTAATTGGTAGATAGCTGGAATTGGAGACCCCCCTGAATCTTGGCACGATTCGATTCGATCCCTTTATTCTAAGATCCACAAATTTGGTCTCACCCTGAAATTAAACACTATAATAAGATCTCTTTATGGTAAGATTGACAACTTTTCGCTTTGGTGCACATGTGCCAAGAGGTTGGTGGCCCCATCGATCCCTGGTTTGAGGAACTCGTGGGCCACCTCCTAGCTGTCGCCGCGAATTTATCCGAAGAAAATGCTTAAATTATCATCTCGATTAAGATCGATCACCTCGGCATGTTGATATTGTTTTTGGATTGCCGGGACTAGCGATATCAGACGAGACCCAACTGAAATAAAAACCGACGATAATGTCTCAGATCGATAAACACAATACAGATTTGTCGGCCCTAATTATTTTTTTAACGAACGACTAGCGTGCCTTCGGGCCGTGGATCTGAACTCGATCCATGCGAAAACCGACTCGAAATGCCATTCGAATCGGCGAGCCAAAAGAATAATAGATGGTCGTGGGTTTAGGCCAGTTCGAAACACCTTTTGGAACGAGGATTGTGAACAAAAGGGTTAATCCGAGGCATCTCCCAAAAGCAAGTGCTTTGACTTGATTTTTCCTGGTTCTGGACTGCTCTGAATCTCTCCCTCGGGCCTTAATTGCAGACAAAATGCTCATCAAAAGATGTGTTTCGTTCTTTGTTTTTGCTTTGGCTCTTTGCCTAACGCGACTGCCGAAAGTTTTGCTCGAAAAGCATCCTTGTTGCCCTTCCGAGGAGACAGTCGTCAAACGATTGCAAAGAATCGTACTTTGCTTTGAATTTGCTCATTCGAAAGGATTAAGAAAGATCGACGATGGGGTTGTGAATTATGACGGGGGCAAAAGTCATCGAAAAATTATATATTATATTCGGTGCGATATATTTATTATAGTTTTTTTCGATGACATTAAAAAAATTTCAGATATGTACCGGTGTGACATGTTTACCACCGGTTGAAGTTCTTTCAATGATAATCATAAAAAATTTACATACATGTATAGTAGAAAGCAAATAGTGTTGACATGATGGCTAAAGAAAAATGGTGTTGTTTTGGCTGGAAAAGTTATATAATATAGCATTGAAGGAAGATAGGTTCGTTGTATAGATATATGTTTTAAATTTTTTATGTCACAAGAAGATTTAGGATAATATGTCACAACAGATATAGTTTAGAGTTTTTATGTCATAAAATTTTTTCTAGAGTGAATGTTTTAGAATTTGGAGCTTTTTTTCGTGACTTTTTCCCATTATTTTATGAGTAAAATTCATCTTTGCCACATGAGCTAACTCATGTCAACGAGTGAGCTCAATCGCTTGAGAATTAGATACGTAATAATAACTAAATGATGATTCCCATAGTTAGGACAACGCACACGCGGACATTGTAAGCATCATAGAACATCACACGATCCATTTGTAATACGAGATATTAGCTAAGTAATAAATGGTAAAATCTTTATGGAAAAGGGAAAATGAAATAAAATAAAGGGTCGATCCAAAATCAAGAAACCAGAGATTACTTCAAGAGAGGTCGAAAGAAAGGTGAGCTTTGAATTTTACTGCAAATGGAGATCAGCAGCGAAAAATAGAAACGAGCATTACAATCAGGTTTGGAGATCAGTGACGTCATGCCATGCAATTCTACAGCTCTCTCTCCACGAGTTCTGAACCCCAGCTTCCTTGCTAAACAAGGCGTCCGTGAGGAGAGCTCGCAGAGCACTCTCCACCTCCCATGTCGTACGAGGTCGAGATCAAAAGCGGTAGTTGCTGATGCAATCTCTCAGTTTGACGGGAGAGAAAACCCAAAAAGAAGAAAAAAGAGAAGAAGAAACAGCAGTATAGATGGATAAGAGCAGGAGCATTCTTCAATGAGTCGGGTGATCTCACTCGTGAGTCATGCCTGGCGCAGAGCTCTTGTCATTTGGTACCTTTCTTGAGAGAACTGCAGTTGCAGATCTCCCCTCTCTCTCTCTCTCTCTCTCTCTCTCTCTCTGTCTCGCAGAATTCTGCAGATATTTCTGTTGCAGGGTTTGCTTCTTTGGGAAGTGATTTGCTCATTCGAGGGCATGATCAGGAAACAGACAGAATCCTCAGTCAACCCCTCGTTCTCTTCGACCTTCCATCGCTCGTCACCTTTCTTTTCCATCGTTTTTGGATGAATAGGGCCACGCCAGTTCGTCCCCTTGGTGGTGGGGTCTGATGGGCCGAGTTGGATCTCGATGGGCTTCGTGGTGGGCTTGGAACCAAACCGGACCAAGGCCCAACGGACTGGACCGGGTCGTTTGGACCGATCCTCCCCGGCCCGAGCTTGCCGAGTGACCCTTGGGTCTCGAATTTGTCCGAGGGGATTGGCCTGTCATGAAATTATGTTCAATGAGCACGGTTCAGGCCGAAAGGTCAAAGTTGATTTTATCGCAGAAAAGTCAGTCGATCAGTGATTTTCAGAGTTGACTGGCCGGTGCCTTCATTAAATGCAGAATTCAGGAGAACATTAAAAATGAAGACGAGCCATAGCAAAAATACTTCTGTTTTCAATCCAAAGTCAAACGGCAAGCTCTCAACCAAGTCGCCAGTGACAACAGAACAATAAATAGAGAAGAAGATATAAAAGAGAAGGAAAAATTAATAAAAAATAATTGAAAAAACGTTAAAATGTTATTAAAAGTTATCTATGTTAGTGTTGACCGATTAAAATTGGCCGGATGAAATAAATTGATGCAAATCTAAAAAGTTAAAGATTGAATTGATATAAAAATGTTATAATTTTTTTAAAAAAATTGTTATAATACCCAACGATGGGTAGCTGTGTTGGTTGAGAGTTTATCCCTCATCACTGAGGTACACGTAGTTGTTAGTGTTTTAAGTTGGGGGTTATGGTGTTGGAGTCCTGTGCTAGTCTCCCCCGAAGTACAGAGGCTTGGCCCTTTGGTGCCGTTCTGGTACGGAGGGCACGTGACGGATTCCTCGATCATAAAAAAAATGTTATAATTGAATCGGCATATTTGCAATGGCTTTCGGAAATTTTTGGTAAAATTTCCCTTCTATAATTGCAAAATACATGCTAAAATATGATAATTAAAGAAAAAGAGTTTGGAATTTCTTCAGGTAAGCAATTTTCTCTTTATCATGCTTATGATAAAGGGTAAAAATATTATGGAAATTTTCAAGAACAGGATTATTCTAAGGAGTATCTAAATAAGGACCATCACCTTTATTATCTCCACGTAATCATTTTATCTTCCCACTGTCGCTCCTTTATTGTCTCCGCGTATCTTCTCATCTTTCAATTGTTGCTCCTTTCTTCTCAATATATTCAAATATTGCGCGTTTGAACATATTTAAAGATATAAAATCAAATAAGATCCCAAATATTTATGGACATAAAAATCAAACCGTACCCTCTAACTAATGATATAATTTTTCCGTCGACTGATTTTATACATATTTACGGTCGTGGTTCTCTATAGAAGATTCCTTTTCCCCCTTCCTGAACAGTGCATTTGGGTTAAATTATTAATTTTGCATTATATAGCTTAACTTTGAGTTTGATGCATATAGCTCTCTTGGTTTCATTAGGAATAAAAAGACAGCGAGATGTGAGTGAATTTCATATGTTACAAAGTATTTACGATGGAATTTGAGAAAATAGACAAGACCACTGAGAAAATATAAAGCGAACAGCCATCCACTAAAAACTAAAGAGCGAACTTAAAAGATTGCTAAATTTTTGAATATATAACTGCCGAAGTTGTTCTCATGAATCCCCAGTGATTATCCTCCACATATGGTGATTTCGGTGGCGAAATACTTAATTAATTGTTAAACCAACTGCAAGATAACCAAATAATCGCTGGTTAGGTTCAAACTCCGTAGTTGATCTTGAGTTGTGGAACGGATACTCCCCTGTAGCTATATCAATATCTCTACTGACCGAATATTTCTCATTCGCTCGAACTTATCCGCAACTGTTCCGGATGGATAGATAGATACGTATTCTGATTAGTACGGGACTGTAACTTTGAACAACTACCATATAAATCGACGGGTAATGGAAAAGCTAACCTTGATCGTAGCTAATGCCCGTCGCGTGCTCCGTTCTTATCATAGCATGCTCCAACCACGACAGCTACGTTTCATTGCGCGTCATACGTTTCACAGAGAGAGAGAGAGAGAGAGAGAGAGAGAGAGGGAGGGGTATGCCAAGCTACGTTTATAGACATCGCTTTCATGCAGAAACCAAACATAATTAGCTTCACCTTGATACAAGAACCCTAGTCCATCTCAAAGCATCAACCGATAGGTGCTTCTGAGTTCTGACCGTGGGTAAAAATATAAACCCGGTCAAAAGGATAGATAAGCATGCTGCTTAGCACATCTTTACCGTAGGTAAGAGCAGGGGGTGGCCAATGAGACGGATGGCATTCATCCGGCATAACTTCATCAAATTGCAGAGTCAGGAAATTCAGGGGACGACAACCCTTAGCCGGGAAGACTGCTTTGCAACACGCTAGTGTGACATCACAAATTTCAATTATGAACTGGATCAAAACAATGACGGATTGCCGCACAACATTTACTGTTCTTTTTTGGTGCTAGACGAACAAATTCAGATAATTCACTAACCCGATATGTAATTACTCAGGGTCAATAACGTGCATAGCATCTAACGAATACTTGCTCCATGAATCCATGCACAGAGAACTCTTGACGAATATGAGTTACATTAGAGGCTGTCAGTTGCACAGCAACTATAGTTACCCGAGACGTAGTTTCTGAAAAAAACCTGCTTATACCCAAAAGCAGATTGTTGTATCGATCAACATTTCAACATCAAAATATGGCATTGTTGACACTAGAAAGAGCGGTGAACTATACAAGTTCCAAAAAAAGTTTGCAAATTAATCCTACTCTATGTAGAAGTGCATGCTCATAGCAAAAAGACCCAGAAGCTGCACTAACTGAAGTTAGTTAACTACTTACACTTTCAGGAGAGCTAGTTTTCCATAATATCAAAGTCAAAAGCCATCCTTCATCCTGCTCATTCTGCCGTGTGCCCTCCTCCAACTTTCTTTGATTCCGTGGACCTTTTGTCTCTCAACTTGTCC
The DNA here is from genome assembly GCA_030064385.1 of Melaleuca quinquenervia. Classification (NCBI taxonomy): domain Eukaryota; kingdom Viridiplantae; phylum Streptophyta; class Magnoliopsida; order Myrtales; family Myrtaceae; genus Melaleuca; species Melaleuca quinquenervia. Next base: position 5,356,183 of record CM057728.1, on the reverse strand, counting down.
ATGGCAACCTGCTTCTCACGGCAGTCAGTTGAACAAAATGCCCTCAAGTGGCTGCAACATATTGCAAATATTTATTGTCATTACTTCGACTTACAATGGTTTGGACAATTTGAAGTTAAAATATTGCTCCAAAATGTCGACTTTCATCTCGGACAGGTCAAACATGCTCACTAGCACGACCAGAGCAAAAACAAAGTAAAATCTAAATAAAGGAGGCATCGCGGCATAGAAACCTGGGTGAGTCAGGACAAGGTAGGCAACCTGAAACGCCTTAAGGTAGAGGTTACACCGACCCCGTGATTCACTATCTAAAAACTTCCACTAAAATTGATATCTCTGCAGCTAGCACTGATAATAATAATTGTCCACGCACCGATTGCTCTGTATTCTCCTTCTACCCCCAGGAACTGCAATTCTCCTGAGACGAACGTGGGAAAGAGCTAATACATCTACTGGAACAGCCAATCGAACGAGAGATGCAGGTCCTGCACTTATTAAGTATTCGTTCAACTGCATCAGCTAATGTCACGTCCTACCGTCTGTTTATCACAACCACAAATCCAAAACCTTTAACTGGGTTATACAATATGCGTCCATGAAGCATGACAGGATGCAAAGATGCAGCGTCAAGTCATACGCAAGCTAAAAGATGACACAAACCGTGGCATTTAGGGTAAAAAAGATTACAATGATCAGAGAAAATCGTCTGTAGACGACAATGTACTAATTTCTCGGGATCCACCATTCAGATTCCGTAAACCAAGCGGCGCAAAGGCCGAAACAAATCGATCAGTAGGAAAGCGGACAACCTGCGGTCGAGGACACGAGCAACGTACCCATACATGAAGACCTCGTCGCTCTCCCCGATCCTCTTCTCGCAGTGGAAGCACCTCTCGAGGAAGTTCCCGATCCGCTCCTGGCTCCAGTCCTCCGCCGCGGGGGACGACAGCGTGAGGATCCCGGGCCGCGGAGGCGGGCGGCGGCGCTGGCCGGAGGAGGAGGCCGCGGGGGGATGCGGCGGCGCCGGGGCGGTGGAGGGGGCGGCGCCGGGGAAGGCGAGGGCGGCCGGCGAGGAGAGCTGGTTGACGACGCCGGCGTCGCCGGAGCTGGAGGAGCGGGCGATGCGCGAGCGCTTCACGGACATGGCCGGAGGCTTGGCGGAGAGGCTAGGCGCTAGGGTTTGAGAGAGAGAGAGAGAGGGAGGTAGGGAGGGAGGGAGGGATTGTGAGTGGGTTTAGGTGATCCGAGTGGGGATTTTGATTTGAAAGGAAGGCGTTCGAAAGTTGTACGGCGAGAACAGAGAAGCGAGAGATACACAGAGAGAGAGAGAGAGAGAGAGAGAGAGGATCAGTGAGTATATATAGGCTACGGTGGTCCCCACGGAAGCTTCCCATGGTTCGTAGTTTTGGCAGCATCGGGCGTACCTCTTTCTTTTGGACCGGTCCGAAGAGAAAGCGAATGAAAAAGCCAAAAAGAGGGCTTTTCCAGACATCCTCGACCCTCCGAAACCTCGCTCCCCCGAGAGACAGCGACGGGGACGAGACTGAGAACGCTGGTCAACGGAAGTGGAAGCTTCAATCTTGCCGGCAATAGAGAAATCGTCAGATCGAAGTCTTCGGGGGTAAGAAATCATCGTTCCCTCTTGATAAATGTATTATCGATAACGGGAATATTTATTATTTCGATTGACGTAAATAATTTAATATTCTTTTTTAAAGTCATTCGTTTTTCGCAAAATCAACAAGGAAAACAAAACTGTCTAGGCAGCTCGTCTTGGGTGATTGGTCTATGTGCGTTGACTGATGATTGATCACCTGGACACAAGACTCGTTTTCTTGGGCCACGTCTCCAACATCAGACCCGATCTTTCCCAAATAATTATAACAACCACGAGATTTTGGTGGGACTACAACGGGGATATGAAAATATTCAAACTCAGCAGGACATCTTGACTCTGATATCACGATACCATGTGAAATTTTAAAGAGATTATCGTAAACTGTTTTAAAAATTTAAGCTGTTAAATGAAATCATGATTTAATATTTAATTACTCACAATTGTATAATTCATGTAATACTTTTAAGGATATTACAAACTGCCCAAGAAAAACTCCGGACCAAGTTTTAAGGTATGCCTGGTCACCTTGCGCACCACGATCATGATCAGGAGCGCATGACCTAGAGCCTTTTGCACCACGAGATAGGCTTGGACACCGAGCGCTAAGCCTGGCAGAGGATGGAGTCCTAAGAGAAGCAGGCTTTTTTTCCGTCGGCAAGAACAACCATTCAATCGAGCTTCATACCGCGGAGGGAGCCACGGCCGAGGCCGGTTCGATCAAGACCGACGGTGGCGGCGGCTATGACTGTGGGATCTTCGACTGAACAAGCTAGACTTTCGAAACCCCCATTCGACGTCCAAACGATTTTTGGGATGGGTTGGCCGGCCGGTGATGGCATTCCCAGCACTGGCGTGGCTTCTTCCTGGCTGCCCCATGAAAGTGGTCACGATCGATTCTCGTTCTTGAAATAGTTTATAAATTGGGTCACTCAACGCAGTTATTCCCTCATAGAACGTTGGCAATTTGGTCAAATGATAAGTCTTTTGTGAGGACCTCGATTCCATCCGCCGGTTCCCTGACGATGAGAACGAATGTCTGTCGTGGTCGCGATGCCTTCAATTTTTTACTTCGGAAAGTGCATGCTTTAAATCTCCCCATATGCTGATTCATACTATGAAACCACATTTACTGTCTCCTAAACTTTTTAACTGGGCGGTCATCATACTGGTAAAATGGGTCACGAAATTTGTCTCGTAATAATTCAGTTTTAATGGGCTCAATTTGGTATGGTTTGCTCATTTGCTTATAAAGCAGGCTAAAATGAATTAAGAGAGAACCAAAACCTGAGATGACAAGCCATGGATTAACCCATATTTTAACTCATTCAGCCCAGCAATATCATAACAGGTCTGACTTCCCTCAAATAACGGTGTAAAACACAAGAACGAACATAGAGTCCTGCATCAGCGTGCAATTCCTCGTTTGGAGATCAAATTCTTCGGCATTTCTTGTTTCCTTCGCGTCTTATCGAATAGGAGAATGGACAAAAAAAAGTCAGCCCAGGCCGCGAAAATCACCTACAAAAATGAACGGACGAAAGATGTTTGAGTATGAATAGTCATCGATGATAAAAATATCTATCATTGACTGATTTCTTCAAGCAATACAAGTGTCATTTTTGAGAAAACGTTTTTTAAATCATTCACTTTCATGCGAAGCAAACAAACAAAGTCTTAGCATCGCTTGATTGAGGCAGGAGAGAGTGAGGATGAGCCAATGAGCCACGGCCGGTGACAATCTTGAAAAAGTTTGGAAAGCATTGGAAGTCCTGTAGTATGGTGCTGCACTTGAAAGTGCACTTATACCTTGATAATAATGTAAAACATTGAGAAGCCTTCATACATAAAGTACTTAACTTGTGACTGTTGACCTCTCTGGTTCTTACATGGATCAAGAATGCTTTTGAGGTTGGTGCAACCAAGATGCAAATCATCCTAGCACGTTATTCCTTTTTTGTTTTTTTTTTTTTTGGAGTTGTGAGAATCAGCTTAAAATTTTTAACCCAAAGAGAAGCCTCCACGAATATCAACTCAAGTTTGACCAAAATATAAAACAGATACCAGTTTCGTCTCCTTAAAAAGTTCGACTGAATCAGCCGCAAGAGTTACCGAAGAACTGTCATTTCTGGTCAGCAGAAATGATTACAATAATTTAGAAGCAAACAGAATTGGATGGCAAGAACGGACACAACGAGAGAAACGAAACCATGATTAAAAAGAGAAGAAGATAAACCTAACGTTCCTCAACTCTTCATCCTCCAACCTTGAGCAAGTAACATGGAAATAATGTCCCATTCTTGACAGTTAGCCCCATCTGATGAAACAGCCATCAAGTATCAAAGATATGAAATGAATAAACAGAGAGAAATAGACTTGATCCAGAAATATGGTGGAAAGCCCCAGCTGCGCATAACAAGAACCTTGGCATGCCATTTACACGTACATTCAAAGGGCAAGAACTAATCCATGTCGGCGATTATGCATCGCGTGGGTGGATTCAGACTTTAATCAGTGGTGCAAGCAACTCCATCCAAAATCAGTTGTGGTTGAGTGCTTGATCCCCTAAGGGTGGGTAACTTGGTAGGGGAAATTTCAGACGAATGAACAAATGAATTGCTACAGAATGAAGCCGCAGGTCAGGAATGAAGGAACATTTGGATCAGTCTATAGGAAGAATACTAGATATGAAACCAATGGTGTTGTTACAAGAGCACCGACATTGAGGTGCAAGCAACCTGTCTGGCCAATAAATTTTATTGCATCTAAGCCAATACCATGTAAAAGAGATATCTAGCTTCTACCCTGCAATCTCGGGATGCACAAGGCTACAAAGATGTGCCACAACCCCTCCAAACACATCTTAGTCCAATGCCAACCATAGATCTGAACAAGAAACTGTCATCTTAAAGCTCTGGCATCCCCTTTCCTGTTTTGGCATCGTAAGTCCTCTCCAACACATGTTCCATTGGAGTATCTTTTGGCCCAGCTGAAAAAAACAAGCATATATTACTGATTTGGCTCAGGAAGAAGCACAAGAACAGCAAGTTCAATAGCAACTGTTGAAGAAATAAAGGATCCTATGACAATTTCATTTTTACTAAATTATGGACTTCATATCCAAATCTTTCACAGACACATGTGGTCCAGGATCACTCACACACACTTACGTGTACAAGTAACTGACAAATATCACACGCTCTTCCAAAAATGGACATTGATAGTAAATAGCATTTAGTTAGGTCGGGTAGCTACCAGTAGTCGGTCTTGGTGTAGTTCGTATCTTCAAAATCTCTGGACGAGCAATTATGTTACCAGATGCACCTTGACCTCTTGACACTCTGACTTTTGTGCCATCTTCTAGATATTTAATTCCAACCTTACATGGACTCCTGTAAAAGAAAACGACAATAAAGAGGATATTCAATAAATAATTACAGGAATACCAGAAGACAGTGCTGAACCATCCGAAAAAACCCAGGAAATATATATACCCTGTCACTGGATCAAGAACTTGAACATTTGAAACATGAAGAGGGGCTTCCACAGTAAATATCCCACCTTCATGACCTTGGCCTTGCTTAATATGTTTCTTGACCTGCTCAGGGTTGGGTAATTCTTGGTCAAATAAAGAACGGATATAGATATAATAGTGCAGCAATTAATACGAGATTTGGTTTTACAAGATAAACACCACATGTTGTGTGGATCTGCACAACTCATAGCACAAGTACATGCTATGCACCCAGTGATGCTAACATATATGATGACGGTAAAGCCATAAGGACTATCATGCCGAACCACAGAGACATTCCATATCACAGACTTTGCTTCCAATGCCTTTCAATTTTTCTTCAGATCACAACCATTAGGCATCTGTAGGTATTCAGATTCCCCTTAAATATAAGAAGATACTTGGATAAGCAAGGGAAGAGGATATATCCACAAAGACCATGTAGGAACCACACTTCTATTAGACCTGTTGCTTTTGCAGTCAGTAGCATTTTATTACTGAATGCCTGGAGACACTGAACAAAGTTTAATAAAATGGTGCCTAATTGTGGCTCGCCACAATAGAAGAAGCTAAATTCCATAGAAAGATGGCACAAATGAAAAGGCCATTGCTCTCACCAAGTTCTTTCCCTCAACAATCACACGATTTTGAGAGCGGATGACACGCTTAATGATACCCTTCTCACCCTTATCCTTCCCCCTAATAATCATTACCTGCAGACAATCAGGACAAGGAAAATATGAGTAATTCCCACTCAAAATTTTAAAGGAAGAGTCAAACTTTAACTTTTTTTTAATTAAAGCACACATTATCTCCTCTGAGGATCTTCCAGTTGTGGATGAGCTTCTGAGCCGATTTCCAAACCATTAAGGACGAAAGAAAGTTCACAAGACAATTATATTGCCGACAAGCAACTATCCCTGCCAACCATCATTGAATAAAGTCATGGTGAGAAATAAGAGGTAACACTGCATTTCCAACAAGGATCCACTCAAAGAATCAACTATGTACTCCATGCCAATATTAAAAAAGACTGGAAGATTGAGGAGAATTGGGTGTACTATGTCTTGCACTCACTGCTTATTTGACTTAAACTTCTAGCAGAACAAGCATTGCATTGCCTCATAAGACATTGAATCATTACCAACAATCCCAAAAGGGTCCACTAAACCTGTTCAGATGTTGTCCTGTTTAAAGACTCTTCTCGCATCAAAGCCCAAATTAGCATCATATCCAAAATATCTTCCTAGAATGTGCAAAAACAATGAGGCATGCTTTACTGGCATCAACAAACAAATAAACAATGAGGAATCTAACTTCAAACCATACTACTTCTCAAGTAAAAGAAGAAGAGTTCCACTAAGCAGGCAAAGATACAGTCTCCGATACAGACACCGATCAATCAGCCATCATAAGTACCTTAGTTCACTACGGACATGAAGTTATCGGACTGGACGACGTAACACGGGGCATATCTCCTCAAATTTTCAATGGCTAGGTTTCCACGATCTAGAAATCATCACATCAGGGGTGAATCGGTTTTACACACTCGAAATATATATCCAATTGATGTCGCATTTCCGATTCCCTAACCAATTGTATAGACTCAAGCAAGAGGGAAACCGCTGAAGCTACACCTGCACGCGCGCGAGAGAGAGAGGGAGAGAGAGAGAGAGAGATTGAACCTGCGCAGCGATGCGAAGAGCGAAGGCGGGCGACGGGTGAGGGAACCAAGCGGAGGCTCTCGTAAAGCGAAGGAACGGAGCAGTGGAGCGAGAGCAAGGGGAAATAGACGGGGACGTAGGGTTTTATTTTTCCGAAGGGGCAAAATTGGATTTCTCGTAATCATTTGAGGGCAAACAAGGAAATTTCCCCAAACCTAATTAAATTGACGGAAGTGGCATTTCGACCTAGGATTTTCAGCTTTGCTCAAAGGAGTCCCAAAAAAGAAAAGAAAAATTCAATTTTGCGACCCATTTAAACAAATTGACCACTTCTTACCTCCTTAACGTAGCGATTCATAAATTCTAATGGTTTCTATCGCTAGATCATATAAATAGACAGAAGACCGATCTGCATCCCCGATCGATCCGACGACGGTCATGAGATAACCGAGGTCCATAGAATCATGAATCCGCACGTCTTCTAATTTCAGCCGAAAAAGGGGAAATTCTTTTCCTTAAATTCAATACCCACCTTGCTAATTAGAAGCAAAATTAATTTAAATGCACGAAAAAATCAGAGAAATCGAGTTTCCTATTATAGCAGCCACGACAACCATCTCCGCCTCCGGCGGTCGCCTCCAAAAAAGTCGGGACAGAGACCGACGCTAGCCACAGAACACAGAAGAAGCCCACGGTTTTCGCCCCGGAAGGCCCTAAAAATAAGCTCCCCGGCCGTGTATAAATCGGCCCCAGCCCCGGTTCCCTTTGCCTTCCCAAGTCTCTCCAAGAAGGAAAAGGAGAAGCACCCTCCGAAAAGCAAGCGCATCGATCCATACCTTGAAAAATGGCCAACAAGCTTGTCGCGGTGTTTCTCGTCTGCATCGTCCTCGCCGGAGCTTTCCACGTCCGGGAGGCCGAGGCCACCGCCGAGTCGTTCAAGTCGTGCTTCACCGGCTGCCACGACGGGTGCTCGGCCGAAGGCCATGGCTTCACCTTCTGCGAGGTGAAGTGCGACTCCGACTGCACTGATGCGGAAATCGCGGGTAAGAACATGAGGAAGGGGAACGAAATTTCTCTTTGTATCGACCGATGGCGATGTCATCGTTAGGAATTTTGTTCAAATTTGCGACTCTTTTGATATGCATATTCATGTTGGGTTCTTTTCTTTCTTTGGTGCAGAGAAACTGAAGTTGCATTAATAAGCGGCCGTGACTTGGGCAAGTCCTTCAAGAGGGAAGAACAGAGGAGAGTAGTGATGTAATAAAACAGTGGATTCGAATTTTCGTTCTTCTGATTCCGTCACCATCTTACTCTTGAAGAAATTTTAATAAAGGCTTTTTATACGCAGCTTCGTTCATTTCCGTCTCGTATATCTAGTTATCGATCTCGGCAAAAATCGTATCGACTCGTCGATTTTGACGGGCATCACGGCGCGGCTCCCCCACAAATGTATGCACGAGTCCCTAGAGATCACCTAACTTTGATGGGTCGATCGATTGGTGGCTTAACTTGCTCTAATTGTTCATCTTATGTTAGTGTCGAGGGGTTCATCAAGTAAGGCGAGATCCAAAATATTTGCTTGTTATTCGGGCGGAAAGCATACGATTTCCGACATTGAATGAATTAGATGATAAATTCATTCATGTAAATTCAATTTTTAGAATGTTCAAAAGTTAAACTGAAGGACAAGCAATTCCAAAAACATCCTTAAACTGCTTGAAGAGAGGCCAACATGTGAAAAGCAAAACAAAATTTCCAGGTTAAACTGCCATGACCGGAGATCTTTTTAACGACACAATCTTTGTTGGCCTCGCGATAAACTTAAAAGGGATAAATTACACTAATAATCCCTAAATATTGGCTAAATATATAATATCATATAATTATACTTTTTAATTCGTTTCGTATGATCCTAAGTCCGATGCTATTTAAAGACATCGTATATTTAAAATTGAGTTGGGCTTTTGAAGTGATGGGTGAATACGATACAAGAATATACAATCATGAGTTCCATTTTCTTATCCATCGTATCTCATCTACGTGGTTCCTTTTTGCCATCTATCGTTAAAGATTAATAGATTGAAGGCATGTCACTAATTTCGGTCGACTCGAATGGATAAAAGGACCACATTAGACTCCATAATATAGTCCACTGAACACTTAACAGCAGTTCACGCATGATATTAACAAATTCAATGTTCGTGAACGATATTGCGGATCTCTACTGGCCAAGAAAAGATAGGGCCATTGGCATTAACTAACGGCATAGGATTCAAGAAGCATCACTTGTCAGGTGGATCCGAATTGGTGTCGGAGTTCAACTAATCTTAACTAACTTCCCGTCCTCGGACACAAAATTAAGTGGCTAAAATTTGTAGTTGTACTAATTGCAGTAACCCCAAAGATTTTTTTTTTGGGGATATGATCGAACCTTTAATTTAGGAGTTTGGCCACCCAATAGCACCAGTTCAGTTGTTTTTTTTTTTTTTGGTCTATCTACGTTCACCTATAAATTGTGCCCAAATCCTCCGGTTCTCTGCACTCAAGACATCCAATTCAGTCCTTGCAATCACCAAGTCTTTTGAGTCAATCATCGTCCAACAGCAGTGGTAACATGGCATCGAGAGGGATCATGGTGGGCCTGGTCCTCGTGCTCGCCGCCGCGCTGTGGCCTCGGTCCGCGGCCCAGGCCGGGTGCACCGCCTTCCTTGTGAGCCTCGCGCCGTGCGTCAATTTCATCACCGGGAACTCGTCCGCCCCCTCGTCCTCGTGCTGCTCCCAGCTTGCCGGCGTCGTCCAGGCGTCCCCCCGATGCCTCTGCTCCGTCACGAATGGCTCCGGCACGATGTTCGGCATCCCCATCAATCAGACCCTCGCCCTGGCCCTCCCCAACGCTTGCAATGTGCAGACCCCACCAGTCAGCCAGTGCAATGGTAAATCTAATTCCTCTAGGCCTAAGCTAATGGCCATGACCCTTTGTGCATTTTGCTTGTTTTCTCACATTTTGTTCATTTCGAAGCGGCCGCTAATGCACCGGCACCGGCCAACGTCGGTGTGACGGACGTGCCTCCTGTGGCTTCACCTTCAGGATCTCCGGCGGAGCCTTCCAATGAGACACCGAATGCCGCAGCACCAGCCGACTCAACAACTCCTGCAGGTATATAGAGAGGACGTCATAACCAGAATCATTCACGTTCTAAATATTTTCTAAATACGCCTCAACAATTTGAATATTTGGCGCAGGGACTACAGGAAGCGGAGGGTCCAAAGCTGTTCCATCAACAAATGGGAACAAATCTAATGGAAGCATTGTCAAAGCTCAACTTCATCTTGCGGCATTAGTCGTCCTCGTGGCTTCGATCTTCAAGAGACTCTGAATCACACAGTTGAAGATTTGGATCGCGCCGTGTTCATTTGTTTGATTATTCTTCCCGGCGTCGCTCGCCTCGTTTGTGTATCGAGGATTATTCTGGTTGCCTCCATGTATGGCGGGTGCAACGTACTGTACCTTGTGCCAGGAGCAGTTCTGGGTGGTGTATATGGTCGTGTCGTTTGTAATAGTGAATTCTTTTCTGCTAGTTCAATCCATGGAAGTCTTGGTGATTTCAAATTCGTTGCAACTCATTCATTTATGCATGAAGAACTCGAAATGGAACCTCCAAACCGCGCAATCGGGTGGAATCTTATCGATGACCATTGCTGAGAGAATAGTCGATAACAAAACGCATCGATGAAAATTTTTGAAGTCACCTAGATTTTATGGAGCCGACGCGAATCCAACATTCTTGGGTTAAACTAAAATTACGGGATGAACTGCGACGAAAATGATTGCATGAAAAGCTCTCTCCGTAGTTGATATCGAGGGCCTTATGTCAAATGGAGTCTCCTTCTTGGGTAATCTCCGTCGACTGCGTTTTCGTGGCGCCTGAAAATCATCACGCCTCTCTCCCTCTTTCGCGGCCATCTTGAAGGTCTCGCGACCTCGAATCTGAGGTCGGAACCCCCCCCCCCCCCCCCCCCCCCCCCCCCCAATTTCATTGCGACCTCGTATCTTTGCTCCACATCAGAGCAGGGAGAGAGGGACAGAGCATTGAACTGCGGTGATGGAGTTGGTGGCGGCGGTTGTTGGTGGGTTGGTTTCATCTCCGTCGACTTGTAGGGATGGTCACGTCCCTACTAGCTCGTGGTGGTGGTGGTCTCGGAGTGCAGAGACGATGATGACAGCCAAGCCGTTGTGGCAGTCATGTCTTGGCGGGGGGTAGTCACAGCTCTATTGACTGTCCCTGTGAGTTCGTCGTGGCGGCGTCGGCGGCACCGTCGAAGTGTAGAGATGATGGCGGCAGTGAAAGCAACTGGGGATGGTCATGGAGAATAGTCATTGGTAGCTGGAAACTTGAACATTCACACTGTTAAGGAGAGATCATATCTCAATCATTAGATCATGTGAGTCTCACTTGAATAAAAAATTGAAATAAAGTAGATCGACATGCAAAGATGCCCAGTTGATCCACACATAATTATGATGATTTTGCCATGATTTGGAGTAAATTACAATGGATTTGGAAAACAAGAAGAAGAAGAAGAAGGGTCTTGTGCAGGATCGGTCTCATTTTCTTTCCCTTGGGACTGTAGAAGTTCCCAAAAATTGAAGTTAGAGGCTGCTGCTGCACGTAAAGAGTGAGCAAGCGCGCTCGGATTCGAAATCGGTTGCTGCAGCAATGCGCAAAAGCGATTGCTTCCAGACCACAGGCGCCCGAGTGTGTTCAGAGATCTCGGTTTTGTGCATAAATGATATTCAAACTTAGGAATTGAATCCATAAAGTCGCATTTAGCAATGCTTCTGTTCTCAGAAATATTTTTTTTTTCAATTTCTATTTACTGAACAAGTTTTTCTTGCAAAAAAAAAAAAGGTTTTAGTAATTGTTATTCCGGAATTGAAAAACAAGAAAGTGCTGGCACAAAACTAATTTCCTAACATATTTATTATTTTTTCCCCTTCCTCCTTTGGCTAGCGAGGTAGGTGGCGTCATGGCCGGACAAGGTCGCCGTGGCTGGGTAAGGTTGAGCCTTAGCGGTGGCTGGGCGAGTTGACCTCATTGGCCCTAGTCTTGGCTGATCGCCAATCTTCGCTAAGACCCGACGATCAATTAGAAAAAGAAGAAGAAAAGGAAGAAGGAGAAAAAAAAAAGTGGTTCCAAAAAGAAGTTGTTTGCATGAAAATTTTGATTCTTCTATTCTTTTTTTATTCTTGAGAACAAAAGAATAGAAAAATAGAAACGTTGTTAAATAGTCCCTAATTCGTTCCGCACGGCGACAAATCATGTTCCGTTTAGGAAGAGTTGGCTCACCCAAGTGACCCATCTGCAAGATTCCTCAAACAGCAGACACGTCTATTGTTAGATTACCCATCTCTTTTCCTTCTATTCAAATGCTACTCAGGCCCTCCCAACTCACCAGACATACCCCAACAAGACGAACCATTTTCATAACATCAAGTTTAAAAAGGGAAGATCAATTTTAGACGTCATAAATCAATCACTTATGCACAGTTCTAATGATACGACTGGTCCCTTCTGTGCTATGGGAAGAGCTGCTGACTAGAGAAATTATAGGACTTCCTGTCTTTGGTTAATTTGGCCAACCAGAAGTACCTGTTTCCTCTGTCCTTCACTAGGGTAGCTCCTCATATAAATGCCCAATCACACATTTCCCAAGCACAACCAACTCAAGCTCAACCTAAAACCGCAGGCATCCTCTAGGCATCCTCTTATCCTAGTTTCTAGCAGAAATCCTGCAACATCGTTTGAGATCATATATGGCCCTGAAGAATATGAAGATCACGGGCCTAGCGCTCTTTGCCGTCCTCGCCGCATCGCTCGCCCGGTCGGGCTTGGCGCAGTCGACGTCCGGCTGCACGCAGGTGCTGCTCACGCTGACCCCGTGCCTGAACTACGTCACGGGGAACTCCTCCATGCCCTCCTCGACTTGCTGCTCGACGGTCGGCTCCGTTGTCCAGTCACAGCCACAGTGCCTCTGCCTGCTCTTGAACGGTGCCGGGTCGTCACTGGGCTACAACATCAACCAGACCCTGGCCCTCGCGCTCCCCGGCGCATGCAATGTGAAGACGCCGTCGGCAAGCCTATGCAAAGGTAACGACCCAACTATAAGAAAAAGAAAAGAAAAATGTTCATGTTTGTGTCTTGGACATGATTTTAGGCGTGATGTCTTTATTGATAGTATGCTAATTGAACCTATGAATCCAGCGCTGTCTCCATCAAGTGCTCCAGCGACAAGTCCTCCTGCAGACATTGACAACACACCTGTTGCCCCAGCAGCAGCATCTACCCCAACCGTTCCCTCTGGTAAGGATATCACCAGTTTGACACTTCTATTGCTGCAATAATTCCGTATTAATTGACATTTGAGCGTTAAATGTTGGGTTCCCCCCCCTTAAACTCAATTATGACTGATAAATGTTTTTCTCTTGGTTTAATCAAATGAAAAATCAGGGTCAAAGACTACACCCACCACAAGTGGAAGCAATAGCATCCGGGTGTCCATTGGCTCTCTGCTCTTTGCCCTCATCCTGGCTTCATTCGGATCAAATACTTTCAAATTCTAGGACGAGAGATTTCATTTAACATTGATTTTCAGCCTACGGAGTGAGAGTTTTGGAATTCCATGTTTTTGTTCCATATGTATTATTTATTTGGTGCCGCGGACTGTGAATGAATTAAATTATGATGTACACTTCATTGTCATGTTAGTTTCCTACGGCAAATCTGACAATAAAATGGACAGAGTTCACTCTATAAAGAAAATAGTAACGATGGGGGACGAAACAGATTGAAGCATATCGGTAGCCCACTGCTCCATTTACTCTGCTAATCTGCCTTCGAAGTTCAACTGGCTGTAAACAAGGATTAACATGAACTATTATCGAATTTGAAGTGATTCATCACATCTCTTTATTTTCGCAAACAACAACGCCAACCACAGATGTAATAGCCGGCGCGATGGAGCAAAGGATCATCGTCGTCCAAACATATTGTCTGTAAATGAGCGATGCCTAAGTCCATGAACAACATTAACTGATCTTACAACAACAGGCACAAAATGATATGTTCTGCACAAAGTACGCTTTAACGTATGATTTAGCAAATGTTAAAATCAACTGGTAATATAATAATAGTAATTTACATGAACAACTTTCTGTAGATCAACGAAGCATATTGTTGCTAAAAATTAGATGCTTGCCGTTAAAGTAGAACAATTCTGAGAAGAAAGTTCAAAAAAGTGTAAAAAAATGGACTGAGCAATTAAACCAGCAAGAAAGGAGGTAAACTGGTAGCACGATTTTCAGAACATTTTCGTGCAAAACAACGTGAAGACACTGATTCGTGGATTAAATATGTTAGTACAGGACAAACATCTTCTATTATAAGATTGTCAAGAGAGTAATGGATGAATAATGAGACTGCAAAGTAATTTACCGTAGTTGCTTCTTCTCGCTCGGTCTAGGCCACTCTCCCAACTCCGGCAGCCTGATCAAAAGGTTGAAATCCACTAATGCAATCATTGAAACCTTTGCTGGCCTGTGCGGAGCGATTACACCAGCAACTCTTTCAGATGATACAGTCGGATTCCAAAATCTTCTTCCTCAAAGAATAAAGCACAAGAAGTAAGAACAAAGTTCGAAAGCATTTTGATCCCCTCATGTCGCCTTCAACTCTTACCTTGACGCGTAAATGTAGCCCTCAAAGCTTTGCTCAACACGTTGGAGGCTTTAAATAGGTCAAAGCGGCCACTGAAAACCCTCATTGGGATTTCGGCAGAACTTATTAACGGGAAAATTGCCAAAAAAGTCATAAATCTTTACCACTTATGCCAATTCAGTTCTCAACTTTTTTAAGCCAATTCAGTTATAAACCTTTTCAACCTTTGCCATTTAAGTTCTTCCAGCGAATTTTGGCCGAAAAATGCTTAAATGGACCTTGTCGGCGATGATGTGGCAGCAAAATTTTTTTTTCTTCTCTTCCAGCCGCTCTAAAGGGTGGCAAAGCCCTTGCCGACGACGGGTGAGGGTGGCGGGGGCTGGTGAGGCCGCCGCCGCCGCCACCCTTGCCCGTCGCTAGCGAGGGCCGGGCAAGGTCGCCGTCGCCCGATTCCCGCCGAGCACTGGTGAGGCCGACCATGCCAAGATCTAGGCGGGGTCGGCCTCGACCTCGCCCGGCCCCCGTCGAGCAGTGGTGAGGCTGGCGTGGGTCGGAATAGGTCAGCCCCGCCAAGATCCGAGCAGGGCCGGCCTCGCCCTCGCTCAGATCTGGGCGGTAGAGCAGCTTTGCCTAGCCCAAATCTGGGCGAGGGAGGGGCTGTCCTGCCCAGATTTGGGAGGGGCTGACCTCTCCCAACCCTTACCAGCTGCCGGTCGGCCTCGCCAAGATCTGGGCAGGGTAGCCCCAGCCTCGAGTAGGGGAAAACAGAGGACCCCTGCTTTGTTTTCCCCTGCTTGAGGCTGAGGCTGCCCCGCCTAGATCTTGGCGGGGTTGGCTTCCCCGGGCCCCCGCCACCCACTGGTGAGTCCGGCCAGCGGGGGTCGGGCGAGCCTCGGCCTCGCCCAAATTTGGGCGGGGCTGGCCTCCCTCGGCCCTCGCAAGCCACTGGTGAGTTCGGCCAGCGGTTGGCGGGGGCCAAGCGAGCCTCGGCCTCGTCTAGATTTGGGTGACGGCGGCCTCGCTTGGTCCTCGCCGGCGACGGACAGGGGCGGCAACGGCCTCCCCCGCCCCCGCCGCCCTCGTCCATCGCCGGCGAGGGCTTTGCCGCCCTTTGGAGCGGTCGGAAGAGAAGAAAAAATTTTTTTGCCGCCACATCGTTGCCGCGTCATCACCGGTGAGGTCCAATCATCACCGGCAAGGTCCAGTCATCACCGGCAAAGTCCACGTAGGTATTTTTTGGCGAAAATCTACCGGAAGGACTTAAAATAGCAAATGTTGAAAATGTTTAAAAATGAATCTGCTTAAAAAAGGTCAAGAACTGAATTGTCATAAGTGGTAAATGTTTATGACTTTTTTGGTAATTTTCTTACTTATTAACTATGTGTAATCTATTGACTCGTATTTTAGTTAAGTACGGAAATTATCTTTAGGGCAGAATCAAGGCAAGCCTCTGGCATTGTATGATCCTTGAAGAGGCAAATAGATTTACAGGTCCTTTGTGTCAATATCTTTATACTTGGCCTGACCTTACTATATTCAGAATTTATTTTGTCCGCAGTTGGCATGAGATATAGTTCACACGGGCTGTCTTGAATGTAAAACATGCGCAACTTTTGAAGCCCATTTTGGGAAGCAGAACCAATCATGTCAAGTTAAACATATAAACATTCATAATGTCGGTGCTGAAGATTCAAAGGTCCTTAGATTATGTTCTAACAACATTGGTCAGGGGTGCGAATGGTAACGCTTTTGTTCTCGAGAGAGTTTTCTTTTTAGAATTTTTGTTTTTCATTTTTACTTCTTGGAACAATTTCTAAGTAAAATAAGAAGTTTGTTAATTACACAAAATTTCAACTCTTGAAATAAAAAAGAATAATATTGCGTTTGGTATGATTCATATTATTTTTTATTTTATTTTTTTAATGCTTAAGAATGACGGATTGCCGCCCGCCGCTCATCCCCCGTTGCCGCCACTGGCCACCCATAGCTCACTGGCAGCCGGTGGGCGAGTGGGTGGCAGCTGCAAGAGATAAAAAGAAGAAAAGAAAAAAAAAGCTTATTTCTCAAATTGTTCTCGGGAATAAGAAACAACTCTTTTTTTGTTTCTTATTTCTAGCTCAAACCTATTTCCGGGAACAACTTTCCATTCCCAAGAAAAAAAAAAACAGATTGGCGTTACCAAACGAGTTTATGTTCTTTTTTATTCTAACGAAAAAAAAAAAGAAATCAGGAGAAATTGGAATGTTACCATGCACACCCTAGGCCACCCAAATTACCAAAATTAGTATGTACGATAATTGATGATTGAATCTCTCTTGATTTTTTTAAATTTCTTTTTATATCATGTTTGACATCCATCGATCCCAATCCACCAACAACCGGCACCAATAGGAGCCTACGACACATTTGGGCATAAGCCTTATTGGTTGGATCCGTATTCATGTTAACAAGAGCAGATCATTTTCGGACTATTTATTATGTATTTGCAAGATCTATATGAAGATCTTCTACAAATAAAATGAACGAGTTGACGCCTTTTCTAATCTGTTCAATAACATAAATGTCTTTGTTTAAGGAAATTTGGCCACCCAAAGGCACCAATTCGACCTGTCTGTACTGATGCTTCTCCTGTATAAATCCCCCCCTCGTACATCTTGTCTTTCCCAAAAGCAATCAAGATCAAGCCCAATAAAAACAGAAACATTTTGTAGGCATTGTTTTGTTCACTTTTGCTGAATCAAATTACTTTCTAATCGATATGGCTATGAAGAGAATGCAGGCGGGTCTCCTGGCGGCTGTTCTTGTGGCCTTGCTTGCTCATTGGAGCTCCGCACAGTCCACATCTGGTTGCACCACGGTGCTGATGACATTGACCCCGTGTTTGAACTATGTCTCGGGGAATTCCTCCTCACCCTCTTCCACTTGTTGCTCGACCCTGAACTCGGTCGTCCAGTCGCAGCCGCAGTGCCTCTGCTTGCTGCTCAATGGCGGCATGTCGTCGCTCGGATACAACATCAATCAGACCCTCGCTCTGGCTCTCCCTGGCGCTTGCAGCGTGAAGACTCCATCGGTTAGCCTCTGCAACGGTACGGTCTAAATCAAGCATTGTGCATGTGAATTGTGATTAGTTGTCAGAGTTATTCTAGTACGTGACGGCCATGATAGAATCAAGCAATTGATGATTGTGCAATTATGATGACCTCGAATTTTTCAGCACTCTCTCCATCAAGTCCTCCTGCAGATTCTTCAGACAACACACCGGTGACTCCAACATCATCCTCAACCCCAACCATTCCCTCAGGTATGAATAAAATCGTCCTCTTAGAGAAATGGCTTCACTTCACAAGCTCTGTCGCCGATTCTCTTTGTCCTTTCCATTTTTTAAAGAAATTTTAGTAACTTAGTGGTGGGGCTTGATGCTACGACAGGGTCAAAGACCACGCCCGCTGCGAACGCCTCGAGCGGGAGTATCAAAGCGTCCTTTAAATCTCTTGCGTTAGCGCTCCTGCTGGCTTCATTTGGATCAAGACTTGTCAAGACCTAAGAGAGAGCGAAAGAGATTTGGCATGTGCTCACCTTCTGTCATTTGCACTCGAGCACCCTGTTTATGGGTATTACGTGATATCCATTCATTGCTTGTTATATTAAATATTGTGCCATGCACTGGTTTTTTCTGTACCACTTCGATTTGCGGCTGAATATTTATTAGAGCTTGGTGCTTTCTCTGGTATGCCTAAACTTCTTCTGGTACCCCTGGAACTCTAATGACATTTTTGTCGAGATCATCGGACGATCCATCCCTGATCAATCAGTAGATCTTATCAGGAACCTTTATGGCGAATCGTCACACGACCAGCCCTATAACGAATTGAGAGATGGAGATTTTCGATGAAAGTGCTTCCTAGAAGTAAGCAATGTGAAAATGGATCATGATTACCAAAAAGGAAAAGACGATGACAACGTATTCGATGAAAGAGGGATGAAAATTAAGTAACATGAAGCCATTTGAAGGTTATGAATCTTTGCAGTTTATCGTGACAAATCTATAGAAACTTGAAAATGTTAGAAGTAAGGATACTTCCCAATTAATTGGCTGCAGTGCAGAACGTTTGTGTCGAAGCAAGTGTTGGATGACAACTACATTGAATACATACTCATTGTGAAGTTTTGTAGAACTATTGTCCTAAAAGCTTAAGCTGTATAAATATTTTAAGTACTTTCACACTTCCTTTCATACTTAATCTAATCTTTTTTTTTTCTTTTGCATAGTATCAAGTGTGTAAATATTTGAGGAGATAAAATAGGGGTCTGATAAGATTTAAATTAAGGACATCTTATTCTGATACCATGTGAATTTTTGTAGGACCACTGCTAACTATCCTAAAAGCTTAAGCCATTAGGTGGTGGATTTTATTTAAGTATTTTCACACTCTTAGGTACGGACCGAACTCTAAACCTCCCGCATCATCATAGGCTAATCATTTGGAAATGCTAAACTGTGAAGAACTATGTGTTGTTAGTAGTATGCGATCCGCAGATTTTTTGTATTTTCGGCCATAGCCATTCTCTAGGCACTATAATTTTGTTTGCCCTCTTGATAAATAGCCAAACAAATGGAGTATCGGAGTTCAGAAATTTGTCGCGGGCCTAGGAGTTGCTCCTAAATGGACCTGTAATTTCAGCACCTACAGCATGAATTGCCTCCAACTAGTCCTGCAGATTCTTCAGATGGCTCGTCTATTTCTTCCATCTGAAGCAATCACCCAGAGCTGACCCAGTATTAAACTTCAACCAGACACTGGCCCTCGCGCTCCCCGGCGCGTGCAATGTGAAGACGCTGTCGGCGAGCCTATGCAGAGGTAATAACCTAACTATAAAAAAAAGAAAAAAGTTGTTCATCTTTGTGTCTTGGACATGATTTTAGGGTGATGTCTTAATTGATAGTATGCTAATTGAACCTATGAATCCAGCCCTGTATCCATCAAGTGCTCCAAGGACAAGTCCTCCTGGTGACATTGAGAACACACCTGTTGCCCCAGCAGCATCATCAACCCCAACCATTCCCTCTGGCAAGAATATCACCAGTTGGACACTTCTATTGCAGCAATAATTCCGCCTTAATTGACGTTCCACTCTCCCAACTCCGACAGCCCGATCAAAAGGTTGAAATCCACTAATGCAATAATTGAAACCTCTACTAGCCTGTGCGGATCAAGTTCCCTCTCCACGAGAGATTGAGACTCGCCCGACAAGTATGCACGCTCGCACTACGATCAAATCACTATTTTACAGCGATTACACCAGCAACTCTTTTAGATGATCCAGTCGGATTCCAAAATCTTCTTCCTTAAGTAATAAGCACATGAAGTAAGAACAAGTTCGAAAGCATTTCGATCCCCTCATGTCGCCTTCAACTCTCACCTTGATGCGTAAATGTAGCCCACGAAGCTTTGCTCAACACGTTGGAGGCTTTAAATAGGCCGAAGCAGCCATTGGAAAACCTCATCGGGATTTTGGCAGAACTTATTAACTATGTGTAATCTATTGACTTGTATTTTAGTTAAGTAAGGAAATCATCTTTAGGGCAGAATCAAGGCAAGCCTCTGGCATATTGTATGCTCCTTGAAAAGGCAAATGGATTTACAGGTCCTTTGTGTCGATCTCTATATATTTGGCCTGCCCTTGCTATATTCAGAATTTATTTTGTCCGCAGTTGGCATGAGATATAGTTCACACGGGCTGTCTTGAATGTAAAACTTGCGCATCTTTTGGAGTCCATTTCGGGAAGCAGAATCAATCATGTCAAGTTAAACATATAAACATTCATAATCTTGGTGCTGAAGATTCAGAGGTCTTTGATTATGTTCTGACAACAGCAGTTAGGCCACCCAAAATACCAAAACTAGTATGTAAGACTATTGATTACTAAATCTCTCTACATTGATTTTTTTTATTTCTTTTTATATCATGTTTGACAACCATCGATCCCAATCCACCAACAACCAACACCAATAGGAGCCTTAGGCATAAGCCTTATTGTTTGGATCGGTATTCATGTTAACAAGAGCAGATCATTTTCGGACTATTTATTATTTATTTGCAAGATCTATATAAAGATCCTCTACAAATAAAATGAACGAGTTGATGCCTTTTCTAATCTGTTCAATGACATAAATGTCTTTGTTTAAGGAAATTTGGCCACCCAAAGGCACCAATTCGACCTGTCTGTACCGATACTTTTCCTGTATAAATCTCCCCCTCGGACATCTTGTCCTTCCCAAAAGCAATCAAGATCAAGCCCAATAAAAACAGAAACATTTTGTGGGCATTGTTTTGTTCACTTTTGCTGAATCAAATTACTTTCTAATCGATATGGCTATGAAGAGAATGCAGGTGGGTCTCCTGGCGGCTGTTCTTGTGGTCTTGCTGGTCTTGCTTGCTCATCGGAGCTCGGCACAGTCCACATCTGGTTGCACCACGGTGCTGATGACATTGACCCCGTGTTTGAACTATGTCTCGGGGAATTCCTCCTCACCCTCTTCCACTTGTTGCTCGACCCTCAACTCGGTCGTCCAGTCGTAGCCGCAGTGCCTCTGCTTGCTGCTCAATGGCGGCATGTCCTCACTCGGATACAACATCAACCAGACCCTCGCTATGGCTCTCCCCGGTGCTTGCAGAGTGAAGACCCCATCGGTTAGCCTATGCAATGGTACGGTCTAAATCAATCATTGTTCATGTGAATTGTGATTAGTTGTCAGAGTTATTCTAATACGTGACGGTCGTGATAGTATCAACCAATTGATGATTGTGCGCTCAAATTGACCTCGAATTTTTCAGCACTCTCTCCATCAAGTCCTCCTGCAGATTCTTCAGACAACACACCAGTGACTCCAACAGCATCCTCGACCCCAACCATTCCCTCAGGTATGAATAAAATCGTCCTCTTAGCGAAATGGCTTCACTTCACGAAGCTCTGTCGCCGATTCTCTGTGTCCTTTCCATTCTTTAAAGAAACTGTAGTAACTTATTGGTGGGGCTTGATGCTACAACAGGGTCGAAGACCACTCCGGCTGCGAACGCCGCGAGCAGGAGCATCAAAGCGTCCTTTAAATCTCTTGCGTTAGCGCTCCTGCTGACTTCATTTGGATCAAGACTGGTCAAGACCTAAGAGAGAGCGAAAGAGAATTGGCATGTGCTCACCTTCTGTCATTTGCACCCGAGTACTCTGTTTATGGGTACTCGTGATATCCATTCATTGTTTGCTATATTAGATATTGTGCCATGCGCTGGTTTTTTCTGTACCATTTCGATTTGCGGCTGAATATTTATTAGAGAGAGCGAAAGAGAATTGGCATGTGCTCACCTTCTGTCATATTTGTTTGCTTGGTGCTTTCTCTGGTATGCCTAAACTTCTTCTGGTACCCCTAAAACTCTAATGACATTTTTGTCGAAATCAACAGATGATCAATCCCTGATCAAGTAGTAGATCTTATCAGGAAACTTTATGGTAAATTGTCACATGACCAACCCTATAATGAATTGAGAGACGGAGATTTTTGATGAAAGTGCTTAATAGAAGGAAGCAACGTGAAAATGGATTGTGATTATCAAAAAGGAAAGGACGATGACGACGTACTCGATGAAAGAGGACGAAAATTAAGTAACACGAAGCCATTTGAAGGTTATGAATTTTCGTAGTTTTTCATGAAAATTCTGTAGAAACCTTAAAATGCTAGAAGTAAGGATACTTCCCAATTAATTGGCCGAAGAGAGGAACGTGTGTTGAAACAAGTGCTGGAGGAAAACAACCTTGAATACATGCTCCTATGTAGGAACCGAACTCCAAACCTCCCGCATCATCAGAGGTTAATAATCTGGAAATGCTGAACTATGAAGAACTATGTGTTATCAGTAGTATGCAGTCCACAAATTTTTTGTATTTCCGGCCATAGCCATTCTCTTGGCACTATAATTTTGTTTGCCCTCTTGATAAATAGCCAAAAAAATGGAGCATCGGAGTTCAGAAATTTGTCGCGGGCCTCAGAGTTGCTTCTAAATGGACCTGTAATTCAGCACCTACAGATGAATTGCCTCCAACTAGTCCTGTAGATTCTTCAGATGGCTTGTCTAATTCTTCCATCCGAAGCAATCACCTCGAGCTGACCCAGTATTAAACTTCAAGGAGTCGTCACTCGGCCACAACATCAACCAGACAGCAGCCCTCGTGTTCGCTGGCGCGTGCAATGTGAAGACGCCGTCCGCGAGCCTATGCAAAGGTAATAACCTAACTATAAAAAAAAAAAAAAAAACTATTCATCTTTGTGTCTTGGACATGATTTTAGGGTGATGTCTTGATTGATATTATGCTAATTGAACCTGTGAATCCAGCGCTGTCTCCATCAAGTGCTCCAATGACAAGTCCTCCTGCTGACATTGAGAACACACCTGTTGCCCCGCAGCATCATCAACCCCAACCATTCCCTCTGGTAAGAATATCACCAGTTGGACACTCTATTGCAGCAATAATTCTGCCTTAATTGACATTTGAGCGTTGAATGTTGGGTTCCAACACCCCCCACCCAAAAAAAATCAATTATGACTGATAAATGTTTTCTCTTGATTTAATCAAATGAAAAATCAGGGTCAAAGACTACAGCCACCACAAGCGGAGGCAATTTCATCGGGATGTCCATTGGCTCTCTGCTCTTTGCTCTCATCATGGCTTCATTCGGATCAAATACTTTCAAATTCTATGATGGGACATCTCATTTAACATTGATTTTCAGCCTATGGAGTGAGAGTTTTGGAATTCCATGTGTTTGTTCCATGTATTATTAATTTGGTGCTGCGGACTATGAATGAATTAGATTATGATGTGCACTTCATTGCCATGTCAAGTCATGCTACTTTTCAACGGCAAATCTAACAAGAAAATGGACAAAATTCGCTCAATAAAGAATTATTGAGGTTGACGTCTTGTATTTTTATTATATGAGTAAGTTTCATATTTTAGGCGATTGATGTATTATATGAGCCTATTTTAGACTATGTGCATGATTTTATAATTTGTACAATGTAGGGTTTAGCTATATATATGTTTAGGGCGAAACATGTTTCTAGAGAAAATCAGAGATGGCAAGGAGAACGGCTGTACACTTTTCTTCATAATTAATGAAATAGATTTCATCTCCCATGGACATAGGTATGTGGAAAATCTCTTCTGTCAAACTATGTAAATTTTTGTGTTGTACGATTTTTATTACTTTTTTGCATCGTTAATAAGATTGAATTCATATATTTGACAATTTGTATCAGAGCCAGATTCAACAAGCTATTAAGATGGTAGGAAATGGTTCAAGTGTCAAGTTCCACATTGAAATGTTTTATGGAAAGACAATTTCACTTTTTTTGCGTTGAAGAATGATGGATCTTCTGATTTAACAGGGTCGGTAGGTAGTGTTGCTGGGGAAAGGGGAAAAACCACAAACGAATAATGAAGATTGGGAAGAGATGGAGGAAAGCGCGATAAGCGCCATTTGATTGAATTTATCTAATGAGGTTCTACAGTATGTGGTGAACCTCAAGTTGTTTCTGCAGGTGTGGGCGAAACTTGAGAGTATATATATGACCAAGTCCTTGATGAACAAACTGTTTCTGAAAAAATAGTTATATTTTCTATAGATGGAGGAAGGCTCAGATCTGTTGGAACACATCGACACGTTTGATCAAATTATGAGTAAACTTGCAAGTCTGGAGATTTCAATGGAAGACGAAGACAAAAGCCCTATTGCTGTTATCGTCGTTACCATAATCTTATGATCATCTAGTGACATGGACTATTAAAATCAAAATGTTTGATGTTATAGTCGGAACTTTGATGGATGTAAGACATGTTCTAGATCTAAAGAAAAATTTGATATCTTTGGGTATGCTTGATGTGAATGGCCGCAAGTATTTAGTAGCATGTGGAGTTCTCAAAGTTATCAATGGAGCTATGAGTTTAGATAGGCTCATAGTGAGTAAGTAATAGGTTGAGCATCTATGACTACAACTGCAGAGTCCGATACAAACGACATTCATTAGTGGCATATGCAATTAAGACATATGGGTGTAAGGGATATGATAGAATTTTAAAAATGTGCGGTGTTTTATTGTGACAGTCAAAGATGTCTTTGACACTCATTTGTGGCATATGCGGTTAAGGCATTATGGGTGTAAGAGGTATGATAGAGTTTTTTAAAGTTTGCAATGTTATATTGTGACAGTCAAAATGCCATACACCTTGCCAAGAATAAGTGCTTCATGTAAGAACAAAACATATAGATGTGAGGTTTCACAAAATCATGGAGCTTGTGTCAAATGACAATATTTACTTAAGGAAGATTCACACAGATAGTAATCCTGCAAATTGTTTTATCAAGCCGGTTACTATTGAGAAGTTTGGGTCATGTTTGGGCTCAATTAATATAACTCTAGTTGTTAAAGGTGAGGGACACATTCAATAAGTGTGAGAGTGTACCTCTTATGAAGGTAGGTGAAGACAGTGATTCGCGGATGAAATATGTTAGTGCAGGACAAACAATCTTCTACAAATAAGATTGTGAAGAGAGTAATGGATAAATAATGAGACTGCAAAGTAATTTACCGTGGTTCTTCCTTCTCGCTCGGTCTAGGCCACACTCCCAACTCCGACGGCCCAATCAAAAGGTTGAAATCCACTAATGCAATCATTGAAACCTCTACTAGCCTGTGCGGATCAAGTTCCCTCTCCACGAGAGATTGAGACTCGCCCGACAAGTATGCACGCTCGCACAACGATCAAATCACTATTTGACAGCGATTACACCAGCAACTCTTTTAGATGATCCAGTCGGATTCCAAAATCTTCTTCCTTAAGTAATAAGCACAAGAAGTAAGAACAAAGCTCGAAAGCATTTTGATCCCCTCATGTCGCCTTCAACTCTTACCTTGACGCGTAAATGTAGCCCTCAAAGCTTTGCTCAACACGTTGGACGCTTTAAATAGGTCAAATCAGCCACTCAAAACCCTCATCGGGATTTCGGCAGAACTTATTAACTATGTGTAATCTATTGACTCGTATTTTAGTTAAGTATGGAAATTATCTTTAGGGCAGAATCAAGGCAAGCCTCTGGCATATTGTATGCTCCTTGAAGAGGCAAATGGATTTACAGATACTTTGTGTCGATCTCTTTATATTTGGCCCGACCTTGCTATATTCGGAATTTATTTTGTCCGCAGTTGGCATGAGATATAGTTCACACGGGCTGTCTTGAATGTAAAACTTGCGCATCTTTTGGAGTCCATTTCGGGAAGCAGAATCAATCATGTCAAGTTAAACATATAAACATTCACAATCTTGGTGCTAAAGATTCAGAGGTCTTAGATTATGTTCTGACAACAGCAGTTAGGCCACCCAAATTACCAAAACTAGTATATACGACTATTGATTACTAAATCTCTCTACCTTGATTTATTTGATGTCTTTTTATACGTGTTTGGCAACCATCGATCCAAATCCACCAACAACCAGCACCAGTAGGAGCCTACGACACATCTGTGCACGAGCCTTTATTGTTTGGATCGGCATTCATGTTAGCAAGAACAGATCATTTTTGGACTATTTATTTGCAAGATCTACATAAAGATCCTCCACAAATAAAATGAACGAGTTGATGCATTTTCTGATCTGTTCAATGACATAAATGTCTTTGTTTAAAGAAATTTGGCCACCCAAAGGCACCGATTCTTCCTATCTGTACTGCTACTTTTGCTGTATAAATCCCCCCCTCATACATCTTGTTCTTCCCAAAAGCAATCAAGATCAAGCCCAATAAAAACAAAAGCATTTTGTGGGCATTGTTTTGTTCACTTTTGCTGAATTAATTTGCCTTATAATCGATATGGCTATGAAGAGAATGCAGATGGGTCTCCTGGCGGCTGTTCTCGTGGCCTTGCTTGTTCATCCGAGCTCACCACAGTCCACATCCGGTTGCACCACGGTGCTGATGACATTGACCCCGTGTTTGAACTATGTCTCAGGGAATTCCTCCTCGCCGTCTTCCACTTGTTGCTCGACCCTCAATTCGGTTGTCCAGTCGCAGCCACAGTGCCTCTGCTTGCTGCTCAATGGCGGCATGTCATCGCTCGGATACAACATCAACCAGACACTCGCTATGGCTCTCCCCGGTGCTTGCAGCGTGAAGACCCCATCGGTTAGCCTCTGCAACGGTACGGTCTAAATCAATCATTGGTTATGTGAATTGTGATTAGTTCAGAGTTATTCTAATACGTGACGGTCATGATATAATCAACCAATTGATGATTGTGCGCTTAAAATGACCTCGAATTTTTCAGCACTCTCTCCATCAAGTCCTCCTGCAGATTCTTCAGACAACACACCGGTGACTCCAACATCATCCTCAACCCCAACCATTCCCTCAGGTATGAATAAAATCGTCCTCTTAGCGAAATGGCTTCACTCCACAAGCTCTGTCACTGATTCTCTCTGTCCTTTCCATTTTTTTAAAGAAACCGTAGTAACTTATTGGTGGGGCTTGATGCTACAACAGGGTCGAAGACCACGCCTGCTGCGAACGCTGCAAGTAGGAGCATCAAAGTATCCTTTAAATCTCTTGCGTTAGCGCTCCTGCTGGCTTCATTTGGATCCAGACTTGTCAAGACCTAAGAGAGAGCGAAAGAGATTTGGCATGTGCTCAACTTCTGTCATTTGCACTCGAGTACTCTGTTTATGGATACTCGTGATATCCATTCATTGTTTGCTATATTAGATATTGTGCCATGCGCTGGTTTTTTCTGTACCATTTCGATTTGCGGCTGAATATTTATTAGAGCTTGGTGCTTTCTCTGGTATGCCTAAACTTCTTCTGGTACCCCTAAAACTCTAATGACATTTTTGTCGAAATCAACAGATGATCCATCCCTGATCAAGTAGTAGATCTTATCAGGAACCTTTATGGTGAATTGTCACATGACCAACCCTATAACGAATTGTGAGACAGATTTTCGGTGAAAGGGTTTCGTAGAAGTAAGCAATGTGAAAATGAATCCTGATTACCAAAAAGGAAAGGACGATGATGACGTATTCGATGAAATAGGGACGGAAATTAACATGAAGCCATTTGAAGGTTATGAATTTTCGCAGTTTCTCATGACAAATCTATGAAAACCTTAAAATGTTAGAAGTAAGGATACTTCACAATTGATTGACCGCAGAGCAGAACGTCTGTGCCGAAACAAGTGTTGGAGGAAAACTACCTTGAATACGTACTCCTATGTAGGAACCGAACTCTAAATCTCCCGCATCATCAGAGGCTAATCATCTGGAAATGCAGAACTATGAAGAACTATGTGTTCTCAGTAGTATGTGGTCTGCAGATTTTTTGTATTTCCGGCCGTAGCCATTCTCTTGGCACTATAATTTTGTTTGCCCTATTGATAAATAGCCAAACAAATGGAGCATCGGAGTTCAGAAATTTGTCGCGGGCCTGGGAGTTGCTCCTAAATAAAAATGTAATTTCAGCACCTAAAGCATGAATTACCTCCAACTAGTCCTGCAGATTCTTCAGATAACTCGTCTATTTCTTCCATCCGAAGCATCCACCCAGAGCTGACCCAGTACTAAACTTCAGGGACACCCAATGGCAGCATTATAAAAAGAGCCAAATTGTGTAGACAATGTCAAGATATGGAAACGTGTACAGATGAAATCATCATCAACTGCTTAAATTTCGAGTAGATACAGATGTTGATGCCCGAACGCTCCTTGCCGACCACGTATGATGAATTGAGACACTAATCAGCTCGTCGATGTTCTATGATATCTTGAATCTACGAGGAGCTTCTCGACTGTAGCGGAAACAATGCAAACCAAAAGTAAAAGCACACGTAAGAAGTCTGACTTTGTCGTTAGGAGAAGAGAATAAGGATCTGAAGATTACACCATGTACAGCCTGCCCACAAAGGCATCGAAGAAGTTGGTGACCGGCCACAGTGCCACCTGCCTTCGCATCATTAACAGTTTCACTCTCGGCAATTAGTGTAGGCCAGTAAGAAAAATAGCTTACGTGACTAATATACCTAGTTTGTCTGAAATCTCGCTTTTCAAATAGAGAAGTTGAAATTTTTTCCCTTTATATACATGACCCTCGAAGTCTTCCTGACCACCCCAACTCGATTCACCGACGACAATCCTAGTCCACAGCTACGATGATGGCCCCACGGTCTGCGGTGCTCGTCATGGCCCTTGTCGCTGCGGCGATAGCACTACTTTGGGCAGGAGCGCAGGCTCAGACGAGCTGCGGCAGCGCGCTGGCAAGCCTGTCGCCATGCCTTAGCTTCATCACGGGCAACTCCTCGGCGCCATCGTCAGCCTGCTGCACTCAGCTCGCCAACGTCGTCAGGTCGGAGCCACTGTGCCTCTGCGAGGTCCTGAACGGGAGCGCCTCTTCTGCGCTGGGCGTGAACATCAATCAGACTCAGGCGCTGAAGCTGCCTCCCGCTTGCAACGTCCAGACTCCGCCCACCAGTAGTTGCCATGGTAAGAACTGAGAAGCAGCAATCTGCCTGTGTCCATCATAGGCTCGGAGTTTCCCCACCAAACGTGGGCTTAACTCGTTACAAAGAACGAATCATACACCCGCTTCTGCAGTTAACAATTGCATAAAAGTTGTCATATCAAATTATATTCTCTAAGACTCTGCATTCCACCTATCGGCAGCTCTATCTCCAGCGGGGTCTCCGGTGGGATCGCCAACTTCCACCCCCGGTAAGCGTGCTTCTCTCTCTCTCTCTCTCTCTCTCTCTCTCTCGCTCTCTCTCTCTCTCTCCTATGATCAATATCTTTCACAGTAGATGCATAGGTCCTAGATGAGACAATATCAATTTGTGCAAACATGAGTGATCACACACAAGACTGGTCATGCCCCTTCTAACCGGAGAGCGCCTCCATATGCGAAGCCAACGGAGGCATCACGCGGCCTGCTGGCGCAGTGTCATGCACCGTGTGGACACGCTGAACCACATTCCTCGTGCCTCGGGACGACCTAACTTCTGTTGTTCTCCTCGAGAGAAGTGGATGATTTCCTGATTACTCGTACTTCCGTGAACTTTACGATCAGGTGGGATCTCATCAGATGGAAGCATCGCCAATTTGAAATGGTCTTTGCTCCTCTCCACGCTCTTGTTGGCATCGCACGGAGCCGAAATGCTCGCGCAGAGCAACTTGGACCCGAAGCAGCTCATTCTTTTCATCGGCTTCTTCTTCATCATCGTTCTGTACGGATATACATAGTACTGTAAAACAGAGAGACCTACTCCTCCATACATCCTCTGTTATTGTCCTTCTATGACGAATAAAATATGCACCTTAGCAGCTTTTTATTCTTGGTCCAGAAGAGGGGTCCGTAGATAATTTTTAACGCTTATTACGCTCATTGTCTTTTTTATTGGAACTTATCACATCGATTTTCAGAGAAGCAACAATTTTGCGCTAACATTTTCAGGTGATTGACATGCCAAAAATCAAGTCAAACGAAAATCATCATTCAGTATGAAATAAGATGTACCGGGCATGTTTCCTATCATCTACACGACATCAAATGCCAATGTGAGAATGATCAATGCATACGACTAGCGCCAATATCATCGATGATCGATACATAATCAAGTTTTATATATTTGTTCGTCTCCAACCTCGATCTCCCAATAGCATCGATGCATACGATCAATGCCAACGCGACAATGAAGTTCTATTTTATTTTTTATCTTAATAGAAGGACGGACTTAAACGAAAATCTAAAAACTTTGAAGACCCGATTGCACAATAAATAATTCATAGAAATAGATCCGAAGACCATGCTTTTTATTTCTTTTACCTGAACAAATACCTTGGTCTATTGCTCAAATAGCTTTTAAGATTAGGAAGGAAAGTACCTAAAGATGATTTCGTGCAACTCACAAACCCATCAATCCATTTCAAGTTACACCGTTAATCATCATAAAAATAAAGAAAAAGAAGAAGACATAGTACGTAGTAAGCAAACACCATCACAACAAGTGTTCTAAAACCTCGCTTTTTTACGATTTTGCCCCCTCCATACCCGACTCGCTAAAACCTCCCGACCCAAAACCAAAAACCCTAGACCGGCTCGGTTCTTGCCAAACCTGAGGGTGGGGGCAATAGACGGTGGGCGCTCAAATGGAGGAAGGGGACAACAACACCCGAGAAGTCGAAGTGGCTCCTGCCTTAGTAGCTGTTCACCCTGCCCAGAGATCGGTTGCTGTCGCTGTAGGGTCGGACCTCCGCGTCTACGATCTCATGTAAACGGATCTCCGCTTCGGTGACGCTTCCAGTTCGATTCACTCGTTAGTGTCCGCAATCGGTTATGCCCTGTTCACTGTGCATGTCGAGTACCTGCGTGAACCCATGAAAAGTGTGAAAGTTTTGGTGTTTCTCTGGAAAATTTGGCTTGAAATTCCTGTACGTGGAAAATTCTAGCTTCTTGGGGTATGTGGGTAGGAAGATCATTGCTTCTGTGATGTTATTATCGCTCGAAGTTCTAGTCTTTGGCGGTTCTAGCAATAAGATTTTCTCTGTTTTTCCACTTTTGTCGTTGGGGCTAATTGCGGTTGCTCTTCTTTCTCAATTCGATTCGCTGGTGCCTTGTTTTGCTTGACCAGCTACATGTGCAGTAGACAAAATGCAGAATTTACTTCACTACTTCTGAGTTTAGTTCAAATTAGCAGATTGTTGACTGCTTGCCACGGTTTTCTGACAGTGGAGATTGTCCTGTCTCCTTGGTGGATGATTCCGCCAAGCCTTTCCATTCGGATTCCATCAGAGCTATTCGATATGGTGTGAGTGGGAAGCTTTTCGTATCTGCTGGGGATGACAAATTAGTCAAGATATGGTCCACGGATTCTTGGCTCTGCAAAAGCTCAGTGTAAGTGTTTAACTATTGGTTGACGACGTGATGAATTCTCTTGAGTCAGCTTGTTGGAAGCGCAGAAATCATGCCAAGAGACCCACTTCATTTATAGAAGTTTTCATTGTTTGGATGGATGTTCTATCTGTCTGCTGAAGAGTATATATATATAAGCAAAACTGTTTATCATTTCATTCTGAGCAGATGCCAAAGTGCTAAGTACTTCTATTTCCTGATTGCGTCTCAGTTGTGCTGATTTTCTATCTGATATTTTTCGTTTTTTGGTTTCAAAAATATAAACTTTACTTGCCAGTGGAGGATGTTACTCCCTTGCATTTATTACATCTAATTCATGTAAAGTACTGCTACTTGATGATTTTCTTCTTGTAGAATGAGTTTAATTTGCAAATGACATGTAGTTTTATCTGATGTGCGACTAATTTCTCTTTTTCACTCTTTCCTGAGATTTATCTAGTTGTTATTTTCCTTTTGAACTTTAATTGAGACTCTGGTAATTTCCTTATGCTTGCTTATTGAGCTGTTCTTTTCATTTTCTCCCCCTTTTGCACTCTGGCATTAGTTTTATTTGTGACTTCTACTGCATTTTTTTAGTCTGATTAAACTGATGGCTCCATAATCATTGCTAATTTTGTAGGTGTTGTGAGAAGAGAGTAAGTGCTGTTGCAATAAGCAATGATGGCCTATTTGTGTGTTTTGCTGATAAGTTTGGAGTTGTTTGGGTTGTGAGTTTAAAGGAAGATGCTCAAAATCAAGCTTTGGCTGATCAAAAAGCAGCAGCAATGCTGGCTCACTATTGCAGCATTATCACTAGCTTGGTAAGTTGGTTTCTCTGTCAGTTTGTCCCTGTTATACCCTTCACCGTGTCCAACATGCCCAGATAAGTTTTTATTATTATTAATCTTTTGAAAGAGCACAGCAATGTCATATTTTTTTCTGATTATGCTAGTGCTTAATATTTACTAATTTTTAGATGATGTAGACTTTTGGGGTGACTGTCCTATCCTTGACATCATGATTTCCGATATGCTTTTGACTGCTTAGTCATTTGTGTTACTAAGTGAAGGATATGTTGCAGGAATTTTCTCCAGATGGACGATTCATTGTTAGTGCTGATCGGGATTATAAAATTCGTGTAAGGCTATTAGCTATCTATCGGTTAAACTTCTAGTTGTTCTTATAACAATCTTGAATTATTTTGTAACTATGACAGGTTACTGTGGTTCCCAAGAATCCTTCAGTTGGGGCTCACGAGATACAAAGTTTTTGCCTGGGTCATTCTGAGTAAGGGTCAATGCATTGGAGTTGAACATTAAATCACGTTTGCTGCTGCCAAGCTTTTATTGCCACGTTAAGTGGGGTGCTAAGTTGCTTTAGTTATCATGTTGATGACAGATACATATCCTGCCTTGACTTCATTCTTTCCCCAGATTATCCACATGGGCTTCTTGTTTCAGGAAGTGGTGATTCCACCGTGAGTGATTACATCTTAGAAGTTTCCCTGGTTAACACGGAGTCTAGTCTTGCATTAACACTCAGTGCAACTTTCCTCTGTAGGTTCGCCTTTGGGACGTGACATTGGGTTCTCTCTTGGATACTTGTGAAATTGGAGCTAAGGTATTGGTTCCTCACTTTTTTGAATGTTAAGATGCTATCACTGACTTGAATGGTTCTAAGAATATTGTCAGACTTACAATGCTTCAAAGATACTATGTAGTTCCTACTTCCACAGACATGTGTTCAGGTCGACTTATGTCTCAGTTAACTAGGAAATGTGCTTCAACTTTCACGATATAGTAAAAAAACTGAGAATGCTTAGGTGTGTTTCAAACCAGCTGCTGTTTCCTATATATCTTCCATTGCACTGTTCCCTTATAATTTTGTTCTGCTTGGCTCTTCACCCTGTTTGACAGAAGGATTTACTTTCTTCCTGAAGGCAGAAATTTCAGCTACTGAAGGAATAGAAGAAGAGCCCTGTCATGCCGTCACAGATCTTTGCACTTGTCCAAATGGTACATCCATAGCAGTGGCAGTTCAGAGGCAAGTTCCAGGATACTCGACTCTTTAGACTTCATCATGGAAAATTTACTGATCCATCTTCTTGATTCTGATACTTTATGTGTGGTTTTTGTAGCTTGAAAGGTATCATGCTCTTGAACTGCGATCTTTCTGCTAAAACTCTTGCAATAGCCAAGGTAAGCATTTTTCTAGTACACTCCCGGTTATGTAAGGATTTTTATTTTTCATTTTTGAATAGCCAGCAAATGCATGCAATGCATGGGTTAATTTTCTTGCGACATGTCTATGGAATAAGGTATTGATATGCCTGGCTGGGGAAAGAAGAATCTTAATTAGGCTCATTCCCTCGACCCATTGGAGGCAGACCTTTGAATAGATGACTGTCTGACAATCTTTTATACCAAAATTTAAGGCGGATGATTTGTTTGTTATGAATAGGTTGCAGATTGAAATCCTCGCTTGCTACTTCAGGACCCTTTTTCTATGGTTAAGCGCATACAAAATGTGGCCTCAGTCCCTTAATTGGTTATTTTTCAGATGGTACTCATCGAGGGAGAGTCCTTAATTCCGACAAGCTTGGGAACAAGCTTATCTGAGGGTCTTCTGTGGATGGTCACTGGTATCTCTAAGTTGCAAGGTTTCGACCATTCCTCTTTGGCTCGTGTGAGGGCCATGTCTTTTCCCAAGGACAGCGGACGGGATGCAGAGCCGGTTTGGCTGAGCGACGACGAAATTCCAGGAGGCCAGAAACTGCTCAAGAGGTTGCAAGGGAGCGTGTCGATTGGGAATGATGTTTTCCTCACGGCGGCCGAGGCTTTGAAAACTGCGATGCACAGGTTGTTGATTAAGAAGCAATACTCGGATGACAAGCGGGAATTCCGGAAGAGAGGAAGAAATGACAGGAAGCTAAAACATTGAAATACTTTGACTAGTGGTTGTTCCTTTCTTATTCCTTTCTTCATTTTTTCTTTTGTAGTGTTATAAGCAAAGAACAAGCTATTTCCTTGGTCTCGTGGCTGCTTAGTTTTGTTGCAGTTTGTTGTACTGATCAAATATATAATTGTTTGCACTTGCCTTTTTTGGCAAACCCATAAATGTCGGCGTTTCCGCATGCAAGGATAAATGTGTAATTTCACTGAGTTCCAAGTATGAATGATAAAAGTGTCGACTCTCATAGTGGAAACAAAAGTCATAACCTTATTACTATGCAAGCGGGCAAACTTATTTTCAATCAAAATACACCATGAAACGACTACTGAAAAAGGCAAATTGTCCCGACAAATTCACTTCGATTAGCCCATGACCGCTTTGATTTTAACACCGTTAGGCAGCAAAAAGAGAAATTATTGAATTAACAGATATAGAAGTTCTGGCAAAATCAATCTCTGCTCCGATGCAATATTAAAAGAAGCAAATTTCACGGTGCATGAGCCTCTGTGCTTTCAATTAGTCCCAACATTTATATCCAATGTTTAGGAATTGGAGGAATCATTGCAACTGTCTTAACACTTGACACAATTGACACGGCCAAATAATTGGTGCCAAATCAATCTTCAGTTATATCAGACAAATATAATAAACCGATACTTCACGTTGCAACTCCGGGAGGAGCTTGATCGTCGGACCTATTGTGTACTCCGTTCTGGACCAGTCGCATGAGCTTGCGCACATCCTGGCCCTTGAGCCCCAACTGCGGGTCGAAGTAACGACCGTGGATTCCCTTGAGAACTTGAAGAGCGGTCGCCAATGTGCTGTCGTGCTCGCTCTCGTCGTGACCGAAGCTGGGTTGCACGCCCCGCTTCTCGCTCCCGTGAGAGAAGTAGAAAAACGGCTCGATTGATATCAGGTTCTCTGCGTGATCAGGCCAGGCGGTCGCAGTGTCGTCCAAGATCAGGACGTTGGATTCTTTGGCCAGGACCACGTCGAGGCTCTTGCGGCCTCTCACCGGGCAGTCCTCCCGCGCAATGACCCGACCGCCGAAGTATTGCCCATCGGGGTCGAGCAGCTTCGTCATCCTGGACGAATACAGGCGGCCTCCCATCGTGTAGACCGTGAGCTCGAACATCTCGTCGGCCTCTCTCAAGAACTCCCGCACGAACGGCCTCAGCTTGGTGATCAAACCCTGGCCGGTCTCCGACCCGACCAAGAAGATGTCACTGCTGCCCTCACCACCACCTTCCTGGTTCCGCTCGGCTTCGGGCACGAGTCGCTCCTCCTCCTCGGGGGTGAGGTTGGAAAGCCGGACGGTGTGGAGGAGGGTGTGGTCCAAGTCGAGGATCAAGTGAAGCTTCTTAAACCCTAGAGCGGCCCCGGTGCTGGCCTCGCGCATCCGGTCGGCGTACTCGCGGCTGAGCCTCAAGGAAGGACTAAGAAACCCAAAGGCAAGGCTGTGGTCGTTGTTGTCGTCGTCGACGGCGCGCTCGCACAGCAAGCACCGGCCTTCATGGATCACGGGATGCGAGCACTCTACCTTTCGCCGCTTCTTCCGGTCGCTCGCGGTCGAACAGGAGAGAGACGGGCTGGGGTTGTCGAAGGAGACAGGCGTGGATTTGCAGAGGTTGGCCATGGACGGTCGACGGGAGGGAGACGAGAGAGAGAGAGGGAGAGGGAGGGCGAGGGAGGAGGCTTTGAAGTTGTGCGTGTGTCTGGCGTTCTTTAGGGCTATGTATGTATGACGACGTTGATGTTACGTTTCATCCAATAGAATTTGAGGGTTTTTCTCTTGTTCTGATCCTTCTCTTTCATCTTTTTTTCTTTTCAAACTCAAACAGAGACGCGTAGAACACGGCAGGCAACTTTCCTGTTATAAATCTCCCAACCTTGCACTCATCTCTCTCCTTCCACATTAATTGACTTCACTACGAAGTGTTTCCTTTTATAAATCCCCGGATGCTGTTAATTTCGTTCATTGACTAAATATATATTTTTAAGTACATCTACGATTTCTCTAAAACAAAAAAAGAAGAAGAAGAAGAAGAAGAAAAAAGAGGAAGAAAGAGAAGAAAATGATTGCTAGTCAATGCATTAAGTTTCCTAATTTCTCTCTTGCGTTATGATTCAGACATCTCCAAATGTAAAAGTCGATTCCCTCGTATGAACTGCGGGAGATGAGCTGACTTGCTTATCTTGAAACATCAAAATTGGGTAGCTCGACAAGGCATTGATCACACATGAGGGAGAGTAAGATCTCCACACTAGTCTCGCCTTCACCAACTCACACTTATTATTATTATTATTATCATCATCATCATCATTATTGTCATTATTACCATTTTAATGTACTTTTCCCTTATTACTATGAGATTTTCTAACAAAGGCAAGTTTTTTATGTACTTGACGATAATTGACAAGATAAAATCCGATATGAATACGGTGTATTTACAATGTACTATATGAGAATATGAAGCGATTTGAACACAATATTATAGTAATTGAGTTCATTTTAATCATATTTACTGCGAAAAATAAGTGATCAAATAATAAAATAAACATAAACAAAAAATAAAGTCTGGCAATAAGTATATGTGCTTTAGTTGATGTGACCCATTTTATGAGGAGAGAGTAGCATGCAATTCCGCTATAAGTCAAGTGACACTATTGAAATTACTTACTTTCGGAAGGCAGAACTTTTAGCTACCGATGCAATAGAAGAAAAGCGTTGTCATGCTGTCACATATCTTTGCACTTGTCCAAATGTTACATCTAAAAGCATTTTCATAGGTAAGTTCCAAGATACTCGTCTCTTTAGGCCTTAACTTATAAGATTTTTTTATTCATCTTCTTGATTCTGATGCTTTACGTCTGCTTTTGGTAGGCTGAAAGGAATAATGCTCTTGAACTGCAGTGTTTTTGCTAAAAACTCTTTTTATCTACACATAGTTTCACTATAAATCAAGTGACATTAATGAATTTACTTACTTTTTCAAAGTCAGGAATTTCAATTACTAATACAATAGAAGGAGAGCTATGTCATACTATCATTGGTTTTTGCACTAATCCAAATGGTACATCTAACAGCATTGGTAGTTTAGAGGCATATTTCAGGATACTCGTATCTTTAGGCTTCAACTTGTAAGATTTCTTGATTCATCTTGCCGATGTTGATGCTTCATGTGTGCTTTTTGGTAGCTTGCATAATAATGCTCATGAACTGCAATGTTTGTGCTAAAAAAATTTCCTCTTGCCAAGGTGAGCATTTTTCCCTAGTAGTCTCTCTGAGTAAGGCTTTTGATTTTTCATTTCCGAATGGCCAACAAACACATGCAATGCATGCATGGGTCAATTTTCTTGCCACGTGATATGCCGGACTGGGAGTAAGAAAGATCTTAGCCAGCTCATTCAGATCCGGATCCTCTAACATAAAGTCAGAGGGTCTAGCCGACTCATTCCATCAATCCATTGTAGCCAGACCTTTAAATGGATGACTATGTTTGACTATGTCTAGTATGCATCATTCAATCTCGTGCCTAAGTTTCAGGTGAATTATCCATGCTTTTGTTGATATGATAGGTTGCTGTATGTAATCTCTTGCTCCCAAAATGGCATTTGTGTTATGTTGGAAAGAAAATAATTTGAGTGTGAAGACACCGTGTAACTTGACAAAGTTTAGATAAGAATGATCAAATGCCATCCTTTACTATTCTCGAAATAAAAGGCTTAATACAATGCGAGGGATAATGCATTTTTAAGTGAATTACACAAAGCATTGACGACTGAAGAAGGCAATTTATCTCAAGAGAGCCACTTCATTTAACTTAAGAGTTAATTAATTGAATGAGCTAAATAATTGCCATGTGGCACTCCGCATGGATTGTCACTGTTACGCAGTGACAACACAAATAACTGAACCGACCAAAGATAATTTTGCTCCAAATCAGTCTCAATTTGTTACATCATTCAAAGAAACACATTTCACAACGCATGAATACGGAACTTAGATACACGATT
The DNA here is from genome assembly GCA_030064385.1 of Melaleuca quinquenervia. Classification (NCBI taxonomy): domain Eukaryota; kingdom Viridiplantae; phylum Streptophyta; class Magnoliopsida; order Myrtales; family Myrtaceae; genus Melaleuca; species Melaleuca quinquenervia. The sequence continues at coordinate 5,317,727 of CM057728.1, read as the reverse complement.
TAACAATCGCCAGAAGTTAATTGGTAGTACCCTAGCACCTGACAGAAACGACCGACACCTAAAAAATTTAGGGCAATATCAATCTTCAACTTAATACACCAGGAAAAAACCAAATGAACAAGATCTTTACGAAGCATTTCTAGGAGGACCTTGATCAGCAGATGTCTTGTGGACTCGGCTCTGGACCAGTAGCACCAACTCTCTCACGTCGCCACCCTTGAACCCTATGTTCGAGTCGAAGTAAAGCTCGTGGATTTGTTTGAGAACCTGGAGAGCCGCCACCAACACGCTGTCTTGCTCGCCCTCACCGTGACTGAATCCAGACCGCGCACCTCGCTTCTTCCTTCCATGAGAGAAGTAATAAAAGGGCTCGATCGATATCAGATTATCTGCGTGATCCGGCCACACGGTCTCGGTGTCGTCGATGATCAATATGTTGGATTCTTTGGCTAGGACCATGTCGAGGCTCTTGCGGCCTCTCACCGTGCAGTCCTCCAGCGCGATGACCCGGTCGCTGAAGTATTTCCCGTCGGGGTCGAGCAGCTTCGTCATCCTGGACGAATACTTACGGCCTCCCATCGTGTAGACGGTTAACTCGAACATCTGGTCGGCCTCGGTCAAGAACTCCCGCACGAACGGCCTCAGCTTGGTGATGTACCCCTGGCTGGTCTCCGACTCGACCAAGAAGATGTCGCCGCCGCCCTTGGGACCACCTTCCATGTTCCGCTCGGCCTCGGGCATGAGTCGCTTCTCCTCTTTGGGGGTGAGATCGGAGATCCGGACGGTGTGGAGGAGGGTGTGGTCCAAGTCGAGCACCAGGTGAAGCTTATTCAACCCTAAGGCGGCCTCGGTGCTCACCTCGCGCATCCGATCGGCGTACTCGTGACTCAGCCTCAAAGAAGGATGAAGAAACGCAAAGGGAAGGCTGTGATGATCGTCGACAGCAAGTTCGCACAACAAACACTTGCCTTCATGCATCACCGGATGCGAGCACTCTACCTTTCGCCGTTTCGTCCCATCTTTCGTGATCGAAGATGAGAGTGATGGGTCGAGAAAGGTGGAGGAGACCGGCGTGGATTTGTATAGGTTGGCCATGGCTAGTTCAAAGGATGGATTCGAAGATGGGAGACGAGATGGAGGAGCGAGTGCGAGAGCAGCTTTCTAGTGCGTGTGATTTATAGGGCTGGGAATGAATATGACGTCGGTGCTACGCTTCATCAAATAAAATCTGGGTTTATTTTATTTTATATTGTGTTTTGCAAAATGGAACAGAAGACGCCTGAACATGGTTGCCATCTTACAATTTTCCTATTATGGAATTGTCCAAAAAGCTTAAGTTTTTATGTACTTGACGATAATTGACATGATAAAATCCAATCCGAATATGGTGTATTTCTACATAAGGGAGCGATTAGCATGACCGAATAACGGTGAAATGCCAGTCACAAAATCAGCGCAGGGTCCAGCTGTGACTTCTATATTTTCTTTTCCATCCATAACATTTGTGGCTGAGGTTTTATTGTCCGCCTTCTAATCAAACAGTATGGTAATGCAAGCATTTGCCCTTACAAGATTCCATATGAATGTATAAAGTAATCTCAATAGAAAATTATCATACTTGGATCCACATTACTCGTATTTACTACACAAAAACAAACAATCCAATAATAAAATAAACAGAGCAAGAGAATAAGTAGGGTAAAGTAACACATGATTTCACTATAGATTAAACAATCCAACAAAAATCTCATTCATGCTCGAGTTATTCAAACACATAGGATGATTGTTAAGGTTAAAAACTCATTTGCTCATGGAAGAGCAAAAAACAACACCAATCTCTTGTAATGTTTGGATCTAGAAAAGGCAAAATCCTTTTATGCGATTCAAATTGGGAAACCTATGAAATTTCGAAATCCAACTCCAACGCAGATAGTATTCCTAAATTTCCTTCTTATTGGGGCGTCAAATTACATATCTTATTTGGTCTTGGAATTTCTATTATGGCCGAGTTTCCTTCGCAGGCTCAAACTTAAGACATATTCTCAACAATATTTTTCTTGTAAAAAATATTTATTTTCATCATTATCCAACACCATTTTAATATCAATACACTTATTATGAAACACACTTTGTTAATCTTGCGTCAAGCTCACTTTCTTATTCTCTTCCCATAGAACTAGGGTGAACTGCATTGAACATTGGGCAATTATAATAAAAAGTCGTACATCTATTGTAATTTTGTAAATTCAGTCATAAACTTTTTGTTTAACCAATTTTTTTTGGTCGAAGTTTAATCAATTGAGTCATAGGCTTTTTTCACTCTTTTCACTCGTGTTAGTTTAGTTAATCCAGCCAATTCTAGCTGGAAATTGCTAACTTGAATGCAGGTGCTCTACTGGCATGATTGGTATTGAGATGGCAATATTTCGATAATATTTTGAATTTTCATATCCTTTTCTTTCCTTTTCATTTTTCTTTCTTGGTTTGGGCTGGCAGGGGCACGTGGCCCCTTGCCTAGATTGGCTAGGTGAAGGTGTCGCAGCCCTTACTGGCCCTGCAAGAGTGAGGGTCGCGATGGCCTTGCTCACCCATTGTCGGTGACAGTATTTTGGCTCTTGCCTATGGCCGGTGACCCTTGTCTACCTAAGTCTAGGGGAAACACAAAGATAAGAAAAGAAAAGAACAAAGAAATTATAAAAAAAAAAATTCAAAGATTATTAAAATATGTCGATGTGAGTATCGGCCGTATCATGTAAGACGTCTGACGTTCATATCAGTAATTCACAGTCAAAATTGATTGAATGGACTCGAAATCCACAATTGACGAATTCCATCGCTTGACTAGTTTGTAAATATAGGATTCATCGACCAAAGTCGATTGTTGCCTATGAATTTGCCGCCTTGTAAGGTTATCGTTAGCATCTGATTGTTGCAACTTGTCAGTTTCAAGTAATTGTCGAATATCTGATTGGGGTAGGAGCAACATAACCTATGCTCAATTGATTAAAGCCCGCGTTGCATATCTTTCTGATTACTCATATAACCATATTTTACAATCATATTCGTATATATAACTGGTTCTTAAGTCACAGTCCCCATATAATTAAGGAGCAACAGTTGAATCTATTCTATTTTTGGGGCAAATCACTAAGGAACGAGGACAAATAATTGCAGACGATGTGGCTTTCATTTCTTTGCTTGTAGTATTTAGACCAAGAACATAGGCGAGGCGGGGTTACGTCGAATTAAGAGGGGTTTTCCCTTCTAAAAACAAAAAACTGTACACCTTGTGACTTTCCTGTTATGAATCTCTCCTTCGATAGATCAAAACTTGCGTTGATGGGTCAACCTGCCTTGGGATATTTAGGCGACATTTCGTCTAACCTTCGATCGGAATTGACTTATTATGAACATAAAAAGATTCATTGAGTAAATATGTATTTAAGTACGTCTGCAATTTCTCTAAAAAAGAAGAAGGAGAAGAAGAACGAGAAGGAGGAGAAAATGATTGCTAGTGAATGCGTGAAAGTTTTCTACTTTCTCTTTTGCATTATAATTTTAGTTTTCTACATGTTAAACTCGATTTCCTCGTAATACAATACAATTGATAGATTTGACAAAGCATTGACCACGCGTAAGGGAGAGTAGCATTCCATACTGATCTCACCCCTTCTCCCACTTGCTAGCTTTTTCTTTTAAATGCATTTTTCCCTTACTATTAAGAAATTATCTAAACAAGTAAGTTTTTATGTATTTGACGATAATTGGCACAATAAAATCCCAAACAAATATGGAGTTTTTACAATGTACTATATGAGAATACAAAACAACCTCCACGCATATTTGAATCCACATTAATCATATTTATTGCGAAAAATAAGCAGTCAAACACAAAATAAATAGAAGAAGGAAATAAATCAGGCACTAAATGTACGTAATTTAGTCAATACTACTTGCTAGATTTTTTTTTGACCATTTTTGTGTATTTTCCCCTTACTATTTTGGAATTGTCCAAAAAAGGTAAGTTTTTATGTACTTGACGATAATTGAAGTGATAAAATCCAATCCAAATGCGGCATGTGCATTACAAAAATATGAAACGATCTCAAGACAACATTATCATACTTGGATCTACGTTAATCATATTTAATTATCGACCAAAAAAGAAAGAACATGGAAATAAATAGGGTACTAAATTTATGTGGATTAGTCGATATGACCTATTCTATGGGAAGAGCAGCATATGATTTTCACTATAAATAAAGTAATATAATGAAAATTATAATTATATTCGAGTCAATCAAACACTTTTGGTGTCTTTCAAACACTACCAATCACTCGCCATAATTGATACGGAGTTTAAAACTTTCTTGGTCAAAAGTTTGGTTGCCTAATATCAATCGATTTTGTGATAATGCTAGGGATGACTCATTTCAACCGGATTACATAATGGACTAATGACTAAAGAAGGCAAATTATCCTGGCAAATCCACTTTGTTTAGATTAAGATTTAATTAACTTAAGGAGTTAAATAATTGTTACATGGACTTTGCCATCATTCTGAAATAACGACAAAAATAACCGAATTGAGAAAAGAAAGTACAATCCAAAATTCAATTTCAACTAGTTACAATATTAGAAGACACACATTTCATTGTACATGTACATTTCTCTTTACATTAAGTCTAAAATCTATATACCGATTTATCAATTGCAAGGAGTTATAGTAGCTGCCCTAATAGTTGACAAAAACAACTTAGTCCCCAAAAATTTTGAGTGAATTCAACCTTCAACTTATAACAACAAAAAATTAGAATATGCCCAATCTTTAAAGTACATCTCCAAGAAGGCCTTGATAGTTACTAGTTAGATACATTGTGAACTCTGCTCTGGCCTGTCGCACTTATACTTACATGTCCCTACCCTTGAACCCTATCTTCTTGTATTCAAAGTAACAATTCTTAGAGCCTATAATTTCATGGTAGTACAGGCAATTTCCTTACAATGTCAGTAACATTTTGGAGATTCTAGTGATATATTATTTCATTTGCATGTCAGTGACATTTTGGAGATTTCAGTGATATATTATTTCATTTGCATGTCGGTAACATATTAGAATGTTAGCAAAATTCCTAAATTTGATTTTTACTATTGATATCCCAAATGGTCTAGTTATTGGTCATACATTTTTTTACTAGCATCATTAGGATGTACCAACAAAATTAGAAATATACCATCGGGGGAAATTTTCTAGCTTTTACCATGATTGGGCCCTAGAATGTCCAAGCAAGAAAATCCTAGACACTCACCAAGGCACGAGAATACTTTCCCTCTCTTTCTAATTCTCAAACTGTCTTCGATTGTTTGTCCCAGGGTTGCTCTCCCTTTTATAGACAATTTTCCATAGAGGACCGTTCATGGACAGCGGGCCTGTTGTCGGAAGGTTGCAGAATTTCCACATGTCGATCAATGAAGCAAGAGCCCGAATTATGTGGATTTACTATTTAAATTTGGGAGACAGTTCTGTAACCTTGAGTGGTTCTTTTTATAGCCAAACTCATGAACAAAGTGGTGAAGGGCATTTTTTACATAGTGAATGAATATCTCACATTTTCGACTGAAAGTTCATGGAATGTGAACAAAAAATTGAAAATAAACCTCCAAGAGCTTCAAAGTCCAGATACATCCGAAGAAAAAAGTAGTATACCAATGGATCCAAGGAAATATAGTCGTCTCTTAACTGATCCTTAAAGCACTTAAAGCATTCTACTGAGGCTATTACGTGCCCCTGGTTATCGAGACAATCCCAACCTAATTTCCCTACTTCGTACCATGAGAAGTAAGCACGCCTGATTGAAAACGCACCCGTCGACAGTAAACAGACCTAAAAACACCTTAGGGTCTACTCTGTAGCGGGCGCCAAGGCCAGTCCATTGACCACGTTGACGTCACTTCATGACGAATAAGATAGGCGTTGCGGACTTCTGGTCAGCCAAGTCGCAGTGATACAAAGGGATGAAGTGCTGGTGCCAAATTTGGTACAAAGGTCCCATAGTTTGACTCTGTTGAACTTGTGTTGTACCCGTCTTGCGTTATGGTCAGTGTTGTCGTAGATGAAACTGCCCATTTACATTAAACTTTAGAACATATTCAGTCTGAAAGATACACAAAAAGATATAACGGCGCCCGTATTAATCCTATTGCCTCTATTTGTATTAGAAAATGACTTTTCGATCTATTCAAATCTCAATGTAATACAATCTTGATAGACCATACATGATGATTGATGTGCGCTTAATTGTTAAGCATCGGTAAATGATGCTAATGCAAATTATGTATGTAGATATTTTGCTTTAACGTACGTCTGCTTGCACGCATTTCCAGTTCTTGTCATTACCGTGGTCAAATTGGTTATCTAAAAAATCACCAGTATAGAAAGTCTGTTCCGCGACCCAGAGTCAAGATCAATATCGTAACTCCAACCACTTTGGCGCCCTTCATCATACGTAGCGGCATAGCTCAAGGACAGACGAATTAGCACCAGCATCATCACCACTATTGCGTCATTGAGAAATCACACTTGGAGACGTGCCATTTCTGAGAAATAACTTAGAAAGTTATTAATCAAATTAAATGATTCGCTAAAATTATTGACCAGAAACTATTAAAAGTTTGATAAAAGTTACTATTAACCCTTGAAGTTTCCCATCGAATATGAAAAATAAGTTATATCAGTTGACGAATTTTTAGACTTAAATCCTCGGAGCATATAATTAAGGTACAATGCACCTTTATCCATACTGTTTCCGCCAAATGCTAAGGCCAAATCTTTCAGTTTTTTTTTATAATTATATTAGACTTAAAAATCCTGTTTCTTTTGCATTTTCGTTAGTGAGAAAATTGGAAATTTAGTTTGATCTATAGATTGCCATTACTGGTACCTTTAACAAGCAGAATGAACATTTCCCTCATCCTCCGCGGTATGATTATTTGAGACTTCATCGTGACTAAATAACCAAAACAACGTGTAACAAATTACCACTTAACAATTGAGAGGCGATTATGTGACTCTGAATGGTTATGCATAATACTGACGTACTACAAATTTAATATTTGGAGAAAAAAGTTCATGAAATGTGACAAAAAATGTGGTAAGCCAATGGCCAATTGCAATCAAAGGGATTCAAGGATCAATCAAGCCCTCTTACTGATACTTAATTAAGCCAAATTACTCGAAGCATTCCATTGAGGCCATTACATGTATGAGTGAGGCCACTAGTTTTTTGTCATATCATTTTGAGCGGATGCAATAGTGCAGAGTACCTTCATTTTCCTATTGCGTCTCGAGTGTGCTGAGTTTCCAGCCGACATATTTGGATTCTTGGCTTGAACGATGGTAACTTCTCTTGCCAGTGGAGGATGTTACTGCCTTCCGTTTGTGACATTTCATTCACGTAAAGTATTGCTACTCAATGAGTTTAATTTGCAAATGACATGGGAGGTTCACTTGATGTGCAGCTATTCTCTCTTTTGCACTCTTCTGTGAGATTTATATATATCTGTGATAATTCATTTGAATCAAATCGAGGCTACGAAATGATGATTGCCTTCTGCTTGGTTGTTGAGCTGTTCTTTCTTGTTCCCCTTTGGCACTCTGCCATTAGCTTCATTTTGTGGCTTCTAACTTCTTTTTTACAAGCAATGGTTTTTGCTCATGTTGTAGGTGTTGTGAGAAGAGAGTAAGTGCTGCTGCAAGAAGCAATCATGGCTCATTTGCGTGTTTTTATGATAAATTTGGAGTTGTTTGGGCTATGAGTTTAGAGGAGGACGCTGAAAATCAGGTTTTGCCCAATAAAAAAGCAGCACCAATGCTGTCTTGCTATTGCAGCATCGTCACTAGCTTGGTAAGTTGGTTTTTTCTCTTTCAGTGTGTCTCTTTTCTTCCCTCCTCTGTGTCCAACATACCCAGGTATATTTTGACTTTTTTTTTTATGTTTCTTTGAAAGGGAACTCAAATATTAGGTTCTTTTCTTGATTTTGATAATGCTTAATATTTGCTAAGTTTTAGTTGAGTTAGACTTTTGGCGTCTGTCCTACTCTTGGCATCATGATCTTTTGCATGCTTTTGAATGCTTCCTTGTTCTGTTATTAAGTGAGGGATCGGTTGCTGAAATTTTCTCCAGATGGACGGTTCATTGTCAGTGCTCATAGGGATTATGAAATTCGGGTATCATTTTGCAATTGCGAGAGGCTGTTCTTTTTCTGTTGCCTTGACACTATTAAACATTAAATCATGTTCGCTGTGCCACATTAAGTGGGGTATATAGTTGCTTTAATCTTTGATGACAGAAACATATACTGCCTCGACTTCTTTCATTCTCCAGATTATCCAGATGGGCTTCTCGCCTCAGGAAGCGGTGATTCCACCGTGAGTGGTTGCAACTGAGAAGTTCCACGGGTTACATAGAGTCTGGTTTTGCATTAGCACTCAGTAATCTTTCCTCCGTAGGTTTGCCTGTGGGATGTGACATCGGGTTCTCTCTTGGATACTTGTGAAATTGGAGCCAAGGTATTGGTTCCTCATGTCTTTGAATGTTAAAGCCGCTATCACTGACTTGAAAGGGTCTGAGTGTTTTGTCTGACAGACGGTGCTTCAAAGATACTATGTGATTCCTGTTAGAGGTTTATATCCAACAATTCCTACTTCTAAGGACCTGTGTTCAGGTTTAACTTATGCCTTAGTTAACAAGCAAATGTGCATGAACTTTTACGATAAAGTGAAAAACCAAGAATGCTTAGGTTTGGTTCAAACTAGCTGCTGTTTCCAATGTTTTTTCCACTGCAGTCATACATTATAATTTTGTTCTGCTTGGTTCTTCACCCGGTTCGACGGAAGGATCTACTTTCTTCCTGAAGGCAGGACCTTCAACTACTGACAGAGTAGAAGAAGAGCCCTGTCATGCTGTCACAGATCACTGCACTTGTCCAGATGGTACATCTGTAGCAGTGGCAGTTCAGAGGCAAGTACCCAGATACTCGTCTCTTTAGGCTTCAATCTGTAAAGTTTCCTCATTTATCTTTTTTATTCCGATTCTTCCTTGTTTTTCTTGAAAGGAATGATGCTCTCGAACTGCAATTCTCCCGCTGAAAACTATTTCTATAGCCAAGTTAAGCATTTTCTGGTCCTCTCCCCGTTTCGTAAACACCAGCATTTTCTATAGCCAAGTTAGGCACTGGCATTTTCTTGCTACTTCAGGACGCTTTTCTATATGGTTAAGCGCATACAAAAGAGAACAAGAAACGACAGTAAGTTATAAATTGAACTATTTTGACTGGTGATAATTCCCTTCTCATTTTTTTCAAATTTGTACTTTTTTTTAATAAAAAGATTTATAAGCAACGAGAGAGCAATTTCCTTAGTTGTTGCAGTTCTATTAAAAGAATAAATAATGGATTTTTTTATCACATCGCATTATGTGGGAAAGAAAATCATTAAAATGTGAGGATGAATGGGTAATTTTGCAAAGTTAAATAAGATATAAACAAATGTCATCTTTTCCAATAGTGGAAACAAAAATTAAAAAAAATTAAGATAATGCGAGCAAGAACTCTTCTTTTAGAAAACATATTATCATGGCAAATCCACCTCGTTTACCTTAAGGTTTAATTAACTTAAAGAAGTTAAACTAATCGCCACATGAATTTGGCATTGCTATACAACAATAACAAAAATTATTGGACTAACAAACAAAATTAAAAATTCTGTCAGAATCAAGAGTAATTTGTCTTCACATTAAGTCCAACATTGATACACACGATTTAAGAATTGTAAGGAGTCATACAATTGCCCTAACTTGACAGCCAATTCTTTAAGGCCAAATCAAACTTCAACTCACAACAGAACAAAACTGTCTATCTTCGAGAGGAGATTGATCGGGGACTTGGATCTGTCTCACCAGCTCTCGCACGTCCCTGTGCTTGTGCCCTAGATTTGGGTCGAAGTAACGCTGGTGGATTCCTTTGAGAACTCGAAGAGCCGTCGCCAACATGCTGCTGTGCTCGTCCTCGTTGTGAATGAATCCAGGCTGCACAGCCCGCTTCTCGCTCCCGTGAGAGAAATAGTAAAAGGGCTCGATCGCTATCAGGTTCTCTGCGTGATCAGGCCACACGGTCTTGGTGTCATCCAAGATCAGAACGTTGCATTCTTTGGCCAGGACCACATCGAGGCTCTTGCGGCCTCTCACCGTGCAGTCCTCCCGCGCGATGACCCGGTCGCTAAAGAACTCCCCGTTGGGGTCCAGCAACTTCGTCATCCTGGACGAATACACGCGGCCACCCATAGTGTAGACCGTGAGCTCGAACATCTGGTCGGCCTCTCTCAAGAATTCCCGCACGAACGGCCTCAGCTTAGTGATGAAACCCTCGCAGGTCTCCGACCCAACCAAGAAGATGTCACCGCTGCCCGCAGGACCATCTTCTGTGTTCCGCTCAGCCTCGGGCATGAGTCGCTCCTCCTCCGCGGGGGTGAGCTTGGAGAGCCGGATGGTGTGGAGGAGGGTGTGGTCCAAGTCGAGGACCAAGTGAAGCTTCTTCGACCCTAACGCGCCCCGGGTGCTCACCTCGCGCATCCGATCGACGAACTCGTGGCTGAGCCTCAAAGAAGGAAGAAGAAACCCAAAGGGAAGGCCGTGATCATCGTCGACGGCGCGTTCGCACAACAAGCACTTGCCTTCATAAATCGCGGGATGCGAGCACTCTACCCTTCGCCGTTTCGTCCGATCGCTCGCGATCGGACAGGACAGTGACGGGTTCGGGCAGGGGAAGGAGGCGGGCGTGGATTTGCAGAGGTTGGCCATGGCTGGTCCGAAACGATGAATTTGAAGATGGGAGAGGAGAGGGGGAGGAGGGAGAGCGAGAGTAGCTTTGAAGTTGTGTGAACTTCAGCAAATAAAATAAGATTTTTGGGGCTCTCTTATAAATATTTGATTTTTATCTTTTCAAAAGAAAACAGGAAACTGGATACCCCTAGCGACTTTCCTGTTATAAATCTCTCCCTCGACAGATCAAAACTTGCGTGTGGGGGTCAACGCGCCTTGGGTATTCAGGCGACAGCGCATCTCCTTCGACATGAATTGACTTGTTACGAACATGCAGAAATTCATTGACTAAATTTTATTTTGCAGTTCACCAATGTTTTTAACTTCGTTCCTTGACTAAATAGATTTTTAAGTACATCTACCATTTCTCTGGAAAAAAAAATTAGAAGAAGAAGAAGAGGAGGAGGAGGAGGAGGGATTGCTAGCCAATGCAGACAGTTCTCTAATTTCTTCTTTTGCATTATAATTTTTGTCATCTATATGTCAATATTGATTTCCTAGTAATACATTAAAATTGATAGATTGACAAGGCATTGACCATACTAATCCCGGTGTCTCACCTACTCCCACTTGCCAAGTTTTTTTTTGGAACCATTTTAATGTATTTTCCCCTTACTATTGTGAAATTGTCTAAAATAGGTAACTTTTTAAGAACTTGACGTTAATTGACGCAATGAAATCTGATACGAATACGACGTGTTTAAAATATACTATATGAGAATATAAAGCGATCTCAATATTAAAAAATTTACCACATTTGGATCCGCGTTAATCATGTTTATTGCAAAAAACGAGCAATCATACAAAAATAAACTGAATAGAACAAGGAAATAAATCCGGCACTAAATTTATGTGGTAGAGTTAATGTGACTTGCTTGATGGGAGAACAACATGTGATTTCACTCTAAATCAGACGATACAACAAAAAATCACAATTATATTAGAATTACTCAAACCCTCTTAATATTACTTGCAATTACTTGCATAGAGTTTAGCCCTAATAATTTTCCGCAAAGCAATATCCGATCTTATGAAGTAATACACAAATTGGACCACGTGATTAATTGGCTTCGAAGCACGTTTAGTTTTTTGGTGATGTAATTCAGGAGCAAACCATGGGATTGATTGTAATGGCCTAAAACTCATTTGCTCATAAAAGAGCAAAAAACCAACACCCATATGTGTGTGTATATATAAATATATATACATACATATATATGTATACATATATATGTATATATATGGGTGCAAAAACCAACACCTAAAACTGAATTTTCATCTTGACGTCTCAATAATCTGGATAAAATTTAAGTCGATTTTATAAAAATCAACACTACCTCGAAGAAATTATATTGGAGTTTGGCAAACCACGGAAGATGCTTAAGGATGCAAAGAGGTATTGTAGCTTCAGGCATGAGATTTTCTTTAAGAATTCCAATGGGAACGTGCAAATACACCGTCACTTCAGATTTTTCTCCTCGATTCTCAATTGACATCCTTTTTATGCCCATTTAATTCATTGAACAATGTAAGCAAGTTACGGCTTATGCATTATTGTTAAGATATATATATATGTATATGTATGTATGTATGTATCTTAATTGACCTGTATTAATTATTGCATGACATCTTGTTCAAGGAGGGAGGTTCGTTCCTAATCATACCCTTAAAATTCACTCTATTGATTCAACTATTGTGGACAAATTCATGTTGGAATTGTTGATTTTTAACCCGATGTGCGGATTGAGGATCATGGAGACTATCTTTAGGTTTAATGTTATTGGAGGTGTCGTTTCCAAATGGGAAAAAACGATAGAAAGTCGCCCATTTGCTTTGGTCTCTTAAAACAAAAGAGTTGATTATTGGTTTTAGGGGAAATTTTTTTAAAAATTTACTCGAACTTTTAAGTCTTAAAACTTTCAATTCCCTCGGGTCTTACAAATTGCCAACTTTGTGCACTTCAGTCCTTCTGCAAAGTCCTTTGATGAATACCTAACTTAACCTCAATTGCAAAAATAAATTATCTTCAACAAAAACCTTTTTTACAGGCGCACACACCTCTACTTTCACCATGCGGTCTGATCAAATCCTTAAAAGCGATCTTCGCAAACATTAGTCTAAAACCCTCTAAACTCCAAGCTCAATATATAAAAAAAAAACATTGGGATGAGCCTGACCTAGTAAATGAATTCTCCAGATCTAAGATAAAAAATCATCTCACTACTCTACTTGGGAGCACCACAACATGACGACAACTAACGAGTCATCACATAACACTTAAAGGGATCTCTACAATTCAAGAAATGCCGTTCATCATTTGTATGTTGAACTTATTCATTAATTATGTTTGTATTCATAAAGGAATATTTCAAGCACTTGAGAAGTAGACCATGCATCATATGTGATTCAAGTACTTATCATCCACTCCAAATACAACATACCAATCATTTCATCTTCTATGAGCATGCATCATAGCATATACCCATAGATACATCAAAATCTACGTCTTCCCCCACAAATTAGAATTTCCCATCAATCTCCCACTTTCATAACAGAGGTATCAACCTACTCAAAACGACAAATGTTCACTTATATTTTCCCAACATATGAATACTAATTATTTAAGAAGTAAGTTGCGCAATACGTATAAATGACTATACTCATGCGTGCAATATATGACATGAGTCGCATACAGTATAACGAACATTCAAATATGATGACACACAAATACTACATAATAGCTCACCGATATACACAGATGAATTCATATACTTGACACTAGTTAGGACTATCTCGAGTCATAAGGCATCCCAATCATTTCTGAGATATCCCACCACAACAGCCATTTATGTGCATTGTTGCTAAATGAGTCTAGATCAATAATGTGACTCCAACCACTTTGGTCCCCTACACGATACGTTTAGGCATGGCTCTTGGACGGAAGAATCAGCACCAGCATCATCTCTACCATGGCGATGTTGAGAGAGCACTTTCCAAGACGTACCATTTCCGAGCTATGGTGTAAGTATAGTGTGTTTCCTGTGAAGATAAGGAGGTGTTGTGTATGCGCACGCATGTGCTTTCATTGATGTATTGTTAGGACTGCTTTTATATATATACACATACAATTGTACAACAGGAGAGGGCATCCCATTATGCTTGGTGAAAATGCTTTGGTAAACTCACCATGGAGATGAGAGCAACATTGCTCAAATTGGCTCAAAGTGGAGCCATCCTTATTGGGGAAGATCATTGAGTCCTAAATCCCGGCCTCAAGCAGTCAAAATCAAGCTCTTTCGACTATTGGCCGTGTCTACGGGGATCATCGATTTTGTTGACCCATTAAGGATCACGAAACTTTCCATAACCAATGATCTTGGAGAGACAACGCCATAAGGACACGAGTCCAAGTTCATTAGACACAAGGGCATGCATTGACAAAACCATATGTACAGTAAAGCTTATTTAGCCTTGGCCTATTGAGTTTTCTTCCTAGTCTAGTGGAGAATGAGCCGACCTCAACTACCGAAATGCTTGAGCTTGAGCTTGAACCTAGCGGAGAAGTACGAGAAACATGAAAACCGTGTTGTTTTCAACATTGTATACTTTATAGCTTAAACTTAAGCTTCAAGTATGATTAAATCGAGATCTGACTTGTTGAGTGCCTCACTGGGTCGACCTCAAGTAGCTCGACTTGATGTTAAATAGAGGGCCAAGCTTCAACTCTTGTCAAAGTCGGGCTTGAGTCCTGCTTTGTCTTATATTTCAACTCCGAACGTGTCTAGAAAGTTACTGATCAATTTACCCAGGATGAGAACATGACTACCGAGTCTTCAAAGTGTTATTCCTATATAGACAACCAAATCTCCTCATTCGGATGCGGATTTTGGTTCTTAGATTCAGGACGGTTCATGAGGCTTAATATATAGTATTTTAAGTCATCCATCGTCCTGCACAACGACTTATGGCGGGGAAGCACTCATTCAAGCTTCGCGTTCTCGTGTACTTTGCTTAGTCCTCACGTTAAAATTATGCTAATGACTTCGTCCCCCACTTCATCATATCGTCAAGGGTCTCCAAAAATTTCGATGGCGATCAGGACGCGGGACGGAAACAAGTTGCGTCACCGCTTCAGGCAAAGGATATGCTTACATTCGTGGACAACGTCTAGAAATTATTTGTCATATCACACATAAGATGCGCATCTTATCTCAAATTATTTGGAAATTTCCATTTTCGCCATTCAGAATTGCAATTTAAGGGTAAGCATAGATGGTTGAATGATGTTGTGCTTTCGATGAAAGGCCAATATGGTTCAATAATCATGTGAAGCTTGCCTTGTGGCTAGATATAATTCTACGTATTACTAATCCATACTTGATGAGACCCAATTAAATTCGACCAACATCGTCAGCTACACCTCCATATGATGAAGAAACGTCCACTTTTTCAAAGCACGCTGTCGGCATTGGCTGTCCCCTAATGCGCTTTGTTCATTCAAATCTCAATAGCTAATCATTCATGCAAAAGAATTGATATTGACGAAGACACCCCCCGAACAAGGTCATTTACCTTTCTTTAAAACCAAGCAAAGCTGCCCACTTTATTCAGAACAATTAATTTAAATAAAGAACGCATACGCATTTCATGACAGCACTCTTGTTATTTAACCCTAATTCCAAAGAAGTCTAAATAAAAATTCCGTTTGAAAGCCAAATCCAAAAACTTAAACTGGTACGTGGAGGGATATCGTGTATATATAAAGAGCATATGCATTTCTTATAATGAAGCGATGCGAGATATTTCAAAAGCTTGCATCTTAGCTTTTGGCCTTTTTGAGCGCATAGAGAAATCATAACAATAAGAGCAAGCTATATATATATTATAAGTTGTCCTAGGTTAATTAAAGTCTGATTCATGTTGGGGAAGGAAAGATTACCTAATGTGCTGTGGATGGCGAACTTCAATTTAAATGAGAGATCAAAAAGAAATTTGCTACATTATCAAAAAAAAAAATTGCTATATATATACCCTAACGGAGTAAGTTAAAAAAAAGTTTCAGATGTCGTTTAATTTAATCACATAATAAACATACGAGAGGAATTAAATGCCAATAATACTCGCCTAATTTTTGCCATAAATGGAAATATTTCTCGAATTATTGAATTTGGTTTGGTGCGCGAAAAGCATTGGTCGGATTAAGACCAGTAAAAAGAAGAGGTCTAGTGGCAATCATGTAAATCAACGCTCTGAGTCAGTGCTAACCACATACAAAAGCCTCACACGTTATCTGCAGTCTGAACAAGTTCAACATAACAAAAACCAGCACGAAGGCAACCATGGACACCACCTCAAAGCGTTTCCATGTCTTCCTCGCCCTTCTTGCTATCCTGGCGTTCAATATCACCCTCTCGCGTGCCTCCGACCACGCCGATCTCCACCAGGCGAGCTACTTCCTGTGGAGGTCTGAGTGTCGAGGCAACTCGATCGGCGAGTGCAGAGTTCTAGGGGAGGAGAGCGAGAGGCGCATCCTAGCGACGAGGCAGTACATAGGCTATGAGGTGCTGAAGAGGAACACGGTGCCATGCTCGCGGCGCGGCGCATCGTACTACAACTGCCGGGCCGGAGCTCATTCGAATCCTTACTCACGGGGATGCAGTCAAATCACTCGTTGCAGGCGCTGATGAATCTCGTTCTCAGAGGTCGTCACCCTTTTGAGCCTGCACTTATGGAGTCATCCGAAACTCCCGGGAGTTTTGATGGACTTCTCTTATATCGTACGTATATGTGTGATCGTTGTGTATGTTGCTCACGGATTCACAATCCATCTTATTTTCTTGTTCGTCCGGTTCTGCATTCTGCGTGGTTTTACAGTTCATCTCAAGCAAAAATTAATCGATCGCGTGGTTGCCAAATAGGAGATGCATGAGGATTTCATTCCTCTATGCTCATCCACTGTTTAGACTTTAAATTGAACTTTCTCTTCATACAGACAACTGTAAGTGGGTTTGAACTGAAGAACTGATAAAAGTAACTTCACTCAACAGTCTCGCTCCAACTCCACTTTCGACTTGGGAAGATATTGGATCTCCAATTTTTTTCTTCAGTCAACCACTTATCCATGCCAATAGCGCGTAGCTCACAAATACGATCGAGATAGGTTGATATCAGTTTCCAGACGCCATGAATCTTCTATGCTAGCCATCACTTTCTCAAGAATCCTTCTGTAATAGCTCACAGTTTGGAGAGTTATTGACCCCTGCGTGACGATATGTACGATTCATACAAAATATTGCATAGACTATAGTGCAATTACCTGTGGCTGTAATGCCACACACTAACAATGCCCCAGTTGAACACCGCCATAAGTCCAACTCTCAATCAGAATTGGCAAAAAATCTGCCGCTTCCCCACACATTCGGTGAAAGTTCTACCAAACACACCATCAGCATCTAGGGAACTGATGGATCTACATTTCCTACACATGTCCATGTTAAAATATCTTCCGTGCTCAGTGCCACCAAGATCATCCCAAGTACGGAGATTCAGCTATTATACTGATTTTTTACCAGCAGTACCATCCCCTCTCCACATGTTATTTCATCGATGCTATCCTGTCAAGGTGATGTACACCCCAGCGTAACATTGGTCATTCAACAGATTCAATCACAACAAAGAACTAAAAGGATTTCAACTTCTCTATGCTTCGAAATTAATACATCAGAGTTGCGATCGTAGGACATGAGGACATGTCGTAAAAGGTCTTAACTCAACATAAAACCAGAGGAAAGAAAGAAAGAAAGACAGAAACAAGAGGTATCATCACACTCAGTCTTACAATGGACTTCACTCTTTTCCCTACGGTTCTAAATAAAATCGTCAAGAACCGCCACACTCCTAGACAATATGCTCATTAAATTGTTTCAAGCCGAATCTTCAGCTGACTTCTGCTTGGAAGGGGCAGGAGATGGAGAGCCCTCTATCCCCATCTCATTTTTGAGATCATTGATGCTCTGCTCAAGTTCATCAATTCGGGTGCCCATCTCATCAAGTGCATTGTGGTCAAAGAAAACACCAAAATGTGACATTTCTTTCAGGTCAATACATGGAAGAAGATAGAGCAATGCCTTTAAGTGAGAGCATAAAAATCCATCTTTACTTTCAGAGTTAAAAAAGAAAGAAAAAATAGAAAACAGAAGGGAACCAGCTTTCCTTAGGCAATTTTCAAAGAGAACCCACATTCCTATCAACTCATAAAATTTCATCAGGATAAATTGCACCAAACACATATGCACCACTATAGGAAGCCTCAGCATTTTACCACTGCTAGGAAAGTGAATGGATGTCAACAGCAAAGATAGGGAGAAGGGCAAGACCTCATGCTGAACAACCCTCACTAATACCTCCTATCTTCAGTAACTCTCCTCCCCTAACATCCAAGCCAAAGAGCATGCAGACAACAAAGTCATTCATATGCCTGATCACAGTACCTAGACGCCCAAAAAAACATTGAATCCTAATGATTCATAACAAGATACTATTCATTTGTAATGCAAGTGAGATGCAATGGAAGCAAAGGATATTCTTTGTAATGATGGACTCGGACATAGTCTGGAACCTTGATTGCTGAAATAGGAGCCAAATAAGAAATGTTGTTAGACATTCTGAAGGGTGACCACGGAAAACATCCACTCCATGCATAGAATAAACTTACCATCTGCTGAAGAAGATTTTGCACCTACAAAAGAAACACGACTATTTAGCAAAGGACGTGAGAAATGGGAGTTATATCTTGCATCAGGCAACGCCAAAAACTCTGTGAACAAAATCAAGGCTTCTCTGTCTTCCTAGAAATTGAAGTAAACATACTATATTAAATAAAAGCTCTCATTGCAGTACTATAGAATAGAGCCAAGTGGATTTTTATCATTGTAAATTGCTTTGTACAACGATAGGAGATGCATAACCTAATCATTACCAAGTATTTGTCATCATCAAACTTATAGAATTATGCCTGAGATGTCTAAGATACCATCACTAACACTGGCTAATCATTTGTTCATACAAATCTTCTGATAAGACTGAGTTAACCTAATAGAGCTCTTTCAAATCTGTAAAGAAATTTAAGCCTTGAGAACTTACAAAAGCTGTCATATCAGCAGTGCTCTGCTTTTCTGAGTCATGCCCATCCTGCCAAAAATAGGGACGAAAATGGTTAAAGGGCTATAAAAAGTGCAAGAACATTACTTGCGTGTCAAAAAGAAACCGTAGATCTATTGGAGAGACAGGGAAAGAAAAAGGTTCATCACATGCTCACAAAGGAGCTTGCCATTTCCAAGCAGGAACTAAAACAGTGTAACTCCATTCATAACTTGAACAATTCTTCCCCTTGAAGTTACACATTGCCAGCCAATCTCCTAAAGAAAATGAACTACATACATTCCAACGTCAATAATACTTTTCCACCAACTCACCACATGGAATCTTATTGGTGCAGCAAAACATAGAAATATATTATCTGTCTACTTAAACATACTGAGATTAATCACTGCCCTCCAGCAGACTAGCAGGTCACTGGAACCACCTAACTCGAGTAATTGCAGAAGCTCCCATTTGTACCTACCCTACAAAGGTGCTTTCTAAGACCAATATGCAAATTACAAACCCAACTTACAACCCTGATACAACCAGCAACCGAAAGCTAGCACCTCACTAGCAAAATCCCAAAGCGGAACACTAGACCAAGCACGACAATGATCAAGGAGATTTCTCTTCCAGAAAACTAGACCGACCAGCAACCGCGCATAACCAGACATCCAAATTGAAACTCCAAGCTCGACCAATCAACGCCCTCCGACTACACCATTTCCAACCCACTTCAATTCATCCAACCAGCCTAAGAAAACCTGGAAGGAAGCTCACATTCGTCCTCCCTTGGCTCCAACCCTCCCCAAGCGGCATCAGCCACTCAATCACGATAAAATCGGGCAGCGGATGCACGATGAGGCCGGGAGGACCTGAAATTCTGACTGAAAACCGCACGAGCGACCTCAAAAAGAACGCCATTTCTCATCTTCGCCCAACGCGAGCTAAGCAAAGCAATTCACAGATCGATTAAAAAAAAAACCCTAGCGCCAACTACATCACGAACGCGACCACCTACGATGTGGAGATCAATAGAGACGAATGCACAGATCAACAAGAACCCTCACCATATCGGCGTGTGCTCTTCTGGAGATTCCTGCTTCGCGAAAATATTGCCGGAAACGGATTCGAAGTTTTCGAATTTTGTGGAGCAAGGGAAGGGGTGGGACGAAACAAATCGAGGGAAAGTGGGGACGATATGTAATGCGCTTTGACGAATTTGCCCTCCCCTGCTTTCGGACCATTCGGGAGAATTGCCGTGAGCCTTTGAGGGCCTAGTTGGAAATTCGCAATGAGCGAAGAGTTTAAACTTCCTTGGCGGATACAGCAAGGCAAGTGGGCCGGACCCTTCAGTCGGGCATGGGCCTCTTCTTCGGGTACCAGCTGGACTCTCTGGATTCCCGGGTTCAGATCCAAGCCGGTCATGGACGAACGGTCGAGCGGTGCTCGAGGCGGATAATCTCCTACTGCAATTAGGTCTTCTCATCATCGATTTAGTTAATTATATTCAGCTAATTACCCACGAAAAAAAAGGGATTCAACAAGAAAATAGCTTGACTTAACCACATTACTTAGTTAAACACAGTGGTTAACAACTTAAACATAAAGATTGCATCAACTTATGCAGGGATCATTTCGATTTGACCCAATTAGTTGTTCTTTAGGATGAAAGGGATCAACGAGAACGTGGGAAAAAGCTCGTACGTCTTGACCAAGCTCAAGATGAAGAAGTCTCAAGTGGCAAGAATAGCGCGGTCAAGATATTGGAAGGGAGCAAAAATCACCGACATCAAAGACCGCCATGGCAATGTCGTCGATCACGAGAAACACTCCCAACTTCAAGAGTGAAAGATGGCAATTCTTCCAACACCCACAATGTCGAGAGAGGATCTTGGATTATGCATGTTTCATAGGCCTTTACAAATACATTTTGGGTATGACACTTTTCTGATACTATGTTTATACGTACATGTATAAATGTGGCAAAACAAAATCAAATTACACGGATTTCATTTTCTATTAAAGACGTTCCTACTGCAATTAGTCTTCTCATCATCGATTTAGTTAATCTTATTTAGCTAATCGGCCAAATCCCAACATGAAAACAGCTCGACTTAACCAAGCTACATAATTAAATACAAAGATTAATCGTTTAAACCTAAAGATTGCTTTCATGTATCCGAGGATCATCTAGATGTGACACTATCTAGTCGTCAAGGATTTGAATAGCGCACTCATAAAGACGGTGTCATACCAAGTGGCTTGAGCATCAACAAGTGATGCTACCCATAAAAGTTCATCCCCACAGTAGTGGGAGCACTTGACTGACTATCCAACGGGGACCTAAGTGAATAACTAAGTAAAGCCTTGTACGAACCGGATTGTTTTTTAGAATCAATGAATCTAAGATAATGTGATTTTCGGCATTCGTATGTGCTAAATATTTTTCAGCAATGAATGTGCTAATTTTTTCTTCGAATCCCGATTGCATGCTTCAATGTCGATTGAACTGAAGACTTTCCCATTTTGTTGTTCTTAGTTACCCATTCTACAGAGTCATGAAACAGTATGTTGTTTCAATTATATTTTTCATTGTTCAAATGTGCTAAATATTTTTTGATCCAATTACATCAAAAGACACCTTACCTAGTAAGCAACCATCCATATCATACATAGACTATCACATCATATAGGCTGAGCCTTTTCAAGTGGATAAGAAGTCAAAATGCATTCTGGAAAACCCTAATCTAACTTAAGAAGAATGAAGCGGTCCCTTATGTACTTATTAAAGTATAACTAAATAACGAGGATAAGAGACACCAGCTTCAAGAATCAAGATTGCTGCGGATCGAATGACGAATACATTGGTTCCCGTCTTCGTTTACCGCACCGGGTAGTGATATTTCCTTGTATGCCCTAGAAATTTCTGCTGATTTGAGAATTTCGCATGAAAATTTTTTCGTTTAATGTATAACTAATTAACGTAGTTCTAATTTTTAATGGAGGATGCCCTTGTTCGAATATTATATTTTACATGTACTTTCGGTCCTCATTCTTCTTCCTGGGATCCTCCGACTCTATTGTACTTCAAAAGAACATCATATTCTCTCCAGCATCTCCAACGATTAAAAACGGCTAACCGTTTGCATATCCACATCCATCTCCAATAAAATTGATATTAACATAATTGAATATTTGTATGTACGTTGGAATTTCAGAAGATCTTCTTTTAGTTTTTGCTTTCTTGACAAACCACGTAGGAACCACTTCATGATTGGCAAGTTAAATTAGAGCTTTTCATCAGTGCGTTTTAACTATATTGATTTTTTTTATATGCACAAAAATCTCATCATTAATAAAATATGATCCTCCTAAAAACAATAGTGATAATAGCAGCCTATGTATTATATGGTAGATTGCTAACTAGGTATTTTGCCTTTCTAATGAAAACTCTCAGTGTGTATGGGAGTCGTCCTTGTTATCATCAAAACATTGTAATTTCATCAAACATCGTAAAATTTTAGTACATTCTCAACTCTCAACATAATCTTTTATGGCTAATCCCTTGTATTTATTTATTTTTTTAACCTTTTAATCCATTCTCTCTCATGTCGAGACGACGATAGATTGTTACATTCATGGATACTATACAAATCTAAATCAGTAAATTAGAGAGCGAGTTGCAATGGAATGCTTTGCTGGTCTCATGAACCAATTAAGTCCAGACCTTTATTGATGACCCTCGCCTAAACATATCAATAAGTTCTTCATGACATTATGACAATAATTCCGGCAAGTTTCAAGGGTTTATTAATTAGAGGCCCTTGATAATATGTAGTTGCGCCATAGAAAAACATATAAATGTCAAAAGGAAACGTTAGCTTAGAGATTGAAATAAACAGAACAAAAATCAGTTAAAACATGAGAATTTGACTTCTTGTATACGCATGGATTGCTGGTGCATAACCGCAAATCCTTTTGGGTAAGCTTGAAGAGATAATTACGACCCCAAGTATCCTTATATAGTTGAATACTTCCATATTTTTTTGTTATTATTTCTCAGATTGAATTATATTCAAAATGTCACTCACAAAAATTATACAAATTTAGAAGTTAAGATTAAGATACTCAAAAGGCGGCCTAATTTAACCTTAAGCTAAGAATCGCTGGACAGTTCATACATAATCACCCATGATAATTTGAAGACAAAAAGAAAAGAAGAAAAAGGAGACCTAATCAGGCAAGAATTAAGATTTAGCAGAGAGAGAAATAACACGAAAGAGACGCAAAGATTACTCATCGTGTTTTTACGCGCCTTCTGTTTTCCACAGAGAAGTGCCCAACGAGTGCCGTCTCTCGATCTCCCATTCATTCGAAATATCATTCCCACAGAACCCTAAAAAGCTGGACACAGTTCAAGCTAAGAAAGAATTGGATCCCATCACGAAAACAGCTTGACTTAACCAAGCTGATTAGTTAACCACGGAGATTAATAACTTGAACCTGAAGATTCCTCTCACGTATCTGAGGATCATTTAAATAAGACCTAATCTAGTTGTCAAGGATTTGAGCAGTGCCCTCGTGTAGCTCTTGACCATCTCTCCACACTTATATATTGTATAACTGTACAACCGCCCCTGTTAAAAGAGGAAAGTCATTTAGAGAGCAGTATAAAATCATCGCCACATATTGAAGAGTCTCGCACAGAGTCTTGAGAGAGGAAAATAATAGGGGAAGAATGGCGGATACGATTCCCATCGGATACCGATTTTGTCCGTCCGACGAACAACTATTCTCCTATTGTCTGGCGCGTAAGGTGAAAGGGGATTTAGTGTTTCCCGAATTCATCCATGAATTCAATGTGTATGAAAAGGAACCATGGGAATTCTTCGACGAGAATGCCGAAGAAAGCTCTTACATCTTCACTAAACTCAACATGAAGAAGTCTAGAGTGGATAGAACGGCGGGTTCGGGATACTGGAAAGGGGTAAAAACCACCGACATCAAAGATCGCCGTGGCTATGTCGTCGGTCACAAGAAGCACTTCAACTTCAAAGTGAAAGATGCTTCCCCCTTTGACAACAAGAATGGCACGAAAGGATCTTGGATTATGCATGAATTCTCCATGCTTAAACAAGAGGTGAGTCTGAATTCTTTCGTTCTAACTTTGTTAATTTGCTGCCATGTGAGTCTATCTTAGGTTTCGTAGTTAGATTTTTTACCATTATATCTTATAGTCCACGTACTGTTTGAGTGTCCCATATACACCTAAGAAAACTGTTGAAATTTTTGCAGATTATAATAAACTCGTTGATTTACGTTATGTGTTCTGGGTTCATTATGTTAATAAATCTGGAACAAGAAAAAAATTATTTTCTTTTCATATTAATTTTCAAAAGTCATGTGAATCGCAATTTTTTTCCTATAATCATTATATTCTAGCGTTTGCCCATGTTAGTGTTTTTCTCATAATATTGCGTCCCCCATCGTGCCAGTAGCGATTTGAATAGTGCCGTCTTCAGATTCTGGGCTTCATCAGGTTATAAATTTCTTGAAAGCCAATTGGTTGTCTCTTTCTTTTTCTCATTCTTTAAGAGCCGCGTCAACTTTAATGCACTCATGTAATTATCTTAGGCCGCATTCTCCTCAACTTTATTCGATGGAATATCATAAATTTATCAACGTTTTAACGTTTCTTTTGATACGTTGTGAGTTGCAGATTGTTCTTTGCAAAATCCGCTTTAAGAAAGAAGAGGGCAGCAGAAAACAAGGCACCACACTGTTTCTAAGCACGCCAATCAGAATCGGAGAAAATCAGCCGCTTAAGGATTCTTCCGACATGAGCACCAACGCTGGCGTGCCTCACCAAGACATCAACATGGAACCCTCGAGGGCAACATCTCTCTTTTTGGATACTCATGCTGAGTGGCAACCGTTGTATCGCACAGATTCAAGGGGGGATGCTTTGGCTTTGTCATCTCACCCGCTTTTACCGACGTCTGCGCAACCATTATCGGATCTTGAGGATTTCGTCAGCATAAGAAGGCCAATTGAGCAAAGCTTCGCGGACAACGCAACATCCGATGGAATTGCGGATTTACTTGCTGCATCCACAACCATGGAAGAGAATATCGACGGTGACGATTTGAATTGGATACTTGATATCCTTAATTTTGATTAGACAAATTGGGTACAAGGACTTTGAAAACCATGTCATATTAGGCGGCTTGCACTTCACCGAGCGACGCTACTACATAAAAATTATGTTGGAGTTGGCGAATACTTCGAGGACCCTTGTTTCTCATACCGGGTATGGCCCACATGAGCTTAGGGAAATCGAAGTATGAACCAACGGCTTATCAATCCTACGCACGGAATGAAAACGGTATTAATGGGTTTAGTGTTTTGAGCCCAATTTGTTTTATGAGATATTATTGTAACCTCTTGAGACGTCGCAAAATATAGTGAAACTCATTGTATGACGTAACTCTAATTTGGGTGATCATGGGCAAAACTTTGTGTCATCTCTTTTTATTCTTGTGTGATCTTCTTGATTTGGTTTGCAATACACGATTTTTCCTTCAAATTCATCCCAAAGATGACGCAATCCACGCTAATGAAAATATTAAAACGACAGGTGAATCTCTTGTGAGAGAAGTATGCAAAGGATCATTGCATAAATAAACCCACCAAGAGAGGAATCATAGGCATAGGGGTCATTAATTGAAGTGATAATTCATTAGCTTAGGCTTATATTTTTATCCTATTCGGATACTTGGAGTCAACACCCACCCTTTTGGCTTTGCCTCATATTGATACTTTCTAGTTCAGTTTGGAGCTATAACTGAATCTTTGAAATGTTTTTCTTTCTCTATTAAGCATCGGTATGAAGAAACTTCCGGTGGCTTTTTTTTTTTTTCATGGCTTTAGCTTTTGAGGTTCGTCCTTCTCATCACCTCGGTAATCGCTTGCGCTTAGGGGGAGATCACTTAAGAGTAGTCTCTTGCAACTTTCTTAACTTCCATGTTAATATCACATACTTTTGACCCAAAGGAGTTGAGTTAGCATTATGCGTGAAAGTCGACCTATGATATCATGAGAGTGCGCAAGTAATAACAATATTATTTGTTCACCAACGGCGAGATTGAACGAGAAGAAAATGTGTGGTTTTAATTGGGCCAAGGAGGCATTAGGGGTTCAACACATGACAAGTAGACCAAGACATCACTTGATTGAAAACAACGATATAAATCTTGAGTAGGCGTGATTGGTCCTAGTGTTTTAAGAGATATAAGGTTCGCCGGATTCAAAACCTGAAAATTTTAAGCATCGCCACTCATTACAGGTTGATAAAAAGAATAGTCTGAGGCCACTTGAATAATGACATCACACTTCCCCAATTCATTGAGTCAGGAACTGCACAATTATCCTTACCCTAATGGATGAAACAATTGGACGAACGAGAGGCTGGATTGAGTCTCAAATGCCGTGGAACGAGTGCATGCATCAGCTTGACACCGTCTTGGGAGATCTAGTTCAGAAATAGCTAAGATCGGGCCACAAGCATTACAGCATGAAGCCAGGCAGCATGGTCACTGTTTACGGACACGGAGCTTGTTATAGGGAGCTTTCGCGATCCAACTTCGCCGCACGGCATGTTCCAGGATCGCCGGAGGACTTATCGAGTATGTTCTACCTGCGTCTTGGCTTTGGTCTAACTGGAGGGTCGTAGGATCTGGTCCGAAGATTACGCATTCTTCGCAAAACCCATGAGTATCTGAGTTACACTTGCCTTATGGTTCTGTAGAGAGAGTCTATCTTAGACTGAATGCATAGAATAGATCAGTGCAATTCTGCAATTCTGGTGGCAAGACTAGTTGAGATTTTAATCTACCATAAGGATAAAAGGACTGTACGTAGTGTAACATCATGGTCAGTGTCAATGGCATCGCCACACAATTCAAATGGGCCAACTTCAATAGAGTGCTTCGCAATCATTTGTGCTTCTTGTCAAACGATGATTTCTATTTCCTTTTTTTGTTTTTTGTTGGCTATTCACTGTGCTTCGATTGATTTCGATAACCCATAATCTCCCATGGAAAAGGCAATCCGATCGCCTTCTTTGGGCCCATTATTCGCTTTATTCATCGGAAGCAAGGCCCACAAGTTGGGCTAAGGAAAACATTGGGCCACACCACCCACTCAAAAGAGTACACATGATGAGCATCAAAAGAGAAGGGTAAGGGGGACCCATCAATGATGACGATGCCGATGGCCCATTGGGCCCACAAGGCGATATAATCAACGTCTCGCCACGTGATGGTGGGCCCCCACATGCCTACATAGGATTGGCTCTATCTCCGAAATTATCCAATTAACGCGGAGCAAATCAGACCGTTCCCATCCCCTTGTTTCCCCCCCCCCCAAAAAAAATAAAAAATTTAATTAGTAAGAACAAGTTTTTCTCTTAAGATATACCGATCTTGTGGCGACGGGACGGTCCCGACTCCTGCCCCGGACGACCTTTTCACCGCGTTCTATTCTAACGAAGTACTTTTCCCGGAATGCGGTATCGGGACAATCGATGGAAGCCAAACTAGGAAGTGGGTTTGAGTTAAAGACAAATTAACTTTGATTAATCATCGGTTTACGTTGCGGAAATCGAGATCTCTTAGCTGTCGAATCCGAGATTCCCCCGCGGGGGGGGGGGGGGGGGGGGGTTTGCTTATCTTATCTTCTCGACGCATCACTTATCCGAGCTTCAAGTCAAACAACAATCGAATCCTTATCCTCAAAACGATCGATCTATCCTAATGTAAGAACCAAGACATGATTAAAATACTTAGAGCCCCTCCCGCTAACCGACAAAAGGGAGATTTATATATAAAAAAAGGGCACGTAATGGAATTCATGAATGACATCTGATGAAGATTTCGGATCAAGCGAAGCCAAAGAAAAAAAAAAAAGGAATTGCGATTTGGGTCTGTTAAAATCTGTTCTATCTTCTTCTTTTTTAACGCATGGGAGCAGCTGGAATGGCGGAAGATGATAACTGGTATTATCTTCTGGGGTGGGCCAATGTCTTATCTCATGATCTAATTGGAGAGGGAGATGGGGACAGGAGCAATCGACTAAT
Source organism: Melaleuca quinquenervia (assembly GCA_030064385.1). Classification (NCBI taxonomy): domain Eukaryota; kingdom Viridiplantae; phylum Streptophyta; class Magnoliopsida; order Myrtales; family Myrtaceae; genus Melaleuca; species Melaleuca quinquenervia. The sequence goes on along the minus strand of CM057728.1, from coordinate 5,289,569 downwards.
CCGAGCGAGTCACGACAAATTTGAATATGACAGGGAGATAGACAGATAGATATATAGATAGATAGAGATAGAGAGAGAGAGAGAGAGAGAGAGAGAGAGAGAGAGAGAGAGAGATGGGTTACGTATGGGGGGAGGAGAGAGAGAGTGCGTAGAACTTGGCAAATTATACGAAAGGGATTAGGGGACCCGTTTTTCCGCCGTCATTGATTTGGAGAGTTGGTAATTCGTTTCCAACTATGATCATCCTCGTCAATTTTTAATAGATGCAAGTTGGGTAACAAAGTGGATGTACGAAATCATACGCCATCCGGGAATCTCGAAGGAGAATTCAAGAACTTCCCGCTGCTAATAGCGTGGTGACGTTGTATTGGATCACGCCCGATCACCGGTTAAATTATTGAATAACTCTGATTGGCGGAATTAGACGTCAAAATAAATTAACTGACCTCGATCGCCGAATAGCATTAAAGTAGGATGCAACATATATTGGGATTTAGAAGATTTCGAGCGTCGCCATTCGATGTCATTGCATAGATATCGAGCTTATCGTGCAAAGTCATGACTAGATCCTGAGTAAATGCTTAAACGCGCTCATTTGAATTTCGAAACAAAGCCGTGGCACCAAGTTGAATGATCGATAAAAATAAGGAGAAGGCCAAATGCTTTAAGAATCGTGGAAGTCGTCGATGAGATGAATGTTATGTAATCGCGGCAACGTGAGGGATTTGTCAAATCTCTTATGAAGGTTTGCGGCGCTGAAAGTCACGGCTATAAAAAAAAAAAAAAAAAAAGCAGCTGCGGGTGAAGAATTCGCACGGAGAATGCGCATTTCGTCCATGTCGCCCGCGAGAATGACCCACGACACGGTACGTAAACGTGGAGAAGACGACAAAATTCCTTCGTGAAGAGAACGGCTATTGTCAAAGCCACTGACTCTGCGTGCACACGCCTCCTCCCTCTTCATGTGCCACGTCTCTCTCCCATCTCTTTCCCCTTCACAATCTCTCTATCTCTCTCTCTCTTAAAAGTTGCCTTTCTTTGGCAGAACTGGGGCTGAAAGACAGAGGAGAGAGAGACGCAACAGGGAACGGGATAACATTGATGATACAGGTAGTGGAGGGAGACCCACCAGCGAGGTCCGGAGAGGGAAAATAACGTTAACAGGGTGGGGGGGGATTTTCATTTCTTTTTTTTCTTGAAGTGGGAGTTGCTCTCATTCACTCCCGAGTGACGTTGATCATTGATTGATTGATTGATCGATTGGCGATGGGGTCGTGTGCGCGCTTTATTAAATCTTTGGCTCCATTTAATGTTTTGATCTCAGTCTGAGAAGATTAGAGTGATTGTTCTCCTGCTGGCTATGGTGTTTCCCATCCCTGCTCTGTTTGCCGATCCAGCAGCTTTTGTTGGCGTTGCAGTTAATGCTCTCTCATGTCCTTTCTTGCTCTGAGGATTTCGAAGAACCCGAGAAAGAAATTCACCAATTACACAGAGAGAGAGAGAGAGAGAGAGAGAGAGAGAGAGAGAGAGAGGGAAGGAGAGGGAGTTCTGGTGGTCAGACATGGTGGCAACAGAAATTTGGAGGCATTTTTATTCTATCTGAAACGACGAGGATCATCTTCAACAGTGTTTTTCAAAGCCGAGCTCATCTTGATCTTTTGAGGATACCAAGTCACAAAACAAAAGACTTCTGTTTCCTGATTTGCGAAGTGAGTTTCTTTGCTCTCTCTCTCTCTCTCTCTCTCTCTCTCTGATCATTCTTGATGTTAATTTTTGCGACTGTTTTGGCAGCGAAGTTGGGTACTAAATGCTGAGGAACAGGCCAAGAGCAGTGACAGGGAATAAGCAAGCATTGGTGGCCGATCACCGGCCTCAGTCCACCACCACCACTCAGAACAATCAGTCCTCGGATAAAAAATCAATCTTCCCATCTTTCTTACCTTCAGGATTCATGCATTTGATGATCAAGACTGCACTCACCGAGCCCAAATACGTAATCGGCGGGGTTGGTCCAAGCAGCCCAAGCATAACCCTCCACATCAATCCTTTTCCTCACCTCAAATTTCCATTTTGGTACCAAAACTATCACCAGCATCCGAGATTCCCAGAAAAACTCCATGAAGTTAACAAACACTCATTTCGAGAACTCGACTCCACCGCAAGGACCGGCCTCGCCCTTGTGGACGCGCTGTCGAACAACAAAGCACGCACCCATCAAGAGTCTGTCGTTACGGGAAGTGAAAAACTGGCCTTGCCCGGATCAAGATCGAAATTTGAGGCTCCTCCTGTCCAAGAGCCCACGGTTCCTCCAAGGGGGTCTCCCAACTCTGCGTTTCTTGATGATCGGGTGCCAGGGAGAGGGCGTTTGTCTGTGAGCGAGATGGAGCTCTCGGAGGACTACACGTGCGTGATGTCTCACGGCCCTAACCCGACGGCCACCCATATTTTTGGTAGCTCTGTAGTGGAGACATATCGTTTGTCCAGCGAGAATAAGAAGCAGACACTGTTTGGTCCAGATAGCTTCCTCAGCTCCTGCTACACTTGCAAGAAGAGCATTGGAGAGACCTCAGATATTTACATTTACAGGTACTTGTCCATCCATCCGTGACTCAAACGGGTTCTTGTTCTCCTCCTCTGTGTTCCTCTTCTTCCCCAGAGCGTAGGAGATAATGCCATATGAAGTACGAACCCACTCCACCCTGTACAGATGGGAAATTATTCACGACGCAACAAATTTATGACATTAATTGGAACAAGATGATGTTGGATTTCTCTAACGCTGTTTTTCGTTCGCTTGCAGGGGTGAGAAAGCTTTCTGTAGCAGTGAATGCCGGTACCAAGAGATTCTGCATGACGAAGCCGATGACGTTTCTCTCTAAGTCGAGCCCTTCACACCTCCCAAAGTTTCGTGCATCTCGAGAACTGCTACTTCACAATTCGCAGAGGATATTATTATTATTGATTCCGCGGGACTAAACATTCGACAGATTAGGGAGTACTTCAAATTTGTCTTTTTTTCCCCTACTCTGAATTTTTTTTTCGAGACCATCCATGTGAATCCTCTCCTGCAGATACGACATAACGGAGAGAGAGATTTTGTAGAGCTTCCTCCATTTATTAAGATTTTTTTCTCAATTTTTCGTTTTGGAATCTGCAGATGAAGCAAGCAGATCTCTACGTGTTTGATACTTTTCTGCCCTTTCTTGAGTAATAAAACACCGCTTGCTTCTGAGTTTCCTGACTCTCTGCCCCCAGCTACCTCCCGCCTCTCAATAGATGATGATGGAAGAAGATTGACAAAAACCCATGTTGTCATATTATAATCAAAACCATCGCAATGAATGGTCATTGTACATGAGAAAATCATGACGGGAGTTGAATTCTTAAATCAATTGAAGAAGATTCCCTTTCCCTCATCAGTCCTTATCCTGGCTTCAGCCTTGGTTGAGTGAGCCTTCGGGATACCATTTCTTTTTCTGCTTCTTTTTGTCGTAACGCGAGTCCGGTCTGGTATCTGACTTTTCCCCAAGCATCGATCCAGATGCGAAGTCACTTTCCGAGTCCGTGATCCGAGCAAAAGAATGAATTGTTATGTCTAATGAGGAGGTGGATCAACCTTCACTTTGCAGAGTTCCCTCGTGCTGCAGATTACAGATCTACTAACTCATCGTGGTCCTGCTCCTGAACCCCGTTTTTGTCTTGTGAATTCACAAGGAGAGCGCGAGTGAGCTGAGCGAGCAAGGCTCTTTTGCTCAACTCGAATCTCTAGGATGTTGAATTCTGTGCAAAGACAAAGGGGTTAAACTCGATGGTAGTCTTCGATTGGGATTCTACCTCTTCACCAAGAGAAAAAAGTTGATTTCGCATTCGGTAGGATGTTCTTTGTCAAAGAGCTAACTTCTTTAGTTGAAATTGATGGGTGAGTGGAGACTTGCCTACTTATCATTTGAAGGGAGATCATATGGATATATAAATCGCTTGGAGTAGCTTTCACACCGCGGGCGGAGGTACACCGGCGGTATGTATATGTCGCTCGGGTACTTCAACATTCTTTTCATGAACGAAATAAAGTTGGGGCGGAACTCCAAAGAACCGAACACGGGATTCACTCAAAAAAATAATAATTTGTTTAAGCTTTATTTGTTTCATGAAGAATAAATGATTTGGAAAATAAAGGGAAATATCTAGATATAAATCATTTTTTTATAATGAAAACGTTTTTTGTTGTTTAATCATTTTTACCGTTCACGAAAAATATTTAGATATAAATCGTTGTTGATGATGAAACTTTTCTTTTACTGACTAGTTATTTAAAGTGATCATTTTTAGGAAAATATTTTTCAAATTATTTATTTTCTATTCAATAAACGGAGCCTCCGCTACTTGCCTTTTTGTAGAACTAGCATGTTGGTAAAGCATAAACAAGGATTTTGTGCGAAGCAATATGAAGAATATTAAAGTTTGGCATATTAAGACTGGTTTACTAATTATATTTACTTATCACGTCACAAGAACAGCGGCGAATTTCATCATCGGCTTTGGAGCACGATTAAATGACGATGCTAATTAATCCAGACGAGAATGTGCGGAGGAGAGAATTGCGTGACCTCATGAAAACTTAACCCTATTTATAGGCTTTTCTATATGATGACATTACGACATTAATTATAAGCAAGCTGGGATGCGTGCAATCCAAGCAAGAAATATGCATGAAATTGCGAGAGAGATATGGAGAATCGCGAGAAAAATCCTTGTTTCTCTCTAATAAAATCGTATTATGCGATGTACATCATGTTATTCACACTTTGATTAGGTACCGCGTCTTCTTCGTTACGTCTAGCTCATTGAAAAAATCGTAGCTCGTGGTCTCCATGTCATAGAGTCAAGAATCAAGATGAAGTTAATTTAATCCCAAGTTTTCTTTTCTTTTTTGTGGATAGCCTGAAGAAAGCTCGCACGGCACATCCAATCATTAATTCCCTCAATTATCAACTAAGAAAAGATTAGCGACGGCGGATTACGGAAAGCTAGATCTATGTTGCATTTGTTAATTATCTACGCGTAGCCGACTAGCTGTAGCTCTAGCAATTTACTCGTAATCCCCTTTTTAATTAACTTTGTTTATTTAATCAATGAATTTATGAAGAAAAATGATATTAAAGATTCGTTTGTTTAGCGAAAAATAAATGACTTGGGAATATTTTATAAAGAACAATTGATTGTATTGCTTAAAAATAAATAAGCGAAATTTTTTTTCATCTTTCACTAAAAATTGTAGCTGATAGTGAAAATAACTATGTAAATGATTCATTATCCGTGAAACAAATGGAGCCTCCAACAAAGATTCCAATTCAATTGGCTAGGTCTCTTCATTAGATAACATCAAAGAATAGATGGGTCGATAACGATAATGAAAACAAACATCGCTGTCTTAATGTAACTGCGGAATATTTCCACCTGGAATTTAGTGGATAAAATCAAAAATCGTACTCCAAGAATTAGTGTGGGTTAAGATCTATGTACCGTGTGGGGCAAGGGCGCAAGCATTGTTAGGTATGAGCTTTTTAATGAGCAAATCCTTCATCTTCACGATAGAGAATTCAGTGACATTACTTTCGGGATTGAGATTGCTCGATTTTTGCATGCTAACACATAAGTAGGTCTAACCAACTGTTAGGCCCAATTCGAGTAAACCTCCAAGCCCGCCTCGTCATGGCTAGGCCCACCCGCTCGTGTCGCCCACCGGCCGGAGCAGAAAGCCCATGCGATACCTCGTTCGAGCGAGGCTAGGCACATTCATAATTAGTACTCTTAGGGATTGTGCATCCGCGTCGACTCTTCACGCTCCGCATGAATTCCCCATAGAGTCTTCAACCTCCGAAACTTTCGTTGTGCCTCAGATGCTCAATGACGGGTGCACAAAATTAAGGGATTGTGGAAAGTTGGTCTAGTTATATAATTTCAAAGTAAGATGTGAGATTTATATTTGGATGGCCCTTGTTTTGTTAGACGAAAAATTTGGACGTGTCTCAATGTCAGGGTTACCCGCTTGGGATTTGGTCTTTGGGACTTGCATTTGCATCCATCTTCCTTGTCTTCAATGATGAGAAATGGGCATGGCATCGTGCCAAGACCCCGATTCCTCTCTCTTTTCTTCTGGCCCATGCCTTGGAATTGGACCGTTGGAAAAAGGCAGCGAAATGAGGAGGCCAGAGGCCGGTCTAAAACATAGGATGCGAACTCCTTCAAACTTCGGAACAACGACACGACACGACCCGACCGATCGATCATCATCATCTCGCGACAGGCGAAACAGTGTCACCCCTGTTGTCTCATTGCCCGCTTTTGCTTCGATTCGCTTCTTGTCCTGGTGCCAGGGGTTCGATTCGCAGCCAGCCATGTCTAACCGTCGATGTTCGATGGAGAAAGGAGGAATCCAAGGCGATCGAACTCGAGATCTATGGTTCCATCTCGACTTAGGAGATCATCATTGTTGAAGACTGATCTGCCTGGGCACCGACGCAGATTCCGGCGGAATTTCAATCCGAACTTTCATCTCGCCGGGAGAATACAAAACTAGAGTTCCCGAGTTACCGTGCGACGGATGAATGCGGGAGATGAAAAGCTGCGTTGGGTTCAAAAAGCCACCCTAATTATATTCCTTCAAAAGCCACCGCTAGCCCTCTTGTTCCATGGACATCAACCCGAGAGACACATCGCTCGAAATGTCGATATGATACCACCAAAACTGAACTCTATCGAGCATCCTAGCTGACACATGCGCCTAGTGTTATTCACGGTGTAACGAAAGAAAAAATCGTCAGGAACTAATTAATAATCTCAACGTCTGATGTGACAAGTACAATGAGGGCTGAATAGAATATCTCTTTTCCCCTTCCAGGAAACTTATTCAGAGTTCAGCCTTGAAGGAAAGGAGCATGCATGTATGATCGGAACAGCTCATTGCTGCTTAATTCTACCTGATCGAGGAGAAATCGAGGGTGCTGAAGATGCTCTGCGATGCTGTCAGTTCTTTTTCTCCCCTTTTTTTTTTGCTGTCAGATGATCTCGTTCTGCTCAGTGCCGAGTTCCAACCCCACGAGAAATCTGAGGGGAAATCTCCCCAATTTGCTTATAGAAAACGAAAGCGCAATTGCATGATTGCATAGCTTAGAGGGAAAGGGAATTATTGGACCATACCAGGGATCCCAAAGTGTCTGATTTGATGCGTTCAGCAAATAATTCAAGAGGATGAAGATCATCCGTAATGAGTCTGACCACGTGGGTTGACCCATCTTGCTATTTCTTTGGCTCGATTGTCCGGGACATAAGTGGGATTCGATTCACTGGGTTAATAGATGGATTCGCAGGTGAATTAGACGAATACGTGTTCGAATTCAGTTCCTCACATTACCAAGTGTGAATCTTTTCATATTCAAACTGTCGATTGGACTTATAGCCGTGTTCTGCATGGTCCATCAAATTCGACGAGGTAAGTTATGGACTCGAATTTTTCCACCGAAGATGGGTTTTCCAAGTCTCCAACTAGAAGTTCAACGTGCAACAAAAATTGCAATTTGGGGGTCTACAATCAGGCCTGTACCTCCCAGCTGTTTTCTGCAGATCTCCATCTGGTCTTTCCAGGGACATCTTCTTGGGGTCCAACTGGTTAAAATATAAAGACCACAATTTGGCCCTAAAGACAAGAGAGCCAGTGGCAATAGGCAGCTAGTAATTCATGCATAGTGATCCTTTTTTTTCTTTTTTCCCTAAATTTTTACAACCTAAAAGCCTGTCTTAAGTGGGTAAACATCGGTTTTTATGAAACACCTTGTTTACTCATGGAATATCCGAGCCTCTAGAACGAATGGTTGCGTATTTGGAGCTAACATTTTGAATGTAGGAAAATGATGGAAATGATTCTTGAACTTTGGTCAAATATGTAATGTGATTCATGAACTTTTAATTTATTTAATATAGTCCATAAACTTTTTGTACATGTTCCAATTAGTCCATGAACTGTATGAAGTTACATATTATAGTTTTGTAATTTAAGCTAATGGAAGGACGACATTGAAATACCGTCTTAAGTGGGTAAATATCGATTTTCATGAAACACCGTGTTAACTCATCAAATATCTGAGCCTCTACAATGGATGGTCATGCATTTAGAGCTAACATTTTGAAGATAAGAAAATGACGCAAATGATTTTTGAACTTTGAATTTTGGCCAAATGTATAATGTGATTAATTAACTTTCAATTTATTCAATATAATCTCTAAACTTTTGTATATGTTCAAATTAATCCATGAACTATATGAAGTTGTATAATATAATTTTGTAATTTAAATTAATGGAAAGAGGACATGTACAGTCTAGGGTCTAATTTGAATATGTATAACAAAATTTAATGATCATAGTGAACATATTGAATGTTCGGGAATCATATTGATCAAGTCGAATATTCATGGATTATATTGTATATTAGATTAAAGTTTAGTGATTATATTCAATAAATTAAAAGTTCATGAATTATATTTCATATTTGGTAAAAGTAAATAGCCCATTCGAGTTATTAACCTTTTTGAAAATCGCTGAGTTTGGAGGAAGAGAACTTCGAATGAGAGAGAGAGAGAGAGAGAGGATGAGGTTTCTGCAGTTTCTTGAAGGACAATAACGCAGAAACCTCATGTGCTCATGGCTCGGCTGCCATGGTCGTCTCTCTTTCTCTGGCTTCTCTCTCTCTCTCTCTCTCTCTCTCTCTCTCTCTCTCTCTCTCTCTCGTGATGGATCATGTGATGTTGATCTCTCGAGAGTGCCAGTTTTGTACTGTCTCCCTGGCTAAAACTCCCAGACAGCGCCATGTCCCTTCCCTTAAAGATAAAGCGAGCACTCCGGCTTAGCTTTCTCGCAGCTACTTTCGCCACTGCAAAGTACCAAACTCCCCCACGCTCTTCCCTTTTTGAGGTGTTATTACCCCATCTTCAATTCATCTTATCCCCACCGCGTCCGATGCATCAGGGGTTCACGTGAGCTCCGGGAGACACAGCCGTTAGGTCGTACCGGACCCTCAGAAACGTACTGACGCGGCCATATACAGATTGGGCATCTCAGTCAAATTGGGAAAAGTCTCGAGCTCAAGTTATCAACCAGAGTGCAGCGTGATGGGAACAGTTGACGCACGGGAGTTTGCTCCGGGCGGTGGATGCAGAATGAAGCAAACGGGTGGTTAGTGATTCGCAAGCGTCCTGTTCCGTCCGGCCCGTTGATGCTACGTGATCGGGTGGACAGCGACCCGGGGATTCCGTAGCGCGACGGAGGTTTTCCTCCGGCCGGCCGGCCGGCCGGCTGGCCATGTAGTTGGGCTCGTCGGACGCGACCTAACGCTACTTTGATCAGGCGGGCTCGACGCCGAACAGTTGCATTCGGAAGGGCAAAGCCCGTTTGGATAGCACGTCTCCAGGTCTCTTCCGATCTAAAGGTTGTGATTGCGGACGGACCGTAGACGCTAATGACGCTGGAATTTGCACCAGCGGTCGGACAGGACCGTCCTATAGAACTACCTGTGTCTAGTCCTATCGAAGGACCCGATTCGATCCAATGGAATCTCCCCTTAATTTAGAATCATCCACATGTCGAGGATGATGAAGATTCTCCTTAAACAGCGGATGCCCGGATGCAATCTTTATTTCTTTCATCCGGGCAAGTTTAATTTGTACAGAATGTTGTTTGCACTTTTATAGGGTTGGACTCCGAATTCTGTGACTGACCCTAATGCCCTACCTAGAGTTAAATTAAAACTCGTGCAAGAATCAATTCCGGAGATCATGCCATTTTTAATGGTAGATAATCGAGCTAGATTCCAATCTAATTAAGGGGGTGAAGAAGCTCCGGCCTATGATGAGGTTATGACTAGTAAAAAAGTCTTCGAGAGGATTACCTAATTAATATTAATTTTCTTTTTAAATTTATTGCCTCATACCATTGTCGAGGTTACAACCCTTATGTTGTAAGCTGCGAAGAAAGATAGGCGGGACGATTGTCCGACACAAGAAAAGCCATCCCAAATGTATTGGAGGACAATCCACAACGATCCTGCGACAAAATAAAAAGATAGAAAATTTAATGATGAAAAATCCATAACAAAATGATCGATCTCACTTCATGCCATTTTAGAAATTTCAACTACCTAATCGTCACATCACATGCGTGTAACTAATTTCACCGAATAAGATGGAGATGCATATCGTGCCATGGATGACCTCATTCCGGGTTAATATTATAAAATTCATTCAAATTTCTCAAATGAGTTGGGTATTATTTTTTTAATAAAACTAATGATCCAGAAAGTTATATAAAAAAAAAAGATTTATCAGATCAAAAGGGTAAATTCCGCAGAGTCTAGTAGCCACCGGATTGACTAAGTAATTACGGTAAATAGATGATTGAAAATGGTGAAGGTGGCCGAACTCGATGATCAAATCTCCGCCATGTTCGTCCTAATGCATGTCCAGTAGATATTGAATCATCGCGCTGTCTGTCTGTCTTGTCTGTCTGTGAACACGAATATAAATATGAGAGAGCCTCTTTCCCTAGATGTCCTGCTCTGCCCCTGCCCAGTCCACCCATCTCTGCAAAGTCGCCTACGGAGCTACTGCTCTCTGTACCTCTCTCTCTCTCTGCCCCAAATCCGCCAATGCCGGCCACACTGCGCAAGAACCTCAACCTCTGCTTCACGAAGTGGAAGCCTCCGCTCTCCCCCCAGTCTCCGTCCCCACCGTTCTCCGCCACCCCAACCTCCACCCTCATCAAGAACTTCAACACCCTCTACGACCCCACCCTCCACCACCACCACCACCACCCCTCCTCCTCCTCCTCCTCCTCCTCCTCCTCACCGGCCGCGGCCGACCCCGACCTCGCCGCCGCCTTCGCCTCCCAGCGCTTCTTCTTCTCCTCGCCGGGCCACTCCAACTCCATCATCGACTCCGCGCCTTCCGTCTCCGCCGCCGCACCCCCGCCGGCGGCCTCGGCGCCGCTCGTCGACGACAGCGTCGCCGTCCCCACATACTCCCCCGACCCCTACGCGGACTTCCGGCGGTCCATGCAAGAAATGGTGGAGGCGCGCCAGCTTTTCGACGTGAAGTCCGACTGGGAGTTCCTGCACGAGCTGCTCCTGTGCTACCTCGCGCTGAACCCCAAGAGCACCCACAAGATCATCGTCGGCGCTTTCGCCGACCTCCTCGTCAGCCTCATGTCGCGGCCGCGGAGCGAACGCAGCGGAGTCGAGTGTCCCCACGGTGGCGACGGATGTAGTAAGATCTTCGGGCGCTGCATGAATTAGATTAGGAAAACCGCTTCGCAAACCATGTTCCTGCAGTCGATTGAACGAAAGAGAGATCGCCATGTCCTATCCCTGATGCACAAAAAGAGTTCTTTTTTTGTGGGGGCTCGTGTCATATGCAGGCGTTCCCACTCTTGTCTTCGGGTCGTGTTCATCAAATTATAAATATTCCGTAACTATGGTTTTATAAAGTAGCATGCCCTGCTTATCACTCGTCTTATCAAATACGGATTAATCACCTAATCGGGTATTAATAAAATTGAGCTGATGGTATATTCACTAATTGCTGCCTTAAGTTGATGAAAAAGAGCTGAAGGGACCACACTGTTCTGAGCGAGGGCAGTGTTGGGCTGTTGTCGCATTCCCTAAGTGCTGGTTTTGCGGATCTGGTGATTAGTCCTTGACTCCAAAGTGGGAAGAAGCATGAGTCTGATCCTCGACTCCCACAGAAAAGCTCCCTTTTTCTTACGATTCCGATTGGTATCTCCGACTATACATTCGATTCACGTTTGATATTGATTGAGTGTTTGTATATAAGTGATGCCGTGGTTGTCAGTCGCCAACTAGAATTTGATCGGACAAATCATGGCTATGGTTGAATATGAATAATGCTGATTCTGAAGTTCATTTCCTCAATGTTGCTGCCGTGTCGAGTGTTCATTTCGTCAATTTTGCTGCCGTGTCGAGTGCCCGAGAGAAGGCAAGGTTGGGCACCCGGGAACGGATCTCCGGCTCTTAGAGCAGGAGATCTGCAAATGTCCACCATTGGATGCCTATGCCCCTCAAGAAAAAAACGAAATTCTCACCCTCTCAAAGATGAGATTTTATAGATCACCCCTATCTAAGAGCAGGGATCCGGGTCCTAGGCATCCACCATGTTTTTTTTTTTTTTGAGAACGGCATCCACCATGTCAAAGGGAGGAAAAGGATCGAACTCATATCTTTCTGACGTGATTGACTTAGCCAGAGATGCGGTTAAAATCTGTACCCATGATCAAGAACAGGATCAGGGCGTCTTCTTTTGTTTTTGCTTTTGGATTGGGTCTGAATGGAGGGGAATCTTCGCATCAAGACGAGATGATACACCAGAGAGACAGAGCCAAGATTGGACTGAACTGAAATATTGCAGATGCTGCCAATAAAAGGCAAACTTCAAGGAATCTTTCCGTGTGAGTGTGTGTGAACTGTTCTTTTCGATTTTCATGCCAAACAGGTCGATGGAACCTGGGCATAAGAAATGGCATAGATCCGCTAAAATGTGCAATAGGCAGGTACAAATAATTGAATACTTCAGCTTGCAGCTTTGTATGAGTTGGAAGGTGGAGAGGCTGGGCTCACTGTGCATGGTGTACTTGCTGGGTAGGGGTGTGCATGGTCCGGGTTGGGCCGGTCCCGTGCTCAACCCGAGGACCGACCCGTACAGTGTCAGTCCTCAATTTTTGGGACCGTGGACCGACCCGTCAAGTTTGGGACCGAGGACCGGACCGACCCTATCGGTCCGGTCCGGTCCCAGGGTCAACCCGGGACCGTAAAATTTTCCGCACAAGTATCGTAAAATGCCCGATATCAACTAAATGCAAAAAGCTTTAGATCTGTTGTTTTATGTAAGGAAAAAATTCACAATGCTCCTTATAAAGAAACTCACACACAAATTTTATATCTCTTGGGTTTCTTAAACACGTAGCACATGATGTAAGAGACGTGGTTTAAAATTAAAGGTTGCTTTTGCTCTCTTTAATTAGTAGAATGGATTTCGACCTAAAGAGTAAAGACAATATCATAAAAATCAAATTCAAGAACGAGTTGACAGAGGGGTTAGGGATTCAATCTCTCCTATTTTTGACATTGTCTAAGTATAATAAGGTGTGAACTATTGCAATCTATCAAAAAAGCTTGTAAAAAAAACTCATGTGTACTACCCATTGGACAAAAAAAAGTTTGATCTTAACAGAGACAGAACAAGACACATCATCTTGGCTACCTTCTAAAGAGGAGCAAAATCGTGATGGGCGAGCGGTGGCCAAGAGGTGGCCGTCGGTCGAGCGGGCGAGCGATGGCCGTCGGTTGGGGCGAGCGGTGGCCGTTGGGTCAAGGTCGAGGCGACCGGTCAAGCAGTGGCTGTTTGTCGAGACGAGTGGTGGCCGTCGACAAAGGCCCATGGATTATTGGATTTGGGTTTTGGAAATAATGAATTAAGGGAGGTGGAAATGGAATAGACTTATAAAAACAATTAATTTTAAATATATATAATGTCGGGTTGGTCCAACCCGGACCAACCCGACCTCCTAGGACCGAGGATTGACCCGTACAGTACAGGGTTAGGAATTTTAGGACCGAGGACCGACCCGTTCGACTCAAAAACCCAACCAGGACCGGCCGGGTTGGGCCGGTCCAGGGTCGACCCTAGACCGTTGCTCACCCCTATTGCTGGGTGTTCTCTTGTGATTCATCTCTTTTTCTTGGATTCGCTATTTCATCGAAAACAGAGAAAGAGAGAAAAGACAGGAATTCGGATTACCTGACATTACGTCAAAAATTCACGGATGCTCGGCGTGTTTTTTATCCGGAATTCGAAACCAGCAACGTTGGAGCACGGCCATGTTTCTACTGGATTTAGCGAGTTAGGTTGGTCAGGGTCCGGGGAAATACGGTCGACATGGTTTGCGAGTAATTCCTCACGAGATTGACGAGGTGTGAACTTGACGCATGCATGCCCGGAGCAAGGAAGGGGAAGATGGAACTTTGGGTACGTGATATTTGTGAAGATCGGTTTTCATATTACGAGTGTGATGGGTTGAATGTGTTTAATCATGCCAACTTTGGTGACGGATGCAAATGTTACGCAGTCAAATCACACTAAGTCTATCTAAAAACCAGGGTGAAGACTTGTATGTCATTGAATTGAACAATTCTCAATTGATCAGTCCACTCTGGTTTTTGAAACACCAACTTCACTCGATCACGACAACCTTGGTAGGGGTTAGTAAGTAGCACAAAAATTAATCAAAGAAGACAATGCCGACCATTTGATTATGTGGTAAGTTCGAAACAGAAGAAAATTATCAGAAAAGTTCGAACCTATTATTTTGCCTCTTCTTCTTCTTTTTAGAACTCTAAGATGGCAACCCCTAACCTAGTTAGGGAGAGGGTGTTGTGGCCTTTGCCAGCCACGTGCGGGGGCCTCCGTACCCTCACCGACCATAGACAAGGGCATTAAGGCCTTGCCTAGATCTAGGCAAAGGTATTACGACCCTCACTTATGAGCAGCATGGGTTTAGAACTAGTGACTATCAAGGGTGTAGGTGTCCTCACCCATATCAAGTAGGGGACACTAGCTCTTACTTATAGGTGATGAACTCACTCGGGCCAAGACTAGGAAAAAAAAGGAGAGAGAAAATGATAAAATGATAATTAAATTAGAGAATTTAAAATTGTAAAAACTATCATCGTCAATGCCAATCATTTTATGTAAGATAGTCAACGCTAATTAGATTTCCATATTAGCAATTTTGGGGCAATTTTAGCTTGATTAAATTGACATATGTCAACAAGTTTATGAATTAATTGATAAAATTACGGATTTAAAACTGAATAGTTTCCTTGTTCAAAATGATCAAATTGAAGGCATCAAGTATCAATACAATCACATATACGAACGTCGACACACTGTTATGAATTGTGGTCGTGATGGTTCGCGAATAAAACCATCGAAATGTGTAATTCGAGGGCTTTCGACTGCGATTCCCTCAGGGGGCGCTTGCGCTCCGGATCCAAATCCGCCCCTATTGAAAAAGGTTCGTCCCATCAGATTTAAGCAAAGGTCGCGTCTTGGCTAGAAGAAAGAGCGAATAGACTAAAGATTTGCATGCAAACGTTGCATAATGTCGAGGGACGAAAGATGCACAAGTTTACTCGTCTCCCTCGCAACGACGTCGTATGATTCTTCTCGCGACGACGTTCTCTGGTTCATCCACTGGCGACTCTGCAACGGGGTATTCCATCTTTCCTTCGACGACAAAGATGGGGACGATGTCGCCACTCCCGCTCTGTATCTCGTGTTCATGGAGTCCCTCTTTACCCTCTTGGCGAACCCACCTTCTCTCTCGTCCCGTTCCGTCGCCAGGCGCGTCTTCTCCCCGCGCCAGAGCAGTGACGGCGAATTATCGACGCGGAGCCACGGCGTTCGCCAGCGGTTCGAATGAGCGGAACGAGTCCATGTTCATGGACGAGAACGGCGTCGTAGACGACATGGATGGGTATTTGAACTATCTCTCCCCCGAGTACGAGTCAGTCTGGGACACCAAGCCTTCCTGGTGAGACTTCCCATTTTGTTTCCCGTCATGCTTTTGTTTTGTCCTCTTTCAATTTGCGATGGTACGGTGTGTAATTTTGGTTACTGTATATCAAGGTGAAGTTTTTTGGTCGATGTGTTCATGTTTCTAGTCGATTCAGCAATTGTTTGGGGGGTTTGCATTTGAAGGATTATTAGGAATTTCTTGTACAGATAAGTATGAAAGCTGTTCCAGAAAAAAAGTTCCAGTATTCGTCTGGAGACTTCTGGTGGTAGATAGCCCAAGTCCTTTCTGAAAAAGTCGATTACTAATGGGGATGGATAACTAAGGAATTCATAAATATCTCTGCAAGCAATTCAATTTGACCTGCACCAATAGAACCCATGTCAGTGGTTGAAGGTTGTGATCAGTAATTGGCACACTGTCCTTCAGCTTTAGGCATTCTGAATTATTTCCTATTTGTTTGATCTCCTAGCATCATTCCATGCTATTATCATCTGCCTTCAAGCACTTGCTTTCTAGAATTCTTTAGGAGCTCTGAAGCACTTCACATGTAGATCTACGAGCTTTGTCACATTTCTTGTTTACCTTGCATTGACAGAATCCTTTGACAAACTTTCTCCATGCATAGTTAATTCAGATGTACGATCAGTTCAACTTTAGTCATAACCATCTTTATATGTGCATTTTCAGCTTTTCTCCTCTGTGAAGATGCAAGTTCTATCTAATGTTGATAGCGAGTAGTTTACTCGTATTACTATTGTTCAGAATCCTTTGAAGGACCTGCTTTGCAGAAACTCAGAGATGTTTTGCTTTGTGTTCTCCCTCCCTACAGCTCTGTTTGACACCCGCAAACTTTACTTTTAAGACATGTTTGGCTAATATCCATATGCACTGTCTGGATATTGTCCAATAAACTTGAACTTTTGGAGAGAAAGTGCCATGAAGATGTTAGGCCTGTCTGAAATCTGGATGTTGGAGCATAGAGGTTCTTTTGTACACTTAACATTTGGATATTGGATTTTATGTCTTTTGGTCCATCTCATTTTATATTTTATAGGTGCATTCTCATTTACCAGATGGATATTGGGCTGCTTATAGTCTGCCTTTAATAGGAAATGAAGTGGCTTATTTCGTGATGCTTAGGTACCCAGTCTCACATCATGCATCAGATTTCATTCCAAAGATACTAATGGGAAATATACACTTCCTCCTCCATCATGATTCACCAATAAGCCTTCTTCACAAACAGTCAAATAGAGTTGATGACCAGAGTGATCAACCTTGTTTATATTGTGAGGACTCCAATGCTATGATTAAGCTCCTGCTCAATATGATACATAAATCAGCACTTGCCTCCTGTTGGTGATATCATAGCTTGTGTATGAGGTTTACCCATATGAAGGAAAAGTGAACTACCGCTAGAGAGGGATGATGTCCTGGTGATAATTAAAGCTCATTTCTCGAATCTAGTCTGATTGGTTTGCTCAACTATAATGAGTATTTGTTATTTGTTTTGTCAAAAGTTGAAACAAGAATCCTTCTTGTATTAGTAGTTTTCTTGTTCATAACTCAAGCTTGTGCATTTAATTGTTGCATTGACAGGTGTCAGCCTTGGACAATAACATTGACAGGAATGTTAGCAATTGCCGCTAGCTGGTTAATTTTGCATTCAATGTTGGTAACGATAATTATATCTTTGCTAATATGCTCATGGTGGTACATCTTCCTTTACTCTTACCCTAAGGTATGTGGCCATAACCCTATCACACGTCCTGCACTAAGAAAAAGGGATAGATTGGTTTTGCAAGATTTGGCTTTCCTGTTTCAGGCATACACGGACATGATTGCCGAGAGAAGAAAGAGGGTGAGAAGTGGCGTTGAAGATATATTTGGTTCAACAACAGCTGATGGCATAGATCAAACCTCCAACTGATCATTAGCTGGAGCAGGAAGAGGACAGCAGGAAAAGGATGAAGGGCGAGTCCTGGTATCTTGTGGAGTGATGAGGATTTTTTGAATGTCAAAAGCATCTCATGGTATGAAGATCTGTATTTAACACGAGCGGAAAATATTATTCTTTTCTTCGTTTTTGCATAGATGCTAAAGTTTATAGTCGGTAGTATCGTACAAATGTGTTGCAATGAAGGAAAAAAGAATTTAACTCTTTTATGGCTCGAGAAAATGTTGGAAGAATGTCGTACGTTGGAGATAGCATGAAATAAAAGAACCGCAAGTTTCTGGGAAGTTGGGTTTGGATCTCATAAGTGTAAAACCTAGAAAAGGAAGTTAGGAAGATTCTATTTAGTTGTTAGAACATGCCAAATTGATTACTTCTTTTTTCCCTTTCTTGCCAAAAAATGGAGTTATTATTATTTTTCTTTTCTTAACAGTAAAGCCTGAATTTTCGTTCAAATAAAAGAAAACCTCAAACAAACCTGTTGCTGGTTTGAGAAGCAACAACGATAGGAACAATTTCGTAATGGTCTCTTTTAATATGATACTTTTACCACCTTCTTCCACATGATAATCACATCTACATCTGAAAATAATTGTCCATCCCGACCCGCGAGTGTTTGATCCAAGTTGTGCCGGCACAACCCGAAACAAAATTGACCGATGTTTAGTATCAAGAACACGCTGCCTCTCAAACTTGGCGTGGATGTCATGTGCCTTTTCCCTTTAATTTTCATGGCCGACTTGAAAGTCTGAACTTCAGGGAGCCGCTGTTTTGTCGTTCGCTATTGACCATATGAGAAGTTGTTCCTAAGTAATCCATGGGTTGGGTTGGGTTGGGTTGGGTTGGGTTCGTCACCCTTTCGGTGGTTAATGATAGGTAGATCGACCCGAATCACAGCCCCGCCGGATAGCAAACTGAATAAACTGCTGGACAGTTTTAGCTAATTTAGCACAAACAATTAACCGATCCCCAACAAAAAGTTTCGGGGTCAATGGCCCCGTAAGAGCTGTCCGGGTGGGAGAGGAAGGGAGCCATTGACACTACCTTTAGCAGTTGCGACGGCTGCTCAGACAAAAACTCACGGCCTCACAAGCCAAACTCCTAGCAGTTACTGATCTCCCCTCCTTTGCTCGTCCTTCCTTTTCCTAGCTCGGTCCTTTGCCCTATTAACTTAAGCTCCTCGCGGAGAAGCATTAGCTTCGTTTTCTTTCTTTGACCAATTCGAGATCATCTGTGAGTGAAAATGGTGCTTGATACTAGTTTCAAGAATTACAGGATTTTCGTGGACCGGGAAAGGAACGAGTTAAAAGTGTGCCCACCTCTTAATTTGAAGAACACGGAATGGGTTCGGGATCCTCTGGAAGAGGCTCTTCCCACGTTGTTCAGGCAAATTTTGGTCATCATTGTCCTGAGTGGCATCATCTCCGTCCTCCTCAAGCCCCTCCATCAACCTCGGTTCGTCGCTGAGATCATTGTGAGTGCACGCGCGAGCATTCGCGCCCTCTCTTCCGAGTTTGCCGACATCTCTTGGTGTATGTTTTTACATTAATGAACACTTGAAAACTCAGGGCAGCGTAAAACGTCGTTTTTTGGGTAGACTAGGCATGCCCTTCCTCTGTTCGACAATCCTACATTGTGAAACGTTGTGTATTTTTCGAATTAGCAACCGCAGTCTGGATGTCGTATGGATCTAGGTCGAGCTCTTGAAACATATAAAAGGGCAGGAATTACCGTTTTCTGGGAGGGAAATTTCAAGTTCAAAGGAAGCCTCTATTAAAAGCATCCTAGGTTCCCCTTTTTGTTCCTACGCTAGCTTTCCTCTTGCATTTGCTCATCTTGGCCATCTGAATCCTCTCAAGCTTTCGATGTGAAAATGAAGAGGAAGCAACAATAAGAGCTGAAACTCATCAACCTACCCAATTGCTTGCAGGGCGGCATCCTCATAGGGCCTTCGTTGCTAGGAACTAACAAATACTTCCACGATCATTTTCTTCCTTTCGGGAGTGCGACGATGTTGGAGGCGTTCACCACCTTGGGTGTCGTCTATTACATGTTCCTTGTCGGCTTAGAGATGAACTTGGCTCCTATACTTCGAATCCGGAGGAAATCCATCAGCATTGCCCTGGCTGGGATTTTTGTCCCGCTCGCCATAGGATTTGGGTCGTATTTCGTGATTGCGCCGAAAGCTGAAAAGACGGACAAGAAGTGGTTGAGACAAAGGGGAGCCTTCGTGTGGGGCATCGCCCTCACAGCCACGAGCTTACCCGACATCACACGGGTTCTTTCCGACCTCAAGCTCCTGCGCACGGAGACCGGAAGAACGGCGCTGTCCTGCGCCTATGTGAGCGACATAGGCACTTGGCTGTTGCTCATTACAATGATCACAGTGTCTCATGACAACGTCTTCTTCATGACGATCTCTACCGTTGTTTTCGTGGTGTTCTGCTTGTACGTGGCCCGTCCGGCTCTCTTGTGGCTCATCAACCAGACGATGGACGGAGAGGAGTACACGGAGTACCAGGTCCAATTCGTCCTCTGTGGAGTCATGCTATGGGGATTCATAACGGATGCAATAGGACAGAACTCAATCTTTGGGGCTTTCATGTTCGGTTTCATCCTGCCGAGTGGCCAGCTCGCGACCCTAATCACAGAGAGGCTTGACAGGGTGACATCGTGGATAATGCTACCGCTATATTGCCTAGTGAACGGCCTCCGGACCAATATCCCCAATATGCGAGCGGAAGGGAAGAACTATTGGCACGTAGCGGTCTTCATATGCTTGGCTTGGGGTGCCAAGTTCTTGAGCACCCTTCTCATCTCTGCATACTACAATATGGAAAGACGGGAATCCGTAACGCTTGCAGCGCTCATGAACACCAAAGGAATATTGGCCATAATCATCATTAACATTGGGCGGGATCTGTTGGTACGGCTCTCTAACTGTCATTTGAACCGCGATTTAGTTTAAGTCTCGAAACCATGCGACTTTGTAATGTGAATTTATGCGATACAGCTTCTAGACATCGAGTCATTTGCGGTGATGGTCATAGCACTCCTGCTGATGACATTCACAGTCGTTCCAATCGTCAGGCGCACCTACAGAACTGAAAAGCCTCAGATGCCGCACAAAAGGAGGACCGTCCAGAACAATGGACTAGATTCGCCGCTTCAAGTCCTCACGGGCATCTACTCAATGAAGAGCGTGCGTGGCATCGTGAACCTACTGCAGCTCTCTCATGCTACCAGGCAGTCCCCGATCCACGTCGTGGCCGTCCACCTGGTGGAGCTCACAGAGCGTACTTCAGCATCGATGCTGGTCGTGCATGACGCGTACAAGCGACATTCCCACAGGGCAAGCAAGGTGGAGAATGCCAGGGCCGAGTCAGATCAGATCATTGAAGCCTTTGAAGACTGTGAAAGGGAAAGCAACAAGACGGTGACCATCGAAGCTCTGACTGCTCTTTCGCCCTACGCCACGATACACGTGGATATTTGCAGCATCGCAGAAGACAAGCGAGCTTCAATCATAATCATACCATTCCACATACAGGGAAAGAACAATGACGAATCCGAGAGCAGCAGTTCTTCCATCAAAGATGTCAACCAAAATGTGTTGGCGGGAGCACCATGCTCCATAGCTTTGTTGGTCAACCGGGGTCTAGGGATGTCCCACCACAGGCCGCGTGCATTGTTGATGTTCTTCGTATGCGGGCCCGACGATCGGGAGGCCTTAGCGTATGCCTGGAGGATGGCACTCCAGCCGGAGGTTCACCTGACGGTTGTACGGTTCTTCGAAGGGGAAGGCGCCATAGACCCCACACCAGTGGACGACCCCAGGGACAGCGAAAGGGCTTTTGCGTTCTTTGAAGAGCATTCCAGGCAAAGAGCAATAGACGAAGGGTACATAAACGAATTTAGGTCAAATACGATGGACAATCAGTCCGTCACTTACACAGAGGAAGTGGTGAACGACATGAATGAAATCCTGACTGTCATGAGGCAAATAATGGAGCAACGATCGTATGAATTGTGCATAGTGGGACAAGGGAAACATAGCACATCCCCACTACTAGCCAGCCTGCCAGAATTAACCGAGTATCCGGAGTTGGGAGCCTTAGGAGATGTGATCGTCACATCTAATTTCTCATTGGACTCGTCTGTTCTGGTAGTGCAGCAGTATACCAACAGGGTTCCGGGGTCAGAAGTAGGGTCTAACAGGTTTTTGGCCAACGCCCGTTGGAAAGTCAAGAACTGGCGGCGCAAAAGCACTTATTAAGCAAAGGAACGACAAAACAACCGGCAGCAATCACTTATCAGCAACCCCCAAAGCCGGTCCAGTATATCTTGACTTGTCCATGGTGATAGAGTGGCTTCATTGCTTCCAGCATTCGTCCAGCATTTGCCCCCACATTAGAATAGTTCTGGAATGGAAACTGGCACACCGTGCTTCAAACTGCCTGCATCCAAAGTAGATTTCTCTGTCCCCAACGTACACTTTTTGCCATGAGTGTACGATCGGGTCGAGGCTTCTTAATAGAAAAATATACCGTTTCCATTTGATGTATATAGTTAAAGGGCGGTAATCCTAGGAACACAAAAGATGATTTCCAAAATAAATGGAGCTGTTCCTAAGAAAAGACCCCCCTACACATTCAGTGAAACTTAACTTTGATGGAACTATTCTTTCAGGACCAACGAGGCACCTCTCAAAAACAGAAAAAGAGCCTTATCAGGAACGAAGTAGGATTTACACCGTCAGTACACCCCATTAGATATATAATTCAAGCCGAGTAATCCACAACCAAGGGGGGATATCGATAAAGAATGCATCGACATCTACTAGTACATCAGATAGATTCTATACCATATGGAGTTATCTATGCTGGATCATAATCTACTAACAACTTATCCCCAAAAGGGTTCCAATTATTTTGAACTTAAACACATTCATCCTCCTCGTGCGTCTCAGTAGCCGTTGGTAGATTATAATACCCGTCACATGCAAGAATAGCAAAGCTTGAACCCACATTGGAACAAGGAAGAGCACTTGGATTGCTCCAGCCCGCTTCACCTGGAAATCAACCTCCTTGACATCCAGGGAAACAGCTTGAAATCCAACAATAGAAACCATGCAAGAGAGCATAGAATAAGTTCAACAACTGCCGATGAATCAAAAATCTCAAAAACTTGATTATAAAGAAACGAAGAATATGGTAAGGTACATGGGCATGATCATAAATTGACCTGCGAAAAGAAAATGAATGAATTTAAAATCTTCAGAAGACTTGAAGCTTTGATTCAGAAAGACGACCAATATCTTTGCTCCTCACAGATAAATTGCTTCCCTAAAGCTAGATCAGTAAAAACAAGTTCTTTCATTTCATGGAAACCACCAGAATCGTCTTTGGGTGCCGTAAAACCCATGAACTTCTATAGGCCACTCATGTATCTGTCAATACAGTTCCATCGCACTCAGCTGACAGGTTGTATAAGAATATATATGACAGATATAAGAGAAACTTTCCCATTCACTGAAATCTAATGATAAAACTAATCTGCTACTCGATACTCTCATGAGTTTTGCCAGTGGGTGCAAGGACAGACAAGAACACCAACTGTAAGCAAGCTAGAGCGACCTAGCATCACTATATAGCGGAAAGAAGATAGTAAAGCAAAAGATAACAACAGGTCTCAAAACAAGCACATTCTTACAGATTACAATTCCAGTGAACAAACTGTACACTAAGCAGAATGTTCCATCCAAATTCTTTCTTTTTCCAAAGATGCTGGACATTTGATAGGAGACCAAAAAAAAATCACCTATACATCACAGCGTAAGCAGTTAAGCATCTTGAACCCAAATTCTCACAGTTCTATCAGAATCAAGGCCAGCGGACGCAATCTTGTTCTCTGTGGGATGGCACGTTACAGAAATGACTGTATCGGAGTGGCCCTCGAGTTTCTGAATTAGGTTTTTCCCTTGGAGATCCCATATGCAGATGCACCGATCCTCGGAGCCGCTAACAATATACTTTCCATTTGTAACAGAGAATGTAGAAGTTAAACAGTAGACACTGTTCTTATGACCTGCATAAATCTTCAAGAACTTCCCAGTTGCGTAGTTCCACAGCTTCTGCAACCCAATGTACAAAAAGTTATGAAACTGGAGACAATTTAGTGATGCCAACTTCTACTCATCCACTAATATCTCTTCCCTTATCGCATTTATTAGCAAGCATCATGAGAATTTCTGAACTTATCCTGCTGTAATTAACTTCATACAGATATAATCAAACTATCTAGCTGGTCCAACAAGAGGATTTCTGAACATATCAGCAAAGCACATGAATGTAAGGGAAATTCAAAACTGAAATGAGGAAATTTTTTTTAAAAGAATTAAAGAAGAAAAGAAAAGCAATCACCAATCAACAAGCAAGAACCATACACTAATCGATAACATACGCACAAATTTCCACATAATTATATGATTCGATAAGGATAAAAGAGCAAACTTACAAGAGTGTCATTGAGAGTGGCGACGAGAATGAACTTGCCATTCGGCGAGAACTTGACGAAAGAGACAGCGGGCACTGTATCGTCAATCAGTGTCTTCAAGCAAGCCCCGTTCTTGGTGTCCCAGATCTTGCACGAGCCGTCGTGACTTCCAGACACAATGAGCGAGCCGTCGCGGTTGAAGTGCACGGACGTCACGGGCATGGAGTGAGCCCTAATCACGTTGAGGCACTTGCCGGTCTTGACCTCCCAGATGCGAATCGTCTCATCGAACGACCCGGACACGATGAGGCTGGACTGGGGGTTGAAGTTGACGCAGAAGACGAAGTCGGTGTGGCCCTTGAGGGTCTTGAGGCAGTCGAAGGGGGATCGGGAAGACCAGATGCGGAGGGTGCGGTCGTCGGAGGCGGAGCAGATGTAGTGGGAGTCGGAGGACCAGGCGAGGTCGGAGACGCCCTCGGAGTGGCCGACGAGGCGGTGGAGAAGGGAGAGGGTGGAGGAGGACCAGATGATTAGGGTTTTGTCGAGGGAGGCAGAGGCCAGGAGGGTGCCGTCGTTGGAGAACTTCACGCAGGAGACGGCGCTGGAGTGGCCGGTCAGGGTCCTCAGGTGGCGGTACGGTCTGTACTCCGGTGGCGGCGCTACGGCGGTGGCGCCACCGCTGGCCATTTTCTGATCAAACTTGTTAAGATTAAACGGAGACGTCGTCCGACTAAACAAGTTAAAGCTTACGGACCGGCTCGGAATGCCCCTTTATAAGGGGGTCGGGCTATCAAATTTGGCGGTGTTTGGACGTCCGGACATGATTAATACAAAATATATTAAAATATAATATCAGAATCATTAAATTTTGTTAAATTCTAGATATTTTATCTGGTGAAATTTAAATTAAAAAAATCAGAAAAATAAAATAAATTTCTTATTCAAATAAGAAAATCGGACATCTGGTTAGGACAAAGGTTGATGCAATGGTAAACCACCCACAGAGGTGGAAATAGAGATGGGGAGGGAGAGGGTGATAGAGCGAAGATGGAGATCGAGAGCTCAAATCGACGGCGACCACCACGACGGGGTTGCCTGAACATCGCACGGCTGTCGACACTAAGGGGCTTCTCTCTTGGGGTTTGTTGGGGTTGCTTGGGATGGGACAGAAGCAAACTTGTCTCACTAATTAATTCTCTAAAGTTTTTATCCGTTTGGTTGGAACGATCGATCTCTTGTCGGAGCAAGATCGGGCCGATGTCGCTGTCCTAACGATGGGCATAACGGGCGACGACCAGTTATTGTACTAAAATGATATGTCTCGACCCTGGGAGTGAAAATAGAGCTGTCGATAACAAGGACGCGATTCACCATACCGTCTTAGAAGTCAATCTCTTGAGCATCATGTAGCCAAAACATGCTACTTTACTCCATTTATTAGCGAAACTAGTTAAAGAATAAAATCGGCACCCCTAATAAGAAAGGGATTTCAAGTTTAAAACAAACTGTGATGCAGTATCTTAAGAACAGTTGAAGAAAAATGAATTCTTGAGTGTGCCTCAGTCCTTGCTTTTGACGAGATTGGAAAGGAAAAACTTAACTCGATAGCATGAGAAGTCATTGCATGATTTATATAGACCACGAAGACCAACGTCCTGAACCATTTATTGCGTGCTCCCGCCGGGAGAACCACATAGTCGACAGTTCAGGTAAATTTAATCAACATGGCAAGAAGATCAATCACTACAGCCTTGCTAAGGTTGCAGACTTGCAAGGAATCAGACGCACCTAAACATAACCTTCCGATCAAGCATCATATATGCAATTGAACTAGGTTTCCCACGGTGCAGGCATCAACCGGAGCTTTTCCTCAGCAGCTTGACTGCCGGCAGGAGCTCTCTCTTCAGCCAGCAATGACTGCAAATCGCTACCATTGGCCAAGCTGTTGAACTCGACAGCTTTCGAAGGCATGGTTGGGTATCGCCGCTGGCAGAATGTCATCAATCTCTTGATTGATTGCAGGTACTTACGGGTTGTCTCATCATTCATGATATGGGCCACACTGTTTGTGTAGATTTTCTCACGAGCTGAACGTTCGTGGATACCAACCATAGTGACACCAATAGGCCAGGGTGCATTTCCAATGGCCATCTTTATGTAATGATCCATTGCTGCGAGGTAGTCTCGCTTAATGCAACAGTTAACAACTATCATCAACGCTTGCCGGATATCGTCAGGGAGAACCTGGAGATTTAGATAACCAGAGATGCGATCAGTATCAGTTCATCGATTGTCCACTCATAAACAGCAAAAAACGTAGAGCCAAAAAAGAAAAAAAAGTGTCCACTCACAGACACAAGACACAGATTATCTATCAATTGTCGAGCTAGATAAGAGAAGGAGAATAAAGGATTAGTTCATTATGGTATGGCCATCTGACTTATCAATATTTGCCCACTCAATCACCATCTATTCCACACGTGATGGATATGAACTGCTCCAAATCTATAGATATTCAACACCAGCTCCTTCAACTCCAAAAGATTCAAATAATGCCGAGTGATATAACATACTGTGACAAGTTCCAGATTACAAATGTATACCAACTTAATGAAAGAAAGCAAAGAAAGTTAACTTTTCCGAGATCTGCCTTCTGTACATAACTTTAAGTGAAGCCAGCCAGCCAATGCATAGAACTATGAAACTACCGGCCAGTTAACCTGAGGGCCCAACACTAGTAACCCCAAGGAAGAGGAGAGAAGGAATGTCATACCATGTCAAAGTTTCACATAATATAAGCATCAGCCTAAGAAATCTTTTGGGGCGAGAAAAAGTGTAATAAAACGGGTGAACAAAAATGAAAATTCCTTGCAACCCTAATCAATTGTTACAATGGTCTCAGCACAATAATTTCATTATTAGAAAATTGCGCCTGTAAAAATAATATGGAGAATGTTCTGGACAAAGGGTGAGTGCTACTACCATCACCTCCTCATTCACTCAGAGTGAGGAAGGCTATACTCAAGCACAAGGGCTCGGCTTGGAGGAGGTCCATCTCCTCAAGATAAGAGGATTGGGTTCGATTCCCATCCTCTCCCTCCAGATCTTACCCATAACAGAAGCAACATTACTCATAATGGATTAATCTCCTCACAGAAACTATTCGGCCAATAACAGAGAATTATTACTTTCACTCTCATAATACAGCAAAGAGCACTGCCACTCCCAGATTGACAATCGACTGCAAAACCATTAAAGGAGTGAGCATGAAGAAACTCATCTATTACACTATTGAATGAAACCAGATCCATCTCCCTCGGTTTTGAATAATTTAGAGTTTGACAACTGCCTTCCCATTGTTTAGGTTTTGTCACGTGGATGAAACAACCAAACTTCCAACAAAGAGCAAGCAAGGTAGCATGAGACAAGGACAAACATCCACGCATCATTTACACTTCGAGCAAGTCAATCATTCAATTCAGCAACAGGATCACAACAGGTTTTCACCACTAAGTAGATCACAATTAAGTTAAAACAAACATTAACTTGCCGTTTGGCCTTAACAATAAGTTAGACAGTAGAAATCTAGTAAAGACAAAATTTTTAGGAACAGAAACCTCACCTTCTTCCTGCAAAACTTGAACAGCGGATTCAAGTACCTCGCACACTGCTTAAAAGTCGCCACCATCGACTTCCCCTTCGCCGTCCGCTTCTCTGCGTCCGGCATCTCATCCAGCTCCTGCTTCCACTCATTCAACAACCTCTTAAAATACACCAAGATTTTATCTTCATCGCACAACTCGTCGAAATTCGCCTTCATCCGCTTCAAATCCTTGTCGGCATCGGCTCCACTCGACCCTCCGTCACCGCTCAGCTCATCCTCGCCCCTCCGGCCCTGTCCGTCCTCCCCTGCGCCGTCCTCTCTCTCCTTCCTCTTTCTATCCCCCATCATCCCGCTCTTCTGTCGCTTCCTCAGCTCAGCGATGTCGCGGAGGAAGTCGTTCGTCTGACCTTCGGTCATGTCGCTGTCGACCTCGAACAGCCCCGCCTTAAGGACGTACTTGAGCCGGTCCAGCCGAGCGTCGTCGTCCTCGCCGAAGAGCGTGATCGGCTGCTTCAGGAACCGGAGGCGGCGGATCACTTCCTGCCTCGGCAGGACCAGGTTGTCGATGTTCTGCTCGTCGGTGAGGGATTTGGACGACGCGGCGGCGGAGGTGGACATCGCGGAGGAGGAGGCGGAGGAGGAGGACGGATTGGGTTTGGAGGCGGCATCGGAGGAGGAGGATTGGCGGTGGGATTTGGCCTCGAGCTCGCGCTTCTCTTCCTCGCGGAGCTTCTGGATTTGCTTCTGTTCGATTTCGGAGCGCTTGAAGATGCGCCGACCGCCAGTTTCTTCGGCGAGGGTCTGGCGTTTCTTGAGGAGTTCTTGCTTGAGGATGTCCATACTAGGGTTCGTTTTGGCTTCGAGGATAGGTGGAGGAGGAGGAGGAGGAGAAAGGAAGAGGAAGGGATATAGCGAACCGAGAGGTCAGAGTTTAGCTCGGACTATCAACCGTAGGACCGACTCGTGTCTTATTAAGTCCGGTCCGGTTCTTATAAAAGGAGTAAAAAGGAAAATGTTAATAATTTTTTGATATAAAATTGAAATCCTCAAAATTAGATGGAAAAAAAAAATCATATCTATTTCCACCGCGATATATCTATCTTTACTTTTTTTGACATCAACAATCCATCTTTTATACTTGTGAGATACGTTAAACTTTAATTAGATATTTTTCAGCTAAAGTAATGTCGTTTTTATTTCAATTAAGCTATGTAGGCTCCATTGTCAATATAATTTACCTTCCACAGTACAAAAAATCTATATAAGGTAGGTACGTCACATTTAGAAATTGAGTTTTTCTATTTCATCAAATTTAGAATAAATGTATCATAGTAAGTGTAATTTAAGGTTCTTAATAGAAATTGTCGATTTCTCGGGCGTCCGATTTTCTCTCGGAACCGGAGAATTGGACCAACTAATTATAAGATCGAACCAAGTCCAGTTTGATTTTCAGTCGGTCCAATGGGATTGGGGAGGAAGAGAGAGAGAGAGAGAGAGAGAGATGAAGGGCATATACTTAGATGAGCGGTAGAATTTTGACTTTTGATTGACTAAAAAGTGAGACTCGATGGAGAAAACAAAAAATATATTGAGATGAAGAAAACTTAACGAAAGAAAAATTAGGCGGTTCTAATTTCGATGCAAGTAATTTGATCCAATCTCGCCTTTATAGAAACTAGACTGCTTGGGAACCAGTTTCGTTTTTAGGAAGCATGGACAATATCATAACTCCGAAGAACCGAACCAACCTAGTTAGTCCACGCAGTTCTCTGGCCTAGTTTTTAATTTTTTTTCCAAAAGTAAATTAAAAAATGGGTTAAGGATCAGGTTAAACCGGGTTCATGTTATAGCTTTGCTTAATCCAGATTACCGGGTGCACTCGGGCTAAAGGCTCCCTGGGTTCGGAAGCTTTCTAAATTGCAATCGAGAGTCATCTGGTGCCGTCGAGAGGAGTCCCCAACGCCAAAGGAGAAGATGACGACGATCCGCAGATTCTGCTGCAACGACCTCCTTCGCTTCGCGCCCGTCAATCTCGACCACCTTACCGAAACCGTGAGCTCTTCATGCCCAATTCTTTTCCGATTCCAACTCCGTACATTTCAACTGGCTTTGAGGATTGAAATTTCTTGGCCTTCTTTTCTTATGCATCCGCGCAGTTTAACATGTCGTTCTATATGACCTACTTGGCGAGATGGCCGGATTACTTCCACGTCGCTGAAGGTCCCGGCAAGCGAATCATGGGTTACAGTGAGTAAGCTGGAGTTCTCTCTTTGTTTTTTTTTTTTTTTGATGGGGGTTCTCACGAATGACCTTGTCGGTTTATAGGATGTTCTTGTTTTGGATTTCACTTATAGCTTCCATACTTTGTTGCGCAAATGGGACTGCGTAGTTTCGTGCTCATGGAGAAAGAAACCCTTTATTCGAGGGCTTATATAATTCTCTGGAGAGCTTGTGCCCCTCTCTCTCAACTGAGCAAGAACTTTGCCTTTCCTTATCGCACCATCGCCGTTTACTTGCAGTCCAAAATGTGGAATTTATTTTTGTTTTTTCCATTTCCATGTATCTCTCCCAGAGCAATGCGACCTGAGAGAATTGCAGTATGGATGATGGGGCAGTGATGGGTACAAGAAATAGCATTTGTCCACTTGACGCCATAGGGTAGAGGGCTAGGAGTTGTAGAAGCTATGCTGACTGACTTCGCTTAATCCTTACACAACTTTCAAATGCGAAAATTAATTTTCTGTGCGGTTATAAGGGATTTCTTATTGATAGAACATGATGCGCCCATTCCTGTGGACGTTAGTATCCGGTTACTGTATCTACTCAAGTGAAAATTGATCATTAAAGTTATTAGGAATTTGAGTGAAGCTTATAAAATGGGAGAAAATGGTGTAAAAATTCCCATATAGAGACTGGAGTTTAAGTTATATGCTTTTATTTTCAGTGGATGGGCCAGAGTAGGATGAGCAAGTGTGGCAAGCTTAATCTTATGGTATGGGGTTCCGAGGTTTCCTCATTCTGCACCAGAATTGTTGTCATTTATAATGTAGCTTCATTGTCGGCTTCTGCTGTAAATTCTTCCTTTGTCTTTTACAGGCATAACTTGGTAAAATATTAAATTTTCTGCCTTTGTATGTGATGCAGTTATGGGAAAAGTTGAAGGGCAGGGTGAATCTTGGCATGGGCACGTAACGGCCGTAACCGTTGCCCCAGAGTACCGGAGGCAACAGGTGGCCAAGAAACTGATGAATTTGCTGGAAGACATTAGTGACAAGATGTAAGAGAAATGCGCAATTTCATCTTATACTAATGGGGGAAATTCTGTTTCTTTTGTTATGGAAAGCCTGATTTCAGCAATCATCAAATCTCTTTCTCGCTGAGCATGTGCGAACTACCTTTTCATCTATGACCATGGAAATGAGTTAGCCATATAGACAATGAATTGTGAGCATTGGTGTCAAAGTGTGTCTGTGCTGGAACTCTAATGTCATCTGTTCAAGTGAATGATTCCCCAAATCTCAAGTGCACTCTAATGTTGCAGTATAATGTGGGGGTGCTTTTTGTATTCTCTGTCCTTCTGCCTGTCTCTCTCAGAAAGTAAATTAAGGATGAGACAGCAACAGATGATGAGACAGCAACAGATGATAAAGATAAGGCAAGATTAATTGAGATATGGAACCTCTTAATTCTTCCCCTTATATTAATGTTGCTAGTACATGTGGTTCAGTTTAATAGGGGGATTAAGGTATTAGATCTTTTGACCTTTGCAATATTTTTGGCGTGAATTTGTCCCATTTGCGCATCTGATCTATTCAGTAATTGTCTTTTCGGCTCCTTTCTTTTTACTAAGCAGCCAGCCAGATGAAGGTGTTGCAGCTTCCATTTGGTTACTATGTAAATTATTTGAGCCATAGTAAAAAAGGTGCCAGGGGGAATTTGAGTACAAATGAAAAAAAGGCACTGGAACCTTTAAGTGGTCCAAGATTGGTGAACTATGAAGAGATAATGTCTTCTGTTGATGCCAAATGATGGATGGGGCAAGACCTTTGAGAAAGGATGTGGTTAATTATTCATAGGAGTGATTTTTCAGTCGTGAGGGTGCAGTATACAAGTTGAGTTAGGAATAGTGGCCAACCCTTAAAATAGACAAGATGGTTTCTATTTAAGCTTCTCCTGCCATCAATAGAAGCCTTGCGACCTAGCAGGTTAAAGTTGTCAATTCAGGTTCTTTTGGTCTCAATGATTCATTTAATGTTTCTTTTTAAAGAAAAAAAATACTTTTTCTGGGAGTCATTCTATTGACATTGGTTCTTTCCCTTTTAATGCTTGCATATTGACTGAAAGCAATAATCTTTGATAAGTTCTAAATTCACTTACTTTCAAGTACTGCCCTAGATTCCTTTCAGCATATCCCTAGTGCATTGGACCAGCTGGAAACTGAGTGGGTGATTGAATTAATGAAGACTCGGTTGTTTTATTTGTTTCAGTGGTTATTCTGAGTTTGTATTATCCATCTTGTCTATTCATCTTCCTTTGTGGGAAAAGTGTTATAGAAGACACTGCCTGTTCATACATATTCATTTTTTTTTCTGAAAATTAATCTTAGCTGGACCTGTCTACCCAGATTCTAATTTTTTTCAAGACTGCCTAGACGCTACATCGTTATTTTTTCATCTTAGGGCTTAATAGAAGCCGTAGATGCGTGCTCTCATTTCCGTAATTAACAATACAATAACTTTTCTTTGGCAGTGACAAGGCTTACTTTGTCGATCTCTTTGTGCGAGCATCAAACACTCCAGCCATAAAGATGTATGAGAAGGTGAACCTTCTTTGACTAGCTGAATTATTTGCTCACATCTGTCTTGTTCTCCTTAGTCCGCTCTTTTTTTTTTCCCTGTCAATTAGGTGTTTGAAAAGAGATGCCTTCTTCCATTGTGTGTAGACATGGAGAACTGTACGTGTTATAATGATCAAGGGATTAGCAGCCGAAACTCTATTAATGAAAATAGAAACTGAAAGAAAGCGCTGAGCTTCAGGAGTTTATAGCCCGTTTCTTTAGTCTGCCATCCATGAGTTCAGGCTCTCTTTAACTGTGAGCCTGTGATTAAATTCGCATGTGCAGTCATGGGAAGTGAAAATCCATTAACGCCTTACGGAATCTCGGCCTTCATTTTCCTTATAAGAATCTATACCGACTAATGTTAGGTATGCCGAGATCAACCTACTGAAAGGTTTTCTAAGTGATGTTCCCAACTACATTTGGGCCTTTTTAAGTATGTGGGTATGCTCAATATCCAATAAGATCTGGGGTATCACTTAATAAACCAATTCAGTAGATCAATCTTACCTAGTGTCATTCTGAATCTAAGCAAGTTAATCACGCAATCAATGCAAAGGCATGTGCATGATGCGTGCGCAAATACAGTCTTTGTGTAGGTATCGACAAGTGGCTGCCCTCTTTCCATGGAGTCGTTCATTGGCAATGCTAACTCCCTATAATGAAGATTTGTTTATTTCTTGTTTATCGTGCTCATCTTTCTATTTCTTTTTTCTCAGCTTGGATACGTAATATACAGAAGGGTGCTACGGTATTATTCTGGTGAAGAAGATGCTTTAGGTGAGTCTCCCTTTTCACCCTAGTGAATTGTTCTTCCACGAACTTCATCATCTTCCCAATCGATTGCTGCTTCAATGATCGACATCTTCATCTCCAGATATGAGGAAGGCATTGTCTCGGGATGTCGAGAAGAAGTCCATCATCCCCCTCAAACGGCCAATAACTCCAGATGAACTGGAGTACGACTAGAGATGTTCATCTCTACTTGAGCCGGGGACGAGAATGATACGATAGCAGCGCTAAGCACTGCAGTTGGGGGACCTTTGTCGCGCGGACATGAGATCAAACGTCATACCCTGCTTTCTATTTGTTGAATATTTCGACGTGATCTTCAAGCGTCTCGAAGTTGAGTTCTTTTTTTTAGCCTAAACTTTGATCTGCCGTATGTAATAGACTAAATAGTTTCCTGAATGGTTCGAGTTCGACTGTCTCACTGCAATCCACTAGGTCGCGTGCCCATCTTTAGTAACAAGTACAATCAAGTAGGAGCAACCGATGACCGGTTTCGGACCGCGGGCGACGAGGGACTCGGAGAGATCGCTTTGAGATGAACTGTGAGTGGAGCTCGTTCAATGCATGGGAGAGCTCATCACGTCACAAACGATGCGAGGCTTCGCTTCTTATGTATACTACCATATCTAAATTCGACTCTATAATTTGGTATTTACTGGCGGTAAAAGACCAAAAAACCCATGCCCTGTTTCTCAAGCGGAGTGAATTTGTTTGCCGCGTCGGAAGGAACCGTGTAACCGGGAGCAACGAACCCGACAAGGCGCACGACGCAGTGCCACTCTTCAAAGTCCAAAACTTTATGCTCATGCTCGTTTTCCTGAATTCTCGCGGAGGGAGTGGAGAAACCGGAGCGAAGCCATGGTCTCTCTTCGCTTCCCCTTCTCGTTTTCTCAGCCCCCCAAGCACCCTCTCCCCCGCCGCTCCCCCTCCGCCCTTTCCTTCGCCGTCGCCGCCGCCGTCGGGGCCGCCGTCGGAGCCGCCGGCATTGCCGCGTCCCGGGACCCGCGGCGCCCGTTCCTTCAGAGCGCGCTCGATTTCCTCGTCTCCGGGAGCTCTTCCTTGCCCCTCTGGGGCTCGCTCTCTCTGGCCGAGAATTCTCCTCCGATCGTCGAGTCGAAGACCGGCGCATCGTTCCCTTCGGTCATTGACGGATCGCGGCAGCTCCTGGGGGTCGGGTTGAGGAGGAAGAGCCTGCTGGGTTTGAAGAACATCGATGTCTATGCTTTCGGTACGGGCATTTCTGCTCCTCTTCCTGGGATATATGCATTATTTGTTGTTTCTTCTGATGTTTCCAGTGTGTCTGAAGATCGTGCATTCTTGTTAATTGGGGTGAAGATAGTGTTTGCTTAAGAATTGGTGCCAGCTTTGTATTTTGAATCCGGTGTTTTTTATTACTAAATTGATCGTGTGCGTTCGTGTCCCCATATATTTTCCAGTGACATGGTGTCTTCAGTTCAGTGTAGAACTAGATTTCTGGGATATAAGGTCCTTTATATCTAAGTGAGATGAGATTAGTCGCAGCAAGTACTGTTAGAGGAAGCTTTCTGCAAACAATCATCACAGTGAAGCTTTTACGTTAAGGATCGGCATGTGGGACTATTTCTGAGCGGCCAAACTGGAAGCAGCTACTGGAATTTGTTCATTCAGACAGGCATATTCATAGGCAACTCTGGACAAGCAACTCAAATGATTCGCTGATGCAAAAAATTTGTTTATACTTCATTGAAACTGGGGATCTACCAGTCTTTGCTGGAAAATTCTACAGAAGAGTGAACATGACCTAGAGCTTGCTTTTACGGTGTTAGTGCTCTTGCTTGTCATAGTCAACATTTGACATCTATTGAATGCTACAATAATGCTCCTCCATGTAATTAAGACATCTCAAACCTTTTTAAGATCTGTTGCTTGGTAATTTTGCGAATGATATTTACCAAAAAAAAAAAAATTGCAATGATCTCAGTAGTGGCAGTTAATTTGAGGCATTTGCTGTCTAGAATTTTACAGGTTTTGGCATTTTCCACAACTTACTGGACTCTCTGCCCTTCATATTCCATGACTTCATTTTTTATTACATCCATCAGCGGCTGTACTTACAGTATA
This sequence comes from Melaleuca quinquenervia, assembly GCA_030064385.1. Lineage (NCBI taxonomy): Eukaryota > Viridiplantae > Streptophyta > Magnoliopsida > Myrtales > Myrtaceae > Melaleuca > Melaleuca quinquenervia. Next base: position 5,254,147 of record CM057728.1, on the reverse strand, counting down.
ATCCAACACTTAGTTTGTGCAAGTTTCTACTGTATATGCTCTGCATTGCTTGAACAGTTGATTAGGTGCCACCGTTCACATCCATTTCCAGATTATTTAAGAATAAATGAGGTGGCTATTGCTTGCCTAATGAACGTCACTTGTAATTATAACTTGCTTATGCTGCTGTAATCTTTCTAGATCAAACTGCTTTCCTGTATTGGCTTGTGGCACTTTTATTGCATCATAATATTTTATGCTTCAAGGTATCTACACGAGCACTGACAAAGCTCTGGCTGTGAAGGTGTATATGCTGATGATAAGGATGTAAACAAGCTGCTCAAGGAGAAATATGGAAAACTATCCATTTCTGAGCTCAAGGAAAGCAAGGAAGTGTCAGAGGATCTAATGGAAAGTGATATATGCGTAACTGTCAGGCTTCAAATTGTATATGGTAAATTGAGTATTAAATCTGTACGCAGCGCATTTGAAGAATCAGTTGGAAACAGACTCAGAAAGTTCAGCCACGAAGACAATAAGGAATTGCTTCAAAGGTGAGTTGAGGCCTTGGCAGCTGTTGTGAGCTGCATATAACTGATTCTAATAGATAAAGTGAGGAATTTTGATTTAGAAGTATTACAAATTAAAAAGACACCGGACACACAAACTGTTAGAGCTCTTTCTCCCAAATGACTTGCTTCTAGTTTTATATTTTCAGTGTTGAAATATTCGAGCGATTTCATGTAGTATAGTGTTCCATATGGCTACTTCTTTTCCAATTGTGGTTAACGTTTTATCCCTGTTTAATGTGGTTTATTATGACTTCCTTTCCACATTATGTTGCTCTATTTGAGAAAGACATGTTATTGCTGAGTGTTTAATTATTGTGCATCTAGTAACATGTAATCCACATCTATAGTGACTTTGAAAGATGATTATGCAGATTTACTTCCCAGTTCAAGGATGAGTACAAAATACCACGAGGATCTGTGATAGACCTTTCACGAGACCGGGGTCATGTACTTCGCACTACAAGTAAGATGATTTGATAGATTACTTGAGACACTCAGATTGCACCATCTTCTTAGTTGAGGAACAGTTCTATTCCACGCATTGTCTTTCTCTAGCGTACAACACCTCAAACACAGCATATGAATTTTACCTCCAAAGTAAAGTTAAAGAATATGTGACTCGAATCCCATCAAACCATAATGATTGCAATTGTGCATATTCTCATATAGCCCTTTCTCTATGGAACGGCTACATTTAAATTCATACATTTTTAGCATGAACTTTATTTTTTCCTGTTCCAGTGCAATTGTTTTAATTGATTTACTCTGCTTGTGTGTGACCGAGCATTTTTTTTCCTTGGGATTTGCGTACCGTATTAGATGGTGGCTCCATTGACAGTATGTGAGCAGCCATGCTGACAAATAAAAGTTGATTATTTTGTCTATCAACGTGAGTGAGCTGCCGTTGTATGAATTATTTTTGAAAGACAGATGGTGGAGAAAATTTTTTCAACAAAAGGCCCCAATAATGTGTTTGTTGTAACTACTCGCTTTTCACTGACCAACTCATGAATGACGATGAAGGCATTGGATACCAAATTATATCTGACTAGTTTAATGGAAAGACTTTGTATGACTTTGCTTGATGCTTCTTTCAATAACATGCTTGCAGTTGATGGGAAGGAGGTGGGAAGCATAGAGAGCAAAATTCTTTGCCGGTCGATTCTGGACTTGTACATCGGCGAGGATCCTTTTGATCGGCAAGCTAGAGAAGATGTCAAGCTGAACTTGGCTTCTCTCCTTCAAAAGTGACTCGTGCTTCTTTCCACTGTTCGTCTGCTGGAGAGACTTGTGAAGACGGATAGTAAACATACTCCTTTACCTGTACTCTCACTTTCTCAGTCAACCTAAATAAGTGCGTCTGTATTCCTCTTCATTCCGATAACTCAGGAGCTATAAACTATGAGAAAGGACTCAAAAACTCTCTTTCTTTGATATACAATGGCACAACCGATCTCAGTATCACATGAGTGTCGATTTCGCATTGTCTCAATCTTCCACATTGCAACTCTTGTTCATTCTTCGGATTGTTAGCTCCTTCGGCCATGTCAGGGGTGCTAGAATTTTGCGGTGCTGCGCGTTATATGAAATCTGGCACCTGCATAGGAAAGCTATACCATGGACAATCCGTGCCGACCCCTTTAGATGCCAGTCGTGGGTCAACTTGGGAAGGTTGTGCTGGCTGTGGTTATGGAGTGGAGATGTTCACATCTAGTTTCCAGGGATATGAGCTGATAAGACATTGTTTCCGCAGAAAGCTTGTTTGTTCATGTAATGGATGCTAAAGTTCCATCAGATCGTTCTTCCAGACATCGTCGTAGGAATTCTTTAAATGCATTTGGAATGTTCATTTTGAACAGCATTTAAATTGTTGATTTTGAGAGCGGTGTGGGTTCGCCACTTCTCTTCCCGTTGGCTATGATGGAAAAATAATGTAAAATCGTTGAAGAATTGAAAAGTATATTATCGAAATTGATGAGAGCGATTAATGTCCATTTCTTTCGATTAAGGACTTTCTTTTTTGGTACTAGCGCCGATTCTTGTTGTGAAATTGTTACCAAGCATTGCAATTATGATCGGTATCACTCGTCGATCGCTTTTTCTAAAAAAATATGCTCTTATTTTAAAACTAATTTTGGGAGAATTTCACATGTGGATCAACATGTACTCGAATGCAAATGTTTTTCAACTCACGTTATATTTAAGTAAACAGGGCAAAAAACAAAAAGAAAACAGAGAGGGGGGGGGGGGGGGGGGGGGGGAATTAAAATAATAAATGAACCATTTTTTTTTCCTGGATATATTGAGAAAATCTTTCTTTCAGAGCGGTCGTCTTCCTGGAGAGGAGGATACATAGCGGACTTACAGGAGCTCGCTCAATCATCTCGAAACGGGTCCGCGCGAAGCTTGAAGCCCACAGAAAGCGAAGCTTTTCTGTCCAAATTCAGTCAGTTTCGCGACGATGGCTTCTCAGCTTTTGAGTCTATGCCTACCCAACTCCCCCTCCCTCCCCTTCAACTTCTCTCTCTGCCGAACCAGGCGTTCCCTCGCTCCTCATGCCGCCTTGACATCTCTATCCTCTTCCTCTCTTTCTCCCTCTTTTCAGGTTCTCTCTCTCTCTCTCTCGGTGGGTGTGTGTGTGTTCGACAGTTCTTTGTTTTTCAAGAATATGACTTGAGAATGCGGTGTAATCAAGTGCGTCACTTCTCTTGGTAATTTGATTGAGTACTCAAATTAGTGCTTCCCCTTCACGAACTCTTCGCAGTGCATTGTGGGTTCGGCTTGTTTCGGGGACTTCGGTTGTGAATGAGTGGGGTGAGATAATGTTTCTCGGTGGAACTTTTGCAGATAGTTGGTGGGAGAAATTCAGGTTGGCATGGAACTGGGGTTGCCGAGTTAGCCGACGAAGAAGAATCGGATTGGTTGGATCTGGATGCTGATCTTTATCACTGGACCAAAGGTCTGCGTACTGTTCAGGTATAATCCCGCCGTGGTTTTCAATTCTAACGCTATGGGATTGTTAACTGGTTTTGATTGCATTATCTTTGCTGTTGATTAACGGATTTTTGCGGTGTCATGTCATGGCCAATGAACAGTGGTATCCCGGTCATATTGCGAAGACAGAGAAAGAACTCAAGGAGCAGTTGAAATTGATGGATGTTGTTATAGAAGTCCGCGACGCGAGAATTCCTTTGTCCACAGGCCATCCGCAGGTGAGGTTATTGGTTCTGCGGTGGTCGCTTGTCAGGGACAGCATCAATGTGCTTTGATATTGATCTTGTCTATTTTAACATGTGCATGGTAGAAGAATCATGTACTTCTAAAAGAGAAGATATGTGTATGGACAAGTTAATCAGGGAACAATGAGGTCAATAGATTCTGCTGAGCTTCGTGTGTACTTTGAGAAGGAACAAATAGCTGGAGAGAATAGTTAGTAGATCATCCGTAGCATCAGGATGTGAAACTGATGGATAGTAATTTGTTATCTCATTGTGAGACAGGGGGATAATTAGCTTCAAACACATAAGTAGTCAACATGCTACATTTCATTGTCATGAGTTCATTTCTGTGGGCAGATGGATTCATGGCTTGGTACTAGGAAAAGGATTTTAGTGCTGAATCGAGAAGATATGATATCCAAGGCAGACAGGAATGCTTGGGCAACTTATTTTTCTAAGCAAGGAATAAAAGTTGTCTTTTCGAACGGGAAACTTGGAATGGTATCAATTAGAAACCCCTTGTGCTTTTGGTTTTAATGAAAATAGCAAATGATGGTTGCAGTGCAATTGCAGGGAAGTATGAAGCTAGGCCGATTAGCAAAAACACTAGCAGCAGATGTAAACGTCAAACGTCGGGCAAAAGGTTTACTTCCTCGGGCAGTATGTTCCTTCAACTGATGAATAACACTTTGCATCGATTTATTTGATTATTTAATGTTTCGATGTTTTTGAAATCAATGGACTCATTAAATACTTGTTAATCTGCATATAGTGAACTTTTTGCGCAGCATGTAAAATCGAAGCTTTTGCATGTGATGGTCTTTATTGCATATCACTTACAGATGCTGACTCTGTTCTGCTTTTGCCATATCAACCGTGATGCTTTTTGCCTTCATTTTCAGAATCTCACTTGTTAGATCAGAATTTTTTTCCAAGACAAAGGGATGTGAATTTCAGTTCATTTCTATACTTTATCTAGAGTTTTCTAAATTATGATTTGTTTGTGATAGATATCTGTCATATTTGACTTACCCTAATCACAAAAGCAGTCTTTGATTTTCCAAACATTATCTTTGTCAAAAGTTAGTCTGCTGAGTGCTTGAACCGTGACCTCAGATTTTATAATTAGTTAGACTTGGCATGTGTTGTTTAAACTGTGAAAAAGATTGTCTGGGTGTATCCTGGAATCTTGGTTCTTTAGCATTTTTTTTTTTTTTTTTGGTAAGTTAAGATATTGTATTGATAACTTTAAGCCAAAACTATACAACCGGGAGAAACCTGGTACCACACCTCAATCACTAAGTAGTGCTACTAAGTGAAAGGGATGGTTCTTTAGCATTGATATGGGGTTTTGGAAAAAAGAGAGATGGTTGGCATCTGCCTTACAGTGATTGGAACAGCTTCCAGAATCACCTGTTACCAACTAATCTGTGGAATGACATCATCGCAATAGTGTAGATTTTCCCCAACAATCCTGGTGTCATAGTAATGATACTCTAGCTGCCTAGAAGAACATTCTCTGCTTTTTGATTTTCCCCTTTTGCATTTATTTTCTTAGGTATATGGATTCACTTGAGCTGGTTTCACCATCCACCCAATTTGTGAATGCATATATTGTTTTTTGCATCGTGTTATGATGGTTACTCTGTAATCAAGGGTTATATTTGCTTTTGAGTCTGGCAGTTTATCGCAGTTACTGTTTCGAATTTGCCTAAGAACAGTCTTCAGGTCTTGCTGCACTCCGTTCCATGCCACAGTTTCATCTTCTGTTTGTATAAACTCCTCTGCTGTTGAGCAGGTTAGAGCTGGAATTGTTGGTTATCCAAATGTCGGAAAATCTTCTTTGATTAATCGTCTGTTGAAGCGGCGCATGTGTCCAGCAGCTCCCAGACCTGGTGTTACAAGAGAATTAAAGTATGTGTAGATTGGATTTATTTTGTTCATAAGGTATCTCTACTAGCTGGAAAAGGAAAAGAGATTCTACTTGAACTTCTGAGTGCCTTTTGACAGCATACCCTTTGAAAGTATCATAAATATGTTCTGTGCTTATAATCCAGTTTGAAGGTTCTAGACTCTCAGGTGATATTTATCTTAACAATTTATTGCTTCCAACAAAAAGAAGATGGAGAAAACCACTGAAGTCGGTCCAAGAGTACAGAAAATTCTTTTTGGCAGACGATATGAAATTATCCTACATTATCTACTTTCAGAGATTTAGTTGGGAATTTTTATCTTAAAGAATTCTTTTTAGCTCACCCAAAAGATGGAAATTATGAAGTAAACCATCTAGGTAAACCACATATGCGAGATGAATCCTGCTACATCAGTTATATCTGTTTGACTGATACATGCATTTCCTTTTACTGTTGAAGATGGGTACGCTTTGGGAAAGACCTCGAGTTGTTAGACTCCCCCGGAATAATCCCTATGCGAATAAGTGATCAGACAGCTGCTATAAAGCTTGCTATATGTGATGACATTGGAGAGAAATCCTACAATGTTGCTGATGTTGCTGCTATTCTTGTACAAATGCTAACAAGGCTTCCGGCAGTTGGTAGGTCGCCCATTGCATATTCCCCATGACCTATGTTGTCTATCTCTGACTTCTGTGGCTACCCATAGCTGAATGGCAAAAGTAGCTTTCTGAATGGCAAAAGTAGCTTTTACTTTTTGGTGCAATGTGATGTAAAATATGCTCCAAGAATATAAATTCTGCTGGACTTGGTGAAGTTTAGCTGAGTTCTGGAAAAGCCCTAAGTAACTTATTGTTAGTAGGTAATACTTGTTCAAATGTCTCTCAATGCATTCCACCAATGTTAACCATACTGGATTTTACTCTCTATTTGGCTGATTTGGCTTAGTGTGAGGCTTTTTGTTAGGCATTGAAGCTTCATTTCGAAAGCCTGGAGAATAAATAAAACTATCAAGAGTGACTGTATAATCCTGAGAGTGAACTTGGGGGAATCTTGCCTTTTGAGCTGAAGCACTTGTTGTCAGCTGATTTAAGGATAATTTAATTAGTTATCATAAGCCATTTGCGTTTCTATGGAAGCTCAGTGTCATTGAGACACCCCCATACCCCTGTTTCTTGAAAAAGGAGAGGGAAAAATCAAATAAGGAAAAAAGGAGAAAAAGTGCAAACTGGTTTGCATTGTCTGTCAATCATTTGAGATAGTGAAGAAAATATTGTCAGTTGGAGGAAATTGCCCGGGATTTATTATTTAATCTGAGAGAATTTGAGAGGGTCAATATTATTTGCTTTGTTCATAAAAAACTCATTGCCATCTCACTTGTGCTGCTTCATTTAATGAGGTGAGCATTCGCACTATATTCGATTGCTGTCAGTACTAAACTGATACCCTCTTGTGAACAACTAGATTTACCTCTTGATTTTGCACTGTTCACCCACAGTCCTCATTTTCAGGTGCAGGGGTCCTTCAGAACCGCTACAAGATCGACGCAGATGGCCATTGTGGTGACATGTATGCATATGATTATAGGGGGACCATGGTCCTTTAAGATCTTCACTGAGTTGGACATGAAGATGTTCCAAAAGCCTAGGATCCAAGCAAGAATAAAGAGTAAACATAATACGGATTACAAATAAAAAGAAAAAAATGGGAGAGAAAGCAAGAAAGATAATCTTTATCTTCAGAGTTGAGAGATGACCTTGGGCTTTTGGAACATTTCTGACAATGCGCAGCCAATTCATGTTTCTGTAGGTCCTAGACTAATTAATTTTCTTCTTTTCTTGATTGCAGATTTGTTCAGAAGGTTGCTCTTCACTTGTTCAATGGGGATATTCATCAAGCTGCATTCCGCATCTTGACAGACTTCCGCAAGGGAAAGTTTGGTTGGATCGCATTGGAAAGACCTCCTTGTTAGTTCGTTATGAAATACAGGTCTCTTAAACCTTTTCGTGTGAGGCATATCTATCAAGTGCCACTGTATGAAGAGAGCCCAGAAATCCCCGATGCTGTCATTCCGAGAGCTCATAAAATTAGTAGCAAATGAAGAGATACATTGTGCTTCAGGCGTGAAAACTAGGGGGAACCATGACTTGAAAGTGCTCTGTTCGAGATGTTTGGGCATGCAAACTGAGATATCCCTGATGTCTCCTCCTTGCAAAAGATTTCAAGGATTCAAGACAAGCAAAGTGGAGGGGATGCCATTGAAACCTTAGTGTCAAAGTCTGTAAAGCAAGCATGTATAGAAATAATTGAGCATTTTTCTTTCCCTGAAGGGATGGTAACTTATAAGTGTGTGTCGAAGCACAGAAACTCGAGGTATTCCGTGATGCACAAGTTGAATCTTCTACTGTAAAGCTGGACAGAAGCATTCTGATACTTTGCAATGTATACTCTCATTTTGCTCTGAGTATGGCGACTCGTTTTTAGTTTTCAAGCCAAACCTACAAGACTGTAGTTTGCAGATCTTATTATTTATTCAGAAAGCTAAATGGTTGCCTTAGAGAGACGAGATGCGGATCTTATCGTCTCTCCTTGGTTTCACAACATGAGTGCCCCATTACACCTAACAAAATTTCATCTCATCTTGCAAGTTGCATCCCGTCTTCACTTTATCTAGAGAAGGAGGTTAGTGGTAATTTATGATCTCATATTTTTTTTTATCAACAACATTATATCTTGTTGGGCATACGATGACAATTTATATTGTAATGGGAGATAGTAGAATTAAACTGAGTTTGTAATTATCAAGAAAAGTTGACAAACTATAGATAAAAAAAGTCAAGTAAAGGTAGGTGAGTAAATGAAATGAGAGTTGGTAACCCAATGCTAAACAGTAAATTAATAAGAAAAATTTAGGTTGTCGAGCTAATTTAATTTGGTAATATCAAAACGCAAGGGATTACTAACTAACGCTCATGAAGGTTGGTAATTCACTACAAAAGTTTTTTTTTTTTTTGGTATATAATTCAGTACAAAAGTTCGTATAAAAGATATATAAATTTTGTTTGGTAAGTATTAAAAATGAGAGTTGGTAACACTACATGTATAATATAATATTAGGATGAGGGTATTATTCATTAAAGATCGTGTGTTCATATAAATTTCTTTGGATCTCCGACTTCAGCTTAGAATCTTTACTCTTCGACATTCTTCACTCATGGAAGAGAAAGATGCGCTTGTATTCTTCCTTAAATGAAAAATGCTGTGCGCGAAATTATCGATCCCTCAGCAAAAGTTGCAAGGGCATAGAATTAAACATGACTTCTTAGTGCGGTAAATAGAAAGAAATGATAGAATGATACGATATTCTTTAGATGTTAGTTATTCTAATTCATTTATTTTTCATTCGTATCATCTCGATCGTGCAATAAAGTATTGAATACAACGTATCATTTGATGAGAGTATACAGGGTTGAGAACGAAAATCAATAAAATGGGAGACTTTTAAGTTTAATAAACAATTAAACACGTAATCGGGCTTGGGATTCCACGAGAAATATTTACACTTATGAATGTGAAAAAAATCACTGTCGGGACTCATTAATTTTTAGACCAAATCTGTTCATATATATGATGCATTGTTTAAATATTCTCGTACATCGTCGTTAAGAAGTCGCTCGAGTGCTTCCACTATAGTGGAGGCTAACTTTTATGTGGTCGCATCACTTGCTGGAGGGCGAGCCACCTAATACGACGTCGTCTTTAGGGTCTTCGTCAACGTTTGTGTGATCGAAGCTAATGTTATCGAGTATCCATAGAGAGCTGTCCCCATCGGTATTCTCTTCCAGGATTCCGGATGCAGGTGAATTCGCCATTTCATCGGATGCGGCATTGTCCTCCGTCAAGCTTTGCTCGGCTTGCCTTCTTACGCCGATGCAACCCCTCGTTTCCGACGCTGGCCGCGCAGAGATCAACTGATCGCCGGTGAGATGCCAAAGACAACACGTCCCCCTCTGAACCTGCGCAGCACAATAATGGTTGCCACTCAACATGAGGACTCGAGAAGAGAGACGTTGCCTTCGATGGCTTCATGCTGATGTCCTGGCAAGGCACATCCATTTGGTTGTCGAAGTGGGGAGAATCCTTCAGCCGATAATGTTCTGCTATTCTGATGGGCGGCATGCTTAGAACCAGCGCAGCAGCGCCTTGTTTCCCGTTGCTTTCTTCTTTCTTAAATCGAATCTTGCACAGAACAATCTGCAATATGCATATCAAAGGAAGCGCCGAGTGGTAAAAAATTTATTATATTTTATCAAATAAAGCTATGGAGAATATAACCTAACTTCATTATCAAATAAAGACAATTAGTTTCACTCTCGAGAATCGCTTCCACGATGAATCCCTAGAATTTAAAGATGGCACTACTTATATCTCTCCGGGCACAATAGAAGACGCAATATTATGAGAAAAATTCTACCATAACAAATGCTTTAGAATATATTGATCATAGAAATATATCGCGGCTCACATGACTTTGGGAATTAATTTGAAAAGAAAATAAATTGACTTTCCGGATTAATTAACATGATGAAGCCCAAAATACACTACACAAGAGCAACCAGTTCTTCACAATGAGAAAATTTTCACCGCCTTATTTCAATGGCTTTATAAGAGGCGCTCACACAGTACGTAGGACTATCATCCCTAACAGTAAAATGTTAACTAAAGGGCCTAAGGCAGACGCAATGGGCAACGAATTAACAAAGTTAGAACAAGAGAATTCCACTCACTTCTTGATTAAGTATGGAATACTCATGCATAATCCAAGATCCTCTCTCGGCGTTTCGGCCGTCGGAACATGACCCATCTTTCGCTTTAAAGTTGAAGTGCTTCTTGTGACCGGCGAGGTTGCCGTGGCGATCTCTGATATCGGTGGTTTTCTCCCCCTTCCAATATCCCAAACCCGCCGTTCTTTCGGCTCTACACTTCTTCATCTTGAGCTTGGTGAAGACGTACATGGTGTTCTCCACGTTCCTGTCGAAAAATTTCCAAGGTTCCTTTTCATATACATTGAACTCGCGGATGAATTCAGGAAACGCTAAACCCCGTTCCACCCGTCGCGCGAGGTAGTAGGAGAAGAGTTCTTTGTCGGACGGACAAAATCGATATCCGACGGGAAGAGTATCCGCCATTCTCCCTCTCTCTCTCTCTCTCTCTCTCTCAAGGACTATTTGAGACCACCTTAATTTGCACAGGTGGTTTTATATTACAGAGTTTCCTCTTTTAGCCGTCGGGTCGAATTCAAACAATCCTCAAACACATCAAAGTGATCTTGACGTTCAAGTTTATGGATGTTCGTGTTTAATTAAGCAGTTAGGTCAAGCTATTCTTGATGTTGGGATCCTTTTGTTTAAGGCTAATTAACTAAATAAAATCAAGTAAATCCACGATGAGGAGACCTAATTGCATTAGGAGTTATCACATTTCATCATATCCCCCAAGCTGTTCCCGGATGGATCATCCCCCAAAAGAACAGCTAACTACTTTTGATTTTTGCTAACAGATTTACCGACTTAAATTCATATGGTAATCCATAAAAGTCAAAATTCAATTTACTCAATTTTCACTAGATAAGCATAATGGAACCCCTCGATGGTTTCCATTATGCCTAATTTCCTTCAACTCTTTACTTTCCTTTTATGGCTTTCCTTCAAATTTGAACTTATTGTTTGTTTAGGGAAAAATTTTAGTTTCTTCTTCATCATTACTCTAATCGTAATTCCTTTCTTCGCCATTTCTGCCTTAAAGACTAACTTATGCGGCAAGTTTCTTATTTGATTAGTAGTAGAGAAATAAAATCAAGTTTTTTTTACGTACTACTGAATTGGTTTTTTTCCCTACCAATTAACTTTTACGCTGAGCATGTAAGAGATGAAAAATTATATGAAATATACTAAAAAAATAATGTAAAAAGTTATGTGCATTTAGACATGTTGATATTTTTCTCGCAAGCACCTCACGAATGGTATTAATTTTTGTCAATTCAAAAAGAAACAAATCTTTCATTTTTATTTTTTTTTATCTTGTGCAAGATTTCATACAATAAATTTTCAACTTTTAAATTCCAGATTGTGACTGTTTTGACAAATCTTTTTGTAGAGCTCTTTTTGCTTTTCATCTGTTCATCTCATTATATTTATGTGAAAGACAATTGATAAGAAAGAGTTAGGCAGTGATCTAGACAATATAAGTAAAAATTTGTAGATACTTGACTATGTGAAAAATTGTTTATGTTAATTTTTTACATTTTCTTGATAATTAATTTATAAATTTGCTCGACAATGTAGAAAAGAACTACGTTTTCTTGAAGTTTCACTTTTCAAGAAAGCTAATACGCATAGTGTAAAAAGAAAAATTACTGCTTTCAATATGAATGGCAGTGCTCACTTAAAATTTTTATAAAACATTATTTGCACCACGAAACCAATATTCCAAATATAACCTAAGCATAGGCAATAGTGAAACCATTAGTCTAAATATAAATTATTAACATGCAAATACAAAGTCACTTAAAACATTATTACATATAGTATTACCTTTACCTTAATTACATGTAATATTTAGCTATTGACGAGAATATTATGTCAATTGAAATTGCATTACATGACAACACATTCAAACTATTTGCAAATACATTTCTGTGATAATTCTAAATGCTTTTGAATTTTCATGTCAACAGAATTTTCTCTACTTATTCTTATGTTCATATTTGGGGTAAGGGGCGTATCAAGTCATATTTGGGGTAAGGGGCATATCAAGTCATATTTGGATGGACAAAGTGCTAGCTGTTCTATATTCTCTTCGCTCCTAAAATCTATAAAGGTTGATCAAAGTGTACAATGTATTTAAATATGAAAGATTGAGGAATAATAAACAATGTTGAATAATCCTTCATTAAATCTTGATGTCCACGTAGGCATCCTTCACAAAAGATGTCCACGTAGGCATCCTTTGTTAAGGATTTGCAGGATATTGATGTGCCAATTACATTAGAAATGGCAAGATTTAAATGAAGAAAACCAACGACAACCTGTGATCTGTTCTAATCTTGTCTCCTCAGCTATTTTCATCTAGATCGTTGGCGGTTTATTTATTTGTATTTCACGATCGAAGGTCACTTCTATATAACTGCACCAACACCACCTGTCTAAGCCCCAAAAAATCACATTCGCAGGCAGATTACTCAGCAGTACTCCAGAGTATAGAGAGTTCTTGAGACAAGAGAGATGGAAAGAAAGAAGATAAAACCGATGGATGGGTATCCGATCGGCTACCGGTTTCGACCATCGGAGAACGACCTCTTCTTCCATTACCTCGCCAAGAAGGTGGAAGGGAAATCGGAGGCCATTCCTCCTTTCATGCCCGAAGTCGACATTTACGGTAATGACGATCCTTGGGAGATCTTCGATGCGAATACGAAGGAAAGTTTCTACGTCTTCACTAGGTTGAAGATGATCAAGTCTAGGGTGAAGAGGACTGCCGGTTCCGGGACTTGGAGCAATGGGAATAAGCGAGAAATCGTGGACGGTCGAGGCGACACCGTGGGTTACAACAAGCTGTTCACTTTCAAGTCATTGAGCGGAAGCGAGAAGACCAAGAACAGACATTGGACGATGCACGAGTACTCTATGAAGGGTCAAGAGGTATTCGAATTCGTCCAATTGATCTTCTATATTTAATGGATTTAATGAACTTCTTAAATGAATTCTTCCCAATATACTTTCCAGAAACCTTTCTGAGGAAAATATAGTTGAATGATGTTATTCTTGAGGATTATTACCATAGAATGTCAAAAACTAATACCTGTTCGTCCTATTTTCTGGACATCCTCCGCCTGTTATTTCCCGTTATTACTTGCTCTATCTTTGCCACAATCATTCGCATAACCCTTTTCTCTAGGTTATTTTTGCTATATTTAGATGTCAAAGTTATGAATTAATCTAATAGTTTAACCTGGTAAATATCAAAATCTTTCTACTTATCTCTGTTGCTGTCAGTCTTAGGCGTTGTTCTTTTCTGTTATTTCAATCTTTCTCACTAACTATTGTTATATTAAGATTCTTGATTAATCTCTTTCCTGCCCTAACTTTTGTACAATTAATTTCTGTATACATGTCAATGACCTTTTCTCACTTTTATCTTCCTTCCGCAGTTGGTCTTGTGTGCAATCACAAACCATGAAAAGGCGGAGAAGAAGGGTTTGGACGCGATAACGATCGGATCAGCCGACGAATATCGCCAAGGGAAAAAGGTAAAAATAATGGAAGATAATATTTCCCCTCAACAGTCGTCCATCACCTTCGAAGACAACGCGACGGAGGTCAATGCGCCTCCAACTTTGTTGACACAAGTTTGTGAAGCTCAAGACAATAGCCATAATGATGATTGTGTTTGTGGCTCACCCCCAATGGTGCCGCCGGGGGCATCGACTCCCATGCAACCATGGATGACGGAACCGGAATTAGCACCATTTGATCCATTTGATGAACTAGGAAAGATTTTAAGAGTCTGATTAAGCGTGGGTTTGTAATGAAAGTACAAACTTTGTTTTTATATAACCAATTATGTTTACCACAGAATGTTCCCTGTAAATATTTGTTTTGACCAGTCATGATGCGAAGAAGATGGTGGAAGGGAAATCGGAGGCCATTCCTCCTTTTATGCCCGAGGTCGACATTTACGGCGACGATGATCCTTGGGAGATCTTCGACACGAACTCGAAGGAAAGTTTCTATGTCTTCGCCAGGTTGAAGACGATCAAGTCTAGGGTGAAGAGGACCGCCGGTTCCGGGACTTGGAGCAATGGGAATAAGCAAAAGATCATGGACGATCGATGCAAAATCGCCGGTTACAACAAGCTGTTCACCTTTAAGTCGTCGACCGGAAGCAAGAAGACGGCGAAAGGACACTGGACTATGCACGAGTACTCTATGAATGGTCAAGAGGTATTCCAGTTTCTCCAGTTAATCTTCTGTGGTTAACTTCTTCCAAATTAATTAATTAAATGATTTGTCGCTAGACTTTCAAGAAACCCTTTCGGAAGAATATGTACTTTAGTAATACTATTCTGGAGAATAATTAGTGTAGAACGTGAAAAACTACAACTTGTTTATACTATTTATTAAAATAGTACATATCACTTGTTTACGATTCGTTAACTATTCTCTCTCTATCTGGATACATCTCTCGATAACCTTCTTCTCCCTTCCATCTTCCTTTTGCAGTTGGTTCTGTGTGTAATCACAAACCAAGACATGGCGGAGAAGAAGAGTTCAGACGTGATTACGATCGGATCGACCGAAGAGCGCCGCCGATCAAAAAACATAATAACCGTCGATGATTGTATTTCCCTTCGACAATCGGCCACTGCTTCAAAAGCCTCTTCTTCGACGCCGCCGGTCGCGAATTTATCGCCGTGCAATTACCCCATCCAAATTAACAGCGTAGCCCATCATCGAACGTTGTACGTGCCGCCAATGCCTATGCCTGTCGTTGGTAGCACCCCATCGAACCAAATCCTGAATGAGCCGATGCATCAACCAACGAACAAGATCGTTTATCATGATCATCCGAGGACGCCTGACGTGATAACCTTTGAAGGAAGAACGACTAAGGTCTGCGCACCTCCTTCTTCGTCAATGCAAGCTGCTGATGCTCAAGACTGTAATCATAACGACGTCGGCCGTAAAAATTATCCAGCAATCCATCACGAGATAACCTCCGAAGACAAGGCAGTAGAGGTCGATGTGCCTCCATCTTCGTCAACACAAGCTTCTGATGCTCGAGGAGATAGCCATAATGATGTTAATTTCTATGGCTCACCTCTGATGGCGGCGGTGGTAGCGTCATCTCCAGCGCAACCGTTCACGGCGGAGCTAGAATTAGCACCACGCGATCCATACGATGAACTGGGAAAGATTTTAAGATTTTGATCATCAAGCACGAGTTTCCAATGAAAGTACAAGCATCATTGTCAAATCCTTTTTTATCTTAATATTTCTTTAGTGAACAACTTATGCAGATTTCACTAGTACTTCTAAAAAAAATCTTATGCTATGCAATTTTTTTATTTGATTTAATTTCATACTTTAAACTTTTTCTTTGGACAATGTGACTATAACTTTTTCAGGGAGAAATAGCTCCACCCTTCATAATATCATCTCAAAAATACAATGCCCGTGTTCTTGAGATCACTAAACTATATAAGCCACACCATGCAAAGAGTGATTTAAGGAGAGATTAAGATATGATCAAATGCATAGTCAAGATGTAAGGTCATCAAACGGTCGGATTTCGAATGTAGAGATGACTGACATATTAGCCATGAATTTAAACAATTATTTTTTCGGTTAACAGTGAATTAAAGCAAGCACTCCGAATATAATTCAAATTGAGCAACTTGCGTCTTCAATTGAATTGGTTTTCGGGACATTAAGATCCGACGACTGTTGATCTATAAGGAACTAAATTCGTGCGAACTTCTTACATCCATCCATATACATATTCAAATCGTGGACGTGGGCCTCTGGAACGGATCAAACCCGATTCGTTAATGGGGGCCCAGTTCGATAATAGGATCCGATCCAAATATGCAAACTAGTCACGACAACCGCGACCGGCCCCTCCCCAAACCCTAGGGAGCACACCGCCGGAAATATGCTGCTGCGCTCCGTCCGCGCTTCGCTTCCCGCCATCGTCCGTCGCTTCTCGGCGGAGGCGGAGGCGGCGGCCGGGGAGATTCCAGAGGCCACCTCTGCATCCGCCGCAGCGGCCACGTCGGCGGGCACAGCCGCGCACGCGACGGCCGCTCTGGAGGCGGATAGTCCGGCGACCGGCTCGACATCTGCCGCGGTGGACACGGCGGTAAATTTGGTGGCGGAGATTCCGTGGGACGCCTGGGCGTCCGCAACCACGGACAAGGCGGCGGATAGTCCGGCGACTGCCTCGACATCTGCCGCGGTGGACACGGCGGACACGATGATGTTAGCCTCCACGGCGGCGAAGGTGTCGGAGGGGGCGGTTATTCTCCAACGGGATGAGGGAGGACGCGCGGCCATAGATGCGCAGCTCCGTCGCACCATCTCAATGCTTCGCAAATCCAAGCGCTACGATCGCGCCCTCGAGGTATGTGCTCTTCGATCGCACTATTCTCTCTCTCTTCTTTGAGCTTGTAATCTGGTGGGGTTCTGGAAATGTGGCCTCCATTGCGAATCAGCATCGCATCTGTCATGGGGATCTGCTCTTTTATCTGTTCAAAGTACTTGCGGGTGCAATGCTTACTGCAGTATTGCAACTAAACATTTATGAGCTTTTTTTGGTGGGAGATGAGAAGGTAAGGATAAGTATAATCTCATCTAACTTGGGTAAAAGTGAAAGTTTTAGTTTTTTTTAAGATTTGAGAAAATTTTCTGCCACATATAGGACAATTGGATGTTTAGGTCCTCGTATGGCTTCATGAATTTGAGATTCGTCGAGCCTCTCAACTACAGATTCATGTGCACATGTGAATGCTTGTGTATGCGTCTCTGTGTGTCGTACTTAGTCTTAATATTTTTGCGATGGTGTTTCCTTTGCAGTTATGTAAACGGATGACACTGCAGCAAGATACGAAGCTGTTCCCGAGAGACTATACTGTCCACCTGGAATTGATCGATAAAGTTCATGGTCTAAGCAGTGCGGAGAAGTTCTTTGATGATCTCCCTGCTGAGAAGAGATGTCCAAGTACCTGCAATGCTCTCCTTGGTCTCTATGCCCAGAAGTGTTTGCCCGACAAAGCTGAGGCCTTAATAGCAAGAATGTCAACTTGGGGTCTTTTGAAGAGTCCCGTTCCTTATAACCTCATGATATCGCTGTATACCTCCAACAGTCAACTGGAGAAGGTCCCTGGAGTGATTGAGGAGTTGAAAAGGACCACTTCACCGGACACCACAACATACAATCTGTGGTTGCATGCATGCAAGCAGCAAAATGATGTTGGAGCTGCTGAAAAGGTTTTCCGGGAGATGGAGAGTTCACAAATGAGGCCTAACTGGGTTACCTACAGTATTCTTGCCAAACTTTATATAAAGAATGCTGCTCTGGAAAAAGCATCACTCACGGTAAAGAAGATGGAGAAGAGGATTTCACTCGGAGATCGGGCTGCGTACTCATCCCTCCTTACTTTGCTCGCTGACATGGGAGCTAAAGACGGGGTTCATCGGATATGGAGTAGGATGAGGTCATGCATTCCAAAATTGAGTGACAATGAGTACGCTTGCATGATAAGTTCGGTCGCGAAGTTTGGGGAAATGGAAGAAGCTGAAAAGCTGTACACCGAATGGGAGCAGGTTTCTAAAACTCGCAATCGTAGCGTGGCAGATGTACTTATTGCTGCTCATGTAAACAATGGTCCGATGGAGAGAGCAGAGAACATCTACAAACGAGTTGTAAAGAACGGGGTCACTCCTCGTTACGCTACTTGGAGGCATCTGGCACGGGGTTATCTGAAAGAGAAGCGGTTGGATAAAGCTCTTTATTATCTGTACATGGCTATTGCCAGTGTAGAAAAATGGGTTTTTGACCGAGAGTTGATTGTGGAAGTACTCAAGAACCTGGAGGAAAGCGGGAACGTCGAAGGTGCAGAGGAACTTCTCGTTGTTGTTCGGAATGCTGGCCATGTGAATACTGAGCTCTATAATTCGCTTCTACGCACTTATGCTAAAGCCCGTCTAAGGCCAGTATTTGTTGCAGAGCGGATGGAGAAAGATAACGTTCGGATGGATGATGAGACGCATAAGCTTCTGGATGAAGCTACCAAATTGCACCGACCGCATTGAAAGTTTTCCTGAGATAGTTTTGAGGATTATTCTGGAACAATTGGAGGGAATGTCCTCGTGTGTGAAGGTGGATGGTTAAGGACCTTGGCTGTCGTGGTAATTGGATCGCTTTTGCCATGTGATCCAATGCTTATGCAACCTTCTCTTGGAATCACAAGAAATGTCCAATCATTTGGCCTTTCAATTGCAAATGATCAAGTCGACGAACTGAGTTACTCAGTCGTAGTCACACATCACTTGGGCGAGCATGTTCATTTCGAAGCCGTCTTTCTATCGAGCCCTTGTGAATCTTCGATCAGGAGCAGTCCCGGTCATTGCCAGCGGTTCCTCTTTTTGCCTAAATTTGACAAAAGCATCGGCAAGTCTTCTTTCTTCTCTCTTTTCCTCCCTCAGTGCCGGACTTGAAGAAGACAAAGGAGATGAGCTTCAAATTTCATCAATGCGAATTCAGACGGAGATCATTTGAATATGAGCAGTGCATAAGACATCTGCAGATGGGCGCATTTCGGTATGCACTAGACGAAACAGCTCGAGTTGTTAGCATCGTGGACCGGACAATTAAACATAGGTACTACTGTTGTGGTCTTGCATGGGTTCTTCTGTGGGTTCTCTGCTCCACCTCTGTTTTCAAACGCAGGTATGCTAACTAAGGTAAATGCCTCCGAAATCATTTGGTTGGTTTCGGAGCTCTCATGTGCCGATCAGCGTTTAAGCGGCGATACCGGCATTAAACGAATGCCGAGATTCATGATTCATTCATAAAAGAAAGGACCCTGTGCGAGGTGCGATTGAGAAATCCAGTCGAGGTTCAAAGATGAAAAGCGAGAGTGGAAACTCTTTTCGGAAATTTGCTCTTGGAATCCCCGGTGTTTGAACGAAGGAAAGTTAATCAATTACGAAGAACGTTTTGCGCGATCGAGATTAATTTTAGATGAGGGAAAAACAACTTTTCTGTTTGGCAAGAAGAAAACACTTTTCGTAAATTGCAAAACGAGTAAATGTCAATCATTTTCTCTGAATTGATTTCTGTATAAAAAAATTGCTTTATTATGAAAAATTTGAGAATTTAATGATAAAGTACGATGCTCAAAATGATTAGTTTTTTCTTTATTTGGTAATATGTGATCGAAAAATAGTTTCTAGTTTTTCTAGTGTTTGGATTTTGTATGTAAATTGTTTCAATCTCGTGAATAACATACTTACGTTTTCACCTTCCATCCAATACATTGTCGTGGCCAATCTCGATCTCCTCGGAATTGGGCTTCCTTCGGCTCGTTCAGCCTTCCTTCGGATTCTCTCTCCATATCATCAACTCTGACGATCTTCACAACTTTAATCATCGGATTTTCACTCGCGATCGCCTGCCTTGTAGTCGGAGTTGCAGTCGTACCAATCGGAGTACCAGTGCTCCATGCAAAAGAGCTCGCCACATCGGCATCGCATGAGGCTTTTACCTTGCTCCAACATCCGAAGCACCAATTCACCTCTCTCCTGGCGTCTAGCTCGATCGAGGGAGGCGAAGCGGCTGTCTCTCTTCTACTTGTCCCCATTGTAAGACGAGATCGGTTGAGCGACCGGAAAGAGCCCGATTTGTGAATCTTCTCGACGGAGAACGTGAGGACCAAGGGACTGAACTGACGGTGTAGGAGGAGGAGCTGCCATTGAAACATTTCAAGCACACATTTGTTGGTGGTAGGATTAATGGTGAGTCCACAGTTGTTGATGCAGAGAGTCGAGACCTCCAGAGAGAGAAGTGTAATTTAAGAAAGTGTTTTAACCTTTTTAGGTTTATGAATTAACTTACACAAGGGTAGTTCATGTACTTACAGCCGTATAGAAGCTCATTCACTTTGGTAAGTGAACAGTCAGTCTGCCGCTTTTGGTTTTTTGTTAGATAGCCGTGTAATTCAAAGAACTGAAATTTGATAGAAAAGGCAGGCCTGTACATGTGTAGCAGCAACGGAATGATCAGGAGAATCGGACACCGCGATTGAAAAGCAAAATTCTAAGATTAGAGCGTTATACTTCGAAATTATAGGCAGAGAGAAACGAGGCAACGTCACTGACGTTGAGTAAGTTCCTGGTGGTCTCATAAAGCAATGAGATAAATTAGATGGGTACTGTTCTTTCTTCGGCGATTGGGACATGATGTTGAACAGGGCTGGTAAGAGATGACGACGAAAACTAAAAGAAGGGGGGATCTGTCTATCTCGGCCACACTCGAGCAACTGCAGTGCTTCCTAAGGTACTAAACAATGAATTCTTATTAGAAAATCCCTGTTACTTGTGCAGGTAAATCTCCATCAAGTCATTGAGGTTTTTAGCAGAAGTTGCTTGAAGATGTTAGTTAACGCAGGGAACGGAGCTTCCAGGGAACCTGCGCAATGTACCCGAGGCATTTTTCAGCTGATTAGCAGGAGCTCGATGTCCTTAGACTCAACAAGTTGCTTATAGAAGGCCAGCATGTCCCGGTCTTCGCATGGTGTTATTTTAAAAACGAGTCTAGCCTCCAACGTGTGATACCGTTCCCGACATATTGAGTTATTTTTCCGCTGCGATTTGTTCGAAATCTCGAGGATTTAGGTGTTCCCGACACTTTTTTAAATTGATCAAGCACCGTCCATTCATCATTGCCGGTCTCCCCCAGGTACTCGAGTGGAAAGGGAGGGACCCGAGCAACTATCAGCCTCAAGCTTTCTCCGAATCCCCACCAATTGAATATCACGACTCACAAGAACTATCGTTATTGTCGTGGGAGCAAAAGGTGCTTGATGTGAATGACTCAAAGTTGCTTAATTTTCTATTATCAACAGGCATGACGTTCTCAGGATCATTTAATCATTGGTTGCACCACTCACGTCGGAACCCTGTAGTACATTTTCGCGATAGTGCTTGGGAAGGCCGCCTCTGTTTCGACATGCCTATATTCCCTCGGTGTGGGAGTAGTTTGGTGCGCTCTCTTCTGTTTTCGCTTGCATATTCTGAAGTTATTTGATTGCGCAGTGTCGTGATGCATAATCAGTTGATTGATGGGATACGTTAGGTGAGTAACTTTACTTCTGGAACCAAAGTTGAACAGAGTTTTTAGAGTGATAATCATCCATTTTCGTTTGCTTCATGCATAGATGGTAGACAAGGACCACCTTTCAAATCCGGCAGTGGGCAGGTCAGCCACTTTCGAAGTAGGGGCATTTACATAGTATGATTTCCTTGTGGCATTTAGAAGGTTGCACCAGACGGAATTCAAGCTCGACATCTCTTATTTGATGGGGTGCAGCAGTTGGTAGTTCGATAGCGATGCTATTACTGAGTTTATTTGATGTTAGGAGATGGTTGAGTCGATTGATAATCATAGCTAAATCGAAATTCGCATCATCTAACGTAGATTATATCGACCTTTTGGATTAGGAATCTTTCTTGTCTTCGGACAACCAGGTTGGGAGCCAAATGAAGGTACTGGGCCCCGTTACTTTTGCACAGGCTAGTTGCTTGAAGATTCATCATTCACCTCTATGAAAACCTTCAAAGAACAAGGTTGGTGAGGTCAGTGAACAGTCAACACAAGAAGTTTCTCCTTTCGAGCAACCTAAGAAATTCCAGAATGATGGTTATCGCAGATTAATGTACAAGGGCTTACTTCAATGATTGAAAGTGGAAAATCTATCTTTGGCATGACACGTGTAAACATCTGAGATCTGAGGCACCCACTTCTCTCCTAAACTTGCTCCATATGGTGAGCGCTGGTGAGGTGGTTAAGAATATGAGAGGCATTATTTATCAATGAATACATCACATCTGTGTCACCAGACCACTTTTCTATGATTATGCAACCCCCCATAAATAAACTCAAGGAATGGATTTGCATGCCTAAGATAACATATGGTACATGTTCGCTCTTTGACATTATCAAATGCACACGGTATCATATTTAGGTCGGCCATTTGAAATTCACTAGCGTCTTGATTACCCACAAAAATGGGATGTGTCGTTCATATGTGACTTATAGATGTATAGCCAGTCCCCTTGTCGGATAAAAGCAAGAACATCCTCACCTAAAAGAACGTACGGATGTAGAATTAGGTTAATGTTATTGGAGCAGCCAAGGGTTCACGTGAGAAGAGGATGAGGGGAAATTGAAATAAAGGGGGTTTACCAAACCCAACCTCTCAACCCAACCCAATCCCACGAGATTGTAAAACTAGTTACTTGATAATTTTTTTTCTTAGTGTGGGCTGATAAATTCTTATGTGCTTTTTGTCTTTTTCAAGTCGAATCCTAAACGTCGTAGAAAGGCATGTTTAGTTAAGTTGCAGGTTGGACATTGGAGGGGGCTTGAAAGAGGACTCTTTCCTTCCTTCCTCGAACACCTTCGTGAAGCAACCAGTCGCCTCTCTGTTTCTCTCTCTCAGAGGCGTGCGCGAGCGCGGAGTCTTGTGAAATATAAATGGCTCAAGATGGTGAAGTCGTGCTCGAAGAAGAAGGAATGACCTGGCTTCCATCTCATGTCCTACATGAAGCCTGCCAACCCAAGGTCTGATCCTACTTTAACTCGTTTTTCCCACCTCTCTCTCTCTCTCTCTCTCTCTCTCTCTCTCTCTCTCTCTCTGAAGCTTCATGTTTCTCTTTTCTCGTAAAGCAAGAATGAAAAGCATAAAGAAGCAGCTTCATTCTCTCTCTTTTCTGCAGAGACATTCGAGGAATCGACAATACCAGCAACGACGCAGTCCTCCTGTCCAAATGCAAGCTGTTGAGCCCGAGCCTCTTGGACGGGTACGTGGTAAAACCCTTCCGCGTTCTGCAGATTTTTAGTTCATCAAACTCCTTCCTTTTATTATTCTATTACGGTAGTCGGTGCAGCGTTGTGGCTCACCATCATCATTGCTGCTATAACCCAGCATTCGTTAAGTCGTTTGGTGTGATTTTCTCTCTTCTTTATCACTGCAAAACTCTCATTTTACACACTGAAATGAACATCTCTGTATATAGGAATCCGTTTTCTTATCAAAGTAGCTTTTCAAAATGTCTTGGCTTTTTAGATCGTATCTGGCTTTAGCTTTCCACTGTCCTTTGCTGCCTAATCCCACCAACATTTGCTAATTCCAACACAGGGGGAAGCCTGCAAATTTACAGATTGAGGCGATTGATAGAAAGGTCTGTGGATAATTCAGTCAGAATAAACTAGCCTCTTAGTTAGATTTGCTTACCAACACTTCTCGAAACAAATTATGGACTCGTTTTTCATTGCCGACTTTCATAAGAGTTCCTTGGCAAGAATTTAGTTTTGTTACTGAATAACACATAGTTAGAACAAGGGAAGTCGATACAAAGACTGTTGTTTTGTAAACTATAAAAGACAAATTTGACAATTAAATAAAAGTGTCGATAATTACCAACGAGTTATTTCAAAATTTAAAAAAGTTAGTCATCGTTCTCTTAACATTTTTTATTTGGGATATCGCGATGCATTTGCGATGATATTAATTAGCTTGGGTATGAAATGAGGAAAGTTATTTTGATTGATTATTAGAAAACGAAGCGTGCCACGAGGTCTCATCTCAGGACCAAACATCTGTGCCCAAATTGGGTCCGCGGAGGGCCTGGGATGCAAGCAATTTTCCTGGATTCGGGTCGGAGGTCCGAGGGCACCGGGGTCTTTTTGCCGCAAACGCCGAGCGCCGATGCCCCGTCCAGCCGCAAGAAGCCGGGTAAAAGAGAACATTATCTGAATTTCAAAAAGCATTTATTCCTCAAATAGAAGGATCGTATTGATAGATACGAACGTGTTAAATTTGTGGCACAACTTTGTCGAATTTGGAGATACCATCGAGACATTGAGCCTAAAGAAAGACGGGTCCTCTTTATGGAGTAGATTTTCCTACACCGAGCTAAAAAAGCCGGACGGCATTGAGATTTTGTTTGACCACTGCAGCTTGTGCGCCGGTCCTCCTGCCTCCTCGAGTCGTTCAAGCGCTCAACCTCAACGTGCAAGCCCTTGGCTTGCAGGTGTCTCGAAGACCAGGTCTTTAACTTTGCACCCTCTCCAATTTTTTTTTTTTGGCGATGTTCTATTCTCGTTCTCGTTTTTCGTCCGACGAAAAATAAACTTCCATTTTCTTTTCAGACACCAGAGAAAAACCCGACAACGTGGAACGCGACCTGGTGAGGAACCGAGATGGAAAGGACGCAACCCAACGTTGTATCGTGTCGCAGAGCCAAAGCTCCTCCTCCGCCGATTTGTTTCTTCCCAAAGAGTGGACCTACTGATTGATCTGCCGGCGTAACTACGATGAAGCTTCGTGTTTCGCTGCCTCAGAATCTATCGTTAAGCACGGACGCGACGAAGATCTCGATCATTTCCGTGAGCGTGGGGTAGTTTGGATCAGAATGTGATGGGCCGGGTCAATCATGTCGTTAACTGTAATAAATCGACGGGGCAACCGGGTAGAAATCTTTTATAGTGCGCATTTGGATGCCCATAAAACGCGTCCATTGCCAATTACGTCGCGCTTGAATTTCTCTTGATGTAATATGCCTTCATGGATCTTGTTAACTAGCATCCCTTCGGGATTTGTTGAGCAACTGAATAATGAGATGGCGCGTCCTGTTTTATGTACCGATTTTTCTCATAATTTGTTGAAAATCGAATGTTTTCCTGTTGAATATGCTGAACATGCTCTCTCAAGATATTCTTGATCATCCTCTTTTACTTAGATAGAATCACCTACGGGTTTTTTTTTTCAGGGCATTGATTTTCGCTTATCAAACACAAAATTCATTTTCTTAACTTTAAACATGCGTTTTAAAAAAATGTTAAATTTTTTTTAAACTAATTGTATTTTTACTAATTTAATCCTAAACTTTCAAAATATATCATATATATATATATATACAGATTTATAATTTTTTATGTTGTAAGAAAAATTTTAGGATTTCATGGTTTTGCGTTTTTGTATAATGATGAATAACTTATTGAGTATAGAGCATGAAAAGATGAAACGACGCCGTGTAAACGTCTCTCCTTTCTTCGCCTCGCGGGTTTTTCTTCTTTCGTTAGCACGAACTGCGAAGTGTGGCCGAGTAAAGCTAAAGCTCCCCCGGCCATGGAGGCAATGCTTCTCAGCCCAAGCTTCTTCCACTGTGGAACTTTCCCCGTCAAACGCAGTTTCACTCGAGGTTCGTCTCTCGTTCACAGCCTCCGACGAAAGTTTCGCGAATTCTCGTTTCGTCAGCGACCTATCTGATGATGAGGCGCGGCTGGGATGTTCCGTTTCCGGTGGCTGGTGATTCAGTTTTGCGTGTGCTTCGGAGGCCGTGTTGTTCGTTTTGCATTTTTTTTCTCCTGGAATTCGTCTATTTAGTCTTCATGATTTGGTGATTGAGGTGACTGTTCCCTTATTTTCTCCGTTTTTTGGGGGATTGGGATGTTTTTCTCTCTGGCTGTTTACTTTTTGTGATTGATTTCCCGATTGAGATACATTATGGAACTGATATTTGATTTGGTCGAATCCGGATGTTTGGCTGCGTAAACAGTAGCTGCAGGATCGAGCCACTGCACATATCCTGGTATTGGTGATACCCGTTTCCTCAATTCAAGAAAAACTTCCGTTTTACCGGAATTTATTATCCTACTGAGAATGTAATTTGAAGGCCATGCGGAAAAATATATTTTGCTGAGGCGATTTTACGTAGTTAATCTACAAAAGTTCTCCAGTTAATATTATGTCCTGGATAAGACCAGTCAAGGGGAAAGCATTGATTTTTACACTGAAGTGGCTCAGAATATTCTTTTTTTCATGTTCTCTGTCCTTCAATGAGGTTCACCAGAAGTGTTCACTGTGTCTGTTGTTTGAGAATCTTGGATGTAGAACTCAGTTTCTGCGCTTGTTTCGTTGCACGCTTATTGTCATGTGCTTGTTCATAATTTGAGCATTTCTACTTCTTTTTTCCAATTAACTTGATAAAAAGAGAAAAGCATGCTTAATTTGTCACTCTCTTCCCTGATGCTCAGGTCTGAAGAGGAAAGGAATTCTATCAAATTGCCCTCCATGTGTGGGAACTCGGTTATCCCTAACAAAAACTTATGTGCAATCCAGCAGAGGACACCTGCTGCTGAACACCCCCTCAAGAGCAAAGCTAAAGTTCTCTGTTTGCTGCTCAACTAGTAACCAGAACGAGTACATGAATGACCAGGCTGCATCTTTGCACTCTCTGACTCTTGAAGCTGTTCCAGCAAGATCAGAAGCAGGAGAAGATTACCCTGATATTCGCAATCTCAGTAGCTCTAGGATTCTTCAGAAAAAACCTAAAGCATTTAGAAATAGATTTTTGAACTTTGTCCGTCTAAGTTCTGTCCTCAATAATGCTGCTGAATATTTTTTTAAGAGCGAGATGCGAAGAAGATTATTTGTGACTGCAGCATTGCTTGTGATAAGTCGCGTTGGCTATTTCATTCCTTTGCCCGGATTTGACAGAGGAGCAATGCCTCAAGATTATCTCAGCTTTGTGTCAGGAACTGTTGGTAAGCTGCATGATCATATTTACATTTAATTTTGTTTTAACATTTATTTCCATGAGTAATTGCAGATTATAGTTTTTTTTTTTTCTGTAAACAGCAATAATTCTTTTTTATACATTTTATGTATGGTTCGTGGGACCTCATTTTATTCACCTATGAAAAGCTTATAGTGCCTTGCCGGCATAGTAGAACTTGTATTGCGGTCCCATCGTGCTTACCAACGAGGAAATTTTATGGTTTAAACAGTCCATGATGGGCGTTCACTTTGTTTTTGGCAGATGAACTTGGAGATATGACAACACAGCTTAAGCTGTCATTTTTCCAGCTTGGGATCAGTCCCCAGATAGTAGCATCAATTCTTATGCAGGTGCACTGATTTCTTGAAGCTCTTCTTTTATTCTTTGGCTTCTGATCTTTATTGTCCTTTAAGTGCATTTATGCACTCCTTAGTCGATAGAGTATCTATATAAATATATTTTAACAAAATCTTCTCTAATTGTTGCCTCTAAGTGTGTTATCGAGGATTGTAAATTGCTAGAATTGGACTCTTCTAATTGCATGAAAATATTGTTGAGCTTTCTCCACCAAAGTATCAAGGGATATGTGCATTAATTTACTGCCCAATTAGTCACGCTTCTCCTCTCTTTTCATTGTTTCCCTATTTAATTGTAACTTATTTATATTTCTTAGGAAATATTTTTTATTTTTGCATAATGACACAATTTAAAGTGTTCCCCATATTAGTTAGTGGACATAAGTTTTTACAGTTCATATGCATTTCAGTGATATAAAAATTTTAAAATATTATTGTGTCAGATTATGTTACCGTTTTGAACATTTATTTCTACTCTAAAATTTGCTTTGTACTTTCATAAATTAGTTTTTTGTGTACCTTTGTATAACTAATGAGACCCAATAATTGCTGTATCTATGCTAGAATGTTTCGTGCTCCATTTTAATTATATTTTAGCATGACAATCTGCACAATGCACAGTAAACATCTAGTTTTTATGGTATGAATCCACACTCCCTCTTGAGAGGAGAATTTCTTTTATTTTTCCTTCTTCTTTCTTTCTTTTTGTGAAAATAACGATGGAACAGTGTCTTGGTCAAAGCTTCTATAGATAGATGGCTGGCTAATTGTTACCTCACACATAATATGTCATGCACATGTAAGATTAATTACATATATGAGCACATATGTCTCCATACTAAACTATAGCAGATTTCAGGTGCTATGTCATGTTGTTCCCTCCATGGTAAAGCTGCGGAAAGAAGGCTTAGATGGCCATGAGAAGATTAAGAGTTATATGTGAGTCTAGTGATTTATTTTAGCTGTGAGACTAGCTCTTGATAAAATGTTCTAAGTGATCTGTTTTTATGAGTCTTCTTCATCTCTGTTACAGATGGTGGATAGCCCTTGGTTTTGCAATACTGGAGGGTTTTATTGTGTCTTGTTATTCGCTGCCATATTCAATTTATGCAACCACTGGCAGGTTAAGTTATGAGATAGCATAAAAATATCTCTTCCTCTCTTATTCTTTGTCATAATAAATCATTGCATACTATTGGTAATAAATTTTAGTATAAGGTGATAGCATATTTTCTTTTTATGTGACTTTCCTCACAAAAATAAATGGTCTTATCAGGGTCAAACATGTTATGATGACTACTTTTTTATTGGTGTGCGGTGCAATGACCACAACTTGGATATGTGACACAATATCAGAGTCTGGATTTGGTACTGTTTTTCTTGCTGAGCCAGTTTTTCTGTTTTTACTACTTCTGTCTTGGTTACCCTCTTTTCCAATCAAAGTGTTTCTGATGCAGTTGTAGCCAAAAGAAATACTAAATCACTCATCATGTGTTGATTTATTTAAATTTCGTGCTTTTCATCTGTATATGTTTTCCCTAACTCTCTATATATTGACCTCTTATGTATCCTATTAGTAGATGGTCAGACCATGCTTTTAATGCCACTTTGGACTTTTAGGCAAGGAAATTTGTGTGGTTAGGAAGGCTCCGAAATTCAAGTCTCAAAGCTTGGATTTGGAGACATAATTAGGAGTTGAATTCAGCAGCGGTCAAAAGAAAATTTTAGAAAATCGGACTCTTCATGCTATCCAGGTGATGGGGTTGGGTTTTTTTTTTTCTTTTGGGGCGGGGGGGGGGGGGGCGGGCGTGATGGGGTTGCATCTGATATAAACGGGAGAGGCAAACTATGCAGTTTCCAGGAAAGTTGAAGAGAGTAAAATCTGAGGCTATCATGAATAGAGAAATTCTACCTGATTTATGACCAATAACAAATTGTCTTGAACACCATTTCCACTAAATGCGAAGGAATCTATGTTCATATCTCCAATTATATTCACCCCACGCAAAACCATAACACTAGGAAGAACAAGTCATTGGGTTTCTTCTACTTCTTTTTTCTCCCTCCTTCAAGATAGCAACAATGAGAATGCCAGGATGAACTGCGATTTGTTCCCTCAAAGGAGCAACTAGTGTGGCAAGTCCTGAGGCAGTTATTATAAGAGATTCGAATACTTCCTGATTTCCTCAGTCATTCTTTCTCTAAATCTACTTCTCTGCACTTTTTCTATGGAGCTGCCCGACATCACATCAAGTCATGCAGTCATAGCATTATGTATTGGATCACTTTAGGCAAATTGAGGATCCTTCCTTTGCTAGAGAGCTCTAACTCCTCAGAGTGAGTCTAATTGGAAAATTCTTAATAAAGATGCTTCTATTGGATCACATTATTTTTATCTAGACTTTTTTCTCTTTTTGTGCCAGTCTTTCGATCTTGACTGAATTGAGGCAAAAGTCATCTGGTGCAAAAGAAGTACATAATTGCCTAAAAAAGTGCACTTGTTTCCACCCTGGTTATTAAACCTAATAGAATTAGCTAGCATAGGAAGCTGTGCTGCTGTTAGCTCTCCATGTAGCAAAAGAACTTAGGGATATGATGCCTATGAAGGATGCCGTTACTATTTGCTGCTGCTCCTTTTGGCATATGTGAGAAGTAATTTGCAAAAATTTGATTGCTTAAAATCCTTTTTGTTGGTGTATAGGTTCTTTCCTATAGGCTCATGGAGATCAGTGTCATATGCCTTTGTCTTCCTCAATTTGCATGATATCATTCTTGTGTATTGAATCCTGTATATAGCTTTCTGATTCACTGCCTAAGGCATCTTTAAAGGTCTCTATAGACAAAGTTATTGTGCGTTTTAGTACATGAAAATTGTGGTGATCCCTCAAACTCCAGGAGTTCGGGGAAATGGCCTATTCTTTAAGGTCGGGGTTGTGTATAAATTTCCTTTGTAGATTGTTAGTTTGTATTCTCCTTGCCACTTCCAGCATTTGTTTACATATTGGAATGATGCTCTGCAGACAGATTAATTCTTGGAAACATTTTCTCAGAGTTAGAATGCAGTCTACATTGCTGAGAGGTCATATATATGTCTTTTGTCTGCTCCCCCATCTGATTTGTGCTTGTGTTGAGAGAACCTAGCAGACATAAGATCATTGTGAATAACATATTGACAGATGAATGACTATTTACATCTTTTGGTAGAACAGATGTTGGTTTTCTGTTGTGTTACTAAAAGGTTATGCATACTTCAGGTCAGGGATCATCTCTGATTATATGCTTGGGAATATTAACCGGTTACAAAGACACCTTGCTCAAGGTGTTATCTAAGCTCTCAGGTACACAATAGCTCAAGAATATGCTGCTCAGTATGTGGTGCAGTTCTGTTGAACCCTTGTATCTTCACTACTTCAAGGAGAAAAGTGCCTTCTCATTTTAAGAACTTTGTGCCATGAGAGATTTCTCAGTATGTCTCGTGTCTGCTTTGGACTTTTTTTCTGAAGCAATAAATGGACATGCTGAGTTCTGGACAAGTTTATACTAAATTGCATTTTTTCCCTTCAGATTACCTGGTCTTTTTGGAGACTGCTTGACCCTTGTTCAAAGAACTTGCTTTGAATAATATAGATTTGTCCCATTGGTAAACAGCCAATGTGAAAAAATATGCAAGTTTACTTTAGCTTGTTCAGAGGTATTTCTTTTCAAAGAAACATAAAGTTCCCAACCCCAAAAAAGTAACTTCTAGAAAACCTTCACTTTTGGAAAGGTCTACATGAGCAGTTGAGAGTTGCAGTGACATGTTTATACGGTTACCTCAGTGCAGCCTGCTGAAAAATCAATTTAATTATTGTAGGAAGTGCTATGAGTTGGTGGCCTTACGTGCTCGCAGTTTTGGGTGTTTTCACTACAGTCACTATGTGGGCAGTTGTGGTGACAGAGGGCTGCAGAAAAATTAAGCTGCAGTACTACGGTTTTAAACTTGCATCTGCAGCAAGGTATTGCATTGTAGATACTTTGATGCCTTATCTGTTATTTTGTTTCATGCACTTAAGACAAAAAATAATGGAAACATGTGTCTCTACAACTAAAGACACTTTTTTAGTGAGATTATGCTCCCATTATGCTTTATAAGGTGATCAGCAGTGCTGTGCTTATATAGGCTAGAGGATGAAATGCAAGAGTATTATCTTCCTAACATGTTCTTAGCATTTGAGTCGAGGTGACGTTTTGTATAGGTATTCCTAGTTTTTGTTTTTTCAATTGCTCTTTTGTTTTATTTAACTCTCACGAGATTCAGATGGTTTGCTCTTTTCATGTTCCTGATTTAAGCAGAGGTGCCTCCCCGATCACAGAAGTGGAGCCCTACATCCCTTTCAACATCAATCCATCCGGAATGCAGCCTGTTCTGACCACTTCATATCTCTTGGCATTTCCCAGCATTGTTGCGAGGTTATAAAATAATTACAAGTTTTCTGATGATGGCCTACTCTGCTGTTTAACATGCCTCTGACCAAAAATATGAGGAAAGTAGTCCCCCCTCCCCACCCCTACCTGTCAATCTTTTCAATGAGAACACAATTGAGATACATGTACATCCATACACACATAAACACATCCTTACACTTTTCTTGCAGCTCCTTCAACTACTTGCTTTGATCCATTATGTTGTTCCTTTCGATACTTTAATCTATATTTGGAGTAGTTAACTGGAATCTCTTTATGATCTTTTTTATGATGTGATTGTACACATGTGCATTAGAATGGTAGTAAAGTTACAGTATGGCATTTTGTTTCAGAACCAGGTAGTTAGGGCTACAATATTCTTAACTCTGAAGTAATGAGCAATCACTGTTTGACATTGATGACAGTCGAACTCTTGCGGTCCTGTGTTTTTATTCTTATTCCTCTTTGGAATAGTCATGACTGAAAGGAAAAGATTTGGGGCTTCTGTTTATATTTGGTTTTCTGGTGTTGGGGTGTGATGGAGGTGGAAGAGATTGTGTTGCATGCATTGGTCATCAGGTTTTCTCTTTGCCAAATATTGGGGCAGTTGGACTTATTTTTTGTGTATTTACTTTTTATAATTACAATGACCAATTGAATAAACTTGACTATGGGGCAGATGGCTATTTTCATTACAATTCATGGAAACTAGTTTCTTACATGGAGCCTGATTTACAGTATCCTGGGATCGCCTTTCTGGGAGCATGTCAAGCAGATTTTGAACCCTGAAAATTCAATCGGTGCTGAGCCATGGGTTTACTATTCAATATATGCTTTTTTCGTCTTCTTGTTCAACATATTTGACATTGTAAGTGTCATGCACTTTTATGCTTTTAGTCAAATATATTGCATTTCTGCTTCCTCGTTCTCTCCTTTAATCTTTCAGTTGTTGCTGTTCTTCTATTCCCAGTCATGAAGAAGACAATATGCAGTACTTCCTACTGTATGTTTAGAGGATCTGTCTTTCTTTTCCATTTCATTGGAAAATGAGTCAAGATACTCGCTGGCTACTTGGGCTTGAACAATAATTGACGTTTATTATATTAATCATAGAGGCTGTTTTGTGAATATAGTTTTCTCTTACTTAACTCAAGCAGTAGGCTATTGAATCTTTGATATGCGATATGCTTAAATGTCGGATGAGTATTTATCTAAACAAGTTAAATCTCATCATGGATAGACCAATTTGGGCTCTAGAAGAACATTAAATAGGTTACATAGTGACTACTAACTGAAACATTTAAATATGTAGGTTAATTAGAAAAAGGATGTCATTCGAATCAAAGGTAGACCTTGTTGCTACTTCTTGTATGTGGATGCGTATAAAGTTGATTACACTGTAGAAGTTTGGACTTGCAATGATGAGTTTGTCTACCCTGGATACACTGTGCAGTCTCAAAAAAGGAAATGAAGAGCTTATGCTTTTCTATATTTTTTGTAAATTGTGTATGTACTCTTTGCATGTAGTGGGCTGATATGGTATTTTGAAATCGGCACTGTACATTGTTACATAATTTATATGGTTGTTTTCTTTAAGTGTTGGTATGAAATAACTTGTGCAGGCCAACTTGCCAAAGGAAATCGCTGATTACTTAAACAAGATGGGTGCCCGAATACCAAATATTAAGCCTGGGAAGGCTACCATAGAATACCTTACGAAGATCCAAGCATCATCTCGTTTTTGGGGTATGGTCTAGTTTTGTCTCTATTTCTTTTAGCTGAACCTAGTCTCCTGTGAATAGTAGTGCCAACTATGGAATTCATTTTCATGTTCTTCTGTTTGACTTTTGAGTTGATTCTCATGGCAAATTTTGCAGGTGGTCTCTTATTATGTATTCTAGCTACTACATCCAGCATATTGGATCACTACTTACGCCGAATGAATCAAGGGTTTGCAATTGGGTTGACATCTGTATTAATCATTGTAAGTATAAAACTTTCTCAAGGACTGGTGGTAGTAATGATAGTTTGTTTATTATGTGGCATTCCCACCTTTATAATTTACCACTGTCAAATCAAACCAATACTTCTCTTCAATTTTACTTCTGTGCATTGGCACATTAGGACATGTCCAGCTAATACTTTGACTTTATTCAATTGGATCCTATATTCCACTCTTCTAGTTGTTTGCATGCATAACTTGGTGCTTCAAGTGATATTGTGAAAATTTGACTTGTCCTGTCACAACTTGAATAGATTACACTGCACTATCTTTGGCACCTAAGGCCGTGGTGAAATGACCTTTTGCATTATAAAGCCTCTGGATTTGCAATTTTCTATTACTCTCTTAGCTAATGGCGAATACGTCTGTTGTGTTTCGTGGTAATGGATACCTGATGATGTGAAATTAATTGGTATAGGTGGGTTCAATCATTGAATTAAGAAGATCCTACCAGGCCTACAACGTAATGCCCAGTTTGAGCAAAGCTCTTAGACGATATGGTGTATGACATTATCAGAGGAGAGGAAGTCTCTGTTTCAAGTTAGTGAATGCATTTATCTGTCAATTTAACATGCTGATCTCTGGCGTAATGCAGCCCTCGATGCCTTGTGATCATGAAAATTTTTAATGCAGCACGGAGGGAACATGGCAAGTCTTCTTTATGAATATGGAAGAGCCAACTACTAGGCTCCATTCATCTTATGTTCCCCCGCATATTCCGCGTGCTAATGAAAAGGAGATAGGCTCTCGCAGCGAGCGAAGTGCCATTGCCATTGCACCAGCCCGCAAGAGCTGATGATAAAAAAACAGACCGAGCCTCATGATGTTAGGAAAAATGCATTGTCTTCGAGGCGGTCGATGACCCCAGGCTTGTCAGCTGGGATTACTGCCAAGTCGATGGTAACCTCAAAGTTAGAGGTCACTGCTCGTCCTGTGTAAGTTCAAGCATCCAGAATATAGTCGGCAATAATCGTTGATTGGCATATAAGTGAAAGGCCTTCAGGACCTGGGCGGTACTCTAATTTGCTCAGAGATGTATATTACCGCGGTTTTTTTAAGTTTTGCTTTCCCGCAAAGGGGAGTTGCCTAGTAATTCTGGGTCAGCATTTCGCAGCTATTATAATTGAGTGCTTTGGCAATGTAATTCGTATGTAGTATCCCTGTTCATGAGCTAAACTCCCCTCATTCCACTCAAATATGAAATTAACTTAGCTCTCTCACCCTAAGTTCGTAGGTGCATTCGTGATCTTACTTGAGGCAAAATACGTAGTCTTTTGCAACTACAATGCACGAAAGGAGACTTCTCCGACTTGTGCCGTAGTGAGACTGGAGAGCATAAAAAGCATGCGAGTTTCATTTACCGACTCCACCATCTTAATATTTCATAATTTTTCCTTCTCAACTTGTACCAATTTTATTATACTCTGTCACTGCCTTTTTTACTTTAAATTTACGTGATTTTCTTTTTCCTTGTAATTTTGAATTATGAATTTGCCTAATGTGTGAGAAGATCCTAATTGTACATATCTGTCCATTTCCATTAGTCATAAGTGTTTTCTTAGTCTTTACTAATATAATTTGTACGTGTAACCTCCCCATCAATCGTACCGATTTGCTATTTCTTGAATAATTTTTCTATCCTCCTTTACTTCTTTTGCCTATATATCAAAGATAACAAAAATCTTTATATTAATGTGGCATATGGGACATGTATAGTTTCACCAATAATCTCCGAATGGCGAGAAATAAAAATTAGTGAAGTACTTAATATTGATATAAATTACTTCAGCAATGTTATTTTCTATTAGTGATTTCTAAGTGCTGCTTTTTAAATTTATCAAATGCAAAATTTCATAGGAAAAACAGGTAGCAGTGCGACATCTACTAAGCACGTATAGTCTTTATTATGTCGCATTAGTATGCCCTATGTAGGCTTTAAGCACATAATTATATTAATTAATATGTAGGAATTTGTTCCTTTTGCAACAGTATGTTGCAGAGTTCTTAAAAGAGCGCAAGTCAAACTCTATCATCTTGATTTTTTTTTTTGGTTATACGAAAATCTTTCCTTTTATCATTGTTTATCAATGTCGCTAAGAATATAAGGAGCTACGGATTTATATAAAAAAAATATAACAACCAATAGAAAAAGTTTTATAGAATTCTTTATGCATCTTATCAATGCAATTAATTGAGCAATTATTGAAAGAACTTAATTGTATTGATTTTAAGAAGTTTAAAATTTAATTACATTTTTTGAAAGTAAAACTTTAGATTGCATATCTGGCCATGTTAATACAAGGTTTTTAATATATGTATATATATACATACATACTCATAATTCTTTTTTTTTTTTTTACTTAAACTACTGAAAGATCATCCCGGAAGCCAAAACCGACTTTTCAAGGGGTGGTCGGGTTGGGGCGTGAACAACGTCCGGGTCGGGCCCTCAGAACGGGCTTTTCGGGCCTGACGGCCGAGCATTGGAGAATCACAAAGACGAGACCTTTCAGTTCACTCACTGATCTCTCTCTCTCTTTCGCGCTCGAACCCTCTTGTTCCCTCCAACTCGCCAGCGGCGACGCTACGTCTGGCGAATCCCTCCACATACCAGCGTCACAGAATTCAAGCACCCTAGGACCTCGAGGACTATCGAAGCAGACTGGAAGAGAAGAAATGAAGTTCGAAATCGAGGACGTGACCGTCTACTTCCCCTACGACAACATCTACCCGGAGCAGTACTCGTA
The DNA here is from genome assembly GCA_030064385.1 of Melaleuca quinquenervia. Taxonomy (NCBI): domain Eukaryota; kingdom Viridiplantae; phylum Streptophyta; class Magnoliopsida; order Myrtales; family Myrtaceae; genus Melaleuca; species Melaleuca quinquenervia. The sequence goes on along the minus strand of CM057728.1, from coordinate 5,217,513 downwards.
CATGGTGGAGCTCAAGCGCGCCCTCGACGCCCGCGGCCATTGCCTCCTCGAGATGCCCACCGGCACCGGCAAGACAATTGCCCTCCTCTCCCTCATTACCAGCTATGTCCTCTCCAAGCCTCAGTCCCCTCTCAAGCTCATCTACTGCACCCGCACCGTTCACGAGATGGAGAAGACCCTCGCAGAGATGAAGAAGCTTCACGACTACCAGGTGCAGCACCTCGGCCCCGCAGCCAGGATCCTCGCCGTCGGCCTATCGTCGCGGAAGAACCTGTGCGTGAATCCGAGGGTCCTGTCGGCGGAGAACCGCGACTCGGTGGACGCCGGCTGCCGTAAGCTCACCGCGAGCTGGGTTAGGGCTTTGGCCGAGAGGAACCCCAGCGTGCCAACCTGCGAGTTCTTCGAGGAGTACGAGAGGGCCGGGTCCGGGGCGGTGTTGCCACCCGGAGTTTATACGTTGCAGGTCTGATCCTTGGTCGGTCGGTCGGTTTCTATAATCTGTGTTGAGATTGGCATTTTGTGATCTGGATTCTGGGTGATCGCGGTTATGATACTCTTGGCGTTTCCCTTGTGCTTTAGGATGTTTCTCTATCAGTTGGCACCGCGATTGTGTCAATATTGAATAAGCTTTTGTGTCTGACGAATGAGGAGGGCAATAGACTTTGAACTGGTACCTCTTTCGATTTCAAGAGAATCAAATTCGCATGTTGACGTGCTCATAATTGATCAAGGTACAAATTTGGTATTAGGCCACTGTTTTTAGATGGTTCGTGCATAATGCTAGGATGGTTTGATTAATTAGTTGTTTCTTGTTTCATTTATAGAACATTGTGAATGTTTATTTGTTACCAACCTTTTGTATTTTGTAATTTGTACTCATTTTTTCTTTGTCTGACAATTGCTCTCTAGACTTTGTTAACGGGTTTCATTTGATTTTTGCATTATGCACATATATTGAAATTGGCAATGAAAAGACATCTTTTTTCCCATATAATCCTACAAATTTGTAATTTATACTGCTGGGAAAATGGAACAAGTGCCTTTCTGATGTTTCGCCTGACTGCTATTTACTGAATTCCCCTAATTCTTACTGTATATATTGCAACATTGAGTTGAAGCTAAGCCGCATGCTGCTTTTGTGGCAGGATCTAAGGGCCTTTGGCAAACAGAAAGGATGGTGTCCATACTTCTTGGCACGGCATATGGTGCAATTTGCAAATGTTATTGTGTATAGTTATCAGTACTTGCTTGACCCAAAGGTGGCCGGCATAATTTCAAAGGAAATGCAGAGAGAATGTGTTGTGGTGTTTGATGAGGCACATAATATTGATAATGTATGTATTGAAGCCCTCAGTGTTTGTGTGAGGCGACAAACACTTGAAGGGGCTACAAGGAATCTTCATCGAATGGAGCAGGAGATTGAGAGGTATGCACAACTTCTAGTATATCAGTAGTAGTATAATGTCTTTCCTGATGTGGAATGTTTAATCATCCATCTGGTTTCTCTCTCTCTCTCTCTCTCTCTCTCTCTCTCTCTCTCTCTCTCTCATTGTACATCATGACAGCTGTTTTCTGTGTGTCTATTTTAAAGTTATAAAGATGACTCTTTTGACTGTCTGATTTATCATCTTTGTGAAGAATCTTGGTTGTCGTTCACTTGCTAATAATTTGACGCACTGGTTGTCACAAATTTTAATGTTTCACCATGTTGTTGTGATGCTTTTTAATTAACCTTACCCGCCTGAACTACTAATAAAATTCTCTTTGAGCCTGTTATGATTTATGTTACAATCTTAAATAGTGATAATGAATACATGGTGACAATTGATCATTTGTGCTGTCTGCAGTAGCAGTTGGGCTCTAGCTCTTGTTAAGTTGCATATCTGTGAAAATATTGATAATTGGCTTTAGGTCAACCTATGTAACTTGAGGGGGGTACTGCACTCATACATGAGGATCAACGTTGTTTTATCTATTTGACAATTTGTGTCCTTCAGTGGAACTTTTAGCCTGATGATGCAATTAACTTTGGTTTCTCTTGACTGTTTAATGTGGTAGAAAGGTTCAAGGCCACTGATGAAAGTAGGTTGAGAGCAGAATATCAGAGGCTGGTTGACGGTTTGGCACAGAGAGGAGACTTGCGAGGTACATGAGGATCCTGATCTATAAAGTGTAATGACGACCTCATTATTCTGCAACGTGCCTGTTGTTTATGGCCTTTCCCCCGTCTTACGCAGTTAATGATACGTGGCTTGCAAATCCTGCCTTGCCTGATGATATTTTAAAGGAAGCAGTGCCAGGGAACATTCGTCGAGCAGATTATTTTCTACGCGTCTTACGTAGATTTGTCCAATATCTGAAAGGCCGTCTAGAAACTGAGAATGTCGAGAAGGAAAGCCCTGTTGCTTTTGTTGCCTCTGTTACTAATCAAGCAGGAATCGACCAGAAAACACTAAAGTTTTGTTATGATCGCCTCCATTCTCTCATGCTGACTCTAGAAATAACTGATACGGATGAGTTTTTGCACATACAAACGATATGTGATTTTGCAACACTTGTGGGGACATATGCCCGTGGCTTTTCTATTATAATTGAGCCTTTTGACGAGAGAATGCCAGATGTCCGGGATCCTGTGCTGCAGGTTGGTTCTGTTCTTTTAATTTTCTCCTTTCCCTTTCTTTCATGGGAGTGTGATTCTTGGTCAACTGCTATTATCCTGAAGATGGTATTTGTTTGCTGTTACATGATATGTGAAATGTGTTGCTCAAAAGCCCTTTCAATCGTTTGAAGTTAAGTCAATTGCAGAGGCATCTTGGATGAACAATGTGTAATGACCATTCGTCTTTCATTTTTACTAATGCATGACCTGCTGAAATTATTTTTTCTTCTTGGTGGTTCAACATTATTGTTTTAGTAGATTTTCAACCTTCTGAGCTGCTGTATGTTTTCTTGTATATGATATGTTCTGCAGGATTTTACTGTCTTTAATGCAAGCACTTGATGATTCTTGCTCTCGTCTTTCTGCATATGTTTATCACATTGAAAATGTATTTTATGTGCAATTGCAGCTTAGCTGTCATGATGCTTCTCTCGCCATAAAGCCTGTATTTGATCGATTCCAGACAGTCGTTATCACATCTGGAACCCTCAGCCCTATTGATCTATATCCTCGTCTTCTGAATTTTAATCCAGTTGTTAGTCGGAGTTTCACAATGTCCTTGACAAGAGACTGCATATGCCCAATGGTTCTTACTCGTGGAAGGTAGCTATGCCCTAATTTTAGTATTCATGTAATTCAGCTTAAAGGTTAAATGTACATTATGCTCTTCCCGTCCCTGTGATCCAATATATGGCTATATTTCGAGTCTTTATATATGCTACATTTTAATTTCAATTGATTTCTTTTATTTGCAACATGTTTAATATTGTTTGTTTATCTTTCAGTGATCAGCTACCAGTCAGTACAAAATTTGACATGAGAAGTGATCTTGGTGTTGTAAGGAACTATGGGAGGCTTTTATTGGAAATGGTCTCTGTTGTTCCTGATGGGATTGTGTGCTTTTTCGTTAGTTACTCATACATGGATGAAATTGTCAATAGTTGGAATGAAAGTGGGATTTTGAAGGTCAGTATATTGTTTAATTTCTTTTTACATGCTTCTGTTTCTGCCATTGTTATGTGTTAGATTGTGCTAAATCAGGTAGAATCTATAATCCTTTATTCTGTTGGTGGCAGGAAATAATGCAACATAAACTTGTCTTTATTGAGACGCAAGATGTGGTGGAAACTACATTGGCTCTGGACAACTATCGTAGGGCTTGTGATTGCGGGAGAGGTGCTGTCTTTTTCTCTGTTGCCAGGTATTAGCCTTGGCAAAAGACAAGAACATCAAATTGACAACATCGCTGGAAAATATATTAGATGACCACATTCTCTGTTAGTTTAGCTTTAAGTTAAATTCCCTTTTTTGTATGTTGTTTTGGCCTGCGTCTTCACTGGCTAGAAGGGTTATTGGTGAAGTGTTACTCAAGTAGTTATCCTTTTCCTAAACAGTGTTGTCCCCTATATTGCAGGGGAAAGGTAGCTGAAGGAATTGATTTTGATCGACATTATGGTAGATTAGTGATCATGTTTGGTGTTCCCTTCCAGTACACACTGAGCAAGTGAGTTTCATTGTGATCCTCGTTTATTGTGACAAAATGCCATTAACATCCATGGTCTAGTTGATGAATTGTATCATGAGCTCTTCATGGTATTGCAGAATCTTGCTAGCACGGTTGGAGTACCTTCGTGATACATTTCAAATAAAGGAAGGAGATTTTCTAACTTTTGATGCTTTGGTAAATCATTTTGTATTTTTATACATTGAATCCATCTTTAGCAGCAAAAATTGCCATGTTAACTACTGATAATTGATTGAAACAGAGGCAAGCTGCTCAATGTGTGGGCCGAGTTATCCGGTCAAAGGCTGACTACGGCATGATGATTTTTGCCGACAAAAGGTTTTGTAATCTTATATCTCCTCACGCTTTGTAGTTTGTCTTCTATGAAGCTGGAGCAAGGCTTTAGGTTGTCTCTGTGCAATCAAGTCTTTAGAGTTTAGAGTAACCCATAGCCTATAGCTAATTGAGATTGTATTGCACTCATCTTTTCCTTCCGCTCTTCTTTGCATTTTGATTTGATAGCAGTTACTAATTCTAACATCTTTCTCTGGCCTGGAAATCAAAACCTGTCGATTCTTGAAAAGCTCTCTTATTTCTTGGCTCCACTTTGATGTTAGCTCCAATAGCGGAAATGCAAGGACACTTGTATGTGATGCAGCTAGCTCAGTGATGCACCCACTTGATGACAATTTTTTGAATCTCACAGGTATAGCCGTCATGACAAGCGTTCTAAATTGCCTGGGTGGATATTGTCCCATTTACGTGATGCACATCTCAATTTGAGCACCGACATGGCTGTGTACATAGCAAGGGAGGTACAACTTCATTACTGCTGGCGCTCCTTTCTCATGTCTCAATATGGTTTTACCCCCATCCCGAAAATATGATAAATAAAAAGAGCAATAAGAGGCTGGCGACTCTGATGGATGAATCATATGTCCCAGCTTATACTCCCTGGTCAAAAGAAATTAAACCTGCAATAACAGCATCGTGCTTACTCCCTGGGGAAGCTCTAGGATGTGTCAGATATAGAACATTAATTTATCTTGCTGCCAGCAGCCATGAACTTGGGGGAAGCATAGTCGAAGGATGTTAAGATGGACTGAAATCTGTAGAAGTTGGATGGAAAGTAGTTTCGATGTGCACTATCCTTAATCCTACTTGACAAGGCATTGCATTGAGTCTCTCTTATTCATGTGTTATTGCAGTTCCTTCGGAAAATGGCACAACCGTATGATAAAGCTGGGAGTGGTGGTAAGAAAACTCTTCTGTCGCAGGAGGACATAGAGAAGATGGTTGATGGCAGCTTGAACGAAATGTTGTATTAAGAGGTTGTCATCACCTGCTTTTTCATTCTCTGCATTCCATTCCTTGTGATGGCAATCATGTGGCCGCTGATAGTAACTTTTTGAAGTCAGTAATGTTAAGTAATACTTTGGAGAGAAATGAACTAACAGAGCTGCATGGCACCTAAGGGATGGTTGAATCTGTTGGTGTAAAGGCAGAGAGTCTAAAGAGTTATTTTTGTGTTCACCCGAGAGCATGGAAATATGCTGTAACTTGTTCTTGTGAGTGTCTCTGTTTTGCTGTAGTTGCTAGGCTCCACACAACGTTTTTGGGCACTTTTAGCTTCTTTTTTCCCCTTTTTGGGGGCTGGGTCTGATGACAACTTTTGTAATACAAACCAAAGGACGTTAACCATTTTGAATAGGTCACTCATCTGCTTTAAATGACCAATTGGTTTTTTATTTGCGCAGGGATATTGAACTGCTTTTATTTACGTGTGAAATGCTGATTTAATACGAATTGGGAATGTAGACTTCATTGAGGTTGCAAAAGCTAGTCAAAGCATACCACTTGACCTCAATATTGAAAGCCGAACTCACTGGTTATTCATCCACACAATCCTTTCATTTTTGACTGTGTTTATATCTTGGACAAGCGCCCGAAAGAACTAGAAGCGACACTCCTACAATTGTCGCAGAGGACGACGGCGGGAAAGGAATTGTAGAATTACCAATCTTGATGTCTCAAGCCTTTGAGAAGAAATAAGACTGACGAATACAGAGCCTCTTGCTAGTGAAGGTTAATGTCCGAAAACAGCTCGTTTTGCATTCACCTCTCACGCGTCACTGCTACGAATCAAACAGAAGATTTGGTTCTGTGGCAGGAAGCTAGCAGGATTGCAGGCAGGAAGGTCTCGTCCAATTTTTATCGTAGTTCCGCAGTGTAGTGGAATAAGAACGCGGATCGAGATCGAGATTTATCTCTTCATCATCGGACGACTATCATATCTTTGAGGAATTCTCCATTGGCTTTGCGCCTATTTCGGGCTTAAAAAAGATTACGAAAATGGGGTGGTCATTGATCACAAGAAGTTGACTGGCCGTCGACATGGGGGGTGCCTCGACCCATCAGCACAGCGTTCGCTACGAATCTCTTTGAAGTGGAGCCATTCGAGTCGGCAAAATGGAAAGGCGAGAGTAGGTTAAAAGCAAGTTGCGAAGTAATTGATACGATCTAATCTCAAATCATTTATGGTACAACGGCCAAGGGGACAAGGCAAAGCAAAACAGTTCGGAAAAACCCACTTCAAAGTTCGAACTAACGTGATTAACCTACGCTCCTGATCAGGCTTCGGGTTCAATCATTGAAAGGGTACTGCTCGTACCTCATCCCGCAGTCTACCAGCACCGCCCGAGCTCCGATCCGGCTCGCGCAAGTCCCGAGCATCGCGTCCTTCGCCGCCCCCAAGCACGCTCCGCAGTCGGACCGGGTCAGGTTCCGGCTGCACGTGGCGTGGCCGTAGGCGAACGCGTTCGGGTACGGCGAGATGTCGGCGTAGTCGTAGCCCTCCCGGGCTGGCGTCGCCGCCTCCAGGTCCGCCAAGACGTACGCCAAACTGGCCGTGAAGGGGTCGCCCGCGGTGTAGCCGGCGGTGTTGCACAGCACCTGCTTTGCCGTCGTGTCCGGCGCGCCCCGAGCAGCGACGACGAGGAGGAGCAGCGACGACGCGGCGGCGATGGTTGCGGACGGTGTCGGCCGAGATATCGCCATTTTCAGCTATCTTTTACACTGTTTCGCCGAGTCTCGAATTTGTCATCGAGGGAAGCAGGAGTGCTCAAGCTTTAACATTGGGCTCGCAGAAATTTTGTGTTTTCATTTGATTTTTTATTTATGTGTTGGCCGGCTTTGTCTGTTTCATCATTCCTGGTTCCGTCGTCTTCTGTTCGAGAGGTTGCGGCAAATCTTTTCCTCTTGGACGCACCGTCTGATCCGCATCATGTCATGTCATTTAGGGGTGTTCAACCGGACCGGGTAAATCCGATTCCTAGACCAGCCCATCCAGAAAACAAGGTCGTGAACTAGTTCCTGTTGAAATCGGTCCGAGAATCGGTTCTCAAAATTCATAACCAATTCAAGTAATCGGTTTTGACAGATTATCTATTCATGAACCAAATCGACCCGACCGGTTTAGGAATCACGGTCTTCGACATGCCAATCCCTTTACGCTCTGACAGGTTTGGATTCTTACAGGATATATATGCCTTACAACCAATTTGCCCCAGCTCATGCCTCATGACAAATTAGCTACACAAGATAACTTGGATGCTCGCGTTAGCTTGCTTGAAAGAACAGAAAATTTGGAGAGAGAGCAAAAGGTTTTACCGACTAGACACCGCGAGAATACCTCAGCTAGAGCTGCGTAAGTATACGTGGAATTTATACATATTGCATGCAGAATCAATGAAAGGAAATGGTTCTTTATTATTATTAAAAATAAAATAGGATAAAAATGCGGTGAGCGTGGATCGAACACGCGACCTTCAGATCTTCAGTCTGACGCTCTCCCAACTGAGCTATCCCCGCTCCTGTCGTCGGGTATGCCGCAATAAGGTTTTGAAGGTAGTAAAGGCATTCTTTGTCAGTTTTTTTCCTGGATTGACAATGCTGAAAGTGTTCCGAATGTTTCCCATGCCTGGAGAGGGCAACCTACGAGTCTTGATGCTTTGTAATGACATGATTCGCCCTAAATTAAGTTTAATTTAAGTCAAAAGAACCGGCGCTCGGTCTAGTCCCACCCTCTTGGGTCCCAAGTGACTACTTTGAGAGTTGAACTAATCTCTCGCGAAACTGAAGCAGACATGTCAACCACCCCCATCCAACCCCAGTCCTAAGCTATTTCACTTAGATCGTGTCTGAGATCATGAAAGAAACTAACCAACAACCTGCCACTTCATGTAGGTGGCGCCATAAAGCCATAGAGTCTATGTATTTGTGTACGCCTTGGTTGACCCAAGAAAGGATGATGGCGTAACTACAGAGAGAGAGATAGAGAGAGAGTGCAATCACGAGAGATGATGCTAGAATTACAGAAGTAGGCATGGACATGGTGGCCGAAGACACGTCGTATCACCGTCATCAAGCAAGCACCTTCGCTGCATGAGCAAATGCAGATGTCCAACGAGGGACTCGCCGCTTATTAGAATAGCCCTTGTTCTCCAATCAGGCGAGGGGAAAGTCCCATCAAAGGGAGGGAATTAAATTTTCACACTAGAAAGAGGACCAGGTAGAAATTGGTTTCGAAAGTTAAACAGTACAAAACTTGGGTCTATTTACATCAGTAAGAGTACGATATGGGAGTTGTTAGAGGATCAAAGAGCACAAAATTTTGAACGTCTGTTAAGAGACTCTGAGACACCCGCTAAAAAGAACGAAAAGACCTGGCTCGTTCACAAGATGTAGTAGTACCAGAGTGTAGCAAATGCAGTGATGCCGCTCAAGATGCAAAGCCTATCTAACCGGTTCTCATTTCTCATCTTCTCCTCTCTCAACTCACTCTGCACCTTCGAGTACAGGTGACACGACTCGAGAACTTCGCTGTAATTTTTGCTTCGGCGGCAGCTCAGTGCTTCCTTGAGAATAAGCAAACTGTTTCTTCCATTGACGTGAGCGCCTTCCATGTCCTCCAGCTGCATGCTCAGCTCAGTCAACTTAAGTGTTGTGTGGACACCTTCTCCTTCCATACGAGTCATCCTGAACTTCATAATTAGGACGCACTCGACCACCTGACAGGGAAGAATATCCTTTGCGGAAAGCACTGATCCAAAGCGAATCACGAAATCTTTATCCGTGGGCCAGTGCCTTTGCCCGCCGAGTGGACTCCAACTCGCTAGATTAGCAGCTTGCTTAGCTTTTCTATTGACGATGATCCAACTGAGCCGAAGTCCATCACGAAGTTCTCGCCATAGCTTTCCATTTTTCCTCTCCCTCTCCATCGATGTAACCGGGGGTAGACCATCCGAAACCGAAAGTCTAACTTCATCATCACGATCATTGTCTCTAGATGATGGATAGGTGAGAAGGTCGACCCGGAATGGACAATTGTGGAACCACCCATTGAAACCATTCGCATTAGGAATTCCCCACAGCACTTTCGAGCATACCGGTCGGTCTTTATACCTGATATCCACTAGAGAGACAAAATCGGAGGGTGATATACTCTCAGATTCATCCATATCCCCATAATATTCAGCCTCGCTCCATTCTTCAGGGTCCTCGAGATACTCATTCCGCTGGTACTCAATGACTTCTTTATTTACAATGAGGGGGAAACAATCCGCATAAAACTTCTTGAAACCTCCAATAGATGATATCAAGCTTTTGACATCTTCCCTATTGGTTGATGGCCACATGGATGAGCACACATTTTCCCATAATCTCTCTTCTCTTGAGATAGAACAAAATGCAGCACAAGCACATGCAGCACTAGCTAAGGTTGGACCATCGAGGCGCCTCAGTATGTCATAGAAAAGATCACTGCTCAAAGATGTCATACTCTCCACTTGTGCAGTCGAAATCGCCATGACCATTTGAGTATCTGATAACAAAACAAATGTAAGTAATATGTACACCACCTTCCTTTCATAAGTAAAAGCAATTCATGCAGTGGCATCAAGGGGAAGCCAAGACATTGAGAATATCCTTTACAAGCTAAAGAGTCCACTGAGTCAAGGAAAATTATGCCACTTATGTACCCAAAATTCAAATTTAAGCATCCCTAATTTTTATAAGATCTCTCGGAAATATAAAAAAGTCTCCAATTTATCTTATTTGAGATCAGCAAATAACTTGCTAGAGGTGGCAAATCCGTCACCGTACTCTTCTCTTTACTAGTGCAAGCAACCAACCATGCTATTAGCTCTTTTTCCACAGACTCCGAAGTTACTCAACGAGCACCCACTACAGACAAGATTAAATCCAGAAGCATCCTAGACCAGCCATTACTGAATACCTATGCCAGCTTTCTTAACTGAAAAGCTAAGCATTTACTTTCTGCTGGCCCCTCACCAACTTATTGCTCCATGAAGATAACTGGTTAGATTTTTCTCTTTCAGCTCAAAAGAAAGGTATATCAATTCCATTTTTGAAAAGACTCAAAAGCATGTACAGTCAAGATCGATTTTTTGGAACTACGATTCCCATGAGGAAAATAATTATTACTCATTCTGTTTCAAATATCAATTAGTCATCCATGGTACTAACGTGGCGGGACAAACACAGACTGGTGATGATAGATTCTTCAAAACTCAATTACTGAAACTCCTGAGCATGTCTCAGCATATAATAACTGAGTTACCAGTTCACACTAGTGAGGGAAATATTTCCTGCCACCCCTCATACTACTGTCATTTCTAGTATCAAGTGCGGGCACACACAGAATGCTAAGAGACTTTTCAAAGAAAGAAGAAGTTGATACTTTCCTCAAATGGCAAACTGAATCCAGGTAATTTTGGTCAGTTTACTACTTTCACATACCAACTCACCGTACTAGTGATCCAGATAGCAAAAGGACAATAACATATCTTACTCTAGAAGAACATACTATGAGATAATAATGCAATTCCTCAAATCGTAGGGCCTGGTAGGATTTATGTATGTATTTGAGCCAAATTTCCACCAAAGAAACAAAGGCCACTGCGCTCCAAGCATGAATTGACCTCTAGAGAGCGTCAACGACCTCACCCAGTTCTCAACAACTGGAAATCTCCAGAAGAAAAAGGTGAGCATTCCTATCACTCTAAAGACTATCGGCAACAGCCAAATCAGTAACCATGCGAAGGCGACAGAGCGCTTGCTTAGTCAGGCCGGACCTCTATCGGTTCAATTACAAGGATTAGAGCGTTTCAACGCTACAGTGATTACAACACAAAGAACCAACCGGACGTGCTTCTAGCAATTCCAACCAATTCAGGGCAGATCAGCACATACAAACCGATCGAGCCCGAAACTCAAATCGCAATTCACCGTGCCAAACCCAGCAAGACGACAACCCCACATACCAAATGGACCAAACGCGCAGAATCGACGAATGTCACCGGTTATCACAACGATACGACAAAAAGAATCATCATAACAAGGGAAAAAAAACACCACCCATTTGCAGAAAATCGCACTCCAAATCAAAGAACCGCGGGAAATCACCGAACGAACCTCATGAAGAGGAAGCTTCTCTCCCCCTGATTCGTGGCACGCGCAAAGAACGACGGCAACCGGAAGGCGACCGAGCAAAAGTGGGGTCTGGAAGGTGAAGTATCACCGAGAGATTCTTGATGCAATCGCCAAGAAGGTGACGATGGCGTGACTGGGAATTCTGGGACGAGAATATGTTGATCGGTTCGAGAGTCACTCTCTCTTCTCTGGTTGGGAGGCCATGTCCGCATCTCTCAACTTAACCCCCTAGATTTCGGATAAATATGCGGTCGGACAATCTTCACTGATGCCTCCCTTTCACTTTGCACCCCTTTTCTTATATTCTCGCCTCCCCAAATTCTTTGTGTATCTCATTTCCAGCCCCTGAATTTCTATTTTTTTGTCAATTCACCCCCCGAGGGCCCCCACCGATGGAGATTTAGTTGGCGAGCACAATGACTCGTGCGTGACGACCGACGCCTCAAATTACTTTAGACTGATCCGTCCTTGCTTAGTCAATTCATATATTTCTGATCACCACGGCAGAATTTATGAGTAAGGAGTACGATGGTTTGCTCTCTATTTTCTCATAATTAGATGGCCAGATTCGACTCTTTCCTACTTCATTAATTTATCGATCAGCTTATCTATTTCACTCGAAAACAAGCATGTGAGTGGCGCGTCACTCTTTTCAGCTATAGCCTATTCCATAAAGGGGAGGGGGATTTCAAATAAGAGTAAAAAAGTGGGATATTTTTATTTATTTAAAAGAAGACCTAGAGCTAACATTATCTTGTGTAAAGGCCTAAAGTGGCCAACTTTATCTCTAATAAGGCCTCGAGCTCACTAGCCGCCCAGATCTTTGCCAAGCGATGAGCTTGTGTATCTTAGACACAAGAATCATGCGCATTATAGACACATAAGATGCGTAAGCTCATTGAGCAATGCAGATTTGATTGGCCGATGAGTTCAAAAACCTTATTTGAGATTAATTGGCAACATTATAGTTTTATTCGAGTTAAATTTCATTTTGGATTATCTTTTAAGAAATCAGCCCCACTTCAGGCCAATTTTGAAACTCCCCATAAAAAGTTGGATTGAGCACATAAAGAAAAAGTGTAATGATCCAATTGTTAACGTGAAATATTGACAAAAAGTTGCCAAAATTATTTTGAAGTTGAAAAGAATGATGATAAATCACCTAACTTTATTTTCAACCTTTATCGAATTATATGATGGTAGATCATTCAATCGATCTATTCAGCCAGTTATTCATTCATCATCCATTCATCAATCGATCTATCATTGTTACTATAACTATCATGAAAACAATTCCGGCATATATTTATTTAGTCTTTTCATAACATCTTCAATTACACACCCAATTGACGTATGTGCTGTTACTATAACTATCACGAAAGACAAATCTAGGATCTCCGATTGCATCACCCGATCGTCTCGATGCAGACACGTGGCGGGGAGCAGTGCGCCGGCTCTTGGCCCGCCTGCTATGCTCCAAGTTAAATGGCGTTAGCCTCATTGAGAATTTCGTAATAGAAGAACGACATTTTCTATGAAATGTTGCTGTCGAGGACAAAATGTTTAATTTTTATCTACTAAGTCGTCTAGTGATAAGTGGTTTCCTTCTTATCAAACGAGCAAGCCGTTCCCACTAGATCTAAGTTTAATTTAATGACGGTTGGTACGCTTCCTTTATTTTTTCATTTTTTACAAGAGAGCAGTAAAATTTCGGGAGGACTTAGGTGACCTAATTAAAGCACGGGATGCATTGGAAATGACCAAAAAAGAAAAGAAAAGAAAGAATAGTACAGTCGTTGGACTAGCTGATGTGCGAATTAGGTCGTCAGACGTCCCCGCAGCTGCAACATCAACAGTCATGACGAACGGACCGGTGGTTGTGCAATCTCACCGGCCCGTCTAGCCACAAGATAAAGACATCGTTCCCTTGGATACCGCTCGATCGCCAGCAGACCCTGTTCGGAACAATTTGCTAGCCGCAACATGCTTTTTAGTTCATGGAGGTAATGCATACACTTGATAATTACGGCATGACCGGGTCGAGTTAAGTTCTTACGTCCCCGCTCTTCATGCCGTGCTCGACCTTTGTCGAACTTAATTTCCCGAGCTCGAGCTCGACTAAGATGAAGTTTCCCATTGGGTTGAAGCTCGACTCCATTCGATCCGATTAACCAAAAACCTCGCAGCTGGATTCGAACTCGGGGGGATGAGGTACTTGTTAAACAATTTGAAAAAGCTGTAGCACCATTTTTCACGATCGATATCGGCTTCATTAGTCCAAGGGAGAAGATGTGAAATTGAACCTCTATAACTAAGAACACGATCCCGATGGTTGACCGCGGAGGGCGGAGAATTAATCGAGCGCTCAAAAAGTCCCGAGGAAATCTTCACCAGGAGCTTCCGCGAAACACAAAGGTGGGGAGCAACCTCCAGTGAAATTTTGCCCCCCATCGAGCACATAATCTAACCCACCAATCCCATGTTCGATGCTTTCCGGCTACAAGCATGTGACGCGAACCCATCAAGCACATCGCAGAACCAAAGATCGATCGCAAAAATAATGTATGAACGCTTCACTTTTACTCCAGACTCCATTACGCAATTCAACAAGGAGAAGATTCAGGAATGACGGGCGCCATCCCCGGCTGACGACAGAGAGGGACGAGAAACGGGAACAGATGGTTTGACTCCGGTGAAAACCCCAGAGGGTTTTCCCCTTTTCGATTCCGATAGCTAACCTCTAATCGGTAATTCAAAATAACAAAAAAAAAAAAACAGAGAGAGAGAGAGGTTCCTCATGCCATTCAGAGGTCGGCGGTGGCCGGGGGAGGCATCGCCGCGGAGGCGTCGTCATCGTCGGGATCGCGAGCCGGGTCGGACTTGTCCATGGCGGCGCGGGCACGGTCGAGGAGCGGCTTGAAGGCCAGCTCGATGGCGAGCCACCCGACGGCTAGGGCTCCGAACACCACGGCCGCGTGCTTCGCCCCTTTCCCCATGTCCCTTTGATCCTTCGTTTCTCTTTGGCCTTGTGAAGTTTGAACGTTTGAAATTTTGACGGAGAATTTCCGAGTCGGAGTTCTATTTCTACCGAAATCGGGCAACGACCCGCCAGGCCCACTGCGAGTCTGCGACCAACAGACGTTCTGACTCTTAGCTCTTAAGTTTTGGGCGTTCTTTCAATTTGACCCGAGGCGAGGGAGACCTTTGGACTTACGCCTTTGATTTGATTTGATATTATAAAGACAAAGAGGTTAAGAAACGAAGTTCATGAATATATATATATATAATTTTTAACATTACTAATCGATATAATTTATCTACTAATTATCGTATGTACAAATAAGATAGCATCGGTTCTTTCTTCTTTTTACTAATCACCGGACCTAAGCAATTCGCTAGAAAGCAACGGGAGATCGCGGCTTTTAACATTTCCGAATTCAGCTAAACTACGGGACAAACGCACCAGGCAATTGATACCGACACGTGAGGCTTACAAACGGCAAAGCAGTCTCATCTAGATACCCTCGATCGTTATTTGGCATAACGTAGCTCCGTGCATCGATTTGCTGATCACTCGCGACGTATAGCAATTCTCCACATGGAGTCCTCTTGTTTTATGATCGCCCGGTTTCAAGATATAGGTTCACGGATAGGTAAGATCAATTTCTGACTATGAACGGGAACTCATGCCGCTCAGACTTCTATCGAAGAGATAAGCCGCCGATCTATAGCTGTACAAGTGGAGTTGTGAGATTGGGGCAGAATTTTTGAAGAGACGCATCAAATTAACTGTTTCCGACGGCATATGAGACGAGCAAGCAGCTGGTATTTGTAGCTTAATTTGAGGATCACCCGGAATGACTGGCAATCTTTCACATTCATGACCAAGCTCTTTACCAGAGGCCATTATTCTGGACATGAATGGACCGATAGGCATCGCCAGGATACCAAGACAAATAGTAGTCCGCTAGTGAAGACTCTTCAATTAAAAGTTCGCCAATTTGATCAACAATACCAGACTGATAATTGCAAGTAACTTCAGGTTTAGTTTAAGAAATCTACCATAAAACTCTGTCTAGAGTACAGTGTCGCCAATCTTTTTCAAGTCAAGAGAACCAACAGATCTCCCCGGCAAGACCCTTGGCTTCTACACAACCTCAGAGATACAAAAATTTTGAAACTGCAAACAGCAAACTTAACGCCCGCGTCCACGTCCACGACCGCGTCCACGGCCCCGACCGCGTCCCAAAGCCCTCCCTGCATCAAGCATTCTATGTCAATGCTCAACAATACAACATAAATGTTCCACTCCACAACAGAATTCTTAATAATAGAGAAAAGGGGAAGTAAACAATCCATTCAACACCAAGTGAAAATTGTGCGGTACCAGCAGTTGGCTTCTTTGGTTTGACCCGAGGTGTCTCTTCCACCAATAGAGTTTCAAGATTTATACTGTCTGGAAGAATGTAGTAACGAATATTATTCCCCCTCACACTCAGGTGATCCAGAGTCACTGGGTTTTTCCCTTTCAATGTGAGTTTCACAGTCTTGAGATGTGTGTTCATACTAATATCGACACCTACAAAAAATCACGCGATACACATAAGTTCAACACCCATAAGCTATACATGCATCGAGCACGCACAAAATTTCAACCCAAAGTTCTCAAAAGAAATTGCAGTTGGTAGTAACGATGTTGACACACAAAGATGCTGCTCAAGGGAGCTGCATAAATGGCATGCGTTATAGGTACAGGCATGGAGTTAAAGATGTACATGCCCAGAGTTCATGTCTAGGTAAACTCGTGTTTTTTTTCTGAAAATAATAGTTCAGGTTGAATAAAGAGTCAAAACAAATCGACGCATTATAGATGAGAATGTAGTTTGGCCGAGAGATGTGGTGGCTCTATTGGCTTCCATGGGGTGCATGAATGTAATACCAGACTTTCTGTTCCCCCTCCAATTTTCCAAGGGCATGAAGCCTGATTGAATGGATCACTGGTTTACCTTTTGAACCTTGGTCCAACCCGAACTATTTATAAAACCAGATAGTGCATTAGTCCGGTTCCAGATTCAACTGATGATTAGACCTCTGGTCAGGGTTTGAGAACACTGCTTAAGTAAGATCACAAAGTGCTCAAATAAATTGTGAAATGGACAAGATGTGTAGAAAACCTCTCAAACAAACGAATAGCTGCACTAAACGTGTGCTCAGCCATATTAGTGCGTGAGTGAGAGAGGGGGAGAAAATTGTTTAGGTCAAAAGAGTGTCAAATAAGCAAAGAAAAGTTCATAGGATATTCAGAACATCTATTAATCAACAGAAGTTTGGATAGGTTGACAGTAGTCATTCCATGCAAATAACCAAATTATGTCAACATTTGCAGCCCTTTCCCAGGAGTGAAGCTTCTTTTGACATGCGTTCTGGCATGAAGACAGACAGTTCTAAATTCTACCCAACATAATTTACAAAACTACTGACTGGTAAAAAACTTGGGCTACATCCAGAATGGTCCATGGTTTATAATAAAAGCCAGAGGCCAATGACCACTAGTGATTCACATAATGTCCAAAACATGGAGTTGGAGATCAACCTTTTCTTCTTCCGATCAACCTTAAACTATCGACACCAAGAGCAACGAAATTGGAACTTCAATCTTGGTTCCAAATCAAATATTCCTAAGACTACATTCACTACAAGTAGAAATTATGCCAGATCAGATTTGACGAATAGAATCTTAGAAAGAGCCACAACTAAAAGCTTCTAACAAAAAAAAATTCAATATAATTGCAAATGGACTGCTCAGAGTCTCTCTCTCTATGTCAATGTGAATCATCGTCAAGACACAGTAGAGTTCCATCACTCAAGGCACTGCCGCCGTGTATGTGAAAAAGCTGTATAAGAGCAGTGAATTCAGGCCATAAGCAACTGGAATCAAATTAATGGTAATTCTGATTTTTCTTTTATTGAAATGTGACTCTCTATGGAAGTTCTAAAAGCATTTAAAGAAATATGGAAAAGAATTTCACATCGAAAGGCCCCACAACATTTCACTAGATTTACCTCAAACCTCATACGAAAATCAAGCTTATTCTGCAAAAGTGTTCATTTTGGCATCCAAAATATGCAGCAAAGTAGTAGAAGCTACACCCAAACAGCCAAACCACCAAAGCCCATGCTCATTCCCTCGTCCATCAGGTACCAAAGTTGTGCAACTCAATTCACAGTTTTCCTATTACTAGATTAGATCTTGCTTATTCTTGAAAGAGGCACACTAAGGGCTGTCGTACTCTACATTGAACACTTCCAATATCGATCAAAGCCATCATGCTTCGTGCTTTGCTTTGACGCCATCTTAATTGAAGTTGATTATCTGGGTTTGGAACAACACTATATCCAATTTGAAGTGCTCTCCACATTTCATCACCCCAGCTCGAACAAGCCTTTACACAAACAAATCAGCTCCTATGAGCATGAGTCATCCACATCCATCTACATGATGCCTATCGGAGGAAGAACACAAGAACCATCCACATCCATCTACATCCATTCACATCACCACAATGTTATCAAACCAAGACAATTTTGTCCAACGCAACAACTGATGCATCAAAGAAGGGAGATCTATGTGACAACTGTTATTCTGGAAAAATGCACTCAGAATTACATAATTTGGCAGCCAAAAGCTATTGAGGGCAGACAGGACGCAGACCGCGGAAAGTTGCTTGCCCTACTGGTGACGGCCATACTCCAAATTTCCAACACACTATTACATGGGTCAGATTAATTCAAAATGTGCACTGAGACAATAAAACCTTCTACTAAATTCTTGAGCTCGTCACTATACTGGTTGGGGGGGAGGGGGGGGGGGGCGAGAAAGAGAGAATGATTTCCGAGATCAAACCTCCCGTAGCATCTTTCAGGAACCAATTCAGTAGAACCTAAACTTTAGCATGGCGAAGGCGACAACGGGAGCAGAGGGTAGGGTTTAACAAAACCCTAAAAACCCAACTCAGGTGGGGAAGAACTGGCAGGCAAAGAGCGGGAAAGAGAAAGGGGACCTGTGATGGTGCCGTGAACCACAGTCCCATTCTTGAGCTCGATGGAGACGGTCTCGTTGTTCAGCTTCATCAAGAACCTGCTCATTTTTCGAATCCGAACGACGAGAAAAAGCTCATTAAAAAAAGAGGAGCAGAAAACGAAGAAATGACAGAATCAGAGGTCGCCATCGGCGCGAAGGAAAGCAGGAGAAGGAAGACCGACCTGACGAGCTTCATCGCTGCGAAGAAGACGAACGCTAGGGCTCACTGGCCAAGAGCGAAGCCGAGGCGAAGCGGAGAGAAGAGAAGAACGGACCCTGTTCGAGCGGGCAACGACGCTGCTGATCTTACACGGTTCGGATCCGACCGACCGCTCTAGGGCTCGCTGCTCGCTAAAACGCTTTCTTTCCAACTTTTCAAAGGTGAGCATATGGCCGGGCCGGGCCGATCCGGGCTTGGACCGGGTTTCAGGAAAATGTCCGGATACCCATTGATTACCCTGTCAAATTGGACGGCTCAGATCGGTCCCCTCTTTTCCTTTTCTTTTTCTTTCCCTTTCCTTTTTCCACTGAGCCCTGAGTCCGCCACTGTCTTCGACGGCACGACGCAGGGCGGATGATGGAGCGATGGCGGGGTCAACGGCATGAATGCATTATAATTGATGGAGAAAATATCCATAAAAAATACAACATGTTCTTTTATCAAAACTTATATAATTTATCATTTCGAGTTACTTCTAACTTTATCGGATTCCAATTTAATGGAAATTATCCTATTCTGACGTGTTTTTGGAAAAAGAGAGAGCAAGAAATAATATATAATCCACTAAAGTAGTTAAATTATTTACCAACTACTCATCGAGTTAAGGTTTTGTATATTCGCATTGTAGTGATATATTTCATCAAACCTTGGATTCTTCTCTATATAAATATCTTAGACGAAGATTAAATGAAAAAGACACAAATAAATAAATATATTAATTTGAAGGGTTGGATAGTCAAGAATTTGGTTCTAATGTGGAACTCCGATTATACATGCGTCGCTTAGATAATATGAAAATTCAAAGAACCCACGTTATTTAATAAGAAAATTGGAGGATATTTGGATGCTACTTTATTTTTCTTTTATTGAAAATACGTGACTTTGTATTGTACGCATAGATAATTTGAAATGTAAATCTTCAGAAGCGTTTTAAAGTAATCGAGTAATCAAGTGGAGTTAACCGATATATTGTAACTCGACGCTTGCAACTGGGCTCTAGCTGGACAAAGTATAAAAAAAATTTCCTACGCGATCTCCATTCAATTATGAATGGAAACACTCAAGCCCGACTTACATAAACCATTGAGGATTTTCTATTTGTTCTTGAAATGATTAAACAGAGTTGAAAAAGATAATGGAAACTCGATGAAGCTCAAAATTATCTAGGCTCCCGAGCTTGTTGAGCGAAAAATTGACGAACTTGCGCTCAACCCGACAAGATGATTAAGTAGTTCAAGCTCAAGTTTAGTTGGGAATTAAATAGCTAATCTTAAGTGATCATCAAGTCAAGCTTGAGATGCTTATGAGTAAATTTGCCTAAGCTATTTTGAAGTACATTGACTTGATTTCATTTAGAGATAATTATATAAATAATCGATAAACTTTGATTCAACGTGTAGTATAATCATTAAATTTTTAACTTATTCAGTATAGTCTTTAAATTTTAGTCCAATGTGGGTTCATGAACTTTCAATTTAAACTTTTGGTATATATTCAAATTAGTCCCTAAATTACACGAAAATGTTCAACGTTGTTCATGAATTTTAATTCAATATATAATGTGGTTCTTGAATTTTTTGTACATATAAAACTTAATCTTTGAAGTATATGAAAATATTTACATGATCTCGTATTTTGACCCCTTGGGCCCAGGTGACTATTTTGGCAAGGAGACTTGTGAGGCGGACCTTGTCTTCTCGCATTTATTTATCTAACAATCATTCTAAGTAAACTTCCTTTGCCAATAAATAATCTTAATACCCATGCCGGTATTTGGGTCATGTTAAAAAAAAACCTAGCAAATTATATGTCTTGGACATTTCATGAATTAAAACAGGAATTACAATAACTATATAAAGATTAATCCATCATTAATTTGACGATTATAACTATCAATTCTTTTAAAACAGGTTGTTGATATATGCCACAAAAACTATAAAAAAAAAATCATAACAAATGACTCGATGTGGCCATTTACCAGAAAAAAAAAAAGTCCGGATCGTTAAAAGTTCCCATCACGGCAATCGAGATGTAGACTTATAGTCCAGCCTAACGTATTCCCTCCAACACATTATTTAAAGAGAAGAATTTGCAATATATTAACTAAATTAAAAAAAAATAAATTTGGCTACATGCAGCAATATATATTATAAAATTTTCACTCCTTAATGTTCAAGTATCTTTACAAGAGCGGATCTCACCCAATTTATTGCAAATTATATTTCCCGAGCCCCTTATTCCAAGTAGATAATTGAAATCACGTGCAATATAATGTACCGACCGATACAACTCATAGTAATTTTCATGCACTGCTGGTGAAGTTAAAGTTGGCGCACGTGGTCTGCCTTCCGAGCAGAGTCGAGCTGAACCCCAGCCTCGACCTCGCCAGGTCGAGCTGCACCAAATTGTCCTGCAACTGGTACCCTCCGATCACGACCGACGTCCTCGGCCTCGACCCTCCGTCCACGAACCCTAGGCACAGCACGTCCTCGCTCACCTGCACCATCGAGTTTGACCCTGTGATCGTCCACACCACCTCGTTGCTCTGCAAGACCAGGTAGATATACGGCACTGCCGGCCCAACGCGCGTGCTCAATATGTTCGCGGAGCTGAAGCAGTACTCGAACGGCGATACAGCCGGTGCGCTAGTGATGTTCATCGCCGTGACTTCCTCGACGAAGGCCTTGGTGAGGGCGGTGAATATGGAGGACTCGAGGATGGTGTAGGGGTTGACGGTGCTGATCTTGGTGCCGCCGTAGCCGTCGCTGTCGATCGAGAGGAGGGTCGAGTTTAGCGATAGGTTTCTGTCGCCGACGCCGATGGAGGTCACTCCAATGAAGTACTCCGACGAGGGCTCGCCCTGAGAGTAAGCCGAGGCTGTGCTCACGGGGTTGATGTATAGCGGCGTGTACGCAAGGGATTGCGAAGCGTCGATGTTAGGGAGGAGATTGTAGGGGCCGCCGCCGAAGAAGATCACACCGTTGGACGTGTTTGATGACGAGAGGCAGACAGCGAATATCCGGTCGAAGCTGAAGGTGGAGGCGAACTGCGAGGGCAGAGCAATCCTGGTCCTTCCGAGGCCAGCCATTCCTTGGACGCCGCTAGCCAGGCCATCCAGGAGAGAGGTTGGCGCGCAAGCAAAGACGAACCGGGTAACGTTGACGGCCCGGCCTGGGTTGGACCCATCGGTGGAGTTTACCGACACGACATCAGACGCGACCTCACCGCCCGTGGCAGTGTGCGTGACGGTGTTATCCACGGTGACGCCACACGTGTTGTTGTTGCAGCCGGGCCTGGCGGCGGAGAAGCAGTCGCCACACCCGCTGGCACGGGCCAGCGAGCACACAGCCGAGCCACAACGGGCTGGGCGGTACGTCGAGGAGACGTAGTTCTGCTCGCAGTCGACCCAGAGGAACTGGCCGCCAAGATCAACGACGAGGTCGACAGGGACGAGGGGAGTCCTTTGGTAAATCCGGGTGAGGTATTGGAGGGTCGAAGCATCCTTCGACACCGGGAGCACAAGGGCCTTCGGTCGAAAGGATTGCTGGAGAGAGGGAGCGACGGCGGCGAAGAAGAAGAGGAGAGAGAAGAGAAGGGAGCACTGGATGGACGAAGCCATTGCTAAGGGACGACGAAGAAATGCTTGGTAGACAGTGGAAGTTGATCACGGGGTATTTATACTCGTTGCCAATGTTGCTTGGAGCGGTGAAAGCCTCTGTTGCATAATAAAACCATTTATTAATGGGGAAAAAGTTGTACCGATCGATTCTACGGTTTCGTGCGGCCGAAAGAAGAAAATTAAGGCAAAGAACTTTCAAACCCTTTGCTTTGAAAAGCTCGACCGCATAATTATATTTATACTTACAGAATGCAAGGATCACTCGTCGAATTTATGATAAACCAACAGGCGATTCGCTTGATCCAGCAAACTCCTTCATGAAATGCTTCTTCCATCGCCGGCGCGATAGCGGCGGTGTGTGCTGGGGCACAGCCATAGCAAGAGAGGCTGATGTCAAAGGTGGCAACTCGAACCCGCTTGATCTGGAAGATTGAGATGGCTGCCGGGCTTTGACCGCGATGATTTTATCCATTGTCTAATCTGATCGTTTGAAAAAGATCGTCCAGGTTATGCTGCCCCTCGTTTTCTCCATGATGGTTCGTCAAAACATCATCATCTGTTTCGCTGCATTGATGCGATGTACGTGGAGAAACTATTGGAGAGACCGCATCTAGAATGAGGATTGGAGCGACATACCCATGTCCTTATTATCAAGGCAGTTCTAGAAGATTTTCCAGATTTTAGGATCGTCCGCCATTCTTTCCGACGGTCTGCTTAGGCGAACTTGGTCCGATGAACGATGGGACTCAAATTGAAAACACGGCGTTATCACGATACATCTCGAGAATGAGGAAGCTAAAACAAGAATCCATAACACGTAGGTTGCGCGCGAGCTAATGCCCGACGGCCCCATCCATGAAATTGCAAGAACTCTTGGTCCTTTTAGATCATGTTCGTGACATAGTTATTAACAAGTTGATCAGATTCTATATGTTTATCCAGTTAGTTATTGCCACACGAAAATCGCGAGTTATGCGGCATATTTTCTTCCATTTGAATTGACTTTAATACTAAAAAAATCACATCAAAGAAATGAATTATGAAGGATCCAATGATCCACGGGTTTATTCTTTGCGGGCGGGTGCTGTCAACGTATCCACGTGTCGTAATCCCAATATCGACAAGTCATGCATGACATTCATCTGGAGGATGTGCCGGCCTTGGATGCGTCCTCCGATGGACATGAATGATTTCTATCTCCATTTCTTTTTACAAAATTGAATAAGATGACATTGACTAAAGTGGGATCAATTCACAAATATTGACTGGATTGCGCTAATTAGATATGTGATGAATCGATTTCGAGTGGGTCGGGGCAAAGGGTTTGACAAACGAGCCTTCGTCCTCTTCCCATTCACGGGTACTATGCGGGGGATATGGATTGATCTTCCAAAGATTAGTCAAACCCCAAACCTTATCTTGCGTGACGACGAGGTCGATCGAATCAAATCATACCGTAATTATTATTTATATATGAGCTGCTTCAATCCTCGTCACAGTTTGCAAACGCCACAGTGAACAGGCCGTTTCGAGATGATGCGTGTTCAAAGTCAACTAAAATCACCTCTATGCTTTAGAAGTTCACTTGAAGCAATTTCCAATCGGGCGCTTTGTGTAATGGCAAAACCCAACAAGGAAACCTTCGTCTAACAGGTTTGCTTCCGCATATACACACGAACACAGAACGATTTGCATGTGAATTGAGGTGGTTTTGGTCTAGAATTGCATGAGGTTGATGAGATTTTGAATGTGTGAAATGAACTATAAATCCCCAGTGTCCCAACCATTATGATTATAGAGAGAAGAAGAATTAGCGAACAAAGTCTACTAGAATTTGTTTTGAAGTATATGCATATCTTAAGTATGTGGTCTCTCAACAAGTTCATATTCATTCATGCATACAAATCTGATGGTATAAACTTTCGTCATATGATTTACCGTACGGAGTTTCACATCCTTTTCACATTCCAATTGGTCGATCAATCATTGTCCCTCGTTCTCAATTTTATGCATGTCACCATCATTTCGTCACATGCCATTCTTTTGACCAGCACGTGACAGTAATGTATTCTCTAGAAAATCCCCGCCAGGTTTTTCGTGGGGCGCTAGGCATAGTGACTCATTTCTAGTGTTGTTCATGGCAATCCAAGTGCATGCACACCTAGTCTGCAACAACCGTTAGGTCATGTGAGTCTAATATGAGACACAATTGGCCAATTAGTATCACCCCGGTATGGCCGAAGTTTTCTGGAAATGGTCAATCGGTAAGAGTGAGAACACATTCACGACCTAGTGTGGGAATTGAAGTCGACTTCTTTTCTCACAGTTACTTCTCTTCGCTCATGAAAACCCGGACGGCGTTGTGGATTTAAACACACTGAAGGGCCTAAAGCGACCTGCAGCAGAACGTAGCAATTTTTGTCGCGAAAGCATGTGCAAACTGGCATTAAGCTTCTGGTTGAGTTCCATCCAATCTCCTCATGCAATCTCACGCACCAGTACTTGTCCCATTTCCTCAAGCTGCTCGATAGGCTTTTCGTCAAGTATAGATATTCAGGTAACAAATCTATGTTGAAACGTCAGCCGAACTCTAGACTAAAGCAATATGTGTAGTTTGATTGTGTTGTGCTGTGGTATATCTCGGCTTGCTATGTCTGCATAAGCCAAGGTTCAACAGAAACTCCAGTACCGGTACACTGCGCACGTAAGAGTTCCGTAAGAGTCCACTGTGACTCATCCAGTCTAAGAGTAAGCATAACCGAGTTATCGCCATTTCGACTCGATATAAATCAGGGAAATCGAAATTGAGCGGCAAATGTAAGTAAGGATCATACAAGTACTCCATCTAAATGCAGACAGCTTATTCCATTCCTTTCCATTCTGTGGAATTACTCACTGCTCAAGCTATGCACTATAACTGACTACACTGACTAATGAAATACACCACCTTCACTACAATGAGCCACTGGTTCAATGATGCAGACTTGTGCACATGCATACCCAACATTCTCTCAAAGGTTATGGAAACATACTGTTATGAGAGATTGTCTGCGTGAGAAAGTGAGAAATGCGCTCTTACCGCAGCTAGTCAATGAAAGTAAGTGTTTTCTCAAGCAGCGTACAATTGTTTTTCGAGTGCATGTTAGCCATATCCATGATAGCCACCAACTTAGCCAATTAAGCAGACAACAATTCCAGAGGCACTGTAGAAGCTTTTTTCATTGCTTTCTTATTTGGAAGAATCTCTCACACTTTAGCAGTCATTTGGGAGAGATTCAGTAATGTTGGTTTTAGCACAAATCCCTTCCAACTCAATGTATAAAGCATATCGAATCACCCGCCAATCTGATGGCCCAGGGTTATCCTTAGCATTACAAAGTACAGAATCAACTCACCGGTTACCTCGAGACTGTGAAATCAAAGCTTGAATATTGCCCACAGTCACTTGCGGACTCAAAGAAGCATCAACCTTCAAAATGCCTTCTGCTTCATCCACCTGGAGCAACTCCAGCTGAGACTGCAAAAGTGTGGGCGGCATAAAATGCTTCCCTTCTGCAGCTCTTGTCTGTAGTCGGGCAGCAAGAACTTTGGCCTCCACATCCAACAACACAAACTTCACCGAACTAGAGAAGCTGCCTGACTGATGCTTCGGGTCTGCTGATCTTAGAATTTCCCTATAATGCTTCTGCAGAGCAGAACAGCCAAGAACCACAGTTTTCCCGTCTAGCAAGCTCTCACGCAAGGTGTCCCTCAGCGTTTCGAGCCACGGAATCCGATCTTCCTCGGAGAGAGGGATTCCTTTACGCATCTTTTCTGCAAAATAATTGAAACGGGTTTAAATCAAGGAGCTGAATCTCACATCAAAGCAAAGGGAGGCACAAGTTCCCACCTTTATTTGACGTCGGGTGGAAGTCGTCAGCATCAAGAAAGCTGCACTCCATGACCTCTGCTAGCATATGTCCTATTGTGCTGTCCACATCACATACATTTGACATTCAAGCATCATAACAAAGCAGGAATTTAGCCAAAAACATTTTGATTTCCTCCCTTCTATCTCAAAGTTATTTCATCGACACATTGTCAAAGGTAAATAAGGGCCCCATAAACACGAATTTCACTAATAATTTTTTAAAGATGATCATATAGCATTGGCAAAGAATTTTGCAAGGATGATTAAGATCAGACATTTGCCATCACGGAGTGCTTCTATCAGTAGCTTCCTGTTGGACTTAACTGACAATAGAAAGGCGAACCGCCGAAATTCGTTCATCCCTGATGTGGTTTATCAACACAGCAGCTCAAAACACATACTCTCCCAATCAATTTGCTAGCAGGAACACACTCATCCAGCTCACTAACGTATATTATGGAGAAGTATTGGCCTACAAATGCAATCTCCTCCATTCCAGCTACGTGAACCCTTCTCAATTGATTAGATCACAAATATGCCACTGAAATGGCCACAATGGTCGAAAAATGTCTCTGTTTGCAACCCAAGAAAGCCAAAGAAGATGAGGGTTTTTTCACTACTTACGATTTCCCAGAACCACTCACACCCATGATCACAATAACGCTCCCTGTAAAGAGAGAAGCGGAGGGTATTCAGTAAAATCTCAAAATACAAACTTTCGCAAGATTAGACGACAAGAATTCGCGCTGATTCACGCCTCATTGGATCAATGGGGCGATACTCAAAGCACAGATGCAAAAACCAAGATCGAACCTTTCTGAACGGAGGCCATTCTCGGTCGAAGGAATGAACAACCCAGGGAAGCGCTCGCTCACGCTCAGCACATACTCGTACAAGCTGGGGAGTCAGAGTCGAAGGACCCCATCCTAATTTCCAAGCAGAAGCAGGAATTTTATACTCGTTCGAAACCAAACACCTTCTACGGACAGCGAATTCGACAAGTGTCAATGATAACATAATCCCATGGTTAGCCGGTCAGAGTCACGAGGCGATCTCTCTGTCTCGGACGCGGATCGCATTAGCTGTTGCTTGTCATTAGGCATACCAACCCTTCTTCGTAGGTGTGTCAAAACCGACCGAAATTTCCAGCTTTTCCAGCTTCGTTCGGGATGTGATTCGGACAATGAGGAGCTAACATTTTCTTTTTCGTCAGTTCAATTCGGTTTGATTTAAACAATGACCATAATCGAATTGCCCAAGTACGTTACCATACAATTAACTCAATTTCAAAGTCTCAAATTCTAAATTTACTTGACGAATCGTCTCCTTCATTATTCTAAGTAATACTTATCTAATCATATCACAAGAATCATTCAATTAAGATACTACATCTATGGTTTATCTAAGCTACGGTCTAGATCCTTAAGCATAATCTAATCTTCAAAAGGAAACCAAACAAAGATCCCCAAGTTTCTTCATTCCATCTCCACGGTACAAGTTTGCAATCTCATGGCATTCACTTGTGCGCCACAATCAATAAAAGCATTGGAATGCTCACAAAAAGAATAGACCACAAAAGAGTTATTAGGACAAATCAATGAATCCGCACCGAGCACATCTCATAAGTCAAGCATGTGGAGGGAAATTAAAGTAAATTAGTCAATTTGAAATGTTGGCTTCTCTGTTTTAGCCTCTAATCTTTTTTAATTAAACTATTGACCATATGAGCTGCAAATTGAGTGATTCACACGTCATTAGAAAGGTTTGGAAGTCTGCGTCAAGTTCTCAATAGTTGACAAATTTTTTTTGTGATTTTGGCCCAAAGAAATACAGAATTCACAATCTAGCCCCTAATGTCCATTTTTCCCCCCTGAAGCAGTTCAAGGATTTTTTACAACTTCATAGTTTATTATTTTCAACCCGATCCATAACTTTGTGAAATTACGCATTTCCCCAATTTGTCAAGCTGCCTCCAATCCCTAGGCCTACTTCGATTCTGATTTTGGAAAATCGGATTTACATATCAAACTAATACATGGAATCTGATGAAATTTTATCAGATTTCGAGATCCCTTATGATTTCTTAGTGCGTGACTTTTCAAAATTCAATCATCTTCAATGTGATCTTCTACAAAAATTGTCCTAGTGTTGTACAAAAAAAATCTTTAACTATACATAGACGAAATTGGTACTTTGAAAAATGCTTTGACCTATCATATGTAGTTCAAACTGAACGAATTTTGCATGAATGGAAAGCTATGCATGTCCTCCTAAAACTTTCGGGTTATTGGTTTTTCAAGATTTCGAAAAAAAAGAAAGACATTAAGAACATCAAAACCTCAGAAAAGGACACTATGCTCAGTTTGAAATTTTCCAGGCCACAGGATCGGCATGACACACCCAGATTTCGAGGGCTAAGCCCTAACAAAAAGATATGCATTCAGGACATGCAACCTATCGAAATGAAGCTTGCACAAAAAAAAAAAGAATGAAAAAGGAAAAGAATCGAGGAGACGATCAACATGAACAACTTTGAGGAGAAAGCTGCATTTCACCTCCTATTAAGGCTCAGGCACAGAACATGTTAACGACAAAGTTCGAATTTAAAAGTGATGAATAGATTGCAACAAAATCTAATTGTAGGTGCTACATGCGCATATATGAAATGTTGGGGGATCAAATAGAAAATTTCCAATAAAGAGGGGAGAGATTTCAGGCAGGGCCGAGTAAAATGGCCGAAGTTGAGCCCAACTAGAGAAAAGGGGAGCCCATGCTGGGGGGACGGAACTTTGAAATTACGAGATCAGCCCCGACACGTGCACCACCCACCGGGGAGGGGGCCCCGTGCGGCATATTCCTGGAATCCTCGGTCCGGAAGGAATTTGCGTGGCCTGCACGGGGCATGTTCCTCCGCTGATTCGGTCACCGCCGCGAGGCTTTTAGCTCTCGCGTGGCGGGATCAAGGAGAGCTACCTGCGTCTTTCTTCCTCATCCTCCCAACCATCGCTTCATTCATCATCCTCTTCTTCATCCCCTCGTCGAATCCCGTCCACGAAACCCAACTGCGATTGGCCTCGCAACGATCGCCTCGGAGCGCCTCGAAGCGTCGTCACCCGGATCTTCATTTCTGTTCTTGAAAGTCTGCCCGATCGCTCTCCAGCATGGCGACGCCGGATGTCCTGCAGAGCCCAGATGAGCTCCTCCTGCAATCTTCGCGTGGCGAATCTCATCGTGCAGGTGATGCCCCCGAGCTTCGCCTTGGTCTTCCCGCGTCGATCCGTTCGAGATGTAGGAAGACTGGGCCTTTTAGCAAAACAATTTCTGACATTCGTCTCTCTGTCTTGCTTGATCCCACCAGACGAGAATGCCAGGTCCCGGGGGCTGTCGATCGAGAAGAAGATTGAGTTTCTGGAGAGTTTGACTGGAGCGGTGAGTGCATGAGTGATAAGTGGTAGCTGAATTTGAGCGTGAATGTGCAGTTTTTGGCGTCTTCATTTTTTCGTTTATCAATTGGCATCCGTTGTGTGCTGAAGCTAGGTGGTAAAATGTAGTTCAATCGACCGCTCTCCCCAAGCAGGGGAGACGACACCAGCCGATCGAATGTTAAAGGTTCTAATTTTAACGAAAGGTGTCGACTGGCTATAAGAGTTGACCGCTCCGTTTTTGATTGGATGTCGTGACGATGAGCAAGATCTTGCATAGAAATAATTATGCTTTTCTTTCTACTTCAGCATGTAGTTCTTCATTTATAAACAAACCATTCGTTTCCTTTGTTCTCTTTTGGTTAAAGCTTAGCCCGATTACATATTGTTTATCTTTTCTATGGTTTAGGCCCAATGTAAGGGGGAAATAGAAGAAGGTTGTGAATGAAGTAGGCTGTGTTTGTCGATAAGTGATGGGCAATTCTGGATTAGCATGTGTCCTCTTCTAATGCCACATATATGTGATGCTCTTTTCATGGTCGAAAGCTTTTTGCTTGCATACTTCAGAAGGACCTTATGGAACTTCAAAAAATTTCTGTTCATCATAATCCCATCCCTGCTTTGAGGGTATTCATTCGCTTGTCTTCATTCAGTTCATTAACTCATGCAAATGTACATATTGCAATCTTTTCGAGATGTAAACTGAACAGGATTTCTCGCAAAGTATGCATGAGAAAACCTTTTGATGATTTATGTAGGTAAGCAATCGGAGGTCTCGAAGATTGCTAAATGACCGTTTGTTAATGGAGCTTGTTCCTCATTTAAATGCGGAAGAAATCAGAGGGCTCTTTGCTCCTCCACCTTGGGGTACCGAACTTCTAGACCATTCTCAGTAGGAGTTACTGATAATAGCGCATTTATCTTCAGATTTTAGATGGGTGCTAAACCTACTCCTTAGTCTCAGATCAACGGTTTGGTTCAACTAGCTCACCTGTGAGTGCTTTGAAGTGAAATAAGCGGACTGTATTACCTAAAGCTCTTTGTCGGTTCCACTTGGTTGGTTGTGTGATTGATGTTAAATATGAGCCACAATGTCAATCACTCTCGTGGTGTGATAGTTACAATCATTGCAGATTTTGGGCCTGGAGTTAAGCGGCTGGGGAACAAGACTATTTTATTTTCAAATTATAATATGAGCATTTGCATGAGTTAATGAACTTAATGCGGGACAGTTGCTTCCCTAGAGTATTAAATTTTTTGGCCAAAACGCTGAAGGAAAGGGAGAGTGAGAGTTAATTGTTAGTATGTTTTCAAGGTGGCACACTCTGCAGTTCTGGTCCTTCTTGGGGCAGCTCCAGTGGTAGATTGATCTAGTCATGTGACGTAGAAACTCAGCGATTTTACTGGACAAATACAATTGGATACACATGTAATTTTTTCAAAGGGACTCACGGTGATATAACTTTGGTCCATTTTCAGGCGATGATGTACCACCATCTCCCTTTTGCATGGCAAATGCTCGAGAGTGGGACAAACTTAGGAATATAGACATGGACAAAGAGGTTCGGTTTCTTCATTTCTTTTGAATCTGCTTCCCTCATATTTCAACTGTGTTTTTTTGTCATGTCATTGATGTTAATGTTTTTTTACCAATATAGTATTGTAATCATATATGTTAGCTGTGGTTGTGCAATTAAACAAATGATATGTATGTGCAATTAATGTTCTTGTAGTGAGGGGCCATGAAGAAATATAGCTTCAATTTGTAGTGCTTAGACATTGATTGACAATTCTGATCAAAGTGAATATGTGTGATACTTCTAGTCTTTTTAATGGCATATCTCAAATTGTAATCTTGTTGCATGTGTCCTAGTATATAAAGGGCAAGTGTCCTCCACATATTCTGTGGAAGAATTGTTTTGATTTTATGGGTACTTGTAGTTTTATATTTTCTGTTTCTTTTTTTTTTTGCTTTTTCCTGTTGTAGATTTTTCTTTCTGCGTTACGTCTCTCCACATGTGCGATGATAATGCAGCAGTTGCGTCATAGCTGTATTATGAGATGATGTTTGTTAAGTTTCTTTCCATTGAATTCCAGGCCAATATGATTGATAATATGGAAGCATCATTGAGAAGGCGCAGAGCTCATATGGACGCTGATAAGGCAGCTGTCTTGAGTGCATGGCGCCGAGTTGATTATCGGACTAGGGAAGCTCTTCGCCGT
Source organism: Melaleuca quinquenervia (assembly GCA_030064385.1). NCBI lineage: Eukaryota > Viridiplantae > Streptophyta > Magnoliopsida > Myrtales > Myrtaceae > Melaleuca > Melaleuca quinquenervia. The sequence goes on along the minus strand of CM057728.1, from coordinate 5,185,363 downwards.
AGCTTTCTTTTTGAGCTCATTGAAGGCTACGAGGTATAATCTAGTTTGAAACTTTGACATTGCCTAGATATTGAACAGGTCCTGTTTTGTGCGTGTGAGAGTCCATGTCAGTGCAGCTTAGTTTTTTTTTTCCTTCCAGGCAAAGGGAACTGGTATCTTTGAATCTTTTATCTCAATCTTAATGTGGGAATTAATTATAGCTCGTCTGTAGTATAAAGGTTAAATGTTAAGTCATGGTTATATATTGTAAAGTCTGCAAAAGATCAGCTAATTTACACTCTTATAAAATTAGAGTTAACCTAGGAGTGAATAAGAAACATCGGAATACTGAGCTGCAGTACCGGTGGTAAGATGAAGAGGAATATTTGCTTTGCTCTTCCCAGTTCCTCTGTCTATATAAGGAACCCAACCCTTAAAGCAACTCCATTTTCGCATCACAACTGGGAACCCCTCTTACTCTTTCAGTTTGCATATGTATAAAAGATCCCATTGTCTGCAGGCTTGTGTACGGACTTTCATCCTGGAGAGGGGAGCTGAAGATGTTCTCGAGCTCCAGGTTCAAGATCCTTTCCATAGGCTTCTACTGCATGGTGTTTGTGAGGTAATTTTTGCTTGAATTTTAACATTTTACATTTTCTTTCTGTTCTGACAATACTATATAAAACAATCCTTAGAGGAGCTGGAATTCTTAATCTTGGTCGGTCACTAATTAGTAGGGTTTGCGCCATCTGTAAGTAGATTAAACCTCGATTGCCGGCCTTATCTTTGTTCTACGGTAGGTTTTTGGTGCTTTTATTCCTAGCTAATAGAGGAATCTTCCATGAACAGTTCTACAACTTGGCTTCAGTCACGGTTACCCAATCAAAGGTTTCAGGGTCCTCGAAAGTCACAAGGATAACTAGGAAGAAGACGGGGTCTGCTGAGCTCCCTAGCATCACCTTGTCCCATTTCCTGAGGATGTCCAAGGAAGGGGTTTGGTAACATCGTCCGGGAGCTTCCCGTGCTTGTCAGTTTGTAAAATGTAAACTGTAACACCTTACTTCATTGAAACTGTTAGGTGCTTAGCAGGGAAAATAAATCTGCTTAGGTAGGACTCTAATCTCTTGCAAGGGATGTAACTTATTTCCCAACATCCATCTCTCGTGGAGATTAGCATGTACGGACCTCCATTTGATTGTTGTTCTCCGTTTGGTACATAAATAAAAGGAGAATGTGGTGATGAAGTCAGGGATATTGCTGAATCAATGGACGTTGGGGCTCTTGTGAGTACCAAGTAGTTTGTGTCGTGAACACGTTATTCTGTCGTTAGAACAATCTCAACAAAGTATCTGTGACGGCAGGGAAACATTGTGGAAATGGCAGTACATGTAATCAGAATTATCACGAAAAGAGTGATAGAATTCTAGAATTTAAAAATTGTGCAAATCAAGTCTTAAAATTTATTAAATTAGTGCAATTGAGCTTTTCTAGTAATGCAGTCAATTCGTCTAACAGAAAATAATGGCGTCGCATTTTAAGAATAATTTTCATAATTTTAAAATTAATTTTTCTTTCCAAATTTATTTAAATGATATTTAAAAACTGAAAAAAAGCTAAAATAGTTAAAACAACAAAAGTTCAAAAAAAAGGGTAAGGACTTTGCGGCGGGCGCTATTGCCTCCGATCATTGTTGGAGGGGCCGGCAATCTGCAAGGGTGAACTGGTCGGCGCCTCGGGTGTACCTTGTTCGACATTTCTAGTTGGTACATAGTACAAATTGTTAGTGGCCTGCCCTAAGAACCAATTTATGTTAATACTCTAATTTGAATTGTGATTTAGGTTATGTCGGAAATATCGACATTCATTATATTTAGGTAGTCATAATGTCTTATTAGAGACCGTAGAGTTTGAGCATACTGCTAATATTTAGTAAACCTACATGGTCGATTATACATTATGGATCGTGGCCCAAAGACTTAATTGGGCCCGATTCATTAGTTTGATAAATATACTCCTTAAGAAAGCAGAAACTTAGTAAGTTTTGATTTTTGGTGATAGTCACACAGAGGAAATAAATAAACAAACACGTTCTATATACGTAGTACTACAAGCGATCAAGCAGAAGAAACTCCAAAATCTACAAGCTAGCACTTAGGTTTGGAGATTCCAGTTTGTGTGTGTGGGTACCGGTAGAGGCGCGACACTAGGAGCGCTGATTCAAGCACGACCGATCGTCGATTCGTCTTCAAATTCAAAAAGGTTGGCCTGAAATCCTAAATTCGATTTCAATATGGATAAGAATCTTGTTTTGGATTTCGTTTCACTGCGTTTATGAAACTGTTAGAAACCCTTCATAGATTACATATCTGAAACGAACTAGGCATAGTCTTCTATCAAACAGTAAAATGAGCGCTCTTCCTTGCTTGGCCTGACGAAACACTCTTGAAAGGATTCAGGGAACCGACTGTTCATCTCATCTTCCTCCTTCAGTGGGGTATGCAAGCGCGGCAAACCAAACCAGAAAAGTCACCAAACTTACATAATTCACGATTCATGATACTTTTTAGCAGTGTCTTTGGAATGTCACATGCACAGGGATCAGATCTCCTTTCCTTCTCCTGATCAACCAACGCGATTCACGAATTCCTCAGCGACGGTAAGTTAATTACGTTGAACTCGTGGCTTTACAAGCAAGAACAGTGATCTCACTTCTCAAGATTCGAGCCACCTCAAAACTGTAAAGTCAACCCCGGCTTCGCATGAGCGCACTAAAGTTTGCTTTATCCTGCTCTCGACAGTGGTGATGCGACTGAAAAGACTCCAACAACAACAAAATTTCGAACGATTTGCATTCCTTGAAGTGATCGGACAATTACGTTGACAGATGATAACTTCACGCCACGCCTACATATGTTTATCTTCTTCTCCGAATCCTAGTCTTCACACGCATATATAACCATGAAGGCTATGCTAGCCATAGCTTGGATTTACATAGCCCACTCAACCTCTAAATGCCATCGTTTTCTTCTTTTTAATCCGAAAAACGGGTCTGTGATAGAATGGAATGATCCAGGCCAAAGCCATGGAAATCGTCTTTATGTTAACCACAAAGGCGCATTTTTCGTCAAAAGTTTCGGAAGTTCTTTCCGGACCTCAGACAACGCGTGTGCGACCATGTTCATGAGTTGACGGCCCTCTCGTCTCATTCATGAACCTCGTATATAATGGCGATTGCAAATGATGACACGCCAAAAGGCCCAACTTTTCCAATGCCAATTCTTTTCATCGAACTGTAGACGAATGGCATAAAAAGAGGGGTTGCTCTGTGAACCAATAGCTCTCCGTGGTATTTTGGTCAATAACTTTTTCATGGCTGAAGATTTCAGCGATTAATTGATCTGTTAAGAACTGAAAATTTGATGAGGTGAAGAACTGGCCTCCTTGTATTCATTCTACTTCACATAAATCATGTTCCACCAAAAAAGCTTCCTGCAGTTTCCATGTTTGAACTTGCTGAGGAAACGCTGATAAAGCTCATGACAGTACAATGATTCCTAAACAAGCCATGTGAGATAACTCTTATAAGCAGCTTGAGGTAATGTTTAATAAGTAGGTCCCAGAGAAATCGTAGTAAGGCTATTAGGTCCATGCCTACGATCCTTCCGTCAAAAGTGCCCTGACAGAATGTGTTCTTTACGTACTGCAAAGTAACACACCACGCGTGATGTATCTTTGAAAGAAAATGGCCAAGTTTCTGAGTCCAGCGGCGGAGCCAAGACTACCATTATGCTGTAGGCTTCAATGAGAGTCCTACTCGTTTGCAAAGAGAGAATCTTGTCGTCATGATCATTTGCCTGGCAGATCCCGCAAGATTTGAGCTAGTGAAGAAAATAAAGTCCTAATTTTGCTGGATCAAGTTTTACTAGTATGCATAAAGTAAATCCCGTTGTCGTGTTTTTCTGCCTAGCAGATCCCGCAAGATATGATCTAGTGAAGAAAATAAAGTCTGATTTTTGCTGGGTATGCTTCAGTGGACTAGCTACATCCATAAACTTTTCAATCCACATGCCGCCCTCAAGTGATGGGTGCGACTTGCATTCTTTCTAATCCGCTTGATCATGAAATGTCGTGAATCCGCTTTCTGCCTCTGCTCTGATTGATATCGTGGCATACATGGACTAATAGTTCGATATTTTCGCATGGCATAGGAGATGAAATCTACAAATTTTACAGAACAAATGTAAAAATCCATGAAAATCCAAGCGTTATGTCTTACTTTATCATGCACGAAAGTAGACAATGCACGTCTCGAGTGTGATGAAGGATTATGAGAGCACTATAATTTGAGCAATATATGCCAAAGCGCTTGGTCGGTAATTATCTCGTTCGAACAATCATTGATTGGGTTTCACTTGGCCAAACAACAGGATGGCCCTAAAAGGAAAATCTCTGGCTGCTCTATTATTTTGGCAGACAAATTTATTTAGGAGCTGGCATTTTATTCACCTCTCAATCATTTGCATATCAAATCATTCTTTGCTCACACTGCTTTCATATGGAAATTCAGTATTTTGATACACAAATTATGCCACAGAAGTGCAACACGCGGTTCTAAATCTGTTTCTCTACATAAAAACCCGAATTGCTCAATTTCTGTTGCATGCGTTACCGCCATTTACTCAGGCACATCTATGTTCCTTCTTGTCTAGAATTCAGCCAGAGTGAATGTATAATTTAGTTACCAAAAACGTTTCAGTTTGGATTAGGACTCTCATGTGGCTGCCAAATTAACTTGTCAGGGAGTTCGCTAATTCTACAGCATTTTGCTCTGAGCTTTAACTTGTTTCTTGATTCTTCCTTTGATCATCACGATCTCAACAAGCTGGAAGATGTATCTTTCATCCAATGAGGCCAAACTTGTCACCGTCTCCCCACCGCCACTTGAACAGGAGAATCGAATGCCATTTACAGTCATTTCCAACTAGCGGTTTATGCAGATCAGCTGTCGCTGTGAGAATATCGAGCTATTGATTCGGAAGAGAAATAAAGCATCAGTCAACTTTTACCTCACTCACCCTTCAGGGGAATAGAAAAGAATGACATTATTTTTTTCATGATCTCACCATTCATCATCAAAACACGGCACCAATAATTTGTGAGTGCCAGTTCCATGATTGGACCTGATTGTCTTATTAGCACACATAACCAACTACGAATGCAATTCCCCGAGAACAAACTTTTTCTTTTCATTTAGCTTCAGAATCCAGCAGGGTTCTGTGTTGTTTTTTTCCTCTAGGTGCATTGGCAAAGTCTTAACTAGAAAGATGTCCCTTTATTCTTATGTTGCATCCTGACATGTCGTATTTAATTTTATCTTGCACAGTCGTCTACGTGGAACGGATGTTAATCACTAAACATGCTTGATAAAATTAGTACTCAAGGACAAAATGCACAGGACAAAAGGCCTGATCAAAATCCTATTCTTCTGCAATTTGCATGATATCTGCTTCTTTTTCCTCTTGGAAGTATGAAATTCTGAACCACCGTGGGAGAACACTTTGAGCCCATTGCTTTCCCAGAAACAGCATGTCCTACCATGTTGTTGGACGGTCCAGACACTTATAAGAATAATGTTGAAAAAATGATCCAATTTCTAGAATTGTCTAGAATTTTCTAGAATTTGCTAGAAATATGTAGAATTCTCTAGAAGTTTCTAGAACTATGTAGAAAAGAGAGAGAATGTAGAATTCTCTAGAACTCTCTCTCTCTCTCTCTATAGTTGCTAGATTGTTCTAAGCATAGAACTCTCTAGAATTTAGGAACTCCTATAAATAGGAGTGAGGGGTGTCCATTTTGTAGAAGTCTAAGAACAAGACCAACTACACATCCTCCTTTGTACAACCATCAACTAATACAAATTACAAATTTTCCCTTTTAAATCCCTTGCTTCCTTCAAATAAACTTCACCCACATCAAAACACGCTTCCGCAAAAACCAACAGTGGTATCAGAGCCACGTTCTTTGGTTGGTTTCAGGCGTTTGTCTAAACCATCCGTTCCTAAAACTATCAACCCAATTTTCCTATAACCAAAACTATGGCCAGTTCTACCTCATCAACATTTCCTATTCCTATCTTTGATGGGAATAACTATGATTTTTGGAGCATCAAGATGACTACATTCTTGATGGCTCAAGACCTATGGGACATCGTCCAAAATGGTTATGAGACTGCGCAAGAAGGCACAGGTGTTCCGAAAGATCAACTACAGAAGGATGCAAAGGCTTTATATTTCATTCAACAAGCACTCTCGGAAACGGTATTTCCGAGAATACTTGGAGCAAAGACCGCAAAAGGAGCTTGGGAGACACTTAGAGAAGAATTTCAAGGATCGGAAAAGGTACGTGTTATTCGCCTTCAAACTTTGAGAAGAGACTTCGAAAATTCTAAGATGAAAAGTAATGAGACCGTTCAAGAATATTGTGGCAAACTAAAGGAATTAGTCAATCAAATGAGAGCCTATGGAGATAATATTACTGATCAAAGGGTTGTTGAAAAAATATTGGTGACGCTTACTAAAAAGTATAATCCAATCGTCACAACTATTGAAGAAAGCAAAGATTTGACAACCCTATCTATAAGTGAGTTAATCGGCTCTCTAGAAGCACATGAGAAAAGACTGATGGCACAAGATGAAGATTCGATGGAAAATGCCTTTCAGTCTAAAGTAAACATACGGTCTCATCAATCGAAAAGTGGTGGAAGGAGTCTATGGAGAAATAAAAAAGGAGGAGGAGAAATTACACAAAAAGAAAAGTATCCACCATGTGGTGTTTGCAAAAAATCAAATCATTTGGAGAAGGATTGTTGGTTTAAAAATAAACCACAATGCCGCTTCTGTAAAAGACATGGCCACGTTGAAAAAGACTGTCGCTCGAAAATGAATAATCAAGCCAATTATGTTGAAGAAAAAGAAAGGAGAGATAATACATTCTACGCAGGCCAAGCGGCAAATAATAAGAAAGTTGATACTTGGTACATCGATAGTGGGTGTAGCAATCACATGACGGGGGACGAAACTATATTCACCGATATTGATAAGTCGGTGAAATCTCAAGTAAAATTGGGCAATGGTGCATTAGTAGATGTGAAAGGAAAAGGGACTATTGCTGTTGAAACAAATAAAGGCCCAAAATATATTCATAATGTATATTTGGTCCCCAGTCTCGCACAAAATCTCTTAAGTGTGGGCCAAATGATAGAAAATGGATATTCTCTATACTTCAGAAAAGATGCCTGCATTATCTATGATAAATATAAAAATGTCATTGCCTTTGTTAAGATGGAAAACAAGAATTTTCCAATACGATGGAATTGCGTGAAAGATATAGCCATGAAAGCTCAACTTGATGATTCATGGCTATGGCATCGAAGATTTGGCCACTTTAATTTTGCCGGGTTAAAAGTCCTTCATCAGAAAAATATGATGAGAGATTTTCCGGCTATTTTAGAAACTTCAGATGTTTGTGAAGGCTGTCTCCTTGGAAAACAACAAAGGCAGTCCTTCCCATCTGGAGGTGCATGGAGAGCTAAGAAGCCTTTAGAGCTTATCCACACGGATGTGTGTGGTCCAATGAGAACCCCTACGGCCAGTCAGAATAAATATTTCATCTTATTTATAGATGATTATACAAGGATGACGTGGGTATATTTTCTTCGAGAAAGATCGGAGGTTTTCTCAATTTTCAAGAAATTCAAAAACCACGTCGAGAATCAAAGTGGCCACAAAATTAAAGTCTTGAGAAGTGACAGAGGTACGGAGTACACTTCTAACGAGTTCAACAAATTCTGTGAAGATGAAGGCGTTCATCGTCAACTAACTGTTGGCTACGCTCCAGAACAAAATGGAGTAGCGGAGAGGAAGAATAGAACCGTCATGGAGATGGCAAGGTCTATGTTAAAAGATAAAAACCTTCCTAATACGTTCTGGGCAGAAGCAGTCTATACTGCTGTATACCTCCTAAATAGGTGTCCAACTAAAGCCGTTCAAAATAAAACTCCAGTCGAAGCATGGAGTGGACGAAAGCCTTCAGCGAAGCATCTTAGAGTGTTTGGCTGTATATGCTACGATCACATCCCTACTCAGAAAAGAAGTAAGCTCGATGACAAAACAGAAAAAGGAATATTTCTCGGCTATAGTGATCAATCAAAAGGCTATCGAGTTTACAACCTTAGGACCAAGAAACTCATGATTAGCAGAGACGTTGAATTTGACGAAAATGCAGCTTGGAACTGGGAGGAGGAAAAGATCGAGAAGAAGCATGTCACCTTGCCAGACACATCATCTTCACAAGAGGAGTCAACAATACAAGAAGAAGAATCAACATCAGATTCCACTAGTCAAGGCGTTACTCCACCAACCTCTCCAAGAGCAACACAAGAAGAATCTACTCCAGAGTCTTCAGTACAAAGGGTAAAATCCCTTAGAAAGATTTATGAAACATGCAACTTTGCTACGCTAGAACCAGGAAGCTATGAAGAAGCTGCCAAAGAAGCAACTTGGGTTAAAGCAATGGAGGAAGAGATCCAGATGATCGAGAAGAATGAAACTTGGGAGCTCGTCAATCGCCCTAAAGACAAAGAGGTCATCGGCGTCAAATGGGTCTACAAGACGAAGCTAAATGCAGACGGATCTATCCAAAAACACAAGGCAAGGCTTGTGGCGAAAGGATACTTGCAACAACCAGGTATCGACTATACTGAAACTTTCGCCCCTGTTGCTCGCCTTGATACTATTCGAATGATCATCGCCTTAGCAGCACAAAAAGAGTGGAAAATCTATCAACTAGACGTAAAGTCAGCATTTTTAAATGGATATCTTCAAGAAGAAATATATGTGGAACAACCACAAGGCTTTATCGTTAAAGGCCAAGAAGAAAAAGTTCTAAAATTAAAAAAGGCACTCTATGGGTTAAAACAAGCACCGCGAGCTTGGTATAGCAGAATAGATGAATACTTCATCAAGCAAGGATTCAGGAGGAGTATGAGCGAACCAACGCTATACATCAAGACCCAAGGTAAGTCCGACACTCTCATTGTTTCTCTGTATGTAGACGACTTAATATATACAGGGAACAATGAAAACATGATTCAAGAGTTCAAAGAAGAAATGATGAAGACATTTGAGATGACGGACTTGGGCTTGATGCACTATTTTCTTGGCATCGAGATCAACCAAAATCAAGGAGTCTTTCTCTCTCAAAAGAAATATACCGAGAACCTCCTGAAGAAATTCAAGATGGACTATTGCAAACCAGTTACAACACCGCTCGTGACAAATGAAAAGCTACTAAAAGAAGATGGAGCAGACAAAGTTGACGCCTCGCTCTACAGGAGTTTGATTGGTAGCTTACTATATCTTACTGCAACAAGACCGGACATTATGTATGCAACAAGTTTATTATCACGATTCATGCATAGTCCGAGCCAAATTCATTTTAGAGCTGCCAAAAGGATTCTCAGATATCTACGAGGAACTTCAGAGTACGGTATTTGGTATCGACCAAGTGCAAGCAACAAGCTCATCGGCTACACTGACAGTGATTGGGCTGGATCAATTGACGACAGGAGGAGTACTACTGGATATGCCTTCACACTAGGTTCTGGAATGTTTTCATGGGCATGCAGAAAACAAGACTCCGTAGCACAGTCTACTGCAGAAGCAGAATATATAGCAGCTGCTGCGACCACCAGTCACGCACTATGGCTTCGAAGAATTCTAGAAGACATCGGAGAAGCTCAAAAGGAACCAACTCCGATACTTTGCGACAATAAGTCTGCAATAGCTATATCGAAGAATCCAGTCTTCCACGGAAGAACTAAACATATCGACATCAAATATCACTTCATTCGTGAAGTGCAAAATAATGGAGAGATCGAGCTGAAGTATTGCAAGACTGAAGATCAAGTTGCCGACATATTCACTAAAGCATTACCACCAGCCAAGTTCGAGATGCTGCGGAATATGCTGGGAGTATCACGAAATTGGATCAAGGAGGAGTGTTGAAAAAATGATCCAATTTCTAGAATTGTCTAGAATTTTCTAGAATTTGCTAGAAATATGTAGAATTCTCTAGAAGTTTCTAGAACTATGTAGAAAAGAGAGAGAATGTAGAATTCTCTAGAACTCTCTCTCTCTCTCTCTATAGTTGCTAGATTGTTCTAAGCATAGAACTCTCTAGAATTTAGGAACTCCTATAAATAGGAGTGAGGGGTGTCCATTTTGTAGAAGTCTAAGAACAAGACCAACTACACATCCTCCTTTGTACAACCATCAACTAATACAAATTACAAATTTTCCCTTTTAAATCCCTTGCTTCCTTCAAATAAACTTCACCCACATCAAAACACGCTTCCGCAAAAACCAACAAATAAGAACAACGAGCATTAAGCTTAAAGAACGCTGCACTGACCAGAGGAAAATTGAAAGTTGAAGAATAAAATTTTTCAAAGTGTTATTGTCTTTATTCTAGTGGTTGACTATTTATTAGTTGTGGAGGTTAGTGACCCATTTGGAGAGATCCCTATAAATACTCACTTACATCTTTCTGCGACTTTGTGCTCTTCAGTCTTCACTTTGAGGGTTTAAAGGGAGAGAACCTATCTACCTGCCTTAGATCACTACTTCTCATTGCTCTCCCTCAGACTGACATGATCTTGATCCATCTTTCTATTGCCGATAACCCCTTTTTGGCTCTCACATTTTCTTGAGAGGACCTTTCCATTTTTTTGGCTCCAGTTTTTTTAGTTTTCTTGTCTTCCACTCTCTTGCTATTTCTTATATACTAGGCCGGCTCGTCATGAGGATTTCCATGGTGATGTGCAAACCGATAGCCCAGCCCTTGCTCGACACTGCAGGCCTGGTCAGGAGGTCGAACATGGACTTTTTGATCCCTTGGCGTCCGAAGGAGAAGGTCGTGGTGATATTGGGTGCGACCGGGACTGGCAAGTCCAGGCTTTCCATCGACATCGCGTCCCGTTTCCCGGCTGAGATCGTGAATTCCGACAAAATCCAAGTGCACAAGGGGCTTGACGTCCTCACCAACAAGATCACGGAGGAGGAGCAATGTGGCATCCCCCACCATCTCCTCGGGACGATCCCTCCCGACACAGACTTCACAGCATCCGACTTTTGTGACTCGGCACTGCTCGCCATCGAGTCAATCAGGGCTCGTGGCAACATCCCGGTCGTCGTCGGAGGCTCGAATTCCTACATTGAGGCCTTGATCACTAGCCATGATTACCGGTTTCAATCTAAGTATGAGTGTTGCTTCCTATGGGTCGACATGGCGATGCCCGTGCTGCACTCATTCGTGTCCAAGCGGGTCGATAAGATGGTTGAGAGGGGAATGGTCGAGGAGGCAAGGAACTTCTTCGATCCAAACGCGCAATACTGGAGGGGAATCCGGCGGGCGATCGGGGTTCCTGAACTGGACTTGTTCTTCCGTACTGAGAAGTTCTTGGACCGACAATCCCGCACACGGTTGCTCGAAGAAGCCATACAGGAAATCAAGAACAACACGTGCAAATTGGCATGCCGCCAGCTGGAGAAGATCCACCGGCTCCGTAACCTGAAGGATTGGAACTTGCACAGGATGGACGCGACGGAAGTCTTCCGCAAGCATAGGAAGGCCGAAGCCGATGAAGCGTGGGAAGAGCTCGTGGCGGGACCAAGCACTATAATTGTGGCCGACTTTCTTTACAACGTCACGGCGAACATGACTACTTCCGGGGGGCTTCACAAAGCCCTTGAAGCCTTCTAAAATGGGGCGGAACCTGCCATTGCAGCAGCAAGTTATCTTTGAAGTTTTACACAGAGAATGGACGAGAGTGAAGTGCATTTGCTTTTTGATTTTCTTTTGCTTTTCTCTCTTTTGAGGCTGACCGCCAGCAGATTTAGCGGATGTAACGTATGATGGAGAGATACTCACAGTCACAACAAAGTTACATGGGATTTCGAACATGTAATAAGGAATTCGTGTCCTTATATGAGAGTGATTTTTAAGAAGAGTCTGCTACCAAAGGTGAGATGAATTGAATGGTTTCTCTATCTCGATCTTTACAGTTCACAAACAATTAGCATGTCAGATTTTCCATAATATGATTTGTAAAAGAGTGACGACATTTGTTACGTCATCAATTTAGAAGATTACGCTCATTTAAAAGCATTCGCCATTTGTTCGATAGGTACGATCAACGTGTTGAAAATCAAACTATTTCTTATTAATTAGCAAGAGCATATATGCTTTTGAAAACTCGACTTATTTTGAAAGACTAATTTTAGTTTTTATGAAGATTTAGCACATTTAGGAATGATTTGAAATTAAGTTTGGGAAATGTTGGAGATTTAACAAATCATGATGTGAAGTGTTAGAGACTTTAATTTATTTTTCAGTCTCGATTTGTCCCTCAATGATTATTATACCATTTTAGGTCACCACGGGGCTGCATTGAATATTTGAGAAAAAGTTTAAGGTTGAAAGTCGAGACCATATGTTGGATTTACATTATTATAGCAGAAAGATAATTCCCCCCAAGTGTCCTTATGGCATCTTCTATCGTGACCCTTTGAAAGTCACAAGGGTCGGTTCTCTTTTTTTTTTTTGGGTCAAAACAAGGGTCGGTTCTCAAACGGAACAAAACTGGCAAAAAAAAAAAAATCTAACTTTATATAAAATATCAATTCTATCTCGAGCTTTTTATTTGAAAAATAATCTCAGCCTTCCATTTTAGTCCTAAGTCTACTCGTACGTCAAGAAATTACAACCGATTTTATTAAGATTATCGGTAATAAGAGATTGCTATTATTGTTCCACACAAAGGTGAGGGTGTCGATGAAAATGCACGTTATGATAATCAACCTCTAATTTGAAGGAAACCGGTCTTGCTTTTTTGGATATGCGAGCATATTTTGAACTAGAGTGAGAGTTTGAATTTCTTTTAAGACGATAAATTGTTGGGAATAAAGTTGAAATTGAACTTAAAATTTGGAGTTTTTATTAGAGAATTGGGATCGAGAAAAAAAAAAAAAAAAGGGACCGATGCCAACATGGACAAGGGATTCTATAATGATAATTTATCATCATCATCATTATTATGATGTTTTTGCCTTGCTCCCTTTCTTTTTTTTGGGTGGTTTCTGGAATCTGTGAAGTGATGGAGTGGGGCCTAATACATCAAGCGACATGACAGAGATGCTCGCAATATTTCATGGGATGGAGCCAAATTGGGGGCATCATCCTAAGAAATTCTGTGCCCATCTCGACTCCTTTTTTTTAAGTGTCCGTACGAAAAAACAAAAAGAACTTCGGCTGCACCACGAGAAAGAATCTCCAGCTTTAGCGTTTCAACGTGCCCAAGAGGCTGCGCGCACTTCCCCATCCTCAATGCGCGCACTGCCATCCCGTCAAATCTTGAAGGGGAGAGAGTGAAGTTCCAATTCTTAACGCACTGAAAACTTTCGTATCGACTTAAAGATGCGTGTGGTTCAACTTTGTAAATGAGCTTCACGAGAAATGCGAGATTTTTTATAAATGAGTAAACTATTTGGTTGAGAAATTTTAATATGACTTTTTGCAAAATAATTTGAAATTAAGAAATAAAAAATGATCATTCTCTGAAAAAGGTCAAGTAATCTGTTGGATGCTCAAGACGGGTAAAGTTGTACTGGAAATCGAAGAAGAGACCAAGAAATCCGTGTACTAAATAGAAAGGGAATTTACCCAAAAAAAATAGAAAAGGAAAATAAATTATGTCACTGTTCATTTTCTTCGGTGTTCATCAACAGCGAAGAAGATGAACAGTTCAACTTTTTGCATTTCCACCGTGAAGAAGAATCAATAGTTCAGCTTTTGCATTTCTTCGTTTGGTTGCTTGTCCGCTTTCCCCAGAGCAACAAACGCAACCCAAGTGAGACCAACGGCTCACGCGAGGCCACGACCCAGCCGGCCCCGCAACGCAACCCCAACGAGGCGCGGAGGTCGCACAACCCCAGGCGAGGCAACGTCGAGGTCGCGCAACCTCAGAGCAACCTAAATCTAGCCTTTTGACAGCCAACACAACCCAGGCGAGGTCGTGACCCAGGCGAGGCTATGGAGGTTGCGCGAACTCAAGCGAGGCAACATCGAGGTCGAGCAACTTGGATCTGGCCCTTCATTAGCTAACGTGACCCAAGCAAGGCCATGGAGGTCCTACGACTCCATGGGCAAGATGAAGGTTGAAGAAGAGGGCTATGTACTGGAGATGAAGGTTGAAGAAGATGATCAGTGATCTTTGGGGGCAAAAGTGGAACAAAAAATTACTAGTGAGGACAATATTGGGATAGAAAAAATTCATTAAACCCCCCATAATAGCATTCCGAAAATGATAAATGCTGAAAGCTAGTCCAAATTGTTTTCTAAAATCAGCTTTTATCTCAAAGTAAAAAAAAAAAAAAAAAACTTACCAAACATCATAGCATTTCTCTAAGGGACTTTGGGACCTCAAAGGGTTTTTCCAAAGCCCAACCAAATGCACCCTTAGAACTTGTAGAAGTATAATCAAATTATAGAATTTATCAAATTAATGCAACCAAATCTTTCTGTTAACTTCGCCCAATTTCACCGGACTATATTAACGTATTTTCATGTGAATATTTGATCTCTCCAAAATAGTAGTGACGTTGTTAAAATATGGATATATTCTTTGCAAGTAATAGAAGCATCCACTTTTAGAAGTCCATGCCGCTCACTTATATTCAATTTACAAATTGCCATCTTTGGTACCTCAAGTTTCCACGAAGTTCCCGTTCTTCATGACTTGTTCACTTTCATAAAGGCCTATTCGATTATCATTAGTCTTTCACTTTATATTTTGAGTATCTTTAATATTGGCAATGTAAATCAACATCACTCAAGCTTTTATCTTTTGATCTTTTCAAGTATATTGGGGGGGTAAGAACACCATAAGTGCCAAAAGTTGTGTACATCGCTCACTTCAGTGCCAAAAGTTTCAAAACGCTCACTTCAATGCCAATTCCGGCAACAAAACGAATTTACAAGTGCTAACGGCGAAAATTCCGACCAAAAAGTGCCACGTCAGCATTTTTAATAATAAAAAATACTCTAAAAAAATAGACTTTTGCTCTCCATGAAGCTCGGGTGGAATTTCAAGAAATTGAGGCCCTTCTACATCGACCCATAGCCACCCACCACCACCAATCAAAAGCTTACTCATTTTGGCACCTTTTTAAGCCATCGCGCCGCCCCCTCACTGTCGAGTCGCCGGAATCTTGCCAGAAGTTACTTGGATCGTGGAGAGCCCCCGTTTCGCGAACATGGAGAGAAAAACACCAAATTGGAGAAATCCAGGGATACCCACGCGAAAGCGATGACATCACTGTGTTCCTTAGAATCTCTAGAATGTATCCAAGCTCTTGGACACGATCGATTTGGTCTCAAAGACTATTGAAGTTTGCTGGGAAGCTATATTGCTTAGTTTGTGCACCTGGTTGAGATTTATGGCCATATCTCAAGATTTTGAAGTTTCCAATCATGGCCACCAGTTGAAAAAGATTCCTAAGCCTCTCACGAACACAACGCCATCGGTCTTGGCTGTTGACATTTTGTCATTTGGGAGAATTTCACTCCGTTGCCCAACTGTTTCTTCCAAACCCAGAACTCCCGTCGAGCCACCCAAGGCATCTCCGGCTATCTCAGCGGCTGCCACTAGTCACAAAATGATTATGAGTGAGTCATGATCGAAACCCAACCGGTCTCTTCATTGGACATTTCATGGTTTACTCGAATTTGGCCTTGACCCGGTCACTGCACGTTTGATTCGGAACCTTGTCGAACTTCCAGTAAGTTGGCACTTGTGAATTCGTTTTTTTTTTTTTTTGGAATTGGCATTGAAGTGAGCGTTTTGAAACTTTTGACACTGAGGTGAGCGCCGTACATAATTTTTGACGCTTCTAGTGTTCTTACCCACTCATGACTCTTTATCATTGTTCACCTAAAAATGGTATGTCCAAGTTTTACTGAACTTTTGCTTGTTCACATTTTACTCAAGTGCCTCTATCCCGATGCTTGTTCATTATGACAAAAAAACTCATAACTTATAGACTTTTTGTGAGGACATCATCTGCATAATGGCTCTCTTTCACTTAATTTATCCAGCCATTAAAAACACATTAGTTGCCTTTGATTATTTTGTCATCTTTAAGATATCATATGAGATTTTCCTAACACTAGATCCATCAAGATAGCGTCCGAGTCCCTAATTCTTGCATCAAGTCCATTGAGGCTAGATCCAAGAGTTCGGTGCCCATGCTTGAGTCCCTAAATCCTCGACTCCTTCAAGACCTGTTCTTTGATACGAAGCCTAAGATTCTAGTATTCTTGCCTGAGTTCTCGCACACAACCCATCAAGACTAGGCCCGAGACCTCAAAGCTAGTGGCTGGATCCCCGTAACAAGCCAATGTCCATTGAGGTCGAGACTAAATTCTTTTGTCATGGCCCCAGGGCAACCTTAATGGACCAACTCTAGGTGCCGGAGACCAGCCGGAGATTTCAAGCATTATAATCGAGTCAGTTTGTAATAACGTCATTCTAATGAGGTCTACTTGAATTGTGTACACTCATTGTATCTAAGCAAATCCTCCAACACATGCAAACTCGAAATACTCGGCTAAGGTCATAATCATTGTTCATGTTGCATTGAGCCTGTCATCGGGAAGCCGGTGCCAATGAAAGCAGCTTCTAAATAAAGCCGGAGCCATCCGATGCTCGGTGTCCAAATTGAGCTTACGTCACAAAACTGCAATAGGAGTATTGGAACGCATGATCTAAGAGAGTTTGTGTTAGGGAATATGTACTTGCCCAGTTGGAAACCCTAGGGCGGCCCCAAGACCCGACAGCACGGGAGGAGAACAGCCATTGACCAGCATTTCTTGCTTCTTCTCCTTCTCCTTCTTCCTCTTTTCATCGCTTTGGGAGGATGTTCGTTGGGTGGTCGGTGTTCGATGGCCTCTCACCGGCGAAGGCCAGGAGAGGAATCTCAAAGGCATTTACGGCGCGACTCGACCCCGGTCCCCTCGTGCCATCCCCAATTCTTGTCTTATTCGCGGCGAATAAAAGAGAAAAAGTAAAACCATTAAAAACGAAAATGAAATAAACAAGGGAAAATTGCAGACTCCCAGCTCTCCAAAGTCAATTATTCCTTCCCCACTTTTTCCTCGAGATATAAAGATGGATGGACGAGAGAAAGGAAACAAAGGCGACGCGGAATGCACACTCTCCCGAATGGGGTCGCTATTCTATCTTTTCGATTCTTCAAAGTCTTTGCTTTTCGGGGTTCGTGGATAGGATTGGAATATAAAATAGCACTCTGTATAGTCGGCACGCCGATAACCCGATAAGATTCCGACCATCCCCGCCTTTTTACATCATCATTCGCCGGATACCTTGAGAGATAAGCCAACCTTCGGGTCCATTCGCGTGTGAAGTCTTATTCACGTGTAAGTAAATCCCCTCTCTTCTCTTAGAACGTTAATGTTTGCAGACATTTGCTTCTGTTAGCGTGTAGCTTTTCGTTCGTTGTCGTTTGTCTCGTGGAGAACGGATGACGCGAAAAAAAAAAAGTAATAATGGGTTGCGTCGCTTGAGATGACTAGTCGAAGTAAGATGTTTTCATCGTCGACGACAATTTGTGTCGAATTAACATTATTGAAGTTAGCTTTTTTTTTTTTTTTTTTAACGATAGTGGTACATTGGCTTTTCATGAATTTGTTTTGTGTTCATTTCTCGTTATTAATTTAACCTTTCATCAAAAATCAAATTAGATATAAAAGTATTGACCATACCGTCGGGCCACACCAGCAAATGCTTTCTCTAGAGTCGGGCTTGGACGCTTAATCCGACCCGTAAGTTCGAACTAGGGTGTGAGAACGCCAATCGAGCCAAGATGGGCTCGGCTCAAGGCCGCCCGAGAATTAGGTGTGGTTTTTATTTGATCTATTAATGCTTTGATAATTTATTGTCTCGATTTTTCGGAAAGAAGTTAATAAAGTATATATCCTTTGTCGGCCAATCAGTCCACTTGCACCTATATCCTCTTTCGTCTTCACTTTGCTTGAAAAAGGAGAAAAAATAAGACACCCTCAGCTTATGGTGAATTGGCTATGAACTCCATATGAACTCATTATATTGCGAAATCTTACCAATGTGTAACAAGTTTCCAGCTCCGACGACTCTATAATATTGATCTGGAGCTGAACTCTTGCGATTTTAGGATTTAAGGGTGATGAAAAGAATCGAAACACGCGCAATTTCTTCAAAATAATTATTCAGCTAATCACGTGATTGGCGAGACTCCTCTGGTGATCGAGTATAATTTCATCTAGTTTGATAGGATAATCTTGTCATCGGAATTTATCATGGTTCGATATAAAGCGATTGAGTTTATCGTTATTGAAAGTGGATCAACTACTTGAAATATGAATCGGCACTCCAAATTTGCGATAGTCTCCTCCATTTTATGGGTGATTTCATATGAAAATGAGTCTTCTACAAATATTGAATAGTCGCCCAAGGGAAAAAAGGAAAAAAAAAAGGATCATTGTCGAACAATTTATTGATAATTAGGCAAAGACAGCCTTTAAATCCGATAGCAACGAAACTAGAGTTCGATTAGCCATTAGTAACATCAGAGGTCATTGCACCAGTGACATCCGATACTAGGAGAGAAGGCCCCAACACTCGCTGTCAAGAACAAGATCGAGAATAAAGCAAGATACTAATCCAACTCCAAAAGCGCATTAATTAAAACTAATCTGTTTTTCACTCACTCGATTACGGAAGGAGTCTCCCGCCGCAGGAGTAAGTGACGCTGCACGAGTCGGCCACGATCACGGTGTACTCGTGAATTGGCCGGGCCAGGAACGTGGGCAGGTGAACCATCAAATCACACACGCACTCCGAGTCCACCTCCTTCAGCCACTTGCAGCAGTCTTGCTCCGCCGGGGTAGGGTTGCCCCCCTGCCCGCCGTGCCGGTGCCTGTGATGGTGTCCATGCTTGTGGCAATGGTGATGATGGTGATGGTGGCGGTGGTGATGATGATGGTGGTTGTACTCGTTCCCATCTTGGCTCTCGTCATCATGGCAGGGCGGTAGAGGTGGCGGGCCGGGTGGGGACGGGGGAGTAGGAGGGGGCACCGGGGCTGGCATGATCGTCGAGCAAGCGTGATTTACAAGGGCAAACTGGGAGGCACAGAGCGGCTGGGGGGGCAGCGGCATTGGCATCGGGAACGGCATTGGCATCAGCCTTGGCGTGGGCTGTTGCAACGGGGCGCCACCCGCGTAGCCCCCGAGCGCCAATGCTAGGGCCACATAGAGCATCAATGTGGTGACATTGGTCCTTTCCATGGCCACTCTCATTAGAAGAAAACCAAACAAGAAGTCACAACAAAAGAGCCTCGAGTCTCTTGATTTTTGCCAGTCATCGATGTTCCGATTTATATTCTCATGAGCTCATGTGGTTCATGTTTCACATTAATCTAGGCGATGTTTCTTGGGTAACGTGAAATGAGGATGGCCAAAGAGAGTGAGGACTAAGGTGGTTGTGTTTTAAGGAGAGAATCGGTTGCTGCATGGTTTAGGAACTTTGGTCACCCGCTTTGGATGACCAAATTCCATTTCCGGCTCCTCTTTTTTGTCATCCGTTGCAATGCCAAGTGTCTTACCTTTCTCATTGAGGTCCATCGAGGCAATGGGCTTAATGGGCCAGGGCCCATTGGCATGTGGACCCTATTCTAGTGCGGGTCTAGGGCGCGCTCGGGCCGTGCATCGGAGACTCCCGTATCCAGGCCCGGGAGAACGGACCGGTAATTGTCTCTTGCCCATCAAAACACTGTCGTGTGATGATGCTTGAAATGATTGATGGTCAGCATCAACAGTGTCTCCCCCGCGAAAAATGAACTGTCTAAACCGACGTCTCAACCCCGCGAACCTCCCTGCCCTGCCCTGCCTTGCCTTCCCGACCAAGTTGTTTCTTTACTGTCACCCCAAAGAAACTCGGAAAAAGAGCAAGCGACATTCGGTGGAAAAAGGTGAAAGCTTTCGCCTGTTGTTTCTCAGTGGGGTGTGATGGCTTCGTTTTGTTCCCCACTTTCTTCGGTGTAGAATTCGAGCGTCAGTTTAGTTCTTGGTAGTCTTTTCTCTAATCGTTCATGTGATGTCATGTCATCGTTCTCCGTTTCCTATGATGTTTCGAGGAATGCGAATTAGAAGAGTGATCGCGTCTCCTCTGTTGCTTCTCACAGGCACTGTCGCTGAATTGGGTTGATTTGATTACTTTCATTTCGAGATTATAAATTTTTTAGATATTTTGAAGCTGCGGCTTTTTTTTCTTTTTCTCTTTCCTGTTTCTGTGGCATGGCCATGAATTATTGTTGAGAGGAGGAACCCCTTTATTCTCGACCTCAGTGTTGTTACTTTCCGTCGGTTTTGTTGATTGATTTTGTATCAGTCTTGTGAGCCTCATGCCTTGACGACCCATCAGACCGAACATTCCTCTGTGAGTGTTACATCATCGGATTTGCATTTGCTAATCCTCTGCCGTCTTTGCCCACCCTTTTAAATCATAAGATAAAAAGCTGAATTCCTTCGTTTTCTACTTGGTTGGGCCGCAATGAGAAAATTGATCATCGATGATTGAATTGCTGGTGTATGTCCATGGTTTTAATAAATTTCTCTGGACATTCTGCAGCTCTGAAGCTTTGGGATAATGGGTTTCTCTACTGTATATCGATGCTTGCAGGAGCTATTTCCACAGGTGAGGACCTTGTCTCTTTTTGTGGAAGGATCAGTGTCTGGCAGTCCAGTCAAAGTATAACATTCATGGCCATACTCTTCCAGTCTTATAGCCAGCAGGGAGTGGGAACAACTAATGTTATGCATTTGTTTGTACGGTAGTATTTATGTTTTCAAGTTTAATATGGAACGGAGAAGTAATTTAAGTTGTGTTTATAGAGGATGGAAAGTTTAAGAAGTCCAAGTAGGGTTTTCTGTGAGTGTAGTTTTTCTGCAACCTCTGTATCTTATGGCATCTCCCTTGAATTTGTAGAGTTCTTGAGAGACATCCTCTCGAGTTTGATTGATGACACTTGCAAGTTCTTCCTTAGGTTCTAATGGCATAACACACATTCCTCACTTGATGCAGCTTGATGCTCGTGTGTTGAAGGCAGTTGCAATTGAAAATTCTAAGGATGCGGATGCAGCTGTTGAGGTTGTTCTTGCAGAAATTCTACCTTATGTTTCAGTGCAGGAAAAACCCCAGAGTTCCCCCTTTCAATACCTGGGATCACTTAATCTATCTGATGTAGAAGGTGATAGCTAGATTCGTTTCTGCTTAGAGTATTCAAACCATCTTTAATTGTCATTTCGGTACTTCATATGATTTTTTTCCCTTCAATAGTTAGTTTTGATCATAAGGTAGTTTCACTGAAGTTACAATAACTGGTGTTCTATCCCTTTTTTTTTCATGGTTCATGAGAACTTCATGAATAAAGCTGCTACTGTTGATTAAATGATACCTTGGACATCTGACTAATTATCCTGTGATGCCCATGTGAAGTTCGATCTGATCAATCGAGCTCTTTACCGAGGCACCAGTGTATACCTAAGAAAGCAAATGCAGTTTCTTCAGAACCAAAAGCATTTAGCAGATATGGTCATACCATATCTAGCAACTGCAGTCTGCTTGAAAATTATCCTACAACCAGGCAGGAGGCATCTACCTCCAGCAGCAATGACAGGAGAGGCCCAGTCGTCGAGACTGAAGAACTGATTGCATCAGAAAAAGATCAAGTACAAGGAGCCAGAATACTCGAGGCCAATCAAGCTCCAGATGTCGAATTAACTGTGGAGCCGAAACCACGCGGCCTGACCGAAAGTGCAAAAGTGATTTTGCTGGGGACAGCTAATCAGCCACTTGCCGCTCCTGGGAAGACTTTGCATGTTGAGCAAGCTAAATCTAGTGACATCTCTAGTTTAACAAGCACAGAAGAAAAGTTTAATCAAAGAGGCTCTTGTGGCTCTCAGGCAGATTATCGTAACCTGAGTCAAGCAGAATCAACTTTGACCAGCGCTTCTCCAAAGACAGGGCACTGTGGCTGTGCGCAAGCATTGTCATCAGTTCAAGAGCATCTTTTAGCAACTTTAGAGTGTCATTTCGAAGCTGATTCCATCAATCTTCTAGATGGCAATACTGGTGAAAAAGCAGAAGGAGAGGATGCTGCCTTTAAATGGTATTCTGGAGAGGCGTTGCCCTTGAAGTTGAAAACCACCTACTCTGGCGAAATTCATGAACTTTTCAAACAGATCAATGAGAATGCTAAAGCATACAAAGTAATATCTGGTTAAAACCTTTGATACTTGTTAGGGACTGATGCCATTGTTTATTTGTCATTATCGAGCTTGAATATCCTCAATGCTGCAGACTACCGTTTTCTCGGCAATGGATTTGGTCGTCAACCTCATGAGAGAAGTCGAAGAAAAAGCGAAAGTAGCAAAACAAGCTAAAGAGGAAGCTTCTAGGGAGGGCCATGATATTTACTTAAAGATTGAGGAACTCAAACGGATGTTAGTGCATGCAAAGGAAGCTAATGATATGGTTTGTTATTTTCCTGTTTGCATCTCATTGAACATTTGACTTATTTCAAAGTGAACATAAAGCTGATTCATTTTCTACGCTTGCAGCATGCAGGTGAAGTTTATGGAGAGAGAGATATTTTGTCGACTGAAGCAAGGGAGCTTCATTCTCATTTACTCAGGTTGTGGCATGAAAGGGACAACTCTCTTGCAATTATTGTTCAGGTGCTTCAATTTTCGTTGTTCAATCCAATGACCTTGAGCTGCCTCTTTTGAAGTTGAGTCATTCTTTCCTGTTGCCATTATGCAGAGACGTTTGATGGTTTAGATTCAATCAACATGTAATTATGAAGTCTATCACCGTGAGAGTTTAAGCTTCTATTGTGTTGCATTTCATTGACTACAAAGGATGGTCGACAAGTGTCCTTGTTTTGCGCCTTTGTCTTAAAGAAATTCTGGCAGGCACACACAAGAAATTACAAAGAACTGCACAATCACATTTTTGTTTAAAATGGCAGTATGCCTATGTTCTGATCAGAATATGGTATCTTCTTTTTGTACATTTTTACTCCATCTGGACAACATAATTTTGTTACCTAACTTATTTCTCTCAATATCTGGTCATCAAAGCATCGCAATCTCAGTTCTTGCAAGTTCTTCGGTTGGTAAAATCTGAACCCTCAGTTTTCAAGTTGTGAAAAGTCTTGGGTCATTCTCCCAGCCATAGCATGTATTTTGTTTGTTTTTACACAGCATTAAGTTTGTCATTCTGTGAGGCAAGGATTGAACCTTTTCATAGTTTTTCAAATGTCCCCTCTATTTTTCGGTCTTCCATGTGAAAGGATGAGTGTGACGAATAGATAATGAGTGTCAGTGTTGAAAATAGATTTTCACAGTGTTTGTGTTGCTTTGGCGAGGTTCAACTCTGACTTTGACCCTTTTACCTTTTTTTCTATTAATACCCAGTTCTATGTTTCTGCAGATGCAACAAGAACTTGAAATTCAACTTTTTGCAGCAGAGGATTCGAAAAAAGTTGCCGAGAAGGAAAAGCTTGAAAAAGAAGCAGCCGCCCAACGTGCTTTGGCTGAGCAGCAAGCTCTGCTGGAGAAGGTGCTTCATGAGTCTAAGTTATTACGGGAAGAGGAAGAACAGAACAATAAGGTGGCAACTTTGCAGAAAAGCCTTTATCATTGTAGTTATGTGCAGTTAAGCAACGGAAATATCTTAACTAAATGAAATTTTATTATATGTTTGGAGCAGCTACGGGCATTTCTCATGGACCATGGCCCTATCGTTGATGCACTCCAGTAAGTTTTTTCTGGTACTGTCATTTATGGGCCATGTTTCCAGGAATTTCCTCCAACCAATCTAGGTGATGTTAATTTATGCACTTGTTTCCCATCTGTGCCACCAACGTCATGGTGTTTTCACTGTTAAAACTCCTTAGTTGTAGCCATAAGTTGGGAGCTCAGTGAACAAGGTATTGGCCAATCTCATTACGTTTATCATAATCAGTGTATCCTACTAGGAGATATAGGTAATTTATTCTTAAATTGTTAATTACCTGTAAAATCTGCATATGTTTTTTTTTTCTCTCTGGTTTTAGTTTGAAAAGGCCAAAACATCTCTGATGCAATGTATATCCAAACACAATAATTTCCCAAACGTCAAGTCCTCATGTCCTTGTAGGAGCATAATGGTAATCCGGGTATTATCTTGTCATAACTACAATTGAGCATGACAAAAGAAAGTAACTAAGCACATTTTTTCTGAATTGAAATGCCATTACCTCAAATAACTTGGTAGATGAAAAACCACTAAGAGATGAAATGAACTCAAGATACAAACTTCAATAAACTATGACTCAAGATAATCAATCTGTCAATCTTGCTGTGAACATGTGAAGAAAGAATAAGGAAACAAACAAAAAGAGAGAGCAAACAAGAGTTATCTGCTATGATCCTCTTTATATCATCTTTTGTTATGTTTTTTTTTCCTTGAAGAACGTAATTGAACTTTGCCCCTTGGAAGAAAATTGACCAAAGATATAATAGAGCACTAAGGAAGCGGTCTTATACGAGTAAGAGTAACAAGCGGGTGACCAAACTTTTAATGAAAGCTCTCCATGTGTCCGATTGGAAAAAGTTTCATCCCACCTTGGTTGAAGGAAACATGGCCCCATTTTTATTTCTTTTGCTGGCTAATCAAGATTGTTTTATGCTTGATTTGTAAGCTTTGATTTCATCTTCCTTGTTCATTAGCTGTTTTTTCCTTTTCTTTAATCTCCTAAATGGACTAATAAACCAGCACAAAGAGCCAGAAGTCAGAACAACCTTCTGCACCATACGGCGGATTAACTGTGTTCATCCCAGAGATATCTTTACAGAGTTGTAGGGACTTCTTTTTCGCACAAGATACATGCTCTCTGTTGTTTCACTAACAGTCGGAGTTGAAGCCACCAGTGACTTTCCACTGTTACTGGAGTCCCAACTTGAGGAGATCTCATTAAGTGATTTTCTCTTGGAGATCCTTAAGCAATTTTGTCTTGAGATGCCATTGAAGCAAAGGCTTTAAGATGCATTGCGTTTCTCATGTGCATTATAATATATGGCCTGCAATTTTTTTCAGTAACAAGTATCAAATGATCTCTTGCTATATTCCTCTAACAACAATATATCTGCAGAGGGGAGATTGCCATTGTCTGCCAGGATGTGAAGTCACTAAAAGAAAATTTCGATAGGGGCATTCAGTTGAGCAAATCCATTTCCTCTAGGAAGATGAATCTCATGACATCTTCATCATCCAGCTCAAAACTAAGCAGTATTTCCACTGAAACGATACCTGAACAAGGAAAAACATTAAAGATTACAAACAAGATAGGACATCTGAACTCAATTGATGGCATTGGCTCACCTTCAAAGAGAGTTATCAAAGAGGAAGAAGACAGCATTGGTTGGAAAGAGCTGGAGGATGAAGGATGGGAATTGTTTGGAGGCAACTGAGAATCGTAATCCTGACTTGTGAATAGGATATGTAATGTGAATGAGATTTGATTTATACTACTCCTCAGGTTATGCTGTATATCACGTGGCTCCTATAATTTCAGCCCAAGGTCTATGTTTTGCCTTTTTGTGGTCTAAAATAATGGTTTCCCTGAACATAAGTGATAGTGCGTGCATTGAACAGTTCGCAGATGCAGGGAGTGGGGGATTTTGAGAATTTATGGAATTCATAGGTCTGGTTTTCCCTTTTTTCTCCTATAAAAGTGGAATGTCAGATCGGATCTGATTGAAGTCTTCCATGCTAAATGATCACATTAGCAACTTATCGAGTATGTTGCTCATGTGAAGCTCAGTTTTTTGACCCATTCAAATGTCATGAGATAATTTACACGGCACACTTTTCTGCATGGCAAGAATAGACAATTGAATTACATGAGATTATTAACCCTCTCATCTATCACTCTAGGACCTTGGGAGGACACGTTTTCGCCATTCATATTCGGTTAACTTTCGGGTACACATTGTGTACTCTTTTTTGAAAAAGAAAAGAATGTCAAATGTTACTGCAACTCCTTTGGAACTCAATCTAACCATCAGCATGCCTTTCTCCTTTCTTCACTGTCCTATAACAATATTCATTGTCCCTTGAAACCAAATAGCTTGAGAGAATCGGTATTTCCATAACTCACCTCATCATTTCTGAACTGGTGAACAACAGTGGACGATCCTACTGTCTG
The DNA here is from genome assembly GCA_030064385.1 of Melaleuca quinquenervia. Taxonomy (NCBI): domain Eukaryota; kingdom Viridiplantae; phylum Streptophyta; class Magnoliopsida; order Myrtales; family Myrtaceae; genus Melaleuca; species Melaleuca quinquenervia. Next base: position 5,158,960 of record CM057728.1, on the reverse strand, counting down.
GAGCATACTGGTGACAAAATACAGGTCGTACAGTGGACAATCAAACAACATCCTATCCATTATAAACTATCGACACCAGAAAAGATGGCCACAAAATGCATACATATTGCACCAAAAACTTGGATACTACTACACACATGAACAAATATAAACAAACTCGGAAAGCAGCTGCCTTGACTTTTATATTGCCTCTTTATATTTCCAACAGGTTAATCCTGTAATGCCAGGTACGTCAAGCCTCTCCCAATGCCTTCTTTATGTCCGCCTGCATCACATTTATTATTTGTCATGGGGCTATGACAAAGTCTTCCAGCAAAAATTATCCAAAAGCACCAGTGCAAATGATCTGCTAACTGGGAATTTATGTGGAGAGACAAAGAGAAAGAGTACCTCAATGGCCAAAGGAGAGGTGGTTGTGGCATAGCGACTAATGACATGCCCCTCCTTATCAACAAGAAACTTCGTGAAGTTCCATTTTATTCTTGAACCCAAAAATCCCGATTTACTTGCTTTGAGGAACTTGTAGACAGGTGCTGTGTCGGGTCCATTAACTCGTACCTAGAATCAAGCAACAACTCAATACATTGGCCAATTTGATGTAGGTAACTGTTGTCAGACAACTGGATGCTTCAGCGCTATTGAAGCTACATAGCTATTAACAGCTATCACATGTATAATAGGTGCACTCTAGAGAGATTGTTAACTAGTAAATTACAAATAGAGCAAAATGAGAAGGAAATTGAACAGCAGTCAAGTGATGCCAATCTGCAAACCAGAAGGAGAAATAAAAGGGAAATCCAGAATTAGACGGACATACCCAATAGCTATCAATTGAGGTTTTTCCCAACAAAGCTAACATCTCAAAGGACGGACATGTTACCCCAAAGATGATATTTTGTGGTCACACTTGAGTGTGACACCAACCTTTTGATAGCTCACATCTGATGGATTGAAGTTTGCAACTCTTTCGACTCTTGCACTCTAACCTATCACAATAAATATTCTAACCCAAACCTAATGTGTTTACCTACTATAACAGAGTTCAAGAGAGCTGAGTATTATCAATCTAATAAACACTGTCTCTACTATAAGCTCACATTCAAAGAAGCAATGTTCACTATGTTAATAAAAGCTTTATCTAGCTTTCAATTAATTTGAGTCATGGACCAGCCAACAAACTCCTGAACTTGTTGCCCAAGTCAGGGACCATGATTCAAATGATTAAGGTTCAGGATTGTCATAGAATTAACTACAAAGATTTAACTAAGAGCATACCTATATAAAGATTATAGTTAGTTGCAGGTAAATGCAAAGGAGATCAAGTTAAATAAAAATCAATTTTCTCAGGCCAATGGTAAACCTTGGCCAACATATACAGCAAGAAAATCCACATCGTAGCAGCTACAACAGATAATGTTTTACCCCTGCATCTGCACAGGGTGAACTGACGGAATCAAAAGTTTGCAAGGTCAACGATTTTTCATCAAAGTCATATTGTGATACATCATAGAAACAATTAACCACATCACTTGTGAATCCAAGCTACTAGAAGTTTAAGAGCACAGAGCAGCAATTCTTACCTTTTGGAAGATCGGGTATTCAGCTTTGTATCTTGTACATGCAAATTCTTGTGCCTCCTGACTTGTTCCAGGTTCTTGTTTCAAAAATTGGTTGCATGGAAAAGCCAAGACCTCAAGACCTAAGGCACCCAACAATACCCAAGTCGTCAAACTTAAGGAATTCTATGATAAGTAGAGAATACAACAATATCTCAACTTTTCCTTTAAAGCAAATTCATGACGCAAAAACTTAGGCCCCTAAAAGAAAAAATACATGATGAATCCCTCAACAATCATTAAGGAACTCAAGAAATCAAAGAATTTTATCAAGCCATGAAGTTTAAAATAAATAAAAAAAGATTTAATCCTCAGCATCCATAAACAAAAAGCACAGAATTAACCAATTCCTGCCGGTTTCTGAAATTTCCTCCATCTGATACAACTCTATTCATCAGCAAAGTAATTGTTTGCAAGAATTATCCCAGATATCAACATATCAGCTAAGCTGTGATGATGAAACGGATAATTAAGCGAAACAGAGCAAAACCAAAAGCTTAAAAGGGAAAAGGAAAAAAAACCAACCTCGTTCTTTGTATTTGTTGTGAAGTTCAGTGAGCTGTGTGTAGTTGGAGTCTGTGAATCCACTGTTTCCAAACCAATCAACAACAACAACAACAACAAATAAGCAAATAGGTTCCGCAAGAACAAACAAAGAATTTTGAAAGGAAAACCCACGATTAAGGTTTGAAACAGGGGGATTGGCAAGAGACATACCATTTGGAGGCAACGTTAACAACGAGAAGGACCTTCCCTTTGTACACACTCAAGTCAACGTCCTTCCCTCTACTGTCCTGCTCCACCATAACCCATAAACCTCTTTAGTTTCTAATCTTTATCATCACCCGGGTGCAGAGAAACGTTCTCGGGAATCAGTCTCTGGTGTTACCTTGACGGTGAACTCGTGGATTGACTTTTCTGGGACCGACTGGGAAGCGCCCATCTCTACTTTTTCGACGAAGCTCCAAAATGGGTGTGCCTTCTCCTATTCGTAAAGAAGATTTTATTCAGGGTGGGTGCGCAAAGGTTCTTCCTTTCGGGGGCTTCAAATGGAGGAGAAAGAGGAAGGCAAACGGTTCAGACAAAAACGTCGAATAGACCGTGTGAGTTGGCCAATGGCCTGGTCAGACTGGCAAGCTCCTAATTAGAGGATCGGATCCCGTGTGGGGGTTCAACTGCATTTTCCATATTTTTGCGGCTGTTTTTCCCATGTATGTCATCTTTCTCAAGTCGTCTCACAAAAAAATTCAGAGCGAAAGAGATCTCGTGACGTTTTTGATGCGTGACTTGGCTTTCCATCGCTTGCTTTTTGTTCTATTTTGCCTAAAGGTGATAAATGGATCAAAAATCTTTATTTTAACTCGTAGAAAATAATACGAGTTATAAATTGATAGTTTAAAGTTTAAATGAGTCACTTACTAATTTAATGGGTTTTAAATGGGTAACCTAATTAATTTTAAGTGTCACTAACAAGTCATTTTTAGATTATGAAAATTTTGATATTCTAATTATTTTTAATTTTCCCAAAATAAAAATTTGATTGTTTTTATTTTCCTTCTTTTTCCCTCTTTCTCAGTCGATCGTTGATCAAGAGGCGAGAGACGAGTTCACCAGACTCCAGGGAGGCTGAGACCTCGCCAAATTCGTGAGCTCATGGCTCGTTGAGGTTGGTGAGTTCAACCTCACCCTTGGTCGACTGGAAAAGGAAAAACAAAAAATTAAAAATAATTAAAATTGAAAAAATATTAACTAAATTGTATTGCATAAAATTGTTTTAACAATACATATAAAAGAAAATCATGAAGCAAAATTTTTTAGACTTTGTTAGATATGAAAATGTTTGAACAATATTTGCCAGATCGAGTATTAGTCTCTATAATTTTATTGTACGAAAATGAGTCAAAACCAGTTAAATTGGTCAATATGATCGGACCATTTTTGACTCGACCCGACTCACTCACTCAACTCCCCTAATTTTACCTCTCGTTATTTTTCGTTCATTACCATTCCCTTGTTCCTCCTGCGACGTTCTTGCATCGTGAAGACAATTATTCGTTGGGACTCTACGGAATCTTCTGATTTACCGATCTAAATGAATTTCTTCATGGCCTTATGCAAACGAGTACTCCGACCCTTCAACTGAGGATGGATTTTGCGTACTCTCAACTTGTCCGAGAGGAGAGAGTCAATTCGGATGCATCTCCGCCCGGACTTTACATATGAGCTCTAGAATTTGCTCTTCGGAGAAAACAGAGTGACATCTACGACACCACCACTAGTTCAAACCCCGGTCCTCTTTCTAAATAAATATTTGCAAAGCCGAGCAGGACGTGCAACGCAACGACGCCGTTTGACCTCGTCTCCACGCTTTTGGGCCCTTTTCGGCTTCGGCAACATCCGAGAATGAGCAGATCTTTTCCCCCTCCTCCATCCGCTTGATTTTTTCAGCTCGAAGACATGCTGTTGGAGACGGTCTCCCTCGGGCTTTCGCTGTCGTCTCGGCTGGGCTTCATTGGACGACAATGAGTACACGTACTCGCATTGAATGATGATTCAGTCGTCTTTTTGTCCGGTGGAACAGCTGATCGAGTTGATTGCGTTCAGATCTATGTCAACCACCGCGTTGAATTATGGCACCATTATGTTATCACACGTCGCGGGCCCCCCAGGAAGGAAACCCTCAAAGAGAAAAAAGGCCCAGAAACTAAAATAAAAGAAAGGAAAAGGCAAATCTCTAGCAGAGTACTAACGTGAGATCTCCGTCTGGTCCTTTCCACACCTCAATTGTCTATGGAGGGAAAGCACCCCCTGCGTTACGCAAATCCAGATCGTGCGAACCACTCACCAACTTCGTCTGATCTATTTTGAGCAGACACAGGTCTCTGCTATGCCTATCCTAGAATGGTTAGTATACCTAATCCTTCGTACCGTCTTGCGCGGTCTATGCATACCAAAGTGGGAAAACCTTGAGACCAGCAGGACCACTGCCAGTGGGTAACAAAGAGACGATAGAGAGACGGTCGCACGTACCGCTTCAGCAACGAATAAAAGCCCTCTCTCACTTCACCTGACCCTAGCAGAATGAGGGACCAGTAAAGAAGCATAATAGCAATGAATCAGCCAATTTCTTGGACGCAACCAAGGATTCCATCCCGCGTTTCACGCCCAAAGGCATCCTTGCACATAAAAATCATGAGCTCGCCGCTTTTGATAAACTCACTATAAATCAAGACGGAGACCTGTCCCAATCGCATCCATGTGGACTGATGGCGAAAGTTTATGGAACAATGCCCGGGGCCACAGGCGCTCCAGGAAACAATTGGATTTTTATCCTGCAATTAAAGTTGAAAGGGTACAAAATTTTTGTACATTTCAACCTAAGAAGAGTTAGTTACAACCCTCCCCTCTCTCATTCTCCGCCCGCAACCTCACCTGTGACGGTGTGTCGTTGCTCGCTCGCGGCCTTCCAAAGGACATGATAACAATTATAGCTATATACAGTTTGGCACGAAAAGCATGCCTATTCCCAACCCTTTGCAACCTCTTGTCAGGAAATACCTGCTTTGCGCGGTCCTGGACAACAATTAAGATCAGACCCTTTAAACCCTGACCAAAAGGGGGTTGTACCTGTACAAGTAATGGCAAATAATTGTAAATCATAATCAAATAAAAAAAAAATCGTCCCCCAAACCAAAACCATGGTTAGTATGAGAAATACCTGCAATTTTGTCTTCATAGCCACCATCTATTCATCTGGGCCGCCAAAAGCTGGGAGCTGGAAAATCCAATCAGAATGTCACATATAGTCCTCATAACAACCATAGAAATGTTCATAAATAATCCAAGGAGCGGACTAAAAATAAAAGGAAATCTGAAAGTCACCTTCATAAGGTGGCGGTCTAAATGGCACATGATTTCTGTGATTCATTGGCCGAGGCGGACAATCCCATCCATTATTTGGGAACCTTGTCGGCTCACACGGCGGGTAGTCATACTGACCAGGTCCATAGCTTTTCCCTTTATCATGATATCGTGGCCCTAGAACGAAAAGAAACATTTGTATTAAGACTGAATGAAAGAAAAAGGAATGCGCAGTTTTTTTATAAGAAACTGATTTCAATGCTAGGAGAAATCTAACCAGAAAAAGGTGGTGAAAATCTCCAGTTCTCTCTGGAGTCATATGGGGGAGGTTTCATTCTCTCATGATTATTGTAGTGATTCCCACTGCCCCTGTTATGTGGAAAGTGGAACCTGTTGTGGGAAGGCGGAGGAGCCTCCCTACGAGACCTGGCCCGCTGGTCAGAATGGACATACGAGAACTGATTTGGTGGGACAGCATGGGGTGGCCTCATAGGATAAGGTTTATGGTTCCACGCAACATCATCAGCATCATGACTATTGTTACTCACAGATCTCCTAACATAAGAGCTTGTGGATTCAGATATATGCATATGCTTCTGTCTGTCTCTGCCCTCGGGAGCATGAGGATGGACTCCGCTGGACACTCTAGGGTCAACTCTTGGTGGGACAGGCTGGTGACAAACTGGTGGTCCAATATTATCCTGAAGATTCAGCCAAGATGCCAAAAAACCAACAGGAACAATACTTTTAGAGCATTACCTTTTATCCAAAGATATATAAGCATAAGCAGATAATATAAACACCCTATCAATTCCCCCAGTAACCACATTAGCAAGATAAAGTGTATCATGGTATAGACTCACATGTGCATTTGTATTAGCATGATGATTGGCCCCACCAGTGAGACAATCTGAAATTGTGGAGCCAGAGTGGAATGGCGGATGTGACGGTGGCAGTGGCAGTGGCGGTGGCGGTGGTGGTGGCGGAAGTGGAGGTGGTGGCGGCGGTGGAAGCTGAATAGGGGATGAAGGCAGAGGTGGAGATGCTGCAAGCACGTCTTGAGGAGCAAAGGCAGGTGGAAGATGTGGCTCAATATTCTGTGGATTCTGTGCTGAATCCACAATACCATTTGCTGAGTTCATCTCAACTTCAGAAGGAGCCACATCTTCCATCTCTAGTTCAACATCAACATCCTGCAGAATATGCCTATGCTTTGCTATAGCAGAGGTCATTTCCGGCTCAGGAGTTTCAGAAGCGTGCTCAGGGGTGACAGCTTCAAAACTCTCATCAGAATCGCTTCCTTCATCTTCATCTTTCCGCATTCGAGGCATGCAGAATCCAGGAAGCTGAAAACTTGAATTGCTGAGACAGTGAAGTGATATCATTCAGCAATTTTTTCGACCAAAGATGATGGAAAAACCAAAATGCACCCAAGCAAAATGTTACAGACCTGCCATATTCATCCACAAGCATCCCCTCCATTTCTCTAATAGGATCGTCAAAAGATCTTTCTGTTCTTGAAGAGCGACGAGAATAGGCACCAGCTGAAGATGAACCACTCATCATATCAAGCTCTCTCATGTGATGACGTATGATAGATTCTGGCAAGATCTTTCTTTCTAGCCAAAGTCTCAAAACCTAGAATGCACAAAACCATAGGTAGAACATAATAAAGAATATAGCTAGACCAGCAAACCAGCCACTAAAGCCCATATTCAGCAGGGGTTGCCAGGCAAAGGTAAAAGAGAGACACCCCCTACCATCTGCCCAAGGCCCCCAGCCATTAAACCGAAAAGAAGAAAACTCACAAGTGTTGCTCAAATTCATCAGAAGGGGAAAGAAGACAAGGAAAGAAAAAATCCTGTACCTTAAGACACTGCCTTCGATTTTCATGCGAACTATTTCCAGGCGGAGCAGCAGCTGCCAGCAGTCGTTGCAACACTGCCTGGATAGCAGATGGATATGCACCACCAGTCTCGCCTAATCAATTCAAATCTCAACACGTTCATTTCACAAAGAAATAGACTTCACTTTTCAAGCATGAACAGTGGAAGTTCAATTGTGACAAAAATAGCAGAGCCCAGAAGGTTTACCTTTCAAACCTCGGGAACACTGCATTATAGAATCAACCAGGAAAAACAAGTCCACTCTTCGGTGTAAGCTCAATTCACTCTCCAAGTTACGAGCTAGCACTTCAACCACCTAACAAAGAAGTCAAGATATTCATAAGCAAAAAAAAAAAAAAACTAAAAAATCATTATCTCATCAAACTTTCACTCTACACAAAACTCTACATATTTATCATGACAAACAAAAGTTTTGTCAAATCATATAAAGAATAGGTAAATAAATTAATATTTGTGTACAGCTTCAAAATCATTCATTACCATAATAAAGGTGCCCCAACTAGTCAATACATTAAATGCTACACAAAACGAAGGGAGAAATTTCCTCATCGTCACAATGGCAATCTATATCAGCAGCATTCTAAAATGAAAGCACTGTGTGTGAAACCTCTCAAAATGATTCCCAAGCCTAAACATCCGCAACAACATAAGCCCAGAAGATATTTTGTAAATCTTTCGCCAAAGTGGACTCCAGAAATTATATTTAGGGGAAGTCAAAGACAAAAAGGTCTGTTCATTTTCTTCTTTCTAACTCTCTCAAATAAGATCATCCAAAGCCACCCCACAAGATCACCAGGAAAGGAACACAAGGCCTTGACAAAACCACTCTTGAGAAGGAAAATCCAGCATGGAAATCTTGTCTAAGTTTGACCCTTACTCATTTTTATTCTTGTCTTCATAAAATGAGCTCAGAAAGGCAAAGAGTTTTAATTCATTAAAAAACAAAAAAGGCTCTACACTGAATATTGTTACATTATATTAGTCTGATTGTGATCACCGTCAACAAACCTAATACATTAGAATGAGAAGTTTTACAACACTTGCAGGAAGGAAAAATTCTTGAAACAAAACGCTAATACAAAGAACAAAGAAAATTTTGATCAATATCAGAACTCACCTTAGCAGTAGCACCATACTTTGCACAGTCAATAGCTATACGTGTCGCTCGGCCAATGCTCTCCTTTGTTCTTGTTAAGATTCGCAACACAGCCTCAAATGATGACAGCAGAGTGTGGGCATCTGAAGAGCTCCCCTTACTCATAGATCTTGGCTGTTGAGTCATGGACTCGAGTTTGCCTTCACAATCAGCTAAACCATGCAAAACTTTTTTGTTTGGCAAACTGACCACAGGGCTTGCACTTCCATTACTTTGGGTAAATTTACTGCTATCTGAGGTGGACATATTGCACAATGCAGAACTTGGTGGAGATGATCGCTGAGGAGTATGAGGTCTATCAGTTGAAGAAGCACTTGAAAAGGCAATTGAGTTTTCTTTGTCAGATAAGTGACCATTAGGAAAAGAGACTTTATTGTTGTCCTTGAAAGCTTGTTTATGTCGGCCTTCAGATGCAATATACCTAATAAATCAAGCAACAACAGATTCAAATATATCGAAAGGGATATTGAGTCCGGAAGATTATAGAAGACAGAAATAACAAATTAAACACATGCATTCACATGAACAGAATGCATGCAGGTGAGATTGCACCCAAGCACACCATACACATTAGCAGATGAAAAAATAGAGCTAAAGTTGCAGATGAGAGGCGGACATGCATATTCAGATAAGCGGCCAAAAATCACAAATTGGACAAAAGAAACATGTACACACCAAAACCTGAGCACGCATGCATAGCACCATTGACAGCAGAACAACCTTCCCAACAGTAGGGAAGAACCCCTGGAGATCGTTCTGCCACACCAATGATCTGTAACATTTTAACTCTCTAAAAGACTTCATAACCGTGACATAAAACAACAGTGACAAAAAAACATGAGCATCCTATGATGAGCACAGCTTACTCAAATCATCCAAGTTCATACACGGAATTCAATAAGTTAATTTGCTTTTTTCCCTTCATTCTCAGAGCTAGATCTTAAGCTTTTCAAGGACTCCAGTAAGGTCTGTCTCAACAAGTAAAAATTCACCATCATATGATACAAGAAGAAAAAGCTCTTATCTACCTTTCAAACAAAGACAGAAAACAAAGACACAGAACTTACATGCCATCTACATGACAGTTATCCCCATCTTCAGACTTCATGTGCTCCATATTCTTGCAACCAAAGTCTTCTGAGCTCTGGTGCAGCTCTTCCGCCTGATGACTAGACAAGACTGCGGCAGTTTTTTCGATCTCTATGATCTGATCTAGACTACCAGAACTACCTGAAATGCTGAACTTGTCACAACTGTTGGCCATAGTGTTCAGTGAATCAAACACGGCAACATTCTCTCGATCTTCTCTATACAATGGTTGTTCTGATGAGATGTCATCTGATCTCAGTGTAACTGCAATCACCTCAGCTTGAGGGGGTAAGTGCCCCACAGATTGAATTTGCTTTGCAGACGCAGCAACCAGATTAGCTGAAGATGAAGTATCACTTCCATCTAGGCAGTTTCCATCACTAGCAACAACTTCCTCCTGCTTTTGGATTTCAATATGTGGCCGGAAACTGTCCAATTCTTGACTGAGCTTTGCAGTTTCTTCTGAACCTTTGGGGCTTAAAGTAATAGGACATGAAGGAATGTGATCCTTAGGAGCATGGTTACCAAAAGAGTCTGAAGGAGGCACTCGAGATCCATTGCTAACTTTGCTTTCAATTGCTAAATCAGGAGACCTCCAAACAACTGAACAACTTTGTGTGGCTAATAAGGTGCCATCGGAAGATGGACATTCTTGAGCAACATTGGCTGACATAGCTTCAAGAGCTCGGTGAAGGCGCTTAGAGGGAGGTAAAGCAGCTTCAACATCTGCCGAACCATCATTTGACTGACTCGTCTTATCTTTTGATGGTTGATGTCTCAATTCTGGAGATTGCATACAATTGTCTGATGGTGAAACATCATCTGAAGCTTCTTTTGTCCCTAGCTGATTAATGTCATCACAATCTAAAGATGAACTGCTCTGCACTGGAGGATTCCCAACGCCTACTGCTGAGACTTTCTCCTCTGTGGGAGAAGATGTATTAATGACAGCTTCTGCAGTTGATAGTTTGCCCATGCGCACCCTAGCTCGTTTCAATAAGGGCAAGTGCTCATCTCCATCTTCCCTCGGAAAATCACAATCAGGAGCACTTTCTGAATTTTGACCACTGCCCTTGCTTGCAACATGTGAAGGTCCCATGTCCTTTAAAGTGGGTTCAGTACCATCATTGATTGCCCGTTTCCTGTTTGGTTTTCTTTTTTTCCTGAGCACAATAGCCTTTATCTTGAGGTCAATCCCTTTGTTCAGTTCAATATCTCCCTCCACAGATTCAACCAAAGTCTCAGAATGCAAAGGTCTACAACTAGAATCAACAGCACTTCCTTCATAACTATTCGAATCCGATTCCATACTCACTGTTTCAGAGCCATTGTCATCTATGCTTCCATTTGGAGCACAAGTAGGAGAATCCATATCACTCCCTTTAGTAACATCTAGAGTTCTCCTTGTTCGCCTACTCTTTCTCACAGAACCTTCATGGACTGTAGTTGACGACAGAACACCAGCAGTCTTTTCACCTTCTTCACATGGCACAGAATTGTCATGCTTAGAGGATTCCAACCTTGCAGAACTTCTCGACCTTCTAGCTGAAGGTGCTCTTCCTTGTGCAACAGAACTCTCCAAGCGTGACCTCCCTGATTTCCTTCTCAAAGTATAAGTTGATAGAGGACGATTTTCAGCAACTGCACCATCATCAGTCTGATCCTTTGATGCTCGTGTATTATTCAAATTATCTACTTCTGCACCTATGTCATCCTTATCAGATGGATTCTGCTCATTTTCTACTTTCACTTTTTCATTTGAACATTTTGATTGAAAATTGGAAGTTCCTGAAGCAGCTCCTGTCAGATCCTTCAATTGCAAATCCAATGATAACTCCACTGTATTCCCTCCATTTGTCGCATCAAACTCATTTTCAGTTTTTAAATCAGTGTGTTGTTCCTGCTTCTTTAGCTTCTCATAACTATCTATAATCTCCTGGACTGCTCGTACAAAATCAGCACCCTTGCCCTGACGTTTGACAAGAAGAGATTGCTTTTTCTCTTCTGTAAACGCTTCCACATCAGCAGGATTACAGAATGCTCTACAGGGAAATAGTCAAATTCAAAGCCCAATAAACTATAACAGATATATGATGATAAAAAGAAAAAAAGAATCAAAAGTATGTAGGAACAAATACAAAGCTATTTTTTCTTAAAATACATGCATACATATGCATGTAAGTACGTATGTATGTATGATGTATCAACGTACGTAAGTATGTGTATATAATATTCGACAGAACAGGTAACCAAACATCCCGACTAAACCTAAAGGGCATAGAAAGCATACAATAGAGAAACAGCTGTCACACTCTATTTTGTACCATATCCCTCCACAAGATCCACACTAAATCTTCTTCACCACTTCTACTTTTAATAATAACAATGTCCCCTTAGTTGACATAATCACTTACATAAAGTCATAATTAACATGAACTTTGAGAGTAGCTTAAAAACATACTTATATCCCGCCTATGTTAATATTCCACTCTATCCAAAAACAATGAACTAAAACCTATATCCTCAATCAACTATTTCTAAAGCTGTTTCTTCATTTAGAACCCCGAATCATCATCTTCTTGCCAATTATAAGCTTCCAACGGTTTGTTCCACAAAGCATCGCCAAATTAGAAAACTTTTCCCTAAGTTCAGGTGCTGTTCTTTCAAGGCAGAAGACACGAAATTCATGTCCCATCATCCCTCATGCACGAGTCAGAAGAAAATAATATTTACAATCCATAAGTAATGTGGAAGTGGAACCAACAGTCTTCCAAAGAAAGGGTACCTTTAGTAGCAGGGAATCAACTAAAAAAATGTCCTATGTGACATAAAGATAAAGACAAACAATAGCCTAGATCATTTTTATGGAATTTGCTAAAAAAAATCCCAAAACATGGACTTAAAATGCTGCATTGGAGAAAAGAGAATTTGCTCACAGGTACCACTCAAAGTAACCCAAACGGTTGGTTCAGCATATAAAGCATATCTGTAGACAATGAGCCGATCATTAATGCAAAAGGCAGTGTTCTCAATAATAATCATCACTCAGAGTATGTACTCTTTTTCCAAATGCATTTAAGAGAAATCTGACATACTTGTAGCATCTTGCCATACAATATGAATTGAACCTAAAAAATGCTTTTGGCATAATTGTTACACAACCAAGACCAAAACATACCATCCTTTGCACCAAAGGAAACAAAGGACTCAATACACTATAGCTTGCTGATGCTTAGCTCCCCATTAGACAAAGCCCCTATTGCCAATAGCCTCAGGCCCCCCAACTTCACATTTAAATCAAAATGTCTGCCATGTCCGTATAAGTCCGCATCTATACATAGTCCATTAGGTTGACCAATAAATGAGCATTTTACCACAACACAGCTTTTGTACCAAAATAACTTTTCCTTCACAGTTCACCGCTTAAAAACAGTTCTGTACATAAAGCACAGCACAGTACAAATTCGCTCCAATGGAACTTTTCTGATGTCTAGTATATATTCCTATAAGCATTCAATTTGCCTGGGTCATCTTCCTCTAATTCCTCCCCTCCCTGCTATTATGACCACAGACTAATTTCTGACAGAATATCATTTTCCCACGTTCTTCTACATAGCTACTGTAAACAACAGTTGCAGTTGATTTACCAAAAAAAAAACAACGGTTGCAGCTGTCAAAAAGTTCTTTCACATTAGACCGTACCATACCTGCGTCAGATGAATCATTCAGCATCTAAAGAGTGAGAAACAACAACTTCATATCAATACCGATCGACTGAATGGTTGCCTATGGCAAACTACAAATAAGGAGATCAAAATTTCACTCCACAAGAATTCTAACCACCCACAAAAACTAGGAGAAGGTTTTAAAACTAGAAAAGCTGATCCATTCAAATAACTTGCTCACTAACTACAAGCAATAAACCCAATAGGGTCCACAATGAAATTTAGTGTAATAGTATGCGTCCATTTGGTTCAGCTTTCCCAAGGTGGAGAAAATAAGAGGTGTTTGGCAATCATTCTCAAAGAGTTTTGAGGTGGAAAACTGGCCTTGGGAAGGTTGAAAGCTAAAGGCAAGTTCTACTAGCTTTGAGCATTTCCTCAAAGCCCATTTCCAAAGCCAAACCAAACACAACCCAAAGTCAGGAAGAAGGAGCAGACTGACTAGAATTATGAAAAATATTAGAGGCGTGTCCTTTAATACTACTTCCAAATCCACAACGATTATTTATCCTTCTACAGGAGTTTTACCCACAAAAGGTACATACTTTTGCAAACTGAGATATGAATAGTGGAATCAAGATGCTAGAATTCATCAACATAGAATACAAATGTTCGAGAAGGTAACTAAAATTATTATTTCATCACACAACGTGAAAACAGTTTGGTTTTATGCCTAGAAACAGAAACTACACTCACAGTTTTATATCAAGTGACTGAGACTTGAGGGGCTGACAATATATCCAAAAAGTGAGAAATTGCCTGCAATGATCTTTGCAAAAAAGCTAGTACAGGATCTTATGGTGTGTTTTGTCAAACATGCCATTTTTGAATAAGAAGTTTAGGATACCATTTTTCCAGCAAGACGGAAGAAGAAGAAATTTATCCTTCTCTCTTCAACTTAATAAATGGAAGCTTTAAATCATACCAAAATGGAATATATAGCAGGGTCTTATGGTATGTTTTGTTGAACATGCGAGTTTTTATGTAGTTTAGAAACCATTTCCAGTTATACATAAGAAGACAAAAGACATATGAAATTTTTCCTTCACTCTTTAGCTTAAGAATGGAAGCCTTAGATCCTATCAAAAATAGACATGACAAAATACATAATTTTCTTCCTGAAAAATTCCAGGGCCCTTCTTTTCTCGCCTGAAAATTTGTGAATAGAGTAATGAGATTATGTCACTCAGCTAACCCTTCTTTTCATTGCTCAGATAAATAATCAAATTGATTTTTTTTTTGGTTCGTTAAATAGAAACAGTGTAACAAATTTTTTATCTTTCAGAATTTTACCAAAAATTGAGAAAGTTGTGATAAAAAGATCTTAAAAAGTCCATTAAACACTAAAACATAAGCATTATTGCAAAGTACTTTATTTTAGGGGTTTGAGAGATATAGAGCAAATTGCATAAATTATAGCAAAGGAACACATACAAATAATACACATCCAAACATCGTTTAATATGTAACCAAATCCACTCGAAGCAAAGATGTGAAGGGGCTACTCCAAGAAAGTCGGTCTCATCTCAACCTTTTCGTGGCAACTTTGATTAGCAACCCCAACCTGTACTCATATGATTTCTAACCCAGAAGCCAAATGGCACACATAAAAGGACACTTTACGATGTCGATGTTGGCAGAAGTTCTAAATCTACCAACAATAAAAAAGGCAGCTGAGACTAGTAGGAAGAAGCAGGAAAGAAAAACGAAAACAAAACCTCAACCTCAAATGTATCTTCTAATAGGCATAATCAAGACCAATAATCAAAGTGGTCAATCCTGACTAGACACAGATCAGCTCTCCCAAGCCTCTAACAAATCAAAATGCTACAGATGATTCCTTTCTTCTCAACTTTCAGCTTGATCCGCCAGCCTATATGATCCCTCAAGGCCCACCAATCACAACCATCCAAAAACAAATTTGAAACCTCCAAATCTGCATCTACTACTCTCAAGAATCATAACTAATATAATTTTGTTCCGCTTGATATGAGGAACATAATAGGTTCCTTCATTTGTTGGATAAATGTTGGCAAAGGAGCATGCATAGCAATCTTAGGCCAAACCATTAAATGACTATGGCTCTAATATAGATGAATTATTGTGCTAACTCTTCTTCTCACATCTTGCAGCTAAATGAAAAGGAAGTATCAGAAGATATGCAAGTTTCCATAGACTGGACATTAATTAAGAACATCTGAAATCTTACCCACATTCCTTCTAGAAAGTGACACTAACAATCAAATACATAAGACAGAACCCATTGAAAGAAACTAAGACAGAACAAAGTGAGAAATCACAGGGAATAGAGGAGATCTAGATGCCAAAAGAGAGAGCCATACAAAGAAAAAACCTTAAGAATACTCCTCATCTTCTCAAAGGCCCGATTTATCCATTCCTTCCATTGGCACCACACAACTCCCCCCCCCCCCCCCCGCGCCAAAATAAATAAATAAACAAATGAACCCAAACCAAAAAAAAAAAATCCAACTGCACACACAGCCATGCACTATTTTCGTAGCATGCATAAAGACTCATCTGCCTCCAGGACATGCCTGCTTTATTTAAGCAACTCAAAAGCCAGTAACCAAATATGGATTCTTCAAAAGTAAACACGTCAATCCATTCCCCTGTCCAACAAAAACTCAATAGAAAAAAAATGGCCAATGGCACTTATTAACAAGAGTTCTCAGCCTCTCGCATGCGCGCACATGCACACACGTGCATGCACATAGGGGGTTTTATTTTTATTCAAAATGATAGATCTTCTCAATAGAAGGTACATTGGTGACAACACATGGCTCTTCATGGAAATTCACTTTCTGAAATATATATGGAATGAAGATAAGAGATTCCTCATCAACCACAATGGTCAATTAGATAACTCTCCCCTTTGTTAATTTCTAGCCAATACAACACCACAACATGGCAAATCAAGTGAAACAAGATAATCTTCCAACAATCAGAAATGGCGTAACTTCTACTCTAAAGACTCAATCTCCCACTCATTCTAGTTAGTTATTTGATAAAAAAACATGAACTATTTCACAGGGTAAAGGTCACATCATGCAGCAAACTAGAACAAATGTTTGCACATATGCCAGGAAGATCGGAACATAAACATGGTGAACCAATCTATAGAGATCACTGATATGGTCCATTCAAACTTACATTTGTTGGGTGCCAAAAAAATATACAAGCACTTTCTTCCAGTCTGCTGAATAGCCCCATTTCTCAGGCTCACTTACCTGTGCAATGAAAGTGAAATTTAGTTAACTGGAGTCCAGACAAGAACTAAATATACATTTACCGTGCAATACAGTTAAAAGAGATAGGACAGAAGGGTAGGGGCAAAAACTATTGAGGCAAAAAAAATGTTTTGCACAGGAAGGAGAATCCTGTCTATGGGCATAATATCAATAGGGGCATTTAGCCTATAACACAAGGTAATTTAGAAACATAGCACAGACATTCTCAACTTCTAAACAAACAAGTTGTTCATACTTCTCCAAGACTTTCAGGCTATGAACAGGATCCACATGCATCATCAGATGTAAGTATGAAAATGGACCTCCAACATGAAAATTACTAGGCTGACAATTGACCTTACACATTTGGCCCGGAAATGAGAATTTGTTATTCCAAATTTGGACTGAACACACCTCATATGAGCTGAGAGAAGATCGTCAACAATCGTGACATAGAAAAAGAACACAAGTTGAAGACGCATTAATCAAGCGCACTTTTGACCTATCCCATCGATTGAAGTCAATTTCTCGAACCATTGAGGCACCTAACACTTACGCATGCCATAAGTCACCTAAAAACCCTAGAGACAGCAACTTTTCTCAGCTCTCAATCATCAAAAGAACACAAATTCTCGGATAAATATCCACAAAACATGCATGAAAGTGGAGCATACATACCGTGGCAGGCCAAGCAGGAAAACCTTTTACTTTTGCAAGCACGAGATCGCCGACCTTCCATTGCCGCCGGGCGGCGGCAGCGGCGGCCGCGGCCTTGCTCGCTCCCCTCCTACGACTCGGTGCCATCCAAAGAATCTCGCGGCGGCGCCAAACCAAATCAAACAACGCTATTGCAATTCACATGAAATCCAAAACACGAATCCACCGACACCACCAGGCCGCTCCCGAGACGAAGCCTGAATTTCCCGGGCAAAGATGCGGCGGCGGCGGCGCCGATTGAAGGCATTGAAGGACGCAGAGACCACAACCAGAGACTGTTTAATTACAAAGAGAAAGAGAGGAAGGAGGGGCAGTGAGTGTCTGAGTACGTTTGGAACCCTAGAGAGAGCGCGAGGAGCGAGAGAGAGAGAGAGAGAGAGAGAGAGAGAGAGAGAGAACGGAGATAGGAGAGAGAATGGATTAGTGGAAGAACAGATATGAGTTTGGTTTGCCCACGGTCGCTAAAGTACGCTGGTGAGCGTAGGTTAAGATGCAAGGGTGGTGGCTAAAGTGCGCTCCAGTGCTCACGGAATGGTCCGACGAAGGTCATAGATACTGCGCGGGATGGCACGTGACCTACCGACTAATGATAACAAATCTAAAGATCGCTTCAACTTCGAATGCTTAAATAAATAAATAAAAAGGTTCGATCGCGGTAGGGGTGATCGGTTCCCGGGCGGTTCCGGTTCCCCTAGGAACCGGGAACCGGACCGGTGGAACCGGTTCCCTATTATGGAGAACCGGGAACCGGACCGAACAAGATTGGGCGGTTCCGGTCCGGTTCTTGCCGGTCCGGTCCGGTTCCCGGGCGGTTCCCGGTTCCAATTAACGCGAATAAAAAAAATTTAAAACAGAAAATAATTGCACGTCCACGGTCGACTCGTCGCATTTTCTGGACGTCCACTCGTCCACGTCCACGATCCGCTACTAGACGTCCAATTTGGACGTCCAGAACACTGGACGTCACTGGATGTCCACGTCCAAAAACTGGACGTCCAGTGTGCTGGACGTCCAGCACACTGGAGACGTCCTCCAGTGTTCTGGACGTCCAGAACACAAGACGTCTCCAGTTTGGACGTCGTCGCTGAATGTCCAGTGGACGTTCACTTGGACGTCCAGTGGGCGTCCAAGTTTCTGGCGGGCGGTTCCGGGCGTCCAAGTTTTTGGAAATTTTTTTTTTGAAAAGTACCGGTCCGGTTCCGGGCGGGCGGTTCCACCCCCGGAACCGGGAACCGGACCGAATTTCCCGGTTCCATTTTTTGTGGAACCGGGAACCGGACCGCCCGTCCGGGAACCGCCCGGAACCGCCGGTTCCGGGCGGTTCCGGGCGGTTCCCGGGCGGGCGGTTCCACTTGCTCACCCCTAGATCGCGGTGCATCCTCAGCATTAATCAGTTAAGATAACAGTGAAAATAATTATTTTTCATTTTCCACTCACAATTCAAAATACTATATAAATTCCAAATAGATGTGAAAAACTATATGTAAAAATACATAATTACATAAGACTATTCTTTTAAGGATTTGAGTTTTATATCAGAAAAAGCAAAATGCGTATGTCTTAAGATTAGAAACGGCAAAGTTAAATAGCCAAAAGTCGTTAACATTACTTATTACGAAATATGATTTTAAATCTAAAACCCAATGGATCGAGGTAGGGGTCATGCTAGGCCTAGGAGGCATCTTATTTTGATAATTATTGCATTATGGAGGGATTGAAAGGTACTAAAACTCTATATGATAAACTCTTTGTTAAATCTTAATTATAATTCAAATTCTAGGATAATGTAAAATTTTGTATTTAAAACGCATGTGTTGATAATTGTATCCAAGTCAAGTTGTACGAGCCTAAAGAGTATAATTAAAAAATAAAATCACTCCAAACAAAGTTCTTTATTAAAAGAAGAGTCTGATTTTACATCCTAAAATTTAAGAGATTTTTTTTTCTCCTGTACAAGAGGACTGGGGAAAGCAAGTGGAGTAGCCATGCCTTTATGATCTGAACTCTGCCGCCTCCATTCTCTCTCTCTCTCTCTCTCTCAAATCTCTTTCCTTTTAGTCTCAAACAAACATAAGATTTGAAATATAACTTTTAGTTGTTGTTTTTTTCTTTTTTGTCCCTCTTTATTTTATTGCTTAGTTAATATAATAATTGAACAGACTGATTTTCAACTTACTTTTAAGCATAGAAGCGTGTCTAAATCACTTTTATTTAACAGTAACTTCATAATGCAACATTTATGGATTTATTATAGTAAAATCGAATTCATATAAGAAATTGACGGGCTATAATGTCATCGTCAGAGAGTATGATTGACCATAACTTTGATAATATATAATTAAATTTTAACAAAATTATTCATTTTCTTTTTCAAAACAAGAGATAATGATGTTGAGATAATGTTAAATTGAATGTTATGTTTGTTTCCGATAAGACGAATGATTTAAAAAATATTTTTTTTTCAAAAATGATGGCATATATCGTTTCTAAAAATGAACGAACGTGACATAATTTCATCGTTCGTGAACATATTTAGACACAACTTTTTTTGTTAATCGTGAAAATATATTTTATCGATTAATTATTTCGACCAACGCCACTAATCACTTTTAGAAAAATGCTGATTATAAATTTTATTTTTCACTAAACAAAAGTGAGCTGGTAATTGAATTATATTTTCCAGCAGCATTGTACGGCCCATTTTTTCTGATTGACATTGCAGTGGGCTAAAACTCAAAGGGTGGCTCTTGTTCTGCTATTGCACTAGTGGGTGAAATAGGGCCAACAATGATCACTCGTAAAGAGACTCCTAAGAACTCTTGACTACGAAGGGGTCGCATTTGTGCTGATTTTACACCCATTCTTTTAGCCACCTTCAGCAACAATTAGGGTTAACACAGTGCTTTCAGCCTCATAAATGCTCATAATAAACTTTCAATGATGGAATTTGAAGCATGCTTAGCAAGTCTTACTACGTGTGGAAAGCATCGGCTTTTCGTATTTGTTTTAATTTTATCTGACATGGACACGTTGTCCGTTTGCCGATTCTTCTCTATGAGCGTCAAAACCCGGCTGCTTACAAATCCCACGAGTTAAAACGAATGTCAAATTATCCAGCGATATTTCTGAGCATCCTCTTTGAACTCACTCTCGACCTTCCTCACCACTTTTCGTGCGCCTGCTCATCCTTTTCGAGCGACTAATACATGCTTGAAGAAGCTGAACTGGGCTTCCATCTGATGGGCTGAACATTACCATTCGGCCCTCTTCTTTATATTCGAATTTCGCATTTCGAATCGTTGGTCTCCTCACGCATCTCCTCGGGTCGTAGCTCGTCCCGTTCCGAGCAGCTCGTTACGTCTTCAGCACCGTCCGGTCGAGCGCCCGATCCATGCAAACGTCGGCCCGTTGTATCTGCCGAACGCAATGGGGATCCTATGACGCGCGGCCGCTCTTGATTCCCGACACGACGGTGGTCGTCGGGGTTTCGATGGCCACCCCACGCATTGTTCTTTCGTCGATTTTGAAAAGTCGGTTCGAAGTTTGGCCACCGTACTGTCAGGCGTCGATCCACGCAAAGGCGCCACTCGACAAACCCGTCCGTGTTCTCCGAACCGGCATCCCGAAAACGTGACTTAGATTTCTTGTCTATATTGTCGATTTTGGTTATTTACTTTGAACTTTCAAGGCTGCAGAGTTCGATCTGTTTGTCCGTCTTGAATGCGTGATTGAACCGGTGGAGCTAAGAGATAAGCACGGCAAGAGGCGAAATTGCGGTAAATTTAAAATTGGAACCTCCAATCAATTATAATAAACATTTTTCCTAAATTCGAGAAAATTCAATAATCCACTGATGGGTCGCTAAAACAAGAAGTATTCGATAATGTAATTCTCGATAAAGTATAAATTTGACGTAATATTATTACTTAAGAACCAGTTTAGTCTAAGTTGGCTCATAATATCAGGATATTTTTTTGGCACATATACATTTTTCATTCAACCGACAATTATAAGATACTTTTTTGACTTGGTTCTTGCCCGTTTAAATCTTCTCGACTTATACGAAAGACCTTTTTAGCTAGCCCCATCAATTAATACGGTCCCTTCGAAATTTCTCCTAATGTGGACAAATTAGATAAATAAATAAATAAAAGGAAAAGCCAAAAACAGGAAAAAGAATAGAAAAACGGAAATAGACGAGAGCGCAACGAAGAAGAAACAAAACAGGACGCAGCGGATCATGGTTCTCCTCCTCAAGCATTAAGCAAAATTAAAAAAAGAAAAGAAAATCGAAACTCATTTGAAAACTAGCCGTTAGTAGTCGGAACGCTCCTCCTCCTCCTCCCCTTCTTCTTGTTCAGTTGGAGCTGGCAACATCTCTCTTGCCTCAAGCCATCTCCTCTCTCTTTCTGTGGGTGTGGGGGTATGTGTGTGTTCACGCACGATATTTTCTGTCCGTGGAGATGTTCAATAACGCGTCGGACAAAGGCCGTGATCAGCTAGGTGAAGCAGGTAACTCCAGCTCTTCAATTTTCTTGTCCATGGGAGCCTCAGGCGTTCTTCAGATCTTCGATTTTTCATGATTCTACCCGGCGGTGTTCTTGCCTCAATTAGTGGATTTGAAGGAAAGTTTGTGAAATTAGACACCCAATACGCCGGACATTCCTTTCTCTCTCTCTCTGTCACCCCCCCCCCCCCCCCAAAAAAAAACCCCGATCTTGTTGAGGTTCTTGTTCTTGAACTTTGACAGCCACGAGAGTTTCTCTGTTGTCTGCAGCTATCTCGCGTTTCACCTTTCAAGAGTTCGGCGAAAAGTATTTTCTGTACGTAAAGTCGACATAAGAATTTTATCTTACTATCACCCTTTTTGTGCATTGCCATATATAATCAAGATTCCTGAAATACCACTTAGGATGAGAATGAATTACACATACAGCACCAGCAGACCAACTCACTAGAACATTAGCTTATTATGGTACCAAGTATGGTTCCCATTTACAATCCACAGTTCACATTTTCTCATTCTGATGGTATATGCAAGTTTAAAAGCTGACAAGTTAACAATCAACAGCAGTATACTCTGTTCCCAGCCAGGCAAGTATTTCAGAAGTACACAATATGGACATGTTGTTGAAGTAGTCACTGTTAATTCGAGTTTTTCTGAAAGAAAGGATTACTTTTGCTACAGGTCGCCAGCATTGTGCTAAAGTGTTAATGGTTTTAGTTTTCTAAATGTTGGATTTTATCCGTTTCCTAATGGCATTGTACTTGTGATTACTGCAGCAATCAATTTGCTTGGCAAACACTCGTTGCATATGATGCTTGCATTTGCTTATGTCTATATGCATGGGCAAGG
This sequence comes from Melaleuca quinquenervia, assembly GCA_030064385.1. NCBI lineage: Eukaryota > Viridiplantae > Streptophyta > Magnoliopsida > Myrtales > Myrtaceae > Melaleuca > Melaleuca quinquenervia. Next base: position 5,136,288 of record CM057728.1, on the reverse strand, counting down.
GGCTGTACAGAGGCACCGCAATTTCTGGAGGATGAATGCCTTGTTCTGCGCAATGCTTTTGGGTAGCCTAATTTTAGCTTTACACCGAATGTTATTTGTTTATGAACTGCTTTATTTACTGTAATCTCAGATTAATTCTACTTTGAAGTCTGAACTGGTCCATGTCCATCATCCTCTGATTATGCAGACTGTAGAAGTTTCTGTTGCATCCAAGATGTATCAAATTAAGAGAAGGACGGACTACAAAGAATGTGCAGCCTTGCCCTTTCAAAGGAAAAATAATTGTTGGCAAGATAAGAGTTGAAGGTGTGGTTTTGATGTTTCCATTGCAACAACTTCAAAATATACGCCTTTGAATTGCGGATCAAATCTTAAAAATTATCACTTCAGTTCATTCTCTTCTCTAGATTGATATTTCATATACCAAAGTTTGAAGCAAAAGTTTGTCCGCATGCTTGGACCTTGTGGATTACCAAAAATAAATAAAGGTAAGACATCTTCTAATTTAATATTATCTGTAGCAATCAATTAGTGTAAAGATGTCTGCGAGACTGAAGCGTTGTATTTGTTTAATGTGTCAGTTGGAAGACTTCGAATTGTCCCGAGGAGGAAGCTTAAGAGCACATATTCGCAGCCCAGTGCTATGTATCTACAAGTGAGAGCAGAGTACGTCATGCATGTTTCCTCACTTGTCAAAATTGGCAGGAATTCTCTTAACGAGAGAATTCATTATCTTAGCTTTATACCAGAAGGTTTGTTATCTTATAACGAGAATGTCAAGACAAGTTGGTTTTGTTCGTAAACAACGGGTTGTGTTTCAGAATTTGTCTTATAATCGATATCCACATATAAGTAAGACTAAAATAATGAGCTTCATGTAGGATGATATGCATAAGTACAACTAAAAACTTTTATATGCTTCGTTTCTCATTAAATTCTAATTTTTGCCTCAATCTGAATAGCAGAATTAGGTTATGCAATACAAAAATAAGTTCCTGATCATGGTATCAGGAACTTACTTGCAGACGTATAAATGATGTTTTTGCATATTTGCGGAGCCCCTTTCTTGCTTGTTCCAACTCAAGAGTTCTTCACATAATCCTCAAGCTGAAATTGATTCTGGAATTTACTTGCGCTCTGGATATGGAGATTACCATGTCTTGTAAGTAGTTGCTTATCTTTTTACGTTATAAATTCTAGGAGCGCCGAAACTCATATAATTGCTACATTAATTTAATTGGCAATGGCCAAGGTAACAGTGTGATTATTTATAGCTGAGTCTTGGGCTTTTGTATCAGCTTCCCAGAGAGTCAAGGGGATGCTCTTTTGGTGGAAGCAGTTGTTGGTCGGAGCTACCATTCCAAATTCCATATTTTATCTCCGTCTTTTAATATCACGCACTAATATTTTCTTCCGTTAAACTATAATTTTGCAAAGTACCAAGATGATCATGAATGTGAAGGGAAGATCCAACTTTCCATTGCTATCACCAGTTCTGACGAGACTCGGCATATAAAGGTTCGATTTTATCTCTTAGCAGAATGTAATTCAATTTTCTCATCAAGTTGAAAAGGCTTAATAAACAACATACACCTTGTCTGATTTTCGACCTCATAATAAACAAGAGACGCACCTATGGTCTTTTTTTTTGGAGCTGATCACTCACGAATTAACTAAACCTATAAGATGAAACCATTAGGGAGATATAATCGCGATAAAATCCCTAAAACCCGATAGAATCGCGTTTGGTTGATTTTAACCACGAAATTGAACTTGGATTATGGAATCAAACGTGTCACAATTTATTTTTAGACCTCTCATCTTTTGGGAAAATTCCGTCAAGCAATTTTGCCGAAAAATTCAAATTGGACAAAAAGAGTTGAAGAAGTGATTTGGCATTCATTCTTGGCTAACAAATTGAGTTATTTGGCATTCATTCTTGGCTTGAGGGAAATTGCTGCTACATAAGAGTTGAAGAAGTGATGCCTTGTCCTGCGCAGCCTTTGGGTAGCCTAATTTTAGCTTTACACCAAAGAGACCTTTTGAATAAAAAAAATTTATTGTGAAGTATTGCGAATCTGCAAAAAAAAATGTTATAATGTTCAAAATATTGTTATCTTTATGTTTTTCATTTTGATATTGAATAGATATAAATTGTTTTTCAAATTTATTGCCTGATTTCCTAACTAGGGAATTTTTACGGGGAAGATGCCCCCAAACCATCCTCTTCAAAGCCAAAGCAGATTACCCGCCTCCAAAGCGAGGACTAACGGACGCAACTCAACAATTCTTGGAGTTGAATAAACCTTCAATAATTTCTGAACCAAAAGCTTAAAAAAGAAGCCACGAAACTTGAAGCAACTTCAATAGTCCCTTTTGATGTCTCCAAACCATCCCATGAGAATGATATTAAACTACTCCTCTAATTGGCTGTCAACCCGACCAGTGGACTAGTCAAGGTTAACAAGGAGTCTTCTATACAGGTAAACCCAACTAGGTAATCCATTCAGATAAACTACTCACAAGTATGTTTTTATAAATAAACCTTTTTATACAAAAACCATTTCTATAAAGAAAGGTTTTTTTTTCCATAAAAACCCTTTTGAATGTGCCAGAAAAATGTTTACAAATTTTTTTTTATGGTACTCCCTATTATAAGATTTTCATACAGTATTATGAAATCGTAGAGTATTATGAAAAGATTTTCACAGAAATCAATTTGGTGGTTTTTAAACATTTTGGTGACTCCAATTTATATCAAGACCATAGAAACTCAGCCCTTCATACGGGTCTCAAAATACTAGATCAGTAGTTTGATACGTACTAGATATTTGTTTGGGCAATTACCACATGGAAATTAGGAAAAAAGTTTCTGTTTTGTACTCAAAGTAAAATTTTCAGGGCAATTACACACATGGATGGGACCTGAAAATAGATGAAGGCATATAATGCAAGAGCATAATAAGATGCATTATACCATACTCGGTTTTCTTTCCTGCCCTCGAGAAACATCAAAACAATCTGGCATGGCGGCACCATGTAGAAAGCACAAATACGGTTCACATCTAATCTACCATAAAATGGTTCAAAACATTGATATCGAGTAAATAATGTGCTAACCTGCCCATCTTGTGCCATAGCCGAGGACTGTTGCAACAAATATTTGACTTGAGAAGACCCATGATAGTTCGTTATTAAGTCAAGGAGTTGGAAACTCAGCATTCACATTCTTTCACATATCTCAATTTCTCCATCTTCTTTCTATGTTTCTTCCATAATCCTTTTCAACCATGTACTGCAGTTTTCTTGCATCTACACAAGCATTAGTTTAGTATCTGATTGGAGCTTCCAAATTCTCAGATCAATTGTAGCCATTCTCAAGTTTTCGTCCTTCGGGATTTTACTTTTAATTAAACAAGTAGAAAAGCTTGGAGTAGTAAACTTAGTGGAATTAAGAAAAATAGCTCCATCTCATTAATACTTCCAAGTTCTTTCCTTTGGATGTTATTCTAGGCCAAGTCCAAATGTGAAAGATACTAGAGTTACTTGGATGACTTGACTTATATCCCCTCAACTACTTCATCTACAGGGAAAGTAAGAGACTTACATTGCTGACAAGTTTTCCTACTGTTGCTTGCAAGTAGGTCTTGTATTTTGTTCTTAGTAAAATTGTCATTCCATTCATCTGTTCTACAAAAGGCCACTTCTTATCTCTAGTGACAGGTAGATAGGATACTCGACACTTCAACATGACCTCCACTCTGCAGTGTACAACATCTAGGATTCTCTTTGTGGTGTTCAGGAATAACCCTAACTAGAAAAAAAAAACTACATTCCAATCTCCCAGCCTTGTAGCAAAAGTATCCCTTTCTTTCAGAAAAACTCGAGTTAACAGTGACTACTTCGACAACATGTCCATATTGTGTACTTTTGAAATACTTGCCTGGCTGGGAACAGAACATACTGCTGTTGACTGTTAACTTGTCAGCTTTTAAACATGCATATACCATCAGAATGAGAAGATGTGAACTGTGGACCATACCTGGTATCGTAACAAGGTGATGTTCCAGTGAGTTGGTCTGCTAGTGTGGTATCTGTATTTCCTTCTCATCCTGAATGGTATTTCAGGAATCTTGATTATGTATGGCAATGCACAAAAGGGGTGACAATAAGATAAAATTCTTATTGTCGACTTTGCATCCAGAAAATACTTTTCGCCAAACTCTTCGAATATATATTGCTGGCTCCCCAATCTGTTGTATCTTCAATGGCCTTTAAGTTTTCAGAAAAACGTGGTTCATCACCAGTCTTACCGATATTTACCGATCCTCTGAAAGTTTCCTCATGTTCACTTTTAGTTTGAAAGCTTCTCTTCCATTTCATCATTTATTATAGGGGGTGCACTACGGGTTCACAAGTCTGATACGCCACTTTCCACAACATACACTGAGATAGGTTTTTCTGCAATCAGATACAAAGTTGACAACAATCAGTCCAAGGGCTATATCACTTGCATCAGATTAGGTGATTTGGAGGATCATCTCGCACCTACATTGTGTTGTAGAACTTGCTCCGAAAGCATAGGGTTGCTTGCAAGTGTAGACTTCAGACAGAACTTGCTCCGCAAGCATATGGCTACTTGCAGGTGCAGACTTCAGACTGCTCCTAGCACATGTCCTCATTCCTAATCCCCCACCTAATGCATGTCTTCTATAAGCCCCGGGCACTTCAATTTGGAGATTCTCCATCGCCAACCCTCTGTTCAAAGGTCGCCTGTGCTGCATTTCACCCTCGAGTGGGCATATGACCAAACGCTTCTTCGTCATATCAGTGGAGCTACGACACTGAGAGGCGTGAGGAGACCCAAGAGAAATTTCAGCGGAGGTGAAATGTGGATTGACATTAGCGTTGCTGTTGAACCCTAGGGAAGATTTAGGAAATGGGTCTACTTCGGTTATCATTTCTGTTAAAGCAAAGCGAGCTGGTGCGTCTCCTACATCCGAACCCTGCAAGCCATTGATAAGGAAAATGATATGCCGAGGCAATTTAAGGACAAAACTGAACCTTTTCTTACTAAATTACTATCATTTTCCCTTTTTGTTTTTGATGTTACTGTAGTTTCTCCATTACTCATCTTTTCCAATATTAAAAAAAAGGCCATAATTGATCTAGAAAGGTGAAACGCAAGATAGCTGCAGAAGAGAGAGAAACTCTCGTGGCTGTGAAGATTCAAGAACAAGAACCTCAACAAGATTGGGGTTGGGGTTGGGGTTGGGGGGGAGAGAGAGAAAGGAATGTCCGGTGCATTGGGTGTCTAATTTCACAAAATTTCCTTCAAATCCACTAATTGAGGGAAGAACACAGCAGGGTTGCATCAGGAAAAAGCGAAGATCTGAAGAAAGCCTGAGGCTCCCATGGACAAGAAAATTGAAGAGCTGGAGTTACCTGCTTCACCCAGCTGATCACGGCCTTGTCCAACGCATTCGTGAACATCTCCACGTACAGAAAATGTCATGCGTGAACACAAACATTCCCCCCCCCCCCAACATCCACACACAGAGAGAAGATGGCTTGAGGCGAGAGAGATGTCGCCAGCTCCAACTGAACAAGAAGGGAGCGTTCCTGAACGTTAACGGCTAGTTTTGAAATGAGTTTTTTTTTTTTAAGTTTTGCTTAATGCTTGAGGAGGAGAACCATGATCCGTTGCGTCCTATTTTATTTCTTTTTCATTGCGCTCTCGTCTATTTCCTTTTTTTTTTTCCTTCCGTTGTTGGCTTTTCCTTTTATTTATTTATCTATCTTATTTGTTCGCATTAGGAGAATTTTCGAGGAGTCCGTATTAATTGACGGGACCAGCTAAAAAGCTCTTTCATATAAGTCAAGAAGATTTAAACGGGCAAGAACCAAGCCAAAAAAGTATCTTATGTTTGTTGGTTGAGTGAAAAATATATATGTGCCAAAAAAGTATCCCAATATTACGAGCCAACTTAGATTGAACTGGTTCTTAAGCAATAATATTCCATCAAACTTATACTTTATAGAGAATTATGTGATCGAATATCCCTTATTTGGAATTATTCAACTTTCGATATGTTAATCATGCATAAGAAGTTTTCAATGACTTATTTTTTAGTAGGCACTTATTATCTCTTACGAACATTGAGTGTTGCTCAAAACTACTCAACCAATTAGTTATATGTTTTGAGCGTGGATGGATGGGAACAATTTTGGGGTTTCTAGAAATTTAAGCTACTGAAACGATTTGATTTTCATTTACTTTAGTATCGATAACCTAGAATTAAATACAATTTACCATTTGAAGTGGAAAAATATTTAGCAATCAAAAGAGCATGTTGTATTTGTAACTTTTCTTTATGTTTGTACTATTAAAAAAACAAGCTATGAATTTTTCTTACAAAGAATTGGCTATAGACAAATATTAAAAAAAAATTATTCTAGTGTTATGATGGATTTAGCAAGAATTGATAAACATAGTGAAAAACATGCAGCATTTTATTATTGGGTCAAAGTTAACACGATCTTCAAACATAAAAAAAATTCATAATACTTAACTGTTATGACAAAAATAACTATCTTAAAAGATTTCCATTTTCAAGCAATATACTATTCATGCATGAAGGCTCTTTTACTATCAATGAATTGATAGCCAATAACACATGGTAGCATGAGTATCTTCTCAACCCCAAACGCAATCCATTTTCATCTATTAATTTCATCACTTTTCAAACATGTTTATTAGAATACTTAGGATTCGGATCCCCTAACCAGGTAGGATCCGATTAGGAGATCCTTTACATAGGAGCAATCCCATTTTTGGTCGGATGGCTTCCCTTTTAATAGGGTGGTTTCGTTTATTTTATTTTATTTTGATCGTGTCAGGGCACTTCTGCCCGGGAAAGTACCCGGGCAGGGGATCCAAACACGAATACTTAATCTTTGCAGGAGTTTCTTATACTTTCACCGTGTCAAGTAACGGTTGAATCCTGGCAGGTAAAGGAGGAGGTCGCAGTTCGATGATTAGAGGAAGCAAACATGGGAAGCACCGGCTGAAGCCGGCTTGGCAATTCACAAACCACTAGCTCTCTTGGGCCTAGGATTGATCCATCCCATAACACAATCTGCCTGGATTTTTCTACTATTTCCTTCGATGATTTTCTTGCAAAAGGGCAACGAGAAGAGGAACAAATTCCACTTGGGAGTTCTCGAACAACAACGATACCGCAAGAATGGCTCTTTTCCGATTACGTAGGCTCGTTCCTCGGCCGGACCTGGACCGCGACAATCTCAACAACGTACGCACACGTCGACAGAAAAAAAAACTTGGGAACTGCTCGACGCGTTGACAAAGGAATTGCTTCAAATGCTCGACAAACGGGTCTTCCCGAGTCGTGCCAACGGTCCATTCCAAGCGACAAATGGACGACGAGCAACGCCAACACCCGCCATCCACGTAAAAGGATAAAATCTCACGGACTTTCGATTGCATTGGTTTTTAATAATCGGGTTATAAATGAATTTAGATTGGTATTTAACCCAAAATAATATAAATGCCAAAATGGATTTGTGGCTTATTTAAACCTAGCCCATCTTAACATCTCTCACTCACCCTTACTCGATCATGTGATCGTCCGTTCCACGCTCTCACCTTAATTCGAGCATGGGTTTTTCTAGATTGAGCCGGATATAAAAACGTTTTAAATATACGGATCGAGTCGGGTATAAATTACTAGATCATATGGATACGTTTGGGTACCAATTTTTTTTTTCAATCCGACTTAATCTGCCGCTTTGACTGGTCTAGATACATAAGGTACGTGCTTAGGGAATCGTATATTTTCTTATTGAAATAGCTGGCTCTTGAGTACGCTCGTCAACAAAACCTTATTAATGAACGGCGTTCTTTCATAAACGGGCCGCAACTTTCAGTACACTGCCTTTCTCGGGACATGCACGGTCGATATTCTGAGAATCGGAACAATCTCTTTTAAGCCCTCGGGGGCATTCATTGGACCAGAAAGATTCTAGTTATCGTCGTCGGAAGGGAAGCGACGAAGGAAGGAATCGCACGAGGGGTGATTTCGTAAAACCAAAGCGTTCAAACGCATGGCGATGGGCACCACCGCCACCGCCACCGCCACCCTCGAGAACGTCGAGAGAGAGACATATATAAAAGGCGCATCGAGCATGGCATCACCGGCCACCTTTTCTCCCAGTTGCCTTCCCGCATCGACAAACGGCTTTTGATTTCTGCACGTTGCTGCCCTCTCACATTCTCTCTCTCCCTCTCTCTCTCGCTCGCTGGCTCGCTGGCTCGCTAGCTCGGTTGCACGAGCTTGCACGCAGGCCGATACCTCCATTGATCGATTCCTTGATTCTTCGTCGGCTTTGCCGCCGCCGCGCTCTCCTTCATCGTCGCGTCCGATCCTGACGAATGTGCGACTCCTAGTCCGAACAAGGTACGTCATCGCCTGGCTTCGTAATCTCTCGGACCTCTTCCGTTCCGTTTGGATGCCGAGGAAACGCGGCGGAGTTAGATAGGGATCGTGTTCACCGGAGCGGATGAGCTCGTCGGCGAAGTGAAGAAGGCGTCTGTCTATGGCGCGTGGTCTTGTAGATAGCTTTGTCCTCATTGGAGGATTCCTCTGTTTCCTCGCGGAACAAACAGGAAGACCCGCCATGTGCCGAAAGCCTCCTGTCGCTTTCTTTGCTCTGTCTTTCTTTGATAGTTTTAATTGGAAGGTTGGAAGGACCTTTTATCTGTTTCCCGTGCGAAGTAAACGAGAAGATTTTTGGAAGGCACATTCGACTATCGATATGTTATGTGGCTATTTTCGTTGTTTCTATAAGGGGAAGATTTGAGCATCGATGATGCTCGCATATTCGTGTCCATTGTCAGCTGCCTTCGTCTTCTTCATTGAAATTTTAGCTAATGCGCGTATGGGAATCATGAATGTGCGTTCCAGATAATGATTTGGTGTTGATCTGTTCTGTAGGTTGAAAATGCATTGTGGATTGTGTTAATAAATGCGTATTTTTTTGTACTCCACTTAGAAAGACACAGAAGCTATACTGAGAAAGAGACAAATCATTCGTTTTTGAGACCTTGTTACCATATGCAGATTCTCATCCTGATTTCTTTCCACTGGCATGCTAATTTGCTTATTGAAGGTCGACTAATAGCTAGGTTCTGTCATGTTACTGTTTTAGCATAGCCCAACGGGATTCGCATTTTACTTTCCTTATGCATTTCCTTATTAAGGTTAATTTTTCCTGCATAGAAATATTGGATATCTTCCATTTATTATGTGCAGTTATCGCTTATATGAGTGTTCATCCTCACTGCAGAATACGATCTAACCACTGATCGGGTGGCCAATGCTTCTTATACTTTTTGCAGTGTCAATTCCATTTGATGTCAGTCTCTCATCTTGATTGCCTTCCACTTGCTGCATCTGATAGCATGTTTATTTGGTAGTCACAAGTTCTGATTCAAACTGAATTACGCTGGTTCCTCTAGCTAAATATAAGCCTCTCCTTCTTTTGAATAACTGGAATACTAATTATGGGAGCCATATTCTGGAAATTGCAGTTTAAATTTTATTTTTATTTGAGCTTAATCCCATTACAGGATATAGAGAACTTCTTGTAAACTACCATGTGAAGTCCGGGGCACAATCTTCCCATCTTTTCTTAGATTTTCAATCATCTTGTGAAAATTCTATAGCATATGAAGGAACTTTTCCCAAATAAGCATCGTGAAAGCATAAGTTAATGATATCATACAACTAATTGGACGCTAGAACCATGGTTTTACTCACCGTTCTCTCTTTCGAACATAGGTGACTCATAAGTTTCACAAAGGATGGCCAGCCTTCAAGATATCTCTGTTTCAGCAGCTATCAATATCCTATCTGCAATTGCATTTCTTGTTGCATTTGCGATATTGCGACTACAACCCGTAAATGATAGAGTTTACTTTCCAAAATGGTATCTCAAAGGCATAAGAGACAGTCCAACCCGCTCTGGAGGCTTTGTGAGCACTTTCGTCAACTTAGACTTCAGAACATACATAAGGTTCTTGAATTGGATGCCTGCAGCTCTTAGGATGCCAGAACCAGAGCTCATTGATCATGCAGGACTTGATTCTGCTGCATACATCAGGATTTACCTTCTTGGGTGAGCTGTTAAGATGCTTTTACATTTTTTATCTAATGTTAGAAGTCTTCCAAAGTTACTCAAATATTGACTTTGAATGGTTTATCCAAGTTAATTGATTTTTCTTGATTTGTATAATCGAAGTATGGGTCAACTATGAGCATATGGTTTCAAAGCAGACTATGGTTGCGTAATGTTTTTTTTGTGCTCACTCTTAATGGAATTGCCTCATCTGGAGGCCTTCATGTGCAGATTGAAAATATTTGCCCCCATAGCTCTTCTAGCTTTCACGGTTTTGGTACCTGTTAATTGGACGGGAGAAACTTTAGAGACAATAAAGAATGTGACTTTCAGCGATATTGACAAACTTTCGCTATCCAACGTTCCATCTGGATCGCAAAGGTGAAAAGGAACGTTTCCTTATCATAGTTATCCTCCCTACTTTGCAGCTGAGAATGTTATGTGTGAAGGAAGTCCATCAGTGAAAACTCTATTGGATCCACATACTTCTGCAGCTGTGACAAGTTTTGTTCCTTCATTCCATGTAAGGAAGATGAAACAGAAATTTAACTCTAAAAGTTTTCTTTTACTTCTTCCAGGTTCTGGGCACACCTGGTGATGGCGTATGTCTTCACATTTTGGACATTCTACATGTTGTATAAGGAATATAAGACAATGACTAATATGAGGTTGCAATTCTTGGCATCAGCAGATCGTCGTCCAGATCAATTCACGGTTAGCCTGCACTTTGGTCGGTCGATGGTCGATTACATTAAGTAGAAAATCATCAACGTGTCATGTATTTGGATGTTACAATAATTAAATTTGTCAAAATGATCAAACATGACAGCAAACAATTCCAAATTGGAGGGAAGCACGCATTCCTCTGACAGTAAGCTTAGCAAAAACACTATTAATTATATGGTCTTTAGAACTTGATAATCATTTTCATCTGTATAATATCAGTTGAAGAATTAATAATCTGTTGTCATTTCAGCTCAGGGCAATCTGAAGCATAACTTTCTTATCCTTTTGTTTTTCCTTCAAGAAAAGAGCTGAAGACAAACAGATATAACAAGTACAGAGAAACATCTTTTTGCCTATTGGAGAAGGCCCAGGCTCTCCATGTTCTTTTTAGTAGCCGTCCTTGATAATTAGGCATCCATATGTTGGAAACACCAGTGTGTAATGATGTCCGATCAGTCCATGCTGGAAGTTTGTTTAATTTTCATATTGCTGCTGAAAATAATGAAGTTGTAGTGGTACGGGCAGTGATCAAATGTGTAAAACTTTCTACATCCAACCTTTTCAAGTATTTTTCTCTGAGGTCTAGATCAACCCTTGAAGGGTGGGACTATTTGACTCTTGCTAGTTATAGGCTTACCATTTCCATGTTCACTCTAGACAACAATTTGAACGGCTTTCATTGTATGTAGCACTGGCATGTTAAAAACAAGATGGAAACCAATGCAGCATTGTTGCTCAACCTCTTTATGTGGTCAGAATATATGCCAGAAACCATAGTTTGTTCATCCACTTCATCTGATACTTCCTGGTGCTTTTCCCTTTATCATGTCTTGATCCCAATTTTCTTATCATTTAAAGACGATTAATTGTAAGGCTAAGCTCTTCAGCAAGTATATTCTTTTATTATTGCAATGGCGCTGGAGTCTCTGATGCTATTGCTATAGTCTATTCACATCAAGAGCATCTCTAACACCCATTAGGAAGTTCTTACTAACTTGGCTTTAGACATCTATTCATTTGTAAGATGTTTATATGCAGGTGTTGGTGCGGAATGTTCCTCCAGATGCCGACGAATCAGTCAGCGAGCATGTTGAACATTTCTTCTGTGTGAATCATCCTGATTACTACCTTACGCATCAGGTTTATCTTTCCTACATTTTTCTGTGCACAGAGAGTTTATTATGATTTAAAGAGGAGGTGCTAGAAAAGAAGAATGAGAGTTTTTGGCACAGAAAGATAAACAGAGCGAAAATGTTAGACAAACAGAAGGAGAATGTGTCTGACTAGAGGTACTTTTTCTAGTTTTTAGCCCATGTTGTTCTCACAGCTTCATCATTTTTAACTTACAGGTTGTTTATAATGCAAACAAACTGGCAAAGTTGGTTGAGAAGAAGAAGAGTCTGCAAAATTGGTATACATACTACGAAAATAAGTATGAGCGAAATCCTTCAAAGAAGCCAACCACGAAGGTGCTTATTATTTTGCATGTCAAATTTCAGTAGAGGTTTGCTTGTACTTTACCTTTTCAACTGTGACAGGACATTTGAAGGACGTTATTCTGAACTTATAGTAACAACGCATTAACTTTTTATCTTATATGTGCTATTTGTAGACCGGATTTTGGGGTCTTTGGGGGACTAGAGTTGATGCTATAGACTATTATGCTGCGGAGATCGAGAAGTTGACCAATGAAGTAAGTTCTTATCCCGAAGAGGCATAAATGCACATACTCTTTTGTCTTTGTATATGATTGCCACTGCTTTTATGGTCTGCACCATTTTCTTGAGCTTATACATAATGTCAAGTGCCATGATGCATGGTAATTGGAGGACAGCAGATAGTCTGAAATTTGAAATTGCTTGTGCAAATATAGCGGTGTCACCTGTTCACTATGTTTATTAGTTCTAGAGAGTTAAGTTTTTCCAATAGTAAAAGCTTGAGAATATGGTAGGACCGTTTTTATGCTGGGAAGTGACGTTCCTGCAGGAACAAGCTGAAAGAGAAAGAGTGATAAGTGATCCCGAGGCTATTATACCTGCAGCATTTGTTTCATTCAAGAGTCGTTGGGGAGCAGCTGTGTGTGCTCAGACTCAGCAAACAAGTAACCCCACGATATGGCTGACTCAATGGGCACCAGAGCCACGTGATGTTTATTGGGACAATCTGGCAATTCCTTATGTTGAGCTTACTATTCGAAGACTACTTATGGCTGTTGCTCTGTTTTTCCTTACATTTTTCTTTATGATTCCCATAGCATTTGTCCAATCCCTCGCAAACCTTGAGGATATTGAAAAGGTTCTACCCTTTTTAAAGCCGTTAATTGAAAGGTAAGGACTGCATCATTTATTCAAGAGAGCTTTCATATACGTACCAATTGCTTCCTCTTGGGGTCTTGCATTTTCAGTTATCTAGCGATAAGTGATTATGTACTGAGTTTCTAGACAACAAGTCTTCATTGTATCAGAAACTAGATATGCAAACTCTTTTAGAAGGAAGATTGACAATGCATTATACTCTAAGCTTGAGAGATACATTCTTGCATTTCTTATAGTCTTTACTGATCAGGCTCTCACTCAAAAGGCAAAAAAGTTAGTGATCGATCTGTTGTGGGAATGCCTATTCTGATTCCTTGATGTACTCAAAATTCTTTATGGTATATTTGTCGCAGGAAGGGCGCAAAGTCAGTAATCCAAGGATTTCTCCCAGGAATTGTCTTGAAGATCTTTCTCATTTTACTTCCAACTATTCTTATGACAATGTCAAAAATAGAGGGTTTTACCTCTCTCTCTTCTCTGGAGAGAAGATCAGCTGGAAAGTATCATCTGTTCGTACTGGTCAACGTGTTTCTTGGAAGCATCATCACAGGAACTGCTTTTCAACAACTCAAATCTTTTCTCCATCAGGCTCCGACAGAGTATGTCAATTAAACAATGTTTTTAGAGAAAGAAATCATGTCTCGTGTTAATATTTATTTATGCATCTTAGCATTCTGAACCAAATGTTGTGATGAGTGATGAAGGTGTGCTAACTCAAATATGTTCCATTGTTCTTTCGGAAGCACTTTTATGTCTTCAACAGTGACGACTTTTTCCTGGAAGTGTTGCTGCTTCCATTTTAACATTAGACTGATTGGCGTCTACTTCCAGCTCTTAACTTCAGAGGTTAAATCTTTCTAATTGATATCACATAACTAATTATGCTGCTCTTTCAGGATACCCATAACTGTCGGTGTGTCTATTCCTATGAAAGCAACATTTTTTATTACTTACATAATGGTGGATGGCTGGGCTGGAATAGCTGCAGAGATTCTCAGATTGGTTCCCCTGGTTATGTTCCATTTAAAGAATACTTTATTGGTAAAGACAGAAAAGGACAGAGAGCAGGCAATGGATCCAGGTTGCCTAGGCTTCGCGACATCTGAACCTCGGATTCAACTCTACTTCTTGCTGGGATTTGTCTATTCAGTTATCACGCCTCTGCTTCTCCCTTTCATTATTATCTTCTTTGCTTTCGCCTATATGGTTTTTCGTCACCAGGTTTGTGGCCATCAGAACTAGTAGTTGAACTTTCAAATTTTTAACATTATGTGCATGTCTCTTTGAATGCTTAGCAATCAGTATTGCACATAGAGTACCAACGAAGGTAAGGAAGAAAAACACTAAATCAAAACTTTCTGTAAGGTTAATATATAGCATGATGTCCCGCAACTTGATACTTGCATTCAGTACCAGGAAGAGGATATTGAACTAGCCTTAACTTTAGAAATATTAGGTCTGAAGTATCATTTCTGGTATGGTTTGTTTACCAAAATGATTCACGTGATGTAGCACTGTTTCTGCAATCACAATTAGGATGATGGCAATCAGGGCCATGGGTGAGGTGTTCACGATATGACTGCCATTTTCTGGCGTAACTCCGGTTTAGACTCTAAATACTGTTAGACAATATATAGATGCGCCAGCTTTGATGTGAAGGACAAGTATCATTGTTTTTGTTAATCGTGTGCAACATTAAAAGGTTGTTCAGTTTATCCTTTTGCTGGATTGATGGCAAGTAATCAGCTGATAAATTATCAAAACTATTGCAACAGTTGCTGTCATGTCAGAGGATGCTAGGCATTTGAGCTATGCTATCTGTCCAGGTTTTTGACTTGTCTATCTCTCAGATAGTGTCAGCATAGGGTATTGAAATTCTGCACCTAAAATAACTAATCCCCTGCAATACCTTCAATGAAGTTTTTTGCACCTATGAGTATTGGCTTTGGAAAGTTTTCTGCTTTAAAAGCAATGGTCTTCGCATAGTAGTTGCTGATTGAGGAAGAAAAACCTAAACTCGTCAATTATGCTGAATCTACTTGAATTTTTTTTTTTTTTTGGGTCAGATATTTGGAAGTTTTCTTGCTTCGCCAAAGTAACACCATGCTTTTAGAGTGCAGTAAATTGTCCCTGTAAAAGATGTGGAGTTAATACTGTAATGCCTAGGGATGATGCTGGAAAAAGCCAATAACAGTTCCGAGAAGCAGATCTTATAGAAGATGACTTTCCTATTCCATGTATTGGTTAATCATATATTCCTATCAGTTAATTATGCAGTTCTATTCAATGAAATCCTGATTGGACTGGTTTTTAGCTGGGTCTTGGACACACTTCTTTTTCATGATGAAGTATATCTGATGCATCTCAGTTTGCAACCTCGACCAAAGTTTTGCTGCAAAGTCCCGTGATGCGTGTTTGGCTAGTTCAATATAGTCTCCCTGCCTGTTCTCTGAGAGACTTTTGTTACTTTTGTTGCTAATGGATCCTTGTTTGTTCATCTAGATTATAAATGTGTACAATCAAAAATATGAGAGTGCGGCAGCCTTCTGGCCAGATGTGCAGAGGCGCTTGATTATCGGGATGGTAATATCTCAGCTTCTACTGATGGGATTAATGAGCACAAAAGATGCGGAAATTTCTACACCGTTCCTCATTGGGCTACCCATTTTAACCATCTGGTTTCACATATTCTGCAAGGGACGTTTCGAATCAGCATTTGTCAAGTTCCCATTACAGGTTTGTTCAGCAACATATGCAAATCGAAGTCCTTTTATGCATTGATCAAATTGTGACTGAGAGTTTTTTGCATTTTCCCAAGTGAATCACTAATGTTTTAATTAGTGCACGGAGCACGCACCACAATGACTTGCTTGCTTGCTGAGTCTCGTAGCCTTTCCCACAATCCGTCCTCGAGAAATGCATGTGCACAGCCTTTACGTCAATGCAGTAGTCTAAGTTACTTAAGCTGCTAGAAGGACACCTATTCGACCCCCTATTATGCAATCTTTGAGGTCGACCGAGGATTTGATACCTGTGTCTAAAGTTGTAGCGACATTATTGGTGCAATTGTCTCCATATTTCGGCATGACTGACGTCCATATCTGACGAATGACAGGATGCCATGGTAAAAGATACGCTCGAGAGGGCCACGGAGCCGAACCTGAACTTGAAGGCTTATCTTCAAGATGCTTACGTGCACCCTGTTTTCAAGGGAGGCGAGTTGGAAAAACCCGCGGCGATCGACGACGAAGAGAACGACCCTCTCGTGCCAACAAAAAGGATGTCTCGTCTCGGCAGCAAACACGGTTCCGATGTCCGTTCCGAAGCCGGAACCTGAATACGTAGGACGGCAATTCCCTTCATTCTTTGCACATACATGATACGAGGGTGAGGAATTTGAGCTTCATTTGCCGACGGAAGGAGAAGCGGTGCTTGTAGGCGTTAGGAATTTTTGAAATTTGATGGTCCGGTGGCAGAAGCACCTCCCTGATTGTACAGCTGCGACCCAATTTTATCTCGGTCGTATGGGGCCCTTACTGGCATTGGTTTGCGAATTTCGAGGCCCATAATTTTATTGGTTAATTTTTTTCCTTCCTAGTTAATTTCAATGATTATTTTATAACTAATACATGTCGAACAATTGTCGATTTGAAAATAATAAAAAAACTGTTTTGTGACTCTTCTTTTTTTAGATCACTTGTTGCTGATTTTACTAATAATTTTATGAAATTGATATATATATATATTTTTTGTATCTTTTTATAACTTGCCAGTAACTTATAACTTGTTAATGTATTTTTTTTTATTTTTTGTATGTTATACTCAACTATCCTCATCCTCTCTTAAACTTTTATGATGCCCAGGAAAACCAAACCGATTTTCTTGAAAATAGCATTTTTGAAGAGTATTTTCCACCAAAATGAAAAGTCCAAGATTCAAATTATAAAATCTCTTTTTTAAGAAAGAATCCTCATCTTCACAAACAAATAGTAGAATATATCTAATTTTATTTCCTTTCGAAAAATTGTGAAGGGTAAATGTGTAATTGTCAATATTTTTTAAAGTTTTCTTTTCATTATCCTCTTGCTTTCCACTCTGATCCCACTCAAATCTTCCCTTCCTATTCATTTTCTTTACTCCGTCTTAAAATCCTTTTAAACTTAGCTAAGAGAAAAAAAAAGGATTAGCAACCAAGCCTGATTAGAAGTTCAAACATGTATTAATAGCATAAATAAAAATAGATATACAAATCCATATTGTGATTTATGAGTAATTGGTATTGATTCAGTAGCATGGAACTCATAACAACTAGATTCCGAACTATAATTGTCAATTTTGATTGAATATAAGAAGAACTAAGATTATGGGATCACCGTAACTTTAAATTTATCAAAAACTATACGAAAATATCCATTGACAAGCCTCATGTAGTTTCTTCACATCCTTTTATTTAAAGAGACAAAAGTGGCTTTTATTATTTTCTCCTTTTAAATGGGGATTTAATAATAACAAGTAATTTTCTGGGGAAAGAAAGGACAGCAGTGACCCAAACGGTAAATCCACGTCATCTCTCTACACGGTAAGAAGTTTATGTAATTTTTCAAAGGAAAAAACAGAATATATAATAGTTTTTCAATTTGACATAAGAAATGATGTATTTTTTTGTGAGATAAACGGATATTAAGCTTTGTTGGTCAGTGCCGTACGCGTATGCTGTTGCACTCCACTAATACATCTGGGTGACGTCGTTTGGGGTAGCGGAAGAGCTAAGGCTCAACCCGCCGCCTCGTCGGTCGGTTTGCGTTGTGCGGTTGTCATTAAAGAGTGGGGATCCCCACATTGACAACGAACGCTCCCCTGTCGTCGTCTGTCTCCTTCATCCTGCCACTGCACTCACTTCAATGCGAAGTGGGCTCTTCCCAATCTCTCTCTCTCTGTGGAATCATCATCTGAAGGGAATGTCCGCTAGTTTCAGTCCTTCTTGCTGCAAAAACCGCGCGATGGGAGTTCGATTCTTGTACCCCTTTTGATTCCGCCGCGTATCTAGTCTGCGTTACTTCTTTCGCATCTCCTCCTTCTCCTCTCTCTCTTTTGCTGTCTTAGGGCGTTCCAGGTCGTGTTGCGACATCCCATTCGTTTGAATTTTGTTGGGTCATTAGTCAAGAACCAGTATTTTCTCCTTCTCAAGAGATTGACTCTGCGGTTCTTCTTGCAACGTGATTGGCTGAAAGGTATTCATGCTTTCTTCGAAACGAATTGGGAAACTGGAGTTTGGGATCTGCCCAGTTGAGATTGCAATGCGCACGTCTTTATGGGGTCTTTGTTTTTCCAAATGGGTTAAAGATTTCTTGTTGGCAAACCCCATTTGTCGTCGGTAACTTTCTGCGTGACTGGGTAGATTAACCGCTTGTAGAATCGTCTGTTCAGGTTGACAGCTTTTGCGTTACATGCAACTGTAGTGGTTTCTTTTGGGTCGTAGATTCACTGGTGGTTCAAATTGTGTATGTCGTGACTTACTTAATAATTTCGCCAAGGGACTGAGTCCTAATTGACGTCCGTCCGTCGTTATTTTCCAGGCATAGTTGCGTTTTGATGCGAAGTGGGTTTTAGTTTGAGTGACACCAGATGTGCATCTCCAGAGTAGTAGTTCTTAGTGGAACTTTTGTTCCACTGGGTCGAGGCACCTGTGTCTTTGCTGAATTCATAGTATCACTCATTTGGAATAGGGGCGATCTATTGCTTTGGGATCACTCTCTTCCATGGCCAAGTGTATTGCGAGATTTGTACGACGAAGTTCTCTTCATATCAAAATTTGGATATGATTCATTGGCCTTTCAAATGGCAGTTTAGCGCAAATGTTGTATTTTGTACCTTAGTAAGTGAAAGTTCTGTTTTTGAACAGGAATTAGCTTAAATTTGGAGGAGAGATTTCCTTACTTGGGAACAACCCGGGCATAACTGCATATTGATGGCTACTCTTCATCCATCAGTTGTAACTACGCTATGCTGTCTAAACTGTGGAGCAACCGAAGTACCCAAGTTAGCTTCATCATCTAGTTCTCTCACAAGAAGCAAGATGTCACGTCCCTTGGACAGAATGACTATTGGCAAGAAGCAGTTATGCCAAGGATTCATGCCTGACATCACGAGGACTCCTTGTCGGAATGTTAGCTTGAAAGTATGTGCTGCACGAGTTTCAATTGAACCAACTGAGCAGACATTCACTCTTACCACAGAGGTTGGCAAACTGGAGAAGGAATCCACTTATCTATTCAGGACAGAAACTGGTGATCATGTGAAGGTTTCTGTGGGGAAGAAAAACTTGAAGTATGCCATGTATATTGAGGTTTCATCGCCGCAACCACATAGCAGTAGCAATAGATTGATACTATCTTGGGGTGTCTATAGATCAGATTCTAGATGCTACATGACAGAGGACTTTCAGGACTCATCTCCTGATAGGAGGGCATTTGAGACACTGTTCAGTCAAAATTCTCCTGGCACATACACACTTGAACTGGAATTTGCAGCACAGCAAATCCCCTTCTTTCTTTCATTTCTTCTGAAGCCTGCATTGGAGGCTAACTCAAGTGGTTTGGAAATTAGAAGTCACAGGGGAACAAAATTTTGTGTTCCAGTTGGTTTAGGTCGAGGTAACCCATTCCCGTTGGGTCTCTCCTTTGCAACTGATGGTTCGCTGAATATTTCTATCTTTTCGAGAAACGCAGAAGGTCTGGTGCTGTGCTTATATGATGACGTCTCAGCAGAGTTGCCTGCTTTAGAGCTTGATCTGGATCCATATGTTCATCGATCTGGTGATATTTGGCATGTATCACTAGAAAGTGCCAAGACTTTCAAGAGCTATGCTTTCCGATGCAGGGGAAATAGTAAAGATCAGTTTGAATCAGCCTGCACATTACTGGATCCATATTCCAAGATTGTGATGAAGTCAAGAATCAAGGATAAAGGATCTAACAGTGTTAATTGTCGTGGACTGTTGATGAAGGAACCCACTTTTGATTGGTCTGGTGATGTCCGTCCCAACATACCACCAGAAAAGTTGTCAATTTATAGCTTGAATGTCAAGCGCTTCACAGAACACAAGTCCAGTCAACTATCCGCTGATATTGCTGGGACATTTTCTGGTTTAGCTCAGAAGTTGGATCATCTTAAA
The DNA here is from genome assembly GCA_030064385.1 of Melaleuca quinquenervia. Lineage (NCBI taxonomy): Eukaryota > Viridiplantae > Streptophyta > Magnoliopsida > Myrtales > Myrtaceae > Melaleuca > Melaleuca quinquenervia. The sequence continues at coordinate 5,115,876 of CM057728.1, read as the reverse complement.
GATCTCGGGGTGAATGCAGTTCTTTTAGAGCCAACTTTCTCATATGACGAGGAAAAGGGACCATATTTTCCTTGCCACTTCTTTTCCCCAGCAAGTCTGTTTGGGCCTTCCAATGACCCCATATCCACAATTAAATCAATGAAGGATATGGTGAAGAGATTGCATTTTAATGGAATAGAGGTTTTTCTTGAGGTAGTCTTCACCCATACTGCTGATGCTGGAGCATTGCAAGGTATTGATGATGTGTCCTATTATGTGAATGGACCAGTAGAATTGAAAGGCAATGCCCTGAATTGTAACTATCCGATTGTTCAGCAGATGATCCTCGATAGTCTTCGGCACTGGGTGACTGAATTTCATGTTGATGGCTTCTGTTTCATCAACGCCTCATCTTTGTTGAGAGGATTCCATGGAGAATCCTTATCTCGGCCTCCTTTGATTGAGGCAATTGCTTTTGATCCAGTACTCTCAAGGACAAAAATCATCGCAGATTGCTGGGACCCCATCGACAAAGCGCCAAAGGACGTCCATTTTCCTCATTGGAAGAGATGGGCAGAAGTGAACACAAAATTCTGTACTGATATAAGGAACTTTCTGAGAGGTGAGGGACTCTTAAGTGACCTTGCAACAAGATTGTGCGGGAGTGGGGACATATTCTCTGATGGTCGAGGCCCTTCGTTTTCTTTCAATTATGTGTCTCGCAACTTTGGACTTCCACTCATTGATTTAGTCAGCTTCAGCAGTGGTCAGCTCGTGGCAGAGTCGAGTTGGAACTGCGGGGAGGAAGGTCCTACTAATAAACCTGCTGTCCTTGAAAGAAGACTCAAACAAATTCGCAACTTCCTCTTCATTTTGTACATTTCCTTGGGTGTCCCTATTCTTCACATGGGCGATGAGTGCGGCCAATCTGCTGGAGGTTCTCCTGCTTATGTTGACAGAAATTCTTTTGACTGGAACGCCCTAAAAACAGGTTTTGGCATCCAGACCACACAGTTCATCTCCTTTTTGAACTCATTTAGAAGGAGACGAGCCGACCTGCTTCAGAGTGGTAATTTTTTGAAAGAAGAGAATATCGATTGGTATGGAAGTAATCAGTCTCCGCCAAAGTGGGAGGATCCGTCATGTAAGTTCCTCTCCATGACCTTAAAGACAGAAAAAGCAGAAAGCCAGTCAAGCTCTGAAGCATCTCATGGTTTCGGCGATTTGTTCATTGCGTTTAATGCGGGTCAAAAATCAGAGAGTGTCATTCTACCAATTCCTCCGGATGGCATGAATTGGCATCGCATGATTGACACGGCTTTACCGTATCCAGGGTTCTTCTCAGCTGATGGAGAGCCAGTGCTCGAGCAGATGGGAGGACTGTTTGCTTATGAAGTCAAGTCTCACAGTTGTGCTCTATTCGAATCACGCGGCCAGAGTGGTTGACATCTTCCTCTCGCCTGTCAATTTTGTATGTAAGATAGACAAATCCTTTCTGTACATCATTTAGACAATAAATGACCGAAGTACCAAGTACAGTGTACCATAGCAGAACCTTCCAGGGGCCGTTGTTACCACAATAATGTATAAACTAAAGTCAATAATCACTTTTATTCTCGGAGAGATGGCTCTTATTAACACTCGATATCTTGATGTATTCCTTGTTTGTGACATAGATTGTTTTAAATTTCAAGGCCATAATTGCTCTTCCTCCGCTGGGCCGTATCACAGAACGGCCGAAATATGCTTGCTTGGCAATGTGAATACTTTACCTATACCTTATAGATGTTACCTTCATAGGGGCATGTTTCTCGCCATAGAGAGAGGCCGTGTAAGCTTTTGCCACGATGAAATGTTACACGTTAGACAAAAAAAATTGACGTCCATCTTCTTTTCTTAGTTCCTCTTCCTGAATTTACACTGCCGTAGAAGCAAACTAGACATTGGTCAATGAAATGTAACAAGTTCCAAATCTGTAAGAAGACTTCAAATAACCGAAAATCTCGGCATGAATTTCCCATTGAGTTGTTTCAGGTGTCATGCTTCTTCTGACACTAATTTAAGATCAAGGTTCGTTTTGCTCTTCAATTGTCAGAAACAGTGAAAAGTAGCCTATCGCAGGGAAAACCGTACACAGCTTTATAAACGGAAATTACAATAGTCACTTATATACAGAGTCTTAACCATCCCAACCAGTGGCAAAACCCCAAAACAACTCATATTGAGATCCTATATGACTAAAGTTAATGGTTGATTGACTTGAGTGACCTTGGTGGGCACCTCAAGCCAAGCCAATACCGCAACATCGATATTGAGCTCCTCAATTTACTTATGGTCAGTGCTGCATTGTCTAGTAACAGAGGAAGTAGGCTATCAAATCACGTTACCATTTCAAATTGATAGCCAAATCAAGCAAAGTTTCCACTTGGTGTATTGTCCGTTGCTTCTCCTGCTGCTTCAACCTACTTGCAACAGATTCAGGGTCCAACCCTGGAGCATCTTGCCATTCACTCTGTTCAGCACGAACCTCTTGAAGCAGTTCATCAACCTCTCGAACAAAATCTACCCTCAAAAGAGGATCATCTTCAAACGAAGGTCGAAGTGGCCCTTGATGCTGCAAAAAACAGTTACTACAACCTTTCAGAAGAGCATCATCCACGATCACATCAAATGACATGAGCAGGATTAGCAAGGTCTAATTCACTAAATTCAACAATCCCATGACAAAAGCATACCTTATCGATGTCAAGTCCAGCCGGAACCAAAATGCTAAATGGATCCTCCCGTGGAAAGGTATCCACCATCAGCTTTCTACATTCCTTCAGCCATCCTTCATTATCAAAACCATCATGCTTATTTAAAAGCTCGTTGAGCAGTCTCATGGCAGGAGAGGCCTCCCGTTTCAAAATTTCAGTCTAAAATGTAAGAGAATTTAGATTTTATAAGTTTCTTGGGTAAGCGTCAGCAACACATAGGTTCATTTTGGAGTATAGAGAGACATGGAAAACATGGACAACTCATTTCAAAGCAAAGGTACCTCAGAATAAGAAAGCAAACTTAAAAGACATCTATATTGCAATTATTCCAGATATTACAGACAGAATTAAGAGTTTTATTCTTTTCAAAACTACATGGCTTGACGGCCTCAGAAGTGATTTTTGGTCTCCCAAACTTATCTTCAACAACCTTCAGAGTGCTAGTATGAACAATTTTGAGACAATGCCAATGACAGCAACAGCTTCAAACAATCATTCACCATTCCGTTGGAAGCACAAGTTGCCAATTCATATAACCTGTAATGCTGTACCCCTTTCTCCTAATTACTTGACCATATATGGATCTAGAGTCATCTAAGTACAGTAAAATGAAGCATACCTCAACCCTCCTGTATAAGAGGTCAAGACTTCTAACTGCATCCTTTTCATCCTAAGAGGAAAAAATAAATCATTGAGACATTTATTAGGAGAAGGAGATCACACTGAAAAGGAAAATCTATGCCAGCTAAACAACTTCTCAACCAGTTCCCAAATCCCCACCTGACTTTTCCACCCACCTGCTTCACCATCCCTAAATACACTTCATTCAGATATTGTGAAGATGCAAACTTACATCACGTCTAGCAAGATCAAGCCGATTCCAAATAACCATCAAGACAAGTTCTGTGAGTTCTCCTCTCTCAGCAGCTTCCTCAATTTTCTGAAGAGGGGAAACAAGACGATTCATTATTCAGGCATGCTTTAATCACAGATCTGCAGCTCCAACTAAACAGTTAATCAGCAGCAACAATGAAAGATGCAAAATAATAGAGGAAGGGGTCCTGGAGAAGAAATTGAAGAGAAAAACCAATTCATGGAATTACTCAGGCTAAATGAATATATCGAGAATTGAAAAACTCAGTGAAGTGTTTTTTTTTTAGTAGATGAAGACTATTTTCCGTGCATCATCAAAAAGGCTACCAGGAACTAGCGCAACTATGGTGAAGTTGCTTGGCTGTCAGTATTTAACTCTATTCCACACTACAATGGTTTTTCCCATAATGAACAGAACAAAAGCATCCCGATAAAACTTCTAACCTAGTTATGATGCAGCCTTGGCCATAAATCTGCTCAAAACAATCTATTATAGTTCTGAGGAATGTTCTACACAAACTAGCAAGAGGGAAAAAATGATTGGGCAAAAAATAACTATTCATGTGATTCATGCTTATAATCATCTAGAGTCTCCAGACAATATATGAAGCCAAATAACAAACACTTAGAGAATGCCAAAGCACCTCTTCAACTTCTTCCTCCGATCTGATAAAGCTTGAAATTAATATCTTTGCCTTTCGAACATCTTCTTCAGGATAACTTTTCAACCTCATTCCTATTTCACGATACTCCTCAACCTTTCTTTCTTCTTCTTCGTCTTCCTCCTGTCGCCTACGGTGCAGCTCCTTAGTCTTCTCTCTTTGACGAGCTTGCCATTCCTGGCACAGAGAAAACCTCTAAATATTTACCAAAAAGCATAAAAGATGGTGAATATCAACATGTTCCCAGTTGCTCCTACATACTAACCTGCTATCCATTTAATAAAACAATGTCTTATAAAGAAGATAAAAAAAAGATGAATCACCTATTCCTTGACAAGATTTCCTCAGCACATCTATTTACAAGCACATGATTGTGTAATAGAACTTGATTGTTAGAAGAGTTCAGCCAACTGAATCTGGACGACAGTCTAAACTTATCCTGTACCATCCTATCATCTATATTGGGTTTCAAGAACTCAAGCCTCCAACATCAAGCTATATGAAAATTACTCTTGTACAGCGCACACCAATACCCCCTCTATTTACGATGGTCCTTGACCCTAAAGAACTTCCTTTCACAAGTTCTATGGTTATCAAGATTATGCCTCGTTATTTTAGAGAGAAAAATCGCACCTTTCTATGAATTCCACAAATGAAGTACGGGGAATTCAATTCCGAGGAGCAACCCTTAACATATGCCAACTAATTCACGTCCAAATGGTTACAAGGCCACGTTTCCGAACGTCAAGTACAATACAAGTTAGCTAGCCTTCTACAGAAAATCCTAAATCACCTTCGCAACAAGATTTTAGATCAGCTCGACAGTTTTCCAGTCATCACTTTGGATACACAATTTACCAACGCCAGACGTCAAGTAGACGGCAAGTAGACACACAACAATACGATCAAAACTCCACGGCACAATCTACGAAGTAGGAATTCAGAGTCAACACGCACATCATCATAGTACTCCTTGGGAAGCCCATCGATAAGAGTCTCGTCCTTGCCCAGCGAGCACTTCCTCAAAACTGCCCATCAAAGTTCAGACAGAACGGGAAAACACTTGAGAAATGAGCGATGGCCCTGCGAGCACCGAACCTCGGAGTTGGGATACTCGAGAGAACTGACCTGTGGAGGGGGTGTGCTTGACGCCGAATCGCGAGATGCGAAAGCTCGAGATGGAGGGAAGAGACGGAAGACGAGGCGCGCACGAAAGCAGAACCGCATTTGCCTCCATCGGCCGACCTTCAATCGATTCCTCCTCGAATCAAAGCGAGAGAGAGAGGGAGAGGGAGGGAAAGATGGGCTACGGGAGGTTTTAGTTGGGTTCAGGAACAACACACAATCTCCACGGGAGAAATTAATAGTGATATCATCACCATCATCATCATCATCATCATCATTTACAGGCTATGATTAGGTCGCCAACATCAATGGAGATCAGAGCTCAATTCGCACGCAGAAGAATAAGTGTCCTTTATTTTCTTGGAGAAGAGGAGCGAAATCCCGATTGAGAATTTGATCATACCTTCCGAAATTCATTCCTTTAGAAATGCTCGTTGAGATTAAATTAGGGTTAATTATAGCAAAAGATTGAAATCAAATTACGGCTGAGGGCGTGCACGAACCTGTCCTGCGCCTGACGTATTGGAGAAGACGAGCGGCGGTTTCTTATAGAATTAAGTACAGATTGTTATAGATATCAATTATTTCCATAGATTAACCAGCAGTTATATTTTTTTTTCTCAAATGAATTAAAATATTATTAAAATGCGGTACTCTCTAATTTTATTGCAATAAGGATATTATCATATATTATGGTTAATTTAATTTAGCCAAACACGACAATATATACACGATATGTGATTATATTATAGAAGATGATTCACTATTAAGATGGCTAGCCTAATGATAAAGCAGTCAATTGTTTCTCATAAGATCACGAGTTTGATTTTGTGGTATCAAGCTTGCCGGTTTTGAACCTCTGGGGTCATGAATAGCATAATTGGATAATTACATCCACAGAGTGTTTATAGTGCCGCCCTACCCTTGGTTGCGCACCCATCAGGAGGAGTTCAAAGGTAAAGAAAAAGCAAGTTCAAAATTTAGAAGTTTTATAAAGCAATAACTATTGAAAGGTACATTGTGGCCAATTTAAGTAATGATTAATGAGTTTAATTTTATTATCAAAACTCACTGTTGTCATCTTCATCTGCACTGATAATCATATCTGCATTGGAGAGTTTTCTGGACAATTCTGATCTCAGTTAGCGGAATATTTTCAACTGTCTGTGACAATTTGAATGGTGCGAGTCCATGAAGTCAGGTCATTAGTAATCTATAAGAAGAAACTCAATTGAGTTACGATCGACCGAGATTCCTGCGTTAGTTTCAGAGCAAGGTGAAGAGTAAAGAGAGAGATTACGAGACTGCTCATGCATTTGTAATGTCTTTACACATGTGAGCTTCCTCTGTTAATCCAGAGTATGCTTGACTGTAAAGCTGAGAAGAAAGGAGCAAAACCTGGGAAAAAGAAGGAAAGAGAAAGTACAAGCAAATCCTCTCTGACAAAGCAATCTCATTCTCGACGAAGGAAACTATCTGCAAACAGGACAAGGCGAGTGTTGTCTATCGTCCGGCTCATAGGCGTGACCGAGGGTTTGGGCATTTCCTTTTGTCCTTGTAAAGCCGGCGAGGGCCACAGTGGGTGGGTAGCTTATCGCATCTGTCAACTACTAGATGACAATCTTCTAAAGCTACTTGAGATAGAGAAGGCACGCTGACTAACGATCTGCAGAGCACAAATTCCATGGTTCTCAACTTGTTCAACTTCCAAAGATAAGGCAACCCTGCTAGGCAACCGCACTGGTCGATCGTTATACTCTCCAGAGATTCCAGTTCAACGACACCTTGGATCTCAACTAGCTTCGGGCAGTTCAACAAGCGCAAGACTTTGAGTTTCTTCAAGCCGGACAGACAGGTTAACCGCACAAGAAATATGCAGTTCGACACAACGAGTTTCCTGAGATTCTCCAATTGTCCAAACCGATTGAGAGGAATTTCTATTAGCCATGATTTGCATAGCTCTAAAGTTGACAAATTTTTCAAGTCAGAACGGCGGGACAATCCTGCCAATGAATTAAAGTTCACGAGCTTCAACATGGACAGTGTTGCAGGAAGCGGCTGAGTGAGGGATTGCAGGTCCAAACAAGACAGAACTAGTTGCACCAGGCCAGGAAGGGAAGCTAACTCAGTCGGCGGTGCAACGATGCTTTTATGCACCAGTTTCAGCGTCTCCAGTTTAGACAATCTTCCAACCCACTTAAGCTCTGGAGTTTCGATAGAATCAGCATTCCATGGGTCAGAAAGATATTCATCAGAGCAGTCGGATACAATTAGATTGACTAAATTGGTCAGGTTTGAGAGGTTTGGGACAGCCTTTAGTGAGCGAGACTCGACATACAGGTTAACCAAACTGGGCGGAAGCTTTGGGATTCGTTTCAGCTCATGGCAACCTTCCAAATGAAGTTCCTGGAGATTAGGAAGCTGGATGATTGTTTTTGGCACAGATTGAATGGCAGTGTGGGAGAAGTTCAGGATTTTCAGAAAGGATAGACTCCCGATTTCACTAGGAATATCCCCCCCTAAATTCACACAGTATTCTGCATGAAATTCTTCAAGCTTCTCCACCGTGCCTATAGTTTCTGGGATCTTACTTATCTCGCTATGATCTACACTTATCACTTTCAACTTCCTCAGGTTTCCAATCGATTCAGGTAATTCTGTTACTTTTGTATAAGAAAGATCCAACTCAACTAGTGATTCCAATCCCCCAATTGAGCCTGGAAGCTTTCTAAGCTCATAACATCCGGACAAACACAAGCTCTCAAGATCCTTCAGCTCTCCAATCGAGTCCGGAAGTTCACTAATGCCGATGCGTTCCACCTTTAGCCTTGTCAAAGACTTTAGGTTACCAATTAAGCGGGGAAGATGCAAACCAACAGGACCAACTATCGTCCCTCCAACAGGCAAATTGTTGCATGCTAGAATTTCCAAGTATTTCAGTGTCCTTAGCTCACTGATTGATTCAATTTCAACCAAGCTTGGGCAACCACGCACAGTCAACATTTCCAATTTACTGAGGGCAGAGAGATCGGGCAATTTTTTTAACTTTTTGCAGTCGATAAGATCCAAAGCTTTCAACTCAGTTGCATTCTGTTGGTCACCGGAATATTAGAAGGGGAATGAGCAATTGCAGGTATGTTTGATAAAATAACAAAAATAGGAATAGATGCATGACTGTTCGTACCTTGGTTAGCTGCCATCCAGCCCAATCATCTGTGAGTTCACTGCGAGAAAGCTTGAGAACGGCTAGATTGCTTGGAGAGAAATTGGTCGCATTAAAGTCTGAGGGACAGCCATCCCAAGATAGCCATCTCAATTTTCTCAAAGTATTCTTATAATCGCCGGTGAAGTTTACCCCCTCAACATGAAGAAACCTCAGCTTTGGCAAAAGGCTGAATTCTTGATTTGTAAGCGTCTTTACCTCAGGGAATTGTAACCTAAGTGATTCAATATTGCTCTTTTGCTGGTAATCAATCTAGCAAAGATAGCAAGCATTAGTGAACTTTAACATCAGAGAGAGGAACTTGTGCACACAGGGTGTAGTGAACTCTTGTTAAGACCAAAATTCTGCTGAACTTTTTGAAAAGAAATTGCAGTTCAATCGTATGAATAACTTTACCGGTTCATGAAGTAGGCGAAGGCATTCCTCAGATTCCCACAACCTGCTTTGACTTCCTGGATTCGGATCATTTTTCTTTCGAGCAATTTCCCTCCCAAAATCGCTGATCAGGTTATGCATCCGCAGAATATTGTGTTGGTCAATCTTCAACAGAGACATTTCAGTGAGAGTAGTAAGTCCGGTTTCTGGGAAACGACCACATCCTTCCCAAAAATATGTTGCGCGTGTCCTCTCTTCGTTGTTGAGAAAGCATGCAATGTCTAAGAAAATTTGCTTCTCCTCAAAGCTTAATGCCTCGTAACTGATCCTGAACGTCTGTTGGACTTTCCTATCAGATACTTTCCTTAACCGCTCCAATGTTTCTCCCCATATCTTGGGGCTTTTGCCACGAAGGAAAGAACCTCCAACTTCAAGAGCCAAAGGAATTCCTCCAACAGTGGCCACTATTTCACTGGAAATAGTTTCGAGATCATCTGGAGGTAGGTTTTCTCCGAAGGCATGCTTGCTGAAAAGTTGAAGAGCACAGCAATGATCCATTTCCGTCATCTCATAATCATGATATTGTTTTAATGGGACATCATCGTGTTGTCCCATTTTTATCTCTGCCAAAATACCCACATTCCTAGTCGTGACAATAATCCTGCTCCCTTGGCCAAGCCAGTCACGTTTCCCCATCAGTTCCATGAGCTGCTCTCTCTCCTCCACGCCGTCAAGAACAATGAGTACACTCTTGTTACGAAATCCTGTTTGAATCATGTTGACACCGTCATCAACGTTATGGACATCTGTGGACCTCCTCAGGATATCGGATAACAGCTGATTCTGCAACCTCACGATGCCACCAGTTTGTGAACTTTCTCGGACGTCTGAAAGGAAGCTGCAGCCATCAAACCGAGTAGCTATCTTATTGTAAATCGCCTTGGCAAGGGTTGTCTTGCCGATGCCTCCCATCCCGTGCACCGTGAGAAATCTTATGTCTGGTGAGCCACAGTCCAACAACTGCAGCACGTCTTCGACTCGATCATCAATTCCAACTAAATGATGGGGAAGAACCTTTTGTCTCTTCTTGAGCTTAATAGAAAGCTCGCGAACAAGAGCTTTACTAAGTTCTCCAAGCCTGCCATGCATAATAAATCATCATCTCAGAAGAAAAGAGGAGCAGTCTATATCGGCAATATATATAGACGAGCATATGTATGAATCCTCCATAACATTCTTTCAATCCTTGTTCCGCTGGAAACACTCCTAGACAGCATATCTCTCTCTCTCTCTCTCTCTCTCTCTCTCTCTCTCTGTGAGGTATTTATGACGTCGATCCAACAAAGAAGTTCCTGTGGCCTCTACTTATTCTCAAGGGAAAAGAATTTCAGATAAGCCGTTTGACCCGAAAATGTCACAATTCACTCATCGTCTCCCAAGTGAATTTATCTTGTTGATATTTAACAAAGCGGATCACGTTGGCTCGATAGATACTTTTGTTTTTCGAATCCCAAAAATAGCATAAAAAGAGCAAAATAGGCTGAGACTAGCTCAAAGTTCATTTCTGACGTAGCGCATTCGTCCAAAACGGGGAGAATGCTTTAAAATGGAATTACCAAACCTTCCGATATCATTACCATCGAACATGCCATGGAACCTTAAATTGCCAATTAAAATCACCCTTCTAAGCATATTTCGGATTGCAATTTATATATGGGCATAGAGAGAGAGAGAGGATCAAAAGAAAAGGGGTTTCTTTTTTTGTCATAAAAAGAAAAGGGTTCGAGTGGCCATTAAAGTTTCTTCTTTTACTTACCCGAAGTGTCGCGCGTCCCATCCTTTGAGATCTGCGACCGCCTTTAGAGCCTCCCTCCACTCTCGCACCGTCTCCTCGCCGTATCCCCCCTCGTGCCAAAGCAGGTCGTCGCTGTACGAACCCCTCTTGAGCCTGACGTCTGAAGGACTCACGCCGTAGAATACGGGCATGATTTCGTGTTGGTCACCTGCACTGTGTGCAGGTGATTCTCCGATTTCGTGTCCCGCGGATTCCCTCCAGCGCTTCACCATGTGCGCGAGCTCCTGGAGGCACCACGCGCTGGACGCATAGCCTTGCGAAAAGATCGGCAAGTGGATCCTGGAGTCGTCGATTGCGCGCTTGAGCTCCGGTCCAATAATCCCGCCTACAGGAAGCTCTTCGTTGTCTCTGAAGACGGTAAATCCGGCGTCGACTAAGCTTCGGTAGAGGACATCCGCCACCGTGCGGCGAGTGTCGGGCCCTCGGAAACTCAAGAACACGTCATACTTGTGGCCCGACATTATGAACGAGGAAGATAAAGAGCACACAAAACCGGAAAGGAAGAAGAAACAACAAATTTCTCCTCTTTATGTGGCGTGGCGCGAGGGAAGAACAAAAGAAAGAAGGCAGCAGTCTGAGATCGAAGGGAAGTCGAGTTTATTCTCATTCGGGGGCCGTGGGCAATGTATCTATAAGAAGCCTAGTGAGGGAGCGACCAATTTCGCTGCCTTCTCAGAAGTTTCCGTCCACGCGGAGCTAACGCGTTCCGGGACAGATGGAGGGGAAGGTAATACCTGGAAATCACCCCGACAAATTTGTCTTGTCGTGTAGTTCGAGGCAGGTGGAGCCAAAAGATAATTTCACAGAAGCCACCTGCGAAGGTACAAAAGCTATCGTAGTAGACTTGTGCCGCACGCCTCATGAACCTGGAAAATGGACGCCAGCTAAACTCAGCTCGGTCGTGTTCCAAAAACCTCGAACGAGCCACCCAAAGAGGGCGAAAAGCCGCGGTTCCTTCGTCGAAATTAAATGTACAACGCTTCTTTGAAAGTAGAGGGTTCTTGGTGGATCATTAGTACTTCGTCCCACTTGCGTCGACTCCCCGAAGTCAAGACAGCATGTGGGTTTCGTACCAACTAATGATGATCCCCACTACACTTTTTCTGCACCCGTTTGGGTCAAATTCAGACTTGGCGGGAATCTGTTTGGGCCAAACGTTTGTTTGTATGGTCCGGGCCTGTGTATTTGGGTCGATAAACACCAGGCCTGATCTATTCAGGCCTAGCCAACATTTAGGGAGAAGCCCAGCCATCCCGGATCATTTCCGTAACCCCTTCATTCTTCATCTAACTTTTTACGGCCCGCGTAGTCGGTGTTTCCCTCCTTTTTACTCGAACTGTTACTGTATCTTATATTAAACAAATCAATTTTCTCTTCGCAATTGGGTTTTAGATGAACTGAGCTTGAGATGAATTAAAATAGAGTTTCTTTGGTCGATCCCTTTATGTCAGACATGATTGTGTTGCGGCTGTTGCTTGTTTTCCTTGGCCTTAGCAATGAAAAACTGATGGGTTAAGTTGCCAGTCACCGCACGTGATCGATGACTTCATATTTTTTGCTTTTGGGATTGAAGATCTATTGATTTCAGGATTTCAAATCTCTACAACATTTTAATAACCAAATTTGTCTTTATTTACTCTTCAAGTGTCAGCTGGGGGCCTTTCAAATAACTGATCTGAAGTGTTTTTGGGCTTGTGTTTGGATCTCGTCTTGCTTATGCTTTTAGGCTGCTTGAGCAGGGGTGTTATGTAATGGACTCAAGTTTGCAGATGCTTGTTGTTATTGGATTGCCCTCCCTGCTTGGCTATTTCTTGCCATATTTTTTTCCGGTTTTTCCCCTCTTTTCAGAGTTCCCTTGGGGTGAACCGAGTGTCCACGCCTCTATTTTTGAGCTCCTATAGAGTGCAATTCTATAGGCTCAAGGAGGCTTCTAGGGGTAAAGTTGCTGCCCTAACCGACAGTAATGCCTTCTTGCCTACGCCCTGGAAGGCTCCATAACTGCCGATGCAATTTGCCCCATGCAACCAAAGATGCGGGGGCAAACTGGATCTCGTTTGGAATGCAGAAACTTCAATAGGTGATCTAATGTTATTCAGCCGTTGTCCAGCAGAATGAAGCCTGATTACTCTTGCATTTCCTTTCCTAAACCACTAGAAACTCGTTCTTAAGTTTTAAAATGACGATTCTATGTTCTGATCCCGCAGAACGTAGCTGCTGTTAGCAGCTCAAACCCTGCTTGATTTGAGCTACCTTGTTTAATCAAAACACATTTCGCTTTAACTTATTCGGAGTCTCATATGGATGGTTTTGGAGGAGAGTTTTGGTGCTTTGCAGCAGCTCGGCTTAGTAGATCTGTGGATATTTTGAGACGTTTATTGAGATCAGTTAAGCTCTTCTAGGGGCACTTCTGTTCAAGGAACTACAGGTGCAGATGGTTTTGAATGTAGTTATTGTGCAAGGGATGTGTTGATGGCCACGTGAGATTTCGGAAATCCAATTAACTAAGGTTCATGGAAAACAGTATGGGGGGATCGGCTTACCATGTTCTTCCTTCTTCTGTCGCCGATCTCAAATGCGTAGCTGCTGCTATCGTACTCGTGGCCTTTTGGGCAACTTTTTTCCAAGACACCATATACAATGGCAGGGAACCGGGGAGCTGCAGTGTTCATCGAGATAGCCAAAGACTCATCTGATCATGTCCTAAGTTGTCGAGCAAAGGAGGTTCGACCGTCGAAAACATGTCACACACCTTAAAAGAGAGGCCGTGCTCACCTTTTCCCCATAAGCAAGCCATTTTCTGATAAACTATTAACATCATGAGTGAAATCACAATCAACACATGCATCTTCCCCCATTTTCCTGAAAGAGGAGAATAACCAGTCATGGGGCATTGCACTGTGGAATTCCAATTACCATATATCAAAATGTTCAAGTTGTCAAAAACTCGTTCGAAGTTTAAACTGCATATTGCAATCTGTGCTGCGAGCAGCAGAAATAGACCAACTCATCAGCGATACTGCTACCGCCAGTGATAGATCAACCCTCCTTTCAACTTTTGACCCTCGAGTATCTAATCGACTACATGGAATCACAAACCCCCATTTATTTACCCTTCCCTTTATAATTTATGAAATGATAGTATCACTTTACCGTCTGCCAACGAGACATTCTCAACATAATTAAACAAGACCTTAAACTACCAAACTATCATTAGGTAAAAATTTCGAACAGTAGACTTTTAATTACCACATTGTTATCGTACTCTTACTGAAAAAAGTACTGAAGTAGATAATACTAGCGTTTACCAGTGGTCAAATCCTCTTTGCAAGGAGAGATAATTTATGGTACTTGAGAAGGAAAATACAGTGTCTTGACTTGCGATACTTCATCATCATGTTCGACCCTAAGAAAAATTCCATCATCCTAGTCCACGAAAAATTTACATACTATATCGATAAATAAAGGACAATGAAATTATAGTTCAAAAGTACATTAAACCTCTTTCATTCAAAAGTACATTAAACCTCTTAACGCTTTCTATCTTCAGGTTAATCCTTCTCACTTACGCAAAATATATAAATTTGCATTCCTAAATTGACCAAATTTCAGGGATATTGCTTTTTAACACACAAAGTACGCTCCATACTGCAAAGCATTAAAAGAAATAATAAGAATTACTTAATCTCTTTTTCTCTTCGGCTCCGTTCGTTTCACAAAAAATATACTTTTTTGGAAAATATATTTCAGAAAACTAATAATATTTTCTAGTGTTCGTTTATTAAAGGCCAATGGCTTGCCGATCTCAAGCAAGATCGAGGCACAATATCAAAGGCCGCAATATTTAAAGATAAATAAAGAAGACAAAAATATTTTCCACTTTCAAAAATTCGAAAAATATTTTCCCCACTTTTGAATGTATTTCTTCCATACGCCAGATAATCCGGAAAATATTTTCTTGGAAGTTTTTTTCCGTGAAACGAGCGGAGCCTTCATCTCTAATCTTTGTAAGCTAACAAGCAATGCCTTCTTTCGAACACTTCGCTCGATTGCTTTCTTGATCACCCATGGGTCTACATCTCCTCTGACCTCGACCAATTGCTCATCCATGTTCATGTCCACGTACTCCACTCCTGCTCATTCAATTAAAAGTTCAATTAAAAGTTTCTTACATTAATATTAAGAAAAACACACCTAAAACGAATACAACTATGAAGCAACTACTCAATAAACGAGAGCTATGAGCATCCCTTAACTAAATTAGGGCACAAGATTAAGGAAGTAACCCAATAAAGTGAACCGATACATGTGTATATATACATGGGTTCGGCTCAGATGGGATGGAGATAGCAGTAGATACGTTACCTTGTATCTTGTCTATTGCCTTCCAGACCTTAAGCCGACATCCCTGACAGCAATTGAAACTCACGCGAAAAACAAGAGGCTGCACCGACATCGTTTGATCATGATATGATGGTTTTACTCATGTGAAGTTTACGTCAAAAGTAGCAGTTGAAAGTATTACCGACGACATTGGAACTGGGTGCAGCAGAGCCTTGAAGACCTTAAGGAAGACGGTGGAACTCGAACGCAGGTGGCTTTGAAGATAGGGACAAGGTTGAGTACACACATTGCATGTACGTATTCCTGTATCGAACTGATCAAGAATATTCCATTGGCAACCATAAGTCTTGACGAGGAAAGGAAATCTCGCAGGTGTATAAGTTGTTCATCGATTCCTTGATTTATCCTTAGAAAGTCCATCTCAATTGAAATCGCGGTGGAATGTCTGGGTTTCCATGGGAACTTAAATAGGACTTCGCCAATCCAATAAGTCAACAAGTCTGGATTTGACTTTCCATTTATGTTCTGAAGGAAGGCTTTGACGTGATATCCCTTGAATCTTCATGGATTTGACTTTCCATTCCTGTTCTAAAGGAAGGCTTTGACGTGAAATCCCTTGAATCTTCCTAGATGCGACATCATCTCGCCGACCCTATCTTTGTCTTGCTGACCCAAACTTGTACCAATGTGACAAAAACTCACATCCATTATTACCGATCGGCAAGTTTATTATATGAAGTCACACTTGCGGCCAATGAAAGTATTATCGAAGACATTGGAGTCGGATGCAAAGCCTTGCAAGGAAGTGAAGCTGAAAGAGAGATTAGCTAATAAATCGGGACAAGTCTAGCAATGGAATTGAGTCTCGAGAAGGAATAGAAATCTTGCAAATTTTAAAAGCTTTCGTTGATTGCGCCTAAATTCCTTCAATTTATTCAGAAAATTGCATTTTCAATTGGAATTAGGGTAGAATGTTTAGTCTTTACACGGTAAGTTTAGTAAAAGACTTCATCAATTTGAGAAGTCAACAAATCTGGATTTGACTTTCCATTACATGGTTTCCCCGATAATTAGTGGGATGAGATTTGTAATAAATAGAACGAAAATCGCTTTCGATTGCATGGGAGTTTCCTCCGGTCACGGCAAGTTGTTTTCCTTCTTCTTCTTTTTTTTCAATTTTGTTGCCCAAGTTACCTATTCTTTCCTCTTTTGTACTTGCCTTAGTATTATCTTGATAGAAAAAAAATGAAAAATCCTAAATTATATTAATTGTAATGATTTAATCTATCTTTTGTCGCATCGCCAACATCCCAAACTTATACCCATAAGTTTGTAGCATTGCTACAAGGTTTTGATAAAAATAATTGGGATATTGATGTTACGGTGAGTATGATTTTAAGATTTTTTGTGACACGATAAAAAATTTAAAGTATTGATATCATAGAAAGCACGAGTTAATATTTTTAGTGGTATTCATCTTTCTCAATAACATGGCACAAACACATGAATTGTTACATAATTTAAGAAGGATCTCGTAATAAGTTTTAATAAAATCCATTTTGTAAACTCCATTTGGCTTTCACTCACTAATTAAACTATTTTTATTCTGACATCCTAGGTTTCATTGTCACAATTAGTGAATATTTTGATTTACTGTTTGGGCAATAAATGAAATACTTATTGGAATAATAATAATATTTCTTTTGTGAAATAATGAATGATTTGGGTAGCATTTTTCTAACAATAATCACCTATATCACTTATAAAATTAAGCCAAAGAAAATTCCTTTTCATTGTTCATAGAATATTTAATCACAGATTATTATAGATGTGAATTATATTATTTTCAAAATTTATTTTAAAGCCTATTCATTTCTCCGGTTTCCATGAACTCCATTCTTCACGTGCTACCACTTGTACGGCACATTGGTCGTGCACGTTGTCAGCCGTCAAATTCTCGAGTTAATGTCGGCCGTCGATTGGCTTGGGCAAATTTCGGCCGTCGGATCAAAAGCTCTTTACTTGTCACTTGTCAGCCGTGAAAAAGCCCATGACCCTCTGGACCGATGCTGTTCTTTATTTCTGATTCTGTGTCAGCAAGAGCAGAAAAGCTGACGGGGTTTCCATTACCAACGATACTTCCAGCTTTCGCGGGATCTTCTCTCTCTCCGTTGCAGAAGAAGAAGAAAGGAGCCATGTCAGAGACCCAGTGCTGCGAGAACCCTCCAACGCTGAGCTCCTGGAGTGGCGAAATCGGATGTGTTGCAGAGATCGGAGGCTTGAAAGCTTACATCACTGGCCCCCCTGATTCCAAGCTCGCCGTCCTTCTCGTCTCCGACGTTTTCGGTACGATTTCCTTTCATGGTTTCTCGCTCTAGGCGAGCCCCATTTCCTAAACAACCTTTGTCTTTGTGGTTGTTCGAGTTTTATCATTACATAAAAATCTGATCTTTTTCCTTTTCTTTTGGGTTTGCTTTTTTTTCTTTTTCCCGGGGGGGAGGGGGGGTGAGCATTTCTTTTCCGAACTCGTTTTTGTCAAGCAGAATCTTGGACTTCTTTTGGGTCTCGGTGCTGTCATGCCTTTGCATAAGGTTTGTTAATTCGTTGCGAGAAAGCTTGAGCTGAGCATGTATTGCAGAAACCCACATTTCTTGTGCCGTCGGGCAATGAGTGGTTGAGTGCAGAAATAAAGGACAAGGTCGTCCTTTGTCCTCACTCTACTCTGTGAATGTTTTCTGCTCTGGACAGTTAAGCTCATGCGTGTTCCGCTTTTTGTGGAGCTTGAGGTTCTGTTCCTCCGGCTTAATTCTGGTAAATAACTCAGTCTATGTTTACTCTTATGCAGGTTATGAAGCACCAAAGTTGAGGTAAGCTGTCATGCCAATCCCATCCCACCGGCTGGAATTAGAGAACACTCCCTCTCCATAACTCCACGCGATCGGCTTAGTCTGGAGTTTTGACTAGCATTTTTTGTTCTTGTCCATGTTTGCACTTATGCCCGCTTGCTGGAACATTTCTAGCTACGTTTACTGAAAGCAACTCTGCTCATGTTGGATTTCATTTCCGTAGTCTTTGATTCTTGTGCCACGTTGTTGTTTCGCTTTATTGTAGTTTTCTTGGACGAGGAAGGAATGAATGCATTCATGGATCACGTTGACTGGTATGGGCACAAATTGACAGGGAGGTTGGACTGTGGCTGATTTTATTGATGACTGATTTATCGAAATATTTGTAAACCTAAAATAGATATTGTGTTAATGAAAATGTCGTAATTTTAAGACTCAAAGCCTGCTTTTACTTTTATTTCAGTGATGAGTTCCTTTGAGAATGGTTTGCATGTAACAGTTTCATTGGCTTTAGGTTGTTCAACTACAGAAACTGCCCCCATTTATTGACACCAACAGATTCTTAGTGTACAAGCTTGAGCAACAGACAGAATTAATCACACCGTTACTTATAAGTTTTATCATGAGCAACTCAAGCAACTTCATGAAGAAGCGATTTTATTTATTATTAATGACCTTATTGAATAGGATGTAGCTAATTTCTCCTCCACTCCAATCAGTTGACATCTAGACCCCTCTTGTATTTGTTATCTGCTGATGATTGAAGGGAATTGACTGGCTGTGTGCTCTGTCTCCCCTTAAGTTTTTGCTTATTTGGTCTGGTCACAAACTCTAGATACGTAAGGCATTTCTCAGAATGTTCTTAAAAGTAAAGGATGTCGGCTCCTAGTGGCTTGTGTTCTGTCAATCCTCACACAGTTTAAGCAAAGAAATCCTCCAGCTTTTTATAAACAAAAGATAATTGGAGCTGAACTCTCTGGGTAATTTCTCTGCATATTAGATGATAATGATATCCAAAGGGGAGCCAGTGTTTCATGAAATTGCGTCATCTGAGATGCTTTTACACAAGATGTGAAGATTATCTTCTGAGTTCAGAGTTTGTCCTGACAATATAATTTTGTTAACCTTCTGCTGTGAAGCTTTTAGCTTATACTTCTTTTAGATGCTTCCGATTGATTACGTGCAGTTCTCTGGATTTTCACATTAATAGATCTGCGTTATCACTGAATTCTGTGCTGTGGTGGCATTTTTTTAAATGAAAAACTGCATTTTAATCTGCACTTGTTATATTTTCAAATTTTGCAAGTGACAACATATTGAATGATATTTTGCTGCATATAGCTGTGCTCAACTTGCCAATGATACTTTACATATTATAAGAAGTTAACCTTGCATGCTTGTGATTTCAAGGAAGCTTGCAGACAAGGTGGCCTCTTGCGGATTCTATGTGGTGGTTCCAGACTTCTTTTATGGAGATCCCTATGTACCTGACAATCCCGCAAGGCCTATTGCAGTCTGGAGACAATCTCATGGAACTGTATGCTTTAATTTTCAGTTCAATTCTCTATCTGTTTAGGTGCTTCCTATACCTTATGAGACATTTATGTTTTCCATTGAGTGTTTTCCTACTTATGTATTAGTGGCTTTCTGGGGTTTCACTTTTCTCGTTCTACTTATGGATTCTACTTATTTTCTTTCTTCTGTAAGAGAGCTACCCTGGCAGTTCTGCTATGGAAGTATTTTTGTCATATTACTTGCTGTTCTTGTATAGGATAAAGGATTTGAAGATGCCATGAGAGTTGTTTCTGCACTGAGAAGTGAAGGTGTGTCTGCCATTGGAGCTGCAGGATTTTGCTGGGGTGGTGAGTCTTCTTGTTGCCTCGTTTCATGAGTTTTATCCTGATACAGTCCTCTAAATATTCTGGATAAAACTCTTAACTTTCATGTTTGATTATCAGCAAAGGTGGTTGTGGAACTAGGGAAGTCTGATCACATCCAAGCTGCTGTGCTGCTACACCCTTCACGAGTAACTGTGGATGATATTAAGGGTGAGTAAAGCTGAGCAAAGATGCAGAATCCACATTTTCAGCGAATTTAGCCTAAAGTAGTCCATGCATTTCTGCTCTTGGGTGCTCTCGTGGATGAAACAAAGATAATCTGTTGTTAAACAAGCTAGAATGGCCTGAGATGTCTGTTCTTATCCTATTGATTTACATATCTCAGACATAATTGTTCGAGTGAGTAGGTGAGAACACTCGTTTCGTGTCTGAAGAATAGAAGCTTATGGTGTGATAGATAGTAAATCTACCCAAAGGCCGGAGAATCTTGAAAAGACAAAACAACTTTCAGCCATCATTTTCACAATAACTAACTTTCAGCAGTTATCTCATAAAAGATCTTGATTTTATTACGTAAGTGCATACAGTTATGGGCTTTGGTCTCAAAAGTTCGGCAGTGAAATTGACATTATGTTTTGCTTTATTTTGACCGAGAGAACCAGCTATTACTCAGTTGCTTGCATAATAAGTTTTGGATTTCTACATTCAATGATAGAATGTACCGCCACCATGTTATTGCCATGGACAAGCTCATGAGACAGATTTATAATGATGATGCATGTAGATATCAGAGAATATAAGCGCTTAGAATTTATGTAGGTGGTGATCTAACGCTGTTATTTTCAGAGGTCAAGGCTCCCATAGCTGTGTTGGGCGCTGAGTACGACAAAATGTCTCCACCAGAGCTTCTTAAGCAGTTTGAGGAAATCTTATCTGCTAAACCCGAGGTAGACATCTCCATCACTGCTGTTAATGCATGTGTTTGCACTCCAAGTACTGTACTTTATTCTTTGGCCTTTGAGGAAATGGAGTTTAGCAGTAAGAGTACGCTTACGTGAACTGGGAAATTGCTCTTTATGGATGATAAATGGACATGACTCTGAGGCTGCGAGGTCTGTTACCTTCTGCAGGTTGAGGGGCATGTCAAGATTTTTCCTGGGGTGGAGCATGGTTGGACCGTGAGGTATAAAGACGAAGATGAAGGGGTGGTCAAGTCCGCTGAAGAAGCCCATAAGGACATGCTGGACTGGTTTAGTAAGCACTTGAAGTGAAGATGAACTCGGTCACCTTCTACTGTCTCTCCATATCCAAGGAAGAGAATGACAAAGCACGATTTTTCCTAGCAGTAGCGGCCCATCATCTGATGAAGTCGAATGCTGATTAGGAAATGTAGTCCTTATGCAGACGTAATCTAGCTTAGAATAAACAGAGCCTGGCCCTTCGTGTCTTGAGATAAATGGAAGAGCCTTGAGGGTTCTTTTCTTTTAGTTGGCGTGGTGGCATTGCCCACTCTCTTGTACATAGTACGTGGTGCCTGGGTCAACTAAAATCTGGATATTTTCCCAGCATGGAGTATCTGTGAGCATATTGATTTACAGGTTACGGTAATATTTGCTCAATGGTGATTAGCAACCACAAAGGATACCGTCGTGCACGAAACTGCACTGCTGGTCCAACCACACAGTGCTAGGTTTAAAAGATGTAGATTGACTAGCCTTTAAGATGGTTCCCTAAAGATATTAGTATGCGCAAGACGCTTTTTCCTGGTGAAGTAGATGTATACAACCATGTTTGCTGGTCGGAGAGGGTACTTCGCCAACGTAATCTCATGAAATGTCATTTCTCCTGCAGATGTTCTACTTGCCAACTAGACTTTCCTTGCATGATTAGGAAAACAAGAAATGCAGGTATTATCCAAGGCACAACTAAATTTTCTGACTCACTTTAACCATATAAAGGACGGAGTTTGACCAACTCATGCACTGGTGATTACACCCTAAAAGGCTAATTAAGAGCCCACAGAAAATTCCACAGCAAAGTAGAAAAAGGGGAACAAGGAGAAAACAATAGAGCTAACTGACTTGATTGGCGATTTAATAGTTTTGACTAATGCAACTACAGTCATGCAGCGACCTCTTCAGTATGAAATGATTAGAGAGCTCTTTCCGTCTCACCATTTTCCTGCCTCTCTAAAGTCTAGACGAATGTGACCAGCCAATTCCTGATTAATATTGGTCTGTGTCGCAGAGCTGCCACAGAATATCGCTAAAAACATTCGACGTTGGGCTGTGACTCCATATCAGGAATATATGGCCACATATCTATCACAATTTGCAAGATGTAAATGGTCAAATGGACACAAGGCCATTTATATTTATAAGTAGGTCTCCTCATCCAACCTGTATACTTCATCAAAATAAAAACCACTGAACAGTGAAATCAAATTGGCTATTCAGCAACCATTGTATTGCCTTGCCAGCACATTTTACGCATCCAGGGCATAGACAAGTCCCTCTTCCTTTTTCTCTAGACATAGGACATAGCACTAGCTCAAATTTTCAAGTTAGCAATCACCTCAGGCAAAGAACAGTTTACTTCCCAAATGACAAAAAGAGCCAAATTTCAGTATGTAACAGCACATATTCTAATGAGCCCACTGTGTCAAAGTTCCAATGTCAGCCAAAATAAATCGGTCCCTCAACCATACAAATACAGTTCATGCATCTCAACAGAAACTTCAACCACCCCTAGCTTCTCTTCTTGTGGCATCGTGGAGCAATTCAATATCAACGCCATCAGGAGGTAGCTGAACATACCTCACCACTGATCCTCTGATAAAGCAGTTTCTGACTGACAGCTAAAAAAGACAGAAAAGACTCTATTAATCCTTCACGTGTGAGGACCGTTAGTAAATAGGCACAAACAACCTCCAGAGTCTCTTGAAACAAACTTAAACTCCAGATTCTAAAGCATCCAAATTAATTGACTTGACCAAAACCCCAAATGAACAAATTAGCCCACATTTGCCAACAGAATTAAGGTACCTGGTAAGAGTAGCTTTTAGCTTTGCATAAATCGACCGCATGTACAGTATCTCAAAAGGCAGTGCATAAATCCACCCAGCATCTAACTAATAATCACTCATTGAGTCACATGTCAAGAGTCATTATTGAGAAAAGGTCAACAAACTAGGGCTCCAGATTGAAGTGACGATTTCCTCATTATAAGGGGAGCAACATATCTTCCACAAACACGCAACCACATAAAACATGAACACATTCTCATTCTCCTCCAAAATCGCACATCCTATTCGCGTTAAAACAACTGGACAATTATACAGCATACACCCAGCGAATTCAACACACGATCCCTTTCCCAGCCAAGGTTCCCCCTAACATAATCACTAGGTCCAACTTCTAAGAGATATAGCCCGAATAACTGCAACACCAGCCACATCATTTCCAAAAAGCCTAACCTTCCCAATGTTCCAAACAAGGCTATGACAGATCGTGTAACCACAGCCGAAACCAATCGAGAACCTCACGAGGCATAAGACGCTAAAAAACACCAAAAAGGCAGCTAGCAAAAGAAATCGACGGGGGCGCGTACCATGTGAGGGTACTTGTCCTGATCGACAACCCTAGTGTTCTCGAGCTTGATGTTGAGGTACTGATCGACGGAGTGGAGGGTGCCTCTGATGGCCAGGTCATTCTTCAGCTCCACCGTGACCTCTCTGCCCACCAAGTCCTTGAAGTAGGAGAAGAACAACTGAAACGCACAACACACAACCGCATCATCGGAAACCTCTCAACCGCAACACTAAAAGGTAAAGACGAAACGCCGCTTCGATTCGGGGCGAGCAACGGAGAATCGCTGAGCAGCGAATACCGCGAGGCAACCCACGCGCATCCGAACAACGTTAATCGCGTCGAGACAGAGAAGAAGAGGCTCAAGAGAGAAGTACCATTGATGCGACTGTAAACTCTCGCCGTCCGAACCACTCCGCGCGCGAGAGAGAGAGAGAGAGAGAGAGAGAGAGAGTCGTTCGTTCTGTGTGAAGTGCGGGCGGGCGCAGAATTACCAATTTTATTGCAGACGAAATTACCTTTTTATCCCTGGACGGAAGGTCATCCGTTGTTAAACCTTTCGCGGTTGATCTTAGCATTATCCATAACCAGATTACCAGTTTCTCATCATCCTTAATGGATTTGTGAATAGATTAGAGTAGTCTCTAATCTATTCATTAATTCATCGAAAGCGAAAGCAAAAACTTTCAGTGTCAAACCCAAATTCCAATTTGCAGAGGGAAGCAATGACTTTGTATTCGTGCATGCTAGGCGTTTTGCTTTGGGCACAAGCGGATGCGCTTATACGACCGAAACTGGATTTCTTCCCCTTGTTGTCACGGAGGAGGTATCGACCCAGACTTAGACTAAGGGGACTCGGGCCATCAATGAAAGTCAACTCGACCCAGCCGCACGCATCAGGGCTCGGCGCCGTGGCCGAAGGGTCGTGTCTTTATGCTGCAAGCGTCTACTCGCGAGACGAGCACATGAGGTCGCGTTGCGCTTCCATCTCGTTGCTCTCAGCTGTGTTCCTTGGACGTGGTCCTGTCCTCATTATGCACCGACTATACGGACAATTCCGGCAATTCATAAACATCCAAATATCCGCCAAAAAGAAAGGACGGTAAATGCAAGCGCGGCGCATTTAGACTAGCAGGCATGGACTGCTCCTGGCCGTGAGATTCAATGTCAAACAGCGCAAAGCTCTTGAGCCACCCCCATCATCTCTTAATATGGGCACGCCTTGAACAATAGCAAGTTCCTAGATCCACAAACCACGTTCACGGGCAATTGCCTGCAAGAGAGAGAGAGAGAGAGAGAGCTCGAATTGCCTAGTTACAGAGGTCGAGAAACCAACTTTGGAGCATCTTGGATTGTTCTAAATTTAGCCCGCGAGAACATAAGATTAGAATGACCAATCAAGAAGCAGCTACAAAAGTTTTGCTTCACATTACAACCCAATCAGGACAAAAGAACAAGAAGATTTACATCTCATGCAAGTCAAATACCAGAAGCTAAGGACTGGAAAATAGTTTTTCGCTCCTACATTATGGTTTTTTTTAATTCTCTTATCCTTCCCTCTTCTGGGTTACAATTGAAGTTTGGAAGAAAAATACTTTTCACACTGTCATATCCTTTGCTTCACCCTTCTCCCATTGGCGTCGCTCCCGTCGAGAATGCCTTCATTTCCATGACTGGAAACAATCATTGATTGCTCACTTGCTCTTGCCACATACTCCAACAGTTCAGTCAAGACTGAGGGACAGCTCTCCTTCAAGTACTCGAAACCATCCGTTTGCATCACGGCTGAGAAACAGATTGGACAAAGCTTACGCATTAGATCTCGTCAATCACAAAGCTATTCAAACAACCAACTAAAAGTCGAAAAGAGCTACAAGACAATCAGAGATTAAGATGGTTTTGCAAGAAACAAATCAAACCCAAAAAGGTAGATCAAATTTCCCTCTTCATAGCCTTTCTTAAGGGCTTGCAGCTTATTCTTACACCAAAGAAAGGCTTTTAGAGAACCATCAAAGCTATGAGAGACTTGCAACTACTGACAGTAATGAAGGTCACAGGTGTCTGGTGAACAACAAGCCAACAAGTACAGTCAAATTGAATACATAGTCTGAGATTGGTGAATTTCCCCAACCTTGATACGAATAGCATTGCAAGTAAATAGAGCAAAGAGCTCATGTTTTGTGTTGTGAGCTTGCTAAGTAGTTAGAATAAAGTACCCAACAAAGACAAGGCATGAATCAAATTATCTTGCTTGACGTTAAAAGACAAGCAAAACAGGGTGCTCTTGAACTCAGAAAAGTTGTCTTCTTGAACTTTGATAAGTATAGCACTGCAAGTAAATAGAGCAAAGAGCTCACGTTGTGTTTCTATTAGAGTTGTGAGCTTGTTAAGTAGTAGGAACGAAGTACCCAACAAGCACAATGCATAAATCAATTATCTTGCTTGACATTAAAAGACTGAGCAAAACAGGGTCCTCTTGAACTCAGAAATGTTGTTCTTCCATGGTGCTCCCCCAGTTACCCTACATTCTTCCTATTAATTAAAAACGGTGATTACTAAACAGAGGACCATACCAATTATGATTAATCCACACCTGGAAAGTCAAATACAAACCTAATCAATCCTTCCAGGAAAGAGTATAAGGTGCTCCAGGGGTTAGCCTGCGTTTGGTTCAGCTTTCCCAAGGGGCTTTGGAGGTGAGGAAATATGAGGTGTTTGTCAATCATTCTCAAAGGGCTTTGAGATGGAAAACTAGCCTTGGGAATGCTGAAAGCTGAAAGCAAGTTCTACTAATTTTCAACATTTCCCCAAAACCCATTTCCAAACCTAAACCAAACACAGTAGTACTTTTTCTCTCTCAAAGGTAATATGCACCTACTAATAAGAAAAACGCATTTATGGTCACAGACGTGATTGTAAGATCATTTCTCATCCTCCACACAAACTTTTAAAGCAACCATTGCAAAAAGTCAATGACCAAGGTTTATACAATAGTACATCCTGATAACAACATCTTAATAACAATCCTCTATTCATCGTTTGTCTATCCAACTTTTACCAGCCAACTTTTAAGTCATCCAGAAGAATAAAGGTGCAATAGAGAATCATCATCCAATTAACCAATGTTCCCGCATGAAACAGTAAATTTCAAAAATGATGTCTACAATAAATCTCTGCAGAACACGTATTAGAGACCATCAACAATCAATTCTTTTCCAAAAGAAGAGACAAAGAATATCCAAAGTATGCTGCATACTTTGTCACGAGAGAAACTAACATCTGTATCGACTTATAATAGAAAGTAACAGTTAGAAGACAACAAACTTACCCCTTAGATTTTCAGGCATTGCCACAAATCTGAGACACACAGCTTTCAACTGAAAACAGTGATGCTGCTCTGCCAATGCCAAGGTAGTTGCTACGGTATTTATGGCAACATCCTGACAAAGATTGGCCTCACATAGCAGCCTCAGTCTATCAAGGCCATACCTATCTGCTGCTGCAAGTAAATGCTGAGACATCAAAGTTGAAGCCCACTTTGAATCCAGACCAGTAAGCTCTTGAAGATCAGGGAGAGAATCAAAGTAAATAAAATGAAGCAATGCCTGCGAATTATACAGTTCAGTTATGAATACTTTTGCCAAGAGAGAACCAGTTCATGTAACCAACCGATAAACTTTAGAGATACAGTCAAGCACTTCAGAGATATAATCATTAAGCAACACAATCATCCTCCAGCGCCAGGTTAGTCCGGCAAAACAAAAATAAGAAATTGAGATAACGGACAGATCTCATGCTAATGCTACAATTATAAAGTCCAGACGTTTAACACCACCAGTTCTAACTGGTTTTAGCCTGATGTTTTCTACTTAAGAACTGCTGTTTTCCATAAATAATGGCCCATATCCAAAGGGCATTCACTGAAAATATCGTCATCACATTATTTCCCCCTCATTTGATAGTTGTACTTGGCCAAAATCATAGTATAATGAACAGCAATGATGATGATGTTGGAGCTGAAGTGGTTGCAATGGCGGTGCCTTGGTAGCATACAGCACCTGCTACTGGCCAATTGATAACGATAGTGGAAGTATGTATGATGGTATGATGGCAATAACCACTTACGAGTGCCAAAGCTAGCAGCTAACTAACTACCAATGGCTACTGAACATGTCAATAGTAATGGTTGGTTCCATAGTACATCAGAACATGTACAAGAAAAAAAAAAGAATAAAAGAAAGAATAAAAAGAATCTCGCACATCAGAATTGTACAAGGACAAACTGAAAATAAAACAAACAAATATAAAAGATACAAATCACATGGCTATGCGGAATCAGAACAAGGTTACCAAAGCCGGATAGGAGTACATTGCAGAAGTAACCAAAGATTCTGAAACCGCAAACAGTCTTAGTATCCGTATGGAGGATCAATTAAAAGAGGTTCAGATCAAGCCAAAACCAGTGCTGTCAGGCTAAGAGAATTCCTAAAAATATTCATCCCATGGAAAGGCTTCAGTTATCAGAATATTCAATCTTCATATTCAGAAGGCAAAAATTGCATTTTCCTTTAACAATATCTGACTTTGCCGATATCATTCTTATTCATAACCTCTTAAAAAGAAAAGATGATCAACATGAGATCTCCAAAACTGCAAGACCAAGCAATTTTTTGCTTATATCCATCTGATGAGAAAAGGGAAGTCCTAAGATACACAATTTTCCCATGATGAAGTATTTGGTACATCTAAACATAGAGAATATCTGGACCAAGTAGCATCCAGACATGGAGGAATTAAGCTTAGAGACCACAAAGACCACACAAAAGGAAGAGAGGATTGCTAATGTTGCCCATCAATGGGAAAGCAAAACCTTTGAGGAGACTGTATACCTCAGAATATTTTCCTGACATAATCTATCTAAACTAGACCATATAGTCCATTTCACTGCACACTCAGTACAAATGAGCACCATATTAATCATTTAAGTCTTGTAAGACCTTTTCTGAAAAAGAAATTGCTGCATTTGATTGCTAAATCTTTACCCAATAACACTCAAAAGGCTTTAGCCACCTAAATTAATAACACTAAGCTCAACCAGCAAAGACAACACACACATAATTCCTATGTTTAAAAAAAATTAGTTGACATCATTGAACAGATGTGATAATGCTCCATGTGAGGGAAAAAGTGGAGTAGACTCAACCTAGGACACTATCACATTAAAAAAAAATAAGCAGAATCTAGATGCGCAAAGCAGATAAACCAACTCAAACAAATTACAATGACAAAAACAGATGAAGGCAATGACATTTGACCTTGAAAACTGATGGCTCCATGTCTTCAACTCTTATATGCTTTGTATTTTGATCTTTCATTGGACCATAAAGTTGGGCCCTGAATACTGGGGATCGCGCAGCAAGTATCAGCTTGTGAGCAGGAAAAACTTCACCATCTATATCAAAACTTACGTCAGCGCCTTTTCCACTGTCCAAAAGCTTGCCAAAATCTTGGCCTATACTAGACGGTGGTACAGGTATGGAGAAAATCTTCGGTCCTTCAGTATGTGATCTAACAACACCAACAATACAATGTACTGAAAGAGTATCGTCTTTGAGGTAGTCTGATGTCTCAAGAAGACTTCGCTTGAAAAATCGTTTGTAGCCCCTGCAGCAATTCGTGAAGAGAGGTCATCAAACACTAGATAATTAGACTTACCATAATTCAGATGAATAACACAAATGAAATTTGAGAACAAAAATGCATCCATTGAGCAAGCAATATCATTTTAAAACTGTTATGTCAAACCTAACCTATCAAGACTGGTAATTAGGTGATCTATCATTAAAAAATCACAATCAATGACCTTGATTTCCCATTGGATAGCCTCGTGGCAAAAGCCATTCAACAATCAGATACAATTGGTCAAAGTATTAAATAAATTGCAGTGAATTTAGGAATCAGGTCTTTACTTGCATCTCTATATCACTCCAGTTGCCCCCAAAAAAGCACCAAATTAACACCACCAACTTGTCATGTTATGTGGCGGGAAAGACATACGAAAGTTAACTACCTTAAACTTACTAGGGAGATGAAAAATGAGAGTTTAAGTGCCCAGCAAAATGAAATGCCTATGCCACATGTTTAGGGGACACATGCTTTAAAGGGCCAAGGAGATATCAAAAGGGACGGGTAGAATAGACTATTAGAGAACTTTAATAGACTACTCAACAATTTCAAAGGACTTCAGCAACTATTTGGATCAATAAGCCCACTTAAAATTTCATAAGTCACCTCAGCTATGGATCTAATCGTCCCACCAAGTAAACTTCTTCCCAAGTGCAAGCTTACCTCAACAGAGCGATGGTCAATAAATGTTCAACATCCTTGCATCAAAAAGTTGCATCTGTCCCTAACACATGCAGCGAGCAGTAGGCAGTCCAATAGAAGATACTTTTATACTAGCACCAACTTCGAACTTTCAAGCTCTCTAGAAACTTGAAATCCAGTTGACCAATGGCTTCATCTTTCTATTCCACCATATATCTCTTTTTACATCAAAATACCAGCTTGCATTGTGCGTACTCCTAAAAGCTTATCGTGTGACACAAATATGGACTGTCATTAGAAATGACCAATCTGCCAGTCCAACAATTCTTTTCTGAATGGACAAGCGAGATATGATGTTCCAGAAAGAGGCCCCAATCACGGAAAAAATCTCAACAGGCAGCCTAAAAGATCAAGCTCACAAAGACCTCTGACTCTAAATGAAGTTCTTTTGTCAGTTCACCACTATTCCAACAGCACTTAATACCTACTCTTCCAACAGTACACTACGCAAGATCACCTTACATTTTGCCATACATCAATTGCTAACATTCCTAAATCAAATATAAATAAGGATTCCAAATCCATCTACATAGAAATGCCATATGTAACGAACGTAACTAAATAATTTAGCAATTGAACAAACACGAACTGAAGCTGCTGAATAAAACCATACATAGGAGACAAGCCTATATAAAACCCTCAATCATGCATCCATAAACAACCGAACCACCGGATTCTCACACAGTTTAACAAAACTCCAAGTCCAGAAAAAAGGGTTTCGAAAGAAAATAAGGAGACCAAAATCCAGAAAAGCACGCACCACATGCTACCGCGATATTTAAGGGTGTAAGGCCCACTCTCGAGCGTCCGCCCAAAATGGCTATGCACTTTGTGCCTCTCCTTCCCGCTCTGATCCAACAGCGTCAACTCGAAGAGCGCCCTCACGTCAGATCCCTCGCTCGCCAGAGCAATGAACAAGGACACGTACGCCGCATTGTCCTCGACGCTCTTCCCGTCCGGATAGAAATAGATCGCCCACTGATACCCCCCTACGGTGAACGTGTCGGAAGCCTTGTACTTGCCGATCCCGATCCCCTTCGACAGCGAGTACCCGTTGATCTGGAAGTGGTGGGAGCCATTGATGGTGTCGGTGATCGACGTCGACGAGGAGGAGGGGGATGACGAAGACGAAGAAGCCTTCGGGGCTTCGTCCAGGACCTTTCCCATGCAATGAATTCCACGAATCGAGGCTCGGATGCTGCGAACCCCCCCGGGCGAATCCTCTCGTAGAAATGGCGAACGGGGGAGTCGGGGGATCTGGCAATCGGCTCAGAACTCCAATTCCGGCTCAATTCGGAGGCGGGAAGGGGGGCGGCGGAGAGAATTTGCCGGCGGACGGGAGGATTTGACCGGCGAGGAAATCTAGGGTTTGGGATTGGGTGGGAGAGGGATTTTTGCGATTTCGGGGGAGGGGGATTGGGTAGGGTTTCGTCCGATTGCGAGAGAGAGAGAGAGAGAGAGGAAAAGGGAAGATGATGAAACGACCCTTCGTTACGATGACATGGTTTTAAGAAGCCCGGGTTGGTCTCCCTTTTATATTTTTTATATTGGCCAAAAAACTCATTTTTGTGGTTGCGTGGTGGAAAGACGGAGGCCCCCCCACCGTACGACTTCAGAGGAGAAAACGAAAATGGTTGCTCCATAAGAGAAAAATGTATGTGGCCATAGGATAACGGCGTTAATTTCTTTCCTCCCTTTGTTTAGTTCTTTTTCTTTAGGAGCTTCTTGAACCGCAGCCAAGAGCACCAAATTGGGTGGTCTAGTTGTAAAATGACGCGACGGCACATCTCAATCATGCATAGACGTTACAATCGAAATCCATGACTAATTTCGACGATCGTATATGCGTTTGTCGTGAATTTTGGGTCACGTGTGCTCGTAAATCCAAGTGAAGACAATACGTTACGTAACGGATTAAAAGAACAGAGGTTTCTAAAATTGAACAGTCGGTTCGACATGTTGTTTCCTTCGGGCGAAACTATCCACTCATCTGCTCGTTTGTCATGAATTTATGTGATGTGTGTGTTTGAATATATTGCGAGGCGTTACGTAACAGATTAAAAAGATAGCGATAACGGCTTATATATCGAAGTAAGAGCTTTTTAAAATTGAACCGTCGCTTCGACATGTTGTTTCCTCCGAGCGAAACCGTCCGCTCGTTGCAATGTAGTTTTGATTTTTGAGCACGATAGCAACTCTGGAGAAGGTCCGTCGGCACTCTCCCTCGTACGGTCCCTTGGCAAATTAACCGTCGCGGAAAATGGATGATTGCGGCCGAATCACAAACATTTTGCGCCCGCTGATGTTGGTCCGTCGAGATTCGATCCAGCTCTTGTTCTCTCTTCGATTTGGATGCGGCGAGGGTGGGGCCCTCGTCGGGCGGCCGTAAAAGCCATGGCGGCCGCTGCAACCAGGACCGCCGCCGTTGCCATGTCAAGACCAACCGGACCGCGCCTCTCTGTCTCTCTCTGCCAGACTGGGGCCACGATGGCGGTGTTGGCGGCGACCACGCCTGTCATATTTATCCCGACAGTCCCGATGACGGCCGCCGTAGCTTCTGCCCTCCCCTCTTCATCTCCATTAGAATGCAACCCTGTCGAATAAATAAATAAAAGGAGAATTAATTCCTTCTCATTGAAGGAATATAAATATTTTTTGTGCTTTTAATGCCAGCGTGGCTCATAACTCTAATTTACCGATCACGTGAGCATTTCTTCTTCTTTTTTCAATTTTCATTTAACGGGAGGACAACTCACGCAAAAAAAAATATATATGTTTTTAGATACCCAATTTACCAAATGACAATGTTGAAAAACCCCAATTAAGGGACCTCTGGCCTTTATCCTAAGACTTTACCATGAAAACCCACGGGTTGTAAAATGAATAACGCTCATGCTGTTTTGAATATTTCTGTTCTCAAAAAAGATTATAATTTTTTTTTCTTTTTTTGGTGACGACTTAAATGTCAAATATAAAAAAACAACACAAAGTTATTTATCAGGATAAAAAATACCTTCCTTTTTACAGAAGTGCCAGAAAAAAGTGTCCATTTTCGCTTGTGGAGCAAAAAGTAGTCCATCCGTTAACCTTTTCGTCATGTAGATCTAAGCAAGTACTTAGAAATAAAAATGACGCTTTAGTTAAGCAAGATTAGAAAAGGTGATGTGTACAAAAAACGACGTGTGTCCAAAGAGCGAACAACAAAAAATTAAAATTTGTGTGTACTTTACCATGACGTGTCACCGCCGTTTACCACCATGCAAAGCTTGATTGGGCCAAAAAAAGGTTGGTAATCAAATCCACGACCAAAAGGCGGTGTTTTCCTTTTGTCCATTTTGAAAGCGATGATATAAGTTTACGCCATTTTTAGCACTTGCCCCTGTTAAGTCGAATGTAAGTAATCTAGATTAGTGTGATTATCTCACGCGAGAGAGACTAACTCTTGGAATCAACAATTATTCTTTTATTTTTTTGTGATCGAGAACTCCACTTGGGCCCCTTTACGCTCGGCAAGCACTAAGGAACTAGATGGTTATACCCCGGGCTAATGCAAGCTAGCCACCGCACTCACATCGGTAGTTAAGTCACTTAACGACGTCGTTGGGATTCCTTTTGCGAGAAGCATAAAGCCAAACCAACTACGCCACCACAGCGGGTAGTAACAATGATTCTTGATGCGCACGGAAGTCAATCTTTCTTATGAGAAAGACTCCTCCAAATATTCTCCAATGTCCTTTTTTTTATATCGTTAAAAAAGTCCAGACAAGTCAATCCAAATCCACCTCCCCATTAGGACATTTCAGCGCACGAGATTAATTAGCTACATTTTAACTTATGTGCGTCCAAGAGCTATAGCTTTTAAGGAAATCGAAACACGTTAATTTGGGTTCTTTTAGAAAAATGCCTCGTGGAGCAAACACGAATTCGCAAAATACTCCTCCAAGCCCCAATTTCATCTCAAACTATTTCCTAAATCAGACACGTTTTCCTTCCCCCCCAGAAGGACCTCATCACGTGCTTTTCGTCTCAAATGCCTCTCTGAACGGACATCAATCTATAAGTTTCCATTTACTCGTAAGTGCGTTAGGTCGTGCTTGATGGCTCGTTGTCATGGCAATCGCGTAGTTGACTCGCTACAGCGATGTGGACCGACAAAGTTAGGTATGATCTTTCTTATTCACATCGAAGCTCGTCTGCGGAACACACCATTGCGTAGATATGCTCGTAAGTTTGTGCTGGAAATGTAAGTTGGGAAATTCGCTGCCACGAGGAGAATCTAAGGGAAAAAGATCGAGCGAAACAGGCGTGCAAACAGCATCTCTTCACGGCCCCTGGCCACACGATCAGTGCTTGCTCGGAACACGGCAATCTGGTCAAACTCCCGTGCGGGTGGATAATGGAAAACGGAGATCAGAAGAGAAGACAAACAGGAAATGGACATTGAAATTTTATTGGGCGCGGTAGAAATGGATAGGCGGAAAAAAAAAAGGAAAAAAAGAAGAGAAGAAAAAGAGGTTGTTTGATAGAGATAAGGGCGATTTTTGTCTTTTAGTGAAATCGAAATCGGATATAGGCCACTTTCCGTTCGGTTTGGTTTGGCTTTGGATATGGGTTTTGGAGAAATGCTGAAAATTATTATAATTTGTTTTTTAACTTTCAGGGTGCATTTAATAAGTGTTCCGATTCTTGCTTTCTCGTCCATGAAAACGTTTTGGACGAGAAACATTTTTGATAAAACGCCCTTCAAATTTTTATTCCTCGAATAAAAAAATGTTGGAGATGGATTTTGAATGGGAAATCAAAATCAATTTTTTTTATTTTCTAATTATCGGACGAAAATGCACAATACGAAAAGAAAAAACCGATTTATTTCTCAATATTTATTTCGTCCCAAACAAGAAAAACAAGAAAAAGAAAACCAATTTTATCAAAGTGTTTATCTTCCTAAAAACTCATTCGGGAATCATTTCTAAAAAAAACTCATTATGTTTTTTCAATATCAATTTTCTATCTCAAAATATTTGAGAATGACTGTCAAACATCTTATATTTCTTGATAAAGCTGAATTAATCTTCTCTGGCCGGGCCCCACGGGGGGAAGATCCCGTCCGCAGATCGCGGCCCTGAAGTCAATCAACGGCGGTGGGCGGATCATACGCGAACCACCGAATCCCGCTCTCTTCCAGAAGATTCCAAGAGGGAATCTACACTCCACCTCGTTGTCGTAGTCCGGCGGCCAACCTGGAATATCGATGCTCCACACAATGAAAACCGTAAAAATTGGATAAAAATATAAACTCTAATGCGTATCTCGCAAATCGCGATCGTACAATCTCTCACAAAATTTTTTAATAATGTTTTTTTTTTTGGTTTTGTCTTCTTCCCCGACTTTGAGGAGTTTGGAGAAATCGTGAGGTCTGGTCCGAAGATGGGTAAGTCTGTGGTGCTCTGACGAAAGGAGCCAAACGGGGGGAGAGACTTTGGTGTCGGAGACTTCGAATTTCCGAGCTGGATTTCTCTCTCCGTCTCTCCTCCTCATCTTCTTATCCTTCTATCTCTAGTCTGTGCGACGATGGCGGAGCTCTGTTTGATGGCTTCGCACGGTTATCCTCCTGGGCTCGTTCTGAGTCAGGAACAGGGCGCGAGCAGAGTCGTCATCAAGGCGAGTCTCGAACTTTCTCGGTTCCTCGGTTGCGTCGTCGCTGATTCATATTGAAACGGTTCGGGTTTTGTGTCTAGGGATTGCTGGAGCGCTTTGAATAGTTTCGATCGGTTAATCCTCGTGTTCGCCTTTCATGTCCACCGTTTTCTCGATTTTGTTCTGTTGTCGTCGCAGCATCGCGCTTGCTGCTTGGCATTCGGTCTTGGGGTTTTAGCTTCGTAACATGGGCGTTAGTTGCGGCTTTTCTGAGTTCTGACGCTGCCCTTTGCACTTTGTTGACTGGGCCTGATATGTTGCGGAAATCTGGTTCTCTCGGAGATTCATCTATTTAAGATCTCGTGGTCACGATTTCTCTTATTCACGATTCTTTGTCCAAAAGATAAAATTTTACAAATCCATCTCAACCTCCACGGCTCGATGCTTTAAGTTGGTGATTTCAGGTATAAAGAGACTCGCGAATTTGCAATTGAACTATGCTTTTCATTGGTGTTTGCACGTGGCAAAGCTTTGTCTTTGTTGGTTTTGACCTCCTCAATTGTTAGGTGGTTTCAATCTACATGCAGTGATGTTTGCTCAGAATTTTCCTTTGTTCTGGGTTACATTATTGAAAGGACCAATGTTAGTCATTTTGCATCTTGGGATCGGGAATCTAATTATGGAAACTGCAGGATCTTCAGCCATTTTTGCCTGGTGCTGGGACAAGACAAGACACTATAAGATCGGGATCCATTACCCTCAGTCCTAATCAATTCAAGGAGGCAGCGGAACTCCTAAATGGACCGTTTGCAGGGAAGCAGTGTGTGCAGATTGATTCTGCAAAGAAAGATCCTGCGATCCTAGATTTGCAAGGTATGCTTGAAATACTCAGTTGAAGATCATTTTTCAAAAAGATAATTCATGTTATATGTCAGCTTGTCCAAAAGGGAGAGAAGTTGAAATGAAGTGCTCCTTCTAGGTTTAATTTATTTCTTCATCTAAACTTGTTGATTACAACCCTCAACACATTAATTTCATTTGATGGAAATCTCGCTGTTCATGCTACATAGATTATGAAATGTTTTGGGCAACTGTTGTTTATCACCCTCATAGGTTTAAAACACCTTACCATAGAGCAACTTAAGAATCTGAATTTGTATCCATTTGCAAGTGCATGACAGTACTAACGATTATACTATGCCACTTGAATTTGTAGAATTATAAGATTAATGGATATTGTACTGGCAATTTAGTCAGGGCGCTTGCATTTGTATGGTCAGAAAATTAATGGAAACTGAGTCTTAGCAGCAATTGGGGGATTACTGTCAAAACCGGTGGAACTGGCTAAAGTGCTGAGCATCTATATAAGTTTAGCTGATCACTCGGATCAAGATATGCTGCTAAAGAGGACGATGTAGCTTTTGTAGGATACGGATGGAAGTGCTTTTTGCAGTTTAAATAGGATACTTATTGTGACAGTTAAGCGTCAAGATTAACGTTTATTTATAATGATTGCAGATGTCCACTCAGCTACTGTGCCCCTAGGCACTGGAATTGCCAAACAATCCACCATGCAGAGAGAAGTATTTGAGTTTAGCATGTCTGGATTGAGTTTCACAGAAAAGGCTGGAATGGATATGTCCCTACTATCTGATTTAACGGGTCTTCAATCAGTGGAAACTTACATGCATCGCCCGCCCATTATTCCTTCTCTCGTCTACCCTAAATTTCAATATTTTACTCAGAACGCTCTCTCAGATTTCATGGGAGATTTGGTACGAAATTCAAAAATAACCATCGACTCCGATGGTAGAGTCTTGATCGCAGATAGTGGGGCTGAGATGAAGGATCTCGTCTCAATTGTAGCGGAGTTTTACCTATCCAGGAACTTAACTCATGGGAGAAAGCTTTCAATGCCAGTTCCTTACTTCAGCAGGTATGGTAACAACCACCTCACATATGCATTACAATGCTTTAAGAGGAGTTTTCTGAATATTGATATTCTTATCTCGTTCTTTTTTGTCCTGATGCTTACGCTTGCATGCCTTATGTGATGACTAGAGCTTGAACTGATAGAGCTCTCTCTCTCTCTCTCTCTCTCTCTCTCTCTCTCTCTCTCTCTCTCTCTCTCTCACTTGAATTCACATTTACCTTCTAACATTCAATACTTCTTCTTTTTGCTGTTGCTTGGATCATGACAATGCATTGGAGTTGGAAGATTATAGAATGAATACTTACTTATTTATTTGCACATCAGAGTTGGTGGTCTTTTCCTGTACTACTTGAGGCTATTCTAGTGGGCTAATGGATGTTATGACTGGTAAAATTTTCAGGGAAACCTTTGACAAACCAAGAACTGACATTCATGGGTCTTCCTTGAAGCTTGAAGCTAATGCAGTTGCTCCTGTAAAAAGGTAATTTTGTGCTAAACTTGTAAAATTTGTAGTGTCTTTCGCTTTGATCAAGTCAGAATTAGCAGTGTCATAGATATATCTTCCGCGTCAGAGTGCAAGGTTTATATGTGTGAATATAGTCTTTGTATAATTTATATTGATCCACGTTTTCTGAGCATTGTTGTATTGGTCAGTCAGATGACCAATGGAAACAATATTTAGTACTTGAAAAGTTTATTGGCCCTTTATGTTTCTTCATTCCTCGTGTTGTAATTTGAATTGGTGCAGATAGTATGATAATAGGATTCTCACTTGTCCTTGCTCTGCCGTTCCCCGTGATGGATAAGAGTGTTAGTGGCGACTGCTCATAGATGTGGAACTATATTTGTGGAAAATCATGTGATTTAGCAAGAGTTGTTGATTTGAGGGGTTAATTGGATGGTTAACCAAGTTTACTCTGCCTCAATGAGTACAAAATACAAGGTTCTTCCCATTTCCAAGCGCAGATTACCGTTGGCTACCTGTTTTCACAGATCATGATGGACTCAATTCCACATGTACTGGCCATATGGAAAAAGGGAAAATGCAGACACTTCCTCCGGATATTTACTTTCTGAATGAGTAGAAGCGAGATTGGCAGCTGTGTGAATAGCAGGATGAAATAATGTGAATGAGTGTAGGCTTTGTTGCCTGAACATGATCGGTGCTAACCAGACTAGTTGCTACTGCGGTAGCAAGAGAGGTCAGGTGGTGATGACTCAGGTTCACACTGAGCATTTCCAGTCAAAAGGGAAGAGAGGTCAATGAGTCCATCCTAAGAAGAGGAATATGTTTGTCTCTGTTTCCTGATAACTGATTAGCATGTTCAGCGTCGTGGTTAAGCAACCTGACACAATTATTTTTTGAACTCTTTTTGTTGGATATTGCCTTTCTGATTTGATTGTTGTGCTGCTTCAGTTAAAAAAAGCCCTTTGGATATTGCCTCTCTGATTTTATTGTGGTGCTGCTTTAGTTCAAAAAGCCCTTTCCAGTATTTTTATTTATTACTGCATATATGAAAGAGCATGATGCTTACTTACCAAAAAAAAAAAAAAAGAGCACGATGCTTACTACTTGTTTGAATGTGTTGTGATCTCTCAGTCCTGAAAAGAACAAGCTCAAGCAATTGTCAAGGAAAAAGAACGGCAGAAAAGTGAGTAGAGAGAGAGATCTGTTCAAAAGAAATTACTTCCACGCATGCGAAAGCCTTCTATCCATCCTGGTGGACAAGAGACGGCAGGGGAAAACTGCAGTTCTTTCACTCAAGAAAGCTGGACCAGAACTTCCTGAGCTCCTGAACCAGTTCTCTGCAGGCATTGCTGGTACAGGCATTGCTGTTTTCTTTTCTGTTATCTGTCAGGTGGCCTGTGGACATGTTCCTTTTTGTGCATCCAAACTCCTAAGCACCAGTTTTGGGTTTGGACTGGTTTGGTTGTCCTGGGCAGTGAATAGACTGAGGGACACGGTTATTTACATCGGCAGAAATGCGGGAAAATTGAGCTTGGATGAAGATGAGATGGTGAAGAAAGTAGATAAAAGTGTGAGTGAGATTTACTTCAGAGCTGCCACTATCGTGGCTGTAGCTATGCTAAAATTTGTGTGAGCACTGGGCTTATCACTTCTGTGGAGGGAGGATGGTCTGAGAGCATCTGGGATGCAGTCAAAAGTTGTGATGAGTGATTCAACCTGTAATTGGTGTAATAATTTTGGGTAACTAATGCCTTACGTCTGTCTGGAGAGAAAAGAATTTTGCTGAAGTCTTCAAGTCATTGGGCTCAAGGGATGATATGGCAGAAATCCAAAGCAGTCTGTTGCATGATCTTGGGCTCACCGTAAAATTGTGTCATAACCAAGGTGTTATAAATTAGCTTATGCATTAACCAAGCTGAGTTTTGCATGGCTAGATACTTTGTGTTTATAGTTCTCTGTATGGTAATCTTTTCATTTGATACTACAGTATATTGGATTTTTTATTTTTATTTTCTAATCTAATTCCATCTTGATCTTCTGTGCCACTGTAGTAATGGTATTAGTGAATTGGTGATCCTATTGGCTTGGTAAGCCAACCTGATTCTTTCCCTGCAAACACCTCTGTCTTGTTCTGTTACGCAACCGACTTCCCTTCCCTTTTTAAGATCTCAATTGATTTCTTTTTCTTCTTCGAGTTGTCTGCTCTCCGCAACTTGTTGCTTTTCGGGACCTTTCCTCTCCTTTTGCATGGAGAATAATCAGGTGTAATTTATTTTTCTTTATGATTTTCCTCTTTCATTTATTTTCTTTCCCCAAAATCCTAGAACGTGAGCCAATAAAGAGATTGAACCAGAAAATGGGAAGGTGAAAATCAGAACAAAAGATTACAATGAGATATTGGTTCTTGATGTTCTTTATTAATAAAGAAAATAAATAGAAACTTGTACACACCAAATCCCAGTTCAGCTTTTGTTTGTACTTTCAACTTTCTGATGATAGAATTAGTAAAAGTGTCAATTATATATAATGGACGAAGGTAAAGGAATTTAACTGTCTTTGTTGAACTATCAATTGGCTCGTTTTGGGATACGAGTGAGTTCGAGAATCTGTTCTGTTTACATCAAGTATACTATTGTCAGTTTTACAATTCATGAAATAGTTTGGTTCAAATGCATAATTAGTACCTAATTGAGGACCACAAAAAGTAGAAGTTGCCAAAAGGAGAAGAGAGAACAGATACCGGGAAAGAACTGGTTCCAAACTTCTTCCTACTTTACACGGCTTAGTTTCTAGGCTAGTTCCTATTTCTTGTCTCTCCAACAATAGCCATTGCAAGAAACTTGCAATGAGTTCACATCGTTGCAACTGCCGCCAGATAGCAATGCTCTGCTAGTCACAGAGAATCCTTCAGGCCCTTAAAAAAGAGTGAACGTGTACAAGATGCCAAGAAAAATGTCCTCTTCATGCTTTTTCTCGTCTCTTAGAAAGCACCCAAAACACCAGTTAGTCAATTACCATCCAAAGGAAGAGATGATGATTCTCTAGTGGGGTGTTCCCAGAAAACCCGGCTCTTATCAATTAATAGAGGAAAAGATGGCTCAGTTTTTCAAAATTCCAGTAATCTATGCAGAATCCAATTCTCACCCCTTCTTTTCATTATGCTTTTCAGATGTGATTTTGCCTTTGTTGAAACTGCTGTCACATCGGGTCTTCCAGCTCTAAAGCTACTCTAATCTTCTAATTACCATCGGACAGTTCTCCATCGTGACGCTTCTCAAATTTCTTTGTTCCAGATAATCCACGGACAGGGAAATCTCGGATTAATCACAAACCATGGAATTACTTGGAAAAGATTGATAAAAGTTGAATTCTTTAATAAAACTATCTAGGAATCTCACCCTGTATTTTCTGATGACTAATGCATGGCCTATAAAGAAAGACCTAGCTTTTCATGCAAAGATAATGAGAACTGGTCTATTAAGCGATCCTTATTCCATTCTGCCTTCCGACCTGTCTCCTATTCCACTCCATTTGTATAAAAACTCGATAGAGTTTGGAGCTTTATGAGCTGATTTGCACTCATATTGTGATTATTTTCTTCGAAACTCAAGACTACCTATTTTTTACCTTTTGTTTCTTATCGAAGATGAACAAAAATGAGAAGGGTGGAGAACATTCTTCTGAAGTATGCAAGAAGATATTCCGTGGTATTCGTAGAATAGCTCGGGGTGGGCAAGTGCCCAAACCTGCACAGCTAGAGGCTGCAGATCCATCTGTTAAGGCCCTTGACATCAGGTCAAAACCAGAAGCGGGTCATCGAATCGCCTTAGCTCTTGAAAATGGCAAAGGAAAGCCCTCGACCTCAGATTTGGGAGCTAATAAACCCAAGTTGGAGAGCACCTTGAGTTTTGATAAAGAAAGCAAGAGAAACGGATATGATATCGACCGCAGGTTCTCCGACTACATCAACAGAACGTGGCTCAAGATTAGGTCGGTGTCAACTGTTGGCAGAGGGAAGAATCATTCGCCTACGAAGGGTACCAGGAATGATGATTTTGCAGATTATATTGCCCGAGCCAAGAAGAAGCTCAGAATGACTTCAAGCATTGGGGGTGGTGGTGGGAAGAGTTTTTCCTCGAAGTGAAGAGTTAAGACCCACCTAAAAGTTTGAAAGTGAATACTCATCTCAAGTCTCAAACTTTGATGAGAAAAGGTATGATCAGGAATAAAAGTTTCAGTTGACAAGTTCTGATTCTCGAGTTTGCAGGTTGTGGTCCTCGTCTGAATGGCATCTCTGGGGTCACTGAATACATGAAATGGCTCCAGCCGAGCCTCTTGATATTTACTTTTAGGATGAAAACGTTGGGGTTTTGTTTTCATCTCTTCTGTGGGAAATAATTTGTAACTTTTCCAAATATTCTAAAGTTGGAGAAGAAGAGCGGTGTTAAGTTTCTGGAGTTGGTTGAGATCTTGTAATTTCCATTAGTTCTTATGCTTGTGTATGATAATAATTGGCCTTGAGTACTTTTGAGTGTGCTTGACCTATGGATGAAACGTATGGCGTGGCTCTCGCAGTCTAATTCATAAACATCCTTGGCCTGGCTCATAGAATTACAGAGAATTTCTTGGTTCATGAAACCATGAGTGACAAATTTCATATATTTGGGGATGAGCTACTTGCTATCTGAAGAAACTGCAGAATATAGTTGTCTGAATGTATGAAATTGGGAACGAGTACTGTAATTGCCCATGTTCGATGTTTTTAAGAAACTTATATCTGCTTAAAATCCTTCCCTGCCCTGGCAAATGCTGCGAAAATAACCACGAATTTTAATAGATTGAAGAAACAATATAAAGTCATTTCAATTGACAATTGAATACTGTTGCTTTGTTTTCCTTATATATAAATTCATTATATATTATTTTAATATCTTATGTGTCATGTTCCTTCGAAATTCAAGGTGTCATGGACTACCCTTTTTTCCCTTTCAAACTGATGCAATTGAATGGCCATTTTCTATTGGCGATCGTCAAATCTAAGTAGCATTTACTTCAAATCCTGAATTTTGCTACACATTGTTTTGGATGGAATCAGAGTAATCTCACTCTATATGTTATAGTATTAGTTCGTGTAATTTTTTTTTCTCTACCACATAACAAAAATAGGCATTGTATTATCAATTTTACAGTTATAAATATTCCTTGTATTTCGATATATTGTTTCACATAGCATTAGTCTATTCTTCTACATACCATATTGCAAGCGACAAATTAATTTTTTTTTCCTATGGTCTTATATAGATATATTTATAGAATTTTTCTCTCTTAATACTTTGTGTGTATCTACACGATCATCTTTAATTTGCAAGCGTGAATATTTTCTCATTCCATAGAGTTGATTTTACTACTTCTAACTATAAATGTTATTAGATCGATGTAATATGTATAGCTATTTCGAATAATGTTCCTCTTAAAATTTTCTCCTAAAAAGAAGGGACTTTACTGTTAGTTAACTTATTGTCATGCACATTGGAAGCCCTTATTGTACAAAACTGAACTTTAGTAATAGAGAAATATTGGGTATTTTGCATCGTAATGAATTTAAATATTTCAAAGGACTTATTTCTACCATATATTTATTGCATAATTTGAAAAATCTTTTTTTTTGTTCCACTACGTACCCTTGTATATCAAAAGTCAAATATAGATTGCTATATATGTAAAGGTTTGTATAGATCTGAATTTGAAAATGCTTTTCATTAAAAAACAAGATTTAACACACGATCATTTTCGATGTATTTTGGACCATTCTCTTTGTGCTTTTATGAACTAGAGATTGTCCATTATGTTCAGCCTAAATATTTGTAATCAAATTTCGCATAATATTAGTTTTATTTTAAAAAAGAAATGGCATATTAATTCCACTTAAGGAGCGAAAGTCAGCTTTACCACATGCATCTTTAGCTATTGACGATGAAGATATTTTAAATTTTCAGTTTCCTAATTTAATGATGGAATAAATTAGGGACAAGGGCAAAATTCTGCTCGCATTAAAAACTATGATCCTAAAAAACAGAGACCGAGGCAATGACACGTCATCGTTCCATTGCATGATTGGTTGGCAATAATACATTCATAGCTCTCTCTTTCTTTTTCCGGTTTTGCCCCTAGCATGCGCAAAGTGAAAGAAGGAACGACCCAATCCTCAAATAAACCTCAGCGTCCATAAAGGGATCCGGATCACCCGCCCTAAAATTAGGTGACCCGATGGATCTGACCTTAGGGGCCGTCCGATCTGGAATTGGAAAGCCCCCATTAATAGAGAGATTTTTTTTGAAAAAATCACAGTCATCTGATTCAGATCAAATGGCCGTAAGGTCAAATCACCTGCCCCCATTTCCTATGCAAAGAGTCGTCGATCATTTTCTGTCATATTCCATAAGAAAAAGATTTTGCATCTCTAGGCAATTGCCTTTTCGACGATCGGCTCAAGTGGTGTTACGGTAGAAAATCCAAAGCAGTCAATTCCAACATGATCTTGAGCTCGCCTTGATGTGGTGTCGTAACCAAGATGTCATAAATTAGCTCGTGCATTAACCAAGCTGAGTTTTGCATGGCTAGATACTTTGTGTTTAATATAATTCTCTGTATAGAAATCTTACGGTGATACTGGATTTTGTGATTTTCTGATATAATTCCATCTTGGTCTTCTGGGCCGCTGTAATAATGGAATTGGTGATCCTGTTGGCTTGGCAAGCCGACCCGAAATTTTCCCTGCGAAT
Organism: Melaleuca quinquenervia; assembly: GCA_030064385.1. NCBI lineage: Eukaryota > Viridiplantae > Streptophyta > Magnoliopsida > Myrtales > Myrtaceae > Melaleuca > Melaleuca quinquenervia. The sequence continues at coordinate 5,071,208 of CM057728.1, read as the reverse complement.
ACCTTAGTTTTACTTTATTCTGTCATGCTGCTGAATTTCTCTCCCTTTTAAAGATCTCAATCGGTCCTCTTTTTCTCCCTTCGAGTCGTCCGCACTCCGCAACTCATTCTTGCTTTTTGGAAACTTTCCTCTCCACTTGCTTGTAGAAGGTTCAGCTCTAGTCTAGTTATCTTTATGACTTTTATGACTCCCTCTCTTTCATTCATTTTCTATCCCTGAAATCAAGAACATGATCCGATAAAGAGATTGCTCCAGACAAGAAGAGCAAAACAATCGGACCAAAAGACTACCACGAATGATGGGGGGTCGGAAGCTGTTGAACAAAACACTCATATATGATAAGAAAATAAACAGAAATCTGTACACGCGCCATGTCTCAGTTCCTAGTTCAACACCTAGATAACCTTTCGAGTTTCTGACTACTGAATCGGTAAGAAGTCAATTATATCTTACAGACAAAGGACGAGAGATTTGATTGTCTCAGTTAAACTTTCAATTGGCTAGTTTGGGAAGAAGATGAAATTCAAGAAGCCTTCTCTCTTCATCTCAAATGTACATTTGTCTGGTTAGCAGTTCACAAAAAAGTTGGGCTCAATTGCACTTTTACTGTATAGTACTAAAACGAGAATCGCAAGAAGTGGAAGTTGCCAAAAAGATAAACACAGAGAACAGATCCGGAAAGAACCGGTTCCAAACTTCTTCCTTCTTTCGGGGGCTCAGTTTATAGGCTAGTTCCTATCTCTCGCCTCTCCAACAATAGGCTATAGCCATTGAAAGAAACTGAATGAGTTCACACTGCCGGAAAAGCAACGCTCTGCCTAGCCCCATAGAATCTTTCAGGCCCTCAAGAAAGCACGAACAAATCCAAGATGCCAAAACCAACGTCCTGTTCATGCTTTTTCTCCTCTCCCAGAAAGCACCCAACCAAAGTATTGCCATGCAAAAGAGAGAGTGATGATTCTCGAGTGGTGTGTCACCAAGACATCCAGCTCCGATCGAGCAATAGAAAACAGACATGGCTCATTTTGTCAAAATATCAGCAACATACGCAGAATCCAATTCTCACCCCTCCGTTTCAATATGCTTTTCAGATGCTGCTCGTGATTTTTGCCTTTGTTGAAACTTCTGTCGCATTGTGTGTCACAGCTCTAAAGCTATTCTAGTCTGTAATAGTCCTATTGGATTATTCTCCATCATAACATTCTCACGTTTCATGGTTCCACATACAGCAAAAGCGTGGATTCAATCAAGGCTCGTTGAATCACTTAGAAAAGTGGATGAAGCCGAATTCTTCACGAAAGCTATCTTGGAATCTCACCTCGCGTTCTATTGTGACTCATGCGCGACTTAAAAAAAAAAAAAATTTACTTGGTTTTTTGCACAAGGATCATGACAACTAGTCTGTTACGTAATCCTTATTCCACTCCATTGATATAAAAACTCGACAGAGTCAGGGGCTTTACTAGCCTTACTTGCTCTTCACCTCGTGATCCTCTTCTTCAAAACTCAAATATACCCTTTCTCTTTTTCCTTCTGTTCCCGACTGGACATGAACCAGAACAGGAACTGGGACAAGTGCTGTCCCGAAATATGTCAGAAGATAATCCGTGCTATTGGTCGAATAGCTAGGGGTGGGCAAGCCCCCAATTCTGCACAGTCAGTGGCCAATACTCCGGTTAAAGCCCTCGGCATACAGTCTAAGCCAGAAGGTGGTCGTCAAATTACCTTGGTCCTTGAAAACGGTGAAGGGAAGTCCTCGACCTCAGATTTTCCTGACAATAAAGTGGTTATAGTTGCTGCACGAACAGAACCGGTGAAGATCCCAGGCCACCGGGGACCTGGACAATCCGCAAAAAGAGCAGCCGTTACTGGACCAGTATTGCCGGTTCAGGGTCCAGGGCGAGAGAAAACCCGGCGAGGTTCGAATACAGTCGAGAGTGTCAGCGAAGATACGGTAAAGGTAACGCACGGGGAGAGAGCTCATAAGCCCAAGTTGGAAAGCACTTTGCGTGTCGATCAAGAAAGCAAGAGAAGCGACCATGACTCGGACCACAGGTTCTCCGACTACATCAACAGAACGTGGCTCAGGCTTAGGTCCATGTCAAACGTTGGCGGAGGGAAGGATCATTCGCCCGCAAAGGATCCCGGGCACGATCATGTTGCGGATTATATTGCCGGAGCCAAGAAGAAGCTCAAGACAACTCCAGGCATCGGCGGCGGCGGCGGGAGGGATTTCTCCTCTAAGTGAAGAGTGAAAACCCCACCTGGAGCCTGAAAGCGGGCGAGTGCTCATCTGAAGTCTCAGATTTTGGTGAGAAAAGGCATGATCAGGAATAAAAGTTTGACCTAACAAGGTTCTGGTTCTTGAGTTTGCAGATGGCGGTCCTAGTCAGAATTGCATCTTCGGGGTTATGGAGTGCATGAAGGCTCAAGCCGAGCCTCTTAAGCAACTACATTCAGGATACAAACCATGGGCTTTGCTTCTAATTCTTCTTCTTCTTCTTCTCTGCCATGTGGGAAATAATTAGCAACTTTTCCAAAACATTGTGAAGTTGGAAAAGAGCAGCGCTGTGTGTTCTGGGATTGTTTGAACTCTTGTAATTTCCGCTAGTTCATATGGTTGTGCATGATTTCTGAAGAATCGACCTTTTCTTGTTCGTTTCGAGCGTGCTTGATCCATGGGTGAACTATGCATCATGAATTATGACGATATTGCATCATTAGCGTGACAGGAGGTCCATCCCCCATGTCCCAGTTCATTGATTTCTTGATAAATGTCCAGTCACTGCTCCTTCTCTATTCTTTTTTTATTTTATCGGCTTTGATTTCCCCGTTTTTGCCTTGGTATGCGCAGAGGAAAAGGAAATCATTCAGGAAAGTTGGCCTTCTTTTCTTAATAAATGTGAAAAGAATACTCGGAAATCGAACAGGGTGCATGGCACTATTCATCATCATTGGTCCGTCTTGCATCTCCATCCGGAAATTCGGCCACGTCTCTTCCTAATCTTTAGAAACCGAGATGATGCACACCCACCGATGCATAGAAGTTCAATGATTGCAACGAAAAGCGTATGTATATACATATATATAATTTAATACGGATGATATAAACCTTGCAAATAATGTTATTCCCCACAAAAAGTCAATGAGCAAGATTTTTGCATCTCTTGCTAGCTGCCCTATTGAAAATCCAATGAATTTTTCTAATGATTAATATATTGCTTTTCATTAAGGTTCAATTTGTCTCGCGAAATATGAATGATTATGAAGAATATTTTTCTTGAATGATTTTCTATATCGCTTATGAAAACGAGTAAACGAAAAATGTTTATATCGCTCACGAGATATTTAGACACTAATTATTATCAATAATGAAAATGCAATTTTACAAATATATTTTCCAAATTATTGAATTCAAATATTTGCAGTGTCGATTTAGTTGCTTACTTTGATCCAAGAGCCCATCAATTTGTTGCGCGTTGATTCTTAAGCACCCAAAAAAAAATCCAAAATTTTTCCAGCTCTACTAAGAAATGTGGAGAAGTTATCTTTTTACCGAAGGCATCGCCGGTTGGCCATCCTTGGCTTTTGTCTTAATTAACATCATATCATAAAAATGACAGACAAGAGCTAATTGAGATACACCATATGTATTGCTTTTCAATATAATGTGTGTGTATATATATACATCTATGAAGAATTTGAGTCTAAATATATATGTGTATATATAACGGTGAAGAGAGACCACGTTTATGAAGACATTGCGCATGCACAATATTATTATTGTAATGCTATAGTGTAATAAATCTCTGATTTATCGACGGTTGACTTGTACTTGGATGTTCTTGAGAGGGCACTGTCCCTTTCTTTAATGTGGGGTTGTCAGAACTTCGGCCTGCAAATGCATAAGCATCTTTCAGTCCATGCGCGACACTCTAAGATCTTCTAAACTTATTATGCGAACGTAAATTTGGCCTTAAACTATTTGATTTTGTCAATTCAATTCCAAAATTACATGCAAAATTCCGACATAGCTCTTTCAGCCAACTTTTGCCCGAATTATTGACGCGGCAATTTAGCACGGCCGATAATGACAAGAAATTCATAATCCCTCGTATCCATAAATTCGAACCGCTCTAGAATTTATTTATTTCTCATAATTGATGTGCATTCACATGGAAGGGAAAAAGAATCTAGAATTCCCATTAAAGGGTATTTATCTAATGTAGACATATATATATATATATCATCTAATTTATTAATGGTGGTCAGCTCTACTTCCAAATAGTCACCGACTCGATTTTCCAGATTTAAGAGGTTCTCTTAAGAAGTTGACATCTTAAGTGAAATGCGTACTGGACGGCGCAGATTTGTTTCCCGTTTTAACTGGACGGCCCTAGACCCTCGCTTGCCATGGTCATCCGACCACCGCGTAAGTCAAATGATCCACGGGCACGCGTGATTTCCCCATTTCGACATCTTTTTTCAATCCAACGAGCTCCAAAATCACATCCCATCTTAAAAATGAAGTAGTTTTCTCTATTAATGATCCAATAAATGAACTCGTTCGTTTGAAGGAAAATTAGTTGCCGGAAAATTATTCTTCGACTTTTCTGGGACTTAGACGATGGAATACCGATCGATTCGTGGAAAACGTTCTTCATGTCGCGCCGGGATTGGCCGCGTCTCGGTTGTCAATTTTTTTTGCCACGTGGCTCTTGAAAATGTTTCGAAGGTCATGCCGCAAATACCAAAATTAAGTCCGTAATGTCTTTTTTGCACTCTTATTTTTTTTTCAGTAATGCATTTAATAAGAGTACATAAATATATATTCACACCCATTTTGGAATTACAATAATCTCCAATATATGCCTCCCCCATCAACCACCGTTTCCCTCGTTCCGATCTCTCTCTCTCTCTCTCTCTCTCTCTCTCTCTCTCTCTCTCTCTCTCTCTTCTCGAAGCTGACATTAGCGAAGCCGATAATCTGACGGACTTCTGCCGCGGCGTCAATGGCGGTAGGACCTGCGTCTCCGGCTGAAGAACCGCCTCGTCCTCCGGCAATGCAGATGCGGCCACTATACCCGATGCTGGCGGCCGACTCGTTCGCCAGGGACGTGACGGTCGCTTGGTTCCGTGGAGAGTTCGCAGCGGCGAACGCCATCATCGACGCCCTCTGCAGCCACCTGGCGGAGCTCGGCAGCGGAGCGGGAAGGTCGGAGTACGGGCCAGTGTTCGCCGCGATCCACCGGAGGAGGCTGAACTGGATCCCCGTGCTGCAGATGCAGGAGTTCTACTCGATCGCCGACGTGGCGGCGGAGCTGAAGAGAGCAGCCGCCAGGAGGGCGGCGGCGGAGGAGGAGGAGGAGGCGGGGGAGGAATCGGCTGAAGTTGAGGGCGAGGAGAGGAGCGAGAGCGTCGGCGTCGAGGAGGTGAAAGAGAGTGGGCGTTCGGAAGGAGAGAAAGAGGAGTTTTCCGAGAAGACCATGGAAAGCTGCGGAAACGGCAGTGGCGGCGATTTCGAGACTGTGGAAGTAGAGGACGATTCACCGGCGACGGCGGGTGACGTCACCGATTCAGGTTCGTTCGTTGTTCATGCTCTTTCCTCTGTTCCGTTCGTGGACTTATGACATCAACCCGCATGCTGTAGACAAAAGAATAAAAAAACAATTTCGAGGCTATCAATCTTTTCTAACACAAAAAGGTTTAATTTAATTTTTCAATATTTCTATCACTTTCCATGTATCTCAATTTATCTAAACACGCCTTCGAAATAAAAGTGTATGACAATCTTAGGAACGTGCATTAAGACACCTGAGACCTTCGATCAAATAACGAAGGAATAACCGCGAAATTAGTTTTGCGTCTATAAATTCATATCGAATTCAGAACCGAGAACTTATTAAATCGATACTTGTGTATTATGACAATAAAATACAAGTGAATGATTTCTTTTGAATGATGTATTTTAACTTTATATGGGTCAATCGGTAACAATGTACTAAATGAATTAATTATGTGTCTCTTTTGCGAAGGTGAGAATAGGGAATGCAATCTACTAGGATCGAGTATTTTTTTCAGCTACATACCGTCCCTTTTTTTTTTTTAAATCTTAGATTCTTGAAATGTGAATTTCTTCAAATTGTCTTTAAGGAATTTTTTTTTCTTAAAAGATTTTCCTTATTTGAAATTTTTATTTATTGAAATAACAATTTCTTACTTCTCGCAAAATAATTTGCCATTTATTTCTCCTTTTTTTTTGTAATGTTGAGGCAAGGACGTGGAGACCCCACAATCTAGAAGGCCCGTGAGTGAGATATCCTACAAATCTCATGAACTTATTAAATCTAAATCTTTTTGGCCTACGAAAACGGGTTTGATTATGCTTTCAGAGTTTGGATTTTTTATATTATTATTTTTTAATGCTTACATTGAACGTTCGAGCAAGACTAAACATATTTAATTTAATGCTAACCAATTTTATTAGGGTTGAATTTGTCGTCAAAATCGAACAGAATTTTTCATCAAAATAAAACATAGGCGACATTAAAGGTTAGCTTTCAAATGATACATTAACTGGTGAGCGCTTAATTTCGCCCTTCCCCCCCACCATTTCTCCGATTTTGTCTCGATCAGAACGGGAAAAGGGGACACGTGTCCGTCCTTAGGATCTCGAACTCTGTTTCTGGATCGAATCCAACGTACGAATTGTCTTCCCCTGTTTGAATCCTCACTTCGGGCCCGGAGATTCACGTCGCGAGGATGAATCTCGGACTGCGTCTTCGTCGGCACTGGCATCAGTCTCCGACAAGAAAGAAGATGGCAAGAAGATCAGTTACAGTCCCGGGCAAATGGCCTCGCCCCGTTCGGGCGACTTCTGTTCCACGTCGACGTCGATGGTTCTTTGAGCGCGTGCAAGCTTGCTGGTGGTCGATGTGGAGCTTAGCTCGTGCTTTTTCATGACGGCCTCCATTCGTACGTGAAAGCGAAAACCAACAGTACACCAGCATCTTAAGATCCGCCGCGCCGAACCCTTTTGTGACTGCATCTGAACATTTGATGCTGATCGAGCTCGCGGGTGAATTGCACAGCGACCGTCCGGTAGCAGCGGCATCATTTGACGCTACTTGGACTTTGTCTGTCTTGATTTCTCCCGGTCTTCAAAGTCTCGGTTGTCCGATTTCGATAGAGTTTGGTTGTCCATCCTAGAGGAAATTCTTGATGTCGAGCGCGTCGACAAGGCAGGGAGCTCCGCGCGAGCGGTTTCGGTTTGAGCGTCCGGGTTTCGGTCCCCGACCGGTGCTATCGTACCCAGAAGTAAAGTGATAGATAGCAGAAAACATAAGACGAAAATGCGGTCGAGTCAAGCATGACCGTTTTCCTCGTTCCGAGGACATTATCGCTCAAATTGTACGAACTTATGACTGTTTCTTAAACAGGAAACACTTCTAAAAGCTGCATTGAATTTTCAATCAAGAGTGATTGGCATATTTGCAGCTGCAAGGATTGGAATGACAATTCGACTTCAATATCAAGTCCTTGATTTCGCCTATCCTGCAAAGAAAGCAAAGACAGATGGAAATTCAAACTAGGTCTTTTTAGCTGACTGTGGAGCCTCTTTTCTACCTACTGTAGATATCTATCGACTCACATGTACGTTCTCATGCTTAACATCAGGTTCACAAGAGTTGCAGTCCATACCAGAAGAACTCAAGATATGCTTGGACCACCAGGAGTGCGAGGCGCGCTTGACCCGGATCAAATTGACAAAGGGTTTCAAAGCAAAGGAAACTGTAGAAGGTCACATGGCAAGTTTTCCATTTAAAAGAGAAATCTTATTATATTTTGGCGAGAATGAGATTTTGAAGCTTTTCATCTAGTCTTCCAAGCATCAACACAGCAATTGGCCAACACTGATAGGCGAAAATTGCTACTGGCAGGTGAATGTTGTGAAAGGTCTGAAATTGTATGAGGACATATTCACTGCTTCAGAGCTTTATAGGTTGAATGACTTCATTGATGAACTCTGTGCTGCCGGTAGAAATGGAGAACTACCAGGTGAGCTTCCGCAGATGGTCAGAGTGTCTCGAACAAAAGGGCATCTTTGCATTCAGTGTGTGACCTCTTTAAAAAAACTAATATGTGCAATTACGTAGGCCATTTGCTCATATGCTTTTTGTTTCCTAAATCATAGCGTGGAATTTGACTTTACAGGGGAGACCTTTATACTAGTCAATGAGCAGATGCAGGAAAATAGGACAGAGTTGATTCAGTTTGGGCTTCCTTCTTTCAAACATATAGAAGAAGATACAACAGACGGTGCAAGAAGTAAGTCCCCTAGGATCTTTGATGGGATTATTATGCAAGATATAAGTTTTTCATTAAGCTTCATTTACAAGAGTCCATTTTGTATTTACAGGTAAGATCATGCCTATTCCAGCTCTCCTCCAAGATGTCATAGATCACCTGGTCCAGTGGCGGTTACTACCAGAGTATAAAAGGCCAAATGGTTGCATCATTAATTTCTTCAACAAGGTACATTCTTTGATTAACTGCATCAACTCGGTTTCCAGTACAGACTTGGTAGGATATAATGCTCTGTATAGTGTTCCTAACAGTATGGTTTTTGAGATGTTAGGACTTAGATTCAACTTCAAATGGATGAGATATAAGTGTATGATACACCTTTCATGCAGGGGGAACGTTCAAGACCTTTTCTAAAACCTCCCCATTTGGATCAGCCAGTCTCAACTCTTTTCCTCTCCAAATCAAGAGTAGCGTTTGGCCATTCTCTGATAAGTGATCAAGACGGGAGCTACAAAGGCGGGCTTATGCTTTCATTGAAAGAAGGGTGAGTCATTAATGATTATATTGAATCTGGAGTAGCAGATATCTAAAAACTCCCACCTTCCTTTGTTCTTACATTTTGGTTTCAATTCTGCATTAAAAAGTTAAACAGACGAGACTATCATGACAGAAGACTTAATGATGATGTCTAAAGCTTGTTGCAAACATATGTTTATGCAGGACATGTGCACTGGAAGTAATCTCTTTTATACTAGATGCTGCACTTTCATTTACATTTCCCATTGTTTCAAATTTTCTGCTGAAGAACATTCTTTAGTTTCCCATTAGTTGAACATTTATAATGAAGGAAATGGAACCCCGTAAAATATTTTCTCAGTCCATTCTCCAGGGCTGATCTGAAATTCTTCTTTTATATCATGGAAACTGGGTGGCCACGTGTATCATCTTGGTTTCATTATTCTTCACTGCAGAGCTTCCGTAAGTTTATCTTGGACATATGTTACTGCTGCTATTGACGGATTTTGTAGGTCTCTTTTGGTGATGAGGGGAAAAAGTGCTGATGTGGCAAGACATGCCATGTGCCCTTCTCCAAACAGGAGGGTTGCCATTACATTCTTCAGGATTCATCCCAACTCCAACCATGACCAAATCAAGTCATCAACCAGTAACATGGCCCTATGGAAGCCGGGCATCAGGAGCCCATTTGCTGCATCAAATGCAGGTCTCTATGGCTATGATGCAGCAGACATGATTCCCCCATTGGGAATCCTCCTTTCTCCAGTGGTCATGTTGGCCCCAACACACCCTATGTGGTTAAGCCCCAAGAAGATCCAACCTGGAGGCACAGGGGTATTCCTGCCTTGGCCTGTAAAATCAAGGAAACCAGCTAGATACCTTCCACCTCGCGCCCGGAAAGGAAGGCTTCTCAATCTTCCATCACCAGCTGAGATGCATGGAGCGGACTGCGCTGCATCATTAGGAGATACCATGACACAAACTGGAGTCTCTCTTGGAAATGGCTGTCTTTAGATGCAACCATCAAGGGTTTTTTAAGTGCAGTCAGCATTAACTCCAAACTTTGAGAAAAGCAAAGCCCCCGAAGTTGGCAGATTCTGTGTTGGCCATGTGCCCGATGTTGTGTTGTTCAATCAGTTAGCATTAATTGAGGAAGAAGTCTGACTTGAACTATGGAGGCACTGGGTAGAGAAACAGAACACTTAATGGAAGCTGTGCGCCTTGCTGTGACCATTTTCTTGTATGGCCTTATAGCAGCTTCGTTTGTTGCAAAATCAAGGTGTCTGTGCTGTTTCATGAATTCAAATTCCCTTTTCTCGTGTCATATCTTTTGAGATCAGGTTCTAATGTCAGGACCAAGCAGTTATTCGATGTAATTTCTTGTACTGACGGACTGTGATGTTGTGATGACAAATGCCTTACTACTTACCCAGCTCTTGCCGGCATTTTGGGGGCTCATGCATCATCTGTGCAAGAGAATGCCGCATAAGTGCTCAAATTGTGCTCTTGAATTTCTGTCTTGCATTGAGAATAGAACCTCAGTCAAATGCGTACTTTCTCGTGTTACTGTTTACTAGTCTATAGGATATAGAGATGAGACGGGCCAGATAAATGTCGATATTTATGTGTTTTGAAAGGTTTTAAATGTTCAATATCAACTGATAAACCTCACAGTGAAAAGAAAGAAAATGTCCAATATACAAAAAGCCACTCCAGGTAAACCAATTTACATCACAGCACCTAATCATGCCAGTTTCACAGGAATATCTCTTCGATGCATTATTTCTCGAGCCGGATCAATTTGGAATATCAATCAAGCACGATCAATTTTCCGACTAGTCCTTAGAAAGCTCATATGGTACCCGTACGTACCCACAAAGGCTCTGCAATAATCAAATGATAATCCCCTTTGGCGTGTTGCTGTTATACACAACAAAACTATCGGGTGAAGTGTGTCAACCGTTGGATCAAATAGAAGAAATGCCAACTGGTGGATGATGAGCAGCGGTGTGAGACTATGAATAAATGCAAGAAAATTCACCCTTCTCTATTTGCAAGATTGCACTAGGCATGAAACTGCAACAGCTAAACCTCAGTTGAGCACATAATCTTAAACTTGAGGACGGTTTTTGATATCTTGAAACTAGAACATTCTTTTGCGAGTACTGTTAAAGAAATAATCAGGAGCTTCGCATTGGCTCCTCGAGTGAGGGCAAGTAGTTTCTCCATACAAGAAAAAGGAAGCAGAAAGGCTGAAGAAGTTAATCTTCACATACATTATCAGTCCAATCAATCAAAGCTAGAACGGTTTAACCCCTTTAGACGAGAATAATGAACATATAAGAAGAACCAAAAGCTCTAACACTAGCTGTGGATTTTCCGATAACACTCGCCATTTAAACTATTGTCCGCACGGGCACCATCATCTTGCAAGGTTAAGAAAAACTTAATGCTGCTTATATAAGGAAAAATAAATATCTAGTGGATACATATCACTCCGCAATAAGGGCTTAAATTTTGAGCAATATTAGCTTCAATTGTTCGTCAATTGTTGAATGAGAAAGAGTAGTCTTTGGCAATGTTAATTTCTGTTTCTTTTGGTCAACTACCCACAATTCTTCTCTTTACTAGAATCCATTTTCTTTGTCCTCTCATAGAGATCAAGACTTCAATTTTCTCTCGCTCTTTTTCATCAGACAGTATCTTCCATATCATTCCTCTAATGAAGGTTTTGATGAACGGTAGAGATCATAAGGTGCCCACAAATGGTCAACCGTGCATGGCTTTCTTGAGTCCAACCTTAGCCAAGGCTTGCCTTTGCCACTCCAATGGAGGAGGCTTATGGGGCCAGGATGGAGAGCCCTGCATTTGCCTTCAAGATTATCACCACCCAAGCCATGTTGATTCCATCTATGGTCGACCGCTTTAATGTTCCCAGCCAAAACAAGCAAGAATGGAGGCAACGAGCCCAAGTGGTATATCCTCTTTTGCTTTTGCACAGCCATCCATTCCTCGACCTTTTGGGTGTACCCTCCTTGCCTCCACTTTTCTACGTCGACCACCATCACGCCGGTGTTGAAATAGCATGGCCTCCGCCCATGGAACGTCCTCGCCAGGATGGGGTCTGTCCAGAAGAGCTCCGTAAAGTACTTGGTGAAGTTGGCGTGGCAGTACTCGGGGGCGGCCAGGACCTTCTCCTCCAGGTCCACCTGCCACAGGTCTGCAATGTCGTCCACCACCACAAGGTCGGAGTCGAGGTAGACTACACGCCTGACGTCGGTGGGTACTAGGTCTGCAAGATAGATCCGTGCGTAGTTGAGAGGCTGGTCTAGTGCTTGCCGGATGGACTTGGATATCTTGCCGCGCACCCTGTTGGAGTCAAAGCGGTAGACCCGAAAGCGGAGGTAGGGGAAGGTGGAATTGATGCTGGATAAGACCTCAGGCTCGAGCCGCGTGAAGAGGAAGTGAAACTCGAAGTTCTCAGGACAAGTTGAGTGCTGCAGAATCGATAGGACAGCGGCCATGGTGCCCCTAAGATAATTGGCATCAAGGGTCATTGCAACGTGGATGGTGGCATTGCTCGGTGGGGAGCTGCAGGCCTCGCCATTGCGGAATGCTGGGGCCTCACGGAAGACAGGGATCTCCGGAGACGACGGCTTTCTGATGAGGCTATGATGGATGCCACCGGAGGGGGTGGCGGAGGTGGCCAAGGAACGGCAGAGGAGGAAGCAAGACAGGAGGCCGGCAAGGAGTGGAAAAGGAGAAGGGCTCCAAGAGGCCATCCTGCCCTATTTTGAGGGTTTGTTAATGGGGAAATTTAGAGAGAAAGAAATCCAGGGAATGATCAGCCATTGTCAGGCTGGAAGGAGAGACCAGGAAACCAAAAGGTAAAATCAATGGAGAGAGGGGGAGAGAGAGACAGAGAGAGGTTGGTGAGATTGCAGGGATGAGAAAACTTCTCGGAGGAAGAAGCTGTTTCTCAATTTTTGTAAGAAGAGATTCATATCATGTTTACGACAAGAAAATTGGCAAATGGCCATGGAATCAGAAAAACTTCCTTGCTGCTCTCACTACAGAAATAGTTATTAAAATTGTTGTTAAGCTTTTGTTTGCCCCTGCATTGTCTCCGCAAATGGAGACGAGAGGATTTTTAGGGAAGCCTTTCAGGGTATATTGTTAGATTCTCTGCCTTGTGTGGAGAATTCTAGCGCGTCAATTTTAAGGTTCCAATGCCACATTCATTAGTAAATCAAATATTTCTACTTTCCTTGACCTATATTAGGATGGATATCTATTTGACTAATTGGGAGAAAGAGAGTCATAGCCCTACCATTTATGGTCATTCAGTGTCACCTTAAATCGAAGGCAAATAGACAGAATTAAGGATTAAACACAAAAAGCTCACACACTCAATTTACCTCAGTAATCTCCTCCATGTACCTATTTCTGAATTTAATCTCAATTTTCCAGTAATGACTTCGTTTGAACCATGATTGCGGAGCTTGCACACAAAGTTTGTTCATTTTGCTTCGAAATTTGATTTTCACAGCTCATTTGATTCTCCTCAGCTTCTTTTTTGTCCTAGCGAAGGAACCTAGATGAGAGCCTTTTGAGACGATATTCCAGGTCAAATCATACTCATGATCTCTTCGAGCATAACATAAGTACACCTCCATAGTTTTTTTCTTTAGAAATGCACAGTTCCCAATCTTAATGATGAAGCTCAGCTCAATTTCCAAATCTTTGGAGAAGTATGGATGCGTGATATTGATTTAAGAAGCACGATAACATCTTTATATGTTTGAATTAATCTTCAAGAGTCCTGCTCCTGTTTCCCAAATTGTGTATATGCAAATTCTTGAACGGTACTCCAGACTCCCTTAAACACAGCCTAAAAAGCGAAGACTAAGATACCAGATAGAAATTTGCAAAGGCAAGAAAATGAGTGGTACCCAGATTTTGACTTCATCGAGGGATCAATTCTCATGATTATACAAGAAAAGATGGTCCCTTCTTTCTAATTGAGGCAATTGCTCAAACACTGCCAACTTACGGAGAAACCTGCTTCTGATGGTATATGGCTCAGCAATGGTCGTCTATCCATCAGAAAGTATAGGCAGAAAAACTTGCCCAGTCAGCCCCCAACTCCGACCTCATAGATAGAGTTAATAAGATGTCCTCTTTAGGCCTTTACTCTGTTTTTTGGAGCCACCCCATCTGTTTCAAAGAAGGAAAATAACATCCATTAATGGACGATGTATCGTTAAATTCAGAAAGGGACATTGAAATGCAAGGCTTTACCTTCCATGCATACATTGCAAAGAAGGCCACGGTATCTGCAGACCAGACAACCGCAAAAGACTTCCAAAAAAATGGGATTATAACATTGAGTAATGGGATCAGAAGGAACAGATAATTAAGGGCTTCTTTCTCGTTCTTTGAGCAGTCTCGCGCCCGAAGAGAAGGAATTGCTGCGACAAAAAGCAAGATGTTTATGATGCTGCCTTGAGATTAACAAGGTTGGAGTACATGCGGATAGCAGAGAAAACTCAGATAAACACACTTCACAGGTAGCATTATATTGATTGAAGCGAAGCTCATTCAGCTAGAGTCGAAGAAAAGAGAGGTATAATCACAAAAAACAAACTAGTGCTTTCAGGTAATTTCAAAAGCCACCTCATTCGAAATGTACCAGATTATGGTCTAAATGAGCAAGATGACACATCAATACGGCCACCAACTCACCAGAGGCAGAAACAGCTTCAACCTAGGGTCATCATACCCTTACCTTGACCCAATAAGGTTTCAGTTTGGTTCCCATCTTTCCATCCCGTAAAACTACCGAACATCCAAATGTATTTTAAATGGTATGAGAAGGGGCGCACTAGCAATTCCACATGAGAGATGGTAATCTAACTTTGAGACATAAACTAGGAGGATGACTTACTGAACATCCAAATAGACCACATTCCCATCAACCTCCATATATCGGGCTCGTTTGATGGAAATAAAAGATTGAAAGACAGAGCTCCACCGAGAAGCAACGATGCATAGCCCTGAACCTCAAAAACTGTATATAAGGCAGTTCCTGGAACAGCAGGGTTTTTCGTGGCTGTCGAGGCTCTTGGAGCGAAGGTTGAAGCAGTCTTTTGAACCACCTGTGTTTATGATGCAACGAAACAAGAACATCAACAGGAATGATAATATAATCTCTAGATGTGATTTCTATCCGGCAAAAGTGCGGCAAACGTGTCCCACGGTTGGTTGGTTTCTTCTGAGAAGAAAAGGTCGGGCAAAAGTGCGTCACGGTCAGCAGAAAGACCCTGACATAATCTCTGAATTCTTCACAAACGTTTTCTCAGTTCCGCCACATGCAAGCATCAAATATATGGTCATCCGGATTAATTTAGCGAGTGTTAGAGCAACAAAACATTTCAGGAGAATTCGGCGAACGAGGAACAGAGATGCAAGATCAAAGCTCCAAAGACCTTAAAAATCTAAAATCATCGCCTCTGCTCTCCGAGGCAAGTCAAGAAGCCAGGAGAAAAGCTACTCCAAGAATCCCTCCCCCCCCCCCCCCCCCCCCAAAAAAAAAAAAAGGCAAAAAGGGAGCGCGCATACCTCAAAAGTCAATCCAAAATCACCAGTAGCAAGCAAGGCCATAGAAAAAAAATTAACCGACAAAGAAGACGGACCTTCTTGAGGTCTTTTTCGAGCGCAGGGTTCGAAGTTAACGCCGAAATGGAGGGTCTGTCGGGTTCGTCCGTCTGTGCAGCTTCTTGCTTCTCCTCTCCTTCTGGCTGGGCGACGGCCTGAGAGTCCAACTCATTCGCAGAACTCGCGACGATCTTGATGCTCCGGCTGCGACGTCGAGGATGATTAGGGAAGCCATTTCTGAGGAGGAAGCTGGTAGGAGGGAGCTCTGGTGCGAGATGGCATGCGCAGATGGACGTCGATGCCAGCATGTTCATCGGCAAATTCTCACTGCATGTTCAAGAATCGGGGTTGCGTCGGTCCCTCTCGGACACAGAGAAGAGAGAGGGAGGGAGGGAGATAAGAAATGTATGGCAGGGTCAGACGGGTCGGATCTACGGATCATTTAAAAAAAAATGAAAACATTTTGCCAAATTAAAATGATCTTTTCATCAAGTATTATAATTATAAGTAAATAAATTGAGGAAAATTAATAAAAGCACCCATTTGATTAAATTAAATTGCAGACAATGCATATACAGTATCATTTTATTTACTAGAGCCGCAAAAATTGCAAGCCTCATTGGCAAGTTTATTGAGATTGTACTCTAGAGATTTAAGGATTAGATTGAGATCCCGAAATATTTTAAAAGTATATATACACGCACGCACAATTCATAAAATCATTTGAAATTTATGTTTACAGATCGCTACATAATACCAAAACTTCAAAAATAGACATTTGAAGAAATTCCATGTGTTATCTTTGCATTATAATTTAAAGAAGAAAAATAAATGATTCTCATTGTTTACACACAAAAAAAAACAAAAATCAACTTTTTATAATGACATGAAGTCAATACAAATCTCTCGATGAATTATGTGGCAACTACATAATGTAGTCATCAACAATGTTAAAATTTTCTATGGACAACAATTATCGATGATCATGAAATATAGTTATGAATGCTCGATGACAAGTGGTTAATGAATATCTTGTTTCGATGATGAAACCAATATATGGCCGGGTTATTGTAAATTTTGCTAAGCGTAGGACATAGGGAGACGAAGAAAGGAGATCGAGTGAAGATGCTGATGAAAGGCATAAATATTAAGCTACGATAGCGCAACGATGACATTTTCAGAAGTTATGACCTATTATTGCTGATAAAATTAGCATGTGAGATGAAGCTGTAACCCCATTTACAATATGAACCGCTTATAAGCAATTGTGTTTAGTATGCTATAAAAGGAAACACATGGTTATTAAAGATGAACCCCATCAAAGAAAATAAATATTCCCACTATACTTCTATCGATTTATGACGTCAATCCTTTTTAGTTCCAATCATTTACAATCTTGTACCTTCAAATCTTTGTTCTTCTTCTTTGCTAGATGGATTCAATTCCCATATGAAATAACCATCTCATGAAAAATCGAAGATCAATTTTTCGGTGAAAAATCTTTCCACTAATTGGGTCAACGCTCATATATATATATATATATATATAACCTAAATTTATGCATTTGAGCAGCCATATTAAGAAAACGGACCCAAAGAATAGGATTCTCTCAGAGGACCACCAAGAATAGAATTCTATCAACATGTATTAGACCAATTATGCGGAGTTCCGGTTGGACCGGTCGCAGTTCTGCGGATGGGCCGGGTCCGGTTTGACAAGACCGCCATTTTCTCTGACCGCCCATAGAGAGTTTAAAGATTTCTAAGCCTCAAAGGCTTCAACGGTCAAACTTCGGAGTCAACATCGGACTTTCAGACAAACTCGAAGATCTTCAGGCGTCCTTTCGCGGCTAGCTAAGTCGCGCCCCACCGGGCCCCCACCTTCCCTTAACCTTCGCACCGTCTCGCCGGACAAGATGACGACCGACAGCGAGATCCTGGAGAAGCTCGAAGACCTCACCCGGGACGCCGTCCGCCACCAGCTGGAGACTCTCCGGTCGATCCTCCAGCGCAACGGCAGCGCGCGTTACCTCCGCCCCTTCTTCGGCGGCCATCCTGCACCTGTCGATGTGGCGGCTTTCCGGCGCGAAGTCCCTCTGTCTAGCTACGACGACTACGCCGACCACATCAATCGGCTGGCCGACGGGTTAGTCGACGGCGGCGACCCGATCCTGTGCGTCGATCCTCTGCTCTGTTTCTTCTACAGGTAGCTTTGTCGACACAGCAATTCGAAAATTCCTGAAATGTAACCATAAAAGCTCGGAATTTCGTTTCGTTCTAATCAATGCTTGTTCAATCTGGGTGTTCCATGTAGATGAAACTATTCGTATAAAAAATGATAGGACACGAGGTTCTTTATTTTGTTAAGTGAATTTAATTCGAGTTATTATTAAGTTTTGTTCAACGTGCCAAAAGATCAAGTTACTTCGGATTTGCGTCTTTTTCGAGATAATCAATTATCTACTTCCATGGAAGAGTCAGACCCGTGTCGAGAACTGAATCAAGCTCAATACCAGGGGATTGATAGGGTTGATTGACTCTTGCCATAAGTTAATATAATATAGCTACTTGGTGGTTGTGTACTATATTCTTTGCATTCGATCGGCAGCTCCGGGACAAGCTCCATGAGGCCAAAGATGATACCTTGCTTTGATGCGCCTCTGTCGAGAGCGGCTTCATCCATAGCTCACCAGGGCAGTGCTGCAGTTCTTCGGAGGTAACTTTTCTGTTCAGAATCGATCAATCTCTTGTTATGCCATTCCCGCAATTGTCTTGCCACCGCCTGTGACTTTTGTCAATGATGAGAGTTCTTACGAATTTTGCGAGAATAAGAGGAAGTTTGAATCTTTCTTAGGTTGTTCCCCCCCGAGCCATCAGCGAACAAGAGTCTCTGGTTTGTTTATGCCGGTAATGTCACTCTTACCAAGGGCGGGTTCAAGGTTATGGCAGCCACAGCGTACCCGCTGCACAATCACAAAATGAGCTCGTCGCAGTTTCTGTCTGCTTCCATTAGTCCGCGAGAGGTCATTCTAGGATCGGGTGTCGACTGCCAGATGTACTGCCACCTTCTGTGTGGCCTTAGACACTTCAATATGATCGACAGTATCCGAGCGCCATATGCCATTGGATTAGCTAGAGCATTTCGCCTTCTGGAGGAAAAATGGGAGGTGCTCTGTGAGGACATAGAAAAAGGGTTCCTGAGTTGGGATACCTCCGACACAGCAATGAAGGATTCCGTCAACGAGGCTCTTGGCGGGCCTCGGAGTGATTTGTCCGAAAGAATTAGGTTGATCTGCCAAGAGAACTCTTGGGACGGGATTCTGATTAAGCTATGGCCGAATCTGAGGTATGTCAAGTGTGTAACCACGGGGAGTATGATGCATTATTACCAGAAACTCAAGCACTATGCCGGAAAAGTTCCGATATTAGGTGGGGACTACTTTGCGTCTGAATGCACCGTGGGCATTAACTTAGAGCCAACACAACCTCCAGAAAAGACCCGGTTTGTAGTGCTTCCAACAGGGGCCTATTTCGAGTTTCTCTCCTATGATTCCAATGATAACAATGTCGCTGACAGGGAAATTGTGGATATATCGGGCGTTGAGGTCGGGAAGATCTATGAAGTAGTTGCTACTACTAGCAGAGGATTTTATCGATATCGGCTAGGCGACTTAGTCAGAGTGACTGGGTTTTATAACTCATCTCCTGAGTTGGAGTTTGTGATGAGAGCTCCTAAATCTTCTTCCGAGATAGTAACCGAGAGGGACTTGATATCCGGTGTTGAGAAAACGCGAGTCCTGCTTGAAGATGTCTTGGAGGCTGAAATCACAGAGTACGCTTGTTCCTTGGACTTAAACTTGAACCCCAAGCAATTGAAGATTTTTCTTGAAGTCAAAGGCTTACCATGCGAGGACAGGTTGAAGGGCAGTATGATCGATCTTACAAAGTGCTGTGCGTCGCTGGAGGACGACTTCGGAGGCATCTACAAGTTGCATAGAGAAAGAGGCGAAATTGGGCCTCTGCTGGTGTATATCGTAACTCCTGGAAGCTTTGATAGGTTATTGCAGATCGCGGCCGAGAAGGGAGCGCCCGCTAGTCAGTATAAACATCCCAAGATTATCAGGAATCACGAGATTTCCGATTTCCTGGAAGGAGTTGCTCTTGCTACTGTATGTTCAGATTCAAAGCATGCCTGAAAACCACCCTAAATTTGCGCCGACTCTCAACTTGCCTCTCTACATCATTGTCCTTGTTTGAGTAGTTTGCTTGCTTTCTGATTGGGGATCTCGCCAGCCCCTTCTATGATGGATTTGGGATCAATAACAGCCATTGATTGTGCATATTGCACGAGTCTCGCAAAAGTTCTCTCAGATGATTTTTTTTCTCAAATTGATGATTATCCCTCTAAATATAAATCATCAAGATTTCAGAGTGATCAGTCTTCAGCAAAAATTTTCTCTGATGTTTTTCTCAAATTAGTCGAAGAAGAGACACCTTTGTCTCTGAAAAACTTGAAGCGTGATCACTCTGAAAATCGATAATCAGAGTTACGGGATCTCTCTTCAAGTTTTCCCAACAGAGTAATCACTCTGAAAATTGATAATCATCGATCATTACTCTGAAAACTTGACGACTAAAGCAAAAATTGACGATTATCACTCTTAAGTCTCTCCAGTTTTGGTTCCAAAAGATGAGTTACTCGCCTAACGTGTCCATCCATCAACTGATTGTTCATCATAACACTGCCGAATCAAGTAACTTACAGAATGCGCAAGCGAAAAAAGAAAAGAAAACACCAAACTATCCTCGTAGGGAGTATAAGCATGTGAAAACAGAGGTGGCCTTCGCAAGCACTAATTGTGAAAACACACTCGCAAGCACTAATAGTGAAAACACACTGCGCAGTTCCGATGTGAGAGCACAGCCAATAACTAGATGATCCTGAGAATGTCAATCCTGTTGATAACAGAAAATGGAACTTTGATGATTTAGATCAACCACGCATTGTTCCCACTACAATACCTATATTTCTTGATAGTGAAAACACACTGCGCAGTTCCGATATGAGCAGCACAGCCAATAACTAGATGATCCTGAGAATGTCAATCCTGTTGATAACAGAAAATGGAACTCTTAATGATTTAGATCAACCACGTGTTGTTCCCACTACAATACCTATATTTGTTGTGAGTTGTGACATTCGATTGTTGGGACTGGAAGAGAGTTTGAGGCTGATAGTTCCTTGCGTCTCTGTCTTTCCTCCATATGTTTTGCAGATGAAGGTGAAGTTCACCATGAATTCTGATGATGCATGAAAAGCTGTCCATTGCCTCCAATGCTAGTAACCACCTGAGTACCTGGAGGAGACTGGGATGGATGAATGGATTGAGCTTCACCGATTTAAATGAAAGACAAACTGCCTGCTCTGTCCAGGAATGGACATTTCCCATATCAACGGCAGCTCTCAAATATGAGACTGGGTTCGACAAAAAGAAACTCGAGAAAAATGTCATCACCCAATCAACAAATGACTGAATAATCCCAATTAGCTTGTTGACCGGAGAACTGTAAAACCTATATCGATTCCACAGTATAGCTGTCCATGCAAAAATCGTCATGAGCCATTATGCTTAGTGAAAATCATCGATCATCTGCATCCATTTTGAAAGGCATTTTCTTCCTTCATATCCAAAGTGAATCACAACATTCGCTAGGAAAATTTGCACGAAACTTCTGCCACACACATTTTGCTTGTTTCATCCAACAGCTTAGAAGTCTCATCAGTCACCAAAACACCATCTTTCTTCATCCGCTCTGCAATAACAAGTGGCATCATGCCGGCTTTGGCATAAGTTCGTAGCAGTGAATTGTAGACCTCAGTACTCATGTGGCCGGCATTCCGAAGAATAACTAGCAGTTTCTCTGCTCCTTCAACATTTCCACGCTCCTGTAGATTCTCAAATAATTCTGCAACCAACTTTCTGTCAAACTTCCATTTTTCAACACTACCAATGGCCTTATTTAGATAATAAAGAGCTTTATCCATCTGCTTCTCTTTCAGATAACCCCATGTCAGAAGCTCCCAAGTAGTGTAACAAGGAGCGACCCCCTTTTCTGCAACCCGTTCATAGAATTTCTCTGCCATTTCCATTTGGCCATTGTTCACATAAGCAGCAAGAAGTATGTTTGCAACCCTAGAATCGCCAGTTTTAGAAACCAACTCCCACTCAGTATAGAGCTTCTCCGCTTCTTTGAGGTCCCCAAGTTTTACAACTGATGAAATCATGCAAGTGTATTCAGCATCATTCATTTTCGGGAATAATGAAGTCATCTTTTTCCATATCCGATGAACTGCGTCCTTGTCTACCATATTTGTGTATAAACTCAGGAGGGACGAGTATGCGGCCCGAGTTTTACGTGAAGTTCTTTTCTCCATCTCCTTTATAGTGGATAATGCTTTTTCGAGAGAGGCATTTTTTATGTAGAGATTGGTGAGAATACTGTAGCTATACCAGTCAGGAGGTATTTTTGCCTTTTTTAGCTCGAGGAAAACCCTTTCAGCCATTGCAACATCATTTTGCTCCTTGCAGGTTGTTAACCACAGATTATAGGTGATGATGTCTGGTGAAGTGCTCCTCTTCAACTTTTCAATCACTTCAGGAACCTTCTCCAGCTGTGCACTGGACACATACATAGATAGCATGTGGTTATAAGGAAGGGGGCTCTTCAAGAAACCGCACTCGGACATTTTCTCAATTAAGGCCTCGGCTTTGCTGGCCAGCTGCTTCTTGGAATAGTTGTGGAGGAGAGCATTACAGGTATGCTCCCCTCTCATCTGAGATGGAAGATCTTCGAAGAACTTCTCTGCACTGTTAAGCCCACGAACTTTAGCAATCAGGTCTAGGTGAACAGCATAGTCACCAGCTAATAGCTTGATATCTTGCTGTAACCTCATCCATTCACATATCTGGAAATGAAAGTACACAACAGAATATTACACATTCATGTTATAATCATTAATACCATCGCAAGTTCAAGGCTAGACTAGTTTGTAAATCATAAGAATATGAAGCCATGCAAGGACCGAGACAATGTTGGCCTTCTATAAGTAAGTTGTTCAGTCTAAGGACATCGAGCTCCTGCTATCAAAGAAAAAATTCCTTAACTACATAGCATAGGTTCCCTGAAAGCTCCATTCAGTGGAGCAAAAAATACCTTACAAAAGAAGACCATTCCCTCTCTTTCCTTTTTTTTTTAAGGTACATTTCTCTCCTGTAACTTATTGATCAAGATATAAAAGTTTTAAGCGCTTGCACCAGTTCATATTGCAACTATAATAATAATAATAATAATAGTACAGTGTCTATGGTATTACGGTACATTTTCAATCGTAATACCAAGATTAACTGGATATGAGATGTGATAAATTAAGTTGTCTTGCAGTCAAGTCAACTAAGTAAATCCAGTATTAAGGGACAATATACCAATCCTGAATTAAAAATGTAAAAGAAGAACAAGGAAAGAAATAGGTGATAAGAAATGAGGACATAAAGAGCATATGACATCTTGGTTCAAAGAGGATAACGAGTCCACCTAGTCATTCTGTAATATCACCAGCATCAACACCAACATCCACACAATCACAATTAGCCCCTAATTCACTGTGTCCTACCACCATTGCTTGGCGACCATCCCTCCATCACCACGACAAGAGCAAAGCACTGCCACAAACATTGTAACATCTACACATCTCCTTACCACTAGACCAATTCTCGAGATTGAGACTACACAAACATCCATTCTCCCGTTCCTCCTGCACCAACACTATTGTCGATCATGCCACCGGTGCTATACTTTTAAACAGCATTACCATTCTCCATCAACGCCAGCTGGAACTGGTATCTCCAACTATGACGTACTTATCAGCCCATTCGCAATTAGCAACCAAGAATCTTAATCTCCAATTAAATTTTAGTGAAATAAAATAAAAATAAGATGAAGATGTACTCATTATATGCCAGATTTTCCACACAGTAGACAAGTTGCCAACAAATTCCCCGTCTTTTAGTCCTTCATTGTCAACTCTTCTCCAACCCATTAAACATCATGTCCCGATCGCCAAAGGAAAGAGAAACAGGATTCATCCAATCTGTCTTAAAAATTACCACCGTGTCGAGAAGCGTAGTCGATATCAGTCACTTGCTTAACTCCTATCTACCTATAATTTCGAACTATAGAACGCTCCTTTCAGAACTTCGCCATTTCAGTGGTGTTCATTTCCTCCGAAAAACGGCTCTCCACTGATAAAGTATCTGAGCTTCCGCACGGCTAACCTCGCAAAAGTACGACAATTACCCTTTTGTAAAATAAGTTCGACCCAGAGAGAGAGGAGAACCTCGAGGGCGTGCTTGTAGCGCTTGAGCTTGCGAAGCTCTCTGACGATGCGATTGAGCTCGTACTTGCGCACCGCGCGTCCTTCCTCTTTCCACTTGCGAATCGTCACCACCGCACTGCGCTTCGCGTACACCAGGCTCAGCAGCCTCTTCCCCAGCGTGTCCCCGCCTTTTCTCTTCGACGCCGCCCCCGAGGCGGGGGCGGAGGCGGCCGGCGTCCTCTCCGCCGCCACAGCCTCCGCCGAGAAGCGGCGGGCGACGGCGGGAAGCGATGCGCGGATGGAGCGAAGCAGCATGGCGAACCCGCTCGGGTGCTCCCCTAATCGCTCGAGCGCCCAACATATATGGACCCCATTTCAAAAAGGCCCAAAACGTTCTTGGACCCCTTACGTTTTCAAACAGCAAGGGCCCAAGTTCTCTTTTTCTCCATCTCAGGTCCAAGAAAAGGACATTTGCGTAAATTGCAGGCTTCATTTTGAAACTTCTCATGTTTACTTTTTACTTATTTTCTTTTTAAGTATTTGAGCAACCGCTTCGTAGAAGTCTTCGGGCCCTAAAGGACATTGAGCAAAAGTCAAAGAATCCGGATCTCCTTGGGGATGGGCCGTCCGATTTGTGAATCGCACGGCCCCATTTATTAAAGAAGGGGGAGGGGGTTTGTTTTCCCTTCTTCGTTCTTTTTTTAAATTGCTAGTCGTCCGATCACGTGACGCACGGCAGGCGATCCACACCCTTCAAGATTTTTTTTTCTTCGGGAAATTTTCTTTCTAGAGTTTCAAAGAAATGCAATAAAATCCTCTATGGCCCTTAGATTTGGGCTTTGGCATTTTCGTATACTAAAAAGTATTTTTTTTTCTTTTCAATTGCCCTCCCTAAACTTTATAATTTACAGAAATGCCTTGTTACGAGATTTTCACCGATAAAAGCTAAATCTATCTATCGACAAGGCCAGATTTGGCAACCGACCTCAAGCCAGGCGCTAGAATTGGCTCACTGGCGGCCTAAAAGCTCCGTCGGGAAAAATTTGAGATTGTTTTTTTTTAAAAGAGAAAAAGAAATAGCAGAAGTCACGGTCTTATCCAAATTAACATTTTAATCAAAATTGCTTCCCAATGCTCATTTGCATTTCCCTCACTTAACCCACAAACCATACTAAACTCAGGCCACTGGCCACTGAGCCACGAAGGCCATAGATGGCAAGCAAGGTAAATGCCATAGACGCCCTCAAAAAGACAAAAGGAAAAGAAGAAGAAGAAGGGAGACGCCAAAGAAGGAAGCCTCCTTCGTTGCGAATTCTCCTTCTCAAATGAATGAATTAGGTTTACTTGCAGTGAGGGGTCAGAAATGGCTGATTGAACAGGATAATGTCGTGGCGTGGGCTGCATCACGAGAACATGGATTGACACCAAGCCCAATAGGAAATGTTAGGCGCGGACTGGGCCCATCAAGTCCTACCCCAACGAGCCCGGTCCGAGCATCACCAATCTCGAATGGGAGGGATCATTAAGGATGCCACCAATAATCCATAACTAACACTGCAGAGATTGTGCATAGGGCCGTAATCAAATCCTAAACTACTGATCCAAGACGACACGATCCTTTCACATTTGATCGGTACGCAAGAAAAGATGTATGCATTCCCAATAATATGAAATGGAATGTCCCGCGTCAGGTCCTTGAATCGCTCGGAATAGTTCAGACATAAAGGCTCTTTGCTGAATAATATCTTAAACACACACCGTTCAGGTTAAGTGAGAGGACTTCGTCCTTCGTTTCTTTTTTGAGACATTATTCATGCGGTGCGCTCAAGCTCTTACATTTTCTCTCACTTCTCTTCCGGGCAATTTGACTCCAATTTCTTCACAACACGCCATCTTACAAGAGCATGCACAAATCCATAAAAAGCCTGCTGATCCAACCAAACCAGCTGTTTTTTGCCATGGCATTATTCGGAATTTAAGTAACAATTATTGGTTATCGTACACCATAGTATCTAGGGCTTTGAATCTTCGAAGCCAAAAAAAAATCCAAGTATACATAGAGAGAGAGAGAGAGAGAGAGAGAGAGAGAGAGAGAGAGAGAGAGAGAGGGGGGGGGGGGGGGGTCCCTGAGCTACATGCACACGTCTTCTAGCCTTGGTGAACCCACATCTTTTCTCAGGATGAATGGCGCCTCTCGCGAACCGGCTCTTTTAGATTATTTCCCCTAGGTGAACCGCGTCGTTTAGGATGAATAAAGTGGATGGTTGACCAACTCTTTTTGACTATTCTTTCCTCCATGGGATTTGAGGCGACGTGACTCCGCGGGATTAGGTGAGCCCACAACTTTCTAGGATTGAGTAAGTTGTGTAGTTGGCCCGACTCGTCTTGATAATTATTGTTTTTTCCCCATGCATAGAGTTTGAGGCGATGTTAACCTATTGAAATATCATGTCGGAAACGGATCGTGTATGCTCTTCATACATTCTCTCTTTATCTAATGACTTAAGTTTTTGGATTGGATTTTGCAACACGATGTTGAGCCTAGCACGTGCCCTCTTGCTCATATGGTCCGCTTTTCGTAAGCTGAAGAAACGGGCACGGCCCGACGATTATCGGATGGAGGGAAGTAAAAGAGAAAATGATAAGGCTAGATGTGTTGAAGTGAAGACGCAATGAATTGGGGTGGCACGCCCGAACCATCACTCCGCATTCATTCTGTATGTCAAGGGTGATCCTAACAGGGAAAGGGACACTTGAATGCTCATTATTCTGATCTACGTCGCTAGCCAAATAATATGGTCCCCCACTATTTTATATTTAGAGTATCTAAATTATTTTCTTTTTCTTTTCTTTCCTTTCCTTTTTTGCATTAATTTCTTCTTCTAAAGTTCATTCTTTTTTTCTTTTCTTTTTTCGCTAATGCTTGGTAGTCACGCTTCCCATGTTGTCGTGCAAGGGAAGGCAAATTAGGGGGTGACGACCTCAGTCAACGTCGCATTTGGAACATGCTTTTTACTTTCAAGGAATGTCGGATCATCTGGTAGTAAAGCTAAAACCGATTGTTAAGCTAAATGAGTCATCTTTGCTTTAATTTAAAAAAAATCAATAATATTCATG
Organism: Melaleuca quinquenervia; assembly: GCA_030064385.1. Taxonomy (NCBI): domain Eukaryota; kingdom Viridiplantae; phylum Streptophyta; class Magnoliopsida; order Myrtales; family Myrtaceae; genus Melaleuca; species Melaleuca quinquenervia. The sequence continues at coordinate 5,044,238 of CM057728.1, read as the reverse complement.
TCGGCTGGAAGACAGCTTTGGTTCTCTAAATTTTCCTATCTGCAAGATTGGATCCTTTGTAAGCCTTTTATCATATAGTTGGGTCCGATAATTATATCACCTTCAGTAATCACGGGATCGTTCATGGAGCACGAAATGAATAAGCGGCGCCAATACGGTAACGAAATTAGAGCATCGCATCAATAAGACACTATAAGAGAGAGAGAGTGGATGGCCGCCCAACCATCTTCGAGGGTCGGGCGCGGCGGCTCTCGTTAGGCATACGTGGGGGCGGAGCAACCTCTGCATCGCGTGACAAGGGGTTGTTTCCTATCCTCACAATCTCATTTGATCGCGGGAGTCTATGGCCTTGATAACATTGTAGGTTCAGCGAAGAGAGAGCGCAAATCATGCAAACCCCAACACGTAAAATTTTGCATTGACCAAAGGCAATTCAATGGGAGTTGGGGATAGGCTGGACGAAAGAGACGTCACACCCAGAGTTTATAAATGAGCCACACCACCAGCAAAGAAACTCAGCTGCCACTGCTACTTACCAGAATTGCAGTAGCAGTGGGGGGCTTTGATACCGGAGCAGCTTCTTTCGTAGATCCCGGCGCACGCGGAGTCCGGCGGATTTCAGCCGTCGCATCGCGCGGGTCGTGGACGGTCCGACGGCCGAGGTTTCGCCGGGCTCCCGTGCGTGAGAGCCACTCGCGATGGTTTCAGGAGTTGCTGGGGGTTAGGTGCAAAAGAATTTCACCGCTGCTCTCTGGTGGGGAAGATGAACCGGGGGGTGGGTCCATTCCGATGGCGAGTGCTGCCTGCTCGGATCCAAAAGACACGGTGCCAAAAGACATATTTAACGAGGGAGATTTTATATGGAAAAAGAGCCAAAAGACACTCCCACTCGAGCTTCGCTTTCGGTCCCAAGCTAAGTTAATTAAAGCAAGCATAATTAATTCAATAACAAAACAAGTAGCCAAGAGTTGTTCAACTGTAATCTAACTTAATGCCATGATTAGGCCAGACGAGGACGACTTAAATGCACGATGAAGTCAACTAACCCCGAACAGTTTCTGAATTGGCGGTTCTCGATTGACGGAGAATCCACCGAGACGATTGCTTTGATTTTTCTTGCTTTGGCCCCATATTCTCTACTGACCTCGGAATCCAAATTACCGAAATTCCGAACAAACTAACACATATTGTTCAAATTCGAACATTGTTTAAATATATATAAACAAATCATTCAAATTCAAACAAAATTTAGAAATTTACAATATCGACCGGCCCTGTTCGTGTCGTATCTACCTTTCCTGGAATTCGAGAGTGGAGCTGTCATTTTCTGGATGTTAATTGAATTGATATAGACTCCAATTTAAGACAAAGAGGCAGGTTAAAAAAGAACAAAAAACTGAATTATCCGCATGTGTTAGTTTTTCAATGGGAGTGTCGCTTTCGAATGTCCGGAGATCTTAGTGGTTGATTAACTCAATAATCAATTATTAAGTTGACGATTGAGAGGTTCGGGAATTTGGTTATCGAACCTTTTTGACTTGAGGAATGTTTGGAAACTGTCTTTTTAAAGAGATTGTTAGATGGCTTTGCTTTAACAGGTCCTGCATGATATTGCGTGAAATAATTCATATTATTTTATGCTTTCTTTTTCCTCGGGATCAAAGGATTGCGACTTGAGATATTAGATTTGACCGTCATTAACATGGCATTTCGCCTTTTTTGTTTCGCATCAAAGCTACGTCGTTTTCACCGTGGCACGCTAAGATTAGCTCAGAGACAATTAAATTATCGAGAGGAGAAAAATATGGATTAAAGAATTTATTAGCCCATGACCTAGACCTCGAACAGAGGAAAATTTTTTGGGAATACCGAAATTACAGACAAACCCAATGTTATCTTTTTTTTAACGATAAAATCTGTAAATGAATGGATATAAGGACATCAAAATTGACTTTGAACCATTTTTGGTGCTCAGGAAGTTTCTTCTGAAATATGTTGAACAAGAAGCATCCAAAATGCCTCGTTAATTTCATGCATCGAGTATTGTACGAAGGAAAAAAATTGAACTTATTTAGCTATTTAGATTATCTTTAGTATAGCTATTTGGATTATCTTTAGATTATCTTTGAAAATTTTCAATTTTTCGAGAAGGGCGTGCCCAAGTTTTAAGGGAAGGGCTTTTCCTAATGAGAATATAAAAGAGGCTAATTAGTTTTTTCTTTTTAAACAAAAGAGTACTTGTGATGTTATTATGTAAAAAAAAGGTTCTTTTCAGTGAAATTAATTGGATTACTTAACGAGGCGATGGAGGTTTCTGACCTGCGATCTTATTCAATTGCAAATCATCGGTTCAATTTATGAGAAGTAAATTTGTAAAATAATCTTTTATTTGTATGTCGGAGCGCTTAGCTTTATCAAAGACCTAATGAAGTGGCTCCAAACATCGAGAGGGCATTAATATTTCCACACGGACCTGGTAAATTCCATTTCCGTACAAAAAGGAAGAACCTGCGAATTGCCATGGAAGACAAGTGAAGGCGAACAAAAGAGCATTCGCATGAAGAACGTGAGCGTCCAGACAGGACCAACAGGCATTCGATAACGAGCATGATGCGGATGACGAACAGCTGGCATCCACCAAGTCAACAGCTGACCGGGTGACGTGTCGTGGCAACAACCTTCGAGCTCACGCTTTGGCCGTGCACCCCCGCCGCACCGGGACCCAAGATCGGTTCCCCCCACTGCACCTCCCTCCGCCCTCTTCTCTAAATTGCCTTCTGCAGGGACCAAACACGAGATCGATCACGTGATGGCTGGCCCCACCCGTGCCGACCTGTCGCCCGCCCGAGCCTCGCGTACGGGCTCCCACGTAGGCTCGGACAACCGTTTGGTCCCCGAACTCCATTCCCAATAAAGAAAAAACCCCATCAAGTAATACCACACCAGTAAAATAACTCGGAACAACTATTAATAACTAAAAAGAAAAGGAAGAAAAGAAAGGGAAATGCGTAGCCAAAGCAGGGTTGTAGTGTAGCCAACAGACCAGAGCAGTCTAGTAGTGAGTAGCGAAGTGTGCAGCGATTTCCTTCTTCGTCTTCTCTGAGAAGCCAACGCAAGCAGCTCCCTTGAGAGAGGCGAAGGTCCATCATCATCGCCTAGCACAAGATCGTCAACATCTGTGCCCAGTCTGGTCCTCATCCTTCTCTTTCAAGCCACCTCTCTCTCTCTCTCTCTCTCTCTCTCTCTCTCTCTCTCTCTCTCTCTCTCCTCCGTGTATAAAATCTTGTTGATAGTGTGTCACCGCCATTACAGCTCTCACGCTCTGAACCGCTCGGAAGAGCACTCGTCGTTCAGGGGGAAAGCCCTTCTTCCTTCTTCTCACCTATAAAAGCCAGACCTCGGACCCCAGGACCCAGCAGCAGCCCAACCTCGTTTGCCAAGCCTCGCTCGCGTCTCTGCCCATGGCGAAACAGAGGGTCATGGCGAGGTCTCGCTTTCGGAGCGTGGTATCGTGCTTGATGTGTGCAATGTGCTTGATGATGAGCGACCGCCTCGGTGTTCTCGCGATTCTTGATCCGAACGACTTCTTGGCCCTCCAGTCGATCCGGAAGTCGCTCGACGACATGGCCGGGTCCAGCTTCTTCGGCTCCTGGGACTTCACCGCCGACCCATGCAACTTCGCCGGCGTCCTCTGCGACGCCGACCGGGTGGTCGCCCTCAACCTCGGCGACCCCAGAGCCGGCTCACCGGGCCTGAGTGGCCGCATCGACCCGGCTATCGGCCGGCTCTCCTCCCTCGCCGAGCTCACCATCGTCCCGGGCCGGGTTTTCGGGTCGCTGCCGCCGACGCTCTACCAGCTCAAGAACCTCCGGTTCCTCGCCGTCAGCCGGAACTTCCTTTCCGGTGAGATTCCGGCCAATCTCGGCCTGCTCCGGAGCCTCCGGACGCTCGACCTCAGCTACAACCAACTCACCGGAGCGATCCCCCGCCCCATCGGGACGCTGCCGGAGCTTTCCAACCTCATCCTCTGCCACAACAGGCTGTCCGGTCCGGTCCCTCTGTTCGTCTCCGAGTCGCTGACCCGGCTCGACCTCAAGCACAACGACCTCTCCGGTTCACTCGGGCAGCTCGCCCTCCCGGCCTCGCTGCAGTACCTCTCCCTCTCGTGGAACCTGCTCAGCGGGCCGGTCGACCGGGTCCTGAGCCGGATGGACCAGCTCAACTACCTCGACCTCAGCATGAACCGGTTCTCGGGCCCGATCCCGGGCCGGCTATTCGCCTTCCCCATCACGAACCTCCAGCTGCAGCGCAACTCGTTCGAAGGTGCGGTCGAGCCGGCGAACCAGGTGGCGATCTCGACCGTCGATCTCAGCTACAACAGGCTGTCGGGCCAGATATCCCCGATGTTCTCGACGGTGCAGAACCTGTACCTGAACAACAACCGGTTCACGGGCCAAGTGCCCGCATCGTTCGTGGACCGGTTGCTGGCCGCCAGCATCCAGACGCTGTACCTCCAGCACAACTTCCTGACGGGGATCGAGATCAACCCGACGGCGGACATCCCGCTGAGCACGTCGCTGTGCCTACAGTACAACTGCATGGTCCCGCCCGTACAGACGCCGTGCCCGTTGAAGGCCGGGAAGCAGAAGACAAGGCCGACTTCGCAGTGCAGCGAGTGGCGAGGGTAGAACGGGGAATTCCGCGGTAAGCTTCTCCGGCTATTTTTGTTTTGGTCTTTTTGTCTTTTTCCTCTTTTGGATGGAGGGCAAAACGGGAAGGAAACATACGTATAGGATTAAAGATTTTGGGGGAAAATTCGATTGAATTGGTAGGGGGAAGTTGGGGATGGTTTTTGATTCATTTATTAAATTGTCAGTGATAGGTGCTTGGGTAAATAGAGAATAATAAGAGGGCCAGTTGGAAAATATGGTGATAGTTGTTTCGAGGGGTTAATATATGCTGCTCGTTAATTACTGCTAGTAATATCAATATATATGTTTCTGCAATTTTTATTTTTATATTTTTGCTTTTAGAGTTATCGTTATTCTTTAGTAATCGAGAAAATACGATAATATGTTCTCCTTGGGCAATCGATCAATCTCGTGGAGATAGGGATCTAAGATTTGTCGATCTACCGCCTTCGAAGAGAGGTGAGATGGTCGAGTGATTTACGAAGTCTAGTTTCGCCATCTATTAAGACCGGGGGTCTAAATCAATTAGCCTTCGTCCCTCTAATGAACTCATTTTGACCCCGGTCCTTTTCATAGTAAATAATCACCTTACCAGGGACAATGAACAACAGGGGAAAATGCCATACCATATTATTGTTTCCAACAAAATGAAAGTCAGAGAGGTAAATGAAGCAGGTAAAGTTTAGGTTTCCAAGACAATCAAGACAGAATCCATAATGTCCAGCCCAAAGAGAGAGGAAAAAGAAGAGGGTAGAAAGGCATATAAAGTAATTTTTCCAAGACATACGGGGGCACTTGCAGTAGGCTGGCAAACCAACAACTCTCGAGCCCTATTCAATCATTGCAACAGAGGAATGAATTATTATCAGACCTAGGCTTAGTACGCACGCTACACTTATCACAGGTGCTGGCCATGCTGCAACAACGTGAAAGGTCCAATTATGCAATTTGGTCCCGTTCTCAATTTTTGCTTTTTAACTCGTGCAAGCAAGGCATTGATTCAGTGCCAAGCACTAGAAAGCTAACTGAGATTTTGCCATCTACTTTAATTAATGACCCACCTGGCACTTTGTTGGAGTTAGAGCTCGAAAGTTATGATGCCCTTGAGAGTGGGGTTGCCCATAAACTAAAAAGGAAATTGTTAAGGTACAGATTACAGCTTCTTACTTTTGCTATATAGTAATCACTATAATTTAGAAAATAAAAAAATGAAAAAAATTTCCAATTAGACGACGGTGGCCAGAAGGGCTACATCGAAATTTCGCGTGAACATTGAAGATTAAATTGACAAATTTGTGAAAAACCGCAAAAGGCAGGTTATCTTTTGTGTGAACACATCATTATGGTCTTACTTTCAATTGCGAGGAAATTCTTTCTCACTTAGGACAAAAGCACATTGGCAATTCCCAAGAGTATGCATATTTTACACTTTGTTTTTCTCCTTTTTCCATCTTTTGAGAAGGAGAAATTTGGCTAGAGGGAGACCGGAAAAGCTTTTGTCGTCTAATCCCACTTTTGATTTTGTAATTCATACGATTTTGGAAGGGAGCTAAATACGAAACCTTACGAAAGCTCTTTCTTTTCGGTTGAATCTTACATGGGCCTGCATTTGTGAGAGAAGTACATCGCGTCTTTGGGTCCGACTACGATTGAATTGAACCGATCCGAATCGAATTGTCTCTAATTTAACCACTTGCTCGAGATCTTCAGGGGTGGTGAGCCGCGCCTCTATCTGTGTTCATTCGAATCCGCCCCGGACGAGGAGGAACTAATACATACTTTGGTCTCGAATGGTGAGAGGGGAGATCCTGTCGAAAATCGAAAGTGGATAGGACGCGAAGCGGGAACTTAGGCAGATGAGGATGGTTTTCCATTACGAACTTCGACTAATGAGGTCGAGTAATGCGTCTTTATCTCGAAAGCCTGCCCTACAGCTAGGAGTTCCTATCTCTACTGCCTGGACACCCCGAAGACGGCTTTATGGTGGAGGGCGGGGTACAGGCTCGGAGAGGCTTGGTCGCCCGGACTGCGATTTTACTCTGAAAGGTCGATTATGCACAACGAAATGTCGTGAATCATATGTGTCATTGGGACTATAGCTTGAATAATACGCCTCTTATCTGTACATGAGAAGGAAATTATTGGGACTATATAAGCGATTATTTCACCTGGCTAATCGTCATGAAGTGAAGAGCTGCAGGCGTTCTTCTAATAGAAATGCCGCCTCCGGATCCTCTTCTTCGTTGCTGGGACCTCAATTCCTCCGTTCCCCATGAATTCCCATTTCACAATATCCCCATCCCAAGAAGAGCTCACAATCACTGGGTAGTCTGGGTGCCAACTGCAGTCTCTGACCGGCGATTTGTGGTGCTTGAGGGCTGCAACTTGAGCTCCAGTCACCTATTCAAAGTAAATTCGTCAGGGAAAAAAAAAACACAAGAAGTTCTTCCGTAGTCGATATTTACACGGGGACAGAACATGAATGCAAATGTAGGGTTTCCTGTATATGCATTTGACAATGGATTATGATGAGAATGTATCTCATTGGATCTACTGATCCTCATGCTGAATGTTGACAGAGGAGAAGCGCATATTTGGTCAGAGAATCTTCCACTCTTCTGACTAGCCAACAAGAGAGAGAAGTACCCGCTCTTGTTGTGCCTAAGAGCATAAAAAGTTCTTCCAGCATAATTTCAAGTGACCAGTATAGGTCAATAGGATTTAGATTTCGAGCCATTTTATGTTTGGCATCTCCATATTGATGTGAAAACAGGACAACAACTAGCATAATTCTGTAGAACAACATAGTGCGAAAAGAATTACATACCACATCATAGATATAAACGCAAGAATCGTGGGATCCAGTGTAGATATACTTTTGGCCAGTGCTGCACACAATATATTCAGTCTTAGTAAAAAGGACTTGGCCACATCAACGGGAAACTAAATCAACATTCGAGCTTATTAGGAGCTTGGCGTGGATCAAACGTGGCTACCACATACTCATGTGCAGGTTCAACTTTTTTGTTAATCCGTCAAGCAGGCAGAGAAAAGACTCACCCAATCAAATATTACCGCTTATTTGAACTTCAATTAATGTTTTTTTTTTCTTCTTACCTATGTTCTGGGGAGAAGTAGCACCGAATAAGAGTTCGCAACACTGAATGGCCTTTATATGTAGCCACAGACTGATCAATTGGGTGCTTCAAATCCCTAGCCTGGGGTGGGTAGTCCATCCATCTGTAATCCCATTCATAATTCCTAAAACCTGGACGGCTGCAACATCAACCAAAGAAAAACAATTAAAACTCATGCTCATCTCCATCTCTGCCAGAAAATAGATGTAAGCAACCATACGAAAGAGGATGGATGCAAAAAAGTCAACAAAGGACATGCGCGGTCATCTATCTGCATGTCATGCATCAATATGCATCTCCAGTTTCTTAAGTTCTCATACTTACATCTGCTCCAGAGGCATTCGTTAACATAACCCTTGACAAAAAACCAAAAGTAGGCATTTATGCTTAGGTTAAATGACGTCAAAACCAAATCCAACTTGAGCACACTCACCAAGTGACATCAGAACCCATTTTCCGGATATCCCAAAGTTTGATCGTCTGATCTTTGCCATTTGATATGAAATAACGACCATCACCACGGCTATCAAGGAACGTAATGCCTTCAAGGTGTCCCATTAGAACTCCTGCAGGTTTATTTCTGGCACTCAGGCAACGTCTATCCCACACCTACAAAAAAGGTTATGTCATTTACTGACAGGAACAACATTCCAGCTTGCTTCAGTTCTCCTCTCGACTCATAAATCCCGATTCCTCTATTTCATTAACATCGAACCATGACAAATAGGGTTGCAACATGATCATGCGTTACAGGCATTGCCTGAAGGATAAATTAGCAACATATCAAGTTTTGTCTGTGCAGATAATTTCTCAGATAAGACAACACCATAGTTGTATCATTCTATTGTTTGAAGGACCACTTGGGAAGGGGAAAAAAAAAGGTGAAATAGCCCTTATGACAAAAGAATGCCTTCTGCTTCTGCTTGAAAATGCTAAAAGAATCTAGGCCAAGAATACATCTAGAGAATGGGACAAATGGTGTTGTAATTTTAGACACAATTAGACTGAGTTACATTGCATTGAAGAAAACAACATACCTTTTGAGAGTGGAAATTCTGTCTTACAGTGATAATTATGATTAATCACTACTACCAGAGCTTCAAGCCAAAATTTAATTGAACCACAAGTCAGAAGAAACAAACAATCAACACAGTCAAAATCAACAGAAAAAGAAGTTTGATATGGGTTAAGTACTTTTGATGGTGTCTCTTAATCTAATTGACAAATAATTCCATTCAAGGTTCCATCTGTTTTTTGGAAAATGAATGATTTGGAAAATATTTTTCTAAAAATGATAGTTTGTATTTTTTATAAAAATGAATAAACAGAAAACTTGTCGTTGTCCACGACAATATTTGGACACATTGTTGTCAATAATGAAAATATTTTTCATCAACTAATTATTTCGAGCAAGATAAGCGACCGTTTCCAGGAAAATATTTTCCAAATCATTCATTTGGGCAAACCAGATGGAGCCTAATCTTTTAACTGATGAACTTCATCATGGTTGAGAACAGAGATAAAATAGGCCAATATCAAATTGTAAGAAGCACGTGAAGATTACCATAATCACATATTTCATTATCTCTTACCAGTTCATCAATAGTCAAAAGTCAAAACTTACCTATCTGAAACATTAGTCAGAAATAAGGAGAATCCTTGGCTTCTTAAAAAAGCTCTGAGTACTGGACATGCCTCCTACACAATGTCTTGTTGACAGGGTGAACCCGCATTTATTTTCTTCTCAGTCAATCGTTGTGATACTCATGATATCATAGTTTACAGTTGCGAGTTCTCACTATGCATGTGTTTATAAATTTGCTCAATATGCTCGGGCATTTACATGACCATATGAATATCATGAATAGGATGACACCAACAATAACAATTAACGGGCCTTTTCCACCACTGCCTTATGAGCGATATCAATTGTACATGAGCACATTTGCTTGCATTGGGTGAAAAACCGGCTAAGAAAGTAAATGCAAACACCAATTACATGGGAAGTGTCTATGAAACACAACTCAGAGAACTGACAAAAAAATTAAAATGAACCCATGATTGCTTCTATAATTACTGGAACATCACACGTATAATAATGTGTTGAACGCGCATCATGTCTGGGTAGTTTACATAAGTTAATATAACCAAAAGCCATACAAAAAAAAAGTAACCAAAAGAGCTTTCAGGATATTGAGCTTAAGTACCTTGCAGTATGTATCATCACTCCCAGAATAAATTATATGACCACTTCCATCAGAAAAGCAAACTGTGTTCACATCAGACTGCAATTTAAAAAATGAAATCAGATTCTAAAACTTGTCGAGTTCTATTTCTCCAGCAGAATTTGATATAGTAGAACTACTCATTCAGAAATAGATATGAGAACAGTTGCATGAAGTAGGGGAAAATAATCGGATAAAATGACGATTAAGGGCAAACAGAGGAAGGGACCTGAAGGTAAAGATTCACTAACTCTGCATATATTCAGGTTCTAATCAACCGATGCACTCATCTCATTTGAAATTATGATGATACAACAGTATAAGGTTTTCTGAAGGTAACTGCTTGCATAGATTGGTAGCGAAAACGTAATAACAGCATGTACATTAGGTACTCAATGCACACTAGATCCACAATACAAAGTGTATATCTCCAAAAGGAAAGAATTTGCTCTGGCAGATAGAGATCCATTCAAAAGCAAACTTAATAGAACTACATTTGCAAAAGAATAAAAGCAACGCTGAACACTGAGTCCCAATAAATAAAGCTTTGAGTAGTTGGCAAGAAGCATATCAGAAACAAATCCAAAAAAGCACAAGAACTACCAAACTTTTACCTCATGTGCTGGAATTCTGAGGGAAAGCTTGTTTGCCACAAGATCATAGACATATATAGAATCATCACTGCTTCCAGCTACGAGTTCTCGTCCATCAGTAGAAAATTTAACAGAGAAGATTCCAAAAGAATAAGGTCCATTGTCAGCTGAAAAATCCAAACCCTCATGGATCTCCTGGAGATAATAGAAGAGGAATGGAGACATATAACCTCAACTCAAGAATGCTGAGCAAACATATTCTGAAAGAAAGTCAAAATGGGAGGCAAGCTGGCAAATTCCAAAAAACACGAGATACCTCTGAGCCAAGAAACCTATCAATCCAGCATTTTGCCTAGACTGAAAATCTTGAGCAGATTGTTTATTTCATCAACTCCAGACAAGATAAAAGTAACTCTTGCTTAATTTTTTCTATATTTTCTTGAATGTTTCTTTCAAGAGTTATGATCCATAATTGTAAGGGTAGTCAGAAAAATCAGAACTCCATAGGAATTCATTAACCGGCGCCACCATAGGATTCACAAAAGCACAATGGCAAGACTTTGATATGCACAAAAAGCATGCTCATGCCATCACACTACCGTGACTGTAGGAGCTCATAATAGCGCATTAAGTAGTTCTTGTCCAGCTTAGTGAATACAGACACATGGCTACGGAAGAAAAGTGGAACAACCATTAAAAGGATGCGGATGTGATCATAAAACTGATAAATTTGTCTTTTTAAGTGCTTCAAAAAGTATGCAAAGTACAAAGGTGCCATGAGTAATTAAAGGTATTACGGATTCCGTTTCCTCTGCCATATTTACCAGAGAAAAAATGTTCTTTAGAAAATTGCTGCAGGAACTAACCAAACTCAGGTGAAAATTTTGAAAATCTTATTACTGATTGCTTGATGATTCAATGGGAGGAATAGGACCTGTATTCAGGCGCAAGCTTCAATAAGCAGAGCAGACCTCTTTTAAACAATAAAAAGAATAAACTACAGATGTAAAAACTTTTCGATATTTTAAGCCAACCAAACTCTGGCGGAGTCAGGTTCCAGGGGAAAATCCACATGCTAAGAGCAGGGGTACTTGGATCTATTCACTCGAGACCTCAAATCCACTTGTAACCTTCTTATTTACTCCAACCAGCTGACTTAGGAACAACCACCTGATGCAGCCAAAAGATGATTGAGACATCATGAATCTGGCCATATTTCCTCAGGCAGAAACTGTAGATGAGAATTAATTGATAACTAGACAAGATTAAAAACTGTGCATCCACAAGAGGGAGGCACAGAGACCCTGCAATGCTGCTTGGATTGAGCTCTGAGGGCTTTTAAACTCCCGAGTCAAAACATGCTGAACAAAAGTCTAACAAAAGTTGAGCTCAGAAAAGGACTGGAAAAAAGAAAACCAAGACTGTTGCTTCAGGCTATTTCAGTTACACAGAATTTTAGGGCGCTGTCTTGCCCACCAAGAGGAGAAACCCTACTCAACAATGTTGGATTCCATTGAGAGCAAACCATCCTTGTAAGATTGCACATGAATATAAACAATACGAACATATATGCTTAAGAATGATCAGAAAATTGTCACGATAGGCCAATGTGTCAAAGATGACACATTGCTTCTACCAAAAAAAAAAATCTGAATTTAGTTATCCTTTTACCGTTATGTTTGCAAGAGAATCCGTAGCAGCTGAGCTGACATCAACAATATGGACAATGGGTGACATACTGGCATACACCTGCAAGTTAGAGAAAGATACGATATATTTTTTTTTGCTAAGTAAGCAAACAAGTATTCTTCAAGAGATGTAATATAAATATTCCACTAACGGTAGAATTAGCAAATGAAGAAACAAGAAAGCTTCTACCCGCAAGACAACGCAATAAAATGAGATTAATTAAATAGAATGCCATAATAAAATGCTTGAATTAACCCAGCAAAAATCAAATCTCTTGATGCCCATAGCAATTCTATCTGGCATGTGATCACTAAAGAAATCCTCACGTACACCGTGCACTGAATATTATTCCCCTTGTATGCATATAATCTTTTTTCTTCTCTTCCGTAGTGACATCACAAATTCTCTAACATCATAGAAGCCATTTTCATGGTAAAAACAGAACAAAAATACAATCTATTATAGTATTACGAATGGACAACTTGACTTTGAGAATCTGCCGCTCATTGATCAAGTGAAATAGGCCTTGCATTACTATGAAATAACATCTGTTATGTATAATTATCCCAGCTCCTATCTGACAACTTCTAGACCAATATAAAGACCCAACAGACAATTACATGAAACTATCTGAATAGCACTAGTAATTTCCAGAAGGACGGAAACGTAGAAAGGCCAAGTATGAGACACAACTGTAGCTCTCAATGTACATTCCTAAAAGAATGCCTGATGATAAATTAAGCTAAAACATGATGTATCCATATGAAAGAGAAATGCACAGTCTGGAAGCAGGAAAATAAATTAATATCTCTCAAAATACGGAATAGTTGTTAGTTTTTCAGCATTCATGATCTCCTTGGAAACTGTAAGAACTTGAATTGATATCCAAATAATTTCCCATACATTCTAAATAATAAAATAAAGTGTCATCTTGAATAGTTTCTCTGACCCACTAACACCAGGGGCCAGAGTCGGTCTCCATGCCCCAAAAGTAAAATTTTACTATGAGTCACACACACAACACTTGTCAGGGAAAAAAAACATTTACTTTTATGTGTGTGTCTATCAAATTTTACTACATACAAGTACAATATTTTGGTGTAACATATGATGCATGCCGCACGTAAAGTGAGAAACAGATGCTAACAACGTCCGTATGCCATACCTAGTTTCTTGAGACTGAGTTTGGAGAGATGTTCTACGACTTGAAAATACAAAAACTTCAGGTGATAAACATTTAGTCCCTTGCAAAAGATACATTTGGAGAGATGTTCTACGACTTGAAAATACAAAAACTTCAGGTGATAAACATTTAGTCCCTTGCAAAAGATACATGAACTCACAAGGTAATGCTGGTCAGGGGAAAGAGATGTATCAGTGATCGTCCACCGTAAACTCTTGGCAAGAATGTTCTTGTGACATTTCCATTCTTTTTCAACATTATAAATCTTAATGTGGCTACCCTGCAGAGGTTGTTGGAAAAGTAGAGTTAGAAATCACATTTACTACATTGATACATCTATTATACAGCTAGATAAGAGGATGCACCAAAAGAACCTGACACAGGAAATGTTTCTTAGGCTCAGTTTTTCTGACCACAGAAAGTGGTAAAATGTCAATGCATTAACACTCTAGTACATTACAATTCCCATGAAACATGTTCAAGTTCCAGTAACACATGTTGTACCTGAAAGCCAGCAATAAATAGAGAACCATCAGCTGAAAACTGCGAAACATAAGCTCGAGTAGTCATCTGATCCATGAGCAAAGGACCATTAACAGGCACATATCTGCTCAGCATATGACAACAATCAGCAGAAGAGAACCTCCCCCTTCCTGAATAATTACACTCTCGCCCTGCCAGCATCTTAACAGTAGAAACAGGCAGAGCCCGCCGCCCAGGGAAATCTTGGATCAAATGTTCGTGGGGCCTTGACTTCAGATTCGTCAAATGCGCTATCTCATGATCCAAACATCTTGGTAACTCCATCGGTCCTTGGCTGTTACCAACCTCATCCAAGCTCTTATCTTCCTCACTCGACTCAGGTTCAATCTTTAGTCTGCTCATCGCATAACCCATCGCAGCAATCGATTGCCAACCAGCAGCGAAATGCAGTACTGTATCTATACCGCCAGTGGCAATAGAATGAACAGCGGCACTGCTTGATCCCTGTCCCAGTTAACAATAATTCCACCACCAATCCCGCTAAACCAGTTCTTTTCTATACACAAGATGGGGGGAGGGAACATATAATTCCGGCATCACCAAGTGTAAACACGGAGAATACCGACCGACCGACCAAAGTCAAAAAATTAACCAACAGTCACATCACCACCCAAAAAGACGACTTCCCCCACATGTTACGAATTTTCGAACACATTCAGCTAAATTGGACTGCATCAGTAATCCAAGAGCTAATCTTGCTTCCCCCCGCTATGCGGTGGCCGAGATCAAGAATTCGACCATGATAACATCAACCAAGAACCATGTGCTTGAACATGGTGCCATAAATTCCACCCTATCGTCCCAAAGAATACTTGAAAAGGCCCCTCAAATTCTATCAAACACGTGCCCACGATGACAGTCAGAAGCGTCCCAAGTTCAACAAGAAATCGCACCCGTCCCTAGATTGATAGAAACCAGACATACACACGAGCCCCGACTCTTATCCAACAAAGATAAACTGGAACCCAAAGCAAGGGAGATTCATCGATGAAACCGAGGATCCATAAAGAACCGGTGAACCACTGACCTGAATCACGGGCTTTCTCTACTTGCTGAACGGATGATGCCCCCTTTCTTTGTCCTCCCAAGATCATGCGAGCTGGATATTTCCTTCCGCGGGCTTATAATTGGTCCACTGTCCGCTGTCCACTGGCCCCCCTCGTTCGGTCAACGTCGCAGCCGGGTGGTGCTTTGCACTTCGCGGGCTCGCGTAGTGGGCTTTTTCCATGGGCCGGCAATTTCATGTCAGCAAATCGCGTATAGGCAGTACAGGGATGAATGCCAAAATCTTTGTGCGTACAACATTAATTGCATCGATTCCCAGGGTCCAGTCTCCTCTTTTGGTTCACAATATGTTCTTGTACTTTGGTCACGTCATGTCTGATCTTTTACCAATCTCGCATCGGTAGCATGTTCGCGCCTGCAAAATTTCTCCGCGAAGCTTGCATTGTCATTGTCCGGGTAACCGTTTCGATTCTTCGATCTCGTCTTTCCATCTAGACGAGATCGCACCGGAGAGACGATGATCTTTTTGTTCATTTATGATGAGAAAATCTACCTTGGGTAGATATATACACTATTGAATTTTTAAAGACCAGGGGTAGCTACAATCCATTTGATACATAGAAAGTTTGCCTCGCGATTCTACTTCGAAAAAGGGTAGGGCATTTACAAAATCAATTGCACGAGAGTTGGGTATCTGTTTAAGGCTATAGAATAGAGCCCTCTCTACATGGCAAAGCGGGCCATCCTCGTACACAAGTAAGTAATGTCAAGCTATGTCAAATTAAGGTTGGAATCATGCCGCCTTTCAATAGAGGATCAAAGGAATAATGACACAAATAGTTTTTGAACTTTAGTCTAATGTAAAATATTATCTTTGGACTTTTACTTTCTATAATGTGGTTCCTCGACTTTGGGCAATGTCCAATGTTTTGAATAATATGATCCCGAAACTATCGATAAATGTTCAACGCAGTTCTTCCATTTATGTCACTTCACATTGTTCAGGCACTAAATTAATTATCTATCAATAATTCAAAAATCAAATTGAACAGACCAAAAGTTTAGGGACAACAGTGCACATCGCATCAAAGTTCAGATGTTACATTTCACGTTTGACCAAAAATTAAGGATCGCCTTTATCATTTTCGCGGGACCGAACGCAAATTCATTTTCTTTCTTTGTCCTCCCGAAAGTGAAGACAAACTAATGTCTATTGCAGTTATGAGCACAAATGGCACCCATACATGTGAAGAAAAGGGTAGTTGAGAAAGAAGAGGGCTGGTGAATCCGAGATGGAGATGATGGAGATAAAAGCCATGGGGGAAAGACAACCATCCTCTATGTGGAAATTGCTTTAATAGCCTCGAAATTGAGGTTGTCAAGTCAATCGAACACTTACTTTGGAAAGTTTAGCACAAGAGATTTGATCAGTTTGCTGCAGGAAAACAACAAGTGGCAACTGATTGACAGTTTAATTTTAGTGGATTCGGTGTGATTATTATTTTCAATTTTGGGCTCTTTTCTTTTCACATCCGAGGTTGAATTTGAGGTATTTATCGAGTTGATCAACCCAACTTAAACAGAAGTGTACCAGCTAAATTCACTAGCTTTTATACTCGATTTACAAATTCCCACGTGAAGTTCAATTTAATGTCGTTCAGAGCATCAGAATGCCCGGCCACGCATTCTCAACACATGAACCGCTCGAGAGATTAATGT
Source organism: Melaleuca quinquenervia (assembly GCA_030064385.1). NCBI lineage: Eukaryota > Viridiplantae > Streptophyta > Magnoliopsida > Myrtales > Myrtaceae > Melaleuca > Melaleuca quinquenervia. Next base: position 5,027,453 of record CM057728.1, on the reverse strand, counting down.
CTAAACTCATCCTATTTACATTACATCGATTTCATATAAAAGAACGTCACGACTTCCTCCAAGAGAGAAACCAACACACATCTCCACCATATCTTCATGCATTGTGAACAGTCCTTGCGGTAAGCCCAGGCGGCGTTGCTTTCGTGATGCAAGATAAAGAAAAGATCCCTTTCCAGCCAATCCGACGGCGTCTTTATCCCTAATGACTCCTAAAGCGAAATGCCATTTGCCAAACAGTGAACTCCATCTTTGTCCTGATGGACAGAGTGCATTCACACTACATGGTCAGGGGACAGTTTGACAGGAAGACATTGGCAACTAGAGAAAACCAAAGATGATCAGGAACAAGAAAGATTGGTGGGCAAATCATTATTAAATTGAAGCAATCGAAAAGCCCACAGTGACTATAAATAATTACTAAGGGGGGGTGACAGAGTGCAAACCAAAAAGAACATATTCTGAGCAAGGAAACAAAGAAAATTTAAGGAGGGGGGGGCCTAGAAAGTCAAATTGAGACAAGGTTCCATGTCCTTGTCCTGCTTAGCTGTTCCTACCACTTAGTGCCCATTAATTTAATCCCCCCCTAAAAAGCAAATCCCACCATCTTTGAAAGATTAAAGAGAAAATGAAAAATTCGAAAGCGTCCCCCCAGAATTCCCAATAGATCCAAGAAATCCCAACCATCCATGGATGGGTTCCCCCTTCCTCCCACCAAACGAAGACAAATTCGAACACAACTCCCTTGCTGCTTTCCCCAAAGCTTCAAGCACTCCTCCATCATCTTCAGGATGGGGGCAACCACAAGCCGCCAAGAAATAATCGAACCGATGTGGAAAGATGGCGAGAGCCCATGATTTTGACCCCTCCCCCAATGATTTTCCTCTCTTTTTTCCCTCTTGGCCCTCGTTTTCCTGGGAAAATCCTGTTGGATGGGTTCCGGCTCTGGGGACATTATCTGGGATGGTCCGTCACGCCGCATGCTGGTTTAGTGCCCATTGTAATCGGCTCACTTAGCAAACAACGGCGGTGCATCATATGACGTGCTAAGTCGTGGCCAATGCGTTTGAGCGAATGGGATACGATCGAGCTCGAGCAGCTAAGAAGAGCTTTGCCGTGATGTTCTGAACATTAATCTTTGTGTTCTAACTTGTTTATGGTATGACCGTCTTGAGGACTTAGTGGGGGAGGACTTTTCAGGATGCCAAGTGTTTCGGACATAAATTCGTAGTGGGATTACAAATGACTTTGAGTGGAAGATCAAGATCAGAATCTTGTGACCTTTGCAGAATTTCAAAGTCCTGCACTACGTGCACTGAAGCTTTCTTTTCGTTGACTTTGGTCATGCTTCTGCACAGTGGTTTCGTTCATGGACATTATGGAAGAATTGATTAATCCAACCAATCAAGTCTTGTTTTTCCCCTCACGGTGCGTTGAGAAAGATCTTCCTCGTGACCAAACTACAAGAGCGCATTTGACCGAGTCTAACCATAGAGCGTGCACACATGCATACCGCCCACCAACAAGTGGTTTCGCCATCAGAACAGAAGGAGAAAGAAGCAGTCCGCCTGAGAAGTAAAATATACAGGCAGAAGCCTTTTCTTGTATTGCTCTAGGCCACAAGTAACACATACATATTCCATACCATGATTGTATAATCAAAGTTCAGAAATTAGTGCTCCTAAGAATGACCACCAGCTAAAACCAGATCGATCGACCACCATGCATCGATGCCACTAGTCCTACCACCCCATTAATCCACAGCTGGAAGCTGAACACAGTAAGAGGTTATATTAGATATAAGACGACCCATCAGATTGTATAGCAGACTTCGATCGGCCACGATGAAGGCCACCACCTCCAGAGACCCAACTGACCGACATAACTCTCATTCTACCCCCATAAATGCTAGAACAGCAAAGAGGGGAGAAAACCAAAGGAAATACTACACGACCACCATTGCGATAGATGGGAAACCGAACACAAAACCCGAAAACAGTCAAGCTTGTGTTATGTATGGACTGCTTCTGCCTGTGAGGAGTAAGTAAGGTTAAGCGGGACTTATATTAACAGTCAGGCTTGACAAAGTTCTTGATCTCCTCCATGAGGCAGTAGAAATGCTCGTTGTTTGGGAGGAAATAAAAGCCGATCGTGGCCTGCTTCAGATATAGCAACTTCACTTCTTGACCGTTCCTTCTTAAACCTTCCACATAAGCTAATTGCCAGTCTTGGAGAAGATCCAGACCTGCCACGACAACAAGGCTCTTTGGAAACTTAAGCCCCTCGAGGCTTCTGCCGCGGGGACCAAAGGGATTGCAGGCGGGGTGGTCTCGGTCTTCCCCTTCGGGGAGATAAGCCCGCCAGTACCAATCGCGGTCCTCTAATCTAACAAAGTACTTCCCATCTAATCTCTTCTCGGATTCGGTTCTTTCTTGCCCGCCAAACAAAGGATGAAGAAGTATGTCGCCTAGTACTTCCACCTCGGCCTCGGCAGCCCTGACTGCTACGTGATGAGCGATGTTACCGCCTGAGCTATCGCCAGCTAAATACACATGGACTTTAGAGTCTATTCCGCTCATCAGCCACGGTCTTGACTTCACCCACTTCAGGGCTGCCCAACCATCGTCGTAGGCAGAGGGGTATCTGTGTTCGGGCGAGCGGCGGTAATTTACCGACACAACTGCCCCCTTGCAAAGGCTGACAAGTCGGCGGCAGAAGGTGTCATAAATCGCGCTGTTGGCGGAGGAGTGGCTGAAGCTCCCACCGTGGAAGAATAAAATGACGGGGACAGCCTCGGTGGTGCTCAGAGGCTTCTCGAGCTCTTCAAATCCCCATTGAGATACATCATCGGGCGCCGGTAAGTACACCCGGTTCAGAAGGCCGGTGGTCCGATCGACATGATCGAACGACAAGACTCCGTCAACTGGGACGGTGTTGGCAGGCACTTTCCGGTCAAGGAACTCAGCCAAGTCTCTATTGAAGCCCCCATCGGGCCGGCGTAGGAGATTGTATGCTAGCTTGAAGTTGGAGATGAGGACCCACGTGTTTAGGGGAACAACTCTCTACAAGAGAAAGGGGAAAAATGAATTACTGCTTGGAATGTAACCAACGGTACTATGAATTCAACGTGTTAAACAACAGATGGATCTAGCAAGAAACCAAGAAATGTACAAAGCAAAATGAAAAGATCATCATTAACAGGGGAAGTTGGATAATTTACTGGAAAAGGAAACAGGAAAGGTTGGAGAGAGGATGACTCGTCCTCCACTAAATGTGAAACTGCCAAACTCTTCGTCCGATCAAGCCAGGACTTCTCGCCATTGCTTTAATCGACACTCAAATTTCAACCACTAAACTTAAAAACAAAAAGCAAAAACGCCCAGAAGCAGAGACGCCATCAAACAGATCGTAAATCAGAACGACGATTGAAAAGCACAGGTAGCCACGAACGCCCAAATTTTTCGAACTCGCAGTGGGTACGCGGCTTTTTTTCCCACGAATCAAGCAAAATCACCTCGGGCATCGCCTTTCCAAACAAACAAGCTCAGGTCCAATTCAGGCGAAACTACCAAAAAAATAGAAGCATCGAGAAAAACCCCAATAACCAGATCGCGAAATCAGCTCCAATTATCATCCCAAACCCCCCGAACACCCAATCACAGCTGGGCTTGTTCAAGAAAAGAGAACACCATGAAGCTGAAGAATCACAGAGGGATTCGAGAAAGCACCTTAGATTCATTGGCGTTGACTTCATCACTACCGGCCATGAGACAGCCAGAGATCCGACACCCAGAAGGCCAAGAAGAAGAAGAAGAAGAAGAAGAAGAAGCCTAGACCCAACGGGCGACCTTCATTGAGACAGCCTTTCTGAGAATCATAATAACGGCCCGAGAGTTTTGGAGAGCAATAAAGAAGCCGGCCTGCTCTCTCTCTCTCTCTCTCTCTCTCTCTCTCTCTCTCTCTCTCTCTCTCTCTCTCTCTCTGTGTGTGTCTGCGCGGCTGATTCGCTGCGTAGCGAGCGTGGGTGATAATTTGCGCCGGAGATTCCTCGTTGAAGAAGATAAGGGGGACGGGAGGGGGCTCTGAACAGGGGAAGGGACAGTTCTTCTTCTGATGTAACCGGGGCACAGAGAAGGGCTCAGACGCAATATTTGTAGATCGAAGATCACTCAGATACGCGTATGCGTGCGAGAGCGAGAGAGACGAGCTTAAAGTACAGACGAGAGAGAGAGAGAGAGAGAGAGAGAGGGAGAGGGAGAGGGAGTCAAAAACGCAGAGGAACGACGGAGCGCAGCGAGTGGCGAACGGAGACGAGAGAGACGACAAACTGGGGCGGCCGGATTAGACTGTGCAAGTGGGTCCCCTTACTCCCCATCCTCAAATGTATCGCTATATTAACTCCCTCAACTTTTGCCTAATTCCACTTTTCCCCCGCTCTGGAATTTCGGATGCCCCCTAGGGGTCGATTTTAATTTCTTCACTTGAAATTCATGACCTGACATCAAAGTTTTAAACCAGATGTGAAATATTTTGGGTGTGCAGAGCCACAGAAGCTTGAAATAGTACAAATTTCAAACGTACAAATCACACCTAATTAGACCGCAAATCGATAACTTCTCTCGATCTTAATAATCCTGAAATCGCTTTTTGTTATGCATTCCATGCTATTTGTTATATATAAGAAAATGGAGCTCTTGAAATTGATTTGCACATTGCACATACATCATGTCTCTCGAGAGACACGCGACGCTATAATTGTCTCTATTTACAAGAAAGAAGTATCGTTGCGCAATCGATCAAGTCGCCGGAGGCTCCAAGCATGAATTTTATTACAATATCAAATACAGGACATGGCAAGCAACGCATAGGAAGGGTCGTAATATTCAAGCTTGTTTCGATCGATCTGGTTTTGTCTGATTTTCAAAATCTAACAAGTTTTTAGATGTTTTGTAATTTACGAAACTTAATAATTTGAACCAATGACTCGTCATATGTACTATATAAATTTTATTAGTATTAATTTACTGAAAAAGAAGGGAGATCCGTAAGAGCCCATGTCTTCTAATTTTTTGACATCTTGGCAATTTGTCCTATTTTGTTACATGGATTTGGCCGCGATATGCTCGTGGAGTGGCATTTTCACTTTAGTGGATGAGCTTTCATCCCGCATGAGCCTCCCAGAAAAAGGATAAAATTATGATTTTTATAAAATTGACCGAGAATAAAAATTATTCAACCGACGATCAATTAAAGTCGGTTCCTTGCACTTTTCACTAAAGCGTATTAGCGAAAGATATATCGACGTCCATTAATTATTTGGCCCATTTAAAGTCAACACGCGGCAGTTATAATGTCAATATCGAGGATGGTTTTTCTTTTTTTTTCCTTTCTTTTTTTTTTCAATTCTGTAAATTCTTATAATTTACTCCCATCTTTTTTCGATAAAAAAAAAATCAAAGAAGATCGTGAGGACGATAGGGTCGAAGTCCTCCCGATCGATAAAGCATGATACATGCCACCGAATTGAAAACTTTGCTATTGAGTTCCATCTAAGATGGGATCGAGTATATTTTGTAAGAAAAGTTTTCAAATTTTGTAGCACTCGAAGCACGAAAGAAAAATACCAAATTGAATGATGTAGAGTTGCTCTGTAGAGTTTTGTAGACCATAATCGGGAAATCAACTTCCTATTTATGAGTAATTCTCCGGAATAGAATAATTATTGAATTACGAATTCATTTAAACCCAACTAATTTAGTTAGCAAGCCATATTGACAACGTACCAGCATATATAGTCATGAGACATTTCCTCTACTAATTAAATGAGTTCGATTAAATCATGTTATTTTTTATACTTGTTAATACGGCTTTTACAAAATTGCCTAATTGAAGATGTTATTCAGATTACGTTGGTCTTATTTGTCCTTTTATCGATTTGAGATTCGGGATTAGACTCGGGCTCTTTATAAAGTTTCATCTTCTGTCCATCCTCTAATTAACAATCCGAATTGTTGAGAAAATTAAGACCCGGGAGAAATCAAAGAGAATAAGGGACAGGGGGAAAGCACCGAGGATCCTTATTTTCCCCGAAGCCCGTCGTCCTACTGACTCCCGCCCCAGAGCCAACCCCACACCCCGTTGGCGAATTCCCCAATCTACCCTCGGTGCCTCCCCAAATCACGAGAAAGCTCGCGATGAGGGAGACACGTGTTTTGTCCGGTAGCGCGGGGGCGCGTGACGGCATGTCGCTTTTCGTTTTAATTTTCATTTCTCCCTTCTATTATTCTTTTTTGGCCCGTCTCCTTAGTTTTCTCCTTTCTTTCGCTCGACCGCTTGTCGTTTTACGGGTGGGGTTGGGTTTTGGCTCTTGTCGTATCCGATGGAAGCGTGTCGCATCTTTATCGGCGCGGGTGACCGACACGTGGAGCGCTTATCGCAGCGGGTGACCGACACGTGGAGCGCTGGTCGGGTTACTGTGCATTGGGCCCACGATAGAAGGAGAGAGGAGGGGGGGTCTAGAATGCGGTACGACGTTCGGAATCCCCTCTTTGCCCTGGGCCCCACAGGTAACGGCCGCTGGAGCTGCCACGCGTCGGCCTGGGGTTTCATCACGCGGTGGTGATCGTCGGACCATTAGTATCGCCAGTTTCCTCCTCTCCATTTTTCCCGGGGGCTAGAACGGGAAATGTAGGAGCGAAAGAGTTAAGCACAGTGGAAAATCTAAGACTTATTATAAAAGTGAATTTGAATCATAAGGCTTTCAAAAAAATACAATCGAATCATAAAAATTATCAAGTTGACGAATTTAAGTTCTTTCATTAATCTAATCCAGGTTAACAAACAAAAAAATGCTAATAAATTCCATAATTTAATTATACTTTTAGAAAATTGCGCGACCGAAAGTTATGCTTTCATAATAAATTTTATGACTTAATTATATTTTTTGAAAACTTTTTGAATTTTAATTGAATTTTCGAGGCGAGTCCTTTAAGCTTCATATGCACCTATCGATAGTTCCAATAATTCCCTTGAGACATTAACTAGGCATGTTCGATTCGAGATTATTTAACTATTTAAACAACGATTACTCATAACACGAAAATAATCGGTGCATTAATCGTCTATCGGCGCTTTTATTTTATGCGCACGAAACAAGAAATTAAAAAGAAAAAAGGAATGGAATGAAAATAATATTGTAATAACGTGTTGGTCCTTGTGAGTTTGGCCGCATCCCTTGTCTCATACGAAGGTGGCTAAGCATGTGCCACGCACTCCCGCCTACCAAACGCATGGAATTGATGATTCCACGCCCTTCTTTTTACACTCATTTCCCCCTCTTTTTCTTCTTCTTTATATTGTCCTTTTTTAAAAAAAAACCTTTTTCGACTTTTTAATTTTGTATTGTCTCCCTTGCGTAACAGCTGATTTGTCTTCTTGTGCTTGGGTTGGGGTGCATATGTTTTTATTCTTGGTTATTTTCACCAAAGAAACTATTGGACCTTTGCCTTTTTACTTATCGTTTCATTTAAATCATGCTTTTAGTAGTTTTAAGGAAAAGTAGCACAAGTGAAAGGTATCTTGAATAAATTAAAAATTAAAAAATCACATTCTATACTGGGTCAAAATTTAGAGATCACAATAAATAAATTAAAAGTTCAGAAATGACATTATATATCGAGCTAAAGCTTCGGGATTATATTAAAATAAATTAAAATTTTAGAAAGTACATTTTTTATTATGCTGAAGTTTATAGATTATTTGTGTCGTTATTTACAATTTTTAACTTCCTAGCACTTGAAATTTTCATGGTGTATAAGTTTTTGACGATAAAATAGAATTGGTGCATGAGTTTTTTTTTTTAATTCTTCAAATATTCGGGTAACGTTCTTGACTCTGATGGGAAATGGAAAGGTCAAATCTTATTGTTTTTGTGGAAACTCGATCAAAACAAAAGCTTTTAAGTCTTTTAAGGGTATTTACTTTGAACATTGCTAATGGGGTCATTTATATCTATACCGAGTGAGGAAATTGTTTGCATTTTCCGAAGACCGATTACAAAGAACGGAAAATAAAATAATAAAAAAAAGAGGACGATTCGATTACAACAAGCTTTCCTTATCGAGATGTCGAATGAAATATCCTCGAACGGTCTTACGTTTTCATCCGGACACGCACTGAATAATCATGGCGGGCATGTGAAAGATGTCTCCATCTGCTCAAATAGAAACCACAGGCGCCCTCGGAGTTATGGAGACATCTTCGACTTTCACTCGTTGGCGGATTTTAAAATTGCAATAATGTCGAGCTCCGATGACGAAGACGTGACGTGGAATTTCGCAACTAGGGTTGAAAAAAAGCGCGCCCCGCTTACCGCATTGGAAATTAAAAATATTCGAGTAATCGCTTCGTGGATGGAAATTACGAAAAAGAATTAGAAAAACGTTTCCTAATAATTCCCCACCCCCCCCCTTTTCTCCTAAAAGAACGTGAGGCCGACGTCGGGGTTTTGGCTTGTAGCGCGTGAGGTCAACAAAGAAACCGGGGACAGCTTTTGGCATCTTGCGCCGCTTCGGTCAATCTTTACCAAGCGCAAGAAGTCGCGTCGCTGCCACCTGTGACTATTTATTGCACGATTTCTCGTCGGACAGTAAAATTGCATTGGACGATGAAATTTTTCTTGCCGTTTTCCATTTTATGATAACACGCTCCCCCCGGATCTCTCCTGCTCGTACGCGTGTCGTTTCTTCATCATCCGGGACAGAGATGTCTGCCCCCCTCCCCTTCCTTTCCGTGTCCTTTTTAGATCGAGATGTCTGAAAACGTACGGCGTTTGGATAGGAAACCGTCCGGAATTTTCGTTGGTTTTCTCATCTACTGAGGAAAGTCATGGAAACCCGCTTTTCCGGTTCGGTTCAAATTCGAACGAAGCGCTCTCCTTGTACATTGTTAGTGTAATCGACCATCCCATAGCCAACGAGTGAATCGGAGATCTCGTTAGGAGCGAACAATAGTTCAGGGTCGACTCAAAACCGGCTTGATTGGGTTTTTAAGACGATTGATCGGTTTTCGATCATGAAATTTATAATTCGATATTGTACGGACTGATTGTTGATCCTAAAATTTTGGGATGGTTCAATCCGGACCAACTTGACATATATTGTACATAGATTATTTGAAATGGACCGACTGAGTCGTCTTATATAATATAGGCTGCACATAGAGCAAATATGAGTTTTATTTGGATGCCTATATAATACTTCAAGAGCAAATGTACGGTTATTCATTCTTTTTCTTACCAAGCCCTAATTTGATAGAATGACCTTGCTTGTTGCATGCCTTCTCGCTCGTCGTCGGCCTTGCTCGCATCATCATCGTCCTTGTCCTTGCTCACCGCTTGCCTAGCTTTTCACTCACCTTGCGTTGCCACTCGCCTTGGCCTTACTCTGCCAACTTGCCTTTTGTTTTGGGTTCACTTGTGTCGCCTTGTTGCTTGTCTAATTCGTCGCACCTTACTCGCCTAGCTCATCTCTCATCTCAACCTCGCTCGCCTCGTCGGTTGCCTAACTTGCCACTTGTCTTGGCCTTGCTCACCTCGCCACTTGCCTTGTCCTCACTCGCCCCAATATATCCTCTCCTAGCGGTCTTGGGTTGACCTTGGAACCCATAGGGTTGGTCCGATCCTCAATCCATGCTCGCCAGGGTCAGTGCTTGGTCCTAAAAATTGAATATCGACACTGTATGGTTTGGTCTTTAGGTTAAGTGTTATACGGGACCGACCTGGCCTATGCCCACCCTTAGATTTGATCCGAGTTTTGATTCTCGAAATGCACCCGCGGGCATACTGTATGCGACATAAACGGCATGACTTCGCCATAATAAGAAGACCAAATCTGTGGTGGTTGGGGATGAGGCGTAACATGTACTGTGGACGTGTAAACCAAATCTTGAAAGCTCGAACGCATAGATTCCCCATGAAAGCATAGGTTAAAGCAGACCCGACCGGGTACAATGAATGTGAGGCTTCTTCTTAGATTCCAAAAGGACAGGGAAAAAAAGAAAAAGGCGGGGAATCACCGATCTCTTTTGTTTACCGTGAATTAAGGGATACAATTATTGAATAATCCGTTAAAGGGTACGATCCTCATCACATGTGTCCATTGCATAGATGACAACGGTTCACGAGTTATGTGATGTGAATTTTGTTTGAAGTATAATCATCCTTGTTCGAAACGGTGGACGGAGAAACAATATCGTAACGCATAAATCATACTTTTTAGTCAACCGACCGTGAGATAAGATGCTTATCGTAACGATCGAGTCGGAAGTTTCGACCTTATATATATATCGAAAGAATTCTCGACATATGTTTTTTTTCTAAATTTATCGAGCGTCGGTCACGCGTGATACGCGCAAACATAAAAGAAGTAAAAAAAGAAAAGCAGCATATTCGTTTTACGAATGGGGCTGGGTACGTTGTTTTCTAGGGTTTCCTCTCGACAATTAATTTTTCTTTTCGATAAAGTATTATTGTGAATGCCCACCTCTGGGGGGTGGACCATGTCATGATGCTGACTAGTGTGGGTGAGTTAAAAAATAAACATTTCTCTAGCCAATCAAGGCCGACAAATTTTCCTAGGTGAATTATAAATAAATATAACCCTAGGCAATCAAGCCCGACAAATTTTCCCTAGACTAGACTTTCAAGCAGAGAACTTCTCGCGAGTGATTAGATTTATAAAGCAAGACTAATTAGATTGGCAAAATAAGATAAGGGACAAGTTGGGTTGGGGGGGTCGTATGGAGAATGCATGTATCTCTCGATTTTGGAATTTGTTGGATGCATGCACCCTTGGCTCGATACGTAAAGTAATACTTTAGGCCTCAAAGTAGAGCCTAAGGTTTCCTTCTTCAATTTACTTAATCAGCGCCGGGTGTGGATCGCCTGAGAAGAGAAGAGCAATGGAGAAGAGGGCTGAATTCTCTTCTTCTGATTCATCTTCTATTTAAAACAAAATGAGGGAGCATTTAAAGGAAAACGATGTAAGGGTGTTGAATGACTTGATTGATCCGGAGGGAAGCGTGAAATAGGCTAAGTATATAGACTTAATGAACTGCACAAATAAAGTTGAGAAAAGTTACGATGTCGGTTCAACTATTGGTTAGGCACACTTATGATAATGGATAGTTATATATGTTGGTCTTGGAGATTGATAGGCCCAATTGAAAGTACTTATTATTATTATTATTATAATAACAGTCCTTTATATCCATGATCAAGTCTAATGCTAGGTAGTTCTTGACTAGCATAATTATGCCTTCAGATTCCCAAGGATGGTGGAAGAAAAATCTTTGAACATCCTTCTTGCTTCGTTTTTTCAATTGGTAATTTGATGTCTCTCTTTAATTATAACGTGAATCGTGAATGTTACGATGTTGAAGGTATGTACCTCAAGCGCCACATAAGGGCGTGGTTTCTTCCTTTCGTTCTTTCTTTTCGCTTTCGAGGCCGAACTGCCGTTCTCAGATCAAAGTCTAAACCGCACCTCCATGACCACGAGGACGAATGCTAGAGCAGATGCATTTCTCAAGACATAAATCTGACAACGTCATTTGCTGTGGAATCGTTCCTTGTTAGCTTAAGCTTTTGCGTGTATGGCTCTTATGTGCACGACATAACAAAATTCTAAGTCAAATGCTTCGAAACCACGTCTCTCTCTTGCCCATGACCTTCTGAACCACTTCAGTCTGACCCACAGAGAGAGAGAGAGAGAGAGAGAGAGAGAGAGAGGAGCTAATGGGAAGTCCATATAGAACGAGGTAATGGTTGATGATTGGAGCATGTGTTATTGGATCCAACTCCTCAGTTTGGAGATTCCAAGTCTCCACGTAAGTCGTGATAATACGTTGGTCTCTGCAATTTATAACTTAAGTAAAATGGGAGCTCCGACGCACCAAGGACGATGGCTCGTTGCCTCACGGGACGAGCCAGATGAGCACGTTTTCACACGCGTATGCACGTATATTGAATCGTATCTTTGTCTAGCGGTTTGTGCATATAACTTTAAGTTATTTTCAAAGTATGAGATCATAAATTCATATCTTTTCATGCCCTCGTAGCCCAATCAAGTCGATTAAAGAGGCTTCTCAAACTGAGGACACGGGATGGAGTTAAGAGATGAAGGCTAGTGAATTTTGCATGCTAAGTGTTGGGTATATGGTCATTCCAAAGTGCAAGCATTTGCTCTCTTTTCCATGAGGAACATTGAGGATCGCAATAACGTGTATGAAAGGAGAACGGAATTAGGTTCCCAGCGACTCGGGTGGAACATTTGGGTGGAAAGGCCTTTCTAGGCTAGACACGTCAAAAGAAGAGGACTTCTCGAACCAAGGACATGGGAAGGAGTCAATAGTGAAAGAGAAGAAGGCTTGTCAGTTACGTGACGAAATTGAAAATGCTTTGGAGACACGCATAGTCATTCTATGCTGCAAGTGTTTGCTCTATTTTCCATGGAAAACATTGATTTAGTACAATGATATGTAGGTAAAGAAAAGGATCCAAGACGTGACATTTTAAATGACAGACTCTGCAGGTAATGGAATTGGGTCTCCAGTGATTCTAGTGGAACATTTGAGTGGTAAGACCCTTGCAAGCTAGATACGTCAAACGAAAAGGACTTCTCAAACCACGAACACAGGAAAGAGTCAATAGAGGAAGAGTGGAAAGCTCTTCAAATTACATGCCGGAACTGAAAATGCTCTAGCGACATATATATCCAAAGCTGTAAGTATTTGCTCTCTTTTCCACTAGAAACATCAATTGGTCACGATGATATGTTGGTAAGGAGAAGAGAGCAGATGATGCATCTCTCATGACATTATCCATTACAGATTTTGTGGCCTATGAAATTGGGTTACTAATGATTCTAATGGATGATTTGAGTGACGAGACCTCGTAAGCCAGACATGTCAAATGAATAGGACTTCTCAAACCAAGGACATGGGGAGGAGTCAACAGCAACACAGTCGAAGGCTCGTCAAGTTGCATGCCAAAACTGAAAAATGCTTGAATGATAGGTGTAGTCATTATAACAGCAAGTATTTGCTCTCCTTTCCATGAGAAACATTGATGGATTACAATGATAAGTAGTTAAGGAGAAGGGATCAAGTGACGCTTCTCTCAGCCAATGGAATTAGGATTGACTCCAGTGGAAAATTTGAGCGGTATAGCCCTCCTATGCCAGACACCTCAAACAAGAAGGACTTCTCGAACTGAAAACATGGGAAGAAGTCAATAGGGAAAGTATCAAAGGCTTGTCAAGTTATGCTTCACCGACAGGTAGAGTTGTTCTAAGCTGCAAGTATTTCCTCTCTTTTCCACGAGAAACATTGATGGACTACCATGATATGCAGGTAAGGTGAAGGGATCGGATGACGCATCTCTTACAACATTATTGATAATAGATTTTGTAGCCAATGAAATCGCATTTCGAGTGACTTTAGTAGAACGTTTGAGTGGTAGGGACTTCCTAGGCCAAACAATCAAACATAGAGACCTTCTCAAATTGAGGACACGGGGAGGAATCAACAAGGAAAGAGCGGAAGGATTGTCAAGTTACATGTCAAAATTGAAAATGCCTTATCGATAAGATATATTCATTCTTTGCCGCAAGTATTTGCTCGCCTTTTTCCAAGACACATGATGGATTATAATGATATATAGGTAAAGAGATGGGAGAAGACAATGCATTCCTCATGACATTGTCTCAGTAATATATTATGGAGGCAATGGAATTGGGTTCCTAATGACTCTAGTGGACATTTTAATGGCAAGGCCCTCGTTGGCAGATACATCAAACATAGAGAACTTCTCAAATCAAGGGCACGGAAAGGAGTCAAATAGGAGAGAGTCCAAGGCTCGTCAACTAACATGCTAGAACTGAAAATTGCTTCGGCGACGTGCATAGTCATTCTAAGCTGCAAGTACGTGGTCTTCTTTCCACGAGAAAGATTGATGGATTACCATGATATGTAGGCGAGGAGAAGGAGTAGATGATGCATCTCTTATGACATTGTTAGTAATAGATTTGCAGTTAATGAAATTTTCCCAGTAACGACTTTGATGGAACATTCGAGTGCTAATGCACTCGTCGGCGGGGCACGTTAAACTAAGAGGACTTCTCAAACTAAGGAAACCGGAAGGAGACAATAGGGAAAAAGAGTGGAATGTTTGTCAAGTTACATGCCAAAACTAACAATATTTAAGCGATAAAGATAGTCATTATAAGCTACAAGTATTTGCTTTATTTTTCATGAGAAATATCGATGGATACAGTGATACGTAGGTCAGGATAGGGAAGCCGATAGCACGTCTCTCACAATATTGTCAATAACAGATTCTGCAGCCTATGGAATTGGGTTTCCGGTGACTTCAGCTGAAAATTTTGGGTGGTAAGGCCCTTGTGTGCTGGACATGTCAAACAAAGAGGATTTCTCAAACAGAAATCATGGGTAGGAGTTGAGAGGGAAAGAATTGAAGGCTAGTGAAGTTACATGCCAGAATTGAAAATACTTTGAGGATAGGCATAGTCATTGTAAGATGCAAGCATGTGCTCTCTTTTCCACGAGAAACATTGATGTTACAATAATATGTAGGTCAGGATAAGGAAGCGTATGTTGCATCCCCTTATAACTTTGCAAGTAATAGATATCACAGCCAGTGAAATGGGGTTTCTAGCGACTCCAGTGGAACTTTTGAGTGGTAAGGCCCTTGATATGCCAAACACGTCAAACAAAGAAGGGTTCTTAAACAAAGGATACAAGAAGGAGACAAGAGGGAAGGAGTCGAAGGCTGGTCACGTTATATGTCAGAATCGAAAAGGCTTCAGAGGCAGGTGTAGTATTTGCTCTCCTTTCCATGACAAACATTAATGAATTACAATGACATGTAGGTAAGGATAAGGGAGCAGATGGCATATCTCTATCGACTGATGGAATTGGTTTTGGAGTGAGTCCAGTATAGCATTCGGTTGGATTGGTAAGATCCTCGTACGCTAGACGCGTCAAAATAAAGAGAACTTCTCAAGCAAAGACACGTGAAGGAGTCAATGGGGAAAGAGTCGGAGGCTCGTCAAGTTGTATGGCGAAAATGCTTCAGCAATAGATATGATCATTCTAAGCTGCTTATATTTGCTTTCTTCTACGTTGAAAACGTTGAGGGATTACAAAATATATGTAGACAAGGACGTCAAGGGAGGGAATGGCGCATCTCGGATTGTTCTACATCGGTTGGAGAATGCATTGATAGACGATTTATAAGTGTGAAAGAAAATCTTTTTCTAAAAGCTAGTTTTTCGGATGAGAAATGCGCAAGACTGCTCAAAGTCTAAATCTAACAATCACACGGGAGAGTTACGGGTTGTTACCTCTCCGACCCAGGCTCGATGTGTAAGGGAGAGATTGTTGAGGTTGTCCCACACTGATTAAGGAACGTGTTGTCTGCACAATTTATAAGTGTAAGGGAAAACCTCATTCTTTTTTGGAACGAGAGAGGCCAATACCACTCAACGCTTGTGACATAGTTAGCACTAGACAATGCGGATGGGGAAGAACATGATTCGAGGGATCAAAAACTGACGGAAAAAGACAAGTCAAGGTTTGATTTCGAAATATCTTGTGGAAGTTCCACGATCATCACTGATGTCTTCGTCCAAAGGATAACCTCATCTGGGAAAGATGCGCATCGACATGGCCGTGTCCCCAGTTCATGCAGGACTTACAATATGGATGCGTCCAGAAGTTGTCTGCTGAAGTGGTCGCAGGCCGTCCGCCACTCAGCAGAGTCCAAGGCCCAGACATGGGTCAGGATTTGGTCGTGTATACCAATGCGTCGACGGTACATTTAACATCAGCTTAGTCCAATCAAAGCTTTAGTCGATGCGGACGATCGTTTCCACTTTCCTTTCCATTTGCAAGAGGGCAGCCGGAGACGCAATAAACTTAGGTTGGCCAGCCGCGGGACTTCGGCTTAAGTCTGTTTCCATATTCCGAATTCAAAGTGCCATATCATCGACAGTCGTATCATTTTGTGTAAGGTTCTCCTCACCAAATACCGACTATTCGTCTTCACCGTCATGCTCTGTATTTGCCAAGAGAAGAAACTATTAGTTCATCTTAACTTATTCGTATGACTTTTTTAAATGACTTTTATCCTTTGCCTAATTCAAATTTCGGAACTCTCGCAGTTTTAATTCTTTCTTTTGTCCAAGTACAAAACTTTCGGAATTTGCACAAATTGGATTGTTTTAGCTACGTGAATATTACTTTTTGAAATTTAAATAATATCACGATTTCTGCAAGAAAGTAAAAGTTACATTAAACGATTTAAAGATCGGTGGCCACTAAGCCAACTTTACGCATGTCTGTCACTTCCACAAAAGCAGGATAACTCATAACTCATAAAAATAATGTATGAAAGATTTGGAGTACTAGTATGGTAATTAGGTATTTGACGTTAGGAGCATGTGGGGATGTAGCTCAAATGGTAGAGCGCTCGCTTTGCATGCGAGAGGTACAGGGTTCGATCCCCTGCATCTCCACCTTCATCTTCCTTGGTGTTTTACTTTTTTGAGTACTCTTTTGCTTCTTCCCTCCATATCTCCTTCGTCTTATCTCGCTGCTCCTCCATTCTCCCTCGCTCGGTCGCCTCACCCGGAAGAATCTCGCGACGCACATGTCAATGGCCGTGCCCCTCTTCAACCTCGCCCCTGATCTCTCCGTCTCCAGGCTCTGCTTAGGTTTCTATTTGAAAGCACCTCTTCCTGCTCTCTCGTCCATCTCTTCCGTTCGCTAACGCCGCTTGCTATTGTCCTCAGGAACTATGACTTTCGGCGAGCAGAATTCGATGACGGAATCGTTCCGCCTTCTCGACCACGCCTTTGTCGCCGGGATCAACTTCTTCGACTCCGCCGAAATGTATGTTTTGGCGGATTCCTGGCACTTAAAATTGAATGTTTGTTTGGATTGAAATTTGAATCTCTGTCAGTATCTTTTTTTTTTTTTTTTGGGATTTCGGATGGCATGCGCAGGTATCCAGTTCCTCAGCGTGCTGATACTCAGGGCCGGAGCGAGGAGTATCTCGGCCGTTGGGTGAGAGACCGGAAAATTCCTCGCGATACAGTGGTATTGGCCACAAAGGTTTACTGATGTTCTGACTCTTTGTTGTCCCTTTTACATTGTTTCTCGTTTGAGGAGCATAAGCTGATCCTAGTTCCTGCCTGATGATAGTACTTTGTTTTGTGAATGCTTGACTTAGTAGCATTGCATTTGCTCAAGAGAAACTATGTTCAGTTGTGTGTAATCCGAGCTAAGGGAAATGTATAGAACCTAGGATTGGTTTAAGGAAATGTATAGAACCTAGGATTGTGCATATGCATCAACCAACCGCAGATGATGCGGGAGCGTGAAATGAGCTAAGGGTGCATTTAGAGGAAGTAGCCTTTGTGATCCTTGTACTAGGAAGGAAATCATATGTTGCTTTGGATGGTACATGTTAGTAAGGGGCAGGTATGGGTGTCGTGCTTATCTGGTCCTAAGCTGTATCGATGCATCCATTTTCTTCCTTTCATTTTGCATGCGTTGAATATTTTCCTAAGAGTGTCCTTCCTGTTTTATTTGGCCAATTTTAAATTAATCAAAGGATTCTTTGTTAAAATTTGTCATAAAGGTGAGTGGACCATCTGGACAAATGACTTGGATTAGAAATGGGCCAAAGTGTTTGGATGCTTGGAACATATCCGAAGCCATTGACAATAGGTAAGTTCATGCTGTTCCATCAGACAGGGCTTTATATTTCTTCTATTGAAATAATTGAACAGAGCAGTAGATCCATTTAGATGGAACAAATTATTTGGCTTCCCTCATTCTTCCATAGGTCCTGTTACATGTCCTCATTTTGTGACAAATGCTTTTAAATCAGGGTCTATCTTTGCATATTTCAGTGAATATCATCACTTTCAGCCTAGAAGTGACTGAGTTCCTTAATTTACCCATATCTCAAAACAAATAAAACCATAATGGTCCACACGTTTGCTTTTATTAAGAAAACTAGTTGTTTGTCATTTTGCCAATCGTTTTCAGTTGGCCAGAAAGCTTTTTTCTATTTGCATACTAGTTTCATTTAAGGAACTAAATCACCAAAACCTGATTCTTTTTCCAATGTGATTTTGTTAACCCTACCAACCTGGAGGTTGTTCTGATGCTTGTCCAACATGATTTCGGGGAAACTCTTTACAAAAACTCGAGTTCTACCACTCTCATGGGGTTGTATCATGTTTAAACATGAAACACTATTTATTCTTTCCTGTAACTAAAAGATATGTGGGTTTTGAAGTTTGTTAATGACGAGCATTGCTACATTATTCTGAAGAATTGTTTGTCAAGTATGATGTTCATACTTGCATTATCTAGCATAAATTGACGGCTCATTTCTCAATGTTGCAGTTTATTGAGATTGAGGACAGACTACATCGATCTTTATCAAATACATTTGCTACATTATTCTGAAGAATTGTTTGTCAAGTATGATGTTCATACTTGCATTATCTAGCATAAATTGACGGTTCATTTCTCAATGTTGCAGTTTATTGAGATTGAGGACAGACTACATCGATCTTTATCAAATACATTGGCCTGATCGGTTTGTATGTCAATACAATCCGCTCTTTCTTGATTTTGTTGGAAAGGAGTTATAGATGTAAATACATTTGGAAGACTGATGATGTTTCATATACTTGCTCAACATCATGAGGCTTTTTCTTTTTTTTATTTTGAGTGGATTTTCAACAGATATGTGCCAATGTTTGGAGAGTTTGAGTACGATCCAGCCCATCAGTACAGTGCTGTTACTGTAGAGGAACAACTTGAGGCACTTGGCAGGGCCGTTGCCTCTGGTAAGGTCAGTGAACATATTTGAGACTTGACCCTGTGAATCTGTTCTTGTAATATTTTCTGACATCTCTGATAGCAAATATGATTTGTAGATTAGATATGTTGGACTCAGTAATGAAACACCTTATGGTGTCATGAAATTCCTTCATGTTGCTGAGAGAGTTCCTTCCTATCCTAAGGTTGTGTCGATGCAGGTAGCAATCCTCATTCTTGTTAGAACATCTCGCTCTTCTTTTCACCACTACATATTGGGGCAAAATTCACCTTACAACCTTTGTTTTAGAATTGCTACAGTTTGCTCTGTCGAACTTTCGATTCAGGGATGGCAGAATGCTGCCATCATGAGAGGTATTTGTTCACAACTGAATCCCATCACAAACTTTTCGCTACTCTACATAGCTGTTTGCTAGTAATCTTCTCCCTATTTGCAGATGTGTTCTTTTGGATCTTCTTGGGTATTCTTATCTTGATTATTTTTCCCTTTTTGAATTTATCTGCAGGATCAGCTTATTGGCCTACAGCCCTCTAGCGATGGGTATACTTTCTGGTAAGTACTTTTTGCCTGACGGCGGACCACTGGATGCTCGGTTGAATCTTTTCAAAGGTGAAGCCCTGCATATTACATTAATCTCTATATTTCAGAATTGTTCCCTTGGGACACATGGGGCTTCATCTCACATAAATTGCCATTACCTTCTTCTCCAGGGAGGTATTCAGAAGGAGAATCAAGGTACAACTTGTCCAATAGTATCGTAACGGCAGCAGCAATGGTTGGTCTATTCTCTTGGAGATAAAAACTTGAATATAAATCATTTAAACAGTCTTAGAAAAGAAGGGAAAAAAGCAGTACTTTACATTTTGTTCATATCTGATGAACACAGTTTTTGCTTCAGTTTCTGATATAACTTCACCAATTGCGTTATGTTGCTTGGCAATGATTTTAAAGTTTTTGCATGTTAATGGTTGAAATTCTAGTATCTATCCCACTATGCATGTTTGAAGATGATGTAACTATTGAGGACTCCTCCCTTGGTCTCCTCCCAAAACCCCATTCTCTAATGCTTGTTTTGAGCATTTATATGAGCTTTTAATCATGCACCTACTTTTCACGAGTATGTGCTTCCACCCTTTGAAGCCCCCCCCCCCCCTCCCCCCCAAATTTCTTTCTTCTTCCTGATCTTCATTTATTGAAATGAATAGGCTTCTTCTCATGTCATTGTCTTTGCCATAATTGGCATCCTGTACCAACTCTTTTAACCCTGTTTCTATTACAGGGGTACCTGAAAATTGCAGATAAGTACGGGCTACATCCTGTAGCACTGGCAATTGGTATGGAACTGATCTCTACATGCCTCATACGTAGTGTTCTATTGTTTGAATGCAAAGTCTCCTGTTTTGAATATTCCTAGGGATCAACTTTTACAACTTATCAAGTTTTAGTGATCAATATTAATACTAAAACCATATCCACTTAAGATGTGTTGTGTTTGGTGCAATGATGTGGAGTGAAATGGAATGCAACAAAAGCTCTAACCGGTTTATCTTGTCTTGTAACAAAAAATCGCAAGAGATCATACAATTATTCTTTTGTTTGGTTGTGAAAGAACTATTGTGGGAATCAAATGGCTCAAAGGTTTTAACAAAATAACTTAGAATATCAAGTTGTCTATTAAGATAATTTACCTTAATCGCAGCTGCTGATTAAGCTTTCATGGAATGCTTTTTTGTGTCTTATGCGAAATGCCACGATTAGTAATCTGCATAATCTTTCTTTTGTTGAAGGTGTTGATGCCACTCTTTTAAGAATCAAGAGGGCTGTATCTGGTAGAATATTTAGCGGTGATGAAGCTAGGGGGAAAATTTCTTTTGTAGACACAAAGCTCTTTGTAATTGAGGGCTTCTGAGTTGGCTTTCTTGCCAATGTTGAGCATGTAGTTCAAAGTTGCTCCTCTGCTTCTCTTTTGTTCTGAATCCCATATAACTGACTCATTAAAAAAATTGCTACACTCTCTTCTAAAAAAGTGATTGGCAACTAAAAAATCATGATAATTATGAGATATTAACTATTTTATTGCATGTCATGATAATTGTGTGGAGACTTTCTGGTTACAAGCATCTTGGTTGCGGTGACTACATCGCCAACCTCGGCCTTTTGGTTACATGTGTTTCAGAATAGCTATGGCTTACCCATGTGGTAATGCCTAGAGGGTTAGCACTGGTTGTCCCTCACCTTTTACTAATTAAAAAAAAGTAATATAGGAAATTACCTTGCTGGACTGGGCAAAATTCAGCCTTAGATACATTCATGATGAAAAATTATGGGTTCCCATATCAGTAACTTGATGATACCGACACAGAGTTAGAATTTAGTTTCACACAAGTAGGAGTGAATTACTGGAGTTTACGATATTGTGCTTTTTTTCATTAGTATTTTAAAGTCATGACTTCATGTTGAAACGAAGCGAAGATGCTGCATCTGTTCCTTCTAGTTGCATAGACCATGTTTCAGGTGTCTTTTGAAGTGCTATTGTTCTGCATGCTCTCGGTTTTTGAGCCCTTTCTTTTGGTATGGCACATTTTGCTTGATGCAGCCTTTGTTTTGAGACATCCTCTGGTCGCAAGTGCTGTATTTGGCACAACTAAGCGTTGGCAGCTCCAGGAAGTTCTCGATGCATGCAATGTGGAGCTCAGTCCTGAAATAGTTGCAGAAATCAATCAAATTCATGCGAATTTTCCAAATCCTTGTCCCTGATCGGTGTTTTCTTGCTTTTAATATATTAGTCTAGCGCATTATCAGAATTTTGAAAAGTCAGCTAGGCTTGGGACACTAGAGAATTCAGGGCCCATCCAGCTTCGCCCCTTGACATTACTTATAGTACTTGGTATTGCTTGTATTCCGGCAATAAAGTGAGAAAGACGGTGGAGCAAGATATTAGAAGGTACAAAGCTTTACATTTCCTTGCCTTGTTTGAATGGCGGATAGCATAGAAACCAGAATGGGTGGAACACCTGTGGATGGAGACGAAGATTGAGAAATCTTATTGTGCCAAGGTGGCCTGGGAAATTTACTTGTAAGAATCTCAATTCAATAAATACGGGGAAACCCTAATTTTCCATCTCATCCTCTCTTCTTAGGCATGTGATTGATCTCTTTCTTTCCTTGGCTTGTAGAGAATCAGCTAAGCACATAATCGCGAGCCTGGTGTATATTTGTGCAGGAAGGTTCCTGCTCGGCAGCTTTGATATCTTCATTGCAAGTACGCTTTTCAAGTTCAATGACTTCATCTCCCATTTAGATGATGGCTCGCGAATATCTAAGGCTTTGCCTTTGCGATAAGTATATTGCAAGTCGTTTTTGTCCAATGCGAAAGTGATTTTTGAGCAAGATCCTCAATTAAATACTTGAAGCTGCCGCTATGGGTCTTCGTAAATTATTCCATGGAACAATGATTGTGAAAACAGCAGTCGAACCCCTGTGTACTGTTTCTTATGTATTTCAAGTCTACCTTCTATCGAATGCAAGGCAGACTTGGACACGAGCCCGTTTAGATGTTTTGGTTGGATTTTTCTTGGGAAGCTCATGAATTTTGGTAGGATGAGACTTTCGTTGGGTTGTTTGGTATTGAATGTTTTGGTCGACAAAGGAAAAAAAAAAGGCGTACTTTCATCGAAGTCTAAAATTCTTATTTATTATGGCCACGCTAATGTTGTACCTTATTTATTACGTAAGTCCATAATTGGAGCGAAGTCTAAATTTATATTTGTTGATGATAGAGGGCTCCATCACGGGCCTTCCATGGCTAGATGGCACCGAAGGATCAAGCTCCTATACCTTGACTCTTGACCTTGGCGATGAGAGAGGGACTTTTAATCAACATAGCTACTCACGGTTGGGTCTAAAATTTTATTTGGTGACTTTTTAAAAAATGAAGAACAAAAATAAACTTCTTGGCTTTCTCGCTAGAAAATCATATTGTTTCAAATTTTAAAATTGTGAAATAGTGATACGTAAATTTACCTATGGATATTTGCATAGTTAGAAAAACAATGCGTTATGCCTGAGCAAGAAATGTTTGTAATGACGTTGTCATGTCTATTTCAAGTCATAGTTTTTTTTTTTATTGATTTTATCAATCCCTAATACCTCTCAGCCATACATTATACAGCTCAATATATATCAACCAATTAACACTAACACAAATAGCCCATTTGCTTCTTGATAATGTATTGTATTATATTTTTTAATTCACAACGAAACCGGTTTATTATCTATAGGAGGTTAGCAAATTCAAATTATTCAAAGAGGAACAAAAATTTCGAAGGTGCCATATTCAACTACAATAAAAACACACGATTTCAGAGGTAGAAGAATTAGTATAAACTCACTTCCACCATAACGGTAATATCAATGAAGATGACAGTTACGACATCAATTTGAGCAATGACGATAAATAATAGACATAATAGGCGCACACACACACACACACATATATATATATATATATATATATATATCACATGACACGAGAAGGGCGATGGTAATGATAAGCATCTGCCATTGATTTGCAATTTCATCCCTTGCAAAAATTTGAAAGGCGCTAATAGCCTTGTACCAATTTGGTCTCCCAACCAAAATAAAAATACGAAATCAACTATTCAGAAAAGCTCAAAATAGAGAAAACTCTCATATTTATGATCATTATTGTATTGACCCAAAACTATTTAACAAGAAGTAGATGTGTTTCTATATGCGAAAAGAATTCTAGAGCAAGAGTAAATATGTATGACGAAATGATATATAAAAAATATCAAAACATGTTATGATATCTTTTAATCTAATTGGTAAAGCACAAAAGATATAATTGCAATATACATCAGCAATGACTTTCTCACTGAATCCGAACCGTATTTACAAATTCCTCTCTCATATTCGAATAGAAAAAAATAAATTGTATTTTCAAGTGTTTTCTATTAAAATAAAAGTCAAGTCGTAAGCTCCACAAATATCACGCAAAGGAGGAGGGCCTCTAACGAATCTTTAGATTTGTAAATATAAAATACAGAAACTTACGAATTATGCTCCGTTTGTTTGGCGAAAAATAAATAATTTCAAGAATATTTTCATAAAAACTAATCACTTATATAATTTATAAAAATGGATAAACGAATTTTTTTTTGTTTATTTATGAAAACATTTATATATAATTTATTGTTCAACACCTTAAATTGAATCCTGGCGCCGAAACCATTCAAGATTTGTTGTCCACCTTCCAGACCATTTGAAACTCTGCAGATGTCATCGAAGCCCCCATCCAGGACTCCACTTTCATATGAGGCGTTGCGTCTTCCTCCGCAAGCACTTCCCCGGTTCGTGCCCATCTTTCATCCCTCCTTTCAAGCTCTCTGCCGCTTCTCAGCCTCGGCTTTCCTCTTCTAGTTGTGCCCAGAAAACGAAATGGAACTCCACGGTCAACGCGATCATCACGAACCCGGTCCTGTTGCTCTTGGAATCTTGCACCTCCATGCGCCAACTCAAGCAGCTCCAAGCTCAGATGATCAGGACTGGACTTATGGCCCACACGTTCCCTGCGAGCAGGGTCTTGGCCTTTTGCGCTTTGTCAGACGCTGGAGACGTAAACTATGCGCGCAGCCTCTTCACCCAGATCGAGCATCCCAATACTTATATGTGGAATACCATGATCCGAGGTTACTCCAAAGCGAGAATGCCGAGCTCAGGGTTGATCTTTTTCTGCCATATGATCAGTGGACGCGTGGAGGTCGATGGCCGCAGCTTCGTGTTTGCCCTGAAGGTGTGTGAGAAATTTGAAGGAGTTTTTGTTGGGAAGTTCGTTCACTGCAGGATCTTGAAGATGGGTTTTGATTGTGACTTGCTGGTTCGAAATGGATTGATTCATTTTTACACAATATTTCGGTGTTTGGACCTTGCGCGGCGCGTGTTCGATGAAAGTCCTCTTAGGGACGTTTTTACCTGGACTTCCATGATCGATGGTTATGCTACGCATAGTTGCCCCAACGAGGCTCTGGAACTGTTTGACTTGATGCTGTTGAGTGATGTTAAGCCTAATGAGGTAACTATGATTGCGGCACTTTCTGGATGCTCCCAGAAGAAGGACTTGAATGTGGGGAGAAAACTTCATGAACTGATAAAAAGAGAGAATGTGGCTTGTAGCTTGAATTTGCTAAATGCATTAGTCGATATGTATATAAAATGCGATTGCTTGATTAGTGCTAGGGAGGTCTTCGACAACATGGAGACGAGGGATGTCTTCTCAATGACAAGTATGGTCAACGGTTATGCAAAATTTGGGGAGTTAGAAAATGCAAGGATGTTGTTCGACAAAATGCCTGACAAAAATGTGGTCTCCTGGTCTGCAATGATTGCAGGCTATTCCCAAAATGGTCAACCGAAGGAAGCATTGGAAATTTTTAATAATATGAGAGAGGCGGGCTTATTTCCTGTAGAGAACACTTTGGTATGCGTTCTCTCTGCTTGTGGTCAATTGGGTCGCTTGGAAATGGGCTGCTGGATTGACAATGAGTACATCTTTTCTAAGAAAATCCGGTTTAGTGTCATCCTGGGAAATGCTCTTATAGACATGTATGCAAAATGCGGGTGTATTGATGCAGCTGCAGCAGTATTTGACAAAATGACTGAAAAAGACTTGGTATCTTGGAATTCCATGATCACTGGATTCGCTTCTCATGGGCACGCTGAGGAAGCCCTAGAGCTCTTCCATCGACTAAAAAGCACTGGATTTAGGCCAGATAAAGTTACTTTTTTGGGTGTCTTATCAGCTTGTACTCATGCTGGTTTATTAAGTGAGGGCCAAGAAAACTTCAAGGACATGGAGAAAGAATTTGGAATAGCTCCCCAAATCGAGCATTATGCCTGCATGGTCGATTTATATGGTCGTAACGGCCTACTCAAAGAAGCATATGAATTAATAACTACCATGCCGATGGATCCCAATGAAGCTACTTGGGGTGCGCTTCTTAGCGCTTGTAGAACATTTGGAAATGTAGAGTTGGGTAGAGCTGTAGCAAATAAGCTGTTGGAATTGAATCCTGAAGATAGCGGTATATACAGTCTCATGGCTAACATCTTTGCCAGGGGAAAAGAGTGGAGCAATATGAGGATGGTTAAAAGCATGATGAGGGAAAGGAATGTGAAGAAGACTCCTGGCCATAGCTTGATAGAGGTGGAAGGTAAGTTCCATGAATTTCTAGCTGCGGACGGATCCTATCTCCAGTCTGAAGAAATCTGTTCGACACTAAATCATATAAGTTTGCTGTCTAGTTGGGAAGATTCGGTATCATGTGCTACCTTAGGTTGATGCCACTTCATGTACATTCAATTGCTTATTGTACATCAAAAGCAACAGTTACATGATAAAAATGGAAAAGATTGATGAGCAAGATTTGCATTCCAACTATCAGGGAAAGCCGTGAAGATTTGCATTCCAATTATAGGTCATGTGAAATCGAACGGAATCAATGCAAACGGATCATTTCTATGAAGATTATGTTGTCATCCGTCTACTTATTGGGTTGCCTGGAGAAAATCAATACTTAAAACATACATGAGGATTGAGTTTCAACGCAAATCAGTCTCTGAGCTAGCTAACCGTCTGGCTTCGCAGCCTCCATTGAGCAGGCCACAAGGTTGAGCAAGTAAAGGGGAGAGAGTAATGTAAAGTGCGACGTAATATTCAAGAACATTTGTTCAGAGAGAGGAGTGGGAAGATGATAAATCAACACGAAACGTTGCAAATACTTACTCTCGAGGGAAGAACATTCTTAGGTCCAAGTTTGGGCCACTAGTATTTGCACCCGGTCAATTTTAGGTCCAAGTTTGGGTAGCGGCGTTCAAGCACAAGCCTAACCCCGCCTTCCACCATAGTCATAATAGATATATTGTGAATTTTCCCCTCACTCTTATCATAAATATGGAATAATTATACAAATGGTCTCTCAACTTCAACACAATATGCAATATCACCTCTGAATTTTGTGATTTAAAATACGGTACTTAAACTTTAGCCTAATTCGAACAATCAAACATATTAAATGATATGGATTATCATTTTCCCAATTGAACAAATCAAACAAATTAAGAGGATTATTATGCCATAGTTCGAGTTGAATATCTTATGAAAATAATTCACATGTACCTTTTCTTTTGTCCGCTATTTAACCTATCAAATTGGAACTCAAATCAACAAATTACATTAATTTGAATTAATAAAAAAATAACATTAAGTATTTACAAAAAAAAAACTTAATAATCCTATTGAATAAATTAAAAATCAATAGATAATTATGCACGTTGAGCTAAAGTTCAAAAACTATTTAGAATTAATTAGAAGTTCAAGGATGACATTTTATATCGAATCAAAGTTCAAGAATCATTTGCGTCGTTTTTCTAATGAATATTTTGATTTTTGTTAGTCAATTGAGAAAAATAAAAGACTAAAAAGAATATATATTGAAATGTTTTTTTTTTTGAAAATTCCCATTCGGTGGATGTTCAACTTTCTGAGAGGAGGGAGAGAGAGAGAGAGAGAGAGAGAGAGAGAGAGAGAGAGAGAGAGTAGTGGCGAGAGGCAACCTAAAACCCTAGAAGCCAGGCTGCGAAAACACAAAACCTCCAAGCAAGCACCTTGGAGCATTTTATAGACACAGAAGATCAGAAGAAGGACCAAGAAGAGCTTCCCATCAATGGAGCAACCCAAGGTCTCCAAGACATTCCCAGTGAAGCCGAAGCTCAAGCCCGAGCCAAGAACCCCCTCGAAGACGCCGGAGTCCAAGTACTGGTCCTCCTTCAAGACCCACCCCATCGACAACCTCGCCTTCTCCATCCCTTCCCTCGCCTTCTCCCCCTCCCCTCCCCACCCCTTCGCCGCCGCCCACTCCGCCTCCCTCTCCCTTTTTTCCCCACAGACACTCTCTCCGACCCACACCATCTCCTCCTTCAGCGACGTCGTCTCCTCCCTCTCCTTCCGCTCCGACGGCTCCCTCCTTGCCGCCTCTGACCTCTCGGGCCTAATCCGGGTCTTTGACGTCCGGACCAGGACCCCGCTCCGCCGGCTCAAGTCCCACGTGCGGCCCGTCAGGTTTGTCCAGTACCCGGTTCTTGATAAGCTCCATTTGGTTTCTGGGGGTGATGATGGCCTCGTTAAGTACTGGGATGTGGCTGGTGAGAGCGTGGTGTCGGAGCTTAGAGGGCATAAGGACTACGTTAGGTGCGGGGATTGTTCGCCTGTCGATTCGAATTGTTTCGTCACTGGGTCTTATGATCACGTGGTGAAGCTCTGGGATATGAGGGTGGGGGATGGCAATAGGGCGGTGACGGAGGTAAATCATGGTTCACCCGTCCAGGATGTGATCTTCTTACCGTCGGGCAGTTTGGTGGCAACTGCAGGAGGGAATAGTGTGAAGATTTGGGACTTAATTGGAGGAGGGAAGATGGTTTATTCGATGGAGAGTCACAACAAGACCGTGACCTCCATTTGTGTAGGTAGAATGAGGACGCAGAGCTCAGAAGAAGCGATGCAACTGAGGATCTTGAGTGTTGGTCTCGATGGGTATATGAAGGTGTTCGATTATTCTAGAATGAAGGTTACTCATTCGATGAGGTTCCCGGCACCTCTGCTGTCGATCGGGTTTTCGCCGGATTGCAATGTGAGAGCGATTGGGACTTCGAATGGTATTATGTACGTGGGAAAGAGAAAGGGTAAGGAAAATCCAGAGAGTGGTGCCAATGGAATCTTAGGGTTGGCCAATGTGGAGGAGCCGCAGAGGCGGGTCTTGAAGCCCTCATTCTATAGGTACTTCCATAGAGGTCAGAGTGAGAAACCATCTGAGGGAGATTATTTGGTTATGAGGCCGAAGAAGGTGAAGTTGGCTGAGCATGATAGACTCTTAAAGAAGTTCCGGCATAAGAATGCTCTCATTTCGGTTTTAAATGCAAATGATCCTGAAAAGGTGGTGGCTGTGATGGAGGAATTGGTGGCTCGGAAGGCACTGCTAAAATGTGTCCTGAACTTGGATAGGGATGAATTGGGTCTGCTTTTGATGTTCTTACATAAGAACTCAACTATGCCTAGATATTCAAGCTTGTTGATGGGGCTGGCAAAGAAGGTTATCGATTTGAGGCTCGAAGATATAAGAGCATCAGATGCCTTGAAGGGTCATATTAGGAACCTCAAGCGCTCAGTCGACGAGGAGATTCGGATACAGGAGGGGTTGCAAGAGATCCAGGGCATGATATCTCCTTTACTTAGGATTGCAGGCAGAAGATAGCAATAGAGTTATACTGCATGTGATGAGGTAAATGTTTTGATTAATCCACCCAGTTGTGTTTGGTCCTTTACATTAATTTCCCCTTGAGGGATGAAGTTTTGCTGCAATATATTATTTTTACTAAATTTATGGTAAACTCACGTTTTTACATGAAGATGATTGGACTTAAAGGTTCATCTGCCAGGTTTTCTTTGTGATCGGAGGTTCGAGTAAAAACAATTTTTTTCCCTTTAGAACATAATTTTTTTCCCTAGTTTTGTGCCTCACACGTGAAAATCAAAAGTCTCGAGGCGTCATACATAACGTGTACAAAGAGATTCTATGACCCTTCTTAAGCGGATTTATGAGGTTGCTTTTCCTATGGCTTACCACATTACAGATGTAAAATAAGGTCTCCAGCTAATTCCATACCTAGTTAGCATATCCTGAACAAATAGAGTATTGCTTGGCAAACTGCTAATCCTTCGATGCCTGTGGTGATAGGGTGGATATCAAATCTCTCAGACGAGTGCCTGAACGAACAAGCTAAATTCTTGCAACGCAGTGTGGATTCTGCATTGGGCACATGAATCCGGAAGATGGCAAAATCAATAAGAAAATGCAAAAGACACAATTTACCAATAAATCACTCGTTTCAATCCTATTGATCTCTGTCTCTTTCATTCTATTACAGTGTATGGTAGGATACAAGTTGCCTGCCCGAGGATGGTCCTCGGTTCACTGTGCAGCCTATACATATCGGCTCCATAACATCCCATCGATCGATCATGAGAGCACTTAAGATGAGTAAAGCGTTGATCCTTTAGTATGTCCCCCCCTCTTGACATGCTACATGCATGTACTCGGGTCATCGTTCGCCTGTCCCAGAGTTTAGTGTAGATTGTGACAATTAATTACCTTGTATCGAGTGGATTGACATTGCAAAGCCAACCATCGGAAAATTCTTTTTGGGGACATCTGATGAAATTAAAACGTCGGGAGGCAAATATCAGAAAATTAAAAGTTCCTTTGATTTCATGAGAACTCTTGAGGAGGATGCACGAGTTCCCATATCTGAAAATGCCGATTGTTGTGGTTTGGCTAAAGATAACCAAGGTTTCAGTAGAAACATGATATTGTAAACTTGGCTAAGCTTACCGGCTTGCACATCACCCAATCACAATGCATGAACTTTTCCACTATCTAAGAGATTTACAAGATTTCCCTAACTACTTGCACCATTCACTTTCTGCTTCCTACGCAAATAATAACCATCTTGCCCATCTCCAAGGGGAAAAGAAGAGACTGAAACCCAGAGTAAAGATTTCAAGACTCATGCCTATTACGTCGCCACAAGAAAGATGGTTTTGAACAACAAAATGAGAAAAGATCTACAAGGTGGAGGAGAGGCCAGCATCGAACTCCAAAAGTGAGTACATCCATCTGGACCATCGGATGGACACTTGCAGCAACTGTTAATTTAGTTCAAGTCCCCTGCAAATACGAATGACCAGTTACATACGCATTGGATTAAATAATTGTATGTGCACCAATACAATTACATCTAATGCAGTCTATCTAACAAAAAGAAAACACCCACACACCCACGAATACCTCATACTCTAGATGCTGTTGAGTCATCTGGAACACTATTGGAATCTCCCAGCCTATTCTGGCTTCTGCTATCATCTCTTGAAACCCTCAATGACCTCAGCTTGGAGGATGACCTTATCGCATGTATCAGAGGAGCCTCATCATCTTCATCTTCGTCCTGCTTCTCGTCTTGACCATCTTCTTGATCAGACGAACTAATTAAATCCTCTTCCTCACCTGAACTGTGCCCATCAAACAGCCTCTTACCCTGTACATTACGCTGCTTACGAGGACGACCTCGGCGCCTCACAGAAACCCCTTCCTTCTCTTCTGCAATTACCGAGGAGGAGAGAAATTAGACTGGAGAAAGAGATTTCGCGATTGTTACAAACCTAGGCGTCAAAAGTTATTTCCATGCAACCAATGCTATGCTGCCGTTGTATGATCCAAGATGCTTCAAGAGTGCGGAACTGACCAGACATTTTGAAGCCATAACAACAAATGATCCAAGGAAATAGCATAACACCCATGCACAGGATTTTCTAAGAAAAGTTTGAGGCTCCATATGTAGCATAATATATTACATATGCTCATGGGGGGTAGAAAATGATGTCAGGGATACTGAAAAACAAGGAAGCATGCATTTGTCATAGACAGAGCACTGAGATGCCTCTGGCAATTCCTAACATCGCTATGGCAAAAGATTGTAGAAGTCATATATATCCATCGAAAAGCAACTTGAACCATTCATGTTTGTGGCCCTTTATACCATAACAATAGTGCCCAGTAAAAAGATCACAATCTAATGCGTAAAACACCAAATTCTCTCTGTTCCATATGATGCCTAAAGTTACTATAAAGTACATAAAATTTCACGCATGTAACGCAAATGACAATGTAGTCATATATTCATATACCTGGAAGGCCTTCATTCTTTGCATACTTCTCATGTAGGATCTCAAGGAAAATGTGATATGGCCGCCATCCACTGGGATTTTCTTCTGTGTTGATACCCTCAGTCCTATTCTGCACATCCTTAATACTACATCCAAAAAATGAGGTATTATGATTTTGAAGGGTTGGAAATAAGCATCAAATTATTCTTGTGAAGAACTATGTTAGGAAAAAAAGTCTTACACATCCATGATATCAGGGGCAGGAAGTTTAGATACAAAGTGGAGCACAGAATACTCCAAGAAAGACAGATGCTTGGGAGCATCCAGAAATGCATATTCAATACCATCCCTAACAATTTTTAATATTTCCAGTCTGTGCTTGTTCCTTGCTGCACCAACAAACATACTAGAAAGCCGAACAGCAAGATCCCTACATTCTTGCAAAGACTTTCCTGCAACTGATTCATCGCTACCTCTGGAAAGTTCCAACATATGCCGCTGAAAAGCCTGGAGATTTCAGAAAAGAACATTACATTAATGTCTTCTCAATACTTGTTAACATTAATCATGAAGAAACTTCTCTACTGTAAAGCATGTTCCAGATTTCCTCTATGCAAATGGATAGGAACTGACCTTTTTCAGTGCCTCAAGGAATGTTGTAGAGAGATCATCATCTTTTTTCCTCAAAACAGTAATCAGATGTTTGATAATTTCAGCTATACCCGTCCCGTGCATGACATAATGAGAAATTATATCTGAACCAAGATCATCCTGCTTGAACCAGTAATACCATGTACATCACAACAGCATAAAAGGAGAAAGTACATAAAGTGGGACAGATGACTAGTACATGACGCCAGTACTGAACAGCATAAGAAAAAATGAGCCTTTTGCTTTCCACTCCAGATAAAAGAGTCCAAGTTTCTCATAAACACAAGAATCACACCCACCTTGGACACTGTATCACTTGCTACCAATTTTGCTGCACCAATTATTACTGCATCTCTATTTGTCTCCTCCGTATATTCCTTATCCACATCTTCATCTTCTGTCTCATCTGTGGGGCGCATCAGAAGAATATATGCACGTGAATTAAAAATTTACAGCACGACACTTGAACCTTGACAAACAGCTCATTTCATTCTCTTCAGAAGTAGCCCGCAAAGGATAATTGCCAAGTAAGTCCCGAGAAGATCATAAACAACATAGAAACCATAGAGAAACTTCTATGTACAGGGGCAAACATTCAAACATACAAAACAATATCGCCAAACAAAGAGAGAAGCCACAAAAGACATGAATATGGCATCCACACACAGCATATCCAATATGACTGCAGTCGTAAAAAGTAGTCATCTTGCATTTGTTGCCATGTTAAATGCTGCATACTAGAGGCTAAAGTCGTCAAACAGAACTGCTTGTGAATCTGCTACTCACAGACCGCTTCCTGCATTTATTGCCAGTTGCAATCAGATCCTGGCAAAATTTCAGTTTCTGGATACCCTCGTTTTCCTGGAGAGAAAGGAAACACAATACCTACTAAGAAAGTGGCCAGTCTACATATCATATCCACTGAAGCTTTCTTTGGTACTTTTGGATGAAGATCCTCAACTATAATTATATCCAAGAACCACCCTACTATACATGGTTATAAACAACTTTCTATGGCAATAGTGATTCTCAAGCAAGCCCAGTCCTCTGCTGACCTTTATCATTGTTTGCGTAGGCCAGTCTCGTGATGTCAAATGAGTTGACCATCTTTTTTATGAAATGAGGACAAAGTAACGATTGGTCTGTGAAAGACTTGATCTTTATAACCAATGAGAGAGCAAATGGCCACTAGAACTCTGGTCAAACGTCAACGAACCTACTGAGCTCAACCTAAAAGAGCAAAACTGCCTCATAATGAGAATAGGATTTAAAAAGTGATTAGGTTGTTCAACCTAATTTCATGTGGTTTAATAACATCTAGAAGTACATAATTTTTTTGGAATTTATCGTTCTTCCCCACCAATCCAGAAAACCAACTGTCAAGCATCTTCTTCTGTAAGCTTTCATAAAAGATATCATCATTCCAAAAAAGAAGCTCTGAGGCTGACAGTGCACTTAAATGGCATAACTGATCTTCTTTTTAGTCCAACTCATTAACTGAAGCTTAAAACAAGGGGTACTGCAGAACTAAAAACTGTAAAACCCAATCGAATACAATTTTGTACTGCCACCCATGTCAGTGTTAACACTGCAAGTAGCCAGCGGGGGTGCTAATATAAACAGCAGCAGTGTCACTATATACTTTGTTTGGGAAAACAGTAAGCAAATTTAAAATAAGTCCAATGAATATGGCAATGAGAGTGAAGGAGAACAAAAATATTTCCTTGTATTATATGTTTTTTTTTGGTAAGGTCCTTGCATTATGTTTTGATGAAAGGAAAAGAGAAGAAAAGAAAGTGACTGTCAACTATAGATTTGCATGAGACAAATGGATCCCTTGAGCAATGATGAAAATGCTGTTACGAAAGCTGAACAGTAGTTTTAATAATTATCTCCTTTCTTCTCACCAATTGGAGAAACTATGTGATGTGGTCCCAAGAGAAAAAAACTTTTCCTCTTGCTTCTAACCCTTCAATTTTTTTTTCTTTTTCATTTCCCAAACATTTAAAAATCCAAATTTTCTTTCCTTTTCCCCCTTCATTTTCCTCTCTCCCCAAGAAGGCCTTAGTTCACTCTAGAAGATCTGCCACAACAGCTGCTGCCGCTAGCAGCATCAACAGCTGCTGCCGCTAGCAGCATGTCTTATTGTATCAAACTATAAAAGTGCAGCAACATCGAGCGTTACTGTCTTAACCATAATGAACTCAAATGTCATCAGGCAAGTTCATTGACTTTGGTCATGCAATATGACTATATCTTGAGCCCACACATTTTAGTTAAGAATATGTGAGGCAGATCTCAACTACATGCAGACAATTGCCCCTAAAAAATTATTCATATCATGATAACACTATACTGAAGCAACAAACAACATCACTGTGCAAATAATATCTACTAGTCAGCAACAGAAGAACAAAATGCATCAGCAGACGGACATACAATCACTTAGCCCAAGAATGAAGGAATGCTCGACCATATGGTACATGACTATTATGCTAACTAGTAATTAAAGTGACAAAATGAGAGAGGCTTCATAACTTCAAAATTCTTGCCAAAAGGACTACCTGTAATGTCAAGCTGCTGTTCACATAGTTTCCAAAACTTCTGACAAAGAGAAGCATCTGGAGAATATCCTAAATTCTCTAAGTTTGTTGAAGAAAAATTGGTTTTCCTGAAGAGAAACCATAATTCTGCAAGTATGGTGCATACCTAAAGCATAAAAATTCTGTCAGAGATAATGTGTTCAGCACATTGTTTAATAGCCAGATGCCAACAAAATCAAATAACACATAAGAGCGAGAACTTACTCGGCAAGCCAGATGATTTCCTAGTTTGCCCACTTCCCCATCTGCTGATGGAGTACTCAAGAAGTATTCCAGCTGCTCAAACAAGGCGTTACGCGTATGTAACAGAGAGTTCACTGAATCTCTAGACACAGTTTCATTACTCACGATCGACTGTAGAGACCATGCCACATGCAAATACATGTTTAGAAGCAAAAGACCGACGACCTGAAAGAAATGAGCAACAAGTTAATGGAGACGATAGAACAGTCAGATTGGGGAAGAATAGAAAGAAAAATCTTGGGATGGACACAATAAAACCCATCCATCAATTGAACAACTTGTATACACTATAATAACCACAACTTTCACAGTAAAGGATGGAAAAGTAGCTGCAAGGATCCAATGCATATGGACTAGCATAGAAAAGTGAAACTTAACTTTTTCACTTCTATAATACTTGATGTCATACCCAATTTGCCAAATTTCACAAGAAAGGAGAAAAGAAACCACAACATTCAATGCAATATCAACTTACCTCAGCATTACCACTTCTGAGACTCCTAAGGATCCTCACAAAATCTTCAAATAGGCTTCCAACAGTTACAGCCCTCGATAGCTGAAGCTCATAAAGCCTTTTCAAGTTTACCAAAAGAGAGTACTCGTCATCACCATCCTGCAGGCTCAAATACATAACCTGTTTGACCAGAGAGAGAGACAGAAAGGAGACGGACAGAGATGAAGAATCCAACAAATATGTACCTCTACTTCTTTTATTGCAGATTTGACCTTAGCAATAAGTTCATCTTCTAGTTCTTTTAATTGATTACGGGCAAAATCTTGCAGCTCCCCTTGACTTTCAGCAGAGCAGTAGTTCATTGCCTTGACACAAGACCTCAAAGCATCCTTCTCACCATGCTTGAAAAACGCCTCTTTAACAAGTTTAAGAATGGATTTGAAGCTCTGAAAAGTTGCAAACAGATAAATGCCCATGCTTTTAGTATTAAGTACTCAGTATAAGATTTTGAAACACACCTGCTCCTGTCTCTTCAAAGAGTAGAGTTCCAGTTTCATGTGAACTATAATTTCAATAAGAGATGGTATTTTCGACTTGTCGGCCATAAACTTCCGAAGGAGCTGGGGATAGCTCTTCATCATAGCAACGGTAATGTCCCTTCGGTTGTTTTCAAATGATTCCTATAATTACACAGAAAACATTGAATTATAGCAGCAAGCACCATAGAATGAAGAGAAGCTCCTTGACTTAAAAAGACAAGAATATGACAACCAAAGCTCAAATAAATATTCTACAAAGCATGTATTGACATATTCAAAAGCCAGTTATCTCAAAAGAATATATACAAACAACAAAATGGCATCTGATCAGTTGATCAAATTTCAGTGGAAAATATTAAAAAATATTCCATATGCCAATTGCCGATCTAAATATCAGCTTTCCCTCAGACACCATTGACCTAAAAAATAGAGGAAATCACTTGACTGGCAAATAAAAAATCATCCAAAGAAGTTTGCGCAGCAACCTAAGAAAACAATCAGTTCAAAGAGGATGCACCTTCTGTGCTTTATTGTGATATTGCTTCCGATTGTCAGTAGCTGGAACGATCCTTTCCCCGCCAGCTTTCTTAACAGAAGCAGAAAGAAGCCGCACCAGGTTGGTCCCATCCTCATCAGTTAGCTCAATCACTGGATTTTCATCCAGCAGCATGGAGATGATACATTTCCAGTCCTGTGAAGGTAACAGGCTATCTTAATGAAGAAACAATTCCCACTAGATTAATTGCTCTAAGAAGCACATTTTAGCTTTTTATATTATAACCCCTCTTAAAATAGTTGGAGTTATAGAAGTTAATGCTAAAGTCCCAAGTTAGACTTAGCTGATCAAGCGAATAACCAGACAATACTAATCCAACAAAATAAGGGCCAAAATGAAGGATTAAAAGAAGACAATAATCACACATCCTTAAGGGGATATAGGGATAAATCCTCAATAACTACTAATAAGAATAGATCTGTAAAAATTTTCCTCACTTGTTATTGATAGCCAAAGCCAATTCTACAGCTAAAGAGTATAGATTTGTAGTTAGCCCCTCAAACAAATTTCTTAACACAAGCTGCATCAATGATTAAGTTACCACACTATCAATTTTCCTTTAATCTTCATAGAAAGGAGGTACAATTGACTACTCGACAGAAATATGTAAATAAAGCACATATGCAATTAATTTTTTTTCCAGCTGCAAAACGATATTCATTAGAAAATTACTGATACTATTAACGTGCAAAACTTAAATTAGATTTTTGCTCTTGATATCTGACACCATTAGTGATGAACTTTAAGTAAAAATATAAATGACGACCAGGTTACTGCCGGTGATGGATGATCATTTGACAAAGATGATCATCCCATGTGCTGCCACATTGGCCTTCATAAAAAGTACATATACCTTCAACTACTTGTGGCACCAACGAGGGCTTACAATCTTACATACTACCAGAGCTAAATGGAAGCTTCTATCTCTGTCATTCATCCAAATGTAGCATGTAAAAATAAATCCTTTAATTTGAATATGCAACAGCAGAAGTTGAATGACTTGCACCTTCATGGCTTTCATGTACTCCCAGACATCGTCAATGACATAGATAATTAGAATTGGATCAGTTGAAAATTCCCGCAGTATTTGTAACATTCTGCCAAGATGGACCTCAGATGTGTCGTCACTGCCTGAACAAATGTTTAACATTATTCAAGCATCCTATAGTGGAATCTATATGTGAACAAGCTAAGATGCAGGCCAGAAAGATGCATAACCTTTGGACCCCGATTGGGAGTTAAATTTTTGAGCAATAAGGTGATCATAAACTAATGCTCCTATTGCATGTCTGATTTCTGGCGGTTCATCAATGAGCAGGTCATACAAAGGACCCAAGTCATCGTCAGGCAATAACTGATGCCTGCAAGGAATCATTCATCCAAGTAAAAGCGCTTTGAGTAAACAATTAGTAGACGCAAGTACACATTGAGTGACTAAAACCCTAAACCACGCATACACAATAAAACACTCGGATGCAGAGTATTTTTTAGAGAAAAGGGTTTAACTGAATTACCTTAGCAACTGTTTCACAAGTCCTATGCCACACACGGCCACAGATACATCAATGTCATCGGCAAGCTCAATCATCCGATTGGAAAATCTTTCAGTAAATAAGCCCAGAGTTGGCACGTTATCATCCACCTCATACAGATTTTGCAAAGCAATTACAGATGCTTTCCTGACACCGGCATTCTTCAGGGGCAATAAAATACAATAACTGTGTTCAGTCTAGAAAACACCAAAAGAGAAAGAAGGCCAACTTTTATACATAAGCAAAGTAACATTTCTATTTACCTTATCATTCAGAGTCCATCCAAGATACTTCAAATACAAATCCTGTAAGAACAGTGATGGATACGACAAAATCCATACACCAAGCGATTCTATGCATGACATCCGAATATTGGGATCGATGTCTCGATAGCGGTGCACAAATAAGCTTCAAGATGAACACGCGCATATATTAGGACACTGAGGATAGTTTTGCAAGGAGATATTCTTTTTAGCTAAAGAAACGCACCCAGTGAAAATTTTGCGCATCATCTCCTCTATCATCGTTATCTTTTCATGAGTCGCTGATAATCTTTTATTCAGTGACTCCAAACGAGGACCCTCAGTTCGTTTCTTTTTTTCAGCATTTAACTGCCTCTGAGTAGTTTCTCTTTGTGCACCAAGTGCTTTGGCAACGGTAATAAAGGATGTCACAAGTTGGAGGCCCATCAAGGAGGCAACTTGACGGTAAACTCGTGGAGGAGTGCTGCTCAGCATGAAGAGAAACTAATATAAATGCCTCAAACATTTTTATGATATAAACTTCCACAAGAATAGACCACTTACCATGACAAGGCGATGATATAGTCGATGCACTTGTCAAACAAGACTTGATCAAACAGAGGGCCATTTTGACACTCGATAACCAGATTGTTCCAAAAGGTGAGCAAATTATCTTGGAAGTTCTTAAACTCCTTTCTTTTTGAATTCTGGTAATCTTCAACTTCCCCCTAAAATAGAAAGCATAACAATTGCTAAGAGCACTCTCTCACATAGACTGAAACAGGGAAAGTACTTAAGCAACAAGAAAAGCAGAGCATAGTTTAGCGCAGGGAGGTGGAAGCAAACGAACACAGGATTTTATTTATTTTAACACGAAACACAGGATGTTAAGATGCACTAAAGAAACATATGCATCATACCTGCTTAGCCAGAGAGACGAGAGCAACCACCACATCATCAACATCAGTTTCATCAAGAAACTCTTCCTTAAGATAGTATCTAGCACCACAAGCCTGAAGAATTGCCAGTTCAATGAGAATCACAGCTGATAGAAGAATAGTAGGTAAATCCTAGTTTTCTACCTTTTTCTATAGGACAAAGTTCTAGAAACTGATTCTTTACACCAAAAAAAAAAGTTTTAGGAACTGATAAGAAAACTTATTGGTCTAAATTGATTAGGGATGTCGGCTGAAATAAATGTCCTCTAACTGGCTTAGGTAAATAAAGTTATTCATTTTTCTTCGGTCCTTTGGACATTTCAAAGGAATAGATTCGCATCGATATATGGACTAAATTACCTCAAATAACATGGTTAGAATTTCAACCATTGCAGGTTTAGGATTCTTTTCATATCTCTCGAACCAAAGCTTAACCACTTGAGGTATGTGTCTACCATTGCCTTTGATAACCTCTGCAAAGATATTACCATTACATGAAGTCAGCCGGTCAGGCGCATAACCCAGTCCAACAGAGGAATTCATTCTTAAAAACATTCACTGGATCAAAGCAAAATAAGCAAGAAAGCACCTTGTTGTGACAAACCATGTGAATTAAATTCAACCATATATATCCACATTCAACATAACAAGTAACTGACCCAAAAAGAAAAACACAGCGTAATAAATCTCTGTATCGGTACTCCACACTGTAGCAGCTATGTGCAGACAGA
This sequence comes from Melaleuca quinquenervia, assembly GCA_030064385.1. Classification (NCBI taxonomy): domain Eukaryota; kingdom Viridiplantae; phylum Streptophyta; class Magnoliopsida; order Myrtales; family Myrtaceae; genus Melaleuca; species Melaleuca quinquenervia. The sequence goes on along the minus strand of CM057728.1, from coordinate 4,987,231 downwards.
TCAAAATAGACTGTGTTCAAACCACTCTACTACGCACTAAGTACAAGGAGAAGGACAGCCAGATGCACCAATTAAAAACGAAGAGTTGTCCAGTAAAATCACCAATCAAGCTCTGGTCAGCTTTCGGGTCAGCGGCTTCTGCGGTTCGGTTCCGCTTGGGTTGAGGGCGGAGCTCTTGAAAGTCATCAGGAGATCCCTCCCTCTCAGGACTGCCACCGGCCTCGTCGACCGCCTTCTCGCGATTCTGCGCGCCTGCGCCGGCTCTATTGCCACCAGCGGCCTGCGTCTGAGCCCTCGTCCTCTTCTGCGAACTCGGGCGCGCCAATTTCACCGCGTTAGTGCACGAGGACCAGCACACAGAACACAGAAGCGCGCACGCAGAGAGGAAGAACAAAAAAGGAAGAGAGAGAGAGAGAGACTCACGGAGCGACGAGTGGAGGTTTCAGCTTCCTCCATGAAGATCCGGTTGCAGAAGTTGGAATTGCACTTGCAGTGCCCTAGACCCCAGAGAGAGAGAGAGAGAGAGAGAGACAGGTGCTCCCAAACTATCCCGCCAAATGATAGATTTTACGTCGTCGGCCTTGTGACTTTCATTTGTTCGCCAATGATTTTTAACGGCGATATATCGCGTCAAAGATGGAAGATAAACCAGCTTTCACCGTGAATTTAATTAACTAGATCCGACCAACTGCCACTTGACTCGACAGATCGACTCATAATAAGTTGCCGTTGATGCACAATTTTACAAGTTTCAAAATTGTCGCAATCGTACCTTTTTTTCCCCTCAAAATTAACATGGATAGATAGCTATATAATGCTTAAGGAATGACTTGTGACAATAAAGACACGGATACACCAAATTCGTGAAAAATGGCCGTTGTGAAAGAGTCGACATATCAAGATGTGATTAAAAGGCCAACCGTACGCCGCATATATTAATTCTGCACATATGACTTCTTAAGGCTTCGAAACATGGCAATTTCTAAGATAGATTAACCTTAACTTAATCGGTTTCCTGATAAACTTGTTCTTAAAAAAAATAATTGGGGCTCTTCATGTTTAATTAACGTCTCTGGCCTCGGAGCCATGTCGTTTTCAAATGCTCTTGACGGGACAAGGTCTCTCGCTCTTGTGACGTCTCAGTAAACCGGCGACTCCCGTCGAAGATTGCATTGTCGCACGCACAAGGTCGCGTAAGTTTCGTCATGCCCACGTTCCCAGGTTATCATATCTCATCCAATGCAGAGAATATGAACAATGAAGACTCTTCATTCATCATCGCCAGTCTTGGCGTTTCCCTCACCACCCCGTTTTCGAGTTCGGGCTAACAAGTGCCCGTGTCTGCCGGGTTCAAGCAACCTTGGTTTGATCCACTTTGGGAAAAGATTGCCACAGCAACATTTTCATGCTTCCCGACATTTGTGATCCGAACAAACAAGTTAAATCACGAAAACCCCGCTTCCCTGCTCCCTTTAAATCGACGCACAAATCGAACCATTTAGTCTGATGCGAGACTTGTACCAAGGATGCATATAAACAGCGAGTGCATTATACCGATTCTTCGACCTAGGAAGAACTTTTCAAATCGGAGACATTCTACAGTTTCGGCCATGTATTGCGTCGGAGGATAAAAGAGGAACTTTCAGATTAACTGCCGATGCAGCAATTGGCCCGTTGAAAGTGCACATGATCAGAGGCATCACGAACTGCTGGCCACGGACTCGATGAGTAGCTTATAGCCATCCGGAATGGTTTCCTGTTTGCTCACGCACTCCGCCAAAGCAGGGACATCAGCACTTATGTCCAAGAATCTGGCAAGTAGAAGTAGCAGATGGAAGTCCGATATCCGCTTCACAAATGGAAGAGATTTTGTGCGGTCCAGATGATTCTTCAGCGCCCTGGTTGTCACGGGAACATTCCGGTTCTCAATAGGGAAAGTTGATGAAAGTGGACCCTGCATAGTCAAAAGCAAAAAGACATGTTAAACTCACACAAGATGGCATAAAAGAGATTTATTTATGCCAAGAAAGTGCTGCTTATACTCTCTTCAAAGGGATTGGCCCAGGCAACAAGTATCGCAAGAGAATCAAGACACATGACCTCTTGCCAAATGTTAGGAACCTTAACTGGTAGCCTCCCACACTTGGTGGTATCATGACACACAAATCACTAGCTGTCAAGTGGCTTAAGAATCGATGGACAGCATCCCAAATTACAACCTTTAAAGGGTCAAAGGAATGCATACTCCCTTACTATCTTTGTGAACCTGGCCTGTTGCAGGACCAGCTTAACCAAGGCACCTAAGAAGGAAATGCCCACAAAACCCATACCAGTACAATCGCATGGAACCGTATGTCCATCCATATCAAAGTTATATGCATTAAAAATGGTCTATTCCGTTCCCAAACATCATCACATTTGTTGTTTGACTATCTTAGATGATAAAAATCAAGACATCTCTAGGCGAAATTATGCCATTCTCATTTCATGTCAACACAGGGTGTCATCACAAAAGATTAAATATTCTAAATTATAAACATGCCAAGCAAGGCAACTGCAAGTTTTTTCCTGCAAAAGTAAAAGTATTCAAGTTTGACAAATATGACTAAAACAATTTCATGGTATGACACGGTCACCGGATCATACATGATTCTTGAAAACTGCATCCAGCATTTCCCCCATTAGAAAACTTAGCCACCAAAGGTCAGTAGCTGGAAATATGACCCAATGTGACTTACTTCAGATATGACGCATTTGCATGTAACTCATTCGGCCACCTGTACTCCATTTGGTGAAGTCTTGTATATGGACTTCTCTCACCTACCTTACATTCCACTGCCAATTACTAATTTCAATCATCTCAAATGCCAGAAGACGTCTCCAAATCTTTCTGAGACAATCGACAACCCCACGTATTCCAAGCAGATGATGAGAGAAGCAATATCTATTACTAAGAGACTCCTTCATGTGTCTTGTTCATCGGGCCTCATATATTCTCAACCCAAACCTATTTTGACATAAGCACCTCCTCACTGCCCAATTAAACTGTTCGGCATTTATTCATTCAATCCAATTTTCCATAGAAAGTGGTAAGCTCAAGAGAAACAGTACTTAGACAACTAGGTGATACTCTCAATTGCTGTTTTTCAATTTTTTTAATGCTTTCTAGAGGAGCTCTTATCCATTCATGCTAGTGCCAGACCAGCTGCAGTCTTGTCGTCACTCCCCGTCATCCCAGGAATATGATGTGACAAAGATATGGACTTATTAGAAAATATAACCAAATAAGGAAGCCAAAAGCATGTAATCTCTTCCTTTTCTGATTCAGCTTGTACTTTTTCTACTCGGAGGAACTATATCTTTCCTCCTTCAGCACCTAATGAAGATATTATAATCATTCCAAGTTCACTTTATTGTAATCGAATCACCAAAGAAACTTGAATAAATGCACATGTCCGGTGGCTGAATCGCACGAACTTGCCAACAGTCCCTTCCTATCGAACATGATTAGCACCATGTACAAAAAAATATCCAACTACCCATCCACAAATTCTAATGTCTTTGGGAATATCTATACCAAACAAAATAGCATTGCTTGCACGCAGACTCTCTATAAACCACCCAAAGTAACAACAGCAATGGTAACACAGCTTTTATGGTAAGTTCTATCAAAAGTAAAGAGAAACACATGGACACATGGCATGCAAACATACCTGATGATCAGAAATCTTAACAACCACCAAGAAGAAATCGTTATCCACCTCCCTAGTATCCTTGACTCCTACCATCACATCCTTCTTCATCCTCGAGAGCTTCGGATCCGCGTCCTCACCAATCTCGGTTTCGAACCACCCGTCCTTCCACAGCCTAATGCACATGTCACTCATCTGAAAGGCCTCAAAATGCACATCAGCCCCACCATCCTCATTCACCTCCAGCTTCACCACCGCAGTCACCCACTCCTTCAGCCCGCTCTCCGCATGATACTCCACCGCCTGCAAGATCTCCCGATTCGACAACGTGTAATCCTTCTTGTCCTGACTCACCGTCTGCGTGAAAATAAACCCGACCCTTCTCATCCCCAGTCCAACAGCGATCGCCTCCACCAGCCTTTCCTCATCTGGATCGCTGAGAAACAGCAAGTTCTCCTCCGTCCCCTGCTGTGGCGGCTCGTAGATGAAGTCTACCTCAACCTTCCCTTCCTCCGACACCGTCCCATACATGAAGCCGCCCCGCTTCACCGCAAAGGCGAGCGTTTCGTTAACGTAGTGCTGGAACGCGTTGGCGCCGTCGCGGTCGAACGAAACGAGCTCGCAGTGCGGATTCTCCTGGCGGGCAACCCGCATCTGCTTGGCGATCAGGTCGTCCATGGTCATCTTGCGGCCGAAGGAGCCCGCGGGGCAGAAGGCGGCGGGGCGGGAGACGTTGCGCTCGCCCTCGTAGTGGACGAAGACCATGGAGCCGTGGCCGATGCCGAGCGAGGACAGCGGGGCCTGAGGGCTCGACATGTCGGTGAATTGGGCAAGATCGTCGTGGGTCTTGGCCAAGAGGATGTTTTGGTTGGTGGAGAGGGTCTGGCTCTGGACTGGGATTTGGAGCTGGGATTGGATCAGGGCCATGAGTTGGGCGACGGTGGCCTGCGGGTCGTCGACCTGGAGACGCTCGAGGCCGTCTCTGGAGCGGATTCGAAGCAACATCACTCCGTGCGGAAGCGTGGATTACAGAGATGATTGCGCAGAGCTTTTGGGGAAGGTGGTGGTGGCGAGATTGGAGGATCTTATGAAGAATCTTGAAGATTGAATGGAGAGGGAAGTGGATGAATCGAAGAGTGTTGAGTGTTCCGGGGGGATTTCTTGAGGAAGGGGAAGAAGAAAAGGACCGAAGTCACTGCCTTCCCTTTCTTCTGTCCCCCCCTCCCCTCCGAATTCGAGACCTAATCCCATGAAAGAAAAAAAAAACACCTTCAACTTGAATTTCAGGACCAATTCTACCAAAAAAAAAATTCCATCTCATAAAAACCCACAACTTTTAGCCAAATTCCAATTCTACCGTAAACATTATTTTGTCTCGTAAAAAATTATCAATTTTAGGTATAGCTCCTTTTTTGTCTTAATTTTTTTTGCCTCGTTAAACTTCTATTTGACTCTCATATCTACTTTCATTAATCCTCCATTTATAATCCTTTCTAATGATATGTCATATTCACTTCATTTCTCTAATTTTTTTCTCAAATCTCTTGTCATATAAATTGTCTCTTGGAGATGAATTTCCATTCAGCCAAAACAATGTCTTATTAGACATGACATTTTAATAAAAATTAGAGCAATTAGATTGGTTTTCTTCAATTGCTCTAACTCTTGAGAGAGTATTTCTTCCATCTTACATGAAGATCTTCAATTTTGTGCCTCGTCTTCAATGCTTTGTGTCGAGAGCCTTCCATCTCTTGCGATCGGGGAGCTCGTGCTCGAGACACTCAACAAAGGAAGCTCGATACGACTGGTTCAAGAGTTATCCATCTCTCGATTATCAAGAAATATCTTGAATGAATGGTCAATAAAGACGAATTTGGGACTTAAATAAAAGTTATTGATTTTTTATGAAAGAGAAAAAAGGTTTAAGGTAGATTTGAAATTAAACATAAAGTTGAGGAGTCTTTTATAGGACAAAAAAAAGTCTAAAGTAGAGTTAGGACTAAACCTAAAGTTGAAGGTTCTTTATGCAAAAAAGTTTTTTTTTTTTGTAGAATTGGAACCGAACTTATTAAAATTTTGGTAGAATTGGAAAAAAAAAAAAAAAAGGACCCGTGCTTAGCAAATCCATGTTAGAATATTATGTGGATTTGGAGAAAAGTTAATTCATTCTATTTAGTTTCAAGTATTCTCAAGAAGATATAATTTGTTGACCCGCAGCACTGGGCGTGAATATCACACCGTGGGATAAGATGCCAAAACCTTTTCTTTTCTTTTCTTTTTCATTTTGCATCTTTTGAATGATCTAAAGAGGAAAAAATAAATTTAACAAATTAGTCTTCGATGCTCTTCATAGATTAAACTCTCTTTAGTCACTACAGCATGTCTTAGAGGAGTCCTAATTTTTGTTAAGAGAGTGAATCCTAAAAGTTAGGCTTAAAATGCAATAGAAAAGTCTTGTTAGTTCTATCGATTTTATTTGGACGAATTTCTTTTTTTTTTTTTGGAGGAGGGAGGGGAGGAGCTAGCCATGGCTCAGCCAGTGGCGAGGGAGCGAGGGCAAGTAGGCCCTTGCTTGCTCACAATTAGGACCGAACCGACCCTCTTCGAGATCTTGCCAAGGGTGAGTGGTGGCGCGACTATTTGTCTTGTGATCTTTAGTTGACCCTTCTTCAATCATTTCCCCTTCTTTTCATTTTCGGTACATTTCTTGAATGTAAAATTTTAACGCTAATATGCTGCCAACTTTGCGACATATTCAATGGAGGATGCAAAAATTCACACATAAATTTTCTTGCTCGACAAAAATTTTGTGGAATCAACATATTCTTGCCATTATACTTTCAATGCACGCATCGGGATTCCAATGGACAGCGTGCAAATTTGAGGACTTAGATGCGTTGTGGCGACGAGTTTTAAGACTTTTATGGAGACATTGGTAGTGATAAAGAATACAATTATTATTATCAATATATATAGCCAAAATCGAGTAAAATCGAGAGTATTCCTTTCATAAATCTGGCAAAGCAAACTCAAGAACCTTCTGGTCTAATAAAACGGCATTGACATTATTTAATCCAAAATAAAGCATGGAAACTAATTGATCTTTGATACACGTCTATATGTTCTAAGTTTGGCAGTGATTGTGTCGCTAGGGCTACACTTGCCCCTCAAGTAGGCAGCATGGGGAGTTGAGGGTGGGTCGGTTTCGCCCTTTTAAGGTGAAGTTGTAGACCCTATTTGGTGAAAAAGTGGCACTAGCCTTCTCCAATGGCGTGTCCACTTGCATGCATTCGTCCGAAAGTTTAGAAATCACATCGGATCATTTATACTGCAAAGATACGATTCCTATCTAAAGCAATCACCGCTAAAAGTCGCTCTTTTCGGATTAAGTCCGATAATTTTGCGACGAAGTAAGTCAAAGCCGGAGACAATCTCCGGTGATGCATGCGTTGCGTAATATTGGATTCGAGCATACTAGCGAAAAGACTCGTGCCTCCGACGCATTGAGAACAAAGACAGATCATATGAAAAGAAATCAATAGCCATATCGATTTGGAGAGTGGCCGGATAAGTTGAGTAGGATGGGCTCGGGATTCCATTTACAAAACCTAGCCCATGATAAGGCCCACGTAGAAGCTCTATGGGCCTAAGCTTTCAGTAACGCATCGTGTCCTTACGCTTTGGACAGGCCGCATTTGCCGCTAATTTGAACCCTGCTCGCTGCTCGTTGCCATAAGACGAGAAAAAGCTCCTTCATTTGGCACGCTTTCGATGGCATTCTCGATTCTTCCTTTGATGGAACAGTCCCCATCATGACAAGCCGTGTTCAGTTGCGTATTTCGTCATTAAAAGGTCTTCAATGAACGGGTGAAATATGACTCTCAGTCCTTCCACCAACGATTTTCTAGAGACGTTGAAATCGAGTCTTGTTTTCATATCGACTAAGCAATCGAGGAAGTGTAGCCCGAGGAGCCTCGCCGGAGAGTCGGGATTGGCGGAGGCAAGTTTCCGGGTGATGTTCGAGACGGTTGTGTCGGCTTTGGATTAGCCATCTTGTAGAAGTTTATCCTCAGACAGCCAGGACAAAAGCCCGGATAGGATCCTAGTACGCATCAAGAAGCTCGCCAAGCTCCATTTTCACAACAAGACTCGTGGGGATTGGATTTTGATGCCAAGGAGTCGTGTCCATACAAGAGATATAGTCAGTCAAGTCTCCAACAGAGGACGGTCAATACATATTCCGATTTCTAAACATGCCTTCATATCGTGCACGTTTAATTCTCCATCAGCCTATTACGAAGTAGATAGCATATTGCATTGCCGGTTGGATCAAGAAAACGTTCATAATATTCGTAGATAATATATGTGCATATAAATTGATTTACATAGATCTAAAAGACTGATTAGGTTTAAATCATGGTTTCTTCTCTTTTTGATTGTCAAATTCAACTGTTGCTCTCTTTTTTTTTCCCGAGCCAATCGGTCAAAGTTAATCGCACATGGCATGTTTGCCAGGTCACACTTGATCTACCCATCGTGGCCATTATCAAGATATGACGTCGACACCACCTAAAAGTGAGCAATCCAGATTTAAGGCTACAAAATTCGAAAAGGAATCGCTACCCGTTGCATTATGTACTTTGGCTTCGATAAACACGTACCGATTTGCTTTGTCTTGATTTCTTAAATTCGAGAAAGGGTCGAGCTAAACATCCATCGAAAATTCGGTGTACTTGCCACATGCCACATTGGTAAGATGGGCCACTGGGCAATGATGAGGATGATAGGCGCCTGCACTGATTTAAGAATGTTGTAGAGATTCTATGTCGTTCGTACGGTGGATCGGCGGGAAAGAAAGGGAAAGAAAGAAAGAGAGAGGGGCGGATTCACGTGAATTAGGTGAAGGGCACATTATCACATCATCATCCATTCATCTATCTCGAAATTCATTGAAGCACGGTTTGAGACGAACCCGTCTTGCTTTTAAAGGTTTGAACGGAGATTCCATTTTGCCAAAACAAATAACACGGTGACTCGATGATAGTGGGAATTAAGCAAGGCCCTCCTCGGATACGAGTATGCGGTTTGTATTAGCACCGACCCGGTTTCAAAATTAGGGCTAATTGCAAGTTCGGTGTAACCTAATCCAATCGGTCCATTTGAGCAAGTCGTATTTTGGCGGCATGATTGTGAGCCGACTAATCATTTCCATACACCCATGTGTCGAAGATCATAAAGTTAGATGTGCCATATTGCCCAAAAAAAAAACTCTGACGTTGATTTGTCCGATCGCCTCTTGTGTCGTTATTCTAGAATAAAATTTTCAAATCATAGGCTACCGTAAGCTTTTATCAACAACATATGAATTAATTACATATATACTATTTTAAACACAAAAAAGGAGAGTAATGATACCAATAATAGCACATGAACTTTTGTGTAGATGCTCTGTGATATCCTTAAGCTTCATTAATCCGGTTCAGTTAAAGTCCTCGATATTTCTGTTCGAAGAAGGTCGCCCTACCGACCTCTTTCGACGTTCGAGGGCTCGTTTAGACCGAGCCATAGTCCGACGGCTTACCAAGAAGCGAGCTTCATGGATTACGATCCAACGTGGAATCTCCGTGGAGTCTCGCCCGGTCGAATCTAACATCGATTCCCCTCGTATTTATCTCTAGACCGGGGTTTTGAACTCCCGGGGAGCGGAGGAGATAACCCCAAAAATGGGAAAAAAAAATACCTCGAAAAATGGGGCAAAGACTTTTCAATCAACCAACCCAAGAGCAGCCTCTTGATTCGGGTCGGAGATCCGAGCGCCCCCGAGAGGACAAAAAAGAAAGCGCGAAAGGGCGACGCCAACGGAACGTTGGGCGATACCAAAGCGGGGATCATCGTCCGGTTAACGAAAGCCGAAACATATTATAAAAAGGCGGTCCGATTCCGTGAAAAGGTACGACGAAAAAGTATATACATTATGTATAAAGAAAGCTGAGGAAATGCAACGATCGAATTCTCTCCTCCCTTTTTGAAATTCAAATAGTGTCCACGTGGTGGATGGTCCCCCCCCCCCCCTCCCCACTCGCCGGCGTCGCCCTGTCCCCCGCGGGGCCCACCGTTGCCCTACCGACCAACCCCGCCCAAAAAGATCGAATCTGGGCCGCTCCTCTCTCTGCTCCCCGGGGCACTTTCCTGGCCGTCCGATCGGGGGAGGGAGATTTTTTGGAGCCGTCTTCCTCCTCGCTTTGCCCTCCGCGGTCCGTCGTCGGAGGCGGTCCGTATGCTTTTGACGAGAGGAAAAGAAGACAAGGGATGGATTAATTGGCGATACAAGATGACAAGCCTGTGAAATTGATGGGGATGCAAAGTCTTTGCATCGGATGCCTCCCTACCACCCCCCAATACCAAACAAAACCGAATTCGATCTTGCCTCGGATGCTTTTCCCCTTCGATTTTCTTCTTCTTTTATTTTTTGCTCGTGCCTTTTTTCATATGGGTGCGAATTTGGCTAATATAAAGTATGAGGAGCATGACCGATTTTAGGGAATACATGGAGGTTTTCTCGAGGCAGGAGGAGCTTAATCTCTATAAAAATGAAAAATCGATCGCAGCCCTTTTTAAAGGAGGATCATAAATTCGAGCGATATTGAGAGCTCACGACCTCATTTTGCGTGAACCTCTGCTCCTTCTATATTTATCATGAACGTACGAAAAAGCTGTGCTGCTCGCTTGGCGTTATATACGTGGGACACCACAAATATAGATATATATATTTTTTAATGATTTAGGATTTGATATGGTGATAGACGCGGATTTGGATCTTTTACCCGTAAATCTGCTCTGCGGGTTCGTGAAAGGAAAGGGGTGGGCCCCACTTTAAGAGGAGGCCCACCCTTTTTTGCTTTTTTTTTTTTGAGAAATAATCGGACGGTTGCGGGTATTAGATTAGTCTGTCCTGAAAAGCTTTCAGAGCAGACGATCCATTTCCGATAGATATAAGGTCCACTGAAAAATGCACAGGAATTCTCCTCCACTTTTTGGGATCTAACGTTGCCAGGACGGTTAGTGGAAAGGTCGTCGGTGTCGTCTCCCCCCCGGCAGCCAGACGTTTGGATTCTTCAATTTGCAGTACTTGCTAAGATTTTCCATGTTTCTCATGGAAGATGTGTAGGGATTTCGTCCCCTAAGCACATATTTAGTCGAAGTTTCTCCGTCTCCTCATCTTCGAGTTAAAAACTCTTTATGTCCACCACTGCCAAAGTAAGTCCTGCCATTGGAGTCACTTGTGCGAACTTCTGGATCTATGTAAACATCTAGGAAGAGGAGACTAGTCTTGCTGTTCATCGAGGGACTGTTTGGCATAAATGTCGCCTGCGCTATGCTGCAAAAGTTCGATGCTTTTGGCCCTGTAAATTACCCAACTTCTTGATGCGACCGAGGGATCGAAAGATATTCCATGTCGAAAGTCGAGTAAAAGCCAGCTTGCTACCGGAATGCCGAGGCCATGGAGGTTATTAGTCAGCGGTGCTTCTCAAGAAGCAGCTATGGAGTCCCATAGTCATGGAACGTCCCATTTCCCAAACGTCTGTGGAGTAGTTTACCAGAGTCGAAACGTCCATTTAGCTCTGACCCAAAAGCACTTCGGGCATCCCCAACGCCACCAAATCCAAGCCTCGCAGCGATCCATGGGCATGGCGTTGAGGACCCGGACTTCCACGGCCATCAATCCTTTAATTACTCTCCTCCTTTGGAGAGAGCGAAAGATCGAGAGCTGCATGACACCACCCCTCCCCATAAATCACGCCGGAATCGCATGAAAATGACTCGGAAACATCAAACCTGTCCTCGAATCAAAGGGCAGATTCATCCACGTCGACCCCCAATGTGCAAAAAAATGTCAAGCACTCATGTCCATGGGGACTTTACGATTTTCCTTTACTCTTTTCCTTCTTTCTTTTGGGAAATGACGAGCGATAAGATCGTCAGGTCCTCATAGCATCATTGACCCACCTCACTGTTATGATGCAGTTGGCCAACTTTCCTGAGATCGACCCTTATCGCTGATCTTTTCACCTAAGTTCGGCGCTCTAATGGTTAAGTTAATTGTTCTCTTTTATGGCTCAATTAATTCACATTACGCACGGCACGGCGTTCCAGTGCGCACGGATCAACTGTTACCGACCCATTCGCAGATGGTCAACCAGCGCTCCTTGGCGATGGTCAAGTTTCTTCTCCGCTGTCGATCGTTTGATTCATTGAAAGCAATTTCATTTTTCTCAGTGGCCCCGCGTCTGCTGATTCCTAGGCCTGGAATCTAGAGCGGGGGAAGAAGAAGATGACAGCAGAGGCAGTACGTGTGGAGTCGGGACGTCCGTTTCTGAAGTGGCACGACCTGTAAATAGAGTCTCGAGCGAGGTCAAAAGTCCCGACATCGCGGATAAAGCAAGCCTGAGGAGGAGAAATTTGAAAACCCCAAGTGGCCGTTTGAAACTCCCAAAAGCGGACTCGAGAAACCCCGCAACGCACAAGAACAGCTTCAAAAGACCCGACTTCAATGCAACCTCACCCACCTTAACTCTCCCTCCCTCCCTCCCTCCCTCCCTCCCTCCCTCTCTCTCTCTCTCGCAAAACCAAGACAAGAGAAGCAAGAAGATATTGGTACAGGACAAGGTTAGAGAACAGGAACAGGAACAAGAACAAGAATCTGCCATTTTTTAGTCCAACTGTTCCACCGAGAGAGGGACAGAGAGAGAGAGAGAGAGATGACGGGGCCCGTGATGGTGACGAAGGGCGGAGGGTGCGGCGGAGGGAGCGCCAAGAAGGCGAAGACGGCGGCGACCGCCGCGGAGGACGAGCAGAACCAGCTCTCGGTGCTGGCTCTCCTGGCGACGGCACTGAGGAAGTCGATGGCCTCCTGCAGAGTCGAACGGGGCGACGAGGTGATGACGGCGGCGGCTGCGGCCACTGTCGTGAGCCACCACATGGAGATCGGGTGGCCAACCAACGTCCGCCACGTCACCCACGTCACCTTCGACCGGTTCCACGGGTTCCTGGGCCTCCCCGTGGAGTTCGAGGTCGAGATCCCTTGCCGGGTCCCCAGCGCCAGGTAACCCAAAGTTCAACATTCTTTTAGCTGAAGAGCTTCGAAAAGCTTGGTTTTTTTGGCCCGTTTTTCTCTTCCTGTTTTTGGGATTTTAGAGAGGGTTGATGAGTGTGGAATTTTGGATGAGAAATGAAGTGGATTTTACCTTAGGTGCTCCAATGGTGTGGAGTTCAGATCTGAGAGACGGCGAGTTGTTTGGTCACTTCATTTGGCATTTCTGGTGTGATTTCTTTTCTCGTTAGAGGAGATTTCTGTGCGAGAGCCGAAATTTCCAATAATTTGATTCAGCAAACTATATTTAGCTTCAACTATGTGATTTTTCACTTCGATTTCGCACATTTTCTAATTTGGTAGGTTAATTTTCTTTGCTTTGATTGGGAAAGTGAAGCTGAGAGTTATGAACAAATCGTGGTTCTAAAATGTGCCAGAGGAGTCCAAACTGTGTCGTTATGTGTTGACGAAGGCTAGAGTCTTTCTTTACTTGCCGAAAAGTCTCTGCTTTAGAAAGTAGCAACAAATTGGTCTAAACGAGAAAGTATGAACTTTATGCTCTATGTGGGTTTGGTTCTTTCTTATTCGGTAGCCTTTTTGATTTGGAAACTTGCGGTACTAACTTTTAGGCCAAATTCTCTCACTTTACTACGAATTTGTTTTTCCCGCGGGCTCGAATCTGCAGTCAGCATGCGTTTAAACTCAATTTGCCTGTCTTGGCCAAAAAGGAAAAAAGGCTTAATTTTTGGGTCTTCTCCTTTGCAGCGTCAGCGTGTTTGGAGTCTCGCCCGAGTCAATGCAATGCTCATTTGATTCACGGGGAAATAGCGTCCCTTCCATTCTTTTGCTCATGCAGGAGCGGCTATACTCGCAAGGCGGTTTGAAGGTAGAATCACTCTCCGCTGATATTATCTTTGCAGGCAAAGCATTTCCTTATCCTCGCTTTTATGTCCTCGGTTTTCACTCGAACTCTATCGTTGATTCTGCAGGCAGAAGGAATTTTCCGCATAAACCCCGAGAACAGCAAAGAGGAGCATGTGAGGGACCAGTTGAACAGGGGCAACGTGCCCGATGATATCGATGTTCACTGTTTGGCGGGCCTAATCAAAGCCTGGTTCCGAGAGCTCCCCTCTGGTGTGCTCGATGGGCTTTCCCCCGAACAAGTTCTCCAATGCAACACCGAAGAAGAATCCATCGAGCTAGTGAAGCAGCTAAAGCCAACTGAGTCGGCATTGCTCAATTGGGCCGTTGGTCTTATGGCTGATGTGGTTGAGGAAGAGGAATTCAACAAAATGAATGCACGGAACATCGCGATGGTTTTCGCACCAAACATGACTCAGGTATTTAATGAGATCTCCCTAGTTTGCAGAAGTTTTGACATTGGTCTCGTTCGACAAGTACGATCCTACTATTTTTGTGAAAATTGGCAATGTTGGTTATGTTGACTGTGGACCACAAGTTGAGCGTAGGATGAGATAGGTTACTGTTACTCAATATCATCTCATGAGATGATTCTATTTTCACTTGCTGAGGAAAGAGAAAAGCTGTTAGAAGAGCGATTTCCAGCCGTAACTGTAACTATATGAGGTTCACAAAAACTGTTGCCTACTGTCATTATGATAATAAAAGACTAGCTCAAATTTACAGGAGTTCTGCAATTCTTCGGACAATGGACTATGGAATTATTATCATTAAGTTGAATAACTAAATTGAAGTTCAACTTCCAAAGAACAAGAACTTAAGCAATTGATTCTTTTTTTCTCTGTAGATGTCTGATCCGTTGACAGCTCTGATGCATGCTGTGCAAGTAATGAACTTGCTCAAGACTCTGATCATGAAGAGTCTCAGAGAACGTGAAGAGGCTGCTGCCGGAGGATACTCACCCATGTCATCCCCCTCATCCGGGCGACCAACCGATTATGAATATGATAGTCAGCAAGAGATGGATACCAGTTGTGAATTAAGAGGGCCAACATCAGACTTTGATGACAATGATGATCCAAATTACAGTCGCAGCTGCGTGGACCAAGACGAAGGCAGATCATTGAGTGAAATAGAGGATTGCTTCTTGAGGCAATTGGAAGAATGCGATCATGTGGAAAATGAAAATGTTTCGTCTGAAAGGCCATCGAGCGCAGTGGAACAGAACTACGGAAGTCCTAGAAATTGCTTGCATGTCAATGATGAGTCGGGTATTTCGTTCACTGACAGCAAAAACAGGACTTCCACTTTGACGACTAGTGATGGAGAAGATTCTGGGACAAGTTGGAGGATAGGAGAAGCACAAGTCATTGACATAAGGAGTCCACAGAAGGAATGCGAAAGAACAAAGGACATGGAGATGGGAGAATCGTTCTCCTGTATGCCCTCGGTTATCTGACCAAACTCTTATTTCCCATTCCTTGGGATCATACTCTGCAGATTTTATGCGTTGTCTTAGAGTCATGGCTCCTTAATCTTATGTACATTATACTTCTAGGTGTGTGGACTTCAAACGCTGATTGGGAGTGCTTTTTACTAGCGGTGGATTTTTAGGGTCGCGGCTCAGCTCAGGGCTGAGCTGCTGAAAGTTCATGCTTTTTTTGTAGTTTTCTTAACCAAGGATCCTAACCTTGTGATGGAAATCTTGCCCGATTCAATCTGCACGTGAAATTGATATGCAGTGGGTCTTCATCTGTCCTTTCTACCATATCCCATGTAGGAGAAGCGGTGATCCTTTGATGGATCGCCATTGATTATGCCTTTGTTAGTGGAGTTTTTCTGTTGTGCAATTTACATCGGTCGGTATTCTCGTGTGATTGTAACTGTCCGTCTTTATTCTCATCTTAATATACCTGCAACACAGGAGGGAGAGCCTCAAAATGAGTAGTTTCTTTTGCATTTTACGGTCGCTTGTTGAGACAGGCCTGCAATAAATTTGGGAGGGGGGAGGTGATTTCTTTTGGTTTCTTGTACTGCCTTTTGTGGTGGTGGTTGCATCTGGTACTGGTACAAACTTTGGACCACCAAGGTTGTCTTTCTGAATGAAGACTAAACAGCCTGTCGTACAGAGTAATGATTGGAAAAAAATTGCAGAAATTTGGCAATTTGCCCTTTTCTGATGCTCAGTAATGTTATCATAGGCTGTCCTTGTGTATGTATGATGATAACGTGGAGCATGTGACCTCCTGGCGGAAGAAATCAAGGCAGCTACTGACCAACAATTTGAAGTAGCAGAGAGAGAAGGAAGGCCCATCAGATTTTTTCCTGCTATTGATGCTGTCTGTATTGTATCAGATTGCTTCAGTTCTTGAATGTTTTTCAAAGCTCTGCTGATGGCAGACGATTGTCAGGTCGATAGGTGGTGTAAATGAGCATGATTGCTCTCGAGCTGCTCGAGCTTTTCCTTATTGGCTATTCGAGTTTAACCCGAGCGACGTTGAGTTTGAGTAACGTCAGTATCCATGCAAGTCGACGTTCAGCAGCCGTTGCTACCGAATACCTCCTCATAAGCGAGTGCGCGCTCGCAACCGCATTCGGCTTTGAGCCAAGATTTTGAGAGCGAGAAATACTTGATAATTTGCAGCATTTAGCAAGAACTACACGCGGTTGGAGTCTTACTTGAGCTCAAACTCGAGCTGAAAATTGCTTTTCAAGAGCCAAGCCTTCTCCATTCATGTAACACGGAGGCATAGCTCGACAATAAGTTAGGCATCATTTCATTCCTATGTGCAATTATTGGCTGAACAGAAGGCAAAAGAATTTATAACCGTCAAGCGATATTGAACGCCTGAAGGCGAACCCGGAAAACCCGAAAAGGGCAGCACGCCCCAGGATCAAGAAGCCAGGCAAGTCTCCCAAAACAGCTTGCTCCTCTCCATCTCATTCATCAACTCATTGGTCGACTCCACCGATACGCAGGACTTGTACTCCACACCCGGAAGCTGCGCACAACTGCTCTGCTCGTCTTCAAACTCATCATCATCCTCATCCCCTTCATGACCATCTCCGAGCCACGCCGTGACGTCGTATTCCCCGACGTCGTCCGCATTGGTCCAGTCGGGCGTGTCGTAGCTGCAGGACTCCGCGTCGTCCTCTTCCATGGGGACCACCTCCCCGTGCCCGGGATCCCTCCCGTCGACCTCGGAATCGCCGGTGGCTTCGAACAGCAAGAAGCTCCCCTGCATCCTGTCCTCCATCTCTCCTCCGACCGATCCTGCGCCTCCTCTGTTCGTCAGGCAAGGTTCGGCTCTATCAGCAAAAGGGTACAGGAATCTCTCATGGCTTTATATAGTTCGAAGAGAACCGAGGAGGTTTCAAGGCGAGGAAGGGCGCTTCAATGGCTACTTGTGTCGAGGGCCATCGCCATATGACGTGGCCTGTCTTGTTTGACACTTCGGTTCTTGCGGTGGGCGGTGTCTTAGGGAGAAGAAGCTGTCAGGAATCCTTATATCGCAGAAGAAAAGGGGAAGCGGATGGCGATGAACCAACCATGTGCTGCTGCTTCTTCTCCTCCTTCTAGAAATGATGGCGAACCTACCCGAATCGAGTCGTGCAAAAACAACTCAAAATCTTTTTTTTTACAACTACTGGTTTGATTAATCAAGCAAGTCTCTTCTAGAAGCCCGATGCAATGATTAATGCGTAGATGACCCACCAATGAGGAGACAACAAGGGAAATTCATTTCTCTTTCTCATTTTCGGATTTGTTTTTTATGTAGGGGTAGAGCACGGATCAAGAAGAGGGTCAATTTGGGTTTACTAGATTAGGGTTGTTATTGCTGACTTGGTCTTCTTGTTCTTTAATATACTGCTGCGCAAAAAACAGCCTTGATTGAACGAACCGCGTTATTAAAATGTATCCCGTACATAATCGGCCATCTAAAATTTCGATCTCAATCCACATGCGCCAGAACCGTGATAACCTGTTTGCGATTTTTGTTCTACAATTCAAGGGCCGGTTTCTTACTGAGTGAGTATCCGTCGAATAGCGACGGCCCGTATGCATTCGCGATCGTAACACGGCGAGGTCGAAATTATGTTTGAAAAAAAAAAAGGGTCGAGATTAGAATAGAGATTAACAAAAGAAGAAGAAGAAAAGGCCTCGCTTTTCTACAAATGAGACGTTAAGGCACGCGGCGTTTTCTTAGATCTTGCACGCCGACCAGAGAAAACAAAGGCGAGAGAGTCAAGATTGGGCAGCCGTTGAAGAGTCAAGAGAGCGGAAATCGAAGAGGTTTGAACAAAAGTACAAACGCGCGTTGTCGACATAGAATTTGAGACAATGCCAATGCCAATGCCAGCCTCCACTGGTAAAGAAAGTTTGGTCGAGCGAAGTAAGGAAAAATTATTGGGCGTGGTCGGTCATTACGCGAGCCATAATAAACTTATAGAGTTTGTTTTAGTCCCCCTTAATTCCCGCTTACACTTTTCCCCGTGAAACGACGTGGTTTTGTTATGAATTCAATAAAAGGAAAGATAGAGAGAGAGAGAGAGAGAGAGAGAGAGAGAGAGAGAGAGAGAGAGAGAGTGTGTGTGTGTGTGTGATTTGAGTAGTTTTCGGCTCATGAATTAAGATCGTTGCGATATAGTAAATATCAAAATGAACTTATGTGAGAGATTCGTGAGATGACACGAGAATCATGCCGACCTCTTTCAAATTATAGCATGTTGCGCAGATACGTGCTTCATCTAAATTTTGAGCAGATACACAAAGTTTAAATATACTTTAAATGGCTTTTGGTCGATAAATATGAACATGGTAGTTTACTTTATGACAAAATGGAAAGGATCGAGGGATTGAAAAGGAATGTGGATACACATCTAGCCTATGCCTTTCTTCACATCCTTATCACAAGATCACTTTCACGTGTCCAATTCCTTCATTTATTTTCCTCAACAAGTCAATAATTTGGTCTAATATATATATATATATGTATTGAAAACATGGACTTTAATTCCTCGGATATACGAGAAAGTGCAATTTATGGGAATGTCTTATCTTGACTTCCGTGGCATCGTGGGCGTTCCACGTTTTGACTCGCGACCCTCGCCATATTCATTTAATGATCACAGTCTCGCACTTCTTCATCATCTGATACGAAAGGTCAACGCCGGTTTTTTCCCGTGGAATGAAGAAGGGCCGGTCTTCCATATGGCCCGACGATTACGGTAAGTCCGGTCTTCCATGTCAACATTATCATCATATGAAATATTAAACGCGCGACGTTTTTCTCAAAGTCTTATTAAATACAGTGCGTATTTACAGGGAATTTTAGTCGAAAACTTTTTATACGGCGTTATTTAAAAATAAATATCTTATTTTTTTCCCCGACGGTCGTAATGTGCGTGCCGTATAGCATGGGAAGCGGATAAATTATTGGTCGACGGGTACACGATGTATCGTTCTGGTTCGGAGATGGGTCCTGTGCACCATTAAATGGGAAATCGGGTATTTTTGGGTCGAATCGATCAACTTTATCTTTAGAAAGATATACAAGGCAGCGTCTATCTACGGCGCTCAATCTCCGCCTCCGCACCTCGCCTCCCGTGCTCTTCGCCTTGCCGCCGCGCCTCACGTCGCGGCGCCGCTGCTTGCTTCTCGTCGGCGCGGCCCGTTGCTATCGGGAGTTCCTCTTTTTCTCTCTCTTTCTATCTCGATCGAGTCAGTGATGATAGGTGACCTCAAATCTGAGGCGATAGCTTCTAATTAAAGGTTGACTCCGCACATGTACCTATAAAAAATACGATAATGATCATTTTTCTCCGAAAACAATCTCGATTCCACTAATATTTTCCTTCCCGTCTAGTGCCATGATGAGGAACTTGGCAATGGAACAGGAACGGCGACGCGCAACCCCGCAAAGTCAACATGACGACGGCTTCAAAGAACTTGAAACCTCGAAAAGTTTTCCAAATCATCGACCAGGTCTTCCATTCCTCCACTCCTAAGTTTCTGTCGGGTAAGAGAAGATGAAAAAATGGCTCGGTGACCGAGTAAAAGAGCCGCGTCGTCGTCGCATGAACGAACGGGAAAGGACATCCTCCGACCGGTCAAAATCCGAAGTAAAAATCGAGATGGGCCGAAAGTCGCGTCCGATCGAAAGAGGATGAGAAATGACAAAAGAACACACGTCACTTGATACGTTGGAGTGACGCTGGACTCGTAATCCATAGTGCTATCTTGGTGTTCCAGAGGGAAGGAGACGCCAAGACATTCGAGTTCCGAGGGTTGATCCGCAGCGCAGCCATGCTTGGTCTCGAGAATGTCAAACTCTTGAAGTGGGAGATTCGGGATGGGGTTGTTCCCCTCGGGTACAGAAACGCTGAAGATTACGAAGGGGATCAGGGGATTTTGCTCGGTATCGCCGGCAGCTAACCTTAGACGATGCCGGTTTCGAATCGCTTCCCTTGACAAAATTGATTCCGAAAGCAAGGCTAACGCGTCGCAGGGCATTTGGTCTAGTGGTATGATTCTCGCTTTGGGTGCGAGAGGTCCCGAGTTCGATTCTCGGAATGCCCCCCTCCCCTTTAATTTTTTTCCTCGATCTTTTTTTTCCCCTCCCCCTCGCTCGCTTTGCATTTCCTTCCGTCCCGTCGTGAGAATAGGGTTTTCGAGTTTAAACGCGCGCGCGCGACTCTATGTCGACAAGCTTCGAAGAAGTTATTCCCTGACGGAGCCAACATGCTCGATCGCGAAGAATTTGTATAGGAAAGGAGAATACCTTTTAAGTTCTTCATACAACTGAAGTATTCTTGCGTTCCCTCGTTCTTCTTTTGCTAGAGAGAGAGAGAGAGAGAGAGAGAGAGAGAGAGAGAGAACGTGCAGTTTATTAAGGAGCGTGTTAAAGAAGAGTGTTGACGGGTGTCGTTTCTGAGCCCATGGGCTTTTGTCGGTCCAAAACTTCACGAACCAGAGCCCAGTTTGGAAAAATAAATGAAAAAAGGGGAAAGGAGGGAGGGGGCATTCCGAGAATTGAACTCGGGACCTCTCGCACCCTAAGCGAGAATCATACCACTAGACCAAATGCCCTTGCTCGACAACTATTCGATCTACAAGTTTTATAATAACGTTTAGTTTAGTGACCGTCTGCCTAAAACGTCAGCCCTCATCGTGACATGGTCCTGAGGGACCCCTCGTTATTCCCTTTACGCTACATGGGGTGAGCACCGCATGAAAATGTCTGACGCATTGAAAAGGACAACATGTCGTGAGTAATTGGGCATCTTATGTACTGGCCACACCCGGACAACGCGGCGACGCTTGATAACGACACGTGGCGTGGCCTGTGCCGTTGCCAATCGAGGTGGAGTTGCATTCTTATCTCCATTACAAAATGGGGTCAGTGGATCTGAAGAAATTATGTTGATTGGCTGCGCTTTGGTTGAGTTTTGGAGAGATGGGGAGTCGTTTTTCCCAGATATCTATTACTCGTGATGTTCTTGGCTCGAAGTAAAGTATCGTTTGATGAGCAACTTTAAGTTAATAAATGAAAGGACAAACGAATGGAGCTACTGTTCGTCGTCTTCGAGGGGCGCAGCCAGCCCTGCCGGGAGCTCCAAGGTCGCGCAACCCAGGCGCGGCAACGCTTGACAAGAAGGGCGACCGTCCCGTGAACCCTGGGGTCGCCTCGAAGCTTCGACATACACCGGCGACGATCGACGATCGACCCATCGACAATCGTCGGCGGTGCTCGACCTTTATCGGCGATGCTCGGCCTCCGAACATTGCCTTATGTTCATGAGTGGAGAGGCAAGATGAACCAGGTGGAGACCCAGCCCGGCGACCCTTGGCGGAGACCCAGAACGAAAGTAGAGAATGGAAGTCAAAGCGTACCAAAAAGGTCGAAAGTCACGAGAAACACAAGGAGTCATTCCTAACCCGTCCCTGTCGACTGGCTCCTTGGAGAAAGTGACTAGAAGGACCGCACCGAATTGCCCAGAATCCACACGCAAGATTCAACGATCCCTACCCATCTATCAATTTCTGGGTCCTCGTGGTGGGTCCGGTGCCCAACTGCTTTCCCAAGCTCTAGTCAATGACGGAAGCTCGCCTTTCCTACCTGGGTCCCAAAAATGTTTCCGAAGAATAGATGCCGGCTCCTTCGAGCTTTGATGATTCGGTGGGAACAGAAACGTTAAGTACCCAGTTTAATCCTTCGAGTTACGGCGGAATTGTCAACCTCGATAAGATTGCGTCCAATCCTAACGGCAGTAGCAATCAACTTAGGAGTGCATTGCATCTTCCGGCGACAGGCACAGTAACAACGCTGTCTTCTTCTTCTTCTTCTGCTCTGGCGTGTCGTGTCCGCGTCTGATAATGTCACATGAACACCACTGAACTTCTCGCTTGAACACGATATACTCTCTCTCTCTCTCTCCTGATCCGTCTCGTCTTTCTCTGACACATCATTGAAAGCTATGCTTGGGAGAAGACTGAGAACCACGACGCTGTCTTCTTCTGCTTTGGCCTGTTGTGTCCATGTCTGTTAACGTCCCATAAACACCACAGAACTCCACAGATCAACACGATAGAATCTCTCTCCCTCTCTCTCTCTCTCTCTCTCTCTCTGACACACAGACGCGCGCGCGCACATCAGTGGAAACCATGCTTGGAAGGAGACTAAGAATTGCTCTAAGGTGTGCATCTCCTGCTCTTGCCCCTCCTCCTTCTTCTTCGTGATATGAGCTCTGAAATGTGCAATGACAGCAAAACCCTTTTCAGTAACGGTGGCTTAATCAATCAGAAGGCAATTAGCGGATTCTCCACCGACACAGGAAGGTGTGATTAAGTTCTCCTTGATTATATTAAGTACGATCTACTAAATCTGGGTCATATTCTACCCGTCTGCACTTTTCCCCTGCTTTGTTCACACTAAAGTCTCTTAAGTTAAAAGAGACTCTGGTCATACGCTTATCCTGCTGCAACGGGCTCAAATGAGGTGCTATTGGAGCTCTAGAGCTGGAACGTTAGGTTTATCTTATGTTAAATGTCATCTCCATGATAAAAAAAAAAATCGTACTCTGCCAAGCAGATTCACTTGGAAGTACTTCCGTATCTAGGAGTCCGCGATCAGGAGTTCTACTTACCATTGCAAGTCAAAGAGTATCAGACTTTCATAGACTACGAAACGTCCAAAATAATATTCCTTCTCGCAAGTATAACCAAGCCGCCTCTTTGACTCTACATTGTATAGATGCTTGAAGGTGTAAGCAGAACACAGGTATCTTACTTGTATGGGTTGATTTTCATTAGCAGGGATAATTAACCGCTTACCCATTTCCTGTTTTATCCTACCCTAGGGAAAAACAGTGTCATAACCCATTTTTATGCTACACACTTCTCAATTCATGCCACAGGAAGCTAGAAGGCAAGGTGGCACTGATCACAGGAGCAGCCAGTGGCATCGGCAAGGCGACTGCAGCTAAATTTGTCACTCACGGCGCCAAAGTCGTGATCGCCGATATCCAGCACCAGCTTGGCCATGAAACCGCTAAAGAGCTTGGACCCGACACCGTCTTCATCCCATGCGATGTGACTAAAGAATCAGACATCTCGAATGCCGTTGATTTTGCTGTTGCCCGATTCAATCAACTTGACATCATGTACAACAATGCTGGGGTCGCCTGCAGCACTCCACCAAGCATCACTGACCTCGACCTTGATGTTTTCGATCGGGTCATGGGCATAAACGTACGAGGAGTTGTTGCCGGAATAAAGCATGGGGCACGGGTGATGATCCCTCGCAGGACTGGCTCGATCCTCTGCACTGCCAGCATAACAGGATTGGTTGGAGGAACTGCACAGCATACATACTCTATCTCGAAGGCCACAGTTATAGGCATAGTGAGGTCAGTCGCAGCCGAATTATGCAGGTAAGGATAGTCATGGACAGGGTTGATTCGGCTCCAAATAGACATCTAGATACTGTTGGCTCTAGCTCACACGAGTTTTCCATAAAATGTTAATTTATCGATGGAAATAAAACATATCTTCCAATATTTGTCTCTTCTATGAATAGAGCTTGAAAAAATTCTTCGCTTGATAGGTTCTGCTCATAGTTATTTGTTTTCAGCTAGTTTCATCCAGTTTGATCTCTATGTTAAATTGGTTCTTTTTCACCTGCATATGTAGGTATAGCATCAGAGTCAACAGCATATCGCCTTTTGCCATACCAACCGCATTTGTGATGAATGAGCTGAGGCAATTCTATCGTGGCGTTGAAGATTCACGAATCGAGAAGATTTTACATGATGCTGGTGTTTTGATGGGGAATAATTGTGAGACTAGCGACATTGCCAACGCTGCACTCTACCTCGCATCAGATGATGCCAAGTATGTTAATGGGCATAATCTGGTGGTGGATGGAGGCTTCACGGTGATGAAGAGTCTAGGGCTTCCTGCACCAGACCAGGTGCACTGAGGGTTCTTTTATATGCTTCAACCATCCTAAGTGACAGCCAAAGAATTCTCGACAAGAGTCGTATAGAATTCTTCTTGCTTGCTGGCTTTTTCTCGGATATTTATGAACCATTCATTCAGCAAGGACTGCACATGTGATTTCCTCATAAGCTTGTCTTAGTCAGATTTCTTCAGAGTGTTATTTAAGTGATCCCAAACTCTCACCTTTAGTTTCTCTCATTTCAGTTCGGAACTGATAGTTAGCCCATGTTTCCTATGGCAAGAATGCTCAAAACATAGTCGATTTAGATAGATTCTCTAGGTCACCTAAACCAGACAAACAGAAAATTGACTGTGGTAGAAAAACAGCTAGTCTTTTCAAACACATTTCCCTCATCTAGCTAACTGATTTAAAGAGACCAGAAGAAACGATATGAAGTGCACATGGCAAAAATATTGACAAGAGTCTCTGTTTACTTCAAGCAATGAGAATACGTACCGCTACGACTGCTCTATCCGCTGACAAATCAAATCGATCGCTGCATTCGCCGATGAGAATGCCCCATGAAAGCTATCCTGATAGGAGATCGACTCCAATTCTCTAGCCATTTTTAACAGGATCTCACCCAGGTCGGTTTGCTTCTCCAACAAGGAATCACAGTACGAGCTCGCAGCAACCTTGCTGATCTCAACATTAGTCTCCTCTGGGCAGTACTCGTCGTCCAACCATTTATGCAGAGAAACTCTGAGCCACTCAGATTCCTAGATAGAATTTCGACCATGTCCCAGAGATGTGAATGTTGGAGTAAGTATGTCAATTTCACAAACACACACAAAAGCGCAAGATAGTAATTTTCACTGCTTCCGCGCGCAGAGTTCACGAGGAAAAGTAGCTAAAAGAGTAACCAGGAAACATTCAAAGCACACACATTCAAAGTCTAAACTAGCATGTCTACTTGACCCTAAGGACGAATCATATTGGCAATGAAGAGAAATAATTCGATCAAGCGATCATCCCGTTCTCCGAACGAAGCAATATCAATCATGGGTAATTCCACGTTAAGGACGGTCCAAGTTAAAGGAAAGCAGTGCAATGGCGAATACCTCCCGAGCCTTGGCAGGAAGCAACCAGTGGTCGGGAATTCTGAGCTCCTGTACGGAAGCTTCATCCTCTTCGCTGGTTTTAGGATTACAAACACGAGGCCTGGACCGTCTCACGACGGAGGCGGTGAGATTGAGCGGATGATTCGAAGTGAGGCGCGAGCGCGAGCCGGCGGGAAAGGCTATCGGAGTCGCGGCTGTTGCGAGGAGGAGGAGATTGTCGCTGCGAAGGCGATGGCAGTTTGGGAAGGCGGCGTTTGTGAGGTGGGAGATCGGAGACGCCATTGGCGATGCGGTTTTGCTCGGGGAGAGAGAAAGAGAGAGAATCAGCGGCGAGAAGACGATAGAAGATGCAGGGACGCCATGGCCGACGAGAGGAGGAGAGAGAGCGAGAGCGGAGAGAGAGAGAGAGAGAGAGAGAGAGGTTTCGGATAAGGTGGGAGGGCAGTGGCGAGGGGACGACGACGTCGTTTCCATACAAAATCAACGGAGTGGTCATGGCTTTTATCTTGAAAGTTGGTGTTTCCTTGATGACTACTGTGGAGAGTGCACGATTAGATCACCTTTGCGCGCAGCAACCCAAAAGACTCCTATTGTTTGTAAAACCCATACTCCCAAAGTGTGAAACTTCCTCGAACCATGTCTAAAGAATTTCTACTGTCTTCTTGAGCAACCGAACTGGTTCTGGGGAGGGCTGTCGACGATCGATGCGAGAAAGTAAGTTCCACCTCTTCCTGACAAAGAACTACTGAGAAAATCTAGCTGCTTCCTCCCCACTAGAGATCCAATTCAAGGTTTAGCTGCACAGACTGCACCAAGCACGTCGGCTAGCATGGCAGATGGTAATGCACTTCGGCTACGCATTCATTTGTTATGATTCTTTCAGCTCAATCATGTCATGAATATAAGTAGAGTGTCGTAGCCGCAATCCTGTGAAGAGGGTTTTCATAACTGCATCTGTGGAGACCACAGTATGCAATGCATTGCCGGTCGCAGCCATAGATATCCGGCACAGTACGACTGATACAAATTAAAGGAGATCCAGAAGCAATCAAAAGCACAAATCAGTGGCAAACATTGCCAAGGCGCTTGCATATCAGCGGCGCAAGGTCTAACATAAGTCCCAATCATTATTAACTCGAGTAGATGTAGTGAGAAAGAACCATGCGAGTGACATGACCGCTGGAAGCCCTAGGAAGAAACTACGTCGGATGAGCATGGTCCCTGTTTGCCGTTTCCTTCTTCCTTTGGGCAGATAAGTATTTGATGTACCATAGAGACAAGTTCCCTGCATAGACAACCCCTCGTCAGTGACATAGAACAGCCACTGGTTCACATGTTATTCCAAATCACAAATATAAATAGCAATCATTTTTTGTATCTCCGTAATCACAAAAGGGATAGCATCCTTAACCGCCAGGTATAATCCCCTGTTGGCACATTATTCCCGTTATCATCCACGCATTTCACGTGCCACCCTTTGCTTCTGTCGATCAAGTTTCCTCCAAAATTAAACATCTGATCAAGCCTGCGAATGAGGTCATCATAGCCTCTTAACTGTCTGAGGTCAACCAACCCCCCCGGATCAGTTCCATTTACGATAACCTGCCATGTAAAGGAAGGATTGTTTCCTGAAAATGACTTTGCAGACTGAATTATAAAATATAAGAAGGAATAAATTGCCGTTGCCTTTGGAACAAGCCTTCTAAGAAAAGAATGAATTGCAGGTAGCTGTCTAGCTTCGACAACTTCAAATGGGAATCATTTTCAATCTTTCAATCTCATGGGAGACTCTATGTTTCAATTTTCAAACTGATGACAGGCATATGCCAGTGTTGGATAGTGTTTATGAATTCCAGGGACATTTTTCTTGTAGCATTTCAAGCCTGAATTTTTTGAACTACGTGGCCTTTATGACAGCTTGTCTATAGCATTTCAACTTTTATCTGCAACTTAGCAGTAGTCACTACTTCTTTCTGTCATGAACAGCAGGACTAGTCTGGGAAATCATAGTACCTGCACAAAGTCGTGGGACTTGGATAATGGAGGAACTGATGAAGGGCTAGCCAGTTCACTGGAGTTGGCTACTTGTGGTGAAGGGAGCTCCAATGCGTCATCTGCCAAATCAACACCAAAAACCTTGCATTTGCCAAAGCGATTTGTCTCCATAAGGGTTTTGTCATTATCATTCTTTGTTTCAGAAGTCTTCTGTGCCTGGGAGGTGGAGTTGGCGGGGCTGATGTCTAGTGCTGACAAGCTTTTAACAGGAACACATCCTGGAGAGATGCATGCTGGAGGCCAGTGACTGCACGAATCCAGACTCTCTCTTTTACCACCATCACCTACCAAAAATGCACTCTCAGGATGCTGTTGACATGCATTATGCTCGGCTAAGTGAATTTGACCTTGTGATGCCAACTGGACATGTTGGACTGGAGTGGGAAAACATGGTGCTAATGGTAATAGCCATGGCGCGTTGGATGCATAAATTGGCAAATCAGATTTTTCTTGACCTTGAAAGACCCCCGAGTTTCTTCGAGACTTTCGTGCAACTGAAGTCCACTGGGATCCTGCAGAGGAGAACTACAATTGATCAATAACAGAAGAGTTACATTGAGCAGCTAGCTTTCATCCAGTGTTTGCCCCAAAAACTTCACTTCGGTGTGAAATTCACTGTAAGTTTTAAAGCCAAAAGTTCAGGGAATACTGACCATCCATGACAAATGTAGGAGGCCAATGCAACCGGAAGCTATCTGGACGAGTTCTTTTTGGTGGGGTTGGAAGAACGGCTTGCTTCTTCCTGTCTGGATCCAGGGGCTCAATATCCCACGGAGAAACTCTTTCTGGGAGTATACATTTGACACGTATGGAATCCCATTGCACCTTAATGGTTGAACAATACAATAAGGAGATGAAGAAAATAACTTTTGAGGTAAAGAAAATCAGCATCTATAGAGAATGCAAGTTGAACATGTGGAATTCATCTCAAAGACAATGAAATGCACAATGACCTTGATACATCTCCATTCAGAGCCGGGCCATCTCATCTGGTCAATATCTTCTATGCCAACTACAGTGCCTCCCAGCCTGTTCATGTCATTGATCAATTGAGAAATTTCGTACGAAATAAGAAAGCATACTAATAACAAATTAGTTCTTGGGGAGGGAGTATTCAATCAGACAAAATACTGAGTCCATTATGGTTTAAAACCTCATCTAATCTAGAAGATTTTAAACATTTTTTTTTAATGAGAAACAAATTCAAATGACAAAGGTTTCCAGAAGTCACCTCTGTTCTCCACATCCTTCATCTTCAAACTGCATCCTAAATCTTTTT
The DNA here is from genome assembly GCA_030064385.1 of Melaleuca quinquenervia. Classification (NCBI taxonomy): domain Eukaryota; kingdom Viridiplantae; phylum Streptophyta; class Magnoliopsida; order Myrtales; family Myrtaceae; genus Melaleuca; species Melaleuca quinquenervia. The sequence continues at coordinate 4,958,630 of CM057728.1, read as the reverse complement.
CCGATAAAATAGTCATTTGCCATTGCTTTCATGTACTGTCCATAGGCAATGATAAAACCTGAAGTACATGCCCTGTGGAATGCAGAATGTATTCCACACTTAGACAGCTAGATATACATTCTCACAGTTTCTCAGATATGTTGCACAAGTCATGTAAAGGATAGTTTACCACGGACGATAGTATACAGTAAACATGGTTCCAGTAGAAAGGGCATGCAACGCATTGGATAGTATGCCATGGCACATGCTGGGGCCAGATAGGATAGATGTGGTGGTTTTAGATTTCATCAAACGGCGTACACCAACGTGCACATTTCCATCCCTGCCTCTGCAAGAGCAAAGGAAAAATATTACCCTTAAACAAAACGACCAGAAGTGAAGACATAGGGACATCATATTTATATCTTTTCTTAGAAAAATTTTGAGTAGAACGGGGCAGCAAGGTCGCAGGATCCGAGACAGGTGTAAGAGTGAGAGAGAACCTAAGGAATATGCATGCATCCCCAGTGACCAGCTTCTTTGAAGTTAAGAAATCACTCCAACCTCTTGTGAGCAAATGTCTTTTTGGTTTACCTACATACGGCATGGAAAATAGAAAGATATTAAAAGATGAAGTCATGTGGGAAATCGCGGTTTATATTGTAAAAATGGTTTATTTACCGTCCAATTCAGGAAATGTGTGACACGTAGGGTAAGGGGGAATCACGTCTAACGTTCCACAAAAGAACTGACGTAACAGCATGGCGATTGTTGTCAAGTGCTTCCGTGATGTATTTATGATGAACAATAGAAGAATTGTTTATGCCTCATCGTCTAGTACTCTGGTGAAGTACTCGAGACGAGCACCGAATTCATATCTATGTATCAAGCAGATTCAACATGATTCTTATCTGGGAAATGCACAAAGAACTTTCTGGAACCTATTATTATTCTGATGGCCCTTCACTCAACAGAGACTTTTCAGATTAAAGTATTTGCATATTACAATGACAAATCCCAGCATATCATCTGGTATCCAAGTGAGTTGTCATCTATTTCTGTTAAAATGTTGAAAAAAAGTAGGGCTGACTGCTAACCTACAATGAAAGCACAGTTTACTATTTTAAGATTCCAGGGCACCCCCTTAGGTTTATGGGGAATTGGCACAAAATTAAAGCATTAAAAAGGAATAGATGGACGCACCACTTTGAATACAAGATCTCTTGCTCTTATGCCACATAGAACATTGAATCAGTGGTAACTTATCAACAAATTGAGCTAATAAATGAAGCTACGGTTAACGGATGAATGTTCCACTATATACAATGATAGCAATTTAAGATACCGCATCAGTTATGACATGCGTCAGTGGCAGCAGTAACAGAAAAACAACAAACCTAGAAGAGCACACAAAGCAAGTAATTCATAATTATTTTTCTGCAACAAGTTAATTGATTCAATTATATTACCCCGGTAGATGTGGCGGAAACACCATTCCTTTCCATGCAAGTCTTTTGTCACAAGATCTTGAACTGGATGGTGCTGTGACTTGTCCTGCAAGAACAACCACAACATGACCATTTGCCCAGAAACGACTATAATCTGAAAAACCCTCCTTCATGCGACACTAACGGCATAAACTGGAGCACACATAACCACGGTTGTTGGGACACTATAATGTAGCTACCATGGTCAATAGACGCTTAACCCTACATGTCTTATCTAGTCCTGTGTGTAATTTGCAGTTGCATCATATAACCTGTAAACTGGGACCATTGTACCGTTATCACTTCAAGTTGTTATTTTCAGTACCTAAAAAGCCAAAAGAAGCCAAAACAGTTAACCTAGGTCTTCCTGCATCTAGCTAATGTGATGAAGGAAAACATCATTGCAGTAACAACATACCAGGGCCGGAAGGCATTCGTCTGCTGGCTGCTTAGGAAGAGAGCATCCACCATGTGTGCTTGTATCAGATCGGGTCAGAACTTTGACAAAGAAAGGTGAATTATCCGTTGGAGGGGTTGGTGAAGTTTCGCAGTTAGAATTGACCTCATCTTGCTGCAAAAATGCCAGTCGAATGCAAAGTTTTGGTTAATCATCGGCCTTTCAAATAGAAGGAGCATGTGAATTGCCCCAAAGATGAATTAATTTAGTTTGATTGCAATAGCATCTGGATGCACATCCTATCGCTTTCCCATGATTCTGCAACTTCAAGGAAGGAAATTATTATGAATATAAAAAATAATTTGAAGTAAGCTCCTGCATGAAGCATGCGAAGTTCAAAACAGAAAGATGAAGCGAAGAAGTGTCAAGTTTCACATTTGCTAACCTTTGCCTCTGGGAGCAATGTAACTTGTGCAAACACTTCATCTGTATCAATCTCAGCCTACAAGAAATATGTCTCTTAATACCATAAAAGAAAATTCACATTTTAGAAAAAATGAGTTGGTGGAAAAAGATCAGAAGATTAACCAATCCAAGTCTTCTACAATTGAAATATACCTTAAGCTGAACACAAACAACCCTGCAGAGGATTTTTGAAGGCAATTTGTAGATAGGCATTTCCCCATCACCATCTTGGTTTGCATATGCCTCAACCTAAGACCAGAGTTTATTCAACACGGTGGCTGACATTAGCAACAGAGGAAAATAGTTTGACACCAAAGTACAAAAGTATCGTAAGAAATGAGAATATTGAACTAATATGTGCCAGTTCCCTATAAATTTCACCGATTATATGGTGAATAAAGAGGTCCAGATGTTTATGAGCAAAAAAAAAGAATATCAAGCTGAGAGAAAGAGTAACCCAGTGGGTACATGGCCCCATTTCTACGGTAGAACTGATTCCTGTTCAATAATCCCTACATCCCAGGGCAGTTGGTCCATAAGAAAGCATTAGGTAGTTCGCTGGAGAATACATTGCTTTTCAACTAGGCTTTTATGTGATAAGTAACACTGATGAAACTACGACAAAGGCTACAATCCAAAGTGACCGAAAATTGTGCTGAGGTGATCTGAGGATACAGATTGACGTTGTGCTGGAAGACTGCGTTGTTTTTGAATTGGGCATTTTATTTGATAAGTGACGCTGATGAAACTACTACAAAGTCTAGAATCTACAACGACCAAAACTCACTTCGAGATGATCTGAGAATACAAATCCATGTGGTGTCCGACTGTTAATTTTGGCTAGGATCATCGGTCAAGATGATCAATTGATTTAGTCGACCAATTTGAGCTAACACAAAGAATGTCACTTAGAATTAATTCACAATCTGCACCAAGTGCGTAATGGTTAGTGACATGTGTGGTCTGAACATTGCTAACAAAGCTTCTGCCTATTCTTCAAGTCCCCAAAGCAAGGTCAAGTGCTCAGACTATTGAGTAACATATCCGTCCTTCCATTGTTAGATCATTCCAATTAGAAGAGAAGGTGAGAGACAGATTTTGCAAGTAATTTGACCGTCAAGCGTGTCGTTCATAGCCATCTCACCGCTAGGTATTTCCATCAAATTCAAAAATAGACATCATCTGACAAAAAGATCAGGACAAGATTCATAGAAGGGGAGGAAGTACCTGGTGAATGTGCCCTTGGGGGAAGTAGAACACTGTTTCCCCAACTTTAGGAACATAAACTGACGCCCCAGCACAAGCGCGCCACAGCTCCTCGTCTAAATCATCTCCTCTCCCTGCATCACAGCAGAGAAATTCTAGAGCTGGGAGATGAAACAGTGGCAAGGGACGAGGGCGAGGGAACACCATAAAGATTCCTTTAAATTTTTTTAACGAGCGGCAATCCACCGACTCGATTCTTATGAGAGCTTGATTGATCGAGTGAAAACCGAAAATCAGAGCGAATTAACCATTATGTTGTCTAGTTATGTTTCTTCGACATAAGGATCGAATAACGTCTCTTGTCTCCCAAAACTAAAGCAACGAATTTGCTGGGAACAGCAGAAATTTATAGAGCCGCCATCCACGAGAGTGGCCGACTCTTCTCATTCTAATAAAAGTCAGGCTAAAGTCACACTCACCCCGCAGGTAGCAACAGTCCGTCGTCAATCTGAATCATCAAGCTGTATACATAGAATCTAACTAGAGATGATAAATATGACATACAGGAGCCAAAAACCTCGTCTCTTCCGAAGAACAATCAGACATAGAGGAGCGAGAGTGGACTAAAAAAGCCAGAGAATCACCAGTCCCGATGTTGTTCCGGGAGGACGAACGGTCGGAGTTGCCGGATCGTCCGTTCTCGCTCTCGACGCAAGAACTCATCTCTCTGTATATCTGCGTCAATATGTCTCGGTCAGCTGCAAAAGCAGAGCGAGAGAGCGCGGAAATAACAAAGAAAAGAGCTCGCCAGCACGCGAGCTGCACAGGGCGACGAGTACAATGGCTCGGCAAATTCAGGCCAACGCGTGTCGAACTATCGGCGAAACATCCTCTCTCTCTCTCTCTCTCTCTCTCTCTCTCTCTCTCTGAGCGTACGTACCTGCTGCTGCTGCTGCTGCTTGTGGCGTGACGACTCGTCCTATGGGCGCGTCGCCCCGGCGTAATGTCCTCGCTGCAGCCTGTCGTACGGCGAGAGAGGCGGTGGCGTCGGTGGTGCTCGTGAGCTCACGTACGCCTCCACAGAGAAATAGGAGAAGGGGAAAGAGAGACGGGGAGGCGTTGTGTTGCAGAAGAAATACCGCAGAGAGCTCTCGCTCTCATCGTCTCCAAGGTGGACGCGGGCGATGTTTGCTACTTTGCTCGATGCGTTCGAGGAGCAACAGGATGTCTGGTCTCGAGCCTGCACCTCGTCTGCATGCATGGATGCATGCATCTTCCCCCTTCGTGTCCCCCGACAACCCCATCCCCTCCTCTTGTCTCTTCAATTTCCGAATAGACTAATTTTGTCCAAACAACGCGACCAACACGAATTCGCTTCTGTCCGCAGCAATCGATAGCAGATCAAATCCGGATCCCCCAATATAAAACTTCAGCGATCCGATTAAGATCGGACGGCTGAGATTTATCAAAAAAAAAAAATATATATATATCAGCTGTCCAATCTGAATCGAACGATTAGGACGGGACAATGTCACTCTGAACTTAAGTCGGGAGATCAATTTTCCACTAAATCAATCTCGATCACCGTCTCCTTTCTCATGTCCATCGGTTAATCCTCCGAGCGAGTTCGGGTCCCTCTTTTCTTTTCTATTATGTAAATTTCGAGGAAATTACTCGTAGGATTCGTCATTTCCTTCTTGGTTCATGTGTAGAGAGCGACAATAATCCATCTGGAATGGCAACGGTGTTGATTCCGACTTAGATACCGACGTGTCTTTTCATTTTTCTTTAATGGCTCGTTTACTAAATATAGATTGAATATAGACACTCATTAATTTCCTATGTGTCTCGCCTTCTCGACCAATACGCATGCGTATACATTTATACAACGGAATCCCTCCCTCCCTTTAATTTCAAGGCAAATATTATAAATAAATAAAACCCCCAAACTATATTTACCGTAGACACAAATGCTCTAAATTATTTTTTATACATTATCAAAAACCCTAAGCGTGCCACGAGGAATAAATCCCATATATTTCACTTCCATTCACGGTCTGTTTATGACACTGGAACAAGCTCGAAATTTTCTATGACGCGAAAAGAAAAGTTTAAGATATTTATGTCACGATGGGTGAGTTTAGAAAGCGACACGGAAAAAAATAGGATAATTATGTCACAATCGATATGATTTAGAGTTTTTTTTTTCTGATATTAATTATTATTAAAAAGAAAGTTGGTTAATAACACGTTCTTGGTTACTGCTGACATGCGATTAAGTCGAAACGGAACACGTTGGAGACATCGCTTAGGACGTCTCCACCGGTGTCGTTCCCCAACTCTGCCCCATCCCACGCCAAGCCGTGCACGTTTGCTCTCCAGGTGTCGTCCTCCGATTGGGCTGTCGTTTTGTTTCATTCGTGCTGTAATTTCGAGGGGCGCGGGGAAGAAATCGCTGGCAGCGATTTGACGGGCAAAGATGGACTGAAGAAGGATGGAAAATGTTGTTCTCTGCCCAAGATGCCGAACCGTGTTCCGGAAGGTGATCCGCCGGGCACGACTTGGATCCGGATGTTTGTCTTGATGCACCCGACCCGTCGGAAGCGATACGATGAATAGAGACAATAACAAGTCTTCGATATATATTCCCGAACTCTCCCGATCAATTTATGCTTTCCCTTCTCTTCCTCTCTTCCGAGAGCTCCTCGAGCCATTCAGACACGAAAGCTAATTGGATGGACCCGGATCGTCTGACTTGGAGAGAGAAATATTGGAATGCCTTGGTCGAATCTGATTGCTGCCCATAATTAAGGGAGGGGGGAGGTTTTTTTTTTTTTGGTGCGCAGGATGGGAAACTATACCCCTGCTTTACGATAAGGGATCTGTTTCATGATTGAACTGGCACTTAATTGCTTGCATGGGACTCGTGATGACCTTATATCATACGAAACCCTTTTTTTTTCCACATTTTAGAGATATTCTAACTCGGATATAATGAGAAATGGCAATAATTTCGTTATATACTGCATGAGCTTTTGCAATTTGCAATTTTTACTAGGATGATCACCATTAAATTACCCTACTAGGACGAAACTCCAAACCCAAAAATGGTTCGTTGCCTCGCATGAATCAAGCTAAACCATATAGGATCAATCCAACTCACCTCGAGGATTATTATGAGGCCATGCGGGGGGTTTTCCCTTTTATTTTCCAGGTGGGGCTAAGAAAAAGTTCACTAACGGCATGAGATTGATCGGATCCGGGTGTCGAAACTTAGTTTTCCCTCGTTTTAGATGGCTAATTTCAAATGGAATGGGTCCGTCGAAAAACTTTTTTCGATTCTTTTTATTAGTGATCTAATTATTATAAGTGCATAGGCCCCAGGGCCGGGCCGAGCACAACCTTCTGGGGGGAACCGCCGGCCATGCCTGGCTGAGGGCCGTGAACCCCCTATGCCCACCGTGGCCGTATCGCGCCGGTTCGGACTTCTAGGTTCCGAAATAGCTTTCATAATTCTAACAAAGGGTCCCAATTTCGAGAAGGCCATTCCTTGACGTGCCCCAAAAGGCCATGCTCTCATGGGCTTTACTTATCCCGCGAGGCCCCATAACGAAGAATCCAAAGCCCCTCCAATCCTTTGAACCGTTCGATCTAATCACATCAAGCGACGTGCACCAATTCGTCCACTTAATTTTGCTCTTGAGGTTTGGTGAAGGCCTCTCCATCTCCTTCTTCTTCTCCCTCCTCCTTTCTATGAAATGCGAAGTGTTCTAGCGTTAGTACCAACGGCATGTTGCGCATTATTATATTGACCTAGATACAAAGCTCAGTCCAAGCTTTCCATGATACACAGTGATAAAATATAGCATCGTATGGGAAAAAAAAGTTCAAGGAAGAAGGAAAGAAGAAGAAGAAGAAGAAGCAGAAATTAGAGTTGGGCTTTGATGTCATTGGCAATGTTCTGGGCGTCGGAAGCAGCTCCATAGAATCCTCTCCTCGACAGCCCGACGCAGTACAAACCCTTCTTGCCCTTCCACTGATTCGGATAAGTACTGGGTTTCGGAATCCCATCTTCGTCCAACAGGTAATCATCTCCCTGTCAATAAAGAAGAAAAGAAGACCCACCAAAAGGGGAATTAATAGAATAGATTAAGGCCAAGAGTTAAGGATTATCCTGCATAATAAAGGTCGAATCGGATTGATAATTTGAATACGGCAAGCGATCTCGTGTTGATGGGGTTACGTGCCTTGAGCCATTTGTGGGTGGACCGCTTGAAGCCGGTGCAGAAGACGACGGCGTCGAAGGGGTGAGACTTGCCGTCTTCGAACTCCGCCACGTTGCCTTCCACCCTTTTCAGCGCCGGCAGGACCTGCCCAAGGTTTTATCACAAAAAGTCCACGATCCATGCCCACACGTGGACCCTATTCTGTCCACGAAACTGCCCGATCCGTACGTCCTGAACACATTCGTGCTTATACCAATTCGATCATCAAACCCTTCATTTTTGCTAATAAAGTCTATAATGTGGTCCTTCCAACCAATCCTGGGCTGGAAATTACTGACATTGCAGCCTGCGACGTGTCACGTTGGATGCCCGGCCACCATGTGAGTGGTTTTCAATTAAAATTTAGTAGAATGACTACGCAGAGACTTCGCATAAAGGTTTCCGGCTAAATTGGTCAATACAAAAAATTTATGACTGAATTGACATGTGTAACCGGTGTTATTCTCCATCTCGAACATAAGCCATCTTTTATGCAACCGGTGTTATTCTCCATTGATTTGGGATTTTGACCACTAAATCTTCTGATAAACCTCAATTGTAGTTAAGGCCGCTCGTGGAAAATATCGTTACATTGACGGTTTATGCTGGAGCTACGCATTATACTATATTATGAAAAAAAGCGTGAAAGTTCATTGGCTTATACTTTAAGATAAGATAGCTTCGAAACTCGTCATACCTTTTCTTTAACTATTTCTGTAGCTAACAACAGAGGATATACCTAGATTTGACAATGCATAATGATTCTAACAAGAGGACCACTTGTGCTTTTATCAATAGATAAAGTTGTTGCGGGTCAACTAAGGGAGTCTTTTTCTACCTTTAAAGAAAATTATGTCGATCCATACTGGTCTTAATTTGACCCCTTCTCCATCTACCAGAATAAAGTAAAGGAAATGAGCTGTTTTTATTGTAAAAAAAAGAGAAGGGTGTGACGAAAGGAACCAATTTTCCAAAATATTATGGTACATGTTCGCCACAATCCAATCGAGACCTGGACATATAGTCGACCATCGAGGGGCTTCAGCTTAATCAACGAAGCTTGCGTGTTCTCACATGCTCGGTGCAAGATCAGTGGTCAAAGCTCGAGGGCCGAAGACCAGATCGCGTACCTGAATCTCGCCGGACTTGATCTTCTGACAGGTGCCGACGTCGATGAAGGGGTACTTGCCATACTTGCTCTTCATAAAGAACGGACCCTCGCTCGGCCTCCTCAGCCCGTACTTGGACATGTCCCCGTAGACCAGCTTGCTCAGCAACACCAGCAACGAGTCCACCATCTGAAGTGAGAAGTACTTCAGCAACACTAGGCCCAGATTCGCCATCTTCCTCGACAGTACATGCACCTGCATATGATAAATACATGGGATCAGTAATGGGGCCATGAATGGTGTCGCCTTCTTAATATCGGGTATTATGACTTGTCGTAAGCTATAATGTCATCCGTCTCGAAAAGTTTTGGTACTCCACAGGTCGTAACGTACGTTAATGTTTGCTCTCTAATTGTCATGTTAGATGTAGCTCTTTAGAACCTCCCGTATCTAAAAGGATGTCGTAAGCAAATTATTTCTTGAGATGAAGTATAGAAAGCTAAACGTGTTGGTAAATCACTGAAGTTCTTAATATTTAGAGGGATGAGTAAAATTCATTTTCTTTTTAAAGGATGGTGAGAAGGCAGGTTGAACTTTTACCGGGCTCCGGACTACGACGGAGGTTCTAGCACCGTGGTTGGCCAAGTCCAGCGCGATCTCCATGCCGGAATTCCCTGACCCGACCACCAAAACTCTGCTGTTCTCGAACTCCTTCCCATTCTTGTACCCGGTTGAGTGAATCACTTTCCCGCCGAAACCCTCGATCCCCTCCACCTGCGGGATGAAGGCGTCGCTCGTCTCGCCGGAGGCCACCACCAAGAACCGGCAGCGGTACTCCTCGACCTCGCCGGAGCCCGCGTGCCTCGCACTAACCCTCCACCCGTCGTCCCCCTCGTCGTAGGCCGCCGACTCCACGGAGCGGCCGTAGACCGGCTCAATGCCGAAGTGGGCCACGTAGTCGTCCAGGTAGCGGAGGAACTGGTCCTTGGGCACGTACTCGGGGTAGTCCGGAGGGAAGTGCATGTGGGGGAGCTCGCAGAACCGCTTGCGGAGGTGGAGGTGGAGGCGGTCGTAGGCATATTTCTTCCATAAGGAGGCGAAGCAGTCCTCTCGCTCGAGGAGGACGTGGGGGATCAACAGGGTCTTGAGGCAGGCCGAAGCGGCAAGCCCCGACGGACCGGCTCCGACGACGACCGCGACGGCCTCCTTCTCTGTCATCGTCGCCATCGTGGCTTTCTGCGAGGTGATGTTGGAGAGGAGGCGATGTTTCGCGTCGGATGATGGTATGAAACGGGATTGGAAGAGAGAAGCCGGTGATTTTATATTCTGAGCTTGCAAAGTGGAGATTTCTCTATCTTCCATGGCTCGGTGGGTCCCCCCTTGTGGAAGAAAAAAAAAACTAATCGGCTGCATTGGGCGCGTGACGCATGCGTGATGGGTACCGTCGAGAATATATTAGGTGGTCCGGGCGTGCCTTGGACCATTAGGAGGGGGCCACTTGGCGGGTGGGCCTCGCTTGCTATAGGGACAGAGAGCGGGGCTCACCCGCCACATGGCGTTCGGACCACTGTAAATTTTTCCGTAACCACTCGGTTAAGGTCTTCACATGTCCATAGGTGTGAAAAAAATCGACAAGGTTAGAAGATAATATTATTCTAGACAATGCATAAAAGTAAACGAGATTTCTTTTCCCTTTTAGGACCGCCGTGTCATGGGTGCTCAGCCGTGACCGATGGGTGCTCAGGTCCCTTGATGAGCCGCTCGAGGGAACGCAAACAAGACGGGAGAGCCACTAGCGGGACGGCCCCTATCGTAGGCGGCTGCGCACGGCCTCGGCGAGGTTGTTTGGGGCCGGCGGTTCGCGGGGCAAGACCCGCAGGACTTTCGGGTCAATCGGCGGTGCTCATCCTTTTCGGTGTTGGCCGCTTGTGATAACGTAGGGATTGCGAACTCGTGGAAGGACGTCGTGGCGGACCATAGATGGGAACAAATGAAGGTCCACCGACCCATCAACAGATTTGCAGCATTTGAATCGAAAACAAATAAAAGTTAAAGGATGACGTCATAATGAAGAGGATTATGCTCATCATAGACAGAGGAGATGGAATTCTCCCGGCCGATGACATGATCACCGCTCCCACGGTATTACATGATCCGGATGCCCTAACTTAAGTCAGGGACCGGATCTTTTAATGTAAAATCCCAGCCATTCGATTGAGATTGGATGGTTGAGATTAAAAAAAAAATCAAAAAATTTTTTCCTAGCCATCTAAGAGGACTTTATGTAATCCCCGACTTAAGTCATAAGTCAAAGAACCCATTTTCAGTCTATGATCATATTAAGCAAGAGATTTTAGGCTGCGTTTGTTTAGAGGAAAATAAATGATTTGAGAGATATTTACGTGAAAATGATCGTTTTTATCGTTCAGAGTAATTAGTCGATAAAAAATATCTCCATTGTCGGCGACGGCTTATACTTTAATTCTTAAAAAAAAAAAGGGGGGGGGGGGGGGGGTGGGAGTTCAAAAGACGCGACTTACTCCACGAGGCATGGAAATTGATTTTGATCTCTTTGCCACTTCATGAGGTTACGCCTTGGACCTTCCCGAATGATGTCGACAACGAGACGGACTTTCCCGACTGATGTCGCCCCCGGGACGAGTCTCGTCCGGTAATTGTCTCTCATCTTTTTTCTTTTTCTTTTTCTTTTTTTATTTGGTTGGGTGCTTTTTATTTTTATTTATTTATTTAATTTTTGTGGTAATCTCTTTCAATTTGATGACTTGGCCTCTTTTATCATTGAATTGCCGAGGTTGACGCCGTGCCCAACAAGGACTTTGCTGGTCGACGCGTCGTCAATGCGTCGAGTCGGGCCAACTTCGGACACAGCCTCTTGGGAGGCAAAAAGGGTCGTGCGACCTTTTTAATGCGGTCTGAAAGGTGCGACGTCGTCTGATGAGGATTGATCAGGACGACATTCATCGAGGAAGATACCTTTGCAATATCTCCTTTTAACCAATATCTCCTTGTGACGGTTGTTCGGGTCGAGTTTGGATAGGATCGAGAGTAAAAAAAAGCTCTCTCTAGAGATATCTCTCTTTTGATTTTCTCTTTTTTTTTCCGGTAATTATCTTGTCGATGGTTGACTAGATTATCAAGGGTTTTTTTTTTTAATTTTTGAGGGACGAGAAATTCCATCTTAATTACACAGGCCTTAGTCCAGTCTCCAAAAAGAAAAAAGAAAAAACCGATCCACATGAGATTGATGCATGACGTGTCACAACCAAGCGTTGTTTGATAAATCCATTAAGTACCGAAAATTCGAGATCGAGCTTTCGTGATAACTCTTACTTTTCATTTGACCTCACTTATTCAATTGAGTCGAAATCAACATAACGTAGTAAGTCAAGGCCACTCAATTCGTTCCATAGCAAAAATAATCGATGACGGACTCAAGCCTTGTCAAATATACCGGTGAAACCGACCGATAATGACCATTGTTCCGTCTTCGGTAAGGGATTCATAAATGTTTATCGTAGAAGTTAAACGTTCCTATCTTCGGCACCCAAAGATCACCGTCACTTAAAATTCAGTATTTAAATTTTCAACACTTCACTGGACGGGTTTTCGATCCGAGGAATGCAAGGAATCTAAGTAATTCCTATGCAACAAGACAAATAATTTCATTTCCATGCCTGCATAAACGTGGAGAAAGCCCAACACACCAGTTGAGAAGAAAGAAGGGAAAAAAAAAAACTACTCCTGGAATAATAAAATTCCGGGAAATTTCGGACATTCTTCCTTCCAAGCTCCGAAAAATACGGATCCGAGCAGGGGATCTAGAGGGGTGGGCCCCACTGCCAACCCTTTTTTGTTTTCCTTTTTAGCAAAAAAAGCAGCCGTCCGATCAAATCGGTCGGCTGCCATCACAAGATCACCCTGCTTTGCCACGTTGGCAAAGCAGGTGATCCATTCCCGAAAAATACATTGAAACGGATGGATGTGCCACGTGTCGGTCGTTCTTATAGACTTTTCTTATAGACTTTTGTCTTGCCCTGCTATGCTTTACATCTTCCGATCCATCGGTTATCTTCATCGTGTGAACGAGCACGATGATGCTTCCACAGCATCGAGAGATCATCCATCTAATTATCTAGGAAATGTCACAAGATAGTTCACTTAACCAAAAAAAAAAAATTCTGAAGAAGAAGAAAGACAAAACGTGATTTTGGATTAATCGAGCGAAGAATTACATTGTGATGAAATTTCGTAATGTCAATCAACGTTCTTCTTAAACATATGGTGAATTACATTTGGGCAAACCTAGGCAACCAATAATCTTTCTTGGACTCGGACTCGCCTTCATGAAAAAATGTTGGAAATAATGTTGTGTTGATTAATCAACTGATAAAGTGGAAAAATATCGTAGTTTGTCATGGTCTAAACCTACCCTTTTAACATATTGTGGGTCTACATGTGCCTCGCCTTTGTCCCTCTAAGCTATGAACTAGTACCTTTTATAGTTCGAGACATTTTCCCTCGTCGGTGACTTATGAGTGAAGGAAAGTGAGGGATTTCAAATTATTTTCGTTAGATCTTGATACACTTTTTAAAATAGGGGAAGTATACAACCAAACTTCACGTTAAGGGACTCAGATATCAGATTCGTTTTTTTCTCAAGGTAATAACACAAATAATCCCTGAAATTCGATCAAGATTCAACATCGCCCCTAAATTATTAATTCTTGTAATATGGTCCATAAATTTTGATTCTTTTAATACGGTCTCTGAGCTATGAGTAATTGTTCGATGTAACCTCTAGATCGAACATTTGCCAATATTTTAAGGGATAATATTAAATAAATTAAAAATTTAAGGATGACATTACACAAAGTTCATGAACCACCCGCGCCATATTTCCATTTTTAATTTCTCCTCCCCAACTTTCATTTTCATTTTGGCTACCAACCCCGAAGTGATTACCCATAATCGCGACTTTCAAATAAAGTAAGTGGCAATTACCCACGGTGGCAAATCACAGTGATCCAGTCCAAAAACATTGTTCATGGGTTTACATCATTCCAGCTATTTTGAAGAAATAAAAACATGAGCGATCATTCCCGCGACAAACGCAGGAAAAGAGGCGTCGGTCTAGGAACAAAGATGAAGTGACTTGCAAGGAAATATCGCATGATTGCGCCAAAAGTCGTCGACATATCTCAAAAGGGCCCTTTTTTTTTCTTTTTTTATAATTGAAGTGTCCAAACCAACTTGCGCATACCTCGACTATTTCTTGGGGGAGACTAGTATAACAACCTACTGCCATAGCCTCCCACTTAAATCACAGGCGCTCCCTTAGGGAATCGAACCCAAGATCTCAATGAAATTCAAGTTCGCCATAACCAGCCGGATTATCCATGGGTAATTAAAAGAGCCCTTTTTAATGTTGCAAGTTTACATAACTAAGGCTAATTCCCCGAAAGAAAGAAAAAAAGCTTTAAGTCAAATGACAAATTCGACCTAAACTTTTATGTTTGTCCAATTAAAAGGTACCAAGTTTAAATCGAGTAACAATTGTGATCCTAACTTTTATTTGTTTTGTAAAAGAAATACCAACTTTAAGTCGAGTGACGATTCTGGCATTAATTTTTTTATTTTGTAAAAATTACTAATTTTTACTCCAATATCAAATATGGCCCTCCGTCGACTCTTTATTTAAAGTCATCATTGTCATAGAAAAAAAAAGTTCTAGTCACGAATTTGACAGATCTTATCCATGACATCTCTTGATGGACGGTGGGGTATATTTTTAGGTTACGACAAGATGGTGAAGTCTGACTGATTAATTTGGGGATCCTTGTAAGTTATTGGTGAAGCGTAGGAAATTATGAACGGTTTTAATGTCATTCTTCAAGATGTGGCTGAGTACTTCAAATACAGCTGGCAAGCCACATGGATCTGTTGCTAAGATGGAATAATCACGGTGGAGAATCGATGCTTTTAAGTTAATGACGTTAGCTTAAGGATTTATGTGAAAATTTGTGATTTTTTACGAGGAAAAAAAAAGTATGGGCTAGACTTATCATGGACCTAAAGATTGCGTTTTTCTGTTTTCTTTTTGGAAATTAGCCCTATATAATTATGGAATGTATTTGAATAATGTATCAATGATTTTCATAGGTTATATATATATATATATATTAATGGTGTCAAATCTACAATTTGTCGTCTTGTAATATTAAACGCGGCTTGGTGTTGACGCTAGGAAAATGAAATATTAGTTAGAGATGCATTTCCTCCTCTCGTTTTCGTGATTGTGAGGTTTGGTTAGTGAGGGTTGTGTTTAGTTTAATGAAAGGATGAGAGTTGGTTAAGATGCTTATATCTTTTGGTTGCATTTGTAAATGGCCACTAAAGTAAGTCGCGCGTGATCGATAATCAATCGACCCATCTTTATCATTCAATCAAAACTTGATGGCCATTACTTTCCGACCACGCGTTGTCACATGAGTCAAAACTTGCGTGACTCGAAGGAATTGAATTTTAGAACTCGGGTTCGGGCCGCTTCGATTTCAAATCGAAACTCGGGTTAAGTCCGAGTCGAGGTTTTTGAAGATCCATGGAAGAAGAAAGGGCGTGGCATGATCATCCCACGTCTTCTCTTCATGGGTAATTTCCTGGGAAACTGATGGAAGGAAGCTTTACACACTTTCTAGCTGATGGGCCAGTGGCTCACACCCATTTCTAGGCCCAATAGAAAGTAATAAAAGAAACAGAGATGGCCCATAATAAGGACATAAAATAGAAACTCAAAAATAAACTTTTTTTAAAATTATCGGGGGAGCCCATTGAGGGAAAAAGTAAGAACTTTTTGGACCAAAAAGAGATTTAAAGAAAAGGAAAGGAAAGGGCCCAAAAGTACAAGCAGCAGCCTGGGGCAATCCTGCAAATCTTTTGGTATCTTTATTTGCTGTTCAAACTTTCAATTTCTGATCATTTTTAGTATCTTCTAGGTATAAGGAATCCTATTTCACTAAAAAGGAAGAAGATCCATTTACTCTCTATATCTACAATGACGTTCTCAGTCCATTAATGGTATATCAAGAAGATATTTGGATGTACAAATCTTAGATCGATCAAGTTCGAGTCCTAATTGATGTATCCGAGCACGACAAAACTTCTTTCCAATTAGGGTTCCCAAGAAACAAGTGGAGTCTCAAACTAACATGCACTAACAACAGCAATCTCCTATGGAGTCAATCTCTCAATCAACCGTTATGGGCAAGTCTAAACCAAGGCTCTTAAGCTCGGTATCCGGTCCAACCCGACCCAATACTCATGGCGCCCACCCAGAGATCGACTTTCCGAACTAGTAAAAAACGATAAGTTATCATCTCGGTCATTTAAGTCAAATTAAAAAATATATTTTCGAATCACGTCGAAACATTTTAATAATACCGGCGAAACAAATATCGATGATACGACACAAACTGGCAACTCCTTTTTTGAAAAAACCGTGCCGCAATTGTCATATCACTCGATAACCTAATTTTGTAAACTTTCTCTGGGAAAGCTCTAGGAAATTCATCACGAAATCATGTGGGTTATCAGTTCTGCTTCAGTCAAACTACAAAGTCTCTTGTCCGTCAAAAGGAAAAGCAATCAAAAACCCAAAAAAGAAAGGAAAAAGCCGGAAACTATGTTCCCGATTTAGGCGGAGGCTTCCATCCATTGGAGATTCCGAAGACCGACCTGCCAGTTATGCTCGCGTCTTCTCTGCACTTCTCTGGTCCTACCAAAATGGACCAGAAGTCATACACATCTGGCTGCTCTGTTCATGCATGATGCAACTGGATGCAGCCGATGGGATCAGCTGCATGTACTGTGTGCTGGCCTTATTAATACGTTCGTCATAATTTTACAGGGGTAAAGCAAATCCAGTTGAGTTTCCCAAGAGGAAGAGAACATTGGTCTTCGTGGCTCGAGTATTTCGGTATTTACAACTCCGGCAGAAAAGGACGAAAGGCGCCTCACGCGTTCATGTGCTCCTGGAGGAAAAAACCACACACCCGCTTTGTCATCTAGTGGGAAAGTGTCGCATTGTAGAGCCGGGTATCATCACAGACGGATCCCAATAACACTCTGTCCTCTCCGTGATTCATCTCTCTCTCTTTCTACCTATAATGATGCTCAATCATAACCTCATCACATTCTCCTCACAGTTCCCCCATCATCTCTGTCTCTCTTTATTTCTGTGACTCATACATTCACAGAGTTTCCTAAGAAGAGGCCTTCCATTGCTCCATCGTTTAATGGCTCCTCTTGGGTCACTCTTGGCAATGCTCATGCTCTCACTGTCCTACGCTTCACTGGCCACCTCTGCCTCGCCCCAGAAGCTTCTCATCTCCACCATCTCAGCAGCCCCAGCAACGCTGCCCAGCGTTGCCCCTCAGTCCTCCCCCTCCACCGCCGTCTCAGCTGCGCCATCGCTCCTCCCATCCTCCCCACTCTCTCCCTCCCCGGCATTGTCGCCCGACATCACCCCGCTGCTTCCATCCCCCGGCAGCGAGGCCGCTGCCCCCACCGCCTCCACGCTGCCGATAATCCCGTCCAGCCCGAGCCCGCCGAACCCAGACGACATGCTCGCCCCCGGGCCCAATACTGCATTACCTCCATCCATGGCCTTGCCCGTTTCGACCTCACCAAGGGTTCTGGACTCGTTCGTGGGAGTGGTCCTCTGTTCCTCGGTAGCATTGTGCTTGGTGTTGCTTCCTGGCTTGTGAGGCGAAAATTGCAGTCTGCCCAAGTGGATGCTTTTGCTTTGCTCTCGTCATTGTAGATTCAAGATTCGCTTTTTACCATTCATAAGTACCCGTTATTATCTCATAATTCTTTTTTCTTGGTGAATGAAGTGTGTGGCAGAAATGTAAGTCGTCATAGGACAGCAATTCTATCCCTGCTTATATAAAATAATTGCTATTCTTTAGTTAAGTGTTCATTTTTGTGCTCTTTTCTAATTGGGAAGAGGATGAAAAAAAAATTTAAAAACAAAAACAGCTAGTGAGCTCCATGCAGGTCCTTTTGGGGGTGGTTGGGGGTTTCTTGGCATGTGCTTCTTGCTCATCTTTCTTTGTTGGAATTGAAATGTTTTGAGCATCGACCACTGTCAATTCACTGTAGGAAATTCACTGTGATTCTAATCCTGTGCTCTGGCAGACTGAATTCTGGCAAAGTGGTGTGTATCTTGTCCAGCCACCTTTTAGAAAAGTGGTTACTTTGCCTTAGGAAATCCACATCATACGAAATCACAGGTGCTATTTTAATCCACCTGACTAGTCATTAGGAAAGATAAGGAATTGAAAAAAGGGCCCTTTTTTCGGTGAGAGGAAGTAATAGTGGGATTAGGTAAGAGGAGCTGCTGCTGGAAAGAGGAAAAGGACAATGTAGCTTGGGATTGATTAATGATTTTCATCTGCAACAGCACATGCGCGCTTAACAATTTGATAGGATTGCCTAATCATGTCATATATCATTTAAGCTACAGCTGTAAAAGATAACATGTAGTACGACCTGTTCCAATGAAAGCAAACCTGACGATTGAAAAAATAAACTGACTTCTTAAACTATGACCCTAACTAACTATGCCTTTAAGTCTTGATTCTAGAGCACTCCTAAGTACACGATCCTCTACGAATTGGTGAACTAAATTATGTTACAAGACATTTCCAATTTCCATCTACAGAGCCACGACTGTGGGTGGGGGCTTTGGAGACCCATTGAACAGCTTCCCCAGAAATCCACCCTTCAATTTATCGAACTCAAAGAGATTAAACTTCTTGGCCTCTCTGGCAACAATGTGCTTCTTAAGCCTCACATTCTCGTCCTTCAACGCTCCCACAGTCAGACTCAGCTGCCTTATCACCTCCCTCTTCTCTTCATCCTTCTGCACCAGCTTCTCCTTCTGCATGTTGTTCTCCCCCTTTAGCCTCTCTATTTCTTCCTTCAGCTTCTTCACTTCGTCCTCGCTGAACCAGCTCGATCCGACCTCTTCTTTTGCCTCTTTGTGGGCCCGGGAATCATCCTTTTCGTGAAAAACCACGGTTTCATTCTTCTGGCAGGGCTCACATTCGATCCTGTCTCCTGTGCTTTCGGTCTCCTGGCGCCTGTGTCCGGTTACTTCTTCCTCCTCCTCGGGATCCTCAACTTCAGATTCGGTGTTCTCCTCATGCTCAAAGGACTCAGAGTAGCTGTCGTAGTTTTGGTCCATCACCGACATCGGCTTCTCATGGCGATACTTGTTAGAGGAAAATGGTGACCCAACAGTCGTCAGGAGGCGAGTTCCCGCTTCAGACTTGAGCTGGTCATACCGCTCGGCCAAAAGGCGGTGTGTGCGGTAGAAATCTTCCACCATGCTCATCAGCTCAGGCCTCTTCTTGTAGTACATCTCCGCTCGCTGGGCAAAAGAGTCCGCATCTCCCTCAATCAGCTTCAGCATCGCTTCCATCTTGTCATCTAGCTCTGGATGGAGGGACAGAGAGCAATCTATGTCAGCAGGATCAGGACCATAGCTATGTGCAAGAATATTGCACAAAATTCTAGGATAGACGGACTATAAAGAGATGACAAACCCGGTAACCTATAGGTACATATTATGGACTTTACTTGGGATCCAAAAATTCCTAGAGCCGACCCATATACAATACTAAAAATGATTGATTTAATGAAAGTAAGGAGCTCCATTGTGAAGGCTGAACATGATCGCTACTTTACTAGAAACATTTTATCCGGATTATCGATAGACACGGACCTATTAACTCTCACGAACAAAAAGCCGGTCTCTTTGTCATCATGCTTCAAGTAAGATAGAAGAAGCACATATAAAAACACGTAGGCCCCAGAACACAATGGAAATAGCAGGTGAGAAACGTAATTTACCTCGAAGCTTTCCATCAACAGATTCATCATCATATCTAGGAAAGCTTGTTATTAACGAGATTGTCATGGGACCAACAGATCATTAGGCCATAACGAGTGATCTTTAGCGACAACTATTTGACAAGTGAAATTTCAGAGAACACTGCTAAAAATGAGGAACTAATTTTAAGAGTGCCTTGTGGGCCTCGGGTAACAGAACAGAACATCCAAAGACATAAATCCAGCTGCTATGTGAGATATGTTCAGTGTCCAGAACTTAAATTAAATTATAATTATAACTAAAAAGAAAAGAACCGTCCTTATAAATCAAACTGTGCAGGATCATAGTTACTTTCACTTCTTCCTAGACTTAGTGAGTCCAAAACCAGCATCATCCACAAGCTTTGGCAATATCAAGCGCAATCAAGATGAGCAAAGGAACAATGTCGACGGCCAAGTTTTATACAAACCACGACATGAGCAGCCACAAGAAGTTTCCACAAAAATGAGTTGCTATAAATCCACAGAATGAGTCACAAGAAAAAGAGTGTGAATCCTGGGCCTAGATTCAGAAAGTCTCCCTTCCTTTAGAGTCCAGTTAGTAATAAAATTGCAGCCACCATCGGTTTTCTGTGGTGAGGACCACCCTCCATCGATGTAATCTCTCTCACACACACACACAAAACCACAAAAGGGCACGTGCTGTCGAGATTGATAGGTCGAGACTGAAAATATCATATGGCTCTGCGGATCTCACATGGCTCCAGCACTTCTGTCGCTGCATTATCTAATTAATATCATAGAAAGTCACAGTGGTCCCACCATGAAACACTGCAAATTTCTTCCCTTCAAGGATCATGGACTTTTTTGAGCACTACATAGAAATGAATCTACTAACAAAAGTTGCCCAACATCAAGTTAACCATAATTGCTTGTAATCTCCCACTTCCCAGTCAATATGCCCCACCGGAAAAGGTAGGCACTGAAAGAAACAAAAAGAATTCAAATTTTCAAATATGAAAACTAAAGGGGACACACTTCCCAACGGTCGAGAACAGCAGAGTGTCAGCCATATCTTATTTTCCTTCTCTTTTTCTTTCTGTTTTTTTTTTTGGATGGGGGGTGTAATTTCAAATTCTCATAAGAGAGATAATAGAACAAAACATCAGTAACCAGAGTGAGAGATTTATCCTGTTCCCGTTTTATACCTGAAAGTGTGGACTGAAGCCATGGTGAACGCTTGGTGGTGTTGTGGTGGCTGTCGAGCCACCACCACTGCGAATGTGAGGGTTGCTTCTTCATCGTCATCACCATCCCCACCATTTTCTCTCCTTCTTTTGCACCTTACCTTCAAATGTCAATGAAATAGATCAAAAAGAAGCGTTGGAAAAGCAAAAGAAAGGCCAGCCAGACGAATCGAGAAATGCTCTAGATTTCAGAGTATGACACAAGTGCTGGGATTGCATTGAAACTTCAAAACAGTTGGGGCTTATATACTGAATGGGAAGTGGTCAAAAGGGAAAGAATCAAGCCCGGTGTTGGAAACTGATTAAATGAAACAGGGGATAGGCTTGTCTTTTCACCTCCGAGCAAAAGAGGGAATTCTCCGATCTTCAAAAACAAGAACTGGCCAGTTGACCACGACCGCCAACAAAATGAAAAACTGGGAAGCAGATGAAAAAAAGGCAAGAACTTTAAGAACCAAATCCACAGACAAGAGAGCAGAGAAATCTGGGCATCAAATCCCTTCTAAATTCAAAAGAAGGAACGCATTAAATATCCTCAAAAAAACAAACTCCTCACAAGTTCTTGCTCACTCGACGGGATTTCTTAGTTGCGTAAAGGATGAGAGTGGAGAGAAGTCGAAGAAGGAGGGAGAGAGAGAGAGATTACCTTGAGGAATGGATTGCCTCCGGTTTCTCCAACGCGAAACTCGCAGACGGTGGGAGCGTCTGTCTTAGTTAGGTGTTGGCTTGTCCGTTGACACCACCCTCAATCTCTCTCCCCCATGTGTGATGTGACTTCGGGCTTACGGCTAAATTTGAGTTCCTCGAACTTAGCGACGACCGTGTTTGTCTCTCTCTCCACGACCACCCTTTCAAACTTTCTTGTTGTCTTCTCCATTTTTCCTTTTTCAAAGAAAGAGAGAGATTTATGGCCGCTACAGTGATATCGACGTGTGCACACTTGAGATTACACTTGAGCTTGAATCAAGCTATGCCACTAAAGTGGGAGATCAATGGGATTAGCCTCACCCACGAGTTCAAAACATTGAGAGCTTTATGCGCCGACCCTTTGTAAAGAAGGGACAATAACGGAGCTACGAGGAATCCATCAAATTGATGAGTCTGATTAGATCTGAATGCTAGTCGAAAATAACCCAACCTAAATAAATCTATTTACTCCTTTCTTATTTATTTTTTTTATATAATGTAAATCTAGTTATATGTACCCGACCCATAATCAATCCATACGTAAATCTTATTTTTTAAAATACTTTCAAATTTAACACAATTTAAGAAAATCCAAACCATAACAAGATGAGAGTGAGTGAGCGCGAGATCAATTGAGTACGAGAGAAAATGAAAAGAGAGTTATGGAGATGAATCTAGTCTTAGTAAGTTGCATACTTATTTACGATCCATATAACACCTATATTATGTTTAAATACATTTATGACTTATTTATTGAATGTAAGTAGTTCATATAATAACTGAATCCATCGAGTCTATGACGCATTATGACAAGTCTAAGATATAGCGATGTGCGCTGTTTTTGAAATCTCTACATTAGGACTTTTAGAGTCGAAGTTCAATGGACAATACTCACAGGTCAATATGGGCAATCTTCAGATGATATATGTTTTATTGTGGTAGCTAAGGACGATTGCTAGGATTATTGCCTCTCCATACTCTTTTTTTTTTAGGGAAAGTGGTACTAATTAAACTTATTCACTTGGCTAAACTGCCCAATGATTTGGAATTTGAGGGGATGATAGTACTCTTAAAGCACACATTTTTTTTTAGTTACAATTGACGCAACTCGATTGAAGTCCAACCAACTCTTCAGCGAGATAGTTGATCCGGATGGGCGATTTCCATCCTAAAACTATGAATCACCTACCAAAAACATTGCTTCCGAGAAATTAGAATTGAGAACTGTCCATTGGTTCCATAGATCTCACCCGGGACTATCAGACGTCCGATTTTTGAGTGGATCCATAAAAACAGCAGTCGCCAAACGAATTATCTAACAAAAGTAGCAGGAAACATCTCTCAATCCAACATCACAATCCCATCGTCACAACTTAGAAGAATGTGGAAGTTAAAACTTCTTGAACCTAAAATTAGGTTTATTGTCCAGAACAAGGATGATCTCGTGCGACAACAGAGAACACACGAAGCACATTCTCAACGCGGAAAGCCAGAGGAGTCTCGAAGTGAATGGTGATGGTCCCTTGAAGGTGGAGTGATCTTGCTTACGATTTGCTCGTTTGGGCAATTGGTGTTCCCATAGATTCACAGGTCCCCCTCAAGGATAAAGCAACGTTGAGGAAGAAGTCATGTTCTCAAAAAAAAAATCAAGGAAAACTAGATATTTAGTCTATTTAGGAACATGAATTTGATTTATTTATTTATTAAGACTAAAAGTTCAATGTATCTATTGAATATCGCAGAGAGTTAAGTTCTTTAAGAGCTAAGAAAGTTCTTGAATCTTCTGCTTGTAAAGAGGAGCTATAAACTAACAAGTCATCAACGTATGAAGCATATCTATGGACGCACTTAAGCATCTCGCCTAGAATACAATATGAGCACACTGCTTCACGACATGGCACGGCACGACGCCATGATCCCTATATCCAAGTTTAAAATTGTTATATATACCGTACTTAGATTTGATTGATTTCGCAGAAAATAATAATTTTAAAAAATATTATTGTTAAATAAGTATTTGCATCACTTGAAATAAATAAATAATATTTATATTATCTGTAACAATTTATGTATAAATATTTTTGTGAACAATTATAATATATTTCATTCTTTCTTTCTTTTTATAAATAATACTAATGATCTTTTTTTTATGTAAACGAAAGAAACCGTAATTCAACAAATAAGAGTATAAGAGGGAGAGCATGTAAGTGTAATTTCACACAATAAATAGGGCAGTGAAATCCGTCTTTTATATTGACTTTTTTATCCAATCAAATATTACATAATAGTAAATTAAAAGATTGAACAATATTAAGTCCTTTATTTTACGAAAAATAATAGAAATGATTGATTTTATTATTTATAAGAATAAATGGAAGGAAATATATATTTATAGTATTTAAACTTAAGTTCATGTTCGTAATGATTTTGATTTTTTTTGTTAATTAATTATTTTAAAAGATAAAAATATTTGTTCTTAAATTATTTACTGTTCGTGAGAGGAGGGGGCAACTTAGGGGTGTCAAAATGGGTCATGTATCCATTTTATAACCCAGTTTTAATATATCCAAAGTGATATGGGTAACTCGTTTTTTTTTTTTTTTTTTTTTGTAAAAATGGACTCAAATGGGTTAAGGAAAGTTAAAGCCCAAAAACGGGTTAAAATATGGTCACTCTTTTTTCACACACCTCTTTGCCTCCCTCCCTCAAGTTTCGATAGAGAGCCTAGCTCGCTCATGAGCTTCATCTGCTTATACCACTGGTGAGTGTGTTTCATGGCTCCCTCAATAATTTCTCTTGTGATCGATGGAAATGGTGGTGCGTTTGATTCTGCAGACATGAATTCGCAGTGAGTTGTTCTTCTTCATTCCCTCCGGTTGGTTTTGGTTGTGGCTGATCATCTTGAGCTGTTGATTAATATGCCGTATCGACAAGGTCGTCTTCATTTGCCTGCGGCACGATGGATCTTTTGGGTTTGAGCAGAGAAAACTCGAGAAAACTCGAGAAGGTTTTTGGGTTTGAGCTACTCCTTTTTTTTCTTTTTGGGTGCTGGGGGGAGAGGCGAAAATTTTAGTAGGTTTGACTAAATCGTGCATGAGCAGATCCTGGGTTGGCTTATTTTGAGATTGTGGCAGGGATGGTCAGGTAAATATGAGGAATTTTGAAAATTCGGAAGTGTTATACAACTTATAGAAAAATTTAGTTGAGACGAGAGATGTGTCCTCAGGGTGACCACCTGGTCGTGCTATGATCATCCAAAAAGTAGCTCCATCATGGTCAATGATGTGATAATGTATTAATGTCTAGCAATTGGCATGAGATTGCTGCTAGTTTCATTAGTTGTGGAATTGCTCTCAGGATTTATTTTCTTGGGCCATTTAAATTCGTCGTCTTCCGATCTGACGTTTGCTTGTGACTGCTTCCGAAGCCATATGTGGGAAGCAATAATATGTGTTTCGTTAAGTTTTTCACATTTGATCTCTTCTCTTAGTGAGTAGGAAAAGTATTAAAAAAGTCATAAACCTTTGTCACTTGTGCCAAATAAGTCATCAACCTTTTTTTTATGCCAAATAAGTACTAAACTTTTGCAAGTTGTTCATTTCTACCGGAGGAAGCACACGTGACTCCTAAGTGGCTCGTCGGAATGCCGACGTGGCTCCTACATGGCTCGCCGGAGTGCCGACGTGACGTTGACGCAAACTTTTTTTTTTCTTCTTCTTCTTCTTCTTCTGGGCGAGGCAGCCTTTGGGGCGACAGAGCCCTCGCCAGCCTCGCCTGTCGCCAACAAGGGCGGGGCAGCCCCGTCGAGCCCAGATCTGGGCAGGAGTGGGGTTGCCCCGCCCAGGTCCGGGCGAGGCCGGCCTCGCTCCGCCCTTGCCGGCGACGACCTCCCCAACCCTCATCGCCCTCACCCGTCGCCCCCAAAGGACTCCGCCGCCCCCAAAGGCTGCCCCGTCCAGAAGAAGAAGAAGAAAAAGAAAAAAGAAAAGTTGGCGCCACATCGTTGCCGGCGAGCCACGTGTGCTTCCTCTGGTAGAAAGGACTTATATGACATAACTTGTAAAAGTTTAGGACTAATTTGACACAAAAAAAAGGTTAATGACTTATTTTACAAAAGTGGCAAAGATTTAAGACTTTTTTGGCACTTTTCCCCTTAGCGAGTTCTTCTCATCTCATCGTCCTAACAGCTTTTGTTTTCTTTTTGCTCCTCTCTATCATATTCCTCACGTGTCTAGTAATCGAAGCTCTACGTGCTTTTTTCTTTTTTTAACTATTTTCCTTTAACATCTACACTGTTAAGTAATGTCGGCTACCCAAATGAGTTTTGATCCTGACTTGAGTGGCTATTCTTGTGTGCCCTCTTGGTGCTTAGAACATTTGATCGAATTGGCTTTACTTTCGCAGTTTTTACTCGTAGTTCCTTTCCGTGCCATTTGTACTCGATTACCTGGTTCTTCACATGTGCTGATTCTGGATTTCGCTTGAACTCGGTCGAGCTCCTTCTGTAAAATATGAAACCCGACCCACCCATTTGATGTGTCTAAGGCAGCTATATCTGAAACCGGCGAATTGTATGTCAAGCCGGCGACCTTGGCGACCGCACGTACCCACCCCAAGAGGCGGAGATTTCGCTGTTCTCCGGCGAAGCCTTGCGGTGGCGGCCTTTTTTGCCATTCCCGAGAGGCGACGCCGTCTGGACCGTGAAGAGACGCAGAAGCACCCCCCCTCCGACCTCCATATCCGAGGACCGAAACCCTCGACGCGCGGCGAACACTTGAATGCATCAACTATGCCGTCAGGAAACTGACCCCACCGTCCCTGAGACACCGATTCGGAGGCATCCGATTACAGCGGAAAAACAACGAAGCTTCGAAACATACCAAAGAACGAGGGAGGAGGAGGGGGAGGAGGAGGAGAAGAACTCTCGGATTAGCATTTTGACACATTCCTCATGGCGACCAACAACCCATGTCGGGATTCGACCGAGAGTCGAAGCCCACACGGTGCGCATAATTTGTTGCGGCCGCTCATGCCGAAATCTCTCTCGTCATCGAGTTCCGGAATCACCAAAGGAAAATCACAAGAGAGAATGAAATGAAGATTCACAGAAGCCTCCAGATTTCCTTCGATCCGTAGTAAACCCACTGGCAGATCCAATTAATTTTGGGGACGAAAGAAGAAGTTAATGACGAGAACGGAGGAGGAACCCACGGATCAGACGACGAAGCTCTGCCTCGACGACGGCGCTGGAGAGAGTGGACGTTAGGGTTTCGATATATATAGTTGCCCGGGCTTAGCTCAACTTTCACGGGCCGAGCCCAAATCTTGCAATTAATCAAAGCCCAATGTGGGCATACATAGCCCAGGGGATGCATCCGTGTCCACCGGACCTCGAATCGAAACAAACATCTGTCTCGAACCCGATTCCTGACCCGACCCGTACCCTAATTAGAAAGAAATTAGATTCCATGCGTGGGGTTCGGATTGAATTTGAGCAAGGTATACTAATACGCATCTTGTGAGAAATGAGGAATGTACTATGGATTTCGTATCACCCCACTCTATCAAATAATGTGAATCCTTACAAAGATGGAAAAGGAGGGACGAGAATTGCATTCTTTTTTCTATTTGTGTGACTTTGGATCTAACTTGCTAGTTCGCATGTGGACGATTGTGCATGTCAAAGGTGTCGTACCAAAAGAATTATGAGCTCATTCTTCAGCACTTCTCCATGGAGAGTAATACTATTTGGCTCTTCAGGATAATTACCTTTGTCAACTTGACTGATACGAATCTCGTACTCAAGAGTCACAACATCTCTCGTTTAAATTGAACCTTAAAAGCAAAACCCGTTGTATATTAAGTTGACCGATACCCGGTGAATATGGGGGATGGACAATGTGCATACATCCAAAGGGATCGATCGCGACGAAGATTTCCACGAAAAGTTTACCGAAGCATTACCCCAATTATGATTGTCCCCCGACTCCCTCCAATCGAATGCTTCGAGGGCAATGGGGCCAAAAAAACGCATTGATTTTTGGGTAGGGAGCTTGAATAGCGCCATCCTCCATCATTTGTCAACAGGACAGCAACAATGAGCAAGCACGAGAGTGATGGGGGGGGAGATGATTGGTTCGACGGATGCCATGGAGCGTTGGCCAATTTGCATAATTGAGGCAAAAGACCTTGGATCTTCTGAGTGGGCCCTGATCATCAACCGCCACTAATTGAAGACTTCGGGTCAACAACATTCATGGGGATGGACCGACCCATGATTGCTGTCTGGCCGGGCCCATGAAACCTTGGAGGGAATAAATTAATAAAATGAAAACGCAGTAAGGTGATTATTCAATGTTTTGGTGTTGGGCCTTGGGTTATATTCCTGTCGACCTACTGGAAGTTAAGGAGAAAGTTGCCCGTCTTTTCGATATTCCCCTCATTGCTCATGATTGTTTTGACCTACCTTTCTTTCCTTCCTTTTTTCGATGACCCCCAAAAACAAGAGAACCCTGAACTTTCAGCCATGAAACCACAAGATTTTCCTAAAGATAACCTTCTATTCGCACGGAAATATATAATTAAGCTCCTTTGACACTACGAGTTGCGTTTCGCGTGACCAACCTGCCCTCTCCAGTCCAGTATAACTAGTTAGTAACGTCTTTATTACATACGGGTCTTTTATTACACGACGAATGCACCAACTCGATGTTACTAGCTAGTTACCGTCGCATTTGCTGCGGCGCCATGGGCGTCCGTCCCCTCACTTTTCAATTTGGTTCAGACCGCCACATGGCACATTCGTCCCACAAAAGTGTCATTCGGGTCTTTCGGCCTATTGGGGTCTAAAATGTCTATAACGTTAGAGGAAGGACGTGCCCTCTTGGTGGGGTGGTTGAGGCCATCATTGTGAACGAAAAAATACCTCTTCCTCTTTATCTTGATAAGATTGACTTCGGGCACAATGCGTTATGCAGGCCGCAACCCATGCGAGCCACCCCCGTCTTACAGACCGCTGTTTTGCAACATTAAGCCATGAAGTAACCCACAAGTTATGCCACGCTTCTTCTTCTTTCTTTTTTTCAAACACATAGGGTGCATTTGGTTAAGCATTCATAGTCTTCTCCCTTCAGAAAAAAGGAAGACGGAGACCGGTCGTGTGAGGGATTTCGCGCTCGACGCATCCTCACCGCATAAAGAATTCGAAAAAATCCGGTCGACGATCGGCCTCCCTGGTTAAGGTCGCCGTGCATACGAGGAATTTTAGATATATCGCCTCGACCGATCTCTACAGAGGGTATCCGGAGCCTTTTCCTCAAACGTAAATTAGCGAGGCCTCGCGAGCGAATCTCGGAAACGCCAGATTATGCAGCGATTAATATAAAGCCCGTCCGTACCGTCATCGCCGGAGCGCCGGCGGCGAATCTAAGCAATGATGGTTGACCGGAAACAGGGGAGGGGCTCTGCTGCTTCGGTTTCCCCCCCACGCCACTGCCCCCACGTGTCTTCGGGTCCTGACAAGCTCCATCGGACCGCGGTTCGCGCTCCCCAAAGCGGGGGTGGGGGGTGGGCTTTCTTCTAATTAATCGTGCCTCGTCACGTTTAATTAGAGGGTGGATTAAGAAGAGTCGACAGCTAATTAAGCTCGCAGTTCACGGTCCTAATGATGATTATTACTATTATTTATCTCATTATTTCGAATTGGAGAGTTCGTGAGGATCGGAAGTGGGGTGGCCTTATTGTATGTTATTCTTCGAATCCTTCGAAGCAATTAATGCGATTGAAATTTCAGTCTCGTCCCCGTGGGGCCATCGACCCATTTTAAAGGCCGAAGGCCGCGAAGCATATTTGTTGAATATGTTCCCGAAATTTAAGACGCTCTAATTATTATTATTATTATTCTTCCTTCTTTTTTTTTTTGTCTATTTTGAGTTTTTATCGGGAAATATTCAAATGACATGTCGATAAAAATACCGCTTTACGGATTTATTTTATCGTTGGACCGTAGTCACGGGAGCTTTTTTCTGTTTAATGATTTATCACTCGAGTTTATTTTAACGAATGATGTAGATCTTCGATTATTTTTCCAGGTGAACTTACTATGAAAAGTACTTAAATATATGATTTAAACTTTTAGAACAGTCGACAGTGGTCTTACAAAATTTTACAGAGAGTTCAAATCTTATCAGACCCAACATGAAAGGAAATGTGAAAGTACTTACATATTCATCTAATAGCTTAAACTTTTAGGACAGCTAACGGCGTTCTTGCAAAACTTCACACTTACTCGATTTGAAATGAGAAAAATGGGCTCGAAGCGACTCAAAAAAAAATCTAAATAAGAAGTTGCAGTCCCACTAAATATTAACGCACAGTTCCTGCATGTGGCTTTCAATGAAACCTCCTGAGCATGGTCCTCTTTTTTTTTTTTTCCTTGCCACGACTTAAAAAAGAGGGGAAAAAAACATGATAGGGACAACATAAAATCATAAGGGAGAGGGGGGGAGTGGTCCAAAAAGATAATGTGGCGAAAAGTGGATAAATAATATGTCAAATGGATTGCAGCCACAGGCGAACTGACTCAACGGGTGGTCCAACCGCGAGCAGGACCACCGTCGATCATTGCTGAAATTGAAAATTTCCACACACACACGCAAGAGAAAAAAAGAAGGAACGAAAATTTCGATTCAAAGGCCACCGATGTATTCTTTTTTTTTTTATCACCGTCGATGTTGAGAATTTGAAATTCGCAATTACTAGTGTCTTAAGCGAAGATTATAAAAAAAATGCGTTTTTTTCTTTTTTAAATATAGAAAAAAGATTATGATTCGACGTACGTGGAAATTGATGATTGGAAGCCGTGCGAAAGCATTTTCGTGCGAGGGCACACCATCCGATGGTCCCCACCTGGAAAAGCACGTGCGATGTTCACTGGCTAACTATAAATGTACGGGTGGGTGCGCATGTACAAGATCTTTTTTATTTTTCATTTAATTAACTGCCGATCATCAAGCGTCGGTTTTTCGATTGTCGAGTGTAATCCGGCGTCGCTTAGATACGCGGTCGCGGTATGCCTTGCATGCGCACAATCTTCTTTCGTTTATTAGCTTCGAATTTAGGTTAAATATGGACGTTAAAAGATAAGAGACGAGATGCAACGGCGGGCGTTGGATTTGTAACATCTCTTACGGAGGTATTTTGGATCACTAGCGCAAAAAAAGGTTGGGGTATTAATTAGAAGAAAAATAGTTTCCGGGTTTTGACGTCTCGTTGAAGAAAGAGTCAAAATTCACGCGTCCAACGTTTCTTCACGAGATATCATATTGTCATTATTATGTAGAATATCTTTCCAAATCTTGCGTACCTGTTGAGTCCTCTCTTTTCGACAGGAAAAGGCCACAAGAGCATAGCCATCGTACCGAGTCTTTTTTATGGATGATATTATCAAGACTTGATAAAAGAACGGAGAAATTAGGTGGGAATTAGTGATGATTTGTCGGGCACGCTTTTGAGTTGCTAATCCACGCTTTAGAAGTAAACATTCAACGGGATTAGGACGCATTAGTTGTCTCATTCGGTTCTGTCATCTTGCTAAATCAACACCTAAAGTGAAGCCAAAAACAGCACTCGAATCGTTTGAGCACGCCAGCGTTTGAAATTCGCAAACTGAACGGCGAAAAAATACGACGATTGTCTAATTCATTTCTGTAGGTATTGCGAGCGCGCATCGGAAATGCGATATTTTTATCTTGGAAGTCCGAGTTCTTTAGGAGAAATCTAATGCCTAAATCTAAATTCGAGTTCCCACACGAGATCTTTCAAACGAAACCGACACGTAAATCGCAACGGTAGATAAAGACGGAGTAGCTATTGACCAAAAGCTCGTAAAAATCGACCGCACTTCTCGTTCAATGATTGGGTCTAGTGGACACGCTATTAAGGTCCGTAACACCTTACCTCCGGTAGACATCAAAGATGGCATTGAATGGTCATGTAATCCCCCAAAACAACAGCAGCAACGACGACAACGCCGCCGCAGTACGGTGTCCCAAGGGCCGAACCAAATCAGATCATGGCGCATTATTTCGACGGCTCCTCCCCTACTTCGATCTCTCGCAGAAAGATCTCCAATCTCTTGGAAAAAAAAAACACGAAAAGGTTCGGAGACGAAAGGCAAATCCACTAGCGGGCAAGACAGCGTGCGTCCGACCGCCGTCGGTGGGACGTCATTAAGTTGCCGGCGGCTGCACGCAGACCTTCCGCCGCCTCCGCGTTGTCTCTAGCCCACCACCACCGCCTCCTTTCTCTGCCCCTCCCATTGAAGCCCACGGAACGGCAAAACCCTCGACCCCTCCATAAATTCCGACCTGTCCACGTCCGACCGAGGAGGACCCGGTCGGATGACGAGATTTTACGTAAGCCGGTCAGAGGGAAAGATCGCACGGCAACGCGATCCCTAAGGAGATTGGCAATTTGGCACGCAGGCACCCCACATCAATGACGGCGGAGGTTTTGTCCGTGACGTCAATATCGCAATTGTCAGGGCCGTGCTGGGTGAATTCGTCACGGTACTAAGATGAGCATTGAAGCATCATAAATTCACGGTCTGAATTCCGATTCCTAAATCCGGGATGACGTCATATCCGCATCGGCAAGTTCGCCGGGAAATTCGAGTTGATTTAATTTTTGTAAGCCCCGATTTGGAATTCGAAAATGATTTGCGTTAATTTATTTTTAAATCCGATCCGAACAATCATTTCGAAGAAATTAATTTTAAGCGGAGTTATTTCGCTCTTCTTTTTCTGTGATGTTTTTAAGTTTGTCCTCGATCGAATTGCACGCCTGTGTTTCTTGGAATTGCTAGCGCCCGGTTCTGTTCATCCGAGTTGATGGAACCCTTGAAGGAACCTCAAAAGCGAACCAAAAAACAAAAAAACAAAAACCGCGATTTTGGAAGAAAAGCGAGGGAGATGCGAAAGGACCGGACACACTTTTCTCTGTTTCCTGCCCGTACTTCCTTTGGAAAAACGGTCTCGTCCTCCTTCAATTACTATCTTAGTCTCGAATGTGGTCTTTCCTCTTCGTACTTGTCGGGCGTCGAACGGTTCTACGTTATAATACGGTGCCTCGTACCGTCAATTATCGACCGTCGAATGATACTAACCAACAAAAAGTCATAATTATAGAGGGATATTAGCTATTCCCGTTGGTTTCATTCTCGATTCACTAAAAATAAGTTCCGATAAGAATCCTACAATTGAGTTTCCACATTGTCATATGAAAATCTCGATTTTTTTTTTTGGATCCATTCGTTTTATTCCGTCGACCTTTGAACCGGACAAAAGGAATCAAATAAGTACGATGATTCATTAGGACCGAAGAATTGCTCGGGTGAATCGTTTTTCAATCTATGAGATGACCCGAAATCTCTTCCTTGGTCGGTCTTCGTCCTCGATGCTTTTGGGATGTGACCCTCAAAAACAACAGCGGCCGTTCTCCAAATAAAGCGAGCTACTGGAATCGGTCCATCCGAGCTTTTTTGAAAGAATGGCACATCAAAGCGGGGCTCGTCCTACAAATCTTCCCATCTCGGGATCATGTGGATCTCACGCGATGTCCACTGGACCAGTGGATTGACCACGTCGTGCTCTTCGAAGCAACGCGCGCGTCCCGGCTGCCGACGTCCCCTGTTCGCACTAAGGCTTATTGGACCGCGGACACGATCGATGATGGAGGCGAAGTTGGAGACAAGAAGATCCACGTCTAGAGATCGCGTCTTAGGTTTTGCTTTGCTCGGCGACGAACGATCCATCTCGCGACCTCCGAATCTCTCTCTTTAATCACGAGACCAGACACGCGCGATCGTCTACCAATCG
This sequence comes from Melaleuca quinquenervia, assembly GCA_030064385.1. Classification (NCBI taxonomy): domain Eukaryota; kingdom Viridiplantae; phylum Streptophyta; class Magnoliopsida; order Myrtales; family Myrtaceae; genus Melaleuca; species Melaleuca quinquenervia. The sequence goes on along the minus strand of CM057728.1, from coordinate 4,924,998 downwards.
TAGCCCTACATTTTTGACCGGGGCGGGCCCCGGCGATGCGGGCCAATGAGATCCGAGTCAAATAAAAATGGTCGCTCGATTTTTTTTTTTATTTGAGTGCACCTGCTTCACGCCACGTCTTCTTAATGATGACAAAAGGCCAAAAAAAAAAAAAAGGAGAAGGGAAATAGCGAATGATGGCGCGAGTAAATTGCCCGGTCCTCGAGCCTATCCCCGCACCGGCCAGCGAAATTACTCGACGTCGTCTATGATTTGACGGATCATGGGAACCCGGGATGGTCCACCAGTCGGCTTTTCCATTGATCGGCGCTCGGCAGCTCTCGAGTCCTGTCGGTTCGCTCCTCACCGGCCACGTAAGATTCCGATGAATCGCGCGCGACGGTCCGTGCCCATTTAACCTTTAGAGAATGCGAGACGTCGCTGAATGGAAATGAATAAGATGGAGATCTCGCAAAGTATACTATTACTATCCAAGACGAGGCACTGCCTCCTGAAAGTCATTTTTGTTTATCAACTCGCATTTTGATCATTGATCGGTTCCACCGTAAAAATAATATCCTCGAGTTTCATCCCTAGCTCCACGCTCGTTATCGCGAGCGACGAAAGGGAAAATATTTACGATATCTTTTTCAAGCTCATGGGCCCCTGGAAAAAAAAATTTAAGGCCAGCATCTAACGATCATCTCCCAATCTTCTATCCATTTCATCCACATTCGTAGGGTGTACATAAAGATAATTGATATCATTAAAAGAAAAATCTGGAGTTCGCTTATTTCGCGGAAAAAATTAATTTTCTTAAAAAATGATATCATGAATCACTCATAAAAGCGAGCGAATAAGTGAATGGAAAATACTTTCATCGTCCACGTAAAATATTTAGTTATAAATTGTTGTCGATAACGAATTTTTTTCATCGGGTAATTATTTAGAATGATTTTTTTAATATGATGATATCCAAATCGTTCATTTTCCACCGAATAAACAACTGAAAATTTTATTTTTTTGTTCAATGTTTCCAAAGTCCGAAGCGATATAATGCCACATTGGATGGCCATCATGTGATGCCCCCCCTCCACGCATCTCGCTCGTCCCCCATCACTCCCCCATCGTTGGCCCCCATATGTTTTCTGATCCTCAGCCTTTGAATATAAACCACACCTTCACGTGCAAGGGATTAAGTCCCATTAATCAATCTAATTAGTCCCTGCCTAAGCATCATCAGCGGAAAACTAATCCAACCTGACCGAGGCGAATGCACCGAATCGACATTATTAAATTCCTGCCCTCGACACTAAGCAAGCGCCTAGGCTCGAGGATCTCTCGCGGCGTCGTAATCACTGATTATAGCCCCGAGAAATGGTTTAACGAATGATTATCTTTCGACTTCGATTTTTTTCCCGAAAGCCCAATTAGCGGGCCGTGCCGCAACAAAAACATACAGCGAAGGCCTAGCTAATACCACCCGAGGGGGGGAAAGAGAGATTCCCGGAGAACCGTGCGTGGCGCTAATTAGTCAAATCCAGAGCTTATGGGTTACTTTAATGTTAATTAACGTCGATTAAGGTTAATTATCAAATAGAAAAACCCACTTTACGTGCAAAACAACTCAGCCCATGAATATATTATGTCCCATTAAATTAACAATGATCCTATACCGACTCGCACCTAAATTTCTGAGCAGAAATTCGAAATACTTTAAAGGGAAAATTAGCTTTTGCAGCTTCCTATTAAAATTTTATTTTTTCTCTTCCTAAAAATAGTTTTCTTTTTTGATTTTTTTTTTCTCGTTCTTTCTTGCCCGCTCTTTTTTATTTTTCTTTGGGTGGACGAGTAGAGACAAGCTCTACGGTGGCCATCGATAAGGACGCCAAAGGCCCCAAAAGGGCCGAACCGACGGCGGAGATCGCTGCCTTTTTACGCGCGAGGCGTGGGCCGTCCGATCCCCTCACCATCAGCTTTTCGGCATAAAAAGGACAGGTCGATGGAATCCATACTCCGGACTGTGCCAGCCCATAATACCATGTCCTTTTCACCGAACGGTCGAGACTGCCCCTCCCGCATGTGGAGCTCCGGCGCCACTGTGCCAGTAGATAAGGGGCGGACTCGTCATTTCCACGCGGAGAATCAATTATTTCCCGGCGTTGGCCAGCGTACGTGGACCTGAAGTAACGGTGGGCCCCGCATCACTCCTTTTCCCAGTATTTTATTTTCTATTTTCTACGATTTATTCACGGGGATGAAAAAAAAAAGGAATTTTCTTTTCCCCCCCCCTTCCTTTTTTTGGGTTTTCCAGTATCGACGTTTTACCCATCCTGTCATTGTCCGTACGCTGCGAAAAGGGCGAAGGGGCAGTCAGTGATCTGACGGTCTGGATTGAGATGCAACGTGCGCTCGTCTGCACCCGTTTAGTTAATCCCCACTCTCACCCTTTTTTCTTTTTTTTTCCCCCTGCTCTTCTTTATTTTATTTTATCATTCGGCCACACTTTAATATTCGGTTTATCAAATTGTATTCACCTCAAATAATAAAATCGAAATTCTTTTACTCTCTTTTTTTTTTCCGCTCTTTGGAAACATTTTTTTCGAAGCATGGATAATTACGATTTGCCCCTTTTTTTCTTTGGCCCCTTGCCTTTGGGAGAGCGAGCTTGCGCCACATATTGGTCAACTCCGCTGCCAGACCAGACCCACTTTAACCACTTCCCCAAGTCACACCACACAGCTGAAATGTCCCATCCTTGCTAACTTCCATTAGAAATCATGATCCATCATGTAATTATTTGACAATTTAATGGACGTGACGATGGAGTAATTTATCATAGAGGGGCATTGCCTGACGCTAGTTAAATAATTTCTAGCGAATCGGGTTCCGAAATACTATTGCATGTGCTATCGAGATAATCGTTGCCCCCGTTAATAACGACGTTTTTAAGAACGTTAGATGCGCCCTGAAAATGTTTTTTTTTTATTTTTTTAATTATTTTTTGTTCTGCGTTCGGACAACCCTGATCCGCAAAAAATGGTTTGGATTATGTAAAAGCAAAATTGGGGGATAAAAAACACTGCAGGGGAGTCAGCCAGCAGCGTCCCGCCCATGCGAAATCAGTGACCCATGATTGGACGGTTGTGATGTCATGATACCCCCAGTTAAAAAAAAAAAAGAACCTTCACATCAGATCATTCCGCGGTTCCCCCTTTTTTAATAACGTCGGTATTATTGAAATCTATCCCGTCCGATGTGGCTTGTGGTCCCCACCGGGGACACCCCCCCACTCACATCCAGCCGTGCAAATGCCCCCCCGTCCCCCCAATCATGAGATTCCTCGCTACGCTGCAGATTGCTGCACTCGATCGCCTCCCTCTCTAGCTTCGATTCACCCCCTCCCCCCGGGGGTAAAAATCGAACCGCGTCGTACCCTGCGGCGATATTTTCGTTTCCTCGCGCGGTAAATCGATTTTCTTTTCTTTTCTTTTTTTCCATCTATTAGAGTTTATACAGCTTTCTCTAGATATCTTCGATACACTTGAAAGATCATTTAGAGCATGAATTGTAATTGACCGCCACATTTTTTCGAGCGCTCGCTTGCTCCAACACGGGCTCATCCGTATGATATCGGACTTTTCCGGACGTTCCGTCTCTCTCGTATTCGATTAGGAGGAATAATTTCGAAAACGAACGGGAAATGAGGAATAATTTCGAAAGCTCGTGCTCCATGCATTTTAATGTCCGGTGTTTGGATCACTGTATTTGTCCGTGGTGTTCTGAACTTGTAATGGATGCCGCAATGATTATCAGGCCCTAAGCGAAATTTTGTCGAGTGTTGGATGGACCAAAACATTCACTGCTAAAGAAAGAAAAAATATTTAAAAAAAAACACCCCTCCTAATAACCCAAAAAAAAGAAAAAAGAGAAAAGAAAAGGAAAGGAGACAGGGAAAAACAACCTCCTTGTCCTCTCTCTTCCTCGCTCGCTGTAATACGCTCCCAATTCTCTTTTTACATACGTACTTCCTCTTTCTATCTTTTCTGCCATTTTATGCAGCTCGAGAACAGCCAAATCTCGCACACTGAGCTCCTCCATATGCCCATCCAGATCTAGCACCATCTCTCCCTCTTCTCCTCTCTCTCTCTCTCTCTCTCTCTCTCTCTCTCTGTGTGAACCAATCAAGAAGCTGAGAAGCTCCATTCTCGGTCGCGAGTTTTAATGGCGTACTCGTTCCCGGAGGAGGTGCTGGAGCATGTGTTCTCCTTCATCGGCTCCGACAGGGACCGCAATGCCGTGTCGCTGGTGTGCAAGTCGTGGTACGAGATCGAGCGATGGTGCCGGAGGCGCGTCTTCGTCGGCAACTGCTACGCCGTCAGCCCGGCGGCGGTCGTCCGGCGCTTCCCGGAGGTGAGATCCGTCGAGCTCAAGGGCAAGCCCCACTTCGCCGACTTCAACCTCGTCCCCGAGGGCTGGGGCGGCTACGTCTCCCCCTGGATCGCCGCCATGGTCCCCGCCTATCCTTGGCTCGAGGAGATTCGGCTCAAGAGGATGGTGGTCACCGACGAGAGCTTGGAGCTCATCGCCAGGTCGTTCAAGAACTTCAAGGTCTTGGTCTTATCTTGTTGCGAGGGGTTCTCGACCGACGGGCTCGCCGCTGTTGCCGCTAATTGCAGGTTCCTCTTCCTTCTCTTTTGGATTTCTTCTAGGATTCACGGGTTTTGATTTCTGGGAATGAGGGTTTGCGTACTGCGAGGGGTTTTCTCGATTTGTTTTTCGAGATGCCTAAACGAAGTGAAAGTTTGTATCTTTCCGAGAAAATGCGATTCGTAAGTCGTTTTCAGGGATTTTTCCTTCTGTGTTCTTTGATGGGCAGTCAGCCGGTTGAAATGCTTGTTGACTTTTGGGGGTGTTGTTTGTTGTTCGGTTGGGATTGTCGTCAATTTTGATAGCTTTAGTTGGGTTTTGAGGGGTGGATGGTGATGTTTAAGGATTTGTTTTCCTCCCTTTTTATCGAGGTTCTGCTCAGTTCGCGTTTCTGCTTAGGCCTGCAATGCCTTTTTTCCCCCCTTCTCTTCGCCGTTCGCCATTTGCATTCGGGCATTTGGCTGCCTAGTTGTTGTTTGCCGACGCTAAATGTCTTTACTTTGCGGAAATTTTGGTCCCTGCATTGACAAAAGTTACTATCTCATACGTTAAATTAATCATTTTCTGCTTTCCTTTTCTCCTAGATCTGGAGGGGCATATGTTAATGGGGGATGATATAATGGAGAATCTAGCCACCATTGCTTTCATTTTCTCTCCTCTTGCTGCTCTTACGTTACAGCTTTGTATCAACTGGCTGCATCTTCTACAGCGTGGGCTTTTTGGTTTTAGATTCTTGTCATGGACATTTTCTTGTGAATTACTGAGTTGGAAAGAGACGACTTTTTTGCTCATGCGCTGGTCCTTTTATGTCTTTATAGCGGTAACTTAGAAGAATCTTGGATTTATTTGATTTTGTCATTTTCAGGTTCCTTTACTTCTTGAACGCTTCGCTCTACATATGTGCTGGAGAAAAAAAAATTCAGACTGTGAAATGGATGGACGATTTGTTTAAGCGCCCTGACGTTAATTAAAAAGGGCTTCCAATTGTGTTTACCTGAACAACTGTAGTCGCGACTTTGTCAACAAAATCTGATTCACGTCTAGTGTTTACTTGAGAGCGAATTTCCTACTAATCCACAGTTTACCACAATGTACAGGGAAAAAAAAAAAAGAGAAAAAGAAGCTATGCCTTTTCGTTTTGCAAAGATCCTCGTGAACACAGCTGTTTGACGCACCAATTGCATGTGCAGGAACTTGAGGGAGCTTGACTTACGGGAGAGCGAAGTGGAAGATATGAGCGGACATTGGCTCAGTCATTTCCCTGATACATGCACATCACTCGTTTCCCTCAACATTTCCTGCTTAGCCTCCGAGGTGAGCTTCTCTGCCTTGGAGCGCCTGGTGGGTCGCTGCCCTAACCTGAGGTCTCTCCGACTCAACCGCACCGTGCCTCTTGATCGCCTTGCCAATTTACTTCGACGGGCCCCACAGTTGGCTGAATTAGGCACGGGTGTTTATTCTGCTGATCTGAGGTCAGATGATCTCTCGAATCTAGTTGGCACTCTAGCTGGCTGCCGAGAGCTGAGAAGTCTGTCCGGATTTTGGGATGTAGTACCTGCATATCTTACAGCTGTATATCCCCTTTGCTCGGGGCTTACATCGTTGAACTTGAGCTATGCTACCATCCAAAGCTCTGAACTTACAAAACTTATCAGCCAATGTCACAGTCTGCAGCGCTTATGGGTATGGTTGTTTGATGCATACTTGTGAAGACATTTTCTTTGCATCGGTTGTGTTTTGTCCAAATTTCAACTTTCAGTGAAAGAATTTTACTTTCGTGAAGTAATGATTGCTTCCCGAGTATTTCTACGGGATGTGATCTATGATTCTCCCTACTTCATTATCTTTTACATTATAACCAAAGGTGGCTGACAAATAAATCTAACTGAAAATTCATGGGACCGTTTGGCATGTCTCTCAAATATTGGATGAGACTCTGTTTCCCCTCTTTAATTTTCTTTTGGTACTGGATTAAATGTTCGTCCACAAAATAAGCAAATTGATGATATTTCAGGTGCTTGATTATATTGAAGACAGTGGTCTGGAAGCCCTGGCGGCGTCTTGCAAAGATTTACGGGAACTGAGGGTGTTTCCTTCTGAGCCCTTCAACCGTGAGCCAAATGTGTTATTAACGGAGCAGGGCCTCGTGTCAGTATCTGAGGGTTGCCCCAAGCTTCAGTCAGTTTTGTACTTCTGCCGCCAGATGTCTAATGCTGCCTTAGTTACCATTGCCCGGAACCGTCCTAACATGACTCGATTCCGACTTTGTATCATTGAACCACGTTGTCCTGATTATTTAACTCTTGAGCCACTCGATACAGGCTTTGGAGCCATTGTGCAACAGTGCAAGGATCTCCAGCGTCTCTCTCTATCAGGTCTTTTAACCGACCGCGTGTTTGAGTTCATAGGGACTTATGCAAAGAAGCTTGAGATGCTTTCTGTGGCATTTGCTGGAGACAGTGACATGGGACTGCATCATGTGCTATCTGGGTGCGACAGCCTTAGAAAATTGGAGATCCGGGACTGCCCGTTTGGTGACAAGGCAATTTTGGCCAATGCTGCAAAGCTGGAGACAATGCGATCCCTTTGGATGTCTTCTTGCTCGGTGAGCTTCGGAGCATGTAAGCTGCTTGGTCAGAAGATGCCCAGGCTTAATGTTGAAGTCATTGACGAGAGAGGCCACCCGGATTTGAGGCCTGAAAGCTGCCCTGTTGAGAAGCTTTACATCTATAGAACGGTTGCAGGGCCGAGGTTCGACATGCCTGATTTTGTTTGGACAATGGATGAGGATTCTGCTCTGAGGCCTTCTTGACAGGTTTCATTCAACCGGCTTTTTTTCCTCGTGCCACTTTGGTGTGGTGAGTGCGATGGTCAAAGCAGGTACATGCTCTACACTGTCCTCTTTCGTGCAGGTATAATTTCTTTTTAGCCTAGTATTAGCAGCTGTTATTGGCGTGACATTAGCTGTGGGAAGGGTATACAGAGGCTCGAGAGCTCTCCAGCCGAAGATTTTGCACTTGGCTGAGCTATGGATACCAATGCCTTGTTAAATAAAAGAGGAACCTTTTTGTTGTCATTGCTGTTGCTGCTGCTACTGTTGTTGTATGTGTATCAAGACATGGCAATTTAATTTGGGCCAGCATTGTTGTATACTCCTTCCAGACTTCATAAACGTTTAAGGCGATTGACATCGGACATGTCTTGTTAATGTGAGAGAAACCTTCCCAGGAAATGAGATATTAGATTCCACATTGGTTTGAGCTCTCTTTTCTGTACTTCCATAATGCGCCCCGTTCTCCCACCCCCTTTCTTTCCTCCCACATCACAGCTTTCGTCCCAACTCCTTTCGCTGCTCGTTTAGCGTGCAATGTCAGGACCCACTTCAGTGATGATGGTGGGTCTTCTTCTCTAATGGTTAACAGGTTCTTTGGTGATCTGTTGGTCTCTAATAGAATCTTTTGTTGGATTCATGATGGATTCTGGGTTTGCTTCCTCTTTTTATCATGATGTGCGGTTGTTCCTCTTTAGTTGTTGTAGCCATAGCTGTCTTGATAGTGTGCTGTGCCTCCTTGGTGGTGGTCCTAGTTTGTCCTCCCCCCACGTCCATGGCAAACCATGGCAAAAGTTTCTCTAATACCAATGATCTCAACTTTCTAAGACCTCCAAATCTGTAATACATCATCATGCCGACTTTTGTTGCTAGAGTTCAAATGAGACAAACTGATACTTCCATCACAAAAACTGCTTCCGATCACTTCTGAATATACCACCTTGACCTATGTTGAATGGGCAGATGATCTGCAATGCGACAGTTTATGTAAGACAGGTACGAAAGTGAAGCGTGAGGACTGTGTCTAATTTGTTGCTATTTGTAGTTTTGCATGCAACGATATGAGTTTTCTGTAATTGCCGTGCTGCATGCGTCTATTTCTCTCTTCTTGCGCATTACCCCTCTTTAGTCAGGGTCTCGTCAGTCTGGATAGTAACATTCCATACTTTTGGTCCTCCGCTTATTTTGCGTGGTGCACTTTTGGATCTTTAGATTTTCAATTCGCGCGATTGAGTCCTTTCAACATTCATGATTTGTAGATGTTATTATAAGATTGTTTTAATTAAGAGAATAGCGAATAAGCTCCGAAATACAAGAAAAAGGAGAGAGTTGAGCGAGGACAGATTGATGAGTCTCTAGGTGCCACCACCTAGGGGCGGAGCATGGTCTGCGACCAATTGAGGTTGGGGGACCTCATGTCACTCGATGGCAGGGCTGCACATCCTCGATTGCTCAATGTTGGAAAAGAAGATTAGAACGGTTGTCGCAATTTGAGAACATAAAGTCTCGATTGCAAAAGGGTACATGTTAGAGGATGGTCAAATTGGTATCGTAAGATGATTACTTGAAATACTCATCGTATGTTATAAATTCCTCGTAGATCCAAACGATAATTTAACCTTTCCTTTTCCGTAACAATAGAAGTTCGTTTTATCGAATGATTTTAGATCCCCTTTCCTCTCTCTCTCTTTGCTGAATTCCTTCCAGAAGCTAATAATATTACTCTGACATGAAAGTGTGAAACATGCGAGCAAAATTCCAAGGTGTCGTCAAATATACGTTCGTTACAGAAGTTTCTTGCTAAGATCATCGAATGCGGGTTCAAGGCTGCGCTTCACCAACAAGACAAAAAGGATAGAAGACAAGGCCTCGTTCGTTGTTCGGAGTTTAATAAATTGACTTCAAAGTCAAGCGGGTTAAGCACAAGGTTTTCTTCCCTCGTTTAGTTCGACCACATCACCGAACGATGAGACGATCTTTGCGTTTACATCAAACCTCCGGACGACTACTGACTTCAAGGTGGGGACTTTGTCCCCACCTTGAAGGGAAGATATGACATTCGACCAATTCATCCCGGCCTAAAGTCTGAATATTGACTAATTCGAACGACCGTCTTATCAAAGTCGAGTGGTTTAGGAAATTGGGCAGGGACCTTCCGAGCTCTAGATATCGAGTCTTTAAATGTCTAAGTCTACCTCCAAGTCTTCGACAACAATTGGGTTGTCACAACCTGGTTCTCTCAATTCGAGGTTTCTGCAACTCTCCTTCTCAGACTCCGGAGCCGCGAGCTTGAAGAAGAAGAATTGTAAAGCTTTTTGTGATGGGAAAGGCCGTGTGTTTTCCTTGCGAAGAAAGCTCTGACATGAGTGGTTTCTTGATAGCACTTGTCATTGCTATTGCTCTCATGCTCACATGCTACTCCACTCCACGCCGGCACCCGGTAGTTGTCGCTCGTTACATCTACTGAGAATCCCCAGCTTTCGAAGAACTCCAGGTGCTTTTTTGGGTTCGTTTATGCAGAGGCTTTTTGTTATTTCGTCATCTAGAGATGTGAGGATCTTTTCTGATGATTCTCTCTAGTTTGCTCTGTTTTGCTTGTGCTCAATGTCAAACTGTCTGTTCTCGGATTGGCGTCGAACTCATGGTTCTAATTTCAAATGATCACTTCATGCCCTTCCTCAATTTGAGTTAATTTGCTCATTTTATTGTAAATAGCTGTTTCTCTATGTTGAAGTCCCCGGGGCTCATCCGAGCGAAATTCAATCATTTCATACATCCCTGGGATCCCGTTTGAAGATGAATATGAAACCGATCATATTTTTGTTACTGTCGGAAAGAAACTCAATCATATGTCGGACAGAAATACATCTAAGGAGAGCAAAGATGATACACAGAATGTGAAGTAATCAAAACCTGAGGAGCTTATGTTGTCTGGTGTCACAGAATATGCATTCAAAAGATGATGTTTTTTTTTTTCGCTTCATGAATCATGAGGACTAGAAAAACCATAAAGGAAAGATGGATGAATTCCAGGCTAAATCATGTATATAAACCCTACATCGTTCACATCCGAAATATATAATGGCGTCCGTAAATTTAACGTAATTTCTTTGGTCAGTACTACCTTCTCAAGGGGGGCATCTCGCGCTGGGCACCACATTACCCTGGAGCCCTCTTCCTCCATTTACCCATCTGCATATACAGCTTTGCGATCCACGGGTCGTTCTTGTCATCTCATCCGGAAGCGGTCGGATGGTTGACCGAGGTGGTTGGAAGGGATGCGCTTATGAGTTGGATCTCCATTGCCGCTGAGTATGACATGCCGTGATTCACGTTGTCTTCTTGACTGGCGACTGCCCCTCCGCTGTTATGGCCTGGGACATAACCAGTAGTAGTAAGAGCAGATTCGGATTGTGGAATAAAATTAGGACAACCCGTTATTGTGACTCCATCGGTTATCACCATGTTCACCGACAAGGTTGATGGAAGGAAAGCCTTGATCATGTTGAATCTCCATGCCTGCGGTGTGAGGCAACTCCCGTTGATTGCCTCTCCATAGTCATAACTCAGGTCATCACCTGTATCAGTCGGAACAGATTGAGACCGCAGAACAAAACCAGAACGACCCACTGAGGCGAAATTCCATGAGTGGCCAACGTCGACACTCGGGTAGGTGGAATTACCATCACCCGATAGGGCGACGCGCCATTAGTAGCGCCTTTTTCCCATCCAATGATCAATGTCTCTCCTTTGTTCGGACACGGTGCACCAACCAACCTAGCAGGAACAGATTGAGATGCACAATCATGTGGGAATAATCGCCCATCGCCATAAAGTTCTCATCTTTGTCCCAGCTTTAATTCTCATCTCCTCTCTATTCAATCCCCTTTGCCCATCAATAACAATGAAAGGGTTGGCCTTCTTCTCAGCTTCTTTGTCTCTGACTTCACATAGGACAGAGTCACTTGCCTGCATATCCTTAATAAGGAAAAACAGAGGGATATCAGAAATTCACCGTGGATATCCGTTAAAAAGTCATATCCAAGAGCTAATAAATGGAGGGCGACTATAATTTTATGAAGAGCATATAAATCTCATGGATAAGTAATGTAGGATTCACATATAAACTTAAGTAGGAACGAAATGTGAAACTTGACAATAAATGGCTCGCGCACAAAAATAAACTGAGACATAACTTAACTCTGATATTTTGCTGAAAAGTATAAACTCAACTCGCTTCTACACGTTAATTTCGGCAGCATAGCCTGAACAAGGGAAGAGCTTATTGACTCTGCAACAGGATTGTTCAACAACAAACATCCATAATCATCGAATTTAGGCCCAACCTTGTAACTGGGAATTCGGCAGTTCTTCCTTAGGAATACCTGACGAAACAGAAGGGAAGAGTAGATTTGAAGGCTAGTGTCCACGGGAGAAAGTTCTCAACCACTTGTCGATCGGAAGTTCTTAACCTTGATGGAGGCCAGGCAGTGACGTTGGAAGGTATTAACGTACAAGGATTTTTGGCAAAGGTGGAGATGTCAAACGGGAAGTTCCAGTTGGGGAACACGGTCGGCCGGAAGGCGTGGACAATCGGCGGTCGTCGGAGTTGATGATGATCGCGCTGTTGTTAGAAGCGATAGATGATTGGCTTGTTCTTCTTGTTTTGATAGGCTACTCTTTTAGTTTTTTCCTTTAATACCCAATTCAGGTTTATCCTACCCTGTGGTCCGGATTTCTTATCTGCTAATTTGTTTGCACATATCCGGTCCAAAACATGTCTGTAGATACCTGCATAAGATAATATGTTATCCCCAGCCTCAAATCCGAGCTATCAAATTCAACCTAAATCTCCATTCTCTTGATTCGAAATCAACCTGATTTTGCTCTTGCTTTATATACGGACTGAAGATTGTATGACCCGATTAAATGTACAAAAAGAATAGGACAATTCAGGCCGGCCTTTCCTTGATTATTTAGGACATAAAGGACTAAGGACGCGCAATGAGTTCATATGCCGATTGTTTGTCATCTAAAACTTAGATTGAATTTATTCCTTGAATATAATGTGTTGCATTGCGTGGCATGACATTACTAGACGTCCCAAATATTCTTAATTCTATATGGTTTTGGTCTCATCGGTTTATTTTGACACGAATTTTTGCATAACTTTCAAAAATGACAATCGTCAATCCCCCTGATTAATATATAAAATAGAAAATAAACACATGTTTTTAGATAGTAGACTTCGAGAGACGTGATTCTTTCTCCTTGATTTCTAAATAGGACGAGAGGTGTGTCGTGATCCTGCTTAGAGGACGGAGATCAGGAGACGACGACGAGATGGAAAGATCTCCGCACCGGACAGGTAAACAGAAGATTACAAGGCTAAGTCGCTATTACTAGTAGGAAAGAAGGAATAAGAAAGTCCACGCTCCATGGATTCTTGCCAAGAGCTGAACTATGAGCTACACATGAGAAGCACGTTCACACCGCTTCAAGTTCACTACATAGAACTATTTCGACGCTCGCTCGGGACCTCGATCGCCCTAAACCCTAGCCAGTAGCCGCTTGACCCCATCCTAGGTCACACCTGGATCGGCCCGCGTTCAAGTCCTGAACTGCTCATTTCAGGATTGATCGTGATCCGCGTGCTCCTGATAAGGCGCGAGGAGCGGGAGGAGCGCCCCGCCCAGGTGGAGGGACATGACCTCGTTGGTGGACCCCACGAGGTTCCCGCCGACGAAGACGGCCGGCACGGGGCCGCTACAGCCGAGCCGCGCCAGGTACCTCTCCATCTCCAGCCCCTCGGGGTCGAGGTCGATGTTGTGGACCTCGGGCTTCACGCCGAGCTCCTGGAACAGGATGCTCACGGAGTAGCACAGGCAACACGTGCTCTTGCTGAATATCACCACCCCTTTCTCCGAGGCCAGCCTCGTCACCTTCTCCATCAGAAATGAGGGGAAAAAGACTCTGCCCTTTTTTCTTTCTAGACTCTTTGATTGACTGGTTGAGAAGTGGAGTTGTCCACAGAGATAGAGAGAGAGAGAGAGAGAGAGAGAGAGAGAGAGAGAGAGATTAGAGTAATTTGAAGATAGTAAAGATCTACAGTTTACCAGTGAGGACTCAAGAGGTCTAGGATATATAAGGAGGACGGCTGTGGTGGACCTACATATCAGTCTATTGGGGAAATTCTTCTCGTGGAGATGCCCAACCGGTAAAGTCGCTTTTCCGAGATAAAGACCACAGTACTCGGTATTGGACGGACGGACGGAATGCGTAAAGGTACAGATCGATCGCGGGGCCAAAAACCCGGAAAAGGTTTGCTTTCGGAGAGCGGAAGCTAAGGAGAAAGAAACGATATCTTTGGATATCATTCAAAGGCATGGACTTATAAGCTGGAATCACTGGTGCGAGTTGGTCATCAGTAATCAAGTTCTTGCGCGTAACGTTCGGATGAACTACCGCTTGCAGCCACCTTGAAAAAAACTTGGAATACTTTATCAGGTATGGTCATTGTAGTATTCAAATGATACCCGCTATGTTATTTTAGGGCGCAGTCGGTCAATCCTCAGTTTGGAGAGAAAATGGGAATCCTCAATATTTAAGGAAAGATTGTTCTGATCGGATTAGCCTCATTTGGATGAAATGCCCTCGTATTTTTCCAAATAATAGTTTGCACAAGTCCCTAGATTCGAACTCTTTCAGCTCTGTCTCCCCACCACCACCGCTCTCCTCACCATCGTGCCTCGTAGTAGCTCGACGAACAAAAGAGAGTTTTAACGGTGGTTGCAATGCAACGAAGGTAACTGGAAAACGAAATTGCTCTTGGCTAATAGGTTCGTGAAGTGAAGTCACTTTCTTCCTCAGGGTGATAAGCAAATCACGTCGGGGTATGATTTAGCTTCTCAGGAATGGAACATTGAAGGACGGAATGTGAATTTATGTAAGTACCAATGAATGCATGTCAATGTCCACTCGAGAGCTCGTGTCCTTTGGACAATATTTGCTCTGGTGCTGTTATATCTAAACCAATCAGCTACCTTCTGTTCCTCCCATGTGGCACTCTTTTCCACACACAGACACATTGGAAACTCTTGAACATTGACCTCAAAACGAAAATGGTTGCCTGAGGGCGAGGACCCTTCAGTAACTGTGAGTGTGATCAAGCATGTGTTTGGGTATGTTTAAGTGCAGTGGAGGTCGGGGAAGGAAATTGTAGGGCGGAGGCGACGGCGGTGCACGGCGGATGGTGGTGGGCAGTAGACCTAACCACAGGTTGGCGGCCTAGAGGACTGCCCAAGCAAGATTGGCCCAAAGAGCAGATCTGGACAAGGCTTTTTAGTTACAGAGCCCGGCCTGGATGGCCGACGGCCTGGCCCGACCCGTTTTCGACGGTTCCATTTCGCAATCTAGGAGAGATTCATAAATCTAGGGACTCAAGATATTTAAACGAATTCAAGATTCCAAAGGACGTGCACCGCCTGTGAGCCGTTCGTTTTGGTACTTCTGTGGAGATACAAACCCGCAAAGCAACGAAAGGAAAAACGAAAAAGTGAGCAGAGAGAGAGAAACAAAAGAAAGGCAGTGTCAATTCATGGGAAGAGATTATATTCCGACAATCGACTTCCTCGGAATCCAATGTCCGGGAAAAAGGAAAGTCCGGGGAGAATATGGGACGGGCTTTCGGTGCGCTTGGAGATTCTTGCTGCTGCCCCCACCCCCTCGGGACGCACCTTTCGGGGGCGAAGATACTCGCCCCTGGTTCACGTGGCCGCGCGATTCGTCAAGATTATTCATCATACGTGGATCCCGCGTGGATACCGTATATGGATGACTCCGTCTTCTGCCTTTCGATACGTATAAAAAGTCGTCCTCTCCAGATACGAGTACGGGAAAGCCTCTCGGGAGAGGTCTGCTCTTAACAAGCGTAGCGCAGGACAGTCATGGCATAGAAAGAGTAAAAAGGAAGAGTGGTATTGATTGGGCTGAGGAACTTCTCCCGCATAATGAAGGGCTTCGATTGAAGAAGAAGAAGAAGAAAATAATGGGTTCCTGAAGTACTTATTGGAAAGAACAAAACCCTAATCCTTGCTTACGTACTCATGGAAAAAATTGGCAACATAAGAGAATTGGGAATTTCTTGATAGGTCTTGTGAATACATCTTTGGAATAATTGCTCGTGCTTAACATAGCTCTTATGTTTCGACGGTTATTTATTGAAATCATATGTTTACTAAAACTGCCTCTCTCTCTTCTCTTGCACATCTGATTTACTTGAAAATTGTAATATTCTAAGAAAATGACGATAATTGTTGAAGTTCATTAAAAGGAAGGAAGTGTCACTTGAAGACTAATAGCCAGGAGAATTACCGCTATTCCTTTTCTTGATTTTTTTTTTGGGCCCAAGCCAGGAAGAACCCACCCAAGCAAACGATTGATGACGATGGCTACACTATTGGGCCGGGGATAGAGGTCGGGGTGACTGAAGATGGAGGAGAAACTTAGAAAGCGAGAAAGAACGAGGGGTTAGGGTTTGAAGAACAAAACAAATTTGCAAACAAATGCGAGACAACGTAATTTAGCACTTATTTTACTGAATTCACTTTATAGGCAAGCCATATCGGATTATCTATCCTAATATAATGCCACGTTAGGTTTTCTGACTATTTAAGCAGTCGACAGTACCGAAAATTGTCGAATTTTTTTTTTACCAAACTGGTAATCAAGCGAATGTTTGAAATGTTTGACATTGAAGCAAGTATCACATGAAAATTACTGCACTTGAAAAACAAATTATGAATCTCACCTTGTGCTCCAAATGTTCTACATAGTAATAGAGTCAAAATGAACACAGTTATAACTAAATGAGATGACTTGAAAGCTCTAAGCCTTATATTATCAACATTTGACCAAACAGAATTCAACTTAATTTTAGAGTTGGAAGTTCTTTCTTTAAAATTAACGTATCTTTCTGCAGATTAATATTATCTAGTTAATGATTAACAGCGACATGTCACCACAAAGTTTGATGACCTAACTGATTGACCTATAACACGAAAAATGCACCATTTTTGCTTGGATCGCCCAGCCCAAGCCCCGCACTCTTTGCACTCTGTGTGTGTGTGTGTGTGTGTGTGTAAAACTCGATCGAGGTCAGCGATTTAGGTTGTGATCTTCGTTGAATATCTTGAATGAAGGACGCATTACCTCACGCAACCATGGACATAGCTGTGCGAATCGCGACCTCAACACATACACACACACACACCCACACACCCACACACACAATGGCTGAAG
The DNA here is from genome assembly GCA_030064385.1 of Melaleuca quinquenervia. NCBI lineage: Eukaryota > Viridiplantae > Streptophyta > Magnoliopsida > Myrtales > Myrtaceae > Melaleuca > Melaleuca quinquenervia. Next base: position 4,908,239 of record CM057728.1, on the reverse strand, counting down.
GACAGCAAAAAGGGGAAAAGAAGGAAAACTAAAGACGCAGGAAAGATAAGCTAGCAGAGGGGGAAATAGAGAGAACACATCTTGAATTTAGTTAATGAAGTAAGTATAATCCCTCTCGCAAATTTAGAAGATACCTATACAATTCAATAGTAAAGTGTCGCTAGATTAGAAAGGCAACGCCAGCAAAGACATTGCATTTTCGCTATAGATGTACTCTCAACAAAATTCAAAATTTCAAAATAATCTTCATGCACAAGGAGATGAAATTTTACAGACTGGCGATATAACCATAGTGAGCACTTATTATGTCATGAGATCAGAGTGCTTCTACTTTTGTATTAATAGAAGATTGCATGATTTCAGTGGGTCTCTCACTTATCAATTCATCATTTGTGAAGGGAAGGCCCCCTCCTAAGTCACAAAGAAATCCGCATGCACGTACTTTTGAGGACCTCGACGCAGCCCAACAATCCGGGCATGAAACACCTAACATAATTTTGCATTCAACGTCACGCAAGATCAATTGCAACTATGGATTTCAGCAAAGTGCGAGTGTATACCACACCAACGACATATATCAAGTCGGAGCCATCGTATGATGTACGATGCATGAATGATCCAGCAAAACTAAGTCTTTGAATCATGCGGATCTCATATGGTACCAAGGTTTTGTATGCATTGGTCGATCAACAACCAATGCACATTTGCATATATCCAAGTATTTGTTTGATTCGAAACTAGCTATGGCATACCCTCACGTGGAGTCCGTTGACCATATGGCAGAGACCTTGACTTTTTGAGTCCTTGTAAGGAGTTCGAACTCGCCCCTACTTATCTGTAGTTCTGCGGAAATTTCTCGGCTCGCCCGTGTCCGTCTGAGTTGATAAGTCCATACATGATTCTATGGTTCAATAAATTCGTGCACGTCTACCTTGCTTTGGTACCACAGACGTTGGCGGAATAAATCGTACGCATCATCTTTGAGGAAAAGGATGATTGATGCATATGCGTTTCGCCACTATATTCTTTTTTCTGGATAGGGAGGAATTACTAGAGACTACACCCGCAAAGAAAATTTCAGAGCATCTCTTTTTTCGCGCACTCCCGATGCCATGCAACGGAGCTTGCAACATGGAACTTCAGCATCTGACCCATCTGATCTCTAAGGAACACATATTCTCCAGGGAGACTCCATTAGCTACATGATAATAATCTTATTCAGCTTGGCCTAGGGTATATTGAGTTATTCTGATAAACATTTTTCGCCCTTCATAAATTCCTTCTCCTGATGGTTGACGATGCTTTTGCGTTATTGCGAACTTTTATTTATATACTTGAAGTAAATTAACAGCTGAGCGATAGTCTTGACATACGCACTTTGCATGCGTTGACAATGAGTAGGTCTTTTTCCGCCTAGTTTGTGGGGGCGGAAAAGAATCCTATGATAAAGGGATGGTGAGCATTTCCCCTTTTCTTAAGAAACCTTAATTCCCTTGTCTCTATGAAACCCTGATCCTCTAGTAATTTCCATACCGTAAGATCTTTTTCCAGATTCTTGCTTTGGTTTGGAGCAACGCATCCATGCATAAAGACGAAAACTCATGGAAAATAAAGCTAGCTGTTGATACAACATTTCATTCTGTTTGGCTGTTGATACAACATTTCATTCTGTTTGGGATGAAGCTTCTCATATATGGTACAAGTCAAATAGTTTCCATATATGGAGCTTATTTAATTCACAAAGTGTGTCTCGCTAGAACCAAATGGCCCTTGCATCTATCAGCATTTGCTTCAAAGACCCGTCGACATGGTAAGATATGACGTCCTTAGCCGAGCCAATGAATCGGCCGCCTATGAAGACGGCAGGGACAGATGGATTACACCCAAGACCTCGTAGCGCCCACTCCATTTCCTTCCCACTCGCTTCGTGATCAAGCTCATGGATCGCGGGACTCGCCCCAAGCTCGTAGAATAGGCTCTTGATGCTGTGGCACATGCAGCACGAGCTCTTGGTGAAAATCACCGCCGCCTTCTTTGACGCCAAATCCCTCACCCGATCCATTATAGGGAATGCTAAGAAACGACCCCTTGGGAGAGTGCTAAGGAAACCTTAGAGAATGCTGAGGAACTCTGTAAGGAAGATGAAGAAACTTCAGAAGAGTGTGGAATGTGGGTGTTGGCTTTGCCTTGGTGGACTTGGTCGCTTCGTGGCTCCATATTTATAAGGACTAGCGGGGGTGGGGGATGAATTTTTAATGCCGCAATGGATAAAAGATAAATTTCTTTTAGATATTTGCTTTGGATAAGAGAAATACTTGTCGACGATTTGGGTGGTTCTGACTCACCATGCGCCACAAAAACAAGTTGCTTTGATTCATTATCTCAACATGACGATCTTCTAATCTCTCCGAGAGTCCGTACAATCAGCTGGGAATCGGAATAAGAACAATTGAATAAACAATTATGGACAATAAACTTTCGGCTCTGGTTGGCAACGAAGAATACAAGTATAGTTACTCTGAAAGCAATAATTGATGCTGAATGGGTTCTTCTGTTCTAGAAAGAGAATGCAAGATTCAATAGGAATACCACGGTCGACATAACCCTAATTTTATCCATTGCGGTGATTCTTATTTACCCAGATATTATGCTATTTTTGGCTTCAATGTTACTCATATATCGTTTGACATTCTTTTATATTCCACATATATTGACAAGCACGCCCATATTGCATAAAGTGCGCATGAGCTATCCTTTCCTTTTCTCAAAGTTGAATGAATCTATGTTGAGGTTGCGTCATGTTTTTCGCGGTTGCGTTGTCTCGGTGATGTGGAAAAAGATAAGTGTTTATCCATATGGACGTCCAACTTTTCTTCTTTTTGGTCCTGCAGGAGCTTCCAGGTGGTTGGTTTTTGTTAAAGTGAAGAACATGGAATGAGGAAAAGAGTACAGTGTGACATAAAAGTCGGAGAGAGAGAGAGAGAGAGAGAGAGAGAGAGAGAGAGAGAGAGAGAGAGAGAGAGAGAGATTAATTATGCCTAACTGATTAACTGCTTTATTAATTCGATATTCATATTGAGATGCATGTGCAAATTGTGACGATACTATATACTGATTGAGTGACAGCCTTATTCATTACCGACTGATTAACGGTATTCATATTAAGATGCATGCGTAAATTGGATTAGAAAAAATATATATGGAACATTTAATGTGGCACGGAGTAGTTAATGTATCACGGTGGCCTATAACTTATTAGTTTAAGCTTTTGAATAAAGACGGCTTTAATTGGATATGTTGACGAGCTTTGACTTAGATTCTCTCTTGGCGATTGGTGATTTCTCCATATGAAGGCATTGAGTTTGTATTGTGCACTTCGAACAAATTGCATAAGAATGATCCACTTGCATTGTATATATCGATTTTTCATGAATTTCATAAAGATTGTATCTTGTGACTGACGTGATTTTCAAGCAGTCTTCATAACTTAGTCTTAGCGAAGAACGCATATTATTTGTTCTGGAAAAAAGGGAAGGAATTTTGTGACCTTGTCAACAGGCTTTCATGGTTCGATCTGGCGAAAGCGACTTACGGTTCGATTTAAAGAAAATAGACTAGGGATGAAGGCTTGCGATCCTCAAAAGCAACAAAATGGAGATTCGAGTTGAGATATGCTGACGTAGAAGAGTACTTGAATTAAGAGAGACCAAATTCAACACTAAGCTCAAATGAAATGGAGAGATTGTTAAAATACACGTACGAGTTGTGTTGGAAAAGCTCACTATTGAAAAATTGATGGGCATGAAATAGCTAATACATTCTAGTTGACTCAGGACGTCGGTTTAAACTTTTAAGTAAAGATTGGTCCAATTGGAAATATTAAAAGTTTCGAATTTTACTGCATGTTCCCAACAATTAATTTGATCAGTATATTCATGGTACAATACAGACATATATCTTTTAATAAAAGCACTCGAGATAGAAAGTTTCTTTGAATCAATATTTTAGAGAGATTATTTATAAATTATTAAGTAGCGTGCCAAGGAATATCATAAAAGTATATCTATATTAGATCTTATGATTGGACATCTAATCGCATATTGTTAAAGCTAAAACCCTCCTCTGTTTGGGAGAGTCAGAAATTCTTTACAGAGGCACGTTAACATCACTTGGATGATATTTGAGCTCGTGAAAAAGGGACTGTTGAAAAAAGGAATTAGAATAATACATGATACGTAATTGGATAGCTCGGATAAAATTGTGGGATCAGTTTCTATTTGTTGTAACTCATCTCGGCTCGACAGTAAAATGTGATTGGGCGGCTTGTGCGAGCTAGTATTTTGACATTGATTTATGATGCACGGGGCTGTTAGGATGCACTTGATAGACAAGCTACGTTGCCTTGTCGGATTCCTGAGTTTGTAAAGCTTACGATCGATCCATCTTTAGACAGTCTGAGAGAGGAGAAGGAGAGGAGGAAGACCCGTTTTCGGTTCCGCGAGGGTTCGTCGGATCGGTTCAAAGACGGCGACCGGCCAAATCGCGCATGTGAATTTGATTCTCACTTTTAGGTATTCTAAATTCTCATTGCGGTTCATTGAATTGTTGGTTTTTCTGGAAAGACCTCCCTACTGGACATCGATCTCCGTAAAAGTCTCCTTCGTCATCTGGATGGTAATTGGCGCTTCTTCCGATTCGAAAGCATCAACAATTGTCGTCAGCATCATTGAAGAAGAAGCTTGACTTCTGCATCTCTCCACTGTTGATGGCGAAGAACCAAATCTTTTCGACCTCCAGTTGACCGCATAACACAGAGAGAGAGAGAGAGAGAGAGAGAGAGAGAGAGAGAGAGAGAGAGAGAGAGATTATCACCACTTTAATGTTGCCTTTTGAGGAAGGTTAAAGGCCAGATCAAAGCTCTGAGACCGACCTCTTCCTGAAGGAGGCGAACCGCAAGAGGGACGAAAATGAGTATTCTCTATCCTTTTTTGAGTAGGGCATACGTCGCCGGCTTGCGGCTTTATCCATCCTTAGGAATTATAAGTACCCAACCTTGCGAATCAAACAGTATATAAAGTCCCTTGTGTAAAATTCTTTTTAGTCCACTAGTGTATGCTACGATATCTCAGTGTGTGTGTGTGTGTGTGTGTGTTAAGTTGATTGAAATTTTCTGGTTCTAGCTTGGAATAGATGCCTTCACATCTGATCCTTGTTGGCCATTATCATCTTCCCTCTCGAGAAAGCTGAGAGAATCCCCCCGCTACAGAGGGCGAGTCACATCAGGAATATGCCATGTCTCAAGGTGCATACGTAGCATCTCCTTGATTGGTTGCTTTACATATGTGCCAATGCATATATCATGGCCATGGTGATGCATGTAAGCTTATGGCCATCCTCATATTTAATCTGCACGAGTTTGTGGATACTGCCATAAGGGGCGGGATGTTCGTCGAGACTTATGCACATCGAGGAGCTCACCAATTACTGTTTGTAATATTATTTGCCTGATGAAGCTGCAAAAGTCTGATAACTCAACTTGTGATATCTCCAAGATAGAAGCCTAAGTTTAGACCTCTTATTATATTCAAGAAAATCAAAGTATATTAATGGCCCTAAACCATAAAGTCTTTAGGGCTAGTTCTCCGAAAACCCCCAAACTTTAGGTTTAGTCTCGATTATATCTCAATTTTTTTAAAAAGAAAAATCATCAATTTGCACTTTAACCCCAAATTTGTCCACATTAGCCATTCATTCAAAAACTATCATTAATCGTCACTTATTTTATATCCTAAAACGGTTTCATTTTAGAGGTAATATTTCATGTTACCTTACTAATGTAGATTTATTATCGATGTGGAAATGCCACATCAAGTTGGGATTGGACTATGGGAGTAGATTTGAAAATAGATTGAAAGTTGGTAACTTTTTTTTTTACAAAATAAAATTCATGGTGGATTTGGGACTAAATTTAAAGTTCAGAGTCTTTTTTTATGAGAAAAAAATTTTGGGGCAAATTTAGGATTAAACCCAAAGTTGAGGGTTTTTTTAGGCGATTAGGTCAAAGTTTTTAGGATGCGGGACTTTGCCTAATACCCTCTCATATGTGGGTTCGCCTCATCAATATGCTTTCGCTGACAATTTACTCAGATAAGCAAAGCCTTGAACTAATCTGTTTCCTCTCCTCTCCTTGCTCCCTCCTTGACCTCTTTTTGCATTATCAACTCTCATTTGATTATCTATCAAAATTTTATTTTTTTAAAAATTTGTTTGTCAACATTTGTTATCGATTGCCAAATTTTATTCGTTTCTTATAAGGATTGTCTATAATTTATCAACTCTTACATGAATTTACCAACTATTAATCTTATATGAAAGAAAAAGAAAGTTATTCATCAAAATAAAACGTCGAGTTAAAATAAAATAATACACATTTCAAGGGATAGGTTAGGGTAGACAGTGTGGGGTGAAGTGTCACTCTATCAGCGGATATGTGACTCATTGCACCTATGAAAGCGAAGTGTCATTGAATATGATAATCAACAAATTGGGCGTGGACTTCTCCAATTTGGAACGTTTTTTGGTGGAATCTAGAGCTTGGTTCGATGGGGAATCTAGAGCTTGGAACGATTCGTTTATCACAATCCTAAAGCTGGAGAATAGTTATCCGGCGCTTCTCTTGATGGACCAAAGCAATTGGCAGATGTCGCGGGTTGAAATCCACATCTAAGAACATCAATAGCCCACGTCTCCTATATTGCGATTGGCTACGTCTCTCTCTCATGTTGGTGGCAAGAATAAGATGAGTGATGAGTTTTCTCTGATACTTTCTTCGAACGAAGTAAGATGGGGCTTCAATTGTCTTTGAATTGTTGAAAGGGCAAGAGTATTGCATATGTCCTTATGTACTTTACAGGTAGGAAGTACCAAAAAGTCCTAAATTTATTACATCACTACCGACTCAATTCTAAACCCTTTTAATTAGACCGATTTAGTTATAAACAATTTCACATTGGTATCAATTAAGTGCATTCGGTCAATTTAGGTCGGGAATTGTTGATGTGAATTCTAGTTATCCTATGTGATACGAATGGCGTTGATATGGATAATTTTTAGATAAAATTTTTGAAATTATTAATTAATTTTTTCCTTTTATTTTTCCTTCTCTTTCCTTTGGCTTGTGGGTGATGATTGGCCACAGGTGAAAGGCTAGAAGGACATTGGGGCCCCCGTGGGATTTGGGGAGGGCTTGACCTTGTAGCTTGGGTAAGGCTCACCCATCCTAAATTGGGTGAGGGTTGCTCTGTCCGGATCTAGCAAGGTCTCAACCCTTGTGACACGGGCGAGGGTGGCCCTTTCAAGCTAGGAGGGTCGAGTAGTTTAAATTGACCAAATGGACTAATTGTTATCAATGTAAAAATATTTATAATTAAATTAGTATAATTGAAAGGTTTCTGATTGAACTGATATCAATGTAAAAACCAAATGGACTAATTTTGGTTTTTGATACTTTTTCCTACTTAATTGTGGCACCAAAGTTAGAAGCTCTATTGATCCTTGAACGATTACGTCTTGGCGCTTTGGAGAATTCGTTCTTAGAATGGACTTAGGTTGATTTCTTGAATTAACTAATGATCTTAAAGGGTCGGTAGTTCCGAACGAACATTGGCTGTACAGAATGCAAGAGCTAGCCCTTGAGCTTCCATGCGTTTTGATGCTTATGGCAACGGATCAAGAGAGAAGACGGCGAAAGAATCTTTGCAAACTTCAACCACTTCTGCTTATTTTACATCATTGTTTGGTTGTCACTCGTCTTACGAAAACGAGTGATTGCTACAAGAACGTTGTTGGGAATAATATATAGATGAATTTGTGCTGTTGTTATGTTTCCATCCCATAATTTGTATGTTGTCGTCGATATCGATAGACGTAATATATTGGCATTGCCAAATCCGCGTGATCTCATCATCGGGAGGACTAAACTAAGATTAAGATTGTCAGGTTCTTGGTGACCTTACTCCTTGAGAGTACCACAATATATTCACACATTCACCAGAATGATGAGTCGAACTCCATCGACCGGCTGCAGCAAGATTGAAACCCTCAAGCTATGTCTTTCTCTTTCTTGGTTTTTGCCACCTTCCTTTTAGCTTCAGTTGTCTTGCTGATTATCTTCTCAAAGGACCCTAGAAACAAAAATCTCCCGAAAGGGTCTCTTGGATTCCCGATAATCGGAGAAACCCTAAGTTTCCTTAAAGCTCAGAGAAAGGACGAAGGCGCAAAATGGGTAGACGAGAGGATTTCCAAGTACGGTTCCGTATTCAAGACCTCTTTAATGGGCTCGCCAACCGTCGTCATCGTCGGCCAGGCCGGTAACAAGTTCATATTCACGACAGATGAAGATGTCCTCGCCACCAAACAACCCCCCACAGTCCGAGCCATTGCTGGCAAAAACACTCTTTTCGAACTCACCAAATCCAGGTAGCTTGAGTTGTCATCGCGACTAATTTTTGTAATCCAGTGACTATACGCTCGCGTTCATACTTTTGTGCAAATTAAGGAGTGTTCGCTCTCGATTTTTGAAGTGTCATGCGGATTTTTAACCTTTTGAGATCATGACCACCATCTATGCAAATGCTGAAACCTTACGAGAAAACGTCAGCTATGATAACTTCTCGACACTGCACTTCCATGGATGATGTAATGTCCAAATATTCACATGATATCCTGCAGGTACAAACTTATAAAGGGAGCGATGGTTAGCTTCTTGAAACCAGAAAGCCTACAAAACTATGTCAAGAGAATGGATGACACTGTCAGAAAACTCATTCTCGAAGAAACCAGAGAGAGAGACACCATCAAGGCCGTCGTCTTCATGAAGAAGCTCACTTTTAACATAGCGTGCGATGTTCTCTTTGACATCAAGGATGAGTTCACCAAGGAGAGACTCTTCGACGATTTCAATCTTGCCTTCAAGGCCGTCTGGTCTCTCCCATTGAATTTCCCGGGCACCATCTTTCGGAGAGGGCTTCAAGCTAGGTCGAGGATCGTGGACCGTTTTTTGCCGATATTGAGGAAGAGGAAGGAGGACATTTCGGCGGGAACGGTGGACCCTAAGAGCGATGTGATTAGCTGCTTGCTAGCGTTGAGGGATGAGAATGAAGAATCGATCGACGAAGGGACGATCATTGACAATCTTGTCACGTTGGTCATTGCGAGTCACGATACGTCAGCGATTCTCTTGAGCTTGATGATATGGAAGCTAGCGAGAGATCCTGAGATCTACAAGAGAGTCTTGGAAGGTAATGAAGAGGCAGTCCAAATATATCCCTGCTATCTTATGATACTATCATTAAATCACACTAAACTTCTCCTGCTCATTCAAGTGTATTGTCGATCCAAAAGTTTGAGCTCAATAATAATTGAAGGGTTCACGATGAATTTGAATGAATGCTCGAATACTATGTTAAACTTCGGATGTGATATTAATACTAAGGGTTCCCTGGTAATCAGCTTTGATGCGATTGTCAATGTTACGCAGAACACGAGGAAATTTTGAAGGGTAGAGAGAAAGGAGGACTTAGCTGGGGTGATATACAAAAGATGAGATACACATGGAGGGTTGCTCAGGAGTTGATGAGGCTCATCCCTCCTGTGTTTGGTAGCTTTAGAAAAGCACTCCAAGACATTAGCTTCGGTGGCTACGAAATTCCCAAAGGCTGGCAGGTAATATTTTTCTGGCTGATTACAAGATAAATAAGGAAAATTACATTTCCATCTGCTGAATCATTGTGAAAACAAGTACAAACGTGATTTTCAATTATTGTCAGATGTTGCTAATCATTTGTATGCAGTGTCGAATGATCTGAATTTGTGAATGTGTCTTTCCCTTGCAAATGAAAAACATCCTCACAAAAATGTTATCGACGATTAGGTATTTTGGATAACGTACGCAACACACATGAAAGACGACATATTCGAAAGACCAGAAGAGTTCGAACCGTCTCGCTTCGAGAGCCCGTCAAGGCCAATCCCGCCCTTCACCTACATCCCATTCGGGGGCGGCCTCCATATGTGTATCGGGAACGAGTTTGCCAGAGTGGAGACGCTCACGGTGGTGCACAACTTGGTGACAGGGTACGAGTGGTCGCAATTGGAGCCGGAGGAGGTCATCACTCGCCAACCCATGCCTTATCCCTCCAAGGGCCTGCCGATCAAGATCAGGCCTAGAAAGAGCTCCTAAGTGTGGTGCTGCTGAGCATAAAAACGCATCTATGTTAAAATCTACCAAGTCTCTTTGTATCTCTACCCGTGTCATCTAATGGAATATTCGTGCCTACTTTAAGTGCCAATTTTCCTTCCCGTGACAAAACTTCTAAGGAATATCTGTTATATTATTGATTTTATGCGTGAATTACGCATTTCATTTTATTCTCCTGGCCATGCAGCTTCCTATACGACCATGACAAAGCTAAGCAAAATACTAGTCCATCCGTCCTTCACCCTCGCCACAAAAGCGCGACAAAACATGTTGCCATGCAGCAAAAGAAGCTAAAATGGCCAGTTCCGTATGAAAATCAAAACTCGAACCGCACACCCAGAGAGATTGAGGCTAATTGTGCCTCAAATCGACACTTCGACAACAAATGATACCAGCAAACATTGCCAAGACAAAGCCTCGACTCCGCTTCCCAAGTCTCGCAGTCCTGGATGTTCGCCCAATTCAAAGGATCATACGATGTGTAATATCCTCGATCACGAGTAGTATTTCGACCGACTCAAGCATGTAATATCCCGATGATAAGCCGCACTCACATTTTGCAAGACCATCGGTGTGAAATTATAATTTGCATTTTGCAAGTCGATAAAACATATTTCGATTAGATGAATGACATTGTCATGTTTCAGAACGTGCAAATGCTGCACCTTTCCAGGCACAATGTAGAAATTATAATTCGCATTTGCAAAGTTTCCATGCTTCTTCTAGGCTTCACTCTTGACAATTCATCAGGACAATCAAATGTACTTGTATCTCTGCGCAAGACATTGTTCGAGAAGAAGTAAAACAATGATATAAGAAAAGGACCATGTGTTAGCAACACAATTTTGTTTTTTATTTATTTATGCAAACTCCATCTTTATGTTCTAGTGTCCCATTGAACATTGGATCAAAGTTTAAGGACAATTTGTATCTCTATCCTTTCTTTCTTCAACATTCTTCTATATCTTTTACTAGTCATTTTGCTTATTATATGTCAAGGCAAACATGAGCATACAAAAGTTAATATTATGTACACGATGGTTCGTATATTATGCTCATCAAGGTAATTAAGATCTAGCTAGTGTGTAGAATCCTCATATGAATGATTATTTTGGTTCCTGGTTTAGTCCATATGATTTTTCTTTCCGGCTTCGGCTCGAAGTTTTGAAAATCCTCCCGTGCATGTCATTCCGAATGAAATTAGTTCTGCGAGGTTATTTTAGAAAGTCTTAGATAGACTTGCCATGTGTTGCATGCCTTTATGATATTAAGAGAGTTTAATTCATTTTGTTCACTCATGGTGATAGAAAGTGTGATGTCAAATTAAGAAAATGACTCTATTAAGTAGCACCTAGCAGCTGTTGGTGCAAACCGTTAAAGAATACTAATGACAACCTCCACTCATACAACACAAAGCATATACTAATAATTATATCGAATTGATTCAGATTTTAAGATGACAAGTTCCTTTAAATTCCCTACATTTGTTTTTGGTCGAAAACAAACTGACTGCATTAAAACAGCAAAGTTATGACGACAACCACAAAAGGCATTATTTGCCGCTTGATTATGGCTGTTTATCGGTCAAGATTGGGTGCAAAATCTTTTTTTTTTTGTAAGGAGAAAAGGTAGTGAAAGAGCATTAAATTAATTTAATGTACTCCGTATTTAGATTTATGGTTTGCAAGAGTAAGATGAACTCTCCCATTTTACTAGTCCATCTTAAGTCCATTTTACTTGTCTATTTTATTAATGTTTTTATTTCTCTATTTTTCTGTTCTTTTGTGCCCAGATACATAAAAAAGAATAAAAATTCGTTTATGCATATCAGTTCATTTTTCAATTTCACATAATAGAAAAGTGGTATGGGAATATATTTTTGGAATAGAAATCATAAAAACTTCTTCTTGTTCCAGGGAATCATTTCTTGGAACAATTTTTTTTTTCTTTTTTTCCTTCTTTCTCAAACCAGCCGGGCCTCGATGATGGCTAGTGACTTGTCAGGACTTGGGCAAATGAGACTGACCTTGCTAGCCTCGAGCTAGTTGCTTGGGCCCTCGGTGAGGCTCGATGTCACCGTGGCTAGATGGGGTCAACCTCCTTGCGGGGTGAGATTGACCCCATCAGCTTCAGACCAACCTCACCAGCCTCTAGTGAGACTTGACCTTCTTGCATCTGGGCAAGGGTCAACCTCACCTAGATCTTCAAACCAAAAAAAAAAAAAAAAACCTCACCTAGACCTTGTGAGGTTGGGCTTTCTAGCGAGGGTTGGGAGGTTGATCCTTGCCCAATCGCCTCGAGATTGGCCTTGCTGGCCAAAGGAGGAAGAAGAAAAAGAAAGAAAAGGAAAAAAGAGAAAAAAAATCATAAAATTAGTTTGTACTAAGTGCACTTATATTCTTTTTCTATTTCAAAAATAGTGGTTACTACATTGTTCTTTTGCCAAAAAGCTTATCTAGGGAATAGAAATAAAAAAACTATTAAAAAATATTCTCAAGAATATAAGTGTTACCAAATGGGTCTTAATATGCCCACAATAGGTTGGTGACCACTTCTAATTAATTCTTGAATGCATACTTGATTGAGAGGAGGAAGTTTTCGAGTTGTCGGCTTGAGGAGGAAGTTTTCGAATATGTTATAAAAAGAGAGAGAGAGAGAGTGAGAGGGAGTTTTGAATCAGATAGATGTGCATAGGGGCCATTTTGCAAATATTTCCTAATTCAACTCGGATTTCAATAGTTCTAGAACATGTGTGATCAGATTTGCTACATACTCTTGTTAATTCATTGACCAAATCACATTTTATGTTATGCAAATACTTCCTAATTCAACATAGGTTTTGATGGATTTAAAATACGTATCTAGGCCAGAGTTAGATATCCGAAAATTGGTTTGTTGGTGTACATTTTGTCAAAAAGTTATATGTACATCAACTTTCTAATCTGAATCAAATACGATGTCTTGCACCATCGTGAAATTTTCATCTAGAGAAGTAACCCTAAAAGAAAAAATTTCCAATTTGTAGAAAATAATTTTTTTCGCTTTGGTTAATAACTCTCTATTTTCTTTAAGTAAGTACAAGCGTGTCCACATAACCAATAAAGATCCTTATGTGCTTAGGAACTTTTACCGAGAATTCAATAACTTTCCGAGGTGAAAAGTAAAGTTAGAATAAATAAATAAAAATATCGAAAATTAGCGAGTTTTAAACATAATTAGTAGCTAATCGTACATAAAATTAAGTTCGGGTCCATCCGAGATTGAGCCGGTCCAAACCCAACAGGCTAGGGTTCAGCCACCGGCCCGGCTTGGCAATTTAAGATCCGTAGTGACAAAAATAAATAAATAATTTAATCCCTTTAAGAAATATATATAAAACCTCTTCTTTAATTCCTCTGCGTTATGACCCAAAAAAAAAAATCCTCTGCTTGTTCTTCCACCGTTTCCTCTCTCTCTCTCTCTCTCTCTCTCTGTGACCACGGGAACCAGCCATCGTCGACTGAAGCAGGTAAAGAAATAAGATTCTGACCAGGCTTCATCTGGCCCATCCCCGCGCGATCCTCCTTCTGGGCTCACAGGTCGGCGCCGATCGTGGCCCAACCATCCCCATTTCTTCTTTCTTCGCGGCCCGCTCATCTCTCCAAGCCCGCGCACGCCTCCCTTCTTTGCGTCTGCCCTAGGCAACAAGACAAAAGAGGAGCTGACACACGCCATGGAAGGGGGGCGCAGAGACGCAGGAGAGAGAAAGAGAGAGAGAGAGAGAGAGAGAGAGAGAGAGAGAAGAAAGAAACAGAAAAATCCAGGGGAGAAAGGGAGGTCTTCGCTGGTTCAGGAGAGAGAGAGCAGAAGGCAGAAAGGAGGAGACGGAGAGAGAGATCTAGAGGGAGGAGGGCACGAAAAACAGGAGAAAAGGAGAAAAGAAGAAGGGAAGAGAGGGGAGATCAGAGAGGAGAACAGAGGTCAGGGGGAGGGGAAGAGTAATGCATATGTCCATATATACTTTACCGGTAGGAAATACTAAAAAGTCGTAAATTTATTATATCACTACTGACTCAAATCCGAACTTTTTTAATTAGACCAATTTAGTTCTAAACACTTTCACGTTAGTATCAATTAAGTGCATTCGGTCAATTTAGGTTAGGAATTGTTTATATGAATTATAGTTATCTTATATGGCATAAATGACGTTGATATATATAATTTTTCGATAATTTTTTTTGAAATTAGTAATTAACTTTTTCCTTTTTTTGTCCTTCTCTTTTCTTTGGCCTGTGAGCGATGATTGGCCACATGTGAAGGCTGGAAGGACATTAGGGTATTAGGATTCCCTCCCCTGATTTTAAGGGCCAAGGAAAATGGAGGGTTAGATGAGGTTTTCCCCCTTTTTATAGGAGGAAAAAGTTTGGGTGAGTGGCTAGGATTGCAAGATCACCCATGCACTTAGTGCAGGGGATCCATTCCCGACATTAGGGCCCCTATGGGATTTGGTGAGGGCTTGACCTTGTAGCTTGGGTGAGGCTCACCCTCCCTAAATTGGGTGAGGGTTGCCCTCTCCAGATCTTGCGAGGTCTCAACCCTCGTGACTCAAGTGAGGGTTGCCTGTTCAAGCTAGGAGGGTCGAGTAATTTAAATTGACTGAATGGACTAATTGTTGTCAATGCGAAAATATTTATACTTATTGAAAGGATTGCGATTGAATTGACATCAATAGAATATCTATAAAATTGTAGTTTTTGATACTTTTCCTTATTTAACTATGGTGCCAAAGTCGGAAACTCTATTGATCCTTGAACAATTATGTCTTGGCGCTTTGGAGAATTCATTCTTAAGAATGGACTTAGGCTCGATTTCTTGAATTAACTAATGATCTTAAAGGGTCGATAATTCCGAACAAACATCAGCCACGCAGAATGCAAGAGCTAGCCCTTGAGCTTCCATGTCGTTTTGGTGCTTATGGCAACGGATCAAGAGAGAAGAGGCTGAAAGAAGAGGACGAAGAACACAAGCAATTGGAAATCGGAAAGAATTGTATTCACTTTATTCATTACAAGTGTAAATACATCATATATAGCACATGCATGTTGAGTGTACAGAAGGAAGGCTCTAATATATAAATAATAAAAAACAGATCAATTATGTGCACCAATCTTGTCCTGATTTGATTCTCCGATACTCAATCAATCTGGATTGATTCGCATATATGTTAACAACGGAATAATCTCTGCAAACTTTAACCTCTTCTGCTTGTTTTACATCATTATTTGGTTGTGACTTGCCTTATGAAAACGAACGATCGCTACAAGAACATTATTAGGATAAATATATAGATGAATTGTCCTATTGTTACATTTCCATCCCATAATTTATATGTCGTCGTCGATATCGATAGACTTAATATATTGGCATCGCCAAATCCGAGTCATCGAGGACTAAACTAAGACTAAGATTGTCAGGTTTTTGGTGACCTTATTCCTTGAGAATACCACAATATATTCACACATTCACCAGAATGATGAGTCGAACTCCATCGACCGGCTGCAACAAGACTGAAACCCTCAAGCTATGTCTTTCTCTTTCTTGGTTTTTGCCACCTTCCTTTTAGCTTCAGTTGTCTTGCTGATTATCTCCTCAAAGGAGCCGAGAAACAAAAATCTTCCGAAAGGGTCTCTTGGGTTCCCGATAATCGGAGAAACCCTAAGTTTCCTTAAAGCTGAGAGAAAGGACGAAGGCGCAAAATGGGTAGACGAGAGGATTTCCAAATACGGTTCCGTATTCAAGACCTCTTTAATGGGCTCGCCAACCGTCGTCATCGTCGGCCAGGCCGGTAACAAGTTCATACTCACTGCAGATGACGATGTCCTCGCCGCCAAACAACCCCCCACAATCCAAGCCATTGGTGGTAAAAACACTCTTTTCGAACTCCCCAAACCCAGGTAGCTTGAGTTATCTTCGCGACTAGTAATTGTAATCCAGTGACTGTGCGCTCGCGTTCATACTTTTGTGCAAATTAAGGAGTGTTTGCTCTCGATTTTTGAAGTGTCATGCGGATTTTTAACCTTCTGAGATCATGACCACCATCCATGCAAATGCTAAAGCCTTACGAGAAAACGTCAGCTATGATAACTTCCTCGAAACTGCACTTCCATGGATGATGTATTGTCCAAATATTCACATGATATCCTGCAGGTACAAACTTATAAAGGGAGCGATGGTTAGCTTCTTGAAACCAGAAAGCCTACAAAACTATGTCAAGAGAATGGATGACACTGTCAGAAAACTGATTCTCGAAGAAACCAGAGAGAGAGACACCATCAAGGCCGTCGTCTTCACGAAGAAGCTCACTTTTAACGTTTCGTGCGACATTCTCTTTGACATCAAGGACGAGTTCACCAAGGAGAGACTCTTCGACGATTTCACTCTTGCCTTCGAGGCCATCTGGTCTCTCCCATTGAATTTCCCAGGCACCGTCTTTCGGAAAGGGCTTCAAGCTAGGTCAAGGATCGTGGACCGATTTTTGCCGATATTGAGGAAGAGGAAGGAGGAAATTTCGGCGGGAACGGTGGACCCTAAGAGCGATGTGATTAGCTGCCTGCTAGCGTTGAGGGATGAGAATGAAGAACCGATCGACGAAGGGACGATCATCGACAATTTTATCATGTTGGTCATTGCGAGTCACGACACGTCAGCGACTCTCTCGAGCTTGATGATATGGAAGCTAGCAAGAGATCCTGAGGTCTACAAGAGAGTCTTGGAAGGTAATGAAGATGCAGTCCAAATATATCCCCGCTATCTTATGATAGTTTAGATAGGTTTATACACACTCCCGCTATCATCATATCACACCAAACTTCTCCTGCCCATTCAAGTATACCGTCGATCCAAAAGTTTGAACTTAATACTAATGAAAGTGTTTGTGATGAATTTGAATGAATGCTCAAATACTATGTTAAACTTCGGATGTGATATTAATACTAACGGTTCGCTGGTGATCAGCTTTGATGTGATTATCAATGTTGCGCAGAACATGAGGAAATTCTGAAGGGTAGAGAGAAAGGAGGAGGACTTAGCTGGGGTGATATACAAAAGATGAGATACACATGGAGGGTTGCTCAGGAGTTGATGAGGCTCATCCCTCCTGTGTTTGGTAGCTTTAGAAAAGCACTCCAAGACATTAGCTTCGGTGGCTACGAAATTCCCAAAGGCTGGCAGGTAATATTTCTCTGGCTGATTACAAAATAAATAGGGAAAATTGGATTTTCATCTGCTGAATCAATGTGAAAACAAGTGAGAAAATTGCCAAAAAAGTCCTAAACATTTACCACTTATGTCGATTTAGTTTTCAACATTTTCTTAAGCCGATTGAGTCTTAAGCTGATTTTACATTTGCCAATTAAGTCCTTCCGGCAGGTTTTGGCCGGAAAATGCCTACGTGGACCTTGCCGGCGATGACCGGACCTCGCTGGCGACGACGTGGCGATGACGGGGTGACAAAATTCTTTCTTTCTTTTTCTTTCCTTTTCTTGCTCCGGCCGCTCCCATGGGCGGCGAAGCCCTCGCCCAGATCTGGGCGGGGCAGCCCCGTCCAGCCTAGCTGCCCCGTCGTCGCCGGCGAGGTCCACGTAGACATTTTCTGACCAAAACCTGCCGGAAGAACTTAATTGGCAAATGTGAAAAAGGTTTAGGACTCAATCAGCTTAAAAAAATATTGAGGACTAAATCGGCATAAGTGGTAAAGGTTTAGGACTTTTTTGATAATTTTCCCGAAAACAAGTACATACATGATTTTCAATAAATTGTCAGATGTCGCTAATCATTCGTTTGCAGTGTCAATTGAATTTAATTTGCGAATGTGTCTTTCCTTTGTGACTAAATGAAAAACATCCTCACAAAAATGCTACTGACAATTAGGTGCTCTGGATAACGTATGCAACGCACATGAAAGACGACATATTCGAAAGACCAGAAGAGTTCGAACCGTCTCGCTTCGAGAACCCGTCGAGGCCAATCCCGCCCTTCACCTACATCCCGTTTGGGGGCGGACTCCATATGTGTATCGGGAAAGAGTTTACCAGAGTGGAGATGCTCACGGTGATGCACAACTTGGTGACAGGGTACGAGTGGTCGCAATTGGAGCCGGAGGAGGTCATCACTCGCCAACCCATGCCTTATCCCTCCAAGGGCCTGCCGATCAAGATCAGGCCTAGAAAGAGCTCCTAAGTGAGGTGCTACTGAGCATAAAAACGCATCTATGTTAAAATCTACCAAGTCTCTTGTATCTCTACCCGTGTCATCTAGTGGAAGATTCATGCCTACTTTAAGTGCCAATCTTCCTTCCCGTGACTTAACTTCTAAGGAATATTTTGTTATTCTATTGGTTTTATGCGTGGATTATGCATTTCATTTTATTCTCCAGGCCATGCAGCTGCCAATACGACCATCACAAAGCTAAGCTAGATACTAGTCCGCCCATCCTTCACCCTCGCCATAAAAGCGCGACAAAACATGTTGCCATGCAGCAAAAGAAACTAAAATGACCAGTTCCACATGAAAATCAAAACTCGAACCGCACACCCAGAGAGATCGAGGCCAATTGTGCCTCAAATCGACACTTCGACAACAAATGATACCAGCAAACATTGCCAAGACAAAGCCTCGACTCCGCTTCCCAAGTGTCGCAGTCCCGGATGTTCGCCGAATTCAAAGGATAGTATCCACGATCACGAGTAGTATATCCGCTGACTCAAGCGTGTAATATCCCGATTATAAGCCGCACTCACATTATACAAGACCATCGGTGTGAAATTATAATTTGCATCTTGCAAGTCGACAAAACATATTTTGATTAGATGAAATACATCGTCATGTTTCAGAACATGCAAATGTTCCACCTTTCCCGGCACAAAATAGAAATTATAATTTGCATTTGCAAAGTTTTCATTTTTCGTCTAGGCTTCTCTCTTGACAATTCGTTCGGACAATCAATTGTGCCCGTATCTCTGTGCAAGACATTGTTCAAGAAGAAGTAAAACTATGACATAAGAAAAGGACCGTGTGTTAGCAACAATTCTCCGTTCAAATTTCTTCTCCATGTTCATATATCACATTGCACATTGAGTCAAAATTTAAGGACAATTTGTGTCGTTATCCTTTCTTTCTTTAGTATCCTTCCAGATTTTTGACCAGTCACTTTGCTTGTTATAATGTCAAGGCAAACATGAGAATACGAAAGTTAATCTTATGTACATGATGGTTCGTATATTATGCTCATCATGGTAATTGAGATTTAGCTAGGTCTATAGAATCCTCATATGATGGATTTTTTTGGTTTGGTTTAGTCCATATGAATGTTTTTGTTTTCGGCTTTAGCTCGGAGTTTTGAAAATGCTCCCTTGCGAGTCATTCCAAATGAAATTATTTCTGCAAGGTTATTTTAGAAAGTCTTAGATAGTCTTGCCATTTGTTGCATGTGTTTATGATATTAATAGAGTTTAAAATCATTTTGTTCACTCATGGTGATAGAAAGTGTGACATTCTTAGTGAGTATATCAAAGTCCTTGGATAATATATGTTACAAAGGTTTTGATGTCAAATTAACAAAATGATTTTATTAAGTAGTACTTGGCAGCTGTCGATGCAAACCGTTAAAGAATGCTAATGATAACCTCCACTCATACACCACAAAGCATATACTAATCATATCGAATTGATTCTGATTTTAAGATGACAAGTTCTTTTAAATTCCCTCCATTTGTTTTTGGTCGAAAACAAACTGAACTGCATTAAATCAGCAAAGTTAGGACAACACAAAAGGCATTATTTGCCGCTTGATTATGGTTGTTTATCTTGCTTACAAAAGACCTTGCTAGCCTCGGGCTAGCCGCTTGGGCCCTCGGTGAGGCTCGATGTCGCCGTGGCTAGATGGGGTCAACCTTCTCGCGAGGCAAGGTGGTGGACCCCATCGGCCCTAGACAAGCCTCACTGGCCTCCAGTGAGACTTGACCTTCTTGCGTCTGGGCAAGGGTTGACCTCACCTAGACCTATTGAGGTTGGGCTTTGCCTGACCACTAACAAGGGTGGGGAGGTTGATCCTTGATTGAGAGAACGAAGTTTTCAAGATATATATATATAAAGCGAAGTTTTCCAGTTTGTTGAACTACAATTGGAACACGATTCCAAGAGCAAAAAGGATGTAACTTTTCATTCACTAGAGCTTTTTCGACTCCAACATGCATCCCACTCCTTGCCCAGCCCTCGCTGATCACAGGCAAGGGCCACAATGGCCTCCTTAGCCCTCGCGGCTGGCAAGGGCCGAGTGAGGTAGCCCTTGTCGGCAGCAGTCGAGGGCTGTGGCGACCTCCCCAACCCCTGTCACCCTTGGCCACGACCGGTGAGGACTTCACCGCCTTCTAGAGTGGCTGGCAAGTTGCAGCAAAGTTTATTGGTCAAATATTTTTTTAGAAAAACAAGAAAAAAAAAGTTTGGGGTCTTTTTGCGGACCTCACTTCAAAGCCCGGCCCATATCGGCCCGACCGTTTCCTTCTCGCGTTTTGCTAAGGAAACGACGACGTCTTTCTCTTAGCTTTCGCTTTCCTCCTCCTCCGCCTCGCTCTCTCCTTCCCTCCGTCGCTCCCGCCTGTGTACAGTCGCTGCAAGCGCCGCAGCCGCGTTTCGTTCCATCACAGGTGAGAGATGCTAAAACCTGGGTTGTCTTTATTATCGTCTTGAGATTCATCTTCCATCCTCTCTCTCCCATGGAGATCGACCCCGACATCTCTCGGTGGATCCTCGAGTTCCTCCTCTGCCAGCCCCTCCTCGACGAACGCTCCGTCAAGCTCGCCCTCTCCCTCCTCCCCCTCCCCGAATCGGACCTCCGCCTCAAGAAGTCCGTCCTCCTCCGCTCCATCCAGTCCGAAATCGATGCCGCCTCCGTCTCCGAGCAGGCCCTCAACGCGCTCGAAGTCATCGAAGAGGTGGACCGGATGGCCGGCGGCCCCCCTGTCTCCGACGCCATGCGGGAGGCGTACCGCTCCGTCGCCGTGGAGTGTACTGTCAGGTTCCTGCACGGGCGGGTGGACGAGCGGGGCGAGTATTTCCGCGCCGTCGAGAGGATCTGGCGGGGGAGGGTTCGGAGGATGGATGAGTCGGCGACCAAGAGTGGGCTCCTCTCTCCGGAGTTGCTACGGTGGAGGGTCCGCGTCGAGGCGGCGATGCACGACGGGGGCGAGCGCGAGAATCTGTTGGTGATGAACACGCGAGGTGATGCCTTTAGGTCGGTTAGGGCTTATTTGGGCGAGGCGTGGGAGATGATGGGTCCTTCTTTCCTTGAGATCGTGGCGAGGCGGATGGCCGAGGCTAATTCGTGCAGACAACTGGTTGCCACGAATGGTCCTACGGAAGCTTGTGCAGATGAACGAAATGATTCGCCCGACGTCAGGGCGAGTGCAGATGTGATTAGCCAAAGGCCACCTATAACGGTAGAAGATGATGGAAATATCCCTGGTTTGTTCTTTCGCATTTAGTTGCTCTGCTACATTCAAGCGTTTCTTTGGCTTGTGCTTTTGTGATAGTCTTTTCTCTTCTAGCTGATTGTTATTGGATCATTAAAAACAAGTTGGTCAATTGGGTTTTCGTAATGTATGAAGTTGTTTTCCTTAGAAACATCAAAGCCGGATGAAGGATTGATCAAAACAAAGCGGCTTGCCCGCCATAGGCGATCCAAAGGGGGAGCTAAGATCATTGCTAATAATGCGGAAACCAGACGACATGCTTCATGTAGCGAATATGATACGCTTTCTACACCTGATGTTAATAGAGTACAAGAAGCGCTAAAATATAGTTCTCGGGAGCTGCAAGCAGCGGTCACGGACCCACTTCCTGATGCAATTCAATTGGCCGACTCGCTGATTTGTAATGCTGCTAGATTATCTACGAATTTTGAATGTGCAGAAGCACAGATTAGAGAAGATGTTAATGTATCCAATGCCTCCGCCAATCAGAATGTTGGGCCTGTTCCGGATGGTGAAGTTAATCATCTTAACCGGTCGACCAGCCATCAGAATAACCAGTGTAGACCTAGTTTGTTTGAAAGGAATAGCTCTGCTCATACCTATGAGGTATCTAATTAATGGTTGCATTTTGCTTTGCCTCTTCATACTTCTTTCATTATTATGTGTATGTGCAAATGTGTGCCTCTCTCTTTATGTCTCTGTCTCCTTCACACAAGAGAGTTATGGCTTGAGTCATATAACTATTATGCAACTTAATTTGTTAACAAATCTAGGTGTTGGTGTCGGCATCTGTCTGTCTGAAAAAATAACTCTTCCTTTTTGTAAGATACTTTGCCAGCAGTTATGCAACGATGGGATGCCCTGCTTATGTTCCTAGATACTTTGCCAACGTTTATGCTCTGATGGGATGCTCTGCATATATGCCGTAATGCTTCATTTGGCTATTATCTAAAAGAATGGGCGGATGCTTCTAGTTGTGAGAAGAAGAAAATGTTCACATCCCAAAGTCTCTGCAGATTCAGGAAAAATACATCTAGATGTCATAAGGATGTTTTTATACTATGCGAATGTACTTGCTGCATTAGACTCAAGATCATTGTTTGCTTGTCATCTCTGTGATAGGTGGAAATGAAGTGCTATTGAACACAGAGATGCTAGATTGCCACTTTCCTCTTTTTAATAAATTCTGTAACTTCTATTAAGCATTTTTTGTTATAAAATTGCTACCTCCATGCATCAATCGAGTCTATGTTTAGAAACTTAACTTGGAAAATTCTCATCTTGAGACAAAATGAAGTATCATCTATGGTGCAGACATGATGTGTACTGGGTTATTTTAGAATTTAAGTGGAGTTTCTTTGTTTGATAAGTAGTAATTAGTTTGGTGGAAAATATTAAAATCCCAGTCCATGGAAACTATGCAAAAGAAAGGGGAGCACTTGAAGACGTTAATAAATTCATAAACCAATACGCACCAAATGGAAGTCAAATTCTCTAAACTGAAAATTAGGAATCTAAGAATGATGAGTTCTTTTTTGGAGGCAAATTTGTAAGCTGTTTATCAATCTCCATTCCTTTTTCGCCATCTCGAGCATATTTAATAACATTTTGATTTTTCTGTTGTAGTCCAAATAGTTCTTAATCTTTCTGGAAATTTTGCTTAGTTGTTGTAGGATTTCTTCATCTTACATTGATGAAGACAAGTGGTGTTAGCTTTGATCTGATAAAAGTTTTATCCTCTGTTGATTAATTTAGAACTGTATCTGTAAGTTGGTTGGCATAAAAATAAGAGCATGACAGAGCCATGTCATCTAAAAGTATTGCTAGTCATTTTATTTTATTCTTGGAGCAATGAAGATAGCCATAAAAAATTGGAAAGTAGGAACTCTTAATGCCGTTTAACTCTTGCGGTTGCAGAAGTGTACTGATGCCTAATGCCTCTTCTTTATAATGGTCTTTTGGGGAAATATATTGCGTCTGTTTTGACACTATGACAGTAGGAGCTCATATCATGTTTGAAAATGTTCATTTCTTCAGTGGGACGATTCCATAGATGGCTCACCTGAAGAACCTTCAGGTTACTCAAATAGGCTTCTCTTACCCAGCCCAAGAAAAAGCGCCGTTCCTCCACTGAGGAAGCCATCGACCCGGAATTTGAAAGTTTCTGGACGGAGAAAAATAAAGAGATGGAGTCTGGAAGAAGAAGAAACTTTGAGGAATGGTGTCCAGAGGTACAATGTTAATTTTTGCAGTATCTGTTAACAGCATGAGGATTCCATTATTGATATTTGTCGTCCATAGACTTCTGGGTGCTTTTGTTTTGAAGTGGTGTTATGCGCTTTGAGTCCCAAGTTGGTCAAAACATGGCCGTATCTCATTGTTACATTGTTTTTGCAATCTAGGTTTGGGAAAGGAAATTGGAAGCTCATCCTACACTGCTATCACCACATTTTCGAGGAGAGAACTGAGGTAATGCTTGATCTCATCATATCATAATATGTTGACTGCATTACGAAGTGGAGCTTTTCTGTTCAGGTGGACCTGAAGGACAAATGGAGGAACATGACCCGCTACTGAAGTGCAATAGTTAGTGTCTTTCCTAATCCTGGAGGTGCTTGCCAGATTGTCCGCTGCTTGTTGGTACAGAAGTTTGTGTCTAATTTAGTCGGTTTAACGATTCATAGAGGTGTACATGTCCATTTCGATTGTTGAGAACCTTCCGCTTGAGCTAGTTTGTGTGCAGTTAAGCACGTCAAGCGTTCATCAGTAGAATAGGATGCAGGCAGGTGTAGATACTCTGGGGGGCTTTGAAGAGCATGGAATAATGAGAAGCTTTAATGAGAAGAAGAATGTTTATTCATATATTGTAAACTAGCAATGAGCACACTACAAATGTCATAATTTTCGCACGGCGCTTACTTAAGTGTTAAATCACTTGAAGTGCCAAGTCGGATCAAAAGTTATTTACTTTATTGCTTATTTCAGTGATTTATTCAAGTGACTTTTCAAATTAAAATTTGATTCCAATGCGACTTTTTAAAACAGAATTGAACTTCAATGTGGAAAATTGTCGGCCCGACATGTCATAAATCTCTCTCTCTCTCTCTCTCTCTCTCTCAATTTCTTAAATCTTCGACCATGGCGGTGTGCTCACATCAATTGCTGCACTTTTCCCTAGTGGTTAACTGAAGTCCTCAGATCAACTTCAGCTTTTGCGACACCAGATAGAAGCAGTGGCTCTTGTTGCTCCACTCAACACTCGTCTTCTGCGCATTCATCGTCCATTATCTAAACTCGTCGCACGCTCGGAAGAACAGGACCGACGAAATGGCGAGTCTTTCGGAAGAAGGTGGTGGTGATGCGGGTCGGTTATGGTGCGTCCCAAGCGCCGAGAGAGGCATGGAGCTTTTTAGCAGCCATTCGATGAAGGTCACGAGTTTTTCGCGGAGGCGAGGGATCTGAAGCGTGCATAGTCAAATCCGAGTACTTCGATGAGAGAATCCGACACATTGCACGTGCCCGAGCAATCTTCGTCTTCGAAATCGAAAAACTCCCACCGCGAGTTAGGGCAACGACAAGCAGCAACGTCAATTTAAGGTTTTAGTAGAAGCTTTAACAGCAAATCGGTGGTTAGAGTTTCAATTGAAGCTATCAACCCCATTTCATCAATTTGGAGAAACGATGCCCTTCTCGCACTATCTAGCCGATTCGTATTTCTCCGGCGAGCCACGTAGCTCAACTATTAATAAATTATTATCTTGTTGGATTTCGCAAGCGGAAACGGAGCCCCTGACCTGGTGCGGACAAGGTCAGGGGTGACCCCACTTCTCCGAGGTGAAAAGTAAACTTAGAAAAAAAAAATAGCGAGGTTTACACATGATTAGTAACTAATCGAACATAAAATTAAGTTCGGGCCCATCCGAGATTGAGCCGGTCCAAACCCAACAGGCTTAGGGTTCAGCCACCGGCCCGGCTGGCAATTCTAGACCCGCAGAGACAAAAAAAAATAAACAAATTAATTAATTAATCCCTTTAAGAAATATATATATATATACATATATACAAAACCTCTTCATCAGTTCCTTTGCTTGTTCTTCCACCGTTTCCTCTCCCTCTCTCTCTGTGGACTTCACGGGGACCAGCCATCGTCGACTGAAGCAGGTAACGAAAGAAGATTCTTAAGCGACAGGAACGTCGTTTGTTGACGATGAAAATGGGTCGAAGCTTTTTGTTCGAATTTTTCCACTTCGTTTCTTAGAAATCGTCGCCCGAGCGAATGACCAGGAGCTCGCTCTTTTCTTTTCTTTTTCTATTGTCGCTTCCGATGTTTCTCGAGATTTTTGGGTCGCTTGCGTCTTATCTTGGCCTTTTTGGTGGATTTAAGGTTACCTGGGGATTGATTTTGATGACTGTTTGCTGG
Organism: Melaleuca quinquenervia; assembly: GCA_030064385.1. Lineage (NCBI taxonomy): Eukaryota > Viridiplantae > Streptophyta > Magnoliopsida > Myrtales > Myrtaceae > Melaleuca > Melaleuca quinquenervia. The sequence goes on along the minus strand of CM057728.1, from coordinate 4,882,054 downwards.
TAAAAGTGGGTAAAATTGGAACGCTTGTTCTTGTTTGGGGTCGTGGCATGGCTTTGTACTGTTGGGTTGAGCTTGGGCAATTCGTATTCGTAAATCAGATTACTTTTGAGCTTGTTCCACTATGCATCCAAAATCAAGAGCTTCTTGAGCAGTACGACACACCCATAGTCGCACATATATTACCTATCTTCCTGAAACTTAGGTTTGCTGGTGTGTAGAGAATGGGCTGGCGAATGTTTATGAGTGGATTCTTGAATTGGGTGTATTGGAGTTTTTTGCATCGGCTATCTTTCGTCGATAGTGGAATGCTGATTCTAGGAGTGTGAATTTCTGCATTTAATTGGTACGTTCTTTGGATGTTAGTTGTTGATTCCCTGAGGTTGGCCATGGGAAACCCTGCCGTCACTGTTTTTGTTTCTGGTACAGGAGAAGCCGTACGCAAATGGATCAGACTGAAGTAGTTGACGAGAAGCTGCCCGATGACTTATTGGAGAGTGTACCTGAAAGGAAACAGGAGAATCGTGATGAAATGCTTTCTAGGCACAGGTGTGTGTTCTTTTGTTTTGGCTTTCTTTTGCTGAATAGACACGTGCATTAGATTTAACCCCAAAAAAAAAAAAAAAGACTGTGCATTAGAATTTGGTGTGCCTGAGCTACCAGTTAATCTTCCACTGAGTCGATGGTGCGGTCTAGTTTTCTCCGTCTTTTTTGGAGAAACTTTTGTTTCTTATCCTCCCACTTGCTTATGGAATATGGCCATCAAATTTGATTAAGATATCTTTGTTTTTCCCTGAATCGAACTGCATACTTTCTGGCCCAGTTTAATTGGGCAATTACTGTTGCATTACACAAAGGCTGTTATTGGGTTAAAGACATGACTTTTATACAAAATTCAAGTTATAGAGATAGGATGATTTGAGTTGTGTTATCTATATGTGTGGCTAATAATGGTAATGACATTAATCTCCAAAAGAAATTGAAGCATTTGGGTACCTGTCATGGACAGAATAATTATCCCTGACACGTATTGATTTATAGAGAGGGGTGATGTTTCCTGCTAATCTCGGTTATGTGGTTGGTACTTTGGTTTGTATATGTGCACAGGTGTTTGTGTATGTATGAGTGCAAATTTGGATCCGTGAAACCACATATGAGGTTATTTGTGTACACTCTGTTTCCAAAGTCAAGTTTCAAACCAATTTTGGGATTAGGTGAATGCTTTCATTCTTATGCCTAATTTTGTATGTCCAAGATATTTGACATTTGACTCGATTTTAATAAATAATTCCTAGATCCATATTGGCATAGATGAAGTAGACAGGGCTATGAGTCTGACGCAAAATTGCCTACTGTAACTGGTTGAAAATTTTGTTGTCTGCCTTGTGGTGACACTTGTTGCTCTATTATAGCAGTAATGATTCCTTATTAATAAATTAGTTATATTGCAGTCTAAAGTGCCAATTGGTTTCGTTTTGATGTCAAATGCGGTAGCTCTTGCTGGAGCTGTAACCAATAGGATTTGATTCTTCTCAATTGTCCGTACCATGTGTGTGCATTCCGGAATTTTGCTTTAATAAAGACTGGGAACAATGTTGCAGTAAAGAGGTGTCACAGCTACAAAACAAGGAAACTGAACTGAAAAAGGCAGCTGCTAAGGGCAGCAAAGCAGAACAGAAAGCTAAGAAGAAGCAAGTGGAGGAAGAGATCTCTAGGCTCTCCACTAAACTGAAGGAAACACATGCTGAAGAACTTGCTTCATTAGGCTACAACGTGACTAATGGAAATGATAAAGGCAGTCTCGACAATTTGGTGAAGGCCATAGCTGGGGTTTCTGTTGCCAGCCAATCTGAACATTCAAAACCAAGCAAGAGCTTGAAGCGACGCGAGAAAAGAGCTCAGCAAGAAGCAGCAAGAGAGCAGAGGATTCAACAAGAGCAGCAGAATATCGTGAGTGACCGGATGCTAGAAAACGAGAAGTTGGAAAAGAAGCTTCAACCCCTTGGGTTGACAGTTAACGAGATAAAGCCAGATGGGCACTGCCTTTACAGGGCCGTGGAAAATCAATTAGCCTTACTTTCTGGAGGTTCTTCTCCTTACACGTACCAAGAGCTCAGAGAAATGATTGCTGCCTACATGAGGGAACATGCTTCGGAGTTTCTCCCCTTTTTCTTATCTGAAAATACGGTCGAGGGAGAAACTGAGAAGTCAGTAGTGGAGAAATTCGAGAATTACTGCCGAGAAGTGGAGTCGACTGCCGCATGGGGAGGACAGCTAGAGCTCGGTGCATTAAGTCACTGTCTTAAAAGACACATAAAAATCTTCTCCGGATCATTCCCTGATGTGGAGATGGGGAAGGAATATCAGTCTGATGGCGGAAGTGGATCATCCATTTCAAGCATCATGCTCTCGTACCACAGGCACGCATATGGGCTTGGAGAGCACTATAACTCTGTTGTCCCGACCTAATGAGATGGTGAAGGGAAGTACCTTCATTGCGGAAATATAGTTGAAATGCGTCGATGGTCAATGTGTGTTGTACTTTTCAAGGCAGCAATAGGCTTTTTGTGTTCCATTCTGAGTCTCGAAACAGCAGATGTGAGCTTAGGTTAAAACTTTGACTCTGTGTGTGTTGTTAATGAATTGACACTTTTTTACAGTGTAGTTGAGTTATCCTTTTCGCTTACAGTATGTGATTTTCAACTCATAGAATACATTGATTTGAACTTATTCATTGTACATCTGAGTCTTGTACATCTGAAGGCCCGTGAGATTGCTGGAAAGATTAGAAAACAGGCGCTCCTTCATAGGAACGTGATGAAGAGCAGATTGCTGCCACAAAAGTTTCGGCTTTTTGCTTAATTGTGATACTTTTAACTCAGAAATTGTGGCTTGGCCGACAAATTTTTTAAATCAAAATCAAGCAAAATCTTTAAGCAGACCGAAATTAGTGGAGAACACAGGCATCGCGTCACCAACGCTTTACCTGTCTAGTATAATCACGCATGCTCGCTTAAACTTTTGCATTAGCAGGTACTTTCACTTTCACTTTCACTTTCATAGTATCCAGTTGTTTCAATGTACCATCTGTCTTCTCTTGCTTTATGTCATTGATCGCCCCTTTTTGTCTTGCTGTTTTGCTCTCGGGAATCTGTATACAGAAACGTAGCACTAGACATAAAAAATGAGGTCAAACGTCAAAAAAGGAATTTATTCATCATGGGATTAAGAGATTGAAGGCATTGCAAGAACGACAGTTATTCTGAGGATTGAGGATTTGATGTCAAAAGTGAGCCTCATTTATCGAATCATTGGACTCTGAAGATCAGTTTATGTCGACGTCATGACCCAGAGCATTTCTTTTCTTGGTTACATCTGTAAGATTCATGTGCTTCCTCTCGGAGAACTCTCAGCGAGAATGATCACATAACAGCAAAGCAAAGCCAATTATGAAACTGATCAGCATGACAATACACAAAAAACCCCACTAGCTATCATCCTTTACATTCACTCACTATTCACACACCCTTTACATGACTCCAGAAACCGAGTGCCGCCTCCGCTTCTGAAACAAGAACCGTGACTCGGAGTTGGGCTTCCCTCCTAATGGCTTGATCGCACTTGACCGAAACAAAGAATGCAGCTTGCTCAGCTTCTTGGTGAAGGATTTGAAGAGCTTGTTACCGGGATGGGACCGTACAAGTTCCTGCTTCATGGACACATGGTCTTTTTCCAAGTCAGTCAGCCTCATTCTCATTCTTGCAACCTCGAGCTTCAGCTCTCGGTTTTCTCGCCTCACCGATGCATAGTTGTCTCTTGGAGATATGGCTCCGCTTCCGGCCCCACTTCCTGAACGCTGAGGGAACTGACCCTGGAGCGATCCAAAGAAGAATTGGTCGTGGCCTCCATTCATGGCATTCCTGAGCCGGATCTGCTCGAAGTACAGCACTTGAACTGCCATCTGCACAGGCAACCTCTCATTCTGCGCTGCGTGGCTGCAGGCTTCTTGAGAGAGTTTTTGGCAATCGATGGTTTTGCACAGGCGGTAGCGCTCCGAGTCCTTGATGTTCGGATGTACCTGTTAGACAAAGGGTCAAATTTTAACGTTGATGATATAAGTAAATTATCAATAGCACTAACGACATGCGCACACACAAACAGATGGTCACCTTCAGAAAGATGTCCACAGCTCGGTAAAGTCCATCGCTCACTACACGAGCATGGTCTGGCAGCAACTCTGCTAATGCTATGAATTTGGATGGCAACAAGTTTGAGTCCACTGCTACTTCCGCGAGATAGTTGTCCAACAGCTTGGACACCTTAAGAATCGAGCTCTGTTTAGGAGATCCGGGGCTGTCAAAGTCGTAAACCATTTCGCTTTCGTCTCTCAAATGATTATCCTCATCCTCGTCCTCATCTAAGTTCAGAAAGATTGCAAAAATTCTCAAGACCAGGTCTGTGTCGTACATAGTGATGCTGTGGCTGTTCCCATGGGAAGTGGCAGGAATTAGGATGTCTTCCAGAATTGCCTGGTCGAGTTGAAGGCCGATTCTCCTCTCCAGATCGGATCTGCACGAAATAGAGGCCGATGATCCTATCGCAGTTTTTAGCAAGCTCGACAAGAACCCCATTGGAACCGGACTCTTCCTTGACTGCGTAGGAAGCAAGCTAACGATTGCTTCCACCATGACTCTTTGCTTCTTTATTAAGTCCAGATCCGGTAGGCTTCCTTTCATTATGTTCGGATCTCTAGCCAAAAGGCCATGAAGAGATGTCTGCGCATAGTTGATCAGAATTTTGCTGATCATGTCCTGTTTCAGCCCCTTTGACTTGACTGCAGATAGGACTCGTTGAAAGAGATCGAGATTAAGCACAGCGAGCGATTTGCCCCACCAGTCGGAAGGCGTTTCTGGCTCCATCACTTTTCCTTGGAAGTTATGGTCGAGCTTGGAGAGACCGGAGGTGAGCTGCTCTTTGCAGGCGTTACTCGCGATTGCATTTATGAGCCTTGAGATGAGGTTTATGTCCTCTGCTACTGGCAAGAGCGTCCCACACCGATGGAGGACCGAGATTGAGTGTGATATGTTGGGAAGCACGGTGTCCTTGATATATGCTTCCGCTCGAGATTCTAGGTTCTTATCGGCAAATTCCTCGGTCATGTCCAGGTAGTGCGCGATGCATCGCAGCAAAGCAATGTTTGCTAATGTGATATCAACGTTTATGCCATAACAGAACTTTGCAGCGAGCACAAACGCGTCTGCACCTCCAGGTACAGCAGTGAGATTTATCCTGCAGATTTTGGGGTCTTTTGCTTCCAACAATATTTTCCGGATCCGTCCACTACGAGAAACGAGAGGAAACTGCAAAAGAGTCAAATGCTTGAGTAGGCAAATTTGATGGAAAAAAGAATAAAGCCACGAGGAATTTGAACTGACTATGCTCAGGCATAGTAGTTACATCTTTTTCTCTGAAATTTATTATGCATAATCAAGTGATTCGTGAGTGACAGTAATGCAGGATTTTCGGTTAACCCGCTGGTATGGACTGATATTTACTTGATTGCAGACAAGCTGCAATAGCTAGGCGTTTAAAGGATCAAATTCAAACAATAAGCACCATGAATAATCTTCTCTCTAAATGGAAAGATAGAAATCGAAACAACAGACAAAGAAATCCATAAACGGAAATATGTTTACACCGAAATGGGCTTTCCATACCTTGTGGAGAGGAAAGCTTGATGTTCCTACTTCCACAGTGAGATCACTAGAAACATCGGATATCGGCCTGCAAGCAAACATAAGGTGAGATAGAAGCTTAGAAGTGTGAATCTATTGCCAGTTCAACTTTTTGCATACATATCTGGGGGTGCTAACAATTCAAAATCCATGCAGCAACTTCTGCTGCTATAAGCCTGTAATTCCATTTTTTAGGCCGTTCATGTCAGTGTTATTTCGATAAGAACTTAAGTTATACAGAATTGACTCATTGAATCTTTAAAGAGCAGGGTCTGCCATGAACTGATAATTCGACCTGAATCGGTCAGGTCAGTCAATCACCGACCCTATAATAGATCAACGTGAGACAAGCATGGGAGGCAAGACGAAAGCCAATAGTGATGGAAAAAATTGGAATCAAACTTGAGCAATTCTGACAAGAACAGATTTAGACATGATCCACACATGGGTCCCTTGTGGATTTCGTTCCGATAAGTCGGATGTGCGAGTGTGTGAATCCAGGAGCTTCGTCATGCTCAAGGGAACAGTACTTGTACAGCGAACTCGGAGTCCGTACTAAGCTCGAGGGCCTGAGGAGAGTCGGTCCTCAAATAATTGGCCTAGAAAATGTTGATAATCACAGTTCTCAACATGGGAATAGGACCGGGACAAGACATGGACGTTCATCAACCGAATCTCGTGATGCTGTCGACCGCGCGCGCGCCAAAAAAGAGAGATGAGAGAGACAGACAGAGACAGAGAGACAGAGAGCTAGAAATTTGGTCTGTCATGTTGCGTGGCCTAACTGTTCTGTATTCTTACAAGAACCTGGTTTTGTGAGTCGACTTGGAAGTGCGCAAAATCTTCCCTCAATCTCATGCACTCGAAACATTTATCACTGTTGATAAAAAGCAGACTCCAGAGGTAACTCCATCAAAAGTATAATCTTAAAACGACCGAGGAATTGCTAAACGACACGACGGTTGACGGAGGAGGGAAAACAAAAGGATTACCACTCAGAAGCATGACGGACGCTGGAACTTGGACGAAACGACCTCTTCCCTGAAATGCTGGGCTTCAGTTCGCCCACTGTCATGACGCCCATCTCTTCGCTTCCCCAATGGTTTGTAAAGAAAATTCTAACGAGAAAAGAAGTGATAATAGTAACAAAAACGATATTTTCAACTCTTCCTCGCAATATTCCACCTTCAAGATGAAATTCTCTTCCACGGATTCTTGGGTCGACCCACAAACAAGAATCTAATGCTATTCTCTCAAGAAGCCGACTCTTTTCACCTTGATCCACCAAAGCTCATGTTGCCATCGTCGATTGACTACTCAACCTCAACTCTCTCTCTCTCTCTCTCTCTCTCTCTCTCAGTGAGTGTGCCTTTGAAGAAGTGAAGAGAAAGGTGAAGGAGTTGTGTGGGGAGGTGTCACACGAAGCCATGCAGGAGGTATTAAAGGCAGATGGTGACGACGACTTTGGAGTCCCCTCTGTTCATACCTCGGTGGAGTCTTTTTACTCTTCTTTTATAAAAGAGAATGGGGTTTATCCCTCGATCTTGGTCCCCAGAAAGAGAAAAGTCAAGGAAAATAGGAGGGGATTGTGCGTGTGTGCATGCATTTTCAAGCGCTTTTCGGTGGAAAAAGAATGCGAAAAGAGTCTCTTTTTTTTCTCCTTGAGGCAAAATCGCAGGAATCCTGAAGGCCTGTCTGTTCTCTCTTGTGCGGGTCGTGCTTTTAACTGATAATGATGATGGCTAGGCTGAGAGCTACGCAAAAAGGAGTCGGTTTTTCTGCAGTAAGACCAAATCATATGTACGCACGAACTGATCGCCTGCACAGGCCGAGGACCGTCCTCGTCAGGAAGAGCGCGAGTTGGGACTTTGTGATTTTGCTGCACGTCTCGCCATTTCCGGACATACATGCGTGCGGAAGTGCGGCGTCAGCCCTCGTCGCTTTCAGAGGAGAGAGATGAGTCTTCTCTCTCGTTTCCTTTTTGTTTTTGCTGGAGCTGTTTGATTATTCTTCTTTCTTTTCCCTTCTGGACCCTTTTTTTTTTTTTTTGAAAGTTAAAATTCGGTCAGATAACAAAATAATCTCAACTTTTTGAAGGGTTTTCAATTTTGTCCCCCATCCTTTAATCCCATAAAGAAAATGATCGAGTTTTCGAATCTACTTCGGATCTGTCTCGAATACTTTAGCATCATTTTATGAGAGAGATTGTCGATTAGATTTCTTTTTGATTTTCAAATATGTCCCTACTCTTTTTTTTGTGCGATTTTCTTCCACCCCTTCTTCATACACGGCTTTATGATTTTCTAATTATATTATAAGAAAAAATAACGAGTTACGTTTTTCTAAAAAAAATATTGGCCTTAATGAAAATTTTGCAAGTACATGATGCTAATAAAGGCTACATGATAATTAACTAACATAAATTTTGTAAAACTCTAATTTGAGGCTAGATTTCATATGAGTTCATACTATGATGACTTATTTGGTAAAGAGAAAAATTAAAAATTAACGAAAGGGTTAGGATCCATGTTGCGATTGTTAGCCTATTTAAAAGATTGGGATTCTACATTTTTTGGAGTAAAAGTAAATATACCCTTTTGAGAGTAGTGATAGTATTTGCGAAACTAATGAATGAACTGGGTATATGTATTGTAGTGGATATGAATCATCGATCGTAGCATATGACCCAATGAGACCCACCCCTTTCGATATGGTCCAAGTTACATGCCACTATTCCTCATGTGCACACAGCTACAACCATCATGACATATGATCATAGCCGACCCCGTTGGCAATGATGATCGCATCATGGAGTCTTGCTATGCTTTTGGCTGGTGGGTTTTCCCCAGCTGCAACGGGGCATTACCATATCATGTACTAAAAAGGAAAAAGAATCAAGGCCAAGCAAATGGCCAGGATCATTGAAATTGGCCCTAGCCCCCCTAGTTTATTCTCCCCTATAACCACCGCCTTTGGCTAATCTGTCCTCTTTTTTCTTTTAAAGTATAGTTTATGCTCTCTGCATCTACAAATTGCAGCTTTGGGAAGAAAACCGCATGCTGTTCTCATGATCTCTTCATCGTTTTATAGCTTTTGTGTGCCACATCTATCCAATTGCATTGTCCTATTGATGAACTGTCCATGGAACTTTTTAGAAGAACCTGCTTTTTCATTCATATTAATTCTTTTACAAGTATCTTTTATGAAGAAAAAGGGTTTAGTAGCTAAAGCCTATTGATTAGAAGCTAATTAGATCAACTTTACCAGTGATTAATATTTTTCATTATCTAGGATCTCTTACCATCACTTTAAGGAAAAGTTGAGGAATATGGTCATTATGTGGACAAATACTGTCGCTCCAGGACCGAAAGTGCCAGCGGGCAATAACTTTGATTTTTAACTTTATGGCAATTTTCCATCTATTCTAACTTTAGGAGACTCGGCAAGCTGTATTTATATATTTGTGACCAATGGTAGATCTAGATTAAACCGAAGCTAGGATCGTTATAATATTACCAGACATTCACGAGCGGCATGTTTGTTTGAAAGTCCGGTTACAATATGTTACGTGTTGTAAATCGATCTTAATATACTTAGCATTGTTATTATTATTAAAGTGTTGTCCATACTCCCCAACGACAAATAGGCATGGGTCCCCACGAATACTGTCTCAATTTCTTTATCTCGCTTTCATCCTATATTTCCTTGTAATTGTGCACCAAATCTTAACGCTCATGACATCCTTAATCACCTTGATTTGTTCTCACCATAGTACTAACGAACAGAAATTCCAAACTAATCAAGAGTTCTCATCATTAAAACTTGGTTTGTCCTGGTACATATCGATGGATCCAAGGCCATCTGCTAAGTGTTAGCATATCCTACCAAAGTTTTGGCCCGCTATCATAAATAGGAGGCCATGGGAAGGCAGCAAAACAATATGGTGATGGGTTTTTTTTTCCTCCTTTTTTCCTTTGCTTTTTTATAAATGTAAGAAAATTCCAAGAAGTAATAATAAGGCCACGACCGGAAGAATCGATGATGAGGGTCTTGCTTCAACGAAGGCGACATATAAAAAGAAATAAGTTGTGTGGCTCTTGCTTGAAGAAAAATCTCAACCTAACCCTGCAAATTCTTTCTCATATATTAACTCAAAAGTACTTAGGACCATATACTTTGAGGGCTTTAAGAGTTCTTAAACAATTCACCACTCATCATCGGCCTTCTTAAACGCATCAATCGAGCGATCCTTATCATGTCATGATAGGTGTCATTAGCTTTTGCTAGAAGCACAAGATTGCCCTTGCACCCCATCCATCAAGAAGTTTTCCCACCACACCGAGTGGAATTTACACTGCGAAATCAGAATTTGGACATACATGCCTTAAATGAGCATCTAAATTTATGTCTCAGCCATGTCAAACGCATCTCTCCTTGGCAACTTCTTCTTCTTCTTCTTATTCTTCTGTTGGTTTGTTTTTTTACCTCCCTCTTTGCGCTTCTTTTTCGGATCTGCTCCTGCTGAGACGTACATTCTGCGATATCATATCCAAAGCCTGCTCTCCTGCGAGAGCCAAAAGAAGATATGCAGGACAGAAAAAGGAGGTGAAAAGCAGGGCGAGCTGAATGATTAGGGCAGGTGACGAAAGCTGGTGGTCATGATTGTGGAGTACAAGGGACACCATGAGCCCACCATTTTGAATTCTATGCCAGATTTCTGGTACGCCCATGGGCCGACATGCCAACAAGATTTGGAGGTTAGCATCCATCGGAACAAATTCACTCGGAACGTCTGTGAGGTTAGGCCTCAAGGGTCAAAAATTTGATTGGTGGGTGCTCAATCGGTGCTGAAATCGGGTCAAAATTGAACTCCCATTTTCCACCTAAAGCAATGTAAAGTGGGGCTTATGGAGTCCTCCCCCCTTTATTTCTTTTCATTTGCCAAAGAAATGATTGATGCGGGGTGAGTTTTCCCAGTGCTTGCTTTTACCCCTTGGTACCTCACAGACGAAATGCATCGCATTAAGACAGAGTGGGGGAATCATGATCTCTAGTTTAGGATAGATTAAAATAATTGCAACGCAAGGATTTGGGGATGCTTATTTTAAGGTCTTAAGGAATATAAACCCGTGGATCATCATGAGCCCGACCATGATTACCTTGAATTAGTCTTGCTTTAAATAATCATCTCGAAAAGTCTCCAACAGAGGAATGTAATGCGGGATTTTGAAAGAACCATTGGCTTTTCTGTTCATCCATAAGACTTGAAACTTCATGCGGACGGAACCTCGCCCCGCATTAGCTTTTTCAAAAACTATAACTGGTCAGCCAATTCGGTCAAATATCAGTTCTGATGTTGCGACTTTTGATTGATTCTAATCGGCTTTATTCGTTTTCAGTCGATTCAATTAGAACAAGGCAATTTTCTTCTTCAATCTTCAGTAAATGGGGGAGGTTTGAGCTAGCCTCACCCTCTCCATCCTCCCTCTCTTGTTGACTTTGTTCATCTTGTTTTTTCTTACTTTTTTCCTTCTCTCTGGATCTAGATACAGAAGCTCTCTTCTTCTAGTCTAGTTCTAAGTTCGAGAGTATAAGGTCTTCCAATCTTTATTCAAGATGTAGGAGCTATCATGTCCCAATCTATATTGAAGAGTTCAATAAATTTGTTTTCAGGGAAGTCGATACCCCAACGCTTTATCCATGTATAGATTCGCAACGTCCAGCTTTAATAGTGATCGCAGAGGTTTTGGCATCTCGCTTAATTACAAAGATTTGCTCTTCCAAAAGTCATATATTCAGCCTATTTTGATTGTCTCCGTACTTTGACGATGTAGAGGAAGCCAAAATTAGGCGCATACCGCCAAATGACAATGATGTAGTCACGGCAAAAGGAATTTCCGACATATACTCATAACTGACAACGACAGAAGATCCATGATTAGTCCCGTTTATTTTGCTTATAAGATCCGTTCTTGTGGATCGAGCGTGCGATTAACCCCATTGGCGCTTTGTCGAACCTCATTGTTTTTTAGATTTGACTATGTTTTTGCAATATTCCGAGTTTTGCTCTAATCCGATTCAATCCGTCCTACAATATATGTATTTTTCATGTGTCATTTTTAAGTAATGAATATAAGTTTCTTCCAACAAAAAAAAATATTGACAACATGGCACTATTCAATCTTGTCTCCATCATAATTTTAAAAATATCCTAGTATATAAAAGCAATTCTTTTTTTTTTCTTTCCTTTCCTTTTTTGCATGCATTGAATGGAAATTCGTACCCTTGTTTGGACTACAGGCTCCTTCACCATTTTCAGAATCAAAGTGGCCATCAGCCAAGCCACAGAGGGAGAGCAAAGAATTGGGTACCCAAGAACCAGCGGCTGATCCTCTTAAATTGCAATTTTGCAATTGGCGAAAAGGAAGATCCAACGATTTCCTTGAGCTGGCCCATAAGTCGTCCATCAAGTCAAGACCCAGAAAAAGTCAACGGCCTTCGGCCGACTCTGTTGGAGGCCCACTTTTCCATGGACAGCGAGGATGGCATAACAGGGCCGGAGGCATAGGCCCACTTGAAAAAGCCCAAAAGTTGTATTCAGCACTTCGATTGTAAACTGTATATTTTATGCAACAGGTGCAATGCGTGATGGTAGAGAGAGATGATTGAAATGTATATATTGATAAAATCGTTAAAAAGATTGAGGATTAAATCAGTCAAATTGAAAAAATTTAGGACCAAATTGACATTCATATAATATATAAATATTCCGATGAAAGCGCTAGTGCAAACCAAAGGAGGAGGGGAAAAAAATTGCAAAGTTCAATAAAGGAAAATGGGGAAAAGCCATTATACATTGAGGATGATGTTTATTTCGCAAAAGGAAAAGAATGATTTTTAGAGCATTTTCATAAAAAAATGATGGTTTATATCGCATAAAAATATGAACAAACAAAAAGCATTCTCGCAGTACGCTAAAATAATTAGGCATAAACTGTTATGAAATAATGAGCGAAATTTCAATTAACTAATTATCTCGAGCGATTATATTTACGAAAAAATATATTTTTAAATCATTCGTTTTAGGAAATAAACAAACTTCACGCACGAGCAAAGCGCGGCGACGAAAGCTCCAACACCAGCAGCAGTCCTCGACGCGCCACTTGCCTGCATGTCCAACGCGCCACCCCAACAGCACACGTGGCAGCGTCTCCTCTTCCCTCTTCCTCCCGAACCGACTGAGAACTCTCCTCTCTCTCTCTCTGTCTCTCTGTCCCTCTCTGATCGGCTCCCGAACCGCCACCGCCCCCCACCCAACCTTTTTTCTTTCCTCTTCCTGACATTTCTATGCTTCCCAGGCTGCTTCTGCTCTCTTCCTCCCTGCATTCCATCCCCGCCCGTAGCTCCTCCGGATTACTCAAGCCCGCGCTCCGAGCGACCGGCTTTCCTGCGCTTTCTCGGCCTTTCTCCGTGGTTTCGCCTCGACCCTTTTGCGCTCGCAGGGTGTTCGCCATGGCCGAGCACAGGGAAGCCTCGACGTCGCGGCCTCCGAGGCACGCGAATCGTCTTGCCTCTGAGCATAGCCCTTATCTCCTCCAGCACGCCCATAATCCCGTGCGTGGACAACGGTTCTCTCTGTTTCTTTTCGTGTGGATTTTGCTTTAAGAGCGAACTGTTTGGGAGCACAATATTTCCACTTTCGACAACTTGATTTTGAAGTTTCGTTCGGTAGAACGTGGGTCGTCGCTTACTCGCACGTGCATCCGAATTTCTCGAGTATTTCAATTGATTTCTGAGTAGACACTGTTGAATCCCCCGTAATCTTAGAGTGACTTGAACGAGGAGAATATGGTGGAGAGGAATTTCTGCTTCCTCAGCGCGTCCCGTAAGACAGTGAGATTGATTGAAGTTTCGATTTTTGGTGATTTAAGGTCAACTGGTATCCGTGGGGTGAAGAGGCTTTTGCAGAAGCAAGAAAAAGGGATGCGCCCATCTTTCTATCAAGTAATATGGATTTCATTTTTGTGCTCTTTGTGGTTTACGGGTTTTGGATTGCGAGCTCACGTGTTATTTTTGGGCATCTCTCCTCGGCATTTGTTTCGTTCTTTCATTTGAAGTCGGCTACAGCACGTGCCACTGGTGAGACTTATTCTAATCTAATGCACTTGTGCTTTATGAAATAATATTGGGTGAACGATTTTTAATGGTATAGTGAACTTTTCATCATAAGCAGGTGTCATGTCATGGAGGTGGAATCCTTTGAAGATGAGGGAGTTGCAAAGCTACTTAATGATTGGTTTGTCAGTATCAAGGTAAGGGCATACTGGAGGACATCCCTTTCTTTGCTTTGCCGCACTGGTTGCTAATCAGTGTTATTTGCCACTTTTCTAGCTAATTTAGTTATTTGGCTCTGAATATTTTAACACATCTGTCTCCAGGTGGATCGAGAGGAACGACCAGATGTTGACAAGGTATCTCATTTCTTACCGAGGGGATGTTCCTGATAATTTTGGTTTGTAGTTGCCATCATTCATTCACTAGAGATGTTTTTGTCAGTGTTGTGTTTGATTATGTCTTCAACTTAAATGAAAATGAAAGATGTTTGGGCGGTATACTGGCAATGATTAGAATATATCAGAAATACTATGGTAACATGAAGCTGCATAAAATAATTAGGCGAAGCTAACGTGCCATTAATTTGTCTAGATTATTACTTGAACCCCTGATAAAAGCAATTTTTTTTCTGTTTTTCAGGTGTACATGACATATGTGCAGGCACTATATGGTGGTGGAGGTTGGCCTCTGAGTGTCTTTCTTTCACCTGACCTGAAACCTCTAATGGGCGGGACTTACTTCCCTCCTGATGATAAGTTTGGAAGACCAGGCTTCAAGACTGTGCTTAGGTGAGAAAATATGCCCATTTGTGCATTTGTAATAATAGTGGTTTGTATTTGTTGAGCATTTCAATTCTAGGAAGAGTGTTGATTGTCCATGCAGATGATATGTAGTTGTATGCTTAATTGATGATCTGATCTTTGTCTGCAATCGTATTGTTACAGGAAGGTAAAAGATGCATGGGATAATAGGAGGGATAAGCTTGTTCAAGGTGGAGCGTTTGCCATTAAACAGCTCTCAGAAGCATTATCAGTGAGTGCAGAATCGAATAAATTGTCAGATGGACTTTCCCAAGCTGCAGTGCAAAAATGTGCAGACCAGGTGATGGTTTTGTATAATGACATTTTCAAATTGTTATATGCAGTATATTTGCTGAATTCTATTGGCAAGCTAAACAAAGCTCTTTTTGTAGCCAATTATCCCTTTGAGCAAAAGGTTTAAATCCTGATAAATATGTAGATGATCCGCTCTTAGAATACATATTCGCTGCATCATGGTTGAGCGGTGGCTTCATGAAGAAGTGCCCTTCAAATACTTTGCTAAAATGTTGCATAGTTTTTCAATGTATACTCTTGTACCCTTGACCTTCCTTTTGCTGACCAAAAAGTTCGAAGCTTAGCTTCAAATATAAAAAATGGTTACTTGTATGCTGTGAGTTCCATTGTTAATTGGATATACTTTTTTTTTAGCTTTCGGCAAGTTACGATCCAGAATATGGTGGATTTGGATCAGCCCCAAAGTTTCCCAGACCTGTAGAAGCACAGTTAATGCTTTACTATGCCAAAAAGCTGGAGGAGGCAGGGAAATCAAGTCAGGCAGACAAGACTTCGGGTATGGTTTTCTTTAGCTTGAAGTGCATGGCGAGAGGAGGCATCCATGATCACATTGGAGGTGGTTTTCACCGATACAGTGTGGATGAATGCTGGCACGGTTAGTTCCTTCCAAGGGGATGAATCATCTTTTTCTCCTCTTTTTTGTGGGTTTTTTTCCTCCCTGGGAACAGATATTTCAAGTTAGGGTTTTCTCCGAGATGTGAATTTGATAGAAATAGCTGAAGTTTGGTTCTCTTTGCAGTGCCACATTTTGAGAAGATGCTGTATGACCAGGGACAGCTTACCAATGTATATCTGGACTCCTTTGCAATCACGAAAGATGTGTTTTATTCGTGCATTTCCCGTGATATTCTGGACTATTTGAGGAGAGACATGACCGGATCTGAAGGTGAAATATTTTCAGCAGAGGATGCAGATAGCGCAGAACATGAAGGAGCCCTAAGGAAAAAGGAAGGTGCCTTTTACGTATGGACTAGCAAAGAGGTGAGTTCACAAGGCATCTAGCCTTATGTGCAAGTGATTTATTTAGAGATGTACGTTTTTTATTTACTTTGTAATCTGGATAGTTGAGCTATCAATATGTTTTGAAGTTGTTTTCAGTGTCGTTTTTGGTTCTACACCTCCTTCTCTTGTCATTTACTGGATAGAAATGTGATATGAAATGGACTACTCGTAGGCTTCTCTTTTTTTCATATCAACCCTAATCTGAAAATTCTTTTGATTAGCTTAAAGATACGGGCTGCCCTTGTTTGACTTCAACTTATCATTTATGCTCTGTTGACTGTTCCAATGATTGTTTCGGAACAACAAAAACATATAATTTTCAGAGAGAGAATCTTCAAACTTGCTTCAAGTAACTCTTCAGGACCTACGAATACATCCATAAGCTTTACAGGCTACGATGACTTTATGTGTACCATTGTTAAGTTATTACCCTGATAAAGAGGAAAGAATGCGATTAACATATTCCTTTCCTTTCTGTTTGTAGCTTCTCTATTTGGCTTCTGTGACTAATCTCTAGAATGAACGGTCGAGCTTGCTCAATAGTTAGTTTGCTTGTCTTAATTGAAAATGTTGCAACTTTTTTGCTTGTCTAAATTGAAAGTGTTGGTTTGCTTTTCTGAAGGTTGACGATGTACTTGGAGAGCATACGGAACTTTTCAAGGACCACTATTACATAAAACCCTCAGGCAACTGTGACCTCTCCAGAGCGAGTGATCCACACAATGAATTTAAGGGGAAAAATGTGCTTATCGAGAGAAGTGATCCTGCAGCTCTGGCATCAAAGTATGGCATGCCTATTGGCAGATATCTCGACATTTTGGGCGAATGCAGACAAAAGCTTTTTGATGTAAGAGAAACACGTCCTCGACCACATTTGGATGATAAGGTAATTTCAGGATAGTAGTTTGATTCTCATAAGAACACAATTGAGTAGACTCCCCATGTAATAAACCTAGAAAATGAAAAATGTAGTTCTCTGTGGCTGAGGTATATCCTGGAACTATCCTCTACTTCTCAAACTGAAGCAGAACATGCACCGTGTCTGTTCCAGTCATGTATAATTTAATTGGAGGTGCTTGCCAGGTCATCGTTTCATGGAACGGGCTCGTGATATCATCCTTTGCGAGAGCATCTCGAATTCTCAGTACTGAATCGGAAGGAACCAAGTTCCATTTTCCGGTTGTCGGCTCTGATGTAAGCCATGCTGCCTTTTGAATTACTTAATGCTTTTGTCTGCAAATGCATCATTTGTCGGGGTGATTGTTCTTAATTGCATGCATTCTGCTTGTGACTGGTGGGTAAGATTTTGTTCTTTATGTACTGCTACTTTCTTCATCCATTGATAATGATGGTTACTGTTAATGGTGTTTTGGTTGACTATCTAACATGCTTATTGTCAAAGCTTATAGCATGTAGTCATGAATAAATTTTACTATTTTCCATTTGCAGCCAAACGAGTATTTGAAGGCAGCGGAGAGGGCAGCCTCTTTTATAAAAAAGCAACTTTATGATGAGCAGACACGGAGACTTCAACATAGTTTCCGCAATGGCCCATCTAAAGCTCCTGGATTTTTGGACGATTATGCTTTTCTAATAGCAGGGTTACTGGATTTGTATGAGTTCGGCGGTTCTGTGCAGTGGCTAAAATGGGCGATTCAGTTACAGGACACACAGGCAATCACCATTGGCATGAGTTTATTTTGCAAACTGCAATCGAATCGCTTGCTTTATTCATCTGTTTTGAGTTCTTTCTTGCGTTGCGATTTTTTAGGATGAACTCTTCCTTGACAAAGAGGGAGGGGCCTATTTCAACACCCCGGGGGAAGATCCTTCAGTCCTCCTCCGCATTAAGGAAGATCACGATGGGGCTGAGCCATCAGGAAATTCATTGTCAGCAATAAATCTCGTGAGATTGGCATCTCTAGTCTCAGGAAGTAGGGCTGCTGGATACAGGCAGAATGCGGAACATCTTTTGGTAAGCATTCACTTGGTCAGAATGTTTCTTTCCCTTTTTTCCCACTTGAGAGAAAATAAGTTGCTTCAATGCTGCCATTATGGTGATGCAGGCTGTTTTCGAGTCGAGATTGAAGGAAGTGCCTATGGCAGTGCCATTGATGTGCTGTGCGGCTGATATGTTCTCAGTCCCTTCACGGAAGCAAATTGTTGTGGTTGGTCGGAAACATTCTCAAGAGTTTGAGAAGATGCTTGTCGCTGCTCATGCAGAATACGAACTGAACAAAACAGTACGCAACTGTATCAGAACATAAAGGGCTTTATTTTTTTTAGTGTCATCATGCGTGTACAGTTCCTAAATGCAATTGATGACAGGTGATTCACATCGATCCCACCGACTCAGAGGAGGTACAGTTCTGGGAAGAGAATAACAGTAACATCGCGCTGATGGCCAAGAACAACGCTGCTGAAGACAGAGTGGTGGCGCTTGTGTGCCAGAACTTCACTTGCAGCCCCCCCATCACCAGCGCGAGCTCTCTTCAAGCGAAGCTGTCGCCTAGATCATCCGTCTGAATTGCGTCCTAATGGAGCGGAGCGCAGAAACACGAGGTGCAAAAGGTTATGCAGCTACGTGCATCGCCAGTACTTATAGCAAATAACATACTGTGAGTCATGTTTAAGCTCTGGCCGGTAAATAATTTTAGTTGGTGGTGTATAGAGACGAGACTATTCATATGCCCTTGGCAGTGGCAGCCATGGTAATAAAAAGGCCATCTTGAAGGCTTGGCTTTGTGGTGTGAAGTTTCTGCAGGCCCCAATTCTCATTTCTCCTCTTCTTGGCCGGGAGGGTTGTTTCTTCTTTTCCAAGTCGGTATAAGACAAGTTCGATAGGGGAGCTTCTTTGCGGGGCCTGGTTGCTCGTGTACAGTTGGATAAGTTTGTTTGGTTAGCTTCTTGACCAGTGTTTCTTGACTTCTTTGAACTAAAGCTTTTGGTTCTCCTGGGTTTGGTGAGCCTTCTGAACTGTTCCTTGTGGGGGTTTTGTCATTTTCCAGACTGGTAAAGTCGCGTGTTGTTTTATGCTGGTGAGGTTCAAAATAGTTAGCAATTTTTTTCTATATTATTTTTGGTAACGGGAGGACACTTTATAGTAGAAAATTTGATTGTTATACAGAGGGCGAAGCGCATGAAATGAAATTTCGAATGAAGTTGCGGGGCACTGACATTTCGCGATGCAGTATTGGTTCTTTGCCTATACGGCTTCGACATCGCCGAGATCCCGTAAAGGAGAAATTGTTGAATTTCTTCTTGTTTGTTCACCACGCGTTCTCTTCTTGTTTCTGACATAAATAAGCCGCCTCAGATGAAAGTTTTATTTGTAAGAGCAGTATAATTTTTTCGGCCGAAATTTCTCGTTGGAGATAATTTTTTCTTCAATATACTTAGGTAAGTTGGTAAAAAATTTTGACATTAAAATGATCGTTTTACGAAATTTATGACGCTTAATATATTTTTACTGCATGTGAACATAGTATCACGATTGTTTACAAGTTAAAAATTTCGTGAGAATTGAAGAGCTAGAGAGGTATACAAGGTGAAGCAATCGTCCAAAAGGTCCTAAATTTGGTGTATAACCGTTAATTAAATTTTAAATTTTCAGATAGTATCAAATTAATTTTAAACGTCCAAAAGGTCTTAAATTTAGTGTATAACTATTAACTAAATTTTAAATTTTCGGATAGTATCAAATTAGTTTTAAACTCTTTGATAATTTATTACTTCAGTCTTTTTGAGCTATTTTGACTGCAAATTTTTTAGCGTGAACTCTCGGTTACAGTATGGTTAATGTTGATGTTGATAATTTTTGGTAATTTTTAAAATAAAAAAGCTTATTAGTTCGATCTTCTCTTTTTGGCTCTCTTATTTTCCATAGGGTCGGTGATCCCACCAAGGGTTTATGAAGCTCTTGCCCAAACGCTTATGGGCCACAACGAGGGGTTTCACATTCACAGCACTTGCTCGCGCTCGCTGTGGGCAACCAGATGGGCCCCCTCATCTACGGCCCACGAGCGCTTGGGCAAGCCTTCACAGCCCACCACCGGCCACCGGCCTCCCGATAAGCATTGTAGAAGAGAAAAAAGGAAAAAGAAAGAAAGAAAAAATTACAAGAATTATTCAGTTAGACACCGGTCGTGCCACATATAATAACTGGCATTCACATCGGTAATTTCCTGTGGAAATTTGCTAAAGAATTTAACTTGACAAATTGTCGATATACTTTAAACAGAATCAATGAATAAAATATTTAAGATTTAATGATTGCTGTGCAATAAGTTTAGGATCTTTTGGATAAATTTCCCCAGCAAAATAAACAGAGATTTTCCTGGTAATTAACAAATTGTTGTGGAGCTTTCGAACGACAGAATAAAAAAAAAGAATAGGAATATAACTGAGCGGCACAACTTTGACCAAACAAAATCAAAAACCTAGTGGCACAACTCCTAATAAGCATATTCGCTTCATAATTCCTTGTTAGGAGCTTTCTCGAGCCTAGACAAATAAGCAGTCCGCTCAGTATCGACCAATCAAAATCTTCCTTTTTGGTAGGTCAATATCTGCTAATTCTTCCCATATTTTAATTCTAAACGGGGACTATGGTAGCTATAGATAATGTCCCCATGCATTTGTTTTGTACGGTCCATGCAGCCACGATAGGTTGATCGCGTCGTCCACAAGACGCGCGTGTCAATAAATTTAAAAAAAAAAACCTTGAAATCTCCTCTCGATTGATATGCAAGTGTCATTACCTCGTGGTATAATATAATGTACCTTCTCTCCAAACATGACTATCTATAAATGTGATTATCGTTTACGAAAGCTATTAGACGATTTTTCTTTCCTGTGTGACGAGGTAGATTTTATCTTAAAATTGACTGTGTCGTAACCAAACACAATCACAGCACGCAATAGGAAGAATTATGGGAGAAACTGTTTTTGGACCGCGAGGGACTTTTTCAGACCTAAAGATTCGGATATTAGCTTAACAAAAGTAAGACACCTATCGAGTGCTTGCTTGAAGTATAAGCAAAGCAAGGTCGCCTTTTCAGGTTGGCGAGCAGCTCCTAGACAAGCCCGAAAGGAACGCGATGGTGTCGTCGGATTGGCCGAATTGGCTGTGGGAGTTGATTCCTTCGTATTCTCAGGGAGTTACAGGAGTCTTTAAGTCAAATCGATTCTTGCCCACATGGAGAAATGCGGATCGCGCCGTAGCGATCTCGCCAGCGGAGCCGAAGGGCATCTTTTTCGAGCGGTCAGCTGGTCGATTACTGTGGAATTTCGGTTGGAGGTTTCTTCTGGTTGAAGCGATTGTATCTTTTTCTTGTTGGGCCGTCGATTTCTTGATCCGGTTCGATATTGACCAGAGATGAGAAGTTCCGACGGGTTCTTGGTGCTGTGGAGAGAGGGACAGAGAGAGAAATTTACGTTCTTGAGTAGCAGGAGAACTGACACGACGTCTGCAGGAGCAAGTTTGGCCTCTGGGTCTGGCAATAACCCCACCGGCGACGCAGCTCCTTCTACCGAGGCTCCTGTCATGATAGAAGAGAACTGGGAGTGTCGCTATGAGTGCCAAAAATGGCGGCTTCTACCATCTGGTAAAAATCCCGATAACCTGCGTGACAAGTGGGGTCCGTCGCGTGCTTGACTGGCTGTCGTTTCCTTTCAAGTGGGATCTTTCTTCTCGTGTCCGAAGCAGTAGTTATGGAGGAAGGAGGTGCCTGGTGTGTTCATTTGAGCTAATGGCATTTGCTTAATTTGAGACTACTTCCAACTTATTTGCCTGTTCCACTTGTTTAGGCATGGCAAGAATTGACATGGGACAAGCGAGGAGGGAAATCCAAAAGCGACGTGCAAGTGTCTCGTCTTCCTGCTCCTAGTGCTCAAAGAAGCGCTCCTCCTACTTCTGGCTTGACGGGCGCAGAAGCTGCTGCAGACGAGATCACTTGCGGCGCCGCGACCACCAGCGCAAGCTCTGTCCGAGCGAAGACGCCGCCTTGATCATCCCTCTGAATAGCATCCTGAAGGAGCGGGGCCAGAAGCACGAGGTGCGAGAGGTTATGGGGCTAATGTGTTGCCGATGGTGTATCGAGATGACTCCGTTCACGTAGTGACATCACAGTAATGGAGAAGGCCACTATGAAGGCTCAGCCTTGCGATCCGAGGATCGCGTATCGTTTACTTGCTCCGACTCTCAGCGTCCCCTTATTGGCCGGGAGACCGTTCCGTCTCTTCCATGCCTTACACAGACGAGTTCAATAGAGGAGTTCCTTCTTGCAGAGCCGAGGTTTTGCTCCTTACAGTTGGGTCAGACGTCCGTTCAGCTACTGTGGAGCTGCTCGATCTGTCCTTGAAGCTCAAGACTTAAAAATCTTGTCGTTCTGCTGGGTTTGGTGAACCTTCCTTTGACCGACTGGGAAAGTCACGAGTTGTTTTATGCTGGCGAGGCTCCAAACAGTATATAATAATCTCTGTGACTTCCTTTCCTTTTCTTTTTCCAACCGGTGCGACGTTGCACCAGTAGAAAACCATGGTCGATTCACGATGCCCGACATGCCGCGAAAACAACGAAAGACTTTGCTCGGCACGACACTGCACGATGCAGAACCGATACTTGTCTTCACGGTTTCGACATCTCCAAGATCTCGCGCTTCTCCTTCCGCTAGTTTCTTCTCCTGCTTTGATCTTGACAGCATCGACCCTGCGTTTAAAGTGTCCCTGAAAGCCGGAGCGCTGAACAGGATTCTTCTTCATACGAGAATAGCTCTCATCTCACGACGGTCTTCGGCATAACCCGCCACGGGAGAGAGATGAATTTGCATCCGAACCGTTAGATTTTGATGGAATTTCATCGGATGAAACGATGCATACAGAATTTCAGCGCCTGCGACGCACGCGCTGTGAACTTGCTTGGAGTCCAAGCGAAGCAAGAGCTCGTTCCTCGTCTGTTTGGTGAGCAGCCGGCCGAGCCCGAGAGGAACGCGCTGACGTCGAATTGGCCCGTCTGTTTTGATTCCTTTTTTTTTTTTTTAAACCCTTTCTTCTCTTTCTTTTAATGGCGAAGTTAATCTTTTAATTCAATTCAGGAGGAGCTACAGCAGTCGAGTCCAATCGCCGTCAAATCTCATCTTTTACCTTCTCTCTTTCTCTCTCTTTTTTGTCGTTATTATGAAAATTGATTTGCTGATTAATGACGTCATATATTTGGGAGAATCTGTCATTGTACCGAAGGCGGGGCGCGCCTCTACGGTCTACTTTCGAGAGGAAAGAGATTACGCGCGAACGTTTTCTAAGTGTATTATTAACATGCTCTTGAATTTATTTTTTCACATAAGGTGAGCTGGAAATAAGCATTAGTAGACGTATCGAGGTAAATTACAGAGTGAGTATAGTTTTTTTTTTAATTGTAACTTTTCCCTTTTTCTGATAACTCTTGAGTTCGGGAATTTTTCTTTCTAGTATTGTTTGTTCTGTTGATATTGGGGCGCACATGCATAAGATGAATTTATATTTTGCTAAGCTTGGTCGAGATAGAATTATCGTTTGCTTTAATTTATAGATAGTATATCTTTCCGCAGAAAAAGCATTTGGATGGTTTCAAAATGAACTTAAAAAGGAAGGAGCAAGAACCAAATTAACGTGTTATTTCGAAAGCGAAATATGTGTTTTTACAAAATCAGGACGTCATTTTTCGTATATGAATCATAGAGTTTGACAAGCAATATAATAATAAGCGCCTGAATAATCATCAACATATCTTAGAAAATATAGAGTTCTCATATGATGATGCATATTGTGGCAAGGCTTTGTCAATTCAAATCTTAGAATCACAAACGCCCTCGTCGATGCCATTTCAGGAAGTTGGTGATGAAGGTACAACTCTGATGCTAACGCCTAGAGAATTGCTTATGATAACAATCAATTATCAAGAAAAATAATTTTGGATAAGATAATAGTTGAGAAAATTTCTTTCGATGATTGATAACCTGAGGTGGAACAAACTCTTTCAATCTATCAGAATAGATCGGGCTATCTATCAATCGCTTGACAATCCCTTCCCACCTCCTATTTCATATGTACAAAACCTCAAAACTTATTCAATTCAAGGAGAACCTAAATCGGTTCTACTCTAGTTCGATCTTGGAAATGGAGGCAAGAGAGAGCAAAAATTCGGAAGGAAATAGAGAAAAGAAGATTCAAAAATTTCATGATAATTTGGATCGGAGGAGATCTAATTTTACTTCATCTCCCAATTTTGTTTCCCTAGTGTCTCCCAAGCAGAGGACCGAATCCGTAATTTTTGTCTTGGATATCATAATGTCGCCCTAATCAACCTGCATCAAGAGAATTAATGTTGAAGTAATGATAGGTTTTCGAGAAAAGTGCCCTTTTCAATTCGGACTGATGTTAACGTTTTCGTTATGTCAGCAAGGCGATGTGACGAAATTTATACTGTACCAAGAAAAACAGCGCTAGCGAATATACAGGGAGAAGTCAACGAAACGGACAAAGAAAGGCGAATACATGAAAATTCCGATTCCAATTCCAATTATTATAGACAATTAATTTAAGTTGCGTGTAAAGGCACGATGAATGAAGTGAAGCGGTGCCATTCGGCATTTTGTGCTGCCATCAATGATCACTAAAGGCCGCATTTTTATTAGGCTTTCGAGAAATATCGAAATTCAGTAGAATTTGCTTTCGATTTTCAACATTCCCAATACCAATTTTATGCTTTAGAACTCTTCAAGATTGATTGTAAGATATTTCATATTTTTACAAAGGATTTTAAAGGCTTAAAAGCTCATTAAAAAAGTCGAACAAAACACACCATTTAAGCTCTATAATATAAAATAACATAATAAGATGGGCAAAATGGTCTAATACAATAATAGAAAATGAATCTATTAGGATAAAAGTTCGAGATCCTTACTTTTTATCGATGCGGGCTTTATTAAAAAGGCGTTCAACTAGCACAACGAGTGTAAAAACTTTAAATGCGCGACTTGTCTTCTACCCCTTTTACCACATATTCCACAACTACGAATATGACCCGTTTCTCTTTATTATTGCATATGCGAATTTATTCTTGATTTTTTTTCGATACTATCCTGAAATTATGTCAATATAAATTTATTTTTTCTTAGTTTCCTCCGAAATCAAATGGTCATAACACAAGGGTCACGTTCGAGTTGCAGGTTCGAAATGAGGAAGGAAAAGGAAAGATGAAAAATCATATTTCTGAAGAGATATTCCTTTTTCTTTTATGCCTCCGGTTGAAACGGACGTCTACAAGACTTCACCCGCCGGGGTTGAGGTCTCCTGAGGAGACTTAGAACAGCATGTCAAACTGACGCGCCTGCCCAGGAGACTAGCGGCACGCGCGACGGTTCATGGCTTCCAAGCTTTCCGAGCGGGGATGGGGCCTCGTGATGGCGACACGTGGCATCATAAAGCTAATGCCCGAGGTTTCGTTACTTGAAGCGAAGCGCAGCGCAATGCGGGGGGGAATTAAGTTTCTAAAAAGGCCCTCGAACTTCAAATCAAATTCCAATTCCACCCTAATTTTGTTTATCTAAAAAAAATCACAGATTATCGCTATAATCTCAAATCTGCTCATGCATACAAAAAACCGAAGATTTCGACATTAGGGTCACTTAGGGATTAATTATCGGGATTCACATCTTTATCGGCACTCTCACCTTCGTAGGAAATAATAATAACCTATTGATGCCAATAGTTTGGAGGAAATTAATGTCAATATTTAGGAGCAATCTTTTAGATGAAAAAAATAAAAAAAAGTAAGGGTAGAATAATAACTGGGCTTAATTTTTGGAAAAAAGATCGGGAATTAGGCCAAAATGAGAGATATATTATATGGGGGGGGGTGTGATCCACGTTAAAAAAAATTATATGCTTTCTTTCTTTTTTGGGTTAATACATACCCTAAATTATATTTTGTAACACGAAAAACTCAAGACTTTATCTATTATGACACATTTACCCCAAACTTTTTTTGTGACGCGAAAAATTATAAATTTTGTCTACTTTGACACATTTACCCTAAACTTTACCTACTATGGCACATTTATCCAAAACTTTTTTTGTGACATGAAAAATCCTAAACTTTACTAACTGTGACACATTTATCTCAAAATTTGCCATATACGACACATTTATCGCAAACTTTTTTTTCTTTTTTTCCTCTAAAAAAATAATTGACTGGTGAACTCCGTCTGCGGCCGATGAGGGCTTTACCGTCCTTTGGAGTGGTTGGCAAGCTTCAACTCCGCCAACCAAGTACCTCTTTTTATGAAAAAAAAGAAAAAAAAAGTTTAGAGTAAATGTGTTTTTTAGGTAAATGTGTCATAGTGAACAAAATTTGGGATTTTTCGCGTCACAAAAAAGTTTGAGGTAAATGTGTCACAATCGGCAAAGTTTAAGGTAAATGTGTTATGGTTGGCAAAGTTTATGATTTTTTGCGTCACAAAAAAAGTTTGAGATAAATGTCTCATAGTGGGCAAAGTTTAAGGTTTTTCGTGATATTAACCCTTTTTTTTAAAGAAAGCCACGTGTCAAGCATGGAGATAGTGGATCCTTTCTTTAAATTGGCATTATTGCCATTGGAGATCCAAATACTGGAAGTAGTTAATAAATAAGATTCCATCATCCGGCATTGAAATTAACCGCCCGTTCTAACTGCAAATCCAGTTTAAGCCGTGATCGATGATCGTTGCGATTGTAATGGGGTAGAACCTCATTCCGTTGGTTCGGTTAAAATTAAAATGGAATAATTACTGTTATTGCATGATAGGACAGCGTAAAAGGTAAGTGGACATGGACTTATCCGAAGTGTCCTCAATCTTATATATAAAAAGCAAACAAGACAAATTATACGACGATGATATCTCAAAGATTGGTCGTAGTCAAACAATTGTCTAAGAATCATAAGGCTCAATAATTCCATTGATTACGATGCCACAAATAAAAAAAAATTACGTACATAAGTATGATAGATAATAGATATGTTCGTATAATACGTGATTAAATTATTTTCATGCCATAATTTGTATATGTCAGTACAACGATGGTTGTAAATTGATATCGCTAATGAAGGTGGCAACAATAATTGATGACTTTACGATTTAATAATCGCTATAAGAAGCAAAAAGAATAACGTGCAATAAAATGCGATAGACATAATCGTGGGCAAGCACACATGTTGAAAATTCAAAGACCGAGATTTGTCTACGGTCCACTTGTTTTTTAAGTAAGAGAGAGAGAGGCTTCCTCGTATTCTTATTAACGCGTAAAACCGTGAATATCTTTCTCCGCATTTCAATGTTGATCTAGCCTTAGCGTGTTTCAATGTTGATTGAACTAAAATTAGAACTGGCCCAGCTTATGTTTCTCTAAGTTTTTTCTATCTTAATATTTCTCGCGTTTCCTCTCTCATATCTCACTTCTCAATCAACCGGGAGTCAAGATTTTACCACTTTAAGTAAGTCTACACCAGTACGCCATTCATCTTACTCTCTCTAATATTTTCCTCCCCAGTCTTGCTCAAGAACCGGACTGATCCGGTCCAATCATCGGATTAGTCGGTCTAGTACCCAGTTCTAAAGAATTAGGCACTCATCTCATCAATCTGATTTCCGATTCCGAAGGGAATCGAATCGTCCGATGAACCGATCACCCCCTACATAGCGACGCTCTTGCTCCTCCAATCATGAGAAAGGACACGTGCGAGATTTGCTGTCTCGGGCCTGAAACGAGAGCGGAAGCATCGGGCGACAGGCGAGTTCGTCGCACGCGCTGGGATGGCGAGTCGAGGAATAGGGGTAGCGGGGGAAGGGAGCGTGGCCAAGTCTCTTCAGACAAGTCGTCGCTGGAACACTTGGATAACATCCCTCCGCTTTAGCTCTGGTGGGTAAAGACGATATTTTCAATTTTATTTTCTTTATTTTTATCTTTTTACCGGTTTCCGTTTTCAATTTTTTTCTCCGCCGTCTGGTTGGTTTTGGATCAGTTCCGTTTCCCATTCTATGGACTTCCACCAGAGAGAGAGAGAGAGAGAGAGAGAGAGAGAGAGAGCAAAAAGAAAAAAGAAATTTTAAGTTAAAATTAAAAGAGAAATAACGCGGCTGCTCTGTACACCAAAACCAGAGAGACCTTCTCTCTCTTTCTCTCTCTCTCTCCTCTGTCCCTCTGTGCTAATTCGATCCCTACCCGCATAGAGAATTGTAGATCACGCCGTAGCGATCTGCACACTGGAGCTGAGGAGCATCTCCTGGAGCGGTCGATTAGTCAATTAGTGTGGCGTTTTGGTTGGGGGGTTCTTCTGATTGAAGCGAATTGGATTTTTCTCTTCTTTTCTGGGGGTGGTGGAGGGGGGGCGTTCCGGTCTTGATCAGGTTCGATATTGATCGAAGCTGAGAAATCCCCAGCTGGGTTTTGCTTGTTTCTCGGTGCTGGCTAATGGGTCCAAGGGTTCTCGTTGTTAAGGAGAGAGAGCTTTCGGTTCTCGAGTAGCTTCTTTGATTTTCTGTTTTGTTTAGTTTTTTTTCATATTTTTGCTTTTTTCCCCTTTATGATTACCGCGAGAAACAGAGATGCAAGAAAAAGTTTAGCTCTAGGATCTTTTGGAGGTGACAGAAAGATGGAGGATACAGAGCTCGAGGAGGGCGAGGCTTATTCTTACCACGACAGCGATCATGGTCTTGAGGACGGCATCGACCCTGATGTTTCTCTATCTTACATTGTAAGGTCTTTTTTATTTGTATTTTTTTTTTGGGTTATATACTCTGAACTAGTTCATTTATTTTCGTGTGTTTCTTGTGTTTAACAAGTGCTGCCTTTTGGGATTTGACTTGCCATATTTGGTCCAGTCTACCTCCCATTCGTGGGCTGTCGACACTTTATAGGTGGATATGTTTAAATGTTTCTGTATGGCACAGAGATTTGTTCTTGCTATGAGGTTTGGATGCCATTGGACTGAATTTCCTGTTCACAAGACCCGTTCTAAGCACTCTATACGTGGCTAAATCTCAAGAATCTGGAGGTTTAGAGGAATAGGTTGATGCAATGATTTAATTTGAGAAGGAGAAAGAAATGTTGCCACAGTATATCGTCCAGCTTTTGCTGGCCTTCTGTTGTTGGTTCCCTGCAGTTTTGTTTTATGTATGTAGGGAAAGTTATTTAGCTGGAGAAGGGCATTTATTTTAGTTAAGTTTCTGATATTAGAAAATTTCTAATTTGAAGAGAGGAAGAATGGTGGATAGAATT
This sequence comes from Melaleuca quinquenervia, assembly GCA_030064385.1. Taxonomy (NCBI): domain Eukaryota; kingdom Viridiplantae; phylum Streptophyta; class Magnoliopsida; order Myrtales; family Myrtaceae; genus Melaleuca; species Melaleuca quinquenervia. Next base: position 4,852,797 of record CM057728.1, on the reverse strand, counting down.
AGGAAGCAATATTGTTCTTCTTCACGTAGTTTTTGGATATGGTAGCAGCTATATCTCTGTATAAACTGATACTGTTTGTATTCTTCATTCTTTTGGTCAATTGTCTAAATGTCTTCAGGACTGGTTTCCTATGTATCCTTGTCCCCTTTTTCGTGTAATTATTAAGAAGTGGTTGACTTTACTGTTTTAATTCTGAAGGGGGAGAAACTTCAACATGTGTTGGGGCACTTTCGTAAAGATTTTGAAGGAGGGGTATCAGCTGAGAACTTGGGTAACTGAAAAAGTTAAAGATGATACTTATTTGTGATCCAAGAATAACGGATGTGTATAATCTTAAGCTTTTGGGGATATGTATTCCACAGGGGCAAAATTTGGTGGTTATGGTTCGTTTTTACCGGCTGACGGGCGGTCTCCTGTTTGGTCCCATTCAAAATCTCCACGCAGAGGTCAGAATCATGGTACACCACGGTCGACGTGTGCTTCAAATGTGGAGGTAGAGAGAGTTATCCTTAGAGGCTGCATTTCAATTTGGTTTTCCTTTTATTACTGGATTTAAGTATTCTGCTTTTACTCAGGATCCCCGCCATGATTCTTCAGTTTCCTTGCCCCCCACCCATACGAATAGAGATCGACCTGTTTCTGCTGCTATCATGTCACACACTTTAAGGAAGAAAATGAATGTGGAAAATTCGGTTAAGCAAGATGGGTGCATGCCGCCTCTCCAGGCTGTGGAATATGGTGACAATAAGTCTGCCAATTTGTCTGAACAGAAAATGCTGAAGGTTAGAATCAAAGTGGGTGCGGATAACTTGTCGACACAGAAAAGGGCTGCGATATACAGTGGTCTTGGCCTTGATGTCTCACCAACTTCATCGTTGGAGGACAGCCCCTCTGAAAGTGAGGAAATGAGTCATGGACTCCACGACACGTCATTTGAGTCTCCCACCAGTATTTTAAGGGTGAATAATTTCCTGACCATTTTTTGAATGTACCAGTTATTTAATTGCCATTTCGAGGTTAGTTGTAATATGTTTACTGATTCGATGGATCAGATGATGACCTCATATCCGGTGCATGGAAATTTGCTGCTGTCACCACTTGCGGACGATCTTGTTTTTTTTACCATAAAAGAGAAGCATTCATCTGATCACAGGAGTGGGCCTGCTTCAAGTGCCGATCCAGCGAGCTCTGGCATGTGGGCAAATGGAATTAATTGTCTGAAGGAACGGAAAAAGGTGATCGGCAAAAAGAAATTGGAGTCATTAAAAAACACTGAGAATTTGAAGGAGGCAAAAGGCAGTAAGGACTCTAGGAGCAGTGCTGATGCTGTACCCAAGAAGGAATTGGACATTGACTCACTAGTATGCGAGGAACTAGTTTCGAAGACTTTGAAGCTTCCAATCTTATCTAACATAGGCACTCCGGTTGACATGAAAAGCACACATGGGGAATCTTATGGTGTCCATGATGTCAGCACTGTAGCATTGGACAATATTCTTTCCGATCAAGCTGCAGAAGAAAGTACAAAACCACTGTTTAATCAGGAATTGGGTTCTCTTGAGAAGCTGAGGGGCCGTGGTGCTGGGAAACTTTCAAGGGATAGAAGAGGAACTGCCATTGATGATCTTGCTGTTCACTCTAAGAAAGAAGGCATTACTGCAGAAGAAAATTTTCAGGAATTGAAACCTGACTTATGTGTCCTGAGGGGAAAGAATGGTTCTGCTGAACGAGTGGTTCAGACTGATAGTCCTTGCGAAATTGCTGCTAAAAAAGGTTCTTATATGGACAAAGATGGGTTAACTTTACCTTCCGGAAAGGATAATCCACCTTCTAACGGGAAAGAAAAAGTGAAAGGAAAAAATGAAGGTGCAGCAGTTGCAGATGCATCCAAAGAGAGCTTGAGTGGTTCGACATCTGTGACCAAGAATAACAAGAGCCTTAGTGCAGACAATTCTAAGTCTAGAAGTGGGCGTGAGGGCCCTAAATTGGCCAAAAAACCCAGAAAAGGAAGGGAGAGATTGAAAGATTTCTTTGGGGATATAGATGGAGAAGAAGAAAGTCAGAATCTGCTTATGAAAATGGCCCCCGAAGAAAGGCGGAAGGACTCTAGTGCGGTTGAGAAAGGCATATCAGAATATGACATTAGAAAGGAGAGATTAAGTAGCAAGAGAACTGATGTGGTAGCCACATCAGAAGCGGATTACAATGCAACTTCACATTTAGGCTCTGGCTCTGGAAATAACACTACTGGCGATGCAGCTCCCTCAACTGCGGCTCCTGTCCTAATAGAAGAAAACTGGGTGGGTTGCGATAAGTGCCGAAAATGGCGGCTTTTACCATTTGGAAAAAATCTCAATGACCTGCCTGAGAAGTGGGTCTGTAGCATGCTTAATTGGCTGTAAGTTCCTTTCAAGTGGCATCTTTCTTCTTGTGATTTAAGCCAATAGTTGTAGAAAAAGAAGGTGCTTGATATATTTATTGAGCTAATGACTTTTGCTTAATTTGTAATAAATGAGGTAGTGAAGATGTACATTGTGGTCTACTTCAACAGCTAATTTGCCTGTTCTACTTGTTTAGGTCTGGCATGAACCGATGTAGTGTAAGCGAGGAGGAAACTACAAGAGCAATATATGAAATGTTTCATCAACCTGTTCCTGCCGCTCAAAAAAGCGCTCCTCTTACTGCTGATGTGATGGGTGTAAACTTCGCTTCCTACCAGGATCCGAACAAGAACGTGGGAAGTTGTAGTCCTCAAACTTTATCTCTGTCTTCTGGTGAAAAGAAGAAACATGGAATAAAAAAGCCATCTGTTCCAAGGAACAAAGATGGTCCTGCTCAAACTTCAGACTCCGAGAAAAGGCTCATCACATCCTCTAATAGTAGAAGCTTAAATGATGTGAACAGGACTTCTCTGGAGAGTGAAGCTGATGTTCGGCGGCCAAGTAAAAGTAATGACCTAGAAGCAGAGAAACACAGCCAAAAGCATAAAATACGCGAGCGACTTTCCAGTGGAGGTATTCCTTTAATTTAGAAATTGGCCTTTTTTTTTTGGGAAATATTTCTGGTCAAAGCTTCATTACTTACTTAGTAGTATAATGACCAGGTGATGTGAATCATCCGAAGTCCAGTAGAAAGAGGGAAACAGAGCCAGATTGCCTTAAGGCTTCAAAGAAAGTCAAGAATGAAGGAGTGTCGCATGCTAAAGACGACTGGAGGTCAGATGATGGTGGTTTTACAAGGAAGGTTGGTCATAGCTCTAGTAGTGGATCTCCTGCTTTTGTGGGGAAAAATCAGCAATTGGATCACCAAACTTCTTTGAAGGTCTCAAAATCCAACACAGCTGAGAAGATTGAAGTCTCTGCCCAGTATCCTAGAGAAAAAGTGCGGGATTCTTCAGACAGTGGGTGCTTTGAAGCTGGGAATTCCAATGAAGGAGAGTTAGCTATGAAGAAGAGGAAGAAAAGGGATGTTCAAGTTTCCCAGACTGGTTCAGAATCTGTACCAAGTATTGATTATGAACATTATAACAGTGAGTTTCCAGTTAGAGAGATCGATCGCAAGAAAGAAAAGAAGCCAAGAACTTCCAGATCTGAAGGAAAAGAATCTGATCTATGCAAGGAAAGCAGTAGATCTGACAAAGGGGGCAGTAAGATGAGGAACCAGCAACTTGAACATGATCTGGGTGGTATGGACACAGATCCTGTGAAAAGGAAAGCAAAATCTTCACAACCTGTTGCTGCCACTTCAAGTTCTTCTAAAGTTTGTGGTTCCCGTAAAAGCAGGGGAAGTCTCCAGGATACAAGGGGCTCTCCAGCAGAATCAGTTTCTTCATCTCCTATAAGAAGTTCAAAGTCTGGCAAGCTTTCGTCGGTGACTAGAAAGCTCAAGGAGAAATATGATTCTCAGGATGCCACTTTGCCTCCCATTGGTAGCCCGATAAGGTGCTCTGATGTTGAAAATGGAGGTGAAAGCTATGTCATTCGAAATGATTTTTCCGCTGGCAATGCACAAGGGCAGTCTCTACCTTCTCCTGATGTCACTAATCACAAATCTATTAAAGATGGAGTTGATTATGGTCAAGATACTCCTTGTCCTAGTAAAAAACAGGATTCAGACCAGTGCAGTAATGACAGAGAGATTGGGGACCTATATCCTGCTAGCGGGTCTCATACTCAGAAATCTGGTAAGGACTCTTCATCACGAGTTAAGGACAAAAACAGGAGTTCCAAATACCGAAGTGATGCTGAGACTACTAAGATCTCTTGTGATGACTTCCAAGAGACTGCGTCTTTAAAGGAAGCAAAGTCTACGGATTACAATATAGATCTTCAGGAGAATGATCATAATGAGCTTAAGAAGAAGGATTCTGCAGGGGAATCGAGAGGGAGGACCTCAAGAGGAAGTCAATCGAATCTGATAGGGCATGAGGATCGAAATGTGAAATTAGATGCTGGGCATATGCGGGATGTGCCTTCAAATTTAAATTGGGATGAAGAAAAATCATCCACAGGGTTAGCTTCTTATAAAGCTGATCAAGCAGGAAATTTATCTCAAAGAGAGAAGCCAGTTGCAGTACCACCATCAGGAGCAGGTCATACTGAGACAATGAGATCTTCCTCTGTAGTCACTCTGGTGCCACTTAAGGGAAATGAAGGAGGAGTTGCAAAGGCAGACATCTTTGAAGGTGAGGGTGCATCAAAGATGCAGATGAAAATGGCGGAGGCAGATAAGGAAAATGGTGGTCAGCATCAGAGTTTGAGACATCTCACCTCCAATGGAAATGGTGTTCGTCATATTGATGCCCAGAGTCCAGTTAGAAGAGAATCATCAAGCCAGGCTGCAACAAAGGCTTTGAAAGAGGCGAAAGATTTGAAACATCTTGCCGATCGTCTTAAGGTTTTTGTGTTTCTTCTCTTAAATAGGTACTTTCTACCCATATCTTCTGGTATCTTAGCCACATACATTTCCATCTTTGCAGTCCTCCGGAGAAAGAACTGCTCTTTACTTCCAGGCAGCCCTCAAGTTTCTTCATGCAGCCTCTTTGTTGGAATCTAGCAAGAGCGACAGTACGAAGCATGGCGAGATGATTCAGTCAGTACATATATACGGCAGTACTGCCAAATTGTGCGAGTAAGTATCTAGTGTTGACCTCCAGTCTCTGCAGCACACTTGCCTCTTTTCCATGTTGAGAAATGATATGAATTATTGGAGCTTCTCCGCACGTCTACCTGTGACTCACCAATTGGTTCTTGTTTTAGCCTTTCTTATGGATATTTGTACCTGAAGAAATGGTGCATAACTTAATGACAGTGGTTTAATCTTTTGTAATGAGGCTTCGATTTGTGTTTCTTACGGTGGTGTGTTGGGTGCCGTTTGAGTGCTCGGCTAATATTCATTGTGCATCTCCCGTTCCATGCACACCAGTTTTAATTGAATCATACCTGCCCACTCTACTTGGGTGGCATCAAGAACAACGGCAACTTGTGGTGGTAGTGACCTAGGCCTTGAGAAGAAAACAAAACATGTTTTCCTCCTATGGAACCTGTTGGGGCTCATTATGAGGCTTCATTGACCCTACTTGACAGGCTATCACGAGTTGTGTACTTCTGCTTCAGCTTTAGAGGCTCTGATTGCCTTGTTCTCTGTAGAGTTAATTCTGTACTTATTTATATCTGGTTTCGTGTTGCTTTTTGTTTCTTGTTTAAAGCAATCCAGATCCTTGCCAAAAGCATTTATCACATGGGGAAATGGCACTTTAGTTGAACAGTCATTTTATCTGAGGAGTGCATGACTTCCATAAATTTGGATTGATGTCTCTTCATGGTTTTTTAAGTCTACATAGATTGTTCTATATTAGGATAGCATGTAGAAGCAGAAGCCTGTCATGTAGGGTGTCCTATTTCATTTCTGACCTATACTTCGATACACCTGGATTGTTGTGGCCTCTTTCCTCTTCATTTTGATAAGTAGTCTCTGTGGAATCCTTAGGTTTTGTGCCCATGAATACGAGAAGTCCAAAGATATGGCGTCTGCTGCTTTGGCCTACAAATGCATGGAAGTAGCATATTTGAAAGTAGTTTATTCATCCAACTCAAATGCTAGCAGAGATCGGCTTGAGTTGCTGCCAGTATTCAAATCAAATCCTCCAGGTATTGAGAATGATATCCTCATCCTGATAATGGATTGCTTTTGTGTGTTGTTGGATTATGCTCTTTTCTCTGTATGTGCGTGTGCACATGTGTGATGAAAACCTGGTTTCCTTTTTATTCATGTAGGGTTTAGGTTATTCCAGTTGCTTTCCTACTACATTATTGCATAGCTCTTGTACTCTTTAAATCCTTGTGCAGAGAGGCCTTCATTACTTGCCCATGAAAATTATCCATCTTATCTGTTTTTGTTTTTTTTTCCTTCTTCTTTTGGTGTCAGACCTTGACGTGTTGATTTTCTGTAGTCTGGTACTGCTCCAAGTAATCAAATTATATAGTTCCCTTTTATTTTCAATGCTTCATGGTTTCAACTGTGATTTTGCTCTGACAAATAAGAACAAACTGGATATTGCAATGTCTTTGATGCAACTTGGTGCTTATTGACCATTTTATCAGGCGAGTCTCCTTCTTCTTCTGCATCAGATGTAGATAATGTGAACAACTCAGCAACAGCAGATAAAGTTGTCCAGCCCAAGGGTGTGAGCTCTCCTCAAGTTCTTGGAAATAACTTTGTTTCCGTGCGGACCAGGAGTAACATTGGGCGGTTACTTCATTTTGTAAGTGATCTCAATAAGATTGAGATAACATGTCAAATTTCCTCCCTTGGTATTTTGGAAAAAATTTTATGGCTAAAATATGTGGATACTTCCATGGCTGCTTTTAGGAATATGCACTTGTACAAGTTCAATGTTAAGATCTTTAAATGTGTATCTTTGCAGGCGCATGATGTAAACAATGCAATGGAGGCTTCTAGAAAATCACGTGTTGCTTTTACTGCTGCTAAAGCCATAGCAGGGGATGCTCAGTCCAAGGAAGGTATTTCATGCATCAAGAAGGCTCTTGATTTTAACTTCCAAGATGTAGAGGGACTGCTTGGACTCGTACGCCTCGCAACGGAAGCTATAAGCCGATAAAAGGGTTCATTAATTGTGGAAATGATTTCAAAATCATAAGGACACACTGCTTGGTGATTGTATCGACTGGTGGCGAGCTTGAGGGGAATGAAACGGAGGCTGGTCTTTGATCCAGTTCCTCAACTAAATGGTTAAATCGGCACAAAGCATGCCAAGTTCAGTGGCCTCCCTTAAAGTCTGAAATGTGAATGCGCAGAATCTATGGATTAATGGTTCTTAATGCATATGCTGCTCCCTCACCTGATTGTCGGTGGTTAAGAATCCAGTATGTCATCTCAAGGTGCATTGAGCACTTATTGGTGATTTTGAAGGTTCATATCAGAGTCACAATTGATGAAGCATCATTAGTATGCGTACACATTGCAGGAATAAGTTTTCAGCCTGTTGATTTCTTGGGCTAAATAAAACAACTCATGTTCGAGAAGCTGCCAGCATGTATATAAAGTCTCTGTACAGACTATTTCCAGTGCGCAATTCCTTAACGGTGTATTAACTAAACATAGGTAACTGCATTTTTTGGGTAAGTGTTGCTTCTGTAAAGTTAATGCTTGCTCCTCTCCCTCCCTCCCTCCCTCCCTCCCTCTCTCTCTCTCTGTTTGCTCGTTTTATTTACTAAATGTTCAACTTCATGCAGGTCACTTCTAAAAGTTTTCTGTGCAGTATGAGCAATCGCTGATTGTTGATGTCAATAAGATGAATAAAGAGAAGGCAAGATCCCTATATGGTGTCAATAGATTGTACAGTAACTGTGAACACGAAGCTCCCATTCTCCTCTCCTAGTTGTGCAATTGGGAGGTCTGTGTAGTTGAACATTTTTGAAGAATTTGATTGGACATTTTTAGTGCTTTGAAATGAAAATACTCATCCTGACCTTGTTTCCTTCTGCAGTGTCTAATGCAAAGGAACATATTTAGCTGAAGAGGGAGAAAACTGTCAAATAGGTATATGTCCAAACATTCTAATTATTTGAGGTGCCACCATGAAAAGCGAGATCTTTGGGGAGGCTGTTGGGTTAACCATCCTCTCCCCATTTTGTAAGATGATGTAACTTTATGATAGGTATGTGCACATAGTTGTAACTGTGTCTCTATGATGGCAACATAGTTTTTCATTTGATTGGTCTGGCATCTGTAGACAGTGGAAACAGGTATGCGAGAATGTGATGTCTTGATTAGTTTCTGTTATGCACTCCCAGCTAATGCTTGAGCAAATTAGATTGTGGTGTCCCCTGAAAATTTTTGGGTGCATTAAAAAAGTTGAAGAAGTTGAAATAAGAGCGTCAAGTGTTTTGACAGTGGTTTTGGATTTCTATATGTTGCTGTGGGCATATCAAGTTTGGGATCATGTTGAGGGTGTAGCAATCTGAGAACCGAATCTGATTCTTTCCTAGATACGTTGTCTGAACCTTTGTTTCCTTCTGAGGTTAGCCAACACTCCGGAGTTGAGACTTTCTTCTCGTGGGAAATGATGATCACATCGCATCAGCCAAAGAGAACCAATGGAACATGATCTGGCTAAAATGTGGGGAGTTAGTTTGACAGTGAAAAAGCATTACCCATAGTGTACCGTCTATATTTGTGTAAACTGAGCATGAAGCATACGACTTCTTCACTCATGGTTGTCAACATGATTATGATGCCAGCGAGGGTACGAGAACTCTTGCTCGGGGCTGAGTGATGGTCTCATGACCCTCAGTGGTCTCTCTCTCTCTCTCTCTCTCTCTCTCTCTCTCTCTCTCTCTCTCTCTCTGTGCTATTCTCTCTTTGGCCGTGTGGTTGATGTGTTGCTTTGATGCATCATCATTTGGCTCCTCAAGATCTCGACCGAATTGCATCAAGTACATGTAATGCGAAATCCATTTGCATCAGTGATACGAACCAGATTTTAAAGTTACAAACGAAAGTTACCCATAAGATACAATCAACATCAGCCTAGCGGAACAAAAAAATTTCATTGAACGACAAAAAACAAAGAAAGATTTGATGTTTGGTTTAAATTCTAAACTGGGTTTGATCACATGAACTTGAGTAACCAGGTAAATTTAGGAAGCAAAGACCGGTCGACTCGAAACGAGTTCATCCAGCGTTGCACAAGACTAGTTCAATTTGGAGCATTACAACATCTACAGATCCCTTTCCCAACTACTCAACCCGTGATCTTCCCTTCTTCTTCTTCTTCTTCTTCTTTTTTTCCTTTGGGCCAAGAAGAGATCTGCTTCATAAGTACAAGAACTCAAGAGCTGTAGTCAATTTTATGTACTCACGACAGGTCCTGCTAATGCCAATATCAGTAGGTACACCTTTTAATCAGGCAAATTATCCCAATCCCGCGCCTCATTTCCACCTTCCTGTTGTGGGAAAACCAGCTCGAGTTCATTCCCATCAACGAATGTTTGACGTTTCAGACCGAGGGGGGGGGGGGGGGGGGGGGGGGGAACAGATTGTGAAGGTCCTCAAGATGTAATTACTGTATTCTATGAGCAGACACTTATTGAGCAATGGCTCGGGCTTGATTCTTGACTTGCATCACCACACGAAGTGAAAAGAATAGCATCTAACTTTTCCAGCACAAAATGCTTTAAGCAAAGACAAGCTTTGCACGGCGGATGTGAGTGGTGGTACCACCGTCGCGCGCAAAGGCTTTATTCGTAGCCGACGACAGAAAAGGCAAGACATTATACCAAATTTCTTTAATTTCTCTTTATCGTTGTTTTCTTTTTTACAAAGAAAAAGTCGCAATGATTTAATTGCACTTATTATAAGATATTTTGAAAGAACTGCCTAGTGAGCCAAATGTTTAAGACAGTAAATGCTCAATTATATATATTTTGTTTTCTTTTTTGTGTTTTTTTTTTGGGATACAAGGTTCGGGATTCCCAGCTTAAATTTCTTCCAACAGAGCAATATGTTGTAAATTGCAATGATATCGCAGGAGAAAAAGGAAATTTAACTTCTTGTTGGGTTACGAATACGTAAATGCCGTATAATACATTTGAACGTATTTGTTGTGGGAGAAAATTACTTGGAATTCATAAATTTTTATATACAGAGAGACTTGTCGCCGCTTCCCGTTTCCCATGGAAGGAGCAATCGGTGAACGACCTCAACCATGGGCTCCAGATTCTGCTACCTCAGCTCCATCTACAGGGCCTCCGTCGCGAGAACATCCCGGAACGACGCCGGCAAGATTCTCCGTCACGGTCGCGTGATCCAGCAGCACTTCTGTTCCCACCTTCAAGACCCATCCTTCGGGAGCTACTACAATGTCCCCAGAAGGTGGCACTTGGGCCATTCTCACCGCGATCACGATCACAGCCAATTCACCGCCGGTGAGGAGGGCGAGCGTATTTTCCGGCTGGGTCTCGCCGCCGACGTCTGCTTGGCCACGGGAAAGGCCGTGACGGGCTATTTGTCGGGAAGCACCGCCATCATAGCCGATGCTGCGCATTCTGTCTCCGACGTGGTATAGCCCATTAACCACTTGGCTGTTCATTTTCTTTTGGTTGTTCTTACTCTTAAGATCCTTGGAAGGGGAAGTAGAATCTTTTCTTCTTCTTTGGGTTAGTTCAGATCACCTTGTGTTGTTTTAATTCTTTCGCCCAGGGAAAGCAAACTTAATAACTTTTTAACTAAGCTCCGTAAAGTTGCGGAAGGAGCTTTTGAATGTGTAAACAAAGTTTATGTATTTGCAATGATGAGATCGGGCTATGATTTACATAAATTTTCCATAGATTGGTCAAGGCAAAACGACGAAGAATTGTGATGGTTATCATCCTTTTGTAAGATAAATTCGGGAAATTTGAAATACATATGAACAAGGATGAATCGTTTGAGAACATTGTATCATCATCTTGAAAAAGCAAACTGTTTAAGTTATCTTAAAAGTTCAGTGGGGCAAACAATCAAAGCCCATCCTTCACTTAGGCATATCCCGTTTACCTCGTCGCTGTGCTTCTCTTCTTTTGAATGGTAACGGGGAGCTTGGTTCATTCGGGGAAGTAAAGTAGAAGGCTGGTTTTGTGCTTAGTCACAAATGAACAGTCTTTTCAACTGTTCTAAATCTCTCATTAATTCCTTGGTTTGTCCTTATTTCTTCTCTCTTACTTTTTCCTAACTGCAGGTTCTTAGTGGCGTCGCATTATGGTCATATAAAGCAGCAAACGTTCCTAAAGACAAAGATCACCCCTACGGTAATCTCTTCAAACGCATACCCCTCATTAATCTGACTAAAATAAGTTTTACTTCATCTTGATCTCTACTGTATGCTATATGAAGTGAAATCAACGTGAAGGAGCAACACTGTAGAAACCTTCAGGGACAGTATCAATGTTTCTGAAAATGTATGGCCTTGGCAACTTAACCTTTGTGTCTGTCTTTTGGATGACATAAATGCTATGGACATCGACACATACCCTTTCCTTATGGATCACATGTAATGGTCCAGTTTTAAAAGTCTTCTTTTCTTTTAAGCCTCTAGTATCTAATGCATGGTGATTCATGTCTTGCTGGGCGTTATGTTGAATCCAGTTTCTGCATGACCATGACATTTATTCTCTCTATCTCATGCGAATATTTAAGTTGTTTACTTTCAATTGATATTTGGTTGAAAACTAATATTTAGATGACAGGGCGTGTCATAACGCTCTAGAAGAGAAATCTCTGACACATAGTAGATATGCAAATTAGTATGACTGTTTGTCATTGATGAGGTTTGCTGTGACATGATATTGTTGTAGTGCTTCAAGATGCTAAACTAAAGCAACTGTGTCTGCTTGCTCAAGGATTCACTTTCTTTTGCTGCAGGACATGGTAAATTTGAGACTTTAGGAGCACTTGGAATCTCTTGTATGCTTTTGGCTACAGCTGGTGGTATTGCCTGGCATGCTCTAGATCTTTTACTTGTATGATATGTTTCTTACTCATTCTCTGTCTCGAAGAATATGTGTTACTGGAAAAAGTAGTGGTTCACTAACTTGTTCCTTGCTATAATATTCTCAGATGATTGAGTGAATTCGATCTCCTTGATTAATAATGAGAGACATTCATCTCAGCTGTAAGGGATGCTTTTATTTCCTTGCAGGGTTTGTTGTCTGCCACACCTGAAATAGTGAACCATTCTGTCCTAAATGAACATCTTCATAATCATCATCATGGTGGTCATCACCATGGACTTGACATGGAGCACCCCATCCTTGCTCTCACTGTGACAATCATATCAATATCTACTAAGGAAGGGTGAGTTTGTCAGTTTTCTCTGCCAGTGTAATTAAGATTTTTTTTGTTGCAGAGATTGCATAGAAAAGGAAGATACCAATTTTTAGTGTATATGGTGTTACTAATACAATGCACAGTTCTTTCCTTGTTGCATGACAGTATGATTTTTAATGTGTCTAAGTGGGTATTTTCACGTCTATGCTTTCACAAACGTGTAACTTAATGTTTTACCATGTTTCAGATCTGGTAATTAATCAATATGTTCATGCATGTCTTATTTTTACCGCAGCCTTTACTGGATAACAAAACGAGCTGGTGAAAGGCAAGGTAGTGGACTAATGAAAGCAAATGCATGGCATCATCGTGCAGATGCAATTTCATCAGTGGTTGCCCTTATCGGTGTAGGTAAGAAAACTTACTTACATTTCATAGATTTAGCAATAGTTCAATAAATCTTTTAGTTCGACTCTTAAGGCATTGTCTATGAACTTTTTGGTCCTCTAATTGACAAATGCTGAAACAGAGTCATTTGTCCTAATTCAGGAGGTTCCATCCTGGGAATAAAGTTTCTGGATCCCCTAGCAGGACTTGTTGTCTCAGGCATGATTTTTAAGGCTGGACTTGAAACTGGTCACCAAAGGTTTGTTCCTTTCTGAATATTACCTTGCATTTTATTGGAATATTAACAACATAACCATAGTGATGCAAGACCTTATTTCAGTACTTTCCATTTGCATTATAACATGATTTCTTAGTTGTATTATGGGAATAAGGGAAGTAAGAAAGAGACCAGCCCTAGGAAAGGAATGAGCTTAACTACCATTGCTATCCATGAATGCACACTATCTGTAAATTTTGATACTATTATATGATCACTTGCTCCTCCCTTCATCTTGCGCATGAAAATTTGTTTTTATTTCTTTGAAGAATTAGTCACTCCTCATTGGCTAAAGGCACTCAAGTAAGTTAGCTGAGAAGAGCTGCATGTCTTAGATGTCCTTGTAATGAGGAAGTCATAATAATGACTGATTTGTTCACATAGAATTTTCATGTCGTATCTATGATTCAGTGAACTACATGTTTTCCACTTTATCCTATTCTCTACATTAATCTTGAATTTTCTCTTTTCTTTGTTTCAGCACTTAAAGTATCCATGGTCGTAACTATGTTTTTAGTGCCTAAGCTTGGATGGACTATTGTAGCATTCTGACTAATCTCTTCATTCTGACATCTCTTTTCTGACCACAATTCAGCATCTTGGAACTGGTGGATTCTGCAATCCCAGCTGAAGAATTAGATCCAATAAAAGATACAATACTTAAAGTTGAAGGAGTGAAGGTATGTGTAATTTGTTTTTGTGACAGTATTTAGATCTTTTGGAACTCATTCTACAACTTTTTACACTTTGAACAAAGCCCTTGTGAAAAGTAGGCATTAAGTGCATTTCAAATTTGCATTTGGCGCTTCAACCATGTGTAGAGAGTCATATTGTAAGATGGGGATAGAATTCAAGCATATGATTGGAGGTGCTTAAAACTTGATCATCTTGAGCCCTTAAATCATAACAAGTAATCCTTGGTTAGGTGATGAAGGACTTGTGCCTTTATGTGTAAGTATTCTGAAATTCAATATAAACCTATGCAATGCTACAAAAAGCACTCGCACAACATGACAATTGGATACTCTTCTAGGGATGTCATCGATTAAGGGGAAGGAGAGCTGGTTCATCTCTTTATCTTGATGTGCATATTGAGGTGAGTTTTTGTTCTAATAATTTCAAAGTCCAATTTATGTAGTGAGAAATGAAAATTCACAGGAAGCGGCTGGAAATTTCCAGTGTTCACACATGATGTGACATAACTGCAGGACTGGTTTTGCTTAACAATATCTTTTATTTATGTACCATAGGTTGATCCTTTTGTCAGTGTAAGTGCAGCACATGGAGTTGGTGAAACTGTTCGTCGTAAAATTCACGAATCCCACCCTGAAGTTACAGAAGTTTTTATACACATAGGTATCATCCTTCCTTGTCCATTCCAGTTTTACATTTTTTTATGTGGACATGGACATCCTAGTATCTTTGATGATATTTTATTCAGTCAAATGGATGAAACTGGTCAGTGTTGGTTGGTTTTCTTTACTGGCATGAAAAGATCAAATATAGATTAGGCTATAGTAGAAGCCTTGGGTTTGGGTGGTCTTCTTCTTCTTTCTCTCATTCTGCATAACTTTTTGAAAAGAATCTCATGGCAGACATGGAAGTTACTAAAGAACAGGAGGAATCAAGCAATTGGAGCACGTCACCTGATATTTGTCCTATGCAAGAAATTTGAGAGGGCAAAATTTCAGGAGTGCATATCTCATAGCTCCGGCATCTTATTATAATTATTATTATATTCTGTATAACTTTTCAAGAGAAATCTCATGGAAATTTGATGACAACAAAGAATGACTGCCGTATTTTATGAAGATTGAGCTTTGCATCAATCTGCCACTCAGACATCAGTCTAATGGGATTAAGATTTCTCTATTAGTCAAGTCAGTTGTCCTTTTTCACATGACTTGGAAGTCTATTTGTCTCTTGACAATTTCCTCAACATCCCTACGATATGGATTTTATTGATACTTTGTAGTTCACCTCTTTAAGCACAATGCTTAGGAAGCTTTAGGTATGAAGCCAAAAGGAAGTTACTCTTCTTAGGTATTCGCTGCAACTTCCAATAAAATTTCATCATTCAAAAAGACAAGTTCCTTTGAAAGTTCAATCCAGATCAGGCTCACTTCTTTTGACACTCATCAGTCTTACATCAGTTTTGGGGCTCTAATTAATGTCGAAACGAATATTTAGGACTTGAATTTCATCTTTGTAAGTTCACAGAGTCTAAACTCAATGCGAATTGAATAAACTCTGGTGAACATAGATATTATTTTCCCTCAGCTTCAACTAATTATCATACATAAACCTTATTAAAAAAATTGCAGCTTTCCCATTCACCTTAATGGATCTCAGTTTTTTTTCCCTTGTCAAATATCTGTAGACCCTTCGACTTCTCAGTTTTCGCCAACGAAGGTGGATGAACAAGGACTCTTAGAGGGGTTGGTTGTTCCGAACAGAAACAATTCTGTGGACGACAAGGCAATTGAAGCTGTTGTTCGTAATGCTGTCTCATCGAAGCTTTTGAAGGTATTAGTTAGTTCTTTCCATGTTTTCGAGATATGCACAGACCATTTAACTCAACTACTATATCTGTTGCTGCATCTTTTGCTATTTGCTGGTATTTGAATAGACAGGCATTTGTATTATGACTGAAAAACTTGCATCCGTGTGCACGAAAATCTGTTCGTGCATACATTCCAGATGTATGGTATCTTTCCTGAGGCCAACTGTTATCCCTTGCAACTAGCATGGCTAAGAACAAATCCGTAGTTCCAGCTTTCACCTTCGATGCATATGGTGCAAATAAAGACCGTTGTCTTGTTGCCACCCGAAAACATACAATTAGGCCATACTGTCGCCTAGGTGTTTCTGGAACTTGGCATCATGTGCATGGCCTTAGCATATGGCTTGAGCTTTGTTTTTTTATAGTTAGGTGCCGAATTCCGCCATAGCGGCAACCTATAGCAGCAACCTATAGCATCAGCAGCCAAACTTTCCATTGCAACCGCATATAATATGACAGTCTCCAGCTTGTTTCAGCAAATGATTGTGGAGCGCATAACACACCACGTGTTGCAAGGCAAAGTCCTACTTGAGGTTGAGGTCTCCATGCCTCCAGAGAAGTCAATACGGTAGTTACTCTCCCACTATTCTGCCTTTGTTCTTTGCTAAAATATGAACTTCTTCTGGTCATTTGATTATGTTCTCACTCCTCGTTCCAGAGATGCAATGGAGGTAGCAAAAGAAGCCGAAGAGGAGGTTTTGAAGACTGACCCTAACATAGTTCACGTCAGCTTTCAACTAAGGTTGGGGCGTCGAATACCCCATTCCATTGATGATTTCGAAGAAAGGAATCGGGAGGCCAAGCAGTAATCGAGTTTAGAGGCTTGTAAAGTCATTGGGGACTTTTAGAGTGAAGCACCAACAATGGTTAGAAAGTATATGTAGAATAAAAATCTGTTCCACCCCTTGCAGCATGTGGGATCAAGGATGGGGTCAGACTTTTCTAGTATATTGCAGGCCTGACCCTGCAAGAGCCAGGCACTTGCTTTCTCTCTCTTTTTGGGGCCTGGAATGAGTTACTTTGAAGTTCAAGCCCACAAAACCGGTTTTGAGCCATTATTTCTTATCTTTTCTTCTTTGGCAAGATTTTTTTTTCCCTAAATCCCATTCCTTCTTTACCCTGATCTCATGAGAAAGAAAGCTATAAGGAGAAATTGGTCAGAAATCAAAAGAATGTTGGTGTCAGAATTAGTGTGCTGGAGATTTATTGATCATATCTCCATTGATGTTCCATTTTGAGATCGATGCTGTCTTGATCTCCCGAAAGTGGATTAATCCAGCAAGATCTTATTGGTATTTTCCAAGTTCACAAGAATGCTAAATCCTCCAACATTCCGGTTCGGACATTAATCGAGGACGGAAAATTCTGAAGCATATTAGACTACCGCGATATTCAAAAGAAAATAATTATGTATGCAAAGAGAGAGAAAAGAGATGTATTACGTGACAAGGGCAGATAGAAGAACTCAATGGGAGAAGCTGGGAAGAAGACATGAACGGACGAAAAAATCACGAAGGAAACCAACGAACCATTGATCAGATAATTGTAGTCTGATAATTTTTAGTCGACATTTGTGTGTTTCCGAGAAGGTCATCATCATATCAATGGCTCTGGTTCAGCTTCTAAAGAACAGGAGGAAGAAAGAAGGAAACACAAGAAGACGTAAATCAAGATCGCTCGACGACAGAAAAAATCGCAACTTTACGTAAAACCGGATCGAATTCATGGGGACGAGGAAAAAGGGTAAAAAGAGGAAGCGAGGGCGAAGGCTCAGAAGGATCCATTGGTAAGTTTTGTAATCAATGGTTTTCCTCAGAAAATAGGTAGTTCTCAATCATCATCGCCTCCTCCCCCTTCCACAATGTCAACACAAAATCAAAATAGAGAGAGAGAGAGAGAGAGAGAGAGAGAGAGAGAGAGAGAGAGAGAGAGAGAGAGAGAGAGAGTTTTCGTGCGCTTCTGCTGGTGCGAGCGATGGAGGTCGAAAGTGGCTGCTTCTTCAGTTATATACACGAGAAGAACCCCCGAGAGAGAGGAGGCCGCAGCGCAGAATTTGGAATTTAGGGTTAGGGTTTTCTTGGCAGTGTGGAAGAAAGGTGCGGACACAGGAATGGGCCATGGTGGGCCGAAATTTGTTTTGTAAACTTGGTCGCAATTGACCCAAAAGAAATGGGCCAATAAAAATACAGAATTGGATCAATTTGCTAGTAATTGCATGTTCTTGCTTTGTATATTATACGCAGGGAATTTGAATGGGCGGTCCTCTTTCCATTAGAAGTTAACCAATTCTCAGTTTGGAATTGAGAACCGAGAATCGGACTAGAAGGCAGGTTTCCATTTTTGTAGAACTGAAATCTGGCCCATTAGTTCGGTTCGCCGGTGAATATTTGGACCGGCCATGGTAGTTTTTGCCTCAGCTAAAACTTCACCGATCATCAATTACAAACAATAATCGCATCTAACATCCCCATAAAGAAGTGAAAAACCAAACAACAGAGCACAAAAAAGGCACAACCATGTGGGAACAAACAACAAAATCAATGAAGATTCTCCAAGAGATATGAAAAAAGAGAGATTATTAAGAGCTGATGTTTTAGAGGTCTTCAAGGCTCGAACTATGTAGAAACTAGAGTTGAGCATGGTTCTAGGGTGGATTCAAAAACCTGAAAATCGGATCGATGGGAATCGATTAGGTTTTATGCTCCAAGGTATGCAAGATAGGTTTCAGGTTACAAAATTTGACAAGTCTGCTTCGACGAGTAGGTTTTAGGTTTCTAAGCTTGGAACTTGGACTCTGGAACCTAAAATAACTCTTTTATATTTGATGGTGTTCGATGATGAGTGTAATTTGGAATCACTATTTTGAGTTTTTATTGTTGGCAATATCTATGACTGAAACTTTTCTTTATTAATGTTTCATATTTTTCATATATCTAAATATGAATTGAGATCAGTGAATTACAGCAGCACATGATAATTAGGAACGATAATTCATTGTAAATGGAACATGTGTGACCTTGGAATCTACCTTAGAACCTGTAACAAGATAGGCTTTGAGTTTTATAATATGTAGGGAAGGTTCAAGATTCCGAAAAATAGGGAACTTCTTTCAATAGATAGGTTCTAGGTTCTATATGAAACTTGGAAGAAATCTAGAACTGTTCAATCTTAATAGACGCACAAACGTGCTCCAAGGACCCTCATTGCGTTATGAGCATGAGGCTGAGGGAGGCATGCATTGTGAGGCTTGAGTAAGTATCGGTTCACTTTTGTGAGGAGAACGGGTGATAAGAAGAGTAATTACAGTTTTTGGTAGGGATAGTAGTAATAATATATTGGTTCGGTTCGGGGTGGTCTGACCACGAACCGGACTGATATTTGCCGGTTTCAACATTTAAGAATTAGGGACCGACTAAAACTGGCTAGCTTGATTTGGTTAGGGTGATTTTCGGTTCGATCTTGTCATGTCCTTTAATCACCCCTAAATTTCATCCCTTTATAACTAAACCCACCCAATCTCCATCAAATAGATAATATCTCTCTCAAACATTCAAATGTAATCTAAAGTTGTACCCTTAGAATTATTTATCTTTCATTCTTGTTTTTAGTTTTCCTATTACGTGTAGGATCTAATTTGTCATAATTAAGAATCTTGCTTGTTCTATTTATGTTTATTGTTGCCATTTATTTTTTTTAATGTTTGATTTTACTTTCATAGGAATTAGTTTTGTCAATTTTCTTTTCAAGAAGCCTAATTCTTTTTTTTACCTTGTCGAGCATATTTATGGATCAATTATCATGTAGATTTAGATTAACTAGACGATCTTATAAAATGGTCACTTGCTTATAAAATTTCATTTTTGTTTTGCGTATCACCATCAAACGTTTTCTTACCTATTTTCTTTTAACATATTCATATAATGAGATGATAGGATGAGGGAAAAAAAAGACTCTTTGTTACATTCTTCAACTTGAAAATTTTAAAGATGTAATTTTTAATTAAATCAAAATTTTGCATATCATATATTTTACAAAAAAAAAATCAAGATGCCTCATTATGCATCTATATTTCTAAATAATCTCATCAATTTGGATTGATAAAAATAGCGTCATCCATGAAGGTTCACTGAAAAACATCAAGATGCCTCATTATGCATATATATATATATATATATATATATATATATATATATATATATATATATATGGATAATCCCATAATGTCTTAAGTGCTCTGTTTAAGAATGTCTTGCCAATAAATAAAGAATACAGGAAGATTCCTGGCTGTAGTAAATGAAAAGACTTGATTTATATTTTCTTCAAAATTTCTCTTTTTGAAAAAAAACTAATTTGTATTGAAGTAAAATTTTAAAAAGAAAAAGAAAAAATGTAATGTTTAATGTTTGCGGGGTACCAATAATAAAAAAAAATAAAACAAGTGAAATGCTTAATTATAAACTAGATTCTAAATAGGAATAGAGATAAATAGAAGAAAATAAAAAAAGAAGTGAGGCCGTCACTTTAAATTGCAAAGAAATGGATTTTTTTCTTCTTAGTGAAAATGACAATGGATTTAGTTATATATGGGTGGAAATAGCATATCCCATTCTGATTTGAGGACAAAATCTTGACATTAGCCATTCTTCAGTTGTATCTTGGGATTTTGTACTGCATCATGTGACAAATGCCGCAAATTTTTGTGCAATATTTATTTGTTGCAACCAGAAAATATGAACAGGGAATAAAACTCTATAAAAGAAATGATAAATTTTATAACGACCAAATCAATGTTTACATTAATAAATATAGATGACCAAATTACAGACCAAATATAGACTTGCCAAATGCTATTGGCACTTTGGATATTTATGAATTATATCTTCTATGATGCAGCATCTCAAACCCGTATATATTCGCACTATGCAAATATAACTCTGTCAAAAGCTCCACAAAACCGGCACACTTAGAGAACACCCTCTTTCTACCACACTATAAAGCTAAAGAGACTCGTCTTCTCAAAAACAAAGAAGACACTATGTGTGAATCGAAAAGGCGTCTATTAAGGCTACCGTATGTGAACTGAAGAGACCAATATTGTTAAATCTCCCGCATGTGAATTGAAGAGACGTCGATTCGATCTTCCACATGTCAACTTCTTACTAATGTCGAGCCATTGATCAATGATTGAAAATTACAATATTTAGGCGGTCAGCTAACTAATGTACTCAGCTTTATAATTTGTATTCATGTTCTCTTGTTAAAGGTCATCCAAATCCATCTCAAATAGGCTACGTGCATGGTGCAGGAAGGTGACTAGTCATATTTGAATTTTAGTGTCCAATCCCTAATGTTACTGGCATACCCAGAAATCTACAGATTTTAGGACGATTGAGGTTGAAGAAACCATGGGATATGGACTTAATGGCTTCCTCCTCGTTGAAATTGTCATGAAGGAGAATGCATCTGTTTTTGAAACACACAGTCGATAACATTAATTTCAAAGGTTTCGCCAGCTTATGTATTATTGTTGATAATAAACAAGCGCTAATATCCCTTTGAAAGTTACTATCCACGTTGAGAATTTACTAACTATAAAGTGTTGGGAAAATTGCTTTTCAGAATTAGTATTATATCATGTAGAGAGATTACTAGCCAATACCCTTGGATTTCTTTGGTGCACGAGTCTAGTTTCAAAGGAGATTGGAGGAGTTTTGTGAAGGTTTCGCGCTCCTGGATATCAAATCTATGCTCGTTCAAGTTTGTTGCTCTGAACGGGGACACTGAACTTAGATGTACACTGTTGAAAATCAAAGCTCTAGTGATAATTGAAGATAATGGTGTGTGAACATTAATGAAGATGAACCGATGATCGGTCCTGGTTTTAGTTTGAAAAAATTACAGATATGATATTTGAGCGTGCGATTCATAACCTTGTTTTGATGATTCATCTTGTTATTTGAAAGTTGTTTCTTTTTAAAGCTATCTCGAATTTGTCTTAGTTTGTAGTTGGACTGCGTTATCTCTCTCTCGTATTTCCATGGACCTAAATGAAATTTTATTTTGACAAAAAAATGGAACAGGTTAGTGATATGGGGAAGTTACTTCATGAAATGTACGAATCTAGTGTAAATTGCATTGTTTAGAAGCCTTGGGAAAATGAGGATATGTTTGGTTGGAAAGATTTGAACGGGCAACAAACGATTTTTAGGGAGGGATTCATAATTGCACTAAAGTACAGTGACCACGAACGAAGCTTATCGGTTTCTATTGCCATCCTTGAAAGTATAGAAAGAAGCCTAAACCATAAAGAATGAAAGCGAATCTAACAAGTAACGACTCACCATAAACCCTCTGTACTTCAAACATCCAAACCCATCTCACCTTCCACAGCATTCCAGGAAGAAGATCCAGTTCATCCAAGTTTTGACATTTCTCTCATAAATCATGTTAGAGATATTGTTATCTCTAACAAATTATTCATTTGACTGGTCATTGTCTCGTCCCTAAATTTTGTGAATTCAGACTATTCATGTATGTGAGACTATATATATCAAATGCACAAGTCCCTCTATATTTGGACAACACATTCAAAAAGAACTAGAACTAGAACTAAAACTATCTAAGATATGATGAACAATGAGCTCCGAGCAATATGACCACCTATCAATTCAAGAAAGAAACCCGAGACTAACTCACCACGTTTTTTTTACCATTGAGGTCCCTTTTGGGGCCTTCCTGCTTGATCTTAGAGTGTGCAACGCTATGTCCCGAACCATTAGGAGTTGTCCTCACACTTGCTGTCACAGGCATTTGATGGGGACAAATCGGTGCTGAAACATCTTTCGAAGCCACTGCGTTACTCCTCTTCCTCTTTTTGTTGAAAAACCCACATTCCATTGCTTCCAATGCTTTTCTCGTCAATGGCCGGTTCCGAGTACTTTGCCTGCAGCTGCTCCTAATAAGCTGTTGCTCTATGTTGGAAGCGCCATAGGATGGATATGACAGCTCTGTCTGCTGATCCGACCCAGAGGATGGATTTGATGATTTGGCAGGACATGTTTGATCATGACTTTGCCCTACTTTCTGGGTCAAGGGTTCATGAGTTCCAGTATTGGCTGATACTTGCTGGAGATTCAAGTTGATCAATGCATGGGAATCTTTCTTGTCTAAAGATGGAAATTCATCCTTAGAACTTTCAGACATGTGCTCCTCCGGACTGATTTCAACGAAGGAACATGGAACCGAAAAGTCTTCAGATGAAGCTCCCTGCAAGACTATGCTCTTGCTCTTAACAGGTGAAAGGAAATGATATTCATTCTTGTACAACTCTCTCTGCGCAGAGAGATTTCCGGAGCAACTTTTCACCTCTTCAAAAGCAAGAGGACTTAAATCTTGCTGTTGTGTGGTGGTGCCCTTGCAATCTGGGTGGCCAGCCTTCATTTCCAAGTCGAATTGACAGTTCTTAAGCAAGATTGGCCGTATATCATCAATAGCTCTTGTTGCATCACCTGATTTATGAGAGCCTGCTCTATGATCAGTTGCATCATCTTTGTCTTCAGACACTTCAGAAGCATCCTTTTCAGTTAGCCCAGAATGAGTAGATGCGCGATTCATCTCACTTGGTAAAAGTCTCACCTCTCTCATATTAGCCTGTCCTTGACAGGCTGAACTAGTGTCCACTATCATGAAGCTAGCCAAAGCTGGACTAGGTTTTGAATTCTGGGGCTGCAGATACCTCTGGTGGCATTTCCTATACGACGTGTCGTCTGAGTCACACTTTGATGATGCATCCTGCCAGCTTTCTTCCTTATGATTAATTTCTTTTACTGCTCCAAGTTTGAGCTCAATAAGCTCGGGCTCAGATGCAACTTTATTCAAGATATCGCTGATAGAGTCAAAGTAGTGGTTTCCTTTCACAAGACGCCTTTTGTTAAACTTTTTAATGCCTGGTATGAGGAAGACCAAAGAATGCTTTGACCCAGAAAGACTGGAATCCCGAGGCTGCTCAGAGTGCCATCCTCTATCTAAAAGGCGAGGCCAAATAGCTTCCCAGAAAAGATCACTTGACCTGGTTTTACTTAGTCTATAGTCCCCAGTTAGAAGCTTAATTATTTCGGAGGGCGAAAGTAAAGAGCAAGATTTTCCCGTTGGAATGGGTGGAACGATGATTTTCCTTTTGGTAGACTCATTGACCACACGGGTGAGATCTCTCTTTCCTGTGCCAATTCCTACTGCTTCGACTAGATTGCCAAGACCGACTGCATCCTTTACAGTGAATACGTACTCTTCAAATGAAGTTCTTCCCTCTTCCATCTGTTGAGAAACCTGCAGCCAAAATATCCAGATCAGCATTCTGTGATGGTTTTCTCAATAAAACATATATAACTTAATAATCCAAGGATACAGATTCAGTAACAAATATAACGTGCTGCACCAGCAGTTCTAACATTCACAGAAACTGATGTGTTTTAAAGATTGGAATGAATTCGCTGACACAAAAATAGTTTGCGAATTCATAGTAAAATTCCTAAGATGAAGTGAATTCAAGGAAACATTATTAGATGCTCCCTCCGATGTTGAAGCCATATTATTAGAGAAATGGAACGGGTCTTCAGCCTAGAGCCTTTACAGTTTAACGGGGAAGAAAGATTAGGTAAATTCAGTGACTTAACAAATTCAAATATTGCGAAATTCAAAGGAGATGAAGAGACGATTTAACTCCCTAGATACCTTTCAACCTTATCAGCTGCTATGGATATTAATCTAGCAGGTGTGAGCCGATTATAGCAGAAACTTACTCCCGGCTGAAATTTGGTACTTAGCCCAATGATGAGAGAAACCAGAAAATACTTGTATATAAAAAGTACCCAGCGCTTGCTGAAAGGAAAAACCATATATCCCAACATATGACCCACTTTGCTCAATCTTCCAATCTGTGGTCTCACTGGACATGTTACATTGCCCAAATAATGTTTGAGACTGACAGCATGGAGAGAAACATACTTCTCACCGGCATGACAGGAATATTTAAATCTACAGATCTGAATAGTCAATATAGCAAGTTTTTATTATGGAAAATTGCCATGGCTTTATATCAGAGTCCAGTATCAAATTTGTATTGTCTATAGAGTTGGAAGTAGCATTATAGATAAGATGTTTATAATGGGAATTATCAATGTTCTTCATGTTTGAGCAAATGTTGCCAGTTCGAGAAAACAACAGTCACTATCTGAATGACTAAACAGTGAACAAAACAGACTGTAATACACTTATGAGAATCGTGATCATAAAGGTCAAACGTAATGCTAAAAGTAATCTTAGCAAACACTGGAGACATCTGCTGCCAAAGCAGAGTTACTAGTGTGCTGATCATGGTGCTAACACATTGTTCAGGGGAAAAAAGGGCAGGGCAGAGAGTGTATGACATTCAAGTCAAAACATCAAAATATGAGGGTTCTAATGCACGTTCAATTAAATTATCGTCTGACCAGAATGAATAAATGTGACCATACCTCAATAAAAAGCCTTTGGCAATCCTCTGAGATACGAGAAACTAATCGAGATAGTAGTTCCTGGTGCCTCCATCCTGTGAATATCTTCTTCCCGGAAACACACCTCTTTCGGAACTTCCTACTGCCTGACCATCTGAGATATCTCGATGAACCATAAAACTTCCCGTAGTAAAAGCGCAATATATCTCCCATCTGTTTACTCTGAACAAACCTCTTAACAAGGACAAGATTCTTCCCAAAGATATACAGACCAAGGAGAAAGCCATCACATTCAGCATTAGTCCAATCTTCGCTGGATGAATCAGCCAGATAGTAGACGCTGACATCTAGATGCACCGTAGTTTCTGATTCCTTTACTGAAGAATGCACATCCATCTTGTCATCTCCACCTGCTTCACCAAGCCGTTCAAAATCTTTCACATCTTGTCCATTAGCAAACATTGTGTTTGGAGTCATCAGATTCCCTTCTTTGCCAACAAATTGGGAACCCATTGATTTATTTGCGTCCTTTATCGGATCATACTCCACAACTAGAGAAGGAATTTCAGCTTGGTAATGATCTCCGACCCGCGGAAGGACCTCTGGCTCTCCAAAACTATCATTGGTCCTAGAGAAACAAGTCGGGAGTACCTGGTCTGCAAATTTCTCTTCAGTGCCTTCCATCTTGCTGTGATCAATAAAGATAGTCTGTCTCTGAGATAATTTGAATCAAAATCAATTTTCAGAACACTCATAGAATAAACATCTTGCTAGTCAAAGAACAACCTCATATAACATCTAAGAAAAGACTTATAAACGGACTCAGACTAAAGTCTCTTGATATTACTGTGTTATCCCATTCATTTTCACAGATAGTAAATTTGCTCCCATCTCGTGCAACCCAAGTCATGAAAAGCATGAAATGATGCCTCCATTTAGGACCACTTACAAATGCATATTTGAATAATCAAACTTGTCATACGAAATGTGATTTCCCTGATCAAGAGTATGATAAAACTCTTAAATATTCTACACTGATAAAGGGGGATATAAACCTATTAATAGATGCCTCAGTTTTCACAACAACCCACTAGTGAACCCCATTACTTATGACTTCTGATTCGATATCGATACTATACATGAAACTGCATCAGAGTGACATGGCACCTCCGAGCCAATCAGAATACCACCTGGTTTTCCTATTGTATCAAAATCATCAAATGACATGTAAGAAGGTGCTAAAGTTGAAACTTTTACTACCATATCTATCTTCCACAGTGCTCAGTCATTTGCTTACCTAGAATATTAAAATCTGCATTCTAGCCCAAAAAGGAAGATGGGTGTCTTTGGAATTAGAAGATGAGCAACAAAAAATCGCAATAAGATCACAAAACGACCTGCTAATAAGTAAAACAGCATAAATCGAAGTGAATGAATTGTCTTAAAGCCCAAATTGATTGAATTAACGAGCAAATGCTTTCTGGGAAGAAGTATGTCATTCCTGAATCAATTATCCGATCACAGAAAACAAGAACACATTATATGATCTGCGTTAGAACCTGAAAGCAATATATGAATGGAGCTACTGCGAAAATAAACCTGTAGAGCTACGAGCAGCAATCATCGAGACATCTACAAATTCAAAAGATGCCCCCAGCCTACAATGTCTCGATAAATAAATAGACAAAGTTAAAACAAATAACATTCGAGCGAAGGAATCGTAGAATCACCCTGTCAACCAAAATCAGTTTAAGTTTTGCATAAGCCCATACGATCTCAAAACATATTAAACTGATAAACAACAAGACAATGAGGAGATACATCGAAATGGATATAACTAGCGAAGCTGAGCATGCAAGGAATGATCAAGGAAAAAACAGTGATGTAACCATTGGAGAAAGAACTCACACGTCAAGAAGCCACGCCCTTAAACGAACAGCAGAGCAAGTGGGTCTTTGCGTTGATACTTGATTGCCACCTTTCTGTCGTGAAAATTAAGGAGGAAGCACGACGCAAAGCAGTCAAGGAACAGAGGGAATAAGGCAAATAGTCATGTTTTTAGAGAGAGAGAGAGAGAGAGAGAGAGAGAGAGAGAGAGAGATACATATACTGAAGATGATTCTCCAGCTGAGGGAAGTTGAATTCTTTAGGACTTTGCCAAAGAGGGAGAATGTAGAATTAGCAGAACGAAATTGTAAGATTCAGAGAGAGCGAGAGAGAGGGACGGGGACGGGGATGCTGTCCGGTTTGATTTACCTGAGTGCGATGCCACTCGCGTTTTCATGAGTTCAAGCCTCGGTGCGACAATCTTCTTTTCGGATGGCAAACTAAAACCTCACCAGTTTATAAGTGCATAATTTCTCTTTAGCCTTTATAAAAAATTTTCTTTTCTGTAATTTCCTGGGTTTATTACGACCGTTCTTTTTTCAGGAGCGGCTTGCGGAACATCGCTCCATAAAGAAATAAGTCAAAATGAGTCATAGAATCTCGAGTTAGCCCCGTTCGACTGTAACCTCATAAAAGGCGAGACTTGCCCAAACAAGACCCGACCTACTCCCTAGCTTTTTTAAGCAAGCCAGATACCACTCCGTGTCTTCACGAACGCGATGAACATTCACTGGTCCGTATTGTTAGGACACGTGCCGACTTATTATTGGGTCAGAGTTCTTGTAACGGGTTACAGCCAATCAACTATGAATCTTACTAAACTTGTCTATATACCGAGATCTTATCCATTAATCGTCATAATCCTCTGGTTATAAATGCCCTGCAATTTTATTTTATTTTTTTGAGGAGTTTTGGGTGTGACTCAAAAACACTGATCAGAGGCAGAGCTTATCACCCATTAGTGGCTTTCCAAAATGGGGAATAGCCAGTTAGAATCTTGGTTGTTTGCCCCTTGTTTCAGGTTGGTTTTCTGACAAGGAATGCAAGCCATGAATGATAGAACTCACATTGAGAAGGGATGCTTGGACAGTCAAGCATTTGAATAATGCTGGAGGACTCCCAACTGATAATATCTGTCATTTACAGCTTGACAATTTTCTGGTCTCAAGTGTTCTGTTTCCCTGAAGAAAGTAGCAAAGGTCATGGAAATGTGGCAGTGTTGCTTTTCTTTGGAAAGGAATGTGAAATTGAGCCAAGAAAAGGTCCAATGAGTCCTAAATATATCGTGTGAATACCAATTTAATCCTAAAATTTTGCTTAAAATTTCAATATAATCATTTCACTCGATTTTTGCCGTAGATAGCTAACATGGTAGTTCCCAACATAGGATGGCCGACATTGACTGAACCGCCACGTCAGTGATTCCTAATGAAAATTGATCGCAAAACTATATTGAAATCTCACACAAAAGTTTACGAGTAAATTTATAAAATTAAAAGTTTTAGACTAAATTTATTTCTGTATAATAGATTTTGGATTGACTAGATAATTATCCCAAGCTCGGGCTAACTAAGCCAAAGAAGCATCAAATGACATATGTATTTGAAAATGTGAAGGTAGATCAGGGCAGCAAAACTTGGCTCTATGGAATTCTGCAAGCATGTTGAAGAAACTTTGGCATTTATTGAGGCAATTGGTCTAGGTTGCATGCGTTATGTGGCAGTTGGTACTCTGTAAATTATGTACCATTGAAATTCATTTTTTATTGAACTCCTAGAAATCCACTTGTTATAAGTAATTCGAAAAATCTCATTGGAGTGGACCCAAAATTGAGTAGCAAAAATGACATGTATAGCCTCCACACTTTGGATCAATATGTAATACTATCCCTAGGCTTTTAGTTCATTCAATGTCTTTGAAATCTTTCCAAATGTTCAATTGAGCTCCAAATTTTTTAATTTGTTCAATTTAATCCCTTAACTTTCCATAATGATGTGAAATCAGTCCTTCAGTATTGCTAACACATTTTCGTAATTACACTATTGCCTAG
The DNA here is from genome assembly GCA_030064385.1 of Melaleuca quinquenervia. NCBI lineage: Eukaryota > Viridiplantae > Streptophyta > Magnoliopsida > Myrtales > Myrtaceae > Melaleuca > Melaleuca quinquenervia. The sequence goes on along the minus strand of CM057728.1, from coordinate 4,823,815 downwards.
ATTTTTTGATTTCTTTTTAGTTCAATCCATTCCCTAAGCCAACAAGGAAAATGTGTGTTATTTTTTCATTGCATTTTACCTTTTTGGTCTTTACAAATAATACTGTAGTTTCATTTAAGTATACATACCATGCCTTAGGGTTATATTGGATTCATATTACTTTATTTATAAGATAAGTGTTTCCATAAAAAAATTATTACACTAGTACTTTATCTATTGATTTCTCATACTTATATTAATCTAAATCTCGTTCCTGATTTTTTAAAATATAAATCTTTCCATTTTTTGTTTTGTGTTCGATTAAATTTAGTTAAATCTATAAAGCATTGATGAGATATGCACTCCCGAAAATTTTCCCTTTCAATCAAACCCATTGCAACAATACAAAGATTAGGAGACACACTCTATTAGTTTTATTCCTCCTATTTCGAGAAGTTTTTTTTGCTTTTCAATGAGATTTCTCTCCAAAGATTATGCAAAATTAAAAGACATATCGTCCAAAAAAGGTGTCAACGGGATCGATAAGATACGTATTTCGGAATTTTGTCCCTCTCAAACTAATTGTAAAAAGATAGTCGACAACACCAGACATGCTTTAACAGCACGGTTCATCCTATTTAACTTAAGACTGAAAGTTGATTTAGTAATCGGGAAAGTTTCGACCAGAATTTTGAGTCTATTAGTATTTGGGAATATTTGTACCAAAAGTTCATTTTATTAATAATCCAGAAAGTTTGGACCAAAAGCCGAGTCTATTAGAACATGGGAAAATCTAGATCAAAAGTTGTGTTCATAAGTACTTGGAAATGTTTAGATCAACAGTTAATTCTTTTAGTACTTTGGAAAGTTTTGATATTCTACTTTTACTATCTTAGATATCATGAACTGAAATATACTTAAATGGAACTATCCCAATATTTATAAAGACCAAGAAAGGTAAAATGTAATAAAAAGCTGGTCACAGCTTTTTGATTACATGGGAAATGAATTGAGAAGAAGAAGAAGAGAGTTTCCAAGATCTGGGAAATATTGTAATTATAAGAACTTTAGGCTTTAATGAAAAGTTGAGACTAGATTCAACTTCTAGAACTAATTCAAGAATACCATTGAAAATGAATTAAAAGCTTGAGGAAAATATTGCAAATTGAGTCAAAATTGAGGGACTTTGTCTCATTTATTCAATCAAAAACAATCTCACTGAAGAGTATTCCCACGCAATTATCCAAACATGAGTCCCTTATAAGGCTGTCAATAAGTTTTACGTTCTGACTTTTATTCGTTGTGTGGCTCGAAGTTGGCGCGAGCATACTTGCTCGACCATGGCCTCAATCCCATCATGGATCAATAATGAAGAAATCCTGATCGACGTGGTGCATGCATGGAGTGCAGATGCAAGGGCGGGATCTTGAATCTCCAGAGGTGAAGGCGAGTCTCGCCGTCGTCGAAGGAGAGCCCCATCATCGGAGAGTATCGGCTTCTCTTCTCCGATGCTGCTGATTATCTGGTCGGACCGGTCGCGGTAATCGCCATCTCCAATTGCTGGCGCGATTACGGCGGGGCTCGGGGCGGGTTGTGTCGCCATCAGAAGCCAGCGAACCAGCAGCATGAGGGAAAGCTCCACCGTAGCTGCCGACGACGAAGGGCTTCGCATTTGCTCGACGAAAAGCCTTGAACGTGCTTACATGTTTTCATCAGTCTGGTGGTGGACAACGATATAAGGTGGGAACGAGGCTGGAATTATCCATAGCGGTTGCTGATCGACGAAGGGGTTGATCGATCCTCCTGGTTCTGAACAGCCCGACCGTCACCCCTGGCGAAAACGCCGTCATCGCCGACGAAGCAGGTTGTGTTTGCCGGTCGAGTCTCTTGCCGAACACTTGTCGAAGGCGGTAATAGGTTCGAACAATGAATGATTTGAAAAACTTTTTCTCTAGAAATAATAAGTCATATAGATTGAAATAATTAGTCAACAAGAAACGTTTACATCGTCGATGATAGTTTATGTCTCAATATCTTCTTAGACGATGAAAATACTTTTCGTTTCTTGAATTTTTGTGCAATACAAACGATTGTTTTATGAGAAGTGATCTAAATAATTCAATTTTTGATAAATAAATGGACTTGAGACATTTATTTGTTCATCGTCCTCCAACCCATTTTGGAAAACAAGGACTTGTCAAAAGCCGGGTTGAAAAATCTTTCGCAGGTCCCTTCCCTCGACCAGAGGACTTGTCCTTCTAAAAATAGTATTAGAATTATCCATACTAGTATCGGCGGTGCTGCATTAGTGTTGGCTAGTTAAAATTAGCCAGATGAACTGAATTGACATAAATAAAAAATATTCACGACTCAATTGGAAAAAAGAAAGAAATTTAAAATTGAATCGACATGATTGCAATGAGCTTACGGTCATTTCGGTATTTTTCCCTTTAGAAGCTTGAGAAAAATCATATATGATTTTTATATCCTTCTCATACAAATCTTTTGAAAACAATAAGATCATTAATGACCGTTTTATTTATTTAAAGAAAGGAAGAAAGAAGTACATATATAAACCCATACGCGACCGTACGGAGGAGTTTGGTTCCCAAGAAAACTCTGCTTTCCTCGGTAACGGTCGGCTTATAAGACGGCACCTCCCTTGCTATCATTTCTAAAATCGATACATTAATATGATTTTCCACCGTCATAAATTGAATTGTACAATTTAGCGGAATTCACCTACAGAGATTCTGTTTCTCAGATGCAGTTGATGTTAATTGAAGATGAAATATAAAACCAAAAAAAAAAAACTTGAAGAAATGTAGATAATTTGATAGTTAACTTCTTTATGCTTCATACATTTCTAATTTTCTACTTCAAATTTTGCTTCTTCGTTATATGAAACCATTTCATTGAATTAATGTAAATTCAGCACACTGTTCTCGGTTCTGATTTCATTTTGCTAGAATTATTTGGGTACAATATCACTGGAAAATTGTCTATTTAAGAATAGGATACATAAAATTTCAAATTAAAAACAAAGAAGTCCACTTAAAAAATATATAAATAACGGAACATATTAAATACATACGCTCTTAATAAATGGAATATATAAATTATTTATTTCAAATAATCAAATATATTACAACGAGAGAATTACAATGAATATAAATGAATTTAATATTTTGATAATATAAATAAGAACAAGTTCATAAACTTTAGTTTTTGCAATAAAAGTTTTGTCCCGTTTTATTTGTAATTCAAGATTTTGGGCTGAAAACTGAGAAAAATATATACAGATCAAAATAATTAAAATACACTCTTAAATATTACAGTTTAATTTTTAAAATTGCAACAGTAAAAGTAAAGAAAACCTATAAATTGAAAAAATAAATAAAAAGAAGAGTAAACACGAGTAAAAATAAACAGAATAAATGCACATGCCATAAATTTACCACCCATTTTATTTCAATAATTAGATTCGCTTCACCAAACAGAACTATCAGGAATAAAGAAGCTTACTTAATTTTTAATATTGTGTAACGTAGTTTAATGCCAAATGTTAAATATTTTGTTCCTTAACTTTCATACATCAATCTGATTAATTGTTCCGGCAGTAGAAACAACTTTCTCATGGGTGATCATTGCTTCTAATGACAAAAGGTTTGGTTAATCCCGATAGTAATGATCATTAGGGCCAACTGATGACACCTGTTAATCTAAGCTTGGCGCCAAAATCAGGCCCGCGCGGGGCCCATCAAGACCGAAGGCCCATCATCCCCGATGGAGTTCCAACTCACTCTTTCTCAAACGGCTCGCTCTCGCGACTCGCACGACGGCGACTCAGTGGCAGTCGTTCCACTTCAAAATTTCGCGGCGTTGATGCAACCTGAATCAAAACAGATGCAGCGGCGGAACACTTTCCCGGAAAATCCGGGCTCCGACCGGAGCTTGTCAGGTGACCCTGCCGTTCCATAACCTTCTCTCTCTCTCTCTCTCTCTCTGTGACATTGCTGTGGTGAACCTGAACGATTGCAGCCGACGAGGAAGACATCGACGGCGACCCGTCGGATGACTGCGTCTTGCTAGGCTCGCACGCCGAGAGAGAGGTTAGCACTCGGCTTTCTGTTGGATCGTTAACTTTTTTTAATGGATTTGCGTTCGGCGTGATCTATGCTCGACCGCTTCTACTTTGCTCTGTCTGGAAGAGTGTTCATGCTTCTAGCCTGTGCGAGAGCTTGATACTGCCGCTCGAATTCAACTCGATTTTTGAGATATCTAGAGCCGACTGAGCATCCGAATGCGCATGGATCGTCCTGTTCTGACTGTATATTCTGTGCTTGCATAGGACGGACTGCAAATTCTGTCTCAGCTGGAAAAACTTAGAGGTAGGCGTTTCTGTTCTTTTTTCCTTTCCCCATGAAATCCTCTCTTACTTTTGATTTGATATGTTTTTCGGTGATCGTTGTAAATTTGCAAGTTGGTAAGGATATAGTCGCTGTTTCCTTAATATTGACATATGAATCTAGAAAGTGGTGCTGCTAATTTGACCCTATTATCCATTGTAACTGTTTTTTTTTAATCACGGAATGTTCAAAAATCTGCAATTTGATCAGATGCAGGAGAAACTCCTGCTGTTTCGAGCTCCATTAAACCATTCGAGGCAGGTGTTAAAGGTTTTCCTAGATAAGGTTTTCAGCTTATCTTGCTCAGTACAATGGTTCTATTGTAAATTGTGAAACTTGTTTGATTAGGAGCAAGCTGAGTTCCCTCTCGAGGATGAGGTTGAAATACCTGATTTTGGCGATGACCGTCGCTTCATCTGCTCTCCAAAGAATGAATTCATGCGCTACGCTGCAGATGATGATGAAATGATATCTGATGATGAGGTACATCAAGAAATAGGTCAGCCTTTTACTTGGCTATGGTGCATCTATCCTTGGATATTGTCATACGTTATGTAAGCTGCACTTGCTTTATTGGACCTTGCTCAGGAAATTAGCTCGCTTGCTGAACTTTCCACTCTGTCACGTCATAGAAAGATTCAGGAAGTTGGCTTTCATGCCTCTGAAGTGAAAGAGAAGGAATTGCCAACACTCTCTGTGGTAGACAAAAATGCCAGAGAATCAGTCCAGTCTATTCAAAGTGCTTTGTGTTCATCAAGACATGCCACCCACTCCAGAGCAAACCACTGTACTAAAGGTTAAAGAACTTTGAAGCTTTTAATTGCGCATGTTTTGTCCTTTTTTGTGTCTCTCTGAAATTTCCTTTCATAGCTTTACTTACATTGCCATCAAGCAACAACAAAATTGCTCCATTAGGGTTTAGAATTTCTACGTTCATTGGAACCAGCTTATTACATCTCAATTCTTTATGTTCAACTTGGGACATGGAGAAATTTTTATGCCCATGGAACTGAAGCAGGTTGATGTCACATTAAAGGCATAGGTTGTTAGAGAGAGAGTTCAATTCTTGATGGAATAAATGGTATGCTGGTTCAAGAAAGTCATCTTGCTGATTTATTCTGAGGTTGAAATTGACCGAGTACATAAGTATGTGGCATATATTAGTTGGGATCACGTGCTTTATCCTGTACTCTTCTATGACTTTGACTTTAAGATTTAGTTGATGTAGATTTTGTACCTAGTCTATATCTCCATTGGAGAGTTTGCGGTGATTAAATCGAATTTCTTACTTTTCACTAAACTATATAAATTGAATCTTGCATTGTAATTTACAGCTTGCCTATCTCATGATTTATATTCCTCTGTCTGTTTTCATTTTTGCTGCCTTTAATCACCACACTTTGTCCTTGAAAACTGAGAATTAGCAATATAGGATGGTATGAAATTTGAACCATTGATTTTTTTCTGTGAGATTAGGTAGCTAGCTTTATTTCTCAGAGACTATAAACTTTGCTCAGATTGTTTGGGTAGCTGTTGACAATTCAAGCCTAATTGCAGTATTTGGGTTTAATTACTCTTGAAACTCCACAATGACTCGTTTAGGAGATTTCCTATGATAACTGCTTTCCTACTTTTGATAGGTTCATTCCTTCTTGAATTTCTTGCTTAGTTCCCTTGTGCCCTTATAGCATGATTTTCTACTTCTCACCCAATATTACCTCTTTGAACTGTGCTTTTGGCCATGGTTCTGCATGTTGCGCTCTGTGTTTGGATATGTCGACTAACTGCAACAGCTTCCAAAGGCAAAGCCAAGGCACAATTGTCATTTAGCTTTGCCCGCAAGGATGAACACTTGTTCTCCTGTATTGTGAGGGATGAAACTGGTGGATCACAAAAAGCATGTGGACAGCCTGAAATCCATGAAGATGTAAAGGGAATAGATCTGAGCTATCAAACTATAGATGCCCTCAATGAATTTGATCAAGAAGAAAATGAAGATTCAGCAGTCATGCCTTCCAATTCGCTAGTTCTTGGACATGTATATGCTAATCATTCTATGGCGGACCTTCTAGATGGACTTCATGACAGCAGTTGCCTTCCAAATGAAACGGTTTGCGCTTTCCTTTATTGAAAAACTTCAACTAGTCAGGACAAGGGATTTACTCTTTGATTTACTTTACGATAAAGTCTGGTAGAAAAAGATGGCCTAGGATGGGCTTTGCAGACAAGAGAAGTATATTTACTATGGGACAAGGAAAGCTGGACAATGAAGGGGAGCTCGAGGCCGTGGATAGTGAATCACCTAGTGAAGATGAGGTATTCCTTTAGTTTTAACTCTTTTCTTCTTTTTGTGCTTTATCCTTGCATACACTTTAAACTGTTAGCATTTTTCCATCCAGAACAACTTTGATGAGCTGAAGCTTCCTGCAGCTAAACGACAAAGCATGGCAGATTGCATTCAGCAAGTTTTAGATTCTACTTCTTTGGACGGTGGAAGTTCTCTTATCACAGTTCCAAAGTCATTGGGGTAGTTCTGTGGGACTAATTTTTCGTTCACGAACTTATGGTGGTAAAAGCAGATGGTAGTCTTGACTACATTTGCCTATCATCCTGCAGCTTTGGACTATTTGGAAGATTGCAACAGGTCATGCAGATTGAAAAGGAGTGCGAGCAGGAAATTTTTAAGAAGCTGCAGTCTGGTGTCAGCCAAAGTTGTAATTTTGTCATTTTTTTCTCTGAGAATAGCATTTCCTCTGATTTAGAATCAATAGAACTAGGATTAATTAAACTAGGATTAATTAAACAGACAAGATTGGTTAAATGACCGATGAAAAATGCATTCCTAAAATTGTTTCTTCTTGTCTAACAAAAGGTGCTTCTTTTTGTTGCCTAATTTTGATCATTTGTCTTCTTCCTCAGGTAGATCAGGCTTCATTGATGTAATGATCCTGTCGAGAAACTTGGATGCAAAGCTTACAGTTTGTCTTTGCTCTCTGGAACAGAACCAAGAGGTCAAATTGTGACTAAAATCAATTTTAAGGAATATCTATCATCATTCTCATAACCTGTACATCAGTCTAAGAGATTTAGGAGGAATCTATATACATGCTTCACTGAAAAGCAAGGCTATTTAGCGTCTCCTTTCTAATAGCAATTTTAGATTTAATGCCGTCTGGTAAACACCAATTTTAAGTTCAAGAGCTGTAGGTGACATGTATATTTTTGCTCAATGACTTGGAAAATCATAGATAGATTATGACGGAAGCTTTCATTTGTTACTCTAAAAATTTGAATCCTTTCAATTTGGAAGAGTATGAAATTTAACTGTGTACTCCCTCGAAACCGTCTTGTGTTTCCCTTTTTGTATAAGTACTGACAGCAATGCTATTTTTTTGTGTGTATACATTCATGTATGTATAGATGTGTGGACAACAGGATGTGAATCTTCATTTCTGTGTCTGCAGGGAACCCTGTCCTCACATTGTAGCCAGGCAGATTTAACAGGAAGAAAGAGGCTTGTAATTTTTAACCCAAGAATTTGTAACGATGTTGATCTCGAAATTCGACACCTGATTCGTATTTATTCACCATGGTAGGTATAGTTGGTTTGACGTACTGTCCAAATAACCTTTGTTTTACAGAAAAATGGTTGCTCACCAAGATTTCTTTACATCTGGAAATGTTTATCAATTGTGGTAGTTTTGAACCAGAATTTCCTTTAAAAGTTGCCAGTACACGGATCTATGGTCATTTGGTTACTTCGTGTGCTGTAAATAGATCTTTAATTCTTGAATTATGGGTGGGAAAATCACATTCGAATGCTGTTTTCATATGCAGTCCTGTCAAACGTGTATGTGGGGATGATCTGTGACATTTGTAAGCCTTCGTCCATGCTGCCAAAAGTTAGAAATTGACCACAAGTACTTTTGCAGGAAGGAGGTTCAAGTCATGGGCTATGAGAAGAGCATTATTTTGTCCACGTACTTTTCTCATGTCCCACTTTGACTTCAGGTTTGACCGAGGAGGGAGTGACCGCACAACCTTCCCGGGTAGTTCATTTGATTGATCTGTCAACACTTTCTGTTCATCTTTAAGAAATCGAGGCACAATCAGATGCGAAATCTATGGTTGCATAAAACCCTTTTTTTTATTTTTGCATCCAATGTGGTGGCAACTACCAGATGACTATTAGATAATGCAATGTCTCTGGAGTGGTGGAGTCTGACATCTAACTTTAATGAAAATGGTGTTCGGTTGAAGAGATTGGTCTCTGGTCTGAAACTTTCTCACTCAATAGGACGAGGAGTTTGTATGAACTTCTTTTTGGATTTCTTTTTAAAGTAGGGTGAGTATGCTTTATTCGACGCCAATTATATGTTAGTGCTTAGAAATTGCATTATATATGTGTGTTGGAAATCTACGTGCTTTTTGAGTTTTGCGGCAGTGCATCCACTATTTAAATTTGGCTTAATGTGAGGCCTGTATCAAATGAATTGTCTATCAAGTGATTTAGTTAACGTGACTTGCCTACTCATCAAAATTCACAGCGAGAGAGAGAGAGAGAGAGAGTCAACTTGTTATTAGTCAAGTGCAAGGCGTCCGTCCATGATTTTAACGAGCGTCTCTTATTGACTTTCCTTTAAAAAGTGGACATACTTGATAGAAAGAAAAAGAAAAATTCAGGTGCTTGTGATGTCGTTATCTCGAATGGCTTTGAACAGTGGGTGAATGGTAACCAAATCTATGTGAATTTATAGGCAGCATCGTTTGAAGATCTCATGTTAGGGACAATTACTAGCGGAATGCCCTCGTTTAAGTGGGATTTCGCAAACTAACGTGGCCGAAACAAGTCCATAAGTTGCAGCAGCATCGGTTCGACGTGCTAATCCCTTGTTTTTTCCGTTCTTCCAGCGACCCGGCCTCTCGCGGCAATGGATAGCCTAGCCCAGTCGTAACGAGTTCACTACTGGAACTTCGCAAATTGCATCCTCCGGCAAAATTGCTTCCGTGAGTTTCCATTCTCTGGTCTCTGTAACTGTCCCCCTTCCCCAGTTCCCCGTCAGCGACAGCTTCTACTTCACTTTTGCTCGAACGATGAACCGCATCTTTGATCTGAACGACAATCTTGTGCTTCACTTCTACATCGGCACGGAAGTTACCTCTCTTGTTCTTTGTGTCCGTAGCGCTGGATCCGGTGCCGTGTGTCTTACTCTCCCTCCCCCATCGATGCTGTCTGCATTCACCAAAGAAAAGGCCGAATCACTTCTATGGAGTGTGAAGGCGATGCAGCGGTTGACATTGGAGACAGTAAACAACGGGACTCGCTTAGGAGCTAAGTTTTTTTTAGTGGCGTTAACTTCGGATAACGTGTTTTTTTTTTTTTGGCTGGGGGTAGTTGGCGTCTGCCTAACAATTTGCTCTTAGGTGAAGAAGCAAGAAGCATGCAGGGAGGATCTCACCCTCCTCTTGCCATTGAAAAATAATGAGAAAATCAACACAAATGACCCATTTGATCCGATGTGCAATGACATTTTTTAAAATTTTGAATTTGTTCAATTTGGTCTCCGAACTTAAGTTGTAGATATCCGATTGCATATCTGACGAAGTTCAATGACCATAATGAACAAATTAAAAGTATCATTGGATTTAAATTCATTGACTACATGTGCTTTTATCACGAAATTTAAGGACGAAAATTGTTATCCGACAAAGCAAAGCATTTTCTATTAGATTAAGTGAGGGTTGATTCGGCTATACACTGCACCTCGATTGTCGCTGTTTGGATTCGGGTCGTCATGCTCTCTAAAGTCGTTTCTCCCACGTTTTCTTATTCGAATAAGGATCTCACTGAGAGCGCGGCAAGATGCTGGCTAAGCCAAATGAACTCCAGTCAAATTCTTCCTGTAACGCACTTCCTTTTCTCACGATATCCATCAATTCTTCAAAATTTGATATTTCTTACTAAGTACATCTTTTACGAGCGCTTGATATGATCTTGAAGCTATCATGCCCTGTGAATATCACGCCCTTGCATTTTATGATGATTGGGCCGGCAGCGTTGGCGAGGCAACAAATGGGGACCGACGGGTGAAATTGAATGCGGGGGCTTCGATGGTCAACGTAAAGTCGTGATGTACCTGGAAAACAGCGTGTCTAGACCTGAATTATGCAGGCTCCGTCACATCATATAAGTTCCACATAAAACTCATTTCAATCTATCCATGATAGCTAAAAATCGAGTCGTATGATTTGAATTCAGGTAATAATTTTTCTGTTGGACTCGTGGGGTGATGTTCCTTTCCGATGAAGTGACCGTCTAATCCTGATTACCTTGGCCGACCATAAATTCACGACTATGACGATGCCGGAAAGGGGTGAATATAAACTCCATATGATTTATTTATTTATATTTTCTCTTTTGGGGATGATCGTAAGAGACTCTCTGATTATATATGTCCGATTCCAAATCATTACTTTTAATTCTCCATTCGACTTTTTGCATTGAAAATACATAATTTATAACCACAGCGGTGCCTTTCGTTTGTAAGGACTCACTTCAGATTAACTGCTTAATTCCAGCTGAAATTACAGCCAAATTAAAATTAAGAAGAAGAAGAAGAAAGAACAATACCGGCCGAAAACTTGTGAGTACGATAAACGTAAGCTCGTGAAGATAAATACAAATTTTTTTTTTTTGCCCCCTAAAACGGCTCGTCGTGGAAGTCCAAGTGATGACGAACTTACTTGGTGCGGAAGCGAACAACACGCGCTGCCTCGCTTCCTTCCCCGCGACGCAGGGTCTCTCTCAATCAACGAATCTTCCAATTCAATTGAATTCAATCAAAATCCCAAATTCATCCCGCCATTTTCCTGCGAAATCCCCAGATTCTCCCAGCTCACTCCCCGCACGCCCTCGGCATCCGCCGGGACAAGACCGTCAATTGGCCGAACGAATGAAAAAAAATATAAAAAATCCGAATTGTTTCTTTTAAAAATTTGCGGAGCCACCCCTGTAATTCCTTAAATCTCAGACCACCACCGTCGTCGTCGTCGTCGTCGTCGTCATGGCCACACTCTCCGCCATCTCCTCCCCTCCGTGGCCGACCCCTCGGTCGGCCCCCAATTCGGACGACTTCCTTCCCCAGTCGGACGCCTCCTCCGATCTCTCCCAAACCATAGATTCTCTCTCTCTGATCCCCGACGACGACGTCCGCCACGAGAACCCTAGCCCCGACCCCGTCCCCGCCCCGGCCAATCCCGCCCCCTCCCTGGCCGCCCTTCCAGCCCCTCCTGCAAAGCTCCTCCACCTCTCCTTCAACCAGGACCACACCTGCTTCGCCGCCGGCACCAGCCACGGCTTCCGTATCTACAACTGCGAGCCATTCCGCGAGATCTTCCGCCGCGACTTCTGTGTGGCAGGCAGGGGCGGCGGCATCGGGGTGGTGGAGATGCTTTTCCGCTGCAACATCCTCGCCCTCGTGGGCGGCGGGCCGGCCCCTCAGTACGCGCCCACCAAGGTCATGATCTGGGACGACCACCAATCGCAGTGCATCGGTGACCTCACTTTCCGGGCCGATGTGCGATCTGTGCGGCTGCGGCGGGACCGGATAGTGGTGGTCCTGGAGCAGACGGTGTTCGTGTACAACTTCGCGGACATGAAGCTGTTGCACCAGATTGAGACGATCGCCAACCCCAAGGGCCTCTGCGTCGTGTCACAGACTGCAGGTTCGCTCGTCCTGGTCTGCCCAGGGCTCCAGAAGGGGCAGGTGAGGATCGAGCATTACGCCTCAAAGAGGACCAAATTCATCATGGCACATGATTCGCGAATCGCGTGCATCGCCCTCTCTCAGGACGGAAAGTTCCTGGCTACGGCAAGCACGAAAGGGACTCTGATTAGGGTCTTTAATGCGGTTGATGGCACTCTCTTGCAGGAGGTAAGTCGTCTTGATTGAACAATTAGCCTATGTAATACTGGAATGTGGTTCGTGCACTTCATTTTAGCTAAATTGAAATTGTTCGATGTCCTTTGTGCGCTGAGAAACTTGTGAATTGGAAGAGCATTTGAATTTTCAAGCAACCCACTCCTTTTAGGAGAAATATTACAGCAAAACATGGGTCTGAAATCGGGAAAATGACTTTGGTTACTAAAACTATTAGGCATTGTCATGACCAAATTGTATCTGGGGTTATGCATCGAGTAGTGTTTTGTCTCTTAGGAGCTGGTTGATTGTAAATAACCAGCTTGTAAATAACATCTACCATATTTTGTAAACCTTTATTTCTAGTTGTCTTTGCTTAATTTGGTTGGACTACATTGTGTAACTCATAGTTCCACTAGTCTCATTGTGTTGCTAATGCCAGTCGTAGTTTATTATTGTGAATCTTGTTACATGTGGATGATTATATTTGGACCTTTTCATTTGAGAGTTAGAGTCGGAACATTGGATTTACAATGCTTACTTGTAAGTTACATTGGTTGTGCGACACCTTGAGTATTGAGGCAAATCAGTTGTTGCTGGTAAGATGTAGTGTTACCTATGTTCTGTTCCTACCATTGACAGTTATGTACTGCAGTTGATCTCAATTTTTTTCCCTTACGGGCAGTTGGCTCTAGGTGAAGTCGAAGGATTTTTCTCAACGGGGCTATCGATCTTCTTGTTATGTCTTATATTGCGTTGGTCAAATTATAGAATGTTCTGCTGCGGTTAGAAAGTTTCTCTTGGCTAAGTTTTTTAAATCATGGGACAGTCCACATGGAAGTCTAATGTGTGAAGCCTCTTTACCCCCTTCCAAAGCTTTTTGCATTATAGAAAAAGACAAGTACTCCGACACTACTTACTTTTACCAAAAAAAAAAAAAAAAGTACTCTGACACGATTGCATTTGTTGGAAATTTCATTTTGGCTATCACTTGTTGGCATTTCAGAGATAGAAATCGGGTTGATGTTGTGACCGCTACTTTCAATTCTCTTTAAGTTAGCTTCTGGATTTTGATTCTTTGTGTATGACGGCATAAGTTCTCCTAGTATGGTTTTCATCCAGCATCAAAATTTCACAATGCTGATAATTCATTATATCAAATATAAAATTGAATTCATATAGCATGTTTTGTTGGGCTTCTTTTTCATTTTTCTTAGTTAGTTTGATTAAAAGATTTGAAGAAATTTTATTGTCACTAGTTTTAGTCATGATTCTGAAAGGTATTGATGATTCCGATCGACAAAAACATATGCAGTTGAGAAGAGGTGCAGATAGAGCAGAAATTTATAGTTTGGCTTTCTCATCAACTGCACAGTGGCTAGCAGTTTCAAGTGACAAGGGTACTGTTCATGTTTTTGGCCTTAAAATCAACTCAGGATCCACAGGCAATGATGCTTCTGGAAGTGCACCTGATTCTTCTTCTGCTGTTACATCGTCAAATCCATCTCTCTCGTTTATTAGAGGTAAAATGCCTCCTGTTGATCAGCAGCCTGCATGCTATCACTTACTTTTAGTTTCATGGTGAATAATCAAGCAGATTGCTACTCGTTCATTTTCTGATGGTTTCGGATGTTCACAAAGCATTCTTGATAATAGGTTTGAGCCAAATTAGTAAAACTTGTCCTCTAGAAGATCCTGACACCATTTATTGATGAGCATCATACTTGCAATCTGCTTTGTTCTTGCTTTAACATAGATTCTTGTTGAATGTCTTTTGATGCAGAAATAATTGACATTTTATGACCTTTTTAGGGTCATGGATACCATAGAAACTTTGATATTGCCAGAGAATCACTTGCAATAAGTTGGCTAAACTTTGAGGCTTTTTTAGGATAAGTTTTTGGTGCTGATGTTTCTTGTTAAGGTTTATGTAACATTTAAATTCAATCTAGGACATTGCTTGTGTTGTGACATCAAGCAAAGAGATGCTCCTCATTTACAGCATAAGGGTCCAACTGAAGTTTTTCTGAGGCTCTGCTTTTGCTAATAAGCATAAATGCATTTTGGATACTCAATTAACCCGCAGGCTTTCTACTGCAAGGCACATAGAGTTGCTTTTAACGGGCTATACAAGTCTTAGAATGAGTTACTTTCTGATCACACCTCAACAGAAAATGCCATGAATAAAGTTTTTTTTGGCTGCATTGATGCATTAATTTAATCTGGTTGTCATGTGGAGGACTCTGACCAAATAGAATGGGTTCTTGAGAAGTTTTGGTTCGTTGAGATAGTATATCCGGTCTCATCCCATCATTTCTGTATGTCCTGAGAGTCTTCGACAGCAATGTTTAATTGTGAGAGCCATAGGTATAGTGTATTAGGCAATTGGATAGTGTCATGTCTTTGGTGGTCTACCAATGACGACTTTGCTTCTTACTGCATCTCAACCGAGTTGGTTTTGTGAATTTTCTTGTGCAGGAGTTTTGCCTAAATATTTTAGTTCAGAGTGGTCTGTGGCTCAGTATCACTTGCGTGAAGGGTCTCCATATATTGTTGCTTTCAGTCACGAGAAGAACACAGTTGTCATTCTTGGAATGGATGGAAGGTATTTCCATATTACTGTATCATTATTGTTTCTACAGCCTTGCATGAAGAGGTCATATATTGATGAAAAAGTCTGCGCGTTTGGTTTTCATCTCCCTGTCCTTCCCCTAGTCTGTAGCTTTTCCTCTCTCTGGCACCGCATTCTATTGAGAAGTGGCAAAGTCCTGGCAGATGACATTGTGCATACGACTGGCTTCTTTCTTTCATGCATCATCTCTCTCTCTCTGAACTTTATGTGAAAGGCCATATACGGAATTGGCTCCTAATCAACCTCTGGCTGAATTTGTTTGCAGCTTTTATCGATGTCAATTTGATCAAGTACATGGTGGAGAGATGACCCAGTTGGAGCATCACAACTTTCTGGATTCCCAAGCCTCGTGATGACTCCTTCCCGGACTATTTCTCTGCTCTATTTCGTGTAAGTTTTTGAATGTGTCCCTATATAGAACTTTGTTGTACCTTATGTAAATACCAGAGTATTGTGTAAAGTTGGCATGTGATCTCACTATGTCCGGAGAGAAACGATGTAAAGACCGAAAAAAAGAGAAGGAAAAAGAAAAAAAAGAAGTCCCACGCTTCCTTGATTTCTTCCCTACTCGAGCAATTCCGGCCGAGCAATACGCAGCAACGGTGCAATCATCCGCAGGACCACGGCATCGTTGCCCGACTCCGAGGTACATAGCTCTGGGGCTTGCGTCGAAGTTGATTCTTGGAGCATTCCCGAGAGCAAAAGGAAGAGGCAGCATTTGCGAAATCTGCATCCTCCCCTTTTGGCAAGCGGAACATGGACACGATGCTGGGGAACGGATGCGTACTGGAATTTGTATCATGGATTTGCTTTTGAATGATTCAAAAGATGCCCCTCCGACATGATTTGTCGTGCTGAGCGGATGCGGTCCCAAACCCACAATTTGAAAATGGGATTCATAGAGTCCCTCCTCGAGAGCATTTTCTTTCGATTTCATATGATTCTTTTTTTTCCCTCTATGAACTTTACATCAGATTGCGACCTAGCGTCCCTGCGAGTCTGAATCATGTGGCACATGCATGTGCAATCAACTACTCGGGTCATTCCTAATCGTTGTTATTGAGGGTCTCGGGTCCAGTCTACTTGTCTAGTGGCATTTTCATATTCAAGTCGAGCCACAGGCCCTGCGCCGTCTACACCAAGAGATTCGGGGGACCATCCCCTTCCCTCTATTCCAACGACCCCTCCTGTCGCTCCTGCTGACAATGAACCTATGGTTTGAAAAACGAGGATCCAATCTTTCCCCGCCCTTTGACATTGATGAGTTTTCACACGGTCGTTTGCATTCTCGTTCGACGTGGTCCTTTCATTCATTTGCGAAGCAACCGGAGAATCGGCCGCCGTTCCTTTTCACGTTATTACTTCCGCATTTAAAAGCTCCGTTTCATTTTCCTCCACATTCTTCTTACTCTGATTTTTTTTTTTTGGGAACACAAAAAGTACCCTTTCAATATATTTAAATATAGATATGTATTTTTAGAGAGAAGGGTGGGGGGGGGCAAAACTACAATAAACAATCCGAGGGTTCCGCGTCCCATGCACAAAATAAACCTGCAGTGGTCTTACGTCACGTTAGCGTAATCTCAGACGTGGGTGTCGTGTACGCATCCTGAGGCCGAAGGCACTGTCGGATCTCAAGACGATTCGTGAAGTTCTCAAGAAACATCAGATCCCTGCACTGAAATTTGTGGCTTGATTTGACTGATTATTGTTATTATTCGTTCACTCCCATCAAGAAAAATAAAAGGAAAAAAAAAAGACTTTATATTATATTATATTATACGACGAACAGCCTTGCCTCCCTCCATTAATCGAGAATCTGAAATCTGTCTCACCATCCAAGACAAATTGAAATCCAAATAATAATAATAATAATAATGGAGGACATTATTGACCAAAAGAGTGGTCCAACACTGTTATTTTCCTATGAACAAAGAGGGGTCTATACAACTTAGGAAAGGACATCAGCCCACACGGTAGGTTGATGTCAGAAGCTGCATCGACAGACCAAAGGCTTTATTAGAGCCCTAGTTAAAATCAATCCCCACAACTTAATTACTATAAATGCTGTGACGTCTGAGCTTCACATGTAGATTACTTATATAAGCTCTTATCTTTTAGCTATGGGGACCGACGAAGGCGCCCTCGAAGACGGCTTGATAGCGTCCTCCAAGGATCGCGGCAAGCGCGAACCCTATTGGTGGAGTCGCGAGGGTAAATTACCTAGCGAGGAAGCTCGATTCGCGAGGGGATTACGACCATGTATGTGCATCCATGGTTAGAATCGAACTATTTGAACAATCTCTTCGAGTCAACGCGCATGGCGATGGGGGGCCTAATCTACATTTAACCGCTCCATTAAAGGCCAAAACCTAAGACGAAACCCCAAGTCAAACCGGCCGAAACCCTAGGGAAGAGGAAAAGGGAACGAATTGCGATGACTTCCAATTACAACTCACGGCCTATCACTGCATCGGTAGCGGCATTTGTTCTCTGGGTCCGACGATCATTAAATTTCTACGGCCTTTGACCGTTCCATAGACTAATCAGGCACGTTCACCAAGTATGGAGACCTAGACCAAGAGCAAAAGGCCTGCACCACGGCCCTTTTTATATTGGGATTTATGTTCTCAATCCAAAGGTAGATTATGAATTCCCAAGTTCCATCCAAGCATTGGGATTCAGAGCGAAGCATGTGACGGTCTGATATTGAACTATACTATATTATATAAATGGTCCTCCAAAAAGAAAATTGCAATCTAAATTAATGCTTCGTAATTGGCGAACGGCGCAGATGTATGGAGATTATTCAGAAACTGGACCTCCAAGTTTTGATTGACCCAATGAAGCTTGTTGAAGCACCAGAACTTGCTGACCACGAGTCCTTTATTTTTCACTATTTTGTTTTGCAATTTTTCTTTTGGAAGGGAAAAAATTCCACCAAATCCCTTTTTCGTGTCTTGTTTTTTTTGACTTTGTCCGACACGTAGCTTTCGTGTAATTGACACGACATGGGTTGTTGCATCATTAGAAGCTCAACATGTTGTTGGAAAGAATAAAAGAAAATGTAACTAAAGATTGCTCATAAAGCAACATGCTTTTGTAGATGGGAAAAATTTATTGATTTAGTCCTAAACTTATTAAAAGGATGTCAATTTATCAATACTACATTCTTTCGATTTTGTCGATGTAACCCTAATAATTTGTACAAAATTCCAATGGGCAGCAACCCATGAGTCCGATTAGATAATTACTGGTCCCTAATCGTCTTTGTCTTATGCTAATCTTCTCGCTCTCTTATGAGCTCGTCCACCCCTCCCGAAAGTAAAGCAGAAGGATCTCTAGTTGGCTGCTTTTCAATAATTGGAAAAGATGTGGGGCTCTTTCGTGAAAGGGGACTCTACTTTCGAACAAAGATAAATTATTGCAAAATTGGGGGCTGGGGTTTCGGCGAAAATGAAAGGGCAAAGTTGGTAATGCGAGCTCAAATTTGGGCCAGTGCATGCCAGAGAATTAATTAAGCCCTGCGAGGAAGATGATCAAGAACTCTAATATTAGTTAGAGAGACCAAGAGTGATTTGTGAACCCATCGCTTTCATCGTCATCGCATGGGGCGGTAGGTTTATAAAACAACGTGCGACTTGTAACTATCTACTCTCTCCCTCTCTCTCACGCTTATTTTCCTTCTAATTTAATGAACTTATTGAATAACACCGTGATTATCAGTCTAGAAAACAAACCACAAGATAAGGAAGAGACCATACTCACTGGTCAACCCCATCAAGAATAACGTTAACAACAATTTCAGTCGGTCCACTAGTACGAAGGACAACCCCGAAACTATCTTCACATACACTTCACTATATTTTCAAGAGTGAATAACGCAAATAAGTCATTGACTTCTTTTGATTTACTCGACACGGTCCCTGAACACGACCGGCAGAGGCGATGGATGTTCAAGATAGACCTTCCAATCGGTAAGACGGCAGACTGGACTTTAGTTGATGTCGTTTCGGAGCAAGGTAAGCTGTCGGCTTATGTGGAAGTTTTGGTGTTTCTATGCGCAGGCCATTCGTCCGGGGTCAGGATCGCCTAACGTGGGTTAAATCGGACGGCCAGCAATTTTAAAAACAAACAAGCTTCCATTATAAATGAAGACCTGAATCGGACGGCCCATATCCGGATCCGTTCGACTGATGATGACCCGGAGGGAACGTCTAAAGACGAGCTCCGACAATGTGATGAATTATGAGAAAAGGGAGGACGACGATCGGTCCAATCCTTGTCGGGGTCAGGGGTAAAAGTCTCGGTACGAAGGTGCAAATCGTCGCATGTGTGCACTGAGAAGAGTCCAGCCGTTCACATGGCATTTCCCGGGTCTGCATAGTTTGCGTCCATGCGCAGCACTCCAATCCAACCGCTCCCCCAGAAGGCTTTTCGCGCATATAAAATGGCCCTCCTCGCCCTTCGCCCTTCGCCCTTCTTCATCTTCTTCACTCCGAAATCACCTCTCTCTCTGTCTCTCTCTGTCTCTCTAGCCGAGTGTGAGAAATGGGACTGAAGCTGTACGGGCACCCGATGTCGTCGTGCACGGTGAGGGTGATGGCGTGCCTCTACGAGAAAGGGGTCGAGTTCGAGCTCGTCCCGGTCAACATGTTCGCCGGCGAGCAGAAGAAGCCGGATTTCCTCGCCAAGAACGTATGGAGAAGACTTGGGGATTCTTATAGTGACTCTCTCTGCTGTGTCGTTGCCTAGTGTGTCCTCTTTCTTCTGGGTTGTTTCTGTTGATCATTGCTCTTCTTCTGCTTTCATTGCAGCCTTTTGGGAAGGTTCCGGTCCTAGAGGATGGTGATCTTACCATTTTTGGTCAGTTTTTCACGCTCTCGCTTGTTATATTTGGCTAGTTTTAGGTCTTTACCCTCTCTCATTTCTCTTGTTTTCTGGAAAATGGAATGATGGTTATCAGAATCAAGAGCGATCACAGAGTACGTATCCAAGAAGTACCACGCCCCCACCACCGACGACCTCCTTCGCTCCGACAGCCCCGAGGAGTCCATCTCCGTCCGCGTGTGGGTGGAGGTTGAGTCCCACTACTTCCAGCCCGTGATGTCGCCGATCATCTTCCAGCACTTCGTGGCCCCGCTCCAGGGCAAGGCGCCGGATCAGGCCCTCATCGACGACAACCTCGCGAAGCTCGCCGGGGTCTTCGACGTGTACGAGGCGAGGCTGGCCAAGACCAAGTTCCTCGCCGGCGACTTCTTCTCCCTCGCTGACCTCCACCACTTCCCCTACATGTTCTACTTCATGAAGACGCCGTGGGCGCCTGCGGCTGTCGCCGACCGCCCCCGCCTGCAGGCGTGGTGGGAGGAGATGTCCGGGCGGGCGGCGTTCAAGAAGGTGGCTGAGGGCATGAAGTTTGGAGAGGATAAGAAGTAAGTGAAGCGGAGAAGACCGAAGAAGAATGAATGTCGTGCAGATGTTTGCTTTTTGATTCAGTGTAGTGCACGTTCTGTGTTATGGGGTTCATAGAATCCCAAGTTGTTTTATCTGAACTATTGCGAAATCCGTTTTCTAGCGAAGTCCATTTCTGATGGACCCCGATCAAGCTTGCAAACATCGGTCGCCATAAATGAACCAAGAACATGAAAATTCGGTAGCTAAGTCCATTTCTGATGGACCCCGATCTAGCTTGCAAACGTCGGTCGCCATAAATGAACCAAGAACATGAAAATTCGGTAGCTCGAAATATCGTCCATTGCGATCGAGCGCAGCACATGCATCCAATTAATTTGGTCGTTAGAGAGATGGGATTTCGAAATTTGGTCGCTAGAACTTCTGGCGACCAGAATTACGGTGGCCAGAAGATGTAGACACTGAATACTCGCGCGCAGAGAGGCCACCTGATCGGAGATGTCGCGGCCTCGACGCGCGCGCGCAAAGAGATTGAGAGCCGCGACGAGTGGGCGACACTGATAGTGGCGGTGATGGTAATGGAAGGTGCGGCGACGAGGGTTAGTTCGCAGCAGCAGAACTTCGCTGTGGTGGTGGCCACTTACTGGAAAGAAGACGACCGGGAAAAGAGCAAAAGAAGAAGGGTAAGGAGAAAGAAGAGGAAGAATACACAAAGCAGGCAGCAGCTATCGAACTGTGTCAACTAATCTCCTCACCAAACACGACCTCGATCTGAGAAAAGCGGCATAACCCTTGACGTGATCACACAGTAAAATCTGATCGTCTCGTCCACCCAAAGTCCTCGTCACGCAAATGCGTCTCCCCACTCTTTCTCCTTCTCTCTCTCGCTCTCGCCCTCTCTCTCTCTTGCCTTTTCTCTCTCTTGGTGCCATGGCCGCATTGTCAGCTGCATGCTTTGTTTCTTGCGAGTCAGAAAAAGCAACCGTTGAAGGTGAAACAGGGCAACAAAAGAAAAGAAGGCAAAATCTGTATGTGCAGAAGCGAATTTTGCGCTGCACGTGTTCCTACTTGCCAGTCAAAGCTGCAGAGCAGAAATTGGAAATCTTCTGATCCTTTCACTTGCAGATCAATTTTCGCGCACGTAACCAATAATTCATGAATTTTGATTCAAATATAATATGATCTATACACTTTTAATTTATAAAAAAATCTTGCAATTGTGAATAAATATTGGATGTAGTTGTTTCGGTTGTTAAATAAATAGATCAAATATCATTCGATGATGTGACTTATTATATGTTCAGGTGGGTTTGTCAAAATCATGAGTCAACATGTCTATCTTTTTACTCATCATGTTTAGAAAATGATAAAAAAAAATCGAGAGGTTGACATGTCCATTGTTATTCGATGATTTTTTTTTATAATTTAAGTTATTACATCCTGAGCTAAGATGAATATTTTACTTGGGTAATCTGTGAATAAGATTCGGTTTTAGTTGAATTAATAGAAAATATTATTGAATTTTTTTTATATAATTTGGGAATTAGATCAGACATTCATCAATAATTCATGGACCCCATTGAGTAAATTACATATTTAGGGATAACATTGCACATTAAAATCAAAGCTCATTGATAATTTGTGTCATTTTTTCACTGCAAAGTTTTTTTTTATATTGCTTATTGAAATTGAAAAAGTGAATTTTTTAAATCCTTTTCTGCAAAATCACGTGACGGTCCACATATTTTTTTTCCTTTTAATAAGCCGACAGATACATAAGGATGGAAAGAGAATAATGGGGGGGGGGGGGGGGGGGCGGTTCGCTATAGAACTTGTCTGTTCCCCACATTTTAGAAAAGTGATTGTTGACTTTTCCATGAAAATAAGAAAAGAGTTTGTACTAAAAAGTAATTTAGTTACATCATACGCATATCAAATATGATGTTCACGCTAGATTTGAGCTCACGGTCATGGCTCGAATTTGATGTCTCGTGACAAGAGGAGGGGTCGGCCGCGATGGCGGGGAGGAGAGTCAATCGTAGCAAAGGCCATGGTCCGGCGAGGGTCGACGGTGATGTCGAATGAGGGTGTGTGGTGGAGGGGAGATCGGCCCAAATGATGGAGGCTAGCGTTTTGTGGAAGAGATTGGTGGTTGAGGAATCGTAAAAAGAGGTGTGTAATCTTTTCAAAGTAGGAACTTTGTTCATATATTTTTTAATTAAGTTAAATAATTTATTTCTTATTTCATAAATTAATGTCGTTGTGATCTTTATACTCATCAATTAATCAATATTAAGTAAAAATAACTCATAAAAAACCTAAAATTCAAATTATTCTCATATAAATTATATAAACAATTTTTTTTACTCGTGCACGTGTTAAAATAAGTACACTTCGCATTATGAACATTATTCATCTAACAAGTTATAATTAACTAAATAAATTATGTATTTTATGTCAATACATTTAACAATTATCTACTTTTTTCCAATTTTTAATATCAATGAGAGATAAAAGACGAAAGCAAATGTTTCGAAAAGATAATAATTATAAATCTGACCCTATTTTTTTTTTCTTTTTACTTGTTCTCAAGTTCAAAATCAACGAGAGCAAAAAAAAAAAAAAGATGAAAGAGAGAAGCATTTGAGATACTTTTCCTTTGTCCATTTTTCTGTGAAATTTCAACTCATTAAAATACAAAATTTTATGAATCATAAATCAATAAATCCATACATATTGGTTAAATGTGAGCGGCACACCAAACTTATAATGCCTAGTAATTATAGAGGAAGGCTGAAATGTCACATTATAATTCTCGTTTATTAATTCGATTTTTCTTGGAATGCATTATAATCTTTTTGACATGATACATTGTACACATCTTTGTACATACGCAGATCTAACTTTTACCTAACGCTACGGATAGAGCCTACACTAAGTATAGGGTTTAGGGGAAAACTTGGTTTTAGACACAATTTTCAAAGGCATATATAGTCGTAAAAATAAAATAAAAATTATCGTGTGGATATTTATTTAGGTACGCGGATAAATAACTTCCACGATCATCACCCAATGAGTTCGGTATGCCAGAGCAAAGCACCGGAGAAAAACCCCATCCAGCGGCGCCGGCGACCCTCACGACCAGGTTCGTCGTCCCGCTGCGACGTCACTGGCGGCGAAGTCTCTTCAACCGCCACCAAGTTCCACTGTTTGCCTATCTCTCTCAGTCGCGCCGGCGCCCACCACCGTCGCCGTCGCCGTAATTGAATGCGAGGCCTGAGTCTCCGCCTTTGTGACCTTTGAACTTACGGGTGATTCTAATTCCTCTTGCTTTATTTTCCCTGTATCTTGCAGTTTCCAGCTTAACGTTATAAAAAACTATTGTCTTTTTGATGAATTGTGATGCTGTGGGGCGAAATCCCTGAACAGATTATTTTGATTTTGCAAACTCTGTTTAGAATGTGAAATTTTTTGCTTGGATTCCTTCCTGGTCGACGATAACTTATTGTTTTCTTGGTTACTTTTGACACATAAATGTAGATAAACGTCCTGCTCTTTCGACATAAATTCGTCGACCGAGTTCAGATCATGTTCAGAGAGCCAAAAAGTTTACTGATTTTGCTTGAATTTTGGGACTTTAAAGTAATTGGTAAACATACTGAAGAAATTGAAGATATTGCTGGAATCTTTCCTTGAAATTTAGAGAGCAATGAGTAATTAGACTTCATGTGCTGCTCAAATATGAGTATTGAAGCTGGAATTGAAGCAGCTCAAGTTAGCACTGGTAACATCCTTGTTCTTCTTTTTCGCTCCATTATAACGTGGAGTGGCTGCGGTGAAATGAGAAATGTCTTTGTTCTCGCTACCACACCATGGCAGCCCCTATTTCTGCTATTATCCCGCATTTAAGTCCGTGTGTACATCATACTGGTCTGCTGATTGTCAGTAAACATATGGAAAATCGAAGCTTTTTGGTTTAAATGGATGTGCAAAGAAAATGCTACGTTTCTCTTTAATAATGGATCTTGGTCATTCTTATCAAAAGTCATATTCAATGTTTATCTTTGCTGTCCTAACTGACTTTTTATTTTTTATTTTTGTGAGATCAATTGTATGCAGAGGTTGTATCAATCAAGGTTTACATGTAGATGTTGATTTCGGTAATGAAGTGAGAATGACGAATTTACCTTTTTCTTTTCTGGTTTATAGTAGACAGATCGCCTCCCCACTTTTCAGAGTATTTGATCCATATAACTAGAAGTAAAAGAAGAAGAATGAGGATAGTCGGTCTGACTGGTGGAATTGCATCAGGGAAGAGTACAGTCTCCAACCATTTCAAGGCCCATGGTGTCCCTGTTGTTGATGCCGACATCGTTGCTCGTGTATTTTTCCTTGATATTGCTCGAGTTATGATTGTTGGTCCTATTGATTTTTTTGCCTAGTTATGATTCACTTTATATTCCTTAAGAATGTTCACTTATTCTGGTCTGTCACATTGCTGAAGATGTTTTGAGAGTTTTCCTGAAGTTGGTGACTGTAAATCAATCACGATATGTTCTGTCTAGAAATATGAAAGCAAGGGGATGTTAGATGGTTTATTTTGTATTCGTTGAGTTTGTTTTCTATTGATTTCATTCCTTTTTTAAGAGAAATATGAAAAATAAGGGGACGTTCTAGAAGTTGAAATCTCTAACAGGGAGAATTGTTGTGCAAATTCTGAGAGTGCTATTCTGTGAAAGATCTCAGCTTCTTGTTTGACTGGGCAAATGATGCTCTTGTTATTGTCTAAATAGTTTCCACGTTAAGGATCTCTGCATTTTGTTTTTCAGTGCCCCTCAACTTTATGCTTCTGTGGATATTCATGTGCTTGTGATTTCTCCTTGTGAGATGATAGATTATGGCAACCTTAAACCATATCATGTAAAAATAGGCAGATAGTTTCACTTAAGAGTATACTTAAAATATTGCAGGGTGTTATTCTTGTTCTAGTAAGTTCAACAATCATGTGGATCCATGTAGTGAGGATGGTATCTTGCCACTTGACAGTACTGAAGACTATAATTTTCTTCTCGTAATTCGTAAATTCCTTGTTGTGCTTGCAGGATGTATTAAAGAAAGGGACTGGTGGATGGAAAAAAGTTGTTGTGGCATTTGGGGAGGAGATTCTCCAAGCTGATGGAGAAGTGGATAGGCCAAAGTTGGGCCAAATTGTCTTTTCTGATCCTGCAAAGCGTCAAGTTTTGAATAGGTAATGGTAAATCTGAACTAAGCTTGCAGTTCTAGTTCTAGCTTCAAAATGGGAAATTCCTTGCTTTGATGAAACAGGGGACAAATTCTAATTTTTGAGTTCTTTTTAACCCATCATCGAGGTAGTTGCTGTCTGTAAATTGTGATATCAGTCTGAAATATTTGCACCTTCATTGCCTTGGTTATAGCTGAGTGATTCATTCTGAAGCCAGTAGCCGTTTACTTTTTTTAATCTCGCACCTTGGATTTTTCATGTTTGTTTGAATGATGCATTAGTAGTTGCATTGAACTTCAAAAGTAAAAAACCTTCGAATCATTTAATTTTCTGAAACTTTCTGTTCTTACTTATGTTTAGGCTGCTGGCTCCTTACATATCATCTGGCATCTTCCGAGAAATTTTGAAACTTTGGTTGAAAGGGCATAAGATTATTGTCCTTGACATCCCTTTATTGTTCGAGGCAAAGATGGATAAGTGGACAAAGCCCATTATTGTCGTCTGGGTCAATCCAGAAACTCAGCTTCGACGGCTTATGGCAAGAGACAGAACAAATGAGGAAGATGCTAGGAACAGGATAAATGCTCAGATGCCGTTGGATTTGAAAAGGTCTAAGGCAGACATAGTAATTGACAACACTGGATCATTAGAGGACTTAAATGAGGAGTTCCAGAAGGCACTGTTCCAAGTCACGAGGCCCTTAACATGGACAGAATTTGCACTTTCTAGACAAGGAGCTTTGTTGGCTCTTTTCTCGATCACCATCGGTGTTCTGGCAATCAGAAAAGCATCCTTGTAAAGGTGGTTGTTATTCAAGCTACAATAGAATGTCCGATTCATCAATCACTATTTAATATCAGAAATTTTTTGCAAATGTTTTTGTTGTCAGAGCAAATAACTCGATAATAAAATGACAAATTGGAGTTACCATCGGTTTTGCCTCTTGTTATGTATGTTTGATGATATCTCATATTCATTATGAATAGGATGCACATGTTATCTGTGAGTAAATCAGCATACGCACATTTATGCGCGGATTAATTGGACTCATATGTGATAGTTCTCGCGACTTGCTTATTATTGTCCAGTGAGTTTTTCTGTCAGGAAATAACTAGAGGTATAGCTCATATATCCGAACACTGTTGCCTCTGATCAACCTAATCAAGTTTACATCTGCATTTGTTCCCAAGTTTCACTTGTTGCCTGATCCTGTTATTGAACTCATAGATTTGCACTGATCCCTTGAGTGGGCATATCATTGCTTGATTTATGTTCTGTAGGAGGTACTGATTAAGTCACCATGAATGTTGCAGCTCCAAACCTCTCACAGATTGATGGCTATATCTACTAGGCGTTTCATGAAACTAGAATTTTGTGTAAGAACTTGATCAGCTCCTGTAAATAAAACTTATCGGTGGCTTCAAAAGTATAATAGTCTGTTTAAATTAGGTGTTTGGGGGTATATGTACATCGAGGATTGCTTCCTCGAGTCTTTTTAGATTGTTTAAGAGATGTATACGCGGTCATTGTCTATTTGAAGCTTTTCTTGACTGAGGAAATGCATATGAATGGTTCATCACCGCAATTGGAATCAAGTCCACGTCAGTGAGTATGTGGAGTGCACTGACATCCCTATTACTTTTCCTACAATCAAGAAGACTAATGTTTATCTCTATGAAGCGAGAAAGTAAAATTAATCCATTATTCTAATATTAAAAGTTTGCTCAGACAAGTTCAACTGCAACATCTTCTTATTATATTAGTTACCATATTATATTAATTTGTTAGTGCCACTAAAAGTAAAAAAAGAAGAAGAGTAGTTTAAGTTATTCTGAATCAGTGACAATCTTTGTCTTTTCCATTCTCAAATACTTTCCTTTTCCTCTTTGTCTATGTTCATGCTTTTAGTTTTCTTTCCAGGATAGCTTGTCCTGGCGACCACGGCCAGAGTTTTGTTCTTTTTCAGAGGAAAGCATTCTTGTTTATTATAATAGTGCAAGATAAACTCGGTCTTATAAAGCAATGTAGATTAGTTACACTTGTATGATTCCGCATATTAGTTTACTCCCATCTCTTAAGTCAAATCAGTTGTTTTCCAATACATTAGGTGTAGGATTTTATTTCTATAGAGAGAGCAAAATTGAAGGAGACGAAACTTAATTCTCTTAGAACACTCGTTTTCTTCTATTTCTGGTGCTTTTTATTAGGTTCATCAATAAGTGAAAGTCTAAAAGCCTATTACAAGGAGAAATTGTTTGCTCCAACCACATTGGTCATTCATTCAATTGCGCTGTTTATTTTATCCTGCTGTTTACATCATTAGCAAACCTAACAAAAGAAAACTATCTTTTGGTAATGCAGCATTCTGATCGAGCAATTACCTTGTCTGATTGGGTGCTGTTTTCTTTCTACAGAACTGAAATGCACGATTCAATCAAGATTCAAGAGAAGAAACATATGTTGTTACGTTGTCATCGTGGGTCCATGCTGAGTCCGTGAACAAGTACCTTAATGCGGAAGAAATCAGAACATGAGTGGCTTTGGATTTGCTATCAAGTCGATGTCCTTTTTTCTTTGAAAGTGGGAGCAAAAAGATCATTATGACGATCTTCGTTTCCTCTTTTCGTTTCATGCACGTACTGATTATTTTGGCTTCGTGTGATGATTGTTCTTGAGAACTCTTTTGCCAAGTCTCATCAAGAAAGGGAAGCCAAAGCAAATGGGGCACTCACATAAAGTCACCATATTTATGTTCAATGACTGGAAAAAAAATATACGGAAGAAAAGACCTGCAACAGCACTCCCCAGGCTATTTCAATCGAAACATATGTGAGATCAATGCTGGCTGTCATAAATATTTTTAAGGTTGTAAAGCAAAGATCTTTTGGCTATGTTTTAACTAAGTTGATCCAGTGTTTGATCAATCATTTTGCCCTCAGAACCTTCCAGTTCTCAACGCCATCTTTGTTAATTTGACGGATATGATAAGAATCATAAGAATTCTGCAAGTTCCAAGACACATGGTAGGGAATGATTGCTCTGGACTATTCATGAAGTATGCGAGAATATTCTATCAAAACAACATTATGCAAAAAAATAAAAAAGTTTTCATCCGAATCCACTTGTCAATTTCACAAGTCATCATGCGAAAGTTCTCACAAAAATTCAGACCTTATAGGTGAACATCACCGTATGTTTTGCTACATCACGCGTGCATTTACTGGTTATGATCATGCTGGTCTATCTCGATAGAGTCTGTTTAATATTTTTCTCATTGCAATATCATGTGTTTAATCAAATTGCTATTATCTCGGCTTAATTATAAAAGCATTGTTAACCAATGTTATCATTGTATTACAAAGGTCAAGAACAACCACAGGGAAAATACAAATCAAACGAACTCTCATCCCATCCATCGAACAGCATCTCACTTCTTTTTATTTGAAAAGAAGAAGAAGGAAGAAACAAAGTAGCCCAAGAAGGTAATGGCTGAAAAGCAGGTCAAGGCCACAGAACAAAAATTCATCTAGTTTAAGCTTGACGCGGACCGTATACAATAATAGCTCTATTAATAGACCATTTGAGAAGAGGAATTATGGACAAACAAACCGTGTGTGAATTTAATTCACCTTCTTATATATGTAGTAAAAAAGAAGTATAAAAGATTGTATGTGCATAAATTTGATTAGAATGCAAAATTCAAATACTTAAACTTATAGGTAAAGAGAGATTACATATATATATATCCGGAAAATAAATTATATAGGATAATGTCGCATATTCTACTAATGACCTAAAGAATGGTATTAGCGTCAAAAGAACATTTTTTGGTCTTACTCATAACGTTCATGGTTTATAAACAACTATGAGAGATTTCACATCAAGTGGATCTAAATCATACCATTTTTTCTTTCTTTCTCCCTCTTTAAATAAAATAATAATTTATTTGTATGTGGTTGAGTTGCTTGGGTGGTATATTCCACATTATACATCTTTTACTTCCACCTCTTTTTGGATACTTTAGAGATGTTTCTCAGCCAGTCTCTCTCCCCCTCTCTTTTTAATTTCCTCCTCACCCTCTTCTTCTCAAGCTTGTAGAACGCATCTCTCTCTCTCTCTCTCTCTCTCTCTCTCTCTCTCTCTCTCTCTCCACACGTGCAAGTCCCCAAGACAAGCACAAAAGATGGCAACCAAAGGAGGGGACGGCATGCCGGGAGCCTTACAATACCAGGTATACTAATTCATCCTTCATGTTTCCCGACGAATTCCTTCGGTTTGAATCTCTTTATCTCTGCTGGTTTGATGCAGACATGGACGTTGAAGGTCCCAATCCACTGTGAAGGCTGCAGCAGAAAAGTCAAGAGAGTTCTTCATAGCATTGACGGTACAGGGTGTTGCTTCCTGTCTCACTAGCTTGTGCTTCCGTTAACTTCACCGCCGCCTGCACAAAAAGCTCGCACCCTGCGATTTGTTTTTGCCTGACCATGCATTTGTCAAGCTCCTCGTTATATGGACGAGTGCACATCGTGATTCGTTTTCCTCTTTTATCGCTGATCCAGTGAGTCATGCGATTAAGCACCTAGCGGTGTCCATGATCGATTCCCACGACATCCTACGGATCGAAGTTTTGATTTTAAATCCCGAACTTCTTCGTTCGTACATCTGTATATCGATCCGAAATCACTGTAGTTATTATATCTGATTTTCAGATTTTGATCGACTTTATCACTTTCACTTATGAAAAGACTTATCTGAAGAAAAGGTGTTCACACGACTTTAGTTTGAGATATTCCGCGAATCAGCGATTACTAAACATCTGAATTCCTCTCTCAGGTGTATTTACGATACACGTCGATTCGCAACAGCACAAGGTCGAGGTGACAGGTGATGTCGACTCCGAGACACTGATCAAGAAGCTGACGAAATCGGGAAAGCAGGCTGAGCTCTGGCCCGATCAGAAGGAGAAGAAATCCGGAAAGTCCAAGAACAAGGGCAACAAGCAAGAAAACCCCAAAGATTCCGAAGACGCCGGTGAAGAGGCTTCCGGAGATGCGAATGGAGACGGAAGTGACGACGACGACGACGACGACGACGACAGAGAGAACCATGTGTCGGAAAACAAGGAGACGGGCGGCCCGGCCAAGGAGGCCGGCGCTGCCGGAACCGGTGGCAAGAAGAAGAAGAAAAAGAAGAAAGGGAAAAAGAAGAGCGACGGCGGAACTGGCGATGGGGCAGCCGCGGGCGACGCTCCAGAGACGAGCTCGGGATACGCTCCACCGTCTACAGGCTCGATGAGCATGAACCCGTATCCACCCATTTACTATGCGCCGCAAGCGTACGGGATGAGCTACAATGCGGCGTACCCTCGCCCTAGCACCTCGTACCACGGCGTCTCTCCAATGCATGTATACTCGTACTCCCATCCGGGGTCGGCGTACGCTTTCCCTCCGCCATCAGATCCGATCACAGGCCACGCCGATGATGATCATGATTATGACAACAACGGCGGCGACGGCTGCTCCATCATGTGAAGTAATTAACATGTGAATTTGCTAGGGGAAAGGTTTTGTTCAAGGGAGATTAAGTGCTGTAGAAGTTTACAAGCATAGTTGGGGGATGCCCGGAGAATAATGAATATGGAGCTAGGAACAAAGGGTTTCATGGATGTGCTTTATAAGGGGTCTTTAGCAGGAACTCTTCAGTTCAAAAGTCTTGCTTTCTTCTCTTTTAGTTAGGGTTTGCTCAGGGAGGTCGATGTTATGTAACGCTTGCATGTTTTGCAGGAGTATTGCCGGAGTTTTTCTTCTCATGTCTTCCAATTTTTCCAGAGTGTTCCCCACCAAAACTTTCCCTTCCAAGTTCCTGCTATGAGCATCTTATGCCAATTATGGAGCATCCAAAACTATGAGCTTCTTTGTAAATAGTTGGGCGGACCATCACGAAATATTTCAAGAGCACCCAATAATTTTTCCGGAAACTCATTCACGGGAATTTTGTAGAAAAATACATATCTTTTTCTTTGCTTTGTTTTTTTTTTTTTTTTGCCCTTTATCATCTATCATGTTTTCAGAAAAAGATAAAGGAGGGGGAGGAATAACAGATAGCTAAAGTGACCCTAACAATAAAGAACTGATTTTAATTGGCTAGGACATGCTGTCCGTGCCCATTTTCCCCGTTGGCCCCCCCCAAAAAGCAAAGAGATCTTCGTGGGCACCCACTAAAAATAGTTCTCGAAAGCTACTAAGAATTCTTTGTGACTGATGTTTATTTCCTGATTTTACCTTTTTTCTCCAAACTTGCTACCTTTACACAAGAATCTCTAATAAGTTCACATAATTGATTATATGTAATGGACTGATTACTGATTATCGTTCGGTAGTTATGAATTGTACTACACACACCCAATGACGGTTTATATATGTACCATGGAATGAAGATATGATCTATATAATGTGAATTTTATCGTTATCTCACTCACTATACTGTACGGTGCTTGTGAAAATTGGATCTGTACATTATTTAGGGTACAAAATAGAAAATCGAAATTTACTATACAAAGAGAAAAGTAGGCAGATCTATGTGAATCCACGAGGACCACACAACCACCTTTTGTTCGCAAGCTTTATCGGGAGAGTAATTGCAGAATATACACCATGAATTATACAACACCCCAGTTTCGTTTTATTTTATAACTTACCGATGTATATTCTTATCCTGTCGGATATTCCTCGTCAATTTGTCTCATGAATTATGGGGGTCGTATTAATTTTATGGACACGTTAATCACCAACTCTTTATGAAAAGCTTAACTTATGAAAAAAAAATGGACGCATTGATAGTGGTTTGCGAGTGAGAGGCAAAAAGGAAGAGAAAGACAAAAAGGCAGCTTATTCCTTTCATCTTTCTAACCGAACTTTTCACACTATAGAAATTAAATACTACCCCATACTTTCGTTAATATATTAATCGAGTCTTTATATGAATTGATGCTAATTTAAGCATGATGTATTGAGTTCGAATTTTTCTAATCCCTATATTTGTCTCATCAATTATTTATCTTCACACGTAGGTCTCGAGATAAACTCCAAGTAATGCTTGAGGAAAAGGGTTGGAATATTTAAAATTTTCAAATGGTTCGACAGTGGTCGACAATATCAATTGGGCATGTGAAGGCGGTTCTCGCCGATGGCACCTTCGAAATTTTGTCGAATAGTGTGAATAAGATTTGATTACATCAAGAGAATACTGTGAATATTTGGCTGCTTAAAGTTCATATGAACTGAGACGCTAAATAGACACTATTCATGTAGCTCAAGGGCTAGGTCGATGGGATCCAGTGGGAAAGCACACGAATCTCATAAAAAGTATAAGGGCAAAAATTTAATTTGAAGCTTATATATATATTGACATTTCTACCATTGGTTTCCAGCATCTTCTTGAGAATTCTTCCCCAATTCGACCTGTGGGATGTATAGAATAAGCCCCTTAGAAAATCTAGGTGGGACATGATCAATTTGATCATCAAATGGTTAAGAGCACTCGTATTTTTTTTCCTTTGCCTTGATTGGCATCTTTTAGTGTAAAGACAAAATATTCGAACATGATCTTTGATTATCTGTGGTCAACCAAGGTACCAAAGTATATATCAGACTTTTGAATACGAGTTATAATTTAAACATTTGGATTGGACTTTTTGATATGATATTCGAGTCGAGATCTTAAATTTCATATTATGTTTAACTTTGTTTCGCATGGACTAGACTTGCTAATGCGCTATCAAAGAGTCTCAATCCAAGTAACAGTATGGCGTACACCAAAGATCAAGTCAAGGATCTCATAATTTCTCGTTCACGATGACATTCTGATAATTTTTTTATTATCTAGATATGAAATAGCAAATGACTAGGATAGTGGTGTTGACATTGATGGGTTGTGTGGGAAGAAGGAAAATTTAAACAGAGTTTGGTGGAACTTAAAGATAATAATGATGATCAACCCTAATTAAATCATATCAAGAAGGTGGATTTCTATCACTTACGAATTCATGCATACAGTGAATCTCTCTAAATGATGTACGCATTAAGGTTTTCGTACGTGAAATAGTCCGAATCATGCCCTAAAAGGAGTTCAAGTGGTCCTCGATAGACAAGAACCTGATTTACATGTATTGTAGATTAAAGTGGGTTCTGTAGAACACTTGAGTAATCTAAATAGGGCGGGTCAAATAAGGAAATTGATCACGAAAACCGGTGTGATGGGCTTTGCTAGCCCAGTTCATGCTCTGAGCTGTGTTGCTTATTGGGCCTGCAAAAGGCCCATCAATAAACAAGTAATCATTTGACCACAATCTATATTTCCATGCATATTACATCTTCAACTAAACATAATCATCTAAAAGATCCGACTGTGATCTGCATCTGTTCATCTCTTTATGGCAACGGTCGCTTTCGCCCGCTCATCAAATGTGATTATATCTAGAGACTTTTTCTTGATTTCGTTATTATTTGCAATTGCCAGATGGAATTTATTCCTCATTGAGGCATTAGAGATTCTTCTTAGCGGATAAAGTTATATGTTCGATTCCAAGATGTTCTTTTAACATAGGAGGAATATCAAGTCCGTGTTGCACCAAACTATGATCAGAATCATTAGGTGCCAAACGTGGAGGACTTTTCTTTTGCTGTTCTGATTTCTATAAATGATTAATATTAAAGTAACTGAATTTGGACGTATTGCAAAAAAATTTAAAAGTGAATAAACTTGGATTGTTAGAGGCTACTCTAGCCGGTTGTTTTCCTATAATTCTAGATAATGAGATGAAGATTGACTTAAATTGGTGAGGAATATTGTAGTAGGGTCATCTCACATCTGTTCTTTTTCTTTAGATAAGTGGAAAAACCATTGATTTTGCGAAATCAAATCACATCAACTCGAAGCCTGCTAGTGAAAAGTGGACGAATTAATCAATCGAATCGATCGTGAAATTCGGTGTGTCATCCACTAAAACAAGAATATTATCAAACAGCAATATGCCCTTATCTCAACATCGCAACTGGACCCTCACCACCACGTCTTGCTCGACCAAGTGACTTTCCTCTTATAAATACGCCCTTAATGTCCACTCCTTTATGCTGTTATCTTATCCTTCCCACGCTCGCACACCACTCAGACAACCTCCCACTGAAAAACCATGAAGCCTCAGCACCCATCTGGGGATTGCTCCCTCGGCCACGAGAGCAAGAGGACGACGATCGGGGAGCGGCTCAAGCAGGCGTACGAGGCGGCCGTGGTGGCCGCCGCTTCGTCGAGGACCGAGGCTCCGAAGCGGGGCCGGTTCATGATCCCGAGAGATGTGGAGAGACGGAACTCGGGGTATTGCGTCGAGGACCCGATCAGAACCATGATGTTCTTGGGATCTTGGAACCACACTTGAGGGAAAAGCTTGCGTCTCTGCTTGCGGAGAAGAAGGGATTGAAGTGATTGGGGGGGCGGGGGGAAGCTGGAGTTTCGTGAACATATACCTAAGAAAAATATTAGGGTATGACCAGGAAATTGTCGCAAACTAGATTGGTCTGTAATGGTCGGAGATGACAACTGTGTATCCAACTGACGACGATGAAGTCAGGTGTTGTAAAGCATTTGTAATATATTCCGTTGCGTGGTTGATCTGTCAAAATAAGTTGAAGCAATGTCATCTCCCCTGTTACATCTTTCGTGGTTCTTGCTAATCTCGATCATGGACTTGATGTTCCAAGAAACTCTGAATCCATGTTCCATGTCCAGTTCACCACTTAGCTCTGGATGAAAATTTGATGCTTCACTTCGAAAACGAAGAAAAATGATGCAATATAAGTTGGGGCTGAACTCAAAGGCCTATCATGAAGGAGTCCCACTTCTTCGTGAAATTCAGAGAATAGTTAACTCAATAAATTTTATGAAATCCCGAATCAATGTCAAGCGTGTTTCTCAGGAGACTGAGATCTTGAGGAGCCATGTCGGGCGTCTGTCGAGACGGCAGAGGGCACTTCGTCGGTGAATTTGGACGGTATGTCCAGGGAGCTTCATCCGCTCAACGTTGGAAACCCTCGCTCTTCTGAAAACCTCAGAATCCTGCTTTACAAAAGAGAAAAGTGCTTTGTCGTCGACTCAGATTGATTTGATCTGACAAGCGCACTAGCAAGCTCAGATCAACCAAAGTGGGAAGTTGGAGTGTTTATCGAAGACAACTAGGATCGGCTGTTGTGGTTTTTAGACATTTAATTGGTCCATTTCCTAAGAGCATCCGATAAGGTAGCTTGTTGGATTGTTAAAGCTCTCAAAAGGAAAAGTGTCGTCACGAGAATGGGCAGCTTTCTCCACCTAAGCCCCGTGAGATTCATTATCTCCTGAAACCGAGGGTGATCGGTTCTTGAAATGATCTGATTCATTCTTGAAACTGCGAACGCAATCGATAGGTTGTGAAATTAGGTTCACAGGTTTCTTTCCAAGTGGTCTATTGGGACCGGGAAAACTCTAAAAAAAAAGTGGAGTTTCTTTATCTTTTTATATGTTTTTGGTAAAATTGTGTGAGGATTAAAATTTCAAAAATTTAAATGAAGTTCTTTTCATTTTTTTTATCCTTATCTCTTAATAAAATGTAATAAAAAATAAAAAATTAATCAATTTGATCTAGCCCTCCTAAGAATAGAGAACCGGTTCCACTTTTGGAAACTAGAGACCAGACCGACACATTCAGGAATCGAATTAAACTTGTCAATCCTAACTGTTTCCGATTCAATTAGTCCAACTTACTCATCCCTATTTGAAACATCTTTTACCTATTTTGACTTTTGCCTTGATTAATTGAAATAAATAAATATATATATTAGCGTGACTTTTATTTTTTTAAACCTTTAATTATTTTCAGCTTTTAATGGAAAGAACGGTTCTCATCGGCTAATTCGTACTTTTTTTTTCCAGATAGTTGGGATTATCGTAAGTTCCAAAATAAAACCTTTTCAATGATTACTATTCAAAATCTATGGGATTAGCTGTGGTGTTTGAAATTCGAAAATTGTATTTAATATCAATCGAACCCTTTCCGAAATATACACGCGCTAAAATCCACTCGACGAGCTCGCGACTCACCGGTTCGCGCTTCCCGTCCCGCGCCGGCTTTGCTGGAGACCCGATGGCGAACGGCCGAATGCGACCGCAGCAACCTCTTGACGAAGCCACCCGCGGCCTCGAACCCGCGCGAGCCCCGGCGCCGTCTTGGCACGTGGTCCGAGCCTCGCTGATGAGTCTCGTCGAGGGGCGCGTCCGTTCGGACTGGTGGGACTCGCCTTCTCCTCTGTTCCTCCGGTTCGGCGAGTCCTTTTCTTTTTCTTTTTGTTGGAAGTGAAGACCGCAAGCACGGAAACGAACCGGCGTCTGGTGAATCCGGTCGAACCGAACCGGGCGACGCTGATCTGATCTTGTGTTGCCTCTGAAACTGCACCGCTCCATCATCGAAGCGTCATCTTGGGGAGTGAAGCAGACGCAGAGGTAATGCCCCTCCGGATCCAATCATTCGCTCATCCAATTGCGACCATTTTTGGTTCGCGTCGCAGCGATCGCTGTATCTAAGTTCCTGCTCTTTCGTTTCTGTTGATTGATTTTGGTTTTTTCCGAGTTCTTGGCGCGAGATCCTTTGAAGTTGTCGTGACCCGATGAGATTTATGATTGATTGAGCTGAATATTGGTGATTAGGATGGGTTTATCGTGATGTTTCATGGGATGTTTCTCGATTGGTGAATTGTGGTAGTTTCATATTGCAAGATCAGAACTTTTAATTCGTAGGTTTCTCTTTGTTATTAGTTCGGATTTGAGCTCCACATCGGAATTACTCGATACTCACTAGCTCGGTCTCTCGCTACTTTGTTAGAAGATTGGAAAACAGGGATGGCTTCGTCGCTTCCCTCCGATCACAAAGCCATAATCATCGATGGAAAAGCCATTGCTCAGACCATTCGATCAGAAATTGCCTCTGAAGTTAGCCACCTTTCTCAGAAGTATGGCAAGGTCTCTCTCTCTCTCTCTCTCTCTCTCTCTCTCTCTCTCCGCGCACAAAGCGGGAGGTGCTCTTATACTATCTGGAAAAGTTGTTCCACTATGGTAAAGGGGTTTTTTTTTTTGGGTAAATGCCACTATGGTAAAGGTTTATCGTTGTTAATTTGAATCTTTTTATTTATGGTATGCTAACGTTCAGAGCTTTCCTTTCATATTTCTGATGGACAAGAATGCATGGATAAAGGCCAGCGTAGGATGCATTTGTGCTTGATTAAATTGGAAAGCAATGTTCCTTCTTCCTTGAGAAAAACAGTTTTGTCAGAAAAAAAAGTTCTGTTCACTACTCAGCCGGCTACACCTTATACTTTATTGCACAAGGCCGTATAAACCCCTTTGGTGCTCTGTCTGCATGCAGTTCTGAGTGAGAATGCTTCATGTTATTTGTGCCATCTATTAGTTGCTGCAAATGCGCTCCTATTACAGGATGCCTATGTAGAAACTCATTGATCTGTGCATTGTTAATGAAGCCCGCTGTATTTTGCTGTATCTAACAGAATGAGATGATTGGATAATCATCAACATCTTGATGCAGCCTCTCATAGTAGTACTCAGCTCTATGTTTTAAAATGCTGCAGGAGCAGATGTTATGAATCTTGCAGTTCCATGTTTTGTGAATGTCCAATTCATGATCTATCATTACTTGTTACATTGGATTATATATATTGTACATTTTCGAGCTTCCACTTAGCTTATTCTGTTGGTCAATATTTTGTACTTTAAACTGATTAGACATTTGGCTTCTGGTCACCACCTTGCAAGGACATAGGTTCCTGGACTTGCTGTGGTGATAGTTGGTGCCAGGAAGGATTCTCAAAGCTATGTAAGTATGAAGAGAAAGGCATGTGCTGAAGTTGGTATTACATCATTTGATGTAGATTTGCCTGAGCAAGTATCCGAGGCTGAATTGATTGACAAGGTCCACGAGTTAAATGCAAAACCTGATGTACATGGTTGGTCAGTTGATTTGTTTTAAATTTATCACCTATCGTAATTGCTTCATTTATTCTGTCATCAGTTCAAAAACACTGGTTTAGATGCCCAGTTTACATTATTAACCTTTCTTATGACAGCTCTGCTTTACCAGTTCAAAGTTAGAAAATCAACTATTAGACTGGGTTAGATATGTGTTTTTTTTTGGTAAGTATGGGTTAGATATGTGTTCCTATGCATGCACAAGAAAATTTTCTTTTATTGAGTGATTACTCATTTCATGGGATTCTGATGAGTAGTAATTGGAGAATAGCATGTTAT
This sequence comes from Melaleuca quinquenervia, assembly GCA_030064385.1. Lineage (NCBI taxonomy): Eukaryota > Viridiplantae > Streptophyta > Magnoliopsida > Myrtales > Myrtaceae > Melaleuca > Melaleuca quinquenervia. The sequence continues at coordinate 4,784,881 of CM057728.1, read as the reverse complement.
TTATAGGTTTTAAAGTTGGCAAAAGGCCCTTGATATGAGAAGTTCCTTTCTCTGGAGTCACGTATTGGAAAGATACATGTGCCATCTTCAGCTATAGTCTGATATTTCGAACAGGTAGCATAAGTTGTGTTAAAGGTTAATGGTTCTGCCTTGTAAACATGAAAAAAGTTGGATCTTGTTGCATTGACAATCCTGTCTAAGCATACTGATTGCATAGGCTCTTCAGGTTCTTAAGGCTTCGATCTTCTCCTCACCTTGTGCCTATTCTGAATGCATAATCTGCTGCTTTGGCAGGTATACTGGTCCAGCTTCCTTTGCCAAAGCATCTAAATGAAGAGAAAGTCTTGAGTGAGATCAGTATTGAGAAAGATGTTGATGGTTTTCATCCTCTAAACATTGGAAAGTTAGCCATGAAAGGCAGAGAACCTTTGTTTCTTCCATGCACACCTAAGGCAATGATTTTCATGCTTCTTAATAGTCATGTTCTTTCTTCCAGTCTTAATTACTTGCTTCAAAATGGAAGGTGGATATTCAAGAACTACTCCACTAAATGCTCAAGTGTAATTTCTCTAGGGATGCCTCGAACTCCTCTCACGTAGTGGAATAAGTACTAAGGGAAAGAAGGCCGTTGTGGTTGGACGAAGTAACATAGTTGGGTTACCGGTATCCTTGTTGCTTCTGAAGGCGGATGCTACTGTGACTGTAGTCCATTCGCACACTCCTGATCCGGAATCTATTATTCGTGAAGCGGACATAGTTATTGCTGCAGCTGGACAAGCGATGATGGTATACAGACTCTACAGACATTTTATGGTCCTGTCTCTATGAATTCAGGACCTTGTTTTGTGACCTTATTATCTCTCTCAGATTATGACCAAAAAAAAAAAATCTCTCAGATAGAACATCAAATTGAGTTTTTAATCTCCCTTAAAGGCTAAATAATATTTACTCTCTCTCTATCTTGAGTTTATCAGTCTTTCACTGGTAATTGATTATTTCTGTGATCTATATCTCCCTGCACAAATGTGACATTCTTTCTGTGCATTCACAATTCAGATCAAGGGTAGCTGGATCAAACCGGGCGCTGCTGTCATTGATGTTGGAACTGATGCTGTTGATGATCCCAGTAAAAAAACCGGTTACAGGTTAGTCGGAGATGTGCATTTTGGGGAAGCTAGCAAGGTAGCAGGATACATAACACCCGTTCCTGGTGGTGTGGGCCCGATGACTGTCGCGATGCTATTGAAGAATACCCTTGAGGGTGCTAAGCGTGTGATTGAGAAATGAAGATCTGGTGCTCAATATGACACTGGGGCACAGCTATGAATTTTGTGTAATGCTATTTACAATCTTTGCAAGCTGTACTTTGTATTCGCCGATAACATCATGAACCCAATTTTCATATTGGTGGTCCTCAAAGAGTGAGTAATAATGCCATAAACCTATTTAGATTTGGCTGACGGTACAAACCCTAGTCTTTAATCAAGTAGGCAGGAACTGCCCGGCTTTTTATTTACTTTTAATAAGTAACTCTATCGACACCGTAGAATTCAAAGCCAAATCGACAGCACAATATTGAAGCACTTGCTCCTGTCGATTATCCTCCCTCTAATGGCCTTGCTTCTTCAGGTATTCGAGGGATTTTTGGCAGTTAATTACGAGAAGACATCCTTAGTTCTTGCTCAAGCATTGCTTTACATTAATCAAAGCATCATAACCCTCGAGTTATGGGGAAAATTGGTCGTCAGTTTATTGCTACTTCTGAAGTATATGTGGATTCCCTGGAACGACAAAGTGAAGATTTCATCCTTTTACCTTACCCCATGCCTCGCCTCGCCTTTCAGTTCTGCTGCCACTTCACTTGCTATGTTTTCTTACAAAAATTCTGGCTATTGCTTCATCCTTAAATTATCATGCCGTAATCTGCCCTCCTTTCCAGTTGCCGTTCGTGGTCTGAACTTGGCTGGTTTTGGACTGTCTGCGGGGGCATCTGCCAGGCAGCATCTGTCAAAAATTTTACCGTTCTTGTTTTTGTTTACGCAGGGGCTTCACCTATCTATATCATCAAATCCTAAATAAAGTTTTATCCAATTAAATTTGCATATCTTACATATCTTTATAGATCGTAAACAATTAAGTTTTTTCTTTCCCTTCTGAAAGCACTTGCGCATGTCCTCTCTCTCCACTTGCAGCTGCTAGCAAAAATTGCTTGAAGGAGAAGAAATTGGTTTGATTTGCAGTCGAGGGTTGAAGGGAAACTTAAAATTCGAGAACTGTAGCTTAAGGAAAAATCGCGAGCGAGATTAGACAAAAAAAAACTTGAATGTGATTTTCATTTTTCAATTGAAGAAGTTGTTTTCCTTATTTTCAAAGCTTGGATTTTCTTTCCGTTCCCAAAAAAAAAAAAAAGAACTTGGATTTTGTGATTGACCATATTTTTTTTACCAACTTATTTTCCCACCAAACACTGGAAAATTCGGCTCCCAATTACAGTAACAATTACATTTGTTGCCAGATATTTGGCTTGAGGCACGGTGGTGCCCTTCAAGATCAGGTGTAGGCTTTTTCTCTGGCGACCAAATTCCGATCTTTTGGTCGCAGCGACTTCCTGCGACCTCGCCCGTACAACCAGAAAAGGGTCAGGTGGCTTTGGTGTCTTGTGGCAGAAGAAGAGTATTGCATGCTGAAGCTTATATAAAGAGAGGAAATAGGACTGTTGATGAAGGGTGATAGTTGAAGCAACGGCTGGCCGGTCAAAAAGGCGAGGAGCCAAAACCGGAAAAAGAGAAAAGCCACTGCCCCAGTTGAAAGAGACACGACCGAGAATAACCATAAGAGAGAGAGAGAGAGAGGTCATAGGCAAAACCAAGGGAAAAGAGAGAAGGAAGAAAAAAGATCTTGACTTTATTCCACGATGACTTGTAAGGTCTCAAGGCCTTAGTCTATCAATTGCGGCATAAATTTGAAGTTACTTGAATTTTATATTGTGGGGTTCGATTTAGGAGTTGTTAAGCTATAATAATAATAATAATGGGGAAATGATATATAGGGCATTGTTGAGCATAAGGTTTGACGAAAAATGATTTCGAGTTAAGGCTCTTGATAAAAAAGAATCTATATATAATTTTGTGCACAAGCTTCACATAGCAACAACAACGAATATCAATTTTGGTGAGCGTTTTGTCAGCACATGAAGTCTTTTTGTTAACAAATATGCTTCTTTTATTTAATAGCTGAGATAGTGTTCTACTTAATTTTACTTTTTGTTTTTTGCTAATCTAATAGGAGTTCAACTTCGTTGGCTTAAGATAACTTTCATGGTTTGGTTTAGACTTACTAATGTCTTGAAAGTGATAAGAATTCGATATATTGTGAATTATTAAAAACATTTACGTTGTATAAAAATCCGAATCAATCATTTACTATCTTTGGTTATTAGTGATGGTTTGAGAAACATATTATAAAAGGCATTGTGAAAAATTATGTATACTTTGCGAACTGATCTATGAAATGAATTCTCAAATGATTTGAGAAATTGCAATTCAACTAATGAGCTAAGTGGCAAGAACAATATATGTTTTGGTTTGTAAAATGTATTATAATTTATGATATAGATTCTGTATTTTAATTTTGGTATTGGAGAATGACGATTTGATGTTCATTTTTCCTGCGAAGCCGGTTACTAGTTTCTAGATATGCATATTGGTTTTAGAATATCATTCTAGGCTAGGTCATCGGCTAATAATAGGTAGAGATCTTACCAAGGGATATCTTGATCGCATTGTCACCATATGATATATCTCAACCATGATTAGATATTGAGCATGAGATCGACCAATACATGGAACCATTATACATGATTATGTTGAAGTGATATAACTCATCTTTATCTTGTATGTGTATTAGACACTGTTTTGGGATAAGTGAGTTTTGATATTGTTTTATAAATATGCATAGTTGATGCTTGATATGCTTAGTAGAGATTTGTACTTCTCACTGAGTTATTGTTGCTAATATCTTTCATCTTGCATTTTATTTAGGTTCTTTAATTAGTGGCACTTAAAAATAAGTGTTGTTGAGAAGAACCCTTTGGTAGTTGGGATTTGAATAAGGTTTGAGATAGTTGTACATATGTTTGTTGATCTGTTGGATCTAGCTGAATTTTGAGATGTGTGTGTGTGTTCTTGTTGTGGATTATAGAAACTAACTTTATGTTTTTTCATTAGCATTTCTATTTAAAATTACGTCTTTCCAGTAGAAGAACCGTCATGCCATTCCCTCTTACTCGTAAAAGTTGGGATGTGACAAGAAGAGAGTTTTGTCGTTGCTCTCCAATAATGAATTCTTGACCCTCAAATGGGTAAGAACTTAAGCATTATTTATAGGTGTTGATAGTATGGCTAGTGAAGGAGATCTTTCGATACGACAATTCCATTTTGAAGAGAAAAACAAATGGTATACCGGATGGTTTTGTGATCTATTCTATGGTGATTTCAATATTGTGAAGGGCGGAAGTTACAAATTCGAAATGAATGTTGGGTCTCACATTGTAGTCAGAAGTAGGGGTGAGCATGGGTAAGGTTAGTCCGGTCCAGCACCTAAATCAAGGATCAACATTTACTGTATTGATCAACAATTTTTAGGACTGATGACCGACCCTATTGAGCATGGACCAAGGACCAGACCGACACTCAATTCTAGGGTCAAACCCAAGATTACTAGGCGTGCAAAACCGAGGCCAAAGGCGATGATAGATTGAGGCAAGTGAGGCCGAGACAAGCGGCGAGCTAGTGAACGGCAAGCTGGGCGACTGGCGATATGAGTGAGGTTGAGATGAGAGATGAGTTGGGCGAGTGAGGCACGACAAACTACACAAGCAGTGGAGCAACACAAGTGAAGCCAAGATGAAAGACGAGTTGGTGGAGTGAGACCAAGGCAAGTGACGAGCTGGGCGAGTGGCGATGCAAGATTAGCGACAAGCGATGAGCTAGGCAAGCGGTGAAGCGAGGCGAGTGAGGACAACGGCAAGGCAAGCAAGGTCCTTCTATCAAATTAGGGCTTGGCAAGAAAAAGAAGAAATAAGGGCTCATTTGCTTTTGGGCTCAACACATCATAGTATGTATTATGTAGACATCTGAGTAAAACTCTTATTTGCACTGTGCACAACCTATATTATATAGGGCGACTCAATCAGTTTATCTCATTTAAAATATATATTTTGATTAACCCAAAATTTCAGGATCAAGTACCAATCCTATCGTCTTAAAAATCCGACCATTATCGGTTGGGTTGGCCCGGTCCAGGGTCAACCCTAGACCATTATTCACCCTAAGTAATAAGAGAGACAACATAGAGAAGAAATTAACAGAAGACGAATGGCCCCCACCATCATCGTGACCTTTTGAATGTTTGAACCAGAATAGTTGAGCATTTTGCTTTGGTTTTCAAGAAAATTGGTGAGTTTTTTTTTTCACCTAATTGTTAATTTTTGGAAGGGTTTTCCCTAGTTCCCTTTATGGATTACCATTGCATTATCATCCCTATAATAATGAACTTGTGAGGTCTGTCTTTGGTAGAAAGCAAGGAAAAAAATGAACCTGCGAGGTCTACAAAGTCGAACAAAAGAGATGCATCAGGATGACTTACATCAAGCCATTGACTCGAACTGTTGGAATTCCAGTTTGGAACCATCCCAACCCAACCGAAAGCACGAAAATAAAGATGCAATTACAAAGTGAAAATGCAAAAGGAAACGCAGTCCCAAAATTTTGAGACTAACCAAGGTTAACTCGCTACAAATGCAACCAATTCTGTCCATCTGGATCAAGTCGCAAACATCATTCCATTCGGTTCTGTCTCAACTGCTCCCAAATCGAATTCAATTTTATGGCCAACTCCACGTAAACTGCCATGTCTTGACAAATTATCATTTTTCACTAACACGGAGAGCTATTTTTCTCTCTTTGGCACACATACCTGCCGGTTGCCTATGTTCTCAGGACAACTCTCGAAACAGATAATTCTTGGTCAACCATAGCAGAATGCAATAATTGATCACCATAACTACCGATACAAAATCGTCCTCAAATTCCAGAAACCATTGAAAGAGAAGAAAAAGCCCCCACAAAATCCATCTATCAATTGATACAGAACACAGAAAAAGGATGTCAGACCAAATATCTTACATCACTTCCTTTCATTCCTTCCTTCCCCATATACTTAACCAAAAACCCTTCAAACATCGCTCAGGGAAGCATATTCCTCCAAAACACCCCTCCCCCCTCCTCCCCACCAACGAAAAAGAGAAGACCCCAAAAAATTACTTGTGCCTATATTATTCTCTTCCTGATGTATCCATTGTAGGGTCACAAATCTCATCTTAAGAAAAAAAAAATCAAATGCAACAGGGCAACAAGGAGGAAATCATTAGAAGACCCTATATTGCTCAAACTCTCAAAGCTCTACTGCTGCCTCTAGGATTGCACAGCCAGCCTCTGAAGGTGTTCGATAAAAACTTGGAGGCTCACATCATCAGTGAAAATCACATCTGACCCAGCAGTCATCTCGTGGGCGTTATTGTATGTAGCTGATGGGTTCAACTTTGCCAACAAGAACCTTGCCTGCTCGTAATGCATGAAATTATAGAAACTGAGTTCTCTAATAAAGTAATCATAGCGTTTAATGCGTAATCTCATGGCAGCCTAGAGCAATCAATGAAGCATCTGGAATTTTGTGGCATGTCAGGAGGACAAGCATAGTAGATAAGGTCTCTAAACACCAAATCAGATATTTCTGGGGGAATTAAGAAGTAACAATATGGCACAGTGCAAGCTATTAATTTGCAGATATGCAGAGAACTGAGGCAACTACAATGAACGTATATCAAGCCAAAGACTTTGTACGAAGGCTGAATGTCCTCATGCAAAAAGTTTTAAATAAATATAAAAAAAAGACTGTTCGGAACAAACACTAAGCTCACATGCAGTTTCAAAATAAGCTTCTAAGAAGTATTTTTAACAAATAGTGTCTTTGGCTCGACAGAGAACAAGACACCCATTATGTCGAAACATTGAGACGACCATTTTTCATCTTAAGACCTAAGAATAAGCACATGAAAAAGAATGAAATGTTTTTGAACAAGGGACAATAGTAAGGCAACAAAGGAAGTAGATAAAAGTGCTAACCTGTGATCCATGCTGATCACATACAACCAATCTGGGAACAGGAAACCGTTCACGAATAATCATCTGCGCATCATCACGAGGAGCTTGCAATAGTTGCGCAAATGCCTGCAAGTAGGAAAACACAGTCAGATGGGACATCTAGAGCCAAACGCAGCACTAGGCAGCATGCTGTCCGAAAAGGATTTGCTTGAACTTTCACCTAGACATCAACAGATCAAAACAGTTATTGTATATTTTTAGTGCTAAGTTACACAGAGGCAGCAGAACAGAGCAAGAACTATCAATCAATGTCACAATACATCTTACCATATAGATTGAAGTATTGAATAATGTATGTGCTCAACAAGCATTTTAGGGTTAGTATTTATTAGAACCACACACGGTTGAGCAGCACCATTTCAGATTCAGCAGCAATACTTGTAAAAGAATTACACAAAACATAAACGACAAGCAAACAATTTTTATCCTAACTTTTGCCAATACATAAATCTTGCCATGTGGATCCCCCATTTTAACAAATCAGGAACAAGACCAAATCAGGAAGACATTGTCTGTCTTAGATTGAAATCCAACATGAGGCACATTCACTAATAGCCATTTGAATACGTCTCCCCACCACATAAGCTATTCCTGGGCAAATAAAAAAACAAGAAAAAGCCCATAATATGGTGTTACTTTCAATTCCAGCACAAGGTTACATCTTATCAAAAGCATTGACCTGATTAGTACATCAAAAGTAGTCTGCTTCAGTCTGTCATTACCATTTTCACGAATTAGCTAAAAATCAACACTATCTATGCAGTGACATGGCTAATCAATGGAAGGCAATTCAGTCAATGTTTCGATCAATTGTATCCAAAATAAGCTTAATCAAGTTGGTTAACATAAAACAAAGGTTGGTCAAGTTAAGAAAATCGGCAAACCAGGGTAATTAAGTTTCCATCATGAAAACATTGCCGACATTTCTAGAAGTATTTGCATTACACAGTTCAATGGAGGCAATCAATCTGCCAGAATGCAAAAGCTAAACTGGAAGTGCTGTAGTTATTTAAGTACATGCACCATCTTGATAAGTTAAACAGTGGGTTAGGCTGGAAACAAAGACTTAAGAATGGGCCTTTGCATTAATTTACCTTTACTATTGTCCTGTAATATGCATTTTTGAGTAATAAAGCAAAGACAAATAGACAAAAGTTTCACCTAGAATGATCGCTCATCTATGAAAGCATTACTCTCCTTGAAGATCTATAGTATAACATTCTCAAAAGACAGTTTCAAGCTTAGACTTTTGTATGCTCCAGGAATAGCAGTGAGCTTACAGAAATATAGTAATATGCTTTTCTAATGGTTTGAGTCTCCAGATCAGTAGTCAGAAAAGGATAAACAAATCAAATTTGCACAAGCGCATGGCAGCTGGAATCGTATATAAACTTATTGGAGATTAAACATAAAGTGTCGGCATTATACATTACTGCAGCAAGTCATCATTGACTACAAATTGCATCAAAGCAAGATGCCCTACTACCATTACTTTGCATCTTTTACACTAAACTGAATACTTACCTTAAAAGTAGCACAATGCTAAAACAAGAGAAATCCGTTTAGGTGTAGAATTAACTTAATTCTGTTTTATTGAGAACACAGATATACAGGAAACTAGTCCCCTGAGCTCTAACCCAATCCACCCAGATCAAAACTGGAAAAGTATGGCACTAGTCTTCTTAAAAAAGCCTATATTTCCTGTCCGACTTGCCAAGATGGCTGCTGAAGAAGCTAGTACCATATGAAATCTAGCTTTTACAAATTTTAGGGGAGCAGAAACCAGTTTAGCTTTGTGTACGAGCACTCCAATACCCATTGGAATCCCATGGCAATTCAGAGGACAAACCTGGTGCTCTGGTTGATTCTGGTATCCCATGTTACGCCACTGAGCTATTGTCATTCCATGGAAAATGACAACGCTAAAATATGAGTCTAGCAATAGAATACGATCAGCTGCTATGGAAGCTACATCCAGCAAGGACGGCGCTGGTAATGAATTGAATGAATATGATATAAGTGATGGCTGAATCATGACCGCGGCATTAGCAATATTTTCACGGTTTAATAGCATCCGAAAGTAGGCAGTCTCATCTGGACTATTGTTGAAAACCTGCCAACCACACAAAGGCCTCCTTAATAAGATCTGTCAAACCAAAATCTTTCACTAAGAGACCCGCCAGGGTTACCTGTACAAATTGCGACCGCCGGAGATTGAACATAAATTGAGGAAACAATGAGAAACAAGGATTTAATGTAAAGGATGCAGGATCATCCTTTCGGTAGTCACCAAACTTGGAACATAGACGAATAAGTTTCCTATCCAACCACCGAGTAGCATCAAATCCTTCCTGCTTTCATGAAAGGAAAAATTAGGAAAAGGATGACCAGAGATCAGGCAACGAGGAGCAGTTAGAAAAATAATACTCAACAAAATAAATTTGGAAATTAGGGTCATGCCAGCCAATTCTCCAGCTGACGGGAAACAAGGAAAGGAACACCACCAAATCAGATTCTCATAACTTCTTCCCTAATTTTTGCTCAATGATCTAACATGCATGATATGTTTTCAATTTAGGCAAAAGCAGGAAACGAACTTTGAGGAGATTAAACACACTAAAGAGGCACATGACTTTGTTTACCTCCATCTCCATCTTGAACGAAGCTATTCTTGCCATTACCACAGCAGCCGTTTCCTGATCAAAGCCTTGTACCAGGTCCTGGTAGGACATGTTTTTGCAGTTAAAAGAGGACAATATCCAAACAGGCAACTCTGGCAATTAGACAAGACTAGAACAAGGTCCGCACAGAGCTGAAAGAAAAGAGTGCATTCTACATCTATTGTCATTAGTTCTTACACAGTAAGCAGAAAATATCTGAGTATTCAGGCTACCAAATCATGTCAGCAGTCCAAATGCAGTTTCAATTAACACGAAAGTCAATTTTGTTTTCTCTTGCAACAAAAGCCAATGATGAAAGGGTTGGACAGAAAGTGAGTAGATGACCATTGAACACCAGCATTACACAGTTGAGACCAGAAAAGAAAATTGGGTGACAATGGCATTTTCATAATGGTAAGTTTGAAGTGGACAAATAGTACTATGATGTGAATGTCCTCCAATTTCCACATTTAGAAAACTGTGAGAAGTATGGAGTAGTATACATGAACAAAAGAAAAAATGGAGATGCATAATGTTTGTAAATGTGGAAGCTAGTGCAAGTAGTCACCATAGGCAAAATACATAACTTGATAAGTCAATCAACTATAAGATCCAACAAAATCTACCAGCAAAAGATCAAGGGACTAATGGGGAATTTCATCAACAAAATTGATTAACAAAAATGTCAACTTTGGCTTTAAACATATTCATATTAAGTACGAGCACGCACCTCAGAGCTGACAGAACTGTCTATCCATGTTCGAGTGACTGTTGTAACTCTAAGCATTAACTGACCTTCAGGGTTCTGATAACTACAATTGATACATCATTACAAGTCCATCAATGAATGGAAATTGCAAAATCATAAAAGGAGCAGAAACATTTCAAGTTTCTCATCAAAATGAATTGCTCATAATACCTTGTAAGGAACTGCAGATACAATTGTGGGTTTACAGTTCCAGGGGCAGCAGATCGTTCACTGGATGAAAGATCAAACAAGACAGTTAAGCAAGTACTCTTGTCAAGGCCACACATTTTCCATGCTGTAGTGCCACCCTCCCCAGTGACTGTGTCTGCAACAGCTGGTCCTTTCTGCAACGCACATAGATCAACTCTCATTCTAATCAAACCCCATCCACAAAATACACAAGCTTATAAACAACTTAGGAGGCATCCTACCTTCTCCAAAGATGTGCAAGGTCCCAGGATACCCTCTATTTTGATGTCCTTGGAGCAGTTTATCTCAAGTGTGCCACTGCAAAGAAAATGAACTTCATATTTCATTGTCCCATCTTGGCAATTCACATGGTTAATCAATGGGACCATGGCAGCATATTTTTCAGAACCAACACAAGATGGGAAATGATATCCTGGCCACAAGGCTACATGTGCTGCAAGAAGATGTACAGATGAAGTACAGGCTACAATCACAAAAACATTAGACACTCCAAAAGATTTCTTGCAGAAGGTATTAGCTGCCATAACGGGTCCGTCTTATGAGCTTAGACTAACACCCTATAATTAAAGATAAAAATAAAAACACTTTGCATAAGCTACAAAGATTTATACATGTCATACACCAAAGGTACAAGAGAGATGGCACCTTCAATTAATTGTCTGAGCCAAGTGTGATACCAAAACTCAGCAGCTGACAAGGACAGATCAACACATAAAGCAGTAGGGGCAATTGACCTCACTCATTATACGAAAGTAACTGTGTAGTTTCATTTTTAAATATTCTTTAATCAACACCCCAATAAAATCTCTACAGTTGGTGATTTGTGCAAATTATTACTATTACTGAAGTTTGCACAACGGAAACACAAAATAGAGAATTCAGTGGTTCCACACAAAAAGAATCTGCTTCTTATTATGCTTACCTAACTTTTTAGCATAAAAACACAAGTTATTATAATTATTAAAATTCAATCAAGTGGATCAATGGTAAGTCAGCATGGAGTTTGGCCCCATTGAAAAAGTATCTGAATACGTGCCTAATTGTTTTTATTTCTTTGATTCCTACGTGGCAACAGAAGGAACGCATTGGCTTCCACTTGGAACCAGTAAAGTGACTAAGTCTTAACATAATGGTTCTGCTTAAATATAAACAAATTAAAGAAATCAAGGGAAGAAGCATACAACAAAACATCATACATAAGCTAGAAAGTTGAGTATATGGTTGAACACCTAAAAACCACATCACATCTATCATATTTAGCAATAGAGAACATATCATCTCCAAATGCACAAAGATTGCTTAAGGACTTGCAACTAGCTTGCACCAATCTCAAACAGGAAGCAACCGCCATTAAAACTGAACAAAGAAGAGAGATCAAAGAAACATACTTGAAGCAAAGTCCAAGAGATTGTTCCCCATCTTCAAATACACGTTTGAAAGAGTCCTTAAATACAGAATGACCAAAACTTTCTGCCAAAACAACCAGACCACCAGTTCTTTCAACAGCAACTTTCATTTCTGCAACCCCAACCTAACAAAGGCAGAAAATGGAAGCCATCAGACTAAGAAAGCCAAGAACAAATGTGAAACCAGTCAGAAACTGCTGGAAATTTTTTATAAAAAGTCATTCAAAGCCTCAAAGGCATCTGGCACCTTTATGGCAGTGCTCTCATTTTAGACAATATCCAGAGATATGCATATGTTCACAACTGCAATGTTGAAATCTCAGGAAAACAATGCAATACGCATTCTGAGAAGAATAACCACTATAACCAATACAAGTGCTAATATGCCAATGTACAACATCGTTCCAGTTCTCAATCACATTGCCTCTGTTCAGTCTCAAGGGAATTAAACCAAAGACAACCAAAAAAAAATATTTTTGACAGATATTATAACATAAATTAAGTACATAACACCATTAACTAAGGGGTGAGACAACAATTAGTAATGCAACGCTGGCTGCTGGAATACTGCCCAGCCTCAACAAATCCCTATTTGGCCACCGTTCTATCCATAATTTGAGTTCACAGCTCTTTTCTTTGTAACTCAATATCATGGATTGTGAACCAATTTGATATCCCAGTCTAATAAAAGAAAAGGAAAAGAGAAACTGAAATTTCCAAGTGATCTATCATGAAGACAGATGGGTAGGGCCAAAGCCAACCCGACCTATAGAAAGTTCCCTTTTCAGGCCCCAGCTAGGTTTTTCCATCTTTGGGTACTATCTACGGTGTGCAAAAATCCATGACATAGGGTATAACTAGTGCAAAGTTCAAAAACTTAACCACGTAACCTCCCCTGAATTTCTTAGTCACTTTTGGCTAACCTCCCCTGAATTTCTCAGTGACTTTTGGCTATCTCTGTCCATGAATATAGGTCGCATCAAGTATACAATTTCATGTGTCTATTTTACTATTATAAATCGTCACTTCACAACAGATGTGATGCAAAAGGAATGCACAAGCAAGAGAGATGATGGTTCACCACTATTTCCACAGTGACCACAAATAACATTCTCCTGCACATAATGGAGAAAATCTCACCTGCCTAATCAGTTTGATACTCTCATCTACTAGTATGTAGGATCAAAAGCACAATCTCTACCCCCAATCAAATTTCTAGTTTACTGTGGTGATGTTCATCATCCATTCTATCAAATTCTCTAAGGTGAAGCAAACCCAAAATCTTCTCTTCAAGATGCTCAATTTTGAATTCACCTAAATCAACCCTTGCAGGGAAATTTAGGACACAACAAATCTCTTATTTTCAAGAATAAAGCCAATCTACATGCACTTCGCATCTACTTCTGACTTCTGCTTAGGTTGACAACAATAGTAGTGCATGTACACATAAGATGCACACAGGTTATTTCTAAGTGGTAAATTTCTTAAAAGGACAAAAAGACTTGCATTTTAGCTGGATTTCATGATATGGTCCTACACAACTAATCACGGTTAATGATGAATGGAATTTTTATTGCTTGTCTATGGAGTGTATACCAAACCAAGGTTTTCTACATTATTGAACTTATGCATGGAGACATATTTTCTGAAGAGGCTTGTGTGACCTATTTAACTTTATGGCAGGTCCTTGGTAATCCACAAAAATACTCAGAACTACACTCCAGATCGAGTGTCTGCACCATCGGATTTGCATACCTGAGTTTGGCAGCACATATGTGCATTAAAGATCATCTTACACTTACCCATGGAATCATTGTATTTATTAACAGTGTATATTAGTATGTATACTTGAAAATGCACATTAAACCAAGCTTATCTGCATGCTAAAATTGCCAGCCTACTTATATTTTCAAACAGGTTCCATGTAACTTACACAGTTATATGGCAAGCCTAGAGTGCTGGAATTACAGAATAGATAGATAGCATATTGTAAGTTGAATTTCTGGACTGATTTAAGCTGTACAGTGGCCTCCACAAGGTCCACTAGTCTAAGGTAACTTATATACATATGGCAGCGCATGCGAGATTTGACTCATAGACTCATCCAAGTTTCAGAGCAAGGAGAATATAATCCAATTTTGTTATGTCCAGCGCAAAAATCTTTTTGAACAGAAATCATAATACATTTTTTTACCAATTGATTCCCATATTTTATAAGTCTGATGGGTGAGGCAGAGACCTCAGAGAAAACTGAATCATCCAACAAATTGGAAGTACAATATGAGGTTTAAAGAGTAGAGTCAATAATAAGATTGCATACGTTAAAGTACATGCATAAAGAGCCAATAGAATGCATCCAGCAACAAAAAGGCTGACTGATATACCTGATCAAGGGCTGACGCAAAAAGATCTAAAACATGGCCCTGGCTGACCAGCTGCTTAGCAAGACTATCATAAAATTTGACTGCTTTCTTGAAATATGGTGCAGCATCTTTGTCAAGATCTTTATGTGAACGTACAGGATCTGATAAGTCTTTGGATACAATCTGTAAAATCCAGCATGATTAATCAATTTGTTTCACTACACGAATAATGAGAAAGTAATACCAACTTCTGAGGAAAACACTCAGAAATAATCATCCCTCCTCTCCAAGAATCCCCCACCCCCATTAAAAAAAAAATTCAACATACGAGGAAATTCTTGTCACAGAAGAGAACATGCTTAAGGTTAGGCATCCCTATTTGCTCATACAACAAATATTAAACCAAAATAAAAAACTGATCTATACTTATGCTAAGAGCAAATATTTGTTGACAGAGTTTCAACAACTGCTAGATGTAGACAGACCTCATCCTTTCTTCCTTCAATCTACCTCAATCCATGTAAATCACAGTGCATGCAACCACTGGATCTATTAATAACAAACAAAATATATTATTGATCCTCACAGCAGATTGAAATACATATTTGGCAAAAGCGATTAGATCAATAGATGAAGTATCAGAACAGAGCATTAATACAATCATAAACAGATTAAATAAAAGGATGAATCAAATAAGTCTGATTATCAATCATGGACCTCATACAAGCTCAAAAGAATATAGGAAAGAGTAATGAGAGCAACATGAGAATATCTGAACCGTCAAGTCTCCAGAAAACAAAGGAATTCCACTCATCCCCAGACTCCAATAAACTCAAGTAAGTCTGGCTCTTATTTTCATCTGCAAATACTGACCGAAAGAACTTAACTTTCTTTTCTATAACCCTCACCTAAACATGTACTGAGCAATAGGGTTAAATTGACTTGCTAATTACTCAACAAAAATATACTACAACCTCAAAATACCTTGAAGCAGAGAGAAAAGGTGCTGGGGAAAAACAAATCTGAATGAACTCACCGTGCCCGGTCCTTCAGTGCATGGTCCTCCAACCAAAGCAACTATCCGAGCTCCTGTTCCAGGCAGACAAGCCCCAACTAATCCGGCCGCAACACTCAATGCAACTCCCGTGCAGCGCGCTGCCCGGTTACCTGGCGCAACAGGCCACTGATCCGTCTGCAATTCATCCAACAACTGCAAAACAAGCACCAAGCTCAATCAATCAATAAAAGATTCACTTATAATTCCAATGGCTAAAGCACGGAGATCGCACCGAATTGAGCGTGTACTCGCACTCGGACGCAGGCAACAAGAACCGGGTAACACCAGAACCTCCAGGGTACCCATTTTGCACCATCCCCTTCTGGAAACCGGCGCCCCCCACCCGACTACGCGCAGAAACGCTCAGACCCAGCTGCTCCAAGACCTGCTCTTTTGCGATCTCCTTACTACCTCGAAAGACATAAACTTTAGACATCTCAGAGAACCCCAACTCGTGAACTTGGACCTGCGTCCCGAAGGAGACGAACCCGACCAGGGCGTTGTCTGGCAACAACCCGATCGCCTGCTTGAGGGCTGACTTGGCGAAGCCCAATTCCTCCTCGATCATGCAGGTGTCGAGGACGAAGATGAAGACGGGGGAGGCATGGGAGTGCGGATCGTTGGGGTTGTTAGGGTTCATGGAGGGGAGAGAGTACTGAATTGTGGTGTATTGGGGGTAGAGCTCGCCGGGGAGGTTGGTGTCGGAGATGCCGGCGTAGTGGGGAGGGAAGTGGTTGCGCTGGTAACAGAAGGGGCAGATCCAGATCTTGGCAGTGAAGTCGACGCGGGAGAAGGGGTTAAGGACGGCGGAGCAGGTCTTGCAGCGTAGCGGCGCGTAGGGGAGCGTGGGGATGTCGGGGTGGGGGCGCAGTGGGGCGATGCAGGCGGCGAGCGGGATCACGCACTTGCTGGCCTCGACCTTCGTGCGCGGCCACACGTTCCAGCTCATGCGGACGCCGTCGATGCCTTCGGGATCCATGTTCGACATCTCCGAAGACATGGTTTCGAGGCTTCGGATTCCGATATCAAATCGAATTGCCTTCGAATTGATCTCTCTGCCAATCCGATCTCCGTGGTGCCGGGTGGGAGGTTTTTGTTGATTTCACACAGCGATTTCGGTTTTGCAGAAGAGAAGATATTGCCAATGAGGCTCCGACGACTTCGGCGTAGTCCGGAGGAAGAAGGAGAGACGGAGGAGGAAGGAGAGACCAGACGACGAGCGGCTATTTGTGAATTGCCTAATCTGCCTCCCGCTCATTAATATTTACGAGATTGCCATGCTCGCGGTGGCCGCAGGTTTGCGGTAAAACATTTAAGTATATAATTGAAGCGTTGCGACTAGATTTTAATAACTATCAAAAAAGTATAATCTCATTTAAAATTTTATTGAATTAACGTAATCGAGTTATTTTAGTAGCACGATCTTTTGACTAACGGAAAATAACAACGTTGCAATTTTTAGTATTTTTATTTTCTTCAAATCTTATTTAAATTATATTTAAAAATGAAAAAATAAATGTTATTTCATTTGAAAAAAATAAGCTCAAAAAAAGAACCACAAGGCATTGTCAATGAGGCAATGCTACTGCCCATTGCCTGCCTTGGTTAGTAAGGGTGAGCACAATGGAATGCTCAGCTTGGGATCAACCGGGTTGATCCGGTTCTTGGAAGTTTTAGTCCGGTCCATGATTCCAGAAAAATGGAACCAGTTCCCAGGCCGTCCAATTCTTGGTTCCTAGTATGGATCGGATCGGACCACTTGGACCGACCCCGAACCGGACCATTAGACCGATGAGCTTAGGGGGTGGTAATATAGACCTAGAGATCACATTTCATAGGAGGTAATTCATATGTTTTCCCGCAAACAACGTCCATCTTCCTTCCTCCTCCTACTCCTCCTCCTCCGGATCCAACGTCACTCCTCGATCCTCCACTTCTTGTCTTTGACTTCGTTCCTCTCGAATCTCCAAAAGCCTTGCCAAATAAACTATCGCCCAATTCACCTGGCATGCTCCATAGTCCTTGACTTATGGAGTTTCCTTTTGAAGGACTTTCTTGAGATGTAAAAGATAACTAGCTAGAAAATTTTCAAGCGGGCAAATGACTATACAAGTCTACAATCTCCCAAAAGAAGCCTCTCTAATGGCAGTTCATCGAAACTTTGAAAAATCATCTCCATTATATCATTGGACAATTTGAAGATGAACAATGTTCACAAGTACCCGTGTCTACCTCAACATCATCCCATTAATAAACAACCGTCAAAAGAAAACTTGCATATCTTGATGAACCTAACTATTTTTTCTCGCTTCCCCTCTCCCTCTTCTTTTTTATCCTCTTTTGATTGGTTTCATGAATAATCATGGCCGGCGACTAGCCCAATGAGAACTTCTCTAGATTTCTTTTTGAATTTTTCCTGGTCCCATTAGACTGCCCAGAAACTGGACCAGACCGACGGGTTCAATCCGATCCACAGTCCTAGAGAATGGGAACCGCTCCCACTGATCTGGTTCCCGATTCCGGGGAGGAATCAGACCGCCCGGGGAACAAATCACCCCTATTGATTAGTGTCCACCGGCCCTCACATAGGGTCAATGAGGCCTCCCCTTGAGCTAGCGAGAGCTAACCACCCTCATTTGAGGCTTTGCCATTGGGAAAGTCTCTTATAATGTTTTGTAGATGAAAAAATAATCAAAAGTTATAAACGGGGTACAAGTTGTTATATATATTTTGTCCTAACAAGATATCTAAAAGTGTTGAGTTTTCAATTAATGGTGAATTATGATTGGAAGGAATCTCCCCGTGTAGCAACGGCTTTGACTAATGCCTTGGAGTTAACACCCTTTTGACAGCAATAGGATTGAAAAGGAGTCTGTTCATGTAACAATGGGTTCGACTAATGCCTTAGGGCTAACACTCTTTCAAAACATGTTTATATTTCATAATGAGTTCTGAAAAAAAAAAACTCATTCTAGAACACATACAGGTGTGAATCATGCGCACCCTTAATTGTGGAGGATGTCTTCCTTGTCAAAGCGCTTTAGTTAACATAAGCTAACCGTGCCACTAAGATTAGTTTCGAAGAACGTAAATAAATTGGGGTAAGCAAAGACAAATCCCAGAATTTTACTAAAAGTCATGGCAATATTTACCTGCTTTATCTAGAAAAGAATTATATTCATTGTCTTGCCCCTATATCCAATATGAAATTGATATTTAGTATAGGAAGCTTTGATCATATGAGCATAAAACAAATCTAAAGCTTTCAAGCAAAGACCTAGTGCATGATTGGCATGAATTAAGTAAAAAATCTGAATTGAGCAATGCATGCTTGTTATAAAAAGCCATAAAAAGCCAGCACTTATGAGTCCAGTTTTCCTCTAATCTTTCCGTGTTCTTTCTTATATTTTAATGACATGCTTCACATTTATTTTTTCTTTTCTTTTTTTATTTCTTTTTTTTTTTGCCTTTTTAATTTCTCTCTTCCTCCATTAGTCGTCGAGCTGACAATGGCCTATGACTGGCCATAGGAGAGTGCCAACAAGGGTTGACCTCGGGTGAGTTGAGCTCGTCTAAGGCCAGCAATGTTTGAGCTCATCCGAGGCTAGTGAGGCTCCATCTCGCTAGATCTCAACAAGGGTGAGCCTTGCTCAAAGCTAGCAAGGTCGACCCTTACTTGTGAATAATTCACGTTGTTGTCGAGGCCCAACAACCAATAAAGGAAGAAGGAAAAAGAAAACGAAAGAAAAGAAGAAAAATAAAATTCAAAGCTAAGAAATTAAATTTTTTATTTGTAAATTTTTTCCCACATGAGTGTCAGTCATGCTATGCAGAATAACCGATGTCCATATTAATAATTTTCGGTCAAAATTAGTCGAAATGATTGTATTAGCAAATTCTCAAAAAGTCTATGACTAAATTAATATAATCATAAAATTTAAAACTGAATTGATATAAGTATAATAAGATTGTAACCTTTTTCACAATTTCTTTTGTGAAATAGATTGGTTGTGTCTCCTTCGCTTAAGAAAATTTGTTCTAACCAAGAATAGGAAAAACTCTAGGAACTTTGGGTAGCAAAGACGGACAATCTTAAATTTGCATAATTCAAGCATCCACAGACCTAATGTGATACTGAGAGAGGGCGTTATGAGAGAGCCAAGATTTTCACAAGAATCTCCATAGAGATTGCAAGCACCAAACTCAAAAGAGAAAATCACTAAAGCCTTAATGGTGTATTTAGTTCAGTTTTCCCAAGTGCCCTTGGGCAACACATAGAGTACTTGACAATCAATTCTCAAAGGTTTTTGAGGTAGAAAACTGACATTGATAATGTTGAAAGCTAAAAATAAGTTCTAAAAACTTTCAACATTTCTCCAACACCCATTTCTAAAGCCGAACTAAACGCAGCATAAGTCTTACTTATCCAAAACATGGTGAGACATCTCTCGCCGCCAATCATAACCAAATAAACACTCCACTCCAACAAAGCTATGCTCGTCATCTGTAATGCCTCGTCATAGATGTATCGGCCCAAAGAAAATGATAGATAATAAACAGCAAAAAGGATTAGAGGCAGCAAAGATACAATTAATTTAAGTCACCGGAGGCAAAAGCATGAAAGGGAGGACAACAAAATCAATCATTGAGTTTAAGTGAGTAGGGAGAAGATGAAGAGACTGCCCCTAAAGTAATTGGAATGGAAGATTTCAGCGATAATATGAGATTGGGAAAGAGAGTGAGCCTGAGATTTTGTGAGAGGAAAATTGCGAAAGAAGAGGAGGGGCACTTATAATTCTATACATAAGGTTTGGACTTAAAAAATAAAAAAAGGATAACTATGGAATTGGTATGAGTTGAACTAACCTTAAATTCTCGGGATTAGGGACCGATCCATGATGGTACAAGATCAATAGCCTCAAGATCAAAGACCAACCCAATCATTCTAAGAATCAAACCAAGATCGGCCTCATTGGATCGATCTAAAGTAAACCTTGGATTGATACTCATCCGATACGCCGCATGTCTTATAGACATAGAATTGGTTATATAGCTATGACTCTATGCTACATCCAAAGAATTATAAGGCAAGCGTGCATCATTTATTAAAAATTTAAAATTAATGTGGATCGTATTTGATTGAATCCATATGGTCGCATGAAATCCCATTTTAAATAGCCCAAAATGGTTTTTGTACACGCAAAACGTTCACTGAACTTTTCCTGCTATGAAAGAATTAATTCTGCCGCGGTACTATATGTAGAAAATCAAATATCTTAAGAGGAGAGCCTCCAAAAAAGTTGTGTTGATGCATAAATATGTCGCAATAAGAATACTTGGCTCCGTTTGTTTCACTAAAACTATATGATTTGAAAAATATTTTTCAGAAAACCGATGATTCGTACGGCTTAAAAAAATGAACAAATTGAAAATGTTTTTATTTCAAGCTATGCAAACAATCGTTTCTTAAAAAATATTTTAAAATTATTTATTTTACAGGAAATTAAAGGAATTTTTAACTTATTTTGACTGTCACCATTATTTTGGGTTCATAAACGGGCCATATGAAAAAATCATAACGTTTATCTCGGAGCACCCGGCGCAAGAAAGGGAGAGAGAGATGCTGCAGCTTCCCTCCCGCTTGATGAAGTCTCTTTCTCTCTCTACTGTTCCCGCCACCGCCACGCTTCAAGAACTCGCTTTCGCTCGCTCCCCTGGTCTCTCTCTCTCTCTCTCTCTCTCTCTCTCTCTCTCTCTCTCCGAGCGCGAGAGATAAGTGGCTTGCTTGTAAATTTTGTTGTTCCTCCGTTGCAGTTGTTGGCATTAAGCTAAGTAAAATGCATGCTTTGCGAATTTCTCTGAGTTATAGTGCTACCCTTTGTATTGTTTCGCAAGATAGGTATTGCGAAGGTCGTGCTTAAAAAGGGGAAGACCCAATTGTTCAAGGATGGCAGTCCTATGGTGTACAGCGGCGCTGTCGACCGGATAATAGGTCGGCCGCCGCCGAGAACCGGGGATGTCGTGGTTGTGGCTGATGGAACAGAGAAACCGATTGGGTGGGGCGTGTACAATTCGGTTTCCATGTTCTGTGTTAGAATGATGCAGCTAGAAGAGGAAGCAACTGGGTGTGGTTACCGTACTCTACCATCTGGCTTTTTTCATTTTGTATTGTCATCTCCAGGGGTTGGCATTTTCTCTTGAGTGTTTAATCCGTGTGACAGGAATCCTTCGTGTGCATTGAACATGGAGAATTTGCTCGAGAAAAGAATCGAGGCAGCTGTAGAGCTCCGCAAGAATCTGGGGTTGCCTTCCGCCAGTACGAATGCATATCGTCTGATCAACAGCGAAGGGGATAGGTATAGTCTAGATGTATTTTTTATGAAATGGGTAGTTTTTAATTACCATGACTGTTATAGAATCGTGTACTGAAAAATGAATTAGCGATAACTTGGTTAAGATGAAGAAAATCCCCATGTTCATGGGGAACATTGTCCATAGACACTACATGGCTAGAGGGAGTTTTAAACTAGCACAACCATACAGGAATACATTGCAGTCTCTGAGTGGTATCTGTGCTAACTCATATTAGGCATACAATGCGCAGCTAAGTTGAGCATTTATAGGCACTTCCATTAAATCTTGTGAGTAAATTTAGTGTTCTTTAGATCATCAGATATCCAGACCTACTGTCCTAATTTTGAATTGGAAGCACCCCTTTTAATATATATCCTAATTTTTACTTGGATATATACTTGGTGCTGTGTTTTTCTTCCCTAATGGGAGTAGTGTTGTCTACATCCAGGTTGTCGGGTTTGATTGTCGATGTCTTTGGAGATTTAGCTGTGGTAGCATCATCTGCTGCTTGGGTTGAGAAGTACAAGACAGAGATAGAGGCTTGCATTTGTAAAATCGGTGGCATAAATCACATAAGTTGGAGACCATCCGTTGAAATGTTAAAAGAGGAAGGACTGGATGTGTCCAAATTGCAGGAGAGGCAGCCTTCTACTTGTCCTAAAATAACCAAGGTACAGAACAGTTGACAGACTTATTGTTTTCTTCATGTCTGTACCTATGTATCTTGCTATCAATAAGTTCTTAAAACCACGTGCTGTCTATCCTCTGTGCCAAAGGAGCATCTAAGATTATACCTCTTCGAATAGGGTGCATTTCTTAGAGATGCTTAAAAATTTGGGAGGCTGCCTAAAAACTTGTTAGGCCTAAACCTGCACCTAGGGTGGAAGAAATGAAGGATGGACCTTTTCTTGCTCCTTTCGTCATAGCTGTAGGAGGTGTGTCCTGGAAAGTGCTCTAGATGGAAGGATGACTAGTGGCCAAAAGTGACCTGCTAGGTATATTTCCTTGCCCACCCTAAGAAGTTCTCTTCACTTATAGTCATCTGATATTTTCCTTTGTGATGGCTCATCCTAGGTTCTTGAGAATGGTATTGCTTACGTTGTCTCCGTCGATGGCCAGAAGACAGGATTTTATGCTGATCAACGTGAAAACCGTTGGTTTATATCCACAGTATGTGATGGTCGGAGAGTTCTTGACCTGTGCTGCTACAGTGGTGGATTTTCCCTAAATGCAGTCAGGGGAGGTGCAGTCGATGTTTTGGGTATGGCTTGACTGTGCATTCTTTTACTCTTTGTTCCTGACTATGCCACTATCCTTAACACATTGCTCCTGTGTGAAAATTGCATGCAATTTGCTTGCTGTCGTTTGCACAAATATAAGCGACTCAGAGTCGTCAGGAATTTG
The DNA here is from genome assembly GCA_030064385.1 of Melaleuca quinquenervia. Lineage (NCBI taxonomy): Eukaryota > Viridiplantae > Streptophyta > Magnoliopsida > Myrtales > Myrtaceae > Melaleuca > Melaleuca quinquenervia. The sequence goes on along the minus strand of CM057728.1, from coordinate 4,761,456 downwards.
GTTGTTCATATGGCTGTACGAGTGATGAAGATTCACTTTATTAACTGCCAACATTTATGTTTTCTAATTTACCAAAAAAAAACATTTATGTTTTCTACATTCAATTGCTTCTACAATCTGTCAGTTTGGACCTCTGTCAAAGCACATCAGCTGGAACAATATAAACCATTGTATTCCTTCTGTGAGAACTTCACATTGAGTCAATTAGAGCCTTGGCTGGTGGGGGAGAGAGAGCTAGTATTGTCAGGGTCAAGACTAAGGGCACACCTTGAAGACTGGTGGCTATCAGAAGAAGTTATTGGTCTCACATCCCCCATTGCAAGCCCTTCTTGCACAGACATCTTATAGAGCAAGTGGTAGGAGATCAACATATGGTGCTACTAACAGATTCTTCGTTAGTAAGAAATAACGTCTTGGATTGGTGCTCATAAAGGGCTTATATTCTGATGGGAATGAAGATCAAACTTTACTGAAAATCTAAAAATCATTCATCATAGGAAGTGGATCTCTTGAAGCTGAACAGAAAGTTTAGGATCCTCTCTCCATCCCCAAATTCGGGGTAGTCAATGTAATGTCAGATGTGGTGAGGGCTCGGGAGTTCCTTGTTCCTACCTAAAAAAGGAGGACTAGTTGCCTGTCGTCTGGGCTGAGTACTCATGAGACGTCATTATACCTGCAAGTAGTAGCAGCCGTTGACATCAGTGCATGCAATTTTTCCCTTGTTGAATCATAAATAAGATGTAATTGTAGCTGAAGTAGTCTGTGCAGTTGACTCTTTCTTTTGTCAACCTTCATTGTAATCTGAGTTTCAGCTTGGGTCTCTAGCAAAATTTGAATCTTTGTAAACAATAAAGAGAGAGTGTAGAGACTCCATTGAAGTAATATCATGTTATTGTCTAATTATGAAAATGTGACATTTACTTAAAAAATTTCCAGTGGTTAGTTAAAATGGTCAATATCATTTTCTTTACAATGACTGTGCCCTGGGCTATGAACTTCCACAGCTAGTTTAATATTAATATATCACTTCAGGTATTGATACGTCATTGCCTGCTTTGGAGCTTGCTCGAGAAAATATTGCTCTTAATAGATTGGATCCAGCCAGGATATCTTTTTTGAAAGAAGATGCAACTGTATTCATGAAGAGTGCTTTGTTAAGAAATGAGTCGTGGGATGTAGTCATACTTGACCCTCCAAAGTTAGCTCCAAAGAGGAAGGTACTGATTTACAATTCCTATTCAAATGTGAAATTGTTCTAGTTGTCGTAGATGTTAATTGCATGCTATTTTGAGCTGGCAGAAGGAACTTCCTCTTTCACGGATGTAATGACTTGTCAGAAGACAAATTAAGTTCAAAAACTCTGATTAACCTTGTCCAGTACCATCTTGGTTTTGTGTCTTCTTTACCAATAACTTTCACAAATATTATACTACTCTTCCAGGTTGTACTAGTTACTGGTTGAATTAATCTTTCGATGCTTCCAATATAATCATTCATCGGTAAGTTACAGATGCCTATAAATCTGAGTTCTGTGAACTATTATTAATTTGGCAATTTTATCGTTTCTGGCACAAAAATTCGCTTAGAGAGCTTTTCAAACTTTTTGCTTGTGAAAAGTTACATCAGCATCCATTCTTTGGTATTGTGAACTGAGCAACTCTTTGCTTGCTGTTATTGTTCAGGCTCTAAAAAGTGCATTGGGCATGTATAGAAATTTGAACTCACTGGCAATGAGATTGACTAAGAAAGGCGGACTACTTATGACTTGTTCATGTTCTGGAGCTATGACACAGAGTGGCATTTTCATAAAGACACTTCAGGCAAGCATATCACTAGTTCATGTCGTATCTAATATGTGATTATGTCCCTGTTGATTGTTCAAAATTTGTTTGGTGAATGTGGTGATCTAATGCATTGGTAAAACTGTAGACCTTCAGAGAGTAGCTAGTCATGGTAGGACCTCACCCAGCAAGTGCAGTACTCTTGTGATAATGGGACACTATTCTAGTAAGAGGCAGCAGTGTGAGGTGCTCAGGTTTGAAATAAAAAACCAACTAAACCAGAAGATATGAAGCCAGAATTATGTTGACTGAATCAAGTTGAACAGGAAAAATAGAGCCAGGGAAAATGGGTGCCTAGATGGACCCTTTATTACAAAAAATTGAGTAAGAAAGTTACTGTTATTGTGAGTGATGGACAACTTTCTAGACATGGCGAAACTGCTCCCATGCTTCTTAGCATCTAAACTTTAAGGTAGTATCCTAGCACAGTTCTGAGAAATCTTTTGGCTCTCTTAATTGGGAATGAGATCAGGCCCTGGCCTGTTGCTTTTTACTTGGCAGCATGGGATATCAATACATATACCCCGTGTTTCAGAAGCTTTGCCTATTAAGCAGCCTAACATTCTTGCAGTTTTCTTTTTAGATTACTTTTTAGTGTCTAAGATGTTACATATCTTTTATTGATGGTATCTATGATGTTTAGGGCGCAGCATTAGCAGCTGGGAGAAGAGCCACCATTCTGAGACAGAGCGGAGCAGCATGTGATCACCCTATTGACCCATCCTACCCTGAAGGCGAATACCTTTCCAATATTTTAGTAAGAGTACTATGAAATGACATAAATGGTGTTAGCACATTGTATTAGATATGGGGCGGTATTTATCCCCATTCATCTTGCTGAAAAGTTTGGGGCTCACTGGCACTTTCCCATTCACCAATTCAACCGCTCACTTAGAGAAGGCCAAGGCACTCTTATGATACAGCGCTTTCTTCCTGCTTGAGTACACAGCATATTCTCCCCTTTAGCTTCTATATTTAGCTAGTCCTTGCTCAAGAAAAAGCTGTGGCAAGAGATGACGATATTTGACACTCAAAGCCATGGTCCTAAGAATAAACAATGATGGCAATCGAAATTCTTTGAACCCCATAGTGGTCCGAACCAGTTGGCAACCACAAACTTCTTCTGCCATTGAAATCATTACATTTGCCGTGTCAACTGCTGTTACTGTTTCGACAGAAGAAAATGGCTGTCCCCTGGGTTAGAATGGAGTGCACACTACAGGAAGATATGGAATTCGAGTCCTAGGAGGCCATGGATTTAGTTTACATCGTGTTAAGATGTATCTGTATCCAGAAAAACAAAGCAGGAACAAAGCTTGCTAAAATGTGCTATTTCAGAAGTGATGAATTGAGAGATTTTGTCTTTTTTGGTGTTGCATCTTACGTGCGGGATTGGATATCACTTGACAGCAGCACACGTCATCTGCATTCCGGCTACTTGGATTGATCGGGCAAAGGAGGGTTGGCCCCTACACTCTTCGTACTTGAAAGGAGGTCCGCTTTTGAACTCTCCACTAAGGGTTCGACCCACTTGAGACGAGGATTGAACGTCATTGTTATCAGAAGGTCTAGAGGAGACTATAAAAGTGGAGGGCGCCTGTTAAATTTTCGGTCGATAACAAAGATGTCCCGTCTGAGATGCGAAGCTGGCTCTGTTTTCTGGCAAAATGTTGTCGATCTTCCGTCCGACTTTTAAGTTTTATTGGGTAAAGCATAAAGCTCTTGTTACTTCACATACTTCTCTCCGTTTCATCACGCGCGCCCACTGTGCACTTCCTGCATGAACTTTTCTTCTTGGTCTAGCTCTCGAGTCCATCCTCCGTTTCCGTCAAAAAATTCTTGCAATGAAAAGACCGTTCGCATCTGCATGTCGGGGCACTCTCGGACGCATTGATGTCAAGGGAATGAAAACCACGCACCTTCTGTCGTGTGATGAAATTTCAAAAGGTGGGTCACCCTTCAACTTCAACCAATTCTGCACTCACTATTGCAAGAGCAGATCCGCTTCTACTGTGTATTCTTGAATAGCCGGTGGTCGTTGCAGTTCTCACGCTCCGTCGGTCGACATCTGATCTCTTTTACAGACTCAATAACTTCTCAAGTCCTAACAATGTCAACGAGGAACGTCCCAGAACTTTTGGTGGAGATTTGGAGCCTATCCAATGGCAGTGTGCTCACGTCAGAATTTGTTTAAATGAACACGAAACACCACCAATTTGTCTAAAGAACGATTCCCTTCGTGAAGTTGACTCCAATAGTGACATTTTCACCCTGATCAAACATGTGCTTCCTTTGTCTCAAATAGGGCAATCTTTAAGAGAAAATGATGAATTTCCAATGGAAGAGCAAACTTAATTAACTCCACTTTTGACATCAGGATGATCCATTTTGACATCAACACGAGAGCGTTGAGATCCTACATTACTTCTTGAATGTTAATACACTGAGCATTTGGACTAATTGCATCACTGAGTCACATAATTTCAAGTTCCAACTCAATGTCAAGGTTTCCAAGTAGGATCTCTAGGGCTGAAAAAAGAGGCCTCCACATTACCATTAAGCAATTCAAGGGCAGCACTGGACTTTATGCACCGAGGAGTCTTGTACTGATTAATGGACCCTCCCTGGCTTATGAAGAAATCCATCAATAACTCGAATGTCCCGGGACTCACGACCCTGATCTCGAGCGGCCCGACCGATCTATCATTGGAGCGACACCTCCTGTAGACGTAGTCCAACTCTTCTTCCACGGCAATGCAGCATTCCTCGAGCACGCGATCATCGAGGGCCGGCTTGTTCGCCACCGAGTTGTCCGATGACGCCGGTGACGGCGATCTAGGACAACGCTTGATTTCCCAGTAGAGGACGTAGTGACCCGGGACAGATGAAGTGTCCACGCAGCTCGTGTATTCCACGAGGAGGGCATTGTGAGGCTCCAGCAGCTTCTTGGCAGCCGCGATGCTCTTGTGGAGATCTTCCTCGTTCGTCTTGTCGTTGTCGATGCTGAGGACGACGTTCCTCCGGCAAATGAATCGGAACTGCGGGGCCCGGTTGTGGAAGCCCGTCACTTGGAGCACATCCCCGATTCGATACCGGTAGAGCCCTGGCATTCACATTCACAAGATATATATATATAAAGGCTAAAGGCGCCATCATCACAATGGCATAATGAAAACAATAATTACTTGGAGAAAACATGCATGAAGAGCAATAAAACAAATTAACTTTTGTGGATGTTTTGATGACTGGAAGTGCAAAAAAAGGAGATTAAAAACTAGCTTTTTGGATTACACAAAAAGAAGGGTATCATTTCAGATCTTGAAAATTTCTTTTCTACAGTGAAGGCGCAGTCTTTAGTAATTAATCAAGAGTCGATTTTGATTCCAAGTTAAAGAACAGATTGAAGAATTCGGGAAAATTTCAAAACCCGTTTGATTCCAATGCAATTTACATTTACTATTTTAGAGCTCCATTTTGCCTCTTCAAACAGAATTGTGAAGACCTGTTTACTTTCGAACTCTTTACACCATAAGTCATTTCTTTCCTACCATCGAAGCCGTTGTGCGACCATCGACCCTGACCAACACCACGCCCCACTGGCCCCAACTAAGCCCTCTTTGCGTCTCTCTCTCTCTTGATCTCGATCTCGATCTCAACCATGACTGGGTTCGACCAATGGTCAAGCTTTGCCAGTGAGTGGGCTCGACAGATTCGAGTCGAGTTCTACTCTAGCTTGCCAGCATCGAGCTTGATGAATCAAGGTTGAACTCAACAAAATTGAGTCGAGCTCAATGCCAATGGAGCTCAATCAGATCGGGGTCAAGCTTGACATGGCTTGGTCGACGGGTCGTGGCTTGAAATATTGGGACAGGCAAAATTGGAGGAAAATGGCAAATTCGTAATAGGTGAAAAAATCGACGCAACTTAGGATGCTAACTGTAGGTTTTTAAACCTAAAGATGTAAATGAAAATGAAGAAGAAATATGATGATGCTTCCTGATATGTTCCCGATCTATAAATAAATATAACAGTTCGAACATGGACTCGAATCTACGTGTAAAAGACATTCTTCTTTATTTTCACATTAGTGGTATCAAAAGTTCGAGAAGCTCACAGAAAGCAAATGAATGTTGCATTAATACGAGATTAGCGTGGTTAACGAGAATATCTGCATAGTAATGCTAGAGAATAAAGATGGATTCGCAGAAGTGATTGACAACACTACATCCTTTTGCATGGCAAGAGTGCGTTAATCTTCGGCAAAAAGACAGCATATCAACATCAGGACGAAGTGACATCATATTCTTAGCAGATAAACATGATGTGATCCGACAAACTTGAGACTAAAGTAAAAAGATTATGCTCACCGGCAAATGTGGTGACCACGAGCTCATAATAGCACCCGACCCGGACATTGACCAAGTCCACGAGCTTGCGACCGGACACTTCCTCGTTCTCGTCAATGTCCATCACCAGCGTCCCATTCCCTCCCAGGGGTATGAACTCGAAGTAGCCCATGTTGGGCAGGATCGTAAACACGGCGTCGCTCGGGTCGCACAGCGGCCTCAAGTTGACCCCGAAGTAGCACTCCGACGAGGCGTACATCGTGCACACCAACGGCAGCTTCTCCTCGCTGTAGTAATTGAGGGCCGGTATGTATTGCGCCATCGAACCCGTCACGACGGCCTCAATGTACTTCGCCCTAGGCCAAAGCCGGCACAATATCCCCTTCCACGATGGACAGCTGCAAAGTTCCTGAATCTCAGCTGCTAGGGCAGGGTTCGGTGTCGGTAGTATGCTCGACATGGAGGATCGGCACTCGGGGTCGGTGATAAAGGGTCCTAGACGGCCGGCGGCTATGTCGTCGCACATACGGCCCCAGTTGTGCTCGAGGAACGATATGGCACGGAGGAACGCCGAAGCGAAGACCGCCCCGAGCCGCAGCACCTGACTCCGTTGGACAAGACCCGCCAGAAGCTGGCAGTACATGCTCTGATCGCCGTCATCACACAGCATAGCTGCGTATGGACTCGTGAAGTCGTGGTACGCGTCGGGGGCCCGACATTTGAACTGCTTGCTCTTGTAGTAGCTCGTGAGCACGGTCCGGGCAGGCAGGCCGCAGGGGGTGGAGCGCTCCGCCTTGACAAAGTACAAGTACATGGCCTTGCCCTCGTCGAGCCCCGTGAGATACCTAAAATTTGAATTTCCATGTCATGTATACAAGGCAAAAATGTAAAGCATATGTCGAAGGATTATCTTTTCACAGGCATTGTCAAGATAAAAAATACTTGCGCACATGCTCGATAACTATGATAATTTACAGTTCAACTTGAAGAATGAAAAAGAGAGCAGGGATCCGGAAAATCAAATTAATTAACCGGCTCATAATGGGCATGATGAGATTATAAACAAAGGTTCTTCGGTCAGTGTCCTCCTCAATAGATGGCATCATCTTGGGCTCTCCAGCAGAAGTCCCTGAGCTGCAAATTACACAACGACATTCTTTGATCATGAATAAGCTCAGAACAAATTTAAATCAGAGGGAAAAAATAGAGCTGAGACAGAAACTAGAGATAAGAGAGAGAGAGAGAGACCTGCATAACATCTCAGTGATGGGTTTTCCTGTAATAAGAGAGGAATCTTCACCATGAGCAATTCTTCTAATGTAAGGTTGAATGGCCTTGTAAGTGATCACAGGGACCGATTTCTTGAATTCACAAGTGTCCAGTGTTGACCCTCTCAAGTACTTGCTCAAGTAATCGGTTTTCTGGTTTTGCACTAAGATCTCCTTCAGAATGTTTTGCTGGACCATGTCAGCCTCAGATGTAAGCCTCTCTATCTCATCTAACGCAGCCTGTCCTTTGTATTCCAATTTCTTGCCATCCATTTTCTTGTGTAAACAGAGAAGATATGGAGAGCAAAACGAGTGGTGATATGTAACAGAGAAGACCCGATGAGGTAGATGACTCTATTTGAATAGTTGTGTTGGGCAGCACTACTTATAGCGAGAGAAAGATTCATATTCAGTCGAATAATTCTAAATTATACAAAAACTGAACCAGGGAATCAGCTTTTAAATGAATATGTCGGGCTCTCGCTCGGTATTGAGAATGCGACCTGCATATTGAAATTCCCACCGACGATCTATCACAATACTTAGTAGATGAATCTCGTTGATAATATTTAGTATACTTATTTGTCTTTTAGTTATGAATCTTGGGTTGGATTTTCGTGTCTTTTGGTTTGTCGCCTCCTGCACATCACAGTCACCAAGTTGGAGCAATCGGTCATTGCTGATTTCGCTATCACACTGGGAGGCCTAGAGGACAGAACTGGTCGGAAACACATAGCCCTCATGCAACTTTAAGGTCGCTAATTTGCGTTGGAAGCAATAATTTCGTCGAATATCAGATCAGATCTTTCGTGGGGATGAGGTATTTACAAAGAAAAGTTTTCTCACGAACTGAATATTTATGTTTGTTAAAACTAGGGGTAATGCAAACATGCCAACTGTATGTACAAGATCTCACGCGGCGGAGTACCATTCTCGGTCTGAACATTAAGAAATAAATGTTCCTGCTCGCGGTAAACAGCATCAAACCGACCTTCCATCCATACTCTTTTCTTTCCCTTAAACTTTTGCTTTATACAGTTTCTTGTGTCGAGATATATAACCTTAAGTGGAATAGCCGACAGAATCAATGAGTACCTCTCTCCTCAATGTGTGACGAAGCATGTCAAATCTAAACCGAAAGACCAGAGAAACCCTAATACCTTCCTGTCAATATCGAATTTAAAACCAAGCTAGAGGCATCGAGACGTCAGTCAAGCGACAGCATTTTGCATGGAGGTACATTTTTAAGGAACCATATTAGCTGAAGACGGTTGGTCGGCAAGGATTGGGGTTCCATGACGCTGCGTCATGGAACACAGGGGATTTGATTGTGGGGAAGGGGGAGTTGTCATGAAAATAGGGGGATTTAATGGATGGCTGTATGTGGACAAGATCACCTACAATCACCTACAATTAGGGTAGGTGATCTTGTTCCAGTTGGCAAAGTAATGGGTAACGCTTGTTGTGGCGATGGGCTTGATCAAAGGATCATGTTAGAGTTGCAAGGAAAAGCATCAACTTTTTTTAAGCTATTATGTTAATATTAATCCAATCATGAACCTTTTCATTGGATCAGTTGAGTCCATCCAACTAATTTTGGTTGATAATCACCGACATACTTACTTACTCACTTGCATGTCGTCTCCAACTCTTAACATTGTAGATCTATGTTCAACTCACTCGCATGGACACTGGTGATCCCACGTAGCACAATCGACACTAATATCTACATTTTTTGATGATATTTTAAATTTTTTTATGAATATATATGTTTTGTCTATTTTCTTTTTCTTTCTTCACCTCTATTATGGGGCTTGGTGGCCGGCTAGTAGTCACGAGTCGAACCACACCGACACACTCACCCACTCTAGACGAGAGCTATAATGCCCTCTCTAGCCACTAGGTGAGGGCTCATGGGCCATCACCCAACGCTAGCAATCTTGGCTGGCCCTCAAGTCCCCAAAAAAATTGAAAAAAGGGAAAAAGAAGAAGAGAAAACCATAAAAAGTTAAGAAAAATCCAAGTAATGTTTAATAAAATATCAACGTCAACGCCAATCGCGCCATGCGAGACCACTAGTCGTGAGCAATTTTCATCCAAAATTGGCCGGATGAACTTAATTGGAAAAAATATAGAAGATTAATTAAGGACAAAATTGGCCCAATTGAAAAGTTTAAGACTAATCGGTACTAATGCAATAGCTCTAGGACTTCATTGATACTTTTCCGGGATGGGTTTGGTGTTCAAATTGATTTAAACATCTCTTGCTTGTCCCTATATACATATCAATCAATTGCAAATGTATTAGGACACTTCATAAGGTAATTTAATGAATTAATTTCTTTATTCCGAGGATTACTTTTGATAAAGAAAGGGTTGGTAGTGGAGAAGGAGAAACAGATTTTTGGCCTTTGGATTGGACTCAAGATGCCGGATGGAACTGCTATGACATATATTTGTGCTATAAAAGAATAAAAATCCTACCTTATCCGAAATGCGATCATGTGCATGCAACTGGAATCAAAACCGACATCTTTAGCACATGCAGCTTTCAACGGAAGGTTGGTGGTCGATCGCCGCATCCATCTGCAATCCTTCGTCTTTGCTTTTCTCTTTTGTGCTCAGATTCGTGATGATGCACGTATGCTTTGTCCTCTCTTCTTCTTGTCCCTTTCTCTCCTTTGGTGACATAGCCTCACACTAAATGGACAAGCACTAGACTCGTACCTGAGAATGTACATTTTGCCATTCCATTAACACAGACGACTCGTTACTGCATCGTGTTTAAAGTATGCGTCACGAGGACAGTGGCCGACATAGACGAGTACGGGCATATTCTCGCTGCCATGTATGTTTGATTTGCCCCAGATAACGCCTTTACAGTCATTTTAGCCCTCCTACATTATTAGGGAAACCCTTTTCTTTCACCGCTCTCTGAAGACACCCAAAAAAACTTGATTTCCTGACGAAAGTACCGATCACATTTTGAAATTCCATCACTCGGGGCACTTAAATAGACCGAAGTACAGAGCTACTCGTGCTAATGTTTCATGGAAACGTTCTCATCCAAAACATCCATTGGTCCACACGTTGCTACATACATCCTAGCATCATCCGTCCCTAATCACTTGCGGGGAACAGAAAAAGAATCCCGCGACAAAATGCTACGTCTTGATTTCACTCCCTTGAGGGGGCCGAAAGGGAATCTACAACCTTCTCTGCATCATGGTTTTTAGTTTGAGGGTGTTTTGGCCCTCGTGACATGTAAGTCAAAACCCTAGCTCACCTTTCGGGCATGTCGTGCATGCTCATTATTTCCACGCATGACCCCAGTAGCTAGACAAACCAGACAGTGCGTCAATTGTCTTTTTCCCGTTCTTGGGAAGCCCTAGGGTAATGGGAGGGAAAAGGAGAGCCTTTTTCTCGGCAGGCCTTGGATTTTCAGAGGGCAAAAGAAAAGTTGGTGGAGCAGGGAGAAAGAGAGAGAAAGAGCGTGCGAGTGGGGGCGACGATGCTCGAGTGATGATGTTACCCACATGAAATATCGTATCTCACCATATTCTCCTCATGGGCCGTACAATAATCACGTCCGGAACGTACTTAGGAGAAGAAGCTTTTATTGTTCATCACCCTTATCCACTATTTGGGTTCGTCTGGCGTCGAAATTAGGTTATTGTCACAGAAAAAAAAAACGTTTGAAAGATATGGTTAAGACAGTTTTGAGATTCATTGGTCCTGCTTTGGTAATGCAGGCTCCATTGTTTAATATATATCCAATTCATTAGAGATGAATCTCTTTAGAAAAAACCAATCTTTGAAAAGATGATAAAAGGAAGGAATCTAGAGAGAAAAGAGGCCGAGGACGGTTGCACATAGCGAGGATCAACTTCCCGATAGCATCGCTGTTTGTCTGAGGTCCTACATGTGTGCATGCGCGCATGTCTCCAGCTAGGCTAATTGGTATCAGTCAATCTCGTTGTCCATGAATACAGACACTGGTCTTGAACAACTTGGAGCCGGGCCTTCATTCATCACGGTCACAAGTGTGAGGTCGCACTATCTTTGTGACCTCATATCGCAATTGCAACCCCTATCCAAACGCACACAGAGTGGCCGAGCGTGGAGGTCACCTTTGAAGATAAGGACGATAACAATGGTGACGACCAAAGGTGGGCGACAACTGTTGTGGAAGTGATATCGTCAGGCGCGAACCAAGGAAGAAACTTGAAGGACGCTCTCATCAAGAAATATTCGAGAATCCAATACACTTAATCGATGAATAAAAGAATTATAGTGCTCGATTACATGATGCGTGAACATACATGGCCTTTTAGGATATCATTACCATTAGAGAGTTACATTTGCCGTATCTGCAAACCCTTTTAGAATACGCAAACATCGACACGTAGTGTCTTTTGCAATTTTTTTTTCGAACTTTTCTGTATTAGCTTCTTCTCTTCTTCTTTTTCTTTTTACCAATTTGGGGGGAGAAGCAAAAGGTTCTGAAAAATAAAAAATTCAAATGGCGCCTTCTTACTTGTGCACTAGGGAGAGAGCCTTTTCTAGTGACCTCACACCTTAATTTCTTCCCTGAATCATTTCAAGAAAGAAGGACCAATGAGCTCATAAAGGTTCTCCACTATCTCCACGTTTAAAATAACGCCAAGCCATCATTGGACAAAGGACAGAACGAGCAACTTAAAAGGCGAAGCTTGCGTGGTGAGCATCCAGACATTATCGACAGCCTCTTGAGCATTGACGGAGTGAGCTTGAAAAATGGAGCAAAGCGCCAATCGGGAGATGCACGAGCCAACCACCTTCGTGGAAGGACTCGCGCCCTTTCTAAAGTCAATAAATTGCTACGTGCATTTGGATCTTATGTCTATATGAATTGTGCATCATCATATTGTTCAGAGATTGCTACAAAGATAGAGATTGTTTCGAGAGAATAGTACTCTAATCTTCTTATAACTTGAACCGACGAATTGTTATATATTATACTAATACAGATCAAACTTGTGAAGCTTTTATACGATGGTTATCGTTTTCTTTTTCTTTTGCTTTTTTCTGTTGAAGTGATTAATACTTTCGTGGGACACACCCTCCTAAGGTAAGTAATTCCCTTTTAACTTTTAGCATGGGCAGGGTTATCTCGACATATCCTATATATCAATTGAGTAGATGAATAAACCACTCGGTATCTTCTTAAATTGATCAAATTATAGAAATTTGACAGGAAGACTTTCTTGTGACTAGAAATTGATTATCAAGAGGCTGGTTGGCTCGACGATTTCGTGTTCACCTGCCTTTTACAAGACTATAAGTTCCAAGCGAACCAAAATTCCTACCTCATGTGGAGAGAGTTACAAATTATTTACACCCAAGCGAATTCGGAATGATTGCATTGCCAACTCTAGACCTTAAAGATTAAGCTATAACTAAGTAGCTATGGTTCAACATCGTCTCAAACCGAGCATTTTATGTGCAGTGATTGCGGAAAGTACCATGGTAACGCATAGAGGTGGCTGCCAATACTTGCTCAAAGTCTCCATATTTTTTTGTGCTAGAAACCAACTCATGTACTTGAGTTCTTGCTCACTAGTTTATTGAAATGAGAATCCTTCAACTGCTGGTACAGTGTTGACGTCGGCAGGTTTGAGGTTTGACCCGTTGAAGTAGCAAATTAGGCTCGAAGACATTGGCATCACGAGCCCGCCGGCTCGACGGGTCCAACAAGCGGCCATCATTTTGTCGAGCCGAGCCCAGCCGGTTCAGGACTCTTCCAATGGGCAGACGGATTTTGATAAGTGGCTCGGCTGGTGGCCAAACCTGAGCCGCTGAATTGGCTGGGACGCTGACTTTCTTGACCGTCCCGAAATTCGTGCTTTGACGTGCCACCATCAGCCAACGTCCCGTGTCACCGTTAAGATATTTAAGCTTTTGTTTTGACGATTTAGATAACCACAGACGCAAAAAAGTTCACTAGGTTTTATTTTTTATTTTTTTGTTTTTTTTGGGCGAGGGGGGCAGAAAGAAATTTTTGCAAAATTAGGAGGGCTCGATTGGAGAATTATAATTGTATCGGTCAAAGATGTTCTCCCGGATGCATAATTTGTGTACTGAATTTAGTAATGAGTGCACTAGAGTTCTTAAAACTTGACATGAGAGTGTGGTTGAGTCATGAACTTCCTTGACGTGCAATTTAATCTTAAAACATGTCAAATTTATGTAGTCAAGTCCTTACCGCATCCCGACGTCAATTGGTATCGATCCTGTTGTTCTATTTCTACATTTCGGTCGTCCCGGCGCCAATTTCGACATACATAGCTGCAAGAAAATTTCCCTAACCACATATGTGTACCGTATGCCTCGATAATTCAACGCTGGCGTGGGCTGTTTCGGCTTTCGATGCCAAATCGACGGTATGGGGAAAAAGAAAGAGGCCGCTTTGGCACGTGAAATGGGCTAAAAAAGGCGTGAGATGCCAAGAACTTTGACGGACCCAATGAGAGGGGGAGTGGGGGGATCATCAAGGATCGAGCCTTGAGATGCACGCCCGACAACTTATAGTGTGCCTAGTTATTCAAGATGATGTCCTTGGACATTGGATCGTCGTGACGAGAGAAAGGGATGCACCTCTTAGAACCCCGGTTTCCCTCCTTAAAAAGTTCCTAATCAACAGCATAATCAAGTCCACATTGTGTTTCCTCTGAGAAGAAGTCGGTGAGTTCCTCTGATTAGGGTTTGTAACTTACACAAAGAGCAGCTCAATTTAAGGCGTTACTAAGAAATGCAACTAAGAGTTTGTGAACGATAGTAAAAATTGGTAATTGCAAACCACAAGAAAAAAAAAACTAAATAGACGTCGTTAAATAACTCAAACGAAAGTTGATAACCAAATGCTATGTGATAATTCAGCGAAATGAAAAGTCTGTAAGTTACATTAAGTCGAGTTAGTAATCTCCTTAAAAAGGTCACGAAATTGTAAAGGGTCTCAAGTTTAAGGGAAATAGAAGTCGGTAAAATATAAACAAAAATTGGTAAACTTAAGAAATATTTAAATATTGACAAATAACTCAAATGAGAATTGATAGTTCGTTGGTAATTTAAATTCACACAAAAAAAAAGAGTGGGTAAGTCACTTTAATATTAGGTTGATAGTTTCATCAACAGTTAAAGTAAACTTGAAACCATAGAAGTTTTATGTGAAGTAATTTCACTATGCTTTATACTTGGCCCATTCAAATTAAAAGTTAAGTTCTAATATTCGTGAACCTTTTCTTTCTTATTTTCGAAAAATTTAAAATGATTCAAACGACGTGATTTATATGATAAATAAAACAAAGCGATAACATGACGATTTGAAAAATCATTACGTGATGTTTGTATAATTTCTTGCGCTCCTATATTCAAAGATATCACTGATAAATACTTTTCAAAGCTTTTTACTTTTATAGCACGTTAGATTCTATACGTGAATAACATGTGATCTTGACACGGAGCATATTGACATGTTGTGAGCGCCGCAAACTAAATTTTGGCAAAAACATTCGTGCTCTCTTTTACTAAAATCCTGATTATGTTTGCTTCCATTGAAAATTGAACGACCGGGAAAAAAAAAAGCAAACAAACTATGGTTAGTAAAATCATTAGTGACAAAGTAATAAATATTAATTTATTGATACGGACTTTGAAGCGTCGTTTTCATTTAAATTTCGTAAGCTCATACCATCATGCACAGATCCTCTCTTCTAGAGGACACCTGTTGCTAAGTCAAACGCGGTGCGTTTGGTGCTGAGGAAACAAACACCATGGGCTTCTTCAAAACCTACCTAAAAGGAGACGCACAAAAAATATAATTAAAGTTCATGCGATGTTTGACATATCACGAGAGACAAATCCATTAAATTGTTCATCGCCCGATTTTATTATTATTATTATTGATTATTGAATATGACTGAGTTGCTCGAGCGACCGCTTCCTATGTTCACCGTCACTTAGGAAAGAGGAAAAAAAAAAAGATTATCGGGTTTTTTTTTAGGGAAATGGATTCCCTGCTCTACTGAGATTTTAGAGAGAGGAGGAGTGGGCCCCCTATTAAAGTGGGGCCCACCCTCTTTTACCTTAAAAAAAAAAGGCAAGATCGGATGGCTGCTGTTGATAGAGTACCGGCAAAACAGGGAATCCGGATCCGTTTTTTTGACTGGTTCCAGTACGTTAGGATTTGGAGAAAAGGAGAAGATTTGCGAATCGAAACTACCCGAAGGCTCCATAAAAAAAAAGTACTCACCTAAGGGTAAGAGTTACATAGTTCAGATCACGACAAGAATATAAAATATATAGTGCAGATTCATAAGATATAAAATATAGTTTTTTAAATTTTTTCGTGATCGAAGTTGGAACTGCCTTTCCAACAATCACTTGCCGGTGATATTAATAAAAGGCGTGCAGGGATTAAGACGGCCGAACTGACGACGGTGGTTGGACTAACCCCCTCGAGCAGTCGCCACCGCCTCTTTGTCATTGGTCAACGGAACGCGCTATTCCGAAAGAAGCCGTTAATCTCCCACATAATTACACGATTGCCCCCACATCTTCCTCCTTGGCATCTTGCCCAGCAACTTTTAGGAATCATATAAATTTCGTAGAATTGAAGTGCCTCTCATCATCTTTTTACTTTTTTATCTTTATTTTTTTTGGTCGTAAAGGTTTTTGAATCCCACCCAACGATGGGTAGCTGTATTGATTAAGAGTTTATCGCTTATCGTCGAGGTCAAAAGTTCGAAACACGCTGTTGTTAACATCTTAAGTATGGTCATGGTGTTGGGGTCCTAAACTAGTCTCCCTCGAGGCATAAGAGGCCAGCCCTTTGGTGTTGTTCGGACACGGAGAACACATGATGAATTCCTTGGTCATAAAAAAGAAGGGTTTTGAAACTCTATTCTCGTGTCCCCTTAATATTGCTGGTCTAATGCCTTCTCGCATGATGCAAAAGTAATTGCATGGAAGTGAACATGCAAAGTCATTGGAGGTGGAGTTAAATTCAAACTAAAAAGTTATCGAAGATAAAGGACCGTTGCCGAAGGATACCGCGCACACTCTTCGTGAGATACGCCTCTCGATCGACAAAGGAAAAATTACGGCGTTGGTGTCAACTACCAAGCAATGTTTTGACTCGAACACAAAACACGGCTCAAGATGCCTGAGCGTGTCATGTCCTCCACCATGCCACCACTTCGAGAGTGTGTTTAAAACAATACATGATTAAAGTGAAGTAAGTGCGGCATTTAATTGAATAATTGCCGGTTTTTCTTTAAAAGATTTGAACATGACACATTATATTTCTTTTTTGATGTGAATATTTTGCTGATTTACTGTCGACTATAATAAAACTTTAAACTATTAGTTAAAACCATGGTTTAATTTTTGAATATTCCAACAATAACCAAACTTAGTAGATGTCTTTTATACCATTGCTCAAGGTAAGGGAAAGATAGAGCAATGTCGCTTAGCAATTACTGCTTGACATTCCCAAAATAGTCTACAAGTAGGTAGGATCGCCGTCATTTTTTGGAATTTTCTTCTCGATAGTTTCCTTGAAGCTTCGTATTTGTGCCCACCGGCATATGGTACACATAATATTGTACGATAACATATATATTTTTTAAATTTCTAATGTATGTACTAATTCGATATCTCGAAAGGTCTCGGAGTATTTCGTGAAGCAAACTGGCCTTATCCATTTAAATTTCGGCAACCTTCTTTTTGAGAAAAAAAAAAAAAAGCTTGTGTTGTACCGTTGGATATATTCGCCTTAAATCATGTATTCATGGTGAATCGGAATGAGACAGGAGCACGTGGGACGCATGTGATGTGGCAATTTCGTGATTATGATCAAAACACAGTGTGCTTAACGAGATTAATCAAACCTCCATTTTAAACTCCTTTCTTGTGCGATGCACCAAAAGTCTCGCTTACACATACCAAATGGAGTTATATAAAATGAACCAAAAGCCGAAGCCAACCCCAGCGATCAGAGATGGCCTCCTCTTCTCTCCTCACGGTCCACATCCTCTTCCTGACGTCGCTCATCATCGCCGCCACCTCCACGTCGGCCACCTCCTCCGGCAGCGGCGGCGACGGGCTCGCCTGGGTGGCGGCCTCCTCCTCCTCCAGGACTGGCCGCTGCCAGGGGTCGATCGCAGAGTGCATGGCCGAGCAGAACGGCGAGTTCGACATGGACACTGAGGTGAACCGGCGGGTGCTGGCGACCACGCAGTACATCAGCTACGGGGCGCTGCAGCGGAACACGGTGCCATGCTCGCAGCGGGGCGCCTCCTACTACAACTGCCAGCCGGGCGCGCAGTCCAACCCTTACAGCCGCTCGTGCACCGCCGTGACGCAGTGTCGCAGCTAGAAAGAAAACGAACCCCATTGTCCATCTAGAACTTCAATCTTCTTGATCCCTTCTACTGTATCGACCTGCTCCATCTATCTATTCTGCCAGTGCTGTAATGTAGCTCTCGTTAAGGAACGACACGCCTGTGTTCATGTTCTATGTTCTTATGCAATCTGACTTCCAGGTTCCGAGATCTAATCTCTGTGCTCATTCGAATCATTCATTTGTTAATCGTGCAATTCCCACATGACTTCTGGGGAATGGAGAGCTACCATGAGAAAACGATGGCGTCTTTAGATACGCAACGCATCCTATTCGCTGCAACCTCCCTTTTGTTAAAGAAGATGAAGTATGAAAACGAGTATCCATTCGGGAAAAAGAAGAAGTTCCGTCAAGATCACAACCACATTACAGAAGGCGGGCGTCGTGAAATGTTGACCGCCTGACCTCGGATGCATCGATTTTGACTGCTCATTTAAGCTAATTTTGCGGAAGCAATTCTTGAATTTTCCTACGATTAGTGCAACCTTCGTGTCGGGGTAAATGAGATAATTAATTACCCCATCATGTTTTGGCCCACAAATAGTGTAAAAAAAAATAACGATGCACCCGTATTTCTTTCAAAGTTCATCGAAACTCTCAAACGAGATAAATCATCAACACATTAAAACGTCGCAACCAAGAACAATTTTTTCTTTCCACGCGCCGTCTGAAATACGCGTATATATGCGGTCCCTCGTATAATACAAACTGTTGTAGATTGCCTTTTCAGTTTTCACGAGTGTGCGTGGAATTTTGCTTCCGTTTGATGCTTCATTCGTCGGATTCGAGTACGTTGCTCATCTTGCTCCCTTTCCGTTTGCCTGGACACGCCGTGAAATGTTCATATGTCACGATTCGGTTCCTGAAATAATGACGAACGAGTAATGATCAGCGATTTGACTCGAATTGCCTTTGCATTCTTTCATTTCGTTAGTAGCTCGGACAAGGAACTAAGGCAAGAGTCTGAACTTTCTTCGCTTTCATTTCCTCTCATTATTTTTCCCTTCGGGCATGTCCCTCTTCTTTAGCTTTTGGGATTCTCCATGTAGACGGGTCGACCAACCTCACTCTAGACCGTGCCCGGATGCAGAATGGGCCATGATGGGCCGACCCGGCGAGGAGACTGGGAACGTGCTGTGCCGGCCCGGTCCAATTACAGTGGAAAAACTTACTTCTTCTGGGTCCAAAAAGTTGGACCCCTTTCGAATCTGATCAATAGCCCTTCCTTCAGTGACTGGCTATTGACGGGCCGACCTGGCCCGGTCATCGGTAGCTACTGGGCTTCCAGTCTTTTCAGAAAGCGATTCGGACCACATGCTGCATGACCCCTCAATCACGTGTCGGGCGGGCCGGCCTGGCAAGCAATAACGACAGGCCCGGCGGACCACGGATCTGTCCATTTTCGCCCAATTAGCGGTGTTATTTATATTGACATCATTAATGAAATTTGTGGGTGCATTTACAATATTGAAGATATCTAAAAAAATTGGTGGTCAGGAAAGTCTTTTTTTTTCTCTACTCTTGATCCATAAAAATATATTTCCTAAATTAATTATTTATTTATCATCCAAATATCGAAAATCGATCGAATAATTTACCAGAAATAATTTCCACTTGCATCCTAAATGCTTAAACGACTGCAAGTAGTCCGTCACGTCCAGATCCGGTGAGGATTCTTCTTTTTATAACATGATTGAGTGAATCTTGGTATTCCTATATTCATTTTTGTTCTTCAATACATCTCTATGATCTACGGTGATGATAAACACAGCAGAGAAGAGGGGGCCTACCGCCCATGATGATGGCAAGCACGTGATCCCCATCTCCTCCCAACCTCGTGCCCACCCTGCGCTTGCCTCGTCTTGCGTGCCGATGCCGATCCGGCCTCACCCACCATGGCCCCATTAACCATACCTCGACACGTGATCACCCCATCCCTCTGCACGCCACGTGTTAGTATCATTCACTGCTCCTGGATCCATCGCCCTCCACGTGTCCCGGGTGGACCCGCCCTGAAGGACCGTCATGGTAACGCTATCGCCATCGTCAGCGCGGAAGCCGTCAACTCTGAATGCCCATGACCTGATGATCCCACCAATCACCGCGCGCCATGTCGCAGCGCGGCTCGGGTTGGAGCCGTTGCTTTTCTCCGAGTTAGATCGTCGCCTGCTCGAGTGGGATCGCCCTTCATAAAAACCAAAATGCCCCCCTCAAGGTTAGCCGCTTTCCTCAGCAAAGCTGTTCTCCGCAGGCCCACCTTCGCATCCCCAACGCTAGGGTTTCGAGAATAACAATGGCGGATCCTGAGCCCAAGCTGCAAACCGAGAACGTAAGTCATCCCTTCGATTCCCATGCGTCGCGCAATTCAAACGCATCATCTCTTGAAAGAATCGCTCGAGGCGAATGGATGCGAAGAATCGAATGGTGACGATGTCTGGTGCCCATTAGAGCCACGGGAAGGGATTATATATCAGGATTCTGGGTCGGTTCTTGTGCGGTGAATTCCTTTCTTTTTCAATGTATGCAGGTCGAGCACAATGAAAGGAGGCTCAAGTACCTGGATTTCGTCCAGATGGCCGCGATTTACATGGTGCTCTGCTTCTCCACTCTCTACGAATTCGCCAAGGAGAACTCCGGCCCGCTCAGGCCGGGCGTCCACACCGTCGAGGCCACCGTCAAGACCGTCGTCGGGCCGCTCTACGACAGGTTCCAAGACGTTCCCTTCGAGATCCTCCGCTTCATCGACTCCAAGGTAATTGTTAGGCTCTGGTGCATATAATGTCGCGCCGCCTCGTACCAAATTGCGTTCTACTTATTGCATTCGTGTTTCTATAACGCCGGTATTGCATGTACTTGACGACGTCGCAGGCAATCTTCTTGGGGTGAAGGACCGTTGCTATGGATATGTCTTACGTTCGGGTTTGTTGTTTTGTGTTTAATTTGGCAGGTTGACGAGTACGTGCACGAGCTGGACAGCCTCGTGCCGTCGTTGGTGAAGCAAGCGTCGTGCCAAGCCCGCGCCGTGGCCGCTGAGGTGCGGTGCGCCGGCATTGCGGACGCCGCGAGGAGCGGGTTCAAGAGGTTGGAGCCGGTGGCCAGGGAGATGTGCGAGAAGTGCGAGCCGGTGGCGGAGGAGTACGCGGTGGCCGCCTGGAGGCGCCTTAATGGGCTGCCGCTCTTCCCGCAGGTGGCGGAGATTGCCGTGCCCACGGTGGCTTATTGGGCGGAGAAGTACAACAGGGCAGTGTGCTACGCGGCGGAGAGGGACTACCCGGTGTCTTGCTACCTGCCGTTGGTGCCGCTGGATCGGATAGCGAGGGCGTTTGATGAGGCCGAGCGTGGGCCCGCCGTCGCGAATGGAGAGGCTGCGACGGCCCAATAGCTTTTCGGCTTTTCATAAGTCTCGTTTGCTTTGGAGGTTGCGCCCGGTGGATTGTTCTCTTCTCGTCACTTTCGGCCAATGATAAATGTAATTTTGGGTGCGAGTGCACAATCTTGTTACGGCGAGACGTCGCCAATTAGAAGATTTCCATGTTTTGACTTGATTGCCTGATCGGTGCCGTAAACTTTTTTTCTTTTTTATGATAATAAAATTAAGGCGATGGCAAAATGATAATCGAAAACAATATTTTTAAATTAAGAGATCAAAGCAAAATAATAAATGTTTTCATTTCAATCAAAGCAAATTACAATTCAAATATTTTTTTTTCTAATGCAGGCTATAGTTGTAAGCATCTAACCAAATATTGCAAATGAAGCCCTCACCGGCAACAGGCGAGGCTGCCCTTGCCTAGATCTGGGTAGGGCTACCTAGCTCAACCCTCACCAGCCACTGTTCGGTCTTGCCAGTGGCTGGGCGAAGTGAGTGAGGCCAGCTTTTACCTAGATTTGGCGGGGCAGCCCCACCCTTGCCCTTCATCGACGAGGGATTCATTGCCCTTTTGGAGTAGCCAGCACAAAGAAAAGAGAAAGAAAAAAAAGAAGAAAAATCTTGTTTTGGACACGTCATTGCCCCTGTCAGCACCGGCGAGCTTTGGCTTTATCACGTTGTCGTCATGTATGCATTCTTCGGTCAAAATTCGTCGAAATGACTTAAATGGCAAAGTAGCAAAATGTTTATGATTGAATCGGCTTAAAAAATGTTTAAGACTTAAATAGTAAAGTGAGTAAAGGTTTATGACTTTTTTGGTAATTTTTCCTTTTTTAAAGAGGCTCGAGAAATCAAAAAAAGAAGAGCCAAACGAAAGAAGGGAAATGGATAGAGGTGTTGTTTTTGAGGCCACAACTATCCGATCTGAATCGGATGGTTGTAATTTTTAAAACACAAAATAAAAAATTTATCTTATTAAATAGGTGCCGTCCGATTGGCTCTCAGGCCGGATTAGAGAGAGAGAACGGATTAGAGAGGGCGAGGACGGATGTCAGGAGCGCACGGATCGCATTACGATCAGCATTAAGTTAGGAAGATCGAAACTCTTTTTCCAATTATGGACTCGCCGGTGCTTCGTATTTACGAATTTACCACCGCTCGGACTCGCCCCGATGACCTTCAGTTTTGGCGGCAAAACCCGCCGCGAACGGAGGACACCCGACTCCGTCACACACACACACACACGCACTCTCTCTCTCTCTGGCTTCGTGGCATTCTCTCAGTCCTGTCGCGTTCGATTGCTAACTCCACGGAATCGGTGCCTTTCGTTTATGTTGGCACTAATCGACCGGCCTCCGATGGCGAGAGTTGCGACTTATTAGGGCTGTTTTGCCCCCACCCCTTCTATGGAGGCGGAGGCGCCGGAGGCCTCTCCTTCTCCCACCATTCGCCCCATCAACAAGAGCGCCGTCTACAGGATATGCGCCGGCCAGGTGATATTCGACCTCTCCTCCGCCGTCAAGGAGCTCGTCGAGAACAGCCTCGACGCCGGCGCCACCAGCATCGAGATCGTCCTCAAGGAGTACGGGCAGGAGTGGTTCCAGGTCGTCGACAACGGCTGCGGCATTTCGCCGAGCAACTTCAAGGTATGGCTCGCCTTGCTTCGCTCTCCGGGGGGCGAGACCGCGCGCCTGTCGGGGATATGGACTCTTCATGTGTGTGATAGTGAGCGAGTGTTTAGGGCGTATTGATTTAGCTCGGTCAATGCTGGTATGGCATCCCTTCTGATCCTCGATCTTCATCGTACTGTGGGGCAAGGCTCTTTTGCTTCTTACAAGCAAACGATGCCGAGCTGAACGTGGATGTGATTGCTTTAAAAGTTAACCGTGACGGAAGAGCACCATGATGATCGACAGAAGGACGGGCGGATAAACAGATGAATAAGGAAATAAGAAAAGAGAACGTGGCTTACTGACAGGACGACAGTAGTTTCTGATTACGCAAAAAAAAAAAAAGGCTCAAGTTGTTTGGTGGGAACGGCACAGTTGAATCCTTTTTCCTTATGTAGTGGATATCCTGCAACTAAACTAAATTTGTGCTTAATTTTAGCCTTCTTCTGGTCTTTTATCAAGAATTTGCCTCATATCATTTAGTCCTTGATCAATACAGGTTCTTGCCATTAAACATCACACCTCCAAGCTAGCTGATTTTCTGGATCTTCAGTCGTTGACGACTTTCGGCTTTAGAGGCGAGGCATTGAGCTCACTCTGTGCCTTAGGGAATTTAACAGTTGAGACAAGGACAAAAAATGAGTCAGTCGCCACACACTTGACTTTTGACCACTCGGGTTTGCTAATTGCTGAGAAGAAGACAGCACGTCAAGTTGGGACAACGGTTACCGTCAAAAAGCTATTCTCAAATCTGCCAGTGCGAAGTAAAGAATTTAGCCGCAATATCCGTAAAGAATATGGGAAACTGATATCTTTAATGAACGTGAGTGTTTCATATTGGCTTTCACAAATTAAATTATATTATTATTGATATGGTAAAATATCCTTCAATACCATCTCACCTCTGATTATCTTGGGTTACAAACTTCATGTTTGCTGAGTATCATACTGTTGCTGAATCAGCAAGTTTAATATCTTTACATGTTCTACCATTGTTTATAAATCTGAATGTGTTGATTTGGATCATATAAGTTTGTTTATTTATGTGGGAAACTAGGTGCATCTTTTCTGCAATATCGATGAGTGGTTTTCTTTGTATAGCAGGTTTTTTTTTCTTTTTTTTTTTGTTTTGGGGGGAGTGGGGGTATGGTTCAAGTTGCATATAGACTCTGATTATCTTGTGGGAGATTCAGTATGTCAGACTACTGCCACTATGTTGTCCTGCTGTATCATTATCTATTTAAGTTCTTCAGTTTGGCATCTGAAGTACAAAATTTCATTAATTCTTTGGGGCTGCTTCAGTATCTGTATGAATTGTACCAGGAGTTTAATTAGAAAATTTGCATTTCCTTCTATAACTTTGTTTGCAGGCCTATGCTCTTATCTCCAAGGGAGTTCGGATAGTTTGCACCAACACAACTGGAAGAAATGCAAAGTCTGTCGTACTTCAAACACAAGGAAGTGGCTCTCTCAAAGATAACATCATAACAGTGTTCGGAATGAATACATTTAAATGCCTAGAGCCTGTAATGCTTAGTGTTTCGGGTGATTGCACAGTTGAGGGTTTTCTTTCCAAGCCTGGACAGGGTAGTGGACGCAACTTGGGAGATAGACAATTTTTTTTCGTGAATGGAAGACCGGTTGATATGCCTAAAGTAAGCAAGCTTGTTAATGAGTTATATAAAGGTGCAAACTCAAAGCAGTATCCTGTTGCAGTTATGAACTTCACTGTTCCAACGAGGGCTTGTGATGTTAATGTAACCCCTGACAAAAGGAAAATATTTTTTTCTGATGAAAGCTCCATTTTACATGCCCTAAGGGTGGGTTTGCAGCAGATCTATGCCTCAAGCAATGCAAGCTTTTTTGTTAACACGGTCGAGGATCCTTCAAGGGAAGTGGATGGCTTGAAGATACATCCTTCTGATCATAAATCTTATCCATTGGTTAAAGAATCATCTTTGGAGGAAGACTATAATAAGAGAGATCTTTCTGTTGAGCATGCTGCAGATGAAGATGTTTGCCTTCGAGAAGTCAGAGGTGAAATTCAGGGCTCCCCTGTATTGGAAGGATTGAATAAATATGAAGATGATAAATTAGTTAGTCGGAGCTTCACTTTGAGAGCTCACAGTCTTGATAAGTTTAATTATGTCAATGACAGCGCAGTGATGACCCACCACAAAGGCATCACCATTAAACAAAATTCTCAAAATCTGTCAGGTTCGGTTGAGAAATTAATTGGTCAAAGAAATTCTCACAGTCGCTCAAGCTGTATTCAGTCATCACTTAAAAATTTTGTTACTGTAAGCAAGAGAAAGCATGAGAACAATATTTCTGCCCTATCTGAAATGCCTGTCTTAAGGAATCATGCGCTTTGTCTTCCATTGGAGAAGGACCATTCTGAAATGCACTCTGTCAGTGAAAGTTGTCCAGCAAAGCATCACCAAATTGATGTTTCTGATGAAGAAATCGAGTTTGTGCCCTCCAAGCATCATAAGAAAGAAATCTCCGGAAAAATTGATATTTCTGATGGCAGTGTCAATGAGGGAGAGCTTGAAGAGGTACGTGACAGCTTATTGTTATATTGAACTTAGTTCCAAGTGTAATTGTGGTACTTTGTAAAGTTCATAAACTTTTGTGTTCAATACCACATACCAGCTCTCATGGCGTTTTTCTGTCACCCGAAAGCAAATGCAAACACACATGACCATGGTTGAAAATGAAACACCCTATAACTTGATCACATTAAGCGTTGTACCATGCTTTTGTCAAAATATGCCTTTGGGACTTATAGGCGTGCTGGGATGCTATAATGAAATGTATTGAGTCCTATGTGTGTGTTTGGCCAAAAGAATCTTAGACAAGTTATGGATTTAAGACAAATGAAAAACAAGAATGAGAATTAGCAAATGAATTATGTAAATTGCCATCCAATTGGAAAGGAGAAAAGTGCTGGCTACAATGAGTATTCACATGTCTTTCTTATTCATGGTTAAACTCCATTTTACTGATAATGTCAGCTTAAGTCTGGAATTGCTTTTGTGTGTATGGTTCAACCCATTTTTAAGGAGCATTTTGATTGGGTCACGTCTGTTGGACTCAATCTAGGCCATAAATTGCTTCCTGATTGCTTTGGATTTCATTATTTGGTGCACATAAGCAGCCTTAATTGAAGAGTTTTGGTAATCGCCGGAATTGTATCTAGCTAGTTATTTTATCCCCTCAAAAAATAGAGATTGTTCACAATATGTATCCCTTCTATTTTACCGACTGATATACTCTCTGGGCAAAACAATCTGGTTGGCATTTTTTGCAATTGCTGGAAGCATACTTTGATGTAGCCTTCTCTTACGACAATAATTTGTAGCCACCTCATTTAAAAACAGTATTTTTCTAGCATTTATTTCATGGTCTCTTCCTCTCATAGGTATCAGTGGATCAGGAGAAAGTATTTCCTCTTACTGATGTAGTTTTAATCGGCAAGGACAATGACAATTTGGCAGAAGATCTTTGTGCATCAGATACCTCTTTTCTAGCTTCTGGATCCATATTAGATACTCAAATGCCTTTGCCTAGTGAAAGGATGTTTTCTTCTTTGGAATTTTCTTTTCAAGAGCTACAGACAAGACGACTGAAGAGGCTCTCCAGAATGCAGTTAGGGGGTTATAGATGTAGGAGTGTGAAGTCAAAAAGGTCCGCTATTTTACTTTTGTGATAGGACTGATAGTCAAGACTTCATCCTGTTTCTGATTAAAAAAAGGTGCTGATGCTAACTCACAGACATTATGCTGCTGCAACATTGGAGCTTTCTCAGCCAGACAATGAGGAGCGAAAAGCGAGGGCTTTAGCTGCAGCAACAAAAGAGTTGGAAATATGTTTCAAGAAAGAAGATTTTCGTCAAATGCAGGTCATAAATCATATATTTGCATGAACATAGAAATGATTGAGCATCAGCTTGTATGTCTCCCTGAGGTTTGCTTAAGTAAACCGAGATAGCAGAGTGTTGAGGGGACATGGTATTTGTTCTTTTTTGGATCCCCTTTTCCCGTGTGATAAGGAAGCATTACACTTTGACTAAACTGAGGTTTTGCTTCTCACGTGTGGCACTGGCCACTTCCCCTGTCCATAACCCCTAGTGGAGACATATTGAGCACACGTACTGGATAGTGTATTAGCTACCGTTAATTGCTTAATTATGTCAATCTTTTTGCCATCTCTTGTACATTAACACTGTTATCTGTGTATTCCATTCTGCAGGTAATCGGGCAATTCAACCTTGGTTTTATCATTGGCAAGTTAGATGAAGACTTATTTATAGTGGATCAGGTCAATTTCAAGTATTGTTTCGGAGCTTAATTCTGCCTCAGTTATCTAAATTTTCTGCCCTTCTTTGCCAAATCATGAGCTTTTTGTTGCATCTTTCCTGCAATTTTTATTCGACAGCTTAAGCTAAGATAAATGAGTGATTCCCATGTATTCTCTGCAGCACGCTGCTGACGAGAAGTTTAATTATGAGCATCTCTGTCATTCCACCATCTTGAACCAACAGCCTTTAATTAGGTGAGGAGCTTAATATCTGCTTCATTGAGTTCATTAGTTACTGACCCATACCTATCACTCATGCAAATATTGATTTGCATGGATTTTTTATCAAGGCCAGATAAGACACTGTTTTGGGGACTCCATTTTGGGCTTTACTGTTCTCTGCTGTCACTCTGGTTTGAAGCACTTTGATCTAGTGGCAAATTGTATCTTGTATTTAAATTATCCTTTAGGAGTTCTTTGGGTATGTTTTTCCATATTCTGCAGCCTTTTGGCTTTGGCTGGATGTGTCAGGTTGTTGTTCCTTTGCCATACGTGAAAATTTATCTTCAAAGTTTTGACTCTCAGAAATGCTCCAAGATGGCTTTGTATAGTGAACAGAGTCAGTTACTAATGTAACTTCATGCTTTCGATATCGTTATGTCATTTACTGTTTTAAATACTGAGTATCAGTTTCTGCTTTTTAAGAGAACATGGAAGAACCTGCTCAGGTTTGTTGTCTTGGGATTTCCTCCAAGATGTGTCTTTTTCCCAAATAATGATCAGTTAAAATATCCAGGTATCATGAGATTATGGTGATGCAACCTTGAGATTTGTTTAGAGTATCCGTTGTCATTATTCAAGGTTTAAAGCTTTGTAATAAAAGATCACTGTGCATACTAAAATAATGTACTATTATCCTAGCTTTGTTTTCCATGGTTTGGAGATTTCATCTTGTTGATTAAGAGAAGACAACTGAACAGCATGCTTAAAACTACTTTTATGTTCTAACAAAATGTTCAGTTAGTACAGATATACATTTTCAAGGAGCTAACATAGCTACTGAATCTGCACACTCTTGGAATCATTCGGCAATACATGTGTTGACCTTGCTGCGTGATAATCAGTTAGATGCAAATATCTGTGTTGATGCTATTCTCTATGTGCTTTCCGTATGCCATGCTTAAATCTGTAAGTTACTTGGACAGAAAAAAGTTGTGCATTACCATGCATGCAAAGTTTGGACTTGATTTTAGGATTTAAGTACTTGATTGAGTTTACTTTCAGAGATTCTGTATGAAACATTTTATTTAAATATAGAAATTCAAGTTCTGATCTGACTCTAAACTGTATATACAGACCTTTAAGGTTGGAATTATCTCCTGAAGAAGAAGTGGTAGCATCAATGCATATGGACACAATCAGGTTTCATCTATTCTGGTCTTTACACTGTTACTAGAATTTTCATGTTTGCCACCAAATTGCCAGCGTCGTCAAGATAGAGTAAACAAAAGATGTGATAGAGGAAAGGATGAGAATGAAAAGAATAATTTGTCAGCATAAAAAGAGTTCCTACGGTTCTTTCTTCCCTCAAAATTCCATGGCTTCCGATAACCATTTTGATGATGCTGATGATTTTGGAGGAAATTTATTGGAACTCATAATGCTAGGTGTTCAAGTAATAAGTGAAGTTTTGAAGACATTAAGGATGTCGAGGATGGTTCCTTGGACTCAAGCAGGCCAATTTGAAAAGAAAAAAGAATCAAGGAAATGCTTTGTTGAGATAATTCATATATGACTAATTGCGGTCGGCACATACAATTAGCGACATGACATTCTTGTGAAAATGTCTTATGTCATTACTCATAGCTACACTAGCAGTTTGCTATCCTAATTTGTAGGGTGATAATTTAAGTCCTTGGAAAACTAGCGAGTGGAATTACAAATGTCATTTTCATTTGTGTTGAGCATTCTATGTCTGGTGATTCTACTCCATGCCACAACTTTGTTGTGCATTCAACATTGGGTATTTCATTTCATGATGATGTGACATTTGGGTCTTTGCTAAACGGCAGGAAGAATGGTTTTGTTCTGGAAGAAGATCCACATGCTCCACCAGGATGCCGTTTTAGACTAACAGCGATTCCCTTCAGTAAAAACATAACCTTCGGAGTAGAAGGTACTTCCTCTTTAGATTCCCTCTTTCAAGGTGATGGTAGTTGCATGATGTCCAGTCAAGCTTTTGTGTTGAGCATGCATCTGATAACCCTTTTGAGTAATTAAGTCAAAGCTAGACTATCTGGACGCTCATAAAAGGCATGGAATTATTTCATAAGAAGATCTAAACATGTCCTAATATTGGCTGACGAATCATATGCTTATTGATGAAAGGTGAAACTGAAAGAATTTAAGTACACCAGGTTTCTTCTGTATCAGTCTTGGTAGGATCAAAACAAATGCAGCTTAACCATTTTTGGTGATTTAAACTATGCCTCTAGGAAAGCATTATGATGAATTTATCTAGACAGAAAGAACAAGGGCAGATCATTCTTGTCACTTTGGAATAAAATAATTATTTAGATCCATCTCTTGCTGAATAATGATGACTTATAGAATCTCATGTTATCTCTATGGTGCCAAGAGCATTGGTTGATAAGTAGATAAGCATATGCAACTACACTGTAGACTTCCACATTCTGTCCAGGAAAGTCACCTCTGCAGATACTTCTACGGTAGCCAAAATTACTCAATATGTAGAATGCCATTTCTCTTTGTAAGCAGATGTCAAAGACCTGATCTCCACTCTCGCTGACGACCAAGGAGAATGCTCGATACTTGGTTCTTACAGATCAGACACCATCAGTTCTGTATGCCCATCTAGAGTTCGTGCAATGCTGGCATCACGGGCATGTAGATCCTCTGTCATGATTGGAGATCCTCTTGGAAAAAGCGAGATGCAAAAGGTGATTGACGAGTTTTGCCTTCTATGGATATTTTCCCCTCTAGCAAAGCTTATTTAACTTGGACGGCTAGATGATTCAGCGTGATTTATTGCAAAAAGTCTTGCGAAAATGCGCTTCCACTGTGCTGCTAACTTCCTATGTGTTCTTCCATGGGACTTTTGTTAGCTAATAGATGATGACAAAAAAACAGTGATATAATTGGTTTGCTGTCCGACCCATCTTCGGTGCAGATACTCGAACATTTAGCAGATCTCAAGTCTCCTTGGAACTGCCCCCATGGAAGGCCGACCATGCGACATTTGGTCGACTTGACGGCAATTTGCAAAAGGTCAGATGAAGACTGCGCTTAGTTTTGACGATTCACGCTTGATGCTGCCGTGAATTAACATAACCAAGCCTTGTAACTTATGCGATGACCCGACCTCGGCAGCACTCTTCTAGCTGCCAGATGATGATGGATGGGAGGTTGTTCATGCAATTGTTGTATAGATCTCGTCTTCAGAGTTACGGATTTTTCCGTGAACGATGTGTGAGGACCTTGATTCGATCACATTTGCCATTAAAAGCTGTTAGCAGTGTACATGTATAGAGGTTCCTGATGTTATTACGGTTTAATTTCATAATTTCCTTAGCTAATTGTATTTCGCCATTATTTCTTAATTAGCTAAATAGAAAAGGTTGGGAGTGATTGAAAAGAGAGTTTGAATAAAACAAGACCAGCGAAAGTGCACTTTGCATGTACCAGACAATTTGAAAGGGATGAAATAAGATTGTTAATTTGCACGTTCCTTTCATCGATAGAATGCCTATAAAATAATTAATGAGGAGGTATTTTGAGTATTAAAAAGACAAAGCTGTGATTTCTTGAAAGTGCGATGTCTTGTTTACTACACAAGGGCTAGCTGGTTTGCAGCTAAGCAAAAGCAAAATTTGACATTTTTATTTCCCCTTTTGAATTTCGAAGATTGAAACGATTGTTTTATCTGTCCATTTTATGTGTGATCATTTGAGTATTATGGAAATTTCGAGAGTTTATTAATAAAAAGTAAAATTCAAAGAATGTGAATTCTAAAATTCAAGTTGAGTAAATAATAAAGAGTAAGAATTCAATTAAACCGACTGGAATTTTAAAATGAAAATCATGTATCAGATATCCAATTTTTCTTATCATGTAAGGATACAAAGCAATAAAAGGAGATGAAAATGCTAATTAAACAATCGAGTGAATTCCTTTAAAGCAAAATAAATCTAATTTATTATGGTTATTGTCCAAAACAAGTATACTGATTATGCCCTCCTATGTAAATACCAATTACTGACGTCCGGAGAAAAATTCCAAAACCGGAAATAAATTTTCGATATTTTCGCTGATTTATTAGATTTTCTTCTTCTGCTCTCACAGCCCCGCCTGCGATCGACCGTTCAGTCAAATCAAGTAGTGGGGAAAAAGGGGTCTTCGCTTCATCTCTGTCTCTCTCCTCTCCCTTTCGAAGCGGGGAAGATCGAAGGGGGGGAAAAGGGAAGAGAAAGATCGAAGGAGCGCCCCTCTTTCTTGGTGCTTCTGAAGGTGGGGGAAGCCGTTCGAATTCGCCGGCGCCGAAGGTACGTCGTGTTGTCTCGCGTTGGTTTTAGGGCTTAAGCCCATCAAGTTCTTGGCTTTACGGTGATTGCCAGAAGGGCGTTAGGGTTTCCCTCTGTTGTTTGCCGAACCCGATGTGATCGAGAGCCCTCCTCCTTAGGTTTGGTCGAAAGCTCTGGGGCTCTTCTGACTTGGGTTTTCCTTGGCAGGTCTTTTTCCGTGTTGGGGTTTCCGATCATTTTTCAGTGTAAGAGATGGTACGTGTGCTCTTCTTTGTCCATCCTTCGTTCCGCTGCTGAGTAGATTGAGTTGATAAAAAAAACTGTGGATTAAGTTAGCTTTTTTCGTTTTTATTTTCAATTCTTGTCCTGTTTGTTGGCTTGAGGCTCTCTGCGATGTTTCGAGTGACTAAGTAATTTGGTGGTCGAAGTTTTGTTCTCTTGCTCAGTGACCCCTGGCCACCGAAGAGGTTATAATGCTGCAGAAGCTTAAGACTTCGTTGTTTGAATTCTCATGTGTGGTCGCTTAATGTTTGCAGCTTCCTCTTTCTTTACTCAAGACTGCCCAAGGGCACCCCATGGTAAGAATCTCTCTCTTCCTTCACGCGCAGCATGAAGACTGTGTGTTTGCACTTCGAATATACAGCGTTTTGCTGGAGTTTGTGTATATTATGACCCATATCATGCTTTGGGATGGACTTAAGTAAAATAGGATTTGGCATCTTGACAGTTGGTGGAACTGAAGAATGGAGAGACTTACAATGGACATCTGGTCAACTGTGATACTTGGATGAACATCCATCTCCGTGAAGTCATTTGTACCTCTAAAGTAATCTACGACTTTAACCTACCTTACTCATAATAACTTATGTTTTGTTCTTTCAATAAATATATATAGTTCGTCCCGTCGCCTTTTAACTTTCAAGAGGAAAAAAATCCAAATCATGTATGGTATCCTGATTTGCTCTGCAGGATGGCGATAGGTTTTGGCGAATGCCCGAGTGCTATATCCGAGGAAATACAATAAAATATCTCCGAGTTCCTGATGAGGTAAGTGTGCCTTAAAGTTCTTACATTTTGAAAAGATCATGTGTTTAGATGAAGTCAAGGTTCTTAATAGCCATGGTAGTTTTTATATATGATGATATCATGCCAGCAGGTTAGTTGGTTTTACACTGGAGGAGTTGCAAATGATGTGTTCTACATGGATTATTATCCATGGTCTTGTCTAGCTATCTATAGCTTATGGTGGACAGATATGTCTATCGCCTCGAAGGCTACTACAGGGTGCTCATTAGTTTAAGTTCATCAGTTACTCGATGACTGCTAGGCTGTTTCACAAGTACAACCTACAAGTTTCTAGTAGGTCAACAAATCCTCTTTAACTGTAAGAGCTGGACAGAATGCAAGAGTACCTGAATTTTTTTTGAGCTATCATTAGTGGCTTTTTGCTTTATGTCCTTTATATTTGGTTCTTAACCGATTGCATGAGATCTTTTCACCAAAAAATGAATAGATCCACTGGTTTTGCCTGCACTTGTTTGTTATATTTGTTTATTATACATTTGTCACCTGACTTGTTTGATTTTCCTTTCAGGTAATTGATAAAGTGCAGGAAGAAACCAAGAGTCGCTCAGGTATGTTTCAGCTAATTAGGAAAAGAACTGTTTATATTTGCTAAATGAAACCTACAGAAGTGAAGAAATAAGTACTCCTGGGATGCTAAATTTTTGTTGTAAATTTGATATGAACATGCAAATTGGTTCTTATTGATTTGATGTCAAAAGCTTTAGTCTGAATTCTGCAAGATTCTTGTGTAGGACTCCATCAGACACTGGTATTCTAGATAACCCCATTCTGCATGTTTTGTGCCTATCTTCTCTAAAAGTTGTTCCAGGGACTTCTCCAAATGCTTGGCTTAGAAGATTTGCTTGCTATATTGAGTTCATTTGAAAACAGATAGAGATTATTTTATCTTTGGCTGCATTTCTTTGTACAGATAGAAAGCCACCTGGTGTTGGGCGTGGAAGAGGAAGAGGCAGAGAGGATGGTCCTGGTGGAAGGCCAGCCAAAGGAATTGGGCGTGGGCTCGATGATGGGGGCAGCAAGGGTGCTGGTGGAGGTCGAGGCAAAGGCGGACCTGGTGGGAAGGGTAGTGGAAACAGAGGTATTCTCTACCATTCTTGTGCAGAGATGGGTTAAAAAAATACAGGAAGCTAAAACGAGAGTAATGTGTCCTTGTGTCTGAGTGAAAGCATACTATGAAGGTTATACACGATATTTGGATTTGAGCAGTAATTTTTTATGTTGAACTGTACGTTATGACTTTTGAGTTGAATCAGGAGGCCGAATTTGCCTATTGGCAACACCTAAGCCTATCTATTAGTTAAAGAATTGTATGGTATAGAGACTAATGATTCTGCTTTGCTGTGACAGGAGGAGGCCGAGGTCGGGGCTGAACAAACTGAGAAGGTGCAAGTTGGGCTATTTTTGCTGCTTTTTTGGGATGCATTATGAGCCCGAAATTTATGTGAAACGTTCGGCTTGAGTTATTCTGATATCTCGGTTCTTGGGGATTCATTTAGTAGAGGTGGTGTCTAGTGGCAGATTCGATTGATGTTGTACAAGATTTTGGGGTTTCTTCAAATTCCGTGTTAAATCTCTCTTTCAAGTAATTAAACAGTTGAGGGAGACGTGTTAAGCGTTTCTAACAAGTTAGCATAATTGCAGTATTACTTAAATGGACTTTTCTATGCCGTAGTTGTCGATTGAAGCTTAGTTATGTTCAACATGACAAAGTTGATACTTGATGCAATCGTCCATCCGCTACTCAAGCGGCAAAGACTAGTTCTTGTTGCCTATAGTTGTTGAACAAGGCATTTGGACGACTATATTTTGATCAATGCTTTGAAAGCTATTCCATCTTCAAGCTTCTAAGACGAATTAATCCTGCTAGAAGGTATTTAGGACCTTAATGATGGGGGAAATATAGATATACAGAACACAGGTTGCTGTGCGAGGCATTACAAAAAATCAATAAAACACGGGTCGGCCGCATATGATGATGGCAGCGACAATGATTGATGCAAAGTGATACATGAAAACAAAACAAACAAATCTGATGGAAAACTAGTAAGGATGGGGCCTATTTTTCTTGTGGTGACTTCTCGATGACCTTAGGACCAGATTGCTTGACATCCACGATCGACCTGTGGCCGGAGAGTCATGAGAAAGCCAGCAACACAAGCGACCATCCTCACCACCCGTCCAACCAAAAATGCCTCGGGTTTTGGGACTTGCCCCTGCCATGCCTGACATAGGCAATACGCTCCTAACTACATCCGAGTGGCCACCTCCGAGAACTGCCTCTGGGGATCCTATGGCTGCCCCTCCCTTGTACTTTACAGGGAAGTATCCTAAAGTCCCGGCATTCGTGCCACCAATAACCCACAAACCTTCAGCTTCTTCAGCCGAGTGACAATCTACAAAATAATCAACCTGCAAAGACAGGAGAAGAACATATAATCTACCTCGCTTAAGATCAGACAGGCAAAATTATGCCCAGACTTGATATCATGTCAAATATGATTCCAGCTACAGAAGAAGTAAATCAAGCAGGGATACATCAGCTACAGCTGATGTGACAAACTCATTTATAGGAATCTGCCACATCTTTTTTCTAGACCTAGACACACTGCAACCATTTTCAAATGAAAAGCAACAAGGATACTAAATGTGAAATGATGGGAGGCGCATCTCAATCATAGACAAATCAATGGAAGCTTGAATTGATTTTCTTCTACATAACATCTTTTGTGCTCATCCTCCACAATCATTTTCTAGTATTT
The DNA here is from genome assembly GCA_030064385.1 of Melaleuca quinquenervia. Taxonomy (NCBI): domain Eukaryota; kingdom Viridiplantae; phylum Streptophyta; class Magnoliopsida; order Myrtales; family Myrtaceae; genus Melaleuca; species Melaleuca quinquenervia. Next base: position 4,725,832 of record CM057728.1, on the reverse strand, counting down.
GTACCTCCTCGTTCTTTCACCTTCTGTATATTCTCATGGATTAAGATTGCACTCTTCTCCCTTCCATAGAGATTCATTCAGCAAGTTGAAGAGGTCTTCTCATTTATGCAAGGAACACAGCAGAAATAAAGTGGAACTGTGTCCAAGTATGCAGGAAGTATATAAAAGACAAACACTTCAAACTTAGCTCCAGCCAGCAAATTTTTGAAGACCAAATGATGAAAAGGACTATTAGTAAAAGGTACATTAGTTAGCTTGACAAAGAATCACACACTCAACCATGAAATATTTTTGTTCAGCTATTGTTTCATGAAACAAATGAGCCTAAGGTGCAACATCTTTTGCCTAATGGGAGCCAAAAAATTCATACTTTTAGTCACCATCCCAATAATAAGTTCTCTTTTGGATTGAGCTTTGCTTCATAGCCTAAATTTCTGGCAAGTATAAATGTTGCTTTCTAGATTGAAGCTCCAGCTCTTAAAATGGTACCATGTGAGTATGTCATAAACAGGTGAAAGAGAGAGACTCTTAGGGAAAAAAGAATCTTACATGATCTAGTGACCAGCTATCAGAAGCTAATGTTCTGGCATCTTCAAAGTTGGCTTGATTTGTCCCCTCTTTCCAGTCCCAAACACTTAGAAGCAAAAACTCAAAGTTAATATGCAAAACAGCTTATCCAGTTGACAAGTCAAAATATATGATCAGTATAGGACTCAAAACAATGTCTCCCATGAGATTTCATAAATTTCACAATAAAAGATGTCTTTTCAAGCTATTTCACTCAGATGCCTACTTGCAAGAGGTTGATCTGAACAATAACTATTATGTTGTCTATGAGGTTCGAAATTGAACTCCAGGTGCATAATTATCTCACTGGCCCTAAATAATGCCTAGTCTACTGTTTTTCTATATCTATACCCTAATAGATGCAAACTCAACATAAAATGTCATGATGCATCTTATCCTAATAATTATAATTAACAATCCAACAAAACCATTTCTAGAGGACTAATGGAAGCAGCCACTGTTTTCAGCAAAAAAAAAAAATCAATACCTTAATGTCTCAATATGTGTCAAACACCAGAGCTTTTCAAATGTCTGTCCAAATATTCCCACTTTCCCAATTGAAGTTCCCACATTAATCACCTAAATGAATATATAAGCATAGACTTAGAGAAAGAAATTCGCCAAGCTAAAGCATTCTAGATCGAGCATTTAAGTAGATGGCACCGAGAATTGGTTGCTTCGGAGAGCATAAAAATCAGAAGACCAGTGCAAAAGGAGAATAAATGCCAAAAAGGTCAAGCCTTTCCTGGTATTCTTCCATGCCCAAGAAGAGAATTCCACTACAGCCAACTAACAAAAAGGTAATTAGGAAAAAGCACCTAAATCTAAGTATACTAGTTAACTCCTTTAACACTAGCAATAAATATAAATCTTGTTTCATACCGTAGCCAGAAGCAACATGTTCACTCTACGCACTAAGATTATTTTAACTCCAATTGGGTTAGAATAATCACTATCTTATGACTCACCACATTGTATTGAAACAAAAGTTATTAACCAAATAAAATTCAAACCCAAGATGACTAAGCATCCACTGCCAAATTTTCTTGTAGAGGTTATGTACATATCTGCATTGTCCATGGCCACAGGCATCAAATGCCAACCAAGTCAACCTTCAAGTACACCAATTAAACACAAGAAAATCAATCCCACAAAAACGTCCAAGCTTATAAAAATACCGAAAAACTAATAGCCGCACCTACCGATTCCAGATGCTCATCATCATTGATGTCTCCAGCCGTATCAAATATACATATCAGCCCATCCACTGAAGCTGAAATAAGCTTACTCTGATGGTGAGGGACAAAGTGAACCTAATAAAAAATAATAAAAAGCATGAAGTTAGTAGAAAGGGTGTAACTAACTAAAGTAATAACACAAGCCCATGCCTTGTGATATATATTTGGACAACAGATCTTTCATTGTGCTCTTGAGAACATACTGAGCATGCATAAGGACAAACCTGGGTAACATCATCCACATGGGAATCTTCTAAACATGCAACCTGCTTCTTGTTTCTCCAATCCCAAAAGAGTATCTGGTGATGCATACAAAAGAAGAAGGAACATAATCAGAACACTAAAGAAAACACATTCAGCAGATCTCAAACTTGTAATATCAGTCCATCCTCTGGTGATCACTATTGAGCACGATAGTCAACACACAGTTTAAGGGTTGCTATCTAGGCTATAACACAAAGTTCTTCAGAGTTCGCTTTTTCATGAGCTCATGACATGATGATGCCCATGTCATTTGCATATCGTCCACCCCAACACCTGGAGAAATGGGGATATGGAAAAGTTGGGAAGCAAAAAAGCTTACCAAACGCATCACAAGCATACATCAAGTATAAACATGACCCAAAAGGAAGCTTTCATGAGCTGAAGAAACTTCCCAAGCAGTAACCCATGCAAAAAGTCATCTTAGAAGACAGTAAAAAATTGCCTCCATGTGCAGAGAGCAAAGCAAACCTGAGATTTACATCCAGCAGAAAGAAGACTGTCACTGGAACCACCAAATGAAAAGCTGAAGATCTCCTGTGATGGGCCGGCACTTAGGCAAGAAACCTGCATTATTCAATTAAGCAAAACTACCTAATTAGGATAAAGTAGAGCACTAAGTAATCGGCTTCTAGCAATGTCCTCAGTCATTACAACACGCAAGCGGAGCTAGCTACATACATGAGTACCTCTTGAAAAGACCTGGTGTCCCAAGCTCGGATGGTGCCATCAGAAGAGCAAGAGTGCAATACATGGGGACTTGATGGCCCCAAGAACGAAATGCCATTGATGGTATCGGAGTGACCCCTGCACTCTCCACAATACTGACCCGTCGTCGGGGAATACAGCTTCACCGTATTGGACGACAACGATACCCCCATCAGCGACCAATCAAACCTTCGACCCACAAATTAAAACCCCAGTCAGATCACGAGAAACTAACGACGCTAGCTGCTCGTTTCAACTCGCGGATTCGAAAATTTAACGCGCTTGTCGATGCGCGTATTGTTTTATTTCCATCATCTCCGAGTTTCAGAGTGAATCGAACACGAAATTGAGCGGGCAAGCGACGAGATACGCACTTGGGAGTAAGTTCAAAGACGTAGTCGTCGCCGAAGTTCGTCTGGATCGAGTTTTTGAGTCCGAATCTCCGGAAGGAAGGTTCGTTCGGATTCGAGCTGGAAGGAGAGGGCCCTTCCACTTCCATGTCCACGGCTTCTTCCATCTTTGCTCTCTCTCCGAGCAGCTCCGGTCAGCTAGCTTCAGCTGTCTTCTTCCTGGAGGAGGAGGAGCTCGATTTAGGGTTTCAGGGTTTTGGAGGCATTCGATATCGTGCTGGGTCCCACACGCTAGTAAACTCCCACTTTGTCGTTAACTGGGGATTAAGTATTTTCCTTTTGTTTTATAGAAAATCTTTTTGTAATAAATGATTTCATTTTATTTTGATATCCTCTGTTTTTTTTTTTTCTGAAATTGATATTAAACATCTTAGAGAATTTATTTTATTTTATTACCCCCTCTTCTTTTTTTTGAAATTGAAATATATGCATGACAGATAATCATTTTATGCACTATGTAATGTCGAGATATGGACTTCTGTCAAGCTCAGATCCTAAGCAAAGATTCTCCCCAATGTAAGCAAGCACATTACACGTTCTGCATTGCAGACCACCAAAGCAAGAACATGAGCAGGAGAAGAAAGGGGTCGGGGTCGAAACCAGTCCCGCGAAAATCAAATTCCAACCCGGTATCACAGTGATCAAACAAGGAGTAATTGCTCAGAAGGCGGGAATATACGAGTGAAGCCTATGGTGCAGATGATACCCGAGCTACTAGAGTGGAACATTGGTTCTGCATTGCAGACTACCAAAGCAAGAACATGAGCAGGAGAAGAAAAGGGTCAGGGTCGAAATCAGTCCTGCGAAAATCAAATTCCGACCCGGTATCACAGTGATCAAACAAGGAGTAATTGCTCAGAAGGTGGGATAATACGAGTGAAGCCTATGGTGCAGATGATACCCGAGCTACTAGAGTGGAACATTGGTTTCCTATAGTTGTCATGTCGCAAAGAATGAATGAATTACAATACAAAACACACAGTTCATTTAGTCCCAACACGAAGGACCGACTTCTCTCTGCACCATCAAATCGCTTCTATCTTGTAGGATCTTACAAGAAGAGGAAAAAAACAAGCAGAAGACGGACGACGGATCATGGGGCATCAGATCCTCCAGAACTCCATGGACAAACACACTTCAAGAAATGGCAGAAGACAGGATCACGGGGCATCAGATCCTCCAGCTCCAAGGAGAATAGCACTTCAAGAATGGCTGAAGCTGGTGGCGATTGGAATCACGATCACCAGGATGATCACCAGTAGAAGTATCAGCGCGATACACATCCACTTCCGGTTGCTCCTCTGGTAATCCTTAGCAGTCTTCAGGTCTTTAGTTCCGTCCTTGACGTAGTGTGCAGCGTTCATCACGTGGTGCTCGATGTCATCCATCTTCTCGCCCTGGGCCTCCACCATCACCGCCATGTCCAGGAACACCTGATGCAGCTCCAGCAGGCTCTTCTCCACCTCCTTGGCCGCATCATATCGGTCCTGGATCTCCACCACCGTCTCCACCACCTTGCCCCTCCCATGCTCTTGTACCGCCCTGCTGAGAAACTCCTCGCCTCCTGGTGCACGGCGAAAGCACTCAAGTGTTAATCACATGCAATCGAGCGGCAATATTTTTGAGAGGATTTAATGGAAAACTTAATAGGGGGGCACGGAATTAAACTAGACTGGCGAACAAAGACCCGATCAAAGCCTGCAACCAGACTACTGCAGAGTATCGCCCTTAACCAGTAAATGAAATCATTCATGAGAAGTCCTTCATCCATTGTTAAAGACGGATCATCTACTGCTAACAACTCCACTAGTTTGGCCTAGTGTTAACAGAGATTTTCTGAAAACCCGAAAAAGAACTTATTTTGATTTGATCAAAAACCAAGTCAAACGGCTAAAATTCTTCTACGCCCTATGGAGTTTGTAACCGAGAAATGCAAAGTTAATAGATCGTAGGTCGATCGTCTGGTTGAAAGAGGATTCGGATTCGGGGTTCTTCACCGAGTCAAATCAGATTAATTCCTCAATCCCACTCCAAATAGGCAGCACAAGTACGTCAGAATCAGCTAACGAACATACCAAGACTTCCACATTATCAACAGCGTAAGGTTCAAATCCTAAATCAAAACCACGCAAATATGAGCCTCGCAAACCTGAAAACGTAGGCCGACTTACCATTAGAAATGATCTTCTCAATGACCTCCTCATCCGGGTACTCCCCTGTCACAGTGTAATACCGCCTGCCCACAGTGTCCTTATACTCGGTCATCATCCTCTGCCTGAGGCCCTGAAACTCCATCATCAGCTCCTTCAGCTTCTTCCTCAGCCCATTGGTCACGGCCACTCGGGTCCTGTACACGGTGGTCCCTTCCTTGCATCCTGAGAGTCTCTTGTTTGCCGCGTTCGCCCGGTCCATCTCCTCCAGCTGCGACCGTATCGTCCTGGCCTTCTTCAGGACCGCCATAATGTCCTCGTTGATCCGGCTTCTGAGGGATTTGAGCGCCTCGGGCTTGTGGAGGGTCTTGCTCTCCTCGTTTAACTCCTGGAGCCGGCACAGGACCTCGCGGATCTGGCCCATCTCTTGCTTCACCTTCTCTGCCTCTCCCAGGAAGAGCCCCATGTTGGTGTCCATCTGGGTCGTGGACGCCGACATCTCGAGGTCGCAGTCCGGGCCAGCCTCGATGTCCTTCATGGCTTCCTTCTTCAAGTCAACGTAGCTCATGAAGGATTTTGTCATTAAGTCGTTCATCTGCCAAAAAACGAAGTTGAATTAGCTTCTCACGATACTCAAACTCAACTTTTTATTTAAGAAAAAGAAAATGAGTGCGTTCTGCCTTTGAATTTTGAAAGAAGCCGATTTACGAATTCAGGAGCAAAACGTGAAGAAAAGCAACCCAAGTGCGACTCGCTAGTAGCTACATGCGAATCGGAGTGGCTTGTTCCCAATTTTAGTCAAGTGGGTATCGTTTGTTTCTAAATTTTCTTCAGGCAAAAGAATTGGGGCGCAGTTCAAAGTAGGAAATATCTAATCGATTCGTGAGAACAAGCAACTCTTACCTTTTCTCAGCTTGAAAGATCTGGAGAAACCTGCGACAGCTGAGACTGAGAGAGAGAGAGAGAGAGAGAGAGAGAGAGAGAGAGAGAGAGAGAGAGAGAGATTTCAGGCGATGTGAAGGATCAGGTGATGGAGCGTTCGCTTTTATCAATTGGGATCAGGATCAGGAGTGAGTACCAGTTTCAATTCGAGAGAGAGAGAGAGAGAGAGAGAGAGAGAGTGTGTGTGTGCGCTCGTCGTGGACTAGCCGTTGAGATCTCAACGGCTATTTGAATTTGATAGATTTTGATTTCGATCGCATAATTGATGTCCTCGGATTCTCTGTTGACGGGCCGGGTCGAAGGACCCACTACTCTCTTGGATCTCGGGTCCCTCTCTCTGTTCTTGTTAGAAATTTCTGGCACCTTTTTCTTGCTTTACAAGTGTTTTGAAACGGAGAATATTTTCACTTGTTATCCAAATATTCGGAGGCCGGCCATCATAGTTCAAATCTTAAGAACGAAAAATTAGCATCCTCATCCATATCCGTATTGAGAACAATTTAACAGCATACCCGCTCGAACTTGATAATCCATAAGTTGTAATTCTTGTATCCATATTACATTCGTATAGATCCCGAGTCTACAAAACTCAGCAATCGGGCAATGGAGACTGAATGTTTGACGGTAATTAGAAGCTATGAACTGTGCATCTATGGATTAGAGTAGAATAAAACAAAACGGATGCAGATCCGTTATTGATCATGTCGGTTTGAATTTGCAGGGAGAACTTTACCACCAAGCTTATTTCCCGACAAGCCCATCCTCGCCATCGTCGTACAAGAATCCACTTGACGATAAACATTGTTCGAGAATCAATCTCATAGCTTGGTTCCAAAATTAGGACGTCCTTCGTCCGTCTAGCAAGGCGCATGCTCCAAATTTTTGTAACCACGTTCTGTCTAATGCCTGTATAGCTCGTGTGGAGTTTATTATTTTACGAGAATGCGAAACATCATCCTACATATGCAATGTCACCGCACTGACTCGATCATAAAACGGTTAAAACGCCGGTCAATATAGAGACACCAGACTCCAACTGCTCTGCAGGGCAAAGAAGGGAAAATCATATGAACCACCAAGGCACAATCAAATACAATGTCAAACATCTCATCAAACATTTTACCTATGAGGTGCCGCTACTTGCCAAATATAGCTTAACATCATGATTTATGTGAGGTAAAAAACAGACACCATCAACCCACCAGCAGATATTGGAAAAATCATCCCGGGACTGTTACATTAGAGATTGTAACGCCATCAGACTCCTAGCTACTATAGGAATCATTTACTGGGTTCGGCGACTTCCTTCTTCCCGGCTTCATCTTCTTCTTTTGCAGCTGCTCCTGCCTCACCAGCACTTGACTCGCCCGGCTTTGCAACTTCTAGATAAGAGAAGGCCACAAACAAATATTCATCCATGAGTAAAAGCAGCCAGCAGAGAAAGTTTGCATGAAAATGACCAGAAATGTCTTAAAACAACATTGCTCGCTGTTGCAGAAATCACACATGTAGAACCAAGTCATACAATTCTTCCTGTATGCATCTTCCAGATTTTCTAGTCATAACTTCTTTCCATCATCAAAACAAATCAACAATAAAAGTAATGAAATTCCATGTCCATAGAAGAGAACATTACTACCTTCATCATCACTGTCTTCAAAGTCTTCAGGCATGTCATCACCCATTCCCATTCCCATTCCCATTCCAGGCATGCCAGGCATGCCATCACCCATTCCCATTCCCATTCCAGGCATGCCAGGCATGCCATCACCCATTCCCATTCCGCCAAATTTCTGAAAATTTCAATCAGAAATTATTAGGAATTAAACAAAGTTGATCAACGTCTAGCACACAAAAATCAAAAGGTAACAAAAATCGTACCGAGAAATCCATGCCCCCGAGATCCAAGTCACCCATACCTATATTCAGAAACAGTCAAAGCATTAGTATTTCTGATTTAAACTCATCTTACATGAGGAAACAAAGAATTTACAGATTTATACCAGTGTCTTCATCTTCATCCACCCATTTGTCCCAGTCTACTTTGACATAGTGAGGGGGCTTGCCATCTCCTCGCAACAGCTTTTTCCACCATTCTTTCTCTGCCTTCTCCAATACACAGAAGATGTTTCTAACTCCAATATTGATTTTACTCTCCTACATAAGAAGATTGAAAGAATAGTACATAAGCAGCGATAATAACACTATTTAGGCTCCATTCGTTTCATGAAAAATGTAACATCTCTGAAAAATATTTTCTAGAAAATTATTTTCTTTGAAAGTGAAATATTTTCGAGTGTATGTTTGAAATTTAAGGAAAATTATAAATTTACTTTTTTTTTTGTTTTACATTGGTTAGTTGTTGGTCACAAGCCTTAACGAGCTCCCGGCTTGCCACCATAAGCCAAGAACTCGCCAATCCAAGACAAGCCTCCAGCTCGCCTCTAGAAACTACGAGCTCACAAGCAGAGGCTACTAGCTCGCTGCTAGAGGCCACCAGCTCACCGACCTTAGGGGCAATAGAGGCACGCTGTTAAATGTCACAATATTTAAAAATAAACAAGGAAAATATAAAATGTTTTCCCGTTTTCCCCGCTTTGAATGTGTTTTTTCATTAGTGGAAAATGTTTTCTTAAGATATTTTATTTTCCGTGAAATAAAGGTCGGAAAGTCCGAATATTTTCCTGAAAGATATTTTCTATGAAACAAACGGAGCCTTAGTAGCCTGGCATCCCACTATTTGACAATAAATCAAGCAAGCTTCCAATATAGCAAACAACAGTCAGCTAAAGAGAGACAAAGTTTTGATCAATCTGTTATCAAGCAGTGATGTCCATCAAATAACAATAGCACAAAAAAATTGTGGCACACTAAAGCAGCTTAATATGGCAATAATTAAAAGGTTAAGCTAAAAAAACATCAGCCAAATCACAGCCACATTAAAATTAAATGCTGAACAAATGCATAGGAACATGGGCCTGGTCTATATGGAAAATGCATTATAATTTGCAACTACGGCCTCCTTACCTCCACATTAACCTTATCAAAAAGCTCCAGTTTCAGCTCATAAGGATGGTTTTCAGATCCAGCCTTTGCGGAAAAGGTGAAAATGCCATCTGGCTCAAGATTGACCTTTGCATCTTTTGCATCTGGCAGAAGCACTGAAAGGAAGACCTTGTCTTTCCTCTGTGCCCACTTCAATTCTGGATGCCGACTAGAACATAATATAAGAAGGGGTTAATCAAAGCAAAGGAAAATCAGAAACATATCAACAACTCGTGCACGTTATATGGATCCCTATATAATGAAGTTAGCCCGATTCCCCAACCCATATGCTACACGCAAATTACTCCCCAACTTGTGGATTCAAACGCACCTAAGAGGTTCATATATAAATCAAGAGAAAGGAAAACACCACAGAGGCTCACTTAGGGGACCTAGAACCACAAACTCTTATGGGGAAAAAATCTCAGCACTCCTCACACTCCAACCAAATCAGCGCAAACATCCAGAAGTAGGACCACTCCCTCCAAACAGTCTATGGCTTCAGACCAGAACAATCACATTTCCCATTTTACCATGTACAGCTGCCGACCTAAAATTCCATATCATTGCCGAGTCTTTAAGTAAGACAAAAGGAGCACAGGCTTTTTCTTCAAAAAAATAAAAAATAAAACCGTTGCTTCAGAGCAGATTAATCACCTTTCCCATTTTACCAAACACAACTGAAATCATTGCCATGTTTTTCCAAAGAAAACGATAAAGAAAAAAAAGACAACCTTCCTTCTCAAGAGACAAGACGTTTATTTAAAAAGCCCTAATTATTTCTCCCCCCTCCATAAGCAGAACAAGCGAACGCCCAATCAAAAGGTAGACGGAACTACAATCTCGCTCGATTACCCGCTCGGCGCAACAGGCAACGAAGCATCGCCGAAGCCGTATCGCGATGTGTTTCAACTAGAGCTTACAGCTGAAGGAATCTATGAAGGCGTACTTCCGAAACTGAGGCACTAAGCAAGAAATGCCAGGGAAGCACGCGAGAGATTAAGAGACGAAGGTTACCTCATGGCTGACCCGAAATGGAAATCGAAAAACCTATCGGGAAAAACCCTAGCAGCAGAGAAGCGAAGCGCAAGCGTCGTCACCCCGGGTTTCTCCGCTCAGTGCTTTTATGCACTGCACGCAAACTTCTAGTACTTTCTCAAACGCACTGGATTTGCTGGACTGAAACCAACGGTCTCTGTGCCGTCCCCCACTGAAATCGACGGTCCAAATCAGTCGCCACTCGTTTTTCAGAAGGAAGGAATAACGCTTTAGGTCTTCAAAAGTGTCACCGGTAGCTTGGGCCTTTTGTGGGCCCGCTGTCTCTGGGCCTTCAAAAAAGTAGCCCCCGCTTTCAATTTGATTTGAAGATCTGCCAGCTCTAAAATTCATCGTGATGCTTTTCTCTAAGCAACATATAGAAATTGAAAACTGAAAATATTTATTTTAATTGGGTGAAATATTTATTTCTTGTATAATTTTAAGTCGACGAATCATAAGGGGAAAAAACATTGAGCGTGATGGCTAGACGGCTCTCGAAAAGCGAAGCACCACATGTTCTCTGGTCTCCTAATTTAAGCACCATTCTTTCCTTTTCTAGTTGTTTAATTCTAGCACAAGATCAATGAATAAAAGCATGTCAATGCTCGCAATCACACGCCATTAGGCAGTCATACAGGCTTAGCCGGCGAATCACTCGCCATTCGAGATGAGCAACGCTCGGTATACCGTGATCGGGCACAATAGCGGGGCGCACGAAGCGGGCCATCCTGAATGGCCGGCCGATAGGAATTCGTCTCGTCATTTGGTATATCGATTTTTGGTGGTCCATTGCGAATGCACCCGGGATTGCTCCATTAAGATTGGGGGAGGGAAAGGATTGGATGTGGGTGGGCTTTTTGGGTAGGCCCAGGAGAACGTGAAAACCCAAAGAGCACGAAAGCCCCAAATCTTCATTGAACTGGGCCAAAAACTTGTCTAGTCGTGGTCTAAGCAGACCCAAATTCGATGTTGGTGCGTCAACAATGCATATAATAAAGTCTGTACGGAAAATCTATATGCACGGAGCACATATTTTTTTTCATTTTAAATCTTAATTTCGGGCACGAGGAACGTCCGTGCATATGAGTACGAAAACAACGTCGAATTAGATATCGATCTACCATCTAGTTCTCATCCATTTTTATTTTAAGTGAGTATTTTCATTCATTTGATGTTATACTTAGCTAATTAAGACGAGGACTAAAGGAGCAACTTTGGTTTTTCTTATTTTAGCTCCAGCTTCTCTATTTCCACGCTATGTATGCTGGGAGAATATGCCAATTCATTATCAGAACAAGGAGAAACAAACGACCAAGTTTTGTTTGCTAATCTCTCCCTATCTCACTCTCGATCTCGACCTCGATATGAGGTGTCGATAATGGTTGACACCGGTAGTCGCCGTCGGATTTGCGTGATTGACCATCGTGGATCTATGTGGAGAGAGAGAGAGAGAGAGAGAGAGAGAGAGAGAGAGAGGAGCACAAGTTATGGCGGTGGCGGCCACATGACCACAACATCATGACCACGAGGAGCCTGTGGCAAAACTGTAATTACCACTATTTTCAATAACTTGAAAAGACTTGACTACACTAACTTCATAAAATCGTGAATGATTCGAACTAAGGCCCTTAGGATATTGCCGTGGATGGTCCGAGACGACGATGACATTCCCACCGACGACCATGCCAACCGCGCCAACCTCAATCATATCCATCAAGGACGTGAGGACGTGGGGGCGGCGAGATTCGTAATGAACTCCGCGACATCGGCATGCACGTGCATGGGGACAAGCGCGATCCGACCGGCGAAGGCGAGCCTCTCGATCGCAACCAATTCAGATTCCCTTGCATTTGATCCAGGACGAGAGGGAGGGCGACAGACAGGAACGTGCGACCGCCGGAGCTTCGTACCGAGATCGTGTCGGAAGGGGACGTCTTGGAACGTCTCTCTTTTCTTCCGGTCCTCTGCGCTGTCTGGCTCGACGACAGCGAGGGGCTTCGCGGGCCGGTCCGACCCCACGCGAGTGCTGGCCGGGTTCGTCGTACCGGAATCAAAAAAGAGCCACGCGACAAAAGACTCGAAACGCAATACCAGACGGCACTCGCACTTCCTTTATGTAGCCAGAGACAAACCTGGATCCCGGACATTATTACGTCATATTCCCGATGACAATTTGCTAATTAATGCAACGTAGACGTCATGCGTGACGTACGCATACGCTGTATATTGGGCGGATCTGTACGTCGTTCTTATCTCTATGATGGAAGTATTCGATACTTGGACCGTATGAAATTGGTACGGTATTTCAAAGGATTGAAGGGCTTCCCCGTCATTTAAAAAAAGAAGACCTGCAAGGAGACCGTTTTCATTTATAATTCGTTTTCTCCTAAGCAAGCAGTAGAGGGTAGTTATTCTAGCACTATGGGAAATTACAGAGTTCACAATTTAAAACCCGATATCAATTCATGAATTACAGTCACTTTCTCTGATCTATCCGCTCGCTACTAAAAAATTGGACACCGGCGAATTGTTCCGTCCAACCCGAGCAGACGAGTGCCGGAAGGCAGATGCGACAAGGACTGCACGTACCTAGAAAATTCCGACCTGGTATTTGCCCAAGAAAATGTTCAGAGATTGGATTTTCCACTGAAATCATCTAGGACAAAATCATCTCCTGTTTGTCCCATGAAATCTAATCAATATGCATCGATATCGACAAGATCAATGGACTCGAGCGGCATTTGAATGATGCTTCTTGGAAAGCGCAGTAAACGGTGGCCATGTTCGAATCATTAGTCTGGTCAATTGGTTTTGGTAATTTCGTGGCGGGGCTTGTACAGTTTGATGCTACTTGTGTTGTGACTTGATTTGTCTATCACATCTCGATGAACCAAGTCTACATAAAATTTTCTCGATGGAAGCTGGCACATGAAATGACTCGACGAGGACATAATTTTTTCTTAAAAAATTAGGGGCCCGTTTTGCTCGCATGTTTTAATTATAAGGCAAAGATAAATCCTTTTGCTTTTTGGAGAAAATTTGAAATATTATTCAAATTTGATAATAAATAGAAAATATATATATGAATTTATGCGTCAAACTCGATATGCTATGAATGTTCGAAAATCTTCAAGCTATAAAAAAAAAGGGCAAATAGTATTTACAGCAAAATTTAGATTAATCACGCAAAAAAAAAAAGGTAAATTGTTAAAGGGCATCTCTCTCTTTCGGGAAGACTAATGAAACGATGAAACGCAAGGGAGCCGATTCAACGCTCGTGAAAGAAAAGTCTATATATCATCGGGAATAATACGTTAAAAATTTAAAAAACTGAAAGGAATATTCCGAGAAATTCATCTCGCCATGTGGCTGGCTGAGAAAGCGGAGACTTGCGGGTCTTCGTCTCTTTTGAAATGACTTAACAATCGTTTTCTTCACAAGGCAAATCAAATCAAGTTCGCCATTTTGTTGACCCTGATATTTTCTTGGGGAGAAAGGAATGAAGGGCTGTCGTCAAGGAAACCAAAACCTCTAACTAAGCCACTGGTGAGATCAAAGATCGAGAAAATTACCGGATTAACCTTAAAATTATTACATAAATACAAATTTAGTCTTAAACGTTCACTAGAAAATCTAGTTTAAATTTTCTGTTATTATAGTTATCACTAGTCACCTTACGCGGTACATCGTCATGCCATTATTTTCGATTAAGATCACTTAGAATTATCATATTGAGTAAAATATTTAGTATTAAATTGATAAAGATTGAAAAAATTCAAGCGTATAATATATTTAAGATTGGTCGGATAATTTTTACGTGGAAGACACGGGCATGCGATTCAAATCTTTTGTTCTATTGGACATTCAAGTCAAAGGTTGATGTAATAAATTGCGCATATGTGCGTACAAGGCGGGTCCCCACCACTATTTTATTTTTATAGCAATGATCAGCAAAAATCGGAATTTAATAGGCCCCGATCAATTATATTATGGAAAGAGGTGGGCTTGTCGTCGTGTTTTTCGACCGACTTGTTTGGAGAGACGTGGTGGGCAAGGATCTTCTCCGGCTCTGCCGATTCCACCAAGGCAAGTCGCCTCCCGGTTCTTGTTCTTTTGTGGAATTTTGGACAAGCCAAATCGGTTTTTTTTCTTTTCTTTTCATTTTTGCCAAAATAAATATATTTAGCGAATTTGGACTTCGTTGGAGTCTTGGGTTCGATTCCTTAGAGAAGTGCATGTGATTTAAGTGAGGGGTCATGACGGTTGGTTGCTGTGCTAGTCTCTCTTGAGGAATAGTCGATGCTTCGATTTCCAAAAATATAAATATATTGGGTAGTTGCGTTGGTTGAAAGCTTGGTCGAATATTCGAAATTGCCAATGTTTTAAGTGGGGGCCATGGTGTTATGACCATGTATTAATCTCACTCGAGGTATAGGGACCGGCCTCTTTTGGTACAGGCCCCATGGTGTATTCTTCGATCAACAAAAAAAATATAAATAAGTAAATTTAGTTAGATTACTAGCCACTCGCCTTAGGAGTAGCGGGGGGGATTTTGTGTTTTTATATTATCTTTTGCCGAGTGCCCTTTATTTTTTCTTTCAATTCTATATCAGTGAGCGTAATTCATGAAGTTAGACAAACGTATCTTAAGGGTCAAAAACTTACGTGGTCTCGTGATCTATTGAGGCACGTCGGTGTAGCAGTATAGCACTCTATAAGAGTAGGCCAAATAATCGAAGAAGAAGAGAAGAGAAAAAAAAAATCGAAGAGAGTCAAATGCCCTGGTCGAGTCCATAAATGAACGGTTGAGATACGTTTTCCAATTGATGTTTTCTAGAAGTTAATCCAATCAACTTAGGGTGGGTTTGTTTATACTTAGACATATGTAAAAGAAATCTAATTATTTTGACAAGGACTAGAGGAAGAAGCCAATTTGTCTGATTCATTATGAATCGACAACTTCCAATAAAGCAAAGGCAGTTGACAGCTGAACTTAAGGTGTAGCTTTTGGATTACTTATTTCCCCCGACAAATCAGAGTTAGAAAAAAAAATTTTGATTAGTAAGTTGAATCTTAAAATTTCAGGTTTGGAACTGCCTATTCTTGACCAATCACCTTTAACCAAAAACTTGGCGCCACGTCGTCATTTTTCGGCAAAAATCCGTCAGAAGGACTTAAATGGCAAAGATGGAAAATATTTAAGACTGAATCGGCACAAAAAAAAGGTTTAGGACTGAATCGGCAAAATAAATAAATGTTTATGATTTTTTTGACAATTTTCCCGTACAATTTTCACCACCAAGATGAGTGCTCTTGTCATGACTTCCCCGTAAAAATTTCAATCATTCCATTTTTTTAAGTCACAGTGCAGGCATCTTAATACTTAAATTAAGTAAAAAAATTAGATAGTAAAATTTAGTTCAGAAGTTTTCCTTATCCTCTTAAAATAAGAAGATTCCAATCCACTCTTCTTTGTCACACAAGCAATCCCAAGTCAAATATACGGTCAATTGAGCACCTAGGATTCTCCTCTCGCACGCGCCGTCGGATTGCACTCGTGCGGTGCCGTGCACCTCTTAATTTGAAACTTTAAAACTCTGCCTCGGCCGCTGGATCAGTGGAATCCAAAAATCTTTATGGTTAACCGGACATTTGCTAGATAAAGTATAGAGAAAAATAATATGAATGCTTCATGAACTTAGTCAAATATACAATGTGATCCATGAACTTTTTGTATATGTTCAATATGATCCATGCATTTTGATCAAATGTGCAATGTGATCCTTTAATTTTCAATTTGTTTAATATGATCTATAAACTTTTTTCTAATTAGTCTTATTTTTCAATATTGTTCCCAAGCTTAAATTGATTGAAGGATTACATTAAGTATTTTCATATAATTCATGAACTAGTTTGAAAATGTATCAAAAGTTCATGGACTATATTGAACAAATAGGAAATTCAAGGACCACCAAAGACCACATTACACATCTAATTAAAGTTTAAAAATTATATGTTTGATTATCCCTAACAAATATATGTTGAATTTTGGATTGGCGAGATTATTTAATATTTTGCCAATTTAAAGATTTGCGCGTAGATCACGTGACTTCCACCCCTATTGCAAGCTCTTGTATCATAAAAAAATTTCGAAAAGGATTAAAGGATTTTCGCAGTGGGGATCTCTCATGTAAGACGTTCGCTCGAGCCTCTCCATTTGGCTCTCGAGCCTAAACGCGTTGCCCGTCCGTTGATCATTACCAACGAGTAAAGAGAAGTTAATCCACCCATCTCATATTCTTTTTGAACGAGAAGATTTCGACTCCCTTTTCTCAGGCATGCCGCGCCTGATCAACCATAGTTAAGTCACTACTTGCTACTCTCGTCAGGAGTCATTCTTAGGATCATGCTCGAAAAATGGCGTAACGATTTAGTAAGTGGGGAAAACGATGCATACGGTCCCCAAACTTTGACCCAACATTCAACGTTGTCTCTAAACCCGATTAATGTAGCAACAATAATTTTTAAATTGGCAGGCTGCATTGCACATTAAAATTAAAATTTAAAAATTATTGTGTGATCATGACTAATAAGTTTGTGTTAGAATCTAGTCACATGGACTCAAAAATTCATTCTTAAAATAGCTTCTTCTTTTTTTTTCTTTTTTATCGAGTAGGTTTAAATAAGTATTCTAAACTTGGAGGGTTCAACCATGTTCTGACCAGAGAAAGAATATTGGCAGAGCAGCCGGAACAATCAAACGTCCAGGACCAAGCATTGATTCGCACCAAGACAAGCCGCGCATCGCACCCGACTCCTTCCCCTCCAACCATTCAAATCGCAAATCCAAAGCCCCGATCCGACCACGTACGACGACGCGCATCTGAGCACGTCTCCCCCACCCCCCGGGGTCCGCCTCACCTACCCAGATCCCGCCGCTGCTCGGTCCAGATCTTGCCACGACAGCATACACTCCCCCAAGAGAAAGCGGGGCCCTTCCGCAATTGTACAGCCGATCTCGACCCTTCAATATCGATTGGCTTCTCGTTCAGGGAGTTAATCACGTCCACGGGGCTCACATGCCATAAAAATTTGCATCTTGAGACAAGATTAGGGCCAATTTCTTGTGAACCGGAAGTTTCTTTCTTGAATCGCCGGTACTCGTGCGACGATATCCGTAATTTTTTCTTGTAAAGATGTCATAAGAATTGGTTTTCATGACTTAATTATAGTTAAAAAGTCTATCATGCGAGTTAGCACAATTCCGTCGGGTGGCGGGTGATTTTTACACCTTAGAAAGAGGCCGTTACATTAATACCCGCGAAACCTAACCGGCGGCATAGGCAAAAGCCATAACGGTCGCGTCACGGGGCGGGTTCACCGCCGCACCAGAAAGTGCATCCACGCGATTAAGCGGCACGTGGGATTCGGGTCTGCTCTTAATGGGCATCCCGCCAACTTTGCCCGACGCTGTGCGAATCGAGGACCGCTACGTTGTTGCCTTGTTGAATTTGTTCTTTTCTTGCCTTTTCTTTTTCTTTTTGTTTGCAATTGTCTTACTCGATTAATCATCGGTGAAAACTAAAGATAATTTCTCCTTTTTTACACTAATCCCATGATCAGCCGGTGCAGACTTTCTTTCTTCTTTTCTACCCATACAATGTGGGAAAAAATTTTCGATATATTTATGACATGGATTTACTTCCCGAAAATAGAAAAAAAATCATATATTTAAGTCGAAATAAATCGTTCTAGTTAATATATTCGGTATCGCTCTATGTTGTAAATGGTAAAAAACAAATTCTGACGAGCATCCCGAAAAGGCCAATTTATTTGGAACCCTATAGATCCACTCTTTTTCCTATTCAAATATTAAACCGTTACAAATTCCAATTTGAATATCAAATTGTCTTTATTGAAGTAACCCATGCCTTGTCAAAGAGTTGAACAATGAAAATAGATGGCGAATGCCTAGTCAAAATAATTCGGGTCATGTAGGAACAAGGTTCTCCACAGTGGTTCACATAAAAATACATGTACCGCAATCAATAGGATTTTCCTAATCATCCTAATAGTTTGATTTTTATTTAATTATTACAAAATATGATCGAAATCGTCGAATTCCAAGATATGTTATTTGATAAATCGTAAATTCTAAACATAACTCGGCTTTTCCTTTATTATTTTCCCACTTGTTCACAGTGCAATTTTTCCCTCTAACATAGAAATAGTTTATTGACAGGGAGTTAACAAGTTGCCTTAATCTCTCTCTCTCTGACCATGGCGTCCAGAAAATTCAACACCGTTCATTTACACTGATTTCAGTTAGACCAACAATGAGCGACGAGTCTGTCTTCTTCATATATCGCCATCTGCTCGCCATGCACAACTCATTCTCCTGACACAATTTCCCTCCCTCTCTCCCTCCCTCTTTCTCTGTGTCTCCGTCTCTGCGTCCATGCGTGTCTTCTTCCGGAGCTTGATGCCATATGAGACGAGCAGGAGTTGCAGGACCCCGACCTGAAGGCGCGGATTGCGAGACGCCCCACCACTCGCCGTCGTTTCAGCCGACCCCCTCGCGGCGCTCTTGTCTTTTTGCAGGCCGTGGCCTTCTATTCCTCGAGGTGCTATTCACGTTGAATCCAAATGTATTCAACCTCTCTCCTGAATGAATTCAACCCCCCCTCCTCTCTCTCTCCACTGTTGTTTTTTTCGGGTCTCCTTATTGCTCTCCACATAGATGCCTTGAGCTTTAAACCCTTTTCTTTGTTTTTCCAAGATTCAACAGTGTACGTAGACTTTTAGCTGCATCGTGTGTACATGGCAAGTCCTGCTCTCGGAATTCTCTTTTTGGTTACTTGATTGGCGGGGTTGCATTACTCTATTCTCTCGACTCATTCACTCGTTTTCTTCTGCTTGTTTTGTTCTGTCTTGCGGTTCATCGTCCGACAAGCCGAAGAAGATAATCCACCGGCGGGCTGTAATAAAGCGATTAAATTAATGTTCTATTCCAAATCTTGACAAGTTGTGGTGATTGGGAGTTGAAAGTTGCGGCTATTTAATCTTCAAAACTACCGGTCTTGTTACGAGCTAAAGAACGTATATAAGGTTTATGTTGGCGCTCTTATACAGCAATGGCATATCTCTGTTTCTAAACACTTCTCTGATATTCAGCTTCTCCAGTAGTCCGTCAGGTTACCAAAATTTGTGTGAGCCGAGAATTGTTTTTGTCTGTTCGGTACTGATTTTTCCCTCTTTTCTTGGCCTTCTAGGACTGATGATTCTCTTCTTATATATAATTCTCAGTTTCTGTAGTGGTTCTTCCTTCCTTTCTTGGGGTCATTGCATGAGTTCTTACTAATTTTCTCAAATGAATTTTTTTTTTCCTTTTCTTCAGGGAGTGTGATTGAAAGATTGATGAGAACTGAGCAGAGAACTTGATTTCTGGCTTTTCTTTTCCTGAAGGCTTTGAATATGTCTTCTGGATCTTGGATTTTTTCCCTCTCTTGTTCAACCCCAGAGATTGAATCCCCAGACAACAATGCCTCCATTTCTCTCATACTTCAATGGCTGAAGTTCATCTTCCTCTCCCCATGTCCTCAGAGAGCTCTGCTCTCTTCCGTTGACGTTCTCTTCCTATTCGCCCTCCTTGTATTCTCTATTCTCAAGCTGCTCTCCAGATTCTCTTCCAGGGGTCACTCCATCCCTGACTTCAATAAGCCCTTGATCCAAAACCAAAGAACTCTTCCCAGAACTAGTGTTTGGTTCAAGCTCTCTCTGATTGTGACCGTCCTATTAGCACTTTCTTATACCATCATCTGCATCGTTGCCTTCAGCAAGGATGTGGAGTATCCATGGAAGATGGTGAATGCTCTCTTTTGGTTGTTTCAGGCCATCACTCATGCAGTTATTACTATAATGATCATCCATGAGAAGAGGTTTGAAGCCAAGACTCATCCGCTGTCACTTAGAGCTTACTGGGTGGCGAATTTCGTCATTATCGGTTTGTTTGCTATTTCCGGGGTCACCCGATTCGCATCCGTAGGAGGAGCCCCTAATGAGAGTTTGAGGTTGGATGACATAGTCTTCGTGGTTTCTTTCCCTCTGTCTATTGTCCTTCTCCTTGTTGCCATCAGAGGGTCCACTGGAATAGCGGTGGCTCGTGAATCTGATGGAGAGATAAATGCAGAGTATGAACTGCTTCTGACTAAATCTAATGTGACCAGCTTTGCATCAGCTTCGTTCGTGTCCAAGGCCTTTTGGCTTTGGATGAATCCGCTTCTTAGTAAAGGGTACAAATCGCCTCTCAAAATCGAGGATATTCCCTCCTTATCACCTGAGCACAGAGCGGAAAGAATGTCGGAGCTGTTCGAAATGAATTGGCCTAAGCCCCAGGAAAAATCAAAGCACCCAGTTGGAACCACATTGGTTCGGTGCTTTTGGAGAGAAATTGCCTTCACGGCCTCTCTTGCAATTGTTAGGCTGTGTGTGATGTATGTGGGGCCTATTCTTATCCAAGGATTTGTTAATTTCACCGCTGGTAAAAGAAGTTCCCCTTATGAAGGTTATTACCTCGTATTGATCCTTCTTGTCGCAAAGTTTGTCGAAGTCTTGACCACCCACCAATTCAACTTCAACTCGCAAAAGCTGGGAATGCTCATCAGGTCGACCCTTATTACTTCGCTCTACAGGAAAGGGTTGAGGTTATCATGCTCAGCTCGCCAATCTCATGGGGTTGGGCAGATTGTGAACTACATGGCAGTCGACGCCCAACAACTCTCGGACATGATGTTACAGTTACATTCCTTATGGTTGATGCCTTTACAAGTCGGTGTCGCTTTAGTGCTCCTCTACAATTACCTTGGTGCAGCAGTTATGGCGGCGGTTGTTGGAATCATTGCTGTTCTTGTGTTTGTTGTGTTTGGAACTCGGCGAAACAACAGATTTCAGTATAATGTGATGAAGAATCGCGACTCAAGGATGAAAGCAACAAACGAGATGCTCAATTACATGCGAGTGATTAAGTTCCAGGCGTGGGAAAAGCACTTCAACAAGAGGATCCAAAGTTTCCGTGAATCAGAGTTTAGCTGGCTCAGCAAGTTCATGTACTCGGTGTCCGGTAATATCGTTGTGATGTGGAGCACACCATTGCTGATATCAACCATCACATTCGGTACCGCAATTTTCTTGGGAGTTCGCCTCGATGCCGCTACAGTCTTCACCACCACAACAATTTTCAAAATTTTGCAGGAGCCAATAAGGACCTTCCCACAATCGATGATATCTCTCTCACAGGCAATGATATCCTTGGGAAGGCTGGATCGCTACATGATGAGTAAAGAGTTAGTGGGGGATTCCGTGGAAAGAGTGGAGGTCAGTGGAGAAGGTGTTGCGGTGGAGGTTAAGGACGGAGTATTTAGCTGGGACGATGAAAACGGAGAGGAAGTATTGAAAAACATTACCATGAAGATTAAGAAAGGTCAGCTCACCGCTATTGTCGGGACCGTCGGATCTGGGAAGTCATCCCTCCTGGCATCAGTTCTTGGTGAGATGCACAAGATATCAGGGGAGGTATGGTTTCTGATAAAGCAATAACTGGTCACCATTTATAGTGAAACCATGTTGGTTCTGCTTTATGGATCCCAAGATGAGTTTTTTGTAAGTACCTAAATCAAATGTCAATGTAATATCTTTTCAGGTCAGGACATGCGGTACAAGTGCCTACGTTGCTCAAACATCATGGATCCAAAATGGGACTATCCAAGAGAATATCCTCTTTGGTTTGCCTATGGACCAAGACAGGTACACGGAAGCTATCAAAGTCTGCTGCTTAGAGAAGGACCTGGAAATGATGGAGTTCGGAGACCAGACTGAGATTGGAGAGCGCGGCATTAACCTCAGTGGGGGCCAGAAGCAGCGAATCCAGCTAGCAAGAGCCGTTTATCAGGATTGTGATACCTATCTTCTCGATGATGTCTTTAGTGCTGTGGATGCCCATACTGGGACAGAAATATATAAGGTAACTCTATGATTTGACTCCTCTTTGTCTGATCATAATGATATCACCAATACAACTAGAACTAGGATGCTCATCCATTGATGCTTCTTCCTGATGCAGAAATGTGTTAGAGGAGCTCTTAAAGACAAGACCGTTTTACTTGTTACTCACCAAGTTGACTTTTTGCATAATGTCGATCTCATACTGGTGAGCACGCTTTACTAATTTTCCCTAACTTTACTACATTTAAGCATGTCTTGCTTTTCTTAATTGGGGTGTGTTCTTATAGGTCATGCGAGATGGGATGATAGTGCAATCAGGAAAGTACGACGAGTTGCTCAACTCTGGCCTGGATTTTAAAGCATTAGTGGCTGCCCATGAAACTTCCATGGAGCTTGTGGATGTACATACCACCACGCAGGTGGAGAATTCCCTGACAAAAAGGCAAAGGCCTCAGTCGAATGATGAGGAAGCCAACAGCGAGAGCAAGGCTGTAGACCAAGTTCAGTCCAATAAGGGAAGTTCGAAGCTCATCAAAGATGAGGAGCGAGAGACCGGTCGAGTCAGCTTGCACGTTTATAAGCTGTACTGCACTGAAGCCTTCGGATGGTGGGGTGTGGTGGTAGTTGTGCTGCTTTCGCTTTTATGGCAATCATCCTTAATGGCTGGAGATTATTGGCTCGCATATGAGACTGCAGAAGAACGTGCTACGTCATTTAACCCTTCTTTATTCATTCGTATCTATGCAATCATTGCTGGTATTTCCTGTTTCTTGATTCTGGTAAGAGCCTTTTCTGTTACCATTTTGGGGTTGAAGACAGCACAGATCTTCTTCAGCCAAATACTCCATAGCATCTTGCATGCCCCAATGTCATTCTTCGACACCACGCCTTCAGGAAGAATCTTAACTAGGGTAAGGATCTGCTGACCCTAGTTGGTTCTGTATGTCTTTCAGTTGTACATAACGGTTTATGTAAAGAGTGTCTTAGTGATGGCTGTCATTTTCTGCCCTGCAGGCGTCAACTGATCAGACAAATGTTGACATCTTCATTCCCCTTCTCATGGGAATGGCCATTGCCATGTACATCACGGTTCTCAGTATCTTCATCATCACGTGTCAGTATGCTTGGCCAACCGTCTTCTTGATAATACCCCTTGGCTGGCTAAATTTCTGGTACAGGGTATGAATTTTTTATTTTAATTAGCTGATTTTTCACAAATACTTCGAACATACTCAATCTGATAAGTAAGCATTCAATTTCATTTGTTGCTTATGAACTAGCCACTCGATTGGCCTGATTTTACCTGGCCTACTGTAAAAGCAAGCCGATAATTTTAGTGGTCGCTTCTGTGTAAAGATTGCATTAACAAAATTCCTCGCTCCTTGTTCCCAGGGATACTATCTTTCATCATCTCGTGAACTGACGCGCCTGGACTCCATCACCAAAGCTCCAGTAATCCATCATTTCTCGGAAAGTATCGCCGGTGTCATGACAATCCGCTCTTTCAGAAAGCAGGATAGGTTCTGTCAAGAGAATGTAAATCGTGTCAACGCAAATCTGCGGATGGATTTCCACAATAATGGATCAAATGAGTGGCTGGGTTTCCGTCTGGAACTGATTGGAAGTTTCATGCTCTGCATTTCTGCTATGTTCATGGTCTTGTTACCCAGCAGCATTATCAGACCAGGTATAATTTAGATTACACATGATCGCACAAACACCAACCATTTGGTATGAGAACATTAGTGGTGTCATGTGTTTCAAAAAGTTTTCCTTTCCACACCGCTCAAAATCAACTGGGCATACCCTTTTATGATGATCACAAGACTCAAAATGATGTCAATTCTACATATAAGGTTTACTTCACCATTTGTTAAATCAGCATCTTTTAGATGTCATGGTACTATCTGGTTTAACAAATTTAATATGTTTGACAACTCTGACTCATACATTGAGTCAGTAGATTCGATTGAAATTGAAACCAAGTTTTGGACATGTATAATGTGTTGGATTTGTTATTGGCTTTCCGAGCAGACCATTAATGCATCTCTAGGTTTTGTCATATTGACATCTTTGGCATTCTACAGAGAACGTTGGTTTATCTCTCTCCTATGGGTTGTCCCTCAATGCTGTCCTCTTCTGGGCCATATACATGAGTTGCTTCGTGGAGAACAGGATGGTCTCGGTCGAGAGAATAAAGCAATTTGCGAACATTCCTTCAGAAGCTGCGTGGGAAATCAAAGATCGCCTTCCTCCTCCAAACTGGCCTTCTCAGGGCACCGTTGATCTCAAAGACTTGCAGGTAACCTGACATATGAGTATCTTTCAAATGGATTTGTCAGTACAGATATAGTTAGGTGCTTTTTTTGATCTTCTGATTTGTCAGCGTTGGCCGTATTTATCCTTTATGAATGGTAAAGTAATAGTCATCTGCTATCTGCAAGCAGGTTAGGTATCGTCCAAACACACCCTTGGTGCTCAAGGGCATTACTCTTAGCATTCAGGGGGGTGAGAAGGTTGGTGTTGTTGGTCGTACTGGTGGTGGCAAGTCCACTCTCGTTCAAGTCTTCTTTAGGCTGGTGGAGCCGACAGGAGGGCAGATAATTATAGACGGCATCAACATTTGCACCCTAGGACTTCACGATCTCCGCTCCCGTTTTGGGATCATCCCTCAAGAGCCCGTCCTGTTTGAGGGCACCGTCAGAAGCAACATTGATCCCGTTGGACAGTTCACCGATGAAGAGATATGGCAGGCATGCTTCTGTCTGCTACAATGAGAAAATGTCATATTTCATCTTCGCCACAACATATTACCCATTAGAGAAGCTGCGGTATTTTTTTCTTCTTATTTTTGTTTGTATCCTTGCAAATGGACTTACCATCCGCATTTGGCTTTGTCAATGCCAGAGCCTAGAGAGGTGCCAGCTTAAGGATGTGGTCGCTTCCAAACCTGATAAACTCGATTCCTCAGGTACAAAACCGGTCGTTGATGAAGATTGTGATGTTGAGATCTTGTTTTTCTTCTTTAGTAGCTGAAGATTTACCGATATACATGGAATTTGCAGTGGTTGACAACGGAGATAATTGGAGCGTGGGACAAAGGCAGCTTCTCTGCTTAGGGAGGGTTATGCTAAAGCGCAGCCGCCTCTTGTTCATGGACGAGGCGACTGCTTCTGTCGATTCGCAGACCGACGCTGTGATCCAAAGGATCATCCGGGAAGACTTTGCGACCTGCACGATTATCAGCATTGCTCACAGAATCCCCACCGTCATGGACTGCGACCGCGTCCTAGTCATCAATGCAGGTGCGACATCCCCTCCTTGACACTGGTTCACTTCATATGTTTCAGCATCATCAATCATATGTCTAGTTTTTCTGGTTTTCTAGATGCCCTATAATTTGCTTCAATTGCAGAAATCTTTGACATAGAAGTTTTCTTGTACTTTGACAGGAAAAGCAGAGGAGTTTGATAAACCGTCGGCCTTGCTCGAAAGGCGGTCGCTCTTCGGAGCATTAGTCCAGGAGTATGCTAATCGCTCGTCCGGGTTATGAGTGCAACCATCGTCCATTGCTCAGTTTCCGACAGCTCGCTGTGCTAATCCTCCTAGAGGGAATATCGACACCGAGGATTTCTCAGGCCCGACTTCTCGCGAGCGACAGTCGTGAAGAAAATGTCGAAGAACGATGTTAAATCTTGTACTTCTAGCTAAGCTCCCCAGAGTAGGAACACCAGTTATGTCAGGGCAATTCGAGCGCAAATTCCCTGGTTAGACTCAGATTCTGTACTAGTCACGAGAATCTTAGCTTCCTATAGATCATACAGCTAATGGTACTTGGAGAAGTGAAATTCGTTCGGACTCCATGCGAGTACCAAATAAATTTATCCAAGTTTTTAAAGAAAATTTATGCTTGTCTGTGAGATGCGATTGAATGACTGTGTTAAGCATTATGCTATTACCTGACAAGTGAATTGCTCTGTACTCCGAGATGAAAGTGTAACAGATAAATTTTCTGAGCAAATTTAGTACGAATACAACTTTCGTGCTATATTGACAATCGCTTTAAAAGCTTAAACTGTTAGATGAAAGCGTGAATTAATATTTAAGTAATTCAATAAAGTCATGGTTTGACAAGAGGGCTAATTATATCTGTTCCACACGTGCGAATCCTACCAATGAAAGACTCATCATCTGAAAAACTCCTGCAAAATTGCAGAGTTCCATTTGGAGAAGGAAGCAAATTTCTTTGCTTTTTATGTTAGCAAATTGCCAACTCTTACATTGAATTACCGGACATTTATTTGATTGTTCACAAATTACAAGATCGTTGCAATAAATTATTAGTCTTCATTAGCGTACCTCACAAGCGCTCCCTAAGATGGCATCACTTACTTACGCACGAAATTCATAGGTCTCACATTTGAGCAAGTGTTACCTTTTATCCGATGAACTTACCAACTATTTTTTTGGATCTTCAACCCTTATTTGAACCACTTAACAATGTTTATTGGGAAAATACCACAAAGAAGCTCATATTATACCTATCATGATACAAAATCCGAAACTTTTTTTGTCAAAAAAAAATCTTAAACTTATTGTGACACAAATAATTAGGAAAAAAATCCAAAAACTCATGATCAGGGTATAATTGTACACCGATATAATAGTTTAAGCTTGTACCATGACAAGAGAGTTTAAAAATCCAACTCCTAAATTTTCAAGATCGAATTAACAAGATTTCAAAAGGTTTATAACTGAAATAGTAAAATTTTAAAAGATTTAGAATTGAGTGATAAGATTTCAAAAGGTTTAGGACTAAATTGATAAAATTGTAAAAGATTTATGATTTTTTCGATAATTATCCATAAATTTATCAATTTCATTCTATTCGCCTGTGGAATTTTTGTTTTTTTCGTACAAAAGTTGGCGAATCGTTTTGGATTACCAAATATGATCACGCCATCAAGCATATATCATTCCCTCTTATCTTCAACTCGAAATTCTCCATTGAAACAATCATGGTTGCGTTGCCTCCCATCCCACTTTGAGTCGTGGCCAGGCATCTCACGTTGCCGCACGTGGAAATACACGTGCAGCAAGTCCGCAACTCCCGCGCGGCCGCAAGATGGACAAACGCGGGGGTGTGATTGCGAAAGGCTGTCGATGGACGGCTCAGGTTCGTCCACCACAAACGCTGAAACTGACAGCGGATGTAGCGTCTAATTGCCCGCCTCCTTTCGGCTTTCTCTCTCCTAATCATTTGCGACACAGAGAGAGAGAGAGAGAGAGAGAGAGAGTGGCACGACCTTAAGTTCAATGTACATTATAATTTTTAAAATTTAAAAATTATTTAACTTAATTTTTTAAAAAAATTTACTACATATTCAATATGATCTCTCCAATATATAAGAATGTATAACATTATATTAATTTAGAAAATATTTTGTACAATTTAAAATTTAATCTAAATATGTACCGAACAAAATTTAAAAGTTAAGAGGCGACGGCAAGTTGAGTTCTGAGATAACGTTCAGCGAATTTATTTGCGAGAGCCGACTCTCCGATCTCTGTCTCTGTCTCTCTGTCTCTCTCTCTCTCTCTGTCCAGCTCTCGCAGGCCGAAGTCATATCAAATTGTGCTCACGTTCCTCAGCCGAAACAATCAAGCGCGCGAATCGATCGAGCTCTGGCGGCGATGGCGGAGAAGCCGGCGATGGTGATCGGGATCGACGACAGCGAGCACAGCACGTACGCTCTGGAGTGGACTCTCGACCGCTTCTTCGCTCCCCTCGCTCCCAATTACCCCTTCAGGCTCTTCGTCGTCCACGCCAAGCCTGCCGCTTCTTCCGCCGTCGGCCTCGCCGGCCCTGGTAATCACGAGCTCCCTCAGTTCTTCGCTGTTCCCTCGCTGTCGGTAAATGCACCGTTCGAGCTTTATTGTGCTCGCGGTGCTTCGAGCTCAGTGAGTTTAGTTCGCGTTCGTGGTTAGAGTTATTCAGCTGTGATTTGCCTGGTTTCGGTGTTGGAATCTGTAGGCACCGCTGATGTTCTGCCGTTCGTGGAGGCGGATCTCAAGAAGATCGCGGCCAGAGTTCTGGAGAAGGCCAAGGAGATCTGCAGTAGGAAGTCGGTAAGGGATGATAGACTTGAACTTAGATGGTGGCTAGTATATCGGGGCCGTAGATGCTGTGATTTCGCATTTTGCTGGCGTTTCTGCCGGAGTAAAGCTGTGGGAGGAGGAAACAAGTCCACTCTTGTCGTGGTTGAGTAGATTAGCTAAATTTTTTTTTTAAATGGGTTAAAGCTGCATACAATATAAATGGAATAAGAGAAAATTACTTAAAACGATTATCTATAAACTGAAATTTTGTAAGCGCTTTAACTTGATGATCGTACAGGAGAAAATTGGAGAAGGAGAGAGTTCCAAAAGCTATCCGTCACTAAAATTAACTTTCTGGTCTGATATAAGCATTAAATGTGTGCCAAGGAAGAACTAGAGGGGAAAAAAAAGAACCGTTCTTTTACTAACGATACAGGGATACTGACGATAAAGGCATTTTCAAACACCAAAAGCAAAAGCGAAGATGAACATCTGAGGACATTAACAAACTGGTCTTTTTTAGGCAAGTGGTCCAAATCTAGAAAGCATGCATTATGAAGGTGAATTGTCTCATTTTACTGGCCAAAGGCCCAAAGCAACTAAAGCACCAAAGAACAAGATGCTTGAGTAATATTGGATGATAATATGGTCCATGGAGAAGGCACTTGTCCTTACAAGAGGACAATTCACGTTGTAAAGCTTTATTACTTTTGGTAATGTCTTCTGGCATTTTTGGCACAGCTTAGGCGATTACCTACTACTAGTGCGGATCAAATTTGATGTCATCAAAGAGGCGGTGAGGGCAACCAACCTGTAGCTATTGTCCATAGATGCAATTGAAGGGAGTCCTTAGCCTCGATAGCTCACACAGAAGCTAGCTTTATTTAGAGCATACTATATCGAGTATCTTCACAGGAGTTTGAGCCAAAGCTTGACTCCTCATAGTATGGCCTAGCCCTCTGGTTGGAGGCAATGCCAAGCCTGCAGCACCAGAGTGACTATTGACCTGAACCTAGCCACCTCGGATGCTCTGTGCTACCTATTCGGGTTTGAGATAGCCCACTCAATCAAGAACTCCTTTTGTTGGTAATTTGATTCTATGCCCTGTGTTGATGTCTTCATGAAATTATTTTTATGAAAGCATTTCTGAAGACTTGAGGATAACATACATCTCAAAGAGTCTTCGTCAAAATAAAAGCAGTTGAAACTTGACTGAATGCATAAGCGCTTAAAGAGCAGGACAAGATTCTTTGTACTAACTGATTAAATCTCTATGGATCTCTGGCAATTAGGACCACCGACTGGTCATTCTGTTATCAAAGAAAACTTCATGCCTTGCAAACAGATGTCCGAAACCCCTGTTTCCATTACAACATGCTGCCGATGCTCATGGCCTTGATGCCGCTGGGATTAGTTTGACAATCTATTTTAGTTCTAGGAAGATTTCAGAAATTTCTGGTTTCGTCATGACTTAGTGTAGTAATCCTTGATATTTTTGTGCTCCTAGAAACATGAGGTAAAGTTTTACGAACTTTAACTCTTGGAGTTTCATTTTGCATAAACAGGGGCACAAATTAGTGACTGATGCAATATCCATATATATTTGTGCATATCCACATATAATTGTACACTTATCTCTGTATATGCACAAATTAGAAACATTTTTTCCTGCCATTTTCAATTCGCTTCTGCATTATTTGCTCTATGATTTAGTTGGTTCTCATTTTACTTAGTCCATACTGAAGCTTATACATATCGCTTCTTGGAAAATTTATTCAAGTCCCTCAAAAAGCAGCGACACCTTGGAAGCTTTCTGATAATTTGGTCTTCTGCAGGTGAATGATGTTGTACTGGAGGTGGGAGAAGGAGATGCCCGAAATGTCCTCTGCGAGGCTGTGGAAAAGCATCACGCTTCCATATTGGTAGTGGGCAACCACGGATACGGAGCTATAAAAAGGTACACATATACTTATCCTCAACTTCTTGCTACATAGTTCATTAAATTGGCGTTGCAAATTGTGGTGGAGATTGTCTGCCACAATCTTCCAAAGGTGCGTACGTTTCACTGAAAATTTCATGTTAAGGAATCCCATGTAAATCAATTTTAAAGAAAATAGTGAATTTTTACTTGTTTTGAGTTCTAGGGAAAGTCGGTTTCCCTGATCTAATCTTGTTATTTTTAGTCCATGAAAAGCGTTTTTCCACAGATCAATTAGTTTTCCGTTATCCAAGTACCGAAAAATTGAAACATGATTTCGCAGATACGGTTTTCCTTTGAACAAACAAACCCTAACTCATTGTTTCAACTTGCATGCCAATTGCGGTTATTGATTCCCAACGCTGATTCGTTTTTCCAGGGCCGTGCTGGGTAGCGTGAGTGATTACTGTGCTCACCATGCTCACTGCACCGTGATGATTGTGAAGAAGCCCAAGATCAAGCACTAGGACAAACCAATGGGGTGTTTGCTTGAATAAGTGAAGATCTACTGCCCCTGATTTATACCGGAGATGTTTCCGAATCACACGAGTCAAATCACTACTGTTTTTATTCAATAAGGCGCGGACCATATTATTCTCGACCAAATGTAATAGTAAAACTTTGGACAGCAGGTCAAACTGTACATGTCGTGCTCCATTCTCCGTCGTTGTCAACACGAGTAAAATGACTACGTGGAAAGATCCTAGTCGGGATATGCTTCTCCTTTGTCGGGGCTTCAGGGGAAGCTCTTTCTTTTGTTAGCTTCACAACGTTATTTGTGGTTCCTCTTAGAACCTTCAAGTGGTTTTACTTGTCCCACATGTCAACATTTCCCGCCCCTTTCTTCCCCCACCTCTCGATGATTCAGAGGTCACGTCAATCCCTGATCTTTCTCCTGCATCCAGCTGCTTCGGTCCGTCGGTTTTCTTAACCTAAAATTGTATTCTAAACAAGAAAGCGCCTGGTCACTCTCGGAGGGACTCAGAAGTGGGAAAGAAGAGTGGGGCGCGTCGGCCGCAGTCGCAGCTCGTCATGGAGGAGGCTCAACAAGAGAGGCAACAGCAGGAAGTGATGGTGGTTGGCGTAGACGAGAACGAGCTCAGCTTGTACGCTCTCCAGTGGACCCTCGAACGCTTCTTCACTCCTTTCGCTCCTAACTTCCCTTACAAGCTCGTCCTAGTCCACGCCAAGCCCAATCCTGCCTCTGCTATCGGCCTCGCCGATCCCGGTAACCTCACCGCCGATCTCCACATTAGAGACACATGCAAATGCACCGGAAGTCCTAAAATTATACGGAGTACCAACGAATGCAAAGCTTAGGGATTACCGTACCGTTTTCGAGTCCTAAAACGTTGGTATGAACAGTTCTTACCGCAAATTGGACGCCACGTGACTTGAATTTCCTGTGAAGAAATATGGCTGTATTTGTAAGTAACTGTTTTAAGACTTGCAAAGTGTTTTCACGACCTCTAGTCCGGTGCATTTGCCATGTACAAGCTATGCATAATCCGCAGCTTGTCTTTCAGCGCGCGGCATAGAAGTGTTCGTTAATTGGAACTTTGGGCATTAACTATTTCCTATCGGTTGCTACTTAGGGGACTCAATTAGAGCGAACTATGATCTTTCGGCCTATCTTGGAGATTTGCAGGAGTGATAGAGGTCTTGCCGATAATCGATGCCGACTTGAGGAAAGTAGCTTCTTGGGTCACACGAAAGGCCAAGGACATTTGCAACAGCAGATCGGTAAATCGCTTTAAAATCCTACGTCTCTAGTGTGTTCTTCTTATCTGCAGGCTTTTCATCATCGCCGGGGGGTTCTTATAATTTGCCCACTCCTTTCGCATTTGTGCGTGGAAAGATTACTTAGATAGGATCTCAAGATCAACAGATTCTTCGCCCAACTCGAAATAATGCTGTGACCATAACAGCACTTTCACTGACAGCACTTCCACTGATATAGTGTCTTTGTGATATGTGGGTGTATTAGTTTGAGGTGG
This sequence comes from Melaleuca quinquenervia, assembly GCA_030064385.1. Lineage (NCBI taxonomy): Eukaryota > Viridiplantae > Streptophyta > Magnoliopsida > Myrtales > Myrtaceae > Melaleuca > Melaleuca quinquenervia. Next base: position 4,693,399 of record CM057728.1, on the reverse strand, counting down.
ACTCTTAGAGCTTGGCCTGTGATACCTCGTGGCTAGAAAGACTAATGAAAAAAGATGATCCTTCTCGTAGTTTGCAAGCTTAGATGTGAAAAGGGAATCCTTCAACGGAGTTGCATCAGCGGGTGATGCCCCTGAGTTAGTTGTGATTTCTTAAATCCGGTGCGCAATTTGGATATGTGATGCGCCTGTGGAGTGATATCTGTGGTATCATGGGCCTCTGGGGATCTGAACTTATTGGGAAATTAACATCTGATGACCTTTTGTTTGGTGATCTTCTGCAGGTTCACGACGTAACTTTCCAAGTGATGGAGGGAGATGCGAGGAACGTTCTCTGTAATGCTGTGGAGAAGCACCGTGCTTCAGTACTAGTAGTTGGGAGTCACGGCCATGGAGCGATCAAAAGGTATGCGGCTTTTTATTCAGTTCGTATCTAAAAGGCAAAGCTCACGGAAAGATTGCTAAGTTTTTACCATGAGAGAGAAGCAGTTGTTAGCTTAGGCAAGCTTCCATTGGACGGGTTTATGCAGATCTCTCTCTTTTTCCTTGCGTCACTTGACAGATAAGAGGATGCGTTTATCCCTGCAGGGCTATTCTGGGTAGCGTCAGTGACTACTGCTCTCGTCACGCGGATTGCACTGTGATGATCGTGAAGAGGCCAAAATTCCAAAGGCCGAACCCTTCCAATGATAGCAGTTGTGTAAGTCATAAATCATTATGGAGTGTATACAACGTAACGACATCGACATCGACATCGACAAACGAGTTTCCTCTCTGATAAGACTTGGTTGCATTCTGTTCCTGCACACAAGGTGACTAAGACTAGCACTGTAATTACCAAGTTCTATCTTTTCGTAGCCCATGTTCTAAAGATCATTCGTTAGGCCTTCAGTTGACCTTTGGTTATGTAGCATTTACGATGAATGGTAAAGCCTCTGATGCAATGTCTCTTACTCTCCATAAGTCTGTATTTCTTCGAAACTTTGACTTCGAATATATCGATTATTGAACATGTCCATATATTTACCGACCTGAATAAGGCGAGAAGAAGTCCATCCAAGCATAATATTGATCACAAATCTCCACGGAACACGTGACGAAATAACATTAAGCTCCCTGAGCTGCGACTACTGACTAGCTTTTGCTTTCACTTGCTGCTGCTGCCGGCTGCAGATGGGTTGTTCCCGATTCTGATGAGAGTACCAGGTTCAGGACCGACGGTTTTCCCCTCTAAGAACTGGGCGTACCACTCCGCCGACAGCTTCGGGTATCGCTTCAAATCTGGGTCGTCCAGATCAACGTAGTAGTGGCCGAAACTCGACTCGTAGCCGTCCAATAGCTCAAGCACGTCTAGGAAGGACCAGGTGAAGTAGCCTATCGTGTTTGACCCATTCCTGAGGGATCCATCATGAAATGTAGCAGAGCACGATCCAGGCAGGTTGGTCATCATAACCAGGACAAATCTCACAGAGACTGGTGGGTTTGGCTGAGTTCCAGAATCACATACCTCACTGAGTCAAGCACCGCTCCGATATGTGCGTGAATGTAGCTAATCCGTTCGGTGTCTTGCGTGGTTGTATTCCGCCGAGTCTGCTTCCCTGCAATGCATGGTAACCTTATGAACAAGTCGATTGGGCTGCGCTATTACTCCGAGATGCAGCATTTCATCGCCAGAAGCAAACGATCAATCTTTTTGGCAAGAAAGAGTTTATGAGAGAGAGAGAGAGAGAGACCATTTTCATATATGAGGAGAGGAGGGTTGCCATAGACTTGCTTGAAGCACTGGAGCACTTGCTGAAGACCTTCCGGCATGCTTGGCATCTATAACCACGGGATGGAGAAGGAGATAAAGACGCAAAAGATCACAATTTGCACGCGTAAGACATCGATTCTCACCTCAAAATACTGGGACGTGTTTACATTACCTGCCGGAAAGGAAAACAGCAGTGTGTCAATACCGACTGCCCTGTATTAGCAATGTTCAAGCACGATAAAATGTCCAAGGATTATGATAACTTGTCTGATTAAAGGAGTTCGCTTGAGCAGAATTATCATTAATTACACATGATGTTGATGCGAATGCCTACAAATTATGCACAAGGCCAAAACCGAGGCCGACATCACCATGATGGAGCAATCTATGATGGATTATGCAAATGAAATGCTTCTAAAGTCTTATATCTTTGACAGCTAATTCTGTCACTAGCTTTCACATTTCTTCTGCTGCAAAAATCTCTTTAAGTGAAACATAATTAACATCAAGTAAAGCTTTTCTCTTGGAGCAAACGATGTAAATGGCAAGGCAAATGCTGGAAAATATACCGACAAATCCCACAGACATGTCTTGGTTGAAGTCTTTGGGTTCTCCCTCCGGGCTGCTTGACTTGTCCTTGATGGTGATGGAGGTGTAATATATCAGTCCCAGAAAGTCGGTCGAACCCTTCACTTGTTTCGATTCAAGAGGAGTGAAGGCTGGGAGTCTAGATCCCACGTTTTGCCTCATAACTCTTGGGTAATATCCATATATCAGAGGATGCATCAACCTGAAAATTTTTCAATGGCAAGTGTTGGAGGGCTTTGAAAATCCTCATGACTTCGCAGGACAGGTTACTTGGGACGAGGAATATGAAGAAATGGATCAGAAATCAGAAGAGTTTCACAATTCTACTGGCTTAGCATAAAAATCCCACTTTGAACGTCTTAATGCACTAGATATCCTCGTGCGAAGCCATAATCCTTTTTTATTAAACAAATGTGTTTTTTAGCTTAGGCCTAAAGGGTAGAGCCGATGTAGTAACTGATGATTTCAGAGTAGGATCTTGCGAGCTTTTCTTCATGAAATTGTTTCCAGCTAAGGAAATGCAGTCACGCTGATTCAAAAGGAAAAAAAAATTCAGCAACAAGAATTCGAAATCTACCAGCCGATGAAGAAATCATTGGCTCGCTGTGCAGCAGTAAGGTCCTCTGTCGAGTTTGTTAAGGGATAAATCCCAAAAGCATAGACGCTGAGACCTATATAACCCCGCTGCTTCACCTGCAACGCCATATCAATGCAACAAAGCCAAATAATGGACTTTCTTTTCGTTTTAACACATCAAAAGGAAGGACCAATTCAGGTCCCAAAGAATCAAAGAGGCCAAAAATTCGCTTCCATAGCCTTAGAGATCTGTTGATAGGCCACAAGACATGTGAAGCAGAGACAAGACATTTTTCTTCACGCTGAGGGCATTAGACATTTCTGTAACTAATCAGTATACCTTATATTTCTCTCTATATAGCTTTGCAACCGATGAATGCGCTAACAGGACGTTATGAACTACTAGATATGGCTCGGATGAGGAGTTGCCTTTGGTGCAGTTGAATCCAAATGGAGGAGAGCACCGTCTAGGCGGCACAATCCCTTGGTCATATCCTCCAATGGCAAAAATGTTAGGCTCGTTGACAGTAGACCAATAACGAACACGGTCACCAAACTCTCTGAAGCATACATCCGCATAGGTTGTGAAATCTTCTCTGCAACCAGAAAAGGAGAGTTTCTTCTAAATAAGAGCAAGTCTTGGTTTCAAACTATTGTTCGACCCTAACGATGATCTCCTGTTGTTTTTGGTTTCTCCTATCACGAAAACATGCTGAGTTATGCATTGTTGCTTCTTATTCTGTAGTAGTCATAGTTGTAATCCCAATTATATCCCCTGGAGGAGCAGAAAAGAATGGAACTCAGACCAGCAAGGTTCAACGAACATACATAATTTTACGACTAAGCCAGCCTCCATACTCATCCTCGAGTTCCTGTGGCAAGTCAAAATGGTATAAAGTGACGTGTGGTTGGATACCTGCTTCTCCATCAATATCATCAAAGAAACAGTTTAGCGGGACATTAAGGAAACTCTGTAAGCAAATCAGCACGAACTTCATTTGCAGTTTTTCAACTAGATCCTCCACAAACCGTTTTTAGTAAGTTCGTCGATGAGGTTATTGTAATACTGCAAACCCTTTGGATTCACTGGTCCTCGGCCATCTGGGGGAGCAAAAGAGAGAGATCAATGTTCAGAAAAGGATATGAAATTGCTTCTCTCTGTTAGCTTAAATTTCCAAGTTAATTGCGAGTTCCTACGTGGGATGAGTCTTGACCATGAAATTGAGAACCTGTAGGCATCTAGGCCTGTCTCCACCATGAGTTGAACATCTTCCTACAAGAAAGGCAGCTATCTTAAAATGCATGGATATAATGTAGTCCTCAAACGTACAATTCCAATCCCTATGTGGTCATGTAATATATCCATGACAGAGAAAATTAGTGTAAAAAAATGATTTAGCCCCCGTTAACTCTATATGATATCTTGTTCTGTAACTTAAACTTTTGAAGAGTCGCACCTTGTATTTGTGATACCCGTCACAAGCTACATCTCCGGTTGCTCCTCTTGCAAAACCTGGAAAATCAAGCGGGTGTGTTCACTTTTAGTTAAACTTTCTACCAAAGAGCCCATGTTTAACCGAAAATTGCCACACTGGATTGCCTTCACTAGAGTTTGAAACAGAATAACTACTTTTGTGATTGAAGATGCTGATGTAATCTGCTAGACAGCTCGACATTCTAAGATCAGCAGAATCATCTTGAGCATGAATGACATGAATGGTTTGCCAGTATGGCCATGTCACAGAATAATCTCATTTTCAGTGACGATGTCGCCATTAGTCACAACAGAACTAGTTAGTGAGATCCAACAAATGGTAGGCGGCAATTGGCCGAGCTATACCCTGTAATACGCGTAGCTAAAATCTGTTTAAGTCTGCTTAGCAGGGAGTTTTTTCATCCTCTAATGGGAAAATTCTTGACCATATCCATCTGAGAAAACAGTTTTGCCACAAATTATGAATGTTTATACATTTTATCAACGTTGTTCTATTTACTATCCACTAATCATAGTTCGATGAAGAAAAACCTAAGGGGATAATTGCTCATTTCGTAGAAATGCAAACGTCCACCCTCGTAAATCTCTCACCTGCACATAACTGCGTACGTTCACGCAAGCAAGCAAGAGGAAAGGAAAAGAAATTATTTGCACGAAATGCAAATGTGGAATTGAAAAGGAACGATGATGACTCGACAAACGTGCATGTGTGAGTGAACACACGCTTGTGCAGAGAGAAGGAACCGATCGAGCGTCACCTGCATGGGTGAAGGTGTCCCAGACACTGGGCGTCCTTCCATCTTCATTTGCTGCCCCTTCAACCTATTATACTCAACACATTTTTTGGCACGCATCGTTAATTAGAAATACATGATGAATAAAACATGTAAGTCTATAACAACACATGGATAGCATACTCTATAGTTCTCCCAAAACCTGTCAATACTGTCTCCAAAGTGAAACAACGTGGGAAGCTGCTAAAAACCTGGTATGCCGATGTGCCCGAACCAAACACGAATCCGGGTGGGAAGTCATATCGACTGTATGTATCAGCTCCAAAGACAGCAGTTAAAGCTGATTGCGCCGCAAGAATCAGCAGAAGTCTGAGCCTGCACATTTTCTTTTTCTTCTAATGTGGACTGACAGTCGCAGACGCACAGAGGTTAAACTAGTTCATCATCCGCAGCTCATAAATGGATGTGTGTGGAGTATGTGTGTGAGTGAGAGTGAGACATCAAGAATATCTTGGTCCTCCTCTCATTCATTATCCTTCATGTACTAACAGACAACAAGACGTTTGCGTTCTCGACTTGGTGTTCTGTCACGTGGTCCAGGAAGACTCCACTTTCTACAGATATTAGGCGTTCTGATGTAGACCACCGGTTCCCGGGTACTTCTTGCGTGGTTTGCATAATTTTCTTCCCTCTTATCACTTGATTTGAATGCTCACTGCACACGCAACCTCAATTTCATGTAGTCGAATTTTCTACATGTGTTTTGTCTTTTCATCTCGTAGAGAGCAAAGATGCAACAGCCTTTCCACCGAGGAACTCCATGTGATCTTCGCCTACCCAAGCGACAAGCACCCAACGCGGGATCTAGTGACCGAGCCATAGACTTGTCAGAGCCACATCAACAAACATGCAGCACATAGGCTCTCGATGTAGTAACGTGGATCCGTTAAATTTGTGGCATGTTTTAAAAATCTAATGATCGGGAGGTGATTAGAAAGGAACACAAGGGATTCAAAGAAGAGAAATGTCTCTCGCGATGGCGGGCAATGACGACAACAATCCCGTTCTCTTTCTCTACCATTGACAGGCACTTATATGGCCCCGCGAGGGATTTCACTTCCACGACCATTGCTTATCGTAATAGCAAGCATTTTCCGCAATTCCCTAAACTAAGTGTTGAAATACCAGTACCGTGAAAGGAAGAAAGAATCAACCACAGATGAGATGAATCGTGTATTTCTATCCAACGGTCACGAACCCATCCAAAATTGTTTCACTGAGGACCTCGTCACTAAGAGACATTTCTCATAAAAATCTATACACTTTCAATACACAGATTGCATATAAATCCAAAGAAGTCGCCCAAGATCTCGACCAAGAATTGCAGATAGAAGCCCATTGGAATGCTACCGTCAATCCCATCCATGCCATGATGAGTGCGAGCTCAAATCCCCCAAACTAGAATCACACCTCGAAATCATGCGGAGCAAGAGAACAGGGCCCTCTTAGCGCCCTGAGAGGACTTTGTTCCTCGACAAAGAACAGGGACTGCCAGAATCAGAGCAGAAGCACCCAAGGGACATATAACCAAAGAGAAATCCAGAACGTTTTCAGTGCTCCAGAGCACCACATTTCCCCTATCCACCCTAGCATCATCGATCAAGGACTAGGACAAGTTTCCTTAATATTCACTTCGCACACTGTATTATATTAGCAAACAGCTCTATATCAAACTACATCGAGAACATTGGATGAAGGAGACGTGAGGCATATGTAGAAACCATGAAGTTCCACAATCTCACGAAACTAGATATATATGCAGTTCAGAAAGATAAATATCGTTCAAACCTCTTACAAGCAGCAAATTCAAGAGCTTCAAATTCATGGAAACCAAATGAGTTCTATGAAGTAGTTAATAGCACATTTGACAACACTTGAACCGTCCTAATATTGAAGTCTTCTGAAAACTAGCACCTGGTTTTTCAATTATAACGATGATTTATTAAGCTAGGTTGAATGCTCCATCTGGGTCACATCTTTTGAGGTCCACATTCAGCTAGCCCACAATCCCATCACCTGTCAATAATACCAAACCATATTCAGGCCAATAACAGTAAACATGCACAAAATGACGCTAACACAATCTCAACAATCATGTAAAATGCGAGCAAAATATATAAACACTAATTTCTTTTTCCATTAACGCAGATACGAGTTAGCACAACATTAATAAACACTATCATGCTGGAAAAGAGACAAGACCGAGATAAGCTCTTGCTCCTGCTCCTGCTCCTGCTAGGACTCTTGCTTGCACTGCGCTTCTTGGGGCTTTTGCTCAATTGTTTCTCACGCTGCAGTATGACAACATTACCTCATATGAATATGAACATAAAACAGAAAATATATACCTAAAAAGACCAACCTTTATGTAACCAATATACCAGCAGGGGGGGGGGGGGGGGGGGGGGGTTAACAAAAAGATTCTAAAATAACAATTTAAACATTTTACTAAAGGCCTGCATGATAGGGAACAATTCCTGTTTCAGAACAAGTTTTTCAATTCCATAACTCATTCTGGAGTAGAAACACATTTGATAGGAAAATTTCTTTTTTCTAAAATCTGGTATAGAAAATTTGTGATTTCTCTTCCAAAATGAGAAATCAAGAAATAGTTTCTCCTTCACCCAACTCCCCTAAAGTCTGCCATCACTGGTCACCAACCCCAATTGCCGCCACCACCGATTGTCGCCATAGTCAGTCAACCGCCGGTTGCCACCGCATCCTCCAATCACCGGTCACCATAGCAGCTGGCCGGTCACCATCACTGCCTCTGGTCGCCAGCCAGCAGGTCACCACCAACACCGCCGCGAACCGTCGATTACTGGTGGCCAGTCACCACCGCCGCCGTTTGGCAGGTCACCACCACCACTACCACCGACCGGCCAGTCACCGTCACCATCCAAAAGGAAAATTCTATTTTAAGAAATATAAATTTTTTTTCGTTATCAAACGAATTTCTATTTCTAAAATAGAAATTATATATGTCCTCATAACATTTTTTTTTTTAAAACTAAAAAGCTCATTCTGGAATAGATTCCAGAAATCAATTTCTGGCTTAAAATTGAATCATGCAGGCCCTAAGACAATCATTGCCATCAAAACCAAAACAGAAGCCAAACTCTTATAACTTCACTTTCAGCTTTCATAGATAGACCATGCAATTTATTTAGTGCTTTTAGCTAAATCTTAAGAGCAAAACTGGGGACAGACACTCCCCGATACAAGCAAGAAATATCTGCAAGGCAACATCCCTCAGTTCAGGCACTATCAAGAAAACTGCTGAGACAAACCAGTTATATACTAAAAAGATATGAATACATGGTTAAAAAGAGACCGCCTAAACCCACAAAAGAAAGACTTACAGAAGGCAATGGTGATCTGGATCTTGATCGCGATCTGCAAAAGTTCCAGAAAGAACCAAATTTAAAATCCACACGTCTTTCATCCAAGAGCCTTGATGCCTCTTCCACGTCAGATTACCATTTTCAGAACGAAAAGATAAAGCCGTAAATCTTTTGAGACTTAAGAAAAAAAACATCAAACCCATCATGAGTCCAGCTAAATAGCATAAACCAAGGGGAAAAGAAACAAGTTTATCATTCTGAAAGATCAGAAAAGTAGACAAATGAGGAAAATGCACCCTAAGTACCAAAACAATCCAAAGGAGTCCAGATAGTCATCCTATTAGCTCGAAACTTCTTGAAGTAGATCCCAACGGAACTAGTTCACAAAATCCAGCTCTGTTATTCCATGATCTCCTTTGTTCCCAATCTAGCACCCACGGAATTGTGATGCTAATTAAATTAGAACATAGACACCATGAAGCTTTCCAAAGCTGCCCATCTAGAAAACATCATACCTCCACAACCATATAGTTGCAGGCAACTGAACCATATCCCACCAAGATCCTAATATTGAATCCCCAGTTTGCCGCATTTATCCATATCCATTTCCATATCTATAAAAAGAGAACAGATGATTTTCATACAGAAGCAAAAGAGAATAGTTATTTGGAAAGAAGTTCCAAGACACCCCCAACCATGCAATAGTTCACGGAGGGAAAGCACAGTATAAGTTAACTGACTTGAGTTCAGACGCAACTCAGACCAGAACCATGAAAACAAAAACAAAAACTGATCACCTCATCGTAATGTGAGTGTTAGCCCACCCGCAAAAGCCATCAAGTAATCTCCAAAATGATCTCAACCACATGAACATTTAAGAAAATAATGCCTTAAAAATAGTATACCCATAACTAAGAAGTTTATTCCGATTGTCCAAGCAAAATGTGCCTGCTACACGAGTCTCACAGAATCTTAAAGCGCAAAAAGTTGGGAAAAAAATGGACATCTTAGACCCATCATCTGTTCGAACTTGAGAGCTTACTGAACAAAAGATTACTTAATTGGAGAAAGGAAATTAACAAGCACCAATCCAAGGATTTCATTAGCAAAACAGATCCTGATATTATCATACTTAAAGAACAAAAACGAAAATATATAAGATTCCGTGACTCAGCATTAGCATAGTGAGGTAAATCCCCAACAAAATGATAGTCTGTGAAAGGAAATATAGTGGATTGAAACTTCACATCTGCAAACCTTTTCACATTAAGACCATTTTTAATGCATATAGTTCGGAAATGGAGGAACAAACAATGGCGAAGCTCACTACCCTGAGAAAGCATACCCTGATAAGGAGGGTGACTTAGAGCGAGAGCGTGAAGGAGATCGAGACCTTGCAGGTGACCGTCGTGCACTTTTGGTTTTCGGAGACTTGCTGCATTTTAATGAGAAGGGTTTAGAAAAATTGAAAGACAACTAAAGACATTTTTATCATGATGCAAGAAAACCAGACCTCCCACTCCTGCTACGACTGCGACTGCGGCTAGGACTGCGACTATAGCTCCGGCCCCTGGGACTTCTTGATGACTCGCGCTTCGAATCATATTCCTTAACCTGCACATGAACATACATAAGAAAGCAAACCAGAATACATGATTCCATGCACACACAGGTGTGCACCTGATGATAACTGACAAAAAATCGGTGTCAAAAGTCATACCCGAATATAAGACCGGGAAAAGGCATTTCTGAACTCTGAATCATCAAGTTTCTTTATCTGCGAAGAAAATGTAGACAATCTCATCCCCAGAATGACGAACAGATCCCAACAAACTTGGACAAAGAAATGTCTATCCTAACATTCCAATTAAAGCATGACAAGGAAAAAGACTTACCGCATACTTCATGTCTTCATAGTTGGTATAGTCCACAACCCCTGTTGTGCCTTCAAAACAAGATCAACAAATGTCCTTGTCAGAATAAGAGAAAGAAAACTGAAAGAAATATATACAGCAAGACCAACATTTCTCCATGTACGACACATTAAGTACACTAAAACACGTAACTACCTCCAATAAGCAAATAGATCCAAGACTTAAAAAAAAACCTAAACTATTCAACTTCACAGTAAAAAACTTTGATTATAACATTTAAATTTTTAGTACCTCAAACTTAACAAGAACTTTGATAAAACCTACATGTAATCCATGTAACTTATCAACTTACCATTACTATCACGAAAAACTTGTGAGAAGCAGACATCTCCTCCTCGACGCATATGATCCTAACCAAAGAAAACACGCATCAACTCACTAAAAGAATAAATTCAATCCATCAACCTCACATGCACACATTAACATACATACACAGAGAGGGAAGAATACCACAAACAGCCATCAATAGATCCAGGTCATTCTCACCTTAAGATCTTGCCATGAAGCTGAAGATGGTAACCCAGTAACCAGGACTGCACAACAATAAGTGTGGCAATCAGACATGTCTATGCAAAGGCAAAGAGGGAAAACCCACCAAATTTGTAATATGAAGGATCCCAACCTCTAAATTCAGAGTGCCTCGATACTCCACGTGAACCCCGACCACCACCATAACTACTGTGGCGATCAGATGACGATGAGTGCCCACGACCACCATGAGCGAGCTCCACCTATTATACAACAAATAGTTACACATCAGGAATGTCACAACATTAACGACAGAGGGGGGGGGGGATTTATAAAGGTTTGTTCTGAAGATATCCAACCCTCAAACGATGCCCATCAAAATCATAGCCATCACGACCATGAATGGCATCTTCAGCATCTCGAGCATCTTCAAACTGTAAATGACAATCTTATTCAGAAAGAAAGAAGCCGACCAGGAAATGTGAGAGGCAAATTTTAAATTTCTTATGCTCGCCTCAACAAATGCATAACCAGGAGGCCTAGGTGGTATCTTCAGATCGATGTGGGCGATCGGTCCATACTGCAAGAAGAGAAGAACAAGTAAGTGAATGAAAACAGAAAGTATACTCATCTGAGCAAAGACATCTGCAGCTTGTTTTGTAGCCCACATCAATGAGTAAATACAAATTGATAAATAACTCTAGAAAAACATAAGTCATCATAACACCATTATACTTCACATATGCTTTATCACAAAGTAGGATTACACTACATTCGCTATATTACTGACCAATAAAGCTCAGATGCTAAATTTTTCCAAGATCAGAACTTCAATCAAGTTCTTTTCTCGCAGCCAGCAAACTATTTATTTTTTATTCACCTACATAGATCATTTTCTAAAAGAGCATGCTAATGCAAGATGATTGACTACACATGGAAATACCGATGCACCAACGGACAGATGCTAACCATCTTTTCCTATTCACCATCTGCATCCATTCATGATGATGAATGAGTGTAAAGACGTGTAATAGCTTGTTATACCAAGAGGAGAATAAGAATGATTGAGGATTCAAAACATTCTTCTCAGCACCTCAGACAAAAGAATAATGTAATGCACATTAGCATACAGTTGTGACTCATGTCATCCCCGTTCAATCATCAGCATATGGAAATCTATCATTTAGCAAGGAAAACGGGGAAAATTTAAGTTGACTCGAGTACCCCCATCAGCATGATGATAGTGAAGATTCGACAGAATAAATGAAAAGCCGAAAAAATAGCACATATAAACGCTGGAAGCATGATCCAGTTAACTAAAAAGCAAATATGTCGTTGCTTAACATGACCAAACAAAGGGCACAAGCTCGAGAAGAACTATTGCCATAAGTTTTCAAACGTCGAACATAAAGTCACGATTTTGACCAATCATCTCAATCGTCGTGCCCATCGTTTCCTCCCAGGCTACAGAATGAAGCACGTGCTAAACTGAGAATGACATCTTCTCTTGTCATAGGAAAATTCGTCATTTAAAAGACTCTAATTCAAACACATATCAACCCGATGAAATATCAAAAAAGCATACTGGGAAAAAAAAGAGGGGAATGAAAAGAAATCCTGCATCGGCTAAATTCTGTAAACCCACAAAAGGGCAAAAAAAGAGGGGAATGAAAAGAAATCCTGCATCGGCTAAATTTTGTAAACCCACAAAAGGGCTGACGAGAATTCCACAAACCTTGCGGAACAGATCTTCCACTTCCCTCTCGCGAATGTCGCCAGGTAGATTCCCAACATAAACAGTCCTGCTCGCACGGCTGCTCATCTTTCCCTAGCATGGCAAAGAAAGGATCGATAAAAAATCCAGAACTAGCCCGACATTGACCTTCACCGACGGAAGCTTCGCCAATTCACAAATGAAAGAGCATGTGATAGAGAAGCGAAGAGAAACCGTAACTCTTCCGCATCGGCCCGAGTATAGGGGAACCAGTAGCCTAATGCCGACACGACCGAGAAAGCTTACCTTCAAAAGCTTGAAGAAGATCGCTCGGAGGAGGAGGAGGAGGGGAGAGGCGCTGCGATTATTAGGGTTTTGAAAGATGAGGGTCGGGTTAGAACATAAGGTAAGAGCTCGGAGTGAAGGATATCGTGTGCCGAGGCGTACGTTAACATCTTGGTCGGGCACTCTTTTTTCCGTTAATTAAGCGCAAGCCCCCTTAACTTGTTCTACTTCAAGTTTTCCCCCTGAAATTTTTCTTCTATTTCCGATTGGCCTTGAAACCATTCTGGAATGTCGATTTAATTTCGCGCGACGGTCATTTACATGCAATTCCGCCATGGCGTCACCGTCACTTGATTTTAATTTCGATTATCAAGCGTTACTCGACCGATTGTCGATGTAAAAGCTACTTTGCACAGTTATTATTGCATGGATGGCATTGTATACTTAAAAATAAAAAATCGAATCTTTTTCTTTTTTGGTCTCGATGTGATTTAACCTTGATCGGTCAAACTTTTTTTATTAAATGATGATATAGCGACTACTTGGTAATGCTTTTCGGCCAAATGATTAACTACGTTCCCGTCAAAATGCTAAATTACCAAAAATAAAAACACTACTACATTTTGATAAGTGAAATCAAAATTAAATGATCAATTATAAAATCTCCTGAAAGTCGATGGCCAGTAATGAAGTTTACCTAATTTTCTGGTCATGAGTCATTTAGAGATATAGCGATGTCTGTCTGTTGTAACCAGAGGAACTTCTCACTCCTAATTGCGATATTTCCTCTAGAATCTAAAATCAAAATATAATATTTAAGTTTCAAAATATATGTGAAAATTTATATATCATTCTATATGTCGATATTCGTATATTCTGATAAATTATATGTCAAAGCATGAATTCAAGCAAATTCATCCAATGTAATAAGTTACGAGTAAAAATTACCTTAGATAAGAGCAAATGAAGTCCTCATGCATCTAAGGGAATTATTTCACATAAACTCAAAGTCAAGCTAAAACAACTTCTTAGAGATGATCGCTTATAAATGCGAATGAACGAAAAATATTTACATTGTCCATAAAGATATTTAGAAAAATTATCGTAGCTAGTGAAAACATTTTTCATCGACTAATTATTTCAAACCATACGAACAATGATTTTATGAAAAATATTTGCTAAATTATTCATTTTTTGGCAAGTAAACAGAGCCTAAGAATTTTCCTTTTCCACGTGATTTCAACATCCTATTTCCCCCTCGTCACCAGTTAAACATATGGGAACAGCAGTACAAAAACAGCATATGCACTGTCTTGCACGTATTTGTATAATGTTATTGTACTCATGTCATCTAATATCATCACCGAATGTTTCGGCATGATAACTAATTATTCTCGTAACACATTAATCGAAACACATTTTCATTTGACGTCAAATTCGGGTTACTCTCAATGAATTTGCGTTGTGTGCAACTTGTTGAGGAAACGACAGCCTTACTTGTAAGATTAAGTGGCACGGAACTGCAATACTCATCCAGAGAGGAGGAGACGTCTTGTCTTCAAACTATAATGGACTGCAGGCGCTTGGTCTAACTCCATCAGCGTCCTATGTCGTTGCTCGCATTATCAAGCCCGACCGTTTTCTATAGAGCCAAGTGTTCGCATTCTACCCAAGCTACAGAGTTAGATGGGAGATAAAAGGACATTTTACCCGTCGTGAGCATCCAACACTAATAAGTGGCAATTCTAATACTTCAATCACAAAACTCAGAGCGTGCGAGCAATAGAACTATTTTTTTCCTCACGCTCCATATATAATTTCACAAGCGATGTTACCGCAATCAGAGGTCAGAAGGTTATGCGACGAAAGGAAATTATTGAATTGAAACAAAATCTTTGTTGCTCATTTTCACGTCTGTTCCGCGATTTGGAAGTGCATATTCTTAATTCACTCCGTTTCTCGACTCTATAGATGTTTCTGTTCATCATTGAATAACTAATTGCCAGGCATACATGAGAAGGCGTCATTGGATTCCTATTGAGAACCCTGGGAAGTGAAATGATCCGAGGCTAGGATTGGGTATTTAGGGCAAATGGACAATTGAGAGGACTTTCGGTGCACATATCATGTCACTGCTCAATGGTGTATCTTCAGTCTAAACGCTATACTCTCTAGACCAAGCAAAGGAAGTCAAAAATGTTAATAAGGCAGACATACCATCCCACCTACAAAGGCCATTTTATTTGAAGATCAGAATCGACTATAAAACAACATTCAATCCTCAAAATATGCGAGAAACAAGTTGGATATTCCCTTTTGCAAAGACGACCAAAGCAACAAAACCCACCAATGAATTGGGAGTGTACAGCAAAAGTCAAGCAACAAAGTCCAATTGATAAGAGATCTTCATACATGTGCTTATTCAGTTCAGAGTTTGCAAAGATGACATGTCTTTGTCATGCGTGATGGCTGTGAGTACCATCTCCCCCCTCAGCCTTCTGTGCAGCTGCCCTAAGTTTCCGCTGCTCTTCCTTGTAAATTCTATTTCTCCGTTGGAACTGCAATACAAACCAAGAAAGGAAAGCCATGCATGAGGAATTATCTAACTACTCCTATCTTTTCCCTGGATTACTATCACTTGTTGATCCAATACAGTCATAACATAGTTAGGCACCCATGCTTGAGTGAGACAATCCTCCACAGGAGTAAGCGAGACAATGAAACCATGATGAAGCCATAATAACATGTTGGAGAATTGAGCTATTGGAAGCAGGGTTTCCTAATTCACTTGTAGGGCTGTAGCCAAGCAAAGATATTGTGTGATGATGATTGCTAATTTATCCACTATGAGATGTATATCATCAATAAATCAAGCCACAGCCATATGTACACTAATTGAGTTTGCATTTATTAAATCCCAAAATTTTAGACTGTTCCATACAAAGGCTCACAGAAATGTCCCCAGTCAGGCGCTGCAATTTATAGACTATTAACTAGGTTTCATTCATTGACCATGTAGTCACAGGTGCTTCGGATTCTTTATGCTATGCTATTGGGGGAAAGAAAAACTTCAATATGTTGTCCTTCTGAATCCACTTTCAACTTTTAAATTTACTTAGTCATCTACTGTCCTTCTCAATTTCTCTCTAATAGACTGATTCTAATCACCAGGTCATTGAAGTGCTCCTAAAAGAGGATCAACCCTGAAAATTGGTAGAAGTTAAAAACCTATTACCTCCAACAGAAAAATCTGTGAAGTAGCACCATAACCATGTAACTTCATCCTGACCATGTACTGGAAGATAATATGCTTTAAAAAACTAAATTGATAGGATCACTAAAATATTAGTAATTTGTAGTCTGTTAGAGGCAGCATCTAGTAATATAAGCAGTTTTAAAATAAGGTAATTTGTATATTTTTAACTGGTTTGATACCATCTGTTGACAGCATGTAATCAATAGCTAAATCTTGACTTAAAATCAAAATACCCTAGAATTGCTGAAAAATATGGGAAAAAACAAGCATTATACAGAATCTATACAGAAATTTGTCAACTTAATCACATGAATGCATGACAAGAATATTGCTTTTATTATCAATTAGAAATTTGTCATCTATATTAAACAATTCATAGATACGATGTTAACATGAATTAATCATCTGCTGCCATTACTTTTCTCCTACTTACACCTCCCTTCTGAACTTTCATTTGTAATTATGATTTCATATATTATATAACATGCTCAAACCCAGTAGTACCAGACCAAACAGGTAACACTGATGCAGTCATCAGTGGGTTTCAAACCACCATTAGGAAAAGAGCCAGTTTCAAAGCATCAGCATGATGCTATTCTTGTCTAAGGAGCCTCACAGCAATAGGCAGAATACATACTTTCTTCATCTTACTAAGTCCAAAAAGATGCAATAACTCTTCGAAAATATGTTTCCCAAACATCTCTTTCTTATGCCAAACTGCTTCCCTGATAGTTCATCTTCTGGCGAACACATAAAAGGATACGTTAAAAGGAGGAGTTCAAATAGGATGTACAATGAGAAACAAATGGTGGGCTGATCTTCTATACTTATGAAGACACGTAGACATTAAGCTGCAACCAGATTTCAATCTTAATACACAATTAATTCTGCCTACCTCAGCTAGCTTTATGTTTGGAAGTAGGCGAAGTAGCTCAGAAGGAAACCATGAGTTTCAGCTAAAGTCATTGTGATGGGACATGGCTGTGTGGCTCATGAGTTCTCAACACATCACCCAAAATCTTGTAATATTTGTTGCCATTGCGACCATATATTATCTAGTGCGTCTAAAGGCAATTTACCAGTTAATTCAAAATCCGTATCTTGTGTTGACGCCTTCACGGCTGTGAACAAATGTTTTCCCTAGTCTATCCTGGGAACATTAATTAACAAAATAAGGCCCAGACCAAACTTGACCATGTATTTCACTTCAAACCAATTCAGCTGCTGTTATAATGCAGCTCATCGTTGCCTGCACACAACAAGAGTTGCTGCATACAAGCAATAGACCCACTCTACCTCCGGGCTTCCTTCACACGTAAGAGGAATGCACCAATTACATCTACTTATAAGCTATTTTCTGCTCATAAACTGAAAGCAACAGGAAGAGGCAAACCGCCCAAGCCCATCAAATACGGTATACTCGCATTGATGATTGTAAAATCCTCTCAAATAAATCGCCCGACGTTGCCCCAATGATGCATTGCATCATCAGTCAGGCTCACCTACTGATATGCGGCATCAACCACAGCACCCAGTACAATTGAGCACACGGACTCCCACCTGAGCAACGATACCTAAGCTTCCTATAAGCATCATATGTAAGACAGCCACCAGTCTCGGGTGCTAGCGTGATTTGACATAGGCAAGGCATCGTCGAGGTGTCGTAATCCAATTGTTGAAACTAGGGTTTTATCATAAGCATTCCGCAAGGTTAGTGGCCTCAATCAGCGAACCAATCAAGCAGAGAGAGAGAGAGAGAGAGACCTCCTTGGAGTGGTGGAGGCACTCGAGGTAGTCTTCGCGAAGGAGGGCACAGTCCTTGGGCTCTCTGCAGCGAGACATGCACTCGCTGAAGTCGATCCAGAAATCGTAGCACCTCCCTTTGTTCCCCGTGATTCCCCAACCCGAAGCCATTACTCCCGAGCTCCCCTTTCTCTGTCGCTCTCGATCTCGACGTCTAGAGCTCGACGATGGTGATGGCGGTGCGGCTCTGTTGTTGCTCAACAGGTTCGACTATGGTCAAATGACGAGCGGTGGATGCCGGAAGGATGATTCGATGGCGACGAACGACCGCGATGATTTCGTACTTGTAAGGTCTACCTCGATTATGCTACAGCTGTTCGTACCTTATCCTGCCCCCTTGAATTCTTCTACCCTTCGTTCATTACGGCTGAAATTGTAATACCTTTTTAACATCCTTCACAAAAAAAATTAACTCTTTCTAAAACAGCGTTAATCTCGTTAGTGGCCCTATACTTTTACCCAAAAACTCAACATCTCCCCTTTTTTCTTTTTATTTCTCAAAAGCCTCCTTCTACTTTTTAAAAAGTCAGTTCTTGTATCGCATTTCTTTTGTTGAAATTTTTTAACATAAACCGTCAAATTGCTGAAATATAATGCTCGGAATTACATGTCATGTTATGATTTGCTTAAAATTATTATACGACGCTAAATGGAGGCCACATCATGCAACTAAAAAATTTTTATAAAAAAAATTGAGATAAATGCGTGAAGCGGCATCACATCTACCGTGCCCACGAGCTCCAATTCTAAAGCTAGCGGAGCCATGAACATCCAAGCTTAAGCTCGCAGCTGCCATGGTCAAATCTTGAGCTCGCGGCCATAGTGGCTCGATTCGAGCCCATAGCCCATGGTCGCACGACCTTCGAGCTGCGGTAAGCATGGCTGCTTGAGTTTTGAGCCCATAGGCCACGGTAGCAAGGCCTCGAGGTCTCAAGCTCGCCACAGTCATGACCGGACTTTGAACATTTTGCGGCCATGGCCGCGAAATTTAGATAGGAAGACATTTTTCATTGACTCATTTTTCAAGTCGAGGAAAATATTTTTTTGCTAAATAAATGGATCTTAAGTTCTTTAATGTCTCGTGCCATACGCCAAAGTAATGTAAGCGTTTTCTTCGTGTTATTTTTTACTGTAATATTTTCCAAGTAACTTATTATTTTTACTTTTCTAAGCATTTGGGAAATCTAAAAAATATTTTTATAGATATTTCTTCAACATAACAAATGTATTCGACGACTCCATTTATTTTTCAAAAAATGAATGATTTGAAAAATATTAAAAAGATGCTTATTCACGTCGTTTGAAAATAATTAGTCGATTGAATTTTTTTTCATTATCGATAGCAATTTATATTTGAACATTTTTGTAGGCGCGAACACAATTTATGTCAAGAAATATTCAACGTGTCAATGCTGCATCAGCAAATTCCATTGTTAAACCAAGGACCGGTGACATTGATGAATCGTGCTTCAAATTGAAGCCAAGGGTCTTCTGTTGTCATTTTTCTCTTGGATTCACAATTTATTCTTTTTTGTTTGGCAAATCACAATTTATTCTTGTTGTGATACATTTAACCCACAAAATATTGGGAACACAAGAAAGCACGAAATTATGCTCGTGCGACAAATTTGCCACATATCTACACCTGTGCGACGTATTATCTCAAACTTTATTTGTCGAACAAAATATACCATATATGTATCAAAGAAATATATCCCAAGCTCTTAGACTTGCATCACGCATTTATCAATACTTTTTCCCTTTCTCCTTTGTTTTCAGTGCAGCCCTTACTATTGCCATCACTATTGTCCTCACCATTGCCAAACTAAGAAAGAAAATGAAGGAGGAAGTAAAAGGAAAAAATTGAGTAAAAGATACAATAAGCTGATATATTTTTGTCATGCGAGGGTCACATTAATATAGGTAGTCACATAAGATTTTTAGCGTCGCTAGTTAATAGAATTTTGATATCATATGGGTATAAGTTTGATGCACGTGGAAATTGAGATTTATAGTGTGACAGCAAAAATAATAATAAATGTGTCGCAAAGAGAATCATTTGGGGCTTTTTTTGTGATTTTTTTTTCCCTTTTCTAATTGGCTTGCCTGATTTGGGCAAAGGCGGGGTTGGGAGTGCGCAAACTAGAGCGGCTAGCCCGCGCGCCGTCGTCCCCCTCGCACTCGCAGAGCCAGTCACCGCGACCTGGATGGCGACCACCGCACGGCCCGACCCGAGAGGCCAAGACCTCGACGAGCTCGACCTCTACACCATCCCCATCCACTCCAGTTAAGTCTCTCCCCTCTCTCTCTCCCTCTCACTTCCGACAAAACCCTAGCGCGATTTCCTCGTACCGACTCACCGAAGATGGCTTTTCGCGCTCGCAGGCTGGTTCTCCTGGGACGACATCCACGACACGGAGAGGGCCGGCCTCCGGGAGTTCTTCGACGGGAGCTCCATCTCGAGGACGCCTAAGATATATAAGGATTACAGGGACTTCATCATCAACCGCTACAGGGAGGACCCTTCGAGGAGGCTCACCTTCACCGAGGTCCGCAAGGCCCTCGTCGGCGACGTCAGCCTCCTGCACAAGGTCTTCCTCTTCCTAGAGAAATGGGGGCTTATTAATTTCGCTGGGCCCCCGAGCCGTGGGGCCGGTGGAGATGGCGAGGGGGATGATGATGGCGGTGGTGGGAGGCGCAGCAGAGTGGTGGTCGAGGACGGGGCGCCGGTCGGGGTCCGGGTCGTGGCGGTACCGAATTCAGGGAGGCCAATGACATTGCCTACTCCGGCTGTTGGCAAGCATGACGGAGGGAAGGGATCGAGCGCGGGTCAGTTTAGCTTGCCTTCTCTGGCTTCGTATTCCGACGTTTTTGCTAGATTGATGAAGCAGGAGGGGTTGGTTTGTGGAAATTGTGGCGGAACCTGTGATTCTGGATGCTATGAATATACAAAGGTATTTTTTTTTATTACTTCTCTGGATTACCAAAATGATTAGGTTGGCTATGTGTTTGCCCATTCAATTCCTCGTGTTTGTCACGTTACGTAAGCTTGGCTTTCTCAGCACTTTCTTGAGCCCATGAACTTAATTTGCTAGTTTTGCTCCAGTGGTTATGGATGATCCGTGTCAAGATTCTATGTCGTTATGACCTTGCAAACTTAGCATTTGCTAAGGTGATGCGGCATCGTATTGGCTTTTGTATTAACTTTACATGGTTAGTGAGCTCACCGATTCAAAAGGAGCAGTTTTTCTGGAGCATGGCCAATCGGATTTTAATACAAAGCACTGGTTGGTTATGTTCCGTGATTGTAGTTTGCAATTTTCTGTGATGGATGATGGAAGGATCTGTTTAGAGTTAAGTAGCAATCGGACCATGATTGTGATATACATGAATTGAATTGTGGAAAGCTACTCATGCAGTGAGCACATGTGTTGAAGAAAGCAAATGACAGACATTGAATTGATATTTAGTTGCCTTTTATTCAGGGCTCAAATTAGACACTTGGCGGAAAAAAAGGAATAAGTTAATTAAAAGGACATCGCGGTGATTCTTTATCCATATCCCTCTTTTTGGCTGATTTTCTTCTCTTTATCCCTTTTGGGAAAACAATATAAAAAGGATTACAGCATTTGCTTCCTTGCCCACCTTCCTCCTTATGTTCTTTTCATTCATTTTCTTTTCTCTGAGCTTTGGCCCTAACTTCAACAACGCGCATTGAGTGGAAAAATTGCTTGATGGAGATTCCTTTTCATACACTTGCTCTATCAAAGTTTGCTGGGAAAGATCTATGTCGTTTCTTTATTTGCTTGGATTTTGCCTACTTTGATTGGTAAAACTCTTTTTTAACCATTAAGTACACACTTAAGCAGGGCGAATTTAACATTTGTGTAAACTGCTACAACAACGGAAGTTGTGGAGAGAACAAGTCATTAGATGATTTTGAGTTCAGGGAAGGCAAGGGGAGCTCCGCCAGTCATGCAGCTATCTGGACCGAGGCAGAAACTCAACTCCTTCTCGAATCCATTTCAAAGCATGGGAATGACTGGGATCTAGTGGCGCAAAATGTGAAGACAAAGACTAAACTTGATTGCATATTGAAGCTCATAGAATTACCTTTTGGGGAGTTCATGTTGGGTTATACCAACAGAAAAGGTAGAGATTGCAATGCTGACGAAAATGCTAACAATACATCTCAACTTCAGTCAGCTACTTCTGAATTACCAGATGAAACCAAAAGAGAGGAACAATCTAATGACCAAACAGAAGAGATCAGGCAGAACCAGATTAACGATATCCTCAGTGAGGGTCCTCCTCTTAAAAAGAAGCGTGTTGCTTCCCTCTCAGATGGTGGTAGTTCTCTCATGAAAAAGGTACTTTTTATGTTACATGTGTTTTCTATAGGTGAACTTTTGTACAGAGATCCTGTTGAGGGATGTCATTGGTTTTTTTAATACAGTCGTGTAAGCTCCATTTCTTTTGGTCCAAAATTATGAAGTTCCTGTATGCTTTTCCAAGGCCATATAATGCTACAAGCCCATAAATAAATGCCATCATTTATCTATGTAGATAGATTTACTCTGAATCCTTACTAGGCTATCTTTCCTTCTCAAGCAGCTCATAGATAAATGAGATGGACGATTTTAATTATGATGTATCTTTTACACTTCTAAAATCATTCTGTATTAGGTGTCTCTGATGTCGGCTCTGGTTGGCCCAAATATCACTTCTGCTGCTGCTGAATCTGCTGTTTCAGCAATTTGCAATGAAACCTTTTGTCCAAGGGAGATTTTCTATGGTTTCAATGGTCATATAAGCAATGGTTTGTCTGCTCCTGTGATGAACCACCAAGGAAGGTAACGTGAATGATCTATCATTGGGTTGTGAAAGTAGGTTCTTTGGTCTGACTGTGATGTCTTGTGTACCTTCTGCTTTCCAGGGACATTGAAAATGGAGATACAGAGATGGAGGATGATGTCCCCCCAGCCGGTATCTTTTTTCAACTATAATATGAACTTCAATAGTGTCCTTGACCAGTGGGAAGACAATGCAAGCTCCATTTCTTCCTCCGCCAAAAAAAAAAGGAATAAGAAAAAGAACTCTACTTTCTTTTGCGGTGCCGGGTTAGAATGTTGGTTTTGCCATTTTTGGTCTGCACAGTCGCGTTTGAAACCTGATGGACCGGTCATCTGCTTTGTCATCTGTAGTTCATCTAATTGTAATCTATATCAGAACTATAATGAATTCATCTCATATTGCAATAACAGATGTCCAGGGGCCACTCCCAACAAAAGGTCACATGCCTCTGCAAGTAAGAGCTGCGACTGCAACAGCTCTTGGAGTAGTTGCTGCTCGTGCCAAATTGTTGGCGGACCAGGAAGATAGAGAAATTGAGCATAAAGTGGCATCAATTATTGAAACACAGGTGATTCTTAGCTTATTTAGTAGTCATACAATATGGATCGACCATGCTCTAGTGCAACTTCGTTTTTTCGAGTCATGATGAGCTGGTAGCTTGGCTTCTACCTGAATCAAAGGTTACTGACTGCAGCCTTTTGGTTTCGGGTGTGATTTCTTCCATTGATTTTCATGAACTTGTAGATTTATATATTATTTATCGCCTTTCTTTTTCTGTCAATGCTTGGAGCAGTTGAAGAAAGTGTACGACAAAATCGAGTATTTCGAACATCTTGAACATATAATGGAGAAAGAATATGCCGAAATGGATAACCTTAAAGAACTGTTCGTGTCGGAGCGGATTAGCATCCTACAGAAGGCATTGAGCGCCGGCATAACTAGGTGGAGAGATCAGTTCTCCTTGAAACCGCTGACTGGTAGCTGATATGTCTCTTGTCATGAGCAATTCAAGCTGTGATGGAAATTTGTGGGCAGACAATTCTGAAACTTTTGTGTTTCAAAATGAAGGGCATTTCCTTCTCATGTGTACATGGCCGTAGTTTAATCATGGGAGGAACGATAATAGGGGTCGGTCATCTTTCAAGTCGTCTTGCCTCGTGGCATTTTTGTCGTCTTATCTGATGTCTGCAGGTGCTGCAGTGCGGGGAACCTCTTAAGAAGCTTAAACATTGAACTTTGTTCAATTTAATGTGCGCTGAAACTAAAATTTTCGATGTTAATCTTCTTTTAGCTGTCTTGCCAGTCAGCTTTTGTATTTGATGGCTGAGTTTGGATTGAGTTTTAATTTACTTCAAAATCTTGCGGCATACTCATTTTGACTTTTGTTAATTCAAAATAACTGAAACATCCCACCAAATTTATATGTTGGCACAAATTCCCCTAAGTTTCTTATAAAATTTTCAAATGTAAATGCCAGCATTAGAATGTTGGCAGTAAAATAATGATAAATAAACAAGAGAATATGTGATTTTGCTAAGCACTAAAATAATTGACAATAAATTGGATTATGATCTAACTTGTGCCACAATCCTTGAGGTTGGTCATAAAAAGAAAATGAGCTTTCCGGAACTTCAACTTGTATACCTTCCTGGTGCAAGTCTGCATTTACAATAAATTATCTTGTCCGGTGTTTGGTGATGTTGTCCGAATCAGAAATTATTCGTATAAAATGTCAGGGAAAAAAAAAGAGATGGGTGTGGGATAAACTTGTATTAGTTATAAAAATTTAGAAATTGACTCAACAATTCCCGTGCAACGATGGAGTGAGGCAGCCTGATCACCTGGTAGTCAGTGACGAACAACTAGTAAATTGTCGGCGTCCCAATGGATACGCTCTAGGACATCAAGTTGAGTTCGGTCTTACAACCTGCATGAGGCGCCTCCCAATGCTCAACAACAAAATCTCTGCAAAAATTGACCTTGGGAGAATGATGAGATGACAAGTGACCATCACCTACACGAGCAGGTTGGAGATGGAATTTTCAAAAAATTTCCAACGAGAAGGATTTTGAAAGATTTTTAATCCTATTTTAGTTTGTACGTTGTTAGAGATTTCAAAAGTTGCACAAAATACATGATGCGATATATTTACGATCCGAAGAATATTTAGAGGATTTCAAATCTCATTTGCCCTATCTTATAAAATCATGACATGCTGACTAACTCGTTAAGTGATGCTACAATGAATTCGGTTAATGTAAAATCATGATATACAAGATAACATGTCACGAGGAGTATTATGAAATCACCAAATTTGACTAGTCACACGATTAGGCTAACTCGATAAATTTTATAAATTATCAGTTCATCGCGAAGAACACCGTACATCCTAAAAGCTGGGTTGGCAATTGTCTCTTTGTTGCTTTGCCCTTATCTCTTCATTTAACATAACGAAAACATAATATCAGTATAAACAACAGGATGCAAATTAAGCACGCAAAGGATATAACCCAACTACTTGTTTCGTTTTAACTTAATTAAGTAATATTCTTGGGGACTGTCATGAAAATTCGTTTGTGTGTAGCAGTTGGGGGTTTTTTAAGGAGGCTATTGTGGGTTTTCCTTATTCTCGAGCTTTTACTGAACGAGGATTAATTTTTGATGGGTTTAAAAGAAGCTCCATTTTTTATTTTTATTTTCTCCTGAATCTTTTCCTTTCGGGAAATTTCAGAAAACCGTACAAAAAGACGTCCGCGAAACGTCCGTACGGGGGCTCGTCCGTACGGGGGCCAGCACGAGCCCGGCGAGCGAAGGACGTGGGCCACACCGATGGCGTGGGCTCATTTAACGTGACGTCATCCGTCGGGAGGTGGGGGGGGGGGGCATCGCGACCGTTGATCTCGCGTAATCAATTCAGGCGTCGACGAGTCGTCTCTAGTCTAAATCATGATCGATTTCTTTCCACGTCTGCTGCGACGAAAGCGGAAGACCCAGGGAATAACATAGGGGCCCCACCTCCGCCTCTCGAGCTTGGGGGAGAAGGTAACCGGCCTTTCTATCCCCTGCTCCCACGAGCAGCGTACGCCCTTTCCCCCGAGACGAGTCAAACGACGGCAGTCGGAGTCAAAGACAAAAGGTCCTCCCACAGAATCCACCCATGGCGCGACACGTGTAGTTCCCAGTACGAGGCCGAGCAGGGGATCATCGACTGCGCGGGAGCGAGCGACGTCCTTCTTCCTTACAAAACTTCTTTGTCGAGAAGTGGGGGAAAGCGAGCACGCTTCGGTTCCACTTCGTTTCACTCGCTAGCAGCGATAGCGAGCGATTCCTCTGCGATCGGGACGCAGCGAGAGAGAGAGAGAGAGAGAGAGCGGTCGAAGGACTTCGGCAATGGTGAGGTCTTCTTCTCCGACGTCGTCGTGTGGCTCTTCGTATTCGTCTCATTTTCCTTCTTCCTCCGGGTTCCCTCCCCTCCCCATCATGGCTCTCCGAGAGAAGATCGTCGAGAAGATCCTCGAGAATCGCGTCACCCTCATCGTCGGGGAAACGGGCTGCGGTGCTTTCTCTCTCTTTTTCTCTCGCTGTGGAGTGCTCTGCTGTATTGCATTGTGGTTGTATTAAGTTTTTGGTGTGAACGATAGGTTAAGACGCTGAATTTGGCGCTGCGATTTTGGATGATCGGGGTCGTTATTGGGAGATTTTAGGCGAAGAAGTGCTTCATTTCTCATTACAGGAGCTTTCCGACTCGTGCGATGCGAATCGAGAAGCTTTTGTTTCGCGATTAGTCAGCACTTTTGCCTCTCCTTTCATCGCTAGTTCGCGGACGTTGCCCTCGTATTTCATAGCGTTTTTCTGTTTCGGAAGCTAAACCGAAGAACCTACATCGTTATGGATGATGAAGAGGTCGCTTTGGTGTAGCTCTATATCATCTGGTCTCGTGCAGCATGCACCGATGCTCACAAAATTGTGGAAATGTGATTGCATCAACGCTTTTGTTAAATTAAATTGAATGGAAATTTTGTACTCAGTATATTAGTTGATCTCTGCAATTGCACCAAGGCATGGAAAGTCTGTCTAAATAATTCTTAACCTCGTTAATTTGATTATCTGAATTGGAAAAGATATGAGCTCATTTTAGCAGGTAACCTTGCAGGCCACATATTTTATTAAGATTTGTATTAACTGATTCCGATTGCTAAAAACTTAAAGGAGAAGGAAGCTGGCAAATGTAAATTTTGCAATCTTTTTAACTCACTTTTGTACTATGGGGATTTGGCTTGGTGCCAGGAAGTGAATGGTTTATTGTTATTGTTAACGTTATAATTGCTACTGCTACTCTTCTTATCATCATCATTATCGTCATTCTTTTTGTTGTACTAAAGCTGAACAGAGTCTTTTATTATCTAGCTTTTAAGAGGACTGAAAAAGGTTATTCAGGATCCTCTAGTGATATATTTGGTTTTCCTTCAATTTAAAGGAAGCTTTCGATTGAAAATAAATATGGGAACGTCGTTTGTAAACCAATTACCTGTCTAATCCAATTCTTAGATGATTGTATTTGTACTTGGCCTGAAGTTACAAATGTGGATTGGCAATCATATTTCATTGGAACCTGTGTTTTCTACTTCTCTGCATCTGATGGATGCTATGACCTGCTTTTCTTAGTCCTCCACAGTTTGCTGCTTGGGTTCAATCTGATTGTGTATTCTAATTATTCAGGGAAGAGCTCCCAAGTGCCCCAGTTTCTGCTAGAAAGAAACATCTATCCTGTGGTATGTACACAACCTCGCAGATTTGCAGTAGTAGCTGTGGCAAAAATGGTTGCAAAAGCCCGCACTTGTGAGTTGGGAGGGGAAGTTGGATATCACATTGGCCATTTAAAGAATATATCATCCAGGTAGTGACACAGTGCCTCTCTCTCTCTCCCAGCACAGGAGAAAAAATTAACAGAAAGAAACATGTGCGTGTATTTTCACCATTTCCTTAATGGTGAGACTTAGATGGTCCATCATGTTTGATATCTATCTTTTTCGTTGGGCTTCTGGAGCTGTTATTTGGCACTACCAATAGTCACGTATTGTTTAAATTTCTACTGTCCTTTGTTTCTTTTAGCAGGTTTTGAATATTTGCCTTTTTTATCTGTCCTCTGTTACTTTTGAGTTCATCTTCAGTGAACTTACTGGCAGAGAGGTATCATTTTCTGCTCTACTGAAATAATTAATAATATTGTTTGACAGTCCTTTATGTTAAGTTGGTCCAAAATATCAGCCAGACCATTACAGAAATATGAATTCTTTACCTGTATATATCTTATTGCGTGAAGAGTTTCCAAATTCTATGATCATCTTAAGAAGTGAGAAAGTGTCCATGAGCATTGTAACTTAAACATCCGCAAAACTGATAAATAGTTACAGCACGTGGAATGTATTATGTTATTTGTCAAGCTGTCTCATGTAAAGTATTTTTAGGCTCTGAACTTTTATTTAATGTGAGACACTCAAAACATGTTCAAATATCCAAATATCGAGATGTAGAATCCTGTAGAATTTGTTCACAAATTTCCAAAAATTTAAAAAAATTATTTTTTTTTTCATTTTTAAAGGGAAAGTCATAAATTGAAGTAATAAGCTGGACAAACAGGTCTACATTCAACATTGCAACTGGCTTTTCTCCATGCAAATTGTTGTTAGATTCATTAATCATTTTGTCTTCTTCAATATCATTTGATAATAGTTTTTTTGTTGTATTATCTGTCAAAATGGGTTATAAACTCATTTCTTAACTCATATTTGATAGGCTGGGTTATTATATGGGTTAGTCATATACAGTAAATGGGTTATAAATGGGTTTTGGTAAGGCCTAAAGTAATATGAGAGTTAAATGGATTTACAACTTATTTTGACCCAACGCACCTCTATGACCGTCCCTTCACACTCTCTTCCTCGCTCGATCTCGCACTCGCTCACTCTGTGCTCACCTTAGATTGGATTTGCATTTTTAAAGATTGACTTAAATTTAGGAGTGTTTTAGCATGGGTTGAGTATGGGTCACTAGGGGTTCATTTAGTAAGACTCCTATTTCTTTATCTTTCTATTCTTTTGTTTCTTTGAATTGAAAAAGAACATAAATCCATTTGGTAATGGCAGTTAATTTTTCCATTTCTCGGAACAGAAAAATGAGCAAGGTATAGATTTTGAACAGAAATAAGAAGTTAAAAAAAATTTACTTCTTTGTTTCCAAGGACAATTTTTTGAAATAAGTTTTTTCCTTTTTTTCTTATCTTTTTTTTTTCCTTCTTTCTTTTCCTCCTTCTTCTCTAGCCAGTTGTTGGGCCTTGGCGATGGCTGCCAATTGGCCAAAGACCTAGGTCGGCCTAAGAAAACAAAAAAAAGGGAAAAATTCAAAAAAGTTAGAAGAATATTAGAAAATTAGGATTGTACTAAACGCGTTTTATTCTGAAAATTGCAGTTACTAAACACTTTCCTTCTATAAAAAAACTCGTCAAAGGAATATAAATTGAAAAAAATTATTTCTGAAAGGAAATTGTTCCTAGGAACAGAAATGTTACCAAGCACCCTGCATGCAAATAGGTATGAAGGGGTTAAATAGGTCAATTTAGGTTGGATCATTTTCGACCCATACCGTCTCGTCCCGCCTGACTCATACAGACCCACTCCTTTGTGAGGTCCAGTCATTAATGTATGTTCAAGAAAGAAAAACATGGTGCCTTAAGTGGTCAAACACGTAAGTGCAAGAGTCACTTCCATTGATCTATGATCGATGTGTATATTGGTTGAGACACTTTTATATTTTTCAGTTGCTCATGCTAATTTTACATTGATTAATAATTTGGAAGTACCTTAGGGATTAACTTTGTTAGGGGTTAGTATTGTCTCTATCTTGAACTAAAGTCCCTATACCTTTCTATCCGTCTTCTTTTACAGTTCAAAGATTGCTTTCAAGACTGCAGGAGTCTTATTAGAGGAGATACGTGAGAAAGGTGTGAATGCACTTGATTACAAGGCTATCATACTCGATGAAGTGCATGAGAGATCTGTAGAGTCTGATCTCCTTCTTGTCTGCGTGAAGCAGTTTCTCCTGAAGAACAAGAACCTCAGGTATAATTATTAATTTTTTTTTTCGGATTTGTGCGCATTTCCTTGTATTCGATGTCATTTTGAAGTCAATGACTCAGTCTACACAAAATTATGGTGTAATAGAAACTTTCCAAGTAGCTTTATTGATAATCATTGCTGGTCATACTTGGGTGATGCGCTGAAATTGTTTTTCTTTATCTTCAGGATTTTAATACTGTGCATATTTTGTGAAAAATAAGAAAGTCAACAGGCGGTTTATCAGTAAGCAGCTTGTATCAGATAGTATTCTAATAGAATGTGGATGCATTTGATTGAATAACCAAGTGGAGAGTAAATTGCAGTTGCAGCGTATATAGGAAACCGTATCTTCGATATGATGTATACGAAACCATGTCTTTTTTTTTTTATGCTTCATTAATAGTGGTTGCTTTGTGGCTTTAGAAACTTAGTTCCTGTTTGATATTGTACAGGGTTGTATTAATGTCTGCAACAGCTGATATTGCAAGATACAGGGACTACTTTGGAGATGTTGCTAGGGAAGAGAGAGTAGAGGTGCTTGCCATTCCCAGCTCCAACCAGCAAACCATTTATCAGAAAAGAGTGTTATATCTTGAGCAGGTAAAAGCTCGTTTATCCACAATATTGGCCTAAATTTGCAGCTTTAATTTTAAAGATTACCTGCTCAATTTTTTATCATTTGGCATTCTTGTTTCACATGGTATCTCAAGGTGTATTGGTGTAATTTGCTTTTTAACTACAGAATTACCTTTTGCTTTTAGTATTTAGATTTGAATTTTATTTAATACGTAACAATTTGAATTTTTGGAAGCCTGCAAGTATTAGCAATGTGAATCATTTAAAAAGACATGTAAATTTTTTTCTTGATTTTTGAATATAATATTGTTAAATATTTGGTGGAAAAGCCGTATATTTTTTTTTTGGTAATGGGAAACCATATATTTACATTTGCTATAAAGTCATGAGTAGGTTAAGAAGTCAAAACAAGCAGATCCTGAATTGAACTTAGTCCTTGAAACATGTAGTAAAACAAGACTGGAATCTCCTACTGCATCTTCATTTATTTGAGCCACCCATGTTTATGCACTTATCAAATGCTTGAACATTATTGACTTTGCTGGGATCTTTAAACTTTTGGCATTTCAACCTGGTTCCTAGTCTCATTTCTTAATACTTGCAATATGGAGTACTACCTGATAACATTGTATGTTAGTCAACAAATAGATATAAGAACAAAAATGCATGTTTGCCTTAGAAGTAGATAGTTCCTATGGCAGTCTTACCAGCAAAGCATAATGCCTATGGTGCAATATGGGAGTTCTTGCTCCTGCTTTCAGAAAGTCACAACCAGCAGACTTCTAAAAGCAGAAGCAAGTGGAAGTTGAAACAATTTGAAAGCAGAATTTTGAGAAGCAACCCAGGCTGATTTTGCAGCTGTGGCTGTTCTAAGTTCTAATTGTAAGTGTTGGAGAATACTCATAAAGTTGTCTTCTAGTCTTGAAATTGTTATGTGAGAGTCCATGAAGATAACATCGATATTTGATGCCATTTATTACCCTATTGTCTGATATTTTTCTACTTAGAGTGGGAGTAGGGTTTTCATTTTATTTCTTTATCTGTACTTAGAATCTTAGTTAATGTAACGAAATATTTATCAACTAATTTCCTAGTTTATTTATGTATCTTCTTTTTTTCTTGTTTAGTACACAAACATGCGCTTCTATTTGATGCAAAGCAGCTTAATTTTTAATTAATGAAAGAATGATGAGAGACTTTTCCCTGAATTTGCGCTTGCGAGAGTGTTGTGCCATGGACTTTTTTGCGGATTGATTTATCCGCATTTATCCCATTTCTACTACATCAGTTGGTATCAGAGATGACACAATTCCTGGAGAGCAGATCCATGTCTAGTAATGGCAGCAATGGAAGCAACTGTCCCGTTGACAAAGATCTGCAATGAACTCTAGAGCAGCTCAGTTTGGGGGAAATCTATAAAGGGTTGATGAAGTGGCGCTGCAGCTGAATATTGTCCGCGACTAACTGTTGAAGGACTTGCTCCAATGGTTTGGCAAAATCGTCTGCTGGCCTACCTAGAGGAATATTATTTGGATGGCAATAGGCAGGGAGATGATTTCGGAAGTTAGTTAGGAGGTTGCGCTTGCAATTGAGATGGGTATGTGGACCATGATTAAGCCTAGGCTACAATTACTGTGGCGGGCAACACAGGAGAGGTCATCGTGGTAGTGGTGATCGTTGGAATCGTGAAGGTGAATGATGGGGGATCTATTGAAGACAAATGAAAACAAGAGAGTATATGCAAATTCCCTTTCGATACCATTTCATTGGTAGAGGTTCATGTGTGTACTAGAGAAATAACAGTCCCATGATTATTTGAATAAACAAAACCTGAAAGACAAGTCAAACAACTTAGGTACCAAATTTAATAAAAACAAAAACCACTTGTTATCAAATCTGTCACGCGTGGTTGTATTTTAAATCTTCTGAGTTTGGCTTGGTTTAGCCTGAGATTGAATGCATGGATCAATATTCCCCATCAAACTGGTCATTAAGACAAGCCAAAGACCGAGTTTGTATCTAAAATGAGTAAAGAGATTATAAGCAAGGGGCTTTGTAAATATGTCTGCCAATTACAATGATGATGGTAAATACAGATTGATGATAGAACCAAGGTTGACCTTGGGAGGCATGATAATTCCTGACAGTTCTATCTCTTTAGAAAGGTTAAGTTTTATGTTTTTTATAAAGTTGTTAGTATCTTCAAGGTTTTTCCAAATGTAGTTTGGGAGGTATGCTGTAATTATTAGTTTTGGCTGAACAGGTAACCAAATTGCTTGGCATTAGTTCGGAGTCATCACCAGCAATATATTGCAATGGAGAAAGTCCTTCGACAGCCAATGCAAATATCAAACCCGAAGTTCACAGGCTCATTCATGATTTGGTAATGCATATCCATAAAAATGAGCCTGACATTGAAAAGAGCATCTTAATTTTTCTGCCAACATACCGTTCACTGGAGGAGCAATGGCGTCTTTTGAAGTCCTTAAATTCATTGTTCAAAGTTCATATTTTGCATAGTAGTATAGACACAGAACAAGCTTTGCTGGCTATGAAGATCTGGAAGTCCCACCGTAAGGTAAGATGCCCTTTTGGGAAGCTCAAATGAATTCTCATGTTTTGGCCTTTGAGTTCTCTTAATTTGCACATTTTTGCAAGATCCAAACGTAGGGAACTAGATCAGATTTAATGTGCTCCTTTTAGAGGCATCATATTATTTAATCTCTTTTTCTTTCTTTTTGGGTTAATTGTTGTTTAGTGTGAAGAAGTATTTGAGAAAGCAATAAAACATGGCAATTTTCTTATTTTGAAAAGCTATTACATTGAAAAAATGTATCAATAGATTTTAGAAAAAAACTTCGCTTTTATAGACTGGGGAGCCATTGGCGGCATAGATGTCAATGAAATGATGCAGAAAAGGGAAGCCAAAGATCTTGCTTAGTCTACTGATATCATTTGCATAGGTGCAGAAGCTTTAAGCATGTTTCTCTGTGTGCTTCTCCTCAAGTTGCATTCTTCCTAACGGAATAGTCTGTCTCTGCTTTTGTTACTAATGATACGAACTTATGTGTGCATATATCAATGTGAATTTAGTCTGAGACCACAATAGTATGTGCTGTGGGACTATGTTTTCTTATGCCATTATTAGTGTTGAAGCGCATGCATGACAGTGGGAGGTCATGAACGAAGAAAGAGAAATATTGAGAAGAATTGGGTGATTATCTAGTGGGGCTGTTATAGAGATGGTAGATAGTTTCTCAGACATGTATAAATTGTGTGGTTACTTGATGAAATGATTGAAATTAAAAGCAACAGTTATATGGGAATGCCAAAAAAAGGGAGACAAATATGACTTTTCCCTTGATAATATAGATTTATGATTAAACTGGATCTCTTTTCTTTAGCCAGTTGGAGAAAATATCATATATTTTGAGTTTCTTTTGACTTTGAAAGTTCTTTTGACCAGATAATATTAGCTACAAACATTGCGGAGTCATCAGTGACAATTCCGAAAGTAGCTTTTATAATTGATTCATGTCGGTCATTACAAGTTTACTGGGATGGTAATAGGAAAAGTGAACACTCGGAGCTCATGTGGGTATCCAAATCTCAGGTATCATACAAAGCTTAGTGTCTTAGTCTCAGTTTCTATATGAAGTTCATGAGATTCAAAGTAATATGTAGGCTGAACAACGGAGAGGAAGAACAGGGCGGACCTGTGATGGAGAGATTTATAGATTGGTAACAGGATCATTTTTCAGTAAACTAGAGGATTACGAGTGTCCAACTATACTGAGATTGTCTCTGCGACAGCAAGTACTTCTAATCTGTTGTGCTGATTCAAGGGCCATTAATGATCCCAGAGGTATGTCCCTTCTGTCTATATGATGATAAGTGTTCTGTCATAATGTCCTCTTTTCCTGTTTCACCAGTAACATCAACATATCTGTCCAGATGGACCATCTTCTCTTAGAACTGGAAGTGCAACATGGCTTTCCATATCTGTCCAACTATTCTCAGGAGTCCCTTTCTTTCCTCCCTCTTTCAGCACAGCCTTACTGTTCTAGAGCATTAAGGGCCTCCCTTCCACTGCCACTTTAATCCAAAACTGATGAACTTCATTTTGTACTATTATATTTACCCATACAGCATCTGACCTCAGTATGTGTGGCATTTTAAGATCAATGAGTACAACAGCTATGGCATTCTGCCTTACCAAACTTTTCTTGTTCGATCAACTTCCCTCCATGGTTGAACTGTATGCAGCTATCCTTCAGCTCATGGAAACACCTCAGGACATCTAATTTTCAATATTCTCAAAGCATTGAGGAATTTATCTGTCCTTTGGTCACCCTTCAAATGACTAATCAAGAAATAGGTACCGTACACACCTTCATGTATGTAAATGGTAAGGCATGCTGTTTTAAAGCTATCGGGAATATACCGAAAGGGGGATCGCGAGTCCTGATCTAAATTAAGAAGTATTGTCTTTGGATTTTTTTCCTTTTTGTGCTTAGCTAGGACTACTGGAAAAATTCATACAGAAATTATTCTGAAGCTTTTGGTGCGTTTATTAACGTTTTGGTTTCTCTATTTCTTTCTTTATTTGTTTTCTGGATAAAAAAGAGAGCAGAAATCCATTTGTGTACGTCAGTTAATGTTTCTATTTCACAAAGTAGAAAGTGGTCAAGGAATAGATTAGAAACATAAATCAAAATTAAGAAAAGGTCTACTTTTTGGTTCCCAGGCACGAAGACAGAAAATTTTTTTTTGTCGTCTTTTCTTCTTCCACCTCTAGGCAGTTGCCAGGCCTTGGCAATGGCTGGCTAGAGGTGGATAAAAAAAATAGAGGAAAAAAAGGAAAAATATAGAAAAATATAAGAAAATTAGAGTCATATTCTATTTCTAGAATAGAGGTTATCAAATGCGTTTTTTTGCTTAGACACTCTTTTGAACGGAGATTGTTTCCAGGAATAGAAATGTTACTAAATGTACTCCATATTACTCCTGCTGTATTTATCAGTATCTGATTGTAGGACATTGGATGATCTTAGAAGGGAACTCGCATGTATTCTGGAACTCTAAGATATATTAGACACATTTCAATGACTATGCTTTTAGCATTCCCTGGTCTTCTAAGAAATGCTAATCCATGGAAAATAAATGTTAGTGTTGTTGCAGAAGGCTTTAGACCCTCCTGATCCTGGTGTTGTTCAAGATGCATTAGATTTGCTAGTTCATATGGGTGCACTGAAGACATCTTCTAGAGGGAGGCTTGAGCCAACATTCTACGGACGTCTGCTTGCCTGTTTCTCTCTATCTTTTGATGCATCTATCCTCATAATCAAGTTCGGTGAAGTTGGATTTCTGCATGAAGGCATTCTTCTTGGTGTATTGATGGATACTCAACCCTTACCCATCATGCATCCTTTCGGGGAGGAAAATTTGGTAATTCCTATTAAGCAAATGCAATTTCTATTTTAAATCCATTAAAGGAAAAAGGCATCACTCTCATTGGTTATTCCCCTTTTCTTTCCAGTTCAGAAAGTACATTGCCTGTTACTTTAGCGGAGATAGTAACAGCCCCCCAGTTGGTCAAAAGGAGGCGATGTTAATGGCGAACCTGTGTGCCTTTAAGTTTTGGCAGCGCATTTTCAAGGTATTCACATCATTTATTCTTGAAGATCTTTCAGGTATTCATTCTCATATCTATATGTTGTATTCTTCTGAAGGACAACTATCGCATTGAGCATTTGAATCAAATTCTACAATTTGGTGACATGAAAGCTACAGAGAAGATGATGCTGAAGACTGAAGAAGAATGGTGCTTCTTTCATAATCTTGTGCAGTCGTCACTTAATCACGTCGCTGAAATATGTACAGCTGCAAATTTGTCCTTTGAGTTCTATCTTGTCAACGCTCTGCCCCTTTCTTTTTCCATTAGTTTGCCTTTTGAATTTCAATCTGTTTTTCCTCAGATGAAGATGTCCTGAGTTCATTGCATCGGTTTCGGCCCAACTTCCTTTGTACATCTGATTCTTTTCCTTCTTATTACTATCCTTACAATTTCCAACACGATTGTTTTCTTGAGCATCTGCCAAAGGAAGATGAAGATGCAGCTGGCCTAGATGACGAACAACTTAGTTCTTCTGCCGACAGCAGGAAATGTGTTGCTGTGCCGTTTGTTGCCCCAAATGACTTCCAGACAAAAAATGTGGCCGACAAATTGACAGCTGTTGTCAAAGAGGTATGATATTATACTTTTTGTGCTCCTTTTGCAGATACCTACGGAATTAAGTCTCCGTTGTCTGCAATTTTTAATTAGATAAGAGCTCATTACTCTGGAGGGGCACATGGTGATCAGCCCCAGAGTTCTACTGAGGGTGGTTACTCTGTAGACAGCATGGGTGAATTATGTATATATTTTCTTAGAGGATCTTGCAACAGGGGCAGTAATTGCTCATATTCTCACTCCTTCCAAGCAAAACAACCTATGTGCAAATTCTTCTTCTCTTTACAGGTTCATACTTCACTCTGTCTTTAATTTCATCATATATAATAAGCATGTGCGTGTTGACCGCATGTTAATTTTCGTTCTCAAAGTTTGCATAAACTTACCAAGTGAATGTTTGTGATTAAAGAATTCTTTACTGGTTGACTGAATCAAATATAGCAGTAGATAACATAGACAGTTGGTGGCATCCTATATATCTTATAGTTAACTTTGCACCGCTGCAATTCATAGGATTCTGTTTGCAGATTGAATGTGATACATACTTGAGATTCTCCCCCAATTTCAAAGGCATGGTTGTCTTGATCCATAACACGGTAGAACCCCTCCATATGTAATTATAAATTGATTGCTTGTGTTAAATTATCAGCATATCAGATTCCATGGCTTTGTTAATCATGCTCAATGGCACATGATGTTGAGGTTCTTGAATTTTGTGAGAGAACTTGAGAATTTCAAATTTTATGATCCTATCATTTGGAGGCCTGATATTGAAAGCTGCCTTGTTACACGTGCTTTGGGGCACTGCTTGGCACCTGCTTTAGTTTTTACGGAGTGCTTCATTTCTTCTTAGATGCTTGGCAAGTGCTCTAAACCTGGGGCAATAGGAACTTTCAAATGGTGATAATTCTTTAGCAGCTTCTGAAGGAGCCACACTGATCTGGAACATTCCTTTTGAGTACTTTACGTCTGAAGGTCCATAGCACTTTAAGAACACGC
This sequence comes from Melaleuca quinquenervia, assembly GCA_030064385.1. Lineage (NCBI taxonomy): Eukaryota > Viridiplantae > Streptophyta > Magnoliopsida > Myrtales > Myrtaceae > Melaleuca > Melaleuca quinquenervia. Next base: position 4,655,616 of record CM057728.1, on the reverse strand, counting down.
TTTGTTAATGTTCATTTGGAAGCCACAGCTATAAGCAACCACGGGCTATGTCACTAAAGGTAATAACACAAGTTATTGAAAAATAAACAAACCTTGATTGGGTAAATGTAAAATGGATTCTGTTGATGCTTCAGCCTTCATGGGAGTTGAAACGAAATAGGCAAATAAACATCTGGATTTTGTATCTAAAGAGATCAGAGGACTCTGAGCTTAAATCTGTTGTTTCTTGTAATAACCAAGAGTTCCAAAAGCTGGTATCAGGACTGCTTGCATATGGTCCTCCTAAGAGATTAGAGGTTTTTTAGCCTAAATCGGTCGCTTCTTGTCTGAAGCAAGAGATTCAAAAGCTAGTATTGGGATTGCTCGTGTAAGTGTACCTGTTGCTGATTGTATCCAAGTTATGCCACTCTCTCCACTTATGCTCTTAAGTTTTGATTTTGTCACTGCTGCTACTTTATTTCCCCATGCAAAATGCATGTAATTCATTAATTGATTGTGTAATTGGACTTACAGGGTTGTCGGAACGGTGATTCATGTCCCTTCTCTCATAATATGGGCACATCGTTTTCGTCAGTCAGTAGTCCTAGTTCATGCATCCCAGAAAATGACGATGCTGATCCCAATTTACTTATTCGGTTATTTCCTTTTGCTGATGATGGGGAAATTCTCATCTTGGATGACACCAACTTTCATTTTACCTCCAACATTGCCCGCAGTTATGATCCTTTAAGAATGGTAGTCACCACATCTCTTCTGGAATCCTCCTTATTCGACCCCTCATTGACTGATGTCAAGATTCTGTGGGGACTCCAGCACCCATACCAAACCATCATAGGGAAACGTGCCGAGGGCCAAGTTCTGTGGAAGTCAGTAAAATGTGTCTTATGGTTTCCTGATTTTGAGATCTATGGATATGGGAAAAATCTGGAGGGACAGAGAAGTTTTGTGAAGAACTTCTTTGAGTATTTGGCTATTCGGCTACTTGCTGACGCTTTATATGAAGTGTCGGTTATTCTTACCATGAATAACCTTAGGTTTTCACAACTGCAGGTAATTACTACTACTGAAAGATGGTATGATGTTTTCTCATTGCTGTGTTTGCTTAATGAAAGTATCTTGTAAAGAATCTGCAATCATCAGGCAATTATATATGCTTGGCGGGAGCATACTAGTTCCACGGATGGCCAGTTATCTAGTGTTTTTCATTTTAGTTGCTCGAGTTTTTCTAGTTCCATAGATGGCCAGTAATCTAGTTTTTGTTTTAGTTACTCGAGTTTTTCTTTCCTGATCAGTTACACAAATGAATTTTTCAGCTTGGTTCTGAGTAGCAGCTTTAAAAACTCATAGTAGCGTGTTCAAGACATCTTCTGTGTGTACCCGTCCTCAGCGCCCGATGTTGTTTTGACACCTTTGTGATTGTTGTTCCAGGTTGAGAAGCTGGCGAGGAGCAGCTTCTTCTTTCTCCGTGAGTCATTTTCATTCAACGAGCAGAGCTTTGGGGCATTGTCGGATGGTATACCCACCAAGAAACCAATGGTGGTGTCCAAGTCCATCTCGTATGTTTTTCACATGTACCCTCCCCCAGACGTTGAGCCCAGCGATTTCCAAGCTGCGATTGAACAGTCTCTGCATGAGCTTCAGTAATTTTCAGTTCCATGACTGTTCATAAATACTTTCGAGGATTTCTCCCGAGCTGGGTTCTTCAGTGAGTGCCCTTGAGTTTTGTTGTGTTAGGTTAAGACAGATGACGGGATTTTTATTCTACACAATCGAACTATCGGAAGTCATTGCCGATTGCGACATAGCTTCCTTGCATGGTGTGCTGGTCGACTCAAATTATCCTGAGCATCGCCAAACATTTTCGGGTCTTCTGGGCCATTGGAAGCTCTTCTCCAGTTCCGTCCTTTAGAGCTTGACCCATTTTTTCCGGCCCTGGCAAAAACACAAGGCTCTTACAGTCTTACTAACGTCTTCTTCAGGATGTTCGATGCCAATGCAGCCGTGGACAATTTGAATGTGAAGTGACCTGAGATGACTAGTAGGACATTAATACTTTGGATCGCGTGGGGATCACCCCACCATTAAATGCACCCCTAGTACAAGGGTGAGGGCAATAAATGGTGGGGATCATCTAATGTGGATTACTCCACGTTAGCTTATCCGGATCTCTTTGAATCTCAGATTTTCTAATTCATAGTATAGTTGCATTTGGCGCCTTACAATTGGGTCGGATAGGACTCTTTTCTCCTTGCGTGGAAGGAGACAAGGCTTAACAAATGCACGTTCACAAAAAGAGGCTTTGAAATTCCAACTAGGGGTTAGCCGTGGAAAAGTTTAAATCTATGGGTCAGGCCTTCAAGGGGACTTTTCTTAAAAAGTCAGGTTGTGAAAGTGAACCGAGCAACCAAAACGTGAAGTAGCTCAGATTCTTGCCTTGTATTATGGGTAGAGTTTGGTTTTTCATAAAATCAATAGTTTTTTTTATTCTAAAGCTGCTTTTGAGCTGATCTGAACTCATGGGTCTATTTATTTATTTTTTTGACTATGATTAATGGATACTCTTTTTTTTTAATATCAGAATTCTATTTTTATAAATAATCAAAAGAGAGTGACAAAAAAATCGATAACAAAATAAAGAGGTGAAAAGATGGTTGGTCCGACTGGTCTCATATTTGTTTGAAGATGGGATTAATTTGGTTTGACAATCAAAATTAGATTGAGCCGCACCGTAAGTGATGTGGATAATTTGAATTTCATTTATTTCATAATGTATGATTGAAAAGTGTTTTCTAAAAATCATTACGTGTGCCATTAATAAAAACTATTAAACGAAAGGTATTTATTATTCGCGAAAACACTTATGCATAAATTGTCTTTAGAAATAAAAACATTTTTCTTTAATTAATTAGTTTGGACTATATAAATAATTATCTCGAAGAAAATAGTTTTTAAATTATTTATTTTCGTGAAATAAATCGAGATCGAATTTACAACTTTTTTTTATTGAGAAGTGCGTGATCCAAACGTGGATGGCGTGTCGAATTGTGAATGGACCTTCCGAGTTTCTAAATGCTCGGGGGCCATCTCTCAAAATATCCGTAGCCGTTTCGTCTTCCGGAACCTTTTGTACGAATCAGCTGCGACCGCAAGTCTTCCGAACTCTACCAATTCCAACAGCGAGCGGCCCAGATCAACTGCTGCTTCCTCTTCTTCTTATTATTCGCAAAGATCGCAACTTTTTAGGCTTAAACCCTTCCGTCTCCATACCTTCTTCACACAACGGTCAACTCCATTACCTACCATGCTTTGCCAATGTCGCCCTCCCACAAAGCTCTAGCTTCCCGTCACTCCATCGACTCCTGCGCCGTCCAGCTCCACTCGTGGAGGCCCTTCCGTCCCAAAGCCCCCGAATTCGATCACCCTCAGATACCCAACTCCTCCTCCAATGGCGGCGGCGGCGGCGGGTTCCACTCCAAGCGGCCCTGCCTCTCCGATCGGGTGACTTCGTTCTCGATCGACGCCGCCCTCGACATGTCGAGGCTTACTCTGTTCGACGACGACAGGCCGGTCGTCGACGTGCGGAATCCGAAGAGGAGAGAGAACCTCCAGCTGATCGCGAGGAAGCGGAGGCGGAGGGGGTCGAGGTCGGTGTCCGGGCGGAGCAGCGATCGGAGCGGGACGCGGCGGTGCTGCTCCGTCGGGGCGTCTGCCGCGGCGTCGGATTTCCCGATGGCGGTGGGGACGGACTCTAGCGGAGAGCTGTTTGGGAATGGGGATTGGGCGTCCGACGTGAGCGAGGCGCGGAATAATACTGGCTCGAGGAGGGATAAAGATGGGGGTGGAGGAGGAGGGAGTGGGGACAGGGAAAATTTGGGCTTGGGTTTTGGGCAAACTGGGAATTTTGGGGATGTGGTTCCAGGGAATGAGTCGGGTTATGGAAGTGAGCCGGGCTATCGCGGTGATGCGGAGTTTGGTTATGGGGATGAGGTGGAGGAGGAGGAGGAGGATGTTAGGGCATTGTTTTGGGGCCTTCAATTTGGAGGTATATAACTTTTGGCTTTGATTTGCTTTCTCTGGATCTTTGACGATTTTGTTAAGTTTTGTCATATTTACTTGAATCCTTATATTTTGTCCGCCTGCAAATTGGTATTCTGAAGAGAAGAAGGGTTTTTTCCTCTCTTTTTTGAAGGCAAATAAGATATAATGATAATGTATAATATGAAATTGACTAGTAGTGGCATTTTGATATGATTCTTTACCATGATTCTCTCTATTTTATTTTGATGGGTTGATACTGATAGTGGGTTTAAAATTGCATTTGATTGACTTATGATGCATCATGTCGGATTTGCATGATTGAAGTTGTGGTAGATTGTTTAAAACTTCACCATTTGGCTATTCATCTGTTGACAATGTGATAGAATCGTCTTGAATGCTGGAAGGAGTAAGATTACGTATGATACAGTTTTTCATGTTCTCTGCGTACTCCATGATGATTACAGAGTTGAATAAATTGAATGAGGCTCACATGTTCTTTCTTCCGGTAGTCGTATGCTAGAGCCAATTCGAGTCTCTCTCTGCTTACTCTTGATTGTCTTGCAACTTGTAGGTGCCGTCGATTTCTTAGCAGTATCTATTAATATGGTGTTGCTCATGGTAGTGTGTTCCCTTCCTTCCTTTCTTTTTTTTTTTTTTTTTGTTATCCCCATCTATGAAGTTGGCTCATGAGACAAATGCAACTTCAACCTTCTTTTCCCTTAAATCCATGCTCATAGCACAAGATTGAGCATACTTACCTGTACATAGGGACAATTTTTGATAGAGTAGATCCTTAAGCAACATGCACAAGGCCTGGAGTTTGAGGAAACTTAAGATGTTAAGTGAGTTCAAAACAGAAGGCATCTGGTTCACTAAAGAAAGTATGAAATTGACTAGTAGTGGCATTTTGATATGATTTTTTACCATGATTCTCTCTATTTAATTTTGATGGGTTGATACTGATAGTGGGTTTAAAATTGCATTTGATTGACTTATGATGCATCATGTCGGGTTTGCATGATTGAAGTTGTGGTAGATTGTTTAAAACTTCACCATTTGGCCATTCGTCTGTTGACAATGTGATAGAATCGTCTTGAATGCTGGAAGGAGTAAGATTACGTATGATACAGTTTTTCATGTTCTCTGTGTCCTCCATGATGATTACAGAGTTGAATAAATTGAATGAGGCTCACATGTTCTTTCTTCTGGTAGTCGTATGTTAGAGCCAATTCAAGTCTCTCTCTGCTTACTCTTGATTGTCTTGCAACTTGTAGGTGCCGTCGATTTTTTAGCAGTATCTATTAATATGGTGTTGCTCATGGTAGTGTGTTCCTTTCCTTTCTCTTTTTTGTTATCCCCATATATGAAGTTGGCTCATGAGAAGAACGCAACTTCAACCTTCTTTTCCCTTAAATCCATGCTGATAGCACGAGATTAAGCATACTTACCTGTACATGGGGACAATTTTCGATAGAGTCGGTCCTGAAGCAACATGCACAAGGCCTGGAGTCCGAGGAAACTTAAGATGTTAAGTGAGTTCAAAACAGAAGGCATCTGGTTCATTAAAGAAAGTATGAAATTGACTAGTAGTGACATTTTGATCTGGTTCTTTACCATCATTCTCTCTATTTTGTTTTGATGGGTTGATACTGATAGTGGGTTTAAAATTGCATTTGATTGACTTATGATGCATCATGTCGGGTTTGCATGATTGAAGTTGTGGTAGATTGTTTAAAACTTCACATTTGGCCATTCATCTGTTGACAATGTGTGAGAATTGTCTTGAATGCTGGAAGGAGTAAGATTACATTTGATACAGTTTTCATGTTCTCTGTGTGCTCCATGATGATTACAGAGTTGAATAAATTGAATGAGGCTCACATGTTCTTTCTTCCGGTAGTCGTATGTTAGACCCAATTCGAGTCTTTCTCTGCTTACTCTTGATTGTCTTGCAACTTGTAGGTGCCGTCGATTTCTTAGCAGTATCTATTAATATGGTGTTGCTCATGGTAGTGTGTTCCTTTCCTTTCTTTTTTTTTTGTTATCCCCATATATGAAGTTGGCTCATGAGAAGAACGCAACTTCAACCTTCTTTTCCCTTAAATCCATGCTGATAGCACGAGATTAAGCATACTTACCTGTACATGGGGACAATTTTCGATAGAGTCGATCCTTAAGCAACATGCACAAGGCCTGGAGTTTGAGGAAACTTAAGATGTTAAGTGAGTTCAAAAAAGAAGGCATCTGGTTCATTGAAGGTTTTTCATTTGGTTTGACATTGAGAGCAAACCTGCTTTGATCATATCTCATTTGAACTTCTTTTGCTCACATATCTTGCTTTACATTGATTCTCTATTCAAGCTATATAATACTTAATCCACTTTTGGATGCTAATACCTTACCGTCAAGGTGTACATGACTATGTGCTATCTCTTGCAAAACCTTTTATGATTTAAAGCACACTAAGTATTTACTTTACTATGAACTGCCAATGTTGTTTTAGCCCTTGCTTTCTATGTGAAGCATTCATATTAGATGTTCGTGTCTCTTCATCGTTTTTGTGTGACAACAGAATCTGCATATTTTGCAGACTAATCCATTCTCCCCAACTTATATATTATTAGTAGCCAACTATGAGTGGCTTACACTCTTCCAAGATAGTCTTGGTCAGTTCAGCTGGTGGAGAGAGATTGAGAAGTCATCTCCAGGGTCTTTAGTTATTAGGTCTTTTCAGTCAAATGATCCTCCTTTTGTATGTCTGCATTCTTTCATTCTAGTGGCTTGTCTCATCTTATTTTACTTTGGTATGTTTGTGTCATATACAGATTCCAAAATGGAGATGGTTGGTGAGAACACATTCACAGATCAGAAGGCCCATCACAGATGCCGTAGGAAGAAGCACGACTTTAGAATGGTTGAACCTTCTAGATAGGTAATCTCTCTTTTGAACGATTGCATCTTCTTCCGTTACTCGACAGCCAGTTTTAGTAAGTTCACTGGCTCTTGGATTGAGCGTGGTTTGAAAAATTACTTCATGCATGAGAGAATAGTCAATGTAAGCATAATTTCTCACTTTACAGGCTGAAAGCTTAAGTTGGTTTCTTCGACTATGACTATGATTTGATAGTGACTTCATTTTAGGATTTCCATCTGTAAGGAGATCAGTTAATGAAAACATAGTGTTGTCTTGTTGTAAACGACATTTCTTAGGGAAAAGCTAATTGTGTACATTCGTGCAGTTGGTTTAGCTTTCCTAAGGGGCTTTGGCCCCCAAAGCCCCTTTGGGATTAGGAGGTGAAGTCGGAGTTTTGTTGCTTACAAATGAGCTGGCATGCAAAATTCACTTTGTACAATATGCCAATGCATCACATGCTTGTTAGTGTCATGATTGTACAATATGCCATTGCATCACATGCAAAATTTCACATGGGGAATTCTTCCAATCGAGAAGGCACAACCCTCTTTCTCAGCAACTCATTGGCCGTGCGGGATAAAGCAAATGATTAGTGAAGGTCATAATGAGTTTAAAAAATGATTAGTGAAGGTCATAACTCAGATTAGTTTTAAAAATGTTCGGAATTGGTAAGTACAGCAAGATCCATACCAATAAGCCCATGGGGATTCACGTTCTTCTAAATGTAAAAACATGATAAATTTACATCCTCGATCCAGCATAAATGTGATAACCACGAGAGATCGTGTATAGCCACAAAACTATCGTTCGATATGAACTTTGACATTGGTGGATGCTAATCTTCCTCATCATCTTCTTGATCTTCTTCGTCTTCTTCTATGTCGTCCGGATGTTCTTCGGCGTTTTGTTGCTTGACTTGCCTCTTGATGTCTGCAGCATTTCTTAAAGGATAAGAAGGTATTTGTGGGTATTTGTGGGTGCACAATACATGATAACTCTGACGAAAAGAAAATCGGAGTACTGATCGGACTATATATATATATATATATATATATTCCAAAAGGAAATGTCTATAATAAGTTGTGTTTATGAAGCCACAAATTAATCCCAATAGGAGCGATCGGTTTTTTGGGCAATCTGGTTCCTCCCTAGAATTGAGAATCCGTCCAACTAGTCTTGGGACCAGACTGGATTAGATCCGTCGATTCGGGCTGATTCCCCAGCAATCTAGTGAGAACGAAAATTAAAAAAAAATTGACCTTTTTACTCTTTTTTTGTTTATGTTTTTGATAAATTTGGATAAGTATTAAAATTTCAAAAATTTAAATTGGGTCACTTTTTTATATCTTTTTTTTATGACTGAAAAATCCACCACAGGCCCCTATGTCCGAACGGCATCAAAGAGCAGAGCCGAGCCCCTCTCCTATAGTCTCCACTTAAGACGCTAGAAACTGCGGATTTTCAATCCTCGACTTTGGGTGATGAAGGAAAAACTCTTAATCAAAATAACTATCTACCATTGCGTGCTTTTTTATATCTTTATCCTTAATAAAATCTAATAAAATTATAAAAATTTAATCGATCAGATCCAGTTTGGTATAGTCCGGCCCTCCTAAGAATCGAAAACAAGACCATCCGAACACCCCTTCCACTTTTGGGAGCTGGGGATTGGACCGACACTTTCGAAAAACAATTCGGGCTAGGCCGGTTCAAGAAGTTCCTAGTTTGGGCTGGTTCAACTTGCTCACCCCTAGCGCTACTTTGTAAAGCTATTCAATGAATGCTCATGAAGACAAGTTATCAACCAACAAAAAGAAAAGAAAGTTGTAATTCACGGCTCACAACATCAATGAGCATGTCCCTCGATGCATCTACAGTCCTTTTTGTGTTTCTGCAGGAAAAAATTAGCAATGTTCAGTTAGCGTACCATATTCATTGAAGATGGTTCCACCTGAGCACAATCCTTCCTCAATTTTCACAAGTTGAAGTGTCATCCTAGGTCCGATTTCCTGAAGCTTCACCGCACTTTTTGACGAAGCTTGATTCACTCTACCAAGATCACTAGACAAGGTTACTGTGGCAGCTTCATCATCTGCTTCACTTTCTGATCCGTATCCAGCCCTTCAGACACACGGAAGAACACGTACAATTGAAGAGGAGTGATTAAGAACATGCAATGAATGACACTGCTAAAGACTTCATATTTGACAGAGAGAAAAGAGAAAGGGGGGGGGGGGTGGCGGAGTGGGTTATTTTCTCTCTGCCAATACTATTTCATCTCATTAACTCCTCTTTCACAATGAAATAAAAACCAAATACAACTGCATTTGAAGAATAGCAAGTTTACTTTGCCATCTGCAGGCAGATCCACCACATTCTAATGTCACAGGGACAATCCAAATATCTTTAGAGTTAAAATATGGTCAATGTAAATAGCCACTTGTGCCCTATACTATACCAAAACGGCACATACAGGTTAGCCCCCTATCCTCTAATATTCATGGTCTGTCATGGATCAAAAGACAAGAATACTTACTTTGTCACAAAGTCACTCACATCTTGTAGATTCCTAAGATCAGGGACTTGATGATTCTGCACAAACTTTCTAATTCTACGAGATACTCCAACAGGCTGTAACCTAATTGAATAATGACGAAAATCTACAAGTTTCATCTCTTTATTATAATTAAGCAAGACAATTCTCTGACAAGAAGAGAGTTTTACCTGAAAATACAACAAAGATCAAATGTTAACAAAGCACAAAAGTGTTAATGTCACAAAAGTGTCTAATGACACATGATAGAAAAATATTAACTACTCACGGTGTTAATGTCAATGGCTGGAAAAATATTCTGAAACATAATAGTTGTGAGCTTCAGATGTTGTTCACCAGTCCCAAATCCAGAAAGTACAATCTGAAAGTACAACGAAGACTTTGGTAAATGAGACATGATACCAGTCCAGATGGAGAAATGACCGGATCTCCTGGTCCATCTTTTGGTCACCACTCTAGATAGACAGATCTTAGCAGAAAAACTGTTCTATTTCAAATCAATACAATATATAAAAAAGCAGGAGATCAGAGACAATTAATTTGAGTCAGAGTATCAGATCATCATCCTTTCTGTTTTAAGGTTTAGAGGTACAAATGCTTCAATAAAAGGCAGTAGAACTCATTTTTGGCTTATTTGCATCTAACAATTCAACTAAGGGACGCATATTCAGGACTCAAAATGAGGCTTGACCATTCTGGAGAGTCAAAATCAAGCAATAAGCTCTCAGTATTTACAAGACTTCATAAAACCCTCATAATCAATCAAATGATCTATATATAACACGATAAATTTTACGCAAAGAGATGGTCAACTTGTACGAACCATATCTATCTAAATCCTTCTCACCAACTGAAGCTACAATTTGTTTACTCGGCTGAAAAATTTCCAGACAGTATATGGACACACACCATTTATTTGCACCATTGCATCTCTTTATTCTGGGCCAAGAATTTTCTAAATAAAGCAAAGATACATTATCACCTCTTATTGGATTCATAATATTACAAAATTGTAACTACATAATATTGAAAGCAACCTCAGGTGAAACAAGAAAAATCCTAGTAGCCCGAAGGTTCGAGCATTGTGCATATGATATGGTATCAACTACACACGACATCATCTTTGTCGCAAAGAGGCTCTTCCATGAACAGAACATGTGAGTACGGGATCCTTTGCAACAAGCTTAGTTGAACACAAATGCTTAATAGATGAATTTTGAAGTAAGCAACCAAGGAATAATAAGGACAAATAAAAAAATAGGCGCAGTTCTTCAATTATGAGATTACCAAAGGAGGGTTTTTGAAAAGATCCTTTGGACTTCTAGGACGCAATTGAGATTGTGCGACATCAGCTGCCAGAGAGTATTCCTTAATCTTAAAAGTAAGTGTGGGGCCTTGTGGTGTCCTTGCAACCCTCAAGTAAGGTGCGGTCTCGGTTTTTGACAGCATGAGGAAATGAGTAACACCCATAGGTCCAGCCACATTCAAAAAGTCTTTGAGGTTATTCCTTTTCTTCTCCTGCATGAACAAATAAGGAAAAGAGATGCAAAGATTAAGTCCTATCGAAAAGGCGCATAGAACAAAGAAAAGAAACATGCAGATTGAGATACTACAGATAAAGTTATAAGTGATCTGCAATTCAAATTAGGCATTAGCGACAGATGACTACAACTCCAGATTAAAAGTTATAATTGCTGCAGAAAGTCCATATACTATGCTATTTTCTAAAGGCTACCTGAACTATTGAATGTCAATATACTGACAAATTAAACTCAACTTTATTCTTTTAACATACACACTCAGCTCAACCGATGCAATTGTTCAACCTTTGATAGAATAAATTTCTACATATTTCTTCAGTAATTAAAAAAAAAAACACATCAAAGCAACATCCACCACATTATAGCGGTCACCTTAAGCATAGGCTACACATAGCTCGGGGAAAGACTATTATCAAGTTTAGCAAAATATAAGGATTAGACCTTGAGTTTGAGCGCAGTATACGGGAGCATTAGCTTCCTCAAGTCCATTTCAAGTTGCCTCAGGGGCCCTGGCAGCTTCCCCCTTGAGAAGACAAAGCTCTTAGGGATCTTATCCCCAGTTATGTGATCAACATTCCCAGTCTTGGGTTTTTTCATAACTGGCTTTACAAATGCCTTCTTCTTATTCTAATTGAATTCAAAACACAATAGAAAGTTAGTGCAGAATAAGATAAAATTACAACTACCATGCTCAATTTACTTTTTCCTGCATAAGACTATAAATATAATTTCATCGCATCTCTATCTCTTTTCTCAACCAAGAACATTTGTGCCAAAATCGAACCATACATTTCGAAAACGGGCCATCGCGTTGTTTCACGATCTCCACAAGAAACCCCAATGTCTTGCTACACCTTCCAGATTAAGCAGATGCACATGCACGATGCACGTTGCTATATGATCAGGCAGTCCCTATAAGAGAGAAAAGTAAATAAGCACAATAAATATGTAGAGAACGAAGCAAGGTACCCAGCTGAACAAGTTCGACCCAGTTCCCATTAAGTAAACACAGAAGTCCTCGCCTCGACTTTTCTACAATCTTGAAGAGTATCGATAAACATAAATCTAGACCTAGCATTTTGCATACAATAAGACGACAGATGAAATCCAAGAACAATCGACCCCTTTCATACCAACGCACTTCACCCGCGTGGGCAAGAATCCGGTATTCCAATCCATATTCCACAAGAATTCGAGTTCTCAACTCCACGCACAAGTAAGCAGAACAAAACACAGTGTTGAAGATGTATAGAAGGAGCCCAGCCAAAGACTATACTAATTGATCACTTCAAAAGATTACGCAGCGAACATCGCAGCTCCATTCAGAACCCGAGCTAGAAAGCACGAACCCAAAGCCATGTCTCACAAGGACAGGTTACCTTCGCGCTTGATGCGATGATAGTAGCACGAGAGCAAACCCTGGTTCCGCAGCCCCAGGACGAAAGGGGAACAACGAGCGGATGGTGGCGAGTTTGAGGAGAAAGACGCGACCGTTGGGCTGCGGCTTTTACCAGGTTGGGGGTTTTCCGGCTTTTGTAGGGTTTTAGGGCTAATTCGACTTCCTATTTGACCCGAACAAAAAAAAAAGGAAATAAATAGGCGAAGTAGATGGGACAGGGCGATCAGCTGAGGACACGTGGGCGGTCCCGTTCCATCCTATTTTGGCGTTCGGTAGGGTGAGAAGCAGGGGAGAGTGCACGCGGGGGAACCGGATTGGGCTAGAAGCCCAAACCGGTGGGGAGAGTGGAGTCCGGGCTTCCGGGCCTCACACGGGAATGGGTCCTCAACGAACGGGCTGGAAGAAACAGACACCAGGGCTGGGCTTTGGGTCTTCGGATCCTGCGTGGGGATGGGCTGAAGCTCCGAGAACGGGCTGGAAGGACCAGCAAGGCCCAACTCCCAGGCCTGGACGGGATTGTATGGGCAGAAGCAGCGACCAGCTCGTCTCCCAGCTCCATGCCCAGCTCCCTGCTCGCCGGACGATCGACGACCGAGACCTGGATGGGCGGCGACGCGCGTATCTCGCGGACCCAGACCTCTTTGTGACTCCATCGTGACTCTCCGACACGAATCGAGGACGTTCGCAGCGGTTGAAAGCAAGAGAAAAAGGCGCGCCGCTTCAAAACACACACGGCCTCACTCGGGTATTTGATCAAACAGTAGGCGTACGAAGGAAAATATGATGAGTTAATGGGTCGAAGACTCGAAGGAGTCCAGATCTCTAGCCAAGGCATGCAAAGGATAAGCGAGGTCCAAGAATAACGCAAAAGAAGACATGGAAGAGGGGGCAGGACCTAGTTCTACCCATGAATGGTCACGGCAGTTGACAAACCAAAACAACTTGAGAAACGTGGTGAAGGGGGACGCCCTACTTGGTACAGGAACGCCGTGGATCAATGGGCGCGCTCGAACCAAAGCCGTTGCCGATTCAGGAAGCTTTCCTAATCGCGATCCTTGGAAAATCAAAACATGAGGTTGACTTACCGACAAGTGGAAAGGTGTTGACGTTGGAGCGGGAGGACGTCACCGGCGATACCTCGAAAACGGGGTTGGGAAGCATCGCCTAGTGGCTCCTCGGGGACGTGTCAACTTCCCTTCTTCTCCTTCTCTCTTCCTTTTCTTCCTCTTCACCGTCCCCTCAAGTTTTCTTTCTGCCTCCTTCTCCCCGCGTTTTCTTTCCTCTTTTGTCTCGTTTTCATCCAAAATCTATCCCCAATCCTTTTTTCATTCTAAAGACAGAAATTTTAAGGAGATTTACCAAATAAGTTTCTTATCTCAAACTCGTCTAGGGATGAACTAGAATCATGATCAAATGCACCCAAATGATGTTCCTTATAAGAAGAAGAGAAAAAAAAAACCGCCAAGGGAGAGGAGCCAAAAAAATAAAAAACGTGAGGCATTGGCCAAAAAAGGGATATGTTGATATTAAGCACGATCGGTTCCTAAGTGATTTGAATCCCACTTAGTGATTGGAAGCTGGACCAAAGAGACCAAAATGGAGAAAAAGATTGGTGCTTCCTTGAGATTGGACTTATACCATTATGGCTCTCAAGTGGTCTTATAGAACTGGTTACATGTTTATTTTCAACACTTCCATTTTATTCTTAAATTTCTTTAGATATTTCAAACATTCTTACTCGTGGAATAAAGCCAGATCATGTGACTTTTGCGATGGCCGAACCACAATAGTAAAGTACTTTACTTTAAAGATTTATACGATAATGTTAAGCGGAGCATGACAGTAATACCTTATGGATTTTTCCCTTAAATTAGACCGAGGCTGCTCATATTTTAGCAGCACAAGTCCATGAGGAGCCCCGTTAGCGTAACAAATTCTTAGAGAAGTAGAGCGTTGGGTATTCACCTCGATGAGATGCGATTGTAATAGGCCGAAAACAAAACAAGAGAGGGAGGCAAAGAGCTAAGCGGGAAGGAAGTGACCAACTCAGGCGAGAGTCGAGCAAGAGAGCGAAACTGTAAGAAGGAGGCAGCGATCGAGCAAGAGTGACTAGGATTTTAGAAAGAGGGAGAGAGTGGGTTGTGCATGCATGCGAGAGAGCGACTTGGTCGTGTTGTGAAGGATTAAGCATTTTACACATTTAAGGATTCATAAGAAATTAAAAAGAGCCGATCAAGTCTAGGTGACTAGCTCAACTTGTGAAAGAAATAATTGAATAAAAAATTATTGATTTTTATTTCTTGAAATCAATAATCGGATTAGTACTTGAGAATGGCCATGTTTGGTTCGATCCGAATGATTTCCGTTATTTATCCTTTAATTAATACATATTAAAGGAGTTAATTTGAAACAAACGGTTTTAGTCTCGGCCCACCTTTTTTTATGGGATGATGGCCCGCATGAGTCCCTGCAAGGGAAAAATTTAGGGTGGGCCGGGACCAATGGGCCTCTATAATCAGAGGTGGCCACTTGTCGGGTGAGCCCCACCCCTTGTGAGAGAGCGCGTGCGGGACCCACCCAATAGGTGTATCCCTGATTAGAGAGCGCACCCAATATCCTCTTGCGAGGGTGATTGGGAGGACGCGAGCTCGATCCGTCAGGTGCAGGGAGATTGGACCGTTGATTTCGCGTAATTCAAGCCCGGTCTTAACTGGTCGTCTCCAGTCCAACCACGATGGATCGTCTTCCTTCCTCGTTTCCGAGAAAAGCAAAAGATGCTCAGGAATCGACATAGGGACCCACCTCCCTTTTCCTTGCGGGAGAAGGTAACCGCCCTTAAGATCGCCTGCTCCCGCGACCAGCATACGCCGTTTCCCCCGAAACGAGTCAGCCGACGGCAGTCGGAGTCAATGACAAGAGGTCCTCCCCCAAGACCCATCCATAAGACGACACGTGTAGTCCCTAATACGACGCCCAGCATGGGATCAGCGGCGAGGCGGGAACTTCCTCCTCCTCCTCTACGAACTTTTTGTCGAGAAAGGGGGAAGGACGAGCACGCTTTGCTTCCACTTCCTTTCACTCGCCAGCAGCGACAGCGAGCTATATTGCGATCGGGACGCAGGGAGAGACAGAAGAAGCACTCGAAGGACTTCGACAATGGCGAAGCCATCTTCTCCGACGTCGTCGTGTAGCTCCTCGTATTCGTCTCAGTTTCCTTCTTCCTCCAGGTTTCCTCCCCTCCCCATCATGGCCCTTCGTGAGGAGATCCTCGAGAAGATCCTCGAGAACCGCGTCACCATCATCGTCGGCGAAACCGGATGCGGTACTCCTCTGTGTGTGCGTGTGTGTTTGCAGAGTGCTCTGCTGCATGCGTTAAGTCTAAGCGGTGACCGATGAATTTGAAATGCTGAATTTGGCGCTGCGATTTTGGACGATCGGGGTCGTTATTGGGAGATTTTACGCGAAGAAGTCCCTCGTCTCTCCTTTCGAGGCTTTCGAACTCATGAGATGTGAATCGAATGTATGCAATTTTTTTTTTATCGCTAGCCTTTCGGTTTGCGATTATCCAGCACGCACCTTTCCTCTGATGGCTAGTTAATCGACCGTATTATTGTATTCGATGGTGTTTTGCGGTTTTGGAGACTACACCGAAGGACCTGAAGTGTGCTTGAATGATGAAGTGGTCACTTCGCGTAGCTCCGTATTATTTGTCTTCGTGGAGCAGATACTGATGCTCACAAAACTCTGGGAATGTGGTTGCGTCAACGTTTTTGTTTTATTCAAGTGGATGAGAATTTTGTACTCTGTTTCATAGTTAATCTCTGCAACAGTGCCAACGCATGAAATGTCTGTCTAAAGAATTCTAATCTCATTTGTCTGATTATATAATGGAAGATTGGAAAGATATGAACTCATTTAGCAGCTAACCTTATAGACCGTGCATTTTATTCAGTTAAGCACTTCTATTCTCTGTTTCCCATTGCTAAAGACTTAAGTCGTATCTGGAATATGTAAATTTGGCTTGGTGTGAGGATGTAATTGATTTATTATTGTTATTATTTTTATAAAGCTGAATACAGTCTTCCATTATCTAGCCTTTAAAAGGAGTTAAAAAGATTATTCAGGATCCAAATAGCTTGGTTTTTCTTGTCCTATATTTGATTGTCCTTCAATTTGAAGGAAGCTTCCAATAAAAACTAAAGATGGGGCCGTCAAGATCTGTATCATCAGAAGTCTTTATTGGCTGAATGTTGATTGTAGACCGATTTAACTGTGTAATCCAATACTGGGATGATTATATTCGTGCTTGCTCTGAAGTTACAAATGTGGATTGGGAATTGAATTTAATTGGAAACTGTGTCATAAACTTCTCTGCATCTGATTGATGCTACCACCTGTTCTTGTTAGTCCTCCACAGTTTGCTGCTTGAGATCAATCTGATTGTATCTTCCAAATATTCAGGGAAGAGCTCTCAAGTGCCGCAGTTTCTGCTAGAGAGAAACATCTATCCCGTAATATGTGCACTACCTAGCAGAGTTGCAGTAGTAGCCATGGCAAAAATGGTTGCAAAAGCCCGTAATTGTGAGTTGGGAGGGGAAGTTGGATATCACATTGGTCATTTAAAGAATATATCATCCAGGTAGCGATGCACTCTCTCTCTCTCTCTCTCGTCCACACATGCAGGAAAATTTTTTAAAGAAAGAAACATGTGCGTCTTTTATTTATTTATTTTTGGTAAATAACGATCGAAGTGGATGGACACATGCGTCTTTTATTACTGTTTCATTAAATCTAGAATTAGATGGTCCATGATGTTTGATGTGCTGTCTATTTCTTTGGCCTTCTGGAGCTGTTGGCTGGTACTACCAATAGTCATGCATTGTTTTTAATATCTACTGTCCTTCATTACTTTTGAGCTAATCTTTAGTGAACTTATTTGCAGATAGGTATTGTTTTCCACTCTGCTGAACTAATAAATTATAGAGGTGGACAGTCTTATAAGTTAAGTTGGCCAAACTTATTTGGCCATACCACTACAGAAATATGAACTCTTTTCCTTTCTATATTTTATGTGTGAAGAGTTTCCAAATTCCATGATCATCTTAAGTAGTGAAAAATGTGTCCATGAGCATGGTGATTTCAACATCTGCACAACTGAGGAACCATTCTGTCATCGGTATACCATATTAGTGTGAAGTGCGACATGCAAAATGTGCTATGTCATTCGTCAAGCTTTCGCATGTGAAGTAGTTATAGGGTCTGAATTTTTATTTAATACGAAACGCTCAAAATATTTCAAAATATACAAATATTGAAATGTACTTTCCTGTATAATTTGTTCACAATTTTCGAAAACCTATAATCTTTATTTTCTTTTTTGAAATTTTGGAGGGGAAAGTCATAAATAGGATAATAAATTGGACCAAATAGGTCCATGTTCAACCTTGTAATGTATTTTTCCACTCAAATGTGATCTTAGATTTCACTGATCATTTTATTTTCTTTGATTTCATATGGCAAAGTTTTTGTCATATTTATGTCATCAGTGCATGTTCAAACATGTAAATGCAAGAGTCATTCCATTGGTTTATTATCTATGTATGTAATAGTTCAGACATTTTTTCTTTTCAGTGGCTCAAGCTAATTTACATTGTTTAACCATTTGGACCTGCCGCTAGGCATCTGTGTTCTGTCTATCTTACACTGAAGTCCTTGTTCCTTTGTACCTGTCTTCTTTTACAGCTCAAAGATTGCTTTCAAAACCGTGGCAGATTTGTTAGATGAAATATGTGAGCAGGGTCTCGATGCGCTTGATTACAAGGTCGTCATACTAGATGAAGTGCATGAAAGATCTGTCGAGTCTGATCTCCTTCTTATCTGCGTGAAGCAGTTTCTGCAGGAGAACAACGACCTCAGGTCAGTTAATTAATTTTTCCTTGTATTTGATGCCATTTGAAGTTTGTTGCTTACTCTGCACAAAATGATGGTGTCATATAAGCTTTTTCAAGTAACTTTATTGATAATCACTGCTGGTGATACTTGGGGAGTCTGTGGTTGCGATGCAGTGCAATCTTTTTCCGTTTACCTTCAGGCATTTTATAATATGCATCACTTGTGAACATGAAAATCTCAACAGGCAGTTTATCGATAATGTGCTTATATGAGGTAGTAACACAAGTAGAATGTGAATGCATTTGATATAATAACTAAGTGAAAGAATCAATTACACTGGAAATATATACCGAACACCGTATCTTTGATTTGATGTTTCATGAAGAGTGGTTGCTTTGTGGCACTAGAAACTTAGTTCCTGTTTCATGTTTTACAGGGTGGTATTAATGTCTGCAACAGTCGATATTGCAAAATACAGGGACTACTTTGGAGATATTGTTAGGAATGAAGGAGTAGAGGTGGTCGCCATTCCTAACTCCAACCAGCAAACCATTTATCAAAGAAGAGTTCTATATCTTGAGCAGGTATAAACTCGGTTACCTCTCCAGATAGGCCTAAATTTGCAGCATTAGTTTTCAAGACCACTCAATGGTTGATCATTTGTCATTCTTGTTTCACGTGGAATTTCAAAGTGTGTTGGCATAATTTTTTCTTCTAAAAATGGACTTTACTTTCAGTTTTAGTAAATATATTTGGCTTTTATTTAACAGATAACACCTTGAATTTTTAAAAGCAGGTAATTATTGGCAATTTGAGTCATTTAAAGGCACGTAAACTTTTTTTTTCCTATTTTTTTAATTTTCGAAATTATTATTTTTAAATATTTGGTGGGAAAGTCATATATATTTATGTTTGCAGCAAAATCATAAGTAGTTTAAGATGTTCCAAACAAACAAATCCTGAACTGAACTTTGTCCTTGAATTTATTATGAAGTAAAAGAAGACTGGAATCTCCTACTGCCTATTCACTTATTTGGGCCACCCATGTTTTTGCACTTACCAAATGCTAGAAAAGTTGGAAGGAAGTAGTTCTTGTGGCAATTCTTAGCGGTGAAGCATAACGCCTTTGGGGCAATGCTTGCGAGTACTTGCTTCTGCTTTTAGGAGTCTGCTTGAACCGGTTTGAAAGCAGATTCAATAAGCAATCCAGGGCTGATTTGGCTGCTGTGCCCGTTCAAACTTTTAATTGTAAATGCTGGAGAATACTCGTGAAGTTTGTTTTTACTCTTGAAATCATGACGCAAGGGTCTATCAAGATAATGTTGAGATTTGTCAAGGATTTATTGCCCAAATGGTTGATGTTTTTTAATTAGAATGTGAATAGGAGTATAGTTTTATCTCTTGATCCATAGCATAATCTTAGTTAATTTTATCTGAATGAGGCACTATCGTCAATTGGTTACATTTTCGTGGTTAATTATTTTTTTTTCAATTTTCTTTTTCCTAGTTTAGGTTTTCACTCATATAAGTATGCGCTTTATTTTGATGTAAAGCAGCTCATTTGTGAGCATGTTGTGACTAGTGCGTGTTTTGTGGTTTCATTTATCGGCCCATTTCTGCTGTATCAATAGTTATTGGAGCTGGTAAAATCGCTAGTGAGTGGAGCTATGTTTGGTATGATGGCAATGGAAGCAACCGTCCCGCTGAGGAAGATTTGGGGGGCGCAGGCCTTGTGGACGGCTACTTGTCGTCTCAAGGCATCTTAACGAGCCATGAGACAGAATCTTCAATTAACTCTTGATATGTTAGTGGAGCGGCTCGGTCTGGGGGAAAAACCGGAGAGGACTGACGAAGTGGCGCTACGGATGAATAATCCTTGTAGTTCAAAGGTGACTGGTCGTCCAGAGCCTCGTTATGAGTGCCCTACGTAGAGGAGTTTGATCCAGATTGGGATAAGCTGGGAAATGATTTTGGAGGTAAGTGCGGAGATCACCGCTTCAGCTGAGATAGGGATGTGGACTGTGTTGAACGGCTGGAATCAACACGGTGGGAGAGGTAATTGACACTGCAGATAAACCCATAGCTAATTAGAAAATTGTTGAACTTGTCTGACCATGCGCCTGGGGGCTTGTTTCAAGCCATATAGTGCTTGTCCAAGTAATCACATGATTAGGCCAAGATGGATTGTTGTATACAAGGGGCTGCTCCATGTTTACTGGAATATCAATATCTCCGTGAAGGATTACATAGAATAGTTGCCAAATGGGCCAATTATGAACTACTGCAACATCAAGAGTGATTCGAGGGGTTCCAGGCTTAACAAAAGGATTGACTGTTTCTAAAAAATGAACACCCTCTTCTTGATGAAACCCCCTGGCAATTAGTCTAGCTTTGAGAAGATTGAAAGTTCCGTTTGCACGAATTTTGGTTTTGAAGATCCACATGAAACAAACAAAGTTCATGTTTTATTGTCGAGGAACAAGATCCTTGGTATTATCTGTGGCAAGAGCGTATATTTTGTCAACCATTGCTGCTTTCCTCTCAGAATGTTTGGGAGCAGAGGCGGTGGTGCGAACATTAGAGTGATTGGATGAGACAACAATGTTAGCATAGTTGGGATTATGCTTTGAAGCACCTGACTTAGACCTAGTGATCATGGGATGCGAGGGAACAATAGCTGTGCAATTGAGTGCGACACCAGATGTCCCAAAAAAGGGCTTAACTATGGTATTGTTGAGACTAACAATTCAATCTAAAAGGGTTGAATAGGTTGACTTATAACTTGAAAATCTTTGCAGAATATTTTAACTTTGATAGACATAATGTTCAATAATGCCGTGTGCAAATACTTCTATCAAACGGATATAAAGATGGATAAGGAGATAGACAATTTTACATGCAGATTTTATAGTGGGTTGGGTTATAGTAAGCTTATGTCCAATTTACCAGATTAACAACCATCAACAAGGTTGGAATTCACTAGTAATTTAAGAGTTGTTTCAAAATAGCAAGTGCTCTTTCTATGCAAAGTTGATTAATCTCACTGTCAATAAACTAAGCACTGCTATTATACTCGTACATTTCTCTGTTCACAGATTACAAGCAGCATGATCTCTTGATAGTGTCACAAATGAGCAGTAGCATAATTGCAATTAGGAGAGAACAAGACAATATAAGAGTTATAACTTCCTCAATTTTTCGCCAACCCTTTCAGCTTGATTTATAGAACTTCAGTCTTCAATTTAGCCATTGGAGAGTTGTCGAGAAAGTCAAAGAACCACGGGGGTTGAGAGACCATCGCCGGAAATCTGGCCGTCCATATAGTCTGACTGTCCGGGTAAAAGTAAATTTTCCCTAAATAGAGTATGCTGCCTCTATCAAAAGCCTATTTCTCTGGCTATTTGAACAAAACAGGCAAAAACTACTCCAACTCAATTCTAGTCCTTCCATGCAAGTTCCAAGCCGCTATTCACCTTTTGTTTGACATCCAATCAACCTAAAGGTAGTCGAGGTCTTCTTGAGTAGGTGATAGAGGCACGATAAGGTCTCCTGGTCAGTTGCCTTTATTTATGATCCAATGAGTTTATCTGAGCTACTTGCTGAAAATTTGACTTTTCATTTTTTATCCATTGGTTTTATTCAGTATATATGAGATATAACTCTACATAGACGTTCATATTCTCATTATTTCTGCAAGTTCTCACGAACACCTTGTTTGATCGAACTTATTATGTTTCTATCAAGATCTATCTGTCTTGACTGTATACTTTGGACACCATCGCTGTAGTGGAGCATCCTCGTATCAACTTCCCCTGATTAGGACGCCATCTAAGTTTATCAAATTATAATCAAAGTAGATGATTTTGTCACTTTCAAAATATCATAAGGAAATGTCCCTGAAAATCTCTCTCTCTCTCTCTCTCTCTCTCATTGACAAAACTATATAAAAATATTTAGATGTGAGAGAAGTAAATGAGCAATTTGTGGATTAAGATCGCGATTAAATAGGATTTGACTTGCTTATTAGGCTTTGAAAATATAAGAGTTAAAAACTTGATCATACACTTACAATTGAGATAGTCTCCAACCATGGATATGATCAAGGAATATAATGAGACAAATGATAGAAGCAGAAGAGTTCAAAATTAGAAGTTTAAATTTACTATGGCTTCTATTTAGAGATAGTTTAGTAATTCCGTTGATTTCGCGAAGAATAATTGATTTGAAAAATATTTTTTTTGAAAATAATTACGTATATCATTAGAAATGATTAGTTAATTGAAAATCATTTCACTGCCTACAGCAATTTATTATTATATATTCATAAATGATTAAAAAAAATTTCGTTCATTCATTTTCTTAAATAATATAAGCAATTATTTTAGTAGAATATTTTCTTGATCATTAATATTCACTAACAAATAGAGATACGATTTACAAGAGCAGTCATTGAAAACTAATAATTATTTAATGAAGACACGAACATTGAAAAACACCTTCTTAATCAAGTGATACTATTTTTGAAATTTCTCAATTTCTTCCCCTCTTCTTAATATAACTGGTAAATTCATCCATATTTTAGCATGGATTAGTGTGAGGGCCGACTGGGTCAATGCATTTTAGAGAATTAATGGATTGCTCGATTCAGAAAAGAAAATGCCCAAAACCCTCTCGGAGGGACTCTAGCTCTCCGCAATTGAGGCATTGCTCTCCTTGATTTCTTCCTCTTGAAGCTCACCATTTGTAAGCACATCCTTCTCAGCAGGCTTTTTCTTTTCAGGCTTGCCCTGAGCCCTACCTTTCTACATTTTGGGAGGCATTCTTGCGGTTGTTTTCATCACTGTGGTCTGCTTTTGCATGATCACCGGGTCCTTTTGCCTGCACTTCCTGATAATATCAGCTTTTTCTTTCTTCCTCTCGTTCAGTGAAATCAACTTGATATGGTTCCTCGGGGGACAGCAGCAATACGACTAGATTTTCTAGTTGCAGCGTGTTTCTTGAAAATGTGAGCACCACGAGATGATTTAGGAGGCATTTTTGCAGAGATGAAGTTCAGAGAAGATTTCTAAATGAAAAGACGAGAAAATGAAGTTGGTTTTGAAAGGAGTTCAAGGACTTTGGAATGGTTTAGAAATTTGTAGAAACCGCACGGTAGAAAGTAAGTGTGTGTGTGGAGAGAGGGCACCAGAGTTTGAAATTTTTAATTTTCAAACAAGTAAAATTATCTTCTCTTAGTTCCCCCCTTAAATATTTTACTCCTAATTGTAAATTAGTGATTTCTGATATAGAGAGAATGAAAATACTGGCATTAATAGCAGTGGGTATGACGCAGTAAATGTCAGAACAGGCACGATAGAGAGACAGAGGCTAGTGTTAAAAAGAGGTCAGATAACACATAATGTAACTGTGCCATCGATTGTTGAGGCTAACAAAGCAATTTAGGATGATAAATACATTGATTTAAAATTTCAATAAGTTTTTATTGAATATTCTTTTATAGATACAGAAATAGTTTGATTACATCATATACAAAGCTTCTATCGTGCGAATATAAAGGTGAATAATGGGAAAGAAGATTTTGCATACAGATGTTGTAGTGCTTCGGTTATGTCAAGCTTACCTTCGTTCTACTAGACTATAACCACCAAAAAAGAATGGAATCAACTAATAAACTCAAGAGACATTATAATGTAGCAAGTGCTATTTTTACCTAAAATTGATGAAACCTGCCGATATTTTAAGTTTAACGGATAAACAAGTGCTATTTTTACCTAAAATTGATGAAACCGGCCAATATTTTAAGTTTAAAGGATGAAATACTTTAATTTAAAAATTTTCATTGAATATTAACTTTTATAGATACAAAAACAGTTTGATAATATCATAAGCAAAGCTTATATCCCACAAATAGGAAGATGAATAATGAGAAAGAAAATTTTGCATACCTTGAAGCCCACCTCCATTCTATCAGACTACAGCCACCGACAAGATTGGAATCCACCAGTAAACTCAAGAGATATTTTGATATAGCAAGTGCTGCCTTCACCTAAAACTGATAGAATCCACTATCAAATACACAAGCACCCAATTACCCTTGTGCGCTTCTCTATTAACATATTACAAGCAGCAAGAATTCTTAATGGAGAGAATCACAGATGAGCAGTGGCACGATCGCAAACAGAGAGAGAACGAGATAATATCAATCTTACAACTTTCTCAATTTACTGCCAACCCTTACAGCTTGATTATAATCTTTTATATAGAACTTCATTCTCTAATTTAGACACTGGAGAGTCTTCAAGGAAGTCAGAGTCATAGGAGTTGAGAGAGACCATTGCTGGAAGTCTGACTGCTGGTGCTATTTAAATTCCCCTAGCAAAAGTGCGGATTTTCTAAATAGTCTTCTGCGTCTATCAACAATCTATTTCTCTTGCTGCTTGAACAAATAGGCTAAAATTGTTTTGATATTACAAAAAAGAAATGCACTTTTTACATCCATTTGATTTAAATTGATATTCTCTAAACCTATATCTACTCTACCAAACTCGATATTATCAGGCTGGAATGCACTGATTATCTCGTGAGTAATTATAATGTAGCACGTATTCCTTTTTGCTGAAGCTCATAGATTCCATTATCAATAAAAGAGCATTGCTCTCACACGCGCACATCCCTCAAACTATAGACTACAGTGAGATAACCGCTCTTAAAAAGTGAGTAAAGTCATGCTTGTAACATAGTAAGGATATGAGTTTGTCAGTGATTGTAGCTTTCTCAATTTTCTGTTGTCATTCCTTTGGTGTGCATTGATCTTTTTATATAGTTTTCAATCTTAAGACTAGCTACTGGACAATATTCCGTATTCAATTTGCCCTTGGAGGTGATGGACACAACCACCAGAGATCCAATTGCTTGTACAATCAAATATTCCCAGTAATAGTGAGGTTTCTCCAAATAGAGTTGGCTGTACTTGGTAATAATACATTCCCCCAAATTGATGGCAATGAATTAGATTAGCTTCAATTAGTCATTCACGAATTCCAAGCCTTAGGCTAGCTGTAAAGTCCTTTTGACTTGGAAGATTAGTCAAAAGAATATACGGGTATTCTTATTGAGATCAAGTAACCATATGCTAAGTAAGTTCATCATAGTTGGTACAGGAGCTGCTTATGTCAACAATCTAGTGAGTCTATCCAAACTTCTAGGTGGTGGTTGACTTACATAGATTGCCATTTGT
Source organism: Melaleuca quinquenervia (assembly GCA_030064385.1). Taxonomy (NCBI): domain Eukaryota; kingdom Viridiplantae; phylum Streptophyta; class Magnoliopsida; order Myrtales; family Myrtaceae; genus Melaleuca; species Melaleuca quinquenervia. The sequence continues at coordinate 4,630,041 of CM057728.1, read as the reverse complement.
CAGTCTTCCTGATAACATTAGTGTTCAAGAGAAATAGATGGTTTTGTCAATCTCAAAAATCATAAAGGTTTTCTAAAAAATTCTGTGAGTCTATCTAAGCTTCCTGCCAGTGGTTGGCTTACATATGTTGCTATCCATTAGTCTTCTTGAGTACATAGTGTTGCAGACTTCATTCAATTGTTCACCTTATCACAGTATCTCCAAATCTTTACAAACTTCTTGTTCTTCTGGAATTGGTCGCCCTTTATCAAGGTTCATCTGGCGTCATCAATTGTTTCACTTTGTATGTCGGATTCCGTCAGTGGCGATAAAGTATTCTTTATATCAACATTACCTGAAATGAGACTACATCTGCCTTGACTGAATAATAAGAAATAGATGGTTTTGTCAATTTCAAATATCATAGAGATTCTCCCGACACAATCTTTGCTGGCATACCGGGACATTTGACTTGATGCTGAATACCACTATGATTAAAATGATCATGTAAACTAAACCTAGGAAATTCAGATTTCCTTTTCAATGGCTATTAGCAACAATATGGTGAAAAATCATCAATAAACACCACATAATGCTGAAACTGTGGTTACGAAGAAATGGGGGCTGGTCCCCATATATCACAATATATGTTGTCCAACACATGGTAATATCGAAAATCTGAAGGACAAAATGGCAATTTAGCTTTTTTACTAATTCAACAACTAGTGCAAGGTCCACTAGTTGGTTTACTAAAAGAAAGAAAATTGTTTCTTCTTAAATTTTGCAAAATTTGATTATATGGGTGTCCCAATCTTTGATGCCAAATTTGCTCATTTGCCCACATCTGCCTCTTAAGAGAAAAATGCTGAAATCTGTGGATATGTGACGGCATACAATCAGCGACAGTTACTACCTGATCCAGAATTGAAGTGTTTCCAGTCATTAATATGAAAACTGGATCCATTAAACTCAAAATAACAATGATAATCCTGCGGGAGTTGAGATACAGAGAGAAGACGCTTCTTTATTCGGGTAACCACCAAATTGTTTCAGTGTGCAATAGTGCTGGATGCATTTCAATAAGACCAGTACCAACACAAGTAATTGGAAGTGGTTCACCATTGGCCACCATTATGCTATCAGTGCCATGATGAGGTAGCAAGTTTGTAAGTTTACCCGGTTTACCTGTGATACCAGCATTAACATTTGTGTCTGCATGCCATTCATCATCATGCGGATCAGAATCTTGTGATGCAGTTAGGCAGTGGGCAATGTTATCACTTTGATCACTGTTGTCAAATTGATGCCAACACAGTGTGTCATGGCCCTTCTTTTTGCAAATTTGACAAGTAGGCAAAGATGCCTTTAAGAGATGTTTAAGTTTGAGCAAGCAGACGGGGAAGATGAAGTGGGACTTCCCTGATTTGATTGCAAACAACCACGACCTCTTGAATTAAAGCTAAATGAGCCACCAAGATCTCTAGTGATGACTCCTCAATTTCCACCGGGGTTATGCCAAGAAATAAACGTCATTGAGGTGTTTGACACAGCGGTCATGCTTTTTTTGTTATGTAATTCATGGCTTTGCAGTTGTGGGATAACTTGCATATGATGGAAGGAGTGGTCAAAGCTTGGTGGTCTTGAAATACTCAGAATCGTCACCAAGGCCTTTCAGCAACCTGAAACTTTATTTGCATCTGAAACAGGTTGACCACTAGCATTTAATTGATAACAGATGGCCTTGAATTCTCTAAGATAGCTTGGGTTTTGGTCCCTTTTTGAAAATATTGCGATTGTGCAAGGAGGTCGAATTCCCGGGTGATGGAGCTCTCATTATAATGTTCTCTTAGAGCATTCCACACTTGCGAGGCTGTTTTAAGCCCTACAGCAAGTCAGAGAGCTTCTTCAGAGATGGTACCAATGACCCAATATGTAATGTGATTTGTAATCAGGATTTGCAATCTGCTGCCCCTTTTTTTGGTGGAGATGCGGCTGTTTCGCCAGTTAGAAATCCTTGAATATCTTGACTTTCAACTAAGTTAGCTTTAAAGTGTCAAAGTTAGCTGCTTTGAGATTTGAGGGAAATGAATACTTGGGGCGGCAGCCATTGTTGTAGCATGTAGGGAAGATGTTCAGGTGCCCTGCATAAATGTTTGATCATGACGATCACATAAATAATTTCATTGTCCCTAGGCAAAAATCGCCTCTTTAACAGCGTTTGCATCTTTGACCATGTGGTAAGTAGTATTTTGCCTTCTAACTGTCCAAAAGTGAATTCTGCCCTTGAATCTATACTTCACAAGTTCTACATTCTGATTCTCTTGAATTTCCATGTATTTGAAAAAGCAATCCTCCTCATCTAGCCAATTTGTGAAGTCTTTAATATTAAAACTCCCATGAAAGTTAGGAATTCCACTTCCCTCTTGAATTCCTCCTCCCACCAATGGCCATGGCCATAACCACCATGATCCCGCTGATGAACACTGTAATCCCAACCACAGCCCCATTGCTCATCCTTGTTGTCATAAGGCACATGAAATCTAGTGCTAAACCGAAGTCAAATTAGGAAGATTTCATAACAACCGTGCATGACAGATTTGATGCTGGGTTGTTTTTATTTTGATTTGATTCTGGAATCTAAGTTGTTTGGCTTGTTTTTCAGATTTTGTGAAAAAAAAAACCATAAGAAACAACATATAGTTTCTAATTTGATCTTTCTATGGAGGAAAAAAATATGAAAGAAGCCTCTTATTCCACAGACACTAGGGGTAATTTATTTCAGTGTAGGTAGATTTTAGACCGAAAACTTGAAACCAATCCTATCCAAGTCATTTTCCAATTTTTGGAACCGGTCTGAACCGGTTCCTTTAAAAACCGGCATGGAACCGAACTGGCCAGTTCAACGGTCAACTCAAGAGTTGATCCTATTTTAAAATGAATCGGTGAAGGCAGGTTTTCCAATTTTTTTGTTTACCCAGGAACCTATCTGGTCCTCATGTGAACCGGTCATGTAAGGCCAGTTCGGTTCAATTCCCGGATTGAACCTGTCTGGTGCTCACCTCTTGCAAAAACACTAATATGGATGCCTAAGAATTTAAGCTTGAATGAAAAAAACTGGAGATTTGTCTTTGGATGTCTCCATTTACATGATTTAATAGAACTATTCTTATTACCTCTGCTATCCATTATAATATCTCCGGCAAAAATGCATGTTGTAATGATAACACCTGCAACAAAAAATAAAGCTACATCCTCCCTTAATTGACTTTATGTAAGCATATGAAAACAGATGCAATTGGACTTCCATTTGTGCATCTGCTTGGAGGAAGAACTTGAGTACTTTAAATCTATTTCTTTCATGCACAACATAATAGATGATTTAGGGCTTCAAAGAGCACCATAACCTAAGGCAACTACTAACAAGAGGCCTGCATATCCATTTACCTCCTAGCTTGACAAGTGGTATATCTTATCTTAGTATACATTCAATACCTGCTGACGTCATACTCCATGTGCAGTTTCCTAAATGTCTTCCACATATTACACCAAATTCATTACATATGCTATATTAAGGCTGTCCTTTTTATGACCAGGGTGTATAAAGTTCCGTGTTGGTGCTTTTCCTGCTCATGTCCAGACGTAGTACTCCTGTGTCAATGTGTGTCTAGTCATATTCAATCCAATACCAGGCCCCTATTCCCTCAGCCCCATAAAACCCAAAATGATGACACAATAATGGGGAAAATTTTTTTGACAGTGAAGCAGATTTGGTTCAGAAGATGAAACCCTCACGTTTGTCAAAAAATGTGGGAAATGGAGATGGAAGAATCGTGGTACTTTTTTTTTTCTTTGTGATGGCATAATTAATAATGTGAGTAACACTGAATTGATTCAACATTTGATACAAGGAAAAGCCATCAATGAAGCATGATAATTCCTGAGAGTTGTTTTTTTCTCTTTTCTATAGAAAGGTTAATTAATATGTAACTCATGGAGAGATGAGTATCTTCAAGGTTTTTTCAAATATAGCTTGAAAGGCATACCATACTGTTATTTATTAAATTTTGCTGAACAGGTAACCAAACTGCTTGGAATTAGTTCAGAGTCATTGTCAGTGAAATATTGCAATGGGGAAAGCCCTTCAACAGCCGATGCAGATATTAAGCCTGAAGTGCACGACCTCATTCATTATTTGGTAATGCACATACATGAAAATGAGCCAGATATCGAAAAGAGCATATTAGTTTTTCTGCCGACATACCGTTCAAGGGTGCAGCAATGGTGTCTTTGGAAGTCCTTAGGTTCATTGTTCAAAGTCTTTTTGAATAACTGGATAGACACAGAACAAGCTTTGTCGGATATGAAGATCTGGAAGTCCCACCGTAAGGTAAGATACACTTTTGGGAAGCTCAGATATACTTCTCTATGTTTCGGCATTGCAGTTCTCTTAATTTGCATATTCGTGTTTTGCATGACCAAATATCGTTTATTCTGAATGTGCTCCGTCTAAATGCATCATATCATTTAGTCTCTCATTTTTTTTTCTCGGGGTGGGGGGGGGGGGGAGTGTTAAAATGTTGTTTAGTAAGTAGAAATATTTGAGGAAGCAATAAAAAATGAAAATTGTGTTCTTTTGAAAAGCTATCACAGTGGAAAACTGTATCAATAGATTTTACAGGAAAAACTTTGCTTGTGTTGACTTCTGAATCTTTGGCAGCGTTTATGGCAGTAAATTGATGTAGAAAAGAGAAACTGAGGATCTTGCTTACCCTATTGATAATATTGCACTGGTGCGGATCTTTTAGGCATGTTTCTCCATGCGCTTCTCCTTGAGTTGCGTTCCTTGAGAAGGCTATGGATTAGTTTGTCTCTACTTTCATTAGGAACAGTTACAACAATATGTGGACTTATCAATGTGAAATTAGTTTGTACTCATTAGAGTGTTTGCTGTGGGACTGAACCTTTTCTTATGCCATTATTTTCAAGCATGTGCATGATTGTGGGAGGTTATGAACGAAAAAAAGAAAAAAAAATTGAGAGGAATTGAGTGATTATTTAATGGGGTGGATGTAGTGATCATGGGGATGTGTATGAAATGGGTGGTTACTTGAATGAAGGTAGCTAGTAGTAAGGGTGATATTGGAATGTCAAAAAGTGAGAGAAGTACAACTTTTTCCCTAAAAATATGGATCTACGATTAAGTTCAATCTCTTTTCAATAGCCAGTTAGAGAGACATATCACATATTTGAGCCCCTTCTGATTTTGAAAGTTGTTTTTAACCAGATAATATTAGCTCCAGATAGTGCTGAGTCATCAGCGACAATTCCGGAAGTAGCTTTTATAATTGACTCTTGTCGATCATTACAAGATCACTGGGACAATAATAGGAAATGTGAAATGTCCAGGCTCACTTGGGTATCCAAATCTCAGGTATCATGTAATGCTCATCAACTTAGTCTCAGTTTCTTTATTATGTGCATGAGATTCAAAGTTACATGTAGGCTGAGCTACGAAGAGGAAGAACTGGTCAGACCTGTGATGGAGAGATTTACAGATTGGTAACTCGATCGTTTTTCAATGATCTAGAGGATTATGAGTGTCCTAGTATACTGAGATTATCACTACAACAGCAAATACTTCCAATCTGTTGTGCTGAACTGTTGGCCATTAATGACCCCAGAGGTACGTTCCTTCTGTCAATAAAACGATAATTGTGCTGTTGAAATGTTCTCTCTTCCTATTTCACCTTTGTCATCTACAAACTTGCCCAGATGGATCAATGTTCTTTTTGAACTGGAAGTGCAAAATAGGACTCCAAGCTATGCGTAAAATATCATGCAAGGATGGAAAATAAACAAATGTAGGGACTGGGGCAAAATCAAAACTAGGAAGTCCTTTTCTTTCCTCCCTCTTTAGCAGAGCCTTACCTTTCTAGAGCATTGAGGGGCTCCTGACACTGCCACTGAAATCCAAAAATGATGACCTCCTTTTTATCCCTGTGGAGTTGCCCATACAGCAGCTGTTCCTGTTGCGTGTTGCATTTTTAAGATCAATCAGTAAATTGGTCAGGATATTCTGCCTTGCAAAATTTTTCTTGCACGATCAACTCCCTTCATATTGGAAGCCTATGCAGCTAACGAGGTGATGAGGAAGCGAATCTCTTCAACAAGGTGGAAATTCTTCAGCTCAAGGAACACCATGAGACATCCCGTTTTCAACATTCATGAAGCATTAAGGAATTTTACTGTCCTTTGTCACCCTTCAATTGACTAGTCAAAAAATAGATAACTTATACACTTACATGTAAAGATGGTTTGTGAGGAAACTATAAAAGACTTGAAATGCTGGAAAGGCATGCTGTTTTAAAGCTATTCAGAAGATACCTGAAGGGGGATCGTCAGTACTGATCTAAATTGAAAAGTATTGTCTTTGGCTCTTCTCCTATTTATACTTAGCTGGGACCATGGGAAAAACTTCACGCAGAAATTATTGTGAAGCCATGTTACTGACACGTCCCCCCTGCCTTTATCACTATTTGATTGTGCAAAAATTTACATTGGATGATTTTAAAAGGGAACTCGCACCTATTCCAGCACTCTAAGATACATAACACATATTTCCATGATTATGTTTTTAGTATTCGCTTTTAGTCTGCATTTGTATAAGTATTATTTGATTAATAAAAAAGCTAATCCTCAAAATATAATGTCAGTGTTTTTGCAGAAGGCGTTAGACCCTCCTGATCCTGATGTTGTTCAGGATGCAATAGATTTGCTAGTTCATGTGGGTGCACTCCAGACATCTCACAGAGGGAGGCTTGAGCCCACATTCTACGGACATCTGCTTGCCAGTTTCTCTCTGTCTTTTGATGCATCTCTGCTCATCATTAAGTTTGGAGAGGTTGGGTTACTGCATGAGGGCATTCTTCTTGGTGTATTGATGGATACGCAACCTCCACCCATCATCCATTATTTTGGGGAGGATGATTTGGTACTTCTTATCTAGCAAATGCCAATTTCTTTGTAAGATTCATCAATGGGTGAAAGACATCACTCTCATTGGTTATTCCCCTTTTCTTTCCAGTTCTCAAAGTACCTTGACAGCTACTTTAGCAGAGATACTGACAAAACCCGAATCGGTCCTCTAAAGGAGGTGATCTTAATGGCCAACTTGTGTGCCTTTAAGTTTTGGCAGCGCATTTTCAAGGTATTCTTGTGATTTATTCCTGATGATCTTTTGAGGTATTCATTCTCATATGTATTTGTATTCTTCTGAAGGACAAGTATCGTACTAAGCATTTAAATCAAGTTCTAAAATTTAATGACATGAAAGCTACCGAGGAGATGGTGCTGGAGACTGAAGAAGAGTGGTGCTTCTTTCATAATCTTGAACAGTCATCACTTAATCATGTCACTGAAACATGTACAGTTGCAACTTTGTCCTTTGAGTTCTCTCCTGTCACCTCTCTTCCCCTTTTTTTCTTCAATTAGTTGGACTTTTCTTTTCCTCAGATGAAGATGTCCTGAGTTCATTGCATCGATTTCGGCCCAACTTCCTCGGTACATCTGAAGGTTTTCCTTCTTATTACTATCCTTGTGACTTCCAACACAAATGCCTCCTTGAGTGTCTGCCAAATGAAGATGAAGATGAAGATGCAGCTGCCCAAGATGATTTAAAACTTTGTTTATCTGCCGACACCAGGGAATGTGTTGCTACACCATTTGTCGCCCCAAATGACTTCCAGACAAAAAATGTGGCTGACAAATTGACAGCTGTTGTCAAAGAGGTATTTTATCATATTTTGCTTGCACCTTCTGCAGATACTTATTGAATTAAGTTTCCTTTATAATGTTTTTATAGATGAAAGCTCATTACTTTGGATTGGCACCCAGTGATCAGCCCCAGAATTGTTCTGAGAGTCGTTTTTTCATTAACAATCGGCGTACATTATGTAGACATTTTCTAAAAGGATCTTGCAACAGGGGTGGTAGTTGCTCGTTTTCTCATTCATTTCGAGCTAAACAACCTATGTGCAAATTCTTCTCCTCTTTACAGGTTTCTACTTCACTCTTGACTTTTATTTTCACCATATATAATATGCATGTGTCACGGGGCGATCAATCTAGCGTTCCCGAGCCCGTGCAGCCTTAGGAAATAGCTTCCCAAGTCAGCCTTAGCAGTTCGGATCGAGGGTATTCACAAAGAGAGCACAAAGGATCGAGAGAGAGAGAGAGAGAAGTAAGGCTCATGTATTATTGATCAACCAACATCCTCATAGGGATTGAGTTCCCTTTTATACACTTATGAGGCCTAGAGAGCCGGCCATCTAGCCGTTAGACACAAAAGGAAAAGAGCCGTTGCCTGTCCCATCATCGGACCGTTGCAGTCTGTTGGGGGTCGCAGGGTTGGTTCACGGCCGGGCCATGGATCGTTCATGATCCATGCGCTGTAAGTGTCATGACCCGTGCAGATCAGGTCGTGAATGGTTCGTGACCCATGCTGATCGGTTCGTGGCCTATGCCTGGCTCCACTTCGCACTGATCCAAGGGATCATGAGAGGATCGATGTGATCCTTCAAGGAACGATCCCAAGGGTCGAGAGGGACCGATCCATGATCGATCCCATGGATCATTGAGGATCACTAGGGATCGTGCATGGATCGATCCCTGATCGAGTTGGGGAGGGTCCTTGATCGGGCACTGATCTGGTCACGGAGCGGTCGTGACCCATCCTTGCTGGGACATAGCCTGTACATGATCCAGGTATTGAGCGGTTCACGGCTTATCCGGGGAATCGAACATGGACCGATACAAGACTGAGCGGTTGGGACGGCTAAGGCTTGGGTCATCTCTCCCAAGCCGTGTCACATGCACACGTGTTATCAGCAAATAAATTCTCTTTCTCAAAGTTTGCACCACTTACCAGTTTGATGTCTGGTTACATGTTATGCTTTATTGTGAATGTGATTGAAGAATTCCTTTACCGCTTGATTGAAGCAAAGCAGTAGATGAGATTGACAAGTTGGTGGCATATTTTAATCTTATAATTAAGTTTGTAAATTGCATATTACTGGAATTCATGAGACACTGTTCACAGAATGCATATGATGCATAGTTGAGTTTCTTCCCTATTTTTAAAGGATGAATCATGTTGATCCATAGGGCAATGAAACCCCTCTGTGTGTAATTGTAAATTGATCCGCTTGTGTTTAGTTGTCGACATATCAGATCCCATTGCTTTGTTGTTCATGCTCAGTGGTACATGTCACTGAGTTTCTTCATATCTAGTTATGTATTTAATTTAATTAAACTTAGACCACCACGAACGCCTTGTCTAGTTCCTGATGTCCTTGAATTTTTTGAGAGAATTAGTCCATTTTCTCAATAATTTCAAATTTATGATTCTGTCATTCGATGGCCTCATATTGAAAGTTGCCTCATAATATGCGCCTAGGAGCACTGCTTGGCACCTGCTCTAGTTTTTTCGGAGTGCTTCGATTCTTCTTAGATGCTTGCAAGCACTCAAAAGCTGTTTCAGTTGGAGCCTTCAATGGTGTTCATTCCTCCGCAGCTTTTGCAGAAGTTGCTCTGATCTGAAAAATTCATACTAATTGCTTTATATTTGAAGGTCTAACGCACTTTTAGAACACACTCTGTTATGCTCATTTTGAAGCCACGGCTATAACACAACTACAGGCTATGGCACTAAACGTTGCAGCAGAAGTTACTGCAAAGCTGAACAAACCTTGATAATGTACTTATAAAAAGAATTCGGTTGAAAGGTCATAAAAGCAAATAAACTTCTGGATTTTGTCTGAGCTTAAATTGGCCACTCCTTGTCACAAGGTAGAGTTCCAAAAGCTGCTATTAGTATTTTTTGCTATATCCCTCCTAAGAGATTAGAGGATTCTGTAAATAGGTCGTTCCTTGTCTGAAGCAACAGTTTCAAAAAGCTGGTATTGGGATTGCTCATGCATATGTGAACCTGTAGCTGATTATGTCCCAGTCATGCCACACTCTCCTCAAATGCTCTTAAGTCTTGTTTTTGTCTCTGCTGCTACTTTATCCCCCCATGCAAAGTGAAAGTAATTCATTAATAAATTGTGTAATTGGACTTGCAGGGTTGCCGAAACGGTGATTCATGTTCCTTTTCCCATGATCTGGGAACATCATTTTCATCAGTCACGAAGCCAAGTTCATGCATCCCAGAAAATGGCAACGCTGACCCAGCACTACTTATTCGGTTATTTCCTTTTGCTGATGATGGGAAAATTCTTATCTTGGACGATACCAACTTCAATTTTACCTCCAACATCGCCCAGAGTTATGATCCTTTAAGAATGGTGGCCACCACATGTCTTTTGGAATCCTCTCTGTCCGACCAGTCATTGACTGATGTCAAGATTATGTGGGGACTCCATCACCCATACCAAACCATCATAGGGAAGTCTGCAGAGATTCAAGTTCCGTGGAAGTTAGTGAAATGCATATTGTGGTTTCCTGATTTTGAAATTTGCGGATATGGAAAAAATTTGGAGGGACAAAGAAGTTTCATGAAGAATTTCTTCGAGTATCTGGCAATTCGGCTACTTGCTGATGCTTTATGTGAAGTGCCGGTTGTTCTTACCATGAATAACCTTAGGTTTTCAAAACTGCAGGTAGTTACTGTTTCTGAAAGATGGTAACAATTTTTTTTCATTGCTGCTTGCTCCTGGGATCTTGTAAGAAATAGATAATCAACTGATCAGGCAATTGCACGTGCTCGGTCGAGAGCTTGCTATTTCCATGCGCAGTTGCCAATCAGTGATTACACTGATGAATCTCTCAGCTCGGTTTTGAATAGCATCTTTGAATTCTTTTGCTGAAGTTCACAATAGCGTTTTCAAGACATCTCTTGTATTATACATCGTCAGCCCTCAGCATTGTTTTGACACCTTTGTGGTTATTGTTCCAGGTGGAGAAGCTGGGAAGGAAGAGCTTCTTCTTGCTCACCGAGTCATTTCCTTTCGCTGAGCAAAGCTTTGGGGAATTGTCGGATGTTATACCCACCAAGAAACTGATGGAAGTATCCAAGCCCATCTCCTATGTTTTTCGTATGTACCCTCCCCCAGACATCGAGCCCGATGATTTCCAAGCTGCGATTCGAAAATGTCTGCAGTAAACTTTCAGTGGTTTATGGGAGATCAAAAGTCATTAATTGTTCATCAGTAGTTTGAAGGATCCCTCCTTTTCGAGGTTCTTCAGTGAATGCGCTTAGGTATTGCCGCGCTGCGCTAGACAGATGACAGAATTGTTATTGTACTGTATGTAATTGAACTATCGAAAGTCTTCGCCCGTTGTGACACTGCTTGTTCGCAAACTTGTCGAGGTCTTCTGGGCCATTGACCCCTTTTTCGACTTTGGCAAAAATAACCCAACGCTCGGGAGAGTCTTGTTTAAGACGTTTGATGTTGAAGCTGCTATGGATAATCTAAATGTTGGCATCCAACTGCAAATTAAAGCTTCTTTCTTTTTGTGGAAGTAGACAGTCTAAAAATGACACGTTCCTGGGAAAAAATTTGTATGATTCTAACTAGGATGGAGCCAGAAAATATTTAAATCTAGAGCCTTTTTTTTTCCACTCCTCATTTGGTTTTTTTTTGGTAATGTAAGTATGCATTGACTTTTATCAAAGGATTGTACAAGACAAGATGGCCTGGTATCATAAAACTTGCACTCATGAAACCCTGAGAGTTGAAATGAGTAGAAGAGTGCTATGGTATCAAATATGACAAAGGCTTAAACAATGGTCAACAAATACACAAAAAACAATAAATTCAAAAAAGGACCATGACCTTTTACGAGAAGATACTAGGATCGATGCTTCAACTTCGTTGCATTCTTCTATTCTTGATAGAATCTTGAACATGGTCGAATGTCTACGTCTTGTCTGTTACTATCTTCTGCAACTTTGTCTTCATGGTTGGAACATAGATGACTTGATCGTTTCATTCCAAATAATATTGCATAAAGCACCCAAGGAGAACTGAGCTATGCATTGATATAAACTATCTCCAGATATATGATTGCTTGCCCAGTAAAGTGTTTGGAGCCACGGTCCACTGTGCCACAATAGATTACATTTCGCTGCCCAAAAAAGAACTAGTTGAGACATGACTTGATATCCAAAAAATAAATGATTGGCTGAATCTGGTCTATGGTTGCAAAAGGCACAATTGGCATCATGAATTTTGAAACAAGACATGAGGAATACCTAAGTAGGAAGCCTATTCCGAGTCATCAATTAGAGATGGAATTGATGTCGCAAGACAATCATTCTATCCCATATGAAAGCATGCCATTGAGTAACTTGGCCTCTTGGCCTAATAATCTTCCAAGCTAAGGCGGTGGAGAAGGTGCCCGAGGAGTTCCCAACCATTGGAAGTCGTTTGGGTCATTACCCGGGGATGGGAGCAAATGACCCCATGCTATCAGAGTATCTATCAAAGGGGAAGGCCCCCTGAAGAGTATCCTCATTTGGTTTGAACGCTTCTCTTTTTTTATTTTATATTTTTTTGACCGTACTATCTTTTATATGATCCACCACTTCTCTTATAACTCTACAAAAGTAATTTATTTTTCTTTGATTTTGTTTTTTCTTCTTATGGTTCCCATTTTCCTTCCTTTTTCTTTCCACGCCCAAATCATCTCTCTCTCCCTTTCTCTCTTTCTATACCTCCTTTGCCGACTACGCCCGTTCATGTAATATCTCAACCGCATCTCGTTGAGAGTATTTTTAGTCCATTTCTTGAAAATCCACATGGCAATGTTGTCCATGTCTTGCTGAATCAAGAAAGCATCGAGCTACAAGTTTGATTTTTCAAAGCCGGTCATAGCGTCATGGTCCTGAACTACTTTGGACTTCGATTATATATTCAAAACAGGTGTGAATCAAAATAAACTTGAAATTTTTTATGTGCAAAAATTAGTTTGAGATAAATATGACATGAATACATTAGTTTTGCAAGGTAATATCCCCAATCACTACCGCAGAATTCAACTATTAATTATGCCCCCAATTACTTGATACGAATTAATTTTTGAAGAAGAGACAACATGGTTTAACTTGTCTGATTTAGGGTTTATAGTTGAGGCAAAACATGTAAATAATATCATTAAGGACTACTAATGTGATTGGACATACAAGTGAGTCATGTTGGTCGGGCAAACTCATAAGTATCTCAAATTGAATTAACATTTAGGTGGTAATTCTTTAATAAAAAGTAATAACCCTTAAGTGGCATGTTGAAGAGTTTTGATATCAAAATGAATACTATATGAAAATTATGGTACGTTCAATGTATTTTTCCCGTTTCTTCATTAGTTTTTAAAATTCAAATAATATATTCTTTATTTTCAGCTAACATAATTGACTTTTCGCATTTTTCTTTTCAGGCCAAATCAAAGGCTACGGATACTATAATGAAGAGAAAACGTGCGTTGGGGGAAATTCCACGCGTGCTGCTAGCTTCAGCCGATGCGACCTTCCACGAGCACAAAGCTCATTTCCTTAACGCACCCGACTCTCAACTTCGCTCACCGCACCTTCGAATCCTTTGTTTGGAACAACATCATCCGAGCCCATGCCCATGCCCAATCCACCGTCTCTGTTCAACCTCCATTGGCAGTCTTCGCTCGCATGCGCTCCCATGGCGTCGAACCCGACTTCCACACCTTCCCTTTCCTCCTCCAGTCCTTCGATTCCGTTCCCCATCTCCAATCGGGTCGGCAGATCCACGCTCAAGTTTTCGTCTTTGGGCTGGATTGTGAAACCTTCGTCCGGACTGGTCTCATCAACATGTACTCTTCTTGCGGCGAATCAGCGCTCGCACGTCGAGTGTTTGACGAGATTGCTGAACCGGATTTGCCGTCTTGGAATTCGATCATCAATGTCTGCTTGAAAGTGGGTCGGAGTGATGCTGCCCGTGTGCTGTTCGACGAAATGCCTGAGAGGAATGTCATATCTTGGAGTTGTATGATTAATGGGTACGTTAGGTGTGGGGAGTTTAAGGAAGCGCTCGCTTTGTTCAGGGAGATGCAACTCGTGGAAGGTGCTTTGGTTAGGCCTAATGAGTTTACTATGTCCGGAGTGCTTTCGGCCTGTGGGCGGTTGGGTGCGCTGGAACATGGGAAGTGGGCTCATGCTTATATTGACAAATGCGGGATGGAAGTTGATGTTGTGTTGGGGACTTGTCTTATAGACATGTACGCTAAATGCGGGAGTATTGAGAGGGCGAGGTTGGTTTTCAGCAATTTGGGTCCTCATAAGGATGTGATGACTTGGAGTGCTATGATATCGGGCTTGGCAATGTATGGTCATGCTGGGGAATGTCTTGACTTGTTCTCGGACATGAGACGGCAAGGTGTGAAACCTAATAGTGTCACATACTTGGGTATTCTTTGCGCTTGTGTTCATGGAGGCTTGGTGAGTGAAGGGAAGGAACTTTTCAGGAAAATGAGCGAGGAGCATGGAATAACTCCAATGATTCAACACTACGGTTGTCTAGTGGATCTTTTTGGGAGAGCAGGTCTACTAAAGGAGGCATGGACCGTGGTGAAATCAATGCCTATGGAGCCTGATGTGCTTATATGGGGTGCTCTACTGAGCGGATCCAGGACGCATGGTGACATTGAAACGTGTGAGATTGCCCTCAGAAAGCTAATCCAGCTGGATCCTGGCAATAGTGGTGCCTATGTGCTTCTATCAAATGTTTATGCGAAAATGGGTAGATGGAATGAAGTGAGGCAAGTCAGAAATCTAATGGAAACAAAGGGCATTTTTAAAGTCCCTGGGTGTAGCTTAGTAGAGATTGATGGGGTACTTCATGAGTTTTTTGTGGGAGATGATTCCCATCCAGAAACTAAGGAGATTTATATGATGCTTGATGAGATCATGACGAAATTGAAGAAGGCAGGTTATGTGGGAAACACAAAAGAAGTATTGCTTGATCTGGATGAGGAAGCAAAAGAGCTTGCTTTATCCCTTCATAGTGAAAAGCTGGCTATAGCATTTTGCTTTCTAAAAACAAGTGCTGGTACTCCCATACGTATCATTAAGAACCTTAGAATATGTGGTGATTGTCACATTGCGATAAAGATGATATCCAAAGTCTACAGACGCGAGATCGTGATCAGGGACTGCAATCGGTTTCACCACTTCAATGACGGATTTTGCTCTTGTAAAGATTTCTGGTAGATGAAAAAATTTCTGGGTTGATCTCATGAAACTATGGGGGTCCTGTCAATTTTCATAGGTGCGTGTGGCCACAGAAATTTGGACATGACATTGACCTAAACAAGAAATCATTCACACAAATCCTGGCAGACAAATACCCTGGAAGGGCAGATGGCTGATTCAGTTTGAACTGTGCATTGTATTAAGTGGTCTGGACCACAAGAGCCCTGGTAATATAGACATCTATAGGACATCGACTTGAAAATCCTGTAAGGCCTGTGTGAAATTGTAAGTCCATACTATTCTTCCGAATATTGTGATCATGAAGATATTTTTTCCCTTCACAATTGCAGTTGACTGCATGGAGAGTTGGCACTATGATGATCTGTATGGCTCAAAACTTCAACGCCCATAATTACTTCAGAAATTGTTAACCTTTGGATCTCTGTGCAGGTTTAATATGAAGACATTCCTTGAGGTGAGAGGAAGCATCGCCCTTGGCTCAACTGTGGCTGCTTATTGTTGGCACAGGTATCTGTTGAAGGCCTCTGGCTGTTTATAGTTTGGTGACAGTTACCTGTTGAACGCCTCTGGTTAGAGCTCGTACACTTTCCTGTTGTTGGCAGTGGCTATATCCTGACATATTTTAATCATGGTGATAATCCTTAAATCTTGCCCGTTATTTGATATCATCTCTGACCTTTTCTTTTTTTCTTTAATATTATCCCTACACTTCTTAATGTTTGTTTTGTCGCCATTAAAGCTAACTTATATTTTCGTCCAATTTCATGCTTGAACCTTTTTGTTTAAGGTTCAATTTCGTGCTCGAACCTTTTTTTTTTTTTTTTTTTGTGTGTTGGACAAAAGCCATTGTCGAGACATAAGGACTACAGTGGCTAGTGTGTTCATATAAGCTTAATATGTTGGGTGGAATCGATCCTTTATTTGTTCATGCTGTGCTCGGACTTGTCTAATGAAGCAACTTGAATTGTTCCTTGTGTAAACATAACGTTTATATGTAGAAGTTCCTACGATATGCAAATGCAAGTAAACATTTATATATGTAAGAATTTGTCTCGTCAACTCTTTTGCGTTGTATAATCCATTTATTAGCGTGTTATGTTTGGGATTTAATGTCATAAAATAACTAATAAATATTTTGTGTCGGAATTAAAAATAAATTTGACATAATGCAATTGAGAGAGAATGAAAGAATAGCACGGGGACTAACATCTTCAACAATAAAAAGTGTTGGGACGAAATTGAACAGAAACTCATCATAAATTAAACAGCAGACTTCATCGATGATTTTAGGTGAAAGACTAAGTTGGACCACTTTTAGAAAGTTCGGAGACGTCAATGAAAAAAAGAGAGTAGTTGTTTATGTCCTCTTAAGTAGTTTGCTTGCAACAGTTATGAGGTGATTTGTCAAGTCCAGCTGACTAGTGGAGTTCCATGAGTCTCGTGGTCATTGATTGGTCGACCAATTATAAATGGGCCAATGACATTTTCGTCACTTCCACATCTCCCCCACCTTAATTTGATTCAATACATAATATCACATGCTTGTGTTATCATTGGGTATTATCGGATGTCCCCAAATAAATATTATTGCAATCACCGAACTCTCCTCAACAATGGATTAGGATGGTATTTGTTTGTTTGATTCGATTTATTAATAGTCAAATTCATAAGACTTTTTATCCGAGTGATAATAAAGATAAAGAGGAACTCGAAATCATAAATATTTTAAGAATATCAACCTTCGACCATGGTTTGAAAAAATAAAATAAAAACAAACTTGCTAAAATAGAAATTTTAATTTTGTTGGGAAAAGAAGAAGAAGACAAAAACAACAGCGGGAAGAGTCCTCCCTAGAAAGTGGCATTCCGGATCTCCACGTGGGATCAAAATGAACAAAACGAAGTGTAAATCTGACTTTCTGTCTTTAGCCGTCGCATCACCAGATTCTCCTTGCTTCCCATTTGTTTTATCGGTCTCCGTCTCCGTCTCCTCTTCACCTCTTTGATAAATTTATGATGGATCTCGTGTCGGAAACGGGGGAGCCCCACACAATGATCATCATTGTACGGATGAAGCGTATTTTAGAACAATTGAGATAATAACAAACATTAGCTTAATATACAATTTTACCGTTGGATTTTTATTCTTGCAATTGGTCTTTGGACGATTAGATAAATTTAATATAATACCTTTATATGTAAATTAAATTGATTATATATCCATGGCTTAAAACTCATCGATCAAATTAAAAGTTCGAGAGTAATATTACATATTCAGTTAAAATTTAGTAAGCACATTTAATTAAGTAATAACATCGCACAGTAAATCAAAGTTTGTGGACCACTTGTGTCGCTTTCTCAAAGAGATTTGTTTTTTGGCAACTTCTAGAAATAATTAAGTGGCTGAAATTTTTCCCTACGATTAATTTTTTCTAGATAAAAATTCGAAATACGCATTATCTTCGGGCTCCTCCCAACGCAATCGAATGGGACGGAAGAGAAGGGTCTCGAGGATCGTCTAATAGGACATTAGGCGATTCGGAGTGACGTGAAATTAGCGATCCATCGGACGACTAGGATTGTTAGGCGATCCAAAAGCCTTGGCAACGACCTCAAAATTGCAAAACATAGGGAATTGATCACTTGCCCTAGTGGCAGGTGATCTGCTTCCCTTGATAGCCGTCCGACAATCGAATAACTGCCATTCAATAAAAATCCCTCATTTACGGAAATACCCTCGGCCCCCCACTTTTCCCTTTAATTTTCCTGCCTCCTGCCGGCGGGTAGAGAACCCCAAAACGCGGTCGAGTTTCGGCCAAATGTGGACCCCACTTTTCTAGAATATAATTAAGGTAGCCCAAAAAAAGAAGAAGAAGAAGAAGAAGAGAGGCCACGCCCCAGCCATGCACGATTGCTGCGCCTCAACGTGGGCGTCCACACCGTCTCAAGCTCTCTATCTCCTTCTCTCTGGAGACTCTTCCAATCTCTCCGTCTCGCCGCCGGCTCGCCCTCCCATGGCCTCTTCTCGCGGCGCCTGCGGCGATTCCTCTCGCGTAAGTTCGGCTTAACGTTCCTTCTTTCCCGGATTTCTTCTTTTGCTCATTTCACTTCGCCTTCGCATCGTCGGGATCGTGCCCGAGTCTTCGCGTGTCGATCGGTGCTTTTTGCGTCCTCGATACAGAGAAATGTTCCGCGCGCGCGATTCGGATGTGTTGCATTCCTCAGTCGTTGCTCCTTTCCTTTCGCGCAGTCCGCTGTATATGGATCTTCTTTGCCTCGGTCGATCCGCGATTTGGTTATTGATCGTCGCGACGTCATTTCCTGCTTTGAATAGGCGCTGTTTTTTTTTTTTGGTTCTCTGTTACGGTGACGTGGAAGATCTGGTGAACGATAGTTACTTGAAATTAAATTGGAGCGGCCTATCTGTGCATTATCAATGGCTAATATCGATCGATCATACACTCAGAGTTGCGTTTTTGTGAGTTTAGTCTCATGTTCCACGTACGACAGTTATGCTTGAGGGAGCTTAATTGCGGAAGGAGTAGGGTCTACTGTGAATTTTCCAGCAACCGTGGAACTTATGAGCTGTGTGAACAAGCATCATTGATGAAATCCAAATCTATCTCTCCCTCTCTCTGTCTCATTTTGACGAGACACAGTTTAGGTGATGGAAATAACTGCAGTGGTCGAACTGTTCTCTTTCTACTGGAATTGAGGGCATCCCTTATCTTTCAATGTTCCTAGAAGTATATCATCAGAACTACAGATATTTCAATCCCCCTGTTCATTAATATATCCTTTATTTGCGATTATCGTGAATTGAATCTGTCAATGAGACCGAGGGAAGTAGATTTTCCACTGTGCATGTAGCTGAATAAATAAAATTGTCCTTTTTCTGAGACTGGGATTTTAGTAGGAATATGTAGCTGAATATCTATAATTGTCCTCTTTCCACTTGAGTGGGATATGCTTTGTTAAACTGGTTTTTCTAGCTCGTGCTCTTTTGCTCCGAAGCCTAGTGCAGTTGGGTTTATGTTGATCAATGTGATGCAGGAAATGTGAACTCTGACACATGCATCCACCTTGTTGAACTGTGCCTTGGGCTTGATAAATATGACTGCAGTTCATGAGCCACCAAGCAATAGAACACTTGGCGTGCCAGGCATTTCGGGCCATGAAGTATGTGAGAGCTACTTGCTCTTTCCTGGTGAAACAGCCCTTGGAGATGCCTTCCGAACCTTCCTCTATTTCCTTGGTCTTGCTTACTGCTTTATTGGATTATCAGCTATCACTGCAAGGTTTTTCCGTTCTATGGAGAATATTGTGAAGCAGACACGTGAGGTGGTAGAGATAGATCCTCATACGAATTTAAAGGTGGTTAGACAAGAAAAGGTGTGGAATTACACTATTGCAGACATTACTCTACTGGCTTTTGGAACTAGCTTCCCTCAAATATCTTTAGCTACTATCGATGCTCTAAGAAACCTGGGGGATCTCTATGCTGGAGGTAAGTCTTGGATTCTCGTACTTGTTTTGTCTAAGAGTGTCATCTACGTGGACAACTACTAAATTTGCTGATTGTATCATTCTCATGGGATATGGAAGCAAGTTTATTATCAAAGGCATCTCCTATTTTTCATTCTGTGGTAATGAAATCTTACTTTGCTGATACCATTTATTTTCAAGGCTGTGACTTTTTTGCGTCAAATTTTTTCTTGTAATTTTGTGAGATAATCTTCACGCAAACGAAACCAGTGCGGCTAGCATTATTATAGTCCATTTATTTTGGATATAGGGATCGATATTGAAGAAATTATGACCTGAGAGTGCTGGTTGTTGTGATTCTGTAGAAGACTTTCTGATATTTTCTGGGCCAAATACCACAGAAAATACAATGCCTTTCACCACTTTGCCAAATCTAAGACGACCTCTCAAAGCATAAAAAGCAAAGCATACCGCTGCTACAAAATAACATGACCTTTTGATTGTACCAAAAAAATATATAGCCTTTCACCACTGCAACAAAAATAACGTCTTCTAGTATTCCATCTATTCTAGACGTTATCTTGTGCACATGTCAGCAACCTAACTCTTACTGCAATTGGCAACTAGTAATGGCTAGTAGCAATACACTCGCAATCCCCTAAATACACTTCACATATATTATCGCTTTCATGGCGTCTCCTCAACAGTGAAATCAAATTATGTTCTTTAAACAAGTGTAAAAAAACTCTCTCTCTTCCTAAAAAGATGCCCAGTATCTTCTCTTTCAAATAGGAACTTTTGGATATCATTTGGCTATGGAAGTAACAGCACGTAACATATGCTATTTTTGTCTCACAGACCAGATATTGTGCATTTTTTCAGTAAGTCGTGTTAAACATGTCATAGTAATAAAAGGTTGTGCTTTTCTTGGTTATTTGACCTATTTTCTGAAAAGGTGGGTGATTGCTTTAGATTTTCAATCCGAGTGTTTCTCCTTGCGATATCTTTGTGGAGTTATATATTTATTCACGGTAGACAACATATTTTCAGAAAGATATTCTGTTTTATTCTCATTTTGAACATGGTCCTGGAACTGTTCCCTTTCTTTCAACTCTTGTGGACATTATAGCTTCTACTATAATGTTCCCAGCCTTAATGCTTGATCTAAAGTTTACATTGATTCATGCTTAATGTGCAAGCAAATAGTTAAATCATGCTTTGCTAACTTTTTGCAGAATCTTTTTATCCTAGGTTTGGGTCCTGGAACGCTTGTAGGCTCTGCTGCGTTTGACCTATTTCCTATTCATGCTGTCTGTGTCGTGGTTCCTAAAGCTGGTGAATTGAAAAAGATATCTGATCTTGGTGTTTGGATAGTGGAGCTCTTTTGGTCTTTCTGGGCTTATTTTTGGCTGTACATAATTTTAGAGGTAATACTGCTGAAATCTTAAATGATTGAGCTTTCTGACAGGAAGCAATAACATTAGAGTTTCTTGACTTGCTACTTTCGGTTACTGATGTGACAGGAAACTGCTTGAGTTTGTTGTAGGAGACATCAGCTGCCAAACCTCTTACTTAGGGATGTTTGACATTGATGCAGGTTTGGACTCCTGACATTGTCACACTTTGGGAGGCACTTTTAACTGTGTTGCAGTTCGGGTTGCTACTGTTACATGCATATGCTCAAGACAAGCGCTGGCCCTACTTATCTCTTCCCTTGTATGTCTAAATAATCTTACCGATACCTTTTGTTTCATCTAAGGATTCATCAGATTATGTCTGTTAATTACCATCTCATAATATTTCATAGTGACTATGCTTTTTCTGCCTGTATAAAGAGCAAGAGGCGCGAGGCCAGAGGACTGGGTACCAGAAGAGGCTGCTTCATATAAACATGAGAACAATGTTGATGATGAGCAATCCGAGATAATTCAAATTGGTGAAACTTACGAAAGGAGTATTGTGGACATCTTTTCCATCCATTCTGGAGGAACAGGTCAATCCGTGGAGTTGCTCCTGTGCAGATCTTTCCTGCACTTATTTACTTTATTGGTAGTTATGCTACAAATAACATGCTAAACAACCACATTCCTCACTTACTGTTTGTTTCTGCTTGGCTCTTAAATTTTTTAGCCAGTGGCACAGATTTATACACACTTCTTTAATGTCCATTTAAGCAAACATGTGACATTCTGTTGCCATTGTTAATTTGATTCCTTGTGTTATGTACATAGTTGACATCTATTTTCTGGTCGGCACCACCGTATTTTCTCTTTTAGATTTTATTCACTGTCGAGCTGCTCTTAGTTACATTGACAATCAGCACACAGGATCTAATAGGTGAATGCCACAATATAATGTGCACGTGGTAAATGACTTGGCTTGCGAAAAATAATGTCCATAAGAAGTTCTTACACCAAGTAATCAATATTTGTATGCTTAGAGTAACATATATGATTTGGTAGTCCCATATGCTTTTGGTAGGCTTTTTTATTCCGCCTCTTCAGCTTCTTCTCTGATTTTACATGAACCTTCTAATTTAAGGAGGATCATTCTTTCAGGTCCAATGTATCACAATGTACCTGGCAGCGATTTAGCCAAATCCTCTAGTGAACATCATGTGCTTTCACTTTGGAAGGAACAGTTTGTTGATGCACTGATGGTAAGACATGCTATCTACATAATTCTTTTGGACTACCCACCTAAAAATGGAGGGGCAACCTTTAAAATTTTTCTCATCTTTTCGGATGACAACATTCTAAGGGAATGCTCAGGGTTGTATGTCTCTTTATGTAGTGCGACCGATGCCACTGATCATGTTGAACAACTGCTTGTTTTAAAAAGTCCCAACTTTCAAGAGAAAAGTCAATACTTAGAGGATTACTAACATCACCATCATGCTTCTTGTGCTATTGGGCGTCTACAACTTGCAAGATTAATCATTCATTTGACATGGGAGATGCTATTTTGAGAAGCCTTATTTATATGCACCCTTATATGGTTCACTTGATCTATGCTCTGCTTTTTTATGGTTAGAACTACATCTATTTGGACTTATGAAATGGTGAAACATGGGTATCAGTTCATGGCGTTCTCATTGGAGGAATGTAGTGTGGAGGATTACAATCAAGTCATGATAGAATGAGTGAATTAAACACAATCCCTCTTTTCTGCATAGAGATAGCATCTTTAAATTTGGTTCGACTATTCAAGCTCTAGCGGAGAGTCATCAAGGAAAATTACATATGCAATCTCAACTCCTCTTATGCTACAGGTTGACTGCTCAGTGAAATTATTGTAAACTATGCCAACATTTTTCTTGTTCTACAGTTTGCATGCTCTGCTTTAAAATATACACATTACCACCTAAGGTTTTGAAAAACAAATCTTTGTACAGTGGAGTTAAAGAGACCATTGAAAATGGACCTTCAAAATTTCAGGGTGAGAGAAGTAGGAATTTAAAACTTGAGGGTGTTGAGTATTGGTTTTGAAATTGGGGGATGCAAAGTGTAACAGGGGAAACTTGAGGACGGTTCTGTAGTTTTTCTTACTTGAAGTATATGAAGAACTTATTGTAATGGGCATTGGCCTAGTTCCTTTGATGTGCTGGGAATGCATATTCTCCTTTTGCTTTAGGCATGCAAACATGACAAAAAAGTGAGAGCCATTTCCATTTCATTTACATGCTAGGGTCCAAACATGAGTTCTTAGTTGTCATCTATTTTGCAGTTTTGCTTGATGTCTCCATGAAAAGATAAGACTTCTAGACTTCACAAATATCTAAACAGATTGTTTAATTTAGTTGGCTCAGCAATGAAATTCAATCATTCAAGTGTTGGAGGAACTTCATGATTTATATCAAAAGTGTGGACAATAATATCCTTTTCCTTTTTCAATCTCCTGCATTTTTGTTTATCAAGTATGCCTGGTTTTATAAACAGTTGGAGAGTGCTGAGATGAAGAAGTTGGACAGCATTTGTGTGAGGGCTTTGCGAATGTTGTGGCAGTCACTTCTTGCACCTTGGAGGCTCATGTTCGCTTTAGTTCCTCCGTGCCAAATTGCTCATGGCTGGGTTGCTTTCATTTGCTCTTTAATCTTCATCAGTGGAATAGCTTATGTGGTAACCAAACTTACAGATCTAATTAGCTGCGTGACAGGTACTTAATCCTTGCTACTGTTAGTGTTGCCAGTCTTCACTTCAATTTAGAATGGGTGGTAATTTAGGTTAGCCACATATTTTCTTTGTCTAAGGTAGTCATTTACATTCTTAGTGTTTGTGCAGGGATAAATGCTTATGTCTTAGCATTCACAGCACTGGCTAGTGGAACGTCATGGCCAGACTTAGTTGCTAGTATGATTGCCGCTGAAAGGCAGACAACAGCTGACTCAGCCATTGCAAACATTACTTGCAGGTTTACTTAATTACTTAGCATTGCTTCCTTCTAAACTTGTATTCACTCGTGCGCGATTATAGATGTAGTCTTCTCGAACCATTTAGTTTTCAGTTCTACTTTTATTTTAAAGCCTTCCTTCCACCGCCTGTGAGATTGGGATTTGGAAAATTTCCTGTAGCCAGTCACAACTGAAATATTCATTTCGTGCAACAGCAACCAATAATCCTGGGGCATTTACGAGACAATATTGCGAAACTGTAATTCTGCTGTCGGAAGAAACTCACCAGATCTTATTTATCAAATCACCATAATATCATACCTAACAAAATGTTTTCTCTCCTTGCTTCTTTTCTCTAGTTTCCATGTGAAAATTTCACTTGGAAATATGAAAAAAAGTTTGGTTACACTATCTTTGACTCTCTCTCTCTCATAGCTACTCATGAAACGAAAATAATTCAACGAGGAGCACTGAACCATTAACATACTGTCTGACGTCAGCCTTGTCTGATATGTTAAGGCCACGTTTTTTGGCTTCCTTATTGAGCTTGCAGCACCACATCCACGTAGTTCATCTGGTTTTTGAAAAAAAAATGATCCAGCACTACCCCGAGTTTACTGAAACCTTTGAACTGACCCTTTTCTTTTTTTCTTGCTGTGTTTTGTAGTAATTCAGTGAACATATACGTGGGCATAGGCGTGCCATGGCTAATTGACACCGCATACAACTTCATCGTGTATCGGGAACCTTTGGGGATCCAAAATGTGGCCGGACTGAGCTTCTCATTGCTCGTGTTCTTTTCTACGTCTGTGGGGTGTATATTAGTTCTCGTGCTTCGGCGCCTCACATTGGGTGCCGAATTGGGAGGGCCAAAGCCTTGGGCTTGGTTAACCAGTATTTACTTCATGTTGCTCTGGGTCATCTTTGTGGTGCTTTCCTCTCTCAAAGTTTCTGGCATCATATAGGAAGGATTTACTCAGGTTGGTTTCCTATGTCATCATCACTCTCTTTTTTTCTTTCATTCTTTATTCTCGTTGTGCTTCTTTTGCCCACTTTGGAAGGCATCTTTTGGAGCATGGTAAGTCCCACGTATTTTAGTTAAAGCAAGGGCACTTTTTCTTTGAATTTTGTTGGTTATCATACCTCTTTTTGTCCTGCGACACGAAACTGTCCTTTGCAAATACAAATGTTTCATCTGCTTGAACATTTGAGACCTTTTTCTTTTGTCAAGTCCATTCTTCTATAGCCAATCAGGAGACAGAAAAGAGAAAAAATTCGATGCTTCTGCAGACATCTCACCTGTATACACTGTTTTGCTAGGTGACGACTAGTACTTAAAAGGTCCAGACACTGCAGGGGATCCAACGTCGAATTTCATTCTCACGCCTCACAACCCTTCACCATTGGGAGGTTTGCTGTGGGCGTCGGACATGGTCACTCCATCGTTGAGGCAGATCCTTAAAAGCATTCTCCTGTCGCAGGTGCTCCTCAGTGCTTTTCAGTGCTCAAAAAATGATGCATATTGTGAGTTTTATGGTATAGCACAAGCGCATTTAGAAACGCACAGATGAAAGAAATTGAACACCCTTCTCAACAAGCGGATGCCGTGCCATGTCTTATTTCCCACATCATGGCAAGGTATATCAACAGATTTCAGTTGTCCAATTATACAGTAACAGGGCTGCATCATGCAGACAAAACTTCTAATTTATACGCAGTTTGAATGGACAGAGCCAGAATCGCTCGGGCCACAAATTTATCATACAACGTTTCCAAGAAACTAAAAAGACCCTTTGAATTCAACACGAAGCAGCATCCTTCAAACAATTCTTCTAAATTAACCTACACATCATAAAACAACCCAGACAAGCAAATAGATTACAGGGTCTGGAGGTTACTTTTCACCCTATCCGTGCAGCTGTGAGTCTGTGCACCCACACAGAAAGAAAGATGCGACTCCAGATCGACTTGCAAGAAGATGATCTGATTTTCACTGGGATTTGTAGGCCGTCAGTTGCAGACAATCCACGGATCACCTGCCAATCAACGAATGCCACATCTATCTGGGATTTGCTCGTGGGACAAATGGGCCATCCCTCATTCAAAGAGCACTGTCCAGTCAACAAACTAAGGCATCCATTTTGCACTCGACTTGAGAGAGCGGTGGTGGGAATTCACACACTGACTCGGCATCACTTGAGATAACATGCAGCAAAACACCTTCGGAAAAACACAATCATGGCTGGAGGATAACCAGAGCAGATGCCTGAGCTTACAGCAAACTAAGATCTACGGTTGGTTCAGAATGGGAAGGGCAGGGTGGGATCTGACTATATTTAGTACACCTTTTGCAGTTGCCTGTCAATGAAGGGCGTAGTTAAAGCTCCTGTGAACATCCTAAGGATTAATACTGTTAGGTGTTGCTCGTGAAAATATTACCTCGAAGAAGGAATTGAAATTCAGCCGCAAAAGAAAACGCCTAAGAAATGGAGCCCGTTGACTTCCAGCAAGCCTACTGCTACGCAATATAGTATACAAGGAGTTGGATTTCTTGTTAAATTCCTGGAACACATAAAAGAGTGAGGTTATCATAGAGGACGGGTGCCTCTTCAAGAGACCTGCAGTGATAATTTCGATGCTTGTTAAAGGGTATATTGGCCAATACATGTTACACAGCTAGTCCACACGAAAGCATTGCAAGACTAGAATTTTCATAGGTTGCTAACAAAAAGAACGACAATAGAATGCTAGCCTCACAAAGTGAGTACTTCTTTTCATCGATGTGTTACTCCTAAGATTGTTGCCATCAAGGTTCACTCTCCAGCTAAGATGAGAGTAAAGTTAACTCAAGGCACCGATCTGATGCTGTCATAATATATATTGGCTTTAGCAAGTAACGATTCAAAATGCATGACGCAGACATTTGACAGAGCAATCAATGATGGAGTATTGAACATTTTGTCACTCAATGTCAAGGTTGTAAGTCAAGCATCTAGATCTTGAACAAACATGAACCAAACAAATGAAAATGAACTCAATAAAATACCTCTGTAATTTGTTCCAGTTCGGCAGTATTTGCAAAACCATCTTGATTCTCGACGGTCCAGCAAAACTGGAGGCAAAGTTTCATTATGCTATCCAGTATCCTTGACACTGAACCAATATCTAAGAAAGACTGAGAAATCAAGGCTGATAAGTACCTGCACAAGAGATAACAGAGATGCAAGCCTTGTGATGCAAAGCACAAACAATCAAAGTAACAATGAACATGGGGACTAAGGTCAAAGGAAGTGCCATCTCAAAAGGAATTGCGCAAAGACAAGAACATCTGAAGTGCAACGTTGATGGTTAGGAACCATATTTTCCAACTAAGGACTCAAACTAAGCAGTGAGGCAATTGTGTGGGATGAATCGAACAAAGCTAATCCAAGCTACGCCAAAAAGGATTGCATCAAGAAAATATTAGTTTCAATGTCAAATGATGACAATGATGATCGGAGAAAATAGTTAACCCCAAACTTCAGAAGAAAGACAGTTGTATGAGATGAGTTGCATAAAGAATTAATCCATGGCATTCCAAAATCAGAAATGGAGGAAGCCCACTTATATTCATTGTGTGTGTGAGACAGAGAAAGAGTTTACTTCATATTAAAATGAGTTTGCTCTTTTCTATCCTTTTCTTAAGCTGTACAGTTAATACAAATCAGCATCTAAGAAGAGAAGTGAAAAATATAGCTTCCTCAATCACACTTTGCCCGTAATAGAAACTGGTCATACGACAGCAAAGCACGATCCCTAGAATATTTTGATACATGGAGCATGGTAAGCTTTGATATGTGAAACAAAAAGGGGGACAAGAAACTTCCCCCATCAAAATGTGGTAGGATAGAGGAAAGATTCTTTCGAGCATGCAGTACCAAAAAGACATGCTTATTTGAGATCAGTTAGACAACTCAATATGCTCAACAACATGAAGGATATATCGTGTCAAAGAACATAAACCAGAATATGCATTTTGACTGCAGATTAGTGAAATACTGTATCCTATGATGAAATGTTAAATTCTGGTAGCCCTCATAAAATAATATCCGCCATAATAAAAGATCCCAAGAATGGACACCACCATATATTCTTTGCCCGGTCATCTCTATCAATCATCCACACAGTTGGCTCCCCAGAAAAGGGGAGGTTGTTGGATATTGCATTTCTCCACACTTGTTATGCAAGTTTACATATCAATATAACCAGTAATTATATTATCTTTACATGCCTCAATTTATAGATGCTATATTGCTATGTTTCTGAACCCGATGGTGCACCCTGGAGATAAACTTTTGTTCGCATATGTACCTAAGTAACAACAATTTTCAGAGGACATCTATCACCTTTTTCCTAATGATTGCTGATATTATGCACGCTACCATTATGCTATTATAAGATAATAATCCAAAAATCATTGACCTCATGTTTTACGTAGTATCTTTAAGCAATTAATATAACTCATAAGCCTACAAAATTGTTTTACTTACTCTTGATGGTACCCTACAAGTTCAGTGAAGTCATTAGAATTTTGGATGCGTGCTTGTAAGACATTCCACTGAGATTCTATCACATCCACCTGCAGGGAGATATACACACCGAGAGTAGCATACTTTTCAGATGAAGATAAGTAAAAGATCAGTTGACTTCAAGGTACAGAAAGATATGGTAAAGATGCACATTTACGGATGAAATAATGGAGATTGCTTTAAAGTCTATAATTATCCTAAACTCAATACTGATTACTGAATGCTATTAATCAATTTGTTTAATTCACGCTTTAGACCTTTAATAGCCCAACTTTTACAAAACATAATTTCCTCCCTGTTTCCTTTCAGTGATACAGCAATGCAGCTTTTCTTCCAATACATTCATAGAAATACGGTAGTAAGCTTACAAACCTGGATATAAAATTGAAGATTCCTGATCAAGAACGCCATGTGCTCTCTAACCCGCCAGGCAGGTTTAAGGTATTGACGTCGCTTCTGAGGCATTGAACTGTTTACACTATTATTAGCATGTTTGGAAAATTCTACATGATCCTGATGCATCATAGATGCCCATGATTTATCCAACTCCATTTGCGTTCGCTTAAGCCGTAGCAAATACTGGAAAACCCTGCAGTACCTGGAAAATTGTTGATGTCAAAACATAGTCAATTGTTTATCATGCTAATTCCTTTCCAAAGAGGCACTACTCTTGTGAGTGCCCTTCTCCCAGTAATTCAACATAAAGAACTGCTGGAATGGAATCTTACTTAGAGAGAACTTCTTGAGTAAAGAACAATTCGAGGGGCCAATCGACAGAATAGTCAAGGTATATACCATCCCATCCATCAAGGGACATCTCTGAGGACACATTTGAAGGAGCAGCATTTAATTTTCCCTTTATTAAATCTACTTGGGAAGATTTGACTGGAATCCCAAATGAAGGCATCCTAACACATCTCCAAATTTAGTTTGTCATTAGCAACATGCCTTCAAGGTAAATTTACAGATTCAGTCCCAAATATAACCCTGCGGAAAGTCAACATAAGCACTAACCGCAAGGTCACTCTAGAGTAGTACTTGTCTTCCTCGCTGATCGTCTTTAGCGCAGCCTGAATGTGCAAATTGAAACCAAATAAACTGCAGGCCTAAAAGGTCTATTACAAAATGATATATTTTCAGAATATAAGAAAGCTACAGCTTACCAGCTGGAAGGGGACCATAAGATCAGCTTCAGCAGTTGACTGACGTGGTGGTAACCGCATCAGTTGCCGACTTTCCTCGAGAAAGCACTGGGAAATTTTTTTTTATCAGCCACTTTTTTTAACAACTCAATTGCCAAGGACTCCACGCAGTGTAAAAAAGTACATCTATAAGTTTAACTTAATTGCAAAGGGCTCCACAAAGCAAACATACGGATTGAGTTCAAAATCTGAGAAAAAATCGGCAAATATTAAAGGTACCCTTATTCCATACCTGGAAAAAATCTCCCTTAGCTAAAAGAAAATAGTCTTTTAAAGCCTTCAGATGGCCATTCAAGTCAGCACGAACTACCACAAGCTGAAGAAAAAGAATAATGAGTAATGGAATTTGAAAAAAAAAATACAGAGTAAAGATATAATCATCCATCACCTGCCAAAGATGACTGGCAGCAATTGCTCGAATGGAATCAATGGCACATTCAAACGATCTCTTGTGAAACTCAGATGACTCCTATAAACATCAATCCAAGTTAAAGTAAATGCGGGGGAAGCTTACATACTATAAGAGAACATGGACTCCTATGGTGTTCTTGAGTCTCGGCAACAAAGAACATGGGCAGTACAGACCTTTAGGTCTCTAAGCATTGCTTCAATCTTATCAGCCTCAGAATGTGGAAATAATTCCTCTCCACTGAGCATTGAGTCCACAAGGGGCTCCTTCAGAAAGGGAAATCGTCCAATGAACCCTTGAATTTTTTGAGGACCTCTCTGCAATTGTTGATGACTTGCAGCATCATGAAACCGAAAGGAAGTACTTGGATTGCGGAGAACCCTGATTGCTTTACCAGAAAATAACACCGATTCTGCGACACGCATATGGATATACTCAGGAAGCATATCCTACAAGATAACATAAACAAATTAAAGAAAACAGAGCCAGAAAGTTACAAAAGTTGGAATTCCAAAACTTATGTCACATTACAGCAAAAGTAAGAGAATAGCATCATGACATTGAAAGAAAAGTTGAACAAGCATATAAAAAATGAAGGCTCCAAAATAGTAGACATTATTAATGATACTAAAAACCAACATAAAGAAAACTATATGTAATAGTGCTGCTCATACATCAAACTTCAAATGAACAACAATCTGCCAAAAATCAATCCAATTTTGCAAGCCTCACTTCAGTAAAGAAATTCATTAATTTCTGTTTTTTTTTTTCCCATTTGAATGTGAGATTCATTGATGAGCACCCAGGGTTACAAATGTTCAAGAAAATCAAAAACACCACCTTTAGCAGAATGAGGAAACAAACAAGAAGCCACAACAAATCTTAAATATCAATTTATACCAAACAAATATGAAATCCCAGGTGCCAATCTGTCAAAGAAGTATCATCAGTTGACAAACGAGACAATCTTCTGGAAAGATCTGCATGGCTTGAACCATGATCTACATCTCTCTCTTCCTGCCTGTGATTTTCAATATAAAATAAATAAATAAATTAGAATTCCGTGAGAGACAAGCTCCACATCATAATGGATATCCAAGCACATGTCATACTTCCACAAGTTACATTTAAGTTGTCAACAACATCTTCCCTAACAAAGTACCTCCACAAACTTGGTTAAATCATGATGATAATTCGAAAAGTCACCTCTCTGTTTAATTAGGTCAGTTAGGCAAAGTGACACTGTAGCAAAATTTGATCCTAACAAGAAAAATCCACTTTAACCATTGGCCATCTGAGGCAGCATTGTTTGCCATAAACTTTAACAGAAACAATGGTGGCTGCCTCAAGAAGTTTATTTCGAAGCAACTCAGTTAACAGTCAGTACATGTATGTACCTTTTAATAAAAAATTCTCCATACTGGTCCTGAAGGATGCCATAGACCATCCAAGATGCAAGCTGGTTGTACATGACTTGGTGCCCATGCCACAGAAGCCTGTAACATTTGAAAAGAGAAAGGCACCCATTAGCTTTACTTTCTTTTAAACCCACCATTAGCCTCAGTTCATCAAAGGCAGATGAGGCCATGCGACTGGACGGTGAGATTGCTACATTATAGCAGAATTGCCAACGGAGTATGTCATAGAACAAGCACCTAACTATTATCAGAACTTCTAAGGAAGATCTAAATTAAGCTTACAAGTCTTGAACCAAAACCAGTATCACGTTTCTTACTTTTATCCAACTAAATCACCAAGAATGGAAGGAACACATTATTCTTTTAAAATCTATAGCAATGTCGCAAGGCCATTCACTAAGCTGTATATAAATGCAATCAAGGAACACATCAAGTAGAAATTATGCATCACATAGTCATCAGAAACGTACCTCTGAATGCATGTCTGCAGTTCAGGTACCCCACAGTGGCATCGCTTATGTAAAAGGTTAAGAAGTTGTCCTCCACGAATATCATTCCGTTCGATCTCAAGTATGAGCTCATATAAGGGTGGCAAGAGCACATAAAACTGGGAAGAGAAACCATTATACATTAGCCTTTTTAAGAAAAAGGAGGAAGAGTTCTATTGTTCATTTAAGCATCACAAAAACTAATACGAAGGACACAAAGCTCAGCAATCAATAGAACCTTGTTGAGGCCTTGAGTGACAGTGGCCAAAATGGGCAAAGACTCCGACAACAACTTCTGCTCAATGTGGAGAACGGCAGACCTGTAGACTGACAGTATCTCGACAACACCATTAGCAATGGCTCTACGGTAAACACTTGGTTTTTCTTCTTTCTTCATTGACAGCTCAGAGATTCTCTCCAAGGGAGATAAGTTTGGAGACCTTATCCAACTTAAATTTCGGGATTTTGTGGCAAACCTATCCAGCTCTCGATAATAGAATCCTAGTGTGATGAGCCTCTCAATGAGATCCCTGCAACATCAGAATTTTTGCCACCGAGACAAACATAGCAGTGGTTAGCGAGGACTGATGTAGATCAAAACTCAATTAAGTAAAACGACACAGACACACATGCCGCAACTCAGGCACATAAGCAGCATTTCAGAATCACACAAATTATCCTTCCATCCACATCAACGTGACCTTCTCTTCTCAGCTTAGACATAACCTAAAGTCTCCACTCGCCAACTCATTCCTTAACGTTATAGACAATGAACAACACCATTTTTGTGCCCAGGCACACTGGATGATAGCATTTCCTAAATTTTCCATGCTGGACAACAGCAGGAACTTGCATCTCATTACCGCAAAATCAAAACCCGATCACATAGAAACCGAGACAGATGCCCCCAAAAGGCGGAGAACAACAGATATCACGAGGTTCACATTCAGAGATCGCATGCCCTAGCACAGTCCCGCTCTCTCAAAGCAAAATATCAGCAGAAAGGACGGCAGAATCAAAGTACCTCTCGCTAGGCTCGATGAAGGAGACATCAGGCGCGAGCTTGAAGGTGCGGTCATCGGAAATTGGGGCGTCAGGGGAGAGAGGGATCCCGAGGGACTGTCGGTGCTCCCGCTCGTCGACAATGAGATCGCCGGTGTAGCCGAGAAGCGCGAGTAGGAGCTCGTGCAACATCGTTTACTTCAGCGACAATCGGCGCGAAACTGCGAGTGTTAACAGAGAGAAGCGATGGCCTTACGAGTGCTTGCTGAGAGAGAGTTGCAGAAACTCATGGTCATGGCGTCGAAGCTCTTTCTCACGGTTTGGAATCGATCGATCGATCGATCGAGAGAGAGAGAGAGAGAGAGAGAGAGAGAGAGAGAGAGAACACGGAAGAAGAAGACGAAGGCCGGTTTTTTGAATGCATGAAGAAGCCCAACCAAACCAAAGAAGAGGCGAGGGACAAAAAATTGCCCGCGCGCTTGATTTTGGTTCTCTTCTGCACATCTCATTCCTTCTTTATATTTTTAGGTGATCGACTGTGAAGAAGATAACCTGAATTAAGAGAACTGCATAAATAAATAAAAAAAACTATCTCCACCTTCCATATCATTTTTTATATTCTAAATTTTCAAAATTTACAACTTACTTCTCAAAGTAAAATTTCTAAATTCAAAATGATCGATCTAATTTCAAGATCATCCATATCCTAAATTATTCACGCATTCTTCCCATCTCTCTCTCTCCTTGCTCTATGTCTTGCCTCGCTCTCCATTGTGGGCTCCCAACTCCAATTTTGGACCAATGTATTGCCACTATTGATCCCGACCAAGCCCTTTGTGTGCGTCTCTCTTTTCTCAACTATAAGTGACATTGAATTTTGGTCGAGCTCGATTTAGTTTTGAGTTAAACTCGACCAATCTAATTCGAGTTCGAAGCCGGCAGAACTCAGCATATCTAAATCAAGCTCAAAGCTGGCAGAGCTCCATAGGTCACAGCTCGGCTATGGCCACGGCGGAGCCAAGAGCGGAGGGGCAGAGTAAATTCCTAAATAGAACAGACCGTTAAATGCAAGTTGGGACGTTAATTGCAAACTTCCAAAACTCAAAGAGTAAACTGATGGGAGAATGAAATGTAAAAGATGCCAGAACCTGAAAAAAGCAACTGAGAGAACAAAATTCACCAGGAAACAGGTCGAGGACCAACTTCTTGTTATAGCCCCTCCGACGACCGTGTAGAGCTGGTGGTTGTACCACCTGCCAGAGTACAGAGGACTACGACCACCACAAGATGGTCATGAAGAGAGAGAGAAAGAGACTGAAGGAGGGCGAACGCCCGACCACGAGGAGAGGGCTCGCTGAGATTGGCAACCGCCATCGCGATAGCCTCCCTCGTGTGGCACTTTCCATTTTCTATCACCAGATTTATACTTTCGCTTAGTTCAACTAAAATTGGTTATAAAAAAAATTCCATCCATGCATTACCCCGCAATCTCTACTCAAGGGGAAAGAGGATTAAATGGGGAACAGTTTCATAAGATGCCCGCAAACGAAATAGAAGTAAAGGATTAAAAAGATGCTCGCTGTTGTGACCACGTAAGATATCATAAGATACAGAACAAACAAGTACCTCTCCAATGGCTATTAAAGAAAAATTCCACCATCGCTTCTCAGTGGAAAGCTAAATTGAGCTTTCCCTCGGGAAAGGCTTCGCTGAGCCTCTCCTGCTCTCAAAACTGGAAATACATCGAGAATGGGTGAATCAATAATCCTAAAATCGTAAAGGAGTTAACTAAACGGCATTTCTATCAATGCTTTGCCTTAGCCCTGTTCTTTTTATTACTCTTGCCAACTTTTTTCCTCTTGCTCGAATGCTTCTGTTCATTCCCATGCTCTGCTTTTTCATGAGGATTCACCTCTTCAAACTTGATAGGCTTTATGATAGTACCCGCTTTCTTCACCACCTGCACAAGCAGTCAACAACTGACAGCATGAGAGGGAGAAATGAAGGAGCAGATTCCAACTCAAGCGCATGTTTTCAGTGGGAAATAAAGAGAAGCAAGTCCAATTCAATAACTGAGCACGTCCACCTTTTTGTGACACTAAGTGAGGAATTCAGTCCTCTTTCCCTCGGTTTAAACTCAACTGTTCACTAACAAGAGAAACAGAATTCCCTGAAGAAAACAAAATGTAAAGGAGGTGTAGCCAGACACGTACTTCAGGGCGATTAAGAGCTCCTATTGCTGTTGCTGGGTTAAATTCAGGGCCAATGGGCATGCGGATACTCTGTTCAAAAACGTCCTTAGAGGTGAAAGGAAAAGGCAATGACTTTGTGTGCAACTTCTCAGCCTGCCAAACAAGCAAAGAATTACATCCACTTAAATGAGTCTGACATGAAGCACACACACTTAAATCACATCCATTAGATTCTACTCCATATATTCTGCTCCTGCCTGCTAATAACAAACAAGAAATTGTTCTGGAAGTGAACAATTAAATACAGAGTAAACACTAAAGAAACTAACCTTTTTATCTACTTTTTCAGATATAATAACATGCTTGAGATGTGCATCATTTCTCTTCTTAAGGGCATCTTCCCTCTTCTTCTTGGCATTTTCATGTTCTCTCAACATCCAAGAAGGTAACCCTTTCTTTTGCTGAACATGGGTCCACTGGCCCCAACCTGGAAGTAAAATGGGTTTCTCGGGTTCAGGATTTTCCTCATTTAGAATTTCCAGTTTGTCTTTCTCAAAATCTTCTTCCACATCATCCCCGGCAAAAGCACGGCGAATGAGCTCTGCTTGTGACGGAAGTTCATATGATTGTCTTGGGACAGAAGATAAAATTCCATCTACCATCTGTCCTTCACTCTCACTATCGCTATCCCCACTTGCTTCCTGTGCAGAGTTAAATCAGCTCATTCATTTTGTGTGTGTGTGTGTGTGTGTGTGTGTGTGTGTGTGTGTGTGTGAGAGAGAGAGAGAGAGAGAGAGAGAGGTGGGGGAGGGGGGGGGGGCATTGGCGCTTCTACAAACCTCCAAATCTTTCTTCTGCGAATCAGGTTCCAATAATTCTTGCTTCTTTTTAATAGCAGTGTCAACTGCATTGCTGCCTTTCGTCTGCACATATCACGGAAAAAAGGATTAGCATGAAACTTGGTCCACTACATAATGGCTCAAGAA
Source organism: Melaleuca quinquenervia (assembly GCA_030064385.1). Lineage (NCBI taxonomy): Eukaryota > Viridiplantae > Streptophyta > Magnoliopsida > Myrtales > Myrtaceae > Melaleuca > Melaleuca quinquenervia. Next base: position 4,593,685 of record CM057728.1, on the reverse strand, counting down.
AATTTCGACTGCTGTATAACCTTTCTCCATCCATCTGATGCGAATATAGCAACTTCATATGTTGTCTTCGCACCAGGGTTCTTTACAATATCATCAAAGCTCTGAAAGATGAATTTGTGGAGCACATCAGATATACAGAACAGCAGAGCAACTTTAAGCAGCAAGAAGGAAGTTTACACCCACCTTGAAGACAGAATGATCATGTGTGTCAGAATCCAGGCGACATACGGTAGAACCATTTTGAACTTCATTCTGAATATCATTACCAGAGTGACTCAGACCATCAGTGTTCTCTCTGGTCTCCATGCCTTCTTCACTATCACTATCATCATAAGTTCTTTCCAATTTACTAATACCGTTTGCACCTGGAGCCTGCTGCTTAACTGCACCAAACGCCATTCTACCTTTCAAAGAATTTGCTTTAGTATCTTCTACTCCCTGCAAATCCTCCATCTGCTTTGATTCATACTCTTGAAGAGCAAGTCTAGCTTCTTCCACAGCTGCATCTCTTTTTTTCTTCAGTCCACGTGCCTAGGCCAAATAAGATAATTTACGAGCATCAGAATCCTCTCGAGAACAACACAAGCAAATTGCCTCACCCCTGAATTTTTTTTTTTCTGGTGGATTTTTTTTTTTTTGGGGGGGGGGGGGGGGGGGGGGGGTTGTTATTGTTGTTAGGGTGGGGAAGCTATTTCCAGATGAAACCGTGTATCAACAATGTCAACAGGCATCAGACTCCTCTCAGCATCTTGTATTAGCGTAGAAGCTAATAACAATTGCACACTTCAAGAGACAATAAAAGAAAACCATTTATTAGATTTCTCTTCTCGCATGCAATTGCAAAGGTTCATGCTTCTTGGACTTCAAATAAAATACAGAATATGGAATTTCAGATATTACCATAAATGGTAAAGAAAGGACTCCAGTGTTGGGAATTTCGTCATCTTCCTCAAAAACTTTTAGTGTCTTCTCCTTTGCTTTGGCCAACAAATTGGACTCTTTATCTTGGTCTGAGCCCACAGAATTTTCATCATCATCATCCTCATCACTACTCTCCTCACTACTGCTACTGTCCTTCATGGAGTTCATTTTCCTAGTCAACAGGGCATGTTGGTGAAGCTGTTCTGCAACTGCTGCACGAGTACCATCATCTTGGGTAGTCAAACCACGCTGCAAAATGCGCTTTGCCCACTTTGAGCTGTTTTTGTGTTTTAAAGTCATACGTTCCTGTAACAAATTAGCAGATGCGGCAGCAAACATCAGTCAAATAGTTCTATACATTACTATTAAAAATGTCTTCCATGTGTTTTGTGATTAAATTACCTCTGCCCTTTTGAACTCTTGCTTCATTGCCTGCTCTTTAGCAGCTTCTGGATCCATTTCAATTTGTGCAGAAGTAGCTTTCAGTCTATCTTTCTTCATTAATCGATGATAAGTTTTTGATTTGATCTTCTTTATATGCTTTTGCTTCATCTCATGGCGAAAAAGAAGGCTGCGCATTTTAGCAATACGAGCCCTTCTTTCCTTTTCATCTTCAATTGATGTCTGGAAAACAATATTTTCGGAGACAAAAATTCAATACAATGCAATGTTTATGACACAAACAAATGATAAATCACTAATTGAAAGCACCTAATTAAGTCCATTCTAAGAAGCAAAAGAATTTTCAAAAAGCATAGACAAATTTATCATATCCTGCAAATGCATACCTACAAGCATCACCATGGTATATGAAAGCACATAAATGAACAAAATCACATACATCCTACTGAGTGGAAAACCACATCTAAATAAGTCTGTTGCGGAGATGATCTCCATCAAAACATTTTAAACACTGAGTTGCTACTAAGAAACATCACATACAAGTATTGACCACAATTTATCACCCCTTGCTCTTCAATAAAATGATATTTTCTTTTGAAGCCTAGTTTGGGACAAATTAAGTATTTACCAAAGATTTCTACATATATCAAGAATTAAGATTTTCCACCCCAGAAGTCTCCTTCGGAAGACTACAAAATGACACGTGATGGCATCAACTCACTAAACAAACAGCCATTCTGGAAGAAAACACACAAGTCCAAGACTTGTAAATATAGTGGACAATCATGTATCATCGAAAGGTCTGCAGTACTTCAAACTGCAGGAAAAAAGTAACTAAAAATCAAGATTACAATGAAATAGGAAACCTTCTTAAAAACAATACCTTGTTTAATTCAAGAAGCCTGGCACCATCTTTTTCGTGTGCTTCTTTAACCTTGTTGTCATAAACTAATGAAGCAATTTTTTTCTCAAACTCAGTTCGTGGTTCAAACTCAGAAGCTATTGCCCCAACAGTTGAAAACCCCAAGTCTAGGTCCTGATCAAAATATATAGTGGGTGCCTCCCTGTTCCTCTTTACCAAAGGTTCCCACTTTGTTATATCTTTCTTTGACTGTTCGTATGCAGCCTTCCTCTCTAACTTCTCTCTATATGGCTTGGGAAGTGGAGCTTGAATAGACATAGGTTTTTTTTCCATCTGAGATGTCCTCTTTCTAAGCTTGCTATAACCAGCTTTTCCATGAAGAGGGTCAAGAAGATCTTGAATGGTAATGCGGCCATTGCCATCCCCCACATCATGGCTAGGATTGAACTCAGACTCTGGATATGCCTCTGACACAACAAGAACGCCCTTTTTTCTTTTCTTGCCTGAGAATTAACATTTACTTCACATCAGCTTCATCGTCACTAGAATTTTCAGCAATAAAGATCCAACACTGAAGAGTATGCAAGATGCAAGCATATTGACTACCATAAGAATGCCATAATTGTAACCATCTGATCATGCTGCCATGCACATTAAAATTTTCAGTGATGGAAGATCCACACATCACTGCCAATAAGTAAGAGACAGAAAGAAAGCCATTACCCTGAAATGTTTCGCTTGGCATTCCAGTGATCTCCTGCAACATTCTGATGTGCCTTCCTTCATCTTCATCTTCGGCCTCAGCATTGGATGGACCTGCTCCGTCACTGTGGCCAACATCCTCGTCATCATCGGATGAAACATTCTCATCCTGCAGGAGGAAAAAACCGAAGAGAAAAATCCTACTTAGCAATGACCAAAACAGCTGACGGAACGGTTCAACATCAGCTCTCAAAGAAAACGTGTTCAAGCGCAAACCAGAACCTCAGGGCTAACCCTAAACTCCTCGAGGTCCAATTATTGCCAACTAATTTTCCTTATAAACCAACAAAAAGCAAAAGGAACGACCAATTGATTTCAGTACTGACGGAACCCTTGACAACAGTTCATATCAAGGAGAACAAGTTGACCCCCAAAAACCAACAGAACTAGGCAGGAACTGGATCAACTCAAGGATGGCCAATTCGCTTCCTTCGTGAGGAAACAGAGAGCGAACAGATTCCACTCACCTCGAACTCATCAGGCAATTCGTACTCCAAATTGTCCACCGAATCGAACCTGCGGTTCCTCTCGGACTCTTCCTGAGGCGCCTCCTCCTCGTACTCGTACACATCGAGGCCGTTGCCCAACTCCGCCTCGTCGGAATCAATCTCCTCCCCTTCCCTGTCGGCCGGACCGCTAGGGTTCAGCTCCTCGATCTCCTTCCTCAGTGCGTTCGGCAAGCGAGGTCCGGTCCTCTTCCTCTTCTTCATGCGCCTCTTCTCGTTGCTCTTGTCATCAGGTAGGGTTCTAGGCATGGGATGGTTGCGCTTCTCGTTCGGCCTCTCCGAGTGGCGGCTCTTCTTCTTCTTCTCCGCCATGATGGAGAGGGTGCCGAGAGCAGAGCTGACGGAGCAGAGAGGAAAGAAGAGCGGCTCTGCTCCGTGCGTGTAGTTTGGCGGCGAATTGGCCTTCCTCTTCCAGGATACAGAACTACTGGACCGATGGGTCGGTTTAGTCATGCCTCGAACCGACTCGTTGAGGCGACCGAGTTGAACCGGTCGGGTCTGAACAGGAGTTCCCCGTATCCATTGCTCCGGTCGGGCATCCACAAAAAGTGAACTCTTGGAATCCATGCTTAGGGAACCGATAGCAGTCCGCAATTCGCAATTAAGAAAAGAGCGATATCAGGAGGGTCTCTTAGCATAAATAATTTGATTTTCAGAAGACAAATTATAGGAGTAGTTAATTAAGGAAAAGTGTAAAAATTTCTCTACTAATGTCTTTTCAATTTTTAGGGATAGATCAAAGTCAATTGACCCTTTTTTGGGCTGAATTTCTTTCTTTCTTTTAAATGAAAACACCTCTCAAATCAGTCGCTTAAGAACAATTGCTAAAGCCATTACACATATTAGCTACACAGCCTCAACCAACCCCTCGCGGGCACTACATATACTCATCTTTGCACGCAGTTACAACATTCGCTTCACTGCAAAACTGCAATCCTCACATCCGATTGCGCATATTTTGTTCCATCCTTGGCGCGTGCACAAAATTTCTAAATCCCGACAGTTCGGGATATCGAGAAAGGGGCTGCCGCGGCGCATCCCGCAGATCTGCTTGCAATGTAGAAGCGCCTAAAATCATAAGCCTCAGCACATATTTCTTGTCCCGGTAAATGTACGTAATCAGAACGGACCCTGCATACATGAAGCGTTTCACGTATCTAAAATCCTCGTGGGGCCTCTCACATTCAGAAATATGTAGCACAGAAAGAGGCTTTGGCAGACTAGCCGACCTGCCTAAATCTTTTCTTGTGCACAGACAGGCTTCTTGATCTTCCAGTATACACAAAAGGTAGCGAGCAACTTCATACACTTGGAATGCAATCTAGACAATTCAGAGCAGGCATATCGCATGATTTCCAACACCGCTGATAGCTCAAAACGATCTATCCGAATAACTTGAATCCAATTTCCCTCATAGTAATCATGCTCTAATGAAAAGAAAACAAAAAAAGAAAAAAACTACAATGGTACAAAAATTGTAGACATCCTATCAAACAGTATTTCACAAACTCTAAAGATAGATTAGCCGAACTACATTGAGGGTTCTTCTTACAAGATGCACTATCGCAAAAAGAAGTAAGTCGGCCCACTATTTCTTTGCATAAGTGATCAACATTGGGTTTTGCGCGGTTAACTTGAAACCTTGAAGCGCCTGCATCGCGACTGTCGATTGCATCTCGTCACTGTACTCAACGAATGCGATCCCCGGCTTTGTTTCCACCATCCTCACTTCCTTAAAACCAGGGTATTGAAGGAAGAGCATTTGCAACATCATTGGAGTCGTCTCATGAGGAAGATTCTGAACAAAAAGTATGTTATTTGGCGGAGCCGGAGCTTCTGGAACTTTTGCACCTCCTGGATATGGTCCTTGTGACAGCTGCATTATTAAACAGATACGATTGTTGGTTAGTACTCTACTAGAGGATAAGCAACTGAACGGAAGGCTCCTGATTTTAGCTTTCAAGCCAAGTTCCCTTACTTAATAAATGAAAATCCAAAAAGCTGAAGTAGTACAGGATCCCATTTAAAGTTGACTTTTAGCTAACCTCGATATTTGATAAAGTGTGATTTTTTCAGTTGTAAAAGTTCAGCATTGTACCAAGAAAAAGAGAAAAAATATTAGGTATTTTCCTGCCACTACTTAACAGGTTTATGAAGTATGGCTGGCCTAGTTGTTCTTGCATGGTAAAAAAAATAGCTGTAGGAGAGCATTTTGAGCCGAAATAACGAGCAGAACAGGCCTCAAACACTCTTCAGTTATCCCAGAGAAGTATTACAGCTATAAAAAAGGGCATAATTAAAAAAAAGTAGCATAAAGCTAGAAGTACCACCATGAGCTCAATTGTACAGTGCGGTACTTAAAGGGAAGGATGTAACTCCCACTGAGTAGAATATGCATGTGATAATTTCTAAAAAGTATATTTTCATTTCATTTCTGTAATTTAGAAATTTATAAAGGGAAACATGTACACACAGCTTGAGAAACTAATAGAAGATTAAGAAGAAGAAAAATGATTTCATAACTTTTAAATTACATTATATATGCATTATGCTGATCAACTAAAGCTAAAACAACCAAAAGAGGGCCAACATCATCTCAGCTGACAAGAGTTTAGACAACCAGCAGAACTCCCAATTTCATCCCATTGCTCATCCTGTTCTGGTTTGAAAATGCATGTGTGACGTAAAAAGTTTCAGAGTAAAAAGCTGGATGCTTCACCGTTTTAATAATCCAATCAAATAAATTTCACAGAAAAAGCAGCATAAAATCCTCAAGAAACAGAATAGTTGCTTACAGGAGGCATAGCACCATAAGCACCAGCATAAGCAGGATTCACACCAACTCCAGCTTGGTTAGCATCATGTTGATCCTTTCGTTTTTTACCTGTATCAAAACCAAAGTTTTAGGTCACAGGAAATAAATCAAATCACAAACATAAAATCTAGCAGGCACTATATAGGTTGAACTCTGGAATCTCAATTGCCCAAGGCTCCCTTCAGAAAATCACATCATGCATACATCTGAAAGCTATATACCTTTCTCCTCATGTCTCTTTCGTTTTTCACGAGGAACAAAAGTACCATCAGCCTTTGCAACTATGTCTGATTTTGTCTTTGCATACTGTATTCTCTGTTCAGTTAAAATACACACATCACTATAGACCAAAACAAGCACAAAGAATTTCCAAATGTTAAGCCAACTTCAATATCATAGAAGCAACTGCTGTGGACGAACTCAAAACTGAAAGTACAAGACAGAAACAGAATGATACAAAACCACAAATCCAAACAAAGACCACTGTCAATGTTTTTCAAACAAGAGCAACATGATTAGTACCATAGTGATTGTCAGTAATGTCCAAAAGGGGGAAGGAACAATTATCCATGAAAAGAAACTGGATAGTATATCAAAGGGAAAGTGCATATAGCTCATAAATAACAATCGTGGAAAAGGAAGCTCTTTAGACTTAGGGCCTATTCTTTAATGTTTTTTAAAAAGAAAATAGCAACTTTTCACTTTTAAGCAAAAACCTAAAACACTATTCATTCTTTTAAATGAAAAATTATATGCAAATGTATGTCTCAACATTCATCTACTGCTAAAGATTTAAGCTTTGAGCTAAGATGAAGTCAATGTGTGTTCGCCGCAAGATTTAGATTAACCAAAAAGCAAAAAGTAAAAGCCTATTTAAACTCTCCCTTAAATAACTAGATGGCCATCTACAGATCTGAAGATACAACAGCAATAAAGGGTCAAAGCTATCAGGTTTTGCATCTAATCAAGAAATAAAGTTTGCTTTTCTCCTCTCCCATGTTCTGCTTAATTATAGTATGGAATTACAGCTGCATTATTGCAGAAAAGCATAAGAATTAATCATCCGACATATTTCAGCATGCTGAAATTCAACAAAGGTTCACACGCCACAAGAACAGCTTGGAAGTTAAAACAGCAAATTAGAGAAGTAAAATGGATTCCACTGCTAAAACACTGTGATATCCTTCAAAATGAAGAAGCATAGACAGCAAGTTGCCACTACTACAACCACTGCAATGAAGGTGATGTACGGCAAAACTGGCTATCGAAAATCACTGTAAAGGATTTGCAACTGTCATCTGATCCATCCATGGGGAAAGGAAGTTCAGAGAACAACAACTAAATTATCACAATCAGGCCCTATCTGCCTACTTTATCCCATATCATGTCAGATAACCCCCATGTCGTAGTTTAGTTGCATGTTTCATGCATCCAAGCAGCAAAACAACAAGTTCCCATGGTTGTTCTCGATTATCACCAACAGCAACCGCCTCTACCGCTGATTTCAGAACACGTTCCCATGTGTAACTTCTCTGTTATGGAAAAGGCAATTACACTCATCCAGAGTTTTTTAGTAGGATTTTCAGACAGAAGCACGGTTTTCCTTTGGATGAAAAAACATGAGTTGAATGTCAATCCAAAGAGAGAATCCCAATCCCACTGCTTTCTCAGCATTGACATATATCCACCATCTTTGGCAATAACAACACAGATTCAAATAAGCCCGAGGAGACAAGCACAACAAATTTGCTACCCCTCATAATTTGCAAGCACAAAAATGAAACAGCATATCGGGTCCCAAAACAAGAGGATCGGAGTGCCGCACGATGATAACGACATATCTCGGTGAAGAGTCCTTCCTCAAGAGGAAAGGCTTACCATGGGCTTGTCATAAAAGGGGAAGTCCTGCATTTGCCTTAGGGCACTGGTGGCGGATTGGACTTCCTTGAACACAACCCAAGCTTGACCCTTGTGCTTTAGGGTCTTGTACGCCAAAACGTCCAGTATCTCCCCGAATTGCGAGAACACCGCCCTCAGCGACTTCTTCAGCTCTGCAAAAGAACTCACAAGAACAAAACCGCTCAATTCAACAAAGCGAAATGCCGAATAAACAAGTTCACGAGATGGCCCGCCTAAGGCTTCGTCCACCCGCACGTACCGTCGATTTTGATTTTCTCGTTGAGGTTGTTGATGTAGATGGTCATGTTGGGAGAGATTTCGTTGTTGCTGTTGGCCTCCGCCATTGTTTCTCCCCTCGCTGATTCTGGTTCTCAACCCTGGCGCTATTTCAGTGTAGAGAGAGATGCCGGAGCGAACCCGTCTCGGATTTCCGGGCTCGGACCGAGGAGGGAAGAGGGGAAGAGAGATCAGTGACGACAGGGTGAAGCCATACTGACCTGAGCTTCAGAATTGTCGAGGGTTTATGGCTCTTGCCTGGTCTGGGGAAAGATGTCGACAAGACGAGACCAGAGGCTTGGATTTGGGCCACAGATGTGGGCCTACGAATCCCTAGCCCTCATCCAATGGGCCTTCGTAGATTACAGCCCATTCAATGCCCAAGAGAGAAGCCCATCCAATCAAAAGATTTTAATAAATTGCCGGTATTCTCTCGTCCGAATGATCCCGCCCCAAACCCGCTCTTAGTCATCCGGATTCAGAATGAGGTATGATCGAATGAGGAGGGAATAGAAATTACCAGCTACTTCACCTGCACCCGCCGCATCTGACACTCCCCGTAGTGTCCTAAGCCTATTGTTTGATCTGTCGCCTGAACGATCAACTTTCTCGCAATCATTGTTATTCTATCTAAATCTCGTGCTAACCTCTTATCAATGTTGCAGGTCAAATTCTGATACATGTGAGATAGGTGGTGCTATAAGGCCAAAGCGACCGCAACTTTTTCAATGTGCTTCGCCAAGCCGATTAGTCCAGCCGGTGCCTTTGGGTGTGAAATGTTGCCCACCTAGAACTTTGTGAACTATATTTTTCACTTGAATCCGGCTACAACTGGCTTCTTTCGCAAGATTTTTCAGTTTCATCATCTTCTTTTTCCCTGATTGCTGCTGCATCTTCCCACAGAACTGCTGAGCCATGCATATTTGATGGCAAGATATAAGCAGCGGGGTCGTCCGGTTCCTGCTTGAGAATGATTGCTGCAGCTTGTTTCGCGAGTCTAGCATTGCCGTGAACTTGGCAAGCTCAAAGCGCTGTACGATAGACCAGTGCATCAGCCCTGAAAAGGCATTGAATCTATAAGCTATAAACTGAAAGGCTTCCGCAAGGGATCCAGATCTAACTCACGAGCATGCGGGACGGAAGGGAAGCACCATAGAATCCCAAGCATGCCATCAGTGAAAGGTCCGACCTAACTCATTTGTACTAGAATGAATTTCGCTAGCGTCTGGTGAAAATATCACATGTTTGCTGGAAAATCCTACTTTGAGTGCAAGTCACAATTATCCAAACCCCTCCAAAGAACTTTACTTTTTGTTCACCAGACACTTGAGCTGAAACTTTTATATTTGCAAAAGACTTTGGGTACTGTTTGATTTAGTGATCCTTGAAGTTTTCCAAATTAGCTCTGTAAAACCTAGCCGCTTTCTCTTCTTACCCAATTCAGTTCCTTTTTAATCTTCCACTCCAAGTTCTCGACTGAGAAACTTCTCTTAATCGAGAGAGGCTCCGTCTTCTCAAGTCGAAGTGAGATTCTCTATCCCGATCTGATCTAAGAGTATTTTGTTGTTTATATCTTCTTCTTTTTTTGTTTCTTTTTTCCTTGCTTACTTTGGAGTGCTCTTCTCTGTCAGCTGAGTGTATCTTTTGCTTCAAATCCTTCACATCAAGAAGTTCGCTAGGACCAAGGAGAAATACGATGAGTTCACACTGCAATGGAAATGGTTATACGACTTTTAGAAGCTCTTATCTCCCAATTGAGATACACATTCGGAAGCTCCTTTCTCTCGATCTAAATTTAGATTTGGGAGCCCTTCTCTCCCAATCTAAATTTAGATTTGTGAGCTCTAAGTTCTTCAATCTGTCCCAATATAAATATGGATTCCAAAGCCTTTTGGTGTCGAAAATGTGGAACTTAAATATGCACCCCCCATTGGGCAAGTTGTAGCTATTGTCAAAGGAGATTACAATTTATCATTATCACTTATGACGATATGAGATTCGCTGATTGGCTGTAGTTTGTTATGTCTTGATGTTGAGACAAAGTCTATTTTTATGAAATGAAAGCGTACTTATTGCAACAATTAAGGTTTCGTTATCGTATTTTACAGCTTGGGTTTGTTTTGAATCTCTCATGTATCATATTGAAATATTGAAATACTTATATTTGACCTAAAAAAAATGTCTCAAAATCATGTAATTTACTTATGATTGTGTTCATTGTAACTCTATTAGTGCTCGAGAAAAGTTTAGATCACCAGACCGAGTCAGAGCAACAAACTTCCACCAAACTAAACACTTCTGGCGGGCGTGGTGTGGCTGAACTTAAAATTGCTTCAATCTGACTTCTTGGTGAAGGGTCATTTTGTGGGTAATCTGTACAACGTTAGATATAAAAGGTTCTAGGTACTATAAAAGCTCATGGCTGTCTATTGAAAAAGCAAATGCATTTTTAAGAAGAAATCATAGGTAAATCAGTTTAGAATTAGATCCCATCTTTCGTAAATATATAAACGGTTTGGCACCATCTATTATGACGAAAGTGCGAATTCTTGGCATACATACACGGATGTCCCGCAGGGACATCAGGGAGAATCCCAACCCAATGTGCTTGATCCGGGACGGGTGAATTGGCACATTTTCACTCACTTTGAATGGAGAGGCGCATTGCGATCAGTTTGAGATTATTTAAGATCGACACAGGAACATGAATGGCTCGTTAAATACTATCAACAGCCAAGCTCTAGACATGTTTGGACCCCAATTTAATACCAGACCAAATCGACCTATAATCAATTATAAGATCCTGACGAAGTAAATATTAGGTGGGCTGGGTACAGTGCGCCTGGGCCATTAGGAGAGAACCACTAGGGCCATTAGGAGAGAACCGCCTAGTGGGTGGATCCGGCTTGCTATCTCACAGCAAGCAAAGCCCACCCGCCAGGTGGCACCTCATCAGTGACCGGGCCCACTGCGTCGAGACCACTAAATATTTTTCCAATCCTAGCTGGTAAGAGAATCGCTTGACCAATCAAGAACCCAATGCTGCGCAAAAAGCGTCGTGGACGCGAAAACGCAAGCTGAGCTCCGTTTGTAGGCGCCGATGGTTCGCCGCATTGGCCTGCTTTTCACCTGGTCCCTCCTGGACTCCACTAATCCTCGCGGGCGAAGAAGAAGCGCAGAAGAAAAGGATGGGATGGTGAGAGGGAAGATTTCCAGTGAATCAGCGAAGGTTTCTCTAGGATTTTTAGAGGGTTTGCCCTGTCATAACTCCATCTTTCTCGAGCGCCAAGCTTCTCTCCACTCTCGCCGCCGACGCAATCTCCAACACCGTTGCCACATAAACAGCCCGCTTCCCCTGCGTCCCTCTTCATCTCCCGTATAAACCCATTCCTGTCGACGGACTCATTGCGCGGTTGATGTGCTCGAAATCACAGGCGTGGGTATTCTGTGGCGGCCGCACCGAGTGCGACTCCCCAGGTGGCAAAAGCCGGTGGCTCCACCAGAAGCGGCGCTGCAGCGGTGAAGAAAACAGGGGAGGAGAAGATGGCGAGGACGGACGGGCAGGTCTCCTGGGCACTCGACCCGAGAACTGCATCGAGGAGATCGGCGTGGCTGAGCTGCGAGCAGAGTTCTTGAGGCAGAAGGAATGGATTTCGCGAGTTGGGGTGTAGGTGATAGTTGAACATCGTTTCGTTCGCATGAAGAAAGAGCCCCACTCAGCAGTTTTTTACCCCGAAATTTTTGTTCGGTCCTTTTTAGAGTGATACGGAACGGACAGAACGGATGGATCCGGATCCTCTGATCTCAGATCAGATGAGATCAGAGGATCAAATGGTGGTGAGGCAAGAGAGAGGGAGAGAGGATGGAAGTGGCGGATTCGATTGACTGATGATTGTATTACGAGAAATCCTCTGTGTCTGGGCTTGAAATGCCACTTGTCTGAATCCGCACCATTAGCTCGTTTAGTCACATGGCATATCGCATGCAGAACAAGTTGTTGCAATGAAATTACGAAAGAGACTTGGCACATGCATCCATCGTTTGCTTCCAGACTCGAACCACGAAAAGACACCTCCTATGAGGACGACAAAGAAGATGAAGAAGAGGAAGCCCGAAATTGGCTCACCGTGGCATTACAAGCCAGCCCGCACCCACACTGCGGGCACTCAGCAAAGTTCTCCACCGGGAATCCTGCCGACGCGACCCCGACGGAAAACTCCAGCTCGCCACCCTTCCGCACCACCTCCACGATGCTCAGCCACACCACCGTCACCTTCACCGTCACACCCTTCAGCCTCCCCAGCCGCTCCCTCTCGATCACCCCCTCGATCCTCCGCTCGTACTTGAGCTGGTACAAGTTCTCGAGCGTGAAGCTGCAGGTACCATTGAGGCTCGCCGTGAACTCGCCTGTGGCCTCGGCCAGCTCGTAACCGGTTATACCCTTGGGGAGGAGGCCGACCGGGAACCCATACGACTGGAGCACCTCGTACGCCGACGGCGACAGCTCCTCGCCACTGGAGGAGGCGAGCGGTGCCGAGAGGATGGCAACCCAGAAAAAGAAGAAGGCCGTCGCGCAGATAGACACGTTGGGAGACATGGATTCTGTTGGCCGAAGATTGCCGATTCTTGGCTTGGAAAGAATTGACGAGGAAGGCTTTTGGTAGTTCGCTGGTCGGGAACTGCGACGGAGAGAGTGTGGAGATTCTCGTTTCCTTCACTTCACCGATCACACAGCCGTCACCGACTGCATTATAGTCGACCCTGGGTCGTTTTGGACGTATGATCTGAGGCAGAGCAGTCGAGTCGCAGACTCGATTTGCAAAATTTCCTCAGAGCACGCATGCTTGTGCCACGTCTGAGATCGGTTTGACACCTGCATGCGGCGATTTTCCACCTCTTCTCGCCAGTTGGCCGAGGAATGCATGAACGTGATGGGTGAAGTCGTCGTCTTCATCTCGAGGATTAACACCCGGCATATCCAGAGATGTTTTCTGGGGCCTCACAATCTCCAATAGAAAGCCCAAAGTGCATACTTAGGTCCCAGGCTCGACGACCGGATTTGCTGGATTGTTGGCAGCTTGAGGCCCAATGAAAAGCCCACCTAATGCGCACGTGGGAAGGACCTTTGTTTCTCAGACACACACTGTGGCTTTAAGCATCGATCATTAGAAGGTCCTTCAATGACAAGATGGCCATAAAAAGAGAACAGAGGTCGGAACATGTTCTCAAGAAAGTGTCTAGAGTGGACTTTATCCTATAGAAGACCCTGAAGTGAGCAAATTAATCTCACGGCTAACCTCACTAAATCTTTGGCGGCCGCTCCACTAATAGTCGGCTACGTGAAATATTGAAGAGACACAGTATTTACGATAACAACTCCCAATTCACTCATTACATGAGACAGATTCCAACACCTCTTTGTTTTAATATAGATTTCAATCCTCACTGCTTGGACCATTGTCTGATAGTTCAACCCTCGTCGAGTCCTCGATTCAAATTGCGCCTGTGAAAGCTGTCTGACCGACAGGACGAGTAAGACATTACCGCATGAACAGAGGCATCAGCCCCTTATCAAAGCAGATGCAGCAACTCATCAGCCCAGAAATGCCTTTACCTCAATTAATTTGAACCGACAAGCATTGGTTTGCTTCCTGAACACTTCGAAAAGCTGCTCATTTGCCCCTGATATGTGAAGTTAATACACAACACAGGGTGCCTCGAACCACAAGAATCAAGGGACCATAGTGACTCAGAATAACGCCGCCTCCCGCTGTCCTAGCAACTTAATGTGATCGTAGACGTCCTTTTACAGCGAAGCATGAAAAGGTGAAACCGCGTGAATTCGTGTTTGGGACGAAGGAGTTTAGTCCTTGAGCATCTCTACTCATGGGGTGTTCATAATAAGCTAGCATGACAAAGTCCAGATACCATCTACTCATGGGGTGTTCATAATAAGCTAGCTTGACAAAGTCCAGATACCATCGTTACCCTTCTCTTTGTCCTTGCAACAAGAACAACATAATACAAGTGAGGAACATCTAAAACGCCACAGCCCATCCCGAGCAGACGTTCTAGTTATTTTTGGGATGCAAATATATAACTCTCCGTGCTTGTTGAAAACTTTGGAAGGGTTCAAAACTTAAATTTCTTGATGAAGTCATAAATGTGATTAGTAACTTCCTCAGGCTTTTCTTGCTGGAGAAAATGAGCCACCCCTTCCATCACGACTACTTCTTGTAAGAATGGCACAAGTTTCTTGAGCCCGCCATTGTGAATGTGCTCTTTAACACCCGGTATGTTATAGGTAGTATCGAGGTCCCCAACAATAAATTTAACTGGCACTTTTATTTGTACTCCAGTCCATGGCGCAGCCAGTTCCCAGGTTCTGCAATAAGAAAGGAATGATCTCTTCGCTAGTTACACAGCAATTGACATTTCACTAGGTCTAAACGCAAGTTCTGCAGCAAACAACATATCATGATATATCTCAACTTGTGAAGAGCCTCCAAAGAGAATAATGCAATGTTGGATTCAAATTACCTCCGTGTTCAACAGTACCTATTGGGACTGTCACTAAAGAGCTGATAACGGACTTCAGCCCCGCGATTATATTTTTCATTGCCTCGGTCAAACCTTCTAGCACAACTCGAAAGATACTTGCAGTTCTTTCATTATTTTTGTGAATATCAATATGACAGACAACTACCTCCAATCCAATAGAACAGGTGAAACTTACAAGTCCATCGCGCGATAATAGTTCAATCCTCCTGTGAAGCCTTTCTGACTGAATTTGCTGGCATAATAATTGATGTCTTCCTCTGACAACCAAGGGGGCAATTTATCTCGAGAGCTGGCCAAACCTGAAAATCCTATTTCTTTTGGAATACAAGGTGGTTTTGGATTCCGGCTTGTGAGAAATAGTTTCAAAAGATTGGTGATATCAGCTCGTGCAAAGTCTTCTTCAGCTTCTCCAGGTTCCTAGACAGACCGCAAGTCCTTTCAGGAGCATGGAAAATATAATGGTCAAATCATATAAAGGGACGGATTAAGAAAGCCCGGATTGGATAAAAGGGGCACTTAGGCAATAAAAAGGCAAATGCAAAATCTAATTGAACCAACAATTAAAGTCGTTTGGTTAGAACATGAATATGATACTTGCAAAACATCCTCGAGAAGTGTACTTATATTGTAGTGGAGACCCTTCTGGGCACAGAAGATCTGGGAAGGATCTTATCAAAAATAATATTCCATGTCCTCTCTCTGCACCAAGCAAAGTTCCAAGGAGCACTAAACAGCATGTGCAGTTATAGAACACAGATCCTTGTAGTCCACGAAAGTCTGGTAAGTTACATTGCTCGGAGTCCAAAGGGCATCCGACTTTGTAATGACTTTCTTCCAGCATTTTATATAGAACTCAATTTAACTTAATAGCGAAAAACATAAGTCAACATCACTTGCTTAGATCAATATTTGCTTTGGTTCTATAACTGTAAACTGGTGAAAAACTCAAGATTTATGGCCAGCGTGCTCATCCAGGGCCAAGTGAAGTCCAACGCTTGGATATCGGAGAAATCCAAGAGGGTCGAAAGCATAAACTGGGTGCATCATAATGCTCCTTTTCACTCCAAGCATCTTATCTTGTCCTCTGCATCACATCTCACACTTGCACTTAACACATATAAACGTGGTGGCTTGTGATGATAGAAAGGGAACTCTCTCACGTCTGTTTCATGGGCAGTACATTAATTTCAAAGCATCCAAACTAGAGACGAGAAGTAAAATCAAACCATCAAAGCAGTAACAAATCAGATCAAAGCAACAGAGCAGTTTTAGTCAATATTATCAAGGACACACATGCTACTCGTAATGTTTTCTTGTAGAATCGCCTATAAATCTACTCAAATGAGGCCACAGCAGACACAAGGCGACCCAACTTAAGAGCCAATCCTGTTGTCAAGGTAACCCATTCCACAAAAGGTAAAGTTGATAACCCCAGAATCATTAGATGCCACCTACTCCATCACCATCAGGTCACTGTCGGTACCCAAAGATAGTCAGCTTCATTGATTCACAGCTTCAATTTAGGCAAAGAACAGAACCGCTCAGACATGCCGAAACCAACAAAAATCACCACATAAACACAATCAATCGAGTCAACATAACAGAACCACCAACCCACGGTCACATATCCAATTTTCACTCACCTGGAACCGACAGATGTAGTAATCATCGCCGAACAACGCCCTAAACGAATCGAGAGGCTTCCTCTCCGGATTCCTCGGGTGAAACACGACGCTCGTGTTCACCAGCGCCTTAACCCTATCGGGCCTAAGCAGGCAAAAGTACCAAGCCATGATAGCCCCCCAATCGTGCCCCACCAGGAACACGCGCTCAACGCCGAGCGCGTCGAGGAGCCCGACCACGTCCCCCACGATGTGGAACACCGTGTACGAAGCCGCGGAGGGCGGCGCGTCGGTGTCGCCGTAGCCGCGCAGGTCGGGGGCGATGGCACGGTAGCCGAGGGAGGCGAGGGACAGCATCTGGTGGCGCCAAGTGTACCAGAGGTCGGGGAAGCCGTGGAGGAAGAGGACCACGGGGCCGTCCCCGACCGACGCGACGTGCATGTCGATGCCGTTGGTGCGAACCATCGCGTGCTCTATCTTATCCATTCCTCGGCGAAGCTTCGGCGGTGCTCTTCCGTCCTCCTCCGCGTGAGCGAGCTTGGGTTCGAGCGCGAGAAAATGGAGGTCGTCGTTGGATCAATCGATCTGCTAAGGAAAAATCCCCGAGTCTTTGTCAGAAGAAGGAAGAAGATGGCGAGCAAGGAGAGGAAGTTGACGCACCCTTTGTCCGGTTGCTGGATACACGAGCAATTGCTCGCTCGTAAGTTCAGTCGTTTGACCACGCTGAACGGGATTGAATTTTTCCAAAGCCGCCAAGGAAATTAACTTTTCTCATAATCAAAAGTCAGGCAATAAAAACATTAGAAGTCTAAAAAATATATATTTATTTACTTAGTTATCTTCCTTGACGATTGGAAAGAAAAATCTATTTTCGTGGAGAGGAAAATTTGTTTCTAGAGAGGAAACTATTAGAAAGAAATTAACTGCTATGCTGAGATATGGAGAATTATGGATAGGAAAGATCTCTCCGGCCTCTAATTAAGAGGATTCTATCCAGTTTTAGTTTGTTTTTGCAAATCAAGCAAGTGATCACGGCTTATTTATTGTGGAGAATTTATCAAAAATATCATCAGATTATCGCGTTTTTGTTAAGTCAATCGTAAATTTTTTTAATTATATCAATTGAATTCCAAACATTTTTAATTTCTACCAATTGAATTTATCGAACCAAATTTGGCCCAAAATTTTCTGATGTTGTGATACGCCCGCTATGGTCAACACTAATAGATATACTTTAATATTATTTTTCTTATTTTGTGTACTTTTTATTGTTTTTTGGAGCGAGTGTGGATTGCCGCCTTTAGTCAAAGGTTTTGAGACTCTCGCCTTCTCTAGATGTCACGGCCCTCACTTGATGCCCTCACTATGGCCATTGAAGGCATAGGCGTGGGTTGCAATGTCCTCTCCGGCCAAAATTAGGGGCGTGCAAGCCCTCAATAGATTTAGGCCAAGTGAGGGCTTGGTGGCCCTTACCTAAAGTTGGTGAGGCTCGCCAACCCTACAAAATTGGCTGGATAGACTTAATTGATAAAACGTGAACAGATTTGTAACTTAATTGGTATAATCAAATGTTTATGACCGGATTTGCTAACAAAAGTGCAATAAAATTATGATTTTTTAGTAATTTCCCCCACTTATTGCTATGTTTATTTAGTCAGATAAATACATGTTTGGTGTAACACGTTGATATGATCTTACGGGCTAGCTAGGTGTCCTAATCCATGAGCTGTTCAAATGGTGAGGTCATTGTCTATTTTAGCAAGTAATGATATCAGTTTAAATCATCACAATTACGTTTTCTCTTGACGTTCTTTAATAAATATAGATTGGCTTGCTTCGAAGAATTACAGGGTGTACATTGGATAGGCACCAGCCACGACTAATAGGAGGCTAGCCCATTACCTGTTGCCAATTAGGCTAAACACCTTACAAAAGATGTTTTTAGAATCATTGATAGTCTATTAAATGGAAAGAATCTACTATTTAATATCTATTTATGATCCAAAATATTCAATTTTTTGAATGTTTACCTATCAAAATCTGCAACTTCTATCCTATTTTATGATGGATACTACATTTTGATAGTAACTAAATGATTGAAAGTGAGTTCCGCACTTTACAATGCAGTAATATATAAAATGTCGTAGAAAGATTATCTATATTGATATTTTGAATAAATTCTTGTTAACAAAACAATGAGAACACATTTCTTCTTATGGACATTATCATCAAATGTATTTGAAATTAAGTGTTTTTTTAAGGTTGTATAAGTGATAGATCGTACTCAGAGTTTAATGTTTTATGAATTTACTTACAAAAGTACAAATGCCATGGACACAAAACTATTAGTTTGAGTTTGAGATACTTTACCGAATAGTACAATTCGACTCCATGATTAAAAAATGCGAAATTTTGGCTTTCCATGGGTATCTTGATTTGAAAACTATACCTATAACGTGGAAAAAACACACGGTAGAGATTTTTTTAGTAATGATTTTAAAAGTTTGTCACGATAATGTATTTAAGTCCTAAAAATTGTCACGATTATCTACTAATTCTACTGTTAAGTTTCTTAGCTTTTAGGAGACGGAAAAAGTTCGGCGCAGGGATTTTTTGTTTTTTTTTTTTCGTACATGTGGCTGTCAATAGAACACCATTTACCAAAAAAAAAAAATTAGAACACCGTGGTTATTGGAGCGAAACCCTAAACACTATAACCAGAAATAAAAAAAAAAGAAAAGCTTGGAGAAAAATATAGTATTTTTAGAAAATATTTTTCGAGTGATAATATTTTTTATATTCGTTTGTTAAAAGCAGCCGACTTGCTAGCTTTGAGCGAAATCAAAGTACACTGTTAGAAGTTGTAATATTTAAAGGTAAATAAAGAAGATATAAAATATTTTCTACTTTCATAAAAACAGAAAACACTTGTCACACTTTTGTTTTAATTGATAGAAAATATTTTTCTTGAATATTTTATTTTTAATGAAACGAACATTGAAAAATTCAAAAATTATTTCCATGAAAGTTATTTTTTTATGAAATGAATCGAGCCTAAAAAATGAAAATAAAACAAAAATCTGAAAATCCAGAAGAATGAACTCTTTCGTTAAAAAATAGGGGACCCCACTTCGCCAGCGATCGCACTATGCTTCACCTCTCTAATCTCCTTTTTAACTCTATCATTATTTTAATTTAGATATTTTTTTAAAATTGTAACTTTTTTCTGATGTGACGCCACATCTGCATTATTATATATATAAGGTCGACAGAAGTTTAAAATTTTTTTCTGATGTGACGCCACATCTGCACCATTTTATATAAATAGGTCGCCAGTTTAACTAAAGAATTATCGCAAAAATTATTAGTCTTACGAAAAGCGAAGTTTATTGTGATAAGTCTAGAAATTCAAAAGCACAAAATGATAAAATTTAGGGCCTACATAATTCCATTTCTAGTTAGAAATCGATTTTTGAAATAAAAAAAATTCTGAAAAAAAAATACGTTTAATAAGGACATAACAATTTTTATTTCAAAAATAAAAATTCGTTTGATAACAAAAAATTTTCTATCTTTTAAAATAGATTTTCCTTTTGGATGGCCAGTGGTCAGTCAACGACGATGGTGGCGATGGTGACCAGTCACCAACAACTGACGGGTTTTTTTTGCGGCGGTGTTGGTGGTGACTGATCAACTGGCGACCAACAGTGATAATGGTGACTGGCCAGTCGCTATGGGGATTGGGGGAGGAGCTTGGTTGATGGTGGTGATCCACAGTGGCGGCAACCTGCCAACCAACAATTGAAGGAGGCAGCGATAACGGTAACGATGGTGACCAGTCAATAGCAGCGAGGTGGTGGGCGATGGCGGTGGTGGCAGTGGCAATTGTCACTAGTGACCAGCAATGGACCAACAACGGCGGCAATTGATAGTGGTGACCAATGGTGGCGAACTTTGGGAGAGTTGGGTAAGGGAGAAATAATTTATTGATTTCTCATTCTGGAAGAGAAAATCACAAAATTTCTATTTATGATTTCTCGACTAAACCTATTCTAGAATAGAAATCTATTCCAAAAATAGAAAAACAAATTTTCCTACCAAACGGATTTTCGGTTCCAAAGTGAGTTCTAGATCAAAAAAACTTATTCTGAAATAGAAATTAAGGCCTATCATGCGGGCTCTTGAGATCATCCCATAAAGTTTTAGAAGTCCTGGTGTAATTCTTCCAAAAGATAAAAATAAGTTTTTCTTATTCGCGAGCCAATAGAGAAGGCAATTGTATGCATGCTAAAGGCAAATGCTGAGTCAACAAAATCAGAATACAAAATCGACCAAAGTATCTCACAATATTTGATGTCATAATGCGTTATTATTAAGTGTCAAATCGGGTATAACTATTTACATAACCGACCATAGTAGGAAAGAAAGAACAACTTTATCTTGTATTAAATCATGGTTGATGAGAATTTCTTGTGTTTTCCTCCTCACAAATCCATATAAAATGAACAATAGGGAAATATCAATGTATTTAGAGGTGGCGATTATTGACACAATGGAAAAACACGATCAAAATATGGTATCAATCAATCAATCAAGTCCAAATCCATCTCACAAGATTCGGTAAGTTCTATCCAATCAAAAATGCTTTTCTACTCTTGTTAGAAAAGCTAAAATATATTTTAGCGATAACCCTAATGATCTTATAGATATGTCGATACATCACGATCTGTTGCCTTTCGTCGTACATAATGGACTTGCACGTTTCGTCTTAGGGAGAGAAACGTGCAAATCCAAACGACGGTGACAGCTCCAATCCTCCGGTGGAGCCGGTCCGGCTGAATTGGACGGCGTCACAGTTGACGTCATCCTCGGTCAGCTAAGACGGCAAGTCAACGTGGCGGCCCTATCGTCTGGTCAATCCCGATCGCGGCTTGCGAGGAATCGGCTTTTGTAAAGTCCTCCAAATTACTAGCGAGCTCTCTTAGCTCTAAAAATTTCCATTGACCTAGAAACTCATCGGATTCTATTTATTGTGAGCTCAAAAGTCGAAATTTTTTATTTACATCAACAATATGTCTCCATATAAATATTCGCACGATCATCATCCTTAAATTTTCACTGGCCTCATGAAATTCGATTTCGAGCTTTAACTTGAGCTAGCTCGGTTTTTTACATGAATTTTGATAGAGACGACGAATTAAGCTGGAGTCAAGTCATGTCTCACCCGTTCAGCATTATTTCTTGCTTAAAAACATGCATTGCAATTTACTTCACCTTCACTTTCTTCACTTTAATTAACTTATTCAATGTATCCTTCGTAGTCTATGGTTTTGTCCCTCAATGTAAGGGTAGACACTTTTTCAGAGGTCATCTTTTTTAATAGAGCTGTCACCCAAGCATGTTTAGCATTGAGGGCGCCTTGCCGTTGACGCCACTCTATATCCTCTCTCACCCCTTGGATCTGAAATTTTTTACTCTATTCTTTGTTTTACTCGGATTTTTTTCCTTCTAATTTTATGTCTTTAGTGACGCGACGCCCATTTAGTGCCACATCAGTGCCACCTGCGCAAATAATAAAGGAAATTTTTTTATGAAAAATGCGTTATAGATTATTCATCTAAGAAAGAGCAATGGAATTAACGGAATGAGTACGGTGGATGACTATGACAAGTCTTACGATTTATTAAGAGTATAAAGCGAAGAGTTTTAGGATAGTCGTGGCAAGTGGCAAGAGTTTTAGGATTTTGATCTTCTACCCTGGGTATGGACCAATGTAAGGGTGATCTGTGGCTCACAGCGACGGCTGCGAGCTGCAGATGGTGGGGCCCCACCTTTAATGGGTGTGGGCCCCACTTTTTTGTTTTATTTTTTAAAAAAAAAGTACAGCCGTATATCACCCTTGTCCTGGTTTGTACCCATGGCTGGGGATCCAAATCTGGAGTCTTACGTTAGTACTCCCAAGAGATTAAAAAAAAAAAAAACAGCTTGTCTCTCTTGTTGCACCTTGAGAGGCGGCAACGGTAGACATCCTTAAGAGATACGCCAAGTCAACGAAACTAGAATGCAACGTCAATATGTTTAGTAATGTGAGATATTCTTCATCAAGTGTTGGATATGCACCATTTAAATACTTAGTTATAGTAATGCCCGATGACTTGAGCTTAGTCCGCTTCTTGAAAAAATATGACGTTTCAAAAAATCGTTTTATGGGAAAACGATAATATTTTTTCTGTGTTCGGCTGAAACCTGAAAATACAATAAAATTTCAAAGAATATATATATTTTTTAAAAATTATTTTCAGCGAAACAAACGGATCTTTAATATGTCATTGCATGGTGATACTCAATGATACTGGAAAAAAAAACGAGACAATAAATAAAAAAAGTAACAGTATTAATGGGGATAAACAACAGCTGCATCCTTAGTTTTGAGGAGAGAGTGATAGATCATGGGGATGAGAATTTCTTGATGAAGTCATGAATGTGAGCGGTGACCTCCTCAGGCTTCTCTTGCTGTAGGAAATGAGCCACTCCTTCCATCACCACCACTTCTTCCAAGTTGGGCACAGCCTGCTTGAACCCACCGCCGTGGATGTACTCCTTCACGCCAGGGATGTGGTAGGTGAGGTCCAGATCCCCCACTATGAACTTCGCCGGCACTTCGATCGGCACTCCGTCCCACGGCGCCAATTGCTCACTACTTCTGCATACGTAAAGAGATATTAGTGATCAAAATATATTGAAAATGTCCCTCTGATTGCAATGCCTAAACAAAAAGAAAAGATTGAATATCTTTGAATAAATTGAGTGCATCTAATGTTTGAAAGCCACTTTTACCATAATATATATATTAGATGTCGGACGAGATGAGCTAGCTATTGTCTTTTGTTTATGACTTATGAGCACTGTTTACGCTAAACATCCTAGCATTTTCCCGCTCCTAAATGCATCATCTGCTTGAACATCGGTGAAATATCAACGTGTCTGGCGGTACCAATTGTCGATGCGACGAAGGAACACGACTCAACTGGTGATGACAGCAAAGATCCTTAAGAATGTATTCACCCGTCATCGATTGTCAACCTTTAACCATTTGCAGCGATGATCATTATATACCATTCTGATTTCTACCCCATCAACTTTCGCCATAACACAAGCCGGATCGCACAACCGCGAGCAACATGATTCAAACTTTCTATCGGGACCATCATCGACGTTCGAACGGTAGAGAAATCACAAGATTAGAGAGAGAAACTCACAAGTCCAAGCAACGGTAATAGTTCAAAGCTCCGGTGAAGCCGGTCCGGCTGAATTCGGCGGCGAAGTAGCTGAGGTCATCCTCGGTCAGCCAAGAGGGCGACTCGATCTGGTGCAGCTCCACTCGTTCGGCCACTCCCGAGAATCCTACATCCTTAAGCACGCGAAGTGGGCCGGGATGACGGTTCGTGAGGATCAGCTTCATGAGTTTGGCAGTATCGACTTTTGCAAAGTCCTCTTCAATCTCTCCAGGTTCCTGCCGAGTCCGAGATTACCAACTCAGGGGAGCAATCAAGATTGACAACAAAAGTTGACCGCTGGATAGTATAAACGAATCGAGTTCCTAGGATGCTGCTCGAGACTCTTAAGATTGACTTAGCAGTTAACTCCGGTTCTATCCATGAGCCTAACAGTTGAATTTTTCCGCACATCTGAAATACATCTTTATAGAAACGTTTACTTGATATCATTCTCATGCTGCAACTCAAGCCAGCATGATCTGTGATTTATACTTTGCTAGTCGCGGCGACGACTGAAAGTCGCAAGATTTCTAAGAGGTCAAGCGCGAGTCGAGTCAGATCTCACCTATTTAACATATCAATCCTCACCTGAAACCTGCAAACATAGTAGTCATCTCCGTACATCGCCCTCGTCGTCTCGACGGGCTTCATCCCCGGATCACTGGGGAACCACATAAGCCTTCGGAACCAGGTGACGCTGGTGTTGACCAAGGCCTTCACTCGGTCGGGCCTGAACAGGCATAGGCACCAGGAGATTATCGCCCCCCAGTCGTGGCCCACCACGAACACTCGCCCGATCCCCAGCGCGTCCAGCATCCCCACCAGGTCCCCCACCACGTGGAACGCCGTGTACGACTCCACGAGCGGCGGCGCATCGGTGCCGCCATAGCCCCGGAGGTCGGGCGCGATGGCGCGGTAGCCGAGGGCCGCGAGGGACACCATCTGGTGGCGCCACGAGTACCAGAGCTCCGGGAAGCCGTGGATGAAGAGGATCGTGTTGGGGCCGTCGCCAACCGACGCCACGTGCATGTTTATGCCGTTGGTGCGAACTGTTGTGTGCTCGATCTTCTCCATGGCTCCGCTCTTTTCCTAATCTCCTTCCCTTCTCCGATGAAAGAGTTTTGCGAGTGCACTGAAGAAACGAGGGAACATAAAATAATGAATCCAGAGTTTGGTCTTTTTTTAGTCCAAAAAAAAAAAAAAAAGAGTTTGGTCTTTTTCAGGGAACCGCAATGGGCATTTTGTCCAGCTGGAGAGGAAGAAGACAAGCCGACATAACCATTTGTAGAGAGAGGAAAGATAATTCAAGTTTTCCACGATTGTAATGCCGACTCGGCATCGTCCAACGTGGAGAGAATCTTTGAGTTTTTTTTTTTATAGGACGGTTGTCTAATTTGAATCGGATGACTATCCTTGAGCAGGGACTCTTATCTAACGGCAGGGGATCCGTTTCATGTAATGCCAACGCATTGTCTCCGTTGACCCGTCAAAGTCGCATCGTGTCTTGGGAGTAGTTGCCGGTCGCTTGTACATAGGATACACCTCAACGGTCAGAAAACAGATATAGTACAAGATAATTTTTCCATTTTTTTAATACTCTCTCTGTCTCCATTCTATTATTGTTCCTGCTTATTCGCCTAATTAAATAGTACCATTTGAAAAAAAAAAAGGTTGGTAAAACAAAATGTATATGTACCACAAAAAAATTAACTATGAAGTTATGTGTCTTCTCGAATATTTTCAGTGTTTATGTTTTACATTGCGGTGGTAGCTTGGTTTGTGCTACAATTACTTTTTATTGTATTCAAATGATTATTTGGAGATATATTACAAAATTTTGTAAATCTATATATATTGGTTTCCCGATGAGATGTAAGGCATTGGTGTCTGGACGTCGTGGTTTACCTAGCATCATGGCTTGTTATTTTGTTTTAATTTGAAACTTAGATAAGAGATATTTACTTTTTCCCCCAAGTCACATGGTAGAAAATAAATCTACAATTAACATTGATGATGAGGATGATGATAGAGAGATCATCATCAGCCATGATAAATTTCTAATTACAATAGAAAGATGTGACGGGGCTCAATGATTTGTCGCCATTCTTTTCGATCGTCGGGATAATTTTTTCGATTGCTCTTTTGTATTATGCGATGACGATAAGATCATCGCGCAATTTTTAACTGTTCAATCTATACGTGCATCGCATGATTCTAGTTCTACAATAAGCTGAGGGGTCGCGAGTCTCTGCCCTAATCTTTCGTTGCAAGAAATCGAGTAAACAAATGGCTAAAATCCCTTATTCTATTTTTTCCCTCCCCAGTGCATTATCTTCCATCTTTGGCGGGCGTCCATTCGCCATTGACTGTTGAACAGTGGATGCGAGCTGTGATTATTCTTTGTGCGGAAGGGGCAAAAAGACAAAATGATGTCAACATCTCAACTTTGTCTTCAAGATTTTAATCACTTTATATCATATAATACCAAAGGGCTGGTATAAAACCTCGATGATTCCATGAGGTTGGATATGGATAATGTCAAACTCGTTGCAAAAATGATGCGCAAGCGTTTTTGTTTACATCCCTGTCTATGCATACGACGTGCGCTATCAAGAAAGAAATCAATAATTACACGTGTGATCTCTTGAATTTGATTTAATAAGCAATTGTCATTTTAAGCTCCGTTCATTTCATGAAAAATATATCATTTCTAAAAAAATATTTTACAGGAAATCATTTTCTTGAAAAATGACAATATTTTAGGGTATTCGTTTGAAATAGGAAAAATTATTTAAAAATTTGAATTTTTAATTTTTCTTTTATTTTCTCTCATTTTATTTGTTTTACATTGACTGGCCACCACTTTTGAAAGAAAATGAAAAATGTTTAAAGGTGAAGAAAGAAGATATAAAATGTTTTTCACTTTTTAAAAATCGGAAAATATTTTTCTTACTTTTGAAAGTGTTTTTTCTATTTGTGGAAAATATTTTTATTGGCTATCTTATTTTTAATGAAACCAACGCCGGAAAATTAGAAAAATATTTTTTGAATTATTTCTTGTGAAACGAACGGAGCCTTAAACTTTGATTTGTTTCATTCAATCCATAGTTTTTTATTGCATGTCCGATCCAATCTTTAAACTATATGCATAATATACACTAATATCCTTCCACTGATTGAAGTTAGCCAATTTGGTTACGTGGACAAAAGAATATGTTATACATGGATTATTAGCATAAGATATTCAACTTGACGGAATACGAAATTCCATAAATCTTCGAACAATTCCGAAGAATGCAGCGGAAACATTGAAAAACGATCCTAACTTACATCACTTATCAAATGTGCGATCACGACTCACGAATCGTACCTGTTGTCCACGGAAGATCTTTCACTCTCGACGAGGAAATCGAAAAAGCCCGAAGAAGCATCTCTTACAAATTGCTTAAGAACGTACGTTCGTCCAAGGAGGGAAAGAGAGAATAGTGGAGATAGTGATTCAGGCGGTTACCAAATCTTCTTTAGTAGAAGATTTAAACTGCTATGGGTGCGGCACATAAAAAATAAACCCAACACAACTCAAGGTAGAATATAAGAAATCATGTTATTAAATAACATGGATAATCATTATTTTCAAATTGAACGATATTGAGGATCCCCATTTTCAGCATGTTGGCAGCGAGGAGGCCAGCCTATAGACCGTGGAGCACGAGGAGAAGAACCATCCCTCTACACCTACCTTTCCAGTCCAATCGTCTTCTCGGATTGTCTCTATAAATTCTCTGAACTTGCAAGTGTGAGTTGAGTCTAAAAGGTTCGAGAATGCTAAGTGGAAGTCATGATTATTTTTGCTTGCACAATCGAACCATAGTGAGAGGGAGCCAGAGAGGATTCAAGAGATTCCTTCATTGTTATGCTTTTTACTTTTGTTTTTCTTGAGTTGCTTTGTAGGGCCGAATCATCATAATACAAGAAAGAAAAAGAAAAAAAACAAATTTAAATAGATTTTTATGGACAAAAGTGCTACTTCTTTCAGTGGCCAGAACGGTCGTGTAAACCGCCGGCCAGTAAAGATTTGGACAATTAGTAAGTTCGGGCCCCTATTCGAATAATTTATCACTTCAAGCCTTTATTTGAGATACGATCCATTGTGAACTTTTATTTAAGAAAATGACTCTGTTTCAATTTTTCATGTAAAATGTTGTGATAATTACACAAGCGGTCCTAAATTTCACCCAATCTATAATGTGATATTAATATCAACTTATAATATGTTAAATATGATCCATGAACATTAGTCCAATGTGTAATATTATCCATGCACTTTTAATTTATTCAATATGGTCCATACGCTTTTGGTAAATGTTCAATTTAGTTTATAAACTATATGAAAATATGTAACATCATCATTCCAGTAATTGAATTTAAAAGATATCATTTAAGGATCATATTAAACAAATGAAAAGTTCAATGACCATATTACATATTTGGCCAAAGGTCATGGATCATCTATGTTGTGAATCTTCAGATATTCCCCGTTATACATGAAGAGTTTGGTCTCTTTCGAGTGTCCACCACAAGCAGCTGGAGAGGAAGAAGACAAAATGACATTATCCTATCAAGAAAAGGAGAATTAATCTAAGTTTTCCATAAGTGTATTTGTGATTTATACCTTTTGTCGCCGTTAAAGATGAGAAAAGATCTCGCTTATTTTGGAAACAAATTATTATCTTACTTCACTTTTCTTTGCCTAGATGTTCCCTGCCACCTAATTTTGCTTTTAAACATACTGTAAAAGTTGATGGTGTCCATGTATATACGCCAACAACCCAGGCAAGATTAAAGGAAATTTCAATTTAATTAGGAAGGAAGGAAAGTATGACTCATTTGATACAACCAGAAAAGACTAATTCCAGTTGGAGGTCCAAGGCCGCAACCTCAGGCAATGTCAAATTTAGATCCTAAAATTCTCCTAACACCGAATAAAAGTACAAGGAATTTAATAAAAATGACACAATTCTAAAGAAAGCCAACAGAATTAACGGAACGACCGATGGTGGACGACCGCGACAAGTTTTGGCCGCTTAGGTTTTAAAAGCATGAAGTAAAAAGTTTTAGCATATCAAGACAAGTGATGGGAGTCCTGCTGTAGTTCTCCCAAAGGTAAACAGAAATTACTTTCTTTCTGTTGCATCTTGAGAGGTGACGACTGTATATCCTAGAGAGAAATGCCAAGCTGATGAATCTATTAAACAAAATGGATATAATTAGTCACTTAATGACTCGGTTATGTCATGCTAGATCACTTCTTATATCCTTTCCACTGTAACACCAAACGGCAGTAAAAAAATAAGAAAAAACACGATTGAAAAGAGCAACGGTTTCGTCCTTTATTAATGAGCAGCTTCATCCTCGACTTTTGGGAGAGAGTGATAGATCATGGGGATGAGAATTTCTTGATGAAGTCGTGAATGTGAGCGGTGACCTCCTCAGGCTTCTCTTGCTGTAGGAAATGAGCCACTCCTTCCATCACCACCACTTCTTCCAAGTTGGGCACGGCCTCTTTGAACCCACCGCCGTGGATGTATTCCTTCACGCCGGCCATGTGATAGACGAGGTCTAGGTCCCCCACTATGAACTTGGTTGGCACTTGGATCGGCACTCCGGCCCATGGCGCCGATAGCTCCCAGTTCCTGCTCTCACAACGGAAGTCATCATTAATCAAAATAGACTCAAGATACCGTTTTGATTGCAATGCTAAAAGGAGATTGGGAAATAAGTAAAATATTTAAGAGGTTTCTTCAAAGCTTTTATTTTTATTAAAAATCTTATAATTTTATTCTATTAAAAAGATAAATCTTTTTAACTAAATTGAATTCATTTAACTTAATTCACATTTGTTATAGTGTATTTGACATTAGATCATATATATATATAGCAAGCCACAGTCTCATGATATGAGAACTATTTAGGTCAACAGTCTTAACGTTTTCCACCTCGTATATCCATCCTCAGATGCCGTTCAGCATTCTATACAATCAACTTGCAACATAACTCGAGACAGACCGCACAACCGCTGGTGGCGTTACTCAAGTTTTTGTCAGTACCATCTGCAACATTCGACCTGGAATAGAGCACAAGCGTAGAGAGAGAAAGGTACCGGTCCAAACAGCGATAGTAGTTGAATCCTCCGGCGAAGCCGGTCCGGTTGAATTCGGTGGCGTAGTAGTTGATGTCATCCTCGGTCAGCCAAGAGGGCAACCCGATCTGGTGCTGCTCGAATAATTTGGTCATTCCTGAGACTCCCAAGTCCTTGGGCACGCAAAATGGGCCTGGGTTACGGCTTGTGAGCAATGTTTGAATCAGTTTGGCAGTGTCAGCTTTTGCAAAGTCCTCCTCCATCTCTCCAGGTTCCTAACCGAGTATGAAAGATCACCATAGTCAGGAAAGTAATTTAAGGTTGAACCTCCACTGCAGACTACAAAAGCGGACGTAGGCTACTTGGAGAATTAGATTTACATTTGGACTGCTCCAATTCTACTCGTTGTGAGCCTAATGGTTGATTTTCTCTTACGCTACATCCTCATGAAAAGGTTTAAACGATACTGCTCTTGAATTTTTTGATGGACCTGTAAAATTAACTCGAGCGAGCATGCGATCTGCGTTTTGCTAAGTGGCGACAACTCAAAGGTTCCACAACCTTTCGAAGATGGAGCACAAGTCAAGTCAGATCTCCACCGTATAACATTGACCTCACCTGAAACCTGCAAACATAGTAATCATCTCCATATATCGCCCTTAACGACTCGACGGGCTTCCTCTTTGGATCGCTCGGGAACCACCTCCGGCCTGGGCACCACGCGACGCTCGTGTTGACCAAGGCCGTCACTCGGTCGGGCCTGAACAGGCACAAGTGCCACGCGATGAACGCCCCCCAGTCGTGCCCCACCACGAACACCCGCCCGATCCCCAGCGCATCCAGCATCCCCACCAGGTCCCCCACCATGTGGAACGCCGTGTACGACTCCACGGAGGGCGGCGCGTCGGTGCCGCCGTAGCCCCGGAGGTCGGGCGCGACGGCGCGGTAGCCGAGGGCCGCGAGGGACACCATCTGGTGGCGCCACGAGTACCAGAGCTCCGGGAAGCCGTGGATGAAGAGGACCGTGTGGGGGCCGTCGCCGACCGACGCCACATGCATGTTTATGCCGTTGGTACGAACAGTTGTGTGCTCGATCTTCTCCATTACTCTTTTTCGGACGTTTCGCTCTTGTCTCCGTTCTCTGTCGGACGAGTTTTGCGAGTGTATTGAAGGAGATGCAGAGACAAAAGGAGAATATATAATATCAACGGCGTGACCGGTGCGGACATTTTTTAACACCATCTATAATTTTATTCTGATACCTGTAAATAACATACTCAGTACAATCAAGTAATTCTATTGTATAATTTTTTAAAGGCAAAATACCACCAAAAATCCCGAATTATACCCTATATTGCACATTTATCGTAAAGTTTTTTTTGTGACACCAAATACCCCGAACTTATCCCATTGTGACACATTTATCCTAATCTTTTTTTATGACATTAAAAACCATGAATTTGTATCTTTGTGGCACATTACCCTAAATTTTTCTTCTTCTTATTGTCTTTACTTTTTTATTTAAACCCACTTTTGCTGGCAAGCTAAGGTTGGTGAGGACCGTCGATGGCTGGGCGAGGGTAGTGAAGCCCTCACCCAAATGAAATGCCAAAAATAAAGAAAAGAGGAAGAAAAAAAGATTCTAAGGTAAATGTGTCACAACTATACAAGTTCATAGTTTTTAATGATAAGTTTGAAATTTTTCATGTCACGAAAAAGATTCGGGTAAATGTGTCACGAAAAAAAGTTTAGGACAAATGTGTCACAGAGAGATAAGTTTGAGATTTTTCGTATTGCAAAAAAGGTTTGGAGTAAATGTGTCGCACAGACACAAGTGCGGGAATTTTTATGTTACAAAAAAAGCTTAGAGTAAATATGTGAAAAATAGTATAGTTTGAGAATTTTACAGTATTTGTTCTTAAAATAATAATCACGAGGAGAGCCTCGGTGATGGATCGCACACGGTCACTTGAAGGCGGATATAACCATGTGGGAGTTTTTGGAATTTTCGAACGTGACAAATGACGTACCATGAACTAATTCATTATCCCATGTTTCTTTTTGTAAAATAATAATCACGAGGAGAGCCCCCGGTGGCGCATCACATGTGGTCAATTTCAGGGCGGATATAACAATGTGGGAGTTTTCGAAAGATCCCTCCGCTCCCCCGTGAAAAACAAAAAAACAAAATTCATCTTTGCACCAATTACAAAATCGGAAAATCCTTCGTCCCTTCGACTTTTGAACGCACGGGAGATGAAGGATCCCATATGCGCATGATCAAGAATCAAGGGCCAGTGGAGATCTCGCATGCTTCAGAATGGTCATCTCAAAGTTTAGAACTTATCTCGAGAAAAGAAAGGTGGCATTTCTGCTCTTCACTAGAGCACGACCTTCGAATGGGTGTTAAGTGTTGGCTCTTGGTTCTTTATTTATCTTGCATAAGATGCATGATTTAGAAAGCATTTTTTCTAAATAGGACTGGTTGGAATAATTAGTAAATGAAAGAAACAATCATTATGGATAACAATTTATATCTACGTATTTTCGAGAATGATAAAGATTTACACTTTCGTTTGTACATTTTTATAAACAATACAAGCGATTAGTTTGAGTCAATCATATGGACGATTGATTATATGGCCTTCCATTTATCTATTTATTGTCTATCAAGTTGGATCCCTAGTGATAATGAGGTAAATTACTACTGCTGCTAGTCTTTGAATTTTGAGCTAGGAAGAAGAAAAGGTCGGCTCTTCTCTTACTTCTCCTTGTTTGGAGAATTCATTGGGTCATCTTTACCCAATACAAACTTGATTGAGGACTCTTCATTCTTGCGAATCCCAATTAAAATCTTTTTATTATGCACGCGCACGTCTGTGCGGGCGAGAGAGAGAGAGGACTTTGAAGACTAATGAAAATCACTCTAATGCGAAGAAAATTGGACAGAATTTGTTGTGACAAAGTGGTTTCACTCTCTGTTATGGAGAGCAAAGCATATTAGAAGGTGTGCAAAACTTTCTTTGGTTACTTTTGGAGATTGTATTCACGCAGGAATCGACCCTCGCTGGTCTGGAGCGAGGTCTTGCCATCCTTTTCTTCGTAAATGCAGGAGCAAAAGATATTGGCATCTTGCCGTTCTTTTCTCCTCTTTCGTCCATCTCGCCTTTTCTTTTGTTGTTTTCCCAGGCCATGTATTGCCGACCTTGTCTATCGTATGAACCGTCGAGTGACATTACCAATGTAATCTCCACTCGCCTAGCAAAGAACAATAAATAAAGGACTTTAAACAAGTTATTGTTATAAGCGTGTCATCTTCTTTTATCGAGAAATTATGAAATCAAGTTCTTTTTTTTTTTTGATAACCAAGGTGTCCGGGCCAGCTTGCGCGCACCTCGACTATTCATCGGGAGAGACTAGCAAAGCAACCTACCGCCATGACCCCCCACTTAAATCACAGGTGCTTCCCTGGGGAATCGAATCCGAGACCTCAAAGAAGTCCAAGTTCGCCATAACTAATTGGGCTACCCATGAGTAAGTTATGAAATCAAGTTCTTGCAACACACGAGATTGGAAAAATAATTTTCTTTGGTGGTAATTAGGGCGCGCATGATACAATTTCTGGCTAGAAATTGAGTTCGTGAACAAGAATAGATTTTTCTATTTATGTTTCAGAATGATTTTCTGAAGAAAAAAATGTGTTTGTTTATTCTGGAAACAGAAATCCGTTTGATAACGAAATTTTTTTGGTTTATATTTATGTTTTATTTTTAAATAGTTTTTTTTTATTTTAGAGTTTACAAGATATTCATTTCTATAAATTTTAAATGATTATTATTTGATGGAAAAAATTAACAAATTTTCATCACGTTTTTTATTATTATGTAACTCCAAGTTCACTTTAAACACGTTGATCTCATCGTTGGAAGTAGTACTTGCGCAAAAAAAAATCAACCTAAAATAACCCTATTAGAAAATACATTACAATAATCGAGATAGGGAGACGAAAGATTGTGATAATGTTACATCAATTGTGTATATGTTGTGCAATTCAGTAAGAAAAACAATTTATGAATTTCTCATTCTGAAACGGAAACCACAATTTTTATGTTTCTAATTTCTTGGGTAAACCTATTTTTGAAACAAAAATCTATTTCATAAATAGAAAAAAAATTATACCAAGCAGATTTCTGTTCCAAAATAAGTTTTGGAATAGGAGTGAGTACCGGGAACCGCCCAATCTAGAAACTGGCTGAGTTGGTCTGGTTCTTAACCCGTAATTGCTGAATAGAAAACACATCACATCTTTTTATTTATACTATTATTCTCTTGTCCATGTACAATCCACCGTGAATATCCTTGACCTCAATTCTTGGATCCACGCCACATCTGATGTCCTGCATCGGCGACGCACGCGTACTGATGGGCCAAAGCATGGGCTGGAGAGACTTGATTATAAATTTTGTATAATTCGAAGGACTTTATTAGAAAAACACAATGTACGAACACTGATTTGAAAATAGGGGTGTTCAAAAACAGGGTGGGTAGGGTCCAGACATGGACCCTGTACCCAACCCTGTTATAACCGGTTCCCATTTTTTGGACCATGTTCCCTACCCTGTTTACATTGAACCATGTTCCCTACTCACCCTGTTTTTCTGATCCGGGAACAGGGTTAACCCTGTTTATATTGGAACATGTTTTGTCCATCATATACGACTTCAAATTTTATATTAATATGCGAGAAAACAACATAATTCATCTAATTTATATTGAAATACTGAGCACTTGTAATTAATAAATAAGTAAACTCTTTGATTAAACAAAAAATTAAGGATTCACAAGGCAAATTACCATAAACAAAATCATATGGTAAAGCAAAAATTTTAATATTACATGTACATTAATAACAAACATGGATATAATACTCTTCTCATTATCACAATACTACATGATGCTTTTTATTTGTCTAAAATTGTTAACAAATTTATAAGTAAACTCTTTGATTAAACAAAAAATTAAGGATCCACAAGGCAAATTACCATAAACAAAATCATATGGTAAAGCAAAAATTTTAATATTACATGTACATTAATAACAAACATGGATATAATACTCTTCTCATTATCACAATACTACATGATGCTTTTTATTTGTCTAAAATTGTTAACAAATTTATAGCGCAAGCATGAATTCTCCAAAAGGGAAATCAACATAACTCATCATTCAAACGTAAAATCAGGCGAGCCAATCCACGTGGTACAAAATCTCTAACAAAAACCAAAATTCATGTATAAAGAAATATCAACTAAAAAACCATGTTCCAGAGACATATACAAACTTATAAAATCGGAGTTTTTACTAAATAAAGTTTATTTTATAATGATCAGAAACAGGGTCCAAGGTTCAGGGTAGGTTCCAGACATTGACCCTGTTCCCGACCCTGTTTTAACCGGTTCCTCTTTTTCGGGCCCTGTACCCGACCCTGTTTGCATTGGACCCTGTTCCCAACCCTGTTTTTAGAGTGGGCCGGTGCGGGAACAGGGTTGACCCGGTCCGGTTGAACACCCCTATTTGAAAAGCAGTTAAAGTAAAAAAAAGACGTTCAGTTTCACGGCGAATGTCCAGTCCAACCTCGTCTTTGTATATTCTTAAACAACACCATATACAGAATAGATGAAAGAAAGTTTCTGCCATCATTTCTTTACTCCTCCTAGTTTCCTTATAACATATCAGAGTATATTGACATTCCATGCTTTGATTCATAATCCATTGATCGATTTCCTCGAGAATATATCAAGAAAGTGAACGTGATTCATGACCGTAAATTACTACGCGTGTTTAACAATATTTCCTACTAATTCGGGCGATAATTCGGTAGACTTGTGTTCAATCATCATGCGAATCACATGTCAAAAAATGGTGAGATAGTCAAATTAAGCTTCGCCAGGAGCCACAGATATGCACATAAATCCTTAAGTCGTGACCAATTCTGTTTATCAAGCCACCATTTAGATGGTATACATAAAATGAACTTACTGAGTTCAAGTGGCATGAGTTAGGCTGGTAATAATGGAGCACAACGACCAATGGAGCGGAACTCCGGCCGGGCTTTAGCGATGGCTTGTGGTGTTGGCAGATGATGAGCCCAAAGCCTCATGCTCTCCTTTTGTTTGGGGAAAAAAACAGTCTTACCTTATAAAATGAGATGAACAAGTATAGACAACTCCAACATGCTGGTTTAATAAACAGCAATCTTATCGACACTTGTGGTGACATTTAACGCAAGAAATCTAGTTTTGATTGCGCTCGGCTTAACCTCTAAGACTGCAATTTGGTCATCTAGACTCCTTTATCAAATAAGGAAGGCTTGAATAAACGTAAGATTTATGAGATACATCATCCAATCGATTGGTTTAGTTGCACGCGGTGAATCTAAATTAAATATAAGTAATTGAAAATACGCTTCACTTATTTGGGAAAAACAAAAGGAATCGCCCCAGGTATGGGCTATATATGTTCATGAACGTCGAGGAATTACTCCTTTTTCGGTGGAACAAGAGATCGGAAGTGCTCGCGAAAACAAACTCCAATGATTAATCAAGGGATATACCGCCTAATTCCAAACTGCTTCGGCCCCCAGTTTCGGTCCAAAATAAGATTAAAATAACTCAAAGAATCGTGGGGTGCCCATGGTTTTAATTCTTTGGCAACCCCCCCTTGCTTTTGGGTCTCCAAAGGACGCCATCTGTCTTGAATCTTCCACCGCCGAATCGAAAAGATAAAAATTGTTCAAGCCGCTGTCGTATGTTATGATTCAAGACGGTGATACTAGATAGCTTAAAGGCCATTTGTCAAATATTTAGAAGATTCCGACATAGTTAGCGCTATTTATTATATCCGGAGTCTTGAACAAAATGATGTGGTCGAAAGGCGTTATCACACACCCTTATGGAAATGGTAAGGAGTATAATTAGTAGGACCAATTTATTTGAAGTTTTCTATAAGGTGAAGCTTTGTAATTAGTCAATTTATATTTTAAACCGAGTTTTTACCAAATATTTTTTAGGTTGTTTGGAGCATTTCCGGAAGAGGGGGAAGTCCTCATCCAGTTGGGATTCTTGGTCCATTACATCTGGCTGATGTTCATCCTTCTTGGTAGCGCAGAGGTGGTAGTGCTCGTTTGTCATCTGTGTTTCATCTAGCTGATGTTCATCCTTCTTCAGTCCTATGGTTTCCAGATAACGCATAGGGGCACGATGCGCTTTGGGATTAAGGAGATAGTCCCTAATTATAGTTTTCTCGCGACCCTTTTTCTGAAACAGCCAAGAAGGCCGGCATCGAAAGCGACATTGCTCGATCCTCAAGTCCCTTTCGCAAGCCGGCCACCCCAGAAAATAAAGAAGAAAAAGGAAAGAGTCTTTTGTCCCAAGCTGAAGAAAGGGGGAAAGAATGAAGAAACATCAATTGGAAAGTTAGAAATTTTGGGAAGCATCGTCTCCAGTGGAGCACGGCTAGTATGGAGGAAGACGAAGCGCCGCTCTCCTCTCTTTGTTTTTCTTTTCATTTTCCCTTTATCCATTCTATCAAGATATGTACGCGCGTCTGTGTTTTGGATTGGAGAGAATACGTAGAGCCCACTTGTATCTCCATGTACAAGCCTCGAGCATGGTCCTATCACTCCCTTTGTTGAGACAGTACTCGGTGCCATCTGCTATCCAAGTTCGCCTCCTAACATTCTCGTCATCCATCATCCATCATCTCTAATCCCTTTCAGCTTGATGGGGGTATGGGTGCTTGATGCGGAATCTGCAACTCTTCCATCGGTGTCATCACTCAGTCCCACATCGGTCGTCAAATAAATATCTATGACATTCCAGGTTATGCGATGGATCGAGACAAGACGGGGCTTGAAAATCCGAATGGACGGCCCGGAATATAGAAAGAAGAAGAAGAAGAAGGCTTTATACGAATCGAACACGCACCGTGGATTTACTGCTGCTCATAGATTTAATTGCTGAACCGGCGGTGGGCGCTCGACAGGGGCGTGTTGATTTGCTTGAGACGATACCATCTGTGACCGCGGATGTTCGGATTAATCCGGACATGAGAAAAAGCCACGACTTTCTGCGTCAATTTGACCTCGTTCTTCTTTACCAACTTCCCTTTTTCTCCCTCGTCCCAAAGCCCAGCGTAACGCCACTTGCTGTACTCCAGAAGAAGGATATCAGGATTTGCCTCTTGGAGTAGTATCTTTGAAAAGAGAATACTATCGATAATTTACTCCGCGATTGGCTGCACTTTTGTTTTATTGTACATCAATCGTGGACTTATGTGTGTTCTGACAATTTATTCGGTACCCCTTTAATAAATTGAAAAATCGATCGTTTAATGGTTATTATCGACTTAGAATATTGAAAATTCGATAGATGATAACATGTTAATTATTTTTTCTAATCGACGCAGCTTATTGGAAATCCAATCGGAATCAAAGATTCAAGCATACACTGGAGAGGGGTCTTTAGTTCTTTTTTTTTTTTTGAAAAATTGCATCGGAGCATCCTGCCCCCTGGAAAGTATCAAGGTAGGGGATCCGTTTCGAAAAGTTTTAGCATATCAAGACAAGTTACGAGAGTCCTGCTGTAACTCTCCCAAAGGTTTATAAACATAAATTACCTTCTTTCTGTTGCATCTTGAGAGGTGACGACTATATATCCTAGAGAGAAATGCCAAGCTGATGAATCTATTAAACAAAATGGATATAATTAGTCACTTAATAACTTGGTTATGTCATGCTAGATCACTTCTTATATCCTTTCCACTGTAACACCAAACGGCAGAAAACAAATAAGAAAAAACACGATTGAAAAGAGCAACGGTTTCGTCCTTTATTAATGAGCAGCTTCATCCTCGACTTTTGGGAGAGAGTGATAGATCATAGGGATGAGAATTTCTTGATGAAGTCGTGAATGTGAGCGGTGACCTCCTCAGGCTTCTCTTGCTGGAGGAAATGAGCCACTCCTTCCATCACCACCACTTCTTCCAAGTTGGGCACGGCCTCTTTGAACCCACCGCCGTGGATGTATTCCTTCACGCCGGCAATGTGATAGACGAGGTCCAGGTCCCCCACTATGAACTTGGTCGGCACTTTGATCGGCACTCCGGCCCATGGCGCCGATAGCTCCCAGTTCCTACACTCATAACGGAAGTTATCATTGATCGAAATGGATTTAAGACATCGTTTTGATTGTAATGTCAAAAGGAGATTGGGAAGTAAGTAAAAGATTTAAGAGGTTTCTTTAAAACTTTTACTTTATTAAAAATCTTATAATTTTATTCTATAAGAAGATCATAACTGAATCGAATATATTTAATTTAATCCACATTTTGTTACAGTATATTTGACATTAGATCAGATATATAGCAAGCCATAGTCTCGTGATATGAGAACTATTTAGGTCGACATTCTAACGTTTTTCACCTCGTATATCCATCCTCAGATGCCGTTCGAAATTCTATCAAATCAACCTCTACCATTACTCGAGACAGACGGCACAACCGCAGGTGGCTTTACTCAAGTTTTTGTCAGTACCATCTGCAACATTCCACCTGGAATAGAGCACAAGCTTAGAGAGAGAAAGGTACCGGTCCAAACAGCGATAGTAGTTGAATCCTCCGGTGAAGCCGGTCCGGTTGAATTCGGTGGCGTAGTAATTGATGTCATCCTCGGTCAGCCATGAGGGCAACCCGATCTGGTGCTGCTCGAATAATTTGGTCATTCCTGAGACTCCCAAGTCCTTGGGCACGCAAAATGGGCCTGGGTTACGGCCTGTGAGAAAGACTCTAATGAGTTTGGCAGTGTCAGCTTTTGCAAAGTCCTCTTCCATCTCTCCAGGTGCCTAACCGAGTATGAAAGATTACCGTAGTCAGGAAAGTAATTTACGGTCGAACCTCCACTGCTGACCACAAAAGCCGACGTGGGCTACTTAAAGAATTAGATTGACTTTCAGACTGCTCCGAGTCTACTCGTTATGAGCCTAATGGTTGTTATCTTACATGTACGCTACCTCTGTGAAAGTACTCAAATATTAATCCACATATTTACCTAACGGCTTAAATTTTTGAAACAGTTAGTAGTGGTCCTACAAAAACTTCACATGGTATCAAAGCGGGAGGTCATAAGTTCAAATTTTACTAGGCCCATATTTTTGTCTCTCTAAATCTTTCCATACTTAGTACTTAGCAAAAAAAAATCAGACTAAGCGTGAATGGAAGTGTGAAAGTATTTACATATTAATCAACGCTTTCACCTAATGGTATGCAGTTGTCCTACAAAACTTCACATGATATCAGAGAGAGAGGTCA
The DNA here is from genome assembly GCA_030064385.1 of Melaleuca quinquenervia. Taxonomy (NCBI): domain Eukaryota; kingdom Viridiplantae; phylum Streptophyta; class Magnoliopsida; order Myrtales; family Myrtaceae; genus Melaleuca; species Melaleuca quinquenervia. The sequence goes on along the minus strand of CM057728.1, from coordinate 4,553,278 downwards.
TGAGTTCAAATCTTACCATGCCCCTATTTTGTTTCTATAAATCTTTCAACAAAAAAAAATTAGACTAAGCGTGAAGGGGGAATGAAAGTACTTCAATATTAATTCACGCCAAGCATTTAAGATAGTTGGCAACGATCATACAAAACTTCACATGGTATTAGTCCAAGTTCAGATCTTATTAAGCCCCTATTTTGTCTCTGTAAATCTTTTCACACTTAATAGGTGGCATGAGGGGGAGTGTAAAAAAAGTACTTAAATATTAATACACGCATTCACCTAACGGTTTAAGTTTTTAGAACAGTTGGTTATGACCAAAACTTCACAACATCCTCTGCTCTTGAATTTTTTGTTGGACCTGTAAAATTAACTCAAGCGAGTATGCGATCTATGTTTTGCGAAGGGCGCGTTTGGTAAAATATAGCATTTTTTCTGTTAATTTTTTCCTATTTCAGGGAACATTTTTTAAACAGAAACATTTTTTTGTGTGTTTATACTCCGTTGAGTAAAATAGAATGTTTGATAAAAGTGTTTTTAAAATAGAAAATGAATAGAAATATGTTTGATGCGCTACTTGTTCATGGGCGATTGGTCACTGCCAGCCGGCCTTTCGCCCCCGGACCACCTCCCGCAGTCACCGGCGACCGGCAGCGGCGGCGGGTGGTCAGAGGCCACAAAGGCAAGAGAGAATAAAAAATAATGTGTGTTTTTCAACAAATTGTTTAAGAACAAGAAATAATTTTTTTTTGTTTCTTATTATTAGTCTAAATGCATTCTCAGAAAAATATATATAATATTTTTTTTTCACTCTCGGAAATAAAATTATAAATAAACAGGTTTTTTTTGTTATTTCTTAAAACAAAAGGTTCAAATAAATAGACTCGTATATGAAGGTTGCAAAACAGGAGGGACAACTCAAAGGTTCCAAAACATTTCGAAGATGGAGCACAAGTCAAGTCAGATCTCCACTGTATAACATTGACCTCACCTGAAACCTGCAAACATAGTAATCATCTCCGTAAATCGCCCTTAACCACTCGACGGGCTTCCTCTTTGGATCGCTGGGGAAACACCTCCGGCCTGGGCACCACGCGACGCTCGTGTTGACCAAGGCCGTCACTCGGTCGGGCCTGAACAGGCACAAGTGCCACGCGATCAACGCCCCCCAGTCGTGCCCCACCACGAACGCCCGCCCGATCCCCAGCTCATCCAGCATCCCCACCAGGTCCCCCACCACGTGGAACGCCGTGTACGACTCCACGGAGGGCGGCGCGTCGGTGCCGCCGAAGCCCCGGAGGTCGGGCGCGACGGCGCGGTAGCCGAGGGCCGCGAGGGACACCATCTGGTGGCGCCACGAGTACCAGAGCTCCGGGAAGCCGTGGAGGAAGAGGACCGTGTGGGGGCCGTCGCCGACCGACGCCACATGCATGTTTATGCCGTTGGTGCGAACGGTTGCGTGCTCGATCTTCTCCATTATTCTTTTCCGGACGTTTCGCTGTTTTGTCTCCGTTCTCTGTCGAACGAGTTTTGCGAGTGTATTGAAGGAGATGAAGAGACGAAAGGAGAATATATAATATCAATGGCGTGGCCGGCGTTAAACATTTTTTAACACCATCTATAATTTTATTCTCCTATTTGTAAATAACATACTCGCGCCACGAATGGCGTGCAATCAACTAATTAACTATTGTATGATTTTTTAAAAGTAAAATACCATAAAAAAATCCCGAATTATACTCTATGTGGCACATTTATCCTAAAGTTTTTTTGCGACACCAAATACGCAAAACTTATTTCATTGTGACATATTTATCCTAAATTTTGTTTATAATATTAAGAACCTTGAATTTGTATTTTTATGACACATTACCCTAGATGTTTTTATTCTTCTTGTCTTTAACTTTTTTTTTAAACCCAACTTGGCCGGCAAGCTGAGGTCGGTGAGGATACCTTTAAATAACATACTCATGCCACCAATGACGTATTATTGTATGCCTTTTTAAAGGCAAAAATACCACATGTGGCACATTTATCTTAAAGTTTTTTTGTGATATCAAGTATCCCGAATTTATCTCATTGTGACATATTTTTTATAAAGTACCTTAAATTTGTATCTTAGTGCACATTACCCTAGATTTTTTCTTCTTCTTATCTTTACTCTTTTTTTAAACCCACTTTGGCTGGCATGTTGCGGTCGGTGAGGGTAGTGAAGCCCTCGCCGGCAGCCCTCGCCGGCCAAATTAAATGCCAAGAATAAAGAAAAGAGGAAGGAAAAAAATGTTAGAGTAAATGTGTCACAATGATACTAGTTCATGATTTTTGATGTCGCAAAAAAAGTTTAGGAGAAAATGTGTTACAAAGAGATAAGTTCGAGATTTTTCGTGTCGCCAAAAAAATTTGGGATAAATGTGTCACACATACACAAGTGCGGGATTTTTTGTATTACAAAAAAAAACTTTAAAGTAAATATGTCAAAGATGCATAGTTTGGGATTTTTTATAGTATTTGTTCTTAAAATAATAATCACAAGGAGAGCCTCGGTGATGGATCGGACATGGTCATTTGAAGGTGGATATAACCATGTGGGCGTGACAAATGACGTACCATGAACTAATTCATTATCACATGTTTCTTTTGTAAAATAATGATCACAAGGAGAGCCCGCGGTGGTGCATCACATGTGGCTAATTTCAGGGAGGACATAACCATAATCAAAAATAAAATCCCTCCGCCGGCCGCACCCCCCCCCCCCCCCCCCAAAAAAAAAAAATCATCTTTGCACAAATTACAAAATGGGAAAATCCCTCGTCCCTTCGACTTTTGAACGCAGGGGAGATGAAGGATCCCATATGAGCATGATCAAGAATCAAGGGCCAGTGGAGATCTCGCATGCTTCAGAATGGTCATCTCAAATTTAGAACTGATCTCGAGAAAAGAAAGGTGGCATTTCTGCTCTTCTCTAGAGCACGAGCTTCGAATGGGTTACGTGTCGGTTCTTGAAAGTAGATAAGTCCTATTGGTATTGGTCCCTTCTTTTCATTATGAGGTGCTCGAAGGTTGAACTCAGAAAGTACATAAGTCCTATTGGTATTGGCGCCTTCTTTTTCTCTCTTGCCCTTGCAGCCTTTGATCGCCCCAGCCCCCACCGTCCCCCCAGCTATCGCAGCAAGTCCAACGAGGGCTAACAGTTGGCGGTAGCGAGCTTGTGGCGAGGGGCCGGCCAAGCGGTGATCGATCATCCATAAACAAAAAATATATATAAAAAATATTAATCATATCAAACGTATTTATATTTTTTTTTCTATTTTAAAAATATTTTTACTAAACGCTTTATTTTACTCAAAAATTATTATAAGGGTAGAAACATAAAAAAAGTATTTTTGTTCAAAAATTGTTCCTTGGAACATAAACGTTACCATACGCGCCCAAGACTATTCGTCATATATCCATATCTTGGGGTTTCTTGCACTTTTTAGGCTTTATTTGTTTTGGCATAAGATGTATGTTTTGGAAATCATTTTCCTTAGCAGGGTTGATCGAAATAATTAATAAAAGAAAAAATAATTTACTATCGATAACAATTCTTTTTGGATACAAACTAACAAATGCAGTTGCTTACGCATCGAATAATGAAAGAAAAAAATCATTTATAAAATGAATGCAATCAATCATTTATAAAAAGATAATTTTCAAATCATTTATTTTATTTTGCAAAACGAATAGAGCTAAGTATTAGCAAAATCTATTAACATTTTGCCATCTTTTTTTCTCCTCTTATTTTGTTCATTTCGCTTTTTCTTGCTCACCTTTGTCATTGACATATAGGTTGAGTCAAAACATAAATTCTCTTGACTTGCCTAGCCAAAAAAAAATATATATATATATATATATATATATATATATAAGTGAACCGTCATAACTATGATGATAAGAGAAGTACATTCAATGACCAGACATTCGAGTCTCTAAACATCAAATCTTCTTTTCCATTTTCTTTTACAGATAACTTATGAAATGAAGTCTGTGCAATGAATAAAGATTGGAACAAAAGCGTCGCAAAGACCAGAACCAAAAGCTCTTTAATAGATTTGCCCAGTTTTTATCTTCAATATTTCATTTTTAACCCGTAATTGCTGAACAGGTAATGAACATATGACATCTTTTTTATTTATACATTTATTCTCTTGCCCATTTACAAATCCGCCTTGAGTATCCTTGTTCGCAACACTTAGATCCACGCCGCATCTGACGTCCTGCATCGGCCGCGCATACTGGATTGGCCAAAGCATGGGCCGGAGAAACTTGATAAGAAATTTCACATAATTCGAAGGGCTTGATTAGAAAAATACAATGCACGAACACTTGATTTTGTTTATCAAGCCATCGTCTAAAATGCCTACATGAACGAACTTATTGAGTTCAAGTGGCGTGAGTTAGGCTGGTAATAATGGAGCCCAACGACCAATGGAGCGGAACTTATTGTGGTGTCGGCAGATGATGAGCCCAAAGCCTCATGCTCTCCTTTTGTTATAAAAAAACAAAACAGTCTTGCCTTATAAAATGAGTTGAACAACTATAGACAACTCCAACATGTTGGTTTAATAAACAGCAATCTTATGGACACTTATGGTGACATTTAACGCGAGAGATTTAGTTTCGATCGCGCTTGGCTTGAACTCTAAGACTGCAATTTGGTCATCCAAACTCTCTTATCGAGTAAGGAAGGCTCAAATGAATGTAAGATGAACGAGATATATCATCCAATTGACACTTTAATTGCGCACGGCTTCTGCAAGAAAAACTTAGGAAACATGGAGACATTTCAAACTAGTTTGGTTTCTTCAATACTGCTACTCTACTCATAAGTATAATGGGAAATGATTGTGAGCCCCAAGTGATATTGCTTTGTGGTTCCTCATTTTGATTTTAATAATCACCAAACTGGTTGAGTCTGTTTGATGTCCTTTCACTTTTAACATTTTTTATCTGAAGTTGTAGTTATCACAAATTGATTTTTCTTTTAAGGTTTCAGAACTACACATCTATAGACAAGTAGACTTATGTGTTTTTTTTAATCTATAAAACGTAATTATTGTCATCTTCAAAAAAAATTTGAGGTAAAGCCGTAGAAAAAGGTACCTAAAGAGTGATAAAACCCGTTAACAATAGGAGTCAACAAAAAAATGATGATGGAACATCATACAAAATCTTTTAAGGATTGTTTTTGCATATTCCTAGATCATGCCAATCATTCTGAGGAACATGATCAGAATGGACATAAGATAAAAGGGAAAAAAAAATCAGACCTAAACATGCCCTTAAATTATTTTGTTAGAGGCCTAGTGTGGACCTCAGCATCCCTCACGTGTGAATTGCTTGCTTGATGATAAATACGCATCCCACTTAGGCATTCGTACAACCACATGGAAATTTCTCTGACTATCCCATCTTAGTCCAACATAGCATAACATAGCTCGATAAGATGATGAGCTCACAAAGTATTCCAAAAATCACGTCACTTGTGTCTCATGCCCAAGTTTCTCCTCCTCCGCCATCTCCACTGCTATTTACAGTCCCAAAACTTGCTGTCTTCTTCGCTAGCAATGCCCGGCGCCTGCACAACTTCCTCCCTTGTTCTCTCAAGCTTAGCCGTGACCACTAGATCGGAACTTCAAATTACTACTAATTCCGCATATTTATCGTAACCATTTGAAAAGCTTATGGTCGCGTTTTAACAAAGATAATGGTGTTACTCAGTTAAAGTTACAAGGGATGTTCCCTTTCTAATTAAGTTAAAAATGATCTTTTGCATACTAATTACCTAATTCGGGAGGATACAATGTAATGTTATCATTCTCCTAAAGTAAGTACATCTCTTTTGCATTCTTCATCATTTTCTTAAGAAGATGACAGCATTAACATGAAACGATCATATCCTCGATAATTCAAGAGTTACGAGATTGGGATGAATAATGATAACGTTGCTTTAGTTTGAGGCCTTGACTAAACACCAATCGATTCTTGGGTACAGAAATGGAAGATCCCCTTAATTTGTATTACCTTTGCCGGATCAGAGACCATCGCCCACGTCCATGTCTCCGTCCTTTCCTCCTCCATTAATCACTAATGGACAGACATTGATGAGGTGTCCAACCTTTAATGCTTCCCAACGCGAATGGTCCTTTCTTCCTTGGCCACTGCCAACGTACCCGTCCTTCCTCAAGCATCAATGAGCAAACACACATTGAATGCTAATCCTGAACCCTGCTTCTGGGGCAGTCAATCAATGAACTCACGTCAGTACGACATTGTCCTTGTTGGATGCCCTCTGTATTGGCGGTGACCCAAAGTCGCTTTCACACTCTGCTGCGATATCAATGGTGGGACAGTATCGCGATTTCTTTTCAGAACTCTAGGGCTCTAGGGGTCTAACGCTAGATTTATCATAACAGATGATTTATAATAACAAATTGCCGTTTTAATTTGACGGTGATAAAACCACATTCGTCACGAGTCTTCCTTCTTAATATTTCACTCATTTCACGAAAAATTATTTAATTTTTTATTTCGAATTTTTTAACGTTCGTTTTACTAAAATAAAGTATTTATTTTTTTATAATTAAATATCACAATCTCAACCTTTAGCAGCGTTCTTCATAACTTGCAGTTTTTACTTGAATTGACGAGTTTATGATCTCTCGTGGCAAGTTGGGAGCTTACTAACGATACTTGTGATTAGCGACTAGTCAATATATAATAAAAAAACGAACATATGAATATTGTATCATTTTTCAAGAAAATAATTTTTTGATAATTTTTAAAAAGACTAAATTTTTTGTGAATTGAAGTATGAGCATTACTTTATTTTCTTTTTATAGTAAGCCAAATTTCGAGCTTTTTGACCCGATAGTCTTTGGATTTTGGCGACGCACCAACTTTTTGCTAACACATAATCATCGACGGCATAGATTTAACATCCGAAACTCGACCATTTAAAACCTTAACAAAGACACAGGAAACCACGGAGAGGAACAACGAAGCAGCTTGGTAACCTAAACTTTAGTTCAAGCCTGAACTGAGAACCGGTCAATTCCTTTGGGCATGGAAAGAGATCAATTCACCGTTGATGCACTGTTTTTCGAATTTTCATAGATTTGTTAATAGAAAGCCTTTCAAACCATCCCTCAAAGCGACCAAAAAAAAAAAAAAACTCAACTTACAAGGAAATTAAAGTGGTTCAACTTTTTGCCAATCATGATGTACTCTTAAATTTGTACATTTGTTATGATCCTTCGAAAAGAATTTGAGTAATTTATTATCAAAAAAATATGTCACGACTAATTAAAGTTGTCAGGGATGTTCCCTTTAGACATGAGTAATATGCCGATTCAATTGAAAATTCGATCGAATTTTCATGTTTGTGACCTGCCATGGAAGAAAACATGACTTTTTTTTTAAGTCAAGTTTATTTTATTTTATTTTTACGATCAAGGAGAACGAATGCTAAGGCCAGACTTACTAGAATTATGTGAAACATGACCCATAAGCTCCACGAACATGTTGAAATGTAGTAAATTTATTTACATTTTCAATTTTTTTTTTAAATTAATATTAAAAAAGAGCACACACGTTGCTATTAAGAGAGATGTTGCAAAAAATAAAAAATGTTACAGACTAAGACAGCATGGAAAGATTTTGATCCATTTTCTAAAAATAATTGCCACGGTTGTGAAAAAAACGATGAGAAATGATGGAATGTTTGATAGTTACTTTGGATTCAAATATAGAAGACGAGGGATTTCACTGATAACTTGAAGAGGTCATCAATTGATTTTCTTATTCGATAGAGCAGATTAATATTCTCAAGCGTATTTCTTTGGTTAATTAGTAGATTTTTTGCGATGGACTTTTCTCATGGAGTTGATGTCAATACTCTGATCAACTTACTTATTTCTTGTTAATTTTCCTAATAGTGTGTTTCTTTTGCGTGCGATTTGAATTGCGCAATCCTTTAATTTTCACCTTATTGTGCAACAACTCCCAATATGGCTAATCATTTAATCTTTTGATTTATTTCCGCGTTGCAGCCAAAATCTCGTGTTTGATGCTCCTCATGCCGAGCCATTTACAAATAATCAACAGTCTCGTCTTTTTTAGCATTTGAGCAGGAGAGGGGCGCCCCATTGACCAATGTCTAAGCCACATAATCGTATCTTCTGGGCCTATTTTGTTCACTTCAACAGTGGACGACCTCTAGCAAAGCCTGAGCATCTTGCCTGGCTTTTTACCAGTGACAAAGCTGTGTCAGTCAAGATAGTTCAATCATGCAACTGGGGCAAGATACGGATCCGGATTAGCCAACATAACTTCACATGACTTGATAACAATCCGACGATTGAAAATGGGGTGTGCCCATTTTAATAGGAAGTAAAAGTTTGATGCGTGATTGGATGAGATCAAGTCATCCCTTTTTAAGTCACTAAATCCATTTCCGATGATGCATGGTTCCTTTCTTGAAAAAAAAAAAAAATAGCTTCAATGAGGATGTCAGAGAAGACTTAAGAGTTACTGCGTGTCATAACTAGATCATTCGCTATGTAATGCTTACAATTAGTAGAAACTTGTGTTTTCAACTCCCTGCCCCTTGGCAAAATATGTGAATACCAGTTAAAAGAGCGTAAAGTGACCGAAAACATTGGCTCATAAGACTAAGAGTGACCCTACCAAATAATCAGATTGGTTTGTTTCCGCAATTGCAGCAAAAGTATCTTGCAAGTGACGCTCCTTATGCTGAAGGTGAACTGGAGAGAGCGGGCACACCCCATTTTCTCCCGTGTCACGTCAAATTATTGCATCTATCTTCCGGCCTTCACAGCAACGTGCATTTCCTTGCTTTTTCCCAATAATAAAACTCCATCAGTTGCTTTTTATATTGGCATGAATAGTTCAATCATGGGATTGGGTAAATAATCGCATGGCTGCTTTCTTGAAAATAATAACTTTGTTGAGGATGTCATGGAAAGCCAAAGTATATAGGCTGAGAGCTCGAAATGTTATTTATCAAATCATTCCCTATTAAAGTTAGCCCGTAAGTTTCCTATTCACCGTATAGAGTATCCATTCATGTCATAAGCAGTACGCCGGTTGATATTCTTTTTTCTGATGCCTTAATCAATTCCAAAGTTTTTCTATCTTTATTGACTTTAAATTTCCGACAACCACAAAATTCTTAACTATATATAAAGAAAAACACTCGATAAAATTTAAAACGGCCGTGTATGTGTACATGTGAATAACTTTTTATAATGTCCTACATATTGACATACTAGACTTGGGCTAACTTAAAACTTTATATATAATTAATGTTGACCGTTATTTGAAAATAGGTCTATCATGTATTATCTCTCCAATTCTCACAGATTTTTTTGACAGAAAACCCCACGTAACATACCATAAAAAAACAAAAACAAAAAAAGAACTTAGTTTAGGAGGAAATTTTGAAGCTGTTTACTGTTTTTTTGCATAATTGTAATATTGAATGTCAAAGTAGTCCTTAATCTGTGTATCTGTAATGGCTATTTGTAAATATTGTTACTACTTTGTATCCTCCCCCCCCCCCCCCCCCCCAAAAAAAAATGTTATGACTAAACAAAAACATCCAAACTGATATAGTCTCACGTTCTCATTCTATAACACGTCCTTTCATTTGAAAACTAGAGATGTTTTTTTTTTATATAGATAAAATTGCACAATTTTGTGAACCTGACTAATGTCCGACCTTACTCAAAATTTATACCAGAATATTTAGTGATAGCTGTATAGATGAATGTGCTCTTTTAATAAGGCCCAAATATGCCTTCCAAGCCTCGGCCCAAGTCTCTCGCATGCAATTCTCGTTATGCTAAGCTATTCTCGAATAATCAATGCTTTGGCCTTTTTATCTTTGTTATGAGGTATCTTTATTGAAGTTGGACTCTCTTGGAGAGTGTGATAGAAAACGAAAGCATAGACCCCATCTTTAGCCTTATGGATCCCATTTTTGCATGCTTAATCCAACCGTGGGGCTCTAGAGCTAATGTTGAACATTTTACAAGTTTGCCAATTCAGTCCTAATTTTTTTTTTTGCCAAATAAGTCATAAACCTTTTGCAATTTTGCTGATTAGGACAAAAAAATACTCACATGGCGACGACATGGGCAACTGATTGTCGCCGGCGATGATGTGGCAACAAACTTTTATCCCATATTTTTTTCTTTTTTTGTCTATTTTTTTTCAAAAAAGAATACTTGGCTGGCAAGCTCCGCCGACGACCATGGAGGAGGCTGGGGAGGCTAGTAGAGGGTGAGCCCCTATCTCCCTCGCCCGCAGCTGACAAGGGCCAGCCTCACCCATATATAGGCGGGAAGTGTGCTGGGGGCGTCCAGCTGAGTGTCGAGGCGGCTCCACAGGGCTCGGCGGCAGCTAAGCACAGCAGAGGTGGCTCAAGGAGGTCAGCCAACGCATGGATGGCGGTCGATGGCGGCAGAACAACCCTTGAGGGAGGTCGATGCCTCGCAAATGGAGAGGCAAGGGAGGTGTGCGCAGAATAGGGGATGGCTCCTACGTGGAATCACGACTAGGGGACGGAGAACCGACAGTGGCGAGCATGGGCAGTGACTAGGAAGGTCTCATGAACCTTTCCCAAGCGGTGTCTACAGGAACTCATGTTCCAAGAGTTACAATCAACACCTGACTGATGTGCAACCTTACTCAAATTTTATAAAATAATTTTTAGTGATTGCGAAATGAATGAATGTGTTCTTTTCATAAGGCCCAAGCATGCCTTCGAAGCCTCGGCCTCAGTCTCTCATATGTAATTCTCATAATGCTAAGCCATTCTCGAATAATCAACGCTTTTGCCTTTTTAGCTTGATTATGAAGCATCTTTATTAAAGTCGGACTCGAGAGGGAGATGTGATAGAAAAAGAAAGCATAGACCCCATTTTTAGACTTATGGATCCTATTTTTGCATGCTTGGTCCAACCGTGGGGTTCTGGTGCCAATTCACAACTGCTAACTAGGAGATGATAACTTTAATAAGGACATCATGGAAAACAAAATTATAGATTAATAGTACTTTGTATTTATTGCTGATCCTTGAGAGAAATTCGTATTTTTAAGTGCATAACACTTTTGAGAAAAGTAATTTAATTAAATGCCAGATAAAATATTGCGATGTCTGCATAATCATGGCTTGTAAAATTACAAGTGGCACCACCAAATTCTTGCGATTGTAATTCGGACTTGCCCGAGGACAAAGTAAACGTAGTGTAGCCCTCGTTTGTTTTACAAGGCGCAATGAATTCTTGGCCTCACCGTGCATGCTCCGTCTAAATGCCTAAGAATTAAGACTCGACTATTACCCTCCACATGTTCCTTGAAGGATCCCAAGGGAATTATCTGCCCGCATGCATATGTGAACAAGCAATGAATGATCATGAAGGACACTGATATAAACACACAAAATCAGAGAACACGCATTATGAGTATTTGCTGGTTTCAAGAGTTACAATATGCGCCCTTGACCGCATGATATTTCAAAAACTGGAGTACTCCTAAAACACGAGCTACTTCAACTCGAATATCATGAAAACAAGAAGAACTGAGAATATCAGCTTGACCTTGACCGTAATTATGGCTTAGCGAAATAAAAAAAAAATTACGCGATTAAGGATGTTCCATGGAGTCATCTGAGCCAAAAATTTGAAGAAGCAAAATGTCAGCAGGGGATACGGTGGTGATAAACTAAGTTTGGGAGCTCAATATGCGCCTCTTCTAGTTCTCTTTCTGAACGTTCGACGTTCAGGATTATACCTTTCGAAAACACCGCAATCATCGTTTTCGAGAAGCATGAAGTTATAAATTAGGGGCCTTTCCGTCGGGTCTTTGCTGGGAGCGTTACACGATCGAGCATCGAAAGCAATGATGACTAAAGGTGCGTTTGGTTCAATTTTGCAAATGGACTTTGGGAGAAATGCAAAACTTTTTGCAAATGAATTTTGAGGGAAATGCAAAAACTGTTTGGTAAATTTTGCTTTGAAAAGCAACTTTGAAAGAAATGTTGTTTGGTAGAAAATACATTTGAAAAGCTCATTTGAATAATTGATTTATGCTTTTTTATTTTTATTTATCAAAACATTAAAAAATAATGTTTGTAACTTTCTTAATTTTAGATTTTCATAAAAATGATTAAAAGACATCATGTAAATTTTTATTTAAAAATGAAATTTATTTTATTGCTAAATAATTCAATCAAAAAATAATACTTTCATTATAACATAAATATTGCAACATATACTGTGACGAAATACCATACTTAGAAATTACAAACATCCCTAAATATTTCCTAAATTTATAGTCATTGATAACGTATACGTAATGTTGCATCATCATTTGAAACACTATTTTCAAGTGTAAACCTCTTGCAGTTCTCAGCGAGCGCATCACAACATCCATGGCCAAATCATTGACTGCAACATAATCATCTCCATGCAAGTCTTTCGGTCCCTCCTCCAGCTGCTTCACAAAATCCATGTATTCATTCATCCTCCTTGGTCTTAAGAACCTTAATCCCTTAACATGACTAGCACAGCCAAGGCCAAAATCATAAAAAGGCAAATTATTTAAGTACATAAGATTATGCTTGCACTCAAATCCATCTTGGCCATAACTGCTGATCTCATAATGGTTGTAGCTTGCACCAGATAGCATCCTCAACGCCGGTTTGTAGAATTCTGTAGATTGTGCCTCTAGGCGGTGGAAATTTCCCTCGGTGAGTACCTGCATCCACATTTTAATAATCAACTTCAAACAAATTGGAATTACTAAAAGTTACAACCTTCATGGGTGACTCTTATGTATGGGTAACTTACAGTTTACCAAATTTTATGCCTTGTTCCACTTGCAAGTCATAGACGGAGACATGAGCAAGTCATGCTTGAATCGTCAAATGCAAAACTTCCTCCCACATTTTATGTATCTAATGAGGGAGAGATGAGATCAGGTTCATGCTCCAATTCTCAATCCCACGAAACTTAACGATTTTGAATAGCCTCATGAACTTCCTCAACACCATGTGCCATCCCACAATCCTTCAACAACTCTTCTTGAAAATGCATGAACACCTAATGACACTCTATTTACACCCAACTCCAACCCAAATTTTACGCTCAACAATTCCAAAAGTGAAGAAACAAACCTTGGCAGCACTAGAGACGGGGTGCCACTTTCAAAAAACACGGTTTCAAGAAGAGGGTTGGTTTTGAATCCAGCTCTTGTTGGCTCGATTTCATGTGAAAGCAATTGTATATAATTCACCATCCGGGGGTCATCCTCATTCTGAGTTAGTGACTCAAGAGCAACAATGGGGAAGTCACAATAGCGGCAGCGCTTTCTATAGAACGGAAGATGGATGTAAGCTGATTTGGGGGCTCTAGCACCGCTTGGATTGTGGGAGGAAGAGTGACTGCAGCATTTAGTCGAACATCTGGTGAGACGTCCGTGAAAGTGCAAGCAATGTCCTATCCCACAATGTTGCTCCAAAGTCATCAGCTTCAAAGTACAAAAGTGCAAAGATAAGATCAAATGAGTTGTTAATAAGTATCTCAAAAGAAACCTCATGTTCAATATCATTGTGTTCGCTATAGTTCGACCAAACAATTTCAATAGCATAAGAGTTTTGCTAAGCTAATTGCTTGTTAGAAGTCTCTCAAGTCTCTAAAGTTTAAGGTATGTACGATGAATCATCAAGCAGAGCCAAGTTAACAGCATATGTTGCAATAATTACTTAACTCGATAATAGCATTACTTATTGCAACCAAATTAATGACCCTATCAAAACATCTAAGTCAACCCATATTCCAATCTGACAACAGGACAAACATTTTAACTAGCAAACTGTCGATCCTTTTTTGTACTATCTACCAATGACAAGCCTACTAGTAAGAAAGATATATGATGAGCACTGCAGCCACCCCAAAATACCTCTCGATTGGAACGTCTTGACAATCGCGTCAAACGTGTTCTTGTACAGCTCTGAGGCGCCCTTCGTCTGGAGCTTTGCCTTGATGGTGTTGAGCGGATACAGGCACACGTAAGTAAATGTGTCGGTGATCTCGCCCCCAGCGGCGCCAATGAGGGCTCGCTCGAGGAAGGATCTTCATGAGGGACTGCACTTTGGGGCTATTTCTCAAGGTGGGTCTGAACCATTGGGAGCGATTAGGGGGGAATTAGGATTTTCTATGGAGAGGGTCATGGAGGAGAAATTGAAGCCAGCAGTAGAACATGGTGCGGCCGGTCTTGGGCTTCTCGAGGGAGAAGGAGGAGGAGGAGGTGAGACGAGGGAGCAGATTGGAGACTGGAGCGAAGGGACTGAAGAAGATCGTCTGTATTCTCCTTCGTTTGTTACGAGAAGGGGTAAAGTTTGGTTCTTATTAAGTTTTTAAGGGCAAAAAAGGAAACTGAATAAATTTTATTAACCCTCCCCTCAGCATTCCGAAAATGCTGAAAAGCTCAAAGCTCCTTTAAGTTGTCTTCTGAAAGTAGCTTTCCCAAAGTTGACTTTCACTTCAAAGCTGAAAAGAAATGTTTGCCAAACACCTCAACTTTTGCTCAATGGGCTTTGAGAGCCCAAAGGGCTTTCCAAATGCCCAACCAAACGCACCCTAAATCCCACGGCAGGATTCTCATCATGCTTTCGGAACAAAGCAGGATCCCATTGTGCAAGGAACCAGAGCACGAGCATTCACAAAGTATCAGATTTTTCAGATGACTCACGAGAGCGTACAAGCAATCGTTTGATCTTTAATACTGCCATTGTAAAACCTCACTCGGGTTGCTCGCAAATCTGAATTATTACTCAAAGCTTTCCCCACAATCGGCATACTCAGGCGTTGCCATCGGTTGTGGAGGTCGATGTACCCATTGGATTCCGACATCGCTGTCGCTTCCAATCGTCGCCATCGATTCGTACATAATCGATACAAACAACGCGCATAGAGATAGTCCGGAAATTGACGAACGCATTCGTGTGAAACTTTCAAATTTTTAGGGCATCTATCGACGGGAGAAAAGGCCCCAAAATTGAAGCTCGGATCGGTCTTCCGATTGTCAATCTGGGCTTTGCCCCGCAGAACCTCCTCCGGCGCTCCCAAGAGAATGTTTCTCGGCAACTCCTTCCTCTTCAAAGTCTTCGTCTTCGTTTCCATGTTGTCGTTCGGTAATGTCTGCTTGCTTCAGGATACAGGAAACCATGTGTCATTCTAATATTCTTTTCTTGCTTACTCAACTGCTAAATAAATTTAAAGTGACACGTTAGCCGCCACTTGTGATATTTCCCGATGAGAAAATATTGGGTACCGGACCGGTACCACGTCATCTATACCAGATACTATCAGAAGCTGACACCTGCCATGGGCCCACCCATTGGTATTTCCAATGAATGTAAGATGGATGAGATATATCATCCAATTTTCTAAAGGATGATCCACGCCGCATCCAACGTCTTGCATCGGCCGCGCATACTAGATTGGCCAAAGCATGGGCCGGAAAAACTTGATTAGAAATTTCACATGATTCGAAGGGCTTGATTAGAAAAATACAATGCACGAACACTTGATTTGTTTATCAAGCCATCGTCTAAAATGCCTACATGAACGAACTTATTGAGTTCAAGTGGCATGAGTTAGGCTGGTAATAATGGAGCCCAACGACCAATGGAGCGGAACTCCGGCCGGGCTTTAGCGATGGCTTGTGGTGTCGGCAGATGATGGGCCCAAAGCCTCATGCTCTCCTTTTGTTATAAAAAAACAAAACAGTCTAAAACCTTATAAAATGAGTTGAACAACTATAGACAACTCCAAGATGTTGGTTTAATAAACAGCAATCTTATGGACACTTATGGTGACATTTAACGTGAGAGATTTAGTTTCGATCGCACTTGACTTAAACTCTAAGACTGCAATTTGGTCATCCAGACTCTCTTATCGAGTAAGGAAGGCTTAAATGAATGTAAGATGGATGAGATATATCATCCAATTGACACTTTAACTGCGCATGGCGAATCAAAATCAAACATAAGAAATTGAAACTGCGCTTCACGGATTTGGGTATTTAAAAAGAAAAAAAATAGAGGAATCGCCCCAGGTATGGGCTATGTTCATGAACGTCAAGGAATTACTCCTTTTTCAGTGGAACAAGAGATCGAAAGTGCGCGGAAAAGAAACTCCAATGATTAATCAAAGGATATACCACCTAATTCCAAACTGCTTCGGCCCCCAGTTTCGGTCCAAAATAAGATTAAAATAATTCAAAGAATCGTGGGGTGCCCGCGGTTTTAATTCTTTCACAACCCTCCATCCTTCGTCCTTCATTGTTGTGATTTTGTAGGATCATTATTCACTAGGTAAATACGTGAATTAATATTTAAGTATTTTCACACTTTTTCGCACGTTTAGTCTGATCTTTTTATCTAGTACTAAACGTGAAAATAGAAACCTGATAAGATTCAAACTCATAATTCCCGATGAATGCGTTAATTTTTTTAAAATATAATAGTCAACTATCCTTTAAATAAATGAATTAATTAATATTTAAATATTTTCACGTTACTTTGAATCTCCAAAGGACACCATCTGTCTTGAATCTTCCGCCGCCGAATCGAAAAGATAAAAATTGTTCAAGCATAGGGACAAAATGCGTATTGGGATTGAGGAGATAGTCCCTTTAGTTCTCTCGCGACCCTTCTTCTGAAACAGCCCGAGAAGGGCGGCAGGCATCGAAAGTGACATTGCTCGATCCTCAAGTCCCTTTCGCGAGTCCCCCAGAAAGAGAAAGAAGAAAAAGGAAAAAGGAAAAAGGAAGGAGTCTTTTGTCCCAAGCTGTAGAAAGGGGGAAAGGATGGAGAAAAATCATATGGAAAGTTAGAAATTTTGGGAAGCATCGTCACTAGTGGAGCCCGGGGAGCATGGAGGAAGACGGAGCGCCACTCTCCTCTTTATCCATTCTATCAAGATATGTACGCGCGCCTGCATTTTGGATTGGAGAGAATACAGGGAGGAGCCCACTCGTATCTCCATGTACAAAAGCTTCGAGCTTGGTCCTATCACTCCCTTTGTGACAGTTCTCGGTCCCCATCTGCTATCCAAGTTCGCCTCCTAACATTCTCGTCATCCATCATCCATCATCTCTAACTCCCTTCCAGCTTGATGGGGTTCGGGTGTTCGATATGGAGTCGGCGATTCTTCCACTGACCCGGTCGTCGGTCCCACATCAATCGTCCAATAAATATCTACGACATCAATCGTCAAATAAATATCTACGACATTCTTGGTGATGTGATGGATCGAGATGAGATAGGCTTATAATCCAAACGGACAACACGGAATATAAAGAAGAACGGGCTTTATACGAATAGAACACTCGCCGTGGATTTACTGCTGCTCATAGATTTAGTTGCTAAATCGGCGGTGGGCGCTCGACAGGGGCATGTTGATTTGCTTGAGACGATTGCATCCGTGACCGTGGATGTTCGGATAAATCCGGACATGAGAAAAGGCCGCGATTCCTTTCTGCGTCAACTTGACCTCGTTCTTTTTGACCAACTCCCCTTTTTCTCCCTCGTCCCAAGGCCGCTGTACTCCAGAAGAAGGATAACATGCCTCTTGGAGGTAGTATCTTTGAAAAGAGAATACTATCGATAATTTATTCCGCGATTGGCTGCACTTTTGTTTTGCTGTGCATTACTGGCGGACTTATGTGTGTTCTGACAATTTTTTCGGTGCCCCTTCAATAAATTGAAAAATCGATCGTTTAAAGGTTACCGTGGACTTCGAATATCGAAAATTAAATGTGATAATATGCTAATTCTTTTTTTCTAATCCACGTGGCTTATCGGCGATGATTCTTTTTTTCGCCCAGATCTGGGTGAGGGCTGCCTCGCTTGGCCCTTGCCGGCCGCAACGGTCTCCCTCCTACCCCCTGGCTGCCCTCGCCCGCGGCCGACCAGGACTTCGCTGCCCTTTGGAGTGACCAGCGAGCTTGCCAAGTATTCTTTTTAGAAAAAAAAAAGAGAAAAAAGTTTGGGATAAATGTGCGTTGTCAAGTCGTCGTCGGCGACGGCCGGCTAAGTATTTTTTTTAGAAAAAGAAGAAAAAAAAGTTTTGGGTAAATGTGTATCGCCACATTGTCATTAGCGACAGCCGGTAGTACCACGTCATCGCTATGTAAGCATTTTCCAACCAAAATCCGTCAGAAGGACCTAATCGATGAAGTTGCAAAAGATTTAGGGCTTATTTGGCCCAAAAAAAAAGTTTAGGACTGAATCGACAAAATTGCAAAATGTTTATAACTTAAATGACAATTGTCCCACAATTCTTAGGTCCTTGGTTCACGAGCACAGGACTATCAAGGTTGGGCTTGTGCCTAAGACGTTGATTATCCATATCGATACCATAGACCGAGGGTCAACCTTAGTTGACCTAGGCCTAAGCATTGAGAACTTGGGCCCAGCCTCTATAGACACAGGCTAGGGCATTAAGGAGCCGGGCATAGGTGTAGAGTTCTTAAACTCGGTTTGGGTGGACCCAAGTCCAGTGATCATGCTCATGCTTGGTGAGATTTGTCCCTTGCCAAGTTTCTCGACTATCCATGTGCAAGTCACTAATAAGTAAATGTAATGAACTTATGTGGATTGCTCCTAAAACTCGTTACATCATAAATGAGTTTTGTATAAAGGACTTTTTCAAATGGGTACAATTGCCCAACCCATTCGAGAAACCTCCTGAGTAGCTCCTCTCGTTTTGAAGCCTAGTACTTGCTTGACTTTAACTTCACGAGTCACAAAAGCTCATTGCAATATCGTCTACCCACGCTCTCAAGGCACTCATCCATCATGCCCAACGAGAGAATAGAATTTCGTCACTAAGTGCCTCTGTGACATCTGTCGAAACAGCTAATTAAGAGGTTCATTCTACAGTTTTCGATTCAGTCTCTCACGCTATGCATATAGTCGATCCTTTGAGAAGCAGACTATTCCTCTTCTGGTATGCTTAGGGAATGCTTTGGAAACACCCGTTGACGGATAAGAATTCAGCATCACCCCATGGAAAGTCGAAAACATAACTTGCTCACGGCAGTGGACGAAGTGAACTACTCAAGCAGGAGGAGTGAAATCCCAGGGAGACAATGTCATTTCGGGAAGAACTGTTGAAATGCCATTCCAGACATGCCTGAATCTTTATTAGTTTGATGATGATGGAGGGGACCAACATGCAAAGAGTTAATGCGCAAGTGGCGAGTGCTGCAGGCCGAGTGCCAATTCGGGCATTTTCTGCAACACCAAACAAGCCGAAAGGGGGTTGAACTTTATCTCCCCGCTTCCGTATACAGCCCAAAAGAGGAGTGGTTCCCAGCAGTGCTCTGGCGAATTCTTTATTATTTATCTTCCCTGTTGTCATGTGTTTCACTCTTTTACTTAAATTTAACAACTCAACACTTTGTTTTTTTTTTTGTGGTAAATCTCAACACTTTGTTCGTTTTCTTGAAAAATCAACAATTTCCGAAGATTACTTACCAAAAAAAAAATTTCCGAAGATTATTTACAAAAAAAAAAAACAATTTCCGAAGATATTTTCTCGACCTTTGATCATTGTTATCGCTTATGAAAATGACACGATGAATAATATTTTAATCATCAACAACAAATCATGCCTGACTATTTTTGTTGGTAACAAATTAAGAAAGTATTTTCTAAATTGTTGAGTTTTTCGCTAAACCTACGTAGCTTGGGGCGGTTCTCATAAAGTTTTGTAGTGTGATGTCTCTAATCCCGTCGCCCGAGGCCGGTCAAGTTAGGGTAACTACTTTGGGAGCCTGAAGGGATAAATATTACTAGGAGTTTGTTTGTTTCGTGGACAACGAATGATTTGAAAAGTATTCTCACAAAAATAATCATGTATATCGCTTGACAAAACTGAATAAATAAATAAATAAATAATTTCATATTCCACGAAAAGTATTTAGATATTGAAAATATTTTTTATCGATCAATTATTTCAGGCGATCACTTTTAGGAAAATACTTTTTGAATTATTGATTTTTTTTTGTAAAACAAAGAGAGCTCTAGTCATGGAACTTGTCTTTTAGTTTCAATTGCAATGTTGTCTTAAAAAATACGATTTGGTCATTCGACGTCAAACTTATCGTATTGCTGGTGGACAAGTGGGATTTGAATTTATTTTTGGCCAAGTTTGGCGACTCGGTCCTAATTCTAATTATAGCTAAATAATGCAGCATAGATAGATCGACTCCCTCAACAAGTTGCTTATTTAAACCCATCGTGTAGCAACCGCCGCTAATAATATCAGTAACTATTATGCAACCTAGGTTATGTTTGTTTCACGAAAAGAGAATTATTTTGAAAAATGTTTTCTTAAAAACAACCATTTTTATCACTTTAAATAATAAACCCATGAAAGAAATTCCGTAATCAACAGTAATTTATGTTTCATGAAAGATGAAAATATTTCTTATTTAAGTATTTTTATAAGAGATACAAACAATCGTTCTTTTAAAAGTATTTTCGAAGCTACTCATTCTACTCGAATTTGTCCCGATGAAAATCTATTTTCATAGACTATCAAATTACTCCATTTGTTCCGCAAAAAGTGAACTATTTCTAAAATATTTTTTCTAAAAATAATTAATTGTATCTCTCGAAAAAATTGACCAACGAAAAATAAATTCATCATTGGCAATTATTTTTTTCTAGATTTTTCTATGAATAATGGAAATATTATTCATCCATTTATATTTGTAAAGCGATAGAAAAAATTATTTTCTAAAGATAATATATATTTTTCAAAGGTTATTCATCTTTTACGAAAAAGGAGGAATTTGTAAATAAGAAAGGTGCGTTACGGATGGTCAAGAGAGGAGGATTGACTGCAACAGGAAAGGAAGGACGGAAGCTGGTAAAAAGAGCGCGCCACTTGTAGGTTGAACAGTATCCAAACAGCAGCACACAGGAAGGAACCTTCCTCTCCTTTTTCCCTCCCTCCCTCCTCCATTAAAACCTTCCCTTCACAAATCTCCCCCTTCACCTTCACCTTCACGTTCACCTTCTCCTCTCTCTCTCTCTCTCTCTCTCTCGCGTATGGACAGCTCCGACGATTCCGCCGCTCCAGCTGCGAGCGCCTCCGCCACCGTCGCTCGCCCCGGCAGCTATGCCCTCAACGGCAAGATAATGCTCTGCACCGTCGTCGTCCTCTTCGTTGCTGTCTTCGCCATCGTCGGCTTCCACAGCTATGCCCGCTGGTTCAACCGCCGCCGCCTCCGCCGTATTCGCCGCCGCCGCCGCCTTAACCCCGACTCCCCGACTCCGGCTGCTAACCCATCCTCCGGCGGTGGCGGCCTCGACGTGTCCGTCCTCAAGTCCCTTCCCGTCTTCACTTTTGCGAGCTCCAGGAACGAGAACGTTGGCCAGTCCATCGAGTGCGCCGTTTGCCTGTCCGACTTCGCGGACGGCGAGACGGGCCGTCGTTTGCCCAAGTGTGAGCACGTCTTCCACGCAGACTGCATCGACACTTGGTTCGAGTCCCACTCAAGCTGCCCGCTCTGCAGAGCGCCGGTTCAGGCGGACTTTCAGGCGGCTGCCGAGGTTGCTCCACCGGAGGACGTCGGTGGCGCTGGGGCGGCAGAGGGGGTGGTTTGGTCAATCGAGGTTTCCGACAATGAGACCAGTGTGAGTTCGTCTTTGTCTCTTGCCCCGTCGTCGTCGTCCTCCTCTTGTGGTTCTTGTTCATCGCCGCCGCAGCCGAGGAAGGCAGTTGAGTTAGAGGAAATAACAGTGGAAGAGCCGCCGCCGGCGATGGAGGAGAGATATAAGGAGTTGGAGAAAATGGGTTGGCCCGGACATAAACGGTCCAAGTCCCCGGGTTATCGGATCTTATCCTTGAAAAGAATCTGGAGTATCTAATCGGGCAGAACTCTTTTTTTGTCTTGTTTTTGCGCCATTTCCTTCTTCCTTTTTAAAATATTTTTTTATTCTCTTCCTTTTCTTTTTGTTTTTGGAGAAGATATTTATAGGAAAGGCATGTGGCTGTTATAATTGTCTGTGTAAGTAGTATGTATATCGTATAATACTCTCGCCAAAATTAACAGAACTCTTATAGATCGTTTGTACGGTTATGCACATAGTAAAATACGTACAGTTAACCTTACTTGGGTTGAGCTTACCTATGTTACACGACTCGAACTGGTTTTATGGAAGAATAATGAACGTATTATTCGTGAGTTCACCCTTTTAACCCGTCCACAATATGTTTATAAACATTCAAGTCATGTCCACACGTTGAGTTTGGATACCCATTCAGTGTTACTGTCTCTATCTCGCACGTATCAAATAATTACCTGAGACACGTAGGTTTGTGTTCTTGAAACTAGACCCAAGAGAATGTGGAGTGTAATGATCCTACACCAAGTTTCGAGCTAGGGGTATGCGGTTGCCTGTTGAATTTACTTTGAGTTAATATACTTGCGCACTGCCCAAAATATCAAGTTTCGAAGAGGTTGAAAACTTTGGACGTTGACATCTCTACTTTTTAGATCAAAATGGCTGAATCGCGAAAGTTGTCGAACTTTATGTAATATAATATATACCACTTGTTTTTCTTGTCACCTCAAATCTATATATAAGTCTAAAAACCATTTTTTTTTACATTGATATGTCTTAAGTGTCCTGTTGTGTTGAGCCATGATAGAATTTCATAAAGAAAACGACACGATATTATCTTGAAGTGATGACTCAAATTACTATAGAACGGCGTTATTTACATAAGATTGAGATGATTATGTACGTATTTTTCATCTCAAGAAGTCCTAGACAGATTGATGAGTAGGGCAAGCCATGATTCATCTAAATAGGTTTAATACCCTAAAAACTTTCAATTTTAGGTCCAATCCCAATTTATTCTGAACCTATTTTTCCCTTAGAAAACTTTCAACTTTAGGTTCAATCTTAAATCTGCCGTAAACTTTTTTTGACCCATAAAAAACCTTCAACTTTAAAATCAGTCTCAATGATACACCAAATTTGTTTTTGTCTTATTACAAACCACCAACTTTTACTTGAGACTCAAATTTGTCCTCATTGACCTTCTGTCCAAGGTGTCTCTTAACAACCGAAGGATGAAAAACTCCCAAGCAAGTAGTTCAAGCATCCCGAGTCAAGTGTCTGAAACATGAGTTCTAATAGCTAGAGATGGTCAACTCCCGAGCACAAGATAGTAAAGATTGAACGTAAAATCAAAAATCCCTAAGCGAGATGAAATGAAGACTATCTCTTAAGGATAAAAGTAATTCAAGGAAGCCAACCGTTATTGCTTTACTCAAATTTCATATTCAGTATGACGTTATATGGGCTGATATGAAAATTCGTCTCCACAATAATATTTTGTTGGATATGGAAATTTGGAAAAATACTAGAACATTGGTGTGGAAATGCCACATCACCAAGGACAATTTTGGACGGAGGGTTGTCAAGGTAAATATACGACTCAAGTTAAAGTTAATGATTTTTAATAAGGTAAAATTAGAACTGAACCAAAAGTTTGTTTTTCTCGTGAGGAAAAAAGATTAAGGTAAAATTAGGACCTGGTGTAAAGTCAAAAGTTTTTTAGGGTGGTGGACCCCTATGAGTACGATACACCAAAGCACTGATAGAAGAAATTAGAAAAAGACATTAATACTGCTTTTATGAGAGATCGAAGAAAATGAGTGCTTGGATTTGACACCATGTATCTACGCTTTTGTCTTGCGCCTATCGACGAGGAACTCTACCTCTATTTGGTGGAGAAGGTGGAAGGAATGCTGATGCCGTCCGACCATAATCCCGACCACGATATCCACGAAGAGGAGCCATAGAAGATGTTCGTCCCGTCTTGCGATAAATTCTTTGACGTTTTCATGACACTGAACGAAATCAAATCGAGATTTCGATGGATGGCCGGCATGGGGATGTCGAAAGGCCAAGACGCGGTGGAGGTAGAAAAATTCACAAGGCAACCACGCTGGTTCCGGGCGACTCTTTTCCTCCGAAACGAAGAGTAGTTTGAGCAAAAAGGATGGAAAAGCTACCCATGATGGTTTATTCAGCCTCGTCCCCGCCTTCTATTGCTGTCCACCTCGAGACTGATGAACGTGAAAGCACAATGCCTTTCGCCGATTACGATAACTCGTCGGCTATGGATGGATGATTCCGACCTCATTGACGCCTTCCACAATTGTTTACCAGGAGATTCCACGAGCAAATGGGAAGCGCTTCATCAGCAGCAACGGTGGACCTTTTCGTCGTACCGATTGTCTGCCAGCTTCTAACAACGACACAATTTGCCCCGAGCAGGCCGGAATCACGCGAACGAATGAGGATGGCAATTTCCAAGATTGGATCCAGCAGATGATCAGCAGTGAAGGAGATGGGCTGCTCCCTCCTCCCTAACGATGACCTCTTCTTTCCCAGCGAGAACGCCTTCACATTTGAAGGTTCAGATCCTGCGCATGCATCTGCACTCCATGCTCCAAGTCGACCAGAGTACCTTGCAATCGGTAATCTGTGGAATTGATGCCATTGTCAAGGAAGTCTCCTACTGCGAGGACTTTTTCCTACCTGCAAATATGATGGCAAAACTAATGGTTCATTTGATCCTTGCGATCAGTCGACCATTGTGCATATATTCATTATTGATCCATCGGTTGTATGTATCTTGAGGATAAGTTTATATGAGCTATGGAATTATTCACTTTTGATGCAAAACCTCCAAGACTGTATTATTCACTTTCCATGCAAATCTGACCCCATGTCTCAACTTTCACATGTGCAAAGTATAACCAATTTGCCTCCAGCACAGTGTTGATATTATTGATATTCTGCCATTACTCTAATGATCACAAGCAGACTAAAAAAGGCTTGTTTATCTAGCAGGGTTTGACTCATTGAGGCATCATAGGATTTCCAACTTAAGAACCGAAGTCAAACTTATCCGTCTCATGATATTTGTAGGGTGTCTTATGGCCTTCCAGATAGTGGAGTTTTCATGTCTTCGCCCCCAGATAAAGGAGCAAACCAATTCATCAAGAGACTTTTCCAGCATAGAGCATAGGACACTTGCTGCTAAACTTTAATTCTGATAGTGGGATTGGGGTTCCCTATCCTAGTGTTAGGGAGGACAGGGGGAATAAACGGTGAGATGGGAGTTTTTCCCCTTTTTATATGGGGAAAGCTTTTTAAATGAGGGTTAGATGGACAAGGATCCCTTAACACTAGGACAATGGATCCTTTTCATGATAGTGTGCCATGACAATAAGCTATCACATACGTGTTGGCTCAGACAATGAATTTATCTCGACTTAGAGGGTGTAACCCATGTTTTTCCGTGATAGATGGACAAGGACCCTCTAGCACTAGGACAAGGGATCCCCTAATACTAGGACAAGAGATCCTTTTCCGTGATAGTGTGCCTTGATAATGAGCTATTAGATACTTGCCGGCTCAGTCAGTGAATTTATCTCGGTACCCATGTTTTTCCTTGAAATTAACTTCAGTTTTTCTAAATGTTTTGACGAGCACTTCCCCACACTGAATAAAAAGACCGCGTATGGAACTTTTGTAAATGAGTATAAGACTTATGAATGGATGGTTGCTTCAGTAAAATACTTAAATGCATGATAATTTAATCATTTGCACTTGTCTCGATTGATAGTTATAACCTCATTTCATTATGCCAAAACAGGGTGGCTCGAGACTATCGCATCTTTCAACTTTTAACGTGGGATCTTGCTAAAGAGCGATGGTGGAGACGTTGAGTACATAGTTAGAAAACTGATTTGAAAATCGACAATGTACGCTTTTGTTGAACACTTCAATATAGCCCGTCTCAAGAGTTTGGCACTACCAATCTTCAAATAGATGTGCAATCCCGAGAGAGGTGCATGTCATTATCCACCAAACTCTTTAAACATACTTAGACGCACTAACTATGGTTTAAAGAAATTTAATTAGTGAATCGGTCTAGCCATCGCCTTAATTAATTTACGTGGTATTGATAATTTTCCTTATGAGAAGTCAAAACTGTGAGTAGGTGTCGGTTGATTCCTTCGTATTTGTGGTGTGGGTTGCGTTCAGTTAAGAGGTGTCGTAGCTTATCAACGAACGCCCGCACGAAGAGGAATAGAATGGCAAAGCGGGAGCTTTCTACGGCGAGACGGTTCTCATCCTCGCTGAACCGGCCGCTCTAACCGTTTCTTCAATCCAACAGTCAGGACCCGACATTTACCGATGCAGGCGGTGACTCGTCCTGACTTCGCAAACCGGACCCCCGGTTCGAAACGGATTAACCACCAGGGCACCCCATTAAGACCAGAGACCAACGCAAGCGACGATGAACGATGACGAGATCATCCAATCGAAGGAGATGGCAAACGACAATGAACAGGTCACTGATCCTGATCATCTCGATCTTGATGGCCCCAGCTCTCTCGGTGGATGCGCAAACGAGTAGCTCCGATTTGATTTCACAAGTCTGCGAGCACGTACCTCGCAAAGGCTTCTGCGAATCCACGCTCCGGTCCGATACGAGAAGCAAGGAGGCCGACACGGCCGGGCTCGCGGCGGTCATGCTCGGGCTCGCTGCCTCGAACGCGACCGACAATGCCGTTTTCATCGGCCGGATGCTCGGCGGCGGCGGGGGGAGCCTGGACCCGGTGGTGGAGCAGTGCCTCAGCGACTGCGCCGACCTGTACGAGGACGCGGTGGAGCAGATGGAGGCGTCGATCGCCGCCGCGAGCGCCGGGGACTACGGCGGCCTGAGGCCGTGGGTGAGGGCGGCGGTCGCAGACGCGGAGTCGTGCGAGGAAGGGTTCAGGATGGAGGCCGAGGGCGACCTGGCGGTGATGTCGCGCCGGAACAAGGTGTTCAAGCTGCTGTGCGACGCCGCGCTGAGGATCGTGGAACTGCTGGTGCTCGCTCGACGAAGGTGACGATGGAGGGCGTTCGCCGTCGAAGGGACGGAAGAGAACGAGAGCGCGAAAACGGTCGAAAGCGAAGGAAAACGACTGGGCTCGTCCTCTGCAGAACCGGGGGAGAAACCGTAAGGAACATTTATTTGCTTTCTATACGCCAAATTGCATTTCCAGAAACCTAAGGAAATGTCCACACTGGCCTCTCGCTTGTTCACTCGTTTAAGAGTTTCATAAACAATGGCTGAAGGTAACCACTTCGCGAGCCTTCACACGGTACATTAACCAGTTGATCTCCTTTCAGGCTTTTAGTACTGTCGTGCTTACGTGCTTCTAGTTCGATAGACAGACACTACATGACATTGCAGATGTCGATCGAATTACTGTCTGTATTGCTCCCCGGGCCAACATAATGTAATCAGAATACCTCTTACCAGAGAGTATATGCTGAATTTGTCAAAATAAGCCGGTAAAGATTGAACTGATCTCTGGTTTACAAAAGAACGATGCAATAAGAACGAATTAGAGATGCATCTCAAAGTGGACATGGACATTGGTATGGCTGACTTTCAGTTGCCTTATAATAGCACAATTTGGTTGATGTTCTTGGTATAAATTGAGGGGATGCAATGACTACTTTGGCCTAACCAGTCATTGCACTAGCTGAGCATTCAACTTGAACGCAAGCGTAACTACAACTGGTAAGGGCATTTCAGCATGACCACCATCCTGAACATGAACGGAATAGTACAAATAATTGTCAAACATCATAAGAATGGAACTTACAGATTGCACTTCCATGGCTGGTCTATGTTCTGGATTAAATTTTATGAACCAAAGCAGACTTCATCCTTCTTCTTCTTCTTTTTTTGCATTGAAGCATGCAGTGATCTGTTGTTCATAAACAAGACAAGCTGCACTTTCTGGTTTCAGCACCTCATAGCCTCTAGGAATGACTTCTTCACGGGTTGTAGATCCTCCAGGACCTACATCTTAGCATGAATTATCAATGTGGAACCGACTTCACCTGGACACGGCAAGGATGAATGAATCAGCACAAACAATTTCCTGAGAAAATCGGGACCTTTATTTGGTAGTCGCATTCTGAAGTACTCTCCTGGACTTGACGTAATTATGACATCCGTGAATGTCTGGGTATTGAACAGCAAATTGACGGTAGCAGTTGCAGTAGCATGGCCAACATTGAGGAAAAAGTAATAAAAGACATGATGCAGGGTCAGCTGCAACACTTTGGCATCTCCGTACTTCCTTTTCCTAATAAATCTTTGCTTAGATTACGAGTGCGTGTCTAATTGATCGTTTCCCAGTAAGCTAATAAGCCTCGACAATTCCCTTACTTGGTCACGTCTATAAAAGACCCGCCTCTAAGTTGTTCTGGCCAATGTGCCAAGAGGCTACAGAATGTATTCCAGCAAAATGATAATAGCGAATCAGCAAAGGAGACCCTTTAAGAAATGTCCACGCACAAACTACAGCTTGAAAGATTAAACGACGCCCAGGTCATCATCGATGAGGCCGCTTGAAAACGCTGGGCCGAAGCGCTAGGCCCAGCTCAATTTTCTGTGTATACGATAGAAAAATCGAAATTCATCTCATCCATCTTGGTCGGTGATAGATTGCTCCTCTGGAAACAAAAAACAATTCATTTCTCGGCGAGGAAGCGGCTAAGAGACGCGACTCCTCAACGTGATGCCTGCGGCGCCAGCGGCAGCATCTCCGCCGGCTATGTCTCTCGGCTCTCTCTCCGACTCCCATTCTCTCTCTTTCTTCTCTCCCTCGGCCTTCGTCGTCAGCGACGCCTCTCGCATGCAAGAGCTTCTTCACCCCTGATGGCGTCGCCCGATCCGCGGTATGTGAATCTTTAAATTGCTGCAATCCCTGACATAAAGTCGATCGCCCCCCGTTCACAGCGAGTCGTCGCGATGATTGGGTTTGCGAATCAATGGCAATGTGGTAAAACTTTCGGCGCCCTTTGGTCGTCGGGTGAGTTCGCAGATATTGGCGGAGGAAATCGTCGTTAAAACTTGTTGACAGGGTCCACAATGGCGTGGCCTTTGATTGTTTTTATTGGTTTATTCATTAAACCGTCACCTTCTGCTTTTTGTTTATTTATCTATAATTGTTACCGTTAGTTCTGCAGTCTACCCGGAGAAGTTGACTTTTTCATCTTTTTGCCCCTGCGCACGAAATTTCAGTCGGGATCCTGTTTTTAATCATTTTCGTTACGAATTGCTTGCGAGGAAGCACCCTGCATAGGATCGTCCTTGGAGTAGTTGCCTGTTTGCGTAGATTTTCACTTAAGTTCATCTGGCCGTGATCAATCAAGATTGGCTTTGTTGCTTTGACAGATAGATAATCGAATCTGAGGGAGTTTGGAGAACTTTTTGCGCATCATACACACCATGCTCAAGGTCCCAGATCATCAAGTCGCCGGTCACCGAGCAGGCGGCGGAACACTTGGGCCGCTGGTGGATGATTCGGGCCACTTCTATAAGCCTCTCCAGAGCGATGATCGCGGAACCGCAGAAGTGGCCTTTTACAAGTCATTCTCTTCCAATACCGAGATCCCAGGTCACATTCGCAAATACTTTCCTGTGTTTCACGGAACTCAGATTATAGAGGCGTCTGATGGATCAGGTCCTCAACCTCACCTAGTTCTGGAGGACCTCGTTGCAGGTTGTGTGAGCCCATCTGTCATGGACATCAAGATGGGATCCAGAACATGGTATCCAGAGGCCTCTGAGAAGTACATCCAGAAGTGCTTAGGGAAAGATCGAAATAGCACGAGCATTTTGTTGGGGTTCAGGATTTCGGGGCTAAAGGTATATCAGAATGACGAAGCTGGGTTTTGGGAACCTGACAAGGAGGTTGTTAAGGGCTTTAATGCCGACGATGTCAGGTCGGCTCTGAGGAAGTTCGTTTCTTCAAACCTGTCTTTGGGTTCGAAGGCAGATCCCAATTGTACATATGCATCAACAGTTTATGGTCAGCAGGGTGGGATTTTGACACAATTGTTACAGCTGAAGCAATGGTTCGAGGTTCAGACGAATTATCACTTCTATTCTTGTTCGATCCTCATCCTTTATGACAAGGAGTCGGCTTTGAACGGCCATGTAGACACGAAAGTTAAACTGGTGGACTTTGCACATGTGGTGGATGGCCACGGTGTGATCGATCACAACTTCCTGGGTGGCCTCTGTTCTTTGATCAAGTTTATACGTGACATTGGTGATGAAGATAACAAGTGTACGAAGTGCGAAGTCAAGCTCGAATATGACGGAACATAGAAAGAAAACGGACTATATAAGAACAACAATGGAAGCGGAGCTTGATTGGGAGGCCTTCCAGTGGGAACTGGAGACTAACTGCATTCCTGCTCTTGTAAGCGATTCAGAACAGGTAAAATAACAATCTGAATTAGTCTTAGCTTTCTTATATCTCAATGGTCATTCTTGTTTACTGGACTTGTTTGGCCGGAATCTGCTGGTGATTCGTCTCTCCTTTGAACCGTACTTCTTGTAATTTGCATGAGACTGTTCATTTGCCAACATGCTTAACAATGTCAGCTCACTGGAATGTTTAATGTTCATGTTTTGCTGCACTTGTTGCCTGCAAAAACCTCTGCTCGGCACATTAGATCAGATAATTTATATACTTTTTGGTTGCGTTGACTCGAGCATCCTGTGTCTATATGGCTATGGAGAGTTCTTGATTATGTCCATATGAAGGTAAGGTTCTGGTGAATTGCCAATTAAAACTTTGGATTTGGTAGTAGTCACGATGGATTTATGTTATTTCTGGCACAAAATAGGTGACAGAGAAACGCATGAACCCCACTGAGTTTTCTTTTTTTAATTTCTCGTTTGTTTATTTATCTATTCTTTCTTTTGCTAGTAGCCCTTAGCCCACTCATCTAGCAATTTTTGGGCACTTTGATTTACGTTAATCCGCTCCGCATGAGCTGTTACACTGTGGTCCCCTATGAACTGGGCTAGCATGGATATACTCCGATATTTGTTCATTATTTTGTTGAGTAAGAGAACAACCCAGTAGTTTTATCTGGCCTCTTTGGTCGAACAGTTGTAAAGTTATTACAGCAACGGGCAAAACTTCTCTGATCACATGAGAACATCAGAACTTAAGTTATTTGGCAAAGAGCCAAAAGACCTAATCACGCATTGATTTCAATTAGACAACCACCTCAAACAGTAGCTTCTTTTCTTCATCCTTCATAATGACGAGGTGTAAACAAAAGGACCCACAGAGAACCATTTCATTTTCTTGTCCTTTGAGAGGCGAAAGGATGAAAGAAGAGCACCAGTGACCCCCCTGTTCAAATCAGTCGGGACTTTGCAGGTCTTTGAGGGAGAGGACTCCAGGAAAGCCTTGCAATATGTGAGCTTCCAGTTATCTTCGACCTCTGATAGCGACAATGTCGCCCAGAAATAGCCGTTTGCATCAGTCGGTCTGCTCAAGATGCAGAATGGAGCGGTTTCATACCCTTGCTGGTCCACAGCCAAACACGTTACCCTCACCCGAGCACCTGGAATTACATTGTAGCTTTTAATCTCTATTCGCCTTTTGGAAGAGTAATGTCATGTGTTTTGCGACTTACCCCATGATTTTGTCTATTACTACATAATGGAATTCGAACTCATATTAGCTAATGGAAGTTTGAGAGAGGAGAAATGAAGCTGTGAGGATGGTACATGTTCAGGCAGTTCAACAATTGATCTATTTTCTTTATGGGGACTAATTGTCTATCGCCTTCAATTGAGAAGGCGATGGTGTGTGGATTTGCTGGATAAGATCCAACATGGAGAATCACCGAATCCGTCCCCACACTGCTCGATTTTTACGGGGCATAAGAAGAAGGATAACAATCTTTGATGTGATCGAGTCGCTCGGATATTCATTCTAGTTTACGATAGTGTTAGCATTGCCCGATGAGCAGGCCAAAAGTTCGCATCATCTCGTTTTAAATGATTGTGAGCAACGTAAGACAAGTGAGGACAAATAGGCAATGGCCGTAGAAAGATTAGAGACGGGCATGGACAGAACATGAACGCATTTGGTACCTCGGAGCGGGACGAGCTTTGAGCCCGATTTACAGTAAATGACTCCTTGAATTCCAATGTTTGTGGAGAGGAGGCCTTCGTCTCCATGTAGCTTCGGCTTCTTGAGGCCTGATCCGTATCCATAAGCACCGCTGTCGGAGGCAAGAACGACCGCAAAGAGGGGCAAGAGAAGCATACAGCTTGCGAGACAGAGATGAGCAAGAAGAGCCATTCTCATTTGAAAGAGAGTTGGATTTGTCAGCAAGTGTTTCGCTGAGGCCACCAAACTCTCTGTGCATCTTATACGTATTGAAAGTGTCCATTTTTTTTTTTTTGTGGCTAACAGGTTCGTTTTGGAATGCTTTACATGTCCGCACGTTGTTGCTTTGGTCTTGGTGGGAGGCGACATTCCAATTTGAATTAGCAATGCTTCTCATCATAACTGAAATTAACAATCTTTCCATAGCGAAAATTAATTATTGAAATAGTCTTAAACTATTGCAATTGTGTCAATTTAATCTTATAATCTTTTTTTTTGTCAATTCATTCCTAAAACCTCATGCATCTATTTCAATTCAATACATTCAGCCAATTTTGACCGCCTGGCGCTAATGTAGACAATTTTTAATATTTTCCAAACTTTGCAATTCTTTTATTCCTTTTATCCTTTTTCTTATATCTATTTTTTTTCCTTTCTTCTTCCTCTGGCAAGTCGTTGGAAATAGGCGATCAACCAAAGGCAAGGGTCAATGAGGTGTCATTAGGCGAGCTCTCATGGTGGCGATAGCAAGGCGAGCTTCGTCGACTCTCACCTCTAGCTAGTCGCCAATGTTCAGCGATCTTCCTAAGGAAGAAATTAGAGGAAAAAATATAAAAAAATAATTAAATTTTGTTTATATTAGCATTGCCCAATCGAAAATTGATTGAATTGACTCAATTGGCACAAACTTAAAAGATTTAGTATTGAATTGGCTAAAAAAACAAAGGTTAGGACTAAATTAGCATGAGTGCAATATCTTTAGGATTGTTTTAATGATTTTCCTCTTTTCATATATAAAAGAAATGGTTAAATAATACTAAAGGTCCTAAAGCAGCCCACTCATGCCACATTAAATCCAATCAAAGTAACGTCGCGTGACATTTACTTTCAAACTAATTTTCATGCCATAAAAATTCTTTAAAGTTGCATATATGTACCATATTTATCCCAAACTGTATGTATTGGTTTGAGATTTTTCGTGACATGAAAATTCAAAAAAAATATGACACAGGTACACCACATTAAGATTTTTCGTGGAATTTAACCCTTAAAAAAAGAGATCCTTTGTTATTTTTCAGCGTTGCAACCTTACAAAGATCCCACTCGAATCACTGGTCTTGCCCGTAGGATCCTCCTAACTGGGCTGGACCGAGTGTAAAGCCCAGCCCATCACAGAATAAGCTATCAAAACCCTAGACCGAAGCTGTGGTATATAACTCTCCACCTTACCGCTTTCCATTTCCTCTTCTGCTTTTCCCAAGCATCGACCAGCGAGAGAGGTGAGAGAGAGAGATGGTCTCCCTGAAGCTCCAGAAGCGGCTCTCCGCCAGCGTCCTCAAGTGCGGCAGAGGCAAGGTGTGGCTTGATCCCAATGAAGTCAACGAGATCTCCATGGCCAACTCCCGTAAGTCGTGGCGCTTCCGTCTTCCCCTCCCTCTTTCTCTGTTTTGTTTTTCCTGCCGTACGTTTCGTTCGTCTATCTGCTCTGCGTGTCGTGTCTCCTGGACGTCGGTCCGGAGCTTCCCTTTCGGACTTTTTATCGATCGCCGCAGCAGCAAATGATGAATAGGGGAAAAAAGAGATTGGACAACGTTTTTAAAGTATTTTTCTTGATTGTTGAGCTTCAGTACTGGGCGGTCAAGTTTCTGGTGCTGTGTAAAGCCGGTTCTTGGATGACTGCGATGTGAATTCGCCTTTGGTTGTCTGATTTCTCGTCTAGCGTTCGATTTCTTGTGCTTTTTTGCTTGGTGTGATTGCTGAGACTAGATTGATTGTCGTTAATGTGAAGAATTGGTGTTGTGGACACTGAGGATATTTTCGAGGAGCAATTTTCTGGGTTCCACGGTTTGCCTTCGACTCTGATTGGCTTGTAGTAAGGAAAGGAACATATAAAGGACTTCCGATTGTAATTTTTCTTTCCAGGTCCGTTTAGAGGGGCTGAGTTGAATCTTGCCTAGAATTAAGGCTGTGTGCATTTGGTTCTGTCAGTTGAACTTGCTGTTGAAGTCGCTACTTACTTCCTCTCCTTTACATTTGGTTCTATCTCGCCGTCGTGTCGCAATCCAGATAACCAACATCTCAGCAGTGGCTTGCTTGTTCTAATTGACTCTGCATAGAGTATGACACGCAATTTAAAACCGTTGATGTGGTTTCATGAGTAATTTCTCTAGCGCTGCTCTTGATTGCTTTCGTCATCATGCCTCATGAAGTGGTGGCACTTCCTCTGAGTACTGGGTGCTTTTTTTTTGTCAGCCAGAAGCGTTTCACAGTTCAGTTTCTCTGGCCTTCATCAATTGATATCAATTTGGATGTTTACACAGGCCAGAACATCAGGAAGTTGGTTAAAGATGGTTTCATTATCAGGAAGCCCACTAAGATCCACTCTCGATCTAGGGCACGGCGCATGAAGGAGGCCAAGAGAAAGGGACGTCACTCAGGATATGGTAAGTCTCCTCTGAACTGGGAGATCTTCCGAAATTAGAGCTTTGGTACAGTATGAGCTCAGTATCTTTATATTTTTTATTTCAAGTGGGCACAACCCTGTGCTGAAAGGAAGAGCTTTTTCCAATGTATCATGTTTCTGTATTGTATTTTTTCATCTCCATGATGTAACAATTGCTCTTGGGAAGCTAGTAAAACCCTGGGAGACTGTGAGTAGTAACTCAACCAGATTTCAGGTAAGCGCAAGGGTACGAGGGAGGCAAGGCTGCCCACAAAGATCTTGTGGATGAGGCGGATGCGAGTCCTTAGGCGTTTGCTCCGCAAATATAGGGAATCAAAGAAGATCGACAAGCACATGTACCATGACATGTACATGAGGGTGAAGGGTAACGTATTCAAGAACAAGCGTGTGCTGATGGAGAGCATTCACAAGTCGAAAGCAGAGAAGGCCAGAGAAAAGACATTGTCTGACCAATTCGAGGCTAAGAGGGCAAAGAACAAGGCAAGCAGGGAAAGGAAATTTGCTAGGAGGGAGGAGCGTTTGGCCCAGGTGAGTCTTATTACCAGCTAGACAGTAAAAACTGACAAGATGAATTAGTTACATATAATTTGTAGGTTTGTTGAGTTAAAAAGTAATTATCTTGTTTTTAAAGAGTAAAATGAAGTAAAACAAGCTTTGAGAACAGATGAATGAAATGTGTTTATGTATCATAGGTGGATTCTAAATCGATTCCCTTCCATGTCTAAATTGAACAGGGACCCGGTGAGAAGCCAGCACCACCACCACCAGCTACAGCACCTGCTGCCGAGTAAGTATATGCAACAAAATGGGCAGATTTCTCTTTGTCCGTTGGATTTATCTGAGAGAATTTCATTTGGCTTTCAGGGTACCAAAGAAGGCAAAGAAGTGAAACTGTTATGGAGAACACTGAAGAGTACACAAATTTTGGTGTTCGTTGTTTCTTTAGTAACTATGTCAGATTAATTTTGCCTACTTGTTTCTGTTTGTTCTGGAACTTACTGTTTAATGTGGTAGAAAGACGGAGTCTGATGACTTTCAAAGTCCTATTTAGATCCTTGCCTTTTCAATTATCACCATGATCCTTGCCTTTTCAATTATCACCATGGATTTCATTCTTTTAGTATTACACTTATTTCCAATACTCAGGTGTGGCTTTTTTTTCTGTGATTCATCGCGGATGCAGCAGGGTGCATCACCGGTAGCAGTTACAAAGGTCATGACTATCGCTGACAGTGTAAAATTGCATTGGTTTGTACTTGGTGTACTCAAATGAGCCGAAAATGATCATGATTTGTGGTGTTCTATGACCATGCGGGGCTTTGTCTGGCGTCGGAGGAAGCAAGTCGATATTGTTCGGCATGCTTAAGGTGAAGAGCTTTATTTTGCTTAAAACTGGCGATAGAGTAACCTATAGCCAGAATGAAATCGCATGAGCAACAAGCACCGTGTGTTAATCATGTCTGTCGAGGAAATTGGCCCTAAAACAAGGAATGAAGGGCCGATTGTGGAGTGGAAGGTGGGAAATTCTTGTTGGGACTACAAAATGACCTGCTGGATGAAAATTTAGCATCCTGCTTGGGATGACGAGGTCTATTTCCCCAAGTCGAGCGCCGTATCGTTCAATTTGGCATGGAGGAAATCTTTAGTCTTGAATTGGTAGCATGAACAAAGGTTAGTCTCAATATCAAATGCTTTCGTGAGCAAAAAGGAAGCTAGTGGCAGATGTCAAGTCGGGCTAATCAATCCCGTTTATTGCACAGAAAACTCGAGAATTCGTCAGATTCGTACTTTGCCCAGAAAATGGAGACTTCCTCTAGACAAGCTTCCATAGCATGTAAAGCTCCTGTGAAAAGGTTCATATTATTAGCAAAAATTAGGCTGAGTAATTCCATGAGCTGCTCGAGCTGCCTTTAATACCCGTGGATGGTCATTGCCTCAGCAAGAGCGGATCTCCTCAGCATGATCCTCTGGCAGGCGTGAATAAGCAAAGTCACTTCGGACGACCCCAAACCCTACCCAGAAGGAAAAGGGCAAACAACAAGAATGACGGTGATAGTTATTTCTATTATAATACTAACAAAGTTGCAGGAGTGTTTTGATAACAGATTTTGCTCATAACTCTTGAAGCAAACATTAGCCATTGCTCCACAAATAGAGAACGTAAATTTCCATCATATTAGTCATCGCTCCGCACATAGAGAATGTAAATTTCCATCATTGGGAATCATCCCAAACTATACAAGAGCGCTTCATGCACCTGGCTCCCAGGATTACGTAGGGCAAGCGCAGACGCAAGAAAACTGAGTAGAGGGATCGCTGGTTATACTCCAGAAACAGTCGGAAGTTATGCTCACGAGACTGCTTGAAGTTGATTCCCTCACGTTCTAGTGTTCATCCCAATCGACCGACTGTACTATATGGCAATTACTGGATCAAACAAAAACTCTACACTTATTCTTACTCTCAACCTCGAGACCCCCTAATCAAGACATTAAGTCGATGGTTTGAAGTATAAGTCAAGTATCAGATATGCAGGCCTCCAAGATGAAAGGGATTACGCAGTCAATACCCATTTTCACCTGAACAATATCTTGGGGTTTGGGATATGCCATTAGAATAATGCACTTGCATTTTGAGACTTCAAAAACTTCTTTGATACCGTGAGCTGGAGGGGACCATTCTGTCAGGATCTCTGACAGGTTTATGCTGAGCAAAATCGGCACTTCCGTCAGTAGACTGAGCTCTAGGTGTGATCTTGTGGGCTGCCGACTCATTTGCATTGCTGCATTTCTGTAGTTTGACAATAAAAGTGACGTCGGTGCCCTTGTCGTGGCCTTCGCTCACAATTGATATGTGACCTCCCATGAGATTTATAAATCTAAAATCATGAAAACAAGAGTAGACATGATCTCAGATCACAAAACCAAGATATTGCAATTTCATTCGGTGGCTTGCAAACTTCAGTAGGCAAAAGGATCAAGCAAATTATCCCTGAGATATCATCTGATTGTCCAAAAGGGGTCGACAGACTAAAATCGTAACTAATGCAAATAAATCAACCCACAACCTCAAGGGTGGCTACTCGATATTATGCCTCGAGAGGCATAAAATTTAAAGTTCAAAGATCCATAGATCTCATTTGACTCTACTGAACTCATTGAAGCCCTCCCAACATTGGGCATTCTGGCTCACAGTTTGTCCGTGTGCATGAGACAGGGCTTCATATGCTTAAGGGACTAGAAATCATTAGAGTTTCCAAAGGACCATAGATGCCTTCAAAAGAAAAGAAAGTCGCAATTTGAGCAAAAGCATTAAGCAATGTGCAATCTACCTTTTGCAAATGGCAAGTCCAAGTCCCACTCCGCCACTACCTTGATTAGATCCACTTTGAGGATGAATAAATCTGGTAAATATTTGAGAAATATCTTGTGGGTGTATGCCACAGCCAGAGTCCTTAACCTGTTATGAGAACCCAAGTCACTGACATCATTAACACAACGATAATCCAGATTTTTATTTTTCGAAAAAGGCATGTTTTCCAAAATCGGATGCACTGTAATTCAAATTTATCAGCGCACAAACGTGAGGCAAAGCATTATATAGCAAGCCGGGAGAGAGAGAGAGAGCTGAAGATTAGGAGCCTTGCTTCAAAGGAAATTCTATACATGCTAAATGAAGCTCAACCACAAAAGCCATCAACCTGCACTCTCAGATAGAAGTGGGCATTGCTAAAGACTGGATCGAATTCAGTTGGTCGCCACTCCACTAAAGATTCTGGTTTTGCAATGGAAGCCTCAACTGATACATAGCCTTCCTTTGTGAACTTCACAGCATTCCCAATTATATTTAGCATAGTTTGCATTAGGCGTTTCTCATCACCAACAGCATGGGTAGGCAGGTCAGGAGCCAGAAATGCAGTCATGGATAGTTTTTTGGCAGAAGCAATGGGCTTTATCAAATTAATAACCTGGGCTCATAAGATAACCAATTAATCACGTTGCTTCTCCGACAAAGCAAATTAATGGACAAAATGAAGATTACGGTGAACTTCTTAAACACTGTTAGCAAAAAGTTGCTATGTCTACCTCTCTAACAATAACATGAAGGTTGAATGTTCCATTGTCTAGTTTGAGGCTGCCATCCTCAAGTTTAGAAAGGTCAAGAACATCATTAATAAGCATCGCCAAGAGGTTGCTGCTCTTCAGTATGGTTTCAATCATAACCCTTTGTTCAGAAGTCAATTCAGTATCCAGAAGCAGTGAAGAGAGCGCAATAA
The DNA here is from genome assembly GCA_030064385.1 of Melaleuca quinquenervia. NCBI lineage: Eukaryota > Viridiplantae > Streptophyta > Magnoliopsida > Myrtales > Myrtaceae > Melaleuca > Melaleuca quinquenervia. The sequence goes on along the minus strand of CM057728.1, from coordinate 4,514,156 downwards.
TCGAATGCAATGGCGTCCTCATTTCATGATTCATTACTGCTAGGAAATCATTTCGAGCATGAATTGCCATCTCTGCCTGACGGCGAGCTAAGTCTAAAGCAATATTCTGCTTAACAAGCTGATCCTGAGCTTGCATGGAATCTTCAAGAATAGCAGCATGTGAGAGCGCCACAGCTACCTAAGTATGAAATTAAGATGCAAATTCAGCAGACAGATAACATGGAAATCCTGGAACCAGTTTCATAATTTTTGAAGCAGTAAAAAATAAGGAACCTAAGATTAAAAAAACAAAAGCTATAGAATGGCACATATGAATGAAAAGCTTCCAGATGATAAAGACAACATATTCTGCAACATTACACAAGACTATCATCCAAAGAATGCCAACACACCACTACAAAGTAGACATAAGGCGAGGAAACACTCAAATTCTTCTCTTCTGCTTTCTTTTTCACATTTGAATATATCTCCCTCAAAAAGAGATTAACTAAATGAAGAAACTAACAAGCAGTTAGAGTTTCATAATTAGTTAATATCAATCTTCAAACTCGTGCCCTATTCTTACTTCCAGGGCACTCTGATCCTATTATACCAGCAGATATATTCACCAGTAGCACCTGTTCATTCTAGATTTTCAATTTTTCAGACTTCTTAAAAGGTTTCATGTAGCAATTGTAAGACTAGACCCCAAAGGCCCAAACTTTGAACAAGGACAGTCAAGGTTTTAAATTGTGGTCACAGAAGCCGTCACACTGCATTTGTTACGGATGCTGACATAGTGGCCTCCTAATAGCTGATAGTGGTTGTGAAATTTCATAAAATTGGAAAAAGATGCTAAAGTCCTCAATTAACTTGTGTGAAGTGTATAAGGTTTATCTTTTTATATTACACCAGTGTTGGAGAGCAGTTCGAGTATATAAGGATGCCAAAAAGTTGAGTTATATATATTTATGGATGGATTAGACAGAAAAGATAGGAGATATCAATTAAATTGATGAATTACTCTCATACATGGCTATTAATTGATGAAGAGATAAACTAGGAAGTCACAAAATTATACTAATAGATGACATATTTACATTTAAACAAGGAGATACTACCCGATATACCTGAACACAATATCCTCACACATAGGAATCAGAATATTATACACACACATGAAAAAAACAATAATTATGTTTTATCACCATGATACATAAAAAATACCTGCATAAAAAAATTAGATGAAAAAAATTACCAATCTTAGTCTCTCATGATCTTTTCTTTTGTTTTTCTTTTTCTATTGGCTCTTTTTCTTATTTTGGGTCAGATTCTGGGAAAGAATCCAAGACTTGGAAAGAATTTTTTTCTTGAGCTTTGGAGATATTGCAAATAGCAGTCGTGAATTCGCAATAGCCGCAATAGCAGAGATAGCAGCCACTATGGATAAGAATCAGATTCTCACCGCAATAGTGGCCAATAGCGGTAGCAGCACCACAACAACCACTTTCGGGCACTATTTAAATGCATGATGGACAATTGGGGAGAAAAAAAGGAGGAAAAGGCATAATAACAAAAGAACCAGAAGCAGGAGACAAACCGACATTATTTATTCATGAAGATTACATTAGTGACTTAGCATCTAGTCTCAGCTGGGAACCTTAACGATAGGAACAGGCATCTTAAAGAACTTGCATGCAGCCCACACTGTAGCAGCAGACTTCTCCCTCATGACAGTTGAAACAAAGGCTATGTTGTTATTTATTGGAGGATATGCTAAAATCAGAACTAACAACATGAAAAAAGAGTATAACGATTAATAAATTTTCGATATATAAAAGCACAACTTGGCTGCTGCATTAGCATGATATCAAGATCCCGAGAGAGAGACCTGGGCAAAAAAGCAAGGTAATGGCCAGAATAGCTTCTAGCTTGTCATTATGCAAGGCTACTGTTATTCTCAGTTCAATAATGTTCCATGTTATTATATATCCACCAAACGGGGATATAGGGAGAACAGACTTCTAGAAATGAGGCTCCCATTCCACGAAACATATTCATAGCTGTGAGTTGCCTGGGCCACCTTACAGTAAAGCCCCTCTAATTGCACTCATCGCGATCTTTGTTATTGGTTTTAGTCTTCCATTCAACCATTGCTTTGTGGGCTACCATTCTCAAGTTGTAAAGATTTACAGCCGTACAAGCAACCGTGAGAAGGTATGCCCAGTGCCAAACTCATGAAAGGCATTGTGTCCACATATACAGAAGAGAAGGTACCCAAGAAATTTTCAATCAAGTAAGACAGGACAAACCTGGTCTGCAACAACTTCAACAAGTTCCAACTCGTGCTCTCGCCATTGTCTACCGCAGTTTGTAGGGAGAATCAGAACCATCACTGCATAGCTCTTCACTGAAAGGTCAGGCCAACTATTGATCTGAAAATTTGATAGGTGCAAGAGAGGTACTCGAACTGCGACAACTTCTGGTGGCATATATCTGCTCACAAAAGGTCTGATCCTAGCCAGAGGACACGAATAGGGAATACGCATCGCTCGTCCACTACTGAAAACTTCATTGACTTTGGGAAGGTTTATTGGAATGGTAGATCCAACCGATAGCTGATCATGTAGAGTACGGGAAAGTTGCAAAGTGCCTGTTTGTGACGGCATCCACAATGCACATTCCTCAAGCCCCAATGTCCTCCCCAATTCTACAAGAGTTGTTTTCAATATAGTATGGCGGTCGAGAGTACTTCTAATCTCATGAGTTAGCATCCTAACGTGCCGACCAGTTTCCTCTTGTGTAAGAATGAGGCCCATCTCTCTGTCGAGCTCTTCAGCTTTATTCTTTAAAAACAATTCCCTAGTTTTTACGCTCAGCAAGTCAGGAATTATGTGGACAAGCATCAAAGCTGTTGCACATGACACGATGGCACAAGAAACTTTCGCAATTGCCATCACCATGGCAACAGTTTTTGAATGCATATTCATTGTCCACAGATTTATAAAGTGAGTTGCCCCACAAAGAACAATGAAAGCACCAAACTGCATCAGCACCCATCTATACGGGAAGAACGCAGATTTTTGCACAAAGTATATGAGCTCTAGGGGAATTGAAAAATATGCCAAAGCAATCAAGAAGTCCGATATGTACTGATACTTCACAAGTAGTTCTCCAGGAGGCCATTGGGTGTCAATGCAATCACAGGCTTCCATCGTATAGTCAACCCCACTCTAAACCTGAGAATTCAAGAAAAGAAACAATTAACATCACCACCCACTGTGACCTACAGGAAAACATAGAAAACTTTGGTGTACGTGCAAAGCTCCCATCAGTTGCTTTAAACCGGTGCTTTTTATGCCTTCAAAGATCGATCTGGTCCAAATTCTGTTGTGGGTTATTAACAACCAACAACTTCTATCACAAACTCAGAACGGTTGAAGCAGAGACTGAGCACATCTGATGACGAAATCGGTCAATGTGCCGTGTATCGAGATGATGTTTGATTAATTAAGGAAAATCTAACGATCCAATATGGTGAACTCTGTTTGAGTTCAGCTAAATTGGAAAATAAATAATTTAATGGAACTTCCAAGTGATTCCCTCATTGTCAGTGTGTGTGTGTGTGAGAGAGAGAGAGAGAGCTTTGATGTCAGAAGATAATTATAGTAGAGTTTTCCAATAGAAAAGGCAAGCACATGACCGAGAGCAAAGGGACAAGCACCATACTACACCCACTGATCAACCAAAAAAAGAACAGCTAAAAAAATCTATCCCCAGTATCCCACGGCCGCAAAATGGCAAACAAATTCTCTGAGAGAGAGGGAGAGAGCATTCAGATAGGAAGTTGCCTCCCTCTTCTTCATTTTCTTCCGCGCGAAAAGAGCACTTAAGTTACCCCCCCAAAAGAGATTGTTCTCAGCATAGTCTTGCTCCAACCGAAGCCTTCGAACTTAAAAACGAGGAAAGAAAACGTGCAAGAAAATCGACAGATAAGAAACCAAAAACAAGTAAAGAAAGCAACAAGAAATGGGTACCAGACAAGAAGAAGAGGAAGTGAGATCAGATGCCGAATCTGTAATTCCCATCGAGAGACAGAGAGGGCAGAGAACTGGTAAACGGAAGAGGGAATGGATAGTAGATACTGAGAAAAAGCCAGCGGCGTCACGGACAAGAAGGCCTTTCTTCTTTTTCCCTTATTTTTTGTTTTGCTTGGCAGACATGTTTACTAGGAGGGAAAGAACTTAGAGACGAGTGTCGATTATTTTGGCTTCTTGAAAAAAAAAAAAGGCCAAATGCAAAAAAATAAATCATTTTCATCAAAATTCAAAATTCAATCCAAACTTTTCGAAATTGCTAGTAGAATTAATTGCCAGCTTAATTTTTCGAAAGCACATTTTAAAAAGGTTTTGAGAGTTTGCATTAGAAAAAAATGAAAATAAATGTGCCGTAAATTACAGGCTTCATTCATTAAATAATTGTAAGAACCTTCAGACCTAAAAACTTAAATTAATAAATAAAAGTAGCCGCATGTATACAACGAGTCATAAATTTCGTAAATCAACGACGAATAATGCTTCAACAATGTAAGTTTTTTTCGACAGTGTACGTGAAGAAGTCAAATCGCCCAAGCCTATCTAAAAGAGCATTTTACGTAGTTTCACAATGAAACGAGCAAATTTAAAAAACTCCCTCTCAAAAAATGGAATGAATCAATAAGATCAAGTGATAACGGGAAGCATTTACTCGAAAAAATCATCTTTGCTTTTTTCCAAAGGGTACAAAAAGTATAAACGTTTTATATATGCTGTAATTGTCTCTACAAATCAATCCCATGGTCCTATGCATAACTGCAAGAAATTAAAGGCGTGCCTAAAAATTTGCATCTCCATAACAAGCCGATCTTAATATCTACGTCAACATTGTTGCTTATCGGTCCATGATTTAGTAATTGATTATTCCGACACTCGTCTGAATAAATCATATCCTGAAGTTTTCCACCTCTTCTTTTATTTTTTAGGGGGTTAGGAATGCAATAGCAAATGAAAAATCAGCCACATTTCTTCTTCTATAATAAGATCCGCGTCGAAATGGAAAGCAAAGCTAAAAAATTTTCTAAAATTCCTCGAATGAAGCAATGTATTGTTCCATTTTAACTGGATCAAAAAAGATTGACCGTAATTTCCAGAAAGACCCCATTTCGGTAGATCATTTATTTTAGTAAAGATCACATTTTTTCTGGTGTTTCCGATGATTTTCGGAGACGGGCATGTTCCTCCCTCGAGTGGGGGAAAGGGAAAATCAAACGTTGACTGGAGATCAAAATGTCGAGTTGCTTATGGAATAATTGGAGAGAGGAGTGAGCGACTTAGCTTGGACTGTGATGGAGAAGATAGGCAGGTACGACGCGACTCTGCACCGGTTTAGGATGGTGGGACAGGGGGGCCCACTTCCCGGATTCATAGAACTTGTCCTTCTGTCTGGTGCGCGAGACAGATGAAGTTCATGGAACGCGGTCGGAATCCTAGAAAGTGGACCGACTCGCCGCGCAAAACTACTGCTGAACCGGAGTACAGCTGGGTCCAGCTCGGACCCCGTGCGCCGCCTGTTCGAGGCTTTCCGAGCGTCGGATCGATCCTCATGGAGTGTCGCCGTCCTCTCGTCGCATCCCGTGACACCCGCCGATCGTTTCCTAATATGGTGTAGCCCTCGTGCAGCTTCCTAGTGATCCGAGCTTATGAAATTTCTCCGAAACGAAAGGCTAATGGCTAGAGGTGATCGGTTCCTCGAACGGACCAACTGGACCAGGAAAAATTCAAACAGAAACTGCTCTTGTGGTAATTTGGTCACATTGAACTTCCATAGCGTACCTTAACATCGCCGATCAAATCCCAAAAGAACTCCTACAAACATCAAGAATCGATCCTGGAGAAAAATCGCCCGATCAAACCCTAAATCTATTGTGCGGATACTAAAAGTTTTTAATTTCGCCAACTTAGTCCCGAGCCCTTTTAGTGTAAAGTCTCAATGCATTCGTTCCGGTCAATTTTCGCCAAAAACCATCGAGGCAGCCACCGACCCATCACCGGCCATCCTACTTGGAACACCAACACATTGGCGGTTTCCGGCGAAAATCGACTATACATGCTGTATAGAAATTTCACGCAGAGGTTCGGGATTTAAACCGACGAAATCGAAATATCTAAAAGTGAACCGGCACCCATACGGAAAGTGAACCTTCAGCTCCCGGGCGGGCCTAAATTTGACCCGAACCAAGGCCCGATCCATACTTGTAAAGAATAATCGGCACGTTCGATCTTAGACTTCGATCTCATTTTGGGCTAGGCCGGCCAGATGGAGAATCCGACTCCAGATTTTGTTGGCCCAATCGGGGTTCTTTGAACCTCTACATTTTCCATTTTTCACTTTTCCAGGATGAGGATTTGAAGTTTTGAACTCGACCTCGTGCAATTTCTTAGGACCATCGTCGTTACCGATTGGCTACGTTTCCTCTAGATTGTGTTCAAATTTCGTCAGGATCATCTGTGTGATCAGATGTTATCAGAATATCGGCTGGTGTTTCAAATGATTGTAAATGACTATTTAACATGTTCCGATTGAATTAGATTGCACAATATTATAGTCTGCAGGCTATGTAGATCACATCGGCTTGGGGTGCTAGATGCAGCACGTGTGACAAAGTCTCGGACGGGACTTCAAATTCTTATCATGGTTATCTACATCTCAATAATCTTTTATCCGCACATGCAACTCATTTTCTCATGAAAACTTACTAAGATCGAAATCTTTTCGGCGAAATAACCATGTGATGATGCGGTTTTCTAGTTGAATTTTTGAGTGTCAATAGCAATATGCAAGAGCATATTTTAGGAAGGAAAATTTTAACAATTATATGATGTCACTGTTATATAAAGTATATTGAAGGAGAGTATGATATAACAATGGAAAGTTGCCATGATATTTAGGTTACAAAATATATTGCAGAGACAAGATTAGTGCCACTTGATCAAATTATACTAATATGCAAATTTAGCACTACGACCACCTCCATTGATCAAGTCACCACCATCCTCCGTCTCAACCAATTGATTCAGGTCGCCACTAGCAATTGGACCCGGGTCCTCAACAATTGGATCCAATCACTAGCAATTGATTTAGGTCGCTCACAATTGGATTCAATTGGATCTAACATAGGATCGCTTGAAAAGGCATGCCCTGATTTGTTTCGTCTATAAATTGGCTTCCGATAATGACAATTTCAAGCTCGACAATAATCTTGTCCAGACAAATCAACTCATGCTGAAAACATGCAATTATCTTACATGGGGCAACATCTTTTCTATAATTCTTCTGTCTAATTGATAAGTTACAAGTAATGGATATCACCCCCGGCATAATTAAATGAAGACAACGGTCATATTTCACCAATCAAAAGGGTGATTGGAGAAAGTACGATTTATTTTATATATAAATTAACTGTAAAGTCCGATTATCTAAGAAAGGAGAAAGTATGATTCATTTTATATATAAATTAACTATAAAGTCCATTACCTAAGAAAATTCTCAACTCAAAGGACGAAAGGAATCGATTTGCTTTCTCACTGAAGGGGGAAAGGGGGAAGTCACTTTGCATCTCAAGGTCAGTTTCTTACGGGGAAATCATTCTCTCGCGAAGAGCTACCTTCATTGAGACCGCAAGAGCAGGTGTCCAATGGCCATCTTCCCAAGAAACAAACCACCCCGGTGTTGACCAAATTGCAGCCTTGTTTGACCATCGAGCACTGCTTCACGGGACCTTTTGACTGAAGGATGCCGTACCAACGTCCCAAACTCTCCAAATCGGGCGGATTCGAATCGCACGGATGCAATGGATGATGGAGGGCTCATTAGCAATCACAAGTAACGTCTCGATATCAATTCGTCAAAGCATTCACAAGCAAGACGGGAAATTAAAAGGAATTGGGACTCGAGTAAAGATTGAAAGCGTCAATTTCTCGATGAAGATGAGTCAATATTGCTTGTCGATTCGAAACTACCAACTCCATACGGCTCGCCAACCGTCGTGTTCCCAACGGATCACACGGCAGACCTCACCTAGTCACGAGTAGTTCCGGCGAGACGCTCGTTAGATTGAATTTCCTAAGATCCTTAAGAAAATCGAAAAAGAGGAACACAGAAAGAGGAGCACGAAAGAAACAAAAGGCCCCCACCTTCTTCACCTTCTCCTTCCGTCGCCCCCCTCTTTCTCTCTCTCTCTGATTTTCTCTCCTTCCAAATCCCGCAGCAGAAGTCCTCCCTCGAAAACTCACGCACTCAGTCGAAGCAGCAGCCTGCATAAAGCACACACACTCTCTCGCTCCGTCTCTCTCACTCGCGCTCGCTTTCTCTCTCTCTCCTCTCTCATCAAAATCGGAACTTTGATAAGTTGGTGAATACCCTCTCGCTCGCCCTGAATCCCAAACCCCTAAACCCTCCGCCCATCCCCCAATTTCCCTTCTCCTTAAACCCTAATTGCTTCGATTCTTACTCGCCATCCGCTCCCAATCGGCTCAGTCATTGGCGGCCTCGTCCCGATTCGCGCGCCGCGATTTGCTATAATGTCCAACTCCGGCCGTTTCGCAGTGACTCGTGTTCACCCGGATAGTCGGTTCTACAACCCGCCGCCGGTGCGGCGCCAGCAGCAGCAGCTCCTCCTCCAGCAGCAGTTGCAGAAGCAGCTCCAGAAGCAGTCCCAAGTCGACTCGGCCGAGGTGGAGGCCCGCCCCGACTCCTCAGAGGACTCGGCATTGTCGCAGCCGAACTCGGTCTGCTCGTCCTCGCCCCCCAGGCGTGCGAATTTGACCAATTTGGATCGTCTCATGGATTCGGTCACGCCCTGGGTCCGGGCTCAGTACTCGCCTGAGGTATGGTAGCTGTGCTAATTTTGGTCCTTTTAGGCACTTGCTGGAGATGTGTGCTGATTGTGGAGTTTATTGGTGTGTTCTGTTAGGTTGCTGAGAAAATTAGAAAATGTCGTTTGTCATGGTGTTCTGATGACTTGCTTTTGTCTTTATCGCGACACTGAAATTTGATTTTGCTGAAGTTGGGATTTGCTTTTTTATTACTCATCTTGTTTTCTTGGGTTGAGATTGTGAAACTTTTCAGTACAATAACGAGGATAGCAGCTCCGATTTTGAAGCTTTCCTCATTGACCTTATGCTGGGTTGAACATAAGTTGTTATGATTCGCTTTTGTTGTTTTAGAACCTATTTCAATTTCGAAATCTTGGATTTTTCATTCTTATCTTTTCACTGATTGATGGGACCATCCCTGATTTTCTTATGGTCTACATTTCGTGAAGTTTATCTGGGAGTTGTCTTCCATGTCCTCATGCAAGTAAACTTTCATTTTGCCATCGCATGTAAATTTTCTTTATTCAAATGTGCCCCATCTGTTAACCCTGTATACTTGTTGTTGCAGTGTGTCTTGACTCTTATTATGTGTTAATATTAAGGGCATTATTTGTCTTGTGGGTTGATACTCTACAGTTGAGATCGAGGCGTCGGCGAACACGGGAAGTTGATCCACTCCCTTATTATTTTCTTGAGGATTTATGGGAGTCTTTTAAAGAATGGAGCGTCTTTGGAGCTGGAGTGCCTCTACTGTTGACTGGGAGTGAGCCTGTGAAGCAGTATTATGTTCCATCATTATCTGGTATTCAGTTGTACATAGATCCCCCTAGACTAAGGTAAGTTCATATCTTCTGCTTGGTTTGCATTAGATTGCCTGCATAAGGCTCTACTGATGGCATTCATATTCTTTGCTTCACTTGGTAGTGGTTTGGCATGATGCGATTAATCTGGATACATCTTTGCATAAATGCATGCTTCTAATATATGTTGCAAGGTCATGATAATCTTCTAGGAACTTGCAGCTACGGTTGCTGCCTCCATCCAACTGTAGTATCTTTCTTGCTTACCCAAAACTTGTGTCAGATCTAACATCAGTCTTTCGATATTAAAACTTGATGTAGGCACTGGCCGAGTGTTGTCATGTTTGTGTGGTGACCTTGAAACTAAGTGGCATGCAAACAGGGATAGTTGTGCGATGAACCATTGAACTTGATTTTAATGATTAGTAAAGTATGGAGACTGGTACCTGCCTTACATAGAATGATGTGGGGATAATTACACAAATGATCCCTAAACTTTGGTCTAGTATTTAATGTGGTCCTTGAACTTTAATTTAATGTGCAATGTCGTCCCTGAACTTATAATTTTTCTATTGTGATCCCTAAATTTTTGGAAATGATATACAAGAAACCTTTGCTCCATGATCTCATGTCTTTACTATACTTGCCATACTCTTTTGGCCATTTTTTCAATGTTTATTTGCGTATTAGTTATATTGCTCAGCAGTTTTCTGGAAAGAAAGACATTATAATATAAGAATCAAGTTACCGAGTTTGTTTTGGCTTTTGTCTCTTCTTGGTCACTTCCACAGTGTAGCATCTTCATAGGCTTCACAAAAAATGTGACATGCTTTGTCTGGATTAGTGTTTTGATATTATCAACTAGAAGTTCAATCTTTCAACAAATTCTACTTTTGACCAAGTCCTACGGCAAAAGATGACAACTAAAAAATTGATAAATTATGGGTTTTTCACTGTTCTGGTCCTTTCAAATGTAATTGGTATATAAAAGATGGCATCTTGAAGCTCTCCTGCCACGTGTCTGTTGGGAAATAAAGGTGCCGCTGTAATAATGGAAGATCTATCACTTCTTGAGCTGTCTGATTTTCTTTTTGGCTGAAGAAACATGACAGTTGTACCTTAGTTGTAACATATGTGGGCAAAAGTAATTTCACGCCAATCTAACTGGTCTTCCTTCATGGTCCTGCTATTGTCTCTGCCATTTTTTGCACATGGGCAAGTTCTTTTTCAATGTTTTCAATGGTAGTTTCTACAATTATTCTTTTTTATGTGCTTCTCTTTTCATGGTTTATAGCTATCCTTCTTGCATGTGTTCTTTTCTTTCATGCATCCACACTTATAAAGCTAGATAATTGTTTTGCACGAGGGATCTTTGGAGCTAACTCCTAGCTCCATTTTATGGAATTTACTTTACATGCTGGAGCTCCTTTTATCTGGTTCTTGCACATATAACGATTTCAATTTCTCGTTGTTGAATCTTAGGAGTAGTAATGATTGCTATATGTTATCATATGCCCATGTATATGGATTTTTGCTCATTATTCGAAGCACGTCCAGCGCACCTGACTCTTGCACCTTAGGGTCTTCCAAGAGTTAGATGTATGTTAGTCCTGCCACTGAGCCCCAATTGAAATGGAACATTTCTTTACTTAAACCTCTGGTCAATTTTAAGTGCTTAAGCTGTGTAAGGCTTGCTTGCTATGTCTTGTGGTAATATAAGGATCTCTGATTGATATGGAAAGCAGTCTAACACCAATAACAGCAAAAAGATGTGGGGCATATATAAAAATTTCATTCAAGCTTTATAATGATGGTGCATGATGCTTATGCAGATAGATTAAACCATTGTAAGAGGGAATGTGGTCAAAAAGCTGGTTAACATCGATAATGTGTGAGCACTGGCATAAAGAGGTCTCAATGACCTGGCACAGAGTTTTTGATTGATTGATGCCTCGTTAGGCTGGGAAGACGCTGCTTTTTAGTGTGTTATACAGTGATATAAGTTTACTGTTTGTTTTGCTGGGCATGGTTTGGCTAAGATGGTGTGGGTACCACTATCTGGGTTTGGTGGTCACTGATTCTTTTTGGGGTTTTTCACCGTAATGGTCATATTTTTTGGAAGATGGTTACAAAACTTGGCTTTATGCTCCTCATGAATCTAAGGGGAATGTTAATCTCTCTTCATGTTCCTTGAGGGTTAAGAAGTATGATGGCATTGTCTAGATGCATGCGTAATAAAGTTGGAGCATTTGGTAAGTTGTGGTTTTTCTGGCTCACATGCTGGTGCGCTCCTTTTAGGGGTGTCCAGAAAGCCTGATAGACCCAAACTTTGAACCAAAATTCTCAAACCAAGCTGAAAAATTCCAGATCAATTTTAGGGGATGCCATTGATCTGTTCGGCCTACAAAATTGAAACTCTGTTGGCGCTGCCCAATTGGCCTGTTAAATTCAAAAGGTCCTGCATCCCATGTGCAGCGTGTGTCAAGTCTTCTGTCTCTTCACACATGCTCCCTCACTTCAGGCTTTAGTCTAGTGAAATAAAAACTTCTCTAGCAAGATTGAAAGCTACTCACAGTCTGCCATTTTATCTTCACCACCTCACTTGGCATGCTCTGCCTCACATTTTCAGCATGGTTCGCTTCGGCTTTTACTTTGTGGTTGAATTGTACTTAATTTTTTCTTTGTTTAGCAGAAAGATATAATTACTGTACTAAATGGTGCTCATATAGAAAAGAATGAATTAAGGAAATGGGAAAATTAACGTTATGGTAACACAGAAGGGTTGGTGGCATAGATATTGAAGAAGTTTCTTTTATATGAGTAGCAACTTTGAACACAGTAAAACGTGAAAACTATTCCCTTATACTAGATTTTGGGAAGGAGAACTTCTAGCTTTTCTGCTTAAATCAAGGTTTAGGAGTCATAATTTATATGTGATGCTCTATAGTCAGACACATGTCTTTGTGTCTTCTTTGAGGTGAATAATCTTCAACCCTTGGACATTAGATTCGAAAATTCTTTGAGGCCCTAATTTTGTCTTTGTGACGCTAGTAGAGAACTTAGGAGAACTGAGAACAGAGCCACACTCTACCAGATTCTCCTTAATGACCAAGTTACATTAAGCTCCTCCCTGTATATTTGCCTCTAGAAATCTTTATAACCTGTGCATAATTAACCGTTATCCTCATTTTATGAATGGTAAACATGGATGCTCTAGCTTAAGCTTCAGATTTCCTGGCATTGCTGCAGATTCAAATTCGAGATATCAATGTTCACTTTTGAACTATAAATTCCTTTTTATTCATTGGAGTTTAGGACTGCTGCTGCTTAAAATGACTGGATGAGTTGGCATTGCTGCTGCTTTTAAACAGATTGGAACAGATGAATGCTGGCTATATATTTATACTTGACTTCCAAATGAACACCTTGCCTCTGGAAGTAATTGATGAAAATTATCCCTGCCTCGCTAAAACATTTCCTAATGAGCTTTTTCTTACCATTTGCTTAATTGCTTGCAGATTGTTTGTTGGTATGTTGTAGTTCCCTTTGTCATATGGCAAAACCATGTTTTTTTTCCTTGGAGTCGTCCAAAATGTGAAAAACAAGTTTGATATTGCTTTTGTTATAGTGATACATATATCCATTAATATATGTCGTTTACATAAGCAGAATCCCTCTTTCCGGTCATTATTAATGTATTGTTAACAATAATGTAGATGAGTCCATCCTTCGTAGTTCAAATGCATTGTTTGCAAAGGGCCGTGTATTTGCAAAATATTAGTCCAAGTCTTTGGGGGAAACGTGGATGGTGTATTCCTTGCAAATATGTCCTGTAGATATCCAATGGGCCGTGTTTCATGACTTGGCTGTGCACGGTTGATGTCTTTGATGTACAAAATGGTTGAAAAAGGGTAGACTTGTGGAGGCTTATTTTATGGGAAATCCCATCAAGAAATTCCCCTTCTGTTGCCGTTCTTTCCTATGCTGCATATTCATTTAGGGTTGTTTTTGTATGTACAGGAGAACGGGTGAAGACAGTGACGCTGAGACATCTAGAGAGACAAGTAGTGCTGGCAGCAGTGATTGTGAAGTGGAAAGAAGAGGGAAAAGTATTGTTGATGCATCATGGAATCAACACAATGTTATTAATTCAAACTCGCAGAAGATGAATAGACTGACATTAAGAGAGAAGCCTCCCGTGAGTTCATCAAGTGATGAAGCAGAGGTCAGCAATTCCTCTGGGACGCTAATATTTGAGTATTTGGAGCTAGAGCAGCCTCATCATCGCAAACCTTTATATGACAAGGCAAGTTTGTATACCACTGGATGATCTGATTTCATGGCATTACCTTACCTCACTTAAATTCATCCCTGTTCCTCAGGTTTCGATTCTCGCATCTCAGTTTCCTGACCTCAAAAGATACAGAAGCTGTGATATATTGCCTTCAAGTTGGATTTGCGTTGCCTGGTAATATATATTCTGTTGCTATTGCAATATGATGTATCAGCAAATGCTGTCTTGCTTGATTCTTTCACCACTTGCATTTATGATGGATTGGGTCTTGGGAACAGGTATCCAATATATAGAATACCTGTCGGGCCCACTCTGCAGAATTTTGATGCATCCTTTCTATCTTTTCATCCTTTGTCGACGCACTCAAGAAGTATATATCTCTCCCTCCCTCTCTCTCTCTCTCTCTCTCTCTCTCATGTGCACATATTTTCTCTAATCTGCCGTATTTATTTCTTCCAACACAGGCAAATTTGAGCCGCAGCTTCATGTTGCGAGTGGCAGAAGGGCCCATGGCATTAGTGCATCCTCTAAGTTTTCTCTTCCTGTTTTTGGTCTTGCCTCCTATAAACTAGGAGGCTCAATTTTAACTCCTAATGGACCGCATGAATCCCAGCAGGCCAACTCTCTCTTGCAAGCTGCTGATGAATGGCTCCGGCGGCTACAAGTTTCTCTTCCCGATTACCAGTTCTTCGTCTCTCATAACACACAGTGGAGATAATAGAAGGACGACAATCCCTTCTCTAAAGTGCTTTGCTCTATTGGCATATGATTTTAAGGTGTCAATTTTGATAATGGTATATGAGATAGAAAGAATGTGTTTTAGAGTAAAAGGCATCTGTTTTCCGCAATTCCCCGCTAAACAGATCGTTTTATGTGCCTTCATAACTTTGTAATTATGTGCATCTCCCCCTGGAAATTTAGTACTCTAGAGGGGGAGAGGGAAAAAAAAAAAAAAACTTTGTTGATTCAGGTTCAGCTTAGGTAGCTCTGACTTTTTGAGTTTCAAGAAAGAATGGCAGCCCGTTGGGAATATTGGCAGGAAAGAATTACTTCATGTATGTAAAGTTGATATGTGCAAGTTGCATAGATTTCTACATGATCAACCATTGGTTTTCTATATGATAATCGATTGTTTTCGACTGGCTACAGTTAATCATGTTGCTTGGTGAACATCAAATTTCAGCATTTTCGTTGAGAGTGTCTATTGAAGCCTTCTTTAGGGCCGAAGAGTTGGTTCAGATTGTTCCTATAGCTTGAACAAATTGATTTCTTAAGCATTTTTGCATTCTGAGCCAATGACAAATTGACACACATATATTGACGCGAAATCGAAAGAAAAAAGTGAAGAATGTGCCAAAATTGCCTACCCTGTCTCTACCTCCTCTTCCATCTGCAACCACCAACCTCTACACCTCTCAGTGCTCTGTCGCCACCGGTGGAGTTGTCCGGCGCCACATTCAAACTGACACTGTTGCGCATCCAAGCCGAGCCACCCCTCCGTCGTCCTGGCTCATTCATGGCCAGCGCCTCCAGACTTCCAGTTTTTGAGCCTTGGCCACGAGTGGTGTTGGAGCTCATTGCTGGCACGACGTGCCGAACTTCCATTGTCATGGTGGCTCGCCTGTTACTAATCCATTGCCGCAGCTATCGCTGACTGGATCTGCCGCCGCCACGCAGATTTAGCCATAGCCTAAACACGGACAATAATTGGTTTGAATTCTACCTCTCTCGCTTTCAATCCACATCGATTTATTTTATTTGACTCTATCCGTGACAAGTTTTTAAGTGGATGTTAATGGGTACATGAGCGTCGGAGTAGCTGTTAATATGGCACTTTGAAACCACTTAATTTTCTTTCTTTTGTTTTTGTTTTTGTCAATTGTATTGATAAATGAGGAAAAGAAAAACAAAAGTATAGAAGTGCCCTAGGCTACAACACCAAAATTTTCTTCTAGATGGGTTTGAAAGGACCCAGTTCAGAAAACAATCTCTAGCGTCACTCTACTTCTAAGTTGACCCTGTCAAGAGCAGAATCAGATGGCATGTCCACTTCCTCCCAAAAACCCAAAATAGTAAGATGAAGAACAGAGATTCTTCTTCAGTGAGAGAAACCCAGTCAGTTTTTGGTTAGTCTCCGCTTTTGGTTGCTACTACGCTTTCATAGGGTGCACGTTTTCTTTGTAAAGATAAGTTGAAGCTGGATGTTCCGCTTGTTACGTGACTATGAAAGGCATGTGGAAGGCATGTGGCGTGACATTGCAAGAAATGTCGCCCGCAAGGAGGAGTCAGTGGACAGACATGGATGCTCGAATAGAGCCCAGTCAAACAAGAGCAAGATCGAGTCCAAACAAGTTTCAAATTACAGTCGTCGGCTTCATGCGAAGGCTTCGAGGATCCGCGAACAAATCAATTTAATGGGGAAAAGGAGACCACATGGACATCTCTCGCCGAAGAAGAGAATACAAGCAAAATCAAAAGGTTGGTGATCACTGCCGAAACCAGAGAAGTAGCAAGGTCACCAGGCTAAGGACAACCGCGGTTTCGGTGGCACTTGCGCTCATCTTGTGACCGCTGGAGGGAATTATTCTTGGGACTGCACATTCCTCCCCGTTGAAGAACACTCTCGTCGGGAATCCATCCCCGCCGACCAGATTCACGCCGGGCGTCTTCTTCTTCGAGAACAGGATCACCGACTGCTGCGTGCCAGGGACCCGCGGATCCTTCCTCGGCTTTGACCCGTTCTTCTCTGCAAGGAGATAGTTGAAATCTGGGAGGCCTTTCAGAAATATGGTGTTGTTGAAGTCACCCAAAAGTGTCCCGTCGAGTGAGTAGGCCTCTTCGAACCCTGCCCCGGACTTGTCGAGTTCCACAGCCACGGACCAGTCGACGAAGTTCTTGTCAGCCCAGTTGAAGACGCTGATCCTTGCCGTCCACCCGTTCCTGTAATCGGAGAATAAGTGCCAGTTGATGCTGACCCCGCAATTGTCCCCACACGGCAAAGGGTCTGGGACTGGCCACTTGTTTATCTTGCTCCACTCCAGAGCTTGCTTGGTGCGGTTCTCGAATGGGATTAGGAGTGTCGCGGGCTGCAGGAGGAGCGCTGGCGCTGTGGCGCTGCAAGTGTTGCTGGGCACATTGTTGCATCCGCAAGCACAAGTATTGCAAGGAACCACTGAATCATTGTAAAAAGCAGAGAAGGACACACAACACTTGGGACTCTCTCTAGTCCTGGTGAGGTTGCACACCACTTGCCAGCTCGAGATCGCCACCGTCTCGGAAGGCAGCCCAGTAGGGTCTGGGAACTCGCTAGGGCTGACGGGAACCGGCTGCCCACATTGGTAGCTTGAGCTCATCGTGCCATTGATTCGCCAGTTCACAGGCGGGGCCAATGTAGTCCTGTTCAGGTCCGGCGGCATCTTGTACACGTGCATTAAGAACGTCGATTTGGACTTGGCCGGGTCTGTCAATGCAGATAGGATCGTACCATTTCGACAGCAGAACGGAACCGACCCGAGATTAGTGTCATTTGCTCGAGAAGGGGGCAAATCCATGATCGTGGGCCGCCTTTCGCAGTTCAATGCTGACGAGAAGTCGAGGTCCTGGTAGTGCTGGCCCTGCTTACCGAAGAGACAATCCGTCGTGTCGACCAGAGTCGGATAAGCTCCTCTCATGGCGAAAATGAACTCGTCCTTTGCCCAATCCCAGCTCAATTGCCAATTATCGAGACGGCCGAGAGGATTGTGGTTCGAGATCGTGACCTGTGCCCAGTAATCCGTATCGAAGGACTTGATCACGTCGTACATTATGACGAGATCGCCTTCCTGGCGTGGCAGGAAGCCATCACCAAGCGTCGAGTTGGAGGTCGACGTTAGATTTCTTGTGCAGCACAGGTTCATAGTAGTGTTTCCTGGGAAAATCAGATTGAAGATGTTATTAGCATTTCCTACGTATCAGGATTGTTTGCAATGCTTCAAAACAGATACAGAAAGATGGATGCATAAAGTGATGCGATTAATTCCACAACATGCCTTGTTCATCTATAACATCACTTCATAAACAGCAAGTTTATTTAACACCAGCATGGACGCGCAGAGGCCATCAAGCAAGAGCAAACGAAAACAAACGACCATAGGAAACTCAAATCTACCTTCCTTGGTATGACCGGGACATGAATATCCATCGTTAGCGAGATAGAGGCTCTCCGGCAGAGGAACTCCCGGAAACCCAAACTCGGTACCGACCAACTGCACCTGAACTGTCGTCTGGGTCGGGTCGCCCGCCGTCTCGACCGCCGTCTTCAGGTCGGTCTTCGGAAAGCCGGCCAAAATGGTCCCATTGTTTCCCACTTTGGCCGGCAAGGTAGCGCCATCGGCTAAGATAGCTTGGTCGGCAGAGACCAATATCTCGTCATGTCGAAAACCAACAAACACCTGTTTTATATGTCCAGTTTGGAAATTAATTTTGGCGAAAAAAATATGCTAAAATCATCGACAAACGTCATGATTTCAATCCATTCATCATATTTAGTTCACAGAGGCTACACCTTCACTTCCAATTTTAGTTGGGCTGACAAATTTTTTCGATTTCTTCACAATAATTGCATGAATCAGTAAGTTTGCAACATGATGATATACGTGCTAAAAGCACAAAATTCATCAAATGGTACAAGGAAACTATTACTAGAACTGCATAAAATATAAGACGAAAACGCGTTATTTCAAGACACCAACATCGATCAAATCCTAGTAAACGAAGTCGAGACTTCACAAATCCAGTGCTAACCTGCCACGACTTGAGCTCGTCGAGGCCGTTATTGACCACGGTCAAGGTGGATTGGAACCGGTACGGCTGGTTGGCGGTGTTGTTCGGAGGGATCGGGAAACCGCCGGTGTAGTTGTAGGACAAGAATATGCCGTTGCACCCGCCGGCGGCCGGGGGTCCGAGGTTCTGCGAGACCGAAGCGTCGGGCGAAGCGAGCAAGGCGACGGCGAGGACAATGGTGAAGCGATTGAAGGCCATTGGGCTTGATTTGGCGAAATGAAATGGGAATTCGGTGAGAAACATAGCGTTTTAAGGTGTGAAGGAAAGTATTTGGTGGGGTATGATTAACATAATGAGGAATTAATGTAGGACGGATGTGGTCTTTGAGTTAGTATTTGACGTGCCGGCTTGGAGTCGTCCTTTGTTTTTTCATGCGATGGAGCATCGTTGCGTTGCATGCAAAGGGGATGAGTGTCGGGACAGCCCGAGGATGACTTGTTCTTTTTCTGGATTTTTAATGTTTCGTCTTTGTTAACTCCACACGGCTGGGTTGGTTCTTCGAGGATCGTGTCCCTCCCGAGTTGGTCAACGAGTTGACAAGGTCGTTGAACGCAGAGAGAAGTGGGTGGGAGGGAATTTGTGTACGTAGTGCCATTTGGCTTTTCAGAAAATTGCACTTTGAAAAACATTTTTGCTTTTAAAAATAAAAAATAAAACGGCAAGATTCGGTAGCCGGTAAGTCACCTCTGGCGCTTGCAATCTTACCTGAGGTCGCGCAATCCGAACAAAGCTGCATTGGTAGCACTACGCCGAATGATCGTCGTTTGAGGTCGCACGACCTTAGACAATGGTAGCAAGACCCTAGGTTGCATCGCCTAAGGTCAAGCAACCTTCGACAAGGTTGCTGGCACTAGATTTGGCTCCCCAGTGGCCTCAAATCTCTCCAGCGATGTCCATTAAGTAGGGACATTTATCAAATTATGAAAGTTTAGCGAGGGCAAAGTTGAAAGAAAAAGAATTGCATTTGCATTCAGAAAATGCAACAACCTCTTGACCTGCCACAGATTAAAAGCCCTTAGAGGCCTTCAAAAATGTAATTGCATTTTTCTAAAACTGAGCAAAAAACGAATCAAATATCATTTACATTTACTTAGTAAACTTTAAAGTCACAAAGCCCATTTGCAATGCTTGACCAAAAGGGGTCCAAGAGGAACGAATCGATAAAGATGTCAATGAAATAGACCTAGAATATTTGTCTTCTCTTCACTTCGTCTCACTAACACCAGTATATGAGCATATGTTTTCTCGTATGTAGTAATAAAGACGGTGAAAAAGTGGGGATAGGATCATATACAACATTAATATTCCTGAATAGGTTAGAGTCGAGTTTTTCAGGTGAGAAGATTAGTATTTCATGGATAAACCTGTATTAATAATTTGCAATGCAAAGGAAAGATGAGGTAGCTAAAGGAAACATGAAAGCACGAAGAGGAGGGGGTTCGGAAAATAATAGGTGCGGAACTTGTGATGAGCAGATGAGACATCGGACTGGAATCCGTCGGTAGAAATTGGACTTGAGGCAAGATTAGTCCACAAGCCCATCTATTCTTAACATTTCTGGGCCTAGCTTGCAAATTAGCGGTCCACTTAATGTTGGGCACCTGTCGATAAAAGAACATCAGCCCGAAAGGTCCAAAAGTCGGACCATCGGGACATCAGTCGAAATCCACGAATTGAAAACAGAGCATAGCAAAAGCCCGTCAATCTAAGTTCGCGGATGACATCGAACCATGTTCCTTGGTTGACACGTCGTCACAGATCAATCAGGAGTCCTCGTTATTCTAAGACAAGATGCCGGCCGTCGCGCCCGAGAGAAGAAGAAGCTCCGGTGATTCTACAGTTCTCGGGAGCACTACACCCTCACAATTATTCGCGGCGAATTGAGATGCAGGAAATTCCAATCTGAGCAATCCGTGATAATATGTTCGTCAATCTAACGGCGGACGGTTGTAAGGGCACGGAGTGTTTTTCGATACGGCATGCTCGCCTCAGAAGCAAGTCGGCAAATCGGTGGTCCAAGGGGTTGAGCTCCTTCCCTTTTTGGGCTGTGCCCTTTCGACATCACTGTTCACACATGCTAAGAAAACGACAGGCAACCATCAAATCGGGTGGAGGCGGAGTTTTCTGGACTCGTTGCTCCGTGCTTTCGGCCTCAATTGCTCCGGCGAATCACACCTCCCCCCACGTCTCTCTCTCTCTCTCATTTACCGAGTCGGCCCTCGCGATAGCCGCGTCACCAGCTAACGACATTTTTAGTCGGCGGTTAATTAAAGCACGTGCTTGTTTCCCTCCTAAACTAGGAAACGAGTACGCCCGACTCCTCTTTCCCGGAGAAAAGATCCGGCAAATCGCCGTAACTCCGGTAGCTCTCGAACGCTTTGAATGAGCCTCTTGGAGTCCTAAAGACTAATCTGGCCTCTTGCTCCCTCGAATCTGCTCGGGCTCGTACGGACGACAGAACAAGCATAAAAAACCAAACCAACAAACCAACAATGGCGAGCAAAGCAAACACATCAAGAAGGGGTTGCCACGTGAATAGTTCAAAAAAATAATAAAATAAAAAGCAAAGGAAGTCGTGTATTCATTGTTACACATAGATAACCTATATGTCCTTTCTGAAAAAAAAATAGATAAATACATAAACAATAGAGAAATCGACCTCTCTCTCCCACTCTTTCGTCGGTAACCCACCACTGGAGAAGCAGTTCCCCAGAGCATAAAAACAAGGATTGACAGAGCAAACGAGGAAATTAGATCTTGGCTTCAGCAGCGAGACTAATGCTAGCTTCCGTGAGCAACTCCCCCAAACCAAGCTCTTCTTTCCAGAACAGTCTATATACATAATATAATACTGAAGACAACAACAAAGCTGTCATTATCAGATAAATCTTCATTTCCTGATTCCGAAGCCAAAAATGCAAAAGGCAAACTGCGTAGGCCCCAGCGTCAGTTGCCATGTCTTAGTCAATGATTATAGATGCATAAGACCAATAGATCAGACACCTAAAGAGAAACCCAGATTGAAATGAGCAGCCCAACAAATTTCTCGCCACCCGGAAATTGCACACACCTTCTGATCCAAGCACTGGCAAGGTCAAAGCATGTACTTTGAACTCCAATAAAAAAAAATGGTTTCCAAGCCCAAGTGGCTTCGTAAACAAACGGCTCTGGCCGACTGGCCACATGGTAATGCCTTTAATTCCATGATACTCCAAGCAAGTTGCCACATGAGATATTAGCTGTTGGGGGAGTGGAGAACATCAATCACACTCTTCCAGAGAATAAATTATCAAAAATATGTAGATAAACATATGATGAGAAGGGGAAAGAAAAGAATCATATGAAGTCTTACGCACGTCTAATACAAAATAACAAAGCCACTAGAGATTACAACGAAAGAGAGAATGCCACATGGCTACTAATAAGATAGCTATCCCCATATCAGAAATTTCCTTACGAACGAAGGAAAACGACGACGACGACAAGCAGTTTAATTTCCTACACAAAATTATTGACCAGACACCAGACAAGCTTTGAATCAATGAGTTCTACTTGAGGAGGGCAACAACATAGAAAACTCAATGAAAATGAAGATTTTAATTTATTAACATAATCGATGTCTTGGTTACGTCATCCAACGCAGAACCATCTCCAAAGGTCACCCAAATGAGCATAAGTGTAAAGAGGGACAGACTGGGAGGTTGTTCACATGTATCCCGCCGCTGCCACCAAAGCAAACCCTCAAAGGTTACAGCCTTTCTTTAGATCTTTCCAATGCATCTAAAGCCGGCTTCACGCGCCCGCTTTCGAGACAAAACAAAAACTTGGGAAATCTCCGATAATTTTTGACAGCTCAAGCGGGAATCATAGGCCATATAGGCAGATTGGACACGTATGAGTTCATCCTAATCCACTCACGTAACAATCATCCGAGAGCCCTAAAGAAAATGTGTCCTTTTCATTATCCACTCTGCTCAAGTTCAGCGAACACCATCGTCCAATGGCTCTCTCACAAGTCATCGACTCAAAACGTTTCAGCGGCTTGATATTCGATCACTCGAAAGCAACAGAAGTCTTACCTTCCAAGCCATGTTTACAGTTAAATATGGGCTACGTTACATAGTTTGAAGTACAAATTCAAACAGGAGCTTGCATACAATTAAAGGAAAACAGTAACATAGATACAAGATTGGGCAACCCGATAACCCAAGACGATCGACAGATTTCTCAAGGCAGAGCAGAGTACTGGAAAAATATCTCAGAAATAGTGCAACCATGGGACGCTTCAAATCTTTGACCAAATAAACAGATGCATAGAATAATAGGATTCGCATCATGAATATCTTTCTCGTCTTCCCTTTTATTTCCAGGACGGCAATGAGAGAATCGAATACAAGTGGCCAGAGAGATCCATTAACAACAATGTGGAGTTCAGGAAAGTCTAACTAAAAATTCTGTAGCCCCAAAAGCACAATTAAACATACATCAAAAAATTACCAACAAATGAAGGGGAGGGAAACAACAAAGTAAAGAACAAAAAAGAAAAATCCATCGATCGATCGCAATCGCATGATTAAGGACGAAAAGAGACTTAACAGTAGCAGTAGTCCTTCGAATGGCAATTTCAATTTACCCGGTGATGTCAGCCCCGACTCCAAGCGCACCGCTGTCGTATGTTTCCGGGTCGCCCAAATTTTCTCGATCAGTGGGAGTGTCCATACAAGTCGTAGGGTGCCCAGAGCGAGTCCAACGGGCACGCCTGTCTCGAGTCGAGCCGGAGCCACGGCTTGCCGGAGCCGGACCAATGCAGGAGGCTGACCGGGCCGGGATGCAGGTCCCTACAGCTGCCCCTGACGTTGTCACCACCTAACCCGTGCTGGTTCCACCGGTGCTCGATTGGCGCCACGTGCCCAGCAAACACCAGGAGGAACGGCGGCAGCGAGCCGAGCTCATAGATGCGATCCCGCTTTTGGATCTCCATCCACCGCTCGATCCTCCTCGTGTACCCCACGCGCCTCCACTTGGTCAGGTCTATCACCATCACGCCCGTGTTGAAGTAGCAAGGCGTCCGGCCGTCGAACGCGCCAGCCAGGCGCGAGTTCGACCAGAAGCCCTCGGTGAAGTACTTGGTGAAGTTCGCGTGGCAGTACTCCGGCGCGCCGATCGTCCTCGAGCCCAGGCTGGTCGACCACAGCTTCGAGATGTCGTCGACGACGACCAAATCGGAATCCAAGTAAATCACCCTGCTCACGCAGGGCTCTAGCAGATCAGCCAAGTAATTCCTCGCGTAATTAAGAGGCTGTTCGAGCGCTTGCCTCACTGAGGTAGAGATCAAGTCTCGCACAATCTCCGGATCGAAGTAATACACTTTGAACTTCAACTGAGGGAAGGTGGACCGCACTAGGGTTTCAAGGCTGGTCTCCGACACCAGAAAGTGGAAGAAGATACCCTCCGGACACTTGGAGTGCTGCAGAATCGAGTGGACGGCCGCGATTGACCCTCGCAGGTACTCCAGATCGAGAGTAATCGCAACGTGGACCAGGCCAGGATCGCAGACGCTGGTTCCACCCGACATTGAGGGGTCGACGGAGCTGCATTCATCGGCATTGCGGAATACAGAGGCCCTCCGGAACGAGAACCGTTTGGGCGAGCCGAGGGCGGCAGCATCCGCCGGCAATTGGAGGCTACCGTCGAGGCGGGAGGAGCGAGTGGCAACGGCGGGCGGGAAAGACTGGAAGGAAGGGGAGAGGACGACCATAACCATTGCGGCGGAGAAGAAGCCGGAGAACCGCAGAATCCAGAGCATCTTAGCAGTCAAAATCCCACGCCGCTTCCTCTTCTTGGACTTGAAATCGAATCGATCGGCCAGAATCGACGAGAAGGAGGAGCGCAGCAAGGATAGGGTCGCCTTAAGGTCCGCCAGAGCTCTGAGCACGAAGCCGCAGGGATTATAAAAAAAAAAACCTAATGCCGGATCGGAATCGACCGGCGATTGAGAGCCAGAGGAGGAGAAGAATCAATCTCTTGCTTCCGCTCGCCGCGCAATCAAAACCGACGCGCTCGCGAATCCATTGCCGTGGTAATCAAGCCACCGGAAAGCGGCGCACTGGGGAGGAGCCGTGGCGGAACGGAGTCCATCCAGCAGCGACTGCGCGGAGGCCTCGCAATGCTCGCTTTCTCTCACTCACTCTATCTCTCTCTCTCTCTCTCTCTCTCTCCCCCCAACTTCTATATCCCTTTCTCCCTCTAGAGCTGTGCGGAGAAGGCGAGAGCGCAGGGAACAATAGTGGAGAGAGACTCACTGGTAGAGAGCGACAACAGAGAGAAGGGACGAACTCCTTTTCCTCTCTCTCTCTCTCTCTCTCTCTCTCTCTCCCCTCCCCTCTCTCTCTCTCTCTCTTCCAGCTTTTGTTTCGCGTTTTCCACCACCATAGAAATCCCCGGCCTGATACATAAATTAATTATGGATTCCAATTGCCAGATTATTCTCTTCGGTTAATTACGGATATCCCTAGACAAATAAAAATAAAAATGGAAATAAATCCATTTATATAAGGGAAAAAAGGAAAATAAAATAGCATGTAATAATAAATAACTAATTTTGCTTCGTCATTTAATATTAGGTGAGTATCCTGTTTGGCAAAGCATTGGAGAAGGTCCAGCTGTCGCCTTGTCTCGTGTCATAATATGGTATGTACACTTGCCAGTTTAGGCTGCCTATACAAAAATTTTGCTATGTTTCTAGTATTATTATAGGTTTATTCCCTAAAAGATCCTAATTCTAGATCCAATCTCGAATTTTTCCTAAATTTTTTTTGCCTACTCCAGCTTTCACTTCCAATCTCAAATTCATGTAATGTGTGCAATAATCACCGCTAATTTTATGATCACACACATCGGTAGTTTATTATTGTATCGTCAGAAGTGAGAGTGTTGATGAAGATATTAATCTTGACAATAAATCTCTAACCAGCCATAATACTCCTGGTTAAAATCTATGACCGAGCTTTTTACTCGTGGGAAGATAGGAGGGGCCATGATGGAAGTAGGTGTTTTTTCTTAAATAAAAGTGGGACAAAAATAGTTATGCCATTGTCGAAAGAAAACGGAAACCATAGTTTGGGATTATTGGTTCCCGATCTCCGGCTAGAACGAAATAAACGATTTTCAAGTGTTGAAATAACTATGGTGAAGGCAGAAAGTTCGAATTTAATAAAAGCAACTACATTTTTTTTGTCCCCTTTGGCAAAAATTTGAAATCTTGTTGAACGAAATCGATAAACCCAAAATTCTAGAACGGTGTTGGTATTATCTATTGGTTCGGAGATAGGTGCCTTTCTCACGCTACACTAGGGATGAAGTTGGGTAGGGTAGGCATGAGAGTACATAAGTAAAAAGGCATCTCCGCTTATTTATTCAGAAGTGGGAAACATTGAATGCCGGTGTCCAACGTAATCATGTGTTCCAATCCCGACAATTAGTTTTGCGTTTTAGTTAATACCGGACGAGGTGGGGTAACTAGGATTTACTCCCATATTGAAATGTCTCGTTGCTTTCTAACCAACACGTAATTATACGAGCCGTGCCATTAAAATTTTGTAGCACGCTCGATTTGATATTTGGAAATGACAGAAAACTCGAATCTTTCACGATCTATAAAGTGTCAACGCGTTAATTTACGTGTATTTTTTTTAACTGTAATAAAAATTTGAATTCTAATTTCCCTTTACTTTAGCTCAATCGAACAGGCCTATTGACTTTTATCTAGAAAAAATATCTACTCGGGATAATAAGCTTACATATAAATTTTTCATATAAAGAAGGAGAAGTAGTTACTTTCCTGATAAATATTAATTTTTTTCCTTTTTAGATAATTAGATAGGTAGAGTTCGAGTTGTGTGGAGTGCTATTTGATTGGGTATTCCATTCCTTGGCTGTTAATTTCCCGCTCAGTGAGTTTGAAGAGAAATAGAATCACAATTTCTCGGGCAAAACTTAATAAACGCGCAAAAAAAAAAAAGCGATCTGCGTATATTTTTTGTCATTTGTTGTATAAGTCGATCGCGCATGTTTTTCTTTTTTTTTGGTAAATTTATTCTAAATTAGTTGGACATCCTATAAGTTATTATTCGCGAATTATGATTGAGCTTGTCGTGAGCAATTTTTTTGGTCAACTCGATTGTTCATTTTCTCCTACGTAAGCATTTTGCTTTAAGCAACATTAGCTCTAATTTTGTGTGTTGCGGAATGTTTTATCAGATGGAATCAGAGCAATCTTGCTTGCTCTCTTCGGCGTTACATCTCTTTGCAGTCAAGTGAATTTCCTCTATATATTATTTCACGAATGTATCTTGGATTTATTTCACCGTGTACGCGACGTGATATTTCATGCAAAATATGGTTGATTCTACTTGAATTACAAGCATCGATGTTTTCTCATTCTCACATAGCATCTTTTAACTATTTATAAATTTACATTTTTATCCTCTTAGACGCGATATATTTAATTAAATTAACATTTTAAGATATTTTATTGAAATACTCTCGTCCATAATGTTGAACGCTGTTCAATTCTCTCCACGAAACTCTTCAAATTTCACGAGCAAAAGAAAATAATAGTTTCACAACATACAAATGCATTCAATGTGAAAAAGATCAGTTTAGTATAATATTAATATAATGCTACCGTTCACTTTAGGTATTACTAAATAGGTGTAAGCACAGTCAATTTACTTATTTCCTAATTTTCGCTGTGTGAAATATTTAGATATTCCATCCAGATGACGTGGGAGTATCTATTCTACTTTATCCATAGGCTCAACTATCAACACGACGTCATTGGTCCATTTGCATTGTATTTATTTATGTGCGATTGTGCTTGAAGTCATAAAATTTGTGCATGAAATAAACATTTTAATTAATTAAATTGAATCATAATCGTTATCAAAGATGCAAACTAAGTCCTTTTGCTGAATAATATCCCCAATTATCCATATAACACTTGAAATGACCTGTTTAATTTTTTTTAACATTTTCCTTTTGTACGAGGATTTATGACTGGATTGCGCATTTTAATAAATACTTAGAACTCAATTAGGTTAACTAGAAGGTTAACTACACTTTCCAAATAAACTAGAAACTTATCACAATGATAAAAAATTTTCATAACTTAATTGCATTTTGTACATATTAAACAACAAAAATTTGCATTATGAATATAAAGTACTCGTTTAAGTTAGCCTACACTCATCAATTGAAATCTTAAACCGATGTCTTGTGAATCAAGAATTAAACTGAGCAAGAACCGTGATATATGAAAGAAAAAATCTTAAGTTTGGGTAACACTTGATGATGCATAAAAAGACATAATTTATATTATTACATTAAAATAAAGATATATTCAAGTAGAAATTGCAAATCTTTATATGTCCGTTTATCTCTTGCATTATGAATTGCAAGATTTGCTTTTACTAGCCATAGGTAAAAAAAGAAAAGATAAACAATCCATCATCTGTTATATAAAAATTCACAAAATCGAATAATTCAATGCATAACCACAAGGTAAGCGAATTGATACATTCATTTCGTTCGTGTCCAGAAGAAAAGCAATTCATCTAGCAAACGTGCATATCTAGGTATCGAATTGAATTTAATCGTTCCATAAAAATAATGAATTAAGTACCTAAATAGAAAAGCACTTGATTGAAAAATGGATAGAAGTTAAGATATACTTCCTTTAATGAAAAGAAGGGGTGTGCATGGTTCAAAGCGGTATGGTTCTCCCTGAAACAGGAAATTAGATTAGTGGAACCGGTTATGAGTCTTTAAGACCGTGGACCGGACCACTTAAGTCTTTGACCTGTCGGTCCGGTCCGTTTCATAGAAAATCTAATGGACCGGTTGAAAATTATAAAAATTCTAAAAAATATTGAGCTTATTTACTTATTTAAATCGAGTTCTTTTTATTTTTTTAACATCTTTGTTTTTAACAAAATATAAAATTTTAATCGGTCCGATTTGGCATTTCTAAGAACCGGGAACCGGGCCGCCTGGATAGAATGACACTTTCGGTCCGGTCGGACTCCCGGCCGGTCCGGCCGATCGATGATAGTTCAAGTTGCTCAACCCTAATTAAAACACACGATAAAAAGAATGCACATATATGAGAAATTATTTTTTTTTTTCTCAAGAAGATCAATTAAGAAGTAATTTTCAGAGCTTGAAAGGGGAATAAATAAAAGGTCGGTTTTTTGGTTCCAGACAGGACTAGAGTGGAACCCCAATTATTATCACGACACATCTGTCCTGTCGCGATGGGACCCGCAGAATCTATGGACCCCCATCAGTGCTCCTCTTCTCACCTTGTCATGTTGTGGACCCTTTCGCATACCATCTCACCGTCGCTAAAAATATAAAAAACGATTGGCGAGCAATTTATTTTTGGTACGGAGATCAGTTAATGTAAAATTTAATTTCGTACTGATTGATCGTTCGCTCGTAATTCCTTTCGTGCTCAAAACGGACATTCCACGTCAGTTAGTTTGGCAATTCGGGTTTTTCGATAGTAATTATAGTCGATACAAAAAGGAAGAAAATTGCATATTGACGTATCAATATCCATTGAATCATTTACATAATCATTGAATTTGTTGGATTACAATCACGCACTTGAATCTATATAATGTTCCGATCAAGCTCTTCGATCAATGGGAATTTATTCTCGAGTATCTCGAATTTTAAAAAGGAATTTATAATTTTTATAAGAGTATCGGAAAAGTTTGAGGAGTTTCGAATTTGGAGAAAATAAAGAGAACGAATTGGAAGAGTTAAATTAACAAAAAAAAAAAAGAATTCGGACCGAATAGAAAATTCGTACTTCGAAAAGGGCGGAGAAAGGGCAGTCTGCGCACCGGAAAAGAAAGCACTAGCCGGTCTGCGCATCAGAAAACATCAGAGCCGCAGGCGCGGCAGCATCGAGCGCAACAGTCGGTGGAGGAGGAGGGAAGACCATGACCCTCGTCGGGGTCAGACCTCTATGATTGCGCCAGCTGGCAAGGTTCTTTTCTTTTTGGTTGGGGTGTTGGGGGTGGGGGGGTGGAGCCTGGTCATCTCGAGCCCCACTGTAGGCGTACGGTGCACCTGCGCGGAACAGCTGTTAAATTCGCTGACGGGTGGGGGAGGGGGGGTGGGGTTTTGCTCGCCTAGGCTACGCAGCAGTGGATTGCTGCTGGATCCGTACACCTCATCAATCCTCCAGCCTGGCATGCACTGTCCAAACCTTTTGTTTTTTCCGGATAATTCCAAACAAGTTCCCCGAGAAAAACAAAAGAGTTGAAAGTACAAATTTCCCGATGTCATTTTTTCAATGAAATCATTGGAAAAAAAAAGGAAAAAAGAAAAAAACTCCTTGACTTTCTTTAAAAGTGAAAACATGCTCCCAATTTTTTTTAAACCCTTTTCCTATTCCATCGCCCAATAACAGTTAAATAAATTAAATCTAATTGATCATCACATTTATAGAAAATACTTTACGAAAAATCATTTTCCTGAAAAATGATAATATTTTCCGTGAAACGAACGGAATCTTAGAGTCGAATGCGGTGTCCTAAGGCTATGTTTGGAAATGGCCTTGAAAGATAAATAGGAAATAAAAATTTTCAAATTCCGTTCTCTTATACTCTCGTTGATTTTTTATTATGAAAGCTTTCCCGATTTTACCATCCGCAATATCAATCAAAGTAGATTTTTTCAAGTAGAGACGGGCTACTTTGGATCACAAATTCCATCCGGGAAAAGGACAATTCTGCTTTGGGAATCTTTCCTCAATGGCTCGTCCTAATTTCCATGGATCGCAATCCGCTTCTCTTCGCTACTTCCCTTGCATATCAATCCCACGACCCCCTGCAACCTTCACATCAACCTTCCTGTAAGAGATGGCGATGGCTTTGTTCCAACAGCTAAGCCTTAATGTGTTCCATCAAAACAAACGAGAAAAAGCCAGTATGTCCCGTTGCCTGGAGCCAATGTCTAAGATAAAGACTTCAAACTTGACGAAAATCGAAAAGGGAAAACTGAGACGAGGCAACTAGTTCGTGAACGCGGACTCGAAGATAGTGCCGTGGATGATACGTCGTGGAAGAGTTTAGTCGAGTTAAAATTAGCGAAGGGTCCTTTTTCGCTCTTAAGACCATTTGCGTAAATGCTTGAGGAATATCTGGAGTTCCTCGGTAGCGTTCTGATTTTGATACGCAACTTTCCTTATTGTAAAAAAAAAAGGAGCTCCATCGAGGTTGATCAAATAAAAATTTAAAATTTGTCAGTGGACTATCGTAAGAACCAATATATATTGACACTCTAACATTAGTTGCGTGTATAGGTTATGTCGGAAATACTGACATTTATTATACTTAAGTAGTCATAATGTATTGTTAGAGACCGTTTATGATTCGCGGGCCAAAAGAGTATAAACACGCTGCTATTGTCTAGTGAACCTGCATAGTTGCACACACTATGGACCGTGGCCCAAATACATAACTGGGTCCGAGTATATATATATATATATATTGTCTTTATGCGGCAGAAACCTTGGGGGCTTTTCCGCGAGAGTCGCATAGAGGAGAAAAAAGATAAACACGTTCTGTATCTGCGAGAGAGTCTCGAGAACTACAGATGATCAAGTAGAAGGAACTCGAGAGTTCGCAAGCTAGCACTTGAATTTGGAGATTCCAATTCATGTGTGTAGATACCAGTAGAGGCGCGACACTTGGGAGGCTAATCCAAACACAACCTATCGTCAATTCGTTTTCCAATAACGGAAATGTACATATGAAATCCCCACTTCGATTTCAATATATTCATAGATTCTGTGTAGAATTTCCTCACGCTGCGTTTGTGAAACTGAAATTTTCCTCCGATATGGAACGACTGAAAAAATGGCGCGTGGATAAATGACCTTTCGGCCGTTTGGCCAGAAGGTTTATTTTATTCTCGCGTCAATATTCCTCTTTAAGCATTGTCCAAGAGCTTTTCTAGATATGTAGCTTAGCTTGGCGGGTCATAACAAGGTGGCGATGACGTCACGTACGTTCGCCATCTCGACGGCGGTGCGAGGGAGACCGTACACGCCGTTTTCTCGCGTGAAGAATATGAAAAAAAAAAGAGAGAGGGACGTTCGTCGGGCACCGAAAAATAGCCGTTGGGGGATCCTTGCGCGGGTCGTCGTTTTCGGCTCGGGGAGGAACGGGGAGAAGAGTGCGGCGTCGCACGCGCGACGGGAAGCGGTCCAGGGAAAGCGAGAGCCGAGCTGACTTTTCGCGCCCCCGGAGCTTGGCTAGCTAGCCGTTGGGCTCGGGCTTGGGCGTGCGTGGTCGCTGACGTCATTTTCCGGCTACTGCTGCTATTTTGATCTCTCAAATTCCAGCACCAATAAAAATATTATAAAGGCTTCCATTTATATTGAGCTGGATGAAATTGACCGGGGCATATTCAAAAAAGAAGAGGCAAAGATATATTATTTATATGTATAATTACTAGAAAACCAGAATATAAAATAGAAGTGGAGAGATTTGCGTTCATGAATGCGTAGGAGGATGCTGTATCGTATGCTTATTTAGCACGTATGCGTGTATACATACATGTATTTTTCACGAAATTTGCCTTGTATCTATGACTTATTAACACTGGTTGAATGGAAATCGTGCGCACTATGCTTCGAAGAGGAGGGAATCCTAGGATTGATGCCAGGAAAGTTCCAAACACGCTCGATTCGAGACCTATAAGTCACCGAACGATTGATCTCCCCCCGTTTTGGAATAACAGTATTGCTTCCGACAATAACATGATTATAATGATTCGATTTCATCACGCTACTCCAATTGCCCTTTCGGTTATTTGTACGACGCCGTTATGGCTTCGCATCTCACGCCCTTGAGCGTCGGGCGCAATTTGCGCGCGAAGAGAGGTGTCGGGTCATGGGCGATGTTTACATGTTGGAGCTATAAATTCGAAAGAGAAAATGAAAAAGGTTTGCCTGAATTATCGCGGTAAACAACTCTTTGTGATTCTTCTAAGCGAAGGGAAGGGTTTGACAAATCAAGTGCATCCCCCATCGGCAGCGTCAGGCTTGCTGTTCACTCCACATCAGATCCGACAAAGTCCGAAAGCGCCGCACGGTTTGCAATTTCATCCCGCCATCATTCACCGGTCAAAGCCGTACTCGGACATCTGGATATTTTTCACGTTAATAATCTAAGGCCTGGCTAATTTTTATTTATATTCTCCAGAACAAAAATATTTGTTTTTTTGTTTGTTTTGGCAAATAAAAATATCAAATTCTCTATTTCGGGAAAAAAAAGAACAAAAACGTTTGTTTACACCTTTGTTTTGGATAACATTTTTTTTCCGGGAACATAATTAAAAAGTAGAAAAAAATTGTTTTTTTTGGAACACTTCTTAAGAAACAAATTTTATTTTTTTATTTTTCTTTTGTTCTTCCCTTTTGTCGCAACCACCTCTGGCCAATTGGAGCCGCCGCCGTCTTTGGTAGCTAGCCGGCCGGCAAATGGTGGGTGGCGGCGGTCGGTCGTTTGTGAGTAAGCAAAAAAAAATGAAAATAACAAAAAAAATTATGAATCGTACTAAACACATTTTTATTATTTTAAAACAAATTACCACATGTCTATTTTTACTTAGAAATTATTCCGAGAAATAGAAATATTAAATAAACTATTCTCTAGAACATAAACGTTACCAAACACACCCTAATTATCTCAATTCCTTTTCTTTCTTTGATCGGAATTCGACGCACGCTCTCGACTCCCGTTCCTACTAGACGCAATCTACCGAGGGCGGGTCGTGAAAACCGATTGTAATTTTTTTCCTTTTTTTTTTCCCGAATTTCCTGTTTCCGGCATGGATGATTAGCCTTCCATTGAATTAGGGGAAGGGAAGCTTTTGGGTTGCTTGGATATTGAACCGGCGTATCGCCTTTACCGCTAAGGAAAGATATGCGCACTCCAATGCATTCTTCTACTCATGTTCATCCTTCTCCCTTTCTTCGCTCCGACTTCATGCCTTTTCTTCCGAAGCAACCTTCGCCGGATCCCATGCTCTTCGTCTCCTTAATATAAACAATTAGTTTGCAATCGATCTAGCCGAGAAAAATGCTCCGTTTATATCGTGAAAAATAAATAATTTAAAAAAATTGTTCCGGAAAGTGGCGGTTTGTTTTACACGGGATAATTAGTAAATAAAAATATTTGAATGTCTAAACATTTTCTGGACGACAAAGATATTTTTCGAGAATTCGATTTGGTGATAAATTGCGAAGGCATTATGAGAATTTGCAATTAGATTTTACAAAGAAAAAATCGAGTATATTTCGTGTCGGTTTTGTGTTGGTGGGTTGGTTTGGTGCCATAGCAAGTTATGCAATTGTGCCGCCTCTTCAATCCCGTTATATAGTTGGGTTATACGAATCGTGTAGCGTCAACTTGTTAACTTTTATATAAAGCGTTTGGATCTAGTAGGTTGACATGATTACATCACTTCGAGTACAATTTTGGCCCGTATTGTACTATACACACTTACGTCAACAAAGCACACGAGTGCGGATCGTGAACACGAATTGCTACTCTTAGTCATTTGCAGATGTTTTCTAATCCCAGACTGATGGAGATGGTTTGCTCCCGAAGAAGGAAATGACATTGGAGGTCGCTTCGTAAGTGACCGATTGATTAGAAATGGAAAGCCCACATCGATGGATTGGGCCGGTCTAGCCCACGACGAGCCTAGACATCGCCTTCTCGGACTCAGCCCGCTTCTCTAACTATGGACTTGAATCATGGACGCGCCATTTTCCTCTTTGGGCCCCCACCTGGAGGCAGTTCAGCGATCTTCGGCATATTACCCGAAATATTCGGTTCGGGTTTTTCGACCCGAAATCTTTTTTTCTTCACACGATATCTCTTTTAGATCACGGTGAATGTACGCCTTGGACAGGTATCCGGGCTTGCCGCTCGTCCAATGACGTGCCGGCCTTGGCGGGTCCACGCGAATGTGTTCGGGCTTGGCGAAAGCAGACCAGTCGGCTCCGGCCGTCGCCTTCCCTTCCTTCTGTTTCCGGCTAATTTGGCGAATGAGAACTTCATTTACCGGTAACATCATGCCCCACCACATTAACTCGAATTCTCCTTTCCATTCTCCACATTCCCAAACAGTGCCTAACAAATTGCTATAAGGTCCAGATTCCCCAATCTACCATTCGCTGCGCTTTTAATCTCTCCACAAAATAATTATAACCATCCAAATTCCAATTGTTTGGTCTCGGGCGCGCGAAAAATTAAGGAACGTAGATTATT
Organism: Melaleuca quinquenervia; assembly: GCA_030064385.1. Classification (NCBI taxonomy): domain Eukaryota; kingdom Viridiplantae; phylum Streptophyta; class Magnoliopsida; order Myrtales; family Myrtaceae; genus Melaleuca; species Melaleuca quinquenervia. The sequence goes on along the minus strand of CM057728.1, from coordinate 4,478,992 downwards.
AGGGGGCGAATGACTAAACCCAAAAACGACATTCGACAAGTGTTAAACGCAGGCGACAAGAGTCTTATTGATGATGTTGCTGCTGTTTCCGTACGGATTCCACTGAGTTTTCTTTGCTCGTGAAGATCGAATGTTTTTCACATGCTTCTAAGCTGAAGAAAGAGAAATGCGTAAAAATTCCACATTTTTTTACCTGATTTTACTAAGGGGGGTAAAGAAAGAAAATGTAAAAGCCCGCCGTTATTACGAGCGGCCCATTCCTTCAGTTCACCCGTCGGCCAGCGACCTCGTAGCCGAGCCTCCTCCCGGCCTCGCGCTGCGGCGCGAGCTGGCCCTGCGCCGCCAGCATCGACTTGTAGATCCCCGCCAGCATCTTCGGGTCGTACTCCTTCGCCGGGGGCCGCTCGAACCCGGCGACCCCGGCGTCGCCGATGGACACTCCCCAACCGTACCCGAACCCGCTGCCGAGCATCCCCGAGCTCGCGAACCCGAGCATCATCTTCACGTAGGCGTCCCGGAGCCAGAGGAAGAACCTCCTCGGGGACGCCGCGAGCCGGAGCAGCTTCACCCTCGGCGTCAGCTTGACCCGCCAGGACCTCCTCCGCCTCCGTCTCCTGCGGGCCGGGTCGAGATCAGCTCCGTTCTCGCGCCGGCGGCCCAGCAGGGCCAGCCTCTTGTAGCCCCGCCTCCGCCAGTAGCCCCGCATTGCGCGGTACAGATTCGCGGACACGCCCTCCATTATTTTCCCTTCTCTCTCTTCACAGAGAGAGAGAGAGAGAGAGAGAGAGAGAGAGAGAGAGAGAGAGAGAGAGAGAGAGAGAGAGAGAGTGGTTGAGTGAGCGAGTGGAGTGTCGGGTGCAATAAATTGGGTTTGTTATATACAGAGAGTAGCGACCGTCTCAGGCATGATCGTCGTTGAATGTGAGGATTTTGTATTCAGTGTTTGGAGCTTTTATATCTCTGAAACTGCCGGCCTTAGTAGGTGGAGTAAAGGGGGTGATGGTGGCGGTGGTGGCGGGGGTGATGGTGGTGGCGGTGGTGGACATTTAATAAAGAGAACGCTTTCAAGTTCTCGATGTTTGCCCACGGTTTTTTTTTTTTTTTTGAGTAATCGAGTACTCAATCACGGGGCCTTCCGTATTCGGGCGGCATTTAAGGGAAAGACTAACACAAACAATAGCAATTACGGATTTTAAATCCTTAATTTCGACGATGAGAAATGCTCTTAACCAACATAATTACCTACCGTTGAGTTTGTCAATGTTTACTTTTCTTATTTTTGCTTCTCATCTTTTAAACGTTGTTTGAACCTTTTTATAATACAGCCGCCAATCGGGATTTCTCGGGTGGGATTTCCATTCACGAAGCCGGTGAGCTGATTAGATGCCTTCTTGATCTCAATGCCAACGTCAAGTTTGATGGGGCATTGGACGGACCACACTCTTTTCGTGGCTCCCAAACGCAAGTTGTCGACCTGTCGTGAAGATAAATGTCGATGCGTCCTTGGTAACATAGGATGAACACCCGCAGGAAATGGCAAAAGTTTGATAGACACGAGCTGCTCACTTCACATTGAACTCTAAAAAAAAAAAAATTCAACGCACTTCACTCTTATGCATAGCCACACGGTCGAATTATCGCCGCGTCTGATGTTCATAATCTGGCTTTTGCCTACGATCAAGGACGAAAGCGAAGTAGAAATTCACCACGTCGAGTACAAGGAACGCTCTCGAAACACTAATGTTTGAATGCCCGATTTCCTCTTATGGCCTTCACGACCGCACGAGAGGTTGGAATTTTTTGTTTAATTTCTACCCAACGTCGGAGAAGGGAAGAAAATTTGGCGCGCATGATTCGACATTATACAACCATGCCGACGGCAATTTTCTATTTGGGACATGACGTGAGGCCGTGCGTTTTTGCGGCATTGCCGGATAAGCACATGGATCCGACTCGTCATCACTCCGTCGCGAGATATGCTCGGCTTGAAGGCGTACGTAATTTAAGGAAGATCGTTCCTAGGAAGAGACGGTGGATGCCGATGTCCTTCATTAAAGTTACGGGTGCCGCAGAAAACATCAATAGCCGGTCTCTCTCGAGCATTTTATAAGAGATTCCCTCGATTCGAGGAGACCATTGATTCGAGATGGAGATGGAGATGGAGATGGAGATGAGTTCAATTTAGCCCGGTGGGGCGGCTCGGAGTCTTGACTTTTGAGGCCGAGGAAAGCGAGGGGTCCGCATCCCCATCGCGTTCATAATTGGCAAACCCTTTCGGGCCAACCGAATTTCCCAACAAATTAATTAGAGCCGGACGAGACCTGAGCCAGCTTGGGGGTGCCTTTGGGTCAACTCGGGAGTAAGCACTGCCCCGGCCTTCGATCCCTCACATTTATGACCCTCATCCATTCGATGGACCCGGATCCCCTGACGTGGAGGGACCATGTCTGGGGATCTAGGCCGTTCAATCCCCCTCCACTTGTACTGGGGGGATTGAATGGTTGAGATCAGCTAACGTGGATTTTTCCACGTTAGCTGATCCAAGCGCCCATTCGATCACCACACGAGGAAGGACGGTGGTATGGAAGATGCCGGACCTCCCAAATGGATCATTAATGCTCCGGCATTTGGATATGGCTTAATCAATCCTTGTCCCGTCGTGCTCGCTTTCAGTCAGATCGGCCATTAATTTGATTAATGGGTGGGTGGGTCTGAGCCTAGAATTAAGACTCTTGTGGAATCGACTTGACTAACGCTGAGAAAAAGCTTGCATTTTGGTTTTATTATCGAGTCTAAGGAGTTAAGAAGTCATGCCCCGGTAAGTAATATTGCTTCATTGATTGTTAAAATTTAGAATAAAGTGCAATTGAGTTCCAAAACTTGTCATATAATCCTTTCGTTAACTCAGTTGATCAATTTGTCAAATAAAAAATAAAGACGTGACGATTTTTCTATTATTTTCTTTTCCACATCTTAAATAAAATCTCCAAAAGATCAAATAAGGTAATATTTTAGATAGATTTTGAATAACTCGAGCCAAAATTGTATGATATGGCCCCCACGGCATCCGAAATTATCGAAAGATAAATTCATATAAAAAGACCTCCATTGTTGGCTTGAGTAGATGCCATGCTTCTGTACGTATTTCTTTGCTTCATTTGACGAGATCAGAAGCCAGACCCTCGGCGCTGAGAATCTGCACAAATGAGGAAGAAACCCTTTCCCTCGGGGGACCAAGGCAACAGACAAGTTCAAAACAGATCCAAAATTCACGCAGTCGATCCCGACACGCAAACTCTGAAGTCCTGTCGGCCGAAATCTCTCGGAAGCTTCATCCTACTCCCGCATCCAGGCACTCGTGCATGGCCTCATCGGCATCGAGATGCTACCAGAACATCATACGACCGCTCAGACAGTGGAGCTCACTTTCACCATAGATGGCTCGTCGGTCGCCCAGGAAAAGTGCTCGGTGCACGTGCACCTGCTGCCGTCCATGGTCTTGCGAAGGACCCGAGGTCGAAGGCGGTGTTGCCATCTTCCGGACACGAGAAGCACCTCACTGTCGCCCCTGAACAACGCCATGCATCACAATCTTCACGCTGCTTTCTCCTCATCCACCAAAGTGCTAAGCAGTCATAGAGAATGGACTCGAAACCATTTTAAATTACGAGGAAGGTGGACGAGTCGCTCGCTTGTCCAGCAGTCAGCATGATCCCGATGAGAGATTTTGATTATACTATTAAGGGAGTGAGCTGAGAAAACCCTAATCAAGGTCTAATCATCGAGAAAGTGCCATGGGCTGGCGCTTGCGGAGGGCAACGGTTGCCGGTCTCGCCCAAATCTGGGGTGAGTGTCGAGCTCTCTCTTAAGGGGTGGGAGTTGCTAGTAGGGGTGAGCACAATGGATCACCGAATATGGGAGCCGCTTGGATCGGACTGGACTGACCGGGTTGATCCGATTTTTCAGAGTTTTGGCCCGGTTCACGATTCATAAAAAAGGAATCGATTTCCGATTCTTGGGAGGGTGGACCATACCGGATTATCTGGATTGAAATTAGAAGCGGCCTAGTTTCCCTTTCTCTGAGTTTTCTCCATTTTAGCATCTCTCCCATTTCTTTCCTCAGGCCTCACTTTTCTGAAATTAGCATAATCTCTTGAAGTCAAAAGATCTCGGACATAGGGTCTGCTATTCATCAAATTGTCTAATGTAACTGAATTACCATTAGAGTTAATTTTTGTTGAATTTTTCTTGGTCTCATTGGATAGCTTGGGAATTGGACCGGATCAGTCCTAGGATTAGTAGGTCCGATTCCCCGTTTCCGGGGTGGGGGGACTGGACCGCCCAGAAAACCGATCACCCCTAGTTACTAGGGCCTTGCTCTCCCCATGGTCGAGGGACTACCTCAGCCGGCCCTTTCTAGCAACAGCTAGCGGTGGTGGCTGCCCACTTACGAGGGTCTTGTGGCGGCCCCTTTCTAGCAATAGCTAGCTTGGTTCCTTCTTTTTTCAAAATAAAATTTCTGCATCTCATTTTCCTAATTGAATTTAAGTAACATTTGGAGAGAAAAATAATAAAGATGTCACATAGGAAATAATAAATAATAAATAAAAAGCCATGAAACCATTTTTTGTCAGGCAAATTGGGGGAACTTAACAAATTCACTTAATTATATCAATTCGGTAAATTTTTTGGACTTGATTGTATTCTTTGAAAGTTTTAAGATTTAATTATATTTTCGCGACAAGTTAAGACTTACAGTGCATTTATGTCTTAAATTTCTTCGTTTTTTTTTCTAGGAATAAATTACATAAAAAATCATAAGCAGTTTTTCTCAGACTTTTGGTGTACTTTTTTTTTTCCGACTACTTCTCACTTAATGTTGCTGATGTGTCCCCACGTGGATGCCAAATCAGAAAAATAGATGAAAAAGGATTTAAAAAATTAGAGAAGCAGAAAAAAAAAAGAAAAAAAACGATAATTAACAAGAGAAAAATCAAACTATGGTGTGCACAGAGAGAGAGAGAGAGAGAGAGAGAGAGAGAGAGACCACGTTGTACTTTTTCAAAAATAAGCCAGACTTTCGAGTGGAGTGTACTTTGGGCCAAATGAATACGACTTATGATGTCAATTTCCCATTTGTGTCCTGATATCTAATTGAATTATAGTCCAGACTTGATAGGCCCTCCTACATTCCCATCAGCTTACTATTTTGTATGTTCCTGACAAGGCTGAGCCCCAAGGATCATTGTATTGGTGGACATGCCCTCCAAAAGCAAGCCAATAGGTTTTAACCCCTAAATAATCGGATGTACATCATGGGAAAAATTTGTCAGAAAATTACAACACGGTCATTTGAATCGTAATTTTTTTAACAATTTACCAACTTAATCCTTCAGTCAATTTTGACAATTTACATAGTAAGCATCGGTTGTCTTACATATCATGATTGGCACTGATGTGGGGATTTCTATAATTTTTTTGGAGCTTTTCTCCTTCTTTTTCCTTTCTTTTTTTCCCCTTCGAGGAATTTGGGTTGCCAGGGCCTATAGGGTCCCCAAGGCCCTGCCCTGGCGACATTCGCTAGCATGGGCAAGGACATTATGGCTCTCACTTGATTTGGGTGAGGGTTGCCTTGTCTTGACGACCTTGCCAACCTAAATTCAATGGAGGAAAAAGGGAAAAGAAAAAAAAAGGAAAAAATTTCAGAAAAATAAAATATTTTATAAAATTGTCCACATTAGCATTAGCCGTGTCACATAGGATGGTGACATTGACTGACTACATAAGTATTTTCCATAAAAAGTTTATCCGAATTAAGTTGGCAAATTGTAAAATTAGGATAAAATTGACAGAGTTTTTTTTTTAAAATTATAATTGAATTGATCGTCGTACAATAGGTTTATGACTTTTTGAACAATCATCCCCTTTCATGCATAGGTGCCAACATCTCTCATTTTATCAATACAACACATTTATGACTAAATTTGGGCTACTGATTTGTCATTGATAAACTGGGCAACTCATTTGAGTATGTTTCCCTAAAACTAGTTTGGTTCACGAAGCAATGTGTGCCAAACTCACAGTAACTATCTCTATAAAGCCAAATTTTCGTTGGCACTTTCAATCAAAACTTATTATTATAATCAAGGCGAGTTTATTATATAGTTAAAGTTGACAATTGAGGGAAATTCAGCTCCACTTTTCAGTTAACTACCTCTATAAGATGAGGGTTCGAGAAGAGATCCAGAGAGGACCGAGAAGAATTTCGGAGTTCTCTTGGGCGACCCGACTCAAGATTTCGCCGCGGAAGGCTGTGCCGACTATAGACTTCGGCGCTTCGGAGATAACTTAATCGTAGAGCGTAGCTTTTACGACGACAGAGCTTGCGTTTTACTAAGAAAAATGGTACTTTGCTTCACTAAAAATTTCGGGGACAAAACATTTGGTCGAGACAAAACACACAAAACTAGCAGCGTTTGGCTATGTGCGTAGACTAGCTTTGCTAAAAAAAGAAAATCATTTTATACATATATATAGTTGACATTGGGTTGACGATCAATAGTTTTTATGGGAGAGGTGATCGTACGATTGGCCTAGTCGGGCTTATCAGATCACACCCAATTTATCGCACAGGCTTGTCCTCTAATAAAATGTACAGTGTAGATTGGGCGAATTTGGCTTGGGCATAGCAGGTCGGGTTTGGGTATGTTATATAACCAAATGTCCTTTCTCAATCTTGTTCCAAATGGCCTTCGAGGGCGTCAATGTCAAACCATCTTTGTTTCTAGGGACAAATTTCTAGTAAGAAATAGATTATTCTATTTTTATCCCCTCGACGAGTTTCTAAATAGAAAAACACATTTGACGATGATGCAAAAGTTTTGTTTCCGAAAAAAAAAAAGAGTTCATTTAATAGGCATTCTTAATTTTTATTTTTGGCGCCAATGGGCAAGGGGAGAACAGTAGGGTTGGGCGATGGCTTATGATGGTATGTGGTGGGTGGCCAGCGAGGGCGAGAGATTGGCGGTGGCCAACAGTTGTTGACAATTTGTTGTGGCCGGCGACGGCGGCGGCAGGTAGGGAGTAGCAAGGACGGGTGATGAGAAAGATTTTTATTTCTCATTATGTTCCATAAATAAACGGTACAAAACTTGTACTTTTACTTTCTGTTCTAGACTTATTTTTGAGTTAAAAAATTTGACCTAGTATTATAAAAATAAAATTACGTTAGTAAAGGGCTTTTTGCTCCAAACCAGTCTCGGAAGATAAAAAAAAAAAGAGAGACACGGAATAATTATCATTTGCACTTTCAGTCTATTTGACCCAAACGCGTTTGTGATAAACTAGGTTCGTGATCAACTCTAGTCAATGAAAGAACACAAAATTCAACTACTGATAAGTCGACTCATCGACAGCTAATGCGAACAGCATTAAAGTAGTTCCATTGAAAAAAGATGCTAATCAGGATAGATTGGTAACAAAATATTAGTGTTTAGACACGACTTGATTGTAATTTGTCACCACTCACTTTCGTATCTACAAAGGCACGAACCGACAAATACCCTTCATGAGTTAAATTTTATTTTCCCATTAGTACACGTTGTTTATTCTTAATATAGACACGGTCCACGTCCATCATGAATTGAGTGATTCGAATCATGCCGATCCTTCACCTGAATCGGTTTTTCCATACTTAGGTCAGTTGGAACCCACGCTGGACATGTGCAACCACACCTTATTTCGAAAAGAAGAAACTGGAATTGGACGCTGTCATAGTCTTGCTACCTTCAAATGTACACTATCGATCGAAAGAGCACATGGCATGCATGATCCGTTGTGGACTCGAACGAGACCCTAATCAATTCAGGCTCCCATCCTCTCGATCGTATCATCAGGATCCTTCCTCTTCTCACATCGATCACCAATAAAGAAATGGAGGGAAAATGGCCAATGACTTCGGTAAAAGCAAGAAATTGATAATAGAATATGGTCCACATTGAGGAGAGCATACTTCTCTCAAACGAAAAATCATCGTTCTGCCACATAAAAATGATTCATCTGCCCTCTAAAACAGGGTGTTGTACTCTGATTCGATCACATTCTCGGCTATGCACGAAGCATCAATTGGTAATGAAACCCTAAAACAGAAGGTGAAAAAAGAAGAAGGTGCCTTTATGATTTTGCTAAGCAAGGAGTACAACGAGGGAAGTTATTATTAATCGTGGGCAGTTGCTAGAAACGTAGCACGTAGAGAAGCCCACCAAGAGCAAGAGAAGTGGCGAAATCAGCGGCATTCATCCCCAAGTGGAGGGAACTGGAGGCCCCAGAATCCTGTGGAAAGTTGTTGTAGTAATATGGGAAATACGGCACTGGAGTCCCGCTCGTGGCTGGCGGAGGCGGGGAAGCAGAGATGCTTCCGGTTTCCGGCGACTCGCACACGCTGCACGCCGGCGGCATTGGTGGCGGCGGGCACTCGACATCTGGCGGGGGAGGCGAGGGCGGGGGTGGAGACGGCGGGGGCGGGCACTCGACTACCGGCGGGGGTGGCGGGGGCGAAGGCACGGGCTGGCACGGGTTGTCGCATTCGGCGCACATTGTGCATGTAACTTGGTCCCTGGAGACTACTGCTGCAACTGTAGGCGTTGTCGTGGACGCCTCAGATTTGACCGCGACTCTCGTTGCTGTTGACGTGGTTGACGGGATCGCAAGCCCGAAGATTAGGAAGGTGACAAACAAGCGGGGAAGGGAAACTTCTCTCGGATCAACCATCATTGCTGCGGTTCAAGGGAGAACAGACCAAAATCCTCTGGTGATGAAGGAGGAGGAGGAGGAGGAGGAGGAGGAGGGCAGTGAATTTGGATGATTTGGAGAGACGTGAGAAACTGGAGGATTCTCAAGGAGGGTGGCTTTATGAAAAGGTGGAGAGAAGAAGGAGAAGAGGGAGAGAGGATGAGATGAGATCACGAGGGCTTAAAACTTGAAAAAGTTGATGTACTTTTTTTCCAGTTACTTCTCACTTAATTTTTCTGATTCGTCACCACGTGGAAGCCAAATAAAAAAAATAGATGAAAAAGGATTTAAAAAATTAGAGAAGCACAAAAAAAGCCAAAAAAAATTTAACAAAAGAAAAATCAAACTATGGCGTGCACACATAGAGAATCATATGGATTGATTTAGCAATGCTGAAATTTCTATTTTGTTTATTGAATCACATGAAATTTGACCCACCCCGTATATGGAATGTATGAATTGCATATGAATGGAGGAATAAAGACAATTTGGTATTTAAATTGGAATTAGTGAAAACTTTCTTTAATATAGGTTCGATATTCTTAATTTCATTATTCCTAAAAAATTGAATGACTGTCCTTTTTTTAGGGGGCAGGTTTTGGATTTTTTTTTTTTTTAAGGATCGAATGGCTGCCTCCGGGAAACGGCACACCTACCTTACGGCAGGGGATCCGTTTCCAAACTCTCGAGTGGACTGTACTTTGGGCCAAATGAATATGACTTATGATGTCAATTTCCCTTTTGTGTCCTAATATCTAATTGAATTATGGTCCAGACCTGATAGGCCCTCCTACATTCCCATCGGCTTACTATTTTGTACGTTGCTGATTTTTTTCATTCTTCTTTCTTTTCTAATTTTTTTTATCTACGATTTTATTTAAATCTACAAAAACAAAGGTTGGGGCATATAACCAGACAAGCCTGAGCCCCAAGGATCATTGTATTGGCGGACATGCCCTCCAAAAGCAAGCCAATTGGTTTTAACCCCTAAACTGGGTTAGGTCAAAGCCACCCAATGATTGAATCTACATCGTGAGGGAAATTTATCAAAAAAAACTTATAAAGGCGGTCAATTTAATCATAAATATTTTATTTTACTAATTTTTATAACTTTTTGATAATTTGCTAATGTAATCATTCAATCAATTTTGACTGAAAAATGCTTACGTAGGTATGTATTTTGCATCGGCTGTCCTACATTTCCCTTACATATCATGGCCGGTATTAATGTGGGAATTTTTATAAAGTTTTAGAATTTTTTTCCTTCTCCTTTCCTATTTTTCCCCTTCAATGAATTTTTGGCCGATGGGTTTCCCAAGGCCCTGGCGACATTTGCCGAGATGGGCAAAAACGTTGTGGCTCTCACATGGTCTAGGTGAGGGTTGCCTTGTCCCGATGACTCCGCCGGCCTAAAATTCGATGAAGGAAAAAAAAGAAAAGAAAAGAAAAAAAGTTCAAAAAAAATTTGTAAATTTGCCCACATCAGCACTAGCCATGTCATATAGAATGACTAGCGCTAATTGATCACATAATCATTTTTAGACAAAATTGATTGGAATGATTACATTGGTAAATTGTAAAAATATTTAGGATAAAACATTTGGTCGAGACAAAACACACAACATTAGCATTTTGCTATGTGCATGAACTAGCTTTGCTAATAAAAGAAAATCAATTTGTACTTATATAGTTGACATTGGGTTGATGATCAATAGTTTTATGGGAGAGGTGATCATAAGATTGGCCTAGTCGGGCTTATCAGATCACACCCAATTTAACGCATAGGCTTGCCCTCTAATAAAATGTACAATGTAGATTGGGTGAATTTGGTTTGGGCATGACATATCGGGTTCGAGCATTTATAACCAAATGTCCTTTCTCAATCTTGTTCCAAATGGCCTTCGAGGGCGCGAATGATAAGCATTTTTGTTTACGGGGACAAATTTCTGGCAAGAAATAGATTACTCTATTTTTATTCCCTCGACAAGTTTCTAAACCGAATAAACGCATTTGATGATGACGCAAAATTATTGTTTCTGGAATAAAAACATTCATTTGATAGGCACTCTTAATTTTTATTTTGGGTGCCAATGGGCAAGGGGAGGCCAGTGGGGTTGGGCAATGGCTTATGATGGTAGGTGGTGGGTGGCCAGCAAGGGTGAGAGATCGGCAATGGCTGGCGGTTGGTGACGATTTGTGGTGGCCAGCGATGGCGGTGGTTGGTAGGGAGCAGCAAGGGCGAGTGATGAGAATGATTTTCATTTATGTTCCATAGATAGAAAAATAGAAAACTTCTACTTCTAATTTATGTTCCAAACTTATTTTTGAGTTAAAAGTTTGTCCTAATATTGGAAAAATAAAATTACGTTACTAAACAGCTTTCTGTTCCAAACCAATCCCCGGAGATAAAAAAGTTAAAAAAATAAAGAGAAATGGAATAATTATCATTTGTGCTACCAATCTAGTTGATCCGAACGTGTTTGTGATCAAGTAGGTTTATGATCAACTCTAGTCAATATAAGAACACAAAATTCATTTACTGATAAGTTAACTTATCCACAGCTAATGCGCACAGCATCAAAGTAGTTCCATTGACAAAAGATGCCAATCACCATAGATCAGCAACAAAATACTAGTGTTTAGACACGAGTCGGTTATAATTTGTCACCTCTCACTTTCGTATCTACAAAGGCACAAACCGACAAATACCCTTCATGAGTTAAATTTTATTCTCCCATTGGTACACGTTCGAGCAATTCGGATGATGCGGATCCTTCACCGCTACTTGGTGTTTCAAAATCGGTTTTTTCCGAAATTAGGTGAGTCAGAACCCCCGCTAGAGATGTGCAACCACTATCTTATTTTGAAAAGAAGAAACTTGAATTGCTATTTAAGTCCTAAATATTTTACAACTTTACCGGTTCAGTCCTAATTTTTTTTTATCAAATAAGTCCTAACCATTTTGCAACTTTGTCGATTAAGTCCTTTCGATGGATTTTGGCCGGAAATTACTTACATGGCGACGATGTGACACGATTGGACTTCGTTGGCGACGAAGTGGTGTGATCGAATCTTGCCGGCGACGATGTGGTGTGATCAAACCTCGCCGATGACGATGTGTTGACGATATGGCAAAAACAACGTCGTTTTGGCATAAAAATTTTTCCTTGACCCACATGGTATCAGACCCACCCACCACTGCCGTTCACCGTTCATTGCCACCCGTTTGCCGTCGCCGTTCACTGTTCGCCGCCACCGTTTGAAGTCCAGATTCAAGCTTGAAAACCAGCGAGATTCAAGCTCCAGACCTCCTTCCCTCAGATCTGACCAAAGGATTCGAGCTTTCTGCAATTTCTGGGTCTTCTTCCGTCGCTGCGCAGATCTGAGGGAAGAGGAACTCGCGCACTCTTGCACGTTGAACGCGAGACGCCAGAAATTGCAGACCAGAGAATTCTCGGAGTACTCCGAGATGGGTCTCCGAGGACGAGAGGGAAGAGGAGGTCTGGAGAGTTCTTTGGTCTTGAGGAGGATCCAAGATCTGCAGGCGAGAATCCCTCCGCAGGACATCTCCCAGCGCCTCCCGCGCCTCCACGCTCACTCACTCGCCTCCAACACCGCTCTCGCGCTTCAGTTGAACTCTCAAGCCGCGTCATCGACGTGCTCTCGCGCTCCAGTTGCCTCGCCTGGCCCTTGCAGGCCGCGGCAGCCTCCCTGCCCTCACCGCTCTTGCCTGCAGCCGGTGAGGGCTTCGCTGCCGTCTAGAGTGGCTGGCCAGCTCCAGCGGTCAGGGGCGGTCAGGGGAGCTTGCCGGCCAAGTGTTCTTTTTAGAAAAAGAAGAGAAAAAAAGAAAAAAAAATTTGAGGTAAAATTTTGTCGCCACATTGTTGCCGGTGACGGTCGGTCACGTCACATAAGCATTTTTCCGGCCAAAATCCGTTAGAAAGACTTAATCGGCAAAGTTGCAAAATGTTTATGACTTATTTGGTAAAAAAAAATATTTATGACTGAATTGACAAAGTTGCAAAAAGTGTAGGACTTAAACAACAATTGTCCCCATAATTTTTGCTACCTTCAAATGTATACTATCGATCAAAAGAGCACATGGCATGCATGATCCGTTATGGACTCGAACAACCCTAATTAATTCAGACTCCCATCCTCTCGATCGTATCATTAGGATCCTTCCTCTTCTCACATCGATCGCCAGTGAAGAACTTGAGATAAAACGGCCCATAACTATGGTGAAAGCAAAAAATTGAGAATAGAATATGGTCCACATTGAGGAGAGCATACTTCTCTCAAACGAAAGATCATAGTTCTGTCACATAAAAATTATTCATCTGCCTTATAAAACGGGGTGTTGTACTCTGATTCGATCAGTTTCTCGGCTATGCACGAAGCATCAATTGGTAATGAAACCCTAAAACAGAAGTTAAAAGAAAAGGTGCTAAGAAAGGAGTACAACGAGGCAAGTCATTACTAATAGTCGGCAGTTGCTAGAAATGTAGCACGTAGAGAAGCCCACCAAGAGCAAGAGAAGTGGCAAAACCAGCGGCATTCATCTCCAAGTGGAGGGAACTGGAGGCCCCAGAGTCCGCGGGAAAGTTGTACAATTGATATGGGAAATACGGCACTGGAGTCCCGCTCGTGCCTGGCAGAGGCAAGGGACCGGTTTCCGGCTGCTCGCACCCGGTGCACGGTGGCGGCATTGGCAGGCACTTGACACATGGCGGGGGCGGGCACGGTGGGGGTGGCGGGGGCGGGCACGGCGGGGGCGGGGGCGGCGGGCACGGGACTACCGGCGGGGGCGAAGGCACGGCGCACGTCGTGCATGGAACTTGGTCCCTGGAGACTACTGCCGCAACAGTAGGTGTTGTCGTGGACGCTTCAGATTTGACCGCGGCTCTCGTTGCTGTTGACGTGGTTGACAGGATCGCAAACCCGAAGATTAGGAAGTTGAAAAACAAGGGAAGCAGGGAATTTTTTCTCGGATCAAGCATTATTGCTGCAGTTCAAGGGAGAACAGACCAAAATCCTCTGGTGATGAAGGAGGAGGAGGGCAGTGAATTTGGATGATTTGGAGAGACGTGAGAGACTGGAGGATTCTCAAGGAGGGTGGCGTTATGAAAAGGTGGAGAGAAGAAGAGGGAGAGAGGATGAGATCACGACTCACGAGGGCACGTGTATTTGTAACCGCAACATATTTCGTGGTTTGTCATCTACGGCAATATTATCATAATCATCTTACAAAACACAAAATAAAGAAATGGACGAGGACGAAGACGAAGATGAAGACGAAGACGGCGGCATCTTTTCATGCCTCTCGAGTTTCTATCTACCACAACATCATTGGCTCTACGTAAAAGGAGCCAAAGGGCTTTCGAAGAGGCCAGCTCGACCTCCCCGACTTGACACAACATGAGGGAACGCCTCTGGCAGCAATTTTTTATTTTTTTGGTAATTGAGGTGTTCGGGCCAGCTTACGTGCATCTCAACTATTTTACGGGGAAGACTATCACAACAACCCACCGCCATAACCCCCACTTAAATCACATGCACTTTCATGGAGAATTGATCTAAAGACTTCAACAAAATTCAAATTTGCCATACCAGCTGGGCTACCCATGAGTGGATTCTCTAGCAGCATTTTTATCCCTACTTAAACAAAGAAACATGGAAGCGAAGGGACTTTCATTCATGGGGGAGAAAGCTAGATGTGATTGGATTCCTTAAAGTCTACGCTCGCATGTGGTTCGAGAGAGTTCGATACATGCATGTGGTAGACCTAATTAATAAAGTCATTTTAGGTATTCTTTTCTCCTAAAGAAGAAAATTGAGACGATTAACCTGAATGTTCAAATAATATTACTAAATCATATTAACCACAAAAATAATAATATTTTTTCACAAAGATAATAGTACTAAATCGTTATTATATTGAGACGTTTTGACCTGTGTTGCGATCAAATATTTTTTTAAGGTAATTCGAGACCCGTTTTTCACTTTTCGAAAACTAGATATCCATATAAGTTCTTGGTTTCCTCTTTGGAGCTGGACCACCCTAGGCATATCCACCCACTAGTAAGAGCGATTGCTCTCGACAATCAAGAATAGTACTAAATCATATTAACCACACAGGATCCTAGAATGCATATAGATTGCATATAGACACTGTTTTTCAGAGTTCTATTAAAAATGACTTGCGGATTCTTGTTAAACAATAAACTAAACAAAAAAAATCACGGCATTCAACGCACCGTTTAACATCATTTCACGTCCAGTCGAAACAAGTCTTTGAGAAGTAAGATAATTGAAGGGATTCGGATCATCTACTCTGCTGATGAAGCGGAGTAGATTGATCTGCTGATGAGAGCCGTTTGATCATTGATCGGACATCTATTTTTTTTTTCGGAAAAAGAAGGGGGCCTACTCCTTTTTGCTTTTCTTTTTTCGAAAAAAGACAGCCGTCCAATCACTGCAGCAGATCAGTATGCTCTACTTCATTAGCAGAGCAGACAATTCATTTTCTAATTGAAGTGCGTACCAAATGCAATGTGAGGTGACTGTTCGACTTTGAACGCGACACATGTCCTCGGTCAACATTTTCTTTTCCAAACACCAATGCATCGGACCTGGCATTTTCTCCAATGGCGGATCAACGATTCGCTTTACCTGCTTGAGCACGAGAAAACGTGCGTACCAAACACCAAGTTTCACCTTGCAAGCTTTCATTAGCTCTCACGCATGCTGTCGGTCATAGGACGACAAAGATAAATTTTATCTTTTGGGAAGTGTACGCAACTGCTATCCAGTGACACATTCCGGTCGCAATTTCGACAAGGCTCACATTGAAGAAGATCCGCGGTAATTGCAAGAAGCATCCTTGCTGCAACTCATACTTACACCTGCGAGTGAGGAAGCAAGATTTGAACGTTGATAATAAAGTGGGCTATCAGAAACATGAAGTGGAGTTCAGCAAGACTTTCACCGATTAATCAAACGGAGACTACTCAATTGAGATTCCGTGACAGATCTGATCCCCTTACAGCAAGTGATTGGGTTCTTCATGCACTGGGAACCGTTCAATTTTTGATCGGATGATTCCTAATGCATGAGGGGCAGACCCTTTTTTTTGTTTTTTGTTTTAAATACAACTAGAACCATTTGATGGTGATTGGATGACTCTAGAAGGAAGCAGATTACTTGCCCCAAGGGCATGTGATATATTTCCTTTCGTGACTAGCCATATATGTACCCTTTCTCTTTTGTCTTCATCCATTGCATGATGAGTGTGATGACATCTATTGAATACCTAAAACCACGTGTCGTGTTACGAGGAGAAAAGGGAAAACTCGATAAACAATCAACAAGGGAACAATGGCATGTGTAGAACAACAACAGTCATAATTGATGTTAGAAAGTCTAACTCAAAAAGCTTAAAATTATAGGTTGGAAGAAATTACATGTATTGAAAGATCCGATATGCTCAATCATCAAGGGGTGCAAAATATTTTAATAGTAGGATTGTCTTAGGGGTGCGTTTGGTAATGGTTCTGGTTTTTGATTTCTCATTTTTGGATTAATTTGTGACGACAAACCTATTTAACAAATACCCTTAAAATTTCCATTTTCATTATGAAAAAAAAGACCGGGAAATGTGCAGATCCTTTATTTACTCTTGGCCATCCACTTAGCAAATTGTCCACCTAACATATTATTATTATTATTATGAAGGCATGGATTCAATTTGTAGAAGTTATTGTCTTGGATAATAAAAAAGTGTTTCATAAATCAAGCTATTGTCTTTACTAACATTTTTTAAATTAAATGAAAAAAATGCAGGGACAAAAATTTTGTGCAGTTACTAAACGCATTTATGTTATTTTTCTAATCTAGGGACAAAAAATTTGTACAGTTTCAAACACTTTTCTCTTTCAAAAAACTTATCCGAGAATCATTTCTGAAAAAAAAAACTCATTCTAAAAAAAAACTATTTTTGATATGAGAATGGTTATCGAACGCACCCTTAAAAGTACTATTAATTTCGTATAATGCCTCTATACCATCGTTCTTTGATGCGAAACTAAAATATTGATTTGTCACTGATGCAATTTTACAGAATGAGATTCGATGATTTTTACTTCAAGAGAAAAATGCTGAGTAGTTCAAGCTTTCTCTATTCTAGAAGACCGATTACGAAAATTAGTCTTATGTCAGTTGCTTCCGTCGCGTCTGGAGCGGGGCTTCATTCCTTGTTGTCGTTGCTGGCGGAGCACTAAGTAACGCTAGCATTTTCCGGGGGTGTTGCGGCGGTACATAGGACGACTCTGATGGTGGAGGTGGCTGCTGGTCAAGGAGACAGGGTATAAGAGAGGAATGGTGAGAAAAAAAAACAATTTTCAATAGGAAAAATCTGTAGTTTTGTCTGGCCAATGTCTGGCAATTGCTAGGTGAAGGGTTCGAGAAAAGTTGGGTCAAGTCCAAAATTACCCGGAGTTTTTCGCCCTTGAAGTATTTGATTTGTTAGAATGCGACGTGATACAATAAGGTAACGCACCTTTCCTCGTTAAAGGAATTTCCTATGTCCTCATCCAGTCCTTCTTGTACATAAGACATGAATCCCCCCCCCCCTATTCTTCAGCAGTGAGAATCAGAGTGGCCTAGTTATAAATTGGGAAAATGACTCAAACAACCTCTAAGTTTTGATCCAATGTGCATGCAATATGAATTTTGAACTTTTGATTTGTCCAATATAATCTATAAATTGTACCTCAATATGCAATATGAGCGTAAACTTTGAATTGATAAAACGTGATCCTTGGATTTTTTATAATATTTTCATTCAAATTCATAGACAATAATGAATATTTTCATATAGTTTAAAGACTAAATTGAAAATTCATGGACCACATTGCACATATTGCACTGAATAAATTAGAAATTCGGGAATTACATTACACATTTGACCAAAATTGAGAAACCATTCGTGTCATTATCCCTTGCAAAGTTGCCCCTTAGAAGATATGCCATAACATGAAGGAGTGGGACCTTATCAACCACACCAGCTTGGCGACGCGACTTGAATCTCTTGGCCTTTGATTCTTACATCGTGCAAAAATAGCATGGTGACTTGGGAGTAGAAGAAGAGCCCAGTCCACACATCGGTCGGCTAATGCCATAATTAGAAACAGCGGGCAGTCCTCGGACAAAACTCGATTAGGACGAAGGGTCGCCGCGACTTCGTGTCGTCGGGTTGCACGGTGGATCGGGTGAGCGAGTGTAGAAGGCGCCCTCTGCTGACCACGCAAAGTTTTTCACTTTCAGCACGACAGAATCTCGGTGAAAACTCTGTCTCAGTCACACGCAGCAACCCACGACTAAGCCGTTCGTCTTTTCTCGTTAAACCCCTCCAATGATGATTGAAGAGCATCGCGAGCCTCGACGAGACATGCCCGTTTCGTCACGAAGAGAAGAGACAAAACCATGCGTCCTGAGACCAGTAATGAGTTCAAATCACCAGAAACTTCCCCCGAACCATCCTTCTCCTTCCACTTCTGGAGTTTTTCTCATCATCCTGGAGAATTTGAGCTGGCAAAGAAACGGGATAGGCCTGTACACACGCATCGATAGGACCCTCTTGAGCCCTTCCATCTCCCCCCTTTAAAACTTGTGCCGCCACCCCGCGGCGGAACGGTGAGATGGCCCAGAAACATCCCCAGATGAAAAGCCGGATTTCATCCACCGACGACGACGACGACAGGGAAGACCATGCCGCCTACCTCTGGTGGCGGCTGGCGGCGGGGTAAGAGGAGTGCATGCGGCTTGCCGGCCGGCCGGAGGCGGCGGTGAGCGTCGCCAGCGGGCTGAGCCCGAGGGTGAGGGTGCTGAGAGAGATGGAGAGGCTGGCGCTGGTGACGCCGGACGGGCCCGACGAGGTGAGGCAGAAGCTGTTCATGTACCGGGCCGGCGACTTCTGGGTGCTGACGGCGGGGCTGAGCAAGGAGGAGATGGATATCCCGGCCACCAAGACGGTTCTTCTGGTGGGGTTCGCCGGCTCCGGCGAGAGCTCGCTCATCAATCTCATGTACAGCGTGTTGGGCCGGGCCGGGCTTATCCCGTTCGCTCAGTCTTGTGTGGGGTGAGGAAGCCGCACACACCCTTAATTTATTTAATTATTTCGTCCTCATTTTTAATTCTTCTTCGCCACAAAACAAGAGTAATGTAACCCAAGAATTTTATTAAAAAGAAAGCAATTGCATTGTGTTGAAGATTGTCACATTGCTTATCGATTCGTCATTAATATAAAGTTCAACATTCCTCGAAAAGAACGAGGAAATTCTCCTGTGTACTATTGATTCGTTAGAAAGGATTAGAAGATGGAATTTTTTTTAGTTTTGGTACATGACGTTGGGGACTTAGTGTCCAAGTCCCCTAAAATAAGTGAATGAGAACGAGAGAACCATTGGAACACTTCGGTCATCTTTTTCCCTTCGATCACCATGGTGACAGTTCGACCCAAAAAGCATCATTTTATACAGTTTCGGGTAAAAACTGAACCTTATGATTTTGAAGAGACATCATGTATTCATTCATTCAGAGTCAAGTTGTGCGATATCATTAAATCAAATACGGTTGAGTTTGTCAAATATTCCCTTGTAGTACCACAAGAAAGAGACAAGGTTCGTTCTATCTTGGGAGACGTTTTGCCGGTTGCCTTGGTACTGGATTAAGGGGGCAAAAATTGTCTTAAGGACACCACATGAATTCGTCAGGTTCAAACCTAAACGAATATGCGCTCAAGCATTCCAATGATTTTGGGCTCGAATTAACGCAGAAGCATTCAGATCAATTATTTTTTGTTCGCAAACGTTATTGTCTTCAATTGTTGTTTGTGAACACTATTCGATTGTTGTTTCCAATCTACCTTGCTGTTTTGAATGCTGTCCATGTGCCATTTGCTTGATTACCGAACATTGCCCTTATCTTTTCTATAACACATAATTTAGTGTTAGCATCAGCCTTGCTTAGTATAAAGTAGAAAGACTCCAGATAAAAACTTTTTTTGTTTTTAGTGAGTTTATGGCGAAACCATTCAAGAACATAATTTACTCAAATTGTAGGTGTTGCAGCATAACGTCACATCTTTCTGAAATTAGTTTCCACTCGAATGAGAACGTTTTGTTAAGAGGATTTCTCAGGGGAAAAGAATGTCGGGCTGTGCGCTTTTTCATGTCTCTGCAGGGAAATCTTCGAACTACATGACGATGTATCTCGAAGATGTGACCATTCGACCCAACGGATACCTTCTTTCATGTTTGGGTAAAAATCTAACATCATTGAAAAGGCATCATTTTTTCATTCATTCCCATTCGAGTTAAATGTGGTTATTCTGATATATTGTTGAGTTCGAAGAATTCTCCTTAAAGTACCACAAGAGAGGAAGAGATTCACTCTATCTTAAGAGACAGTTGTCCAGTAGCTTTGATACGTGTTTGAGGCGTGCAGTGCATTTGTTGGGCTCAAACCAACATATTTAGGTTATTATGTTTTCGGATTATTCAAGGCAAGTTTGTTTATTTTGTTGTTCATGAATGCTATCTAATCATCGTCTTTCAACAATTCTTTGTTGCTTACTGTGTTCTGAAACGTCTACTTGTTCGTTTCTACTTTGCTCCATCTTTTATTCCTGTTATGTTCGAACACTGTCCTTTCATAATTTTTGCAACACATCTGCCTTCTGAAACGGGGTGTTGTACGCTGATTCGATCACATTCTCGGCTATGCATGAAGCATCAATTGGTAATGACACCCTAAAACAGAAGGTAAAAGAAAAGGTTCTAAGAAAGGAGTACAACGCGGGAAGTCATTATTATCGTGGGCAGTTGGGCAGTGGCTAGAAACGTAGCACGTAGAGAAGCCCGCCAAGAGCAAGAGAAGTGGCAAAACCAGCGGCATTCATCTCCAAGTGAAGGGAACTGGGGGCCCCAGAATCCTGTGGGAAGTTGTAGTAGTGATATGGGAAATACGGCACTAGAGTCCCGCTCGTGCCTGGCAGAGGCAGGGAACCGGTTTCCGGCTGCTCGCACCCGTTGCATGGCGGCGGCATCGGTAGGCACTTGACACACGGCGGGGGCGGTGGGGGCGGACACGGCGGGGGCGGCGGGGTTGGGCACGGGACTACTGGCGGGGGCGAAGGCACGGGCTGGCACGGGTCGCATTCGGCGCACGTTGTGCATGTAACTTGGTCCCTGGAGACTACTGTTGCAACTGCAGGTGTTGTCGTGGACGCATCAGATTTGACCGCGACTGTCGTTACTGTTGACGTGGTCGACGGGATCGCAAACCCGAAGATTAGGAAGGTGACAAACAAGTGGGGCAGGGAAACTTTTCTCGGATCAAGCATTATTGCTGCGGTTCAAGGGAGAACAGACCAAAATCCTCTGGTGATGAAGGAGGGGGGCAGTGAATTTGGATGATTTGGAGAGACGTGAGAGACCGGAGGATTCTCAAGGAGGGTGGCGTTATGAAAAGGTGGAGAGAAGAAGAGGGACAGAGGATGAGATCACGACTCACGAGGGCACGTGTATTTGTAACCGCAACATATTTAGGATCGGCCCACAATCCTAGTAAAATAAAAAAAGCGAGAAAGAGAAAATTGAGACACGAAATTTACCTTAAACTATGATTACGTTTCAATCCAAAAATTGACTAAGTCAGGAGATGATTTCACTATATCACAACTCTCGCTACATCACTTAATTAGAAGTGAAAAAGAGTATATGTAGTAGTAGTTATTCATGAGTCCAAGCTCGTAATTAAATCCAAACTACTAATGAAAAAAATTACGGGCTTAAATCGTAAAGCCCTCTGACATCCGGGGAGTGTTGCCCCCATGAGATCCCCGCCGGAGCGAGACCCACGTACTTTCTTGTCGTTGGAGAGTATGAATCACATTTCAATAATTTGTCTTTTACAGCAATATTATCATAATCATCTTACAAAATACAAAATAAAGAAATGGACGTCGACGAAGACCAAGACCAAGACGGCGGCATCTTTTCGTGCCTCTTGAGTTTCTCTCTACCACAACATCATTGGCTACGTAAAAGAGGCCGAAGGGCTATCGAAGAGGCCAGCTCGACCTCCCCGGGTTGACACAACATGCGGGAACGCCTCTGGCAGCATCTTTATCGCTAATTAAACAAACGGAAGCGAAGGGACTTTTCGTTCGTGGACATTAACTTATCCACAGCTAATGCGCACAGCATTAAAGTAGTTCCATTGACAAAAGATGCTAATTACAAGAGATTGGTAACAAGATACTAGTGTTTAGACACGACTTGATTATAATTTGTAGGTGTGAGCAATGGTCCAGGGTCGATCCTGGACCGACCCTAGACCGGCCCAACTCGGACGGTAGTGCGGGTTGGTTCTTAGTCTTGGAATTTTAGGTTGGTCTAACTCGGACCAACCCGATATATATTATACATAATAATTAAAATGAGATGGACTTACTGAATCGCCATATATAATACAAATTGTGCACAGTGCAAATATGAGTTTTACTCAGGTGCCTACATAATACATGTAATGAAGTGTCAAGAAAAGGAACCTTTCTTCCTTCTGTTTTTTGCCGATCCCTAATTTGATAGAAGGACCTCGCTCGCCTTACCATCGCCCTCGCTCGCCACTCTTCATTGACCTTACTAACCTCACCATCGCCCTCGCTCATCGCTCACCTAGCTCGTTGCTCATTGTGCATCACCACTAGCCAAGCTCGTCACTTGCCTTGACCTCACTCCGGCAACTAGCTTTTCATCTTGGCTTCACTTGTGTCGCCCCATTACTCATCTAGTTTGTCGTGCCTCACTCGCCTAGCTCATCTCGACCTTGCTCACCACCGGTCACCCAACTTACAGCTTGCCTCGGCCTCACTCCTCCATCTATCCTCGATTTTGCTCGCCTAGCGATCCTGGGTTGACCCTAGAACCGAACCGAACCCATAGGGTAGGTCCAATCCTCTATCCATGCTCAACAAGGTCGGTCCTCGATTCTAAAAATTGAAGACCGACATTGTAGGGTTGGTCCTTAGATTAGGTGTTGGACTGGACCAACCCAACCAATGCTCACCCCTAATAATTTGTCACCTCTCACTTTCGTATCTACAAAGGGACGAACCAACAAATACCCTTCACGAGTTAAATTTTATTTTTCCATTAGTACATGTTATTATTTTTAATATAGACATGGTCGACATCCATCATAAATCGAACGATTCGAATCATGCCAATCCTTCACTTAAATTGTTTTTTTTCAAAGGTAGGTGATTGGAACCCACACTAGACATGCGTAACCATTTATTTTGAAAAGAATACACTCGAATTGGACGCTGTCATAGTCTTGCTACCTTTAGATGTACACCATCGATGGAAAGAGCACATGGCATGCATGATTCGTTGTGGACTCGAACGACCCTAATCAATTCAAAATCCCATCCTCTCGATCTTATCATCAGGATCCTTCCTCTTCTCACATCGATCACCAATAAAGAACTCGAGGGAAAACGGCCAATAACTATGGTAAAAGCAAAAACTTGTGAATAGAGTATGGTCCACATTGAGGAGAGCATACTTCTATCAAACGAAAAATCATTGTTCTGCCACATAAAAATGATTCATCCGCCTTCTAAAACGGGGTGTTGTACTCTGATTCGATCACATTCTCGGCTATGCATGAAGCATCAATTGGTAAGGACCCTAAAACAGAAGGTAAAAGAAAAGGTGCTAAGAAAGGAGTACAACGAGGGAAGTCATTATTAATCGTGGGCAGTTGCTAGAAACGTAGCACGTAGAGAAGCCCACCAAGAGCAAGAGAAGTGGCAAAACCAGCGGCATTCATCTCCAAGTGGAGGGAACTGGAGGCCCCAGAATCCTTTGGAAAGTTGTAGTAGTAATATGGGAGATACGGCACTGGAGTCCCGCTCGTGCCTGGCAGAGGCCGGAAAGCAGAGATGCTTCCGGTTTCCGGCGGCTCACACACGCTGCATGGCGGTGGCAGGCACTTGACATACGGCAGGGGAGACGAGGGTGGTGGCGGGCACAGGACTACTGGCACGGGCGGTATTACGATTGTAAGATTGATCAAATTCAATAATTCCAAAGAAAATGGGGTAGGTGATGATTTTTTTTATGGGAGCTTTTAGTGGCTCCTCACATGGCCATCTTGAGACATGGCCGTAGACCTTAAGGTATGTAACAAATTAAGAGGTGCCTTATATCATATGGAAAAGATGCACGTGGTGGTTGCAAGCTACAAGTTAAGTGGTGCTTTGTCTCACATCGAAGAAAATATATCTATGTGGCGGTTACTTTTTCTTGTTCAATTGAGAAAAGATGTATATATTTATTAGTCCAAGTGGATACAAACGTTAACCCATTATATCTAGTGGCAACGTTTTTCAGCTGTTATATATATATATATAACTTAACCCAAGTAGATGTTGCTTGCAATTCTTTTTGTTTTTTTAGATTTTTTGGAAAAATAAAATTGTTGTGTTTGTTAGCTATGTTGGTTGAGAGTTTTCTACTCATTGCTGAGATTCGTCTTAAGTGGGATGCCATGGTGTTGGGGTGTTGTGCTAGTCTCCCCTCAGATATAGGGGCCCGACTTTTTGGTGTTGTTCAGGCACGGGGGCGTATGATGGATTCCTCCTGTCATCAAAAATTTTATTTTTATATTCTTCGAAGAAGGACCACCCTAGGCCTATCCACCGAGTAGTTACAGCGTGTGCTCTCAACAATCAGGAGGATTCATATAGACATTGTTTTCTAGAGTTCTATTAAAAATGACTCAATAGATTCGTCTTGTTAAATAATAAACTAAGACTCCGTTCGTTTCACAAAAAATAACTTTCACGAAAATATTTTTCGACATTCGTTTAACGGAAAACAAGATAGTCAAGAAAAATATTTTCCATCGTTGGAAAAAATGAAAAAGAATTTCAATTTTTTTAGAAAGTGGAAAATATTTTCATCTTCTTTCTTCACCTTTAAACATTTTTCATCTTCTTTTAAAAGTAGCTTAACTAGTGGTCAGTCAATGTAAAGCAAAAAAAATTAGAAAAAAAAGAAAAGAAAATTTTTAAGAACGGTTTTTTTGTAACTTTCCTTAAATTTCAAACGAACACTTGAAAAAAATATTATTATTTTCCAAAAAAATGACTTCCTAAAAAATATTTTTCAGAAATGCTACATTTTCTGTGAAACGAACAGAGCTAAAATATATAAAAAAAAATTACAGCATTCATCGCACCGTTTGGTATCGTTTGTCGTTCTTTGGTAAATGGAACGGTCGAAGTGCGTACCAAATGCAATGCAGGGTGACCGTTTGACTTTGAACGCAACACGTGTCCTCGGTCAACATTTTCTTTTCCAAACACCATTGCACCGGACCTGGAATTTTCTCCAATGGCGGATCAACAATGCGCTTTACCCACGAGAAAACGTAATACCAACGCCGAGTTACACCTCGCAAGCTTTCATCACCTCTCACGCATGTTGTCGGTCGTGGGACGACAAAGACAGATTTTATAATTTGTGGAGCGTTCGCAACCGCTATCCAGTGACGCATTCCGCTCGCGATTCCGATAAGGCTCACATTGAAGAAGATCCACGGTAGTTGCAAGAAGCATCAGTGAGGAAGCAAGATTCGGACGTTGATCATGAATTGGGCTATCAGAAACATAAAGTGGAGTTCAGCAAGAATTTCACCGATCGATAAATCAATCGGATACTTCTCAGCTGGGATCCCGTGACTAGCCAGAACTGTACCCTTTCTCTTTTGAAAGTACTTAAATATTAATCTACACCTTCACCTAAAAACTTAAGCTTTTAGGATAGTTGGTAGTTGTTTATAAAACTTCATATGGTATCAGAATAAGAGGTCGTGAGTTCAAATCTTATCACTCACCAAGCCCCTTTTTATCTCCTTAAATATTTCGACGCTTAATACTAGGTAAAAAAAAAAAAAAAAGACCGGACTAAGCGTGAGGGAGAATGTGAAAATACTTAAATATTAATACACGCCTTCACCTAAATGCTTAAGTTTTTAAAACAGTTGGCAGTGGTCATCTATTGCATTGCATGACGAGTGTGATGACATCTATTGAATGCCTAAAGTCACTTGTTGTGCTACGAGGAGAAAAGGGAAAACTCGATAAACTATCAACAAGGGAACAATTGCATGTGCAGAGCAAAAATAGTCATAATGGATGTTAGAAAATCTACTCAAAAAGCTTAAAATTATAGGTTGGAAGAAATTACTTGTATCAAAATATCACATAAACTCCATTGTCAAGGGGCGTAAAATACTTCAACATTAGGATTGTCTTAAAGTACCATTAATTTCGTAGAATACCTCTATACCATCGTTCTTGATGCGAAACTAAAATATTGATTTGTCACTGATACAATTTTACAGAATGAGATTCAATCATTTTTACTTCAAGGGAAAAATGCTAAGTAGTTCAAGCTTGCTCTATTTTAGAAGACCGATTATGAAAATTAGTCTTATATCAGTTGCTTCCGTGGTGCCTGGAGCGGGGCTTCGTTCCTCGTCGTCGTTGCTGGCGGAGCACCAAGTAACGCTGGCATTATCCGGGGGTGTTGCGGCGGTACATAGGACGGCTCCGACGGTGGAGGTGGCTGCTGGTCAAGGGGACAGGGCATAAGAGAGGTATGGCGAGAAACAACAATTTAATTAAAAAAAATGTGACTACTTTTATCTGGCCAATAGCTGACAATTGCTAGGTGAAAGGTTCGAGAAAAGTTGGGTAAAGTCCAAACTTGCCCCAGGTCTTTTGCCTTGAAGTATTTGATTTGCTAGAATGGGATGTGATACAATGATGTAACGCACCTTCCTTTTCCTATGTTCCCATCCAATCCTTTTTGTAAGTAAGAGTTCAATCTCCCACCCCTTTCTTCAGCAATGGGAATCGGGGTGGCCTAGTTATAAATTGGGAAAATGATTCAAGCGATACCAATTTTCGAATTTTTAATTAATTTAATATAATTTATGAATGTTATTTCAATATGCAATGTGAACCTAAATTTTGAATCCGTGTAATGTGATTCCTAAATTTTTTGATAATATTTTAAAATTCGAATTCATAAACAATATTTAATATTTTTATATAGAACATGTACCGTAAGTTGAAAATTCATGGGCCGCGTTACATATTGAACTAAACTTTAGATATTGTACCGAATAAGTTTGAAATTTGGGAATTACATTACACATTAGGCCAAAGTTGAGGAACCATTTGTGTTGTTATCCATTATGAAGTTGCCTATCAGAAGATAGGCCATAATATGAAGGAGTGGGACAGCTTGGCAACACAACTTGAATCTCTTGGCGTTGGTGATTCTTTTTTTTTTTTTTTGGTCGAAAATACCTCGTTGCCATCTTCTCATACTCATATCAAAAGAAGTTTGATGAGACAATAAATTAAATCCAAAAGGCTAGTAGGAGGATGACCGACCCAATTACTCGGTAGAAATTTGTTCATTTGAGCTTTAGCAACCCAGTCCGCTGTCTGGTTAGAGCTTTTGAGGCAACGGGCCAACTTAAGATCTTTGAAACACACCGCGTGGGCTTGGGCTTCTGCAACAAGCACGTCTGCTTCCCACAACAGATCAAGACCATCTATTTCTAGCGCGGGCAGGTCTTCTCTTCTTCCACGAAGGGATTTTAGGGCTTCGACAACTGCAGCCGCTTCGGCTTGAATCCGCGACGCAACTCGAACTGTTCGTGCGATTACTTCAACGAGAAGGCCTCTGCTATCTCAACACACACAAAAATAGCATGGTGACTTGGGAGTAGAAGAAGAGCCCAGTCCACACATCGGTCGGCTGATACCATGATTAGAGACAGCGGGCAGTCCTCGGACAAAACTCGATTAGGACGAAGGGTCGCCGCGACTTCGCGTCGTCAGGTTGTACGGTGGATCGAGTGAGCGAGTGTAAAAACTGGAAAGGTGCCCTCTGCTGACCACGCAAAGTTTTTCACTTTCAGCACGCAAGAATCTCGGTGAAAACTCTTCGTCTTAGTCACACGCAGCAACCCACAACTAAGCCGTTCGTCTTTTCTCGTCAAACCACCCGAATGATGATTGAAGAGCATCACGAGCCTCTACGAGACATGCCCGTTTCGTCACGAAGAGAAGAGACAAAACCATGCGTTCTGAGACCAGTAATGAGTCCAAATCACGAGAAACTTCCCGCGAACCATCCTTCTCCCCCCACTTCTGGAGTTTTTCTCATCATCATCGAGAATCTGAGCTGACAAAGAAACAGGATAGGCCTGCGCACACAGCATCGATAGGACCCTCTTGAGCCCGTCCATCTCCCCCCTTTAAAACTTGTGCCGCCACCCCACGGCGGAACGGTGAGATGCCTCAGAAACACCCCCAGATGAAAAGCCGGATTTCATCCACCGACGACGACGATGACGGGGACGACCATGCCGCCTACCTCTGGTGGCGGTCGGCGGCGGGGTACGAGGAGTGCGCGCGGCTCGTCGGCCGGCCGGAGGCGGCGGTGAGCGTCGCCAGCGGGCTGAGCCCGAGGGTGAGGGTGCTGAGAGAGATGGAGAGGCTGGCGCTGGTGGCGCCGGACGGGCTCGACGAGGTGAGGCAGAAGCTGTTCATGTACCGGGCCGGCGACTTCTGGGTGCCGACGGGGGGGCTGAGCAAGGCAGAGATGGATATCCCGGCCACCAACACGGTGCTTCTGGTGGGGTTCGCCGGCTCCGGCAAGAGCTCGCTCATCAATCTCATGTACAGCGTGTTGGGCCGGGCCGGGCTTATCCCGTTCGCTCAGACTTCGTGTGGTAAGGAAGCCGCACACACCCTTAATTTATTTAATTATGTTGCCCTCATCTTTAATTCTTCTTCGCCACAAAACAAGAGTAATGTAACGCAAGAATTTTATGAAAAAGAAAGCAATTGCATTTCGCAGAAGATTGTCACGTTGCTTATCGATATATCATTAATATAAAGTTGAACATTCCGCGAAAATGAACGAGAAATTCTCCTCTGTAATGTTGATTGGTTAGAAAGGATTAGAAGCTGGAATTTTTTCTAGTTTTGGTACATTGTTCAGTGTTAGCATCATCCTTGCTTGGTAAAAAGTAGAAAGACTCCAGTGAAAGACTTATTGCTTTTATTGAGTTTACAGCGAAAACCATTCAAGAACATAAAGATTGAGTTATGGAAAACGCCTTTGAGGGGTCAAAGTGATGAGCTTTCTACATAATTTACTGAAATTGCAGGTGTTACGGCATAATGTCACATCTTTCTGGAATTAGTTTCCACTCGAATGAGAACGTTTTATTAAGAAAATTTCTCAGGGGAAAAGAATGTCGGGGCGTGCGCTTTTTCATGTCTCTGCAGGGAAATCTTCCAACTACACGACGATGTATCTCGAAGAGCACAACGTAGTGAGGTCGATGCGGAGCGGCTTCTGCGTCTACGACTCGAGAGGCTTCGACTATGGCCGCGTCGATGAGGCCTTGGGAGAGCTGTCCGATTGGATGAGCGAAGGCGTTCACCACAAACAGCTCTGCTCGAGGGCGGGGGATCGAGCTTTCACGGAGGACGAATCCGAGTTCTGTCCTTCCAGATCTTCTCCCAAGTTCGTGAAGAGGAGAGTGAATTGCGTCATGGTGGTCGTGGACATAGCCGAGGTCCACGAAGCGATGAAAGCTGGCGATTTCGAGCCGTTGAGAGCTACCGAAGAGCTGTTCTCGGCTCCTGCTTTTAGAAAATGCAGTGAGTCCTTAGCTTCACGCACTGCTTTCCCAGATTGTTTGTTAACATTTGCAATTCATTGGTCAATTGGGTGGATGCCTCTTGTGGTTGCAGATGAGAGTCCCCTCTTGATCCTGACGCACGGCGACTTGTTAACAGCGGAGGAGAGGATTGAGGCCCGTCTCAAGATATGCGAATGCCTCAGCATATCGGAGACGAGCGGAGTCTACGACATCGTGTGCCTCACGGAGTATGGCTTTCTCGCAGAAGAAGCGGACCCCGTCACGGCCTATTCTCTGGCAGAAGCCGTCTACCGGGCGTTGCTAATTTCAGACAGAGGTCACGTTCCCAAGAACGACTTCCGGGACTGGGCGGGCGCAGCGTTCTCGTGCCTGATGTGGCTCTTCGGCGCCTTCTTCGGTTTCCTTGCCGCCGTCTGCAATAAACTCGGGCAGCGGCGAAAAGGCTTTAGGATTTGAAGCTCCGGCACGAGCCTTGTTGGTTCGTCATCAGGCTGGATGGAGATGGAGGATTTAGCTGTGCTGACACTAACTGGGGAAGCTTGATGTACCTGAGCTAATCGACTGATCTTCCTTCCTTTTTCTTTTT
The DNA here is from genome assembly GCA_030064385.1 of Melaleuca quinquenervia. NCBI lineage: Eukaryota > Viridiplantae > Streptophyta > Magnoliopsida > Myrtales > Myrtaceae > Melaleuca > Melaleuca quinquenervia. Next base: position 4,448,787 of record CM057728.1, on the reverse strand, counting down.
GTCTCCCTCGTGATTGCGATGGAGATGAGGATGCAATAATGTCCCTGAAAGACTAGTCCTGTACTTCCACGAGGACGCTGAACCTCCTCAGATAAGGCACTCAGGAAAGTTATTGAGAGGGACGTTGGGGCGCGCATCTGTTGTTCTTGTAAATCGTTGAATGCCATGACTATTTCATATGTAAAGCGACAGGATTCCGTGAAATCAAGTGTACTTTTATTTTGGAAACATATTTTTCTAACAAAACTTAAGTTCGAAAGAATAATTTTCGCTTTAAAACAAACCAAAAGATACTTTTAAGAATATGATTAGTTTTGGTACTTGGACCCGAAACTCTATGTTTGAGCAAGAAAATTTCAATATTGGGTCTCGGGTCCTAATGTTCAGGACAAAGTCTCCAATGGCCATACCATGGCCCTCGACACTTGAGCCTGAGTCGATTAAGGCCGGGCCTAAAGCCCTACTTCCTGTGCCCGATGCCCCAGTACCCCAACCTAGATCCACAAAGGCCATACTTGAGTTCTCCACACTCGAGCTTTGGCCTTTGACACTGAAAGTTGAGTCCACAGAGGCTGTGCTATGGATCATCGATGCCCGAGCTTGAATTCTTAATTTATGAGATGTTCGCTTTTTAAACATATTTTTAAAAGCATTTGAAAATTTCAAATTTTTTATTTTAACAATTACAAAATACATCGTTTTTTAAAATTTTAAAATTTTCTAAATTTTTTCTTTTTTTTTTGCTTTTCCTTAATTGGTTTATTCCCAGTGCGATGGCGACGAATCGCTAGAGAGCCGAAACCTCGCCGACCTCAGGTCAGGCTCCACCTTGCCAAATTCAACAAGTTCAAGCTCACTCGAGGCCGGCAAGCTAGGCGAGGCTTGAGTCTTGCCAGAGGTTGTTCTAGCCTGGCTTAGCTTGCCGGCCTTGGATGAGGCTTCGACTCATTTGTAATCCGTTGTGGGCCACGGCAATGGCCCGCAACCGACCAAGGAAGAAGCCAAAAAAAAAAAGAGAGAAAGGATTGAAAAAAATTGAAATGACGAAACATGCCTTTTGAGCGTTCTATAGCATTCAGCCAAATATCGAAAATAAAGTCATTTTTGAAAAAGATTATTTTTCTAAAAAAAATTAAAAAATATTTTATCTTTCGAGAAATAAATGCATCCTAAATATAATTTAGCTGAATTTTGATGCATGCATCTAGTGCAAAAATTCAGTTAAGATTTGTCATGTTACGACATGACATCAGATACTTAAGTTCTGAGCTCCTTGTGATTGTCAATTAATAGTCTACATCTAGAGCAGCCTTGATGTGAAGTCGATAATAATATGCATCTCATAAAAAAGAGTTCCTCCATCGACTCTTTTCCACAATCCTTCTTCGCCTGATCGACGTCGAAAGAGAGAGAGGATGTCAACTCTGATCGACGTAGCGGAAGGAGCACTAGACTCCGAGCGCCAACATCGAGCGCCTCTTCTCCACCGTCCTTCTTCGCCTTCCCCTCCGCAGCGAGAGCCTCGCGATGAGGCCGAGCCGGAGATCGCGCCATCGACGTCGCCCGGCGACGGGGGTAGCCCTCGACCCTCGTCTTCTGATCAGCGGCTCGCTTCTCTCGACGTCTTCCGCGGCCTCACCGTCGCCGTACGCTTCTCTTACCTTTCCTTCTTGTTTATGGACAACGCGGTCATCTTCCGTTGCTTCAACCGCTCTCGATTTTGCTGATCGCAGTGGCTGAAGTGCTCATTTAGGTTATGCTTAAGCAGTTTTCAGTTTTCAGTCATACTTCAGCTGAATTAGCGGTTTATAGCCTTCGCGACTCTGTTATCTAGTAGCACTATTCAGTTGATGTAACCACAGACTGAGCATTTTCGAAGGTAATTTCCATTTCCGTTAGCGGATAGAATACATGTGCTTATGACTGTGTGGGCGAATTGATTGGAGCAATGAGCAGATTAACATTAATCCAGGTGGTGGCTTGTGTGAAGCTCGCAGTTGAATTCATTTCATGAAAGTGCTGGTCCTCTGGCCATCGATATTTCTTCCTGTTTCTAGCGTTTTAGCTCGAGGCGAATATCTAATCGCGGCACTACTGTATTGGCGTTTTCTGTTTTAGGTTAGCAAGGCGCTTATACTTCTGTGTTTTCTCATCTTAATGTTCCTTCATGTTTCCGTATCTTGCAGTTGATGATATTAGTTGATGATGCTGGAGGGGCTTTCCCAGCAATCAATCACTCACCTTGGTTCGGCGTAACACTTGCGGATTTCGTGATGCCATTTTTCCTCTTTGGAGTGGGCGTTTCTGTTGGTCTTGTTTTTAAGGTACCAACGCTTTTCGAATATCAAAGTCCAACGGGATCCTAGATACGGAGAAATATGTTGATCTTGCACATCAGTTTTTCTGGATGAAGCAGATCGAAATGCCTTTCAACTACTTGAAATAATGTGATAAAGGTTAAAAGGTTTTCTTAGTTGGGCAAACTATAGACTGAGTGTATAATGCATTGATGCTATTTATTTTGGGACACTAAAGAAATGGATTCTTAGCAATTGACAACATGTAGCGTAGAGTCCTACTAATTGTGGACAGGGACACTTGATGATGTTATAATGTAGTCTGAACTGCATATTGAAATGGGGAAAGATTTCTATAGCATGTCTCTATGAAAAGAAATCAATTACTTCTTGCACCATAGGAATTATGTTAGGGGGCTATTTCCTTATCTTAGATAAATCACTTCTACTTATTTGTGCCTCTCTGCAGAAAATATCTAGCAAATCATTGGCCACAAGGAAAGTCATAATAAGAACTCTTAAGCTCTTTCTTCTGGGTTTGTTACTGCAAGGTAAAAATTCCTTACTCATGTGCCATTTTTATACTGCTATCGTACATTATGCTTGCTGCGGTAACTCAAGACTGCTTGATGTTTCTGGTAATTCACTAGGTGGTTACTTCCATGGGCGTAATCAGTTGACATATGGAGTTGATGTGGGCAAGATTCGTTGGCTAGGAGTTTTACAGGTAGCACTTCTGACTTATGTTCATTTGTCGCATGCTTTGATCTTCTCTGGTTGAATATTTTTTCCTGGCTGCCAGAGTTTCTGATTCAATTGTGAGGATTGAACTTGGAAATTAGAAAAAGTGGTCGTAGCATTGATCTATAAATATAGCAATTTAGTTGAATATTTTCTCCATCTTGATTTTTGCATCTACAGAGGATATCAATTGGATACTTCTTGGCTTCAATCTCAGAGATTTGGCTTGTTAGGAACATCCCAGTTGACTCAATGCTGGCATTTGTAAGGAAATACTATATTCAGTGGTTAGTTCAGTCTTTTGCACCTCTACTATAGCTGTCACTACTATTTTTTCCCTTCAGTTGCTGCTTGTTCCTTTCAAGAAAAAAGGAAAAGGGGGGCGGTGGATATTGAAACTGTCGATATTTTCTGTTTATGCAAGATTCACGAAAGCATCGAGATTTGTAGTTTATAGATTTTTCACACTACACTTTTCAGACTGTAAGCAGGATGAGAGGTTCTTCCGTAAAGAAATATCTACAACATTAGAAGTCTACTAACCATTGATAGTTTGAGAAAACTTCACAGTGGGTGTACCTAGAGGAGAAGGGTTGATTGGAGCAAAATAGGGAGTTTGGATTATGCATCTCTAGCTTTCCCTTAGTTTACGGTGATGGGAAGTGTAATAGATATAGTTAGTGAATTTGGGCATATCTGGGTTTTGCGATGCATATTCTCTCTTTCTAAGAAATAGGGGACAATCTCTCTTCATATATTATGGAGCTTTCTATTTCCTTGGGAAATAGGTTTCTGGATCCAGGTGGAGACTATCTCCATATCTTCTCATGGACTGTACCATATATGTAGCTACTTGCAGCCTTAATCACCAGGCCTTCCAATTGACCACTTTTAGAAAATGACTTTTTCTTTCTTTTCCATTCTTTATCATATGAAAGAAGTACACACAAGCTTGTCAGCTAAGCATGCCACGACCTTAAAGCACTTCCTTTGATGGGAAGTTTGCCTCTAGTGCTTCATATTGTAGCGTTGCTTGCATTCATGCTATAGGTGGTGTTGATGCTTATATATATATATACACATGTGTGTGTGTGTGTGTGTGTGCACTCTGACTCCTTACAACCTATTTCTACCTTGTGGGAACAACCATGTGATTTATACCTATTTCTATGTTGTGGGAACAACTATGCATTTTAATAATAATTAAATCTTAGTTACGCAAAGAACAACCCAGTTTTTGAGTTATTATTTGATCTAGTGAGTCCACATAAATATTTCTGCTAAAGAAACTAAGGGAAGTATAAGAACAGAAAAAAGAAAAAGAAAAAAAAGAAATAGGGAATGAAGTGAATAGCCTTGTGTGTACTGATTGGGTTTTGTCGCTGCTATTATCATATGAGCTCTTGATATGTTGTGCAGGATAATGGCTATTTTGCTAGGTGCACTTTACATGTGCATGGTTTATGGGCTTTATGTTCCAGATTGGGAGTATGGAGCTGTCAGCATGAGCGTCTCTAACAATCAATCTGGCCTTCAAAATGTGAGGTCTTGTGACTATCATTGTTATTATTTCCTGATTGAAGTTGTTCATCTCTTTGCTATTCTGTCCTTTACCTGCTTTTTAGCCTGTTCTTATGTATCGTGGGTTTCTTTAGGAAGTGGACAGTAGAAGTACTTGCCTCAACATGTTTTGCACTGCCACATCTCCTCTTAGGTTATATGTTGTTGGTAAATTTGTCAACAATGAAGTTGATATTGAGTATGTCTAGGGGAACTGGATCATATGCAGTGATTTCATCTTCTGTGAGAAAACAATGAATGGGAGTGTGAACATTTTCATGTTTCTCAAGTTTGTCAATTATTCACTCTGTCCTAGCTTCTTTATAATGCTCCAGTGAGAAAGCAGTGTTTATCGGGATTGAGCATGATTCTGCTAATGAGTTCTGATGAAGTGAGTCCCAGTAGTTTCTTTGCCTCGTTTCATGCTTTTTTGTCTTATTCTTGGATGTTGGTTTATGCACTAAAAGCACAAACGAAAACATAGTTTCAGGATAAGTGGCCATGTAACTCTGGACCATCGTGCCTAGTTTATCACTTCTAAGCAAAGGGCTGGGTGATCATTGGACAAAGTTAGTTATTTTGCTTATGTGGCCTACTTCAGCTTGGAAGGCAGTTGTCTCTATGTACTGAAGTTTGCTTGATGATTATATGAGTTTCAGATTGGTGGGTTAATTAGGATTATTGATGAGATTTTAACTAAATCAAAATACAGTTTCTGTTTTCACGTGATTATGTCTAGATCTTTAATTGGAGTATGTGTCTGATTGTAGTTTCATGTCAAATTGCAATATAATATTATATATCGATTTACTGCGTGACAGGTTTACTGCAAGACTAGGGGCAGTTATGAACCTCCATGCAATGCTGTTGGTTTTGTTGATCGATATCTTCTTGGAGAGAGTCATCTTTATCAGCATCCTGTCTACAGAAGATCGAAGGTTTCAGCTTGCTCTAAGAAATTGTCATATCACTTGCATAATGCTTCCTAATTACCTTTCCGGACATTGTCTTATAAGCAATGCCTCTTGTTTTCGACAGGAATGTAGTGTCAATTCTCCCGACTATGGGCCCTTACCACCAAATTCACCTGGTTGGTGCCTTGCTCCATTTGACCCAGAGGGTGTTATAAGGTTCAATTGTCATAATCTACAAACTCGTGTTGGGATAATTAAGATTTAGTTTGTTAGACATTCTATAGCCTCATGATCCTAATAAATGAATCTCCAGCTCTTTGATGGCTGCTGTTACATGTTTCGTGGGTTTGCAGTATGGACACATTCTTGTGCATGTCAAGGTATGATGTTTCTTTCTATTGTTTGATAATTTTACTTTAATGTATCCTTCCATTCCCCACTTCCTCTTTCGATTTTGGAAATTGTTCAGCTAATGGATGTTTTGGTTAAATGGTAACTATTGTAGCATGTCTTTGCTACAGAGCCATGGGCAGAGGATGCTTTTATGGTCCATGCTTTCCTTACCCCTACTGATGTCGGGATATGTTTTGGAGATAATAGGTATATTTTGAAAATCAATTTATATAAGAAAATCTTCATTTTGTCTGAGCTGTGGCTTTTGCTATAATAGGTATTCCTCTTTGTAAACCGCTATATACACTTAGCTATATGTGCATCACTGCTGGAGTATCGGGCTTGCTATTAACCTTGCTTTTTTACCTGGTAAGCTGATCTTTCTATGGATTCTTCATTGGTTCATTATGTTCGAGTTGACTTCATCCCACTTCTTCCTCTCTCACTCTTCTTTCCAGACATGGGGGGCTATCTCCCTCTCTTTCTGTTCTATTGTCCTGCGTGGATGGTGGAAAATTTTGCACAAAAGGGCAGAAGCATAGTTCTATATGTGTACACCATGAGCATGTTTTTGTACGTATAGATAGATACTAAAGTAGGTGTATCCTATCGAGGAAAAATGAAACATGAGCTAACTGTCACAGTCATCGCCACCTCCGATTTTGGTAATCCGATGTCTTCTCATGCGTACATGTAATAGCATGAGTTCTGAGGACGAAGAATTCTCATAAATTGGTCGTTAAATACTTGGTGCAGGTTGATGTGAAGCACTGTAGAGTGCCAACAGCGTTTCTTCAGTGGATGGGAATGAATGCTCTCATCATTTTTGCTTTAGCAGCTTGTGAGGTTTTTCCTGCGGCCATGCAAGGTTTCTATTGGCGCTCCCCTGAAAACAACTTGGTAGGCTTTCTTCTGGATCTGTTCTCACAATTTTATGTTCCCGCCTATTTTTCCATTTACAGTAGAAAGTGCGAGTGAATTGTTAATAGTTTACGTAATTTCAAGATTAACACAGACAGGGAAGAACTTGGTCTGGAATTAGTGCCTCAAGCCAAAACTGAAAGAGAAAAATGAATGCTTCCATTTCCACATGAATATCTCATTACTAGCTTAATTCGTGAGAAGTTATCGAAATGTGATGTTTTCTGTCTGCATAAAGAGTGAGTGAGCTGAAAAACTTGAGCGACAATTGTCAGTCGAACAAGATGGCTGGAATTTGGCATTTACCTAAATCTCAGCTTGTGTCCACTGAATGCTGAAATGATACATTTGATCATGTGGCAAGGTTCCTCAGTGAAGAATAACTTGAAGCTCTATATATATTGCAGGTTGATATTGTTGAGAGATTACTGCAGGGAGCATTTCATTCAAAGAAGTGGGGTACTTTGGTTTTTGTAATGCTTGAGATCTTGTTTTGGGGTTGCGTTGCCGGTTTCCTCCATATGAAACACTTATATGTCAGACTATAGTGTAAACAATGCTCAATCTTAACTTTCTCATTGAGAAAGGTTTTGTTGTGCATATTCCCCCTCATTCATCACAAATCTTATTTTGCGGCTCATGGTATTAATGCACCACAATACCCAGAAAATCAGCTAACCTTGTTTTTTATTTCACCAAACTGCTTACCTCCTGTTTAAACATGCCGCATTTGGAACATATAGTCATGGATGTTGAAATGCTAATTGTTTGGTCATATAGTCCGGTTGTTCTACTTCCTATTTTTGAGGTTATGAAGCTTCATCCCAAGGCTAGATGCCTCTCGTTTTAATTCACCACCCACATGTGAAATGGAAAGTCGCCTTTTGCATCTTCCTTAGATTAGTTTTGCTCGTGGGGAGAATACAGGGAATAACAGACTGTTTCGGCTAGTTCCAACAAGTAAAGATTTCGGAATCATCCATATGCGACTCCCTTCACGCATGTATCTGAGAGCATCGACTTTCATTATCAACCTCTGGTTGAACTTGACTCGACAGGTCTATGAGCTTTTTTGTGCTTACCCATATCTCTGAATTCAGAATAGGCTTGTTGTGGCCCTTCCTCGGTGGTGTAAAAAGCTTGGCATGGGCTGAGTTTCGTCATAAAATGGGGATTCACAATGGCACTGCACGTCGGCACTTCAGTAGTGTCGCAGCTGAAGTAGGAGACACTGGATCATCACCTGTATATACTTAAACCTATCAATTTCTACTGCATCCCGCTGGGGATGATGAGGCGGAGTTGGCTTTAAAAGTTATGAACATGTGGAATCTCTGTGCACCGATCGTGGCCTATATATTCAAGCCTGTCATATATTGCCTCCAGTTTCATCGCTTGGAGACTTAATGTTCTCCGGAGAAATTGATGTTCCACGTTTGTTCAGCAAAGGTCTATACGGGAAGCAGTAGGAGATTGAAGAGAAGACCTGAATATGATTTGTGATTCTACAAATCACTTTGTGATGCGATCAGTTGCAGTTCGAACATATACTACAGGCTAAAACATAATACTACGAAAAGCATCATCTACTAACTAAAAAAAAATGCTTGTTGGCATCGATCATCTATTGAGAAACTCGATTTACAACAGAGCCAACCAAAAGAAATGTCCCCTCAAGATCATGATGATTCAGCCTCAGGACGAGAGTGTAGGTATGTGTATACAAAATTTGGATCGCCGCAAAAAAGTAGTCCATGATGTCTCTGTTAGCTATAGGAAGCCAAGCCCATCTCCGTTCAAATCATCACCCTGCATCATTGGACACTCCACTGTATCGTGTCCCAACTGCCCACAGCAAGGCACGGAACAACGTCTCCTTTTCCTATAGAGATCCACACCGTCTCTTGTTCTTCTCTCTTTCATTTTTCCAGTGACGATAGACTCGTGAGGGTTCCTGACTGCAAAACCGTGAACTATGCTATCAGACTCTCCGACCTCCGGAAGAATCAATGACTCTGCTGGACTATTATAGCCAATTTCATCGGTTTCGTGTGGATGTCCAGAAAATTCTTTGATACGGGAAAGTGCTGCACCTATTTGGTCACAGGCAATGTCTAAGCACTCTTCTGACTCAACGGATTCTGATATTAGTGATCCAACCATAGACTGCAATAGCTGAACTTTCCCAGCATACTCCCCAGATGTCCTCACAGTATTTTTTGCACCACACCAACGGAGCGGCAAATACCGGTCGGGAATGTGAAAACAGTTGTTGTTTGATAGAACCCGGAGAATATGTCGACAAAGGATACCTGAAAATTCAAACTGGTGGCAGCTGCAGCTGATGAATTCATCTTGAGGGATCCACAGAACTTTGTATCCTCCATCCATCTGCGTGTGGTGTCTCACAATGAAATAATTTTCATCTACCATTAAAGAGGCATATTGTGGTGCCAATACAAGTTCCTCTTGTAGTTTGGTAAATGCGTATGGTGTTAGAACAGAGGCAGCATGAGATTCAATTGGAGATCCAGTTTTGAGGGTGACTTTGCGGATTTTTTGTTGCAACTTTTGCTTTGCTCCTGCTTCATCATGTAGTTCAACTATAGCAGCCACCTGTAATGAGAGATATAATATCAGGATATAGATAGACTTAACTATAAGTCAATGGAGAATGTAATGAAATTACTACAACTCACCTGCTCCACTAAATTATCAAGATTTGATTGAGCACTCAAAATCCTCTGGATGTAAGCACTGACTGCCTCGGATTGGATAGTGCCGGTCATTCCCGCACAAAAGTAAGATCTCAAATATGGAAGGGCCCAAAACATACGCAATGCAAACAAGCTATTGATATGCTTATTTCCATGGAGCCCATACATGTTAACCATCTCCCTCCATCCTTCTTCAAAGTCTTCTGCACTATGCAACTCATAGAGTTGATGAAAGTCTGTCCTCCATTTGTCATATCGTGGTCCAAGAAGCACTGAAAACCAATCAGAGAACTTCGCAACAATATGCCAGATGCAAAAAGCATGTTTTGTCCTTGGCATCTGGTCTGCAACTGCTTCTTTCAGCCACATGTTCTGGTCAGTCAAAATGGTTCCTGGAGCCTTTCCATTCATGAAACTCAAGAACGTCTGTTGCATTTAAGGTGTCAAGCTAAAAAATGAGATAACCATGAAATCTAGAAAAATAAGTTATCGCACGTATTAGAGTCACAAAACTGTCATGTCTCATATGAAGATGCTAGGAACATGGCTGTATCTTGAGAGCATTGGTTGGGAGAATAGATCTACCCAGTCTTTTGTAATCAAGAAGCAGTGCTGTCTTAGGTTGTTATAACTCTGTAGGCTAAGATTCACTAGCTACAAGAACATAAAGAATCATTCTTCAGCATAAATTGAGAGAGAGAGAGAGAGAGAGAGAGAGAGAGAGAGAGAGAGAGAGAGAGAGAGAGAGAAGATGAACTCCCAATTAAGGAAAAAAAAGTGCTCTCAAGGTCCTTTAGATCCCTGACCCAAACATGTGACTCAAGCAATTGCTTGAGCCAAATGGCAATGCTTACTTGCATGTTAAGAATATACGAAGTGTGTCTCTAGTTTCGCTTGTCAATTAAACTAGCCTATAGTTCAGCCATTTTGGCCAGACCGCAATCTCAATGCACAGCAACAGTGAAAAAAAGGTATGGGATTCTGTCATATATTCAATAGCACAATGACAAGAATGGTCCATAATAGTATAGGTCATTTTGAAATGAGATAAGTAGCTACCTTCAGTGCCCATGAAAAAGACTGCACATTCTCATCCCGAAGAAGTACACAACCAAAGAAACAATTCATTCCATGATTATCAACTCCCACCCAAATTCCTAAGATCATATCATAAGCTTCTAAACGGTGGGTAGTATCAAATACTGCCACATCTCCAAAAGCCTCGTAGGATCTAATGGAAGAAGCATAGGACCATGCAATATATTCCAATCTGTTATTTGCATCTAGCTGGAAATTGTATCTGAAGTTGGGATCTTTATCCTTCTTATCCTTGCACATTTTGAGAAGGTCTATAGCATCATCATCACGATCCACACGTCTAAAAGATTGCAACAAGTTCCTGACATCTATTTCCGTGAAAGGTAAACAACCAAGCTTGAGACCCTTCTCCAGCTCCATTAATCTTAACATTTGTCGCACAGACATCCCAGCTTTTGCATACATGCAAATCCGGGTCTTGTCATCCGCAGACATAGTGCAGTAAGCAGGAGACAGCTGCACGTCAGTTGATTTTAAAAGTTCGTGGTTGTGGATGTTGCTGAAACCAGTAATGCGCCATTCTGGTAGATCAAAATCAGCCCTTTTAACAATTCGCATAAATGCTTGACATCCGCAACGAGATGATTTTCGATTTCTTTGCAGCTTTCCATCGTCAGAAGGCTTTATCTGCGGATAGCCACCGCGGTGACAGGTGAAATCCCTTCTCGTAATCCCCCTCCCCACCCCATCTTTCCCTCGAGTTCGATGCCGTCTAATTGAAAAGCCAACCTGCTTTGCAAAGCTGCAATAAAACTCATACGCAGCATCTTGTGAAACAAATCTCTGGCCAACAAATGGGATGAGATTAATTGAAGTTTGCCGTGACAATATGGTTTCTTCAGGCGATTCCTCTATGGTACCAAAATCATTTGGCGATGAATCAGTATTATTTTCAGAAGTTTCCTTCATCACACTTGTTAATTCAGACATCATTGCACCATATATAATTGGTGCTGGAGCACACCTACAAGGAAACCTTTGAAGATGGTGAGACTATAAATATAACATGGACATAAACTACTAATATGAAACAGAAAATGCTAACAAAGTGACCTGTGACATTAACACACCTGTTACTGTGGCACGTTCTTTACAGGAAATCTAGTAAGAGTGCATACATGCACCGAACATAAATGGAGGAAAACTCCAGGATGACTTGCATTTGGCTTTTAATATGACTTTCGTCATTACATGATGAAACTCAAGCCACAAAGTTAACTAAGGGACATTCTGCCTCCCTCTCCACACAACACTAACAGCAGTTAGCTCCTACCACCTCTTTCCCCACAAATACATTGCTGATTGTATTAAGACTGAAGCTACCGTACAGAATATCCCATGGTATTCTGAGGATCAATCTGGGTTGACGCCCATGCTGACATCACATAACCCAGTCTGAACCCAATAAAAAAACAAGCGCCACTACACCTAAAAACTGGATTCTAAGCACCTCATTTTCCAGTGAAATTTCACTGCCAGAAGCAAACAAGCACGTCCAGAATCGTATAAAACGAGTATCTTGCCTGCATTACCTGTACCTCAACTACATTCTAATCAAGCTATTAACTATAATTGGACGCATAATCTGGTCAAGCGTGCCCCAATGTGGGTTCAGATATGCAGCATCGCGTCGGTATCAATGCCATTTCAAAACCCACTTCCAGTGCACATTTGAATCTTCCCACAGAACTGTTCATCAAAGAAGCACTGATTATTCCTACTTGATTCCAGAGACGTTCAATCCACAGCACTGACGGCTTAGAATTCAACTAAATCACCACAATGCCCGAAAATCAATCAAACCATAGCCCCAGGATACATCAGTAAACACTTCCCAGTGCACAATTAAACCAACCCATCACTCAGAACCATTTGAACGAAATCGCTGAGAAATCGGAACGAAACTACTCACCTAATGCCTGAGGAAGGAGCGACTCAGCAAGAGAAGATGTGAGCTTGTAGAATCTCGAAAAACTTAATTTGTCGCGCAAAAAAATTTTCGGACATCGACGAAGAACGAGGACGGTGGATTCGGGAGACGGAAGTGTGCAGAGCGCATCCACGGAGGAGGATAGCATTCGAATAGGGAAAAATGCTATCTTGCGCTGAGCACCCGAGGTGATGCGATGTTTTTGGTCGTTGATTGGTCACAGGCTTTTTCGGCCACCGGATCGAACTTATCAGCGATGCGGGTGATCAATGCCCGGCCGGCCCGGCCCACCCATAGAATAATAAATAACACGTAGCAAAATTGACAAAATAAAATGCCACAAAAACCCAATAATATTTTTTTTCATTTTCCTTTTTTAACCTGAAAATATGAACAAAAAATAAAATGGGCCGTCCCCAATTTTTTTGTCATTTTGATTTTTTTTATATCACTAATAATGGACCCCCTTACTTTAAAATTATCTTTAAATCGTGGAGTGCATAAATTTTCAAAAATATTATAAGTATAATTATATATATGAGATATATTAATTTAAAAAAATTTGTCTCACCCCTCCCTGTAACTCCGACTCCTCAGTTCTCCATTAAATACGATATATTTATTTATCCGTCTAAACATCGCTTCCTACATTGTATGGTTTACTAATTCTTTAGACCCAACATTACTTAAAATTGGCAAACGAACAAGTTAAAGCCGTCACGATTATAATTAATTTGAGAAATATTCTAATCCCAAACATTTCTAATGGAACTGCAGGTGATTTTATTTGCACGTTGCGATAACATAAACTTTCGGGTTTGAATTTTAATCGGCAATTGCCTCCTCTATTTCATTTGGAATTCTAATTGTATCCATGCTATGATTTGGTTGTGAAAATCAGCTGCTCCGCAAACAATATATTATAACCAGAATCATAATCTTTCCACGAAAAAGATGCTCATTTTTTAAACTAAAAAGAAAAAAACTAGGGCAATGTTACAAGTTTTGGTTCCATAATGAAACAAAGTTTTACCCTCCATAAGTAAAATGAACATCTTCCAGCTTTAAACATTTTTTTTACTCTAGGGATATAGGCGTACGTGGGGATGATATTCTCTGATAACTAGAATGTGGTAACTATCCTCAATGAACAATTAAAAATGCAGTGGAAAAAATTAAAAAATTCATAGAAGCAGAAATAAGACAATGTCGACTCTTCCCCTGACTCTTCAACAATTTTCATGTGCTCCTTCCTTAATTTAATGTCCTAAAATTGCAACAAAAAAAATAAAAAAATAAACCAACCACCAATGTGACAATAAAAATGAAAATACATAAATATACTCCATCATCTCCTCCTTCTCAATCCAATCTCATACGACGTCCGTCGGCCTATGCAAATCTTTCTCTTTTGACAACAACAACAACATGCAATCTAAGATCATCATTTACTGTTGAAAACCCTAATTATTACGTGCGTGCATGGCAACGTATGTTTCGTCGGTACCAACAAATTGTCAATGAACGGGACGCTTGCTACGCCGACGGATCCTCTCGCTGTGATTCTGCGCCCTCATCTGCCGGTAAAACTGCTCGATGAACTCCTCAGCCTTGGCATCGATCATGTCATCGCCGCCGTTGACATCGTAGACACTGTCCTCGTCGTCATCGGACTCCCCTCCGGCGAGCTCTTGCAAATTGACCACGGAGGCGTAACGGCTCGTGCTCCCGGAGGTGGACGAGTGAGAAGGCGAGTACGGCCTAGCCAGGGTCGACACGGGGGACGCAGGGAGCACGTCCACAAAGTGCTCACCCGGGGAGGGAAGCGCGAGGACCGGCGCGTGGGCAGCGGCCTCATGCGGCGGGGACTGGTGTCTCTGCATGTGCAGGGGACGCATCGAGCCAACGACCTTCGTCAGCACGCCGTTCGTGGCCACCTCGACTTGGACGGACGCCTTCGACTTTTTGGCGGTTCCGCGGCGTATCATGAGCAACGCGGTCCTTAGGAGGTGGATCGCCCCGCGCTTCTTCTTGGTCGGCGCCTGCGGTGGTTTCCTCTCGTCTCTGACGACGATGGCATCAGCCGGGGCGGCAGCGGCATCAGATACCATGTCGTTCGGTTTGCTTTCCATATCGGAAAATTTGGGGGAAAGCAAGGAGAGGATGGATCTGTCGTTTACGTTGCCCTGCAAAAATGCAGGGCGAGTTGGGAGAGAACCTTGAGGGATGGTGCTCAAGCGATCGCGTTAAATACATATTAAGGGTCTCCAGTTTCGTTTGCTAAGTTGGCATTTGCGTACGTAAAAGAAGATGGCCAAACTGTAGAGTCCCCGTACAGAATATTCTAAAGGGTTTTCAGTTTGGCAGGACCGTTGATGAATTGACGAAATTAGAAATCTCAGCTTGATCATGCTTAAATTGGCTGCCACACGTTAAAATCCCTTCGAGAGAGAGAACGAGAATTTGCAAAGGATAACCAAGTAGAAGCACCAAGAATCAGAAATTGCAAAGGGTCAAGATGGTCATAAGAATTTGTCCAAATCTTTGTTTTTGGTTGGTCAGACTGTTTGTCTAGGTTCAGTATGTCGAAAATCCTGCCCCCACAGAGAGAGAGAGAGAGAGAGGAGCAATGGCAAAGAGAGAAGGCAGTTAAGGAAGGCAACAAAAAACAACGTTGAGAGAGCGGGGTCACAGGCACACAAACCGGCACTGCCGAGGAAACGATTAACCACCTCTTGTTTCCGACACAAACACCTCTCTCTCTCTCTCTCTCTCTCTCTCTCTCTCTCTCTCTCTCTCTCTCTCTCTCTCTCTCTCTCTCTCTCTCTCTCTCTCTCTCTCTCTCCCGCCATCATTTGCCAATGATATTGGCAAGAGCTTACATGTGCAAGCAAGGCTTATATGCCAAACTCCCTCTTCCACAACAAAAATGCACAATATAAAAAAGCCCGATTGAATACATCTTATGTTTTGAACATTCAGCTGAATCTCTCATCAGTAACACATTTCGTCATCACTTGAAATTTACCCTTTTTGTTTTGAGACAGGCGTCATGCAACCTTTATGTCATTCAAAATATTGTCGTTTTCCTTAACCATTTTTGATAAAAATAAGACATGACCCATAGCTGCAGCTTTGTTAATCTCAGTCTTAGGTCGGCATCATAATTCAAGGCAATTTAGTAAACTTTTGGTTTGGAAACTATAAATTACTCATTCAAATCTCACAGACTGCATGCAAACTGCTTTAAGTTATGATGAATTAGACAGATGATAGACACGATCTTAAAATGCGTGTGGCTCAATTCCAAGGTTGTGGATTGTACGAAACGTTGGAAGATTTGATAAACTTTCTGGTTCAAGAAGCAGCAGGACGTAGAATACTCTCTCTCTCTCTCTCTCTCTCTCTCTCTCTCTCTCTCTCTCTCTCTCTCTCTCTCTCTCTCTCTCTCTCTCTCTCCCCTTGTATTGGGGCACAATACAGTGAACTCTGTGGAGGCCAAGAAACAAGTGGCACCGCCATTACTAGTTCCTCCACCTGTCTTTTAGGCTGCGAGAGGAATGGGCTTGAAAAGACGCACGCAAATCTATTCCCGTTGAAGTCGCAGCGTAGCTCGCCCACTCGATCGTGTGGGAATAAAAATATAAATTATTGTAGTAAACATTACTATAGCAATATAATCCACTACTACATAACAACGTTAAGGCCTATTCATCCATAGTCAAGTCATTTTTTGCGCCTATTGAGAAGTTCTTGCAAGCTCCCTTGAGATTCGCTCGAATGATTATAGCATAAACTGATGATAAAGAAAACGGGTATTTAAACCCTCAGATTGTTGGTGAATTAAGTTATTTGCGCAAAAGAATTCTCTAATACTAACGACGAATGACCTAATTTTTCGATTCTCGATTTTTGGAATGCTGTTATATAAATGATATTCGATTGCTCCTCGCACTCACTTCAAGAATAAATGATTTCCTAGAGTGGCTAGGTTTCTAAGCTCTATTATTGTTGGTGAAAATCGAAGCCGATTGATCAATGAATTCTCAAAACGAAATAAATAAAAAAGAGGGACAATAATTCTATAGACTCGTGTAATAATCCAATCACAAATTGATTAATTGGATTAGAAAGATGACCAGGCGTTTTACTTTGGAAAAATTTCATGTGAGAAAGGCAGCAAAAGCTCTCTAGTTACGCATCGAGGGGCCATCTAATGATCCAATTAATTTCTTTTCTTAGTGTCATAAGCATTCAAAAATTTACACTCTTTTCTTATTTATGCTAACTCAGAATTTAAGATGACGTAATGATACAACTGTACACTTGAAAAATATGTCAGGTACTTAATATCCACATTCCCCTTGAGCACTTCGGCGGTCATTAATGCGATAGACTATATTGTATATCTTAAATCATTTAGACCCTCAACACTTATTTAGCATACTTAGAAGTCTTAAATTTTCAATGCACCAATTAATTATATCACGAGAATAGTCGATGTCTTACAAATTAACGAGGGCGCTTTTCAAGGAAATCCATCTTCAGCAGCGTCCTCAAAAATGATGTAAAAGATGCCGTGTCTTCAAAGTAAGGTTAGATGGCGAGTCACTTTCACATTTGGTGCATTAAAATTGTTGCCTGTGTTTAACAAAACCAGAGGAGGGAATGCACCACTGAATCATGCACTGCTTAAAAGAAAATCAGAATGTGGGAAACAAACAGCGAGTCCAAATTTTCCGTACCGAAAGCTTGGCTGATGTTTCTGTCGCTTTTCAGTGGGAACATAAGTGTGAAAACAATGAGTGACTCGCCAAAGTCAAGCAAACGATGCTGCGACGAAGCTTGACCTAGAGGGTTTACTTTCGTGCCCGAGCTGTAAAGTTCGATCAGGCGATTGCACCGCACAGGCGTCGACCAGGGTCCGCGCTCATAGTCCGAATGATCACGGTCCGGATGGGTCCGGCAAGCGCCGAGTGCATATCCAATGCACGGTATAAGGCTCGACCGGTCGCGCTAACCATAGAATACAAAGGACCCGGTTACGGTACGTACTCTTAATCTGTTGGCACACATTGCGTGGGGATGTGATACCAACTCCTGAAAATGACGCGAAGCGCCGCATGATATCACAGCTAATCGTATAAGAAGGCTCAAGGTAACTCCAGGGATGGGGTCCATGCCGAGGAAAAAATGGACGCCAGCGAGGTAAACCACAGCTTGCTAATCCGCGTGAGGCCGTGTTCGCTTCCTCTTCCCACTCATTATATAACAACAGCATCGCACGCCCTGACATTTCCATAGTGAAGATCAAGAAGCTGTACTGCTTTTTCTTTTGTCTCAACAACAACTCAGGCTCGTCGCTACAGCTTGAGCTCTCTGAAAATGGGGAGGGACTCCGGCATTGCCCGCGGAGCTTGGGATGTTCTCCGCCTCGCGCTGCTGTGGGCGAGGAGAGGCGGTGTGTTCAGGCGGCGCCTAGCGGTCAAGCTCCGGCTGGCCGTGGCTAGATTTTCTAAGAGCATTGGCTGCGGCCGCGGCTACCGCAGCTCAACAGCTCTGGATAGAATCTGCTACGGGGAGCATGAGCTCTCATTCGATGAGACGCCGGTCTGCCACGTCAAGATGCACCGCCCTGGACGATCCATGAGGCCCCACTTGCCCCTGCCTCGCATCCCCTGCATCAACCCAGATGTCAATTTCGACTGTGCCTTCGACGACGACGGCGAGGAAGTTGGCGAATGCGAGTGGGAGGGGAAGAGCTTGGTTGCTGCTGGAGACAGAGAACAGTTTCTGTACGATGAAAAGGTGCCGGCATTGTCCGGAGAAGAAGGGATCGACGAGAGGGCAGAGGAGTTCATAGCAAAGTTCCATGAGCAGATGAAGCTGCAGAGGCAGATTTCTTACTTAGAGTACACTGAGATGCTCAACAGAGCCACTAGTTGAATCATAGTCCCCACTCTCTCTCTCTCTCTCTCTCTCTCTGTCTCGACAACAATAATTTCCCACTCCGCACACCAATTTTGTCGGTTTCTGGTTCTAATAATTTGCCAAGCATGCCACTTTTGCACATCCTGGAGCTATAACGTATCCGAGTATTGAGTTTGATTATCCATAGATTTCCTTCATTAATTACGTAGAAAGCATCATAAGGGATTTGGTACTGAAAAAGATCCAAGGCGCACCCCTATTGTGTCCTATTGCAGATCAGAAGCTCGATACTCAGGCAATGATCTGATAAGGATGTAATGTGAAGACACGGAATAGAAATCTTACACGTGGAAACAACACCTGATGAGAGAACGGAAAATGCATCGAAACACATAATCTGCCGAGTTGAGGCTCCCATGGATTGCATAAACAGCAATGCGTCTGTAATGTTCATACTCTATTTGACTCGACTTTGAAACAAGCATCACACCGCATTGCTCCAACAAAATCCACACACTACCGAAGTTCCGCCCATTACTTCTCAATACATTCGCACAAATTATGCAGAACGTGCTAAAGCACAGTGCATAACATCAGGGTAAAGTTCATGGAATGAAATCATGGCATTTTAGCATCCACTGAATTTCAAAATGTATAGTCTCCATAACATCTTAATTTAGCGTTAAGATCTGGGCTGAGAACAGAATTGAGGCAACAATGGAGCACTTTGATGTGACGAACTCACATCATCAAATAGGTTTCCGCCAACTTGACATACAAAATTGTGGGTTGAATATCCCCTTGGTGCTACATCAGCAAGAAAAAAAAAACGTCTGGTCCAAGAACCATTGTATCTGAACTCTACAATGAGCTATTGTCTTGGACATCCTATCATGGACAAGACGAAGGTTCAGAACTCCTGCATGAAAATGAGATGCAACATTAGTAAAGAACGAATTTTTTTGGCCAAACAAACACATCAGACAGAGCATGCCAAAGGTTTCAGTTCCACACTATTTTTATGAAATTTTAGGAAATAAACCAAGCCAAAATTGGTCTGACATCAATTTGCAGTAATGATAATTTACTAAGGAATATTCAAAGTGAATGAAAATATCACAACCATTTAAGAGTTAAGAGAGGCATTCTCATGGCACCCCAAAGATGTGCTCATTCAAGCCCGTGTTACTACAAAAAGCAATTGAGCAGACGCAAACAGTGTGAGGATCAGCTACAATCTGCATGACCAAACAAAATCTTAACCTTGGCCAACGAGATGCATGCATGACTGCAAAGCCAATTCTTCAACTGGAGAAAGCCACAAGTTTCTTCTATAAGGTATATACCTCAACCATTTTACTAATTGCACACCTTGTAAAATACTTCCGAGTTTTAGGTATGGGGAATCAATTCCCATTTTGATGACAGCTAAGATATGCTTTCAACTGTCCAGTTGCCGCCAAGATAAATCCTGAATCAACAAGTGACATAAGTAAAAATGCATTGCAGAAAAGCACTAGGAACATGCACTATTCAAATCAAAACCTGCAGACAAAACCAGACAGTTCAGCTTTCAACAAATCCAAAAATATACTGGAGAGACAATTCAGGTGGTTCTCCCATCTAACAACAAGAAATCCACACACATTGCATTCTAAACTATATGACTTTCTGAAAGCCAGAGAAAAACTATAGATAAAGGTTCAACTTATGGCGCTCAAATTCCGAAATCTTAGCTATGACTGCATACATTCAGTATCTGCATAAATTACTATAAAGCCGTATCCTCTCACTAAATTTACCCTAACTCTTACTAATAATGAAGCCTCTTAGAAAGAATAGAAAATGCAGCTTATTTCTTATATAAATTGAACTAAATAAAGAAAAATAGCTAACTGGATGACGAGAACAATAAATATATAAGTGAAAACTACATTAAACCAGATTAAATCCAAGTCAATCTTTTCACTGACAATTAAGCCAAATAAGAAACACAAACCAAAAGAGAGGAAACATGCATTAAGTTGCTAAGAAATTCAATTATTGCTCATGAATTCCTAAAATTTTAATTTCTTTTAGACATAATATGAATCGCAAGCCCGTGCATAGCATGGTATGCTACTAGGGAAACAGATGAACCATGAACCGATCCACACAAAAAGCGAGTCTTAAAATGTATGTTAGCAGAGCACGGCCACAGATCCTGATTCCTCATTGCTGTTCACTAGATAGTAACAATGCAACTGAAAATTTATATACTAAATAGCTCCCAATGAGAACAAGGGATTTTTTTTATTAAAAAGCTTGCTCATTCAAGATACCTAGAAATAGAGCTGAGGGCCTCCCAGGTCGTGACTTAAATTCAGGGTGGAACTGGACACCTACATAAAATTGATGAGTTGGGAGCTCCAAAATCTGCATGCAAAAACCAAGTAAATCAGTTCATTTTATACTTTTCAAGCCAAGTTCTGACCAATCCCACTTTAACAGGACTTCAGTAAACAAATTGAGATTCTCTACATGTCAAAAACTCCTAGCTCCAACAAAAAGGAATTCATATGTCATCAAAAAGCCAGAGCTGAGATTCCCTTCAACCAAAATATCATTTGGCAAAAAACCTACCTCCATTCTCCTACCCGTTTCATCCCTCCCAACAAATTTTAATCCAGCTTCTTCTAGAATTCCAATCACATCAGGGTTCACCTGTATCATCCCATGATGATCACAAAAGTAACTTTATGATCTTCATGCCTCTTCAATTATTGCAAAATCAACACTAGCTCACAGCTAACCTCATATCTATGCCGGTGTCGTTCATCAACAAATTCTGAGTTGCAATACCTATAAATAAGCAAGCAAAATTGAGAAAACATAAAGATATATGATTCCATTTATAACCTCATTACACTTCAAATAACATTTATCTTTCAGCCATTATTTGCAAATCACTAAAAAGGCCAAATACCAATAATTACCCAGTTTTCAAAATAGACTATCATATTTAGAAAAACATGTGTTTTTCGTATCAATCTCAATGCCTCAGCTCAAGGGACCCAAAGAAATTTTCTCCGGATGTATAGTAAACAGACTGCTTTATCTTTTTCTTTTCTAGAACTTCACAGTCCCCAACTCCCCCAATTTCAAGATGAATAATAGTTCTTGTTCCACCTAAAGGGTAAGTGGGCAAAATAGTACCACAGACAAGATGAAGTGGAAAATGTATCACATACAGTTTCGAAGTGATGCAATCTGGTGTCTCAAATAATGTCCTGCGGGAACCCAGTCTCATGGTACTTCCCATGTGCGTTTTTGATCCCTACGTACACGTACTGCATATTAGGACCTTAGACCAAATACCACACTTGCGCTTACAATCTTTTGTTAGAATTAACACGAACAATAAACCACACCTCAGGCATAAAAATTACAACAGGATTGGGCGTCTCAACATCAAACTCTGTGCTGTTTGCCATATCCAAGCCCAAAACCTAAATCAGAGACAAAACATTAGTAAGATCTACATGTATACAAGGAATGATCAAAGGCTAAGTTAATGTACTTACAGATCTCGCAAACTCGATAACAGATATTTGCATGCCCAAACAAATCCCAAGATAAGGGACATTATGTTCTCTTGCATACTTAGCAGCCAATATCATTCCTCTCACGCCACGATCTCCAAATCCACCTGGAACTATGACACATGATGCATTCTGCACATTTATCCAGACAAGGACATACAGCTATTATTTAATTCAAAGACCAGACGCTCAACAAAACATCAATAGCATTCAATTGACTTAAAAGTGACATCATAATAAAATGAAAGGTTCTTGTACAAAGCCATAAGCAATTTGCTGAAAGACTTTTTAACTACCAGACCTGATAAGCCATATCAAAATTGAAAGAGAAAAATGACGAGAAAAATTTGGCTACTGAAAATCGTGGTGACGTCAACATTAGCACTGCAGAAAAATCCAGGAAGTTTATATGCAGCAAAGAGTTTTTCCTGTTATTTCAGCTGCACTGCAAGCACAGCAAATGCCATATGTTACAAAATACCATGCAGATCTGTCATGAAAGCACACCCTAAAAGTTGAAAGAAAAAAAAAATGTTGGCTCTTAATCCATTGGAATGGCAATAATGTTCACGCGGTGCTTGCGAAAAATTCCACAAAGAACATAGACAGAGAGAATAAGTTTGATAAGAATTTGTGATTTGAACCTTCAGAGTTTCCCATGCTGCTGCATGTGCTTGCGGTGTCTGCATCAAGCAATAGCACATAAGGAAGAGAAATACCGTAGAGAAACATTTGGAGAGACCCTTCATCATTGTAATTTTGATGGGAGATACGTAGAACGAACCGATTTTGCGCTATCCTCTTCAAGGTCAGAAGCTGCAATCCAATCAATCGATGGCTTCAAAGAACAAGCAATGCAAGCATGCAACAGGGCCTGTAAACAAATCAGCATAAAATATTGATCAAATCCCAGATATTATTAAGACTCCAAATTGGTAGTGGTTACTTTTGAATGCTTGAACCAAAAATAAAAAGTCAAATAGATACACTCAGCTTAGGGATTAACGTCCTTCCAATTTTGAACAAAACCATAACCACCATTAGTAAGTTCGTTACTGTTTATAAGGATCCAACATGTGTACCTAAAAATTCTAAAATGAACAATCAGGCCAAGCAATGCAGGATTTTTTTTTTTTACATGTCCAAGGCATCCAAATTAATTAAGGTTCAGTGTCAGATAATATCATCTCAGTGCACCAAATAATCACAGAAATAGAAATCACACCTTGACCACAGAAAGATATGAATCAGTCAGGCCAACATATTTTCCAACTAACGCAATCCTCACCTGCACATATAAACATTTTCTGGTCTAAGAATCTCTCAGATAGAAATATCCAACAGATCTGAGAGTCTAGCTCTAACCACTACTAAGTCAAATTAACTAGCATGACTGTTAGCATAAAATTCAAACAAGAATTCTATAAAGAAACCAGAAATACTAACTGAATTAGTGAGATTATCAAAATTCTCAGCTCTCCTGGTCCAATCTTGCAAATCCGGAGGGCTAGCAATGCTGAAGACACGGTGTAAAAAGCTGTTACTAAGGTCATCAATAAAATGATATATCTGGATAAGATTTCTATGACTATCGATGATACTAAAAAAAGCACCTGAAGAATAAGACAAAAGACTGCCCAATGAGTTCAGACTATGAAATTCTAGCACATTGATGAGTATATCAGTGGGGGAAAAAAAGAGATGGGAGACTAAGATGGATAGTTAATCCAGGCATCTAAAGAAAACAAAATTGAAAACTTAGTCCATTCCAACAAGACAAATCTTTTGCCCGGTGCCAAAAGTGATTGAGAGTAATGCACTCGTCACAAACTTTCATCTTTCTACCATAACATCATCTCTATCCATCCAAAACTAAAAAGTACCCCATTATTGAGATGACAATGAACTTCTTGTATTATTGAAAGTGTCTAAGGAGAAGATTCCCCAACCCAGACAATTTCATAATAAAAACGTGTCTAGCATTCCTTTTTGCCACCAAACAAAACAAGGAAAAAAGACAGAATTGCATGAGCCAAAATAAACTTAAGTGGCTTATAAAAACAAAAACAAGTGGTCTTTGCGCACACGCACACACAAAAACAATGAATGTTTCGGAAGGAACTCACCTAACCAAGCCTAGCTGATTCAGGATTGAGATATGAACATTTTGGTTCTACAAACAAGACACGGATGTTAAGATGACTTCCAAAGATACATGCCAAAACTCAGAAGAATCAATTGTTACCCACCCTAAGTAAAAGAGGAACGTGCCAGATGTTAGGAACATCATGGATGTTGAGAATTTTACCAATCTGAAATTATCACAATGCAAGTAACAGCTATGGTATCAATAAAGGTGCTCAATAAGCCAAATTGAGAAAACCTACTAAAAAAAAGGAATGAACCAATTACCGGAACATGGCAAAACTGTGAAAGCTTCTCCTTCGTATTTTCCAGTAAGGGCTGCAATATGCAGGGCGAGACATGATTCAGAATTGGCTTAAATTAAGGAAATCATGAATTGTTGCTTGTGTCATGCTAGAGAAGCTATGAGACGACCATAAAATCTATTCGAAGTACCAACATTTGTGGCATTAGTATACATATGTGCCAAGAAGCACGACAAAAACAAACCAGTCTACTAAGTGAGGTCCACTGTATAAATCCTAATAAATAATTGCACTCCTTTGTGCATTCAATCCTACTTAAATTATAAATACCCCATATCTTTCCTCATCATCTTCTTCCACATCCTTTTTGGTCTTCCCAAGCCCCTTCTAACCAAGGTTTCTGTCCCTTGCTCACATCTCCTCATTAGGCATCCAAAGATCTATGTCCGACATGACTAAGCTATCTCAAATGACCTTCTCTCATCTTATGCTCGATAGGGGCAAAGCTACCTTTTTCTTGATAGATATCATTTCTAATTGTATCCTTTTCATGTGTCTGTGCATCCAACAAAGCATTCTCATCTACGCCACTCTCATGAACTCTGGCTCAAAATAACTTGTGCTAACAGAGGATATTGAAGCCAAATGATTTCCCCCATCAAAACAAAATTCACTAGAGATGTCCATGAAATATATGTACCGCACCAAAATCATAAGCTAGTGCAGAAGTGAGTTCAATAAAAGAGAAAATGACAAAAGAGAATCTGCCTGCAGCCTATAGATCCAAAAAAAATGAATCCTGGACCAAATTATTTCATTGAGATTAAGTTCATAATGTTTTGCATGCGGAAAACTTATACCTGAGCAGAGCGGCAAGCTAGAAGATGAGGAGTCAAGCCTAGTGCCCTCAATTCTCTGACGCTATGTTGCGTTGGCTTTGTTTTCTGAGAGAGATAGAGAGGGAGAGAGAGTGGATCTCATACTCTGAGTTCAATAAAAAGTTAGAAATTGAAATTCTTTAGATCCTGTGCGATTGAAATTAAGTGAAAGAAGTGTGTACTTGCTCTCCCACAACACCTAGCACTGGTATCAGGCTCACATGGATAAGGCAGAAGTTATCTGGGCCTGAAGAAATCGAAGATTAACATCAGAAAGCTCTTCATGTTTCAGAAAGATGAAATCAGAAAAACATAGAAGCGTCATGACACGGGCAATAACACATTAGCAACAGCTTGTCTAACCCAGGAATACGACAACACTAGTTAAGTACAATTAAACAACTGTACAAAAGAGGACGATTGTCTGTCAGATCACAAGCATGGATAATATATGGTCCATACTGTGTTGAATTAAATACAATGAAACAACAAAAAATAATAATTTAGTGAAAAAAGGCAAAAGAAATGCCATGAACAGATAGGGAGATAATATCACACTGGTTCCTTAAAGAAAAATGAGAAGTCAAAGAATATACCAACTGAAAAGGATAATTGTCGCAGAGCCTCAATAAATGGCATGGATTCAATGTCACCTGGACAAAGCACGTCTTCAGCTCTACCCCGGGAAGGTTGCAATGTATACGAAACTAGGTGTTTTTGGTGAAACAGAAGTTTATTCTCTTTTGACTCTTACCTACAGTCCCTCCTAGCTCTATAACACAGACATCGGCAGAGCCTTCTTTTCCATCCACGGGAATAGCAGAGACAGATTGAATCCAATTCTTGATCGCATCCGTCACATGAGGAACCACCTAGAAGAGCGCAGACATGGGAAGAACCTAAGTCTCAGTCTGTAATCTCATGAAGCAGACAAGTCATGTAGACCACAGGGATTACCTGGACCGTCTTTCCAAGGTAATCACCTCTCCTTTCCTTCTCAAGGACAGACTGATAAAAAGTGGGGATGTACGAACATGTCATGAGCATAATATAATTCCATATGTACATGAACAAAAAAAAAAAAAAAAGAAGCAGCACTGTAGTAAAGTCACTGTAGATATTAAAGAGGAACAGAGCAACGTAGAACACCTGGTATATTTTTCCTGTGGTGATATTGTTGTCCTTGGTGAGTGTTATATCTAGGAACCTTTCATAGTTTCCCAAATCCAGATCAACCTAAGAAAAGAAGGTGAGTCACAATGGCATAAAATGGCATGTTAAGAAAACAATCGGTCTCAGACGCCGATCTTTTGCCAAAGAAAATTGAAGCACGGAATAAATGATATTCACAGAAAATGAACATTGACGAAACCTCTCCGCCATCATCAAGGACAAAAACCTCCCCATGCTCAAAAGGAGACATTGTACCAGCGTCTGTGTTCAAATATGGATCTGCAAGTAATGAAATTGTTGAAGACAACTGAAACTGTAACGTATTAAAACGGGATCTAAACTAACGATAACAACACCCAGTAAAGACAAGAAATCCGTCAGAAGGTGCTGTCCGCATCAGTTCGGTAGCCTCCTCTGTTTAATCCAAAATAAGTGAAATAAAAACAAGGATAAAAGCCACCTCTTTCTTAACTAAAACACAATAAACAGAGACTCCTTAAAACTTTAAAAACTCCATTGCTACTCGCAAACTACAAGTAGCCACTCAACCAAAGCACTAGCTTTCCTTCTTCCTGTGGTTTTGAGAACTCTCTCTCTCTCTCTCTCTCTCTCTCTCTCTCTCTCTCTCTCTCTCTCTCTCTCTCTAAGAACATCTCGTCGCCACAAACCCAAGTAGGCAGCACAACCAAAACATCGGCGGTTACCCAAACCAAACACCTAACCAACCAAATAAACATCCCAAGAAATACAGAACCGCTCATAAAAGACGACGCTCAGCAAGAATCATCCCGCGCGCGGACCTATTTTAATGGAGGTGACGCGGAGGCCACAAGCCTTGAGGACGACCCCGACGCTGCTCGCCGTCACGCCCTTGCCGAGGCCGCTCACGACTCCCCCGGTCACGAGCACGTACTTCATCCTCCTGGTCTCCCCCGCCGCTTCTCCGCCCATCTCGCTCCGAACCGAGGCCCCAACGATCGGCGGCGGTCGCTCTTCGTGC
The DNA here is from genome assembly GCA_030064385.1 of Melaleuca quinquenervia. Taxonomy (NCBI): domain Eukaryota; kingdom Viridiplantae; phylum Streptophyta; class Magnoliopsida; order Myrtales; family Myrtaceae; genus Melaleuca; species Melaleuca quinquenervia. Next base: position 4,421,263 of record CM057728.1, on the reverse strand, counting down.
TGCTGCTGCTGCGCGCAAGGAGTTCGACGAAATGCGCGAGCGGGAAATGGAGGGCGGAGAGCGGGGACAGAGGCGGGACGCGCCTTGTGGAGCGATACGTTGACGCTGACGCGACGTGGGGGAAGGGTTCGGCGGGCCAGGAACGAAGAAGCCCTCGACAATGAGAGAAATTTCAACTGTGCCATTAGTAACCTCTCGCCCCAAGAAATCTGTCGGTTGAAATGTCAAAAAAGTTCGCGTGCTTTTTTATTTTAGGTCGGGCTCGTCGCTTTTTTCCAAGAAACGTCTCGTCGTTTTCTCATTTTGTGCGCTGGGTTAAGTTAAGGATCATCGGATGGACATCTTTTAAGACTTAACACATGATGATACCGACCGCCGCCGCCGATCGTTGACACGTGTGATGATCACGTCGATCCGTGAATACGACGCGCGCTGGCTTTTATGAGATCCGGTCTAGGATTCGATTCTTGGAAGCCGATGGCAAGTGCATCTGATTATTTGTTTAAAACTAATGAAATCGGGCAAAACATTTCCCGTTTTCTTTTTCTCCTTTCCCACCAAATTCAATATATTTTCAAGAATTTTGACGATTATGGAAAAATTAGACATGATTTCACTGTGTCGATATTTTGTATATTTCTCTTTTTTTTGCTAAAAAGGCTCAAAATGAGTGTATCGCAATATTTCAATTAGGCAGAAAGTGAAAATCTGTCTATACATGCCCCCTTGATGCTCCGTCTACTAAAAATTTTAAAATCGTGGAAATTTTATGAATCAAGTCTCTTTGATCCAAATTCCAATTAGTTATATAAAGATCCTCGCCTCTCTCTATTCTCTGTTTGTTTCGTTAAAAATGTACGGTTTGAAAAATATTTTTCTCAACATTATTACTCGCATTGCTTGAGATAGTTAATAAATGAGTGAGTTTTTATCATCGATAACAATTATTTTCACGGACAATTCTTTTCATTTTTTCATCTTTGTAGGTGATTAAATTTTGAACGATATATTTTAAATCATTCATTTTTTACGAAAAGTAAATCTCAGGCCAACCTCTTTCGCGTGGACCGACAGTTGGGGAATCGAATCGCAGCACAGATGGGAGCAGATCTATGTCCTTTAAGGAAAGTTAGATCGCGTCTGTCGGAGCCGCCAAAGGCATGAGTAAGGAAGTTCTACCACCATGAGCTGTCCGTTGATGCATATGAATAAAAACTGCAAAATTACAACAAAAAGAGAGAGAGAAACGAATATAGAGACCGGCGATCAAATATCGAGCAACGAGATTCAAAGGACTCGGAAGTCAGAAGAGTTCCATTAGTCGGATCATAGTCAAAAGAAATGAGATAAATAAATAGAAATAATAATGTAAACGATTCATAAATTTAATGAGATATGTAATACGATCGATAAACTTTCGATTTATTTAGATTAGTTTAAAGTTGTATGAAAATTTCAGGGATCGAATTTGCATATTAAGCTAAAATTAATGTCAACATTGCATATTAACCTAAAATTTATGTCTACATTATATATTAAGTCAAAGTTCATGAATTACATTGAACGTATCGAAAGTTCGTTCATTAGAAAACCTCGTTGAAACTCTCCTCACTAAATAATACGGTAGTTCTTATTTATCGAGTGTGGAAACGAATTTGGCATCTAAATCAGACGAAACCATCACATCGGTCGTAGATTTAGGAAACATAGCATCCACGGTCGAAGATTTGATGCTTTGACGGATAGTGAAAGCGGCATTGTCCTCCGGTTATTCCTTCGATGGAAGTCTTTTGCGCTTGCTCGTGAGAACTCTACTCTCTCACGTCTTTTCAAATCAATCGTGTTTTATAATCGCATTATTGTTTTTTTCTTGTGAACCATTTAACGAGAAACTAATCTTGCGAGAAGTTTACACGTGTTGGGTAGCCCGAGAAGACGACGACAATCGTTGTTGAGCACAAAAAATGCGTAAAACCCTGTTAAAAATATATCTTCAATTTATGAGATCTGAATCGCCCGATGGAGACCACGTATGACGATCCCGACCATTAAATGCCCTGGGATCGGGGCCACGTGAGCCGATCCCCACGCCAATCTACGACCCGATAAAAGTCTTGGCACATCCCGATTGTAAAAAAGCCGAGAAAGAAGGAAATAAAAGGTGGTCGCACCCTGATTGAAGTCACCTAGGGGAACCCAAAAAGGGGAACTCGGGACTTTGCCGAGGTTGACCGAATCCGGCTTCTCCTTATGGAATATTCGTTTTCCGAGATTATGGTCGGCCGCTCAATTTCGTACGGCCATGTATCAGAATATAATCTTTGCTCGCGGGAGCTTCGCCGTTATTGGTTGGCTTGGAGCTGAGCTGGGCCGCGTGTGTATAGTGGCAACGACTTCTTGTCGATCGCGCCGGGATCCTCAGGTTTAGCGGAAAAAATGTTATCGTATTAAGATTTTGTCTACTTTTTTTTGTTGCGAGATCAATAAATTCTTTTTTAAAATATTAAAAACTAAACATCACGTGAATTATTAGGCATAGTAAGGAGATATAGTTACGGTAGATTGTGATTGCGATTGCGATATCAATTGCGTCGCTTCGTAATGGTGAAATTATTAGCTATTCTCTTCTTGGGCATAAGCCACGTCGATTAAATCAATATAAATTTGGTACTCGGTTTATCTTTTTTTCCGTTCAATCTTTACCATTCGATGGTTTGTTCCCTCAACAAAACTAGATAGAGGTGAGAAATTATATATAGTAATAGAGAAGAGTGGTTGTTGGTTAGGTGGAGGAAGTGGGTGTATGGAATTAATTCCTGCCTGCCATGTTTATAATGGGTAATTTTGGAAGAAAAAATAAGTGATACTGAAAATATATACATACTTAAATATTAGAAGGGCCAATTCGGGACTCTCGATGGTACTTATTTCGTATAAGAAGTATGAGGCTTTTTAACTTATTGTCCTAGCTTAACTAAAAAGGGGACGAAACGACATATATAGTTTCTAAACTTTTGCCAATTTCTAGGACTATAGAGTTTGCAGATTACATTACATAAAACCACATCGAACAAATAAAAAATATAAAAATTAAATCGCATATCTATTTCGTATAAAAGGAGATCAATTGCTCGTAACTCACTACCTTGAACTTTTAACACCATTACACGATAATCCCCATACTTTTAAAAATTAGATACTCCTCCACTCAACTTTAGCATTCTTGCATAATAACCCTTGAACCTCGAGAAGATATAAATTACGACCATGAACTTTGACACCGTTGCTTGATAAGTTACAAGCTCCTCCCTCGACCTTAGCTCCGCTCCAAAATAACCCCCCCTAACTCTAAGAAGATACGAATTAGGACCATTACTTTTGATTTATCATTAGGCTGCCTGCCTAGCGAGCGATGTACTCCATAAGATGGTTAGGCGGACACGTGGCGAAATCAAAGCCGATGTAGGCAATACCAACCGCGTCGTGCCGATTTTATCTACGAGCGTCCTTATGATTTCGTCGAACGCTCGTGATTCGCAGCCTACCAAGGCTTTCTTCTAGTGGATTTGCCTGTCTTGATGATGGGGTGCCCACGGGCCGATCTCAGGACCGGAGCCTAAAGTCGACCCGGCGACTCATGAACGAACCGAACGGTGCTTCAAAACCTGAGGGTTTCCTCGGCGATTCAAGCGGAAGCTTCCGCGATCGTCAAAACAGATCGGGTAGATCTCGCGCAAGTGATCTGTGAAGGAGAAGATCGCGTGATATGGGAAGTGTAAGCGCTTGTCATAGAGGCCCAGGGCCTCGCACGCAAGTTTGGCCAATTGAAGGTGACCCATTTTCCCAAAGCCCATAACCAGTTAGTAGATTGGGTTGCAAAAACCCAAAGGATAGGGAATTTACCGAGTAATTTGGTATTATACCCGCCTCGATGTTTAAAGCAGTTAATTTGTATAAAGATTAGTGATATCTCATGTAAAACTTATTATGGTATGAATTTATGAAGCATAATTTTCAACCCAAAAAAAAAATCCAAACGGTGCTTAAGACGACCTTAATCCTTTTCGACCGGCTTCAACTCGTGATGATTCCCCTTGAACCGGAGCGGTCGAGTTAAATCAGGACATTTTGCCGCCCCCCCTCCAATCTTTATTGGTGCTCGATATTGAGCTTGGAAGGCAGTGTCGACCTTCGACTTGATTATTGAACGTTGTGAAAACGAATTGAAATCCAAACTTGATGTCCGCTTCTGGAAGATTGTTTTCCAATTTCCCGGTATTTGGATGGCCAAAATCTAGCCGATTCACGGAAACCATGTTTCCAGAATTTAAATAATAAGCTTAAATCAAGTGTGGGACGACTTCCCATTCTAACAAGGGGAGATCACATTCTTTAAACATCCGAAACTATTTTTTTTTCATGGAAATTATGAAATTTTATTTTGCGGAAAACTCAAGATATGAAGAGCATTTTTCAAAAAATATCGATCGTATCGCTTATAAAGAGTAAACAAATGAAAAATAATTTAATCACTTACGAGAATAGTTGATAATTAAAATATTTTTATACACTAATTTCTTTAAGTGATATAAATAATTATTATATTTGTTTCGTGGAAAACTTCACAATAAAGAGAAATGCTTTTTAGGAAAAAATTATCTAGGGAAATGTTATCTTTTTATCAAATTAGCGCATTCATTTTTCTAATTTTATGCATGCATAGTTTCTTTGACCCAAAATGAGTTTCCTTTGACGGATAATATTCACGAAACAAAGATATCACCTTTCGTTATTCTTCTTAGTCTTGTGATACATCACTAATCATGAGTCATGAGTTGTGTTCTAAGTAGAGCTAGACCATGCTCTCTTGCGTAGCAACATGATTTATCAAAATGGATCATAAATCAATTTTCTAATTCATATATTGATAGATTGGGTTATTATACGAGTCAATTAAATTCAATAAATGGATTTAAACATAGCACGAGTGTTAAATAAATTACGAATGAATTATAAATGTATTTATAAATTATATAAATTCAACTCATTTCTATGAATCTCTCTTCTCGTTCTAATTCGATCTTACGCTTGTTCACTTCGCGAGTCAGGTTGGATATGTCCGGGCATTGGATTAGGTTGGGCCGGATCGGGCGGTGTATAAATCACTAATTATATATTCTATGAAAATAGGCATGTTTGGAGTGGATCATTTCTCGACCCGATCCGATCCAAACCCGAATCGCTCCAAACGGGTCCCGCGGCTGCCTATGCCCGCGAGCACGGCGAATCGAGAACGTCCGCTCTATTTCATAACGTCTCTTCGCAGTTGCCTCCTTTACCTTCTCCAATGGCGTCCGGGCACGAACAAGTCGAACGCGACACGGCAGAATTTCTACTAGCTTTGCTCCGAAAGAGCCAGATTCTTGCTCATCCATGAGCGAGACTCGCTCCAACTTCGAACGAGCGAGATAAACTTCCAGAAGAACATGGCTTCGAATTCGAACAATGCCAGCTCAGCTTCTCCGTCGACCTCCACGTCGACGCCGTCGACGCCGCCAGTGGCGGCATCGTCGGGCGGAAAACGCAGCAGAGACCCCGACGACGAGGTTTACCTCGACAATTTGTACTCCCAGAAGCGCTATCTCAGCGAGGTTTTCGTCTCTCGCCCCATTTCCTTTTTTTGTTCCCTTGTTTTCTGTAAAAAGTTTTGCGGGAGTTGTCGAATCAATTACACTCTCGAAGAAATGTCCGTGCTCATCGTGGACGTCTTTGTACCTAACTTTGCGAGTGTTAATCAGAAATGTGGAGGTCTTAGAGGCGAATTTCTTGCAGTGGAAATTGCTAAGAGTTCACTTGGTCGTTGACCTGTGCCAATTAATATGATAATTTGATGTAGTTTCAGGAAGTGGAAGTGAGGAGGAATGATGTGTGTGGCTCTTTGACTTATACTTCTTCCATAAACTCTGATAATTTAGTAGGCTTTACGGGAAGCTTGGTACTGCTGATTTCCCAATATTTCGGCTGTTGAGATGTTTTGACTTGTGATGCAGATGATGGCTTCCAGCTTAAATGGATTAACCGTCGGGGACACCCTCGGTGAAAACTATATGGATTCTCCTGCTAGATCTGAAAGCATGTTTTATTTTAGGTAAATTTATTGGGATTCTTTTACACAATTTTGAATTTCGGAGTTCGTGTACCCTCATCAAGTAACCATAGAAAAGGGCAGCCTGAAGCACGAAGCATCCGTGATATGCGGGGACTGGGGAAGGGTCAGGCCACTTTGGGTCTAACGCACACGGGCTTACCTTGCAATTTTCGCAAGAGGCTGTTTCCACTACTCCAACCAATGATCTCCAGGTCACTCTAGGACGACTTTACCTTTGCGCCCTCATCAAGTAACCACAATTCAGTTAAATCATTCTTAGTTAGGCTAATAACTGAGAAGATGAGCATCGTTGTGGTTTCTGGGATCCAAATGAATCTTATCTTGCTGAGTGGTCGAAGCATCATTAGTGGTTATATATTCATTGTGCTGTCTGCTGTCAGTAGAATTGACCGATGGGTTGCTCATTACCAGGCAGCGTCGGAGGTGGGTGTTCGAGGTTGGGATTGCAGTGGAGGCGAACAAAATATTGTGGTGGATGCCTGCAGGTGTCATAAGAGGTGGAGTGATTGGTTACACACGTTTTGAAAAACAGCCTTCTGGCATTAAAAAGTAGGAAAAGGAACTTTTGGAATATAAGCATGCATTTTGCATTTACCAACAGAACATATTCCAGTGGACAACCACCAGACAATGTCGTTAATACTATTCATGGGTATATTCTCTCAGGTGCTCAAGGACTTTCATGAAAAGTTGTGTCTGATGCCTCTCTCATTCATTTAGAGTGATATTAATCGTCTTGTAGTTGATGGAGAGGACTAGAATGGCACTCCTTTATTCGTTTGATATTATGATTATGTGGATGGTGGCTTCATCCAGAGTTTATGCAGTTGTTAGATGGCTCCGCGCATCAGTTTACTGGATTACAAGTTTAAGATATATCAATTCCAAAATGCTCTTTGCATGATAAGTTCATCAAATCTATGCATTGATTTTGGCTCCCTCCCCCCCCCCCCCCCCCCCCCCCCCGGGCCCCGCGCCCACCTTTTTTCATCTTAACAATCACCTTTCTTCCTATGTTATTTTGGCTAATGGTTTTTTGTGACGAATAATTGATTTCAGGGATGACATGTCCTCACAGTATTCACCAATGTCAGAAGATTCTGATGACTCCCGATTCTGTGAAATTCAGATAAATGCTTGTTCATCCCAGTCTGACAGCCTCCCAACTAGTCCAGTTTCTCCTTACAGATGTCAAAGACCATTCGGTGGCCCATCATCTGCTACCCCTGTAGCTTCATCCCCTTCATATAGTCATAACCTTGTGGCGCCTACATCTTCACAGACCCGCCAGCGAGGCTCAGATTCTGAGAGCCGATTCCCCTCATCTCCCAGCGACATATGCCACTCGGCCGACTTAAGAAGAGCTGCACTTCTCCGCTCCGTGCAGATGAGAACACAACCTGCTCCCATCTGTCCGTATGAATCACCTTTTGCTTCAGGGCAAGAGGCTGTGCCCAATATGGAAACCGAGGATGTGAAGTCTATATCCGATGAAAAGGACTATCAGATAGAGGAATGTCCTTCAAGTGGTGCCTCTTCTTCTGATTTCAATGAAGAAAAAACATGTGGAACACCAAATTCAGTTACTGGAAAGGGTTGAATCTGAGATATAAAAGCTTGAGCATGAGTTGGAGATGCAGGGTTAATGTTGTTTTGGAGATTTATCTGGACAAATAATTTGAACATGGCGAGGGTAAGTGGTGCAATGGCTATTCGCAAGAGATGCATGATTAGTCATGCAGCCCATCTCAAGCATTTTTAGCTATCTATTGTTCAGTACCAATTTTGGAGGGGTTGACTTGCTGGTGGATTTCCTGGTACTCACCTTTCTAATGTGATTTCTGAGGACAGGAATCATTAGGCAGAAGTCTATTATCATGATTACAGAGTTGAACTGATCTCAGCAGCAATGTAGCTAGTGAGTCGGCACGATTCCTTGGATTGAGAACATGGTCCATCCACACCTCTTTCAATCTGTTCGGTTTGCACAGAAAAGTCAGAAAAGGCAACTTTTGATCAGGTTGATCATTATTGTTGAGTGCGGTAACTCTCTCATGTAACAGACATCAGCGTGAAGAAAGCGAGTCTCCTTTTCATTCCGCTACAGCAAGAACGATTGCCATGTTCGTTTTCTATTGTTAAGTTGTCGCTCTTATTTTAATATGTCACCCTAGCTTATGGCTTTTTGCCTCTTCAGAGAAGTAGGTATGCTTTATTGGCATCTGCAGATACTAACTGGGAGTGGAGGTGAGCCTGTAAGCTGTAAGCTACCATTACTTGGTTCTTTCATCTAACTTTCATTCTCGACTTTAAAGGTGAACATCTGCAGATGTATGTTTTAGGAAAGGATTAATTGTTTTGGCATAGATCAGGACTTTAAGGTTTGTTTGACACCATCTACCGCAAATCCTGCAGCAGACAGTTGTGCGGGTCCTTAAGTTGATTATTTGCTGTTATGAATATGGGTGATGGCAGAAAGTCATAGGATATTTTTCTTTCTTGCGAGTTACTGAAGTGGTAATGAAGACATCATAAGAGTTGATTGAGAAATTCGATATGACAATGGCGGAGTGGTCAATCCTGTAACCAAGTGTCATAATTAAAGAAGAAAGTACAATACGAGTGCGCATATATAAAAATTTGTCGAAGAGTGTCCTTTAAGCGTGTATTAAGTAATTAACTGGGGGAAGATGATAATTTGCAATACACTGAAATTTCTCAGGATATGCGTAATCAATTCTAAGGAAATAGAATCTTTCCCTATTTAGCATGCTTAACCGATGTCTCTGAAGGAATAGCGGTGTGTGCTCGTAAACCGTTGGGAAAATGGTTCCAGTACTTACAGCCTCAATAATTGTGGTCCTTGATCATGTATTCTGGCAGATGGACATCTTTACGAGTTTCTTGCTAGTTTGGGGCTTTACTATACGGAGAGGTTTTGAAGGCTTTGCTTAGGAGAGAAGATGACTTTAGGTTGATGACTTGCTCGGAAAGCAGACAAATTTCCCTTCAACGGCGTAAAGCCGTTCATTCAAAGATCATTCGAGACTAGGGCAAATAGTCATTGGTGTCTGGTAAATCTTCTCACTGCCCATAATGAACCAACTAGAAACTCGAAAATTGAAAGAGGGGAATCGATGGATATTCCCACATTCTACAGAGACTCGACTTAATCTCTCTTCCATCGTTTCTTCGTAAAGAGGGCACTTAAAGGACCTTTGTTCGAGCGCTTTCTGATAGAATTCTCGTCACATACTATTCTCTTATCCACGGAGAGTTTCCATCGGAAATGCAGATGACTCGACGTGTAGAAAAAGGAAAGTCGTGCTCTCTCCACAGCGTGCATATTTCCATTTTAAAGAGCACGAATTAACGAAATCATGGTCAATAATCAATATAGAAGCTAGAGCAAGTTCAAAAGGGCAAAAAAAGAAAAAAGAAAATCGCATGCGCATGGATGGGCTGCAAACTTATCTTCAAAGAAAAAGAAAGGAACCTACTTAAAAATTGAAAGAAAGAAGCTTAAGACCCCTATGAACGTAGTTTGTGAACATTTAATTCAAATAATTTTGGCTTAGTTAAACTGAAGATAATATCCTTTCAACAAATAAAATAAAAATTCATTTCATCCACATAATAAAACAATGCCAAATGTCACGTCACACAAAAACGTAGAGTTAAAGAGAAATATTACGATATTATGTGACAAGCACAGAGGCAGGCAGCTTCGGCTTTAACAATGTATAAACAGATCATTGCACATCCATCTTGGGCTTGCCCTATGTGGAAGGACCATGTCGTCCAAACTAGCAAGGATTTTAAATCTTTCTGCTGACGATCTAGAGTAGGCCTCATATCTACCCATACAAAGATGCCAAACGGAATCTTTTAACGAGTACTTAGAAGAGGATAACAGCTGGATTTGAAGGAAAAAGCCTTTCAGAACACCAATCGAAATGAAAAGCACATTCAGGATAATGACATGGAGCTCATCAACTATTCATAACTGTTGTAAAATAAAACCAAAAGCCCCGTCAATAATTCTGCTACAGAAATCTGGGGCGGTCTTCCGGCAAAAAGATATATTATTGCCAAGTTAAGGGTTCGAAGGGAGTCTCCTCTCTAAGCAAGCTAAGTACTCAACTAACACAAGGCCTACGCTCAGTATCAGAGCTATCAAATCAAACCGGAGTGGTGCGGCGGGGCCAAATCATTGCAGGAAGTCAGATGCTGCCACCTTTCATGAGTTCTGTGTCTCCTTGAAGCTCAAGCAAATGCTGACAGTATATTCTTCTTGAGGGTAAACTCATCTGCCTTGGCAGCGCTAATCGACTGCAAAAGTAAAGGGCAGAAAAAGGTAAAACAGTTGTATAGATGGGAGTGAGAAATGGTAATGTCAGTAGCTCTCAGGACCGCAAATTGCAGAAAACTGATGAGTTTTGGTCAAACTATATATTATTTAGTTTTATTGTAAAACCGACTCCCTTGAGAAAACAATACTCTGCTTAAGATACTTAATCGATGTAAAAATCTGGGTGAACTGAAAGACACTGGGAACTCAATACAAAGAATTTATGCAAGATACCTTCTCAAGCATTCGCTGAAGCCGCTCAATTTCTTTCATGGCATAATCAGCACCCTTATCCATACAGTTTTTAGCAGCCTTCAGATAGATCTTCCCATATCTGTGTCAAAGGTAAAGATGTATATTAAAGCCAAATGTTTCAGAGGTTTAATGTAACATTAGTTTCTGAGACTGAACAACACTAGAGGAAACTAGTTAATTTCAAAAATATATCAACTTTACAATTGACAAAGAGGAAAAAAAGAAGAAGAAATAATTATTTATTAGGATATTAGGCCAAAGTGACTACCTTGCAGTAAAACCCTCAAGCTTCCCAACTTCCTCTTCGATCTTGGAAAAGACTGCTTTCTTCTCCTCACCAGTAGCAGCCACAAACTCCTTCACCAAAGTATCCAGACTGGCAACTATCCCAGCCTGTCAAAAAGAGTATTAATCGATTAAATCTTGAAACATTAAAGAAAATTAAGGAAACCGATTTCATATTGAACATCAATATCTGAGAAAATTCACTGACTTTAGAAGTAAGCTGTCCCTTCCCATCCCTACTGGTTCCACATTTTTCATTGATGAAGTTCACAAAATCATCCAAATCCCTTCCGCCATCATATTCTTCACCATCCTTGTTGTTCTTTGGGAAGAACTTCAATGTAGGAAAACCACTCACACCATACCTGCAACATACCAAGAGCATTCAACACTAATTCCCTGAGTTTTGACATGATCGCATTCAACATTATGAATCTATATGGACCTGATTACCAGATCAATATTCCACTTACTTTTCACCTAGATCTTTGTACTTGTCAGCATCCAAATTTGCAATAACTACATCTTCTTCTGATCTGAATGCCGCAGCTACTTTTTCATAAGTCTGCAAGAAACCAGAAATTTGGATTACTTGGGCAAATGCTAGAAACTCATATTAATACTATACTATTTATGAAGCATTCTTCCTTACAGGAGCAAGAGCTTTACAGTGGCCACACCTGAATGAAGGTATAGAGACTTAGTTAGCAACACTTGACAAAAAGATTGCTAGAATGAATATATACTTTTTCATAAGAAATTTATTAAGATATTTATGCCAATACTAAGGAGAATTTAGAAGCATGAGCATGCAAAACTAAGAACCCAAAGTCACGCTTACCATGGTGCATAGAATTCCACCAAAACATCTTTCGTGTTGTCCAAGACAATCTCATTGAAGTTGTCCGATGTTAGCACAGCTACACTGGATGGTACTGAAGCTATCTTAACACTGGTTCCTGCACACAATTATATTTTAGAGGGATTCAAGCTGAAATTTTATGAGGAGAAATCATATGGCACAAGTTTCACAGTAATTCTGCTTGCAACTTATAATATCAACTCCCCTTTTTGACTCTTTCCAGAGAAAGATCTAAAGTGACACCATAAGAGAACATCCCAGATCGTGCTCAGGTACATACATGAGTTTTCATTAAGAGAAATGGTCACAAATAGTGATTACAGACATTGTCTCTAGAATCCAGAAATTAATTGTAAAGCCAGCAAAAAGGGTCAACGGAAGATTTCTTTTTTTGGGGGTAAGATAAGTGGTCAATGGAAGCTATCTTTTTTTTGGGTGAAGAAAAGATTGTGTTCAAGGATTGATGGAAGTTATCTATGTCCAGAAAACACAAAAACACTCCACAATCTTGCATTTCTATCAAGTGATATGAGACAAATTATAAAAAGAAGCACACCTCCTTCATTATTCACAAACTCAGCTAGTGCCTCCGCAGTTCGCGGTCCTTCATACCTGCAATGTTTGAGAAACCAAATGTCGTGAGCATTTTGAAAACACAACGGCAGAAACTTTTATATCTGAGATAACAAATGCTCTCACTTTTTGGACTCCAAAGAACCTTTTGGGAACCACTGAATTGTCGGATATCCAGAAACGCCATATTTGCTGCATAGACTTTTGTGTTCGTCACAGTCCACCTATGCAAAATCAACTTCCAATTTGTCAGCCAACTATTTCATGAGAAAATAATCCAAGTACATTTCACCATATGATTATAAACCATCAAATAGAGAATAAATCTACGCCAGATCAGAGAACACAACTTCAGTCAAAGAAGAAAAATGAAAGTTCTATATTCCCCATAATATAGAGATGGAGAGCTTTTGATCTAGAGGTGGAGTAGGACCCACATATCCCCAATCAACCCCCCCCCCCTTTCTTCTTTTCTGCATTCTGGGTGTTAAGTCCAACAGAAACATAAAGTTCAGGTTTGGGGTTTGAAGTGCTCCATCCAAATGATTGAAGAAGGTAAAGTGAAATTTAAATCCCATGTCCCCCAAGCCAAAACCAAAACCAGAAAAGAAACAAGCAAGCGAGTTCAATTAATGCAGAAACCTGCTAGTGCCACTATGAAAAAACGAATACATAACTTGAAGCAGTTATTGATTATAAGACATGTGGGAAAATAAAATTTGAAGCCTACCTTTCCTATCAAGACAGACTTCGCTTTCTTAAAGCTAGATCCCAATTTCTCATACTCTGGAGCGAGCTTTTTACAGTGACCACACCTGTAAAAGAAAAACAGAAATACAACTGATGAGTCAAAGCACAAATTGTCATCGAAGACTGTTTGGTCCAAAGAATCTGATATCGAGCCAGAAAGAAGTATTCTGTTCACATGTCTCCTCAGAGCATGCTAGAGATTTCACGATATAGGTTGGCAACCCCTTTTCCGCAATATTATCATGTATTATTGAGATTACCAATTTGTGCACTTACTAAACAACTGTAGTTGTCGAATAAATATAAAACCAAGAATCTTTCCACATAATCACAATATCTTCTATATGATCCAATTAACAGTGTGATCTCTTAGATTCAAGAGCACCAACAGAAGCTTGAAGGCGCAACTCTGTTGCTGTGTCGGAAATGTTATGAATAGGTTGAGATATTGAGGCTAATACATGAATAAAGATGATGATATAAATCATGTTATTTCATTTATGAACACAATAATGTTCTACAAAGAACAAATTCTTGGCTGGAGAAAGCATGTACAAGAATTGCAGCATAAGTCCTGAAGACTTTCCATGTTCTCACAAACACAAGACTAAGAATTCTTGTAATGCAAGTGAGACAAATACAGAGACTTAACCTACATGACAATGTGGTGAAGCTTAAGCAAATATTTAAACATGTACGCCACATTCAATCAACCAAGAAGAGTTTATCACAGATGTCGCTTTATAGAACCATCCTTCTATCTCTAGCACATCCTAGTACCCTACTCCCCTTGACTCAAAAATGGAACTAGTACAATTGAATACGATATGACAGGTGTAGCATCCTTTTTCCCAACAAAAGATAGCACGCAAATTGCGATCTTGTGACTAAGTTTTCTCTAGTTTTCTTTTATATTCCCTAATCTGTTACCCAAAAGTATCAACTGCTTGTTTTAAAGGTCCATTTCGCTGGTTTGACACACTTGCAAAACTTTATGCAGGCTCCTCGCAGGTTGCATTCAGTTTCAATCAGTAAACCGCATGCACTCGTTCCAAACAAACTTCTCTAGTCACCATTGATATCAGTAAGATCTGAATGCATAAATTTCAAGAGGATATCTTCAAGATATTTTATTCTTCTCGACTTGTTAAGTTGTTGGGGATCAAAGAATTCTAAAAGACATGGAAAAACATGAAACACAGAAAAACAAGCACAGTTGTACAGCCACTTCCCAATAGAACTTGAACACTAACGTCGTAGTTACCCCTTAATATGCATATGCACGAAACACAAACCAAATTTTAAGCTACGAATATACTAGAAAGGCAGGAAGTGCGTCGGACCAATCTTATAAACACCTAAATCAGAAGCATGGAATGTATCGTAAAAAAACAACTACTGCATCAGAACCATTCGTAATACTCAGCAACGCCATCTGCTCAACGACGTAACATCATACAGCTCCACACACGACAAGGGTTCACTAAAATCCAGGCAAAAATGCCAACACGAAGCAGGCGATCATGAAACAGATTTAGCAACCGATCAAATGGCGATCCACGCGTTCACTAAAAGCCAATCGCTCCACCAGCCAAATTCACACTGAACCAGAGCGTTTCAAAAAGCAAACGAAGTCGCGAAAACCAGTGGATTGCAGAAGACGGATTTCAACAGTACCAAGGAGCGTAGAATTCGACGAGAGCGGCCCTATCTTGACCGACTTCCTTATCGAAGTTCTCCTCCGTCAACACAAGGACGTCATCGGCGAAAGCGGACGCCAACAGCAGCGCCAGAGTAGCTACTCCGATCCAGATCTGAGAGCTCGCCATTGTCCTCGACTGCGCCTGAGTTTTGCTATGCGATTTCCCTTCGTCTAAGCTCGGAGACGACCGAAAGAGAGAGAGAGAGAGCGAGAGGGAGCTTATAAATATCAGCGTATTAGGTCCCTTTTTAGATTGTTTTATTTATTAGGTGGTGGCAGGTTTATTTTAATTCTCCCGTAGCGAGGCGGAATTGCGTGCACCGCTTCAATGCGCCCTGTGAGCCGTCGGATCTCGTTCCGGCATCATCGTGTCATGGCGATCTTGACGTCGCCCGTCGGATTCGTCGTCCGGGGTTCCTGGCAGCGAGGGTCTTCTGATCCAACGGTAGATGCTGCAGTAATAATATGGGGAAGTTGATCGGTGACGCGGAACTTGTTACGTGGCCGTCCGTGAGAGGATGGAACTAGAGCCTTTGGATGGCCAATCGGATCCGCGTCTGGCAATCCCCGATCATGCGCTCTCTTTCAGGGACGAGCACTTTTACACAATAACGATCCGGACTTATTTCGCGTTCGATTTGAATCATAACTATTCTATTTACGCGTGACCAGCTCATAGACTTTATTCGCATGTCCAAGACCAAAAAATGTCACGCATGCGGGAGCTAGTAAAAAATTCATTAATGACGAGATTCGAACTTGAAATAGTATGATTATTTTTATCGTTAGATCACCACATTCAATTGCCCCGTCCATACTTTCCTTGTCTTCAATGGAAAGATGGTGAGTAAAATCCTCATCACTCTTTTTTATCCGAGGTTTGGACCTTATGTGTTGTGACTTTCATTAATATTTTCTCTAACTTTTGATTGGATGTACAATAGAATTCATTGGCAAATTAGTCTTGTTATTTTTCAAGCTTATAGACTTTTTTTATTGTAAAAAATATACGATGGGATATAACATACTGGCTTAATTAGCAAGGATGAACTATGCGGAGCAACTTGTATTTTTAGAAGTGCGAGACTATATCTCATTGATCTAGCGATCGAGGCGGAATGACAAATCACTCAAACACCGTTCCATTGGGGGAGTCCCATGCTTGACCCGGTGAATTGATCAATCCCATTGAGCTAGAGTTTCATAAATGGAGTATTTAGAAGTAGGTCGCCAATTTACGACTAGTTCGTGATTGGTTGGCTGAAGTTCTACATCGCATCCTAGTAGAAGGAACATTTGAACAAAGCTATCCTCTAGACAAATTAGTTGGCCGTATAATTTGTATATATTGGACTTGGAGCTTGATTCTTTACTCATTACACATTGGTAAAATCGTTGTTCATTGATAAACGAAGCTCTCTTTTGCCTAGATCAAATGAGGAAATGCATATTTGTTTGGTGAAAAATTAATAATTTTGAAAACTTATTTTTTAAAATAGAACGCTTGTATCAACTTTAAAATTAAATGAATGGAAAATATTTGGACCATCAAAGAAAATATCTAAGTACAAACTATTTGCATTTGTTTGGTGACAATCAATAATTTTTAAAACACATTCTTAAAGGAGACTGCTTATATCAAATTTAAAAATAAATGAACGGAAAATACTTTGACCATCAAAGAAAATGCTTAAGTACAAACTGTTTATAAAACAATATTTTTGTTGACTAATGAATTAAAAGAAATTAATTACTGATTTTCCATGAAAGTAAATCATCCATCGCAAAATTTTATTGGCGCAGGGTGCGACCGTGCCGGGGACGGCGGACTCCCCTCCGGTGACTACGTGACAAATAACGTGGCGCTGCCCACGTGGCGATGTGCCATTGGCTGAAACACCCAGAGCCTTGCTCCTATTGGTCAGCTTCGTCCGAAACACGTAGCGAAGCCCAAAGGCATCGCCTCCCTCGTCAAAAGTTCATCAGTCAAGTCGACTCGTCGATACGGGAGGTCGTTTTAACCGTCTTCCACGAGAGCTCCGTTCCATTTCATCCGAGTCTTTTCTGGGAGAAAAGAGAGCACAAAGGAGACGAACATTGTCGCTCGTGTCCTCCGAGAACCCTAACCCTCGATCAGTTTGCATATCGGAGCGAGGATTACGCAGGATCTGACGTTCAGCGGGGGCTCGAGGTATTCCGTAACCGGAGAGATCCGAGCTCTCTCCATGGCGAATCCGAGGCACAAGCTCTTGCTCCTGCTCTGCGCTCTGTGCAGCGTCTTAATCGCCATTGGAGGGTATGCATCTCGATTATTGGTGATTTTAGCTCGCGGGATTATATGATGACCGATAGCGATGCGAGCGGTGCGTTTCTCTGTTTATGCTTGTGGAGATCGCTGAGATGTTGGGCATGCTTGCAGGCAGAGTTACTACGACATGCTGCAAGTGCCGAAGGGCGCCTCGGACGAGCAGATCAAGAGAGCGTATCGGAAGCTGGCGTTGAAGTACCATCCCGACAAGAACCAAGGCAACGAGGAGGCTAATAAGAAGTTCGCTGACATCAACAATGGTAAAGCCTTTGAGTCACAATGGCTTTTGATCGCGAGTTCGATTGTAGATTTGAGGGGGTCGTCTTTAAGAGTTACTCTTCATTTGTTACTGACTTTCTGATTCGATGGACCAGCTTATGAGGTGTTGTCGGACAGCGAGAAGAGGAGCATTTATGATAGGTATGGAGAAGAGGGCCTTAAACAGCATGCAGCTAGCGGCGGCAGAGGGGGAGGAATGGGAATGAACATACAAGACATATTCGAATCGTAAGTTGTGTACATTCACGTTGAATCGAATAGGAAAGTGGTTAAAAAGAAAAAGGTACGGAAGACCTCCATCGAGGTCTTTGAGATACTGGAGAGGTGGAAATTTAGTTGAATTTGTTAGGTTTTCCCAGGAAAATGATTGAGCTTCCTGCTCTGTGGTTTCATTGGGACTCTAGGATGGGTAGGCATAATGCTTTTATTCAGTGTTTAATTCATCAGCCAAGAAAAACTCTTTGAACCATAGTTATCCATATGGTTGTTATGATTTTGCATGTAACAATTAATATAAGTTAAGGATTTATTTTAAGTTTGGTACTTCTCTATGACACCCTTGGATTAACTCTGATATTGAGCTCGTTGCCTGTCCCAATGGTTTTGTCCTTACATGGGTTGGAAGCTGTTGAGTACCACGTTGTGTAGATACTTCGAATGCTCCTTTTAGGCACTTATCCCAAGTGGACCGGATCAGGTTGTCACATTGTCTGTCTGCTGAAAGGCAAAATTGCACACTGTCCTTTAATTTATTTCAGATCGTAGATAGGTTTTTGTAGTGAGGAAGTCTTTGATAGTTAGCAATGCCTCCTTTACTATAGCAAAACGTAGTAAGTTTATCTTTGTAGGAATTCTTACTAGCTTATGGTACCCCAGAATGTTCGGCGGTGGAGGGCATGCAGAGGAGGAAGAGCAAATTCCAAAAGGTGATGACGTGATTGTCGAGTTGGATGCAACGCTTGAAGATTTGTACATGGGAGGTTCATTAAAGGTACTAAGTATGCCTGTGATGTGAGATCTGTCAAATTGTATGTGGGGTTAATGATCTTTTGCATATGCATAGTAAGTGTGCACAGTGCTTCAATTCAATCATTATGATTGGCCCAATTAGTGAATATGGTCTTTAGAGGATGGATGCATAGTAAGCGTGCATAGTGCTTCAATTCAATCATTATGATTGGCCCTATTAGTGAATATGGTCTTTAGAGGATGGATACTTACATTACGTGGACTTCCATCTCTTGTATTCCATTTTTGTAAATTATACTCTATTTGCAGTAGAAAGAAAATACAATAATTAAGCTACTATTCTTCAGTTATATTCTTCTTTTACATGCATTTTCATAATTTTAGCTAATGTCTATGAGGCAGAATTAATTTGTGTTTATGCAATGATTCTCAATAAAGTGGTAAAGGTGTCTTTGCATGATATAATGTTTCTTCCAAAAAGAAAAAAAAATAAAAAAAATGAAACAAACAAACGAAAATTTCAAATATCCTCATAACCAATCTTCTGTTTTGTTTCTTTCTTCTCTTTCCAAACTGGGCCAATACATGTGTATTGGCCCAGTTTATCCTTTCCAAACTCTTCTTCTTCGTCTATTTCCAATTTATCCTTTTCCCAATGGTTTCATTCTAGGACTATATACCTATTCTTCTGAGCGGAATCTGATGTTACTCAGAACTAGAATCAAATTGCATGTACTTTCTTTTAGATAAAATATCTTTAACTGGTAACTAACCTGAACATTTAAGAAGTGAAATGACTTATCTTTTATCTGATAGTTAACACCTTCACTTTATCCCCTCTCTTACTTTGCTGCAGTGAGTGATGAGCTAATACAGCATTTAGGTGTTTTTTGGTTATGCAGATGCTTTACTTATGCTTTCTTCTGGTGACCATCACCAGGTTTGGAGAGAGAAAAACGTTATAAAGCCAGCTCCAGGAAAGAGACGATGTAACTGTAGGAATGAGGTTTATCACAGGCAAATAGGTCCAGGGATGTTCCAGCAGATGACAGAGCAGGTATATTGTTGCTCTGATAAGTTTGTGGAAAAATGGACGTATCGATAGTATGCAACGTTGAAGCTATGCCAAAATGTGACTCTCTTGGTTCGTCTTTAATACGATTGTCATGTGTATATCAGCGGCAGCAATGTTCCTTTCTTTATTTTCAGGCTTTGCTCTCATTGCTTGTGGAACTATATAATTACCTTATATAGCATTAGATGTTTGGGGATGCTAATTATGTTCTTTTTTTTTTCAAGGTATGCGAGCAATGCCAAAATGTTAAGTATGAGCGAGAAGGATATTTTCTCACCGTTGATATTGAGAAGGGGATGCAAGATGGACAAGTAAGCTTATACTGATTTCCTTCAGTTTTCTTGATTGACTTCGTGACTTTGTATTGAACTTATTTGTTGATACAAAAGTTGCCATCCTTAGTGGCTTCCATGCAAAAGACCACTTGCTACTTGTTTATGGAAACTTTGTTGGAGAAACTGAAATTGTTAGCTATAATAGGTGCTACAGTGCTGCTCAGTGATGTTTTTGATGTTGCACAACCTTCTACATGTGAAAGATTGGTGCTGCTACAGGGTTATTTGGAATAAATATATCATATAAAACTCACAAGCAGCAAGTATATTGATGGGACCTTTTCTTTACACATTTACTGGAAATAGGAACGTCTTGCTGATGTGCATTTTTTCATGCATTTTGTGGCATTGATACTTTTCTGGCAATTGATAGATTTTTATATAGTATCTCTAACTGACTGTATTTGTAGGTTTTCTAGATGCCTCTATGTAACACAAGTTATATTAGCAATTGCACCTTTTTTCCTCATACTTTGCGTTTGGAAACAAAGGACGTATTATGATTGGGATTTTATTGTTTCGCCTCTTCTTATCCCGTTTCACATTCTTCGGTTCTTAAATTTACTTTCGGATGCATTTTGATAGGAAGTGAATTTTTTTGAAGACGGTGAACCTAAAATTGATGGAGAAGCTGGAGATCTGAAGGTGAATCTTTAGCTTGAGTTGTAAGTATCAGGCGGTTTTTTCCTACAACGTAAGCTAACTGCCTTTCTCTGGCAGTTCCGCGTACGAACAGCTCCACATGACCGCTTCAGAAGGGAAGGCAATGACTTGCACACGACTGTCACGATAACATTGGTAAATATGGCTCAGTATCTGGATGTTTCTTTTCTCATTTGAAGATTGGCTTCTAAAATGTTATGCTTCGCAGGTTCAAGCTCTTGTTGGTTTCGAGAAAACCATTAAGCACTTGGATAAACATTTGGTCGACATTAGTTCAAAGGTAAGCGAGAGGGTGAAGCTTCTTCCGTCATTGCCGAAGTTCTTTTGCTTTTCATCGTCCATTATGGTGAAGTATAAATGGGAAAATGATGCTAACATTTTGGTTTTAAAAATTTTGCAACATCAGGGGATTACCAAGCCCAAGGAAGTGCGAAAGTTCAAAGGGGAAGGGATGCCATTGTACTTTAGCATGAAAAAGGGAGATCTATATGTCACTTTTGAGGTTCTATTTCCCACTTCGCTAACAGAAGACCAGAAATCAAAGATCGAGGCTGTTTTAGGCTAGGGTACAGGGTTCTCAGGGCTCTTGAGGCATTTTTTACTGTAATTTGATGGAGATCATTGAAAGTCGAGGAACTACAGAAATTTTGCCCCTCACTCTCTTTTACCCCTTCTTTTTAGCTTTCTAGGACTAGCACTGAGATAGTTTATGCCGAAGATGTCTCCTCTGTAATTCAACTGGAGTACTGCAAGCTGGCTTTCTGCACTTTTGAGCGCCTTCATATGCGCGGGCAAGCTATAGAAGTTGTCTCTCTTGTTATGACTAAATTTGAGATGATAAAATGGCTAATTAGAACCATGCTATGATATATATTTGCTCTGCTATTTCTTGGATGGATGGACACTGTGATATCAGTTTGAAAGGTCGGTATGTTCCGAGTCTTGGCATCTTTGTGCACGACACAGCCCTTGCGTACTTGGAGTCAATCTATCTGATCGGTGTGTTCGTGTGTAATTGTGCTTATCCTAGTCGACGTCACCATGTGGATGGCGTTTTGATTCTGACAACATATACAAAGTCAATCGTCTAATGAAGTTTGACTAAGTGACGATGTTGTTTTGTTAGATACCTGGCTGTGCTCGTCTAAGCGCCTATTCGAACAAAGAGATGCTTGGCCATTAGATGCGCACCTTGCTTGTTCCTGGCACGATTATGATCATCAACCTAAAGAGTAAACGGTGCTGTTCAAATCGTCTTCTCACATTCCAGAACCATTTCTCAAGTACACACTCTCCAAGACATGTGAAGAGTAATCCACCCATATTACAGTTGAGAACGAGGATAAGAATACTCGTTAGCACACGGACTCGCTCGTTACCACATGGACTCGTCTCATTTGTAGGGCAATAAGCTTTACCTCGATCAATCAGAAACCAGCCGACGAATGTACTCGCTAGTATAAAACTTCTTCGGCATCCTCGAGTTCGACGGCAAGGGACTTTCATCTCCGAAAACAGCCTGCTCCTAACCCACGCACCATCGGCATTAACACATACGGATACACATAGCTGGCATCAACTACTAGGGATACGCATAGCAAAAGCGCCCTCGTTTTGCACTACGTAAGGATATTCAAGACTCAAAACTCATCGCAGTGTTAACCGCTCCAAGGCAGCACTAGCCAAGTCGTGACGTCGCAGAATTGCAGTCCTCCCGTTCAAACTAAATAGAATATCCAAAGAGGGGCTTTTAGTAATCTATTCGAGTGACATTATGATGTCCGAACTCAATGTAAGAGCAAATCCGTAAAATTTCATGCAGTCATAGAACACGTCCAATTTCTTTTTCTGTAAAATAGTAAACTCAAGTTCAACTGGAAGACATTATTTTCCCATAACAAGGCAACATAGCACCAAAAAACAGAACTTTCTTGGACATCTTTCCAATGCCAATCGTCTAAAGAAAGGTACATGAAAAACCGTTGTTGCAGTAAATTTTGGACTAGGCTGTATGCATAACAATAAAGCCAGAGGTCAACTTTCTTTTGCAAAGGGAAAACTCAGCCGCAGCTGAGGCAGTGCGTGAGCTTTATTTTAAGTGAGAATTTGTCCCTCTGTGCAGAACTCAATAGTACATACACGAAACTATTAAGACATCCCTCCCTAGAGAAAGCAACAACAACAACTTGCTTTTACAATAATATGACCAGAACCGACATTTTGCTAAGAGGGATATACTTTGCTTCACAAATTTAACTTACTAGCCAAATACCATGAGTGCATTGCAAGGCTGCCAAAGGCCATTATATTAGCAAGGGATGACAAGCCGTGAATCATCCCGAACTTCTTATTCATGGCAGCTAATTTCGGATTGACCTTAGCGACTTCTTGGTTCTTGGACCATCCGATCTCGTTACCAATGTTCTCTTCCTTCTCCACTTTGTGTCTTTTTTTCATCATCTAATCCACAGTAATACAACCAAATGAGATTACAGAAAATATCATCAGATCAACGCCATTGAGAGGAGATATATCAATCAAATGAATATTTACTGCATAGAACTCTTAGGAACATGAACATTTCAAACTTTTTATGCTGCTAATAGCAGCTAAACGCAGCTAACTTGATTCACTTAACAAGATAATGCCAATTAGACCAAATTTTCGTCCATTAATTATGAACTGACATTAAAAAAAACTTGTGGTGGAAATTTTCTAATAAACCAAAACATAGCTACTTCAGTTTCCAATAGCAGGAGCCTAATGATCCTTGAACATGAGATTTAAAACAATATCACATATTCCTTGCGTAATTTCTCAGCAAAGGGAACCTCAGGAAATCATGACTCATGGTCAGTGAAAAAATTCTTGCCTACAGAAGCTCTACTTTTTTTTTTTTTTTTACAGAGAGTTAAAACTGATAGACACATTCCAACAGTAAAAAGGTTAATAGGCATCTCTCAAGTTACCCACCTCAATGGTCATGGGGGAGAAGACAAACAAATTCGTCAGGTTGAAAGCCAAGGCAGATAGCAGAAACCCTAGCTGGTACTTCTCTGTCATGGATGATGACTTCCATGGGTGTAGATATCCGAATGAAGCCACTGACATGGCACAACACACTGCAACCATCGAGAAATATACAGGAAACATCTTGCTTTGCAAATTACCGAACTGGTGTCTTGGAAGATTTCTGCATTCAAGGAAAAGTATCAGCTAATGCATTCCTAAATTTTGCTTTTCCCAGTGGACGTCACACGCTTCATAATGTTTCTCCAGAAGAGTCATGCTTACAGATGCAAAGTATAAATGGAATAGGAGAAACCTTTATAGTCATTTAAGGAATTCTTCGGATTACTAATCTCTCGAGAGGATGGGAGGGGACCCACTGCCCTTAATGCCCTCCCATAAGCAGTTCAAATTGATTTATATGTTGATTTTGTTGTTGTACCTAGTTAACCCGAAAGCTTTGTGATAATACAAAGTTTCCTATCTCCCATCCCCCAGAAAACCAAATCTGAGGACCACCACCGCTTAGCACTATGATAAGACTGACACTTGAAACAGGCGAAATGCAAGTTCAGTTCCTAAAGATGATGCTAAGAGAAAGAATCACGGAAAGGCCTAAAGGAATAGATCGTTTATCTACTCGGATACTCAGGCATCTCACGCAAGCAAAGAAGTCGTTCTCGAGCTAATGCTTCTATCAATTTCAACGACTCCAGAACACACGAGTGCGTGACCACTGTTGTTTCTCTCTGTTCTTATGTTCGGAAAACAGGAGGACTCAATCACGAAATTCCAGAGTCCAACCAGCCATGGACATCTTACTTCTCATATATATATCGCCAAATAAAAACTGTAGCACGCCGATGTTGAAACCTCAGCCCGCATGACCCAATTCCAAGAATCGATTCAATTCAGCCAACATTTCATCATCGCGAATGTCAAAGGAAACCCAGGTGCGTCGGTCCGACCTCGCTAGGTTTCCGATCGCTTTTCTCGCGTAACTTCTTGGAACACATCGAAGTTTCCGCCAGTCAGTAGCACGAAACAACAACCGCAACAAACTTACTTGAACATGATGACGCCGCCGATGAAAGTGACCCAGGCAGCGGAGCCCCAGGTGGTGGCGAAGCCGAGGAGATGGGCCAGCTTCAAGACCGTCACCGCCGTGGGCGACCTCGGGCCGTCGGGGCTCGATCCGAACATCTCCGGCGAGAATATGACCCCGACGGCCAAGAAGGCCACCGCCGCTAGGAACCGCGTCACCCACCCCATCTCCGTCTGCGAGAGGAAGCGTGATTGGGGAACCAGAGGATCGAAGGAGAGCGACGACTGACGAGCCCCTGCGAAATACTCTTCTCCTGTCTCGCCTGTTATAGAAAGTGCCACCTACCCTCCTCGCCCGCGGTATGAGGACCTTCCGTCCGTCGTCGTTCGCCTGAGGAGTATAGCCGTTGACTTTCTGACCCGATTGCGCGAAATTAGTCAATCTGTCGATATTTTTTCCCACTTTGCCGACTGTTAAAAGTAAAGGGATAATCATTTATTTTATCTATTTATGACTATACGAACCGTTGATTATTTAGCCTCGACTCCGCGCTAAGAGTCTAACGTGGACGCAACGACTAGACGTATTATCATTATTATTATTATTTCGAGACATTATGAGTACTTTTTGTTCGACTTTTTAAATAGGATTTTTGGAAAATATAAAAAAATTAAATAAAATTGAGATGGCTCGAAATACAAATTGCGTGAGAATTCTTTATTTGGAAGAAGTTCTCGTAGATAGCTTTAGCTACGTCTTTTCTTTTTTCTTTTTTGTTGGAAAACTCTCATCCTTTGTCGGCCCCGATGAAGGGCTTACGCCACCGTCGACTACCGTCTAAGGTGACAAGTCCAGGGTCGACAATAATATTGACCTTGAGCAACATTCAAAACTATAGAATCGAAAAAAAAATGGCGAGGTTAGTTTTAAGAGAATAAATTACTTGAGATTTGCCTTTCGTAAATGCTACAAGCACAAGATATACAGAGATTTACCTTGAGTTTTCGATTTTGCCAAGCCCCGCATTTGAACAAAGGTGTCTCGAAGAAGTTTGCCAAACACCCAATATTTTGTTCCCAATCAACTTTAGGCTCAAAGCTCTTTAGGAATATGAATCAAATAATGATTCAAATCAAAATAAATGCACAATTATCAATTGCACTTGGAAGTATTTTACTAATGGTCGTGTAATTTTAATTGAAAATTCAAATCTAACAAATCTAAGTTATGCGGGCGAACGATTTGTGGACCGATGTTGTTCTGTATTGAAAAAAAAAAATACGTGAAATCGGATCTAGATAAATTGTTTGCAGTGCTTTGCACTTAATCATGTCTTGGCGTCGTGATCTAATTTGAGAATTCCAAATTCGGATCTCTTGCGGGGATGATTTGTAAGATCCTAAACCAAGACCAGACAAGGCATTCCCAACTAAATTCTTGCGCCGCCGAAGAGATGACGACGAGAAAATATTCAGTGGTATGTGCGCGCCACGTCATCGGCTGACGTGGCGCGCACGTACCACTCAATGAGTGACACGCGTCCAATGGGTCCCACCCCGTCAGAAGGTCTTCGACGCTCCTTCTTCCGTCCCTCCCCTTCACGCCGTTACATTTGAATTTTCAGAAAAGCGAGAAGACCCAAGCTTCGTCATATCCGCGCGAGGGTTCTTCTCCTGCTGCTCCTCCCTCCTCCCTCCTCCTTCCTCCTCCTCCTCTTCCTTCTTCCGAATCTGGAGACGTTGCCAGCACTTGTTTCTCTTTTCTTACCAATCTGTTCACAGTGCACTCCTTTCTCATCAAGAGCCACGCTCGATCTTCTCGCTGGGCTCCCTCCCTCCCTTTGACGACCCCTTTCAGCCTCCGACACGGACCATGCCGTTGCCTCCGCCTTCGCCGCCGTTGCCTCCACCTTCGCCGTCGCCCCCGGAGCATCATTTGCCAGTTCGATTACCAGCTCGTGTTAGGATTTGTGCCTCCGAATCGTGGTCTAGATCTAGCAAGCTGGCCGAGCCCTTGGCTCACTCCCGACCACGCCGCTTCTTCCACCTTTACTCTTGCCTCCCTGGGCCCCGTTGACCGCTTCGGTTTGATTTCTGCGTCAGGTTTGCACTTTACCCATCTTTCCCTTCTTTCTCACTTCACGACCCCTTTGTGCCTCTAATCTACACTAAGCTGCTGCCTTTGCCTTGGCCGTCGCCTTCCGAAGCCCCATTGGCGACTTTGATTTTCCCTCCGTGTTCAATCAGCTCAGCTTAGGGTTTGTTCCTCCGATTTGGGGTCTGCGAGCTCGCCAAACCCTTGGCCGCCATTACTGCGTTCAGAATTTTTGTGCGCGCACGACGCGCTCAGGTTAGTCTTTTGACTCAAGCTCGTAGTGAACATCTCATAGATCTCTCCTTATAGAATTTGCACGCCCGTTGGAATCATGTAACCCTCTATGTCAGTTTTTTTTTTTTCATTTATTTCTCATTTTTGGGTCATTTGATTTTGTCGGCTCTTCCTAGATTTTGAGTCATAGATCATCAAGAGGATAGAGCAATTTGTGTTGACTAGATGCGATAGAGCAATTTGTGGTGATTCTTTTGTGGGGAAAGGTTCTGATGCTGTGTGGCTCTGGAGTCTTTTAATGGACTGATGTTTACTTTCAAGGACAGAGAGAAACTTCGAGATTAAAATAAAGCTTTGTCACGTAGGATTTTTAACTTGGAAGAGGGCAGATTCGGCTTAAAGGGATAATTCCTTGAAGAAAGCCATCGTTAATCTTCAATGTCCTTTCAATTGGGTAAGTTTAATCAGATGGAGGTGGACTCTATCGATTTGGATTGGGTTAAATTGTCCTTGTTGATCCACTTGCCTTTGTACTAGCACCACAGGTTTGAGAAACTTTAGATTCTTAGTTACTGGCTGTTGTACTTCATCTAAGTTCTTTTTATCATAAAGTTTCTAAGTTCTCTCACCTTTAGTTTCCCTTAGTATTTTTCATTCAATCGCTCATCTCTTTTGTAATTATGGTTAAACTGCAGCATGGTTACTTTAGTTGCTTTTTCACCCAGTCTAACTCTGAATGCATAATTTGTTGATGTTCACTCTCCCTTAGAATGAATAGTATTGAGTTTTGACGTAAATTTGGTTACCATTACAGGCAGTTGATTGTAAAATTGCTTCTCCTCAGGAAGTCTTAGCTATAGAATACAAGAAGTCGACAGAAGTACTAGAGGCACAGCCACCGTCCCCACCAAAGGCTGAAGCTAAACCAGAACCAGACCTGTAAAAGTAGAGCCCCTATTGCTGAACCAGATCAACTGGTAAGATATGATATCACAAACAATTGCATTTAGATTGTTTTCTTGTTGGACCAGTTTTAGCTTTGCTCTTGCTTATATAAATACATCCTTTTACTATTTATAAGGTTTGAGTGAACCCAATCTACTCGCATCAGAATTAAATAAGAAGAATATATTGGCTGTAGCTATTGTTCCTGTTGGTGTTGTTATGTTCACTGAACTTTTTCTCTTTTATTCATCTTTTTTTTCCCTCCTGTCTGTCAATTGCTAGATTCATTTCTGAAATCTAACATATGAAATGACTCTAACTATTGTTCCTCAAAGTGATGTGTTATGAAGTATTGATATCATCAAAGTTACATTGACAGGGGCATCTTTCTAAAATGAACCTTAGGCCATCATTTTTTGAGTTTCTGGCATGTATTAAAACCATCATCTTTCTTGCCTGAAAAGAAGATAACGTATATCTGATGAGAGTTACTATTGTGTTTTCTTCTCTTTGTTTTTGGTGTAGCTGATCAACCAAGTTCTACTGGTTTCGATCATGCTAATGGAACTACAGGTTGGGAATTGGCACTAGTCACTGCTCCTAGCTTTAATGGGAGTGCCTCAGCTATGAGCCGAAGTTGGTAAGCTCTTATTCTTCCGTCTCTTTGAAGAGTTGTTTGAGATGGTTTGGTAAACTCTGAGTGGATCCCATTGGTTGTTTCAAATTTTTCAAGTGTTGCAAAAATCATGCAACACCACATTAATTTGCCTTTTCTTTATTTACTGATTTTTAATCATTGGTTGGGTTTGTAATGAAGGCGGGAGGACTCGACAAGCTTACGCTTGACAGCTTGTATGATGCAATGAGAAGAAACAACCAAAGCTCTAGCTATAAACCGTGGAAGCTAGGCCCAATGGCTGGTCCAATGATGCGGCAAACATCACACGACCCTTTCTTTGCCTCCAGTTTAGTGTCTGCATCTCTTCAGGTCCAAATTGTAGCAATGCACCAACAGAAGCCCTTCATCTCGCTGCAGCAACAGATGATGATGATGGGCTCACAGATGCAACAGCCGGCAAATCCTTTCGGAAATCCATATGCAGACAATGTACACCCATATGGCTCCAGTGTGCCGGTCCATGCACACAATCCTTACTTAGGCCTAATTTAAGACCCTTTACAAAAAGAACTGAGTTTGTTATGAAGAAAATTTGATGGAATGATAATGGGTGTAAGTCAGCTTTGGCTTTCGCTTATTAAAATTTCAAGTAAGATTACATTAGTTTTTGTAACATGTGGTGTTTGTGCAGCAATTAGCTATAGTGACAATTATCTATTGAATATTAGTGAGAGTCTTGAGTCTATTGATTACTTATGTTGATGGTGTCGATGATTTGAAATAATGTCTTTGAGACCACAATTCTTCAAACCTGCTCAGAGCAGGATTACTTTGAACTTCATATATCTTTTATATTCATAATTACCTGGGAATGAAAAGGAGTCACTTGGAAAGTTGTGATTTTTGAATCTTGGTCGAGCACGATGTTACACTTTCTACTCTACCCTAATTAATGGTGCATTGCAGCTTATCATACCTTGAGGAGGTCATTACCTATCCCAAACGAGCCATATCAACGCGGTTTTTACTCCTTTTTGGTGGTGATGGTGAAGGTGACTGATTCAGATGATGCAATGGTAAGGAGAGAGATGTTGCAGTAGGGAGAAATGAAAAAATGCGATGCCTACAAAGTTTCGTTACTATTTGATGAGCAGGAAGAGTCAGCTCACAATGCCGGAAACTGCAATTGCACGCCAAAATAGAATGGAATGTGTTGGACACGGTCAATGTTTACAATCTGCTATGGTGGCACCTAGGGCCATTAATGCTAAAGTCAAATGAGCCGTGATTTGCATGCAGATAGCTATAGCATGACTTGTTTGCCCCACCCTTGTAACACAGTTCCGATTCTAATCCTATGTGCTTTAAAGTTTGAGGTCACAAGAATTGGTATGACAAGATATTGTCAGATGACCTGTCAATATAATACTTCTCTTGTGGGACTGAAAAAGATTTATGCTTTTCCCAAGTTTAATTGCTTTGATGTGCCCATTCTCATTTCAAACAATGCGAAGTTTCCATAATGGAGAAAAGGCGCTACTAAGTTTGATAGTTGTGTTCATATGTGAGAAACTCGCTATGATCTATTACTTTCACATGCACAGGCTACATGCTTATTGTGTTTGCAAGAGAGCCATACATTATACAAATTAAAAAAAATCAAACATCAAGAACTCTCTCATTTGAGAACACACAATTTACAGAGATTGTGTAATTCAAATATTGTTAGCCTCATTCAAATGCCGATACAATGTTCTTGAAGCAACGAGATTGCTTTCTGAAATGGAGTGTGTTTTCCTTGCAATGTCGAAGCTTTGTCAACAAGTAGAGCCAAGCAGCCGCCCCTCTCTAGAGCTTTATTGATGTTGTTTATCATGATGGTTCACACCTGTCATTATAATGTCACAAGAATCTCAATGAAACTGAAGAATTCAGAAGATCGAATAATTTACCCATACCTACTAGGTGATGACAAGTATATTACTCAGATGAACTCCCACGTAATTAAAAGGAGCTCATCCAGTAATCAAATAAAACAAAAGAGAATTCTTGGCTTGTCATGGAACGGTATACCATTCACAGTGAACTCTCATCACACATATGTGAGAGAATCAGCATGAGTAAAAAAAGAACGTGACTTTTTACGAAGCTAAATGTCTACATGGTTTCAGAAAATAGACTTTGACACAACATATTAGTTGTTTAACATCATGTACTGCACATATAATTGAGGATGCAAAGTAACTAAAGGATAATAAGCAAACAATTGCTTTATCTTAAATGAATATCACTCATAACAATTGCAGCTCCTAAGTAACTAGATTCACCATGATAATTTATCAAACTTTGCAGCATTTTCCTTCCATTTTAAGATTTCAATTGGTGGGGAACGCAAGCTAACGTGCTCTGTCCTTGGTGGGGGGCAAAAAAGACATATAAAAAAAGAAAAGAAAAGGAGAAAAAATGCTTCGTTATGCAAATTCCAGTCATCTACTCTATGGGGGCAACAAGAGGCAGATAGAAACAAGAAACTCTTTTCATTGAAAAGAATCTTTGCTTCCAGAAAACTAATAATGATACAGAGAAAGCAGAGGAAACAAGGACTTTACCACATGCTCATATTACTTGACTCGTTTCTCCTTTCAAACGATTTAATCTATCTGCATTTAGACCATTTGACTACTGCTCCATCTATTGGCTCAGTGTCCTAGAAAATTCATCATTCATGGTATATAGAGGAGCTGAGAGGATGGCACGAACATAATTCTTCACAAATCTCTGATGGATATCTTCTTAAAATGCGAAAGGGATTCTTCCTGCATATCACAAGCAGTAGAGACATTCATAAACATCAAGACTTGAGAGCCAAAATCGTTTGTTAATTGAGTTATAGAATGTGTAGGCAATCGCTGACTACTAAATCTATATCGTTTCTCCTAAAAAAATGCTATCAAGTATTGGAGACATTAAGTTCTTGCTAGATGCTGATGTATAAAGACAAAAGAACAAAATAATTTGTTGTATTTTGATGTCATTGTTAACTCATGCACTAATTGACACAGGCTAAAAAGAGTTCAATCTGATCTTGCATATATTCATTTTATGGATGACACACTACTTTTATATTAACATTGCAATGAACCAATAATCCAGAAGGGCTCCTTTATGTGAGAGAACAGAATATCCACAATGCACATGAAGCGCCACAATCTACGTTGACTAAATTTATTTGGATAGCAACTTGTTTGACAGAAGCATGTAAAATCAAGCTCAAATACACTAATTGGGGAATGCCATCAATGCCTTTACAGAACCATATATAATCTCACCTATGGGTCTCACCTCTGTTCTACCACTAGCTTGATAACTTCTAAGAACATCAAACTAGCTACCGAATGACAGATAAGATGGAAAGCTTTGACGGCCAAAATATTGGCAAAAGAGAGCTTAAACTGCTCAGGCCTTGTAATGAATTACCAAATGACAAAGAAATTAAGCATCCATACTGCCAGAATTCAAAACACCAGCTTCCCCAAACAAAAGATTTATTAGAGCAGATTCATGGAGTCTGTAGATCCATATGGAACAGATCAGCCATAACTAACACGCACACATCCAATTTTAACAAAGTAAGATAAGATCCAAGATACAAAAAGGTCTACATCAATCGTAATAATAATATTCTCAAAGATTGATTCCAACGGGCGTGCGCATTCTATAAGGAGAGATCTATGAGATGTTCACTACGAGCTTGAGTCAAAATACTAACCTGAGCGCGTCGCGCGCACAAAAATTCTGAACGCAGTAATGGCGGCCAAGGGTTTGGCGAGCTCGCAGACCCCAAATCGGAGGAACAAACCCTAAGCTGAGCTGATTGAACACGGAGGGAAAATCAAAGTCGCCAATGGGGCTTCGGAAGGCGACGGCCAAGGCAAAGGCAGCAGCTTAGTGTAGATTAGAGGCACAAAGGGGTCGTGAAGTGAGAAAGAAGGGAAAGATGGGTAAAGTGCAAACCTGACGCAGAAATCAAACCGAAGCGGTCAACGGGGCCCAGGGAGGCAAGAGTAAAGGTGGAAGAAGCGGCGTGGTCGGGAGTGAGCCAAGGGCTCGGCCAGCTTGCTAGATCTAGACCACGATTCGGAGGCACAAATCCTAACACGAGCTGGTAATCGAACTGGCAAATGATGCTCCGGGGGCGACGGCGAAGGTGGAGGCAACGGCGGCGAAGGCGGAGGCAACGGCATGGTCCGTGTCGGAGGCTGAAAGGGGTCGTCAAAGGGAGGGAGGGAGGGAGGGAGCCCAGCGAGAAGATCGAGCGTGGCTCTTGATGAGAAAGGAGTGCACTGTGAACAGATTGGTAAGAAAAGAGAAACAAGTGCTGGCAACGTCTCCAGATTCGGAAGAAGGAAGAGGAGGAGGAGGAAGGAGGAGGGAGGAGGGAGGAGCAGCAGGAGAAGAACCCTCGCGCGGATATGACGAAGCTTGGGTCTTCTCGCTTTTCTGAAAATTCAAATGTAACGGCGTGAAGGGGAGGGACGGAAGAAGGAGCGTCGAAGACCTTCTGACGGGGTGGGACCTATTGGACGCGTGTCACTCATTGAGTGGTACGTGCGCGCCACGTCAGCCGATGACGTGGCGCGCACATACCACTGAATATTTTCTCGATGACGACATCATGATGGTAGCGCGAGAATTTATTGTGCGACTTTTGGAGAAAGCAAGAAACCCATGGGCTGTCCGCGGACGGGCCTCGTCTCGATAAACAAATCCGATTCGTCTGGAACAATGTCACGTGTATGCCTGATTCTATAAAATATAAAAAAACCGTCAAACTTTAAACTTAATTTCGATTTAATCTCAAAAGTTTTTTTTTAATCTAAAAAAACTCATGACTTTCGCTTTAAGTTCAAATAATATTTTTTTAAGTTTAAAGGTAAAATGACGAATGGACTGAATATTGAAATTTTTTTAGGATATTATTCCGTCATGTATATATCTCGTGTAACGCGTGAGATTAAAGTTTGTATAACCAATATTCCCCGTCGCACGATAATTAATCGTCTAATTATTATTCATCTCTTTTACTTGATGTATGCTGACCAGGGCCTTGACAATTCCCATGTCCTAAAACAATTGCCGCATGCCAAGCTTGACCCCAAAAAAGAAGGTAAAATATAAATTAAAAGTACCTTTGTTTCGAAAGGAAATTAATAACTTAAAAATATATATTTTATAAAAAGCGATCAATTGCAAGTAAAAGTATATTTTTCCTTTAAATAAAAAATGATATGTTAATTAAAACTATTATTAAAAATTTATATGTGTATCTATATTTCAACATTTATATGTTGTAAAGGTTTCCAATATTTTAGATTAAGTAAAAAAATCGAGATGTGCCAATTTCAAAATGTCGAGGAAACATAAGGTTTCGGATATTTTAGACAAACCCTGATTTTCTTGTTTACTTTTTCGACTGGTTTATATAAACTTTGTCTTGTTTTAGCTGGTTTTTTTTTTTTTATGGTTTGGCCAAATTGAATGTATTTTGAGAACAATTACTCGATACGATACACAGTGTATCATGCGCTCACCAAAAATTCGAAAGGTGTATATTTATATTCTAATAGTATGTTGATCTGAAATATAATTTCCCCATCGATATAGCAATTCTGAATAAATAAATTATCATATTTCAATTGAACGTAAAAATTGAAATATAAAACAAAAATTGGGTGAGTCTAATAAAAAATATAAAAATAAAATAATTTCAACCATTATGTATTTATCTCAAACTTGTACTTGTGTAACAGCCATAAAAAAATCCAAAACTTCCACGCAATGCATTTATAAAAAAAGATTGTCGCCGTACAAAAAAGTTTCAAGTTTTGTACTTATTATTATTTTTAGGTGGATCGTATGGGTATAAGTTCGAAATTTTCACTATTATAGAACATAATTTAAGTGATATGTTACTCGGCTACACTTTTAGAATTCGACAAAACTAGAAAGGTAGAAATACATTGGAGAATTCAAGTAATGATCGTATAATATAAAATAATATTATCTAAATCGAAACAATTTCTCACTCAAAGAGAAAATGATATATCGGTAATGCTATTTTAGTTTTTCGGAAAACAAGTAATTTGAAAAAAATTTAATATGGAAGTATTTATACCGTTTGAATCAATTAAATGCATCGTACAAAAAAAAACGGGCAAGTTTAAAAAAATGATAAAAATTAAATTACGTCAACCATCGTATATTTATCTTAAACTTGTACTTATACAATACATTAACTAATAGATTTTTTGCGATGAAGAAATCCAAAACTGCTATGCAATGAATTTATAATAAAAAATTGGCGCCATACAAAAAAGTTCAGGGTTTTGTGCTTATTATTATCTTTAGATGAAATATGTTAAGTGAATACGTTACTCGGTTACAATTTTAGGATTTGACAAAACTAGAAAGGTAGAAATACATTAGAGAATTCAAGTAACGATCAAATAATCTTATTTTGTATTATCGGAATCAAAATAATTCATCACTCAAAGAGAAAACGAAATATCAGCAACTTTCATTTTATTTTTCGAAAAACAAATAATTTGAAAAAAATTTCATATAAAAGTATTTGTACCGTTTGAAGTAAGTAACAAGGGAGGGTAAAG
The DNA here is from genome assembly GCA_030064385.1 of Melaleuca quinquenervia. NCBI lineage: Eukaryota > Viridiplantae > Streptophyta > Magnoliopsida > Myrtales > Myrtaceae > Melaleuca > Melaleuca quinquenervia. The sequence goes on along the minus strand of CM057728.1, from coordinate 4,386,073 downwards.
ACATTTCAGCCCATGCGATCTATGTCCACCGATCTTGGCCTCGCACGTGTCCCGACCGAGCGAACGTGGCGCCAACACGTGCGAAGATGCAAAATTTTCCTCTCGCTCCCGCCACGACAATAAAATCAAACGAAAAATGGAAAAAACCCAAAAAAATTTCCCTCCCTCCCCTCTCTCTCTCTCTCTACAGAACAGTTCACACTCGACACTGATTGCGCTCTTCGCCGCTGCTCTCTTTCTCTGCAAGCTTCTCTCGCCACCAACGTCCTCGTCCATTACAAGAACCCTCACTTCTTCCATTCCGTCTGCAAACTTCGCCATCTTAATCTCCATCTCTCTCTCTCTCTCTCTCTCTCTCTCGCTAGTCCGACGCCTTTGTTTGAAATCGACGCAGACCTGCGCTGTCGCTGTTTCGTCCGGACCAAAGTCCGCCGTAAGAGGAGGTTCCGTTCGAGAGCACGATGCTCGAAAGCGTCTCTCCCGCGACGCCGTTCCACGGCGTCCGTTTCGTTCTTTTCGGCTTCGATCCCGACGTTCGACGAGATGTACACGAATCTGTCTTCTTTTTTTTTTGTCCCTTTTTGGTCGCGAGAGCGTGTTCGATTGGAATGTCATTTTTTTCTTTTTTTGCGATTGAGTCGATTCATTGTTTTGATGTATTTTCCTTCGATTGTTTTTGAACCTGTAGGTCTTGTCGAAGCTTGTCGATGGGGGTGGGGTTGATGCCGGCGGATACGGTCCGAATTGCAGTCACGTGATCGTTGATAGAATTGTTTACGTGAGTCTCCTCTCTGCGTTTCCTAAGCGGAACTTCATTATTCGTATACTGGAGCAATTTTCAGATTTAGTTTTCTTATATATATCTAAACCCCGAGTTTTGTTTTGTATTCATATAATCAAAAATTTTGTTCTGATGCTTCGCATTCAAACTCATATGCCGACCAATAGGATGATCCTGTGTGTGTCACCGCTCGGGAAGATGGCAAGGTAGTTGTCACTGGCTTGTGGGTCGATCACAGCTACGACATTGGAATGCCTGTTGATGCTTCCTCGGTGAGAATCTGTATTTCATTGTTTTATTTTGGTACCTTCTATTCTTTCACAGTTGGCGGAAAGATATAAATCGTTTCCCTTGATTGATTATTTAAGTCCATTATCGCAATTAGGATCACGTTTCTCTGTCATTTGGATCGCATGTATGCTTGCAGCACATACTTTGCTTTCAGCTTATTTACGACTCAGAACAGACTTGTCTTAACGAATCCCTTAATGTCTAGTGAATGTCTTTTTGGACATTCTACCTCGTGAACTATGCAAAACGTAAAGAATATCAAATGGTCCCAGATATATTGGCAGCTTTACATGGTTCGATGACCAATGCCATTAGCCAAGTGTTGTCTTGCTAAGCTGAATAAGTTTGGCATTGGTGATGTTAGTCAGATTTTTTTTTTGACAATCCTTTGGGTCGACTGCAGTAGCAGCTTCTTTGGAGACCGAAATGTTCTGTAGTGCTCAATCGTCCTTTCTGCCAGGATATGTATGAACTATTGAAGCAATTCTGAGTCCTAGGTGCCATTTTTGGAGATAGTTAAAGTTATTTGTATTATTCTTATTCTGTTTTTTGCCAGATGAGTATTAGTGATGCGAACAGCAATTAGGGTCAATGGGCTTTGTTTGATCCCTGGATGTTTGTATAGGAGGATGCTGCTACTAATGATATCTGCCAAAAATGAGAAAGTTTCACTCAATCTTTTATCAGCAAACTTTTCTTTAGCTTCTTTTACATTGAATCAAATGGGAAGGTAATCATTCAACTCCCAAATCATTCTCTCATTACAGATAAATATAAGAGTAACTAACATTAATTGTTAATTTTATTTCATCCATTAACTCATAATGCCTTTAGACATCATCCATATTAAATGCAACTGGAATTTTTTTATAGAAGAAACCCTCGTGGAAAAAACCCTTCTTTCTTTGAAATTAAACCTACAATCATAGTGGCTAAACTCATTGCATTAGTCTGCCCACCATGCTTTTTATTCTATGAAGTCTTCTTGATCATCTTCTCAATGCTTGTTATTCAACTTTTTCTTCAACAGATCATGTACAAACCTCTGAAAGATTTGAATGGAATTCCTGGTGCTGAAAGTCTAATCATATGCTTGACTGGTTATCAGCGGCAAGATCGAGATGATATAATGGTAAAGGTCCTTTTTAGTGATTTAAGTACCAATTTATTTTAATAATGTACACTTTTATTCCCTGTGGTAGTATGAAGATGTTCTATAGGAGGATGTTTGGTTCTAATTGAAGTGCTTCATTTTATGAATTTTTCCTTCTTCCCAGACTATGGTGAGGTTAATGGGAGCACAATCTTCTAAACCTCTGGTGGCAAACAAAGTCACCCACCTTATCTGCTACAAGTTTGAGGGTATGCTTGCTTTCTATTAAAGGAGCTTTCACTTAAGCTACTTCTGTGTGCTACATTATCTGTCTGTATAATGTTTAACAACAATTTGGTCCAATTTAAGTTTTTTGTTCTATGTTCTGTTTTCTGTATTTCTGTTTTATTATATCTGAACTGTGTATACAGGTTTGTAGGTTGAGATGGAAGAAATATTGCTCAATCAAAATGCTCTTTGTAGTATTAGTCCTTTATTGATTAATCGATGAGCTGGTGCTGATTCGAACCCTCGGTAAACAAAAGCCTACATAGCAGTTCCTCTGTTCATGGATTAACGAAAATGCGCAAAAGCTCTATTTGCCCCAAACTCCTCCCTGACAGTTACACTTGTAGCAGGAAGTAATTCACATGAAAACTAGAGATGGTTATTTTCAGCATATCTACATGTGCCATGAGCATCTGTCCCAGAATTCTTCCAAATGGACTCATGGCTTCCGATAATGATTAATGAATGTTAATGGCATTGTACTTGCACAAGAAAGTTGCTTTTGCAGTAATCCGCATCTTATCTTCACATAGGCAGTGAAGATAATGATTATACTTGGACGTTACTATGGCTGATTGAATTATTCTTATATTGCATTGAAAGCTTCTCTATCTTGTGCCCTGGCTAATCCAGTTGTCTCTTTCATACAGGGGAGAAGTATGAACTTGCCAAGAAAATAAGGACAATAAAGCTTGTCAATCATCGGTGGTTAGAGGATTGGTATGTTAAAATTTGCATTCTGCTAAAATCTTGCGGCATGACATATCATTGGTTTTAACTTTTCATGAGGACATACCTAGAAAAGTGTAAGACTACCATTTGACTAAACCTAATCCACTCTCCAATTCCCTCCTTTTGCAGTTTAAGGGACTGGGAAATTCTTCCAGAAGCTAATTATAGCAAGAGGTGAGATATTAGAATTTCCTTTCTTGTAGAAAACCGTGTTAAATCGATGATGATCCATGTTTATACATATGAAAAAAATCTTATCTGGATTTCCTTCTGGAGCGAAGCTTGCATTGGTTGGATTATATCTAGACAGTATCTTAGAAAAGCATTGTATAATTTTCCTTTTTTCGTTCAATCATTCTTTTTACCTTTCAATTTTCTGTTCCACTTACTCTATTATGTGAGCAAAGGAGGACGCTTGTTTGGAGTTCCATTTCACTTGTGACAATTAGTACATGATCCATCTTTTACCCACTGCAAATGTTTTTTTTCCTTTTTTTCCCTGGGGGAAGGGGGTAGTCACCAATGTGTCAGTTGTGGTCAAAAGAGTATTATATGTGCCCTCCTTTTGCGTTGGACAATTGATGAACTTGACTCATTATCATATAATGAAGAAACACTGCTATGCACAATGTATTACTTGACTTCGATCTGGGAAAAATGCAGAGTAGTAGTAATTAAGAAACTCTGGTTCAATGATTGAATATGTATCTTTGTTAAGAAACTACTAAGAGAAGAGAAATAAAGGAGGAATCAGTGGACGAAGTAACTGATTTGGGAATGAGACTTGTTGTATGGTTAGTGCATTTTCTCTTTTTCCTTAACTTTCCACATACTATTGCATTATTAAGATGGGAATGCATTTTCTTTCGCTTTTCTCCCCCCTCATTTCAGATTTCAATCATAAAGTTCCACTCTTCTGTCTATAACTATTTTTAACTTGCCTTAGCTGTGTCTTACTTCAAACTTTTATGTGCACATACAAGAGACAAATAACATGCGCATCCTTTGTATATCCTTTCATTGGTGTTCTATGAACTATGAAGCGAGTTTGGTGTATACATGCGTATTGATCACTTATTATTCCATTTTTATTGTTCCACTATTACAGTGGCTATGAGTTGGAAGTGGAGGCGGAAGCTAAAGATTCTGAAGATGAGGCTGAAGGAAAGCAACCTAGGGAAGATGCTGAATATAGAAGTCCTTTTAATTTGAAAGTTGGGATTGCTAGCTCCTTTGTGCCTTTGTCTGCAGCTAAATCATCAAAAGCATTACTAGGTTTAAATGATATGGAAGGTCGAGCAGGGGCTTCTAGTGCTAAGTACTTGTCATGTACTCCAACTAAGGCAGCCGAAAGCCCAGCAGTCGGGAACGACCTTAATTGTCTTCCACTCTCCATTCCTCATGACGGAAGTCCTCTACAAAGTGCAACTTCTGGTAGTTTAAATGAAGTGAAACAGAAAACTCCTGCTTCGAACTGGAGCAAGGAACCATGTGCTCCTGGAAGTGTTGAGTCATCCGAGTTTGAGGATAAGCATGGTATTATGAGTTACTCAAGGAAAGCCTCAAGGAGAACCTCATCTCCTCTGCATGCTGTAGAGGGATCAGCTAATGTAAATTCTTCTCTCAGAAAACATCCATGCGAATTAGATGGCAATGTTGAAAACTCATCCTTCGAAGCCAAAGCCAGGGATGACATCGGTGCTGCCTGTATCCAAACTCCTATACAAAACCTGGAGGCACACTGTGAAGAGTCAAAAGGTACATTTTCCCAGAAGAGGCCTGAAGTCTCCCCATCCCAGACGAGTTATTATGAAAAGCTGTGCATCTCAAGGAGCCCTTTAACAGGTAGCAAAATTGGAGGATCCGAAACCATTGGATTGCTTGATCATCATGGTGGAGCTCATGATCTTTTATATCCAATGAATGGTGCCCGTTGTACAAAGGAAATTGCTGATGTGAATTTTGTGGAGAATAAACCTACATATATTTCGACAAACAAGTTCAACAGGTCTAATGAAGCATCAGCGGCATGTCAGTTGCCTTTCGCAAATATTGTCAACTTTGATACAGAGAGAGACAAGAATGATGGTGAGAAGATAGCTCAGACATCTTCTGATGGACCAGGAAAACTTGCCTCAGTTAGCCCGACTGCCATTCAACAAACTATTGTTGAAGAGCCTGGACATCAAACATGGGAAATTAGCAAGCAACCTTGGCTACCACCTGCTAAGATTTCAACCCCCACACACCCGGCAGTAGATGTTGAAGAGCCCTCTAAACCTAGAAACTTTGATTTCCTCGAGAGTAATGGTGATGGAACTGCTAAAATCCAGTTGGGGAAGAGGGTGGCTGAAAGGAAGACTTTGGGTTCTAAGACCAAGGTCAGTAAATCTGCCAACACGAAAGGCTCAATACACCCAAGCAAGGCTGCTTCCTCGACTGAAGCAAAGGACTCTGCAAATAGCGGGGACAATACAGTTCTTTCTGACAAATCTCCTGACCACTGCGTTATAGATCACGTACAAAATGGTATTGCATCGTTGGAGGGGGTGAAGGATATTATGCAAGCTGAGGATGGCATTAAGGATATTATGGATGAGGATACCGAGGCCCCTGAGGACAAGGATGATTGTGCTCTGAAGGAAGCAATCAATGAAGGAAATCCTGATGGACATCAGTCAATACAAAGAAAAGATGTGCATATGGAGGATACTTCGAATTGTTTGGGTAAGGAAACAATTATCTCTGGAGATCACACGCCTGATGATGCTATTAAATCCAAAGAAGGTTCAAACAAAGCAAAATCAGAAAGGACCTATGGAAAAACTTATGGGCTAAAAAAGTCAAATTCGAGGGCAGCAATAGAAGGCAAATTGGTTAAAGGAACTAAAATTTCTTCTGGTAAGAATCTGAAGACAGTCCCTGATGCTAATGGAAAAATGGAATGCAATGTTGGCTTGGATGGGGAAGCATCATCTCTTCTGCAGGCTGCCCGAAGGGTGGAAGAGCGCAATGGCATCTCATGTTCTTCAGGCAGTGGTAGGAGCTGCACGGTGAAATCGAACAATTTTGAGAGCTCTGTTGAAGTGGAGAAGGAGAACCAACCTGTTCTGAATGCAGATCATGGTATAAGTCAGGGAAAATTACAAAATCAGAAATCCTCTATTGAGTCCAGCAGAATGAATTGGCAAAATGATGAAGAGGCTCGAAAAAACTGTGGAAACTCAGTAGCAACAGAAACTCTTAACAAAAAAGGAAAGGATCCTGCGTGGTTTATTCTGAGCGGACATAAGCAACAGAGGAAAGAATTTCAACAAGTAGTTCGACGTCTCAGAGGGAGATTATGCGCAAATTCCCATAAGTGGTCATACCAGGCAACGCATTTCATATCTCCAAATCCTCTACGCAGGACTGAGAAGTTTTTTGCAGCTGCTGCTTCTGGAAGGTGCTACTCTCTGCATGGCCAGCTCATTGCATTTTCCCTCCCGATGTTAATGAATGCTTTGCTAGCTCTATCTTGATTATACACTAAGAAAATGAATGATTATGGCAGATATTGAGTACACACATTATGAGAAAGTCTGTTATAGATGTATATCCATTTTTTATTTGATTACAAATAAGTGATTTTGGGGTACTTTTTAGTTGAATGCGCTCTCTTCTTTACGACCTATTTAGAAGTTCGCTCAACAAAGAAGAACCTTTCCATTAATGAACAAGGACTAATCTGTATATGCGCATGTTATCTTTGGACTCTGGCTACTCCTTTCTGTCTTGCTGAGGAACTTCTTTCTGCAACATGTTCTTCATTATTGAAATGTCTATTATCTTATTAATATTATTATTGTTATTTTATTTTGGGTGCAGGTGGATTCTGAAGCCTGAATATCTGACTGCTAGTAGTGAGGCAGGAAAGTTTCTGGCAGAGGAACCTTACGAATGGCACAAAAATGGCCTCAGCCAAGATGGTGCAATTAACTTAGAAGCTCCAAGAAAATGGCGGCTTTTAAGGGAGAGGACAGGACATGGAGCCTTCTATGAGATGCGTATAATAATTTATGGTGAATGTATCACACCGCCTCTGGTATGTTTCCTCTATTAATGAGAACATCACATCACTTACTGGTCTATACAAATCTGATTCTGGCGCATAATTGCAGTTAATAGAAAGCCTTGTGTCGTAGTTATCTGGAAGGTTTTATACAGTGGGACTCTTGAAGCTTCCTTTTTTTAGTGATTCTAAATGATACTCTTGAATCTTACTGAGCAGGACACATTGAAGCGTGTTGTGAAGGCTGGAGATGGGGCTATATTAGCAACTTCTCCGCCTTATGATCGGTTTCTTAACACCAGAGTTGATTTCGCCATCATCAGTCCTGGGATGCCACGAGTGGATGTGTGGGTCCAGGAATTCCTGAAGCATGAGATACCATGCATTGTGGCAGATTACCTAGTTGAGTACGTGTGCAAACCAGGATACTCACTCGAGAAGCATGTGTTGTACGGCACACATGCCTGGGCAGAGAAGTCATTTTCCCGACTGCAGTCAAAGGCAGAAGAGGTGGTGAACTTAACACCACCAGATGATGGTGGAAGTGATAAATGTTGCCAAGTTTGTGGTTCTTGTGATAGAGGCGAGGTGATGCTCATCTGTGGTGATGAGAGTGGCTCAGTTGGTTGTGGGATAGGCACTCATACCGATTGCTGTGATCCTCCACTTAAAGCTGTTCCAGAAGAGGATTGGCTTTGTCCAAGATGTATCCAAAATGCAAAGAAAACCACAAAATCTGCTACAAAAAGGAAACGTGGAACTGCTTTGTCAAGGTACAAGTGATTAATTTATGTTATATGAGGCTCTGGTTGTGTCAAGGTGGAACATCTGTAAATTTTTTGGGGGTACAGGATAAAGGTAGTAATGCTGGGCATAGCATATTACTCCTAACAAGTGCGATGCTCCTGACGTAATGATACTTACAGGTGTATCTTGGGAGTTCGAATGTATTGAATTAGTGGCTGCACGTTGTTCCCCTGTTACTGTACTCATTCGAGTCAACTGTAGTGGCGTAGCAGAGAGAGTGACGACTCCTTTAGACTTTTTTTTATCTACAGTGATGAAGGTCAGACATAACCGCAGATTTGTTCCTTGATCGGCAATCAGTAATCCTGCAGCTTTTGCTGCGTTGACCTGTCAAATGAACATTTATTTCCATGCATCTCTTGTGCTTTGATTGACTATTCATGTTTGTTTCTCTTAGGCAAGGATCTATTGTTAGTGCCAATTAATAAATTGGAACAACGTTGTCATTGTAGTCTATTAATTTGAGAAAGTTGAAAATTCAATGAAGAAAATTTGTTGGAATTAGTGACTCTTCAGATAAAAAGTTAAACTGATAGAAATTACTTGTCCTCTTAGTCCTTCCCCTCATTTTTCTCTTCCAACGTCACTCTTTTCCCCTGTGGTCAGTAGGCGCTGATTGATAGGACGACAAGTTCATAGTAAATCCATGGCTAAGAAGTTGTCCTTCACGACATGTACTCTTTGCCCTATGTCAGTCCTCAGCACAGATGCCGCTTTTGGCTACCGACCATTATGTATTAATGTTGTGGAAAAGCAAATTGATCCAGGAAACAACCTTAAAGTTAGTTTGCATCTGACTTGTAGTCTTTTGCAACGTGGTGCTCCGTCGTTCTCGCGATGGAAACGCTCTTCTTGTCCCCCGCGAAGAAGTCGAATGCTTGTCATACCTACAAGTCCCTCTCCACTTTCAGCATCTCCAAACAAAATGTCTTCTATAATCACGTTCTCATTTTCGAATCTGCTTTTGTCGTGCGAAGATGGAAGCGGGTTGCGGAAGATACCCCATTAGAGAATGTACAATGTCGATGTGACAAGCTATGCTTAGCTGCTTATGCACATGTGATGATGCCGGCGAACAAATCGGCTGGCCCAACCCAAGCGAACCCAGCTCTTGTTTTCCTGGAAGAGAATAAAACGTGCTTCAATAACCGTAAAGAAAAGGCGGCGAGAGCACTGAATAAGGAGTACGACGCGTCCGATAAAACCAGCCATTTGATTGTGTGGTCAACGTTAAACGGAATAATTAGTTGGGAAGCCTACGATCTGTTTCCTGCCAGAAGTAACATGCACATTCGACCGTTTTCGCAAGCAGTGAGATTCCTCTTCCCCAATTATTAATGCACCACTTGATACGCTCATGGAGAACATTTGAAATACCGCGACGTCGTTTTTGCCGAATCTTGGGCACTACGCTTTTGCCCTTGTTGGAGTGGCCTTTCGCTAAGATGTTGCGATCGTGGGGGTTGCCGAATGCTCGCGGTGGTACATAAATCTTGTAAAAATACGCTCCCAATAGATGGCAGTAGGACTTGCTTCGACATTGCTCGGATATAAAGCGACGACAATTTCCTCGTGTCTTTCATCTTTACCCTTCCTTTCCTTTGATTGATATGTCGATGTAGGCACGATGAGCCGAGAGCCAACTGTAACCACGCACAAGTTCCTTTAATTGCACACTCGTGAAGGGTACACCTTCCAATAAATTCCTCGCACCAAGCTCATGTGAACTCGGCGCATGTGAGCCATTAGATTTGACGGGATTCATTTGAGATCCTCGCGATCCGAAGGCTCTCATGCTCTGAGCTCCGGATGCACGCAAGCATTACCCGGACATCAACCATCAACATCTTCATTATCGCCCCACCGGCGACTCTGGCAATGGGAAGTCTGAACAGGCAAAGCAATAAATGAAAGCTAAGAGGAATGTCAGACGTGCGTGGAGGAGCAAACCGGGCAAAAAATCAATTAAATGCTGGCAGATTGGATATTGGAGAGGACCCAAACAGTGTTACCTTTTGTTCTGCAATCTTCCTGCCACCACACTGACAAATTATCTCCGTCAGACCAGCGACCATTTACGCTGGTTGCCTTACATTCAAACAGTAATGGCCATTGAATGACCTACCACAATGTGAACTTGAATCAGTAAATGAAACTAACAATCGACGTTAAAGGCGGGAGAAGGGAGGAGGATAGTATTGAATGATAAACATCTCTGTACAGGTGGAATGATGGGGAAAGAAAGAAAGAGGAAGGTGCAAAATTTTCCGGTAGTCCTACGATGCCCCATTTGTACAAAGAAATTTTGAACCAGAATTGCCCAGTGGGCGACACCGATAGAACTATACATAGGCTAATCTTGTAACATAATCAGCAGCTCAATGCAGCATATTTCACTGGAAGTGGACGGTTAAACCCGACTTGAGACAACAAACTTCCCACCGCAGCCAGATCACGGCAAAACACTCCTTGATATACTGACGCATTGGTAGATGTTTTTGGATCAGCACTGGCCGAGTCCATCTGAACGGTGGCCGGATTGTCCGATGGCGTTGGGTTGCTGATTGTGTTAGGTTTTGTGTCTGGTTTGGCTTCATGGCATGGTTTTGCTTGAATTGATGCCTGTTCTGCTTGCAGTGCAGCTGTAATCTTCTTTCTCTGTTTCTCCGCTTCTTCCTCTTCCGTGATCATAGCCTTAACACTGGCATAACCCTTCTGAAGCAGTCTATACAGTAACACCGCTGAAACCTTTGCACGGTCCTTGACTGAATCAAGATTCAAATCATCAGCAAACTCGCACCGATCCAAGAAATCGATAGCCCTATCAGGCTTGTGTCTCAGAGAAAGCAACAAATATGCCCTCTCCAGTTCAGACCTCGAACAGCCCCGCCTTAACCCAATTAAAGAGTAATAATCTACATTTCCAGTCTCACCCGAAGCTACCCTTTGCTTCAGCTCTTGGATCTTCGTTGTAAGAAGACACAGCTTGCCCGGAATTTCGGCATAACGCACATTGTACTGTTTCCAAGCAGGGCCTGGGAGTTTCCTGTTGCGCAGGATCGTATTGTATAGAAGTTTCAAGTGTTCCAGGTCATGCAGACAATCTGGTAAGCACCTTATTGCTTCTAGCAGCGAGGCTCTGGTGTCCAGGGCTTGAAGGCAAGTGTTGTCAAGTGCGAGTGTCCGATTACAATCAGCAATGGATTCCGCGATCCTTCCAGCTGAGCGGTAAGCAGAGGCACGGTACAGGTAGCATTGAGCAAGGAATCCCTGAGGAGCCCCATATTTCCCATCGACGATTTTGGTGAAGTGGCGTATGGCCTCAGAGTAGAGGCCAGCATCTAGAGCAGCAAGAGCAGCTGCACGGCGGCGAAGGAGGAATTTCACGCGGCTCAGGAGTTGGTTAATAGTGTCTAATGTCGATTCAGTTGGACGCGGATTGGCTTTTTTTGCTGCGATTGTTTCACTAAAGCTAGGCAAATCAGGGAAAGAGAAGCTGTCATCGGACCAGCATACGCTCTCACGTCGAAATGCATCAGTAGCCAAGCGTTTTCCTGTTTGCAGAAGCACCAGCGAGTCCTCCATCAAGCCCAAATGGCAGCATGCTTTACCCAGAACCAAGTACCTGCATAAGATGAGCGTGTAAACGCAAAGCCACTAATGATAAATCACCATTGAACAAGCAAAGTTAGTCTAACTCCAAAGTCCAAACAATGATTGATCAGGACAACCAAATAAACTGGCTCAGGAGTCAATTTCATTGGAAGCCTCTCTTCATGAGTTAGCGAAAGCATTCCTTTGTCAAACTTGAAAGAACCCCATCGCTACTTCGATCCAACTTACAATATAATCAAAAGCGATGAAAAAAAGAAATTTTGTCAATACAGAGACAGCAGGTTCGTCAAAACGGCAGTTTATGACAACCACTCCAGAAGCAAAAGACAACTACTGTGATGCAAAGGAAACAAGCAAGAACAGTACCTCCATTGACCTTCCTTATCGCAATTTTTACTCAGCCCAGCCATGACTTTCTTCTTCAAATCCGAGACGGAGAAGCACTTGAAACTCGGATCCCGACTGGAAGAATCGGAAGAACTGGAGAGGAGCTTGGATTGCTCCTTGGACAGCTGTTGAGAGGAGCCATCAGACGCAACAGAACCGGAGTCGTCGCTAGCCATCTTGAGGCTGGGAATGTAGTCCTGGAGCATATCGGCGACGTCCTTGAACCGCCTGACGAAGAGCAGCGATCTCGCCTTGAGCTCGAGAGCGAGCTCGAAGCGAGGCGACAGAGCCAATGCCGAGTCCAAGAGGCTTATCGCCGAAGCAACCTCGCTCCTTTCTCGAGTGGCGATGAGGTTTCTCGCATCTCTAATGTACTTATCCACAATCTACAGAAACAGAAAATAAAAAAAAAATCAAACAGACATTCATCGCGCCTCTTCAACTAAGCGAAATGCATGATTCGGGACACAACCGAGTAAACGCAACTCCCCGACGCTCTCGAAACTCGGGAGAATCCTAATGACGGGTCGCGCGGACCGCCACAATGGAAAAGCATCGACGGCGAGAAGAGCGGCAAAGAGCGGTCCATCGATCGTCTCTTACCTTCCGGTTGGTGAGCCACCAGGGCTTCTTCTCGGCGCCGCCCAAGCAAGGAGAAGCCGCCATGGGCGTGGCTCGACTAGCCCCGCCTCTGCACGAGCCGTAGGAGGAGCGATCGACCATGGGAAGGGAGTCCAGCTCCTCCTCGCGGATCGAGGCGCGCACTCACTCGACGCTCAATAAACCATGCACGAGCACGTCGTCTCCGGCGCTGCTATAAGGAGGAAGAGGAGGAGGAGGAGGAGAGGATGAACAGAGTACTAATAAATGTGCGCGTGAGAGAGAGAGAGAGAAAGGCGATTTGAAATGAGAGCAGATTGCGAACATAAATGACGAAGTGGAAGTGGCGATGGCGAGAGAGAGAGAGAGAGAGAGAGAGAGAGGAGAGGGAGAGTGCCAGCTTTGATCTCAGTCTTAAGGTCAGAGGGGAGAGAGAGAGAGAGAGAGAGAGAGAGAGAGAGATCTTTTCGATCGATCCTGCAACTTCACAGCTGGCAAAACGCTATAGATATTCTCTCTCTCTCTCTCTAGAAAACACGCTGGGGGGTAGGGGGGCTCGATACGTGGCTCCCTGGCCAAAAGGGGAGTTGCATTTTTAACTTATTTAATATAATTTTTACACTTTTAATTCTTTCAATTTAACGTTGCCCTAAATTTAAATAAATAGAATAATTTCATGCACTTCCTTATAGGCATTTATCAAAAATTCATGAATACAATAAATAATTCAAATTTTCGCGAACGGCGTCGTATGGAAGTTAATTTTTGCCCTTATCTAGCACTCAATCGTGGAGGGGAGACCGGGAGAGAGAAAAGGTGGCGGGTGACCGGGAATAGCCGGTGAGGGGGCGTCGTTGTCCGTACGTGATGCGACCGGTGGCGCTTCACGGGTTCCCTCGCAGGCTTGCGGGGGTGGCTAAAAAGGGCTCGACCCACGGGACGCAATCTAGGCCGCGAAATTTCGCACCCCCACCCAAAATAAAGGGTCAAAAAAGGGCGGGGGTGGTTGGTCGTCACCCTGCAAGTTGCGATTGCTAATCAAACCCCCCCTTCCTTTCCTTTTTGGGGCCCCGTGATGAAGCCTCGACCAATCCCGTGCTCGGAATTTATTTTGTCCATTTTCCCTCGCGACCGTAAAAAGTCTCTCGACTTTTTCGAAACGTTGTTCGAGATGAAATAACGGCGACTGATTGAACGTAAAACCCGTTCGCCGGTGTTTTGCTTCATTTTGAAATTTTACTCGCTCGCGCGGTGGCGCCACCAGAGGCGGCAAGCGCGTACTTGACCTCGCCGCCGCGTCGGGTGGCTGCGGTGCCGGGTCCACTGCCGCCGTAGAGCAGACATGGAGAGAGATCGTAGAGGTTGTTGACGTGGTCCGGACATTTGGCATCTAATTATTCCCCCCCCCCCCCCTCTTTTCGGTACCGAACTGCAGAAAGTAACGCGACCGGCGACCGTCTTCGCGACCGCATTTTGCCGGCGCGGACGCGGGCTGCGGAGTGGGGGGGGATTCCAAAGGGATTCGGGCTCGTCCGAAGTCCCACGGCCGGCCGCCGCATCTCGTGCGAGAAGGCCTCTGTCGATGACGACAAAGACATGATAAAGGACCGAGTGCGGCATTGGAGTGTCGCTCACGTTACGGTGTCCTTTAGAAAAATCCCCGGGAAGGAGGAGTGGGGGTGGGCTGGCGGGCGGCCTCCTTATCTTCACTTCGAGGTTTCGCTTTTCGAGCTCCCCCAACCATCCATTAAATGAAGCGCACATGAGTTTTGGCTCTGGCCCTCGTTACAGAAGCGTCGTCGTGAAGCCTTCCCACAAAACCTCGCTCCCGCGGGTCCCGCAGGGCACACGGGACGGGGACAGGGGCGGGGCTGGCTTTCGTGAAGGACAAGGGTCGCCTCCTTAAGACACTCCCGTTGCTCCGCCGACGTGGCATTCTCCCGTGGTCGGGCCCACGGCGGCTGGGGAGGAGAGGGAGGACAACCTGTGCGTCCGAAAAGCTCGGGGGATGGAAAGGGAAGCAGAGTATGGTGCGTCTGCAGACGCATGGGGAAGTCACGGATGAGGAGTGGAAAAACGTCTACTGCATCGCTTTCGTTATCGGCTACTGCGTTATGCAGACGCTATCCAGCATTTGCATTAGGTTTCGAGAGGGCTCGGGGCCGGCTGTGATATCCATACAACCAGTATATTCAGGACTGAGCCGATCACAATTATTGTCGACGAGGACATCGTCCCGAACACATGTGGCCAAGAGAGAGTTTCCATCGTTTGTAGGCACGAACATAAGAGTCCCCCTCCCCCCTACAAAGAATAATGGTGACCCACTTCGCAAGCAATGACTCCGCAGCACAAGTTTCGGCACTCGCGCACAGCTAAGAGAAGCAAGGTTGGAGAAATGGGGCCCTTCTTTGTTCTCTCCTTTTGACAATGAGGGCTCTCTCGTTCTCGATCATCACGCAGCACACAAGTTCAGAGGGTCCACTTTCTTCTTGCTGTGGCCTCTTAGGAACAACCTCTTACAGCACAAGAGACTCTCTCTCTCTCTCGCAAAAGTACTATTGTAGATTCCTGCATTCATGTGGGAGATGGAAACTTTATTCACTCGATCTCCATCCTCACCGCATATGAGGTTTTGTTCCGCCGAAATTATTCTTTCCTGCTTTAACTCTTCGTCTTTTTGTATGGTGAAAGGGGAAAAACGCTAAAGCGGGTTGCGAGAGATTCTTATGTGGGGGAGCGTTTTGCAATCATGTCCTTCAGCTTTTCGATTGTAATTTTAGTCCGTCTCCAATCTAGAAGATAATACCTGGCTCCACAGCAAAAGATGATAGGTTATGAAGCGCATTCAATGGGACATGATCGTGAATAATGCATATAATTTTGCATTCATCTGTATCGTTTCGGGATACCGTGATTGATAATTCGATTTGATCGGTGTACTTTGATGTGGTTCGCCGAGCCAATGCCACTCTCACTTCTTTTTCTCGTTGTTGATGATAATAGAGGGCCAAAGATAAGGATTGATATCGCGATAGCTCCAATTCAATTGGGGCGCTTTCAATTATTGATTTTCCCGTAAAAAGATGAACAATTTTCAATAATTTGTAGGAATCTCTGGACTGCCCGAAGACACATGCAGTGTCTGAGCCTCCTGGCATTGAGGAATGGACCATTTTCTTTTTTCCGCAGGCTCATCAGCATCATCATCTCCCGCTTATCCGAAAGGGCAAATGATACAAGACCCTCTCGTTGGTAGACGAGTTGATATAAAATCTATGATTGATGCTGTTCTACTCGGTTCAACTCCTATTTTGTTCCCATGCCATAATTGTCAACAATAATTCGTATAATTGGGTGGGCTACTTTGATGATTCTTGGACCATGAATAACAAATTTCAGGTAGGACGACGGTCCGGTTAGAGATATCACTCGAACCTTTCGCTTGCCAGTTCTTCAAAGAAAGGAGGTATCATTATGATAACGGTCCCTTGATACTTGCTAAATCGGTTCCGCTGAGCGAATGCATCTCATGCTTTTCAAAAGAGCGCAAAATAATCGTACGGGCTATCTTACAAGGCTGCTCATCATCGATGATTCAAAGAAGAATTTCCAAACTCATATTGCAAGGAGAATAAGCATCTAGGGTTGGATTTTTAACCGTTTCAGGAGCTTCTACGATTCGGGTACTGCTGAATGAAGAAATTTTATTCATTCAGCACGAGGTGAATAGATCGCCGTATGTTTATGCCTATCTTTGCCAATACGTGGACGTATCTCTCAAGGTAGGGCATGAATAATCGTGTGGGATTGACTATACTTTCCGAAGTTAATAAGAAGAAGAAGAAAAAAGAGGAAACCAAGTAATGGTTGGCGCCCCTCAGAGATGAGCTGGTCACTTGGATTAGCATAAGGAAAACTGGCTGAGTTGGCAGGAGAGATCCTACATTCTAGTCCTAGGTTTAAGCTGTTCGGAGATTCCAAATCATCTAATCATCGTATAAATGCATGTGCCTTAGAAAGTAATTCAAGAACATAACCTACGCAATAGAATACATAGCGAGGTCCATACACTTCTGAATCACATTCCCCTACCACATGAATTTAATGATGAAAATGAGAACTATAGAATCTTATGCAAGCTCTCGCCTTGGGGAATTTTGCACTTACGTTTGCCAGGGTGGCTCGCAGGCTCATGGTACCAATGACAGGAATAAAAGATAACAATTCGAAATCATGACCAGCATTGCATTATTGGGTTACCAGTCTTGGCACGATCAGGAATAATATGCTTTAACTTGGGATTTGAAATATTCTATTAAAAAGCAAGTGGTGTTTACTTCGAAGGGAGCAAATTGTGCTGTAAAATGCCAAAGATTCCCAATCCAATCTTTCAGAGTTAAACATGTGATAAAAGAATGAATAAGCTGACACTTTGATCTTGGAGAGTTCCAAGGTTTACGCTCACGGCCCAATCATGGGTTGCTCTTATCTTATCCCCACTGGAGCAAGCTCCCAGGAAAGCCTCTGCAGAACTCAGAAGGACAGAGGAGCTGTTAGGCGCACGTGCCGTGGATGCCAGGGCACGTGGGTTGCCTATAGGCCTTGGAAGAAGCCAGAGCACTAGGCTTTCTGGCCCCGGATGGTCCCCAACCCTGGAGGGATCCAGCTTGTTTGAGCTGGTTATGAATTGAAGTTTGGATTTGATGGGGGGGAAAGAGTTAGCCGCGGATGCAACCATCAGTCTATTGGAAGAGAAGCGTGATGCATTCGTATTGACCTGACCATTAGGAGAAGTTTAGGATTTTAGGGGGAAAGGAGATTCTCTAACTTGATACCATAGTGTTCAGATCGTATGACTTGAGGGTGAACTTGTTATCTTCTCGATGCTATGATGATCACGATCGACCTATTCGAATGTTCAATCCAAAAGTTTAAGCTAATTAGTGGGTGAGCGCGCAGGCGAAGAAGTAGATCGTGTCTTTTGACACTATGTTAGAAAGTCCAATTCAAAAACTTAAGTTAGCAGGTGGAAGGATAAAAGAGTACACCAATTTCATTATCCAGCATTGCACCATACTTCGACAAAGATTTAGATTTCACATGAAATTGAGAATCACCCGTTTTCTAACGTGATGGAATTTCTATTGATCAACTCTAATCACCTTTTGTTCTTGTCACCAACCTTTTTCTCTCTTGTTAGTTAGGTGATTATGTTTATTTAACAATTCTGTGCGGGCCACGACGAAAATAAGAAGATATGGCTATATGAGAAAAGCAATCATACTGGAAAAATGAATTGCATTGTAAGGGGAAAAAAAGAAAAGAAAAGAATTATCGGGACAAAAGACATTTTAAACTCCACGTAAGATTTTGCTCTAAAAAGTATATAAATAGAAAGCTTATTAGGAAAGCATATTTAATTTAACTTTTTTTTTTAAAGAGGTGACGAATGAGCCTGAAAGTCAATATCGTACTATCGTTATTGTTATTCCTTTAGATGCTACTAACTACTAAGCCAATTTTTGTCTGAAATTCCGAATAAATTCAAAAAATAATAAAAATAAAGCTGCGGAATAGTTCCGCCTCCACCAGAAGATTTTTTACCTTTGCCTTTCTCTCTTCTTGCAAGAGAAATTCCGTGACGAGGCAGGAACTTTACAGAGTCAACACTTAGAACGATGATGGACGGTCATGATTAGAAGGAAGATGATTGCTGCTGATCATTCCCGCTCATCAAACCTATCATAGAGTAGGCGTAGAAAGCGCTGTCTCAGAGGATTGGTCAATGCTTGGAAGAGTGATCGCATAATTGCGACAAAGAAAAAAAGAAGAAGCTTATCATGTATAATCACGTGAATATATCTAATGCGATGTTGACTTTTCTGCTGTGCAAAATCCAACCCGATCCTGGAGTTCTCTGTGCTGTTGATCCTCACCATTCATCATTTGAAAAAATAAAAATGAAAAATCCCGGGACAAGTTATAATTGGAATTGTAATGATCTGATTTCAAAAGAGGGATTAGTATCATTAGAAATTCCAAATCGGTATCCCACGACATATTCACGCAAATTAATTTCCGTCTCGTAAAAAAAATCAAAATAGGTGAGTATGCTATAATTTCCTTCTCGACTACAAGACGTCGCGCCGTATATTTTCCGTGGCGACTAAGTGGAGTAGATTAGGCTTGAAATATGTTTCTAGATATTCTCATGCTGATAGCTTTTGTGATCAAACGGAGTTTTACCACATGGCTGTATGCAAAAGGCGAGTTCGTTTTGATAAAAAGAAAAGATTTAGATAAAGTCAAAAAGCAATGTCGTTGATTAAAAAAAATGACTCATATTGTAAATCGAAAAATGTTAACTAACTATTTTGACAATATAGGGAAACGTTTATTTCTAATTTGTCACGTCATTCTGTAAATGAAATAAGATGGGAGCTCATCGTGGGTGATTTGGCCCAATTTTAATTAGAGCCCATCAATCTTTCTCTTATTTGGCAAACGAGATGTGAATGCCCATTCAATATGGGCCTAGAGATCATGGTTTCACCTTGAGATTTGGCCTAAGACGAGAATTTTAGAAACTAGTTTAGTGCTGGATATATCTTAATAAGGCTTAGAACCTAAACAGAACATAATTAAAGTAAATCTCGCCGTTCAGGCGCAAAATCGACCAGGTATATTGATCTCTAGTGACAATCGATCGAGTTTGGTTGCTCAAGTCCAACTTCCTCAGGTACGTGGCAATTCTACTGTGCCTTCGGCAAAAAAAAAAAAAACTAGATCAAAATTCAGTACTAACTATTGATTATAACCGTTGATACTAGATTATTTGAAAAATTACCGTAATCGCGTGTAAGTTTGTATCCACATATGTTGCAATTTACTTTACACTTGAGATGCTTTTGTGTCATCACTTTTGGTACTTTGGTTTGTAATGTTCTTGCTTAGTTTGAGAAGATAATAAAGAGGTCAAGGAGTTATTAATCACTAGCTGGTGAAAATTACTAGGCCTCTTAGAAAAATTATTGACGAGATATCAATGCTTTATTTATTACTCATAGGAAGAACTCACATGATCTAGTGATTCATATGAGGCAGAGTTTGTTTTAGAGGCTTAGTGATTCCGAAGCAACACCGACAAAGATAGTATTGGGCCATCTTAATGGGTGTGGCATATAATGCACTTTTCGAATCACGCATAAGGTTAAGTTGTACTCATATGATGATAAAATGACCCCATATGGGAGGGCAGACGTTCATATTAACAATTTCCGGCCTAAATTGACCAGACCGATTAAATTGGCGAAAACATTTAGAATTTAATCGGTAAAAAGAAAAACAAAAGAAGTTTACAACTGAATTAATAGAATTATAACTAAATTTAAGACTTATTTTATGATGCTCCTGATATGACGTCATGAACGAAAATCAGACGTCAAATTGCCAAAGCAAAACAACTAACGCCGTTTCTCATTTTCTATCAACTCCACCACTTACTAATTTCCTTCATGGTTTTGCTGAACTTCAGACCAACTCCAATGGGAAGATGACACACAAAAGCTGGCAACACTAATCTATGTATTTTACATTTTTGATCTTCATGCCTCGAGAAATTAATTATTGCTTATGCGAACTTTACCGGGTGAAAGCAATCATAAACTATCTAATCCGAATATGTAGCGTCTCTGAAAGAAAATCTTTAGTTCAAATCATCATATTTGAGCGCTCTCTCGAGATGATTGGCTTTAGAGACACTCCGACGGTAGGATAAAAAGATAACGCGCGGGCTTAATTAAGGTAATCAAACTAGGAAGATAGTTGACATGCGCTGTCTATCATTTGTTCATGATGTGATAAGTACACATACTGCGCAACTGGTTGCTTTTGAATCATTTCCCATGTCGAAACAAGCGGCGAGGGGCCTTCACCTCCACCTTCTTCTCCATGATGGCCTCCAAGCTTGGCCTCCAAGCCTTCCCTGACACCTGCCTGCTCATCATCACCATGTCATTGTTGTTCTCCAACATAATCTCCCTGAACTCCCGAACGTGCCTCTCCTCCGAATGCGTCTCCTTCACTTCCTTCAACGAGGCAGCTCGACTCGACGACGGCGATCGCCTCGCTCCGCTTGTTGGGCCATTAGCATCGGCGCACACCCTTGCTAGCACCGGCATGAACGCCACCTTCGGCTTCGAGTTGAAAGGACGCGACCGGAGGGCCGAGTTAGCCATCGAGAGGAAGCGGCGCGACTCCTCGGCCGACAACGGGGGCAACTTGTTGCCGTGGTGGTCGTGCGTCTGCGGTTTGTTCGTCATGGGGAGCATGATGTAGAGTTTCTTGGCCTCGAGACTCTTGTCGGCGGGGAGCGCGGTCGGCCGACGGTTCCCGCCATCGACAGCCGAGCGGAACTCCGCCACCACGTGCCGTGGGTGGTCCAGCATTAGCTCCCCCACCGTCGGCGGGTCCTCAAACTCTCGGGTCGAGCCGTCGTATAGAAGGACTATCGAAGTGGGTCTAGGCTGATGGTGGATTGACGCAAAGTTACCCATGAGAGATGGAAAGAGAACAAGAAGATTAGATTGTCATCAGTTTAATGTCATGAGAGAGAGAGAGAGAGAGAGAGCGCTAAGGCTTATAAGATTGACGGTGATGAACTATATAACTAATACTTGCATAGGAGGTGCTTGTTGGTTGAACAGCTCCAATCAAGCGGAGGCAATAAAGAAAAGAAGAAGTAATTGTGGGATTTTTGTTAATTGACTTAGTGATGATGACAAAATTAGGGTCGATTGGTCGAGTTGAACACGCTCCCCACTTCTATTCTAATCCCTTTTTTCACTTTGTCTATTCCAGTGCGGTTCTTGAGGGATTGGTTCGTCTGAGAATTCCACACTAACGAGACGAGAGCAGCAAGGCTTCGGATCGAACGTTGCCCGACAGGCAAGTCCTTGGGTTCCTGCTTGGACCGGTAATTTAGCACGGCAAACTAATTTTGACGTCTGAACTAGCCAGGAGACAAATTGGAGTCGATTAATGTGACATTCCTGTCCCACGTCGTCTAAGGAGTAGTGAGGTTCACCCTTAACCATCGACAATGTGTTTTTTCGGATTGCACACTGGTGAGGTGTTGCGAGGATGGTGGATCCGAGGAAAAACAAAGCCGTGAGGGCAGGGCAGGCAATATTTGTCGGTGGTGAGGCCGAGGAGGACGTATTTACGGGCAAGAAGAACGTGGATTTCAAACACGGGCGAGGCTTTCCCAGTTCACATGCCAAATGCCTTGGTTCTTAGACGTCCGTCCGCACTCGAAGGAGAGAAACCCATAAAAATGGACAAGCTAACGGTCCGCCTTGCCTCGGCTGAATGATGTTCCAAGTCGTTTGCTCGAACGAGACGTTTAAAGATTTTATAAAATGGGTGGCGTTTCGCGTGATATTATGGGAGGTCGGCAACGGTTAGTTATAGGACAGTGATGGACTGATGGTCGTCCATCCTAACTACCGATGACGACACGGGCGCTAAGTACGTATGGAGGATGCACTTAACGAGATTTGTACAGTTCTCAATGTAGGGAGCCGTTGAACGATTTCAACAATGAGCAGGTAGCAAAGATCAGGTCCGCATAGAGGCCTTTCAAATTTGTTCTCAGTAGTTCTCGTGCCGGGTCGAACGTATGTTTAACTCGATCAGAACTCTCCAAACACACACCCCAGACTACTATCGTATAGCTCATATTCGACTTGTCTGGACCCGGTGGCCGGGTCGAATTTAGGTTACGAGAAATGAAGCTCTCTAGAATCCCTAATCCCGGCCATTCAATCTACGAGGCATGGAAAGAACTCGAAACTCGTATGAAATCCTCGGTATCAAAACCATGCATTGCATTTCACACCTATCCAACGTATCATCAGGGCATCATCAACCTCGTCATATTAAAAAAACAGTAGTAGTGTACATCCTCCCCGTTGTTCGAAGTGAACCAGCAAAGCTTGCTGGTTAGTTGAGAGTGAGACCCAAAGAGCAATGGAGATAAATGGAATTCCACAATCCCACCAAAGCGAATAGCAGTTCCTTCAGAAAGCTACCTTAAAGTAGAGTTGATTCCTGCCTTGAGACATAACATGATTGAAAATTTTGCTTCCCTACTCTCTGGCTTCACTATATGAATTCTAGGATTCAATGGCAAACCTATAGGGAAGCTACAGAACCACAGAACAAGTAGCCACAAGCACAACTGTCAGGGCCAGAGAGAATGAACACAAATTCACCTTCCAGACATATCCATGACAAGGTACATCCAGCTTAAAGCTGACTTAGAGTATAACAGGGATGAATATATTTATGTCATAGTGTGATCAAACTGGGGGAATTTGAGAACAAGAGCACTTCATCCAAACTATCCTCTACTTGATGTATTGAGAAAGCCACTTGAAACCTTCTCCATACCCCATTTTGCGGACGATGCTGCACATGAATACTTCTAGTGGGCGAACATTTGAGTCAGCAAGGTTTACCCTTCCCTTGCCGGTAGTGAAGTTGGTCAGACCAAGGTGATATCGCAACTCATCCTCCGAGGCAGCATAAGGTATGTCTATCTTATTTCCCAATATGAGAAATGGGACATTGGCTAGGGCTTCATCAGAAAGAAGAGCATCCAATTCCTTCTTAGATTCTGCAAACCTCTCTTTGTCGTAGGCATCCACAAGGTAAACCACAGCATCCACCTGCATGATGCAGGAATTAATCACATAACAAAAGCATTCCTATTGTTACATAAGGAGAAAATAGAAGTACACAAGATTTTTCCTGATTGGAAAAGTACACACAAGTAGAACATGTCAAAGAAACAAGAAAATGATTGTAAGATTGGGAAATCCTTCTGTCTGATTATTCTGCAGAAAGTTGGACAAACTTCGTCATCCCTCCCCCAATTTCAAGATTCCAAATCCATTCGCAGCATAGAATAAAGAACATTGTCACGCAAGTAAATCTTTTTTTTGTGTGTGTGTGTTGGGGAAAGGGAGGGGGGGCGTTTGCAAAATCCATGCAAGAGCATATCGTATGCTATTGTCTTGCCGCCGAAATCACATTCCTAAGTGCAATGTCACTTGTCTAAATTCCATGATACGACTACAATACCCAAGGACAAAACCTACTCCAACAATAGTCTAAGGACTATATCATTTTCTCGCGACGAGGAAGCCCACCTAAATAGATAACCCTTATCTGATAAAGCACCTCAGCAACCACATGGACTCAGTAAGACGCTAACCAAAACCAAGGTAGGTGGCCCAAATATAATTGGCAGTCGGTGGTCTAAGGAAGCAAACCCATGTTGTGCACCTAATCCACAAATGGACCCATTCCATAACCATGAAAGAGTAAATTGCTTAAGAGAATACAATTTTGGGCTACATTTTGTCACCCAGGAGAAAAGGAATTTTTGTCTTCTAACTTGATAACTTCCGGTCGCTACAATTGGTAAGTTATTCCTCATCCAACTGAGCTTCCAGAGCTTCTTAATACGAGTTAACCACCTATGCACCCATAGTTTCCCTGCACACGATATAGTCCGCTCATCATGACCTGATCTCACATGCTTATAATTGGTTCCCACTCCACACAACAGCCGTTGCCTTCTGTCTGGTAAAAGACAGAAGATGTTCCCAGGACTACTAGGATACAGATATTATCCATCACAAGGCCTAGGACTGCGGACAAGAGAAGAAGGGGGGATTATCTTCATGAAGACCAATGTCTGCTTTAGAAAGTTACAGAAAGCATCATCTAACACATGTAGAAGGGATTACCCAACAACAATACATGCAAACACACATTATGCAAAAAGTTAGAATGAGGACAAAATTCATGACAGGACCAAGCAGAAACAACCATTCAAAGGCACTTCGTCTTCTTGCATTGAAAGCATCATCCAAGAATCATTCAGAAGAAAAATACACAAATACTAGCAATATCATCCACGATGACCATGTGAATGATGTTTCCGTATCACTTCCAAAGACAGTGGCCATGAACAATACAAGATTGCAGGTTGGTTGGTCCAAGTGTATGATAGCACATGCAAGCGAACATTACTTGATGAATGTATTGCAGCAACAAAAGGTAAACCCAAAAAAGGGGGAAAAAGTGGTGCCTGCCAACGGCAAGTCTGAAAACCAAAAGCAGATCAAACGATATATTTGCGCAGCAACAGAACCAAACTAATGTGGGTTCAGCTCCTACAGCTTAGAATTCCGTGTCCAAGGTAGCAATTAAGCTTACGAGAGGGCTACAGTGCAGACAATTCTCGATCAACTGAAGTATCTCAGGGCACAACAACAAACGTGCAAAACAAACTCTCAATTTGCATCTTTTATACCTTGGCATAATAGTCTTTCCACACTCTGCGAGCAATCTGATGGCCTCCCAAATCAAACGCTTTGAATTTGATTTTCCCGATACTCAATTCTTCCGAGGTCGGGTACTGGGTGGGCTGGTGCTGAACCAATCTCTAGAATTCAACAATCAAAAGCATCCCATCAATAACTGAGGCGAAAACCAACCTAATCATTTGATATCCAACACAGCACCATCCTATAGCTAAACTTATCACCAGCTCAAGTGACCTCCCTAAAATGATTCTATCCACAGTACAGCGTCGAACACAAAAGACTCCGGATTAATCAGGCGTAGGGCAATCAGCTCTGCTAAACCAGATGTCATTACGATCGTCATTGCCAGAGGAAGGCTCTCAATTGGGAATCGACAGGACATAAGAAACAACGGGAACCGATTCAAGTTCCGAGAAATCGAAAAAATAGAAAGGGAACCTCATCTTTGAGCATGTGAAGCAGCGTTGTCTTCCCTGCATTGTCGAGCCCTAGGAACAAAATCTTGGCCTCCTTTTGCCAGAGACCGAGCGAGGCCAAGACGCCATAGAACCAGTCCACCAGAAACATGGCTCCGACGCCCGCACGGTTTTCTTGAGAAGAGACTGAGAGAAGAGAGAAGCAACCAGATCGTCTACCTCGGAGCAGACGCCGATGGATTCACGCCGCCGGATTTTCGGGGACAGAATTAATAGATGTAAAAATACAATAAATGGAAAAAAAAATTAATTAATTAATTAAAAATTGCAGTGACACTGGCCCCTGGGGACCCTAAGAACAGTGACGATGACGACGCATTTTCTTCGACGAGGGAGAGAGAGAGAGAGAGAGATAATTCTTGGGGGAAAACGGACAACGGATGGTTTGAAAATGGAGGAGTTTTACTGTTGGGGTGAGCTCTGAGCTGGATCTGGCTTTTCTACTGGGCCCATTATGGGCCTAGAGCTTCGATTGGGCCTTTGCTTTCCTTGACTTCTTCCCTTTCGGCCCATTCCGCTTCCGACCTCAGAGGAGAGCAAGAGAATGACCGACGATGGATGTCTGACTATCTATGGGAGACCGCTACGGGTGCAGAGACTGGTTTCCTAGTTTGATTGCACATTCTCAATAGGCTAACTCATTTCAAAGGTGTTACAGATTCTTCCGGACGACGAGGGAGATTCGTAATTTGTACATCACACTTTCCGAAATTGCAATGTGTTGAAAGAGTTCTACTCCAAAATCCTGAACAATTCCTTAAATCATTGCTTTCGATGTTCCACATTTGCACTGTACAAATCAGTGGTATAAAATCAATCAACCTCGATCCATCACTTCACGTACATCCATCCATCCATCCATCCATCAGCAGACTACATAAAACTTCTTCCGCGAGGCAAGCTCTACATTACTCATCTAATATATTGCGGAAAGTCAAATCCCTACACACCTTAGTGCCTCCATAAGGTTTTTGAGAGCTTACACTGACCTTCTATGTGCACAAGATTAGAAGGTCGATGCGCACAAGATAACCCTAGAACTACCAAAACTTGAATCGCAAGCTCCGTGCACCTAATAATTTTGCCACTCACTGCTTCTGTAGGAGTATTTTTGCCTCGTGTTGCAGTTTGAGGAAGGAATCAATGCATGTGCTGTCGGATGATCCAGAGTCAACCGATTGGGCGACAAGTTTCATCAATTTTTGCATTAACAGCGCCATCTTGTTTTCTGAATATTGGGTACACGAATGCTGTGAAGATCCCTTTTTGGGCCTACCATATGAATGCTCGAATTTTCTTGAACGTGAAGCTGCTTTCTGGAGGATGGATTCAGGAAGTCCTGCAAATAAGCAGAGTCTAAGAACCAGTACAGAGTACAAGAGCAATACGATCATGGGCAACATTTGACTGAAATTGTCAATAATGAGGACAGAAAGAAAGGACAAAGACACGAATTTGGCCTGATTACTCGATGCTAGTTTACAGCCTCAGTGCATTAACCGCACACAGGAGTGTTCTTCAGGCCAAAAAGATGCACATTGCAGTGGCAATTGTGATCTTGTGCCGAAATGATAGAATCTTACAAATACAGTCAGAAGACACAGAAATAGTACTGTAGGCAGTAGGATGCCGTATAAGTACTCAAAGCACCACCAAAGGAACGAACAATAACTTACCAGCTAAGCGTGCTACATTGACTCCATAGCTTTTGGGGCACGGACCAGGTGTCAACCTGTAAAGAAATGTGACCTCTTCCATGCCATCGGCCCCATCTCCCACTTGGCATGCCATATGACAAAGTGAAACCTGAACAAAACCCCAGAGGGTTTTATTCGAAAATGACATAAATGTTCAGCAAAAGAATTGGACATTTTCGACCTTGAGAGAACATCCTTGAGTTGATTATCGTGATCAATGTGCTTATACAATAGTTGAATGTATAATTTCAATTATCACTTCTGAGAAGCACCGCAATTTTTAACTAAATCAACTATCAAAGAGAAGACATACCCCAGGATCATTCCTATAGTTCACAGCTAAATGGTGATAGTGAGTAGAAAACATTCCTAGACAGTGCACCTTGTGGACGAAATGGTCCAAGACAGATTCCCTGCATGCCAATTCAATAGAACATTGCAAATCTGCTTAACAAAATTGACATGTTTCTCAAAGACACCAAATATAAATGTGAAAAACGGAAAAACACTGAAGCAACAATAACCCTCTTGAGGGACATGATTCACACTTACGCAATGGCCTGCCCATCTGAGGTCGAGGTCCCACGTCCCAGTTCATCCAATGCCACTAAAGAATTGCGAGTTGCCGATGACTGTAGACAGTTGAAGATACATAAGCTTATAATTACATAATTCTTTTCTCATCTTAACATTTATTCTTTGGGCAGCAGAATGAAATTCAGTCAGCTGAAAGTCAGAATTATCTAGAAAATAAGTGAAATGTGCAGTAACAAAATAAAAGTAGAGATCATGCAATGAAAGCCGTGAAGCACGAGAACGAAGATATCACCCACAGATCCAAGATAGAGTATACATCAAATTAAACTATCATAAAGCATACCACATATACAAGAGAAACACTCGACTATAATGAGAAACACTATGAGTTCTCCTTCAAAAGTCATACCAGCATTGATGCAGTTTCGGAAATCTCAGTTAAAAACGTACTTTGCCCTGCCATAATATGATCCTTGGCACCCATGCGGACAAATATTTGATCCACAGGTGACAGTTGAAAGCTCTCAGCAGGTACATCTGCCCCAATCTGTCGAAAACCTTATCAGGAATATAAATATAAAACACTTCAAAGCAAAAGCATAGAAATCTACCTGTGCCAAAATCACAGCCAAGCAAACTTGTCGGAGCAAGGTGGACTTTCCACCCATGTTAGGACCAGTGAGAAGGATAAAGCTAGCATTAGCAGAACCACCGATACTGACGTCATTGGGGACAAAGGTACCTTTGCCCAAGGAATCACTTCTAAGGATAGGATGCCCTAAGCCCTTGGCAAATAAACATGGTTCTTTACTTGAACCAGAAGAGACTTTGAATACTGGACGACATGCTGGTCCTTCATAATAGTCACTTGCAATTGCTAAACTGATCAGAACATCTATCTCTGCAACATGCAACAACCAATTCAACATTGCTCCACAAGAATCCATAGACAAATGAAACAATAGGTTTCATTGTGCCTTCCTTTCAAAATCATAAATATGACCTTGATTGGAGAAAGCTGTATAAAACAAAGTTTTGTAGATGAAGAATATATGCAACACAAATCAAACATCCTCAAGCAATTTAGTATCTATAAACCTGCAGTAGAAGAAATTAGTTGCCTCCACTTGTCTTGATGCTCACAGAAGCGTCTAATTAGTCTATGCAAAATACTCTTCAGTGCAGACTCCTTTTCAGATTCAGCTTGTGAGAGGTCGCTTACAAGCTTCTTAATTTTGGGGGTCCAATATCTAAAGAAACCCTGCATGTTCCAAAGAGTCGGGCAAACCAATTTACAAGCATGAACGACATATAATTAGTCAAACAAAAACATGAAATGTACCATACAGTATACCGAACAGAAAAGCACATAGAATATCAAATAACCTGCAGCATACAATAGAAATGTAGATGTTCCACAGCCTTCTAGGTCTTGAGATTATTTTGTAACATTAGTAATATAGACTATGCAAATCATTCTTTTGCACAATCTAGAGTCAGGGGGTCATCCTTCATTTTGTGATAGATGAAAAAAATGATTCATATTTCTCAAGGTCCAATTTCACTCACAAAATTTTCCTCTTATTGGTGAAATCAGGGTGCAAGTCACTCTCATTAGTAATTAGGAACCCAAAAAGACCAGCATAGATGATGGATTACGTACTGGAGCAGATTGTCATATTGCAGCTTCCCATTTGTGAGAGGCTTGTGAGGTTTAATCATTTTCCTTTCAAGAGAAACTATATATTTGAGGAACTTCAAAGATGAACTACAGCAGTATCTAGGATTGTTAAAAGAGAAAATGAAGGAAGCAAGACTTAAATTCAACCCAACTACATCCTTTAAGATCTTATCCTGTGATGATCTCATTGCAGACATCAGTCCTTCATCAGAAGGAGGTGACAGTGGCTACCACTACTTCACAAGTAAGAGGGAAGGAGTGTATGCTTTTGGAAATAAAATTTACACTCTAATCTAGAACTTTGGCTTCAACTCTGAGGCATGATAAAGTGTAATATGCTGAAAATTATATTTGTATTGCTTGTTGTTAGAGAAAAACGTGATCATCAACCAATGCAAGCAATTACATGGGAAGTGCCATCATATTAGAAGGAGGCACAGCTAGTAATTCATGTTCACTATCATAGTCATGTTTTATAATTGTGTCAAGTTGTACCATTAGAAAGCTCCATATTTTTGTTAATTACACTACTAAAGTTGCACGCATTAAATTCATGTCACACCTGGTTTTACCACATAATCATGTATAGAAGTGTTAATTCGTATAAAAAATTTTCCAGCCCGATCTTCATTCCTGATCAGTGAGCTATATTTCCTTTTCCAGCTATCATAGAACTTGTTATGAAATCTTAAATTCAAAATGTGTTGAATTCAATGTTAAAATTCACACCTTAAAGATCTTCCCGGTTCACAATGTTAGATTTGAACCAAAATGATATAAATTCTTAAAGTCAGGACCTTGTGATTCCTGACCTGTGATCATAAAATTCTTCATCCTGTTATTTCTCCAGCATGTAAATAAAACAAACAAAAGTTCAGCATGCTCAGCAACAATGGCTGTTACCTTCTTAGATGAACGCAGTTCATAATCACGAGGAACTTTTCCACGTAAGCTTTCAGGCACTTCAAGTAGGTATGTCTCTTTCCCAATATTGACATAAGTTATCTGCATTCAAACATTCAATGAAAGTTTGTCTTTTGTACATTCAACTTATGAGGTAAACTAAAAAAAACTAATTCTAAAAGTGCCGCCCAGATTCTTACTGAAGTCTCCCCAAGTAATTTCCTCTGCTCCTTGAGGTGTTTCATCAAATCACATTCAATTTCCTTGATTTTATTGCAGGCAGAGTCATACTCCACGTCAACTCCTTCACGAGGTATGATTCGTCCAGAATTACTGGCTTCAACCCAATCAAAGGCATCCTTAAAATGCCTCAGAACTGAACTGACCTCCACGAGACCCTTCCCTGCATGTCGATTAATACATGAGACGCCAATTTTTATTTATTTATTTTGGTAATAAAATGAGTGTCTTCAAGCTGGTACCAGGTGTTAACAAATGAACCAGTCGTCTTGACTCGACATTTTCCACTATAACACCGAGAGAAGTAAATGCCTCAACCAATAATTCACAACCGCGTAAAGCCGATATAAACTCTTGCAGCTGTTTTTTGGCTGCATCTTCATAGAGGATTACTTTATTTGCATTTCTTCCACAAGCTTCACTGCAAAGGACATGAAAACAAGTCATATAAAAAGCTGAAGTACGGCAGGTCTACAGTAATTCAGATTAAAATAAGTGATCACATCATCTGAAACTTTACCTGCTAGAGAAAACACGCGCAAGCAAGCGCTCCATGTCTGGAAGCCTTGATAACACTTTCCGAAAATCCAATGTGAAAGATTGATTTTCTCCCTGCAGCATAGTAACCGATACCAAGGAAAAAGCAAAACACAAAAAGCAGTTAGAACCAATAAAAGTTCTCTTAAGTCCAACTTAACCGACATGATATAGACAAGAGATACATCTGAAAGTAATCCCTTCTATATATGCATCAAAGGCACTGTATAAATGAAGAGGCAGCTACGGAATTCAGCAACCCCCCCCCCCCCCCCCCCCCCCCCAAGAGCAAAAAAAAACCACCCCAGTCCAGTCAATATCTATAAATCTAAGCTAAATGGATAACTGATCATATGACAATAAAAGGAAGAAACTGTTATTATCACCCGGTTTGCCAATAGTAGACTAGTGGCAAATCAACCTTTACTACTTCACAGAATTCCTCCTTTTTTCTGTTGTATATTAATTCTTTTCTTATTATTTAAGTAATATTTATGTATTTGTTTATCACTAATTTTTGGGGGTTTTATGGAGTGGAGGTAGAGAGATCAAAAAGGAAAGGCTCATCCTACAGGAAATCTCATAAGATGTAGACCTCCATAGAAGTGGGTCGGATAAAATGTCAAAACTTGGCATACTAATTGCCAACCAAAAATAAAAAAATCCAAAGAAGCAAAAGATGTCGCTGAGTATGCAAAGCGATTTGGAACAAGGAGAACTAAGTAAATCTGCCGAACAAAAGATGTCCTCAACACTACTCATTTATAACAGGTAAAGGGAAAGAAGTTATTCCCATACACAAAAGAATGAAGATTACCAAAATTTGTAATCTGGAAAGGGATCGATGCTGGTATGAAGAACTTACCTTAAGATCTGCTATGGCATCTTGGCGCTCTTTAATTGCTTCCTGATGATATAGAGGTCTTGCTAGCCATTTTTTGAGAAGCCTCTTCCCAAATGCAGTCACACAGTGGTCCATTTGTGCATAAAGTGTCCCTGAAGATCCTCCATTTCTGCCATTCTCAAAAACCTCAAGGTTCTCCAATGCAGCAGCATCAAGAATCATATGTTCTTGAGCAACATCACCAAATCCAGAGCACGAAAGTGACTCGAAGTTTGCAAATTTAAGCAATGTCTCATCCAGGAAAGCTTGTTTCAGGTAATAAATGGTACCTCCAAGGGCTGACAAAGCAAGACTATGATTCTCAACAGAATTAACCAGCTCAGACAGAAATTCTGGAAGGTTATCTGAGCCATAATCTTGGAAATGAGAAGCGGCAGTCTCAATATCTGTTTCATCTGAACTTACGGAAGATGATTGAGCAATCATACTCTTATAAATGGTCCTTAGTTCATGAACTGTCTTCTCTGCATCCCAAAATTCTAAGACTGGAACCAATTCATTCACCAAAGGATTTCGTGTATGAGTCAGCAAAACCCTCTCAGTTTCAGCACTTAACCCTTTAGTGGGTTTAACAATTTCTACTGGGCGTAGTTGAGATAGTAGACAGCATAAGGCACTGCATTCTGAATCATCTCTGAACTGAAAAGAGAGGCAGACGAATCATGCATCAAACCAAGGCACGATTCTAAGCCATACTGGTACATATGACATACCTAAAAAGACTACAGATGGCTAATCTCTGCATTGAATGATCCAACAATAACAACTTCATACATAAAGAACTGCACCTTCAAATAACGTCCGCAACAATGGTAGGTTGGTTCTTAGGCCTAAAACCTCAACTCTTATTGTTTTGCCAAATCCCTTCCAAGATATTATTAATGAACAAAAGAGATAATGCTAATCAATCAGCAGATATGAGTCTTGTGATAACAAGACAATTCCCCAAAAGATTGTGTCAAATCAACGACTGCTTCTAGAAGTAATGATCATTCATGAGAACTTAAAATCCTAAGCTGACATAATATATAAAGTGGAGGAAGGATTCTGGATTGTGAACAATGTCACTGATGCACATATGACCGATTTCTTTTTCTATATTAAGAAACCATTTATTCCAGCAGCACCAAACAATTTGATCAGTTAACTTATTTTTCACTTCTACCGTTCAAAACTCAAAGAACTTTATGCCATCCCTCTTTGCCCATGCAGATGAGACAAAGCAAGTGGTTGGGTTGCAGGCAGTGAAAAGATGAATTATGAGTGGACAGCAGCACATTATCATTCTCCACACACTAGATTTCATAGCTAAAATTCCATTAAAATAAAAGCACAGATGGCCATGCCAGTAGCTATCCATTTCCTGAACATATTCCATGCTTGCAAAGGTGAATGGAAAATCTGTGCGGAGAAACCATCACTGAAGGAATCAAAAAAGGTTAAAGCAAATGAAGCCAACCTGACCAAGAGTAACCCTGCTAGTTGCAGCATCCACCAAACACACGCCAACATTCCGCTCTGGCTTTTGGTCTGCAAAAGTTTGATAGCTTTCGGTCACTGCCATCAGGTAAGAAGCCTCGGGATTTGCTGAAAGCATTTCTCCATCAGTAAGAGTTCCTTTTGTGACCACTGCACATATTTCACGTTTTACAACCTGTAAACATGTCAACAGACCATCATCCATCCATCTGTGATAGTTCTACAGTTTGTTTCACTCAAGTGACCAAGCAAGATCTCAAATGCGGAATTACTTCCTTGAGGAACTTAACCGCCCAATAAAATGCGCCCATGCAAGAACAAAGCACGTGTTCACTTTGACTAATGACAGTTATCTTAACAGGGAGCTCTATAGTAAACTATTTAATGTCATAAAGAGACAGGACATTATACTGAAGGCACATATACAAAACTATTCATGTGCACGAGTCAAAGTAATCAACCACAGTATAAAGTTATCATAAGGTTATACTTAGATATCTTCATTAGAATCGGGCACCAATTAGGAACTCACGTAATGATTAACCTTTTTGTAGAAAAGATGACATAACATAACAAAAGCTAGCCAAAGGAAACAACAGAATGCATTATTTGGTAGCAGACATGCAACCTTATCTTTTGAACCCTTTTCCTTCCGACGAAGCTCAAGTTGTTCAGGAGTTTCCGTCTGCTCCACAACAAGAACTCGATAACCCTGCTTTGTCAAAGAACTTTGAGTAAATATCATTGTCCATAGCTTAGCATCACCAGAAACTTCAACAATAAACTATATGCAGAATAAAGAAACCTTTCTGGCCAATTTCTCCACATTCATTGAAAAGTTCTTTTCTGGAAATCCACAGTGTGGTTGCTCTCCCTGATTCAGTAGTTAGCTTGATATCAGATATGGATTTACCAGAAAATAATCAAAAATTGCTTTCAACCAGATGATCATAATTTCTGATAATCAAAATGAAACATCCATTCAGAAAGCGAAGGCAGGCACTGCAGCAATACAATAAAACAAGAAGGAAAGAGTTCTTCACAATCTCTACCTTCATGTACTGTAAATCAAGCTCTTTGGCTCCTACATGTGCATCCATTTCAAAAAGTTCGTAAAATTTTCCCATCTGCTCCAACAAAGAGAGTGTTCACTTGCCAATAATACTGCTAACCATGATAATTAAAGGCATGCATACCTTGAAAAATAAGACTTTGTCCATATGCTTCGACTTGAACTCCCACCATTGCCTCTGCAGGAATACCATGCATATAATAAAAAAAGCAAACAATGGAAGAACGGTAAAAGAAAGTGATCCTATGTGCAACACATACCTGGCCACCTGATAAACTCTTGAGGAAATCTGAAGGCAGATAAAGAGTCCTAGGATCAAAATTTGTATCCTGTGGTTGTCTTCTATTTGCATCCCTCCGTTTTCTGTGTCAAGGTCAAAATGAGTCAGGACGGTTCATAAGAATTTAAGTTTAAACTCCATCAAGGAAAGGTGCAAACAGATTTGAGCATTATTGTGACAAATTATTTTTTATTTCCTCAAACTTACACCACATAGGATTTCACCTGTGGATACCTAACCAATGAGAAACAACCTAAAGACAGAATGCATCGTATGCCACCATCAACAAAAACTCTTTCCAGCTACCTGTAACATGTCTGATGCAGAATAAAGCCAATGCATTGGTAGACTTGAAGATGGGAGTTTTGGCAAAGACTTACGGTCCAAGAAAGCGCAGCTTTTCAGATTCCCGGGTACTAAACCGTTCTGAAGCATCAGTTGGCAAAGAAGAACCAAGACCATTCGTGGTTTTCTGGGCTATGGTAGAGCATGCTGGAATTATAAAGAATAGTACATAAGTAATATAGCTAATAAACGGCATGTGTGAATACTTAACTTCAAAACCAACAGCTTGTTAAATGTAGTTGATTAAATCAACTGACGAGAACATCATAGTTCCTGAGGCATCAAATAGTAACAGAAAAGGCAAACACCACAACATGTTGAAGAGAAGGAATAAAACAGAAGTAGTGATATCCATGACAGGTAAACTCAAAAAAATCTGAAAGACACTATCACCATGAAGAACCAATAATTGGAAATTTTATAATACAATGTTTCTAGCTGCTCAAGTCGAGACAGTCAAATATATTAGATGAAGAGGAAAACATTTGAAGACTCGATAGAACAGGTACTCAAGATTCCATGTAGGGGATTATTCTCTTTAAGCTGGAAAAGATGGCATACATTCAACATAGAGTGCTTCTTAGTGGCGGTAGAGGACTAGCAGACATGAATTAGCTGACAAGGTAGCAGGATTAATTTTTATACTGTGTGAAGTATATGCTCTCTATGGATGGTTCATTGTACTATCTTATCAATTCCACGTTCTACAAGTACAAACCCTTCAAGAGCATTGTCACCCATGAGAAGCGTGAAGTCAACATAATTCTATACTTACCATCAAACTTATTCCCTGAAACCATCACCGAGACTTCAGATCCGTCACTGCAAACCCCGCGACTGCTGCTCTTATTCTTTTTAGCAGACGCTGACACGCTTCCTTCGCCAACCTTCCTCTTCCTCGTGTGAGACTTACCACTGCTCTTTTCATTGACATCCTCCTCATCGACCAATTCCGCCTCCATATCCTCATCCTCAGCATCCTCCACTGCTTCCTTCTCCGCGCTTTTTCCCCAATCCTCATCGCTCGAATCATCCTCCCAATCCTTACCACCCTCATCACTTTCCACATCCTCCGCTACCTTCTCTGAGACCGCGCTGCCCCCACGCCGTAACCGCTTGAAACTCTTCGCGCTCTCCTCAATCCACTCAATCTTCTCCTTCCGCAAATCAAGCAACTCCTCCTCGGCATCGTCGTAGCGGACCAGGTGCTTGCCGCTCCCCTCGTCGAACGACTGGACGCAGCCCTCGTACCAGGACCTGTCCAGCGGCCAGTACACCCTGATCCTCCTGCGCAGGACTTCTCGGCCATAGGGCTTCGGAGTGGCGGGGGCCGAGGGGATGACGAGGGGCGTCTTCTTCCGGGGCTTGACCTGAACAGGGGAGGGAGTGGCGGGGCTAGGGCTAGGGCTCGGGCTGCCGTCGGGGTCGGAGGGCTCGCGAGGGCCAGGGCTAGGGCCGGGAGCGGAACCGAGGTTCTGGAGGGGAGAGGGGGCGGAGGAGGCTGGTTTGGAGGAGAAGAAGGAAGTGATCTGGAACTGCTTGTTGACGAGCGGCGATCGGCCATTGCTCTGGCGGCGAGATGGTGCCATGTTTAGAGAGAGTGTGTGTGTTTGCGTCTGTGTCTGTGTGTGTGAGTTGAGCTACGTCGATCTCTGCAGTTTACGGAGGAAGAGAAAAAGGAAGAGAGAGGGAGAGCGGTGGCGGGAATTTGACGGAGAGTCCCGGGAAATGATGCCGGCGCGGGCTGTGCATTGGCGGGAAGTCGAGCCGACGATGCGCGGCTGGGCTTGTCCGCCTATCGAGCCCGACAATGTCCATTTTCCTTTTCGAAATTCCTTTATATCGCTGTTTTTCTTTAAATATTTTTTCGATTTTTTTAATCAGAACGATAACTATTTAATTACAGAAATC
The DNA here is from genome assembly GCA_030064385.1 of Melaleuca quinquenervia. Classification (NCBI taxonomy): domain Eukaryota; kingdom Viridiplantae; phylum Streptophyta; class Magnoliopsida; order Myrtales; family Myrtaceae; genus Melaleuca; species Melaleuca quinquenervia. The sequence continues at coordinate 4,348,965 of CM057728.1, read as the reverse complement.
GCTCTTTTTCCCCCCTTTTTTTTCTCCATCTCGCGCAGAAGGAACTGGAAGATGTCGTCGGAGCGGTTACCTCCAAAATTGGATTTACCGCAGTTTTGGCGATAAAATACATTTATCAAACTATTTCTTTAATTTTAGATTATGTACTTACCTTTCTCATTGCACTTGGTAAAGCCCCCGATTGAACGCAAATTCCCTTGCCTATTTATAAATAACGATAAGAATTGGACTCGATCTTAATTTTATGTTTGGACTTATTCATGCTGATATTTGCATAATATCTTATTAAAATTCATAAAGAACACGTTCGACTTTTTTTCGATGGAAAAGTACATATCATCGATGGAAAAGTACTAGATTCACGCCAGATAGCTTCATGCAACTCCCCTCATGCTACCGTCCATGAATAGGATAAGTACCGGTGCATAAATGGAATGAGAAAAATTCAAAATCGTCAATGATATATTTAAATATAAATTATCATTGATAATGTAATATTTTTTATCAAGTAATTGTTTTAAATGATATGGACGATTATTTGTAGAAAATTAATTTTCAAATCAATTATTTCTCGCTGAAAAATTGAATATAAGTATTTTCGAATTTCTCGCGATGTACACCTACAATCAATGATTTAAGATGGAACATTTGTTTAAGAAGTATATTTAATAAGTTATATCGAAAGGCTCGTCGAGTTACCGGGGTCTTCGCTAAAAGCAAACTTGTCGAAACCTTTTTCGCTGGTCAGTGTCCCTTGAGGACCCACCAAGCAGACAAGCACCCACCGAACCGCCGCCGTCACCATCGGGCGCCGGCGAGCCATCACCCACTTCCCCTCGAAGCCTTCCCGACTCCCTCGCTCTCGCTCCTTCTGCTTCAACCACACTCCTCTCGCTCTCAGCTCCGCCCCCAGCTCTAATGGCAGCGCAATGCATCGCTTTCTGAGAAAACCCGTCTATTTACTGCAGCTTTCGCAGCTCCGGTTCTTCTCCCCGATCCGCGACCTCCATGGCTCCGTCTACAGCGACTTCGCCTCCGACCCGCGCTCTTTCCATAACCGACGGCGACGGCCGGGACCGAACCGAGAAGGACGAGTTCGCCGAGAGCAAGCTGGTGGTGCTTCTCTGCCCATGTCTCTTCTGCGTCATTCTGCTCCTTATCATACTCTCCGTCTTCCTTACCGTCAAGTTCCGCCTTTTCTGCCACACCCCTCTGGGTTCCCTAATTTACAAGAAGAAATGCCATTGACGCGCTCCAAGGCCGTCGGCCTCGCGGGGTCGCCGTATGTGGGTGCCTATTGCAGGGAATTTTGTAGTGTTGACGATAGGGATGTTGATTCTGATGGTGAAGAAGCCGATTGCGACAATGATAGCGAGGGAGATGGGGTTGAAAATGGAGGTTCCGAGGCCGAGACTCGGGCAGATCGGGGCGAGGTGGATCGTGTATGCAAGGTGATCGACGAATTGTTCGCGCTGGATCGGAACATGGAGGCGGTTTTGGACGAGTGCGGTGTCATTCTGAGTCATGATCTAGTGGTCGATGTGCTGAAGCGGTTCCGTCATGCTAGAAAACCGGCGTTCCGGTTCTTCTGCTGGGCAGGGCAGAGGCCCGGTTTTGCCCATGATTCAAGAACTTACAACGCGATGATGGACATTCTCGGAAAGACAAGGCAGTTTGAGACGATGGTCACTGTGCTCGAGGAAATGGGGACCAAGGGGCTCTTGACGATGGAGACGTTTACCATCGCAATAAAGGCTTTTGCTGCTTCTAAAGAGAGGAAGAAGGCTGTTGGGATATTTGAGCTTATGAAGAAGCATAAGTATAAAGTGGGTGTCGACACTATCAATTGTTTACTTGATGCCCTTGGTCGGGCAAAGCTTGTAAAGGAGGCACAGGCGCTTTTTGAGAAGTTGGAGGAGAGATTCACGCCAAATTTGAGCACTTACACAGTTTTGATTAATGGTTGGTGCAGGGTGAGGAATTTGATGGAGGCGGGGAAACTGTGGAACGAGATGATCGATAAAGGATTTACGCCCGACGTCGTTGCTCATAACACGATGCTTGAAGGTCTGTTGAGGAGCAAGAAGAGGTCGGATGCAATTAAGCTTTTTGAGGTCATGAAGGCCAAGGGTCCATGGCCTAACGTGCGAAGTTATACGATTATGGTTCGAGACCTTTGTAAGCAAGGTAAGATGAAAGAAGCCATTGAGTACTTTGACCGGATGGTAAATAAGGGGCTTCAGCCGGATGCTGCCATCTATACATGTTTGATCACAGGGTTCGGGAATCAGAAGAGGATGGATATGGTGTTTGGGTTGTTGAAGGAGATGAAGGAAAAAGGTTGTCCACCGGTTGGGAGGACCTATAATGCTTTAATTAAATTGATGACCAATCAGAAAATGCCGGACGATGCAGTCAGGATATATAAGAAGATGGTTCAGAGTGGCATTGAGCCAACAATCCATACTTATAATATGATGATGAAGTCTTTCTTTATCACGAGAAATTACAAGATGGGTCGTGCAGTGTGGGATGAAATGGCCCGAAAAGGGTGTTGCCCTGATGATAATTCTTATACCGTGTTCATTGGTGGGCTTATAAGTCTGGGGAGATCGGAAGAGGCTTGTAGATACTTGGAGGAAATGCTAGAGAAAGGAATGAAAGCTCCTCAACTCGATTATAACAAGTTTGCAGCAGATTTCTCCAGAGCTGGGAAGCCTGATATTCTTGCAGAATTGGCTAAAAAGATGAAGTTTTCTGGCAAGTTTGAAGTTGCTAATGTCTTTGCAAGGTGGGCTGAGATGATGAATAAGAGGATCAAGAGAGGAGACCCTGTTAGAACCTGATGGCTTTGTCCCCAAGTAAGCCAAATTCTGGGGCGTGGCTGATCTAAACAAGTAGCAGGCAGTATTTTCTGTTTGCTCCTTGTTTCGAGCTCTGAATTTCATGCTGAAGGCAGCAGACTGCCTCTTTGTTTCATGTTGTATCATTGTACATGTAAATCACTGATTCCTTTTTTCAAAAGGAAGGAGGATCCATTTTCTTTGTTTCCTGGTCGCGTGATCTTGTACAATCTCCAGCATCGTAGCATTTTTTATTCATCTGCAATACTAGTTTAGCACACATTCTGACTGATGTGCTTGTCATCATTAGTCCGGTATTTTCTGTTGGGATTGTCTGATGGGCTGGAGCAATCGCCAGATATGCATTAATCTTTCTGGAGGAGTGAAGCCTACCATGTAACGTTATTGGTTTTGTTCGAACTTGCCACTACATTAAAGTCAAAAGTTCTTTACAATGGTATTCTGCAACTAATCAGTCTGTCTTGCTCGCATCTTTTCGTTTGCAGTAGTTTGTATTCAGTAGCATATAAATGTTGGAAATCCATCAAAGCCAGACCGTCGTCAACTTTTGCTTTACTATAATCCGAGAGGAATTTATGATGCACTAGCACTTTCTGTTGATCCTAACCTTGTCAATGTTGAGTGCAGGATATCTTCCCAGCTCATAACTTTTGAATCTAATTTAAGGACAGATTTGCAATTTGGCAGAGCGATGAAGCGCCTCCAACGCGAATTTCCACCTGATCGGAGCCTCATTTCAAACCTGAGAATCCAAAGTTAGATAGATGGCTGCTTACAACTATCCCGAAAATACTCCCGAAACTAGGTTAGGCTCGAATGTTGAACTTTTGATGAGAGCATGCTCAAATCTCTTCATCTGCCATTTGGTGAATGTGAAGTGCTGTTGCCAGAAGAAGTTAACTCAGGTTGGAAAATGGGAAAAATAGTGCATTGGGGACCTTTCTCTCGGATCTAATGATATCTACATCCTTACTGCTATTTTCTTTTAGAAATATTCGGTTCGGTTCAGTTGTTAGGAAGAGAATAACTACTTGCATATGCATCCTATTGCCAGATCCCGACACTGCCTCTGAAAATTGTCGCCATTTTCATTGGTGATGAACAAAATTAATGACAGCCTTTCAGCAGCTGCAAATAGCGTAGTACTAGCAAAGCAAAAGCGCACCCACGTTGCACGTATGCAAAAAAAAAAAAAAGTTTAATGCTTCTAAAGAGTTTGCAAATTCGTGATGTTATAGTATATTTCAATTATTGATTGACCAAACGAAATTTATCGACGGTCAATGTCAGACCTGCCCCATTGGCTTTAGCAGGGTTGGGCTAGGATCATGTAAGGTCTTGCCGAGCCAAGCCTTGAACTTGTGGTTTTAGACACTATAGAAAAAATTACCTTGAACTTGTGGTTTTAGACACTATAGAAAAAATTACAATAATGTATGATATGATCATACGTCAATATCTATTTATACGGAAAAAAAAATAGACACTCTGTGTTGTATTAAAAAATAAATGATGGGAACTGTAATTTTAAAAAAATAGAATCCACCTTAAAACGAAACCTTAATATTTTCGGCATGTGTTCACGAGATGATTCAAATACAAGAGGAAGTGGTGGAAGATGTGGAGAATGAAAATATGAGGGAGAAATTACGAAAAATTTAAAATTTATTCGAGAAGGGAGACGATAGAGGATTTTTAAGATTCGGGCATTTTCCTCACCATATTTTCTTCTTCTTCTAGACCCGTGAACATTAAATGGAAGGAATATCCAGAAGACGACGACATCCTCGGAAAAGGACCGCTGGCGACTGCGGACAAGCAATGTCTAACGTGCGAATCAAACACGTTTTGGTCCAAGATACGTGTTTCGATTCTCTTTTAGCCAACAAATCCACTCTTATCTACAAAAAGAGAATGATAAATACTCGATAATCACCAGGACCGGAATACACCTTTTTTCCCTGATTTATTCCTTTTCCTTTTACTTCTTTTTCCCCCCTAAAAATTAGAGGCTAGCGTCGTAAAATAAGGAAAGATATTATCAGTAATTATCTAATAAATGCTAATTTCCGATTTTTTTTCCCTAAATAAGAAAAGGTTGCCGAGTGCGTTGAAAGGAAGGAACAGTTGTGGCTAGGCTAGCTATAACCTAATTACACCGACAGCACGACTTCCAAAAAAGAAAAAGAAAATTGGGTAATTCGGATTTTAAAATACTCGCGAAAATGAGCTGGAAAAAGCGGTTGCGCTTTTTTAATATTCAAAATTGAGCTGGCCAATCACGGCCCACCAATCCCCTTATAAAAGCAGCTCTCCAAAGCCTCCTTCCTCTCCTCTCCTCCCGCTATCCGTTCGCCTTCGCTTCGTCTTCTTCCTCGCAGGTCGTAAGCCAAGTTTTCTTTTTTCCTCTCCTTTTTGCCTTTTTTGTTTCTGGGTTTTTCTGGGTTGGTCTCTCTTTTTCGTTTTCGTCTCTGGTGTTCTTTGTTAGGTTTCGATTTCGCTCTTGTTGGATTCCTCTTTCTTTTCGTAGCTCCAATAGGTTTCGGATCGCTTGTTCCGCTTGATCGTTCTCTGGGTCGATCTGAAATCCAGGTCTTGTCTGGGTAGCCGGCCGTTGCCGATTGATTGGAGGGTCTGGAGGGTTGTTTCCTTTTTCGATTCAAATTTGAGAGAAATCTTCGGCTTGCAGCGATGTCCCTGGGGTTCTTCTCGTGGGAAATCCACTTATAGCGCTTTTATGAGCTGCTCGATCCTGATGCGTCGTGTTCGCATTCTTCATTCCTTCTCCGTCGTGTTCCTCTACTGGTTCTACGTCTTTTCATGAACTCGCCCTTCTTGGCCCAGTGATCCCTGCCTAGTGTTTCTGAAAACACCCATAGACCTCGCAAAAGTTTGGTAGATTCTCGTTGTGAAGTCCCATCTTTTTGAAAGCTTTCTGAGTAGTTGAATTCGAGAGAGAGAGAGAGAGAGAAGGTGGAGACGATGGCTTCCTCACAATGCCCAGCGAGCTCGGGTTCGGATTGTAACCAGCAGCCTGCAGCTATTGATGAAAGGAAAAGGAAGAGGATGGAGTCGAACCGTGAATCCGCTAGGCGGTCGCGGATGAGGAAGCAGAAGCAAGTGGAGGATTTGTTGGGCCAAGTGAGTCAGTTGCAAGTTGCCAACGGTGAAATAGCACAAGGCATCAACGACACCACTCAGAAGTATGCGAAGATCGAATCTGCCAATAATGTACTGCGGGCTCAGTTGATGGAATTGACCGATAGGCTGCGGTCCTTGAATTCAGTGCTTCAGGTCGTGGAGGTGGTTAGCGGGCTCACCATCGATATGCCCGAGATACCTGATCCGCTTATGAAGCCGTGGCAGCTGCCCTGCCCGATACAGCCCATCAGGGCATCTGCAGACATGCTGCAGTTTTGATTATCAAATTGGAAGTGCAAAAGTGTGGGCTGGTTCTTTTTGAGTTCCCTTCTGGGGGACGGGAGATCCATAAGCCATTTGCTGCATCTGTTTTTCTTGTCAATTTCGTTGTCTCTTTCTAGAAGATGGAACTTGAATGTCTATGCGTTTGTATAGATGAAGTGGTACTTGGCTGTTTTTTTTTTCTTTTTTCAACTTATGGGTTATTCCTGTTCGTGATGGTTTTCAACAAGTTGCTGTCTGTCTCTCTTCTCTCTCTCTCCCCTACTTCGCTTAATGTCATCTCTTAATCTTGGGGTGAGATTTGTCTTGGGATAGTTAAATGTTTTTATCCGATCAATTGTTGAAATGTGACACGGTGCAAAATCCACAGGGTTCCATATCCTTTTTGGGCGGTTGTTTATGTGTCGCACATGATCTGAAATTTGATTCGTGACTATTGATTACTTTTAAGAAAGAAGAACTAATATGACCTGGTCATATTTGTTTCGTACTAATCTGCAGATGGGGTCAGGATACACCGTTGAAGATACAATTGGATGTCTGATACTTTTCCGTATTGTGTGGCGCATTTCATTTGCCTGTGTCTACAAGTTCACGAGTTGCTATCTTCACGAAATGGAATATGGATCTACTTACTCTTGCCTTCTTTGTTGAAGTGTGATTTTAGCTGAATGGTGTCATCTGAACCTATGTGCAGGCTTGATATGCCTCTCAAATCATAACATGGTTCGACATATTCTGGAAATGATACGGTTCGATTGCATTTTCAAGTCATCCTCCACTTCCAGGGTTCTTTCAAAGAGAAAATAGCGCTTGTGCTTCTCAAATTCCTCCGCATTGCTCAAGCATACCTAATGTTTCAAATTTGTGTTGATAGCCTCCTTAATTGGAGATAGAATTGCTTAGTTATGATAACAATGGCTGGACAAGGACATTGAAATGCCGTTATCCTGTCATCAAATGAAAGCTTTCTCGTGAAGTCGTAAATGATACTGTTGATTTAAAGCATTAATCTTTACATGAATTGATGTGTCTTTCGAATTTCTAGTGGCTGTGAGTTTGAGTCCGAAGACCTAGAAAAGCCAGCAGTGGGTTTCAGAAAGTGTTTGATGCTCTCGAGCATTCTCTGAAAGAAATATCGTATCGCTACAGATATTGTGATGACTTTGGTGTAATTGCGTCGTCCATATCTGAGATTATGCAGTTGATATCCTCTAAAACAGTCAGCAGGTAAGACAAGAGAACATACAAATACAATGAGTTCTAATTTCGTCGGAACATTATAATTTGTGCTTGGAGACGAGTGAGGGATCGCTGGTCTAACTGAGCGGCGAGGCTCGATCTTTCCAAGCTCCATAGGACCACAATTTTTCCTTGAATTATCGCAAACCAGTATCTGCTTTACTGCAGTCCAATTCCTCCACCTTATATTCTACGAAATTTTTTTGTTTCACCGGCTGATGGTATCTATATATATAAAGCTTCTTCCAAAGACTGTATTTAACAGAACATATCTCAAGGTTGTAACCAGCTCCGGAGTCGTTTGGTAGCAGTTTTCACGCGCCTGCAACTTCCGCACAGACATAAGAGGAGACGTAGGCATGTTATAGAAGAATAGGCATGTTCATTAGCAGGTTTTCAGGTGGTCTACAATAAATTCCAGTGGTGTAAAGTATATCTGATGAAAGTACAGTAAGGCGTTACTAGTCTCACAGCATAAACACCAGAACTAAGATTAATCATCTCAAGGACATGGCGAGAGGTATAGGGAAGAGAAATCAATCTTCGTATGTGCGGCACTCGTCGGTCCCTGGGTTGTCCTTGCAGTACGCCTCTAGGGGATCCGAATCCTTCTTCTTGTCCCTAAGGTGGCTCGCCGTCGCACTCAGCTCCTCCACCTCGTCCCACGCGGCCACACACTCTCCGCTTGCGGCGTTGTCAGAGCACGTCTCTTCAGCTTGCTTTATGCTCTCGGCCACCTTATCCTCTATTTTCTCCGGGGCAGCGGAAACCACCACCGTGAGGCGGCGAGCCCCGAGCTGGTAGGACCTCCTCCATGGATAATTCAGCTGTGGGGAGGCAGAGGCGGACAGCTTCTGCGGCTCGGCAAGTTTGGGTACGGCTCTTGTGGTCGAGAGGCTAATGCTTGATATGGTTGCCATTTGGAAAGGAATAGATGGATTATCGGTGCGAGTATTGTGCAATGGTGAAGGGAGATTGGGCATACCTTGCGTATATAAATAGATGGGAGATGCGATGGCATTGTGAGTTCACACTACTTATGAGGTGATATCCAGTGGGATGTCTACACGTAAGAATTTCACTGCAGATATTTTACATTTTTTTGGTGCTGAGCATTTCTCTGAACCCAAAAATATGAAATGGACGACAAAAAATCGCGGGTCTTCTTTGGATCCATACAAGACTTTTGTTGTTTAACAAAAGAGATATGGGATTGGAATTGTCGAACCATGACTTTCGGAGAGAATCCATTATCAGTATCGCGGTAAACGGTCCGCGACGCATCACCTCCCATCCCTCTCCTTGGAAAACAATGTGAACTTTAGTAAAACGTTATGATATTCTAAGATACCAAACCCGTGCATCAATGACCGAACGAGAGATTCAAAACCCACACAAGAATATGCCAATTCAAGTTTTTGTCATCCAGCTGAGGTCGGCATCACGTACTCTTCAAGGGGTTGATATTTTCTAGCAAGATTTTGGAAGACTTTACCACGTGGCCTTCAACGACAAGACGGTACTCCGAAATATCAGCCCCATTCACTACCACATCTTCAGATTCTACAAGAGATAGATACAACAAGACATCTAGTTTCTGGCCGTCCAAGTGTTTTGACAGATGACCAGAAAAAAAATGTCAAAAAGATAAAAGAGTTTTTCGAGCACATGGACTTACATTAGCTCCGTGGCTCACTAGAGAGACCCCTGAATTCTCGAGACAATACTAGCTTAAGCTGCTTAGTGAAGACAAAAGAAAAATTTGTGTGCTTAGTGTATAGCGCAGAAGCGGAAGACATCAATAATGGAGTATGTCATTACACACCCAATACAAAATTGATAATGGACTCGAGAGGTTTACATGGCTGACAAGCCCTCCCATACATTGGGTTCAGATCAGGATTAAAGCAGAGCACTCTGCATATTGTAAGAAGAAACTGATAAGACAGTTTTAGTTAATCTGATTATCAGACCAACCACAAAATTCATTCTATTCAGCAGCATGATTGTGCTCCAGTCTAGTTGATCAACTGAATCACTCGAGCTCAATCCCATGAGAAATGTAATAGAGTTATGATGTCTCAAACTTACAGCTTCGCATATCCACAGCAGTATGAAACTGGAAAATATGAATGACTTTCAAATGGCTGAAGGGTCAGTATGTCAAACCACGAAATTTATTCTTCAGTCAACTAAGTAAATCACGTGATCAAGAGACGATTGAAGGGGAAAAGACACATGGACAGGTTACTCCTGAACTTGTCCATCGGAGGACAGGAGATGACTGATGCTTATTCTTCTGCAACAACACTGATCTCGCCCTTCTCCAGAAGATCGTAAAATGCCCTCACTTTCCTCTGCTCATTCCAGTGATGCATTTTCCAGAGGCCACCAGCAGCCAGTCCAAGGGTGAGACCGATCAAAATCTCCTTGATAACACTCGGTCCTTGCAATGTGGCATGAGCGACTTTATGGGCAGCCATTCTTTCGCAACGATCTGGAACTTGCAAGATCAGTGATCAGAAACCGTCACCTCTTTTACAAGTCATCTTCATTTTCAACCAATGCCAGTGTGTAGAAGTAAATGTGCACAACATGCAAATGCGACATGCCAAGTGGTTACATACTAGTTGCCATCACTTTCTCGAGACCACCATAACTTCTACTTGCTCAATGGCTAATAGAAAATGTAAATCCAGCATAACTTTATTTTCTCCATTCTTCAGTAATTTGACACACAATCTAGTTCTAGATCATCGACTTCAGTGACTTTGAAAAAGGAAAAAAAATTGCATTAAGGTGATGATGGAAGGTAATTGACTAGGTTCCAGGCACACCGCTCAAGACAAGATCAACTTAACTTGATATATAAAGTGTACAGATATCCATTAAGAAGGAAAACAATTGATATTAACAAACTTAGTAAGTGCTCTTGAACCTCATCACCATGCGCCCAATACAAAATGTACTGCACTCTTCCCCCACAGTAGACTTCTTCCAGAAGATAATCGCTAGAACTCTCTCTAAAAAACTCAGAGATGAATCCACACAATCTGCTTCAATAACTCAATGGGCTATTTGCTCGTACAAGAAAGGCAAGATGAAAGATGTAATGTGCAAACCATAAATCAGAAAAGTTCATTGAATGCATTTATTCGATCAGCTGATTACAGAGAACAGGTGTCCTTTAAGTGACCAATAAGAACTTTTGAAGTAACTTCCAAACATAAAATTCAGATTCTGATTAAGGTCTCAATTTTTATCTGCCAAGTAGCTTATCCTAAACAAAATTAGCAGCAACATCTGAAATGCAACTTAAATTCTAGTGTATCTTCCATCGAGGTTCCTAGTTCATCTCCAACGTGGCCCCCAACATGAGCTAAGTACATGGACGTTCGAGAGATAGGGAGAGATGAGAGATCGAAAATTGCTCTGCAGGAATGGCCATCAACAATCCACTTCACCCACAAAGGGAGTTAGGAAATCAAATTAGGGCAAGGAAAATGCTCACTACTTCCTCTATTTCAGATGAAACCCCGGATCATATCCCTGACCTCGTAGAGCAAACGGATGGATCAAAACTCTCTATGATGCAACACATTCAAGCCAACAACGGCCATGAAGGATGGCGAGAAATGCACACTTAAAAATCCACAAAAGATAATCGAGATTACACTCATTGAGAGCCGCACAGATCCATAAATTTCCCGATCACATTGACCATCGTCTACGCACACTTCCATCATGCAAAAAATTACACGTAGAACTCGCGTAACTAGAGCTAAGCGATGACCGAGTCCAAAGAACGCGTTCGTCATCCACAAAATCATTCGTAACAACAATCAGGAAGGTCGAAAGCTCGACAAACTCGAAGATCCAGGCCAAGGTTTAGCTCGGAAGAGATGACGGAGTCTACTTTTCCTGGAGCTGAATGTGTGCGGGTGCGCGAGAGAGAAGGGGTCAAACAAGAACGAGGAATCCAAAAGTGATCAGTGGACTTCTTCAATGGGCCAATCTTCTAATCAGATGGGCCAAAAGTGATCAGTCTGGTCATTGCTTAGTTCTAGTAACGCGAGTTCTACGCGTAATTTTTTGCGCGATGGAAGTGTGCGAACAATAGTCAACATGTTCAAGAAATTTATGGATCTGTGCGGCTCTCAATGAGGGTAATCTCAGTTTTCTTTTGTGGATTTTTAAGCGCGCGTTATCCTTCATGGGCATTGTCGGCTTGAATGTGTTACGTTGTAGAGAGTTTTGATCCATCCGTTTGCTCTATGAGGTCAGGGGAGATGATCTGGGGTTTCATCTGGAAGTAGTGAGCATTGTCCCTTCCCTGCCCTGATTTGATTTCCTTTCTCCCTTTGTGGGTGAAGTAAATTGTGGATGGCCATCCCCGCAGAGCAATTTTCGATCTCTCGCACGTCCATGTACTTAGCTCATGCTAGGGGCCACATTGGAGATGAACTAGGAACCTCGATGGAAGATACACTAGAATTTAAGTTGCATTTCAGATGCCACAAACAAAAGTCAAATCAGCTGTTCCCAAACAAAATAGTACAACGAATTCAAAAGCTCCTATATAACTCTCTAGATCAGTTTATTCAATAAAAGCATACAGGCTCCATATCTTCTTCAATCCAGTCAAGATGGAAAAAGAAGTCAGCAGTATTGAAAATCGCTCAGGACGACCCACACATCATTGTTCAAATAGTAGAGAGATCAGAGACAAACTCGCAAATGGTTTTGAGATGGATCTAGAAGAATTAAGATAACTCAAACAGATCAAACGCATGCCAGGCCACACGCAAACATACGTCAAGGGATTCAGATCTGGATAGCTAGATCCACTCGCAGAACTATCAACAGATCAACCGACTACGCTTCAACCAAGGATCAGAGAAAACAGAACAGGAAAGAAGAACGATAGGAACGACTACAGTCAGCCAATCTCAATATCACAAGCTCCTCAGCAGCAAAAGAAACAACGAATACGACCCCGAATGGCGAAGACCACGACGAGGTCCAACGCATGAGAACAATCCAATCTCACATCAAATGACCCGATAGATGAATCAAGACTCATGAAATAACAAATACATATTGCTCATGACAAGCAAACCCCAAAAAGCGAGCTCAGAGACATGGAAGCGTTACCTCAAATGCGAACGGCGAAGCTCGAGAAGGAGAAGGGCGTGGAGACAGAGTGACCGGGAGCAATTCAAGAGGGTCTCAGCCGAGATTAGGGTTTCTCGCCACTCGCCAGCGCTGAATCACGCATCGACCTATCGAGTGTCCAGATTAAGCCACGTGTCCATTCTCTTCCGGATGCGTTCGTACTCGATTTCCTCATGACGGTAGTGTCCTCGAAGCATCCGGATTTTTACGCGGGGGAACTTCGCACGCAAAAGGCCTCGGGTCTTGAGGAGAGCTAATCTAAGCCGTCCATATTCCGATCTGAGGGTGGAGCGACAAAGAAAGGGTTTCAGACACCCGACTGAGCCGAAGATCGTGAGATTGCCATCCCACTCCCAGTTGTGGCGGCATAGCTGACAAAAAGGTAAAATCGCGCCAAGGTCCCTCAAATGTTCCGAAATTGCACCATTGCTGCGGCGAGAATTCGGATGCGAATTGTAATGTTTCTATCTGTTTCAAAAAACAATTTCTTTTGTTGATTTTTTTTTACTTTTACTTTTCGAAATAATTTTTATTAAAATAAAATATTTGGTAACAATAATATAAATACATTTGGTGTGATTTATTTTTTTATTTTTTTTTTCTTGCTCAAAGCAGAAGTTACAAAATTTATATTCTTTAGATTAAAAAAGAATAAGAATTTGCATATAACATTGGATTTTAGGTGCGCTAATCGAGATGTAGTATGCTGATCAAATGGGCCAAAGGTGATTGGTGGGCTTCTTCAATGGGCTGATCTTCTAATTAGATGGGCCAGCTTTCGATGGTCAGTGAACTTTGATCTAGTATACACAATTATTTTAGAAGTTTTAATTTATTTATTTTAATTCATAAATTATTATTAAAACATTCAATCTAATTTTTTAGATTATGTAAAGATATTTAATTTCGTTATTCGGTTAATTCAACTCAACGGAATCCACTGACATAGTTTCAAATTCGTTAAGTTTGAACGATGGACAGAAAAACAAAAAGATTATGCATGAATTGATCAAGTACGAGATATTTGTCTCAAATTAATATATAATAATCTATCTCATTAAATGACAATGGACATGTTAACAACCTAATATTTTTTATTTTTTAAATAGATGAATAAAAAGGTCGACATATTAAATCAATCATTGTGAAAGAGCCAACTTGACATATAATAATCTAAGTCATCAAATAACGTCCGACTTATCGTTTCATCAAATGGAATAACTATATTGAACATTTATCAATAGTTTGGGACAACAGTGAACACATTAAAAGTCCGTGGACATTGTTACACATCGACTTAAAAGTTGATGGACCCTCGGTATGATTTTTTATTTACTTTTAGATAATCGATAAGATCACTATCCTAATCAATCGGCCAACCATCAACGATGGACATGCAGTGGCTGACAATCATTTCAGACGACGGCTAATCATCGTGGTCAGTCATCCGACGGCTGATGAAGGGGCCATCAATTTCGCCGTCGCTGTAGCCCACTGCATCGTAAATAGACCTCGGATTATAATTATAATAACTTCTGATTCTCACCATCTTCTGATCCATTGAAGAAGTCCACCGATCTTGCAACCCTCAATGGCTTTCGACGCTTTCTGCAGTAGCAAAGGAGAATCAGCGTCTTTCCTAGGAATGCCTCTGGACCTTATTGCTAAACATGATGTCACATGATCGGTTTGTCCAGGAAATCATGGTTATGTATGGTGGCGATGGTGGGAGTGGGAAATCACTTGGTTGAAGAGAGAGAGAGAGATGCCAATCCGATTATTTCGCAACTCCCGTGGCTAGTTGCTAAAAACTTCGATGGATTTTTTTTTTTGGGCGAATGTCGACGGACAAGTCCATCAACTCCAAATCGGTTTGTACCCTTCTCGACATGAGGAGATAAAATTGAATATCGACGTGACACGTTTACTGAAAGAATACTACGTTAGTTGTTTTTGTGTTGGATCATAAGTATGATTGCAAGATAGCATTTGTTAGTCGCTATATAATCAAAGGGATAAATACTTTTACCTTCGCCTTTGACGACACACTTCGACTAATGAGATCTCTTCAATTTTAAGAGCATAGCTAAGACTATCAACTCTTTACCAAACCCGTCTCCACCGGCGCAAACGAAGGATATGGAGTTCGTCGTTAGTCTCCATCCATTATTACCATGACCGGAACTCGACGCGATGGGATCATGAAGCTTCCGGTTAAATGGGATCTTCTGCATTGAATTGACTCGTCCGGGTATTACCATTGTTGCCTCCTGATGGAGACGAGGCTTTGATGAACGGAAACTAATAACCTTAACTATGAGATTTGAAGCCCGAAAGCGCGAAGATCTAGGCAGCTCGGCCAAGAGCATCGTGTGCAGTTCCGGTCTTTCCTTGGATCGATTTTCAAACTCCAGATCAAAAGCCAACATTACATTGAAAACAGCTTTGATTGATTTCCATTGAAACTCCCGGGCTCAAAGGTATCCCTCGCGAACTGACGGCATCTCATCATCAAGGCCCATCGCCATCGTCACCTCCACCTCCATCAAGCAGCAGTTCCTACTCCCTCCCTCTGGCCCGGACGTCATTTTCCATTTGCCATTTTTAAAAGGTTTCCTGTCGAACATCTTCCACCTTTCCCAATTGCATATTACTCAATCCACTTCGGCCGGCTCGCGCTCACATGCATGTGTCCGCTGCGCTTGCCACCTAACCATAGCCAATCTTGCCTTTGACGAAAGTCCGAAGCACCGCATCCCGAACCCATCGCTCTCTCGACACTCAACACAAAACCCGAAGAAACACGAAAGAAGCAGACAGAGGAAGTGAGAAACGAGAAAACCCTGGCAAACAGGGACTTAAGCAGTGACGCATGGAGAGGCAGAGAAGTTTCTCTGTCAAGTTCTCCAAAATCCTGGTCTTTACCCTCTCGATCTCTTCCTCGCTCGTCTTCTTCACCTTCTTCTCCGCCTGGGCCTTCAAGATCAGCCCTCCCATCCACCCAGAATCCCATTTCCACTTCAACATAACCTCCGTCTCACTCACCGTAAACCCCTCGACTGTTCAGAAACTGAGCGGTTTTAGTGGGAATTTGTCAGCAGACAGAGCGAAAAGTTCGATTTTGATCGGTGCCCATATCGAGAAGCCCGACAATGCTTCTAGACATGCCTCTGGGTATCTGAAATTATCAGCTCCTAGGAAGATTCAGAAGGATGGAAGTGACTCCGAAGTGCTGGACGACGTAGACATTGTGTTCAGAGCACTCTCTAAGAATGACGATGCTTCGGGTGGTCAAAATATCGAAGCGGCAAAGTCAAATAAGAGCACTCATCCAAAGCAAGTAGTAGTGGAGAGAAGCGAAGGAATCGAAGAGGGGAGAGAGAAAGCGACTCCATCGCAGCAAGAGGAAGGTTTAGTCAGGGTGAAGAGTGAAGCAGAAAGTTCAGGAGGTTGTGAATTGACGAGAGGGAAGTGGGTGTACGACGAGAGCTATCCTCTTTACACGAATGGGTCGTGTCCTTTCATAGACGAAGGTTTCGATTGCGAGGGAAATGGAAGATCTGATAAAGACTACGTGAAGTGGAGGTGGCAACCGCAGGATTGTGACTTTCCAAGGTGCTACTTTTTCTTCGTTTTTTGTCTTTTGTTTTTGGAATTTTCCGAATCGATTGGGATGAACGAGCATTCGTTTCTGCTGCATTATTGCGTATGCAATTTAGACAACATGACAGATGAGACAAGATTCTGATTCTTTTGTTACATTTTCGTGGTCATATCAGGTTCAATGCGACGAACATGCTGGAATTAATCAGAGGGAAGAGGTTAGTATTTGTTGGGGATTCAATAAACAGGAACCAGTGGGAATCCATGCTGTGCCTGTTAATGGGAGGGGTACGAGATCCGAAGAGGGTTTATGAGACCCGTGGACGGAAAATTACCAAAGAGAAGGGGAATTATAGTTTCAGATTTGTGGTAATAATGTCAACAAAATAATTGATTTTTTGTTGTGCTCTGTTTTCTGTGTGAATTTATGAATTCCTGCGCTTTTCTTGCAGGATTATAAATGTACAGTTGAATTTTATGTGACTCATTTTTTGGTTCACGAGAGCAAGGCACGGCTTGGGAAGAAGAGGATAAAAACTTTGCGGATTGACACAGTGGATCGGGGCTCATCCAGATGGAGAGGAGCTGATATTTTGGTCTTCAATACTGCCCATTGGTGGTCCCATTACAAAACAAAAGCCGGGTGAGTAGCTAGATGAGGACTTCTTGATTTGTCATGCAATTTCTTCTTTGAGCATTCAATTTGGCTAAGTGCTGCGCATACCAGTGAAGAACGCCTAAATTGTAGGCAAAGTGCAATATGATGGTAGATTTCTCCTACATTGCAAATTAGGTCTGATAAGACTGTCTCTTGCGATTACTTTAAGTGCTTGTAGCATCAAGAATCTAGTCTGTCTCGATCTGGTTTTGGCAAATTTTAATTATGTTTCAACCTCAAGTGGAGGTAACTATCAGGAGTAAATCTACAAGGATATGTGGAATTAAAAGTAGAGATGATGGATGATGGACTTTCCTTTTGTATGCAGTCAATGCAACATCAAATGAAGAATGAACACGATTGATCTTTACTTCGGAGGCTTGTTTTCGTGGTCTACATTCTTGTGTGCTATTTCGTATAGATCTCTGGGAGAGAAGACTATACTGTCGACTATTTAAACAGAAAAGTAGGCTGAATAAAGCGTAATTTTCTTTTTATCTACTTTCGCATATCCACCTTAGGTCGCTTTCCTGCAAATTCTTTTCAGAGGAGACAAAATCATGATGTTAATCCTCTCCTCCTGATGAGGTCATCTGTGCCAAATCTTGGACATTCTGAGATCTCTTTTCTTTAGAACTTTATTATAGAACAAATATGAAACAATATCCATTGTACACTTTCTGCTTGCTGTTGGAAATCTTTATCTACCTTTTTAATGTTCGTCGTTACATTCTGGGCAATGAGAAGTCAGTTATGTGACCATAAGTGGAAGAAATTGGGTGACTAGGTTGCTTATCCATGTCTTGACCCGAGCAAAAGTTCATTGTATCCAAGGATGAACTGTTATGAGTGCATGGTTAAGAAGGCGCTCTTAAGCATTATTCTGCTGTTAAGTGCATTGAATGGTGTTTTTCAACTAAGTGTGTAGTCTATGGGAGAACATGAACTCATTTGACAAAGCCACGGTGAAGCTGCTTACAAGCCGATATTATTGGCTTCCCATCAGTACTTTCGTCCTCTTCTGTTACTACAAGAACTGGCAAAAGGACGGGCCATTAGCACAAACTTCCTACTTTCTTATTAAGTGTGCATTTTCACCAATTTGGATTCTATGTAGTTAAACTGCAACTTTCCTAATTTGGGTACCAAGATCTTGTGGTAAATTTTCTGATAAGCACTTGCGTCATTCTAGGATCAATTACTACCAAGAGGGGCGTCAAGTCCTTCCCCAGCTCGATGTTTCAACGGCCTTCAAGAAAGCTTTAATGACCTGGGCATCTTGGGTTGATAGGCACATTGATCCGGCCAAAACACAGGTCTTCTTCCGAAGTTCCGCACCTTCTCATTTCAGGTTTGCCTTCAGTGTCACAAACCTTAAAATTTACAGAAAACATAGATGAAATCCTAGCCTCACATTTGTTGCTAACTGGAATAATGATCCACGGAACATAGGGGAGGTCAGTGGAACTCAGGAGGGCATTGCCGAGAAGCAACCCGACCTCTTAATACTACCACAAGTAGCTGGTACTCAGAGAAGAATGTTATTGTTGAGGATGTTATAAGGCATATGAAGACTCCTGTACTATTATTGAACATAACCAGTCTGTCCCTGTATAGAATAGATGGCCATCCATCTATTTATGGGCAAAGAACAGGGAAGGGACGCTCTTCCAACATACAGGACTGCAGCCATTGGTGTCTTCCTGGCGTTCCAGATACATGGAACGAACTTCTGTATATGCATTTGCAAACTAAACTCCGTCACACTGTCTAGTAAATGTATAGTCGCTTAATTTTGCTTAGCTCCTTTATGGTTTTTTCTCAAGTGCAATCTCATTATTATGTTTCTGCATTGATCTTCCCGATTTTGGGTTTGTTCACTTCCCCTTCTTGGGCCTTTATCTTTGTTGTAAGTGATTGAATTGTGGCTAGGAAACAGACGGAACTTGGGGTGAAAATGAAGGCATCATATTCTTATTGAAATTTTTTTGCTAGCGAGTGAATCGTATTTTCACCTTTTGCCTCACTCAGCAACTGATTCTGCATCGACTTTGGAATACTACTCGATGTTGATTCTGAAGAGGAAATCATCATTTTGCCAACGCATAAGAAAGGACCATGCTTCGTAGAAGCCACTGGTTTAGGCAGGGCGTGCAATTTTTACTCACGAACCTTGTAACAATTAAATGGATAGAGATGACGAGGCAGCAAGAAAATTGGATTCATATGTATGGTCAGATTCAGTTTTGGACCTTGCCTCAAGGATCGCACAAGGTCAGGAGCGGGAAATTTCTTACCTGGACCTGGACCTCGACCTGCACCGTGACTATTATACATCTATTCGGATTGTTTGATCAAGTGGAGTCGAAGTATGATCGAGCTGAACTGACCATTGATACCTATCCACTTCATACGAACTGGGTCCGGGGCTGGGTCCTGGTCCTGGATGGTGTTTGCTGTCGTCGCCAGAGTTTCCTGTGAACCTGCTGGAAAAGGTCGTTCCAAGCCACATGAAGCCCTTGACAATTTTGACCATCCCGATAGACGCAGTCAGGTAATACAACCACCAAGCCACAAAATCAGCCACTCCGATACCCATCAAAAGCTCCATCTTCACCTCAGGAACCACCACCAGTGACTCGACCTCCTCCCTCAGCCTCCACCACCACAGGCTGCCGAAGCTAGCGGCTGCCGCCGCCCTCTCGGTCCACCTCTCCTCCCTAGGGAACCCGAGAACAGTGTCGTCAACCACCGGCTTCACCACCACCCTGCACCAATTGGCCATGGTCTCGTGCAATCCTATGAAGAACAGGGACTTACTGAATGAACTCGGCTCAAAGCTAAAGGCTGAGCCATCGGCTACTCCAGGAACTAAGCTTCCCTCGATGCCGAAAAAAACGCAAATCTGAGTGGCACAGAGCAAGACCCAGGCCATGTAAAGGCCGGGCTGGTGGACCAAGCCAGTCGACTTGCCGAAGAGGTTGATGGAGCCGGCGAGGCAATGAACAAGAGTGGCAATGCTAAGGATGGAGAGAAGGACAAGGAGGAGAGTTGGGTTGGTGTCAAAGAAAAGAGAGATAAAGAAAGAGATCGGCTTGAGGGAGTGATCCGCAGGGGTAAAGCCGAAGAAGTAGCTGGCACAAGAGAGCCTTGACACGAGAAGGAAGGAGAGAGGAAGGAGAAGAGAGAGGAGCGTTGTGGTCAAGATGTGAAACGGTTCTTTCAGGAACACTGCTGGATTCCAGAGCTTCTCTCCTTGCCATCCCATCCTCCGCAAAATTCGATTTGCATGAAGAGGGAAGGCAAGAGAGGATGACTATTCAAATGTCCATCACCCCATCATATAAATATACATGGATAGCAAGACATAAATTACAAATACGTCGTTGCCACGTCCATAGTTCAGTAGGACATGTTCTTGGTGTCCAAGAGGGTTTATCCATCCATCAGAGAAATCTTTTTTTTCTATTTTTTATGAATCGGGAAAGAACTGGTAATAAGCGGTGAAAAGAAGGGCGTGGAAGCAAGAAAGGCTTTCAAGACCTAATCATGCATTATATCATGAAGTCACAGTCAATTAATGCCCTTGGCTTGTTTGATTGAAATAGACCCGCAGCCTACAGAAAAGCCATTATAATCCGTCCGTGCGTAGCCTGTAAACGACATAATCAAAGCCTAGTTGCTCAACTTACTTTTTCAGCGTTTAGCTTCGGTGATGTGAAGTCCAACTTGTAGTTGTGCTGCGTGCTCCACCTCAACTTACGATTAAATGCTTTTAATTATTCCACAAAGACGAAAAAATACTGTAAATTGCACTTCTATTAGTTAATAAATTGTTTGGATGTCTCTAATCATGTACCTGCTTTACTACCAGCACAAAAAAAAAACCGTTCACTGAAATTAAAAAGAAATTAGCAACTCAACAAAAGGGACAAATTCACGGAACCTAGTGAAGAAAACGTACAGAAATCCATCACATAGACATGGGGATATTCCGTATAGAGGGGTCAAGCCTTTCATTACAGGCCTTCGGTTAAGTAGCTCCATCATTTCATCACAAAGTCAATGCCGTACAGAAGGTCGTAGTTGCAGAGGGCTTCTCATATCTTGGAATTTCACTTTTTGTTTCTCATATTGTTATTATTTTGGCCAAGAATAGGTCTTGCTGTTGATAACTAGAGCAGCAGCAAATGATTCTGCATTATTGTAATTCTTGAGCGGTGCCTTTAACATTTCGTTGTGTTGCTGATGCATTATGGTTGTGAGTAAATGTCAAGTTGACAAACCATCGTACGGCACCTCGGCCGATGTCGTCTATGAGCCTCTTCGTGAAATAGCTCTTCGATTGCAAATAATCCATGGTTAGACCAGTCCCAAAAAATTTACGGGGCTGGCCGGCGTAGCCCGCACTGCAAATGGCAGACCGGGCCCGACTCCCCACGGTGCCGAGCACAGACCGTTTTGCCACCCATAAAACGTAGTCTCAGGAAGATATGTACCAATAAATGAGCTGTGTATCATCAGCAAATTAATACCCGGAGGGGGATATGTCTCTACATCTGCAAAAACCTCGTCCTCTTGGCAACTCTAGATACAAATTGATATTCACAAAATAGATTTGCAAAGGTATTCACGCGCTCCATGGCAAAATGCAGGCAGAGCTCATCAGCATATTGCTCCTGTGACCATCTTTTCGTGAACTGCCCGATAACATTGAAGACTGCAAAGAGGGAGCCTTGTCTTTGAGTCCCGATACTTATACGGGTTATTACATGATGGCCCAACACAAGTTTCTCGAGGGGGAGGATAACTGCACATAGAAAACCAGTATATTATTGTTCAGCACATCATATAAAGCACAAACAAATGTCTTCACTTTCAAGTCGGGAGTTTTACCTGTTACTTTTGGAATCAAATATACTTGGGAGACCCATCTCATTTGGAAACGTAACAACCGTCCCTGTCGGACCCATGACCCACCTAATGGAACTTGAAGCACGGATTGATTCGTTGGCAGCTCTCTCCTAAAGAACAAAATACTTGTGTAAGAAAAATTAAATCTGCATTGCCAGAAAGGTCTCAAAACTTGCATCAAAGAAAGTCCAACAAACACATAACTACCTCTGCCAATTCCTCCTGACGCTTCTTCATCTTATCTTCCCGTTTCTTCCTGCTGGAATCTTGCCCGAGTATTTTCCTAATAGCCTCAGCCTGTCAAATTCAGCAAGGATGCTACCTCAGGTCGCACTTGACAATATCTCAGAAAACAGAAAAAAAAAAAACACAACACCAAGAAACCATACCTCAGACTCCCGTGCAGCCTTTTCATTTTGCACTCTACGTCTCTGTGCAGCCTCAGCCTTCTTGAGTTGTTGCTCAACTTCTGAGAGTTTCTCCTTTTGTTCTATAATTAACAGACAGAGATAAGAACACACAAAAGCCAGAAGCCATTATTGATGAAAGTTTCAGAAACAGTTATTATTGCATGTACTATGAAAATGCTCACTTCTTGGTGGCGCGGGAGGTAATCCATTGGGGTATTCAATTGAACCAGCTGCAACCGAGGCATCTTTACTAGATTGCAGGGCCCGTTGACGGGTTGTAAGAGTCATTTCCTTTCTATTATTATCCATCAAGGTATCCACAGATTCTTTCTTCTGCCTTTTTTTCTTTCTACCTTGAAGTTCACCATCAGATCCAGTTTCATCTTCTTCATCATAATCCATATCATCAGAAATTCTGTCTGTTCTTGGCTTCTTCTTTCCATCCTTGCTGCCCTTAAACGCACCAAGTCGTTCTATGTCAGACACACTGGCAAGTTTGCGCTGTTTCTTGCTTGATCCATCATCATCTTCCCTATACGTGCCACCAATCTTCGAAGTCTTAAGTTTCTCTAGATACCGAATTTCATCATCTTCATCATCGTTGAATTCACCATCCATTAACCGTTTTTTGGGCATCCGCTTGCTCTTGCGAACAGGCTCAGACTTATCTCCTCGTTTACCATATGTGTTCCTTCCAGCCATTTTTCCCATCGAAGAGTCTTCTTTTCCAAAGCTAAAGCCGCCTTTTGAAAAATCTTTCCAAGGAATGCCCTGCAAGCCTGTCCTCTTATCTAGAGAAGGACTGCCATCTAAATTTCCCTGCTAAGATCATGTTTTAGATAGAAGGGTATTGATCAGAAATAAACAGGGAACGACAAAAGCAACGGATTTTTTTGAAAATCGCCAAAAGTAAATATAAAAGATACTGCTTCATCTAAGTACATAAACATAATTAGCAGCTCTAAGTACCTCGAGATTCAGCCTTTGCCTTGGCTTCAAAGAATCTAAAGCTCGTGAACTCCTCGAGAAAGACCCACTCTCATGTGTGCCATTAGATGTGGAAATTGTATGAGTAACACCTCCCACTTTTAGTTTTACTTTCTTAACCTTGTTTTCATTTCCTACTGCATCTAAAGTCATGGCTGACTGCGCTGGACCTTGACTTTCACCATTCCTCCCCCCATAATTATCAGGAGCCTTACTAGTACTTTTCCAATTAGCAGGGGCCAGAACACCTTCACTAGATCGCTTGTTACTAAACCCACTTCGTCCAGGCTCATTATTGTAAAACACATCGAAAGCTTCGTCATCCCTCCTCACCTTCTTCTGCAGTTTCTCAGGATCACCAGCCCCAGAAGAAACTCGGATGACGCATTGGTTAAGGTTAAACTCCTTCCTCTTGGAATTAGTGTCCCCTCCAATATTGTCATCACTGGAGACCTTGCTAGCATCATCTGAAGCTGGTCCTGACGACACTGGTGAATGATCATGACCTTCATGTGAATGTGAGTCAGGTCGAGGACGGCGAGCTGCTCGGGTCCTCTTCTTCCTCACAGCGCTACCAAGAATATCAAATCGAGTAGCGCCAAGTTCCTCCATGAAAGCGAACTAAATCAGCAGCAAATTACGTTCCTATTGAATCACAAGACAGAAAACTATAATGAACACCAATATCCCATGTAAAAAAGACAGAAGCTGTGCAAGAATCAAAGCAATATAAACACAATGGCATCGGCTAAAGTGACTTGTGCAGAAGACAATTAGAAAATTATAAGCAACGGCCGCCCAAAAAATAATAAAAACAAAAACAGAACAGAACTTGCCACTGAGAAAATCAACAATAGCAATGTCTCACGAGAAAACCAGGCTCCAATACCCCACTTGATACCTCACCAAACATACATCTCTAAAGGAGAAAAATAAACCTCCCGGATTCTTTTAAAGCTATTATAAGCCCCCGTAAGCGCACCAAGAGCGTGACTCCCTCCAGACAAAGTACGTAATTGCACAATGATTCATCGATCAAACATACTAAGAAAAAAGAGATAGAATCATTTCAGAGAGGAAGTAGCCTTAGCCAGCATCACAAGTTAAGCAAATTAAGACCAGCAGGAATCACAAAAGTTGCCCACAAGAAACAATTCCCAAGACAACCAAGCCAAATCTACGTTCAAGAACAATCAAAGGCAAACATATGCATCAGCAACGATGAGCAACGCAGGGAGAACAACCACACCATAACAAGAACACACATTCACGGATTCACCACACCTAAAGAACCAACCCCAACCCCACCGCACCAAAAAATCCCCCAGAATCCCACAATCGCGCACCAAACATCCACACGAAACCAACAAGAATCCAAAGCAAAACTCACCTCGCACCTCGGATTCGCGCCTCGAACAAATCAGGCTCCGCGGCGCTAGAGCAAAAGGCGAACCACCCGCGAGGACCAAGCCGACCCAGGCATCGACGGAATCACCGAGGCCGAGGCCAGAGGAAAGAGGACAAAAGCGGAGGGCGAGGGACAGCTGGCGGCCGCAGCCGGCGAGGGGATCGGCGGGCGGCGGGCAAAGGGGGGGAGAGGCGGAGGGGAGGACTAGGGTTAGGGTTGGAGTTGGCGTGAGGCTGTTGGGTCGGACGAAAGACGATGGTGATGAAGTAGAGATAGGGAAAGCGAGAGGTCGTGTAATGGTAAAGAAGGAGAGGAGGAGCGCAAATAACCTTCGTGTCCTCCATATTTTTGCTACTTCCACACCACACCCTCCCACCCCCAACCCAAAAAGAACCGAGAGGGAAAAAAAAAACCCAAAAAGAAAAACCAAAAACTCTTCGTCACTCTCTCTGGTCTCCCTCTCTCTCTATCTCTCTGTTGTTCTCTCTCTCTTTCTCTTTCTCTCTCTCTCTCTCTCTCTCTCTTCGGCTTTCCTTTTAATTTCGCCCTCCCTCTTCTACATTGCAACACGCGAGGGATGATATCGCTGCAAAATGACGGTGCGCAGGTTTAAGGGGTCGCCAGCCCGGCTCACGTTAGCGGGAGCCCGCGCTTTGTCTGTCGGGCGCCACACGTGTCGCGCGCCGTTTGGATCGGGCATCACCGCGACCTGCGAGGAGTTTAATGAAGGAAGGGCGGCGGCGATTTCGCTCCGCGGATTTGCAGAGAAGACGCGGAATTTATATATATATGTAGCTTTTGAGTTGCCAAAGTTGACATCGCACGATGCCGTTTCGGTCATGGGGGCCTCATAATTGTCGATTCCGCAATACTTGGTGCAATTTTCTTTTTCTTCTTTTTTTAAATTCAATCTTTGGAAAGATATTTCTCATGAGTTATTTTTATAATAATCGAGTATGCTCATAAGAAGACCAGGAGAATTCTAATTTCACCCGTGTCATTTGTCATCGCCAACGTCGGATCCTCATATTGCCGTTTTATTGATTTGTGATCTTGTTCCTAATCAATTTAACGTCGATGTCGACTAGTCTCATATGTAGAATTTTTATTAGTGGATATTCAAGCACTTAGGGCGTGCCCTCTCTGATAAGTCTTTTAGCTTGAAGTGAAAAACTTCGTTAGACAATTCTCGAATCATTTATATGGAATGCGGTGATCTGGGTAATTCTAGGTACCCTTCATCAATGGGACTTGAACTACTTTTTTTCAAAAGGTCTCGCACTTAATCTAACCATTTAAAGGTTTAGTAGTTGATTATATTCTGTATACATGTTTTAGAACTGCTGGTTCACTTTTGTCGTTAACAAATATATTAAGAACTTCTTTTTTATCTGTACACATGCCATGCAAAAGGAAAACTATGCTATTACAAATCTTCTCCTCTTTCTTCGATGAACAGCACCTTTCTGGCTCACGTCGATGGTGGCGAGTAGAATCTCTTCCGGCCCAACATCCACATGAGGTTCATCCATCACGTTACATTAAATATATCTCCCGCCACAAACATTAGTGATGGTGCTCATTTAATGAGAGGAGCGTCTTGACAGTAGGGCTAATCATCTGACGAACGTCTGATATCGGCTAGGAGCTAGATATCATCTCAGCATTGATTTGCGTGCTTCGTCCCGTTATTTGTACCGTGCGATTATTCCATTGCGGCCGAAAGCTTGCCATTCGGGTTTACAAGTTTCGAAAACTGAGCGAACTTTCATTGGCCGAAAACAAGACCGCTTTTATGACCCTTGAGTTCTCGCAATCGCGGGTAGAAATGGCTATGCGGCTGCAATATGGCCGAAAGAAAAGGAATCAATCTTGGGCCCAGAAACGTTTCTCACTTCAAATACAATCACTCTTCACCATCAAGAAAGTAACCTAACCAGCAATGAGATATGCAAACAAACAACGGTGCTTGAAAGACAAGCCGGAGAAAGAAGGAAAAACGTAAAAAGAAGCCCTAAAAACTGCAAGAAAATAAGCTAAAAAGATATGTACAAAATTTCATCCAAGTTGAGAACCGCCACTCTAGATGAGCGTACGCTCGACAGTGGCTCATCTCAACAAGGGTTAACAAACAGCACTCTCCTCCAGTCTGTATCTTCCCCTTCGCCCAAATAATAAAAATGAGATCAAAATCGGAAGAGAAGAATTCTCCCGGTCATAGGTGCTGTACCGGCTGCGTAATTTTCTAGTTATCGTGGGCAGTCAAAATAGTGCAAGACAGACTGGCTACCAGATATCCTGTTCATCTTCCTTCGTGAAGATCTTCAGAATAGACCGCAGTTCTAGAGATGTTGTCATTGTCGAAAGCACTTAAACCAGAGTAAGGACCTGATGAGAACATCGACGATGTCCCATCTGACTCAAAGGTTGTAGATGACTGCCTAAGGTTGGGTCTGGCATTGGTGGAATTTAGCATCGTGTCCTGATATTCGGCGACACGCTGCACCATTTTTAGTGATTGCACCACTTCGCCCATTGTAGGCCGTTGACTCGCCTCAGGAGCGACGCATGCAGCTGCAATTGTGCAAACCCGCACAAAATCTTCATTTGGGTAGTTGCCACCAAGCCTAGGATCAGCAAGTTCTTCCAGCCGGTCTTTGTCTCTAAGAATTGGCCTCGCCTGAAAGAAACATGAGCATTGTATACTACATGAATTTACAAGTGGAGCCCATTTGACATATCTGTATAGAGATAGCACAAACACGTGGTGCACAGAATTGAGCAACAGCCAGTTAAAACTTAGCCAACACATTTGACATGTGTTAGAGCGTGAGAGAGTACCTACAGATGTTCCCTTTGAAAAATAACAATTATAAATGAGTTAGGTTCTACTAACAAAGTTAATGAAGGACTGTACTTAGTTCTTTTAGTAGACAGCACAGGAGTCGCCCACAGAGGAACAAGCTTCTCATCTTGAATAACTTTGATCATGAGCAGGAAAAATATCATGAAAAACCAACGGAGAAAATAACTATACTAACCCAAGTGACAAGATTCTCCTGTCCAGATGGCTGTGCCATGTCTACAGGCTTCCTTCCAGTCAATAACTCGAGTAGGACCACTCCATAGCTATAAACATCACTCTTCACAAGTAGATGTCCCGTCATTGCATACTCTGGGGCCACATACCTGCAAATTACCCGATGCCATTTTAGCACTGTTGTACAAAAGGATAAAACTATTATCAATTAAGGCAACAGAGACATACTGACCCAAATGTGCCCATCACACGAGTAGAAAGATAATTCGTCCTTCCTTCAGGTGCCTGTTTGGCCAGGCCAAAATCTGCAACTTTTGCATGAAAGTTATTCTCAAGCAATATATTGGATGCCTTGAAATCTCGGTGGATCACACAAGGCTGTGAGTCCTCATGTAGATATGCGAGTCCTCTGGCGGCATCAAGAGCAATCTTCATTCTGGTATCCCAGTCCAAAGGACAATTCACTCCAAGAGGACCTAAGAAAAAAAGGACATTTTTTTATCCATTGGGGATTAGATTGAGTTGTCATGAAATTGTCGGCAAAAACCTTAAAAACAAGAGGCAATGGAAATTTACCATGAAGCCAGGACTCTAAACTCCCATTTGGTACAAGCTCATAGCAAAGCAAATTTTGTGAAGATTCAGGACTGCTATAGTAACCCACAAGCTTCACAAGATTACGGTGATGCAACCTACTCAGCATTTCAACCTCAACCAAAAACTCTTTATCACCTTGTTGACCTCCACTAGTGAGTCTCTTGATTGCTACAGCAGTACCATCACTTAAGACACCTTTGAAGACCCTGCCAAACCCACCCTCTCCAAGTATGCTCTCCCGCGCAAAGTTGTCGGTTGCTTTTTTGAGTTCTTCATATGCAAGAACACGTGTACTTGATGGGTGGGGAAGAGAAGCCACTGCTGGATGTGAATCTGGAGTCCTCGGCTTAACTGAGAAAAAACAGGACATAGCTCAGATGAAGTACTGATTGAAAGAGGTCAGTTATATTAGAGAGAGGTAGACAAAAACCTACGGGATCACTCCTCAAGTTAATAATCTCAATTCTACACTAGAGAATCTGGCTCAGACACAGTAAACCTTCTTAAATTAGCTATATGCAAATTTGCAGATCCACTTTCTTGATGTCCCAAAACTTATAGATATGCAGGCAGCCTAATGGAATGTCATAGCTTGGGTCTTTTTTTCTAATCTAAGTACTGCCAGTCCTGATCATTCAGTTTCTGCTGCAACATAGTCAACCTTCTGAGGTTTGTAATGGCATTACTGCAGCACTTTATCCCATATGAGTTGTATCATCAGTAAATTATACCAAATGCATCACAGCATGTGCAAGATCAACTGACTAACATGATGCAGAAAATACTCGGAAGGGGTTGCAGTTTTTTCAGCAAGATGCAAGTGACAAGCATTTGATCCATTCTCAACTTTGTAAATGATGTTCTCAAATCAAGTGAACTTTATTTATCTCAGACCCTCACACATTCTCATTTTAAAAAATAAGAAAATTTCGTTCAAAGATTTACCAAAAAAAAAAAAATCGTTCAGAGAATCAAAAGAGAATCGTTATATGTATTAGCTTCCTGATCCATCTGACATAAGAGATAGTTTTCTAATCACTTAAAGTCCATATATCATAAGAGGCCATTAAAGCATCAAGCTGAATATTTGAGCAAAACCATACATCAACTCACAGTTAAGTATTCCAATTATCTAGCTTCTAATTATCTAAATTGAAGGACCATAAGTATGTTGTCATTGTCACCAACAACTACATGCAATTCAAACATAGCAAAGCAGGCATGCCAGTTCAATAAACATACTGATGTCCGTTGGACTGATTTCCTTAGATGCCTCAGTCTTTCCCCTTCTGGAAGTGCATGCACATATTATAAGTACCGTTATGACAACCACCGCGGCAATGCCCGCACCAACGCAAATAATAAGAATCAAACTTGAATGCTTTTCCCCATCCGAAGGGTTAGATGGTCTAGCAATTGGTTGATGAGGTTCTGCCGCTAGCGGTGATGTTGCAACAATGGGAGCTGCATCATATGCAATGGCAACAGCAATCAATTAAACAAACATTCATTTAGGAACAGCCTCTCAGACCTCAACACATAAATTGAAGTTGCAATCTCTAGGTATCCCAACAAAGATCTACAGAGTTTCTCAAAACTGGATAATTATCCATCTCTTCTTCGATGAAATAGCATTTAACTCACAATACCGTAGACTGCATGAAGATACTAATCATCTTTTTAAGTCAATTCCACAAGCAATATAGATCAGATACATCTATTGGCCTTATATAAAGTACCAAGAAAGCAAGTTAGAAAGCCATGAAACAGTACCCTTCCACATTATTAGGCAATCATAAGGTTATTTTGTTAAGAATGTTCTCCAAGGAACCTGGATACAGTCAAATTTTAGATTTTCCTTTTACATAATCTCTATGTAAGCCTAGACCATAAAATGGTGGTCACCCTTCAAAAACTTCCATGATTATCCAAACAGGGAATTGAAGCATTTTCAACTCTTTGATATCTAGAAGGTATGTGGAGTTGATCCAAACATGATAATAGATACCTCGGGCAGAATTTACCTTCAGAAGGTGGAGGTGCCTTGAACCAAGTAATGTTCAGAAGTTCATAATCACCCACCAGCGCAGGGCTTAGACGAACCCGATGTAAAGAGAGGGAAGAGTTGATTGTATACGCATCACTAGCTGAGAAACTCAATCCTGTTTGTGGAGTAATATCCATTGATATATTTAATCTTGTAAAACTGAGCATATAGAAATTTATCAACTCGATTTGAGAAACATTCAAGCCCAGCTGAGAAGCAAACTCTTGGAGAAAATTTTTCCAATCAGGATTTTGAGATACATTTAGCAGCAGAAGGTCAAGCTTTATGGGATAAACACAATGGCAACCTTCGCTGCCCCGTTTTAGCACCATGCCAGGTTGGCAACAATCTGTCAAAAGCATGGGTGAATGAACACAATAATGTCAATTAGCTCACAATGATAAAAGTCTGAATAGTCGGAGAGAAGGCAAAGAGGACTGGTGGCCAATTTATTTTATCTAACCCAACATTACTTCAATGCCACGCTGTAATGAAATAATCAACAACTACCCTAGAATCTTTTCAATTGTTATCATTTATCAAACCCAACTTTGAGAGACACAATTACTAGACAGCAATAGGAAAATGCATCGAGGGTGCAACATACTTGAGACATTAGGCGACAATGGTGGCTCAGCCAATGCGGCTGGAACTGTAGCAGGACTGGATTGAGTTGGGGCAATATCTGCCAGGCTGGCACTTGGAGGCACCAAGCTGCTCCTTTTCATTGATGACTTGGACAAGTGTGAACTCCTCGGGGGGTGACCAGAAGTAATCAAGGGGTCATAATGAGGTGGATGATCTGGTGACAAAAGAAGTTCAGGTGCAGCCTGAGGAGATACATGTGTCCGCCATTGTCTATGTGGTAACTTCTCTGGAGGGGAAATATCAGGAATAGCAGGAGTGTTCACTGTGGCACTGGGAGATATTGGTGATGCTTGTACAGATTTGTATTTTGAATCAGCAGATATCATGGAAATGACATAACAGGAGATGACAATCAGTTTCAGCAATAAGCATTGGACATCAATCCTTTTTCCTGCAATTTGAGAACCAAGAGAACTCGAGTTTAACAAAATCCAATCCAATAATCATTGAAATAACCTGTGGCTAATTTGCTACACGATCTTGTTAACTCTTTTTATCTTTCTGGAACAAATTATAGATAACCTGACTCTGGCATGCATCAGATTGTATCTGCCAGCAAGTGACCGACAAAGTAATATTACACCCACATGTCTCTCATTCATTAGGCATCCTTGAAGGCATCCATTAAAAATTGATTCAAGTATCTTAATGGTCGACCATTGAGCTCAGTGTCAACAGATTATTGTTTGTCCAATATAGCCAGTGGAGAACACTGACAATGAATGAAACTTGTCTTGGATCTACAGGAAACCATAAGGCTTTCCTAGTACTAAAGAGCGGGCATAGCAAGTTGTAAAGGTCTCTAGGTTCGTGATCTAATATCTCAAGCTAATCAACCACTCATTGAGTCAATACTTGAGATCTCAAAATGCGTATAAGTAAACACTATGGCTTAGCCAACTTGTAGGATTATTTTTCAATGGATGCTCTGACAAAGGCCACTGGAACTGCTTGAAGCAGCGTTGCCGTCTAAACTTATCTAGTTGGCAACTTAAGTTTTGGCCCATGCAACAAGTGAATGTTTGTGTCAACTTCACTTTTACTCCATGTTGACAGAAGTGGGATGATGTCAAAAGTCGCATTTGTCTGTTTCCACGCGCTCTTGATGAAATTGAGTATGCAATGAATCAAGATTGCTCAAGGACCAAACTCTCATTTAAAAGGAAAAGAGATTGACAGGAACAACGTTGGAAGGAATGGATTCTTTCACTTCGATTTGCTACTTGAAACTCCCGGTGCACACAGATTAGAGGTCTCGTATAAAAAGAAAATTCAGAATTCCGGGTTAGTTCAACTCGACTCTCCCACAAACACAAGTTACCTATTAATCTAAATCGTGTCACCAAATAGAACTTCTAATAGGCCCGAAGGATTCCGCCAGAAAGGACGTACGCAATTGGAAATGGTGCGAAATCTATCTTCCTGCGGAAACTAGTGACTTGCCAGCCTGCTTCCGCTCTCATTCCTCTGAAGAGCTCGAGCAAAATCAAATGCTGGCATTGAGAACCAACACGGTCCATTCCCTCTCCCATGCGAACTCCAATCTCCGAAACATTCACCATCGAATCAAGCGACTCGAGAAGACCATATTCGTTTAAGAATCAAGCAACAATCGAAACTAAGAAACCGAAGCAATTTCTATTACCTCCAGCGACGAAAAATGCGAGCACCGACATCACCGACGGCGTCAGATCTGCGAGATTCCACCAGCGAACGAGATCGCGGACCGAGCAACAGCGATAACAACGGCGACAACCAATCGAGCCCAAAAAGAAAAAAGAGCAGCACCTACGAGCTCCGCCAGGGGTTAATCGAACGAGGATCCAACAGCGAAAGCAGCACCGCGAGAGCAGAACCGCGACAGGACTCGCCCGGAGCCAGCATCCTCAGCAGCCGAGCCGACGCGGCGGGCCTCGAAGCTCCCGAGAGAGCAGAAGAGAGGAAATGGCGAGCTCGGAGCGAGTCGAAAACACGAACTGTGCTATCTTCCGCTGCACTTCACCCCGTCTTTCGTCGCGAGCGATGTCAAGTGAAGAAGAAGGAAGAGAAGCGGCATTTTCCTTTTTGGCCCGTGGAGTTTTGTTTTTGTGTGTATTTCGGAAAGTACGTTTCCATTCGCCTTTTTTAATTTTTTTTATTCTTTCATTATCTCACTGAATTTCGTCGACGATAAAATAATGAAAGTTGGATGACTTAAAACATGGAAATTGTTGGCCAGAAGCCAGAGCAAGTATACGAATTTTCTAATATTGAAGGTCTCCTTATATAACATCGTAATAAATGGCACGTGATCAACCGCTTGACCAAGATCAATCCTCTTTTTTCCCTAATTATACGAATAATTCAAACTTTTCAATTAGGGGATATGTTGATGTGTAATTAGGGCACTTATTAACCGATCATTAAATATGCTTTGGAAAGCGTAAAGTTGTCTATTTAAAGTAATCAGCCTTATTGAAGGTGTGATCTATCAATTTTCTAACTATATCGAAATTTGTTTTTTTCCCTTTTCCGCGATTAGCTTACGACGGTTATTAACATGATAATGGAATTAATTATGTATATAATTTTGGTGATCACGTTCAAGATTTGGCTCGTATTAGTTGTCCGCTTAATTCATTTGTAACGTGTGCGTGTGCAACCAGAGAAGATTGTAAATTTTTGCTTTATTTGTTTTCTCGTGATTTTTGTATGAAATAATTAAAAAATGTTACGGCTAATTAGTGAGATTTGCTTATTCTTTTTTTGCCCTTTTTCTATTGGACGGACATCGCTCCTTTAGGACCCTCGCGTGACGAAGCGAAGAGTGGCCGGGTTTTTCGCTCGGATTGGGGGGGTCCACTTAACGGAAAGGTCCAAACCAACGGTAAAAAAAGACGTGACGGGAACGGAATCCCATGCGAGGTTGACCACGGGCTTAGACGGTGACTCGGCCCCGGCCGCGAGAATCCGTGATGGGAGGATCTGGACCGTCGAGGCGGGGCTCGCGTGGCGGACGCACGTGGAAAGGCGTGCAGGAGGGCGCCTTTCCTCAACGCGAGGAGGGGAAAAGCGTGGGAAGAAAAAACAAAAAGGCGGTGAAATCTGTTTTTTTTTTTTTTCCTTCTGTGGCGGAGCGCGTCGCCATGACTCGCGACAAAGTTCGGTGCGCTCTCGATCAGGATGGCACGGACCCCGCGACCAGGCCGTGCCGGAGGCGGACCTCCGCACGCCAGCCGACCAGACGCGCCTTCTTCCGATTGGGCAGTTGGCCGTCACGGCCGCCGGCCGCGGTGCTCCTGGATTTGTCTACTGCGCCTCCCGATCTCCTTGCCTCTAATTGTCCAGATAATGCTTGGGCGCCCTTTGTTCGTTCCAGCAATCGCCATTGCTGACTCGTTGATCGCGATTGGGCACGATAGCAAGTTCATATGAATACGAAACATGCAAGAGAGAGAGAGAAGACCAACAAATAATTTCGGTCAATCAAGAAAAAGTTCCTTAGAAGCATATATCGTCGGTCAAAATTCTCATATTTTCTTAGCTTTTTTGAGAAGGTGGTAAAATGGATCGAACACCCTCATATGTTAACTTATATCCTAATAAATTATAAATGAGTACCTAATTAGCTTTGAGTATCATAAATAAGTCATATTTAGATTTTAAAAATCAACAAGTTAATTGTTTTTATTTTCCCTATTTTATTTTTTTTCTCTTTTATTTTTTCCATCTTTCTCGACGAATTGTCAATTGTAGCGATGGATGGCGACTGGCGAATAGGTGAGGTATGAGCTTGCACTATACTCTAGCCAGGTCAAGACCTCGCTAGATTGGCAAGCTCAAGAAGCCATGTGGTGAAGCACTAGCTCGACCTCACCAAATTTGGTGAGGCCCAGCTCAAGTCTCGTTAAGTTAATCTCGCTTGAGGCTGCCATTATTCGAAATTTTCTCTAATTTTTAGTTTTAAATAAATCTTATTGCTTATTAAAAAAATCCTCGGTCCATACATTCATCCGCCATATTCACTTACGTCTCAGGACGTATTTTGTATCTCTCTTTTTCAATTTAACCTCGTGAATATTAACGTAACACTAGTCAAAATCCCACACCATGCACGGAGAAATCTTATACCATAAATTAAGTTAATAACCAAGTATATGTATTGCGGAAAAGCATGCATTTACAAAAGATAGGAAAGAGCACGAATTTGAGCTCCTGGGTAGACATTACCCTTGAACTGGCTTTGCTCCTCAACAAACATGGCCGTGGGTCCGTCTCGTCCTGACCCGTAGATACTCTTGATAAGCTCGTCCATTTCTCGAGCATGCAGCAACCCAGCACTCAGCATTTCTGATTGATTGGCCTCTAGGCTGCGCATGATGGTGCTTTTGTTTCGAGAAACAATTTTTTAGAAAATATATTTTTTTATTTCTACTCTCTAAGTAAAATAACTCGTTTGGTAACTATACAACAATTATACTCTTTAAATAAAAAAAAGAATAGAAATGTGTTTGGTACGATTCACAAATTTTTTGTTCTTTTTATTTTTTTCTTGTTGCTCACGAACGTTTGAAAGTTGCTGACCGCCACCCGTTGCCCCCAGCCAACCCTTGTCATCGCCGCCTGCCTCCACTCGCCGGTGGTCGTTGGTTGGCGGGCAGCACGGGTCGCCATTGGTGGAGCGGCCAGAGGTGGCCGTGGCAAGAGATAATAACAAAAAAGGAAGAAAATTAGCTTATTTTTAGAAATTATTCTCGGGAACAAGAAATTACTCTTTTTTTGTTTCTTTTTTCTAGTCCAAATATATCATCAGAAAAAAAAAGATGAGGTTACCAAACGGATTTCTCGTTATCAAACAAGACAGCTTTCTTCCCTAAACTTGACGGAGCATACCGAGCGACGCGGGGCACCCAACCAGGTCTATTCTCCTCAAGGTTTTTACCAAAATCCCTCTTCAACTGGTGCAAATCTAGGCCTGTCCAGTCCTTCAACCCGGGTCTTGGCCGGGTTTTGAGTGAAATGGGGTAAAGGGATTCAACTGGACCGTTTCTCGAACCGGTTGAACTGGCCAATTCGATCCGAGTCTAACGACGTCGGTTTAATTTAGCAGTCGCTCGTCTCCCATTTTCGGTCTTCTTTATCTAGACCTTTAGTCCAAAACTCAACGACACTAGCAAGGATTACTTATCTGAGAACGATCTCTATAAGTTTCATTGTCCGCTACTCCCAAATTCAAACACTGCTGATAACGAAAGGGAAAATATACTTCACGGAGTACGATAGTTCTCTTTGGGCCCCAGATAACGTATAAAAAGAAAGGCGACTGAGACCCAAAAGATCTTTCGATGCGGGCATCAGTTGCGTCCCCGGGGTTCAAAGTTGAAACAGTTCAACTTTCTCAGACCAAAAAAAAGACAAAATGTCCAAGTTTCTACCCCCGCCGTCCGGTGTAAACCGTCTCCGGTCTCGATCATTGCCGAACCTCGATCGTCCGGTCCAAGCTCGATGATCCAAAATTCCTGACACTTTGAAAAATCGTCAAATTTTCAACTTTATCGTGTTTGTGTAATCGAACATTGCTGTCAACTCTTTGAATTCTCTGACAGTATGGAAAGTTGGTCAGAACTCGATGGTAAAATTTATCACTTTTGTGTAGTTAAATATAAAATGAAAGGGAGGAATTTCTATATACTCGTTCTATAATATATATGTACATACGTAAAAGAGAAGGATAAGTGAGCATATTTGTAAACACTGCACGTCGACTGTTTATAGTAATAAATCATAAAAATACTCAAGAATATCGTAAATATCTAGAATATCATCAAGATATTTAGAATATCATAAATATCTATTCAAATGTATATCTAACGTGTGCAATCGAAAATGTTTTATCAACTCTCTCCAATTTGACTAGCAGAAAATATTGACATGGTTTTTTATTGCTTCCTTATGATATGTTGTGCTGAAGTGATGCCCTTCAAGTGCCGCGCAAAAGAAATCCTTAAACATTTAAAAAGAAAAAGAGGGTGAAAAAACTTAAATAATTAAAGCAAAAAGAAAATAAATCAAGAAAAATAAAGTCTACTTATTTTATTTTATTTTAGAGATCAACATTATTCATTCTGTTTCATCCAAAAATCTTCGGTACAAAAGAAAGTTGTTTTGCGTTTAAAAGCCACATTGAACTAGAAAGATCATAAAAAGATCACGTGTTTTCATATGATGGTGACAAACTTGATTAGGGACTAATGAAATACACGAAGCTAATAGTAGGGTTGAGCACGCCGGAACAATTAAATTAGGAACCATTCAAACTAGATTGGCCGATTTAATCCAATTCTCGAGAATATTGATCCGGTTTCTGGTTCCTAAAACTAAAATCGGTATTTGAGCAATCCAATTCTCGATTTTTGAGAGGGCGCTATTAGATCAGACCAATTAAGTTATTTTTATGAATTTTCAATATTTGATTTTCCACTCAGCCAACCTTACCCCAAAAAGTTCTTACCCTCCGATCACCCTAGTGCTCTCTCACCCATCGATCTCCCCCCCCCCCCCCCCCCCCCCCCCTCTCCCTCTCTCTCTCTCTCCATTCAAAGTTCAAACCCATATCTGGTTCTTGAAAATTTTTGTAATCCTCGGGCAAATTTAGAGGCCTCGAAGCTTTCTCCACAGAAAAGCTTCGATTTTGCGGAGAAAGCTTCGATTTTGCGACTCGGGCTCCGACGAGCAACCCTGATTATCACCTAAGAGGAAGATCCTCTAGTTCTTGAGTAGCCTCTTGTCCAATCTTTTTCCCTCTTCGCGTCCACTACTTGCCTTGCTAGCTCTCGCTCTCATTGTCTCACTCTTTGACTTTTCGCTGCTTTTTTTCTTCCCTCTCAGCTCTCACAGTCCCTCTTGGCTCTTGCTCGTGGCCGATTGTGTTCTCAACTGAGTCGTCGCTCGCCTCTTCCCTCTCGACTCACACATTCCCTCTCGGCTCTTGCGCGCGGCCAATGGTGTTCTCGCCCAAGTCGCGTTCGCCAGAACACAGGTAATATTCACATGTTCGCTCTGTGTAAAGTTCCAATTTTTCGCAAATACCTCTGATGTTGTTCTTAGTTATGCGTTGGAATAATGCATACCCGCAAATCTATTGGTAACAATGTGATCACAAAAGAATAAATGTCGGTTGTTCATAGAAAACTTTTGGACTTTTGAGCGCAGACCGTCTCTAGTCTCGATCATTACTCTCAATCTCTAAGTATTTTGTTTTCCCGGAGTTTACACAGCATTCACATTGTTATGGTCTAATGTGGTGAGGGAACTTGTTTCGCGGTGATCGACTGTTTGGTGCTCATAGTGCTTCTACGGTAGGCTGCTAATCTATGTCATTAACTTGCTGGGTCAATTTCTAGTATCGTCCATTTATCGATAAATTAGGAAAATGGTGCCAACCCAGAAGATAGAATAAAGCACAGATTCAAACTCCGTGATTTATTGGCCTTAAAACTGGCTCGATCTTTCGTGGGTAGGGTTCGGTCCAATTTGATTATTGGGATCGGTCAACTGGATCATGCTTACTGTCTCGGATTCATGATTCATTGTTATACTAGAGATGGAAACCCCGGGCCCCCCAGGCTGTTCAATTTGATTATTGGCACTATAAAAAAAATTGCGTTGCCTTGTGAATGCAATAGATTCATCCTACTGGAGTTTTTTAGGTGTGAAAAATGTGTGCACGCACTTTTACCTTCAGTCATTCACCTTTCTTTTTCCCCTTTCTTTCAGGCTTAACTTGTAATCTTTTACAAAAGTCAGTGTTTTAGCCCCCCCATTGTGAGCATCCTTTGAATTGGGAACCAATAGCATGGTTTCTGCGGCTACCTCCAGTCTTTCAGGTTACTTGAAGTTCTTCAACAAACACAGCTGTGGGTCCACCATCCTGGGTGTTTCTAGTTATAGAACTACTTGTTGTTTTGCTGGAACTGTCCACTGGAAATCGACCCTGCACCTCAAGAGCACTCGATGTTTGCCAATCCACAATTCTCGGTCCATCTTTAAGTGTGTACATCAAACATCTGAGCCATCAGTTAGCATTGATTCACTCCAAAACAATGATGTTTCTGCAGGTAAGTTTTTTCTATTGTCTAGTGCTACTGCTCCTGGTTTCCTGGTCTCCGTGTTAAAAAAATTTCTGCACCGTGTGTTTCTACTTTTTACCCGCTTCCATCCTGTTTTCGAATGTACTTTAGTTGCTCTTGCTAGTCATTGAGGTACACTTTACCCTTATAATAAACAATCGCATCATATACAGAGCTTCCACAACTTATATCCACAGGAACTTTAATATTTTTCTTTTTTAATTGCAAAATTGAAACTAGTTGATAATTCCCCTAGAAAAATGGACATTGTGCAAGTCCTGTGCTACTGATATTCTTGTCTTGTTTATTAATTTTCCCACCTTTACAGACAGATGCCCTGTGAGTGTGGTTTTTAAATTGACGTCTTTGTTCGCTTGGGTTGCTGTTAGCAGTGAGCCTGAGGTTTTCACATCAATGTGCTCATTTGGTTCTTATTTCTCCTGCCGATACAACTGTTTTTGGATATCCTAAATAACAATTTTCTCATAAAAAATGCAATGCTTTTCATTTACTTAATCATTGTTCTTTTATTACCTATGGGATTTATGCGGATTGTAAAATTATTTGCCGAAGTATCCACCCCTCTCTCCCGCTTTTGTATCTTTGGTGCTAAATATTTAGATTCTTTTTCCTAATTTTTTCATTTATTTTTTTCTTTTTACATGACTATACATAAGAGAGAGTAGTAGTGTTGGTCATTGGGGAAGGAGCAAGGGAACACGCGCTTTGCTTTGCCTTGCGACAATCTCCATCATGTGAGGCGGTCTTTTGTGCACCTGGAAATGCTGGCATTTCAAGCTCAAGAGATGCCACTTGCATTTCAGACCTTGATATTCTTGATAGCTCAGCTGTAATTTCCTTCTGCAGCAAGCGGGGAGTTGGACTTGTCGTGATTGGACCAGAGGCGCCTCTTGTTTCAGGTCTGGCAGACGACCTAGTTGAGGCTGGAATTCCTGCCTTTGGCCCTTCATCTGAAGCTGCTGTTTTGGAGGGTTCTAAAAACTTCATGAAAAACTTGTGTGATAAGTACAACATCCCCACAGCCAAGGTTGTTGCCTTTCTTGTGGTTTGAAAATGGGATTTTTAGTTAGACAACATAACTATTAAGACATGCACTATAGCTTCTTCATTTGTTTTGATTGAGAATGTTACCAAAAGACTAGTGACTACAGATGACATCATATAAAATCCTTTGTCATAGACATTATTGAATCTTTATAGACAAGTTTTTGCTATACTTTTCTACTAATCTCTGCTGAATTAGCTCATTGATTTGATCATGTGTCGATGGGAATGCCTTTGTTTCTTACAAGGTCTCTTGATATGTTGTACAGTACAAAACATTCTCGGATCCATCTGCAGCGATGAAGTACATCAAAGAGGAGGGAACCCCTATCGTTATAAAAGCAGATGGATTGGCTGATGGGAAGGGAGTTATTATTGCCATGACCCTAGAAGAGGCATATGAAGCTGTTCACTCAATGCTTGTGAAGGGAATTTTTGGTTCTGCTGGGTGCAAAATCGTTGTTGAGGAGTTCTTGGAAGGGGAGGAAGCATCTTTTCATGCACTGGTGGATGGAGAGAATGCAATTGCTCTAGAATCTGCGCAAGACCATAAACAAGTAGGGGATGGTGATATAGGACCTAATACTGGTGGAATGGGTGCATACTCTCCAGCACCAATCCTGACCCCGGAATTGCAGTCTTTAGTTATGAAGTCTATCATTCTCCCTACTGTCAAAGGGATGGCAGCAGAGGGCTGCAAGTTTGTTGGTGTTCTTTATGCTGGGCTCATGATAGAGAAGAAGTCCGGGTTGCCAAAGTTGATTGAGTACAATGTGCGCTTCGGGGATCCAGAGTGCCAGGTTTGTTGATGAATTTTGTCAGTCATCAATTGACAGTGCTTGGTGTATTATAGAACACGTTCTGTTTATTAGTGTAAACTGCTTTAGGGTAGTTAGGAACAAGCGGTGCCCAGCTTCCAATCTCTCCTAGCCACAAGAAAATCTTGTTTGTTTTAATTTAATTCGCATAAATGCTTGAGTAATCTATTCCACTATCTCTTGTTAGTTAAGTTGAATAAGGGAGCTGATTTTGTTGTCTTCTTGGAGTGTTTTACTTGGTTTATTTACGTGGTTCGAATTGTTTGTTAGTAGCTACTGTTCGCTCTCTCTTACTATCTTTTTATGCAGGTATTGATGGCTCGGTTGGAATCAGATTTGGTACAAGCAATGCTGGCAGCTTGTAGGGGAGATGTGACTGGAGTGAAGCTCAGGTGGTCCCCCGATTCTGCCATGGTGGTGGTCATGGCAAGTAAGGGCTATCCAGGGGCTTATGATAAGGGAAGTGTAATACCGAATCTTGAAGAAGCAGAAGTCGTCGCTCCATCTGTTAAGATATTACACGCGGGAACAGCGTTTGACTCGGACGGCAATATTGTTGCAACTGGAGGTCGTGTTCTCGGAGTCACTGCTAAGGGGAAAAATTTGGAAGAAGCACGTGAAAGAGCGTACGAAGCAATCGAAGCCATCGACTGGCAGGGAGGGTTCTGCCGTCGAGACATTGGGTGGAGAGCACTTGCAAAGAAGCAGCTCGCAGACCAAGGTTGAGATTCCACATTGGGTGTTTCTACTTATCCCCCATTGGGAATCATTTTGAGTCGATAATTAATTTGATGAGATGTCTAAAAACTAATGTTTAATCCTGTGCTTTGCACAGCTTTTATATTTGAATCCCCTTTTTCCTTCATTTTTTCTTGCTTTTCTTTTAGGTCCATTTTTTCCAGAACGTGGATTAGTTTCATGCATTAAGCTCTTGGAATGGGAAATTCTCCATTGCTTCCGCTCTTTGAACTTTGTGTCCCTGAGTCGTCTTTACAGTTTAACTAGAGTAAACTGATATGGCTCTATCCCAATGTACCAAGGCGTATTACTCTGTTGCATCGCTTGTTTACTTGCTAGGTTGCCTACTAAAAAGCATTGGTTAATTCGGTGGGTGATGTGGGTCCGTTTGCAAAGGGTTCTCTATTTTTCATCTACAAACTGAAAATGTTGAGTATAGAAATCATCTTCTCGATTGTCTCATCATTGCCGATGTGTGGCGTGACTCCTGAAAGCTTTGGGAGAAGAGTTCGGAATTGGGATGTACAGATTCATCGAGCTTTCTGAGGCTTGAATTTTCCATGCAATGCTTGTTGAGGACTAGTTCTTAATGGCATTTTAAATTTTAATTTGGAATTGGGATGTACAGAGAAGGCAAAAAGCTCACTTGGAAACGCTAGAGAATACTCTCCATTACAAAGAATGTGGCAATTGTTAGCTTCTCATTAAGGTTGATTGTTTGATGGGCTCACGTTAAATTACAATTCACCTCTTTACAGAAGTTGAACTGTGCACAGTGTATTGTATGCACTTGGCATTCCAATGTTTGTATTATTCATGTACGGAAAGTAATTGCTTATTCATCCTTACATTGGAATTAATCTCTAACAAGTGGTAAGGCATTCTAACGCACGTTACAATGCTAATCTTTTTTCATAAAAAGAAGAAGAAGAGATAATGGAATGAATGGCCTTGAATGTTAATTGAATGTGTAACGGGGTTCGTGAACTTTTATTTTGTTTAATGTCACTCCTAAACTTTACTTCAATGTGCAATATAATCCCTAGATTTTAAATTACTTCAATTTGGTCTCTAAACTTTTGACGTATGTTCAATCTGATCCATGAATTATATGAGAATATTTAATGTTTTCCTTTCGTCAATCAAGTTCAAAAATAACATTAAATATGCTAGTACACATTGTACATTGCAGCATGAACATCCATTTATGACTAAATTGTGTCGCTATTTCTTGAATTTTGACACAAGAGGAAAGAAATAAAATAAAATAAAATCTATCCGTACCATATCTATTTTATCAGAATAGCATGCTAGTACACGCGATAAGATGTGCAAAATAAATTCTAATTAAAAGTGGGGAAATGATAATCCTAAACTTATTGTTCAAATATATATTCAATATCAAGCTTTTTAATTTGGTTATTTAATGCTAATCTTTGCATGAAACTTCAATGTTAACATTTCGATTGATTGCTACCAAAAATCGATTGATTGCCACCAAAAATTGGTGACTTAAAAGTTCAAGATGTTGCTTTGAGTAAAGCCATGTTAGTGTGATATGTGAGATAGCTGGTGATGATTCACCATGTTAGCAATTGTCAGCGACAACTGTCCAAAAAGATTATATTGAAATTTCACATAAAAATTCAAAGCTATATATTAGTAAAATTAATAAATTCAAAATTGAATTGATATCAATTTAATATATGAGAGTGAATTGATTATTATCCTAGTTACGTATGTGCTTTTTAGGATGCGATGAGTCTCTATATTACATAGCAAACTTAATACAATTTTCAATCTCAAACTTTTAGGAAAACGACATCCAATAAGACTCATGCCTGATATGAATGAACAATAACCGTATATTTCCGAAGGATGGACTGGATAGTAGTTCAGAAGGTCAATGTAACTCTTACATTATACCTTAAGGCTCTCATAGTGTTTTTTTTCAGTTCTTTATCCAACTCCGATTCTGGTCCAGAATCGGAGTTGGAAGAAGAAGGTATTTCAAGATCATTGATTTGGAATCCTTCAATAGATCCTTCTGATGAGAGTTCCTCATCTGAATCAACCATAAGTTGATTGATCTGTTCAAGGACTGTTATATCCAGATCTAGCTCGTTAACCTTCTATTTTGATCAACATTCATTACCGGTAATTTGCGTATCGTAATATGCCGTAATGATATTGTTGCAATTTTAAGTTATTCTATGGACAGCGATATGGTTGAAATTGAAGTGTACAAAATTTAGGATATGTAATAAAGAAAAGTAATGAGACTGTTCCCTCATAATTGAATATAACTTGAGGTATGATTTTGATTACGATTAATGAGAAGAAAAATAAATTATTATAAGAAAATAATAGCTAACTTGGTCAGCGAGCTAAATAAATTAGCCCGAAGGGTAAAGTAAATTATTTATGACTAAATTGACAAATCACTAAAATGTTTTAGGGTTAAATTGGTACAATTGGCACGAGGAGAGGACAAGAGGAAATATGTCTCCCCCACAGAATTAATTGCCCATGGGACTCGAGCGAGCATGAGCTATAATTTCTACGAGCAAATAACATAACTCAAAGGACAAATCACATTAAGTAATTATGTTTCCACCCCAGGCGAATCAAAACGTGAAAGCCAGATTCAGGAACGTACCCTATCAAATTCTAAGGCTCTTTGGAATGCGTCGGGACATCGCACCGTCGGTTTCTTGACTAGATACGGACAGGATGATGTTGACGAGACACCAATCGGATATTGTCCAATTCAGCACAAAATGGTGCAACCATTGTTCGAAAAAGATTGGATGTGTATGATCTCTAAGGTTGTGTGAGTGTAAGTTGTCCGAACCCTTTTCTCCAGTTGTCATCACACGCCATCACTTACCCAATCTAACATAATCTGATAACTCTCTCACCATCGATGACATATCGATAGTAGCCTGAGTACTCTCTCCCCGAGAAAAACATCTCACTCCTCCTCTTTAAGCTCGACATCCTCTCCTTTTCCTTCAATTTTCACATATTCTAATGCTAACTTTAGCATTG
Organism: Melaleuca quinquenervia; assembly: GCA_030064385.1. Lineage (NCBI taxonomy): Eukaryota > Viridiplantae > Streptophyta > Magnoliopsida > Myrtales > Myrtaceae > Melaleuca > Melaleuca quinquenervia. Next base: position 4,304,169 of record CM057728.1, on the reverse strand, counting down.
TAGATCCAATCCCAATGCAGATCGACCTTCGGGTGAGACCTTTTGCAAACTCTGTGATTCCCGTTCCAGTCATCAGAAGACTAGCTGCTTTGAAATCGTTTATTCTCTCAGCCATCACGTTAAAACATGCCTCGAAACTGTATATTCTCTTGGCCTGCGGAGGGTGTCTGTCCCTCTAGTTGCTTGTTTAATCTCGGATGCATGAAACCGTGTTTCCGAGTTCAAGGGTTGGGATCAAGATTGGAGGGTTTTCCTTTCAATAATGGAAGTGCGGCCCGAACTTGAAGAGACCGGTTAGGCACGGCGAGGTTCCCGCCAACCCTGAGCCATTCAAAGGCCACACTTTGGTTTCGATTGAGGCGAAGTTAAATTGGAGTCCACCCGCCCATCTACGCGATGTGTCTGCTGGATCGAAAGATCGTAAGAATTGATTAGAGAATCCAAGCGCATCAATTGCTAGAAAGTCGGAGCTCCTGGGCACTGTCAAACAAAATCAAAGCTTGGTGACGTTAATGCCGGCCATGACACAATGAATTAAACTCCTTTCGTTTGGCAAAAGATTCATTCCACATAAAAATTTGGTCTCCAGTTGAGTGAATTATATTGAGCTTGCTCATGAAATGTTATAATCTGGGTTTGATAGACTTGGTGGGCTACCGAACCATGAGATCAGTTATTAATTCTATAACAAAAAGAAAGATTCCTTGATGAAAACAGCATTTGGACATATGAATTCACAAGGAAGGAACAAAGCAATGAAAAGCTGCACCACCATTAGGCAGCGGTGACACCACTAAAAGGGAGGACACAACCCAACAAGCCGCCTCAATTTAAAAAAATGACGGAAAGCACAAGCAGAGTTGGACAATAGGAAGTGGTACTGATCTAAGAAGTACAAACTAATAGTACAATGCCAGGACTGTTCTCCAACTACCCTAGAGCTACTTCCATGGGTTTATATGTAACACTCCTGGGTCCAAGGACACGGTACATCACGAAAACGGATAGACACAATGAGACCACTGACAAGAATAGAGAGAAGGCCGTAGTGGCATCCCATGAACTTTGCGATGCCCTCTTTATAGGGGACGAGCCTCCTAAGGATATGTCCAGAGGTACCCAGTCACAGTTGATGGAGAAGTGCCCAGACCCATGCCACGGGTTCCCATTGACTGGATACCAGAATGCCACTGACATCTTGGTTGACTCACCTATTGTGAACTGGGCATCCTGCACAAGTAAGGTATGTTCGAGTTATATCGTATCTTCGTTGTCATAGCGCATGCTCACAATGCTTGCACAACTATTGAATGAAATAACCGATGTTGCAATAGCACACTAACAGATAAAAAAAAAAATCAAATATTCCTTGGACGGTAACATCCAGTAGATATAGTATCGTGCAGATAAAGATGGTCTCAGTAAGCTCAGTAACAAAGAGGTATCTCCAAGACACTTCAAAAGCTTCTGACACGGGGTAAATCAAACACTCCAGCTGCCAAGCATTTTACAATGTTGAATGAGCCAGAAAATTATGAGGTGTCATACAAGTAGATCTTCTGCGTGTCGGACCTGAAAGATTCAAAGTACCTAACAGCTATAAACTTCAGCATTTGACAAAGAGGTAGTCAACCGATATCAAGTTTCAGTATAGTACTAACAACTTCTTGAAATAAAGTCACTTTCTAGATAAATCTCATTGCAACAACAAGGAATTCTATGATATACTCATGATGCATAGTGCCGGCATATTGCAGTAACATATGGATCAACAATCTGTTTCTAACCTGCTGTATGCGATCCATAGTTCGCAAAGGCCTAGAGAATTCAAAGTAATATGTGCCCTTCTGGCCATCTGAAGCATATGGACTGTCTTCCTCCACAAAACCTGAAGAGAGAATATGTATGGTGCTTAGACTCATACGGTCAACATGAGAAAGTATGGTGCTTAGACTCATCTCAGACAATATGTAAGAGGGAACCATCGATAAACTTGGTTGGCTTTCATCAATGTTAAGCTTGACCAATAAAAAGGCACAGCAGACAGGTGCCTCAGTTTCATCTCTGTGTTTATAACTAGAACTTCCCAACTCTACACAATCTCAGCTCTGCGTGCCCTCATCTTAGTTAGTCAATACAGAGAAGCTTAGGGCCAATTGAGATTGCAAAGCTTAAATTTAAGCAGTGGGAGAAAGTTGGGTGAGGCATATACAACCGAATACAAAAAGGAACTACCTGAGTGAACAGTGAAGCTGCTATGCCACCATGCTCCATTCCAGTTGTTCTGTGCACTGGAGTCATTCCCTAACAGAAACCAGTCCAAGAGTCAAATATTGGCGACCTGATCTCTTCTCATCTCGATAGATAAAAAAGTTAAAGGTTGGCTATGTCATTAGCCTCTTCCTACTGTTACATACTATTTTGTGTGGAAGAGGGACAAATGACCGAGAAGCAAAGTGGAAAGTCGTTTCAGTCATGTGCATAAAGCAGAAATGCCTGGAAAATTCCCAGTCGCACTAAAGAAAGGATAATTTTCCATTAAGGCACTCATGAAAAGTTATAAATTAATATGCCGTTAGATATGAATTGACAAGAGACCATTGACTTATCTGGTATCATTTTTCAACAACCCCCCCCCCCCCCCCCCCCCCCCGGGGGGGGATCTCTCCCCAAGGTTTCTCTTGTTGCCTATCCAGACAAGTGAGTAGCTCTATTCGATTAATAAGCAAAGGAATCCTTGAGCTATACACACATTAGCATTACGCATTACTTCTCTTAAAGATATGGAGAGCACTTGTTTTGCACAATAACAGAGAACCGAATAAGTTAAGAGTACTAATTCACGAATGCCATCCAGAGTCAACCATTTTGAATTTCTTTTAGTTTTTCAAATATGCAAGGGAATGTTAAAAGAAGGCCAATTTATCTAGAATCAGCACAGGAATTTAGTGGAAAGAACTAAGCACTTATACACACATTGGAAGCTACAAAAACATTGATGGCACTGGAGCTGATGGACTGATGCTAGTTTATTTATGACTCTTTGTGCAAGGAATCACATGGACCTGCCAGGGCTTGAAACTATATCGTTCTATTTTCCATGGTAAATGGGGAAAACTAGGGATTCCTTCCCTCATTGGTGCAGTTCTATCCTCCACAAATTTAAAAAATGGTACAAATGTAACAAAATCCAACTCAACATCATTTGTCGAAGATAAAGAATCCCTGAACTTATCCTAGTAGCAATAGCAAGGATCTATTGGCGACTGCTATAGAACTGAAGCTCCCATTTACCACACACAACCTTTATGACTGTCCCCCGCCTTTCCCCAATATGCTCTATAATAGAACAGAAGCCATCATTTACCACACACAACCTTTATGATTTGTTCTCTGCCTTCCTCTAAAAGCTCTATAAGTTATCAATAGGAGCAGTTTCATCGAGAATGTCAGCCCCGGCACAATGGAAGAAACAACTATGAAAAGCTGATCTATCGGCAACACTCAGTTGCTCTATGATCCTGTAACAATGAGCTTACCAGGAGTATCTTGGGTAACATTCCCTCTCTGCCTTCTGTCAATGCCATAGTGGCAGAAGATGAATATCAAAAACAAACATAGAAAACTAGTGTCACAGATGAAATCTTTCGAGTCTTTAGATTTTCTACATACTGTGGACCCATTTCCTGATGGTTTGAATTTCTAAGAGACACGACATGTATAACATTATATCAGGAACCCAAGTCATAAGTCTAAATCCTAATAGAGCCCCTCTTTTGTTGGTTTTTTTTTCTTAGCGTTGTCGTTTTGTTTACCTACCTCCTATTGTCTCTTCAATGCGGTTACATCCACATCTTGTGTTTCATGCAAAAATCCTACTTACAAATGAAGGGGAGCTTCGACCAAAAAAAAAAAAATGAAGGGGAGCAATAAAAATATGTCTATAGATGTGATGAAATCATTTCTTAACAGCATAAGCTTTAGAAAATGGTTTGTCTAATATAAACCAACTTTTCTTTAACTCAGTCAAATAGAAAGTACCAAGACTAAAAATTCAATGACCAAAAGAAGCGACCAAAAAAGTTAGAGGCTATGGCCCAACTGACAAAGAATTAGATAAACGAGGAACCAAAAAACAGGTGATCATGGTCTCTTGATTGCAAAAGAATGGAGAATGGAATGAATATGTTATGGATAGGATGATGAGTGGAGCAGCACACATATGATATCTCGTGCAACTGCAATATTCTTTTAAGTCAAAGGGCACGGTCCATGAAAAAAAAATAATCCACTGATTTCAAGAACAGATTGCACAATTATGTACCATAAGGTGTTTGTTTAACAAAGACACAGAAAAGTTGGAGACTGGGTCATGCGGTTCACTCAAAAAAAGACAGCCAAATGGGCACACTTGAATAAAAGTCTCTAAAAAAAGGACGAGCAATTTCTTTGAGATAGCGATCATGGGATGCGCCAATGAGAGCACGCAACTTGGTGACAGCCACACATAAGTAGCGTAAAAGGACTAAAACTGCATAAATGCATTATCTGAAGAGAGATCTTTTGTTTATCAGAATTTGCTATAAATAGAGTACATTGGCTACAAACCACCCATGCAGGCAAACCCAACTAATACTAGAAGTTATGGTGGTGGTTCTTTATATTGGGAAGGAAACAGAAAGTGAGCTGCAAAGTTGATGAAATACCTGTAGGACCAGTTCCATCGACGTATCTACAATGTGGGCTCCATGCATAAAGATCAACCAGATGCCCAAATCTGTTGATAGCAAGCAAATGATTTCATATAACAGCGGCAATTATCTATTGAGAATTCAACAATGGAATATGCGGCACTTTTATGAGGGTCAGAATATAAAAATTGAAGCATGTCACCTGTCACCGCCATTTCCTTCTCCATTGTCTATTGGATTTCCACCATAAAGTCGGCCAGGAATGGCATTCCCAATTGAAAAGTGCATGATGTCAACCTCATGGCCTTTGCATGTTTTGTTTGTGCACGTATCAGTTCCTTCCTTACACCCTCCCATCTAGTTAAAACATAAACATAGGTAGATTCAGTTCCAAAGGAAGTTACACTCCAGTCTATAACTAACATCCACAGATGTTGCAAAAATCATGAAACTTTAAATCAAATCCATCAGGGAAGGGGACAGCATGTAGGAAGCTTCAATAAAAGTAACAACAATTACATTATGATAGGAGGCACTTTCACCAATTTGGAACATTAGAGCAACTGAGGGGCATTTGGGGCTCTCCCTGCGTTGCCAAAAGGAAAATCAAGTCAACCCAAATATTCCATGACAGGACTGCAATGAAAATAGAAGAATTTGGAATCTCACTCTGGAAAGCATTGTTTATTTGGGTGATATTTTTGAGATTGATGTTAACTGATCTGAAGGACTTAGTTGTTAAATGAAACCGTGCAAACAATCAATTTCCACACATCAGTCTTAAGCAAAAAACTCAGTGTACAGAAGACGCATTAGAGCATTTAGAAATTAAAACAATCATTATTTAACAGTTTTAAGTGTTGACCTAAGTCGGGCCTGTTGTATTGTGACAGTATATAACACACGAAAAGATACATGGAGCAGCTAAAATCTAAGCAAAGAACAGACGGACCAGACCTAAGCTCACTGAAGACAATGCATCACAACGAGTTGGCAATATTTTCTAGCAGATAATCACATATCCAGTCGTGGCAAGAAAAGTATGTTCAGATTCCCACTTAGTTGCAAGATTTGACACCATCACTAACGATGCTGAATCGGTAAACAAAACAGTAACTCCAAAAAGGTAAAAAATGAAAGGACGTCACCAGCACCACTCAACATGAGTACTGCTTTGAATTGCATCAAATATAAGCTCACCCTTTAGAGTAAACATAGTTCCCATCAACCCGCAACAAGAAGAACACACTAGTCCCATCGTGCAGAGCCTGCCACCATTCGAACAAGCTTTATCAACCCACCAAACTCAAGGGCAAACACAAAAGAAAAGCAGAGAGTACACGCACCTTCACGATCATTTTCCCACCGCCATATTCCTTGTCAGCATCTGGGTCGAGTGCTGGAAGCAAAGAAAACTCAGACCCCTCGATATTCTTCCAATCGTCGCCGTGCCCATCCAAAGTGATGACACCGGGCCTGAAGCCGGCCTCGATTCGGACCTCCGACTCCGGCTCGCAGCTCCACTCGCCCGATTCCTGGTGCGAGCTGACTCGAGCGATTGGCGAAAGAGAGAGGAGAAGAAGAACAAGAGAGATTCGAGGCATTGTATCGCGAGCAATGGATCGAGCAAAATTGGATCTTTATCGCGCACGGTGATGCATTTCTGGATTGCCTCCAATCTGTATGGTGAAATGCAGCGCGCTAAGGTTGACTGTGATTTTTGGAGTTTTGGGTCTTCGTTGCGGAAATGAACAAGATAGTGACACGGATATGTTCTTGTCTGTTTGAATATTTGACTATTCTTCTATATTTTTTTTCCCTGTAGAGACTATCCTATTTTTTGAATTTAGATCCATAGAATTGACATTTTACATCATCATTTCTTTGAAAATCATGTAATAAATTTGTCCTGATTTAGCAGCATGTCCTATTTATCCAAACTTTACTACCAACATTTCATTAAAGATTCATATAAAAAGAATAAGTTTTATTTCATCGCGAGAGATCTATTATATAAATGCTACAATGCAATTGACCAGTCATGACGACCTTCCTTCAGCATTATCATAGGGACCCGAAATTGTTGCCCCATCGAAGCATCATCGTGAAAAGCACTCCGACTAAAACACTTTTATATTCAATCTAATTTACAAAAACTCATATCCAAACTGAAACGATAGTGTGGAGAGAGTAAGCACGAGATCGAGTGAGAATGAAAGTCATAGATGTAGATCGTATGCGAGCAAGTCGTAAATCTATTCCATTTATGACCCATTTAACACTCATATTATATTTAAACTCTTTTACTAGTCATTTAAAATAAATAACTAATTCAACTTATCATATATGATTAAGAAATGGGTTTATGACTCTTTTGGACATATCTACATATTCAAATCACATTGCTGATATGGAGAAATTATAAAAGGTAGATCGGAATCCGGTTTGTAGGAAAAATGCTATGCTTCTTGATCAGGGCAAAATGCTTGGCTTCTTTCCCTTCTTCCTTTCTTTTTTATAGAAAAAATGCTATGCTTCTTGATGTCACTTGAATCTGGTTTGCTCATTGCATGTTCATAGAAAAAGAAAACGATGCCGGTTCGAAATATTTAAGCAGACTCATTATCTTCTCGAGTGTCGTCTTTCGTGACTGATCAAGCTTAAAAGGGAGGTTTTGAAATCATATTTATTTATTTCGTTATCTTCTCATGCACCCTTGTTTCTTCAGCTAAAATGTACTCTTCCCAACTTTTGAAAGTCTAGGCTATCTCATGAATTTGCTCAAACGTAGCTCGTTAGAAGAATCGTCAAGAAAGACTCTATTCAATCTTCTTTCTTGCCATGACTTAGAACAGCATAACTCTAGCGACAAAAGACTTAGAATATCATGCGCTGCCCCTGAATTTGTCCTTCCAGATGTATGCAAACATCCACATATCCCTTTCAAAATATACGAGATAAGATTCCACTCGCACGACAGCATCTGTCCATGACCTGTAAAGTATCGGAACATCATGTGATCTGGATGTGAAAACTTATCAAATCCGAGCAAGGCCCTTAGATCACTTTAACCATCCCTTTGGGGTTGACTGTATTCCATTCTTGGAGAACGTCATTTGGCCTTTCCTTTAGACATCCCACACAATTTCAGAACAATTAATTTATCAGATATATTTAATCTATATCTGCCGTATATATAAAATAAGCCCACTTAAAATACAATAGATCTCTTACATCCAAAATAGGAGAAAGAAGTAGTCGTGGACGACTTTTCTTTTGAGAGTTGGTTCTGGAATTCCATTGACAGCGGCCACTCCTGAATCTTCTAACTTGCTTTCTTTGGCCTCTCGTGTCTTCCGCAGCTGACCATCACATCCTTTTCTAGTTCCATCGGATGGTGTTTAAGGTCGGTCGGTCGGTCGTCTAGGGATCCTATCCATTGAAGCTCCCTCCCTTGTACTAGGGGGGAAATTTTAATGGACAGAATCTACTAACGTGGACTATTCAACGTTAGCAGATCCTATCCCGTCAATAAAGTACTAACAAATGTTTGTCGAAAGGAGAAAAGGGTGTGTGGAAACGCCTTTATATTTTCTCGTAACTTGTTCTCTATCTAGAAAAGTAACTGCGTGTGTTGAAGTCAAAGCATTATAAAAGGAAAAGTGAGTCTAACTGGTCTCCTTAAACCCCACTTTGAGATCATTCTCGCATGTTAAATGTTTAACGTTGTCGTTTGACTTCGAAGAAATCACATCGGTATAAACAATTTATGTAGAAAATTTATCGAAATGACTATATTGGAATTATGCTAAAAGATTTAAGATTAAATTGATAATTTTGAAAGTTTATAACTAAATTGGCATTTGTACAATAGTTTTTAGATTGATTAGATAGTTTCCCTCTAAAATTATCACCCTTTGTCATGATCGCATTAGAATAATTATTAAAAAAGTCATAAACATATCACATTTGTGTATAATTCAATTTTTTAACATTTTAATTTGGCCAATGAAGTCACAAACATTTTGACGATTTTTTCATTTAATCATTTGGGAAAATTTTGGCATGAAATCGCTGACGTGGATGTTGGTAATGCCTTGGAGGATACTCAACACTAATATAGACAACTTTATAAAATTTTGAATATTTTTAAATTTATTTTATTTTATTTTCCTTTTTTTTTTTAAACTTTAGAAGCCTACAAGAGTCACCAACTTACTCTCATTGGCAGCTAGGCAAGGCTTGTGACCCTCACTTGGTTTGGGTGAGGCCCTCGCTAAATTTAGCTGAGGATCGTCAAGCCTCCCCTATGGTCGATTGGTCTTAGGCTTAGAAGAAAAAAAGAACAAGAAAAATGGAAAATTTTGGATAATTTCTAAAAAAATTATAGAAATTGCATGTCAATTGTGCCACATAGGACAGCTCGCATCCATATTAGTGATTTATAGTTAATATTGATTAGAAAGATCAAACTGATAAATTGTCAAAAGATTCAGAATTGAGTTGGTCAAATTAAGAGATTTATAATCGAAATATCATAAATTTAATAAGTTTATTTTTTTAATATAATTTCTCCGTCATTGAAGGTCAAAAGCCTTTGCTTTACAATTGAAGTATTTCTCATTTTTTTCACCTTTTCTTTTTGGATAGCTACCATGTCCAACTCTAGCAAAATAAGAATGGTTTTCCAGTAGTGTAAATCCAAGCATTATTTTAACATCAAATAATGCTAGCAACGGGAGAATCTCATACAAAATTAGAGATATATATAAGATAGTGATGTTACGGGTTTTTCTTAGGTGTTCAACCGTGATTTACGCATTTTAAAACATGCTCTTACAATTTGTCGCATTTTTCAGATTGTAAAGTCATTTTAGAATCAAAATGGATAGAATGACAAATGAATGATATGATTTGGAAATTCTAAAGCTCACGAGGGTATTTGACCCAATAGTAGCCAAACTTTCTTACAAATGGACGTCATTTCCTTAGAATTGGTCACGACACTCAACTTGTACTCCAGTTTTTGCGGAATTCATGTGGAATCAGTACGAGCATAATTACAAATTAATTCGATGATTTTAAAACTTTTAAAAATCTGGCGAGATGTTCCTTCTTCATATCTAGCGTTGCTCTCTATAAATCGGATGAAGGGTGGGAACCTTGAAGCACGCAAGCAAATTGGTTTCTAGAATATGGTCAATAGATTGTAACAGGGGTGACCAGTGACTGGTGACCTCACCCCCACAGCTTTCTAGTTCTCTCCCAACGATGTTTCCCAACAACTTTCGTCTACTTTTGTATTATAGAAGCTTTGATCCCTTGAAGGAATAAATAAACATGGTGCTTCATTCTCTAATCTTCTCAAGGCTTCCTTCAGGCGGGCTCACGAACCTTCGCTTTGACGTCATTGCCACCAGGAGGATGCATGAGCCATACCATAGCAGTAACTGTCACGGGGATGCATGAGCCAGGATGTTGCTGTATTCCTTAGTCAAAAGATTAAGAAAGAAGAGCCCAGAAGGCTCCCAATTTGTTGGATTACCAATCGGTTCTGTTCTCTTTTCTTTGACTTCCCTTTACGAGAACTTTGCTCAAAGCATTCCATTCTTCTTTTTTCTGTATAAATAGAGTCTCGTGGCTTCCCATTTCTTACTGTGAAGATTGGAGAGTACCAAACTACTTACGAGGCATTGATTGTGTTAGGAGTTTGTTGCCTTTACTTTGGCAATCTTTGGTTGTTGTCTCAGCTTTTGCTTCTTTTTCATGGCACCTCCGAATGAGCCACTCCATCCAATCTTCAACTTCTGCCAGTCCCATGTTGTCAAACATCACATCTGTTTGTCTCATGGGAAGCTATGTGTCAAGGGATTGCCTGTCCTCTCTGATGTCCCCGGTAATGTGACTTTCACTCCCTTCTCATCTCTCTGTGAACCTTCAAAATCCGATGCACCTCGGTCCTTGCTTCAGAATGTCCAGTCCATTTCACACAGAGGAGGCTTCTTGGGCTTAACCAAGGATGAACCATCAGACAGGTTGATGAACTCTCTGGGGAGGTTCAGTGGCAGAGACTTCTTGAGCATCTTCAGGTTCAAAACATGGTGGTCCACCATGTGGGTGGGAAGTTCTGGGTCTGATCTGCAAATGGAGACTCAATGGGTGCTCTTTAATGTACCTGAGGTTGATTCTTATGCAGTGATCCTGCCCATCGTGGAAGGGAGTTTTCGGTCTGCACTTCACCCTGGGAGTGATGGGCACGTCATGATTTGCATAGAGAGCGGTTGTGGCAGTGTAAGATCATCGTCTTTCCATGCAATCGCATATGTCCATGTGTCCAAGAATCCATATACCTTGATGAGAGAGGCCTATAGTGCTCTCAGGGTCCATCTCAACACATTCAGGCTATTGGAAGAGAAAGCTGTCCCTTCTATTGCAGATAAATTTGGTTGGTGCACTTGGGATGCTTTTTATTTAGCAGTTGAACCTGTTGGTATTTGGCATGGATTGAAGGATTTTGGGGAAGGCGGCATTTCCCCAAGATTCCTAATCATCGATGATGGGTGGCAGAGCGTCAACTTGGATGGTGAGGACCCGAGCAAGGATGCGAAGAAACTCATCCTGGGCGGGACCCAAATGACTGCCCGGCTTCACCGACTTGACGAAGGGGAAAAGTTCCGGAAGTACGAGGGAGGAGCCATGTTGGGCCCCAATGCTCCCGCTTTTGACCCTAGGAAACCGAAGATGCTGATCTCAAAGGCCATTGAACTCGAACGTGCTGAGAAGGATCTGGACACCGCAGTGCGAGACGGAGCCACTGGTTTGTCGGAGCTTGAGTTGAGGATTGAGAAGTTGAGACGGGAACTTGATGATATTGTTGGAGACGAGAGACAGAATGAGGTTACTAAAGGAGAGGGTCAAGGTAAAAGCTTTGGTATGAGAGCTTTCACTCGGGACTTGAGGCAAAAGTTCGAAGGCTTGGATGATATATATGTTTGGCATGCTCTTTGTGGTGCTTGGGGTGGGGTGAGGCCTGGATCAACTCATCTCATCTCAAAGGTAATTCCATGCAAGCTTTCTCCGGGACTAAATGGGACAATGGATGATTTGGCCGTGGACAAGATTGTCCAAGGTGGGATCGGTCTTGTCCACCCCTCCCAAGTCAATGATTTCTACGACTCCATGCACTCCTACCTCGCTAGTGTCGGCATCACCGGAGTGAAAGTTGATGTCATTCATGTGAGTTGTCTCTCTGTCAATATCTAGATTGGATTTTGCTAGTCAAGATTCTCATGATTCCCTTTAAGCATTTTAAGTGCAGGTTCTTGAGTATGTGTGTGAAGACTATGGAGGGAGGGTTGAGCTTGCAAAGGCTTACTACAAGGGACTGTCCAATTCCATCAGAAAGAACTTCAAGGGAGGGGGTGTCATATCCAGCATGCAACAGTGCAACGACTTCTTCCTCCTTGGGACCAGACAGATATCCATGGGAAGAGTGGGTAAGACCAAGCATAAGTTGTCCTTGGCCTCTCTCAAACTCCAAACCTTTCGAAGAATTTGTTCAAAAAATGGTCAAAATGTGGAAGCAGAAACTTGATTTTGAAGGTTTTAATGTGCAGGGGATGACTTTTGGTTTCAAGATCCGAATGGCGATCCAATGGGAGTCTACTGGTTGCAAGGAGTTCACATGATTCATTGTGCATATAACAGCATGTGGATGGGCCAAATAATACAGCCTGACTGGGACATGTTCCAGACAGACCACCTGTGTGCCGAATTCCATGCCGGCTCAAGGGCCATCTGCGGAGGGCCGATCTATGTCAGTGACTCGGTCGGGTGTCATGACTTTGGCCTCTTGAGGAAGCTCGTGTTCCCTGATGGGACCATCCCCAAGTGCCGTCACTTTGCCCTGCCAACCAGAGACTGCCTCTTCAAGAACCCCCTCTTTGATAACAAGACCATCCTCAAAGTTTGGAACGTCAACAAGGTAATGCCCGTCTGTCTGATAAATCTACCTGAGGGAACATTAGATTAATCAGACACGTCTTCTTATGGTTAGAAGCAAACTTTTTAATTTATTTCCACCAAGCGACGTGATCCATTTTATGATGTTCTGGATAAGAGTAGTCAAGGTGTCAATTTATCTTCTAAAACTCCAATGACAGATCCCCAGTTTGACTCGTCACTCATATCTGGCACCTTCTGAACAGCTGGTCAACCAAACTTACAACTACTACAACCAGAATATGCATCAACTAAAGATTTGTTTCCTTCCTTTTCCTTTCAAACATTGTTACAGTTTGGTGGAGTGATTGGCGCATTCAACTGTCAAGGAGCTGGTTGGGACCCAAAAGAGAGGAGGATCAAGGGCCATCCAGAGTGCTACCGGGCAGCCTCTGGATCTGTCCACGTGACAGACGTGGAATGGAACCAAATTGATGAAGCAGCCCAGATGGGTGGGGCTGAAGAATACGCAGTGTACATGAGCCAAGCCGAGAGACTCCTCCTGATGACCCGAGAGTCGGACCCAATCCAAGTGAACCTCACCCCGTCTTCCTTTGAGATCTTCAGCTTCGTGCCCATCATGAATCTTGGACCCATGAAGTTTGCCCCCATCGGTCTGTCCAACATGCTCAACAGCGGAGGGACAGTTCAAGAAGTGGGGCGCGAAGACTGCAGGAGCGGGACCAGGGTTCGAGTCAGAATCAAGGGTCAAGGTCGGTTCCTGGCCTACTCGAGTGGGTCGCCAGGAAATTGCCGTTTGAACGGGGAGGAAGTCGGGTTCGAGTGGTCGGTTGATGGCAGATTGGCCTTGAACGTTCCTTGGGTTGCGGTGGCTGGAGGCATTTCTGAAGTGGTCTTTCTTTTTCCACGTTGATTCCGTTGTTAATGCCGTGAGATTGAAGCGTCCGTTCCCGTGCAAGTTGTAAGATAGAATTGATGAACAAAAACAAAGCGACAATTGCTGGATTTCTTGAATTTACCTTTTGTCTTTTTATGGGAGTATATAATGCAGATGCGTAAACGAAGCTTAACCTACGAATTACAATGCACGACTTGCTGCCTTGGTATATTCCGGAAAATTATTTAATCATGTTTCATTTAATTTCACAATTATCATCCTTGTATGATTTCCATTTACAAGTTAATCAGGATGACCACAACATGGCATTACGAAAAAGGAAAAACAAATCTCCTCTTGAGGATCTATTCTTCTTTTGACAAAACGGTATAAATAAATCTCGTAAATATTGGTCTTATATATAATGCAATCCATGAATTTTTAATTTATTCAATATGGTCTCTAAATTTTACCATAATATGTAATATTGTTCTAGAACTTTTGATTTGTTAGACATTTCCCTAAACTCATTTTAGTCTTTGAATTATATAAAAATATTGTAAACCGTCTTTATATAATTTAAATTTAGGGATAGTATTGAATAATTTTATATAGTTCACGAACTAAATTGAACATAAATCAGAGAATCATATTAAATAAATTAAAAAATTAAAAATTATATTACATATTTAATCAAAATTCAAGAATCATCTATTATATCATTTTCCCTCGTCCTTTTTTTCATGTAACGACGCAAGAAAGGGGACATTTCATACCATATCCATTGGGGAGGGAAAAGAAAGAAAAGGACCGATTGCAGAATCTTACGTTATTCCGCAGAAATACGGGGGTGTTGCTGTAATTTGGGATAAATTTAATTGACGGGGGAAGGATTATACCCAGAAGAAGAACAGGATCGCAATAAAAAAATAGAAGAGGAGAGGACCAGTTGAACCAGTGTCATGGTCTGAAGCCAGAAACCAGCGGCTAGGGTTCGTTTTCCCTCCACTCGCCGCCCAAACGCATTCGCTCGAGGTGACGATTTCTCCTCGAGTCCGTCTTCTTCGCGCCATTACTGTCGCTAGGTTTTGCTGCTGTGATCGATTCCTTTTGTTTCCCTCTTTTTAGCAACCGATTTCTGATGTTTCGTTTTGGTTGCTTGTTGAGTGGACTTCGTGAGTGATTGTGCGTTCGTTTTTAACCCGCGCACGGGGCGTCTTGGGCATCGCAATGAAGGATAGGTTATTTCAGGGAATGCGTGCGCTCAATCGTGTTGTAGGTGTCGCGTGATGAGGCATTGGATGGGGAAGAGCGCTTTGAGATCGTCGTGGGCTATGTTTCTTCTCCACAAGCCGTTTCTCTGCCCATTTTCGCTTAGCTCCATTCGTCGAACCGTGCCATTGTTGGTGGCTTCGATGTTTTTAACTGTATTCCGCCGTTGATGGGTCCCTAGTATATGATTGGAAGTTGCTTCACTATATGTGTATGGTGTTGTTCGCAATCCAGATTTTAGTTTGTCAGTCTTGACTCTGCAGCGGTCCAGCTTGTTCGATAGTTTCAAGGAGCATTGTGGATGCTCATTGATGTTACCTTGAATAGCTGCGCTGCTCCTGGAGGAACAGTCCCTTGAAATGGCCCTAGAAAGCCTCTCTTTTTCATCTTTGGGATTCGCTTGAGAGAACCTTGAAGGTTTGAATAGCTGGTGTCCATAAGATTGAAAGTAAATTCTTCTTTGGCCAAAAGTCTACAGCATCGCTTCTGATTCTAGCAATATACTAACTTGATGGTATTGGGAGTAGTTGTTGGTGAGGTGGTTTGATAACAGTATTTACCCTTCTAGTGAGAATTGTTGCGTCAAGAGTCGTTTTCCTTTATCAGCTGTTTATGATGTCTCGCCCCTGTTTTTCATTTTGTTTCTCAGAACCAATGAATGGTTTTTGGTTCGTAATGCAGGAAAAGAATCATTGCCGCCATGTCTAATAGATCAGATTCTGATATAGATGATGATTTCCGTGACCTTTACAAAGAGTACACTGGTCCTCCTGGATCTACTACCGTCAATGCAGAGGATAGAGCAAAAACAACCAAAAGGCCTCATTCTGGTTCTGATGAGGAAGATGAACCTCGTGACCCAAATACAGTTCCAACTGACTTTACTAGCCGTGAAGCAAAGGTTTGGGAAGCTAAGTCAAAAGCTACTGAGAGGAACTGGAAGAAGAAGAAAGAAGAAGAGATGATTTGTAAAATATGTGGCGAATCTGGTCATTTTACTCAGGTCTTATTTATTCTTATGCATATATTTTTAGCTGTCATTTCACCCGATTCTTGCTTGGTGCATATACTGGTCTTTCTTAGTTGATGTCTGATATGTAAGAGGATAGGTTTTTTGGAGAATGTATACGTATGAATAAACAATTGCATTCTCGCGGTGGTATTCAGGTTTGTCTGGTGATTCATTGAGTTGTCTACCTGAAGATTCACTTTCTTTCCTGGCTGGTATTGTATGCATTGATGTGGATTTGGAGCCAGCCAACTTCCTTCCAGGTTCAATAATGGAATTGATATCCTGACTAGGACTCATATATGATCTGTGTTGATAATTCAAGTTCGATTGATGTTTGACTGTTTGTATGGAAATGTATCTTTTAAACTTTAGCTTTACCAACAGCTTCCCATGATTTCAACCTTGAGGTAGAAAGATACGGGTATTTGCTCATGCATGTGTGCAAATGGGGTTTATCACTAAAGGAGATTACAATTTTCAATACTTTAGGTGTATTTGTGAGTCTTGATAGAGTTAATTTCCTTCTGTATAGGATCTTATAGTCCTTAATGTTCCTTTAAACTAAGTTTCATGATTGGGACTTATGTTGCCTTCTTATTTGCAGGGGTGTCCCTCTACTCTAGGAGCCAACCGTAAGTCCCAAGATTTTTTTCAGAGAGTTCCAGCAAGAGACAGTCGTGTCCGAGCACTATTTTCAGAAAGAATGATACAGAAGATTGAGAAAGACACTGGCTGCAAAATCAAGATGGATGAAAAGTTTTTGATTGTTAGTGGCAAAGACAGATTAATCTTGGCCAAAGGAATTGATACCGTGCATGAGATGATTAAAGAGGATGGTGATCAGAAGGGTTCTTCTAGTTCTCGCACATCCAGATCTAGGTCACCAGTGCGCAGCCCTGTGGGTGAACGGTCAAGGCAGTCTCAATCCCAGAGGTCTCATCATGGTCCAGCTAGTGCAACACACTTCCAACAGAGGTTTAGTAGGCAGGAAAAAGTTGTTGAAGATCGTGTTCGTGATGATCTGAAAAGATTATCAAGGGGTTCTCCACAAGGTAGGCAAAGTGCAGGATATGTCTCTGGCATTGTAGAGAGCTGGTATAACCATGTCATAGAATGTTAGGCCAACAAAATCTTTATCCATCTGGGTGAAGTTGTTTTTGGATTGTTTGTAGTGGTGCTTGTTGCTTTTGCTTGTCTGCAGCAAAAGGTAAGTTCTTAAGTTCAAGCATTTAACGCCTGATTCTGAAGTATCTTGTCACGGATCATTTTGAAACAGAAGTTCTTACAGAAAGAATCTTCGGTCTTCATGGCTCAGATGGTTCGCTTTATCAATAACTTCATAATTTATGATTGAAGCTACCATCTTGAATAGCACCCCGTATCGAGTGCTTAACTCGCTCTTCCTTTCGTGAAGCTTATGGTAATGATAGGGCTAGAGATCATTCAAGCCGTTCAAAATCTCCAGCACGTCCCCACAGAGGCAACTCATATAACTCATATGATGGTCGTAATCAGAACATGGGTGCTTATAGGGCTGATGGTTGGGATAGTGAGAGAAGGGCAACAGATATGCAATCTGGAAGTCATCTTGAAATGCCTTCCCGTCCACAGACTTTGGAAGAGTTAGAGTTGGAATATAAGAGGGAGGCCATGGATCTCGGGAGAATTCGAGATAAAGAAGAAGATGAAGAGAATTATAGACATCGTGAGGTAAGTACTAAGAAGCGCGTTTCATGATAATGCTTTGGGTAATGCCAAGCTGCTCAAATATGTCAAGACTTTGGCACACTGTGTGCTTAAAGTAAGAAAAAGCATAATAATGTTTGGAGCTTTTTAAATCGATTCCACTGGATTAGAGCTGGTTGATTGGCTGTGGGCTTTCTGGAAGGAAACTTATTGAACAGCACCATTAGTTCTTCTGACTTGTAAACATAATTTTTTTACTTTATGTTGGGAAAAGGAAAGAGTTATATCCAATTCTTTTGGCTCTTGCAATATGATTGATGTCCATCTACTTGCTTAAGGTATGACTGGTTCTCATTAGAGTTGGGAGCTGGGTAGTAGAAGCTTTCTTGTACAAATTTGAGGGCTTTCCTTTAGGAAGTGTAGCTTGGAAAAATGGATTTTGGGTCATTTCAACTTTTGTCTCTTCCTTTTCTGATTATTAATTGGTTCTCTTAGATGGCAGTTGACCTGACTCTGTACTTGACAGATATGCATAACAAGATATTTATGATCACCAATAATGCCAGCTAGAACCTTCATTAGGGCATTTTGTCTTCCTTAAAGTTGTCTTCTGTCCTCCTATAGTACATGTTTCTGGCTTGATACAATCTCCATTTAAAGATGAACTGCTATTTGTTGTAGGTTCCTTTTTTTATCCTTAACACATTGTTGCTGCTTTTTATGGCTGTTAACATTCTCCTTCAGCTGTAATTTATATTCTTGTTTTGGTTCTACGGCTTTAAGGCTATACGGGAAATAAGGGAGAATTATTTGAAGAAAATAGCTAGCATGAGGGGTATGCATGCAAAACAGTGGGAAGAATTTCTCCAGTATGATGCCCAAAAGCATCAGCAACAGGCACGCCAGCAAATGCCTGGACCTGGTTTTGGTGGTTATACGCAACAAGGTTATTCTGACTTTGATGGCTCAGGCAATCCTCAATATGCCGGAGGGGGTATACCTGACGGTTCAAGGAATATTTATCCAAACCATATGGAAACTTATCCTTCTAGGCTGCAAGGTGCCTATGGGGACTTTCAGCGTCAAAGACAAGGTTATGGAAAAACTTATACGCGTTATTAATCTTCCTCGCGGGGAATATGCTGGGTGAGTTGTCTTTCTAATCCAGCTAGATTTATGCTTGGTTCCTTTTAAATCTGCAGTGATAGATTGGGAGCAGTGGTGATAGGTTAGAATACCTTTAGTGGTATGGAAACCATCTTATGCAAAATTAGCTGTAGTCAAGGGAATAACTGAACAAGAGACATCAATTTGTAGGTTTTATTTTTTCGATCTTCAAGACCTCTCCTTTTAGTCGTTCGTTTTAAAATTTGATTACAAAATTTCAGGGTCTGCATCCTGGTTGAATAGGTTTGGGCTGCAATGGAGCTTTTGTCTAGGTGAGTATGTCATGTTTCTAGACTCAATTGGAGAACAGTTCAACAGATTCATTGTCTTGGCACTCTTTATGTCAATGTTTGGTTGTTGAACTCAGTATTTTGTAAAGGAACAAGTGCTTTGGAGCATGTATTTGATGCAGTAATGCTTGATAGTAACTAGACTTGCGAAGTCTTCTGAATTTTATGCTAGTGACAGACAATATCTGACGAAAGTGTATTGCCATAGAAGTGTAGTATGATACATTCCTTTCCTTTCCTTTCTTTTGCCAAATCTGTGACACATAGTCAGAGGAGGGTAAGGATGGAGGTTGGTGGAGCAGCAAAGCAAGTTACATGTTTCTAGATGCAGTGTTGATTGACTGTCGATTTTGCTTTTTTCGGTGCTTGTTTCTATGAAATTGAAGGTACTGGCTAGTTTAATTTTTCTCAAGCCATTAATGGCTTGTGAAGCTGCTCTAGAGGTGCAAGCTGTTTGCAGCAAAGTTACTATTTGTATCAAATGTAAGTAGAATGTTCAGTGATAACTTTCTGCCCCTACTGTCTGTGCACTCAGTGCCTGTGTGAGCACCAGTATAAAAAATCACAGAAAGCTGGCTTAGTTGTTACCACAGTTCCAGGCATCCATTGCTCTTCCTTTCCATTTGCATACGATTACCAATTATGGGGTAAGATAGGGCCTTAATATAATCGGATATACAGCAAAGGATCTTAGGTGAAACTTCTGATGCTTAGGTTTGGTCTATGCTACTTTACCATCTTAATTGTGCCTTGGATGGCAGGTTCCCAAATTTTGTAGTCTGTACATTTCTTGCCTAAGAATACTGAGACTTTAGAGGGTATGCAAAAGTGTCGGGAGTGCTAACTGGAGAATTCTTGTTATTTGTGGAGAATTCTTGTTATTTGTGCATAAAATGCATCTTCTGTTTTATGCGTGGCAAATGAGGTGTGCACCATCCCCAGAACATGATTTTCACTCTATATCAGGAGGGTCTGGTCCCAGTTGTTGCGTTGAGAACCGGTGGATATTCTCTTGTACTGTGGATTCTAATCTATTGAAGTGGGGGGGCCTTTGTTCTGTTCTGTGTTTGAGTTTGGATGGTGGTTCAATTGACAAGGAGATGCAGCATGTATAAGTTAGGTGACTTCTCTGACCAAGTCTGGTGTTGAAGGGGAATCTGCTGACTGGTGTTGCCACCAAGAGTCCTTGTTAGCTTTGACTGGCCCAATTCATAGCATCTCGGGATTAAATCTCTTGCCGAGCATTTCCCCATGAGTGCTGACATTGGGTATATGGAATTATAATAGCATTCTGTCCGTGATATTTCGTCGAGAGGATAAATGATGGCATACTCAGAACAATGTCATTTTGGACACGATCGACAAATGGGGGGGTCTTCTTTGTGTGCATGTATTGGAATATTCTGCTTCTCAAGTAATGTTGGGTTCTTCACTGCTCCAGGGGTGTTAGCAATTCCGGTTTGAGTTCAATGATGATGAGATGGGGGTCCGTCATGCCTCCTAAGTGGCCGGTTGCAATTCCTCATCATCGTTGAAGCTCGGAGGAGCTCGAAAAATTAACTTTCACGCTGGGCAAGTATGGATACTTAATGCTCAGGTTGCTTGAGGTCTAAAATCCAATTCGATGCATAATAAATTTTTGAGATTAAAATTGAAAAGGAGAAATTATTTTGTCTTTCTTAATTATGATGTGAATGTCATGCTTTCATACTTTGGCTTTGTTTATTTCGTGGAGAATAAATTATGTGCAAAATCTAGAAATTGGTTGTTTATGTCATTTACAAAAATGAAAATGATTAGATATAAATTGATGTTGATAATAAAATTTTTTTTGTTGACTAATAATTTCAAGCAATATTGATAATAATTTCTAGTGATTAAATTCACTATTCGAATACATATGTTTACATTTATCTTATTTGGCTCATCTTTCAATCCAAAAAGAGAGGCTAACCCAGAGCTTATATCGACATTCTTTATCATATGTTTATATCTCGGTTGTTCTTCTTATGGTTAGATCTTACTACTTCTATTTGGCCTCATTTGATCAAAAGGAGTTGGATTTCCCTGTTTTGTCTTTCAACAAGACTTCTTCCCAGTGCTTCCTTGTAAATGAGTATAGTAGAAAGAAGTTCTACTCGACTTTTTTTTTTTTTTTTATAATTTAGGGGCACGATTGTAATTAGCTGGCCATATGGGATTGGCACGACAGTCATCGTGGTGGCCTCTTACTTAAATTAAAGCTCTCCAAGGCAAACATCAAACTCACCACCTTCAATCTTTGAGCTAAGAGTATGGGTATGCCTTTGGTAGCAATTGTTTATTGCGAGAGCATTAAATCTCATAAAGGCATAAATTCATATAAATGTAGACATGAGCCATGAATATAGTGCACGCTGCTCGTGTATGAGAATGATAACTCCCACTCTTTCTAGAGCATTAATCTCATAGCTTATCCTAGTAAAGTGGGTTCTTCGTATCTTACTTCCCCTATAAATTAAACGAAAGGTTCCTACTTCACAAATTGGCCATTATTGATTGATCGTGCTGAAGAGTTTTTTTTTTTTAAAGATCCCTTGCGTTTTTTCCATTTAAGCTTTGTTTATTTTACAGAAAAACATTTTTCGAATTTTTCCAAGTTTATTTTACGGAAAACAAAATATTCAAAAAAAATATTTTCGGTATTCTTTATTTACCTTTAGATAACGTCACCTTTGGTAGCTAGTCTCGACCTCATCCGAAGCGAGCCGGTCACTGTCGACAATGAGTTCGTGCTCTTTGAGAGCCTATCAAGATTTGTGAATAAAAGAAGCAAGAAAATTAAAAAATTATATTTTTATTAATTTTTTTAAATTTCAAACGAGTATAAAAAAAGTATTGTCATTTTTTTTCGTAAAATGAACTTACACGTGATATATTTCCGTTTTCTTCGATGAACGAGTACGTAGATGACATGACAAGGCGGAAAGCCTGTGGCATAGGGCCATGCAGAAGTAGCCGTTGCCGGCTCTCGAAACGACGTGACGTTCCAAACCCCCGCGCCGTTTCATCTTCGTCAACGGAAGGGAAACGACATGGCCCCCCTTGTCTTCCTCCCTTCCTGATCGTTCTGGTCTCGTGCTTTTTTCTTTATCGCTCGTTTCAATTTATTATTATTATTTTTATTTTGTTTTTGGCCCAAGCCGGTGCCGTGGATCGAGATTTTTTCCATATTTAGAAAAGTTGTCTGTTGATAGAGCCCGGCTCCCAAAGCGAAATTCTCTGTTCGGGATGGAAGTTTGTCTCTGCAATGCGAATCGCTCTCCAATTTAGGGCTGCTCGAGCTGATCGAAAGGTGCATTCTTCGACATTGTTGTTTCTTTTGGTCGTAATCAAGGATATTTCTGCCATTTTTAGCTGGAATTTGACGAAGACGTAGATGTTGGGTTCGTTTTTTGTTTTTCCTTTTTTTTTAGCTGCTCTGATATTGGCAATGCGAAGTGGCGACCTTTTTTTTTTTTTTTTGGTATGTGCCGATTGTTTGTTTGAGCTTTGGTCAGAAGAAGCCGTGGCGGTTTTGGAAGCTGCATTGTCGTTTCTGAGAAGCTTTGCCATTTAGATTAGCAGCTCGGTTGTATTCTCCGCGATAGTTTTGGTGTTTGTCGACGTCTGACGTCTTTTCGCTTTGAGAGGAGACTTGTTTGAACTCTCTGAAATCGTTCGTTGTTTGTGTTTCTTGCTCTTTTGCTTCAGATTTGTGTCGGGAATTCGGCTTCTATGCTTGTGGTACGTTTGAGATTGTTGAAATGAGCGAGGTTTCTGGCTAGGTGCTGGGCAAATTTCTATGTGCTGATGATGACACCGTCGGACTTTGTGCTGGTGTTTGGTAGTGGACAGGTCACAGGTGCAGCTGGTTTTGGAAGATTGTGCCTACCGAATTTTCGGATAGTGGGGTCTTTCTCCCCTCGTCAATAAAGTCTTGATTTTGTGTAATGAAATGAGGTGTGCATCTTGAGCTGACTCACAGAATGGGACAATTGGAGACAAAGTCCCCAATGAATTGGCAATTCCAGAAGCTATTTTGATATTACTGCATGTCAAGGTTTCTAGTGGAATTGGTAACTTCAGTTATTGAGAAGGTTGAAAGAGAAGTATTGTGAAACAAAACACTTTAATGGATAACTTAGAACTGAGAGACGGCGAACTGGAAATCGATCTTGAAAATGGTGGGGCTACCAGTGAAGAAGATGGAAGTAAAGAACTTGCTTTGGTAAAAAATTCACAAAAGAACAAGTGTCTCAAGAGGTCTTTGGGTGGGAGCTTCGTTATAGACAGATCTATCAAGAGCGAAGCAGAATTTAGTGTAGAATTGTGCAGCACTTCATCTGTTGGTCAGGTTTCAAATGGGAATCTAGAAGTTTTAGTGGACAGGACATCAAGAGAAAGTAGCCAGGAAAATGTTCCATTCTTGGACAAGAAATATGTGAAGGAAAAACGACCTGCTGCCAATGCAAGAAAACCTCCCAAGCCACCAAGACCGCCAAAAGGTCCGGCTTTAGATGCTGCTGACCAGAAGTTCGTCAAGGACATTGCAGAGGTTGCTATGAGAAAGCGCACAAGAGTCGAGCGAATAAAAGCTCTGAGGAAGAATAAAGCAGCCAATGCATCTGCATCATCTTCGAGCAGCAGCATTACTGCCATGATAATTACTCTTCTTTTCTTTGTTATCATTGTCTTTCAAGGTACGGAAACACTGACACTACTCACCTTAGTCTGCTTCCCAGCCCTGCGCCTCTTCTCTCTCTCTGTCTCTGTTTATTTTATTTTGGGGGGAGTGGGGTTGAGGTGCGCGATGATAAGTAAGTCCACAAGTTAAGTCTAAGTGTTTAGACTCTTATTATTCCCCAATCCCTTTTAAGTATCGCTGGTATGAGGATCAATGTACTCATTTATCAACTATTTCTTGTCAAATGAACATTGCAGAAGTCTTCATAGAAAAATTACTAATTTAGGGTGTAGGTAATATATAACTTTGCTCATCAAAGACTTATTTTGTGCCAGGCGGGTGGGACAAGACCATTCTATTGGGACTGTTATTAAGGACCAGATACGATAACTTGGAGACTTTTAGTAATTACTTGGGGACTCTTTGCCCCACCTTGCCTCACCATGGATCCATTGTCGAGCATGTCTCCCATTGTGTCTCGAATAAATGTTTCACATGTCAGCAAGAGCAAAGAATGCTGCTCTTGAGTATTCTGACTTTGGAATGCTACTTTAATGCATGTATGATGCAGAATAGATAATGCTCTCAGCAGCTTGCAGTAGATTATATTGTGAGATAATGAAACTAAAAGCATGTTCGAACAACCTCCCTCTTGTACCTTAGGGACAAAACATATATTCTTTTTCTGATTGCTGAGTTCCTTATTCGTTATGGTCACCTTCTTCATTATGTCAGTTATCATCCTCAGATAGCTGAATCGAAAATGTCATGAGTGTTCTTAGGAGAAAAGAGTTTTCATACTCGATTGTATAATCCTTGAAACTGTTGTCTGCTTTTTAATTGTCACTACATGTCTTCTACCAGGCCTGACAAATTGTAAAAGTGACATGCTCATGCTCCCAGTCATTATTTTGTTGTCTTGCTCAATATTGCCCCTTGCGAACTTTAAATTTTTGAGACACTGGTTGACTGAATATCTTCTTAATTGTCCTTTTTCTTTGCTTTCAATGCCATTAATCCTGATGCAATACTTCATACGTATGGAAGAATACAATGATTTTGTGTTTGAACATCCACATGCAGGAATTCGCTCCAGGAGCAGAGTTGGCTTCCAGGATTCTCCTGTGCCATCACTTATCATGAACGAAGAGCTGATTTCAGTTCAGCATAATAAAAACCTGGCTTCCCATGTAAGTACTAGCCATCAATTGGACTTCTGTTGGTAGAATGAGTGCTAGATTGCCTGTTTCTGGAGTTAAAAAGGTTCTTGATGAGATATAGTATCTTCCCATTGAAAAACAACGAACATAAAATCATCTGTCATGTAGATAATTATGCACATGTAGAGGGATTCTCTTCTAAGTTCGGAGGGCCACTTCAGCTAAAGGATGACAGTCGTCACGGAGAGAGGGAGAGTCTGACATTGACTCAGAACTCTGGTTTCAGCTTTGTCAAGTTGACAGTGTCTGTGTTAGCATTGGTATAGATGATCTGACGCCATTAGTTGTGGTGGTGTTGGAGGTGGACCTGTATTTGCTGCTTTGGTGACAGCTGGAGGTGAGGATAGTGGTGGCAGGACTGTAGGTGCCAATGATTGAGGAACAACATAGTTATATTAGAGGGCAGAGCCCGCTGACTATAGATCAGCTTTTGTTTGCAGTCTGTGGGCGAAATAGCCTCCAACATGTCTCTTCAATGTATTCTAAAACTATAATTCTTCTGAAAAGCGAAGTTCAAACAGTTTTGGATTGTCTTCTTAGTTCAAACGCACGTCTGGAAGAACTTCATCCATGTTTCTGACATTGCGTCTCTCTTATGTGGATCCAGTCTGGCAGACGGACACTTTCTAGTTCGACCTCTGGAAAGGCAGGTAAATGTGCAGCGTAATCGGGAAGAATATCATTTGTTACTGATGTACCAACAAAATAGAGGCATGGATCACAATTGCCAAGCTTCATGGGGGAAAAGATTCAGGAAAAAGGCAGCCGGCAGTAGTTGTTTGGTCAATGATGGGACGTAGGATCTACATACTAACTTTGGTTAGAGTTCACAAATTACAGGATTTCAATACTAGATTTGTTTAGGATTCAACATCGCTGCTAGTGCTACAATTAGGTGTGTAAGCGCACATTTTGAAACGCAGAGGGAGGTCCTTGCATTTTTCGTCAACATCCGTGGCGCCGAGCAATTTACACTTTGTCCTGCACTTTTCTGGATGAGGATAACCGAAGTTCAGATGTCTAAATTAATCCTCCGATAGCAACGATCACTGTCCCACCCGTTGCGTGATTAATGATTCGATTAGATTTCAGCTGGCTCCAAAATTACGTACATCAAAGATAATTTGAACATGTGTTTACCGTACTCCATGAAATTCCAGGCGTCTGGACCGACCTGGTAAGTCGATGTGGAGTCGTGAAGAACTGCAAATGCCTTTGTTGCTTAACAGGCCTTAAAGCGATGCAGAGTCAAACTCTGTCGCCGAGTTGTTTTGACTTGCTAGTTTCGTTCACGCAAAACTCTCTTGCCCTCGTGTGTTCTGGAGCAAACAGAAGAAGGAAAGGCAACGTACAACGTCTAGGGAGGACGTTTTTAAACTTTACTGCTCCCCTCTTTTGACTGGGGCTGAATCATCATTCACTTCAAGGGAAATTACGCAACATCTCTCAAACTTTGGGAGATAATATATGTTCGGTCCCCTACTTTCGATTATCGCATAAAACTTCCCAAGTTTTTAATCATTTCTAGCTTTTGCATGTTTGATGCATGTGATTTTTAGGAAATAGAAATATAATTTCACATCATTTTTTAAAAGGGATTCTCTCTTAAATCTTTAATTGCTGTGAAGAAGAAAATACGGATGATGGGAGATAAATAATTTAATAGAGTCCTTATAATAGAAAAAATAAATTTCAACGATAGGTTTTTGAACATTATGTGGTAAATATAGAATGATTTAATTGAATTGATAATATACTTTAAGAAAAGTGATAAATACAAATTGAGCAAAAAAGAGAAAATCCTCGATGACAAATGACAAAAATTGTTTACTCTGTGTATATATTTAGAGGGTTAATCAATGCAAAAAATAATAATTTTGCAAGAGTATTTAAACTTAAAAATGAAATGGTATCCCCAACTCATTAATAGTCATAGTGGACCGACGTCTAAGGTGATTATTTAAAATATCTTTTACTGATCAATAATATTTTTGCATCAACTTATCATTTCAAAGTACATAATGAATGTTGATATATCTCTTTCCTTGTTACTTAATTGTGTTTTTTTATTTGAATATCTTTGCAGCTCTAATAATATTTTCATCGATCTTTAAATTTTTTTATTTCAACAGAAAATATAACGAAGGGTTGAGTAAAAGAAAATTCGAGATTAATCCTATGGAGTCCTCCTTCCTTCAAAATTGGATGTGAAAGATTCATTTCATCCGGCTCAAGTAGGTACACCAAATAAAAGCCGATTGTGCTTGGGCTATGAGGGTTTTCAACCACATGGTCGAGGGGTTCAAGGCATGACATTAAAACTGCTATAGAGGCTTTTAACCATTAGACAACGAAAGTTCATGGGACAATTTGTACCGGTTGGAAATTTAGAGGTAGATGCGTACTCTTCCAAAGCTAGAGAGATTTTTGGGTAATTTCTCTAAAGTGACAATGAACTTTTAAGTTGATTACTTGAGTTTCAATTTCAACTAATGGGTCAACCACTTCAAATTTATTTTCAATTGGAGCATTTTCTGGCACAATGGACGTGTATGTTAGCAACTTTTGTAGCTTGGTCAATGGTTTAAAAAAACCTTCGTCACTTGATTGATCTAAAACGGAACGTGCACGATCCAGACTGTTCAATGCAAGGCCCAGCTCCACTAATTTGAGCACGACTTTTACTAATTTATTATGGACAAGCCCAGACTACAAGTTAGGCCCGATCCAGAGGCCTGGTCCGATTCGGGCCCGTCCATTTTATCAGATTTTCATGTTAGCACGAGATTGGCTTTGGAGCATGGTCTTGGATTTCAGAATTTCAATCCGAATACTAAGTCAACCGGATTAATTAATCTTGATGGGACCGTCGATCGGATTTGACACACTTAAGGACGGAAGAATCAACCGATCACTCGGCAGTCTTAATTTGACATTCTCATAAAACGTCAAATCGAGACTAGAGAAGCTAAGTTTTTATTAAGAAATAAAATAAAACACTGAGCTTTTTGTTTGAAAATAGATCACGAGCTCATAATTTGGACATTTTCTAATAGTGTTTGCCTTTTTAGGAACTTATCGAGTGGGTGCTGTGTGACGAATCGTTGGTGCTAGCTCAACGTGTTCCATCCGAAAATCGACCGTCTATCCTTAAATGGCCACCGAAGACAAGTTAGGGAACTAATTGTGCGTAAAATATAGGATAGGAGCCAAAACCGAATTTGCCCAGTGACGAGAGAGCCGGTTTTGTAATCACCATCCGGCCGGATCGAAGTGACATGCCGGTCTTGTCCGGTCCGGTCCAGGGCCGATCCGATTGGGCCCCACATCGCTGAACCGACTCTCCCACTCGCTCGACTGCTGTTCAGAGCGTCGCTGGCTGTTCGCGCCTCGTTCGAATTCCTCCCAATCCCTAAATCCCCGACGATCGAAGAACCGAAGTGGAGGATTTGGCGGGTCAATACGTTCGTTCTGCCTTCCCGAGCTGCATCTTCAATCGGCTTCCATGGCTTCGGCGGAGACTCCCGCCGTTCCAGAATCGAAGGTACTCCATAGCGTCGTTCGCCTTCGAGTTCTGGTCGGTAGCCTTTTGGGGTCCGACTCTTTGATTGGTTTTTGCAGGACAAAGCGACGGCTGACGCGAGCCCCGCGGTCGACAAGTACAGCGTCGAGGCGGCGGAGGGTTTAGCGAACGAGGCACTGGTACGGCGCTCCAATCTCACCCGCGTTCTTTACTGTAATCTATGTTCTCTCGGAGAACGGTTGGATTGATTTTCTAAGAGCCGCCCTGAAATTTGCAGCATCTTCCCATTGCGGACGCGGCGCCTATATACGAGCAACTCCTGGCAGTGTTTCCAACTGCTGTGAGTTTCTTATATACCAGGCAATTTGTCTCTCAACTGTTAGCATTAATTTGCGGAGTTTACACATCGCTTTGACTTCAAACATGGCCTGCAATACAAACGAAGTTGCTGCTAATTTGCTAGAAGCTGTCTTGCTCCCGGTTCTCGCTGCTTTGACTGCTTTTCTTAATGATAGTAGTGTAATGGATACTGGGTGCACTGCGCTGTTTAGGCATTATTGTTTGGATAATGTCGAATTGGATTTTGTTGTTTGAGGCAGTTTTTTCTTTTTTTCTTTCTTTGCAAGGTTGTGGTGGTCAGTGGTAAAAGAGCAATGTACCTCTTAGTTGCTTTAAGCATGAAAGCAAGCATATGTGTTGATTTTGGGCTTTTCCTTTTTCATTTAGTGCTGGTTGTGAACTGATTTGATTTTTTTTTTTATCTCTTCATTATATGAGGTTTTTTTTTTGGGTATTTGTTGGAGGTGCTTTGGGTTTTATTAGTGTCATGCTGCAGATGCACAAGACCTGATGAACAACTTGGCAGATTTTAATTATTATAAGTTTTTAGAGATGGAGTTTCCCTGACTAAGTGATGTAATTATTCTCGGTTTCCTGGCTGTCCTGCTAGTTTTTTTGTTTTTGGTAAATCTGTCCTGCTAGTTTGTTGGGTACAATACTAGAAAGAACCTACTGCCTGCTTCCTGGCTGCCTTTACATTTGACTTATTTCTGGGAATAATATTCTCTTTAAATCTTAGGTGGGTGAAGATTGTTTTAGACGTCTCAATTGGGGCTGATATTGCTTTGTGTGATCTCGATAAAGAAATTGACCATCTCGTGACCAATAGGATTATGGTGATGCTTTCCATAAGTATTGCGAGTCTTAGATTTTCTTTGTAGGCGCAAACCTGTATAAGTTGACACTTTCTTTTACTTCTAATGATGTATTGCTGGTATGATTATGGGAACATGCATTGGGGTAAAAGATTTCATGGTCTCCGAAGTTGTACTGTTTAATGTGGTTGGGCATCATGAGGTGATAGTATTGATGTTGTAGGTAGAACCTCTTTTGGAAAAATGAGTTTGTTTCTTTCTTTCTCATGCTGTCTCCTTAGAGTTTTGTGTAGCAAGTGACTAATCCATCTGCCTTTGCCCTCCATTCTCCAGGCGAAATTCTGGAAGCAATATGTAGAGGCTCTCATGACTGTGAACAATGACGATGCTACTAAACAGATATTTAGCCGGTGTTTGCTGAGTTGTCTCCATGTTCCTCTATGGTACTTTTTCTCTCTCCTCGTCTGGCATTGGTCAGTCCTTTTGTGCAGATTTTAAGTACACATATTTTGAATCTCTAGATCGCGGTTCTTATATTGGCTATTTGTGCTAGGAACTGGTTTGATTGCTCAACTTCAAATTAGCACCTTATGGGTTCTCTCATATTGATTTGATAATGCACCACCAAAAGGCACTAGTTGTTGGATTTTTCAGGGAATAACTCTAACAAGGGGCTTTGATACCAAATTGATGTGCTTGGAGAGGTAAAAGATAGCAACTAGAACAAG
Source organism: Melaleuca quinquenervia (assembly GCA_030064385.1). Lineage (NCBI taxonomy): Eukaryota > Viridiplantae > Streptophyta > Magnoliopsida > Myrtales > Myrtaceae > Melaleuca > Melaleuca quinquenervia. The sequence continues at coordinate 4,273,882 of CM057728.1, read as the reverse complement.
AATAAGGGCTAGAATTGAGATGAATGGAAGCTGGAACAAAACAGATGTAATCTAGGTTTGATAGAAATCAACATGTTTATTGAAGTAAAAAGAAATAACAATAGATTGATATGAAGGGTTATTTACGCTGGGGTTGTAGATGTAAGACAGCATCAACTTTGATCTAGCCTAATGACTTCAAATTTAAACCATTGGAGCTCATTAAAAGTCATGTAACTGGTGCATTACTGTTATTAACCTAATAACACAATGAAAAACTAAATAGAGGAACACTTAAATTACTAACTTCTCCTTCATCATGATACTTTGGAACTGTATAAAATATCACCGAAAGATTTATGATTTTGTTATTCCTGCTCATGGAGGGTTTAACTAAAGGCTTCAGTTGGCAAGTTTTCGCAAAGCAAGAGGACTTTGACTTTTGGTGATGATTTGGTACAAATATCAATGATGATTGAAAGGAATTCACCATGTCACATGATTTAACACTTCAACATTTGAGGTTGGGTTTTCTGCAACCAAAGAAGAAGGATGCTGGCCAAGAAGGATAACATGGGTAAAAAATAGCTAGTGAAATGATTGGATAAGGCAGGTATGGAAGGGTTTTTTGAGAGCGGTTAAAGAAGATTGATTTAGAGTATCTGAGATTATGCCAGCGAGGTCTTCATGGTCAAGCTTGATTCTTACAACCCAAGGGGGAATGATGAAGGAGCAATTATACTATTTAGTAATTTTAAGAGTTGTGGTTTTCTTTTAGTCTTTCATTGTGTAATTCGTTTAATAAACAATCATGTGCCAATCATGTGACGTTTAATGAGTTCCATTAGAAGCTTTTTCCGGTTCAAGGTTTGAAGTTGTCTTTCATCTATAACCCCAGCATAAATAGGTGTTTAGTTATAGTGCCATTATTTTTTCTCTAAAAAACGTCATCACTTCTTCATATACACTAAAATTTCTAGATTCTGTGCCAGCTTCAAATCTTCTCAAATCTAGCCTTATTTTTGGCTCAATTTGCTTTCTTTACTTCTCCAATTGCTTCAATTGGTACCAAAGCCCCTTGTTATGGTTTTCCTATATCAGAATATCTTAGTGTATCTTATATTTTTACGTATCTGTAAGAAGAACATGATGGAGAAGGAATTAGGAAAGATCTTTACTGCTAGAGAAGGCATCTCCAAATGTGAAGTTGAGCTAGTAGTCACATGTTACATCAGATATTCTTTTTTACCTTTTCATTCAACTTTGCCAATTGGCTTTCCTTAGATAGAAGGTAAAATGGTGCTCGGAATTGTGTCAAATTTCTTGATCATCCAACTTTGTTGAATAGCTTGAACGGAAAACTCATGCAAGAAGAAATTAGTTGTAAGAAATAAGAATTATTGAGGAGAACATTGTGGCACAGCTTGTCCAGATGATGGATTAGTTGGGCAACCCTTGGGTCACATGCCCATGAACTAGTTCTGTTAGGCAAGTTATGCATGCTCTTTTACTGGGACTGAGTTGTTGCATCCGTGTCCTATGTAGGATCATTTGGGAATCTGGAGTATTGGATCCTTAGATTAGAGATCAGGGATATTAAGACCCTAGTAATCTAGAAATATACATTTTAGTTGTACATGGGATGTCCCATGGACCGTAGTGATCCTATAAATCTCTATCAATTGGGATCAGAGCCCTATGAGGACCCTTAAATTAAGACTTACTTAAGGACAAAATGGTCCTTTTGTTTGAAAATTGGTGGTTACAAGAGGGTAAGGATAGGATTGAATTTCAACAAAGACTTGCAGTTTTTGCAAGAAATACAAATGGGATTTGGTCTTTGAAAGGCTAAGAGTGCAAGTTGCTTGATTTACATATCATTTGTGCGATTGAAATATGTAACTTTTATGTAATTGTGCTGATATTTTGTTTATCTGACACAAACTTCTTGAACTGTTTTGCTTTGATCTGGATGCCTTCATCGCTCCCTAAGAGAAGTCAAAAAGTTTTGAACTTTTAATTGCGGTTATTATAACAAGCTTCAATCGGTTATTATAACAAGCTTCAATGTTCAATGTTTAAGAATTGTTACACTGTCTTTCTTTACATGATGAGAAGCTAGGAGTTCACATTTTTTGTGTTTCCTAATGTCCTCGTTTGTAGGCGGTGCTACATTCGTTTCATTCGAAAGGTCAACGAGAAGAAAGGGGTCGAGGGTCATGAAGAGACTAGAAAAGCATTTGATTTCATGCTTAGTTATGTGGGTGCGTTGTCTCCCTTAAGCCTTTTGGTGCAATGTATCATGGCATCAAATTTGAATTTTTGGGAAATTTTTTATCTTCACTTTTCAAACAGATGAGTTGCTAGTATATGTTCAGGATAGGGAATTGGCTTACAGAATTAACAAGTCAAGGATTGAATCTATATGTCCTTATCTTGAGTGGTCCATTTATGATTTTACGCATTGATTAGTTGCTGACTCGGTGTGTAATGGGATTAATGTGCATCTCATCGCTATTTTCACGAGGAAATTCAAGGTAAGCTGATGACATGTGCTGCATATTTTTACTAGGTTCTGACATAGCATCTGGGCCAGTCTGGATGGACTACATAACGTTTTTGAAGTCACTGCCGGTGCTGTGATACTCTCTTCTCCTTTACACCTTGGTTTTGAAAGGGGTTCACCATATGGATGTTTTTCCTTTGCCCTTAGTGTGAGATGTCCTTGCAGGCTCTAAATGCAGTGGAGGAGTCTCAACGGATGACCGCCGTGCGCAAAGCATATCAAAAGGCTATTGTCACTCCTACCCATCATGTTGAACAACTTTGGAGAGACTATGAAAACTTTGAAAACTCTGTCAGTCGTCAGTTGGTAATAATTTGTTATAAGATGGACGAGTTTTTTTGATTGTTCACAGAAGCATGTGTTAGATGTATCTTTTGATGGTCCAGAATTTCACGGGAAGACGTATATTATGATTTACCAGGCCAAGGGACTTGTATCTGAATACCAGCCAAAGTATAATAGTGCAAGGGCCGTCTACAAGGAAAGGAAGAAATACATTGATGAAATTGATTGGAGTATGCTTGCAGTTCCACCCACTGGGTCAAGTAAGGTAATTTCGTCCTATTTACTAAATGATCCCTGCAATTTTGGCTTGTATATGAGGTGAAAAGATTCAAGGTCACGTTAGACACATTTCTCAAGTTGATTGGAAAAGATGAGTGCCTTTGATCGGAAGTTGGCCTGAGATTTTCGCAAAGATGTTCCAATTTTTTGTCTATACAGTAGTTCAAAGTGGAAAGCTTTTGTGAAGGTGTGAATGAACAATTTTGAGGATTTAGTTACCTGGCTTTATGTCACTTTGGTTCATGAGGCCTGTTTAGAAGCTTGAAGTTGTTTCTCTCTTTTACATAAGTAGTGCGACTATGAGAAAAAGGATTAGAGCTAATATGACAATATAGGAAACCCAAGATTACATAATATTAGACAGTCAACGTATGCATTTCTATGATACAATTTCCTATTCTTAACATCTTAAGCTGGAGCCTACGTATCATGAATGCCCCAGCTTGTACATATATAACTGACTTGGCCACTACTGAGAGCCTTAGTGGATATGTCAGCTGACAGAGCATTGGTATAAAAATGCAGTCCTGATTTCCCAATACTAGAGTTTTTCTCAAACAAACGACAGTCAACCTGTATATGTTTCATCCCCTTTATGAAAAAGGGTTTCAAAGAGATATGTATTGCTGCCTGATTATCAGAGAATGTCATTGATTGCAAGTGTGTCATACCCATTTCTTTTAGTAAGTTTTTCAGCCAGATCAACTAGAAGTGGTTATATCTGTAGCTCGACATTTAGCTTCTGAGCTAGAGCGAGCTGCAATGTTCTGATTCTTGCTCTTCCAGGAGATTGGATTTCCTCCAATGAACATGCAGTATCCAGTACTGTGGATCCTGGTTGAAGGGACAACCAGCCAATCAGCGTTATTGTAGCCAACTATCTGAGTGTTGACATTTATTCCGATACAACAATCTGCTGCTGGGTGCACCTTTAACCTACTTCACAATTCCAACCATGCATCCTAGCGTGTTTTGTCAACATCCTTTAACTGACTCACAATACTAAAAGCAAAATTTATGTCCAATTTAGTAAGCGTGAGATGGTTCAGTGTACCAACCAGTCTTTGGTACCTTCCGGGTTTGGGAAAGGGCTCCCCCTCACCTGTTAATAACTTGACATTTGGAACCATTGGAGTAGTAACAGACTTTAAATTAAGTAATATGATTTCCTAGAGGATATTCAACAAATAATTTCTTTAAGATATATAAATGACACATTCAAACTGAGTGACCTCAACCCTGAGAAAGTACTTTAGAAGCCCCAAATCTTTGGTGGTAAACTGTGAATGCAGATGAGCCTTCAGTTGAGTAATGCCCACTGCATTGTGTCCAGTGAAAACATTATCATCGACATTTACATTAGAAGTGTACATTTTCCCCTTAAAAAAATGTAAGATACAGAATGATCTGAATGACTGTGAGACCAAATCCCAGAACTCCAGAACTGAACCGACATCTAGATTGAAGGGCGAATACTACCTCCTATTTCTAACAAGCAGGTTGAATGTCAAAGTATGATAGGTTGAAGGGTGGTTTTACTTAGCTTTAACTTTCTGTGGACTTAACTTGATGTGTTCTTTCTATGGACTTGCATTTCAGACTGTGCCCATTTTTAGAGGTAATTTTTGTGGAATCTCTGGAACAATAATGAGGCATGCGAAAAGAAGTTAAGAAAGGGAGATGAGATGTGAGGCTGAGAACTACAAACTCACAAGAGAAAATATTTTTGGGGAAAGAATCTTCCTGTTGCTGACCTTAACTGAATTCTAGTAGTGCTCTTTGTTTTTTAGATTCATGGTGGACCTATTATGTGATATTCTTGCTATGAAGTAGAAAAATTTCCTGCGAAAGTGAGTTATGCTTCAGATTGGTTAGCAATGCTATAATGAATTTATGCTTCCCACTGGAAGATCCAGTAAGGTTATGTATTTGTCTAGATGAAATAGTTGTGTACTGTTTTGGTCAGAAAAATTGCTAAGACAGAACATAAGGTAGTGATGATGACACCAAATAGAAATTTTTTGAGCTTCGCACAACATTTAATAACTTCAGGTTAGGCATTGTTCATTTCTGTGGGGCATAGTGACTATAGAATGATTTCTTAAAGTGCTTTTTGTAATTTTTGGAATGAGTATCAGCTAGCACCATTACTTTCAGCTATTGCAAAAGCATACCTAGATATTGTGCTCTTGTTGAATTTTCTTGTTTTGCGTAAACTCTCCTATCCATTTACCAGTTTTCTTTTCTTGAATTGAGTTTCTCTCTGATCCAGTTGTGATGAGTGATTCTTAGTTGTGTTCTACTTTTCTTTCAGGAAGAATCGCAGTGGATGGCATGGAAAAGGCTTTTAGCCTTTGAAAAGTGAGTAATTCTTCCTCAATGCCCTTGTCTTGTAACTTTTCATGCCTGGAATTTTTGTCATTGAAGTTGCTCTAGAATGCCATGGTTACACAACCAAGAACACTTTAAGTTTATGCGGTTGCCATAGAAAAACATGGAGACTCGATAACTAGCCAATCAGTTGCCTTGGTGTTGGTGAAGATCTTGGTGATTCTTCCTTTCCACTACAAGCTTGTTGAGTGGGGTATCGTTCTTTTGTCTGATTGTGATCTGGACGCTCATTTTTTAGACTTCTGCAAGACCTTTTGAGTATGGATCCAAGGATGCATATTGTATTAGCCAAGCTCTATTCCATGAGAATTAAATGCATTGAAAGCAAGGCCCTTCTGTTACATTGTACCATTTGCAAATTGAAGCGATCTTGTTGACCATACCTCTTGTCTTTTATTTCTTCTGTATTCTATGTGGACTAACAATAGCACTTATATTAGCATAAACTAAAGCTATTGTCCCCTCTTATTGGGATGGATGCATCAGTTAAACTGGTTATTTAATCAAAAGTCATATTATTGCAGGGCGAATCCTCAGAGAATAGACACCGTATCTGCCAACAAGCGCATTGTATTTACTTATGAGCAGGTATAGGCTGATGTCTTTTTGTGCAATTCATCCAGATTCCAATTTGTTTTTTAGACTTTATCTGATTCTCTTGAGATTATATTTTGGATTTGTCTTGATTATGGTTGTCATACTCTTGACAAACCATGGCAGTGTTGTGAAGGTGGTTTGCTGATGCCTTCGGGTTGCCTGTTCGTGTCACCGATTACAGTTGGTTATGTTAAAAAATTAATAGCTCATTCATTCTGTTTGATTCCAGTGTTTAATGTATCTGTACCATTACCCTGATATATGGCATGATTATGCGACATGGCATGCAAAAAGTGGTTCCATGGAGGCTGCTATTAAAGTATTTCAGCGAGCATTGAAGGCTCTTCCTGGTAAATTTGATTCTCATTTCCATGCAAATGAAGGAAATGCATTATGGTCTATATTTCTCTGCACTTTCTTGTTGCTTTCTGCTTTCTATTATTATAAAATAATTTGTTTTTGTTGTAGGAGAATGAGATGATAAAAATAGAAAGTAAAAAAGAGCAACTTGCTGAAGCCTGCTGATTATGCTTATAGCATTTGCTTTTCACTGTGAGGATGAAAAGTAAATATTTAAATTGGCTAATGAAAGCATGATTTTAAATTAAAAAAGGGGCATCTTTTTCTTTTTTTCCATACTTCACTCATGGCCAAAAGTGCCCACAACTTAATTGCTATTCCCTGGAATTGATGAGGATCTGGTCCTATAATAATAGAAACCATAGCCAGTACAACTATTACATGGTCCAAGGTAGAGTTTTCCACACTGTTGAAAGCTGAAAAAACCACCTTCACTTTCCTTTTATTGTTTGGCTTGTAGTTGAGGTTTTCTTCACCTCTCAAATGCATACAGAAGTTTAAGATGAGTATTTATACATTTCACTAACAGAATCTGAGCTACTGAGGTATGCATATGCTGAGCTGGAGGAATCCCGTGGAGCAGTTCAGGTTTAGATGATGAGCATTGTTTTCATTTTTTTGAAGGTCCATATTTTTTTTTCATCTCTTAATTTTTAATTTTTATTTTTGGTGAAGGCGGCAAAGAAAGTGTATGAAAGCCTTTTAACAGATGGCGCTCATAATGCGTCTCTAGCCCATATCCAAGTAAGTAATTTTACCAATCTCATGTAAGTTTTTTTTCGGTTGGAAAGATGGAATAGTTTTTTTTCGGTTGGAAAGATGGAATAGGTTTGACCATTTCGCAGATCTTGAAAAGTTGTCAGCCTACTTTAAGCAATATTAGTTGATTTGGATACATGAGCAGAACTAATGGGAAGTGGTGATTATATGTTCAATTTCTTGAGTCTGTTTTTCTTGGGCTGCAATCTGTGGTCCCAGACTGCTTTTATTGGTGCCAAGGAGTCCAGATGAAATTGTTTCGTGTTGTGATCTATTAAGGCATCATGAGTAACCACATGAAGCTTCACTACATCCTTAATGTTCGCCCTTTGCGATTATTTTCCTACAGTTTGTCGCATGGTTTTAGCCACTACCTTGGGCATTTTTGCCATGTATACTGCAGTTTTGTCCTTGCAATGTGCCGTGCTTGATATATATATAATGTGGTTTATTACAATAAGAATGTCTATGAGCCACAAACTGTGTTTGAGATTAAATTATGTATTACTTGCAGTATATCCGCTTTTTGAGGAGGACGGAAGGAGTTGAAGCTGCTCGCAAGTACTTTCTAGATGCTCGTCAATCACCAAATTGTACTTATCATGTTTATGTCGCTTATGCTACAATGGCCTTCTGTCTTGACAAAGAACCCAAGGTCGTACTCTCCTTCCTAGTGTTTTGTATTGAAGATTCTGGTATCTGTTGTCTCAGCTTACTTTACACCGAGACAAAATGAGATTTATCTGCTGAAGTATTGTTGAAGTTTCTTGATTTTGTGTTGATCGTAAGCCTAATCCTTTCTGATTGCTAGTTCATGTGGACTTTCAACTCAATGTATCATAGTGTATTATTGTAATTTAGTTTTTGCTCCATACTATGATGTTTGATATGCACCATTCCATGCTGTTATGTGGCGAGTGTTGTTACTAGTATTGGACAGAAGTTTACTGATTCCCTACATTTTCATTTCAGTAATCAAAAAGATGCGATAACTTCTAATTATCTTAGCACAAAATACTTTATGTCCAAATTTATCATTTCTGTCATTTATTCAGGTAGCACATAATGTCTTTGAAGCCGGAATGAAAAGATTTATGCAAGAACCTGCATACATTCTTGAGTGAGTTCAACTCTCTGAGCTTGCAAACTTTGGATAATCATGCATTGGCCATTTCATTATGAATATGATGGTTTTATGACATGCTTGATGAAGCTTCATGTCGAATAATGCAAATGACATGCCACACTTGGCTCAAAGGGGGCCTGGATACAGCTTTCCCCTGTAGCATACATCTTGCAATATTTCCCTGGTCGAAGTTTCAACTGATACTTTCTTTGCTTAGTAGCAAGTAGCGTCATATTTATGAGCTTTCAGGTGGTGGAGCTATCATCCTTGATCATGAAATTATTAAAACAGAAGCTGTGTTTGAAAGGATGGAAAAATAGATTATTTATTGATGCATTTTAATGTGAAAGTGAAATAATAGGAAGAGATGGGGGGCAGTCTGGCATATTGTTGTCTGTTCAACATCATAAGCTTGAGATTATAGGAAGATGATCGAATTTTGGCAGGACATATATCTATATTTAACCCAAAAAGCAATAAAAATGTAACTTCTATGCTATTAATCTTGCTTTGATAAGGCTCCAAGAGGATGCAACTGATGCAATTTGCATGTGTAATAGATTATCATCTGAATTATAAATTTTTTTATGAACTGCTGCACCCGCTATACCAAGAAGCCAAAGTGTAAAACCAACTTCCCTGAACTAGCATACTCTCTCCTTTAAGCTCTCCTATTTTCTTCTTTCCAAGCAAAACCAATAGTTGTATAGTGGAGCACAAAAATGCAGCTTCCCTCTTCCTTTCCACTTGAGGTGCCTGTCAAGCTCTTAACTCTGCCACCACATCTGACTGTAGCTTCCACCTTGCACATGAACATCTATTGACCACAGTGTCTCTGATCTTTTGGAGGTGGTTAAGTTAATGTTGCATTCCTAGATAGCCACCTAATCGATGATTACCACTCTCATGTGGACTGCCTTCCAATTCGTATTGTGTTGGAAGGGATCTGAAAGAGATGTAATCAAGAAAGATGAGGATTATACATGTTGGCCTTGTTCTTCAATAAAAGTTTGTCCAATAGCACTTTTTAGAATTATGATTGGCTAGTTAAGTCCCATTCTAGCTCTAATCTCATCCATACATGAAGCTGCAAGACTGACTTTGGTCAGATTTCTCTGTGGAGAGGACTCTCTTGTATACCACTGGGACTCTTGCCAAAGGTGAAATTAAGGAAGGACCTCTTTAACCTTCCAACCCGTCCATCCCGTTCCAAGTTAATTGATTGTTTGCCACTGGTACTGAAATTCAAAGGCCATCCTTTTCAGCCATAGCTTCTTGGGAGCTTTTTTCTACAAGGTTCCACTTGAAAACCTTCATAGATGAGGGATCAGGTTTCTGCCAAATGCTGGCCACGCCTTGCCAATACCAAACATTTGGACCATGTCTTTCTTCCTCTTTTTGTCAATTTACTAGCATGACATGACTCTCTGCCCTCCGATAAGATCTCTTTTGAAGAGCTTCTAGTCTTATCATTTACATTTTTTTTCCCTGTTTCCACGTCCTGAATGAAATATCTCTACCTTTACAGATATGCAGATTTCTTGTCTCGCATGAACGACGATAAGAACATCCGTGCTTTATTTGAGCGTGCATTAAGCTCCCTGCCAGCTGATGCATCTGCTGAGGTACGATTCTTCATCTGTGAGGAACAAAGAAAAAGAGGATGTGATGTCTCAGCTGATCAAGGAAAAAAAACACAATTAGGTTGTTATTAGATATCATTGTTTGCTAGTGGAAGATTAATGTGCAGTGATGAGTTAGGTAGAATTGTTCATTGATGATCTGATAACAGTTTTTATGCTTCTGCTGTTTAGTTATCCAAACATGTTTGACTTTTCATCCTTGTAACCTAGCTTATGAAGACTAGGTTAGGAAAACTTCTATTGATCACAAGGTTCCTCTTGATAATTGCTTCTGAAGCTTAGGAGGCGTAATATGTTCTGCATAAATATGTCTATGGTAGTACTGTTACGAGGCTACTTACATTTCATCCACATAAAATTTTTTTTCCTTGCTCTTCAATATTTTTGTCCTGCTTTGCTAGGTATGGAAAAGATTCGTCCAGTTTGAGAAAACTTATGGAGATCTTGCTAGTGTTTTGAAGGTAAATCTGATTACTAACTCCTCTCTTTTACCGCCTTCCTCTTGAACAATTGACTGGCATGATCATGGACTGCTGTCTTCCTCTGTCAACTATGTGTGCTCCCTCAAACACAACTAGGGAATTTTTCATCATTGATAGATCTGTTCACTTACCATAATTTGGTTGCTTTATAATTCTCCAAATCATTTCCTTTTGTTGGCCCAATCGTGTGCCAATTGGTTTGATAACCAATTATACATTTAACTTTTTTCTGGATTTGAACATACTAGTATGATTCATCACCTTAAGAAGTTATGGTAAATTATTTGGCCTTTTTTTTGTGTGTACTGGGATAATGATAATTCCTGTGTACGATGCTCTTCATTTCATCTTCCTTGACCATATATGCATATTTGTGGAAGCACTTGCATTGTCAAAGGGACTGCATCTTGGCGTAAAGCATATAGGAGTTAGAACTTTACAAGCACAGTTTTTGTTAATGTGAGGAAGCATTTGAGCTTCTAAGAAAATAAAGGAAGCTATCTTATGTTTTTTTGGCCGGAAGCCATCATGGTTGAATACAAACATATTTCTGCATTATTTTAAAGGAACCTTTACCGAAATCCTTGACACAATTATCCTGTGGGGCAAATCTACTAATTCTTTTTAACTGCTGCACAATCTCTTTGATGTCCTAACCTGAAACCTCAAAGTGGGCATCAGGTGAGTTTGTTGTATTGTTGCACAGATAGCTATTTCCAGTAATTTTGGTGAACCATGCTGGATTAGATTCTACGTATTTCATTTTGTAACATATACTACTTTAACTGCTGGAATATCGATTATCAAGCATCTTGACCTGCATAGGTTGAACAAAGAAGAAAAGAGGCACTCTTTGGAACAGTAGAAGATGGAGGATTGGCATTAGAAGGTTCATTACAGGACATTGTGTCACGGTATAGTTTCATGGATCTTTGGCCGTGCTCTTCTCGGGATCTGGATCATTTGTCATGTCAGGAGGTATCTTTAGCTTGAATTCCTTTTGGATAGTTTGACATAGTGAATGTTTTTCTTTTTTCTCATCTTCATTTGTTGCTTTCTACCTTTATTGCAAAGTCACATGTGAAAATTCCAGTCCTCTCAGGCAATCTATTTAAACTCTCCATTCTTTTATAAAACTAAAGTGTGTTTGGGGGAATTGATGAAGAGTAACTCTTTAGTATGCCTCGAAATCTTGATTCCTTTAAAGAGCATATCTTAAGAAGCATTGAAAATCATTTTAAGCATCGATACTGTTTTTTGTTAAGTGTTTTACATTAAATGAAAGCACAATAATAATAATAAAGCATGTCTTCATCTAATAGCTTAAGATTTTAGAACAGTTGGCGGTGATCCCAAAGGACATCACAAAGCACAACAAGAAACTATAGGAGTTGTACCACCCTAAATATTTCTAGAAGTAAATGCTTAAACAATGATACCCCAGAATCTTCTGCTGAAGATGGAAGATGTCAACATGATTGGTTAATTTATTGTTTGATAGCTCATATATTCTTTTGCCTATCCATAAATAGTGTGTCACTACTAGGTTGTGAGTGGTGACCAATGCTGATGGTCATGTTGATGTTTGCTGAGGATAACTTTACAACAAAGTTTCTGGTATATTACACCGCCTGTGCTGGTCAGCTAGTAATTTTCTATGTTCTGCAGTTCTTTCAATTTATAACTGAAAGCTTAATGTTATACTTGGTGAGAGTGGTATCAAATTGTTTTGCTGAGATTCACCTTTCATAAAAAGGTCATTACTTTCTATAAAATATTCACAGTTATCAATTAGAAATAATAAGTAGCAGTGTTACTCTAGGTTATACAATGTCTTCAAAGTGGCTTTGGGAATTTTTATCTTAGGAATGTCCCAGTATGTATATAACATGTCTTCGTAAAGATGGATAAGGTGATTAATTGTTGATGGTAGCTGCAAAATACTTTTTGCCAATGCATAGTTTACTAATCAAAAAACATATTCTATTGCTCAGTGGCTGTCTAAATTCATCAGTAAGAAATTAGAGAAGCCAACTATGCCCAGTGGACCCGGATTTGTTGGTAACTGAAACTGATCTTTTTTTATGATTTGGTTTCATTTTCATTTGTTTGCTTGGGTGTTTATCTTTACATCTATCTTCTTTTAGATAGGGGATCATCCGGCCTGCCAAGCACTTCAGATGGATCTGCGGATATTATACATCCTAATACATCTCTTATGGTGATCTATGACCCAAGACAAAAACCTGGTACGGAGTGTTATTATATTGTTACGACTAAGCTTGGATATTTGGTTCTGAAAGCACAAATTAAGGTTGTAACCTTAGAATTCACGGCTGCAATTATGGTGCTGCTACTTGCTTTTAGAGAGTGATTTTCTCTAGCATGTGGATCCCTTTATGAATTTCTATGAGCATATAAACCTGAATATGATTGTCAGATAATCTAAATTAGCATAATTATTCAGTTTGTGTAGAACAGTCAGTTGATATTGGAGGTTAATCCACTGAATATGCTACATGAAATAATTGCGGCTAATATTCAAATAATTTTGAACACTCTAGACCTCAGCTCAGACCTGTATGGTGCCGTGAGTAATTTTAGGTGGTAATGTTGGTTTTCCTTGGAATATGAACTTTGTGAACAGAAGCTGGTGCTGCTTGTGCTTAGCACTTGATTTTATGTTGTCATAGGGACAACGATTCTCTCAAGTTCTGTGGTTCCTGGAGTATCTGTTCCTTCTAGCAACTTGCCAAACGCCATTGTGGGAAGTGCAGTCGGTAACTCAACCAGTGCATTTGATGACGTATCGAAAGTGACTCCACCTGCATTGCTGGCATTTTTAGCAAACTTGCCTGCTGTGGAAGGTGAGCTTTCAACTTATTTCCAGTTGTCTGTTTTCTTGCAACACTTTAAACTTGTTATTTTTCATGTTCCTAGGAAATAGATCCTTGGGCTTAACAGCTAATTTGCCATCTTCAATCTGAGACAGAGTTGATAGACTTATGTGCAATCGGACAGTTATAATTGCTGTTATCCATTCTTCATCTGTCAACCTGTTTGAGTTAATGCTTCTGTAAATGTGACTTTTCCTTGAACTGTTGCTTTCATTTGTTAGTTTCTGTGAAGAGTAGCATAGCGTTGCTTAGGTTCATGCAGATTGGGCAAAATATCTATGAATAGGTAGGAACTATCTGTAATAACGAACTTGCAAACCTATTTGTATTTTCAGGCGGCTCATGTTGTATATACTTGGAGAAGCTGTGTCGACTTGCTAGTTAAATTTGTGAGAGATATGTAGCAAGCAAATTGAACAATAGATTGAAAACCAGTTGTCTTTTTGCAATGATCACTTGTCATGTACATCTTTATTAATGGTCATTGGTGATTCTCTGTCTTGGATGCTTTTGTTGATAATTTCTTGGATTACATGTCTTGCGGGTGTTTTCATCTATCAGTGCAAATATTAGTTGTTAGCATCTACGCTTAAAGTATATGCTTACATAAAAGTTTGAGCTTTTCAGGAGGCATTATCTTTTTCCTTATAGAGTTACCCTTTGGCTCTGAAAGTCTTGCTCCTAGGAATATATGGTTTGAAATAGATTTCCTCTATTGAGGACTTTGAGTATACTGCGGCGGTTCGTTAACTTGATTGATTTTCACCAAGATGGAATGAGTCAAGATAATCCAAAGAAGACAAGGCTAAGTGAAAGAATTAGATTTTCATATGGAGGAGCTTTGATCGATGCAAATCTAATTGCGTGTAGAATGTGATTAGCTTGCGTTTAATCAGTAAAAGCCGGCAGATGGAAGATTTGTGAGTAAAATGGAATTAATAGGAAGATAGAAGGTTGAGGCTTAAGAGTAAGCTCAGAAGAATGAAAAATGCTGGTGTAATCACTTTTACTTTTTTCTGTGCTTAATTCTTTTTACTGTATTTGTCAAGAATGTGAGTTGACGTCATCTTCTGCAGTCAGTTCTCCTTTTTAAACTATCTAATGTTGTAATTTGGTAGCAGAGGTCACCTTTACGTCATCATCTTTTCAGATAGTTATGTTATAAGACATTCATTTATGATGTTTCTGTACCAACATTTAGCAACATGTTTCTGCTGCATTATAGTGTAATGGAGTTATCTTGTGCTCCAGGACCAACACCAGATGTGGATATCGTACTATCCATATGTCTGCAGAGCAATATACCTGCCGGGCAGATGGGGAAATCTGGGACAATGGCAAAGCAGTCGGTCCGAGTTCATGCTCCCAGTGTAAGTGAGGTGTCTGGTTCAAGCAAGTCCCGTCCTATGCCAAGTGGTTCATCTTACAAACAAACAGGGGACAGGCACTCTGGAAAAAGGAAAGGTTTGGATCATCAGTCTGTCAGCTTCTTCATGATTGTTCTATCATATTTGTGGCTAATATGTTGTTGCATGCCTAAGCCATCTGTCTGACTGTAGAGTATTGACATTTCACGTTGGACATTGTCCTATAGGGAATTTTTAACCTTCTCTTGGCGAAGTTTGCTTTTTATATGCATATGAAGTGCTGTTGGGTACCATCCTTTTGCCCATTTTAACTCCTGGGTGTTGCTCCATCTGAGGATTAACTGCTAATGCACTTCCACGTCAGAAGAAGACATCTTCTGGACCTAAAGATGTGGTCGTACTTCACTTGATTGCTGCTTAAAATTTGAAAAACTGCAATGGTTGCACATTCGTCGATGTTATTTAGAGAGGACTTTTCATATGATTGGGCGCATGTGGGCGCATGTGCATATTGGCTAATGGCTCGCAGGAGGTTATAGCTCCCTCGTATTAAATGATTGAGTAAGATTTGTCAAAACTAAAACATTAATGACTATTCTCCTTTGACGTGACTTTGAGATGTATGTAATGCATTTGCGAGAAGCAGCGCAATAGTCAATGTCACTTTCTCCTTTTTATGTTCCTGAACCGCAGCAAGAGTTTCTTGCAGCATCGATGAAAATGCTTTTAATGAATGTTAGGGCAAGATGACGATGACAGTGTGACCGTTCAAAGCCAACCACTCCCAAGAGATGTTTTCAGGATACGACAGATTCAGAAGGCTCGAGTTACTTCTTCACAAACAGGTTCCACATCTTATGGGAGTGCATTCTCAGGAGACCTCTCTGGTAGCACCGGTTGAAAGTACTGTTGCTTTGATTGTATTGTTTAAGATGTATTGATGGTCCGTTTATTCGAGGTTTTAGATAATGATTATTTAAGTAATGTAAAGCCTCTCGTCTTTCCAGCTTGTTAATGGTAGTTGGATTCCAATTTTTCCGAGACAGCTTTTTTTTTAGAATGCATTCCTAGCTCGAGGCTTATTTGGTATATATAAATCCACTTTTAGCTGTTGATTATATTCCTCGCTGAAACCGAGATGGTGATTTCTCAATATGATGAGATTGCGTGGAGTCCATACAAGTTGCAGTCATTCTTATTGACGTGCGTCTCTACCTTAGCGCTTCAACTTCATGGCACTCGGCTCTTGTTTGATGTTCTCTAGTGACGATTGAGCAAAGTGTTTCAGCATCTGTGCAGGTGGTAGGCTAAGAAAATGATCACGGCTGCCGCCAATGACATCGAATCGAGGTATACTATAGGATAAAATCCATGGCACTAACATGGAATGCCGCAATATTTCAATCAATGATCCACGGTTTCCCTAACTGATGTAAAAGACCGACTGTACTACTTGTGCTCTAATTATTTGATTCGATGATTAGGAGCTATTGTCTGAGAAAGAGAATACTGGGAACAAGATCGTTAAACCAGATTTTCCAGCAAGTTATAATGATGCAAACGGGCTTCCATTGTCAGGTTACCTCATTTTCAGGCGAGGTAGATTACCTTTCGGGTGGCACGTCAAAAAGCTTATTCGTATCACAATTGTTTTCATTAAAAGTGAAGTGGATCTCATCTTCAGCATATCCTTACTGTCCAAGAGGAAAAATGAAAAAATCGACCCAAAAGGGGGAAGAGAGAAAAGAGAAGAAGAAAGAGGAGAATGACATTTCATATTGGCAGGTATGTCAAGAGGGAGATTTTTTTTTTTGAAAGGAAAATGACGTTCTGGATCGAGATTCAACGAAAAAAAGAAGAAAGAAAACTTAGGAGATCCACCATACTTCCGTTCATACACACGATAGGCCGGCCAGGATCCTGGAGAGATATGGTCAAGACACGTTGCTTCAAGTCGCTGTGTCAACAATATCACGGACAAAAACCTGGAGGGACTTGGTCTTGTTTCCGTGCGTCCACATCTCTCCTTCGTGTACAAATCCTCTTTTGCTTATTCTTCCCGTTTGGTGCATATTCTCCCGAGCCCATCTCCATTTCTCGCCGTCATATTGGAGTTCTGGCTTCACCGCACAAGGCAGGTCATGACCCTGCCCGAAATCGAAGCCCCTAGTCACAAGTTTCATCACCAAATTCCGTTGCCATGTTGCGGTGGATCCAATCGCTCATCCTTACCGGTTTACTTTTATCCAAGCCGGCAAAGAAAATGCCCCGTTGTTCTCGCGTCGCTCGCTCTTTGTTGGAAATAAATTATTCTTCCCATTATCAAAATCCAAACTTACTCTCCGTCGTGCGCGTAAATTTTATACTCACTTCATATTGCCGAGAGATTATGTTATAAAAAAGATAACAAAAAAATTGACTAATGGATCGAAAGCTGAATGATGCATAAGCTATCTCATTTAAAGAGGTTAGGTGAGCACAAATGTGGATCACAAAATATATATCTGACGTGATCATTTAATTTACGAAACTAGCTACGAGTCTCTCCTTCCCCGACAACCCAAACATGCACCCAACGACCAAATTGGATCAATACCGGACATGGAAAGATAAAAGAAGGAACAAAAAGAAGGGGGGGAAGAAACACACTATCTTCTCCAATTCGTGGACGCTTTCGGCCAATGTGCGCGTCTGACATGTTGACGTGTACATGAATTGAATGCTCACCTCCCGGCCAAGATAGAAATTGAATGCATGTCGCGGTCAGATTGACAGTTCGCTTTCTCTATCCTGTCGCCCTCGAAGGCCAGTGAGCTGGGCACGCGGAACCCCCAGCCCCAGTTCCATCTCCACGCCTCTCAAGCAAGTCAAGTTGAGGGGCTAGAGTCTTTGGCATGAATGGTTTCGCATGCGTCGTGTTAAAGCGGTCGCGACAGCCCACGATTCGGATGGCTCGCATACAGCTGTTGCCGGAGGCCCCCGCCACGTTCTTCTGGATGCACGATGGACGATCTCTGGCCATCTCTAAGTCCCCACGCATCGCATCAACGAGTCGTGGCTGCCGTCGTATTCTGTTTACTTTGCAATGCATGGTGCAATAACGTGAAATGTCCAATGTTAGTAGCTGATTTCTGGCCGCTTCGACGAAAGGATTTCTTTTTATTCTTTTGGAATCGATGGTGTCCATCGATCATTTCCACGACGGAGGACCTGCTGGTCATCTGCGTATCTCTGAGGCCCACTTAGCTGGACTTTCCTTTACTCTCCCACCCTAGGCCCCCTCCACCGAGAGTATCAGGGACAGGCCATAACTTCTCAATTTGAATAAATTTATGTTTTTCTCTTCATCTGATTCCGGGATATTTTGATATATTCTAGTGTTCCTTTTTTCTTTTCTTGCCACCGACACTCTTGTCTGCTGGCTAGGCACATTGTATGCCTTTGTCATTGGGAAACAACCTGCTGCCTTGAATCCTCCAAATCAAGAAGTCCAGCAGGATTGAAGAGGAATAGGATGAGTTCATACTGTACCGGAAGGGATTTTATGACTTCTCTAAGTTTCAGAAGTTGTAATCTTTCGATCTATATCTAGATTTGGGAGCTCTTCTTTGCTAACCGAGATTTGGATTTAGGAATTCTTTAGAAGCATTTTTTTTTGTGCTCATTTAGTGTCTCTCAATATAGTTGTAGATTTTGGAGCTTTCTTCGACCTGCTTTTTATGATTTTGTTGTGGACACTAAACCTCAGCATGCATGCACCGTCCACTAAGCAAGCTGTAGTGATTAGATAAGGATATTACACCATGTGTGCTGGTCACTTGTGATGATGAGAGATTTGATGATTAGCAACAATTTGTTCCATTTTGACATTAAAACAGATTTGTTAAGATGCGAGATTACATTTATCAAAGCGGTTCGTTCTTTATTATTCTATCTTACAGTTTGATATTTGTTTTGTTTTGAACTTCTCATATATCATGTTGAGATATAAATGAAGTATTCACTTTCGACAAAAAAAAAAAAAAAAAAACGTCCACTTAGCTTTAGGATTGAGTAATGTGTAGTGTCCCCTTAGCAAGTAGTAAACTAGGGTCGTGATTGATCAGTACCTGCTCTTCATTTTGCTGTCCCAAAATGAAACATAAATCTAAAAGGAGGTTTTCAGATTGCAATGCAAAGTCCATCACTTGACTCAATGGAATTGGTCAATTACATTATGTAACCCACTAATAGTCCTTGCTCAATTTTAATAAATGAATACACCCCGAAAGTGTCTACATTTGCCAAATTCATAACACCAAAGCCAAGCTTCACAAAGCAATGCCCAATATCCCGATGGATTTAGAGGTGGTTCAAGATTTGTCATCGAATCATCCATGGAACCCCTCAGATCCAATGGATTCTGGAGAAAAGACGGCGCCAGCCGACCCGGAGGCATGGAACATAGGAATTCACGACAATGAACGCCGCAAATGCAGATCATTCCGAACGATCTGTTCATGATCTTGTCGAGCCAGGGTAATGAAATGATAATCCCATCATCCGACGAGGAGCCACGAACGAGACGGCAAGCTATGCCCCCTGCCTCTGACCCGCGCCCATTTAATGGGTCAAGCTCGACCTTATCCCCTGCGACGCGTGGGTCACGTCTCAGGTTTTTCCAAAACAAAGAACGGTTTCGAATTAGCTGCAAAATTGTGGTCACAGACAAATCTCTTTCTGTCTTTGTTTTCTTTCGTTTTTTTCTTTTTGCCCTCTCTTTCTATATATCAACGCGGCATTGACGGAATAATTTTTATTATTGATCTCTGTTTGATTTCTTGTATTTATTTTTGGTGGGCCCTGTGGCAAATGGACTGGTTACTTTCAAGATGATTGAATGCGGCGGTGGGAGAGGAGATGATTGCCTGCTGCTCTGATATTTGAAGGCAGTTGCTCCTGCCGCCTCCAAACCGTCTCGATCCCAGGAGCGTTCCGAAACACCGTGCCGCAAACCGAAAGCCAGGTGATCTTACGTGCCCATCAAACGTCCCAAATTGCGACAGAAGGACTCGCTAGCATCGTTTCCCAGTGGCACGATGAACCCTGGAGAATGACCCGTGAAGAGTTGGGTCGGATTCCGTAGGTGCCGCGCTTTCATCGGAGCTCCGAAACCAAGCGACATTCATATGGTGCTTTCGAAGTCGGACGTCCATATGTATCGCATGCATGCCCACTCAACTTATTCGGGGAAAGAAAATGCATAAAATGTTATTGTATCCCGAGTCCTAATGCAGAGGTGCAACAGTGAGGCATTTGGTCCTTCCATCTGGAGAAGCGGAAGGTTTCGAGTTTAACCTACCATCTTCAACTCCTTGCCCTTGGGATATCTCCAACGATCATACCGTAAATATACTTTTGGCTTTGTAACGAGTCGGCCGCGCATATCTAAATACTTCAGAGACTCAATATCTGCAAGCTCGATAAGGATGGAAATTTAGATAGTTACTACCTTTTTCGGACAAACAAGTGAGTACCAAACTAGGCACCCAATTTGCATGCTTTGGAATCTTAAGCGTCAATTAACATGATGAGGAGGAGTGGGGCTAGTACTCGAGACACTCGTCCTTAAGCAATCGCCGCTCGGTCACGTTTCATTCGCGCATGGAAAAACAAGTCAATCGAGATGTCTACATTTTCTTTTTGAAATTCAGAAGGCAATGCGATTCCAATCCGCCGGTTCATTGGCTTGCTTCTGCATGTTGTGCAACGAATGCAGCAGAATACTTTCTCTCGTCACGTCTCGCAGAGCATATATGGAAGACCAGTGAAAGACAATATCAGTATACAAACGTGCACATGATGGTCAATTGGTAGCAGTCTCCAATTTTGACAATAATAACATGACAGCTTAGGCCAATAAATACGGGCCGTGGAACGTAATAACTACGAAAACGCAAAGAAAGATCCGATGAGCTGGCAAATGGAGGAAGTCCTTGCAAAACCAAATAAACGGTGTAATGTCATAATATACAGAGAGAACTTTATCTCGATATCAAACCCTTTTGCATATAAAGGGTCTTGCCCTTCAGACACCAAAACACAATATTTCTCTCACTTTAGCAACTATTTTAGAGAGCCGACAAAATGTTCCCTGAGGTCTTCTTCTTCAAGTCACTCGCGTTCTTCCTCTATCGCCTCATTCTAGGAAAGCTCAGGACAGCTAGAGTCCTCAACCGGAGCGGGAGTAACATAGTTGCGAACGCGAATTTTTCCAAGTACCAGAGATCTCACTCTCTTGCTCACAGACAGGACATACATGACCAAACCATCGTGTTCGATGTTGAAGGGGCTTTGTTAAGGTCCTGCTCTTCGTTCCCTTACTTCATGCTTGTGGCCTTTGAAGCGGGGGGGCTCATAAGGGCGCTCTTGCTTCTCATGACATACCCATTTTTAGGATTTTGTGGTGCTGAGCTAGAGTTGGAGATAATGGTCATGGTTTGCTTCTTCGGGTTAAAAAAAGAAAGTTTTAGGGTGGGGAGTGCTGTTTTGCCGAAGTTCTTGCTGGAGGATGTGGGTTTGGAAGGGTTTGAGATGGTGAAGAAGAGAGAAGGGAAGAGAGTGGGAGTGAGTGCGCTTCCCCAAGTGATGATCGAGAGCTTCTTGAGGGATTATTTGGAGGTTGACGTGGTGGTTGGGAGGGAGCTTAAAGTGGTGTGTGGATATTATGTGGGGCTTATGGAGAGGAAGAGGCGGAGCGTGGCTGATGAGTTGGCGGAGATGCTTGGGAAAGAGACAACTTCACAGTTTGGATTCATTGGCATTAGCAGCTATAAGAAGTCCCTCCAACATGATCCTTTGTTCTCAAGATGCAAGGTGAGTGGTTAAAGAGCTCTCTCTCTCTCTCTCTCTCTCTCTCTCTCTCTCTCTCTCTCTCTCTCTCTCTCTCTCTCTCTCTCTCTCTCTCTCTCTCTCTCTCTCTCTCTCTCTCTCTCTCTCTCCCACAAATGGCGTGGTTGCGGTCTGTAGGTAATGGCAACACCGTGGTCGTCGTCATCGTTGTCTCACGTAGTTTCTCCTATCTCAATTTGAAGAGATCTGAAAATACAACCACCACCACTTCGATGATTATCATAATTAGGAGATCACTTGCATATTGTTGCAGTTCAAGGCGACAAACACCATTCAGACAATGGTCGGAATAGCCTTTCTCCCTCTTGATCATTGTTCAGTCTTTCATAGTGCTCATAAGATCACGCGGAATCGTCATATTTCTCTATCATCAATTGTTCACTGTAGAATCAATTCCACCATGGTTGTTTTAAATCATGCAAGACCTTGTATCTCTTAAGTTGCATTGACAAAGTCTATCTAGCTAACCATATATGCCCATGACAGGTTCGTCTTCTTGATATGCTCTTTTCCATAGGCTATAGGCGGGAAACTATGCACAAACCGTGACTTTATGTATTTCCACGCGAAATTATCATTGTCGAGGCACACCATTTCACATGTTCCATTGTTTTCTCTCGCATTAATGTTTCCTTGTGGTCTGCAAATTGTCATGCTTTCTTAAAACTCACCACTAAACACGGTGCTTATGCCCATACAAGAAACTGCATCTTCTTTTTTCCATACGTACATAGACTATAGTCTTATGTCTTCTTTTGCTTTTTTTTCTTCATAGGAACTATACCTAGTGAGCAAATCAGACAAGAGAAGCTGGCATCACCTCCCAAGAGAAAACTACCCAAAGCCACTCATCTTCCATGATGGAAGATTAGCCCTAGAACCCACCCCAATCTCAACCCTAGCCATCTTCATGTGGCTCCCATTTGGCCTCTGTCTTGCCCTCTTAAGAATCATCATTGGCATATTACTACCCTACACTCTCTCCATCGCACTCCTAGCCTTCTCTGGTGTCCACCTTACTGTATCAATCCCCCCATCCCTAAACAACACCAACAAAAACATCATTGACAACGATCAAACTAAACCTAAAAGGACCAAAGGCCTTCTCTATGTTTGCAACCACAGGACCCTCTTAGACCCTCTCTACCTCTCATTCACCCTCAAGAAAAACTTCATAGCTGTCACCTACAGCCTCAGTCGGGTGTCAGAGATGTTGTCCCCAATCAAGACGGTGCGCTTGACACGGAACAGGGACAAAGACGCGGCAACAATGGAGAAGCTTCTTCAACAAGGCGACCTAGTCATTTGTCCCGAGGGCACAACATGCCGAGAGCCCTATCTGCTGCGGTTCAGCCCATTGTTCTCGGAGATGAGCGACCAGGTAGTCCCCGTGGCGCTCGATGTGCATGTCGGCATGTTCCACGGCACGACTGCAAGCGGGCTCAAGTGCTTTGATCCGGTCTTCTTTTTCATGAACCCAAACCCAAGTTACCGCCTGCAGTTGCTTGAGAAGGTGGCGTTTTCTTCTGGGCTTTGCAATAACTGTGATAATAATGAATGTCACGAGAGTGAGAAGACGACAAGGTTCGATAAGGCAAATTACGTGCAGGGGGAGATTGGTAAGGCTTTGGGTTTTGAGTGCACAAGGCTCACAAGGAAGGATAAGTACTTGATCCTGGCCGGTAATGAAGGGATTGCTAGCAATAGAGATTGATAGAAGAAAAGGCATAAAAAACGGAAATTATAGATTTATACATGTTTCCATTTTAATGACCCCATTATTATGAGTTTTTCTTCTCTTTTAGTGATCTGTGATGTTGGATTGATGATACTTCCAAATGGGCACTTGGTTAGGTGCTAGTATATGAAAAGAAAACAAGATTAGGGTTTTATGGGATGTTAATTTGCCCTTTACAGTTTGATATTCTTTTTGTCGTTTTGCTTTCTATTGGAAATTTCTCTTTTTAGCATATGGTTTAGGTGATAATAAGAGGACTCTTAGGAGTCATGACACAGCATGAGCGAACTAGCGAAGTTTTCCTAACTCTTTATTTTCTGTATATAGTGGATGCCTGTGACAATATATCTACCACTAAAGTTATTCCCTTTATAATTGCTGCAAGCATTTGTTAGAAGCATGGGTTACACAACTAAACATATACCACATCAACACGATAAATTTTGGAAATCGAAGCATAATTTACCTTGGATTCGGTCAATCGCCTAGGTGACTTTCTGTCCGAAAAAGACTGTCTCTTCTAGGACAGATTAAAAGATAAGACGGCGCACTGCCAGAGATAGATTTGCATATACACAGCTAGTTATTGCTCACCAAACATTTTCATCTCTATTCCGCCATTTCTTTTCGGCCACCTCCCAATGAGCTAATGTTGGAGTCCCCATATCCAGAAATTAAGGTTGCCTTTGACTATCCGAATTTCCTTTTTACAAAAAAAAAAAAACACAGGTTTAAAACTGGTTTGAAATAATCTAAGACAATTAGAATCCTGACAAGTTTAGTTTTTCCTAACTCATCCATGCATAATAGGGTAAAATTCCTCAACCCATTGCAGCCACAAGACAAAATATTCTGAATATGGGCAAAATTACATTTTGGATTTGCCGAGATTGACAAACTGATCAACTTGCTTGACTAGTTATAATTCCAATGACAAAAATCTACTGATGTCGGCTTTTGATGTTGGACGAGAGTATAGTGCATAATAGGCTACGATCATAATCAGCTACTTGAATTAAAGAAGCTGCTGTATGATCAGCAACATTTAGCACTGGATAATATTTTTCTTCAACAATGTAAAATAAGCCCTTCAAACGCTTTCCCATCAGTATGGTTCGGTTCAGAGTTATGTCAAACCCCTGGTCCGATCCCCGACAAACCATATTCCAGATGGTGTCGGATCACTTTCAGGCACCACAACCCCAATGTCCAACCCTGATTGGATCCGCGCACATAATTAACCACGAGCACATGGTAGGGTTTCGATCATTGCTGATGATGCTATGCCATAACATTTGAGTGTGGGTACGATATTTGCTGACTTTGCTCTCCCAGTGACAATATTACTACTGAGATGGATGCATTAGGTCCTCCAAGAATCATGCATCGTGAATTGCAGATGCCATATGAAGACCTGAATTGTTACGGGTACGTTGAAAATTCCACCAATGTAAGACTCGAAAATCAGCTTGTCATGAGGCATGGCCGGATCAAAGCGATCAGCCAGTGTAGCTCAAATCTTTAACCTTCATACTCTATATCACTGGCATAGAGCCACCAATTTTCTGTCTGCGATTGGCTAGTCAATCATAATAAAAAAAAAAAGGACTATGCCGTTCCAGCGTCGATTTCTTTCATTCGACTTGTTTGCTTGCCACGAGTCCGACCAAACTAGAAGTTATGGGAGTTATCCCATCAAATACTAGCCATACTAGAGATCTTACAGAGACGTATCACATTAACAGGTCTACTACTGAATAGTTTTTTTGATCCACAACATGCGTAGCATTCAAAATGAGCATCCTCTTGACCTTGATGGGTCGCTGACACACTGATCCATCTTGTCGGCAAGTTGTTTCTAAGTCTTTAAAGTGCGAGAGCATGCACCAAAGGATCATTACATGTTTAGGTTACCAAATGTCGGTCATCAAGTCAGCATGATCAATGATTACGATTGAGAGGGTTTCGCCAAATTATAGATTCGATGAGTCATACGGGGGACCTGCAATGCAGACTGTTGGTGTGATGTCTGTACGAACATTGGTCCCCACGTCTACAAGAGAGACTGTTGGTGTAATGCCCTTCAGCCTAAGATAAATGGATCCACTTGAGTCCACAGTGTCCTTCTACAAGAGAGGAGATCAATTGCCCCAACTCTCCCCTTCACACACATAGTTACCGCCTGCCCTTATCTATTCCCCTTCGATACATTGCACGGCATTGCCTGCTATACTGGTATAACTTCACCATCAAGTGGATGTTGCTTTCACATTTTGACATTCAATACGTTTTTTCCAGTGGCAGAAAAATATAATATAGGGTTTTGATTCTCGAGACTCTTCGAAAGTAAAATAGCATTCCCAAGTATATTAGGGAACATAAGCACATTTATTTGACGAGCAATCTCTTGAGTCGCAACATTGGTTCATCAACGACTGACTCAGCTGTCTACATTAGCTAAAGGGCTAGTTAGTTATAGTTGGCCATGCTCCAATGAAAACCATACCAAGTAAGTTTAATTATCAAAGTTGAGAACCCCATTGAGCGAGAATAAAGTTCCAACCCAACATCGTTCATCATGTGAAAATTTGAAGGCCATTGGTATTGTTAGTCCAGTAGATTTCACATAATATCAGATACACATTGCCATTGTACTTCAAACCTGAATGATTTTTGTTCCTTAACCTGCTAATGGTTTTTATTTGGCATGTGTATGAGCCTAAGTTATTAAATCTTAAAGCTACTAGAAGATAACGGGATTTGTATTTATCAGAGAAAGCACCATAAACCATCCTTGAGTTTCTCTTATCCTACCTTTTGCAACTAGTACTTTAAAACTACAAGCTTCGCACCCTTTTCAGAAAACCTGCACTCCACACCTTAAAGTCTAAGTAGACTAAATATAGGATCCCTTCTGAAACATGCCAATGTTTAGTGTCTTAAAATGGGTGAAAAATGAGGAGGATCTTTGTAATCTTTTGTGTTACGTACTTCAATACACTTACGTAAGAATAACGACACAACAATGAGAGCTTGATGAGTGTCCATCTAATTTAGGTAGATAAATGAATGGTTAAAACCAACTAAAGGAAAACTCACAATTGGGTGAAAAGAGAATGCAGCAAAGGAGAATGCAACGAGTTAAACTTGCAATTGTCATACTACTAGACAAGTTGGGTACAACAGGGCCATGGTTTCCCTTATGTTAGGGTTCTTGAACCATTAGGCAAATATCACATAACAAAGTGAAATAATTTACCTGACATTGTACATCAGTTTACCTGTTTAATGTCCATGAACCAGCAACTCAGAACACACCTAACATGAGCAAAATCAGCCCCCTATAACCATTAGACAATCCGTTGCTCCAGAGCTTATGGCAGCCATTGACACAAAGTAACATACCTCACCTACTTAAGAGTCTTAGAGATCACTATGTTCAGGAATTAAAGGCCACGTGAACAAAACAGAACAAGATTCCCTTCATTCAATTCCTAAATAAATAGAGCTTGCACAATATAACACCAATTTTTGTTTTGCTTAAAATATACACGTACATAAGATAAAGAAGTAATTAATGCTCTTCTCAGATCAGCTCTCCAAGTCCTCATGGCTTTTGGAATGACGTGGAAATGGCCTTAACCAACCCACCAAGCTGAAGTTTGTTAGTTCAGATGGTATAATCGAACATTCTCTTTGATTTTTGTGAGTGAAGAAAAATGCATTTCCTCTAGGAAGACTTGTCCACTGAATAATGAGAAGCAATCATAGACCTCAACCAACGAGACAGATTCACCAGGAATGGTGTGTATACGAAGTAGCAAGTGATTGTCCATGTTACTAACCCCTGCAACACAAAGTGCGCAGAAACAACACAGAAAATAAAAACCAGACACCCCTCCGTTACTGTTGCTATTCGTTCATTTATGTTTTCATTAGTCAATATTTGCGGATAGCAGGTGAATGAGGGTGTCTACGAGATTACCTGACCAAGGATTTCGACATTTGCTTGTGGATAATACCAGAGGTTAAAGAACCTGAGAGATTTAGCAGAGAAAATACTAATCAATGCCCAATCATTTTAGAATATCACAACTTTCAACGTAAAGTGTAGCAAGTAAAACATGCAAAATAAATTAAACAATTCCAACATATTATATAAATAGAATTGAAGGACCATTACTTCATGAGAGGAATTTCAGCCAATGGACAGGCAAGACCAACAATGCAAGCAAAGGCAAAACCGAACCAACTTCTGTCCAGGGACAACCATATCAACTCAGCCACTGCAAACAGAATGTATGCCTCGACATTGTCTGCCACTCCAGCTTTGTACAGCTCGGCGCTCAATTCAATGAAACCTACCAGTGCTCTGAATTCATCAACATCGTGAAAGAAACCCCCCCAATCAGAATCCTTCCAGTTATCAATCATCATATCAGGACTAATAATTTATCTTCTCCCCTTATCTCTAGGCAAAATTGAAAATACTCACACCATTGAAGCAGCTGTTTTCTCCAAACTCCCTCGTGAAACCTTTGAAGAAGCTCTCTCATCCAAGTATAGTTGAAGCAACCCAACAGTGCAATAGAACAAACCCAGCAATGGAGGGACCTAAATGATGAACCCCACAAGTCATAAGTCCAAAATCTATGCCGCAGAGAGAGAGAGAGAGAGAGAGAGAGAGAGAGAGAGAGAATTCTTACTAATGCTAATGAGTCAGATTATAGAGCAAAACATATAAAAATTGACTCTTTTTACCCAGACGTTTGTGTGGAGAGGGCCAAGATCGATTGACCCATTTTCGTAGACGACGAGATTGACCCTCGAGTGGAGTCCATCGATGAGAGGACCTAGAAAGAAGCCTGAACCGAAGAGGGATAGAGAGAGCGGCCAAGGGATGCTGAGTTTGCTTCCGGTCACAGTGCTCCGGTCTTCGTTCAAGGTGCAGCGAGTTCTGGGGACAAAGTATCTGAGATTTTGCAGCTGAGTACAGGGAGAGCGAGGGAAGCAAGAGGGTGTGGAGGAACCAAAAGCGATGAGAGAACGCATTCTTGGGACGGACCAAATAGCAGACTTTGGGATGTTTTACGATGAACGATACTGTTTTTTCCAGGCCTTTTCCGTCAGTGATGGAAATGCATCTTTTTGTACACTCGCCGACTTATCCTAACGAAATGCGACAGAACACCTCGGAGACTATCTAAATAAACGGACCCCATACATAAGTTTGATAAGAGCTCGCCGCATCATTGTATATAAAGAATTAAGTGTTCAGTTAGATCGAACGCCGTGGTTCCTCAATACTAATGGAGCAATAATAATCTGGGATGGCTGTCGAAATTAAAATTTTCAGTACAAGTACAGATTCTGAATTCGACAAACATTAGCCAAGTTCTGATCTGCTTCTTAAAATACTTCACACGCCACCGTCACGGGGTAAGTTCACAGTAGAAGGGACCATCTGTCATCCAATTAATTGGCTCGACAGGCCTTACAAAATGATTGTTTGGCTTCAAATCAGATGATTTAAGGCCAGCAGAATTTCCATGCATCTTATAAATACACATCAGTTACTCCATTTCAAGATCCCTCTGAGCAGCAGGCATCTCCCAACATCTAGAGGTCTTCGCCTATTGAAAATGAAGCCCATTTCATCGATTTCACGCTTGGGAGGGCGGTCGAATGATGATGAGTTATTGTCATGTGTACCCGTCTCATTCCAGGAAAAGCTCAGCATTCGTGTAAGCTTCTGCGCAACTCCAAAACCGACAAAAACAAAGCAATCTCGAGGGAGTTGCATCTGCTTTTCGTGCTTAATCATTGATCAAGCATCTGGAGAAGCATATATTTTGCGTCAAATCATGATGCTGCAAGCCACTATTACAAATAGCCCAAATCTCAATCATCCTACAACTAGATGTCAGAAGCCTTCATCTTGCGAGGCCTTTTAGATTGAGAAGGGGATTGTGCAGCTTCTGATGTTCTTCCAGGTGCCTGAAGATGCCAAATTTATCAAAAAAGGGAGAAGAATAATGACGTTAGGCACTGGATGTTGTAAAAGAACGAGTACATCTTTAACTCAATAGGATAACCTAGTTACCTTGCGTTTTTGGTCCCTTTTGCCAAATCTATCACCTGCAATTCGTTCATGTATCTGAATTTAATCATTTCAGGATACAGGTCATGGGTTCACTTGCAGAGATTGATCTTAGGAGACTAGTAATAGGAAAAACCAAAAGGTTCCACAGAGTGAAAATTTGGAAAATTGACAATAACCACCAATAGATACCTCCAAAACTTAGAGGGTCAGGCATAAATGGCCGATCCTGGTCCCCACGGGGCGTGCGCTGTTATCAAGACAGACATTTGACTTTTAATCACACAAGAGAGAGTGGTATTTTTGTGTGATACAGAATACATTCTAGCACGATGGTAGTAAATGCAAAGCATTGATTGCAGTGACTCAACTACAACTCAACTCAGTCCGCTGAACTATCAAAATACTGACCTTTGGGGTGCCTGGCGTTTCTGAGTAAGGACTGTCATGAAAAGACGTACCTTCTGCTTCCTTATATTGAAGCTGCAATTTGAGAGCAGGCATGCATTAATGAAATTTTATATAATTTTCTTACTCAACAAATCTAATAATTCTGTATTAGTGTTCCTCTATTGTGTAATTTACTTAATGACATTCAAGGAAATTAAGCAATTAAAATACTTCGCTCAACACAGGCATATTTTCTTTTTTGATCAAAACACAGACAATCTATTGTTGGTGAGCAACCAGGTACAGCCAGCAGGCGTATCAAGCAAATTCAAAACAATTACTCCAGAAACTAAATAACAGCTACACCAGGCATCATGTTTACTTGTATTATTTCAAATGTCACAACAGCAGATAACAAAATGAACAAATGTCATTTTTACAGATAACCTTTTGATTGAAAGAAAATTTAAAAGCTTCAAGATACATAATCTGCTCATGAAAAATTCAGAAATCAGAAGATTAAGACAAAGAGACGAATATAGTTATGGTTACGCAAGAAATCACCTGCTTCTGAAGATTTAGAAGAGTCAATATCTCTTTCCTTAATTCAAGATGCTCTGCACAAACAGCTTTGGTTGGAACTTTTGGTTTCAAATTCACCTGAAAAATACAAGGAAATGAAATAATCATCTACACTTCTTGACAAGAAAGTAATAGCTGAACCTACCATCAATTAATAAGCAAAATAAATATTGAAAAAAGAAAGAGGAATGCATGAAACTAACTAAAGCTTTTAAAAGTTAATTACCAAGTTGCAGGAGAATTAAAATCTAGCAAAAGCTTTACCACAATAGGAAAAAAGAGCAATAAATCCATTCAAATGACATAAAGCAGTAAGTGCCTCTTTATAAATCCTAACAAGAAATTATGTAATAATGACTACATGAAATTCCCTTCCCAAGATAGTTCCTGAAAACATTCCATGAAGAGGAAATAAACATACCCCAAGTTCTTGTAACGTTTGCTCAACCCGCTTGATTGTCCGAAGCCCAGCAGATGCACTAGCGGCTTGCACCATTTGATCAAGAGCATATGTTCTCAAGTACACACGGAGCTGAAATTTTCTCAGAGTTGTGGGACAAAATCAAAAGTTAAATACTGGAAATAGTGTCAACAGTAAACTACATGCTGAGGCAGACTTACCAAAATTATGGGAAAAAAATTAAAGGAACTTTTAAGGGGAAAAGGTCATCTTAGATGCAAACAGTGCTTACCATGCGAAGAGAAGCAAGGGTAGATGCATTGTCTGCCATTAATGCTGATGATGAAGTGATAGCAGAGGGAAGCATAGCATTTGAAGGAGTTAAAGCGTCACCAGTGACCGCGGCCTTCTGACTATTTTCTGGACCAATACTTGCAGCTACAGGCAACTCAGACTCTTCAGGGCCCTGGAAATGAAGGAGAAGAAAAAAACTGAGAACTGCAATCTCCAGAAACATCGCACAATCACAACATCAGAATCAGAGTAAGAATGGATACTCCTCTGGATACCGCAGCTACATTTTTCATCAAGTTCATTTTTTCTGAAGAGTCATAACGCCCTCTTCCTGAAAAGAGAAAGCAAAACGAGAGACATACAATAGGGCACTAAGACCTACCTTAGCAGCCATGCGTGACTCTGTTATCCTTTTTGCTTCAGCCAATACCTAAGAAAACAACAAATAAGTGAGAAACAAAAGAAAAGGTTGATATTTGCTCTTCAATGAATAAACTGGTCAAGAATTGCTTGATTCTTTTGTCCGAAAGCTTGGTAAAATAATGACCTCAGCATCTTTTTTTTCTTGCTGTTTTGTTTGAGAGAGGACCATTGACAAGGCACGTTTGCGCTCTATGTCCTGTGACATATTGTAAGATTCCTGTGCCATGAAGAAACAGATGAGCATGGCAATCTTATAACTTGGGTACAAAGTGAACTCAGGGAAATGCCCTAATTGACAATCTGAAATATAAGTATAGGTGCTTAATTCTTCATCGCCAACCTTTACAAGAGGGTGACTGGCAATATCTCCAGCAGGAACTCTAGCACTCAGAAGAGCACGAGATACTAAACATATGCAGCAGAATAGCCATCAGAACAAAAAATAAAAAAAAAATTATTGTAAATGAACCTTTGCTCAACCTCACACACACACACCTACCACTATAATAGCGATCCTTCAGCTCCTCCACCGTGCGAGATGAGGGAAACCTGTCAGCTATCACAATAAAGCGAAGATCAAACCTTTCACATAAGTCAAACAATTGATCCGTCTCTTCTTTGGTCCATGTCTGAAAACAGGTAGAACAACTCAATCAGGAAAGGAGACTCTGAAAAAGCTAGCCAATAGATAAAGTCATGTCTAACAAGCATCAATTGCATTCTCTCCCAACGGAAAAACCAAATAAAAGCTGTATCTATTCCAAAGTTACGAAGGCAAAACTTGAAAGGGTACCTACAGGATCAGTCAAGTACTTTTCATACTCCTCATCGGTGTACCTAACAATGTTGGCAGACTGCATCACATCAAAAACAGAACAAACTCAAACCGATGAACAATTAGATCATTACTGTGAAGAGCCGGATAAACTTTGACATTGGCATAGGTACATAAATACAAAAACCTTCTCTAAGCAGAGAACATAAAGAAAAGTACTAACCAACATGGGCTTTACCTTGTTGTATTTGGCAAAAGCATAATCACCAGTTGGTGGAACACCATTCACAACTCTGACCTGCAGATTTTTAAGAAAGAGGGGAGCTTTTACTGCTAAAGACACCCCGATGTAAAGTTTCAATTGGCAAAGGCAGGAAGATTTACCCAATGGAAGAGCTGCAAATCATCCTTTCTAGCAGAATTTGTGAAAGGTAGCCACTGCCAAGTAATCTGAGCAAAAGGCAGAATTCTCTAAAGTGATTTTCATACAAGAGATTATACATAAAAGAAACCTGGAACTCGAAATAATGAATAGAATGGTTGGTCATTCTTTCTACAAAAGCAGTGGGTAGAATGTCAATTAACTGACAGAGTCATCTATATTCCAGAACGCTCTTTCATTTGAGAGAACAGCCCATGCAGATACTACAAAATCGCCATAAAGACAAACACATCATTCGTTATATCCTACAGAAAGTGCTAACATCGCGACTCATGACAAACCAAGATAGGTACATCAAACTCTGGCCTTTCACCAATATCTAAGTACAAACGAGCCAGACCTAGAATCCTATTACTACTCTAGACCTAATCAAAGGATTAAGACCGCAGATTCAATTCCTCTACGCTACCTTAAACTGAAATTCAACGAACCTTCTCGTCCGAAGGGGGTCGTCGTTTCAATTGAGATCCATCGACTGACGGCATGAGAGGCGCCAGGCCGCCGGTAAGCGCATAGACCTACAAAATTTCAGCAAATTCATTCCTCACCGTCGCTGGAATTCACAAACACATAAGCACGGTACAGAGACGACAAAGAGAACAGAGAACAGGCGGACTGAAATGACCAATCACCTCCCGCGAAATGCCATCGGGCTTTCTCTGGGGCTCCTTCGGGGGCCTAGACTTCTTCTCTTGGGGAATCGGAGGCTGATTTTTGGGCAGTCCCAGAATGTCTTTGGCATCCATCTGCGAAAACCTAGCCGGGGGTTCTCGGAATCGTCAGGGGTTGAAGCGGGTCTGATCAGGGCACTCTTGGGTCAGTTTCGAATCGCAAAAGCTCGAAGCTTTGAAGCTTCCGCTGATGTATGATTGGGAAGAAGAGAGCCGATCGGAGAAGTTAGGGCTCTTTTTCGAGCGCGAAAGTTTGTACTTTTGGAGTTGCAGGGGTGATCAGTCCACTGGGGTAATCCCGTCCCGGGTGGGTGACAGATAATTCTCCCGGTGGCGTTTTCTTTGAGCAAATTAAACAAGATTAACTCTCGTATCAATTGGATAATTACACGAATGATTGTTAAATTTATGCATGATGTATAATGTTTTTCCTGAAACTTTTGTAAATGTTCGATTTAGTTCTTAAATTATGTGAAAATATCTAATGTTATTTTTTCATTGATTCAACTTAATAAAATTTGCGAATTGAACTTTCAATCATATACATTTGGAAAGTGGATAACTTATATTTTCTAGGTAGGCATACATCTCAAATCAGAATATAATAATCAACATAATCATCTAACATGGATAATCACTTTTTTTCCAAACAAAACAAATTATTATCATTATTTGAGTTGAATTTTTTACATGAATAACTTACATGTAACTATATAATTATTCACCCTTTAAACGTGTTGGAAGCCAAACCAACAAACTTTCATTAACTTGAATTAATGAAAGGATAATATTAGTCACTTTCATATAGTTCAATAACTAAATTGAATGTATACCATAGCATAAATCACATTGAACAAATTAAAAATTCATGGACGACATTGCGCATCAAAGTTAAAATTCAAAAGTTGCTCTTGTCAATTTCTCGAATTATAAGCAAAAGATCATATCTATTTGTCATTGATCTATGCATAATATAAAAATAAACCCAGCTCTCCAAGTTTTATGTTCCCTTTTCAAATAATTGAGATCTCCTACTTTTGTGGAGCATGTATTTTCGAAATTCATACCCATATTCTGTTGCTAAGCATCATCTAAATCCATCTTGTAACACATGAGAAGAAGTTACGTGTACATGAAGCCAACGTTCAAATTTTGGCGTTCATCCCCGAGTCATTGTTACAGCTTCGCATCGAAAATTGAATTACAACTTATAGAGCTGGAAGCAATTGAGGGATGGCAGTGATTGTTTCAATTCTAGTGTTTGACGACCCGAGAATTTTCAAGGCAAAGATGGAAAATGAAGGGATCCGTGAGCTCCACTCTTTCCATCCATTCCCCATTTTGTATAGTTTCTAGTTTTACACGTCTATTCAATTTCGCACATTCGCACAACGCATGCTCGATAGTCATGGAAATCCAATATACTAAGTTGGTGATAAATCACAATAACAGTCTAACAGAGACAGAAAGAGAACTAAAATCTATGAAACATTCTTCAGGCTGGGAGAAGAAAAGAGACTTTTGGATACTCACATGAATTGGTGAGGAGGAGCTTCTCTTCAGTGAAATGTACAGTCGTTGCCAAGAGTACGTCATGGAAATGACGCATGCGCAGTGCGTACTTTACATTGGTCTGGCCATAAATTCCCAAAAGCTGAGCTCCGTAACGAGGGTTTATGATTCAATGAATTAGGTTGACTCAGGAGGCTTCAAAGCAAGATGGCTGTTGACAACATCCCTTTGTGCATTTTACTAGGCCCCTTCACCACAACTCAAAGAGATCTCAAATGGTGTGGATCACCGTATTCAATATATACATATATATTTTTTTATAGATAGAGATTAGTCGGGTATTCGAAGAAATGAACAAACAATTTGCATGAAGCGCTAAAACTTGGGCCGAGGTCTGATCCGCACAAGCTAATTGCTCAGGCTTAGGAAGGTGGTAACCAGGCCGCGCCCGAACTACCCAAATTGGCCCAAACCAAGTCAACCCAGTTCAGTCCAGCCCGGTTCGGGCCTAGCCCGATGTCGCATGTGTATCCCACTACGAAAATCTTCAACGTGCGGTTGCCTTCCAGTCTGCGCACCTCGACTTCCAACATGACATAACTTAAGAATCATGTGGACTCACGGATGACGCGGATGCGATGCGAGAAAGTTCTCTCGGAGGCCAGTGTCGCAATGCCTGAAGAAGGAGGCATGCGATGCCGCTTTCGGCCTTAAAAAAACCTCTCTTCTTCGGCACGGTTTGAGGCATGCTCTCACTAAACCCGGGAGGCCGCACCGTCTTTTAGCCTGCATAAAGTAGGATCGATACCGACTCGCCTTATGGCTTTCATTAGTTTAAGTCGCTGGTTATGTTCGTGGCTGGTCGGGCCGCTTGTGAATGTAGTTATTCGGTCAAAGGATCCCTCGCTGAATTGGGACACAGACAGAGGAAGGCGACGTGTTTAGTTGGAGTCGAGAAGAGAGCTTCCCCTTTTCCAAGCACCACCAGTTTAACGAGTTAATAAATAGACGGTTGCTTTATTAGGTGAGCTCTCATAAAGCTATAAAGCTTCCGTTTATCATCGCAAAGTGTACCCTAGCCTTTGGCCTGTAGCCCGACCGAGAACTGCTCATGACAATTGTATATCGATCTGTTCTAAACCGTGCATAAGCGTGTCGTCGTGAATCGTGTCCTCTTCCCCCAATGTCTTAGAATGTTTAGCGAGGTGCGTTGTGTTATTGGTAAGATAAATCAATTTCGCGAGGCAATAGATATGATTTCTAAAAGCCATAGAGCCCGTTCGGCGGAATACCGACCTCCTGAAGATTTTCATACAGCGTGGTTTGCGCCTAATGGAATCATGCGCACATAGTTAGTATGAAACTACCCTTTGATTCCACAAAAGCTAAAAACTTGACTCCATCAATGTACGAAAAGACAAGGATACGGTTGTATAAAATACATTACATATGATGTGTGTGTGAGTTATGATAACATAATATCCGAGGGCTACTTGCTCTCCAAGAGTCAAATGAGTGTATCTGCATGATTCAACACATACAGAAAACTCTACATGTTGTCGTTATAATCTCGACGTGAGCACTTTGTAACTAGCATTAGTTTTTTTGCTGTCGACTTATTTATTACTATTGTCATCAATTTTTTTTATTCGTTTCTCGTGTATTTTTTCGAGCATCGAAGGGGCAGGTCCTCTCTCTCCCCCACTCCCGACTTTTGTCCGCCTCGGTCAAATAAAGGTTGCAAAATAAGTCAAGGACTTTTCGTTGGACTTTCTCTGTGTTCCGACCGGATAAGCACACCCACAATCATGTCTGAATGATTTGTTTCGCATGTCATGTTTTCCACTCGTTATTAGCACAGACATTTTGCTGCTCGATCATTAGCCACTGTCCTCACTCATTCGTCTCCATCTACCAAACATTCTTCCTCGTCTTATTCTTTGTTCTTGGTGCCATTTGGCCTCGGGATTTAATTAAGTGTTAGTGTTCATTAATTCCTTTTTTTATTGTGACAAGAGGCGATTAGCTGCCTGCAAATGCTTTTCGGCTGTGTTTTGACTCGTGAAAGGAAAAAGGTAGATTAATCAAGGTGAGGTCCCCACCCGTGGGAACATGTTGTCACCACTTTTAGCATCATGATAATCACGGTGAAGTTAAATAAAGCTATCTTTTTCATCAGCTAAACCATGATAATAATTTGTATTGAACGCACTCGAAGCTCTGGGGCTATTCGAATGCAAGTGGCAACAGAAAACATGAGCATATGCTTCGAGTCTTTTCGCCATTATGTGTCTTGGGATCGTCCTAGCCCAATAATTTCCATCTTTCGTCACTGATGCGAAAGGGAATGCCAGCTCGGTTTCAAAGGCATTAATTGGCCGTCCAACTCTTTGCTCGACATTGGTGAACTGGAGAATTCGTAGTACAATAAGCTGAACGATAGACAACATAGACTCGGGTGCATGGGCAGCTCATGTTGCCGACATGGTATGAGCCCTCTTTTAATGGTCATTTAGGGTGTTTCTAAGGGTCATCATACCATATAAGCCTTTTGGTCTCTTACACGTCTAATTATGTATGACAATGCATAAAGGTGTGCATGACATACATTATCTCAATCATCCATTCGTTTCTTCAATGGGTAAGCTTAAAGTCGGGGTCGACTCGAGCATCAATCACAACCCTAAAGTTTGGTCAATCTTAGCTAGAACAATCACGCATGTGAACGAGCATCCCCTACTATAGTCGCTTTATTTAGTGCGAATCTAGGTCGAAATTATTCGCAAAGACCAAATAAAGTCTCGAGACAAAACTAGCTTTGAGTGGACTAGGAACCCAGCTAAGCTATGCCTCAAACAGGGACATTTGGTCACGCAAGTGCCCTTATCCGAAGAGGTTGACTTGAACGTAGATACATGGGAATGGCCACATGAAGGTCATTTCAATTTTGCTGATGTTCACACTGTCAGGCGCGAGAGGCTAAATATAGATGTGAGCGCAATGTAGATAGAGGGATTTGACATCACTCATTCAATGAATTGGCTTCGATTCCTTCTTCTTCTTCGTGGATACTTTCTAAAAGTTCCATCTCCTTTCAGATTAAACTAAAAGAAATTTTCATTTGGTTCATCGCC
Source organism: Melaleuca quinquenervia (assembly GCA_030064385.1). Classification (NCBI taxonomy): domain Eukaryota; kingdom Viridiplantae; phylum Streptophyta; class Magnoliopsida; order Myrtales; family Myrtaceae; genus Melaleuca; species Melaleuca quinquenervia. The sequence continues at coordinate 4,235,799 of CM057728.1, read as the reverse complement.
GGTGTAAAGAATTCTTTACACGTTTGATACTGATGTGCAGCGTGTGGATGAATTCTGTTACAAAGCTACCTCTTAGTGCATTTGACACTGATCAAATGATGAATCTGTAAAAAAAAAAATTACATTTGCAGTGGACGCAATGGTGATCCTGAACTCAAATGACTAGGTAATGCACCTCATAGAGGAGGCTTCTTTTTGCCAGGAGTGTTTGCAATGTACTGCGTTTTATAGATAAAGAATTTACTTTGATCAGATGAATAACTAAGACGAAAGGTCTTGCTGCGACTTGTGCGGACATCCCTTAATCACCCTCATGTAAATTCCTGCCATATGGGAAGTATCCTAGCGAAAAACACACTAGATACATATCCTCACTACCCTAATAATCTCTCTCTCTCTCTCTCTCTCTCTCTCTCTCTCTCCCCCCCCTCGCCAATTGGCGGTTCTTGCCAAACTTGTCATGTCGGCTCCATATTTGAGCCACCGCTACCATAATGGTTTATTTGTACTTGGAAGCATCGACCTTGCTGGTCCTCTCAAACACAGAAAAATCATAATTAGCATTTGACAAATGATGCGAAATCATCAAGCATTCTCTATTCGTCTTATGCATCTTCTTTGTTTACGTGTATACTTATGCGCGCTCGCGCATGTTGAGAGAGAGATTTGCTTCCTTAGGACATGCTCTAGCTACTCTACAAAATTAAGACAAAGCATAATGTGTCTGCTTACTTTCAACAATATATAGGAAAGGTCCAATCAAGGAAATCCTTTGACCTCCTATTTGGTACCCCCGTGACATATGATTGAGTGACAATATAATGTAAACTCCCATTCCCTTCCCTAGCTAGATCATCACAATTGTCAAGGCGAGACTTGCAACGATAATTTTTCTTGTTAATATGCCATTATTTTTCTTGGGATCAACGTCGCTGTCGGCGTCCTCAATAGCGTCGCCATCCACATGCTCATCATCCATTATTCTAAGCTCGTGTCTCTGTAAGAATCGCCAAGTTGCGAGGGGTTTTTGCAGAGGTGAGCAGATGGAACATCATCCTCAATCAGGAGAGCCGTGACCAAAGCATATATTTCTATCCCGGATTCGATGCATTGATTGATGGCGATGTTCCTTATGAAGGCGCGAATTGCGCTGCAACTGGACGGGTGATTGTGCTAGACAACATGGTCCTAGGGTTAAGACAAGGGTTTGTGTGCAGTCACTCGATGCTTTGTGATTCGTTAGCATGCTTTCGTTTTGTTCTATCGAACGAATTCATGACGGGTTATAACTTCGGGACAAACGGAGGTTTGATTTTAGGCCGAAGGCCTTCACTTTATGTCGCTAGCTAGGTCAAAATAAATGGGGTTGTCATGATTTCAAAGTTGTTGACTTTATGGAAGTGGAGAGAAACCCAATGACGCTATGAATGCAGCCCATGGAAATGAAGAAATATACTCTCCACTGTACGTTATGAACCGGATTTTTATTAGGCATGTTGGGGTACACAAGAATGAAGCAGCCGAAAGATAAGATGAAAGGAATCCGAATGAATTAAGAAATTATAGGAAATTAGTTTGACAAGCTACTATATTAGGTGACACATCGAAATTGGATTGCGACATGTAGATTAGATTAATTGTGGGATAGTAACACAAATTGTTCTTGAATTATGATGTAATGTTAATGTGGTCTTTAAAATTTTAATTTATGTGATGCGATCCTTATATTTTTATCCCAATATGTAATGTTGTTTATAGATAGTTCTTGAACTATTGGTAAATATTTAATGTAATCATTCTAAATGCTTAACAAATCATACGTCATTTGATGACATGGATTTTTGCATACATAGTTTAATTTTTTTAAAAAGGATGACTCAGCATGTCCATCATTTTATTCATCAACTTTAGAAAACAAAAGAAACAAGTTAGGGACTCAAAATATTCTATGTGGAATTTTGTTTTCTTAATATTTTACGCGAACACTTTAGTTGTAATTTTTTTTATCCACCTCTCAAACTTAGCAAATTGAAAGTCACACGATAGATTATGTTAACTCAAATTAACTAAAAGACAACATTAAATACTTTTGTACAGTTTAGGGAATAAATCGAATATTTACCAATAATTCAGAGATTACGCTAAATAAATTTAAAATTTAGAAGCAACATTGTGCCTTGGCTCATTGTTCCAGGATTGTGTTATTTTTCTTGAATTTATTTCAAATCATCACATATACATATATTATACAATATAATATAGTAAATCCGGCAAGTTTTACTCATCTTATCAAAAGTTTTATTTAAAAAAAGAAAGTTATCAAATCATGCGCATGTTTAACATTCCCATATATTCCCGATTTTTCATTTCCATTTTTCCAAGTTCCAATTTGCCAAATGGTATCAAGAAAAAAAAATTAAAAATGTGAGAATACGTCAACACGATCATGCAATGGAGAACAACGGTGGAGCGCAAGAAATACTCAAGCTGGGACAACACGGTCATCCATGGCGACAGCCCGTGGCCTCCAAGCAGCGCCACGTGGCTTGCTAGGAAGATTTCGGACCCCACCTTAATTTGTCACTTAATAATTTGGTAATCAAGTGGATGATCATGTCATTGCTTAATACGTCAAGTTGTATCTTCCTAGGCCGGTCTTGTTATTGAAAGATAATTCCCGATATGCTGCCAATTATTGAAGCTTTTGCACACGAATCAAGGATCTTTCTCCCCTTGTTTAATTTCAATTTTTCTACAAAAAAAAAACATTTTAAGTTAGCCAAATAGTTTTTTGTTACGTAACTATGATGTTGCTATACTCAATCGTAAGTTACTTTATTCCCGTAGTTTACTTGCATGTGATTGCGCACTTATTGATAGTAGATAGGTTTTTCATTATCGGGCATTTCCTTAAACTTGTCCATATATAACATCCCAATAAAATTTACATAATCAGTTCTAATAAAATCTCACACCTTAGGAGCTCAAGAGATCGATGGTTTTATAGCCCGACCAAACCTTCGAAATAGGGAAACTGTCCAATTAATTCTAAATATGTTGTACATATGCCAATTTAATCAACTAAACTTTTCAATTTTATCAATTTAATCCTAAATATATACATAAAATTTTGTATAATCCTTTCAATTGATTTTCGCCAAAAATTACTCACGTGACGGCATGCTGTTGAGGACGATCATCGATAATTGGACCGCCACGTTAGCAGTTTATAGCAAAAAAAATGCTGTGAAAAATAATATTAGAATTTCGCTTAAAATTTTAAGTTTAATTAAATTTAAAAAAAAAAAGAAGAAGATAGAATTAAATTGACATCTTTACAATAGGTTCACAACTGATTAAGTAATTTTTCCTTTCGGAACGGAGCGATTACAATTGCCCTTAACATTGTTTTCGACATTCTAGGTCCTAGCTAGGTTAATAAAAGCACGACATGATTCGTTATTGGATTTTCAAATGAAAAGCACCCTTGATAAAACCTATAATATAATGTTCGTCATTGGAATCCATATAGGCTGATAGCTGCGAAAATACTTAAATATTAATCAACGTTTTCATCTAACAGTTTAAGATTTTATGACTGTCGGCAGTGGTCCTATAAAACTTTACAATAACCTCTTGGAAGTAGATCGTCAATGGCTGTAAACCATCCACGAATTCATCCCGAGAACGACGCTGCCTTCTGCCCTTTTGTTGAAGTGAAAAAAAAAAGGCCCACTGATTAGAGGTGATGAATCATAGTACTTTACCAAATTAACCCATAAAAAGAAAGCATAAATATAATAATATATGGACCTTATTAGACCCGAGTCTCGGTCTAACAATAATTGAGAAATTGCCCGATTAGGTTATCACATCACTTTTTGTGACATTAATGTGAAAAAACTTGTTAAGACTCCAAGATTTACTCGAATATGTTGGAGTTTACCATCATTAAAGAAATGAAATCTTACCCTATCCGCGTTCCCATGATCTTCTCCACTTCCATGATTATGGTAACTCCAAGAGCAATCGTGTGTGTTGCAATTACTTCCTTCTCTTGCACAAGCTAATCGACCTTTATCGGCGTTTTCACTCTTAAAGATCAAACGGATCGAGGTGCCTTTACATTTACTTCGATCGAACTAACACTAGAGCAAGTTCAGATCAAGACTAATCATTGACAAATCCCATATCGGGGTTTAACTTGATATAGCTCGACTCTCGTGTATTCCGTTCATTCTTCTCCATCTATGCCTTCACTCGAAAATCTTATCCTAATATTCATAAGCAAAATTTACTCCCCCGGCAGGCTACATTTGGAAAAAAAAGAAGAAGGGGGTATTATTAAAGATAATCATCCTCAATCACTCTTAAATTCAGTCGAGTCCCTTATTAATGTATATGTTGTGCCAATCGACCTCAGTGCCCGTAGCAATTAAGCATTAGTCAATCCTTTGGCCCATTACCCATCTACCAACTCGAGGTTTAGATATGATTGATGCTGGCCGACAACTACCGTTCGACTTGCGCACGTGGGGCTGTTTGACTCCATGCAATGATCGGCATCGGCATCGCCCCGCACATGTTGTCTTAGAAAGACAGGCCAACAGAAATCAACTCGAAATCTTTTATTTAGATTGGGGTCCCCGTAGCCGCTAAGTATATTACGATGCAAATCTCAACTGGCTCTCAACTTGTTTGAGGATGAATTTGAAATTGGAAGAACGATTTGGAGTGAATTTTCGCGAACGAGAAATTCGGCCTTGTGGCAGGGATCGGGGGGTTCATTGCCTTAATTATAAGTTTCGAGCGTGACAAACACGACGAAATCATGTTGCGCACTTTGCCTAACAAAAAGAAATATTCATATAATACTTGATACATAATTGTGATTACATTATATATATATATGTGTGTGTGGCTTCGAGATCTAGGCAGTTTCGAAGGAAAATTAAAATTAAAACTCTCTAATTTTTTTTAATATGAGATTGTCTTAATCTTGTTGGACAAGTCAATCTCCTCCACCTAAACACGAGATTGGCCGCATCTCCGTTCCCAGCATTGATTCAAAAGTCTACTTCTTCATTGCCGGTCAAGACATCCTCCCAATTTCGGTCAAGACAAATAAGTTGAAAATTTTGAGGTTGAATTTTCCGAGTCAAGTTAATTACATTAAAGTCCTGTGCGTATTGACAATTTGAGTATAATCCCGTGTGATTTTGAATAATCCTCCCTAATTCCCAACTTATGCAGGAAGCTTCCTTTCACCTAACTCGAAAGGAGCATCATACGTACCTCGTTATCGGGTGTTTGATTTTCATTCAACATGAAAAAAAAAAAACAGACAATTAGGAGTGACAAGCTTCTGGAACAGTTAGTTTTAGTCCCACAAAACTTTACATCGTATCAAAATATGAGGCAATGAGTTCAAATCTCACGAGACTTTACTTGACTCTCTAATTATATATTTTCACGCTTTAAGTTTGGGCCAAAATTCACCATGAGTATTAAAATATATAAACATTAAATCATACTCTCATCTAACGGCTTAATCAAGTAACCAAATGTTTATTTCCAATCATCTAACGCCCTAAATTTCGAAATTTTCTCAATCACGACGCTTTGATTGAAATTCGCCTCAGTTTTATAAACCCCGCTCCATCCAAACACGAGCACGGCGACGGCGACCATGAGATGGAAAGTCGTATAAATTCCCGGCAAAAGGCGCCTTGATCGTAAAAAAGACGACAATTTAGCACAATACTTGACGGCGATTAAATCAAACCTCACCTGCCCCGATTGTTAAAAAAATAGAAAAGAAGAAGAAAATTTTCAAAATCCCTCACAAAACAAAAGACTTCGATCAGTTTCCACACACACTCTTTAAAATTAATCACGATCGATTTCTCTCACCACTTTGCTCGACCAGCATATGAAACCCAAAAAGGAAAGGAAAAAAAAAAATTAATGTAGCCCCATTTTCGCCCGTCGGCCACATGAGATCGGCGAATATTCCATTTGTCCCATTGCTTTGTCGAGACGGGAGGGGTTTCGCTTGTTCCCACGCGAAGCCGGATCGCAACAAATGCGGATCCGGGCAAGGACACGAAGACGCCGACCGAACGAGCAGGAACCAAAATTGAATCCCGGTCGCCCATTGGAATAGAGGTGGTAAAATGGATCAAAGACCCATATTTTAACTCGTATTGAATAATGTAGATTATAAATATGTTAGCTTAAAATGTTAAATGGGTCTTAAAGGGTCACTTAATAACATAATGGATCTTAAATGGGTTACCTAATTAATTTTAAGCGTTATTAACAAATCATTTTACGTTGTTATTAATAAGTCATTTTTAGACTATTAAAATGCTAATATTTTAATTATTCAATTCTTTGATTAAATTAATAAAAATTTGATTATTTTTATTTTCCTTTTTTTCTTTCCTCCTTTTTCTCTTTTTCTAAGTTGGTTGCCGGCCAAGAGGCGAGAGATGAGCTCACTAGGCTTTGGCGACTGGAACAGGAAAAAGCAAAAAAAAAATATCAATTAAATCATATTGCATAACAATGCATTTTTAAAAAAATCATGAAACAAATTTTCCCGAACTCGATTAAATATGTAATTGTTTTAACAATACATGTCGGGTTATGTATAGGTAGGGTCGTGTATGAATTGCTAAAATTATATTATATAAAAATGAGTTAATATGGATTTAATTATTTTTTGCCCAACCCATCCATTGGTTGAAGTAACCGCGTGCCACGCTCCATGCGTGGCTCCTCCCCCGAACCGGGGTCGGATGACATCGGGAAAAAAAAAAATCCCCTTCTGTCGCGGTGACAGGAAATTTCCGACACCGCCGCCACGATCCGACAAGTCCTCCCCCCGTGCGACCGGGGGAGGGAGGGTGGGAGAGAGCAAACGACTCGGGCAGTTGGTGTCCGATGCGCAACGCCCGAGAGATTATTAAATATCGTTAACCGTGCTTAGTTACGTGTTCAGCCTCGTTAACCACGCATCGGGACCTCGGAGGGAGGGTGGTTGAGAGTGCATATTTCTCCGTGCTTTCTTGACTGAGTACAAAACGGAGCCCGGAGAGAAAATAACGGGGGGTTTTTTTTTTTGTCCTAATCGGTCCCCCCCTCCCACCATATTTCTATTACGGAGGACGAAATCCGTCAAAACGGTGTTTGCTTGTTTTAGTTGTATGTAACTTAGTCGCTCGCCATGCCTATCTCGAACTTTTGGCGATATCAAGGTGCCGGTCCCGTGACGATTTCTCCTAGGGGCGGTGCGACCCGAGCTGCGTACAACATTCCATCGGTTTTCGGATTTATTTGAAAGAATTGCTTTTACGGCGGATTAAATGGAAAATTTTATGACCGTGATTAATCCGTAACGGGTTAATGTTTTTCCGATAGATTTCCAACATCTAATATTTTTTCCTGCAAGGTGTTTGATGGGGATTTAACGACTGGCAACGCCTGGCCTCGCCTAGCCTGGCCTCACGCTTGTAAGTTGTCCTCCATCAGAACGCAAAACTCAATGTCAGTGTTGCGAGTTCTGACAACTCGCGTTACATGTGGCTCGTTTGAACAAAATCGCACCGCGAGATCCGGTGGTGTCTATTTCCGACGCGACGTAGGAAGATCAACTAAATCCCACGCGGAATCGACGGCATGAATGGATGGGGTTATCAATTTCATGAAAAAAATCATGCGATGCCTATTTTGAAATGCTTTCATAGCTAATCGGAACGATGTGAACACGACGGGCTCTAAGAGAAAGCTCATTAGACTAATGCAATGATCGCACCATCTATCTCGGCGATTGAAAGCCAGTGAAAATTGACAAATATTCTTTTTATCGTTATTTGCTAAAAACATGAAAAGAAAAATGGAGAGAGAGAGAGAGAGAGAGAGAATAAGAATAAGAATAAGAATAAGAAAATGTGCTGTAAATAAAGAAGGGGAGGGAGTCAAAGGGTTGAAAAAGTCAACAGCCGCGTGAGGCGAATACGAGGGGAAGGAACCGGACAGTGACCCGCACGCGCTTCCGAAGGGCGTCGGAGTCAATCACCGGCGCGGGGGACAAACAGCCGCTGATGTTTGAGACTCTCCCGGCTCTGCTGAGCCACGCGCCTCTCTCCGCGCGTGTCTCACTCCCCCGCCCCAGAAAAAAGAAGGAGGAAAAACCCATGGATACGGAGTCGTTTTCACCAACCCCACGTTTCTTTTTTTAATTTTCTTTGGGACTGTCGATGTTACCAATATGTGCTCAGTCCACGTCCACAGTGGTCACCCCCCCTCCCCAATTCCTTCCTTCCTTCTATCTTCCTCTCTAAACTTGTATATTTCCCTATCATTAAAAAACTTTAATTAAATTCTTCTCAATTATCGAACCTGCATTTAGAATCTTCTCTCTCTCTCTCTCTCTCTCTCTCTCTCTCTCTCTCTCTCTCTCTCTCTCTCGCGTATTGTAAGTATATATATATGGAGTGCCATCAACTCACCCATGATCATACCCTCCAAAGTTCAAGGTTCAAATTCCCTTTGGTTCTTTACGATTCAACTTTTCGGCTCTCCACCAAACCTTTCTCTAGATTTCTCTCCCATATACTTCAGCTTATCGCTTTGAACCAGAGAGAAAGAAAGAATGGTCATGCCGTCTCCGAGCCCGATTAGGACCAAGAAAACCAGGGCGGTCGGGATCCCGGTCATCGACCTCTCCCTCCGCAGGCCCGAGCTGTCCGAGCTGGTCCTGAAGGCCAGCGAGGAAGACGGCTTCTTCAAGGTCACGAACCACGGCGTGTCGAAAAGCCTAGTCTCGAGGCTGGAAGGCGAAGCGGTCGAGTTCTTCGCGAAGCCCGCGTCGGAGAAGCAGCGGGCGGGGCCGGCGGCTCCGTTCGGATACGGATGCAAGAACATCGGGCCCAATGGGGACATGGGCGAGCTCGAGTATCTCCTCCTCCATTCGGATCCTATCTCCATTGCCGAGAGATCCAAAACCATCTGCAGCGACCCCAGCAATTTCAGGTACGTGGAATGAGATCAATCCTCTTCCCCTTCCTTTCCCTTGGTGAGCAGTGAACATGCATTCGCGCGTCCTTTCTTCGTTGTCTTCTTCGAGATTTGCGAGAGGAAATGTCGCCTAGCTACGAAAGATACAAGAATGTTGATTAAGAATCACTAGTGTGAACAAGAAAAGGTGTAGGGAGTGTCGGAGAAGAAAGGGTTTTCGATCCGTTTTCTCGTCGGGGACTCCGGCTCGTGTCGTGGCCCGTTCGGATTCGTTCTCTTGTAGTTTTGCCCGGTGTTCCTCTCATCCGACTGCATGAACATGATGTGTTTAGGGAAATCCCCGATAGCTCGTGGAAAGACTTGGCCCCTGGGGAGAGAGAGGAGAGGAACTGTTCTTGCGAACTGTTGATGGAAATGGGTGGGAGATTTTCCTTGGGCTTTTTGCGCTTTGTTGCTTCATGACAGGAAGGTGTGATGCCTGAAAACGACATGTTCCGTTCCCAATGAAGGCAACGAAAATGCATTTCATTAATCCACGGGACCGGAAAATTGTTATTCTAAGACGGAGTTTTTTCTTTGGTCCACAAGTCACAACCAACCGATTCTTGTTCAGTTCTTGTTCAGTTCACGAAGCGCGGTGATGTCAACTTGATGATATATAAAATATATATGTCCCTTTATATTTGATTTGTATAGTAGTTGTCTTCTTTTCTCGAAACTCGGCTACGTTATACCTGAAAGGGGGAATCCTTTTTTTAATCTAAACGTTGTTTTTCTAAGGCTATTTAAATTAGTTGGACACCACTCTTTTCATGGTCCAACCCAGAAAAAAAAAAGACATGTAACTCTCATCTTCCTCTTTTTTCTTCTTATTAATGTTTCGTTTGAACCTCTCTCTCTCTCTCTCTCTCTCTCTCTCTCTCTCTCTCTCTCTCTCTCCTCTACTTTGCTTATTCGGCCATCGTTTGAAACTTCCTTTGGATGCCGTAATGCGTGTGATCAAGCACAGTGTCACATATCACAGTCCTATTCACAAAAGGTCAAATATCACAAATTTTTGTGGGACACGCACGAAATTGCCCTTTTTTCCTCCTTAAAACAAAATCTATGGCCGCCCTTTCAATTTCTATGAAAATTCTCACGTAAGCCAGGCCCGAGCGATGGGCACTTAGGCAAAAATGAATCATGTCCAAACAGTTGATAATATTTTTTATTTCTATTGATTCCATAGAACCCCAATTTGATAAATCACTCGTTCTTTTTATTATATATACGTACTTTGCATAAGTTCTCGTCCTTTTTAAGCACAATATCGCCACTTTTTTGTGGCAGGCGCGCCTAAAAGTTAGATATGGAACTTACAGCCATTTGCCCGTCCGTTCCGGTACTCTTTTGTTTTGGGGTCAGAAGCTTTTTTTTAGGCCCTGGTACTTGAAAGAGATCCGAAAGAGATCCTCTCTTTTTTTTCCCTATTTACTAACTTGGCGCTATCTGCCTTCACCCCTCGAAGTCAGAAGTCAGACCCACTTTTGGTGTATAGGACCTTTCGATTGAGCTGCATTTAGTATCTTAATCAGTGAAGAACCGAGTTTCAATCCATCATAATTCCGAAACCACCCAAGCATGGCATAGAGAGAGAGAGAGAGAGAGAGGGAGAGAGAGAGGGACAATGAAAGGGTGTCTCGATCTGAGGTGTATATAATTCGTGGAATCCAACTGAAATTGCAACGAAAGCAAAAGGAAAGTAAAGGGGCAAAAAAATTAAAATAAGAAGATGCGAAGGAACCACCACAGGAATGATCCTCCGCCACGTCTCGAGAAACAAAGCAGCGTTCCCATTGGCTGAAATCGATGCGATATGCTTTTTTCCCCCGGCTCTGAGTTGTCCGAAGTGTGGGTGTCGATGCTTGGCCTTGCATGGGGACCCTTGAGATGTACGGACGTTTAGTCCTTTTTCCGGGCATAGAGGGGACACGGGCCATTGAGAGAGCCGCATTAGCAATAAGACATGATAAAAACAAGGAACACCAGGCGATACGAGGGACAAAGTCAGACAAGAGATCGATAAATTTCATGTCAAGTCGGAGAAAAAGGGGAGACTTTTGTTCTGGAAGCCGCTCGAGCGTCCACTCTATCTTCGGTGCTAAATCTAGACGCCAACTGGCGAGAGTCCTTTCATGGCAAAGATGGAAGGAAGCAAAAAGCACTTGGGGATGACGCAGCTTCTCAAAAGCGATGGAGTACCACCTCCCTTTTCTCCTCCATCGCTTTTGGCGTCGTAATTCGTCACTGCGACGCCGTTTGAAAATTAAAAATGGCCGAATTCTGATGTAAGGCGTGGGTGATCTTGAGGGAGAAAAAGGTTTGATTTGCTTTGGCGCAAGCCATGAGAGGTAAAGCTCCCATCTACTTGAGTCGAATTGAAGAGTTTATTTTGTCTGTATGCGCAGTTCTGTCGTGAATGACTACATAGCTACGGTTCGCGAGCTGACGTGCGAGCTACTGGACCTGCTGGCGGAAGGACTGTGGCTCTCGGATAAGTGCGCCCTCAGCAGCCTCATCAGAGATCGGCAGAGCGACTCCCTCATCCGGATCAACCACTACCCTCCGGCCAAGGACGTCAAGAACAACGGCCGGGACCTCTCCTCGAGGCTCGACCAGCACCCGCGTGGCGGCGACGGCCGGGTCGGGTTCGGGGAGCACTCCGACCCCCAGATCCTGACCCTCCTGTGGTCCAACGACGTGGAAGGCCTCCAGATATGCCAGCACGACGGGCTGTGGATCCCCGTCCCTCCCGACCCCAACGCGTTCTACGTGATGGTCGGCGACACGCTTGAAGTGAGTCTCCTCGTACTACTCGGATGACATTATCGGAACCAGTCTATCTTCTTAAAGGGCTAGTTTTACATAGTTAGGGTTTTAAAGCTCATAGTTCGACTTTACTCAATTTCCGTCTCTGTTTCTGCCCCTATCTTTGCATGGATGAAGGCACTAACGAATGGGAGGTTGAAGAGCGTTCGGCACCGAGCAATGGCAAACTCACCAGAGCCGAGGATGTCGATGGTGTACTTCGGAGCCCCACCACTTAACGCACGGATCTCTCCTTTGCCCGAGCTGGTCTCCCCTAAAACCCCCACTCTCTACAGGCCCTTCACTTGGAGCGAGTACAAGAAGGCCATGTACTCGCTCCGGCTCAGCGATTCTCGCATCGACCTCTTCAAGATCCAAAGCAGCAACAAGATCGCTTCATGATCACATCATTACCACCGTAGATTAAAGCTCGGTTGACCGTAAAAAGGGAGCCCACGGCTTCCTACAGATCATTATAGAAGGGGAAAAGAAAGACGGACGATATATTTGGAGAGATGTACATCAGATAGAGATTTAGTTGGAGGGTGTTTCTTTATTATTTTCTTAGATGGGATTGAAAGTTTCTTCTTTTTTTAACTTTTTTTTTTCAGTATTCATAGCTCAAAGTGCTTTATTATTATTATTTTTTAATTTTGGGGCGGCTTTGTTAAAGTTTAGCCTGACGAGGATGTTGAATTGTTTTTGTACTTTAATCACTATATATATATATATATATAGAGTATTGACATGCCGAATGAGCATTCTCTCTCTCTAAGTGAAGTTGAACATCATATATTTACACGCGTGCATGTCTATGTACACGTATGTATATGTTATGATGTGCATATGCATTTTATTACTTGAAGGAAAAGGAACTTTTATTTATTTATTTTCATTTTATTTTATCAAGTCACATCATATAGCACGTAGTTTCGACATTTGTTCAACTATTCATGAAACAATTATTGACTTTCTAGATTCCGTTAGACATATGTTAAATACCCATCAAAGTAATTGAAATTACTCATCTTGGTGATGGCGGACGGAATAAAAAAGCGGGTGAATAGAGTGAAAAGCGGAAGTAATCAAGGAACCTCGTTTTTCTTTTATCCCTTCCAGCTTCAAAAGTCAATTCGCATGGATTGATTGATGTGCTTGTGCCTCTTTCATTGATCTAATTAGGTATACCAACAACAAAGTTATTACAAGACCAGTTCGTCTTACAACTTAGGCTTACCTTGATTAGACCCGTTTCATATCACAGTCATATGCCTAATTGAGCTAAGCTCAATGGTGCCTTTTCGACGATTGACTGGATAAGCTCATCTACCCCTAAATTAACTTACTAAGGTAGCAACACTAATGTGCATGAACTAATGGCTTCGTTCATGAATACGAAAAGCTATCTAGGTTAAATGAACAATAATTTTCACACCAACCAGGGAGACCCGTCCATTGAATCGGTCATGGTGGTTTGGTCAACGGATGTGTGGGTTTAAGATAAGCTATTTGGATCAACTGTTAGGTGGGGAAATGATGATGAGGACTCAAAACAGGCAATGCAACATTTCGATGGTACTTTGCTTTTTTTAGGTGGATTCTCTCCAGCTCCCGCGCCAATAGATGAGGCCTAGATCTTATGGTAAGTCAACATCAATGTGTCTCGAGCTTACCACGAATTTACACGGGCATATAATCATTTGTAGGTGAGGAATGAACACGTCTTAATTGGGACCAATTATCCAAATGTTTGACCTAATTGTTATCATCGATTTATTTTAGGAGAGAAAGCTAAGCCATCGTCCACCTCGAGTTGTGTGGTTTACCCAGAAGCGAAGAGGAATGATTTTAATGGGTAAAGCATCATGGAGACAACATTTCGAGACAAAATAAATAAATTCCATGAGTTTTTTATATAATTTTTGGTAAGTGAAATTAACCTTTTGATTAAGCTGGAACCGAGTCCTCTAAGTCTTGCTCTCATTAAGAAGTTGATTATGTTGGTGATGGTAAACTCAATATGTAAGTTTCTTGGCGTCGACCACCAACTTTAGATGACGAAGCTTGCAAAGTGACTATTCAATCAGTCCTCGCTCTTTGAACTTTTTTATTTTATTTTTAATGCTCTACGCAGGCAAAGTGGCTATTAGAACATAGACTCGTCCTCTTAGCGGACCGTAATAAAATGCGTAACTGTGGTGATTCGAACTTTACTCTAACAAAACATTTCATGCGATCCGCAATTCCACGTCTATCTATACATATGAGGATCGTACAGAATAGAGCTTGGGAGCTCGAGACAAGCTGAGGTTTTGAGTAGCGATTCGACTAATATGAAAGCTTGCAAGAAAGACGGTCGACTGAGTTTGATTAGACCATGGTCAACGAGTGGTTCATCGGCTCATTGACCAAGCACACTGCGACTAAAGATCCTCCAGCAACCAAAACTTCGATCATTCAAGCCTTCACGCAATTGCATGAACCAATCTTCACGTCCACAGACTCACGACATGCACGAACCTTTGATCAACTCGAGTCAACAACCCAAAACCTAACAAAGCACTGCCCAATTAGCCAGTGACCAATCACCATTTGCCAAATAAGAAACCCAATCCCGTACTTAAACAATAAACACCATTTAAACCCGGCGATTTGTTAGTGAAGTGTAACCAAAAGATGGGTGGGTGAAAGATTGAAGAGGGTTAGTTTGGAGAAGTTGAAACTTTGCGCGCTTTATAAAGAACGGGAAGACGGAGACTGCAAGGATTTTGTAGCGTCTCTCTATGTAAATGTTCGACTTCAGGCGTTGCGAGTTCAAGCTGATCAGATGGCTTCCTTAGTTTTGTTGCTCGAGGCATTGTGGAGATGCCGCCACGATACGGGCCTCGACTTTCTTGGCCAAGGAGTGGAGGAACGATGTCCATGTCATCATGGCGATGATGCTGGCCGAAACCACCGGCAAGTACATGGAAACACGGGACATTACGATAAGATTTTCTGTGGCGCCATCGACGAGGATAAGGTCGCTGAAAGCTGGAAGGTGGGTGACTATAGTGTGTGGCCTTAACCAAAGGTATGTGTAAGAATAACTCATGACAAAGGATCATGAAGATGGAGATCAACATCAGACGCTTATCTTATATATGCTTGTGAATTCCTGTATTAATTAGCTGTCCTTTTCGTTCTAATTCTATGCATGGAAAGTAAGGTTTGGCGCCATTCCGAGGAGGCGGATCAACTTACCCCGATAAATCATCGGAGACAGCACACAAAGGTGTGGAGTAATTCCGATAATGTAGTTACCATGTTTTTGCCAGAAAATAAAAAAGGTCGCTACCGTTAGGATCGATCGCCTTCTTCTTCATGCGCATCTCATTCTTCTTTTAGGGTTAGTATTTATGTAAAGTTCGCTACAGGACTGGATGGTTCAACCTTGTTCTGTGAAGTGGTTGCGGTGGGTGATTGGTATGTAGTAATTGAGTAGTCGAGCCGATACGTTTCCAAGCCTGAGCTTGACTCAACTATTGCACATATGGTGTTCAAACTCGACTCCAATTCAACTGAGAATTAAGATTTTATTTTCAAGCTCGACTTGAATAGAAAATCTACGTACTTGAGCTCTAACTCATTTGGCTAGAATACAACCATCTTACAAAGGTGCTCAAGTTTAGAGAGCTCAAAAAAGTTTCTTATGTTTCTAAGGGGGATGCCTGCCGAGGTATGCCGGGCAACAAGCGCAAGCAAGGCTGCGGGAAGAGTTTGATTTCTTCGCCTTTTTGCCAAAAATATCAGAATTCTATTGGGGTCAAGAATAGTGAGCTGGTACTTGTGATTATGCTTTCTAACTTTTATAGGTACTTAATACTTTTGAAATTTATAAAAGAAGCTCAAGTAGGTTAGTGAGCATATCAAGCCAAGTATTGGCAAGTTTGAACTCAATTTTTGGATATTTGAATAGTTGTCCTCGATGCCGAGCTCGAGTTGAGATCAAATTAGCTGATCCCCCAAGAGACAGATTGAGTGGAGCCCAAGTTACTGGCAAGCAGCTTAACTTAGTTCCATTCTTCGTATGAAGCTAGAGATTATTATAACAAGCAGCCAAATGCACCCGTACAATTCAATCTTGTGCAGTCCTCCATATAAACACATATGGCTCTCAACATGTCTAATGGATCCACAGCGGGTCGTATGCATTCCACAGTAACTAAGTACAACCAAGGGTTTTAAGGCTTGCCGGGCCCTCCTAGGCACGCGGTTAGGGAGGCATATTCGTTTGCGTCCTAGTGATGGACCACTTAGATATAGTCGAGCCTGCTTGGGCCATACCCTACCCGATCCGCCTATTTGAAATAAGGTCTTGGTATTAACCTTGTCTCGAAACTGGTTCACGAGAGCATTGTAATCATCTCGATCGTCGAATCATGCGGGCCTCACTTAGGAGATAGGAGCCTGATGGTCCAAGGATGCAAAGTTAATGCAATGCCCATCAAGTATGTGCCTGTGGTTAACTTTACGAAAGGGATGAGCTCGACTGGCCCAATAAGATGGGCTTCGATTTGGGCTTGAGACCAAAATGCGACCTACAGCCCCAATACAGAGAAGTCCTTGACTTGCCTCGTGGTCAAACATGAGTCACGAGTAGAGATTTGAATATCTTGTCCAATCCCTTGGCATCTTCAAACTATCGTACTTTGAGATGAGAATTATTTACAAAATTAAACGAGTCATTCACATTCGAAACTCAAAAAAAAAAAAAATTCCTGCCATATCACTTAGCTTAGTAAATCAATTTTATAAACCGGTCTTGATAAATTTAACCTTTCTCTTTGGTGAAACCAATCAAATGAGATTTTTCTATACAAAAAAATTCACAGACTTATGAATTTAAACCTTTTTTGCAGTATTTCGAAATGGACGTTTTCTTTTTCCAAGCATTCAAATGTTGACATTTACAATCACTTAGAAATTCTCTAAAAGATTTTGAAATTAGTTCGTGTGCCATTTTCCAATGATTATTCTTAACCCCACCACGACTGTAAAACTACACTATTACACATTCTTGTTAGACTAATGACACGTGTGTTTTGAATTAGTTTGGCAATTAATTTTTCCATGTGTTAACTGTCCAATGATGAATATATAAACAATTTTATAATAAAAAATAAGGATAGGTTCTATTTACAAAACATAAAAAATAGTTTGCACTTTCATGAAAGCATCAGTGGTTACCAACAAGTTATGGGAAAATCAGACGACGGATAATTTTTTTAACAACAACTTTTTTTTTATACTTTTACCAACTTTTTCAGAATTCACCAACATAAGTGAATAAAATTCGTTTGTATTTGAATACAAAATACAAAATTCGTATTATCCCAACCAAATTTAACCTTGATACCCCTTGCTAATTTTGTTAGGGCATATTTTGTCGTAGATGTAAATCCTAAGTGCTTTTTTTTAATATTCGAGTTAGACATAAGCGTGAGAAAGGTTCTACATAACTATATAATGTGTGTAGAGAGTGCCCCAAAAAAACCTCATGTCTTTACTTGGGAAGATCCCCAAGAGGAAGCCGAAATCTTGACTTTTCAACATATGCAATTAGATCTATTTTTACTTAAAAATTTAATTCAATAAATTATTTTCCAATTATGATATATTAGCAAATCCTGGCCACGCTAATTTTCTGATATAGGACTTTTCTTTAATGACATCGGGGAGGCCCATAGGTCCCACAAAAAAATAATGTCCCCCATGCTCTTTTGCTGCTCGCAATGGAGATGAAATTTACATGAATCTTCTTATCTATTTGACAATTACATGAGCTTCAAGCTTCACTTTGACTTGAAGGCACCTTGATGTAAATTTTTCCAGCACGACGGCTGATCATTGAATCTCTTGTTATTACAAGTGAAGGGTGCACATCATTATCTCATTTTCCAATGACTACAATTTGTCCAATGGGCGATGCACGCTTAGGTTCAACGTCCTTAACACTGTCATCGTACAACGATATCAAAAGAAGGTTAAATGGTCTCGCATATCTAAATTTATGTTAGATAATAACGAGCAACAATGTTCGGGCAAGCAACAAAGTAGGACAAAAATGAAATCAACAATGGGCAGTGTTCAGAAAACAACAGTTGAAGACTATAACTGTTTTGCACAACAAATAAACAAAAATTGGAGGTTGTAGATTGATCCGATTATCGAATGTTTGCAAATCGATTTAATTAGGTTCGAGCTCGACGAATTCACGTCATGTTCTCAAGACGTTATTTGCTCGCTTAATCCAGTACCAAAGCAACTGGCAAACTGTCTCCCATGATAGAACGAATCCCGTCTCTCTCTCGCGATATTTCAAAGAAAGATCGACGAACTCAACTATATTTAGTTGAATGACACCACACAATGACCAACCGGAATGAACAACGACGACGACAACCACAATGAATTCTGTTTTTGTTCGAATATGCATGACGAAATTGTTGGCCCCGTCTCTCTCTCTTGCGATATTTCAAAGAAAGATCGATGAACTCGACTGTATCTAGTTGAATGACACCACACAATGACCAACCGGAATGAACAACGACGACGACGACAACCACAATGAATTATGTTTTTGTTCGAATATGCATGACGAAATTGTTGGCTGGGTCCATCTTATTGTGGGGCCCAGCTAGCATAATGAAATAAAATAAAATAAAATAAGTCAAAAAGAAAAAAAAAGTTGCTGTGTGCGCAAGTGCAGAACCCTACGTGGAGAAGGAAATTGGCGGCTGCGGGTGAGAGAGGAGGAAAGAGGGACGCAATTTGGGTGTTCCGATTCGAAAGCCAAACGTTGACGGAATTGGCTCAAATTTCGATATGTTGTTCGCAAGACCGAGCTCTACGAGTTGATGTGTCTTGTTCATTGAGATCTCCTCCGAAATTTCTGATCACGGTTTGGGTTTTTCATCCTTGATTTATGTTAATCCACCTTTGTGGTGAGGAAATATTATTGCATTGGTGATGTTGAGCTGTGTGACTAGAAAAAGAACACTTCATGCATTTGACTATTCTTGGTGATTAGTGGAACTATTTGGGCTGTCCGTGGTTTTTCCCTCATTGGGTTTTTCACGTAAAATCTCGGTGTTGTCTATTGATTTTATTGCTTTATTATTGGGCATTATATTTACTTATTGTGAGGTTGTACTTGATGGTTACTACTGGTTGTTGCTGCGATTACGACAATTTTGATCGATTTGGTTTTTGGGGAAGATATTGATCTTGGACTTGGCATAGTTCTCCGTGAATTATTGTGCGGTTCTCCCCAACAGAATTGACACCTGTTGGTCAAAAGGACAGGACTAACAAAAAATTAATGACCATGAACGAAGAGTCATTGTTTCTCATTCATAACTAGGAGATACTAAGTTCCCAACAATTTATACATCTAGATCGGGAAACGTAGAACAAGTACAACAACACTTTTGAGGGAACTCCCACTTCTAAATTAACATCGGGAGAGAAGAGCTCCCAAATCTTAATTTAGATCGGGGAAATGATAACTTCTAAAACTCAAAGAAGTGGTATAAGCACTTCCGATAAAAAGTATGAACTCATCGTATTTCTTATCGATCCTGTCAAACTTCTCGGTGTGGATGATTTGGAGGATCAAGTCGATTCCTAAAGATGAAATCGGAAGATACGTGCAGCGAGAAGAGAAGAGCATCTAATACTCTCGTGCTAAATCGGGAGAGAAAATCTCAATTCAGGTTTAGAAGATGCAGCCTCCATCGATTAAAAGTTATTTCTCAACGAAGGGAGTTTGGAGTGAAAGAGAACCAGGGAATCAGAGAGGGAAAGCAGCTCCGACTTTCCTATTCATCAAACGAGACAAACCATGGAGTAAGGCTGCTCAAACGTCGGTCCGCGAGAACTTCCAAAGTCATAGAAGCGCTGAAAAATGATCCGGCGTACACACGTCCACGTCAACACACGCCCGCATCGTCCATCATTAGTTTGACCAGCCCATTATTCCCCCAGGGGACCCACCTCGACTAAAATATTACATCCGAGTGACGTAAGCAGTGACCCCATTTTCGTGTGCAGAAGGGCACCCGTGATTACCTAGGAATTCCACTACCATGTTTACTGAGGGAGACCTCCCCACATTACATAAAATAATAGGGCAAATTGCGAAATTCAACATTCTTCCCTAATAGAAAGCCTTCCCTGGTCAGACCAACGAACATCGTCCAATTCCAAAAAAGTCTTCTTATCACTTACTCATCTTAAAATATTATTAGCAATAGATGAAATTAAAATAAGGGAATCTCTTGGAGTAAATGACCAAAAGTCTAGAAAAAAAAATATACATGCGGAGGTGGAACAAGTTCCAAACTGTGACATCGATTGAAGTATAAAAGTACATTTTTTCAATGACATTATGTCAACTTAGACTCGCGGGGGTGCACTTGTTTCAAACGAATCGCCATGCTTTTTATTATTTAAAACTTCATCTTTTCTAACCTTTTTTTTCCCCCCTAGCACTACAACAGGTGCAGAGAATCTATTGCGGCTCTTGAGTGCTCGTTCTAGTTTCAACTGAATAAGAAGTTTCGGGGTCTTAAGTTTCCATTCTGGTGGTCCGACTGATTGTCTCATGTCTGTCCTTTTTTCAAGCGCTAATAGTTGTTTTGGTTGAGTTTTACGTGAGAATCCGATAAGGTCAAAAAGATTCTCGATCGTGTGCAATCAGTACGAACTAAAACCTGTGGATGGGATGGACATAGGAATTTGGTTCTAGGAGGGAACCACGTGGACATTTAATAGAGGTTACGCACTTGCCCGTGTCGAAAAATTCCCACACAAGCGGTTTTGTCCGCTCTTGATTTGAAGATTTTAACTGCCAACTCTCTTTAAGTCGATGTTGGAGAGGGCCGTTTGTATACAACCTTGTTCACGTAGGCGATGTATGATAAAAATTACTCTCGCAATACATAGTGACGGAAGATCTGATAGTTTTCGAAGTAACTTACTTAATCTATATATGCGGGACTAATTTCTTGGTCTTTCTCTCGTTGGCCTATACGATACCCTAATAATGTCCTTTTGTAATGAAATATGCATGAGAATGTCATATATCTTGACCTCAATACTATTTGAACACCTACTCATTAAGCTTTGAATAAGATTAGACCCGTCAAATACTTCACCTAATCTCTGCTTAATCTAGTCATGAATTCAAGAGAAGGACAGGGATCATTTCAACCTGCAAGCCCTTCGATGAAGTTAATTATTGGCGTGTCACTTGGGTCTTGCATGCTTGCATGGATCGATTCAGCTAAGCAAGCGATGGCCTCTGCCCTCGTGGTGAACGCTATTCGCGAACGGTATGAGGGTTTTGCCGCAGAAAATTAATCTGTCTGCGCGAAGTGATGTCTCCTTTTTTCGCAGGCTTGATACAGCTGATTGATCACCGTTTGGAATATACAATCATAATCACGTCACGGCGGCATGATTTGCCGAAAGTAAACGAGAGATGCATGAAGTTTTCTCGGCGCCAGCAAATCGCTCTCCGTTCAAAACTAAAGAAACAGGAAAAGATTAGATCATCTTTGTTGATCAATCTTATCACGGGCTGGCCAAAGGAACTGACTTGTTATCTTCACATTGAATAAAGTTAACGGCAAACATCCGGTCTCAGTACTGTGATGCAAGACCGTACACAGGATATGTGCAAAGCGTGACTCAACAACATTTTCTTTTGCAACATCGTGTCTGGATCAATCTTCCCCAAGCTCAACTAAGTGCCAAACTACGTCACGGAAGCAAATTCCCTTTCCCCCCCCACCCACTTAATGAAAGGAATACAAGTAGAAATAAAAGAAATAAGAATATGCGAATTCTTTCTAGAAGTGGTCGTCGGATAGCTGCTGTCTCAAGAACCCTATGTTCTCTTCATTCCATAAGCTATCCCACGAATCTCCGCCGTCCAATAGTAACTCGCCGCTCATGATATCCTCTTGACCCGGTATATCCCAACCCGAATAGCCAACCCCGCTTCCGGGCCCGCCCGTCAAGCCGTCGGGCAAATTGTAGCACTCGGTAAGTCCCGAAGCCGAAGAGACTTGGGCTTCAGGTGAGGAGTCTGACGAAATCCCCGACGACATCTCCGGCATGAAGCTCGGGTGCTTCCGGCCCGACTCGAGCTCAGACACGAGGGCCCTTCGATTGGCGTCAACGGAGGTAGACACGGGGGGACACGCGGGTCGACCCCTGGAATCGGCTGCACGGATCCGCTCAGCCAGCCGGGGCATCCACACGTAGCGCATCGTGTCCCGGAATTGCTGGCTGTTCACGTCACATTTCAGCTGCTTGGCTTGCTTTTGCACTCTGGTCCTCCAATAGTTCTTGATTTCGTTGTCAGTCCTTCCCGGCAAATGTTTCGCGATTTTCGACCACCTTTTCAAATCAATAGAAATCAAACACATCAGTCTTCAAGAAGCGTTTAGAAAATCTGAGGAACATGCTGATCATGAGGGAACGTTGAAAGTTACCGGTTGCCCCAGCGAGAATGGAGTTCGAGGATGATGAGCTGTTCTTCAAGAGATATATTTCCACGTCGGACCTGGGGTCGCAGGTAATTTAACCATCTTAATCTGCAGCTCTTGCCCGTTCGTCTCAAGCCTGCATGCGCGTAATTTCACATCAAACATTAACTCATGACAACACACGCTTTGTGTGTGTGTGTGTGTGTGTGTGTGTGTGTGTGTGTGTGTGTGTGTGTGTGTGTGAGAGAGAGAGAGAGAGAGAGAGAGAGAGAGAGAGAGAGAGAGAGAGAGAGAGAGAGAGAGAGAGAGAGAGAGAGAGAGAGAGAGGAGAGAGAGAGAGAGAGAGAGAGGAGAGAGAGAGAGAGAGAGAGAGAGAGAGAGAGAGAGAGAAGGAGGGAGGGAGGGATACCGGCGAAATAAGCGACGGAGTTCCACCGTCCTTCGCCGTGAGTCTCGACGTAGCTTCGGAGCACGGCGTCTTCTTCCTCGGTCCATGGCCCTTTCTTGACGTCGGCAACCATTTCGTTCTCGCTTCGAAAGTCCATTATTTCGCCGTCAAGAAGCAGAAGGCAGACGACGGCGGTCGTCAGCACACAAGTGAAAAGCTTGGAATGTGTTTTTGGGTGGATTTTTGGAGAGAAGTGGATGAGAGTGCTTCAGATTAACTCGACTCGTGCAAAGATAGTGTAGATAAGAGGGAATATATAGACAGGGGGGGAGAGAGAGAGAGAGAGAGAGAGAGAGAGAGAGAGAGAGAGAGAGAGAGAGAGAGAGAGAGAGAGAGAGAGAGAAGTGAAGGGTTTTAGATTGATGACGATGGATTGACGAGGAGGGGAAGAGAAGGTGGCAAAATGGTAGTAAACGCGCTTCAGATCTGAAGAGCTTGCGAACTCGATATTTGTCAGCGAATGTGAGATTCATATTCACCAAGTTTGACCCTTTGACTTTGTCCGCCTCCGCTGAATTTCTACACGCGCACACTAGTGGCACCATCAGATTATATTAATTAATTCGCTTGTGTTTAAGTTGCTAAACATGCGTATTTCTCTGTGGGGGAGGTGAGTTGGTTTAACTTCTTTCTTTAAAACCCACTTGACTATTTAGTATGTTATCTATATCGATAAACATCTTGAGCGGGGGTTTCTTCATTTCGGACTAGATTATTATTTTAAGAGCCGTGATTGTCAATAGTGTCGTCATCTGGACAAGATCATAGGATGGTTCTTGGACTCGGATACCAAGTTGACCAAGCATAGCACATGAAGGTACATGATCCGTAGGATGTGCTGTGATGTTTAGAGGATATGATTCCCCTGCTTTTTATGGTAATAAGGACCATTATCCCCTTAACCGTTGCATAATGCTCGGGTTCATAGCGTTAGATAATGTAGGTTTACACATAATTTTGAGACTTTAACACATCCGTCATATGTAAACCCAGGACATACAACAAGGGACTCGGAAGTCATCGAGTTTTAGTTGGATTTGCAATCAAATCACTAGACTTTGGTTCCGATCACCCTAGACAGTGAACATTCATCTCTTTTTGTGACTGATGATACATTATGATTGGAACCTGACCAATTTGGTTGTCGTTAAAATCGAAGCTCAGTGACCCAATCGCAGATTTCGGTATAATTTAATGATGTTAGTGAAATCCACCCCCGCGAAGTTTTATGCAGTATGCATCATATGGGTGACGAAGTGATGATGCGGATTATCTCAACGATGAATCTAGTTTTCCTCTAGAAAATTTCTTTACGGTCAATAAGAGTCATAGGACCGGCAGGGCTGCGAAGATCTCCACCACGCTGAATGGAGCGGTCAATGTGTTGTTGTGCTTGATTTCCTAACAGTTGCACGGAAAATTCTCGTCTCTTGACCCACCTACTTACGAGAAGGTTGCAAGTTAAATTTTCATATGAAACCAAACTACGGGACAGCTTGGACGATTGTCCCTTCCAATCGATTGCGAGTTGGCGGGGCTCTTGTCACTGTGCTTTCCTCCATGCCCAATTTGCTTTGAAGGAAAAACAGAACGCGGACCGACCACAGGATCATGCCCAATTTGCTTTAGACAAATGAAATTATACTTCCGTCCAAGTTTTCCTAGCTAGGCTACCGTGGACTAGTAGACTGACACTATTGGCCGTCCGCACCACTAGCAGTTCCTGTCCCAACTTGGCGATATTTTTTCGAATTGTCTTGTCATTTCTGGCTTTTGTCTCGTCGCTATTGGGTCAAAACCTCGAAAGGTCAACCCCTCCGAAAAATGATGCAGAATCACTTAACGTAGGACAAACCATTTCGCATCCTCAATTTCAATGCCAGCGTTAGGTGAGCCGAGAATATGTTGGGAGAGTTTACGCTTCGACACCAAGGGGAGGGAAGAAAGTCAACTGCCAGATGTGTGAGTCGACTGATTGTTTATTATTGTTGTTTTCACTTCATGTGACTGATCTAGAAGGATGTATTCTATGCATTGTCCACCATAAGTTGACAGCCGAGATGATATTCGGAGAATGGGAAAAACAAAAGAGAAAAAGGGATGAGCTGGAATAAAGAAACTAGAATGTCAACCAAGGACGATATTTATTTATTTTTGTGTACCCATTGAAGCAGGATGATCTTGGAGATCTGCCTAACCGTGAACACAAGATTCAAACAAGGGAAGCGGAGATGCAATTCGTGGATGTAATTCGGTTCTTAACTTGTCGTTCAAGATTGTGAACCGTGGGAAAATCAATCGCGCCTCCCGAATTAGTATCGAGATTAAACATCGATGGGATTTCATTTATGTCGTCGCGAACTCGATGAGAATGTGATTATCTTTGTCACATTCAATCTCGGGAGAGTGCATTTACGCCAATCGCCGGCTCGCTCGTGGGTGTGGGCACCAAGCAAAGCATGCGAATCTATATACAATTTCGAAGTGCTTAGAGTGCGAACCTGATTATCGAAGGTAATCGATGACTAATCTTCCTACGTGTCCTGAACATTGAGACGGTTTCTTGAGGATCGACCTAACAAACTGGGGTGCGAAGGAGCTGCTCAAATGCAATTTCACCTTCTCAACTTTTTTGAAGTGCTTTCTAGGGTTTAAAGTCTCTTGCAAGATGGTCTTAAACATGGGACTTGATCGAAATTTGTCCAAGTGCCGACTACTTTGGTTTCAACTGGCCTCAAATGATCTCCCTCAATGTCAAGCGTCTACGGAACCTCTCTGCCTTTCAATTTGACCTTGTTGCTATTAGTCAAGCGTCGGAAGTTATCCGTATGAATGGCATGAGAAGAGAGCACAAAAATTTCGTATAAATTCCGACGCTGCCTCTTCAAGGAACTTGACAACTATACGAGGATGACCAAGTCAAATCAAGCGGTGAGAGATCCAAACGTACAAGAACTAGAGAAGTCGGTTACTCTCTCAATAGAATAATTGCATAATGACAATTCAGTCTTCAACATTTTAATCATGTCAATTTAGCCCCAAATTTCTTTGACAATTTAACCCTAAATCTTTTAACAATTCGCCAATTTAGTTATTAGGGATGATTATGGCTGGAAACTGTTGACGTGAACAATTTTTACATTTTTCTAAAATTCTATTCTTTTATTTTCTTCTTCTGAATTTTTTTCTTTTTCCTTAGTCCCTTCAATTGTACCTTGATAACCACAATCCCTCACCCGAGGCCGCTGTAAGGGTGGTCCTCACTAGAGGCTGGCGGCCTCTATCAGCCATCGACAATGCCAGGCGATGGCCTACGTAGGGATAAAGGGAAAATTAAAAAATAAAGTTAAAGATTAAGATATCCATTAAATTAGAAAAAAAAACTTGTAAAAATTGTCTATGTCAATATGGATCATATCATGGAAGATGGCCACCATTAACTAAACCGTCACGTCAGTGATTTTCAGCCAAAATTAATGGTCTATCTTTAAGAAATTTAAGACTTAATTAACAAATTATCAAAATATCTAGAATTTAAGGTGTTTATGATTAGATTAGCATAATTAAGATATTTAGAACTGAATTGGTTGTTGTGCAGCAGACTTAGAACTTTTTGTATAATTTTGCCTGCATAGTTTTAATCGACTTGAAATTTGGCTTCTAAAACAAAAACAAAAAAAAAATGATGTGGTGGCTTCTAAGTATGTCAATTTGCATGGAGAAGTTATCACTCCTTTTATTTTAGTTATTTCCACACAGAAAAAAAAAAGTTTAGAGACCTCTACTATTTTGAGATTTGTATTTTCTTGGATTCAACGTGTATTAGCCAGCGACAATTCAAAATGGTAAAGTGCACTTCAGAACGAAATCTTTCATTCGAGATAATGAAGTTTCGATTTCCTCTTTCCTATGAACTCTTTAGTCTTTAGCCTTGCTATAATGAAAGTTCTTATGAAGATTAAGATGTCTATGGCATTTGAATATATGGATATCATCTGCATAAGATGCGGATGTTTATTGTGTCTAAATTTTTATCAATAATACTAGATCAGGACACGTGTCTTCCATTTAAAAAAATTGAATTGAAAAGTATCAACAGCCTACCCTTGTTACGTCAATTAGTAAGGAGGCCAAACCAAACCAGACTAGACCGCCCAAATCAGAATTTTTTTTAAACTTTTAATATTTGTTTGAAAAAAAGTACATAGAAAGAAAACTATAATCTTGATTTTTGAAGCTCTTCTAGGTTCCGCTTTTCTGAATTTTGGAAATAAAATCCTTGCCCTCGCCATCCTTTTGCCCAAACCCGAGTCTTAACCTAGGTTGCACCGATGCTCTTTGGAGACCTTCGTGTAGTGTATGACATGTGTTCGACATGCTCCGACATGCGATCAATAGGTGTCGAAAAATTCGACACTATCAACGCTCCCCCACACATTTCAACACGCAAGTCCCATAATCTAACACGCAACTCCAACGCGCACGGGTCGGTTTTATAAATTTTTAATACATTAAGGGTCAAAATGTAAATATAAATATTAATAAAAATAAAAATAATGAAAAGTTTTGGGGGAAGGCTGTGCCCTTCTTGTCTCACATTCGTGCCCTAACTCTCGGTCTCTCTTCTTCTCTAACGATTGCGCCCCTTCTCTTCTTCTCTTGATTGTGCCCCTTCAGATCTAAGCTAAGGTAGAGATCGAGGAGATCCGAGGTGGAGAAGAAGATCTCTCTCTTGCAAGCTTGGAGCGGTGAGATCTAGACTTTCAGTAGCAAAGTTTCGCGCATGTGTTGCTTGGATGGGTTCAGAGAGTAATGTGTTTTTGTTGAAGGGACTCGTCCGTCCTGCATTAGCTCTTGTCCTCTGCTCCTAAGAATCATATATGGTCGGCATATGTTATTCATTTTTCTTTTCTTATTTTACAAGAAACTGAATCGATTTCCTTTTTTGTTTTCATGTTCGGCTGGAGTTGTCAAACGGGTATCGATTATTTGTCCTACCCATAAAAATGTTGTGTTTAAAGATGGGACCTTGGAGAGAAGCCCACCTCTAGGACCCGTTTGAGCTCATCATATAAATAAGAATTTTCTTTTATTTTGATGGTTTTTGTTTTTGTTATTTTATAACAAAAAAAATTTTAATATACAATGTGTCGGAACGTGTCAAAATTCTCTATTTTTCAGCAATGAGGTGTCGGCATATCGTGTCGTGTCGCATGTTGATGCAACCTAGGTCTTAACTCTCATCCCCAAGCCCATTCATTGATCATCAAGATTCAAGATAATATTCACGAGACTTGCTTTTTTTCATATTACATTTCATGTATCTAGTCATATTTTTTCATAAGTATTTTTTGAAATTTTGTTTTATTTTTCTCGACCCCATTAGACCGCTCAGATATTAGATCGGATTGACTAATTCCATTCAATTCGATCCCAGGACTAGTTGGTTCGATTCCCAATTCTAGAGATATGGGAACCTTCCCTCCATTTGGATCTCGATTCGGGAGGGGAACCGGATCGTCAAAGAAACTGATCATCCCTACCAATTAGTATATGTCATTCAAAATTTGAATAGATTCTCCTCCATCCACATGAAGAGAAGCAAAGACCAAGTATTGCAGGTAAAGTTGCGTCATACTATAGTGTTAGTACAAAAAAGAGAACTAGATACCAAGGTTCCTACTGTTGAGTATAAATTAGCTTGCATATACTATATTAATATGGGATGTTCGAGGTTAAATTGTCACCTGAACATACGTGGAAAATCCTCTATTACATAACGAAGCCGGCAATGTCCCACCTAGGAAAACTATAGTACTTAAAGTACAACCTATCTGGACATGTCCCTCTTAGTTTTCTTCACGAATCTCATGCACATGCACGATATTAAGTAGCTAGATAGATAAATTAATCCCATATTCCACACTATATGCTATTTGTAAAATCCGTAACTTCATTGGATCGTCTAAAATTAGTCCAAATGAAAAAGGTATAGCGGAGGAATCTTAGAAATTAAAGTACTTTGTATCCAGTAAGATTGAAGACAGTGCAATAATTAAAGAGAGAATCTAGGGTTTTGTCTCCCCCTTTGTGAAATTAGGCAGTCAAATGTGGTCACACCAAGAATAATTATTGGTTAAAAGCTTCAAAATTCTTCCTACTCCCTATATGGAGACTGGATGCAACAAGGCAAACAAAAGCACAAAGAACAAAAATTATATGAATGAAATAAAGCGAGTACAAATTCCCGCAAAGTGAACATGCATGTGGATGAGATCCCACCCTCCACCCACGATTTTCACTTCTTTCTCTTGCAACACTTTTTGACGAATACATTTTTAGACCTTGAAATTATCAATAAAAGCACTACGCATTCCACTCTCTCATGTTTTCAATGATTCCTACATTGAGTGCTCTTACTTTGAATAGAAATGTCGTCGAGTAGTCGCAAAATAATAATAACAATAATAGAACTAGTGGGATTTAGCTTACTCAATAAGTCAACAAAATTCTACAATACTTTGGAATCACCTAGCAGAAAATATTTTTTGTTGCCTATAATCGCACTGACGAACGTTTACAGATTATCGAGCATTATAGTGTGAAAAGAACAATATTGTTAAGTTGAAAATTACTGAATAGAGCACAACAATGATTCAAACAATGTGACTATCAACAAGTCTTAAAACACAACCACCCGTGGGCAGTTGCATTGGTGTTCATTCTCACTTGCAATACTACGGTTGTGAGTTCGATTCTCCGTGTTACTATTAATATTTAAGTGGAGGGCCCTAGCAGTGGGATGGCGGGCCAGTCTCTTCCAAGGTTTGCATCTAAATAGTGGTTTACAGCGTGATCCAACGGTACTATTGAGCATTAGAGGGTCGTGTGACTCCCTGAAATGGAAGCTTTGAGGGTTCCTTGGTAATTAAAAAAACAAGTCTAAAAACACAAAACTACATAATGTTTTACATATACATAGTCCGGAAAAGGGGAAAAGATTATCCTCTGCTTAAGATCAGGGGAGGGGGGATGATCTCAATTCGAGGTGATTGTTAATGAGAAATTCAAGATCGGATATCAAAATTTTATCTCTTTACCGTGTTCTACGCTGGATAAATCGTTATTCACAAAATATTGAATTATTTTGAAACGGGTCAAACAATTCACGTAAATCATGAAACTTAATAACATTAATGAGGCACGGGTTCTTACCACAAGTGTAGCCATCTCATTTTTTCGTCTGGCGATTCTAGATTTGGAATCACATCGTGTATCAAGCATGACATCTAAAATTGACATGATTGATTTGATTTTGATCCGATTCCATTAGTAATTCTTTATCATTACTGGATGTTAACTTTCATGTCATATCAACACCTCATCCGTTTAGGAAATGAATATAATAACAGGCTGACGGATGCTTCGGTGCCTTCTTCCTTAACATCGACACAGTTTTCATCAGTTTGATTGAAAGTCGAGTGTATTCTCCAAAGCGAAAAGATGAAGGTCGAATACAATGGAAAGGTGCTTCCCTTCCTCCCCCCCACCCCCAAAAAAAAAAGGAAATTTAAGATTAACGCAAATGTGGCATATAATCTCATCAAAGTGGAGTGGTAAAAATTCGAGCGAGAGGTCAAAAGTTAAAAAGGTGAATGCAATATTAAACCCTCAAATATGATGCACCAAAAGGCTAGCTTCTCCATTGGGCTTAGAAGAATGAATGGAGCCGAATATGCTTCAAAGAAATGCCATTGCCACTTCAAAGCGAGTGTTTAACTTGTGGTTCCTTTAATTAAGTCAAAAGAGTGGTCGAATTTCAGGTTCATATGCCCATCGCATCGGAAAGTACCTTTGCCTCACATAATCTTATGTGATAGAGAAGGAACAATCGACATGTAACCTATGGCTGAAGTGCTTGTGTAGTGATCCCAATCGGTCGATATTGAAATAGAGGGTGGTTTTGCGAAGGTGCATAGAGTTAACACATATGAAAGTTGGACCGAGTAATGTCTGTTTATTGATAGTTTAATATCGATTTAAATGCTAAAATATATATTGACTATGAAAAGACGTGACTCTTCAAGAAGTGATATTATTTATGAAAGGATGCAATTTTATGAACAGAAAATACTATGACGGAAGGCACCTATAAAAGTATAGAACAAAATTGTCTAGTCCTCTCTCTGCTTATAAGAAATGAAAGAAGTGTTTTATCATCCATTAGATAAGTACGTTAAGGCTAAAGCGGGTTAAGGGAGAGAAACCAAATTTCTTCATTTCTTCTGTTCTACATCAAATATTAAAGAAAGGTTATTATGCTATGGACAAATATATATCTTCAACTATCTTGTTGTGAAAATCATGAAGATTAAAGATCATTTGATGATGAATTTCCGCATCACCGAATTACATTTATTACTTTCAATATCTCCGTCTCCAAGCATAATGAATGGATGGAGGAGGATTCCGCTAAGGAAAAAATGCCAAAAATAGAAACCCAAAACTTGAATATCTTCAAACAGGAAACGTAGGGGAGAAAGGGTCAAGTGTGGTCCCTCGTTGCTTAAATTTAGTATCACAAGTCTAAGAGTCAAATCGAAGCAAGCGATAACTAATTTCATAGGGCCGTTTATATTTTTACAAACGTAAGTTTGTAGAAAGGGCAATCGACACTAATGATCCTCTCTACTATAAGGGATCCTTGCCACCATAGAGAGTTTGGTTCAAGCTACAGCTACTTCATACAATCCACGGCCTGAATGTTTGAACTTAGCGAGTCCTTCGCCTCAGTCTCACTGAAATACTACAATTAAAGAGGGATAATTGTTTGAAAAATCATAAAACCTATTATATGGAGGTTAAATCAGTCTTAAACATTTCAATTGTGTCAATTTAGTCCCAAACATTTTGAAGATTTGTCAATTTATCCCATTTAGTCTTAAACCTTATTATGATTTGCCAATAGAGTCATTCCAACTAAATATCCAGCAATATGTATAAAACTAAATCGATAAATTCTCAAAAGGTTAACAATTAAATCGACACAATTAAAAGGTCTAAAATTAAATATGTAAACTGTCAATAGTTTAAGGCCTATATCGACATAATTAAAAGGTTTACCGCTAAATTAGTCATCGTAGAATAAATCTGTGATTTTTTTGAACAGTTATCCCAAAGTTAAGAAGTCTTTTCATACGGGATATAATGCATCTAGGAACTCTACCTAAACCGTGTAGAGATTGATCTATTAAGTAAATCGAGTTCGTGACCTCATCTAAGATAGATGATTCTTCATTACACCAACTATCCCGGCGGTGCGTGCGTGTGGACATGTATCGAAAGAAATAAAATTTTAGTCTTGTGCCTTTCATAGAATCATTCTCATAAATTCATGCAGATAAGAAAATAGTCTCGTTAATCTTTCGAACGCCCTTCTTTTCATGCCCCTTTTTTGTTATTCCGTTCTCAATTCTTTTGACCAGACCTCTTTGCTCCTTTTTAAAAGCTTCAATTTTCTTTCATTTTGCTATTTATATATTCCGGAGGACAGATAATTACGTGATTTAAAATAAAACATCTTCTTTATTGACCGTATCTTTTGAACACTTGGTCTCAGCTCCACTTCTCATTCTTTTATACGATGGTCGATGAGTATCTGATCAAGAGATAAGTCCGTGATTCATGACGTACTTCGTGTTACGCAATAAGGGTCGTTTCCATCCATATACATATACCTTGCGAAAAAAGATTATGGGCATCAAGGAAAATTGAATTGGATTGAAATGAATAATTTAAAAAAAAAAAGTTACACCGAATAATTAACTTTGTGATGGCATGGGGCCAGCTAAAGTCATTGTCTTAGAGACCCGAATCAAGATGCCAATCGCCACTAAAATTCTTGGATTGATTGTTGTGCTTTTCCAAATTAATTTTCTAAAATTAAAAAATACTAAATGATTCTTTTTTCTCAACTAGACCTTCCAAAATAGAGATGTTATTATCCTGATGCAATTTAAGAAAAATCAAACTGCACCTTCATCCATCACCTTGAACTTTTGGGACATTTAATAGTGATTTTATAAAATCTCCTATGATATCAGAGTTGGTTGAAATCTTTCCGAACCCACATATGCCATCACTCTTCTATATTTCCATGCTTTAATCCTTAGGTATATATGTGTGGGAGGGGGGGGGGGGTGTTAATATATTTAAATGTTAAGTCATGCATTCATCTATTAATTCAATTTTTTTGACTAATTGACGATCGCCTCATAAAAATTTAATACGTTCGATTTACATTTACTTCTTAGTACGCACTCGGGGTTATATTCTTATAAATTGCAAAAAAAAAAAATGGGGGGAATCGACGAAAATGAAACTGAAATTAATAATAAAATTTATCGAATATGTAACTTTGTGATGCCATAGGCCTGTCAGATGTCCTATTATTTTACAGACCGGAATTTTCTAGATGGGAATCGCACTGAAATTTTTCGATTTGATTATTGTGCCCTTCCATATTGATATTCAATCTTTTTTACAAAATAAATATGCTTTGGCCTACTTTGGAACTAACCAATGATACTCAAAAGATGTGCTCCGTTGAAAAAAAATGTATATCTCCAATTGAAATCACATTGAACATAGCAAAAGCTAGATGATTTTTCAATTCGACATCTAAGATAGACATGTTATCATTCTATTGAAATTCAACTTTCCTTATCAGTACGGACTTTGTAGGAGTCTTATCTTATTATAAGTCATATTAGTTGGATTAATGTACATAATTTGCCTCGTCTCAATATCTTATTACATTTTCCTAGGGAAAAACTTGCATTATTAGTACGTCCATCAATTTGTTTCCATCGAATGAGTCTGACTCTCCGTTGGTATTGTACAGTAGGCAATCCTCGGTTGGGGGGACTAAAGACTAACAACTACATTTAAATCACAAGAACGGAAATCATGGATGTTAGCAAACTTTCATCTATGGGTCGCACTCGGTTAAACTAAAAGAAAATCAATACTTACATGTGTATATCGTTGCCAATACTTACATGTGTATATTGTTGAACAACTTTTCGATAAGATTGGAGGTTGATTTAATCCGGTGCGCGAGGGATGATCTTAGGTACCGCACGACTTACTTTTGTCTCGTACAATCCTCGATCTAATTTGTTGTCAATGGATCTATGCCGAGGGTCAATGGCGATTAATCGAGCTTACCCGATTGCTAAAAATATCAAAAACTATCTATGCGTCTCACAGATCTCTAAAACCTAAGGAAAAAAAGCGACAAAACTCTCTCGTGCTTCGCCGCCCAGAATTGCGTTTGTCTCGGTGCAAAGTTAATCTGTCATTCGCTGCCGGCCACTTCCTAGCGAGCAAGGATGTGGAAATTGGTCCTGAGAAGATGACACCCCGGTCGCTATATAACGTCGACCGATGCATTGGAGAAGACCCTTGGGAAATTTTGGCGACAGATATAACTTGCGAAGGCTTCTCTCTGGAGACAGATTAACTTGTGAAGGCTTCTTTGTTGGCATTGGATGTGACGACTCAAGTGGCTCAGTTTTGAATCGTTCTAGTGCTGGGTGGGTGAAGTTGGGCGATTCTCGATGTTTCAGGGAGGAAAATGTGTGTTAGTTCCATGAGGAAGCGGATGAAATATGAAGTTTTAAGAGATATGAGTGATTTTGGTGTGGATATGTGCATAACTCGTTGTCATGTTATCTCTAATGGAGTTCCGTACTTGGTCGCCGATGTTTATTTAATATTGATTCGTATCAATTGATATGGCCAGAATCAGTACCGATGCAGACCAATCAATTCGCCAACACAATGGCACAAAATCAGCCGTGGGTGAAATTTTGGACAAGACCCTCTCAATTTATCTTTGAATTTAATTATGGAAGTTGTCCGGTTCTTTGAACGTAACAGATCAGTACCCGGGTCAATTTAATCCTAAGCAGCAAAAAACAATCGGAAAATTAACAAATGGGATGAAAATGTGTCAGGACATTAGTCGAGATATGGAAAACTTTAACTAAGTAAATTAAGAGAATGCCTCTCGTTACAATTAGGTTGTGTTTGATTCGACTTTGGATGAATGTAAAGCCATTCCCCGAAAATCTTTTGGATGAGGTTGGATTTATTGAAGCAAATGGCAATTTGTTTTCTTTATCTGTCATACTCCAACTCTCCACTTTCTTTTTCAAACTTTTACTCTATCTGTTAACAAAGGGGGGGAGTCGAACCTCACAACTAGAACTAAACGTCTCCACATCATCTAATTCCATTATCACTGGGCCATGTGCCTAATGAGTTAAGCAAATAGCATTTGGATATATAGCTGATTTTTTTTGTATATTTTGTGTAAAGCCAAATGCTGGCATTTCCTCAGGATGGAGCTAAAAAAAATTTACCTGACACTCTCACTTTTTTTAAAGGATTTTACAAGCCCAAAGTTCCTCAAGAAAGCTGAGCTATACGCGCCCTTAGGTAGTGGTAGTGGATTGGGGAAAAGATTTTCTAAAACAGTGCTTTCATAGATGTCTCAAAAAATCTCAACCATGTCGATAACTTCATTCGCAAATGGATGGCTGATATTTGTCAAAACACAGAGGTTAAACCCACGAGTGACAAGCCACCTTTGCAAGAGGACGGTGTGAACAAAAATAGAAAAGGACTTCAAATCTCACAGTACCCATTCAGAAGTCCACTGATTGATAAAGACAATGCACATGTGTATGCAGACGGCGTATAGCGTAGGTACATCAGTATGCATTCTTGTTTCCGTTGAAAAATTCTTGTCGCCATATCTACTTTCAGATTGTGATCTTTGTATCTGAACAAGGTCTTCAGTCTCGGCCTTGTTCTCTCCTTTTCTTCCGGCGCATTTTCAGTTTCAACTTGAGAAGGGAAAAGAAGACGAAACTTGCCAAGAGAACATACATACGCACATCGTCATCATGTAGTTTACCCATTGATAAGACTGATTTAACCAAGATTTGTCAGAACATATATAGGATAAGACCGGGCTTCATTTATTTCATGGAAAATATTTGCCAATGACTCATTTCTTAGAAAAACGATATTATTTTTCGATAACTAGTTGAAACCTAAAAAAAATTAGTTAATAATTTCCGTCATTTGGAAAGGAAAACTAATTTGATTTTTTTCAAATACACATACACTATTTGGGAATTTATAACTCGTGCACTGACAATCGAACTACCAAGTATGGGCACTAACGGGTTTAGCCTCGATGGACTTTGACCTAAGTGCAGGAGACCTAGACACGGGCACTTAGGTGCCAAGCAAGAG
Source organism: Melaleuca quinquenervia (assembly GCA_030064385.1). Lineage (NCBI taxonomy): Eukaryota > Viridiplantae > Streptophyta > Magnoliopsida > Myrtales > Myrtaceae > Melaleuca > Melaleuca quinquenervia. Next base: position 4,199,610 of record CM057728.1, on the reverse strand, counting down.
CATAGGCAGGGCCCGAGGCCTTAGTGCCTGTGCTCGAATCCCTAACATCAGGCCCTAGTCCATAAATGTTGAGTGCGAGACCTCGGTGCCTTGGCCTTGACCCAAGTCCACAAAGATCAGTCTAGGGACTTGGGACTTTGGCTTTGGTTCCCAACACTTGAACACTAATCCATCAAGGCGAGGCTTGGGAAGCTAGTGCCCATGCTCGGTTCCTCAATGATTGAGTGCTAGTCTCCTCAATGCCCATGCACCCTAATGCTTGCGTTCAGATCGTTGACGCTTGGGCCTAGTCCTCGATGTATCCGAGTTCGAGCATATGGGATCTGACAGCTCGAGTACTTTCCTTGATGAGCCCGAGCTCATGCACAAGGTATCCAAGCACATGCATAGGGTCCTAGGCCATAGCCTCGATTAACTCAAGCTTGAGTATGGTGGATCCAAGCACGAGTACTAGTGACTAGAGCTTGAGCTTCTAGGAACGAGTGTTGGGGACTCGAGCACAACTTTTATAGACCTGAGCTCAAGTCTTGGGGACCTAGGCATGGGTATTGAGGTCGCAAGCTCAGTCTCTATGGATTGAGCTCAAGTACTAGGTCATCGGGCATGGATACCAAGGCCTTGGGTCAAGCTTCGATTGATCTGAACATTGGTACCATGGTCTCGAGCTCAAGCTCAATGAATCCGGACCCAAGCACTGAAGACCCAAGAATGAGTGTTGGGGTTTCCATGCCTAAGCACATAATTTTTGGTCCAAGGTTCAATTTGTATTCATATTTTGAAAAATGATTTTCAATTTTATAAGAAAATTATTTTTCTAAATTTAAGTATAGATTTTCGTTGACATATTTTCCTAAGCAATCTAAATACCAAAAAAAATTATTTTTCGTGAAATAAATGGAGCCTTAAGGTATGTTGTTTGATTCACTTTGTGAACTAAGGTTTAATTTGTGGTCAGCATACAATTAGTCCTCCTCTTAAGATCATCGATCAAATGAAATCATTCTTTGCTAAGGGCCTGTTTGGTAACCATTCTAGTTCTTGGTTTCTCGTCCCTGGACGAGTTTAGGACGAGAAACCTGTTTGGTAAATACCCTTAAAATTTCTGTTCCCGGGATGAAAAAAAGGCTGGGGATGAGCCAGGGATGAGAAATCAGAACCAAAAATTTTTTGGTTCTCAGTTTCTCGGACAAGTTTGAACAGTGCAAAAGAAGAAATAAATTTTCATTTGATCTTTTTAAGTTCTTTCTTTGATATTACAAATGTTTATTTTAAATGACAATCAAACTTTCATTTGATCAAGTTGATTGCATTTCTTCTCTTTTTTTTTGTACTTAATACTTTCCCTTATATATTGTGTGTATACCATAGCAAATTCACGACGTGCAATGTTTTACGGTATTTCTTTCTAAATGTTCATTTACATCCCTCATTATTGAAAATAACGAAAAAAAAAAAGCTTGGCTCCTTCTCAATTCTTGACTTTTCTCTCTCACTTTTGTCATATCCTTCCAACAACGCTCACACCACCAAAGGAATCAACTCTCAAGATGAGATCTCGCTCAAACCACAATTCACTTTATTAGTTCCTCGTACAGCACAACTCCATCGTATCAAGTACAAGAAAGAAAGAAGAAAAGATGATGATGAGAGTAATTGAGTCTAAAACTAGACCAATCTCCATTTCAAATAGGATCAGCTCCAAGAAATGAAGTTGGATATTTTTATACTTTGTTTCCTCTTGGTTGTTCACCTAACAAATCATTTACTTAATAGTTTTATTTATTTATTATGAAGGCATGAAATTAATTTATAAAAGTTATTGTCTTAGATAATAGAAAAGTGTTTCATGTATTAATTTATTGTCTTTACTGATATTTCTTAAATTAAATGAAAAACATCCAGGGACAGAAATTTTGTGCAGTTACCAAACGCGTTTCTCTTCCCTAAAACTCATCCGAAGACCATTTCTCAAAAAAACCATTCTCAAAAAAACCTATTTCTGGGACGAGAATGGTTACCAAACGCGCCCTAAATGTATTAAATATATATTATAGATATATAAACAAGGATAATTATAAAAATATTAAACTTATTATATTTATATCAATTCAGTTATAAACCTTTTGATTTTATCAATTGAGTCCTAAACCATTTAATGTTTGCCAATTAAGTCCATTTGACTAAGTTTGGTAAAAATTTGTTGACATGGATATCGGTTGTCTTAGTCACATGGTCGATGCTAACGTAAACATTTTTAAATAATATTTAATATTTTTGAAAAAAATTAATTCTTCTTTTCTTTTCTCTTTTCCTTCATTCTTTTTTTCCCCATTGTGCCTGACGACAATTATAGCCCTGGCTCGGTTACGCGCAGATCTAGGCGAGGCCACCTCAACCTCTATCACACCTACCAAACCATCACGATGATCAATCGTGGTAAGGCCACCTAGCCCATAACCAACAAGGCTAGTCTCGCCCGTGGCCACGATTGCCTCATTTGCCCTAGTGGGAAAAAAAACAGAAGAAAAGAAAAAACATAATGTCAAAATACTATTTAAAAATAGAAACTTACTAAACTGTTGATAATTATTACCAGCCGTACTAAACCAAATGATTGATGTCTACATCGGCCATTTTCAGCCAAAGTTAGTCGGATGAACTTAATTGACAAGACGTGAAAATTAGTATAATTTGATACAATTGAAAGGTTTATGACTGAATAAGTACAAATGTAATAAATTTAAGACTTTTTTTAATAATTTTCTGTCTATATATATATATAAATGAATACGTATTTGTATATAGGTGGGCCTTCCTTTGAAATCCAGAAGCCTAAATAGGTGGGTCTCTTTGTCTTTTTAAAAGTTCCCATAGAAGTGGCTTGGTCCAACATGCATATCAAACTTGCCCAAACAACCACTAAGGCAAGACCACGCACACATAACAAAGTAATTGAAAAGAAAAAAGTTTTTATAGTTTCATAGCCTTACGCCTCTTCGTTTGACCGTTTCGGTCAAAATGGAATCTTCTAACACTTAGACTGACGGACACAAATAATGTTGACGTGGAAAATTTGTACATTTCTTTTTCATATATTCTGAATTGTTAATCGTTTTTTGATTTCTTTGCCTTTTCTTTGTACTTTCTTTCTTTTCACCTTGGCCGAATGCCCTCACTCGCAACCGAATCTGGCGACGGGCAAGGGTGGCTGGCCATTGGTGATGGTCCTCGTTGACCGGAAGCGAAAGTGGAAAAGTAAAGGGAAATAAAAGAAAGATAAAACATTCCGAGATTTACTAACCAAAGTGATTATTTTGACAAATCGATAAAATGTTTAGAAGGAAAAATCGAAAGGTTTAGGATTACATTGGTATTCTCGTAGTAAGATTATGAACTTTTTTTAATAGTTACCCCTGTTATATAATGACAGATGGGTTAAAGATAAATCACCGCTTTAGAGGGGATAATGGTTAAAGACTTTAGTACAACATATGTCAAAATCCATATGCATCACGTGATTTAGAAAGAGTGTTTCTATCCAGAAGGGTCAACGTTTTATAAAATAGTGGGGAATATTGCATGTGGAACTTACGTTGAACGGACGGTCATACTTAGAGGATGAACTTTTTTTTGCTTTGCGCGTAGTTAACGGACATCGCCTTTTCCATTCATAAAAGAGTATTCCTGCGCGCAATACCTGCAATATTTAAAAAAAAAAATGCAATGCAAGTCTGTGAGCAACATGAAGTTGTGTACGATTCACATCTTTGAGCACTCGACCGATTCTGATTGATTCAGTCATATGTCGCTCGCCGAATAAAGAAAAACTAATTCCATCGATCTATTACTTTTTTCTTTTACCAAATAACCTTTTTTATTAAAAGAAAAGGGTCGGGGATAAGATCCTCTAAAACCGTTTGTGTTTTTAATTGATCTATCATCTTGTTTGTCTAACCCATTGATAACCTCGAGTAAAGGTAGTTGTGAAATTTACGGCCAAATATCTCGAAATTGAGATCGATTGAGACACCAATAGAAACCCCCAATGTGGAAGAGGATCTCTCATAAATTGGGTGTGGAATAATCCTACCCTTGAAGAATTATCTTTATTTAACTGTTTGGTAGACTGAGGAGATTTCGAGGGGAAGAAAATCTCCGGTGTGTCGGCCCAAAACACAGCGCTCACTTCTAACGTGGGCCGGGCCCGAAGTACCTACTTATCCAGACCGGAATTTCCAGGTTTGAGCTCGGGAAGGGAGAAGCAGCCGGGCAACAACTTCATATGTTCTTCCCCTTCCTTATTTTGACTCATTGACAATGGCATTAGATTGACGAGTAACTTTAAGGTCCCAAGGTGCTTACTCAATGTCCCGAGGTAATTTTTAGGTTTTGACAAGTTTCGAGATTTCGAAATTGGTAAAGATATGTTAGGTCCACGTACCCAAGATTTTCTCCGCCCTCTTCCCTATTTTTTGTACTTTCGGTGGGGTGCGTCGCACCAAGATACGGTACGAACTTTAATTACTACACCAAGATACGGTACGAATGAAGATCCACAAAACACTTTCAGCGAAACAAACACACTGTTAGAAGCTTTTTATTCTAACCCAAGACAGTGTGTCACGCAAGAAGACGTCTCATCGGGTTCGGACGAATTCCTGACGTTCTCATTCCACAAACATTGACAGAGGCAGTATGAGATACATTCTCATCGGATTTCTTCTTCCCTCTTCTGATTATTTATTAGGGGTTTCGACCCGAATGGCGCATGGAATAGAGTCGTCAAGACCGTGGCGTTAATTGAGCGTGGTCAAATCTGGGGTTACTTTGAGAATCTTTCCTCAATTAAATGGATTCTGGGAGTTCTCTAAATAAGAAAACAGAGAGGATCACCTATCTTGAATTAGTGTGCCTTTACTCCCTCCCCACCCTTGGATCAAAAAGCCCCCACTTTTGCATGGGAAACACTCCCTCCCTCACCCTTGGATCCACTAAGGCACACTAATTCAAGGTAGATGATTCAAAAAATAATACGGCAATAAATCATTATGGGACCTCATGCACGCTTCCATCTATGATAACTTATATATTGTCATTCCCAGATCATGATTCGTGACAGAATATTTGTTTCGTACACGTACGCTTTAGGATTGACTCCCAACCAAAGACAGAAAGAAAACGACTTGACTTCTTGTTCCCAATTCTTAATATGTCAGGTAATCTCCCTTTTGACCCCTCGCATGTTTCTGAACTCCATATTATTCCAGGGTACTACTCAGAACGGAGTTTCTACCCTAAGCTGCGGACGGAGCGGTGACATATTGAACTGGCGCAGCTTCGGGCAGAGCCGCAATCAACGGCTCCATTTTCACCGCCTTCTCCACGGCCTCGACCTTGGGTCCCTTGTAGTCCAGAGACTCGTCATTGTAGATGTCCTCCCACTTCTCGACCAACATCTTGATGTCCTCTCTCTGCATGTTCTCCTCCTTTCCCGTGTACCTCCACGGCTTTGATCCCTACAATTTCCGCAACATTACGTAGATCGGCATCAGAAGGTTAAGCAATTGGGGTTCAATTCACCATCTAATCTTGTAAACTTTGCATGGATTTCAAGGCCGTGCTTACCGCTGCGCAGTAGTGAACCACCTTCACTTTCTCGAGCTCAACATTCTCCGGGTGACGCCACAACATGGCGAGCACCAGATTGTAGTCCAGCGGGATCGGCTTATAGATATCCCTGAAGTACAAGTTCAAGAAGTCCTGCCACGACGTAAGAACATGAATTTCAGAGTTAGTACAGAAGATATCGCTGTTTGATAGTCGCACAATGGTATAAAATCATTCACCAAAATGAAAATGTCTCGTTAGCCAGTTAATTAAGTTACTATGCCATTCACCTGTTCAGCAAAAGATGTTGGAGGAGTGATCTTGACTCTCTCCAAGAGGTCTACGTAAGTGGCGATGCTCGGCTCGTGGACGAACATGCCGGCGTTGAAGTAAAGGGCAGGTGGCTCGCCCATCTCTGCCGGCCACTTGACACTCTCCGGCGACTGTTGGCAGTACCCAATCTTGTACTGGGGGCTGTGGCTCCAAGTCTTCTCGCAGAAGCAGTCCATCACCGCGTAGAAGGAGCCATCTGGCAGGTCAAACAGATGGTCGATGTTCTCGTAAACTTGGATATCCCCGTCCAAGTATATCATCTTGCTGTACTCCACAAACTGCACGTTGATATCGAAAATAAAAATTGTCACAAAAGACATCTACTTAATCAAATTCCGAACGTCCCTGCGATTAACATATAAATGGAACATGCCCATTGATCAAGACGGATCTTGTGCACGAAAAATGAGGTCAAAGGAGTGAACTAGATGTCAGCCAAATTAACCCACTGATCAAAATATCGTTGTCGTCTATCTCTCATAGATATGTTACCCTAGAAATACTATACGCGTACCTCCCAGATGCGGAGCTTGGAGTAATTGATGACGTAGTAGGCCATGGCGAACTGGGTCTGATTCTCGGGCGGGTAAACGGGCTCTATCTCCCGGACGACGCATCCCTGCGACTCCAGGATCTGCCTGTGCTCCTCCGGAACGTCGGGCAGCACCGCGACGACCAGAGGGTACGCGGCCTTGGCCTTCCTCAGGCCCTTCGCCAGTCCAACCACCCCCTTCACATAGTCGCCGTTCCCCGCCAGGAACGTCACGTATGCCCGGCCCGGGAGGCTCGCAGGCACTGGCACATCGGTCGGCTTCATCGAACTAGGGACCAGCTCAGGTGCCATGACTAACGACAGATTCTGCTGCTTCACACGGAGTGAGCCGCAGGGAAGAGAGGGGGCGAGAGAGCGAAGATGACTGTGCGATGAGCCTATGCCTTTGCGAGTGACTGCATGTAAGTGCGACTGCGCAGGTGGATATATATAGGCACGAGAGGGAAGAGGAGGTTGAAGAAGTTGATAGAATTTAGAAAAAGCTGGGTGCATTTCCTTTGAGTTCTATTATTATGGTCACAATTTCGCTTGGATGACTTTTGGATGGATCTGAGGCCACGTGTATGATCGGGTTGATCGGGCGGCGATGGTGGAGGTGGCCGGAAATTCCTAGAAAACGGAGAATTCAATGAAAATCACTAGAAGAGCCTTGCACAGAACATATGTACTGAGGTTCGGGAGCTGATAAGTGTTCAGGTGTTAAGATTTGGGAAATAAATTGGTTCTAAAATACGGTAATGGCCGTGGCCTATGTTGTGAACCAAAAATAGATGAAATTATACCTAACAAATGCAGTCATGTGGGATACCAATCAATTGAATATGAAGATCCTTTTCCGATGTAATCTTGCGTCACAATGTTATGGGAATGAGGATAATATGACATAAATTTGATTATGCATTATCATGTTGGCGCTATTTTTGTCGTGAATGGAGTGTATGGACTTTACCATGCGAACTCTTCTTGGTATCGTATGTTTCATCTAATAAGGTAATTATCCATTCAAAAAAAGAAAAATAGGAGAACTTAGAGTGATAAAATTTGAGGCCAGGACTTGACTAAAGTAGCAAATTCGTTGCTCATTGGCTTCTTTCTTCTTCTTGCCAAGCCTTCTAATGGCATTATGGTGCACTAACAATAGATACAAACATGGCCAATCCATAATATTGATTTTTAAAAGTCATACGAGATCCTTACTGAATGATGTACATACATATATATTATATATATATACATAATCGGCTAATGTTTACTCCAATTTTAAAGATAACACGATTGTGAACCCGAGTATGCAAAAGTAATTACATCTCCTCATATCATAGTGCACCCACATGACCCGATGAAAGAAAATTCCAGCTTCTGCCCAATTTCTGCGTTATGAGAACCATCCAGAGCCGATTTACAAGAAAACAACTCGCCATGCTTTGAATTTCATTCAAGCAGTAACCAGGTTTTGTCAAATTTCTCTGCGACAAGTGACTTCTGGTTGAAGTGTTTTTCCCTCTTCAATTATTGCCTTCTTTGCAAGCCAACCAAGTCACCACTATACACTCGTTTTCGACGGTTGCCTTCGCTTTCTTCTCCATTAATGCATTGGTCTCCAAGTTTCCTAAGCGAAAGTGAGTTGACTGAAAAATGAAAATAAATAAATATATAGTAAAGAGTAAGGAAATGAAATGAAATATAATATATATATGTATATGTAAAGAATACTTTTTCCCCGATGCCGTGATGCACTTTGCAAGAGAGGAAAAAATAGATGGCCTGGAATAAAGTGCTAAAGAGATAAAATGATATATCTTGTCATCTTCTTCTTTGATTAATTGTAGCAAAATTATATTTAGATGTCGAGAAGCTTTTAACACTAGTGATTTAGGCATATGCTTATTTTGGGGGAATAATTATAATTTAAGCAACGAGGAGAGTTCAAGATCAGCCTCCAAATCCCGTCCAATTTGGACATTCAGAATGGTTGACAAACAGCCGAGTTGCTAGAAATATGGAGAAACATACAAACTTGAGAAATGGCCGCACGAAAATTCAACTTCTTTTTCCTAATTTCCCCCTTCTTTTTCTAATACAAGGTGAGAATTAAAGTGCGACCCACTTTTTGTTGGCCATTCATCGACAAGGTCCAGGCATTCACCATCACAAATTAAATTCGAGCAAAACGTGGATCAAGAACAATAAATCCTGTGGGGCTACAAAGCGGTTCAGGAGATTCTAAGTCAAGTCCCACGTCGCTGTCTCCCCTTGTCTCGTTAGGTTGTGGCTCATAACATATCCCTCGTGGGGTCGCAGATGATTCTACGTTCTTGGCCAAGCCGGGGCTATGTGTAAAGGATAAAGAGAAAGGTAAGAAAAAGCAGGCCGTGTTTATTCCACGAAACCGAAATTCCATTGCAAGCTTTTTCGAGAATTCGATAAAAAAGCTGACCTCCTTTTGAAGCTCAACTCTTGGGGAAAGCCCTAGCGTGTCGTGCGAACTTGTGATCGTCTCTTTCCGAGGCTGAGCAACATTGGGTTTTGTCGACGTCGGTCGACAACTTGACAGGCTCGGGGCTCGTGGATGTGAATCTGTTTCTTGCTTTTTCACTAAAGTGAGGAATTCCCCGAGGTTGTCTCTAACGGGGGAGGTGACAAAAGTTGTGGCCATAAGATTCACGAGTTCAATCATTGGCACCGGAATCGTTTGATACGAGACGTATGTGGGTTGCTCACGGTATGTCTTGGTATTGGGGGCGAGCTGTTTCGGACCACAAACCCGCCGCGAAGGGATGGTTGATCATCCATCCCTCGGAGGTGCTTTCCATTTAATATGTCGATGATCATTCTTCCTTGGCAACGTACCCATCATATGTAAACAATCGATATCGATTAGGGCGAGCACCAAAGAGAGCAACTCATAGGGTAGAGAATCTGCGCGATAGTACGATAAAGAAGAACATATTTCGGATCACGGACCTATCGAGAATCGTCAAAGTGGGCGTCGGCCGCCTTACGTGTCACTACCGATGTTGATCCGGATAAAATTTTAAATGCTTTTATGAAATTTTTATGGTTTTTTTTGTTTTTTTTTCCCTTTTCGTTCTTCTTTTCTGCCTTTTTTTTCCCTTTATTCTTTCTTTTTTGTAACCCCATAACTCTCTTGCCGCCAGCAAGGGTCGCGCCTTGCAATGGTTTCAATAGGCATTACCATGGGCGAATGCGGCCATGACCTTGTTGCGGCGGCAATGGCCACTATTGGGAAAAAAGAAGAAGAAAAGAATGAATAAAAAGAGAAGAAAAGAAGGAATAAAAAGAAAAATTAAAAAAAAAATCCAAATAAACTTCTATGGATGGTCGAGAGACATACGATTTGCTCATGGGCATGGAAAAAAAAAATACTCGACCTTCATCGGGAATTCCAACTTTTATTTCGGTGGCATATTGGAAATGGAGATACATATTGGTCGGGATTCTCCAAAGAAGCTAAAATGGCAGACCTAATTTAATCGAATGACCGGGCATCTCACCTACTGGATATGTTGGCAACGTGGGGAGAACCACTACCCTTCCTAAACAGTGAACGGCATTGTTTCCGATGGCTTGGGAGCTCCTCAGGTGTCTTCTCTGCAACTTCGGCTTGGAGTATTGTTAGGCCTAGGGGTGGAGTTGTGTCGTGGCATACATATATCTAGGATAAGACAATCATCCCTTAGCATCAATTTCACATTTGGCTGATGACTCGTAACGGGTTATTATCCACTTAGGTATTTCTATTATCATTTCTCAGAATTTCGAAAGCAAAGTACTTTTTTGCAATCATAGGCCAGACTCAATAAACCACCTATTTTTTGGATGTCAAGTCACGAATAAGCTAGCACAGTTTTGGGCAGAGAGATGCAACTTACCATTGTGTAAGGGACCATGGCTACAGATACTTGATTGAGCTATCAAATTTATATCTAGAGACTGTTTCCAGCAAAGCATGGCTCGGTTTTCTTTGGGAGCATTGTGCCATATGATGGGGAAGGTTAGGAACAATGCTTTGTTCCGCAACCTTAATGTTTACATTCCATCAATGAAGAGAAAGTTAGAGAAGATGGTTAAAGATAAGGTCAAGACATTCCATCAAGTCGTCGACTATCTCAGGAATAGACACTTGCAGCATAGTTGGGGCATTAACCTCTCTATTTTCATGTAATAGAGTTCCGTCATCTTTGTTTTTTCTTTGCCTATGTAGGCCAATATTTTGGCCATTAGGACTTTTTTTTTTTTGGTTAAAAAATGGTCATGACTAAATTGGCACAAGAGAAAGATCTCGGACTGAATCGACATAATTGCAATAGATTGATGACTTTTTTGATAATTTTGATTACATAAGATCAAGCTAAGCTAGACAACCTTGTTCAAATTTAGATATATAATTGTTAACAATGCAGAATACCTCTTACTATACTTAAATAAAGACAGGATTTAATCAATTAAAGTTATGGGTTTGTATAGATGAGAAGATGAGAGCTCAAGAGCGTGACTAGATCTTCCTTCCTTTCTTCATCCTGGCACTGTGAGATGAGATTGGCTGTTTGCAGTCCGGGTACCCTAAATATATCCTTATAAGTCGGTGGAAAGGGTATTTCAATAATTACTAGTTCTCTCTAGTATTCTCCCCCAATAGTTAGGCGAATAACAGTAGAAGCCATCCTATAGGTGAGCCCCAGAGCTGATAGAAAGGGTAATTCAGTATATACTAGTTCTCCCTATCTGATAGTTCAGCTACTTCCATTGCGTCTTCATAGGTAGAAATAAGAAGATGTCTACTAGAGGCATATCAAATACCTTTTCCAGGACATATATGGAAAAAACGAACAACCTCAATTCAAATTGTGCAAGTTTTTAACGTAGATGAGATATTTCCTCAATTTCGAAACCTATCTCATAAGTTTTGGTTTCAAATATTAGAAACCTAAGACCTACCGTATACGTGTTTTAAACCTATTTCATTAGTCTCTAGAGCCACCTTGAAATTTTAATGCTATCGGTTCTGCAGATTTGACTGCATATATACACATCTATATGAAATCGCAATAATAATAAATGAAACGCGTCCAGCTTTTTCTAAATTCTACCAACTTCTTCAACCTCGTTCTCTGCCCTCTCGTGCCTATATATATCCAGCTCCGCAGTCCGCACTTACAAGCACAATCACTCACCAAGGCATAGACTCATCACACAGTCATCTTCACGCTCTCACCCTATCTCTTCCCTGCTGCTCATTTCGTGTGAAGCAGCAGAATCTCTAGTTAGTCATGGCACCTGAGCTGGTCCCTAGTTCGATGAAGCCAACCGAGGTGCCAGTGCCCGTGAGCCTCCCGGGCCGGGCATACGTGACGTTCCTGGCGGGGAACGGCGACTATGTGAAGGGGGTGGTTGGACTGGCGAAGGGCCTGAGGAAGGTTGAGGCCGCGTACCCTCTGGTCGTCGCGGTGCTGCCCGACGTTCCGGAGGAGCACAGGCAGATGCTGGAGTCGCAGGGATGCGTCGTCCGGGAGATAGAGCCCGTTTACCCGCCCGAGAATCAGACCCAGTTCGCCATGGCCTACTACGTCATCAATTACTCCAAGCTCCGCATCTGGGAGGTACGCGTATAGTATTTCTAGGGTAACATATCTATGAGAGATAGACGACAACGATATTTTAATCAGTGGGTTATTTTGGCTGACATCTAGTTCACTCCTTTGACCTCATTTTTCGTGCACAAGATCCGTCTTTATTAATGGGCATGTTCCATTTATATGTTAATCGCGGGGACGTTCGGAATTTGATTAAGTAGATGTCTTTTGTGACAATTTTCATTTTCGATATCAACGTGCAGTTTGTGGAGTACAGCAAGATGATATACTTGGACGGGGATATCCAAGTTTACGAGAACATCGACCATCTGTTCGACCTGCCAGATGGCTCCTTCTACGCAGTGATGGACTGCTTCTGCGAGAAGACTTGGAGCCACAGCCCCCAGTACAAGATTGGGTACTGCCAACAGTCGCCGGAGAGTGTCAAGTGGCCGGCAGAGATGGGTGAGCCGCCTGCCCTTTACTTCAACGCCGGCATGTTCGTCCACGAGCCGAGCATCGCCACTTACGTAGACCTCTTGGAGAGAGTCAAGATCACTCCTCCAACATCTTTTGCTGAACAGGTGAATGGCATAGTAACTTAATTAACTGGCTAACGAGACATTTTCATTTTGTTGAATGATTTTATACCATTGTGCGACTATCAAACGGCGATATCTTCTGTACTAACTCTGAAATTCATGTTCTTACGTCGTGGCAGGACTTCTTGAACTTGTACTTCAGGGATATCTATAAGCCGATCCCACTGGACTACAATCTGGTGCTCGCCATGTTGTGGCGTCACCCGGAGAATGTTGAGCTCGAGAAAGTGAAGGTGGTTCACTACTGCGCAGCGGTAAGCACCGCCTTGAAATCCATGCAAAGTTTACAAGATTAGATGGTGAATATTGCTTAACCTTCTGATGCCGATCTACGTATTGTTGCGGAAATTGTAGGGATCAAAGCCGTGGAGGTACACGGGAAAGGAAGAGAACATGCAGAGAGAGGACATCAAGATGTTGGTCAAGAAGTGGGAGGACATCTACAATGACGAGTCTCTGGACTACAAGGGACCCAAGGTCGAGGCCGGGGAGAAGGCGGTGAAAATGGAGCCGTTGATTGCTGCTCTGCCCGAAGCTGCGCCAGTTCAATATGTCACCGCTCCGTCCGCAGCTTAGGGGAGACACTCCCTTCTGAGTAGTACCCTGGAATAATATGGAGTTCAGAACGAAAGGGAGATCACCTACATATTAAGAATTGGGAAGAAGTCGTCAAGTCGTTTTCTTTCTGTTTTTGGTTGGGAGTCAATCCTAAAGCGTACGTGTACGAAGCAAAGATTCTGTAACGAATCATGATTTGGGAATGACAATATATATGTTATGATAGATGGAAAACGTGCATGAGGTCCCCATAATGATTCATCGCAGAACCACTTTCCTCCGGTTCTTTGCTTTCTTATTTGGACAACTCCGAGAATCCCTGAGGAAAGATTCTCAAAAGTAAACCCAGATTTGTTCACGCTCAAAAAGCCCCACGGGTCTCGACGACTCTATTCCATGCGCAATTCGGGTCGAAAACCCTAATAAATAATCGGAAGAGGGAAGAAAGTGGAAGATTTCTCATACTGCCTCTGTCGATGTGAGCGACCTCAGGTGTGGAATGGAAGTCAGGAACAGATGCGAGCCCGATGAGACGCGGTTTTGCGCTGACTCACCTGCATTCGCGTGGAATAAGAAAGCCTCCAAGTATGCACGGGGAGTGCACTCGTGAATTGCATTGTGTAACGATATTCTATACATTGGTTGCCGTTGCGTGGGCGCTGGCGGTCACTAGGAACAGAGTGGTCTGCTGCTGGGTTATTTGCAACGAGGCTTTATGTCTTGGGGTACTTGAAGAGTCTCTGGTCCCAGTCCAGGAAGATTTTTGAAATTTTTCCGTCTTAATTAACCAGAAAGTTTTTTTTTTTCCCTCTTCAAGTAGAGCATACAATTGCCACTCCACTTCTTTTAAGTAAATAAATGCATGACGCCAGTAAATCTCTTTATGGAGAGAGAGAGAGAGAGAGAGAGAGAGAGAGAGTTTTCTTCTTTTCTGGGATGGGAAGAAGCGAACAATTGGAAGAAGAAACAAGCTCGTTGGTTAGCAGCTTCGCAGGAATTTGCTCGGGCAACTTCCAAAGGGACATCAGCTCGTCAACCATGAAGAGTCACCTTATTTCACTATTTATTGAAATAACGCACGCCGTAACCTTCAAAGTTTAGAGAGGTTTCCGTCAACTATGAAGAATCATCTTATTTTACCATTTAGTGAAATAATGCAAGCCGCAACCCTCAAAAGTTTAGAGAGGTTCGTTCGTTTACCAAAACGTTGAGTTCATTCGCACCTTAACGTGGCTAAGGCTGAACTTTGGCACTTTGATTTCAAGGAAATCCAAATGATGGACGAGAATCTGCGGTTAAGATGCAAATGCCAATTTGGGAAGAAGGATAACGTTTTCAATGACAATAAAGAATAAGATCCGTCGAACATTGTTTAACTACAGGTATCACAGACAATGTAAATCAGTAACATATCAAACTGGACACAAAAGTGTGAAAAAAAATATATAATCCGAAATTTAAGAACAGCGGAAAGTAATGCGTAAGATTCCTAATAGAACGCTCGAACCGAGGTGCCTGATAGATGAACACCCTTATGCCTGCAAAGACAAGAATTTGACCAGGATGAGACTTCTTTTGCGCTATTCTCCATAAATGATAACTTACAGTATAGTGCTAACGAAACATCACCTTGTTTGCAATGTTGTTGGAGAGCCAGTCCAGTCCTTCATAAAGGCCTTCTCCGGAAGTGGCGCACGTGCTCTGGATGTACCTGTGATGCGCATATGTTTGGGATGATGAGACCATAGAGAGAGGTTTGGGATGATGAGACCATAGAGAGAGAGAGATGTTTTACTAATTACCAATGACGTTGACGGAGAGAGTGAAGGCCCAGTTTGTCGGTGATTTCAGCGGCATTCATTGCATTTGGAAGATCTTGCTTGTTAGCAAACACTAGCAGCACAGCATCCCTCAACTCATCCTGCAACCACAAAGTCGGTGAGTCTTCCCTGTCGTTTGCTTGCCTTTACACTTAGAACTACACAAGAGCTTTCCCTCATCTTTCCAATTAAGAACCTCTTAAGAGAGAGTAACAAAACTAGATTTGTCATGCCTAATTTTCGACCTTGCCATCTTTCAGATTCATATGGTCTGAAAGTGCAGAATCTCAGTCCTTGTCAGCGTCAGTAGATGTTATTTGATTTTTCTATTCCATCAATCAAATGGCATCAAATACTTGAAAGATCAATGACAACTAATCTGTGTAGCAAGAAAATGCTATCTTGATATACTTCACCTATTTTGCTCTTGTTATACAGGAGCAAAGTGAGATGACAACTGATCCCTGTGATCCTAGTTCTGGAATTTATAATAGATGTCTCAATTTTATCTACTATGATTTTCGCTGCAATGGATTTTCCCACAACACAAGATTCTACGCCCCATCTCTTTTCACTCACGATGCAAAACCTAGTCAGTAAAATTTTGCTAGCATCATATTTAAGCAATCAATCAAAATAAAAGATTCAGCTATTCTAGCATTGCATGGGTATACGGTAGACTCACAAATATATGTTCCACCAAAATTTTGCAGAATTGGCTCAAAACCACAATAAGGTTATGTTTGTCACTCGTCATGTCATGCACAAAGTTGCAAGGAACCCTTATTGTGAAATCTTTAGACAGGAGATTGAACTATCAATTTTGACCATTTTAATTTAATAATCTGGAATGCATAATATTTTTATCTATAGTTAACAAATTGGATCTTCTAGTTCTATCGAATTCAGAAGCAATAGTTGCAGATACAGGGCTTTCTAGTACCTCATTCAACATTCTGTGCAGCTCATCCCTAGCTTCAACCACACGGTCTCTATCATTGCTGTCAACCACAAAGATCAGGCCTTGGGTGTTTTGGAAGTAATGCCTCCACAGGGGACGAATCTGAAGCAAAAGGATCGATCAATAAGAGAAAAAACAAGCCTCATGTTCAAATATATGAGCCAAATGAACTAGACCAGACATGAGAATGAAAATATGATCACGGTACAAAGTATGGAATCCCAGCATCTTCTGTGAATGTGACAACAAGAAGAATGCATCCAATGAGGTTCGAACTTGGTTAAAAAAAGAAGGGTAGTCCAAAGTTACAGGTTTGCTGCTGTGACTATTATGTTGCAACATATTAAATGCTTCTGTGACTAGAAACAGTCAAACAAGCGTGACTCTCTCTCCAATAATGATGAAGGACAAAACCCAAATACATGGAACCAACTTATACACGAACCGAGATGCATTTATCAGGCACATAAATCATTCTCACGGGTTCAAACTACTCATTGGAATCACAGCACAACCAATTCGTGACTCCACTTATCAAAGGCAAAACAGTCCACAAATAACATGAGAAAATGGAGTAAACTCTTCCCAGACAAAAGTACCTTGTCCTGGCCCCCAACATCCCAGACAGTGAAGCTGATGTTCTTGTACTCAACAGTCTCGACGTTGAATCCTAACCACAAAACCAAAAGGCTCAATTGTGAAGAAGACATAAATTAATTCCCCACAGTGCACATGGAAAGATTAGCTTAAGAATCAAGAATGTGGTGAAGAAGGACTCTTTAGACATACGTTCGTAATTGGATTAAGAAAAATGTTTTACATAACTAAATATTAGTTTCAGACTCACCAATGGTTGGAATGGTGGTGACAATTTCTCCCAGCTTGAGCTTGTACAGGATTGTAGTCTTACCAGCAGCATCAAGACCCACCATCAAAATACGCATCTCCTTCTTAGCAAAAAGCCTACTGAAAAGTTTCGTGAAAGACAGCCCCATTTTCAAGCCTGCCACATTCAATTTTCCAAGTTTATGTATGACTCCACTCAAATAAAATTGCACTTTCTCCAATTCATTCAGATTCAAGGAGAGTACAGAGAAAAGCAAATAAAGCAATTTCAGAGAGAGTATCAATGATGTCCTTGAAATCAACTGTTATCAGGTATATTTCAAAGCCAATTGAAGACAGGCAATGAATAGCCTACAGCATTTTATTTATCAATGAATTTGGAGACAGCGATTGATACCAAAAGACTAGCTGAATAAGCATATCACATAGGAAAGAGGTGGAAGGAATATGAAACAAGCATGTGCATAATACATATAAATGACCTTCTCATCTTACTAATTATCTTACATAAATTTGATCCTGATGATGACATGTTGAGATTGAAATGTTCGGTGTAACAAGCATCTTTTGCAGTGATATAGGGACTCTACGCAGAGTGTCCTCGGCTTGTATGCAATGACTTAGACAATTGCCAGATATTACTCGAGACTTCACAATGACTGGTATATGAAAGGATATTTACAGAAGTCCAGCATATCATTTGCTAAACCCACTTCTCCAGATACCCATTCAAATCACAGTGCAAAACTACTAGTCATTCAAACTATCTCCTTATCATGTGCAAGTGGTTCGCCACCATTTTGTAGCTCTCAAAATATGTAAAAGTTTTGCTTGGGATATCCATCTACCAACACATGGGGAATTGGAGTGCTTAAGATGAGTTGGGTATTTCCTGTAAGAGAATTGTTGGATCAAGTGCAAAATAGAAGTACACGGTCCAGACACGACAAACACGAGATTATTTTACATTCTTGGCCTGCAACCAAGCTGAATGCGATATTGGAACCAAGACTTTTACCGACCTCTGTTTCATGATCTAGAGTTTGGAAATTCAGAATAGTAACTCATCAGTCCACACACACACACACACACACACACACACACATCAAGTACTACGAATCAAACACGTAAAATGCGGAATGTGTAACAAGACACTCCACTAAAAAAAAAATGTAATTGACTCGAGAATATTCTGAAACTGGTCTCGTTGAAGATTAATAAAATTGGTTTTAGCAAAAAATTTAAAAAAATCCATGAGCCGAAATAGTGAATTTTTTTGCTCCCCGTGATTGGCAACATTTAATAGATCCTAAATCTGTTTTTGCGCTGGTAGTATCATGTTGCTAAATTACATTATTTCGTCTATAACTTTCTAGACACGTCAGCAAAATCACATATTCACGAAATCGTCCTGGTTGTACAAGCATTAAACCAAGATAAAAGGCAAGGATCAAATCACAATTTTCCCGAGATCTGCCTCGAAAAGCAACAGATCTGCCATTCACGGAGACGCTAAGAAGTCACATTCACATAGAATCGAATGAATCTCGAAACACCGCAAGCGATGCACGCATACGCGCAATGCATTAAGCAAGGGGCGAAGAAATGATCCCGAGATTCCAAAGCGAGATCCGACAACAGGATCGAGGATCGTCAACGCCTAAGAAAGAAGAAGCAAGAGCAGATCGGGCAACCTGAGATCAAATCGCGGCCCGAGAAGCTCGGATCAACCGAATCCTACCGCGCCTAACCTGCTTTCGCAATACAAATCTGACAATGCAGAGACGGGGGGAACGAACCTCGATCGCGCAACCGATCGGATCAACAGATGGATCAATCCTTACCTCCGCAATTCGATAAGATCAAACGCACAGATAGAGAGAGAGAGAGAGAGAGAGAGAGAGAGAGAGAGAGATTGCCTGGCGATGTCGCGAATGGAGCTAGAGAGAGAGAGAGAGAGAGAGATCTGAAGGAACGGAGCAGCAACTGCGGAGCTGTCCCTCAACGAACTAAGACAACGTACTCCAGCAGAGCCCGATTTGCGGATATATATAGCTGCGATATTTGCGAAAAAGAAGAAGAAGGAAATTAGTAAAATTGTTATTTAATTTAGCGGACAATCAAAATGTGATTTTGATTTTAGTCTGCTTATTGATCTCTTCTTATATTGTTATTTATGGAAATTTTGGGAATAAAAAAGGCCATTTGGTAAAAAAATTGGATGGAGAACCGATGTGGTATATTTAGTGTTTCGATTTTGAGTTTCTATCATATTTTTTCAGTCTTCTTATGGTCGTTTTTATTTACTTCTAACGTCTTTGTAAAATTATCAAAAGTTACGAAAACATATCATCTCGATTACATAACAATAAATAAGCATGCAAATTTGTCAAACTAGCTTCATAATTTATTATCAATCAAATCACACAAAAAATAAGTAGACGGTAGCTTTCAGATCGAGAGTTAGGGTAACAAGAGCAATCGGTTTTAAGAATCATAAAGATCTATTAAAGTGATTACGATTTATTCTCGAAGAAAGACCAATCAATGAAGAGTTTTTTTTTAATATTTTGAAAATTTTCTCGTGTGTCCACTCAATTGATTAGATAGCATAAACGCTATTCATTATTTTCCACTTGAAAAGAAAGTGGCGGACGCGAGTCAAGTTGAATTCAGATATGATCATCCCGAACGAGGGTAGTTTAGAATTTGGTTCATTTGTCTGTTGTTGTGAACATAATTACATTGCTAACCACAATTGTTCTGCATATATTGATATGTCGTATCTTATGACGCGGGAAAAAAAAAAGAGAAAGAAATCGGAATATTTAAAATCAAATTGAACATGTCCTACCATCACTGGCAGATGTCCTAGATTTGATTGGCAATGACTAAGAGCACATGAAATCATTATCGTTTTCCTCATGAAATGCTTCCAAAGTGGTCACATCTGGCCATTCGTTAACAACCTGGGCCTGCTCTAACGTAAGACGGGAAAATTTGCAAAGAGTTTCCCCAAGAAAATCGAGACCTTCATGAGCGGCGAACTCCAAAGGGAATCTTCGAGGGGAACTAAACGTTACAGAAGAAATCGAAAGCAACGGGAGGGGTGGAGTAGCCGGCGGAGAGGATACGAGAGGCCACGAAAGAGTTGGCCGCCTCGGTGTAGTGGACGCCGTCCCAGACCACGTGGCGCGACGCCTCGTCGCACACGGTGAAGCCGGGCCGGCCGCAGGTGATGTTGGGATTGTAGTTGTACGGCGGCCCGCCGTTGCCGCAGCACGTCATCAGAGGGTTCGCGAATCCTATCCGTATCGACAGCACGAAAGCGCACAGTTAAGCAACGAGACAAGCCGACGAAATCGGAAGGCGCTCGGACCAGAGGCGACGGGACCGAACCGTATTTAGCGTGATTGACGACGAGATCGTGCTTGATCGCGAAGACGTCGACGTAGACGACCGTGGCGTTCTTCATCCGGCACCTCAGGTCTTCACAGAGGGAGCGCAATCGCCGATTGAATTCTCGAGCGGCGTCGTTGCGAGACCGGAGGCAGCCAAGCTCGTCGAGGTCGCTCGCGTTATGGGCGGCGTGAACCAGCACGTTCGGCAGACAGCCCAGTGGCCCGGTGTTGTGCACCCAGAAATTCTTCGCCCCGCTTCGGTAAATGTCCTGCGGAAAGATTAGGCACCTTGATTAGGATCTGCAAAACGGGGGATTATGCATAAATCTCCTTTCTCGATTAAGGGGCGAACCCCTTTTGCTCATTGTCGACTGACCCAGATCGCCAGCCTGATTTCCTCGACGAAGGCCGAGATGTTCCCGACGACCTGCGAGTAAGGGAGGGTCGGGTCACCGGCGAGGTCGTTCTGGCCGACGTCGATGGTGTAGAGAGCGTCCCTGAAGTCGTCCTCACCGACCAGATTCGCGTGACCTGAAATCGCAGGAACCGAGTTTAGGTAATTTTGTCTTCGCCCCTTCTCGTGGGGGCTGTCGATTTTGTTTAGTTTGAATCGTACGAATTACCTCTCGAGAGAAGCAACGGCGAGCGATATCGGAATAGGAGGAACTGGCGGACTTGGACGCCCAAGCTGAAGGGCTGGTAGCGAGGGAGGGTGGCCGCGCCGGCGACGGCGAAGTTGGCCCCGTTGCTGAAATTCGGGTTCAATGATTCCAAGTATGGGCTCAAGAAATTTGTGTGCAAGCTCTCACCTGTTTTGGATTTCATATAAATGTCATTAAAATTTCGTCACGCGCTCTAAACATATCTCCTCTTTTAGTTAAGTATAGACTTGGCCCTTTAAAACCATTTTATGTGATTTGATCCTCTGACTTTCTAAAATTATGTTCTCTAAGTATTTTTCTTTTGTAGAATCAAGTCTTTTAAGGAAAAATTATTGAGAAAGTTCCAAACTCATTATATTTCTTACGATTTACAAACCGACGTAATCCATTCGCCAAATTTTAGTAAAAATTATTGACAGAGACGACGGTCGATAGACGGTTTTGATGTGAATAAATAAAAAAAAACCTAAACTTGCAATTCTTTTATTTATTTTTTTTCCTTATTGCCGATAGCTAAGTCGCTGGCCACTGACTATAGTCAATGACTAGTTAGGATGAGCAGCGCCGAGGGCCACATTCACTAGATCTAGCTAGGTCGACCCTCACCTACCCTCACGCCCTCACCTAGGCGAGGGCGAGTTCCACCCTCCCCAAATCTAGAGTGGCAAAGCCTCACCTAGCCAACACTCAGCGAGGCTACCCTAGCTTGGGCGAGGGTTGGCCTTGCTAGATTTGACTAGGGCAACTCTTACCGAGTGGCTGAGGTGGCAAAAGGAAAAGAGAAAATGAAGAAAAAAATTATTAAAAATTTATAGAGATTGTTAACATTAGCGTGTGTTGATCATACCACACTGACGTCAATATCAATGATTTCTGTGCGAAATTGATCGAAATGACTGTATTACTGAGACCTAAAAAATTTTAGGATTCAATTGAACAAATTGAAAAGATTGAGATTAAATGACACAAATACAATTAAATTTAGGATTTTCGCAATAATTCTCCCAAGTTTCTGACTCTCATGGATAAATTCAATTGCATATAGAAATTGACCACCTTGTCAGTGTGACACGAGACGTGAGTTTCTGGGAATGATTCCTCTTCCTAGCTCAAGCACTTGGTAGAGAGAGAAGGACAGCATGAACTCACAGAGGAAGTCGATGGCCAGCCGCCCGTCGCACAGCCGTCCGGTGGCCTCATGAAAGAAGGCGCGCCCGGCCGGCAACGTGAAGTTGATCCCGAGCCCCGCCGAGAATCCGCCGGTGTCCGAGTTCGAGTCGCCGAAGTTGAAGATGATGGGTTTCCTCTTGCACTGAGAAGCGACCAAGCTCGGGAGGCCAAGACCGAGCACCAACATCACGGCGGACGTCAAGGCACGGAGGCCGGGAGCACCAGAGCCGCCTTTCTTCTTCGCCATGTTCGTCTCTCCGCGCTCTCCTCTTTTGGCTTGTGGATCGACTCTGCAGCGTGAAGAACAAGGAGCTGTTCATGTAAATATGCAGAGGGATCTGAGTTGCGGATCTCGAGGCCGCGGCAGAACCGGCGCTTCCAATTTGATCCAATCTTTCATTTTGCAAATCTTGTCGTCGTCTTCTGCTCCTGCTTGCTTGCTGACGATTTGAAAATTTGTCCTAATCAAGGATCATTTAAAGATCAAACGTGGGAGTCTACTTTCTTTATCGTTTCCTCCGAATGCGTATTTTTTAAAAAAAAGTCAATTGACCAAACGAAATTAAGCAAATCGGTCCATGTGACAATTTGCAATTAATCAACTCGCCAAAAATCCATGAAGAAGCAAAGGATCAACTTGCCCATGCAAAGAGAAAATAACGTAAATGATCACTTAGTTTTATCGTAATTTATAATGTGATTTCTAACTTTTTAATTTATTCAACGCGATCCTTGAACTTTGGCTTGACGTGCAATGTTGTCCGTAAACTTGTAATTTGCGAAATATGACTCTTGAATGCATTAAAATCCAAAGACAATCAATTTCGAGAAAGTATATCCAAATCATCTACTCAATTTTTCTCTCTAACCTTCTCAATTATCGAGGTTCGTTAAAGCGCTTGAGATTTATTCATTGAAAGATTGCTTGATGGAGAAACTTTTAGATGTTTGAAGAAAATCACGTCGTATGTCCACTCAATTAACCACGTATTGGTAATTATCTTCCACCTAAAATGGGTTGTGAACCAATAAGCCGGTCGATCCGATTATCCCGAATGCTCAATAATTTGAAGTTTGGTTCACTTTGTGTCGTTTCGAACAGAATCACTCTTCTAATTTAAATAGGAGAAACTGCAAAAATTTCCTAGAAGAGTGAGATCTTTGGGGAGTAATTAGATAAGCAAATACCATCATATAGCGACTAAGTAAGCAAACTCCATAAATCTTCGAGTGAAACTAAACATCACAAAAGAAATCAAAATTAATGGGAGGGGTGGAGTAGTTAGCAGAGAGTATTAGGGAGGCCACGAACGAATTGGCCGCCTCGGTGTAGTGGACGCCGTCCCAGCTCACGTAGCGCGACGCAGGGTCGCACACGGTGTAGCCGCTCTGCCCGCAAGTGACGTTCGGATTGTAGTTGTACGGCGGCCCGCCGCTGCCGCAGCACACCAACGACGCGCTCTCGAAACCTATCCACAACACGGCGACGCAAAAAAAAAAAACACTTTTGAGCGACGAAACTCGAAAGGGACTAGGGATCGGAGGCGATAGGGCCATACCGTATCGGGCGTAATCGGCGATGAGATCGTATTTGATCGCAAAGACGTCGACGTACACGATCGTGGCGTCCTTCATCTGAGACCTCAGCTCTTCACAAAGGGACCGCAGTTGCCGATTGAAGACTTGGGCAGCATCATTGAGAGATCTAAGGCATCCGTGCTCGTCGGTGTCGCTTGCGTCGTGGGCCGTCGTCGCCAATTTCTGAGGCAAGCAGCCCAATGGGCCGGTGTTGTGCACCCAGAAATTTTTCCCACCACTTTTGTATATACCCTAAGAAAATCAACAGACACATAAATTAAACCTTAAAAAAATTAAATTTAATGGGGTCGTGTTTACTTTCGTTAATCACCGACTAACCCAGATGGCGAGTCTGATCTCTTGGATGAAGATTGGGATGTTCTGAACCACTTGCGAGTACGGAAGGTAACTGAACTGGCCCGCGAGGTCGTTCTGGCCGATGTCGATGGTGTAGAGGGCGTCCCCGAAGCCGTCCTCGCCGACCAAATTCGTATAACCTGAATTGGGCGGGGACGCCAGATCGAGACATCTTATTTTGAGTTTCATTTTTTTTTGTTGGGGGTTAATTTGTTTAATCAAGGACAGATTAGATTACCTCTCGAGATAAGCAAAGGCGAGCGAGATCTAAAGCGGAGGAACTGGAGGACTTGGACATCCAAGCTGAAGGGCTTGTAACGAGGGAGAGTGGCCGAGCCGCCGATGGCGAAATTGGCCCCATTGCTGAAATTTGGGCCCAGTGATTCCAGGTATGCGCTCAAGTAACTTGTGTTTAAGCTCTCGCCTGTTTTTGATTTCATCCAAATCTCACCACATTTTCATAATGTACTTCAAAAATGCACCCCCCCCTCCCTCCCTTTCTAAATAGATTCTGCCCTTTAAATTTTAGCATTTATGCAATTTGGTCATCTAATTTTGTTCAATTAAGTCGTCCATCTTTCTGGGTTAATACGATTTGATCCTCGGAGTTCTATCTTGTGCAATCGAATCCTCCAACTCTCTTGGATAAAGCCAATCGCAACATAGAAATCGTTCACGTCGTGGGTTTAACAAGAGGCACAAGTCCACAGGACCGATTCCCATCACTAGCTCAAATACTATTAGAGAACGAACCACTCGAACAAGGCACGTAGGCTAATTAGAGTAGGGATGCAGCACACGCAAGAACCTAGGACAAACGTTATTGGAAAGGCATGATCTCATGTGTGTTTCTCAAAGAACACCGAATGATAGATGTGAGACTAGCACTGGCGATGTGTGTTTGTAGTCCTGCCTAGGAAGGTCGGTCCCCTTGGAAAATCAGAGACTAGAGAACAAGAACTCACAGAGGAAGTCGATGATCAGCCGGCCGTCGCACAACCGCCCGGTCCCCTCGTGAAAGAAAGCTCGTCCGTCGGGGAACCCGAAGTTAGCTCCGAGCGCAGCCGAGAAACCGCCGGTGTCCGAGTTGGAGTCGCCGAAGTTGAAGACGATCGGTTTTCTCTTGCACTGAGAGGCAACCAAGCTTGGAAGGCCGAGACTGAGGACCAACATCAAGGTGCGCGTCAAAGCACGGAGGCTGGGAATACAGGAGCCTCCTCTCTTCTTCGCCATCATCTTTCTCTGGACTCTCTTCTTCTGGACTCGATTGACTCGTTAAAGTGCAAAAGGAGCTG
Source organism: Melaleuca quinquenervia (assembly GCA_030064385.1). Lineage (NCBI taxonomy): Eukaryota > Viridiplantae > Streptophyta > Magnoliopsida > Myrtales > Myrtaceae > Melaleuca > Melaleuca quinquenervia. The sequence continues at coordinate 4,174,273 of CM057728.1, read as the reverse complement.
CTTATATGGGAAATCTGGAGGAATTCTAAGTTGCTGGGGAAGTGGACACCGGGCCGAACAAAATCTTGCAATCCGGTCCAACATCGTCCTGGCAATCGAGTTCTTGTCTTCTCCTGGGATTGCTGACAAATCTGAGATGTCGTAATCGATGATCACTTTGCAAAGATCATTATTTTGTTGGATTTTCTTCGATGCCTGCAATGAGGGGTTCACTAGGTCACTTGTCTCAACCCCCTTTGTTTTTTCCCTTAATAAGCTTCGATGTCAAACTCCGCCTGCTCGATCATTGAATATCGTCCCGTGTTTTCAAATGTTGCCAGCAATGATTTATGTAGGTAGATAATAAGCATTATAATTAGCTCAACAGCCACATGCCGAACAATCTTATCGCTCAAGAATCTATAAATAACTCTCTATATAAACCATTGCACCTCTATTATGAAAAAATTATCAAAAAAATTCGTAAAACTTTTGTACCAATGCCAATTTAATCATAAATCTATCAATTTATCCAATTTATTTTTAAACATTTGAATAATTTACCAAATTTTGATCGAAAATTACTAATGTGAATGCCATTTATCCTGTGTAGCACAGTTTTCATCCATATTCATGTTGGGGGTATTAGCTATAATTGATAGAAATTACTAAATTAATAAATTGCCACAAGGTTTAGGACTAAATTGGCTAAATTAAAATGTTTTGGACCGAATAGTCAGCCGTGCTATAGGTGTACAACTTTTTTAGAGATTATTTCCCGTTGTGGCTACAACTATAACTTGAAATTTATAGGAAAACTAATTGATTCAACAAAATCTTGCAAATTCCAAAAATCACAAATTCACTACTCATCAGGAGTGGGGGACAAAAATGAAATTGTTAGAATACTTAAATAGTAAACAACGCATTCATTTAATGATTTAAGTTTTTTGAACAGTTGATAGTTAATCACAAAATCTCTATTTTATATCAGAACAAAAAATCCCGAATTCAAATCATACAAAATCTCATAAAAACCACCTAATGGGAACCTCCTACTACGCAACATTTTCTGGAGGGCACCAGCAATATCAACTTTAGTGGTGAAGACATGAGTGGCACAAGCAATTTCAACTTTAGTGGTGCAAATATGTGCTGATCAATATGTTCCATGTATCATCATCATTCCCGCTAGACTAGAACTATAACTGAGATATAATGGGAAAAAATTATTGACCAAAAAAAAATCTAGCAAGCTCCAAAAATCGCAAATTTTAGAGTCTAACGCTACTAATCATCGTCAACAAAGATAAAAATAGAACTTTCAAAGTACATAAACATAAAATTACTCTTTTGTTTAACAGCTTGAATTTTCAAAATCGTCGACAATGACCCACAAAATCTCTCCATGACATCAGAGCAAAAAATACCAAGTTCAGATCATCCGAACCACCTACTGCATACCACTTTCTGGAGGGCACGAGAAATTTCAACTTTAGTGGTGGGGATGATAATGCGATCCATGCAAATGGTCCATCATGCATTGTCTTCATTCCCCACCCGATGAAACCCGTGATCGTTTTGCAATTATTGGCCCCTCCAGTAAACTATGAAGGAGCAGGAGATCTTGCCGCTCCTGAATTTTGGCCCCGAAAGATCCCAAATCCACTGTCCACCCTGCCCTTTGTTCACGTGATGTACTGACGGAGTCTTCCCCGAGCAAGACTGCAATCCTAATCTTTCTGCTCGAAGATAACAAGAACCTAGCACAAAACAGTTGCAGTGACGATCGAGCTCCAAGCATGGCGTGCAGATGACTTAAGTGCATCCATAGAATCGCGTATCGACAGATTGCGCACTGATTGAGTATTCATTCCTCGAAATTTTGCTCGCCGAAGACGGTCGTATTCCATTGAGAGAAAGGTGATGGACACGGATCGGGCTTCCGTTCCATTAGATCGCCAACACCTCCTGATCAGGAACGTGCCGAGACGCGATGCCGTTCGAGTGTCGTTTGTCTTGGGCACGTGAATGTCCTATTAGAGAATATATTGACTAATAGTCATACCTCGTCCTGCAACTGTTTAACGCGAGTTCCATGCATGAAATTCAATAGAAACGACGACATCCAGAGTGACCAGCATGATACCGTGAATTCCTCTCCAAATGATTGTGTAGATATCGTTGTTTATATGACCACGCAACAAAAATATTGAGATTAGAGATGTTCATTTAACCGGATCGGGACAAGCCTAGTGTCACTAAGTCCAACTCGAAAGTTTAAGCGGTTACATGAGATATTATATCACTCTCCCCTCACATTTAGTCTAATCATTTTGACTAATACTAAGTATGGACATATTTAATCGAGAAGGCAGGTGACCTCTTGTTTAGATACCAAGTTAAAAAATCTTCACTCTAAAAACTTAAGCCTCTTGTTCAGATATCATGTTAGAAATTCAAATCCAAAAGCTTAAGTTATTAAATGAAGATATGGTTTAGTACCTAACTTGCACCGTATTTAGCCAAACTTTGCAACTAAATAGCTTTACTTTCCAAATCCGCCCAGGAGATGGGTCTGAGGAAGATCAATCTATACGCATGTTGTTTGTGATTACAAATAGATTGTTCAATCTCTGCTGGATCTTGATCCCACTGAACGCAACGACAACAGGCCCTTTTAGGAGACGAGACTTGTTTGGCCTTGGGAGAAATAGATGCTCAAGCTCGAGGATGGTAGAGAGCGCGTGTGGAAATAGATGCTGCATGATTCCTGGCCAATCTGCCGGAGTCGCAAGCCCATTACAGATGACAATCTCGTCTGTAGTGGAGGGTTATCATTCAGTTAATTTCAGGTTGGTTTGAAGAGAGGATGGTGCGTAAGCTCCTTGGTTAGCCGAATTTTATAGGAATAAGATGCGCACTGCTGTTTGGTACGGCCCCCACCCTCTTTGCTCGAACTGTTGGAGGCTGACATTCACGGGAAGCCTTATTGATGCTGTCCTCTGGTTTAAGTAATGAAAGGTCCATGCTATCTTTGCCAAAAAGAGAAAAGGAAGGAGAAGAAGAAAAAGGAGTGATCCAACTCAGCGAGCCATGTTATATTGATAGGACGAGATTTAGCTACCGTCGGGCAGCATTTCCCCCTTTTGCTCGATCCCCGTTGTCTGTCAAGCACACTTAAAGAAAACAACTCCAAGAAAAAGCCGCCGCCACCGCCGCCAACGGAGGAGTTGGTGGAGTGGAGGTCCGACGTAGTGGCAACAGGCGTGATGGTCGATGGTGGGGCAAAGTGCACAAAGTGGGGAGAAATGGAGCTAATTCTCACCCAGGTCAATATCAAGTAGCCTAAATTCCTACATGGGTATTAGAGCATTAGTGGCGCCATAGATGGGCGGGTCAGGTCGGATCGAAAATGTGATCCAATCCAGATTGACCCATTTAATCCGTCATCCATTCATAATCGATACAAATTTAGTGAGATATATTCTATCCGGCCCATAGTACTAAAGCACATCGATATTTAATTCAACCTGTGATTACCTGTATCCACCTAATCAACACGCTTTAAGCTCTTCCTGCACATGTGTTACCAGAATAAAAATTTTCATGTGAAATCAAAAAGGTGAATTAGCATAACAAAAAGACTGTTAGCAAATAAAGTAAAAGAAAAAAAGAATTGAAGAACCTATAAATCGAAATACTTATAAAGAACGAGAAAAATGAGCATGCACAAAGACAACACAAACCGTGAACGAGTGTCTTATCGATACGAGTCTCCTTTTGTTTCTGCCAAATCCAATTCATCATTAAAACAATTAATAAGTGAAAGATGCATAACAACTTGTTAATTCGATCTGTGGGAGCAGAAGAGCTGCCTGAATTGTCATTTCATTTCCTCAAATTGATCGACTTATAATGGAAATACGGGTTACTCACTACATAGTGATCTTCTCATGAGCTACTTTTTGTTGGGCTCCAATTGTTTCTCAGCGCAGAGCTAAGAACGAAGTTACCCAAGTGACGAATTGGGCTCATTTAACTCTTTGCCGTGGGCTCCGCTCCTGCTCCATTTCATTTTGCTGTTCCCCTCTCCGCTTCCCTGTCTCTTATTCAACAGCTTCGTTCCTTGGCTCTCCGGGGCTTCAGGAACCTCGCCTGCAACACCGACCGTCCCTTCAACCTCTTCAGACGCGCGAAGAAGGCACTTCGTATACCTAGTTAGGTCGGGTCGGGACGGTCCCGGTCGGGGGAGATGCGGCACCGCAGGCGAAGAAGACAACCAGAAACGGGAGAGTTTCCAAGGTTCGAACGCCGGGTCGGCCGGGACGAGCATCTCATTAACGAGGAGGTGACGGATGGTTTCCACGTCGTCAATTGCATAACCTAAATACGCGAAACCATTCCTAATACGGTGAATTTAGCCCAAAAACCATTTACCTCGCATTCACCAAACTTTCACTTGAACAGATAATGCAGGCCTCGCGTCCATCCTACCCCCGCCCAACTAACCCAGGCATCAAGTTAGCATGTTCGACTCCGATTCGGGACATTGCCATCTCGGACTTAACATGAAAAACTTACTCTTGAAAAACACAAAAGAAAAATCCACTCATTGTTTAGCCTTCGAGTTTCGTCCGGAAACCCGCCGGCAACCGGCGTCATCGTCGGCGGGGGCGGCCCGGCCGTACTTCTACGTAGGAAGGTCCCTCGTTTCTGCCCAGTGCCCACTCCCTTTCTTTTTTCTTCTTTTAACCTTTTTCACCTCAGGAAGCGAGACGTTCACTTTCCTTCCGGCGAGTCATTATTGTAAGGAAGGCAGGAGCACGGAGGAAAACGACTTTTTGTCCCAGCATCGCTGGCCTCTGCGACTCTAGCCTTAAAGGCCTCTGAAGCTTTTACCATATTTCCGCAAGGCGACGGAATACTATGTTTCCGATGTCGGAATCTCTCGCTTCGGTGTCCCGTCTCGACTGTACCGAGACTTTCCTGGACCCAACGCACGGAGGGAACCTTTCCTGGATCGTCGTCCTTGACGATGGAAAAATGGCCGTCTAATCTTCCAGTTTGTACGGGCGCTTGGGTGCGAAGCTCGTTCGAAATAGCACCACTAGGAATTCGCAAACTCGCGCCTCATGACACGTTTATCTCAAGCACTAATCTTTCGATTCTCCAAGAAATTTCGGGCCGCTGGAATCCTAGTCTGTCTCCGGTCAACATTCCATCCAATGCCCCAATCAAAATGCGCAGGCATCAAAGCATTCAGTGCGTCTCCACGGGATGTTCGACCGAAACGCGACCGGGGAGTGTAGATTTGAATCGGGAACGTTGGTTCGGCTCTCTTCGATCGATGTATCAACTCATCAACGGTTTTAGCGCGTTAGCCAGGAATCGTTTCCCCCGGCTCGACCTGGACTTCACGGGAGGAGACGTGGACGGCTTCTTACCTGCCCGCGACAAGCCCAAGGAGGGTCTTGACTTTAGAAGGGTCTTCGTCATTGGACGGAGGTTTTCCAAAGTCAAAATCTCATCTTTCGATTGAATAAGTTTAACCCGGAGAGGACTTTGGTTGACCTGCCACTGCGCACGTAATTGGACTGCGAAATTGAAAATTCTCTCCATCCCTCCTCCCCCCTTCGGTATCAATATAAATCCATCTTTACTTAAGATCCGGCCCGAAAGGCGCCCGATGCCCCGGTAAGCATAATTAGCGGACTAATTAATCAGTCCTGACAAGTTAACAACCGCGCATGCGCTTGTTTTGTTCTTTTTTTTTCTTTCCCTCCTTTCCTATTAAGTAGGATTCACGCACTCTTTGGACAGACTTGCTAGGAAAGCCTCGCCTTGCTCATTGGCGACGCTGATCATCAACTAATCCCATTTATTTTATTTGAATTCGTATGGATGCTTGAACCTGCTCGTATGCATTGGTGCCCCCGCCTGGTTATGATTTTTACTAGCGAAGTACATTTCAATTTTTGTTTATGCGTTTTGAGATCCGGTCCGTGCCACGCACTTGAGCATACTTTATAAATTGCCATGATATATGTAAAATGTCGTAAGGGAAATAACGATTCGAGCAAAAAAATATCGCCAAGCCGAATTTATCGAGACTTATGTCGGATCTAACAAAAGGGAATTATGTATGCTCCGAATATTTCGGATCCATCGAGCCGGTTGGTATTTTACTTTGCTCTTGAAAAAAGGAAATTTAAGATTTTCTTGAGAAACAGAGCCATTTCTTTCCACAGCAAAAAAAAAAAAAGCAAAAAAGGTGGCGCGAGATGTGGGGAAAAAAAAAGACCTAAACTTCAGCGCCGTCAAAACGAAAGTTCGCAAAACTTGCGGCCGATCGACTGATCTAAGGCATCCAGTTTGCGAGGAGATGGTTCATCAGAAGGCCGACGCAAACTATTTCCATTGATTTTTTTCATAGCTCCGTGTTCGTTCGACCGCATCTTCGAACTCGATTTCACATTGAATCAACGGTGGAACGATACAACAGAGAAGAGAAGATGGGGAGCGAGAGAGAGAGAGAGAGAGAGAGAGAGAGAGAGGATTGAAGGTGAGATTACACCAAGAGACGATCAGAATTTGCAGAAGAAAAAAGGAAAGAGCATTGCTGATCAGATTCATCCTCTTTTTTGTTCCCGATTTCCTAAAGGAAGAGCGGTTGAAGAAGAAAAGGATCCTCCGAAGCCTCCGGGGGGCGGTATTTATTAGATCGTCAGTTTGAGCTCCAACCCGTCGTCGCTTACCTTCCTCTCTCTCTCTGCCGCCTTCACCGGTGAAATCGCCGTCGCTGGAGGCGCAAGAGGAGGAGGAGGAGGAGGAGGAGGAAGAGGATGAGGAAGAGGATGAGGGAGAGGCAGAGGCCGAGTCCGGAATTCGACGTCGGCGCTAAAATCCTCCGGCTCGAACCTCGGGACCCAGCTCGAGCACCTCTCCCCGCCGTCCGTTACCGCCAGCCTCCTCCTCTTCCGCCTCGACTCCTCCGCCTCCCGCTCCCGCTCCAAATCCCCCATCAACTCGATCCTCATCCGGTTCCGCGCCTCCCTGTAATTCCTGAGGATCGCGAAGAACTGCTCGATCTTCACCTCCTCCTCCTCCTCCTCCTCCTCTTCGTCCTCCTCGCCCTCGCCTCGTCCGCCATCTCCACGATCCTCGGGTTTCCCGACGTCGCTCTCCCTCTTTGCACCCTGCATTTCGCGTCGCTACGAAGAACGAAGCAGCGGCAGAGATCTGCGACGAACGACGCGAAGTAGGGGAATTTGGCAGGAAAGCGAAGCGATTTTGTTTTGATTACCGAAATATCTCTCCCCCTCTCTTCTCTTTCTCAACTTTTACCTGCCCCCGAGCCCAACGTTTTATACGAGAAGGAGATTTGGGGGGCACGGTAAATGACGGAACTGCCCTCCAGGCCCGTCCCGACCCGGGAATGGAGCCAATCTCGGGCTGACAGTGCGCTCGTTGTACCCGGATTAAAAGATCCAATAAAAAAAGGAATTACTTTATCAGCACATCTGAACCCGTATTTTAATCTCCATTGAGATCTCATAAGCAACTGATTTGCATAATCCAAATGTTCTTGAACCCGAATGCAAAGCATTTCTTTTTTTATCGGGATGTTCGTGCAAAGATCGGCTCATAACAACGATATAGCATCATGGGTATTGTCCCTTTTCTCTAGTGCGCTCGAAAAATTGGCCGCTTTGTGAATTGCCACGACTTCTCGTCATGCCGTGCACAAACCTCCGGCTACGTGAAAAGACTTTCACGGGCTTAGCAGCTCTGGACTTTCGCAATGCGTTAAGGGGCATATGGCTCGAATCAAACGGACCCGTGGTACTCGGACCGAAAGGAAACGGGTATTGTGTGATAGTTCAAAGGTTGGAGGGCAAATACGTCTAACCAAAAAGCACTGGGGGGTTTTCATGTAATTTCAGGGTGTGTGGGGGGAGAGGAGGAAAGGGAAAGAAGACGCGGGATGACGTGAGAGGCCCCTTCCGCGTCCAAACGTCACGATGACGCCGGCGGGGTGTGGTGGGGCCCTTCTTGGGGGGGGGGGCGAAAGCAGAGGGTTGCTGACGTGGGCAAGGGGGACGTCAGCCGACTTGGACTCTGGACGTGTGGAGTTGATTAATCCGGCCGGAGAATACGATGTCTTGGTCGTCGGGATGCTCAACGACTCCGCGACCAGGTGGCGCGTCACGAGATGCCGTCACTGCGGCAAGCTGCCGAGACCGAACGAGAGAAGGAAAAGATGACGTGGCCCGGGTGCGGACCCCGGAGCTTCATCGGCCACAAAACTTCTTCCTCGAATTTCGCACTGCTTACGGAACCGGGACGTTTAGGGGCTGTATATTTCAATTTCTAGTTTAAAAATTAATTTTTGATTTTTTTAATTTCAAAATGAGTTTCTAAAAAAAATGCGTTCGATTATCGTAAATATAAAATTTGTTTGATAACAAAAATAAATTATATTTTTTAAAATATAATTTTCTTTTTGTATGGTGATGGCGACCGACCGGTCGATAGCGGCGGCGGCGTTGATTGGCCAAACGGACAAGAGGCGGTATTTGGTGGCGATCGGTCTGTTGACAAACGATGGTGGTGATAGTGATCAGCCGACTACTATGGTGATCAATAGAGGTGCTCGGGCGGCGGTAATGACTGGCAACAACGACGACCAGCAGGCTAGTGACCAGAGGAGGAGGCCAGCAACAACGATGGTGATGGTGATCAGTCGATGCGATTTGCAGGGGCCGGGTGTGGGTGGCCGCGGTGGTGAACTTTGGAGGAATTGGATGAGAGAGAAATAATTTCTTAATTTCTCATTATGGAAAATAAAATTACAAATTTTCTATTTCTGATTTCTTAACTCATTCCGGATCGAGTTCTAGAATAGAAAAACTCGTTCCATAACAGAATTAGGCCCCTACCATGCATTGCCCTCGCCGAACGCCTATAGCAATCGATCTATCGATGTCATTTTCCTCCACTAAATACGATCTCTTTCATTTTTATCTTCATTGGCTTGGTCCTTCAAAGTTCTCGTGACCGGGCACGCCTGAAAACTGGGCTTATTTTATGGGTTAGTACTAGCCCAGGGGGCCAAAAAAAAAAAACACAAGAACAAAGGGCAGACGACTAAGCTTGTACCATTGACCTCCCCATTGGGTCGTCCTCGCATGGGGATTTATTCCGGGAAGAGTACTGTTGAAAATCGGGAAAGGCAACAGCGGATGGTCCTCACCGCGCCACACATGTTTTGTGCAGGAGCCGTCGTGAGTCACGAGTGACTCCGATTCTTCAGGACGGAGCTCTTTTTCCACATCGGGTGCTTCAAGGACTCCGAACCGATCCGCATCTACGTCAGCCCGGTGTATTATGGACGGTTAGATATCGATCGATTCGGAGCGAATACCCGTCTGATTCGAGAAATCGATATGCATTGCGCTCGTGTGCACCGGATGCGCCAAAAAAAAAAGGCATCTCCTCTTGCATACTCGTTTTTTCTTTTTAGCAACGTGTGCTAGGAATCGTGGGCACGAGTGCGAGGACCATACTACTTGCAAGCCTTGCATATCGGTTCCTTGACTTACATATGTGTGGCCCTAAATCTAGGACAGGACAGGATGTATAAATAAAATTTATATCGATGTGCGACGGGTCATTTTGATTTCGATGGCCCTAAGTTTTGGAGGAAGATGGGTCACTTCTACATCTTCCTAACACCAGTTACGGGATTTTTTTGGAGGGGCGGGGGGAAGAAATCCCATAAGGGCACTCGTGAATCATATAATATCGAATGATGAACGGTTTGTTTTATGAAAAATGAATATGAATGATTCAGAGAACATTTCCCCTCAAATATATTTTGTCTCTATCGCTTGAAATAAGAGAGTTAATAGAAAATATTTTGGGCAGAGTTCCTACCAATTTCCTTCTGATTTTGGTCGGGGGAATACCGGAGGTTGCTTTCGATGGAAATCGAGCGGCATTGATGACCCCGTACTTGACATTTGCTCGTCCAATTAGAAAAATATCCAGCGGGTCCATCGCACGAAATCAAATTCCAACAATCATATCGACGCCATGAACTTCTCTGGAAAGGTTTTCTGCGGGTCCTCTAAGTTTGCATTCGATCCCCCATTTCATTACTGGCCCTCGAAACTGCTGGACAGCGACTAACCGGCTGACGAGTGGTTATGGATTTACCTACTTGTGATAAAGTTTCTCCTGACTTTAGACAAAATGATGAAATCATAAGACAGAGAGCGCGTTTTGCTTTTCGAAAGATGTTCCTTAAACATCGACTGAACCCCTTGCACAATTTTGTAAGGGCACGAAAAAATTCGAACTCGGGATCTCTTGTTTTGATACCAACTGCCAACTGTCCTGCTATTAGGTGAAGACGTTGATTAATATTTAAGTACTTTTTATTATTCAAACATCTCAGACTTTTAGAACAGTTGGTGGTGGTTCTACAAAAACTTGACTTTTATAATCTTTCTCCCATGAAACAGCGTCGTAACAGGAACAACAAGACCACGTGAAATCACACGGAATCCCAATGAATTCTGAACGCAGTACACTTTTGCTCATGAGTTTTCATTGGTCATACGATATCTCTTTGGATCGTGCGGGGGATCTCAGTAAATTCAAGAGAGGAGAGGGGGTTCCCCATATAATAGGAGGCAAAAGTTTGTAATCCAATGGAGGGGAGGGGGTGACGGCACCTACTTTTACAGCAGGCGTTCATTTTCTTGCTTCCTTTCCCTTTTGGTTACGGCCTTTAGATCTTTGGGGATAGTTAATGACCTAATTATGGTTATGCAGGAAATCATTAGTCACAAATATGGGTGGCGGATGGAGAATATTGGCGAGGGAGAGAGGAAGATAGATGTTAATAGATGGGCATTCATACAATAACTGGAGAAATCGCTTTAACACGCCGGGCTTGTGAATTTACATGATTTTTCAGAGACCCTATGTGACAATATCAAGTGATGAAAATTTATTAATAACTAATTTACAGTGAAAGCCTGAGATCCAAGGCTCCTCCTCCTCCTCCTCCTCCTCCATTATTTTCAGCTCCATCTGGAGCTGATCTGGACGGAACAAAAGCTAGGGTTTCCACGGCCTTCTTTGCAGGCACGGCTTCTTCCATGAAGTCTTCACGTCGGAAACGTGGATCCCAAGCCGAGACAGAGCCCTTCACCTGCCTCCTCTTGTGATCATCAGAATAATCCGAGCCCCCGGCCAAGGCGGGCCTCGAGCAGGCCAGGCGATCGCGAGCCTCGCGAAAGTTGTTGAGTAGGGCAAAGAACTCCTTGATCTTCTTCTCCTCCTCCTCGTTGCCGCCGCCGCCGCCGCCGACAACCAAGCGTTCTTCTTCCTGGCGATCGCTAGGAACTGTTGCCTTCCTCTTCTTGCTTCCGCGACTTCCCATTGGACGATCCGCTGTTTCAGATTCGGCCATTATTGACCTCTGGAGCACATGAAGAGCAATGATGATCCACGACGGACACACACAAGACACACAAACAGACACAGTGCAGACCTAACAAAGCCCGTTTGCTTTCGAGGTTGCTTCGAGGATGCTTCTTCTCAACGCGCCAAAAGCGTGCGACATGAGTCGGCGTTTGGTCATATTCCATCATTTCGGTGTCCGGTCATTTTTCAGGGAAAATCGACAGCAATTAATTTCTATATACATTAAACATTTATTAATCGCATTAAATAATTCAAAAATTCAAAAATTATCAAAGTTCGTGAACTAATCCTGTCATTTTCCTCATTTTTATTTACCCAAATGCCCACTTGGTACTTTATGCTAAAGCTGAATACTTCACTTTGTTAGGGACTTCATTGAGACCGTCAGATAGTAAATCACGTGAACATACGCGTCCATTAAACAAGAAAAAAGAATTGCAATATAGAATAGCATGCCGAACCCTTACTTTGTCATTATCATCGCCGTCCCTTGGTATCCCGAACGAATCTTCATTACATTCTTGGCCTCGGCAATAGAACTTATCTTGAAATATACATTCGGGACATGGTCCAAAGTTATTATAATCCGGCTATCCAAAATCTATTATGTGTCGAAAGGACCGGAAGTCATTTCCATGAGTCTTCGCACTTTAGGTCGTGTCTTTCCATTACATTAATCCCGATAACTTGACGGCTAAGTAGACTGACAAACTAGTCCCGACAACTCCCCTAAAAAAAAAAAGAACAAAGAAAGAAAGAAAGAAAGAAAGAAACTGAGAGAATAAGAAATTCGGCTGACTCAAATCCGCAAGGTCTTCTGCCCATGAATACAAAATTGATAAAAGAAAATAGAGAAAATCATCAAGTGGGAAAATAAAAATTCCAAGGGGAGAGAGAGAGAGAGTTGGTGACAGTACAGAGTACTAGGAAACAAAAGCCAAAAAAGAAGAAGAAACTGCCAAGTGTGACAAAGGATGACGTGTGCCGGGAGAACCTTAGTGACGCACCGCTCTTACAGAATGGTGACGTCATTTGGACAGCGGAGCAAGCTACTTCTTGGTCAAGTTCCTTATATTAAAGTAAGTGAACAAAAAAGTAAAAAGAGAAAAGGCACAAAAGATTTCAGACTATATACTCGTTCTCATATATTTAGTTTTTCAATCTTTTTATAGCATAGAAAGCCTTAAATTATACCGACCGTGACACATTCGTCCTAAATTCAAATTCATATTTTTCGTGACGCGTTTACAGCTTCTATCAGAATTCGTCAAATAATTTTTTGTATTTAAAATTCTTATGTGGCTTTTGTGGTATAATATACGTACGCCTGGCTCAAGCTTTGGACAAAAAGCTGGAAGCATCAAATTGCGATCGCGCTTTGAGAATAAGTCGATGGCAAGCACCACGAGGTGGGCCCAGGGAATTGTGATTATGATAAGGAAAAGGTTTTGTCGCCGCTCCTCTCGTGGACGGTCCATCTCGCGGTACGAGGTGGTGGATCTTTCCCATGGTTGGTCGGGAGACGCCTTCGCCGACGAGAAAGTTGATGCGCTAGCGCAAGAGAAACTAAGGTTAACTTCCACCCTCGTCTCCGAGAGAGAGAGAGAGAAAATGAGAGGTACCGCCGGGAAAGGGTTTCGAGACTAGGATTGATTCCGGGGGCTCGTGCCGCCAGAGAGACGACGAATCGCGAGAGCTCCCGCATCGTGTTCGTCATAAATTAATTTCCGCGGCATGGATGGAGCTCGAATCAGTACGCCCGTGACGGATCTATTAATTTTCGCGTGTTGACGCGAATCCGACGTGAAAACCGGCATGAATGGATCTGTTAAATGGCTTTCTGGCAAAATCAATAGTGGGTAACTATGTTGATTAAAAGCCTATCCCTCATCGCCAAAATTACGAGTTAGAAACCCGCAATTGCTAAAGACGGCTACAGTGTTGGAATTATGTGCTAGTCTCTCTCGAAGTATAGAAACTCGACCCTTTAGTCCTATCCGGGCACAGTGAATCCGGGATGGAGTCATCCGTATAACAAAAAAAAAACAAACTGATATTAGGAAGAGAAAAGAGGTTCTGAAATCTACTAATTTTACTCTATAAGCTCAATCACGTAAAATCGATATCCTTGCCCTCGAGTTTTGGTTATTCCTGACACCAACCCTAATTTTTATGAATGGAAAAGGCAATATTTATTATTTTCTCGATTCCCCCTCATATTTCCCTCGTCTTTCTATTTCCCGGACAAAGCATCGACGGCGCACGCACTCCTTTCCTTTTTTTTTTCATGCAACTTTTCCTTGCAGCCCATGTGCAAACGGAGGGATCATATGGTCTACTCTGCTTTTCACTTTCGAAAGCATTAATGTTGTTATCTTACCATTCTCGTGAAGCTCCACCGACGAGGAAGAACAAGCCAAAATCCCCAATTGAAGTCTCGACATTTCTGGCAATCCCCACCGATCGGTTCGAACGCAATGGCCATCGTCCACCCATTTCGCAAGGACGGTCGAATCGCGCGGGGCCCCCATCACGAGAGGTGATGGTCAAAAGAGAAAAAAAAGAATCAGTGAGTGTGCACGTAGGTGCAGATTTTCCGTGACAATATCAACTTTCCCGGATTCAGATAGAAAGAAGGAAAGAAAGCGCGTGAATCCTAGGGTCTTGATCTCAAAATCTTTCGGATTCTCGGCTTTCGTCGGGGATGGGCGAAGGAAGGTTTGGGAGTTGATTTTGACGGTTGGGTCATTTTGTATTGAAGTGAATGGAGAAATTTGGGTTATGACCAGCCCGTCATTTACGTGGTCCCTCACATACTTTATGTTGTTTTATGGTTTTTTCTTATGCTAGTCCGACGACTTTATAGTTTCCAAACATCACTTCAAGCTTTCTTTTTTCTTGCTTGGATGGGCCAGAAGGCCGTGGAAAATGTCCGATTTAGGCTTCCTTCTTTTTAGCTAGCCAATTGCAATGTGATTTGTGTGAATTGCTCATAAAAAGAAGAAGAAAAGGAAAGGAAAGGAAAGAAAGAAAGCATGGGACGCACGTTGATTGCCAATTCGATTAATGTGACTGAAAGCCTAAGATCCGAGCCACCTCCTTCTCCGTCACTTTCAGCTCCAACCTCGGGCTGATATCTTGACGGACCTAGAAGCTAGGGTTTCCGCGGCCTTCTCCACAGGCACAGGTTCCTTCCGTGAGTTCTTCACGTTGGAATCGTGGATCCCAAGCTGAGGATTGAGTTGCAGATCCTCTTGCGATGACCCGCATCCGAAACGACCGGTTCCTTGCCCGAGGCGATCGCGAGTCAACACGCGAACGTTCTTGATTAGGGAGGAAGAACTCCTCCATCTTCTCCTCCGCCTCATCGTCGCCGTCCTCGGACGCCGAACGTTCTTCCCTTTCGCGGTCACGAGGAGCTGTTGCCTTCCTCTTCTCGCTTCCCTCGAACTCCCCTCTGACGATCTGGGGTTTGGGTTTCAGTTTCAGTTTCAGCTTCAGCCATCGTTGACTTTAGACAGACACACGACCCGAGTAACTATGGACATCATGGAGGTCGTCTGTTCATGCGCATCCACATTTGTCGATTTTAAGATAATAATGCGATGCTCGCGTAGCGTAACGACACCGTTCTTCCATCGGTTATTTTCTCGATCGCTCGGTATCCCAAGCCGATCTTCACTCGCGGTTGCGTTCTTCGTCTCCATGGCCTTCCCTTTGATTAGGAAAAGAAGACCAGGAGTCGTTTCGCAAGTCTTTCCCACTTCAGCTCACGTCATCCCATTGACGATGATCGCGAGACTTTTGCCGCTAATCGAACTGGCAAAGGACAAAACCCGTGTTGACTTAGACCCCGCAAGGTCTTCTGGCCGCAGATAAAAAAAAAACTATGGACAAAAAACGAAAAGATCACGAAGTGGGAGAGAAAATTCCAAGGAGATAGTAGGTGTGTGCACAAAGTACTCAAAAGAACATTAAACAAAGAAGAAGAGGAGGAAGAAAATGCCAAAGTGTAATTGGAGGATGACGTGCGCCGGCCGAATCTTAATGACGCATTGCCTTGTTGGATCTTGACATCAACTGCACAAGAAGCAATCGGTGCTGAATATATTACATATATATGTTATAGAATCTTAAATTTTACAACTTTTCCGATTTAACCTTAAATTTTTCGGCATACTTTCGTTATAGCCATTCCGACTGATTTCCGCAGATAAATCTTCAACGATGCGGTGCGCTACATAGGATAGTTGGTCATGTTTGGATTGCCATATTAGCGAATTCAAGCGAAGATTGACCAGCATGACTATGATAAAATTTCGCAAAAAGATTCAAGACCGAATTAAGAAATTCCAAGAGCAAATTGGTATCCGTGTAGTAAGATTTCTGACCGATTGGAAGACTTTTCCTTTGCTAAGTGATGATAAAGAGGCGACTATATGCATGTATATATGCCTCGTTCAACCATGAACGTGCGCCACAAACATCAAATCCGATTGGAACCGGACCGTGAGACGGTCAACAACGAGCGTGATGAGGTTGGGTCCGACTGCTTGTGGTTGAAGAAAAGGAAAGAACTCTCGTTCACATCGATGGTCCATCTCGTGTCATCCAAAGCGTGAACCTTTGGCGTGATCGGGGGTGCATTTGTCAGCCCGATAATAGATGGGTTGTCCTATAAAGAGACTCACGCTTTGTCTAAAGAGAGCGGGAGAAAATGAGAGGTGTCATGAAAATTTCGAGGAGAAAATGACCCTTTTTCTTCTCATAAAAATTTTATGGTCAATTTCACGACGAATCTCAAATTGGGTACCCGTGTGACAAATTTGTCCTTCATTTAACTTCCTTCCAATGTCCCATTATATTTGACGTGGA
Organism: Melaleuca quinquenervia; assembly: GCA_030064385.1. Taxonomy (NCBI): domain Eukaryota; kingdom Viridiplantae; phylum Streptophyta; class Magnoliopsida; order Myrtales; family Myrtaceae; genus Melaleuca; species Melaleuca quinquenervia. Next base: position 4,157,920 of record CM057728.1, on the reverse strand, counting down.
AACACGCCCAACGAATAACTCGGATGTTCGGTGTGCTATGGCGCACCCAACATGGAAATTCGATGCGAATAGGTTTTATAAATTATGTCGTTTGAGAAAGCCAGATCCGAAAGAAACTGAGCAGAGCTCGGAAAATCCGTTGGAGCTTAATACTATGGCCTCAAGATTACGGAGTTAGCCTCTATTATTACTCCAAGATATTCACAGATTGATCACGGAGGTACTAATTTAGGATCTCTCGCTCTCATGATAAGAGTAATATCGATTTTTTAGGAAGGAGATTGGTGGAAAAATGCGATATTTTATCGATCGGCCCTCATCCTTTCCTCCTTTCTCCAACGCCCGAACGTCGCATCAAGATCGCGCATGCAGTGCTTTTTTACTCCTTTCATGCAGATGGCAGGGGCGACTTTGCCCTCCTTTTACTTTTCCCCGGCGGTCCACGCGCAACCTCGACTCTCTTTGTTTTTACTCGAAGAGCATCTGCTGCTTTTCTCGTCAAATCATAAAGGAAAAGTAGAGAATAATTACATATATGATCGTTAGACCTTTCGCTCAATGCGCCGAATCTGTCTCCGAACTTTTTCGTTTGTCCAACTTTGGCCTTTGAATTTTCAGTCCAATGTCCTTTAGGGTTTAAACAGTTCAAAATAGTCATTGAATTTTCGATACATGTTCAATTCAGTCTCCAAAATACGCCGTCGGTTTAATGTTATTATTTCATTAACTCAACGAAACAGAATTTGCTTATTTGGCTCCCAGCCCAATAAGTATAAACGGTAGATATAAGATATCCAACTCGAATTAGGATGTACTAATCCATGTCATCAAATAACATGGATAATCGTTTTTTCAAATCGAACAAACTAAACAAATAAAAAGAAATGCTTTATCTTAATTTGAAGTAACCTCTTTTTTTTTCACCGTTCAAACGTACCGGATTGAAAGCCAAATCAACAAATCATGTTAATTTTAATTAATGGAAGAAGGGTATCAAACACTTTCACATAATATATACCAAGAGTTTAAAGATTATATTCAATAAATTAAAAGTTCGTGTATAATATTGCACGGTAGGCAAAAGTTCGAAAATTGTAGTGAACAAATTAAAAATTTATGGGCAATGTCGCGAGTCGGACTATAATCATTTGTGTCCTTGCGTCGTTTTCCCAAAAACAAAAATTCCAAATCGACTCTTCGATATTATTCGCGGTTCCTAATAATTGAAACATGCGCGGTCGCATTACTCGAAAGATTTTTGTTAAATGATTCGAATACCATCGCATCCTGCGGCTCTTGACATGGGAGGCAAAGATCCAACGGTAGGCAAGACAGGCTCCTCTCTGTGGTCAAGAAAGTGAAGCACGTGAATAGTCTCTCTATTTTGTTGACTTTTGGGGACGTCTCATAAATGATGCGAAAGGGACGTGCGCATTGACTCTTAAGGGGAGGCAGGGCATGGCGGATGCAAAAATTATGGACAAAAAAATCAACGTGTCAAAAAATTCGAAATTGTTATCTTAAATTTCGAAAATTTTGTAAATTCAACTCTTCGAATATCTGTATTTGATGAAAGTTTCGGAGCGTTTTGGATTTACCGAAATACCGAAACGCTCGTCGGAATTCGGTTAAGAAAAAAATGAAAAGTAAAAGAGTATCGAGACAAATCTGGAAGATTTCACAACTTCTCGATTTTGATCGGATTAAAAAGCGGCGTAATGGGGTATTGTTGCCATTTAAGGCTCGGTCATTTTATATTGAAGTAAGTGGAAAAATCTCACATATGACCGGCCCAATATTTACGGGGTCCTTCACAATTATTTTGAAGTAAGTCCATCAACTTTATAGTTTTCATACACCACTGAAAATCACTTTTCCACTATTTTGTGGCAGATCGAATAAACAAAAATTCAAGAATGACGGCTTGGATAATCTTTTTTTTTTTTCCCCAATGGGCCACAAGGGCTTTGAAAATTTTTCCAAATTTGACTCATTCAATTTTCCGAATATTCATCTCTTGTTTTATTATTTCACATGTGATTCTCAGCGAGGTACTGAGCCAATTGCCCAGTGATTTCCACGAATTTACTCGAGAAAGTTGAAGGGCCAGTTGGGTCAGTGCCATCAATTTGAGAGGAGGTCAAGGGCCAGGGGGCCACAAGTTTCGATTTTCAAGCGAGAAATCTTGTTTTACTTCCTAATTCCTTGTAAACTTGCTTGGTTTGTTGAAAATGAAATATCGCGAACCCGTTCGGTTATGTTCTATAATTGATCGATTCCGTCGAAATTACAATATACTTTCAAGAGAGTAAGGCCGCATGTTTTGATCTTCCTTTTTTCGTATTTTTTCGATGTTATGCATGAGGAGCTATCGTAGAATACCCATTAGATGATATCGGGGACTTTTACAATTTTTCGGATTTTAAACGAGGTAAGGAAGCCACGAAGAAGACCCGGTTTCACCAAACTAGACAAAGTAAAAGGTCGAAGTTTTATTTTCCTGGAATGTATCCTAATTTTTGGCTTAATTCTTCTTATGATGATCGATTCAACCTCGGAATTGTATTAATCAGAATTAACATTGACTATAAATTAACTTGATATCTCCTGGGTCTTTGCAAGTTGCTAATTTTTCTGTTCTGGGCAAAACCCAGTTGCAACAATATATTATTTGAGAGATTTACCATCCATCGGATTTCGTCGAAGCTTCCTTCTGCTTAGGCAATTGACATGCCATCTTCCCAATGAGATTAAAATAACATTTATTCTTCTTCTTCTTCTTCACATTCTTACATAAGATAGTTTGCTACACGTCATCATATCATAGCCTAACCTCGAGTCTTCCTGGAATAATTGGACCGACGGCTAGAATGTAGCCGGCCTAAATTGACTTTTTGCTTACAAAGCCAGGCTGAAGAAAGATGGCCCAATTGGACCATCGCAGCACACCCGATTAGATCATCTTCCACTTTGCTTCATGCTAATCAGTAACAACTTCGATTCAATCATGTGATCATTACATCCGACACGTCGACGGTCCACGGGGCACAGGCCGATTCGGAATCAGACCCCTCTCGACTGCCTCATGGAGGTGTCAACTCGATAGTTACCGCGATGCCGTAGCTAGTGACAGATCTCGCTAAGGACATTATGCAAGCGGTCAGATCAAGCCTACAGGTCGAACCTGAGATGAACAAACTCCTCTCTACTAAATACAGTGTTGCAATCCCGACGGAGGGCGAATCACGGTCAGCTAACTCAAGTCTTCCGATTGTCAAAGCATATTCTAAGCAGAAACTTTTTCATCTGCATCCTAGCATGGCAACGCATAAATTTTACGCGGGCAAAACAAATTAAACAAACAGGTGTGGGTACAGGGTAAGGGAGAGAAACCGACATTTTCGCAGCGAAATAAAAAAAAAAGCCTCTAGCTAATCTTCTCTACAAAAGGGAGGAGCAGGTTAAAACCCGTGGGTGGGCAATGGCCTTCTCGCGTGCTCGGGAATAAGCTTCTGCAGCATCTCCGGAGGTACTCCTCTCAATTCTGTTCCAGAGACCGTGGCAATAAGTAAAACACACACTAAATGGAAGGAGGCATAAGAAGATGAGTAGCCATATAGATGTCAAAGTGAAGGCCAGCCAATTACCATGAGCCTTGAAGTTGAACAGTGGCGGAAGAGGCCGTCCGTTTGGCAGTCGGGCGTTGGGCTCGCGTAGCTCATCGAAGAAAGGGTGGACCAAAGCCTCCAGCTGCATGGAATGAGTGATGCGAATGAGTGTCTTTCTAGGACCTTGTCAACTTTAAACAAAATGAATGGCGAAAAGAACAAGCTTTGACGAATGAAAAGAAAGAACACATTTGGCACTCTGAGGTGCGAGTCGACGGGTTTACTTTCGGAATGCTGAATATTTTGTCAAACTTAAATATGACTATAAAAGAGTGGCAATGCATATCGTCAAATGCACAAAAGATTCCGATGCATTCCTCATAGAAGATCGACTCCTTGACTGTAAAGAATAACACTCACAGCTGTGCTTCGAAGATTCGGAGAATACTGCAGTAGCCGGGAGACAAGATCCACGGCTTCGGAGGGCATGCGCTTAGGGAATATCTGAAGATGAACCCAATGTTAATTAGATCGTATCGTATGATTTGCTCTCCACACAACAAAGAGTACTTTTAACACCGCCACATTACCTTGTGCCACGGATGAGCCTTAATTTGAGGAAACTTGAACTCGGTGTAGTTGGGATTCATGCACTTTATTTCCTCTCTGGTTGGGGTACCCAAAACCTGAATGAGAATAAAACAACCATCAAAATAAGGGTCTCCGAAATACGAGGGGAGAAAATGGCAATAAACAGATGTTAAAGGGCAAGTCCACCAGTCAAGAAACAACATTTACTTGTAATTAGACTATCAACCTATCCAATCATTCTCATCAAGGAATGTCCAGAGTTCTAAGCTGAAACTAACAGAAAAATGGGTATTAACTAATTGGTGGGAATCCAAACAGATCATTGTTCACCCAAAAAAAAAAGAATAAAGGAACAAATGCAGCAGTGCAGCTCCCAGAACACGAAAGGTGTGATAACAGAAGATCCTGAGGATGTTTTCACCTTAATGATTTCAACAAGCTGGTCCACACCACTCTCACCAGGAAAGAGAGGCTGTCATTAAAAAAGACATCATTAGCTAATGTCTAAATGATTCATTGATCAATTAATAATAATCCAGCCAAAAGACAACGACTGAAATCATAGTTAGAAAGTGGAATTGCAACCTGTCCGATCAGTAGCTCAGCCAGTACACAGCCAGCTGACCAGATATCAATTGCTGTAGTGTACTCAGTAGCGCCAAATATGAGCTCGGGTGCACGATAATATCGGGAACAAATGTAAGATATATTCGGCTCCCCCTTTACCTGTCAAAAATCAAGTAAATAGTTAAAAAAAATCAAGAATAATGGAAGAGAAACGTGGGCTTAACAACTTGAACAATAGGAAAACCGAAGATACAAACCAAAACTTTCGCACTCCCAAAGTCGCACAACTTTAGCTGGTGAGTGTGTGGGTTAACCTGTTAGAGACAAGCATAACATCACAACCTAGAGCATCTGCAGGATAGGCATAAATAGTCAAAGCATCTTTAAAGTTCTCAGTTTTGCCATCATGACTATACCTAATACTTTTTAAGGTTCATATCCTCACTTCAATTATATAGAGACAAAAGTCTGAATTATTACTTCAGGTAATACAACTTCATGCCCTCATGATATATAAAAGTATCAGCAGCACCTCAAAGGGTACCCATGTAGACATACCAGCAGGTTTTGAGGCTTTATGTCCCTGTGGCACACTCCAATGCAGTTGTGAATGTAAGCAAGTGCTCGACATATCTGTCCAAGAAATTGGCAAGAGAAACTTTCATGTAAGAGCCACCAAATGGGAACTCAATATTCCGTGCTAGAAATAGACATACAGAGAGATGGTCCTGTTTGAAGATACATGACTTAGCAAGAAAAAAGAAGAAGACTAATTTGTAACTAAGAACGCAAGTGAACATACATCCACAAAGAAAGGTGGACTTGCATTCAACATATAGCCAAATAAGAAGAATGAGATCAAGTACAATAGTTACCTGGTAAAAATAGAGTTTCACATATATAAGGGGCATCCTCTGGTTCATTTTATTATAATGTTTAATCACTCTGTGGACTGTCTCCGGCACATACTCAAGAACAAGGTTCAGGTACAGCTCATCTTTTTCGGTTGTGGAAAAGAAGCAGTGCTTAAGAGACACGACATTTGGGTGGTCCAGAAGACGCATGGTCTGAAGCTCCCGATTTTTGTACCGTTTGTCTTGTAGGACCTTCTTAATTGCAACTGTTTCACCAGTCTCCAAACATTTTGCCTATATTACAGATTAAATGAGCAAAAGGTTTCAATAGGAAGTACATATTTAAAAAAAAAAAGAAAAAAAAAGGAAACAGTCATCTATTTCCAGGAAACTAAAAGAATGCCTCACCTGAAAAACTATTCCAAATGATCCCTGCCCAACAGCCCGCTCGGCCATATAGCTTATCGTCTGGAATTTCAAGAAGCAAACTGTTAGATAAAAACAGGAGACACCTTTCAAATGTAGATATAGTAGAAAATGGACAGCATTCAGGTCTTACCTGTTTTGGCTGCCCATTTTTACCACCAATTGTTGTGACGATTATGTGACCTGCCTCTGCCCCATTACCATTGACAATAGCTGCCTCCACATCCTGCTTTACCAAAAACCAAATCCAATAAGAAATGCCTTGGGCTGATCAGACATCAGTCAATAAAACAAGTAATGTGGAGTGGAGTGGAAGCTTGAGGAAGCAAGTGATTCACCTTCTCATCCCTAATTTTCATGTCATTCATCTCATCAGGCAATTTATCAAAAGCCACTGCATTCCCAGCTGGATCTCTTAAACCAGACAAAGGCGCCATGCTCACAGAAGCCATTATATCATATACAGATAGTTCACTGTCCAATTTATATCTCTTCTTGATGTCAGATATCAACAAGTTATCTGCATTTGTATAGATGAGATAATAATCAACATGGAGGCAAACAAATGGAGGACCAGCACACATAAGAGCAATAAAAACCAAGAGCATGACTCTCTCCCACAGGATTTCTATCCGAGAAACCACAAGATGTATGAGACTTGTACTTAAAAACTAGAGTACTTGAAAGTAACATCTAGGGAAAATAGAAGCCCTTTATAAGAGAGAACAATATTAAGAGAAATCAAATGGGCATCATTCCATCAGACTACAGAATAAATCAAGTTTGACCATACAGAAACCTAAGCATCAGCTGTTAATGCAACCTGCAGTAATGACCAAATACAGAGAGAACTGAAACTACTGCAAAGCTGAAAAAACACTAGAATAAGGCAAATGTGGGCCTGTTTCATAGCTCTGATAACAGGTCATCTACTGTTAATGCTTTCTTAATAGCTTGACGCTGCACGATTCTTGACCGAACCAATTAGACTAAATTGTCCACAAAACTGGCCTTGACCTATCAAGGGATGGAACTTGATGCATCTAAGCACATTCTCAAACTAACCGATCTCTTCGAAACACTCAGTCTGAAGGTTGTAAAAAAGCTGTTCCCAACCATTTCCGTTCCCAAGGTTATTTTCACTCCCCAGAAATAAAAGCTAAAGGAAGCAACTTGTTGCAATCTTTGCCTTAGAAAAGTGCGAAAATTTGCCTTTCAGGTAAGCAATGCACGGAAAAGAAGATCTTCCACTTGATAAACCTCCAAAAGGCTACGTTCCAACACAGAGATAGATATATGTATATGCCATCCTCAAATTTCGCACGAAAATGGCGAGTTCAATGATAAGGAACCAAAAAATGCAAAGAGTCCCAAACCTGCTGAATGAATCATACAGGTAACCTCCGAGGCTAATTTTTGGGGGGCCTTTCTTGCAGAACACCAGATGTGGGAAAAAAAAGAAGAGAAACCACTCTTAAATAAAGAGGGGAAAAAGACAAGACGGTTGATTCAAGGGGGAAAAATGACAACACTAGAAACAGATCTTAACGACCACATCAACAAAGGGTCAGCTCAAATCAACCTCCCAGATCCATAAATCTAACTAAAGCAAACTACTTAACAAACCATGCAACAAAGAAATGTAGAACAAGGGGGGAAAAGTGACGAGAATCCACTTTACCATTCGGGTAACCCAAAACAAAAAAACCGGGGTTCTTGCCCAAACAATCAAACGGTCACTTGCTTGAATCTCAGTAGCATAAAGGGTTCCTGCTGTTCTTCTTTATCAGCTGTCTGGGGTGTTCTTCGCTGGAAGGAGGAGGAAGAGGAAGGGGAAGATGGGTGGGATTTGGACGAGTTCAAGGCTGGCTTTGTTGATTTTCGTCTGCTCTCTCGTATTTTCTTCTTTTCTGGCTCTGGCCTGGCCGTAAGTTGCAAGGTGTTGTTAGTGGTGGTGGTGGAGTCAGTCAAAACAGTGACCAAGGACAGCAACCCAAGCAATCATGTTTTGTTCTTATTTATTGAATTCAAGACTTCATTTTTATTTTTATCCTTTTTCGTGGGTTTTCTAAATCTGGGTCTTCGCTTTTGACGGTCTCTTCCTCCTTTTTGACCGTTCAAACCTCGCCTGTTCATTTTTTCTTGTCCCCACAGCTCCACTTTCAAAAAGGGTTTCTCTTTCTTTCTTTGAATAATCAAAGTCTGACAGTGAGTATTTCCTCTTTCTTTATTGTGGGCTGGAGGGATAGACTGAGCTTGTTGTCGCCTAGCCAAGTTATTATTCAGAAACAGGGGAGAGAGAGAGAGAGAGAGATAGAATTGACCACTTTCGGCCAAAACATAAAGCTAAAAGGAAATATGGACAGACTAGATCTGCATTAGCCTTTAATCATGACCTTGAAGCAGCAATGTTCTAATTAACCCAAAGAAAAGCAGAAACTATCATGAAACACCTACCTATTTTCTTCTTCTTCTTCTTCTTTTCTTTTGACATATCTTTTGGATTTTCGGTGGTATAACAGAGTCCGATGCAAGGATTCGGTATCCTATCCAATATCCGATGGTCCTATATATCCAATTTTAATTTCGAATCGACTCGAGTTCTGCTAAAAAGGAATTCCTAAGAAAATAAATATATTTCCCATTTGATTAGAACATAAAATGAGATTAGGGAAAAAAAAAAGAGGAATATAGAAAATACAAAGAGATAGAGCTCCATCTATGTTTGTTTCTCTGGATATCCAAAGGCGTAGCTACCACTCTAGTAACAGTTGATCTCCACAGGTATTACAACATGCGATCGCCGTCTTAAAACGAGGAAGAGCACGGCTATAATGTAGGGATCCTCATCCATCTCTTTCATAATGACAGTATTAGGCAAGATGATGGCAAAGTGCTTTCGTACCTCCTATGTACCTCGTAATTCCACCGAATTACCAAGATTTTTCCTTTTATGCAAAATAGTTCCATGATCTTGTGTCGTTACTTTAATCACTTACATTGCAAATGCACCGACATTCAATGGGGCTATATTTGTCGCGAAGCAATCAAAGCGCGAGATAAAATCAACTTGAAAGATGTTTCGTATACCAACCTATTGTGCATGAGGAAAATTAGTGATTTTCACACGTGACAAATGTGCATATCCAATCTTCATGAGTTCACCTCCAAATTTGATCATCTCTATCTCCACAAGTCAAACTTGATACCGGATTCAATAACTTGTGCAAGTCCGATTGGCTAAAATTTCGGTTTAGTCGCTTTTTATTCGGCTCGAATGGCATTGGGTCGTGTTCAGTATGATTTGGCCGATTCGCAAGTACAAATTCAAAATCGAATGATGTCAGAACCGTTACCATCCCTAGTTACGCCCATCAATCTTCCGTGGGCACTAATTTACACCCGAAAATTCAATTGGGTAACTCAACACTCACGCAGTCCGTCAGCGGAAAAACAACGAACGAATCGTACATTCGCAACGAGCGACACATACATAATTGAAATCGGCACGATGAAAATATGTTCATTGGAAGATTACCAAAGCCGGTAGCTCGCGTTGAAAAGACTTATGGTAGGTACAACGAAAGCTGCCTCTGCCGCCATGTGCCTCGCAGCTCGCCAAGCCGCGAGGGACGACAGCCACGTGTCAAAAAAAATTAAATTAGTATATACAAAAAAAGGGGGGGTCTTAAATTATATCGTAAATAAAGGGGGAAAAAAAAAACAGGTGGAGTGAAGTTTAGGTTGGCATGAAAAGGAGGACTCCAGCGTTAATAAGCGACCGACCGAATTTTCTTAAGTCAACACCCACATGATCTGACCGCCTCAAGCCCATGTTTATAAGTTTGATTTTCTTCTTCTTCTTTCCCTCTTATTATTTTTTTTTGGGGTAGAAAAGTGGGAAATGTCGTTTTTATTGTTGTTATTGCTGAAATTTTCAACAGGTGGGGACTTGTTAATTAAATGCCACCGCCCCCTGCCACGTGGCGGCTCAAAGTCTTCGAGTTGGTTGCTTTGAAAAAAATAATAGTATACAAATAATATAATTTCAATCGATTTTTAAGAAAATAAATGGGGAAAGAAGCCATTCCGATGCTTCCTTTTTTTTTTCCTTTTAAATGCCATAGTTGATTCTAAGAGATTTCATCATTATGAAGTCTCTTGATGAACTTGCTCTGTTTTCATGCTTTCCAGACAATGTTTTTCTATACGAGGATGTCGTAATGCAGAGCATGACTATGTGCGATTTGGTCTTTAATGTTAGTCATTCGATCAACGAGATAGAATCATAAATACCATCCTGAAAATTAAATACAACTTACAAAAAAAAAAAAAAGATACCCAAAGACGAAATCCGAATGTATCATCCGCCACGCCCTCAAAATGTGGGGATTTTCAAGTTGGGCCTTCCTCGATTTGGTGGTTCCTTCACCTGGCGATTGGGCTCTTTTGAGTCGGTGGGCATCGATGGGCCATTCCTAAGCCCACGAATTAAGCACTCTCTTTTTGTTTTTCTTTTCCAATCTTTGCTTATTAATCTTACCCACACAACCTATCTAATCCACGTCGGTCGCTATTTGATTTGGTCGGTTGATCAACCTTTCAGGCAATAATAATTCATATCGATAGTTACAAGAAGTGGGTTGTGTAAGGCATATGTAGTCTACCATGTAAAAATCATTCCCGTTAACGATATACGAGTTTGTGAATGTGACCTCGATATCACACAAGCAAGTCGGATCAATATTAACCGACGAGCACATATGGCTTGAAGCAAGGTTAGAGTTTTAGGATTTTTGTATCCACCCAATTATCCACGACAAAGGAAAAAAAAAAGCGAGGCTAATTCTAAAGCTTTCATTGAAAGCTTATCAAGAATAAAAAAGAGATCATAACTATACTCGAGTCGCATAAATATTTTAAAATCCCGATGCTTATTTACTAGAGCAACTATTTACTCCGAACTCGTGCATGAAATAAGATATGGTCATTATAAATAATTTTTAGATTTTGCCAATTATAACGAAAGAAAGTTCCTTAGTGTTTGCCGAGCGCGAAGAGATTTAGGTGGAGTCTTTGGTCACAAAAAAAATGAAAGAAAAAACCGAGAATAAATGGGCGAAAGGGACGTGATGCATCTCGACAAGTGGAACTTGAAAATCTCTGGTCCCAACACCAACCAGAAGCTGTATGTGCATTAGTTTACTCCAAAAGCTTAGGTTATTAGAGTGCAGTTTAGAGGATGTTATGTGTCAAGACAACCGAACCAGCTCATCTTAAGTTCTCCACAGTCTAGGATTGCCTGAAAGACCTTCTCAACTTTGGTACAACAAACTTAAGCTCCGTTTGTTTTGCGAAGATGTTATTCTCTTTTTATGGCATTTAGATCGCTTAGAAAAACGAGTCGACGATTTTTTTTTTCCTAATCAATGGATATTCTATGCTTTTCCTCTTTAAAAAATCGGAAATCACTTTCTAAATATTTAGTGACGCTTGAAATAGAAAACTTGCCCTTGCCCACGAAAACTCTATCCTAGGTCCTCGAAGCCTAGGCATGAGTTGATTAAGGCCGAGCTCACAGCCCCGCTACCTTTGCCTTTGTCCTTAACATCAGTGGTTGAGTCCATTGAGGCAAGGCTCAAGACCCAAACGCTAGTACCTGGGTATCCACATTGAGGGCTTGGGTCCATTGAGGCTCCAATACCCATGTTAAATGCCTTGCACTAGGGCCGAGTCCACAAAGGCGAAGCATAGGACCTGATAATCATGCCTAGATCTCCTGTGCCCAAGCCTAGGCCCAAAAAAGGCAAAGGTCGGTCCCCTAGTATTCGTGCTTGGATCCTTGGTGCCCAAGCTTGAGGTTTGAGACCTCGGTGCCCATGACCAATATGCGATGCCCCTGCTCCAGCATCAGGCCCCCAAGCACATTCTTTATGAACTCGAGCGTTTGAGTACTAGGAAAACGACACGAGCACCAAGGTTCACGCCCAACCTTAATGGACACGAGCGCAGTTGAAAGCCCGAGTCCTATCACTAAAGATCTAGTCTCGAATGCTAAGACCCAAGAACAAAGTTAGATTTTCCGAACCAAAGTATAGAATTTTGTGTTGGAGCACCAGTACTTAGTTATATTTTTGAATATGCTTTCCGGTTTTTTAAAGAGGGAAATCGGTATTTTTAGTTTATAGAAAATAGTTTTTTAAACTTATTCTCCTCAATCGAACATAATGCCAAAAATGGAAAAAAAAAAACTTTCTGGAAATCACGAAACGACGTCTTAAAAAGACAAAACCCCTGCTACCCCCTGGTTTTCTGGTCGTGCACCGCCTTCGTTTCCGGTGGGCCAGGCATGGCCGGCATCACAAAGTACGTCCGCAGGACAAAGTGCGAGACCTCGAAATCACACATCATCGCAACTCCCTCGATCAAGACAGGAGTAAAAGCCATCGACCAAAAAACTATACTCTTCTCGATTCCATCCATCGCATAGACAACCACTTGCGCACGCCAATCGCGAAGAAATCGTCCACAGGATTGACGGAAGATCCCCCTCGCTCGAAGTTCCCCTCGGATTCCATTCCCATCGGACGCAACAGCATAATTTGACGTAGGTCCGTCGACTCTCATGTAATTTTTCCACATCCGGGTATCGGTCAACATCGACGTTTGTCCACGTGACGTGATCACACCCGGGACGCGATCGCCTCCTTGTGTCGTAGAGAATAAAATTACACGTGCTCTCGCCATCATGTCCGAGCGCGTTCGAGCGTATTCGACATCGATGAGATTCGGGGGCCATCGATGTATAGATGATGGTCAGATTTACGGTGGTCGAGCGATTTAGAACTCGGAGAGGTTCTCGCTATTTGTACTCTTAATGAAAATCGAGGGACATCATCGACTTTGACGAGCCTCGCGCAAGTTTTATTTTTTCCCTATGGGGACGCGTCCGGAAAAAAGTATCTCGGACGCCGCACCTAATGATCGAAGGGTATATTCGAGATTTCGTAAGATAATGTAAATAAACGATATAAAAACTCCCGAGAAAAGGAAAGAAGGTGCAGGGAATCTCCGCTAATAAGAAAAGGAAGAAGAAGGAAGTCTTTGCTCAAATTCTGCTTGGCCACCGGGGATGCCACGCGGACCGAGTCCGAGCTTCGAGCAAAGTCCGAAAAGTCCCCCGTCTTTTACAGCCGAGCTCTGCTTTTCTCGAGCGATATGGGAGGGCAATTCCGTCCATCCAGATATTGAGTATCTGACTCCGACATCACCAGCGGCCCCTCCCTCCTGCGTAAGCGACGGGGAAGGACCCGAGAGAAACTGCTTTTTCAAACATCTCGGCAGGCGATTTCGCCATATTGCCCCTGACGACGCCGACGACCGTTGGATCCTGATGCACACGTAAGCGATTTCCCCATATTGCCCCCAAAAGTGGAAGTATCGTATTCGCCCTTTGTCCCCCTTCGGAGTGCATTACACGTAAACGATGTAGACACGCCCTCAGAGCATCTCCACCCTTAGATTCATTCACTAGATTATTGCGTATTAAAAAAATCAGGCTGTTATTTTATATCTCTGTTGGTTGGAGCGGAACGCATATCTTTATGAGCGACGCAAACTCGAAGCAATGTGAATCGAATATGTCGCGTTTGCTCCCGCACGGTGGAAAAGTCAACTGAGCCAGCTCAATCCGAAAAGGCCGTGCCGAGGGTATTTCCGTCAATTCCTTCTGGCGACCCCGGCTCTTCGAAGCTCGAAGCCGTTTTGCGCGTCAGCCTGAGGAAAAGTCACATGTCGAGCCGGGGGGGCCACGGAACGCGACAAGCGTGTGGAGCGAAATCAATCGCGCGGCTCTCAGCCATACACGTGTCGCCCCCACTGGGAGAACTCGAGCCGGTGTTCCCGTAGCCTCCGGTTGCCGGTCACCAGCCCCCTGACCGTATAAATATGAGCTGGCGCTCGGTGGAGAGATTCTGGAGCCTTTTTGGACTCGAAGACGCAGACGGAGAAGGAAAAGAAGAAGTCCAGGCGAGGTGCGAGAAGACGGTGCGTCATCGGCGAGCTTCGTCGTCGGGCTTGAGCTTACTGTTGGCAATAGCGATCGAGTTTCTGCGTGCATCTTCTTTTGAGCTGGGATTTCGCGATTGCAATCGAGTTTCCGGGCGAGGACTCTGACGGAGAGCGCGAGGAAGTTTTTCGAGCCGGTCGAGCTTTGTGTACTTTGCTTGGTGATGAGATTGTGAGGGCAAAAAGCAATGGGAGCTGAAGCAGAGGTTGTATGTCAACAGAGCGTGCCCACACTGGAAGTGCAGTATTTCACGTCCGCGAGAGCGAGCACAATGGAAGGGCTGGTCACGATCGCCTCGCCTCTCTCGCATCCTACCGTCGAGAAGGTTCGCGTGTCGGAGGCCATCTCCGTGGATGTTCCCGCTTCTCAACTGGTGAGGTTTCCTAAGGTTTTGTTCGGTGTGAATTGATGATTTTGGTTTGGATGATCTTCTGGAGGATGTATTGGTGTTGGGTTGAGATGCTGCTGAATGATTATTTATGGAGTTTTTATTTCTTTGAGATAGAGCTTTACATAATTGAGATACAGTGTAATGATTATCATTAACTTGTTGTATGCCCCCGTCCCCGCCAAAAGAAGAAAGAAAAGGGAAAGCGAAGGTGGAAATTATAAGTTGCAGATTTTGGAAGAACTGAATGTGGTAATTGTTGATGCTTCAAAAGAATTTAAAGCTCTCTGATGAAGAGAATTGAGAGCTTTCTGATGTAAACACGGATGATTAGGTCATGGAATCGGGTAGTCTTTGGCATGCATACATGTACTAATTATGTGCTAGAATAATGATAGAAATACAAAAGGCTGATTACTGAAAGGATGTGGCATTGGGTGATTAAATATGACCTACTTCGCTTTGAAATCCGTAAACATCTTCTTTTGGTGTAAACTATATGATAAGTTGCCTTGGAGTTTTTTGGAATGCTGAACTGGAATGTGATCGGCATGACAATTGGTGTCGGTAAATCCATTGTTTCTTAGACTCGCTTAAGTTTGGTTGTTCAGATTTTCTATGTATGCTGCTTCTTCTGTTCTCAGGGACAATCAACGTATTTTTCCGGTACGTGATGAGAACTCAGATGGAGAATTGATTTTTGCTGCTGCTTCTTGTTCATTAAACTGCAAATCTAAATTACTCAGGGAAAAATTGATGGAAGATGGCCTAAAATCTAAAAAGATTATGTTGCAACTTGCAAGGATAGGAAAAACTGAGAGATGGTTCCTGAGGGCCCTGGAAAATTAATCCTAGAACAACATCGTGTAGACTTTTTAAGATTGCATAACCAAGACCAGTGTTCTTCTAATTAAGATGCTGGCTATTCTTTATAGCTAGACAATCTTCTTGGTCAATCGGTTGTCGGTTCTTCCTTGGCTCGAGTCTTTGTAATGCTGTGACTTATAGAGGGTGAGTTTGTGGAAGGAATTTCATCTTGATTTCATTTTATTTCAGGAAATCACGCCAGCAGATAATCCCCCTGATGCGTTTCTGGAGTCAATTGTTCCGCAGTTTGTGCCTTGTATTCGTTCTGGTAGCTTTGCAGATATTGGGCCCCGGAGATTTATGGAAGACGAGCACATTTGCATAGATGATTTGTCCACCCATTTAGGATCACCGTACCGGTTTCCGAAACCAAGCGCTTTTTATGGGGTAATTAATACATTGAAATCTTAATCTTCGAGTTGCGTGTCGGGTGATTCATTTTTGTTGATTATGGCGTTGACTGATAGTAATGACATTACACAGGTGTTTGATGGCCATGGAGGAGCCGAAGCATCAGCGTTCATCAGAAAAAATGTTATCAGACTCTTCTTTGACGATGCCAAATTTCCTCAGTCATCTGAGGTTAACGATTCATTCTTGGGTGAGGTTAAGAATTCTCTCCGAAATGCGTTTCTTCTCGCAGACCATGCTTTGGCGGATGATGCTAGCATCAGTAGCTCTTCTGGCACTACAGCTCTCACTGCTTTGATACTTGGAAGGTAAATTTGGATTCATCACAGTTCTGTTCTCCAGCAGGCCAACTTGGAAATATTCTATGACATATATAGAATATATATGTGCCGGCTGCCATTAGTCAAAATTATGCACTTGTTCAATGCTTTGATGCACCTTGCTTTTCTCATTTTAAGGTTTGCGCTTTCTTTAAAAAACTCTTCAGGCTTCTCATGGTGGCCAATGCTGGTGACTGCCGTGCAGTTCTCTGCCGGAGAGGCGAGGCCATTGACATGTCCCAAGACCATAAACCAATATACCCTTCAGAAAAGAGGCGAGTGGAAGAACTGGGCGGTTTTGTCGATGATGGATATCTGAATGGCGTCTTATCAGTCACTCGAGCTCTGGGCGACTGGGACATGAAGTCCTCTCGCGGCTCTCCCTCGCCTCTGATTTCAGAGCCAGAGTTCCGGCAAGCTCTCCTAACGGAGGACGACGAATTCCTCATAATAGGTTGTGACGGGATCTGGGACGTGATGTCCAGTCAGCACGCCGTCAACGTCGTGTGCCGTGGGCTCCGCCGGCACGATGACCCAGATCAGTCTGCGAGGGATCTCGTTAAGGAGGCGCTGCGCCTCAACACGTCCGACAACCTCACGGTGGTCATCGTGTGCTTCACGCCACTCGATCATCGGGAGCAGCCATCGCCTCGGCCGCGGAGGTTGAGGTGCTGCAGCCTCTCGGCCGAGGCGCTTTGCAGTCTGAGGAACCTGTTGGATGGCAGCGGCAGCCATTGATGATGGAACTATTCCTTTATGAAAGTTACATTCGTCCCGGAGGGAGCTTGGAATTCTAACCGTTGCTTCGGCTTGCTTCGAGCGGGAGCTGGATGGCCGGGAGCTGGATGGCCGGGAGCTGGATGGCCGGGACGATGAGCGGGTCGCAGTTTTGATAGGGATATTGCAACCTGAGTCCATTGTTTGGTGTACATAATCTGTAACGAGCGAGAGCTTTGATGGTGTAGCGCAGCTGAGTATAGTGGCTCATCTTTTCCATGGATGACCTTTCTCATGTTCTCATAGTCTGCGTGGTTGGTGTTGTATGTACATATTGCAGTCCCTAATAAAATCATTTATTCGTCCTCGATTCTTGAAAAGCTTTGCGCTCCGGAAAGGGCGGACGCTGGATCCGATCTGTCTAGGATCAAGCTCTACATGGCCATCGATGTTCTTTCATTCCATGAAAATTTGCAGTCACACGAAAGCTTGGTCCCGATCGCCATTTGGGAGGAGGCAACGGGTGACCGGTGAATATGCGAAAAAAGCCTAGAAACTTAGAATGCGTGCGCATGTCGGAATACTTGGGGGCCTCGACAAGCCGCCGCTGCAAAAAGGAAACGTCACTTGCTCGAGCAGACCAATCTAATCTAAACCTAAGCTATGAGGGAGCTATGATGTCGTTTGCCTGTCGGAAAGAACCCCACTCCAGCTTTGGATCCTCCAAAAGCTACCTCTGCCGCTAAAGTGCGTGCTCTGGCTCTTCTTCCAATTACGTGTCCATGGGGATCGCAACCCACAGAGAGAGAGACACACAGAGGCCGAACAACTCGTGAAACAGATGCTTGCGTAATTGCCTTGCCCCATTATGTAATGCCTTCGCATGCCAAGGTTGAAGATGGACATCGCTCAGTCATTATCATGTTAGGTAAAATGCGCACACCTCACGCACACGCACACGCACACGCACACGCACACGTACGTATTAACCTGTCCGAACGCCGTGTCGTCGGACGCGGGCTTCTTAAATCTCGGGAGCAATGATTCATAGCTCGGGGATTTTCAAAGAGTCTCCGGTCCACCGAGAGTACGCCATCTCAACGAGGCGCACTGCAAGTGGATTCACATGTGCGTCGATACCTTTGCCTGACCGGGGGGGGGGGGGGCACTCATCTTTTATATGGCAACAAGTGGCTTCCCACGTTCGTCGCGTAAAGCAGTATTCTTACCTCAAAACTCAGGACAGGACACAACGCAGCTCTTCAATAATAAACTCGGAGCCCGGATCGACGAGATGGGCTTTTGGGGGGGTGGGGGTTTGTTCTCCAATCCCACTCCGAGGTCAGGCCAATGCGACAGAAAAGATGGGGAGTTGACTTGAACGAACGGCTGATCTCCGGACGTGGGGAGTTTGCGATAATAGACCGGATTATACGAACTACGAATGGGATTATAAAAATGCCGGAAGCCCTACCATTGTCGAAGTCGCATGTGTCGCGCCTCCCCCCTTCCACCCAATTCCTCGAGCTCCGGGCCAAGCAATCTCCCCACCCCCCGCTATAAATCCCGCCTCCCCACTCCGAGCAGATCCGAATTCGGAGCACCGATCCGCAGCCTCGCCAATCGCCGTCGCCGTCGCCGTCGCCCCCGAATCACGTAGCGTCGCCATGTCCAAGCCGAGGTAACGCTCCAGAGCTCCCTCTTTGTCCGTGGTTTTTCTTGCTCCTTAAAGCGGGTCCGATCCGATTGGCTCGGGCGTTCGCGAGATTCGCTTCGTCGCTTCTTGCTCGCCGATCGATTCCGCGACGTGATCAGGTCGGGGCTTCTTCGCCACACGAATCTCTGACGTCGTTGGTGCGATTTCGGCAATCGCCCTTTTGTCCGTACGTCATTTATCGTCGCCGTTTTACTACCTTTTTATAGCATTAAATCCATTATCTTTTCTTTTGATTGTTCTTTTTACTGCCTTTTAGCGGTTGTCCCTATTTCTAACTTCGTCGTATTAAAGACTAGCATTGCTCCATTCAAAAACTTTAATTATGGTTTTTCCTTTTAATTATCGCTGGCTCTTATTTGGTTTTCATTATTTTGACAAGAGAAAATGTCTAAAATGGTAGGTTTATTATGCTTTCTAATTACTCAGGTTGGAGGGAAAGGTCGCCCTGGTGACCGGTGCAGCCAGTGGGATCGGCGAGGAAACGGCGCGACTATTTGCAGAGCACGGCGCCTTCGTCGTTCTGGCCGACGTCCAAGACGAGCTCGGCCAGAAAGTCGCTGACTCCATCGGCGACCACCGCGCCTCCTACCAACACTGCGACGTCCGCGACGAGTCCCAGGTGGAGTCCGCCGTGAACTTCACGCTCCGGAAGCACAAGAAGCTAGACGTCCTCTTCAGCAACGCCGGCATCATCGGGCCCCTCGACGGGATCCTCGACCTCGACCTCGCCGCCCTGGACGCCACCGTCGCCACCAACGTGCGCGGCGTCGCCGCCACCATCAAGCACGCCGCCCGAGCCATGGTCGCTGGGGGGACGCGGGGGTCGATCGTCTGCACAGCCAGCGTCGCGGCAACGCTCGGCGGGGCGGGGCCGCACGCGTACACGGTGTCGAAACACGCGCTGGTGGGGCTGGTGCGGACGGCATGCAGCGAGCTCGGGGCGCACGGCATCCGGGTGAACTGCGTGGCGCCGTACGGGGTGGCGACGCCGCTATCGTGCGTGGCGTACGGGCTGACGCCGGAGGAGGTGGAGGCGGGCAGCGCGGCGGCGGCGAACCTGAAGGGGGTGATGCTGAGGGCGAGGCACGTGGCGGAGGCGGCGCTGTTCCTGGCGTCGGACGAGTCGGAGTACATAAGCGGGCACAATCTGGCGGTGGACGGGGGTTTCACGGTGGTGAGTCACAGCTACGCGGCCATGTGAGAGCGGGGAGCTGGCATTCCGGGCAAGATGCGGGTCCTCTGGGATTCTTTTCCTCTTCTTTTTGGGAAAGTCAGTTGCAGGTCAAGGTCAAACCCTGTGACCAGGCTTGCCATGTGCATTTTCTGAGTTTCAAGACAAGATTCGAAGTAATATCGTTTTATCAAATGAGAAAGTAGAGTCAACATTATTTTAAATAAGGATTTGAAGTAAATTATGCTTTAAGTGAAGGTCTGAAATGATTAATCAGTTTCAAAAAAGGGTTGACTGCACCTAATAATATGGTCTTTTCGTATTTTAATATTTTTAGGCCCTAATTTGAAATAGTCATGACCACTTCGAGTTTTTATTTAAGATAAAGATGTCACTTCATATTCTTATTTGAAACAATATCGATTTGATGTCCTTATTTAATAAAATGATAGCACTTTAGATTCTTATTTGTAATTTTCCTGTTTTTCTGCTCAAACTGCTTATAAGCTTCACTAATGAGTGCCCCTCTCCTCTTTTTCCCCCTCCGTTTTAGGATTTCAACACACACTCACAACCACAAAAAATAATATATATTAAAAAAATGAAAGACAAAAGCATTCTCATTTGGAGGAAATTTGCTGCGAAATTTACACGTTAGACAGATATTCGTAATTTGCAACCCATCAATCGAAAAATGCACCAGAACAAATTTCATCCGATCATAGATAGGGAAAAATATGATAATGTCTTTGATTCTCTTATCCCTTTTTCCTCTTTTCCTTGGCCTTTTTTCTTTTCTGCTTCTTATTTCCCGACGAATATCCACAGATGGCACGTCACGCCATTCATATCGTCACGGTGCGGCGCTCTGAGATTGCTGAAGTCAACAACCTCCAATCGGGAGGGGAGAGATAAAGAGAGAGTGATCAAGTGACAGAGTTGCTTGCAAAGAGGAAGGAGAGAGAGAGAGAGAGAGAGAGAGAGAGAGAGGGGGGGGGGGGGGGGGGTTGTGCCGGAGATATGCGTGGGGTTGGAGAGGGGTCGTGCCTCAGCCGGCGGCGGTGCCCGCCTTGGCTCGTGGCAAGAGATCAATGGTAAAAAAACGAAAGGGGAAAGCCATTTGGACAAAGAGAAGAGATTGATAATAAGGAGGGAAGATCTTTTATTAGGTAAAATCAATCACTAACTTTATTACTCGATGACCTTTCAACTCTTTTCGAAAGAGTGAATTCGAAGTACGGGTTTTTCAGTATATTGAAACGATCGATCGGAAAAGGAAAGAACTTCATGAAGATAAGCTACGACGGTTCTAACTATAAAATCCCTTCATGTTAATATTGATCGAATCTCGATTAAAGGATGGGCATGTGACATTTTGTATTGGTCCAGTACTCTAAAGAATCGCTACAGTTCGTATCATTTTTATGTTTCGTAATGAAATTATTTGATGTAATGAGTGGACGCGTGGCAAATGGTAAAAGCGACAATAAAAAACGAAAATTACACCTTATTTGCAAAGTCAACTTCCAGATTACCCTATGGTAGCAAAACCGTAAAAAACTCGATTGTAATTGAGAGACAAATAAAAATAGCGAAAATATCGATACGACTCCATATTCTAACAATTCATCAAACGATGTTTCAACTTCTCATATAAAAGACTTTGACTTTAATATTTCATGTATCCCAATTCCAAATGGAAGCTGATCTTGCTGACGGGGCTGGGATTTTTGACAAATCGGAAGACAAATTAACCATAAAAAAGATATGTTGTATTGGAAAATAAAATTTGGGAGACGTTGACAAAAAGATGAGAGGCACAACAGAGATAAACGGCCGTTCTTTTTACAGTTATGAATGTTTGGTAAGGCTTGTATTTGATATAAGATATCCACGTGAGATGTTATTTTATTCTAAGACTATACAAAATATATATTTCGGAATTTATTGAGAATTTATTGACAAGCATCCTTGCTCGTTTAATAAATTCGACAAGACAAATTGTCAATCTTCGAAATATGGTGTATCAAAAAGTATTATTATTATTATATATTTTTCTTGAAATTGATAAACGGCCTAATAAAAATCTTCCCTTTTTCAAGAAAGAGTATTTCGAGACAAGAAGAAGACAAAAGGATTTTGCAAGAAGATAGAGGAGAAAACAACCTTTGAGCCTTTTCTCAACCCCCGCGAATTTTCCCGGAGAATTCACCGAAACTGCCACATGCCAATTTTCCCTCAGTTCCCCGGATTCCGTCACCGCCAGCCGAATTCTTCGTCATGTTCTTCTTCTTCTCCAACCACAACGACCGGACCACCACCACCACCGCCACCTTCTTTTCTTCCTCTTTCTTTCTCGTCCCCATTCAACTCCACCGGACCCAACGGTCAAAACTACCGTTCCTCTCCTTCCCACGGCACCGCCACCACCTAAAGGCAACAAATTGACAAAAATAAGAAAAAAGATCGGAACTTTCATCACCCCCACATCAATGGCGATGTACCCAGGTCCCCTTCCATAGCCTCCCCTCTTGCGCACCCGAGGGGAAGGAAGATTTGGAGGGGCAATGGGTCTCGTGGTGTACTGGTACGACGCCGTCTGCTACGGCATCGTTGCCGTCTCCTTCCTCGGTTCCTTGTGGGTGATATGGAGGAAGGAGGGCGGGTCGCGATTGGATGACAATGCCATCTTCCAGAGCTTGCTGTTGGGTCGACCCGAGCCCGAGGGTCACTACTCGGTGGCCAAGCCCCGGAGCCACGTTGATTCTTCTTGCCTGTGGACCAGTTGCTGGCGCGGGGTTCATCCCGGTTGGCTGTTGGCGACCCGGCTGGGCTCGCTCGCCATCATGGGAGGCTTCCTTGCTTGGGACATTGTGGAGTGGGACGCCACCATTTTTGTTTATTACACTGAGTGAGTTTCTGTTCTTCTTCTGCCCTTTTTGTGGATTTAAGTGTCGCAGCTGAGGAGTTTGTGAGGGGTGGCTTGTGTTATGCTGGTATTTTTGTTGACTTATGTCGGGACGTGATCATGTGAGTGATGATATATTGAAAATGGATTTTGTGTGAATGGCATTTCATCATTGGTTTTGAATTGGTTAGCTACATGTTAGTAGAAGGTTAATTAGCGAGATTGTTCCGAGTTACTATTGTGCATATGATCCAATCCATTAGCGTAGCGTTGCCAATTGTGCTGAAAATGAATGCATCTCTAGATCGGGCATAATCAGTCAGGTTGCTTGACAAACAAGTAAGTGTTTTGATTGTGTAAAACAGTAGGCCAAAGGTTTTCCACTGAGTCACTGCCTCTTATGAGATTCTGGCTTGCTGCAATGAGCATCTCTTTCTAGGTCTACTGGTTATGGATGATCAGTAATTCGCTGTTCAGTAGTCACATTATGTGTTTAGCAATGTGAATCCGCTAGCAGTCGCGTGGTTTGCCTTTGGGAGATGTGAAGAGACCAGGAGGAACTAAGTACAAGTTCAAGAGAAATTAATTACTAACCAGATGACTTTTTCTCTTCTGTTCACCTTAGCTTGTCATCGTCTCATATTCCCCAATCTTTATGGCTCTTCAATTCTGTAACTTTATAATCAGCCGGCTTTTGCTTAGAATGCGTTATCACAATACAGTTGCTTATTCTTGCATCTGTCAAGATATTTCTGTTGAATTTTAGGCAAATCTCTATCTATTTTGGGTCTATGGGTGAAGCAGCTCTTCTCTGTCCTCTGACAATAGCCTTCCAGCTGTTTGGTTTGCTTATCTTGCCTGTACTGATATAATCCTGCCAGGCTTCCTTTATATTATTTTAAAAATTTTGAGATTGTTACACGTAGAGCAGCTCTTATGTGTCTTCATCCATCCATTTTGGCATTAGTAAACATGGGTATGTAAAACAGAAATTCATTGATTCCGGCATAATTGACCTTGATCATGTAAAGCTTCTCTAGCTTACAAGAGTGCTTTCCTTTGCAATATCTTCTCGGTCAGTAAGTGTCCATTTCAATCAGCTTTTGCATTTTTGCTGGACGGCAACTGCAAAAGGTTGTCAAATTGTCCAAGATGTGAGCCTGCTTGTGATGTGATGAACTAGCTGCACGCTTTATTATCATTCGACACCTTTCACTTGTAATTATTAGGAATTTCCATGTTTATTAGACATTACTTGCAACTGTAGCAGTAATCACTCACCAATCTCCACTGGAATTGTGCAGGTGGACTTTCACACTCGTCATGGTCTATTTTGCAGTATGTTCACAAACTTCCAAATATTCATTTCCTCTTACTATTTGATAGAATTTCCCCTGAGAAATTTTTGTTAAGTATATGTAGTTTTAATGAGCAACTAAAATGACATGTTGGGTGTCTAGCATGTGTATTGAGTCTATTGACATGCTTCTTTGAAGCAGCTCCTGCTAATGCAAAGCCCTTCTGATGTAGCTGGGTACTGTTGTTTCCGCCTATGGATGCTGGGTGTACTCAAGACAACCTTCCACTGGAAATGGGTTGACGGATCAGCTTTTGGGGAGAGACTTGGAAGATAATCGAATTTCATCCACAAATAATTACGGGGTAAAAGTAGTGGAAACTCGGGTTAGTAAATTAAGAAGCCGATACACGGAAGAGGAGATTTTGCAAAGAGCTGGATTTTGGGGATACTTAATGCAAATTGTGTATCAGGTTAGTTCATCCCGGATCAATTTCTTGTTCTTTGAAACAGGTTCAAGGAAATTAACTTCAAACAGTTGCATCTTCATTGTTACATATACAATCGATTATGCAATCCAGTATGATTGCTCATTATCTTACCAAGACCTGTAGACATGACATCTGCCTTAAACCACCTAGAATCCAGACTCTTTATATACCCAGTTGGACTAGTTGAATTAATCTGATCATGCCAGGCTTATCAAAAGAAACAACATGGGAGTTTGTTACCTGTAATTCGGTTTGTTGCCTTACGGCCTATCTCATTTAAGGTTAAGCAATTCAGTATTAGGTTCCTCTTCTTATGATATGGGTCATGATAGATACTGATGCATGTTTTATTATAGACCAGTGCAGGTGCTGTTATTCTCACAGACGTTGTGTTCTGGTGCATAATTGTACCATTCTTATCAAATGCTCATCTTGGACTAAATTTGGTGAGTGTCGTACATTATCTACCTCAGGTTTTGTTTGTCATAATTTTAAATTAGACCCGAGTACAAGGACTTTCATCTTCCACACTCTATATCCTCTGTGTCAAAGCCACTAACGCTTGTAATAATGGATCATATCTGATTTGATATCTTTGGAATTTGGCATTTGAAGACCAGATTTTAGAAAAGTAAAAAAGTTCTAAAACACAATGCAATGAAAGCATTCTGCTTCGGGTTTTGCAGTCAATGACTTTTGTTGGTCCTGCAAATGATATCAGATTTCTCTACTAGTGCAACATCAATTCATCTGTTCAAAATGCTCCGTGGCCTTGGTGCTTTAATCATAGTCCATTCATATTATCCATTGAGATGTTCGATGCTTGGTTTTGCAGTTGATGGGCTGCATGCATACACTAAATGCGCTTTTCCTTCTGATTGATACTTCGCTCAACAGTCTTGTAAGCATTCCTTCACTCAGAGCCTGCCGGTTCCACTAAACATGAGAGGTCTTATTGAATTAACATTGCCTGCTCAACCCACTGTTTTCAGCCTTTTCCTTGGTTCCGCCTCGCATACTTTGTCCTCTGGAGTTCAATCTATGTTATCTTTCAATGGGTCATACATGCATGTGGTTTCTCATGGTAAGCTAGTCTTTGACTCCACCTGTCCTTTCTACTACCAAATCACTTCTTATTTTGCAGCGAATGTAAGTATCTACATTTGCAGGTGGCCATATCCATTCCTCGAGGTATCATCACCTTGGTCTGCTGTCTGGTACGTTGTCTTTCTCAAATCCAAGATTGGCATTTAAATGATATGCTCCTCTGAGTCATAGAAATTTTAACCAGTTGGTTTATCCAACAGGTATTTTGCTGTTGCTGTGATTCACATCCCATGCTACGGCCTCTATGCGCTGATCATGAAGTCAAAAAACTCGATTCTTTCCAGATTGTTTCCTCATTCTTTCACAAGGTCATTCTAGGTTCATTTTCTTGTGATGCGATACCGATTTTCCTTTTCGGGCCTTTTTGTGTGGCTGTGTGTTAGTTGTATAGAAAAAGGAGAGATTACAGGAAATGCCATTCATTCCCCCTAGATGCTGGGAATTCAACAACCTGTCGGACCTTTTTTTGAAAGATTGAACTGGTGCTTTCCAGTGTATAGACTTATCATATCAAGGCCATGTTCCTTGTGTCCAAACGACAAAAAAGAAGCCATTATCTTGGTGTCTTTGTCATCCATATTTTTCTTTTGTGAAGCAAGCACCCTCTGTTTCGTATGTGAGCAACTAATTAAATCAGATAAAAAGAGGCTTCCCAAGCTCTAACGTTCTAAATTCGAGTTAATTTCCCAGTAGCATGGAGATTGCAAGGACTGGCATGTTTTCTAAGGTAAGGGTGGTTGATTGACGTGTTCAGAGTTTAAAAGGTAAACTCAGTCATAGAATTCTTTCCATTTTCCCCTTTGAATGGTCGAAATGTGTTAAACTAAATGGACGGCTTAGATTACTAACATTAAGCAAAACATCCTCCTGTTTTGCGAAAAACCCCTCACGCATGGCGGGCCCAAATCTCATTTTTCCTGGGCTCTCTCCCATTTTCCCCACCAACTAGTCCAATGGGGTGACGTCGGCAAAGAATGGAACCTAGAATGACCTTGGGAAAATAGCGAGATGACGTCCTGACGAAGAAGTTTGGTTGAATAGAGATAAAAAGTGGGACCTGGACTGCACATTGCATATCGTGTATTGAATTGGTTCGGCCTCATGGTTCAATGGTCTCGGCCCTTCATGATCGAAGTGCACAAAGTGAGGCCCACTTTTCACCTTTGCTCGCTTCTCCACGGGATAAAATACCCGGTAGGTCTGATTGTCCATGTCAACGAAAAGATATTCCATTCATTGGCTGAAACGTGGCGAGGTGGATCCCAACGTGGCTGAAACGTGGCGGGGAGTGATGAAGCAGGAGGAGCCGCAGGTGAAGAAGCGATCGGACAGCCAGGTGGTGTTGAAGGCATCGATGGAGTCGGTGGCGGAGCCATAGCCGATGTCGAAGGAGACTTTGCTGAAAGGAAGAAGAGGAGGGGGAGAAGAGAGAGATTAAGAGACGAGATATGAAACATGGACCCCGCTAGGACATGATCTAAATAAAGTGTCCTACGAGACCGAAGTATCTAATATCTTCTCCCACTCGTCAAATTACTCCCTCATCGATACTCTCTGTCACGTCCCCTCCGGTGCTGACAGTAACGGACTCTCTCTCTTCCTCTCTACACTTCTTTGTTCTTCTTCTTCGTTCAGAGGAAAGAGAGACGAACGACGGACAAGCATCCGAATCACCTCCGCCGTTGCTTCTCCAAGTTGTTGGAGCCCTCGGCTCCCACAATCGGTGAACTGGGAAGCACGTTATACAAAGTTCGGTCCAAGGTCCGACGTTCCCTCGGGTCAGACAGCCATGTCGGCCTCCCTAGACCTATCGTGATGATTCGATGAGAAACGACCCGAACTTGACCATAGTCGGAGATTGTTGTCGTTCTTTGAAACTTATTGATTGATCAATGTAGTGCGGTAACAAGAGAGCTTGTAAGAGAGGTCGGAGAAGAGTGAGGAGGAGGAGGAGGAGGAGGAGGAGAGATCCATACTGAGACCCTTGTTCTTCTTCTTCTTGTTGTTATAGTGATTGTTCTTGTTGGAGTTAGTCTTAGTGCTAGTGTTGCCGAGAAGTTCAGTTGTTTAGTTCTCTGTCTTTGTATTCAATCATGTTCGTGTATTAGGCAGCTTCTTACAATTTCGTAGTTGCTATTTTTCAAGAAGTGGAACTAGTTAGTTTGCACATATTGTAAGTAGTTCCATAATGTTCTTTAAACTCTTGTACTTGACAGTTTTTGGTATGAATGAAGTTGTGTTTTTTCATTCGTCATGTACAGCTCCTCTGCCTCTGAATGTAATAGCCCTAAATTGCTTGGCAAAGTTCTTTGATCAAGTTTGGTGCTTGACAGTTTTAATTATTAAGTACAGTTGCTTTGACAATTGGTTTCACTATCAGAGCTTATTGAATCTTAAAAGACTGTGAAGTGAAGGTAATTGATGGAAGCAGGTTCAAGTGGTTTCTTTTCTATGGCTGCTCTAGTCTTTACTTGGGAATATTATCAGGTTTGGGCTGTTAAAATGATAGCATTTTTAGAGGGTCATAATCTATTAGAGGCTATATAGGATGATTGTGAAGTTACTTCACTCCCAAACAATCCGCACTTGAATCAAATGAAATTCCATAAAAAGATAATCACAAGGAAGGCCAAAGCAAATTCTTGCCTATATGCTGCTGTTTCACCTTCTACTTCACAAGAAATCATGAGATGTGATTCTACAAAGGCAATATGGGACTTTCTGAAGAAGAAATATGAGGGAGATGAGAAGATAAGGAACATGAAGGTGTTGAATCTCTTGAGGGAATTTGAGAGACAATAGATGAAGGATTCAAAGTCAGTAAAGGAGTATTCCGATAGACTGATTGATATAGCCGAGAAGATCAGAGTATTAGAGACGACTTGAATAATGAAAGGCTGGTTCAGAAGATCACACGAGAGGACTTATTGTCTTAAGATTTCTCTTTTGATCTATGCAATCTTTCAGTGGGGGTTGCTGTGGGTTAAGGTGGACTTTTCCACTAAGCTCCCTAATGTGGGACTAGGGAATCTCACATATTCCCTCCCTTAATCGAGCGATATGACAACTCACGAGCGTGTAATCTGGGAAAACACGTTGCCGATGGTTAAGGTGGATTTTCCCACATATAAGCAATGCTTACTCCATCGGCAATGTGAGACTAGAGAATCTCATATAATATATTGATATTAGGTTGAATTGTTGTTTTGAGGGTGCGTCCTTCAATAAGAGGGGTAGCCATGTCATACCCTTCTACTGATAAGTTGGGGGTGTGAAGCAGCTAATATCACCATCGACATTTGCAATTATCCTACACATTCATCGAGGTATTATCACGTTGGTCTGCTGTATTGTGTGTGGTCTTTCTTGAATCCGTCTATGGCAATTAGCTCCTCACCATACCAGACCCCAGTCTCATATTTTTGTGTTCTCTACCTTTACCCACCAGCCACACCACTGGGGCGGCAGCGGCAATGGATGAAACAGCATTGGCGAGGGTGTATGTTGGAGACGGTTGGTTGGGGTGGCGCGAGCTTTTGTAGTTGGGATTGAGGGAAGAAGAAGAAAGAAGGAAAAGAGGAGAACGGAAAAGGAAGACGGGAGAAAAGAAGAGAAATAATACTAAGTATGCTCGTGTGTCCTTTTATGTGAAATTGGCTTCTAATTTTGAGAGAAGCCCGGATTAAATAGCAACCACTTTCGTATCTATTTTATATCAGCATATCCCACCATACAAAAGAACGGACTCACAGAGTCAAAAACTGAATAAATTAAAGGCAAAACCACTCCAATGCTATATAAGAGAACGTCATGTACGCAAATGCAGCTTTAATTCACAGAGCTGCACTGTCTTCTGACTTCACCTTGGGAGCCTGTGAGGACCTCAATGGAGGCCATGCGCACCATGGCCTTCGCGAACTTGAGACTCCATGCTTTGTTGTTGCGAGCATTGTCGGTGACGATGTTGGCCGTTGCAGAGCTCGAGAACAGGGTTTGGTCCGAAATCAAGACCCCGCGGTGATTCTGCAGATCCTGATAATATCTGTTGTCCAAGCGTGTTGGTGTCGAGTCCAGTGCCACCAGCGGATCGCTGCCCATGTTTCTGCTCCCTGGCCTCGGGCAAATGCTTTTGAGGAAAGCCCTGTACTTGGGATCCAACAGCGGATCATGGGCATTGGTTACATTGTCAACAGCGTAGAGGCGCTGTGAGAAGACGGAGCAACGTGAGACGCCTATTGAGTGCGCTCCCGAGAGCGTCACCATCTCATCTGCGGACAACCCTTTGCTAGCGAAAAGGTCCACCAGCTGCTTGGTGTTGAAGAAAGGGGGCGGCAGGTTCTGTAATATGTCATCTTGGCGTGAGATGAGGCCGTCACGGCGGCCGGCAGGGACTGCGTAGCTAATTCCTCCTAGCTGATATGCGCTGTCACGAGCAGCAAAGGCGGGGATGTCTGCGCAAGATACCGTCTTGGGGCATGCTGCTTCTAATCTGGCTTTCGCTTCATCAATTACCTCAAATCCTCGTAAGCTATGGCTAACAGGATGATCTCGTTCCGTCTTATTCCCAGGGCTGGAATTTAAGAGCAGGGAAGCATCACAGCCCTGCAATCACAGTTTAACTCGGTTACTATTTAACACTCTACAACAACGTGACGCTTATGATTAGAACTGAGTCGAAGCAATATCTTTCCATGCGCATGTGTGTACGTAATTGGTTTGACATTGAGGGATTATCTATGACATTACCCTGACAAAACAATCATGGAACAGCAACCTAATGAGACCGGCTCCAATGCCAGGGTTGCGAGAGACAGCCTTATTAACAGCATTCCTCACAATCACCTCCGCTTGTGGGCACGTCGATTTGTAGAACCCCACTTTCAAAGTCGAGGACTTAGTTGGAAAATAAGCCATTGCTGGCGTGGAGAGGAACATTATGATCACACAAAAGACTAATTCCAGAGCTCGAGAACTTCTGTGGCCCATTGAACCTATCGTCATATTTGTTCGCTCAAAAATGTATAGTTGAAAGAGCTTAAAACGTTGGACGTATGGGTGATCGACTTATATTAGGACTACCTGATGAAGAAGAGAGAGGAATGAAGGTGGAGAAGTGGTGAGAGAACTAGGTATTGCTCCTGTTATATACAGATGTATTTGTGTGGTGTTTATCTTTCTGGAAGAAGGGCGGGTGAACAGGTATCTTATTCTAGTGAAGCTGCCTTGGAAAGTGTCCAACCTATCATCATTTTCCTTCTGGTGTCTCGTTTAACTTGCTTCGCCATATGTAGTGTACGTCTATTCTCAACCGGCCGTTTGTCTTTATCAACTTATCTTGTCATTAGTCATTGGCCCCAATAATGAGGCTTCGTTCTTTTCTTGGAAAAGAAACTATATGAATATAATTGGATATAGCTTTTGCCATGAGGGTATAGTTTGAGTTCTTCTTTCGTAGTTAGTGATTGGCTTCTTCCCAGCCCTGCATGGGATGAGGCGATCCATACTTGTTAAGAAGAAAAGCTTAATCCGATCTGAGCCAAGTCAATGAAATCGCAACCCTAATCTTCCTATAATTCTGGCAGCCTCCGGTCTGGTTTCAAACCGGTTCACATCAAGCCTCCACGTAAACAAGAAGTTCGACATGCATTTTAAACCATCGCAAAGGTAATGTATGCCGTGGATAATATGCCAAACCCAACTAATCATCGACAGTTCTTGGCATGGCAGAACATGCAATGTCTGGATATCTGGCAAGTGTTGATTCGGGATTCGTTTTGATGCTTTAAATCGAGACACAACCTCTGTTTGGAAACAATATGTTGATCAAACATGCATCACGCAAGCACGCTTATGTACAAGGCATGAAACAAGCTCGTCAAATACGATGCTTCCACCGAGAATGTAATTCTGAAAGTTACAACGCCCTTTAGTAACGAAATTGAATGATACTTTCTACGTGGGACTAAACCTGTAGGCTCAGAACAGCTGAGTTTGGGGATCGTTCTCCTCTAACTCGGGAAAAGGACAATGAAGAAATCTTTTTTTTTTCTTTTGGAAAGAGGCATAGGCTTAACTGTGGACCCAGTATATTCCATACCATTGCCGGCATATAATGGATACGCGAGGATGCTGTCTTAAGTCCAAATTACAGCGGTCTCCTGATGTCCAGCAAGATCGGCAATCCTACGTGTAGTCACTAGGGTATCGAGAACCGAAGAAGGAAAAAACACCACTACCTCCATAACTGCATGATTATCCCCCAACATCCAATGGATTGGGAGAACTAGCTGCAAACGCACCCGGATCACTCAAGGTTTCTTGGACACCAAGGACCGTGGCTCTTCAAGGAAAAAGGCCCTAAGGAGTTCTAGAGAATTCTAGAATATTGCAAGGGTAGGTAATATATGAATTTCTCGTGTTAGTATTTATGGCAGGTAATCTCTACCGTTAGATCGAGAATGGATGTATGGATGATATCTCGCAAGTCTTTATATATAAAGGGACCTTAGGTGTAATACAGTTGTAGAACTTTATCTCTCTAAATTCTCTCGAAGAGTGGTGATATTGAGTAGGTGAAAGGTGACTTGAGTAGAATTCCTAAGACCACGCCAAGCGAGAAACAAGTCGTAAATCAACCATCTGTGACAAGTGGAATCAAAGCCAATGACCAGCTTATTCATCCAAGAGGCGTGATGGATGCTACCAACGTGACCCGTGTCCAAGGCGAGCAGGCTAGAGATGTGCAAGCGGGAAAGGCCATCGAGGTAGTAGACAAGCCGAAGAAAGGTCGTCCTAGTTCGAAGGAACTGATGGAGAACTTAGAGTCCCGTCTAGCGCGGATGGAGAACACGCTGAAAGTCCAAGGCATGGTCGGGAACATAGTTAACGACTCCGAGGGAGACGAGACGGACAAGAAGGTGATTCAGGCAGAGGCCCAAGAGCTAAGGTCCAGCATAGGAGAACTCTGGGAAAAAGTGTTGCGGTTCCTAACATGCATAGCGACTGGGGTCATAGATGAAGTGATGATAGAGGTGATGATGGTGCGACTTAATTAAGTCAAAAATGCATTGGCTTAGGGGCGTCGTAGGTGCAACGAGCAATTTGGCGAGCTTACTACAACCTGGGAGGTGTGCGAAGCGGAATTTTGATGCCAGTTCTTTCCAGCCTCTGCAGACGAAGAAGCTAGGAATGAGCTTTGAAGACTGGAATAAAAAGGAGCAATTCGAGAGTATGTGAAGAGATTCTCAGAGTTACTACTACAAATCCCGTCGATGAACGACAAGGAGGCTTAACATCGGCTATTTTCATGGCCAAGACTATGGTGGAGTTCAAGTCATAAAGTCCTACAAGCAAGACAACTTCCGCAAACAAAACGGAGTACCACTCGAAGGGTAAGAGCATTGGCGGGGGAGATCATGGAAAGCCCTACCAATTGAGTTCGAGTAAGGCATCATCGGCCCCATCAAAGGCGAAGGGCGAGACGAGTGGGAAGGATCGCGGAAAGAGGCGATTCGAAGTTAAGTGCTTCATATGTGATGTCCCGCACTTTGCCCGGCATTGTTCCTCAATGGGAAATCGTGGTTGCTGTCAAAGAAATGGAAGAAGCAAAGAAGAGGGAGGAATTGGAGAAAGAATGGATGCAACTTAATCAAGTCCAAGGGTTTGATGTTCGCTGAGATGAAGATCAAGGACACCGCGATGAGAACATTGGTGGACAAAGGAGCATCTCTCTTTTTTCCCCTCT
Organism: Melaleuca quinquenervia; assembly: GCA_030064385.1. Classification (NCBI taxonomy): domain Eukaryota; kingdom Viridiplantae; phylum Streptophyta; class Magnoliopsida; order Myrtales; family Myrtaceae; genus Melaleuca; species Melaleuca quinquenervia. Next base: position 4,124,668 of record CM057728.1, on the reverse strand, counting down.
GAAGAAGCCGTAAGGAAGCTGAGCCCAAAGGTCGAGAATAATGGTGGTCTTCGAAGAGGGTGAATTCCAAACAAGTCCCGATGGCTGAAATTGCTAAAGACTGGAGACTTGTATTGGCCAATGGACGAGTCGGGAGGATGTTAAGGTAATCTTGATGGACAATTATAATATGGTCATTGGCTTGAAATTTTTAGATAGAATCGGTGCCTTGGTTATCCCATTTACTGATTGTATATGCATTTTGGATGATCGGAACAAATGTGTGGTTCCAATCCTGCGTAGGTCAAGATATAGAGTTCTCTTGGCCATACAATTGACTAAGTGCGTCAAGAAGGGAGAAGAGACTTTCTTGGCCGTTCTAAACGTGGAGGATCCTCAAGCTGGTGTGAAGAATTTTTTAAGGGAGCTGAACGAGATCCTCGAATTATTCAAGGACACGATGCCTCTCAAGTTGTCGAAAAAGCTGCCACCTTGAAGAGAGATGGATCACAAGATCGAGCTGGTGCCTGACGCACGGCCGCCAGTCATGGCTCTGTATCGCACAACACCCCCAGAATTGGAAGAGTTGAGGAAACAGTTGAAGAATTTACTCGATACATGTTATATCGGCCCATCTATGGCTCTATTTGATGTCCCAGTAATGTTCCAGAAGAAACAAAACGGATCGTTGAGGATGTGTATCAACTACCAAGAGCTAGACAAATTGGTTATGAAGAATAAATATCCGATTCCTTTGATTGCAAATCTTTTCAATCAACTTGGTGGCACACAATGGTTCACCAAGCTAGATTTACAATTGGCTTACTATCAAGTACGATGAGCGGAGGGCAATGAGTCAAAGACCACTTGTGTCATGAGGTAAGGCTCATATAAAGGGATAAGTGCACCGAAAGTTCTTTAACTTGGCATGAAAATACAAGTGAATCTTAGAACTTGCAAAAAGTGTAATCGAGTCCTAAAGCTTATTTAATTGATTCAATCAAGTAATTCCGTTAGTTCTATCTAATTTAATGAACGGAAAATTCTAACATATCATTTTTTCTGATGTCCACTTCAGTATTTTCCATTTGTCAAATTAGATGGATCTAATGAAGGGACTTGATTAAATCAACTTGACAAATTTTAAGACTAGATAGGACTCACTTGCACTTTCATACCAAGTTATAGGATTTCTGGCGAATTTATCCCCTAATTTAAACTATCGGTCATGCCTTTTGGCCTGGCAAGTGCCCTGGCGACGTTCCACACGCTAATGAACAAGAAACTCCATTCCTTTCTAGACTGATTTGTTGTAGTATATCTAGACGACATAGTGATATACGGCAGGACGTTGGAGGATCACATCGAGCACATTAAGAAGGTCTTCCAGGTGAGAGAAGCTAATATCGAACTCCTGTTTATACACGCGGGCAGCAGAATTTATTCTAATGAAAGTTGCTTCTGAAAGCGTCCGGCCTTTGAATTATTTTTAACGTCATGAGCCTGGACTGCAAGAGATTCAACTTTCGTTCACTTTCTCCTTCTACTGCCTCAGTCTGCTTGCTTCGCCACATACAGCGTGCATGTTTAGCTCTCAAGCCGCCCGTTTTCATGCAGAACATAATGGGACATGCCTCTTTCGGAGAGTACGGGGTATGGATTTTAGTTCCTCTTGGGAGATACGCGATCGGCTCCTTCGAAACTCGTATGAGCGGTAGGGGGAAATCGGGGTTCAATTTGGCTCAATCTGAAGGAAAGCCAGACTGCTCCACAAGACGAACTCGAATCTGACCCGAGACTAATCAATGAAATCACAACCCCATCCGGACCAGCCAACTTGGCATCCTCCGGATCGATTTCAGACGGGTTCCCATCAAACGTATAGGTAAGCAAGGAAGTTCGACATCGATATTAAACCATTGCGATATAATATGTATCGTGGATACACAACAAACCAAGCTTCTCATTCACAAATCCATGACCAAGCGGAACGTGCAGTGATTCAGGATTGTGGTGCATAGAATCGAGACACAACCTCCGTTTGGAAACAATATCTCGGTTAAACGCACATCATGTACATACCTTCACCTCCAAAAGCTTGAAATAAACCTGATGGATTATACCGTAAGCTCAAACCAATTGAATTCAAGTATCATTCTTCTTAATAATAAGAAGATTAAATACAAAAGCGAATGCTTTAACTCCATATCCCAGTATATTCCATACAAATGTCAACACAATGGGTACTGGAGACTGCTTCCCCGAGTCCAAAATAGGAGGGTCCCCCAACGCATTATTATGCACTCACCAGTATGTTTAGAATCCACGAAGAAAATACACTACCTCTAGTACTGGATGATTTTCTGTGAAGAGATTGACTGACATCAAATTACTAATCTCTTGCGGTGAAGAGCGAAGCAGGAAACACCGGCATCTTCCGAAAGGGATTGGGTGTCGTGCTGCACTGAGTGTAGTACCCATCTACACCCTCTATAGATGTTTTACCCCCTATTAAAAGGGGGTAAAACCCCTTCCTCAATCTTCAGATCTCCCAACGTCACGTGACATTAGGAGATCCGGGTCCCACATCTTCAGCTAACAAACGGAAGTGTATAAAAGGAGCCATTCTTGGTGAACCTATGCATGCTAACCACCGACCCAAGTTTCTCATGTCAGACCCACTATATCTAATTGATTGTAGAGAGTGGACAATAAAAGCCCAATATCTTAATAGAGAATCCAAAACTGAACTTGTCAACATATAAACACATCTTCACTCACGCTTAAGCTAATGAGTTATGAACCAGCTACTCCACACCACAAACTTACACGTACATCTCAACAATCTTCCTTCATATGTGAGCTCAGTATTAGTTCACCAATCATTCTGCATCAACATATCTCGACTTGAATCTTCACTTTGTTGCCTTAATTCACCATAATACCTTCAGTTGGGGAGATCCAAGAGGAATCCTAAATCCCAACTCATCAAGACACTCAGTTACCCCCACCTTAAGTAAAAAATTAAGTCAGTTTTTAGCCAACTAAGATATATTCACTTTAGCACACCACAACAATTCTCCGATGTTGAGACTTTTCTAGCAGAAATCATACATGCATCTCAACAGGCTGAACTAGGTGACCATGCATCCAAATCGCCCAAGAGAAACACGCACAAAAGCTCAAATTTATCATAGAGCTACATGTATAAATGGCTAGGTTCCTTTCAACAGGAGTTTCCCTCTTCCCACTGAAATGTGATTAGTACATACGTCCGCCAAAGAACTTCAGAACAAGCATGGAGCATACAAAGAAAGATGCACAGCATGAACAAGTAAATGCAGTCGTTGAGAAATGGATCGCCTTCGAAGCGGCTTATTATTTCAAGCAAAGAGGGATATAACCAGCAATCATTGTTTGCTTTTTCATCCCTCAGCAATATCTACAAAGAAAATTGGCTCGCTCACCTTTATTCCCTTATTCTCCCCGACTGAACTGGTTATCAGTTGCCTTAAATTTCGGCGAAGAAAAAATCGGCCACATCAATTATTCTACGCCATCACATCACACTACCAGCTCATGCATGAACTGCTAATTGAACCTAATACAGTTTGAGACATCCAAAATTTTCACTAAGCAAACACAACATGGTGAAACGCCAATCCACAGACAGCTCGGAGGGATTCCCAAGTCACTAGAAACTTTTCCAGTGTTGGAACAGAGTAGAGCCACCCATACAGAAATTCATCCCCACTTCTGGTTTGGAAAATTGATTCTGCTTTACAAATTGAGGACCAAGTTTATTGTTGCAACCCCTCACTCGAAAATTCCGCATGCACATGCACCAAGAAAGCACCCATGAGACATTGTAAGCGTGGAACCATTCTTGTGGAAGAGAGGGGCAGGAGCTCATCTGCTTGAAAAGCCTTTTGAAAGAAACCTCATCGATTGGAGTGATCAACAAGTGGGAATTCCACGAGAATAAAGAAGGACGACCTCTCAGCCTCCCTAAGATACTGCACGCTTCCGTTCATTATCTTTACGAGCTTCTGGCTGATGTGCAATCCAAGGCCTTCCCTCGACATGCCTTGGCTGTGGTGAAACATCTCACGAATCAATTTCTCTGGAATTCCAGGTGCTGGATGTGTAATCCTGAAATCACAGTTTGATGTGCTGAATTTGTAGCCATGCATTTGACCACCAAAACAACCGAGATCAAACATTTTCATCTCACTGGGATCAGACATATCGGACAACCATACTACCTATGACCATTTGTAAAGTATTATTATTAAGAGATGCACTGATGTTGCACAATCATTCAATCTTCAAAATCCCAGCAATCTTGTTTCATTTAGACTCTTTAGAAGCTTTTGGCAACTAGAAGATGAAACAGTTCTCGTGGCATCTGTCAGCATCATATCGACTATAAATTTGTTGGAGCAATGGTTAAGTTACTAGTAAGTAAATAAGCAGCAACTTCTAGACTTAGAAGTTCAATGAAAGGCTACCTTATCATTGCCGTAAAGTCCATGCAATGAAGACAATGGGTTAATGGTGATAATTTCACTACTTTTCTTTTCAGAAAGCAGCAACGACATCAATATTTAATAAACCAATATAGCATCAAATAAATGCTCATCAGTATCCAGACCAAAGGAGAGAAAGTACACGGAGCAATTTGTCTAACTTATCTTCTCGTTTGGGAACTGCTGCATGTTCGTGCAACAATATGATGAAAGCTATTAATCATCTAGTGAGGTACATCAATCGCAAACTTAATTATATTTAGGAGACCCATTATTCTGCTCAATAAAGCTAATGCGACATGCCAGCGCTGGGGTTATTATTTTTTATTTTCTGAACTCTGTACGCATATAAGAGTGCAATATACAGGGAAAGCTAGTTTACACTGAGATCTTATTAAGAGAGTGCAAATTACCGAAATTCAAGGTGGACTATGTGCATCTTCATCCCTATCCGCTCCTTTCTTGGAATTGCCCTCAGGACAACAGATGACGCTTCATTGTTGGGGGTGAAAAAGATCGCATTAGTCAGAAAATTTGAAAGAACTTGCTGCAATCTCAATTGATCACCATATAAATGCATGGTTGATACTTCAACAGGCAAATCAAGAACGACCTGCACCGCACGTTCCTGGCTTAGAATCATTGCTTGATTTATGACAACTCGTAGCGTTTGCTCAAGGTTGAACTCAGCCGTGTTCAGTTCCATGTAACTGTCATATTGGCACCATAATTGACAAACAGGAAGAGTTTATTAACAAAGTTCAAAGTTAAGGAAACCGCGTAACTTGTATAGGGAAAGTAAACTCCCATGCGGCCAAGCCAAGAAGAATCTACTTATGAAAAGTAGACAAAGACCAGCTTTCCTCATAGCACTTCAAAATTCTAAAAAATTTCACCGTGATTTAGACAAGTGTCAATAAGATGTTTCATGAAAACTACTTACTCAGAAATTTATCATAAGACTTAAGACACCTGGACTCCCAAAGAAGAAGAGAGTGAAGATGAAAACTTTACATCCTACATTAATAAGTATTTACAGGAAGACCATCACGTTGGGACAACATACCAGTCTTCTATGCTTTGAATGTCAGTGTCATTAACAATCTTCTCTAATTGCTGCCGACACAAAGTACTCGTCTTCAAAAGTTCACTCTGCTCATTGCTTAAATCGGAGGCCTCCATCAAATTTTGCAGGCATGATATTCCATCAAGAGGTTTTCTGATCTCTTGGCGGATATAAGCCAATTTCTTAAGGCTATCAGCGGCAGCTTGCTCGGACATCCTCTGAACCTGCATGGCATACTGAAGCTCTGGACTGGCAACGTACAGAAAGCACAACACCCCAGTGATCTTTCCCTCAGTGTCTGTTCTCTTGTTTGCAGAAATTAATGCCTCAATATACCTATCATGCTGATCAAAGAACCCAAATAGAAGTTTATTCCCATCCTGTCCTGCAATTACACCATGCAACAAGATCCTGAGTTTGGTTAAAGTGTCGTGATCTTTTAGACGGCAACCGAAGTTGGTAACTGTAAAAACCTCGCCAAGTAGCATTCTATCAACAACTTCTTCCCTCTTTAAGCCGGAGAGTTTTTGCATTGCATCATTCCATTCCAAGCACCGTCCATACTCATCAGTCAAAAAAATTGGGGGAATAAGTGCAGATGGATTCCGCATAATTCCAACATAATCACCTTGGATACGAGTATATTTGTCCATGATCATCTTTTGTCCAGTAATGTCCTGTCCAACAAAGCATATTCCCACAAGATTTTCCTTTGCATCACGGCTACAGCATGCATTAACTACCAATACCACAGGACTTTTGTCATCTTGAAAGCCATTCTTTTTAAGCTTGATTTCAACATTCTTCTCTTCGACACCTGCCGCACATTAGTCCTAAACCAATCAGAAGTATGCAAGACAGAAAGAATGAAACATACGAACAATAAGACAGTTATGTCAACATTCCAAAGGGTTAAGATTATTAATATCTGCATATAGATAAGAAATTACAGAAAAATACATATATCTGATATCTACCATCATATTGTATAGAAAAAATCCAGCAATACATTTATCATTATTATAGCTATCTATCCCTGACAAAACGGCATTTTATCAGACAGTAGAACAATGGCTAACTGTGGAACTGATACTGAGAATGTCAGCGAATTTGCTTAACTAACAGTGAAAGGAAAAGTTGGAAACATCATGCCAGTTTTTGTAAGCTAAATCTATTCAACGTAAAAGATATGGTGGTTATTCAAGTGAATTATGTAATGAACAACTGAAGAATGTTTTTGGACTGATGTGCACATCATGCAAATAGCAATATGCTGCTTATTTTTCACACTTTGCTGCGAGCACACAAGTCTTCAGCTTTGAACTGTGCTCAAGTTAATTAATTCAAGTACCAAAATTGGTCAAAACCACAGATTAAAAACGCACTTGTAACTATTGATTTTGGATTAAGCTTGCCAATAAGCTCCTGAGAAGCTAAAACAGATAGAACTGCAGAACATTACCACGCAAGGCCAATGAGATCATCTTCCGCACTCCATCTACTGAGTCATCTGCAACAAGATCAACTAAAGGCATGTTGATTGCATGCTGGACCGAAAAACCTGTGATTTCAGAGACCTTGTCGTTCCACCCGTTGATATTACCAGATGCATCAACAGCCAGGATAGGGACAGCAGCAGTCTCAATGAGACGTACCATCTCATTTGTGACAAAACGCAATTCATCCACCTTTTGTACCCTGTCATCATCAATGCCCTCGTTCTGAGCTGAAGGAACATTTACAAGAACCTTCGATTCTTCAATTGTATCATCATGCAAAGATTCCCTCAAAATCAGCTGCAAGGAATGGATAGCATCCATTTCGACATCCTCCCACGATACAGTCCTGTGCTTAACAACCTCCAAAAATGCATTGAACGATGACCTGGGATGCATGCGTCTACCATCATCTTTATCACCAGGATCATGTTTCGCACCACCCCACTTGATCTCTTTTGCGGTGTGGGAGCGGAACCAGAAAAGGAAGTCCTTTGAAGTGATCCTAATAGCTGCCATCCCACAAACTGTATCACCGAGGACCGAAGCTCCGGGATAACCAGCTTCCATAAGGCTATCAGTACTTAAGCCAGTACTCCCACTATGATATTCAAGAAGCCAATCCGTTAATTCTTTAATCTGTGCCTCTGTAGGAGTGACCCCGAGCAGCCAAAACTTCTGCCGGTAGTAGAGAGCAGCCCCATCACACTTCACGAGATCCATAACATTTGGTGATTGAGTGATAATACCTAGAGGAGCATCTCTAAGGAGCATGTCACATAGGACAGTCTGTGTTCTCAAGATGTGCTTCTCCCTCGACTGAGCTGCCAACTCAACTTCCTTGTTCATTTGTACACCGAAAACTTGAATCAAGAATTCACAAGCATACCTTAAAGGGAATGGAACAAACCTGGGAATTGTGTGATGGCAAACTACTAAACCCCACAATTTTCTTCCTTTCTGTTGGTTGCTTTCCATGTCCTCATCATCCTCATTAATGGTAACAGACATAACAAGAGAAGCAATCGAACCCATGTTTTCCATGTACTGAACATGACACTGGTGAGGAGATCTCAAAGTGGAACCGCAAAGACTTAGTGGCTGAGCCAATCGCTTGTCCTGGATTACTTTAACTGGCGAAGCCGAGCAGTCACATATCATCCTGACCTTATTCTTCATGAAGAGGAACCTTGATGCCTGTGGAATATCAGTAGCTGGATAATGCAACCCAAGGTAAGGTTCTAGATCGGACTGACGACACTCAGCAATGACTTCTCCATGCTCATCCTCATGAAATTTATACACCATAACACGATCATAACCAGTCAATTCACTGACTTCCTTAACAAGTACGTCACATAACAAAGATATATTACCACTCGGCAAAGATTGCAATCTGGAGATGGCCTTTGCTGCAAGCTTATAAGACTTTAAGGCTCCAGCAGCAGTCACAGGAACATCAGCTGGATTCACTGGCTCTAAATCTATGACTAAGCCCACATCAATTCGGTGAAGAATTGCATAAAAGGGCTTGCCCGAAGTTCTGCAGTGTACTAATATGGGATTGAGAAGATTAACTTCCCCAAAATTTGCGGCTTTCTGCAAGGCAGCCGCACCTGAGGACCGAAATAGAGTTCGGACATCCAAGCCGAAAGTAAGGGCTTCTTGCTGCTCAATGTTTGGAACTGCATGTGGGGCCAAGTCTAACATTTCTGGGGCATTTTCACTGTAGGCGAGAATGGTGAAATTTTGTTCCTCGACAGCAATAATGCAACCAAAGGGTTGGATCAGCTGCCCCCTCTGCATTTTCTGAAGATAAGCTGAGATGGTCGATGAGGGGACATTGCCAGTGGAGCTCGAGATGTTGAAGTCAACCGGAGTGGAATAATCAAAAATCTGTTCAGATTCTTCAAAGTCGACATGAAGCTTTGCATCAACGGGGGTCTGAGCAACAACACGCGCCCCATGCCTCGATGGAGTCGAGCTGCTTGGAGAGCAGTTTGTCTTGTTCGTTGATTTGGACGACATTTCCAACTCCTCCTGTTCCTCCCACTATCTTCCTCCTATACTTGCAATCGATTTACTCAAAGTACCAGCAAAATCACCATAGTAAAACCCACCAAAATGTCCTTGAACCATATGTTCTGGAAAGAATAAACAGAAAAGGAGAAAATTCCACCGGAAACTCAAATGAAAAGCTATAATCCACAACATATAAGCAACCCTTTATCGCCAACTGGCTCCATCAGACCAAGGAATCGCTGTTAAAGTCAAAAGAGTGAATCCACTGTCATCAAGACGACCCGGCTTTTTCGTACTGAACCCATCAAGCAATGGCATAGGAAGAGAGAAAGAAAAAGCTACAGATGTCACAGGAGGGTTCCAATTATTAGATTCCCAATCCAAAGGGAAAGGAAGAAGAAGAAATGCCACATATGAGGGAAGAAAAGGCCGAGCTACAATCGAATCCTTTGGCTCTTCTCGAAACTGCCTTCACAAAGCCCTACTGACCTTGTTAACCCAAGAAAGCTGAAAGGCTGATGCACCAAGATCCATCAACTGAACTAGTCAATCGGTGCCCACCTTTGTTTCATCAAACTTTGCCTTCAGAAAATAAGCCAACTCCAATTCTCGAAACAGTTTCGCGCACACGAACAACTTGACTGTGCGCGAAAACCAGATAACAGAACAAAAACGTTGCTAAAATATAAGAACGCCAATCAAACTAATTACTCAGAAAACCATATATTAATTAAGAGGAAGTGGGTTCTGACTACACCATTTTGTCTTTGCAGGGCATGGATCAGCACGCAGCAACCCCACGCCAAAGCCGACCTGAATTATTGCGGTTTCTCGACCCCCAGTAATCAAGAAAATCGACCGCTCTTCATACCCTTCCGGCATACAAACGAAGAAGAGGAAGAAGAGAAGAAGACAGTGACTCTGTCTTGGCATTCATTCTGGGCACCGCGAGTTCGCTTTCGGTGAGCTAATTTGGGGAACTCCCGTGAGGGGAACGGAGGAATCAATGGCCGGCTATCTTCTAAGCGAACTGGGATTGACCGTACAGGAATTAATGTTTCGTTCTAATTCACCATCGCCGATGTCATTGACCTGAATCTTGAAACCAGATGACAAAAGGCTGTAATCAGAAGACAATCCCCAGATGCTTCATATGTCAATTAAAGTTTCCCATCTTTCTTTCTTTTCTTTTCTTTTCTTTTCTTCTCTTGTCTTTTTAGAGCGACCCACGGGTAAACAAAACTGTACCCAAATTAGAGCTGATCAAGAAAGGAGGAAAACGAATTAGAGCCGGTTGATTTTTTCCGGGAAAATAGGCGGAGAACTTACATTTTTCTAAATCCTCATCAACGACGCCGATTACCGACCTCCAAATCGAAACCTCGTACTCCGTCGTCTCGCGACCAAATTCGGAAGAGATGCAACAACGGGTCAACCGACCGACCCCCGGTCCTAAATACGAACGTAAATGTCGTAAACCCAAACGACGTTTCCCTTCGGGAAGTCATCGAGTTGACTGGCTACCCGCTTCATCCATGGAGTTATTACAGATTTAATTTTCTCTGGGCGAACACTTTTATTGAGCTCGAAAACGCCCCACTTGGATGAGCACGGCCCTTGTCGGCCTCCCCCTTCAAATCGTCACGCTTACATAACGTATATATTCACATATATTCTTTTCTCTGTGAGAAGTTAGGAATTTCGCAATCAAGATCTGAAAACCTTCTCAGAGGCAAATAAACTCAAAAGCGCCACAGACGTTATGACGAAAGGTAATCGCCAACCGAGCATTCATGAACTTCTCGTCGAAGGCTCTTAAGCTGCGTTTGGTCATCCGGATTTGTAGACGAGATATGACTGGATAGGATAGAATAAAAAAAATCTTGGATTTCTTCATATCCCATCCATTATCTGGTGAATTTCGGATTTGAAGTCGGATATCATCATATCCTATCTAATCTACTATTTGGTAAACTACAGATTTAAAATCGGATATCTTTATATCTTATCAAATTTGTTGTTTGGTGAACTAAATATTTAAATATTAATATTTTAATATAAATAATATTAGGCAAGTACAAATTTGCATGTTTAATATTCAAAAAATCATCTAAACCAATAAATTTTTTTTCAAATTAATAGATTATCGTCAAGTTTCATGATACGCATATTTTTTCCATTTCTTTGAAGTAATTTTTTGGTTACCATTTTCAATATCAAACCTTTTTTAAAATAACATCAATTTTAATATATTCACTTTGAAACATGAATTCTTTTTGTCTCTTACACATTTTTCATTAGTTTCTATTTTATTATAGGTATAATACTAAATCAAACAACTACCCAATTAGAACAAAGCATAAAGTCCAAAGTTCATTCGTTTTTTTTCCAACTGTCACGATGATACAATGACAATTAATCACGTTAATAAACGATCTTTGAATAATTTGCACGTATAAAGTACATTATAGTTCATCACTTTCGTAAAATTTCGATGTGAATCGGATAGCTATTAAGGAGAAAGTTTCAATACCAATACTTCCGATAAAAGCTTATTCAATTGAGTTTAAAATTTTATAAGGGTTTTCTTATTTTTTATGTTAAACTAAAAATGTTTATTTAAAATAAAAATCTATAATTGGTTTAAGCTAATACTATATGAAATAAATTGTGGTCAAACAAAAATGAATTTTTGAATTTTTTTGAATTTTTGAATTTATGGTATTATTATTTTTATTATTTAGTATTTTTTTAATTTGAAAAAAAGAAAATTCGGATCGGGTCAGGGAAACTCAGTCTGACTATATGACCTTCAAACCCAACAGAGGAGTTGGAGTAGTCTGAACACCCATACATTTTTTATAACAAGAATGAATTTTTGAAATTTTTTAATTTTTTAATTCATGATATTATTATTTTTATTATTTAATATTTTTTAATTCGAAAAAATAAAATTTTGACCAAGTCAGGAAAACTAGGTATGAATATATGACTCGAACCATATAGAGAAGTTGGAGTAGTCTGTGGGTGCACGACGGAGAAAGGAAAAGAAAAAGTAAGGTTTTGTGTTTTGAATAAAAGAAATCATATCCTACCTTATCCCACCTTCCACCTGGGATTTTTTTATCCAATCTATATCCTCTATATATCTGACCTTATCATATCCTAGACAGTTATTAAATACGGGATATGATAAAATATATCATATCCTGCTTTTTATCCGGTCGACCAAACGCAGCCTTAGGAAGCAGAAAATGTAATATGAGCATTTATGATATGTTGGGCTTCCTTTTGTTTCCTTTTCCTTTTAGGGCAAGTATAATACAATTTTTAGCTAGAAATTGAGTTATGAAATAAAAGCAAATCTTTATATTTCTATTCCAGAACGAGAATCCGAGGAAAAAAATGCATTTGATAAAAACAAATAATTTATATTCGAGAAATAAAAATCAGTTTGATAACGAAAAAATTTATGTTTATATGTTTATGTTTTATCTTAAGATAGATTTTTCATTTTAGAGTTTGCAAGATATCCATTTCTATAAATTTCAAATGCTTATTATTTAGGGCAAAAAAATTGACAAATTTCATCACATTTTCTATTGTTGTGTAACTCCAAATTCACTTTATACACGTTGAACGAAGTGGTACTTGCGCAAAAAAAAAAATTCAACCTAAAATAACTCCATTAGGAAATACATTACATAAGTCAGGATGGGAAGAGGAAATATTGTGATAAGATTGCATCAATTGTGTGTATGTTGTGTAATTTAGTAAGAGAAACAAAATCCAGAACAACAACCACAAATTTTATATTTCTAATTTCTTAGCCAAACATATTTCTCAAACAGAAATCTCTTCCAGAAATAAGAAAAAATAAATTTTTCCACCAAACGGATTTATATTCCATAATGAGTACTGGAATAAAAAAACTCATTCTGAAACAAAAATTAGCCCTTATCATGCAGGCCCTTACTGTGTTCCTTAGCATTTTCTTTCTTTTTTTTTTCTTTTTTTTTATGAGAATAGTTAAGATGTTTTTCTTTTTTGTGTTTTTAATTCTTAAGGAAGTGAAGGCTATGTAGATTCGAAAGACAGTATAAAGGTTATGGGACCAGAGAGCATCCGAGGCACAAATAAGAGTGTGGATCTTGATTTCGCATCAGGATCAATTCCTCGTCACCCGTCATGTATTTATGTTGTTAAGTCCCAGAGAAGACCCTTTTCCCTTAAATCTACTCCCTCTCTCTTCCCCCCTGTTTCAGAGGGTGATTTCAGCCATTAAAATGTGCCAATCTCTATAATAAGATTGAAAAGGAAAAAGGCCAGGAAGGCGCGACTAGCAATAGCAATAGCTACTCCGAGCATTATCGTGAGGAGCTGTGAGGAGCTGCGTGTTCACTATGAAATATTTGGGTTGAGTCGGTAATTACTCCGCACCACTCATGAGCCACTTCCGATAGGGATAAGTATGAAGGACTGCCTAATCCGAGACCGGACCGGCCGGGTTGGTTTGGTTCTTCAAACTACCGGTCCAATCCAAGGTTCCAAAAAATGGAATCAGATCGGATCGAAAGAACCAGCCTACCTCCAGTCCTTTTACTTAACTTTGACTTCAGAGACAAAACCCTAATCTGTCTCTTTCTTCTCCTCCGTCCCACCCAGCGAGCATGAGCAGTGACTCCTCTTGGCCTCTATCCTCCATACCGGCGAACTCCTCTGTCCAACTCCTCCTCTCTAATTTCTCCAAACTAGTGATTTCGCCCATCGCTCGTTAGTCATTAGTCATGGAATTGTCAAGACTTGATGATTCCCTGGTTGGGTAATGGAACTGTCAAGACCGCCTTAAATTTCCAGAAGAGTCAAGACATGCCAGAGATATTATGAATGAATGAATTAAAACAAAAGTGCAATCTTCTTCATCATGATCATTTTCTTCTTCTTCTTATGCTATTCCCCAATTGAAGTCTGCGCAGAACTTGGAAGTTATTATTATTCTTCTTCTGCTAGTCAGTGATGGTACCTTTTATTCTTTAATTGTGTTGGTTACTTTTATTCTTTCCATGGATCTCGATTCCATTGGAACGCCTGAGAACCAGACCGGACTGGTTGGTCCGATCCGGTCTAGTCCTAAATTTTGTTGGTCCAATTTCCGATTTTAAAAATCAGGAACCAGTCTCATCAGTCTGGTCCAAACCGTCCGGGGAACCAATCACCCGTGACTTCCGAGGTAGAATAGGATGGCAGAAAAATACGTGAAAAGGAGATGTGCATAAAACTGAAGGAATAGGTGCGCGAGTTAAACGCCAGATAAAAAGATGCGGGTAAAATAAAAGAGGGGATAAAAAGGAAATAAATAAAGCGAGAATAGGGTTCTCTTTCTTTTATTGTCCTCGGAATTTTCTAATTTTGGCTAGGGGACGAGCGATGCCTTCGTCTTTGGACAACCGGAATATTTACAGGACATCGCATAAAGTATTAACAAAAAAAAAAAACAACTCATCCACGATTGAGATGAATTTGCTAAATAACCACAGTTAAATTGCATGTGCTCGAGCTCTTGGTATATGTTCAATTTAGTCTCCTAGTAATGTGAAGATATTCAACATAACCCTTCCATCATTTCAAGTTCATAGACAACTTTAAACATTTTCACTAAATTGAACATGTGTGAAAAGTTCAGGAAACACGTTAAACAATTTAGAAGCTCAAGAATCACATTGCAAATCGAAGTAAACGTCATTTTCTTTTCTTTTTTTTTAAAGGGAGGTCGGAATATTCATTTTGCATATGCGATAATAGATAGACAAGGACGTAAATAACGAGAACAATCTTTCTCCCATCAGCTTTTTTTGCCTTTACAAACAACACCCTGAGTGGTCCTTGGGGTCAGGAGATGACAGAAAATCATGCTTCAAAAAGTTTGAGCTGTAGGGCCAAAACAGAGTTTGAGAAGGTCAGGAGGGCTTGGAAGACAGCTTCCAGAAATTGAGGAAAGGGGTGCGCTTCAGCGGCAGGCAACTATGATTGTCGTCATTACCATCAATCAACGTACATTTAACTTTGTATATGTAAGTTCATATTAGTTCCTAATCGATTCGATTCGGAATGTGGTGGGGATCACGAGTCGATTCGTACTAGTCTAGATCACGATCTGAGAACATCCGAGTTGCTGGTGAAAATTTCATGTGACCATCGGAGACTTTACTTTCGATTTCTTCACGTCGTACATAGCGTTTAACTCATTGCGTTAAGCATTATTATCGAGGGATCGACATAATTAGATTGGGTAGGGTGGCTACGATGTAACGCCGGCCTCCAGAGGACTGAACTCTGAAAGCTTACGCAGAGGAAAGGATCGATGAAAATGGGGGAATAAGTAAATTAAATGGAGAAGAATGAAACAAGTAGAGGATCAACTAAAGATTGTCGATGCGTGCGGATCCCTAAAGAGGACGACGAAAAGTCAAAGTCTGATGAAAGTTCGGGAGCTTTGGGTCTATGTCTCTAAAAGTTGCTCGTAAGTCGAGCAGGAGCGACTGGGCCTTGGGTTGCGAATTGAAAGGCCCGCTTCGGGCCTTTCGGCCCGTCTGTTGAAGGGTTGGGGTCTCGAATCAGTAGAGCGGATAATTAGTAACGAAATCGAACGTATTCAATCAACGTAACTGGTACATCAATTCGAATCAATTGGAAGCAATTCTAACAATTGTTTCGCCGTTGGAAGACCCTGCGTTATTATCACCGGATCAGCCCTCGATTTGAATGAGGAAAAGCGGTGTCTCGTTGCGTAACATACCACGAGCTTGAGGAAGGAGCTATGCAGTAAAAAAGATCCACTTCTCATATAAGGATTGTATTGGAACATACATCTTTTTATGAAGAGGAAGCTCCTACAAATACTATCGTCCAATTGATCGTAAAATGTCAATTGTTTGTTGAAATCTTTCGGTTTTTTTTTTTGCCAAAGAACCTTGTGAATCGCAAATGGTATTTTTAAGTGCAATTGGGGCCATTGAGTATTAAGAGTGAGTGGTTCAAGGTTCCCTACAGGTTCTACTTAGAACTTACCATCGAAGTAAATTCTCCATTTTTTAAACCCAAAATCCATCCTGTTACAAGTTTTAGAATCGATTACAAGGTCTACATGTTTCATACTTTTTTAATTAAATGATTATATGAATTATCGTCTCTAATGACCATCATTTACTATTAAAATTCAATGACAACAACTCATCTTTATACACACGGAAAAATGTGAAATATTAACCAAAAAAGTTTCAATTACAGATATCGCCGACGATTAAAATCCATACTAGTGATTTCATATTATCATTCATCATTGAATATTATGGAATACTAGAAGATCATGTGAAAACATAAACTTAAAAAAACACAAACACTTATTTTAAGTTTCAACTTCTCCATTCCAAATTCAAAAACCTAAAACATGCTTCTTAAATGTGGAAACCAGAAACTTATCTTGTCTACTTTGGAACATAGAACTAGATCGGTTCTTTGTTCTATGCTAGAACCATGCTCACCTTTATGGAGTATACACTAGGTAAACAAATTATCTTATTAACAAGTACTTGAAGGTGGCAAGTTCAAGTCGTTGAAATTGATAGTAAGTATTATAAACAACCCTTGAATATCGTATTCGAGTTTTAACATTCCAATGAGACATCAACAATCAACTAGGGCATGGTCCCCAACCATTGTTCTCGAGAAAATCACACCTAATATAAAAGGAAAAAGAAAAACATTTCACTCTTTTGAGTTACTCGAGAAAATTTCATCCTCATAATCTCGAGGAAACGTCTCGAAACTCGAGAAACATTTCTACTTTGTCCAAACTGAAGTGAACCATGAACGAATGGGTCTTCGTTGGTTTCCATAATTCTTGAAGCAAGGGCTCAAGGCAACTTGCATTAGGGTTTCTCCATAAAGCATGCATGCATGGACCGACTCACCGCTTATTCCACGTGCAACTGGCCGACACGTAGCCTTATCAATCCTCGCATCCTTTACCCTTGCCTAGATGATCTAACTAGAATCCCATTGAAATTATAATCTTAAGGTGACTTTCAATTAAGATTATCTACACA
The DNA here is from genome assembly GCA_030064385.1 of Melaleuca quinquenervia. NCBI lineage: Eukaryota > Viridiplantae > Streptophyta > Magnoliopsida > Myrtales > Myrtaceae > Melaleuca > Melaleuca quinquenervia. Next base: position 4,107,471 of record CM057728.1, on the reverse strand, counting down.
TTTTTCATGTTAATCTTTTCTGTGTAAGTGAGAAGGGTGGGGACGGATGCGGTTAGCAATAACTATTTTCATTTAGAATGTACAAGAGTCCTTGTGCTAAGAATATGGGCAAAAAGTATAGGCAAGACTGTAGATGGATTGACATGATCACTGATAAGCATATATCGCGAGCGCTTTCATAATTGTCCCAAATTTCATGAATCGGTTTACAGATACAAATCAGAATTCAAGCGGGTAGACCGAATACAATATCAGATTGTTTGCATTAATTCGGAGAACTATAAAGCACTAAAAATTAATATACCGATTCATCTACTTGTTAGCTAAGAAAATTTCGGTAGAAGACAGACTGCGATGCCTAATTTCTTTTGTCCGGACTTTGTAATTTCAATTGTGTTCGGATCGAAGGTCCTCCAAGTATCCATAATTGCAAATATGGGGCGACTCCTTTTTTAAAAATTTTCACACCCTTTTTAGCCACGCCATGCGTAATACCGAGAGATGAGAGTATCCTCAATTCGGAGAATGATGATGATTAATTATTGTTAGTTTTTTTTTTAATTTATAAGAGAGGCCCATTAAACTTGTTGAAGAATAAAAGGAGAGGAATATTCCTATGGTTAAGTGGGAATTAAGAGTAGTTGAAGTCATCATTGGCATGCCTTGCACGAGAAACCATCATACCTAAAGCCGCAATTATGGCAAGACTTAAGAAGGTAATCTTTCGGCCTAATTTAAGCCGCGCTTCTGCGTGTACGACCCTCCAGCTTGTGAGGGGCTCAATGCAATAGGATAATCAACTACGTACACTAAATCAAAACACTAAATCAAAACAATCTTACAGCTCCTCATGACCATGATTATTTCAAAAAATTTATAAAAAAAACTACGCTTTGATTAATTAAAAAAAATAAAAATACCAACTTTGATTATTTAAAATAAAAGGAAAATTATAGCTATTTCCTTGTAATCCATGGATATATTTTTTTATATATAATTTAGGATAAGGACGAGAGCCTGGCAATGACTGATAGGTGATTTGTAAATTGCAATAATGAACTTATTGAGCCAGAACTGAGAAAGATCAGCTCGCGGCATATTTGATTCGACATAAATTCTATATCAGGATGAACAGGGAGTATGATTTGCATTTGGTTGATATATCTTCTTAGAATCACGTGTTGTTTCATTTTTGTTGCCAATTCGCCGCGAAAAAGTATAATATCATATTTTTTTGGGCGGAATTGTGGACAAAGATCTTTTCCTTTTACATTTTCATTTCAAATTGGAAAGTATGTAATGGGCGATAAAAAAAATTTCCTTTCTGATAATGATTCATAGTAAAACAAACAATTTCTTAGAACTAATTCAATAATAATAATAAAGCCTGGCCAATTAGAATGGAAGGGATCATTGAGAGGTCAGGAAAATCCAAGTTATTACATTGTTCTGCTGTTCTTGACCTTTCATTTTGTTATAGTGACAATTGTCTCCTTCTTAATTGCGCGCATTATGCTTTTCACTGTTGTTGGTTTTATGTTACTTTTACGTCTCGCCTAATCTGAATTCAACCGATATTGTCGCTTGATCATATTGTTAGCTTGGTTTTTAAAGATTGATTATCAAGATCGATCGGAAGTACAAATTTAGTTTAGCAAACTAATGGTCATCACTTTGTCCTAGTCACCAATTCCGTTGGCACAATCAATCGTTACGTGCTAAGATAAACATTTCATGTAAAGGACATCAAACAGATCAGCTATTCTCCGGACAAAAAATCTGATCTTGTCGCAAGGTAATATTACAGTTCATTTTCATGGGGAGAAGATCATCGCGCCTTCATGTTTGTAAACCACGAATCGAAAGACGGGCTCGGGATGGAGATGGAGGAAACCGCTGGGCACACCAAGGTTGTGATGGATGTTATGTCCTGTCCAAACGAGGTAAAGAAATCACGACGATGAAATACTGAAGCGCAGGATCATAGGTCCAGCGAAACTGAAAGTCCCATGCTTGATTTCGAGCCAAAACATCGGGCATTCTCACTCGCCTGCCTGAGAAACATTTTTACAGTTTGGGCGACCATTTGAGGCAAGTGGGGACACCCCATGATGGCCACAGGGTCGAACCCATAATTTTCCTGCCGAAATGTCAATGCCTCATCGAAACCATCATTACAAGGGAGTGAAGAGCGTGAACAGCCATCGGGAGTCCATGTGATCAAGTGTTCTCAGGACTAGAAGCATCGTTAAATTGTCTCCCCCATTGAAAAGTTTCAAACTTTCAAGTCCACATTTTCAGCATTTGCGGGGGATAAGAGATAAGGAATTTCCAGGAGCACTGAACTTGTTAATCTCGAAATGATGATTACAGCTTTGCCTAATGCAGCGGATTGATCGAATTATATATAAATAGAAAAAAACAGAAAAAGATACTTTTTTCACTTGAATTTTCGTTCTCATATCTGAATCTGATATGGAGCCAAAGTCAAACGATCCTATGCCCGGTGTGACGTTGGGAATTTTTCTTCTGTAAATGGGTGCTCTTCTTCGCTTTTCCGCCGACTGTAATGATCTTTCGAGGTTGATGTAAAGGTTTGGGGTCTCTCTAATAGAAGTCCTTGAATATTTTATTCCAGGTTTGGCGAGTCCAAGCTCCTTCACGTTCAAATAGTCTCAACCTGTCACAGGCTCCCCGTCCGACCCATTGGCGGCTGCATGAGGGAAAGTGTTTCTGCTTTTCTAAAGACAGCGAGCGCGTAAGGTTGCGGTGAAATTAGAGGAAAACATCAGTGAAGATTCAAGCGAAAGAGCTGAAGGTCTATTATCCAGACAAAGTGATTGAACAAAAGCCTGAACAGTCGAAACGGATCTCATGTGACTCTCTTTTTCTTGTGCATGGTGAAGCTTAAGGTATTGGTTTTGATATCAGGGTCTTCTCGGGTGGTGGGAAGAGGCAGGAGGGCGGGGTTAATATAATGCCCTCGGCTATTTTCCTGTCACTTTTGTTCTGCTTCTGCTTGAGCCTGGTGTTTTGGAAGGAAAGTGCCATGTGTTGAGCTCAGATGTGAGCACATGGCTCCTCCTAGATCCAAGCTCCGATCACCGTAATCTAATGCGAGGGAAGGCAGGGTTTTGGGTTTTTCCAGAGAATCAGTTGCTGCAGAGAACCGTCTGATTGGCGCGGGGAAACAAAAAACCGAGTTCCTTTATTTCTTTTTTTTTCCTTATCTTATATTCTTAACTTGGGAAGTGTGACTTGTGAGACCGTGATAAAAGAAACGACCCAGAAAAAATATTAGTCCTTTTCTTTCGGCTATCTCCACTTGCTTCTTGCTCTGCAAAACCCAATTCAGGCATATACTTGTTCCCCAAATTTCAATGCCGATTGCTGGGTTATGTTCATGTGGGTCTTCTTCGTGATGTTCTTCTTCCACAAACTTGTTGAAGTGGTGTCTCAGCAGCAGTTCTAGCCCCTCTAGCTCCATGTATTATCTCTAGTTTTCCTGGTTACCACAAGCCTTTCGGCAACATTTGGATGTCCAAAGAGGCGGAGTGTTGCAGTTGCTATTAGCCATGTTGCTTTGGTTGTTTCCCATTCTATTGCACTTCATCCAGCGATCTCCTGCCTTTTTTATGTCTCCTTGGTTGGCTTGATTGTTGATTTACAGCTGAAGGTACCTCCTGCTTCTCGACTTTCCCCCGTAAAGCATTGTTTCGGTGCATTCCTTCCTTCCCCATCTGGTCATATCTGGTGCTTTTTTTATCCATACAAAGTGGAAGACCATCTTTTCACTTTGTCCATCATTCAGAGAACAGCATCAATATTTTCCCCCTTTTTTCCCCCAAAAAGTCAATGATCCTGGAAACTGAAACTGAAACTGGAAATCAAATGTCTTCACTTATATGTGACTTACTACCGTGGATTTCGGTTCTGATTACATGGCTCATTTTGGGTCATCTGCTGGAGTTTGGTTTAGCATCAATCCTCTTCACATCTATAGCTTTACTCTCGTCCAGTGTTATCTTCGCGTTATTGAGGCAAAAGCCGGCCTTCACGGCGGAACATCTCGAGGAGGAGATTTTCAGATCTGATCAAGAAACTCTGCCTAATAAAGAGGATGGAGCATTGCTTACCCAGCCACGAATTGAGTCAATGCCCCAGATGATAGAAGCCCAAGCACAAGCAAAAATGTTTCAGCCTGAAGGGTGTACGGTTAGATCACCGCTGGAATCAAGTTCAGAGAGTGAATGCATCAATAACTTCTCCGCGAGTGAAGATTCAGAAGTGGAGTGGCCCTTCAAGGAAGACATGGATCACAGTCCAGATTGCTCGGACGGCTCAATCACTGATGAGGAGAGCTTAATTGAGATTTCCATCCCAAGTGGGCATTATGTTTGTCAAAAAGAGGAAGAGCCAAAGTTCTTTTTGAAGCAGAAGTCCCCAGATTTCACGCCAGACTCCAATTTCCAACAGAACTGTCTAGCTGATCTCTTATCTGAGATCAGTGAGATGAATGAGGAAGATGATAATCTGATCGAGATCGACATATCCATGGGATCCATCAAGTGCTCAAGGTTTGAAATTGAAGCTTGAGTTAGTCACTTTAAAGTCGGCCCTGCTTTCCATATTTTCTTATCACTTGTGGGTCTGTTGTGAACAACTAGGGTTTTAGGACATGTTATGCTCTGGTCTATTCTGAATTTTGCCCTGGTGGGGACTTTGGATACCCTCTAAAGCATTTAGTGCCATTGGCTCTTTGTTTTCTCTTGATGTACATTAAAGTATTAAAAGTTTGAAGGGCCATATGATGGAACCCCACTTGGTGTTCTTTTAATTTGACCACCCTTCTGTTCTGCATTCGATGTTAATCAATCCACCTGATGGTTTTTTTTTTCCTTTATCTTTTTTTAAAGAAAACTACTCTATCCAAGAGAAGATGATTGCTACGAGTGTTAGTCACTCGGCGACCTTCACTGTGCCTTCTCTTGAATTAGGATGGTCGATATGATAGAAACCATTGGCAATCTCCAAAGAATGAGCAACTTAAGGGAATTAGCATGACCGTCCCCGTCTCGAGTCGATCAGTGCACTGTGTTATATTTAGCAACTATGTACTATACTCTTTGCGAATTAATGTAAGGTCTCTTTACCTTGCCCTTCCCCTGCCAAAGCGACGCTTTTACAGAACTTTTAATCTCACCCGCTAACATTCATCTTTTATTGAGACTTCCTTTACAGATATCGAGATCCAATATGACAGAATCGCCACAAGAGTGATGCACACATTGTCTCTGAGAACTCGAACCCTCTTCCACGGCCGCGCAGGATACCCTGTTTCTAGAGAGAACATTTGGGCACACTCCCTGCTTTTGGTTGATTCATAGGCTCAAAAGGCAACCCGATGAATCAACTCCACTATCAACCTCGGCAGAGCCAAAGTAGAGGTTGAGTGAGGTTTTGCATTTGCATTTGCATTTCTCATAAAGCACGCTGAATTCATTAGTCTTATTATGTAGCAGACACGCTTTTGTTTCGATCCAAATCAAGATAGCATTACTTCAGCTGAAACCAAGTTCTTATTCATTTGCCACACTGACACTGAAGGCACCTACCAAACAGTACAAAACACCAAAAACTCAATCGAGTCTTCAGGCAAGACAGGGAGTGAAAAAGTAAATGTCATCTAGCCGGTCATTGCTGGGGGAATTGCCACCATAAACCAATAGTCCCTTTTCTCCATTCAGCTCTCCACTAGCAAATGCGCACCACCCACGAGGCCCGGGATGTTGGCCCGATTCGTGCCCGTCCTCCAGCTTCTTCCAAGCCAGCGTCTCCGTGTCCAAGGAGTAGCTCTCAGGCGAGAATTTCCCGGCGCCGAGGTGGCCCAAGTCACTCGGGTCCACTTCACCACCGCATATTACTATGAACTTGCCAATGCCGACAGTAGAAAACACGCTCCTCGCGGTGGGCTTCTCTCCGACAGTTTCCACTTGGGTCCACTCATTTTGCGCCGGGTCAAAACAATGCACATCATCCGCTTCCTTCCCTGCAAAACCATACACGACCCATATTTTACCTAGGGTTACCGCCAAACCAGGCCCGCCTCTCCCCTTGCATTTCTCCCCTGCGGTGGGGTATTGGATCCACTTCTGATCAACCACGTCAAAAGCCCACAGATCATTGAGCCGCCCGTCCACACCGCACCCGCCGAAGACGTACACCCGGCGGTCATCAGCAGCCGTCGAGTGGTAGCTCCGGTGCGGTGGACCCATGTCTCCGCTGGAGAGGAGGGCCCACATGTTCGTGCTGGTATCGAAAGAATAGAACTCGTTGAGCTCCTTGTGGGTGCCGTCCCTACCCCCGAAGACATAAATGGTGTCGCCAACCGCAGCCATGGTGACACCAACTCGCGGAGGCGGGATGTCTCCGGAGGCTTCTGCCACGGCCCAAGCCTGCTCCTTGAGGTCAAATACATAGACCTTGTTGTCTACGGGGACACGCGGCGCAAATTCGCCCCCGAACGCGTAGACCTTGTGACCCACTATCGCTATGGCGTGTGAGCTTCTGGCCCCAGGTGCGGTTCCCTTCTGGTTGATCTGATAAACAGAAAAGGCAAAAACATAGAATTTACTAACGAAAGAGGTGGGCACATCCGATATGAAACCGAAAGAGCGTGCGTTGCTGTTCTGGATGATGAGGATGCGAATGAAAGAATGGGTTTGAATTGAAAATCACTTCAAAGTGAAAACGTATCAAAGTCAATGGACTCCGACATCCCAGAAAGGTCAAACTAACTTCACAGATTGAAGCACCAGGTGAGGGAAAACGACGGAAGCACTCAATTCGCTTTGAGCATGACAAGAAAGAAACATGTTCTTTCCTTTTTATGGGTCAGGGAAGAAAAGTCAAACTAGCTCGACGATTTCGTCTAATTCTCCTGAGAGTAATCCTAAACCCATCATCTTCAACCATGGACTCGTAGCATGTGACGACAAATTCAGTAATCAGTCGAGTCGAAGGTATATATATGCCGAAATCCAGAGTCAACTGAGCTTTCTTTCTCCTTGCTGAAATCAAACCAACAGAGGCATCCTCTGCAACTGCAACTACTGAGTCATTGACAGTTGAAGAAAGATCCCATCGAAAGTAAGAGTCAACCTAAACATGTAATCCCATCGCTAAATTGCAAGAATCGGCCCATCCCTCTTCCCGTTTCAGGATTGTCATAAAAAAACAAAAACTGGGTAAAAAAGAAAGGAAACAACGCAGAGTTGGCCCCAAGGCCGGATCATTTCAGCAGGAGGGGAAAAACGAGAGAGACGGTGCAGATCAAGAGAGTAGCCACGACACAAAAGCCACCTACGAGCAAGAAATCGCATACATAGAGTGGGGGAAAGGACAGACCTCGACCCATTTTCCTTGAACCAGAGACATCCCCGCTTGGCCAGCAAATTCTGCCGCGGGCTTGAGGGATTCGGAGAAGAGATTTGGCTCCTGGGTTTCTCCGAACAGTGGTCTGGTCTGCTCTATTTATACAAGGGAAAACCATAAAACGAAAAAGGAAGACATTGGCGTGAGGACGTGAGTAACAGTAGACACCCATCATCCATTAAACAAACACCAGCCATTCCATGACGAAATCATAGCCCTCGATGGAGGAGGAATTTGCAGCGAAGCCCCGAATCACTTCGCTGAAAATCGGGTATTTCTCAGGGATCTTTATGAGTTGCATGCAGATATGAGACGAATTCCATTCAGGGAACAGTAGTGGCGATTCTTTTAAGGTCAAGATTCTCCCGAAAGGCGTGAGTCCTGCCAGGCGAGGCCTGGACTCTAGTGGGGTGGGTGACGCGAGCTTCATAGTGCGGCCATTAATTATCTTCCGATTAAGCTTATAAAATCCAATTGAGATAATATTGATCAAAGTGTGCGAGGTGGTTAGTTGCACCCAGAGTCAGATTTGACCTACCCCGGCAGGTACCTCTCTCTTCGCAAGTGGCCCATCAATAACCTTATTTTAAGGTTTCGTTTGTTTTACGAAAAATAATTTCTAATAAAATAATTTCTGAATTTTATAACATTCGTTTCACGAAAAATAAAATAAATATTTTCCACCCATAAAAAAACATATTCAAAAGTAGGAAAGATGTTTTCCGCAGGAGAAAATATTTTTTGTATTCTTTATTTATTTTTTTAAAATATCATTGCCACTAACCACATGCCTCAATCTCGCTCGAGGCCTGTAAGCCGGTGGCCTTTGAGAAATGAACACCTGAAAATATTCTTCTATAAATCAATCTCGCTCGAGGCCTGTAAGCCGATGGCCTTTGAGAAATGAACACCCGAAAATATTCTTCTATAAATGTTATTTTTTCCGTGAAACGAATGAAGTTTAAATTTGGCGGGATTTTTATCTTGGAATCCAACATGGGGCTATGATCTTGGAAAATGATATCTCATCGTCGGTGTACCATGATTTACGAAATGGTCACAACATATGGCTAGACAGTGACTCAATCCAAAAGATTTAAAAAGAGAGAGAGAGAGAGAGATTTTTGTGATTGTTAATATAAATCTCAAAGAAACACTCCACCCACGGTATGCAAACAAGATAAGGGTTGGGATAAAGCCATTATGCATACTATGAATAAAAGTCAGCTTTCAAATTTTTTACCCACTTCCTTTTCGATGACAAGAATGCCATGATGTCATCTCGATTTCTATATGAAAAAACAGAGAGGACAAATCAAAGAATTATATAATAATTAACGTTCGATGTCTCCGACACGAATACTGAACGATATAGCACATATCCTTGCCATTACTTTTTATATCCATGTTTTTTTTACTATAAAAGCCAGTTATTACTCAGGTAGAGACTAAAGATGGCATTTTGTCGTCTCTCTCTTATACAATTTCAAGACTAATGACATAAATGATTCTTGAACTCTGGATCAATGTACAATACGATCACTAAACTTCTTAAAAATTTTAATATAATCATTAAATCTTAATTTTATATGCAATGCAATTCCTGAACTTTTAATTTATTTAACATAGTTCTTGAACTTTGGTATGTGTTCGATTTATTTATTGACCTATACGGAAATATTTAATATTATTTCTTAAATTAAAAATTATAACGGCCATTTGTGTTATTTTCCGCTAACTTTATTTGTGTAGTCTTTATATATAACTCGCAATGGGAGAAGAAAACTTCTGCTAACGAAGTGGTTTTGACAACTGCCGCCCACTGTTTAGAAGAAGCAGTTGATTAGGTTACCAATAAACCCGCCCTAGCCCACTAATCCATTTTCTTTTCGGGCCCAACTAGCCCAGCCCCGTCACTCTAACTGAAAAGGAAATTTAACATTTTCGCTATGGGTGGACCTCGAACGAGAGGATTTTGGGCTGGCATCGATCCGGCCCGCCCAATGTTTAGAACCAGGTCGAGCCCATCTTACAACAAAAGCCTTTTGAACTAGTGCTGAGCGCGCAAGTCTCGATAGATTATCGTCGATTGTCTAAGCTCCGAGCTATTTAGAAATATTTTCTTTAAAATGATTATTTACATGGCTTAAAATAATTAAAAAATTGAAAATATTTCCATTATCAAGAGAAAAATTATGTCCGAACAATTTCGTGGCGATAAAAAGTATCTTTTATTTTGTTGTTTTGGTAAACAATATCATGGACAATAAAAGAATATTCTCTGTTTATTCATTTTTTAATCGATATAAGTGATTGTTTTTAAAAAAATCAATTTTTTTTTCTGTTTTCTGATAAACAGACGAGCCTAAATAAGTCATTAGGTATGTGCACAGGCCCCACTTATATACACGATAGATCAAATTCTATGCATTGTTTTAGTGAAAAATCTCTTTACAAGTAGCATCATTCATTTTAAATTTCATAACTAGATGGAATCCTCTTGACTTCTTCCGATTGTTTCCTATATAAGTAATCAGTCGATATGTTTCGTTGATAGGCACTTCAAAAGAGTCTTGAGCAACTTTAGCTAGACCATGAAAATCATATGGACAACACTATTCTCCCACCGAAAGTGCCGAACTTTGTGAGCAAGATCTCCAATGTCCATGTTCATGCGTCACGGGCCAACGCTTGCTATTCCAACAGTTGGCACTTAAGACTCCTTTGTCACGTTCCTTTCTCGCTAGAGTCGCCGAAGTTTGGCCTTCCCTTGAAGTTTTTAATTAGCACACCTGTTCACTTGGCCTATCCGATAATATTTCGAGATATAACGCTTTTACTATTTTTACGCGTCGAAATTATGAATGACACGAATAAGAGAATACATTGTTCTTATGAATTTGAATCAATTTAATTGCAAGCATAGATCTCTCGTCAAACTGATTATCGATATCCAATCCATCGTCCCGCTCTATCCTCATCAATTTGAGAAATCCCTTCAAAATGCTAAAAGCGTATATTGTTCTTAGCGTTTTTGAAAACATATCGGACTAGTCACGAAATTCCTTGACCTTTGGAGTTTAGACGGCCGACGGCATGCTCGATCACGTGAGACACCTGGTCGGCTTACTGTGTTTTTATAGACCTCTGGACACGTGTCCCCAGAGTACGGAAAGGAAAATATATAGAAGCCGAACAAATAAAAGTGACTACCGAACCGATCCAAAGATTGGAAGGATGTCTCCTCCAATTGGGAATTTTGGCGTCGAATGGACTGTGTCGGTCAAACTCTCGAGATGTCCCGATGCCCCTGCCGGGGGATATATTCCGGTCAACCCTTTGACCCGGGGAACCATGATCCACCATCAATCAAATCCAATCTCCAACTAGGCTAATCCCCCTCCTTTTTAAGGTTTGTTCCGGTTTAAGTCGGCTGAATTTTTCAATTCTTTTCGTACTAACCTCGTGAATTGGCTTTCTTTGCGCTACGCTTAGCCGCCTCTTCATGGCACCATTATCGCAGGGACGATTATCTAGAAAGACATAAATTCATTGTTCATCGATCTATAATTTTTTTTATTTCAAATTTGTGAACCTTTTGGTGATCTTTCATTATGTTTTTCCCAATTAATTTTAACTGTGAAATGCTTAAGTGGGTATCCAATCAACGTCGAATGTCCTACGTGGCAAGAGGCTCGTAACTCTTGCCAAGATCCAAATGAGGGTGTCATGGGCCTCACTCATATCAAGGCGAGGGGTCGCTAGCCATCCTCGAGGCATAGCGATCATGGGTGCCGAAAATCCGATAAAGCAATAAAAAGGCAAGCGAAATTAAAGAAAAAAATGAAAAAATTTAGAAAACCGCAAAAGAAAAAAGAAGGCAAAGACGGTGAACGTTAGCAATTTCTGGAAAAAAAAAATCAGCCGAAAAAGACGGAACATCATCAAAAAGTTGATAACCAAAAAAAACTGATCGAATTGAAAAGCGTACGGTCAAATTGATTATTATACAATAAGTTGATGCTCTTTCGGATAATTTTTTCTTATAATAATGAAATCCAAAACGGGAATTCCAGGCATTTTAAGTGCGGGTAGTTTTCCAAGGAGAGGGGGCAGCACCTTTCACCTTAAAATCAGTCCCCAGGGACATGTCGTCGATCTCCATCTTCCAGGCGTGCGAGCGACGGCTAATTATCACACGTGCGAATAAGGCTGTGGACATGTTAAAGTAATCTCGTCCCTCCCCGATTTTACGTTTTCTTAATCCGAGATCCACGAGTCGAGGTTTCCTACTTGAAACTTTCCTCTGAATTCTAGACATCGGACGACCGATCTCATCCAAATCCAAAGAACCGGTGGGGAATTTCCTAGGTTTCTTTTTTCTTTCCTACGACGGACGAGGAAAATTTGAGATTGACTACCTCAGTCCGTGTCCGCAAAACTACGCGAGACGTGTTTAAAAACTTCTAGATACATCGAGCAGACGTTTGTACAGTGGGGAGAAAATATTCGGTGATTGTTAAGTGCCGCGTCATCAACTGATGTGTCGCGCATTTTTCTACCTACACGTGGTGGATGATAAGATCCTTCAGATTTTTTTTTTTTTATCTTGTGGTATCACGTGTCAATTTGTGATTACGTGTCACGTTAGCTGATGGTGTGGCGCTTAGCAAGCACTGAATATTTTATCGTATGGTGGGCTGAGGGGTACAAACTCTTTTTTTCTTTCACCTTTCCAATAGAATAAAGAGAGGTTATTTTTAGCGAAAAATTGGATATTATCTATGATAAAAAGAAGTTCCTTGACCAACATTGCTTTGGCCTCTTAAAACTGTAATATATAGGGGCATAGCATGGAGAATCTATGTACTATTATCTACCCAACTTGTTTTCTTTATCGTTGCATGGATTTTTGAAATGTGCTGAATATTTAAAAGCGGCAGCTGTTATTAAAGCTAGAACAATTATAATATGGTTAGTCGTATTGGAATCAAATGAATATGTTAGACGAATCGCATCTTAGATTGCTATGGATAATGTACGATAAATTGTTGCGGACATATTGCCTATATGACAATAAACATCCTGTATTATCCTTCATACTATTTGTTTCTTAGTGATCATCCAACGGTGCATAAGTGCATATGGTTTTGTAGTTATATTGATCTAACTATATACCTATTTACTAATAACGATATTATGTTAATTACACTTACGTTCATGTAAAGCTAGTTGTCCCTTTTCCATTAGAGACTTCCCGATAATCTTTTTTTAACTATGTATAATATTAAGTTAAGTAATTGGCAGTAATTATGGTTGTTGTGTTACTATATCACATATACATTTGATGATGTCCTATTATAATGCAATTATGCTCGCTCTTAGGGAAAAGAATTTGTAAAGAATAAGGTTTGGGAAAAAGTTAGAATTTGTGATAAGATGGTGGGCAGAAGAATAATCTCTAGCAAAATGCGCATGCCGAATCCCCAGTCAAATCTGAATTTCGGTGCATGTGACGGTTAGCGAATGTTGTGCAACACAAGGAGAATCAAATAGCGACATGGGCATGAACGAGACTTAGTCAAAATGTTATGTCGGCATTCATAGGGAAACAGGTAATATTTATGTCCAGCTACCTCTTCCCCAGCAGAACTTCTTTTAAGATTTTGCCTATTTATAATCCCCGCTAGCCATTGCTCCTCCATTCTTCTTATTTCACAAAGAAGATCTCTCTCTCTCTCTCTCTCTCTCTCTCTCTCTCTCTAAGTGCGAGTAAGCACAGATCTAATACAGCATCTGGTAAACCCACTATTCTTCGTCAATAATGGCTGCTGTCTCCTCCAATCCAAGCAGTTCTTCGGAGAATCCAAAGATCAGTGTGGAAAGAAACCCTTCAGAGTCGAGACTGTCTGAGCTGAACATCAAGTGCTGGCCCAAGTAAATCCTCTCTCTCTCTCTCTCTCTCTCTCTCTCTCTCTCTCTCTGTGGAAAGAAACCCTTCAGAGTCGAGACTGTCTGAGCTGAACATCAAGTGCAGGCCCAAGTAAATCCCCCCCCCCCCCCCCCCCCCCTCTCTCTCTCTCTCTCTCTCTCTCTCTCTCTCTCTCTCGTGCGATATTCCTTGACATGTCCTGACTAAGATCTGGCGCATGCCTATGTCAAACCCGACATGCGGATGTCAGAAATCAGACAAACCTAGGACGAGCCAGATAATAAGCAGATATTGAGAAAGCTAGCTCAAGAGCCGCTTCTTGTAACTGAAAATTGAGTAGAAAACCCTATCTCTGAGTCGTAAGTAACGAGTGTTAGTTCTTTGTCTTCATGTAGAAGTTTTGTTGCGTCTTTTTCCCTCCGTTTTTCAGTTTTGGCCCTTTCAAACCTTGGAATATAATCAGTTATGGTGAAGACACTATATAGCTGAAAAAATAATACGGCACAGAAAGTTCTAGTCCTGGCCTTTAGTTTGGTTGAGGGTTCATTTTGCATGATTCAACTAAAACTGCACGAGTGTGTAGATAAATGGTTTAACCTAATTGCTCCGTGTCTGTCTCCTTTTCATTATTTCCTGATAAGCAGATGGGCTTGCCAACCTGGGAAGTATCAGCTCAAGTTTGATGCAGAAGAGACGTGTTACCTTCTCAAGGGCAAGGTCAGGGCATATTCGAAAGATTCGTCGGCGTCGGCGTCGGCATCGGTGCCCGGATCTGCGTCGTCTTTGGACTTTGTGGAGTTTGCCGCAGGAGACTTGGTGACGATTCCCAAGGGCATGAGCTGTACTTGGGACGTGTCTGTTGCTATCGACAAGTACTACAAATTCGAGCCATCTTCACCTTCGGCATCATCTTCTTCTTAGTCATTCTTTAACATACTCCCACATTCATAATTATAAGTGACATCTACAATTACATATGTATTCTCGTGGCATGTGATTAAACACGTCATCCTTTTTTTCTATGTTAGTCAATTAACTAGACTGTGGAGTAACGCACTTGTCTCTCGGTTCGAAGGACAAAATAGTTAGTCAGTGCGTAAATGTCCCAGTCGAGCAAAATTCTTGTTCTTGGTCTTCATAGTTCAAATTTAGCTCATAGCGGTTCTCTGACAGGTCAAAATTTTATGATTCTGATGCCGATACTTTTACTTTTGAAGCAAGGGAGGAGCGGTTCTAGTCAGTTCACAAAACATAAGTATATTATGTGGAATATGCTGCATTTGAGTAGGGATTACAGCCGAGACTAAAGGCATGCATTTGCACATCCGATATGCCAAAAAGATTATGATTAAGCTTAATTAAAACAAGGAAGAACCATAACACCTTCCTCCACCCTCAGCTGGCCACCACCAGCCCTCGGTTGCTGTCATTGCTACTCTTGATGGCAAAATGCCAGAAAGGTCCTAAACATATTGAATTTGTATCAATTCAATTATAAATCTTTTAATATATTCAATTTAACTCGATGAACAATAAATTCAAATAATATCAACCGACCAATCTAAGACCCAGCAATTGATAGTTATGTATTGGACTATCTTTAGCCCAAGCGAAAACAGAGCAAGGAGAGGGATAACTAGGTGAGGAGGGATTTCTGGTTCCAACCGGTTGATCAACTGGCAAGCGGAGGTCATGCATTGTCGCCAGTGGCTGGTGTCAGCGAAAGAAGCCTTAAACGATGTTTAAGATCTTCGAGCTTCGTGGCTGGGAAGACAAACACAAACAGAGCTGGAGCGGCGCGGCGGGATCAAAGAGACCGGTGAGGAAGTTCCTCCTGCACGCTCTGCAAGTTTCCAAACTCGATGCTCGGCTCTCTGATTTTGGCCAAAGCTTGGAGACGAGCAGGGAACGGCTTCCGGTGGATAATAGGCGTGGGCGACGAAGTGAAGATTCTGGAAACTGATTCCTCCTTCCTGAAGAGAATTCCTTTCGCTCCAGTCTCTGCCCTCTGTGGTCCTTTTCTGTGACGTTGGAATGAGTTTGAACGTGGCGGGCGATGGAGATTCGTCGATGACCGGAGATGCTAGACAGTGAACGACA
Organism: Melaleuca quinquenervia; assembly: GCA_030064385.1. NCBI lineage: Eukaryota > Viridiplantae > Streptophyta > Magnoliopsida > Myrtales > Myrtaceae > Melaleuca > Melaleuca quinquenervia. Next base: position 4,092,005 of record CM057728.1, on the reverse strand, counting down.
ATTGACATGCGTCCTTGTCCAGCTGGGCAATCCATTGGGCCTTAAAGTTTGCACATGCCGTCCAAAGCGGGCCTGGATTGGGCTATGGATTGGGCTTGGTAAGCCCATCGACGTCGACCTATGGATTGGGCTTGTGAACAATGAGCATGCTCCTATTAGCGGATCACGCGTCCGGCACGTGCTTGATTCTCGATGTTCAACCGCGTCGGCCTTTACGCATGAATTCACTAGGATACTTCATCGGCCTGGGCCTGTTACCGATTGACTTACGCTTTCTCGTAGGATAGAAAAGGCCCGTTGATCCATCGGCCTCGTTGGGCCCATTATGATGCTCCCGACTTTTCTTTCTCCTATTTATTTTTGTTATTTGCTTAACCCACTCCATCCACTTCACGAGTTTACGCGCGCGAAATTTTAAAATATTGTGTAATTTCGTGAAAGTTTACGCGAGCGAATTCCTCCATCCCTTTATTTTTATTTTTTATAACCTCTATTGACCTTGAGAAGATGAGGTTGTGATCGAATGGCAAAGTCACCCTTACCCCCATCGACTACTTTGCTAAATCAGATTTAATGTTAAATTTCACGTTGCGGCAATTTAGGGAAGACTCTTATATGTTTTTAAATTATATTTTCCTCGAAGGGGGCATTTTTGGAAATAAAAAATGAACGGCGGTCCTGTAAATGAGTGCATAGTTTCATTGATCGTGATATGTAATTTGTAGTTTATCAAAGTAGGTGGTGAGCATAGAAATAAAAATAAACATATTAAGAATCTCTTGGGAATAACTCCATTCCATCAAAAAATTCCTAGGGCTGGCAAAGAGAATTAAATTATTCCCGGGGAAAATTCCGCTTTAAATGTATAATTATTCTCTCGGATTTTATACGAACTACAGACAATTCATCGAGTTCTCGGATTTCTAATTTTTTTAATATACGGGAGACCTGAAAATGAGGATAATCCATGAATATTTTGGACAAACCACCCCCCCCCAACGGGGCGTGAAAAGTAGCCAGTCCTTTCGCGCCACGTGCCTCGCCCGCGCGGGCACGTTAGACAGCGACCATCATCAATTTGCCGCAAGCAAAAGGAGTGGCCCCACGCCCAACAACGGCCAGCTTGCCACGCCGGGTTCTCCTTTCACTGTATTTTAATTTAACTTAAAAAAAATCTTTTTTCAACGAGTTCGAGAATTCTAAGAATTTGATCAAAATGCAAGGGAATCGTGACGATAAATTAACAAAATAAAATATATTAGCTTATTTCAAATTCAATTAAAACTACAGCGTGCGAATTTAGCTGGATATAATCCAAATAAATCGGAGAGCTGAAACTTTAAAATAGTACAATCGACCTTAATATGATGAGCATTTTTTGGAGCCATCCTTAAAAAAAAACATGAATCACAAAAAATTGGCATTCTGTCGCTGCAAAAACATTAGTGTCGTCCCTTTCACTATAGCCATTTGTTGTCCTAGTTGAGATACTTGTTCCACCCCGTTGAAAATCGAGATGCAGTGCTAAAGGAACTTGCCCGTGCCATTTGCTTTTTTCGCATTAGGTCTCAAGCTTTCGCAAATAATCCATTGGATGATAACGATGTTTGCATTCGTGGGACGGGGTAGTTCCCCATGACCATACAAGCAAGATATGCATCTATAGATCGTTTAGCCAACTCCATTCTTGGGCTAGGACCCGTCGCACATCAATACATTCACTTAGGTCCAATTTTTTTATAACATTGAGTAGTGCAAGTAGAACTTTTTAAGAAATTCGATGCTAATCTTCAAAAATCCAAAATGGCATGGGCGTGTTCTATGATTTTGGGGATATCGACACTCGTTTCTCAATCGAAAAATTATGCTTCCAAAAAAGATAATGAGAAATTCGATCGGTTCTACTGAGTGACGATATAATTGGATTGCATACGAGATCGAGCACACTGATCTCGAAAATTGTAACGGTTAAAGGTCGAGTTACTTAAAAGTCACTTTTCGCCCTAGCTTTGGCCCTATCAATTATTTGCACTAATCATGTGACGAGAACTGCAGAACTTCCTCCTTTTTTTCAAGTCGCCGTGAAGAAACCGAGAGAAACTCTATTGCAATCGGAAATAAAGGCCGCATGATTTCCTCCATCGCTCTCTCTCTCTCTGTCACTTCACTCTCACTCCTCTCCCTCTCTCTCTTCCAACTTTCCAAGATCTCTCTTTTGTTCTCTTCTCTCTTCCGTCTCTCTCCCTCTCTCCCTCTCTGTCTCTCCAGATCCACCACTCCACTACTGGCCATTTTCTCTGCACTCGATAAAAGCTACTCTCGAGCCAGCCTTTCCCTCGCGCAAAAGGCACGCCTTTCCGCCGCGCTCGGCCTCTCTTCTTCCGGAGCCGCCACCGCATTTCATGGATCTGCGCCCTCCCGCTCCCGCATTATCCCTCCCCTCCCTCCTCCTTCCCTAGGGTTTCACTCCCCGCCGACGCCCGCACCGTCTCCCTCTCCATCCCCACGCTCCGGGACCCGCCATGCCCTCCCCCTCTCCGGCCAGGCTCTTCCCTGAATGCTCTCGCGCCCGCTCGCTCTCCCGCCCTCGGCCCGCGAACGTACGGTGCACGCCCGGCGAGGCCAGCGCGCTTCGGAGCCTTTGTTTCTGACGATGCTCTCTTTGTCCGCGTGAAGGAAGATGCCGCCACGTGCTCTGATCCCCGGCCTTCTCTCTCTGCTCAATTTGCTTTTTCTCTGCTCAGGTCGGGTTTCGGTTTGTTTTCCCTTCAATTGTGGGTCGTTTCCTTGTTTGGCTGCTTGCGGTTGTACTTGATTTTAGCACTTGGACGTGTCTCAGTTCGCTGGAAATTACTGTTTCAAGTGTTTCCGACGATAGTGTGAAAAGAATTGAGAAATGTAGCTTCAGTTTCACTTGTCAGTACTAAGGGAACCGAGAGCTATTGGGCAATAAGAAGAAAGAAGAATCCTTTGTTTGCGATGCTTTGAACACCCTCTATGGTTCTTTTTTTAATTAAAAAAGTTGTGAATATGAGCTAGTCAAATCCTTTACCAGACGAGATTCTGCGATAATATATGGAGGAGACTTATCTGATTGATTGATGCCTCGGTCGTGGTTACGGTGGATTTTAGAAGCGAAGCTACTGAGCACGTGTTTTGACCATGACAGGGAATGAGTTTGGATGTTCTACCGCCCACGTGAAGTATGTTGCCACAAGATAATACCTAAAGAAACCAATGGCTTGTTCCTTTGCTTTGACAGAATTTATCTGAGTGAAGGAGCATCCTCTACTCACACGTCAGCTCATGAAAAAAGTTCATTTTAACTAATTCTACGTAACTCATTTAACGTGTTCCTTTTACTGTGATTTCTCAAGCATTGTGTTTTTCTTTGTTCAAGCTAGAATTACCTCATGGAAGTAATTCAGATGAATAATGTTTTTTTTTTGGTAAATTCAGATGAATAATGTTGTTGCATTCTCTTTTGAAAGACTCTTAATATGCGTAAATATGAAGATACCTTATAACTCAAGCTAAGCCAAGTATTTAAGTAAATGGTTATGCATATTAAAATGGGGCGACATGCATAGCCTTCCATTTTTTCATTCACAGGAAGATGAAAGAGTTTACTCTTGGGGGCTTTTCTATTATATCTATTTATCAACTAGTCTATAACTTTAAAACACATGACCCATATTTTTAACAGGTCGTTTTCTTTTTATGCCAGGGTCCCCTTCATCACATATATACTTGTTTCCTTCGATTCGGCCAAATCAGCCATATTTAGCTAGAAGGTCAGCAGAAAGTGGTAAGTGTTCTGATGAATGATCAGGTGTAAGTGCTTTGTGCTGTTGACACTGAATGATCTTGCTTAATAACTACATTTATTCATCTTTCATAACCTCGTCTGAAGGTTTCTATTAAGTGATTCCATGTTTGATTGTACCTATTAAACTGCTGAAAAGTCATCATGCATTTATGGTACTGGTTGAGAAACATATTTTTGCACGTGTGGGTCACACTTAGTGTTTTTTTATCTCATGCAGCCAGAATACTTCTGACAAGCATGTCATCTTCTCTGTCAAAGTATTCTCCGAAGCAGTTTGTTGGGCTTCCTCTGGGACCATCCCTAGCTCCAGCACCCTCTCCGAGTTATTCTGGTTTGTTCCTAGATCCTGTGTTCAAATCTTTTGGCCCTTGGTCATAATCGTGTTTTCACTTATTGGTTTAATCTCGTTCTAGCTCCTACTCCCAGTCCCAACAGTCCCTTGCCTAGACGGCGTGGCCATCATCACCATCGTGCCAGACCTCATGTGGCTGCTCCTTCCCCTTCAAAAGGACCAGGTTTAGGTTTAAAGTTATTACTGGCAGTTACATTTTCTGGAAATCTCGCTTTCATGTGCACGCAAGAGATGTTATTACTGAAAGTTGGTGGATAATTTCTTGCTTGTTTCACTTTTGTCTGGAAAAGAAATTATCACTCTGAATCTGTTGAGTTTATGGTTTTTGTGAAGTAATTAGTGATTTACACGGCTTAAAAAAATGAACCCTTTGGAGAGCCTTATTTTCTATAGCCTAGAAACTTAGTTGATATCTAAATCGCTGAAAACAAAAGTAGGGATTATATTGGCATAAATTGCTATCCACATAGTGCATTGGCTGCATTTTTTTAACTGTCTAGTATTGTGAATTCTTATAACTGGACTATACCAATATAAGGATAGTTCTCTTGTATCTTTTTTTGTGCTTCTCTCGTCCACAATGTACCACAAAGCAGTTGTTTTAATGGCATTTGTCTTCAACTGATAGCACATTGCTCTTCTTTCCTTATTAATTCCCAGCTTCAATATTGTCAATCTGTAGATCTTTTCTTCCTTAGGTGCTCTTGTTGTGAAATTCTTTCCTGTTGCTTGAAACCCAAAGGGACAAAGTTCTGCTGTTTAAATAATTGAGTTTCTGGCAGGTTGTGATCAAATTTGTGTGGAGCCGCTTACAGCAACTCCTTTTGGTTCCCCTTGTGGTTGTGTGTTTCCAATGAAAGTCAGGCTTCTCCTAGATGTAGCTCCTTATGCAGTGTTTCCAGTGATGAATGAGCTAGAGATTGAGATCGCAGCCAGCACATATTTGGAGCAAAGTCAAGTGAAGATAATGGGTGCAAGTGCTGATAGTCAAAATCAAGGGAGGACCATAGTTGACGTAAATTTGGTTCCACTGGGAGAGAAGTTTGATAATACCACTGCAATACTGATATACGACAGGTTTTGGCATAAAAAAGTTCCTCTAAATACTTCACTCTTTGGTAATTACCAAGTGATGTACATTACTTATACAGGTAGTAGCCTAACTCTCCTTTCAAAATAAAATTGGCTTCTAAAAGCCTTGTGTTTGTCACTGAAAGAGTTCTTGTCAGGGATACCTTCATCACCTCCATTCGGGGATTTCACCAGCAATGGGCCCACCGGGGCTTCTGGAGAATTCCCTATTACTGCCAATTTTTCTAACAAGAACCGGAGGATGAACATTAGAACCATTGTGATAATATCTCTGTCCGTCTTTGTGCTTCTACTGGTTCTGGTTGGAGGATTTTCCATATTTTTGAAATGGAAGAAGTTTGGAAGACCATCTAGTGCTGTTGGTCCGGCATTCACCTCCTCCATAAACAAACGATCTGGTGTGTTCTGGGGTGTGCCTTGTTTTATGGCTAGCAACACCTTATCATTCACTTTTTGTTTGTGGCATTGCAAATATTTTCCTGTGCTTTCATTTAACAGTTTAAGTTTCTGGATTAGATCCTTTAATAGGGAACGTTAGGGCTAAATTTAATTTTTCATCCCCTCCAAGAAATTGTTTTGTGCTGGGATGTTTATTCATGTATCCATTGTTGTTGACTCCAGTGCGTTCTTCATATGGTTTGCAGTTTGCATAGGGGAAGTTTTTATCTTAATTTTTTTTACTTCACTTCTTTGCAAGAAATATCATTGTCCTATAGGTATGTCATTTTCTCCACTTAATAGCTTTAGCTTTTTAGTATCTCATGTTGCTTTTACAACGGAAAAATGAAATGTTATTCTTATATACAACAAGTTGGTTCATTGGCATATGATCTTTGCCTCCAGTTACTGCAGTTTTGTTTTGGGTTGTTGATCTTTTTTCCTATATGGTCAGCTGGGCTTTAACTCTCCACATAACAGATGCTTTGTTACTGGTTGTTATGCAATGATGTCTGTAAAAGAGAGATTAATGGGGAAGCTAGGATATGGGCTTGTGTGAGTTGGAAGCACAAAATATCTATTCTAGTCTTGTCATCAATCCTGGGTTTTTTTCTTTTAATTGTGCTTGTTATTAATGTTTACATTTGTGTAGGCATTGGTTCTATCTTATCCAGTAGTATTGCAAGCTCAGGATCTGGATCGCTTATGTCCCCCATGGCTCCTTGTATGCTCTCTGTTAAAACATTTGGCCTAGCTGAGCTTGAGAAAGCAACCGATAAATTTAGCTCCAAGAGGATTTTGGGTGAGGGAGGATTTGGGCGTGTTTACAAAGGGGTCATGGAAGATGGAACCGAAACTGCGGTTAAGCTGCTTACGAGGGATCAGCAGAATGGCGAGTGTGAATTTATTGCTGAAGTAGAGATGCTAAGCAGATTGCACCACCGCAACCTTGTGAAGTTGCTCGGCATATGTAGTGAAGGACGTACACGCTGCCTAGTATATGAGCTTGTTCACAATGGCAGTGTTGAATCCCACTTGCATGGTACTGACTCCCCAATGAATTTTATATTCCTACTAGTAATTTTTTGTCTATGAAAATTAATTGTCTCCCTACTTGTGTTCTTTGATTATGTTGGACTAGTGACTATCTTATTATTTCAGGTGCTGATAAGAAGAAGGGACCTCTTGACTGGGAAGCTCGGATGAAGATTGCCCTTGGAGCAGCTAGGGGATTGGCCTACCTCCATGAAGATTCTAACCCCCGTGTGATACACCGAGATTTTAAGGCTAGTAACGTTTTGCTGGAGGATGACTTCACTCCCAAGGTTTCTGATTTTGGTTTGGCAAGGGAAGCAACTGAGGGGAGTCAGCATATATCTACTCGCGTCATGGGAACTTTTGGGTAATTGTCTTTGGCTTTTGTACATGATCATGTCATATTGTTCATAGCTATCATTAATAAGTTTTCTGTACCTATCAACAGAAAAACTAGTCAGCTTATATATGTAGAGCAATCTATGGATGGGTGCTCATCTTCAGTTGTGCACCTGTGAGATTAGGTTTCCTTCTCAGTTTATGCAATGTTATTGAGTTCTGCCGAGTACATATGAAAACCCAGTTTGATTTTTGGTGATAGAATCATGGATTTTGATAGGTTCTTTACCATAAACCGGAGTACCATACATTTCCACATATATTATGACTAGGCTTTGTAACTCTTTTGCCTTATCCTGGTTCTTTTCCTCTTATTCTGCATGCAAAATATCTGTTTGCTCTTTTCTTCATCTACTATGGCAGTGTCAGTTTTGCAATTAAATGATGTTAGCTGCAAATGCAATGACACCTTTCCTTTGACTTGTGTCTACTTGATATATTTATAGATATGTTGCCCCAGAGTATGCAATGACGGGCCATCTACTTGTCAAGAGTGATGTTTACAGCTATGGCGTTGTATTGCTTGAACTTATAACTGGTCGGAAGCCTGTGGACATGTCCCAACCTCAGGGACAGGAAAATCTTGTTACGTGGGCACGGCCTTTACTAACTAGTAGAGAGGGCTTGGAGCAATTGGTGGACCCCGCCTTGTCTGGAAGCTACAATTTCGATGACATGGCTAAGGTGGCTTCCATCGCCTCCATGTGTGTACACCCTGAGGTGACGCAGAGACCATTCATGGGCGAGGTCGTGCAAGCTCTGAAGCTTATTTACAATGATGCTGATGAGACTTGCGGGGATTATTGCAGTCAAAAGGACTCTTCAATTCCGGACTCCGACTTCAAGGGGGATTTGGTTCCATCAGATAGCAGTTGGTGGAATGCTGGTGGCACCACCCCTCGTCTTACTTACGGGCATGCCACATCTTTCATCACGATGGAGTACAGTTCAGGCCCACTTGAAGATATGGAGAACAGGCCATTTTCAGCTTCGAGTTTCATTGGGGACCATGTCTCTCTCCCAGTTCGGCATGGGAACAGATCAGGTCCTTTGAGGACCGCGAGAAGCAAACCAGCCTTCTACAGATTGAGAGGAGGGAGTGTGAGCGAGCATGGCGGTCTTCTCCCGCGGCATAATTGGCATGATGGATATGAGGTATGAGGTTTTCATTCAAGGGGCAAGTGTACAGTTCCAATCGGCGGGGTTTCTTTGGGTGGTCAATTGGTGTAGTTTTTAAAAAATTTGGTTACCTGAAGTTTGGGAAGAGTGAACAAAAAAAATGATCTGCAAATGCTGATGCTGGACACTTTGATTCATCACACCACAGGGTTGGAGGTCTCTACTCAGATACTCTCTCTCCATTGTATATGTAGATGTATTAGTTTAATTCAATTTTCATTGAATTACAAGTTCTCATCAATGTTTGACATGCTAATCTCGAATTAGCCCTCCCTAAACTCTGGAGCAAGTGGATCGCCTATTGCAGCGTAAATATCGCGGGTATGAGTTGGCAATATAAGATTTTCGTTGCTGGCCATTCTCGCTTTTGGCTAAGCGAGCTTTGTTGATCGATCAAAGTAATGAGGAGGTCTAATGGATTAAAGATGATACAAATGTTTCTAAAATGCTATTGTCTCTTTGCCGTCTGAAAGTATTCTGAATTCAGGCGTTAGATCCTCAATCTTATGGGGGTGCCATATAAAGAGGAATTTCAAATGGTTTGCCCTCCTTGCGCTCTTATATCACGTGGTCCTTCTGTTCTCTTTGAAGAGTTGAGCATGGCCCGAGCTGCCGGTGCCCGACCTTTCTCTTGCCCGTTCCCTGCATCTGTCGTCTAGCTTTACTGTTTATCCATAACAAATGTCGTGTCTAGTCAGTGTTACGCCAATGTCCCATGTCAATTTTCCGTCATAAGATGTGATTCTTCTACGGTTATTAAAGGTGGCGTCGGGGGTGGAAAGGCTTCGATTATGGAGAGAGGACACATCTCAAGGAAGAATCACTGTGGGGAGAAACCATTAGACATGGCGACACCTAGGGCTCGGCTCCGGTTACAACTATGGCTGAGCATCGACTGGCTCGGTCGTCATAAGATGAGCCTCGATGGAGGGGCGGCAGAGGATGCCGCTGGGGCCGTGGCGGCGGAGGGTCGAATCCGGTATCTTGTCTTTTAGGATTTTCCTTTTTGTGCTCCGGGGGGGAATTCAATGCTGATAAAATCGCATGGCGGTAAATTCAAAATAACGGGAACGACTGCTTCGTGTCCGGGGGATTTTCCCTTATTACTATTTTACCCCCTTGAGCAGGGACAGCCAAAAGGCCACCCCAGTTTTGCCTTCCAAGCGCCATTTCAACTGCAATGACTATCTAAGCTCTTATCAATCAGCTCCTTCACTCGTGCTTCTGTTGCTGTCGTCGCAATGTCTTCCGATTCTCTCTCCCTCCCTCCTCCGCCTCAACACGGCGTTGTCGTAACTCTCTCTCTCTCCCTCTCTCTCTCTCTCTCTCTCTCTCTCTCTCTCTCAGTTGAGCACTCGAAGTTCGTCTTCTGTCGTGATCGATTCGATTGCAGTAGCCGAAACGTGATCCGTGAGTGTGTGGACGCGCAGGTAGGCTGCGGGTCGGTGTCGGTGGATTTCCTTGCCGTCGTGGCTTCCTTTCCCAATCCCGACGACAAGATCAGAACCACCGATCTGAAGGTACTCTTATCATTATCATCTCGGATCGCCCCCGACTATGATGCCACTTCTCTCTTGCTTTTTGGGAGCTTGCGACTTTCTATGTGCTTCTGGGTACGAGTGTTGGTCATCTTTGTGCCTAGCTTCTTTCTATTGACTTACCTTCCCGGGCGATTGCTCACTGCAGTGACCTATCGTTATTGGCTCTCAGCAATTTTCGTCGGATTCGAGTGTAACCCATTACCTTTTCCCATAATGAATGAGTGGTGTCATTAGTGGCATGACATACTGATGCAGAGCGTTTTATTTGTACTACTCTCAAAGACATTGGTATTGATGTTATGATCTGGTTTGTGGGTTTTTCAGGTTCAAGGAGGTGGAAATGCGGGAAATGCTTTGACTTGCGCTGCTCGTTTGGGTTTAAAGCCAAGGCTTATTTCAAAGGTACAGCGTTTCTTTTTGCTGGTTTTGGACTTTTCTTAGTAAGTCCATCCTTTGGCTTCTACGGAAGTTGGACTTATAGGACAAGCATGTTCGTGTTTTACCATATGGATGATTTCTGAAATTAGGTAGCTGATGATACTCAAGGCAGAGGAATATTAGAAGAGCTGGAGGCTGACGGCGTAGATACTTCTTTCTTTGTCGTAAGCATCAGATGCAATCAGATACTTTAACACCGGTAGCTTTGTTGTAACCTCAATCTGCATCTTCTTTCGTTGTCATGTTTGTTAGATTGACATTCAAAAAGTTGATAACCTTAGCTTTGATTGCATAGCAATATTCGACGCTTAAAGATGCTTGTCAGTTAATCACAAAATGTTGAAGTGCTTTTTTGGGAAATTTTTTATGGAGACCACTGTCTTTTCTTTTGTCACCTATCTAAATGTTTGTCTCCAAAAGTTCTCCTGGAATGAAATAGATGCTCATCAGTGCTAAGTCTTGCAAATTCACTATAATGCATTATGTGATGCTGTCTGAGTTTTGAGATCTTTCAGCTCATCCACCTAATAAGCAATTGATAAGACAATAAAAGGAAATGCTTGTCCCATTAATTCTAGCATGATGCTCACTAGGGAAGGGAGGCAAAGTTGTATTTCTTCTGTTACAAGTTCACAACTGGCATGATTTATTACTCTTGCTAGAAGTGTCTTGTAAGATCGGTCATTAGTCCGATAAGATGGCTAAGCGACTCTTAGTGATGAAGAAACTAGCTCCGAATGAGTGGATAACAGAGCTGCCAGAGGTTGACCCATGAACTTCTTAATAAGTTGCATAGGTGCATTGAGTGATTTGGCTTCATATCATGTATTGACACAAGCGCTAATTGATTAAGTGCATGTGTCATCTCTTGGTTCGGCACTTTATTCTGTGCTTGTGCGTGTCCCTATAAGATGTGTAGCCAGGATGCTGAGAATCAAATGCATATCTTTTACTGTCATCAGATCTTCTTTTGCTTTTACTGCCTAGTGCCTTGCTCTTATTCACCTAATTCAATATGGCATATGTACAGGTGTCTCAGGATGGCAACTCACCGTTCACTTATGTCATCATTGATAACAAAACGTGAGAACCTCATTTTACTCTCTCTCTCTCTCTCTCTCTCTCTCTCTCTCTCTCTCTCATGCGTGCATGCACTCCTGTTTCTGGTTAGTTTTTTCATTGTATATATTCATTTTCCTATCAATGCACATCCAACATCCTATCAATGTCATTTACTTTTCAGCAAAACACGAACTTGCATACATACCCCAGGCCGTCCAACCTTGCTACCAGATGAACTTCCTCTGTCAAGTTGTCAATCTGCCCTTGATGAAGCAAGAATTGTCTTCTTTGATGGAAGGTTTCCTGAAACTGCTCTAAGGATCGCACGAGAGGTGATTGGACTGCTATTTTGCATGTTAATACTTCTTGTGCCCCAGCTTGTAATTCTTTTGGCATGCTTATCAACATATGGTTCACTCTCTGGAGTTTACATTTATATGACACATGCAACTTCTGAGTTTGGTGTGGATATTTAGAGATTGATAATTTGTACATTGAGGCTTTTAGAAGAAGTAGTATTCCAAATTGAGATTGTTCTCATGTTGATCATCAATTAATTGCACTATGTTGACCATACCCTTTTTTTTAGGTCATTTTGATGGGTACACTTTCACATTATTTTTTGTTCCACATATATAACTGAAGTGGTTGTTATGAGAAAGCAATGGCTTGATGGAACGGAATGGAATCTGTTCTCCATTTTTCTCACTAGGCTTTTAGCATGAATGTGATTAGATGAAAAAACCAAAGAGTGTGGTTCAATTAGTCTTTGACTTGGAAGCGTCTTCCAGTTGTGTTTTCTACACGTAATTATGTTTATCAGGGGCTAAAAGACAGTATAATTCTCCAGTGCAGGCTGCCTCCAAGCATATACCAATTTTAGTAGAAGCAGAAAGGTTAAGAGAAGGATTGGATGATCTTTTGATAGTGGCTGATTATGCAGTGTGCTCAGCAAAATTTCCCAAGGCAAGCACTTCTCTCTTAATACTACTATTTTGACATCGGTAGAGTGCATGGTATGTCTAACTCTTGGGAAATATGGTTGGGCTATTGGGTACTTTTAGCTTCATGGCTGTAACCATATTTAGCTCTTTAAATCTTCATTTTCTCTTTGATCTCTTACAATAACAGCCATTGAATCGCATGGATAGACCTTCAATCTCTGTTTTTAACATCAAAATGCAGTTTGGAACATTGGAACCGAGGAAAGGTACTTTAAAGTGAAGTCAAAGGGTTACATATCGCTAATTGTTTAATTGGTTTTGTGTTTAAAGTGTATTTTCAAAATTTAGTATCTGTAAAATGGCTCTATTTTGTTAAGATAGGAGATATATGTGGAATTTTTTGTTCTATGTCCAGGCCTGGACAAATGGAGCATCCATTGCAAGGGCACTGCTTTCCATGATGAGTAGGCTGCCAAATTTGCAATTTGTTATAGTCACCATGGGCGAAGATGGATGTATAATGCTTCAGAGAAGCGTGGATGGTCAGTTTACAATTTTTTTTAACTGGTGATATGCACGTTATTTGAATTACAGCGTCTTTGTCCAGCTAATGTTTCACTGGGACTTTCTCCATGGCAGATGATACTGACTCTGGAGAAGCAGATGTGGACACTTTGTTGGACTCACTGAGGCTGAAAATCCCCGATTACATGACACTGCCAACATGTATTTTGTCGGTAACCACATGTCTCATTTAGTATCAAAGTTTCTTTCATGGATGCTTAATCAATGTTGTGAAATTTGCAATTTGAATTGTGAGACCATAAGATCTCAGGTTTTAAATAGGTTGGGACAAGTCAGCTAGTTCAGAAAACATAAAGAAGTGATAACTGGCTAAAATTGTGTGTTGGATTATTGAAATCGTTAGAATCTTGGTATTGGAAGCAATTCTGACAGTATCAGGTTTAGGGCCTTCTTCAATTATTTGCACAGGGAATGTCCAAGCCCCAAAAAGTAAAGAATGATCTTAACAGTGCACTTCAGGAAAAGACTAGAACTCAAATTTAAAAGACAATGTCTCTCGCATTTTGTTTTTCTTTTTAATCTTTTGCCTGTTACCTCTCTCTCTCTCTCTCTGTGATGTCATTTTTCTTTTTGCTATGTGGCATTCCTGATTATGCTGGTACGAGCTCAGATGATGAATACCCTTGTTTAATCTTTTCAAAGCAAATGAAGAGAATCCAGAGCTTAAGATAGAATGAGAGGTTACCATAAACAAAATAATGTTGTGACATTGAAGCTACATAGATGGGTATTTGTTATGGCTTTTATCTGTTAATTGAAATAGAAGAAATGGTAATTTGCTTTTCCGATTTGTAACTTGAAAAATAGGTCTCAGCTCCTATTTTCCTGAAGGAATGATCATATTTAATTCTCTTTTGATTTTGTGCTTAGTAGAATTCAAACATCTTGAGTATGTAATTTCACAAATGTAACTTAGTTTCTTCTCAGCATGGGTGCAGATAATGTGTCACAGAGATTACTTAATCATGTTTCTTAATTTTGTTGAAGCTTTTCAGTGGATTAACTAGATAACTCTAAGTTGTCAAATCACTTTAGGATGCTATTTTCTGTCCCTCATATCAATTTTAGATGAATGTCTGATTTTGACTAATTTGTGCTTTAATCAAGTGTCTCTGCTTGAAATGCAGTCTGTTGCCAAAAGTAAACTACGTTTATTGCAATTATGCATCAGATTTGTTGATCTCCCTTGCCCCATTAGGCTGGGTAATGGACCTCTATGCCCCTACACATCAAGTACATATGAAGGGGAATTCAACAACTATTGCTGTCCTCTAGGCTTTGTATTCTTAAACTTTTTTTAGAGTGATTAGTGATTACATCATTCGATGTGAGTTCATGATGTTCCTCTAATCTGGATTTTCTGAACATTTGGGCGGTTGCCATATTTATAGCTGCATCATAGAATGCAGATTTGGCTGGTCTCCAGAATTTTGGAGGATTTGGTACCTAGGAGTCATGAGCCAATCCCCTATCCAGAAAGGGCCACAATGACACGACAACTACGAACTTTCACACAGGGGACAAAATTTTCCCCGACTTTCATGAAAATCCAAATAAACCCACGAATTTTCACCCGAGGGACAAAAATCCCCACAGTTTATTTGTCCACGCAAATGAGTGCAAACTGAGGTGGCACATGGCTTGGCCAATGGTGCTGATGTGCTGCCACAAGACATGTCAGCTTGAGGCAAAAAACCCCATGGACACATTAGCAAAAGCCAAACAACTCTTTTTTCTACTAATCTATTTCTCTAAAGCGTCACAGTTAGGGTAGCACCTTCATATGCAATATCACTTTTGCTTGGACAGAAAACTTAACCACTGGCTATTTGGTCCTTTGAGGTAAAAGTTTGTGAGTTTTTTTGGGTCATCTGAAAAGTCCTGGTACTTTTGTCCCACAGGCAAAATCTTAGGCCTTTTCTTTTTTACACCTTTGTCCATCAACAAAGTAGATACCCGGATTTCAATCTGCTGAAAAATGGACTTCCAGGGGCAGAACAGGCTTCAGTACTTGTCTGGTCTTATGTCCCTATAAATTATTATACATCCTGAGCACATATCATCTGTTTTTTGTTTCAAATAAATAGAGTTCTTTTTTCCAATTGAGAAGATTGTATTTTATCTGAGGCTCAGAAATTCTTTTTGTCCTCTGCACTATTGATTGACATTGGTCATCCTTGTGTGCATGATTTGCTTTGTTTCCTTGACATATTTTGATATTTTTACTAGAAGCAAACTGCTTTTCTTTGGAGATGCATCTCCTTGTTTGCTGCTTGAATGCAAGTTCTCTACATTGGAATTTAGTTTAAACAAAGACTAATTATAGCCACAGGAAACGGCAATGTTCTTTATATAATGATAATATCATGGCTTTCTTTTGGTTTCTTTTAGCCAAAGATGAAATTGACAGCGAAGGAGATTGGCACTGTGAGTGGAAGGTTATATCTGGGAACAGCTGAAAATATACCATCGTCAGAACTTGTCGATACAACGGGGGCTGGGGATGCATTCATAGGAGCAACTTTGTATGGTACAGTTTCCCGCCAACTTATTTGTTAGCACACTAACGTGTGCAATGCTATTTTATTGTTTGCCTGTGACTCGATGTTCTCTCCCTCTCAAATCTTTTGCAGTTTTAGACAAGTCTGCACTGAGTAGAACAATTTGTCTAAATGAAACTATAGCCACATCCCACTTATATATATTTCAGAGGTTTTTATTTTTCCTTTTCACCTATAGTTAGTGACTTTATTTTATTGTTTTCTGCTTTAAGTTCGAGAGATAATCATCACATGGAGCGGTCATTTTGGGTTACAATCAAAACATACTGTTAATCATCTTCATCGCCAGAGAAATATTGGTTTGAGGTTCTCTGTTTTGCGGATTTTCTCTGATGGAACTTTGACCGAATCATGCTGTGATTTCATATGATGCAGTCTCTCTATGGGTGACATGCTCATGGAAGAAGATGGTCTTTTTATTTGCTCGAGTCGAGCTCTTTTGCTTGATTATACAACGTTCCCATGAATGTCTCATTGGCTTTTAATATTCGCCATCTCTCTCTTTGGACTCGCAAACTTTGGCTTCGTCAGTTCTTGCACGACTGACTTTTCCATCTGACGTCCACATGACAACCGTACAGCCTGTCGAGTTGAAGAATGCTCTCTTTGTTGTGATTATTGCTGATTCTTACATTCATCTCAGTTTCTTTCTTTCAATTATTGGCAGCTCTCTGCGCTGGCATGCCACCTGAGAAGATGTTGCCTTTTGCAGCTCAAGTGGTGAGTATTAGTGCCGCTTGATTAGCTGTGAATAATTTCCCAAGATGGATTTACCTTCATCTTGACCTCGCTGATGTGTTATGATTTCAGGCCGCTGCCAACTGCCGAGCTTTGGGAGCTCGAGCTGGTCTCCCTTACCGCACAGATCCACGCCTTACCCTTCACTTACAGTAAATTCTCTTGCCGAAAGAAAATGAGAACGACACCTCTCTCTCTCTCTCTCTCTCTCTCTCTCTCTCTCTCTCTCTCTCTCTCTCTCTATGTGCGTGCGAGCATGCACGTTTGAGTGGTTTTACGTTTCTAAAGTTTGAAAAACAATTCCTGAACGCATGGATGTGTTAGACCACGATGGTCGTGGGCCCTCGTCGTGATTGACCTCATGTTTATTAACTTCGCCGAGGAGATTTCTTTCGTGACAAACCATGCACTTGTTTCACATTCTTTGCACGTACAAATCTTGGAGTCCGATGGTGAATAAGCGGAACAGATCAAGTTCTCATTATCATCGAACAGTGAGTCCTCAAAATTTGAAGGTAAAAGCCTGTTACAGCAACAAGGAGACGATCCGATGAAAATGGAAATCGATGGAAACCGAGTCAATTTTTTCTCCTCACTGGTAAAATTGTCCCTTTTTCCCCGCCTTTTGGATGGGAAGTCAATTGCGAATCAGTTACTAACTATGGTCACGACATTTCTTTTTTTGGTCGTACTAATCACTATGTCACACGCCTACCGATGCGTAGCATCTAATGATTTGAGCCAAGAAAGAAAAAGGGAAAGAAGCTGTGTTCGGTGTAGCATGGACCACGTAGCTCAGTGTGTTGATGATATCGCTCGGTAAATAAATCGCGACTTCTAGAGATTCGACCGACGGTGGATAGTAAGCTAATGTTACCATCATCGAAGCTGCGTCGAGACATGATTCCGAATGCCATCTTGATTAGAACAATAATACAAGGTAAAACAAGTAGGTCGTTTTAAAAGGTCTATTGGGAATAAAACTTCCATGTATCGATAAGAGCAAACGCCACCCGATTTTCGTGAAGTCTTTCCCTGTCTTTATTATTTGTTTGGACGTCTTGGGGAGAAGTTACCAGAAAAGAAAAGAAAAACATCTTAAGAATCGTGGGGTGGTCTTAAAAGCGTCCAATGGAAATGTCTGCCCTAGGCTCGAAAAGAGGAGAACAGTCACGCCAACGTATCATTTGAAGGAAACTGCTCGAATTCTACGGGAGGCAAAAACCTCGAGTTCATCTCCAGATTACATACAAAATGCTCCCATGAAAACCACATTAAATCCCCCCCACTGACCACGGAGGACCATCAATTTTTACCATCTAGACATCGATAGCTATTACAAAGAGAACCGCCCATATCATTCCCGATTTCTGCCCCAAATTGTCAAATAGTTGCATTAGATTATGCTTTACTACAACAAGCTATCAGCCTTTGTGGGCAATCTCCTGAAGAAGCTCAGAGCGCGGCTGGGCAGCTTGCTTCGAAACCTCGGGGGCCTCAGCACGTACAGCCCCCACAGAGCCAGCACCGCCCTGAACGGCACCGCATAAAACCCGACCGAAGCGAAGAGGCAGGAGATTATGAACAAGAATGTCGCCCTCGGGTCGCGCCAGCTCAGGAGAGCCTGGAACCGCTCTCCCTGAGTGGCCATGTCGCCGACCACGGTCTGGATCCTCCCAGCCACGCTCCTGAGCCGGTCGTACCTCATCCTCACTAGCTCTGCGCTGCGGCTCGTGGGGAACGAGTCGAACTCCTCGTCGAGTTCGTCGGGGTAAACGCTCTCCGCGTGAGAGAGGCATGTGTCCATGTGGGGTGGGTGGCGAGGCCGGGACCGGTACCGCCAAAGACCCATCAAGGCCATGGACAGAAGCATGATGGGGAAAATGAACTCAGGGCAGCAAACGAGCCACAGGAAGACCACCACGAACAATGCCGAGTACACGGGCTTGTGCCAATTGCGGATCGACTCGATCCAGCGGTTGATGGCCACGCCGCCGGAGAGAACAGTCATCAGCCTGAAGAAGTTGGCCTTGCTCCTCCTCATGCTCCACTTGTGGGAGTCGTGGTCGAGCATGTATTCGACCACCTCCCTCCCCAAGGGAGGCTCAGCCCGGCTCAGCCGTGACGCCACCACATTCATGGCCTGGTATCTCAGGCTGTCCAATTGGTTCACAGACAACGGATGCGCGTAATGCATCTTTGGGAGCAATGGGATCGTGTACATATGCAGCATGTTGGCCATGTTAGCACAGGAGAATCGCACGGCCAAGTGAAGCTCGCCCATTTTCTTGACTCCTGAGGTGTGAAGCATCAACAGCGGATACGAGTGTGTGTAGACCCGGTCGGACTCGAGAGTTGATAGCCGGATCCTTACTTTCCCAATGCGCGCATCCCTAGGGCCAGCATTGCTCGCTATGTTCTTGTCGACCCGGGAATTATCGAACACTCCAACGGTGATCACAGTGCAGGGATCAAACACCTCCCAAGTGTATTGCTCATTCCACTTGGGCGCCAAGCTATCGACCACGGTCCGAGTCCGAACCCACTTCTGACCGTACTTAGCAACGCAGTATGCATCCGTCGATCCGCCCTTCCCTTCCTTGATTTTCATAGGCGTGAGGCCCGTGGCTCCGAGGATCCCCATTTCGAGCACGCCAATGTGAGGCTTCCAGAGCTGTTTCGCAGTCGGCCTAAAATCACTACAGTACATCGTCGCTTCATCTAGCACATGGTAACCACCATCAAGAGAGATGCGGAGATGAATCCTAGAACTGAACCTGGTCACGATCTTCGAATTGGTGGCGTTGCCGACGTGGTTGTCAAGATTGAACCACCTAGAAACCACCGCCTTATCATCGGTCCTCCTCTCGATGGCCGTTGCTGGGAGAAGCACCCGCCCGACAACTTCATCACGGCCAGGCCCGACCCGGTCCTCGACAGAGACGATCAAGTAATCCTCGAATGGCTCCGCGACGACAAACATCATGTCCTCATTCCAAAAAGGACTCGAGAGGCTCCGGTTCGGTGCAGCTGGCGAAACCCTCGTCCTCAAGGACTGGTTGCCCACCTGAGCTTTTACGCAGAGCTCAGGGAACCGGGCCATGGCTGAGCCCCGCTCCGCTGGAACGATGTCCTGAGCCTCGATGACGCTTAGGCGCAGGTACCACAGCTTCGGCGACAGATAAACCTTGGACTTGATTGAGCACAGGCCGTCAAAGTTCACGTTCGCTGACTTGGAGTGCCATGCCTCAGCGAACGCCTCGTCGGCCTGAGTCCCGAACCAGATGGAGATCATCACCTCCCCAGACTTCGCCTTCTCGCCCTTCCTGTCCTCCATCCGGTACCACTGCGGTGCCAGCGGGCTATCGGGAGGGACTCTCTTAGGGACTTCATTGAGATCGAACCAGACACGACCCAAGAACTCATCTTTATTGCTCTCTTTCACGAACACCTCCACGACTGAGGACTGTACGCAATCCTTTGAAAAGGCGAAGACTTGGTTCCATTCGACACCGTTCGAGCTAGAAACCGAACCGACCCTCTTCGTGATGCCCCTGTAATTACCGAGCTTGACCTCGGCCGCCAACTCGCCCCCAAGCCCGAACGGTGTCGAGACCTCCTTCGCCTTCACGACCTTCACGTAAAGATACTGCATTTGCTCGACAAGGTCGTAGGTCGAGCTCATCTTGTCTTTGCTCGTGGGCCCGCCCCCTAGGCTTGGTCTCGTCTCTTTGAGCAAGAACTCGCTCGACCCACCGCCCAAATATCCGCCCAGAACTCCACCTCCCCCGCCACCTCCCGTCGCCGTGACGGGCCGCGGCGCCGCGGCTATCACGACCGGCTTCATCTCTCCGGGGCCCGGCTCCGCCTGCTGAGCCTGCTTGCTCGGCACCTGCTGGCCCATCTTGCTCTGTTCTTGCATCAGCTTCTGCTGCTGCTGTACCGAAAGCAAGGCCGTGCTTGGTTGGTGGTGCAGCTTCTTGCTCTTTCTCTGGATCACAGACGACGACGACGACCCGGCACCGCCGTTGACCGCCTGGCTCTTCACCTCCTCCCGCGTCGACAGGTAAAGCTTCAGACTTATCTCGCCGCGGATGTGACTGAAGAGGCTCCTCTTGTCGAGCGTGAAGAGCTGGACCACCTCCTCGCCTTCCCTGGCGACACCGGAGCCGGAGATCCGGACCTTGCCGAGGAAGTTGCGGCTGTTGCCGGACCTCCGCTCGTTGAAGATGTTGACCTCAAGGGTCCGGTAGGGGAGGTCGGCGGGGTCGGCTAGGTGGAAGACGAGGCGCTCGTTCCAGACGGGGTTGAGGTCCTTTTGCTTGACCTGGGTTCGCTGCCGCTGGTTGTCGAACTCGACCTCAACGAAGGGCGACGAAGAGCCCTCGCCGTCCTTGGGCATGAGGTTGTGCGCCGCCACGACCTCCACAACCAGTTTCTCCTTGCCGGAGACGCCGGTGGTGCCGGTGGCATTGCTGTTCATGGCGCAGAGAGAGAGAGAGAGAGAGGGGGGGGGGGGGGGGGGGGCTGATGGAGCAGTGAGAGTTGGTTTGTGTACAGAAAGGCGTGCTTAGACTGAAATGACGAGACGAGAGCATGCATTTTGAGAAGGAAAAAGGAGGGAGAGGAAAAGGATACGCCCTCTTTTTTTTTTTTGGTCTCAGCGTGGAGGCGGCGCGTGGGCAGGACGCACCAATGGGGTTGCTTCGGGGGAGCCGATTTTGGTGACAGAGTGGATATGCTGGGCCCCACGTTTTTGGTTTCTTTAACGTTAACATATAAACCTTTTTCATTAAATGCTGGTTGGTTTTGCGCGAGGTTTGTTGCCCGTTTGGGCGCGTATTTTCACCCACCAATTAGTTTCGCAATCCAGCTTTATTTATTAAAAAAAAAGCCAAGCACAAGAAAATCAAATAAAACAAACCGTTTTGAAAACAATTTCCTGCAAAATTCATTCCTCATCAAGCACGGAGCTAAAAGTATTCAAATAAATAACCTATAGCAAATATCATCACTCCAATATTGTTCGAGCATAGAAAGCGCAACTTCCCATCATCCTATAAAGCTAGTTATCAAATTCGCTTCTGCCGAAGCTCTCTATATCCAAATGCACTTTTTATTTTTACTGTAAAGCAGTCGATATTATCTTTTTAGTAATTTAATCAAATCTCGTTACGCTATATCGATAAAGCCACCAAGTACTATGATTATACTAGCGAAGCCCTTATCATCCTAGTCATCCTAAGTCACGTGAAAAGTATGAAGGAGTCACGCAAATGATGACCTCATCATAACGCCAGCCAACTCCTTACTCATTAGCCATTCTTCTAAAGAGCCAGAGGAGAGCATTGACGCGAGTGGCTCCAAAGCCGTACGTGGATCATTCAATGGAGCGGTTGACTTTGACCGGTGCACACGAGACCAACGCGTGTGAGCAGAGTAGGGAATACTAACCTTCGCTCGTACACACGAAAGTGGGGGAGGGAGACACGTGGCATTTGGCGACGCGCCTGTGAAATCGGACCTTTTTCCAGTCGAGCAGGTCAGCAGGCTCAGCACGGGGCGTGCCAGACTCTTACAGAGGAAGCCCCAAAAGCCCAAGGCCCTGTTCTTTTCACACCCTCAAAGATTTAAATAAATAAATAACAGCGGATAATCTCGAACTCGGAGTCCGAGGTTCTGGAGCGAAATTTGTTTTTCTGTTTTTTTTTTCTTTTTCGCTTCCGAGGAAATAGTTTTTAATTTTTAATGCCTTTTTTTATTTTGCGATTTTTGAGAATGTTTCGCCGCGCGTGCCAGGATGGCAGTCGCTTGGGCCCACTCAGCACACCTGGCTCCCTCGCGCTTTTCGTGGGGCCCACCGGGATCCGATTGGTCGCCCCACGAACTCGTCAGGCCCGTCCTATAGTTCGAAAGAAAAGAAAGACATTGTCGTCCTTAAGATTTGCGTGTCCTTTTAAGTACTCCCTACTCCTTTATCTTTGTGACCCTGCTTTATTTTTAAGCTCTATTTCCACTTTATTCGACGCGAAACCTGTGTAACTTTGTTTCCCGATTAAGTAGAGAGGAGAATTTCGATGGCTCGAATTCGAATCGCGATTACGTGCTTTTCCTTCCGTATTTTTGGTAGATCATTAGATTGCGATTTGGACTGTCGAGAGCAAAGATAACAATGTAAACTACAAACATTTAACAATAAGCAGAGGTAAAGAAGTCGTCACGTCATTTATTAGCGATCGAAATATGGCATGTTAGTTAGGTAACCGATGGACAGCTATGCCAACCGTCATTGTTGCTTATACATGCTAGTTAGGTAACCGAGTTCAAAGTCCAAACGGTACTTGCATTTCTACTATGCTATGATCCGAATTGATGGGACAATCGACATTCGAAAATCGAAGATTGTCTCCGGTCGCCCAACGGATCATTAAAAATTCAGGTAAGTTTATGAAAAGGCCAAGGAAAATGAGAAATATTTTAAGAAGGGAGAGCGCTAAATGGCTAATAATCAATAGTATTGGAGAGAGATCATAGGCCATGGCCCTATCTACTTGGGGGTCTGAAGGGGGCTACTGGTCGCCTATCCCGAAAGGCCAAAAAGAAAAGGCCATTTCTTTCTTACAAGCAGATGTCGGGTTGCGTTTCAGCTCCAGCCGTCCTCCTCCGGTGCAAGCGTCGGTGACCGCCCCACTCGCGGTCCCACGAAGGCGCGCGTGCGCGCGGAGAAGAGGAGGCGAGCAACGCCCGCGGCGGCGCGTGGGGGTGGGGAGGAGAGGGGCTGCGGGGCCGACCGGGCCGTTGCCCTCCTGAGAGGCGGTTTTGCACGAACTTGTCCTTGCCTGCTGCTTTTTCACGACCTTTTGTCGCTCCTCTTTTGTCGGCTTCTTCCTTCCTTCATTCCTTTCTCCCTCCTCTTCGAGGCATCTGCTGGGGGCAAAGCTCAAAGTCAAAAGGGAGCAATCGTCCCAGCGTTAAGGGAGCGCCGTACGGATTAAGTGCGCTTTTCAATTTTTCAAAAAGCCATCCCAGTCGCTAATCTTTATATATTCCGAAAACATTCTTTCACGTACAATCCTATTTATCTTTAAAGCATGCTAAAAGCCCGGAAAAGTCTCCGATATACTGTTTTCGGATTTTAATGTCTATTAGCTCTTGGGCGAGATGGTTTGGCAAGGGGTCGTAGACGATCGTTTCGTATTTCGCTCCTTCAAGGTGTGCCCTTTCTCGTGCCAATCGGTCGCTATAGTGGGATGAGAATGTTCTGCACGTGCTATAAATAGGGCACGGTGCCGGGATACATGCGAACCCTCTCGACATATCGAGGTTGAATGATTTTCTTAGAGGCCACAATAAAGATTGGCAGTTTTTTTTTTCAAATTTATAAAGATACGTATTTCCCCAATTGAAAACCTTTTTTGATTTTAATTATCAATTGTTCGTGAAACAAAATGGGATTAGATAGCCTAAGATGTTAAGCGGCGAGTGCATGTGAGATTGTGATCCCCGTCCTTACCCTATACTCGAGCGACGTGGAACTCTATCCCTTTGATTCAGATCCACATATATTTTCATAATTTGTACCGGTCCAAGCCTGCCTTGGCATGGTTAACATTATACAGCAAATTCAATATGTTCCTGCTTTCTAATCTGCTCAATAGATATGCCATTGATTGAGCCCGTATGCTCCCACTCCAGAAAATGCCCAATTGCGACTCGGAATTCATCCCTCGAGAGATATGCCCATGCAAACCAAAGTCCGATACTCTTATCAAACGCCGAGCGATCCCTTTACATAATCATCTCCTAATCCTCTCTGTTCCTTCCATTTTCACTAGGAAAGGAGAGAAATTTTGATGGACCATCATCCCCCACCGAGCATTTCACATGGGCTTGCAATCATACCACGTATGGACCACGAAGCAAATTGCTCAGCATTGTCTATGTTTAGTCGGACCACTAGCGGACCATCTTCATCCTCTGAAATGGTCGAAAATGGAAATCTGTGACGTGGTCCAGCAGATCCGTGGATGTACAAACTTCGTCTGTGTCCGAACAGGATGATAGGGCCCATGGTCGATTGATTGGCCCAATTTTGCTCAGTCGTTCACCTGATTAGGCCTGCTAAACATGTGCAACATTGGTCCATTGGACTTTGGTCCCCTACTCCATCAATTGTGCAACAAAATCAGTCATCTGCCTATGTTGGGCCCGATTTCCTTTTCTTTTTTCCTCCCTTTTTTCTCGCTCTGAAATTAATCCGGATTGTTCTTCAAGAAGGCAAATCGAGTTATTTATACTTCGAGCTCGTGCCACGTTAGTTGTTTTCCAGACCGACCATCAAAGGTCTCGCCTATATAGAAGAATGATTCTAAAAAAGATCTCGATCCGTTTCGAAATACTAAAGCGGGCTCATCCCCTCCCTTGGTCGATGCTCGATCATGGCAAAGATCAGAACCTCTTAAGTTAAATTGCACTCTTTGAAGCATTGACAGTAAGTTGAAGAATGGATGGAGGTTTGCGGGGTTGGTGGGACTGGTCGAGAAGACATATGATTGAGGACGTACCAATTATCCAATGCACATGTTAGTTTAAAAAGCATCAGTTGACTAATTTCTTTTTTGGGGGGTTTCATCAATGGTCTCGTGAAGTTTGATGATATTCCAAGTTGTGGTTAGCAGCAATCGGCCGGCTCCATGTGGTCTCATGTGTTCCCAAGATCTCTCTCTCTCTCTCTCTCTCTCTCTCTCTCTCTCTGGTCAAACCCTAATGTTGTTGTTGTTGTTGCTGGTGTGGTGATGGAGCTGTTGTGTAAGCATATATTCTGGGTGATGCATGTTCCTGATTCTGCATTGAAGAAGCTCATACATGTTCTGGAGATAAGGATAGTGATCCAGAAGCTAAGCAATATAAATATAAAGTCCTTATTCCTGCGGTTAATGTAGTTATAATAGCCAGGAAGTTAGTTAACGAGAATCTTGTATTAATAAAACAGGGCTGCTGCAAATGCTTGTCCTAAATTATGCTTCTGGTCAAATTTGGCCCTGGTATTCAGCACATGGTCAATGTGTGGTCACCAAGCAGTCACATGGCCTCGAGGGAATAGTGCACGGTCAAATAGATTTTCACCGGTTGTTCGAAATTTCATTTGGTCTTCTTCTTTTTCATGTGATGATCACACATGGGATCCCGATAAAGTAATTCGGTCATAAGTAGATCGAGCGTCTTAATGAATTTGAAACATGAAACGACATATAAAATAGCCAACCGCACCGGATCTCCTGACTTCCGAGTAAAGAAATTCTTCATAAATTCACACACATCATACATTGGACGAGCTTTTCGAAACCGTGAAATATACTATCCAAAACTCGAGATGCATTAGTTCTTTCGGTTTACAAAGCACCAAATCGAGAATCTTCCTTCTTCATTTCCGCTAAAAATGAGAGAAAGAAAGCATGCAGAGAAGGGAAGAAAGGGAAGAAAGGAAGAAGCAAGAGAGGGTGTTGGGTTGGTCGAGGCACCAAGAATGCTCCCCGAATCCCAACTTTGACTTTCTTCGTATGGGAATCAGGTCATTTCCCTTTGATTCTTATTCCCCATTTTTTAAAATCTCATTTTTCCCTTTTGTTGCAAGAGGTAGAAATTAGGGAAAATTAGGGTCGACGACATTTCGAAGAGGATCCAGATCCCCTACTTTGCATTAAGAGAGAGGGGGAGTGGGCCCCACTTTAATAGGGACCCATCCTTTTATTACTCTTTTAAAGAAAACGATCAGACGGCTGCCTTGAAGAGAGCAGCTGCAGAGCTCTGCAGCTGCTCTAGAGCATACAATCCACTTCTTTTTGAAGGAGCCACCCGATAGGATCGATCCACCATGTAAGGCACGTGGCGAGTGGCCGGGGCAATTTATGTTGGGCGGCCGCTAAAGAGGATCGATCCATGTGATGGCGGAGCTCGAAACGAGACGTGAACACGGAGTCTATGATGAGCTCGAGAAGGCAAAGGAGGGGGGCCACCGTTGTTCCTGGGAAGAATCAAAATTCCTCTTCTTTTTCTTTTCCGTTATTAATTATTTCTAATGTTCTGGAGGAATAATCGAGGCCTCGGGGAAATGAAAATCTTGGGGAAATTAAAAAATCTATCATTAATGTGGGATCATCATACATTCTCTTAATCTTTTCTCCTTTAAGGGCTATTGAGAGCTGTCCTTTGGGAGGAGCAAAGGGATGGATGTGTGGTGGGAGGCCGATGAGGTTCTTCTTGGGAAGGTGAGGATCTCGTCCTCCATGAAACGTCCTCCGTAAGAATGTTCTCGAGCTTATCGTGCCCAATCAAGGTTCTCTCTCTTATATATATGGATATCTATGAATGAATTGTCTTTTTGACAAGAAGATACCCCGATTCATTAATAAAATGCTTCGGAAGAACAGGAAATTCGAGTCCGTCGGATCGGATCCGATTGAAACATCAAACTCGAGAGACCCATGTGAGATTTGTTTGATCTGGTTTTGACTTGACTACTGCCAATAAATAAGACGGGTTCTGAAAGAATATCATGAAGAATGATATTTTCAGATAATGAATGTGAAGGAGATGCCACTGCACTGTCACAAGACCAACGGGATCAACCGTTAACTTAGAATCCATATCCCTCGTTTACTGAGTTACAGCTAATATCAACTACCTTCCATGACCGGTCCTGATGGTCTCAGCCTCATATGCCTAGAAACAGTATAGATGACATTAACGTAATTTTGTAATTTTTTAAAATTGAAAATCGAGAAATCCGTATGTCGTGGCGCATTTACAATAGTGTCGTATTTGAATTTTTCTTAAGTGGCGTTTTGTCGGTTTTAGTGTAAATAATTTGTCACGTAAGAAAAAGGAAATAGAGAAAACATTACCAGCACCACCTCTCTTCCTTGGCCGCAGCTCATGAACGCATGGTAATCTCCCCCAAATCCTAATCCAAGAGAAAACCCTCTTATTAAAAATTTCGAAAATTGAATTAATTATCTTATAATTCGGGATTTGTGGAAGTTTCGCAGTAACCATGGAAGGGGCGGCATCTTGGATTACGAGAAGCCATTTAAAAATAAGTAAATTACATACTGCGGATATTATATCAAAAATAGGTTGCAAGAGTTTGTGCCACGTGCCTGGCTCCGATAGCGCCAAGTGCAATGCTCCTGATGTGGCACCTGGATGGGTATTTCTAGATTTTGACTTCTGAAGTCAGTCTTACTGATATTACCGACCCCCCATGGTTTAAGCTTAATTAATTGATTTGATTAATCGAAAGAAAGATCACAAGTACTGATTCGAAATGCTCTCCATCGCATTAATGGGCTCCATCATCGGTTCATATTGCATCATTCCATGTTCTCCATCATATGCTTGGGAAATAAATATTAATCGTTCGAAGATCCTAATTACTGATAATTAATTGCTTAACCAGGATTTGTTTCGAATTTAATTATTCATCGTAGATCCACATTCCTCGATCTAGTCACAACACAAACTCCTAATCTATGGGACACACCTAGCGGTTGTTAGATGACCACGCCTCAAGTTTTGACAATAAGATACTGATAACATTTTGTATTTCCATAATGAAAATGCAGGCTATTGCATATTAGGTTTACAGTCCATGCTAATTTTTCAGTAACGATGACGGGTCTAATAATCAAAGTAGAGTTATTCGCTTGTGATTTAAATTCACTAAAATTAAATTCCAAATAAACCGTCCATTGAAATTGTTCAGACAAAACCTTTGCCACTTATATAGAATTATTATAAAGATAATTTACTCGATACAAAAGCAAAAACTATTAACCTTTTATGAGGAATTCCTTCTTCAAAGGGACACGTATAGTATTTAGGTTCTACTTAAGTTTCACCCATACCAAAGTTTCTCATATCTAGATTATCTACTAAAGAAATGTTCGAGAAAGCTGTGGGCCAAAAACAATTGAAAGTGAGCCACATGAGTCTGAGACGAGAGGAAATTTCCTTGAGAAGGCAAAGGAAGATCTTCCCAAGAACTTTCTTGAGATCCTAATGTGCCCCTCTAGATTCAATCAGATTTTCGCAGGATAGATTAGTCCGACTTTGCCTTAGGAGTTTGCTAGCTAGGGTCGCCATGTGATCCACATCTTCATCATTCGCAATTTTGTAGATGGCATAAAGCTAATGAAACTGGGGCTCCCTCCCTCTCCTTAAAGTTCTCTAGGGCCGGACGATATTAGTTTATGAGGGTTTTCTTGGCCATTATTAATTTGCTATTGGCAATTAATGATTGGGGTGGCTGGTGAGATCCTCCCATGAAACCTAAATCAGAGAGAGAGAGAGAGAGAGAGAGAGAGAGAGAGAGAGAGAGAGAGAGAGAGAGAGAGGGAAATATTTTCTGATAATAGGATGTGCAAATATTCTCTTTTCCAATTTTAGGGTTTGACCAAATAGCTTTACGCAGAGAAAGGCTAGGTGGGGGAAGAGCCTAAGCCAGCTCAAAAGGGTGTAATTAATTAAGAGCTAGGCCTAATTACATTCTTCCTAATCTTTGGTTAGTTACGCTTTTTCGTACTCGGTGGAACAATGCATATGTTCCATGGATGCGATATTAAAGCTAATGCCTTGTTATTAGAAACCGGAAGGAACCGCATTCTCAATCAACGCGGACTTCGTTTTCGGACTTCACTCGTATTTCGCAGGAAAGTTTGACCTAGTAAGGACTCAAACGATGGCCGCAGGAGTTCTCCGTTCATTTAATAAGTCGGTTGAGCATCCCAAAGTATAGCTAGGTTGCTGCAAACTCGAAAGCAAATCGAGCCCGCAATCTCATTTTATTTACTTGCTGGTTGCTTCGTTCGATTCATCCACCAAGACGCGAGTTGCCCGCGGCATGTTATCGACATGCTAAGCCCCCCACACATGTATCGGTAGATGCTCATAAGTTGAGCCTGAATGATGACCGCCTATCGGGAATTTGCACCTCTTCTTTAAGCACACATTGCGAAATGATGGTCTAAGTTTACTCCCGATGCATGACTTGTGGAGAAACTTAAGGTTGGGCCTAACAAGCCCGAGGAATTGACCGGACGCGGTGACGTTCGTTTTGGATGGGAAAGTTTCGGCGAGCCACCGAATTGAAACGTTCCAAAGTCCAAAGACGAAAGGCGGGGAGTATCGCATCCCGTCGCGTCGCCCGCCACACGAGGTGGCACCGCCATTCACCCCCTTCCCAGCATCGATACAAGTAGTTTTTGCCGGGTAGGCGACGCTGGCAGCTCGCGTCGACAGCTCGAAAAGCAAAAGAAAACCTCCTGGCTTCCAAGAAGCATGCGACTTGATAAATCAAAACCCTAATCGACCTCACGTTGGAAACCGGGACTTTTTCCTCGAGCCTTTTTTCCCCTCACGCGTGACTCAAGCTAACGTACACAACTCACAACGAATGCCCTTTTGGCTCGATCGGGAACGTAAACAATGCCCACTTGGCTATTTTCAGACATTATAAATACGACCCCCCTTCCAAACTAAATCGATTCAAGTCGAATCTTTATTCAAGTACCCACGCCGACCACGCAAAAAGGTTCCATTAGGGTCAAGAGAGCACGGCCAAGAAGTTGCCATTAATGGAGAGGTTGATGAGAATGGGGGCCGGTTTATATGATGATATGATGGGGGGAATGATTCCTTCTCATCCTCAAAAAGTTCGGAGACTCTCATTGTCCCATAGCTGGCTTCGAGGCAATGCAAGGCTGGTGAAAAAAAAAAAAGCGAGGATGATAAAAAAATCATTCCTATGGCATCTAAATATTGTTTGGATTTATGGTGTGAAAATAACATTTTATTGGGGCCTTCACTTTCTCCTCCTTTGGTTTGATTAAATTGGTTTTATTGAATATAGGGCTCACTTTTCCCCCTCGTTTCCCATTGATCATATGAAATGACCTACCCTTCTAATCGTTCCAAATATATTATCTTGAACAACTAATACTTCAGAATAATGAAAAGTTGACAGCGGGTTATCGCGATAATTTACCGTATATTCCCGTATTTGCTTAACGTAATTTCTCAAATGCCAACTTTGAGCTGAGTTCGATATAATGTTGGGACGTGACATGCACTCAACAACAGACATTTGGTTTCTTTCGGTAATTTTCCTTAGCCCTAGGAGCAATACAATGTTCCTCCCTCGAAAGGAGGGAGCATGGGTGACCGAGGGGTTTGCATGCACATGACCGCTTCTTTTTCCCAAAAAATTCTTCACTCCATAAAAACTCCAAGTGGGTTTGTGGGGTACAGCCCTAGTTTTTCTCCAGCTCAAGCCTCTTCATCCATCGATTTGTTAAAAGCTTCGCTTGATGATCATGATCATATATGTATCTCGAAAGCACCGAGAAAAGGAAACCCTAATATTCATATCTCTCCCTTGATAACAACCCACTTTATGCCTCCACAATCATACGAGGACGCGTGTCAGACTAGGGTGCATTTACCATCAAAAGCTACTACCGAAAGCTTGTAATTTTTAGTATTTTTATCTTCAATCGAGTGCTTGTGCACCCCCATTCACAGTGTGATCGCAAGAAAAAGGCAACGGGTGTTTATTTTCTTTTAAAATCCGAGTTTCCATCGGCTTAAGATGCAAGCACGACAATGCACTTTCCAGCGGAAATTTCCAAGCAGCTCGTTGATGAAGTTACTGATTAAACTGTAGTGACGGTTTAACCGACCTGCTCGTTACACGCAGTGAGCTAGCTAAGCTGTCCATTTACGATGAGATCTTGTTTTGACATCTTCCCTCAAAACCCACTTCACATTATTACTGTAGAAAAAAAAGAAGCAATGTGAATTCACACTATTATCGTAGAAAATAGGAGCAATGAGATTAACTCAGTCTATCAATAGAGTGGCCTATCGACTCCGCTTTTCATTTTTAATTTTTTTGGCGTGCTCGGGTATATTCATGAACCCTCTTGGATTATTTAGCTTTCAGCACTCTCTTGATGCTAGGTATTGGGCTATCACTGAATCTACATGGTTTTCCCTAGATGAGGTGAAACGGGCGGTCGTTGAGGTTGCCCTAAAGGTCACAAACCTCTGCACACGGTTTTGTCATAGCTGAACCGACAGTAGGTCCGTGAAAATGGCGGAAAGAAAACCCAAAGAGTCATCCCGGTAGCCCAAGTAGTAAATGATATGCCCAAACGAGGCATATACCCCAGTACGCACCGAAGAGACAGAGAACGTTAGCCAAGGCGAACTCGTTACACCGACCTTCCTGTCTTACCAGCAAAAGAGGTCGGGTTGATTGTGCAAATCGTCCTTCATTAATCAGGGATGGATTAAAGGAAAGCTGATCGGAGAAATGACCCGCTGTTCTACCTTCTTTCTTAGTAAATATTGTTAAGGAAGCTTCTTGGTTACCATGCGCTTATGCAAAATTTGGAGTTATGCTTGTTGGCTTGGCATATTTTCGGACCATTATGTCAACCGTGGTTATTCATTCCTTTCCTTGGAATCAGAACCAAGGACATGCCATTCCATCATGAGAAGTTATCTGATGCATCGGATGTGGTTGGCGCAAAGTACATTTACCACATGACCTTATAGATATCACATGAGATTCGTGAAATTTGAAGAATCGCACATATCGAGCTTATGCCCTTCAGGCATAGCAAATAATTTTCTGTCATGCTTCGTTCCCTTCCTTCACTCATCTACATACGGACCGCCAAGCTTCTCAATCTTTTTCCAATTTAATTTTCTATTTATTTTTGTGGCCGAAGCTACTCACAAAGTTAGTAATATTAATAGCTAAGCAATGTACATCGTTCAAAGTCTTTCACACTATCATTAATGATGAAGCCTTTCCCTAAAGGCAGATTATTATATTTCCCTCTTTTCCCAAGGAATTAAGTAATTCAAAAACCAAAGCTCTCTTGCTATTGTACCAAATGAACTGCGGGATGACCGTCGCAAGTCCCATCACATGCAAGCCTCCCTCGTCCTCCCTATTTAAACCCCTCCTTCCTCTCCCTCAAAACCAAACAAGTCAATCTTCCAACATACAAGACACAAGCACAGCCTCTTCAACATCAAAAATACTCTTACAGAGATTCTTGACTCCCCCCAACCCGAAACAATGGAGAACATTTTCCGCCTAGTCGACCATGAGGACTTCTTTGCTCGCCGCTGCGTTTGGGTCAACGGGCCGGTCATCATCGGTGCCGGGCCTTCCGGGCTCGCCACCGCGGCCTGTCTTAGAGACCAAGGAGTGCCCTTTGTGGTCCTAGAGAGGGCCGAGTGCATTGCCTCGTTATGGCAAAAGAGAACCTACGACAGGCTCAAACTTCACCTTCCCAAGCAATTTTGCCAGCTTCCTAAAATGCCGTTCCCTGAGGACTTCCCTGAGTATCCCACCAGAAGGCAGTTCATCACGTACCTTGAGTCCTACGCAAGGCGCTTCGAGATCAGCCCCAACTTCAACGAGTGTGTTCAGTCGGCCCGCTATGACGAGACCAGCGGCCTGTGGCGCATTCGGACGGTACAGTCCAGGGGCTCAAGCCGCTCCGAGATCGAGTACATCTGTCGGTGGCTCGTGGTGGCAACGGGGGAGAACGCTGAGCGCGTGGTGCCAGAAATAGATGGGCTGGCTGAGTTCAAGGGCGAGGTCGTGCACGCCTGCGACTACAAGTCCGGCGAGAAGTTCACCGGGAAGAGGGTCCTAGTCGTCGGCTGTGGCAACTCCGGCATGGAAGTGTCGCTAGACCTTTGTAACCACAATGCTGAGCCTTCGATGGTGGTCCGCAGCTCGGTAAGCCACCAATTCTAATGCCATAAAGGAAAAAAAAATTCGAATGTTAAGACGTTATGAATGGAGATAGTTGATTCTAATTCGTGCATTTGATTGCTTGGCAATGAACAGGTTCACGTATTGCCTAGAGAAGTTCTGGGGAAGTCCACATTTGAGCTGGCTGTTTTGCTGATGAAATGGCTACCACTTTGGCTGGTCGATAAGATACTACTGATTCTGGCATGGTTGGTGCTCGGAGACATCAGAAAATATGGCCTCAAGAGGCCATCGATGGGACCGATGGAGCTCAAGAACGAGAGAGGGAAGACCCCAGTCTTGGACATTGGAGCTCTGAAAAAGATCAGATCTGGAGATATTAAGGTTGTCCCTGGGATCAAGAGGTTCTCAGGTGGCCATGTTGTGGAGCTGGTGAATGGAGACGAGCTCGACGTTGATTCGGTGGTTCTTGCCACTGGGTACAAAAGCAATGTCCCCTCTTGGCTTCAGGTTTGTAAAGAAGTCCTGTTCTTTAAGTTTTTATGTGATGGGCATGCGAATATCGTTTCTGTTTGACTTTTTTTTGGGAAAAAGTATAGACCTTTGACATTCTTGGTCTTGACCCAAATGGAATGTCAAAGAAAGTAAAAAAATTCACTGTTTTGGAAGTTTCTTTCTTACGTCGGGTCTTCTCATGAGGTCAATAGACTGTTGGACAAACTGGACTAATGTTGGTATGGTTACTTCTCATGGTATCAGGAAAGTGAGTTCTTCTCCAAGAATGGCTACCCAAAATCGCAATTCCCCAATGGCTGGAAGGGCAATGCTGGGCTATATGCAGTTGGGTTCACGAGGAGAGGGCTGTCTGGTGCATCCTCTGATGCCATGAGGATTGCTCAGGATATTGGCAAGGTCTGGAAGGTGGAGACCAGGCAGAAACAGAGGACCACTGCTTGCCACAGGAGATGTATCTCCCAGTTCTAAGAAACGTACATGATAAGCCGAAGTTTTTTTTTTTTTTTAAATTTTCCCCCCTATTTTGGATGATTATTTGGTTTATTCACCGTGTAAACAAGAAGAGAATGATAGCCAGACTACGCATACTGTTAAGAAAAATTAGAACAGCGCATAGTGACACAGAGGAAGAGCCCTCTCCCAAAAGCCCAGGTGTGGGCATTTTGTAACTCTAGGATGATGAGGCTTTTTTTTTCCTTGTCCCTTTTTCTGATCTGATATGTGTGAAGTTTTGTAAGACTATTGCCAACTGTCCTAAAAGCTTAAGTGAAGACGTTGATTAATATTTAAGTACTTTTACAATATGTGTATTAAATATCTTCTGTAAACTGACCTGTTGGTGAAGCTGAATGACACAGAATTTGTTTGGTCAATCTGTGTAGTTTACAAAGTTAATCCTGCAGAGATTCCTTTTAATAGCTTTTAATAGTCAACCGCTGTTACACGAGACTTCGGGTCAACATGCACTGGGTAATGCACGCAAAGCATTTCTTTAAGAACACTGTAAGAGTACCAAAACCGAGTAATTCCTGGACCCACTCATTACCTCTCTCTCTCTCCAAACATTACCGGTTCATATGGTCCACTGAACAAAACAAGACAAAAAAGAAGATAAAGTAAAGATCATCATCTCTCTTCCCTGTGGCTGCTGTGCTCGCTATCTTCTAGCATCTGCAACTGTAATGCATCAAAGCAGCAAATCCAATCGCCCACCTCGTAGCCAGCAGGAAGGAAAAAGGCAAAAGTGAAAGGTCCACCACAAGACCTGAACTTGGGATGAAATGTTATTGGGGTTCAAGTGGAAACGTTCTATGGATGATTAGTGTAAAATCAAAGAATGGATAACCTGTTTGGGGCCCAACATTCAGCTGCAGAAAAAGAAAAATCAAGAAATTGAAAAGAGAGAGGGAACTGGCGTCGCCCGGACTCGAACCGGAGACCTTCAGTGTGTTAGACTGACGTGATAACCAACTACACCACGACACTGACTAACCGCTGGTTCCCCAAATTAATAACATAAACTGATAACAATCAGTAGGTGTTTTTTCTCCAACCTTGGAGTACTGCTAGATTTTGATGTTTTCCTCACGCCCGTTCCACTTTGACGTTTATTTTGGTGTAATTCATTCAAGTTTTCAGTTTAAAAATCAAAACTTATAGTTCAAGTCTCATCAATTGCGTGTAAATTATTGCAAGTTGAAAATTGAAACTTAACCTATTCATAGAATGTTTTCTAAACCTCTAGATAGTCGAGTCTTGGTATTATATCCTTTTGAATTGTAAAAAGAAAGATGTGATTTTTTTTTTGTTCACCTTTTCCCTATTTCCTCCTTCATCTAATTATCGTACTCCAACGCTGGCTATCTGTTCCGGATGTAGCCCTCCAAAGTCCAACATCGAAGGGAGAGGTCCAATGAAGTGATTTGGAAGTCAGACTCGCCCCAAATGATCAACACAGAGTGATCATATTGATTATTTCTTTTTTAGAGACTCGGTATGCATGGATCGAATTGTGTCATTCTAAAGGTATTAGAATAGAATCCCCTTTATTAGATATGTGCTCAAGAATGGATTAGACACTAGTTAACTCAAGGAGGGTGGCAGTAATAATCGGGACGAGAAGACTTGAACGAGCTGTGACTTTTGGTATATTTTTTGGGCGGTGTTAGAAAACAAATAGAGCAAATCACACATTGACTAGAAGGAGAAAGTACGATGAAGATGTTGGTATTTCCAATTGAAGAGATTTAATTACATGTTAATAACCCATATTGGTTAAGAAATGTCTCGTCAAGCAATTCACAGGTAAGATTCACTTTTAAGTAGTCGCCATCTTGACTGGCTACTCTGATTTTTTTTTTTTTTTCAGAACTCGACTCGCAAGGATTGGCGTGGCTTGTTATACCGAGGATAGAGAGGATTCACAAGGAGTCTAATTTGCACTTTGATGACTAAGTGTTCAAATATTGGTGCAACAACACCAAACGAGACTATTTCCCTGCTGTTCATCGCTCTCTCTATAGTCAGAAAAGAAATCCTTGTCCATCCCTTTCAAAGACACCAAAAATGTTCCTCGGTTCGACTTGAATTTAAAGAGCGACCCTCGAGTCCTTTTCCTCGACATCCTTTGTGCACAGACACAGGAAACAGCTCACATGAGTCCCCGCCATGCCGAGTGTTTTGACAAGTCAGAGAGGGAAGGCAAAATACTCATCTCCTGGCCAGGCTTCTCCTGTCCTCTTTTCATGACCACAATTCTCGAAGTCATCAAGCTGGTTTCTTCGTCTTCTTTCCTTTTCTTTTTCTTTTCTTTGGGATGTCGGAACAAGACCTGATCACTTCATTAAATCACCTTCTTCCAACTTGCTCTCCTCTTTTGTTTGCTTTCACCCTACTCAGTTCTATCACGCCATAGAAAAGAGACATGTCTGCCCAGCACAATAAATAGCAAACAGATGAGACTGTCACTACCATACTCTTGGAGGCCCCAATCACAACTTATTTCAGCATCATCAGATCACTTTCGTTTAATCTGCTCTTCCCCCAACCCTTTCCGATTATACGAAGTCCGAATGATATAGTTATCTGAGAACCGCCAAAACCACCACAGATTTAAGGGGTTTACTTCTTGAAACATCCATTTAGTTGCTTCATTATACTTTCAAACACATGCATCGGGAAGTTATAGAGGCCGACACGAACTGAACAATGAAAATGAAACATCGAGACTGCACAGCTGCGGCAACAACTGCATTTTCTGATCCTATGGCCACTGATTGCTATGGATGAGCTCAAGTGAGCTTAACCCTTCCAAATTTACGTTCTGTCAACTCAATCAGCAATCTGTTCTTGCTAGGACATTTGCTACCAAAGGGATCAATGACACACATGGCATTGCCACCAATTTTCCTTGCTGAGATCCCATTATCAGGTCCCATTTTGCCCGTACTTCAGCAGCAGTTTTATGTCTGTGATGACACAGAAAGTCGGTCTTCCACATGGCAGTGTCGATATATGATCTGAGCTGGACAGATTGTCCTGCCCGGTGGGTACTTGTTTGTGTTGTAAGAAAACAGGAAACCAATTACAAGAATTTGTGCAGCCAGTGAATTGTAAAAACTTGACAGTAGCACCAAAGATATTGCAGGAACTGTTATGTGTAGGTTCTAAATGAGAGGTACTTTCATTGATCCTTTCATAATGCTGACTCTGAAAGCCTTTTATGGCAACAACTTAACCACTTGATGTTCGTGAAGCCACTCTGTGCTGTGGTGTCTTTATCCTTCTGTAGCAGGGCATTAGAAAGAGACGCCAATTCGACATCGTACTTAAGTGTTATGGTGTTGCAGAGATAACAATTCAATTGTAGCCCAATACAAAGTCACGCCAGCTATAGCTGAACCACTAGACTGGCATGCTGTGCATACATATTCGCCATATAAGACAAGCTTGTCAGAGTCAGAGCAGAAGAGTCTATAAATCCAGGCAAAGTTTGTTTGAGTAAATATGGCACTTGCTCCTAAGTAACAATGAAGCGGAAAGTGTATGTGTCCATGCAAATTAATCTGGAGACTAATCCATCGGTCAGACATGGATAGATAGCTAATAAAAAATACTCCTAGAAATTTCATGTACAACCTTAGATAAACTAATCATACCGAGGACATCTTATGAACTTAGATGATCTCAGACAGTATAGCTGAATGAAAACTCTGTTTCAATCATTAAATCGTTAAACTGGTGAAGCTAGCATTCACTGATTCACTAAATGAACGCCAAATGACCGCATAAATACAGGGCGCCCATTTATCCATCACACAAAAGGACTTCATAAGCCTAACGAACTAATCCACAAGTGGGGAAAGAGTACAAATAGCTCCACCACAACTTGTACGATTAGCGTTGCATGCTTTTTATGTCTTCTCTTCCTCCTTAAGCTGACTGGGGTTCAAGTTACTGTCAAATGAAAATTTTCCATTTCAAGAATGTTGCGATCCTCGATTCCATGAACGTGAGACCTTAACAGTTTGTGCAGTTGGGTAATATATAAAGGTCAACATCAGTGCATCAGACATTGCATGAACCATGAACTACGTATATACTATCAATGATCACTTCATGGCACCAACTCTGAAATCCTCTTACAGGTGACAAAAGATTCGACCCACATGCAAGCTCTCGAAGCCCCTGTGGTGCGCCAGAGCTGTCATTTCATAGTAGGATATTAGACTTTACATAGAGACACTCAGTTTAAGACCATAGCGGTCATGCAGTTGCATCATGTATCTGCAGAGATGATAGTACTATCTTAATCTGATATTAGAACGCACCAGCTATAATGGAAGTGAGTCAAATGAGTAGTCTTGCGCCCCGGTTTTCTGCAAGTACACACATATTCGCTACATTGGGTTTACCTGTCAAAGCCGAAGCAGAAAATCTACTCTTCCATGCAAAGTACTTTGAAGGAAGTCGAAGACAGCACTTGCTCCGACTTAGATGATTGATGCAGAAACTAACTTTGTGTCAATGCAAATTATCTGGCAACTGATCCAAACCGCAAGAGATAGTAGTTTGATAGGAGTAGAGAATAGTGATAAATAACCAATTAAAATTACTTCGAGAAGTTTCGGCCATAGCCTCTGATAAACTACTGAAAACAAGGACACTTCATCTGCTTAGAATGATCTCAGACATGACTGCTGAAGATGGACAAAGCCAGTTGAATTATGAAACAGGTGACATTACTTCATGAAATTCAATATCTTCACATGATTTTTCCCCTTTATCATCTAGCACCCACCCAGCTTCATCGAGCCCATCCGTCCACAGTGAGGTCCTAATGCAATTTGTTGCTATCATGCCTGTAAAACAATGTTCACCCATTTGTCCTGTGTAAGTACTCTGTGTTTCTGAATAGTTGTGCCATAGAGTGTCCGTATATGGATTATGGGTTGCTTACTCTGCTATCTCTTGATTACATCGCCTTTTGTCTTCTTAGAAAGCAGAAAGTTTTTCATGACAGTTCAGACTGCGTGAAACTAAGATTCTTGAATCTCACAAGGACATGAAAATTTTACATTGGAGATTAAGAGCATAGTGGCATGTGTTGTGTAATTCGCGATTAGTGCAATCCAAGATGGACAATGCATAGAAAAGAAACGATCCATTTGATCACTTCGCCGTTCTTTAGTATGGAAACTATGAAGCTGTAACGGGATAAAACCCAACCCAATATCACAAGCAGATCCTGAAGATTCAAGGTCAGTAAGGAGTTCTCTTACTTATGCGGACCCTGAGAGCTTCTATAGGGTTAGTGAACAAGAACTAGGCGCAAATCTATAATGGAAAACGCATCATACGTGAATGATGAACCTCATCAATAGCAACAAATATGCAACTTCCTCTCGTTTATTTCATATCTTCCAGTTCCAGACAATCAAGTTTTCAACATACCAACCTTATTCTTTACTATATTTGAATGACATTTATAATCACATTAGGACTGTCTTTACTCTTAATGTAAACCCACACAGACTGGAAATTTATTTGCAGAACTTGCTTACGAAAAGTAAAAAGTTGTCATCTAGACTCAGTCCGCGTGCCTAAACTGCTGATGCAGAAGATGCAATGAAGGTCTCCCTGCGGCCCCTGAAGTAGGTAACCATAGCATCATACTCAGGAAGGTTGCTTCCGATCACATCATGTGCTCTGAAATTTTGCACCCATCTGTGCAGGCGAGGATATTCGCTGGCTTCCAATAATTTCACACCAACCACTTCTTCCATGACTTGAAGCCACCAAGCTAACCATCCAAAGACCAGATCTTGCAACCCAATTTTGTCCCCTGCAAAGAACTTGTCCTCCTCTCTAAGAGCATGTTCTTCAATGGTTTTCAGGACTTTCTTGGCTTCTTTTGTTGCCTCGTCCTGTTGCTCCCCTGTGCTGTGAAAAAATCTGAAGAAAATCGGTGACTTCATCACCCAGAATGTTCGTTGTTAGAGAGTGGAAGGAGGATACAATTATGCTTATCGCTTTCTTAAATTATCTTCTCTAGCTCTTCAGGGTCTTATTCTTTGATATGAGTAGCATCACAAGATTTTCCACGATCTAATTAGAGAGAACTTCTACCGTTTTTCATGGAAATTCCGTTTTCCCTTCATGGTAAGCTTGAGAACGAGGCTAACGAGACACCCACCTAACTTAGTTCTCAGAAAAGAAATCTTGACTGAAGCGTATTGGAATTGACAATTCCAGGTGAAATTTCTGTGATTCAATGTTTGAAGATAACTACTGTCGAAACCAAAAGAACGACAATATTCAGGTGAAACTTCTGTGCAATAGCTAAACGAAACTGTTATGGGCTACTGATGCACCTGAAATATTTTAACAAATCTATCACCAAAAACAATTTCAATTTTGATGCTCGCAACACACCTTGTCCTCATGGAATTTGATCCAGAACCG
Organism: Melaleuca quinquenervia; assembly: GCA_030064385.1. Taxonomy (NCBI): domain Eukaryota; kingdom Viridiplantae; phylum Streptophyta; class Magnoliopsida; order Myrtales; family Myrtaceae; genus Melaleuca; species Melaleuca quinquenervia. The sequence continues at coordinate 4,051,535 of CM057728.1, read as the reverse complement.
GGCCATGGCCTTCTCGTAAGGATCCTGAGGAAGCAGGGGAACTTGTGGCCAGCACTCTTCTATGTACTCCAGTATCACAGTGGACTCCGCTAATGGTCTCCCTCCATGGATGAGCACAGGGATCTTCTTGTGAACTGGATTGCAACGCAACAATTCCTCGCTCTTTTTGCGGAGATCTTCCTCCACATACTCATACTTCACTCCCTTAAGCTTGAGAGCCCAGATGACTCTGCAACTGAAGGGACTAGGCCAAGCTCCGAGCAGCTTCACTCCCTCCATGAACCCCAACTTGTCAGAACAATGCCCCTGTTCTTACTGAGTCCAGTCTGTGATGGGTTGGTTTCTTATTGGAGCTATTTGAAAGTTTTCTAAGGACAAAGTCAAGATTCAGTTTATTGCTTTGAATTCTGTGAACTTGGGGATCACGCATTCATCATTCTTGTCCATTATTGTTCAGTCTTTGACTGCAGAGATCTTTCTGGAGCGTGGGAACATGGAAAGTTCAGCTCATTTGTTAATTACACCGCCTTCGCTTATATTTTTCTGTGCATAAATGACAATGGAATTGAATAATATGATATTTCACTGTTAATATGTTATCACCTAAATAGACGAAAGAAAAAATATTTTTTTTTTATGAAAACCATAAGTGAAATGCAGCAACAACAAAAAAAAAACACGTCTCTAGTTAAGGAAGACAGAGACTGAAAATAATAATATTAATAACGTAAGGCGGCAAGTTTGACTTGACTTAATTGTAAATTGAGTTTTTCCTTCTTGAGACTTTCGACCTACCGTTACATTTCTCATTTCTATAGTGAAAAAAAAGAAAAAGTTTTTACATTACCAAAAAAAAAAGTTTTGCATTATTCTCCCAATTATGTATATTAAGCTTCTCTCTTTCTTAACAAGAAATCACCGTCGATGATACTCAAAACTAGAAGCTAATTTTAGCATTACAAAATTACAAATTGCATTCCAAATTTAGTGACATCCTTCTTCCATGATAATCATTACAATAATACAATAATTACTCTTCTAATATAAAATAGTTTATGTATAAATTAATGTCGGGTATTAGATATTTGAGAAGTGTTTTGCTCTCACACAAAAACTAAAATTAATCTTGCTTTTTTTCTTTTTCTGTTGCAATCTCGCTATTGTCATATACTTTTCTATGAGTCGAAAGAGTCAAAAAAGCTGTAATCGAAATTGTTGACCAATAAAAGTTTTTTTGTTATAAATTAGCAATTGCAAAAACTTTAATTAGCTTCTTAACAACTCAATGTACAACAAAAAAAAGAAGAGTAAAAGCGGCAAACCAAAGCAATTAACTCTTTTCATTTTCCCCCCTAAATTGAAATAATTCATCGTTATTAATGGGGGAAAACAAAAATCACTTTTATTTATTTTATAAACCAAAACCCCATCTTGGCGCGCAAAATGTTCCTCTCCCTCCCCTTCTTCCACCACGCCATCACCCCCCGACGCTTTGCTTAGGGTTGCGATCTCGCCCATCATCTAATCCTTCTTCGATGGTTCGATCGATCGTGTTGTCGTCGAGGTCGGCAATGGAGATCATCGCTCGTGATGCGAACGCCAATGGTTCACCGCGCGCACGGGCTCCTGGGGGAGCCGGTTTTCGCTCGTTTAGGAGCTCCAGCACCGGTTTGGCCCCCGGGATAATCCCTCGATCCGGTCAAGGTATCGCTTCCCACGAGTTCCATTCATAGATGCGAATGGCTTCGTCTCTTACAAGTTTTTTCAATTGATTTGAGGGCTCTTCGCAGCGTTTTCCATAGTATATCGATTTGGGATTAGTCATCTGTAGAGTAAGTGCAGATTTTCGTTCCTGTCGGGAAGTTTTCTTTGCAGAACAGCGTGATGTGAAGTAACCAGTCGACCATTTATGTTTTGCGACTTTGTCAATTATCTTGCCTTGCCCGTTTCTTACCTTCACTTGTTGGTGCTTTTTAATTTGGGAGATGTTGATTCTTCCTTGCTTTTGTTTTTTGGGCTTCCATTCCTATGTTACGTTTGCTTACTTGGGGACAAGTTAGGCATGTTGGTTAGAACAATTTTCAATTTCAGGGAGTTTGGTGATCATGCTGTCCCTTTGTTATGGGGTTTTCTCTTGTAATTGGATCTGTTATGGAGTGCCAAATGCGAGATTGGAAATAGAATTTTGTTCTGTCATTGTATTGGATAGGATATAATCCAGTGCAATTAGGCAGCAGGTGTCAGCTCTCATCCATGAATTTAGCGTCCTTCTTCTCAATGTATGTATATGGCACAAACATACTAGAGCCACAACAAAAGTAAAACAAGATTTCTTGTTACGACAATGAGCTAAGAACTGTATTTATTTTCTTTATTCTGGTAAGAAACTGCAAGCAGAAAGAGAGTTAGGTTTGCTGATGATTGTGAGGAGAACTGCTTAAGCTTCAGGGAAGATGAAGCTGTAAATCAAGAAGATGCTGGGGTTCATATATGTAAGTTCACATGCATTTGATTGCTCTCTGGAGATGGGTAATAGTTGTTTCTTGCTAAATTATCTTGAAATGCACTATATTTAGTATGTGACGGTGAAGAATTCAATCTTATAACAAAAGCATGAATATAACACGTAGCTGATGCGCCGAAGACCTCTGAGTATGCATTTTTCAAGAAAATGAAGGAGAACAAAGGTCACAGATCGAAGTCCCGTTCCATGCAAAATGAGGCCACTCCAGCTAAGAAGTTCATATCTGATCACAATCCCAGCAGTAGGTTGAGCAACTTTATCTTGCCCACTTTGTAACCTGGAATGTACTGACTATTTTTATCTTCTTTTAGCAAGTACCCATGTGGTTGATGGCGTGCATGAGGAATCCGGTTCATCACTGCTTCACCAGGATGTTGCACCTAAGAATTTCCCCTCTTTTCAAGCTCCAGCCAGTAATGTTTCCAGAAAATCAGGTCTGCATTATAAAATTCTTGCCAGTGTTCTCCATAAGTTATTTGTTTGTGGAATAAACTGCATCATTCATGACTGAGTCCCATATTGCTTTGACTGGTTCCAGCCTAGGGCAAGCTCTTGTTGTTTTATATCTTCATTTCAGGCACGTCATTCATTACTATTTAACTGTCTCCTTACCTCAGCACACAACTGTTCCCATCTAGGAAATGATCCTTGCCCTAATATTTCTATGCTGATATTATTGCCTATGGTTTCCTTGTTCCATCTCCTCCACCTCGGCCACCTAAATGAATAAATACATTTATCACTGTGCAGCTGTTCTTATGTTTGGGTTGGTCGTGTTCTTTTAAAATGCCTCAAGTTGTTCTCTGAAAAATTGAAAACTATCTTCAGGGACTTGGTATAGCTATAAGTCCGGTGAAGTCTTTTCTAAGAAGAGGGAGAATCTACTGTTGTGGGTCAAGACTACTTCTTCTTTTCCTGAAATTGACAAACTCTGCTCAAAGGGGTAAGAAGCATCACAGCTCATAAGTTGTTGTTTCTTCTTTTCATCTGAATAACTCTTACCGGGGACTTTTGGAATTTCCAATAGGTCTGGTTTTGTTTCCATACTTTTAAGTCGCCTAAACCCAACAAGCAATGAGGACAATGTATGCTTGTATTTTTAATCTTGCGGAATAATTATTTATTTATTTATTTCATAATTGCTGTTACCAACCAACTGATATTTCTGACAGGATTCTACATATCTTGATAGCAAGCAACTTGACTCCAGCGTGAGCTCTAGGAGGGATGCTTACTCTGGTATTCAGTTAAAAGAGTATAATCAGAATTGCACATGGGACTTTCTGCAGGCTGAAGATGGACAATATATGGACTGCTCTCTATCTTCTGGGTGGCTGAATAAACCTATGAAAACAATTATCCCAGATTTTGATCTTCCAGCTGTTGCTAGCCTCAAGACCATTACCTGGCAGGAATCTGAGGTAACTAATGGACAATTAGAGATTTTCAGAGCTCCATCTCCATAATTTACAAAAAAAATTTGCTTCTTTCTGATAACGGATATATACCTCTATTCCATTTGGTTTGTCCAGGATGATTTCCAAGCTCCAAATAAATCCTTGATTGAAGAGGAGACACATGATTCCGAGTGGAGATGGGTTCTCAATAATAAGAATAATGAAAGAGACTCATGCTTAGTTCATCGAAGTAGAGAGCTCACCACTGCACCGGCATTGCTGACTTATCAGTGCAGTGACCACCAGCAGACTCTAGAATCTGGGTTTGGTGGGAGGGAATTATCTGCATTCTCTTTCTCATCTCATTATCCTTCAAAATTTTGTCCATCACTGTGCCATCCAATAAGCTTTCACAACGATGATCTCAAAGCACATTTGCACCTGCAGAATCTACAATCTGGTTTTGTTGGGAGCGAACTATCTGCGCTATGTGCCTCATCTCATTATCCTTCACAGTATTGGCAATCACAATGCCAATCAACCAGCTTTCACAATAATGATCTCGAAACATATTATGACCAACAGACTTTAGAATTTGGGTTTGGTGGGAGAGAATTGCCTTCATTCTGTGTCTCTTTTCATTATCCTTTACAGTTTGGTCCATCACAGTTTCCTTCGACCAGTTTTCACAACCATGAATATGAAACAAAATATGACAGGAAGGAAGATAATGCGATTTTTAGCGATCTTCCTTTTTCTTTATCCCACAATTCATATAATTCTGCTCGGGCTGAAGATCAATATTTTGATGACTCATATGCAGTGCTTTCGCCTCCCAAACAAGATCAGTTCATCCACAAAGGCTTCAGTGAGAGACAATTTATGTGCTCTTTTCAATGTGATTCTGATGTGAGATTGATGTGCTTATCATCTCCTGTCTTCACAGGGAGATCATATATTCAATGATTACGCTCATCGATCTCCTCAAGATGGAGAAGTATTGTTATCATTCCTATGTGGTGAGGATTGGTATAAAAGACTCAAAAGTTCCATTTATATGGACACCTTCAGTCGTTTGAGCAGGAGATTATTTGCCTGATTCTTCAAAAGAGAGTAGGCATGCACTGCTTATTGATAAAATCAAGCTCAGATGAAGGAGAAGTTATTGTTCGTGGAAGCAAAATCTGTAAGTTTGATGCATCCCAGCATTTTTAGTTCAACTCCTGTAATTCACTTTTGTGTGGTTGTGGCTTGCTAGTTGACATGGCCTTGCATTTTAGTTTTGATTTGACAATATCCGTACTAGATAATCCTCCCTTTTGAGTCAAACCTTGGATGTATGGAACTATTGAGGAAACTGACAACCTAGATGCATACTCAGTTAAGCAATGTAGTCTTGTAGAGCACCGAACGTGTTGCATTGTATCATCCAGCAAATGTCGTACTAATGTTACTGAACTACATGTTGAACTGTAAACGATCGATGCCCTGCATATATACATTTGTTGACATTTATAGTGCATTCTCGATGCAAGAACGTTCCACTTAGTCACTGTGAAATGAGCTTCTCGACAGAAACTAATCTGATAAAAGCTTTGCATGCAGCAACAATCTTGAGCCCTCCTAAGAAAGGCTCAATTTTGCATCCTGCTCGTCAAGTTCATGGCTGTTGAGTCTTGGTTTCAATCGACGAGGTTTGCTACTTGAGCAATGGAACTATTTGAGCGACTGGTCTACTTGATATGTTTCTGGTGATGCTAGCCAAGTTTTTCTCGTTTGAATCTCTCGCGACCTGGTAAGTTGCCGTGTGGTGTCCACCTTTGGTGTCTGAAGAGGCGGGGTTCAAATTATGAATGTGTCGACAGGTTTTCGTCGGGGTTCTGGGTAACTACATTGAGTCATAATTTGTTTGAACGTGAGGAGCTCAAATGCGAACTCTGAACCCAAAGGATCGCAACGCTTATCAAAATGGGCCGTGTTCTTCTCCGATCAAGGTCCAAGGAGGTCCCCCTCCAACTAATGCCTTATGAAGCTATGATTGGTGGATCGTAATCGTGGACATGGTTCGTATAAATATTTATATACGAGCTATGTGCAAAATTTATGGTGATTCACCAATTGAGAAGACCCTCCTTGCCAGATTGCAGGAAAATGGAGCCTACCGAAATTGAGTAACGAGCGGACCGATTTGGAACGTGTTACATCCATCTAGCGTCCCACGCGTGCGACCGAAATCGTGAATAATTCAACCGCTCTCTCTCTCTCCCCCCCCCCCCCCCCCCCCCCTCTTCTTCTGCTGCTGCGGGTCGTTGCCTCCCTCGGGGTTCCCACGATTCCAGGTCGTGCGGACCCCGCCTTGTCTCCCCTCCGTATTTATTATCGGGGATCGCGTGTGGCCAGTATCTCTTCCTCTGATGGATTGATGGAACAGGAAGATTACGTTATGTGTTCTTATGGTTTCTGGGCGTTGGGATCATCAGAATTCAATCTAAGCTGTTTGAGTATGGAATGGGATTAACTATTCAGATCAAGCCTTGATGATGCCCATGACCATTAAGACTATAATGTAAGGGCGTGCGGGATATCCGAGGGTCGAAGTGATTATTGGGCGGAACGGGTCCGACTATTGAGTTAATGGCATTGTCCCAGCCCCTCTATAGCATCAAATGAATATCGATATATTTGAGCCGTGACGGAACGAAAGTCGAGTGAGTCGGCCTTTCTCAAATAAGGACGTTGCTCAATCCCGCATTTCTGCCTAGGCGGGCCAAGTGGGCCACCCGGCCATTGATCAATTTTGTCCAAAATCTCCTAATAAATGATAGACCTTTCAGTATTCATCCAAGAATGATTTTCGAGACATAACACTTGCAAGTGGGGTGTGTTTCGCAATAATTTCGACGCAAAATTTATCTCTTCATGAATTAACTAGTGTTAAATGTGCGAGCATAGCATGGCATGCTGGGGAAGCGCAGTGTCTATTGCTCACTGCGAAACATCCCCTGCTCGTAACAGCATCTTTGGCCATGGAAGCGTTGCTGCATTTTTCAGCAGCACTCAGATGCTCTTATCTTGCAGTCAAATCTCAGCGCTGCTACGAAGTATCACGGACGACGTAGCTTTTCTGTTAAAATTGACCCACAAGAAAATCAAAGTCGTTTTGACAAGGAACTATTAAAATGACCGATCGTCAAAGAAAATGCTCGTCATAGAAAAGAAAAACAATTCTCGTAAGTAATGATGGGAACCCTTGACATTTCTAGCTGAAATAGGCCAATCAATGTCTACAGTTTGGTGCTAAAAGTCTCCACCCAATTCAATTACTCAAAGCCTCTCCTAGTCCCTCACCCACAAATTAACAAAAAAAAAATCAATTAGAGCACAAATGGGGCGATCAAGGTCGGGAGTCACTTTCGTGTGCATGTGCTCCCTTCACATGACCCCTCGACGTGGACATGAGATTTGCTGAGATGGCCCCATGCAAGATTTTGCCCCGGCTAGTGGAAACACCTCGAGCAAATTTCACTCCACGCACAGCTCTCCAACTTTAGGTTGGGGAGGGTCTTGTCCCACTAAGAAAAGTCGAAGATGGTGAGTCGAATTCAAAACTCCGTCAATTCTACAATGATAGCAAAGGACGGGTCCTCTCGTGCAACTGCAACATGGACTTCTTGCGTGTGTCTCATTAGCAACATTTGGTATTTGATTTGGTTTGCATTTCGGTTTGGATTTTCCTTATGATGTCGACTCCAGACAGAATGACATATGCTGCGTGAGCGATGTGAAAGAGAGAAGTAACGGCTCATTTTCATTCTTCATTCTTTGCCCTAAAAGATTAATAATTATGTCTTTAAAATTTGAAAAAAAAAAATCACATCTTTCTGGAATTCTCCCTTTAATGGGGAAAGACACTTTACTTTCTCTCTGAAATTTGATAAGCTGCATCGCCCCCATGGCTACAGTCTGATTTAGCAATTCGAAAGGTACTCTTTACTTACCTACTAAAGTTATTTTTCTAACCCCCCTTTTGTTCTTTCTATGAGTATGCAGCATTATCGTACTAATCTATAAATAAAGACATCATTGCTAATCACCTTCCTCTTGGTCTAATACTAAGCGAAAACCCATTGGCTATAATATGCTGGCGAGAGTGGGGGAAAACAAAGCTGGATATTACGGATACCATGTCAAATCTATGCTCTAAATGCACCATCGAGCATTTTATATGTGTTAATACCCAGCGCAGAATCTAGGCTTAGAGTGCTTGTATCGAGAAAAATTTCATCGTATGGAAAATTGCTCTTTTAAAAATCGTTTCCTCAAAGAATATTTTTTTCCTTTTCAAGTAAGGGAATTCGTCTTCTTAACTTTAAACCATGCATATTTTAAATGATAGTGAATAGTTTGCAATTGACCGATCATTTTCAGCAAAGTAAACATATGAAAATCCGAAAAACTAATTTGTGAAGAATTATTTCACTCAAACAAGCACGTCGTTAAACAGACATTTTGCCATGCCCAATACACTTAATTCAAAGGGCTCGGTCGATGTTGTGCAACCGATCAAATTACAGTACTCGTGCAATCGACGTATCAATTAGAATCGCGTCTGAATTTTGAAAACTCCTTATTAGCTTGTTTCTCTACACGCCACATCATGTTGTGCATTTGATGTACGAAACATCTTTTCCTATAGCACACGCCTGCTAGCTAGTTCACGACCCATACGACATAGGTAATCTTATTTCAATTAAATCACAGCCGTAAAAATCTCAAGCAGTCATATGATTAAACGAGCGGCATCATTAGGAATGGGATTCCAAAGTTGCGGCTTAAAGTCAACGTCTCCTCGACAAGAGTGTGCTCAAATTTCTCAAAGTAGCTTCCAAGTTTTACAGGGCAAATGCGATGCTCTTCTGAATTTCTTATGTTCGAAGATTCAGCAATTTGGGGTTGAAGGTAAAGGTAAATCAGAGTCTAAGCCAAGCATATGATTTTTCCCATCTTTTTTATGGAAGGCAAGTGAATTAATTCCCATCATCATTTCGCAACCCTTTTCGATCATCTCCGCATCAATTCCTAACATTAATTGAAGATCGAGAGCGTGTCTAAATTCCAGAAAAATCTCACGCGAAAAGATAAAATTGCAACCTATTTCTCCTATCATAAATAAAAAAAAGTTCACATTTGCACATATTAACTCACTTATTCGTTTACTTACCAAAAAAAAAACTCACTTACTCGTTATTCACGCACAAAAAGTTCATATAAAGTTCTAAGAAAATAAAGAGTACTCGAGATCAAAGGGAAATTATGGATTGACTATTTTCTTCAGCAAACTTCTTCACCGTCCGATCCGCGTTCGCCGTGATAGCCCACCGATAAGGACTGAACCCCAAGCCATCCATATAATTATATGATTAACCTAATCACATGTTATTATCATCAAAGAAGGACAAAAAACCTAATCCTTCATATGCTGTCCATACCCTGTTGCTTAATCAGCTAATGACGACAAAAAAAAAAACTCCCTCCATTGTCCTCTTCCTTCAGTCTTAATTTACGTTAAGTCCGGGTCCAAACATGAATCTTCTCATTATAATACGATCAAATTACTTTAAATTTCTAGTGGAGTGGGACGACCCTTTTGCATTCTTAATCATCTTCCGTGTCAACACTTGTAGCAACTTTGTTTAATGTACGCACAACCTGTGATTGATTGTTCTTCAAGAACGGTGGATCCTCACTACCAATTAAAACTTATTAGTCAAAACAAAGTTAACCAACCATGGCTGGCAAGCTATCTGTGCGGTGAATAGACGTGGGATGTAATACCATGATTAAAATGTCAAGCTATTTGATTATGATTCCGGCTTAATTTAGTACCCAAAATTACATGTAATACCATGATTAAAATGTCAAGCTGCCCCGATCATCTTCTTCACAGCGGTGGAGATGACGCTGCGCTTGAGTGCATGATTGGTTGGTGAAAAACATACGATATTTTAAGAATCATACAATAACATATGGGCTCGTCCTTCTACGACCAATGCACGATCCTTTTTTTATGTTCATTGTTTTCTTTGGGTGGGGAGAATTGTGACGATACCATCCCAATGATGAATTGAATGTTGGACGAGTTCATGCACGTACGTCTCTGACTTCCGGGGGGGCTGCCAATCCCAAGCCAAACTCGTTCTCTCAATCACGGAATGGTCAGTAGATGCGAATTTCAAGGAGATCACGCGCGATTCTGCACATACTACGAGAGCGAGCGAAGGGACAACGTCATTGAAACCGTCGTTCCGCTCCATTCGTTAGGAATCCGCATTTCGCAACCCTTTATTTTCACCGTGTGTATAGAGACAGATATGCGAGATTCAAATCGAGCATGTTGTATGAACGGTCATCGGTGTCGTGAAGAGTTTTGAGGATCCATTGATGTATTTCCCGATTGATTCTTGTAGAGGTCGAGAAGAGATCCGTGAAGGCGGAGGATGGCGTAGTAAATAGTGGAAAATGTCGAATTCAGAATCGGATATACGGCCAAAGGAAAGGAGAAATACGGACACGACGGGGGTGGTCGGGGAAATTTTTGCAGCAAGGCCCCCCGCGCGTCGCGTTTCCTAAATTCACGCGCGCGCGATTCTCTCTCTCTCTCTCTCTCTCTCTCTGTGTCCGACGGGAGGAACGGGAAGGAAAATTAGGGGATCGCACGGTAAATATTTCGGCGAAAGAAAGAGGAAAGGGAAGAGAAAAAAAAAAAGGAGAGGAGAAATGAAAGAATGAAAATAAAAGGGGAAATGGCTTATCGAGCCCGACACTAGTCGGTGGGAACGACTTTGCACCTCTCTCTCTCTCTCTCTCTCTCTCTCTGCAACAACTTCCACCTTCTTCACAGTTTCTCTCTCACGCGGACGCTAGCTCTCCTTCTCTCTCTCTCTCTCTCGCTCGCACAGCTCACGAGCTCGGCCTACCCCGCGCGGATCTGAGGGGGAGCTCCTCCCATGGCTCCGCCTCTCCGGCCGCATTCTCGCCCCTGAATTCCCCGGCACCGGCCTCCGGACTCCCCCTCCGGTACCTCTCTCTCTCTCTCTCTCTCTCTCTCCGTGATACTTGATTCTGCAGTTTCTCTCTCTATCCACGCCACTTCGCTTTCGAGCTTTTTCTTTCGTCAGATGATGAGCTTCTAAGCTCTCTCTCTCTCTCTCTCTCTCTCTCTCTCTCTCGCTGTTCCTTTTACGCCACTCGCCTTTTCTCTTCGGCCTCCCTTTTTAGCTTCACCGATCTCGCGTTTCTCGAAGTTAACCCGTCCTCTCTCTCTCTCTTTTCTTTTTTCCGCTCCTTGTCTGTTGCTTTTTCGTGACTATCGAATCTGGTTCGCTTAGCTCCATCCGGATTTTGTGTTCGGTTTGCAATGTGCGTTTCTCTGCTGCTGCAGCCTTTTTTTGTTTTTTTGTCCGACGCTGATCTTTGAAACGCTTTTTGGTTCGAGTCCTCTTTTGGAGCTTCACTGTACCGCCTCAATTGTTACTTGTCCTTTTTGCGTCTGTTGATGATTGCGGCGTCTTTATGGAACAATGATTCCGTCTGCGTCTGTCGCCTGGCGAAACCTTTCCTTCTTTCTCTTGCTTTTTTTCTTTTCTTTTTGGCGCAATGATGCTTTGGCTTTTGAGTTCAAATCAGCCTTTTGTCTTGGGCTTGACTAACTCAGTAATTTGGCACTTTTGAGCTCGACAAGTGATGAATTTGGCGAGTTCGTTTTCAATTAAGACGGCCTTAGGTTCTTTTGACGAGTTGATGGGCTTGATTTTGGTGAACTGGGAGCCAGGCACGTTTCTCTGTCCTCCACCGTCTTTAAGTGGCAGACAGATTATTTGTGCAGGGCACATCAGTCACACATGATGTGATGGTACGTGTGACATGCTGAATTTCGCTCTGTGATCGCAGTCACAGGTCTCTATACTGTTCGCATTTACCTGGGCCAATGATTTGTTTTGAATAAGTTCGGCTTATTCTATTCTGAAGATAAAGCTCAATCCTTTCTCGGTGCTCGGTCACCTATGTGGCAGCGTAGGTTTCATATTTCAAGGGGTACAATCTTTTTTTTCCCTGGTGCGGACTGGGCTGAATTCTAAAGCTGGAATTTGAATTCGAAGGAGAGTGAGCTTGGTGAGAGAGCATTAAGACCGCTGTTCTTTGTACAACCTACTGTTTTGCAGTATAGTTTCTGTGTTTTTCTTTTTTGCATCTACTGGATTGCTTGTGCCTTCATGAGTTGCTGCTTATTCTGAAAGAAGATGTATTGTTCTTTCTGGTCCACTCATGTGTAATTTTGGTCGATCTTCTCTTTTTGAAAAGTTATTGGAGCAATATGTAGAAACTTATTCTCCTAAACCTCTCGTTCTTGAATTTTTGTTTGCAGCTGGGAAAATGAATGGCTCTCAGAACAGAAAAGCGTGTGACTTTGAGAAACAGTTCCCAGGGTGCCTTGGAAGGATGGTGAACCTTTTCGATTTAAGTGCAGGAGTGACTAGCAGCAGGCTACTTACAGATAAGCCGCATCCATATGGTGATGGTCTTTCATCCTTTTAACTCATCTTTGGCTTGTTGACTTTCTGAAGTTTCATTCCTCTTATGTTCTTTTTGGTTGTTCTTTTTTACCTTTTGATTTCGGACGTGCTGTCCTCAATCCTGGGAATTGTTTCTCAAGTGTCCTCTCTTGTTGAATGTCCTTGAATTTGTTGCCTAAAACTAATGAAATAAAGATGATTTATTGACAGGCTCCTCGCTCTCAAGGAGTTTATCAGATATGGCAACAATGTTGGCTCCTACATATGGGAATCAAACAGAGGAAAAAAGGGTGAGATGGGAAGCATATTTCCACTGAGTAGTTGTAATTTTACTTCGTATCATATCTTCTCAGTAAAATATGGAATTTCACGTAAATTTGTCTGTTCCCTATCTCACTCCCTGTCTTAATCTCTGATGTGTTTGTACGAGGCATGCAGATAGTATTGAACTCACGTAGAATTTCATCCAGCCGGAAATCAATGGGTACACCCATGAAGATGTTAATTGCAGAAGAAATGTCAAAGGAAGTCGAATCTAAACATTGCCCTCCTAATGTGATTGCCAAGTTGATGGGGCTTGATGCCCTTCCCCAGCAGCAGCCTCATTGTGTTAATCGGAGAAGCCAATCAGAAGGTTCTTTGCAGCACAGGTTCAACAATTTGGAAATGGCAGCTGACTATTGGCAAAAAGAGCGTGGTTTCTTGGACAAAGAGACGCAACACGAAGTTCTTAATTATGAAGAAAATGATTACAGAGATTTCTACGAGTCGTTGCCGCGGTCTAAGAAAAACTTTGTGAGTGGAAAACAGCAACAGAAGGGAAGGTATACAGATTGGACGAATGAGAAGAAGATGGCTCTTGTTCGTCAGAAGTTCATGGAAGCAAAACGTCTAGCTACAGATGAAAACCTGCGACAGTCCAAGGAATTCCACGATGCATTGGAAGTCTTGAGCTCCAATAAGGAATTATTTCTCAAATTCCTTCAGGAACCAAACTCAATGTTTTCTAAGCATCTTTATGAGCGCCAGCATATTTCTATGCCTCTTGAAACAAAGCGCATCACCATTCTTAGGCCCTCAAAGATGGTTGATGATGATGGATTTTCAATGCCTAGAAAGAAGAATGAAAATCCAACTAAGATACCAACTCTGATCCCTGAACAGGGAGGATGGGATAAAAACAAGTCCAGCTACTCATCCACATACTCCTGTGAGAATATGAATGATTGTCCCAGTCAACCAACTCGTATAGTGGTGCTAAAGCCCAGCGCTGTGAAGGCTCATGATCTAAAGGCTGTGGTTTCGCCAACCTCTGGGTCACAGAGAATGGCAGGTGATCAAAATACTATTGAAGAAGCTGAAGATGATGGTGTTCGAGAATCAGAAGAAGTGGGGAAGGAGCTTCCTGGTCAAATGCTGGAAAATTTGGCTGGTCACAGAAGGGAGGAAACAATGTTATCTTCTGCTTTCTCTAATGGCTATGTTGGTGATGACAGTTCATTTAATAAATCAGAGAACGAATATGCAGTTGGAAATCTCAGTGATTCGGAAGTTATGTCACCAGCTTCTAGACACTCCTGGGATTATGTTAACAGGGTTGTCAGCCCATACTCTATTTCGTCCTTCAGCCGTGCATCCTATTCTCCAGAATCATCGGTTTGCAGAGAGGCAAAAAAACGACTGTCAGAGAGGTGGGCCATGATGACTTCTAATCTGAATTCTCAAGACCAAAAGCATGTTCGTAAAGGATCCAGTACATTGGGTGAAATGCTTGCTCTTTCAGACGCTAAGAAGTCAGTCAGACGTGAGGAAGATGGCAACAAGAAGGAGCAAGAACAAGTGGGGGCAAGCTCATCTCTATGTAGTAACTTAAGTATAGAAGAATCGGTCGTCGCCTCACCAAAAAACCTTTTAAGGTCAAAGTCTGTCCCTGTATCTTCGACGCTATATGATAACAAGCTCAGTCCGGAAACATCTGATCCCCAAGCTGGTAAGTGCAATGCTCCTAAGCAACCAATCAAGAAAAGTGTGGGGTCATCTTTGAAGGGGAAAGTTTCGAGCCTCTTCTTCTCAAAAAACAAAAAATCGAGTAAAGGCAAATCCAATGTGTCTCAATCTAAAGATGAGGGTCAATGTCCTGATGCTGAAACTCCACACTACTCAACATATCGGCATGAGCAGATTTGTGTTGATTCCTCTGAATGTGTTGAGGGTAAGATCAGCGAAGAGTGCTGCTCTCCTTGTCAACATGGATCAGTGAGCAAAATTTCATTGGGTTCTGTCGATGTAGCACAAGAACAAGGAGTGTACGAAAAGGAGGTAATTCATGTTTCACTCTTCTGATGAGTTTGCCCGCTTAATTTGTATAGCTCAGACGCTCCCTGTCAGTACCGTTAACAAAGGAAGCATGTCAGTACGCTAAAGGATACTCCCTGTCACTTCTATTCCCATTTGAGTCCGCCATGCCTCCAGAGTGACATAAGATTGAGAAAGCATATTTCTGAGTGTCTTCATGCATGCATATTAAAGGCTTCAAAAATGGTGTTTTTTCCCTGTGGAAATCTGTTTGCCATACAATCCATGATTATGCATTTGACATGTGTGACGGCTATTGTCTGTCTAAAATCTGTTGGAGTAGAGCTAGTAATTGAAAGCAATTAACTTCAATTGCCACATTTGGAAGATTGGTCGGGAAACGTAGAATTTTTACAGCCTAGACAATTGTTCACAACTGTTTGAATATGCCAACCCTTTTGCAGGGATCAATGCCAGTGGTGTTGGGGAATTTGAACTGTAGTCAGGAGCAGCCGAGTCCAATTTCAGTTTTGGAACCATCCTTTGAAGAAGATGACAACACAACTCCAGAATCCATTGGTAATAATGATAGTCTCACCTCCATTATTCACATATTGAGATATGTCTCTTTTTTTCTCACCGGATAATGGATACTCTTCTAATGAAACAGGAAAACAACCGCTTGGTCATTCTCTCAAGTCTAACTTGATCGACAAGTCGCCACCAATAGAATCCATTTCTCGGACACTCTCATGGGATGATTCCTGTTTCAAAACATCTGCTTCAGATCCAATAAGATCCCCCATGGTTTGCTCTACTGTGGAGGAGGAAGAACTGGATTGGCTTGTTTTTGTCAGAACGGTTCTGTCAGCAGCTGGCTTTGATGGTGAAGTGCAGGCAGATACATTTTTTTCGAGGTGGCATTCGCCTGAAAGCCCATTGGATCCATCTTTGCGAGAAAAATTTGCAAACACAAAGGATGTTAAGGAACCAATGCCTGAGGCAAAGCGGAGGCAAAGAAGATCAGAGCGAAAGCTTGTTTTCGACTGTGTGAATGCAGCACTGATTGAAATCGCAGGTTATGGGCCAAATTTGGGCCCAATCGACTGGCCAGGCTGCAAGGCCCCAAATGGGACGTTGGAGCAGACATTAACTATTACTGAGGGCCATGTGTGGGCTCAAATAACGGAATGGTTTCCTGATGAGGTTGGGTGCGTTTCGAGAGGTGATGGGGTCAGCAGCAGCCTGCTGGTGGAGAAAGTGGTGAGAAATGAGGTGGTTGGGAAGGAGTGGATCGAGCAGCTTAGATTGGAAATGCGTAGCCTGAGGAAGGAAGTGGAATGGAGGCTGCTCGACGAGCTTGTGGGTGAGGCTGTTATTGATTTGACAGGTAGACTGTCATGAGCTCTTCTTCGTTTTTTCTTCTCTGTGTATAAGGTTACTCCATTAACTGTCCGTTCTGGTGGGTGGTGATAACCAACAGAAAATGTCCCCCTGTCGTTTTCATTAATTAAAGCTGCCAATATTTCTGTAAGCATTAATTTTTTTTCTTCCCCAATCTGTGCACCCATTATTTTTAGCGCATGTCTTTGCTACTTGACATGACAGCCTATTTCGGTTCAGCGATGGACATCATCTCTTTCCAAGATCTTTTGTAAATTCCTAGTGGCTGAATGGCATATCATGCCTTTACATCAACTTGCTCGTTTTCCAGTTAATTCGGATCTTATTATACATCTGTGTCTCATTAGAGTCCAGTTGTTGGTGATCATAGTCACGAACTCTTGTAGGGCATGCCACTTCAGGTTGACTCACCACTTTCATGAACTGGACAGAACTGACTAAAATCGTAGATTAACAGGATGGTGTGCATTACTTGGCATTTGTTTTCTCTTCTCTGGCTCGGGACAGCTTGTCTGACTGTTGTCTACTTTCTACCCTATCTTTCTTTAATCAATCGGCAAGCGAATAGATTCTAGGTTCATTTGTTCTTCACGCCATCCTTATTTGCTTGGAGGAGCATGTAATGACAATCAGTTACTACAACAATGTTCTTTAGCCTATAAATAACAAGTAGACTAGACTCTCCGTCGTCTTATAAGTGATAAGATTCGATTCCAAGCCATTTCGTCCGCATTATGACGCCAGAATCTTGAAAGCGCACAGTTAAGGTGGTATTAGCAAAGTGACAATTTTTGTTTTGGACTCACCCCTTAACGATTCTTTAGAGTACTCTCGAGATTTCATATTCCTCTTTCTTTAATCCTTGGCTTAGTGGGTCTCGGCGTAGAGATTATTGGTGGAGGTGGTCCAAGCCAGGGCATGCCTATTTATGGAAGTTTATGAGGTAGTGATGAGATTCATCCGGTGGTTGGCAAAGGAGAACTTACAAGGAAAACGAAAGCCATAGTTATGGCAGCTTGATACCAAGTGCCCATCTCTGCTTGGGACAGAACAGAATATAATACATCATTATCCTTCAAGACTGTGGAAAAAAAATGTTTTTTAACGTGTTCGCTTCGGAGAATTTAATGCATGAGCTTCCTGCACGACTAGAGAGTGGCCTACTTACCAGGGAATAAATGACCATCATCGCTCCTAATCAATCTCGATGTAGATTCACTTTCATCTTCATCGGTGAGGGGTTGCAAGAAGTGTAAATCTTGCCAGAACCGAAGCATGAGCAGTGACATTTGAGATGTCCCATTATGCTTTGTTTATCCATTTATTTAGGATTATGAGTGCCCGAGGCGACGTTTTTTAGATTCCAAAAATATGGATTTTTCAGTCTTTTCGCCACTGGTGCTGCTCTTTCATCAATTGTTTATCGAGCGCCTCCGGTAATAGCTGTTGAGGACGGGTATGCGTCTGGTGATCTTCGGCTTTCACTGCTAAGGAGATTTAAGAAAAAAGGGGATCAGAGCGTAACGTGGGCTAACATCAAAAAGACGAAAATGCCATCATTAGTAGACGAAGTCAAGCCCTTTTTTAAGATTGATTAATTCATTTCGAGTCTTTATTTAAAACAATATCCACTTCATATCATTATTTGATATAATCAGGGCATTTAACCCCTTATTTGAAATAGTATCCACTCCGAGTCCTTATCTGAGAAAATAATACCACTTCGGATCCTTATTTCAAATATTCCTTAAAATATTTATTTCTTCTTTTTACACATCCGCGTGTCTACAACCGATTTGAAGAATGGACCCATCGCTCCGCCGCCACAAATGGCTGAACCAGAACCGAAGGCCTGGCTCGCGAGCGCTGCTTAACGGTAGCGGTACAATTTGCAGGCGTCCCTCTCGTCTGGCCCAAAATTCCCGAGGGAGCCACTGCAATTAAAACTACTGCAGAGCAGGGGAGGAACGGATATGGCGGGGGGTGGGAGACCATTTCATTAACTCGCGACAGCGAGGGGCGTGCGGACAATGAAGATGAAGATGAGAAGCCCTGTTGTCTTCTTGCCTTACTTTTTGGCTTCAATCAATACATCGAACGGTCCCGTGAACCCAATGTTGATCAGGCTGATGAACGATGCCCCCGGGCATGTTCTTTGTGCGAACCGACATGGATCTACTTGTCAATCAGTCGGTGCCCTTTTTCTCTTGGTAGCTCGGTTTCGCTTCAGCCACGCAGGTTTTATTGTTGAGGTGTCGGCCCGCCGGCCCGCAACAGGCCTGTCGAGAAATAAGTCCGGCAAGCGACGGTACGGGTTGGGCGGCGCACCGCCTCCACGAGTCGAATTCCGGACTTTGGACCCCCGGCTCTGCTCTTCCTAGCCGTTTTGCTCGGGAGACTAAAACCCGTGTCCTCGCCCGAGTCTGTTCTCGACCGAGAAAACAGCCGGACCAATAGGGGGACATTTGTCGGTCCGCCACGAAAAAAAAAAATTAGTTGGGTCCGACGTCATCAAGCCCAACAGCCGAATATACATGGACCCAAGCCCGCTCAATGATGAGCAGGCCGATTGAGATGCCAGGCCCAGATTCAGCCCTCCTCGATTTACCTGGCAATTTTAATTCTATCTTGGAAATTCACTCCAATCACAAAATGTACTCTCAAATATCATGCAGGGGAAATCTCAAATCAAGGGCTGAAATACCATCATCTTTTTTAAATAAAATTTTTAAAATAAATTTTGTTTCAAATAAAGGCATAAAGTGAAATGACCATATCAACCTCAAAGAAAAACTCGACCCCATCAGTTGGTTAAGAACTTTTTTGTCCTTTACCTTTTTTTCTTTCCTTTTTTGTTTCTTTTGTGGTTTTTTTCCTTCTTCTTTTTTCCTTTTTTCTTTAAAAAAGATATTTAAAAAGAGTAAAACTTAAAAAGCTGAAAAAAATACCAGCCGTAGGGCTCTGTCCTATTATTTATTTGTTTTCATATTTTTTTTTGCCTTTTTTTCCCTTTTTAAGTTTGTCATTTTTCATGGAAAGAAAAAACTAAAAAAGAAAAAAGATCATATATATACGTACACACAACGAAAATGCTCTTAATCAACGAGTAAGATTAAACCATTGCTTGCAACTGACGTGACCACTTTGGACCATCATTTGAAATAAGATCAACTTTTAGCCTTTATTTGAGAAAATGATGACATTTCATAATCTACTTCATAACAAAATTTACTTTATATTCTTATTTGAAAAAGTGATAGTGGTGACATGCTTCCAGAATATTCTCACCAAGGAACAAGTCACAGTTGTCCCACAAGACAATCATCTGCAAGGTAGGCCACCCAAAAGACCAGTTCATCACGGCTCCACAGGCCCCTGAAGCAACATATATGTGTGATTTCCGATCTAAGCCTTTTTACCTCCTGCCATGCAATGTATAAGCACTTAAGATGTTTCCATCTGATGAAATGAATGGGATAGATTCAGTAAAAATTAAAATCATGAAGGGAACGTGAAGTTGAATCACAGATGTCATTGCTATGAAGATACTTAGAAGAGTTTATAGACACAAGAAAACCATGCCACAAGGGAGACAGCAAAACTAATTGTACACACACCCAACAATTGCTAATCACGAATGAACAACCGTCATGCTGCGTGGTAGGAATGGAGTGTCATCCGCCCATGCCACTGAAAACCAACCCCATCAAGCTAGTAGTACTCTTCTTTACAAATGATCTTTCAATGGTATGCACATCACAAGCTCTATCTCTAGACAATATGCAAAATGCTTTCAGTCAAATCCACATGGCAAATGCTATCAGACACTCGTGAAGAATGGGGATCACTCTTTTCCCTTGCCTCCAAGATAAAGCATCACATCCAATTCAGATCACTTTGTTTTTGCACTGCCTGATGCACTCTGGCTGTCCAAACTGAATTTGGCACTGCTGTTCAATCCATACTGACACAAAGAAATTACCATAGAAAATCATCAAACTCACCAAACAAAACAAGGCGGTGGACTTAATTGTACTATCCAAATACAATAACTAATTACTTTTGAAAAGAATACCTTTTCTCTCACGAGTGAACTCCAAATACCAGAGTGACCACCTCTAACATCAGACTTAGCAGACCCTGATGTCGAACTTGATTTATGATTTAGAAGTGGCTCTCTCGTCTGACCTTCAACATTGTCATAATCATCCAGACCATCATAATCAGCTCGCCGAGGAGAAGCCAATGCTCGCAAAACAAATGAAAGTAGCAGGGACAACCCCTAAGCACAAGAGAGAACTCCATCTTAGCACTAAGTGATCTAAATGACAAAGCGCAAAAGGCTAGATGAGTTCATATCCTGTCTTTGATTTTGCACAAGAATCGCCAAAAGTGAATTTTCTGCCGATAATTTCCCCATCTAAAAGTTCAGCAAATTGAATTGTAATTTATTGTTGAATTATCAGAAATAAAAAGCCATCCAACTCACAGAAAAAGAAGAAAAGAAAGACAAAGAAGCTGAATATCCCCTTCGTATCCAAAAAATATTCAGAGGAACTCGATTAGGTAAGATCAAGTTCTTCATAAATTTAGGCGTGAAAAGTGAGAGAGATGCCAAGACCCAAGGGCTAATTAACAGGTATTGCGCTACAGCTACAAAAGTGGCCCTCAGCTTACATGCAATTCAAAGCACCACAGTAGATTCTCCATAAAGTTGTTGCCTCCTCATGAAGACATGCACCCAAACCTACATGCAGTCCTTTGCTCCAGCAATTTATCTCTTTCAATTAATCTGGCAATTCACAAAAGTTATGCCGCCGCTTATTAAAGCGGATTCCAGTTTTATTGCCAAAAGATATAGGATGAGCATCTATGAAGCTCAAAATGGTTTAAATGTGGTAGAATGTCCGTTGATATCCAATAAGAAGAAAATGTAAAGGCAACAACATGATTCCCACAAAGTGTAGTCAGCACATTGATCAGTTCCCCAGCATTTTCCACCGCATAGGTTGCTTTTAGCAATTGCCAAAAATTAACCTAGAAAAATCAGGTCAATATCCAATTACCATCTAACCATTGTCAGTCTGACAAACCGTCATCACATCTGTTCAATTTATTGAAGCTAACGATATCCTGAAAGAATGTCAGCTTACCAACCGATTATAGCAATCACTGTCCAACCACCACCGACACCCTTTTCTTGTGACTAGTGATATCTATAAGCAACTACAAATAGCAGCAAATCAGCTGTCATCTATCACATCCTCAACATTCTCCCCACCATCATACTTCTTCAACCCAACATTTTGCCAGCTATGCTAAAAAGGAATCCATGAGAATCATTTAAAAAGGGGATTTTCAAATTTAGAGCTTCTCAGATGAAGGCAGTTGACTGAAACAAAGCCCAGATACAGTCACACGATAATGCTCTTTCGAAAAAATGCGTGAACAGTTACGTCAAAGATCAATGGGATTCACGAGTAGGTTGGAAAAGGTAATATTCAATTATCATTTTTGAAGGGACCATAAATCATAAAATTACGACAACAAACCTGTATTACAACAACGGCAATGCCAATCCACTTGCACATTTCGATGTTGCTTTCAATAAACGAGCGAAGACTATCAAGTTCTCCGGTAGGGTCCAAAGGAAGAATCTGTAAGGGGTGATAGAACCGATGTGATGCACAAGAACTAGCAGAAATGATGATCAATCTATTCTAGAGAGAAAGTTACCTGCTCCCAATGATGATCAATCGCAATAAACGCCACCAAAGCTGCTTCTAAGAGAAGGAGCACAGATACAAGAAGAGTGTACTAATTTTTTGCAACATTAAGGGAAAACCTTAGACTAGCTGAACTATGGAGTATTTATACAATTTGACGTCTAA
This sequence comes from Melaleuca quinquenervia, assembly GCA_030064385.1. Taxonomy (NCBI): domain Eukaryota; kingdom Viridiplantae; phylum Streptophyta; class Magnoliopsida; order Myrtales; family Myrtaceae; genus Melaleuca; species Melaleuca quinquenervia. The sequence goes on along the minus strand of CM057728.1, from coordinate 4,029,451 downwards.
CATTCATCTTAGGTAAAAAACACAATTAAGAAATGTCGTAACTGTCCATTTACTTACTTCATTCGTAGTATGTATAACCAATACTATGAAAATTGAAGCATTCCTGTTTAGCGTGTGCATACTTGTTGACGACACTTTAATTCAACGTTTTTTTTTTTTTTTTGGCTCCAAGGACTCCACCACAGGTCTCCGGTGCATAGACGGCACTAAAGGGCCGGGCCCCTATACCTTGGGGGGAGACTAGCACAGGACCCCAATATCATAACCCCCACTTAAGACGCTAACAACTACGGGTTTCAAACACTCAACCTCGGCGATGAGAAATGAGCTCTCAACCAACACAGCTACCCACCATTGGGTTTTAATTCAACGTAGTTAACCCTTAGAGAACTCATTAAGGACCAAATAAGCAAATTTTATGTGCGCCAATTCACTTGTGAGTAATAACTACCTGCAAAATGTATTTCCTCATGAAATATGCTTGACAAGTTCTCATTGACAAGACCAACTTCAATTACATGAAATTTGGTGCAGAAGCTATTCTCAGATACTATGCTAGCAGGATGATACATGATTGGAGACAAAAATCAAAAAGAAATCTGCAACAATGATCAACACCCTCAGCTCGCCTCGCCCTGCCCCGCCCAGACAACCTACTCAAAGCCTACCTCTCCCCACTAGCTCCTTCAGTTAAGATGGAATACAAGCAATAGGTGCTTCAAGGTTCTAAGGTTAAACTAATACTACTTTTAGCTCAGTGCATTGGCAAAAGATCAAGCAAACTATCACCATTAGTCAGCTCAACGTAAAGCAGGCCTTCCATATGCAGGATACAAAGCAGAGGCAACATCCATTTAATGCTTCCGCAGCAATGCAGCCAATTAAAGAGATGCAGCACAACACGATGCCCAATCCCATAAATGAATAGATGAACCTGCCATAATAGGAAAACCCGCAACATCATTTCTCGTACCAAAACTCGGAAAGTAAACCAAACTATAGATATATTCCATGCCGAATCATCCTGATCAAGGCTACAGCTTGCATTCGACGAGCGAACTCGCGAAGAAAGTTAGGCCACCAACGACCGGACTCGACAAACATAGCACGTACCAAGGAGGGGGAAGCTCGAAGGACCGCAGAGCAAGCCCTAGGCCGTCGTCCAACCTGGAGACCACATCGGCGGCGAGCTCCAGGCCGGAGCTCCAATCAGAGCGGGCCATCTCCGCCGATTGCGCGTTCGAGAGAGGCGCGGGCGAAGAGCCCGGCGGGTAAGCCGGCGGGGGGAAGCTGGGGACGCGATCGTTCCACTGGTGGAGCATCCATATGGAGTAGAGGAGGATGGAGACTCCGACGAAGGTCTGGAGGTAATTCAGCAGCTTGAGGACGAAGCCGAGGAATGTGTGGCAACAATTGCGACGCATTTACGGCTGAATTTCAGGGGCTTCGAAAGATCCGAGTTCGAGTTCTCCCGATTGAGGAATTCCGGGGTTCTTCTTCCCTTTCTGGTTCTCTAGGAAACGTTCGATTTACCGCAGAAATCCGGGAGGTTCGCGAGGAATATGCTGGCTTTCCCCTGCTTTTTAAGTTTTCCGACTGTTGTTGGCTTCCGGGTCCTACTGGCTCCTCCTCCCTGGTCGGTCTCGGTCCGATGAAAGCTTTCCCGACCCCACAAATTCTTTTTTCTTTTTAAATTTCATTTTTCCCCGGGAAAATAAACAAGATCCATTTTCTTATTTAATATTTTCATTTAACAGAAACTTCTTAGATTGTACGGACGAGAATATCGACCTACCTGACCGATGCGCTGCATTTAAAAATTTCCATAGGCGTTGATCATGATGAGCAAGAGAAAAATCATATTTTAAATCATCTTTGGACGCTCGCTAATGAAATCCTAAATATTTTAATGACGAAATATTTAACTCATAAAAAAAATTGATCAGACGTATCGCGAAAAAAGCAAAAATATTAGACGTCACAAGGCTTGTGAGTCCGAAAACATCTAACCATACCTCACAAGTCACAATCAAAGGTGATGCTGCGGTTGTTCATGCTTGCAGCTGGCAGAATGATATATTGGCCCGAAGTCGAACATCTCCTTAGTCAAAAGGTTAAGGGAGAATGATAAATGTGGTCTACAAACTTTGACCTAATCTGCATTGTGATTCGTATACTTTTAATTTGTTTAATGCGATTTATGAACTTACGTGTTCAATTTAGTTCCTAGACTATCTTGAATTAGTAGAATGACTTCATATAGTTTACGAACTATATTGAACATAAGTATCCATAGACTCTATTACATAAATTAAAAATTCAATGATCAAGTAGAACAAATTAAAAGTTTAAGTTCCACGGGACATATTTGACCAAAGTTTATGAATCATTTACGTCATCATCCCAAATGGTAATTAAGCATGGTGTGTATTTCAATTTTCTAGATACGATAGCAGAATTGCTTCGATTCTGTTCAGTTTCGGTTTACCCAAAACCGACCCGAACCGCACTTTCATGATGCCCGATTCTTTTACCTCTTATCCGAATCGAAAAAGAGACCCGACTTTCGGTTCGGTTTGAGGATCAGGTTGGGCCTTTTTTTAATGCGACGCCCCTACTTAGTGGCCCCATTCCATTTCATAATAACGAGGGATCTCCCTTTTTTGGGTTGGGGTGGGCTGGCAAATCTCAGTTCTTAATGACATGGACCCATGGACCGAAGTCGGGCTGTTCTTTAACCGTATGTATCGGCCCATCTTCTTTGAGCAGGCACCATTTTTCCCACTTAAAAAATACTTCGAAGATCGAGATCGTGTCGGCTCGAGGGCCTCACCGGGGACACGCCCATAGTATTTCCTTTTCAAATTAAAGGGTCCTTGCTCCTCCATTTATTATTATAGATCCTAAGTTAGAACAAGGAAATATTTCTCTAGACCCAATTCCACGTCATGAGGATTTTCGAACAATGCCTACTTCAAAGATGTCGGAATGGGGCGAGTGGTTGACCCGATCTGAATGTGAATCGAACCGAAACCCGACTTGGCTCTTCTCGGTTCAATTTGATTTTTGAGCCTTTTTCCTGTAATATTAAGAAGAGGTCTATTGAAAAAGGGAAAGATTTGTGTAAATTGTAATATCAAGAAAAATAAGCGATGTTCAATTCAGTTTGGTTCTATTAGCCAAATCAAAAAACAAAATACAATCATTTTTCATTATCTAAATTCAAAATCAGGTGAACAAACAAAAATTTTGATTATGGTATTGCTTGATTTTAGGTTTGGTTTTTCACACACCTAGCTTACTCCATTACTTGTAAAATGGATACGTTACATTACATATTAATTTTTAAGAATTGAAAAGTTTCAAATTATAAGGAGATAATTACAAAAAAAAATACTTAAACTTATTGTACAAATACAAATTCGGTTTTAAAATTTTAATCTGGCCAATTTAGTCTTAAATTCTTTTACTATTTGTTAATATAGTTATTCCAGCCAATTCTAATTGAAAAATGATCGACATGAATTATCTTTGCATTATGTCTCGATTCCTTTTTCTCAAGGAAAAAAAAAAGAACATTTCAAAAAATTAGTCTTCATTAATAATGGCCGACGTTTACATCAGTAATTTTCAAGCAAAATCATTATAAGGTCTATAATCAAATTGTTAATTAAAATATTTAAAATCGAATCGATAGTCGGGCAACAAGCTCGGTCATTATTTAGGCTGTGAGTTCAACAGTCAAATCCTCTCGTGCAAAATGTTCCCGACACGCTATCAACGTCGATCCGGTCAAAAGGACTTCTCCAGGCTTCCCGCCAAATTCTGGTCGAGAACTAATCAATGCACGGGTTGAAAAGGAGCCGCCCTCCCTCGAAGGAACGCACGAATCGAAAGGACCCTTTCTCGTTCGTTCTCCACCGGCGGCAATAATGGAGCTCGTCGTCTTCAACCTCGAGTACCGAAGCCAATTTAATGGCCGAAAAATCGGCTAACGCAGCAACAGTCGCGATTGGAACCTTCGAGGCTCCGGCCTGGCCAACTACTTGGGGGGTTTGGCTTAATGTCGAGCGGAGCTACCTTATACTGCGACGGCGCACCAACATAGTGCTGCTTCGACATAAATGTAATCTACCTACTCCACAGTTAATTAGTAACATAGCTTGTAATCCGATCGACTTCTGCTGTTTACTCGGGATGTCGTAATTAGCTTGGTTCGACGGATCGAGCCCCGCGGATGTGGCGCTACGGTAACTTCACCAGAATCTTTTGAATTCGTCAACGTGCAATGCTGAGAGAGGAAGCTCCGCGTGGCCGCCGGGAATCGCCGCGTGTCGGATGCTGACCGGTCTGTTGGGGCCCATCGGAACGCGTGTTTTCTATAGAATGGGAAGTTGCGCGGAGGAGGAGTAAGCATGGGGACAGCAACATGGATTTGGACCACGGTACGTGTATCCATAGGTATATATCTATTCACTTTCGCGTCGCTCCTCCGTTTATGCACACGTGTGTACACTGCAGCCCCACACCTGGTTCGACGACAGGGCTGCACGCCTATTGGCAAATCCCGGTACCTTCTCTTTTTCGGGGAAAACTTTGTTGAATTTGAAAGTAATTAAACATCAAAACCCACGTCGGGGGCCTCAAAACGAAATAAATCCATGGCACATTATTAGCAAGTGTTAAGACTGAATCCCTTCGCTCACTCTTTGCGTTTTTTATTTAAATTTATTAAATATTTGCAAAAAAAATCATTTTGGACATATTATTATACTTTTCTATATCACATTTTTAATTGAATTCATTCATGTCATGACTTTATAGTATATATAAGATATTGGCAATCAAATTTAATTATAAGTAAATAGTTACCTCGAATCAACTTAATAAATGATAAAATTAACGACATAACAGATGTTATGGTCAGATGCCATCATACATATATTACTCACTTTTGAATGATTTTCGACATTGCTAATTCAATGTGTAATGAGAAAACATATTTATATAGTAATGAGATGAGCCAAAATCAGTTTTTAAGAGACGTCAAGTTTTAATCTCGACACACCGGGAAGGCCCCTTTTACTTCCTGGTTTTTACTAAAAAGAAAGAAAAGGCGTTGACTTTTATTCCCGTAAGGAATGTAATTTTATTGCGCGGCATTGAAAGAATAAAAAGAAAAAAATAATGTCTCTGCAAGGAACGCGGGAGTCCGACGCATTTATGTTGCTCACGCGGCACGCAGAAAAGTCTTCGCCCGCCGGACCGCCTGCCCAATAAAACGAGGAGATATTTTCGCGGAGGTGGATGTCGGCGTCAGAGTCGGAGAAGGGAGTAGACCTCTGCGGCCAATGATTGCGTGGTCTCATAATTGGATGAGGGAAGGTGGGCCTACTTTAATAGGGGCCCACTCCTTTTTACTTAAAAAAAAAATCAACTATCCGATGAAGGATCGAACGGTTGCCTTAAATAAAGCAGCCTGCTCTGCTGATACGGTAAAGCAGGCAATCCGGATCGCTCATAATTGTCCTGTGCGACACTCGAGATAGATTCTCTCGACCTTTTTTTTGCCCCCATATAACTTCAACTTTTTAATTTTTGATGAGAAAGTTTAGGAAGATGAGAGATTATTACATACTAAGGATATCACCTATCTATCGAAGAGGACTGATGAGATTCGACCTTAGATATAGTGTGTGGAAAACTCAAACGTTATCAACCGAGCCAATCCACTAAATATAATATACAAATACAAGGCTCCGTTTATAAATGATATTATACGAAATTGTCGCATCCAAATTATTAATGCGACGACCATTTTCGACGGCTGATCAAACGAAGTCAATAAAAGGTCACAAGCTACATCCCTATGATTTGCCCCTGTTGAATCATCACATCCCGTGCTTGATGACCCTTTTTTGTTGTTTTGCGGAGTGATCGTGAGAGACAAACGTACTCGTGATTTTGATTGATCCTATAATGCATGCACAAATCAATTATGGGTACACACTATAGGTTCCCAAACTTTGCAAAAGGCGAGACTGCGTGTGCTTCATTTGTCTCGCGTGCCTATGAATCAAGAGTCTCGTCGATTCTCTAGGACTAGGACTTACTCTTCGTTCACCCCTTATTAATACAAGGGTGCTCTTTGTATTGCTTCTCTTAACGCATTTATGATGATTTCGCCAGTAATGTGTTTTTAAAATTGTTTTAACTACGAAACGATCCAAGATGCGTTTTGTGCGAGGAGGACAAAAATTCTAATCACGACATATTTGAATAGGCAGCGAATAAGATTATTGGATAAGCCCGAGTGCGTAGTTGATTTGGGCCTTGTGCTTATCGCAAAAGGTGCAGGTTCGAATTTCAGCGACGTCGCTAGGTGACTTAACTGCTGATGTGAGTGTGATGGCTAGCTTGCATTAGCTCGATGTAAAGCACTCGGTTCATTAGCGCTTGCCGAGCGCGAATGGGCTGAGGTGGAGCCCTCGGTAAATAAAAAAAAAAAAAAAAAGGTCGGGCTTCATTGTAATCATTGCACAACATTTGCAAGGAATTTAGAAACCAGGTCAAGCTTGGGGTAAAGATGGGCAGGTAAGGCTTTCTCTCGTAAAAACGTTGCCCAAACTCGCTCATTTATCTCTCGAGTGAGGCCGCTCGCCCGTCGATCAACGGCTAAGATGGCAAGTTACCGAGCCCGCCAACCACTCTCGTAATAATACACGTTGGATGATTGCACGAGCTCCTTCCTTCTCGTGGCCTGCTTACCACCTAAACTGCAAGAGATGATATCCTTCCAGTCCTCCAGCTGGATCCAGTTTCGAACTATATAATTCGTGCTAAAAAGAACCGCAAAATCCCTCTGTTTTCCACCTAATCACATCGATGGGACGTGAAGGACCAATGCATTAATTTAAAAAATAAATGAAATTGATGGCTGCCGTGTGACATTTTCCTAAACTCGCCTTTGAGATGCGATATTGGCTTTGCCATGGCTACCCCTTCGGAATCTCTCTCTCTCTCTCTCTCTGTTTTTTTTTTAGAAATCCATCACGGTCCCTTAATGTCCGAACGGCATAAACCGGTCGGGTTCCTATACCTTGAGAAAGACTAGTACATGACAGCAGTATTATAATCCCCATTTAAAACGCTAGTAACTGCAAGTTTCAAACTATTGACATTGGTAACGAGAGAAAAGCTTTCAACCCGTTAAGTTACCATTTCGTTTCTGTCTTTGTTTTTTTAATGACCACCATTTCGAATCTATCTAGTCATGCTAAACGATTAATTTTATAAATTATTGTTATACAAAGTTCAATTTCTATTTATGCATGCCCTCATCTGTACTAGTAATGAATCGCGCCGAAAGCTAAAGTATCTATATCAGCGACGAGAGGCGTGAGATGTGGATCGGAAGAAAAGAAAACGTCACGTAGGCCATGTGTTTAATCATGTTGCGACGTTGTCGTGGAGGTCTAATTAATGATGATGCGGAGAGCGAGGAAGCCGATGGTTAGTGTGTTTCGTTGGCACTTCTCCTTTCCTCTTTGCCTTTTTGTTCGCTGTCGGTTGACTTTAAACCAGTAAAGGGAGGCGCATTTAAGGGTCCGTTTGTTTGGTAGAAAATAAAGTACTTTTAGAAAATGTTTTTCAGGAAGTCATTTTCTTGAAAAATTGCACATTTTCCGGTGTTCATTTGAAACTTAAAAATTTTTTGAAAATTTTTTTTTAGAAATTATTTAGCGATCGGCGACTGGTGGGGCGGGTGACGGGGGTGGGCGACAGGGGTGGGCGGGGGGTAGGCACTGGGGGGGCGGTGGCCGGCAAGGGGGAGGCGGCGACGGCGGCGATGGGGGGGGTGGCGGCGGGTGGCAGTGGGCGGCCGACAGCGACCACCCTGGCAATTAAATTGCTCATAGACTCACGACGAGAGACAAAAAGAGGAGATCTGGAAAATGTTTTCTGCTTTTCAAAAACGAAAAACATTTTCCTTAGTTTTATAATGAAATATTTGGTTAATTAGAAAACATCTTCCTTAGGAAAATATTTTTTGCCCCCCGAACAGCCTAATTTTTGGAAAATATTTTTCGAAATGATATTTTCCATCAAACGAACGGACCCTAAAGATCAAAACCAGCCGCTCCTTGCGTCGTTGGTCATCGTAGTTAGTAGCTGTAAGACATGGCAAACCTTTTGCCATGTTTTCTTAAGTTAAAGGTCGATGAGATCTATGATCCAAATTGTCATTGCATTGTCTTTTTGTCTTTTGTTTTTTTCCATGTCGAGGTCTGTAATATAAGTCCCGACTCTTTTAAATGCGTTGTATCTTGAATTTAAAAAAAATGATGATTCTTAAAAAAGTTATTTTTTTTGGGCAAAGTAAATAGTTATATTTATATTTTAACCATAACTTTATATAAGGTTAGAAAACCCAGCACTACAAAACTTGCACTTAGCACGGCACTTCTTAAAAAAGTTACATCAAATGTAAAGAAAGAAATTATTCGATTAGTTATAAATTTATTGTATTAATGTCGGTTAAGTTTTAACTTTTCAAATTTGGCAATTTTATCCTAAATATTTACGCTAAATCCCACAATAATAGTTCCGACTAATTTTTGCGGAAAATTATTGATGTTATAGTCCAGCATGGAGGATAACCAATGATGAATGGGTCATTATGTCGGCGATTTTCCAAAAAAATGGTGGGAATTACTATATTGGAATTGCGCAAAAATTTAGGAATTAATTCAAAGAGTAGGTGGGTCTCCTCTCCCACTTAGCCTTTTTTGACTCCTGTCCCTGTACGTGCACGACTCCATTGAATTTCATGCCAACCACCTCCGCAACCCGCCAGACTTCCGGGGCGCGCATTGCTCGCGCTTTCAGGTCGCGTTTGGAAAAGGAGAGAACAGGAATCTGATTAAACGGAGAAAAGGAAGGGGAGAGAGAGAGAGAGCAGAAAAATTGGGAAACTCAATTATCCGAAATATAACACGAATAATTTTTCCTCGCCTATTTTATAAAAAAATTCAGATTTCTTTGATTTTCTACTCCCGCTCTTATTGTTTATTTGCGATTGCAGCTTAATCGAGGTTGCATCTAGTACAAAATGTGAGAAACTCGATTCAATGAGGGTGGAAGATGATTCTCGGGATAAAATTCGACTCTTGATGAGGTAAGCGGGCAAAAATGAACCGTTGCATGCGCTAAATATTAAGAGAGCGTTGCCTCTCGCTATTCGAAACTTATGTGTGTAAAGTCTAGATAAGATTATTTCAGTATTGAGAGAGACACCAATTATTACGTGCAACTAATAAAATCGGGTGTCATATACAAAAGAAAAATATCCTAAGTACGGCATCCTAATAAATTCCTTATATAAACCATCCCATTGCATCCGCTTCACTCAAGAAAGAGAAACCTTCGGTCTGTGCCTCTCTCCAAAGTCCAAATATGTCTAAAGTAGCCTGCATTGGAACTTCCAGGGCTCTCATGGCCACGCTCCTGGCGGCGATTTTGATGTCGGTCACCGTGCCTCGAGCCGAGGCGGCTCGTGCATTCTTTGTGTTCGGCGACTCGCTCGTCGATAGCGGCAACAACAACTATCTGGCCACCACCGCCCGCGCCGACTCTCCCCCGTACGGCATCGACTATCCGACTCACAGGCCCACGGGGCGGTTCTCGAATGGCTTGAACCTCCCGGACATTATAAGTACGTCGCCCTTTCGCAGTGCTTGTCATGCATTCGACTGGTTAACGCAAGTAGTCTCTTTTCTCTATATCTTGTGCTCACTGGCTCGACGTGTGAGAATGTGTAGGTGAGAAAATTGGTGCAGAAACCACATTGCCGTACTTAAGCCCTGAACTGACCGGACAAAAGCTACTTGTCGGCGCCAATTTCGCCTCGGCCGGGATTGGAATCCTCAACGACACCGGAATTCAATTTGTATGTCCATCAACTTTATTCACATCACTAGCACATTCCCTTCTTAGTATGGACGTACAAGCCGAACCTCGCATCGGCTGCATGGTCAACATGTATAATTAGATATAAGCGATGGCTGTCGAAAGCAGATAATTCATGCAAACAAGAGATCGCGTTGCCGATACATGTAGATTGAAGGCCGACCGTGAGCAAAGGACTCTTCTTTCTCTGCACAAGCTTTCGGGATGTCTTGCACATGGTTTGACTGAGTAAATTCCCATGTCTGTGCAGCTGAACATCATAAGAATCGCCAGGCAGCTGCAATTGTTTCAGCAGTACCAACAGAGGTTAGGCGTGCTCATCGGCCCGGCTCAGGCGCAGCAGCGAGTGAAACAAGCCCTCGTCCTCATCACTCTCGGCGGCAACGACTGGGTCAACAACTACTTCCTGACGCCCGTGTCCGCAAGGTCGCGCCAGTTCACCATCCCGCAGTACTCCCGATATCTCATTTCCGAGTACAAGAAAGTTCTCAAAGTAATCCTCATACATACGAGATTTTCTCGATTTAATTCGCTGCTAGTTTGGTTATGGGGTCTTATCCGCACGTTAACCATATAGGTCGAATCATCGTGAACACAAAGTAGAGGGTTAGAGTTTGAATGTACTGTGCAGCTCTATACCTTATCTGTTCAGAGTTGTGATGCGAAACTGGGATTGTTTAATACTGCAGAGGCTTTATGAGTTGGGAGCTCGGAGGGTTTTGGTCACCGGCACGGGTCCGTTGGGCTGTGTCCCGGCCGAATTAGCCATGTCGGGGAGCAGGAACGGGGAATGTGCGCCTAGGCTGCAGCAGGCGGCCTCAATATTCAACCCGGAGCTCGCTAAGATGCTTAAGGAGCTCAACCGCGAGCTAGGCGCCGACGTGTTCATCACCGCCAATGCGTTCAAAATGAACATGGACTTCATCACCCAGCCCGGAAAATACGGTTCGGTCTCCAAATGATGTTTCCTTAGCAATAATTTGCATGGAGATTCAACTGATTTGCTTGTCCCTTGGATTCTTGTCACGCATTACCCATTTGTCGAACATTGAACTGGAACATTCTTCGTGGGCTTGGGCTTAGCCCAACCAAAGAATCATCGTTTTCAGTAGTGCCGGATTATCATTAATTAATGTCATGAACTTCGATTTCGTTTTCGCTAGGCCGATCTAGAGAGTTTTTCTCACGATCCCTCGCAATTGTCCGAAGTCCTTGTTCCTGATACGCTTGTGTTTTATCTGATGAGATTTCGGGGGCTTCCGCTCGATTTTGTCGACCAGGTTTTGTGACCTCGAAAGTGGCGTGCTGCGGACAAGGGCCCTACAATGGCTTAGGGACATGCAACGTGGTGTCGAACCTGTGCCCGAACCGGAAGGTGTACGCATTCTGGGACCCGTTCCACCCGTCGGAGCGCGCGAACCGGATCATAGTCAACCAGATCCTAAGCGGTTCCACCCAGTACATGAGCCCCATGAACCTCAGCACCATCATGGCCCTGGACACTAGCCCTTGACGACGACGGCTCGCCGATCATAGATCTTTCCGACCCAATTACCTTATCTTCCTGGTGTTTGGGGGAGTCAGATGTGCAAGAATCTGTGTTTCCGTAGTGTGCCTTTTCCTTTTGTTCTCTTTTTTTGGGGCTGGGGATGAATTGAAGTGTACTCAAATGTTGCTGAGCTTAGCTTACTGGAATAATGCTTGACCATCCGTCATGTTCATCTGGCTTATATATATGTCAATTTGTTTAAATGGAATGTCGAGAAGGTGAATGTACTTTCGTCGTATCCGGCGAATTTAATTACCGCGTTAGAGAAACAAAGAAGACAATCGAAGCAGCGAAAGGAGAATTGTGCGAAGAAGACGAGAGTTTCGGTCGGAAAGAATGTGTGCGCTCTTGTAGCATATGCGATTCCCAAGAAATGCATTTGGACCTTTCTTCGGATCTGGATCGTTGAAGCAGAGCAGACGATCCATTTCCCTTTTTTCAGAGGGCCTCGTGAATAAATCTTATGTTGTCGTGACCTCCATGGGAGACGTGTGGGAGCGAGAGTCATACTTAAACGCAGTGGCACAAGTCGTAAATTCGGGCCATTACCAGTGGCGATTGTCTCAACCACTCTCCAACCAACGGTGGTCGCCTTCGTCTCTCCCGGTCGCTCCAGTTTCTCCCGCTCGCTCTCGCTGAGTTTAGCGGCACTCTACCGCTAAATCTCTCTCTCTCTCTCCATAACTTCGCCATCATCGTATTTGAAAACTCAACACTCGATCGCTTCGTCCCTCGCTGGGATCACATTGCCGGCTCCTCCTGCTTCGATCTTCAACTGGCGCAGATCTAACCTCCGGCTGGTCCCGATCCGAGCGCAGTTCATCGTCATCGTTTCCGATGGAGGAGGCCCTGGAGCTCGCCCGCGCCAAGGACACGAAGGAGCGGATGGCCGGGGTGGAGCGGCTCCACCAGCTCCTGGAAGCCTCCAGGAAGAGCCTCTCCGCCGCGGAGACGACGTCGCTCGTGGACTGTTGCTTGGATCTCCTCAAGGACAACAACTTCAGGGTGTCCCAGGGGGCGCTTCAGGCCCTGGCGTCCGCCGCGGTGCTTTCGGGGGAGCACCTGAAGTTGCATTTCAATGCGCTTGTCCCTGCAGCGGTCGAGCGACTCGGCGATGGTAAACAGCCCGTTAGGGATGCTGCTAAGCGGTTCTTGGTCACTCTGATGGAGGTAATTAGAGTGAATGCACAATGGCATGCACTCATGCGTGGCCCATTGCATTGAGTTCTGCGTCGGTCCATGTTGTTTTAGTTTCAAATAAGCGAACGTTTGGCGTATTGGTTGTTGTACTGCTATAGAGGCGTAGGTTGGACAGATACTCTCCTCTACACCTACTTGGTCGATTGATGTGTTGGTTTGGTTCCAATTCTGTTGTTGGCCGTCGTAGACCGAGTGAACGGATAGATGAACGGTATAGAGGCACCAGTGTCGATGGGTTATTCAACGTATGAGACCTTGCTTCGGTTAACATAGTCCTTTCTGGCTGTTCTAGTACAAGGAAACCGTGTCTTTTTATTTTCATTTTTAAACTGACCCCGAGAACTAAGGATAATCAAACAGAAAGGAAAAGATTTGCAATTCTATCACAGAATTGGTCCATTGTTACCTTTAGCTGGGTGAAAATGTTTTTCCGTCAGCAACTCTTAGACTAGAATTACAATAGTTAAGAAATACCAGTGCCATGACATACGTATCTGTTGTACTCATTGGATACATATAGATATCTCCAGGTATGGATTCATGATTATATAGGTTCTTGATTTCGCATGCACAAACTGGACAAGAAGAGGAGCTTTGAATTGACATGTTGAATGGTCCAGGTCTCTTCTCCGACGATTATTGTGGAAAGAGCAGGTTCTTATGCCTGGACACACAAAAGTTGGAGGGTTAGAGAAGAGTTTGCCCGAACTGTAACTTCTGCTATCAGCCTTTTTTCATCTACCGAGCTTCCCCTTCAGCGGGCAATTCTTCCGCCTGTATGTTCATTGACTTATCTGGATGGCAACACTGCTCTTCACCTTTTCTGTTTTCTTTTTGCTGAAGTGGGATTTAATTGACTCTTTTTAACCACCAGATATTACAAATGTTGAATGACCCAAATCACGGTGTTAGGGAAGCAGCTATTTCATGCATCGAGGTTAGTCATGTTCTTGAAATTGCTTGGCAGTACTATTTATTGTTAATGTGAATTAATTTGTCAATGTGATTATGATGCTATACTACATACTTGCGGCTACCTTCCTCTAAAATGTTAGTCCGGCTGTGCCCTTGGATTGAGTCAGTTTGGAGTTGAACCGTATCTCACTCTATTTAATTTAAAAGCTGTTTATAGTCGTGTCTGGTTCAAGAACAGCTTAAGCTTGAATTGTTAGTTGAATTAATAATTTCATTGATATTAGAAAACAACTGCTGTGCGATGCAGGTGAAGGGACTTATTAAGAAAGTAAAGCCACAATTCTAATTGAAGCAATGACTTATGGTTGATGGATTTTACATGTCACATTCTATGAAAACTGTTTTCTTTGCCGCAGTTTCTTCCTAACATTGACCATCTTGCTACTTTGGTCATTGAAAGATTGTTGTTGTATTGGATATTCCATGTGCTATTGGCTCAGGTCACTTGTGTGGCCTTGCATTCACCGACTCCTTCCAATTTACCCATGTGAGCTTTTGGGGTTTTTTAATGGGACAGTCTTAGAAAGATGACAACACGTAGACTAGTAGAGTATTTTGGGCCTTTCAAAGAGAAGATTCCTGAAAGATGGTAAAAGTTGGTGGGAAGGACTGTCTAAAAAGAGAGAATTCAATCGTTAGCTTGGCTTTTGCATCTTTAGGTATTTTAGTCCCGCTAATCTCATGACCCTCTTCTTTCTTGTCAAATATGTGCAGAATGTTTGATATCATAGAAATTGTTCTTTTGCCCTGTGAATTTCTAATGTTCTTCTTCACATTGTTGTAGCCGGTACACGGATCAGTAGTAATGGCTCACTTATATGGTTTAGTGTCTTCTCTTCTCAACTTGTCTTGGAAAGCAGAACTCATAACAATCAGGAGCTGTTCATGTCCATATGGTCTTGTTGTCCCAATAATTGGTCTAATTGATCCAAGCAATGGAAAGTGATTACTCTTTGCTTAAATTTCATTATTGTAGCAGATTTGATTGGCTGAATTTAAATAACTGGGAATAACGGATAATATCCTTAAGATACTTGTATTGAACTTTTAGATTTTTAGTGCACTTAAGATTCTTAAGATAATTGTACGCTACATCCAATTATAGCATAAAATCTTCATTAGATTAATTTGGGAATTTACTGGCAGGAGATGTATGCTCAAGCAGGTGATCAATTTCGCGATGAACTTCAGCGACACTCTCTTCCTGCTTCCATGGTGAATATTCATCTGAAAACTGTCTTATTCACTGTTTTTTTTTTCCTGATTCTGTTCTTCAAAAGTATTGACATAGTAGAATCCATTAGTGATGTCACATTATTTTGGTACATAGATTTCTTCTTTGACCTTTTGCACACCGTGAGGACTCTTTGTGGTACCTTTTCTTTACTTCTTTTATTATAGAAAGACATGTGAATGCAGGTAAAAGATATTAATGCAAGACTAGAGAGAATTGAACCGCATAACCGCTCTTCAGAGGGACTTAGCAACAAGGTTGCTGCTGGAGAAATGAAGCCAGTGAGCATTAATTACAAAAGAAGCAGTCCGAGAGCAAAGAGCTCCTCAAGGGGAGCAACTCTTTTTGGAGGTTCGCATTATCACCTTCTAGGGAAAGACTTATAATGCTTAACTCATAGCACGTGGCTCTTTATACCAATTTGGGGAGAAAGGTGCGCGTAAAAGAATTACAAAGATTGTATTGAAAAATCAAAAAGCGGAGGGAGAGCATCTTGCTGCATCTGTATATTTTATTATCTAGAAGAAAGGAAAATGAATGGAATGAAAGTAAGGTTGAGTGTTCCAAATATATGTGACCATAATAACCTTCAGATAATGTCACTTTGTGATATTGACTCACCTGACTCGGCACTTTCTCTTGACATCTGAAGGAAATGAGTCAACTGGGCCCAACAATAAAATTTCTTCCTTTCCTTTTTCTTTCTCATTTAAGAGAATACTATGAACACTCTCCTCTTCTTTCCCTCTTCTGATGTATAAACCACATCCTCTCCTCCCGGACAACTGATAGTTTTGCAAAAGAGAACTGAAAGGATACTGAAAATTATCTCTTTTTGCATTTTCATATGCATTTAATCTAATGCTATTGAGAGGATTATGTATTTAACAGCACATTGATTTGTATTTAATTTGAAGCTGTGGACTTAACTGAAACTACTGCATTAGTAGGGGAAGATAATTTGTGATAGCCTTAGTGGTCCTGCGTATTTGCTGCTGAGCAACTTCTGTGCTCTGCATTTGTCTAGGAAATGCTTTCCTTGGCATTGCATTCTAGATTTGTTTGCTTCCTCAATACTCTTTTAACCAATAGGAGTTCCTAAACTGGAGGCAAGGGCCCAAAAGAGATTGAAAGCTTTTTCCTTTCTTCTTTTGGGCTAGTACTCAGAACTTGATAATAATTGGGCACATGTGGTAGATGTTAGTCCCTTCGCTTGGCAGCTTGGTTTGTTATTTGTTGAAAATTGATGCTAGGTAGCGTGTGCTTTATTGTATTATTAATTATACTAGTTTAGAACTGTTGTGGCACTAAGGGCTGATTTTCTTTCAGTTGTTGGCATTGATCTTCTTACCTAGTAGCAACAGGTCACAGGCAGGACTAGTTCTTTTGCTTATTTTTTGAGTTTAATTTTATCAGCTAGTTGGCAGTTCCTTTTTCACTTTAAGCCACTGTCATTGGTGGTGGTCATAGTAATGTGCAATTTTCTATCATATTGAGGAATGAGCGATTTTATTGTCATGGCCATTTTAGGGTGTTTTCCTGGAATCAGTTGCATTACACATCATAAACACAGCAATTTAATATTGTGGATATACCTTTCTGGAGATTCAGTGTTCTTGCTAAGAAGAGAGCATTTGACACGGGGCTTCATCAAGAGCACTCAAAGCATTCTTCTCAATGGTTTTAGTAATGCCTTCATTTGTTTGTTTTAGCCTCTCTTCTCTTAATTGCAGCTGAAGGTGATGTTACGGAGAAACCTATAGAACCAATAAAGGTCTACTCGGAGAAAGAGCTAATGATGGAATTTGAGAAAATTGCCTCTACACTTGTACCAGACAAAGACTGGTCTTTGCGCATTGCTGCCATGCAGCGAGTTGAAGGGCTTGTTTCTGGAGGTTATTTTCTGCCTAATTGTCTGTTGTTAGCTTTAGTAACGAACAGCATTTTCAATACTTCTCTTCTCAATGTTCTTTTGGTATTTAATGTCTTCATGGTTGAGAAGGGCAACACAGCCTTGTCTGGTCAAAGAAATTATGAAGTACAATACTATGTTGTAGCATGCCTTTATGGTATATGTAAATAGTGCTCTCAAAAACTTTTTGTTCCCTGACTATAGATTTCTGAGTCTCATTGGCACCTGATTATCCCTTGCTTGGCGTGGCAGTGGCAGTGCCCCCTTGCTCATTGTGACGTAGACATGAGTACTACTTAGAAAATGGAGGTCCGCTCTCATGGGAATGGCCCTTGGTGAGAGTGCATATTTGGTGATACAAATCTAGGTCTTGAGCGAGAAAGGAAAACATGCATATCACTTAGCATCAAGAACTTGAAGGCATATAACCGTCTAAAATTTCATCACTGAAACATTTGATTAGTTACAATGGTTCCATCTTCTAAATGTTCTATATGTGGCGAAATACTACATTAGATATGTTTTTTTTTTTTTGGGTAAGACACATTGGATATGTTTTGGTTCCTCTCTTTCATGATAAATTGAATTTCTTTTTTATTTTTCTCATATATTTTGCCTCATCCTGAGTTGCAAGCAACTTCAACAGCTGTCTTGTGCATTGAGTGTTTTTTATTTATTTTTATTGATAGTAGTTCCTGACAACTTTTGCTAGCTTGCGTTTGTTTTAGGGTTTGCCAGGATTTAGTTGTGTCTATCACTTGACTGCATTATTGTCCCTTACTCCAGGTGCATTAGACTATCCATGTTTCAGGGGACTACTGAAGCAACTTGTGGGCCCTCTCAGCGTGCAGTTATCAGACCGAAGGTCTACCATAGTTAAGCAGGTGTGCATGTGTATTTTTGCATATGTGATGCCATCTAACTCTGAGATTTACATATTAGGTTGTTAACCACAATTTTGACTGCTTTGTTGAGGGCATAAAAGTTGCCTGTGACATAGATATATACGTGGGCTACTTGCATTTCCTTTCCAATGTATCCACATTGACGGGGACAAAACTATTGCCTGTCATCTGTACACATTTGGCCGCCATTTCTAAATGAAGCAGGCAAAAAAAGAAAAAATAGAAACATCCGAACCAGTATCAGAGCCAGCGTCAAACAACCAACACAAACAGTCTTCATATGTAAGGATCCAATTAAACGATCCCCAGTTCTCAGTGCATCGACCATGTATTACATGAAAAAATAGTATTCTGTTATGCAATGCATGCACCATATAATTCATAATCTTTCACTAGTCTGAAACCATTTTCCATTGAGCAACCAAATGCGCACAGATAGTAGCAAGTAAGATTCCTATAGCTAAATGTACATAAACTCAAGTTGACCTGAGCTCCTTCACTGCTTCACTTTGTTTCCTTCCTCTATAGAAAAAGTGCCTTAATAAAGACCGAAAATCACATCCAGACATCCCAATCCGACCACATATTCCTCTTCATACAACCCAAAAATGCCACCAAAATCAAACAAAGTCCCATCTTGGCAATCTTGCAAATCTTATCATCTGGAAGCACCAATATCACCACGTCCAGTGCGTTCTGCATGCAAGCTCCCTTCAATTCAATTAGTATCAATCATTTTATCAGCCCCATGAATTCCTTCGCTCTGAATGTAGTTCAAAAACACAGGAGGTCAAAATTCGTTACTCGAATGTAGTTCTTCGCTCTGACATGGTACTGGTTGATGATCTACAACCAGCGACGTGATTGGGGGAGCACCATGATGTCATAACCATAATTTTTTTTTACCTCTGAGGATAGTGCCATTATTTGGCATGATGTTATCTTCAGAAAACTCTGCAAAGCTGCCATACTCACCTTATTTCATTTGAAATTTCGGCACGATGACTATATATCAGATCACTGCATATATGGCACCATGTGGCTGAATAGCTCCTTTGCAAGCAAATCACACCCTGGAGGATGTGTCAGTGCATGCATATGTCAATATACATGGATGCATTTCAGTCAACATAAGCATATATATCCCTTGTTTCACATGTAATTTTATCATCAAACCTCACAACAGTGCCTTAAGGAAAATTCTTTTGAATGTCTATTCTCTGTGCTTACGACACCTTTATGTTGTCAATCATGGAGGTATGCTGTTGGGAGAATTGACTATAAATGTAGATGACATGATGGTCTGTGCAGTTTTTATCTGCTTATTTCTTGCTAGACATGCGATGGAAGTATAGACGAGTATGTTACAAGTAAAGTCTCGTTATACCCCTTTTTCAGTGTGGTTTCTTTGGTAATAATATAATCTCCTTGTGTTTGAAGGCTTGCCATCTATTATGCTTTCTATCTAAGGAGCTCTTAGGAGATTTTGAGGCTTGTGCTGAGATTTTTATTCCGGTAATTCTGCTTCTCTTTTTTATTCTGATTTTGACTTCTTTGTAGATAGTATATAAACTTAGAAAAGTGGTTAAAGTGGAGTTTTGTGGTTAAGCCACATGTCATGCTCCCACAAAAGCTCCATTCCACTACTGTTTACATTGTTTTCTGTATAACATATTAGTTTCATTGCTCTAATCTCTAACATCATCTCATAATAGTATATGTACGACATATTAAGTTTACTTCCTTGATTTTACTGAACAAGAGGCACTCAAATTCTCTGCACATGATAGTGATTATATAAGAATACTTCTACGCTTATGATTGATGTATATAAATAAAAAATATATTATATGAGCGTAGTGACTGCAAATGTAAAGCTAAGAAAGTAACCATTCTGATCATATTCTAAAGTCAGTAAGCTATGCTCGAAAATATTTTTGTTAAAAAATATAACAGAAATATCAATGAACTCTTAAGATTTCAAAGTTTATCAATCATAAGGTATGTATTTTTTTAACTATCTGGTTTGCTATTATTATATTTATCATCACCACTTAATGAACACGATTTCAATTATCTGGTTTGCAGATAATTTTGATGGTTAATTTCTATGCGGTGCAGGTGCTTTTCAAGTTAGTGGTTATAACAGTACTTGTGATCGCAGAGTCTGCAGATAACTGCATAAAAACAGTAAGTTTCCATGTGATGATATTATGTCCTCCCTCGTGTCGTGCTTTTTATATGGCATCTAAAACTTTCTTTTAGATGTTACAAAATTGCAAGGTTGCTCGGGTACTTCCTCGTATTGCTGATTGTGCGAAAAATGACCGAAGTGCAGTACTTCGCTCAAGGTACTTCAGCTTCTCCATGAAGCATAATTATTCCTGTGAAGTTCTCCCTTTTTCTTTTGTAGATAACAAACAATTGATCCCCAATGTACCCCCCCTCCCTCCACCTCTTGCATTTCACATATTGCTTCTTTTCTTCTTCCCGATCATGATTCTTACTTATAATGCCAGGTGCTGTGAATATGCATTGTTGATATTAGAACATTGGGCTGATGCATCAGAAATTCAGCGTTCAGCTGATCTATACGAAGATCTTATAAGATGCTGCGTTGCCGATGCAATGAGTGAGGTATGCCTATTAGTACTTATTTTAAGTTCCGATAATTTCATGATGGGGCGCAAAATTGATTTCTGGTCCAGAGTTGCGATGCTTCTTGGAGTAACCTAAGTACATTTGTTGATATAAGAGTGTGAAATGATGCTATCTGCCGGGCACATAGTAGTATCTTCTTCATTTTTGGAGACATAGATTAGTTATTCAAGATTACAGCTGTTTGTCATAATTTTTAGGCTGTTAACTTAGGAGGGATGAGATATTTCATATGGCTCAAGTGGTATCAAGTGGAAGAGTTTTGTGAAGCTGTCTAGTCCTGTTTTGTTCTCCCACAGATGAATGTGTTTAATGGCTTTGTATATTTGGGTGTTTGCAAACTACACATGGACTAAGTTTCTTGCTACTAAAGGAGGATTATCAAGTGGATGTCTTGATTTTATTGGACCATACCAAGAACTATTCCTTTTTCAGAGCCCTTTATGATTTCTATCATGTCCTTTTAGGCCTCTTTTCATTACGTGGTCCCTCTCCTATAAATATAAATCAAAGTATACCTCGCAATTGCTTTTAAGTGTGACCAAACCACCTCAGACAGGCTTTCTTATCTCAAAGAACTAGCTTAAACGAGATCATACATTGAGATTGATTCCTTAAGAGCCTTCTGTTCATTAATTATCCTAAAAGTTTGAGCTTAATGACTCTATTGTACTCCTCCATTCTTTTCCCAGGTGATCAGGCGAATGCTTTTTGATGAAACCATTTTTTCTTTCTGGGATTTCTTGAAATTGTACCCACTCCCCTAGATCTTCCCTGGATTTCTTTTATAGCTGCTTGTCTATTCCTATTTGTGGTCTTATGCACTATCCAACTAAAAGATTTCATTCCATTAGATGGGACTTTTCAATCCTTTGGCTTCTATAATAACTCTTTTTTATGTTTAATTTATGATGTCTTTTCTTTCTGCATTATTTCTTGATTAGCATAACAAGTCCATGTGTGTGTCATAGTTTTATTCCACTAAGGACGAGACTCAATTTTTATTTTGCCATTGGAGTAATTATTTCTAGGGTCAATACCACCAAACGACGTATTTATCTCAAAATAATTTTTGTGTCACAAAAACTTCCGAACTGGTAGACCGATGCTGGATTTATCCCAAACTGATGTGCTCATGCCACATCTATCCCAAAGTGATCTTTCTGTCAAAATAATCCCAAACTGTACACTTTTGCCATATTTACTTCAAACTGGTGCACCCATGACCACATTTACTCAAAAGAATCTAAAATTTACCACAACTTGGGTTAAATGTGACTTGGGCATGTCAATTTGGGGTAAATGAGGCATCAGCGTACTTGTTTGGGATTTTTTCTGACACAAAAATTACTTTAGGGTAAATGTGGCTCGTGTACCAGTCGGAATTTTTTTATATAGAAATTAGAGTGGGATAAATGTGGCACTGGCGTACTAGTTTGGGGTTTTTGGAGATATTAGCCCTTATTTCTAATTCCAGACATATCATGTAGCACAGTTTCACATTGTCAAATAGATTTCAGGCCCTTCACTCTTTCTTGGGCATTGTATTAGCTGCGCTTGGTTATTTTGTGCTGCATTTGTGCAAACCCACAGTGCTGCTTTAGCCTATTTTTCCCTATATTTAAGTATCAACCGTGAGGAGAAATTCTTCTATTAAAAAAATCTGTTGTGGGACCCATCTTATCTAGATTTGGCATTCTTTACTCATACTAGTAGATATGTGCGCTCAATAGGCCTCCTTAAACCAAACTTGCGAAAGTTGTATCTAACGTAACACTACATGGATGAATTTTAGATGAGTTATTGATGGATGACTTCCCCAATTTGACCTTTTGGATTCTATTGATGGTTGAATTTTTGTGACTGAATCATTTGAATAGCAAAATGAAACTTTGGTAGTTGCTATATGAGCTTGGACAGGTTGCTTATCAACCTCTTACTTGGCAAGACAATTATTCACAGTAAGGTTACCACTGTTGCATCACAACTGCTGCCAGATGTACTTCGGCCTAATGTTGGTTGAAATTGCCTGAAAAAGTAGCAAGCCACATAGCTTTTTACTGCGTTTCACCTTGTAGCTAAGCTTAAGGGGAATTTCTGTGCTGGTAGCCTTGATCTATAAAGGAATTTCTTGCTGCGTCTATGATTTCATTAGTCCATGTATGAATGTCAGTTTGCTGTGGGCACTCTTTGTAGGAAAAAGCTTGCTGACCCTGCTTGATTTTGTTTTTGAGTAGTAGTCCATCCTTGACATGGCTTTGGCTTTAAATTGTTTCTTCTGCATTCTTGTTTAGGTGGCATGTACTGTGGAAACAAACTGTGCTTTCTCTTAAAAGATGTAGGCAGATCGCTTAATGTCTGAATTTGAACAGGTTCGGTCAATTGCCAGGATGTGCTATAGAATGTTTTCAAGAACTTGGCCAGAGCGGTCTCGGCGCTTATTTTCGTCCTTTGATCCTGTTATTCAAAGGGTATACATGCTTATTTTGATATATAACATATCCATTTTTATAAACCTACAGGTTTAGGTCATTTATCGGTCTTCTTTTAATGCAGACCATCAATGAAGAGGATGGGGGCATACATAGAAGGCATGCTTCCCCATCTGTTCGTGATAGAAGTCTACAGATGCCATCTAATCCTCTTAAGTCTGCCCAAACAAATCTAGTAGGATATGGGACCTCGGCAATCGTGGCGATGGATAGAAGTGCAAGTCTTCCATCTGGTACATCTCTCTCTTCCGGGCTGCTTCTGTCTCAAACCAAGTCACTTGGTAAAGGTAGCGAACGTACTCTTGAAAGTGTCTTGCACTCGAGCAAGCAGAAGGTCACTGCCATTGAAAGCATGCTTAAAGGTTTGGATATCTCTGAGAAGCATAATACTTCTGCTCTTCGGTCATCTAGTATGGATCTAGGTATCTACGGGTTTTGCTTTTTACTTTTTCTTGATGATTTCAATAATAAATTTTTGGCATAGGATTCCCTACTGTTTACCATTTTTTTAGGGTATTGGATGGTTGTTTTAGTCCTTTATTAGCAGCTGAAATTCTTCCTTGTTGCTCCTAGTGCAGGAGTTGACCCTCCATCCTCTCGTGATCCGCCACTTCCGCCTGCTGTTCCTGCTTCCGATCATTTTACAACCACTTTTCTTGGAGACGCCATTGCTTCAAGTACCGATAAAGGTACTAGTCGTAATGGTGGCTTAATTTTTACTGATATAATGACTCAAGCTCGAGCTTCAAAAGACTCCACCAAATTATCACATCAAAATGGCATTGCAACCGAGTCTTTGTCGGCAGTCTCCTTGTACTCAGCTAAGAGAGCTCCTGACAGAGTACAAGAAAGAGTCTCAATTGAGGAAAAAAGGGATATTAGAGAGGCTAGACGTTTTACAGGTGTACACATTGATAGGCAATACCTAGACCCGCCTTACCGAGATGGAGACTTCAAGGATTTGCAGAGCAGTTACATACCTAATTTCCAAAGGCCACTAACGAGAAAGCATGTGGGGGGTCGGATGTCTGCAAACAGGAGGAGTTTTGATGGTTTCCAGATACCAGTGGGGCAGATGGCCAATGCCGTGGATGGTCCAACTTCTCTAGTTGATGCCATTAGTGAGGGACTTAGTCCAAGTTCCGACTGGTCAGCTCGTGTTGCGGCTTTTAATTATCTTCAGTCCTTGTTGCAGCAAGGACCCAAAGGCATTCAAGAAGTTGTTCAGAATTTCGAGAAAGTTATGAAGTTGTTTTTCCAGCACTTGGATGATCCCCATCATAAAGTAGCACAGGCAGCTCTTTCCTCTCTTGCAGAAGTCATTCCTGCTTGTCGGAAGCCCTTTGAAAGTTACGTGGAGAGGATCCTCCCGCATGTTTTCTCACGGCTGATTGACCCAAAGGAGTTAGTCAGGCAACCATGTTCGGCAACACTTGATGTTGTGAGCAAGACTTATGGTGTAGATTCTCTATTACCTGCTTTGCTTCGATCACTAGATGAGCAGCGGTCACCGAAGGCAAAATTGGCTGTGATTGAATTCGCAATTGGCTCGTTTAACAAGCATGGTCTAAATTCTGAAGGTACTGGTAACAGTGGTATATTGAAACTGTGGCTGGCTAAGTTGACTCCATTGGCCCATGATAAAAATACAAAGCTCAAAGAAGCAGCTATCACGTGCATCATATCTATTTACAACCACTATGACCCAACAGCATTGCTTCATTTTATTGCAAGCTTGTCTATTGAACAACAGAATTCCTTGCGACGTGCTCTTAAGCAGTATACTCCTCGAATTGAAGTGGACTTGATGAACTTCTTACAGAACAAGAAAGAGCGACAGCGGCCTAAATTGACTTATGATCCATCAGATACAGTCGGTTCATCTTCTGAAGAAGGCTGTGTTGGCATGTCAAAGAAGAGTAGTTTGTTTGGAAGGTATTCTGCTGGTTCTGCAGACAACGACAATGTCATGAAGTGGAGTTCTGGTCAAGAGTTCTCTATTGTTACTCCAAGTTTTCCTGCAGCTTCCAGTGAAACTCAGGATAACCTATATTCAGACTTTCCTACTTCCAACACCAGGGCACCAAACCACATGGTGGAGTTAAGTGTCCAGAACATGGGCTATATGCCCGGTTCCACAAATTACTTGGACCATAGCATGAACTCAGAAAATCTGTCCACTCAACTTTTGCACATTGATGGTCTTATCAGTTCGGAGCAAATACCTTCTGGAGTTAATGGTCTAGGCAATGAAACTTCAGGGGAGGTAGATATTAATCATCAAAAATCTATCAGTTGGAAGAGCAACACACTATCTGACTCTGAACCTAGCATTCCCCAAATTCTTCACTTGGTGAGACTTTTACAAAATATCATTTATTAGGTTTAGAATTAAGAACAATGCGATAACTTTGACACTACATTGTCATCTTTAGATTGGCAATGGCAATGAAGATAATGCATTTTCTAATAAGCACAGAGGACTTCAACAGTTGGTCGAATTATCTGCATCTAATGACATATCTGTTTGGGCAAAGGTATGTGGCAGCTTTCCAATTTAACCTTTATCTCCTTTCTTGCCTATGTGTACGTTCATTAATGTTGAACAAGCAGTTGTCTCTTGCTTGCGTAAGTTGGACATTCATAAGTGCACAAATAGGCCCCTAAGGCAGGAAAATTAGGATCAGAGGCGTAGGCAATATATGAGCGTGTCTGGACTCAAGCTTATGACCTGTTAGGAAACTTCAACTGCCTACTGCGTGAGGAGCTGATTGTTTTCTTCAACTAATTCGATATTTAAAAATTGTTGGAGGAAGAAATGTGCTGCTACTATTAAAAGTTGGATTTGTTGCTTTATCGAATGGTTTATTCGTTGAGTATTTATCTTAGGGTTCTGAAATGTTTCTCATGTTTTAAAGCACTGACTTGCTTAAAAGGGTGGATACATTTCATATGTTTGTTTGGTGAGGTAGGCTTTCCCTAAATACTTTGTGCTAGTTCTTTGATGAAGCTTAATCGATACAATTCGCATCGCTGCATAGCTTTTCTGGTCAAAGCTTCATGCAGCATAGTTAGATAACCAGCTTTTCTGTGAATTATGATCTTACTTGATTATTTTTGCTTGGATTTTTCTTTTGAGTGTCTTCTGGGGATGTTGATTCCATGTTTTCTTGCTTAGTCACCCATTGATTGCTTTACTGTCTCTTGGACCATGGACTTATGGTTAACTTATGTGTCCGCAGTACTTCAATCAGATATTGACGATTGTGCTAGAGGTGCTAGATGATCACAATCCCGCCATTCGAGAACTTGCTCTGTCATTAATCATGGAAATGCTTAAAAACCAGGTCTGTTCTGCTTCCATTTTGTTCTTTCAATAGTGCGATATGCCTGTTTATTATTGTATTGACTCATGCCAAGTCCTTTTTTCTTTGATGTGCTTGCTAATATCCCCCCTGTATCATGCTTCTAGAAGGATATGATGGAAGATTCAGTTGAGATTGTAATAGAGAAGCTGCTTCATGTGACAAAAGATATTGTCCCCAAGGTAGGTTTCGTTTGCCTTTGGTTTGTTGTCTAGCCTTAGCTTTCAGTCTCAAGAGTATTTATATTTTTACTTTTCTTGTTCTTAGGTTTCAAATGATGGAGAGCACTCCTTGACAGTTGTTCTGACTCAGTATGACCCATTCAGATGTTTAAGTGTACGTAGTCTCTCTCTCTCTCTCTCTCTCTCTCTCTCATGCGCATGAGCGTACTCTGTGGGTGCACACCCACGCTCATAGGCACACACAAAAAGGCATTTGCATGCGGCTGGTGTGCATGTGCACACATAAGCATGTACAGTCTCATGAGGTTTATGCGCTTTACCTGTGTTTATTGACACTGAGGAGGAATGATATGGTCTACACTTTTGCTTCTCACTAGCAGGTGTAGTAATTATGTGCGATTTTGCAGGTTATCGTTCCATTGCTGGTCGCTGATGATGAGAAAACTCTTGTTACTTGTATAAATTGTCTGACAAAGGTAAAGACCTCGACTCTGATCTTTTTAGTTCTTTGGAGGAAACCCTTGCACCTTTCTGTTCTGTCAATGTTATCTATGAAGGAAAGTTTTGTTATCGCATGCAGATGCATAAACGTGAGTTTTAATCAACATCATATTATTTAATGAAGAAAACTTCATGGATATTATTTTGGATGCTTGGGATATATAAATGCTTAGGATATATAATAAGACAGATTTTATGTAGTTGCTGACTGCCTGTGCCTGATCTTTTTAAAAGTACAAGAAGAGTGAGAGTGAAAGTGATAATTTGGCATGCATGCTTCATAAATTTCAATTAGGAATTTTCTTTGCACATGTACCAACATGTTGTGAGTATCAAATTCTCACTGAACGTCAACTTTTTAGAATATGGTATTTGAATAGTATGCATGGTTCTGAAGATGGCAGGGTTGGGGTAGAACTTTCCCCGTCCCGCCTAAAATTTTAGAAATTTGTTGATAGTTTGAATAGATTCATATTCTGTAATTCGGTGCTGCTTTCTCTTCACTATCATTGCTTTAATGAGCTGTGCTCCCTGTATTCAGCTTGTGGGCCGTCTTTCCCAAGAGGAACTGATGGCACAATTGCCTTCATTTTTGCCTGCTCTTTTTGAAGCATTTGGAAACCAGAGTGCAGATGTTCGGAAGGTATTGCTTATTCTTTCTATTATTTATATTACTTTGGCAGTAGAAATAAGTAACTGAACAACTAAGGGAAAAGAAAAAAGAAAGACCTTATTCTTGTGGGAGTGGTTACCTTGAGAGTTCCTCTTCTAGCTTGAAGAGACCCAACAGAATTTTGCTAACTTAAACCATCAGAATTCTCTTTTCTGCAAAAATTAGTCTGTTAATTCTGCATACTTCAGTTTTCAAGACCTGGATGATGCAGTGCTATCATGTCAAAGGACATTTCCTTTTATGATGCTCCTACTCCATAATGGCACCACCGACAATAGAACTTTCTGGCACATCATATGTGTCCTTGCAGACGTAGTGAACCGTTGTGTTACATTTTATGGCCATTTTGTGTTGGTGTATGAATTACGTGCGACCCTCTTGTCTGATTACCTGAGTTTACGTACATTCTGTTTGTCTTGAGGGACTGGAGCTGTTGATGGCGTGACTCATTTTGTCTCTCTTTTAGGGGAAATGCCATGTGCATTACTTTCAATAAGAATTCTACAAGCCTTGCCTATTTGAAGCTTGGGATTTGTGTTCCCATAGTATTTCCTTGTCGGTCACCAACTATATGGATAATAAGTACAATCATGATGGTGACTTATAGTGTCCCTTGTTTATATTTTACCTGCCATATAAAAGGAAGCTAATGTGGCAGGAAAGGTATATGCAGACCTTGGGTACCTAAATTGAGAAAATAAGAGTTTCTGGACTGCTCCCTGTGGCTCTATCTATAGAAAAAGATCACTGGAGAAGATTAAGTGGTCTTTTTAACCTTCATTTGTAATACTCTCATTTGGTAGTAACCGTTTCCAATTCAGGAAGGTCAAGATGCTCTGCAGTTGTCTCTTTATCACGAAGTGAGAGTTAGATGATGAGACGCTGTACAGTTTTCTCTTTACCAAGTGAGAATTAGTTAGATGTCTCTGTGTAGAATTGCTCATCGATACGTCAAAGTTGGCATAGAATTGTTGGAGCCGAATCGCAAAAATTACCCTATAGTGTACCTGAAACTATTAGAAATTATACCGTTGCCATCTTCCATGGAGCTCTTGCTTGCCAGTTTGTAGATTTGCCAGGAAGAATGTTCGCTGCAGTTTGTTTGTATTTTATCAGGCACCTTAGTTCCTTTCTTTTTTCGGCTGCTTTGGTTTCCTCCATAGAATTTCCTCAAAACAATCTAAATATCAGTCCAACTCACAATGTAATTTCACTTTTCATTTCGTTTTGGTGACTTGATATATATATATATATATATTCGTTCCTTAATCATTTTTTTTGGTGGAACAGACGGTCGTTTTCTGTCTGGTGGATATCTATATCATGCTTGGCAAAGCATTCCTGCCCTACTTGGAAGGACTCAACAGCACGCAGTTGCGCTTGGTGACTATCTATGCTAATCGCATCTCTCAGGCCCGAACAGGCACTGCAATTGACAGTAACCAATGACCGGAGCCGGTGTCTCGGAGAACAAACTGCGGCTAAGGTGTCTTCGGCGTGAACGGTTGATCTGTTGCGCCCCCTTTTCTTTTTGTATATCATGTGAATGCATTCATTGTGAAAAGGCAGTGTTTTCCTTTCCTCTCCCTCCTATTTCAGTCTTTGTAATATGTATATCATATGCTTGACTTAATTCCCAAGTCACCCGCCTCTCGCGGGAATCTGTAGTTAACAATACTCTGAGGATGATGCCCTATCTATGTGCAACGGCAAAATAGTTTTGGCTCGTGTCTGTCGTATGACCGATCCAAGCGTCGAAGTCACTCTATCGGTATATATGATGCCTATTACATCGATCGGCCACCATAGTCGAATATTTCACTTCAGTGTTCCTGATCATCGCCGCGCTTCCTTTCAAATGGCTGAGTGGGCAACCTTGGGTTTTCTTTTTTTGCCCTTTTTCCCTGGGCGAACGGCTGTGATAAGCTGGTACGATTTTCTTGTTTCTTCTCTTTTTGCTAATGGGGACATATTCCCTATTAAGAGAGATTTCCTGGGCAATAGCTGACTGATCAATCGAGTACATTAATGCCTTCTCACAAGCGTCGCACATTGAGAAAAAATAGGAGGCGGGGGAATCAGTTCAAAACTTCAGCGCCTCTGGAAGAATGCATGGAAAGAATGGTCAATCGATTCGATCTCTTTCTGGGTGCTCCTGCGCTTCAGCTTCGGAAGTCAATCCACGGTGCAATTGGACTCTAGTTTTACTAGAGAGCCCCTAGGGCGGTTGTGGTGAGGACGCATCCTGTTGCTAAAAAAGTCGATTACACGTGGTGCATGTTTTGCTAAAAGTGGCAATTGGGGGTTAAGAAATAAGAGGAGTCTCGTTTCCCGGTAAAATACTTGAAGGTACTGCTACTAACGAGACTCAGAATCACTTTCAAACTTAAATTTTGACCGGCGAAACTCCAACGACATCTTCCGGTACAGAAATTAGTACCACCCACATGTTTTTCAACATCTTCTTAAAATTATGGTTGAAAGCTCCACTTGATGAATAATTTTGAAATTGCTTTTATAAAAGCAATTGTTTGTTTTGCGGTATCAAAACATACGCATTGTATAATACTTACATTCACAAAAAAAAAAAAACAATTGTTTGTCTTGCTCGAAATAATTAATTAGGGAAAATACTTTTGTTATTTTTTTTGGTAAATGTAAGTATTATAACTGTACAAGACGTGTGTCTTGGTATCACAAAACTCACACTCACACTCAACACTACAATAGATGTGTGAGTGCAAGAGTACCAAGAAAGCAAAAGTACATCCAATGGAGGACGCCTAAATACACCATCTAAAAGATGAAAATGCTTAGACAATGACCAACGAGCCAAAATAGGCTAGACTAAATGATGAGATCTAACAAGTGAAAGCAGTAAGTATGATCAGCTATCACAAAAAATAGAGGGGTCAATCTGCCACCTCTCCTGGACCTGCCTATTGCGGGGAGTATTAATAATAGGCTAGGACAATCTGGCTTCATGATAAGCTTCATCTTCATGGCTGGGACGGAGACATTGCGATTACGAAATAAGGCGTCATTCCGTGTCTTCCATATAATGTGACAGAGGGCTCCCAGTGAGAATCTAACAATGCACTGATGGAAGTGATTGCCAGATATGTGTGTGATAGCCCACTCAAGTGTGTTCTGCCAAGAAATGTGTCTCCAAGAAAGCTGACAACTTTAGGCCCAGAAAGCCGCAAGCCCGGCAGTGACACGACATCAAAAAAATAGATGGTCTAGAGAATTCGGTCTAGTATGGCAGAAAATGCAAGATTCATCTCTTATCCTACCAGAAGATAACAAGAATACCTGGGTGGGCAGCCTGTTCTTTGTCATAATCCACAGGTGGAACTGATGTCTCAGGATGATCACCTTGTTCCATATGAATGAAGACCATGGAACTCTCGGACCCGTCGGACGAACAATACTCCACGCTGATGCCACGGAGAAGATGCCCGAAGAATCCCCCAACCACCGAAAATAATCATGCTGGTCAGACAAAACGGGAAGCGGTCCTAGCTCATGCAAAAAAGAAGGATCCCGTCCTCGAGCCTCAAAAAGATCGGTTGGCCTGGTCTCCCTGGATAGACCGGAACGATATATGTCCCGGTTGGCATACATGATATAGAGTGGACCACTGTCATGCCAGTGATCGAAATACTTTTGTTATTGATCATCATTTATGTCTAAATATTTTTATGGACAATGAAGATATTCTTCGTTTATTTATTTTTGTAAGTGATGATTTTTAATAAAATATTTCTGAGATCATTTATTTTTTACTAAACGAACACAATCCAATATAACCAATGTAATAATCATTTTATTCCATGAATTTCCCTTTGATTCTAGATTAAATTAATTCTTCCCCTTCCTAATAGCAATTTAGATTCATTGTCGGAGCTCATCGAAATCACTCGACTCTTCCTTTATTAATTATTTCCTATTTTTACAGGCATATAGGTGTGCCTTTTTATTTTATAACGTCCCAACCGTGGAAGTTAACGAGAGGTGGTTCCTACTAAACGATGTAGACAAGTCGTGGCGGAGTCCTGATTTGCAATGCATGAATTTAATACTCTTCTTTTCTAGTGAAAAGAGTTAGGCCATATGCTTATTTCCCAATTCCTAAAACAATATTATTATAGAAAGAGATATCGACTAAGAAAATCTTTTGGGGTTAAAAGTCTCGTTTTAATACTAGGAGGATGAGTATCATGATAGAATCATTGTTTTTTTTTATCTCAATAAGATGATCATTTGTGCTACAAATAATTATTTTTTACCCCCATAGTCTGCCCTAAACCAATCATAAGGAATTGTCGTATATATTTGGATTATTGTCAAAAAGAAAAAATACCCCCTTTAGATTCTTCAATTATTCTTAACAATTTTGATCTTATCAAATCGATCTGTCTAATTATATCCTATGATTTTTTACTTTTGACGTGCGACTTTCTGTAAAATGCGCAACCCTCGTGCATTGAATTTTAAAATGGGGTTTCATCCTCATATCTGAAAGGAAAGTTACAAGTGAAATCGGAAGCAGCCGCCCCGACAATATGGCCTTTCCTTAGGACCGTCAAAAGGTCCGAAGTCCCAAATCCTAAGCCAAAAAGACTTCGATCTCATCTCTCTCTCTCTCTCTCACCCCGTCTCACTTTCTCTTCGTCGCTCCTCTCTCTCTCTCTCTCTCTCTCTCTCTCCAATCTCCCGCAAACGCTGGCTCCGGTCTCGGGCTCAGTTCATCCGGCCCTTTCATCTCGAAGGTCCTTCTTTTCTTCCCTTTCTGTCTATTTTTGTGGGGCTTTTTGAGGCTTCATTTCCGCGGGTTTGTTGAATAAGCTCTGCTTGCTGGAGGAATTGGATTTATGGAACGCCAACATATTTCCCAAATCGGTGTGCAATGGCGTCGTGGAATCAGTTTGAATACCCCTGTGCGTTCTGGGGTGATTTCGCTGCCGTGAACATTGGGCAAAGTCCTCTCTTTTTTCTCGCCCTCCAGGTGCTTGTCATAATGTGTATCGTAGAAGTAGTGTTTCAGCTTAATACGGTGCTTTTAATGTGCACGCAGTGTTTTCTGTCGTCACTTGATCACTCCCATTTAGCTCGGGATGGCGTGTGCCCAGAAATTGTCGCTATGCCCCATGCCCTTCGTTCGGAAAAATAAAATAAAATAATGAGGACTTATGGGTAAAATGCATATGGTGATCGATATTGGAGCGGAACAAGAAGGAATAACTGTTTTAAATAGCTTTGGTTTGCATCCCGTCTAATTTATTTTTGAGTGTTGTTGGGCGGTGTTGGGCTGGGTGTTGTATCCTCTGGCGCCATCATGTGGTGCGGAGCTTTGCCCCACCACTGCCCCGTGCGCGGTGGGACATGTCCTCGTGGAGATGATTAGTTATTGTCGCTTTTTCCTCCTAAAAAATTATATGTCTTGCATTGTCTCGTAGTTTTACCTTATCCACTTTTAGCAATATGAAAAAGAAATTGGTGGTGGATCAAAATTTCCTTTTCATGTCAGATTCATGTGAATCGCTATTGGTACTTATTGCTGCTGCTATTCATCACTTTCCAGGACAATGTCAGCTCAAAGACTAGCCAATACTTTCAAAGAGGGGATCAAGTCAACCTCTTTATCTAATGAAGTCATTGCAGGGAAGATTGCTAAAGAACTTGCTGTGAAAGGGGTTAAATCTCTGGAAGGGCAATCCAAGTTACTCTTAAATCTCAACCCCCATGTAGCTCATATTATTCTCTCAAACCCGAGATTGCCACCTCATTCGTGCTTGAGCTTTTTCAGATTCTTGAAAGGGAACCCATCTCTCTTTTCTCATAGACCTGACCTTCGAGCTCATATTATATTAGCTCAAAGATTATACAGAGCTCGAAAGTTTGCTGAGATGAAGAATGTGTTGCACTCTGTTGCAAGGGATGGTAGTGCTTTTGTCTCAATATTGGATATTGTTAACATGCATCAAGATCAACTTGATGAGCCTAGATTTGTTGTGAAGTTTTGTGACATGTTGTTCAGGGTTTATGCTGATAATAAGATGTTTGGGGAGGCTGCAGAAGTCTTTGACTACATGGAAAGAAGTGGTTTTGAGATTGATGAGAGGTCTTGCATGGTCTTTTTGTTAGCTTTGAAGAGATTTAGTACTCTAGAGAATTGCTTAGGGTTCTTCAGGCGGATGATTAAGTTGGATCTGGTGACAGTTTATTCACTGACTGTCATGGTTGATCTGTTGTGCAAGAAAGATATGGTTGAAGATTCGAGGAAACTTGTAGACGAGTTGGTTTCTAAGGGGATAAAGCCGAATGTTTTCACTTACAATACATGGATCAATTCATATGTAAAAAGAAAGGATGATGAAGCTATTGATAAAATATTGAGACTGATGGAGAAAGACCAGGTGGAATACAATGTGGTTACCTATACGCTTTTGATTGACTGGTATGCAAGCTTCGAGAAAACTACAGATGCTGAGACAATGTTTGAAGAAATGCATAAGAAAGGCATCCAAGCAGATGTTTTTGTTTACAATTCAATAATCGATCTCAATTGTAAGGTGGGAAACATGAAAAGGGCATTTGCACTTTTTGATGAAATGACTGAGAAGGGCCTTCTTCCAAGCGTTCAAACTTATGGGGCTTTGATCAATGGTGTCTGCAAGGTTGGGCGGATGGAGGCAGCTGATATGTTGGTTACTGAGATGCAGAGAAATGGGATCGAATTAAATCTGGTGATATATAACACTCTAATAGATGGGTATTGCAGAAATGAAATGATTGATGAAGCTCATGAGGTGCTGGTGATCATGAAGAATAAAGGGATTGAGGCTGATGAATTTACTTACAACACAGTTGCTAGTGGACTGTGTAAGTTGAATAGGCTCGAGGAAGCAAAACGAGTGTTATTCACAATGGAAGAGAACGGTTTGATGCCTAACTTGGTTAATTTCACTACTTTGATTGATATATACTGTAAGGAAGGGAATTTAGTGGAAGCTAGAAGAATCTTTCGAGAGATGAAGGAGAAGGGACATACACCAAATATTGTTGCTTACAATGCTTTAATTGATGGACATATCAAGAAAGGGAAACTTGCTGAACCTAAAAATTTGAGAGATGAGTTGATGAATCAGGGTATGAAGCCAGACAAGTATACCTATACATCCCTTATACATGGGGAGTGTATCTATGGGAAGCTAGAAGAGGCACTCAAACTGTTCAGTGAAATGTCTGAAAGAGGCTTGTGTAAAAGTCTTGTCACTTACACAGCAATAATCTCAGGTCTAGCCAA
This sequence comes from Melaleuca quinquenervia, assembly GCA_030064385.1. Taxonomy (NCBI): domain Eukaryota; kingdom Viridiplantae; phylum Streptophyta; class Magnoliopsida; order Myrtales; family Myrtaceae; genus Melaleuca; species Melaleuca quinquenervia. Next base: position 3,994,524 of record CM057728.1, on the reverse strand, counting down.
GGCCGGGAGATCGGATGAAGCTTTTGCATTGTATGACGAGATGATCGAAGCTGGACTTAAACCTGATGATTCATTATACTCTTTGCTAGTGGGGAGTCTTCATTAGCTAGGTCGTAGCTGTATTCTCTGGCCTTAATTTGTAAGTGTCAATTAATCTTATTTTTATTGCTTCATCAAACATTTATACTCTCTACTATCTCTTGAACCATTGACTAATGTAGTTCACTGATGTTTATGCAGTACGATTTTGACAATCGTGCAGGAGGCGCTAGATGATCCCCTATATCTCCACTCCGGAACTTGCTGTCATTAATAATCCAAATGCTCTTCAAACCGGGTCTGCTTAGTTACCCTTCATTCTTCTTGAAAGTGTAAATTGCCTGATTATTATTGCATGTGATTGGGCCTAGTCATTTCCTCTTTGGTATCCTGGTTAATTTTTTCCTCTTTATGAGTCTTCTAGAAAGATATGATGGAAGAGTCAATAGATATTGTAATCAACCAACTGCTTCAAGTAATAACAGTTATTGTTCCATAGATAGGCTTTCTTCATTTACTTCTCCTCTACCTTCCACTTTCCAGTCTTCTTGGAGTATTTTGAGTATTCCAATTTATTTCATTTCTGATCCTACGTGGGTTTCAACTGATAGAGACCACTGCTTGACAATTGTTCTGTCTTAGTGACCCATTCACATTGATAAGCATACAAGATGGATGAATGAGATTTCTATTTCTTACCATCTAGTGTGATATATATGTGCACTCTTGCAGGTTATCGTCCATTATTGGTAACTGAGGATGAGAAAACTCTTGCTATGAAATTTCTGACAAAGGTATAATTCTTGACTGTTATCTTCTTTGTTCTTTGAAATCTTTGCACCTTTTTCATTCTTATTCCTAGGATGTCATTATTGAGGTTATCTAGGTTTGGCCAAAGAATTTTAGAATCTGAATATGCAGATGCACACATCTGAAAATCACGTCCTAGTAGATGAAAGAGTGTTAATTTTTCATTGACATTCCGCTGTCAAATGAAGACAGCTAGGTAACTTATTCTGGATGTTCTGTTGGATGGACGAGTCTTTAATTTTTCATATAAATATTTCTGTCGTGCCATATTTTTTTTTTTTTTGGGTGGCTTGCCACCCATGCCTCAACTTTTTAAACAATATAAAGAAAGTCGAACGGTGAAACACGGCCTGCACATTATAAGTTTAAAATTTGAATTTGCTAGGTCCACATAATATGCCATTAATGAGCATCACCTCATATATATTTACTTTTGAGAACAGGTCCTTGAATAGGATGCTGTGGTTCTAATGGTGACAGACCCAGGATCTATGAGGCAGCGAACTTAAATTAAACTAATACATTAGTAGAAAGGAGAAAATTTGAACTTTTGAATGTAAGTTCCGTAAACTAGTGACTGCATTTTGTTAATCTCTCTAATTCGACACGGTTTCCAACGCGCTATCATGGGTATAATGAGCTGTATTCCCTCGCTTCAGCTTTGTGGGTGTTCTGCCAAGAGTAATTGATGTTTCGATTACCTTCTTTCTTGCCTGCCCTTTGTAAAGCATTTGGAAACCAGAGTGCAGATATTGACAAGGTATTAATTATTCCTTTGGTAACATATATCCGACATCTTAAACCAGGCTGAAGAGACCCGGCGGAGTCTGGCTTTCTTAAACAAGTCAAAAGGGTACTTTCTCCAGAATTGCTTTTGTCAATCCTGTGCATTGCTTTTCGTAGGCTCAAAGGATGCATTGCTCTAGTTACATTACCTGGTTTACGAATGCTGAATTGGATGGTAAATGACGTCATGAAAATAGAAGCTGAATTAAAGTCACCCTAAACAACCTGGAATACTCAGGAAAATAGACTCTCGCCGTCTTTCCGAGAATACTTTCTGGGAAAGAACCAGTGCCGCGGTTGACTTATATCTGTCAGAGACCTTGGTTCTTTTTTTTTGTCTGGCTGTTTTTGGTTTCTCCATGTTTTTTCATCTAAACATTAAGAGCATCAGCACCAGAGAGAAAGAAATTCACTTCCGATTTCGACCTGGCTTTTGATTGAATCTTCTCCTTTAATCAGCCTTTTTCTCCGCAGGACGGTTGTTTTCTGTATGGTGGGTATCAATATCATGCTTGGCAAGGAATTCCCGCCAGAGTCGGAAGGTCTCAATGGCATGCCGTTGCGGTGGCTGAACATCCACTCTCAGGCCCGGACATGGGCGGGCACTGCAACAGATCAGGACAGCGATCGATGGCCGGAGCTTAACAATTGGCGAGAAATGAACCGCGGCGGCTACTGCATCCTCGGTGGGTATATGATTTAACTTGTCGCGCACTTAAACTGCTTGCCTCGCATGGGAAGGTGGGCAGCGTGTCGACGGTCTAAACTCTGAGAAGGTCCCATTAAACGTCGACCGGTTCAACCCGGTTCGGACCGTTCGTGATGGCCGGTTCCGTCTCCGGTACGATCCTGCGTGGTTGTGGGCTTGATAGGGTGGCGCAGTGGGCGGGAGGAATGTCGGCGAACTGGCCGACGTGGCACGCCAAGTCATTGCCACGTCTGCTCGGGGCTCGAAGCACGATCCGAAAGGAGTTCGGATGAGGTGATGATGGGCCACCCAGATTTCATTTAATGTTTTCTTTTCCAGATCCGGTCAGTGGAGCTCCATGTTCCCTTTTCTTCTTTTCCTCGAAAAAGAAAGAAGAAAAAGAAAAGGAAAGGAAAGGAAAGAAACTCCAAATGCTTAGCTCATCGTTTGCTTCCCGTCTCCGAGTTGGGAGTTCTCTCTTTGAAGCGCAATTCATAGGCGCATAAAAATTTCGAGATTCTTCTAAACAAGTTCGTATACTTGGAATTTATCCGATGAGCCCCGTTTACTTATACAGATTTTCTGATCAAATCGGCCGAAAATGGCCGGCCAGCGATGCCTAAGCATGATGCGTAAAAATCGCGCGGGTACGTAAACAAATGCGATTAAAACAAAAAATCTGTATATATATATATATATATATATATATGTTTGTGTATTAGCAGGTGCGTCGAGTCGAGCAGATTTGGTACACAGGAGACGACTTATTTAGAGAATCCACGGAGCAGTCCGAATTAAAAAGCATATGAACTTGATTAAATAAATCCGTGGGAGTCCACGGAAGCAAAGCTAAATCCTTCCCAAATAGAAACAACAAATGCAAAGCATCCGCCCCGTCTGCGCATGATCGTAATGTGCAACTTCGCTTCGTAACCGCCAAAGCACACACTCTCCCCACCGCCACGCGAGACGCACGGGGGGGGGGGGGGGGGGGGGGGGGGGGGGCTCTTGAATCGGACGCATCGGTCCGGTCAAATGTCGGCGCGTGTCGCTCTTCCTCCCCCCTAATCGCGGTACGGCCGCATCGCCCGTGTCCCCTTTAATTGCCAGATTCTTAAGAAATAGAGAAAAAGAAGAAGGGAAAAAACAGGATGGGAGCATTAAATTTAATGGCCCATGAAGATATTAATGATATTAAAATGTCCGGATGAGGATAGGCGTGCGTTTCGGGAGACAGTTTACCGTTAATTGTCATTGTCTTTCCTAAAGCAACCCCCCCCCCCCCCCCCCCCAAAAAAAACCCAAAAAGAATAAATTGATTCGAATTTATTTATTTACTATTCCCAAAGGCTGCTAAACATTGCGGACGGCTAATGGATAACCTCCGCTTTACCAATTCTGGCAACAGATCGCGAGCATACAACGTTTTTCAGATGAATGCCGTGTCGTTTTCGTTGCCGGTTCGAAAGGCCGGGTTTTCCTTTTTACCGGATCCGTATGTCGAGCCGATGTCGTCGTTGATGAATGGTTTCATGGGTTGCTAGTCGGTAAGGCGATACATGTTCGGCCCTCGTGTAATGCTAAACTTGGCTAAATCGAAAAGCCCGACGGCTCGGTCGAGCTTTGACTTTTGTCGTCTTCGCCCATGTTCGCGGGGGTTTTGAAGTGGGTCTAATTTGAATGAGTAGCAAAAACACGTGTCGCTCGTTCTGGGACGAATAAACATTGCCGACGGCTAATGAATTCGAGTGTAATCGCTCGATATCATCGAGACGTAAAAAGTTCAAATTTTATAAAAAATCATAACGATAACCCTATCGATATGACAATAAGAGAGATTCTAACTTTCTCTTATTCCCATGAAAGATGGGTGATACGTAATTTTGGACGTTCATTCACGTCAGTTGATTTTATCTTGGAGGTTAAAAACAGAAAAACCCAAAAGGGGGAAGAGAACGGTACTGCCGCCACTCGAGTGGCTGAAGCGCGGCAGAGTTGATACGGGGGGGAACAACGTATCCCTCTCATGAATCCGAAAGGGCCGATGGATAAAATAAGAATACAGAGAGAAATGGAGAAGTCTGGGGAAAAGGAGCCAGTGCATCGAGTCTGGTACAAACCGTCAAACATCTCTTTCGTCTTCTTCCCCCCCTCCTCCTCTCTCCCCCATTATTATTCTCTCTCTTCTTCTTCACCACCATTAGAGAGAGAGAGAGAGAGAGAGAGAGAGAGAGAGAGAGAAGACCTTATCATTGTCCATCTTGTTCTGCAGCTCTGGTTGGCATTTAACCCGAAAGCCAAGAGCCAACTGAAACGGAATCCTCCCTCCCTCTCTCTGCGCGAGGATCCGGATTCACTCGTCTTCGGCCCCCCCTCTTCGCAGTACTCTGTGGAAGATTAGTTGAAGAGCGTCGGTTGGTCCTCCTTCATCGTTTCTCACATGATTCGGTTCGACCTCTAAGGTACAGCCCACGCCTCTCTCACTCTCTCTGGATGCTCTCGAGCTATGGTTCTTCCCCGTTTTCGCTTGCGGTCGATGAACTCGGGCGTTTCCCTGCCTCTTGCCCGTCGCCCGTCGCAGTCTAGCTGACTCTGTGGCCGGCTCGAGGATGAATCACTGCGTCCCTGATTTCGAAATGGACGGCGATTGCTCACTGCCTTCCCTCACCCGCCCCCGAAAGTCCAGCCTCGTGTGCGTATCGCGTTCCCTCTCCTTTCCTTCTCTCGTTCTGTTTTTTATTTTTTATTTTTTATGTGGGATCGTTTTTGGAGTCCCAAGCGAAAAATGCTGATTGCTGATTTTGTTCGGGACGCTTTTAGGGCTGATGATGAGATCATGGAGCTGCTGTGGCAGAATGGCCCGGTGGTTATGCAGAGCCAGCGATCGGCGAAGAAATCGGAACACTCGGATTACGGCGGTTATGAGCTGATCGCCGCCGACCGAGCGACGCCGAGCGCGATCCTGAACCAGACTCACCATCACCATCAGCAGCAGGAGCAGCAGCAACAGAACCTCTTCATGCAGGAAGACGAGATGACCTCCTGGCTTCACTATCCTCTCAACGACACCTCCTTCGTCGCCGATTTCTGCCCCGATCTTCTCTACCCTTCTCCTTGCGTCACCCACGCCGCCACCACGACGTCCACCGTCTCCGCCGCGACCTCCACTCGCACTGCTCCTGTTGTCGCGGAGCTCCGGCAGCAGCCGCCTCCGAAGCCGCCGATACCGATGGCTCCTCCGAGGAGATTCGAGAACTTCGGCCACTTCTCTTGGTCGAATCGGCCTAGAGTCGACGAATCCGGACCGTCCATTTCGTCTCGAGCGACTAACGAATCGACCGTGGTTGATTCCAGCGGGACGCCCGCTATGGGGCTCGGCTCTAGGGTTTCCGAGGCATTGCAGTACGACGTCTCGCGCGGGACGGTTGACAGTGGAGCGGCGGCCTTGGCCACCTCGTCGGCCGATGGTGGCGGTCGCGAGATGGTCAGGTGCGAGTTGACGGTGACTTCATCGCCGGGCGCCTCCAGCGCATGCGCCGAGCCTCCGCCACCTCAGACATCGTCGACGCCGCCCCCGCCGCCGCCGCCGCCGCCGGAGGACAGGAAGCGGAAGGGTATCGAGATCGACGCCGAAGCTGACGCCGACGAGTGCCACAGCGAGGTGAGTCGGTACCGAGTTAATCCAGCTTTCTGTGTCGCTTTGCACGCCTAGTTGATAGAGAGATGATGTGTCGGTTAGCGTGTGAATGTCAGTCGTATTTTGTACACGTGGTAGTCTGGTCACGTGGACGGCGCCACGTCTGCGTTTGGGAGCGGTATAGAGCTCGGTGATTGGTTGGTGATGTAGGCTACGGTGGACGTTAGCGCATTTGCATGAATGCTGAATAGCGCCGAGAGAGAAAGTACCAATGACGGCGCGTATCACGGGACTAGTTTCATCGTCTCATTTCGCTGATTGTCAGCAGTAGGAAGTCCTATGAGATAGTGAACTCCAGCAGATATGGCTCTCTTTTTAGCCATGGAATATTGCAGCTATGGGGTGGCTTATTTCTTCTTCTTCTTCTCCTTTTCCTTCGGGGCAACTAGAGACTCTGGTTTCTCTGATTGAATTAATTGGATAATTTTTCTCTCTGCTCTAAGGATGTTGAGCTTGAATCTGCCGATACAAAGAAACAAGCACGTGGTTCCACATCTACTAAGAGGTCTCGAGCTGCGGAGGTCCACAACTTGTCCGAGAGGGTCCGTATGAAAGGATTATTCCCAGATTTTCAGTACACAAAATTTGCATCCTGTGAAGTTGATTTGTTAAAATATATTGTTGGTTTCTGTGCAGAGACGGCGCGATAAGATAAATGAAAAAATGAGGGCTTTACAAGAATTAATCCCACATTGCAACAAGGTACTCCTTGTACGAGCTTATATATGTTTCCCCTTCTTTGCTACTCAATGAACGTAGCATCATATATGTTTCCTACATTTCCAGGTTGATAAGGCTTCGATGCTGGACGAGGCAATTGATTACTTGAAGTCGCTTCAAATGCAAGTGCAGGTACAATTTTCTGCGGTCACATGCATAGGGTTGATTGATTTTCTGGCGCTTCTTCAATTGAAGTCATAAAAGTAACTACTATTTGCTGTTTTTCAATTCTGCCTAAATTAGAAGGAGTCTTTGCTTTTCTTTTCGTTGGTATCATGTCCTATGCACTTTGTCTATTTCATATTCGTGAGCATTATTTTTTGAGGATTAGTCTGTGCCGCTAATATTACAGAATATGCTGAATCTTATTTTGCTGGTCATGCTTATGCGGTTTGCTTTTACCCGAGAAACATTGGGGTAGTTGAAAAGCATTTCTCTGTTGCGTAAGAGTGGTGTATCCTCATTCCCAATAGCATGACTTTCTTACTCATTAAAGTCTTGATTCTGAGTTTTGTCCCTGAAATTCTCTTCTTCTGCCACGTTGTGTGTTGTAATCTGTTCGCCTACTTACCTTAATCAGCATTCTTACTAATGTGGCAACCTTCATTGCATATTATGACTTTGTCGCTGCTAGATATGTGGGTGAATGGTGAATTTTGGTAAGGACGTTGAGAAGTATTAACATTTTCTCATAGCTTAGCTAAATGATTTCAGTTCAGTTGTTAGGTTCGGCTAAGAGCTTCTTATCTGGTAAGGTGGTAGTAGCAAAAAACGATTTCAAGTTTTCGTTCTCTTTTTAATGTCTTCATTCCAGTGGAGCTCTTGGGTTTTCACATAGTCATGTTAGTTCTCTAAGCTAATTTGATTTGTGTTTTCCTCCTTAGTGTACCTTGTGGCTAGAAATATATGTCCAAAAGTATGCTGAAGAAAATGTGATGTTGAGAAGCATATTAATATATATCCCCGTTGTTGTACCTTGTGGCTAGATATATTAGTCCAAAAGTATGCCAAAGAAAATGTGATGTTGATGAAGCGTACTAATAGGTATTCTCTGTGATGTTTCAATTTTATGCCGTTGACTGAAATATTAGCCTTGGTGAGAGAGGCATCATGTGGTTGTATGCAGATAAATGATTGACACTTGACGCATATAGTTTGCATCATGTGGTTGTACTAATAATTTGTTTCCTGTTGCCTCTTACATTGAGTAAAACTCACCCAATTTCTGGTGCCTTCAGATGATGTCCATGGGATGCAGTGTCGTTCCCATGATGTTTCCAGGTGTTCATCAGTATATGCCCCACATGGGGATGGGTATTGGCATGGCTATGGGTATGGGAATTGGTCGCCCTATGTTGCCTTTTCCAAACATGCTATCTGGTTCAGCAGTGCAGACACCAGCAGCTGGAGCTCATCTGGGTCCAAGATTTCCCATACCAACCTTTCATATGCCTCATGTTCCTGCTTCTGATCCATCCAGAATTTCCCCAACCGTCCAGTCTGATCCTTTGTTAAGCTCTCTTGCTTTGCCAAGTCAAAATCAGGCAAGGATCCCAAACTTTGTTGATCCTTACCAACAGTACTTTGCCCTTCACCGTATGCAGTTGCCACTTCAGCAGGTAAATGTGAACTATGGTCATTTTCCTCATATATGTACATGATTCCTTTGTATCTTTTCCCTCCTGAATAGCGAATTGCAATGTGGTAATACTGAAAGTCCTGCTTTTTGAATTGGCTGAAAAACCTCGTTTGTGCTAAAAGGATAGTGTTAGCATGTTCCATGCACAAAATCAGTTAAAAATTTTTATGACGTACAACTCCTAGGGAGTCTATCTGCTTGCATTTAATATCTAACTTATGCATCATGGATCTTTGGAAGCTATGCTGACTTGCTGATAAAGGACTTCCTTTGCACTTTGCCAGAATCAAGCTCCCTCTGGTGCCAGCAAGCCAAGTACCAGCAAAGCAGGGGGGAATCTTGAAAATCCGCCGTCAGGTGTGCTTATTTATCTCCTTACTTATCAGATGGAAGTTATCTGACTAGCAGAAGTCCTTGCCAATGACAAAATGTTGTGCTTGTTTGAACCTGAAGCCATTGATTCTTGCACATGTAGTTTGTTAAGATATGATAAAATGGTTGAAACTACAGTGACATGATTGAACAATAAGATGTTTCTTTCCGTGGGGAAAGATTTTTGTCATAGGTTTTTTACACATTATCCCTTCTTGATTTATCGGCTACAGCCTTCTATAAAAAATTTCGATGCCTTCATCCGTGCTTTCTTTTTTTCTCATTCTTTGTCCTCTCTCATTGCATTGAATGAAAACACTGAAGTCTAAACAGTTGGAACATGGCCCTCGCTTATCAGATGCCACTTCTCTGTTTATTCAATTTGGATCTTCATTTTGATTATGGTTTTCGGGTGTTGCTTCAATAGTTAATAATGTCATGCGCTGTGCAGGCTGAGCTTTGGCGGAATATCCGGAAGGGCTCCTGCCATCCAAGTTTTGTAGGGCATAGAAGTAGAACAGAATACCAACTTCAGGGACACAAACTCACCCCCCCCCCCCCCCCCCCTCCTCCAAAAAAAGGAAAACCGTCTGGAAATTTTCCCTTGACACAGCTAACATGTAATTATTACTCAACGGTAGAATCAGATTGAGATTTATTTTTGTTTTATTTTTAGTGTCGACTTTCCTCCTATACTACCTTGTCATTGTAAGTTCAAAAACATTTAAAGCTTGGAAAATTCGACCCCAGATCCGCTGCGAGCTTGCAGTTGCCACATTTATTATCAGCGTGGCCTTGGGAGCTGGCGGGAAGGATGCCAATAAGTAAATACGTCAATCAAAGCCAAGCTTTGCAGGCCTGGAAGAGAAATAGGTAATGCAGGGAAGTCGCATTACACCTATTCCTTTGGACCGTTACACCTATTCCTCTGGACCTCGTAATAATTTCATCATTTATCAGAACGATCCAAATTGGGTTCTGTTCGTCGCGGCCACAACATGATGAGCATCATATTCCAAGTCTGCACCAAGAATTTGCAGAATCATGCTCTGATGTTGCTGGAAGCAGGCAAGAGATATATCTCTTTGTAGGGTCGACATATGCCAGCGACGGCGACCACTTATCTTGATGAGGTAAGAAAGCATGTGAAGTGAGTATTCTTCTCGCATAATGTCCGCATGTATCGTTGTTTTCCATATGACCCCTCGCCCCTCTGCTTTAGTCCCCGATCCAAGATGCCGTGGGATATCATGGAGCATCGTAGATGCCGAAATAATTTATGCGATGCCGATTCTTTTCTTGTATTTTAAATGTAAGGAGGGAAAATTGTGCTATGGAGTGTTTCTGTATGGGTATTTTTCTTTTCCTTTTTTTCCCTTTCCAATTCCCTGCTTTGAAATGATGACGATTTGCATGTTTTCTCTTCTTTTCTGAGCGACCAGCAATTCAAGAATAGCGGTTCTTTGATTTTTATCATTCTCCAATTTCATTTATCTGACAGTCAGATCACCAACCTTTCGTGGCAGATGGCTATTTTTTAGAACAGAGATTGAATGATAAACAAAATAGAAGTGATATTCAGAGGACAACCGGTGTCTTCGTATTAGGCTGCGTCGAGTTTTTGAGTAAATAATGCTACGGCACATTATTACCACGGCTTGAAACAGCAGGCTAGCATCTCAAATTAGGTGCATTTTGCTCTTATATAGAACAAACTCGAATCGTCAAATCATACGGGATTCATAAGACCCATGTGAGACTCGTGTAGGACCCACCCTTTCCAAAGATCCTTTCCTTTTTGATCGTATCGCACTCCCGTTTAATAATTTCTAGTCAGCTATGCGCGAGGCTATGGACAAAACAAAGGTACACGTGTAATTGATTGAAAGCAGGAAGCAGAAGAAAGAGCGTCGGTCAAACGGATCAGAAAATTCATACATTGTACAGATTTCATGTGTAGCCTTGAAACAAGAGATAGCTTTTTGGTGGGGAGGTCAATAAGGTAAGCCCAGGCGGTCAATTCGGCTACCTAATCAGCATAATTTGAGTAAGTCACAACTAGTAAGATCACAAGAACACAGATGCCCCTTAAAGGCGAATAAGCTAACGGTATAATGTAACTCGTGGCACATGGTGCCTCCCCATTTACCGGGACAAGCTACATATTCCACTGAGACGCTTCCAGCCAGGAGGCAAAAGCAGCAGCGATTGCTTTTGAACGTTTGAAGGTAGGAGCACAAACTTTTCTACATCAGGCCGCAGGTTGTACTCATCCAGCCCCGTGATTATGGACCAATGGCAGACAGGATCTAAGAACCAAACAAGAATGAATGAACAAGAAAAAAAGGAAAAAGAAAGACATTCAGATCATCACACAGCTCGCCATCTTATTCAACTAAGTATTGATTTGCAGCTATAATGATAGTATGCAATAGCAATTGATCGGTCGATCCTCGTACCTTATCGGTGAACAAGCGGAATGCCTCCACTTCCATTGCCTTTTGAAGATCCTAGTAAGAGAAAAAAAACTTTTCAACACTATTGCATCTCCCTCTCAAATGGTGTAGGTGATGGCAACAAGCAAACTGCCCCAATGTTATCATCGGAAGCCAGTTCGGTAAGGTAAATGAGATACACTCACGCTATCTGGATCTGCCGAACCATCGATCTTGGCAATAAGTTTCTGAAGGCTTTCATCTTTGAGCGCATCGCGAATTTCAGAAGAAGAAGCTGATTACAACTCAATTTTCAGTAGTTGCTCAATTTCAATAGTTGCATGAGTGCTTCAAATCACCACATACTCATATAATTCAACCCCATGAGTAATATAAACAGGGAAACCTATTGAAGCAATTGAATCTACAATCCATCAATATCAAACAATAACATACATCTATATGATCATGTCCATTGCCATCTTTATGCATATGCAATGCATAAAGATGATTTACCGGAAGAACAACACATCACAATTTGCTTTCCCAGTAGCCCAAAGATTGACGTCTAAGATGAGGAGAGTTCTGAGATAGCAGCGATATCATACCTAATGATTCTAGTTGCTGCTGCTGCACTACATCATTTGGGCCATCAACCTTAAAATGTCTGTCCACGGGCAATTCTTGGCTTGCAGCTGAGATACAAGAAATTAAATCTATGGTGCTCTATGAAAAATTACTAAAAGTCAACACCATTTCTCAATCAGAACGCACCATCACGAAACAATCACTTTCAAGCACAAATAGATCACTTATCATAAAGCTCGGTTCCATGAAATCCAGCTGAGAAAAAATGTTGATTTTTTCATTTCTGAAGGAAAAATCAAGTGCGAATTCACCAAACATGTTCAAAACATTTGCATTTCCCAACCTCATCCTCCCTTGTCCTCCAGGGATGCATTGGCAGAGAACAGAGGAGCATAAAATTTACATATTGGGAAAAAAATTTAATGAAGGGGATGTGTGAGCTCTGACTCTGCAGAAAGCAGATAAAAGCGATGGCTGATGTAAGATGAGGTGAAATCAGAAATGTACTTACAGAGAACAGAAAATACCGTTCATCACAGCAGTAAAAAAAGAAAACACAGAATCATGGACAGTTTATTTACCTTCACTATGGTCGGGAGACACTGGCTTGACACAAGGAGCTTCTGCAACCATAAAGAAGTTCCATCATCCCATTATATTTGTAAGATAAAGAGAGCCCTCCAAACCTTGCATCTACAAACAGTAGACTGGAAAAGAGGTACGACTTCATGATCTCTAGCAAGTTTATTGTGTATGGCCTATCCTTTTTGCCATCTATGCTAATCCATGATGCATTCAAAATTCCAAGATGACTACAGAAGTTGCATCCAATCTGCTTCTAACAGATTTTGATAACAAGCAACGTGCAGCCATTTAGTCTGACATCTTAACTCACGAGGAGGCATCAAGTTTAGATGGTCTAGCTCTTAAGTACCAAAATTGAAAAAGGAGACTAAACAGAGAGTGCTTGAGGCATGAAAAAACCCAAAAGCAGCAGAGCGAATATCATATCATTGATAGTCTTGCAAAAAACATGTTTCAGCAAACTCTAGTTTGCATTCAAGGCATTGAGCAGTGCAACAAACAAGGTTTGAACACGCTATTTTCTGGTGACAACCCTGTGGTAGGGTACATGTACATCTGCTGTTCCCTAAGACAACACCTGACACATATTTCACTCAACTTGCGGGAAGTTGCGCAACAAAACAACTCAGGTCCAAACACCGGAAGGAACAGAAACCCATTGAAAGAAAATGCACATAAGTTCGCTTAGCGCGACATGGCTACCTCACGAGGATGTGCGCGTGCGCGTGCGCGTGCGCGTGTGCAGGAAAGGCAAAATTGACCAGAACTACCTTCTCTTTCCTTTCTACTTGCACCCCCTCCAATTGTTGCCCAGTTTCAAAACTTTGTCATGCAACTTACGTAGGCAACACAAATACGAAAAGAAATCAAAGAGCCCGATACCTTTATGTCTCTTGAAACAGGCCAACGAACAGCTGCGCCCAAAGCAAACAATCGCAACAAGAGAACAGTTCAACGACAGAACGTGACCGGGCTTTTCAAAATCCGAACTGAAATCGCTCCGAGAGCGAGGGCAGAGGTGTTTCCACTTACTAAGGAACGAGACAAGAAGGGCACTTGTATTTCGACTGCGCTTCGTTGCAAACTCGACACTGTCGAGGACCCATGTTCGGAGGGGGGAAAGGGTTTCGAGCTCTACGAAAACAGGGAAACGCAGGTATAGTACTCGGTGATCGCCTGCACTGACTCACCTCGAGACCGTGTTGAAGTCAGAAGTGGATTCAAAGAAGCAACTGCGTGAGAGCTGCCAAACGGAGCAGGGCAGCCTCGTGAACTGTGTGATGATGCAGCGACCAAGGGCGAAAATAATTAGGGCGCTCGGATCGGATTCGATGAATTCGGGTCATCACCCGGGATGATCCAATAGTAAATACCTTGAGTTTATAAATTACAGCCTCAGTATATAATTCTAAATTTTATACTTGTAAAAAAATATATAATGAAATCTTCAAAACTTACCAAATTAATACAATCATCTATTTTCATTAATTTCATATAGTTTGTCTAACAAAAAATACCGGTATAATTTTTTTTTGTATCATATACGATGATGATGTGGCTGCAACTGCATTTGTTTTGAGTTAAATTTTGTTTCTGATATAAATTTTATTCAAATAAAATGTTAAAAATGAGCTACGTCTAAAAATGCATAAAAAAGAATTAAGATAAAAAAAAAAGGAGGGAGGAGGAGACGAGGCAATGAGAGCTCCTTCCTTTTATTGAATTTTAAATTCAGCTTTTTTTTTTAATTTACTTCAAGTAAAAATCATACTAAAAATCAGATTTTGACCAAAATGACGTAATTCTAATCTTATATTTCACGATTTAGCCACGTCATCGTTACATAGGAGAGAGAAAATATTTTAAAAGTACATGTTAACATCTTCCATTAGTTTAGTTGGATGGAATTAACGGAATAATTTGATTGCACTTTTTATAAGTTTAATGGTTCAATTAACTTTCTTATTAGATTTCAGGATTTTCATTGCACACGTCCATAAGTCAATCAAAACTTGAGCTATATGGATTGCACATGAACCGTACAAATATGATATAACTGACTTTGTCCGATGCCTAGAACCCAACAAGTCTAATCACTTGATCCAAATCTGAGTCGTACAAATTCGACAAATTCATGACACCGCACCAGACTTGATCACAAGCTCGATGGCTTACTTTGATTAGCTCGCGCGTCTAGTCCTGCCAAGGCCCAAAGTAAACAAGGCCCAAACCCAAATTAGGCCGGCCCAGGACATAAGATCTCCTAATAAGCCTTCGGCCACCCACGTAGGCCCATATGGGCCATTCCAAACTCGATCATCTTACGAGCAAAATTTAATACCGTTCAAAATGATCAACGAGCAGAGTACACCAATGGACTTCATAGCTGGCATTTAGGCTCAAGCCTGGACCCGTTCTTTGATAAGTCTTTAGCACGCACCCCATAAGTTCTCTATAATTGGAGCTCAAACCCTTCTCGCGAATCGAAACTCGGTCATGATCATTTAGGATCCGATACGATTAGCAATCCAATTAACACGGGTCTTGAAAAGACGACACGAGCTGCCGGCCCGATATTGGGGCCAGATTCACATGGACTCTAAGAGGATGCAATTAGTAATTAAATTGTAATGAGTCACAGAACCGAGTTGTATAGCGCATATAAGATTTAGCCTTTTCATCTTCTCTCTTCATAAACACGGTCTAGCCTCTTTCTTTTCTCTTTGTTCTTTTTCTCCATCATTGTTAGAATCGAGAGCACAAAGGAGCAAAGGAGGCGAGATATCGCGGGCTCGGATCAATGCCGAATCCGCCCCCTTTCATTTCCTTCCTCTCTTTTTCTTGTCCCCCCTTTCCAAATAATGCTAATGTTTTATTCACTCAATTAATTTAACATAATAAGCGACGTATCACATTAAATTTGTAGCGTTTAATTAAGCAAGAGTCGTATCAAAGCTCTCGGAGAAGAGTTGGTCAGCCCCATCTGGGTCGTAATTCGACTTTTTTTTGTGTTCTCTTTGGAAAGGTTTTAGAGAAAGAAAGGAGCGACCGAGCATGGCGTCATAATTCGGATGTGCTTTCGATTTCGAACGACGGAAACACGCGGGACAACTGAACTGTGCGGCTGACAACGAGAAGGACAGGACAACGGAGACAAAGAAGCGGGGACTGAACTGAAAGACACAGGCGCGGAGGGGCGCGACTCACTCACTCGACCACCACTAACGTTCAACAGACGGACTCGTCAAAGCGAAGCGCGGACATCATGAATCCAATCAAGGTAGGGGGAGACCGCCGGATCCTCCAGGAGCTCCGGTTCCGACGCCAGGAGCTCCGATTCCGAAGCCAGGGGCTCCGATTCCAACGCCAGCTCCGCCACTGCCAATCCCAGCTCTTTCCCCTGCGCCAGCCGCGCCGCCCGGTCCACTCATCCCCCCGATCCCTCCGATGCCGCCGAACGCCGGCATCCCGCCTCCGGGGCCGCCGGGGCCGCCGAGGCCGGCGAAGCCGCCGACGCCTCCGTAGGTCATGAAGTTCTTCTGGTCGCCGAGGCCCGCGCCGCCGCTCGGCGCGCTCCTGGCAGCCGCGGCTTGGATCGCGGACAGGGCAAGAGCAAAGACAAGCACCGCACGCAGCGTCCTCGCCATTCTGTGTGTGTGTGTGTGTGTGTGTGTGTGTGTAAAGGAGTTGAAGTTTACTGGTGTGGGAGACGAGGGAGTGAGGTCGGGGATCTTATAAAGGGGGAGAGGAGTTGCAGAAAAGGTTTGGAGCACAGTTGGAGGGAAGTAAATGCGAGCCTCCAACTCATTGAATTGCGGAGCATCGGAATCGCAGGCCTCAAAGAAGAAACCCAACCTCCTCAAAGGGGACTGTCTTCCTCATTTGCTTTCTGCAGACACGCCCCCGAACGGTTGCCAAACAGAGAGAGAGAGAGAGAGAGAGAGAGAGAGAGAGAGAGAGGGATGGCGTAGGGTGGCAGATGGTGCAGGAGGGCAGTGCAACAGAAGCGCGTTCGTCCATTGAAATGCTTTGACTGTGGTTGGTCGATCCGCCTTAAAGGTCGAATTTACGTTCCCATCGTCCGCAGTTCATGCAGCGAGCGGAGGGTTGATCCTCTCTGTTCTCACTATGCGCTCGCGTTGAAATGGAATAGATATCATTTTAAACGGTTATTGATTTCTCCCGTTTGATCCAACGGTCAAGATTTTTTGAAGGGACAAAAACAACAACAAAGAATACTAAAGGGAAATCGCTAAACCAATCCTAAAGAAAAGAGTTCAGCTACAAATTTTTTACAATCATAAGAGCTGTTTAAAATACATTTTTTCGACCGATAACCGCACGATTCGTTCTCTCTAAAATTGAATTCAGATCTCCTCGATTTACCAGATTTAAGATCATTTTTCCAAGCCAGATCGAAATCTTCAAATTCGTTTCCCCTTCACTTATTTTAAGGCGTTGAAGATTAGTAAGCGTGGTCTTCCGGCAACTCCTGCTCAAATTTAACGAATACAATCTACTCGAACAAAACCTAGTGATAACATTTGAATGTCCGTAACATGCTACTCTAGCAGAAATATAAGTACACCCAACATCAACTACCCCATTAAGCTCTCAAGACATCTGGATCAAGATTTAGAAAGCTCGAACTCAGACTCAAACTAGTGCTCCAAGCTAAGTGAGTTCACAAACAATACTGGGCTGAGTTTTGATCCCCCTAGCAGTCAGTCTGTGATCATTGTTCAAATGAATGGTGATGTCGCCATACTTTTCCTCAGCTGAAGATCCAATTTGATTTTGCATGATAGGATCCACAACTTCAAAGAAACTCCCTGCTGACTATGGATTATGGTAATACTTGTTTATTGCTGATGCTCATGCGTTCGTCAACCTCATAGGTGGTTGATATAGGTATCTGCCCCAAAAGCCAAGGACCCCAAAACTTGCTCCAATGGAGGACCATTATTTAAGCACGTGCTCGCTTTATAGAGTCGTGGCCTGCAGTTGAAAGATTTTAGTGATCAAAGTAGACAACAAACATAGCATGTCATGCTGCAACCGCCTTTTCTTATCGGCATGATATCAAGAAGCCGTAAATTAATGTCGCCAAATATTTGTTTATCAGCAAATGAATTCGCCATTGAAGTCTTCCCTTTTGCATTGTTGCATGCATTTAAGAAGGCGGCAAAGATTATCCAATAATAAATTAGAATCAGCCACCTAGAATTAAGCAAAGATGATTTTGACCACATATAGCTTACAGATTTGACTGACATTGAATAGATAAGAACACTGTTAACTCGAGAGAGGAGTCCATAGTCATACCAGTGAGATAAAAGCAGTGTGCACAACCATTAGGATATCCTTCGACAGATGGCACTTCTGACTTGCGACAAAAGTCAAATTCTCCTTCTATTGTCAACACGAGCTTTCTTTGCTGCAGGTCCCGATTGCGGATGCTCACCACTTGATTCAATCTAAAACACGCATTGGAAGGAATAATCAGAATCGAGTGCTGTTTAAGACCAAGCTCGTAAGACCTGGCTTTCACCTTATTCAGCTTGTCCCTGACCAACCGAACTGTCTGATTCATCGAATGGGATTGAAAATAATCCTGAGATCCATCGTAATAGAGAAAAATTGTGGGTTAGCCCCAGGACGTAATGACAATCTGAGACTTTTGAGTATGCATGTGGATGCTGGAGCTTGATTTTATAAAATAGTAAGCTATATGAATTGAACATCAAATGCAAGATGAAGGCAAGCACCAAATTTCTCCCAAAGCAAATGGTAAGGAATGATAAGAATTGCACTCTCATTTAATCATTCTAACATAAAGAAACAGAGGAACTTTTACATCGAATATGTGAATATTAGAAACAGAACATAATTGAAAAAGAACAACACAAAAAATTAATGAAGTTGAGCAAGCGCATTCTACTGCATATATAGTTTTCTAGATAGTGACTTCTTGATCTAGTTATGCTACTGTCTTCTAAATATGTGAGCATATCTGACATCACATACCGCTTGCACACGCGAAATATGTGGCACTTTAAATCAGAAAAGAAATTATCTCCAATTATGTCAATTTAACCAAGTTTAAGCTAATAGGACCAAAAATGAACAAAGCAAGTTCAGTGTTCATCTTAACTGTCGTATAACAGCTAAACTCCAACTAGTTCCATATGTTTAAACCTCTATTCCATCAATTGCAGAAAGTGGAACTAAATAGGAGCAACCATATTCATATTTAGCAGTGTGAAAGAGTAACATACCAGCTCTGAGGAAACCCCCGTATATGGAGAACCGTCGGCATGGGGTGTGAGCTGCGATGCACTGGCGCCACAAAGGAAAGTAAGGTTGACTGCTAATAATAAATGCTGAAATCCCTTGAAGAACAGCATTTCAAGGCTTTATTAACATACGTAAACAGCATTTCAAGGCTTTATTAACATACGTATTAGGATTGAAGATCTGTTGGCCAATAGCACTATTCTGCAAGGAACTTGAATTAGCTGAAGACCTGACCAGACTGACACTGCTAGAGGTGGCAGTACCCTTGAATCTTCCAGCTGTATGAACAGACATGGCACATGTAAAATGACCCTAAATTTATTAGCATATGAAAACATGTGCCTAGATCAACATCACAATTATGTTCCCAATTGTAAAAGCTTACAGTTAGATCGAGCAAGAACTTCCTTCCTTCTAGCTTCTAACTTTTCCCTTGTATCAGAGAGGCTCTCAAAATGGGGAGCATATGAAACTTGCAGTCTGTTCCCATAGAAGACATACTCATCCAACTTCTTTTTGGCAAACCTATTATGGAAAGTGGAACAAGGGTGTCAAATTATGGATGTGGGAACCCTTCTACATCCCGAATAGATAAGCTTCACGATACATGCGAAGACAACCGGAACTCCAAACTTGAAGAAGCAAATCCAATCACCTAGCATTGCAGTTGAGACGAAACTTGATCCAATAAACATCCGTGTACGGCTCACAGTCTTCTTCATCCATTGGTTTACATCTGAAGAAGCAACCAAAGATCAAAACTAGAGAATTCCGCTGTGGATATAGATAAAAACTCGAAATTAGAGAGTTCCAAACTGTTTATGATCATCAATTTTTAACTCTTTACTCGAACTTCTCTCTGCTAAAGTGTTAAAAAAAAAAAAACAGGGCAAACAGAGAGCAAGTACTAACTCTTCAACATCACCATAAGTGGCGAAGAGATTCAACAGCTCATCCCCACATCCTAACGCAGGAACCTTCCTCACGATAAGGTATCTGTCAAAAACACGAAGGAACCAAAGAAGAACCAAATCAAACCCACCCCTAATAAAAAGCAAACGACCCAATCAATTACGACGTAATAATCAAATGAAGAGCATCTAACTCCTCAATTGCAACGGCCCATCAAATGAAATACGAGGCAAAAAAGATTTTGACGAATCAAGACGAACCTCGATTCATCGCAGACCGTGTACACGCGAACTGCGGGAGGCTCATCCTTGTACCGAGGCATACCTGCTGCTTCCTCGGAATCGGAAGGCGAGCAATCTTTCGCCGGCGACGTGTGTGAGCTGCTGGAGCCCGATGATCAGCGCCGTCGGATTAAGTCGTCGACGGTGGTCGGAGCTTCCATCGAATGAAGCAGCTTGACGCTTAACGCGGGCCTCGCTCAATTCTCAATGTCAACTCTTGAGTGAGGGACTGTTTGGGCCTCGAGTTGGGTTGGGCCGGTTTTGGACTGGGTCCACAAAAGCGTTCCTCTGCGCGCCGAACCGGTGAAGGCAAATACACCCAATTTGATCAAATTCAAAAAGGGTAAATGAGATAAACGATCCTTTGATTTTGGCCTGCATAACGTAATCCATAAGCTTTTAAATTTGCTCAATTTGATCCATGAAATTTAACCTAATGCACAATTTCATCCTTGAACTTTTAAATAATTTGATGTGGTTTCTAAACGTTTGGTACATGTTAAATTTAATTATTAAACTATATGAACATGTTCGATATTATCCTCAAAATTAAATTAATAATATTGACCATTTTAAAACTGTTTAATGACTAAATTAAATACGTATTTCAGACACCATGTTGAATAAATTAAAAATGTAAAGATGATGTTAAAACATTGGGTTAAAGTTGAGTGATCGTATTAAATAAATTTAAATTTCAAAAATCACATTGCTTATTGAGTCAATGTTCAAAAACCATCTATATCATTATCCCAATTCAAAACCTCCGGCTCCAACCGGCAGCAATAGCATGCATGCAAAATACAACAACATCTGGCTTTCTTCTGTTGTGGACTGCATGAAAAACTGGCACAAATCAAGGAAACGTATTTATTTCAAGAAGGTTATGGAAGATCCCCCCACTAGTTATCATGGGTGTGGTCACCATCGTAGTACTTAATGAAGCCGCATCAAGGACCCCAGCAAAGTAATTCCCAAGGGTTGTTGGGTATAATCCACTGTGGCTTTGAGAGCTTTGATTTACTTTCAGTCACACCAGAGAATCAGAAGACGAGGAAGGGTCGGTTCTTGAAAGGAAATGGGTATGAACACAGCAGGAGGTTCTATTCAAGCGTTGATTGGAATGGCGTGCGTCTCGTTTCTCATTATGTCAGGTAACAATCTCTACATCTTCAGTGAACTCGTCACCGAAATTAACTAGGTTTCCTTCCATGGTGCTACGAAATGGTCCATGCCTAAGGTGACCGACCCACCTGGTTTTATAGCTTGAGCTACGACCAAGTTCGAGGGGAATATGAGGGAACTGGGGATTGCAGGTTATCAGGCTTCACCGTTTTTAGGGGATGAAGTTCGATATAATCATAAAAATTGCTTCCTCTTTTCTTTGAACATTAATCAGAGCAACCATGATGGATTTCGTGTTGATTATGCAGGAAGTGTGGTGGGGTGGCGGCCGCCAGTCGTACCAGGGTGCTTAGGCCATTGCTCGAACTACCCGGACTGCAAAAAAACATGCAAACAAACGGGTCACAGAAGGGGCGGGATCTGCTTCAAGTTCCCACCACCGAGTCTCCTGTCTTGTTGCTGCTCTGGATGATCATAAATCCTTTGAACATCGTCAAAGCGTGTGCATGTTCTCTCTTTTAGCGGTGACTGGTGAATAAAAATTCACCGACAGACTTTGATGTCTGCGCTCGACTCTTTGTTAATCATCATTCTTGACCTGGAGAAACAAACTTGGGAAAATACACCACTGAATGCATGTTAATTTGAGTTTTTCTACGATAATCAGCACCACGATAAAATCTACAAATCACCGAGTTCTTCAAGAACTTGCAGGAAAAAGACACAAAACCTTGCCCAACATTGAGATAGGTTGAACTACCATTTGAATCTCTCTATTTGGGTTACTAGATTAAGTGAAAAAACTTCAAACTGCACTGCCAAACCAGGGGATCTCCTAGTGAACACATGCTGAAAGTTTGACAAAATGATACAGTAGGCCACCCGTTTAGTGCTATTAAAACTTTGAAAGTTGCAGAGTCAATCGTGGTACTAATTAAAGCCCTAGTTGCATCAAACATCACTTGCAATGTAATCTTATCAAGATCTGTTAAGACATAGAATCACCAAATGACAAGGGGAAAAGACAAACGGAAAGGATCTGGGAACTTCATTCTTATTGCTTCTCATATGAACAAGAAAGGCCACCAATATATGAAGCACCTCGATAGCTGCATATTCCTTTAAATGTTAATGTCTCAGGATGGAAAAAGATAAGTTATTAGTACTAACAAGACGAGATTATTTATTAGCATCCAACACCAATACTAGTCTTCCATACTGATAATGCACCTCAAGCCCTCTCCCTTCACCATCAAATCAAAAGCCTTATTGATTTCGGAGAAAGGCACTCGGTGAGTAATAAACTTATCCAACTCCAGTTTCTGCAGGAAAAGAGAGAACTTTAGTTTAATAATCTGTTACCTGTTGTCAATCAGTCAATGATGGAAGATAAAAGAGCAAGAAGTAAGAAAACTTGGACGCTAGTCTTTTACCTTGTTCAAGTACATATCAACAACAGAAGGGAGATCACTCCGAGGTTTATAGTTCCCAAAAAATGTCCCCTTGAGTGTTCTTTCATTGAGAACATTAATGGGCTTTGTCATGAAAACTGCATCTTTGTTGGGGACTCCCACCAACACAGCCACACCCCATCCCTGCAATTGCAAGAGTCACAAAGCAAAAAATTAGTAGACGACTGAAGTCAATTCACTAGCATCCGAGGTAGGATGGCAATCAGTGTTCACAGACATGATCCTGTCATGCCAACACAAGGGTATACTATAAAATAGGTCAACCTGGACATGACATGGATAAGTGAGTGTGTCTATCTACTTAACACGAACACGATCTTTACAGGCATGACCGCTATGACACAAGATAAAGCTGTTGACACAAAATCAGTCCACAAACATGAACCTAACACGAAATATTCTCCATTTTTTATAAGGCTACAACATTAAAATGGTGTCACCGCTCTCAGTTTCCATGGTTGCAATGATGACAAAATAATGATCAGAGAAATGCCTAGAATAGAAATTGAGACGACATACATCATGAACACATTCAAAAGCGGAAACCATGGCGTTGATGTTGCCAGTGCACTCCACACTCCTGTCAACACCACCATTAGTCATGTCAGCAATAACCTGCACTCAATGGAAGTCAAGTCACCAATGACTGTAGACAGAGTTCCACCAACACCAAAGGAAGATATCTACCCTAAAAGACTACTGAAAAACTTGTGAGGAGGGAAACACAGAATTTAAAGACAGGAACAGGTCAGGAACTAAGAACCTGTTGAACGGGTCTGTCATGATCCTTTGGGTTAACGAATTCAGTCACTCCAAACTTCTTGGCTGGAATTAGAAGTGAGAAACGAGAATAAAGAATTCCATTCAACTCTTAACTCTTTTTATTTTTTATTAGGGTCAACAAAGAAAAAAGAAGTGCATGACTACCTTCCTCAAACCTGTTTGGATTCAAATCAACTCCGATAATTCTTGCCGCGCCCGCAATTCTAGCACCTTCTGCAGCCTGAGAAAATCAGAAAACCAGAATGTCATAGAACCAGAAAAAGTCTTCAGCAATATTTTCATATTGAAAAGACCGTGACGACTTACAGCTAGGCCAACGGCTCCCAGTCCAAATATAGCAACAGACGAACCTTGTTTCGGCTTTGCGACGTTCAATGTGGCTCCTAATCCTGAACAACCACAGACAACAATTTCAATTACTTGAATGGCAATTTGCTTTTAGAGACAGAAATCAACATTCAATATTCAGCCAGACCAACCGGTGGAGATGCCACAACTGAGAATACAGATTTTATCCATAGGTGCAATAGGGTTAATCTTTGCTAGACAGCCTGCGTGAACAACCGTATATTCACTGAAAGTGGACGTGCCCAGAAAGTGATTTATTGGTGAACCATTTATGGAAAATCTAGATTTCCCATCACTAAGCATAACCCCTCTCTCGGTGTTGATTCTTAACAGATCGCACATGTTGCTTTCCTCAGATTTGCAATGCCCACATTCTCCACACTCCCCTGTGAATACCGGAAGCACATGATCCCCAACTGCAAGGTCTGACACCCCTTCTCCAACACTCTCCACCACCCTGTGGAATGAAAATTTAGCATGGGTCATTTTAGCTCCGCAATCCAAGCCCCAAGCAAAGACTCAGCAGCTGAAGCTTAATACTTGAATAATACAGACTCGACTGGTTATGGCTGCATCAGGGATTCACCAATACTAAATAACCCTTTCATTGATGCTTCTGAGTTTGAATGTTGACACGTCCGTTTTATCATCAGAGCCACAAAGTACATTTCACTATATTGGAGAAGGCATTGCAGAAATTTAATAGAAGTCAGTAACAGGAAAAATTAAGTGACACAGTTCATGCCGTCTGCAGCAAAAGTTCCAACACATGCCATAGAATTTCAAATTTGAAAAATTTTTCCATATAAAATGTTGATAGTGAAAAATGATTCCAGATATGACTCAAAGGACATCCCACAAGTGGAATTGAAACTTGAGAGATGAAAATGTGATAAAGGGGAATTGATATCAAGTTCCAAAAGAAATTCGGACACGTCACAACACTTGTCCTTCCTGGCTATTCTAGAGATCCTTAACACAGATGTGACAACTGATATGGTACTTCTTGTTGCTTGTTGATGTACAATCATGTCCATTTTTGCCACAATTCAGTCAGATGCGGAGCTTAAAAACCTGCTTTCCAGAGCTCTAACCCTCAAATTGTCTTTATAATTTTACATAAGAAGATGAATTACCTGTGTGTAGAGCAGCTAAGGAAGGGAAAAAAACAAGTAGAAATTGGAATAGTTAAAACTCGATATCAACATGTCAATGATAGAGGATTAAGAGCATACCCAGCAGCTTCATGGCCAAAAATGCGAGGAAATAATGGCGTCTGACCCTGAAACAGGAACCCAAACACACCGGGGTCTCTTAGAGTCAACGTATTATAACTTGAATTATGCTTTTCTTCCCAGGTTAGCCAACAGAGAATGCAGGCATGACTGACTTTTAAACACAATGTCCCGAATCCAAACCCCTATCTTGCTTTGGGAAGAAAAACCAGGACTTGACAAAGGAAACAAAATAATCACTTCTTTCGTCCGGAGCAAAAGAGTCAACCATTTTGTCCTTAGGACATTCTTTCCATTTCAACTTTTCCCCTTTTTACCTGCACTAGAAATCCTTGATTTCGGAATCCTAAAAACCTCATAAGCGGTGTCATTACGTATGGACGCATTCTGACACACCACGGAGGTGATAAGGAGCGAAACATAGCGTTTTTTCTCCTAGATAAGTAAAGACACGGTCCCATTTTAGTAAACTAGATCGTGTAGATCACATGCGCTAACGGTAAATTGACATTCAAAGAAGCAAAGCAAAAAAAAGGGGAAAGAAAGAAACGAAAAGGAGGAAATGGACGAATAAATTGATTGAGCCATGACGCTACTGAGCGACAGATTCACTGACCTTAGCTTCCCAGAAGTAAAGATCAGTGTGGCAGAGTGAGGTGTACTTGACCTTCATCCTCACTTCCATGGCCTGCGGCGGAGCCACCTCCACCTGCTCCATCACCAATGGCTTCCCCGCTTCCCACGCGACGGCCGCTACAACAACCAAACACGAAAATAAAAATAATCACACAAATCACGACGCGGCCTCGAAAAAAAAGAAAAGGGGCGCGAGACCATGCTTCGTTCTGGCAATTCATCAGCACGCAGATGCACCCAGACCCAACCAATGGTCTAAACCTAAGCCGAACGGTATCAACGTAAAAACAATTGCGCCTGCGATAACGGACATCGTTCGACGAACCGAAGCGGAGAAGCCGGTTCCGAAAGTATTCACACCTTTGCAGGGAATCGCGAGCCCGGCGGTGCTCAACATGGCCGAATCAGCTTCGTTTCAGCGAGAGGAAAATGCGACTTAAGAAGGACCTTTTGGGAACGACGCTTTCTCAAACAGCTGCCAGTCGAGTTGCGAAGACAAGAATCACTCTCTCCTCTCTCTCTCTCTCTCTCTCTCTCTGTCGAACAGAAAACAAAACCAGAGTGAGGTACGCAAAACAGGGGACGGTCATGGCCATGGCCCGTCAAATGTCGGGGATGGCCAGTGGTTTCGCGAGCGTCCCTTTCCTTGGTTTGACCACAATCGACCCGTCGACCGCTTCTTCTCCGTACGTCCCACGGCGTCGTAGCTCCCCCCATTGCCTGCGCAACGATACTTTTAGCATCCTCCATTCGTATGCGATTTTCGGTGCGGACAAACGTTTTCGATTCGGGACGCGGCGCATCTCGTGAATAAATCCTAGCGTCCTAAATCTTAAACTAACATTGGGATTCATGTCGGGGGGCCATGGTCCGAGACCAGAATCTCACCGGATGACCCATGAATCGGGGCAATAGATCCGCGATCGTGGGAATTTATTGAGCCGAGACGTTCGGATGTCACCCACATGCCATGAAAAGGTAAATTTGTGGGTATTTGAGTCTTGTTCATTGGCTCGAACCCTTAGCTGTGTATTGATTATGTAAATCGGTAGTACCAATTCGTATAACTCATTTGACGACATCAACAATTGAGATGGCTACGCAAAAGAAACCGTATTAAATGACGATGCGACACTAATCCGTTGGCTCGCAACCGAGTCGTTCATACGATCACGTATAAAAGAAGGAAAGTTACATCCATCTACTACATGTGCATATTAAAATGAAGCAATAGACTATGTGTGCGTTTAATTCAAATTTTGGTGAGGAAATGCAATAGGCTTTAATCTCCAGTTTTTTCCAGTGAAAAACGAATGATTTAGAAAAAAATATTTTTCTCGGAATAATCGTTTGTATCGCTTATAGAAATAAATGAACGAGAATATTTATATCGTTCAAAAAATTCTTAGTCATAATCCGTTGTGATAATGAATATGTTTTAAACGACTTTAGAGCCCTTCAGAAATGCAATCGAAACTCTCTAAACAAATTTGCCAATTGATGGTTGTATTCGCCTAAGGACAGTGGAGCCCTAGAGGCATTAGGAAAATGGTTCCAGACGCGTCCTGTGAATGAGCTTGAAACGAGTCTGGCACTATACGAATAGCCGAAAAGAACACGGCCCATCATCTAACGAATCGACTTTGCAAACGACGGTGCTGTAAAATTCGGCATCACGCGAAGCGCCATGAAAGAAAAGTGAGCGGAACAGAGGTTGAGGAGCAAAACGGTGGGTAAATGCATACCTCTGCAAGGAAGCACGCCACCAGTAGTCATCGGCCTGACGACCTCAGCAGTTTCTCTTCCAGGAAAAGGTACTCGCTGTGCGAGGCTGCGGATTCGTCCTAGGGAGCCAAGAGAGAGCCACGACCTCCAGCGATTTCGAGGCATCACTCTCTCTCGCAGCTCTCCCGTGTTCTGCTCCGAAACATTAGTGGGTTTCGATGCTCTGTGCGAGAGATCTTGATTCTTCAGCTTGCTTTTGTACGCTACCGGCGAGGTTCCTCGCCAAGTTCACGTTTGGGTTGCTTTTTGAAGATTCGCCCGCGGATTACTTAAACTAGAGTCGGTACCAAAAGAATAAGATGCCGGGGGCTCGCTACTGTTGAAGTAGTAAGCTTTCAGTTCTTACGTGTCTTCAATAATGTGATAGTGGAGTCCTAGTCTATGGGAAGTGGCTTGTTTTTAGGAGTTAGTTTCTGCACATGTTCTGGTTAGTGGAATATGTTAGCGGGTGTTTGCTGTTGCTGTTCTGTAGCTATTTTCTTGCAAAGTGGTTTGGACGTTCTGCCTAGCGACGAGAGTTAAAACTCTCGTGTGTTTTCTTCTCTGAGCCTATTTGATTAAATTTCAACAATTACAAGATGGTATTGCCTTTGGGCTCAGTCCATCACCGCTGGTGCCTGTGCATTGGGCACACATCAACTGAAACCTTCAGCTTCATCCCGCTCGGCAGTAATCGGATTCTGGCTGTTTCGCTCTGGATAAATAGAGGGTAAGTTAGGGAAGTGAACAACCCACCGGCACCCAAACTCAGGCCGAGGTCGATTCATTGACGTTGAAATGAGTGTACAAATCTTTTTATACATGTAGCGCACTGCGATGAAAATGTACACTTCTCTCGAGTAATCATCCGACTATATGCGAACAAAGAAGAAGGAAAGTAATTTAACGTGGCAGATGTAATATTGACAGCCGTGGCCGTAATATTAAGGCGGAGGGAAGAAAAAAGAACTGAGCTAGTTCTTCAGTCCTCTATAAATCTTCTCTTTCTGTCCCACTACTAACTTGGGGTGATCTGGGACTAGCACACGCGGCCCCTGCGGCAAACAAGCACTCCAGCATTGGACGTCAGCGTACCGACTAAGGAAGAAGATTTAGCCCCTAAGCTCGAAGCCCGGGCATAGCTGGCTCCAGCGTCGGCTCCTGAGGCTGTGAAGAATGCTCCGTTCAACATGAGATCTCCTTCTGATCTCCAGTTCCAGCCCTTCCACATGCTTGTCGATGTGTCGACCCTCTTTGTCACCTGATAAATCATATTTAAGTAATTCACCACTTGCTCTTTAGAGGGACAATGACTTCCTGCGAAAGCATGAATTGTGCAGTTTGTTTCTAATCTGTTACCTCCTTGGCGAAGGGGTTTCTGGGAGCGAGGTACCGATTGCCTTGGCTGTTGATAGTGGGGTCGGCGCTCCCACCGATCGCATACATCTCCCAGTGTGTATAGTCATTGTTCACCACATGGAAGTACCCATGTCTACATCTGAAAAGTTGTGCAGATCATATCAAGTTAGCAATCGATCACCGATGACATGATTCAAGGACACAAGTCAATGCTTAGATTCATTGAAAGAGTCAGTGCCTGGGCATTCTTTGGATGAGCCCTTCTCCAAAATGATTGTAGGCAATGGTCACTTGCATGACCTTATCTCTTACATAAGAATCGCTATGACCCAGCAGCATCACCTGTTTTCATGAGTACCAACTTTCTTCAGCAATCTCCCATTTGACAATAAATATTTTGTCCTCGATTAAAGCAAAACAAGGGCGGATTTAGTTTGTGGATTCACCTCGTTGTGATGCGTGAAGTAGTTGTTGGAGATTGTAATAGCAGTCGACCCCATAATAGCATCGATGAGGCCGTCAGCGCAATTGCTTAGAGAATTGTGGTCAATCCAAATGTGGCTCGCACCGAAAATAGAAATACCGTCCCCATCAGCCATCGTCCTCCACCCGTAATGCGAAGGCGAGCTTCGAACCATGGCGTTACCAGTGGACTTGCAGTCATGTATATGGACACCGTGGATGATGACATTAGTAATGTATTGAATCGTAATGCAGGCCCCATTAGCAATGTGCACGTTGGCCCCGCGACCATCGATTGTCTTAAAGCTGTTCATGATGAGTTCTTGCTTCAGGGTGATCACCATGTCTCTCTTGAACACTATCCACAGGGGCTTGTCCTGGATGACGGCGTGGCGGAGCGTGCCGGGCCGGGGGTTGACTGGGTCATCATCACCCGGATCGCTCACTACATAGTACCTGCCGTCACGACCACCGACAGCATTGCGCCCAAAGCCGATGGCACAGTTAGCCAGGTGCTTCCGACGGCGGTACCACCTCGGATCGCAGCGCCAGCAGTCATCGATTGGGTTCCCAGTCCCACAAGAGAAGAATCCAAGGTTCCTCCTCGCAGTGTTGTTCCGGATGCTCCTGAGAAATGTTAAGGAAAGATCATTAAAATCGTGTGCTCAATTTTCTAGCTATGTATAGATAATAGATAGGTTCCGGCTGACTCTTTCATCAATCCGAAGGCTACTAATGTAGGACCTTGCACATTCCCAAGAACAATTGATATGCATGTCTCATCCTGGTGGTCCTGTCAATTTGGCATTTAGAACTTCATGTCTTGTGCCTGTTTTCTTTTACTAGTCTTTTACTCTGATTCATTAAAGTTGCAGATGCAGAATGTGCTCCGACGACACAACTCAAGCTTATTTAATATCACCGACGAGAGAGTTGATGAGATCTGTCCAACGATTGCGGGAGTGGGTCATGGGAGTTGAATGCGGGGGATGGGCAATACGGAATGCTACGGTTCTTGTTACGGAAACGTCAGAATGTTGAATCCGTGAATTCAGTGGCCAATCAATAAATGCCATGGTTGGTGACTCGAGGGCGTGTCGGTGGATCTGGCATTTAAACAAACGCAAGCTCGTGTGTTCACTGGGGACTCAGCTGGGACTGCGTCAGTAGGGTCGCTCCTGCAATCACCCCCCGAGAAAATTTTATTCGCAAAAGGGTGTTAAGATACTCCAATCCAGATCTATGGTCTGTCTTTTTGTAGGGTGAGGGGACGGATTTATGTTAGCTCTGTCCCACAGTACCAGGATGGAGCCATGAAAAAGGATATACAGTATAGATTTCTGATTCTTGGCAGGGGCAAAGGCTAAGTTGTCATGGGTCCAATGTCTGGCTCGATAGCAAACAATTATAAACAATGATCAGTCTGGAGGATTTGAGAATTACCCCCCTGGAAAATGCTAAAAGGGTACCCTTAGCCTTAGGGAATCTACCGAGACTCACGATATTTTTGGGATGTTGGAGTACGATATGGCTAGATTTGAAGTATGGTGAAGTTACTACGTATCGCCGAAGTCCAGGATGGACGAGTTTCCAGCGAGAAAGCTTATAGTTAGGAAGGGAAATAAGAGCCTAATGGCGCAAACCATAGGCGTGGGAATCTAAAGGTGGTCAGCAGAGTACTTGATATGGATGAATTGTTGGAAAATACGCTTACTCACTTATAAATAAATGCATGATCGGCAGATCTTACGACACGGGCATGTGGATAAGAAAGCTGGGCAACCAAGGTTGGCAGAGAACATGGGGGGCTTTGGCTCCTGTCTGATTCTTGGGAAAAGCGTGATAGGTTATCTTTTGGGACACTACTCTAATATTATCGTTTTATACTGGGATTGACGGTTAAAATTGTAGGGGGACAGATAAAAGTCGGTGACCATCGTCATAAACAATAACAGAGTAGCCGCTCAACCGGCCGAGACAGTAGTCTCGAGGCTTTTAGATCCAGTCGCTTCAGATTTTTCTTTTCCTTTCTTTAAAGGATTGCTAGATTCATATATATTCCAAATATTGAAGGAGGGCAACAAGATACAACCAAAAATCTTATGAGTCTTTGATGATAATAGATTTTGTGAGAGATTCAATTTGAGTTGAGCACTCAATTGCATTGACTATTGCTTGATAAGAATATTTATTTTTCATTTCGGAGTCGTCGTGATCAAACTCCTTATTCCTTTTCAAGCAAAAAGGAGTAATCGGCGACTGTAGAGCCAAAACCTCGGTAGTCATGCTAACAACAATGTCCTAGCATTTTTACAATCATATGGATTGGACCAATCTTCAAGCACATTGCGAAATAGGCATAAGTATGCTTTTGATTTCTAGCCTTGGGCGGGGGGGGGGGGGGGGGGGGGGAAGGGGGGGAATTGGGATTCACTGTACTGCTTTTCTACTTTTATGCAGAGAAGGTGATGGGGGAATCGAACCTATTACTAAGGAAAGGGTGGCCCCTATTTTCTACTCAGTCTCGAGCGGGAGTCAAAGAAACTGACAACGTTTGACAGGATCCCGTGTGTGAGTGAGAGAGAGAGAGAGAGAGAGAGAGAGAGAGAGAGAACAGAAATGGTGCAGAGAAGAAGCCTTTATTGGTTTGTCTCAGTTCTCTGGACGGGTCATGTGATCATCATTCTCCGATGCCATCTCGATTATCATAAAGAGGAAAAAGCAGGACTTCTTTAATTAAATGCAATCACATGACGCGCGACAGTGAGCATGAGGAATAACTTAATCCTGCTCAGGTTTACGCAAAGTACTCCAAGTACGAGAGAGAGAGAGAGAGAGAGAGAGAGAGAGAGAGAGAGAGAGACTCACATGTCAACCATCGAAACCACTTCCTCCGGGTCATCGACGGCATGCCCATTCCATTCGTCGCTGATCCTGAAAGGTTCGTCGCTGATCCTGAAAGGTGCGACGGAGCTGTCATGGACCAGCAGGTGGTAACATCAAGAAAGGTATTAATTTCCAAGAAACCACGGGACTAATGGTATGCGGTGCTCCTGATCTGATCTACCCAACTTAATCACACCTTGTTGCGACATGTTCAGGGTTATGTCGTCATTTTCGCCCAAATGCCTACATATCTTCGAGGCTTGAAAGGACATTGGTGAATGAATAATGCTTCAGCAAGATCAGCAAAATATACCAGCAGAGGAAAAAATCTATGGAAAGATACTGTATATGTTCAGTCTGTGAACTTTGTACGTTTGAAAAGCACGCTTGGGCTGTGGATGTGAAGATCAAGCCGTTCCCTCCACGATATATTCTAAGTGCACAAGATCAAGAAAGCAGACGCACAGTGATTGGCGAAGGGAATTAGCGGACGCGAAGCCCGAGCGAGAGGAAGGGGAGAGGGGCCTTTTGGTCCCAGAAAATTTCTGCTCGCGTGTCAAAGGGTCACGGTCAACAAAGTGGCGTAGATCTGAACAGGGGACGGTTCATTGGGGGGGGGGACCTTTTCTCGGGGTTGGGGATGATCATAACTGAATTAACGATCCAGGATCTCCCACTAACTAAACTCATCCCAAAGGAAAAACTCGTGAGCATCCTGCATCCCAATTATCAGATTAAATTTACAGATATCTTCACTAAAAATCATTAAATTATTCGACATACGATCCGTATTAGTCATAATAAAGGTTGCCATCAATTTTGTAAAAATCATAGTAGCTAACTCTGAGAAGATAATCTTTTTTTTTTCTGGTTCATTTGTTCAGTAAGCGAATTGATTATTTTATATAATGAGCTTATCTAAAATACTCTGTTCGCATCAGAAAGAATGCTGAGGATGGAAATGGCTATTCAAGTGGACGGTGTGGATCCAGCGGATAGAAGTCGCTGTTTGAATTAACCGAGAATAGTTACTGCACTGACCTGCCCGCCATTGATGAGTTCTTCACGCCCGGCAGCTTCTCGGTCTTCTCTTCGAGCCTACAAGAGTACGCATGCAGAAACCAGACTGAGCACTGAATGTCGCATATCATGCCATTTGCGACAACGGCACACGAAAACGCACTTCGAATAATCATGTAAAGCTCCATTAACATGCGCAAAATCGAGCGGTCTAGCTATTAAATCAGAGAGAAACCACGCATGCTGACAACGAACGCATTAAGAACCCAGAGAACGGCGAGTTTCTCCGGCGAAATCACAATGCCAGTAAATTTTCAGAGGATTCGCTCAGAAAACAGAGCTAGGGTCGTGAAACGAGACGCTTATCAACGCCGAGCTTACCTCGATCCCGAGAGCTCCTTGTCGGTCGCTCCGCCATCTACGCACACAAGCAGCACCAGGAACACCGCGAAGCTGGCGGACAGCCATCTTGGGGACGCCGGCATCGTCAGTTCCTCGACCTCGATCTCGCTAGCTCCCGAAACCAGAAGTTCACACGAACCGTGCCGTGCTCCGTTCCAAAGGGGAGGGGGGAAGAGAGAGAGGGAGAGAGACTGAGGGAGAGAATGAGAATGGAGTCAGAAGAAGAAGCTCTGATGGAGTCGTCTTTTTATAGGGAAGTCACGTTGAGATTGGGCAGTGGAAGAAAAGAAAAGATGAACTGAAACTGTTAAAGCAGTGACTAACCACGGTTAATGAACTAACCCAGAGGACCCCCTCCGGTTTAATTTACCCATCGCAATTTTTATTTTTTATTTTTACCTCCCGCCACTAACCGCCACTAACTGCCGCTCCCTCTCTCGCACCGAATCACATGTTTCTCTCTCTATATAATAAAGTCCGGGGTCGCTCGGTTTCTCTCTCTAGAGATGGCTTTTAACTCCTTCCACGTGGTGAGTCGGTCGCTCATGTGCCGAACGCTGTCCGTCAGTGCTCAAGGGAGGGGGAGAGAGGGAGAGAGGGCGGGACCACAACTCCACGTCAGCACTTGACCCGGGTTGGGTCCTTAAGCATGCGGTAATTGAACAGATTAGGCTAATGAGGACGGATTAAGGGTTGGATTTGCAAATCGGTGTTTGTCTAAATCCATATAAATGGAATCCGGTCAATCGAACGCATTTGCAGCTTTACAAGGCCATGACACGAGGAGCGAATCTTGTTCCTTTATTTTTACAAATCAAGTCGATGCTTATGATAATCAAGAACTTTGCCAAGGTAGTTTAAAATGAGCACTGTCCCTACGAACAAAAGAACAATGGAATCTCTTGCACATAAGAATGAGAGAGAACTACAGTCGAGCTCGAAGTACCGTGACATATCATGAAAGCATCTTGAAAACTTAGGGCCGCTTTAAGACACGAGGAACCCGATCGTTGTTTTTATCGCTAAAGCTCGCACGTATCCCTGCCCGATTGGATGGTGCTCGGCTGTCTTGTACATCTAGTAACAGACATATGCATGTTTTTGTACGAGGGGACGAATTAATCGGTTAGATAGCCTCCAAGGTAAAATCTGCAGGTGCTTTTGTGGGGATGGACAGTTTTAACCTAAGCAAGTGTTGGTATTGCGATCCGAAGTTACTCACTTCCCTTAATCAAATACTGCTCCTTGATTTGTTCCGACAAACATGGCCTCTTGGCCTTTTTGTCCCTTGCCCCCCCTCTTTTCATGCCCTTTTGTCAGACTTCCGCCTTGTCTTAGAAAAAGAAAATTGAACCGGGCAATTAATAGCTCGAAGGGTGTCGCTTGAAATGCAAGCCATTCGGCAAGTGAAGGCCACGCAAATTTCCCAAGATTCGTGCATGCCTCCTCATGCACATCATCTTTAACTTACTTACATAGTGGAACTCTTGACTTAATTATTGACCACGGACGCATAGCCTCTTGTCTTAATCCTAGTCTTCATTTGTCCATGATTTACTTGTCCTTTTCTCAAATTTTCTCTCCCCAAAGATGCGCGCTAGGGAAAATTGCTGACCGATAAAGGTCGGGGTGGTGAAATCCTAGAGACCCTTTCCGAAATCGACTCTTAGAATGGAAAGCCATATAGTGTGCATCAATAGAGCACACTCCGTATCGCTAAGTACGAAAGGCTAGCTACATAGACGATTTGGGATACAATTTCTCGTCACAATTAAATGAAAAGTTGCTCGAGGAAATTAAGGAATTTCCACTCGCTTATCCAAGAATTCAAGCCAGACCATCGTGCAAGGGCACGGATACGTACCATTAGAGGACATCCTATCGTCTGTCCAATTATCAGATTATTTTCCTGACTACTCCTCAGTCAAGATATGCCGCAATGGATCGACATCCCATCCCATGTTATGCTCACTGACATAGCTCCATTAATGTAATTTGCTTTCAATTATTTAATGAGTATTTTGGTCAACACCCTAATTATTTTCCGTACTCGGGGCAGTAATTTATGGTTCACGCTTAATTAGGTGCGACCGGAGAAAATAAAATTTAGACGCCTACTCTCACCGCCAATCAAGGGTGGAGATCGGTATAATCGGGGCTGCCTGTTAATCCTCTGCTTGATTTGCGCATTAATCTGTGACGGCATCGCGACGGCTCTCCACCTCAAATATCCCAAAATCTCAATTGGCGAATGGAAATTAGAAAAGAGTTATTGTCTTCTCTAAAAAGGTTTATGATGGATTGATGCATGGGAAAATCTTGTTTTTGACAAATATCACAAGGTAAGCATCCATTTGTTTGGCCAAAAATGAATGCACAAAAAACTATATTTAGACGTAAATTATTGTCGTAATATAAATTATTGTCGTAATAAAACTATGTTTCTTAAAAATGTACGATTACAAAAATAAATTATCAAAAAATATATCCGATGTACAAGAAAATTATTTAGACATAAATTGTTGTCCACGATAAAATATTCTCCTGGTCACTCATTTTTTTGGTGAAATAAACGAAGCCTCGGTTTATTAGTTATGTTTATTTATGTAGTGGCAAAATCTATATTAGAAAACTTCAAAGTTGAAATATCCACCGAAGGTCTTATTGTAATTTTCCCTTTTTTAATTTGTGTTGCCATTTTGATTCCTCAGGACATGAAAGTATTCTTGCTTTAAGCACACAAAAAAAGCTAGTATTTTCCAATTTGCAAAAAAAAAAAATTTGAAGTCTTCTTAGATCGACTTTAAACCGCAAAGTATTTTTGAAAATTAGATTCTCACGTATTTTAGCTTATTTAGATGGATAAACTTTCATAAAAATCTAAAGAAAAATGAATGGGTTTTAATGATCATAATTAGATTAGATGTCCAATAATGGAGTATTAGTTATTGAGTAATCAAAGCAGGAAAGAATTTTTCGTGCAAGGCATTGGTTTTGTGTGGGCACTTTGGCATATTAGGGAAAAAATCACCGTAATTCCCCCGGTAAAAAGTGCAGGTGGAAAAATAAAAAGAAAAGACCAAATCCGAAATGCCATGCTTTTTTACGAGAGACTATCTAAACTTTTCTATTCATTAAGGATCTTTTACTGAGCACAAAATTGAATACACTCGAATTACTTTTCTCTCGACGCAGCAACATCTTTTTGTTACGTGAGTCCTACCTAGGGTGATCGGTTCCCCAAGGGTTCAATTTCCGATCTCTAGGACCAAGAATCGGATATATTGGTCTTGGGATCAGACCAGACCGATCCGTTCCCGTTCTCGAGTAGTCCAATGAGACCAAGAAAAATTCACACAAAAAAATTGAATCCATAGAGCAAGAGAGCAAGAGAGAGAGGGCAAGACGAACAATGAAATTGAAGGGCAGAGAGAGAGAGAGAGAGGACACCGGTTCAATTGTAGGGTAAAACCAATTAAAAAAAGCAAGTTGGGTAAGCGAAAAATTAAATATTATAAAATTATATAAAACTCAACCAATTCGGTCCGATCCCGCCTCCAGGAACCGAGACCAGTTCCATTTTTAGGAATCGAGGACCGGACCAATACTCTCAAGCACCGGACTAACTCGGTCGATTCGGTCCCGTCCAGCCAATTTTCGGGTCGATCGGGCCGGCATATGGTTGGCTCTAGCCATACCTATCACATGTAATGATAAAAATATAGTGCTCTTGATGGGGAAAAACACTCAGGTTGTTTTGCTCACATTCATTGGATTCCTCATAAATGCGATCGGGACAATCTCTTCGGAGACATACATAAAGCAAAGATTTCGGGGACCGAACGTTTAGAAAAACATCTCCAAACATCTGTAATTTGCGGAGCGCACAACACAACCACTTCGGATGTCTAATCAGTTGGCAAGAGCTCATCGACAGTCAACGGAAAGGAAGATGAGAAATTGAGTTCGCACTTGACAAAGAGGGATCCCAGCCCACAAGTGCGAGTGAAGTTGACCTACACTTACCCCCAAAAACCTTTGACTACTTAACGAAAATCGACAGATCCATCAATGCTTCCGGGGGGAAGCCGAGACATTATTCAACCCCAACCACCTCAACACGTACGAAAGTTGCGGTCGTCGCTCGGTCAGTCGTGATTGGATTTTGTCAATCGGATCATGATTTCGCCCCCACAAAGAAAAAAAATCAAGAGCGCACTGACAATTGACGGGGCTGGGGAGACTTCTGCGGGGTGTGATTTGCTAACGTCGACCTAACTTAACTGCCCAAGTCGTCATCATCTCCTAATCAACGCGTAATTAACCAACGCCGAGAGGTTTTATCATGGCAGAGTGGTTGCAGCTTGCAAGCTTAGAACCCGACAAACCGGGTTTTGTCCATTGCCCGATCCGACTTATAGATGGATCGAGGCTCGATTGACTGATGTTCAGTGAGATAGATGGGGGGTGGATGCCCGATTCATCTTGTGCACACGCACACGAGAACACTAAGGGCAGCGGTTAGTCGGCACTCGATCCGCCAACTACACGTGCGAAAATCAATAGGAACTACTCAATCGGAAGAGACTAATTAAATTTTTGAGTAGGCCATCGAGTTCTAAACGTGGGCTTAACTGGTCAATGAAGCATCATGAATAATTGACCATTATTTCTTTCATTTACATATTTGCTTCTAAGGACGCAGATATACTGGATTTTTCTGAAATAGACTCATTTATTCATAAAGTCCATTCTCCCGAAATTACAATAATATTCCATTAAAATATGCTCCAGCTGAAAATGAAATCTCTCCTATCGTAACCAGACTAAAATCCTTTCACTATTTCCCCACTTTTTTTTCCTCTTTCTTTTTTCGGTTGATAAGAGATGGATAGCCTTAATTGTTTTTGTTCCCTTCCATCGCATCATCTCTCGTGCTGATAACACAATTGCCAGTTGATCCGGATTCCTAACATAAAAAAAAAAAATCGAAACGATTATTTCAAAAAAATATTTTTTTCCCTAGTCGTCCGATTCAATCGGACGGCTGAGAAGGGACTTATGTCACCCCCGACTTAAGTATGGATCCATTTTCATAGCGAGTTATTCATGTTTCCATGAAGTAGCTGTTTCTATTTTTACTCATACACCCTTTTATTATTGTTTTTATTTTGTGGGGGGGGGGAGAATACTTTAAAGTTTTTTAGTTTTCCCAATTAAGGGGAATATGCCACGGTTATTTATTCACAGTATTCCCAAAAAT
Source organism: Melaleuca quinquenervia (assembly GCA_030064385.1). NCBI lineage: Eukaryota > Viridiplantae > Streptophyta > Magnoliopsida > Myrtales > Myrtaceae > Melaleuca > Melaleuca quinquenervia. The sequence continues at coordinate 3,955,920 of CM057728.1, read as the reverse complement.
ATTCGCGAGGTTTTTATCATTAAATCGAGAGCTTGTCCCGAGCTTCTCACCCGCTGGATCTGCAGATTATCAGGTTCCATGGCCATGGCATGTGAGAGGAGAATCTCCCCCGCCTCAAGATCGTGTGGTGGCTCCATGAGCGCATCCAATCATGCTCACATGGGCTTTTGCTTCTGTGGATTCACATCTCAGACACCGAGAGGAAAGAAATAAAATGGAAGTTTTAGTTGGCGTGTGAATTTATTGGATTTGAGAAGAAGACACCCCCAATCTGATTTTCTAGTTTATCTTGTGTAAGTCAAGACGGGAATGCGGATGTTTTAATTTCCCCTTCGTGCCCAAATCTCAGCAAGTTAAGGCATATTGAAATTTGTGAAAGAGAAGGGGGCATTTGGGCTTATCTCATCTAGAACGAGATGCGATATAAGAAGATGTCAGTTACGTTCAAGTTTCGATTCAGGATTCATGGGTACGACAAAGGATTTTATGTATGTAAACGTGCGATCGTTCTCGACCATACCTTATAATAAGATCACGGGCGTCGATCTTGACGATCCATCTATAAGCGGCTCGCCTATTGAATTGCTTGCTCAAATCAAGTCCGTCTTCAACAAGATGTCATTCGTCGCAAAAAAAAAAAAAAAAGAATACGCGATACTCACCGTTCGTTTTTGCATATCGATGACTCATCAATAAAACAACATGCGAAATAGAAAGAGAACTCTCGCGGCGCACATGACAGACTCCATGCCTCCGCAAATTTTGGGGCCGGGGGGCGGGGCAAATGACGTGACGGTTCATGCTCACTGAAAGAGGACAAACAACATAATCAAATATGAATCCGCAACGCAATGCATCATCCTGAGTTTTCAAAAGGGGTTGATGTATTATATTGGTGCAACTTTTATCATCTCTCTAGGAAGAGCATGCTAGGCCAATAGCCAATGGCGAAGGCCGACAGTCAATAGCGGAGGCGGCACCTGTCTGATTCGCCATCCTAGGAATGAGGAACCCGTGGTTCTCTAACATCATGAAGCCAATTGATTCTCTGTCAGTGAATGAATGAATGCCATTGCCACAGGATTTATCTTTATATTCGGGCCTTTATATTTTATTTGAGCGAGACTGACATGGTTTATCCATCCTCGGTTTTCGATTCTTCGGAGGAGCCAAAAGTGAAATTTGAACGGGCACGACGGTAAAAACCAAAAGGCATTTCCCCAACTTTTCAGTAGACCTTTTTTTTTTTTTTTTTATAATGCAAATAGACAAGGATTTTCTTTAGCCAAACATTATGTTTCTCTGATCACATTGTCGAGAAAGAAGCGTCAAATGGATGAGGCGGGTCGGATAAAAAGAATAATTCGATCCATATTAACCCATTTAATCTGTTTTCGACATATTGATTCAATCTGACCTAACACATACCCGACATATAATTAATATGGGTCGGCTAAAATTGCATTATATAGAAATCGGTCGAAACAAGTTAAATGGGTTAATGTGGATTGGATCATTTTTGACCCGACCAAAACCCGACTTGACTCACCCATTTGATGCCCCTAGTATCAAGTAAACAATAATGAATCAGTCAATATGAAAATCAAGACTGTAAAGAAGAAAAATAAGGTCCACCAATGAAAGAAATATCACGTGGTGGTGCAACTTGTGTCGTGTTTAGGCTAACTTTTGGGTTTTAACTCTTGGCCTAGGTTAAAGTTGTCTTAAGTGCATCCACATTGTAGCCAAAACTCCATTGATTCTACAAGACATGACCGATGTCTCCGTTGCAGCGAAAAATCCATAGGTAATTTATTCTTTTGGCTCAGGCCCATTTTTATACCAGGAAAAGAAAAATATACTGAATGAATGCGGGGATAGTACACTAAGTACTTAGACTGAAAGTTCACCACATGAAGCGGTAAATTTGTCTCGATCAAGAACTTAGATCTGCTCAAAGGGAGGGCTCAGTTGGGCCGGACAAGACACAATAGGCCCATTAACAACCACAGTTTTGGGCCCAATACTTGGGGATTGGGCCGAAGATGGAGAACAAAACTGGCATAAAGAACGAAGCCCAATAGCCGAGCCTCACAAACGAGGACAGGCGGGTAATACAGATAACTGCCTTTTCACTTGCCTAGGGGAGGCTTCCCGTCGCTGGAGCTGTTGGGCCTCGTCCTTGGGCCTATATACTGATCATCAGTTCATCAATGGGCCCCCATTTGAATTCGATTTTGGATTCTATGGGCTCCGGCAAAGAAAAACACACTGGGCCTGCAATTTCGAGGAAGTATTTCATGCAACATTATGTTACCGAGCTAATCATGTCTCTCCCCCCGCATGCAGTATCACAGATGCAGAGCGTGCCTTGTCCATGATTTTACCAACAGGACACAGATAAGAGAATGGACGGAACCTGGATCGGATAGGTCATTTTACCTCCATTTTGGCCACTGCGTTTCCCTTTTGGTTCGGTCGCTTGGGAATTTGGCATTTCTATAAAGGGCTAATACCACAAAAAAAAAACTCTTGATTGGTACCCTTATGCCTCATTTACCAAAAACTAATTTTCGTATTACAAAAATCCCAAACCGATAGATTAATACCATATTTACCCTAAATCGATAAAATCGTACCACATTTACCTCTATTGCAGTAACTCTGGGATTATTTTGGATATATGTGGTGCGGGCATGTCAGTTTGGGGTAAATGTGCCATGGGTTTACTAGTTTGAGATTGCGACATAAATGTTTTTTTTTAGTTAAATGTGGCACAAATGCATTAATTTACCACGCATGCTCTTTACTAATTTTACCTACCCACGTATGGTTGCACTGGTGGAGACGTTCCTTTCCCTCAAATGGGTTCATGGTTTGAACCCTAAGTATGGCTTTGTGATTTAAGTGGGCGGCCCTGACAGTAGGTTGCTGGGCCAATCTCCCCCGAAGTATTGATCTGCAAATACGCAGATCCGAAAGACTAGCAAAAAGTTGGAATCCTTGGTCATAAAAAAAATGCACTAATTTGGTGTAAATGTGACATGGATCTACCAAGTTAGGTTTTTTGGCAGTTTTAACCCATCTATTAAATGGGGCAAACATTTTGTTAAATTGTTTATTTGTTTAGGACTTGCTTGTATATTATTATTTTGAATTCTTGCAGCTCCCACGAATTGATTTTTATTTACGGCATGGCATTCCCATATCCTCAAATTGTAAAAATAGCACATATCTTCCATAATTATTTAACAATTATGTTAGTATGTTGACCAGGTCAAAAGATTCCACATACCCTATGTTATTTTCTTTCAAGAAAGAAGTAGATATTGGACCAAATGAAGCTTGAGATTTCAAGCTCGAATCGAAATATGTAAGAAGACAATTGCCATTGGTTCTTCAAGGAACCGGGACACAAGTGGATAGTAAAGCACAAAAATACCGTAGAATGATTTTATGACGTTACAACCTATTGTTATAACTTATAAGGCTGTCGTAAAATAATAATAATAATAAATTACAAAGATATAGTGATGTGCTTTTATTATTATTTGTGCATGGCTGCTTCGGGCGCTCGGCAAAAGCAGCCGCTTGGGGAAGATGCGTACGAACGCGGACTGCGTTCTTTCGGTCGACTACCCCTTTCGCCCTCCAGTCAAAGTCAACCACTTTTGCTCCCCATTCGTTCCTTCGTCTTGGGTTCTGCGAAAACACACAGCAATGGCGAAGGACTTTTCCCCCGTGGGAATCCGAACTCAAGGCAGCTCGATGGGAACGCGACGTCCGTCCTCGGTCATCACGTTTTAGAGTTGACGCATCGCTTTGACTCTTTGAGAAGCCGCGCCCCGATGCGAGTCGTGATCTTTTTTTTTTTTTTTTTTGGTCGAATAGTCGTGATCTTTGAAGCGCAGTGAAAGATGCATGCTTTCAAGGACCCTAGCATTGAGATTTCGGAATTTCTCTTGGGAAACTGATCGACAAGCTGCGGGGCCATTCTCGCGAGGTGTGAGAGGACGAGGTTTCACCTCGCCGGTCTAGGGAGGGGATTCTCGATTGCCACGCGTTACGTTCTAACCCATCTCTATTCCAAATAAACTTGTCAAAGTGGGTCGTAGATATGATTCTTAACCCATCTCTATTTGAATATTTATAAGTATAAAATCCAAAATAATATGGATTGAACCTAAAAGCTCTCTCTTGCTTATATTGTGCCATCGTCTCGGTTTGGATATGGATTTTCCCGAATTGGATTCAATGCGATACGGATTAGACCAAGTATAGGCCTGAGATACTGTTCTACACAGAAACAGGTCGAAAAGAATTAGGTAGATAAGTTCAGGCCGGATCATCTTAAATCCAGCTCAGATTCAACTCCATAGCAGAAGTATGCTGATGAACCTGAGCGAGTGCGGGAGGGAATCATGAGCCCTGGACCTCCGCTGGGGCGCATTATTTTGTGCTGCTCAGGGGTTGCAACAACCGATGTCCACAAAAAAATGGAAATGTCGCTGAGAATGACTTCGTGGGAAACAGAGAGAGCGACTTCGTGCGAAACAGCGCTGTCCCTGAACGTTGACTTGCATGCGGAAAACGTGAACGGGCTTTCGGAGAAGGAAAGGACAGCGCCACCCACTCACTTCTCGCCTCGTTGGGCCCGCACTGAGGTCTCTGCTCTGCTCTCCCCTCCCACTGCGAAGATTCTCCGAGAGAGACTCACCTTCTATTTCTTCTTCTCCTCCTGCTATAAATCAAGCCCCACAAAGCCGACCCGTCCCTCAGAGATCCTAGAGAGGAAGAGAGATGGAGAGAGCGCTTGATAGACAGAGGGTCCTCCTCCAACATTTGCTGCCCTCTTCTTCATCGGGGTCTTCTCCTCACGTCCCACCATCAGCTGGTGTTTCCGTAAGTCCAAAGCGTCACCCTTTTGAACGATCCACGATTTGGAATTCATGGTGAAAAGAAGTGCATGCGTCTTCTGATTGAAGGGAATAGTGAAGATACTTTAACTGTCAAACAAAATCAGACCCATATGTGGTTCTTGTTCCTTCGTTCCTCTTTTTGCTGGTGTCAGGTGCTGTTGCGGATTTTTTTGCTTCTCTATTTTTTTTTCTCCCATTGTAGTCGCCTTTGGTTGTTTTTCAGGGTTGTAGCTCTCTTTTCTTTACTTCATTGTCAGTGTCCCTTCTTTTTTTTTTTTTTTTTTTTTCTATTTTTATGTTTGTTGGTTAAGCATGAGCCAATGGCTTGTTTGCGAGGATGCTGATATGTCTATTATGAATGCATGATTGGGATGAGATTGTTTTGATTAGTTGTTCGTTTCGTTGCTGTTCACTCATTGAAAGCCAACGTGCTTTCGACTTATTGGCTAGCCAAGATTGAAGGTGAATTACACATGAAAACTTGAGAGAAATTTGGGTTCTACTTGGACGGAACATCAAATCATCAGCTCGAGTATATTACTGCCGAGAAAGAAAATTGTTTTATTGGAAGTTTAATGCATCACTTCCTTTGCTTCACAGCACAGATGAAATAGCTATTAGCACGCATTGAATCATCTGCTAAGAACCTCAAAAATCTTCACCGACATGGCTAATTTTTGTGACCCTGCTGCAAACTAATTGCTTGTGAATTGGTCTATCAGGCCTCTGCATGTGCTGCTGGGGACCTCTCAGCTTACCATAGGACAGCAAGTTTTGGTGATGATGTGGTGATTGTGGCGTAAGTCGGATTGATTTGTAAAGCGAGAAAAAAGCTGCTGTTCTTTTGTAAACTAAAGTTTCTTACTGTCTCTTCAAAAATATTTTTGATTACAGCGCTTATCGCACGGCCATTTGCAAGTCCAAGCGCGGGGGCTTCAAGGATACTCTTCCTGAGGATCTGCTCGCCCCTGTTCTGAGGGTAAGGACTCACAGTTAAAATGTCAAAGATGACTTTTGCTTAAGGTGTGAATCTCTTTGATGCATGTTTAAGTATTAGCTGCTTGCATTTATGTCAATATTTGCAGGCAGTGGTGGAAAAAACAAACTTGAATCCTGCAGAAGTTGGGGATATAGTCGTTGGCACGGTCTTAGCTCCTGGCTCGCAAAGGGCAATTGAGTGCAGGATGGCAGCATTCTATGCCGGTTTCCCTGGTATATTCTAAGAACACATTTATCAGTTGCTCTTTTTCTATAACCATACAATGAATAGTTCCAAGTTAGTTTACTTTGAGCCATACATTTAGCACGGATCTGTCATCAGAATTGATTGATTTTATTGCTCGCTACCTTGAAATAGTTTTACTTCTGTACATTTAAATTTACAAGCTTGACGATGATGTGAAGATAGATTATATGATTTAGTTGTTCTGACTATGTAAATCAAACCTCCTGAACGATTTGAATTGGCCAATGCTTATGCTTAATCTGCTTCATTGCTTGTATCAGAAACTGTGCCACTCCGAACTGTCAACAGGCAATGCTCCTCTGGCCTTCAGGCAGTTGCTGATGTTGCTGCTTCCATTAAAGCTGGTTTTTATGACATTGGTTAGTGTGACACCAGTAATGAACACCTTCCTTGTGCATTCTTTTTCCCCTTCAACAATCACATTCTCTATTCAGGAATTGGGGCTGGATTGGAGTCCATGACTGTAGACCAAGTTCGCGGAGTTCCTAAAGTCAACCCAAGAGTATGCCCAACTTTTAAGTATAGAAAATTTGAGAGGGAAAGCAAAAAAAGATAATTTTGTCACCATAAAAATGAATTGTTAGGCTAATATAACTAAAAAAAACAGGTACACAGCTTTGCACAAGCACGGGATTGTCTTCTTCCAATGGGGATCACTTCTGAAAATGTGGCCCAGCGTTTTGGCGTGACCAGACAAGAGCAAGACCAGGCTGCTGTAAGTGTCGTAAATATTTCGAAATGTTCAATTGTTTCCTGATTCAACAATCTGGAATAATGTTATTAAAAATCTTCTTAATTTTCTGGAAAAGGTTGAATCTCATAGGCGAGCTTATGCTGCCACTCAATCAGGGAAATTCAAAGACGAGATCATTCCTGTATATACCAAGGTATATATGCAGTCATGATTGCAATTTGGTTTGAACTGCTTCTAGAATGACCTAACTGTTGACTTCCATACAAAGACTGTTGATCCAAAAACTGGAGAGGAGAAGCCAATCATAATTTCCGTTGATGATGGTATCCGACCAAGCACGAATATGAATGACTTAGCAAAGCTGAAGCCTTCCTTTAAAAAGGACGGGGCAACAACAGCTGGTATCTAACAAATAGTCCTGCTTTCAAAATTCGTCCTGTTGCATAAACTATATCTTTCGCTCTTTGACAAGCTTATGCTTTTTTAATGCCGTCAGGGAATGCTAGTCAAGTGAGTGATGGAGCTGCGGCTGTACTGCTAATGAAGAGAAGTTTGGCTATGCAGAAGGGGTTGCCCATTCTTGGTGTTTTCAGGTTGGAAATCACCATATTTGCAAATTCAGTGCTAGAAAGTGCATTTGTAGATGTGACCTGTAGTTTGAGTTTTGGTGGGCAACTGCTCTTGTTAATATAAGGAGTTTATGGTGAGAAGGCCACTTAATATGTTTGGATAGACATCATTACTTATCGTTAGATAAACAAATTCTCTGACCAGAATCTGTCTGTCTGTGCACTTACTTTTAGGAGTTTTGCGGCTGTTGGTGTGGATCCTGCTGTCATGGGAATTGGTCCTGCTGTTGCCATCCCCGCTGCAGTACAGTCTGCCGGGCTTGTGCTCGATGATATCGACCTTCTTGAAATAAATGAGGTAGAGACTGTCTGATATGATCTTCAATTCTGCAGTGGAATTGCAAGTTCGGGTCTGTAATAGTTCTTTTTTTCCCATATGGCTGTCATTTTTCAGGCATTTGCATCTCAGTATGTGTATTGTCGTAAAAAACTGGGGCTTGATCCAGAAAAGGTCAATGTCAATGGGGGCGCCATAGCTTTTGGGCATCCTCTGGGCACTACAGGTAACTCGAAATGAGAAGAAAGCACCACAATGATTTCTTGAAGCCAGTTTCCCCTATTTTCTTCGTATGAACATTTCTTCTAATTTGGGATTAACAACTGTCAGTTGAATCTAGTATAAGATGAGATGAGATCCTACATGCACATATCTGCTCCAAAGTTTCGTATGAATGATTCATGCTGGTTAGAAGATCTAGGTTATGTCACGGGAAGCGTTTATTCTATAATGTCAATGTGTCTAAGATATGGACATTCTTCTGCCTCAGGTGCGCGATGTGTAGCGACTCTGTTGAATGAGATGAAGCGTCGGGGAAGAGACTGCCGCTTTGGAGTAATATCAATGTGCATAGGTTTGTATTTGTCCTTGTGCCTCCCTCTCTTTGCCAAGGATTTGATAACTTCTTCTTTAGTTTTCAAATAGCCTGTGTTAAAAAAAATAAATGAACAAATACAGTGGACCTTGTGGAAGAATATGTTTGCTTCTTCATACATTAATCTTAACGATCTTCTTAGGACGAGAGGGAAAATAGTTCGCCATCCTTTGAGAACATTAATCTTTAGATCATCTGGCAGTATTTTGAGATTGAGACTTTCTGGTGATCCATGTTTACCTTCTTCCCGATCCTCTTATGTGACTTGATTCCCGAATAATTAACCTAACAGATGAATTTTGACAGAAGGACTGCTTGCTTGTTCATGAGTGTATTTACATGCTCGTATCCTCCTGCTAGGCTAAAGGACTGGTACCTCGGAACTGTTTCTCCATATTTTAACCTCACCATTGGTTGGGGTCTAATCAGATTGGCCAGATTAATCAGGATTATCACGTCAGCATCTCATTTGGAAACCCTTTTTTCATGAATTGCTAGTCATCGTCTGGGAGTAGACTTATGTGGTGCGGTTAGAAATTTCTGGTGCGTGCTGTAACATATTGGCCAAAAAAATGACCCACTGCACTCAGTCATCTCCATCAACTAAGTACTTTCTTGATTATGGTCAACACAGGTTCAGGTATGGGTGCAGCGGCAGTTTTTGAGAGAGGGGATTGTGCCGACGAACTATCCAATGCTCGAACTGTCAAGATTAACAACCTCCTATCTAGGGATGCTCAGTAGATGCGAGTGGGTTTGTCATCTTTATAAATTTTAGACTGGTGAGCATTCAGTCCTTTTCAATTTCAAACGACAATAAGGCCCCAATAAATGGCATGAATATTGATCTGCGCCACATTTTTGCCATAAATGTACATCTGATTTGCTAGTAATTGTACCATGTCATCATCTAGGCTGTCGCTATCAACTTTGATATCGGCAGCATGAATGTATTGTTCTCTACGCTTAAAGCAATAACCGACTCTACTTTCATAGCCGAGTCTACTTTCATAGCTGTTCCATTCCCGCGGATTTGGCCACTCCTAGATTTAATGAAAAAGGTTATACTCTTAAGAGTTTGGTGGAGTCTAGGAAGAACTTCTCGTCTAGTTTTGCACGTAAGATTCCCTTTTTATTTCCATCTAAAGTTAGCAAAATTAGGTTAAGATCATCAAGATTCTGAAGACGAAGAATCATGTCGAAGAAGCTGATTTGCAGACTGTCAACTGTTTCATGTAACCACGTCTAGTGTCTGTTTTTAGGAGCCTATGTTTTGATTTGGGTGTTCTTGGTGTATGGAGTTGTCTATTCTGCATTGAGTTGGTCCTTATACAATCACTTCTCGGACTTTAATTAGCATACACCTCCCCAGCCAGATAAGCTGGAAGGCTAATTTGAGCTGGTGTAGGGAAGATGATTTGGTGACTAAGTTAAAGCCTACAGAGCTCTAGACCTGCTATGCAATCTAATTTACGACGGTCAGTCCAAGAAATTAAGTTAGGTCCGCTCGAGCCGGCCTAATCATCACCTCTATTACTGCTGCTCGCAATGTCGCGATCCCAGGTTTATGGAAGGAAACACGAGAAATGATAAGACATCAGTGCAGTGCACAGGAAGCATGTGTGCATGGACTTTTCTCTGTCTTTGCTATTGCAAATAAGTTACTGCGCTTTTCCTATTCAATCTTCTGATCAATCAATCAGATAGAAATCATCACAGAAAGATTAAGTTCTCCCTTTTCCATCAAGAGAATAAGGAAAACCCTACTTCATGATGAGCATCTTGAGTTGAGTCTCTGGTTCTTTTTCTAGAGAAACATATTGCGTCTGTACCAGGCGAACCGGAGAATGTGCTGACCCCAAGCTCATGCGTCATGCCTGACAAATGTATGAGAGACCTCGTTGTAAACAAATATCCTAAACAGTAGTATAATTCTAATTAAGCTACATCTAATGTACAGTTAGATGTAGCGGAATCGTCGTTAATAAATAATCTGACCGAGCCTTTTGCCGGAGTAAATGGCACGGCGGACCGCCGATCAACTTTTAGGTTAGCAGGTCATATTCAACACCGACGATAGTTTGACATGTGAGCATTACGCATTCTATTGCGTTTCCAAATCGGTTTTAATAGACGAATTTCATTGAAAACCATTGATGCTTATAGAATAGACCGACTTTGACTTTGTCTGTCACTCCATATCCCGAATCGGGACTAAAACATTACGTTTTCTTTTTCCTATTGAGGACAAAAGTTCTTCTATTCTTTCATACTAACCCCTATAAAATTGTCAATTCTAGCACGATGCTTTTGTTTTTTGCCTAGTTTTGATGACTTCGTTAGGTGAAAGTCATTCGACCATTTTTCTAATTCTTCCTTCGTGGTCGAATAAATAGTACCGCCAGTTGTGACCAGAATGTCAAAACTTACCAGTTTATTCAGATACAACAACATCCATTCGAAACTCAGCTCAAATTTGGTCGGTGTCTGACTTCTCGAGTTCTCGCTAGACGTGATTGAGTCCGGAAATAAACACAAGCTCGATTCAATCGACAGCATAGCGTGCGAATTCTGCGTCGAACCCGGATTCGAATTCTCGAAGCACGATGTAGTCTTTGAAGACACGACGCGGCACGATAGAATCCACATCGCCAGCGCGATTTCAACTGTTCTGTTGAGGTCGCGAGTCGAGCCTCTCGAATCTTTTCAAGCTCCAGTCCGGCACGATTGAACACTCGACAACGACCGAGTCGGGTGGGTTCGGTTCCGAGTCGATCCATAAAATCACGGCGTCAAGTTAAGAGGCGTGGTCAAATGCGACGTCGGATTGCTTGGGGGTAGAAGATGCAAATGCCAATGAACGGCAGGTTGCATCTGCAGATTGGAACCCAAGCAAGGGGAGATGCCCCTTTCTGGACGCATTGGAGGTTGGCTTGTTCGTCCAAATCTCACCGTAACACGAATTCTGCTCCAAGGAATTCCTACGTGACGTAGAACCAATGTCAAGTGTTTTAAACATTGAAGCTATAATATAAATGAGCGATTTAATATTTAATTATCGTGTCAAAGAAGATCGCTAGAATTCACCGTCTTCCGCGTTAGTTCTCTTCGATGGCGGTAGAGATGGAGAAAAGTAATTTTTTTTTGTGAAATAAAATAAAACAGGGCTTGAAAAAACTAAATGGTCGATATCACAAACAATTCCAAATCGGCATGCTTATATTGTATTTACTTTTAACTGACTTTCTTGTTATAGAAAATTTTAAATAGCCACGTGACTGATCCACCAAACTATTGAGGTGAAATTGGAATAAATGCGGTAAGCGCGATAATAGTGGGAGGTGCTTATCAGTTTGAATTCGAAATTTTTTGTGATGCGAAAGTTAGTTTTGAATATTTGTGTCGGGGCACTATTTGTAATATAATGGGATTTTTTTTGGCGCTATTTAGCTCGAAACCCAACAATTGGGAATTTCTCTATCATCATCGAGATTGACAGTTCGAAATTCGCAGTTATTAACGTTTTAAGTAAATGTCGTGGTATTGACGTGTCGTTTGGGTACAAGAGTACGTGACGGATTCCTCGGCCATTAAAAAAACTAAATTAGTAAATATAAAGGAAAAGAAAAGGAGAGATAAATTTGCTGCCGCCACTTCGCCCACTCCGCTCCACCACTGCAACGAGTATAACTACCGTTCCATCTTCCCCCAACTAACCCCCGCGCAAAGTTTCAACGCCCTCCGCCTCTCTCCACCCGACCCGCGAGCAGAGTCACGAGCTCCCCCTCCGCGATGTCGGACTCTCCGCCGTCGCTGACCACCATCAACTCCCTCTCCACCGACCTCATCGACCTCATCCTCTCCCTCCTCCCCGTCCCCTCCCTCCTCCGCGCCTCCTCCGTCTGCAAGCTCTGGCGCTCCGTCGTCTCCACCTCCTCCTCCAGCCCCGACCCTAATCCTTCTTCCTCCTCTTCTCCCTGGTTCTTCCTCTACGGCATCCACAACACCTCCTCCCGCAACAACCAGTCCTTCGCCTTCGACCCCCTCTCCGATTCCTGGTTCCGCCTCCCCATCCACACCCATCGCGACGACCCTTCCTTCTCCTCGTTCATCGCCTCCTCTGGCTTCCTCTTCACCACCACCCCGACCTTCTCCTTCACCCGTGTCTTCTGCAACTCCTGGCGCGCCACTTCCCCGCTCCATTTCTCCCGGATCAAACCCCTCCTCGCCGTCTTCGGCGACGACCCCGGCCCTGGGTTGAGATTCGTTGTGGTCGGGGGCGACGGGTTTATTGGTAATTTGGTCGATATCGAGGATCGGTTGGCTGTAGAGATTTATGATCCCCGGTTGGACCGTTGGGACCTTTGCCCTCCCCTGCCCGCGGACTTCCGCCCGGGGAACTCGTCGCAGTCCCTATCATCAGCGCTCTTCCGGGGTAGGTTTTATGTTTTCGGGATCTATTCTTGCTTCGTATCGTGCTTCGACCTGCACAATCGGGTCTGGAGTGATGTGCAGACTCTGAGGCCGCCCGGGGTCCTGTTTTCTTTCTTGATTGCCTGCCGGGAACGGCTCGTTCTGGCTGGCATGTGTGTCGGGCCGAGTGGGCCATCATTTAACTTGTGGCAGATCGACGAGATGAGCATGGAGTTCAGGGAAATTGCGATCATGCCCTCGAATTTGCTCGACGGCCTGGTTGACAGTGAGGAGGATGACAAATTTGCGAGCTTGAAATGTGTTGGATCGGGCGATATGATTTACGTGTTTAACGAGGAATATCATAAGAAGTACCCTGCTTGTGTCTGTGAGATTGGTAGTGATTATGGCAGGTGTAGCTGGAGGAGGCTACCGGATTTGCCATCACCTGTGAATAAGTTTCACAAGGTCATCAGCTTTTGTTCTGCCGTTTCAATTCATACTGTTCTTCACGGCGAAGCCGATGAAGCTGCCTGACTGACTCATCTCCTGGGGGTGCGTTGTGCCAGGGCTCGCTGGGCCTTTTCCCTAATGGCAGGTGTATAAGCATATGTGCCATTATATATCATTGTAAGCTGACGTGTTTTTAATTATTTTATTTCATATTGTAAAAGATGTCATAGTGTGAATCCGTTGCGCCCAAAATTCTTTGCTCATGTTTACCTTCTGTACTAGAACGTATTTGATCTTCCTGATATAATCAAGTAGGAATAATGACTGCGCAACTTTTCGTTGCAAGTAAACTTTGCTTGATTCAGCAACCTTTCCCTGTAAGAGTTGTCAACATGGTGGTCTCATAACCGATATGTGGTGATTTCATAAATATTGCACTAGCATGCTTGTATGGGACTTCTCATAAATGGCATAGTCATTTTGTGCATTTACCTTGACGACCTGTTGAGGTTCTACTTGGTGTGCAGTAAGGCTCTCCTCTTCTTACCTCCTTATGAGTAGCAGAGTTTGAGTATTTCAAATGCTTTGGTTTATTAATGGCATGATTTGAAAAGGTTGTCACCGGGAGAAGGATTCTTCAGTTCAGTAGAAGTTTTAACAGGGGAAATGCAAAGCAGCTCTCTAAGGTTTATAACAGTCCTATGTTAGAGATGAGTTCGTGGTTCTACCTTAAAGTTTGTTGTAAAGGTTTTCCTATGTATCAGTTTATCTGAACATCTGCGAGCAATTGAATTTCTGGAGTGCTTCTCCTTCCATCATTAAAGGGCAAGGGAAATATCCATTGTAAAACCACTACTTCAAATCTCAAATTCTGAAGGATAATGTGCATCATATGGCCATCTCGGACGGTCCAATTATTGTTAAGCTGCTGATTTTTCCTTCTTTCTTTGGTCATATGGGACTTGTTGATTACTTTAGTAGGAATCTAGTTGAAAACTGCAGGATTGTGGTCAGAGATTGTATACACTCTACAGGAAAGATGAAGGGTCGCCTTTGTTCTCTCTTTCTTTTCAAGTATTCCCCATCCAGAGTCAGTGATCTAAAGCCTTCCTCAATCCAGCAGTTATTAACAATTTTTTCCGTACTTCTTCACCTTTTTGTCAGTTTTATTCTCTTATGTATCTCTTGATGTGCTTGTTCTTATTCTCTGTTGATGACCAGTGCCTTAATGCAACTATTGCAAGTAAGTTCTGCAAGTGTTCTTAAGATTCTTCCTGTGCAGTAATAAGTCGAGAATCCTTTTGAAATTTATCAGAAGTTCTTGCTTCTCCCTTTTTGTGATCCTTTTATGATTCAGTATTGCACTTTAATTGTGACCAGTTCATAAAAGGAAGCTGATCTAGAGACTGTTTTTATAGTTGTTCTCTTGCCAGGATAAGGAGTTTGGGTTCACTTCCACGTCATATTATGCTCCTAGTATGCTTTTAGATGTTCTATTCGGTTTGTTCTGTCCAAGCTTTAACTTTTAGTGGCGGTTTACATGTTTAGCCTTCAAATTCTGCAAATATCAATGATCCTGCCATCCTGCCTATGGCTTTATCTCTTTGGGGGGACCAACATTTTTCATGGGAAGATAGATAGTCATTCATGACCAAAATTGGTTCTTCCATGTGACATGAGTTGCATTTGAAGTTCTATCTCATGCTAATTCACAGAGAAGAACTAGGCCAAAGCTGCACATGAGGATCGCTCAGTTGGTTCCTCTCTTCTTTCTTCGTGCCCTGGCTGTGTACCAAGTCTACTCATGTTTAATTTCTTTTTAAATCTGTAATCTGTTACGGAATGACTTTTAACGGTTCTTGTAGTGAAGTTGTTTCATGGGATTGCAATGAATTGTCTGCTTTGTTACCATCAATTCGAAATTTTCTGTTTATGCTTCAGGTCCATTCAATTTTGAATTGGAAGTACCTCCTGAGGACTCGCTTTGATTTTAGTTGTTCATTTGTGGGGTTTAATCAGCAGAAGTCTTGCTTCCCTCTTTTCCTGACTATTACAACCATTCAGTATTGCACTTTAATCATGACCAATTCATAAAAGAAAGCTCGTCTAGAGACTGTTCTATAATCATTCTCTTCATTGCCATTCACTTCCAAGCATATGCTTCTCCGACTATGTTTCTGGACGGCGTATTTCAGTTTGCTGTCTAAGCTGTACTGAGATGCACATATTGTAGTTCATCATCGAAATTCTGTGGATCTCGATGCTTCTGCCATCCTGTCTCTGCTTCACACGATCAATGTTCTTCAGGTGAAGATAGTATCTCATTCATGATCCAAAATCAGTTTATCCCCGATATTTTTGAAGTTGTGCCCTGTTAACTCAGAGGAAGAATCAGGCCGAAGCTGCACAACCCACATCATCCAGTCGGTTCCTCCCTCTCTCACTCTTTCTTTGTTTAGGCGGCAGGGCCTGGCCGTGCACCATCTATTCGTGTGTAATTCATTTAGCATCTGCACTTTAGCTAATGGTTCTTGCAGCGAAGTAGCTTCATGTCATTGCAACGAATTGTGTGCTCCACTACCATCCACTAAATATTCGCCGTTCCTGCTTCAGGTCCATCCTATTTTCTATTAGAAATTACCTCCTCAGGACTCACGGTGGGTCTTGTCAATTCGTTTTGTGAGGTATTCTATGTCGTCCACTGATTCTGTTTCAAGACTCTGGCGAAAGATGTGACTTAGCAGGATGGTTCGTGGTTAATTTTCAACCGCGGGGTTTACGTTTTGCAAGGGAAGACATAGGAGAAAGAAGACGTTGCTGAAATGACCACACCCTTCGTCCGAACTTGAAAATGAAAAAAGATTCGCCTTTGTTACTTTCTTCTCCTACATCCTTTCCTCTTAAAGCAAACGGCAAGTCAAGCATTAGACTTTGGTAACCAATGATGTTGATATTATTTGGACACGCGATAATGAGTCGACAGGCATTGTTTTTTTTTTTTTTGACAAATGATGCGATATATCATTCCGATGAATTCTTTAACGCATCTCGTGTTGAATGTACTTTTGTCGTGTACCATGTTGGGTTGTCCTCATTAGTTGGTAAAACTCTCGATCTATACCAACTGCGACAGTCTTTCCGTTTGGACTGCCCCGATAATTTAATAATTATGTGGATTCATAATTTATTTAAAGCAATGGAGCTGGCTTCGGACATTTGGTGACTCCATGATTTTTTTTTTGGGGCGCACCTTAAGCAATGAAAAAGCAAAACCTCTTAATACCGGAATAGTAACATGCAAGTGCCCTGACATTTTTTTTTTCAGAGACAAACTTCCTTACCACTGAAAAAAAAACTCTGTTAACAAACAACCGTACGTAATTGATTGAAAGTATCCCCTTAACATATTAAGTGGGGATATAGGGTTGGAATCATGTGCTAGTCTCCCCTGAGATATAGGGGCCGTGGTAGAGTTTTCGATTATAAAAAAAAACTTCCTTAACAAGTTACCTCTCTAATACTTTTTTTTCTTTTTCCTTTGTCGTTAGCAAAAATAAACTTCCTTAGCAAGTGGAGACCCGACCGAAAGAAATAAAAAGAAGAAAAAGGAAGGAACTTATTGAGCAAGGTGAGAGTCTTGAGGGTCAGGGCTTGCTTGGGTGCACGTGCTCCACGTGACCAGAGATTCGCGTGGGATTGAATCATTCCGTTTCGCCAACCAGCGCAGGTGAGAAAAACCCCCTATTTTGAATCCAACGGTCAAGATTCCATCGAGATCGGTTCCCCTATGAAAGTGCGACGTGTAAGGCCGTGGACAGAGGAAGAGGCCTCTCTCTCTCTCTCTCTCTCTCTAACGCCTTCGAGGTTTTTGCTTTTTGGTGGTTTCGCTCGGTAACTCACTCTCTCTTTCTGCGTGTGGGTCGCTGCTTTGCTTCCGCTGGGGTTTTAGGGTTTCTCTCTTTCTCGCTCTGCCGCGCTCCTGCCCTCCCCTTCCCGCCTCCGACGCGCGAACGGCCATGGACCGATACCAGAGAGTGGAGAAGCCGAAGCCCGAGTCGCCGATAAACGAGAACGAGATCCGAATCACCACCCAAGGCCTCATCCGCAACTACATCAGCTATGCCTCCTCTCTCCTCCAGGTCCCCCCCCCCCCCTCTCCTCTCTCGAGTGTTCTCTCCTTTAATGCTTCTGCGTCTCCGGGTCACTTTCCTCGATGTGTTTAGGTTATGGCGATTTTTAGCTGCGTGCCTGTTCTTTCTTCTGGTGCTCTGTTGCGCTTCGGTTCTCGTTTCGTCATTCTTTTCCCTTGCCATTTGGTTTTCCGTTCGGTTGCCATGGCGTAATGTCTGATGCGGAGTTTGTCGGAGTTGATTTAGTAGCTTGACCTTGCTCATGTGGTGGAACGCGTGCCGGTTTTCGCACGCAGCGTTTTTCGTTTTTTGATTTTCCTAATTGAGGAGCAGTTTGCTAGTCGGTGGAACTCGTGGGAAATTTGTAGTTTGGGCAGTTTTGTAGAGACAAATGCCGAGTAGTCGGTGTCCTCGCCGTGCATCTACAGAGGAGCCGCCCCCGAGAAACAAGATGTTGTCAACTCATGAACTTTGCTTGTGTGGTGGGATGCATGCTGGTTTATCACGCAGTGAGTTTGATCGGTTTTCCTAATTGGGCAGAAGTTAGTTTGTTATGGAGTATCAGGAGTATCAGTAAGTAGTTACATGGATCTGCCGAGGCTCCTTCGATGGACATTTTCGCCAACGTATAGGAAAAGACGGAGATGCCTGAGTGGTTTATTTCTGGAAGATGCGCGCTTGACTGAATATTTGAGAGTTTTATCTTAGGCGGTGAGCCCGAGATTGTGATGTGGAAGCGTTTTTCCTAGCTTGTTAAAGTAGCTGCAAAAGAAGGAACAATTTTTTTTCAAAGAGAATTGTTGAGGTGGAGCTGCTCTGAAGCAGGAAAGTTTTTAGGAGATCCAATTAGGTTTCGCTTTAAAAAGAATAACAGTTCAGGCTGCTTTCATGGAGGATTTGAATTTGGATTACATTTGGTTTTTCTGTTTTTTGGGGGAGGGAGAACAAAAAGGGGTTTGTTTTTTGAGGTGTGTCTGAATTTGGGAGTGTGCCGGGATGCTTTGAGCACTATTTTGAAGGAATTATTGTCATGGTATGTGTCTAATCTGTTGTTGGAAAAAGAAAATTCTACAGAATGATTACTATGGCTACTTTTTGATCAATGTGGAGATCATGTACAGAATAACTTTCCTTGTAGGGGCTGTCTTCCTAAAATGCTAGCGAAATCAACCACATTCCTTGTGATTTTTTTCATCCATGCTTAAAGTTAATCTTGCCCATTCTGCATTGTAATTCAGTGTTGGTGCTAGTGGTTGGCATTTTCCAGTCGTCATTGATTTGGAGTTTAAATTCGCTTCTGATGGTTCCTGACATGCTGCTTGAATATGAGCATTGCTTTTGTGGTTATTCTTAATCTATTATGGCTTCCATACTGTGGGTTCATCATTTTTCCTTGTGCAAACTATTGCTGGATTTTTAGATGTTAGATGATCATGGGGACTTCGATTGAGCTATATGTATCTATTGATGGATGACTTTCCCTTAATAGTTTGTACCTGTCCTCAGTTGTTGATTTCTTGTTTGTGAAACATGTAATGGTTATCATTCTGAACATTTTGCTTGTTTAATATGAATGTTTTGGCTTAGATTCTTCTATTATCTTTCATTTCTAGGGATTGAGGGTGTTAAATCAGATGTCTTATTTTTGCCCTTTGCCAACCGATAATTCTTGCAATGGATGCTCGATTATATATTTAAATAATATCTTTTCATGTATAGGAGAAACGTGTTAGAGAAATTGTCTTGAAAGCAATGGGACAAGCAATCAGTAAGACAGTGGCCATTGCGGAAATTATAAAGGTTTGTATGAGGTCAAATTAGTTATTACGTGATGCTATTGTTTTATGAGAAGAATAAAAGGAAGCAATAGGACGTAAAATTAACTGAGTCATTCTCATTGCCACCTTCTCAAACTTGTATTCATGCAGAAGAGAATTCCTCGGTTGCACCAGGATACTTCCATTAGCTCAGTTAGCATAACTGATGTGTGGGAACCTATCGAAGAGGGCCTAGTACCGTATGCTCCAGTATATAAACTTAAATCTAATCGTGTACACAATATTGTGGCTGGTCCATCTAATACCAACAGCTTAATATTTCGTGCAGTGTGGAGATGACTCGACATGTTTCAATGATATCGATAACTTTGTCTACGAGGGAGCTTAACAAGAACTCTCCGGGGTAAGTTACAACTTCCACGATGACGTAAAGGGTTGTAGAAGCTGCACTAACGAGCGTCAACCACCGAGTCAATTAGTTAAAGTGTCCTGTTTTGTGCTTCTTACTTGGGGACTGATTCAGAAATCTTTAGACATTCTGTCAATAAATCTTTAATATATATTCTTTTCCCCCAAGTAATCTATCTATTAAAATTGCAATTGTTACATTCTGTCAATAAGGTTTTGCAAGTATCTGCAGTTCGAGATGATGTTATGCCATGATTATTTAATGTTATTTGCTAGGTACCAAACTCCTGTTCAAATGGATCAACCCAAACCTCAGTATCGTTATCAACCACAACAGCCTAGACAAGCACGTGTCCCTTACAATACTGTTAATGAAGGTATTTGCTGTGACAAAGTTGTGACTTAAGACTTTATCATGGACCGAAGCAAATTTGATGACTGGTTCTTCTTCTTTAATATTTAGATTCATATGGTCGGGGGAGGGGTCGAGGTAGAGGGAGAGGGAGAAGCTGGGGAAGGGGAGGATATGGAAACTATCAAGGTGGATATTATCAAGGCAGAAACTATCAAGGTGGAGACTATCAAGGTGGCGGAAATTATCAAGGTGGCGGAAACTATCAAGGTGGAGGAAACTATCAAGGTGGTGGAAACTATCAAGGTGGAGGAAACTATCAAGGTATGACCACTTCCTTCTCGATGGTTGATTGCCTCGCACCAAAAGTTGGGGGTCCTTTAGCAATTAAACGCATTCATGCGTTGAATATCTGTCACCTATTGACTTTGCTTTTTCCTTTTGAAATTGTTAGATAATGGTGGATATTCAAACTGGGGTCGGGGTGGCGGACGAAGCAGGGGCTGGGGCTATCGTGGTAAGATTGCTTCTGAGACTTTGCATTGTACTAGTCTTCTTTAGAGGATTCAGCACATCTTTTGGATGTCTTCAGCTTATCCACTTTTGCTTTTATTCTAGCTCGTGCTCCATGTCCAAACTAAAGTTATTTTGCAGTGTTGAAATATTTTTGTTGTGAGCTTAGATTTCTTTACAATTATTACATGAGGTTGCCTGCTTAGCAGGTAGTGGATATGAGAGGGGCAGAGGTGGAGGCGGCAGGGGATATGGGCGTGGTCGTGGAAGGATGGGTGGCCGCTCGAGGGGTGGCAGCAATCAGGCATAGTTCAGGACTCTTGTTCGCTGTGCTTCTCTTAGCTAAAAATGATTGCCTTGGCAAAATGGATCTAGTCTCTAATGAGTTCACTGTTCAAAATGCATGAAAAAGTTGGCTTATGTGCTGTGGTCTTAGGAGGTGGCTTGTGTTTTTTCCCCTTCATTTCGTGGATGCGGGTGAGGTCTATTTGGGTCATCTTAATGCGTTTATAGCCCAGAGCAGGTGCTTGAGTTTTTACAAATTGGTGTAATTCATTTTGCCTGGTGGTTCTCACCGCCCCTTCTGTATCTATATTCCATTTCCAGTATCTCTTGATTTGATTTTTGGTGTCATTACATATTAGCCTTTCCGATGATGGTTTCCCTGGTACGGTCACAACATAATTAAGAAAATGTTTTAGTGGCCCAATAGCAAGAAAATATGACGATGTCATTGTGCTCGATTCACTGGGAAAGATATGGCTTCAGGAGTCTCTGATGACAAGTGTCAGGCTGTGTGGGTGAGTGTAAAAGATAGTATTCAGGCACTGCAATTTTTAGGGGACGGGCATACACACGACACGTGGTTCGACTCTTGAGTTCTGTGGGATGTTAACCCTGCATCATGCTTCGTCGTAACCTCGTCTGACAAACCGTCTGCGATCGGAAATGGCGTCAGCATGATATAACTGGGATATAGGGGGTTTTTTCTTTATAGAGAAATTCTATGGTTGGCTCAATTGCCGTGTGTCGAGTATTCTAAATTTCTTTGATTTCTCTCTACCCACGAGAGGATCTCTCCCCTTCGTTCTCTTCCTGATGGCAATTCCTCGAACGCACGATTCATCTGGATCTCTTCCGATTTCCATCTTCGAAGAGATTGACCGTGTGGGATAGGTGGGATCTCGTTGATTCATACAAAGTAATTGATCGCTCGATGATCCCGCCCTGGCAGTCTCGAGAGAGTCGCAGCCTTTACGGCATCTTCTGGTCTCTCCAAAAAAGGTGAGTTGTTTCTGTTCTCTGTGTACGAAAAATGTGAGATTGATGATAGCAGTTGTGGACAATTACGGTAGTGAGATGAATGCGACTAGACAAAATTGCTCTTATTTTATCTTTCGAGGAGGAGTAATGTAAAAGCGATAAAAGGACACGGATAAATGTCCTTCCATAGTTACGTCGTCGGTAGCTTGCATGGAAGAAGGTCGAAGATTAAATAGGACTGAAATGAAAATCATTCCAAAGTTCCGGGCCAGAAATGCAATTCTGTTTCTTTTTCTGCCCAGACAGGAACGGATATTTGCTTTTGAAATTTAGATCCCAAGTAAATTCGGTGGCTGAAGCGATTGATCCTGGGGTGCATTTATTTCGCAAAAACGTTTGCTTCAACTTTCGGTGATTGGTTTGCTTTGGAAAATGAGTCTAGGAAAAAAGATTTTCCTAGCAAAAGTTTAATCTAGGAAAATAATTTCTCTCCTTAAAGGAACTGGAAAACATTCTTTCAAAATATGATGAGGTATTGACACTTTGCCTTGAAACACAACGCACGAAAACTGCAGATAATGATTTCCAAGTCTCAAAGTTCATGACCAAGTCTCTGACGACTAGGCCTGAGCCCCCGCGCTACAGCCCAGGTTTATTAAGCTTGGTGCTCTAATTTGGTGCCCGTGTGCAATGCCCTAATACCCATGTTCGATGCCCCGATACCCTAGCCCGAGTTTGTAAACGTCGTGCTCGGTTTCTCGACACTCAAGTTTTGATCCTCGGCGGTTAGGCCCAGTTTTACTAAGGCTTGGCATGGTTCAACAACACTTGGGCTTGGATTTTTAATTAACTAAACATTCATTCTTTATATGAGTTCATTGACCATTTATGAAACCATTTCTTTGCTTAGCTAAGGTCTCTACGTCATCAAATAGGCCTTCTCATAAGGAACGTGTCAAGTTATAAAATATACTCCGCACCGTACGCTAGCAAAACCTTTGAAGTACATGGTTGCTCATATAACTTTATTTGAGTGCCCAAATTCGAATTCTTAATTTAATACCTCAATTTTTTTTTTTGGGAAAATAGCATGTCTGACATTATATCTAAACTAGGGGCCCAGTCATTTGGTGCCGTCCGGGCGCGGGAGGCCCATGATGGATTTCTCGGTTATCAAAAAAAAATTATACCTAAACACGTTGTTAAAATGGTTCCATCCGGATCTTATCTTGTGAGTGCAAGAACCGACTTACACGCGATGGGGAGTGTAAACTAATATGCTATAGAAATATTTTTGACATAATTTCTGACGGTTCAAATTTTTGTGGGAAATAGTGTGTATTACACTACACAATTCACCTTGCCTGCAAGTTGATCTCTCCGATAAGCACGACTCGGCTCAGTCACTATGTGAAATGGGCATGACTCCTTTTCAGCGCGAGCCAATGGTTGTAAACACCCACCTCGAGTAATGAATTCGAAAGTGAAGTGTCTGGATTGGAATTATTGGCTGCTGCCCTCATATCATATTGAAGAATTCGATCCAAAATCAAAATCACTAGGCGGCGTGACAACAACGTGATTATAATACATTACTTAACGGGACATTGAATTGTGGAAATGAACTTAGACCGCTGGGTATGCTAAGGCATTGGCATGCGTGTCCTCTATCTCGAGTCAAGCGGAACACTTAACAACTATGATCGGGCCAGCCATGTATGAGTTGGAAACAAGATAAAAAGCTGTTAAATATCATAAACTATCTTCGTTGTGACATTTTTATCTTAAAGTTTTATCCAACACGCCTAAAACTCTAAACTTGTATTCGTGTGATGTATTTACCCTTTGCCAATGTTTCGTTAATGAGCACCGTTAAAAATCTATATAGTAAACGCTCGGAAAAAAGAAGAAAAAAGAAGATGTATTGATATGGCATTCACGCTGTCTAGATGATATAAAAACGACGTTTTGACCGAAAAATCATCTAATAGAGTTTTGACGGAAGATAAATTGTCACATATATATACAAATTTAAGGTTTTTTGTCATACGAAAGAGTTCGGAATAAATGTAATGTAATGGGGAGTTTTTGACGACAACAAAATGAAGTTGATAAAAATGTTATGGTGGACAAAATTTTGAAATTTTTTTGTGGTAAAAACATTTCTAACGAAAAATGAGAATCTCTCTCATTAATGGAGTGCATGAATTTTCGGGATCAATGTCTGACTATTAGTAGAGCAACCGAGTGGAACCCCCTCGTTTCGGAAGGGGTCGCTAAGAGACAAAACCGAGGAGGATTGTCCGAAAGGGGAGGAGCTATCTGAATCTGACTGCTTTACTGTCCAGGTTCAGCCGTACGTTGTAAATGGCCGACAACACGAGCGTTCATCCACAATCCCGCCGGCCACTCTGGTTATCCGCATACAATGGTCTTTGTCGCGGTCCATCTCGAACAAGGACGGCAAGTCTCCAGAAAGTTCACCGTTGCCTTCTCGGGTATCAAGGGCAACCGTTAAACGACTAGACCCAAAAAAAAAAAACAAAAAAAAGATGGATTTAACCGTTTCTGAAATACTGCTTTTGTCACACGACGTATAACTTGAGATGATCTTCTTTTTTTGTTCTTTATTTCTAGATCGCTGTAGGTAAGATTCGAACCCAATACCGCGAACTCCATGAACGTTGTAGGACGGGAATCTCCAGCCGCAATGCAGCTCATTTGCGTTATATTTATCAATGGTTATCCCGTTTACCAGTATGTCGATCTAAGCAAACCTATGACGTGGGATGAGTTATTTTTAAAAAAATAAAAATCGTTCAATAATGCGCCCATAGATATACACTAATCGGTGTCTGTGTATGTATGACATGAGAAGAATAGTAGTTGAATTTGACTGTTGAGGCTGCACAAACATCCAAATTCTGAAGGTGGCCACCAGTTCCGTCCAGGTTCATCGTCCTTCGGACACCCCACCTTACCATTTTGCTTCTGTACATGGGATTCTCTCTCCTACCCATGTCTCTCTTTTAGCTAAATATCAGAGAGAGAGAGAGAGAGAGAGAGAGAGAGAGAGAGAGAGAGAGAGAGAGAGAGATGGAAGTCGGGAGTTCAGATCAGAAGACTTCGAGCAAGAGAGAGAGAGAAGAGTTCCATGTGGCTCACAAGATTCCTTCCGGTGATACCCCATATGTAAGAGCCAAGCATGCTCAGGTAACCCCTCCTTTCACCATTTTGCAGAATTTCGTCTTAATTTCCAGCATTGTTTCGACATCATTTTCCCTTTAAGAATGTACCCTTTCATCAGAGTCATCGTTAGGGGAAAATCAAAGCTCGATAGTTTAATTTGAGAAGTGGTTTAGATTATAACACAGAAGGTTCGAAAATGATCGATCGATTAATATGAAAATCCTAATAAATTCTTTTTCATAGAGAAAAGATATCCCGTCTGTTAAATTGCTAAAAAGTTTCTCTCAAAAGTTGCTCATCTTTAAACCATCATATTATTTATCTAGAAATCACAGGAGATCACTGAACTCGACTGCGTATATATTGAAAATAAAAGTACATGGATAACTTAAAGAGAATCGAAATCGCTGCTACCGTTGCCGTCGTGACTAAATATGGTCCATATCACAAGGTATGAGCAAAAGATGCTTTAAGACGGTGCGATTTTCTTGAAATTAAAAGAACTAGAGTGGGATCTTGCTACAATTACAAACCCTATCTCTTCCCAATTGACCTAGCAGTCTCTCTCCAGCAATCTTGATATCAGCAGGTATACGACATCTTCTGCATAAATTTGACCAAGCTCATGCAACTTCATCATTCTGTCGATTAATTCATACATATGGTAGTAGATACATGGAAAGAATTTTACCATTTTCCTTCACAAAATAATTCCTGATTAAAGGTCCATTGAGTGCATCTGTTCTTGCTGATCAGTATGTTCAATTTCTTCTTTTCTTGCTGAACTGATTAAATCAACAGCTAGTTCAGAAAGATCCAGAAGCAGCAATAGTCTTGTTCTGGAAGGCGATAAACGCAGGAGATAGAGTGGACAGCGCGTTGAAGGACATGGCCGTCGTGATGAAGCAACTCGATCGGAGTGAAGAAGCCATTGAAGCCGTCAAGTCCTTTCGCGGCCTTTGCTCCAAGCAGTCTCAAGAGTCGCTCGATAACGTCCTCCTCGACTTGTACAAGGTATGATAATACTTTATGGGCGCCTGCACCTGCTGCTTCGGTTCCGTCTATACATAAACTCTTCGCATAGTATAAAGTGCTTTAGGTTTGTCATTCTTCGAATCATATTTACAAACGAGCCGCTGAAGAAGATATGCACTTGTCTCTATAACTCAAGTACATACAAACCTTTCTGGACGATGAATGCATGGCTTGCATGCATTGTAAAACGATGATGCTGTAATGATCAATCATAACAATCCGTAAGACCTCCGGCAATCCTGTCTGATTGGTGAAGCACTTTAAATTAGATGTGGCGGATTTCGCGTGCTAATTAAAACATCTCATGCTGATCTTGGGAGTAGAGTTGAGGGGCTGTAATACCACTACCCCGTGGACGAAGCCCTATCAGATGCACGTGAGTGGAGGACATTTCCATGTATTCATTAGGATCGATCGAGTCGAGAAGGTGGGCTATCTCGTGTTATCAAAATATCAGAAAACGATACGTGATTCATAAAGACACAGACAGATGAATAGGCAATGTAGAGAAGCCGAATGTATTTGGTAACGAATTTAAAGAATACAGATGATTTCGTTTTAAATGTCTAGATAGGATGAATAACGAGGGAAAGGGCTTTGAAGGGCATTGACTATCTTTCGTTCTCTTTGGCGGGAATAATGACGTACAGAAATGTGGGAAAGTGGAGGAGCAAATAGAGCTGCTAAAGAGGAAGCTGAGGCAGATATACCAAGGCGAGATCTTCAATGGGAAGCCCACCAAGACCGCCCGATCTCATGGCAAGAAGTTCCAGGTCTCCGTCAAGCAAGAGACCTCCAGGTTATTGGTATGCTCCCCCCAGTAATTTTATCTTAACACTTCACACGTCAAAAAAAAACAGACAGATATTAGGATTTTATATTTATTCTCGATGCAAGACGAAATGCAGGGAAATTTGGGATGGGCCTACATGCAGAAGCCCAACTACATGGCAGCGGAAGTGGTGTACAAGAAAGCCCAAATGATCGATCCGGATGCCAACAAGGCTTGCAACCTCAGCCTCTGTCTCATCAAACAGGGCCGGCACAACGAGGCCCGCGCGGTCCTCGACGACGTGGTAGAAGGCAGGCTCCCAGGCTCCAGTGATTATAAGCCGAGGAGGAAAGCCGAGGAACTGCTGCTGGAGGTGAGGTCGAGACAGCCGCAGCCCGATTTCACGGATCTCCTGGACCTCGACATCGACGATGACTTCGTTAAGGGGATCGAGAAGTTGATGAATGAGTGGGCTCCGTCCAGGTCCAAGAGGCTCCCTGTCTTTGAAGAGATTGCTTCATTCAGGGATCCCCTGACATGTTAATAGGACATTTGCTCTCTCTCTCTCTCTCTCTCTCTCTCTCTCTCTCTCTCACATACGTTATGGTGTGTCTGAATAAGGAATAGAGGAAAATCGGGTTTGAGTTCACATACTGCCTGTGAATACATCAATCTGGTCCTGGAGTAGGCGATGCACGGTGAAAGCCTGGATGGGCAAGGGATGGGATCTAATCCTGAAAGCAGAAATATCAAATTTGCAAACCAATAGCTCATTGGCCTTGTTATTTTTTCCGAATAAGTGCACCACACGGTTTGGAAATCTAATCCCGTTTGCCGAAGTTCTGTGTCCCACAAAATTACGAGCTCAAGAACGTAAAGATCTATTGTGAACAAGCTATTCATACGAATTGCGCTCCAACCACTCTTAACATAACAGGAGAACACATGGGGAAACTGGAGGAGCAAATTCTAACTCAGGGGCTGGATTGCTTACTTTGTGACGGATGTGACACAAGATAAAGACAGTGGGCTTAGGTTGGTAACGAACCGAAATTGCACCAACATGCGTATTGTGGAGTTTGAAGCTTAAATCTTCGGATGAAAAGTGCATCGCCACTTCCAGGAAAAAACCAACGGTGCGTGATGATGGAAAGATTGCAATCGAGGGTATCAAGGAAAAGGTGCAGCAATCATTATTGATTTCATTGATCATTTCAAGCTCATCTACAGAAGGAGAATGTTCGGCCAAGATCCAAGCTCAAACTGGCAACAAAACACACGATACTCCACCTGACTCAAAATTATCAGCACTCGTAGGTCGCTGACATTACAATCCCAGGGGGCGTCATAAAACTTGTCCAAGAATACAAACTATACAAGCAATGTGTTTCTTCTATACGCTATAGTATAATGACGGACTGTGTAATAAACAAGAGAGGAAAGAAAACTTACGGGCAAAATACCTTCAAGACAGGTCTATAAGAACCTCCGAGCAGCACCACTCCACTATTTACCACCACAATTGAAGCCATGACAAACAGATAAAACGATTATCAGAATCAAAGCAATAATAATGCCCAGAACTATCAGCTTTATTTTCATGTTCTGCATCCACATTTTTCTTCGCATTTTGGTTCCCTGCTGCCGGAAGTCTTGTGCCTGGAACAGGAAAACATGTAAGCCAAGCACCAAAATACTCCTGTTCTATTTCTTGATATTGTCAAGGACTGTCATGCACTAATAAGTTTTATCTACTTCAATACAAACCAACAAGAAATATTCACAATCTAGTAAGTGCAGAAACATTCTGAGATATCGTAAGCGCTTATTGCACAAAAATAGAACCATGCGATTTCTTGTGAGTATCTGTGGGGAGAAAGAGAGAGATGGCATGGCCTCGATGACACGTGAGGGGACCAACATGGCACAATTATACAAATTGAGTCTTAATTCCTACCATCTCCTATATCAAAAAATTATTGACAATCTCTCTAGCAGGAGGGCTCCTGCTAAAATCGTCTGCATATGACTGGTTGTGTCAGTACTTCTGGTTTTCCATAATGCCACATGGTGTCAGTCAGACTATACTGGAATTCCCAAATAACTTTGTACTTAACAAATCCCTCTTTTGCATCCACCGTTGCCACTAAGTTGACTTAATATATCTGGTATATAAAAATCCTCCCTATATCCAACTTCTCTCTCCACTTCTTCAATCTGGAAAGCTCACACCGACTTAATGTTGTCAGTGAAGAGAGGTCAGTCTTAATGAAAGATGAAAACAATAAGAATGAAAAAAGTAAAAAGCAAGACAACTGGAATCGAGACTGCTGTAAAGGACCAAAACTACTACTGAGAATAGTTAGTCTTAGCTTCACATTCCACACATGCTTTGCGCTATCGATAAGAAATTTGGAACAATAGCTTACCATGTTAGATGGGAGAGATGGTTTCTAACCTGAGAACGAAGATTGTCCGTCTTATCAACCAGAAGTTCAATTTTTTCACCACGATCAAGAACCTAGATAACAGAATTAAAGCAAACCATAAAGCTATGACACAAACGCAATATGTAATAAAACTTCACTTATTCATCACACATAACTGAAATTCCTCCAAACACTCAGTGAAGGAATTAGAAATGAAAAAGAGAATAACCTCAAATTTCTGATTTTCAATAAAAAGAAAAAAAGATAGGAACTAAAATATGAAAAGCTCCACAAAGAACAATATGCACTAGGCAATGGATGCATCTTCTTTCTGTTCCTTATGCCTCTCTCACAACTAAATAAAAAGGCCATTCACTCCAACTTACCTTCTCAATATTTTCCATCATTACTCCCTTCACTTCTGATACTTGAGCTTTCACCTTAGCAACTTTGCTGATCTCTTCCGGATGATCAACACAATATTG
Organism: Melaleuca quinquenervia; assembly: GCA_030064385.1. Taxonomy (NCBI): domain Eukaryota; kingdom Viridiplantae; phylum Streptophyta; class Magnoliopsida; order Myrtales; family Myrtaceae; genus Melaleuca; species Melaleuca quinquenervia. The sequence goes on along the minus strand of CM057728.1, from coordinate 3,926,340 downwards.
CATGTGCTCCTTCATTTTAGGCCTATGTCAGTCAAGATTGCAATTAGCATCTTCTGTGGGGGAGAACAGGTATAGTTCTTTCCATATCCTGAAGATTAGGCAATTTACCCAAACTCCCTGTTCAAGCTATTAGCGGCTGCTGTTGCAGCTTTTCCTGCCTCATATCTTTGAGTAAAGTCCTCCTTGATCCGCTCAAGAAAGGCCATAGGAATCTGGCGCCCAATAGACTCAACGGCAACCACACAGTAAGCTGCAAAATTGAGATGACAAAGTTAGTTTATCATTTCACAGCCACAAAGAAGGTGATCTGACCCTGGAAACTGGTGACAATAAGCGTCTAACAAAAAATTAACACGTTCATAGAATCTTATTTCTCATTTTCACAAAAAAGGGTGACCATGGAAATTGGTCTGCCATATATCAGTTTTCTTTTTCTTGCTTAGAGAACTCCAGGTTGCTTACCCATGTACTGCATGGTTATGAGTGAACTCCCCAATTGTTAATGAACGAGTTATTTCTTCACAATAATGTCATCTTAGGAATGGAAAAAATTCACAGCATGATGTTAATATCAGGTAACTCAACAACACAACTTGATGCGGAGAATAAGTACATATATTCAAAATGAAAGTACCCTAATGGCACATAGCTTCGCATAATATGTATAATACTGCTAGGTTCCATGTTGTACAGGAACCAGCTAGAAAAAATGCACGTCAAAGACATCTGAGCAAAACCAGATTAGCACCTTCCAGCATAGAAGAGATTACTCCTGAAAGTTCTGAGCCCCGGTGTACTAGGTGGTTTAGAAATTCTTAGCCTCAACAACTATTTCTGTTAGCAAAACACTGAGCCTGTCACAATAATATCCACAGACATGGTCCTTTAGACGCATCCACTTTAGATATTTTAGCCAACTATAGAATCCTTTCACATAATAGAGACATGATTCGAGGTCATCTGTCCAACCCATCTCCCGTTCCTTCCCCACCCCCCCCCCCCCTCCCCCGGGCGTCAACCCCCCCAAATCCTCTCTCTCTCTCTCTCTCTCTCTCTCTCTCTCTCTCTCTCGACGTCAACCCCCCCCCCCCCCCCAATATCCTCTCTCTCTCTCTCCCCCCCCATTCATCCATTCCTTCTTGTTTCTGTTGGGATCAACACGAGGAAGAAGCCAAACCGTTTATTAAAAAAGTCACAGATCCCAAGATTATCGCAACCAATAAGTAAAGGCTACATCGACTATCCAACTCATAATAATTAGTTCATCCTCAAAATATGCATTATATTACAGGAACTGGCATATCCTAATATTAAAATCGAGAACTTCAAATATATACTGTACATTTGCAGAAGCATTAAATAATTATCTTCTGCACCAATTAAATGTATCCAGCAACAAGAGCATTCCACCTTCCCCGACAGCAGTCAGATTTCGCGATATATTTTAACAAAACCCCCGTTGCTCACTAATACTTCTCCAACCACCCGTTCGTCTGGACAAGGCCGGCAGCAGGATCCACCGGCAGACGAGAGCAAGCAATGCAAGTTCGAAGCGGAGACAAGGACTGAGGAACGAGACGGGCGAAGCGAAAATTAAAAAAAAAAAAAAAAAAGAGGAGGGGGGACTCACTGAGGTCATCATCCACGAGGTAGTTGAAGGTGTGGCCGTCGCAGTTGTAGGTGAACTTGTTGCTGGTGGCGGGGAGCTTCTGGAGGCACTGCAAGGCGATGCTCGTGAAATTCCCGGTGAACTCGGTGTACTCGACCAGCAAGACGGTGCCCCGAGCCACGAAGCTATAGATCAGCGATTGCTGCCCCATCCGGTCGACAGGCTTGGCTCGACGGCGAAGCAACAACAAACCCTAGAAAGAGAGTGAGAGATGCAGGGAGAGAAAGGGAGGGAGAGATTTGAGATGTTTCCGTTGCAGAAGAAAGCGAAGGAACGAACTTGTGAAGATAGAGAGAGAGAGAGTGGCGATGACGCTTCGAAGAGGAAAAGGTGGAGAGAGGTGGCGTGTTCCTTTTGCTGGTTCGGAGGGAGGGTCGAGTGATGCCGACGTGGACCGCCTTTGCCGGTAAAATGTCGTTTAATGCCTCACGCCCATCCACTTTCAAAAAGACAGGGCAATTTCATTTGTTTTCGAAAATAAATCTAAACTATTTCGCGAAAATATATATAAAAAATTAAAAAAATAATCACTTATATCACTTGAAATAATTAATTAAACATCATTATTATCAATAATGAATATATTTTTTGTTCATCCATCTTCTTAATCAATACAATATATCATCTTTCGAAAAATACTTTTAAAGTGATTCCTTTTTTAGTGAAATAAATTGAGCCCAAATAATTATAGTTCTGAATATATAATTTGGAACTACAAGGTTACGGGAAATTTATGCGGTGATATGATTTTCATGTGGGATCCTTAAATTATAAAGTTTCGCATGTCATTTGATAAAAGGAATCATTATTTCATGGATTCGAATGGTGGTGGAATTTAAATTCGCTAGCCAAAATTGACGCTTGATAGTGCTGGTTAGGTTGGTCTTTTCAGGAAATAGGGAAATGGAGTTCGCTTTAAAAATATGGAGAAATGAAGTAAAATATGTAATATTGCCAGCTTTTAAGGCACCAGCTAAAAGGCCTCGAAGAATGGATTTCTTGTTGCTTAAGGAAGCAGACGGATGGAGTGCAGCTAATCAAATACGGTATGGATCTCAAGCAAGATGAAGTGACTAATCATAGGAAGAGGAAATGATGTTGGGGAACGGTAAACAAAGCAAAGGAAAGCAATTTGCTATAGCTAATCGGATCCGAAATCAAATGATGATTGGTCAAAATATATATCAATCACAGACAATGTCATCATAATTATCAATAAAAGAGAGATATATACTTTGGATCCGTATATGTGTATATATATTAACACATAATTGGTTGATAACTAAGGATAAACTCATGTGGGAATATAAACGCGCGACCGAAGTCATGTTTTTCCGTTCCTTTAGGTACAACTGACCCCGTGTTTTGATCAACAACGCAGTCGAATTTGTATTTTCTTTAATTATTCTTTTTCTGCTCATACTATTTTGAACATAATTTCCCTGAATTATCATCGCATGATATCGATGTAAATCAACTAATTTAGGCTCCTTCTTGGTTTCACCTCTCAACGCTCCCACCTTACTTTCACAAATGCATATATCATTTCGGGTTGCCCTTTGATTCTTCATTATCAGCCTTGCTAGAATCTCATTAGCGAGTGCCCCTAGCGACAACAATGTCGAACTTTCTTTACTTAAATGTTCAACGTTTGGGCACTGGTTAACATAATTCATGTGGCAATTGGCATCATCGATACATGCAGCTATAGAAGAAGAAACCGGAGGCTTTGACAGAGACCAAACTACTAAACTTATCAATGGCATTTATTCTTGCAACCCAAGTTCTAATTTCTAACACTAGGAACTTAGGGCTACTTGGGGCTAAGATCCATCATATCCTTTTCTATGATTAAGACAATCAATTCTCGACAACAACCTAATAACCACTTCGACTTTCATCCTTCTAACCTTTTCATTTTCCTCAGAAAGAGCCAATATTTTAGAACTTTGGAATGGTTTGAGTGACTAACCGCCTATGCATGTATCGGATTTCAAGGATCAAGAATTGTTACCAGGGAAGAGTGCTTTCTCTTTGAAGTGACAAATAAGGACCAAAGCCGTCATGAATGACCAGAGAAATTGATTAAGAACTGTGAATCATTCCAAGTTTCAATGGATGAGAGTCTGCAATAGCACCCGGGTGTCCGCATGCCTATTATGGACATTTTTCCCGCAGCAATGAGCAACATTTTCTTCATCTCCAGAGAGTAATATATATACTCGAGCTACACATACCCAAGAACCAAAATTCTCTTTAACATCATAACTCGGCATCAAAATTGGACATTGACACCCTGTAAAAGGCCAAAGCGTGATTAGGGTAGTCATGCCTCATCACTGATACAATTCCTAACATCAGCAAATCTCAAGAATCGCCTAATTATCTTCACCGTCAGAAACATCCATGGCGTATTTATTCTTCGCGTAGTCAATTTTGAAGTCGTAATCGCCGTCCACTACATCCATCGAGGTTGATTTCGGCTCCTTTTTCCTCCTCTTCTTGTCCGCTTTCTTTGTCTTTGGATTGAGTATGCCTTCCGCAGTGTAGAGTTTTTGATTTTGTCGGCTAGAAGGAGCTTGTCCTCTGGTCTTGTCGGCATCCTCGTCTTCACTACCCATGGACTCATCATCTTCACCTACCATGGCCAAGCCTCGAGGGTCGCTACTGACCTGTGTTGCTGGTTGCGGTTGTCCGTCCTCCTGAGGCACAAATAAGAAAAGAGTGCACTTGAACAAGCTTTGCTTCTATTCACTATTAACCATGACTTCCATGCGTTGTTTTTCTTTCCTTTTTATTTTTTTCGTTTTGAGTTAAAATCACATGTATGCATTGCATTCATAGAATTAAAAATGATTGTACACGAATATGCAAGCTAAGACCATTTTTTTGAATTAAAAATGATTGTACGCGAATATGCAAGCTAAGACCATTTTTTTTCTAACGTGCTCAAGTTTTGAATATGTTAATCAGATAGACTAATTAACTGAAGCTGTGTTATGAACCTTTAACATATCCTCATCAAAATTGAGTGGGCAGCTTGGTGGAACTTCTACAGGATGAAAATCATCAACGGACTGGAGGCTGCCAATGAATGATGATTCACCACTGTAAACTTCATCAATATTAAACTCCTTCCCCCATTCAGAAACAATTGTTGCGTCCGACAATTCTGATTGATTCCTTTCGGGGGGCATAGTATAATATGGGATTTTACCTGCATTGCATCAATAAGAAAACAAGATAAAGTCTCCTCAATTTCATTAACCGCATTAATTGGCTTATCTATGAACATAGTCGGCAGAAGTAGATTGCAGCAAATGACAACTGTATACCTTCATTCCAGTCATGCAGAACAATTCTGGCAGTGGCTTCAACATCCACAATGCCACCCTTCTTGAGCTTACCACGAACAGATGCTACCTTCTGTAGAAAGTCCTCAACTGTATCGAAGCTTGAGATCTTGTAGATTTTTACAAGCACTTTGGCCGGGCAGAGCTTGAGAATCTCCTTCACTGTACTTACCAATAAAATCAATTGATTAACATCCATCGACAGAGCCCAATATATCAAATGAAATCATAGTGAAGAAGATAAATGCGCTGCAACCTCAATTTCCAATACTGATGCTGCTGGCACATGCAAAGCCCTTAAATACATTACATTAATTTCCTATTTACAGACTTCTGTCCAACGTGGACTTCATTCATAAGAAAACAAGCAGAAGAACATGCTAGAAAAATCACCAGGAGAAAATGACACAGACACTTGCTTATATGATAAAAGAGTAAGCTTAAATTGAACAGACACAATGTGTTCTATCAACATAGCAATGCCACATACAAACAGAATTTTGTATCAGAATTGTTTACCTGGACTAATTGGATCATCTAACTTCTCAATACGTTTGCAGTTTCTGAGAGCAATAGTTGCATCATTCCCTGAAGACCTTAGCATGACTACACCAGGACAGTCCAGCAACTTAACATTCTTATCTAACTGAACTTCCTGCATTGACCTTGTCAATCCTGGAGTAGCGCCAACATTGACAACGTGACATCTCTTCAAGCTATTTATCAGACTGCTCTTACCAACATTAGGCAAGCCAATAACACCCACGGTAATTGACTTCTTAATCTGCAAAAGGCCAAGGAAAAAGAGAAGATAAGATCTACAAAAAGCAAAGCAAGGTGGAAGCAGTCCCAGACATAAATAGTCTTAAGGTAATTTTAATGTAGAAAGAATCAAATAAACTCAAGAACACTGAAGATGATTAAGGACCTCATGACTTCTAGAGTAATTCTTGAGCAATTTAATGAGAGTTTCTGCTCCAAGACAATCACTTGTTTGCAAAAGATTGCTCGGTTTTGCAGCCTTTGAAGATTTCCAGCCCAAATTAGACCTCTGCTCTTGCGTGCTACATTTAAAAGCAACTGCCGGAAATTCTTCCCTGAGATACTTGAGCCATTTCTCTACAGCTTCTTTTGGCACAAGGTCTGACAGAAAACATTCAGCAAATGGACTCAGCAAGGATGCCAAAGAGTATGTTGCTTGAGATGTCCATTGTCTATTAACACATGGAAGCAATTTTCCACAGGATTGTGTATGGTGATATTAACATCATAGGCAAATCACAATTTATAAATGCTTTGTTTGTCTAGCAAGCATTGGGAAAGTTCATTGTATCCAAATCTAGTAAGTGATTGAATTAGCAGAATGAAATAATGAACGCAGTACCAATCTTATTCATGAGCAACACAATATGCTTTTCATGACCCGCTTTCATCACCATCTTCTCCATATCTACACAACGTGTACCAAGGGGATCCCGAGCATCAAGAACCTCCAAAATGACATCTGAGGCTTCAATGACTTTAACTAATTCCTTGTAGAATGCCCTTTCTGAGTTCTCTGTGTTAATGAAAGATGGCATGAAATAACAAAAGCTGTGCTAAAGGAATGCGTAACTAAAGGGGATGAACTGACACCTGGAACATGTCAACCAAGAACACTAACAACCAACATACCTCGATTTCTCCCAGTATTTGCAACTTCGTCACAGCCTTTGTCCTCTCCAAAATCCCGTTCTTTTGTTGAAGCTATGCCATCATTCTCCAGCAAGCCCAACTTCCTCTTTTGAGCCTACATACGCAAAAACTATAATTGTTGAGGTATTGGGACAAAGGAGTAAGTAAAGGATAACTGCACCTTTAAGTAGCGCTCTGTGGGCAAACTCTCCAACAAACGTTAGTGTATGCCCACGAAAATAAAGTGCTTCCCATTCATATAGGATATAAATATACCGCAAGAGCTGCAACAACGTTATACAGATAATACAAGCAATACAAAGGGCTTTTGGCTATAAGCTGAACCTGAATGCTGGTCCAAAGCATAAACAGGTTCAACCAGCGCAATTTCCCCCTATTTTTCTCGATGGTGATAGACTGGAGCAGACAAACTTTCCGGGAAAGGTGAAGAATTTCTAGCTTTCTAAGGACTGTTAAAAGAAAACAGTCATACGTGAAAAAAACCAGCACTAACGGAAATCGCTGCGATAAGACAGCAAAAACTGCACACTACACCTCCAGTTTTGGTCGGTCCTACAATCCTCCAGCCAGTCTGCTCTATGAAGCACCGCATACATCAATCAAACTTGAGCACCAGCTAAAACATTCATAAATCTTATTTACCCTTTCTTTGCGGGCGGCTTTCTTTTCCTCCAATTCCTCGAGAACGCGGGCCCGCCGTTCTTCGAGGGCCTTGAGCTCCTGCTCCTTGAACGGCCAGTCGTTGGGGATACCTGGGTCCTTCTCGACCTTGCGCTTTTGGTTAAAGCCCAGCTTCTTCGCCTCCTTGGCCTTCTTCTTGTGGTGTTCCTTCACCTTCCTGATGATCTTGTACTTCTTCTTCAACGGCACTCTCTTGCTCTTGCTCTCTGAGCAACAAAAATCATCCCAAAGAAACCAACAGTCAAGACCCAAGAAAACGAAATAATTCCAAATGGACAAATTGACGGCGACTTCTCAAGTCTTGTGGAAGGACAAATTTGGCTTACTCTTGCTCTTCTTCACCATCTTGAGCTCCTGCAAAAGCTTAGAATCAACTGAAAAGGAGCAGACAAAGAGGGGAAGCGTTTGCTTTCAGAGGGAAGGAGACGATGGAACGGGCGGTGGAGTCCCTCTCGTTGGGCTTCCTTAGCGGTAGCAGGCGGGAGTTAGGGTTTATGCCGTGACCATGAACCATACGGAGCCGGGTCGGTTTTGGGCCGTTTGCTGATCTTATTTGCCGAACTTGGGCTCGGGGAACCAGTTTCCTTTTTGGGCCTGAGTAAAAAACTTCACTTGGGCCACGACGAAAGATCATACAATCGGAGGAAAATTGAGAATGAGTCGAATCGAATCGAGACCTGGGATTTTAATTTAATGATGTCATCTCTATCTAGCAAATAACGGAAGAAATAATTCTAATTTGAACATGTTGGACAACTTTCCTAGCCCATGAAAGTAATAAAATTTTTCGTATTCCGGCTCTTTTCTTTTCTTAAATATCTCAAATCACTTGTATCTGCCCGTAAAAATTTCAAATTCATTTTCAAAACTATCGACCTCTCTTTCTATCATTATGGAATGAACTCCTACCAGCACGTATGACAAATATTCTCCCTAAAGTTCCATGCATCGTAGATTTAGCCAAGTTCATTTTGTATTATTATTCAACTGATGCTTTGATAATTGTCCCTAAAGGTTCTTTTTCATAGATTTTAGCAATTTATCAAAAATTATTTTTAGATCGGTTTTTGTCTTTGTCCCACGCCACATCATGAGTTGCTTTTGGGTTACTGTCGTGTATGTTATTTATGTATACCTAACAATATGTTACTAATTTGCCGTTTCTATGGCTGAATATCCCATGCACATCTTAATTTCGAAAACGTGAACTATACCCACTAAAATAACTTCTGGATTTTATGGCGTTCATTTCACAAAAAACAAAGCAATTGAGGAAAATTTTTTACACCGATGGAAAAAAAACACATTCAAAAGGAGGAAAAAAATAATAGTACCAAAGGGTTGGGCTCCTACATCTTGAGGTAAACTAGCATATGACCTCAACACCTGGCCCATTAACTTAAGATGCTAGTAACTGCGGGTTTTGAACCCTTAACCTCAGCGTTGAAGGGAATGTTTTCCTCTTTAAAAAAAGTGAAAAACATTCATATTCTTGTTTCACCTTTAAATATTGCAGCATCAGCCTCTAGCAGCATGCTTTGACCTCGTCTGAGATTGGCAAGCCAGTGGCCTCTAAATACAAACTCAAGGCTTCACTTGAATTGGTGAGTTCATAGTCTTTGGTGGCAAGTTGGGAACTCACTCAAGCCTAGCAAGGCCTGTAACCAACTACTAGCCAACATAGAAAAAAAATCGATTTTTTCAGAAAAGAAAAAATTAAACACCAGAAAAATATTATCATTTTCTAAAATATATATTTTTTAAATGCTATATTTTCGTGAAAGGGACGGAACCTAAATGTAAATCATGAGCCACTAATTTACATGTTTTATTTATGATGGAGCTATATTTTTTATTTATACAATATCACTAACTTTTTCTCGACAATATTTTACAGTTTTGAGATATATTGTCCGACATAAGATTCGAGCATAAGACCTTAATTTTTATACGCAAAACCCTAAAAATTTAGTCATTTTAGTCTTGGAGATGGATATTCCAATTTCGAGAATTACATTTTTTTTTTTGGATCACGAATCGGTCCATAAAATCACATCTCCTTATTTTCCGTAAAGGGAAATAATAAAATCAAGGATCAAATTCAAGGCAAGGACGGTTTCGGGCCCATCTCTTCCCTCGTCTCCAGCTCAAAGCCGTTTTCCGGTTGTTTTCGCAGTACGCTCCGGGCAGTACGGATGAAGATGCGTTTCGGTGGCCCGGAGAAACGAGGGACGCACAAATCCAATCCTCTCTTTATCCCTAACCTCGTGCCCTAATCCTCCGTCGCTCGTTCCTCCGTTCATCCGACTCTCGCTGCCGGCGAGCGCGCGCTTGTGATTCGCGTTGGATTCGGCCCGCATCGGTCGATCCCAGTGCGTTCCTCCGTTCCCTTTCACGGTGCCGATTGATTTCGTTGCGGTTCTCTGACGATATTCTCGGTCTCATAGAGCTGATCTGGTCTCCGAGAGCGCCGGAGCGAGTGAATGTGCTGATCGAGGGCGGTTTGGACTTTTTCGCCGATGGCAGAGTGTGCAGCTGCTGCGGCGTCATGCATCAAGCTGCATTTGCGCAAAGGTGGGGGCACCAGGAAAGGAGGCTTCAACCAGAAGCCGTGTCTTAGGTATAGAACGCTGTCAAAGTGTCATCGGTCTTGGTTCTGCTTTCGCTTTGCGATTTGTGAGTTGTTGAACCATATTCTGCCGTGTTTCTTCCTCGCTGAGTGAAAAACTTTGCCAAGTAATATCACTGAATAAGCGCGGCTGGTGATTCTAACATCATTTTGTCTTGGGTTTGCTAATTTGTGTTCGGGAGTCGGGGATAAATGGTGTTATTTTTTTGTCAGTACGATGTCGATGCCTTTAGAGTGTACGTTTGCTGGGGGTGGTTTTGCTCTTATGTTCGAGTGCTTTCTATTGCAGGAGGAATGGCTACATGAGCAGTGACATTATGCATATTCCGAGAGGCGGAATTCGTAGACTTAGTATTGGCACTGCAAAAAGAAGGCTAGCTCATCAGCAGAAGGCATGGTCTGTTGGCTGTCATTTTGTGGCTTCTCTTGTGGACTTTGATGGTGTGTCAGCATTGGAGTTCACGACTATGGTTGATCAGGCACTTCTAATGACAAGTATCCTTCTGACATACATGGCTGGAGTTGTTCCCATTGGGAAGCCTAGGTTTTCTCCTAGAAGAATCATTTCTGATGATGATGCCATCAATGGAGGCTCAACCCTGTCTGGTAGGTAAGGTTAGACCTCGAAAAGATTCCAAGGTCTATCTTTGATTTCAGATATATATGTCTCGTGTATTATTTCAACCTTCAGCTGGTTTTTGTTTTGTATTGCTTCCTTCTCCCGAATGGGCTCATGTAACTTTTCTGCTTGCAGTGATGTAAAACTTGATGACCACTCTCAAAAGTGTGCTTGGGATGTAATAAAAGGAAAGGTTTTGGAATCTCTAGAAGCCATTGACCATGCTGGTGTTTCAAAAGATAAAATTCAAGAGTTGGAAAAGCTTCATGCAAAAAAACCTTTAAGTTTGAATGCTATCACTGGGGGTCCAAGACTACGGTTGGTTTGGGCTGTTCTTACGCATCTTGAGAAAGAGGCAGGCACTGTCTTATTTGTTACATTATGCTGCAGTCAGTAGGCTTAAGTCACTCTGCACTTTCTGGAACTCACGATTGTAGCTGAAATATGGGGCTCTTTTGTGACTGAAGGATTCACTGATGTTATGTATTTGTGCAGGTGGTTAGCATCCCAGAAGGTTTGGAAAATGGGACTGTGGAAGATTGGCTGGTTTTGTTTACTGGAATCATACAGAGTTCCTCTCGCCCTGCGTGTGTGGCTTGGCTAGACAATGAACTTTCTGAAAGAAGTAGCGATGTTAAAGAGGTGCCTTCCAAGTTATTCAACTCAGTGTGGGTAGTGTGGGTAGACATGCACTTTCATGTGCATGCATGGCTATGTTCTTGTGTTTATCTTTCAAGTTGATTGATGCAGCATTCTTCATCTTGTCAGGCACTAATTACTTTGATGCTCCAGAAATTAGAAGGAGACAGCACCGTGCTTCGAAACATCAGGAGATCGGGCAAGGAGGATCTTTTTGCAGAATTACTCTGCTTTTTGAAGTTTGGTTCTCTCAGGTGGATGCTGCTCCTTGTTAGTTCACGTCTTTAATGAAATTAAGCTGAAAGTATACTTGAAATTGTCGACATGAAATAGTTAGTTCATGAAAGATGTGAACTAGCTAAGACCGCTGGTTCCTGGAACCTGAGACGAAGTTGAAAACATAATCCCAAACTCTTTTTAATAGTGGTGATTTTACTGGCTTAAGGAAGATGCATTAAACTTTGTGGGCTATGATGGGCTTCAATATATCATCTTGTCGACAGTGGTGTGGACTTTTAAGGTTTTCCATTCCTTGTGTAAAAATGTCATCTCATTGGTCAATTATTTCTGCTTCTGCTAGGTGCTAAAGCAGCAAGAATTACCTTTATAATCTGCAGAAAAGAAAAACCTTTCTTCTGCATATTTGAGATTGTAATCATCCTACAGCATATACTACAAACTTGAAGGGAGGGAGGGAAGAAGTCAAAATAAGGTGGACATCTATACAGTGTCTCCCAATGATGAACTGTTTACAATTCCAGGGAGGGAGGGAGTCAAAATAAGGTGGACATCTTTAATACCAATTAACAGTGTCTTCCAATGATGAACTGTTACAGTTCCAATTTGCTATGTTCTATCATTATGACCCTGGAAGCAAAGTAATACATCATTGGAAGGCTTGACAGATGTAAAGTCTGTTTATCTATTCCTTCACATGGGTGGCGGAGTAATTCTAATGCAATCGCTTCTTTTTTTTGGACACGTCATGGAGTTATTACAGGCTATACATGCTTCTTGCCTCCTTATAATACTCAGTCCGGCCCTTCAGTGTCATTGTCATCTCTTTTCATAGCACTTCATTTGCAGAATTGTTTGGACGTCATTCTAATACCTCTCTCGATGGACTGGCAGGAAGGATTGCTATTACAACAGTTGCTTGTTTGTCTCACAGGGGATTTCCATTTTAGAAGATCTGGTGATCGCAATATCAGATGGCATTGCAAATATCTATTTGGAGCTCATCTCTGTAGATGGAAATTTGTCAAATGAGATGAATAATTTGGATTTGGCTCTGTGCTCTCTGTCAACCCGAGCTCTTCAAAGATTACGTAATGAGGTAATTTGATTCTTATTTTTTGCTAATTTACCGTATGATGCCATTCCTTCGAGGAGGTATATAGGCAAGAGTGTGTTTCTCCACTTAAATGTTCTTTGTTGGTCATTGCATCTTTACCTAATAGACAAGCGTTTTCTAGTTCTAGTTTCTTCTTTGCAATTGCTTGGTTTTACATATAGAGGAGAGTGATGTGATCTTCTCTCTTTCCATTCTATGTCCTCACACCTGTTGCTTGTTGGATAGTAGGAGCAAGAATTGGTGGTCCAAGACTGTGGCTTATTGGGGTTCAGAGAGCTGTTTTTAGCATTATGTGTGCAAGCTTAATCCTTGACATAATGGTTTGACTGGGCCGCTAATTTATGAGAGCCCATAGCAACCCAATGAGTCTTTCACGTGTCTACAATGGACTACTTGACATAAGGATCTAACCCTGAATGGTCAAGGAAAATGGCGGGTAGTGCTGTTTCTTTGTACCTTTGGTAGTACAGAATGTCAAAACAGAGAAAAGAATGCAAAATGGAGCATTTCTGTGGCCTTGAATTTTTTTCAATTTGCTTCCCATTACTCTGGAAAGTGAACTGTCGATTTAAACATCATGTTGGTGTTTTCATGGGACATACTTGTGACACAGAATTTGAATGTTTGTATTTGACTTGTTACGTGTTTACAACAGTTTCTGTTTAGGCATCATATATTTTCTTGTTATCTTCTTCATACCATTTCTTGTATATTGCTGCATTTGTTGATTTTGTTTTCTTTTATTAAAAAAAATTTCAACCTAATTTAGCCTTAACTTTTCACCAACAGGTGGCTTTGAACCTGTGGTTGCATCAAAACATAGAGGCAGTAGTTTCAATGTATGAGGATCGCTTTGATCTCTGTATACTTCAAAGTCAGCCCATTGATGAACCAAGCAAAAGCATCTCACAAAATCTTGGTTGGTGGGAAAAATATCTTAGAAAGAAGTCTGGAACAAGAACGGCACCTCTGCTTCATCATGTTGTCGTTGGCCAATTTTCAATGCCCGTGAAACGAACTAAAGAACTAAGGGCCCTAACAGGGTGGTAAGTTCTTTCTGTTAAGAGTCAACTTTTTGTTTTATGGTCTGGTAAGTTTGATATGACCACTAGCATACTGGCCTTCTAGATATCTTGCATGTTTCGTCGATACCAAAAATACTTTACTTTTCATGCTCATGCTTTAAGTGAATATCGCAGTGATTTTCCTTATTTCCAATTAGATGTATGAGTAAATGCAGAATCAACTGGAAATCGTCTATGAGAATTTGATCTCCAGGGGTTATCGATATAATGAAGATACAGGAGCCGATGCAGCATCTCCTTATGATTGTCCACGAGGAAATGTAGAACTTACTCATTGATTGGAAGAAGTACACTGTCTCTAAGCAGTTATATGGATGTGAAGAGGTGTTAGGAAGTCCAATCCAAAAACTTAAGCTATTAGATGAAGGAGATTACATGTATACAGGGCCCATATAACCCTAAAAACTAGTGATGTGGAGTACTTTCACAAGATGGTTGGAATGAGTGCAGGTTTTATTAAATGAAGGGGGTTTGATGAGTGATTAGGCTAAGTAGCAACTATAACGGGTCTGATCAAGTCTTCTCATCTAATGAATGATCTTAAACATGACTGTACATCTAACTAGGGCAACTGAAAATGATGGCTTATCTCATCTTCTTATTTAGCTATTCCAAGTTATATATATAGAACTGAAGCTAAGAAATGAGATTGAGGGATGCTGGTGGCTGAAATTGAGAACTGAAACTGCTGATTTGGGTTCATGGATCATTGAGTTGTTGGGCCAATTCTTTATATTGTTACATATTGGATCGCTGAGGCCAACCAAAAAGATTAAAGTTCTTGTAGTCCTTACTTTGGTAAAGACATCCACTCTGATAGTTGTTACATAAGACCCACCTGATGCTTCTTCCAGTGCAGAGAAAGTTAAGTGAACGGATGCAGGAGCCTATTGCGCTATAACTAATTGTGAGGCAAAAAGGCACGTGACTTTGAATTTGTATTAATATGCACAGAGTGGAGTCTAAACGTTTGAGACTCTATGTAGAAAGGGTCAAGATGAGCGTATTTCCCCATAAGATGACTGCCTTTCCCCCATATTTCTTTGTGTTGGTGACATTGGTCTGTGACTACCAAGAATCTTGCAATGTGGTAGCTGATAATGGGCGTATACATGGAGTCTAAACGTTTGAGATTTTTAAGCTATGAAAGTATCCGACACATGTATCAGCACTGCATCAACTATTAGTATGCTTCTGCCAAAAACTACTGTTATGATTTGAGGCACAGCTACCTTAGTGTGAGTGCAGACTTGACCGGTTGTTTAACTTTCTAAATGCAGGAGGTACTACTTCAGTCTTTTTCTTGAATTATCGGACATAACTATGCCAGTTGTCAGAACCCTGTTTAAGAAAGTCAGTGATGCCGTATCCTTCTTCCTCGTTTGCTTGATCGGGAGATCATTGGGGCTCATCTACACTGGAATTAGGCAGTCCCTTAGGTGGAAGTGAGGCGTTGTTTTGACAGTTTTGTTTTGCAATTTTCCTCATCTTACATTCTTTCCTTTAGGTGGTCTCCAAAGTTAAGTACGATCACTGACGTGGGTTTCTTGCTCACTCCACAAATTTTTTTTTTTATCACATGGGACCATTTAAAGCGTTTCTGATACACTTCGAGAATCTTCAATTGTGCCCACCATATAATTGAAATCTCTCTCCCTCTCTCTCCCTCTCCCTTCCTTTGGTGAACAGGTGATGGGAACTTCAAGTATGCGGAGATCCTTTTCTAAAAACGAAACATCTATGGGACGCTACCTCCCTCGTCACTTGGTTTGAGGAGGCACGAGATGTTTCCTCCGCCTGAGGCAATGGAAACATTAAAATTGTCTGGACACCTTTTAAAAGTTAAAGAGAGGCGACTGAGGTACACTCCAGAAACGGAGCGCCCAAAGAAGAGCTTTGAGGGCTTTTGTCCCCTCTCTACAGGAAACTGCTTTAATTCGAACTCCACATAAGTCACATGTCTCGCCCTCCCCCTTTTCATAATTGCTGTATATGAACATTTCCTGGAATAATTTCTCTTAACTGTATTTTTCTTAATTATCTGTCAATATATACTTGCTACAGGCAGAATGAGACGGTCAAAGATTAGGCGAATGAGTTGAGGGGGTTTGCGGATTTCTCGCCAAATAATTTGATTATTGTTTTTTTTTTTATCAATTTCGAATGATTAAAGGTGGGAGGAGGGACATCAATCACTAGCTGAATTGATGGTAATCCTTTCTAAAAGGATCATGGAGGATAAAAAAACAAAGTAGCAAGTTTGAGAAGATAATCCATGTGCCCTACCATCTTTACATGGAAATCTCTCTTTTTGCTTAGAAACTTCTTATTGCTCGCTAATCAATTCCCGGTGTCCCCCGCTTTATGAAAAGCTAAAAAATAATAAATACGAAAAACCGTCCCCCAACTTTAAAACAGGGTCCCCACCCATCTGTCAAAAAACCCTCATGTAGAAATTTTAAGATGAAACATACTACGATCGAGCAAAAGTCTGGCCTCAGCTCATTCAAATTACAACATTAGTAAACATTGGGGGTTTTATCTTTTCGCTAAACCATTCCCCTATGGAATTCGAAGTCGGCAAATCGCGGGTTTTCATCTACAACCTTGCGGCGACGGGACCCTGTTTGCTCCTGTCTTTAAGGAATCTAAACGGTCGATAATCTTCGCTCCTTAATCATTTTCACCCTTTCCTTAAGAAAGAAAAAGGTCCAAAAGCTACATAAAGTAGAAATTAACCTTGTACCATTCAATCCGACGTTCCCCTTTTTCCCTCGGCCAATGAATCCTCCGCTGGCAAGACGATGCTGTAACCCCGTTTTTACGTCGCTAGCTGCGGAGCAATCATAGTACAATCATCGGGGATTTATTATTAGACGCAATACCTGTGGGTCTTCGAGAGGGTGGACCCCCACGAGATGGTCTTGGCTACTTTCTGAGCCTTCACGTTGGACGTTTCTCCATTGAAAGCAACCTTGCATGAGACCGGACAGGCAAATGGGACTGCTCGAGATCTGATTTCTCTCGGTCGTTTCAGATACGAGACCCGATTTTCTTCAAAGAAAAGAGAAAAAATTAGGAGGAAGAAAAGTATGGTCGCTTTCTTTTTTGTTTATTTTGCTCTTTTTTATTATAGGCTAACTGAGCTCCTTAAGTCTTTTCATTAGGAGACCCTCAAAATTCAGGATTATTTTGTCCGTGAGACCGTGGTTGCATTATTGAATGTTTAGATTAGTTCCATCGCTAACGACCAATTTTTTTTTTTTCAAAACGAGTTCACGACATGAGTAGAAATTAGGCCGCTCGAGCAATAGCTGAGCTATTGCAAAAACTTAATAAAATGTGTTATTTAATATTTTATGTATTCGGTATGCTCCCATCTCACACGTAGATTGGACTTTGAGATATAAAGGAAGCATAGAGACATATATTTATGGGATGAATAAGGATATGAAAAACTTTTAAATTTGGAATGTTTGGTTTTGTGAGATTTTGTGGAATTATTGTGGACCGTTCTAAAAGTTTATATAATTAAATGAATGCCGAAGAATGTGAATGGTTTGACCATCAGTCCAATAAACTGAAGAAAAGTATAGCAGGAGGCCGTATTTCATGCATGTCGATTTTCCATATTTGTATATTCACATCTCCGTGAACTGTGTCGCCTTTATAAACTTTCCTTTTGACTGCCATCCTTTAAACGAAGAATCTCTATCTGACTGACCAAAATTGTAACCTTCTCTCTTGATGCAGGGTTGAGACTGAGACGCAAGGGTGGTGACCCACGAAGCCACGACAGGAAACTAAAATCAATTACATATATAAAACTATTAGAATCAATAAATCATTAAGTTGATCGCTCGTCCAGATTAAAGTTTCTTATTAGCTTGTATTAATTAGATTTTTTGGGGAGGAACGGGATTTAAATGGTGATGCAATTGCCTGTAAAAGAATTGGAGATATGATTGGATTGTTGCAATATGTCATATAACATTATCCCCTACATCATGGTTTACAAAAAACTTGATGAGAGAACACGGTCCCAGATTCAATCAATGATCTTCTAACTCAAAACGTCAAGTCTACACCTAATGACATTTTACCTATACTCATTCGTGGCTTCAAGGGTTTTGTCGCGGTAATTTTTGTTTTCCTCTGAGATTAAAGTTGATTACAATTCAAAGAACACGTTAAGCTGATCAAATGATCCAAAAAGGGGTTCCAACTAGTCTCTTTGCCTGGACTCTTGACACCTCTTTCAACAAAGGGAAAGCACATGCCTGCGAGTAAAAGTAACAAGTTAATATATACATATATATATGTATATGTATAAAATCTACGATCATTGGGACATCCTCTTCCTCAAGATTTGACTAGTGTGTATAATCTTTGACCGGAATACTTAAAAATAATTAAATCCCCGAAAGCACCTGAAAGCTTGCCTAAAATCTAAGACAAATATTATAACTAGGGCAGCGGAAAGCTCCATATTATCACGTACTTTATTAAAGCAGGGAAAAAAAAAAGAGAAAAAAGAGAGAGAGGATAGGTATTACGTAGCATGCATGGCCTTTGTACGGTCCACTATTTATCGTGGACTATCACTTTATAGTAGCCAATAGCAGTGGGCCGGTGAGACGTGCCTGTCAATGGAAAACTCCAATTGACTCGCTAACTACAATAATACGAGAACTCGTATGCGCGATGTGCGTCCCCACGCCATTTAGGGTTTCGCAAGAACGCATGCCGAAACTTAAGGTTTTCACCCAAACGCCCAAGGACCCACGATTTCTTATCTGTGTTTGTCTACATTAACTATATTAATAAACACATTTAAATATGTGTGTGTGTGTGTATAGATCTATGTATGTATACGAGAGGTTTTGACCTTACTTGAAAGTTGAAACTATTCATTTTTCTTCTGCAACGTAAAAATGCCAGTTGGGCTTAAGACCTAGGAGGAGGGGGACTCGATTAGGCGGCCAACTTGCTCCAACCAAGAACTTTACAGCAAGTGGAGTTCAAACACAGCACCAGGCGAGGATTGACTTCACTAACTTCGGAACCAACATAATTGCGATAAAAGAACAAAGGAATCGCGCTTTTTGTCATGGTGAGTAATCATGACAATAACCTACTTCCTTGTGTACTCCTAAGAGAAACCCGGAAAGCAGCTGAGAAGAAGTCACGAGGTGCGAAATTCTAGGGTTTCTCCCCCAAGTCGATTTTCCCCCCCTGGGAGTGTGAAAAGAACAATATCAAGAACTCGAACCTTTGAAAAATGGGTTTCCATAATGACATCCTTTTTTTTTTTTTTTTCCAAAAGTGATGCCTTGCAGCGCCCAGGAACTTATTCCTTCAGAATCATCTTTCGTCTCCAGAATTGGGAATGGAGTTCATTTGATGGCAGAAAAGTCACCTGATTGACAAGTTATATGTTGGACAGAAAGTCTTGAAAGCATAATATATATTCTTTGTTGATAACATAGTTTGCCTCATTTTTAATCTAAGTTTTCTTTTGCCCATACGTCTCTGATCTAGTTCAGAAATTCCTTTCCTCCATGTCCCACTCACCTTTTTGTTATTCTATTCCCTTGATTTAGCTCTTAGACATGTCCAAGATCAAGACCTAGCTAATCGATTCGATGCATTCTTTGTTCCAAGTTCTGCCCCCCCGAATCCTATATATTACCATGTGAAACGCACTCCTTTTTCAGAAATTCCGATCGTCACGAAACTAAAGCAACTTCGAGATGTGAAAATCGATGGGCGATATCACCCGACTTCTAAGAAGAAAAAATAATACAGATGCAAACATATATCACCCCTTTCTAGGTCGAAAACATAGGCAAATGGAGACCATTTCTATAATTAGCTAGAACATATAAGCTCCATTATGCACCTAACCTTGTACCATTGTAACAATAGTATTGCAAGAGTTTTTCAGCTATGACCACAATCTATGGACGATTTGAGTCAGAACACGTAGTATGAGTCATTGGCTTTGCCACTCACCTACATATTGATCATCATCGTTTCGTCATAATTAATATTTTATCACTATTTTTTGTTTTACTTTGGGGGCGGGGGGGTCAGTTGATCATCATTTCATAAAAGGTGGCATTGTCGTCCAGGTCGAAAAGCATTCCTGATTTCTAGGGTTCTCGTCGAGAAAGAGAGATTCCTATTATATTATTTCACTAAGGTCCACTACTTTGACTTTTCGCAGCAAGGATTGTCATGGAAGATTGCAAACCCACCACATGGGTGTGTCAAAGAACGAAAGACGTCGACGAGGTGAGATGTTCTTTGCTTTTCTCCTTAAAACCCTCGTCGAACGTGAATTAAACCAATGAATTTGTCTAAATGCAAACGGACAAGCAAAGGGATAGAACAACATCCACGCACGCAATGCATGTAGCAAGAAGATCAAGAAGTGAGGTTTAGACATTGCAAAGTAGGTGGGGTGCTCATATCATCTGTGCCTAATCTCTTCATCGTCCGTTTTATTTCTTGGCCAATTTAGTCTTTTGATTTCATCGATTGCAATCTTTCTTGACATGAACTTACATTAACAAGAGCCACAAGTTAAATATTTCCACATAAATATCAGGGCCAAATATATTCTTTTTATTCATTTTTCTTATGAATATTCAATGTGAATGCGCATAAAGCACATTTTTTCCTCTTTTTTGTTGGCATGATAATGATAAGACACGGATTTATGAAAAAAAGTTGTAAATGCCGTGGAATGGCAAGTTTGTCCTCGAGTACAAATCTTTCTAAGATCGTGTTTCGAGGGTTTTGTAGGGGACCCATTCGTCACCCACCATGGAAACAAACACACGTCCCTTTGGCCTTTCATTCACAATGAAGAGAAGCAAATCTTTTATTTTATTCTATCTTCTTGTATTTCCATAGATAATAGTAAGCTTTGTTTTCCGTGTCCCTTATTTTCCTCTTTTTCCACGTCACTGCTTTTCTGAGCATTATTTGCTCACGTTCATAATTACTTAAAGTATAAGGCAAAGGAAGTTATTTAATTATATGTTTTACATGCTCTTTGATGTTTTAGTTGGCCAGTTCTGCACTTAATTGGAAAGAAGGATTGGATCAATCCTAGCCCCACACCCACCCAAATGTTTTTTTTTTTAAATTTAAAACACCAGCATTACCAAAAGGGTTATGGCCCTAGATGAGGTAGGTTAACATCAAATCCTCACTCCAAAAAAAAAAAAAAAGAGGTTTGAAGAAAAAATTGACACAATGAGCAGATTCGGATCGTTAGTAATAGGAATTCAACTCAAAAAGAGAGAGAAAAAAACCTATTTTTCCTAATCAATTTACATTGTGACATTTGCTGATTTTAAATCATAATTTAAATGTATATCCTTACTTGTTATGACTATCACACTTTCACCGAATGTGAAACCGAACGATCTTTTCTTTTAGCAATCCTCACATTCTTTCGAGTATCAAGTGATTATTCATCCAAATGATCGGAAGACATTAATCGTCATGAACTTCATTATTATTTTTTGAATATATGATTGCAATGGCAAATAATTATTTTTGCAAACTTTATTTGGGTTTTTCATGTGAATTTTGACTTTCGTCTTAACTAATCAATGAGGTCGATGGGATATTCATAGATCAAGATAAGAAGTCTCTCATAAAAAAAGGAAAAAAATTATTTGCTAAAATTTTAGAGTGCTTGATTTTGATAGTTCATAATCAAGGTGGTCAGGTCAGGTCGTGCTTTTATAGCCTCTCAATAAATATTTTGTGCATATGTAAGTTCTATATTGATCTTTGTAGATGTATAACTCATGATGTCAACTAATGTTATTGGTGCATGGAAGAAATTGCATATCGATCATCAAGTCACCTCCAATGCCACATGATTTTCCTACATTATGATGGGTGGGTTTTACCCCAAAATAGTCGGTTTGACAGTCACATATCTTAGGTGTAGCCCTTAACTTTATCGGATGGCCAATTTTCCTCGCCATCCAGCATGCGGTTTTCAAAGCATCCGTCAAATTGAGGAGACATGACAATGACTGTAATGCTAGCAAAAGATAGCTATTTGTCCATGAAGTTCCATTATTTTTACTCCATATGCAAAACCCGATTGATAATTGATCTGATTGAAAGTTTATCGGGCCGCTCTCACAACAACTCCTCTTCTCTTTCTCGAGTTTTCATGAACTCAAATGGCCAGACCATTATACTATGAAAATAAAGATATATAGGCTGTAAATTGTGGACCAAAGTGAATGAGACAGGAAAGCATGACTCGTGCTCGATAGTTTGTGTTCAACAACAAAATGACACGCGTCTAATTAATTTAATCACGATTAAGGGTTTTTAATTAGTTGTTCGCAAGTCAAAGAAAGATTATAAATCTTTGGGTACCGTCCAAGCAAGCAAAGCCAGCACCTCTCCTTCCGCACCTCCCCCCATCTTTACTTTTGAGTGCCCACTGTCTTTTTCTTTCAGGATGCTTTTTTCCATTTTTCAGATTTTATGGACTGGACCAATTTGACTCCATATGAATATAGATGTAGAAAGCTATACTATATATACATTCGCTAGCTTCTTTGGGCAAATTTACCTCAATGCCCTTCTCTATTCACTTAATCTGAGCTTCTTGCCAATACATGTATTGACATGCTGCTTACCGCAATATGTATGGAGACTAACTTCTTTCCCTTGGAGACATGATTAACGAGTTAATACTTAGTACCATTATTTTGAGTGCGTGTGGCTGAGGATTACATGTTAGTGGTTTTGTGGAGGTGTAATCATTGAGTTGATCCCCAGACACATGCATGGGTCGAGGTCCTATCTTTTCAAACCTCAAGCTATGCAGATGCATGACAACGATCTTACGTTGAAAGGCTACCAAATAGGTACATAAATGTCTTCAATAATCCATTAAGAAAGAGACTGCAGATCTTAGCTAAGAATGCTTTCCCTTGTGCCGAAAAACAGCACGGCTCTTGTCGGGGGACAAAAGGTTTGCCCTCATTACGTGTCTAGTGCATGGAAAAGAGTTGTCCTTATCACTTGTTTAGATTACCATGGATCATATACTTAGTCCAAGAAGCATCAACAGAGAGAGAAACGTGTGAAATCTGTGTAGGAAAAATACACATGGTCAGACGTATATTAAGCGGTTTTATTGCATGAACCGGATGCATGTATGTACTCCAAGTCCATTCACATCAAAAAGATAAGTGGGGTTCGCCGATTTTTACATTACACTCATAAAATTCGATGAATTCAATAGAATCGAGTTATGCTTAAAAATTATATTGTTAAAAGGACATGATAAAATGAAAAATTTACTCAAACACATTTCATATATATATGTGTGTGTGTGTGTGTCTCGTCTGCAAATTGTTTTTCCCTTACTTGAAAAGGACGCATGTCATGCATCTAAAACAGGCTGTGGCGAAGATAAAATTCGAAACCAATTTCTTAGCCTTGCAACACACGAAGCCAAGAGCTTAGACCAAGGGGCAATTTGGGTAAAGTGGAGCACTTATTCCCCGACAACCTTTCGCACACACTTACAAATTGCGAAGTTGGTCTTTTGGAAGGGTTCTCTTTCTCCACACTCAAATGTGCATCGAATTTCAAAACCTCCCTTCCTTTCGCTTTTGCTGAAGTTTCTTTCCTCTCTCTCCCTCCCTCACTTCCTCCCTCCCTCTCTCCTCCCCTCTCTGAGCCTTCAATTAGCCTGGGGTGCTCTGGTTCATGGATATTGAGCTCTTGTGGGCTATTGGGGGGTGGTTTCTTTTCTTTGATTGCATGGCAGCTTCTTCTTCTTCTTCAGCATCATCACCGCTCTCAGAAAGCCACACCAAGCTCAACTATCTCTTCATCACCTTCTTCCTCTTCCTTTCCCTTCTCAGCTTCATGTTCCTTGTACTGATGGCCGAACCTGTGGACCGTGCCGAACGGTCATCCCTCATGCCCTCCTCCTCGTCATTAATCATCGCTCGAAGGCTTCTTCTCTCATCATCGGATCACTCCATGGAGTCATCATCTTCATCTACTGCAAGCTTTCGTCCCAAGAAGGCCAAAAACCGCAAGGCTTCTTCACGACAATTCGAAGCCGGCGCCCATGAGGTCCCCAGCGGTCCGAACCCGATATCGAACCGATGAATTAGAACCGAGCATGGGTGGGTTTTGTGGAAACGGGACGAAGATGCATCGAAGAGCGATTAGAAGTGAGAAGCTATTGGCTTTGTGGTTTACTGTTTCCAAGTCAGCCATTAATACTGCTTTGTCTTCAGTGAGAGAGTTTGTTAATTACTTTTTAGTATCATCTCGTCTCTAGTCTCTGCTTTCTTTTTTGGTGTCGCGCTCCCTTTTTGTTTTCTATAAAATGTATAGCAAACATATACTCTTTGATGATATATCTTATTTGTATGTTTTATATAGATTTGCTTTCTGTGATGGATGAAGCTGGAGGGGGTAGGGGGGGATGACAAATGTGAAACTTTATTTGCTAAATTTGAGCCGACAGATAAAAAGAAGCATATACATGTGCATGCCATCGTCATTTCAGACGTTGAAATTCATGACCTTGTCTTTGAAGCATATGTCATTCTAGCTAGTGAATCCATAAACGGGCCAAAGGAAAGAACTGGCCAGTGATCTTTATTGTTTGGAGAGCACAGAAAAATTAATTGGGTTCCTCTCTTCCCTTCTCGGAGCTTTGTTGCCTTCTCTTGACAGGTCTAAGGGGGAGAGAGAGAGAGAGGGAGGGAGGGAGAGAGGCAGAGAGGCAGAGAGAGAATGGGTTACTGGTTTTGCTAGAGAGAACTCTAGTACATGGCTTCGGAATTGTTGGTCAGATTGTGAAGCTCCTGTTTTGAGTAATTATAATGCAAAGATTTCGATTTTCAGCTAAACAAGAGCAACGTTAGGAGGGGAAACAAAATGAAGCAAACCGCATTAAAGGGAAAAAAGAAAACATTATGGTTCCCCGGGGAGGTTACATGAAGTTCCTGCATTATTGATGTTGTCTAGGGTTCATTCAAGAAAGAGGGTTTCGGAGAGGAGAGAGAGAGAGAGAGAGAGAGAGAGAGAGAGAGAGAGAGAGAGATAAGAAAGGAATCTGAGCCACAACGAGAAGGCAATGTTGTCAGAGAGAAGTGTATATTTTGCAGAATGTGGACTTTGGCTTTTGTTTTTGCATTTCTCAGAGAGAGAGAGAGGGAGAGAGAGAGAGAGAGAGGGAGAGAGAATTATTTGAGGGAGAGGCCTTTAAGTGTTTTTTTTTTTGGCGACTTTTGCTTTTGTCTTGTCAAGGAAGAAAAAAAAAACATCATCCAAAAGAAAAAGCTGGTTTCCAACTAAGGTCAGGATCAACCTATGATTTGTTAATAATCACACCAACAGCCCCATTTCCCCTCTAGTTTGAATTATTCACCTCCAATCATATGAACCATAATGAGTTCCTCTTCATCACTAGGCAAGCAAAGAAGAAGAAAGGAACTCTCTCTCTCTCTCTCTCTCTCTCTCTCTCTCTCTCTCTCTCTCTCTTCAACATCAGGTGATGCACCCTTTGAGCTCAGAGTCATGTCATACGATATTGCCCCAAGATTAACTGCAGAAGAGCTGCATCAATTGTGCCATCGGTCCGATCTCAGCAAAATAAAATTTAAAAGAACGTAAGAAAGAAAAAGATGGTGCAGAAAGTTGATGTTAATTAACCCTTTTGAAAATTTAAAGACATTCGAGCTGTTGCTTGGAAGGTGCAAAATCCGTGCACGCCACCTCCTGAAATGATCACTGCTCATTCGATATGTTTGTCCACTTACTTGATCTCGGAGGCTGAAGAACAGAGAGTGAAGAAGCGTTTATCGAGCTATAGCTTTGTAAAGGGGCATTGCTTGCGGCTTTGGTAAGGTGTTCACAAACTTTTTACAGCTATAACACCGTTAAAGTCAGAAGCAGTCTACATCAGCTTGTCGAAAACTATTAAGACTCCGTGGCATGTACATTATATTAAACTCAAAGGGAAAAATACTTATGGGAAAAATTACTCAATTAGTATGAAATTTATTGTACGGATATTTATTCGATCTTAAACTTTTCGATTTTGTCAGTTCTACCTCAAGCATTTTTTGCAGAATTCAAACGTCGACATTTTGGTTAATTTTTGCTAGAAACCATTTAATGGCAGTAAAATTAATATCGGCAGTCCTATGTGGCACATTGCGACGTTAGCAATTTTCAGTTAATATTGATCGGAAGGTCTTCATCGAAATTCTATGCGGAGGTTTAAGATTCAATATTGATAAATTCAAAAAGTTTAAAACTAAATCAATACCAATAAAATAGGTTCACAACTAATTCAGCAATTTCTCCTAAATACATAAATTAATTACAATGAAGCATGCCGAAACATAGCTACAAGCTACCGCACAACCGCAGCACTACCGAATAGATGCTGAACTTCGAATTAGATGTGGAGAATTGGGTTTTTTTTTTTTTTTTTAATGTGGTCGAAGTTGAGGTATGAGTTTTAAGTATATGTGATTCTGTATGTTAAATCCAAAGAAAAGAGGTTTCTTTGAATCAAAATCTGAGGACACATTTCCTGAACAAGCTGGACAAGGTGCTAACCAGCATGTACAAATCGCAGAATACCAAGTGTCGCCACGTTGTCGATAATCCCATCCTCCGTGCAATCTAAGATCCAGATCCGAGAATTAATATAAACACACAAGACAATCTGGCTTTCCAATTGCCCTAAAAAGAATGTCTGCAGGTGCAACAGAAGACTGTTGAGCACCAGCACCCCTCGGGGAAAGATCCACCAATCCCCAACTAACAATTAGTGTTGTCCAATCCCAAAAGCGAGGCTCGCTTTAACATCGCGAAAGAGGAAATTAAAGCAAAGTCAATGGACCACACGATATGAAATCTTCACTAATGGAGCATTAAGGACCTTCATAATGGGGATTAAAGCGTGCTCCCCCAACAAGCAGGTATTATAAAGTTGTAGCAGACTCTTGGAAACGAAAGTTTGTCTACAGAGCTCTTCAAACTTTGATGTGATTTACCAAATCTTTGCCGGATCCCCACAGACTCATGCGCTGCAATCTGCACCGTCTTTCGCATGGGGATCGAGTAAGGCTTTAACCTTTTAAGAGCCAGACGTGGGCCTAAGTCAGAAATTGGTACGATTTCAATGCGGGTTTGCCGCACATATATCAACTTTGACCACTCTTAACATAATCCTCAGTAAATTTTCTCAAACTCTTACGTCTCTCCTCAATTAATAATGCACTTAAAGGACTGGGAAGCAATTGAAATCTGAGGGTTCCATTTACTTCAAACGACGCCAATATATCGAATTTCATGCTGTGGTTTGCTCAGGCATGTACATTTCAGATGCGAGCACTTCTTAACCCCACACACCAAGAAAAGAACGGAAATGCCAATGGCCAAGTCCCAACACATTGAGAGGATATGGAAGATTGAATGACACGAAGGGGCCAACAAGCCGGTATCGCATAAAAGACTAGTTCGAGTATAAGAACCAGCTTCCAAAGGTGTTAGTACGCCAGGTACACTAAGAGCCAAAAACCTTGTCTAGCAAAAAATTTATTCATTGTACTGGTAGATCATTCAAAAGCGGCCAACAATTGTACCAACATATAGTCACGATAGAGACGTTACAGGTATGACAAAATTTTGGTTCGGCACTTGCACAGTAAGGAGGCTGATATAATTAAAACTGAGTCCAACGCAGAAAAAATCGATTCTCATAATGATACACTAACCTCGATGGACGACTCCGTCAATATAATGTCTTTCGAATTATCTGCTTTCGGATGATCAGGAGTGTTGAACTTTATTTTAACATGTAAGGGTTTAACAAATACGATGTCCCTCAAATCTGTGGTGGATTTCAACAAAATCTCACGGCAGAGATCCCTACCCCTTTTTCCACTGCTCTTTGGCACCAGAAGATCTGAAAGTACTCCGGCATATTTTTGAAGATTGTCCTCTAGTACATCTAAGTTCCTTCTAAGCCTCAAATAAAGCGCTGTGTAAACTATGACCTACATGGAAGTAAGAAGAATCAGGACCAGTAAACTGTTAGAGATGTGAAATGCAAAGCAACCTAAATAGCCAAGAAGCACCACTTCTAATTGTGCAGGAAAGAGCTTTGGAAGACAACACCGAGGATGCCACAAAAGAAGGTGCTAGAGTGAAAATGAAATGAATCTGTCTGTAGAATCATATAAGAATAGGCACGCATTGCCTCATTGAACAAAGGAAAGGTGCATAGCAGCTGTTTGAATCAGAATTGAAGGATCTGCATTTTTGAGTGTATACTCTTATTCATTACTTGTGTTTACTATTTAGGCAGTAACACAACCCACTGTCAATAAAAAAATTCAAAGAAACCTCAGAATCAGAAGAAAGTGATTTAAAAAATTAAAAGCCAAGAAAATATCATTTAGTCTTTTAGAGCTCATGGAAGCAATCCTTCAGTTGATAAAGTTGAATAATCAAGAACAATAAAAACTCCAAGTTGACCCACTTCTATATTTGAGAAGACTATAAATTTTAGCATGTTAAGCAGTGAGATGGAGCATATTACCCGTTAAGGCGACTGGATTATATAAGAAACATATGTAGAGAGCATACCTCACTAGAACCAGGACTTATATTGACAGCACACTTGATGCAAACATTCTCATCGTCAATCCTCATGTTTGAAGCAACATCATTGTCTTCCACTATCAACTCCGATTCAGGCACGGTGAAGGCAAGATTGTCCAGTTCATCATACCATTGTTGGGATACACCAACCTACATTTTGTCCACCAGAGAAAGTTCTATGCCATCAAACTCATGAAAGTAGCTGTCTAGAAGATCCCAATGGTTACAAATTTCCAGTCTTTTTCCTTAGAGATGAGAAATAACCTTTTCTAAAGATCCCAGATCATCCTCTGATTCATGGACTGTGGTAGCAGCTCCCCGGGCCTGGCGCCATATGCTGCCTTCTTGGACTGGCTCCACGAGCTCAGTATCCTTGGGAATGTCCACATTCAATTTTATGTGAACCCTACCTGATTCATCACAAAGGATTTCAAGTGGATGGACTCGATAGTTAACTGAGAGGCACAATTATCTTATTAGGTTATTGAGGATTAGCATTATCACTCTGCTGTTGCTCTCCCATATACAACTATAGTAGAGGATCCATCCTATAGCAATCTCCTTTCCATTGTTACTTGATTTAAAATATGTTGAGGCTGTGGCACAGTTTTTTGCCCGTGGAATTAAGAAAAGCATATGAATCAGAGAGAATACCAAGAATTAAAAAACAAAAATTAAAACAAATGAAACTAGGCCTTCTCACCATGCAAAATGCAATCTTTTTGGGACAGCTACTTCTCATTATATCTTTGAAACAGATCTCCAAAATGGAAACTTAGGAGCAAAAGCAACCTTAAAGTTATCAGTAAAACTGTGAATGCAACAAGAATCAACAACAGCAACCAAGTCTTCCCCTCCTTAGTTTGGTTAGTTTCATGAATCTCTTACGCCATTCCCCTCCTTTTCGTACTGCATACCAGATTTTTTTGAAGGGACGATGACTTTGAAGATAAGAATCAGGCTTAAGACCAGAGTAATACCAGGCAACAAGCTGAAGAGTTGAAAATGATCAGCTGGCATTCCTTGAACTGCGTCAGCACTGATGGCATGTTTCCACAATATTAACATAAAGACACAATCAATGGTTTTATTAAGAAAATCAGATAAACGCCAGGCATGCGTAAACTCATGCTAATGTTATTAAAACTTAATTACTCACGTGGTGTAAACTCCTTCCAAACGTAAGGTCAACCAGTAAGGTAAGCCAAGAACTCCAAAGTTCGATAACTTGAAGGTCGAAACTTCACCAGAACTTCTGTCAAGTTTCAAAACCCTGTGACCAACTTTACACAGAACAAAAAATTAAATCAAATTGGATCAGCACCTACTGTACAAGAAGTTACCAACAAATAGAGCTGCCTATGTAGAACATAAAGTTGGGTACCTGGATCACAAAGTATCATGTGCTTTCCCAAGGTAGTTGTAGATGATATAAGATCATTATAAAGGAGCCCTTCTCCAACATCAACAAGAGATTGATGCTGCAACCAATCATACTGGATCTGTTTCAAAAGTGCTACTCTCTCTGAAATCAACTCTTTGCTAATCTCCAAAGTCTTCGGGAATCCTTTTTTTACCAGTCATCAATCCAACAACACAATTTTAGTAGACCTGTATCAATAATGGAGAATTGGTCGAAGGACATTAAGCTAATTTCAAACCTTTGACAATGCCTTTGATCTCCCCTGAAGCCAAATCTAAGATCCATGATGCTTCAAAGCTGCAAGAAGAACAAGCTCTCATACAGTAGGCATGAAAAAACCTAGCAGGTAAGTCCTGTTTAGCGTGCAGACAGACGTAAAGTATAAAATTGCTTGTTAAAATCTATAAGCAAACTAACATGCAGGTGCATACTAAAAAAAGTGAAGAATTTGATGGAAGTAAAAAGGCCTACACAGAAGTCTTATTTTCCTTGGCAAGTCATATTTCTTCTAGTGTACCAGACATAATCTTAGGTCCCTAAGCTTTACAAGAATTGAACAAATTTTGCCAAGAGGGAACATAAAACTACTCCAACTCCTTACTCTTTCAATTCTGATGATTATCATTTTCATCTCCCATCAGTACAGAGGATCAATAATTGACAGAAATAAAAAACCATAACTTCCAGAGAAAAATTCCTACTTGCAGTTTCAACAATGGTTTCAAGAGGAAAGCCCTCATCAAAGATGACAGGGACTTGAAAAACGGCTTGTTGGGATATCCTCAAACGCATGAAATAGGTGAAATAAGCTTTTTGAAATGTAAAATAAAGCTGCAGTGACTTCTAAAAAATCAAACTTAAATGTTTACCATCAACTTTATCATAGCATCATAGCTAGAGGCTTTGAGTTAAACTCCTGGCACCCCATTTTTACTCGTTAATGAGTTTTCTGTGTTTGACATAGAGGCTTTCAACAACTCTTCCACCCACACATTCCTTCTTCAGTTGAGGCCATGTCATCATATCGGCCTTCTTTATGCTACCAGCCTTTTTGTGGGGATAGTTTGAGCTTTCATGCTCTGTTTGGGAAAGTAAAGGAAAGAAAACATAGAAGAAAAATGCTAAAAATTGAAAATTTCCCTCTGTTTCCTTCTCAATAAAATTTGGAAGCTTCCCCCATTTTCCCCACACATTTTTATTCCCCCCATTTTTGTTATTCTCCCAAACAAAGCCTTAGAGAAGACATTTGCACATTTAACTTCAAGAACACTCGTGCTTGCTGATCCAAATTGGAAAAATACAAAACTTGTAAGTGCAGTATCTCCCTCTTAAACTGAAAACAAAACAGAATCTTATTTTCAGTCCAAGTGATTGCTCGATTCAATTAAAAGAACCGAGAAATGCTATAAAGACTCCAGCTGCTTCCATATGAACCTTGTAAAGAAATGTGGAATCCAAGGCCAACATGTAAAAGACTTTATTATTAACTAATAGGAGCGCCATCAAGACCTAGGAATTGTCATTTTTTCTTGAGCATGTTTAAAACATTAAAATAACATATGTTATACAAAAAGCATAAAAGAGCAATTGAACATAAGCAATTTGTTTGGGAAAAGCTGTACAAGTGTCTGTTACCTGCGGCTTATAATTAACAATTTATCAGCATCTAGTTGCATTATATGCCAAGGAAAACATAGAATCTGCGTATCAAGAGCTCCAGAGTCTGCAGCGATCTGCCTTTGCAAACCCAGCATATTCATGATCCAGCTCCAAACTGTAACTTCTGTTTTGCTATAGTCTTTTGGATATATTGTCTCAACAAGCCGGTGCCTCATGTCTGCTCTCCTTATAGCATGGTTCTACTAGAGGGAAACAATGAGTGATACCAAAAATGTTACGAATCCATGACACTAAGAGAAACAAAGGCACATATTGAACTGAGGAAGCATCAGTTCCTGTGATCACAAACAAAAATACTACAGCATAAACAGTCAATTTGAAGACGCTAGTATATCGCAAACTTTGGTGAAACCTGCATTCATATTACATGTTTTGAATTCAAGAGATCACTGGCTCAAAGATGCATGTATCTTGGACATTCTTAACAAGAAAAAAATAAAAAACTATGTAACATTGGCTGAGTGTGAGGCTGCAAATTACCATATCTGTGCACGATTCACATCAGAAGATTGGGGGGAAAAAAGAAAAGAAAATCAGGAAATTCAACTAAAATTGACTGGCATATCACAACATTGTAGTACATGGATATATGTTTCTAGAACAAGAATGGATTTTAATCTGCCATTTAAGAAGTGGCATTTTAGTTTTTGAATCACAATCATACAGGGATTGATGAAGAGGGTGATCATGACGAACAGGAAATCCCTACAAGTATTTCTTCAACAAATTTATTAAGCTATCAGCTTTTCATGAAGACCACACAAAAGCTGGGCAATATCAGTGGAACATAAGAACAAACACAAAAGGGCAACATTTTGATGACTTGCTTCTGGCCTTAGATAGCTATGCCATTATGATAAATCAAATGATCTAAATTGTTTATCATTTCCTATCAAGAACATTCAAATACATCCTAATCACAATAGCACAATGTAGTACTTCTAACATAAGCCAGATCAATGACCCAGAGTATCAATTTTTTTCGAGTGAATGAACGAGACTATCATCACAACACTGAAAACCTGTTTTTCTGTGTTGAGAACCAGTCTTCCAAGTGACATGAGAGAATCATCTATTATTCCCAAAAAGTCCACAAATACAGAATACAAACATGAATTGAGCATCAACAAGATGTGGCCATGGAAACCCACATACCAGAGGACATTCCCACATTCTTAAATGTACCTAAGTGATGATTCTATATCTAACTGATGCACAATAATGAAGAAATAGCACTAATATAAAAAAGTTATGTTGTAGAATTCAAGGGAAGAACTCTATTTTTATTTTCATCCAGTGCTTTAGAATTGTCAGATAAGTATCAAAAGACATTCATCAATTCATACCTCTGAATCCGCAATATACAGGCAATCCTCTGCTGTATGGTAGAAAGAAGATGCAGGACAGAACAATTTGGCAGATTCAAAATCACCATCTTCAAATCCCGGCAAAGAACCAATCTGACAAATTGCTTTGCCTTAGTCATGTAAGTTACCTCTACTTTCCAACATAAGAAATGAAGACAATGTCGAGTGTAGAATCCTATCTAACACATCAAATTGATAAAGTACTGCAGACTCCGCTTCAGAAAGCTAGCTGAATGCTTAAAGCTATTGACAAGAGTGATGCCTCAAAAATTTATGCATTGAGAATCAGCAAAAGCCAGCAATTGCATTGAAATGAAATCATGTAGGCATTGGCAAATTTATACCTCTAGTTCTTTACTAAGTATAAATTCTTTCTTAGTCGGATCTTCCCATAATTAAACATTAAAAAGTAGCATCTCACAAGCAACTGTTGGTAGAGACTGCTTTCGGGGATGGTCTAGGGTTTCTTCATGCCCAAAAATTCTCAGATAAATGCTTGTTTTGTCTGATAGAGTCCATGCCACAACTATAATGTAGTAGTATAAATGCACATTTGCCCACGATAGCAGAAAACATGCGCCTATTGTTCTACTCCAAAGACCAATGGCGAATCAAGATACTTATAATTGAGTACAAATTGCGTACATACACAATCCAGTATCTTCCCGTTGCCATCACATATGATTATTCGATGATGATTGCTGTCAGAAATGAATAGGCGACTGCCATCCTCATCAGCAGTCACACAACCTATAACAAAAAATAATGATTATGCTAACCAGAAATTATAAACTTCGGCTTAAAAAAAAGCAACAAGATACGATAACAATGCATCTGACTGAGCAAAAAGAAACCTTACATCAGCACCAAAAGCATAAAAGTGAGGGAA
The DNA here is from genome assembly GCA_030064385.1 of Melaleuca quinquenervia. Lineage (NCBI taxonomy): Eukaryota > Viridiplantae > Streptophyta > Magnoliopsida > Myrtales > Myrtaceae > Melaleuca > Melaleuca quinquenervia. Next base: position 3,892,557 of record CM057728.1, on the reverse strand, counting down.
AAGTGCTAACAAAACCATGCCTCTAGAAGCGATGACTAGAGTTGTCAGAGGCACTTCATATTTAGAAAGAAGAAGAATCTCTCCAAGCATATGCTGAAGAATCAAGAAATGATTTCTTTCAGCCACAAACAGTATTTGCTATTAAAGGTAAGATCCATTCAAAAGCTAAAACAGCAAAAAAAAAAATTAAAAAGGAAGTTTTACCACCAACATGAAGCCATGAAACGATATTTCTTGGTAATCCATTGTGCTTCTAAACCGAGTTTCACAAAGTCTGAAATTTAAGCTTATCTAAATTTTATACCTGGAAAATAAAGAAGCAGATTTCGCACAGTAGAAGAGAGGCAAGGCTCCTTGGCAATATCATTTTGCTTGAAAAGTGGGCTTTTAAATGTCACAGGTGGCTCAGAATCCTCTTTGTCTAGCTTACTGAAGTCCTCAATCACTGTATATACATCACCAGATAGCTCTCATAAGCAAATCTTCAAAAGTTTTTTAAACAATAAAGAAAAAGCCAAAACCACAATCGACATTGAATATTTACAAATCCAATTACTTACAGATACCCTGCATTTTATTAGAAATCTTACTAATTACAGAGACCCCACATTTTACTGACATTTAGTAAGTGGGTGATTCCAGAGGAAAGGCAACAAGGCACTCAGCGGGGGAATATAGGAAGAGAAGCACTTGTAGAGAAAACAAGACAAATATTACCACAGCAACTTTCTGCATGACTTAACAGACTGCAGACTCAACGAGACAAAGAACATTTTGAAAATGTCACATAAACTTTTAACATATTCAAGCAGGTAATTGCTCAGCCTATAAATTTCCAAAAGAAATATAAGTACTCTCTCTTCTAGACTTAAATATAAAGAGGAGAATAAGACATAATAGAAAGCAGAGTTATCCCAGTCAAAAGTGACTAGTACAGCATGCTATTACAAACATATCTCTGAAATGCTGTGAACAGAAAGGTCACACACCTTTTTCAATCATCTCAACATTGGCATCCTTCTCAAGGAAAAAAACTGGATTTTTGAATTCTTTACATAGAACAAAACAAGGCTCATTTGCTATCTGCAACAACCAGAGGACCAAAGATACAAGGATGAGACAGATCATATAGGTAGACTAGACCAGAAGGGCAAGGTACAAGGAGAAACTTAAATCCACAAAATCCTCAAAGCCTTCATCAAGAACCACTGCTTCAGCATATTACCTCAGAGAAGTTCTTGCTAGTAAATAATATCGGAAAGTTGGCATGCTCCTTTATCATCAATTCAGCTAGATGGGTTTGATAAAGAGAGGAACCAGCTGAACTGCCAAACTGAAAAACCATGACATACATATGTGGAGACCTGCAACAGCACAAGAAAGAAGGGGGGAAAAACTCACGCATGAAAATGCATCCAATTCAGACAAAAAGTGGTTCAGAAGAGTACTTGTTACTCTACCTCTGCTGAATTAACTTCATTAGTCTAAGAGTTTTAACTGCTTGATATCGCATTGATGGAGAATTCATATCCAACTGACCAAGCAGAACTAAAAATGTCTTCACTCTCCCAAGGCAATCATTATCTGCTTCAAACTTATTCAACCAAAAATGATTCGGGCCTGTGAAAAATCATTATTAAAGAGGGACTGAGAAGTGAGAACTATCATGATATGACTCAGAATAAATTAAAAAAAGTTACTTCTACAAAACAATCCGCTAGTGCAACCAAGCCATAGTTTGTAGATACACGAAGATTGAAGAGGAGGGTAATCCATGTATAAGTTTTTCAGGGATTCCAAAGTCAGATGCTGTTATCACTGATCAGCAATCCACAAGAACATGTTATACATTCTATTTCCTCATAAAAGATGAGCAAAATCATAAGTTATGATTAAGAGAAGAACAGATGATCAAAGTATTTATAAATAGCTAACAGAAAGAACCTCTGACCAACAACAACAACAACAACCACCAACAAACCTATTCCTTCTAGGAGAAAAAGAAGGGTGGGGCCGGGGGGGCAAAAAATATTTGCAACACGAGAGTGCAAAAATAGAAGAAAAAAGGCCCTTTTTTCCTGAATATTGCTTCCCATACCTTCAAGTGCATTAAATGAGGATTGAATGAACGATAAAATGCTGTTTTCAACCTCACGTGCAGAATCATTTAGAACTTCTGAAAGTGTTGAGATCCTGAAAATGGCTGTAAATGATAAGTTAAAAGATATTTCAAGCATTTCACAGAGCAAAAATAAATCACTTGTAAGTGCTTCCATTTTCCTTAGTGAAATCGCTTGTGAATTTTAACTGATCCAAGACTTAGGCATTTCATTTGGCTGAAACATGGCAGCATTTCATAAAAAGAAAGAAAGATCACAATTACACCAGAAAATAGGTTCTCTGCAAAATATATGACACAAGAATGTGAACAAATCAACACACTTAGTCACATCAAGTAAGTCGCGTCATTTCTCAGCCATCACTAAAACTTTGAAGATTTCAAGAATATAAGGGCACGCTTCAAAAGAGAATTGTATACCAGAATGGTAACATCGACAATCATTCTTGAAATCATGGCAAGAAATATAAAGAAGTATGCATCAAATTACCTTCGCATGTCGAAGAAACTCCTTTCAATCAGCATGTCGAATCTTTTTAATGAATGATTGTGACTAACTGAAGAGGAAAGGGATGGACAGAAAGATGATGCGCATCTCCTGTAGTCATTACCTATAGAAATCAAAAGGCAAAACTTTAAGCAATACAATTATTTTTGGAACAGTATGTCTAGCAAATCTGCAGGAATGAACCGAGCAAGAGGATTGTCTCCCAGACGAGACCACCAAATATAGTTGAGTCCCCAATTAGGTTCATCACTATACAGAAGATTGCTCAAGATACAGTAACGCCAGTAGTGATCAAGAGATCACAACTTTCAATCGAAATTGATCTTGCACGGTCCTAACATTACACAGTAAGATACTAAATTCACCGTCGGTTCAAGAAATTGAGATAAACAGGCAACACGTATACAACCCACAGAAAAGAAAGATGGTCCAGAAATAACAAAACCCACGACCCAATCTGCGAAGCCGAACCCAACCAAAGCAAGAAAAAGGATGAAACTTCAAGAGAATTAGCCAAAAGAGGCAGCCTCACCTGCGAAAACACAGGGCAAGAACCTTGAAATTTGACACAAATGACGATATCTCACAGCCATATGATCCCTGTCCGTTCCAAATGCACAAGCAGCTGGTTTCTTGATGTTGTCTCTCGGTTTCACCTCTTCAATGGGCAAAGCAGTGTCAACGTTAGTAGAAAGAGAGAGAAAAACGAGGGAAGAAAGAGCGTAAAAGATGGAATAACATACAGATTTCGGAGGGAAGGTGCTTATCGGCTGCTGTTGAGTGCGAGAAGAGAGTTGAATCACAGCGTCACCATGAATGTGCATGTGTACGCCGCCAACCCCCCCGCCTAGGAGAAACGAAGGGGGAAGCGGAAAGACAACTAGAAGAGACCAGTGTGTTATTTCTCCTATTTTTGCATTTCCTTCGTCTCATAGACAAAACTCATTAAAAGCTTCTGGATAGATTTTTTTTTCTCCGTCTTTTAAGTAGTGTTTGCTATTTAAACAAGAAGATGTAAATCTATTTTCAGGAAAAAAATCGACTGAAACTTATTAATACTACAATAACGATAAAAGAAACTCAAACTATGATAAATATTTTCAATTAAACGGAATATTTACAATCGCAAATCAATATATTCTTTGAAAAGTGAGAAAAAAATTTCAATCAGAACGGAGCAATTTTGATGAAATGGTCGAATTTTGTGAAATACTTAGACTAACGATAATAATACAAGAGTCCAAATTACGAGAAAAACATATATATATATGTATATATATGTATATAATGTTTATAGTGTGGTTTTTTATGGGTCTTCTTTCTTTTTCGGAAAAGAAAATGCGTCAATACCTTATTATGCTAGCCTTTTCTCGAACCTCCGAAACCTCTTCTGCTCGTTGTCCATGTTTTCAGGAAACACTGGAGGACGCAGGGAGTCGTTTCCGTTTTCTTGTTTTTGGACCTCATTTCCTCGTTCAGGCACACCGTTCCTATTTTGGGATCTCGTTCTTTTTTAATTGAACGACGATGTTTGAATGCCTTTCAACTTCATCAGAATCTCGACATTCTCGTTTTGTCTCTTCATTTACTCTCTCGCCTTTGAATGAGGATAATGTCCACCGGTGGCTGGAACCACCTTCCGTCCCCCCCTTCATCACCGGCCTTTCCCATGTTTTTCTGGTGATTTTTCAATCGATAATCTGCGCATTCCCGCCTCTCCTAGCCCCAGGACGCTGGATTCTTGAGGTGAAAGTATATATGGCTACGTTTTAGTCTGATGGTTTCGCGAGAATTTGCTCGACATTTCGAAGGGTGCCTTGTGATCTAGAAGAAGTCACGGATTCATATTATTCCTCTGTGTTCTCAACCAGTTCATTCTGTCGTTTGGGATGTGAAGCCTCTTTGCTGCAGAACTTGCTTGGATCGAAATATTCCTGGACATTTGGAAAACCGCCGCATCCATTGTAAATCAGTAATAAAATTGTTCCGACATCAATAGACAAGCACCTGGGAGTTAAGAAGGGTGAGGATTTACCATTGCTCCACCAGGCTGAGCGATGAGCTGCTTTTCATGCTTTTCGTCTCATGAGAAGAAGGTAGCTTCCAAGAGGTCAGATGGTGGAAGAAGACAACAGAACCAATTGCCCACTTCTCCTCCTCCCCGGAAACAGTCTAGCGCTCCACCACGCACGGGTAAGTGCATACGATCATGTCACAACCTTTTTGGAGAATCGGTAATCATCCTATGAAGCTCGCATGCTTACCGTTCGACCTTTCGAATAAGCTCTTTTCTCTTCCTTATCCTGTAGCACATCAGCAAGTATAATGTGTGAAATTCTTCTAAAGGTTAACCACGTAATTTTTCTTCTTAAGGAATTTGTATAACCTCAAAGGATTGTGCAATATTGATAGTTCTCCTTTTTTGGCCCTTTCTTATGGTTAAAATTGTGCACATCTGGTCGTGAGACTCGAGAACTAGTCAATGACTGGGAGGGCTGCCGAGGCACCCAGAAGGCAGACTCGCTAGGCCGAGTTTCTCAAGAGTTTTTGCTGTTAGAAATTTGACGTTTCCATCATCTGTCGTGCAGAGACTAGTAAGCGGAGAGTGCCGGTGGAGACCGCGCCGAAAAAGGACGCTCCTCCTAAAGAAGCAGGCAACAATAACAATGTTGCGGCGCAAACATTCACCTTCCGAGAACTGGCCACGGCCACGAAGAACTTCAGGCAGGAATGCTTGATCGGGGAAGGGGGGTTCGGGAGAGTCTACAAGGGAAAGCTCGACAAAACCGGGCAGGTGAATGCAAACCCCGAAAAATCAAAAGGAACAAAAGTTTATGATTCCTATAATCAATTGACATATAAACAGAGACTAATCTGGGGGTTGATGTCAAATATTCAGGTCACGGCGGTGAAACAACTCGACAGGAACGGCTTGCAAGGCAACAGGGAGTTCCTTGTGGAGGTGTTGATGCTGAGCCTTTTGCATCATGAGAACTTGGTGAATCTCATCGGCTATTGCGCCGACGGCGATCAGAGGCTTTTGGTGTACGAGTACATGCCACGAGGTTCCTTGGAAGACCATCTGTTCGGTACTACGTACTTTCATTGATTTCATCAAGCATCATCGTACTGTCTTTCAACTTTTTCAAGAACCGCTAAAGATATTTGTTCTTCGTGATGTTTTAGAATAGTTTCCCGCTGTCCATCCCTCAAATGTTTTTAGGTATTTACAAACTGAATCTGCTAGTGTACTAAATTCGAGTCTACGTATATGCCGAAACAAGTTTCAAGAGATTGGGTTCCCAAACAGCCACTGATGTTCCTATGCTCCAATTCAGATCTTGGACCCAACCAAAAGCCATTGGATTGGTTCACGAGAATGAAGATTGCCCTAGGAGCGGCCAAGGGCTTGGAGTATCTGCACGACAAGGCGAACCCCCCGGTCATCTACCGCGACTTGAAGTCCTCCAACATTCTTTTGGACAACCAGTTCAAGGCGAAGCTCTCCGATTTCGGGTTGGCCAAGCTGGGACCAGTGGGGGACAGACAGCACGTATCTTCGAGAGTGATGGGGACATACGGCTACTGCGCCCCGGAGTATCAGAGGACGGGCCAGCTTACCGTGAAGTCGGACGTGTACAGCTTCGGCGTCGTCCTGTTGGAGTTGATCACCGGAAGGAGAGCCATTGACACCACCCGTTCAACAGAAGAGCAAAATTTAGTCACTTGGGTGAGGAACTTTATCCGGGTCGAAGTCCGTCGTCCGAATTTTGCAGCAGTGAATCTGTTCCATTAGCATAACGACCTGAATAAATCATTCTTCATCCGCACATGAATCGGCCCGAAAACAGTATGAACACGTTGAAAGATCATCTCACGCAGCTCATTTCTAAACTATAGTCGATTTAAATGCAACGCACGCCAGTGTCCATTTCTTCCTAACGTATTGTGAAATCTGTTGAAGCAAAGTTTCTCTCTCATTTTGGCTCGAAACAGGCACAACCTGCCTTCAAGGACCCTCGCAGACACCCGGAATTGGCGGATCCGCTCCTGAACAATGACTTTCCCGTGAGAGGCCTGAACCAGGCAGTCGCAGTGGCCGCGATGTGCCTCAACGAAGAAGTGGAGGTCCGGCCCTTGATGACTGACGTCGTGACTGCGTTGAGCTATCTCTGGTTAGGCGCCGGGACAGGGACCGTATCGGTCCAAACGCAATCTCCGGCGTCCGATCGCAACACAACGGGCGGAGATAGGAACGATCGGGCAGAGGACAGCACCAGCACGACGGAACGCGAGCGCGCGGTCGCGGAGGCGATCGAATGGGGTTCAAACTCGCGGCGCAACGCGAGCTCGCGCTGCGGGAGTGCTTCTTCATTGTAAGACCTTTTTTGCACGTACAATGTTGTTAATACCGGCATTTTATCCATCTGGGGGTTGCACTGCGTCTTCAAATCTCGCAATAAGAGAATCTCCAAGAGCATTCTTCCTTTCTTATGCCTCAATATCAAAGAAAGATCGTCGAATTTCAAGTACGCAGAGATAAGCTTATAGATTTCTGCAGAAGCATCTAAGAGGACGCCAAACTACGAACATTCAGTCCTACAATTCATAGTCTTTGGTGAGATTAGCCATTGGATATGTCTGCAAGCAAATTTGGATTTGGATCATTCCAAAATGCAAGATCAAGCGATATGCTTTTGGATTTCAATATCATCATATATCGTAATTCAAAATCCGTTACAAAAATCGAGCCCTTCTCCATAAGCTCAAGCTTAACTATCGACCTCACCTTCAATCAACTATGGAAGATAATCACAGCTCCTAATTCTCTCGCTCGATCTCTCGATGGCATTTGCGACAATGGTGCCAATATTGGTGGCGTTAGTGATGGCGCCGATGGCGGTGACATTGCTGTTATGTTTGTAACGATAGTAATTGTGGTGGCAGCCTGGACTTTTATCCCGTTATGATCGATTCTCAGTTCTTGAAATTAGGAGCTGATCATGTTGACTGTTGGAATCAGTCAGGGTGAACTCAAGAACTAGCCAAAGGCTTATTTTATTTTATTTTTTGTTTCACTTTATATAAAGTATATATAATAATTGTGTCAAACATAAATACAGTGGCTTTGTTCGAGGATAATATGTCAAACATGTCAAATTCAACAAATATTATATGTTTAAAATAATATAAAAACTTACTTAATGTTGACAGTAAATCGGTTTAGAGATTCCAAGACACGAATCGAACCGGTCAATTCAGAATAATAGAGTTAGGAACCGGACAAATGAAGATCATTTTTTTAATTTTGAAATTGAAAAACGAACCGGTCTCGGCCTTGAAATGGCCAAGTAAGACCAATTCGGGCCGAAAGTAGCTATTGTCTGATTTTGAATTGAGCTGGATAAGAATTATATCAAGCCAAATTTGAGACAAAAGGACCGCGATTGATCTAATATATGAAAGCTTAGGATCGCATCAGAGAAATTTCACAGATCGCATTGATTAAACATAAAAAGAAAAATTTCACGGATCCCGTCGATTAACGATAAAAGAAAAGGATAAAAGCAAGTTCAAAAGCTTCCCGAGCCACTCTCACGACCCAACGGTGATGGGCTTGCGTTTATGACCCATGGGCCGACTGCAATGGCGACCGCAGGCCCAAATTTTCCAGGCCCGCATCTGTGCGTCAGAATCGGATGGAGATGAACTAACCTCAAATTTTCCAACAAACTCTCTCTCGACTGGCCTTTGCGCGATCTTCATCTGGGAGTTTTGAGTCAATTCGAGGTGTGAACACGCGAAGGATTGAACGATTCGACTGGTTTGTGGAGAGTTTCCTGGCGAAGTAGGCGATGTAAGTATTGCTTAAATTTGCCAGATTTCGTGCATTGTTCAAGCTTCCGGCGGTCGATCGTGTCTTTGCAATGCGGACGATCCTGTCTAGAATGGCGAATTGTGGAGGCTGTTGGGAACTTGTGTCTCTGAGAATGTGAATCGTTGGGGGACTTGACTTCTCGTGGATTGATTTCGATCATTTCCTGCTGAAAGAAGGGGACGGGAAGTTGGGGGTTTCGATAGGAGGACATGACAAGTAAAGTCTGGAGATGGATTTTGGGGTTGATATACATAGTTGCCGTCGCCACCATTTGGATCGCCGCTAGTTATGCAGTTCAATCCGTGGTTGATTCGGGAGTTTCGCCTTTCCTTATCACGTATATATGCAATTCGTTGTTCATCATTTACATTCCCATCTTTGAAATCGGGCGCCACGTAGAGGATAAGTATGGAAGCTTATGGTTCTGGTGGAACAGGAAGAGTGATGACGGTAGCCCTTTGAAAGGATCGGGGGAGTCGGAGAAGGCAATTTTACTTGCCCAAGGTGATTTGACCGCGAAAGTTGATGATCCGGACCCATCCACGTCTGCAGAGGAAGGCGAAATAGTTCATCATGCGGAAGATGGTTATTTAGGATCTGAATGCAAGAGTGAAAGTGCTTTGCAGGATCCAGGTGTAATGTGCGTAGATGCTGACAAGGGAGTGGATGCTAAGGGGCGTTGGACAAGGATGAGAGTTGCGAAAGTCAGCCTTCTCATTTGCCCATTTTGGTTCTTTGCACAGCTCACTTTCAATCTGTCCCTAAAGTACACTAGCGTCACGGTACTAGTATTTTCTTAAGTGGGTTTCCTTGCCTAGTTTTTGCATATGTTTCCATCCTTGTTATTTTATTGGTTTCATTGACTTGTTTTTTTTGCAGTCAAACACTATCTTGAGCAGTGCATCAAGTCTGTTCACCTTTTTGGTCTCTCTTGCATTCTTAGGAGAGAAATTTACCTGGGTAAAGCTGATCAGCGTTCTTCTTTGCATGGGAGGAACAATCATTGTTAGTGTGGGTGACTCGGAGACAAATTCTTCTGTGAGAGCAACTGCAACCAAACCACTTCTTGGAGACATCCTTGCTCTTGTCTCAGCTGCTCTGTATGCTGTATATATCACCTTGATCAGGCAGAAACTACCTGATGATGATGATGAAAAGCATGGTCAAGCTAGCATGGCTCAATTCCTTGGATACCTGGGGCTGTTTAACTTCGTGATATTCCTTCCCGTTGCCCTTGTGCTTAATTTTGCTAAGCTGGAGCCATTTACTAACCTCAACTGGCAGCAGGTTGGTCTAATTGTTGGTAAAGGTGAGTAAAAAGATGCACAATTTGACTCCTTTTCTTGATTTTCGTTTTAGTCATCTAAAATGTGCTATGCTTTTACTGAAGAGAGAGAGAGAAAGAGAGAGAGAGAGAGAAAGAGAGAACAGTGGTTAGGTGGTTTACTTGGTTTTGATCATATTTTTAAGGAACTTGCAGTTGCTTGTCGAATTTCTTCTCTCTCTTGTTTTTGATATGATGTTTGAAAATGAAGGGAAAAGAAATAGAAGCAAGTTGAGGGAAATGCATAGTTAGGTTGTTCAGATGGGGAGGAAGGAAAAGGCAATAAAAAAATCCAAATAGAGAACAGAAATAACCTCAATAAATTCACTTTATGTCATGAGTCCCATCCTCCTCCCCCACCCTCGCCATTTTTTTTTTTTTAAAGAGTAGGCCACCTTTTCCGTAATGCAGTCTGGGCATTCCCTTCCATGTCCTCCCACTTTGTTGAGAGCCTGGGGGTAATCACTTCCCTGATGTTATTTTCGCTTCCTTCTTATTTGTGTCACCCAAGCAAGATAAACATCTGTTGGTATATATTTTGTTTGCTCTCCTCCCTTCTTTATTTTTTTTTTTTGGGTGGACTATTGGAATTTTCATGATCATACCTACATTCAGGTGTATACGCAAGTCAGACGCCAGAATATATACTCTTATCAGCACTTGTAGTTTGCTGCAGATTATATATCACAGAGTAGTCATTGACAAGAAAATGGTGGGTGGTTGCTAAACCTGTAGTTATGTTGACATGCTTACCGCCAATTGTTCAGGCACTTCTAAGATACAACATCATGCATTCCTTGGTGCATGCATGTATTCGATCAGGCATATCTTTGGAATGCATGAGCACAACTTGCATCCTGATAAGATTTAGCCTAGTTTGTTAAAAGTCAGCCTTAGAAGTTCCTAGAGTTTCAAAGTTTGATTTGGGTTGACATGGCCCTAACCACTCAAAAAAGAATTACTGCGCCTTTTCACTAATCATGTGTAGGGATATTTTATGCATGTGTATCGATAATTATTTTGCTATGTCGAAGAGGAATTTCTAGCTATAAAGAATTAGTGAAAGCTTCCTGGTGCTAAGTGAGGTTACTGTAGTAGGTTGAAAGCTAGGTTGGGAAGAAAAGGTAGGGGAAGGGAAGGAGCTGATGGTTGTGTTTGGAGTGAATAAATTCTGACAAAGGATATGGAGAAGTGATATTTTTTACTTAGCATTTATTAATTGCTGCAAAGTAGACTCAGATTGCTGGCATACTACCAATGGAATATGGGACAGCTGCATGATGGATACAGCTTTTATTTGGGTTATTGATTATGTAATTTATAGAGTTACTTAGCCAGGTTATTTCCTAAAAATTTAGCAATTTCTGCTTTCTTGCAAATGGGAGCTCTATCCTTCAACTGCAAATCTTTTTGGAGGCAAAGAAGGTCATGGCCTTCTAAAATTGATCTCAATGACTTGATTCAAATGAAGGGATAGAATGGCAATGATTGTGTAATTTGTGTAGTAACATGCTTACATTTGACTTTTTGTGGACAGAGAGATAATATCTTCCACCTGACGACATTTGATTTGAGATTATGTTGATTTATAGTTTGAGCTGTTGAATTTGCCAAAATATGCTGAAAGTTTCAACTCACTGATCTGCTTCTTTTCCCCTTTCCCAATTCATACTCAGGTTTGTTAGATAATGTGCTGAGTGATTACTTGTGGGCCAAGGCCGTCCTTCTAACTACCACCACAGTCGCAACTGCTGGTCTTACCATACAAGTTCCATTGGCAGCTGTTATAGATACACTGACAGGCGAAGCGCCTCATCTCATGGATTACCTTGGCGCTATTGCAGTCATGATCGGATTTGCGGGCATCACTATACCTTCGGATGCTTTCAGCAGATCAAAAGAAGCTAGTGTTGGTCTCGAAAATGTAGATGACGGAAGCCGAGACTCTGCTGCTTTGCATTCTGAGATATCAGGTGCAGTTTCCTAGCACGAGGTTCCTGAGCTGACAATGCGATTCTTCGTGTAAAGATATACGATGCCACTGTTCAAAGGAACAGTTTTTTAAGAGAATTAAACTTCTCGTTCCCGGTCTATGACTCCATCCATCAGCTACCCCATGAGACTCTCTCCATTATCGCAGTCATAAATCAGGCAAATGTGGAACTGCTTATGCTCTGAAAGAATACAAAATGACTTCGCAACCTCAGTCGAGAAGTCTTTCCTGGTCGTCTAGGGCCAGTGTACATTTAGATGAGACAGGAGGAGCCCTCTAAAGAGAATGAGTTAGATCAATCTGTGGAACAGTGAATCTCAGATGTAGTGGTGATGTACGGTTTTCCATTGAACTATTGTAATTGAAGAACTATCAACTGCCCAAATAAATGTGGATCATTTAATTGATTTTCAGTAATTATGAAGATCCCCATCTTGATCTCTGATTTGAATGCGAGCTATGCTTTCCAACACATCTTTAAGTTTTGGGTAGTTATGAAATTTCGCAATGCATGCATCGCATACTTTAAAGTAGGGTTATCGAAATGGGTCATGAATTTGTATCTAAATGGATTGGCAAAGTATCGATTATGCTTTCAACTCAACTTGAGAAATAACAAAATCAAGGAATAATATTAAAATATTTTCATATAATTCATGGATTAAAATGAACATATATTAAAATTTCAAAGATCATGTCAAATAAATTAAAAATTTACTATTCATATTGCACATGAAGCTAAAGTTTATAGATTATTTATACTATTACCCCAATTTTCTTTATCAATGTGGGTTGAGTTGCACATATAGAATCAGAAATTCATGCTTTGCAATGAATTATCACCATGGATCAATCTCTTGAAGCATGTGCTAGGCCCTCGGATTTACACGCCCATTAGACTCTATCAATCCAATCGCAAGCTAAAGAGAACACATCGAACTCGAGTTCATGAGATGCTTTTAATGAATGTAGACTAAATATCGTAATTTGCTTCAGTTTGATCAATCATCTTCACAGTTCAATTTTCCAGGTTAAAGGCATCGTGGCAGCGTCGCGATCTGGGACTGAAGCCACTTAAGTTATACGCACAGCCTCTTCGATTGACGTGCATGGGGAACAACGATGTCTTGGTAGGAACCATAGAAACACGCCCACGGGCCCTCAAAGTACAGGGAAAAAACACGAAGTGCAAATGCAAGGTTCCTTCGTGCTCTCCACCCACTCATCAGCCATTCAAAATCAAACGCGTATTTTGAACTAAAGAAAATGTCTCCATTGATGATTCAATCGATGAAATCAGTTACATTAGGGTGGAACCGACCGATTCCGTATCATGATTAATCGATCACTGTGTGTCCACAGCATCAGCTGATGAAGTAAGCACACTTTTTCCAAATAACGAGGATGTGCCTGGTCTTTCAATTCTCCTTTTTTAGCTTGACATGGCGACATTCATGTGTCCGTATCTTTGCATCACCCTCTTGGTAGCAAGTGCAGCAGCTTCACTCGCGCGCAGTGTTCCACTTGCCATAATCGCCGCGAATTCTGCAGTGATCTCCTCCTGCACCTTGCTCCGTGCATCCCCGAGAAGATCTCCTGGTACAGGGCCGACTTTTGCAGCAGGAGTGTCCCTCACGGCTGGGGCTTTTTCTTTTCCATCCTTGGTCTCCTTGGCGCACTCCTCAGATTGCTGTTTCTTATCAGCATCTGTGGCTTTGGTTTTCTTAATGGGTGCACCGGGAGTACTGCCAGAGGACTTGCTAATGTTGGGGGTCGATGATGGAGGCCTAAATTGTGGAACTTGAGGAACAGCTCCCGCTTTCAGAGTTGTCTCCAAATTCTGTATCATAGGCACTGCAATAGGGGAATCCAAAGCATGTTATTCAATGGCACACGTTCACAGGCAGCAAATCTTCGTGACACAATTTAGAAATCCCAAAACCACCATGACGAACCAAACAGTAAGCAAGAACATCCACAATAATATATAAGGAACTAGAGCACGTTGATCTCCACGATGATTGCCTGACTTGAAAACTTTCATCTTCCACGCCTTCAATTTAATCCCTCACAAACAGGGAATAATTCAAGGGGGTACCTCATCCTAGAAAAGTTCCACGGCAATATTTTACGCACCTATCACTCTCTCCCCTCTCATAATTTTAAAAAGAAAACGAAAAGACAGTCTTTTCCTCCGTGATTATGCCTACACAGACAATCTTTATCATGCTTTCACCCACCACCAGATGGATAATCCCATGTTGTCCCCCCAAAAAGAGACCAAGTACACCCAACTAATATCACATGCAGAAATCTCCCAATTTCATAGAGGATCTACGGTCATCGCAACACACCAGATGATCACCCAAGACACTGAGGAATATCAGATAATAACATACAACTTGTGGATATGGTGGAGACTATATCCAAACTCAAGATCACAGGGAGAACAGGACAGGCTTTTACTGAAGAGCTCCGATAACATAGATTTCTAGTTGAAGCACAAAGCTAGGATGGTGCGACAGCATGTCACATCAAACCAATTCCTTTAGTTTATGAAAAGGGGAATTAGAATACAATCAAGGGAGCATCTGTCCAGAAACACTAGAAATAGAAATCAAGTATATAACACAGTGAAAATGAACTTACGTATCAAAGCACCCATTGGGCTACTCATGACCTCATTAGGAAGCTGCAAAATATAGTCTGGAATGGATGAACCCACTAAAAATTGGGCTACCTCATTGCTGAAGTTGTTACAATTGTGAGTGAGCAGACTGTATGTTTCAGCTGTGTATCGAGGACTGATCTCCTGTAAATAAATCTCGAATACATCTTTTGGCACATGGGTGACACCCAGATCTACGACGCGAATGGGAGTACCATATGGAGTTGTCCCAACAGGAGCATGTTGGATACCTCCTCCAAAATAGTATTCATTACCATACACTACCACTCCAGTGTGCCTGCGTTCGAATAAAAATTAGAAATCATTGATGTCAGTAAGAAAAAGGGCTCTTTGTACAGGCCTTTTCTTTTATTGTAAAATGAAAGGCATGTAAATGTTGCCCCACTTGCAGTAAAAAAAAAACAGATTAAATGTCTAACATTTACAGCAGCGATCAGTTGACACATGAGGACAATCGTGCTTGGTCTCACAAGTCGCTCACCCATTCATGACGAAATAATAATTTCTAGCTGACTAACACCTGAACCTTTAATTGATTCCTCCTTCGATGATTAATGCAGCCTATTGCAGAGCAAATAGACACCAACTATAAAGAACCCCTCACGCAGAAAAAGTACTCACATATCATCAAGAAACATCTTCAAGATTTATTGCTTGGAGCTTGTGCACCCAGATGCAGCATTTTCATGAGAACAAGACAAGACTAAACAAATAGACGTCTTTTACTCCTCCAACTGCAATCTACTTACCAAATGCCCTCAATCGCCTTCCCCAAGAATGACGTAGAAAGTTGTCGAGCTAGACCTTGGCTCAGGTCATAAACATTCAAAGAAACCCTGTGAACCTCCTGCCAAATTCAGAATGGGTTACTACATGCACACGATGTACCGACAGATACCAGAAACCAACATATGTCACTGAAACTTGCCGTATACCTCAGCCATTTCAGTTCCAAAACCCCAGAATATGAACGGCAGAAGTGGCACCTACAAGGACTAAACAAATCAAAAAACCAACATCATTAAAACCAGCACTCCAGCTATGCCAGTAACAAAGCAAAGCCTCACAAGTCACAACTACACAAAACCCAACTACTGTTGTCTATAAATACTGCATCACAATGCGGCTAGATTTTTGGTAAAATTAGTCGAATGACCAACATCGTTTTACACCTTTCAGAGTGCTCCTCCAGACTCTACCAATTAAAGCATCCAAGATTCCACAAAGAAAATTGTCAGGTCTAAATTTTAAATTGAACCAAGAGCATTCTGGAAAAAAAAAAAACTGAAGGATGACAGGGGAAGACTACAAAACAAGCACAGTTTTATGAGTTTAGAAATCTGAAGGAAGAAATCCCAAACAAATAATTAGCAAACATTACAATGCCAACGCTTCTCCAAAGCCGGATGCAGCCTCCATAGGCATGCAAGAAGAATAAAAGAGATCACCCGCGACAAGCCATCTGATCTAATTATATAAATAAAACCAATCACTCTGTGGGACGGTATTCTGCCATACGCTACAAATAAAGCTTTGCAGTCGGGTCGTATGCCAAGCCCAAGATGACGTTGCAATCAACCAAAGAGAACCGACTCTTCTTGAAACCACATTCGCCGCACGGCTACCTAACACGAACTAGAGAAACGAACCACATCACCGCCACCGCCTAAGCAATCGTCGGCTTAAATTCCGCCGCCCCCAACCCAATACCCCCCACGGCCGCACCCAATCGGGGGGCGAGCAACATACGCGCGGCCCGCGACTTCGCTCATCGCGCATCCAACCGCACGAATTTGCGCAACAACAAACAGGAACGCGTGACGCGTACACAACGAAGAAAATATAGAGCTTCACGCAGGAAACGAAAGACCAAATCTTTTCACCGCCGGACGCAAAAACCGGTCAACCCGAGAGCGACTCGAAAAGGAAGGAGCTTCAATTCAGATCAAGAAACGGAAACCCCTCCTCGAACAGAATGCGTCCGTCCAGACCCCCGCGAGTCGCCTCCGATCGACGCGACCGGTCGAAAGAACATAGCCAGGACTGCCACGCAGGACTCGATCCAGAGAGAGAGAGAGAGAGACAGAGACAGAGACAGAGACAGAGAGAGTACCTGAGAGGGAGAGAGGAAGCGAAGCGGGGCCAAAGGCAAGCGGCGGGGAGAGAGAGAGAGAGAGAGAGCGGCGGAGGACGACGCGAGAAGCTTTGATGGCCACAAACGCGGGAGGGAGGAAACTGACCCGGAGATTCGGGAGACCTCCCAGCCATTTCTTATAACGTCGTCGGGGGGACTCTTCTAGAACCTCCCTTTCCTCTTCTGCTTACCTCGCACGCCTTCCACGACTTTATGTAACAAACAATAATTATAATAATATTTTCTAGAATCATTTTTTTTTCATAAAATAAATGGAACTTCAAAATATAAATATTCTTTTTATGAAATAAAGCCCTCCTTAATTTTAATTAATCGTGTGAATTTCATGTATTGATGTGATTTTTATTTTCAGCCTTTTGACCGTTTCTTTTTTCTCATCATCCGTTTCCGTTGGCCCTCTCTCCCTCCGCGAAGCTTCTGCTGCATTCCCAGGGATTCGGCACTTTGACCAAACGAGGGCCCTCTCGAGCTTTCTTTCCCGGATTCATTTTGACTTTGTTATTTTCCTTTGACTACCTACAAAAGCGCAAAAAAAAAAAAAGAATTATTTTTTTGACATAAATGATCTATAAAATTTAACTTAATATTTAATATGGTTCATTAACCTGTAATTCATTCGACGTGTATAATTCATGAACTTCTAATTTATTTAAAGTAATCCATGGACGGTTAATATAAATTTAATATCTATAATTTAATTTGCTCAAACGACAAATCAGAGGTAATTAGATTATCTTTTTATCTACCTCGTTTGAAAATGGATGGAAAAAAAAATTAAAGTGTCGATATGCCTATCTTATTAGATGACATGGGTAGTCGCTTCCATAGTATATAAGTCGAGATCAAATTAGATGAGTATATCACAATAAATAATAAATAAATAAGATGAAAAAAAAGTTAAATAATATATATATATATACCCAAGAGTAAGGTTACGTCACCCGTTTCAATCAGAGTCGGTCGACTCGAAACAGATGGAGAATGACCGTATTGGGCCTCAAGAGAATCTCCGAGAAGGCTTTCGCGTGCGCTTAGTGTAGAAACTTCACATCTTAATCCTCCCTTAAAAAATTTCGACCTTGGCGTGCGCTAGGTTCATCACCATCTTCGCCGCCGCCTCGCCGATCTCGTCATCTCTCCGCCTGCCCTCTTCGCCGCCGTCCCGGGTGCCGGCTCAGGATGGAGGATCGATCGGTGCCTGTACAGGACGCGGAGCCCGAGGAGATCTCCGAATCTTTCATTTGCTGCGTTTGCCTGTGAGCGCTCTCTCTGTTTTCGCTCTTTCCTTTTCTCCGGCCCCCGATTGGCACGTGGCGAGGCTACCATGTCTCCGCCCGTCCGGAAGATGGAGGTACTCGCGTTTTGATCGCGCGCCTGTGTGTTGCGACTGTCCGTGTTTTCGTGCCGATTTGGCTAAATCTCGCGTGTGTAGGCGATTCTGTCTTGCGGTTTTCGCGAGGATGATTTTTTTTTTACCACCGCGTGCGCTCTTGGGCGAGAATCAGTTTGCTTATTGACGCTGAAGTTACGCGGACGGGGAAAGGGGGAAGCTGAACTGGTGCAAGAAGGCATATATGACTTGCGCTTTCTCGCTTAGGTGTTTCGAGAGCATGATCGAGCTCTTGAAATTGCCTCGGTGGGGTTGATTTCGGCGCTATAGACGATGTGGTTGTCAGAAAAGCCAGATTTTGATGGAGGGCTCCGGTAACAGGAAAACTATAAAATTGTGGCTTCTTTTTTTTCTTTCCTTCATGGAGCATCCTTCCCATCGTCTCTATGACGAGGGTATGATGATAAATACCATAAATAAAGTGTCTGTCTTGATGCTGATTTTTGAATTCCACAGTTTGGTCTTCAATTGGAGGTTTCATTATGTTTTCCTTGGGCCTTCTTTTATTGCGAACTGGCTCTTCATCTGATAATATTTAGCTGAAATGCTTAGATGATAATAATCCAAAATCTGTGATGACTGGCATGGCGCTTTCATTCGTGGTTCGCTTTTTTTATCTTGTTGTACCAGAAGGTGAGATTTCAACTATGGCAGTCTCATCGAATTGGCAGTGGAATTCTTTCCCCCTGTGGTTTTTTTGGATGTTCTCAATCGCACGATCATGTATTGCGGATAAAGTTAGCTGCTGCTTCCTCAGTTTAAACAATTAGATCCTATGCCTGCGAATGATGATGGTTTTATTAAAATAATACAATTTATCACTCAATATGAAGGTCTAGCTTCTAAACTACTCATGTGGACAACATAAGAAACAAACTCCAATCGCGACAATGACGATCATTCTTTAAGAAATTGCACCATGAAATGCCTGAACCTGCATTTGTATCATTGGGTTTGGGACCTGTCATACTCTTTTTCCTTTTTTATATGTCACCTTAATGTCACTGGTAAGCTTATTTGAGCAGCTATTCGCTGTTATACTTGGAGAGCCTGTTTACCGATCTTTTCTCATCTTGACCCAGGGACCTTCTTTACAAGCCAGTCGTATTATGTAAGGAGCTTCTCTTTTCCACAAACACATGGAAGTTTCTCTATTTGCTTATTAACAAATTGGTGGTTTTCTCTGATGCAGCTTGTGGCCATATTTCCTGTTTCTGGTGTGTACATTATTCAATGAATGGTGGACGGGAATCCCAATGCCCAATTTGTCGGCAACCATACCTTCACTTTCCCCGCATCTGTCTGTTACTTCACTCTTTGTTGCTCAAGTTGTATCCCGATTCCTTTGAGAGAAGGGAAAATCTAACATTAGGTGAGTTTTCTATGTCCACGTGACTGCTCTTAGCTATATAGAATACCTGGAGAACAACGTTGCCCTTGAAAAGGACTTAGCCTAACTTATTAAATTTTATGATCGATTTATGTCGAGGAGGGATTTATTGATTGGTTCTGTGAAAAAGGATGTAGAAGCCCAGACTTGCTGTAGAGTTCACTTCTTCTCCACATCTTATCGCTGAGTGAAGCAAAGCTTAGCTACTTAGAAACCAAGTGGTGGTACTTGACCATTGGACCTTTGCACTCCATATTTTCCAAATTACTTCTTATATAATATATGGACTAAATGCTTGTCAATTAGATAAGCTTTAGAATTTTCTCATGCAATGTCTATTTTGTTCTATGTGCTAAATGGGACCTTAAGTTTAGAAGTATCAGTGGCACTAAGCGGGTGTTGGAGTGTATGCTTAAAGTACTGTCCATGCAGTTCTAAATGGTTGTCCTATTTTATCGAATGAGTATCAGGTCTGCTCCTTGTCTATATTGAAGCAATTAAACAACCTGGTGAGGTTTGTGAGAATGTGCCTTGGAGGATGGTTGCTAACAGCTTCCGCTTAAGCTTGATGGCATTTTCTTGTCCCATTTAATCATGGATACAAGGATCATAATTTCCACTGGTTATATAATTCTTCGTAGATTTTTCTACTGGCTTAGCATTGTTGAAATATTGCACAAATGAACTTTCCTGAGATCCTTTCCCCCAACCTTTGTCTACTTCAGAGGAAGAAAAGCGAATCAGAACTTTCTCTCCACAGTTTGATGCTCGTGTGTGGAGATCAGGCAATGAGGAAGAACAAGAGCTATCCATTTTTTCACAATCGGGCATGACGTGTCTGGGCCCTCCTAACTCATCTATTGACACTGGTTCTTCTACAAAAGGTGAACCCTGTGCAAGTAAGGTGCAATCGGGGCCTGTTGCAGCTTTTGATGGAAACAGTTCAAGCAGTACCCAAAAAGACTTGGAACGAAAGAATGGTATGCCTGTTGAAAAGGAGAACGGGCGTCTAGTTGGCTCAGACAAAAGCTGCAAGCAGATTACAGTATCGGATGTGCTCTGCGCGGAATGCAAGCAATTGCTTTTCCGTCCCGTGGCTCTTAATTGCGGCCATGGTATTCTTTACATTTAGTTTCGTCTTCTAGGTTCAGATATTGTTTTCAAATTTAAAATTGTAAATTATATTCGTCCTAATTCCTCTTTTTGGTGTTATGCATTTCCAGTATATTGTGAATCTTGCATTGTGAATGTGGCTGATGAAAAGATCAAATGTCAAGTTTGTCAAAGCCGACATCCAGGGAGATCACCAAAAGTTTGTTTGGAGCTGGATCACTTTTTGGAGCATCAATTCTCTGAAGAATATGCTTTGAGGAGATCAGATGCATGGCATAGACTGACTATCTCAAAGAATGGTAGCTGAAAATCTTGTTTGTTTTGCAGCTCTGCATTTTATCTAGTTCAGAGTTCAATGGTTTATTTCCAGACCGTCATGACATGTAGCTTCAATCATCATTCATTTCCATTTATAATATATGAGATGCCACAATGGTTGTGGTGTTGTGTTAATAGGTAATAGTGAAGGTGATCAGCAACAAAATAATTCATCATTGTCAACTGGAACTGCAATGACCCATTGGGGAGCTGGCTGCGATTACTGTGGGGTAAGCTTTTTATCTTTCTCTGTCTCTTTTAATCAAAATGCATAATGCTTTTCTTTTTGTATTTACTGAGCGGAAGGAAAGGATTTCAATTATCTTGAACTTAATTTGTTAGCAAGTGGTTTTCTGACATTGGCAAAAGATTATGGATTCAGGCATCTATGTGGTTCAATATGGAACTTGATACTAATCTTTCAAATGATCTTGTTTTGCTATCAAAATATTCGTCATTGTTGTAACTTTTCATTCCTTTTTGTGCAGATATATAAGTTTTGATTGATTCCATGATTATCTTGCTATGTTTCGGTATTGCAGGCTTTATAGCTGTAGTGGAATAATATATTCGGTGTGCTCAATAGCATGCATAAGTGGTGAAATAAACATTTAACATACATTGAAATGCTAAGTTTATAATTCTCCTTAGCGATCTGCATATTTTGAATGCGGGGTGTTTTGCTTTTGGCCCCTCTATATCTTTGCTTCCCAATCGGTTGCAGCGGATGGTGTAACTGAACTTTTGGCCTCAGTGTGACCAACCAAATTTTTATTTCAACTCATGGAAGTGACAAGTCAGTATTATTAAGTTGGTTATGTTGGATTGTTTTAAGTGATATTCTTTGATGTGGATGTACAGATGTATCCTATAATCGGGGATAGATACCAGTGTCAGGATTGTGTTGAGCGTATTGGCTTTGATCTCTGTGGAGATTGCTACAATTCTCGTTGCACGCTTCCCGGCCGTTTCAACCAACAACATCGACCAGAGCACAAGTTCAGACTCATAAAGCCGAGCACCATGTTGAGGCTGGTAACGGGGCAGCTGGGTATTGGCTCCACTGCTCTCATCCTCTCTAATAACGGTTCCGAAGATGGAGTCCCATTGACTTCTCCTGCTTCCCCGAGTGATGTTCAGGAAGATGCCGAGAACAGTCTGGCAATTTCCTTTGTTCTTGAAGATGATGTGGATTCAGAACATGAGAACGATTCCCAGTCTAACTGAAGGCCCCGTCTTGGGAACTCCAGTCAACCAATGCCATGAGTGCTTGGGGATGGACATGGCACTTGGAGTGGAGCAAACTGAATCTGCGATGACGATAATAGCGGCTTGAGCTTCCCTTGGGCTCTTACGAGTTGCAGCCTCTGCCTGTTTTCTTGTTACAAAGAGGTAAGGAGACATTGCGAGAGGGCTTTCCGTTGAGTGCTGGTGCGCCCCTCCTCACAGTCGAAAACTCTTGTTGAAGCGTGGAATCCGGTCGTCCATGTAGCGGAGGTGCGTTGTTGTGTGATGTTCACAGTAACTCGATGACATTTTACATTGTAAAATGCAAAGCTGTATATTTCCATGATGATCTCGCCAGCTCTATTTTCTGCAGCTGGATTTGTGGTGTAGCTCTCTCGAGCTTCTATTGTGCATGGTCATCTGGACTAAAGATTATCTGCAACTGTTGATCATGCGCGACCCATTGAAAATCAACGCGATCGACGATCTAATAAGTTTTGGCCCGTGCGATTTAAGGACGATCGGATCTCTTGTATGCTTTGCATGCTTATTTTCCTGGGACCAACGATGAAATTGCAGCTTGTGCTCACTGTCGATATGAGAATTTCTGCAGCACCTGGCGTGTAACACATCACAAAACGTCCGTCATGTATGCCTAAGAAAATTGCGATGACACGTCATATAGCATATTTACGATGTCACATCATGTACCAATACAGGCCTGCAATTTTACGTATATCGCGCTTTTGTGATTTAAATTTTGTTATCTATACGTTTTGCCTTCAGGCTTTATAGCCTTCTCTATAAGTGAAACCTGTTGTGACCATCAACAATTTAATAAATCATAGAAGTTTACAGTACATACGATTTTTCAATGGTTAACAATAAAAAAAGGCTTGTATTGAAAATAATTTGTCCAGGGTCTGAATTATAATATTTGACATATCTATTGAAGGTATGTTTAGTAACATTTACATTTGTACAAACAATTTCTGCCTAGAAATAGTTCTTTCTATTTATACTACCAGATACTTGACATGGCCCTTCTCTTCCAAGTCCATCACAAGGGAAATGGGAATCAAGAAGAAGAAAAAACAAATATGTTTGGCACGACCTAAAAAAAAATTTGTGACATGACCGGTGACCGACTAGAGACGAGGGCCAACTAGACTTGATCTCAATTAGATTCGGCAAGGTCAAAGCCTCATCTAGCCACCATGAAGTTGGTCCTACCATGGCTAGGCGAGGTCAAGCTTCGTTGGTGACTAGGCAAGATTGAGCCTCGCTGGCCTTCGTCTTTGGCTAGTTGTCGGCTATACGGCAATGGTTAGTGACCAGCTAGAGGAGGAAGAAGAAATGAGGGAAAAAGAAAAAGAAAAAGAAATGGACTTATTTCTCCTTTTATTTTCAAGACCAAAAGGTAAATCTTTTGGTTCTTATTTCTATTTCAATTTTATTCCCTGGTTACGGATCTATTCTAATGAATATAAAAATTAAAAGACACACGCATAGATTCCTCTTATTGCTATGTTCTACAAACAAAAGCATAGAAAAACAGAGAAACAAAAAATTTATTAAACGCATCCTAAATCTTCCAAGCTCATCTCTTTTTAACTCAAGAACCCATTGCGACATATGTCACTAATGCGCAGTGTATCTATCAATATAAAGAATGCAAAATATTATATGAGTGACTAATTCTCGAGATCCATCATGAAAAAATGAAAAACAAAGAAATCGAATATCCTCAATTATGTTGGATACAATTTGTTTGCGCGTACTTTTATCTCGAGGTAGTCACCGGTCTTTTAGTGTCTGAAAACATAAATTGGTGTCGGCCTTAATTTACTGAGGAATGTAAAGGATCCTATACCATTTATATGTGATTAATCGATAATGAACTCCAATTGATTCATTGTCATGTAAGTGTAAATGTAATAATAGTTCATTGATTTTTAATTTGTGTAACGTCATCCTGAAATTTTTAGTTTATTTAATATTTCTTTCGAACTTCAGTCTAATACGTAATGTTATCCGTGAGGTTTTAATTTCTTCTAGACCAAAATTCATAAATGATATTACATATTGAACTAAAATTTTAAAAGCATCCATTCCAAATTTCTTTTTTTTTCTCCTTGATAATATCATGGTCCCTTAAAATTGATCGAGACGAGAAGAGTTGTCATGGGATCAACGTAGAGGTGATCGGTTCCCCGGCTAGTCCGATTATCCCCCAGAACCGAAAATGAGACCGATTGGACTGGACCAACTAATCATAGAATTGAACTGGATCGAGCCAATCGGTCCGGTCCAGTTCATGGGCGATCCAATGGGATCGAGAGGGGGGGAGGAAGAGAGAGAGAGTGCGAGACAAAGGGCGTACTAGACTTAGTTAGAGCGACAAAAAATCTTGACTTTCGACTAACTGAGGAGTGGAATCTAAAGGAGGAAATGAGAAAGATAATGAGACGGAGGGAACTCATAGAAAGGGAAAGTGAGTCAGTTATAATTTTGATCAAGATGATCTGATTCGGTCCCGCCCTCTCTGGAATCGACAATCGAATCGTTTGGGAATCGATTTCATTTTTAAAAACGCGAACCAAACCAAAAGTCCGAAGAATATGACAAATCCGATCAATCCGGTCTAATCCGAGCGATTTACGGATTGAGCGAATCATTGTGCTCGGCTCTAGGTAAGCGGTGGCACGCGGTTTGGGAATATGGGGCTCTTCTGTGCCGAAGCTTTGATGAGAAGTAATGAGGAACGGGCGTGACGTGGACGTTTATCCCTGCATAATCAAATGATTAACGATGAGGCCTCTGATTAGCATCGGTACGAGAGCAATAATCATGTTTCATCAGACATGTGGGTGCTTCAGGAGATTCCCCTAGGAGTTTGCAAAAAGGCTACATCCGACGAGATTTAAAGGTCGTTTGATTGCTGCGCGGTGTCCCCAGTGATTAATCATTAATCTCACTCAACTTGCAGAACTTTCAGATATTTGCTCATAATGGAGCCTTGAATGAAAAGAAGATTTAAAAATATTTTTTTTTTTCAAAAAAGTGAAATTTGACGAGGGTGATTAATTTGTAATCCACCCATTTTTTTTATTAGGTTGATGCTGTCCGTCGGATTAAAGAATAGATAATTTTCTAGCCAAGTTTGAAATTTATGTATTCTTGATTCGATATTTTAGGGGAACAATTATATGGGGGAGAATTTCGATAAGTGCAGTGAATTCGAGTTGTTTTTCTTATAGGATTTCGGAGCACGCATCGTTACAAAAGAAATGCCAGTGTAAGGGTTTTCCTTTGTTAAAAAAAAAGTTACATTTTCTTGTGAAACGGTTCTTCATAGTTAAGCCGATTTAAGGGCAAATTCAGCTATGAAGATCTCCATTCATAATGCTTGATTTCGTGACTTTCGAATCTTTTTTTTCTCTTCTGTGGAAATTTCGCTATGCTCTTTCTTATAACAAAAGCAACAGCCTCGATAGCAACGCTCACTCCTGGTGAAGAGCACGGACAATTTTTGAGACGACATTCAAAGATTCGATCTAATTTGAATTCGCATATCGATGGTACAGTTATTGTTCTTGGTTTCTTGTCCTTAGATAAGTTTGGGACGATAAACTTATTTGACAAATGCCCTTAAAATTTCTGTTCTCGATATGAAAAAAAAAAAAAGGTCGGGGATGGATTTCGGATAAAATTTCTTGTGTTTTCTATTTATCGAACGAAAATGCACAATACAAGAAAAAGAGAAAATTGATTTTTACTCGTGTCTCAAACAAGAAAGGAAAAATCGAAAATGAAAAATCGATTTTACCAAACACGTTTTTTCAAAAATCATTTATTAAAAAAATTCATTTTAAAAAATATTTAAGGAACGGGAATGATTAGCAAACTCACCCTAGGCATTTTTAAAGGCCGAATTGAAACGACACCGCAATTGATAAAAGCAACCCGAGTCGAGCTGCCAGTTGGACAGGGGCGGGCTTTAGGAGTTGGGATTGGCGAGGCGTGAGGATTGGGCGGGAAAAGATTCCTCGAGAACCGTTCGTCCGTACGAGAATTAATTGAGGTTTTGGCGTTTTTTAATGACATCGGAATTTGGGAATCGAGGTAATGGATTTGTTGGCTTGAAAAGAGAAAAAAGGAAAAAGGAAAAAGGAAAAGCCCTAATTTTTTAGTCGCCCAATTGATTTTTTTTATGTCGCCCTTTTGGACGACATGATTGTCTTGTCTTGATAAGTGAGCCACCAATCAACCTTTCCCCCCGCCCCCCCTACCTTTCCTTTTTATCTTTTTCCTTTTCTACATAAATATGGATATATAATATGTGTATATATGTATGTATATATATGTATATGTATATGTATATGTATATGATCGATCTGATCATGCGTGACGCGAAAGAAAGAACGTATACAAAATGATAACTTTTTTTTATTTAACTGATGAGTAATGCACGGCATAAATTTTCATCTTATTCGTCTCCTCTATCTTCTCAGATAGTTGCTCATTTTATTCTTATCCATAATTATCCAACTTCCCGACTTTACAATTGAGCACAGCGCATGAAGTCGAAACCCCGAAGAGATTGGTTGGATTGAGAGAAAGACGAGAGTTTCATCAACGCTAACGGACTATTCATGTTTGTTTGAAGTAGACCAAAAAGAGCATTGACCATTGTGGCTTGGAGAAATAAAATAAATATAAACATACCCTCGTATTACTTATTAACTTATTAAATAACGAAGGAAAACATCTTATGTTATGTTCATTGTGACACATTAATTCAATATTTTTTTAAACCAAAAGTTCTAAACTTGTACTTACGTGATGTATTTATTCCAGATTTTTAAGTCACGGAAAATCATAAATTTACATCAATATGACACGTTTATCTAAAGTTTTATACATGTCATGGGAATACATATATTGAGATTTTGGTGTAACGAGAAGAATTTTAGGACGACTATGTCAT
This sequence comes from Melaleuca quinquenervia, assembly GCA_030064385.1. Taxonomy (NCBI): domain Eukaryota; kingdom Viridiplantae; phylum Streptophyta; class Magnoliopsida; order Myrtales; family Myrtaceae; genus Melaleuca; species Melaleuca quinquenervia. The sequence goes on along the minus strand of CM057728.1, from coordinate 3,865,463 downwards.
GTTATATAAGTTTTAGCTAAATGTGTCATACATGTGCATATTTAATATTTTTGTATCACAAAAAAAATAAATATGTCATAGCGTGAGTTTTTAATGACTCCTGCCCAATAATAACGTTGCAATTCGAGTCCGGTGACCACCATGCCGGTTCATTTTTCCTGAGCTCCGATGACGTAAAAAATGGTTCTTGACCGAATGCCCTGCGTGGACTATCTTATTTGCTGGTCGAGGATGAGGATCGACATCTCGAAAAATAGAATATTTTCCCATCGATCGCATTTTAAAAGTATTTTGCTAATTAACAAAGCCCGGAATAAATAAAAAGTACGGAATATGACTAACTATCGCTCCGAAAACAACACGAGATCTGAATCGTTTGACATAAAATCAGACAATTCAGTATGACATAAGGGAACGGTAGTTCGATTTCAGATTAGATGGCCCCTATTTAATACGAGGGTTTTTGCTTTTTAAACCATAGTCTCGATAATTGGGCGGCTGTAGTGGGGCCATGTCACCCTTGCAGGAGATTTATTAAATCAGCTTTGCATGAATTATCTTTGACTCTGAACCAAAAAGAAAAAAAGAAAAATGAAAAAAAATATTATCTTTGAGATAAGGAGGGCAGGTCTCTCGGGCATGATGAAATCAAGTTAGTGACGTTTGGTAAAATGCATGCAACGTTTTGTCGTTTTTAATGCTCCAACGGATAGCTTCGAACTAATCATCAATGCCCGTTTTGACTTTTGCTTCTTCCGCCGATTTTTATTAAATTGATCGAGAAATTATTCACGCGCCTTATTGGTAGATGATCGAGCTATGAAAGTTTTCGATTATAAAACCAACTTCAAAAAACACAAATATATGTTGCTAATCCAACTCGATTAAGGATAATCATAGGACATCGATAACCACTACCCCACGCGATGTTTTGTGCTTGACCTCGATTGCCCGACATAAGACGGACTTGATTACGACATGCACCCGTCATTTGTCATGCTTAAACCCGTTTATTTATGCATCTCGAGAATTGCTTCAGTTACTTTCTTATGCGAGTAGATCGAGCTTCTTTTTTTTTTATGAGTAATTACGACATGAACCCGTCATTTGTCATACCCAAATCTGTTTATTTATGCATCTCGAGAATTGCTTCCGTTGCATTCCTACGTGAGTAGATCGAGCTTTTTTTTTTTTATGAATAAAATTGATTCGAGGCGGTTGAACTTTCGAGAGGGAAAAGGTAGGGTCATATTAATATCTCTTTCTAATCAGTACAACTATTAATTTAACCTCAATTCGCTCACTAACTCCCACACCTTTTTTAGCGTGAGTGACAAAATGTGCTTTTTCTTTATTATTTCTATTTTCATTAATCAACGACGCACTTTAAAGATATTACCTACATTTATAAATAATGAAAAGTATATTATTCTTTCAAAATCAATTGAAGAACCCCCTATTTTGTTAGTCCATATAAGTAGTAGAAGCCATCGAACAAAATTTATTTTATGAAAAAAGATTTTAAAAAATGGGGGCATAAAGACCACAGAATAATTTGGACATTTGTACTAATTGATCTCTATCAACATGAAGCTTAAATTAATCAAAATAATATACTTATAATCGCTCCATCAGAATTGCTTGATCTCCAACTAAATTTTTTCCCCTTTGAGAGGGGCGTCCACTTGCCATTCGAAAAATTACATTCAATCAAAGGAATTCTTTATTATAGTTTGAATTTTCTTCATCAGTTCTTTATCATTGATTAGTTTAGGTCATTAATTACTTTTAAAAATAGATTATGCATATTCCTGTGTAGATATGATAAATAAGAAAAAGAAAAGGGAAAATCTATCCAAAAGCTTTCGAAGAGGTTTTGGATATAAAAAACCACACCATGTCAACATGTTCCCTCCATCCCCTGCCCTAACTTCTCCTTCCCTCCCAAGCTCTCTCTCTCTCTCTCTCTGTTCTCTGCGCATGCAAGCTACTCGGAAGGGGAAGCCGGCGGCCACTGCCGTCAAAATGGGGAAATACATGAAGAAATCGAAGACAATCACGCGGGATGTCTCGTTGCCGGAGGTCTCCCCACGCTCCCTCGCCACCGGCGTCCGGACCAGAGCCAAAACCCTAGCCCTCCAGCGTCTCCGAAGGGTCTCTCAGCCGCCGCCCCCCGCCGTCGCACCGGGCTTGGGCGCCTCTTCCTCTCCCTTCTCTTACCTGCAGCTGCGGAGCCGGAGGCTCCGCAGACCCTTTCTCGCGCCGCCCTCGGGAGCGAGAGAGGACGAAGAAGAACCGGCGGGAAGGAGTCGGGCGGAGAGCGGTTCCAGGGGAAGCTGCGAAGCTTCGTGCTCGGCGAGGACGGCGTCGTTGAGTCGTGGAGTGGAGGGAGAAGAAGGAGGGTGCATCGGTTGGAGTGACTGGGGAAATGGAGAGGAACGTGCCCGCGATGCGGGTGCCGACGCGTCTTGTGGAGAGAACGATTTGGAGATTGAAGACAGAGACAGGTGAATAAATTTCGATTTTGACGCTTAATTTTCCTTTCAATTGCAAACTTGCAAAGATGCTCTGTTTTTTCCCGCTTCCTTTTTGTATATCTCCGTGGACTTGTTCTTCATTTGATTTTCCTCCTGTTCTTTGGTTGTGTCTTCTTGCCAACATTTCTCTTTCTGGCCTTAATTTTCGACTTCTGAGTACTTAGTTCTCAACAAGAGAAAAGGTTGATTTTTGAGGGTTTTGTTAAGTTTTCGGTTTATTTTTGTCTTCATCCTTGTGGGCTTCCTCATTAAAAGTGCTTCTTTTGGCCTTCTGTCCTCATATCACCGCAATTTAGTTTGCTTGGCTCAAAACGAGTAACAAATGAGAGATCTTTTAGTTTTGGCTCCCATATTTGAGATACTTTAATAAAGGGGCATGAATTTGGGCTCTTTTGTGGCTTGTGCGTTTTGTTACCTGGTGTTCTTGCACGGCACGGCCAAGGCTGATTTGCTTAATTTTAAAATATGGGCACCGTTTCTTTTTCCACAAATTTGATCATGACAACAACACTAACTGGAAAGTAAAAAAGCAAAAAGATACCAACCCCTTGGAGAAATGCTTTCCCCATTGCAAGAGGTTCGGAGTTCGTCTTTTCACGTTATTTCATTTGTTTGAAGATTGAAACTTCTTTGAGCCTATTGATTTTGGTGGGGTAGTTTGGAACTTTTGAAGTATTCCTTTTCATGAATTTCTTCATGTTTAACCAGTTACCTTGTTTTGTTGTTAGCAGGAAATTGGAAAAGAATAGGGAACTAACGTATTATTACTGATAAAATTGATTTATGTCGCAACTTTTACTGCATGCCCTTTAAAGAAATCCAGCTTCAAGTTTCAGGGATCCTTTTGCTTATTGACCATGTGCATTCTAGCCGCCGTGAACTGACCTTTTCCATTGATTTAGGCTCGTCCTAATCATATTTTCCATCTTGAGGATTTTAAAGAGAATGCAGCGGACTAATGATAAGTTTTAGTATATTCTCTGAACACAACAATGGTTTTTACTGAGTCTTAAGAGTTACAAAGCGCTTTATGGGAACAAGCTTTTAACGATGGATGGATTTTATGCAGGAGCACAAGGGAAAGCACGCCGTGTAGCTTGATAAGGGACTTGGACGCGAACAGGCCACTGGAGTCGACCACAAGACAGCATAGCTCATGCGCTGCTCACAGAACTCAAATGAGCATCCTTAAAAGTATTCCAGCCTCTGATGAGATGGAGGAGTTCTTTGCGTATGCCGAGCGACGACAACAAAGATCATTCATTGAGAAGTACTTGTCTTGTCCCATCTTTGCTCATTATCAGGTTTTTAAGAGAACGTAGCGGACTAATTATAAGTTTTAGGATGTTCTTTGCTCATTATCGTCCTCACCTTTTTGCTTATGTAAAGAATTTAAAATCGTTAAGAGCTGCATTTCAGAGTAAAATGTCTGTGATCGACTTTAATCAAAGCTACACAGATTTGCTGATTATATTGTGGTCTTTTTGTTTACTTTCCTTGACTGTTTCACAGGTACAACTTTGATATCGTCAAGGATCTTCCCCTCCCCGGTCGTTTTGAATGGGTGCAAGTACTTCCATGAGGTTCCCATTGACGCCAGACGACACAGTGCATCGCGCATGGAGTCAATGTACAGGAGTAGTAGAGAGCTTAATCTGTGACATAACGGAGGAGGATCACACTGACCGGATAATAAATTAAAATCCCCTGACAATGTCTAAAGAGCCTTGTTCTATGAGTAGATTAGACTTCACCTTTTTAGTTGCTAACCCCATTGTAGTCTGTTGAGAAAGTAGAATATACCACTGTTATATAAACTTGTTTCTTCAGTATATGCGGTTTTATCCTTGTCTATATATTGAACGTACCATGCTTTGTTGTCTTATGCATTTCTCTTATATTATGTCCTTTCTTGACCTATCCTTAAGTTATATCTGCGGATGTGGCCCGGAGGAAATGAACCTTTTGCTCTGGTAAATCCCGATGCGATGCTTCTGAGTATGCGCATTCAATGTTGGGTCGTTTTCTATCACATGTGCACAAAAAAGGCTCTTGCTTGTCCGTGGCAAGTTATTTTTCCCCAAGTCAGTACCGTACGTGTGGGGACTCCCTAATGCCTAGCTCAGAGGCTCCTGTTTGTGACTTGACTTCCAAGAATTTAGAAAGTAATATCACAGAGGAAGTCGGTGAGGAAGCGAGAGTCTTTTGATGAATCAGAAGGACGATACACTCATGGCATGTCTTTGCTCTGTCAAACAGGTAGTCACATTATTACTTCAATTTTCATATGCTCATTGCATAATATTGAAGCCACAGAGGAACATTGCATCGCAGAAGTTATAAAATGAAGCGACTCCAAGTCTCCAACAACCGGTCTTGCCAAATATCCAGAGATATGCATTAAAAAATGTATCGGACCATGTTTTTTCAACCAGCAATTCCAAAGGGCATATGCTGTGCACTACGGTATCAGCGGTGGCCAGAATTCTTTTGTTCTTTTGTTAGATCAAGTGCTCCCGGGTGAATCAGCGTCTCAACAAATGCCCTCTTGAATCTTGATCGTGTCCTTTCACTTGTTGCCTCCCATTCGTTCATTATTCACGGGCCATTCTGAGACAACCCTCTGAAGAAATATAATTGCGATCAGCGAGCAGGGTGTCAGATAAAGAGACACGAGGCCAATGAGTGGGATTCTACGGAAGCAGAACAATCCAAAACGCTCCCGATTGCCAACCCCACCACTGCACAATCCACGTTTTCATACCAGACCGTCTGAAGCAATTTCTCAGGTGCCTTTGCGTCGCTCTCGGATTCAGTGACGCTTAAAAGGTCACGACTGGAAAGTTCAGACGGAAGCAAAGCTGACCAATCTTCCCTTATTAAAATATGCATACCTGAATGCTAAAGATCCCTGGTACAAATGAAACAAACCTCTTTCAGAATCCTTGTTTAAGAGGATCGAAAAGAGGGCTATGCAATTGGGTGTCCGGCTTTAGCAATGGAAAGATAAAAGATTAGCAATCGACCCACTAGATGAATGCCTACATTAGGCAACACAATTTCCAGAGAGGTCACTGTAAAACTCGCGTTATAAATTTGTGAGAATGAGAAGAGTGTTATAAAAGGAAAGGAAGAGCCAGCGGTGGATCTTCCCGTCAGAAGATGAGTTTCATTACGTTCAATTTGAACAAACACCGATGCCTAGCGGCATAAAATGCTGCCTTGATTTTCCATATACTTCAGAATTATGTGGCTGATGAGCGCTAATCAACAAGCTAAGCCATTCATTGGACAATTTCGTGACAATATTGTGCTAGAAATTGAGAACATGCGAAATTAAAGAGCTTAGCAAGTAATTACAGCTTAACAAGGGGTGAGCAATCTAGTTTTTACAAAAAGATTTATACTTAAAAGCTAGCTCTAACTTTAACTACTTGTTTTGGTTCTCGAATGACAAAACGTGGTCAAAAAATTTCTGCTACCGGACTATAGAGAAGCACTTGTCAGTAATAGCAGCATCAGACTATAGCCCCCTTTTGATTCAGTGGTGTAAAAATGCTTTCAGTCTCTTTCAATTGATTCTGACAAGACCCGTGTTGATCTTTTCGGGTGCATCTGTTATCTCCAAAGTTCATAGTGTTGGCAGGATCCTTTACATCTGAGAGATTAAAATAAAGAAAGGTCAATGTTGCACATTAACATCAACCGTGAAAGAACTACTTGAAGGGTTAATTAAGAACACCGGAACACTTTTAACTCCTGTTTTTTACCTGCTTAGTTAATCACTTTCATTTAAAAACTAATTAGCGGGATTAAGGACTGGCAGGTGGTGAGCTTGATGCCACCTTTGATTCAGACATTTCAACTTCATGTGAACTGCTGTTGGAAGATTCTTCAATCCCCATCCTCATTTCCTTCAATTTTGCTAGTTGTATTGCCCGCTGCTCATATCTGGTCATGAACAAGACACGTGAAGGTAGAATCTCACAATTATTTCCAAAACAAGGTCGGACGTCATTTGGACTGGGAACAGCTTTTTGTTTTGTATAAACACTAAAATGGCTCGGTAACTCACTCAGCTATATGGCTCTTGACAAGCACAAAATATATTTGCCAAAATTGCCGCTCCTTCATGTGTCGGGGACATAGCATATATCGCAGTTGGGACATTTCCTGAAACGAGCTTGATATGTTCATGAAGCAGATAGATATGGGTATAAGTAATTCTATCTCGGCCTTAAAGCTAGACTTTTATGTTGGACAAGTAAGACATGTACTGTTTCACGTTACCAGTCATTTAGAAACGCATGGTGCATGTTCAACTTCACATCATTAAATGTCCTAAAGAGTATTTGCTTCAGCAGTCCATCCCAAATACATATCTTGCAGTTAGTGAAGCAAGCTCAATAGCGAGGCCTCTAAATATTGATGAAGAAACAAATTTGGTGGATACAAACACCACAGTAAAAAGTGCAGGCCACTGAACTAATCAACCATTATCAAGTAAACTTCAAAGTCAAAGAGGGAGAAGCATCACAATAAGAAGAAAGTAGCTCAAACTATTTCATCTGATTTCATTGATAACACAAGCAAAATAGGTCCTATTTAAAGATCATTGAGGAACATAATTAATATCATCCTTGATCAATAAAAATTCTTTTCAAGACACAGCATGAAAAACTAATGTAGCCTTATAGGGAATCGATCATATGGTTTATGGTCCAGTCATCTCAGAATTATTAGCTTTCTGGGTATTTGCAATGTTAATGACTTGTTCCCAAAAAAATAGAGCTCTCTGCTTCATCAGATAACACATTTGTTTCTAGAGGATGCTTTTAGTCCTCTCGAGCAATCCAATTATGTCAGAGGCTGGGTTATCTTGTAAAAAGCTGCCACAATCAAACCCATGATTAAACCCAGTGTAGTATTAATCCTAGTTCAACGTTAAAAAAGCAGCAACTCAAGCATCAGTCTGCTTGAGCATATTCCATGAAAAAACTGCGAAAGTTTTCCATCTCTACCTGTATTGACATCCCGATGATGCGAGAAGATCCTTAACATGACAATAAGCTCCTCTTTCAAATAAAATTAGACCTAACATCACAAAAACTTGATGATCAAAAAAACAAAATGCTACCTTATAGCGTTGTTCATCTCTAGTCTTTCACTAACATCACAAAACACATTAAATCCTCTGATTTGATGATCAAAACAAAATGCTACCTTAGAGCGTTGATTGCCTCTAGTCTTTCCCTGTATCATCTATCATATGTGACAGAGCCATTAATCGAAGATGTTGCAACTACACTGCGACAGATCCATCTACTAAGAACAGCTTTCTGTCCTTGACTTGAGTTCTCCAAGCTCCAGTGCTCTCTCTTTGGATACCAAAGTTAGTCTATCAGCGAGATTTACCAGGCCTTAAACCTCATTCCTTTCTACAATTTTTAGGTATCCTTTTATCTCAGATTCCCAAGCTTTATTTGAACAAAGCTCACTATATCTAAGAGTAGGTTTACCAAATGCTGAACCTCAACTCCTCTTCTAATCCTAAATATCCTAAGAGAACCAGAATCACATATCAGAACACAGCACCGACCACTTGTTTGTTTACAGAACATCCAGCATCTCGTACTTGTGAAATACTCCTTAATCAAATACAAGAAGTGCGCATCGAAAGGCGTAACAAAGGAAATTTGAAATGCAGTCAGGCATTACTCAAAAAGAGGCAACCGAAGCAAGTTATCATCTTCAGAATCCAAAACTTTCAGCATCAATTACGTGGAAATCCTCTAAAATCCACGCGCAGATTGCAATTCACAAACCTTAACACTAGCAAGCACAAGGTAAGCATGCCTCTCCTGCCACTCAGAGAGATCCTTCCTCACACTGCATGCTGAAGTAGTTCTCGCATTGCCAGAATCAGCACCAGCCACGCCGTCATCTACAACACGCCCAATCAATTCAATCGCCACCCAGAAAAGAGAAACGAAAACCTCAATCGAGAAGCTAAAAAGTTCTATCATCCAGCCACTTCCAGAACCCAAGATTCCAAATTTAATACAAAACAAGATAAAAAATCGCACCATCGACTGTCGAATCATATGGGATGGATGAGTACCTTGAAGATGGAAGTTCTTGAAAGTGTCTACGGTTAAGGTCTTGACCAAGTCGACCAATTGCTGCGTTATTCCATATTGCTCTAAATCTTCTTCAGTATTGGGTCGCTTCTTCTTTGAGGACGGTTTCGGTGGATCTGAGACGTTGGGGCTATTCGCATCTTTCAGAAGAGTTCGCCGGAACCAGGACGACCAGTCCATGGCCTTCGCATAGCCTATGTGTGCGTTTTGGAAGAAATTAGATCGCGGGTCCTCAACTCCCGAGAGATTTCTTGACGCAAAAGACCATTTTTCGAGCAAGCACGCGGCAATATGTCACCGTCAAGAGGCTTTCAAGACAAGATGGCCTGAGGGATGAGATCTAAGGCGAGCAAGCGACCGATCGAGGAGCTTGAGGACTAGGATTTCTTTAAGTACTCTAAAACATTCCCAGAGACGATGAGGGAAATGTAACACAGAGTGCTTGGTAGAGGGACTGGAGTCTTTTCGCTTTAAGAGTAATTGGAGACCTACAGTCATACACAATACACATGGCCCCTCCCTCTCATTTTGGATCATCTCACAAGACATGGAAATTTATAACTTTTCTCTTTAAAATCTTAGTCAACATGATGAGTAAGGCTGAATTGAGAAGAGATTTTTAAAAGTGCATGAGTAAAGAAATGCTAGATTAACTGGCTCAAAACAAGTGACATTAAAGCGAGTCGATCCAAGGTAAAATAGAATCTCATTCTAACTTTCAAGGTAGAGATCAACAAAGCGAGAACTGATAAGGTCGGAAGGTTGTTGAGGAACAAAGTGGGAGGGCCACTCCAACAAGGCGCCAAAGCAAAAAAGGGCTGCCGAAGTTCGAGGTATGGGCTGCATGAGTCGGGGCTCGCATGGCGAAGGATCGAAGATCGCAATCACCATGAGCGAGATGCAGGGAGAGGTCGAGGAAATGTTCGAGAGCACGGAAGGTACAAGAATCCGAGAATGGAAAGCTCCAAGTTGTTTTTGGTATGGGAAAGCTTCGAAGAGATATGCTGGGCACCCTGAGCGCTATAGCTGATGAACTCCGGCGGCGAGATGATGCCTTGAAAGCCTTGGTGGAGGCCATACGCATGGAAATGGTTGAGCTCAATGCGAAGCTTGCTGAGGTGGAAGCTACGCGTGTTAGCCTTGATGGAGGCCGTCATGGGTGGTCTCAAATTATAGTTGAAACGACGTAGCACGAAGGACCTCTTGACGGCCATGTTCATGGTCGGACGCTCGTGAATACAAGACAAGTTTAGGGGATTAAGTCGGGGTCCTAGCCTAAGAACGAAGGCACTAGTGGGGGCGATCGCAACAGATTCCACCACCCAATGTAAGGCAAGCCACTAGCAGCCCCCGCAAAGGCAAAGCCAGAGACAAGTGGCAGGAATAACGAGGAGAGCTTTTACTTCCAGTGTCTCCTATGCGATGGTGCGTACAAAACTTGTGACTATCCTACGTCTTGAGGAAAAGTCCTGGTGCTAGTCAAAGCCCACAAGAGCAAGAGGAGCTGCAATTGGGATCGTCGGGAATCCCGAGTTCCATCAAAACAAGGAAGGCAGATAAGCACGAGGGATGTGTTCGCAAATGTGATGATTACACGTACCACGATGAGGGCACTCGTGTATGTGGATGCATCCGATCTCTTCATCTCTAAGGAGGCCACATGGGAATTAAATCTTCGGGTGGAGAAGGGAGTAAGGTGGCTCACAACCGTAAATTTCAAGGAGGCCCCTACATGAGGCATGACTAGGGACATGGAAGTTCACATCGAACAACGAAAGAGTGTAGAAGCTCTCGAGGTAATCCCATTTGAATACGATAATTTCATTATTGGCTTAGGTTTTTTGGATAGAATAGAAGCTCTTATTGTTCCATTGATCGATTGCATTTGCATACTCGATATTCATGGTCAATATGTGGTTTCTTGATAAAGTGAGATTCGGGACGGGATCGAAAGATGCTCTTGGCAATGCAAGTCTCTGAATGAGCAAAGAAAGGAGAGGTGAAATTCTTGGCAACTCTGAAGGCTGAGTACTCCAACGGCACCGAGGTTGATGTCTAATGGAGGTAGCCTAAGTCTGACTCTGTGATGCCTCCAGAACAAAGGAAGCCGCTATCGCCTTGGAGGAAGATTGATCACCGCATTGAGCTAGTACCTAATTCTCAACCAACTTCTAGACCATACTGCATGGCAACCTCGGAGTTAGAGGAGTTGAGGAAAACAGTCAAAAAGTTGCTTAATACTAGCTATATCTAATCACTGAAGGCTTCATTTGGCACTCCTGTTTTATTCCAAAATAAATATGATGGATCATTTTGAATGTGTATCGACTACCGAACGCTAAATATTATCTCATTGTCGATTTGTTCGATCAACTTGGTGGTCTGTAGCGGTTCACAAAGCTCAATTTGCAAGTGTGATACTACCAAATGTGGATCACTGAAGGGTATGAGTTGAAAACCGCATGTGTCACATAATGCAATCCTTATGAATTTTCTCATCATGCCTTTACACTTAATAAATGCTCTCGCAACATACTGCACAATAATGAATAAGGTATTCCACCCTAAAAGACCAGACATTATACGTCATAAACATTAGGATTTGGTTACATAGGGATAATTAATGGCTGGTCTTGGTGGGGACCTAATTTGTTGCTATCAAGTATGTTTGAAATTTTCGGTGTGGGCTTAAGCCAACCTGGACTTTATAAGTAAATGACATTGCTCAAGCCTGCTCAAAGATGCCATTTGGGCATATATGGCCCGAGTGTGCCTGTGGATTGTCGAATATGTGGTTTAGTAGATTCTATGATATGATTTTCTTATCCTTATAAGTTGTCTCATATAGTTTGAGATTTAGTATTTATTGTGCCTTTATATTACCTTGCTAATCTCCCGTTGCCTTTGATTAGACTTGCGATCTGGGACATCCAACCCCTTTACAATAATGATTAAGGGAATGAAAGCAAAAGATAAGATAGTCATGGGTTATCCGAATTTCATTCTAGCTTTTGAAATTTATCTAGTTTGCGGAAAATTTAGTCAAATGGTTGTGGCAAAATTGAAAAACCACTCGATTAGAACAGCACTTGAAGGTCACTTTTGGACACATACGCTCCCCAAAATGTCTTTAGTTAGCTCAGTCGTGACTAAGTCCAGGATAATTAAACATGCTCAAGCCGACTGCTTTGGTTTGACCCGGATATCTTCATGTTGATTTTGATGTAGACAGTAGAGTTTTCTAGGAACAGTTGGTTCAATCAAAATCACATCACGCATTCATGGGTTTGTTCACAACGAAGGCAAGATCTTGATTTCACCATCCCCTTTCTCTTTAGGGTTCTTCTGACATTACCAGTGCGAGAAGGTCATTATTTATCCTGATGACCAGGCTACATTATGCAGAGAAAGGCTTGTTTTCAAGGGTTCGTGAGTACCCACGTTGGCTAATGCCAATCGTAGACCCTCTAACACTTGAGATTACCACCTGGTGCAACCCCAAATCGCTTACAGTAATTGGTGTAATACGTGACCCGGGATTGAACAGCTTCCCGCTTCCCCCCGTTGCACTCCATGGAGTTGACGGCTCGGATCGTCGCCCCGAACCCTTGGCCCGAGAGCTTGGACTGGATGTTGTTGGTCCTCCAGAACCACAGGGCGGCCTTGAAGGCGGTGACGGGATGGTTCGCAACAGTTTCCGGAGAGTTGAGACCGTCGAACCCGAGGTCCCTGCCGGCCAGGCCGTAGTTGTAGTTCCACGTGAGCTGGAGGGGCCCTCGCCCGAAGTACCTCTTGCCTGGTTTGCACGGGTATTTGGGCCTTGTGAGGTCGCAGTATATCTTTTTGGGATCGGTTCGTCCATATCTCTCTTCGATATGACAAAAACCTGCAAAGAAGAAATGTCTAAGTATTTCATTGAGTTACCCATTCACCATTGGTAAAGTGACGTGTATACGAAATTAGCATGTACTTTTTGCATGGCCATATGACTTTATTTTGCTCTCTTATAAAACTTCCGTTAGGTTTGTTTTGAGTGAATATTACTTATTCTTGGCACAAAAGAGTATTATTCGGTTACATATCCAAAACTAATGATGCATGGCGCACAAGAATATGAACATGTAGTAAACGGAGAGAAGAAGATAAGTCCAGCTTACTTCCAGTCTCATGCGTGGCATGCGCGAAGAAAGCGGCGATCTCGCGCTTCGAGTCGTCGACCGACCCGACCCGGCCGAACCTCGGGAAGCTACCGAGGGCGTCGAGGAACGCTTGCCTCGAGTAGAACCTCTTTCCGGCGCAGGTCGCCGCCGCCTGCTTGATGATCCCGTTGAAGAAGGCGGCGGTGACTATGTTGCCGACCATGACCGCATTAGTTGGTGGCAAGGCTGCGGCAGGGTTGCAGGGGCCAGCTCGGCAGCCCGGTCCGCAGTAGTTGTGGCCAGTCCCACAGTAACCATACTTGCTGCAGCAGAGGCCGGCAGCGCATCCGCAGTTTTGGGCGGCGGCATGCGGCCCGACCAAGGCGAGGGCGGCGAAACATGCGGCGAGGATGCCGATGAGTGGGTGTCGATCCATGGCGAGAGAGGAGTGCGTCCAGGACATTGTATTGATTTGCGATGTCGAGTGAAGAGGAGGGCATGGTGTAATTATAGGAGCGTGATGGGGAGGGAATTGCGGGGGTCACCTGGTTGATGGGCCCCGCGTGCTCTCTCACAACACGCGAGACCCACCGGTCAAGTGCCCCTGCTATGCTCCGGCCCACCTAATATCTTCTCTTGATCAAGGAAAAATTTTGGATGGTCCGTGCCTAATGGTCCTAGATCAATAAGAGGGGGCCACCTAGTTGGTGGGCCCCATGTGCTCTCTCACAACGGAACCTACTAGCTAGATGCCCCTCCTACTGGTTCCGGTCCGCCCAATATCTTCTCCTTGATCGATTGGAGTTTAGTGGACGAGGGCAGGAATTTCCACATGCGCGTGGACAAACTACGGTGCGTTGACTGACCGTCAGACTTTGACTTTTAAGGACACAGTCTGTTACATAACGTGGGACGTACGAAGACGACGACCCCGGTTTTTTTGAGAATTCCACATACTAAGTTAGGTGGCAACCTCTTGTCAAATGTTGAGAACGATATGATTTTAACTAAATGTCGACTTCCCCAGTTTATTACACAACTGAATGTATATTAATCATATAGATTTGTATAAGATATACTGTCGGTATAAATTACTTTTTCTCGTCTTGGAAGGGAATGAGTTCATCTACCCAAATTAGAAACTGTAAATATATCGACGCAGCTTGGACACTGTTTGTGATTAATCACGCTCTGATCGCACGGCCATGATTCATCCATCGGTTCCTCTCTCTCCTCCTCTCCTTAGGTCTAAAGGACACACAGAGGTACGAACCTATAGAATAAATCCTGTTCAAGTAAGGTCATACCCTTGGAGACATGAACCAAAGTCTGGTGGATGAGTCATGGCCGTGCGATCAGAGCGTGATTAACGGCTCCAAGAGATCCCGATCTTTCTGCAAGGTCAGTGTACCAAATGAAAACCTAATTTTATGGAGACTGCTTTTTATATGGTGGACGACCGACGACGACTTTTTAAATGGCAGGCTTGTGTAAAAAATTTCTGTCACGATTCAATGTTCTACGCCGGTCTGTGGCTACCCTATGATGTTTGGGTGAATTTGTGGCTTTGAGTTAGTCCGAAAAGTCTAGAAGATATTTTATAATTGTCAATTTCTTTTATAGGTTTATTGTACTTTTATCAATTAAATTTTAAATATTTTAATTATGTTCGTTCAATTTGAAACGTTTTCACATTTTGTCAATCCCATGCCCATTTTGATCAGAAATTATCAACACAATGTCCTCTATCCTATGATACATAGCTAGCATTGACATGGGCATTTTTGAAATAAAATTTTAATTTTTTATAATCTTTTTGGTGTTTTTCTTGTTTCTTTACTTTTATTGATTTTTAGAGTCAGGGCTAGCTAATGTGGCAACACTTTGAGCTAGAGTTGGGCCAAGCGAGGACATCTCGGACCTTACTTGTTCTAGGTGGGGGCTTATGTGTCATCGCTTTGGCTGGTGAGAGCAAGGGCATTAAAATATCTACGTTAGTATCAACTTTGCCAAGTACAACGGTTAGTATCAATAGTAATTTCTAATCCCAGTTGATTAAATAGACTCAATTAATAAAGTGAAATTATTCCGGACTCAATTGGTATAATTGAAAGATTTAAGACCAAATTGGTCAAATTTAAGAGGTTGATATAACAACTTTGAAATAACTCCTTCCACGCGTGCATGAAATGGAGCAGCCAAACTCAAGATTAGGAACAGGTCCGGTCACCACGGCTGGTTCGTTACGATGTCGACTTGGAAACACGTGAGCTTAAGATTGGGAACAGGCCTGATCGCCACGGCTGGTTCGGCATAACGTCTACATGGAAACACACCCTGCACAATCCCTTGGCAAGTGATTCTTGTAGTCGAGAGAAAGAATCTTATGCAGTAAAGCGCGAATTGTGAATTTACGATCAAAGAATTTCGCCAGTTCAATTTAGCACGAAGGACCCCTGGACGGCCATGTTCATGGTCCAGGCACTCGTGAATACAAGACAAGTTTAGGGGATTAAAGTCGGACTCCTAGCCTAAGAACAAAGGCACTAGTGGGGGAGATCGCAACAGATTCCACCACCCAATTTAAGGGCAAGCCACTAGTAGCCCCAGCAAAGGCAAAGCCAGAGACAAGTGGCAGGAATAACAAGAAGGAGAGCTTTTACTTCCAGTGTCTCTTATGCGATGGGGCGTACAAAACTTGTGACTATCCTACATGAGGAAAACTCCCGGTGCTAGTCAAAGACCACAAGGAGGAGCAAGAGGAGCTGCAATTGGGGTCGCTCGGAATCCCGAGTTCCATCAAAACAAGGAAGGCAAATAAGCACGAGGGACGTGTTCGCAAATGTGATGATTGCAGGTACCACGATGAGGGCACTCGTGAATGTGGGCGCATCCGATCTTTTCATCTCTAAAGAGGCCACATGGGAATTAAATCTTTGGGTGGAGAAGGGAGTAAGGTGGCTCACGACTGTGAATTTTAAGGATGCCCCTACATGAGGCATGACTAGAGATGCGGAAGTTCATATCAAACGACGAAAGAGTATAGAAACTCTCGATGTAATCCCATGAATACTATAATTTCATTATTGGCTTAGGTTTTTTTGGATAGAATAGAAGCTCTTATTGTTCCATTGGTTGATTCTCGATATTCATGGTCAATATGTGGTCCTAATAAATTGAGATTCGCGACGGGCTTGAGAGATGCTCTTGGCAATGCAAGTCTCTGAGGGAGCAAAGCGGCGAGAGGTGAAATTCTTGGCATTTCTGAAGGCTGAGTACTCCAAGGGCACCAAGCTGAGTATTCTTGCAATTGATGCGGGTAATTCATAGATGGGGGGATGGATTTTCCCGTGATAGATTAAGAGGAGATAAAGTCTCCGTCGCCCCACTCCACACTTCATCTCTCACTTCCTTTTTTTTTTTTTTTTAACCTTCAATTTTCAGGTTTTTATTTGGTGCGGCAACCCGTCAGCATCTATTTGGCAATGCCCCAAGGCTTAATGTTGTTGAAAAATGCTCAATTAGGTTACTTCGAATTTTGTGTTATCTACAAGGGATGGAGTCAACAGAAGCATTTGATTGTATTTTTACAGAGATTTTAAGATTTGACCGCATTAGTGATGATTAATGGCCTATTCCTAGTTCGGCCAAGTCCATCGGCCGAGCCTCATCCGTCACCCATATCCATCATGTTTTTAATGAAAAAGAACCTATCTGCAGAGTCGGACTTTACAACTATAACATTGTTCAACCAGGTGGGCTATGGACCATCAAGTCCATGATCGGAACGAAATTGAACTATTTGGGTGCTTTATTACGAGCTTTAGACTCTCTGATATGGTGCTCTTATGCTTATAATTCATCTTTGATATTCAGTATTGATGTACGTTACGCTACCTTTCTCTGTGATGCCACTGGTTTGGATTTACGTTGTACCTTTTCTTCTGACTAGGTGACTATATGAATCGAATAACCAAGAGGGTTACTAAATTACTTAACAAGAGCAACATTTTTATTTCATCATCCTTCATCCCGATAGCCAAACTATATTTGGCGGGTGAAGGGCTGTCTTCATAGTCCCGTCGTGAGCCCCTCAGCAATAGAGGTTACGACCTGGTGCGACCCCAAATTGCTTACAATATTTAGTGTAATACGCGACCCGGGCTCGAACGGCTTTTCGGTTCCCCCCCTTGCACTCTCCGCCGTTAATGGCTCGGATCGTGGCGGCGAAACCTTGGCCCGAGAGCTTGGACTGCAGTTTGTTCTTGTTCCAGAACCACAGGGCGGTCTTGAAGGCGAGGACGGGGTCTTTCGCCACAGTCTCCGGCGAGTTGAGCCCGTCGAACTTGAGGCTCTCGCCGGCCGCGCCGTAGTTGTAGTTCCACGTGATCTGGAGGGGCCCTCGGCCGAAGTACTTCTTTCTTGGATTGCACGGGTACTGTTTGGCGCTGCGGTCGCAGTAGGTCCCTTTCCGTATCTCTTCGATATAACAAAAGTCTACGAGAAGAAACGTATAAGTATTGGATCGAGATTTCTTTGCTTTTGTGGTGTTGAAATTCTTAACGGATCATAATTGTGCGGACGATCAATGCAAAAGTCTTTTTTTTTTTTACACATTTCTAGTTGGATGGATAATAAATGTGTAAAAAAGTTGGTTTTTTACTAAATGTGGGGATCCAATAGAAATTTATTTTTAAAAGGTCCAAAGACAATTTGCGCATGGCCACCTCACTACTCTTCTCCCTCATGGTTATGTTTATTTTAAGTGAAATATTTTTCCGACGTCACTTATTCTTGCCTTAGAGAAAGAAGCTATGGGACTTTTTATACTGTTAGGTTATTCATTTACATATCCAAAACTGATCTTTCATGGTGCTCAGGAATAAGAACGTGCATGAAAAGGAGAGAGAGAGAGAGAGAGAGAGAGAGAGAGAGAGAGAGAGAGAGAGAGAGAGAGAGATTACGTGCAGTCTCATGCGTGGCGTGAGCGAAGAAAGCGGCGATCTCGCGCTTCGAGTCGGCGACCGACCCGACCCGGCCGAACCTCGGGAACTTGCCGAGCGCCTTGAGGAACGCTCCCCTTGAGTAAAACCCCTTCCCGGCGCAGCCCGAACCCACCTGGCCAATGATCCTGTTGAAGAAGGCGGGGGTGACGATTTTGCTGACCACGACCCCGTTAGTTGGAGGTGGGGCCGGGGCGGCGATGCAGGGGCCAGCCTTGCAACCAGGCCCGCAGTAGGCGCGGGTGGTCCCACAGTAGCCGTACCGGCTGCAGCAGAGGCCAGCGGCACATCCGCAGTTTTGGGCGGCCGCCCGCGGCGCAGCCAGGGCGGCCAAGGCGAGGCAGGCGACAAGGATGTTGAGAAGCGTGTTTCGACTCATGTCGAGGGAGGTATGTTCGGGACGATGCATCGAGTTGCGATGTCGAGGGAAGAGAAGGGCACGGTGTATTTATAGCAGCGGTGATGGGGAGCGAGTTGCCGGGTGACTCGGCATTAGGTGAGGACAAAACTCGCACGTTGTATGTGAACTGACTGGACGAGGTTGACTGACCTTCGGACTTTGAATTTGCGGGCACATTCTGTTCAATAACGTGGGATACGCTTCTGACGTGGTACGGTCCAGTATCGTACAAATACCACCTACGCAGTCTATTACGCCACTGGGTTATAAAAATACACCGACCGCCTATGCCCAACGTTTTTTTACGCAGAAGACGGCGCCGTAGATCGTGGCCCCGGTCAATCACGAACCGTACCCCAAGTCGATCACGGATCGTGTTAGCATCCGAATCGTACTTGTTTAATTAATCTTAGTACGGAATTAGCGTGCCGGATAATTAAGAATCCCCAATTGACGGAGACTTAGGTGTAATCTGCTCGGTATGGCTCTAATTTATGTCATCCAGGCCGTGACTGTAGGATCTAGAGCGACTACCGAGGTTGACTTTGACTTTGGAATTTCAAGCTGCTTCGAAATTACTCTATGCATGTCTTATCTAATGTATTACTTAATGAAGGGTACTTGTGTGTTAGCGTGCAATCAATTTCGCTACGATGCCCCAACCAGTGCATTGTTTTATGAAGGGTGCTATGCCCGATCCGAGGCAGACTTTAACTTTCAAATGCCAAGCTTGTGTCCCAAGGAAAATGTATGGCGCGCGATCCGAGATGTATCAATCTTACTTCTTTCTCAATCAAAGAAGTATAGGGGGAAATTGTCAAATTAATTCTAAATTTTTTTGCCAAATTACTAATTCGATCACTTTTTTAAAATTTTACTAATTAAGTTATAAACTTTTAAATGAAAATTCAATAATAGTTCTTCTGGTCAATTTTGACCCGAAACCCCTCATATGGTGGTTTGCATGTACAACGAGGATTCCACATCGACCGACGAATATTGCACTTTCCACTGAAAATTAGTCATGAAGATTACATTAAAATTTTGTGCCAAGTTTAAAAATAAATTAGTAAAATTGGAAATTTTATGGTCGAATTAGAATTCGTATAATAAATTTGGAACTGATTGGATAGTTTTCTATGTATAGGTTATTGGGCCAATCTATAAAATTTTTGTGGAATGAACTTACCATGAATATCTCGAAAGTTTCAGATATTTTTATCAACTCAAAGAGCAGGAATATAAATATGAAGATGCATAATTACAAAATTAGTTTGTAAAGGGTCACGATCAAGTATAACAAATAAGTATTTGAATCGAGAGAACAATATTTGAAAATTACTTTATTTATAAGATTTTTAGCCTCCGTTTAGCACGATGGGATGGAACGGAACTGGCATCTCTATCCATGTGTTTGGGCATGATAGAAGATACACTTAAGATACGAATGGTTTCCTTTCTTTCATTCGTTTAAAAAAACTTAAAGCTTTAAAATGCAAGCGGTTTTAACCTTGAAATAACTATGCCCCTAAATTAAAACTCTAAAAATAACTCCTCGTGCGTGCGTACGGAATGAGCGACCGGTTTGAGATCGAAAACCGGCCTAGTCGCCATAACCAATTCAGTACAGCATCGACCGGAAAACACACCCATGCGACCATTGGGTTCCCAACCCGATTTTTCAAAGTCGAAAAACTTTAATTTCATAGTTAAGTTCCATGGTGATTTCCCTTCAATCAATCATGCCATATGACATTTTTTTTTATAAAAAACATGAGAATATAATCAACAATATGGGCTTGATTTTTTATATATCTTATTTTCGCTCAAGAGGATGGGCTTGAGTCGAGAAGTCCAACTTCTTTACTTTAAGCCATGTGGCATTCACTTTGGGCCTCACATTCTGAGAAAACAAATTCAAGATTCAGAGGGTCCAAGATATGATTAAGAAGGTCACGGGCCTAATTGATGAAACACGTGAGCCCCGACAAAGATTTATTTGGAAAGTCCTAGGGTTCCATCAATTGAAATCGAACAAGTGCACCATCCTGGGTGATGTGAAATTTGAGTGCACTAGATGTCTATACTATGAATTTGCAGATGGTTTAATTATTGTAGTATGACTATAGTGTCATTTGTCATTATTATGAAATATATCGAATAAAGTATGAATCAAGTAATTATTTTTTCTCCACCATCCCTAATAATATTGATTCTTAGCAGCTAGTTGAGATGCGGCTTGACTTAGGGTGTTTTTAAAATTCAAAGTGATGAAAAGGGTGGAAAGAAAATCTCGAAATTTGAGTACGTGGATGATGATAAAAAGAATTATAACAAAATTTACAGGACTATGTGCTATAAATATATATCTTTAACGAAGAATAAGCAAGGAAATTAATTTTAAAAACATGAACTTTGATCACGACCCTTGAGGTAGATCTGGAATTGATCATCAAAATGAGGTTGGAAAGCAAAAGAAGAGAGAGAGAGAGAGAGAGAGAGAGAGAGAGAGAGAGAGAGAGAGAGAGAGAGAGAGAGAGAGGGAAATGGATGGAAAATATTGTCTTGATGTCCGTAAAATTGGGGTTTGAGATAATAGCTAATTAAATAAAAATAACTAATTGATATAAAATAAATAATAGTATCGACGATGCGGAAAAATCACAAAAAATATGTGGAAAGCTATTTAATACCTGGAAATATTAAATAAGTACATCGCTCATATATATACTCAAAATGAACTCTCTTTTATTGTCGTTATAAGCCTTATAAATCTTTATCAACCAAAATTATAATCGACTTTTTGCACACTAAAAGGATTGTCATCTTGAGTCCGCTTATTAGATTACTAGATTTTTAACCGTCTGAAAAGCTCCGGAAAGTCATAATTAGTGGCATCCATGTCACAATCAGCAACTTCACAACAAACCCAAATTGACTACAGATTTTATAGCTCGTGGTGATGTCTCAGATTTTACAATTTTCAGTTTTCCTAATAGTTGAGATATCGGGCGATGGAGATGTGCTAATTTAATTCGTGGAACCACATTCAAGGGTCGAAAGGGATTGACAAGCCTTATGTTTTTTTCGTATTCTTTCTCTGGTAGGCCCACGTCTTTGTTTTTGCGACCAAATAATAGAATTTGATAACCAACAGTAGATGCTCGATTGATTCGACTTCATGGTCTTGAGCGACCGACGGTCCATTCTCTCTTCGTCATTGACTAATGCTAATCTCATTCTCATGACGAGGTTCATTGAATATTTTTTTTTGTTGAAAATTATACACTTCTCACATTAATAAACATTCGGTTCATAGTATAACTTTGAGTGTGTTCAGGAAGACTCTGCTCTGACTCTTGAATCTTTCTTTTACTTATTCAAACCTTGGAAAAATATACGAATTTTGATAAACATTTAAATCATTCATAGCTTTTCCATGGAACTTTTGAACATTATAAGATAGTCTTGAAATTTCTTTTGAAAATTATAAGATATTCTTGAAATTCCCGATTTATCTTTCAAAAGGATCTGACAAAAGTCAAGTATGATTATCATGTTTATACGTTATAATCATTAGGATTTGGTTACACCAGGATAATTAATGGCCGGTCTTGGAGGGGGCCTAATTTGTTGCTATCAAGTATAAAGAACTTATTGTATGAAATTTTCGGTACGGGCTTAAGCCGACCTGGACTTTATAAGTAAGTAGCATTGCTCAAGCCCGCTCAAAGATGCCATTTGGGCATATATGGCCCGGGCGTGCCCGTGAATTGTCGAATATGTGGTTTAGTAGATTCTCTAATACGATTCTTTTATCCTTATAAGTTGTCTTATATAGTTTAAGATTTAGTATATATTGTGCCTTTATATTACCTTGCTAATCTCCTGATCAAATCGACAAATATATTGCCTTTGATTAGACTTGCGATCCGGGACACCAACTCCTTCAGAGTAATGATCAAGGGAATGAAAGCAAAAGATAAGATAGTCATGAGTTATCCGAATTTCATTCTATCTTTTGAAATTTATCTAGTTTGCGGAAAATTTAGTCAAATGGTTGTGGCAAAATTGAAAAACCACTTGATAAGAACAGCATTTGGAGGTCACTTTTGGACTCACACGCTCCCCAAATTCTCTTTAGTTAGCTCAGTCGTGACTAAGTCAAAGGATAATTAAACAAGCTCAAGTCGGCTGCTTTGGTTTGACCCGGATATCTTCATGTTGATTTTGATCTAGACAGAAGAGTTTTCTACGATCAGTTGGTTCAATCAAAATCACATCACGCATCCATGGGTTTGTTCATAACGAAGGCAAGATCTTTATTTCATCATCCCCTTTCTCTTTGGGGTTCTTCTGACATTACCAGTGCGAGAAGGTCCTTATTTATCCCGATGACCGGGCTACATTATGCAGAGAAACGCTTGTTTTCTAGGGTTCGTTAGTACCCACGTTGGCTAATGCCAATCGTAGGCCCTCAGCAGTTGAGATTACCACCTGGTGCAACCCCAAATTGCTTACAGTAATTGTTGTAATACGTGACCCGGGCTTGAACAGCTCCCGGGTTCCTCCCGTTGCACTCTATGCCATTGATGGCTCGGATCGTCGCCCCGAACCCTTGGCCCGAGAGCTTGGACTGGATGTCGTTGGTCCTCCAGAACCACAGGGCGGCCTTGAAGGCGGTGACGGGATTGTTCGCAACAGTTTCCGGAGAGTTGAGACCGTCGAACCCGAGGTCCTTGCCGGCCGGGCCGTAGTTGTAGTTCCACGAGAGCTGGAGGGGCCCTCGCCCGAAGTACCTCTTGCCTGGTTTGCACGGGTATTCGGGCACGTTAGGGTCGCAGTAGATCTTTTTGGGATCGGTTCGCCCATCTATCTCTTCGATATAACAAAAACCTGCAAAGGAGAAATGTCTTAAGTGTGTTATTGACTACATTACTTTATTTTTCTCCCTTATAAAGCTTTCGTTAGGTTTATTTTGAGTGAAAATATTTTTCCGATAGTACTTATTCTCGGCACAAAAGAGGATTATTCGTTTCCACATCCAGAACGAATGATGCGTGGCGCACGATAATAAGAACATGCATGAAACGGAGAGAAGAAGACAAAGTCTAGCTTACGTCCAGTCTCGTGCGTGGCATGAGCGAAGAAAGCGGCGATCTCGCGCTTCGAGTCGTCGACCGACCCGACCCGGCCGAACCTCGGGAAGCTACCGAGGGCGTCGAGGAACGCTTGCCTCGAGTAGAACCTCTTTCCGGCGCAGGTCGCCGCCGCCTGGTTGATGATCCCATTGAAGAAGGCGTCGGTGACTATGTTGCCGACCACGACCGCGTTAGTCGCTGGCGGGGCCGCGGCAGGGTCACAGGGGCCGCCTCTGCAGCCCGGTCCGCAGTAGTCGCGGCCGGTCCCACAGTACCCATACTGGCTGCAGCAGAGGCCGGCGGCGCATCCGCAGTTTTGGGCAGCGACACGCGGCCCGACCAAGGCGAGGGCGGCGAAACATGCGACGAGGATGCCGATGAGGGGGTTTCGATCCATGGCGAGAGAGGAGTGCGTTCGGGACATTGTATTGATTTGCGATGTCGACTGAAGAGGACGGAAGGTGTAATTATAGGGGAACGATGGGGAGGGAATTGCGGGGACTCGGCCTTGATCAATTGGAGTTTAGTGGACGAGGACATGAATTTCCACATACGTGTGGACAAACTACGGTGCGTTGACTGACCGTCAGACTTTGACTTTGAAGGACATACTCTGTTACATAACGTGGGACGTACGAAGACGACGGCCCCTGTCTTTTGAAAATTCCACGTACTAAGTTTCGTGGCAACCTCTTGTTAAATGTTGAGAACGATATAATTCCAATCGAATGTCCACTCCCGCAGTTTATTACACAACTGAATGTATATTAATCATATAGATTTATATAAGATTACTGTCGGTATAAATTACTTTTGATCGTCTTCGAAGGGAATGAATTCATCTACGGAAATTGAAAACTGTAAATATGTCGACGCTTGGACACTGTTTGTGTAATCGATCTTTCTGCAAGGTCAGTGTACCAAATGAAAACCCTAAGTTTATGGAGACTGCTTTTTTTTTTCTTTGGTGGACGACTGACGACACTTTGAAATGGTAGGCTTGTGTCCAAAATTTTGGAAAAGGATCACTAACGTAGAATACACGTTAGACTATCTCCACTATTAAACGCCCCTCTTGCACAAGGAGGGCCCGCTTCCCCTCTTTAATGGACCGAGTCCATGAGTCCCAAAATTTCTATCACCTATTCAATGTATCATGTCGGTCTTTGGCCACCCTATGATGTTTTGTGGAATTTGTGGCTTTGAGTCAGTCAAAAAAGCCTAGAGGATATTTAGAGAAAACTGCCAATTCTTTTTATAGAATTCTGCCAACTTTTTTTTTTATAGAATTATCGTACTTTTATCAATTAAATTTTGAATATTTTAATTATGTTCATTGAATTTTGAACTTTTTAACATTTTGTCAATTGAGCCTTCCGGGTCAATTTTGATTTGAAATTATCAACACGGATGCTTTGTCCTGTGATATACAACTAGCATTTACGTGGATATTTTTGAAATAATATTTTAAATTTTTATAATCTTTTTGGCGTTTTTCTTGTTTCTTTACGTTTATTGTTTTTTAGAGTGAAGGCTAGCTAATGTGGTGGCACTTCTAGCTAGAGTTGGACCAAGCGAGGACATCTCAGACCTTGCCAGTTCTAGGCGGGGGCTCGTGTGTCCTTGCTTTGGCCGGTGCAAGCAAGGGCATTAAAACATCTATATTAGTATCGATTTTGCCATGTACAACCGTTGGTATTTACAGTAATTTCTAACCACAATTGATTGGATAGATTCAATTTTTTTTTGGTCGAAGGATAGATTCAATTAAGAAAGCATGAAGTTGTTTCAGACACAATTGGTGTAATTAAAAAATTTAAAACTGAATTGGTCAAATTTAATGGGTTGATATAGAGTGGAATTGGCATTTCTACCCTCGCGTTTGGCCAAGACGAAAGAGAGATATAATCCAGATAAGACGATTTCCTTTTCCAATTTCCATTTTGATAATTCGGACTTTAAAGTGGGGCACGACTTCAACGCCGAAATGCACCATGCCTCGTGGTCACAACTTTGAAATAACTCCCTCAACGCATGCGTGGAATGGAGCGGCCAAACTCAAGATTAGGAACAGGTCCGGTCACCATGGCTGGTTCGGCACAGCGTTGACTTGGAAACACACCCTGCACAATCCCTTGGGCAAGCGATTCTTGTAGCCGAGAGATAATCTTATGCCGTAAAGCGCGAATTGTGAATTTTATGATAAAAGAATTTCGCCGGTTTGATTCCGAGTTCCGATTCTTGGATAAACCCGCATATTGTTCCATGCATTTTAAGTTTGTACCAAACAAAAGTTTGTTCATGGTTTCCATGACCGATTCCCTTTGAACCAAGCATGCTATATGATATCTTCCAAAAGAGAGCAATCAAAATGAAGATACGGGCCTTTCCTCTTTCCTTTTTTGCTCGAGAGGATGGGCTTGAGTTGAGAAGTCCAACTTCTTTAGTTCAAGCCACATCCAATTCAGACTTTGGGTCCAACATTCGATCGAATGTCACATGCCCTGTCGATGAAACACCCGAGCCCCAGTGACAATTCCTTGGGGGAAGTCCTAAGGTTCCGAAAAGACAAGGAATATATTACGTTAGAATACGGTTCTAGACAGTCGTATAACACTTTATGACACGCTCGAAAGACGTATTCGGGCGCACATACACAATCGCAAGTACATAGAGAAATATCTATATTCTGTACAATAGGATAAAATCTATCGGACACATGAGAAAGATCATGCGATTATATTTCTAACCTAGGTGACATTGAAAAAACCAAAAATAACCCTGAGCAGTAAAGAATTGTAGAAAATTAACAGAAGCCTAAATAACTCGGAAAGATGACATAAAATTGAAAACTGCGTCGAGACACGCATAAACGTTAGACTTTTTAGGTATGAAATAACCGCAAGCGAGTAATCTATTCGGCTCCGGCATAATACTCGGGACGAGCATTTCGGACCGATAAAATCAAAAGTTACGTTTACATGCTATAAAATCAAAAGTTATGTTTACATGCTACACAAATTTTTGCCGCCGTTCGATTTATGTCCGTCCGAATGCTCCGGCAAAGCGATAAGCCGCGTCACCATCAGCATTTCAACGACAAATCCACATGAACAAAAATTTTACAGCACGTGGTGTGTGTCTTCGGTGTTTTTTTCCCTTTTCTTTTTTTACTTCACGATTGAGATGATAGGCGACGGAGATGTGCTAAGCTTCATCGTTAAGCCACATTTAAGGATCGACAGGGATTATGACAAGCATACGCGTTTTTTTTTTTTTTTTTGCTTTCTTTCTATGGTAGGCTCGACTCTTTTGGTTTTGCATCAACTAATAATTGGATAAGCAATAATGGACGCTCGATCGGTCCGACATCAAGGTCGTGAGCGATCCGCTGTTCATTCCATCTCGATCATCGACTAATGTTGATCTCATTCTCACCACGAGCTCATATGCATTGCGTTCCATACATTAATAAAGGGAAAATTGCCAAAAAAGTCATAAACATTTACTACTTATACCGATTTAGTCCTCGACCTTTTTAAAACTGATTCAGTCCTAAACTTTTTCCACTTATGCTATTTAAGTCCTTTTGACGGATTTTGACCGGAAAATGTCTATATGGACCTCGCCAGCGATGATATGGTGATGCGTGGCAGCAATTTTTTCTTCTTCTCTTCCGACCGCTCCAAAGGACGGTGAAGTCCTTGCAGGCGACGAGTGAGGGCCGTAGGGGCTGGGGAGGCCACTGCCGCCCTCGCCTAGATCTGGATGGGGCCAGCCTCCCCTAGCCCCCGCCGGCAGCTGGCGGGGGTCGGGTGAGGCTGGCCTTGGCCAGATCTGAGCAAGGTAGCCCCTCCTTTGCCTAGATCTGGGTTGGGTGGGGCCGACCTCACCTCGCTCGATCCCCTCTGATTTGTGGCAGTAGCGGAGCTCAGGCTGGAGCGGGGGAAAACAAAGGAGGCACAAGGGAAATAGAGGAGGCAGAGGGCGGCAGTGGCCAAGCGGGATCTGCGGTGTAGATCTGGGCAAGAGCACCCTTGGTCGGCCCTCGTTGGCGATGGGCGAAGGCAGCGACAATGTCCCCCGGCCCTCGCCACCCTTTGAAGTGGCTGGAAGAGAAGAAAAAAAAGGAAAAAAAAATTGCCACCACGCGTCGCCCCGTCATCGCCACGTTATCTCGGCGAGGTCCACATAGGTATTTTTCGGCCAAAATCCATTGAAATGACTTAAATGGTAAAAGTGGAAAAGGTTTATGACTGAATTGGCTTAAAAAAGATTGATGACTGAATCGGCATAAGTGATAAATTTTTAGAACTTTTTTGACAATTTTCCCCATTAATAAACATTTGGTTCGTGATTCGATCTCATGCTTGTTTAGGGTGACTCGACCTTTGATTTTTTTTTTTTTCGTTTTAACTTTCAAATTCGTTTGAGAAATTTTAGAATATCCTTCAAAAATTCCCGATTTGAAAACCAAGACGCCATCTCTCAAAGGGTCGGACAAACGGCCGAACGTGGTTATCAAGTTTAAGCTTCATTGATCATCGCGTACGTCGCTCGTGAAAGTGGGAGAATCATCGAGTTCTTCAATCGATCACACAACATCATTTACGCCGCTGCCTTTGTGAAATCCGGATAAAACGAAGATTGGAATTGGGTAAATCTCATGTGCACCGAGATTTGATTTGCGGTAAAGCCGACGCGTCCCAATGTTCCCGTAATCATAGTTCCAAACTATCCGGCTTAGGATTACCTCGTTTCTTTTCCTAAAACCCTAATCAACAGGTCAGGGTTGTCGGTGCCCTCTTATTTACCGGTCCGGCCCCGGCCCCGACCCCGACGGCGGTCTAATTTTTCACGACGATTTGGCAAATGCGATGGTCCCCATACATTTCGCACTTTATGAGCATGCATCTAGCTGCTGAAAATGGCTCCAGAGAGGCCCTTTTTGACTTTGAACACGAGCATTTTGTTCTCTATCTACATGGGAAAGAAAGGAAGAAGGGGGGGTGGATTTGGGAAGGGGGGGGAGTTGATGGTGGAAGGGAACATCATTTCAAATGATATCGCATAACGTAAATGATGGGAATGGGGGTAATCCATAGACCATGACCCACCATTCCGTGGTGGATAATAATCATGCGAGAACAAAAAGAGAAAAGTGTGGCCACACCTTGCTCGAGAATAAAAGGTGGAGTATTGGCTACCTCTCAACGCTTAAAGAAGCCATTCGATGCGATGGAATTTGTCGTGCGACGGTGACGCTCGATGTAATCGACCAATGTTAAAGAAAAGAAAAGACGAATGCGCATGTACACGGTAAAAAACTAAGATAAGATCGATAACGCACGAGTAATAACGACCGGCCGGTCACACCATGTCATCGGCGCGTCACGTTGTATACCCGACACGTGAAATGCTTATTTGTAGTCTTTCCGATGTACGGCTCGCTTTAACGGAATCCCTTATTGCTTTCCCCCTTTCCCCACGCCTGAGTTTATGGGTCTCTTTTCCGGGTCTTGTTTCCTCCAGGTGAAGGGTTACCCTGTAGAAAGCTAAACGCAAACTTCGCACAGGGAGTCTAGTTAGAGATTCATGGACTTCGTCTGGCTTTATTTTGGGAGGTGTAGAGTAGAAAACTTTCGATTTTGGGATTAGACAATGATCTCATGGGAGTCAAAATCAGTTTCTCTGTTCTGTCCTAGTTCTGAACGACAAGTCCAGAGCTATGATCTTGCTCTTTGGGTGTAGCGATTAGGTTAATTTCGGATGAGTTTTTCATTGCACCAGACTAACCCCACGGCTCATAGGCGCGAGTGCCATTCGCGTGGAATTCGAAGGGGTTTTCAAGAAATTACGTATTTGTGAAAGTATAAGTTCGTCGAGACATGAAACTATATTGAAAGTTTGGATGAAATTATGATTATGTTTGAAACATAGGGTGAAAATGGAAAAATTCAAACAATTTAAATTTTACTTGAGATGAAAAGGAAGAAATTATACTTAATGTTGGGTAATTGTATTAATTGAGAGATTCTCCTTCATCGTTTAGGTCGAAGGTTCAAAACCCACAATTGCTAACCTGTTAAGTGAGGGGTCATGGTGTTGAGGTCATATGCTAGTCTTCCTCGAGGTATAGGGGTCCGGTCTTTTAGTGCCATTCGGGCACATAGCGCCCGTGGTGGATTCCTCAGTCATAAAAATCCACATTGGTGGTCGTTTTCATCTGCAACGCTGCGGTCATGAGTTCGAATCCCTGCATTACTACCATGATTTAAGTAGGGGGCCCTAGTAGTGGAATGTTAGGCCAGTTTCCTTTGAGATTTGCATTTAAATAGCGGCTTGTGACGAGGGCCGACGGTGAGGGTCACGCGACTCTCTGAAGGGAAAGTTCCGGTGGTTGTGGTTCCTTGTTCATAAAAAGAAGAAGAAGAAGAAGAAGAAGAAATTATTACATCTATATAGGTTTTTTCTTTTAGAGGTTTTCATTGCATTTTCTTCTCATAGGATGCTGCGAGCGAACAGAGCCCAAAAGCCGAAGGAAGAGATAAATCCGAATTTCATGGCGACGCTTTATCGTCAAAGGTAGGATTGGGGAAAGGGGGAGCCATCATGGCGAACATGACACAGCACCAATGATTTTGCCCCTGAAAGCGTGCCTGGAAATCAGAGGTAATTTCAAGATTCAACAAGACAAAAAGACAATATACAAAAGTCAGTAAAACTTTCGTCTTCGTTCTTACCGGAGCGATGCAGAGTACGAGGCAATAAAATCCATGAAGTGCTCCACGCATTTCTCCGGCGTGGACGTGTCCGATCGAAAAATGTCAGGGCCTTTTCGGAGCATTGAGCGGAAAACTACTGTTTACTGAAAAAGTTAATTATAAAGACTTGTCATGATTTGGCCCAAAAAAACCGAAAACAAAAATTAGATTTTATTTATTTCGCCAAAAAAAGAAGAAGATCGTAGATAACAGTATAAGCAGTAGTTTGAGCGGGTTTTATATTTTTTAATTTTATTTTATCCACCGTAATCAACTCTAAAAAAGAGGCCGGCGTAGCGATTAAGAAGTGGATGCGCCCTATATCAGTCTCGAGGCGCAAGTCCGATAAGTAAGATGCCCTTAATTGCAGGTCGTGGTGAAAGCCTGGAGTCTCGCCCCCAAGAAGCAACCCGAGCTATCGAGAGATAATTATTCTGGAAAATGATAGAGAATGGTAAGAGCTTGATGAACGTCGTTGACGTTTCTTGAAGAAAATCGTCGGATCTCACTCATAATAGTTAGCGAATGGTCATGCACCTTATAAATCTATATACAATATGATATCGATCATTGTTTTATAAGTAAATACAAGTTGTGCATTTTGATCTTTTGTTCCATCTGACATGGTTTTCAAAAAGACTAACACAAATGCGGTCGAAACGTGAGAAGGGAAATTAAGTGTTTTTCTTTTAGTATAATGGATCGGATAATATCATTTCATAAAACAATCAATTTCAATTAGATTATATTTTTACAGTATTTAACCGTTATCTTGACTTTTTCCCCCCCTTTTTCTTTTGAGAGGGGGACAGAAAGTAAAAGATGACAAAGTTGTCAAACTACAATAACCACTTTTGTTCCCTTTTCCCGCGTTTGTCTTTCCTCCCTTGATTTTGACTTTCTCTTGATGAGGAGGAAATGAAAGAAATAAAAAAAACAAAACAAACAAAGTTTCGAGCACCGCCCATGTTTAGTGTCTCTGTTTTCCGGCCTCTCTTCACAGGCTTCAAACCTCGGAATACACGCAATTAAGGCAATATTCGCTGTTGAAGATGAACCGGCCGTGAAAAATTTGTGATCGTTGTCAAGATGGGAATTTGAAAGGCGATGCACTGACCATGACCCACCAAGCAAAAAGAGGAGGCCCGATTTGCTTTGGGAGATTGCCAATCCGCAACAGTTTGAAAGTGTATTGCACACCGCCTGCTTGACGAGAATGACCAAAGGAGGAGCTCGCCATCACGCCAACATCAACAACTGGATGCTCTGTCTCTTTCCCTCGGCTTCTTCACTCTCTCTCTCTCTCTCTCTCTCTCTCTCTGTCTCTCTCAACTCAAACCCACCAACTCTCTTTTCTTTTCCATTATTTTCCCTCATTCTTGGCAAATTTCTAGTTTGTTTCCTCCTTTGAGTTTCCTCTGCGCCCATGGACCGCGGTGACAAACAACAGCAGCAGAATCAGATGTCGCTAGCCAAGTCTTCAAGGCAAAGATACAATGAATGGTAACTCCACTTCTTCTCCTCCTCTTGCCCCCCCTTTTTTGGTTCATTGCTTTCTCCTTCTTGATGCTGGAAGCTTTTGTAAATTTGGTATAGTTTTGATTGTCGAATAGAAAACTTGTAAATCGTTGCTCATGTAATTGCTATGCGTTGAGAACATGCATTGAACGTTCTTCCTGTCATAGTTGTGTTTATGGGCAGAGTGTATGTCTGGTGTAACATTAAGTGGGTTTAGTTCTGCAAGTTTCCGCCACGTCAGGGCTTGATGAGAATTAGCAGCTCTCTGCTGGGCCTTCTTCTTTTTTCCCAATGAATTCTTACTTGGCTTTGACCCCGTGTGATTTTGAGTGAATTCCCCTTGTTACCATCGGAGATACAGTTCTTTGTCCAAGCAATGTTTATCTTTGGCCACTTAGCTTCATTTTGTGCCTCGATTATGATCTCTGAATGGAACTGCAGTTGGTAGTGTCGAGTACGAGAACATTTTAGTATTACCTTCACTAAAACCACTCTCATATATAGACACAGATAGGTATCGTTTGAATGATTTGCTCAATGGTCTAGGAACGGTCCCCTTAGGTTTCAATTTTGTGTTTTTTTCTCAGTGTCCGACTGTTTCTTCTGTAGGATTTTCCGAGATGTTCCCAGCGATATCACGCTGGACGTTGGAGGGGGAACTTTTTCCCTGCACAAGGTCAGATTTTGCCCTTTTTTTCTGAAATTTTTGTTCTCGTTTTGTCATCGGAGACATTCCTTATGCTTTCGTACTTCAGTTCCATGAGTTTCCGCAGTTTCATCTCTCACGGCTTCAATGACACCAAACTTGTTGGGTTTCTATTCAGTTCCCTCTCGTTTCCCGCTGTGGGAAAATCCGAAAGTTAGTTGCCGAGCACAGAGACTCGGACATCTCGAAAATAGAGCTTCTGAACCTACCGGGAGGCGCCGACTCTTTCGAGCTAGCTGCTAAGTTCTGCTATGGGATTAACTTCGAGATCACCCCATCGAATGTGGCGCAGCTTTGCTGTGTCTCTGACTACCTTGAAATGAACGAGGAATATTCCAAAGACAACCTTGGCTCAAGGGCTGAAGAGTATCTAGAGACAATCATCTGCAAGAACCTCGAGATGAGCGTCGAAGTGTTGCAGCAATGTGAAAACTTGCTTCCTTTAGCTGACGAGCTCAAAATAGTGAGCCGTTGTGTGGATGCAATAGCCTCAAAGGCTTGCGCTGAGCAAATAGCGTCGAGCTTTTCAAGGCTAGAATAC
Organism: Melaleuca quinquenervia; assembly: GCA_030064385.1. Classification (NCBI taxonomy): domain Eukaryota; kingdom Viridiplantae; phylum Streptophyta; class Magnoliopsida; order Myrtales; family Myrtaceae; genus Melaleuca; species Melaleuca quinquenervia. The sequence continues at coordinate 3,832,574 of CM057728.1, read as the reverse complement.
AGTAGTTCTGGGAGGCTCCACATGAGCAAGCAAGTAAAATGCGAGGGCGATTGGTGGATAGACGACATCTCCAATCTCCGGGTGGATTTGTATCAACGCGTCATAATGGCGATGAAGTGTCGCGGGGTCCGTCCTGAAAGCATCGGCGCATCGCTCATGAACTATGCTCAAAAGGAGTTGACGAGAAAATCCAGCTTATGGAATTTATCTAACCAGCAGAAGGCTGATTTGTTAGTATCCAACACGATGGAGCACGAGAAAATCGTGGTCGAGACTATTATAAGCCTCTTGCCCGTTGAGAAACAAGCCGTGCCCTTAAGTTTCCTCTTTGGGCTTTTACGGAGCGCTGTGATGCTCGATTGCAGTGTTGCTTGCAGGCTTGATCTGGAGCGCAGGATTGGGGCCCAGTTAGATGTTGCCACCCTCGATGACCTTCTGATCCCGTTGTTTCGGCATGCCGGCGATACTTTATTCGATGTGGAAACGGTTCATAGGATCTTGGTGAACTTCTCACAGCAAGATGACAGCGAGGAAGATGAATTGGAGGATGATGCCTCGGTGTTCGAATCAGAAGGGCCTCGTTCTCCCTCTCAGAGCGCGCTGTTTAAGGTCGCAAAACTAGTGGATAACTACCTGGCGGAAATTGCTCCCGACGCAAACCTCAAGCTCAATAAATTCATGGTCATTGCTGAGTCTTTACCAGCACATGCACGTACCGTCCATGACGGTTTATACCGTGCGGTGGACATCTACCTCAAAGTATGCATTTTGATCTTTTACCTCATGATCTTTTAGTACATTCACAGGTATAAGTTTATATAAAGAATGCGTTGAAATCACTGCTCAAAACTAATGACAAAACGAGCTCACCTCTTCCGGCATGAATGTCTACTCAACGAACGAATTAATTCTGTTCAGTCAACTCCTCGTGAGAATCACGATCCTAAGAGAACAATGGCATTGTTTGGAGAAGAGAAAACAAATAGAATAAATTTTTTTGGCAACACTAGCTTGGACAAAAATAGTAACGTCAGATGTGTTCAATGTTCCATAATAATTCAGTGCGCCTGATATCTTTGTAAAAATTCAATCTTTTCAGGCTCATCAGTCTTTGTCGGAATCAGACAAGAAGAAGCTCTGTAAGCTGATCGACTTCCAGAAGCTCTCACAAGAAGCCGGGGCTCATGCTGCACAGAACGAGCGCCTTCCTCTGCAATCCATAGTCCAGGTCCTCTACTTTGAGCAAATAAGGCTGAGGAATTCCTTGTGCTGCTCCTACAACGACGAAGACCCCAAGCCAATGCACCACCAATCATGGCGGATCAGCAGTGGAGCGCTCAGCGCTGCCATGTCTCCTCGAGACAACTACGCCTCACTGAGGCGTGAGAATCGGGAACTGAAACTAGAGCTGGCCCGTTTGAGGATGAGACTCAACGATCTGGAAAAGGAACATGTTTGCATGAAGAGGGACATGGCGAAATCCAATTCCCGGAAGTTCATGAGTTCATTCTCCAAGAAAATAGGCAAGTTGAGCCTCTTTGGACACAGTTCTTCCAGAGGATCGAGCTCTCCCTCAAGGCATTCTCACAGAACAGACTCCAAGGTGATCGAGAGAACCTGTGCAAGCACAGACTAAGTTACATCAGGCCGTCGTTTTTGGGAGTTACATGCCGAGTCTGCTTTTTAGTGACCTGTTTTTTTTTTCCCATTTTTGCCATTTCTTCTTAGCACATTGTATAGACAGAAGTGCTATGTGCCAAGCTTGAGTGAATGACATTTTTTCAATGTAAAGGTATTGAAGAAGGTGGTTTTGATTGAATACAGTTACACCTCTTTGTTTGAATTAGTCCTTACATGCAGAACATAGACATGCGGCTCGGTGTGTCCTTAGAATGACGTGATGCACAATATCCAAGTGGGAGTTCAAATTTTTGAGCCTGTACATAATGCTAGTTAGAACCGATCTCTTCTCAGAGAATTAAGCCATTGAGTTATGGTCAACTGGGTATTATCAATTTTTCATCTTCACAATGATCCTCTGATTTTATTTCGACGTCACAGGTGCACTCAACAGAGATTGCCCTATAATCGAAATCTCCACACACCAATCAATTGCTCGATCCCTATCCTTCTTTTTGTTCCTTTTAACTCATTTTATTTTAGCTCAAAATTCTTTATGTTCCCCTCATACCCCTTCCTGTTTGGCCCAGGCGGCCAGATGATACCGTTTTCGTCTTTTGTTTGGAACCTCGATATATTTTTACTATCACGGACTATGTTGCCATGATCGTGATGGAGAACATTGGTAAGAGGATGAAAATATTCTTTTACTGTTCTTGTTGGGTAAAGGGCATATTGTGGAATTGCTGGCAATTCATAGTAGACAAAGTTGTTCTTGAATGTGAACGCTGCCAAATTAATTTACTTTGATGGTAAAGACAATGAATCAGTTTGACCTTCATGTGAAGAACTATAGATGATGCAGTGAATTACATCTATGAAATCACCAAGGGCGAAGTGTTATTGTATGTAATAACATCAATGACCAAATGGAGTTACTTGTATGAAGAAATCCGGCATCGTATTTCCAAGTGCAGGACAAATTTACAAGAAGGAAACTGAAAACAAAACAAACCAAAACTGAAAAAACAGTATATTCAAGAGATCCCTGTCCATCATGAGGAAATGCCAAGAATCTTGACCACAGCTGCACGGGGAACAAGTTGCAGAAGTTAGATTGGTTTTCTAGTCCACTAAATGACCTGCCCGATGCTGTTCAAGAAACTGAAGCATCTACTTCCTCGTCTCTGTCTGGCAAGAGGAATGCCACTTTCAGGTCTAGTGATTTACGAGCACTCTCTGGTTTCCTAAGACACGATTTCAACATGGTACCGCATTTCTGGCAGTTCGATTTAACTGCACCATCTTTTTCTAGCAATTCTGTGCTCATTTTCCTGCGTCCCAAGTAGAAATCTATGGCTCTGGAGCATGTCTTTGCGAATGAGGAATCTCCCGGAGATAGTCTTTCAGATTCTAGTTGGTCAGCCACATACAGAGGAATTCCCTTGGTCCTAGACTCTGTTTCGTACCTACTGTGGGATTCCGTTTGCAAATCCTTATCACGATACACAGCATCTTTTTCTAGCAATTCAACCGCAGCATCTTTTTCTAGCAATTCTGTGCTCATTTTCCTGCGTCCCAAGTAGAAATCTATGGCTTTGGAGCATGTCTTTTCGAACGAGGAATCTCCTGCAGATAGTCTTTCAGATTCTTGTTGGTCATCCACATACAGAGGAATTCCCTTGGTCCTAGACTCTGTTTCATACCTACTGTGCGATTCCGTTTGCAAATCCTTATCACGATACGACTTTCTATGATACATGGTCTGAAATAATCTCTTGGGAGAGCATTCCTTTTCGACTGAGGAATCTCCTGGAGATAGTCTTTCACATTCTTGTTGGTCATCTTCATACTTGGGAATTCCCTCGATCCTGGACTCTGTCCTATACCTCTTGGGAATTTTCAAACCCTTATCATGATACGACTTATAACGATATAGGGTATGAAATAGCCTCCTGAGAAAACTTTCTTGGTTCCGGTGCTTAGGCGTCATCCCAGCACATTCCTTGAGAGGAGAAGCTAGCTCGAATTGCTGATGGTCCTGGTCGCGGGAACAACCCCTTTGTTGCGAAGAAGACCAACAGTAACAGCTGGTTTTTTCTTTCAACAGCCGATGGATCGTCCGGTTGGGAACGATGAAGAACACCTCTCCTGGAATCAGGAGGGACTCGGGCTTGACCACAACCCAAGGGAAATAAAACACGTCGGGCCGAGTGACGCTGTGCCTGGGATATTTCTCCATGACCTCCCCCGCGGTGATTGGCTCCGTGAGCGTCTCCACGAATCTGCCTGGGCATACCAACTTCAGGACGCCGTTGTCCTTCCTCGATGCTCCCATGGAATCGTTCCCTCTAGCGGCTTAATGAAGATGAAGTGAGGAGGGAGATTGAGGCGGAGCCCTATTCTGCTACTTATAAGTCGTTGCTGGACAATATGACAAAATCTGGAGGAGAGTTCGAGAGAAGCATCTTTAAGAAACATGACGGCTTGTTCTTACCAGCTAATAATTTTCTTTTTTCCAGTTCTTTTGTCTTTTGAATCAGCGCATCGTATGGAGAGACCGGAGTCATCTCAGAAGGATATCTTTACTCTTTTCGGGGAGTTTAGATAGCCAATCTTGTCAGATCCATTGTCTTTCGCAAGAGAATTGTCTCTTAGCCTTTACCGTGCATGCGCATGAAAAGCAGACAAGCAGTGTGAAATATTCAAGATAGAGCATCCAGATTGCAGCATCCATTGTCTTTGCCCTTGTTTCTGCCGAAAAGCTTTGATGTTGGCCTTGTGGGTATGAGAGAGAACAGAGGGATAATCGCTTGAAGTTCCCAATTTGTACGCCGCCCTTCCTGGGGGGAAAGAGCCAAACAGAAGTTTCTCTCTCGTGTTCTTGGTCCCTGTAAAAGACATGGCTTTGCGGTCGAACCTTTCTGAAAATTAATGCCATTGGATCAGTACTTATTACTTCAGCATCTAAATTCTTTGACAACTAAAAGTTAAAGAGGAACTTTTCTCCTTTTCCTAGGATTGGACAATATCATTGACGAGTCAAATGGAAAGTTGCCCACAAAATTTATTGAAGGCAAAAGGGCAAAAGAAAGAAGGACAACCAAAACTCTGAACTATCCGAAAGGGTGGAAACTCGGTGCAAGTTTTATACAAGGAATGAGCTGTAACAGGCACTACCTAGAACACAACCACCGAAGGCGGATTTCGTTTCAGACAACGTACTTCACATTGTCTTCTCTCGTTCATTGTGGACTACAGTCAACAAGATTATGTCCATCTCTTTTTTGTCCCCTCAAAATATTGTATAAGAATCTTTCCAAGATGTTAAACACAGATTGATCCTGTTAAAATGTATTTAGTCTCGATTATTTGCAATTTAGCATGTTTTATGTCTTTCACGGAAGTGTTCAGCTGTAAAAAATCGTTCTCGTAATGGCTGCTTGAAGGGAGTCCATGAAGGGACTGTTCTCTGCAGTTTAAGAATAATCATATGCCAAGTCAATGAAGGACGCCGATCAGCAAAAGTTCTGGGGCACTAGCAATTGGAAGAAAAAAAATTCAATTTAAGATATTTTCCAAGGAATTTGTAGGTTATTTGCAAATTTTAATTATAGTTTAGGCCCTTTAGGCCCAGCGAAAAAGAGCGGAAATAGTATAGCTTTTGCAAGACCTTCTCAAACCAAAAAGGGTGGACGTAATTGAGAGGACTGAAATTTCAGCAGAAAGGTTGGAGATATAAGTTACAGTGACGAGAAGGAAAGGTTAGAAAGGACCTAACTCTCTGACAAACTTTCTTGCCACGGAATGTTGAACAATGGAAGGAAACTCCTTAACATGCCATGAGAAAGAAGTTTGCTCCTCAAGAATCCCTTCATGGTCCTATGTCGAGTCCCACAGATTGGAAAGACATGAAAACAGTATAAGCAGAAGAACTAATGGGATTAATATTGACACTGCCCAAGTTCCGCCTTCTGTCTGCAAGCCCGCACAACGGCACCAGACTCGTTAACTAGAGACAATCCCAATAACTTCTGACACCTGTCTCATCAGGCTTCGCAAAGATCCACCATTCATGTTGAGCCTAAAAAATGATCAAAACACCCAATACTATCCATCGAGAGCCTAGGCAGAACTAATAGCTCTAGAAAGACCAAATATCTCGAAAACGGTTTAAAGGACCACATTGAAGGAACATGGCTCGTTACTAGGTTGCATCCACCGAATTTAAAGTAGGACAAAACATGGTGAAGCGGTCAAAGATGAGGAAAATATAGTTCTCATTGCAATACCATACTCACCAGCAACAGGAAGAAATACTGATCCTTCAGAAAGAACTTGCAGAGAAGGAATCGGGGATATTAAATCACAACCATGACCATCAAAGAAATGGAAAATTTCAGGAAGAAAATGGAGATCAATATCACTTATTCTTAAAGTACAACTTCCTCCAAGAGCTCTGAAACGTCAAGTTGAATTTGTATAGAAACGGATGCTGACAGCCAGACCCAAGATTAAAAGAGGGACTAGAAACTGAAGAAGCTTTATGATGAACTCAGGAGTTTTGTCCTGGTTGTAGTGAGGCTGCTTGGGAGGAGTGTACTTGGTCCTGGTGGGAACACTTGATGTATCGATCTCGCCAACGTAGAACTCATCCATCATTGCTCTGGCCGTGCTACTATGTCCAACATCCTCGAAATCATCAGTGGCATCCTTCCCTAATGGCAGGGTAGTTAATAACTCAAGAACACAATTGTCACCAGGTCGAACAAGATTTTGATTCAAAGCCATCTTTCACATTACAGATACCTGTAGCAGACAGCAACACTTCATCACCGCCAGGATGGTCCTCCAAAAATTTAGTCACGTCATACACCTGTTTTGACAATTTAAATTTATGAAAGATGTCTTATTTGATGCTCCATCAAAATGGAGTGAGAAAACCGGCAATGGTCATAAATCAATCAGCCAAAACACTTTGTGGCACTCTTGACGGTGATTCATTGAAAGATTGCACATGGTGGAATAAATCAAAGCAAAATAGCAGAAAACAAAACTCGAAAGTAAGTCGCTGTAGGTTTTTCAATCTGATCACCCAAAAATGTCCTGATAGACTCACACTGTGGAAATTTAATCCAGCCAGGCAGGCAGTTGGAGAATGCTGTCCAAGCTAATTCTTCATTTAGTATTTTACCTAATTGAGCCTCGTATTGAATACTTTATAGTGTTTCGGCAGCTCGTGAAGTCAGAGTTCAAAACGTGAATCTGCTAACGGTGAGTGGGACTATAGACATTTTAAGGACCATCCGGAACTAAGACAAAGCAGCTAAGATAAATATCAAAGTAAACTAGGCATTCCACCGGAGATCCGAACAAACTCGTATAGGCAACTTCCCTATTACATAGCAAAGACACGACCACTCGCAACCAATAGTTACACCAATCTGTACCCACTTGAATCAAACTCGCATACATACCGATCGAATGCAAACCAGTAACCCGGTCGGTCAACGTCGATATCAAGCAAAAGTCGAGACTTTCTAAGAGGAGCAAGCAAAAGAAAAGAAACGGCACTCCATTTACAGACCACGCGAACGATACCTTGCCCTCGATGACGAGCCAACAGTCCTCGCGGCCGTTGTGCTCCGACACCTCGGCCAAGGTGAAGACCTTATTGCTCCCTGAACCCATGCACGAATCTCGCCAAAAACAGCGGGAGGAGACGCGGAAGAGGGACACGAGATCGACGCCGGGCTTTTGCTAAGTTCGCAAGGTGGTCCCTTGATAAAGCGGGGGAGCAATGAACGTGGGTTCTGAGACAGAGAGAGTTGATGAGCAGATCAAGGTTTGATGGGGAAGGTCGGAGGTTGGGGAGATGTTGGGATGGCGCTTTCTTGCAACCACCCCCGGCAATGTTTTTCTCCCTCTTCTATTATTTAATAAACAATTACAATTCGACCAAAAAAAAAAAAAAGAACAGCAAGAGGAAAATCAAAGGCCACGTCGACAGCAGGGTTCGAACCTGCGCGGGCGAAGCCCAACAGATTTCAAGTCTGTCTCCTTAACCACTCGGACATATCGACGTTGTTTGGCTTAAATAGCAAGATTATTAATAAGATTCTATATCATGATGATCTAAATGTCACTTACACAGAGAAGTCCGCCAGGTATGATCACGGCAGGCTCCGTTCGTCAATGTCAGTATCGATGACCTGGATATGCAATTGGGTCACACCCTTTGCTAGAGCTCACATCGATAGACCGAGTCAATCGCGACTTAGCAGAGTGAGCGGCCAAATGATCCTGATAGCTATGGACGTTAAGGTTGCGTTTCAATAGGGGAAGGTAAAGAGAGAACGGGATTTGGAATCGTACTTTTATTTTTTCAATTCCTTTTTTTTTTCTCATTCCGTCGATTGAGACGTCAATGTGACATTTTGTTGACTCTTCAACTCCATCTCGATCACGAAATAACTAATGTCAACATAAAAAAAGAAAGAGGCAAAGCAAAGCTCAATTGTCAAATATTTGAAACAAGTTCCGTAAGTCATTTTATTGAGAGCAAATATCACGAAAAGAAAACTCTAAATTATATTATGACATAAATACTTTAAACTAAACCTTTTTGGATCGTAAAGAATTTTAAATTTACGTAGCATTGTACAAATACTTATTATCACAAAAGACTGCGTCTTGGCCCCAAAAGACGTCTTGTGAGGTAAGGGGGGCCACAGACTAATATAGAGGGGAGAGTCCTCCTACCTGCCCGGTGTGGGACTTACGGGAGATCTCAATCCGGTAAAAACCTCTAAGAACTGCAGCTTCTTTCTTCTCTGTTGAGCATTTCGATTCTGTTGCTAGCTTCAGGTAAAACTATTCCCTAAAAAGCATACCCTGAGCGGCTTGAGCGCGGTGCTCGCCGGTGTAGGTTAGCATACATTGGGCGCCTTGCTTGTTTATGGTATACATATATGATATAAATATTACATATTTCAATTTAATCCAAAATATATTCATCACACAAGCACAAACTCGAGACATCTATACTGTAATATAAATTCATGATTTTTAGCGGCGTAATAAAAAAAAGAGTTCAAGATGGTTATGTCATGGGAGAATATTTGTGATATTAATCATTTAATTGGGATATCGAGAGATTCATTAATTGTGTCGTTGGTGGATTCCGCCGCCGACTTTGTGCTGCCATTAATTCTGTCGACTACGACGTGGCAAGATCAAGGGCGGTGCTTGTGACTCGTCGTTGTCAAGCCAATGTCTATCTCTCTCTCCCATTTTGACACGTTTTCGTTTTTTTTTACTTTTCTTTTTTTGACAGAACAGCTGCAATGAGAAGAAGATAGAATTGGGGCCATGCAAAAACAAATGCGAAAACGGACGGCTCCACTCGTCTGACAATTTGCCCACTTCTCTTTCCTTTTGAATTCCGGAGGCCCCACGTCGGCTTCCGTCCAGATCAGCTACCAATCTGCTTACTCGTGAAGAATGATTGCTGACGACGACGACGGCGACGACGAACGGCCTCGGAAATCCTTCTTTCTTTAACTTCTCTTTTACTCTCTTCTTAATTTCCAACCCCCCCTCAAGATTCTTGATGGGTGATAGCGTCTGCTGATTTTCTTGTTTTCATGCCGAAGTTGGTATCTTGGGCAAGGTTCTGGGGCCTCTGAATCTTGCGTTAGAGATGGTTCGTCGCGGAGTCTGTTCTTGGACTTTGGTTGGTCTTATTGGGGCGTTTCTTGATCTCGCTCTTGCTTATGTCCTGCTGTGTATAGCGGCTTTTACATTTCCTGCTTCGAAATTCTGGAGCACTTTCGGGATCCATCTTCCTTGTCCATGTAAGGGCGTGTTAGGGTTTCGAAATAGCAGCATCTGCTTGCACAAGCTGCTTGTTGAAATACCCGCGAGGAAGATCTACTCTGTTCAGAGCTTGGTGCGGAGTAAATTCCCTTTCGGGTTAGTTTTTTATGGGGACGAGTCGCGTAATTCCAACTTGAAGTTAGTCAGAGACAAGAAGGTTGACGATGGCGTTGTTGAATTGAGCGGCGAGAAGCTTTGTAGTTCTGTGTCAGGGGCGGTTTCAAAGAATTCGAATGACGGAGAGATTGCGCAAGATGTTAAAGGAAAGGGTGTCATTGTGAATCAGAAGCAAAGGTCTGGACTTGGAAGTCGGCGAAGAAGAAGCAGAGGTGTTCTTGGATACGGGAAATTCAGGCCTAATAATTTGAAGTCAGCGGTTGGTGGTGCTGGTCCCTACCCTCCTAGTAATGGAGAAATGGGAAGCCAAGTCGCAGGAAGTTCGGGTCTTGTGAGTGGAATTAATGCTCAAATCCTGGGTGAGCATATTGCGTGTGTACTTTAACCCATAGTTTTTCTCAGTTTTTGCATCACATTTAATTATCCTGATAAGTTTTCTATCTTGCCTTGTCTAGATTGTTTCCGTTGTTTATGAATCAATAGTCAATAATTTGGATAATTATGGATAATGATTCTGTATGGTAGATAGACGAAACACCAGGAAATAAAAAAAGGTTTCTAGATTTTGGTTGAGCCACAGCAAACCTGCGATGAGATTTCAAAGAAATTTAGGAATATAAATTTTTCTTATTTGGAGTGGTATACTAATGCTGCGGTATATAAGCATGCTGATTTTGTGGTGCTGCGGATGATAGGTGAAAGAAGACCCTTCGACATTGCCGAGGGTGAAAGTACATGGAATAGCTGTGAGCTGAGCGGATCCTTAAGTGGGAGCAAGGGTGCGAATTTGGATTCATCTTCTATTGACAATTACATCACTGAAGCACCAGGCAAGCCTGGAATTGACGGAACCGAGTCGAGTAGAATCAGAATGCTAGAACAAGCACTTGCTGATGAGAAAGCCGCTCGTGCTGCACTTTACTTGGAATTGGAGAAAGAGAGAGCTGCCTCTGCCACTGCTGCTGATGAAGCTATGGCCATGATATTTCGCCTGCAGGAAGAGAAGGCATCGATAGAAATGGAAGTTAGGCAGAATGAGAGGATGATGGAAGAGAAGTTTGCCTACGATGAAGAGGAAATGAGTATTCTCAAAGAGATCCTCATTAGGAGGGAGAGGGAGAAATTTTTCTTGGAGAATGAAGTTGAAACATATAGACAAATTTCTTCTGGAGATAAAAACAGGGATAATTTTGTGCAAGACATCAAGGATATTTACGGGAAAAGCCCTCCTGTGCTTCATCCAGGTGATTATGTAGAGCCTACAGTACCAGAGATCGACAATGGTGGTGTTATTAATGATTACATAATGGAGCCAACCCAGTATTGCGCAAGTGTGACGAGATGTTTCTCTCGTGATGGAGATGGGATGGAGGAATGTGGGGAAAATGGAGATAATGAAGGTTGCAACCTTCGAGAATCAGTGCTTGACAGGCAACAGATAGTTCACGATGTTCATGTGGTTGATGATAAAACAGAACAACCAAAGAATGGCACAAATGCGGAAGAAAAAGGGCAAAATGGTTATACCAGTGACACTGATATCGACGGCGTAGTAGAATCATTGGTTTACTCACGGAATAGAACAACGATACATGATTCTGAAAGGGGTTGCTTGTCAGCGGTTGATTATAAAAGATTAAAGCTTGACATTGAAGTTGAATGGCTCAGAGAGATTTTACGAATTGTACAAGAGGGAAAGGATAAGTTGAGAATATCTGGAAAAAACAGGGAAGGAGAGACAAACCAGTTGGAACTGTTAGATGATATACAGCATCAGCTTCAGGAAATTCAACGGCTGAGGGGGCCCATGCGGCATGCTTCCTTACCCAATGTATCATCTACGGTATTCAACTGATGTCATCTAAGTTTTGTGGAGCACATTTCACATTCACTCCTTGGCGTGTGAAATTTATGCAAACGTTTATTAGATATTGCAGTGTGATGTTCGAATCTTTTTTATTTGGTTCTGTTGATCTATCAGTTTAATTCTATACGAGGTTCCAATGCCAAACATTGTGATCGATCAGCTGACCAAAAGGGGGAGTGTAGTCACAGGGGCCTAAGTTTTTAGTGATGAGCTTTCCTGTAAATTTGCATGGGACAGGGTACATTCCAGATCACAAAGAAAGTTTTGCACCCCGTAACATATTAATCCTCTCGTTAGTTTCTCTTGCCGATAGGCCAAACTCTCTGGCCATTTCTGACCCTGCTGTCCTTTCCTGTGGTGAAGGTGAAAGTCGAAGAGAAGTAGCCGCCGAATGTGAATTGGGAAATGCAAGAGAGCACCAAGTGACCGTGAAAGTAATCACCGGAAAGGGTAAAAAGTCGTGGGTTTCTGCTCTGGGTTCATGTTTTGATAATCTGGTGGTGAGGAACTTTGTATATGGTCAACTTGTTTAAGTCCCGTGGTGTTGCGTATAGCCTTGCCGTGGGAGCTTTCCCGTGCGTCTGTTAACCCCTCTCGCCGTGTATATACACCCATACGGTTCTCAGGCAAGTCGAGCTATTAGCTCGGCGGTTGCGCTTAGTACTAAGTTTCTTTTCTTTTCCCTGATCTCTCTGGCAATTGGAGGAGATGATTCTTAGCTTTTGTGAGCGGCGCGGGGTGTTACCGTCTTCGTTACCTGTCTTCAATGTGAATGTTTCTCCTTTCTCTCTACCCCTACTGTGAGTATGTAAAGTTATCATTGAATTACCATTATCGGATTTTACACTTGGAACTGTTGTTGAGTGAAAAACATCGTAACTGACGCTGCTTCAAGGTAGTCGAAGGTTTAATGTGAGTTGGTTCTGTGAAAAGGTTCTTGAAACCGACCGGAACAAGAGGTCGCCTTTCACCTTTGCCCCCCCCTGGCTTTCCTCTTCTCCGACTATCAATAGGGTGTGTCAAACATGTAATATCTCGAATGTTCATTATAGGAAAGCTGACTTTTGAGTTGAAATCCCATTAGGCGTCTTTGATCGAAGGTACCTTACTAATTGATGACATAAAAGACAAAGAAAATACTTTCTCGGTTCCAGATGGAGGGATCATATCGTACCATCGGACTGTCCAATGCATTTGCAGGATCGAGCGAGCCCAGGTCTACGCGCTTTGGTCAGTCAACATGGAGATCCATCGCCGGCCGAAGAGACTTGCCCTAGGCCTTCATCTTCGGTGATTACTTTCTGCTTAATTTTCTGCTTTCCACGGACAGAGAGGGCTTTGACTTCCAGGTGGAAGTCGAAAGAAGTGAGAAGCCTTCTTCCAAAGCTGCAACGAGCAAAAATGATTGGACTATGACGACCCCGACCCGACCCGATATTTACAGAACTGGCCCTAACCCCAACGCGTCCCCCCCTCCCCCCCTTAAACCAGAGTAAAAACTGGGCGCACTCCCGCAAGTTCCAATCATCCGCGCCTCCGCCCACCTAATTGCCCCCAAAACTCAACCACCGCCACCACCGCCTCGCCACCACCTGCCTATTTAAACCAACCACCCCATTCTCTCTCTCTCTCCCCCCGTCTCCATCTCGAAACCCTAAAAGACTGCGCAAAACATGGCCACCCGCTCCTCATCCTGCCCCTCCCCTCCCCCACCCAACGCCGACCCCCTCCCCTCCTCCGCCTCCGTCGCCGCCGCCAAGAAGCCCCAGCCCGTTCCCTGGACCCACGAGGAGACCGTCAACCTGATCCGCGCCTACGAGGAGAAGTGGTACGCCCACAAGCGGGGCCCGCTCAAGTCCAGCCAGTGGGAGGAGGTCGCCGTCACCGTCGCCGCCCGCTGCGGCTACTCCTACGCCGAGCCCTCCAAGACCGCCACCCAGTGCCGCCACAAGATGGAGAAACTCCGCAAGCGCTACCGCGCCGAGAAGCAGCGGGCCGGCGCGGCCTCCGGCTGGCCGTACTACGAGCTGATGGAGCGCCTGCAGCGCGGGCCCATGCCGATCTCGGCGCGGCCGATCGCCGTGGTGCCGCACGGCGCCAGAAGGGCCGTAGAAGAAGGAGACGAGGAAGAGGAAGAGGAAGAGGAGGCGGAAGACGACGACGAGGACGACGAGGACTACGATGGCAATTACAGCAAGTCGAGGAGCATAAACCACATACTGAGGAGGCCGGCGATGGTGAAACGGTTCCCCAGGGCGTCCGCAGCGGCGGGAGGGGTGAAGAGGAAGAGGGCAGCGGAGAAGAAGTTAGAGGAGGAGGAGGAAGAGGAGGAGGAGGAGGAGGAGGAGGAGGGAGAGGGAGGAGAGAGGAGGAGCAGGAGGAGAAGGGCGGTGTGGGAAATAGCGGGAGAGATAAGGGGGTTCGCGGAAAGGTACGTGGGGATGGAGAACGTGAAGATGGAGATGATGAGGGAGAGCGAGAGGTGGAGGATGGAGCTGGAGCGGAAGAGGATGGACCTCATCGCGGAGTCGCAGGGCAAGATCCTCGACGCCATCGCCAAGGCCTTTTGCTTCCCCTCCTCTTGACTCCTTTTTGACTTTTTGACTTAGGCTGCTGTTCTCTTTCCCTTTTCCAATTATTCTTGACCCCCCTTTTTCAGTGTAGATTTTGATCGATCCACCGTTGGTAACTTGGTTACTTGTGGGGGGGAAAGCTAATGTTCATTCCATTTTGTAATTGTCTTGTGGTGGTTCACTTGTACGTCATCCTTAAATAAAAATGTCTTAAGGCTTCTGAGCATGCTCGTCTTGTCCTCGGATATGGGGACGTCGTTGCACGGATATATGCCTTTTTTACTGGATTAAATCTGAAAAACAGTACTAGGTATATGAGCTAGTCGATGGTAAGCATGTTTTGAGTAATTTTGACTATGGTTATTAACAACGGGTAATTTCCCCGGAGCTATTAGTCGATTTGTATTAGGAGAAACAACTGCGGGCGCATACGGCAATTTTTCATACGAAAGAAATAAAAGTTTCCATGCATCGACAGATGATGGTAAATGACTTATTTACCAACCAACCTTTAGCCCGCGCGTCAAAAATAAGGGTTCTTACCCCGTCTGTGGATTTGAGTGCATGATAGAACAGAGAGGTAGCGTTCTTTCGTTGCATCATTGAGCCATAGCATCCTACAAAAGATAGCTGACGGCCGACGTGATAAACGTTAACCAAATTGTTCGCACGACAATCGTGATGCCATGATCCCTGCTTTTCCAAGATTCCAATGGAGGCAAACACTGGAAAGCTTCAAGAGGTGGATGATGCCTACTAAGTAGATGATTTAACCGAAGTCAGGCTTTTGCGCTCTTTAGCAAAGAAGTTTTGAATCAACCAGAGGCAGCAATAACCCGCTGATGAACATGGAAAATGACAACTACGTTAACGTGCTTCACCAGCAAATACATGAGAAGTGCGGTGGCCTACGAGGGGAAAAGGAGAGAGTAACAACGCATAAATGGAGCAGAAAAAGAAGATATTCATAACGCACCTGCATCTCTTCCAAAGAACTGAAAAGCTTCGGATACTAGTGATTCCAGGTGGAAAAGAACGCGCAATATGCTCATCATCACGCATTCTACTTTTCCCAGAACATGCAGCAAAAACATCATGGCTTGCGTGAGCATCCTTAACTTCAAGAATGCCCTATTCAAACAACCAGCTTCATCTGCATAATATTCCTGACATATCAGTTACTATGCACATAAATTATATTATTCATACTCATCATCTACTCAAGGAGATCTTACACTAACCATGGGAGCTGTCAGGAGAAGAGCTAAGTCCAAAAAGCCTCTCATTTGACCACACTAGACTCCTGGAACCATAAACCTCTGTTCAAACATAGCAAGAGTTCATACCTACAGACCTTCCTTGTTCAAGAATGCCCATGCCATTTTATTCACTTGAAACTGCAACTCTTCAACTTCGAAGCTGAGTCTCATGGAGGACCGAGAACAGATAATGCAATCCATCTATAGAGGGGCATGCTTGTTTAGACAAGCTGATGACAGTCTCTTGCGGCTCAGCATGAAAAAGCTTTTGATTAACAAATGTTCTTTTTTGTTACTCATTAAACTACAAAATCAAGGCATCAATATGGGCATCTTAGTAAACAACAGTCATATTCAACAGAGGTCATGATGATGTCCCTGGTTCTCAAATGAATTCTCAACACCAGAGAATATAAGCTGCAGAAGCCACCTGTGACAATCATATCCCATGCATTAAAAAATCTGATAACAAAATGAGAGGAGGCAATAAGTCCACCAAGGAACATGGTGAGGCCAAATGACTGCATTTGACATGATCAGTCTATACACCAGGAACCATTTATATTCACACGAAACCCTTGCCTTTGACAGTAATAGCTACCCACTTGATTTGAAAGGGTAATTACACATGCAACAGTCTACTCAGCCAAGAGACCGAAAAACACCTAGAGGAGAAGGAAAGGAGAGATGAGACCTCTGTACAAAAAACTCTATATGTGTCTCCTCTCGATTAAGACCTGAGAATTGTTACTATACATGATATCAAAAAGTCAATAAAAAAAAAAAAACTATCTGTTACAACCTTCAGTTAACCTTTCAAAGAGCTTGAAGTAATCGGTCATAACTTCTAGCCATTCTTACTTCTGCTGTCTGTTTTTGTAGCAGCCAGCTCAGCTCCATTTGCATGGATGCTCACAAAATCAGCATCAATCCCTGTTGGATGTTGCATAAGTAGGATGAGACAAGGAAGGAAATGTCGATGAAGATCCAATATCACCTTATTCAATTTGAAATAAACCTTACCTGTACAGAGTCATCACAGGGACATGCTCATTCATTACTAGGGCGAGAAATACCTTGTTTTCTCTAATGAATTGACCATTCGAATTCAAGATCTAGCATCATGCTTTACAGAAAAAACATAAAGAAAATTCCCTTGCATCACATGTCAATTTCATTGCCCTGCTTACAAATGCTGTCTTTGTTGCTGCCTTTGTTGCTGAGAAGGCAATTTTGGCAGTGGTTTTTGAAGTGGTGCTTGTTGCTCTTCAGACTTGAGAAACTGTTCTTGCAGCTTATACTGTTGCTTGGGTGATGGCCGAGGCATGAGGGCTGGCATCATTGGTTGCGGCTGCTTCTTCCCTGGCTGCATCCCTAAGCAATCAGTTCTCTGGCCATGAGAAGACAAGCTACCTGGTTCTTGGCATCGCTCTGTACTCTGGCTTACAGATGGTATGGACTCATTACAGGCCATATTTGCATTGAGTGGTCTTCCAACAAAACCCACATGAGGAGGTGGAGCTGACAGACGAGAAGCATATAATGGTTGAGACTTCTTGCCAAGTGCTGCATTGGCTGAATTAACAGAGGGTTGAGGCGCTGTTGCAGCATTATTTTCCTGAGAAGCACTATTATTCACAGGTCCCTGGTCCAGTTGAGCTTGGTTGGTTTGAGACTTAATAGATGGCTTGGATGTCATTGGATGGCTTTGTTGAAAGACAGCGTATGGTGATTGAATGGGATTAACCTGCTTATGTGGGGGTTGTTGATGCAAGTGCAGTGCCTGTTGATGGTTAGAAGCTTTCAGTGGAGATGTAATGGTCCTGTTTGGAATGGATGACACATGCTCAGAAGAGCTACTATCAGACTTAGAAGGAATCTGCAGTATTTGCCTTGACACAGGAGATGTGGGACCAGAAAGAAGCGTCTGCTGCAGCTGTGGAGGATTAGGATTGGAAGGAACCTGGGATTTAGCTGGTCGGACAGGGTTATTTACCATCGACCCAGGATTCTCAAAACCTTGACCTTCCACGAACTGCAAGACCCGATCGCCTTTCTCCACCCCCTGGCTTCCTGGAGCCATAGAGAGACCATTCAGATGAGAAGGATCAGAAGAGAAATTCTGATTCACCAAATTCTTTCCCCTCCCAATTGCCTTTATAGCCTGCTTCTGTTGCTGCCTTTTAGGGAGGGGCCTCTTATATTGTTGAGGTTGCTGTTGCTGCAGCTGACGTTGATGTTGTTTTCCAGACTGATTAGTCAAGCAACTAACAGTATTATTCTGATGATCTAGGCCAAGAGCTTGAGGTTGGAGCGGATAATTCTGAGGATGTCGAGGAGAAGGTATTGGCGACATTGGTGAAGAGGAGGGTGTTTGTGGTGACATAGGCACTGGCTGCAATGATGGCTGGGATTGTTGTAGAGAACTAATCTGCAAAGACGGTATGGGAGACTGAGGTTGTGGTTGCACATGTGATGTGACGGCATTATTAGATCCAGCGAGCTGCTGCTGAGGCTGTTGGAGATGCCTTCGCTGAAGCTGCCTTTCATTAGCAATACGAACTGCACAAGTTTGCTGCGGCAAATCAGTTGCTTGATTCCGCCCTGGAATATTAGGGTGATAATAAGGACTATTAGGTAGATGAGGTTGTCGAGAGGACAACTGATATTGCTGCTGGGAATGGCCTGGATACATCTTAGTTGGAGTTGCCCGATTAGAAAATGCAGAACCCAAGCCATTAAGAGGAGGAACGCCTTTAATATTCACTTGTGTGACCTGCTTCTGAAGTCCCGGAACCAACCTTTGGGTTTGCTGCTCTGAGACATGATCAGGCTGGTATCAAAGAAGACAGCTTTCATATAAATTACGAGAATTGATGCATCCCATCCAAATCTACAGAAGAATGAAAGCACAATCTGATAATAACAGACTGTCCATCTTATTATGATTTCTGTGTCCATTGCAGAAATCATAATACTTCATATGCTATTGAACTCACATATCACTCTAATTTTCAACTACCAGCCTTCCTAAAATTTAAGATCGTTTTCCGCACAATCTAATCATGTAGAATGAAATAGATAAATAAGAATGATCTTTCAATTTATAAAAGAATTAGTGACCTCAGCCTCACCATATGCGGAGCCTCACAAGGTTGCAAGGTTGAGTTTCCTCGTACAGATTCAGCCTTAGGGTGCACATTTACACATGGCATACCCAACATGCTGCTAGTACTTGGCACTGATGATGCAGTCATTCCATGAATCTCCAATCGAACCATTGGCATGCTTCCATCCATCCCACTATTCACAACAACACTGTTTCCACCAGGCTTCATACGGACATCACAATCGGTCACAGAGAGAGACCCAGAAACAGATAGGTTGGGTTGTTGAATGTTCATGGGAGACGTCATTTGATAATAATGCCGCATCTTATTCTGCTGATCAACTGGCATAGATAGTGTTCTCGGAAAATTAAATCTAGCATCCATGAGAAAATACGTAGTCAAGAAATGATAGATCAAAATATTGACAATGAATTTATTAAAGAACAATATCATGCTCACTCAAGCATAGTAAATTACCTGCAAAAGGCTGTAAGTGCATTGCTAGATGACAAGATGTTAGGACCAAGAACCATAGTGCTCGATCCATGCAATGATGAAATTTCCCCAGAGGTAGCAAGCATTGGCGGCATGGTACATTGGTTTGATAATGCTAGATTACTAGCTTGAGAAACTTGATACAAAGGGGGAGCAGTCGTTTCACAGAGATCAAAAGGTCTTCAGATAGGGCGAAAATGTACTTTAGTCTCATGTTAAAGATCAAGAGTAAAGCTACTATATCTTGTCTTGCACAAAGAGATTCAAAGAAGACAGACACCGTACTTACGTGAGAAAAACTCCATTGAGGTTATTTGGACAGACTTGAGAAAGAGCAACAAAATGAGAGTGGTGGACAGGTACTTGCTTTTCATTCTGGCTGTCATTCTTCAACCAAAAGAAAAAAAATAAATTAAAAACCTCGAGTCAGGAAGCATTTAAAATACAACAAGAAAAGTTGACAATGTTTGCTTCAAGATCAAAGGTACTTCTTGCACCCAGATTGTACAATCGCAATTATTTCCCAAGTTTTTGGATTCTTATCCACTGTATATTCTACTGCCACCCCATTTGTTGGTTACTGGTTCAACATCTTTATGGTAATGCTTGAGGTAGGTATGAATGTTGCTACTATGGATAAAATATCCGTATTCAACAGAAATATGTAACGACCAACAGGTAGGCACACTATGCAGCATATCTTTCACAGCCAACTCCTACCAATCAAGGTACATTGCAGGCTCAACCTAAAGAGACCTCAAAGTGTTCCTACTCAAAGCATAAACCATTCAACTAATCAGGAAATACAGACAATGGAGGCAAAGAAAGTACTATCTTTCTTCATTTTATCAACATCTTAACTCTGAAATGTAACTAGTCCTACATCAAGGACACAAACCGTATTTCTTTGGTAATGCTGCTTCTGGCTGATTCTAATTATTTTCTCAAAGTGTTTGTTTAAAACTTGCTCCACCATGGGCCCTTGCAAGCGCTGAAACAACTGTCTGGCACTTCCCTGCATGAAATATGGCATATGATTCAATCAACTGAAGCAGGCAAAATGTAGTGATGGAGGTAAAATAAGCAATAAGACTAATTCAACTTGTTGAAGACAGGAAGAAATAGAGATTTGCCTTAGGAATGCCCGGTAAAGTAAATGGATAAGAATGAGACGACCCCGAATCTTCACCACTATCAGCTCCATCACCAGCATTCTTATCCATTAAATACTTGTGACGCTCCTTACATTCTTTAGGCTTGCGGAATACACACTGGATAAAAACATTGGAAGAAACAAAAACTTGAACAAATGGACCTATCGACCAGTTTAAGCAAATGGATATATTAACCCTCTAAGGGTAGATAGATGGTTCACTCTCTAACAAAGCATATGACAGAGATCTACCTTAAATTGTAAAGTGTTGTTGATTGCATCACTGACCAGCTCCCAATTTGGACCCATGTCATGTACCAGGACGATAAGAGCCTAAGAGCAAAGTACCATTTCAGAGACATGAAAATATGTGTCAGGAAGGGAGCATTTCTATCACAAATAATGGCCTTGATCTAGAATATATTTTCCAATGGCAAGGATAACAATGTTGTAAAAACAAAAAGATAATTTTTCTGACAGGGCAATTGTGACGACATTAACCTGATCCTCGAATAGTGACCAGAGATTTCCAGAACCTGGCTGCACTGTGGACATCTGCAGTGACAACAGATGCTCAGAACCACTGAAAAGAACACATAAACTAGTGACAGCAAGATCAAACTGACGACACACTGTTAATTAGGATGTACCTTAAATCCTCTCACTTGCCTGCTCCTATCATGACCGTTAGTCGAATTTACCAATTTGTTTGGGGTGGACATATTACTCATTTGAGATGCTACAGGAGAAGGGATGGACCCAGTCATTGATGTGATGTTGTCAAAAGCATTATCAGGTGATCGCTTGATCATCTTTTGCCTATTCACTGCATGTTCACCACACAAACTTTCGTCAAAATGATTGAGAATATAAAACCGAGAAAAGACCTGACACAATGTTTCCACAAGAAACCTCATCAAGAAAACATGAGTTGGGAAAACATAAGGGAATGAGCCTTACCACTGGTTCTATTTGATTCATAAAAATGATTCTCTAATCTCTTCTTCAATTGATCCGTCTGTGCAACAAGGGTGGCATTAATGAATACATTGTCATCAAGCATGGATAATATGATAGTCATATGATCTCAGGTAATTCAAGAAGGAAGCGACATTAGAAAAAATTCAATCTCGTGCAGAACAGATTCCATTTTTCTATGCAAACCTCTAACGAGAAGTCTTCACCTACTGAAGGATTTTTACTACAGTCATAGCACTATACAAACCAGAAGAACCCCTTCATCCACTAATCTCTCCTACTACACTACCATGGCTAATAATAACAATAAAAACAACACTTCCGAAATATGAAACTACCCTTTATAAGGGACGTGTACATAGAAAACAAAAATGAACTTGGTTTTTCCCTAAGTATAACATTAAGATGATCTCCTCACTTGGAGAAAATCTTCTGAAAGCTGCAAGCATACAGTAAGAGTTCTTGAAGAGCATTAGACACATCATATTTTCAAATAAAAATAGCAATAAGTTTATGGACGAATCATCAATTTCAGATTTTCTCTTCTTGTTTATAACCCAGTAAAAATGAATTATGGAGAAATCATATCATCAATTGCAAACAAGAAATAAAAGCAAAGCTCTTCTAAGTGCCATGCAAAATGAGCAACAGTATCTGTGCAGGAATCATGAACTGTGTGTAAATGTCTAACCACATATATAAAAGAAATGGTTATAGAAAATGTTCAAAATTGGGAAAAAAAGAAGAAGAAGAGATTCTTATATATACAGATAACAAAAATTTCTAACTAGAGGCCGCAATAACAATATCTAAGGATGTCTGCAACCACCAGAACTTAATTGAAAGAAGATGGATTCAATCCTTTGGCCAGCCACTGCCTGCATGTAGACTTCTGAAAAATGATTCTATGAGAGGAAAAGTATGATCAACATGGTCATTGACAATCTAAAATTGTCCTTTGTAAATCAGTAGGATTTTACTATCAAATCCAACTGTACTTGACATAAACTGAGGAGATTAGCCCACTAAAGAGAAGACCATAGGATTTCTACCCTGCATCCAATGAATGAAATTACCTGTTGAATGTGAACAGTGGAATCCAGCTGCCAATCCTGTTCATATGGAGAACTCTGCAGTGGAGAAGAATCAATCATACTTGCACCAAAGAGAAAGAAATGCAAAGAACTCCCTGAATTTGACAAAAGAAGTAGGTTCGCACCAGAAGCTTTCGTTTCTTTTTTTTCTTGGATTTGATTGAGGCATCCACAGAGTCATATGGAAACTGCTTTTCAAAGCCCCCAACTGACTCAGCCTCCATAATTTTCTGAACCTGTGATCCACTATGCAATGTACTCTGATCGTCCTGAAGAGAATCAGTATCTCCACTCGAAGCATCACTTTTGGTATAACCCCTCAAGCCAGCTCCACCATTGAAGGGACTTAAGACCCTCTGTCTGGGAGTAGTTCGCACACGCTTTGATGGAACTGGACCAACACGAAGATTAGCAGCTCTCTTGCCCATAAAAAATGACTGTTGCGTCCCCATTCTGTTTTCTCCATAGGATAAATCACTAGCCACTTCATATGATCCAGAAGCGTATGACTTAAAGCTTTTCCGATTCCTCTGGGAAAGTTTTGATAATTTGCCATCTTCAAAGGCCCCAGAAATATTGTACACACATGTCCCTCGCTCATTTTCATTATGACGAGTTGTTTGATACTCATAGACTGCATAAAATAAACTAATAAGCAACCCACTGGAGGAGAAAACAGATAAAGAATTCAAATATCCCACATCCTGGAATCACCTGATACTGTCTCTGGCAAGGATGAATTGACTTCCTCCTGCATATTACTTTCTGCATTCTGAACATTACCAATCCAATAAGCATAAAAACGACCAGTCAAAGCTCATATATTTGTGCCAACAATATTTTAAATTTCCCTCAAAAACTTGAAAATTAAATATAGTTATTGTGAGATCTATATAAATGGAAAAATACTTGTGACTTCATATGTCAAATATTCGTATATTTTGAATGGTTTTAAGAGTTTCGTGTAAAAATGAAGAAACGATCAAATGGTAAGAGCAACAAATTGGAAGAAGTAACAGTAAGAGCCACTCCAATGGAACAAATTTCAAGGCAAATGTAAAAAACCCACGTATTAACAGCAGCTGGGAAGGTACTTACCTCACACTGTGTCACACAGGATTCGATAGACTTCCTGTATGTCTCCATTGCACCATAGGAAACTGTGTAGAAGATGCTATCCTGCCAAAATAATAATGCAATCTGTAATAAGTTAAAGCAACACCAGGAAGAGCAATCTGCAAGCATCCAATAAAACAAATATTCGCTGACAGTGGATGCCTCAATAATATCTAATTTCAATGGCACTACAA
Organism: Melaleuca quinquenervia; assembly: GCA_030064385.1. Taxonomy (NCBI): domain Eukaryota; kingdom Viridiplantae; phylum Streptophyta; class Magnoliopsida; order Myrtales; family Myrtaceae; genus Melaleuca; species Melaleuca quinquenervia. The sequence continues at coordinate 3,809,120 of CM057728.1, read as the reverse complement.
ACACCATAGATTGTGTTGCGCACTGACCAGAATGCTGAGAGCATATGCTAAAAAAGTGAAAACAAAAGTCAGAGAGGCAACGGGAGGATGCCCATTTAATAACAGCAAATGTGTTTCATCACTATCCAGAGACATTTACAACCAAAGAGCGGACACTTACTCCTGTAAGACGACTGTCATGAGATAAGTGGGAAATCTCCATATCTGTCACTTCGTCTGTATCTGTTAACACCTCAGCATTGAAGGCAGGAACATGTAGACTGTTCTCTCTCAAAAACTGCACGGCATATCCCTGAACAGCAAGTGAAGGAAATTTGGCAGAACATGGTACCTGTGTGCCACACAAGAATTCCACAGAAGCCACAGTAAAGACGGTTGAACATCATATTACATAGTCAGGTAAAAACTGAACACATAAACATGACAAAATATAATGAACCCTATAGCTACAGAAAATTTTCTATCTGCATCACCTACACATCCAAGCCTGCCACTATCAGGTATACAGACCAACACAATAAGAAGTCCCACATACCACAGATTCCCACCTCGATAGGAGAATATTTAACTTATCCTTGCAGGGTGCAATAAAAGGTGTAAAGATATAAATGTCTTACCTGAAGAACTATAAAAGCCTTATAATTTGGGGATTACAGTTTTCTCAACCCCAGAAAAACACTAAATAGAACCTCTCAGGACTCTCTCAAGACGTAACTCTCCTCTCTGCATCTTCGTCTCCACACAACCGTCATCGACATTGAGCAATTGCCAAGCACCTTGCACAATCTCTTAGTCGGGAATCAGATTTCTCATCATGCTACATCACAGTCACCTGCAATCATCGGCCATCCATTGCAACCTCCCTCTCTCTCTCGCTCCCTCCCTCGCCCACCCCCTCTTCTTGGTCTATCTATTGGCTTCTTTTAGAGAGTTAGCTCCCCCATGATACCTACCAAATCACTACATTACTTACGAAAAGACTATATGACTACCAAAGTTGTGCTCTCAACTTCAAATACTTTACTTTCATAAATCTAATAATTTAAGAAATCCAATGAAAGGACTCATCAGAATGAAAATTGACGAAGTCCTCCAGTCACACATCTTTCTTCAGTTTCTTTATATTCCAACCTCAAAGAGTGCAATTTACTTTGATCCAATTAATTATATGCCTCGGAATATATCAACAGCACCTTCAGAAAATCCTCAATAGAGAATGTAGCATCTTAATCATACTATTATTTTGAATCAGTGGGAACACATGCATCTCAAACCAAAGCTCCCCAAGCCAAGGCAGGAAAGTTACTAAATAAGAAAGCACAAACGAATTATAAACATAGATCCATATAAAAAACGTCAGAGAACACTAATCATTTTCTTATAAGAAATATATTTTCATTCATGAATACAAAAAAACCAGAGCAAGATGCATAAACTTTGATGCCTATAACAAATTAACCAAGCGGCACTACTAGCAAGAGAGAACAATTATCTTCCCAATAATACCTCCATCTTCTGGGTTTTTCTGCTTTTGTCACGATGCAAATCATCATCACCTCTCTTCACTGGTCCATCTTCCAAACAATGGTAGCTTTTCATTTCAAAACTTGCATCATTGCCATGAGCAAGCATATCTGCTACATGCCAGAATTGCATCACAGCCTTTGCAAAGTTGAATGCTAACTTTTTCAGCTTTTTCTGACAATCTTGTTCTTCAAATCGCAACAGTGATGCAGATGCAATTTGATGACACAATTGAGCCGCAGCAGTCATCTTCCAAACACGCTCCTGAGGAATACAAAATGAACCAAAATTTTAAAGTGCAGGAGATGTCACAGAAGCTGTAACCAAGTTCTTGCAGAAGCAGCCATAAAAAATGTTTTTTCAGAAATTCGGGATCGTTGCAGTGCTTATGTTTTGCAAAATCGACGAAATGCAAATAAAGAAAGACTCCATGTAAACATCCAAAGCATTGATCTTTAACTTAAACAAAGGAAATTTTTAGATAATCTATGTCTTTTATTCAAGAATTAAGGGAACCTTGACTAATTTCCAAATCTTTTTATATGATATAGTAAAATACAAGTGCAATCATACGGAGATTTTAAATGTTAAATTCTTCCAAATGAAATCATTAAGTTTCTGTGGAAATTCAAATGTGATTTTGTTTGATTAAGCATCCTTTGATTGCTGTAATAACATGAAAGAGCAACAGTTGAGTCATTACTCCAGATTGTGAAATTTGATTTTCTTTCAATGGCTATGTTTAATAGCTGCAGTTTCAGAAAATGTGGTTCACAATAACTGCCGTTGCCCATTGTTTGCATAAAAAGAGACAATTTCCTCAAACTGCATGAGTGCTGGATAGTGGTAGACTAGTTGCTGCAACCTGATCAACCACACTTCTGTTGGCGATACTCCCCACCATCAGCTAATATTCAAAACTATGCACAGCAGTGAAGCTCCAGAAAAAGAGAGTAATACGATGGAAAGAAAATAACTGCAGGCTATTATTATACAGCCAAACCTGTGCAAAATCATTTGCCAGCCATGCCATTTCTTCAAGGACATAATTCCAGTGAGATCTCCAACAATTCTCCAACTTTATAGTGCCAGAAGATAATTCAGCAATCCTCTTACGACGTGCCTGTATATTGCATAAGGCGTTATGTGTGAATCCTATAAGAGCCCTCTTTCCTCGTCAACTATAGCAGTAACTAAAAAGCTGCTACAATAAATTTACCTCAATTATTTGCGCCTCTTCCAGGACACGATCCTCTCTCGCCTTATCTGCCAATTTCAAGTTGTACGAACAACAAATCTTAGGGTCTGAAAGAACAGCATGATCCCTCTCTGATGAAGAACTTTTCTGTTCACAAGCTCCAACATCAATTCCTTGAGGTCTTCCAGGGTAAATTTTTTCCTGGATAATGGCATTGTTATTAAAAGTTTTGCTTCTATATTTTTCAATTGCCGATCCAACATGCCCAATCTGTTCCATTCCCGTGCCTCCTGGAGAATATTGCACCTCTTTTTGGGGGCTAGATCTTTCAGGCATTTCTTCGCCTTTACAAATGGCACCATTATCTAAACAGGCTTGAACATCAGATTTATTCTCATCGTTTGAAATGGCATCATATTTAGTACTCTTGCTGTCATTCTGCACTTTTACCATTTCTTCAGAAATTAACTTCTCATTAACTCCAGGTTCAGATGGAAGCATCACTGTATTTACAGTGATACAGGCACTTTTTGAACTATTATAAACATCACAGTCATTATGTACATCTGCACCTACACTAGTACGGGTACTGGAAGATTCTGAGTCTAAACCCCTCACACCAGATGCAGCAGCTTTATTTTGACACTCATTTACATGGTTTCTCCGTTCACTATATTCATCTGCAAAACAACTCACTACACCAGAACTAGTTTCATTTTCTAGTTTTGCTATAACTGCAGAAGGAAGATCAGTATTAGCAAAAGCTGAATTATCCCTAGCTTGAATATCTGAAACGCCAGAATCCATATGTACTGCAGTTTTTGTTGAATCAACTTTAACTGATTTAGTACTTCGGTTATCCCTTGAGCTTTTATCCGCAACAACCAAGTTACCTCCAGGATGGTCACTATCTGGATGAACAGAAGTTGATTCAAGATCCTTCTCACCATCTACCTCAATATCCGACTGAATTCTTTTGTTTCCCCTAGCACTTGAGCATTTAGGTCTAGTGACGATCAACAAACTTTCTTCCTTGTGGTTCTTTGTTTCCAATACTGAACCCTTAGGGTCTCCAAAACCCACTCGCACAGCTAAAGATAATAGACGACAACCATGACCATGAAACATATCAGCAGAACTTGATCGGGCACCATCACGGTTTGGCCTTGACCGATTCCTTCGAGCATATGGACGAAATATAGCAGACTCTTCAGAGTCCTTGGCATTTTGGCCCCCATCAAGTTGAGATGACTGCTTAGAAGGAGCTAACTTATTCCTTCTACCACCGCGAATAGAGTTCTTTTCTCCTTCAACCAAATGGCCCTCACCATTAGAATCTAATTGATTATCAGCACAGTTTGAACCGCAGAGAAGTCTAGGCCTGTCACTACTCTCACGAGAGTCCCCATGAGGTGATGCAGCCACTGCAAAACTAGCCCCTGCTTCACTGTGACAATGATAAACACATATGTTGGTAGGCCAGAAAGGACAAGTATTAAATGATCCATCCAACAGCTCAACTAGAAGACCATCTAGAACCATTGAAAAGACAGTCAAAGCATACCTGGTCGCCACTTGCTCCAGATGCTGATCAGTAAGCGAAGTTGATTGCACACTGGCTGAGGTTGCAGTGCCATATTTAAAATCCAAAGGATTGCCTCCCTGAAAATGAAGACCAGGCATAATAATTGTTAGTACCTACAAAAGTAACTTCAATAATTAAATTAAAAAAGGAAAGCTCTAAGCCAGAAGCATCAGGAAAAGAATCTATTATACTTTCTCAAGGAATTGCAGCTCTCTTCTCCTTTCTTCACGATGGTCATATTCCAGTCTGTTATTGGCAAAATTAAGTTTGCTTTAGATTCAGCCCAAATAGAGGGCAGAATGAAATATTAGATGGATGAGGGAAAAGACACAATGGAGGGCCACCTAAGTTCTGCTTCAGCCTTCTCAATTGCTGCTTGGTGTGGAGAGGCTCTAACACGAGTGCCAACTCCATCGTCAGCAACTCCACCCATGGAAGAATCAACCTCAGCATTTACAAGAAGAGTGGACTCCGCGCTACATCCATGCATTCCAACACTTTTTTCTACGAGCTTTCACCTTCCATTCATTCAACAGTCTACAATGACCTCGAAAGATTATTCAACTTGATCATGATTGAAGCATCTTTCCGTTGTCAGATTGAGGTAGACAAACAACTTGCTTAATCAACAACATAATCAAATCCAGAGGGCATTCATCATTGAAATCAAGAAGCAACGGGTACTCCAGAGGGCAACGTTAACAACTATATTGGTAATTAATACATTGGTCACAAGGACTAGCGTAATCAGATGGAAAACCAAGTACAGTCACCTGCTACTGTCAAAAGGGCAAAGAATTACAAAGACTCCCCCGATTCCAAGAGTACCAAGTTCCGATAACAGTAATGCATTGGCAAATTAATAAGCACTTCCACTTATGCCATCACTGTACATGAGCACCTTCATGATATCCAGTGCTTCTACCTACAAGCGAAAACAGAGCCTAAGCCGACTCTCTCCCATTGGCCAGCTCAGTTCGGAGTTATAAACGTCTCCACTGCCACACTCCACCAGCATGCTAACACATAAGACGACTAATAGCATATAGTCGCAAGCATTGAGGCCAAAGCCCCCAAACCCTAAGAACACTACGTTCATTCCCCGACGAACTTGAACTCCAGAGCACCTTCCTCCCAGGAGTATCCACGAAATGCGACGGTAGGACAGTCACAAAAACGAGACGAGCACAAAAGAAAAAGGAGGAAGAAGAATCACCTGAATTGCGACGATCCACGCGAGAACGTATCAAAAACGAGGCACCGCGCGCTTCCGGCTGGCGGAGACACAGCAGCTCGAGCTTGACCTAGCGATCAGTTTCTTTACGCAGAATGCGTGCCGTCAGGACGGCCGGAAAGGCTCTGCCTGGGCGATTCCCTCTGTGCGCGTGTGGGAGGATGCATCACGCCTCCATCGTTCGTTGCGCTTGAACTTCGCTAGCTTTGCTGATTTCCTGGTTTGATTTCGAGCACGAGTTCGAGTTCGAAACGGGGAAAGCGCACGCGAGCGAGCGAAGTCTGCTCGAGAGAGCTTGAAGTTGGGCCGGGCACGGCGATTGGCGAAGAAGACAACGATCAACAAAGAGGGCCCTGCGGAAAGTGGCCTCCTTATATAGCGGGCTTTTCATTAAGAACGTAGTACTTTCTTTTTCTTTTTCACGCAAAACTCCCCCAACTTTCGGCGTTGTGTACATTTGACCCCATATTTTCCCACCGTTTCACAATACTCCCGTCAACTTTCATTTTGTTACGGCCCTTCGCCTCTCCACATTATTTTTCCCCTTACCATGCACGATGCACGTGATTTTTGAAGGTTAAAAGTATATTTCCATTGTCATTTTTTAAAGAAGTTTCTCTTTTAATAACACATATCAATAATAATATTAAACAGGATATGATGATTATAGCCACTTTAATATGACTAAAAGATGAATTTTTAAAAGGAGGATGAGCACCGATTAAATTAGAAGGGAAAGGGCCCCAATAACAAAAAGTCGCTATATATGTATGTAGATTTATATGAAACAAAAGGTCAATTAATGTAAAAAAAATAATTGATCAACAATAAAGTTTAAGAAAATTATAAAAGGAGAGCATGTCCTCGACTTATAAAAGGAAATGATTATGCAAAAAGTAAGCTGATTTTAGTAGATGTTTTTTGTCGATAAAAAAAAATTTGCATTTTAGAATACATAATGAATTCCCAGCCTGTCATTTGACTTTTTTTTGTTTTTCAGGCCTTCATTTTCTTATTAAATTGTGTTTCTTTTTTCTTAAATTCTCTTATTAATTCTATTATCATTTCCACCAATTTTTAATATCTAATATTATAATTTGTTTATTTTCTGATATTGCAATTTTTGTCAATTGTTTCTCCATTGTCGTTAATTTTTTTATTCATTTTTCACACAAATCAAGCTCAAAAGAGATTTCTATAGATAGAATTAGATGAATACACATGTTTACCCCTTAAAAGTTAGGTGCAATGTGCAAGTTACAAATTATATTTCCATAGGTTAACAATGTTACAAAAGTACATGACTAAATTGATACAATTAAGATGTTTAGGATTGAGTTGATCAATATACAATAGATTTTAAAAAAAATTGAACAAATTTTCCCTATTTTTTATCTAGATAAGCCAAAAAAAACTGGCCTTGCTGATTTCTAGGATGTGCATCTTTAATTGGAAGATTGTCTAATTAAGCGGTCCTTTTGGGTCTTGAGAAGAGTGGGAAGATCCCTTGGCACAAAACCTTCTAGTTAAGGCATCAGTCAAGTACGCATTACGCTTGTGCCGAATCACATTAAGGAAAACTCCCTCGTGAATTTTCGTATTATGATGCTCCTGCAAAATACGAAAACGTCAGACATTTGGAGATAACGAGACCAACATGTCTTTCCCTTTTTTCTCATCGAGTCTCTCGTCAAGTTCAGCACCCATTGAAAGCTGAAACAAAAGCAAGCTTTCGCACGCCCATTACGCTACATTCTTTCTTTACTTTTCTTTAGTCCGGTAAAGATCCTTTCCTCCCTCGATGGGAAGATAGACAAGTCCTTATCATGACTCTAGGTACAAGCACTACCTGAGGCGAAGCATGATCGATCAGGAGAGATCTTACGCTTGAATGGCGTCTTTGCGGTTAAAACTTGGGGACACAAGCAAGAGTCGAAAGTAACAACAGCATATGCATTATATTAGAACAATTAGAACAATCTCCCAGGACTACCAAGATTAAATCGATGGTTACACTACAATCTGTCAAATGCTTTGAATGTTTTGCACCAGCATTTTGACTAAATTCAAGGCCCGCTTATAGAATAGGGGCCCCAACTACTCGAAGATGATACAAATGCTTCATGCCTTATAAAGTATGTACAACCTTCATAGGATTTCACTTTTCCAGAGGGCAGTGGAGATTCCAGAGTTCAGAGGAAGTTACAAGTGAGCATCATCTGGTATGACTGGGGAAGATGCTTCATTTCCACCGAAACTTCTTATGATATTTACCGCAGTGAGTACAAGATTTTAGCGATCCAGTTGCTCAGATTCTTATCCAAAAATGCCTCAGAGAGTAGGCTATAAGCACCCATGGCTACAAAGAATTGGTTATCGTGGCTGCACATACAGTATTGTCTGATCAGACTCTGCAGCTATCTCGAAGCTATTATTCAGAATGTCTCCGCTTGTTCCACTCCATCTCTTGCTTAGATTGACTGCACTTCACTCTGTTCTGATAATGACCCAAATCCAATAACAGATTTGAAGAATCTCTTACAAAAAGGTCTTGCGAGAAAAAAATTTAAGTCGTCAGCGAGAGTGACCCAAGAAGCAGATCTATTGCGAAAGCCTGCATGCCTAGGAAATTGTGTTTCACACAGAATAATTAGAATTAAGAAGAAAGAAGCAAGAATTTTTGTTCTTTTGGCAATATGCTACTCCCATATTCTTTCCAGCATGGTTTGTTATGTAGACAAAACAAAATGCTTCAGCTTAAAGGGGCAAGGGAAAAGCTACGGAATCTAACATGGTGCTATCTCCTCATTTGCAGATGAGTTGGAATATTACCTTAAAATTGCGAAGAAACTGGAGAAGCACTCCAAAGCTGCTGCTCCAAAATCAACTTCACTTTCATGATGCCGTTTTATGCTCCAGTGAAAACTCTACACGACAATGTTAAGCATTTAGATTTTGAGGTAAAGACACATCTATACAAAAACTTGAGGTGAAAGTAAATTCAATCATCAAGACCAAAGAGAGGTCTCTCTAAACAATCTCCTTAGGCATAAGCTTGTCCTAGACAATTTTGAACCCGTGATAAAAGAGTAGACAAACCTAATGGTGCATAAAATGATATTTGAGATAAACAATCACTCAACAATCCTATCATCTCTTGAACACATGCATTTATGTCAACAGGAACAACTGTTTGGACTGCATTCAGCATGTTAAGGATCATTAACATTCAACAATTCACCTCGTCACCTATCTTCTCATATTAAATAACAAGGATTCATAATCAGGTGCCAAGAAAACAAGATATTTATTCTTTGCTTAATGCATTGAATCTAAAAAAACAAAAACCTCATTAGACTGACCTGAAAATTACTCACTATAAGCTAGACTTCTCCATCTTCCGTTGAACTTTTCCACCCCGATTCAAAGAGATCTTGTAGTTCCTTCACATGGCTTGTCATCCCACTGATTGAATAGGCTTTAACCATGGTTCTATATGTAATTTTGTCTGGTTTACATCCCTTTTGCTTCATCATCTCAAGCACATCTTTCATCTCTGCAAAGCATTCCATCCTCCCAAAAGCATCCACTAAGCAATTAAAAAACACTGTATCTAGCATTACATCTGAATTATCTATAAACCGCAAAACACCTTTGATTTTATCAGCTTTCCCAGCTTGTCCATATGCTCTTACAAGTGAACAAAGTGTGACACAGTTGGGCTTAATCCTCTCTGACTGCATTAGCCTAAACAAATGTTCCATCTGTTTTAAATCCCCAGCCCTCCCAAATGCGTCTATCAGAACATTGTACGTCACACTTGTCCAGGAGTATTGGTACTTCTGCATGTATTCCATCACTGCACTCATTTTCTCATAATTTCCAGCCTTTGCATAGGAATCCAGGAGAATATTGAATGTTCTAATATTGGGCTGTATTCCTGCACTCTGAAACTTCTCGTAACACTTCTCCATGGTTCCCATTTGCCCACTGCTCCCAAAGGCTCTAAGTGTAGAGTTCATGGTCCAGACATCGGGCTCACAGTCTGGTTGACGAAGCATTTCTGCTATTGTTGACTCCATTTCTGCAAACCTTTTAAATTATGCTAAAAGGTTAGTTCTCCAGCCATGTCCATCTAGTCATTCAGGATATATGTTAAGAAGATAGCAGGCCAAACAAAGAAAAAAAATCAAGGAGCAGGACATGTTTGCGCCAGCTATAGTAGAAGTGGCATATTTATACAAGTAACTTCAAAGAATTTGTTCTTGACTGCTGTGATAGTACTGGCGCAAGTTGCAGCAGAAACAGTCACTATCTCTGTCTCCATTCATTTATGTGTGTGTACGTGCATGCACGTGTTCGACCATAATTTTGTCCAGATTAATCCTACTTTCCAAAAAATCTAAATGGTGAAGACAGTTATAGGCGTGACAGATTATCCAAAACCAAACACAACCATTTTGCATAATCTATGATCTGAGAGACAAGATGGAGCTTCCAAAACTAAAAGAGTAATTAACACGTACATTTTTGCCTTCCCATAAGCATCAATTAGGGTATTGTAAGTGATCGTGTTGGGTTTGATGCCTTCAGCTCCCATATCAGAAAGCAAATCCTGCACTTTATCAAATGCAAAAACTTGTAGGCATGACTTTATAAGGATAGAATAAGTATGGACATCCGGCCTACAGCCTCTGGTGCTCTTCATCTGCTCAAGGATCAAAAATGCCTTGTCAAAGAGACCACTCCTACTATAAGCAGACAAAAGTGCTGTATACGACTCATGATTGGCAACACATCCTTCATCTATCATGGCTTGAAAGAGCTCATGAGCCTTTTCAGGTTGCTTACATTTCCCAAGCATGACAATTAGCTTAACATAGGTGGCAGGATTTGGTCTGTACCAGAGCTGCTCTCGTAACAGTTCAAAAACCTGAAAATAAAGCATTCAGACATATTGCTAAATGAAACAAATGCATGGTTCATAGTTGAAAGGCACGTATTATCCAAGGAATACACAGATAAATGATGAAACTTTATCAGTCGAACTGTCAGCACTCGTCAAGCAGAGAATCAAGCAAGTGTCTTGGAGATTTCTTAAAGTTCCTCAATAGTAATGGCCCCTTCAGAAAATGTTAACCTGAACTTACTTTTTTCCCAAACAAGATAACAAATATCAATGCCTACTTACCCAAAAAAAAAAAAAATCAATGCCATATAGCCTGGACTTTGAATCCACCAAACCATATTTCCTACATTTTCTCAGCAAAAAACTCATGAAGCTGTTAAAGCTATACTCAAATACCAATTAGCTCAAAACTTAGCGGAACTAATTCCAAATGATGGCAAAATTACTTAATCAGAGCACAATGTTTTCCTTAGAGGTAAGCTAGTTCGACCCTTTTAAATGATATTTTAGCAACCGATCAAACAGAAATGAAGCTCAAATAAGAAAAACGCCCCATCAAGATCTTTTCCTCCAATTTTTCTTATCCAAACCGCCAATTAGACAGCAGCAGCAGCAGCAGAGCCAAACTCCAGCAACTTTGGCAAGAGCAATTCCATTTCCATAGAAAACAGATTTTCTCACACCCAACAGGGAAAGCACTCTCTCGTAATCTCACCTTGAGCGCAGACTCCCACCGCAGAGCCGTGATCCTCTCGTGGAGAGCTTCGAGGACCGTCCTCGGGAGCAGCTTCCTCGACTCGCTCCGCCCGCGCTTCTTCTCGATCACGGCCTTGGTGGCCTCCCTCCTCAGGATAACCGATATCGCCTTCTGCGACGCGATCTTCCGGTTAACCTCCTCCTTTCTCTCTCTAGACTCTCTCTCCTTCAGCTTCTCCGCGTCGACCGTCCCGCTACTCCGCGGCGTTCCTTCGGTTAGGGAAGGTTTGCCAGCGCCGTCGGAAGTGTAGGACGGCGTGCGGATGGGCTTCGCGCATTGGGCTTTGCATTGGCGTGGATGAAACGAAGGAGGAGGTGGACGGTGAGGATACGGAGCGCTCGAGAGCGTGGCCATGGGACTCTCTCCCGGGAGCTCTGCGAAACTAACGACCGAAAGGGGTGACGATATCGTCAATCCTTTACCTTCTTTTTCGTCTTTCAGGTTAGTAATATTATACCTTGCTTTTTTCCCTTTATTCTCGTGGGGTTTAGAAATTAGAATTTTCATCAGGAAAACCTTTTCGAGATTTACATTTCTTCACATATAAAACGATCTAAGTTTTTTCTCCCAATATTAAAAATTTCAAATTTTTGTTATTTGAATATTTTAGGAGAGGAAAGGTGCATTTAAGATCAGACAATTATATAAAAAAATACAAATAGGATGCTTACTTCACTGTTTTATGTAATCAGTTTTTAGAACTTTCCTTCACTTTACTTGACAAAACAAAGTATTTCTCAAGAAGAAACTCCCATGAAGTGCACAAAAACAGGAAAATTTTAGATTAATTAAGATCGAATTAATGAGTGGAGCCTCTTATAATCCCATGCCGCGGTTCCCAAGATTTATCCTTTTGAAACTGGCTTGTCGAGCTCCATCCTCTCTCCTTTTCCATTTACTTCTCAAGAAAGAGGTAATTTTCACGCGATTATCGAGCACATCATATCAAAGAATTTTTTTGATTTCATAAGTCATTTTGCACAAAAGACCCAAGTCATGATTACAAAGCAAATGCAACAAATTCGTTTCTTTTCACCCACTGATGACTACATCTGATATATTAACCTCTACCGTAATTTTTTTCCAAGTACAACTCGAAGTATGCATAAGCAACTACTATTCATTAGTGTCAACAATAATTCTTGAAGACTGCCAAGACTTCCTGTCACTCCATTTGAACAAAGCTGTTTCCACCAATTCTGCAAAAATGGCCAAAAACGAAAAGTTACATAACATGGGGTTACATAGCATAGGCTCCACCAAATATGATTGAGAAAATTTAAACCTTTAAATCGAGTCCATCGATGGATTAGACAACAGCAACAGTGGCTTCCTCCAATTGCACTCGATCTCAATCAAGAATGGCTAATTACACTTCCCTCGGACAAAAATGAGGGATGGGAGGAAAAAATTAAAGAAAAAAAAAGCATCAGTCAGCCTGTTTTTGAGTCTGCAGAAGCCGGACTGCTCTCAAGAATGCTTTGTAATGAGCTATTAGAGTTGGACGAATTGGTGGTCCTGGCAACAAATGGTGTCACCAATGATCGAAGAGATTCCGGCCCTTCCAACTCTATCCTCTTGCATATGGCATCGCAGTTACTGATGACCTCTGTCAATCTCCCCTTAAGCTCCCCAAGCTCCACCTGCAAGGCATGAACTGTATAGATTTCCAGAATAAGCAATGGAATGGAAGAATGTATATTTACATTTCCGAAGCAATAATGGGAAACAATCAGGAAATATGTCATATGAACTGAATTTCACAGTATTAAACATATTCTGGAGAAAGTGTGTTATTCAACTCATGATTCCTATAGTCAATCCTTTCGGGTACTCGAAGCAAGCATGCAGCAAATAAATCACAAAGTCTTGATATAAGTACCTCCCGATAAATGTTGAGAGGTCGTCTTCATTTCTAACACAGAGTGATTAAAACGCTGGAGAAGTTTCACAGCTAAAGCATCCACAAGTTCTATCTCGTTCTCTATTTCTTCCTGCAGCAAAATTTGCCAAATCTTAGGTCTGTGCCCTACAAACTCTCCTGGTTCCGACAACACATATGATCGGCAGAAGAACAGTTCCCACTATATTATGCTATATGCCATGGAAAAATTGCCCGATTAAGAAGCTCGCTCTCAAGTCCAAAGCATGGATTTATTCAGTTGAAAAGAAAAATACAAACACACATCCTAACTTCTTTGGGTTAAGTGATTACTGCACCACGTTAAAACAACTTGCAACAAGAAGACCAAAGAGCAATGCTCAACCAGCACGAGAGGCAATGGAAAAGCAAAGAAATGGGGATCTCCACAAATCCCCTGAAGAACATATTGACATTTTACAAATCAAACATACTAAACTAGCTTCGGGTCTTTCAATCTTTCTAAGTGATCTTCACCAGAGAGAATACTGGAAAAGCGACCTAAAAGAAATGGCAACAAGTTGGTCGCCCCCAAAGCCATAAGACTCTTTACAGAGTCCTGCCTAGTTCTAAATTGGAGCCTCTTAATATTCTTTCACTTCAAAATAGTCCATCTAAGGAAAAACAGGCTAATCAATTACAACTACATAATGAAAAACTCGATGCTTCCTTCCATCTGAAATGCCTTTTGACAATCTTTTTATTGAAAGGTCCTCGTGTCTACATAGTATATGCATCGACTGATGCAAAGGCACACCTGTTTCTTGCCAATCTTTTGAACCTTCTCCTCCTGCCAATCGCGGTACATTGAGAATAGCTCCAGCAGCACCTTCGGATTCACTGTCCCTGTATTAACCATTTCAACAGCTTGATTTTCAAGATCTCATGACACTCTTTCACTTCAAGACAGAATGGTTCCCTAATAGTACACTCACGAGCTTAAAGAATTAAGCAGAACTGACAACTGCAGTAGATAAACCAGGTCATAAAGAGTGTCATGGCGAGGCCGGTGCATCACCTGGAGCCGACGAAGACGGTGGCTTCCTAACCAAAATGTCGGTCAAGCTACTCTCCGCCGGCAGCGACGTCAGTATCGGAGGCGTCTGCAATCAATTGAACACACAAACCGCCACACGTTTCAAATTTTCCAATATCAAAAGCGACTAGCCGCGCATTCATTCACGCGCCCGTGAAAACCTAGATGTAGGGGCCACACTACTCACGATCTTGAGCGACTTGAGCTTCTCCAGGATGGGATCGACTCCCTCCAGCCGCTCGGAGACGGTGGTGATTTCGTCGGCCGGTCTCTTCAAGAGCAAATAACGGTTGTTCAGTAACAATTTGGAGCGTGCGCTGCGAAGAGTCGGACAAGCTGTGGAGTGGCGAAGGATCGAGAGTTACCTGCGATCCTGAGAGCGTGGACTCCGAAGTTCCCATGGCGATTGCTTGCGGACAAGATTTCGGCGATCCCAATCGGGGTTCGCCGATGGCTGATGGAGAGAGAGAGAGAATCGCCGATACGATCCACCGAATCGCAACCGGAAGCGAAGCTGCGTTGAGACTCTAGAGTAGGAAGTGGAAGCAGCGGAGCTCGCGAGACCGGCCGAAGCGATCCCATTTAAAAAGAAAATTTTGAAATTATTCATTTCCTACGAAATAAATGAAATTCGAGTCGCCCCACAAATGATCGAACGCTATTTCAATTATGAAGGATTTAAATTGAATTTTTCTTATAAATAATATTTATGTTGCCAGTCTTGTTTTCTGAGCTATGGGCTGATAAGAAAAGTGAAAGCTCCTGAAAACGTAGCCCAATAACATGTAAACCAAAATAGTTTATCGGTATTTCAGGCGAAAGGAAATTATCATCAACTAAAGACGAATTTCTTTTGATGTTGGTGGTTTCAGCAATCTTTTCCAAAGTTATCCATCGTGATTAATATCCCTTAATACTTTCGTGGGTGAACGAACAACCAAAGCGACAACATTTATCGCAAAAATATCTTTATAATTATTCATTTTCTACGAAATAAATAAAAATCTAAGTCGCTTGGCAAATGATCGAACATTACCGAAATTGTTAAGAAATGAAGTGAAGTTATCTTATAAATGATATTTATGTTTCCAGTTTAGTTTCTTGAGTTATGGGCTGATAACAAACATGAAAACTCGAAAATAACACAATAACGCGTAAATCAAAATAGTATGCGAAAGGAAATTATTATCTCTACCAATCTTATGACAGGACTTTCTCCAGTATGTTATAAGGCGAATGTCCTTGGGGATTGATGGTTTCAGCAGTCCTTTCCAGAGTTATCTTTCATAATAATGAGCCAGCTACCCATGAGGGTAAAGATCGATCACGGTAGCCACTTGTTCAATTAGGGCACGTTTATTTTGCACAAAATAAATAATTAAAAATTAACTACTTATACCATTCATAAAAAATGTATAAACAAAAACTAATATTATCACCTATGGAAAATACTTAAATATAAATTATTACCGACGGTAAAAAAATATTGATTGTTTGTTTTTTAAAAATACAAGCAATCATTTTTTAGATCTAGATAATTTAATTTTTACAAAACAAATGAATTTCTAACTTCCTCCGATAACAATAGACTTCATTCATGGCCGCGATCGAGACTACTGTGCCTATCGTTATTACCTAGTTGATTCCATTACTCGAAAGACAAAAATAGCTTGATGACAAAGATACAGATAGAGATAATCTGAAATGACATCGATTTTGTTGGTAAATTGCTTATAAAGAAAGTGCCAACTAAAAGTGACGCAAAATACAGTTCTGGCTTAAGTCCATCTGTTTAGATAGATGAAGATAGATTTCCTCCCACCAACATGGTCAATGAATTAGTGCCCTCAACTGTTGAACCATGCTTTGTTCAACTGTTACTCAAACCATAAACTCACCATTTAAATACACCGAATTTGGGGCATTTAGTCATCTTTTCATAAGAGAAGCACCACATAAACAATTTAATAAGGATCAAATACTGAAATTAAAGGTCATTTACCTAATCATCGACAACTGTCCAACAATTAGGCATAGATAAGAAACCCTAATTGTGTCAATTATACAGGGACCCAAGAGTGCTCTGCTCTCATTCCAAATCAGACACTGTTCAGAAGCCAACATCAATGTCCTCCAAAGAAAGCGAACATCATACGACATTTCTTCAAACTCAAAACGACATATTATGATGACCCAATAACCACATGAACACCGCAGATCTGACCCGGTTCTGCCTTTCCCTATAAACATCCCCATCGTCATTTCTTGTTGTTGGCCTTACCACCACCGCCTGCATTAATCCCTCCGGCAGCCGCCTGTGCTGCTTTCCTCGCCGCCTTCTCCTTCAAGGCCTTCGCGTCTCTGAAGACGTCCAATTAGCAACCAAAAAGAAAAGGAAAGTCATCTTGTCAGCGGCGCAAAACCCAAGCAATGAATTTGGTTCCAAAGAATCAGCCCCAAATTGAATGGTCATGGATCTGATCCTTTTTCCTTTCGTGGAATTAGAAAGCCAGAAACACGCATTCAACTAACCGAGCAATTCTACTCAAGGCATGCCATTTCTAGGCCCAAGCCATGGAACCATCTCAAATCAATTGAAGAAAGGGAACAAATCAGTATGATAGCTGAAATAGCCACAAACTCACGATTTGATCCTAGTCAGTCCAAGGGGCATTACTGTGATCTGAGATGTTTCGAATGCTTTCCCCTTCCTCTGGCATTACTGAGTAGCAAATAGCAACCGTGTTACAGAATAACAAATATAGGGATTCCGAATGCATCCTTTCCTCTGTCCTTCTGGATTATTTACCACAATAAACATTCGCAATGGCATTCTCCATCCATTGCCAACTCAAACAGCAGGAATGTAGCTTTCGCCCAAAATACAATTCATTCTAACCTTATTCCTACCCAAAAAACTTATCGCAATCTTATATGACCACGACATTGATGCAGATTCAAACTTCCAGTAAAAAATTCCACAATTCAATACCATTTTCAGATAATCAAAGGGTTGATCAGTTTGTTCATCCATTGCCAACTCAAACAGCAGGAATGTAGCTTTCGCCCAAAATACAATTCATTCTAACCTTATTCCTACCCAAAAAACTTACCACAATCTTATATGACTATGAAATTGATGCAGCTTCAAACTTCCAGTAAAAAATCCACAATTCAATACCATTTTCAGATAATCAAAGGGTTGATCATTTTCTTCCCCCACCCCCCAGGAAAAAAAAAATAAAAAAACACAGTGGAAAAAGTTCATCCAGCTTGACTCATAGGCGCAACGTGCAAGAAGACTGTGAAAAAGAATGATTCGATCACTTCGAAGCTGGTGGTGCAGCAACACTAGTAATCAAAAGCAGATGAAAATGCGACCCATCCCTAAATATGCGAAACAACTCGGAAGGGAGGACGAGGGCGAGGCAATACCTCTCGCGCCGTTGCTCGGGAGTCAAGCCGTCGTCTTTGGGCTGCCTGGACTTGTGGCCACCCCTGGCTTGAGCCCTCTCGCGATCTCGCTCTCTCTGATTACCGCGTTCGCTTCGAGTTAAGTCGAACACACGCACCCGAGAAAAGAATTAAAAAAAAAAAAACAGAGAGAGCGAGAGAGGCATCGACTCCAAAACCATCGATCTTCCTACTTGCGTTCCAGCAACGCCATTCGGCAACAATCAGGACGCTCATGACAAATTCAACGGGGAAACCAGACGATTCGACAAATTACATAACGAAAGAAGAAGAAGAAGAAGAAGATATGATCCAAAGAAAGAAATGACGACAACAAACGGAAAGAAGAAGATCAAATCCTCATCGGTCAAGCGAAAAGAAGATTCCCGTCAAAGGATATGAGTCATCCTCAGCTGATCTCGGTAAGACAAATCGTCCGAGCAAGAATCTAACCCCTGAGGACCACAAAATTCACCGATCACATCGCATGATCATAAGCGATGGCGTCGAGCCGGAGATCAAGAGAGAGACGCTGACCTTATCGAAGCTCCACAGAGAGAAAGAGAGAGAAAGAGTCGTTCGAGTCTGCTCTGCGACGAGATGTTCAACCAAGGAAGAACATTCGGAGAGAACGTGACTTAATACGAAGGAGGAGGAAAGGAATAGAAGACTCGAGAAGCCGCGCAAGGATTCTTCTCTCTCCCCGCCTGCGATTAAAGAATGGATCTGTTGACTTCGCGGCTTTGTCTGGGCTTTGGACATCCATGGATATATTCGGGTGAGTCGCGTGCGGCCCTGTCGAGCGATGACAAAGGCCATCGCGTTTTGACCCCATCGGATCTTAGACCGTTCGTTTCTCTAGAGTCCCCTGATCTGGATGGCCCAGTTGGATCGGCCCAGGTGGCTTTGTGTACTCGATCAATAGCCATGTGTAAAGCTCTTATTGGATGGGTAGATAAACATTTGCCATGTCAATAGCTGATGTGCCGCTTTGGAAATCGCCAAATATTTTCTCCACTTATCGAATGGTAAGCCCATCGCATTTGGTTACATCAAATTAGGATCGTTTGTTATGTAAAATCCCCTTTTGATCTGACAAACTATTAGATCAAGCTACCGTCACATCGCCAATTCGATAACTTACATAAATAAAAGATAAATCACACTTCAAGAATCCGTCCGATAATTAAATTCACGTGATAATAATTTTTCATTTTCGATGCGTTCAAAATATGATATTTAGATTAATCTTGACTTTCACTCGCAGAATTCGAGCTTCATACCAAATTTTCTCATGTATTTTTTAACTCGGCACGATACGAATGAACATGAGAATATCTTTATTTTACCATGATTCAATCAATATGGCTTATTTGACAATATACTCGTTTCATGCAAATTAATATTAAAACCCACTAAAAGAACTCCATTATTCATGGGAGTAGATATATTCACTGTATTGATTACATTTTTTTTCCCGAAAATACAGAAATATATATATTCCTCCACAAATAAACAACTTGAATGGGACAAATTCTTCAGGGGCACTTGGGTTTTCCTTCCTTCGTCTTCCAATTGTCGTAGCACGGGCACTCCTCCTTGTGTCCGTACGTGCCGGAAGGCACGCACAAGCACTTGGCGCAGCACTTGTTGCAGAAGAACAGGCACGGCTTCCGGTGAGACGTCGCCGAGCAACGGTAGTCGCACGCGGCGGCGCATCCTGCAATACCCCAAGCACAAGAGCATTAAAATCACATATTCTCGAGAAGACTCGAATTCAATCAGCACGTGCCATTTTCGCGCACGCGCGTCTCCGAATTCCCTCGGAAATTCAACAGAGAAAATAACTTCATACCTTCCGGACGAAGCGATCCTTCTCCCCCAGCCTGAAATTGTCCGAAACACACGTCAGCAAGCATGTCGAAATTACGTTCTTGTTAGCTATATTCGCTCGACAAGAAAAAAAAAAAGTCGCAAACAATTAATTAATCGTCCAATAATTTTGATTTCGAATAGTTCTCGATTGACGGTCAAAACTCACCATTGAAACTTCGAAGAAGCACATCGAAGCGACGAGAAAGAAGAGCAAAGAAGACCGGAGCAACGACGAGCAAGCCATATTGAACACCCTCTCCGACGGCTATTATAATCTCGATAGAACCGTAGAGAGGGTCGATGGCACTTGTTTGTCACCGAACCCTAAGCTCCTCTTATACACGAGGATGTTCGGCACTTGCCATCTTTGAAATTCGGAATAATTGGAGAGTTGGTGACCCTATTTACTCTGCAAAACGAGACGATGAAGATCCTCACAAGGACCCAACTGGCAAATCGCTGGTTTATTTTCATAAGTGGAGAATTGGATTGATTTTGTCAATTTGAGAGAGTGTCGAATTTGGTAAATATGATGAACTATAACACAATGCACGTAATATAAATAACAGCTGTTTCCCATAATAAATGAAATAAAGAAGGAAAGAAACAGAAATCTAGCTAAGCTGCTTTCCTTGTCACTTATACACATCATCCACCAAATCTGGTTGTCTTGGCGCTTTTATTCCCCTCTTGTAGCTTTTCCTTCTTTCTCTTTTTCTAAGATTAATGTCACTAAAAATCTCTAATGACGTATCTACCAAAATTTTTGTTTATTGCTAAAAATTTCAGATTTGTATTTATGCGACATATATATCGATAGACCCAATTTTGTTTAAAATCGCGCATAAAAAATGCTACGTGAAAAGAGAAAGATGGGATGAGTTAACTTAGCGGTCTCGTGGATAGTTGCAGAAGAAAATGGATAGCCAAAACGAGGTCGTTGTGAAGCCTAAAGTGCTGGCTCAAGAGAAGGCTGATTTTCGTTGGTTTCTTAAACCTCGAATGAGTCGTCTCTCTCTCTCTCTCTCTTATTGAAGGTCGATGTGCCCCAAATTTTACCCCAAAATCAACCTCGTCTCAAAGCTTGTTTGTCGAGGGTCGTGGCACCGGCGCCGGCGGATTTCACCGGGCGTGGACTGTGGTGCCGGTGGGTTTCGACGGCCGGGAGGCGGTCTCGAAGGTCACGGGTCGAAGATGAGGTGCGAATTCAAACTCGTAAGTGCTGGTACTTAGTCGCGGCATCAGCATTTCTATCTGGGCATTCGATGTAAGGTCTAACCTTACACAAACTGGAAAAAAAATTAATTAAACGTCCAAAGACGAGATGATTAAGGATTGTCGTATTTAATCCCCGTGATTTGTTATAAAAAAAATCTTGGATTATACGAAAATATCACGAATGGATGTAATATCCGATTATTTCGGAAATTATTAATTTTCATTGCACTCTACATCATCATCATCATCCCTCTGATCGACGGCCAACATTGTTTTCTCATTCCAGCTTTGACTTAAGCATCGCCAATTTGGGTCGCTAATCGCAGCAATTAAGGCAAGAGCGGCCGCAAAACTAGGAGTAGCCGGAGTCCCCGCCCGTAAGACTCGCTCTCTACCGTCCCGTCCCCACCCATCTCCCTCATCTTCCTCTTCTTCTTCTTCCTTCTCTCCCTCTCTTTCTCTCTGCAGCACCTCATGCACGACGCAGACAACCCCGACTTCGAGGGAAGGGAGGAGAGGAACGAGCGGGGATCGGAAGCGGACAGCCCGACAGCTCCCGACGGGTACGTCCCCTCGTCGCACCTTGGCGTGCGTTTTACGTGATTTCGATTCGATCTTGATACCTCGACGTGAGTTTGTCTGTTCGTTTAATCTCTTGCGGATGGTGACGATGCGAGGTCCTTTTGGCTGCTCGCAGATTCGCAAGCGTCTCCGGTCGTCGTCGTCGCGGGTCTCGCGTGAGGTATTTTCGCGCGCTTTAATGGACATTTCGAATGTTCGATCATGATACTTCTTCTTCTTCTTCTTCTTTTCCGCCGTCGGGATGCTTGACTCCGGTCTCGATCGTCTGAGGTGCTCATAAAGGACGAAATCGCGGCATGATGTTGTTTTCTCTCCTTCATTTGGTGATGTTACTGAAATCTGTTCCCCACGTGAAGGATAGAAGATTTTCGCGGGAAAATTCGGAGCAGGAAGCTTGGGAGAGGGAACCGAAGGGTTTTTGATCATTTGAAGCACGATTTCGTTGAAGTGGACAACTTGCGAGGCATTTGTTGTTATATCGTGCTCGCGATCGCATTTTCCCGAGAAAATCCTCCGTTCTTTTCCTCTGAACAAAACAAGGGTTATCGCTGGTTAGGAATCTTTTGCGTCGTCTATTTCGGTCTTGTGTTGAAGTTGCCGTTGGGAGATGCAGCGTCATAATGTGTGGTTTGCCCTTCAGGCGATCGTCAAATGTCATTGATCGACGGCTCATTGAACCGTCGAAATTCAATCAGAGGCAAGGAAGAAGGCGGGGGAAGTCTCCTCGGAAGCGGACGGCGAGACCTAGCTGGATTGACCCTGGACGACGTTCTAGGCACTGACAAGAAACTTGGTCCATCGCCCACGGTGGCTCAGATAACCCGGACTCTCCTCGACGTAATCCGCGACGACCCTGAGGGAAGCTACTTCAAGGACCTCGTTGGCCAGAAGGACAAGAAGAGCTGGAGATCTTTCAAG
This sequence comes from Melaleuca quinquenervia, assembly GCA_030064385.1. NCBI lineage: Eukaryota > Viridiplantae > Streptophyta > Magnoliopsida > Myrtales > Myrtaceae > Melaleuca > Melaleuca quinquenervia. The sequence goes on along the minus strand of CM057728.1, from coordinate 3,786,910 downwards.
GAAAGGCTACGACGAAGGCGAGAAAGCCAGGCTTGGACCTCAACGGTTCCCACTCCCACATCAGACATACCGATTGCTAATTCGAGGTCACAAATGTCAAGGCAAAGCTTAACTAGGTTCCACTCGACGAAGATTGTCGCAGACTTGGATGACGAGCCGGCTCGGGAGAATATTCACCGTGAATTCCCAGCAGCAGAGGAGATGCGAGGCAGTGATCATGAAGTGGTTTGTGATTATTCGAGCCAGAGCTGCTCTCGGTCGATGATGATGCGCCGGACCTCTAGTCGATTCAACTCGTTGGGCCCATCCGCTCCGCCGGACTCGACTGAACCGCAGGATCTGGCAGGTAATATACAGGGTAAGGCTCTCCGGCCACAGATCTCGCGCCACAATTCCACGAGGCTTGGGTCATCACCATGGTCAAGGTCTGAGTCGGCTCGATTGCTGTCTCGGTCCGAGAGCTCACTGGTCAGGAAGGAGGACACCAACGGCGAAGACAGTGCAGCAATTTATGGGGACGAATTGGGACGCCGATCGCGGCGAGGCTCTGGGGCGGCACTGCAGGAGGAAAGGCAGCTGTCCGCGAGAGAGGCCGCAGCATCCCAGGAGGCGGCTGAGGCCGCCGCCGCAGCCGCGGCAGATGGAGAGGAGGAAGGCAGTGACGGGGAGGGGACGGAGAGTTCGGAAGATGCACAGCCAAAGAGGATGTCACTGATGGACTTGCTGGAGGAGACAGATAGGCAGATGGGGTTCGTGGGATCAAGGTACGTGGTGGGTGATGAGGAAGATGAGGAAGGGGAGGAGGAGGTGGAAGAAGAGGAGAATGGAGAGGAAGGTGGAGAGTACAGTTGCTGTGTGTGCATGGTGAGGCACAAGGGGTCTGCATTCATACCCTGTGGGCACACATTTTGCAAGATGTGCTCAAGGGAGCTCATGGTTGCCCGTGGGAACTGCCCTCTCTGCAACAAGTTCATCTTGGAGATTCTCGACATCTTCTAACTATAAGCGATGAGCAGCTCTCTGGATATTGGTCAGCTTTGCCGATCGCCATTCCTATAAGATTGAGAAGGATAATCAGTTTTGCGTTACTTGATCTTTACCTTCTCCTTTTGGCTCACAGAAGCCAAACGGGTTAACGTGATGTAAGTTTGCGAGCCCATCAAGTTTTGAATATGTCGGTAACTAGCGGACTTGGATCGAATCTGATTCCAGTGAGGAGGGATTTATTTGACATGAGTTATTAGATAATTGCTAAGTATGCTATTGATTTACAAGATTAATGTTTATATAGTGACTGTAGTAGACTCCTTATTGAACCTCGAAAATGGCCCGCGTGTTTAAAATTTTAAATGCACACTCAATAATTTGCCACATTGATTAGTCTATCGATTTCAGAGATAATTTTTCGTACAATGTGCATTACTCGGGTCTTAGTTCTTATTGGCTCCACCATCGCCCGGTTTGCTCTAGTGGCATACGAACGAGTCGAAGCAATTCATCCTCGAACTCGACTAACCCTCAAACATTCAAGGCTCGATGGTTGACTCAAGCTCAACTCGAATAGTATTATGCGGCTCGACCTTCATCTCAATTAATATTGTAAAGCTCAAGCTTAACTCTACGGTCCATAAGTTTCTGCGTGAAGAATGAATAACTGGAACTCAGCTGGTTCTCGAGATTGAATTATGAATAAATACTCTCGTTAAAAGTAAATAAAAATATGTGCATATATATAATCACACAATTAGGCTCAAAAGATGCTCGAGTCTAACATTTTTCCAAGCTGAAGCTCAAATTTGGTGGAGTACTCAGACAACTCTAACTTGACTCTTAACTTGTCAGAGGGCGCGAAAGGGAGATCCTTTGCTTGCGCAACCAACAAACATCAACTACCCCGCAAAGAATCCACGAGAATGAGACCATACAACACATTGCTAAAAGGAGAGAGAATCGATCGTCTCGATAGAAGTCTAGAATTCGCAGAGAATCTTGGAATGGCGCTTCTTCCCACTGCTAAATAGCTTCACCATCAGGGCATTCTCTTGAGTTTCTTCGGCCAAACCCCATATTTATACTGGGCTTTGCAGGTTCAGGGAGCCCCTACACATTATCTCTGTCTTCAACTTGCTGTTGCAGTTTTCAGGAGTCAAAAGAGAAGTGTAAGTTTCTTATTCCTTGTTCTTTGGTTTATCTCCCGTTTCAGGAATGCTTCTTATTATTTTGTTGACCCGCAAGTAAGATGCCTCAACTGGTGATTCTGTCTGTCTGTATGTCTAGCTAAGGTGCCAAAAGATGAACAGAGTCCTACTTTTAGAAAAAGGGTCAGAGTTGATTTCAGTTTCATCCTTACGCTGTCGTTTAAGCTAGTATTTTCAGAAGGATTACGATTCACATATCAACGGGTTGGTTATGCGAACAATACTTCGCTTCAGTCTCGTTTTGCTCTCAATGTAACTCTATGGGTTCAGGTCCAGATAAAGTAAACCCCTGAAAAAAGTCTCTTAGCCATGATGCGCACGGTATGCCTTTAATTGGACTATGAAGGTGGAATTAGTATGATACACAAAAACCGATCCAAAAGAACAAGTCAATCCAAAACTCAGATAAGGGGAAAGGCCATTTCTTTGTAGTTGATTGGAGTATACAGATTGTTCTAGCTTATGCAACAGTAAATCAAGTAGCTGCATGAGGTATGCATCGGTTACTTTCTTTTTTCTTTTGAATGATGTACATAATGCTTGAGATTGTGTCGAAGTCGAGACATGATTCCACCAACTAAACACACTAGATGGAAGGCAATCTTTAAGTACTTGGTTTTGCAGGTGAGTTCTTTTCATTACAAGTCGTTTTTTTTAGTGTAGCAATGGCTGTTCCAGTAGTAAACCAGAAACTGCTCGAGGAGCTTGAAACTATGGGATTCTCTCTGGCGCAAGCAACTAGGGCACTTCATTTTTCAGGTGATTCTGTGCATCGTGCATGCAAATGTGAAGTCTTGTGAGCTTTAGTTGGATGTTTCTGAAAATGTATGTGTTGAGATTTGAAAGAAAGTAATCCCCTGGGTTGGCGCAATCGGTTGAGGTATTAGAGTTTTTCCAGCTCCGGAACTGAAGATCACCTAAGCTGCATGTAAATTGCTCTAATATAGGGCCACCTGCACTGACCAAGGGTCTAATCTTAACCAGTTGAAGGGGTTGCAGGGTGTTCCATGGCCTTCCAGGCAGCCAACATCTGCGTTCATGCCCCTGGATTTTCAAAGAATAAAGTCTTTGGAGAAAGTTTTAAGCCAATAATTGAAGGATGGAGATTACATACGTATGAGGCCAATATGAAACCTTGCATTTTTTTCCCATTCTTTTCAGGTAATTCTAGCACCGAAGCTGCTATAGATTGGATTGTCGACCATCAAAATGACCCAGATCTCGACCAGATGCCCAGGGTACTGTTCCCTGTTGAAGCATAATAACTTAATATGGAGCTATATATATCATCTCACTTTTGGTGCTTCACGTGGTGGAAGCAACATGAGAATTTTGACTGCAGAGCCATATTGTTGTTTACTTTTGTCTTCTCTTGGAGAATTTACAACTTGAGGTTCCTTGGATGAGAGATTCTTTACCTGCTTCATCATTGTTATGCCAAGAAGATAGGACAAGCATGTAGGTGACTATATGAATTATAGTCAACATGTTTTGATGTTGTGTGCATATTGAATGCTGATCATTTTTACTTTGCTTCTAAAGCGGGTTCTGAAGTCAAAGAGGTGTCGACTTTGGTTGGTGTTCAATGTACTGCAGAGCTCTCTACTGTTTTTCAGTTTTGAAGTAGAAGATGTTTTAGATATTGTCGTGCACTGCTTATGGAGAGGCCCTTCAGCGCCTAGATTAAAAATAACCGCATCAATGCATCAATACATTTGACATGTTCATGTGTTTGCGAACTTATGAGGCCTGCTTGAGTTTTCATTTATCTTGTGCTTATTGAACAATTTGTTTATCGATATTTAGGTATCAATCGACCTTGACATTGAAGGTCCCGAAACAACTTTTCTGACTGAAGAAATGACAATGAGAGCACAAGAATTACAGTATGATTTAAGGCCTCCACCATTTCACTTTCTATAGTTCAAAATTTCAAATTTTCCTCTCCATTTGTTAGTCTAGCTTCTTTTCTGTCCTCTGGCCCACTGATTAAGTAGATCTTTGCTTAAATCTCCAACTTTTTCTTCTTTCCCTGAAGATGGGCTTTTCTTGCTTTCAGGGATCAAGCAGAGGAGAAGAAGGAAAAGAAGAACCCTCAAAGAGAAAAGGAAAAGGTTCTGCAACGCTAGCATGGCTTGATTGAAATAATAAATGGCGACAAATTCATGACAACAAAGACACTATATATGCAAGAGTTGTCCTTTAGGAGATATGATTTGACTGCGATTAATTGTTTTCTGATTCTATCATCATCAAGTAGAAAATATTTTCATGCCCATCACCTTCATTGCTCTTTCATTATAGAAATGACGAGTTTGACATCCTTTATTGGGATAATTATAGCTCTAACTTAAGTTCTTGAAAGAGCATTAAGGCAGTATGTGGGAAAGTAAGGAAAATGGGAGGAATGAAAATTTGGTGGAAAGTTGAGGAGACTTTAAAATTTTTGTGAGAAGATTGTGGAGGGAAAATTTAATATATGTGGCATTTTCATCCCATTTTCTCTTTCCCTAGAATTCCCAAGCATTGCCTAAAGGTAAGCAACAAATCTGGTCACTGATAACGTTCATGGCCAGGGTTTATAATAATGTTAGAATTGGTGCATTATGTTAAGTCTCTATGTCAGATGATTTAGTAGTGCTTCATGTTGTCTTGGAAGTTAAAGAGGAAATGACGCCTCTTTTATTGGAGCAGATGTCTGGCAATTCTGCTTTCATGCTCTTGGCAAATTACATTGATTGCATCAGATTTTAGTATGACAGTTCAATCTGCATTTTTTACTTTAGTTGTAACTTTGTAGCAGGAAAGGATTCGAGCAGGTAAGGAACTTCTTGAAGCAAAAAGAGCAGTGGAAGAAAATGAAAGAAAGCGGTTTGATCCACTCATCATGACAAGTTGTAACCCTTTGAGCCTAAGTAAATGTCGTTTTCAAACAATATGTTTGACACTGTTGTTTCAGTTATTTGGCGGCGAAAAAAGCAGAAAAAGAAGAAGAGCGAAGAGCTAGGGAGAGAATTCTTCAGAAACTGCAGAATGATAAGGTACTTGTCTCATTGCCTTTTAAGACTTCACAACTTCTTTGCTCTTAGAATGTCAATGAACCATATGATTGAAACGTTTCCCAGATATGTTCTAGATCAAAATGCATTCTTCTGAATGGTCTCGCAATGTCATATCATAAAGGAACAACGATTTTCTCTATCATTTCTTGCATTTGCAAACCATTTCCCTAATCATATTTATGTCTATGCGAAAAACATGGAGAGTTCATTAGGTAAGTAGAAAATCAATGACGTTTTCGTACGCAGACAATGAGTCTGTGTTGAGGAACTGGAGGACATGGAGGCAGCATGATGCTGCAGCTTTTACAGAGATTGCCCTGATCATTCCCTTTGTTAGTGGCTCTACTCGTGGGCAGATATGATCCGCCAATAACGGAAACCCGTCACGACTTTGTCTTTACATGGGAGGGATTAATTTCTCCATCTTACCAGATATCAAAGCTTTATCTTGCATTTCTTTACAGTTAGAAAGAAGGCGGAATATGGGATTGCCGGCGGAAACCCCCTCTGCTTCAAAACCTTTGCCGCCTCTTGAAGACAATAGAAGGGTATGCACTCTTTCAGGCGAATAGAAGGGTAAATGGACTTTACTTAGCATACGAGAAAACCATGTTGGAGCATATCTTGAGTACTATGATTGGTCTTGTCAACTGCACTATATGAAGAACGAATCTGTTCAATATATTTCCAAGAATGTGTAAGTTTAGCTGATACCTCTTCTCTCTTGTTAATATGCAGACTTCAGGTGTTTATTCTGTTAACAAGGCTGATCAGATGAGAGAGTGTTTGAGGTCTTTGAAGCGCAATCATAAGGTAGATTCATCTGTCAATCATGAACACTGGCGATACGAAGATACAATACTATTTAAGCATTCGCCATTTGACACAGCTTGCAGACGAAATATCATATTAGATCACATTGAATTGCTTCTCATATCACCCTTATATCATGCTGATTAGAGACTTAAGCCTGTTCAATCTAAAAATTGATTTTACCTCTTCATTAAGAAGCACATGGTTAGATCAGAAAATCGAGAGCCCGTCTTTTTCTTTGGATTATGATTCCTACCAGTAATGGAAGTACTCCCAAAATCAAACAGATACGGTTGTTGTCGTTTCCGGTTGAAAAGCTCATATCAAAGAACCGGTGATATATATTTTGGCGTTAAGTACTTCATAGGTCATTGGCTTGTAGTAAATTCAAATGAAAGAAAATTATCTTGATGGTGAGCGAGCTCAATTTTGCTTCTTTAGGTACATGGATCATCCGAGGCACTTAATGCTGCCTTTTGTTTTTTGTTCAAGTTCATCCTCTCTTTGCTTTTGTAGTTCATGCATATCCCCACTCCCTCAATGAATTGTGAGTGATTGGTTTCATTCATGTATATGCTATTCCCAGTATTATTCCATACCCTGAGACAACTCCAAAAACTTAAAAGTATTGATTCTGGAAAAGAGAGGCCCGACTCTTTCTTTTCTGCAAGTTTCTTAATTACGTCTCTGGACGATTGTCTAGGATGAAGATGCTAGAGTTAAAAGGGCCTTTCAGACACTCCTGATATATGTGGGCAATGTCGTGATGAACCCTGACAACGAAAAGTTCAAGAGGATCCGCCTAAGTAATCCTGCGTTCCAGGTAACATCTCTTGAAAATTATAGACATATTATCTCTAGGATTTGGGTAAAATATGCTTAATTTTTAGATGGAGTATGGTTCGAGACACATTTTCAGATTCTCATTGGCTGATCTAGGTAATTATAATGTGTCCTGAATATTGAACAGAGTAGAGTGGGGAGTCTTGAAGGAGGCATCGAGTTTCTCGAGCTTTGTGGATTTGAGAAAATCGATGACGGCAAGTTCTTGTTTCTTCCACGCAACAAGGTCGACTTGGGGGTGCTCAATCTAGCTGGGACTCAGTTGAAGTCGGCATTAAACAATCCCTTCTTTGGACTTCTTGGGAAGTGAATGTAACTCATTGGGATTAAATTTGTTGGCTGGAGAAGCTGTCTTGCATACGCGAAGGTTCTATGAATAGATTGAAGATGTTAGGCCTTTGTCCAAGTACTTCTTCGCTAGGAGTTTACATTATTCTAACTTCCCCTCTATGCTGTCTCCTCCTCAATTCCAGTATGCCCTTTTTATTTGCACATATCTAACTTGGAATGAGAAACAGTTATCTGATTATGTTCTTGGTCACTCGGAAGCTACCGACGATGGCCTGAAGTCGATATGTAAAGACAAAAGCAGAACGGGAATTACCAGTTGTGCTTGTACTAAGTTATCCATTACTCGTAATGTGATTTGCATGTCGCAATTGATTGCTGAAATATTCAGAAACTTTCAGAAGTAGAAGACTCAATCAAGATAAGAACCAGTGGGTGCTTGTGGCAGCCCGACGGCGGGACTTGATGCCCGCAACAATGAATGGCGGGAGCACCTCAGGGGCAACAACCGTGACTCTAACGAAATTATGGGGCAACGGGAGAAGCAAGACCAGAAATTCATGCAGAACCCTATCGAATGCACGAGTCATGGCAATCTCGATGCAAGATTGTCATGGCATGATTTGCTGCAAATGGAATGTGGTCCAACTGGGTTCGAGAGCCAAAGCAAACGGTCGCCAAGACATTTCAAAAAGTTAATTCGGTGAATATTCTTCTCTCTGTCTCCTCTGAATGTGACCTAATCAAACGAAGAAGAAAAAAACAGGAGTCCCAATACATAGCTCCGGATTACGAACTCAACCAACAGGAGCAAATTTGATGTTTTTCTGACAATGGCTACCGAATACGGTCTTCTAAATCTGTTATTGCGGTAAGATCGTCATCATTCCCGTTCATGTGCTCGTGTCATGCACAGATAGACACCATCCAGGCCGGCGAAGTACTGGCCCGAGATGGCCATCTCACGTCGGCAGATCGACATTACATGGTCGGTTTCTTCAACAAATGCTCCGATGGTGGGTATCTTGGAATGGAGTGCAGGAATTATCCTGACAATCTAACATATGTTTGGCTTGCAAATGAAAGCATTTCGTGCCAACCAGCACAGGAAATCTCTCAATCTACTCGGATGGCATGTTGAGGATAACGAAAGGGCGAAGGGAGCTCGACTCGGTAACTTGACAGAATCCTAGCAACTCTGTGGTCACAAGGTTGATCTCCGATGGCACTGTTGAGTGCAGGAGCGTGACTCTCATACCAGGTGTTGAGGGAGACAAAAAAACTCCCTTGAAAAACAATCTTGGAGAACTTCTCACATTCATTCGGGAGGCATGCACGCTTTCACACGCTCACTTATGAGAGGGAGTCAAGCTCACTTGCTTAAATGAGAGCTTAGCTATTTAAAGGTTGGCAAGGAGGTGCTCTGCCTTCTAATTACTTTTAGAGAGGATATCTCCCTATTTTATCCTAGATGTTTCTAGGGGAAATATATTCTTAGATTCCTTAGATATTTCTAAAAAGTACTAACTACGGTCAATTTATAAATGACGCATTTCTGCACTCTGCATGAAATATTATACAAGGCAATGTTCCAGCTATTTTAATAGTAACTTGAGAGGATTTAGAATTCTTGAAAAAGAGAGGTGGTACATCTTTTTCTACAACCCTTCCCGTCATCGACCATGAATTTAGCCATGATGCTAAGTTGCTTCTTGGAACTCTTCTAGGAATGATAACTTGAAAGAATCTAGACAAGATAGTCGGCAAGTCTTTTTCTTCCGACATTCCCTCTCACCCGCTATGGATCAATCGACCATGCTAAGTTGCTTCTAGGAATTCTTCACTCGTCTTACCAGGTTTCCTTTTTAATCCACCATGCTAGCGGGTGGATCAATCCACCCAATATGGATCAATCCACCATGCTAAGTTGCTTCTAGGAATTCTTCACTCGTCTTACCAGGTTTCCTTTTTAATCCTGTATTCCTTCACCTGCTTCCAGTGCTAGCAGCAGACCTGCGGGATGAAGCCCCGATTTATCCGCTCTGACTCCGGCTTCCTCAGCGGCTGCAACTTTGAATGGGTTCGATGTCACCGAGCCTAGATTTGGGAGGTCGCCCGGCCTAGATCTAAGCTTTTGCCGACCATGGGCAACCTCAGATCCGGTGTCGTCCATAGCCAGCGACACGACACAATTCAAGGAGAGAGACAAGGAAACAAACCGCGGGCTAGCCAAGGGGACACGAGTTGACGATGATGGTAGCCGTGACTGATATGGAGGGGAGAGAAAGAACGAGGGATGATGGTATGAAGAAACAAACAAATTTAAAGAATTTATCACCAAATTCAATGATCTGGGACAAACAAGTGCAACACATCCTCGATTAGCTCTTAAAAAAGTTCTTCTCCTTCCTCGTCATCAACCTCTACGTCTAGTTCTTCACTGCCTTCCTCGTCTCTATCAACATTCAACACCTCATTGTCATCAGCCTCTTCTACTTTAAATGTAATCCTCTGCAAATTCAAAAAGAAAAACAAAAGAATTGATTTCCAATGGACAAAAAACTATTTCCATTACCGTGGAATTTGAATACGTCGACACTACTCTTTCAGTGTAATTGAGCCATTTGTTTTAAATTAACATCATGCTTAAATTTGTGACGGCATTTAAATGGTCTTTTTAGCAAAAATGTTATTACTCGCCCTAAAAAATTTTGACATTAAAATGAAAGTCGTGCAAGATTCATATCACTTTCATGATTATTTCCTCAAGTTAAAATCAGTGATGTAAACACGTACGTTATTATATTTCTTACTTTTTTGTTTTATCGTATGTGCCAGTATTTAATTATCTAATTATGTGAAAATTTTAATAAGGAAATATCACCTCAATTAATAGCACAAGTAAATTTTAAGGCGGGGCATATATTTAATCCATCCTACAACCTGCCGACACGTCTAGCAAGCATGGCCTAAGGGAAAAAGAAATTCCATATTACTTTTTTTTTCAATTTAATTTCCTTTTCTTTTTGTTCCTGCTAATTGAAAAGGCCCATAATAATATAAACATTATCTATATATCACTTAAAACCCAAAAAAAATCCCAACTCAAACTAACCTGGTCGGATTCAAAAGGCAAATCGGAAGACCAAAAGCTCGCGAGCGTTTTCCGTCTTCCCCGTACTCCTCCTCTCTTCGAGTTCTGGTGGAAGCGATTTGCTTTCCGAATTAGGGTTAGGGTCGGTGCCGCGATATCGAGTGCAGAGTTTGCTTGCTCGGCAGAGGATAATGTACGCCGATCGGGTGGAGGCCGAGGGCAAGAGGTCCGTCAAGGAGCGGCTCAACGGCAACTCCTACACCGACTCCTCCAGGCGGCGTCAGATCACCGGCAAAAGGTTATCCGCCTCGATCATCCTACTGTGTGTTGTGCTCGGCAGACGGTTTTGTCTTCTGCGTTTGTCCCTGTTTGTCTGGTGATGCCTTGAGAAAAGGCGTCGCTGCCTGCGATGTCGTAATTTTCTCAGGCCGTTGTCCATGATTACTATGGGAGTTGATAGATGCTAGGCAGCACCGATACTTTCTGTTGCTCATTAGATGACTGTAACTGCGCTGGATTCGTGCGTGGATGCGATTTCGGCTCTGTACATTTTTGCTCATTGGTTTACGCGCTATTAAAATCCAGTTGATTATTGAACGCTTCTGAAGAAGAAAAATTGCATGTGAAGATAAATATGCCGTTTTGCCTATAGTTGTTAATACAAAGGATAGGCTTGTACATGACTATCTGGGGAAATAATGGGAATTAGTTGAGCTGAGGCATCGAATCTACTGGCATTTTTTTCTAGTTGTTCCTTAGTTTATAGTGGCAGAGCCTCTGCTTGGAAGTGATTGATCAAGAGTGGCTGAGCTCAATCAGAGAAAGAGGAAAGGGCTTTTTCTGCTTTGAGCTACAAGTGCTATAGGAGTCAATATTGCACTTTTATATAGCCTGTAATATATTTTCATTTGTACAGAGCTCATGAATGGACAGTTAAAATAACTTGAGCATCAGGTCCTTTTCTCTTGCTGCGCATGGCTGAAGCCATCTTTGCTATGACTTATGTTATCTTATCCTATAGATGGCTACAGTTCTGGGAACAATATATGTATATCACTAGATAAGGTGCAAATGCTGTTACATGGTGGTGGCCCCCTGGTGCCTTTTTGCAATAGAAGCTCTTGTACTTGTTGAAGAAGAAAAGACAGAAATTGGTTCAGAATTTCCATTTTGTGGAACTCGTAAAGGAGCATATTGTTGATATATGAATGCTTCTGGCTTGTTTGTCTACTTACAGGCATTTTTAAGTTGAATTTTGAGAGCAGTAATTTTGTGGTGTGGATCACAATTGCTTGGGTTACTTTTTTGACTGTTCATTTATGCTGGTTCGAATGTCTTAATTAAATGGAAGGAAAATCTGTGGATTGAATTGCTGCCTTGTTTCTGCAGGCAGAGGCAAGATGATAAGTGGGAACATGATCTTTACGAGACTGATGAACCTCAGATTTCAAGTATGGTAGAAGATCACATCAGTCTGGAATAATGTCTCTCTACACTTATTCTATTTATAAATGGTCCTATTAAGATTTTGACTTTGTGGCACTTGCCTGTGAAGATCGCAGGGTCGAGGGCCGTGATCTGCGTGTGAAGCTCCAGAGGAAGGGCCTACAGCCAGCATCTCAAGGTGCAAAGGGGACTTTTCCTGGAGTGCAAGATCTTCGTGAAAAGCTTTCTGGTGTAATAAGTTCTCAACCAAGTAGTAATAACACAGCCAAACCAAAATTGGCACCAGAGGCATCTAAACCTACCAGGAGAAGTGTTGTAGTTGAAGCTTCTATGCCAGAGATTAAGAAAGTAGTAAACCCAGCTCCAAACAAGAAACAGAAGGTATCTTTTATAGTTTATTGGAGTATCTAGTGCTTAGTATTAAATGGCTGTAAGGAGCAACCGCCTTGCCTTATGTGTCGGGACAATTTAATCTGATTCTCACGCTGCATTATCATAAAATTGGAGGGACTGTGCATATTCTTATGCTCTTAGAATATTGACATGAAGTTGTAGAGATTAGACTACATACAGTATCATTGTTATTTTTCTGCTCTATTTATTTGGTCTGATCTTGACTTGGGATGATTATCATTTATATTAGTATTGGATAGAATATTTCTATTTCTCGTTGTTGTCATTATCAGGAAGTTGGAGATTCAGTTTTCTTGACATATAGTTGATTGTAATGGTGATTTAGAAATTAGGGGAAGCATTGTTATAGCCTTATATGCTTTCTCATTTAAGCTGCATTTACATGGAGCTTTTTATTTCTTCTGACTGCAGGTTGGTGTGGATGGCTTCTTGCGGTCTTTGGGTCTTGAAAAATATTCCATTACATTTCAAGCTGAAGAAGTATGTTAATACCATGTCTATAGCATTGATGCTAGAGATTCTTTTTTGTTAATTACTATTATCTTAAATTTGGCGTTCTACTATATGAGAGTTCTATCTCTTTCTTCAGGTGGATATGACGGCACTTTTACATATGAGTGATGAAGATCTCAAAGCTTTGGGAATTCCGATGGTATGTAACAATTGGAGCCTTAGTTTTTTTTTTTTCCTCTTTGGTGTGGGATTGGAGTCTTAGTTGACTAGTGATAACTGCGGTGGCCTTATTGTTTGAGTTGTATTTGCATCTCTTTGATTTGACTTTTAAATTCCCCTGCCCTTAGCTTTAGTAATTCTGAATATACAACCGAATGGCAAATTAGGCAGAGTGAAAAAGTTTGCTTCCTCGAGGAGTTTTAAATGTTTACCTCTCATTTTTAGCAGAACCAAAATCACAGCACTTCATAATCTCTAGCAAATAAGGTAGCTAAGGAATTTGAAGTCCTTGACTAGTAGATTTTTCCCTACTTTGAACTCAATGAGTGTAGATGTTACTTCTCTTCTAAACTCTTCCAGAGAACCTCTCTCATGTCCATTGGCAGCATCTAGGTCATCTTTTCTAACTAGAGACTTTAATAACCTGTAAATTGTTAGAGGTGTTTCTGTATTTCTTGCACTTCGTCCTGATGCAATAGAGTGATCTCTTGAGAGATTCTATAAAAGTATCTGGCTTGTTCTTTAAAAGAAAAAAAAAAGCCATTTCAATTACTAATCTTACAACGGATATTTCTTCGCTGGTTTGCCCATCAGCTAAGGATGTATTAATTAGTAGCTATATTTGATCTTCTTTGGATTTGAGTTGGTCCATGGTGCTATGAATTTTGTGGTAATGACCGGTATTTCTTAGCCGACTTAAGTTATATGAACCAAAACTTATAAGAAAGGGTTAATACCACCAAAAATTTCACACCGGTATACTCTTGCAACGTTTACCCAAACTAATTTTTGTGTCACAAAAACTCTCGAGCTGGTAAACTTGTGTTACATTTTTCTCAAACCGGTGCACTTGTACCACATTTACTCATAACTAATTTTTATGTCACAAAAAATCCCAAAGTATACTACTTACAGCATATTTACCTCGAATTGCTGCCTTTAACCCCCACCGGATTTGACATATCTTGGGTAAACGTGATGTGTTACATTTATCTCAAACCGGTGCACCTGTACCACATTACTGTGCTTTAAAAGTTCTTGGTCAAAGGTTCTACCTTCATTTTTGTTTTCTCACTGTAGTGATCCTAACCAGGACCTACTTTTGTCAGTGTATCGTGTAAATCATCCTATGTTATTATAAATTGGCACCTATTTTTGTTAGTGGAAATTGCAATTTTCAGCTTTTATGGATTAGTTCATGTCGCTGCCTTTTGAGCGCTATCCAAGGAAATAACATTAAACTCCGTGAGAATGACTTCGGAAACGCTATTCTTCAAGAGATCAGATTGACTCAGTTTTTCCCATATAGATGGATATTGGATTTTTTGGATTATGCAGACTCTTTGTTTGTGGTCTTATGATCTTTGGTCAGACTTAATGATTACTCGGAATATTTTCTGATTTGCTTCATAATTCAGTTGGTTTTGGACATTTTGTTTTTTCAGGGTCCAAGGAAAAAGATACTTTTGGCATTGGAGTCTAAAGATTAGTTCTGAGGATAAGGTGAGCTATTGTTTCCAGGATCTTATTGGCAACTTCATCTTTGGGATGGTTGGTTTGTCCTTCCGCTCTTGTAAATTCGTTTTCTACTTTTGGTGGGGTGTTTGGTTAGTATCCTTTGCCGAGAGGATGAAGGGGAGGTTCAAATGTTTGTTTCTATTTCATATTAGATGTAAAGAACTGGATGCAGTTGTTGAGTGTTCTGATTTAATGTAGTGATGATCATTTTCGCAGGTGTAAAGGTCATCCTGCTGCTTTGTTCTTGCTATGGCCGTTAGCTATTGTACGGTTCAATTAGGAAAGGCGATTGCAGTCATCGGAGGCTGGAAATGTTGCTCTGCAATTGTGGATGGGCAAAGATTCTGTTTAAGGGAAAGTTGGAAAACTGGAAACTATCCATCATGGGGAGGCCTTGGATCTGTATTTCGAATGCCGTGGCATTTCAGATTTATAAGTATGGGGTGACTTAATTATTTTTGTTTAGAAACTAACTGCAGCCATCATCTGTTTGGGTCCTATCTTTGCTTATTCTTGGACAGGAGATGTATATCCTCTGTAGCAACTTGGGTCCATCGATGTTTTTTTTTTCTTATATATCTAAAAGCTGACCCGTTGAACATGATTTTTAACCGTTTGAGCGGGATTTTACAGCGCATCTGTCAAAAGAGGGAGGTTCTATTGGGGGTCTACTTTAGTGTAGGAGAGTAAGCGATCGTCCTTGGTTATCAAGATCGATTGTCACTTTAAATCTGTTCAATCAAGGATGAACCGACGTATAATTGATTCGCCCACGTCAGCATCTCGAAGTGAGTAGCTTGAGTTGATGGCTGAGCATGCAGTTTCTATATATTAACTTTTGCTGTACCTGAATTCTGTTTTGTTCTTCTCGTGACATTCACAATCCACCAGCCACATTTCTTCTCTGAGCAGATTGGTCATCGTCTCCCTTACTCTCCTTGCCACCATCGACAGTCCTACCAGATGAACATCCTTTCTGGCCCGCAACGTGAGGACATGAAGATTGACATGTGGTTACGGTGAACTCAGGTGTTTTGACTTTGGAGGATACCGGTGCTTTTATGCGCTTGCCCTACTCGAACTGAAAAAAAATTAGTTGGGTGGCTTCAAAATCGATGTCATGCCACAAGCCTTATTAACGTAAGCTGCGATATCCATGCGATTTCGAAGACTTCGCATTTACTATTGAGAGCAGAGTCTTACTGGTACAAGCTAAAAATGGAAGGAGCCAAGGACAAGAACAGGCGCAGCCCCTATAGAGTAATCACATCTCGCATGAGACTGCTAGATCTCCTGTGATTAATAATTCTTGTATGTCAAAGAAGCATATGAAAGGGTGGGTTGAGGTACGAGAAAATTTACCATCTCACATTCCAAAAACACCTCATGAAAAGGTTAACTTAAAGCTCCAATGGCCACTAAAATTCAGTCGCCCAGGGTCAAAGCCTACCGTGCCTGTGCTCCTGAAAGTCCTACAAATCTCGGTTTCACCAAAATGGTCTCACCTCCGAACTGCCGATTGTCGTAGAAGCTATTTCTTCTAATGAAGTCCCCGGACCCTGAGGCCAAAATTTCAGGATATGCACCTCCCGCTCCAGCTGAGGTGATTTCCTAGGTCTGAGAGGATGACGCATCTACTCGGGCTTTCCATGTCAAGTACTTTTTATTTTCTTTCCGATATCTCTTCCACTCTCTCAAAGCTGCGAGGACAACATGCAGGGACACCGGGAGGAAGAAAGGCTGCATCACAAGAATAAATGAAAGAAATTATGTTCAAAGAGATTAATTTCAGCAAATATAATATGCTGAGTGGTTCTTTTCAAAGGTGGATTCAACAAAGACTCCTCTCAAGCGCTGCCAAGACCCTGCAATAGTAGATAAATCGTTTGTTGACGTCCGAGCCAGAACTGCGTTCTACGAAATTTGGTCCGAAAGGAAAACTTTCGTAGGGCTCTGTTCCGAGAAGTCAGCTTGATGTGTCCTCCACTTTTAGAACCACTAGACAATAATAATAAGGCAAGGCTACAAAATGTCATAAAACAGATTTCTCAGATCAAGATGACCAACCGAGTAGACAGCAAAGCAGTGCTCAAAGGAGTAATAGCTGACAGACATGATAGATGGATGAAAAAAGGCATCCTCGGCTAGAGCTCTTGATTGCCTCGAGGAAACTGCAAGCAGGGAGAGCAAGCAGTAGCATGAGGAATGCAAACAGAAATAACCTACCAGCCACACATCCTATCTTAAATGATAAAAAGTACCAGCAGCAGCAGCATAAATGCCATTGGAGGCATTACTCTCAGCCTGTTTTGCAGCTTCCATAGAAAGCTTAACCTGCTCAGAATGATAGGTATGAATTGAGGGATTGAAACAGAAGAAAAATGGAAACCATTCAAGCATGCAGGGATTGGTTTTGGGTGTTTTTTCTTTTTTTTTTTTGGGGGGGGGGGAGCCAACAAAGGAAAGAAGCACGAAATTGAAAGAGGTAAAAAGAAAAGGAGGACGCAAAAACTCACTTAGGTTGAAAATTACTTCTCAAGCAAAATCCTTTCAACATTTTACTGTGGACATATGACTACCATAACAGAAATGTACTGGCAATGGCATACTGAATAATAGCTATTGAAAGAGTAAACCATTTAGGAAAATAATAGCCCACAGATGAATAAAGTTCATCACACAAGCCTCTGACAACTGACCTGCTTCCCTATCTCATCCATTATGATCATTCGAGGAAGGGATTGAACCTGCATTAACCCTTTTGTCAAGCTTAAAGCAATCATACTGAACATATACTCCAGCTATGACATCCAAAATCAAAGGTTCTAAATAAACTGAGGACAAACCAGTCTGGAGAGAGAGCTAAGGGTTGTAGCACATGACCGTAGATTAAAACAGGTATGCTGCCTAGTCAAGGCATCCAGTTCCCTGCAGAGAAACAATAAATGAGTCCATGAGAGGAATGTGACTGCACGGATAAATATCGGAACCAATTTATCATTTGTTCTGGCCTCTTAAAAGAATATCCCAGTACTATATCCTCAGAACATCTAAAGTAATGTATCAGATAACTGTGTATTTTTTAAAGTTGAGGCATTGTGAATTATATCTCAGGTTAGCTTCGTATAGCACCAGCTTCTTAGTTGGTACAAGAATCTTATTTCAAAGAAAAAGAAGGCTAAGACCACATGTCTACAGCATTTCTCACTAAACTCATGACCAGAAGATAGAGTCGCCAGTCTCAACAAATCAAGAATGAATCATGCGCTTACCATTCTGTGAAGCCTTTCTCACTAGCTAACATGATAGACCTGCCTGATGTTCCAATAAAGAGATTATCAGATTTCAGACCAATAAGTTGCCGTATCTGAGCCACAAAAACTTCGAATATCTTCTGAAGATCCTGTTCCAAGCTAAGTGCACCAAGCATGAGAAAACCCAGGAGAAGTATATGCATAGAAAACAATCTATTTATCAATATAAAGCCAGATATTTATGTGCGCTTCAATGCGGTAAAATATTTTTAATTAAGAGACTCCTCTGATACTTAATTATGGGTTACCATGTTGCAATAACATATAAGAAAAATAAGAGCACACACTGCCAGCACAATTAGTAATTACTGAACCGATAATTCCTAAACACTAATATGTCAGTTTTTTTTTATTGTTAAATCTAAAATATTTTGCAAGTCAATTTAGACGGGAACTTATTTATTATGACTGATAATTTTCCTAAAAATTGCAAACATTGGTATTTACTATCACCATTTCTTTTAGGAAACAAAATACCAAATGACAATGGTAAAGAAAATAAATAATTATCGGATTGAGATAACGTATTGCCCATTTCCTCAAAAAGAACCAGTTGTATTACAAGCAAAAACCTTTTGTCAATATAAGAGTGTAATTTATTACATAAAAATTTTATTTGAACAACAGAGTATTCAGTCTGTCTTATTGTAAATTGACTCTACCAAAATGTGAATAGTAGTAATTTTCATCGTCAAAGTTATTAACATGAGTTTTTTTTTTGGGGTAAATAGTTATTAACATGAGTTGAAAACATCTGCTTCAAAAAAAAATCTCGAAATGGAATACTTTGCTCAAAATCTTTATAGATTGAACATTCCGTAGTCTTAACATGAATGTTTGGAAAAAAGTGTTTTCATGTATCAACAGTGGTGAACTAACAGTGGAATAATACTTACAAACTGGGACATACGCTAAGCCAACATTAATTTGCCCAGAGCATATATTCAATGAAGATAGATTAGTCGACTATCTCGTTTAGTAAAAAATCAGATGTAAGGAAACAACATTTGCAACTTCATAAAAAAAACTAACATTAATGGTCAGAATATATCAAGGGAGACAAGTGGGGCGGACAGACAAAGGATGAATAAAACAATGTAACAGAATATCATTATATGCACTCTGACAGCCAAAAGCCCAAACACCCTCTGACTAATCTCATGTAAAACCAAGTGGCAATATGTATCTCGTGGTCCAGGTCAAATTTCTCCAGCGTCACAACTGAAAAAAGAAAGACACCTTTCCGAGCCCTCTTGTGTTAAAACCAAGCTTCATATCTGTTAGAATACCGACAAAAAAAAGTATTATACCTTAAAGATAACACTTTATACCTGGGAAGAGATTTTGTGCCGTGCAAGGTACTTTTCTGGATCCTGCAAACAATTCATAGGATTCCAAACTACTACACCTCCCCACATCTGCAAGATTAGTGAATTTAGACATAAGACAAATCCATGAAACAAACGACACAAGACAGAAGGTATTAAAAGTTCAAAGGCTTCACTACTGACAGGTGATATATATCCATTGGCCTTGGAGATCTCCCCATTTGGAAGCTGTAAGTTTAGAGGGCACTCCTTTGCAGATGGTATGTATCTACAAGCAAGGAGAAAAAGCTTGACTACCATAACATTTAAAAGGTGCTTCGCTAGCTGCAATATCTTCAATGGAGATAGAGGTTGAGAAGCTTACAGCACAAGCTGCAATATCTTTGACCGCCCACCAGCTGCAATTGAAGTATCCAGATGCCACTCATTTGAATTAACCTGTTAATTTGCTCAATGAGACTAGCAAAGAATACTCAGAAATAATGCTATCAAGATGGAAGTAATACTTTTAACTGAAAGATATACATCTACTGCAATTGTCAATGTACTTTTGCAAAGGAACGAGACAACATTGAACATGTTCATATGGTCCAGAAACTAATTTAAACATTCACTAATAGTTCAAGGACTACATTGAACAAACTGAAAGATCAAGGACCACATTACACATTGGACTCAAGTTCAAGAACCACATTGAACAAAGTGAAAGTACAAAAACTACATTACACATTGGATCAAAGTTTAGAGACCATTTGTGTCATTTGCCCTTTTGCAAAAGCATGTTTAAAAATATTGGTGTTATGTTCTATACTTTCCTCTCTATTAATAGCTTCAAAGCATCAATTTAGGCATTTTCAGTGCAGTGACACTAAGTCTGCAAATAAAACCAATTCAGATATGGTACATTCTACCTAGCATGAACTATTGTAATCACTTTCAAGGCATCGTTGAGAATCAAGAAACTGTGAAATGGTAGCTCATTCTTGTTTAGGCAACAGAGCTCTTAAAGGGGAATGTAGAATCTGGGATTTCTCTACAAGTTGTATCACATATTATCATCAGAGGACAATGAAGAAAATTGCATGAACTTACAAAGAATGGGAGATCGCCAGTGTTTAAGATGAAGCTTTTCAACTCATCATCCCAATAAGCATAACAGGATTTGGGAGTATGATATAGAACCTGGAAATCAGAAGCGAAACGTGAGTCACCACTATTCTTATCATGCAAAAAGTGGCAACACACAAGATTTTGGCAGCACACAACACTCGCTCACACCCACAGGCCTCCTAAATCTTGTTAAGAAATTGCACTCATTATATATACATATATGAAAGAGCTAGATCTAGCACCTGACTTTCCACAGTTATGTTTGCAATGGGTCCCAAAGCGTCAACTACTGGGGACAACATATGCTCCTCTATCATATTAAAATCCCTGCGGGGTAAACAGGATGAAAAATAGTCATTACAGTGAACACTAGTTTTACAATGCGCTAGTTCCATGTTTCAAATAGACTGAGACGAGGGAAGTGTTTGGGATGGAAAAAGATTCAGTTTCTAAAGAGAATTCCAATAGCTTGAGAAAAAGGAAGTGATGATACAATAGAACTGCTGGGCACCGTATGAATAGCAATAATTTCTTCAATTCATTTGTTTAAACACCAACAAAAAAAATAAAATAAAATAAAAATGTATCAGTGAAAATGTTGGAAGATATAGGACCAATGTCCGAGCACTGGATCCCTGAAATTCACTGATGAAGCTTCATAAAAAATAAAGAGGCATCTGCAAAAGTTGTCTCCTATTTATAAGGTATCTTAATGATAGAGTTTAGAGGGCTCTGAGAACTGCTGCTTCACAAGATAAATCTTTGGAACAGAGATATCATAAGAATATCCTTGCAAACTAGAACAATCATTATCTTCTCTTCCATATCTTAATTCACTGATGTGGGGAAGAAGTACAACACAAAGGAGACCAACACAAATATGGCATGCATCAACAAAAGCATGACAAAATATTTGGATAATACAGTGACCAGAGATCAATCCCTATACCAATCATAAATCCAATCCTGTGGATCAGTATTGAGCAAATTGAAAGACAGCACAATCCTCCCATCAGCTCCAACAGGCATAAATTCCCCATGAATCAATCCTTCCTCTTTGCCACCATTTGAGAACACCTTAACAAAAATCTCTGCGATTTTTCCCACAGCTTTCTCTTCCTGCACCTGACCAACAACCCAAGCATGTCTGTACTTTCCTATCACAGCTTTATCCTCCGCGTCCTTATTCACCACCACTACAGTGTATACCTTCCCAGCTACCCCTGAACACTCTCCTCCCAACACACGCTCCAATGACTCATCAACACTCTCATCGTCACGGTTAAAATCCATAGAACTAATTGCACCACACTGATACGAACATGAATGCCTGCTGCTTCGGCTCTGGACACAATGGGAGTTCGATTCCATCATCACCGAGACAGAATAATTGTTACTGCAGGTTCCACATTGCAAGGTTCCCGACACAAATTTGTCCATCCGATTGGAAATTGACGATTTCAGAGCATCAGCACGGACGAAATCATTTGATCCGAAATCAAACCCTACGAACACCGCACGAAAATTACAAGGGAACTGGAAAGGCTCCGATTCCATCCGCTTGGACAGTGAATCAATGTCGTCGAAGAGAAGCGGCGCGCGGTAGATTTCGACCGATTTCCACAAGAATGGCAAACCTACGGACGAGAAAAAGTCGTTTCACGTAATTACGAAAACTGCACGATTCAACGAGATGACACGCGAGGTTGAAATTGAAGAAAAGGCGCCTCGGAGGACGAACAGAGGTAGGTTAGAGCTAGTGAGAGATACCGATTAAGAAAGAGATGAGGACGGAAAAGGTGACGACGAGGCGCTTCACTCCTGGTTTGGTTCTTCGCATGGTTTCTGGATCGAACTCTTCTGGTTGATCGAGTTTTGGTGGGGGCGGGTCCGGTGACCTTTCTGAGGACTCGACCATCTCCGCCATTCTTGGCGCGGGAGAGAGAAAGATGAAGAAGATGAAGCTCTGTCTTCGTCTTCAGCTCTTTTTCAGTGTGGAGCTGCTGTTTTTCGTTTGTCCGGGCGTGGAACTGCTCGTTTCCTTTTTAGCAGGTATCTCATTTGTAGACAGAAGACGACGACGTTTCTCGAACTCAAAGACTACAAGTAATCCGTGAAAGTGATAATCACGTAAATGGTCTCTAAACTTAAACTTTATTTCAATATATAATATTATTGGTGAACTTAATAAACCAATCCCTGAATTTTAATATTATCATTTCATTAATTTTAATTCAGAAATGATATTTGATATTTTTATATAGTTCGAAAATTAATTTTTGCAAGCAAGCCAACCTTTTGCTCTTGGTCCTAGAAGAAGTTATTGGAGTTGGGTAAGGAGTTTCGACTTCTTTTTCGATGGGCAATGGGAGATGGACGAGATACTTCACTACGGTTCAACAATTGGCACCCTTGGGGCCTGTTGCATCTATTATTCACGGATCAATAAATCTTCCGGTCTTGTTTTAATAGGGAGTCAGCTGTTTTTTATTTCCTGCAGGGGAGGGGCGAACCATCCATGTTGTTCGACATGCTAAATGAATGGGGTGACCAACTTCCCACGATATCTGCTAGACTATATCATTTTCGATGGCTCGAGAACGCTTCTGGGGATTTCTCCATTGCGTCGACCTAAAACCACTTACGACCAAGAGCTCAAGTGATACAATGGTCTTTATTGACCGAGATAAGATGATCATCCCCCCGCACCAATTCCTTCTCTGGTTGATGAATTGCAACAGGCCTCCTACTCAGGTTTTTCTTCTAACTCGCAGCCGAATCTCTTAGGGTTCTTGTGCATTTTGTCACAGTAGGCCAAACTCAGTGAACCATTTGTTTCTTGGATGTAGAATCACTTCTTGTCTTGCTACGTTTTGGGCATCAATTGAAGATGGCTAGACGCACTCTATTGGGCCATATAGCACTTCTTCCATAGTAGCTTTCACCCGTCCATTATGAGATTTTCTCCGACTGTGTTGTGTCACGTTATTTGAAAAACAATGAATAACGTCTTTATTCCATAACTATGATCTTTTTATCTCGATGGCTAAAAAGAAACTCACCAAGATACTCAGAGACAAAACCATTACATTTTATAATGCGGTGGCCACTTGAAGAAGCAGGTGACTACAACTTAACTGAGGCATGGATGGATCTATTTTCACGTAACTGAGTTTGTATCTCTTACGTGTGCATCTAGTTAGAAATTCAATTTCATTTCCTTCCGTCGAGAACCATGGTATTCTTTCACTAAGGATAGTCTATATCTCGAGTGAAAGTTCTTTTGTAGTACCAGGCCTCTGCATTTTGTATAGTTGGCTTTAAAGATCAACACTACTACTTAATTTACAAAAAAAATGAATATATATAATTAAAAAAGTTAGGAGATGATACGGACCTTGCGCTAAAATTTAGAACCATAATAGATAAATTAAATGTTCGAATACCACTACGTACATTGTATAAATTTGAATAATTATTTATCTCGTTTTTTTTTTCATTTTATAGAATTGTTGTTTCCTCGAGATATAAGCTTTTTAGAGAATGCAAAATTCAACACAATTCATGTCTTCGGGATCCCAACTGTGATCAAGTTATCAATGGCTTCGGATCTGAAAGCTGCGATGTTTTATTTAAGATTGGGCCATCAAAACCCACGAGCCATGTTTCAGAGGATTTTTACAATTTCACATCGCAATAGGATGTCGTACTTTATTTATTTAAATCGATACAATTTGATAAACATTTTATTTTTTAAACATATTGCGTGCAAACACGCATACAAAAATATATATTCACGAATGTATATCTGGATTAAACATATAATACTTTTCGCCGCATTATCCATGTTCAATAATAAAATGTCAACCCCTCATTTGTTATTAACCAGCTTTGGTAGTACGATTCCAAATTTCATAAATTTAAATATGGGTATCTTTTGATAAATTTTTGAGAAACACATCTTATTTTTAAAAAGAAAAATCATTCTCGTAAGATTACAGTTGTAGTTTAAGCATTTTGTTTATCTTGAGATGGCATTCAAAAATGCCATAAGAAGATAAAATATCTTGAATTAAAAATTTTATCTAACATGTTCATTTACACATTATTAAAGTTGCTGTTACGATAATGCTCGTTTATATATATATATATATATATATATATATATATATATATATGTTAAGTGACATTTAACTTTATATCTGTGATTGTTTTTTTTTTTTGTAACCGATGTGTCAAGGCCAGTTTGCGCGCACATCGACTATTCCTCGGGGGAGACTAGCACAGCAACCCCCACTTAAATCACAAGTGCTTCATTAGGGAATCGAACTTAATACCTCAAAAAAGTCCAAATTCGCCCTAACTAGTTTAGCTACCCATGCATAGGTTTTATCTCTGTAATTGTTATGTAGTGAGTACATGACACTTTTGTCACGTGGTTTATATTAAACCATTAAGCCTTGTTTTATCATCAACATTAAATTTAAAAAAAATGGATTAAGACGGAGCATATCCAGATTTCTTTTTTTTTTTATCTCGTATTACATTCAAATTTGAAAATAATTGATAAATTGGAGAGAGAATTTTCAAGTGTACTCTTGAGTCTCAAATGGTAAGACTTTTTTAAAAATTTAAATTGAGAAAAATAAAACGAGCAATTAAAACCTATGCGGAAGTAGAACAAACCAAAGACATATAGTCTTTTGTTGCAAATATAATTCATTCTATTCAAAGATATGATTATGGCATCACGAGCACTAACTTTTGTATTCTTTGTTGCAACTTATCTAAATCATAGAGCACTACTGTACCGGACAAAAATTTTACTTTTTTTTCTCAATTGTGTTAGCAATAAGCGCAATTGAAGTTCTAATATTTATCATTAGAGTATTTTTTTTGGTAAATTATCGTCAGAGTATAATTAAATCTTAAAACTTTCAAAAGAACATAATTAAACTCCAAAACTTATCCAATTGATGTAATCCGGTAATTTTGTTAACTCTGTTTAGATTCGCTTGCGGAAAATGCTAACTTGGTTCTATTTTATTTTCTCCCTCGTATGTGATGTTGACGTGGCTAAACATAAAATATAACGATAAAACATCGTCCTTCTTGTCTGCATTTTGATTTTTTTAACCACGCTCTATTTAAGTTATAGAAAGCTAATTTTAAACATACAAAAAAGCAACAAATGAAAAAAATCTCTTGCCTTCCCTTTCTATTGTTTTTTCACAACTCAGCTCGTTCTTGATGTAATTTAAATAAACTTGCATTAAAAAATAAATTTAGACCGAAACGACATTATTTTAGTCTTACATTTCATACTTTAACCACGCTCGTGTCATGTAAGACGGTGCTCAAGTCGGACGGAGTTAACAAAATGGCAATCGTACCGATTTGACACTATCTGGTACTTAATTGCTTTTTTTAAAAGAATTTCAGGATGAATCTTAAGACTACTGGTGAATTGCCTCACGTGAATTGGAGGCATCGTCATTAGATTGCAATGTTCTTCTAGAAGATTATGAATTTCGCCTCATTAAACGAGGCTCGCAGCTTTTCCCACCCCACGTTCGGTATCGTCGGGCGTCAACGGAGATTAAATAATCAACGGTGCAATCCATTGGTCAGCAGGGCACCCCACACTCACAGCCCGATGCCAACGAGGATTGATTCGCTGGGCCGCTGATGATTGAGGCGTGGGGCCCAGCGACCCAACTCCACTCACGGAGTCGTCCGAAACGAACAGGGGCGGGCGGAGGGAGCGGGAGCGAGCGGCGCTTCCGCCGATCGATTCCGCGGTCGCTGCCACGTCACTTTCGAGCCAGGAAGCAAAGCTTAAAACGCCGCCAAAAGCGGGGGAAATTGAATGCTTTCGGCACCGCTTTTAATGCCGTCTGTTAGCGGGTACTTTTGGATATTTATTAAACGTGTTTAGAGAAAAACATATTTTATTTTGATAATGCATCATTGGGCATACCACGAGAAAACATTTATTTATTTTGGGGGATGATGAGTTTTCTTGCTTTCGATAGTTAATTTGGGGAAAAAAAATATTCCTTTCCTTAAAAGGAACCTCATTTTCTTTCGATATCTTCCCAATCTTCTATTATTATTACTAGGAACCGAATAGAAATAAGAATGGTCTTCTCTTATAATATGTTGTGGCTAGGCAATGCACTACATTTGACATGGTATATTGTAGTTAATTCGGCCGCCCATCCTTTCTATTTTTTTAAAATATATATTTTTGATCTTTATACTGTTCCACTTTTCTTAATCAAATCCTTGTGCTATTGACTTGTTTGATTGTTTCGTTTTGCTCAATAAAAATTGTCTAGTGCGGCCAAATTCAACCCAGCAAGCCAGCATGATGACGTTATTGTTTGTGATGGAGTAAAATTTTCTAAAACGATGTTTATAGCTTAATTTTATTCATGTCGTACTACCGCTTTATTTATATTGGCTAAATTTCGGCCCCACGTTTACATGGGCATCCACATATTTTAGCTTTACTTAACAGTCACGTCAGTTGAATTTAGTTGGAATTAATGAAAAAAATTATAATAATAGAATGATTTGATTGGATTAATTTTCAAAAAATAACCGCAGTCTAATTAGAAAACGGTCGAAGGTAGAGGGATGAAAACGTAGAATACTTTTATTCTTTTTCCTCCAGAAGTGTCACAATACGTGGACGACTACGGGCCACAAGAAAGTAGTCAACACGTGCGATTGGACATTGGAAGGGGCAAAGGGGCCGGGCATTACGCGATGAGACAGCTGGCGACATTAAAGTCATCCCATTTTCAGATAATAACATACTCATGTCTGACGTCATGTGATTATTAATTTTGGTCAGATCTAACGTCATACATGACTAAGGGACTTCTTCTGGTTACATATACAAGTGTAATGGCAACTGGCTTCCTCCAAAATTAAAATACAACAATTCCGTAATATCGAGTCGAAATCACTATAGCATAAGCTCGCCATGCACTGAGTGAGGCATTAACCGATGTATAAGGACATTATAATTTCCATGCAACGTAAAGGAAAGTCAAGTTGAAATTTCGAATTCATCATGATGTGAAATATTTTATTTTTCCTCTTTGAATTTTTCCACAAGCTTTATCCTATCATACAAGTGCAATCCCTCCTTCATTTGGGCTTAAATTTCATTTATTTCGCGAAAAATTGATGATTTAAATATTTTGTATGAAATTAGTCAACAGTTATTGTTATTATTGATAGCAATTTATGTCTTACTATTTTCGTGAATGATGAAAATATTTTTTTGTTCATTTTAATATGTTATACGAGTTATATATTTTTTAGAAAAATATTTTTCAAATTATTCACTTTTATGAAGTAAACGGGGCTTTACATACATTATTTATTTTCCCATTTCTTGATATTTCTTTTTATCTTCTCGACTTTTCACGATTGAAAATGTGGTCCAATCTGATTGGTGGGTGCTTACGTGACAAGAAATCGAGTATTTCAGCACATGTTTACTTCACAAGATTCGAGGCGCTTCCTCTCGAAAGCGTGGCGATTTCAAAGGATCGTGAAAATTGTGGCGAAGATTAAAACTTTGGAATGGAAGGTAGGATTTTTAAAGCTCGAGGGCGGACTAGGAAACTTGAAGAAAAAAATTGGGCTTGTATTGGAAAACATTATTTCCGTGTGGAGAGAAAGATAAGAAAACGAGAAGCCAAGGGGGTGAAAATAAAATTTGTCGGCAGGGGAGGCGACAAATAAATCCAGTTATCACGGAAGTCCGCCATCGGAGCAAGAGGACAATCTCAGCTTTCCACAGTCAACCGAGCCGGCCGCCATTAACAGTGACGGCGTCTTCTCGGAACCTCGGCCCCAATTCACCAATGAACTAACCGGCGTCGTTCCCGCTTCCGAGCGGCCAAGCATGGACGCCGTGCATCTGGAAGCAGCAAAAGCTCTCACGGCCATAGCGTATCTCGACCGTGAGGATATGCCGCGAAATCCGTATGCGACGTAGTGCATACAGTAGACGTGTACTGGGGATTGAGAGTGACGTTTGAAACTACGAAGAAATGGAGTCATAGAGAGAGAGAGAGAGAGAGAGAGAGAGTTTATCCACCATTGACGGTGGCCACCAGTGAAATTTGACCATTCTCTCTCTCTCTCTCTCTCTCTCTCTCTCTCTCGCTCTCTCGCTCCGCGGGGTTGAAGGATTATGAAGAGAGATTGATCTTTTGCGGTTCAGTTTGGTGCAAATTTCCGACAGCAACTAGGAATTTCGGATTGAAGGAGGATTATTGCCAGAGCTCGGTGGAGAACTGAAATGGCCGTGAGTGACTCCGGTTGAGAATCTGTTTGTCGCCTCTTTCCTTGATCGCCCTTGCCTCTTGTTTTGATTGTGAACCTCTGGAACGCTTCAGAGGCTTGAATTGCTCGTTTTCGTTCTTCATCTTTCGAAAACATGCGGTGCCGTCCTGAGATGTGATTGTGTTGTTTCCCCATGTCTCTTGCTTCTGAACTTCGGGATCAGAGCAAGCATGAAGACAAGGGAACGAATATGTTTGTCATGGTGGATCCAGTTTTTGCGTGGTTGATATGATCTTCTCGTGCTCTTTCGTCTAGGAACCCTGATGCTGGGTTTTATCAATTGCTTACACAGCAGACGCGATTGACTCGAATAGATTGTCTTAAGCCATGTGGATTCGGTGTTGGGTCTAGATTGCTCATTAACGTTAGCCACACAGGGTAATCGGTTTGGCTTAACGGAAACTTGTGGTTTAGTGCATCACGATTCGACTGTCGCTCTTTATTGTGCAACTGTTCGTCTAGTTTGCCACTCATTGAGGGCTTACATGCATTAGAAAGTCGATGATGCGGACTTTTTGCGAACATAAGTTCTATGGACATGTAAGCTATTTGGGGAAAAGGAAATAGGTGGTAGTTTTTGGGGTCCTGTCACAGTTTGCAGACTGATACTGATGATATGGATGCTGGATTAATGTAGCAGCAAATCCTTTTATGGCACTTGGTGTTCAAGGCATCTCTGCAATTAATTGTATGCTTGTTGTTTTTGGTCTTCTTAAATGCCAGAATCTAGAAGTGGAGAGTGGAATTTGTTTCTTTCTTGGAAATATTTGGTGTTTGGTTGCATTTGAAGATCTTGTTTCCTTTATTTTCCACGGAACTCCAAATGATAAGTGTGGCGGAGCGCAGAAGTTCGTGATTTTTTTCCCGCTGTATTAGCCTTTTGGGTTTGTTTGATTTCTTTCTCTGAAATGCTGGCTTTGAAGTTAACAATGTCTGGTGAGATCGTCAGCTTACTTTTCCTAGTGGAATTGTTTCCTCTGGATTGAAACTGTTGGCTTCGGCACTAGTCTCACTGTGATAACTTCGTTAGTTATGAAGGATGTGATTCTACACTTTCCCTTCTGAGGTTGCATTAGTCTACAAGAATTTTCTCAAATTTCGGTGCCTCTAATCGGTTTGCACCATCATCGAGTCAGGTTCCTACTTCAATTATTTTGTCCTTATCCCCTAAACAAAATTTTAAGAGAAATGTGTATTTTCAATCGTGTTACAGCTGTTGGTCTGGTTCTTTGACTATTTTTTCAGTAGCTATTAAGCATCAGAGTATCCTTATTGAGGATCTTTGCCGCACTTTATTCAGCAATTTTTCTCTGTTCATTTTTTATCTGCTGGAAACATTGTACTCCATCATGCCTTTTCTGGTTTGAATATGGTAATTAATATGAAGCAAAGAACTAGATGAAACAGTGCACATCAGCTATCATGATTACAATGTGAGGCTCCAAATGCCTTCTGGCACTGAAGCAACTAAAAATGATAGCTGGTGCGGCGGTGACTTAATTGTGATGAATATTTGAGAATTTCATGTCATTCTCAGTTTTCTCTGGCTCTGCATAAACTGATTCAATCTAATGATACTTACAGTTTTGCCTGTGCTTGTCTTGTTCTTGGATGTAATACTTGCTGCTTGAGGTCTGTTGAGTTGAGAGAAAAATCGGAATTACCATTAAGATGCATTCAGCTGACTAGTCAAATTCTCATGTCACTACAGCAGGAAAATCCACGCGTACCCGCATTTGGAAACTGGGAAGGTGGAAATCACATTCCATACACTGTTTACTTCGATAAAGCCAGGAAGGGTCGGAGTGGAACTAAAATGATTAATCCAAACGATCCAGAGGAAAACCCGGGTTTACTGTCAGATGCAGGAGCTCCCCCTGAAGCCCCTGCTTCTAGAGCTGAAGCTGAATCGGGGGACCATAAACGAGAGGGAGTGGTCAGTTCGGTGCATGAACGCAAAATGAGTGATGATGATGGGAGTCTTGCACGGGTTTCGAACCATTCTATGGACAAAAATAACTTGGGCGGCTCGCATTCTAATGAGTTGAAGCATCAAGCACACGGAAGGCGTGGAGCAAGTTACGGTGAACCTCATAGGAGGCCGGCTAGATCTAGCGGTGGGGGCGACCATAGCTTTGAGAAGTCGCCAGTGCACATCCAGGCAAGGATCTCGGGAAGAGGGAGCAGTTCGCCCTCCTGGGAAGGAAGGGGTTCCCGTGAAAGCGGCCATGCCATGGGCACGCCGGGGAGATCCCGCCTGAGTTCAGCTGCTAAAGGAGATGACTTCGTAAATCCTTTCCCTCGTTTTTGCTTAAAATTGTCATTAATAGCAATAGTCTCTGACAACTTCGTAAATCCTTCTCCTTGTCTTTGCTTAAAAAGCATCATTAATGGCAATAATCTCTCAAGTCATGCTAAGTTTCCATAAAAATTGAATCGAGTCCAGAACATTTTTTCCCTTTCTAATAGCCTAAAATCTTGTTCTTGAGCGAAATGCTTCTCTGGCCAGAAGTGATCACCTTTGCGATTGTTGGGATTCATACAAGTTGCATTTTACCATGCTCGTTTTGTTGGACAGATGATTAAGTTACGATCCTGAAGACTAATATATCTAATAGTGGACTTTGGCTCTTGCATTACCCCCTCAAAGTTTCAACTGTGGTTTCTGATCAACCAGGTTGACGAAGGTGCTGCTGTTCCAAAATTTGGCGAGTGGGACGAGAACGACCCGGCTTCAGCTGACCGCTATACTCACATCTTTAACAAAGTTCGGGAGGAAAGGCAGGGGGGAGCGCAAATGGGACCGGACATGAACACTCGGTCACCTTATCCAGGTGCAGCTCGTCGAACTGCTGGCAACAACTCAAAGGTATTGGGGTCATAATTGTCTGAAAGTCGACACTTGCTGACTATGAAATCGTTTCTAGTCTCCTCAACGTTCTTCCATTTTTTTTTTTGGTTTCTTGCTGCAGGGTTGCTGCTTTCCATGGCTTAGAAAATGAGGTCCTCTGAATCATAGCGATGAATATGCGAGTGTGCTTTTGGAAGTACGTGCTTGATGAATCCTGCGGATATTGCTCCTTCAAAGCCGATTCTTTATCCCCCTGCTGTGTGCTTCTTTGTGGAGTTCTCCGTAAGGCGAGAAGAAAATGCAATTCTTTTTTCCTTTAGATCTTCATGCGTTATCGGTGTGGTTGTTTACTGTGCACATAATTAAGTTCCAATCTTGTGATTAAAAAGGGGCGGGGTTCTCCAACTCTGTCTGGAATTTCTTCCCCACCACCTCGACTAATTCTGTCATTCGTTCCATACTTTTCCTATGGCCCTTTTGCCAAGTCGCAGGATCTGTAATTTCCACAGAATCCTTGCAAGAAATGCTATAGCTATAGTGATCAAGAGACGGAAGTTCTTATTTTGTCACTGCTTGAATCGATGCTCTCCAGAATGAAGCTCCAGATAGTCTTTACACCGTGACTTTTGAGACCACAAACCTCATTTTCGCGTTTGAATATCTTGGAAGACAATGGATAACTAGAGGGTGAACGTTGGCTGAGTGCCCTTTTTTAAGTTAGAATGTCGTCAAGTGAAGGTTAGTCTTCGCAGTTGTTCATCTGACCTCTGATTGCTGTCTTGAACAAGAAGAAACGCAGAACAGCGCCCTAAGTGGCCCAAGATCAGTGATGGTCTTAGGTTAACTATGTTCATGCTGAGGGCTGTAAGGTACGGCTCAAATCAGATCAAATGTTGAAAACGTCCTGTTGATGGCAGAAGGTCCATAATGAGAAAAAATTCAATACTATCGTAGAGTCATGTTATCGGCCGACGTGGTCAATTATCATAAATTTACATATGATATCGTAAAATGAAAGAAAATATAATTTTCTGAAATGTCTTATAATTCAAAATGCATGATAGCTTTTGCGGTACCGCATGTAAATTTATAATTGGTTCAAGTGCACAAATGTGCGCCACGTCAATCGATGACATGGTACCATGATATTACAAAATATTTTCTCATCCACAACCCTCTCCTTTTTTTGGCGAAACAAATAGATTAGTGGGTAGGCTTATCATCATGTGAAAAACCATACGAAAATTCTTTTTTCTGTTTGGTTGATTTTAATGTGAGTTATGTTGTTTTTCGATTTGTGACCGACATAATTTCTTACGCTATACTGACAAAATAACCTCTCACAACGTGCTATTCTTCTTATGAAACTCAATATGCCATAACAATATAAGAGAAATCGCTTCTCTCTTTTCATCTTAGAATTCGTTCCATCGCGTGCCACATTATAACCTTCTATATTATACGGTAAACATCTCTATATGTCAGGTCGTCTGTGATGTACCCTTCCACCACAGGAAAAAGAATTTTTTTGAAAAGAATTTTATACATTAAAAAAGATTGAATATTCCCCGTTTTCATTTGGATTTTGAAAATTGGAATTTTGGTGATCATTTTCATGTCCTAACAGGAAAATACGGATTTATTTAGGGCTCCGCTTGTTTTGTTAAAAAAAATGTGACGATTCTAAAAAGTATGTTTAGGAAATCATTTTTCGGGATAGTATTTTATGATTTTCGATTGAAACTTACAAATAAACTAGAAAGTGTATTATGCTTTTTGTCGCAGAAAGTCCAAATCTTCAATTGTGTTTTTTAATTAGAAGGAAAAAGAAAATGAAAGAAAGAAAAGAGAAATTTAAATATTGGATTGAAAAAAAAAATTAAAAGGAGTGCGCAATAGGAAGCTACTTGGTTTGAGTGAAAAAAGTAGGGTCAATGATTTCTTCTTTATAAAAAGAGAAAATCACTTTCATCCCTTTCCATTAAGAGAAAACTTTTTCATGAGTTTATTTTTTATGAAATAAACACCGAAAATACAAAAAAGTATTCCGTGATAATTATTTTTCACGAAACAAGTGAAGTTTTAGAGTTACTTATAATTGTTTCTCTTTCATTGTTTCTTTGTATTTTTATAATCCAATTTTTATTTGGCCACAATTTATAAAAAAATAAAATATATAAATCAATACATATGAACATAAAAGGTAAGTAATTAATTTGCTTAAAAATCAAGACCAACTGTGATTATGGGAAAATGATATAAATGATTTTAATATTTTGGCCAAATATGCGATGTTGCCCACAAACTTTAAATTGTTTTGATCCGATTTATGAACTTTATATGCATATGCAATTTTATATGTGATCTTCAGACTTGAATTAATAAAAAAATAACATTAAACATTTTTATATAATCAAGGGATTAGTTTGAATATGTACTAAAAGTTTGAGATTCATTTTGAATAAATTAAAAGCTCGTGACATAAAACGGCAGAAGTCCAAGGACCACATGAAAAAGATTTAAAATTTAGTAACCACATTGCAAATTGAGTCGCTATTCCTATAAAGAACTCCGTAATGGAAGAGTTTGTGACAATCGTATAAAATCCTAGTCACAATAAAAAGAAAGGTAAAATTATAAATCAAGTCTAAAGAAAATTTATCTATCTAAAATGTCTATCAATTTTTTTTAGAAAACTATTGGGATTCTTATGTTAAAACTACAAATTGAGTCGGAATAAAAAATTAAGTGTCTAAAGTAATCTTTACTTTTTTTTCTTAGAAAAAATGTATGGTTCTCACATTCGATTATCATTTAGGGAAAACAGGTGAAATCTATTTAAGTTCATGCTACACAGGGAGTAAAATGTGATCTTTTCATTAGTATTTAAGAGTTAAATTATATTTATCGCCAATTGTTTGAAGAAGATTAAAACGCGTGCGTTTTTATTTTTTTGGCGCCGATAATGGGGCCCTCGGCAACTCAGAGAAAGGCAAAAGGAAAACGAAAAAAAGAGGGACACAAAACACAGCCCGTTTAACGTCTTTGTTCTTTTGAAAAGAAAAATCTCCCATCTCCCGGAGGGATAATCTCATCTGCGGAGGACGTAGACGATACGTGGCAGCGGTCGATCGAATCGACGGTCGATGTGCCGTGGTGGATTACATATGTGCAGACGTCGACTTGCACTAAAAGACGAAAACGCCCCTCTCCTCCCTTCCTCCCTTACAATTTTGCCGACCCTCTCTCTGTCTCTTCTTCACACTCTCTTTTTTTTTTTTCGTTTCTGTCTCTTCAGCGACGACGCCTCACATAAATTTTTCTCCTCCTAGCTCTCTCTCTCTCTCTCTCTCTCTCTCTGTCGATCACTCTCTATCTTCTCTAATTGTCGATTCGGTCTTCTTCGTCCGAAGTTCCGAAAGTCTCATTCTTTTCCCGAATCAGGTTCTCGAGGTACGATCTCCCAGCTCTAGTCTATGATTCTGGTTTTTGCGGGCCTTTTTTTTATGCATCACTTCTTAACTTTGTCTACGGATTGGGCGGTCGGTCAGGGTTTATCGGTGTCTGATTTTTGCCCGATCAATTTGATGCCATTTGTTGTTTGATTTTGTTTTGATTATTCTTATTTGTGCCTCGGGTTGGGATGCGAGTGGCGACAATAGATTTCGAGGAAATTTGTGTTGCCCTTTGCCGATTGTTGACGCGAGGGTTCAGAAGAGGAGTGATGGTCGGTAAAGGAGAGACCTTGATGCCCGTTTCCGCGAAACAATCGTATTTCATTTCCTGTCCTTTTAGACCGGGACGTGGAACCATTGTGTAGGTCATATTTCGAGGTGAAGAAAGTTCTACGGAATCCTATTTTGTCTCTCCTTTATCTCCCTTGCCTTATGTTTGGTGTTGAATAATGGGGCTTCTTTTGAATTCTTTTATGTCCGTGGGCGGTGTCATTTGCCCAGGCGTCTTAGTGTTAACAACGGTTATGGAATTCTAAGTTAGTTTTGATTGGACTAACTTTGGCTGGATGAATCTCACTTAGTGCCTTGTGTCGTCCTTTTCTCATTTTTAGAGTTTTTTCCTGTTGAATCTACGTGCCCTTTGTGCAATAGGTTCTTTGTGTAAAACGAATTGGAGATTGATTTATAAGCACCAATAGGACAATAAAAATGAGGCAAAGATTTGGTGACTTTCTTGTTGAATGCTGCTTGCTTGCTTGTACCATTACGCAAATTGCCTGTTATTAAGAGACGAAAGAGGATAAGTAGTGAGAAATGTGATGTTTTTTTTTTCGAGAGGGAGGGGGTGGGGTGGTGTTGAGATGACAATGTTTTGAATTGATATTTTTCCTTTTTCTTGAATAGCTAATTTTTCTTGGAGAGCTTTCATTGGGAGACTAGCATGAGTAGTCAGATGACCAAAAATCCTCCGCTAAGAGGATATCGGCGTCGGAAAGCAGCACTTAACTTAGATCTTAACAATGAGCCACCAGTTGAAATCCGGGATCAGGAAGGTACTTCAACTCAAGTTGTGTCTCAGCAAGTGGAGGATAGCCATCAGGGGCAACAACCCCTGCAGCATGCTGCAATTGATGTTGAGGCCATTGATGATGATGTTGCGTTCTGTTCACCTAGGGCATTTGCTGAAGTATAACTCTGGTTACATGCTTTTGTCTGTTGCTATTTTAACTCTTCCTCTACGAGCAGCTGCTAGATTTGACTTTTGTTTTCAATGTATAGGCAAAAAACAAGTCTCGGAGGAATCAGTCGCGGACTGTCGTAATTGAAGTAGAGTCAGGTACTTGAATTTATTTTTTCTTTCGCACTGTTGTGGCTGTTGTCCACATCCTAGTGTGCAGGTGTATGTATGTATTTGTCTCATTTGTAATCCCCACTTCTTCTCTGTGAACTTTTTGGTTGGTTAACAGTGAATTCCCAGCATCTTTCTTTGCCCCCGAATCCCATCCCTTGTCCTTTTTCTTGTGATATGTGCATGTGCTTCTACATGCTTTAGAGGTGCTTCTTTGATAGGGATTTTGATCTTGATTGGTAATGTTGGAGGGCTGGCGATGGAAGGGTGCATTTTCAAAGAATTTACTGATAAGTTGTGTAAAAGTACTTCCATGTCCTTTGGCATCTGTTTTCCACTTTTCAGTTAGGATGATGGTCTTTGGAGGTTTATGGGAAAGTTTCTAAAGCAATTGCAGGAGGATGATTCCACCAGCTGAAGTAAACTGAAGAGGAACTCCCATCGAGACTATAAAATATATTCTTCTTTGGATATGATTTTGAAGAATTCAATGGTTATCAAAAGATCAATTGATATTTTTCCTGGCTTGAATGCTTTAAGCGGTCTAGGCACATTATCCCGTTTCTTCTATTGGTAATGATAGGCTTATGCTGCCTCAGAAATTTTGATGTTTTCTGTAATGTTGATAAATTTTATTCCTCTGCTGGCTAAAGTATGTCAACCTTTTAGTTACAGATTAAAGGAGGTTTATGGGACTTATGCACTTTGGACTTTAGTTGTGCTGTGATCCGTCTTTTTAGTTTTTATTTGCAGTGTTGGGGAAGGGAGCATTTTGGAGTATTTGTCTCGGGATGATTATACTATGGTCTTTTTTGTTGAATAGGACACCAGCAGTTACCTTTTAGTCTCAAGAGGGCCCTGTAATTCCTCAATGATGACTCATCATGCAATGTAAATGATTCTGGAGTGTCGTATCGTTTGATCCATGACTTCATTCAATGTAATGGAGTTGAATATGGTAGTAATGGAAGTTTGTGTCTAATTCTTCAAATTATGTTGCATTTCTTTGTTAGTGGGTTGGTTTCATTTTGCCGCCATAAACTTGTTATTACCATCTCTGGCCTCTCGATCCTGTGTCATGCTTTCTCAGTTCTCTGTTGCATCAATAATGCATCTTCTCTATTAAGTCACAGACTCATGGCTGTCTTTTTCTCTTCTTGATTGCTGCAGATGAACATAACACAAGGTTTTCCCGCAATAACCCTAAGCGCAGAAGATTTCCTGCAAGTCAAGATAGTGTTAACTGTGGTCTCTACATAAATTTGGAAAGCAGTAATAATCATGAGGTACTGATTTTGACTCTTCCCATCACCATTTTCTATGATATGCTCCATCATGTGTTGATACTAGTAGGTTATTTACTTTCTTCAGCACCCATGTATTGCTATGGTCGGTTCATTTGCCTCATTAGTGGTCAATAGGTCAATAGTCCTTCAAGATTTCTTTCATTGATCTTTCTTTAAAAATATCTTGTATATACACAGCCAGTGGTAGGTCCGCTTTCAGCCTTGAAATGATTAAGTAGACATTTAGAATGGAAGTACCTGGATGATTTATCTATATTGGATGCATTGAACCAGAATATCTGTAGCAATGCTTTCTTTTATCATTTTAAGATCATTTATTGTCTGTGCCAGAAGATTTTGTTGCAAATTGCTCCAGCAATTGTGCTTTTTATGAGATATATTGCCAATACGGATTTTGATGGTAAATACTGGTCATGGGAGTGTTTTTTTTTTTTTTGGGACATTCACTTACTTGAGTCTTGCAATACCAGATTCTGCTGTTGAACTCTCAGATAATTTTTTCTTCAACTGCTTGTGCTTGCGCCATTGTGTCTTGATTTCTATCTAGATTGATTTGTGTTCTATAAAGTCATTCATCTGCAGTGTGATATATAAGATCAAATTGCATGCTTTTATTAACGGCAAGGATATCATGATTTGATGACCGTGATGATTTGCATTTTTGTTTTGTTCTTTCCTTTTCCATTTCTTCATCATAGTTGATGTGTGGATAACTGGTTGTGTTAATGCCTGCAGACAGTATGTGTTGCAACATGTGTAATGTTGTTTCTCTGTGGTTTAGAAGTTGTGTATATGTATCCATATTTTATGTTATGGAGGTGAATATAGAAGTTATTGTGACCTGTGGAAGTTGCAGAGAGAAAATGTGGTGAGTCCGCCGCCGCCGCCGGCAAAGGAGCCAATATTCAGTTGTCCGATCTGCATGGGCCCATTAGCCGAGGAGACATCTACAAAATGTGGTCATATTTTTTGTAAAGCCTGCATTAAGGCTGCGATAACTGCACAGGCTAAGTGCCCTACCTGTAGGAAAAGAGTCGTCATGAAAGATCTCATCAGGGTCTTTTTACCTGCCACCACGAGTTAAAGTGAGATTTCTCCCTGTTGATGGATTGCTCTTTGCTTTGATCATGTACTTCATACTGCAGAGGAATAATTTATTGCTTAGGAAAAAGTATTATCTGTAAAGTGTGTCTCCTCTTCGGCTCGAAACGCCAAATCTCTTTTGCCGGAAAAAAGATTTATGAAACAGTAATTTGAAATGATATGGCAGTTGTCGAACTTACTTTCGTGCCTGAATATATGTGAAGTCTCGAAGCTGCCTCCATTAGTCCTTACCTGAATTTCATCCTTAATTTCTATGGCACCTGTCAATGTCATGGTATGTGACCGCTGTGTTGTGATACAGGGTAAAAAAGCGATACCATCCCTTGAAGTCGGGATCCATTGTGTTTTAAATCAGCTTTCTTCATGCTGTTGTTGCTCATTGCTATTATTTTCTTGATTAATCTTATAGGTCGTGCTGATGCTTTGAGACACGAGGAATGGCAAGAGTTATTTTTGACATAAGTTGAATTAGATTTTTCTCAGAAGGGGAATTGTTGTACAGGTTGATCTGATATAGCAAATGCCGATAATTATAATGTGAGACATCAATGTTAAAAGCGTATAATGAGAATCGAAGTCTGGGAATTGTTTTCACTGTCGAGGAACTCATCAGTCTCTAGTTTTTAGTTCAAGAGACAGGAATGAAAATCAATTGATGCATTTTTCTTTTAGATAGTATCGTGACTCTCGGTGTGGATAATGAACAGCAGGATACTTGGCCAGTATCCACGGATCCTCATAATTTCTGGCTTGGCAGAAGAGCCAACCACAACTCAAGTGCATGTATGTTAGTGCATTTGTGAAGTTTCTCTGCGATTCAGAGCGGCTATGGCGCCAGTTAATTCTTGGGCTTGCTACTCTGTTGGGGTTATTTTTTCATCTGCGCAGGCGTGGAAATTCCCCATCAGCACGAATTTGTGCATCTATCAAGATATACTACCCTGTACAATCCAGATTTCGTGAGTGACGGCGGGAGGGAGAGAGGGAGAGAGGGAGGAAGGAAAAAGCACTCATTCTGTTAGCTGCATTAAACACAGGACACCACAACTTAGGACATGCACACATCAACTGGCTTAGGTAAGTGTCAAGACACCACTACTTGGACATTGCACTGCACACAACGAGACAGTAGTCTCGGGAAGACGCGCCATCATCATCAGGAGTAATTATTCATCCCCTAACCAGCATAGCTGCATTCAGAACTTCAAAACAAACTATTGAGCCCTGCGTCCTCAGGGTGAATTGCCGCTCGGTTTTAGGGTGGGAGCTACTTCTCGGCTACCTTCGGTTTTCTGTGCATCTCCATCGCCTGTGTCGGCCTTGTGAATGATGGGGAACCCTGGGAACCCAAGCCATGGGAAGTGAAATGGCCAGAAACTGAAGAATTTCTGGGGAGCATAGGCCTTGTCGCTCCCTGGCATCTCACGTCCTCCTTCCAACGTTTCGGCGAGGAATGCCATGAGAAGG
Source organism: Melaleuca quinquenervia (assembly GCA_030064385.1). Taxonomy (NCBI): domain Eukaryota; kingdom Viridiplantae; phylum Streptophyta; class Magnoliopsida; order Myrtales; family Myrtaceae; genus Melaleuca; species Melaleuca quinquenervia. Next base: position 3,746,908 of record CM057728.1, on the reverse strand, counting down.
AGAATGAGAAGAAGAGATGATTTGTTAGTCTTCTCCATGTGAGCTTTCGTGGCTTTTTCTCTGTTTACTTTCGCATGAAGAAACTCCCATTTTATAGTCAAAGGGCCTGTGACATGTAGCCCATTTCAGGTTCTCGTATTTCCTGCCCGATGCACAATTTGCAGACCATCCTTACAGCAGAAGAGAAGTTAGGTGGCCCGTGACAATTTAATTTCGCCTGCTCATGTTACTATACTCGGTTCGCTGCTTGAATTCTGCCTGGTGACTGGGGATTAGAGATTCGAAGCAAAACTTTCAGCTGCTAGATTCATGTGATCTCACGGTCAAAATGGGAAGAAAATGAACAGAGTTGAGTAATTTTGTGGCCTCAACGAGCAAAAAAAGCTGTTGGGCCTTTAAAGATGGTGAGATGGTATGAAGTAGGTCTGGAAGGGGGACCAAGAATCTACAGTGACTTCAACCGTTATTCCAAATTTGCCCTAGCTGCCGTTTCGTCGAAAAATCACCGTTGGTCATCCCTTTTATTTATATCAATTTTTTTTTGTTTGGGAGATAATTTTCCATGTCATATTACTCATGTAGATTTGTTACTGACATGAAAATACCACATCAAACAACTAATGACAATTTCTGAACAGCTCGATGGAGATGAATTCTGAGACTAGATTGAGTGCTAATGAAATAAAAAGAAAGGTCAGGGACAGATTTGCTATTAAAGTTAAAGTTGGTGATTTTTATTTAGACAAAAGTGTACTTAGAAAGTTAGACATGTATATATATGTGTGCGTGTGTATATGTATATGTATAGGGGCCGTATGTAAGGCAGCTTTGTGGTGCATCAATGGGTTCTTAGATGGACTCCTTGTCGTAATTGATGTAAACGGTTAGCAGAAGCCAAATCTAAGCATGGGCAAAGACGATTCAGGAGGAATGCAAGAAGGGCAAAGAGTCAACGATCACTGGGCAACGTTAGTGAACTTCAACATCTACACACGATCATCTTGTATCTGAACTTGCTCAGCCAGTCAATGAATGAGCTAAGGCCGAGACTTCTCGCCGATGCAACAAGAAAAGGCTCTATGGTTCTTTCCTTCTCCCTATGGATGCATTACGTTCACACACAGCAAAATTGCAACACGCAACAAGAAAAGGCTCTGTGCTTCTTTCCTTATATGCAGCAAAGATAGACGCCTTGTCGAACACCCAGGTACTGCGTCTTTTAAAGTTCATAGCCAATTCAGCAGAATGGAGTGGTTCACATCCATTGCAAATATAAGAACTGCTCATGACATTGTGGTCGGAGAAACAGACAGAAATCAATGAGAACAGTGATGTGGTTTGCAACCCTGCACCAGGTGATGAAAAGAAGGGTACCTGAGATATTGCAACTTTCTCTTCACCATCTTGAAATGATTAATAGACCTGTGTAAACTCAAGAATCCGGAGTAGAAATACACATGATGAGCAACCCTAGTCTAATTCTCTTTATTCATCCTTTGCACGTTCTACAGAGGAATAAGTAATTACAGTATAATTTCTGGATAAAAATGCCCACAGAACTCCAAAAATGGTGCGACAGCAACAGTGGGAAAAAATTTACTTTGGTTTCCGATAATTCAGGCGATGCATCATCATTGGATGATCAAAATACCCATCTTGGTGATGAATTTACAGCACTTGTCCGGGGCCGACTAGGTTGCTCTGGGTTGTTACGCTTCTTCATGATTGAAGAGACTGTAGGGCTGAAGTAGTCATTGCTCCTTTGGGAAGTCACCCCATGTGAATGCACATTTCTCCCGTGGATGAAGCTCCTCTCTTTTTCTAGCAACTCTCTGCGAGCTGTTGAGCTTCTCTGTGCGGGACCCCATCTACCGTAGCTCACACAACTCTGACTTCTCCCAACTTGATGAAATCTTCCCTCTCTGGGGCTAGTGTAGTTCCTGCTCTCAGCAGTCTCCGCAGAGTACATAGTCTCTTCCTCACTGCTATACCCATAATGCATCTCTGAAACTTCCAATGGAGATGAGCAAGACTGGACCTCACTTTGGGCCCCGTTAACCGAACCTGTAGAAGCCATGTCGACAATTGTATGCGGACTGGTCAGTCCAACATCCTGCACTTCTTCTCTTCTCAGTGGGTTCTGCAGGCACAGTTCCTCAACACAGTCCTTATCAGAACTCAGATGCAGAGGTTTAGCCGGCAGCAAAGTCACCACAGGTTTTGAAATTTTCGGAGGGAAATTAATATCCAAAAGTTGCACCTGACCAGCTTCTTTCTTGCGAACAGGCATAGAAGTTAATTTCCGCGATTCATATATTTCTGGAGTTGGAATTCCCTGAAAATGTGTAGAATTTGAATCAATTGCCTTCTGTTCCTGATCAATCATATTTACAGCAATGGAACAGCTTGGTCCAGGTAGATCTTTGGATTTGGATATTAGATTTGAAGGAGATGGAGTTCCATCACCATCAGCTTCTGTTGACTTGAAAACCCGGCGCATTGTGAAGGACGCACATGAATGCTCACTTTTCTGACCTGCAGACATCAATCGCATGATTGGCAATTTTGGTTTATTAAGTTCGTCAAGGCTGCCTTCCCAGTGCTGGTTTAACCAATCACAAATGATAGGTATCGGGATCCCAAATTGCATCATAAGATCTTTCTTTGATGAAGATGAGGATGACGACGACGTGGAAGAGGATTTGGTGTTTGGAGATGTGGCTAGTTTCATAGGATCACATATCATAAATGCAAGATTTCCCTGAGCATCAAAACCAGCCGACCCAGGACTCCATACCACCCCCTCAGTTGATAATTTTATAAGATTATCAGTCGCTATAACAACTTTCCCCTCTCCAATGGTTAATTCCTTTTTCTCTGTATAACCTAAAACATATACAATGCTGCCCAAGCCAAGGTTTGGCTTGGCATTAGTTTTCAAGTAGTGAGGTTGCTGACCCTGGGCATTGGAATCTCCATCATTGGTATCTAAACCAACTATCGAAAGATCCAAAATTGAACTGGTGATAAAAAACCTGCAAACATATAATTCGCCCATGAACCTCGCAAGGTAATCTTAAAGCAACCACAACTTTGAATTACAGGAAAGGCAATAGCAGCTCCTATAATTTAACAAAGGGACAAGTAGTGCATGACCATTATTGAAGTTCTGATGTCATAGACATTATTCTTTTCTCCTCTAGCACGTGGAGGAATGCTGTTGCCATTAGATATAAGGCCATAAAAAGATCCAAAATCAGCAAGAAACTCCTCTCCCACCAACCCCAATTTGCAGGGGCACTTTTTCCATGCCTAAGAATATACATTTTGGTCGATCGCCATTCCCGATGACAGGAATGGGAGACGATTACAGAAATTTAACGGAGGTCAATTCCCAATTGCAGCATCCAACAGATGATATGTTCAACCAGAAAATTTAAGCATAGAGAAAACTGGTGGATTTTGAGACAGAAAAAAGGAAGAAAATGTATATTCAATCTCAAGTACATGTTTTGAGATTTGGTTTAACAAAAGAGAATTAAACCATGAAATTCAAGTGCAAAATCTATACTTACTGAAAACAATATTTACTGGCATCTCATATTGCTCAATTCGCTTAGCATATCTTACTAATGCAATTTCTCAACCAATCACTACAGGACTATTCTAATATTTAATACTCACGTCCAAGATTGAAATCCAACAGATACAACTCATGATTTATATTATAGTGTTAAGATCCCATGTCCAGTGAGTGTACAATTCAATCCCATATGCTGTAGGTGGCAAAGGTGTGATCGTATAGATTATGAAGCTATGATGTCTCCATCGACCATCATTGAGGACCCCCCAACTTCAGCTGTTTGGTCACATCACAAACATCTGTCATGAGAGAAAGGATTGCTTTGGGACCTAATTCAATCTTCATAGATTTCTTTAGCTAATTGACTCAACTTGGCTTTTTTTTTTCCCTCAAAAAAGGACCCACCAAAATCAGATCTCCCATGGCAGCAAGGATCCTACAGGAAAAGTGGCATGGAAATAGAAATTTCTAAAAGCTGCAATTTTGATTGGGGACTAACAGGAAATTCCAACGCATCTCCCCTGTTTGTCTAACTAAGCGTTCATAGAGTGGACTGTGTGACTCTGATGCTGTAAAACAAGAACCACGCATTACGATATCGCACTGACGATTGAACGCAAAATACCACAGCGGGTCCCAATTCAGGTCTAGTCCCACAAAAGAATGCACCAATCAAAACCGGTACTCAGCAAGGTAGCCATAGTTACCTGTGGGGGAACAAGGTGGCGGCGACCCCATTCTGAAGCTGGATCTCGGAGCTCTCGGCGGCCGCCATGGAGGGAAGGTTGACGTGGGTGGTAAGGAGGAGGTTTCGGTGAATGAGGAAGCCGGTGCCGGAGCCGGAGACGGCGGCCATTGCCGAGGACTTGCCGGAGAAGATGGTGGCCTTGGTCCTCTCGGACTTGCCGACGCCTTTGCAGAAGCAGAGCGACTCGCTCAGGACCCCCATCGCCGGCGCTTCTCCTAGGGTTTCCTAATGCCCCGCGTCAAAGCATTGAGGTTCAGATCTGAGGGGAATGTCGGGGTGCTGATGAACCCGCCTTCTTCGCCACCAACAGCATTTTCCTCCTCCACAGTCTAGAGAGAGAGAGAGAGAGAGAGAGAGAGAAAAAGGGAGGGAGGGGGGCAGACAGACAGGCAGACAGACACAGAGAGGTTTCGTGAAACGAGTGAAGGAAGGTGATAGCGTTGAGCTTGGAACACAGGGGAGAGAGAGAGAGAGAGAGAGAGAGAGAGAGATCAACAGGTGCTCTGGAGCTTTTTATGAATGGAAAAATGATAGTTCCCCCGACGTTATATATAATATTATTTTTTATTTTAAATTTATTCAATATAATCGATGTATAGTTAATTTAGTTTCTAAATTATGATTAACGCTATATTTAGATTGAACATTACATAAGTTTTGGGAAGAAATATCAAAAAAATTAAAAAATTTAGAGACATCATTACATATTGAAATAAAATTTAAAAATCACGTTGCACGTTAAATTAAAATCTTAAAATTATTTATGTCATTATTATTTTTAAAAAGTAATGAAATAATTATAATATTCATTTACAGTAGATAGCGATTGCACATATTATTATTGTTATTATTCTGTTTCATTTCAATAAATTTTATGTTTAACGTATTTAATAAGTGCTTAAGATGCACTTTCTATTTTTCACTTATTCGTACTCCACGATGGTTGAAGAAGTCTTTCGTGAGGGCAACTGTTAACTAGAGGAACAGTGGAGAATTTCATTTAAAATATATAGAGATATAAAGAAAAAGAAACGAGAGAAAATAAGAAAATGTTAATGAATGCATATCCAAGAGAGAAGGGAATTATGAAAGATGTTGATGGTTACCTTGTTTTCCAACGAAACACCCCCCCATGCATTGTCTATCCATGCAAAAGACATGGCCGGGACCATGAACATTTGATCTAACATCACGAACGTCGAGTCAAGACCTAAACAGAGAAAGAGACGGAGAGAGCTGGCCCGCCATGTGTCCATCTTTCGTTGTCCCTCTTTCTAATTTTGACGCGTAGAATCGACCAATCGATAGTGCTTACAAGTCAATGGGTCGAGAACATCGGGAACTCAGTGCCGACTCAATTTGAAACGCCGCGTCAAGCCCGCCGATTAGCATTTCTTAATACGATCTTAATTGGTTTGAAGTTCGTAATATTCGATTTGAGAAACGGTACACATGGTGCAAAAACTTTGATTCAATGTCCAACGTCGTTTCCACAAGCTATTTTATTCAGTAAGATTCCTAAATTCCGACCGCATGTGCAATGATATGTTCAATTTAGTCCGATCCATATGAAAATTATTCAATGTTGACCCTAAACTTTACTTTTTTTTGTTGAATATGAACTTGAATTGATGGAAAAATAATATTGCCAATATTCACCTAACCTAGAGACTGGATTAAATATTTATAAAAAATCAGGAATTAAATCGGAAAAATAAAAAAAATTGGACAATATTACACGTTTGGTTAAATTTTAGGGATTATTTATGTAATTATTATATTCACCTTAATCAAGAGGAAAAAGACCGTAAACAACCATAAATTATGACATACATGACACATTTACCATAATTTTTCCATAACATAAAAGATCCTAAACTCGTACACTATTGCATAATTCTCCCAAAAATTTTTCGTAACACTAAAAATTTTAAAATTACACACGCGTGATGCATTTAATTCGAACTCTTATTCACGCGATAAACGTGTCGTAAAAATATAAGTCCACGACTTTTATTATAGCAAAAATAATGTAAGATAAATGCGCTACAATTAACATCATTTAAAAAAATATCGATGGCGTTTTTGTTCTAATTAAGAAATCGCGATCCATGAGTTGGAAAGCACGGGAGCAAAGGTGGGCAGCACGAGGGCCCGGTGTTAATGCGGAGTTTCTTGATGTTGGGGAGGGGAGCCACGTGCATGTTCCGCATATTATTGCCTGAGAGTGTTTTTGGGGAGGGGCAAAGTGCCATGGCCATGCACATGTGATGGTGTCCGGCCAAATTATTAGTATTATTTTCAAGTTCCATCCCAACTCTAAATGAGAGAGAGAGAGAGAGGAAATTATAAGATCCTATCGGAAAAGAAAAGAAATTGATTTTGATTCGATTAGAATGGTGATACGCACCAAATGTTACCTCAAATGTGATTGAAATTAAACGCACGCATAGAGCTCAGGATGTTACCTCAAATGTGATTGAAAGGTGATGAAATACGTAATTCCATTATGTCTTCGAACAAATCCAAAGAATGCAGCGGAAATAAATACCCTAACTTGTATCATTGCTCTAAGGTACGATCACGGTTCTAAAAGTAAAATGAAAGTACGGTTTGACTGTTTTTTGCTCGTGAAAGTTGTTTATGAAGGGGAAGGGTCAATGTGGGAGACAGCTGAAAATTAAAGAATTCACGGGCCTTTCTTTGGCCCATTGCAGCAGACAAGCAAATAGGGCAGCCGATTGGGTATCTAAAGCCCGAAGGTTTAACTTTCTTCCCTGAAATTGGGTGACTAGTCCTCCGCCCGCCCTCTTTGACCTTTTGGGTGCAGATGCTTTTGATCTATTTCACTCAAATTTGGTTAAGTAATTTAGCAGTGATCGCTATTTCAACCAAAAAAAAAAATCATAAACATGGCCCCGGAGTAAATTCGTCAAGGCACCATCTTATACATATTCTTACCAATCGTATAAACTGTTATGTGTAAGCGCCATTAAAATTTATTGGTTTTGGTCTCTTTCTTGCATTTTTTTTACAACAATTTATCAGATTTTATTATTTACGTACGACAATTATAATTGGTCGTGCTGAAATAATGCGTAGTGATTTTTCATAGAATGATAGGATTAGTGAAAATCTATGCAAGATTGCTCCGTGACTCACTTACATGCGGCAATACGCATGATTGAAAGAGCTTTCTTTACCCCACTTGAAGGCTGATGTTCCAAGCTATGCGAGTCTATTTATCATGAAATACTTGTTTTATCTTGAAAATGCCACCCTCTTCTTTTTTGTTTTATCAATGAAGAGCATGAGTAGACCTAAAACATACATTGTGTAAAAGAATAATTAAAAAGGAAGAAAAGAATTTAAGCGATTTGACTTGCCACATATCAATTTGAGATTATATCTGATTAAGCAGATGTATGTTAGATCAATAACATGACATGATTGTATCGTATTATTTATATATCGATTGAAAGGTAAAATTATAATTTTTAATAATTGATGAGGATGGGATTGGGAGAAAAAAAGAATATATCAAACCCTCGAGTTTGTTCAAAGCTAAAGCAGCGGGTTAGTTGCCTTCAGCTTTGGATACTCAAGTAGCTTTGGGCTCAGTAGGATTTTGAAATTCCAAGAGTCGTTTCGCAAGGTGATCCCCAAAGCCAAACGTAGTCCAAAGCCGGACCTATTTCCCCGGTCGAACTGCCACCAACTCGGAAGTACTGCTCCCGTGGGTTTCGACCGGTTCGGTTTTTCCTACTTTCGAACCGGTTCAGCTCTCACTCTTCCTCCGTGCACATCCTCTCTTCTGAAAACACCTCCATTGCCCTCGCTAGTCCTTCTTCCTCACACCTCCCCCCCCCCCCCCCCTACAGAAAAACTTCTCTCTCTCTTTTTGCGACTCAACGAAGGAGTAGAGCGGGAAGCGATCGATCATCAGGGTCAGCAGCGTTGAAGATCGAGCCATGAGCGCGTCAGGCGGCGACGTGGAGGCGGGTTTCGCGAAGCTGCAGGGGGAGGACTTCGAGTACTACATGCAGACCTACTCCATCATCCTCGGCCGCAACTCCAAGAAATCGACGGTCGACGTCGACCTCTCCAGCCTCGGCGGCGGCATGAACATTTCACGCCACCACGCCCGCATTTTCTACGATTTCTCCCGTCGCCGATTTGCCCTCGAGGTCCTCGGCAAGAATGGGTGCCTCGTCGAGGGCGTCCTCCACCTCCCGGGCAACCCCCCCGTCAAGCTCGATTCCCAGGATTTGCTCCAGATTGGCGACAAGGAGTTCTATTTCTTGTTGCCCGTGAGGAGCATTTTGGGGGGCCCGATGGGACCCCGTCACCACGTGGCTGCCCCGGCAGGGGCGTATGGATATCCGCCGCAGCCGGTGGTTACGGGGAGGAAGGGGAGGGGGAGGGAGGTTTATGAGGAGGAAGAGTATGGGGAGGAGGAGGAGGAAGGTGGTGGTGGGAAGAGGGTCAGGAGGGATGTTTATGAGGGAGCTTATGGTGGCTATGCTGGTAGTGGGTCTGGAGGCAAGCAGGCGCTGGGTGAGTTCTGATTCCTCTCTCTATCTCTCTGTGCTGTCTCTTTCTTGATTACTCTTGATTGGATTTTGTTAGGGAAAGGGGATGACAAATTGGAAGTCTGTGAAATCGGATTGGGGGGTAAATGGGGGAGTATTGTGTTGACTCGTCTCTTAAAGTCTGTTGCTTTGTCGGTTTTTTTTGAGATTGATGTGTTTCCATTCTTCTGCCTTGGCGGTTGTATCAGTGTTAGGACTTATTGTGCCTGTGCTTCTTCCGTATGCGAGGAATGGAATTGTTTGTATTTTAATATCTCTCTCATTCCAATCTCTAATAGCTTCTCACTGGAATGGGAACTTGGAGAATCTGTTGAGAAGAATTATAGCATCTCTTATGTGTGTCATGCCTGGTTTGCTGATGCATTTAGTTCTCTGCATTGGCCAATTCTATAACATAACCCAAGCACACCGTTTTCATCCTTGTAGCATCCTGAATGTTGAGGTGGATGCCGTGGCATGATAAATGAATCACGGGTAACAAACTGCAGTCTGCAAAGATGTATCTAATATTGTCTCATAAATTAGTCATCGGAAAAGATGGCTCTATGCCTATCATAACTTGATTTTTTAGAAACAGAACGGAAATTTCTAAATTAGCTCAACATCATTTACCACATGGTGAAAGGTCATTCTCTGCTTACTTGCAATACCCTACATTATGGACACACTTGCTACCTCCCACATTCTAGGCATCGTTATAAGTGCGTACTTTTTGCAGAAAACATCTTTTTTTTCAGAGCTACTGCTGATGACTATCATTAACCAAACACCAAATGTAAAATGAATCTACATTCCAGAGTGTTTATCCAGTATGGTAGCAGCTGTAGTCCTTGCTTCGGAGGTTGACTCATAGTTTGTCCTCTTGAAGCATGCTTCCTGCTGTTTGTCCAGTGATTTTGCAAACAATGTCAAGTCTCTATGCTGTCAATTTGCAGTTCTTTTCAGGTGCTATGTTGCAAGGCCTGTATATTTTGTCTGGAAATATCATATTATTTGCTCAACACACACATAGATGACAAGGGAGCTCAGTAAAACTCGGGAATATGAAACACTCAACTGACCTTGGTTAGTGGAGAATTATACTTTATACATGTAATTGTAATTGTTATCTCAGATGACAATTCTAAGATCCTAATGTGGCTTGCAATCTTAGAGCACAAGTTTTAGTCCAGCAATTCCTAGTATATGCATATTCCTATTTTAAAGTCAAAGCTGTAGTTCTTTAAATGCTGTTGATCCCCTAATTCGTATTTTGTTCATCATCTTGCTCATACACATTCATCAAAATCCTTGCATGGCCTGTATGGTTTGTTCCAAATAGCCTATTAGTATTTATACATATGATGGTAAGTGGTACCTGAAAGGAATCTTCTTAGCTCTTTATACCTGCTGCTGCTTGCAAGCTATTATTCTTAGTTGAATAATTCATAATCTCTGTCTGTTCCTTCGCCGGTGGAAATTTATAGCTCTTTGAATGTTCTTGACTCTCTTGATAGTGACTTTATTCTCCATCTTCCTCTTACCCATTGGTCATAATCTTTAACCAAGCCGTCTCTTTGTGGAAGTCCTTATTAGTAGCATTCAAGATCCAATCACCTCTTTCATTTTGATGATCAACCAGATTCTTCTACATAGTCTGAGCAACTCTTCTAGGTAACTGCAAGCTTGACCAAGTGATCCAAGGCTTCAACAATCATAATATATTGCGATTAAGCTTTCAAAATGTCATTTTCTTGAGTGATAGTGTCTTTTGGTTTTTATATAATTCTAATCTGTAGTTTTTGTGGTTTGTGTTCTGAGCTATCATGGAAATTGAATTTGGTTTTAATTGTTTTATGAAATGGTGAATTGGTCTTCTTATTTAGACGCTGGACCATTGTTGTTTTTCCTAGTTGGAGATCCATTTGTGATTGACATTTTGCGCATTGAAGTAATGATTTTTTCCTTCGGCATGGCACTATCTCTAGTTTCTGCTGAGAAGAAGGGAGACAACCGATCTAGAATTGACAGAGATGCTGATAACCAGCAGCTTATGCAGTTAGAAGAGAAGGATGTGGTATCATCTGTAGCTACAGTATTGTCAGATCTTTGTGGTCCAGGGGAATGGATGCCTATGGAGAAACTTCATACTGAGGTGAGTATTTGAACAGCAAATTGTTTACTATTTTCTTTAAAAAGATTGGCTAGCCTGGTCTAGTTGCCTGTTCATAATACTGAAACTGCCTTACAAGTCCCTGAAACAAACTCGTTGCTGTGTCTGGAACGTCTATTTGCCAAAGTCTGAGCTTCTTATTTTGGCCAAAAGAAACTTCGGAATGGGTTTATTGATCCTGTACCAAAACAAGTACAGATATGAAGTCTATGGCTCAAACGATTATTGTCCACTTAGTGGGCTGTTAAATTTCACTATCAGAAAATTAAGGTGTATGATGTTATAGCATCATTGATCCTTTAGGAGGACTAGACCAATTCCTGTCTTCAGATTCCAAAAAATTGCTTGAAATATGAGATTTTTCACTTCTCATGAGTAACTAATGCCCACAGGAACAAGGCAACTAATGCATTCTCCTCGTGCGCATTTGACTTGGCAAGAGATTGTCTTGATCATATGGTTGAAACGATATTCAAAGTACCAAGCATGCTTTAATTGATTGCTTGTCCCGTTACATGAGTTGTTTTCCTTTCTGATCCTTTCATGTGATATCTGTATAACGTTAATACTGTCTAATACAGTTTCCAGGGATTTCATCTTCCAACTTTCTTGTATTTAGTGAATTTTGTTACTCTGTGTGATTTACTGTTTTTGTTTTTTTTTTTTTTAACTTATGCGTATGCTAATTCATGGAATTTGTTCCTCTAGCTGTTGGAGCAGTATAGCAGCGTTTGGCATCACAGTCGAGTTAGGAGATACCTCACGTCTGAGGACTGGCCTGGCCCTGAAGCCAAGGGAAAACCTTGGTATGGTTTGCTTATGTTGCTGAGAAAATATCCGGAGCACTTTGTCATCAACACGAGGTCGAAGGGTCGGGTGGCGTTAGAGTTTGTGTCATTGGTCTCTTTGCTCTCATAACATGATGATGAGAGCTGGCTCTTGCTGTGGCACCGTTATAGAATTTCTTGTGTCAATCTGATCTGTGTACTTTTCACCTGAGATCTTAGTACTTATGGAGAGCGTTCAGCTCGTCTCAATTAAGTCGTTGCATCTTAGGATTATTTTAGCCTTCCCTTTTGTTAGCTTTTTCCTGTAAATGAGGTTATTTCTTCCTAATTAGATATCATCTATTCTTTTGCCTTCGAAATTGCAATACCAAGCCCCTTTTAAGTTGGAGTAACTCATGGTTCGGGAGAGATCTTCGTCTCGATGAAATGAAAGTACGGATTCTTTTAGGTCTTCTGACATGGCTATACCCAAAGGTTGGTGACTGAATCATCCAATGCAGACCAAAGGCATAGAGACTCTGTAGTAGACGAAAAACCCCCCAACCCCAAAACAAAAACAAGAAAAAGTCGCTACGATTATCCAAAGCTCCAACTGGCGACGCGTTAAATGATTGAACTGTTGGATTTTCCAGTAGAAAGAGAATCTTTGCTAAAATCTTATTTACAAGCTAAAACGTGGAAAAGATTCAGCACGAGCCAGGTGGGGGATTCATGATCATCCAGCCTCGAATCACTTCGCCGCCTAAATCAGTTTTCCCTTTAAAGTTAATTTGAGCTACACAGGTTCCTCTAATTTGGCCTAGCTTTTTATAGTGTCACAAGTTAAAAACACATCTTTCATCCTCAACTTGTCACTACCAGATTGAAGAGCTGCTGCTGACTATAGAACTTGATCATATCAAATGAGCTCATCTAAATCCCAGCCGCTGTCCAAGAAAGTGCTCTTTTGCCAAAAAAATAAAATGGGAAATTTTGTTTAAGTGAGCCAAAGTATAACAATTCGCAAAGCAGGTACAGCAAAGTTCCCAACTGGGTCAAAATTTGGGTAACATGATAAGAGTCTGCCCTCCACGCGCTCTTATCTTTACCTACAAGCTATCAGTAATCCTCAATTTCCTCAAGAATCTTCTTTGTTCAGTTTACCAAGCGTTGTTTGGGAATAGAGCTGTTGTTCCCTAGCTTTCTTTGCAGCAAGCTGTTCCTCATCGAGTATTTGGATGGGGGACCACTCTGGCAGTTTCAACGAGTCACTGTTCTTCAAGATTGGTCTCAGTTTCAAGATAGCAAAGTCCATAGCTGTCCCCGCAATGGCAAACAAAACTGAGTACTTGATGGCTCCAGCTTGCCCACCTGGTATTGTGAAGCAAACAGATACAGATTCTTTTTCGAAGGCAGGATAACCAACTTACAACAGAAGTGACTTTTTGAACAAACCAGCAAGTAGATGCAATGTCTGCACATCGACACTCGTTAAAAAATTTTATGATGATTGGGCAATTCCACTGAAAAAGTTCCAGTGTCTACAAAGTTTGTATCATTAGAACTTCTTACCAAGGTGTAACGAAATATTGCAAACTCCCTCATTTAGCTGTCTTGTAAAGCTGTTTTATACAGGAGATAAACCCAAATATCCCTGCATAACCTTACAAAAGCACACAAGAACGAGGGATGCAGTATTCAACAGACAAGCAAATAAGGAGCTGAGGAAAACATACAGAGTAACCACAAGATTGGCATCATGAGACAATATACTGTAATCTAAGACCCATCTATTTGAGATCAACCTGAATTCAAAAGCTGAAATTTTATGTTGCAATGATCCTGACAATGCAGACACACAGACACGGGGAGAGAAGGAACCCGCGGGGGGGGTAAGGAATTCTGACCTTGGAGCCGCCCAAGGATAGCACCGCTAGCAAAGCCACCAATAGCAGAGTTTAACAGATCATCCGGTTCTGATTTACGGGTCACTCTTACAAACTCGCGGGTCCCTGTCCATAGAGAATTCATGTAGTTGGAAGATTTTCCCATTAAAATATTTCATGACTCCATTGCATTATCTAGAATGTGCTGCACACAGACTGTTGTTGATTAAATACTTCCCTCACAAAAGTAAGTAGAGAGCTTCGATCATGGGAAACCAACTTTGGTTCAAACATATTAGGCTCGTTAAAAGTGAAGTATTTTGTCCTTTATTGATTTATACATACACTCCTTGATCTTTTCCTTTCCAGCAAAACTATCTAACTTGCATTGCAGCTTTGCATGTCAAATGTTGTGGCAATTAAGAGACAGAGAAATGATTATCGGCTTTCTGAAAACGATTTAACTATACATTTGCATATGCAAATGATGATTCTGCAACAATTTTACAAATAAATTAGAGGATCTTATAAAATAACAATGGGTGATTCACAGATAAAACAAAAGGAAGACTAGCTACCACTGTCCCAGGCATGACGATATATCCTTGATAGCTGCACTGCTTACATAGAAGTATAGCACCTACAGTATGACTGAATAATCTGATGAGGACCTTGAATAATAAATGCAATTATGCGATCCCATTCCCTTAAGTAAAGAAGGCCGACTGCTTATATTAGGTTTGTCACTTCTCCAAGAGTTTGAGAATTCTAGAAGTAACCACTCCTCTGAATCCAGCATTGTTTGTCCTCTTATCCAATCCTAGAGTTATGCAAGTGACAATGAGACAATGAAAGTAGATGAAGAGAGGCGAATGCACCCTAGCAAAACAGTCTTTTTACTAGTACACTGACATCAGCTTCTACTTTTTAGAGAATCTGATGTATAAAGCAGCATAAGCAGTCGTCAGTTTCTTCCGCCCAGTCGCCACCCCATCGAGAACGCTCGATGCCATTCAATTAGCACTAATTTCTAAGAGTACCATCGTCTCGAGCAGTTTCTGACAAAACTAAAGCAATCAACTCCAAGCTGACTTGGATAGTGAAACGCGAAAGAGGAACTTACCGCAATAGCAGCCGGCGACGATGGCGAAATTAGCAGCATAAGTCGCGGAGATATTCGCGAGGCCGTGAACTCTCCGGTGCTTCGACACCAACCCGTATCCGCCGCCAGCAATTCCTGCCACCCCCCACAAAAAAAAAAAAAAAAACAAAACCCAACGCCAAACCAATCGGCAATTCAGCGACCTCATGGACTATCAAATCAAGCGGCAGCTGAGAGAAGGAAGAAACGAGGATCGCAACCACAGGAGAAGACGAATGAGTAACAGACCTGCGAGGAGAGCAGGGAGCAGTACACGATCCTTCCAATCGCCAGAAGAAGACGACGGCGACGGAGATGGAGACCGAGGCTCTGCTTCGGAGGGCCTCGGGTCGCGATTCGAAGCCATTTTCCTTTCCGATCGTGCGAGCGTTCCGCACGAAGCTCGGTCGCAACCGACTGGGCAAAAAGGCCTAGCGTTGCGCAGTGGTGCACCGGCCGTACAATTATGCCCCGGTTTTAGTCGTCACGTAGCAGTGTGGATTTTAGGATTAGCCAGTGTCATCGGAGCACTCGTTAATAAGGCCCAAAATTCCTCGACCCTTGTTGCTTCACTCGAATGACCAAAGCTCGACCCGATAAAAGTTTCCAATTCCGGCGAGCTCGGCTCGATCAGTCGACAATCTTTAAGCACCGTGTCATTTCATACCTCTTCTTCTTTAATAGGTAAAAGGGTAAGGAAGAATGATCAATGCCGACATCTTAAAAAGCCCATTATAGTGATACTCATTTCTCATTTTTATACATGTAGAATCCACAGTAATAACACTCTCATACAATCCCTTTCTTGAGGAACTTCTTGCAAGTTCAACATATTCAGATTTCATCTAAAGCTGAAGCTATATGAGAACTGCAAGCAAACCATCTCACAATGTTGTCCCCAAAACCCCAGGCAAACTCATCCATCAGCCATTGCCAAAGCCAATACATAGCTATATAAATCAAAACCCCCTGGCACTGAATGCACATACCAAACTTTTTCTTCAGGAAAGGCGAGATTAAGATTTTTTTTTTCGAGTTCTCGCTGCAATTATATATATGTATGTATATAAGCTGATTGGAAATGCTACATGTCTGACATTACAACTTATTTCTCTTCAAGTTTATAAGAATTTGCTTGCTAGGAGTAATTAGAATCTAAGATATCGATGCCCTAATAGGGGCCTCTAATGACCAAAATAAAAGGAAAAAAGAAGGTCTAATGCTGAATAGCTCGAGCCAGACCATTAAAACTGATCATTTAGCCTCGTTTTGAATTGAACTCTCAAGAGACTGAAGTGTCTAGCTCCACCTCTTCTGAATCCGACAAGCTATTGGCGTCTTCACCATCCCAGTCACCATTCTCGAGTTCAGGCTCAGATTTTTTCTCTGACCCTGCCCCAACCCTTCTCTTGTGTTCTGCAAAAATCTCAGAGATGTAAGAACAAAGAACTCGGCAGAATAGTGACAATGTATCTTCAGATCAGATGCAAAGAAAACATGTTACTCTTGTTGTTAATTGCATGGCGTGTCATTGCCAGGAAGTCGTCCCAGTTTAGTTTCCTGAGCTCTTTTTTCTCCTCCTCTGACAGCTCGAAGTTCGGTTCTCTGCCACACATGAAAGCAGCCCTGCAGCAAGTAGCTTAGCAAGGTTAAGATTTTATATTTACTTTATTGCATTCCTCTTTGAAAAAAAAAAATCATGGCTAACCACAAGTTCAGTATGTCGAAATCAAGCTTAAAACAGTGAGTTTTGGTTCCTCTTTAATAACAAATAATCAGAAAGCAGGGCAAAGGGCATAACCACATGAAAACATCAACTAGAGCGGAACTCTAGCAATGCCAAGCATACTCATCCTATTGTGATTATGAAGCTTATTTCTATCAACCAAAACAAGAGTCTCATGCCTGCAAACTTTTCCAGCGACAGAGATTTCCTCAGTGGTAATCAAGATATAGCAAATATATTTGTCTCGGCAATATTCCTCATCTTATGTGCTTAAGGAGATGTCTACTATTGGAATTCCAGTCAGATTAGAGAGAGATGCCTACTCTACTCATAGTCTTTCAATGCTAGATAAACTACGCCGAAAAGAATAAACAGAAGAATATCACGAAAACACATAATGCAGCACGGTCAATGGGTAAAGACGAGTGCTTTTGACGACAATATCCATTCATACCTGTCATAAAGACGAGCGGCCTCTAATTGGGAACCGACGGTGCCCAAGTGAATCTGTTTCTTATCAACTTTTATTGCAGCCTGCCATTTCATATTCTTAAAGTACACACCTCTCATGAGACAAGGTTCTTGGTTGTGATGATGTTTTCTCCTGTGCCGCTTTCTCCTTTTGATTGCTTGTCCTGAAAACAAACAGCCCTAGGTTCATGGACCAGAAAGCTCCAACAGAATTTTCTCCCACTATTGCATGCACTATAGGTGTGCTGATGTATTGCGTAATAATAAAAATGCATACTCAATTCAACTTGCTGCAACTCAAATAACGACCAATATTCAATCAAGAAGTTACTCTTACCAGGCGATCTATTCCTTAACTAAATGGGAAAAAAGAGAGCATAAATATGAATTCATAGCATGTCTACAAGATCAGGCTAGGCTCATGAAGTGTTAAAGACAGATGGACAGCTTCCTGTACAAGCATACAGCTTACAATTCAGATATATGCACTCCTAGAGACCCCATATACCCTCACTAGCACTTGGCTTTCATAGACAAGGAGTTACTTAAGCATCCCAAAATTGTTATGTGGTCACCAGAAAATGTTACACTAGACATTAAACGGCACACCAGCTGGGATACTCTTCACTTTAGCAACCAAAAATACTTATGTGGTCACCGGAGAACATTACACTGGACAATAAACAGAGCACCAGCTAGGATACTCTGTACAGGGAGATAACAAAAGCGCTGAAGAAGACTATAGGGAAATAACAACAGATCTATGAGTCATCCTGAAAAGGCTCGTTCATGAGATTAGTTAGAATAAGACTCTTCTACATACTTAATATACATGGCAAGCGAGCTCAATGTTTGGAGCCACCATTAGGAGTTGCAGAAAATACAAACAAGAAAAAGTAAAAGGAAGGCAAACACTATGCTAAACACTATGCTAAAACAAAGTAACTACGATAAAACATAGTAGAAAAGAATTAGTTGTTGGCATCATCCTTTTCTCTCCCAATCATTCAGTCACAATGATTCAGCCACACCACTGTCACCCCAAAGAGAGAGCGCAACATGCTGCTTTATTTTTTCTTATCACCATTTTTGTCACTAAACAAAGACAGAAGTAACAAATCCGGTTCAAGGATGGTATTATCTCTAAACAATGCAGAATTGCTGAATCTTGGACTCAACTCACGGTGATTTCTGTCTTCTAATTACAGTTACCTTTTTCCAGTGTGGTTTGTTCGGCGGGAGCACAAGCAGTTCCAATACAAATAAGCATAGAATTTAAAAAACTTTTGGCTGCTATTGTAAGACCTCTGTCAGCTATTGATGGTAACAGTGTTCAAACATATGAAGAATTTCTCTATCGCCATCGCTTTTAATCTTGTTTATTTTAACAGGCAGAGTTTCCTCAAGTGAACATCTGGATCCTCATTTAGCAGAAGCAGGTTAAGAAGGTCAATGTAGCAGCAACAATCATCAAACCGGAATCAATGGATCCAAATCAGAACCTTCAACAGCTACTCAGTGCATGAAAGTTCCAATTTAGCTAAACCTATTTGACAAAAGCTGTTTGTCATATGACATATACTTCCATAGAATGTCATAAAACATGAGGTAAATTGTTGAAATGTATGTGCACCATCATTTGAGGAATCAAGAAGATTCCCCCACAATAGTACAGGACAATAACCTTCATCAAAGCACAAACCTCTAGAGGTCAAGTAGCTAGAAAGAAAATCCAAAAATTGATCCATTTCTATAAGGAGCAGCAAAGGGAAAATGGTTGCATACTGAAAACCAGCATACCATCTGAATAATGTAGGGTATTAACAATTCAAATGCATGATATAGGAAAAATTTGGTGGGGGCAACAAACCTGGAAAGTCTTGATTATGTGGCTCTTTTGATGAGCTAGAACCAGAGATATTGGGAGTCCCGGACCCAAATTTTGTGTGTATTTTCTGGACGATGATATAAAGAAGATATAAGCACCAGGTTGCGGGGGAAAAGAATACGTCAAAGATCACCAGAATTCTATTGATTTGACAGTAGTATGAGTAAAATGCACATGCTTTGCATGTGAATCGATAAGAGATATAACTTGGATGTCATTTGTGAAAATTGTTTTTGGAACTTCAGGAACATAAACGTTCAGATGATGTCAGATGTCTATCTGACAAAACGAAGATCCACCACCATCTCAGACTTGCAAGCCACAAGTACTCGGTCAATTTGGGGAACACGACTTAAAACCTTCTTTGAGACTACAATGCATCAAGAAAATTCATGAAACCAAATACTTATGCTAATAAGCAAGTCCTGGTCAGCTTTTATAACACATGAGAAGTAGGACTATGAATCCTTCCCAGTTCTAGTATGATTGATCTTCACAACATGAACATCCACCAATTTAAGGAAAAGCCTGAATTGACAGATTTCTGAACTGATAATGCGGTAACATGTTGAGACAATCCTTGTAATGAAAAATACATCTCTTTACCAACGTCCTAACCAGCTCCACCACAGAACCACAATTTCTCTCTAGAAAATAAACATTTTTTATTTGCTAGTTTTCCACAATAATATCTTGGGATAGTGGTGATAGTCTAGATCTATGATTGTCGAAAACCAAAATAGGAAAATATAAGGTCACAGTAAGTATCCAATGAGTTTCCTTTCCTGGTAATGGCCAAATTTGATACAGAAATCCAGCGCAATAATAGCAGTAAGAAAGAAGCCAATCTCGGGAAAGGACAAGTGGAGACTGCCTTCTTACTTCTTCTGGTGGTTTGACATCATCCAGAGGTAACGGATGCACTGTCACAAGTTTTGCGTTTTGGTTAGAAGCATCATTTGCATGTCCATCGAATGACTTGGGAAGTGGAGCCAAGAAAGAACTTTTCCCTGAAAAAATCAATCATGTGTGATAAAATCAAATTGTAGAACAAAAAGGATTTCATAAAACCAAGAAGCTTAGTACTATTTCAACCTGCATTAAGAACAAAGAAAAAACCGTATCAACAAAAAAGTGGAGCCCAGAGTACAGGATTACAGAATTGTCACAGTAAAGTAGATTTACAACTACATTACTAATTTACAGTGAGTTCTTGTCCTACACTATGGCTGACTACCACAGCAAAAGACACATTGAGGTCAAGTAAAGTTTACCTGAGCAGAGTCCTAAAAGTTTGCGCCTTCTTAAGCTCACCATGGCTGTTCCGAATATCGTCTCTGTGCACAACGGTCTGGTTCTTCAATCAGGATATGCATCACCGTGCTACATAAAATATATGGAGGAAAATAATCCATGAGAAAGAATATGACTATGAGTACACAGAATGTGCCTTCTGCCAAACACGTTTAACAAGAACAAGACAATCGAGACAGATGATCTGCAGAAATTCTTGGTTTGGAAATTTATCGCTGGTAAGGACTGAATGAGTTGCAAAGTGGATAAATGTGGCTCACCTCAAGCTATCTTCCAACAAGTGACCTAAATCAATCAAAAAAGGAAGCATCAGAGAGAGACCATAGTGAGCTACGTCTCAAAAGTCCAATTTATTATGCTTAAGCATCAACATTAATTACAGTAGTCGCAACTAATGCAATCAAGAAAAAGAATTTCCAGAAAAATTACATTTTGAGGAGAATTAGGACAGTCGCAACCCATCAAAGCCACCAGCTACTACTACGAATACCAGTTTTGTCTCCCACCAGCTACAACTATCTTAATGGGTTAAGCAAACCAAAGCTGGATAAGATCACAATATGACCATTGCGGTCACTGTGGCTACACCAAATTAAGCAGCTCAGAAGATCACAGTATCTCACTCTCACAAAGCCGTCCCAAAAACTAAACCAGCCACAGTTTCCTATGTAATTTCTGGCAAGATCCATATTCAGATGAGAATTAGCAAGCATATCATTTAAGGCAAATGATAATAATAGCGATAATGCAATGCCGGATTCCAGGGCTCATCAGACTACACAAACGAGGCCTCCCCCACAATTGAGATGAACAGAGAAGATATAAGACCCCAGACAATCCTTGATTTGATGTAACGAACTCATATGAACACAGAACTCTCTGAAGATGATACAAGGACACGCAAAGCATAGTGGATAAGGTGACAGAGCCAGCCGCCAGCCAAACATGTAATTCCTATTTCCGAGTTTGTCAAAAAACAGGACAATCTTACATACTCATGCGCAAGCATGGGAACCCAAATTCGCAAACTAAGAGACGACAGCAAGCATCGCGGAGACCACCACCTCTCTCTCGAAGAATCCATGTTCACTCTCTCTCCTTCCGTCCACAAAAGTTAAGTCAACCCACCAACCTACCACCTTTCATGGACTAGTCAACCGAACCCCCGTGTACGAAAATACAGTCCCAAATACAAAGCTCATCCGAACCAACCAAGAAGACCCAACAAAAATCAAGAGCCAAACAACCAGACCAACCCACCAACTCGACTCGACCCGACCCAACCGATTCTCAGGCTTCCCCAGAAACTCCCATCACAGCGAGCCAGCAAGCGAGAGAGAGAGAGAGACTAAGTCAATGCGTACGTACCCAAGAGCAAGATAAAGGTGGCGACTTGACTCGAGGGCCCGAAGTGAGACCGGGGGCAATCGAAAGGGGTTGGTCGTGGAATCTGGGACGAGTTGGCGGAGGAAGAGATTGGAGAAGGAGAGAGGGTTAGTGAGAGAAGGAGTTAGAGAGAGGGAAGGGGGAGGGAGGCAGAGAGGGAGAGATGTCGTTGCTCATGCATCTACCACCTTTTTGTTCGTATTCACCCTCCTCTATCTCTCTCCACCTTTCCCATTATAGCTGGTGTCATCTGACAGGAGGGAGTGTGTTCTTCTTTGGAAAGGGGAAGGTGGTGGTGATGGTGGTGGTGGTATAATGGTTGAAGCGAAGGAGAGAGAGAGGGTTTGAATAGGAGAGGAGAGGAGACGGAGGACGTATTGCTAATTCGCTGCTTTCTGTGGAGTCTAGTGAGAGAGGGTGGAGTTTTCCCTCTTTTTACTGTTTTGCCCTTCTGATGGGGTTGGCCAAATTGACTCCCCAATTGGGCAGTGTGGGGGAGCTTCCATAATCCACCGAATTACGAAAACGCCCCTCGCGCTTGTGCGCGTGTTTTTTTCTTTTTTCTTCCCACTTTCGCCCTTTTATTTTGATGTTTTCTTTTCGTATTTTCCCCTCTCTTTTTCATTTCTTGCCCGCCGCTACGGCAATCTCGACTGACGAGATATTGACAGCTTCGATCGGGACCTGCTCAATTTATTGACTAAATTGACTTTATGTTTTCTTAATTACTAATCAATCATCTCAAATGTGCTTATTATGATAAGCATTTCGATAAAAAAAATCGATGAATAATTTTTTAAATATTCATTAAGCAAATGGCATACGCCGTAAGTTAATTCGATCTCGCAACCACAATGTCAGGCTTTCTTGAGAGATCATTAATGAAGTATTCGTTCTTAATAGGGATTTCGAATGAATCATTGATGTATATTTAAAACGCCATAAAAGATCTTCAACACACATGTGATTGGAATGCGGGAATATCAGTCTAATGTAATTGCTAAAAGTAAAATTTCAGAACTCACTATATCCTTGATTGCGAAATCAGCATTTCCTCCGTCCGTTTTCTTTCGTCCTTTCAAATTTTCGCTTCGAGCATTCATTTTCTTGCATCTCCCTTGTCGTCGATAAGACCTATCGGGCCGATGATAACAGGGTCGGCGACTTCCCGGGACTCTTCTCAACAGAGCCATTTGACACCTCGTCGTCGCGTTCAAAAGGTGTGGATCGAATGGCAAATGATCCGTACTCCTTTCCTCCCGGAAGGTCAAGCGATTGAACGGGGGATATGATTTTTCACGATGGTGTTGCTGCACCAACCCCGCAGATGTAGCATCCCCTTTTTAGTCTTTTTCTTGCAATAAAATAATTAATTAGAATTGACCTTAATCAAAAGGACAAGTACGCAAGAAGCATACAAAGTTTAAACAGTGAAAGGACTCATGGCAGCGAAAATGCCAGAGTATAAATTAAATCCGATTTTCTTTTTCAAACGCAAATCGATGATGTTGATATTTCTCAACATGTGCTTACTTCACCCTTTTATCGAGGTAGAGAGAGATTTACCTAACTAGCGTTTTATATTTTGACATATATATAAAGTAAGAACGTATAGATAACATAATTAATTTATCCGAATTGCTTATGAGGAATCAGGTCTGAAGATATCTTCTTCTTTTTTTTATATCGAATACTTCACCACTAACCTCCATGCCAGGACAGCACTAAAGAATCGCAAGTACATGACTCCAACGTCATGATTTAAAATGCTAGTAATTGCAGATTAGTGTCTCTCTCTAGAATTGACTTAAAAATATTAATAATTGCAGGTTTCGAACCTATAACTTCAGCAATAAGAAATGTACTCTTAAGCAATACAATTACTCGCCGTTATGTTTTAATTTCAGAGATATCTATACATCAAAATTTTTAAATTAAAAAAAAAACCTTTTCATTCCTATGCCATACCATTTGTGCTTTTCTTTAACTTTTTGGAACATCAAGTAAAAATTTCTGCGTGCTATATGGTCGGATTGAGTGCGTTTTGGTTTAAGCCCGTCATTGGCTTCCGGATGAGATAAGACAGGTCGAAGTCAAATAACATCAGCTCCTGCCGATAGGACCGAATAATTTTTTATTTCTGGTGGTATTGATTGATTACGTGAATCTTGGAATTATTGCTTTATGCGGATGTCTTTGAAATCAGAATCCCACCACGATCCATCCCGAAAAGCGAAATTTGTTACATATGGTCAGAGCATTAAAAAACCCCCGATAGATTTTGGCCGATTGACCAAAGGTTCAATTTTGCCTACGCGGCAGATTTTTTTGTTCTTTTTCTTTTTTTTTTTGTTTAGATCGCGGTAACTTGTACTCGAAGTAATCTAGCAAGTCTCGCCCACCACCGTCACCACCACCACGTGGGTTGAGTCTCATCTAATACCCCATCGTGTCGACGGGTATTGGTTGAGTAATGGGTTCAAATTTTTTGCGTCGCAAAAAAATAATAATCAAAAGTCGGTTAGTTATATTCGAGATAAGGGCAATGATCAGTCATAATATTTATCGAAAGAAGTGCGATTTAGTCCTAAAATGTTAAAAAAATGCAATCAATTAGTAAATTTGTCGAATTGGTGCAATCAAGTTATTTCACAAGCTCTACCACTTTAACTAACGAGACTTTATCATTATTATTTTCTCTTTTCTTCTATAACATTTATTTTATTTACTTTCCCCAATCAGCCCTTTGGCAAGGGTGCCACGACCCTCTCTCTCTCTAGCTAAGGGAAACGCCATGTAGGAAAAAGAAAATTAAAAAAATGCAATATTAACATTTTTCGCCAATCAAATTAACGAAATGACTTGATTGAAATATAAAAAAATTTCGGATCCAATCTCGATTTTGCGATATACTTGCATTGCATTTATCCCATTATATTTTTCGGAACTTCGATTTTTTTTTTTTTAAGGATTTTACCGAACAAGGGAAGGAAGGAAAAACCATTTATGTAATTCCGTCGGTGCACATCACGTCATAATTCACTTGGCGGGAGCACGGGAAGAGGGCCGTACGGACGTGGGGACGAAGGGAGAAAGGCGGGGGGTGGCACGAGGGGAATTCCGGGGCCGTGGGAAGGGCAAAATCGGAAGAGGGGAATTATTAAATAAGCGTGAGTTAGTTGGTGGCAAGCGAAGGGCACCGACGAGCGGTGATTGGATGGGCGGCCTGCCATTCAAGCGCCCCCCCTCCCCCTCTTGTAGATAATGTTGTAATGTCCCGCCAACCCCAAACCCTAATAACTCCAATAGCCTCCTTCCGTAGATATACGCTATACATCCACATACATTTCCCCATACCCACTAATCGACTTAACGATGATGACGACGACGACGACGATTAACTCCTAAATGCTCTCCGAAATAAATATAGAAAATAGATCGTCCCATGAAATAGCTCGGAAAGTGAAGTACCTAGAGATCTTGTGAATGCGTCATGACTTGATTTGGGGTCCTATCAAGCCGCTTTATTTTTTTGCCAGAAATTAACAGGAGGTCTTCTTGTCGGGATGGAAAGTTCAAACTGACGGGATGTTTTTTGGGCTTTCGAGCAATTGAAACCCTACTTAATGCGTAAATGCATTGTATCGATGAAAAGATGCAGCTTGTTGGTGAATTGACACTGATTCGTGAAATCACTCTCGATGGTCGGAAGTTATAGAAATTAAGGATGGTTTTGTTGATTCTAGCTCAATCCGACGCGAGTTCAATTACCTAGTTTATCCAGGTTATGATTAAGCTAAACGAATTGTTGTTCACGTGGCATTTCAAATTTCGTGTGAATTATGTAAAATTGATCATCTAGTTTTGACATACTAAATATCACCCTACTGGAGCATAAGAAGGTGTACAACGGCCCATTTACTTGGGATTATTCCACGATATATGTATTTTATAATATAAAACATTGTCAAAAGTGGTCGTCATTTTATTTTCCCGTGTTATGTCAAGATTAAGTGTAACATATTCTATCGTAAAAAAGAAAAGAAAATAAAAGAAATCTTGCGAGGCATATTATCACGGCATAAAAAAATCGTTCATGTCCATCCGTAAACAGGGAGGAAAAAACTCAACAAATGATTTTGGGAATACGATACATATCGAATCTCAATAGTTTAGGGTCCGTTCGTTTGGCGGAAAATAAAGCGCTTCCGGAAAATATTTTCCAGAAACTGTGCTGTTCGGGAGGCAGAAAACATTTTCCATTTTTGAAAAGCGGAAAACATTTTCCAGATCTTCTTTCTTTTTCTCTCATCGTGAATCTATGAACAATTTAATTGCCGGGCATTGCCGGCGGTCGTCGCCGTCGCCCGACAAACGCCGCCCCCCACCCGACCCCACCCCCGGCCGTCGCTCGCTCGCTGCCACCGCTCCTGTCGGCCGCCACGCCCCGCCCGTCGACTGCCACCTCGAATTGACCGCCGCCCTCGGCCATTGCCCGCCTGCCGCCACCGCCCTCGTCAGCCACAACCCCCCGCCTGTTGCCACCACCACCCGCCGACTGCCGCCCCCCCTCGATCGCCACCCCCGCCCGCCGCCGTCGCCACCCCGCCTGCTGCCGCCGCCACTGCTCGACCACCACCCTTGGCCGCCGCCGCCGCCCCCGTCTACCGTCGCTCGCCCACCGCCGTCGCCCGCCATCACCCGTCGGCCGCCGCCGGACTGCCGCCGCCGCCGCCGCCCGACCGCCCCCCCCCCCCCCCCCCCCCCCCCGGCCGCCGCTGTCGCTCGCCCCCCGCCGCCCCTCGGTCGCCAGTCACTAGATAATTTCTCAAAAAAAGAATTTCGGAAAAAAAATTTCGGAAAATTTTTAATTTCAAACGAACACCGGAAAATGTGTCATTTTTCAGGAAAATGACTTACTGGAAAACATTTTCCGGAAGCGCTTTATTTTCCGCCAAACGAACGGACTCTAAATGTAAAATATTCCGACTATATGGCTCGAGAGTCCTGACTTAATCAAAGCGTATATGATGTTTGGTAGGCCTGCGAGTAACCGGAGCTCCATCCTTAGTCAAGGAAAAGAGAGAGAGAGAGAGAGGAAATGCCATCCACGGATCCAGCTCAAAGAAACACGTACGGATGGGGGCACGTGATGCGCGTGGCGAATAAGGCGAACCCAAGAGAGGGGTTAATAAAAATCAACTCAGCCGGCACGTGCCGAGAAACGAGCTGGCGTTCGCACGAGCTGGATTTGGCAGCCTCGGGTCGTCAAGTTCGCAAACAGAGAAAGCTTAAGCCGAAAGGAGACGCGTGATTGTTGACTCCGCCGGGCGTCCAGATTCTCTCGCTCGAGGAATAGTGACCGGAAACCTGATTGGTCCACGTGCAGCAGAGGCTTTTCCAGGTCTTCGGTCATAAAAGAGCACAGATCTGCGAATTGACAGCGGGCCCCTTCAGGCTCACAGCCCATCTAATCGTCTTCGGCCCACCAGAGCCCATCTAGTCCAACCCCGCCGTACATGGGTCAACGCTCGACAGGAATATAAGTTTCAGTTCTCTTCCCTCGTATTGATTTGTCGGAATTCTCGATTCTCCCCCAGCTCCCCTCTCGATCCTTTTGTCGATCGTAATTCTTCCAGTCAATCAGCTCATGGATCAAACCAATTCGGCTCGGCAATCCTTTCTTGAATTCAATTTCGAGCGGTCAATCAAGCGGAGCTCGAACGCGAAGATGCTCGCCTCGAATGGCTCACCGGCCTAATCGAGTGTTGCATTTCTCACTGCCTTTAACAATATAGGTACGTTCGCCGGTACAACAAAAGAGGGAGATAAGATTATTCGCCCTTTAGCTCACTTTGGAAATTCGAGTTTGACCTTATCTCAAACTTAGTCCAAGGATAACCTAACTAGATAAATCGAACCTAGTCAAGTTTGAGCTTGAGAAGTCATTCCTCTAGTGTTAAACTTCGATTGGATTCGGCTTGATTAAGGCCCTAATAATAGGCACATGTAAAATGCAGGTCGAGACTAGTAATCTAGACGTCACCTTGCTTGGAATGTCCTTCGCTATAGAACTAGGAAATGTACTTGGGCTATGCTTCCCCGTTTAGGCAAAACGTAAAGAATGATCATTTGTTGAGCAAACTTTACTAGTATCCCGAGAACTATTCAATCGAGGTCAACAATTCGACATGTTATTTTTTTTCCTTTCATTTTTTTCATAATTAATGGTCACGTAGCATCCGGACCAGCACGTCACAACTTTTGTTCGGTCCACGGTCTACCAACAATAAATAATGCTAAGTCCACCCACCCAAACCCAATTCACCCGAAATCAACTTATGTATTTCTATGGCATGGGAATGCAAAGCATTTCAACCTGTCTTGCTTGTGGGCAAGAGTTGGTTTAGGCTTCCAAAGCAGGATTCAAATCCCAACTCGCTTCATTTGGGTGACTTAAGTGGGATACCGTGGGAAGTGAGTCCCACGCTAAGTTTTCTCGTGATTTACGCCGAGCGTTCTCAGTGACGTGGTTCCACGGCATCATAAAAAATGAAAAAGAAAGCAAAGCAGGCATAGGGAAGGGGGAAAATTACCTTATTGGGTTCGTGCGAATTCCGATTCCTCGAAAGCGACCGGTCTGGAGTTTGTCATTTTGCGTGATTTAAGGAATCCTTGAGCTATGGCCGCTCGCCACGTCAGGGCTCTGCCGTCGCTGTTGTGGAATTATTAGCCCTCCAATTCATACCATTTGGCCGACGGGAGTGCCGGTTTCTGGGAAAATCACGCTATGCGTCCCTGGACTCATCTTATCGAGGGATCCTCTTGTGGGCTTCTCAAATGGGCTTTAACTATAAAGCCCAGAATCACGCTCGATCGGGCTTCGGTTTCAAGAGCACCGACATGGGAACAGAGGTCGAAACGTCTTCATCCCCGTCCACATATAAAGCCCAACAAGCGGACCGAAATTGCAAACTGACACCCGCGAGCGGAAAAATTAGGGTTTGCTTCGAAGCTCGAGAACTTCCCTGTTGCAGTTGCTGCTGGTGTTGCAGACTTTCCGCCGCATCGGAGACGATGATCTACGACGTTAACTCCCCTCTCTTCCGATCTTTCCTCAGTCAGAAGGGTGGCTCCTCCGACAAGAGGTCTCTCTCTCTCTCTCCCTCTCTTTCTCTGTGCTTATTTGCGTGCGCGCGTTTTTGTGATTGTCATTCGACTTTTGTTGATTTATGAGTTTGTTTATGGAGTTGAGACGATTTCAGCTGGGCTTGTAGTAAGATTAGCAGTTAGACGTAGTTTTTCCCTTTTATCAAAATGATATTTGATGTATCCGCGGACAAGGTTGTGGAACTTTGGGCAATTTTGCATGATGTCCCGCTTTCTCTCTACCTATGAATTGCTATTGGCCAATCACATGGGCGAATGTCGAAGTAGTTAAGATAGTGGTCGCGCGAGCCATACCTAGTCGATTTACGGCCGAGGTTTTATATCTTTTGTGGTAAACGCGTGGGCGGTGTATGTTGCATATTTCAAGTCTGGACTTTGATAGACCTATCAGGTCTTGGAGCTTGGAGAATCCAGATTCATGCCCATATGAATTAGGCTAGGATACTATGAGTAATGATGTCGATAGTAATGGCTTCTTGTATTGGTTTCAAGGTGAAAATGTGGTTTCCGCGGTCGCGTTTGCTAAATTAAAGCTTCATTTGATAAAATGGTTCTGAGTGCTGTGTTTCACACCATAATCTTTTGTCCAGCGCTATATATTCTACTCTCTCAAATTCTCTGTACAAATCAAGTTGCTCTTCATTACACCTGCGATGCTATTATCTGGTTTTCCTTGTTTCAAGCCATTTGCCTTGGTACTTAATTCTCGCTGAGGAGAACTTTGGGGTTTGCATAAGTCGAAAATATGGCGTCAGTTTTTTTTTTGTATTCTTCCTGGCCTTATTATTTGCTTTTCAAGGGCTTGCATAGTGTTGTCAAGGCCTCGTCATCAGTGTGGTTGTCATCACCTACGAGCATTGATGAGATAATCTATTACCATTCTTATCAAACATGTGTAATTTAGCCTATGTCAAGGTGTCTCACTGGGGAAGGGACGGTGTATGTGTTGTGTTGTTGCTGTCTCCCGCATTATATGCTGTGCTGCTTTTGTTCGAAGGCAGAGAGTTAAACACGTTTTTGTTACGAAGGATTGTTGCATCTGCTGTCAGTGTTAAATTCTTACCGGAGGTCCTCATGCTGGTTTTTTTTTTCTTCAACTTGTTGGGCTGTATATATTTCATCTCTTTCATTTCCAACAAGTTATCTTCAAAATTAGATTGTTAAGTGAAGTAATTCTACGGATAGAATCATGGATGTATGCGATGGCCATTTGGGCTTTGACAAATTAGGGGAAGCTAACTTCCCCATTTGCTTTTAGGAGCTTTAAATGTCCGGCTTCTTTCCATTCGGCTATTTATTGTCATTCTTACTTTGCGAGGTTTTCTGGTTGTCGAGGGTGTAGAGCGATCAGGATGCACTTCTTAGTGACTGTGCATTCCTCACATTTCCATTTCGTGTCCTGTTTTCGAATTACAGGAAGGTGGAAGAGCAGAGGCCCAAAGAGCAGAGGCCCAAGGCCAGTGAAAATAAACCCGTCATGACGGAGTAAAATTTACTTGTTGGCATCTCCCTTCAGAGTCAAGGTGGACAAGAGCGATGGAATGTTTTTTTATTTTCGAAGTGTATCTGTCTACCACAATGTTTGGCCAGCTTACTTTTTGGAAGTGGATTGAGGACGAATTTCAATATTAAATTTTAGGTGATCAGTGTGGTAATGGTCTTTATGGCAGGTTAATGAAAGCCCACTGTTTTCACTTTGGTATTAACTATCAAATAATCTGGGCTTGTTTTTACTGCTGAGAATTTTCAGGACGCCTCCATGATTGATGGCTCGCTGCATGTGAGTTTCTCTCGTCTAGGCGTACGTTAGAATAATTCGTGGAAATCTGAGGCCGCTTATGGTCCGAGCGACGTGTTGTGATAAGAAAATCATCCATGGTCTGGTTGCTGTTCGGATTCAGCTTCTTAATCTTTACTCGGAGAGTGATCGGGTGCTGTAGTTGCCTCATGAAAAGGTAAAGCGTTTTGGAAGGAGGTTTGCAAATGCATGGTTTGTGATCCGTTCCTCGCTGAAATCAGTCATTGAAACCTTGCTTCGGGCACCTTCTCGTTGTTCTTGGCTCTGATAAAGCGAATCCGCTGCGACGGACGTACGTATGATGGGTTATCATGGAGGAGGGGGACAGGCCAACCTCCCATCAATGACGATGATCAGATTTAAGAAAAGGTGAAAGGTCGAAGAGAGAAGACACGTTTCCGACATAGAAAACTTTTGGGGAGGTCAAAAAGAGAGGTCCTGCATGCATCAACGGTACTTGAGTGGCCATGAGTGCTCTTACATGTGGGGATGGATTGACATCGCCGCTCATACCCCATTTCTCTGCACAATATTGGCTCCTGCTTCTTTCTTATTTAATTTGCTTATAATTACTTCAAATTATTATTTGGCAAAGAAAAGACGAGAAGATTTTAGAATGTGGCCATTTCTATTAGGTTGCTCAGTCACCTTCATTTTGGGTTTTTTTTTTCTTTAAATTTATATTGTCGAACTTCCTTTCGGCTTGCTAATTAGGATTTTAACACGTGGGCAGACAAATACTAGTATTTCCAAGCCTAGGGTACCTGGAAACGGTTCTTGGGTCAGTGGCATTCTAGTAGTTCAATCAACTACAAAGAAAATGATTCAGATCGAGTGTAGGGACTGAATGAGGTGGGTAAGCAACTAGGATCTCTCGTGCTTTCGGACCCAGAAGAGCCGTTGCGAAATGCACATGATGGTTTTGTGGGAGTGTGATGGGCTGCCTGTGATTATGTGCTTGAAACAAGCTGGCGCTTAGATTGGAAGAGGACCCTGGCATGCAAGATCCTGCACCTGCAAGATCCTCCTTAAGATCACGACCTCAAGGGAGCACATATTTCCCATGCTGCGAGGCAAATCGCCTTGAAAGAATGTTATCCGCTATCTTTAGTACTGCAGCAGTCAAGATGCCACTCTCGGTCGTAACCTTGAACTTCCAGGATTGGCTGTAGAGTTCCCTGAATTTACTGGGTCGATCGCAAAACTCCCTTGGAGTGGCCGCTAAAGACTGTCAAGCAGACGGTGCCGTCCGCCAAAACTTCACTTGGGATTCCATTAAAGCGAAGTCCATAGGCATGGACTGGACGAAAAAGGTGACTGGATGTTCTGTGGATTGGAGGAGAATACTTGAGAAAGGATCCGAATTGGGGATTTCAGCGACCCAAGTTATCGACATTTGCCTTATTGTAATAATTGCAAAGGCATAGCAATGATTAAGGGAGAGTTCGGTACCCGCTGTCGTGAGCTTGTCAGTTATTTAATTATCGAAGTCCAATAAGTCTTTGGCATTGAAACCAACCACATGTGCGTAGCAATTAGGTATTCATCACTGCTGCAACTGTTATACCTGTGAAATAGGCTGCAGAAGTTTTGCTTTGGAGCATTGTTTTTGATAAAATGGAAAATCAATCTTTCTATTCGACTAATCTCCACATAAACATGCAAAACGCCTTGTTCGCATGTGTCTAATAAGATTTTATACACAAGGTGCTGGCCTGGTGAGATATGTTAGGACTTGAACATGAAATATGAATATGTCGCATTAAAATCAAATGCTTAACCACTATGAAATTGTCTTTGGAGAATTCATAATTATAAAGAGAACATGTTTAGCACATAGTCAAAGTTGCTTTCTCTAATTTATTAGGGGTAGGGTCATATTTGGTGGTTATAGACGGACATACATGGAAAGGCTTCAAAAGATGACTTTTTTCGCCATGTCCGTCACTCCATTCACTCTCTCAGTCAGTCACTCCCAACCTCCCTGTCTCCTCCTTCTATCACGCCACTCTCTTTCTTCCAAAGCTTCACACTTTTACCACTCAATTCCTCTGGAAAGCAATCCAATTTTCTTCTTCTTCACTCCATCAATAGCTCCATTTCAGCTTTGTTCACTCTTCCGCTTCTTTCAAGCACTTTGGAGCAGGAAAAATGACTGAGTTTTCCATGTCAAGCACAGCCAAAAATGCATCCTTGTCTAGGGTCCTCTTGTCCTGTTTAGTTCTCTTCTCTTCTTTCTTTCTATCTCACCCAGTGATGTTTTCTTACTTCATTTTCCTGTCGCCTTACCTTCTCAAGCTTGTGACTTTCCTCTCTCCTCTTCTCATCACCACCTTCCTTATCCTGCTTGCCCTCCTCACTCTCTCTCCAGGCCCTGAGGGGTCTCTTGAAGAAGTATCAGAGTCCAAAGTGGGATTTGTTTCAAAGGTATGTTCCAGGGTTCTAGAAAAGTTGAGATCAAATTCAGCTGATGAAGATGAAGGGATCGAGCTCTCAAAGGACCTTGAAATGTACAAGATTTTCTTTGAAGACGCTTCCATGTTGGACGCCGGGAAAAGCCAAGATGAAGTCTCTGATCAGTTGAAGACACCAGGGAATTGTGGGTCTGAAGAGCCTGAAGCACCAGTTGACAAGTTCTTGATCTATGGAGATGACGTTGTCAAGGGGCATTCTGAGGCATCAGCAACCAAATTCGAGGAAGACCCAGTTGAGATTGCTAAGCCACAGTCCAAAGTCGAGGACAAACTTGAAGGACTGTTGCTCCAGGAGAAGGTAGAATGTGAAAGTGAAGGTGCGGTTTTCGAAGCGGAAGAGAAAGAAGTCAAACTTCCAGACTCCGAGCCCAAGAAAGTCGGTGAAGAAGAAGAGCAAAAGGAAGACGATCCACTGTTCAAAGGCGGATCCAAGGCAGTGAGCAATAAAATAAGCGACCTAAAAGTAAGGGATAAATATGGAGGAGAGTGCTTTTCAAGAACAAGGCAGAATTCTAGAAGACTTGGTGAGAGTCTCAGGCTCTTTGACGAAAACGGAGGAGGAGAGCAATCATACTATTCACCAGATCACCCCTCCGAGAGCCATTATGAGAAGACGAGTCTTCAACATCTGGGGAGCTTTGGGTCGATGAGGAGGGATAAAGAGTGGAAGAGGACCCTGGCATGCAAGCTCTTCGAAGAGAGGCACAATGCGGAGGGTGGCGAGGGGATGGATCTGCTGTGGGAGGCCTATGAGAACGATTCCACCACCAAGCAAGTGAAGAACAGCACAAAGAAGGGCAAGAGAGGAGGGAGACTCCAAGGGCGCCAGAAACATGACGACGAAGTCGAAGAAGAGGAAGAAGAGGAAGAAGAGGACACGGACGAGCAGTTCTGCTGCCTGCAGGCACTCAAGTTCTCTGCGGGGAAGATGAACCTTGGCATGGGAAGGCCCAACCTGGTCAGGTTCTCCAAGGCTTTCAGGGGCATCGGGTGGTTGCACCATGTGGGCAAGCTCACCAAGAAGGGCCACAACTGAAATTCGTCGCTCTCTTCTTTTCTTCTGGGTCCTAGCAGACTTGGGTTTTAAACGACAAATGCAAAAGCAAAGAAAAGAAAAGCTCTGTATCTATTCGAACTATATCTGTATCAGAAGTACATCTGTGCCGTCTAATTCAACATCAATATAAGCTCCTTTTTGCTTCTCCGCTCTCATTTCTTCCTGATGATGCATGGTTCGGAGATCTGTCAATGGCGGCCAGCCATCGTGACATTTATGCAGCATGCTTTGTTTTCTGTCGCTTTGATTCGCTGTCTATAGCAAATGTGGGGGGCGTGTTATATAAGTTTGGGAGCAAGAGAGCACCATCTGTAGAATGTCCAGGCAAAAAGGAAAAGGTCATCTGTTTCTAGGACTGCAGATTGGAGGAAGTGACTCGCTATTTACATTTGGTCAAAGCGTGTCGCGGGAGTTGCCATTCCCAGAAGTCACTTTTAAGATGAGGGCCAGCCTGAACGTGTTGGCTAGCTGAAATTAATGCATGAATTAATCTTTCCTTCTTCTGCAAAATAAAAGAAGAAGGATTTATTATGCTGCCAAACTGTTCAAAATGTTTTAACTTATTCGATAAGTACGTGATTTACTAATCAGATATTTTGACATTATCTAATTCGTCGAAAGCAACCGACCTCTAATTACTTTGTATTCAAACCCTTGTCATCGAACAAGTTCTATTCGAATCTAAAGCTGCCCGAGTTTATCTAAATCAACTAATCAAAAGATTTCGTCGGATAAGATTTCGTTGATTCATTGTAAGGCCAATCGGGTAACATGGGTAACATGCACGTACTCGAGCAAAGATAAATGTAGAAAAGAAATAGCTTTTTGACCCTTTTTCAACATTTTCTTTTGGCAAATAAGACGCCCCAAAAAAGTTTACAAATCAACAATCGAGGTACAAGGAGACGAGAGAATTAACTAAAGGGTGAATTCGGTCGTTTTGTATAAAACCCCGGCGGGAGAAGAGGCCGATAAGAATACGGGATGATAGTCGCCCTTAATAATCCGATCCGATTTATTTAATTACACCGAAAAGTATATGCAGCATTTGATCCATCGGGAAAAATTCAAAACACAAGATTCTGATAATTATCGCGGACTTCTTTGATTATATTAAAACAAAAAAGAGGCAAAATCTCAGATTACGTTAAACATCGCCAATTGGAGACCGAGAGTGTGGGATACCGCCCAAGATGATGACGATGATAAATTAACAAAATATTTGTAAAACAAAAAGCTTAAAATAATAATAGTGATAATAAAGTTATTAAAAAAAGAGGGAAAAAAAATGTGCTTGTTAGATTGTGGAGGCCAGTTAGTTATAAGCGTGAGACAGCGCTCCACCATCCGCGGCTGGAACTCGCTCAATCCCCGCGTTTTCCCACTCGCTTCCTGCGTCAAATCTCCTCTCTGTGATTTTCCCTCAAATCTCTCTCTCTACACTGAGTGAGCGACTGAGTGGGGTTCGCGGATGGCGAACCACCGGAGATCCTGCGGCTTCTCTCCCTTCAAGCTCCTCGCCTCCGCCGCTACGGCCGCCGTCCTCCTCCTCCTCGCCTCCTCTATCTCCGTCACCTCCCGCACCGACGCCTCCCGTCTCCAGCGCCTGGTACGTCCTATCTCTCTCTCTCTCCCACCCTCTCTTCATCCTGCATTGTTGCTGTTCTTTACTCGATGGAGCTAGGTTTTTTTTGGTTTCGCAATCTCTCCGATCCTCGATTCGCGTTCTCGCGTCGCTGTTGCGCTAGATCCGATCCGCTCCGATACCGTTTCGGTGGATTTGGATAGCCAATTTTTCGGTCATGCGTAGTTCGGCGTTGGGAGTTTGAGGTAGGCAGAGTTTAGTCGAAGCTTCATTGTGGCGTCTTTTTGGGTTGCAGGGGGTTAGTTCTGCTTCTCATGGATACGGATCCGTCAGAAGATCCATTCTCGCGATGAAATCGGATCCTCTGAAGCCTCGACTCGACCAGCTACATAAGCAAGCCGACGATCACCGCTCTCTGGCTCTGGCCTACGCCTCGTACGCCCGCAAGCTTAAGCTTGAGTACTCTAAGCTGGTTCGGATTTTCGCCGATCTCTCAAAGAACTACAGCGATCTCATCAAAAAGCCTGCATATCATGCTCTCTTTGCGTCTGATTCACTCAGTATTGACGAAACTGTGCTTCGCCAATTCGAGAAGGAAGTGAAAGAGCGCATCAAGGTCACTCGCCAAGCAGTGTCTGAATCCAAGGAGTCGTTTGACAATCAACTGAAGATTCAGAAATTGAAGGATACGATTTTTGCAGTGAACGAGCAATTGACGAAAGCAAAGAAGCAGGGTGCCTTTTCGAGCTTGATTGCTGCTAAATCGATACCTAAGAGCCTGCACTGCCTTTCGATGCGGTTGATGGAGGAGCGAATTGCGCATCCCGAGAAGTATACAGATGAGGGGAAGCCTGCCAAGCCAGAACTGGAGGATCCAAACCTCTACCATTATGCAATTTTCTCGGATAATGTGCTTGCAGCATCTGTTGTGGTAAATTCTGCAGTGAAGAATGCAAAGGAACCATGGAAACATGTTTTCCATGTGGTGACCGATAAGATGAATCTGGGGGCCATGCAAGTTATGTTCAAGTTGAAGGAATACAATGGGGCTCATATCGAGGTTAAGGCAGTTGAGGATTACAAGTTCTTGAACTCTTCCTATGTACCAGTGCTTAGACAATTGGAGTCTGCGAACCTGCAGAAGTTTTACTTTGAGAACAAGCTTGAAAATGCTACCAAAGATACCACGAACATGAAGTTTAGGAACCCTAAGTACCTCTCAATACTGAACCATCTGAGGTTTTATTTACCAGAAATGTACCCCAAGTTGCATAGGATTCTGTTTTTGGATGATGATATTGTTGTGCAGAAGGACTTGACTGGTTTATGGAAGATAGACATGGACGGAAAAGTGAATGGGGCAGTTGAGACATGCTTCGGCTCTTTCCATCGGTATGCACAATATATGAATTTCTCACACCCTCTGATAAAGGAGAAATTCAACCCCAAGGCCTGTGCATGGGCTTATGGAATGAACTTTTTTGATTTGGATGCTTGGAGAAGGGAGAAATGCACTGAAGAGTATCATTACTGGCAGAATCTGGTAATAGCTTTGAACCTTTTCTGGTAAAATTTTGACAATTCATCCCCCTCCCCCACTTTTAGGACTCCTGCTTGATTGCAAGTGATATTCATGAGCTGATAAATTCTACATAAAAATGAAGGGTAATCTTTCCCAATCTATGCTGCATTTCACCGATTGTCTTGTCAGTGAGGGCAAATTGATGCACTTCAGTTTTCATTGTAATACAGAACTTGCCAGTAAACAATTCCTTTAATTCACTGGTATGAGGAACTGAAAAAGAAAGTAATGATGAACCTGAGCATAGTAAAAGCTATGCACAGTGGCTTTTCAGTCGGTCATGAGATTGTTTTTGGCCATCCTTTTAAAATATGCAAATTAATTACTTAGAGGTTGATAATTTTCATTCATTCTCTGAGTATAATGCTGTTTTCTTTCTAAAATACAGAATGAGAACCGAACCTTGTGGAAATTGGGAACTCTGCCCCCGGGGTTGATCACATTTTACTCAACAACGAAGCCACTGGACAAGTCATGGCATGTTTTAGGACTTGGATACAATCCCAGCATAAGCATGGAGGAGATTCGTAATGCTGCTGTTGTCCACTTCAATGGGAATATGAAGCCATGGCTTGATATTGCCATGAGCCTTTTTAAACCATTATGGACAAAGTACGTCGACTACGAGTTGGATTTCGTCCAGGCCTGCAACTTTGGTGTCTAAAGAAACATTCAGAGCTGAATTATCTTCCTGTGGGCTTTCTGCTGGAAACATTCCAATCATGAGATATTTGGGAATTTGATCAACCTTTACCACGCGTCCTTATTAGTTGCATCAGAAGGTTCGTTGTTATCCAAGTTTAGATAGTTTTGTGCCATATTTACTACCCAATCCTCCTTTCTTTGTCCATACAAGAGCTGCAATC
This sequence comes from Melaleuca quinquenervia, assembly GCA_030064385.1. Classification (NCBI taxonomy): domain Eukaryota; kingdom Viridiplantae; phylum Streptophyta; class Magnoliopsida; order Myrtales; family Myrtaceae; genus Melaleuca; species Melaleuca quinquenervia. Next base: position 3,708,722 of record CM057728.1, on the reverse strand, counting down.
TTAAATTATTTGGCAAATGTTTATTATCCAGAATGCAAGTACTTTCCTAATGAAGTCCCTTCATATCTTTCGTTCACTCAAACCCCACAAGTTCTAGTGATCTCTTTCGGAAGACTTCTCGATTTTGTACACGCTTATATATCAGGAATCTAATTACTGATCCTTATGAGATGTTCTGCTTTCTTTACATTGTCAGTTATTACAAGAAATGCGTGATGTTTGGTTAACCTGATTCTGATGCTTCATTGCGGATGTCATGATTGCAATTCGTAAGTTAGGACATCGCTGGTAAATTTGTAAGATCTCCATTGTTTGACTTAGAAGATTATTCCAAACTTTTTCATGCTTTGAATCCGTTCAAGAACTTCTGAGAGTGGTCTGTCTCGAAAGGTAGCTTTTCGGAAAAAGAAGTACTTTTAAAATCCACCGTGTCGTACCATACCACATGCATTCTGTCGTTTTTACTGCACGCAATGTCATGACATACAAGCGCTTACAAAGTGTTCTCAATGAACATTTGAAATCTATCTTATAATGGTCCAACGGCTATTAATTCTCTGGGGCTTTGCAAAATCCTTAGGGCGGTAACGCGCTCTGCACCTGGGTGAGTTTATTCTTTGGGCCCACATCTGAGGGCTTTGGCTTGGCGTTTGCAATAGTTTAGTTCACAATTTTGGACGGGGGCCTTTGGCTCGCCGTTCGCATTAGTTTAGACAAATCTAACCAATTTGCGGTTCATCTTATCCGGTGTCCAGCATTTCTCGCTTGGAAATCGAACCTTCCATAGCAAGATGTCTTTTTCGTTCCTCCTCTGTTTCTCAACGGCTGCCGTCTCTTTTGAGAGGAATTTCGACTAGGCAAAGTTCAGCTACCCCGCTAGCCTGAGTTGCTGCACATTGACTCATTTCTATTTTTTTATCGGTTCTTCTTCGCCACGACACGTTTATAACACTTCACCGCAAATGATAGTGCACCTTCTCGTTCAAGTACTGAAGCTCACTCGGCAATTTACATTACAAGACAAGAAGAAAGGGACAATGAGCACAAGCGCAGCTCAGTTTGGATCCAAACCGGGCATTGTTTTAATTCAATTTTTTTTGATTTCGAATATTTTCTTTCTGTGCTGCACCGGAGCGAATTGATTCAATTTGAACACCAGACCCTACCTCGAAGCCTACCGCATGGTCCGCCAGTCAGCTGACTCAGTTTTGCAGAAGAGTGGAGGAATTTTGGTAGATAGCAGCAAGACTGCTAAGAACCATGAGAAAGCTTCAAAGCCACGATGACTAGCCTGCGACCTATCGGGCCACAAGCTCCTTGATAAACATCGGTATCAAGGCCGATGAACGGAACAAAAAGTAGTGCGCTCCTAATAACCCACTAATCTAGCAACTGAAAAGGAACACGAATCAACAGTTGCGCAGCTCTCTCCTTTCAGATTGGCCTTAAGTATCACAACGTTCGAAAACACACCATACCCTCTCAAATTACAGTAGGAACTAACCCAAATGGCTCTGAGAAGTACATCGGTATATCCGGAACCTCCACACAACAACAATGCTGGTCTTTCAGTATTTTCATAAAATGGAACGGCTCCAAAATCGGCAGGATAATCCCACCAAAGACTGACAAAAGATCTAGTTTGGAAGCAGAAACTAAGTACATCTATTTCCCACACAGTGAGACTGAACATGGTCAACAGCCAAAAAGCTGAAGAATAATACTCTGATTTGGCTCCAAAAATTATCATGTGCAAAAGAATCTAAAAGATGCATTCTTGATGCCTATCCACCAGCTGAGAAGAGTAACTACCGGGTGGTTCCTCAAGCAGTCGCAGATACTCGCGGTGCCACGCTTTTGGCTGCATCAACAGCAAAACCAGCAGCTCGATTCACACGGCCACCGTTGCCTCCTGAATGATCAGCCCTATGATATCCATCGCCACGGTTAGCATATCCTCCCCTGCCGCCATTTCTGTTTCCATAGTCCATCCTGTTATTAAGCTCGCCCCTGTTATAGCCTCTACTGCCAACATAGCTTCCACGCCCTCGCATACCCTCATTCCTGTACCCAGCCCCCCTGCCAGATGGAAAACGATCCCTGCCGTTCCCTGCAGAAAGAACCATGCAAAATAGAAATCACCCCTCGTCATAGAATGTTCCAATATATATGTATCAAGACACTGCAAACAAACTTATGCTGTCAAGATGGGTTGTGATATGTTGGACCCAATGTCCCCCCATGAAATCAAAAGGTTGCATGTGCAGCACATGAGGGACGAGAGGACATTAAGCACTCATTTTTGGAAAAATGTGGCTCAATAATTATGCCCCTTATCAAGCATAACAGAAAAGCAGACTTCTGAAAGTTGAACAAGTAACTAACCACGTGAGGTAGACTTCTTTGGTTCAATAGCCACTTGTCGTCCACCAATAGTGATTGGAGAAGCCTGGACATTTACCTTGAAACTTGAGAAATTCTCATAACTCAACTCATTTAGAACACAATATAATTTGACCAATGCATACATATAGACAAAGGAGTATAAGCATGTCCAAGTAGTTACATGGGCACCACGAGGGGAACTTTATTATACCACAAATAAAACAAGCAACCAGATAGCAGTCCATTGCAAAGGTGGCAATCTTAGCAGCAGATACACTTGCACATGATTGTCACAACTGGGATACTAAACCCAGCTTAAGGTGAAGATGCAGACCGTTGTGACCACAAGCATAAGGAAAGATCGACATGATCAAACTAATGGAGATTTCTGAACAGTTGGAAAAGAAATGGCGTTTTCAGGTCTAGATTTCCAAGTAAGAGCTAGACTTAGGGGTAGACAAAAATTATATAATAGCTCATAACAAAAGTGTTAAGAGATGGATGTTAATCCAGTAGCCACGAGCAGGAATGAAGATGTTTGCACACCCCTCTCGGACTGTTCCATGAGCATTAATGATGAAAGAGCTCAGTAAACGGACCTCTATTGCACTTTGGGCAGAGCTTGACTCTTCAAATTCCACAAATCCAAAGCAAAATCCCTGTTGTTTAAGAAAGATTGGTAAGTGATGAAGTCCCAATGTAGCTAAAATTGCTAAAAGCAAACCAACCTTTTGGCTCCTGATCTGAATACCACCAGTTTTAATTGCACCAAACCTCTTAAACTCATTCTCAATTTGTGGATAGGACGCATTCATAGGCAGCCCTTTCAAGTAGATGGAGTGCCCATCAGCTGCTCAAAATAAGCATGTAATCACGTGAATCAGATTTTTTTAGATGCTCTTCAATAACTACAACTGAAAAGTATTATCAATTTAATTTAATAAAAGAAGAATAAGGGGACCACGCACATTCACCCTCTTGAACATTCCCATTTTCAGTTGCTTTTAAACTGGAAACTTGAGTCTCAGGTATGGGGGCTGGAGGCGGTGGTGCAGTAGTCTGTGGTTCTTGGCTCTTTGGAACAGGCTTTGGAGAAGGTGAAGAAGATGGTAAATTGACAGCACCCTCCTTCATGACTCCCACCTGTAAGTAAATGCAATGTAAGTAAATGCAACAGCAAATACAAATGCTATCAGTCCAAGAATCATCTTTTCACTGATCTAAGTACAGCCCAACAAACAATGCAGTCATAAAAAATTCTACGCAGAATCACCCCAACTTACAATAAAGGCGTATGATTTCTTTGGAGCATCTTCACTTTTAGCATTAGATTCAGCCACTATGTGTGAATCCACTGGAGTTTCACCAACTACTTCAGGAACTGGAGCTTCCTCCTCCACAGCTGAACCATCTTCATTCTCAGAGGGATTGTAAACTTCCTCCTGACTAACTTCTTCTGAATCTGCAGCCACCTGATGAGGAATGTGGCTCTCCCGTGGAGGTGTCGACTCTGCAAACCAAATTTTTTCAATGATTGCCTCATTTAAACATATACGAACTTAACCACTTCCCATTACCTTGCTCGATAGTTTGAGGAGCTTCCACATCATTAACCAAACCATGGTTTGGCTGTTGATGACTGGGTTCCTCCACATATCTGAAAATATCATTCAGAACAAAGTAGCCTTTATCTTGAGGTGCCAAGAAGAAACTCTGGGTGAATTTCCGCTTCATATTGTCTCTTCCAGTAAGATATCCAGTAACGAGTACAATGACTCCACCATTGTAAGAGTCTTGAGCATCCACTGTAATAATCTCTGCACTAAATCCACCATAATCAAGTGACTGAATCTTCTCATCAATAGCCTGCATTAGGAGCAAGCGGCTTAAGTTATATCAGAGAAATAACAAACAATATACTGCTAGTAATTAGTCAGACCATCCACAGATAGCATTCACTGAGTAGTTAGCAGAGAGAAACACTGACAATAGCTCAACCAACGCGTCAATGAGAACTGGAATGTCTTTCTGAATAATATACATACCTAATGGAACATAACATTTAAGATGCATAACACGGAGTTGCACAATCACAGAGAGAGAGAGAGAGAGAGAGAGAGAGAGAGAGAGAGAGAGAGAGAGAAGCTATCAGACAGCTCACTTTCATGGTTGAGGTGCTACCCATTACTCCATTCTCTTCAGGACGGCCAAGCTTGCTAATATCTTGGTAAAAACGATGAACATGCTGAGGTGATTGGTGAAGGATAAGGTAATATTGATGAACAAATGCATTGCCAACCTATGCAAAATGAAGAATAAATTAGGGAAGAAAAAGCGGGTGAAATCACAGAGGAAATGATACATAAATGAAATTCCCTTTTTACACTCAACACGATACATACAATATCAGCCGATGGAGGGGCTGCTCCAGCAGGGGCTTGTTGTACCGCCATTACCAGTTGATCACCAGGAAGCAATCACAAGCCTAGAGCAGAAAACCAAGCATTACACCCAAAAAAAAAAATGCAGAGGCATCTTAATTCCATGCAACTATCTGATACCACTTGACAAATTCTACAAGTATTCCCTATCTTTATTTCTCTTCAATTCCTTTCACTTCCCTCAATCTGACCTCAGCGCAAAGCGACAGGTCCTACAGTTAAGCTCAGAGAAACTCAACAAACACAACCGTTTCAAGAAAACGTCCGCGGAGCCGCATATACTGGCTAACGACTAACTATGAGCCCACGAAGCCATGGCCAGGATCAAAATCAGATTCAACCACAAACACCACCTTCGCACATAGTCGTCTTCCATTAAAGCTACAATACAAGGGAGAAAAAAACAGAGAGAGAGAGAGAGACTTCCAGCTTCTCAGGAAAGTCATCCGCGTGAGAAATGACCTAAGAAAGAGAAGGACTGATCCGACCGAACCGCTAAAGTCGGCCCGCAGCAGCCACTCGCCGAACGAAGCTCGCACCGAAACCGAACGCCGGAGAGCGAATCGCAATGCCGATTTGGGAAGCGAAAAGTAAAGATTACCTGGAAGCTCCGAAGGGATCTGCCGAGCTCGAGGCCAGAGAGGAGGATTCCTTCGGCACACTTCACACTACACACACACTCTCTCTCTCCCTCTCTTCCTTCCTCACCTCACCGCGGGCGGGCGGTTTGGCGGTTTCTAGGGTTTTTGGTTGCGATCACTGAGAATCTTCGAAAGTCGCGACAGTGAGAGCGGGGTGAGAGAGACGATCGGGGAGGGTTTGGCTGTTTATATATCTACTCTCGTTGTGCTTCGAAGCTGGGATTGTCCGTACGAGTCGCCCCTGAGTAAAAATGATTTCGTTTCTTTTTTTTTTCTTTTTATGAATAGAGAAAAATTATTTATTTCCCTCCCTCTCTCTCTCCCTTTTTTCCCCCGTTTTATGGAAATTGAAATTCCAACTTGTATTTTGAGGCGAAAACACTTATCGAAGCATAAATAGACCGAATTGGATATCTATTATAGTCTATCCAAAACACTAATTTGCACTCGACCTAACTCCGTCCGAAAATATTATAAGAATGTAATGCAGATATTCGGACCGGGTTGGACTCCACTGTATTTATGTTTTTTTTATACAAAAATTAAGATGAACACGTTTTTTCTAGGGTGGGCTCGAAACACGACCCCACTCGGCCCGGAAGCGATACAATGTTAAAGGATTTAAGTGATCACCGACTCGAAAAAATACATGAAATTTCAAGTCGGGTCAGATTGTGAATTGATTTGGGCAAATTATTTTGGTTTTGGCACTCCTACTTCTTGCATTGGTGTTGAGATTGCATGCATCAATTGACACAACCAATCAATGGGATTTAGATTCAACTCGTGTAACTTCAGATTGTTATTCACTTGTCAATGACCATGTCATAAAGAAATTATCTTTATTAGGCTTCATCTACACTATTACTCAAAGGAAAATAAGTTGGGTGTTTGATTTAATTAATGAGGCTTTGAAATTCATCATAAAACGAATAAAAGTTATGTCAGGATTGAAATGTCATTCTAACTGAAGTTGGATTTATGATTTTTTTTTCCTTTAAGCAATATCTTTTTACTTCCAACAATAATTGCTTGACCAAAAAGAAAAAGCCTTCCAACAATAATTAAAGAAATTATCCGTTGTTGAAATGACATTAAGATTTGAAAACTTGATTGCTTGTCGATTCATTAAATGAAAGCATGAAGCAATAATGCAAATTATAGATCCCTTTGTTTTGTAGAAAATATTTTTTAAAAGAGAATTTTTCTTCATTCTCTGGCTTATTTGTTTAGGAAAATGAGTTGATGAAAAATATTTAATAATTTCCTCCTATAAAAAAATCAATTTACTTTAAAAATATAACTAAGTATCAATGCTTAGACCTGAGGTTCTATATTTGGAGATGGAAACTCCAATCCTTATTCGTGGGTCCACGTGGTCGAAGACTTGATCTTTGAAATCCATGCCTAGGCCATGACCCCCATGTTAGAGGCTAGCTGTATCACTTATAAGGGGTGAATATGTGATTTTGACTAATTTTGACAAAATTAAAGCGAAAGTAAAATGCCAAAATAAAATCTAAAAGATATATAATAATTTGGAAGACTTTAAAAGTTTGAGGTTGAAAGTCTACGAAATTTCAAAATAACTAAAGAATATGCAAATATATTTATTAAAAACACCTCAAAAGAGTTAAGGAATAAAATAATATGCACACAAGTTCATATAGTTCAGCTTGATTTAAGCCCACTTCCATTTTTTTAACGCCTACAGTATATTAGCTAGATTTCACTATATGATCAATAAGATATCACAATCTCAAGTGATACTGATAGGTCCCACTATTTCACTCAGTCACTTAACTCGATTTCTATTAAACATTAACTTTTATTACTCACACAAACAAGTATCGAAGGACACTCGAACTTTTGGAATTTATGATTTTGGACCTCGTCTTCTTCTTCTCGGTATCTTGGTTTCCTTTTATACTCCTCTTCTTCCAAACTAGCCGCAGGATAGAACCATGTCAAGAAGATTTTGTAACCGCTGAGAGACAAAATCTAAATTCCTGCTGATTTTATTGTCCATACAATCAAATCTCCAATTTCTATAAGTGGAAGTAAGTAACTTGTCTTTAAAGGATTGCCAATCAATAAGAAAAATATTACATGATATTGCAAAGATAATCTTAATTTTAAGCAGGAAATCCAAGCCAAATTATTAGCCGAAATGTGTTGCGTTTTAATGTGTTAAACTGTATATTTCAAAGTCTAAACACTTTTATGAGTCTGGATAATTATAACTATGAGTTTGGATAGTTATAATTATGAGTCTAGACAATCATAAGACAATCATAACTTTGAGTCTGAATAAATCTGGTTTATATAAAAGATTCTATGTTATGGTCCCTCTAAGTAGGGGTGGGCATGGTTTTAAGGTAGAATCGGAACTTGAGAATCAAAATGATAGGAATCAATTAGGTTATGGGTTCCAAGGTGTGCAATATAGGTTCCGAGTTCCAAAATTTGAAGAATCCGTTTCGATGGATAGGTTCTAAGTTATTAAACTTTGAATCTTGAACCCAAAATAAGTCTTGATATTTTTCTAGCGATTTTATAGTATTTCATGGTGTTTGATGATGATTGAAATATGAAATCACTAGTTTGAGTTTTCATTACTAGCAGTATTCGTGACAAAAACTTTTTTTTGTTAGGCTCCGTTCGTTTCACTGAAAATGTAGTATTTTTGGAAAATATTTTTCGGAAAATCATTTTTGAGGAAAATGATAATATTTTTTAGTGTTCGTTTATCAAAAGGCTGTTGGCTTGTCGGCCTCGAGTGAGATCGAATCATTTTATTATAGGCCACATTATTTAAAGGTAACAAAGAAGACAAAAAATATTTTTCACTTAAAAAAATGAAAAACATTTTCCCACTTTTGAATGTGTTTTTTTTCCATTGGTGGAAAATATTTTCTTTGACTATTTTGTTTTTCATGAAACGAACGTCGCAAAATTCAAAAAATATTTTTCGTGAAACGAACAGAGCTTTAATATTTTGCATTTTCCATGCATCTAAATATGAGTTGTGATTAGTAGATTGTAACGGTAAATGATGGTCATTAGAGAATCACCATAATTGTTTAATTAAGAAAATAAATGAAATATGTTAGATCCTCAAACCATTCCTAGAACTTGTAGTAGCATATATATTCTAGGTTTTAGGTTCCAAAAAATGGGGAACATATTATGGCGAATAGGTTATAAGAAATTTGGAACCGCTTACCCATACTTCCAAGTATATTGACAATTGTGGCTCTACCTCACTATTAACCTATTCGTGGTACCTTCAAGCTTTATCGAACTCTCTATTTTAGACTTGCTACCTTCTTCTCAGGTACGTCCAGCTTGTAGGCAATTATATGTCCAAAGTCTTGTTCACCATTAATAGAAAACTCATAACCTTTTTAACGTTCATATTATAATATCATATACATAACCATTCATGCATCTTTTACATACTACTTGACCAATGAATGCATTAATAGCCTCTGATTATTATGTCATCTTTCAAACATTATAAGGGATTTCCCTAAAACGGGTGCTCATGCTTGGATCCCTAGCGCTTGTGCTCGGGTGCATCGAGGCTGGGCTCAAAACCCAATAGCCTAGCCCGATTCCATAAAGTCTGAGCGGCACTCAAATAATACATATCTACTTAAGAAAATCAAATTAGATTTCACATACCAAAAGATGAAAAATATTTTCTGTTTCCTTTTTAGGCTTTAAACATAGAAAAATATTCTAAATTTCCTGAAAAACATATTTTTAAAAATATTATATTTTTCACAAAATAAATAGAACTCATGTTTTGAACGAGAGAAACGAGAGAGTAGACAGATCGATTTTGGTGGAACAATATTCATTAAATAGACCTAAGTAATTCGAGGGCCCGTGCATGCGCCCATAGATTTTTCTTTATCATAACTTCCATATAATAGGCCGTACTACACAAAAACGACCATGGATCATGGCCTAATGCGTCGCGCAGGTGGTAGCTCGAATTCATCAACCAAAATGGCCAGCGTCTTTTGTTAAATAGTATGATTTAAGCACTTTAAACACCGCACTGGCTAATAACTAGCCACACCACTTTTTTTTTTTATTGTTTTGAAAATAAGTAAAAGTATTTTTCCACCAATGAAAAGTGGGGAAAATATTTTCCGTTTTTTTTAAAGTGAAAAAAACTTTCTGCCTTATTTGTTTACTTTTAAATACAACAGCCTCTAACAGCGTGCCTCAATGTCGCTCGAGGCCAGCAAGTTGGTGGCTTTTGACAAATGAATACTAAAAAATATTATCATTTTTTAAGAAAATGATTTTTCAGAAAATATTTTCCAGAAATGCTATATTTTCCGTGAAATGAACGGAGCCTAAGTCAGAAAGAAAAATCTATTGTACTAAATAAATAATAATCACTTTATAGCTTGCCTGCTATTGGATGGTTGGTTGAATTTTCTTTACCACGGGTTCCTTTTAGCCTTCCCTCTGAATCGAAAATCCCAGGAGATAGCTTTGTTAATTACACGAACAAATGCATTATTCATCAATTCAATTAAAAAATAGATTAAATCCATTTGAACAATAACTCATTTTATCACTTGAATAGACTTCACCTGACAATTGAATTTTAGTCGCGACAAATTAATACAGACTGCAGCCTAATTTGAAACATGCATGTTTACATTTCATTTAGCGTTATTCCCTTCTCTCGGAGCACGCTTATTATAGATTCCACATGGTTTATATACATCTTAGACATGAATTCAAAAGCCGGAATCGGCATAAATTTGACATGCACTTAAATCACTATGGTCCTTATGTCACGTCTAACAAAGAATAGAAAGTAATCCGTATGATGACACGGCTCGAAACGAACCAATAATTCGAACATGACGTGCCAGCCCGCATATCTCCTGTTCCTATGTTCACTCAATCGATCCTTTCAAAAGGAGTGGATGGAAAGAACTCAAGCAGCGAATCACAGGAACCCCATGGCATGGAGTCAACGCAACTGAGAGAAGGTCTTGGAGCACAGCTGGGACAAATACAAAACCACCCAGGACACGGAAAAATTTGCAGTGATCCGGACGCATAGCGAGCGGGGTCCACCCGCTAAGTGGTCCCCTCCTAGTGGCCAGGGCGCACTGCGCCCAGACCACCTAATATCTTCTCGTCGTCGCCGGGACTCATCCGGCAGTACAAAGTAACACGGAGAAAACCTCCACCACAAGCTCCACCGCGTCAACATCCGAGCGCGGATGCGCCGGAGCCCTGTCCGGGCAAAAAGTCAGCAGGCTTCCTTGTTCGTGGTGTGCACGTTCAAGCGCTTCGTGTACCTCGGCATAGGCCCAATGGGTTCTGCCCAATAGACGCGAGAGCGAGGTGGGATTTGAACATCAGCAGGAGGGCTTAGGAATCCAATGGTGCGATCGATGAGATATAGCTATGAAGAGGCTTCACGATTCAAAGCCACTGGAATGGAGGCGAAAAGGGGCAATTATCAGAGACTGAACTTGTACCATGGAGAGCATGGTTGAAAACGCATGTCTCGAATTCCCCCCAACATATATAATGGAAAAAAAAGACACTAGCCGGAGACTTACTGGGGAAAATAGCCTCATTGAGTTAGTTTGTATCGTCTCATCCTTAAATTGGTGGATATTGAATGAATCTGATCTACATTGCGGGTCAATGCGAGTGCTAGTCCTTGGATTGATGAATCTTGAATGAATCTAATTTGTGTTATGGGCAAATGCTCACTCGAATCTCGAACTAGCTCAACCAGACTATCGTCCCAATAAGTCCCCAACCAGCGTTTTTGGGGGGAATTCAAGAGGTACGTTTTGAACCATGTTCTCCATTCGGATGAGGGAATTATACTAGCTATTATATTCACAAGGGGAAAAGGCAAGAAAGAAATAAAGAAGGGGATTGTATGATATGAAGAATTCTATGGCCTGTGTGTTATATATTGGATCGACACACTAATAATCAACATGCTAATCCACGTATCCAATGGCCTATGTTTTATGGATCCCAAAACGGCATCAGTGAAAAGATTGATTTCCTGGCCAAAAAGAAAAAAATATTTTGTTGATTGAGATAGATACGTTTAAACATCTTTGAATCGCGTCAAGAATAAAAAAGAAAAAAAAAACTTTCATGCAAAGAGAATCAATTCGCAGTTTACAGTAAGATCTCTGTCCATCACGTCATAGATCATGGTAATATCTTAAGAAAGAATTCATGAGTTAAGATGGTGTTCTTAATGGACCATCTTTTTTTTTTTTTAATAATAATTGGGCCCTTGAACTGGTTAAGTCCAATCTGTTGATCTATGTATGTGGTCTTGACCTAGAATAATTTGCATTAGATCCATCAAAAGGGCGGGTTGGGTTAGGTCGAATATAGTCTAACCCAAATAGACCTATTTAACCTATTTTGACTCATTTCCATACAATGTTGATCTAGTGACTACCATACTTGACTCAACTCATATTACTAAAACATTTCTATGTATAATCTAATCTAGAGAAATTCATATCTAAACTAAGATAAGAGCATGGAAGGAGGGAGGGTGAGAAAGAATAATAAGAGAGATATAAAGGTGGGGTTGTATCTAAGTAAATTGTAAACCTATTTATGACTCATTTAACACTTATCACGTTTAAACTCATTTGTAATCCATTTATTGAATATAACTAACCTATATAATCATTCGACCAATTACATATTGGATAAAAAATTGATTTATCACCTATTTTGATTGGGCCAGTTTGCATATACTAGATGAGATTACGAACACATGATCTTGAGCTTTTGAATTGGAAACCCCCTAATGCCTTAACTAAGCGACGGACTTTGGGTCCAGGCCCAGATGAATTCCGACATCTGAACCTCACCTAGGTTAATCCGACTTCAAGAATTAATTTAGAGTTGGTCAAACATGAATTTCCCTGACATTATAGTTCGAGGGAAGCTATTGATTTCCACTTCAAACATGGGGTAACTAGAACAACCCTCACCTTGCCTGCAACAATCAAATGTTCCCTTAATATTATAAAGGGCAAGAACGAATCTAGCTGGAGAAGATGTGGATATAGTATTTAGCGGCCTTGGCGTCTGTCCATCTTGTCATTTATATATATCTTGCTCGCCTAGGTAGCAAAGAGAAGGATCTGGTCCCCCTTCGATGACGCCTGTGCTGCTTTCCAACAGGAGCCTGCGGCATGGCAAGTTGGGCAACTTGGCCTCCTACAGAACATCGAAAAAGGATGTGCGAGCTGCACCTCAAATTAAGAAGACAATGATGTCTCGAGCCGACGTCAGTGGTTTGATAAAGCATACCCAACTGGTCCTGAGAAGTCATTGTAAACGTCGAGTTGCCGCTGATGGCCGAGGGTCATTGCTAACGAGCTCTGTCGGGTGGCTTTCATTGTCTAACATATGACATCGTTGTCGGCGTAGGTGGGGCAATGAGGCGCAAACAGAACAGAGATTTGTCAAAGATGATCTCTTCCATGCTGCTTGTGAATGACTAAAATGGCAGGTCTTTGGGTCTTCGGAAGCATTCGTTCTCGTCTTTCGATTTAGATAGTCAATACCACCCCCTTCATGCCTTGCACCCCCCGTCAACTATGGGCGATCGACAGCTGGCTTCCATGCAGCTCGCGATCTCGACCAGGCGGCAAGGCCCGCTTGGCCACTTGATGACAGATCGGGAGGAGGGTATTGAGTTTGGGTTTGAATTGATTAGAAGGTTTCGGTTTCATGATAGATGCAGAATTTTAATGAAGATATTTTATGAAGGGAGATGTGACGTAGAACCGTAATAGAAAATTGAGATTAAATAAGAACTAAGAATCGATAGGGGAATAAATTTTGCTCTCGAGCGTGGTCCACAACAGGGAATAGAATTAAATGGGGATGGTTTCAGATGAGGATGAGGATGGTTTCAGATGCTTCGAGGATGACTTGCCAAGGCATCGATCCCACCTGGAACGGTCGAATGGAAGAAGGCTCGAGGGAATCGGTGCAATAATTAATTGAATCAGGAAAAGCATTCCGGAAGGAGATAAATCTGATGAGAACGCTTTGACAAATTCCGTCGCCAATCAATAATGTCTGAGGATTGCCTGTCGATCATCGTCAGCGGCGAAAGAGAAAGCGATGTCGTGTCGGCCCATCTTTTTCCATGGAACTTGCGAGCCGTCCTCCCCTTCGTCGAATCGCTGGCCAATCGCAGATTTTCATTTTAATCTCGTGGACCTCCCGATCCCACGTCATGCCGCGAGCTATTTAACGTGCAACGGCGGCCGTCCATTGTATCCGCATTACCGCCCTCCGGACTGTTCAAGCATTCTAAGACTGACGTGCCACGTTCCGTAGATGTATTTTAGATAGACTTGAGAAGAAGAATTATCCATAGCCCACACTAATCTACCCTCCCTTTCGGAGTCGAATCCTAGGTTTTGACCTCGTTTCGTGGTATCGTGATTTTCTTTCCGAATTAAGCTCTCTCGATACATCGAAGCACCATCTTTCGCACAATCCACGCGACCGATAATCGAAGCTCAGCCTCTCGCCATCGGCATGGCGCATGATTGCTGCCTTGTCACTTCGCCACCTTGAGCCAAGTCATCAGCAACCGCTCCAGCAGAGCTAGTCTCTCCCTTCCTGCTCACTACCACGTCACCAACTTAATTACGCGTTGCGTTTTGAAACCAACTTAATTATAAGCATAATCTTACATTTATCATGTGGTTAGCAGTGCAATGACGACTGCTTGCGTTTCATTCGCTTTCGATCTCATCTTTGATTGCTCCTTGTGACGTCGTGGCGGAGCATATGAAATACAAGCGAAAGCTTGTCGTTCATTGATGGGACAAATTCGGGATCCCTGTCCTTACGGTTGGCGTCTAAAGTAGTCATGGCACGTTTTTATGCACGGATGAGAGATGATCGGTTTTTTTTTTATAACGTGGGATCAAATCACAACTGTCAGCCAACAAGTGAAGATAGAGTTCGACGATTCGTATCCAAGTCATAATCCAACCTCCATTTCAAAATCATTTTGAGTTACCATCATTACGCATGGCGGCTCTGGTCCCCCCTGCCAGCTCCACCCATTCTCCTTCATATATACAGAGGGCGCAGTTGTTTCACCGGCAGAAGCAGCAGAGAGAGAGAGAAGAGAGAGATGAGCCAGAGCCACTTCCCGATGTGCGCAAAACTCGGCCATAAGTTCGTGCCCGGACCTTGTGTCCCCCCACCATTCACTACCCAGTTGCCAAAACGGGGCCCTTCCGTCAGGACTTCATGGGGGTCTTCTTCTTCCGCAAGACCGAGAACCGCCTCGAGAGCCGCCATTGACGACCTCCGGGTGGCGGTGAGGGAGGCGGACAGTTTCTACGACCTGCTGGGCATTTCGGAGAGCGAGACGGTGTCGGAGATCAGGCGAGCTTACAAGCAGCTGGTCCTGAAATACCACCCCGACGTGTCGCCTCCAGGCAGGGCCAAAGAGTATACCGAGAGATTCATTCAGGTGCAGGAGGCCTACGAGACGTTGTCTGATCCGACGAGCAGAGCTTTGTATGATAGAGATATGGCCATTGGTGGTCGGGAACCATTCTGTTATAAACAGGTACTTGCTTTCTTTCTTCTTCTACAGTTTCCACCTTTTTGCTCATTACCGATTTCCTTGCTTATACTGTGTTGAGTTGAGAACGAGTCATTCATTCCTCTAGTTGAATGTGAAAGGCAACTATTTGTCAAACGATTCCATCTTTTTTTTTTTCTAGGTTTATAAGAATCCTGTTGTTGCTCTTGTGAAGCAGCCTTCCTTGTAGAAGATTTTGATATTTGGACGTTGTCTTTGAAAGAACATAGCTGATTTGTGGATCGAAAACTACACACAAAGTCGGATAACCTTGTTGGCTGCGACATTTCATGACAAAAATAATTGGCTTCGGTCCGTGATCGACCCTTAATTCAAAATCGTACGTGTCAATGTACTGATCACACTTAGATATTGTTCTTAACATAAACCCACTTGCTTGTCCCAAGAAAATAAGGTGGTGTTGAAGTATGATGAAAGAGGAGAAACCGATCATGCTTGTTACGAACTTTCCTTTCCTGTTGGGTAGCTTTGTATGCTCCAGTCATAAAGTTTACTTAATCTGTTCCGTCGAAATATCGCAGGTGCGACGCGGCTCAATGGAGTGGAAGTTTCGGTGGGAGTCTCAAGTCCAAGAGCTACACAGGAGAAGCATGGAAAAAGATCTCTGCCATGAGAGCATGTCCTGGGCAGCTCGAATTCGCAGGCGAAGAGACAATTGAAACTAATCGCTCTATTTGGCACAGTAGAGAATGACACCAACGGTCTTGATCTAACATAAATTCTTCTCCAATCATCAATAAATCCACGGCGGGTGGCGATGCGTTTCCACATTAGAACTCAGCTAAGCTGCTAGATGTATAAACTGTCTTCCTCCCGAATCACGATAACCTACGCGATTCGTTTCTGAGACAGCAGCTTATGTACCCACACGAGCGATGATAAACTTCGCAACCACTTATCTGCGAGCACCTACAAAAATTTGATTACTCCATTGATATCAACGCAAGAAATGAAGTCCGAAATCATGTACAAAATTTCCCCCCTCCATATTCCAATTTGTTCATCATGTATTTCCGAACTATATTCCCCAAGAGGCAAATGTATTGCCGGGGCATTGTCCATTTCTGATTTCTGGACATCATACCGATGTCCTGTTGAGCTTTACAGGAAGGAAAAAAATGAAATAAATTACAGAGCTCACTGTTATCGACGTCAACGTAATTGGTCACTCAAAGCCAATGACCCTGCTGAAAAGAAGAGGGCATGGCCAATAGAGGGCAGTCCAAGATACCGGGCTGCAAAGAAGAAAGGGTCAACCCAGTTGACTGTGGAACTCCAACTGACGGATGCCGAATCGAACTGTTGCAGCATGCAAGGATAATTAGATATCATTTCTCTAAAGTTACAATCTACTCGTTAGCATAATAGAGAATCGTTTCCAAACGAAGCTCAACAACTATAATGCGGTTTGTAATGAGATTAACCACAATACTGAAATTTGCCTGCCTATCCATCTGACTTTCATTGGTTTTGCCGAGAAGAAAACATTTGCTGTACATTTACTCCAAGAAAAGTCTTGTATTCTTAAAAAAAAAAACAATCAGCCAAACCATATCAACGTCCAGGTATAACTTTAAAGGCACATGGAAAAGTTTGTCACATATTTCGTGCAAGTGAAAGTTGTACCGTTATAAACCTGCACTTACCTAAAGGATAGTGACAATGAAGAGTCAACTGGTGTCTGAATTTGATTTTCATCAGGTGAGAGTAGCGACCAATAGACTGAGACATCAAAACCACAAGATGTGAATGGCAGGTCAATGACATGAGATATTTATGATTGAAAAACGCTACACTAAGCTTGACAGCAAAGAAAAAAGCCTTCTCCATATTAAATGCTACACTTGCCTGATGGTTCTCCACAATCTTTACAGTCGGATCCAAAAAAAAAGTCCTGCAGCGTGAAGTTCAAACTAGTTTATGACACCAGTCAAAACTTACTTTTAGGACAGCAGCAATAAAGTACACCGATAATATCTAATAGAAAGTCTCCTGAAAAGCAGTTAAATAAGGAAGCATAGTGCACCCCATTATTAGCACGTTCAAACAATGATTCACATAAAGCACTTACAAAGTTTGAACTCACCTTTGCTATACCCTGGGAGACGTTACGCATCAAATCTGCCAGAATAACACATATTAAATAAAAAAGATAATTGCCAATAGAAATCAAATGGGAAAGAAGAAAGAGGAGAATGGAATACAACAAAAAATTTGCATCAAACCAATGCAAGGGAGATTAGTGCCCGAACACAAGTCCATTTGAGCATTTACAGAGATGATAGGAAGAATGTATCATTCACCTACTCTAGAAGCATGTAAAGGTGAATTAAATATTTCTGAGAGGAAATGTGCGCATGTTTTCAAACTATCATGTCAGTTTATGCATGTAACGCCTCAAGTTCTCTCGAACCGATGAGCGAAATTGAACTTCACAACTAAATAGCAGGGAAATTTGATATAAATATCTTACAATAAATATTGGAAGGACAAAAAGTTCACTTGATGCATGTGAAGATTATCTAGACAGTGAGCAAATACTATAAATAATAACATATTAACATAAAGACAAGCATCAACCAAACATGAAAACTAAAAATACATACCCAGGTTCTCATTACTAGGCCTCACTGCTAGTGTCAAGCCAAGAAAACAGTCATCGGGTTGGTTGCCAAAGTTCCACAGGTTCAACTCAAGGTTTGGAATTGCATCTGCAGCAAAGTCAGTTTGGTAAGACTTTTTTCAAGTACCTACCGCTTTTCCCAGACTTTGCTTTGACTTTTATTTCACATTGAATATCTGAAACCTTTCAAACTCTAAATCTACAAACAGGGTCTCATAATTTTAAGCTTTGATATTTTTTCCCCCGTCAAATTTTGAAGGAGTAGTAGAAAATGCATATAAAAAGTGTAGGCAAAATACAGTAAAAATTGTTAAATAGATGCTGCTGCATTAGGAACTCCACAAAATCCCAATTCTATAAGACTCACCCATATTATCCAGCTTCCTCTCATATGGATCACGCAGAGGAAAAGGAACCCGTTTGCTAACCTGTGCATTTAAGTATTAACAAAGCATTCCCTAAAGGTGAAATAAAGAACAAGTACAAGAAGGGATGCTTACATTGAAAAATGGATGTTGAAGCGACTGCTCGGCAGTTGGCCTTTTCAAAGGGTCCCATGAACATAGTT
Organism: Melaleuca quinquenervia; assembly: GCA_030064385.1. Lineage (NCBI taxonomy): Eukaryota > Viridiplantae > Streptophyta > Magnoliopsida > Myrtales > Myrtaceae > Melaleuca > Melaleuca quinquenervia. The sequence continues at coordinate 3,690,382 of CM057728.1, read as the reverse complement.
GCTAATCGGTCAAAAAATATTATCTGTTAATTTATAATTCCACAGCTGGCAAGAAAAATATGATTTTCTATCCTACAAGAGTTCATTCCTCACCATTATAAGATCAATTGCTTCCGAGCTAGCATTGGGTATCATAGCAGAAAGATTGGCAGGCAGAATCTGGCCAGAAACAATGACATCACGACGATGACAAAATACTTCCAGAGAAAAAAAAGATCATAGGAGTTAAAAAGAAGGCAGAGGATGACAATAATGGAATTACAAACAGATTAACTTCAATACTCACCTCTGTTGAATTGATATCAATGAAGGGAAAAATACTGGTTCCTTCAGAAAATGGAGAACAATTTGGCACGCCGAGAACACGGCATATCTTGTGCAATTGATCAGTTTCACTGGCCATGAGAAATTTTCTCTTTTATTAGAAGATATTGGTTATATCTGCAGATATTTCTCCAAAAGTAATTTAAGCTCAACGCAACTTGTGCTTATGATTCACTGGACAAATCACAAATAAATTTCGATAATAATTGTGGAGTGAAAACATAAAAAAATCACCTTTCACCAGGAAAAATAGGAGATAAAGTGAACAGTTCAGCTAATATTGCACCAACGGCCCACATATCTGTAGAAAGTTCCTACTTTGTTAGACATGAGTATAACTGGCTTCTATGAAATGGGATATGGAAGTCTGATTAACAGCAAACAAGCAAATAAATAAGCTCATATAGGTGCTTCACAAGCATTTACTTAGAATGATCTGAATATCACAAATGCAGAATTTACGCACATAAGTACACTAAGCCATTAAGTGCATGAGAAAATGGGCACCAAAGTAATTCTATAGTAACAGCATAAGAAATCCTCATGAGAAGTGCACTTCTCAAATCAATAAAGTATATCATCGTCCTACAAGATACAAGTATACCATTAAGCACAGGTAAACATATCAGACCTGATTAATGATCGCTCAAGTAACTTTAACACTAAGCAAGGCAATATATTGGTGAATGCTTTCCTTCACTTACATCATACAAGCAAACCCACTAGTTGTTTACCAGAAAACAGTGACAGATATTGAACTCATTACACGAGATGGATTTTCAATCATCAACTAGTTAGCTAATGAACAATGTCCATAATGCATGAGAGGATCTAAAATACCAGAGAAGATAATATTTCAATTGACAATCTTGATCCTGTACACTGGCATACGGTGGATATCATACGGTGCTGTTCTCTTGCATGCTCCATTACCATAACACAGTATTGTAGTGTCATGTACTCCACTATACGCATGATTTGACTATCTTGACATATAAAATTTCAGTTGCTCATCTTTTATTCCATGAATGCATGATAGACAAACTTTCGACATAATATCCTCTCCAAAATGATCATCTTAACTGATATTGACAATTCAGCATGCCATCTGCATGATATGAAGTCAGCTTTTGACATAGATTGACAACTGTATTAAAATCTCTACTACGGACTTCTAAGCACATACAACATACCAATCGCAGGAGTATATGACGATGACTGCAAGAGAACTTCTGGTGCTCGGTACCTACAAGAAAGAAGGCACATAATAATCTGTAGCAACTCGGTCATGCCATTTGCCTTAAACAGAAGCTGACAGCTACATTATGTAAGCAAAATTTACCAGAATAATTCAGATAATAGAGACTCACCAACGTGTGGAGACATATTCAGTGTAAGGCGGCATGGAAGCCACCTCTCTAGAAAGTCCAAAATCAGCAATTTTGAGGACATTATCAGTCACAAGAAGATTCTCTGCATGAAGAGAATGTAAATTGTCCAAAATTGGAAATAAAAATCCTCGCGTATCAAAGATGCCAAGTGAAATCAAATCAGGAAACTGAGAATGCATAGGACCAATATTAGAATTTTACCTGGCTTCAGATCCCGATGGAAATAGCCTACTTTATGCATATGTGCAAGACCTCGCAGCAACTGAGATACAAAGTTACATATTTCTTCCTCTGAGAAAGGATTTTGACGTTCTCTCATTAGCTGGTACAAGTTGCATTCCTGAAAAGATAAAGAGCCCATTAAATTTTTGCTCCAATAACCTCATCTTTCATGTACAGACCAAACCACAGAAGAATGCCACTTTTCTGGAGCTGCAATTTTCTTTAGTCATGAGGGAACTTGGATATAACACTATACATAGTAATTGACAAATTTCATGCAGTCAGTGCTGCATGTGCATGAAACCATCTTTTGCATTCTTGGTGTAAAGAATTTTTCTGGGATGTCAATTAATAAATTCTGTTGTGAAAAAAAGACCATCTCTCAACTACACTCTTCATACAAGCTGTAGGTTGATCATCTAAGAGAAAATTCTGGAGCTGCACTTTCCCTTAGTTATAGAATGGAACTTGAAAAAGTCCTCTTCTATATGTGCACCAAAGCAACTCTGAACCATCTCGCTCTAAAGAAGTCTTAAGAGCAGGAAATCAACAAATCATTTTCATGGAATGCTATGTTATGCATTTGATGAGAAATACTTGCATCATACTGCTGATCATCAGAAGATAATATCTCAGGCAGCGGAGAAGTTTTATCGCTTGCCAGTGTTAAATGTCGCCACTAGAAATTTAACATAAAATAGTTTTCATTTTAAAGAAAATGTAGGAGATATCTTGAAACTATTTATTTCTTCAGTTCTAATTAAAATTAATTCCTCTCCTTTTCAACTTACTTGTACAAAATAACTCAATCTTGATTATTGGCACACACCAGGGATAATATTTTATGAGTCTGTGAATATGTCTTAGTTAATCGAGCACAGCAGTAAAATATCAAGGAGACTTTTGTGGAAGGTTTTTCACTGAAAGGTAAATTTAGAGGCTAAATAATTCTGTACTAAAAAGAGAGTACATTAACCATTCCTATTACATGCCAGGTAAATTAAACAGATATCTCTGAGAGGAAAAATGCTCACTCACCATGTACTCAAAAATGAAAAACAGCTCATTGTTTTCTCTGACAACTTCCTTCAACTTGACTATGTTGGGATGATTCAATTTTCGAAGGGCCTGCAGAAACATTAGTTATTATTATTGATATGATGCATATAATTTTATACCACAGTATTCTGTAATATCTGAATTACCTTAACTTCCCTAAGATTCATGCATTCTTCCCAATAGTAGAACTTCCTCTTCATTTTCTTAACAGCAACCTGAGATTGTGAAAACCAAAACTAAAAGCATTATGCTCCATTGATCAAGGAAAGCCCAAGGAGCTCCTCAAGCAGCCCCCCCACTCCGAGACCTTTATATGTATAAACATAAAGTTTTCAAAGAGCATGAAAGTCAATCAAATGAAGGCCTGAGAGGAAGCCAGAATGATAACCATACAATAAATTTCCTAATCCCAACCTACAGGGCAATAGATGTCAAATACGGCACTATGGTTTCCAGAACTGCATGTGAATCTGTTCTGTTCCGAAAGAATATTTCTGACAAAAATATAACAGGAAAAGAACCCAAAAAGCTATGAAATCTTAACACAGTCAAGCACCCTCAAATCTTATTAAGACTCCAGCAATGGCATCACATGCCCAAAGCCAGCAGATGAATGTAGCAAGCACAATCCACAACTTTTGCTGCTTGATTAAAAAATATCATTATAATGTCCAGAAAGAAAAGGATTTTGCGAAACCAGATAGGTGAAAAAGCACGTAAGTTGGTGTGATAAGCTAAGTCATGTTGTTTCTTTCCAAGAAAAGGTCCCTTACGGTTTCACACGTCTCCTTGTTAAGGGCCTTATAAACGCTGCCACAGGTGCCATCTCCAAGCTCTCCCAAAATTTCGTATCTGGAAGATAGACAATCAGGTGGATAATAAATCAAAATATATGTTAGCAATATCAAACTTAAATCAGTCAGGAGCAGCAAACCTTTCCATTTTTCGTGTTGCGGCAATGACAACTAGCACTTTCTCAAGGGACTTCTAAAATAGACAAAAAGCAGATCTCTACACCGTCAACGCAGTGCAGGCCACTATTTTGTGAACACTTGCTGGGGTTATTGAGTCGCACAAAATATCCAATCTCATGAACATTGGACTTTGCATTGGAATGATTGAGCATGAAGGACAAAACCCCCAACATGCTGCAACTTCCAACTAGCACACTTGTACAAGATGCATCCAACTTAACACAAGATCGATCTAATCGTAATTTCTTCACATCCTTCGATGGTGGCCCATTTAGGATGGCGAAGCGAGCTGCAGGACAGAATTAATCTAATAATTAATTAATAATTCAAAAAAGCAAGGAGGCATATATGAGGCGTAGGTTAGCAAGAATCTGCTGTTTTACTTTCCTACGGGTCCTTCACTCTCCTGGCCAATACCAAGATTCATTCTTTTTCGCTTTTCTTATACATTATTTTCAAAAACAGAAATGCAAATTTAAGTTTTATAGAGAGAAGATCCCAAAACTCTGGTTACACAATAGACTAAAGATAAACAGAAAATCAGATAATCTTTCGGAACGACAAATGACTGTCTCTTATTAATCCGTGTGTTTATTCTGCCACGCACGATTAGAAAACCAAAAAGGAAATGAGGATCCTATGTCTGCAATAGAAACATCCGATTCTGGACGCATTCACCACGCGAAGCAGAGGAGGAGGAGAAGCGGCCCGAGAAACGCAAGATTAGTCCTTGGAAGGCAAAAACCGTTTCGAAATCCGGAATCACGACGAAACATTCATCGAGCTACAATAAATGAACTCATTTTATAACTCCCCTCCGTCAAATTAAAATATTTTTCTATTTCAACCTAAGCCAAAACTCCGGGATTCAATCAAATTCCTCGACCCTGTTCTCGTCGTCGGTTCCTTATCTTTCCCCAAAAGAAGCAGCTCGCAGCAGAAGACTCCAACCGCATTATAACACAATCGAGTAATAACCCGAACAACGTAACCTCGCCAAAGCCAAGAAAACGAAAGACAGATGGAGAGGCGGAATAGCATAATCAAAAAGGATTATCCGCGAGCGAGAGGCGCCGAAGACCAGGAGATCAATAAAGCTCACCATTGATTGGAAGGAGAGGGAACCGAGGCCGGGGAATCTGACGAACAACCAGAGAGAACAAGAACGCCAATGCGTGAAACCATTCAAAACGAGAAGGAAGGAAGGAGAGAGAGAGAGAGAGAGAGAGAGAGAGAGAGAGAGAATTAGAGTGTGGATGAAGCCATTGAAGAAGAAGGATTCCGCACCAAAGGAGAAGAAACCAAAGAAAACTTCAAAAATAAATAAATAAATAAAAGATTTTAATAATTCGGGGACTATTTCAATATTTGAAAAAAGAAATATAAATCGGGATAGCTTGGTAGAGGTGGGGGAACGCAGGGTGGGCCCCACGTGGCAATAAAGTATTACGTGACCCCTAATTACGCAATTGTCCCTGGGCTGCGTCGTTTATTTCGGTGGTGCACCCGCAATGACGATATTGACCCCCTGGGGCTAAGAGCGGAGATGCTGGTGCCATCGGTTATTAGTGATCTAGTGTACGGCCTCAATTGTCAATCCGTTTGGGGCCCCTATGTTTTGGGGAAATTTCAATTGGGACCCCTGTCAGCCATTTTCGCAAAGCAACGCATCGACCTCAATTCATGCAATTAGGTCCCTCTATGCTGACCAAATGAGCGTCATTGAGCCCCATGATCCATTCGCAGTGTGGGGAACTGGGGATGGCAGCGACTTGCCTGCCCACCTAACGTGCCGGATTTTGCTGATACAGGGGTATCTTTGAAAGAAGAAGTGAAAGATGGGGAAGATTGATAAATTGGACACAGGGAAGGGCGATTTAGCAAAGGTCAGGGTTTCGACGCCGAAAAGAGTGAAATGGAGAGAGATTTGACAAGAAACCTCGATCTTCCTTTTGGCATGACCAATTAGACCCAAAAATACTGGGATCAGGCTTTTAGTATTCTAAAGCATGAGTTTTAGTGGTTTCTTTTTCTTTTCCCTTTTCCTTCCAAAAGTGCATTTAACACTTTAATATGAGGAGAGAAACGAGTTTAGGTGTATGCAAGATAATTCGTAAAAACAACGTAACTGGATCGATTCTAGATCTAAAGTTTCAAAATCGATTTGGAGTCCTATCCAATCTGTATCCGCCCATAACTCGACCAATACCAAATAACTCGTAGAATAGGACATTTTCAATGGTTCACAACAACATTTACTCGTCACTCCTTGGATAGCAAGGATCAAATTAATCAATAAGCCAGACAGAGGAGTAAGTTTGCCATAGGCTAGTTGGAGACTGCTCCTTATTTCAATAGTTCCAAAATATGACGGTCGTTACGCATGCATGAGAACATATGATCCGTAAAAAAAAAAAAAAACACGACACCTGTACAAAGTCTTATGGCAGTACAATGATCTTACCGGTGGCGCGACCACTGAAAGACTTCGCCCAAGCATCTTCCGCTTTGCTCAGCGGATGCGTCGAGTCGATGAAGGTCTTGAGCTTCCCTTCCTTGACCAACTTAACCAGAAATTCCAGGTTGTCACCTTTAAGTATTGCCATCATTGGCACGAGCTGCTTCTTGGAGAAGGTGAGCTTCTTGAGAGCAAAAGTCATCATGCCACCAACGCTCGGAGTGAGATCTATGACTTTGCCATGGTCGCTCAGGTTCGGCTCGAAAACTGACCAAGGGAAATCTTCTGCGCAGTGGACCACAAAGTCGTACTTCTTACCGGACGGGCTCTTCAAGGCAGCTCCCTCCGGGGTCTTATAGTTGAGGACCTCATCGGCACCGAGGCTCTTGACAAAGTCGATGTTGCGAGCCCCGCAAGTTGTGGTCACGTGTGTGTTTCCCAACTTGGCAAGTTGAACTGCATAATGGCCAACGCCACCTGACGCAGCAGTGATCAGGATGTTCTTCAGCGGCCCACTACCGTCAAGCTTTACCCCAGCAGCTTGGGTGAGGGCCTGGAGCGCAGTGAGACCAGCCATGGGTAACCCTGCCCCTTCTGGGGCTGATACTTCAGGCGGCCTTGCCACCGTCAGGCTCTCCTTTGCAACAGCGAACTCGGCTAATCCACCACCTGCCTGTCAGATCATCATATGAAAACACAGAACAATACAGCATCAGCTGGCCTGAAGAAACGTGTATGAGTTCACAATCTGACTAGGAAAGCAGTTGGTTATTCCAAGAATGATCTCAATCGGTGAAAATGTTAGTTTAGTTCCAGTTTGGGATCGACCATTGAAGCAACATACAACACTCGTCAAAAAGATGAAATGCAAAACATGAAGGATGAGCATTACAAGGAGATTGAGCGTAGCTATGACTTTGTCGCCGGGTTTGAACTTCTTGACCGCTGGTCCAACCTCAACAACCTCTCCTGCTACATCAGTGGCTGCAAAATGAAGGCAAAGAGATGAAAGATACGCAGTTACGCTTAATTAAGCCCATATGCTTAACAAGATAACCGGTCCATTTAAGAAGCTCCGACCATGAGCACGCTATAAGGCTAAAAGAAACATGGCCATCTCCAAATCATTCACATTAACACCACGAATAATGATGTCCTGCCCTCAAGACCAGACCAGATAATCTAGTTAGCAGCATTCCCAACATGGATCCAGCACATGCACAAACTCACAAGCATTCCCCTGCACTCGCACGTTCGGGAAGCAACCGACCATTATGGCAATTGCACATCATTTAAGATGGCTCATACCCACGGTTTAGATAGGGCAAAAAATGACAGACACGAATACTTGAAGAAGTAAAATATTCTGCATGAACTGGTTCTTATTAACATTCTGTAGTCCACGAGATAAGTGATAGAGCGGACAATAACATTATAAATCGGCCCAAAGTAGAGAGAGAGAGAGAGAGAGAGAGAATATGAATATCGACATAGTGCAATTATATTGATTATATTGCTATCCAAGCAAACACGAACAATCTTAAGTGATGGCTCTTCACCTAAAGATCCATAAACCCCCAAAACCATCAAATTTATTCTCAACTTGAGAGCAATTTCCAGTTTTAACAAAATACCAGGTATGTGAGGGAACTTGCGAGGAAGAATTGGTCTCATCTTTCCATTCTGCATTTTCCAATCAAAGGGATTAACACTAATCGCTTCTAGTTTCAGCAAAACCTCATCCTTTTTAGGTGCAGGAACTGGTACATCCAAATGCTGCAAGAAGCACAAGAACAGGTATCATGGCATGTAAAGCAAATAAAAACGACAATGAAATGCAAATAACTTGATAATTAAATTTCTTAGCACGTATCCACACAAAGAAGAACAAAGGAGACATTTGTAACATCAGATCCTATGATTAATGCCTGTCAGCTCAAACAAAAACTAGGAAAAAAATATCAATTATGAAGAGGATCACTCTTTCATTGTTTTATGCTTACCAAATTTCTGCCTTTTCACATTCTAAGGAGCAACACTCCAGCCAACAGGTGTAGGGACAAAACACTTAAAAAAGAGAACTAAAGATTAACACCCAAGAGTATATCTAACATATATAAGCATCAGTATACATCTGTCCCCGAGTTCTACCGATCTTCTTTGTGATAGGAGCAGATCAGATTCATGAATCTACACTTCAAATTATCAAATAGACACTCCTGTCAAAAACTTATTTTGTTTGCTTCATCATCGATTTCCCTCAACGCCAACACCCAAAATCTTGATTAGGTCCAGTCAAACAGGACCAAGAATTGAGAAAAGAAAAGGCTTGGGCCAAAAAGGACTCAAATAAGATGCGAACGATTTCATCAAACACTCAATCCGGGAAACAGATAAAGAACTATAAGCTGGGGGCTTAATTTGTGCCACTTTACTCATTCTTACGTCAAAGCTCTGATCATATCCTTGCATATTCACTAAAAATCAAAATCTATAGCGGAATAAGAGGTTTGCTCTGCTGCGCGAGCAAAACCTGATCGTGCCCCGTCCCTGTGCATGCTCAAAAGTCATAATCTTGATAACATCATCACTCAATTTTAAGCGTTCCGTATTCTCAACTGTTGACGCAATTGCTAAAGAGAACAAGTTGTTGGCTCAATTAAATAATGGAACAGAAAAAGCTAGCTGAACAAGTCTCAATATGAATCCCAAGAAGTCCACCAAACAAACATTCCCAAAAACAACATACGGGAACACCAACGCTTCTTCCTCTGTTTACTATGGAACAGCAGAATCTAGAAGGCGGGGAAAGGCTGGCTTCGACATTCTCACTGAAGTGACAAAAATCCATCGACATCATTTAGTTGTCCGGGAACACATAAACACAGTACGTCCATGCGAACTTCATCATGTCAACACGCGCACGTGCATATGAATCGCGAGACGGTCGAGAGCCGAAACATGCGCACCTTCAACCCGTCGGGTCCGCCGCCATAAGATTTGTAGCCGACCGCATGCATCGTCTTCTTCTTCTCCGCCATTTTCGACCCGAAGCTCCTCGAATGGAGGGAAGATCTAGAGAGAGAGAGAGAGAGAGGTGGGAAAAGATCTTTCGCCCAGAAGATTTATCTCCGGCATTAAATGAGACCCGGAACCGTCTGGTCAAAGACGTACACGGACTGCCTGCCGGGGGTTCCCATTTCCGAATGACTGCAATGGCCTTACTTCGACGGGACAGTTTTCACCGACAGTTTCCCACGGTCTGCCGGTGAAAGGTTCGGAGAGGGGAAACGAAACGATGGCGGCATCGGGATTTGGTTCTTCGTAATCTTGTGTAAGCTCGTGGAGGCAGAACGACAGCGCAGGTGGAGACGGAAAGCCGAAAGTGGACCTGGCTCGAGCACGCTAGCGGAGAACGTTCAAAGAATCACCGAATGTTCTATCCTTGCGTTCTGCCGACCTCTCTCTTGATCAGGTCGAAGAAGATCATGATCGGACGGCCCCCTGGACCGCCGGTCGTCCATCGTCGAAACCGCACGGATGCGACAAGAGAGAACTCCATGCTCCATGGGACACGACAGTCACGAAATAATGACTAAGGATGCTACCGTTCATATACTCTTCTGTGTATATGTTATTGGAATGAAAATTTCATATTTAACTAAGAAAAATTACGTTAGCACGATAAAAGAATGTTAGTAAGTAAAGTAAAACACTTAATATAAAAGGAAAAACCTTATAAAACGGAAATAGTTATAAATAGCTAGACTAGCGTGCGTGCATTATGACGGTCCTCTTTTTTTGTCGCCAAGAAATTTATCAAAATACGTTAAAACCTATATTTAAGATGCACAAACATTCGCAACAATTTACTTATTATCCCTTATTTGCTTCAGTCTTTCTAAAATTTACAATTTCAGGACAAAGCTCCATCATAAGCATTCGATTTGATTTCTCAAGATCGAGATGTGAACACTTACCATTAGAAATTAGAATTGCTTTGGGGGAAGGTACATGACGTGGCCCCACGCCACTCATATGGTGCATTGCATTGCTTTTTTCCTTAACCCATAGTTTCAATGAGATTAAAATGGGGGAAAAGGAAAAGAGATACTGAAAATAAAGAAAAGAAAAGGCTTGCCTCGAACCGACCTGAATCGCCGGAATCGGACAAAAACAGATGAACCATAACAAGCCACGTCACCTCGTTGACTCAGTTGAGAAAGAAAGTATGCATCGGCAAGGTTTTACATACTTTTCCCAGCATTGTATTTTATCTTTTTGTGGGAAAAGTGATCACATCTGCTGTACAGATATGCAAGGCACCTCTCCCGTTTCACCGTAGGCTGTGCAAATGAAGAATCTCTTCAGCCAACGAGAAGTGAAAGATATGGAAGCCAAAGTTGCAATTTGGTTATTAATCGGGTTCACATGCTTAACAAAACAACCGGCCAATTATGAAACTCAAAAGAGCCGAAACCCAATTGTATCGCTTACGAGATTGAATGAACCAAAAATATTTTGTCATCCATAAAATTGTTTAACTCTAAAGGGTTTGTTTATTTCACAAAAAATAAATAATTTGTTATTTGCATCACTTAAAAAACGAATAAATGAAAAGTAATTTCATCTCTGCCATTTTCGATCAAGAAGCTATCCAGAAGAGGAGTGATTTGCAAAGAATCACGACTTCAAATGACATCTCCGACAAGATACGTGGCCACATACATGGCTATTTGCCACGTCCCGATGGCCAAGCTCTCTCGTGTATAAACTTTTCCGCATAGTATTGGAACGTTCGTCACATGGGAAGCTTGATAGGAAAAAAGTCATAAGATGTGTGGTCAATGGAAAAAATAACAAAATGAAAGGCGCCATTTATTTCGTGAAAAATATTTTTTGAGAAATCATATTCCCCATTTAAAAAAGATTGAGTTAACTGAAAAAAATAATGCTTAAATTTAGGAATCCCAATCTTTTTCAAATATATAACTAGATAATAACGTTTCTACAAGATACTTTGCATTTGAGCATGTGAACCTAATATTTATTCTTGGGCCCTTGGCAGCGGGGCCAATACTGGAGGCTGGAATCAGATCTATCAAGGTCAATAATGGGCAAGCTTCAGTCTATCAAGGCAAGGCTTAAGACTCTAGTGCTCATGCTTGAGACTCCAGCGCTTTCGCCTAAAGGTAGGTCTCTCGTGCTCGGTCCATCTAGGACACCGATGTCGATGTCCGCTAGCATCGATGCCGGGCCTAAAGCCCTACGCTTGGAACTAGTTCCTATTACTGGAGCCTGGGTCTATTGAGATTAGGGGCTAAACCTTGGCACTTACTCTCTGGTCCATTGAGATTGGGGCTTGGGCCTGAGATTAGATCCATTGTGGATCCGTCAAGGCTAGGCCTTGGACCTTAACGCGCACTTGGCCTTCATGGACCCAAGCGCGAACATAAACACTAGAGTTTTAAGTCTAACCTCAATAGAACCAAGCTTGGGCATAAGGGGACCCAATCCCAAAAGCTAAGGTCTAACGCCCGGCCTTAATGGATCCAAGCTTCGTTTTTGTAGACTTGAGTTACGGTGCCATGGAGCCAAGCATTAGGCACGTGGTTCTCATGCGCAGCTTTGATAGACCTAATGCAAGTGCCCATGCCAAACTCCCTGATCGCGTCGCGATCAAGGAGTTTGGGTGTTTCACCATGCATGCTGTTAGTACAATGAGTCTCTTTTTACAAAAAAAAAAAATCCAAAAAATTCAATATTTATTGTACACCGGTCAATTCATTTGACGGTTTTTTATATAGTTTATTAATTTCAATCAGAAATTGCTAATCTAAAGCCTTCCTACGTGAGACACGCGATAAAAGAATTGGAAGCGAAGGTCAACCAGACCTCAAAACTGATTTCTGCCAATCGAGCCAAAAGTAGAGGTGAAAAAGAAGAAATGATTCAAAGAGAAGAACAACACACGGACAAGCATTTCATTATGATGTAAGAGGCTGCGTTCAAGGTGATATCAAACTTTGCACTTCCCAGTAATCTTTCTAAAGAAGAAAATGAACAGAGACGCTTAATAATATTCACAGCAAGAAGAAATACATTATCAAAGACAACACCCATAAAGAGCACCAGCGATTAGTCCCTATGGCTCTACAATTATCTTACCAGTGGCGTGACCGCTTATAGACTTTGCCCAAGCATCCTCTGCTTTGCTCAGCGGGTACTTCGAGTCGATGACGGTCTTGAGCTTCCCTTCCTTGACCAGCTTAACCAGAAATTCCAGATTCTCACCTTTGGGTGTTAGTAGCAATGGTACGAGCTGCTTCTTGGATAAGGTGAGTTTCATGAGAGCGAAAGTCATCATAGCGCCAACGCCTGGAGTGATATCTATCACCTTGCCACGCTCGCTCAAGTTTGGCTCGAAAACTGACCAAGGGAAAGCGTGTGCGCAGTGGACCACGAAGTCATACTTCTTGCCGGATGGGCTCTTCAAGGCAGCTCCTTCCGGGGTCTTATAGTCAAGAACCTCATCAGCGCCAAGGCTCTTGACAAAGTCAACATTGCGAGCCCCACAAGTTGCGGTCACATGTATGTTCCCCAGCTTTGCAAGTTGAACAGCGTAGTGACCAACTCCACCGGAGGCAGCAGTGATCAGGATATTCTTCATTGGCCCGCTACTGTCAAGCTTTAGCCCAGCAGCTTGGGTGAGGGCCTGGAGAGCAGTGAGGCCAGCTACAGGCAACCCTGCCCCTTCTGGGGCTGACACTTCAGGTGGCCTTGCCACTGTGAGGCTCTCCTTTGCGACAGCGAACTCAGCAAATCCACCTCCAGTCTGTCAGATTGTCATATAAAAGCACAGAACGATATAACATCAGCCGGCCTGAACTAGCATGTCGGAGTTCACAGACTGAATAAGAGAGCAGTCAGTTATTCCAAGAACTCTTGCAATAAGTGAACAAGTTATTTTAATTACAGTTTGTGATCCACCGACAAAACACAATCTTATCAACAGATATAATGAAAAAACATGGAGGATGAGCATTACAAAGTGATTGAGGATGGCCACGACTTTGTCGCCAGGTTTAAATTTTTGGACTGCTGGTCCAACCTCAATAACCTCTCCTCCTACATCAGTGGCTGTAAAATGAAAGCAAAGAGACAAAAGATACCAAGTTACACTCGTATTGAGCACATATGCTTAACAGAAAAACCAGCCCATTTATGAAGCTCAGAGAGTAAGTGCACTAGAAGGCAAAAATAACATGTTTACCTCCAAATCATTGATACTAAACGACGGAAATGAGGTAGTGCCCTCAGACCATCCCGAATAATCTAGTCACAACATTCCCAATACGGACCAAGTACATGCTTGCGTGCGCGAGCATTTCCAGAATGCACACGCATTCCGGAAGCAACCAAACAATAAATCATTGGAAATGGCCCACAGCCACATTTAGATAGGGTAAAACAACAATACATGAATACTTCTAAATAGTAACATTGTCTGCATAAAAAGTTTGTCGTTAACATATTGTAGTCCACAAAATGAAAATGGCGTAGTCAACTCTGAAGCACAATAGATTCACCAAATCAGTGATAAACCGATTATATTGGCGCAAAGTTAGAAAGAGAAAAGGAAAAAGATCAAGGAGGATATATTGCAACCACATTGACTATATTACCTACCCAAGCAAGTATGAATAATCTTCAAGAAATGGCTCTTCACCCAAGAATTCATACATAATGGAAGCCATCACTCTTCCTCTCAACAAGGGAAAAAAAATAGCAATTTCCAGTTTCAAAAGAATACCAGGTATGTGAGGGAACTTGGGCGGAAGAAGTGGTCTCAGCATTCCTTTCTGCGTTTTCCAATCAACAGGGTTTATACTGATTGCTTCTAATTTCAGCAAAACCTCACCGGTCTTAGGTGCAGGAACGGGTATGTCAACATGCTGTAAGAAGCACAAGAGCAGGTAACACGGTATGTAATGCAAATCAAAAGCACAAATGACACACAAATATCTTGACAACCCAAATCACATAGAACGTATCTACAAAAAGAAGAACAGAGAGGCCTTTAGCAGATCAATCAGATTCTGCGCTTAATACCTGTCAGCTCACGAAAGAACAGTAACATCAATTAAATTGGAAAAAGAGCACTTTTTTCACTGTTTTATGATACCCAAATTCCCAACTTTATGCAGTCTATATAGAAACACTCCAGCCAACATGTATTGTGACAAAACACTTAAAAGAGCAAGAAATTTTACATTAACTCACAAAAGTAGATCTAACATATATAAGCATGATTATACTTATATTCGCGGGTTCTACCAGTCTTCTTCTGGAATAGGAGCAGATCAAATTCAGAATTAGTCTTCACATTATTCAATAGATATTCCTGTCAAAAACACATTCTGTTTGCTTCGTCATCAATTTTTCTCAACACCAAAAAAAAAAATTCGTGATTGGGTCCAGCCACACAGAACAAAAAATGAGGAGAGAAAAATGCTTGGCCTAAAAAGGAACGGAAGAATATGCAAACGTTATCATCAAAAGGTCAACAAGGAGTATGGATAAACGGGACACGAGGACTACAGACTTGGGGCTTAATTGGTGCCACTTTTATACACTCTTATACCAGGACAATGTTCTATAGCATATATCTAATCTGTTTCCAAAGCTCTGTTCAAATAAAGGTGTGGTCGATCAATGGATATGCAATCCTTACATATTCATTAGAATCAAAATCGGTGGCAGGATAAGCGGTTTACTCAATCCCGTGAGCAAAACCTGACTGAACTACGTCGCTGCGCTTGTGCAAAAGTCAAAATTTTGTCCATGTTCTATGATTACCACTCAATTTCTTACGTCCCGCGTCCTCAAAAGCAGAGTCAGGTTACTTCTAAAGATTTAAAAGAAAAGGGAGGTTGCCGGCTCAATTAAATAATGGAACAGACCAGGCTTGTCAAACGAGTCTTAATTTAAATCAGAAGGAAATCCGACAAAACAAAGCTCCCAAAACCAACAACCGAGAAAACCGAACAGCATCTTCCTCGGTTTTTTCCTTTTTCTCCGAGCAGCAGAATCTAAAAATCAAGAAAGGCCGGCTTCAACATTTTCACCAAAGTGACCAAAACCCATTAACAGCACAAGTCATCTGATAACACAGGAATATGATTCGTCAATGCAAACTCCGTTACTTCAAGGCGTTTACGGTCCGGTGCTAGTTTCATATCGCGTGAATATGCATGCGTGTGTAAAGAGATGAATCGCGAGACGATCGACAGCCGAAAACATTCGCACCTTCAAGCCGGCCGGTCCTCCGCCGTAGGACTCGTACCAAACCGCGTGCATGGTCGGCTTCGCCTCTGCCATCTTTTGATTCCCGAAGCTCCCCAAATCACGTGAAGATCTGGAGAGCGAGGGAGCGAGAGGTGGAAGATGGCTTTCTCGCGAAAAAAGGTTGTTTTTCGGCCACGAAACGAAACCAGGACCCTCCGATCGGATGCTGGCACGTATAAATAGCCGTTGATTCTCTTTTCCGAATGACTGGAATAGCCCCGCTTCGGTGGGGGCGGTTTCCCCTGATTTGTACGCGTGGGAAGGCCCGCAGAGGGGGAAACGAAGCGAGGGGCATAATCGGGATTTGGGTTCCCTTATCTGATGAGCACATCGAGGAGGATGAGAGCGAAAGGCCGAGATGAAAACAAGGGCGTCGAGACGATAGAGAGAAGCCTGATTTGGATCCGCCCGTGGAAACTATGAACTATGAGTTAATCTATCGATCATAGAAAACATAAGAATTGCTAATAATTTGCTAGTCTTTTGGCCCCACACGAGACCGAGCCGAGCCGAGCCGAGCCGATTTCGATCTAAAGAGACGACTTGTATATGAATTGGATGTGCGATAATAAAAATAAGGAAAATTTTCAATTAATTTTAAAACCTATCATAGGGATGACAATTTAATAATTAGCATCTCAACTTTTTTAATCTAGTTTTAAATCTTTTCATAAAATTGCAATGTCGTTCTTTTGGCTCTGGTGACGATGTGCCACACGAAACAGTTGGCAATTTATTGGACTGCTATTTTTAAGGATTTCCAGCAAAAATATATTTAAAGGGTTATATTGGAATTTCGCATGGATCTTTAGCACAAAATCGGCAAAAGAAGAAAGAAAAAATTTAGGATTGAATTGACATCAGCACAATAAATTTAGAATTGATTGGGTAATTCTTTTGATAGAAAGTCGATTCCTCAAACCATCAAGTTTAGATAATTCCCTATTTGAGCTGCTCATTCAAAATTTAGCTTGTGTTTTACCTAATCCTTGATATTATAGATATACTTTACAAGTTGAGCATGATGTGTTGCGTGGGCTTAGTGATTTGCATATAATACTTGATGTAGCAGGCCTTCTTAAAACTCTTGGTTTTGCTGGGCAAGATGCGCTTCATTGATCCGAGGTTTATCCACTAAACTGGACTTCCTTTGCAATATTAGAGCTCAACGAGAATGATAAGAGTCTTTTTGTTCAAACACCTACCGAAATCGCACACAAAATATTGAGTCACTGTTCAAAAGCAAACCCGATCTAAGTGTTATGATTCTTAAATTATCTTCCCAGTGGCGCGACCACTCTGATGGACTTGGCCCAATGACCTTCAGCTGTGCTCAAAGGATGCTCCGAGTCAATGAAGGTATTGTGCTTCCCTGAGCCCAAGTCTAGGTCCCCGACGCTTGGGACCCCCGGTGTTCGCACTCGACCTTGATGGACCTAGCCCTAGGCACTCGGGTTTGAGGCCTGGTCTCTATGGACCTAGGCATGGACAATGGCACTGAAGTTTTGAGCATTGGAGTCTCGATCTTGAGCATCGGGATTTGGAGCTAGGCCTTGATGTACCCAGGTACGGGCATCGACATTAGAGACCGAGCCTGGCCTTGATGAACCTAGACTTGGACTCCGGGGATCCAGGGTCTGTCCTTAATGGACCCATGCTCAGCTTTTCATAGACTTGAGCTAAGGTGCTAGGGAGCCAAGCATAAGCATTCTGTTCTTAGGCTCGGCTTTGATGGAAGTAAGATCAATGCCCATGCCTGTGCTCAAGAGCTTGGAATTCAGGCTTGAGACCTTGGTGCCCATGCCAAGTTGCTAGTTGTCACTAACACTTGAATCGTGAATGTCTATCTATGATTTGATTTTACTTACCGAACGGCGAAAAATATTTTTTAATCCATTTTCAGGTCTCAATCAAATAATAGAAGATATTGTCATTTTTCTGAAAAATAACTTCCTATCGAACATTATCAAGAAATGCTACACTTTTGGCAAAGTAGACAAAGTATCGATATCCATATGTAAGATGAGAGAAAGCAAAATAGATTAAATCACAAATTCATTATGCAAAAGTATAGTCAATGTAACAGTGGCAAAATTATAGATGGTTCTAAGAATCGAAAACGACAATGAAAGTTCGATCAAATTTGAAATAGTCTTTTAATCATCTTCAGATTTCATAGAACTTTTTGTTAATATATAATAGCACGCGACTGTCTTACCGTTACCTCTCGAAAGCACATAAGAGGTTCTCTTCGTATTGACGTGCACTGCCACATGGCACATTCATACTGTAGTGATTATCAACATAAGCATAATTATTTTTTTGTGCATCGCTTCTTTGAGATCTGTATTTTATCCTCTAATGAATTTTTCTTTGACATATGATATGTTATACATGACTATGACCAAGACCCAATATGAAAAACAAAAATAATCCGAAGAATTCACATTATGTTATGTTTAGACCGAGTAAGCTTAAATCGAATATAATTCGCTCACAATTAGACTAAAATGAATAATAATGGTTCGCCATCAACACAGTGGGCCTTATTTTCCCAAAAAAGTTATCCAAAAAGTTGTATATCCATTGCACAACGATCAATTCATCTAAACCTTTTAATGATTTTCGATATTATCTTTTTCGGTTAATTTTTAAGAGAATTTTATTGACTTTGACGTCGGCCATCTTAGCGATACATGTATAAGAATCAGGAGCGAACGTCAAATAGACCTCAAACTGTTTTCTGTCAATTCAGCCAAAAGTACAGGTGGAAGAAGGAGAAGTGATGTAAAGAGAAGAACACACGCACAAGCATTACATTGTAATGTAAAACGCTGCGTTTGGAGTGATATTAAACTTTCCACTGTCCAGAAATCTTTCTAAAGGTGAAAATGAACAAAGACGCTCGACAACATACACAGCAAGAGGAAAAGCATCATCATGGACAACACCCGTAAAAGCGCCAGCGATTGGTCCCTATGGCTCTACAATTATCTTACCAGTGGCGTGACCACTTATGGACTTGGCCCAAGCATCCTCTGCTTTGCTCAGCGGGAACTTCGAATCGATGACGGTCTTGAGCTTTCCTTCCTGAACCAACTTAACCAGCAATTCCAGATTATCGCCCTTGGGCGTTACAAGCAATGACACGAGCTCTTTCTTGGAGAAGGTGAGTTTCTTGAGAGCGAAAGTCATCATTGTGCCGACTCCTGGGGTGACATCTATGACCTTGCTACATTGGCTCAAGTTCGGCTCGAAAACTGACCATGGGAAAGCGTGCGCGCAGTGGACCACGAAGTCGTACTTCTTGCCGGATGGGCTCTTCAAGGCTGCTCCCTCCGGGGTCTTGTAGTCGAGGACCTCGTCAGCGCCGAGGCTCTTGACAAAGTCGATGTTGCGAGCCCCACAAGTTGCGGTCACGTGTGTGTTTCCCAGCTTCGCGAGCTGAACCGCGTAGTGGCCGACGCCACCTGAGGCAGCGGTAATCAGGATGTTCTTCAGTGGCCCGCTCCCGTCGAGCTTTACCCCAGCAACTTGGATGAGGGCCTCGAGAGCAGCGAGGCCGGCTACGGGTAATCCTGCCCCTTCTGGTGCAGATACTTCAGGTGGCCTTGCCACTGTTAGGCTCTCCTTTGCAACGGCGAACTCAGCAAATCCACCTCCTGTCTGTCAGGTTATCATAAAAAAGTACAAAATGATACAACATCAGCCGGCCTGAACTAGCACATAGGAGTTCACAAATTGACTAAGAGAGCGATCGGTCATCCCAGGAACTCTCGCAATTAGCGAAAAGGTCATTCTGATTCCAGATTGCGATCCACCATCACAGCAAAATACAATCTGATTTAACAGATATAATACAAAACATGAAGGCTGAGAATTACAAAGTGACTGAGGACGGCTACGACTTTGTCGCCAGGTTTAAATTTCTTGACTGTTGGTCCGACCTCGACAATCTCTCCTCCTACGTCAGTGGCTATCAAATGAAGGCAAAGAGACAGAAGATAGGAAGTCACATTTATATTCAGCACATATGTTTAACATGGACCCAATACATGCTCTCGCCCACACACAAACACAGGCAACAACATTCCGGAAGCAACCAAATAACCAATAATTCAAAATGGCTCACATCCACAGTTTAGATAGGGAAAAACGAGGACGCTGGCGAATACTTTTAAGTATTAAAATTATCTGTGTGAATTGGTTCTTGTTACCATACCGTAGCCTACAAAATGAAAAGACCATACTCATCTCTTAAGCTAAATAGATCCACTATATCAGTGATGAAGTGGACAAAAGTACGTACCATCAATGAAATGGCCCAAAGTTCTTTAAACAAAAACCAAAAACAGATGAATGACGACATAATGCGACTGAATTGACTATTGCCCACCCAAGCAAATATGAACAAGCTCAAAGAAATGACTCTTCACCCAAGAATCCATACATTGTGGAAACCATCACGCTTCCTCTCAGCAAAGGAACAAAAATAGCAATTTCCAGTTTCAACACGATACCGGGTATGTGAGGGAACTTGGGAGGAACAAGTCTCAGCATTCCTCTCTGCATTTTCCAATCAAGAGGGTTTACACCGATTGCTTCTAGTTTCAGTAAAACCTCGCCCTTCTTAGGTGCAGGAAGGGGTATGTCAACATGCTGCAGGAAGCACACAAACAGGTAACATGGAATGTAATGCAAATCAAAAGCACAAATGAAAAGCAAATGTCTTGACAACCCTGGTCACTTTGGTCGTATCTACACAAAGAAGAACAGAGAGACATTTATCACATCAATCAGATTCTGTGATTGATACCTGTCAGCTCACGGAAGAACAGAAAAATAACAAAAAGATCAATTAAATTAGAAAAGAAGCAATTTTTTCACTGTTTTATGATACCCAAATTCCGAACTTTATGCAGTTTATGTAGAAACACTCCAGCCAACATGCATTGTGACAGAACACTTAAAAACAAAGGACTTTCTATTAGTCCACAAAAGTAGATCTAACATGTATCAGCACGGTTATGTGTCTATTTCCGGGTTCTACCCGTCTTCTTCTGGTATAGGAGCAGATTAATTCAGAAGTAGGCTTCGCATTATTAGATAGATGTTCCTGTCAGAAACTTATTCTGTTTGTTTCATCATCAAATTTTCCAGCAAGCAAAAATTGCAATTGTGGCTCAATTGCTAAGGAACGAAAGAATATGCAAACCTTTTCATCAAAAAGTCAACGAGGAAGATGGATAAACGGGACAAGAGGACTATTAAGCTTGGGCTTAATTGGTGCCACTTTTATTCACTCTTATACTGGGAGAGTGTTCCATAACAACTATCTACTCTGTTTCCAGAGCTCTGTTCAAATAAATGGGTGGTCGATCAATGGACATGCAATCCTTACATGTTCATTCAAATCCAAATCCGTGGCAGGATAAGCCGTTTACTCTGTCCCGTGAGCAAAACCTGACTGTTGGCAAAAGTCAAAATATTGTCCATGTCTAGCTTTACCCCTCAATTCTTATGTCCCGCCTTCTCAACTGTAGAGTCGATCACTACCAAAAGGGAAAAAAAAAAAGACGGTTGTCGGCTCAATTACACAATGGAACAGCACAGGCTTGTCAAGGAAGTCTTAAATTGAATGCGAAGGAATTTCGACAAGATAAAACTCCCAAAACCAACATGCCAGAACACTGAACAGCATCTTCCTCAGTTTTTTTTTTCCACAAGCAGCAGAACCTAAAAATCAAGAAAGGCTGGCTTCAGCATTTTCACCAAAGCGACCACCACCCATTGACAGTACAAGTCATCCGATAACACAGGAACATGACTCGTCAATGCAGACTTCGTTACTTCCAAGCATCTACGGTGTGGCGGTAGCTCCGCATCGTATATATCTGCATGCGCGTGTATGGAGATGAATCGGAGCCGAAAACTTCCGCACCTTCAAGCCAGCGAGTCCTCCGCCGCAGGACTCGTACCATACCGCGTGCATCGTAGGCTTCGCCTCTGCCATTTTTCGATTCCCGAAGCTACTCGAATTGCGGAAAGATGTAGAGAGCGAGATGGCGAGAGAGCCAAAGGTGGCAGAAGCTTTTCTAACGAAAAACGTTGCTTTTCGGGCACGAAATGAAACCGGGAACCGTCCGATCGAAGGCGAGCCAGTATAAAAAGCCGTTGACTCTCTTTTCCGAATGACTGGAGTAGCCTCGCTGCGGCCGGGCGGTTTTCTGGAATTTGTGCTCGTGGGAAGGTCCAGAGAGGGGAGACGAAACGAGGGCGTGATAGGGATTTGGGTTCTCTCATCTCCCTGGCGTTGACAAGCATGACGGCGAAAGGTGGAGACGAAAGCTAGTGCGTCACATACCAACACACCCAGAAAACTACGACTGCACTACCAGAGATGAAAGCAAGCGCCTCGTACCAACATACTCAGAAAACTACGACTGAACCACCAGATAGAAAATGAGAAGGGATAATGATACCGATAGTCAATTAATAGTTTTTAAACTTTTAGTTTGTTCGGTGCAGTCTTGGAACTATAAACTACCGTGCAATGTGATTCTCCAATTTTAAATTTATCCAATATGATCTTTGAATTTTTTGTGCATGTACAATTTAGCCCCTAAATCATAAAAAATATTCAATGTTGTTATTAAACTGAACATGTATCAAAAGTATAATGGCCACATTGAACATATTAAAAGTTTAAATATCATGTGTTTTATTTAGCCAAATTCAGAAATTATTTGTGATTTTTTTTTCAAATGGGGAAAAAAGAAGACATCCACCTAAAAGACATAAAGAAGCTTGATTTGGATCCATCCGTGTAAACTGTGAAGGATGACTTAAGTATTTATCATGGAGAACATAGGAGTTGCTAAGAATTTGCTAGTCTTTTGGCAGATCTATGTATAAACTAGACATACCATAGAAATTGGAGAAATTTCCCGTACAATCTTAAACATATTATAGAAATTTCAATTTGATTCTAAATGTTTCATTTTCACATTCTAATGTAGTCATTCTGTCAATTTTACCGAAAATTGTTGACGTCGTAGTGCACCACGAAGGACGGTTGGCTATTACTAGACTGCCACATTAACGATTTTCAGTGAAAATGTGCTAAAATAGCTATATTGAAATTTTAGATAAGATGTAGGAACAAATTGACATACGTATAATGGGTTTAGAATTGATTGGGTAACTTTCTTGACATGAATTTGACTCCTCAAGAAAAGAAAAGGAGAAAAAAGAAAACACTAAAAAAATCACAATATTCAAGAAAAGTTGAAAAATTATCCACGGCATTGACTTTTGGTTAATATTAGCCGGAAGAACTAAGTGTCAAAAGATTTATCACTAAATTGGTATGATTGAAAGATTTAGAATTAAACTTGTCAAGCATAAATAAAATTTAGGACTAACGTAACATAGTGGAAATGTTCAAAACTAAATTGGCACGACTGTAATAAACTTAGGACTTTTTCGATACTTTTTCCCTATGCAACACTCTTGATAGTCCAGAGTAAATATGGAACAAGATCACATTGAACTGTGATTTGTCTTTTAATGTATAAAACCTCAGATGCATGCGCCAAAGTTTAGGCAAGATGCAAATATAACAAGTCTCTCTTGAGATCATTACAATTTCTTTTTATTGAAAAAGAGATATCATTTCATTAAAACCAAGCCTACCTACAAGAGTAAACGGTATCAGAACACAAGATTTCCCAACAAGGCGAAGGGGGATTAGTAACCTATTTTGAGGGGAGGGTCTTACAAGTTGAGGCCTTTACCACCCAGTTTGCCAGTCTATTTGAGTCACAGGAGCAAATGACTAATTATAGACTCTTAAAAAGGGTCAAGAGGCCAATATAATTAGCGATAAGTGGCTCAACATCCTGGGGATAGAGGGAGGAATCTTTCAATCAGCTTAACAAAGTTAAACAATTAGACTTCGGCATTATCTTTTGATGAGGTCGATCAGCAAAGTGGCGGACGACATAGAGATAGGCCAGGGTTTCCAGTTGAAGGGCGGACAACGCAGAATTCAAATGCAATTCTTACAGTTGATTACTGTTGAAAAATCGCTGACTTGACTATTTATGTAGGGTGTTGTTTCAAGAAAAGTGGTTTACATCAATCTGTCATGTAGGATGAATGGCGATGACCGGATTCCATATTAGCGACTTTCGACGATAATTGGTCAAAATAACTATATTTGAATTCACACGGATGTTTAGGAGTATATTTATGAAATTTAAAATTTTAGAACTGGATTGACTTTTGTGCAACAGGTTTAAGATTTTTGGTAATTATTCTGGACATATGTCTAAGGTTTCGTTATAACTATAAGGTTTTGGGACTGCAAAAGTGAACAAACGCGGCCTCAATGTCGTGTGAATCGCATGGTTCAAGTGAAATTCCACTGTTCAAAAACAGACCAGTACTTGGCCTCAGGGCTCTACAATTATCTTGCCAGTGGCGCGACCGCTGATGGACTTGGCCCAAGCATCTTCAGCTTTGCTCAAAGGATACTTCGAGTCGATGAAGGTCTTGAGCTTCCCTTCCTTAACCAAGTCAACCAGATATTCCAGATTCTCTCCTTTGGGTGATAATGCCAACGGCACGAGCTGCTTCTTGGAGAAGGTGAGCTTCTGGAGAGCAAAAGTCATCATGGCCTTGACACCCGCGGTGAGATCTATCACTTTGCCACGGGCGCTCAAGTTCGGCTCGAAAACTGACCAAGGGAATGCTTGCGCGCAGTGGATCACGACGTCGTACTTCTTACCGGTGGGGCTCTTCAAGGCAGCTCCCTCCGGGGTCTTATAGTCGAGGACCTCATCGGCGCCGAGGCTCCTGACAAAGTCGATGTTGCGAGCCCCGCAAGTTGCGGTCACGTGCGTGTTTCCTAGCTTCGCGAGTTGAACAGCGTGATGGCCAACACCACCCGAGGCAGCAGTGATCAGGACATTCTTCAGCGGTCCGCTCCCATCAAGCTTTAGCCCAGCAGCTTGGATGAGGGCCTGGAGAGCAGTGAGGCCGGCTATGGGCAGACCTGCCCCTTCCGGTGCTGATAGTTCAGGCGGCCTTGCCACAGTTAGGCTCTCCTTTGCGACGGCGAACTCGGCGAATCCACCTCCTGTCTGTCAGGTTATCAAACAAAGGCCGAGAATGACAATAACATCAGCCGGTCTGAACTAGCGCGTACTGAGTTCTCTAACTGACCAGGAGAGCAATCAGTTACTCCGAGAACTCTCTCAAACGTTACAAAAAAAGTCATTCTAATTCCCTTCTGTGATTCACCATCGTAGCAACACCCAATACCATTCAAAAGACAAAATGCAAGAGATGAAGGGGGAGCATTACAAAGGCATTGAGGACGGCCACGACTTTGTCGCCAGGTTTAAATTTCTTGGCTGCTGGTCCAACCTTAACGACCTCCCCTGCTACATCAGCGGCTGTAAAATGGAGGCAAAGAGGCAAGAGAAATCAAGTCACACTTATGTTCAGTGCATATGCTTTGACAAAAGAAACATGCCCATCTCTAAATCATTCCCACCAACACCACAAAGCATGATGTCCTGCCATTGAGACCGTACCAAACACAAAATATTGCAATTGCACATCCTTTAACATGGCTCGAACCCCCGGGTTAGATAGAGAGAAGATGATGACAGACATGAATGCTTTAAGTAGTAAAATGGTCAGCATGAATCGGTTCTTGTTAATATACTGTAGTCCACAAAAAGAAAGCGACGCAGTCTATATATATCTTAAGCACAACGGATGAATGAGGACATTGTGCTACTAAATTGACTATATTACCTAATAAACATGAACAATCTTTAAAAAATAACTAAACTCCCCGAGATCCATACATCGTTAAAACCGTCACACTAACAGGGAGGGAAAAAAGCGATTTCGTGTTTCAACTTGATACCAGGTATCTGAGGGAACTTGCGAGGAAGAATTGGTCTCAGCTGTCCATCCTGTACTTTCCAATCGAAAGGATTTATACTAATCGCTTCTGTTTTCAGCAAAACCTCGTCCTTTTTAGGCACAGGAACCGGGACATTCACATGCTGCAAGAAGCGCATAGAACATAGGTAAACACGGTGTGTAATGCAAATCAAAAGCACAACCGACACTCAAATAATTGACAACCCAAACCACTCAATGCGTATCTACACAAAGAACAGAGGAACTGCGTTTAACATCAGTCAAATTCTAGGATTAGTACGTGACGGCTCATGAATGAACAGAAAAATAAAAAGAGATCAATTAACTTGAAAAAGAGCAGCTTTTTAACTGTTTTACAATACCCAAATTCCAGACTATATGCAGTCTATGGAGAAACACTCCAAGCCAACGTGTACTATGACGAGACACTTGATCTTACGTTAACTCACAAAAGTAGATCTAATGTATATAAGCATGATTATACGTCTATCCCTGGGTTCTACTGGTCTTCTTTTGGTGGATGAGCAGATCGAATGCAGAATTTAGACTCAGATTATTGGACAGATATTCCTGTCGAAAACATCGTATGATCATTGATTTTTCTGAACACCAACAACCGAAATTGGGATTGGGTCCAGTCACACAGGACAAAGAAGCGGGAAAACAAAATGCTTGGCCAAAAAAGTACCAAAGGCTGATGCAAACCTTATCGCCAAAAGCTTAATAAGGATAACAGATAAACGTGACAATAGGGCTAAAGGCTGGGGGCTTAGTTTGTGCCGCTTTGTTCACTCTTACATTAGGAGAACGTCTTTTTCCACCAAACTAAAGTCCCCATAACCAACATTCGAGAACACTGAACAGCTTCTTCCTCTGTTTATTTTGAAACAGAAGAATCTACAAAGCAAAAAAAGATCCATTGACAGCGCAAGTTGCCCGAGAACTCGTAGACATTGCTTGCACTTCAATACATATACAGGGCTGGTGCTGGTTTTGTAATGCATATGTGTGCGAGTGTGCGCGTGAGAACTGCGAGATGATCGAGGGAACCAAAACATTCACACCTTCAAGCCGGCGGGTCCTCCGCCATAGGACTCGTACCAAACCGCGTGCATCATTGGCTTCTTCTCCGCCATTGCCTATCCCGAAGCTCCACGGGTTGTGTGAAGAGCGAAAGATCCAGGGAACGAGAGGGGGAAGAAGCTTTTCCGCCAGAAGACCTTCCTCGGGCACGACACGAAATCCGGGAACTCTCCACTGGAAGGCGAAAGCTTATAAACAGCCGTCCATTCGATAGTCTCTTTACGTCGGTGGAACGGGAAGCGTTGCAACGGTGCTTGAAACCTTCGGCTGTAGAGATAAATCATCAGCGCAATTCCTCATCGCATCTAGCTTTCTCGAGTAGGCATCTGAGGTATGCGACGCTTGTCTGACTAGGTTGGTCCAGCACCCTTCGCTCGTGGGCCGGAACCTACACCGTCGAGTCTCTGTCGCTCGTGACGAGGCGACAGCCATACTATCGTGATGCTGCATGCTCTAGTCGTTTTCAAGATGTGAAGCAGACGATAGGGGTCCATTGACCCCGGACAACTTTCATTCTCGGGTTGTTGAATCGCCGATGAATTGACACCCGCCGCCCCTCCACCGCGTAGCCCAACATTAGCCGTCAGACGAGTTCACCGTCGAGCTAGGTCTGCATCGCGAATGGCTTGACCCTGACGGAGTAGCGAAATAGCCGGGAGAATGGTACACATACCCGGAAGCGACAACGTCATGGTCGATGGTCTATGTTACATTCGATCATCAGACTCCGATAACGACTCCCTTGATCCAGATCTATCTAGCACTGTGTACTCATCTTTCAAAACCTGCAGTTGTTAACACAAAGCCTTCTGATTTTCAATTTCAATTAATCACATTTTGATAGGCCTAGTTCTCTTAATAAAATAAATAAATAAATAAACCTTGCGCTTTAGTATCATCTCAATTCTGCCCCAAACTTTTCTTTTCTTTTTTACCTAAAAATAAAACCTCAAACTTTAAGTATAGTCCAAATTTGCTTCAAACTTAAAAAAAAAACAAGTTTAAATTCAGTTCCAAATCTGCTCCGAACTTTTTTTTGTCAGAAAGAAATTACCAATTGTAACTTTAATTCTAAATCTTTTCCTGTTAGCCCACCGTTCAAAACTCGACATTAGTAAACCGTAGTTTCTCTTATTTTCATATTAAAGAATCATTTCATTTTTTAGATAATTTTCTGCGTCACCTTGCTAACGTGAATTTGTTATCGATATGAAAGTACCATGGCGATTTTCGGAAAGAGAATTTCCAGAGGTAAAATTTGAGATTAAATTGAAAGTGTTTTCACAAAAAAAAATGTGGAACAAATTTGAGAGTTGAGTTAAAGTTGGTCTTTTTATAAACAAAAAATAGGTTGGGACAGCATTAGAATCGGACTTAAAGTCAGGAGCTTTTTTTAAAAAATAGATGTAAGATTAGAATTAACATTGAGGTCTTTTTTATCCAAAAAGAATGAGAACCCATTTTGATCAGATTTAATATGGTCCACAAGCTTGATGCTCGTTGATAGAACCGAGTAGCATGAAATACCCACGCCCTATACAAGCTCCTAGCGGGCCCCCCGGCTATCTTGTCTACACAATAATGAACCGAAACGAGCCAACATATCCTATGACGTATCAATCGGGCCATTTAGGCGGCTATGCTTGAATCAATAATTTTCCGAGAGCTTAGGTCTGAACATGTACGAATAACCAATCAAATGAAACGAGGAAACGGGAAATAAAAGTGGGGAAAAGGAAATTCGTGATGTAACGCAATCTCATTATAAAACCCTCGAAACAATTTGAGCGATTAAGCGCTTGATTTCGATTCTGACACATCGCGTGTTCAAATCACGACGTCATCCGCTTGTATTGATCTTGAGGGGCCGCGCTTGCCGTCCTGCCGATGGACCCTTACTTAAGATACATAAAACGGGATGGTTTGTGTATATCCATGAGGATCAGTCAAGCCGTAGGGTTTGAGCATCCCATGCCTTGTAAAAATATCGGTGTAATTTGTCAGGAGTAAGCTCATAATTAGGAAAAGTGACGTCAGGGACTTGGTAGTGCGCAGAGGTCAATGAAGTGGCTGGGCCGAAATGAAACACAGTTGGGGTGTCTCGGGAGCCCAAAGCTGCTTTTCCACTTAATTGGGCCTTCTGAACTCCTCAAAGCCCATCTAAACATAACCCAAAATGAGATTTGCAGCAAGGAGTGACCCATGTCCATGCTGCGGAGCTCAGTAAGATGCGAGCCCAAGCCCCGGGTTGACGAACGCGAAATCATTTGCATTCGGCGGAGCAGAAAACGGGGCTGGTGCTGGCGGTTGGTCCCATGCACAAGTCCGCTCCATAACGGCTGAACCAATCCATGGGCTACTTTTGCGTAGGTGCGAAGCCTCTTATAGGGGAATGGGCTCATGGATGAGGCCCAAAGGCCTCTCAAATTTTAGCGGGAAGCCTCTTTTGTGGGATGGACGAAAGGCCCCGAAAACATGTCGGGACGACACGCTAATCCCAATTCTCGAAAAGGGTTCGCAATCATGTCCCTGTGTCCAAAAACGACAGTGTATTTGAACGGAGTAATTAATTAAATGGCCTCGTTAGCTAATGGATTTCGTGGCATACGCTATCTGGAACTTTTGCTACTTTAGTGCCTATGATTATCATCACGACGTACCCTGATTTCTGTTTTCTCGAGAAACTATTGAATAATGAACTCCAGTTCA
This sequence comes from Melaleuca quinquenervia, assembly GCA_030064385.1. Classification (NCBI taxonomy): domain Eukaryota; kingdom Viridiplantae; phylum Streptophyta; class Magnoliopsida; order Myrtales; family Myrtaceae; genus Melaleuca; species Melaleuca quinquenervia. The sequence continues at coordinate 3,660,851 of CM057728.1, read as the reverse complement.
CTCTGATTATAATAACTTGTCGGATTTTCGTAAAATGATTCTAAGCGATGACCTCTCGAGAGATGAGAGGATTGAAGAATCGAGGATTGGTTCCGGCTAAAGTTCCATGCAAGATAAACGTGGAAACGAAGGAATCGCGCGCAATAACTCCACGTCGGTAATGAGACAACAAATCTTAATCGATTCGACAGCCATGCGTGTCTTCGGTCCGATGCTTTTGAAGATACGAATTGTGATGGCAAACAGAGCTCCCATTAAGAACGCAATACATAAATTGGCCCCACTCGATATGGGACCAAGGAGGCATGGCTCGAGGTTGTCCCGTTCACACGATCTCCTTGTATCCATCTTGGTTTGCATGCATGCAAAGGCAAAGCAAGTCGGTTGCCCGAGCTAGGCCGTCAAGTCCTTAATACGTCGAAACCGACCCCTTCAATTTCGAACCACCTCGAAACCAAAAAAGAACAAAAAGAAGAAGAAGGGAAAAACACTAAGCATCTTTAATCAATTCGACGGTCAGATGTGCCTTTGCTCGATTTTTTTCCCCCCAGGAGATATACATGGAAAATGTGACGACAAACGAGCATTACGTTTTAGAACACATACATCAATGCACCTGTGTCGCGTTCGCATTTCACTGTGATCATCTTCGTTTGCGTGCATACGAAGGCAGAGCAAATTGTGGCAAAGCCACTGCCGACCTCGCCTCTGGCCAGTTGCCTGTGTTCGACGGCTTGCCAGAAGAAGAAGGAAGGAAAGGGACAGAAAAAAACAGAAAGCGTGATGACGAACAAAGCTCGCGTTAAAAACTCAAACATGGGTCCCGTTCACATGCGCTAGAGGTAGGGTCCCGTTCACATGCGCTTGTATGCATCTTCGTTTGCATCCATGCAAAGGCAAAGCGAGTTAATTGCTCGAACCAGGCCTTCAAGTCTTTAGTGTGTTGAAGCCGACCCTTTTGATTCCGAAGTACGAACTACCTCGAAACCAGAAAGTTACAAAAGGGAAAAAAAACACACCAAGCATCTTTAGAAGGAGAAGAAAAATTGAAAACAAAGGATTGCTAGGGATGTCAAAGAGTTTTCAACTGCTGAGCTTTATTTAATTACCTAATGGCGCCCACTCCCACCGGCACGAGAATCCACGGCGGCGGTGAATGGCCGTTGGAGAGCGTCTCGTGCTAGCAATGCCATCGCCGGCGGTGGAGACTAGGACAGTGGCCGTTGTGCGGTCTTACAACAGCAGTTGCAGCGGCGAATTCCGGTGATGTCTCATTGGTTCGTTGGCGGGTGCATTCCTATGGTTTGCGAAGCAGAATTGGCCAAGAGAGAGGAGGTGGGGCTGATGGTGGCGTTTCACCTTCGGCAACGGATGTCCCAAACGAAAATTGAGCAATTGAGAGTGAGATCAAACGAATTATGTATGTGTGTATCGATTCATTCTGAGTAAGTAGACACTCTAATTATGTATGTGTGTATCTCTCGTTAATTTCGTCTATTAAGCATGCCGTCTCTTGTTCCGGGCATGCTTAATAGATTTGTTGGTTTCGCAACTGGTCCCCACCCTAAGTGAGGGAAAAGAGAAAAGGATAGATGATAAGACAAAGAACATGTTCCTCAAAGATGGGACAGCCTAAAAGCAAACGCGTCTCTCTCAGATCAGATATTGTGTGATCCCGATGCAATAATATCCCGTGAGCGAGGACGGGGCCCACCCGTCAAGTGTCTCTCCAGAGTGGGGGAGACGGACCATCTAAAATTTGTCCCCGTCTCTCGTGCATTAATCAATCCCTTACCTGATGATTAGGGCCCACAAATGATATGTTATTGATTCTATCGGTCTCTCGTGTTTTCTGTATTTTGCTTGGTCAGAAGTGACTGATTCTGTCTTTACCTCTAATTAATTATATCCACGATGGCGCCGATTCCTTTGAAGAGATCAATGAATAGATAAGAGTTGATCATTCGTTCCATTCTCAAAGCATCGGGACCCCGAACGCAGAAAAGTCCCCTCGAAAGAGATAAGCACGGTACCGTAACATGGATGGTGAATCATGATATCTGCAGCAAACCAGTCTGACAAAAGAATCGCACACAATCTGCGGAAGCCAGAGATATTTGCGTTAGTATCATGGCAACGCCGGTCAGACAATATATCTCCAACACAGAGAGATATTTGTGGGGGCGTGCTTACATATGCCTTGGCCTTTAGAGCCGAGCAAAGGCAGCCACCAAAAAAGCCGCGCGAAATTAGTGTCGCAGGGGCAGTTCTTCAATGACATCTTGAAAGTTTGAGAGAATCGACGAAGCAAAGTTAATGGGCCAGGCTATGTTGGAAGGAAGAAATTGGAAACGAGGCAATCACGTTTGATAGCTTCGTCCCGACAAGAAGACGAGTCTTAATCGACCTGACCGTCATATGCGTTCTTGGTCGATAATTTTTATACGTAAAAGCTCATAACGAGAGATATAATGGCAGTCGGGTATCGGATAAGAAGGGGCAGAGAAAGCGCCCAAAGTCAATGAGCTCGATTGATGTTTCCACGAGTCATGATCTCGTGTTTGGAGACGGCAGATTGGACTTTCAACAAGAGACGGCGGATCTTCGTTGTTTGTTTCCTCGAGCGGAGGGATTACTCATCTTCGAGGATCATACGTGGGTGTCCTCCAAGCTCGGTCGATAGATTTGTCAATCAGGAAAAGCTCCAATCCTAAGTGAGAGGAAAATGGCAAGTAGAACAAGAAAACTAAGAAGACGAAGGATCACGGTTCTTAAAGAGGTGACTGCTTAGGAGGAATATACGCCTTTCTTGCGTATGTACCTGCCCATCGCTCCTTAATTGATGGCTTGGGCCGCAAAGCATTCGGGTGATGTTCTCCTCTTTCTCTCTCTTTTGTTTTTGTCTTTTGATTGAAAGCAGTCGATCCTTTCTTTTGAAAGAGTCATCGACCGTATATCTATTGAATTGTATCTACGGCGGCACGGCTTACTTTGAAGAGATTCGTGAGTAGACAAACTCGGTAATGCGTTTTAATCAATAAAGCTTGGGGTCCCCCATCGCACAATAATCGCATGGAAGAGACAAAACACTGCCCCCCATTTGCATATTTATAAATGATTTCAAAAATAATATTTTTTAAAAGTAATTATCCATATCGCTTGTGAGAATGAATGCACGGAAATCATTCTCATTATTTATAAAAAAAAATTTAAAATATTGGTAATATTATTGATTTACGAAAATATTTTTTTGAACCATTCATTTGTCAAGAAATGAACAGAACCCAAATGTGCAAAAGTCAGAGACATTGTGTCGGCACCGTGCCTATGCTTATCATACAATTTCTCCAGGACAGGGAGATATTTGTGCGGGTGTGCTTATATATGTGCTTGGCCTTTGGAGCAAAATGAAGGCAACCACCAAAAAGCCACTCGATATCAGTGTCGCAGAGACACTTCTTCATTCCTATTCCTTATCCTTCTTCTTCTTCTTCTTCTCCTTCTTGTTCAGGAGCGAAAAGGAATGGTGGGGGAGGGCCATCCTCTGTTGAGAGGAGGAAGGAGAGGGAGAAGATACAGCCATGGATTCTCCCCAGCTCAGATTCAAGCTCTTGCCGCCATCTGTGAAACCCTAATCCCTTCTATCTCCCTCGACTCCATAAACCCAAAAACCCCCCGTGATGATCAGGCTCTGCATGCCTTCTACAGCGCTTCTGGGTCTCAGCCTCCTGTTCCCGATGAGGTCAAATTGTTTCTCTCAACTTTTCAATCTTCATTCAAAAAATGGAAATGAATTGATTAGCTATACCTTTTTCTGGTTTTTAGCTTCCATGCAGCATATAACCCTAATTGAAAACATGTTTAGTGGCTAATTATAGCCACCCATAACTTTTTAGGCTCGCAGTTTTTTTTTTTGTCCCGTTTTCTTTCCCGATTTTATTGGTTGTTTGATACTGGGCCCGACATATCTGATCCTACAAAGTAGGGGCAAAATGCACTTTTTTTCGTTTATGGCAAAAGAAAATGAAAAAGCTCGAGTCATTTTTGTCTTTTATATCTAAATCATGTTGGTCGAAATACATACTTCCAATCTATCTTTATGTAGTTGCTCCGGATTTAAATATAGTGGCATAATATTTTCAGATCCATTTCCCATATCTCAACAATTTTATTCATCGGTCTTTCATCTACAGTGCAATTAAGAGTACGGGTGAGCATAGTTTCGGGAAAGAATGGGGGACCTAAAAACCGGGCCAATGGGAATTGGTGAGGTTCTAGATTTCAAGATGTGCAGGATAGATCCTCGGTTCCAAAATTCATTGAACCTGTTTTGGCAAGTAGGTTCCAGGTTCTTGGACTTGAAAGATGGACCAAAAAATGGGAAATCTATCTAGGAAAATTGGTAATATATGGGAGTGCATGGTCACCACCACAATGAGAGTAATTATAGCATATATTATCCGTATGAAAATCGTTCAATACATTTATGTAACCTTTTGTATTTTTTTTTCAAAGCATAGGAAGCACTGTTGACATGACTACAATAAAAACGCTTATTTAAACAACATATACCAATGTAATTTGTAATCTAGAAAGCAGAAATTGTTGTTTCTTATGATCCGAAAATTGATTCTGTCTATCTATTAGGTTTTGATTAATGAAAAGTGATTCTATCTATTATGATTGAAAATGACTGCAATCATCTTCCAATTAAGAACATCCAATGTCTTGTTCTTTACAACATCAATCCTGCTTCCTTAAAACCATCTCCAAGGTCGCTTAGAAGAAAAGGTTATCTCGAAGTTGGTTTTTTTTTTTTGTTTTAATTTAAAGCATATCTTGTAAGATTTATAAAATTATATATGGATCATCGAGTTTTCAATATGCTTTTTGCTAAAAAATTCAGATGTTGTGGAACAAGACGAATGCTAGAATTCAAGTCTCCCGCTCATTTAGATCTGCAGAATTCGCCTAGAAAATAACTGGCGTTTCTTCTTTTCTGATTCCTTCCATGATGTTGTAGCGCAGGTTGCAGAGATTTTGACGAAGAGGGCTGAACGCCAAGTTATTGTGATGGTTAGCATAGTTCTGAAGATGCTATCCTTCAGGCTGGGCACCCTCGTGCTATGCTGGGGGTCATGCTTGGCTCCGACATGGCCGTTCATTCTCAACTTCTCCGAAATGCCTGTAAAGAGCAGAGAGAGGGTTCTCATGAACTGGTCGAGACAGAAGTTCGTGGTTCCCTTGAGGGTTGTCTTCGTGATGATTAAACTTTGCTGCCTTTTCATCTTCTTTACTATGGTGAGATTACGTTGTTGTCATGTTCTTTTTATGGCTCTGTAGTTTACACCAAACTATTTCTAAATAACAGTGGCAAATTATCAATGTGCTCTTTAAGTAAGTAGCATCACATATGAAATGCTGAATTAAAATTCAAACCGCAGCATTTTGTGAATTAATTTCTATGAACCGAATTGAATAAAGGGAAGGATTTTATTGTTCCGCACTAAAAAATACTAATCTTTTCCATTCTCGCAGGCTTTAATCTGTGATGGTAAGAAAAAGATCAATGACTCTATATGATATTAATACATCCTATTGGGTTATCGATTTTTATACAAAATTATGAACATTAATTTAGGAGATTTATAAACTTTTCTCCACTTAAATTACCAAATTATTATGAATTACCATCTCTCATTTGAGTGGATCACCATCGTTTATTTGATTTTTTTCATTTGACAATTATTCTATTGGATTACTTAATTGGGAAAAGTTGGTAAGTCACTCAAATAAAAGTTGGTAATTTGCATAACGATTGGTAAATTAAAGGATTTGGTAAGAAAAGTAACAAAGTTGATAAAAAGAATGAAGTTTACCAAAAGAAAGAGAAACTGGTAGTCCAAAAAAAAAAATACTAGTTCGAATAAGAGTTTGAAACGCAAACAGTCCTAGAAAATGGTTGATAAGCGAGGCAAAGAAAAGTGGAAACTAAACAGTATAGTTGGAAATTTTAATAAAAAATTAAATTGAGTAACTTAATGGAAAAATAGATTGTAAGAGGCGTTTGTAAAAAAAAAGGTAATTAATAATAAATTAAAATATATATCATTAAGTAAGTCAAATAAGAGTTGATAACGGTAATTTAAATGGAAAAAAGGTCGATAAGTCATACAACGTTCGTTAATTTAAGGAGTTGATGAGAAAAGCTAATACAAATTAATAAAGTATATTGTTGATAATATTAACCAAGTTTATAGGAAACTATGTGACATAATTTTTTTACCATTTTTTTTAACGTTTATTAACTCTCTAGAAATTCACGACTTTGAAAAATTTTGTTCTTTTTAGAACGGATCGATTAGGGCTGTTCAAAACTTTTGAAGAATAGGGTGCCGCGTTAAAAATCATACATAGGCATTGATTTAATTCTTCTCTTCTTCTTTTGTCTTCCTCCTTGTTTTCTCTTGCAGACAGATGAAAACTCAAGCAACCCAGCATGGGAAGCAATCGGATACCAAGTAGACACCAGAGAGAAACCCAACAAGTCCCATAACAAGCAAGAGAGGCCTCTTCAAAGTGGCCTAGTGGAAACCGTGCATGAAACCGACTCATCCCTCATTCAATCCCTCACCCAGAAGGGACTCGAAGTTGCTCAGATTCCGCAGCACAACGCCTTCAAGATTAAGTGCGACGTTGTTGTCATAGGCTCTGGCTGCGGTGGAGGCGTCGCGGCTGCAGTCCTCGCACACTCGGGCCAAAAGGTGGTGGTTCTTGAAAAGGGCAATTACTTCGTCCCGCAGGATTATTCATCCCTAGAAGGGCCGTCACTGGATCAGCTGTATGAATCTGGCGCGCTGCTCTGCACCGTCGATGGGAAGATTGTGGTCCTTGCCGGCTCCACTGTGGGAGGTGGGTCCGCTGTGAACTGGTCCGCTTGCATCAGGACCCCAAGCCATGTCCTGAAGGAATGGTCGGCGGATCACAAGATAAGGATGTACGGAACACCTGACTATGTGTCAGCCATGGATGCTGTGTGCGAGAAGATTGGTGTGACTCACAAATGTGAACAGGAAGGCTTTCAGAATCAAATTTTGCGGAAAGGGTGTGAGAGTCTTGGCTTGAAAGTCGAAGCTGTCGCCAGGAACTCATCAGAGGGTCATTTCTGTGGATCTTGCTGTTATGGGTGTAGGACAGGGGACAAGAAGGGGACCGATTCGACATGGTTGGTCGAGGCAGTCAAAAATGGAGCGGTCATCTTAACAGGTTGCAAGGCCAAGAAGCTCATTCTGGAAAATACAGAATATGGCGGAAAACCCAAAAAATGCTCAGGAGTGATTGCATCATCTGTCCTCAACAAGGACATTACAAAGGAGCTTCACATCGAGGCTAAAGTGACGATTGTTGCATGTAGCGCGGTCTCGACGCCACCATTGCTGATCTCAAGTGGCCTGAAGAACCCGAACATCGGGAGGAACCTGCATTTGCACCCTTGTGCTTTGGCCTGGGGGTATTTTCCAGAGAACCCAACCGGGATCAAGGGCAAAGTGTACGAAGGAGGAATCATCACTTCGCTCAACAAGGTTGTCTCAGAAACCGGTGCCCCTGTCCCGGCGATTATTGAAACTCCTGCTCTCGGGCCTGGCCTATTTTCTGCCTTATGTCCTTGGACTTCGGGAGCTGATGTAAAGGAAAGGATGAGAAAGTATTCGAGGACTGCCCATCTCTTCACGCTGGTCCGAGACAAGGGCTCAGGCGAAGTTAGAGAGGAGGGGAAAATCGTGTACAATCTAAGCGAATTCGACAAGGAGAATATGAAAATCGGGCTGAGGCAGGCTCTGAGGATACTGATCGCTGCTGGTGCTGAGGAAGTGGGTACGCACAGGAGCGACGGGCAGAGGATGAAATGCAAAGGGACTAAGGAAGAAGACATCGAAGAGTTCTTGAACGGCATTGCCATCAGTGCAGGGCCCACGTCGAGGGAAGAGCTCTGGAGCATGTACTGCTGTGCACATCCCATGGGAAGTTGCAGGATCGGGGCTACTGAGAGAGATGGTGCAGTGGATGAGAGCGGTGAGAGCTGGGAAGCTAAGGGCTTGTTTGTCTGTGATGGGAGCTTAATGCCTACTGCAATTGGGGTGAACCCCATGATCACCATCGAATCCACTGCATATTGCATTGCCAAGAAGATCGTGGAGTCCTTGAGCTAAAAGAAGAAGACCTCTGAACTATGACTGAGCTAAATGATTCATATGCTGCACCTACTTCTTGCTTTTGAATACTAGAATATGACGCTTCCTATATCCAAATGAATCGTGATGTGAGAGGACATAATGTCCAGTGAAAGCTATGCCCACTTCGTCTTTTTAGTTGGAGACGAGGAAAAGAACTTTACTAGTCTAGAATCTTGTTTCTGCATGATGCTTTTTAGAAGTACATGTATTCCTTCCTGTGTCTTCCACAGGCTTCACTGTCTTGGTCCCTATATTCTGAAGCTTTATTCTAAGAAAATCGTGACTCAGTAGGCTTAACGTTCCGGCATCTCAGCAAATTAGGTGGGAATTGGGTGTTAGTTTAGTTGACAGTCAAGTGCAGAATTGAGCAGCCTAGATAAATTCCTCAGCTTGTGACAACGAGCCAGGATAAGAAGACTCAGCAAAACTAGGAAGACCAGTGAACGAGCTCCACACTTTAGTTCTTGAAAATAATTTTCACTTTATTACAGAGGCTGGACTTGGGGGTGATCTCGTTGGATTGACGACTGAATCTTGCGAGAATCAAAGTGAGTCACTCACTTATCTAGTTGACTGCCACAGCCGGTGCCTACTGTTGCCATCTCGAATTGGACATTTTTGGAGCAAAAGGAATCGACTCTACGACCTCCTTATGAAAGAAGCGTATCAAGGGAGCAGGTGGCTGCAACAGTGCGGAGAATGCCATAAGAGAAGCAGACCGACTTCTTATAAGAGGTGACCGGGAATCTGGAATAGATGTGTAGAAGCTGGTAACATCAGGCAAACGAACCAAGCGGACCAAGTACTTGTTCATGCTGCTTGTTTGGACTTTGAACTAATGTCATGTTCTTGGATTCTGGTGTAGAATTCTGTTACTGTTTGTTAAAGGTCTTGATATCTTGGTCATTATCTCTCTCAAAGAGATTTTCCAGGGCTATCTTGAGGTGATCGGATTGGTGACGGAGTCGTATAGCCCGCAAAAACAGAGTATAATTAGAGTCTAGATAGCCGTTTTTCAAGTTCGATAGGCCAGATGAAAGATGTAATTGGGGATTTATTAGGTCAATGATGGTAAATATACTAACAGTTTACAAAAATAATGTAAAGATTGATATCATAAACCGCCATCTGAGTGTTGAATATGAAAAAGTATTGCCATGACACTTTGTAAATCATTTTGCATAAAGGTTATGAAAATTTGTTAGATATTACTTCGTTTTAGGAAGGCTTTCTAATACACAAGTGGCCTTATACACCACTGATTTGAGGGAATGGCTGGTTACAATCTTCACATCAGAGGTGACTAGGGCGTGTGCAAAATTCCTTCTACACTAGCGGTATATGCCCTATTTTGTTCAAATATAGATCATTCTACAACCATCTTTATTCCCAGGAATCCAAGGTAAGATTTCAATGTCAAGAAATAATCAGTCGCGTTTTCAGCAACATCCTCAACTTACAATCCGAAACCGGGGAAAAGAAAAGAAAATGCAGCAGGGCTGCTTGATATGAATTTAAAGAAAGAGTCATCTGAAGATGCAGAAATAGCTGCCTAGCCTGAAAGTAGGTATGGTCTAGTTTGCTTCGAAAAATGGTGGGATGTAGCCGTTGAAACCTTCTAGTAGCAATCTGGAAACAACGTTTAATGAGATGCGACGGCTGATTTCACGTCCCCGTCAGTCATCTAAGGCTCGTCGTGATGACCCAACTACCGATGCAGAAAATCTTTGACCGGAGCTCACCATATGCCATGGAAGTCTGGCCTAATCAGTAATATCTAAGTTGTTCCAAGAAAAATGGGCAATGGGAGGTGAAATGCGCCAGAGTCCTGGAACCGAACAATTTTTATTCAAGACGACCGTGGCGGAAAAACAGAGACAACGGTATCACCTCTTCTAGCCAGTGGAAGTTCTTCAAAGAGTCACTGCAGGAAACTTGCAGGATCCATAACCTATCAATAACAATTTAAGCCGACCGTCAAAATCCATCTACGGTTCCACGCACTGGAATCGTCATATAGCCTCCATCAATTTCATCGGCATCATTGATTAATCGAGAGGGATCAGGGGAGTGGATAAAACACAACCACAGAGGCAGAAACAGAGATCATTGAGGAATATGAAAATTCGATGAAGAAAAGGATGGCACACAATGAGCTGCCAATGTGGTCCGGGAATGACGTTTTGTCTGATCATCCAATTACTTCCTCATTTCAAAAGTCCATTGCCATGACATAAGTTTAGCAAAACATGGTTAAAGAAAAGAGAAAATAGAAGTAAAATTACCGGTATGTGTCCTATGCACTTCACGAGGAAGATAAAATTGTGCGTTAATTCAACTTTAAAGCATACTAATTGTAATTGATTAGCTATACTAACTCATATTGCATCCAATGGGTAACATCATAGCTTGTAAAGTTTTGAGCAAGATTCTCCTTTTGAACTCTTTGATGGTCAATGACGATCAAACTAAAGCATTCCGGACAGATTTGACAAGCATATTCAGAGAATAAATAACTAGATAATTAAGGGAATAATCAAAGGCGGGTTTTGCTTAATCTTACTTGGGTCTTTGATGGTTTGGGTGGCCAGCCCGTCGAAGTAACAAGTCCCGCCCGTCTTCCTGAACTGGGCCCAGTAGGAGCTGAACGCGTAGCTCGCCCGCCGGACCAGCGAACCCTTTCTGTAGCACGCCTTGCCCGGTTGGACCGGCCCGCAGGTCCCGTTCCCCTGCGAGCACGCGTACGACAGCGCCGACCCCAGCGCGGTCCGGTTCGCTCCCCTCGCCACCACGCACCATATCTTCCCCTTGTACGGCTCGTTGTTCGTCGGCGCGGGCAAGGCCCCGTACTTCCTCTCCGGCGTCTCTCCGCTGAGATCGATCTCGTAGACGAACGACCCATTTGGGTACAACAGCCCGAAATGTCGCTCCGTGCCCGGACCCGGCTTCTGGTTCTCGTTGTAGAGCGCGAATATGAAGGAAGGCAGGACCCAACCGGGTCGAGCCGGCGTCCCGACGGCCGGTCGGGCCAAGAGCTTCTTGACCGCGTTGCGGTTGTACGTGGCGGCATTGTAGATGTTGGCGCCGATCTGGTCGCAATCACCAGCATTGGGCCAGCCCGTCTCGGCGATCCAGACCCGGATGTTCGGGTACCCGAGTTTCTTCATCGCGAAGATTACCGCGTCCACCATCTGGTCGAAAAGGTTGGTATAGACCAGGCCCGTACCTGGGTCCGTGACGGTCACGTTCTTGGATTCGAACAATGCGTAGTCGAGGTCGATGTTCTTCGGGTCCTGAGACCAGGGAAAATACGGGTACACGTCGAGGAAGAAGAACGATTTGGTCCGGTTCAAGAACTGCAGCATCGGCTTCATGACACGGTCCGACACGTCGGGCCTGAATGAGCCGCTCGAGGGCGGGTACGACGACGCGAGAACGTCCATCGCTAACGGAGTCCCCACCTTGACCTTGTGTACCCTGTGCCTCTTCAGGGCCTTCTTGACCTTGCGCATCGCGGGCACGAGGTTGAACCAAGTCGTGTTGTCGGCGGAGCTCAGGATCTCGTTGCCTACGAGTAGGTACCGAATCTTGGTCGCCGGGTAGAAGGGCACCACGTTGGACACGACCCAGGAGTCGGCGAGCGTCTGGTTGACGGCGATGGCGTTGATGATCTCGTTGGGGACCATGACCGAGACTCGAATATCGGTGTGCTTAAGGGCTCGGAGAATCCTCGGGTTGGCATCGTAGAGCTTGACCCGCTGGGCCTTAAGCTGGTGCATGATGAGCCGGACCGACCGGGTCGGCGACGGGAGGTTGTTCCCTAGCTGGCCGTAGCACACTCCGACCTGGCTCGAAATCTCCGCACCTGTGAAAACAAAAAAACCCACTAGTGTGAGGCTCGAAAGAGACAAAAAAAAACCCATATCAGCATTGTCGAGATTCCACAGAAGAACAGAGGAGACTCACTGCACAGTGTCACGAGCAGAGAAGAGAAGATGAGCAGATGCAAAAGACCCATTTGCATCGAGATCGACGACCCGGCCTATCTCTAACCGAGAGCCCTGTTCCCTATCTACCCCAAAGGTTGCAACTTTTTATCTTGGGAGGTCAATGATAGTTGAGAAACTGAGAAGCAAGACAGAGACAGAGACAGGGGACTGAGAAACGCTAGAAAAAGGGTCGAGGAGCTCTTGGTGATGATTGGCGATTAGGGATGTTGAGCAGATTATCAACCCTCAGACGTTTCGTCTAAAGCTGCGGAGATTTATAGAGATTTGCCGCGGATTCAATAGATCACCAAGGAGATAAAGAAAGATCCGGGGCTTCAACGAATGTCCGTTTGGGGAGTTGGGACTCGCCGCGGGGAGAGACAGAGAGAGAGAGAGAGAGGGGCTCGTGGAATCAGTCTTTTTTATATTCTGTCGCAGGAAAAGCCTAGGGAGAACGCGAGAGAGAGAGAGAGAGAGGGAGAGAGGGAGAGGGGTGAGGTCAGAGATGGAAAGGGAGGTTCAAGGATGGGGAAAGAGGAAAGAGGAATGCGTGGGGGCCATTCCATTTGGGGTTTTCGCCTTTTTTGCCAGGTTCGCTCTCTCAAACGGTGCGAAAGAACAGCAGGTGGGGACTCGGACCACGCACAGAGAGAGAGAGAAGCGCGCGAGCGATGCCAAAAGAGCGGTACGACTAGCCGTTTCAAGTGGGGACGACAGAGACTCGCCAAGGGTGACATTATTTCTCTTATTGGTTAGGGCTTACGGTTTAAAGTGTCCTCTAGATTAATAATGAGGTTCGTGCAGCATGTGCAATCAATTTTCCCTTCCAATAGATGGATGAGTGCATCGTTTAGTTAGACCGCTTTTGCGGCATGTTCCCTCTAGCTTTGATTGGCTCGGATTATTGTAATGAACCCCGGTGACGTGTCGTTTGTTTTTGAGCCCGTTTCGTATGTTCGTTCGAGAGAAATGAATCGACTTGGGATGTTGAATACTTCACTTCTCTCTAGATTATGTAGAGTAATTATGAGATCTTTGGTGGTTGGCATGCTTAGGGTGCAAATGCAAAAAGTTTCTAGAGTTGGGTCCTTTTTCTCTGGTTTAGAATAGTTGTCAAAGAGATGTGGCTTGAAAATTGATATGATGGTATGATGATTACCCGTTGAATGGATGATCATCCACCAACTTGAGACGACAAAATGAAGTTAATGATATCTTATGCTGACGAATGAGAATTCCTTGCCTAGATTAGACCATCATCATGCGGATCATATGCGAGTCCTTGCGTAACCAAATATGGAGATGGAAAAATCATTAGATACGATCTAGTGAATCCGAATTCACGCGAGCATTTTCTCTAGTAGAGATGGCAAGATACAATCAATATAAAGCAAGGCCATGCTATAATACTAGCAATGTTTCCTTTTGAAATGGGACTAAAGGGATTAGGATGGTGGGAGTTACGATAATTGATGAATACTCCACAGAAAAATTAAATATTTATTGTAACTTTTTGGCATAAAATGATCTTTTGTACCATACTAAACTAGAGAAAAATATAGAAGGTATATTTCACCTGCCTAATACTTTTTCAAGAAACATACCTGTTTTTATCTTTCGGTTAAAAAAAAAACGTATTAGTTTATTGACGAGTTTTTTTTGGACAAAATACGATCGGGATTTTTTTTTCGGAAATAGGTGCAGAACAGTATATTTAATAGTTTTTTTTTTTCCGGCCTTTGTCATCAGGGGAAGATGGCCTCAAGAAACTAATCGCTTCCGATAAGGTCGTGTACTGAGCGAACATCCGCGAGGAGAAGAACAGAGACCTGGTCTGAAGCGGACCTTCCGCCAACAAACATCATCGTCTTCAATGGTGTCGCATGTGGACTCGACATAGATTATATCTGAAACCCAAGATGCTTCATCGACGCGCGAGGTGACAGCGTCTTCTTCCTTCGCACGTCCACATCAAACCCTCCCTAATCTCGTCATTATCGTCGTTATTGTCGTGGGACGGCCCAATCTTCCATGGTAGGGACGAGACAAGTCCCTGATTAGGAGCTGCCCCTGACTACTTGTACAGAGATATCATTACCTGTTTTACCCCTTCGCATCAGAAACAGACCCCCACCCACGTTTACATGTTGTCATTTTCTTGCATCTGTATCTATTATATTACGGACCAAATCTGCAGCAGCAGTTCCCACCAGTTCTTTGTTGCCTTCCCTTTGCTTACAGAAAAACATAAGGTTAACCGCTTCATCGAGATCCTGGAAGAGGCGGTTGATAAAAGATTTGGAAAGGGGGAAAGAAGAAAGCAAGAAAGTAAAGAGAGATGCCCGAATGGCTTTAGAAGAAGAATGACAACCGGCCGAGCCCTTTGCTTTCCTTGCTGGGTAAAAAGAAAGAAGAAGGACTAGGTGGAGAATCGCACTACAGTACAGAGCCTTCATCCTCGTCGTCTTCAGAGAGTAATGCTTGGAAACTTGCGAGATCCATGACCATGACATGCAATCGAGAACGTAACATCCCAAATCCGTTATTTTCCTTTCAACGAGGTATCTCTCGTTTGCAAGATTGAGTACGTGTTGAGATTTCTTGTAAATTGTGGCTGAATTGTTTGACGGAAAATGATTTATCAAAAAATATATTTCTCTCTTTCATGAGTTTGTTGGCAGAAAATTAATTGGTTAAGAAGGAAAATATTTTTTTATTAAAAAGCTCAAGTTAAAAAGATTGGGAAAATGATTTCCGAGATTAAAAGCCAGAAATCGTTTTCCTATTCACGAATGACTTTTCTTGGTTCACATCTTCGATGACTACTACTTCTCCTTTTTCATGAATGCACTCTCTCTCTCTCTGTGGGACTTTAGAAGGTGCATCAAAGTGGCTTATCCTCTGCTCAAAAGTGTTTTCCTCCCCTCTCTCATGGGCGTCAATGTGGCTTCTTCTTCTCTGCTCAACCAAATCAACTATCATTCTCTCTCTCTCTCTCTCTCTCTCTCTCTCTCTCTCTCTCTCTACCGACAATCTTCGATCTGAGTCTTGTTCTTATGGGGAGCTTTTATGGATTTGTTCTAGAGCGTATGGCTGGAATGATTTTTGTGATATCCTCAACATTTCGCTGACCATATGTTTGTGTAAAGTACTCAAAAGAAACTCGATTGCAAAACATTATTGTGACGTCGCTAAAGTAATGACATCACCTGAAAGGAAAAAGAAAGGCAGCAACAGCGATGGCCGGCAGAGGAAAAAAGAGGAAGAGATAGTTCGAAAAAAAAGTAAAATATTATTAAAAATTATCAATACCCCTTATTTATGTCAACGATTTTTTTATCAAAATTTGATACGATAGATTTAATTAATAACATACGAAAAGAATCAAGACTTACTTGATACTATTAAAAAAATTATGATTGAATCGATAAAAATGAATTATGTGAATAATTTTTTGAATAACTTTTCCGTATGTACGGATACATTATTAATTTCTTCCACTTCCTATCAGAGACGAACTCCCGCCCAAATTTCTGTACCGTCGTTTTCTTCCGTTTTTATTTATTTCATTTTTGTCTTTTTAGGTCAGTAATTCAATTCAACGTACTAAATCTGGGGTCAAAAGCCACTGACATGTAGCTATTGCACGGTTCATGTGCATCAACAACAGTTGTCCCCAGTTCTTCCTGACTTCACTGCACGGGAGGACCACCCCAGCCCGAGGAAATTCCTCGACTGCCCTTCATCGGAAGAACACAAACATTCGAGTCCAGCATCAAGATCCTGGAAGGCCCGGTCGATAAAGATCAAGGTAGGGGGAAAAGAAGAAAGCGAGAAAGTAAAGAGAGATGCCCAGATGGCTTTAGAAGAGGAATGAAAACCGACCGAGCCCCCTTTTCTTAGCTTTCCGTATTGGGTAAAAGAAAGAAGATGGGCAGGGAGGAGAACCATAGGACAGCACGGAGCCTTCATCTTCGTCTGTCTTCGGGAGGGTAACACTCGGAAAGCTTGCAAGATCCATGGCCTGCAATCAAGAACATAACATCCAAGTAGCTGTTATTTTCCTTTCGATAAGGTATATCTGACTCCCAAGATTGAAAGATAATAAGTAAGTCTGAAGAATTATTGCGAATTAGGACCGTTTTTGTTTTACCGAAAATAGCTTTTAAGACAATGTCTTCTGAGGAAAATGTTTTCTCTTTGTTGAAAAGCTCAAGTTAAAAGATGGAGAAAACGACCTCCGAGGTTAAAACCCGAAATCCTTGTCCTTCTATATGAATGATTTTTCTTGGTTCGCATCTTTCTTTCAGTCTCCATCTCGGTGACTAATGCTTTTTCTGTCTCACTGAATGCTTTCTCCCTCTCGCGGTGACTTTAGGTGCATGAAAGTGGCTATCCTCTACTCGAAAGCGTCTTCCTTCTCTCTCTCTCTCTCTCTCTCTCTCTCTCTCTCTCTCTCTCTCTCCATACGATCTCCAATACGAGTCTTGTTCTTATGGGGAGCTTTTTCCGGATTACTACTGGAGCGTTGGTCCCATGAAGATGGCTCGAATGATATTCGTGATATTTCTCAAAATAATGCTCACTAAGTATTTGTGTAAAGTACTCAAAGAAACTCGACTGCAAATCATTGTGATCTTGCTGAAGTAATCACATTACAACACATGAAAGAGAAAAAGGCGGCAAATAATAAGCAGAACATCCAACGGAGGACAATATTTACATCATTTAGTTGCTGTAGTAAACTGCTCGAAATATATATATATATATTTGTAGCTATCTTTTAGAGTTGGAGATCCGATGAAGTTCCCCTCCATATTAAGGAAATAGCTAGCCTTCAGATAAAAAGTATAATATTGCTTTTGGCAGAAATAAAAGTAGATTTTCCGTTCCGGACAATCACAAATAATTTTTAATCTATTTTAATATTTCAACCAAATATTAGAAAGTACTACCATTTTTCTTGAAAATTACTTTTGACTACATATATTTTTTAACATTATTTTGGTTTTCGCGAAATAAACGGAGCCTAATTCATATATAATGAAATAAGAATAAATATAGGTTAGTGAGATATATTTAGATTTTTTATAATTTGAGTGGCAAGCCCATTGAGGAAACAACTTACATTCTGGAGCTTGACCATTACGAACTATTGTGTAGCTCCCGTGCCATAGCAATGAATTTGGTGTTGGTTAGGGGTGAGCAAGTGGAACCGCCCGCCCAAGAACCACCCGGAACCAGCAGTTCTCGGATGAGCAGTCCAGTTTCCGGTTCCACAAAAAATGGAAGTGGGAATTTCGGTCCGGTTCCTGGTTCCAGGGGTGGAACCGCCCGCTCGGAACCGGACCGGTACTGTTCAAAAAAAAAATCATCACAGTACACTCTCTCACTCACAGTTACAGCCCACTTCGCTCAAGAGTAGTCTTGAGGTGCATTTTTAGACACGTCCAGAAACTAGACATCCAAGTTTCTGGTTTCTGGACGTGGTGCACGTCTAAAAACTTGGACGTCCAGTGCGACGAGTGGACCGTGGATGAGTGGACGTCCATAAAATGCGACAAGTGGACCGTGGACGTGTAATTATTTTCTGTTTTAGAATTATTTTTTTTCGCGTTAATTGGAACCAGGAACCGCCCGGGAACCGAACCGAACCGGCCGGATCGGAACCGCCCAATCTCGTTCGGTCCGGTTCTCGGTTCTCCATAATAGGGAACTGGTTCCACCGGTCCAGTTCCACTGGTCCGGTTCCTGGTTCCTAGGGGAACCGGGAACTGATCACCTCTAGTGTTTGTGGAATTTGTTTGAAAAACAAACACAGAAAGAAAGAGAATATCACTTTAAATATGAGTTTCCTTTTCTAAAAAGTTGATTGGGTGTGGGCTGGACCCCACCATACTCACGTGTGGGTTCGCGATTTTGGCGCGGGATCAATTCCTTTTACTCTGTTTTTTTAATTTATTAGCCTTTCATTCTGAAGTTCCGAGAGAGAAAAACTGGAGAATTACTTGCATTGCTATCGAGTATTCTTGAAGAGACTTTGTTGCATCCTAGATGATTTTTGCCAAAAGACCATTAGCAATTTCGTGGGGCAAATAGATCCTTAAATAAAGTGATATCACTCCTCAAAGTCTGATATAATTTCATTGTTTTACCTGATTTGAATCCATTATATTTCCAACATTTGGTGTATGACGCACCTCATATGGTCGAAGCGCCTCAGAAATTTTGTTCCCCTGCTAGGATGGAAGATTGAACATGGGTAAAATTTGAAGGTGACATGAACTCAAAAAAAAACTGTGAATAGCACGTCCCCCCAGAAGTCACGATGTTTACATAATCCGAATTTCGCATCCCCCAGGCATTGTGGATTAAATTAGTTTCAAGGATGGAACTTTGCATATCTCCATGGACTGGGGAATCCCACCAGAGAGAGGTGTTTAGAAAGGGTATGGATTCCCTGCTCTTACAGCATGAGTGCTCTGCCCCCTATCCCATCATTCACTTAATTTTCTCCCTCTAAAAAAAGGAAAAAACCCCCACCCCACCTCCACCCATCTCCACTTAGAGCCTCTAAGAGTAGTGAAGCCCGATCCATTTAGAAAAGGACGATAACAGTGGTCTTTAGCATTCAACTTTATTATATACATCAGTTCTATTTTCTTTTTATCGAGCTATGGCACCATTATAATTTAAAGAGAGTTGATAGCTCCCTTTAGTCAGTCTTGACAAGCGATTAAAGTCAATTTCTACTGATGACTGCTTAAAGAATGAAAACCAATGCTGCGCTTGAGAACCTCGGGATGGGAGATTTCAATGGGGACAACCGTTCACCTGCGAGATTACATAATGATGCCCAATCCCTCGAGAGTCGACAGTATACTTTTACTCATGAAAACTTGAAGAAACTACTAATTGTTAGAAAATACACTCTACTAGTTAGTTTTTTCGAAAGCTTTAAAGTAGTATTTGCACCAAAACTTAATCATGTTCTAGACGTGAGTAAGCACGTGATTTTAATGATGAGTGGTCATTGATGCTCACGTAAAATATTATCGTTGACCATAAGAATGATCATCGATATTAATATAAATCGATGATCATGGGATCAATTGTCAATGTGTGATAGTGTTTGGTTTCTTGTTTTCATGATAGAGTTGGATGCCAGGAATATCCATTAAAAGGGGCCGAGAAATCAAATGAAAATTGAATTTTTTTTGTGCTTTTGAACTCAATTATGATATTTAAATTTGAAGTCGTTCGCGAAAAGGGCAATGAATTTGAGCAAATCGTGAAGAAAGAACAAAGTTAATTCAAAGTGGCAACAAATCGGGACAAGAGATCAAGGTGTGATTCTAAGGGGACAACCACTTGGAGATAAGATCATGGCAGCGTGAGAACATGGAACTAAGACTTTTTGGAGATGTGGAAGCATGACTAAAATTACGAAAAAACTTTTTGCAAGTAGTTATGTTGTGAATTTTATGAAAGTACAATTGAGTCCTAAAATTTGTCAAAAAATATAATTAAATGTTAAAACTTTAATGGACCTTGGCCCGGCCTCGATGACAAGCGCGTGGGCCGAAGGAAGAGGGTTGTTCTGATCAGCCTTGGTTCTATTTTATTTTTTCTTCTTTTGGCGGGCCTGAGAGCCCTACGAACAAGAATATTGGGTCGTAACTGTGAACCAGCCCATTCGATGCACGAAAAAGCTCGTGACCTGTACCTTAATTAGGACAAACACCATTTGGCATTTGCCCGTTGAAACTGAGGAAGTCATGAGTATCGAGTGATCATGTAGGTTATGTAAATTCGAGCGGCTCGATCGGAGTCGTTGGGGATCTCTCGACCGTGCTACCCTAATTTGCCACTCGTTCTAAAAATACACGGAAAAGGGTTTTCATGGGCGCCCATGAATGTCTAAGTGGGTCATACAACGTGAAGTAGCGTCGACCGTATGCTCGAAGGTATTGGTGAAATAAGCTTGCGAGTCACGGGGGGATGGCGTATCATCCCGAGTTCCACATAAGAGGGAAACTGCCTAGATTTCTCTTTTTTGGCGTGCGCAAGCTCTCTTGCTAAATGGGTCATCACGGGAAGCGGACATGATTATCTAACTTAGATCCAACCCATAACCGATGATGCCAGCGATAGTTTTCGAGCCCGGCCCGAACTCCGGCCCATACTCTCTCTCTCTCTCTACTTCTCGCCGATCCCATGTTGTTCGTGCATCTTCTTCGTACATTTTCCTCTAGGGGAAGCGATCTCTATGCTGGGGAGACCGTAAGTACGAAATCGAATCTGGTTCGTGAAACCGAGAAGGGAGAAGTTCTTAGGGATGCCATTAATGAGATCCGATGATGCTATTTGTTCGACAAAATGCGCCAGCGACTCTCTCTCTCTCTCTCTCTCTCTCTCTCTCTTGCTCAGTCTTCGTTTTCGTTTTCTGCAACCGCACGTCACGAATAAAATTTTTTAAAAAATAAAAAGAAATTAAAGGAAGAAGATAAAAAAGAAAAAAGGAAAAAAAGAGGGAGCAGCAAAGCTCTCTGGAACCATCCCTCCTCTTCATTCCCCAAAACCCTCGGCTTCGAACTCTCTAGAACCTCCCCTGGCCCTCTCCATCGCCTCCCTCTCGACGCCGTATAAATCTCCTCTCTTCTCTCTCTCTCTCTTCCCCAGGCTTCTCGACGCTACCGGATTCCGCTCGCTCCGCGATTCGTTGCAGCCTTAGCAGTCCGCTGTTCCCTCCCGCGTGAGCTCCGGCGCACATGGCCGACGAGGACTTCGACATTCCGCCCGCCGACGAGATGAACGACGACTTCGACCTCCCCGACGACGATGCCCCCGTCATGAAGGCCGGCGAGGAGAAGGAGATCGGCCGGCAGGGACTCAAGAAGAAGCTCGTCAAGGAAGGGGAGGGCTGGGAGACTCCTGATAATGGCGACGAAGTTGAAGGTGAGGCGTCTTCTCCCGGATCGTTGCTCGTTGGAGGCGTCGCGCTTTAGCTTTGTCGTTTTCGTTTCTGGAAGTGGTTGAGCTCATTGGTTCTTCCTCGTGGTTGCCTCGTTTTCAGTGCATTACACCGGGACGCTCCTTGATGGTACTCAATTCGATTCCAGTCGGGACCGCGGGACTCCTTTCAAATTCACTCTCGGCCAAGGTAAGGTTTTCAAGCCTTGTGCGATAATCGTGGTTGCTAATTCAGCGAATTAAAGTCCTCCTCAGCATGGTCTGCTGTGATTGTGGAAGCTCTTCAGTTGCTTAATCTTGAATCTAATTGGGCTGATAAGGTGAAGTACGTATTTTCTGTTCATCGGTTCTTGGAAATGCGAACGTGTTGCGTTGAGAAATGGGTTATGCACTACTGTCGGGAAACTGGTTTTCTTGATGGGATGTTATTTGCTGATATTTAGTAATGGCGTCCGAATGGAAGGTCCTAGTTGAACGGGTATATGTCTGTGACACGACCTGTATTTGAGAATATCTCAGTCCTTTTTATGGATTCTACACGTGTAACTCTCTGGAGGTCTTAGACTCTCCTTTGACCATTTGCTTTTTGGTTTGGCCACAACGATCAAGAGTTTGCTATTTTTGGCTATGCTATGGTGTTGTGATTATCTGAGGAAAGTCAAAGGGCACGGCTTATCTCTGAGAAGTTCTTTGTTAGCTGACGTGGGTCTATCTCGTGGCTATACCCAGTACTCGATGTGGGTTTTATCTATCGTCTCTAGTGCATGCAGATGCCAAATTTCCTTCTCTACTGTCGTGGTTGGATCGATGATGTCATAAGTTACTGCATTATCATTCTGCAAGCTTCTATAGAAGAAGTGGAGATACTTCTCCATACACTGATATCTTATTAGTGTAAGTAGAACTCTTTGCTTAGCATTTATTGGAACACATCCTTATGTCGGAAGGGCCTTCCTAATTATGGTGGTCATGAGACTTATCTTTATGTTAAATAGTGATTATCAACTTGATGTGTTGCTGAAACGTCATGAATGTTGGTCTGTCACCACTGACATATGTGCATCAGTAGTTTTTCTTGCTGCACATGGAGTAGAATATTAGTTCCTGTGTACATTGAAAATAGATGTGTGTCCAAGATTCGAGAGTTTCCTAGCCTGGAGGTCAATCTAGTCAGTAAATATGACTTGCGGACTAAGGTTCTTGTGCACTTTGTTCTTGAGTAGGTCTGGGGATGGTGAGCATCTTATATGGATGTTCTGCTATTCATTGATTCATTCTTATCTCTTTCCATCATTCTGAAAACTGGTCTTGTCGTGCTGCAGCTTTCTTTGATATCTGTGGTCTTTTTCTGGTCATATAACGGTAAGCTGGTTGGATGATGGTGTTCGTAGTGCATCGTTTGTTTTTGCATTGTTTGCGA
The DNA here is from genome assembly GCA_030064385.1 of Melaleuca quinquenervia. Classification (NCBI taxonomy): domain Eukaryota; kingdom Viridiplantae; phylum Streptophyta; class Magnoliopsida; order Myrtales; family Myrtaceae; genus Melaleuca; species Melaleuca quinquenervia. The sequence continues at coordinate 3,638,235 of CM057728.1, read as the reverse complement.
AAGCCATATTTTTATATACTTAATCTTTGGAAGTAGATAGGGAATATGTTAAATAATTTACTATCCTTTTGCCATAAGGCTTCAGTCATCATTCTTTATATAATCCCAAATGATGCATTATGCTGCCGGTCTACTGCTAGTTGACGGAAGTAGCATTGGGTGATGCAAGCATAGCATGAATGACTGAATGGACAGTTTTAGCTCATCCACCAGCGGGATCTGAAATCAGTAGAAGGATTGGGAAGAAATGTGATAATGAAGGGAAAAATAATGAGAGATATGGACAGACGTAAATAAATCCTGCATAATTGATTAGTCATCATTGGCATTGTCCTCTGTTATTTTTTGGCTGACCGTGTTTCCAACATGCTTTTACACTGAAGACATTACGACTCCTGTTAAACCTAAACTGACCCTCTGATGAACTGCGCAACAGGACTCTGCGCAACAGGATTGAGTCATTAAAAATGATACTCTTGATTGACATTGTGGTTGGCAAAGGTTTCGCTTGTGCGAGTATGGGTTAATATGTCTATTAATAGTATGATGTCTGTGGAATTAGAGAATTTTCTCAGGAGTTCTATTCAACTATTGATCATCTTGCACTTATTTCATATGGAGCTTTATTTATTTTATTTTGGTCAAGGGAGATGGCCAAGCAGGGTGTTGATTTTGGAGTGAATTTGTTATGCTTGCAGGGCAAGTGATAAAAGGATGGGATCAAGGTATCAAGACAATGAAGAAGGGAGAAAATGCTATTTTTACCATACCTCCAGAGCTAGCTTATGGCGAGTCTGGCTCACCTCCAACCATACCTCCTAATGCAACTTTGCAATTTGATGTTGAGCTACTTTCTTGGACAAGTGTTAAGGATATTTGCAAGGATGGCGGCATATTCAAGAAAATTCTGGTGGAAGGCGAAAAATGGGAAAATCCTAAGGATCCCGATGAAGTATTAGGTGTTTATTTAATTCCTCTGATTTGATAATTTTTATTGGGAATTTGTTAACTGAAAAGAGGCTGATGGGATTGACTTTTTGTATATGCAGTCAAGTATGAGGTTCAGCTGGAAGATGGTACCACGGTTGCAAAATCCGATGGAGTGGAGTTCACTGTTGAAGAAGGTGACTAATTCTTGGCAAAAAGTGTTCTCTTTTGCTGCCCCTGCATTTGCCTAGTGCTAATCCTCATATCTTTCCTGTAGGACATTTTTGCCCAGCAGTTACTAAAGCTGTCAAGACAATGAAAAAGGGGGAGAAAGTTCTTTTAACAGTCAAGCCACAATGTAAGCTGAAGTCCATTTTTCTGTCTCTTTCTCTTTTTTTTTTTTGGGTGGAGTATTCTGCTGGGGTGCTGTGTTAAATTTTAGATCTTGTTTGTAGATGGATTTGGTGAGAAAGGTAAGCCAGCTTCTGGTGATGAGGGTGCTGTTCCACCTAATGCCACTCTTCAAATAATGTTAGAGTTGGTATCGTGGAAGACTGTGTCTGGAGTGACCGATGACAAGAAAGTAATCAAAAAGATCCTCAAAGAAGGAGAAGGGTATGAGAGGCCTAACGAAGGAGCTGTAGTTAAAGGTACTTCTTTTTGTGCCCAAACTTTTCTTACGTCCTATGGGGAAGATGATCCACCTCTTTATTTACGTAACTTCAGAATTGTAGTGTAAAAGTAACTTGGGTATGATTTGCACAATGGCCACCATGGTTGCTGATGCATGTAATTTTCTGATTTTGCAGTGAAATTAATTGGGAAGTTGCAAGATGGTACAGTATTCGTGAATAAGGGCCATGATGATAGTGAGGAGTTATTTGAGTTCAAGACCGATGAGGGTAATTGAACTTGTTTGATGTGTTATTTGTCTGCTTTACTTTAGTCTACTGGTGAGCTGAAGATTTCTCTGGACAGAACAAGTAATCGATGGGCTTGACAGAGCTGTGATGAACATGAAAAAGGGTGAGGTTGCGGTGTTGACAGTTGCACCTGAGTATGCGTTTGGATCTTCTGAGTCTAAGCAGGATCTGGCTGTGGTACCTCCTAATTCGACTGTGTATTACGAGGTGGAGTTGGTCTCTTTTGTTAAGGTATGTTGTCAAGCTCTTGTTCATGTGCTGTTATTGCACAATCCTCATTGTAAACTTCAGGGCACTGATACAATATATCTAAACATTCAATGTTTAGGACAAGGAGTCGTGGGACATGAATACTGAAGAGAAGATTGAGGCGGCAGGCAAGAAGAAAGAAGAAGGAAATGTTCTATTTAAGGCGGGGAAGTATGCAAGGGCTTCCAAAAGATATGAAAAGGTACATCCCATCTACTAACATTGTTAGCTAGTTATTATGTGTCCCGTTACTCAAAAGCATTGGCAATGAGGTATTGTTTTGTTTAATGCTAAGTGGCGAGGTGGATAATTCTCAAATCTTGCTTCTGAGTTCTGACGGAGCACAGGCCTAGTAACATGCTATGAGGAACCTCAATAATAAGTTAGGTTTGTTGGAAGTTGACATGACTTTCTCCTATTTGCTGCATTGTTGCCATTTGTTTGGGTCAAATCAAGCACTTTATTGTTCTTACTTATATCCTTAGTTGCGTGGCTGGTAGTATGCTTTATAGACTTGACGATGGTCGCGATTTTTTCAGTAGTCGCCATTACATATCATATGTCGAAGTATGGCACAATAAGAAAACCAATTCCCAATCACCAGTTTAAATTGAGGTTTTTCTTGTAGTTGAAGTTTGTCAGAGTCTCTTAGTTTCTCTGCCCACTGTGAAGTTTATAGTTTTAGGTAACAATTTGGGTCTTTTATGAGGTGACGACGCTCGCTTGTCAAAGTAGAGCGTTGTAAGAAAAGCTAGAATCTTGAACGGGGCAAATTATCTGGATAAGCTTTACCCGGTAGGATCTCTTATTCTAGTGGATATTGATCTTGTTTGTATCCTCTATGTTACAGGCTGTGAAGTACATAGAATACGACACCTCCTTTGGTGAAGATGAGAAGAAACAAGCGAAGGCGCTGAAAGTTGCTTGCAATCTGAATGATGCGGCATGCAAGCTAAAACTCAAAGATTACAAGCAGGCTGAGAAACTGTGCACCAAGGTTTGTAGCATTTCCTTGTTTGCTTCATTACAAAAGCTCTGGGTGTGATGCATCAATGGTTTCCCATGTTTCATTCCATCTCAGGTTTTGGAGCTGGATAGCAGGAATGTTAAGGCTCTTTATCGGAGAGCACAGGCTTACATTCAGCTGGCTGATCTTGATTTGGCTGAACTTGATATCAAGAAGGCACTAGAGATTGATCCTGAAAATAGGTACCTTTTACTCACAGTTTTTTTATGGTCTGGGACATCTTGATCAATCTGCGGGAAACATAGTGCTCAGATATATAATTTACCTTGTGAAACAGGGATGTGAAACTGGAGTATAAAGTATTGAAGGAGAAGGTCAAGGAGTACAACAAAAAGGATGCTAAGTTCTATGGCAATATGTTTGCCAAAATGAGTAAACTAGAGCCTGTGGAGGTAAGACTCGAGAAAGAACTTCCTGAATGGACGATACCATAGATATTAATAAGCTGTCAATACCTGGCTATTGCTGAGGCTTTGTCTACTTTGTGGACGTGCAGAAGAGTGCTGCTAAGGAGCCTGAACCGATGAGCATAGACAGCAAGGCGTGAAAGGAGCGCACCGATTCCTTTTCGTTTCTTTAGGTCCATTCGGGGTCTCCTCTACATGCAAGGAATTCTGTACTCGGCGGCAATGTAACCGGGATTATTTTATGGGATTGGAAAAACATGAAATGTTGGTACGGCATTTTTCGCGTGTTTTGGAACAGTCTGTGTTGCAGTTGGAGTTACGAAAGAATTGACAGTACCTAGTTTACTTCTTGTCGAAGCGATGTGATTTGTCATAACTCGGATGATGACATCTTTGCATTACAGTTTGGCACCAGCAGATATGGGGGTACGTTTATGTATCTAATGGGCCGTGTAGCAGTGCGCTTTTTAAAGTCCTAGTGTGTGAGAAATGCTCCCCGGAGAGGTGCTTCACGGTGTGACGTTCCGTCTCGGTGGGCAGCGGAACCTTAAGTAAAAGCTTTTTATTGACAGGGAAGAGAGGTGGCTTGGTCGATGTGGAACTCGAGCCCAAGCCTGTAATGGCTCGCTAACGTTGCGACGGCCCACGACTGATGCTTGATAATGACAGTACGGTGATCCTGTTAGGTCTCGGCAACATTTTCTCTGCAGGCCGAAGGAGCAGAAACTGCATCGAACGGGGCCCTTGTTTGTCGAGTAGCGTCGACAGTTATACTTCCACTTTCCTTCCCCACTTGCTTTGGGTTATTTGCTTTTCCGACTTTTTGATATTTGGTCATCGGAAAGTTTAATCAATCTATGGAAAATGTTTAACGGACTGAAAATAACAAGATTATATTCAGGAATAGCTTTATTTTTCTGTCAAGAAGGAAATTATCGTGCCTAAATAACTAAATAAATAAAAACTAACGATTTTCCACATAATATGATATCCGTGAAGAATATTTACTTTTATTATAAAATTTTGAGTGAAGCAAATGCATCCTAAATCTTTATCGGTTTGTGTGCCAAAGAACTAAGGACACGAAAGGGTTTTCTTGAGCCCTCGTCTTCTTTAGAGGGGATCATTTGTTGTATGTATTGAACTTCCGACTCCAGAAGCTGCGTGGATATTGATCCAGCTTATGCATCTTCAATCGAGTGTATTCTCAATCCCAATCATGTTAGTTGTTTGGTTCCTTGATTTGTTTTCCTTCGATTGCATCAATCAAACGAAAGTAAGAAGATGCAAATCAAGAGCATGTCATCCCTCTCGTCTCATTTTCCCGTCTAAATGAATCTTTCTATAATTAGGTTTCAGAAAGTTACTCAATTAACAGGCCTAAAGCCTGTGGAGTACAATCTCCTTCCTAGGCTCTCTCTACTCCCTTAACTCGGCCTGAGACTTGATTATTGTTACGCGACACAGATCTTTTCAAAAACTCTTATGAATATTGAATGAGCCCGGATGGTTCATCAAGCATCCCGACCAACATTCCCCGATCCTGGAAAATGTCGAACCGTTCTCGTGCAAAAATCGAACCATACATGGGAAGCAGGACACGGATTTAACCTTTGCAAGGAAATGAGCATCACGCACGCACGATCCATAGACACTCCAGGGGAGGAAAGCGAGATTTTGAACCTTGCCCTCCAACATCACGTGCATATAATAATGCTTTTGACTTCAAGCTTAAGAGAGTGAAAGTAACATTGCATCCGACGGAGTGTCGAAATTGGGGATGCAGAAAGAAAACAGAAAAAGACAGTGAATCTAAAAAAGGGGGGGATAGACCCGAATGTTATAATGCAATGGTTGGTGAAACAAATGATGATCACTTCAATCTTCACCAGCCTGTTCTTCCTCCCTCCCAAAGGGAAATGCCAATTGACCCCAACCCCTCCAAATTTAATTAAAAAAAGAAAGAAAGCAAAGAGAAGCTTTCAAATAAGGTTAAAGGCCAAAAAGGTGGAGTGCCCTCATTGAAAGGAGTGAAAGAACAGTGACAAATTCTTGATTAGAAGGACACCTACCCTAATGATAAACTCCCCAGTTACCCTACAACACCAACCGCAAGTTATCATATGTCTCTCTCGCTCGACTCTCTCTTTCCTTGCTCTTCTAAAATTGGAATATTTTTTCTGATAGATTTGGCTCGATATGCACTCGAAAAGTTCTCAAGTTGATTGACACTCATATCGTCGTGAAATGACATTTTTTCACAGAGGATTTGGAAAATTCGATGAAAAGTAGGAACAATAGATCGCACTAATAACGATTTACACAATTAATACACTAAACGACGAGATAGATTATAGACGAACTTTTGAAAAAATGGGCCGTTTTTAACATCGATTAAATGTATGTTACATCACTAGTATGTTACATCATACACTATGAGTGATGTAACGTGACACAGAGAAAACCACCCAACACATATTGAGAGGTCTAATCCTTGTTTGTAGGGCCTCTTGTCTTTTGATTTCTTTTCGTGGAAAAAACCCACCCAGATGATTTGCGGAGGCTCGAAGCTTTTCTTCCACTCGCGAAAAGGAAAACGTGGGTTAGATTGCTACTATTGATGGAAAGGAAATGCTGCAGGGGACTGAGATGCAATATGGTCCTGGTGGACCAGTCTTGCGGACCGGTTTTCTTAATTATTGAAAAAATGAAGAAACGAAACGAAATTTCATGGACTGTATAATTATCTGAAATAATGATATTGCAGTCACAATGGTCAGAATTAGAGATCTCTCTCTAGTTTTCAGGCCAAAGAGTAAGGCTACAATACGTAATTGGCGTCATGAAGCCTCTCGCCTACCTCTGATGAAGGTGTAATTTAGTCTGGTGTTTAGCACAAATACAACGTATTAGCACTCATTTCTCCAAATTTGCCCATCTGCTGATTCCATTTAAAGCTTGACCAAGACTTCACTGCGCCTCAATCCCAGCATCTTAACATTTTCAAGAGGATGCTGCAGAAATATAAAAAAACTTAAGGTTTTGTTAATAAGCTCGTATTAGGTTGCTAATTAAGTTCATTAAAATTAGCGACAACGAAAAGACTTTTTTCAAGACTCTTTAAGAGTTGAAAAGATTACACATTTCAAGAATATACAAGTGGCCTGGCAGATATCGCATTATTTAGTACATAAAAGTTTTAAAAATCTGAAACCAAGCCTTTGATATGCGCAGAGAAGAGCAATAATGTGCAGTTAATAAAGTTCCAGATGAACAGTCACCAACAGATACTCTGCTGCAACTAATAGATTGCTTTATTAAAGAATATGCGCAGAAGCATTATTAGCTGAGGAAAAGGTTGTAAAAATAATGATAAGACCTACGGATAATCAGTGAGCAACAGAGATGCTTCCAAATCTCAAACCGATCCAAGATCACGGAGACTGGCTTAACCGAACGTGAGTGACCATTTAAACAAAGGTCCTTGGCATCAGGAGATAGCCCATGATGCGAATCTGTCAAGTAGGTTTTGCCCGCTGTGCAATCTACATCATTTACTTATGTAAATAAACTTGAGTAAACGGGAGAAGGGTCCCAAGTAAATCTTCCTAAATGATTCGATGGATGCGCATTCTACTGTTTGGAGATCATTATGATCTTCATTGAGCATGATGTTCTTCATCGAATTGCAGAACTAGTCGAGTCTTTCCATTGGAGGAGTTCTTCCAATTATTTGACGCCAAGTTTTATCATCTGCCTCATTAGCACTTTAAGATGGAGTCCCACATTCATAAATCTATAAACCTAGAAACGTAACTGCTGCATGCAAATACCAAGAAGCTTGGCCCATGAGTATTGAAGAAGCAAAGAACCCTGTATGAGCTACTTACAGTTAGGATCAAGGAAGATCTAACAAAGCGGTCGCTCAGCAAGTCATATCACCTTGCTTGTTCTTAACATCAGGACAAGGTTCAATAAAAAAGAGCGGTCTCTTTCTCAAGGCAAAGTTAAGGCCTAAAAAATAAGGAGTTTCTATTTTGTACCCCGCGGAGAGAAAACTTCAATGTTTGCAACGCAATCTTGTCTCAATGATACATCTAAATTCAAACGTAAGTTAATGGTGATATTTTTAAAAACTATGTTCCAGTTACACATGTCTAAAAACTCAGCGTATGTGCATCTTTCAAATATATGGAAAAAAAAAAGGGACCTCATGGTACTTTTTCATCAGCTGCTTTCCTCAATGTTGATCTGTTACCAGCAAAACCCAACTCCTGTCTATTTTCCTGTCAATTGTCAAGTTTGTCTTTGCGGATGGGCTACAAGTCTTATCGGCTAAATTTTAAGGAAACAAAGTCTGGAGGGGTCCTCTCCCTTGGCCTGCTGTCTGCACACAACGGCAAAAAATATCGAAAAAGAAAACCCCCAGAAACAAAAATTGAAGAAAAAGTTTAAATTCATTCCCGTAGCAGCATGATTAAGACCCTTTGAACCTCTTGTGGGGGCAAGACTGTCACCTAACATCTTCCTCCAGTTATTATATTGTGGATAATTTGCGTATAGTAAATGTTCTGCACACACCAGCCACATTCAAAGCATCTTTTTTTAGCTAAATAAAGAACGGCGATGTGCAGGAAATAATTACTACCATCTCATTTATAAAAAAATTCTGTTAAGGCTGCAGCAGAAATCTTTTCGGGAAGCCAATGAAGTGGATTTTAACCAACATCATCACTGGGATGGGGAAAATAGATAAATAAATTATGAACCTTTATCTCAAAGAGCATCTTCCATGCCTGAAGCCCACTTCATCCTCCTTTTTCTGCTCTCTATATTATATAAAAAAGTTGATGTGATTACAATGAATTTTAAAAAAAGCTCTTTGAGTGATTCATTGGGTCTAGTCAGAACCACACCGCTGCCAACCTGGGATTCTTTTGATGCTAACTTAAAAAATTATGGGGTAGTTTATTGTAATTAATTATTTTAAAGAGAGGGCATTTGTCGTCTATCTTTGCTTGATTGAATGATTGAATTCGCTCTGCAGTAAAAAGAGAACAGAAGCTTCTCTGCTTGGTAAATCTGTGGAAATTACAGGAGCTCTCAGAATATGCAGAAAACTGGGAAAAAGAAGAAGAAGAAAAAAATTCGGTTGACCCCAGAAGAAGATAACTCATGTCTTAATCATTTGGTTCAGACTTTATCAGAAGAAAAAGGTCGAAGCCCGACATGTACAGCTGGTTACAACAAGAGTAAGAATCAAGAACACCAGATTACGCGGATTTAACAGTTCATTCAAGTGATAGGACCCTGAGAGCAACCACTAAACAAAGTGAGCGAAATTTAAGTCAATTGAGCGAATGATGACTTATATGTTTTTTTTTTGGTAAACTATATATATTTTTTTGGTAAAGATGATGACTTATATGTTTATGTGGTGAAATGTCCAAAAGATACGACCATGAGAGGTAGCAGATAAAATAAATCCCTTCATCTTCATAGAATTAATATATTATGATACATGTATAGCTATCACACTTTGCACCAGAAGAAATTGTACAAAGATTTTACAGAGGGTATTCTGAGAAAAAACCCCTCAAAAATTAGCCCCAAAGAAAGGAAAGATCTTAAACAAAAATTGGAGGAAGAAAAACAACTAATTGCGTCTTCATTAGACCTATTCCTGGAGTACTATCTTTAACCATGGAAAGTCTGAAGCTGGAATGCTGTTTCTTGATTTGAATTTTGACCAAAACCCATTTGGACAATGCTTTGCAGGTCATCTCCACAGAAATTCCGATACTGAAAATAAATCGACCAAGCAGTAAGAGACCAATTGATAAACCTAAAAGAAAAAAGGAAATTGATGCAGTTAAAATCTCAGTCCAGGGAAGATCTTTCAAGAGGATTGACCTGAAGATCATTCAGTGGAGGTACATGCGACTCAAGGTTGTGACATGGTCCCTGATTCAAACGGACTCCTTGGGTTGCTGTGCCACTAGAGACGTGTCCTTGCAGCGGTGGTGGCAGTGGCTGATTCTGAGGTCGGTGGTGGCCGTGAAAGGAGGTCGCTGAAGATTCTAATGGAAACATAGGACGCGGTACAGAGTCATTGGGCTGAAACATCTGAAAATGGAAAAAATAAAACCGTTAATGTTGGCAGAAAGTTTGTGATCTTGGGCTGGTCCTTTCAAACTCAAAAGAATTCATATAACTTACATCCTTTGACATGAGTGCATCTGCATTAAAATCCATAGTGGTGTTGACAGAGGCCAACTTCATGGAGAGGAACTGCACTTGGCAAAAGTCTTTTGTCACTAGCAAAGCAAGAGGAACAGAGTACAGAGTCACATTGATAAATGACTGCGACATTACCTCAACTTGACGCTGCAACGACTGAACATAGTTGATGATTTCATCCAGCATCAGTGCCTTTCCAGTGACCTAAAGTTTTGCAGAATTGAAGTCATGGATTAAAAATTTGGACATTTATGGAATTGAAAATGACATCTTCCAAGTTTGGAATTTCTCTCGAGCACCTTATTGCAACCGGGCACGAGGTCCTGGAGGAGCTTCATTCGCTCACTGATCTTCTCTCTTCGCACCTAAAAATGGCAATTGCTTGATTGTAAGCCAAACAAATTGCAGTTAACATTCCTTATTTTTACATTAGAGAAAGCTGGCAAGCAATTCTTACTCTTTCAGCTAGACTATGACTATCGGTTGCCTGACCCCTTCTTGCTCTAACATGAATATAGTCTTTTGGAGGCTCAGGCGGCTTTGCACCGTTCTTAGTACTATTATCTTTGGCATCGTCTTCCCCTTTGGCAGTGCCATTTCCATTTCCATCGCCTTCATTTGGCTTGCATCGCTTCGGACTCGATTTGTCATTAGACTCGGTTACCTGAAAAGGAAATTTTCTTTTCTTACCTGTTGGGGATAATATGAACAAAAAAGGGGCTACATTGAAGCTTTCTGTCAATACCTTCACAGCATTGGCTACAGGGGTGGATGGGGCGGATTCCTTTGTTTTTCCCTTAGCAGCTGCCTTCCTTTTCCTGGAATTTGCCTCATTCGAGGCCTTCAATCCGTTTTCACCACCTGGGATTTGCTCAGACACCGAGGATTCCTCGTTAGAATTGGTCAGTTCGATCCGATCCGACAATCTCAAATTCACATTCTGCTGAACGGTGGCCGCTGCCTGAGATCCCAGCGCCTTCAGCGATGGGCTACTCGAGACCCGTTGGAATTTCTTGCTCTCCATCAGCGGGTTGGGCTTGTAAGGCAGCTCACCATCGTTTGTGGAAAATTGGCTCGTCCGGCCATTGAAGCTCCGGCTCCCGAAGCATGAGAACCTCGCGGCCCTCTCTGCAAATCCAGGATCAGCAGTGAACTCGGCCACGCTGGAGAATCTCTCCTTGACTGCCGGATCCATTGTTGTGAGACTCACCTTCGGGGGCGAATTCAGAGGGGTGCTATAACATGACGTATTAGTACTCCTACTTCCGCCAATGTACAGCATCGCAGCGGTGGCATTCCCCGACAAGGCAAGGGAATGCGGAGATGGCGACACCTCGCCAGGGTTACCGATGCTGCCGAGCTTTCCTATGAGCTCCCTCATCAGGACACTCTCGTTGGAAAGGTAGGAAGTGGGGGCTGCTGGGGAGGAGACCATGGAGCTCAGTGCAGACTCGAAGTGACCACCTTGATCTGCCAAAGAATTATCGCAGTTCTGATTGAAGAAGCAATCGGGGGATTGCTTGGAAGCACAATTCAGGTCGTTGGGCTGAGTTGGCATTCCAGAGGAGACCGATTGCCATGGCAGAAAGAACTCATTGTCCATAGTTTCAGGAGTGAAGAAGCTGGAAGGGGAAAAATCGGAATCAGAATCAGAATGATGGGATCAGACTAAGGAGAGAGCTTGGGGTAGAGGTTGAGGGAGCTGAAAAGGGTGTTTTTAAAGAATGTGATGTGCCAATCAAGAAGTGGTCTGAGGAAGTCCCGGGGGCATTTAACGAAGAAACAGAGAGTGAGAAGAAGGTTGGAGGGAGTGAAATGTGTGGGGCTCAATATGATTGCATTTGTATGGAATTGGGGGAGTGGTGGGTGGAAGTATAGGAGAGAGAGAGAGAGAGAGAGAGAGAGAGAGAGAGAGTGTTTGGTGTGAAAAAGGTTGCGAATGCAGAACCCGAAAAGAAGCCCGCAGAAAGAGAGAGAAAGGAGGAGAGGGGAAGGTAAAAGGGAAGGGAAAGGGGAAGAAGATGGGTGTTATATAGACACAGAAGCAGAATTCAGAAATCAAGAAACGAAGAAGATTAAAAAAAGAGAAAGCTGAGAAGAAACTGGAGTGTTGACATTTGTAACCGGACTCTCAGAAACCACTCCTCCGCCACTCCTTGAAAGGCGGAAGGCGGTGTCTGCCGGGCCTTGCACGCCAAATCGCTCTCACAATTGTCAAAATTTCTTCTTTTCAACTCTCTCTCTCTCTCTCTCTCTCTCTCTCCCCAAATTTAACTGTCCCAAGAGGGAACTGTCCTGCGGTTTAACGGCAAGGAGAGAGTAAAGTTCAGTCCTTTCTGCTGCTGTTCTTCATATTAATATTTTCTGACGCAGCAGGCACGTAACTAGAAATCTACGTAGATTTCCAAAAGTTCTTACTGTTTGATGTTACCGGAAGTGTATTGGTACTATCGTTTTGCCACATCTCATCTTCGCTGCATTCGGATGACATCCTCACTTTCTTAAACTTTCAGAATGCCCACTTCTTTGCACACATGGGACGCTGTGCATGTTTGCAACTCCGTAAAGCTAAAGACTTTAACCACTTTCTTGATACAATTAAGACTATCGTTTATAAACAGATGAGTAAACATGTTAGAAGCTGGGCGGTTACTTTGAATTCAGATTTCAAGAGGTGAGAGATCAATTGATTGAGCTGCGAAAGAAGAAAAGAGAAACAAAAACACCCGGCGACCCACGTTTTCTCGGATTGCCCGTTTCCCATTGTCGCAATATTGAGTATGATTTTTGAATTTCGTTTTATTTTGTTTAGTCATGTATAATTAATGAATAAAAAAAAGCTTTTTATCTTAATTTATGTCTTTTGTAGATAGAAGAGTTTCTGGACTGGAGTGGATTCGACGCGTGGAGAAGCAAAGCATGCCGATTGAACTTCAGCTAGATCTAATTGCTTACAATGATGGATTTCCTTTTTTTTTTTGCCTTATTATGTTTTTTGAGCACATTATTTCTTTTTTGATTTGATTTACTGAAATCGTTTATTGAGCTTATTCATATTTGATATGGTAAAGGTCTGAAATTTCGGGGTGGATAATCTAATCCTCTAGTATCAAAAGCAATAACTAATAATCATATATATCTTTTTCCAATTAAGAAAAAAAAACAAATGATGCCTAATGCGACAAAAATTGAAATATTAATCCTCACACCTAGTCCAAATGAAAAGGTAACGCGAATGAAACATTTCCTTCGTCGCCTTTGGTATCGATCAGCATAAAATGGATCCAGGGCAACGGATTTTGTCCATTAACTCGACATACGCCACATTTGCGTTTCGCCTTTGATTGGTCTATGACAATAAAAGAAGAAGCGTTGTCGCCTTTTGTCAAGACGACTATATATACTAGGCGACGGGGCAAACGCAACGGATGCTCCCAATCAGAATTCGGGGTGTGTTGGCCTTGAGACGATCGCATTATCGGGCATGAGTTTTCGGTGCATTATTAGGCATAGCTCTTCAGTAAATTGAGTGCAAAATGACTAGACTCTAGGCGGATCGCTAGGGTTATAAAAATCTCATTGAAATTATTGGTAACCCATAAGAGAATAATTTATAGGGAACTAAGCTAGTTAGCCCCTGGTCTTTATATAACGAATTATTTGCTGTGAATGGCAACTTTAGGGCCAACACTCAAGGAGCTGAGTCACCGCATCTCAAGGTACATTTCCACGAGTTAAATTGAGATTGGGAGATTTCTAGTGTGGTTGGACAGATCATTAGCTGAGGGACATGGTTGGTCGTTTGCACATTATTGAACTTTAAAACTACTTTGATTCTTGTATATATGTAAATGGAAAAAGCCACTTTTGCAATTATCTTTTTTTTTTTCTTTCCTTCCTTCCTATGTGCCTCGTGCTTACAATATAATTTCGATTAGACAGATCTCTGATCTAGCATCTTATTTATATAAGCGCTCACCAAATGACATCTGATAGATTTGAACACGACCCCATTACTTTTGGAGTGTATGAACTTCGACGATTCTTCCCCTTCAAATACATGGTTTTTGGCACAAAATTGCAAGTGATTGGCCCAACTCATATCCAAATTAGGAGAATAAATCCAAGGAGTATTACATTTATTAATTAATGTTCGTCGTGCAAAAAATACCAAACCGGCATCCCATATCTAATTGTGAACCCCCTCCCCCGGCGTTAGTATTTCGTCCATTACCCCCATTGAAATGAACACGTGTCATCATTCGTGAATTTCTTTTGCTGAATATGTTATTCTCCATGTTGGATCAGCTTCGCAATTATTTGCCAAGTGTGTTGCCACACAAGCATTTTAACAGGATATTCGACGAAATGTTAACGGAAGTTAGATTTGAGTCAAGAGCGCCTCTTTTCTTTTTCTTTTTTGCATGACGAAGATTATGCCGGAGCAAATATGTCGTGGACTACTTATTTGAAATTTCTAGCGGTACTAACTCTAAACCCAATTGGCTAAATTGCTCCTCCTACTACTTAACACGTTTCCTTCCCCAAGAAGTGGGTAAAAAGCAAAAAAAACACCATGATCCGGAGATGCAAATTGAATAGCTACTCTGTGACAACCAACCCTGCAATAGGTCAAGTTCATTACATTCAAAGCCCCCCCTATCAATGCTAGTGCAATAAAAAAAAGAGGAGGAGGAGGAAGAACCACGGCATAAATGTTTTTAACTGCCATAACCAACCTTTTCACGCTCTTTACCGATTGCAACACTTAAAATTATAATTTCGGGACCGGTCGAGTTCTCACCACCGTAGCCTTCCTCGCGGTTCAAGAAGGAATTGAAGGAGGGGATTGCACAATTTGTTCCTGCCCCATTGACGATGTTTTTTTAAAAAGCAACTTGTCTTATCAAAATTGGGGCGAATTTTAAATTCACAATGATTGGAGTGAGGACAATTAGGAGGCCTTGTCAGGGGTGCTAAGTTAGATTAAAGAAAAAAAAAAGGAAGGAGGAGGAGGAGAAGAAAGTCAAAGTAAATTTTTTTCTTTTAAAAGTGAGCAAATTAAGATATCTTTTCTTAGCCGGTAAAGCATTGTCACCCAAGGCAATAAACAAACATTTTTATGCACGATCGCCAAGGACATTGGCGTTTAAAGAAATCGAAGTTATTTAACGTGTTTTGGCATAGTCAATCATTGATCATTGCATTAAATTCTCACCTCCCGGTTTAACCGGGCTCCGGTCGGGTTCATATACTGGATTGACCCACCCATCTAATTACGAGGGAAGAAAGGTTTTTTGGAGGGGGGGAGAGGAAACGTTGGCCGACGTGCCTGTGCACCGAATTCCATCGCCGATCGGCTTGTCTCAGCATTGAATCTCCTCCCGGTCGTTTAGGTAAAACCCCCTTTTTAGAGCCAAAGATGTATCGACACCCGTTCGGTATAACTACGATGCATCGTGACATTTAACTCTTAGTTTTCTTTTCGAAGTTGCGACCGCTTCATAACCGATCATAAAAGTTTCTAAAGGGCTTCCGTGGCCGTGAGCGGAGTCGATCGTCAAGTGTGGACTCTTGCTCAAAGTTTGAGTCTAGCCCGTCGGCGATTCCGGCGGCCCTCCAAACTTGTCCAGCCGATGCGAGGTTAATGTTTGGGCAATTCGAACCTTTCACTCCAAGGCCGTTCCGCAAAACGCCCCGGTTTACCCGTTGACCAGACCAAGTTGATCAAATTGGCTTTGGCTTGTGAAGTTACGAGGCACATCTGATTCACGAGGGGAAGCCAGGGGCCCCCCCGCCTTTCGTTTCCTTCTGGAGCAAAGCTGTTACTGCTTGCATTGGATCTTTCCGTCTTTGTCTTGTCTAGTCATATGGTGTTATCTCCTTCTCCTTCCATATTCCTTGCAGCCACAAGCAAGCCCAAAATGAAGAGGGGGATCCACATGCAGGTCAATCCTTTTGTTATGTGGTCAAAATCAGGGCTGGTTCCTTCTCTCGTTTGGATAACTCTATGTTCCTCCATTTCGGGTCGAGCAACTCGAAACACGTCTCTAATGGGTAGGTCACCGTTTTTGGATATCGCTCCGATGTGAACTTAACTGAAGATAGATGCACGCCAAGTCCAGGTTGACGGATTCGTCGGGTGAGAAAACTTGTTGGATAATGGAAAGATTAGAGGAAAACGCGACCCTCCCTTTTCACGAGTCCGTTTGCTCTTGTCCTCCGTCTGACTCATTTCCTCTTCTTTGCTAATCCGAATTTGGTTCATGCTGGCCTTTACCAAGCACAATGGTTTCTTCTTACTTTCGACATGGCAATGCGAAAATTGGTCGTGAAAATCTAAAGGGATTGCTCCGGTCGTGAGCTCGTCCGTCGTCTCTGTTTATGGCCATGGACAGAATCACCACATCGTTGGCAAACCTTGTGTCTCCAGTAATTAATTACCCAGTGTATCTAACATGGAAGGCTATCACATTCGATAGAAATTCACCAGATGTTTAAAGGATTGGAGACGTAGACACTGAATTGGTAGAAAAAGAAAAACAACACGGGTGATTTAGCACAAGATTCAAAGTAATTTGACTTGTGAAATTAAATTAGTGATCAAATCAAATCAGACTGGAGATGGATGGCCAAGTTTTTTTTTTTATAACTAAAGCAGCTCGATCCCCAATCTAATTCTTGATTTTTCGCCCTTGAATTATCAATGGTTCATATCTGACTACACCTCATCCATTAAAAAGAAAAAGGATAAGTTGTCCAAATATAAATCTGATAAATGAATTAGATAAAGCTATAACCATAGGGTAGATGCATCCTGTTGGCTTGAAGGAAATTACAAAAAAGCTTTAAATATATTACATAAATGTCAAGTCAGGTATCAATATTTGAATCATATCAATTTAATCTTAAATATGTTGACAATTTATCAATACAACCTATCTAGCCAATGACAATTGGAAATCATGGATGTAGCCATTGGCCGTCTTAAATGGTATGATTAGTATTGACATGGATAATTTTTTTAATAATAATTTTCTCTTTTTTATTTGTTTCATTTATTGTTATTTTTTGCATTGTTGGCTTTTTTGGAGAAGGCCGGCAAGGGCCATCACGGATGGTTGGTGGCTTTCACCGGTCACAAGCGATGGCCAGCACAAGCTCGTTAGCCACAAGCGAGGGATATGCAGGGGAGAATAGCCGCCCTCACCGGCCAGATTTGGTTGCAGGTGAGGGCTGGCAATCTCTCATGGAATGCCTGATAGCGGTTGCCAGGACTCGGCCAATGTCCGGCAAGCTATTGCCTACTCTTAACAGTAAAAAAGAAAAGAAATAATAATTTTTTTAGATAGAACTCAATAAAATTAAACGGTAATTTCACAAAAGTTACCATTCTCAGCGCCGATTAAGTCATAGAGGACAACCTACATCCATGTTAGCGATTCCCGACTAAAATTAGGCGTAATGACTATATTAGTAAATTGTTAAAAGATTAAAACTGAACTGTCATAATTAAAATGGGAGTTTATGACTTTTTTTGTAATTTTTCCTAGACCCAAATCATAATGAATCCAAAAGTTTCGCGAATGCCGTGTTACCAACAATAGTCCAAAGGGTCTTGAACCTCCATGTAGGGTGGCGTTATGTATATTTAATGCCATTCTTGACATCTTGCATAGAGAACGACCTCCGGGGTCCAAGTTTAACGTGGGAAACAGCCGACGCAGAAGCAGCTGGATTGAGACTTCACGTCTTTCATCTTTCGCATTCGTCAAATTCCCTGGCCTTTGGAATTGCCGCGTCCGTTCATGTATCTCCCCACTTTAGAGCGTCCTTTCGCACTAAACATGCTCGCTCGCTATGAGCTGTGGACTGCTGAAGATCGCAAGACTTTAAGGGAGGATTGGGGAAAAAGCACGTGTTACATTGTTCCTGTCCAACCTATGCATTGGGGCTGACTGAACCGACTGTACCATTTGCAGAGAAAACCCCACATACCCCAGATATGTCTGGTAGAGAAGACTACCGTCATGTGTTTTGGGGAGGATGATAAGGGGCACAGTGTCAAGTTCATTTCACGCAGAAGATCGAGATGAATGGGACCTGACGCATCTCCCGAACCGATCTTCCACCTCTCTCTTTCGGCCAAATCCTTATCTCCAACATTCCAAACCGGCATAATAGTCAAAGATCGGTCACAAATGCAAGGTGGATGAAAAAGATGGCACGTAGACGTGTGTTTAGGGTAGCAACGTTAAGAAGTGAATGACCGTGTTGGGAGAGCCTGAGCCGGTCAATTTATCTAGAGCTTATCTTTATTCAAAAGTTTAAATCAATGAGTTATGAGTTAACATGAGATATATTAACTATCTCACATCACACAAATTGTCGGATGTGATATTTTTTTAACAACATTCACATGTGTCTCAATAGTTTTCCCCCGTACCTATGGATTCAGTTTTAAGTTTACTCCCTCTTAATTCATGTATATTTTTGCATCAATATATCTCGAGTTGAATCTCCATCAACGTGCACATTCATCCCTAGTCTCTTTCTCTAGACCAAACCGACTTGTGAAGGCTTCTATTGGGATCACGTTGCTACATCACAACCCCACCTTTACTTGAGGTCTCTTCCATTAGTTCAAACCACAAATGCCTACCCAATCTCTTCCGCTAGACTGAACTGCCCAGGTTGCCCAAAAGCTACATTGTTCACGAGATTTATTTCTTGAGATATTCACCAGAGTAGATTGAGGGTGGGCCAAATAAGTTCATACTCAACAGGACCTAACTATAATATTTCAACTTTTGACAATAAACACCTGCAGATGCTAGCATTGGCTAGATGTGATCGTCAAATCACTTTTAAAAGTCGCGGAATACTGCAAATCACATGCCATTGGTGTAGAAACTTCTCCAACATCTAGCAATGAACACCTGCCAGATGCTAGCAATGACCGGATGTGATTGTCGAAACACCTCTAAAAGTCATGGAATACTATAAACCACATGTCATTGGTGTAGCAAATTCTCCAACATCTGGTATCATTTGATAGGAGCACGCAATATAAGCTTGATAACTATACCTTTAATTGGGGAGATCGTCAAGAAGAAACTCAAGTCTAATCGCGTTAAAATATCCAACCTAATACATATTCATTCAAATTTTAAATTAATAAGTTTTGTGATAACTAGCATGTATTGATTATTTCACATCCTATCAATTATCCAATGTAAAATTTTTCCTTCCCAACTATAACACCCGTATCTCTTTGTGGTTCATTATGTGGTTCCCGATTGAACTTCAACGAAGAACATGAAACGGGCATTACATTCTTGGAGATGCAGTGTGCTCCGTTCTCCTATCTATCGTACTGGCATTTGTTGAAGTTCCCCTATCATTGGGTACTGGCCGAGAGCATGCATGTAAAGGGGAGATGTGTTTTTGATGTCCACCAATCTACCATTTTTTGACAGCTTAAAAGCTACGTTTACATAAGATGAATTGGAATCCTATAAAGAATAGGAAGGAATAAGGTTCTCGCCCTCCAGTCTCCATGCATGCTTCACGTTATGCAAGCATGGGTCAGCCATCAATGCTCCAAAACAGAGAGAGAGAGAGAGAGAGAGTGGAGATGAAGAACAAACAAAGATTGGCCACCTACTGTACAGAAGAGGCTCGATGCGACCTGGGTGAAATTGTTACCCGAACACGACAAGGAGGAGATTATTCAAGCGAAAAGCGAAAAATAATGATGAAAGACGACAAAAGATGCCAATTATTTCTGAAGCAGAAAAACGTTTACTATGGGAATGCGTGACGGCCAATGGGTTCCATCAAAACACCCACGGTTTCTCACTTCTTTTACTTCTGCTGTTGAGCTACGGGTGGCTGCCAAGTCTTTCCATTAATGATCATAAACTTTAAGGAAAATTTCAAAAGAGTCCTGAAGTCGGGTTATCTTCTTAGATCAAAGTCCTCAAGAGGTTCTTGTCTCACATAAATTTTTAAGACGGCATAAGCCTTTAAGACGAGTAACTCAATTTCAAATTAATATGTGACTTATTAGTTCATTGAATTTTTACCGATTCCTCGATTCTTCTTTTCCTTCCTAATCTTTCTTTTAATTGAAACTGATTTTTCTGTGGTCATAAACCGCCAGAGGGACTTGATTTATTCCTCTTTGGATCACTACATAGACTTGGATTATTGTCCACTGAGTGACGCTGGGATGGTATCTCACTAAAAATGTGTGGCAAGTCATCTCAATTTCCAAGAATATGTGAAACCCTAATCACCACTGTAAGTAATATATGAGTCAAATACGTACTTCAAAATACACCACATTGGAGTCTTTCCTGCTCCTCTCTTAAGACAATAAATTTCCCTCAGAACATACTCGAGATGAGCTTGACTCGGCGATCAATTAACATTTCTAAAACATAGCGTGTGCTGTGTTAACCACGGCTTTTACTGGACTAAATAACTCTGTCGAGAAGAAGTAGTGAGATCCAAGCAAGATGATAATTTCCCCATGGAGTTAATCTTAGAGCACCTACCGGCATTTTTCGTACTGTATATCCAAATAAGAAAACTTGGGGTGCGTACCATGCTGTTGCTGGGTGTTCCCTCATTTTTCTTCGAGGGCACTGTAAGAGCATGTGGCTTGCTGAACTAATTATAATTGATCGCGATTTTTTAAATCGAGAAAACCATCATCTGAAGTCTCCTAACTCGACATCCTTCTTGTAGCAAAGGCGCCATTTCTTTCCGTCCATGACATGAACCCAAATGATTTATTGGGTCAAACTCGAGGTTCGAGACTAATGAGGAAGACCCATTACTATAAACAATTAAAAGTTGCTGTAAGACTATTCGCGATATCATTAGGGAGCACGAAAGAAGGAAATAAAAAAAAAGCTTGCCAAGATCTTCTCTCGTGTTAGGTGCTTCATTAGAAGATTGTGGAATCACGTCCTTAATGTCATGATGTTAAATCACCCAACAAGATGCTCGAGCAGGACTGTTCAGGAGCTACTTGCTCAACGAGAAGAAGAATATATTAGTATTATACCGCAATTTGCACCGCAAAAGTACATCATGCGTTTAATTTCTTTGTCTACTTTTAGCAACTTTTATCAAGTGGGATAGATAGAAAAACGCCATGCGCAAGAAAACCAGTTGATAAACGTTGCATTATGTTCTTTTCCGGTCATGTCCCTAGTGCAAATTGGGCACTAAAAAATCAGTGATTTTCAATTCACACCAGTGTTGCCATTGATAGCTATGGAAGGTCTTCATCAGAATCATGGTAAAAAGGAAAGGAAAAGGAAAAGGAAAAAAGAAGAAAAGCTTCACGGCGGACGACGATCTTTCCTTTGATGGCCACTAGCATCTTCGCCAAAACATCTCTGCAAAGCGAAAAGAAAGCACCAACAATCGAGGGATCATTGTCGAAGCGCATTTTAAAATTCTCATATTGGCAATCATGAGCCGTGTATCATCATTGGACCTCACAATGATGGCGTGGCGCCCCATGATTGATTGTTTCTCCCTCCTTCTTCCCTTTCTTCCTCCTTTCTTTTTCCAAGGTTATCTTGGTAGCATGCGAATTATTGGAGCGCTCTGACACCTGAATTTTTATCAGATGGTATTTCTCTGAAATGTGCATGTCGCGGCCGATACAAAACAAGATGCAAATCTGTCTCTTTTTTAATTGATCGGAACAGGTGAAAGTTTTATAATAAGGTATGGGGGAGAGGAAGGAGCAAAGAGGCAGGAGGAGAAATTGGGTTTGAGTTTTTGGAGGGATTTGATACAATAAGTGACAATGGATCGTCACATGGGGGGTTCCCGATACACGATGAGGATGTTTATCCTAATGAAGCAATGATGTAATGATAGGGGCAGGTCCCTGGTCTGATGCCATTTTCGGATGCATAGGTTTGGATTCGGTCAAAATTGAACTGCTATAGGTTGCTACTGTTCAATAGCCTCCTCGGCAACATTCGGAAAAATCACCCCCCGCAAGAACCAAAAACTTATTGTGCGGGCAATAATTCAATCAACTTTTTAATTTGGTAAATTTAGTTCGGAACATTTTCACGTCCTCCTGGGCCAATGTTGATCCGCAATCATTGACATGGACTTTTTGAAGTTTTTCTTTTTCCTTCTTTTCTTTCTTGTGAGGGATAGAAGATGATAGTGAGAACCGGATATAGAATAGTCGACATTCTTTCGACTGGTTCAACAGATGATTCGAAAGAGAGTCAACATAGATTTAGTTAGTTATGTGTTAGAAATAATAAGGATGAATTCCGTATCACACTTCACTGTATTAATTATTGATTGATATTAATCAATTGTAATTCATATTGTAACATCATGACACGGATCATTTTGTAAAAACTTATATATATCTCGTGTACGCTTCTTCATGATATGCACATAAATCATATAGTCTTGCATGCATTTGTATCTGTTTTTATGGACATCTATGATGCGCGAAGTAAATCTTATTATTCCCTCGACTCAGACATGCTGTGCTGAGTAATTTTGGGTCACACAAGTCGAACTCAGAAGCATGCTATCGATATTTTGGGTCACACAATTCGACACGATTCTAACATGGATACGACTCAAAAGAAAGCTTACTTGGAGAGAGAGCGCTTATTAGGAGCGTGCCCTCCCTTTTGGGTCAAAGTGTGGGTCAACAGGTCGATTTAATGAGTTTCAGATGGGATTCCAAAGGGGATGCTTGAAATTCAAAGAAGGAAAAACGACAAGCTCTCTCTTTCAATCGGGAAAGATCAGTACCAGAATGTCTAGTCTTCGTCGCCCCTATTGTTCATCTGGTGAGGCACCGAGATCGTGTCTTCTTCTGCATCTATCGCCATGCAACCCAGCTGCTGCAGCACACGTCCGGATCAACACTCATGAAGTTGTCCATGGATTGACAACCCCGTTTTGTCCTCAACTACTAGTTAAGCCCTTAATCCCGCAATCATCTCATGTGAGCATGCAAACACAAAAGCATAATAATGGGGTCGTCTTCCTCTTTGTCTATGGACTCAACCTATTATATGTCTGCCTTCAAAAAGAAAGAAAGCAACCGGATTATCTAAACAAGAAAGGAACCCAAGACTCTGGAAAGGTGAGATGCACCTCCAAGACATGGCACTGGGGACAAAACCCCAAGAAATCAGTACTTGGACAAGCACATATAGATATATAAATGCATGCATCGAAGGTAAATACCATACGAAGATGACAACCGACGTAAGACTTTTTTATTGTCAAGAAATGTATCGACTTTTTTATTGTCAAGAAATGTATCGTGCTCATACTGCCGACCCGTTTCCTGATAGCTTACGATCGAGGGGGAGAACAGTTTCATCCAAAGCTCATGAGCATGTCGATGCTCTTATATTCTGCTTGCGTGGAATATCGACAGTCTGCAGATTTCTAGGTAACGAGGGAAGTGTGCACGCATGAAGATTGTGGACTGTCTGGTTCCAAATTAATTAGGGAAAGGATTGATAAAGATGGAAAAAAGCAGAGGTTAAGAGAGGGGAAAGGAGGTGGAGAATATTCTGCGAGGTGGTGTTAAACTTGATTACGAGGTGGGTTCTGGTGAAGTGGCTTTCCGATGTTTTTGTTTTAACCTAATTACCTCTTTAAGTTTTCTTGTGATTATCAATCTTATAGGATACTGCAAAAAGACAACATCCTCGACGCTTTTCCTTAGTTTTTTTGTTCGTCTATATTGTTAATTGTACTTCGAATATTTAAATTGGATGGACGGTGGCTTGTCCCAAAAACCAGAAGTTTACGGTAAACAGCGGCGCTACCATCCAAACAAAGTAAGGATTTTTATATTCGTACGATCACCTAATTAATATATTGGCAATCATATGAGAGGACCGTGTAAATAAAAGCTACAGTCCTTCGTGCACCAAATTAATCCCTCTTTGAAGCTCCTCGAATGTCAGGGAAAGTCGCATGAAAAGTATCAAAAGAAAATTTTAAATCTAAGTCATTAATTTTTTTTTATTAATTGATTTATAAACCTTATATTTTTATACCAATTCAATTCAATCGGCTAATTTTGGCCAGGAATCGTAGATATGGAAGCCGGTTGTCCTACGTGGCGCAGTCGATGCTAAAGTGGATAATTTTTAATAATATTTTAAAGAACTTTAGAATTTTAGAATTTTTATTTTCCTTATCTTTCTTTTTATTTTCTTCCCTCCTTATTCTTCCTCTTGCTTGGCCGGTCATGGGACCTCGATAATTAGTTAATTTGTCGTATTCTGGTCTCTAGTGCCGTCGATAACAAAAAAAACCAGCTAAGTTATTTTTTCCTTCGTTAGGAAATCCTAGGAAAGATTATGGTTCTCGGGTATCCAATCAATTAATCCCCTGATCTGGGGAGGACCTTGGCTAGAGATGAGGGCTGGCGAGGTAGCCTTTCCTAGATCGCTCATCGGATTTGGCGAAGGATGAGCCTCGCCAGAGACCATGAGGTCAAAGGCCGCAACCTCATCGGTTTGGGACGAACTGGATTTTGATCATGAACATGGACTTGGGTTCCGCAAGAGTGCGAGCTCTTAATCTTAATTATACATGAGCTTCAGAGCTTTGTGGGTGGGCACAAGGATTTGATGACTATATAATGACATGGGCTCAGAGCAAGACTTTTGTCCAAATCTCTGTTCGAGGAGATAGGTGTCCAAGTTTTCTCCTTGTTTAGCCCCACGTTGGCCCAATGGGCTCTGACTGTCTCCCCATTCCCAGATTTTTGCTCCCATTGATGGCCAGAATGGACGTGTTGTTAGGAGGAAGCAAAATCACGTCGGTGGAGTGACATACAATGCAAAGTTGGATGATTTCTAGTTCGTAACTCTCATTCAATTAAAGGTTTCGATGAAACATGTTTGATCAGGTATGTTAATGAGCCTCAAATCCCAAAGGAAAAGTATGCGGATAGGCTCGAATGTCGAGCTACCTATTCGGGATGGAAAGTTAATATGAGAGACCGCGTTCTAATCCGCCCAAGTCAGCCAATGCAAGCCGAGCATTGCTGCTTTTGTGAAGTTTATTTCACTTCGCACGTGCTGGTTGATCTCTAATCAAGTGGACAGAACTGTCATGCGATAATAACCTCTTGAAACTTCTTCTTGTGATCTCCTATCGTAAGATATTCAAACTTTCTAACGCGATACTTAATACTTCTTCGATTGAAAAACTAATCAATTATTGTCTCTAGTCTTCTGGATAAGAATCCCAAAGCACAGCAATCCCGTACGCTTCTTTCCTATCTCCCTCGGGGGTTGCAAACGATGCTCGCGAATACGAATTACACCTTATTCAGTACAAAAATGCAGTCACAGAGGAATGATGCATTGCTGTCTCGTTGTTCTCTAAAGAGGGAAGATGTTGAATTATGAGATTCAGATTGTGCTCGCACGTGGAGAAGTTGTATTCGTGGGGGCAAGTATGAGAGATTGAGACGTTCAAGGAACGGTTACTTATGATGCAATTTAGGTTGACCCTCGGAAGGTTGTTTGCGGGGCAGGAACGCAGAGCTAGCTTGACTTCGTATTGTTCTCTCTAGGGTTTTGGTGTTCCTTTTTGGATGCTCTTGGCCATGTAGCTTTGAATGGATAGCAAGATCGCAGTTGTTAGACAAAGTTCAACATTTCGAAATTGATTTGGCGCAGGGCAATCAATTTATGTTAATCGGTTTGAAGTTTGGAGCGAAAGTAAATCCTACTAAAAATGTTAAACAGGCGACGATGTCCAATCAGCATTTCGGAGCCAATGGTGCACTAGATTGATCGTGTCCCATTCATAAAGATCACCATATATTTTTTTTAATTTTGGGGAGAGAGACAGTAAGTGAAGGTAATTGTTGCGACATAGGAAATGAGGTCACATGTAATTATTAATTCTCAAATAAATCAGTTAGAATCAAATGTAATTTGTAGAAATATATTTTGTCCCTGATGAGAAAATCAGGGTAAAAAGGAAATGTAATGGAATGGTGTAGATCATTATCTACGTAAGTTACAAGGAAAGGACAAATATTATGTAGTGCAAAGCACTTAATATGCACTAACTAATCCACCATGTAGTGATTTAAATTTTAAAATGAATGGGGATCGAATTGGATAGACTTATGGGCTTGAACATGGGCTTTCTCTCGATGATTTTTCCAAACCGAGTGAATCTCTTTTGCACGTCGCAATGCACGGTTTCGTGTCCATTCATTTCTTAAATTGAAAGCCGAGAATTATGCAATATATATGTGCTCAACATAAATAATGCTTAAAAAAATTTCCCCATTTAGCATATTAAACCTGGATATCTGCGGGAGAAGGAGTAGGGAGATTTTACTTCGCATGACATGATCTCATCGATGAGGAAGAAAATTCTGGAGCGGGATAGGAAACTTGTGATCATTTCATCGAAATATTAGGACAGACACAATAAGACAGGTTGCTCCTTTATGCTTCCCCGGCTGTCGATTACGGGTCATTTCCCAAGATTGGTGCAACCTTCTTTTCTGATCGACGGAAGATAGAAGAAATGGGTGATCGCGTCATCGTCACACGAGTCCCACACCCACGTCAAAATATTTTATTTGCGTCAACGTCCGCTGTTCAGTCGAGCGAATCCGGCCGCCATCATCGCCCCGTGAAGTGGGGGAGCTGATGCGGCAAAGCGGACGATGATCGAAGTCCTCCTCTTCTGCTCTTGCGTGTCCTTCCACTACCAGTTGCAATCAAGATGACCGATCGAACCTGTCGATGCACGAAAGAATCCAATCTGGGTCGCTCTCGCTCCCCATACTTGACTGGATTGCTCTGCAAAACCATCTTACTTTCTCAAGGTTGACAGCTGAATCTCGACCATGCATGGGAACGACGCCGCAGCCCAACCAAACGCGAGCGAAAGCCCCTCATCCTCTGCGCGACACCAGTGAGGAAAGAAAGGGAAAAGGAGAAAAGGGAAGATTTTTTTTGTGGAGATGCGCTATCTTTTACTTCTCAGTGAAGATCAACGGACGGACCCACCTGGAATACAAAACGAAAGCCCTTGTGCGTTGGAGATTTGGAGGTGATAATGCCTGAAAAATGAAATTTCTTACTTTCGGCCCGCATTATGAAATAGTTTTTCATTCGCCCCCCTGAAAGAAAGAAAAAAGGAGAAAAGGAAAAGTATGCTAACCACCTTTTACCATGCTTATCGACATCAGATGCTCTTTTTCACTTTCGCAAGAATCTTACTCAACTAATTTAGGAGGTGTTAAAACAATTTGGCGATAAAAAAAATGTTTTTTCATTGAACATTTTTTCAATTTTCACTTTTCAAGTCAGGCAATTTATTTTCGCAAATTCAAGAATGCATTTTTCAGTTGACCGTAAAGGGTTTTTCATTAATCGATCATTCTCGGCAAATCCAACGCGTGAAAATCTTAAAAATTAATTCCCAAAAAAAAATCCTTCCGCTCGGATAAACATGCCCTAATTCTCATTGTGGTTATTAAAACCTTAAAAGTGCTGACCACGTGAAACCGCTGCACCACCATCCTCGTAGCTCGCCAGCTTTCTCGAAGTTGGAGAAGGAAGGTCAGACTCTCTCAAAGATTTAAGATGACACCGCAGAACTCGAATTGAAAATTTGGGTTTCTCACTCGTTCGAGGTTGCTTTTGGATAATCCCAGGAAAGGGTCAGACCCATGTGGTCGAAATCATCGTGCCATGTCTTAATCGAACTCCATTGACCGAAATATGTTTATGTGCCAGAACCGAAGCGTTAATCACATGCTTATTGCGGGTGCCAATCGCACTCGAACCGGCCCTAACTTGGAGGGTGGTCGATCGATTGTAGTGAGGACAATTTAGTCGGTCTGTGTCGAGCATCGTGTGTAATCTAGTTTTAAACCTGGGTGATGGCGAAGGATCATTCTTGTTCTCTCGGACCGACAATCGAATCACATGAATCATTCATTTCACCCGTCCGTCCGTCTCGTCGATCTCGCGTCCCGTCGATGCACGTTAACGATCGGGCGTCGTTAACGAGCATCGACGGGACACTTAGTAAACAAGTAAATACTCGCGTAAACAAGATTGTCGTTTTCGCGAGCACTGTTTTTCGCCACGCATGGTAAATATATTGAAAAAATATATAATTTATTTTTATCACGTTCATGATTAAAAAGCGTCCAATCACCGCCAATCAAGTGTTCTCCATTTTATCGTACATATATATATTTTATAAATTACAAATAATTCTCTCGCCTTTCCCAAACTCGAAGGGGCAAAACCCCCTTGCCCAATCCCACCCTCCGCTCGCACGAGCCCGCCACGCACGGGCGGTCCTCCCCCTCCACCCACGTGCCCAAACACGGGTCACGAGCCATCGAATCCCCGCCGTCCACGTCACCCACCGGCTCCCGAATAAACCAGGTGCCGCTGGATATGCCACCCACCCACTCTCACGCTCCACTCCCAATCCGGATCCTACCCGCATATTCCCCCTCCCGCCGGGTCCTACGCCTCCTCTTCTTTTGATACGTAGATTTTGGGGAAAAGAAAAATAACGTCGGCCTCACTAAATGTAAAAATTGACCCACCCCCCCGTATTCTACCTAATGATGTGACGACATTATAACAGCACCTCCACCATCAATAATATATCGAAGCGATCGCCACGAATTTCTCGACCCTTTATAGCGTGTTCAACGTAACATTTGATCGTGGATGTAATTTCATGCGAAATTTCAGAACTTGACCCTATCTCGTCCGATATCGAGATAGAATCAATAGACCCGGCACCCCCACTTGGTTTGTCTATTCAATCAACGTCCTGAGGAGCTCAAAAGCCACGCAGGTCTTGAAGTCCTAGAACCGCACTTCCGCTCGAATATTCCTCGACAAAATCCTCCTTCGAAGTCGTTTCCTTAATCCTTCAGCTGCTCCTCCTATATAACCACACCGCCCTCGCTCCCGGCGTTTTGTCCATCGGCGGCCCGGTGACGGTGACGGTGACGGCGGCTCTCATCAACACTCGGCACTCGAGATCGATCTGACGGTGAGCGGAACCCTCGACGGGTGGGTTGAGCATTCTGTGTGACCCGGGACTGTGGATTACTGCGATGGTGGGTTTTTCTAGGGCGAAGCGTGGCAGTGACCTGCTCGACGACCAGGCCAGGGCTCGGCTCGTCGGCGCCGATCTACGAAGCCTCAGCTCCGACAGCAGCGGGAGCGAGCACGACGGCGAGGACGACTCCCCCTGCCTCTCTGAGCTCGTCCACGGCTTCCTCGAGGTCGACCCGGACGACTCCACCGCCAACAGGTCCCCGACGGACGGCGACTCCGACTCCGACTCGGACAGGGCCGACTCGCCCGCCGGCTGGACGGACGCGATCGACGGCGTTCTCGAGGAGGCTCTCGCCCGCAATGCGGATTCGTTTCGGAGCCTGCTCCTGAGTCACGTCTCGAAAGCGATCGATGTGTTCTCGTGCCTGAAGTCGAACAAGCCCGCGCTGAGGCGCAGCGTGATGTCGCGCCTGAGGGAGATCGGGTACAATGCGGCCATCTGCAAGACGAAGTGGGACTCCTCCGGCGGCCTCACCGCCGGGAGCTACGAGTTCATCGACGTGGTCCGATCAGAGCCGTCCGTGGAGAGCAGCCCGAGCCGGTACCTCGTCGACGTCGACTTCGACGGCCAGTTCGCGATCGCGCGGCCGGCGCCGGAGTACTCCCGGCTGTTTCAGCGAGTCCCGAGGGTCTTCGTCGGCGGAATCGAGGATCTGAAGAGGATCGTGAGGGCGATGTGCGACGCGGCGAGGCGGTCGCTCAAGAGCAGAGACCTCTTTCTGCCCCCGTGGAGGAAGAACCGCTACATGCAGAACAAGTGGCTCGCCCCGTACCGTCGGACGACGAACCCGTCGCCGGCGAGCACCTTTCCCCAGGCCACGGCGGCGATCTCCGTCGGAACCGCCGTGAAGTGCCGGTCGGTTGGCTTCGACCAATCCATGACCGGCCGGCTGTTTGTATGCACGAGATAAACGAATAAAAAGATATTCTTTTTTTTTGCGGATTTTTCCTTTTTTGACTTTTTCGGTCTTTTGTAAAAGATGGGGCGTTAATTGAATTGTACGCGGCAAACTCACATCGGATTGGTGGCGGCGAGTCAGTAGAGCTGTGAATCACGTGCGCACGCAAGCACTCGGACTTCACTCGGACGCTTCCTCTCTGAGCGATCTCGACCGTCCGCTGAGCGGAGCGGTCGGGTTAAGTAAATCGGACGGTCAAAGTCGCGTTAATGAGTCATTTGATCGGAGGGGTAGGATACGGACAGGGATTACGTGGACAGAGCCAAACCCGTTTATATCCGTGACTCTCGCACCACCATTTGATCTCGTTCGCTCGTTCCTTATTCTCAAGTCTCAACTTAATTTGGTATAATTTTTTACTAAAATGGGATAAATATCGAGATGTTTTATCCGAATTAAATAATTTTCAATCCGTTCCAACTCATCCGTTTGATGAGTCATGTGATGGGGTGGATTTGTGTGAATTGGTCTATGATAAGATCCAATGACCGGCGATGTGTAGATAGAGCTCCAGCAGCACAACACGAATAATTATTAATTTTTGTCCCCAAGTTACACTTAATATAAGTGCATGTGGCATATATTTCAGGGTCTCCTTAATTAGAAATTTAGATGAAGAAAAGCGCATCCTGTTATATATTCGAGATATGTCTGTTTAGATTCGTGTATTAATCGTTGCTGGATTTTAATGAATGACTTCATCTTGTGTTATTTTTAGTTAATTAATTCACTAGTGTGTACTGTGTCAAGGGTGTTTAGCAAGTATTCTGAAAGCAATTGGACCAAGGAGGCCAGTGATGGCTGCTACCCTCCTTCCCAATCACGAGGCCCTTAGTCCAATTTTAATCGACTCTGCTCAACCTTCATCTGACATTTCCCTGTCTCGCCCATTTGCAAAATTCTTTGAACTTATCCAAATCTTAGCTAAATATTTAACGCTACTCATTAAATGTACTGTTCTAAAACGCGGAAGTATTATTTTATAATGGACCACCAATCCATCACGATCACTACTGTGGTGGTCGCCTTTTGTTTCGACAATTACTTGATAGAATCGTTATGAATCCAATACAGTCATCACGAGATAAGAGAGTTGTAATGGTAATGCCGCAATCCTTAGATTTAAAATTCTCTCTCTCTCTCTCTCTCTCTGTATATGCGGCTCTTCCTGCAATCTTTATCGTTTCGATTTTAAACCTATTCCAATCGCACAATCATTCGCAGGTCATGAACACAGACATCACCAGGCTGTAAACTTAAAAGAAAGATAATGTTAATGCGGTTCGAAATGGTGGGGATACAAAAGAGGGCCGAGAATGAAAGGAAGCATGTGGATAAGGGTTTGTTTTCGACATGTTGCTGTCGATTTGCTGGACAGAGCAGACAAGGGAGGAGGAGGAGGAAGAAGCGGATAAGGCTGATCTTCTTCTTCTTTTTTTAGTGATTTTGACTCTTAGGGCCGAATGGGGGTCGCTTTCACTGGGGCAAAATCCCAAAGACAAGTGTCCCAATCGAGCGGACAAGAGGCGAAGACCCGGGGTCCCCCACCAGTTTAAGGAAGGGGTCAGAAGGGGGCGCCCCCTTCACGAGTCCCTTCAGTTCACAGAACCGTCTTTTCCCCATCACGCTCCTGCTTTCTACGTGCGTTCATTGCTGTCTCGCCCCGAGGACTTCGATTACCTCGCGTGGAGTATCGGATTTGGAAGTATCGGGCATCTGGAGGAAAATGCCGTGGGGGTTCTGAATGGTGACTGGTGTTTGGAATCTTTTGGGGGATTGGTTGGCGCAGAAGTGGATAGAATGACCAAACCTTGGACGCCACATGTTGGGTTGCAAGAGCTTGATCATGCGGATTGGACACATGGCGCGAGGTTTTCCACCACTCCATGGCCGGTCATGTCCGGTTCTCGGGCGGTCCAATGGGTAAAGCCAGTTTTGATTCTGTCAAGAGAGCCGGGTGGCCTGCTGCTGCTCCAACCTCTCTATAAAGAAAGCACAGAGAGCATCTGATCAAGTAACTTATGTATAGAAGCAAAATGCCAGGTCACCAACCTCTGGGAATCGCACTGACAATTGTCCAAGCATTGTAATTACCATCCGTTGGTCATTCAAGTATAGATTTACCTGCGTCAATTGGTCACAGCAAAAGTGGTGTAATAGTACAAATTTTTTTGAAGAAGCACATAAGAGAACAGGGTATGATACATGACAACTTAGGAACTTACTGCGGGGTGTAGGACAGCCACGGCCAAAAGAAATGCGAAGATTAAAGTCATGGCAATGACTTTAATTGCACACCTTTTCGGATCAAGTTCTTCTGCTTTTAATTTGTCCCATCAAGTCCTTCCATTTCACTAATTTTCTAATCAAGCCCCTTCAACACCAAACCAGGTTAAATCTGAATGATGAGGGTGTTGAATGATATCGTGGCAATGATATAGATAAAATTCTTCCATTGTAGGTACACATCATACTCCAACGTTTTTTATGATGTCTAAATTTTCCCACACGCTTCCTCTTGCAACACCGGTATGTTTTATTCGCATTATGTTGTGGCGTCGACCGACGGTCTCGAGCTGAATTTGGTTAAATTCGATGTTCGAGGTACTTAATTATAAAAGTTCGTGAAAGTAGGAGGACTTAATCGGGTAAATTAAAAAGCACAGGGACTCCGACTATAGAAAACAGGAAAGTACATGGATCGAGAAGTAGAATTTTCCTAAAAGTGCGTCGAGACATTTCATTTTCCGAAAATTTTCAAAGGCACGACGTGCGCGATTGGAGAGGAATGTAAAGGAAAACATGCATGCATAGAGGAGCCAACCAAGGTTGCTGGTGTTGGTGTCCAAACCGATCTCTTTGCAAGAAACCCAACTTCGTTTTTCATCTAGAGAAGCCCCAGGCATGGGGCCTGGGCCTGATTCCTTCTGCATCAAATGCTCAACGAGGGCAAGATAAAACCCAGAAAAAAAGGGCCATCCGGTCCACAAGAACAGGATGGAGTCTTTCCTTTACGGGCCCGTTGCATTTCTACAAGGGATGGCGAAGCAGGAAATGTCGATCCTTTCTTTCTCTTGCTGGGGAGAAAGAAAGAAACATGGAAACGAAGCAATCTCCAGAGGATGTGTTCTGATCTGATCCAGTGCGTTGGCCGCGTGATGAACGTGGCAATTGGCATCCCGACCTGACAAGGCTTCCAAAGATCGTAGAATACAAAGTTGGACCTAGGCTTGCTCGAAAGTCAAGAGCTTCGGTATCGAATAAACTTGGAGGGGGATCTGGATGCTCGCAACTCACCAACCAAACGATGTTTCATCCATCAATGCCTCGTGCAGAACTGCAAAGTCCGACCAGCTCCTGATTTCAATCAATGCTTCGTGCAGGCGGCGCCAAAGATTTTTCAGTCGATAATCGCATGAAAATGCATGATTCTCTCTGAGCTGACGGTGGAGATTGTGTCGTAATATCCACAAGTTTCGTTCAGCCGGCGGATCAGAACACGGGTTTGATAGTTCGGCCGGCCTACTCATCGAATGGATGGACTTGGGACCCCAAAAAGACAAAGGCTCGGAAGAACTCGCTCGGCTATCTTTCTAAGGCCCAGCTAATACTGCGGTCGAGAGCGTAGGCAAAAGTATCGATGCGTAAAGCTTGATCCGTGCTAGGGGTCGATCCAACGACGATATTTCGTCGCCGCCTGGAATGAGCACGACCCTAAACACATCCGACGATGGAGTTTCGTTCAAATCAATCCCATTCGACAAAAATGGAACAATTAAATTCAACCAGGCTTAACTCAAACAACAGTACGAGCTAGTCCTGCGGAACCAGCATATCCATGTATACGGTTTAGACGGCGACGAAGTTTCGGCTCCGTCGGCCACGATGCAAGTAATTTCATATCCGAGGCGGCCGCCGAAACCTAGAAATGACATATGAACCAATGCCAAAACTCGGAAGATCATCAGCCAAATTGGCTAGCCCTAGTCCTCTCCATCCGTGCAACCCTTCTTTCCACCCTATTAACTAATTTTGGTGTTCCTTCAATGCTCCCATAAATGCGAAAGCTACAAAACACTCAAGGCTCCGCTTCATGTCCCCCACCTTCTTTCCGCTGACGATCCTCTCTGGTCAAGTCATTAGGCCACGAAAACAAAGAAGAAATTCAACGAGCACATCTCACTGGCTATACTCAGAAAATCTCGAGAGAAAAAATAATTATGTATGGTTTCCCCCTTGCTTTCTGTTCTGTCATCATCGCTTAATCATCATAATGCAGCTTCCCCACATGGGGGATAAAATGGCCACTTGGTCGTGGAATTTTCTGGGCCTGATCCCAGAGAGAGGACAAAAGAGAAGCTGGCCTGGACTAGACCGGACAGCCCCCGGATCGGACCACGACGGGGACACGTCGGTCCGAACGGGGCCAACGCCTCCCACGTACGGACAGCGATCCTCGAGCTGTCATCTACTGGTTGTGGTTGCACCATCTCGCGTCCTGACAACGCCCACGACGGGGACGGGGGCGATGCGGTGGATCCCCCACTTTGAACGGCGGAACCTGAAGAGAGGAAAATAATAATGATGAGTAAAGAAGAGATAGGATAAGAAAAGAGTAGAAATCGAAGGGATATAGGAAGAGGACGGACGATATATTTTCATGATTCTTGAGGAATTCAATTTCTTTCTCTCTTTCGTTTTTTGCCTGATCTTTGTCTGGACTGAAAAGAGATGGGGAATGGCGACAAAAAGCTCATCCGGGCTTTCCATGTCTCCCGCCCAAAAGGCAAGAGACTGCAATAATGGGGGATGATTCCTTGGCTCTTGTTGTTGCGGAATTAGGGATCTTGCTTTCGAGCCATTCGTTGCCTTTGTTGACTCATTACGGATAAAGCCCGAATAAAGAAGAAAATAAAGAGGAGGTTGAGGAGGAAATCAAGATCTTCAGCATCGAGACAATCGGCGGTGTTGTGTTGTTCATCATTGTGTTTTCTTTTCTTTCTTTTGGTTCCCCCGAGATTATGTGGACTGATTGAGCCGAATTGGGCATCGAGAGTGAGGAAAAGGCTTGCCGACTTTCGTTCATTACGACATCATTATCCTAGTGTAGATCATCGCCAGAGAACGAGATCGGGCGATGGCTGCGTCGACATCAGTAGGGATCCGTGAAAGATGGACGGGACGATGGTCCCTTCTTGCAAAGCGCGAGTCTTTTCACTGGTGGGTGTTTTATGAAGGCTGTGTATGGAGCACGAGCATCCACATCCACCCTCGCACGTCGCTTCGTCTTTTATTGCGTCGTTTGGACGATTGGAACTTCTGCATAACATTATTATATCAGCTTAGTGATCATCATTGCAATAGGACATTAGTTTAGTAGTCAAAATAGTTCGCGAAAGCACGAGATGGGGCGGTCACTACGTCGACGTTGACGGAGATCCGTAGTGGATCTCGCAAAGAACGGTTGCCATTGCAGAGAGCTAGTTTTTCTTCCGGTGGGCACTTTAGGGTTTGGCTTTCTTAATGCGTGGGCTCTTTTTGGTCGGCATGAGAAATCTTTAGGAGTCTTGCTACATGGATCGCGCAAGTGCTCCCTTCATGATGCGATTTTGCCACGAGGAAACGGAGAGATTCACGCCATCGAAGCTCAACATCATGCAATGAGTATGGAGATGCCGGTCTACTTCTTGAGACGTCTCCCCAAAACACTTTTTAATCTGCTAAATCCTTAGGCAATGCTCGAGGGATATGCACGTGCATTTGCACATCGGTGCTGTAGAGACGCAATTGGTGAGCTGCACAAAGTGGAACGTGGAACGAAACGTGTAAATTCGTCGGATCTTGGATTATAATGGCAATTGGTCTCGTCTGTCACTGTATATGCATTGTCGGTTTCTAAATGGACCGACTCATCACCTGTCGCCACAGCTTCCATCTTCGCCGCTGCTCCCAACATCGAGTGCCCGCTCTGTCTCTGTCGTCCCCAGCACCCTCTCTCTCTCTTTCTCTCTAAACTCATGGAAACGTCGAGCTCCCTCTCAGCCGGTGAGGTCCGCATCGATTGCCAATTGCTGCGGTCACACATGCTGTGGGAACTTAGCATGGAAGTGAGGCCAGTGAAGGATCGGATAAAGTTCCAAATTATGCTCGAAGACGCACCCTCCCGATCCAATGAAACCTCAACAGCGGCTGAAATCCCACCCATCCTTGACGACAACTTTTCGGATCATCATGCCATCCACGGATTCCACTAAAAACGGATGACCGAGCGATCCATTACCGGCAAATGGTTTCGCTACTGGTTTCGCTTAATGGATTGAAAATTGACAGGAACGAGAACCCCTCGCTGTCCACCCCATGCAAAAGTTAAGACGTCATCATCGTCCATGGTCTTAACCATTATCCACTCTTAAACATGGACAGACACTGTTCTGTCGGTGGTCATCAAGAATTCGTAATTGGGCTGCTGATTGAAAAGCTAATCGAGTAGGTTCAGGGTTGCTTTCAAACTGGGCGTCGCGACTTCGATCCGGAACTGTTCTCCTCGATGCCAAATCAACTTGGAATACCCAGTTTTTTTCAAACCCCACTCGAGCACTCGCCCTCTAACTTCTAGCCAATGTACATATCTGATGAAAAGGGGCCATTAGGCCTCCTTTAAGCTAATTCAACACCCACCCAGCAGATCGGAAACATTCGGTGCCCTACGCCTTTCCTAATGCCGTATTCCATAACCTAACGAAGCCACGAAAAGTTGCACCCTTTGCCGCGTTAATAATTAAGAAATCGAACTTAGTAAAAGTAAGCAGTCGGCAGCCTTGTCCGTTTCTCCCCGACTTCAAAGTATTTGCGGGGAACAGGTCACGTGCAGTCCAAGAGATCGGTGCCAAAGATGATCGAAGTTAGGTCAGGGGAAGTTGCCCAATGGTCACCCCCACCCAGCTTTGCTTTGTAGCAAAACCCTAGAAGGGGGATGAGGATCAAAGACTTGCAGGAAGTCCAAAAGAGAGAATTGGCCATCATCGACGGTGGGTTTGACTCTGTCGGCAGAGCCTTCTCCAGTACTCTCTTTTGAGCTCCGTCGGGTTGGGGTTGGGGGAGATCTTGATTATTGACTAATCACCCTCTTTCTTTAGCCGACTAAACCTAAGTTCAACGGGGGCGATGATCCCTTCCAATTCGTGCTCAACCCTCGAGAGGCGTTCGATGATCGCGGCCATTTCGGGGCCAACTTGGGCTGGGGGCGGCGGTCCTTAATCTCCGCTGATTAGCCCACCCGAGGAAGGTTCGCCGGCTATTAATCTCTCTTCTTCTCTTCCTCCTTTCATTAATTGAGTCGATCGATCCAGCTTTTGTTTTCACGCGGTTCGAGTTTTACTGGTCGGAGGAGCATGTCGCTGTCGTTACCGAATGTCCGTTGAAAATCTCGAGATGGAGCAAAACGGAGCGGCGTGACCACATCCGTTGGAATTCGACTTCAATAAACGACGTCGCTGTCGTCACCCGGTTATCTTCTGCTTCACCCGCTTCTTCCCCTTTTTTATTTTTATTTTTCCTAAACAGTATTAATAACCAACACCAAGAAAAAAAAAGGAAAAAAAAAACTCTCTTTGCCACCCAGGTAAATTCGGGTGATGATGTGTTAGAGATCAATCTAACAATTAAGAAAAAAGATTCGGGCCGCGATTTTTTCTTGATTAATATCTTGAAAAATACGATCGTTTATATAATTTTCGACGTTAAATCGAAGCGGAATGCATCTGCCCAATTGAAAAAATATTCCATTCATGATCCGTTCTGCACGGAGGAACGAGTCGTGTTTCCGACAACGTTTGTCCGGCATTCCGATCGAAGGGTCGGCTCGAGCCGTCTTGTCCGAAATCGGGCTCCATTTAATTCCGGGTGAAGTACAGCTCATCCCTCCCACCTCCTCCCGAGGTCTCGCCACGCGTCCCCCAAATCCACGTCACCATTTGTACGCATCCACCTCGCCAATTGTACACGTCCTACTCCACTTCTCCCCCACATGCTTTGCTGTCGATGCCAACTCTAACCCCCCCCCCCCCCAATTAAAAGTTCCCAATCGACTTAATTAACATTTAATCCAAAGCCGCGATGCACTAAAAAAAAGAAAAATAAATAAAAAGACCTTCTCCCCCAGATCCCCCCGATCCCGATGGATCTCCTACAATCATTTCTCTCATAGATTTTATTCATTCGCACCTTTTGTTCGTTCTTGAGGCGTGGGTATTATTTCCCAAAAAGTAATTAGAGGGGATAATCGGACCGCTTTTTCGCATTAAATGCATTTTTTACGCGTCTTAATTAATTGGCGCGTGCAGAAATTAAGAAATTTCCGGTGCGGCTTGTCTATTCCTCGCTTCTTTGCTGGCGCGGAGGGGAGAGAAGACGAGTGGCGCACAAGCTTTCGCCCACGCGGCTGTGCCAGCTGTGTGGTCGTGGATCCCGCGATCGCGTACGTGGCGGGGCCCACGTGGGACCCCCACTCCCCCCGGGGTTTTTAAATTCCCTCCCGTAAATTTTTGCATATTCAGCATTATGATTATTTCTCCGGTATTTTATTTTATCTCGTTTATCCTGTGACGTGGAAAAGCTCGAATCCTTCACTAGATTTGTAAATTCGGAGCATCTTTTCTTTTCTTTCTTTTTTCCCTTTCTTTTCTACTTTTTTTTTTGTTCTTTTTGAGGGGGAATACGAGATTACTTAGTCGATTGAAATTCTCTTCCCCACCACCCACCTCTTTGACTGATCATTTCTGTAGCGGTTCTCCGGCTTTTGAAGCAATCGCTTGGATTCCTAAATACATATAATAATAATAATATTTCATTTTTCTATTATTTTACTGTCCCCGTCGCTCGAGGTGAAATGCAGATCTATCTCATTGGCCGTCGTTTATTTTAGGAAATCACGATAGGGATGAATAACTGAGCCGATTCTAATCGAGAATCGGAATCGAATTGAATTTAGTAGGCCTGGTTTTACACCAATCACGTATTAAGATTGATTTGGTTTCGGATAACGAATTGAAAAGTCCATTCAGTTATCTAGTTCCGGAGCCTACTCAACTCTTGATTCCATGGTTGATCGATCTGGTTTTTTTGGGGACCGACTCCGATGGATAAAATGTATCCGCTTGTTTCGGTTCGGAATCGATCCCCTATGACTTTATTTTTTACGAGTTTTGTTCTCGCGTTTTAATGATAAAAAAGAAGGAAGGTAACTTTTTGCAGATTCACGGTAGCAACTCAAAACGATAAAAATATACACGTGCATCGTGGACTTGGAGATGAACTCCTTTTGTCGATTGGAGGAAGCAGAATACTCTCCACCGTATAGTAACCATATCAAAAGCATATCATATAAAATCCCTTACCCTAATTAAAGATGAAAAGTCTTATCCAAGGATCCACCGTGTAAACACCATAATTTTTAGGTAGGCTAGACGAGTCTCTCTCTCTCTCTCTCTCTGGCCTTAGGAAAAGAGTCGCCATCAAGTTTTCTTACGTTAAGAATCGAAAAGAGAGAGAGAGAGAGAAAGGAAGAATCGGGAAGGACAGTAAAATCCCACTTGCGAATTCACGATCGAATTGGCTAAAAGCCGAAACCTTCACACGTAAGACAGGGGCACTAAAATCTCCACGCGGAAAACGCGTTTCTTCTTTTGAAGGCTTTGGCCTCGCCTCCATCCCCCACTCCTCTCCACTTGGCTCATCATAAAACATCTCCATTAACTCCCCCTTCCTTTTTTCTAACATGTGTCGGCAATAACTTAATTCACTTATGTTTCGATACGACAATACGTGTCGATACCCTCGTAATTCTTAATCACTATTCATAGAAGCCGATCGACGCATCGGATTCAGAGGCGTCTCGTGAATTTACCATTCGTCGGATCGAGCTGCGGGATTGTCCGCCGAACCCGCGGAATTTGTCCACGGTCGAAGGTTGTTTTTAAGTTAGGGGCGAATTAGATATTTTCTAAATTGTCGGGCCAAATTGATGGGTGGAGGGGAGCGAGAAAAAGGAAGGAAAAGGGGGGGTGGCAAGAGAAATTTGGGGGTCAAAATCAAAGTGCAGCTTGTCCACCGCCCCGTGACGTGGCACGACCTCAGTTAGAAAATCGAGGGGGCGGAGCGAGTGACGAGCCCTGTTAAATTCAAGGGCGAGAAAAACTTCCCCCACACTTTCGATTCTAGAGAGAGAGAGAGAGAGGGAGAGAGAGAGAGAGAGTGAAAGGGCGAGCGGTGTGTGTTGTATGCGGTCGTTCTCCTTCTGGCTTCTCTCCATCTCTTAGGATTGCTGAAGAAGGAGGAGGAGGAGGAGGAGAGCCCGAATAGCGACGCCGAGAAGTAGCCTCCGAGAATGACGCGCCTCGCTGCTCTCATTCCCCCCGCCGCCGCTACTCTGTAGGGCCGTTTAGTCGTCCGATCAGCGCCGCCGTCGTCCATGGCGAAGACCGGGGTGTTCGAAGCCGATCCGGCGGGGAGGGCGGCGAGGGTCACCGAGCTGAAGAAGGAGTTGCGGAGGCTCGTGAGGATCATCGCCGGCGACGAGGAGTGCAGCGTCGAGGCCATCGACCAAGCGAGGGAGGCCCTGCACGCGCTGCGGGAGCTGAGGGCGAGGAGGAGGTCGTCCCTGTCCCTGGGGACGCTGGCGTGCCCCGAGGAGTACCGGTGCCCGATGTCCAAGGAATTGATGAGAGACCCCGTGATTGTCGCCACGGGACAGGTGAGAGAGATTTTTTTGCCTTTTTCGCCTTGACAATCTGCCTTTCGGCGATTTTGTTCTCTGAGATTTTGCTGTCTGGTGAACGAGGCGAAAATAAAGTTTGCTCCTGGTTTTGAATTTTCCTGTTGGGTGTTGATTCTGGACTGAATTGCTTGAATTATGGTAGTCCTTCTAAGCATGGAGTTTCTATATCCTCCTTTTTCCCTTCTTTTTTACTGCCGCCAGAAGTTGTCAACGGAGGTTTCAAGTGCCGGATAGTTTTTAAGTTACCGGCGATTGGGTTTCTTGATTTCGTGCTTTGAGTCTGTTGAGTGGTTCCTTCATTTCTTGAGTCTTGTTATGCATGTTGAATTAATGATAAGAAAGACTATGCAGAGGTTTCGATTAGGAGGACTGGAAGTTGGTGTTTCTTCATTGAGTCCTGCGAAATAAGCGAAACCTTCATCGGCCCCTCCCTTTCTGATCGCCATGTGTTCTGTACTTCGCCCTGTAAATCGAATCATGGTGTTCGTATTTTAGCTTTTACTTGGTCGAGGTTAAAGATCTGGAAGTCTGGTTCTTAATGGGATGGGTGCGTACAATATCTTCTCCTTGTTGTCTCGCGTTGGTGCTCAAAGGTAGATTCCACCACCTTTTGTTTTGGTCGGTGGCTGTGTGTTTGACGGTTGGAGAATTTTCTTCTTTATTTTTATCCGGTCGGTGAAATTGACGAGCTATGTTGGGACGTTACATAACTATTCGGTTTGAATACGTGTTGATGATGCTTGACTGGACACAACAAGAACCTTCATGTGTTTCTTTGTTATCTTCCCACCTTTTGTTGTTTCCCCCCCCCCCCCCCCCCCCCCCCTTTCTTTGGCACTTCCAATTTTGGATTAATCTTATAGGATGTGATGATATATGCGGCGGGGAAAAGAAAACAAAGAAAGATGGACAATGCAGGACAATGCGCGACTCGTAAGATAACTATCCTGGGAAACCAATAGTTTCGATTGTTGGTGTATATAATCTGTTCAACAATGGCAAGCCACTTAGTTGGCTAAAACAAATTAAAATGATTCCCTTGTGTTGATCCGATGACTTCTTCTGAACCTGTTTGTTCTGGGCTCTCGCATTATCCATCTTCACCGCTTGCTTGTAGTCTAGTGAATTGATTTATCTAATACTGCCATTTGTGGTCTCTTCGCAACCTTCAATTCACATATTCTTTTGGTTCCTGATATTTTCAATTGCTTCTGCTTGTGCAGACTTATGATCGGTCCTCAATCCAGAAATGGCTGAAAGCGGGCAACAGGACGTGTCCACAAACCCAGCAGGTTCTTACGCACACCATCCTTACCCCAAATAATCTGATTAGAGAAATGATTCTGAGATGGTGCAAGAGTCGAGGGTTTGAATTGTCCGAACCAGTTCATTGCATCGACGAGGATAGCATTACAGAATCTGAGCGAGATCGTTTTCTTAATTTGCTGGAGAAGATGTCATCAGATGTATCCGAGCAAAAAGAAGCTGCTAAAGAGCTTAGATCGCTGACCAAGAGGATGCCCTCCTTCCGTGCGCTTTTTGGGGAGTCACCGGATGCCATCACTCAGTTACTCAGTCCACTCTCTGAAAGGGAGTCCCCAAGTGGGACGCACCTCGATCTCCAAGAAGATGTCATAACGACACTCTTGAATCTCTCCATCCATGACAACAACAAGAAGCTTGTGGCTGAAATTCCCTCAGTAATACCTCTTCTGATGGATGCTTTGAGATCGGGGACAATTGAGACAAGGAGTAATGCTGCGGCGGCCCTTTTTACTCTCTCTGCTCTTGATTCCAATAAAATACTAATCGGGAGATCAGGGGCCCTAAAGTTCCTCATCGATCTTTTGGATGAGGGGCACCCATTGGCCATGACGGATGTCGCCTCGGCCATATTCAACTTGTGCATTATCCATGAGAATAGGGATAGAGCTGTTCTGGATGGGGCGGTTGGTGTGATCCTAGAAAAGATTGCAAACCATATTCATGTAGATGAATTGTTGGCTATACTTGCAATGCTGTCGAGCCATCAGAGGGCCATTGAGGAAATGTGTGAGCTTGCAGCAGTTCCTTGTTTGCTTGGGGTCATGAGGGAGACATCATGTGCTCGTAACAAGGAGAACTGCATAGCGATTCTCCACACTATATGTGTCAATGATCGAACCAAGTTGAAGGAATTGAGGGAAGAGGAGAATTCACATGGAACGGTATCTGACCTTGCGAAGAATGGAACCTCCCGGGCTCAGCGGAAAGCCAACTGGATCCTGGGG
Organism: Melaleuca quinquenervia; assembly: GCA_030064385.1. Classification (NCBI taxonomy): domain Eukaryota; kingdom Viridiplantae; phylum Streptophyta; class Magnoliopsida; order Myrtales; family Myrtaceae; genus Melaleuca; species Melaleuca quinquenervia. The sequence continues at coordinate 3,595,290 of CM057728.1, read as the reverse complement.
AAATTGAACCGGGCCATCAACTTTACGCACACTGCTTAATTGACTCTCTACGCAGTGCTTGTATATTCTCATCCTATTTGCGGTACATCGGCTGCTTATGCCACTGGAAAATCCTTCTGGCCCTGTGTCTACATTGTAAATTCTCCTTTCCATAGAGTCTCACTCTTGTCTTGAGTTGTGCATATAACGAGAGCTTATAATTTTTACAAGTTTCTCCTCCTCTTCACCGTACAAGTGCTTCAGTGTGGGTAAGTTTTGGATGCTTGCGCCTGCACTCAGGAGAGTCATTCCCTATAGCCTTGCATCTTCTTCCAGGTTGTATTCCGTAGTGCGTGAATAATGTTCTTTTGGGATATGGTCTCATTCTTGTCTGTGTTAATAAGAATGACGTGTTTGGCTGCTTTTCTTGAGGCTCTCCTCCTCCCTCAGTAACAGCTTGTGTGCTACCGTGCTCTTGCCCTTGGCATTTTCTCTGCGGCAGATGTCGAAGTGTTGGAGTGTAACAGCAGGTTACTTGTGAGGAAGGTATGAATCCTTGATTGTCTGTCGTCTGTGAATGAGGCCAAAAGTTTATCGTCGATCCTGGCAAGATTGATGGGTCGGCCGGTCCCAAGAGGAAGGAAATGGATGGACGGACGGATGGATGGATGGATGTGGGAGATGGGAAGTTGAAGAATGTGCCCCGCGTTGAATGGTTTCTTTGTGGCCATAGTGTGTGATGAGTTTGATAGGTGGTGGTCCAAACCCGAGACGCCCACATGTGCCTTTTTCGTGAAAGTCTTCAAATGCTACACCGTGACTAACCAAAGCCTCCCTGTGTTCTTTCGGCGACAACAAGAAGAGCACATCCTAGATTCCCAAAAACCTTTGCACCGTTAAAGGTCGCGTCTCCGTTTTTGCATCGCTTTATGCTTTGGTTAAAATTCTTAGCCTTTTGATGGAGCGAAGCGATGGACTTTTGGCCCCTACTAGAAATTGCCTCCTGGTCGACGGGTGGTTGGTTGGTGGGTCTGTCGAATTTCCTCCTTATCCCTTCGCTTTTCCTTTAGCCCGAGAATATCACTCTCTCTTTTGCTCGTGCTCTCTTTCGCGGGCATATGGAATCTTCACGTGTGTATGGTGGTTTTTCTATCCTCCTCATGAATGCCTTCGTCTCGGGAGGAATGTGAGGGGGAGGTCCAAGGAAGAGGCTTTGGGTTTTTCCTTACCGCGGTAGTGTCGAAGGCTTCCACTGATTCCGGTATGCGCAGTAATGACTCTGTAGTGTCACTGCATGGTCAAGAACATCGAAAGCGACGGATCACTTTGGCTGATTAAACAGAGGAATGGTTTTAATTCAATCACGGATTTCGTGGTCTGGCTCAATTATGGCATAACTCGATTGACGTGGACGGCCACAAAATGTCAAGGGGACGAGTGACGACACATCAAGGAAAGCATCTTTGCAAGTTGTCAACCCCACGTTGGACAAGAATTCTTTACCAATGGAGGGTGTTTAGCTTCTCACGGAAGAACTCTATTTTGGGGAGTTTAGTAGTTCTGTTTTGTCCGCTGTTCGTGTAGTGTTTTGCATTATTTGAACTCTTAGATTGAGATTTCACTATGAGAGAGTTGCCTCATGTCCCTAGATCTGTACTAAGTACCGACCTGTGTCGGTCTTGGATACAGAAAGTGTTCAATCGGAACGGGAAAAGGCAACTGAATTGGTCCTAGTTACTCTTCAAACTCAGTAAAAAACTTGCCGAGCTGCTGAAGTAGCTAAAGTTGTGATAGATCCCATTAGAATTGGAGCCATAGCTGTGGATGGAGAAGTGCAATTGGTCCTTTTAGGGACAACGAGATCTGCCTAAAGAACTCGCAGATTGTTTGTGTAATGGACGATTCGAAACCCATAGACAGCTTAGACGGTCAAATGCTTTGCCAATCGCATGCAGGAATGGAAAATCTAGATCGAAGTCTCTCCTGGTGGCATCGTGTAAACGAAGAAAGGAGAGTTTCTGCTGAGAAGCCGAACAATTTGAAAAGGAAGATGCCGAGACCCTTCTATTCTCTCAAGCTAAAGATTTCTGGCGATACATCAGTCTCGATGCACGGTAACAACTATTAGACAGCACATCATTTAAACCCTTCGTTATTGCTCTATTTAACATTGGTGTCATCATAGACACACTGTGGGCACTCAACTGTATTCGATGGCATATACATTTGAATAAAACCCAACTACTCTCTCTACAATTAAAGGTCCATCGATGGGCCTGCCCAATCATGACCCGAAAACACCTTTAAACTAATTGATTGAGTTGAGAATATCAAATGATTCGCCCGTATCATACCACAGAGAAAGAAATTCAGGCGCGAGAGTGGCATACCAATCTTTGTGAAGGAGGCAATCTTGGCTTCACATTGGTGCAATTTATCTAATCGATCTGCAAATACCATATTTGATAGATCACCTAACCTGGCCGTTACTTTATTACCTACCACTTTTGTTCGAAGAAGACATCCTCAACAAAAGAGAGAGAATGATTCATTTGATCTTGATCCCGACAAGTCATGTCTACAATCGCAACGAACATGAAAGACGATAGGTTATTATGCTCGAGTCTTGCGATCAACCAAAAGACGACAACACAAGATTGACACGTATTTATCTTTTAGTATTCTAAAGATCAAGCTAACCTGGCGGGACGGCAAAAGGGAAACCGTAAGTTGGCTGACCTTTCCATATCGCCATAAACCGAAGAGGAGAAGATAGATTTGAATCCAAAACGTTGCCGTGTTCTGGTCACAGTTTCTCGAAATTGTTAACTTATCAATTCCTACCAATCATGAACTTGTCCTGTGACATAATAACCAAACTCAAGCACTGCGAGCCCACCATGTGTTCAACAATGACAATCTTCCAATGATAAAGGGAATGCCCAGAACAGGGAAAGCAACCAGTGTCCGCACTAATTGTATTGCTTCTTCCCGACTTATCAACGATTGACTTCTCAGGATAAAGATCAGACCCGCAAAGGTGGAAGACGCCAGACATTGGTAACGTGACAATAAGAAAATATGAAGATAGCCCATGTTATGGTATTGTCATAATTGAGTGCATTGTTTATAATGTGCTGGATTTTTTGGAAGCGTTCGACTCAATTATACGTGTCAATGCTCCCATGGAAGGAGCAGGCCATGAATTTTGCGCCAATTAGAACATGACCTGCTGGACATGATCTTGACCCGTCATGTTGAAAAAGGAACGTAACGGGTTAGAACTTGGACGGTCTTGATTATCTATCAAAGTACTGCTCATGACTGGAGTAAAGCAAGCCACTCATCTAATTAAATTTTCCTGGTCCCCCCCTCTCCGACTTGGACATCACTAATACGTACGAAAGCCACAAAACTACTAAGGCGCGTGAGGACACAAACGGCCCAACCGATTCGCATCTCCATCAGAAGCTAGCAAATTTAGACAATCACATAATGAGTTCAAGTGTGAGCAGTATGCATGCACTTTGATCATATTCCACAAACTATGCTTTTCTATACATTGAACTGAGAGGTTTGAAAAGAGAGGATGAAACTTTAGTTTAAATGCTTCACGAGCTGAATGACTCAGAAGGCACCATCGCTTACGGAAAAAGGTCCAAGATGAGCAGCTGTACATGCAACTATGGGATGCAATGTGCATTGAGATACATATCTGTACAATTCCAAGAAGTCTCCTATTTTAAGGCCTGCCATTAACACCGCAACAGACATTTTGTATGCAGTAACGGCACCGACAGAATGAGACACATCCGGGATAGAAAATTGATTGGCTGTGCTCTATTCCATTGCGAATGCCTATTTCCTCTGATCCTGTCCTAAACTTTGGTCATCAATCCCCTTTATATGCCCAGCCATGTTTGTCTAGATATGCTTCAACAGCTGCTTTAATGGCCAAGTTTGGTACAAGCTGAGAAGGGTCGAGTCGCTCATGCGTAATTGGATCAAATTTCCCGACCTAACATCACAACAAGCATCAAGCAATCCACAGTGCCATATGGAGAAGATTTCATCATATTAAATAAGATATTACCTTGTCGAGATGTTCAAGAAGTGCTGCTCTCTCGTATGTTATCCCACTGGGTGTAATGACAGGATCACGATATATATCAAGGGTAATTTTACAACACAGATAATCCGGAACCTGAAATGAGTATTTAACACCTCCATGGAATGACAAATGAGCTTACAAAGTAAAACAAAGTAAAAGAAGGTACATCACAGCTGGCACTTACTTCAGTGGGGGTGTCAGCTTCTGCAGCTTTCTGGAAGACTTTTCCCAGGGCATTTACCTGTTCCAAATGAGACTTGGCAAGTTCATCCAAAAATCCTTGTGTCTTAGAAGCGTCACGAGCAAATTTCTCTTTAAGAGCCATCTCACAAGCTTCCCTGGCATAATGGAAACAGTTATATGGAGCAGCAGTACCCGATGAACTCACAGCAGTTATATTTCCAGTTCAATCTATACCATAGACAGTGGACACTGCAGACATAAGATTTACATACTTCAAGCTTTGCAGCTCCCAAGATTGCCTAGTAGATTTCTGCTCCCACTGCAAATATTTTGCTTTTGATAGTTCCTGCCAAATTTCTTCTACCATATAACTCCTAGGATGTGCACCCCTTCCAAGATCCAAAGCCTGATGAGATTTACTCAAATTAGCCAAAATCAGCACCAAGATCATTATGAAAAGAATCAAGTTGTCAGAACTAAAGAAAGAAATGAGAAAAAGACCAAGTAAATAAATGTGGCATAAAAGAAGTAGCTGTCTTGATTTGCTTGGAAAATGTTAACAAGCATCCTCCACATTTATATTGCTGCAGCCTTGAAAACTTTAAGGCTCTCTAGGATGTACAAACTTTTGCCTCAGGGCTAAAAGGACCGATTTTCTCCTCAGATCTAACAAATGGGCAAACTTTCTACCTCCCTCATTCTTCAGAAAGAGTCATCAATCACAAGCCAACCAATCTTAGCCAGCATAATTCAGCATATATCAAATTTCTTATTTTTACTGCAATAGGCCAAAAAACAAGAGAGGATTACTATTGCACTGCAACAATCAATGGCCAGACAATGGCGACCATTTCTTCCACAAAAACTCATATGGTAATACCAAAAGTTAATCAAGGGAATACTCACAGATCCCATGAAATTTTGTAAAATAACAGGATATCTACCAATATACCTCTCTTCCATTGAATAGATTGCCAATTTCACATTTTGAGCTAATCACATGATGCTTAGTTCAAATGGCTCAACAAATAACAGCTCTTAATTATTTGAGGGGACAACAACAGAGGAGCAACTAATCACCACATACTCTTTCCAATTCCTTGACCCCTTCAGTGTATTCTTGTTTTTGCAGCAAGGCCAGTCCCAGCATGTAGTGAGCCTACCAGATAGATTGAGTTAGGTCCACAATGTCCAAAAGATCTGATTTTCTAAGTACAAAAATTCCTAAATTACAGCATCACACTTCTTGAATATGATACATGCACATCACATCTCCAAACGACTCAAATGGTCAAGGACACCAGCAAAATGTGTTCCAAGAAAATAAAGAGAGTGCTTATGGCTCAACTAGAATACCGATCTAACTCAGGCTACCCAATGCACATTAACCTTGCCTCAATTTGGTAGGACAAGGCATGTGAAACATGGCCTCCCAAGCGCATTTGTGCCAAGAAACACACCTATTGTTCTTCAACCTATTTCCAGCACATCGTTCTGCAGATCTCCCCAACCCAACCATTTGGAATCCAACTCTACCCTACTAATGCTTCACCACAATGTTGAAAACACAAGAATGTAATGACTATAAAGCCTCCATTCTCTTTTATGCAGGAGTCAGATCACTCAAAATGAATCTGCATAAGTACGTTTACACAAACAAACAACTATCTGTCTTTTCGCATGTATGAGCAATTGCAAACATAATAAGCATGATTTCTTGAATCCAACAATTAGCCATCACAAATACTCATGATTATTACCAACCTCATTATCACCATCATCCTCAACATTTAACTAATGAACAGAAGCAGGAAAGTTTGCCTGATCTTTAGAGAAACTCAAACGCTGATATAAACGTGGACACCGCCCTTAAACTTGCAACTGAAAACTGATCTCTTTTGTACCATATTAACTTGATGAATAATTTTTATTATGACCTCCAAGGGTCACCACCAATAAAAACAACGGAAGAGACAACAATCCAACTCATATTTGTTACCACAAATGGTAATGACGCTAACGTAGACCTTCTAATTCGACGATCACACTTCAACAAGTTCAAACTCCAGTTAAAAAACCAGGGCCAAAGACTTTTGATTTTTTCACATGAAACTCAATGATACCCCATACACAACAAAGCACCAAGTTGCCAACCGGGCAACAATATCATTTTTCAAATTTCTAACAATAAAATCCCTTAGCAATTTGCATGCACTTCTTTGTTGCTACGTAAAACAAGAGCTCGATGGTTCTCATATTTAGTACTTTTTCCTCACCTCTCCCGGAGGTCCAAGGTTCAAATTTTTTTATCTTTCCTTCCCAAGAAGTGAGATAGCACTAAGGCAAAAGCCTCACAGCCAATCTGTGCACTTTGTTCTAGGTAAGAGATCATAGCAAGCAGTGCGACTACGCAACTTACTGGCCCCAAATACTTCTAATCACGCCTCTCGATGGACTAACTATCCGCAGATATAGCATATCTTTAGCAAAATGAAGCAACTTTCTATGCCAAATAGAACTACTTGGTGTGAAAACAAATTCATGCATTGGTAGTAACAGCAAAATAGTACATTGAGGCAGCATGTCACCAACACTGATATTGCGTGACACTACAACATCAGTGGCAGGCAATCTCAGTCTTTTTGTTAATAAACAGCTAATCATCATGACAAAATAACTTCATCTCTTTTATGGCAGCTAAACCCTTTCTCAAATCAAATTACAATTTGGCCAAAAAAAAAAAAAGAAAAAGAGAAAAGAAGCTATAGCCAAAGACATTTTAATTGCAGGACTGATGAAAACTGCAAAGCCCATTAGGCATGGTTCTCCCTAAATGAGAGAAATTAATCAAAGTTAGAAACTGCTATGAACCACTTTGACATGTTGCAATGTTAGCTCAACATTTGTTGAGATATACGCATTTTCAACAGTAACGTTGATGGGAACGCTGCTTAACAGTAGAAAGTGTTTGAGAGCCACGTGTCAAAAGTTAGAGCCACGCCGGAAAGGTTGGCTTCTCTACTTATAGCAAAGGGTTCATTCAACAAGCTATAAATGTTTTTCTCCACTCTATAATACTAGAAACGGTTCATGGATTGGCAAGAAGTTTCATGAGAAGTATGTCTGGGGACTTTGCAGACTATGCCCATTCATGACGGTTGCTTTTCATAGAAATTAAAACCATTAGAGCTTGCCCCCAAAAAACGGTACCTTAAATGCAACCTAAAAAAAGAACAAAACTGGATTTCACTAATTATGCCCATTCAACGGTTGCTTTTTATAGAAAACCATGTCAAACCCATTAGAGCTCGCCCCTCATGTCAACCTAGAAAGAGAAAAAAAAAGAAAAAACTGCAGTTCTAAATGCCCCAATTTGACTGGTTATACCCCATCAACGCTCATCCCGCATTTCTCTCAACAATGCATGTGGCCAAGTGATTTGATGATGATGAAACCTCAAATGGATTCATGGTCACTCTTCAGAAACAGGGGAAGGGGTCCAACTTTAGGTTCTCTTTGATAGAGGTTTATATTCTAAATCCCATTCCGCCAGCAGAAAAGCCACAAGCCCATGTTAAACACAAATCAAACTGCCAACTAGCATGCATTATCTTGTAGAAAACAAAATATCATGCCTTTTCTCCATTGTAGCCTGGATCAGAGCAGTCCATGCTTCAATTATAGTCAAGCTGATCACATAAATGGACTTTCTATTCCAAATAAACCGTTGCAAAATCAGAATGAAACTAAGAAAAAAATAACAAGACACAAAGCATGAAAATTTTGCAAATAAACTGATACACCACTCTCCATAAAGTAAAATGAGGAAAAGAATAATAACACCCACTCCGAACCTTGACAGAATCATGATCAAGTTGAAGCGCTTTTCTGCTATCCTCCTCGACTTTCTGCCAATCACTGCAAAAATAACGAGAAGTCAAAGCTTATATCTACGCAAGAAAATCAATGTCAGCGGAAGATAACTGGCACAGGCAGAGAGTTAGTAACTCGTACATACTTCCGCTTGCGATGGCAAAGCGCACGATTCGTCAAGTACACAGGCACTTTCGGGCATAAGGTTATGGCCTTCACATTCAGGCAACATCAACGATCATTAAGAGCAGGCAAGGAGAGAAAGAAGAAACTCAGCGATCAACTAAAGACTCTCAAAGCTCCAAGCTGCAGAATTAAGCGCATTCAAATCTAAGAAAAAAGCGAGCCATTTCCCCACTCCCAAAGCAAAGACGTAAAGGTCGAACGCATGCGGACCCTAAAACCAACGTCGACAGGAAGCCAAAAAAGGCGAACGAGAGATCTCATTTCGAGAAAGCTAAAAACAAAATTCCGAATTGGCGATAAATTCGGCACCTCGGTGTAAGCATCAATGGCGGCTCCGAAGCGATTCCTCCGGTAATACTCGTTCCCGTCCTTCCTCAACCTCTCCGCTTGCCTCGCCGCCGCCGCCAAGGCCTCCGCATCAGGCCCCATCCCTCCCTCTCTCTCTCTCTTCTCTCTAAGTCGAATCGGATTCGATAACCTCTGTCGCTCTCGTCTATTTCTTTGGTCCCTCGCTCTATCTAGAAGCTTCTCCTTCGGGAACGAACGAAAGCCACGGGATTGAGAACTGGGTTTTGCTCGTTTTCTTTGTCTCTGTCGAGACGAGAGAGAGGGAAAAAAGAGTTCGACGAGAAAATTTCCCGGACGACGAAGAATGCACGAGCTTTCCCGGAAGGAAAGGAAAGGAAAGAAATTGACGGGGAAAAAGGAACGAGCTTTGGCGAGAAAATTTCATTTCATTTTTTCCTCTTTTCCTTCTTTTTGGACCAAAACAGTTAATACCATAATCCAAAACGGCTTTCGCGGAGCGTAATCGAAAGTAATCTTATCAGATCACATGTCGAGGACAATTGGCTTTGTGAAAGTCGTGATTTGATTGGGCCAGCTAGGCTCGTCCGAGTCAGATAAGCGTTTTTTATTGGCTGGCAAGGAGTTTCCTTTTTTTTTTTACTAATTAAATTTTAAATGTTTTATATTTATACGAATTCAGTTAAATTGGCTAATTTTGGCTGAAAAATTTGCTCATACGTGGCGCAATAACGTGAATAATTTTTAAAAGTAATTAAATATTTTTTTTAAAATTTGTTTTCCTTCCTTCTCTAGCCAATTGCGGAGGTCTAGCGGCTAGCCAAATGGGAGAGTTTGAGAGGTTAACCTCACTGGCTTCTAGCAAAGCTTGCCCTGATTGGCCACTGAGAAGGGTGAGCCTTCCCTACCCCCAACTGCCGTGGGTATTGGCTCGCCGACTTCGATGACTAGCATGGCCAAGGCCACCTAGCAAGGGTGAAGCCTCATCTCACCTTGTCGATTGTGGGCAAGGCCCGACCTTGCTGGCTAACCACTGACAAGGCTGAAGCTCTCGAACATATATTTTGCCAACTTGCATTTGGCTATTATAATTTTGGTCGCATGAAGACCATAATGACTTATGGGTCCAATTTCGCCAGCCTCTAACTTAGCATTTATGAGTTTTCTTTTAAGGATGAAACATATCTATAAACTTGCATTTGTCTTCCTTAATCATTGTCAACGAAGATTTTAGAGAGCAATTAGCTTATCAAAATATTATTCTAAATGTTTTGATGCATGAACAGTGAAAGAAAATGGCGTGGTTTGTTTTTGTGCCTTTTCAAGTTGCTCGCTAATGTTTCTCTACTTTTCAATGGGCAAATTTAGTCCATCAACTATATTTGCTTATTGCTTTTGTGGGATAAACTATTTTGTTATGCAAGTAAAATGTCGATGCGATCATTAATTTATCTTATTAGCTGAAGTGTCTTCCTACACAGCTCCTAATTTTTAATTTATCAGGAACTTTTTGCAATTAATCTATAACACGATAAATGTATTTAAAGATAAATAAAAAGGAAAAAAATATGAATATAAAAGACGTACAGATTTTGAAAAGGAAAGCGACAAAAAAATTGAAACTATTAGTTTTAAGTGAGAGGATTAAAAGATAATATTGATGCTCCGTTGATCTCGCGCAAAATGCATGATTAGCAAATATATATTTTAAATGATCACTTATATTGTCTATAATTAATGAAAGGCTGCCATAAACATCTCAAAATATATTAAGGATTTAATTGGACCAACCGAAAGTTTCCGAACGACGGCGAATACTTGCTCGTATTCTATCCGATTTGATCAATTGAAGGTTCGAATATATCATTGCACATGGATAAAAGTAAGTTCACATGGTATTATCTGTTAAAGCAATAGAAACTGCATGTTCTGTACATCTCATCTCGAAGAAGGCGGGGAATGTTGATCCAAACCGTTTTCCCAATACACTACCTGGTGGAGATACATGGAAATAACTGTAAAATGGGATCTTCCCAGAGGTCTATCCATGATTATTTTTCGTACCACGACTTCAAACCTTAAACATCACACTATTCGTGTAGCATTTATAGAGAAGCTAGCTCTGCAATGAAAATCAGAATTCACAAGATTGAGATTGGCGAGAACAAATGATATATTCAATAGCACATGCAAACTCAAAATCTTACCGTCTCCTGAAATGCTCCGAACTTTTTGACATTAAGATTCCGAAATTGCTCTAAGGTGACTGCTGAGAGTGGCATATCTAAGGGTACTCGAAAGCGAAGCTCGCGTGAGACTTGTCTCATGGTTGGTCGAAGCCTCGGATCGGCTTGCAAGCACTCGAAGGCTAGCTTCGCGATCAAAACCACATCTTGCGCATCTCGAAGGCCAAGTCTAGAAGGCAAGAGTCGTTGATCCAGCACATCCTTCAACATTATCGGCTCAGCTCGGGTGGACAATGAGCATTCTCGAGAGACATGATCTCCCGGGTGCTTTCCCATGATTGTCTCTAATGCGACGACTCCAAAGCTATACACATCACACTTTTCGGTAGGAATTATAGAATAAGCCAGCTCTGCAGGTCAAGAGTCCACTATTTTTTTTTTTAAATCTCGATCATAACTTGTAATCAAGTGGAAAATTTACTTTTCATGACATGAAGTGTGACAATTACAAGATTTCGATTTTATCTACATCTACAACACTTATTCCAGTATGGGATTTTTTTTTTTTTGGGTAAAGCCAATATGGGAGTTTATGCTTTGTCAAAGTTCAAAATTTTGTTCGACGCTTAAAATATGAGCATCGTCTAGGTAACACGAACTTAATACCCTTGAAATGGATTAATTATGATGTTTTCCTCATTTGCCAATTTTCACTTATGACAGCAATTGAAAATATTTTTCATCAAGACTGAACTTGAAAGCTCTAGATAAGTATGACAAATTTCCATAAGACCATTAAATAGCTAATGAACTGCACTAAAACTAGTAAAAGTTCAATTATAGAAGCATGACACCAAATGCCATCGAAACTGAACAAGGCCATCGAAACTGAACAAGAAATAGTGACGTACCTGGAGCAATATATCCAATGGTGCCAGCAATAGCCGTCCAGTTTGATGAATCTGGCCTCAACAATCTTGCAGTGCCAAAATCGGAAACATAAGCCCCATAATCATGATCCAATAGAATGTTGTTACTGGTCAAGTCTCGATGAATCAACGGAGGACAACATTCATGATGCATATAGGACAATGCATCCGCAACTCCTCGGACCACATTTATCCTCTCGCCCCATTGAAATTCTATCGCTCTTTGATCATCGTTCAAAGTTTTTCTCAAGCTTCCTCTTTCAATGTACTCATACACCAAAAAATGGCATTGGGCATGAGAGCAAAAGCCATAGAATTTCACAATGTTGCGATGGCGTATATTTGTCAAGGCTTGAATTTCCCTTTCAAATGATACCAAATCGGCAATCTCAGTATCTTCCCGAGATGACGAGATTTGCTTGATAGCATATGTTTGACCATTGGATATTTCGGCTTTATAAACAATTCCATATGCTCCTTCACCCACACAGTACTTGGAGTCAAATCCTTCGGTGGCCTCAACGATGTGGTCGTAGAAAACTCTGCCGTCATAGCTCAAAATACGCGTGAAACCCAAATCATTTGCCCGCTCGTCGTTCTTTCCCTTCATAATCCTTCTTGGACGATGATTCGCAATCACAAGAACAATCGAGGTGCAAGAGAGAAGGAGAAACCCCAAGAACGAGAGAATGAGGATGACCGTGATTTTAGCTCCAACATACCGATTACGTTTCTTGCTCTCGGTAGAATTACATTTCGATAAACCAACAACATTTCCACAAAGCCCTTTGTTACCCTGAATCGCCTCAAATGGAGCCTCGTTGAAAGCCTTGACATCAGGGAGAGGACCTTCCAGGTCGTTGTAGGATATATCAACAGCAGTCAAGGCCCACATATCACCAAAAGCATGTGGGATGGAGCCAGACAGGCTATTGTGAGAGATATTTAGAACTTGCAAGTTTCTCAGTATCGCAATCTCTCCCGGTATATTTTCTAACAAAATATTATAACTGAGATCAAGAACCTCGAGGAACTGTGCGTTGCCTATCTCAGGAGGAATGCTTCTCCGAAATTCATTCCTGCTCAAATTCAAGCTCAACAAGCTTTTGCATGAGCCTAGCTGCGCCGGTATCGATCCGCTCAATTTGTTTGATGCTAAGTTTAGACGGGCTAGACGGGATAAAAATCCAATGTCAGTCGGGACATTTCCCATGATCGCATTGTTGCTGAGATCGAGTTCGAACAACATCGACAGGTTTCCCATTTCCCTCGGAATCTCTCCGCTTAAATTATTTGAAGAAAGGTCCAACTGCTGTAATTGAGCCATCCTTCCAAATATTGCGGGTATCTCACCCGAGAGGTTGTTGTTCGAGATACTTAAGCTCGTCAAATTATAACAATGCTCCCATTTCCATGAAAGTTCACCTCTCAAATGATTGTGGCTCAAGTCCACGAAATTTAGATGCGGATAAATTCCGAAAGCATCTGTTATGTTTCCCGTAAGTTGGTTTTTGTCAAGCCTCAATCTAAATAATGTGCTACAATTTTTTAGGCTCGTGGGGATGGGACCAGTGAAATGATTATTGGAGATGGAGAAATTTTGCAATGCTCTCCCAAGGCAAACATCTTCGGGCAATTCCCCCTCCAATTCATTATCATGCAGCTGCAAATAGGTCAATCGTGTTAACCTATTGAATTCATAGGGCAAGGAGCCGAAGAATTTATTCTCGGCAAGGTCCAGTTCAGTCAGATTGGCTAGGCTTCCAATAGATGCAGGGATTGGACCAGTCAAATGATTTCCCCCAATATATATATATGCAAGAGACTTGAGCCTTCCGATGGAATGAGGAATTGAACCAGTGAGTTTATTTTTTGATATACTAAGTCCAATAAGAGAAGTGAGCCTCCCGATTTCTGAAGGTATGAGTCCCGAAAGTTCATTTTGCCACAAGGACAAAACATTCAAACTCCCCAAATCACCTATCTCTCTTGGAATTGAGCCAGTGAGTTTGTTTTGTGATAGATCAAGTTCAGTAAGAGAAGTGAGCCTCCCGATTTCTGAAGGTATGGATCCCGAAAGTCCATTTTGATATAATAAAAGAGATTTCAAATTTCTCAAATCACCTATCTCTCTCGGAATCGAGCCAGTGAGTTTGTTTTCATTTAGATAAATTTCGGTGAGAGAAGTGAGACTCTCGATTTCTGATGGTATGGGTCCCGAAAGTCCATTTTGCCACAAGAAAAGAGACTTCAAACTCCCCAAATCACCTATCTCTCTCGGAATTGAGCCAATGAGTTTGTTTTTTGATAGATCAAGTTCAGTAAGAGAAGCGAGCCTCCCGATTTCTAAAGGTATGGATCTCGAAAGTCCATTTTGATATAATAAAAGAGACTTTAAATTTCTCAAATCACATATCTCTCTCGGAATCGAGCCAGTGAGTTTGTTTTCATGTAGATGAAGTTCAGTAAGAGAAGTGAGACTCCCGATTTTTGATGGTATGGGTCCCGAAAGTTCATTTTGCCACAAGAAAAGGGACTTCAAACTCTCTAAATCACATATCTCTCTCGGAATTGAGCCAATGAGTTTGTTTTTTGATAAACTAAGTACGGTAAGAGAAGTGAGCCTCCCGATTTCTGAAGGTATGAGTCCCGAAAGTCCATTTTGCCATAATAAAAGAGACTTCAAATTTCTCAAATCACCTATCTCTCTCGGAATTGAACCAGAAAAGTTATTTTGTTGAAGGCCGAGTTCCGTTAAATTGCCTAATTTTCCAAGAGAACTAGGAATGGGCCCAGAAAGTTGGTTTCTCCATAGATAAAGATGAATCAGGCTACTCAAGTTCCCTAGTGAAGCAGGGATAGGACCGGTGAAATTGTTCTTGGAAAAAGTAAGTTCCAAAAGAGAATCCAATCGTCCAATCTCTTGAGGGATGTGTCCACTCAGGTTATTTTCACATAGGTACAAATAATGAAGACTCTCTAGCATACCTATACTCGGAGGAATGTCCCCGGACAGTTCATTGAAGCAAAGATTAAGAGAGTTGAGTTTGGAAAGGTTACCGATACTTGAGGGAATGGAGCCATAGATCAAATTGTTGGAAAGCTCAAAGCTAACCACACTGGTTAAGCGCGAGAAGTCGAGGCCATCCAGAGTTCCTCTCAATCTGAGTCCGGAAAGATTTAGATGGGAGATTGCTCCGGAGCCATCACAAGTGATACCTGTAAAGTGGCAAGGATCGTCGCCGTGCCACGAAGAGAGTAGAGACTGGCTACGATTGTCAAGAGTAGATCTCCAACTCAGGAGAGCCTCTGCTTCGTCCTTTTTCTCGGTCGCGTCATAAACGCCTGCACCATGAAATGAAGTGGTGCCAACCAAGAAGAGCGAGAAGAAGGAGACAGCTATAGGAGACCGAGAGGATAGCAAAAAGGAAGAAGCCATGATTTGGAGGGTGGTTGGGTTTTGGGAGGTGGGAGATTGGTTCAGGCCAACATACTGCTAAAAAGATCGATGGCTATACTTATAGATGGGAAGATCACTTCCGAAGCCTCTATCAATGACAATTCCTATTACTGCTGGACGGCATTTTCCGGTGAATGGCTCCTTCCCATCGACGGTATATTTGCGAAGTAAAAGTCCTTTCCCTCTTCCAGTAAATTTAGCTTGACGCGGTGGGATGAAAGTCTCCATCGTGGGGTATGCTTGACTTACTTTCCCATGTCTTCCTTTGAGATTCAAATGTCAATCATACTCGAGCAGAATGCTTTATATTGACCGTGACCGGTTAGACGGCTCACAATCGATAATCGCATTTCGTGTAGATGAGTTGGGCGCTGAAAAGGGAATGTACACTCCATGGGATCAAGGTTGTGGGAGACTAACGTCGGTGACATTTTCTTTTTCCACATAATATTTTGTATAAATTCTCCAAATTTCAATCGTGCCTAATTTTTTTCCGTCCGACGTCCGTTTCGCTCAGTTCCGATTCCAGCGAAACGGTTCTATAATGTGCACATCATAAAGATTCAAGATAAGAATTTTTAAAAAGAGTTATTAGGAATTAGAGTGAATATCGTAGGAAAATTTATGTTAAGGAAAGCTCAAGTTTCCACTGAAGCAGTCAAGACCGAAAAAAAAAAAAAACTTGACATCATTTTGTAGTCCAAACTTTGAAGAACAGCCTTTTGATCTCTAGAAAAGAGAAATCCCCCCCCCCCCCCCCCCCCCCCAAATAGCCGATCTCCGTCGTCGCCATCATGGTCACGGCCAAATTGGATTTGAAAAGCCATCGATCAAATTGGACCATCGTGAACGGGACAGACACTCTCCACTGAGAAGTCGTCCACTTAGAACAATGATGGTTCCACTTACGTGCGTGAATTCTCCAGCACCGACGATGAAATTGGAGATATGGGTTTTGAAATTAATAAGGTCAAATGTAATTATAGAGAGAGAGATGAAAAGAGGGGAGACCCCTCCCTTTGACTCTTTGGCCTCTAAAGCCAGCACCTTGACTACGGTGAAGCCGGCATATCCTGTTCTCGGGAAAATCATTCGACTAGTCCTATTTTTTTTTATCAATTTATTCTTAAACGTTTAGACGAAATTTCAATATGGCAGATTTGACCAAATTCCCTAAAAAATTACTGACATAGCGGTATGTCACTTAAGATGTCTGGCGATAATTAGGCCTTCATGTCAAAAATTCCCAATGAAAATTGACCGGACTATATTGAATTTTTGTGCAAATATTTGAATCTTTTTTTTATGGTCGTTGAATCTCTCTTTGATTAATCAATGCATGATACTCCAAATTTTCATTATCGATGGAATCGAAAATGGTCTCTGGATATACAAGAACATCCTTTTAATTGGGCTGGAATGAGATACTCGAACGAAATTAGATCCTATGAAATCGTATCGAATACTGATCATACGAAACCTAAATTGGCAAGATCGAAAAATACAAGGACTGAATTGGCGCTCGGGCGATAAACTTTGGGCGTATTCGGTAATATTCCATACCATCTTTCGGTCCATCACGAGGCAAGCCCCGACTTTCACGTTGCGTTTGTTTTTTGTCTGAAATGCGTGCTGCTATATACTTGGATTAAAGGGAGTCTGGTAAAGCAAATTACAGCTTTCAGCACAAATTAGATTAAAGAGAACTGCGGGAGGATTGCTTAACCACGCTCTTGGGAGGGTTTTGCTTCTGTCCGTTCGGAGGGATTTTGGAAAACCACCCACCCCACTCCGTTCTCTGGCCCTTTTCCTTTTCGACCGACCGGCGTGATTTAGGGTTTTTGTGTTAAGAATTGGTCTCGCTTTGTCATTAATTGGGCTACTTGATGAATTTCATTTAAATTTATTAATGAAAGGATGCCATAAACAACTCAGAATATATTAAGGATTTAATTGGACCAACCGAAAGTTTCCGGACGATGACGAACATTGCTTGAAATTGATTCGATTCAATCAATTGATGGTTCGAATATAACACAACACATGGATAAAAGTAAGTTCACATGGTAATTATCTGTTACAGCAATAGAAACCACACGTTCTTTACATCTTATCTCAAAGAAGGCAGGAGATGTTGATCCAGAGCCTTTTGCCAATACACTACTTGGTGCAAATATATGAAAGTAATTGTGAAATGAGATCTTCCCAGAGGACTTCCCATGATTATTTCTTGTACCGCGACTTCAAACCTTAAACATCACACAATTTGTGTAGCATTTATCGAGAAGCTAGCTCTGCAATGAAAATAAAAAATCACAAGATTGAGCTTGGCAAGAACAAAGCGACTACACGAAAAACAGGAAGCTACTTTCGGACAAATGTGAACCTCATCTCAGTAGGCGTTTCATTACAATTGGCGTTTTATCCTTCGCATGTTGTTGTTTGGCATTATTCATTATGTGGGATCAAGGTCCTGAGACCTCTTATATGTTCCCAGAGTTGGTGACATTTTTTCGAAAAATTATTTTTTGTAATCAACCAGGTTTTCATAGTGCATGATTTTCCCATCCGGCGTCCGATCGAATCGATTCTGTTAGGTTCCGGTGGTGACGATTGACTAATTGGTCTGTCAAGAGGCCTTGGATCGCTTTTCGTACGGTAAATTTTTGGGCTTCCCCATCTTGGAGAGAAAACAAAGCAGCAACAAGAATATGACTAGATTGCTTCAGGGGAACCTAGGCCTCCTCTAGTGGGGCAAGAAGTCCACCGAATTTAGGTCGAGTTTTCTCGTCTGGGTCAGGTCCTTCAGTTGACGCAAGTCCATGAATAAAGATTCACAAATAAATTTTGGTTCCAGGTGATTCTTCAAAAATGTTATCGTTTTTTTAATAACAAATTCCCTTGACATATCACAGATAAATGACTGACAACCTATACTCACACCGTCTCTAACTAGATAACTAAGGAACAGTCACTTTGATTAGTAAAGTCCCGTCCACATAGAAAATTGCGTGTGTTGTTTGGACATGTGAAATGTCTAAAATGGATTGTGACGGAACATTACATATTTTTGTATAACTTCCACTCCGAGCCTTGACAGAATCAAGATCAAGTTGACGTGCTTTTCTGCTATCCTCCTCGACTTTCTGGCTATCACTGCAAAAAACACGAGGAGTCAAAGCTTATGTCTTCACAAGAAAATCAATGTCAGCGGAAGATAACTGGCACAGGCAGAGAGTTAGAACTCGTACATACTTCCGCTTGCGATGGCAAAGCGCACGATTCATCAAGTACACAGGCACTTTCGGGCATAAGGTTATAGCCTTGACATTCACTCATTCAGGCAACATCAACGACCATTAAGAGCAGGCAAGGAGAGAAAGAAAGAAACTCGGCGATCAACTAAAAACTCTCAAAGCTCCATGCTGCAGAATTAAGCGCATTCAAATCCAAGATAGAAGCGAGCCATTTCCCCCCTCCCAAAACAAAGACGTAAAGGTCGAACGCATGCGCACCCTAAAACCAACGTCCACAGGAAGCTTCTCTCATTTCGAGAAAGTTAAAAACAAAATTCCAAATTTGCGATAAATTCGGCACCTCGGTGTAAGCATCAATGGCGGCTCCGAAACGATTCCTCAGGTAATACTCGTTTCTGTCCTTCCTCAACCTCTCCGCTTGCCTCGCCGCCGCCGCCAAGGCCTCCGCATCAGGCCCCATCCCCCCCCCCCCCCCCTCTCTCTCTCTCTCTCTCTCTCTCTCTAAGTCGAATCGGATTCGATAACCTCTGTCGTTCTCGTCTATTTCTTTGGTTCCTCGCTCTATCTAGAAGTCCTTCGAAAAAGAAGGAAAGCGAGGGGATTGAGAACTGGGTTTTGCTCGTTTTCTTTGTCTCTGTTAGACGAGAGAGAGGGAAAAAGAGCACGATGAGAAAATTTCCCGAACGACGGAGAGAATCCACGAGCTTTCCCGGAAGGAAAGGAAAGGAAAGAAACTGACGGGGAAAAGGGGACGCGCTTTCGCGAGAAAATTTCATTTCCTCTTTTCCTTTTTCTTGAACAAAAGAGTAAATTCAATAATCCGAAACGGCTTTCTTCGAGCGTAATCAAAGTGATCTCATCCGATCACATGTCGAGGACATTGGCCTGGTGAAGGTCGGGATTTGATTGGGCCAGCTAGGCTCGACCGAGTCAGACGAGCGTTTTTGATTGGCTGGCGAGGAGAATCTGACGTGGAGTTCCCATAATGCCCCTTCACCAGTAGATCCTCCCGTGCTCCTATCCATTGTATGATATATAGACTACAGGAAAAACAATACGTCTCAACTGGCAAAAGCCCGTGCGCACCAGAATTATATATTTTTTCTATTTAACAGAAATTTGCGAAACAAAAAAAAAGATCGAAAAAAAATTGTGGTGTATCTATTTTCTAGCAAAAAAGGGAAAATAAAATAAGCATGCTTAAGATGTACAGATCAGACTTGCCATAACTTCAAAATAATTTTGGCTCATTCGTCTTTCTGTAGAACAAATTAATGAATTAGAGATCAGTAAAATGGGAAAAAAAAGAATTGTATACCAAAATAGTAAAATACATCTACAATAACTTTTTTTTTCTATTTTTCATCAATAAGTAGATTCAAAGAGAAAGTGAAATGATTTACTCGTATTTGGATTTGATACCAAATATCGTAGAAGACCGTGGACAAGCACATAAATATAATTCTGAAACACGAAATTAGAGAGCACAATATTTGCAACGAAAGTTTGTTGAAAAAAACAAATACGCTAAAAGAATTCGTCCTCTATTAAATCGAAAGGAAAAAACAAAACAGCAAAGAGTGGGGAAAAGAAAACACAGAAGCAAAAGGATGGAAAAAAGGAAAAATAAAATTAAAAAATAGATCTGTAGAATCAACGCCTAATGAATCAGTGGATAGCCACGACTGTGTTGAAAATCAACAAAACTCACCATCGGTAGCTTCCAATTCCTCTGGAGCGACCAGTCTTCGCCTGTTTCACCATCTCCAAAGATTGCAATTTTAAAATTCTTTTCCTTTTTTCCTAATTAAATTTTAAATATTTTATGTTTACAACAATTCATTTGGTCTACTTAATTTTGGTTGAAAAATTGCTCTTGCGTGGCACAATAACGTGAATTACTCTTAATGATATTTTAAATTTTTCTTTGAATTTTTTTTTATTTTGTTTTCCTTCCTTCTTCTAGCCGATTGTCGAGTGCCTAATCAAAGACGAGGGCTTGAGAGGTTGACCTTTCCAGCTTCTAGCAAAGCTTGCCTCGGTTGGCCACTGACAAGGGCAAGCCTTCCCTGCCCCTGGTGAGGTCAACATCGACTTCGGCAATGTCTAGCATCGCCATGGCCACCTGGCGAGGGTGAAGCCTCACCTCACCTTGTCAATCATTGGCAAGGCCTGACCTTGCTAGCTAACCATTGACAAGGCTGAAGCCCTCGAACATATATTTTGCCAATTTGCATTTGGCTATTGTGATTTTGGTCTGATGAAGGCCTCGATGACTCGTGGATTCAACTTCATCAGCCTCTAACTTAACATTTTTTGGGTTTTGTTTTAAGGATGAACCATCTCGATGAGCCCGCATTCGTCTTCCTCAACCATTGTCAACGAAGATTTTAGAGAGCGGTTAACTTTATCAAAATCTTATTCTAAATGTTCCGATGCATGAATCGTTAAACATATAAAATGTGTCGTTTGTTTTTGTGACTTTTCAAGTTGCTCGCTAATATTTCTCTCTACTTTTCAATGGGCAAATTTAGTCCATCAACTATATTTGCTTGTTGCTACTGTGGGATTAACTATGTCGTTATGCAAGTAAATGGAAATGCCTACGCGAACATTAATTTATCTTATTGGCTGACGTGTCTTCCTACAAAGCTTTTAAATTTTAATTTATCAGTTGTAATTAATCTATAACACGATAAATATATTTAAAAATAACTAAAAAGGAAAAAAATATAAATATAAAAGACGTACAGATTCTGACAAAGGAAAACAACAAAAATTGAAACTATTAGTTTCAAGTGAGAGAATTAAAAAAATCAACACTAGTACTCCGTTAATTTCGCACAAAATGAAGGATTATATATATACATATATATATATGTATTTTTAAAAAAATCTCTTATAATGTCTATAACAATTAGCAAATGAAAAGTATTTACTATTAATGCCAATAATTTACATCCAATTTTTTTTGTGGGCGATGAAAATAATTTTTCGCTTTTCATTTTTGTAAGAGAATACTCGATTTTTCTAGGAAAATGTCTTTCAAATGGAGCTTAAATTTCAAATTAGCACTTTTAAGCAATATTTCATTAAAACAGAAAGTTGGAACCCATGTCCTGCAGTGTTGAAGAAAAGCTTGCAAGCCAGGACAAAACCACTCACTTAATATGAGTAATCTGGTACTTTTTCTTATCGAAGCTATCTACGCAAACGGTGTCTAATCGAGAACGAGGGAGGTTGTTTCGTCATGCTTCAAAAGAAAACAATTACGCACTATAGTTGTGCAATTTCAAATCAACATGACACACTAGAAATCCATCTAGTTTTCTCCATTGAACATCGGATCTTTTTTAATTGGGGTACTTGATGTATTTCATTTAGATTAATCAATGAAAGGCTGCCGTAAACGTCTCAAAATATGTAAAGGATTTAATTGGACCAGCCCAAAGTTTCCAAAAGATGGCAAATAATGCTTGAAATTAATCCGATTCAATCAATTGAAGGTTGAAATGTAACACTGCATATGGATAAAAGTAAATTCATATGGTATTATTTGTTACAACAATAGAAACTGAATGTTCTTTACATCTCATCTCAAAGAAGACAGGAGATGTTGATCAAGAGCATTTTGCCAATGGACTACCTGGTGCAAATATATGAAAATAATTGTGAAATTGGATCTCATCAGAGGTCTTCCCATGAGTATTTCTCATATGTACCACGACTTCAAACCTTAAACATTGTACTATTTGTGCAGTATTTATAGAGAAGCTAGCTCTGCAATGAAAATCAGAAATCACAAGATTGAGATTGGCGAGAACTAAGGAAATATTCAAAAGGCACAATGCCACATGCAAACTTCATATCTTACCTTCTCCTGGAATGCTCCAAAATTTTTGACATTAAGATCGCGAAGTTGCTCTAAGGTGACTGCTGAGAGTGGCATATCCAAGGGTACTCGAAAGCGAAGCTCACGTGAGACTTGTCTCATGGTCGGTCGAAGCCTCGGATCGGCTTGCAAGCACTCGAACGCTAGCTTCGCGATCAAGACCACATCTTGCGCGTCTCGAAGGCCAAGTCTAGGAGCCGAGAGACGTTGATCCAGCACATCCTTCAATATCATCGGTTCAGCTTCGGTGGACAATGAACATTCTCGAGAGACATGATCTCCCGGGTGCTTTCCCAAGATTGTCTCTAATGCGACGACTCCAAAACTATACACATCACACTTTTCGGTAGGAATTGTAGAATAAGCCAGCTCTGCAGGTGGAGAGTCCACTATTTTTTTATAATCTCAATCATAAATCGTATTCAAGTCGATAGTTTTACTTCCTATGACATAACGTGTGACAATTACAAGTACAGATTTCTACTTAATCTACACCTACAACACTGATTCGAGTTACTTCCTATGACATAACGTGTGACAATTACAAGTACAGATTTCTACTTAATCTACATCTACAACATTGATTCGAGTAAGGGATTTATGCTTTGGCAAAGTTCAAAATTTTTGTGCAACGGTTAAAATACAATCATCTTCCAAGTAACACGAACTGAATATCCTTGAAATGGCTTAATTATGATGTTCTCATTAGTTAAATTTTAAATCGATAAGCTTTTTCGTCGAGACTGAAGTTGAAAGCTCTAAATAAGTATAATTTCCATATGACCATTAAATAGCTAGTGAATTGCAATAAAACTAGTAAAAGTTCAATTATAAAAGCATGGCACCATATGCCATCGAAACTGAACAAGGAATAGTGAAGTACCTGGAGCAATATATCCAATGGTGCCAGCAATAGCCGTCCAGTTTGATGAATCTGGCCTCAACAATCTTGCAGTGCCGAAATCGGAAACAAAAGCCCCATAATCATGATCCAATAAAATGTTGTTACTGGTCAAGTCTCGATGAATCAATGGAGGACAACAGTCATGATGCATATAGGACAATGCATCTGCAACTCCTCGGATCACATTTATCCTCTTGTCCCATTGAAATTCTATCGCTCTTTGATCATCATTCAAAGTTTTTCTCAAGCTTCCTCTTTCTATGTACTCATAAACCAAAAAACGGCATTGGGCATGAGAGCAGAAGCCATAGAATTTCACAATGTTGCGATGGCGTATATTTGCCAAGGCTTGAATTTCCCTTTCAAATGATACCAAATCGACGATCTCATTATCTTCTTGGGATGAGGAGATTTGCTTGATAGCATATGTTTGACCATTTGATATCTCGGCTTTATAAACAATTCCATATGCTCCTTCACCCACATAGTATTTGGAGTCAAATCCTTCGGTGGCTTCAACAATGCGGTCGTAGAAAACTCTGCCGTCATAGCTCAAAATACGTGTGAAATCCAAATCATTTGCCCGCTCGTCGTTCTTTCCCTTCATAATCCTTCTTCGACGATAATTCACAATTACAAGAACAATCGAGATGCAAGAGACAAGGAGAACCCCCAAGATCGAGAGAATGAGGATAACCGTGATTTTAGCTCCAACATGTTGATTACGTTTCTTGCTCTCGGTAGAATTGCATTTCGGTAAACCAGCAACATTTCCACAAAGCCCTTTGTTACCCTGAATCGCCTCAAATGGAGCCTCGTTGAAAGCCTTGACATTAGGGAGAGGACCTTCCAGGTCGTTGTAGGATATATCAACAGAAGTCAAGGCCAACATATCACCAAAAGCATGTGGGATGGAGCCAGACAGGCTATTGTGCGAGACATTTAGAACTTGCAAGTTTCGCAGTATCGCAAGCTCTCCCGGTATATTTTCTGACAAAATATTATAACTGAGATCAAGAACCTCGAGGAATTGTATGTTGCCTATCTCATGAGGAATGCTTCTCCAAAATTCATTTCTGCTTAGATTCAAGCTCAACAATCTTTTGCATGAGCCCAGTTGCGCCGGTATCAATCCACTCAAATTGTTAGATGCTAAGTTTAGATAGGTCAGTTGGGATAAGAGTCCAATATCAGTCAGGACATTTCCCGTGATCACATTGCTGCTGAGGTCGAGTTCAAGCAACATTGACAGGCTTCCCATTTCCCTCGGAATCTCTCCACTTAAGTTATTTGAAGAAAGGTCCAGCCGCTGTAATTGAGCCATCCTTCCAAATGTCGCGGGTATCTCACCCGAGAGATCATTGTTCGATATACTTAAGCTCGTCAAACTACGACAATGCTGCCATTTCCATGAAAGTTCGCCTCTCAAATGATTGTGGCTCAAGTCCATGAAATTTAGATGCGGATAAATTCCGAAAGCATCTACTATGTTTCCCATAAGTTGGTTTCCGTCAAGCCTCAATCTGATTAATGTGCTACAATTTTTTAGGCTTGTGGGGATGGGACCCGTGAAACGATTATTGGTGACGGAGAAATATTGCAATGCTCTCCCAAGGCATACATCTTCTGGCAGTTCTCCCTCCAGTTCATTCTCATGTAGCTGCAAACTAGTCAATCGTGTTAACTTATTGAACTCAGAAGGCAAGGGACCAAAGAGTTTATTGAGGGGAAGGCTCAGTTCAGTCAGATTGGCCAGACTTCCAATCGATGCAGGGATTGGACCAGTCAAATTATTTGCCCCCATAAATAAATATTCAAGAGAAGTGAGCCTTTCAATTTCCGAAGGTATCAGTCCTGAAAGTCCATTTGTAGCGAGTTCAAGAAGAACTAAATTTGTCAAGTTTCCGATGGAACGAGGAATTGAGCCAGTGAGTTTGTTGTTTGATAGACTGAGTTCGGTAAGGGAAGTGAGCCTCCCGATTTCTGAAGGTATGGATCCCGATAATTCATTTCGCCACAAATAAAGAATCTTCAAACTCGCTAAATCACCCATCTCTTTTGGAATTGAACCAGTAAAGCTATTTTGCGACAAGCTGAATTCCGTTAAATTTCCTAATTTTCCAAGAGAACTAGGAATGGGCCCAGAAAATTGGTTTTTCCATAGACCAAGACGAATCAGGCTGCTCAAGTTCCCTAGTGAAGCGGGAATAGGACCGTTGAAATTGTTCATGTAAAAACCAAGTTCCAAAAGAGAATCCAATCGTCCAATCTTCGGAGGGATGTGTCCACTCAGGTTATTTGCACATAGGTACAAATAGTGAAGACTCTCCAGCATACCTATACTCGGAGGAATGTCCCCAGACAGTTCGTTAAAGCAAAGATTAAGAAAGTTGAGTTTGGAAAGGTTACCGATACTTGAGGGAATGGAGCCATAGATTGAATTGTTAGAAAGCTCAAAGCTAACCATACTGGTTAAGCATGAGAAGTCGAGGCCATCCAAAGTTCCTCTCAAACTGAGACCGGAAAGATTTAGATGGGAGATTGCTCCAGAGCCATCACAAGCGACACCGGTAAAGCGGCAAGGATCGTCGCCGTGCCACAAAGAGAGGAGAGACTGGCTACGATTGTCAAGAGTAGATCTCCAACTCAGGAGAGCCTTTGCTTCGTCCTTATTGACGGTCGCATCAGAAATGCCTGCACCATGATTTGAAGTGGTGCCAACCAAGAAGAGCGAGAAGAAGAAGGAGACGGCTATAGGAGACCGAGAGGATAGCAAAAAGGAAGAAGCCATGATTTGGAGGGGTGGTTGGGTTTTGGGAGGTGGGAGATTGGTTCAGGCCAACAAACTGCTAAAAAGATCGATGGCTATACTTATAGATGGGAAGATCACTTCCGAAGTCAATAAAAGCTGAACTTCTTCAAGTCAATGCCGGAAGCAAAAGTCAGGAGGAATGGGGTCCCCGGGGGACAACTTCCTAGAAGATGGTTGAGTCATACAAACGATGGGGTTACCATCAATAATCTTGCGTCCACCTTGTCCGAATTAGCTGAAATCTTCTGATGATATCGAAGACGTTAATCAGTCGCTTTTCATAGTACTAGAAGATTCCTTGTGCATCAGAGCTGAAAAAACATATGGATTGTAAAAGATATTTAAGGCTCTTCTCGAGGTCTGTTAGCTTTTCTGCTTCATCCCTATCTCACATCACATCACACTGTATAAATCATGCTTTCAAAAAATAAGATAACCTATTTAATCCAATGATTTTATCGAATGCGTTTATTTCACAAAAAATATAAAGTTTGAAAACTAAAAAATAATTACTTATATAATTAAAAAAATGAATCAGCAAAAAATACTTTCACCGACAACAAAAATGCTCAAACATTATTTTTGGTGCTGATCACGCAAATATTTTCCATTAATCAATAATCTAAAGGAACATGAACAATCATTTTCGTAGAATTATTATAGAAAATGACACTTTGATTCTATAGAATGAAATTCCACATCATAGGAATGGAAAGATCCCTTATTCTGATTGTTGTTTCAATAATAAGTATTTTCGTTTTCAAACAAATCATTTTATCTATGATTTGGAATGGAACAAAAAATGGCCCAACCAGGTATTGACCAAGCTAGGAACACCCAATAACTTATTAGATATTGCACGGAGTATTTGAAATACGGGAAAGAAATACCATTCGGGTAATATTTCCAAAGGAGTATGTCTTCCGGATAATTGATTTTAGGTGAATAAAAGGCACCATCGATTTAAAAAATGAAATCTCTTTTTTTTAATTGCAAAACGTACTTTGGTTGGGTTTGTCTCGTTGTACAAACTACTCAAGTCTACTGTATTGACAAACATTTGGTGATCGGAGATGTTTATTTCGCAAAAGATGAATGATTCAAAAAAAAAATTTATAGAAGGAATCGTTTGTAAAAATAAAGAAATAGCATAAATTTTATCTTCAATGAAAATTTTTCATACATAAACTGTTATTCGATAATAAAAATATTATTATTGATCAATTATTTCAAGTAAACAATGCATTTTTAGAAAATGTTTTCCACGACGTTCATTTTCCACCAAACGAATGCCCTCGTAGACTATTTATCTTTTCTGTTTTCGAGCTCAAGTGGAATTTTATTGCAACAAATAAATTAAGTGACCCCGTTATGACAACTCCATTTAGAAAGTACAAGATAAAGAAGTATCTTCACAACTAAACAATGTTAGATGACTATTTAAAAAGACCAAGTATATTACGATAGCCCATTTTTTACTTATACGTGATATACTATATGGATAATATTATGCATTTGTGCCAATAAGCACAATTACAATAGTTTACGATTTTTTAAAATTTTTTAGTAATTCTTCTCTCCAATCTTTATCACATGCACGTTATAGAACCGTTTCATTGGAATTGGAACTGAGCCAATCGAATATCGGATGGAAAAAGTTATGCACGATCAAAATTTGGTGAACTTATACAAAACATTATTTGGAAAAAGAAAATGTCACCAACCACCTCTAGGAAGATATAGAGGATAGTCTTTCGGAACCTTGATTCGATGGAGTGTACATGCCCTTTTCAGCACTCAACTTATCTACACAAAATCTTTGTGTGTCGATTTGAGCCACATAACCAGCCACGACCAGGATAAACCATTTTCCACAAGGATGCCTTCCCATGTTGATCTCAAAGACAACTTGGAAAAGTACAAGTCAAGCATGCCCCACGAATTGATACTTGCATCGTTCTGATCCCGCATCATCCCCCAGAGCGCACGCCAAACTTAATGAAGGGGGGAAAGGACTTTTGCCTCTATACCGGTTCAACGAGAAGACCCGTTCAAAGCCAGCTGTGTGACGTGGGACGGACAGTGTCTATGCTGGCGATTTTCTATTAAAATTGATTGGATGGACTGAAGTGACACAAATATAAAAGATTTAAAACTCAATCGGCAGAAAAATATATTTATGATTGAATTGGTACAATTACAATAGGTTGAGATTTTTCTTTCTTAATTTTCCCAAGACTTGAGTGTTTGGTCCGTGAAGAGAGCTAGGCAAATTCATTTTTGCATGGTAATATATATGTTTCCCTATTTTGGAGGGAAAACAAAGCATTAACAAGAACATGAGTAGGTCACTTCAAGGGGACCTAGGCTTCCAATTCTGGAACTAGAGTTTAGTGAAAAACTCAAAATTCCGTTTGCAAATTATTTAGGTCGATTCATGAGTTTTCTTATCTTGGTTTGGTCTTTCAGTTGACACAAGTCAATTGGAAAATTTTATAAATGGATGGCTCCGTGCATCTTAATTGGCCGCGTCCGCGGACAGGATGACCCGCTTGGACCACTTAAACATCTCTCGAGAGGAACGAGGTACACGCATGATGTTTCTCACTAGCTCTATTACGGGTAATGTTGTAATTGATACTTCTCTTGGCAACCGGCCTCAGGAGGAAGAAAAAGAAAAGAAAGGGAATGGAAAAAGTTCAAAAAATTTATAGAAACTAACAAAATTATTCATATCGGCATTAATCATACCATGTTACACATTCAGAGCTAACTAGACTATCGCGTCAAAATATTTTAGAAATACCAAAAAGGTAAATTATTAAAAAATTTAGGACATTTGATCTGTGGGATCTGTTAACATCAAAAGACTAAATTGGAATAATTGAAAAGTTTACGATTAAATTAATAAGCCATCCAAAGGTTAACAACTGAATTGACACAATTGGGGATTTAAGATCAAATAAGTATAGATACAATAAATTTAAGAATCGTTTAGATAATTTTTCCATCGAATCGGTAATTAGACTTGATATCCACGGTACGATTAGCTGAACGTGCCAAACCCGGATCAGCTCCGATTCCCACGCTCTCTCTACAAAGTCGCTTCTCACGTTCCTTGCATTTGCCCGACCAATAGTCTCAAGAACATCCGAGTTCAACCCCGACCAGAATAAACAAAGGAAGGAAGTCTAGAGATGCGAGTTTGCCGCCTGATTCCTCTTCTCAAGAAAAGAGAAATCTCCCCCCAATAGCCGATCTCCGCCGTCGCCGTCACGGTCACGCGGCCAAATTGGATTTGAAAAGCCATTGATCAAATTAGGCCATCGTGAACGGGACAGACACTCTCCCACTGAGAAGTCCTCCCATTCAGACCAAGGATGGTCCAACGTATGCGTGTGAACTCTCCAGCACCGACGAGAAAATCGGCGATGTGGGCCTTGACATTAATAAGGTCAAATGTAATTAGAGAGAGAGAGAGAGAGACGGAAAGAGGGGAAACCCCTCTCTTTGGGCCGCTATAGTCAGCACCTTGACTAGGGCGAAGTCGGCATATACTGTTCTCGGAAAAGTTGTCCAATTGGTCCTAAACTTTTTTCAATTTTATCAATTTGTTCTCAATATGGCAGTTTCGGTCAAATTTCCTGAAAAGATTACCGACATGACGGTATGTTGCTTGGACGTCCAATGACAACTAGGCCGTCGCGTTAGAAATTCCCGGCGGAAATTGATCGGACTGAAGGATCCCTAGAGAATCGATCTTTTTTTTTTATTATAAGTCGTTGAATCTATCTTTGATTAATCAATGCATGATGCTCCAAATACTCGTTACCGATGGAATCGAAATGGTCTTTGGATGGACAAGAACATCCCGTCTTTCTTTGGCCCTTTTTCCATTTCGGCCAACCGGCGTGATTTAGGGTTTTGCGTTAGGAACGGGTCTTGCTTTGTCATTTATTACTCCTCCACCCGTGTGGAAAAGGAAAACCCCCCTCAAAACACGAACCATTCTTAAATGGCGGTCAAGCTCGCTCCATAATTTCAGATTCCATCGTCAACAATGGGCTTTGCAGAAGGCATTTACTATAATGAGCAACTGGATCGAGCCACGAAAGAGAAACGAGGACATCGTAAGCGACTCGTCAGGATGACGTGATGGGTAGATGCCGGGAAAATTAGAAACGGAACATCCCGTGACCGAAGGGAAAACGGAGAACGGAGAACGCGGTAGCATCGTCATTGTATGATTTCTTGAACATGTTACGATTTTATCAATTTAGTCTTAGGAAAACAGAACATCGCGTCACCTAGAAAAACGGAGCACGCGATAGCATCATCGTTGTATGATTTCTTGAACATGTGTTTTTATCAATTTAGTTGTAGACGTTTTTAATTGTGTCAATTGAGTTTTAAACATTTTCACGTTTTGTTAATTGAGTCTATCCAACCGGTATTAATTGAAATTGTCGACGTGGATGTCAACGTCCTGTGTGGCACAGTTGTGGACAACTTTTAATATTTATGTGAATTTTTTGTTATATTTCTTATTCTTCCTTTTTTTTTTTCCTTTGCTGATCTGTTTCCTTTTTCCCCTTTTAATATTTATCTCAATAGCCGTTTCATTATACATGGGCGTTTTATCCTTTGCGTTTTATTCCTTGGCATTATTCATTATGTGGGATCAAGGTCCTGAGACCTCTTATATGTTCCCAGAGGTGGTGACATTTTTTTAGAAGAATATTTTTTTGTTAATCAACCAGGTTTTCATTGTGCATGATTTCCCCATCCGACGTCCGATTGAATCGATTCTGTTCCGTGCCAGTGGTGACGATTGACTTTTCACACGGTAAATTTTGGTGCTTCCCCATCATGGAAAGGAAACAAAGCAGCAACAAGAATATGAGTAAGGTTACTTCAGTGGAACCTAGGCCTCCACTGCTGGAACAAGAGTCCACCGAATTTAGGTCGAGTTTTCTCGTCTCGGTCAGGTCTTTCAATTGATGCGAGTCCATGAATAAATATTCACAATAGATTCTGGTTCCAGGTGATTCTTCAAAAATGTTATCTTTTCTTCTTTTCTTTTTCCTCTTAACATATCACAGATAAATGGCTTACAACCTATACCCAGCACCGTCTTTAATTCGAAAACTAAGGAACTGTCACTTTGATTAGTAAATTCCCCCTCCACATAGAAAATTGCGTGTGTTATTTGGACATGTGACATGTCTAAAATGGATTAGGATGTAACTTTACATATTTTTTATAACTCCCACTCCGAACCTTGACAGAATCATGATCAAGTTGAAGAGCTTTTCTGCTATCCTCCTCGACTTTCTGCCAATCACTGCAAAAAATACGGGGAGTCAAAGCTTATATCTACGCAAGAAAATCAATCTCAGCGGAAGATAACTGGCACAGGCAGAGAGTTAGTAACTCGTACATGCTTCCGTTTGCGATGGCAAAGCGCACGATTCGTCAAGTACACAGGCACTTTCGGGCATAAGGTTATGGCCTTCATATTCAGGCAACGTCAACGATCATCAAGAGCAAGCAAGGAGAGAAGAAAGAAACTCAGCGATCAACTAAAAACTCTCAAAAGCTCCAAGCTGCAGAATTAAGCGCATTCAAATCTAAGATAGAAGCGAGCCATTTCCCCAATCCCAAAGCAAAGACGTAAAGGCCAAACGCATGCGGACCCTAAAACCAACGTTGACAGGAAGCCAAAAAAGGCGAACGAGAGATCTCATTTCGAGAAAGCTAAAAACAAAATTCCGAATTAGCGATATATTCGGTACCTCGGTGTAAGCATCAATGGCGGCTCCGAAGCGATTCCTCCGGCAATACTCGTTCCCGTCCTTCCTCAACCTCTCCACTTGCCTCGCCGCCGCCGGCAAGGCCTCCGCATCAGGCCCCATCCCTCCCTCTCTCTCTCTCTTCTCTCTAAGTCGAATCGGATTCGATAACCTCTGTCGCTCTCGTCTATTTCTTTGGTCCCTCGCTCTATCTAGAAGCTTCTCCTTCGGGAACGAACGAAAGCGACGGGATTGAGAACTGGGTTTTGCTCTTTTTCTTTGTCTCTGTCGAGACGAGAGAGAGGTAAAAAAGAGTTCGACGAGAAAATTTCCCGGACGACGGAGAATTCACGAGCTTCCCGGGAAGGAAAGGAAAGGAAAGAAATTGACGGAGAAAAAGGAACGAGCTTTGGCGAGAAAATTTCATTTCATGTTTTCCTCTTTTCCTTTTTTTTGGACCAAAAGAGTTAATACCATAATCCAAAACGGCTTTCGCGGAGCGTAATCGAAAGTGATCTCATCAGATCACATGTCGAGGACAATTGGCTTTGTGAAGGTCGGGCTTTGATTAGGCCAGCTAGGCTCACCCGAGTCAGACAAGCGTTTTTTATTGGCTGGCGAGGGGTTTCCTTTTTTATATTACTAATTAAATTTTAAATGTTTTATATTTATACCAATTCAGTTAAATTGGCTAATTTTGGTTGAAAAATTGCTCAAACGTGGCGCAATAATGTGAATAATTCTTAAAAGTAATTAAATATTTTTTTGAATTTGTTTTCCTTCCTTCTCCAGCCAATTGCAGAGGTCTAGTGGCTAGCCAAAGGAGAGAGTTTGAGAGGTTAACCTCACTGGCTTCTAGCAAAGCTTGCCCCGATTGGCCACTGAGAAGGGTGAGCCTTCCCTTACCCCAACTGTCGTGGGTATTGGCTCGCTGACTTCAATGACTAGTGTGGCTAAGGCCACCTAGCGAGGGTGAAGCCTCATCTCACCTTGTCGATCATGGGCAAGGCCTGACCTTGCTAGCTAACCACTGACAAGGCCGAAGCTCTCGAACATATATTTTGCCAACTTGCATTTGGCTATTATGATTTTGGTCGCATGAAGACCATAATGACTTATGGATCCAATTTCGCCAGCCTCTAACTTAGCATTTATGAGTTTTGTTTTAACGATGAAACAAATCTATAAACTTGCATTTGTCTTCCTTAATCATTGTCAACAAAGATTTTAGAGAGCAATTAGCTTTATCAAAATATTATTCTAAATGTTTTGATGCATGAACAGTGAAAGAAAATTGCGTCGTTCGTTTTTGTGCCTTTTCAAGTTGCTCTCCATTATTTCTCTACTTTTCAATGGGCAAATTTAGTCCATCAACTATATTTGCTTATTGCTTTTGTGGGATTAACTATTTTGTTATGCAAGTAAAATGTCGATGCGATCATTAATTTATCTTATTAGCTGAAGTGTCTTCCTACACAGCTTCTAATTTTTAATTTATCAGGAACTTTTTGTAATTAATCTATAACACGACAAATGTATTTAAATATAAATAAAAAGGAAAAAATTATAAATATAAAAGACGTACAGATTTTGAAAAGGAAAGCGACAAAAAATTGAAACTATTAGTTTTAAGTGAGAGGATTTAAAGACAATATTGTTGCTCCATTGATCTCGCGTAAAATGCATGATTTAGCAAATATATGTTTTAAATGATCACTTATATTGTCTATAATTAATGAAAGGCTGCCATAAACATCTCAAAATATATTAAGGATTTAATTGGACCAACCGAAAGTTTCCAAACGACGGCGAATACTTGCTCGTATTCGATCCGATTTGATCAATTGAAGGTTCGAATATAACATTGCACATGGATAAAAGTAAGTTCACATAGTATTATCTGTTAAAGCAATAGAACTGCATGTTCTGTACATCTCATCTCGAAGAAGGCGGGGAATGTTGATCCAGACCATTTTGCCAATACACTACCTGGTGCAGATATATGGAAATAACTGTGAAATGGGATCTTCCCAGAGGTCTTCCCATGATTATTTCTCGTACCACGACTTCAAACCTTAAACATCACACTATTCGTGTAGCATTTATAGTGAAGCTAGCTCTGCAATGAAAATCAGAATTCACAAGATTGAGATTGGCGAGAACAAATGATATATTCAATAGCACACGCAAACTCAAAATCTTACCGTCTCCTGGAATGCTCCGAACTTTTTGACATTGAGATTTCGAAATTGCTCTAAGGTGACCGCTGAGAGTGGCATATCTAAGGGTACTCGAAAGCGAAGCTCACGTGAGACTTGTCTCATGGTTGGTCGAAGCCTCGGATCGGCTTGCAAGCACTCGAAGGCTAGCTTCGCGATCAAAACCACATCTTGCGCATCTTGAAGGCCAAGTCTAGAAGGCGAGAGTCGTTGATCCAGCACATCCTTCAACATTATTGGCTCAGCTCGGGTGGACGATGAGCATTCTCGAGAGACATGATCTCCCGGGTGCTTTCCCATGATTGTCTCTAATGCGACGACTCCAAAGCTCTACACATCGCACTTTTCGGTAGGAATTGTAGAATAAGCCAGCTCTGCAGATCGAGAGTCCACTATTTTTTTAAATCTCGATCATAACTTGTAATTAAGTGGAAAATTTTACATCCCATGACATGACGTGTGACAATTACAAGTATAGATTTCTATTTTATCTACATCTGCAACGCTTATTCCAGTATGGGAGTTTTTTTTTTTTTGGTAAGGCCAGTATGGGAGTTTATGCTTTGGCAAAGTTCAAAATTTCGTTCGACGCTTAAAATATGAGCATCTTCTAGGTAACACGAACTTAATATCTTTGAAATGGATTAATTATGATGTTTTCCTCATTTGCCAATTTTCATTTATGATAGCAATTGAAAAGCTTTTTCATCAAGACTAAACTTGAAAGCTCTAGATAAGTATGACAAATTTCCATAAGACCATTAAATAGCTAATGAACTGCCGTAAAACTAGTAAAAGTTCAATTATAGAAGCATGACAATGAATGCCATCGAAACTGAACAAGAAATAGTGAAGTACCTGGAGCAATATATCCAATGGTGCCAGCAATAGCCGTCCAGTTTGATGAATCTGGCCTCAACAATCTTGCAGTGCCAAAATCGGAAACATAAGCCCCATAATCATGATCCAATAGAATGTTGTTACTGGTCAAGTCTCGATGAATCAAAGGAGGACAACATTCATGATGCATATAGGACAATGCATCCGCAACTCCTCGGACCACATTTATCCTCTCGCCCCATTGAAATTCTATCGCTCTTTGATCATCGTTCAAAGTTTTTCTCAAGCTTCCTCTTTCTATGTACTCATACACCAAAAAATGGCATTGGGCATGAGAGCAGAAGCCAGAGAATTTCACAATGTTGCGATGGTGTATGTTTGTCAAGGCTTGAATTTCCCTTTGAAATGATATCAAATCGGCAATCTCATCATCTTCCCAAGATGACGAGATTTGCTTGATAGCATATGTTTGACCATTTGATATCTCGGCTTTATAAACTATTCCATATGCTCCTTTGCCCACACAGTACTTGGAGTCAAATCCTTCGGTGGCCTCAACGATGTGGTCGTAGAAAACTGTGCCGTCATAGCTCAAAATACGCGTGAAACCCAAATCATTTGCCCGCCCGTCGTTGTTTCCCTTCATAATCCTTCTTCGACGATGATTCACAATTACAAGAACAATCAAGGTGCAAGAGAGAAGGAGAAACCCCAAGAATGAGAGAATGAGGATAACCGTGATTTTAGCTCCAACATACCGATTACGTTTCTTGCTCTCGGTAGAATTGCATTTCCGTAAACCAACAACATTTCCACAAAGCCCTTTGTTACCCTGAATCGCCTCAAGTGGAGCCTTGTTGAAAGCCTTGACATCAGGGAGAGGACCTTCCAGGTCGTTGTAGGATATATCAACAGAAGTCAACGCCAACATATCACCAAAAGCATGTGGGATAGAGCCAGACAGGCTATTGCGGGAGACATTTAGGACTTGCAAGTTTCTCAGTTTCGCAAGTTCTCCCGGTATATTTTCTGACAAAATATTATAACTAAGGTCAAGAACCTCGAGGAATTGTGCGTTGCCTATCTCAGGAGGAATGCTTCTCTGAAATTCGTTCCTACTCAAATTCAAGCTCAACAAGCTTTTGCATGAGCCTAGCTGCGCCGGTATCGATCCGCTCAATTTGTTTGATGCTAAGTTTAGACGGGCTAGACGGGAAAAGAGTCCAATCTCAATCGGGACATTTCCCGTGATCGCATTGCTGCTGAGGCCGAGTTCGAACAACATCGACAGGCTTCCCATTTCCCTCGGAATGTCTCCACTTAAATTATTTAAAGAAAGGTTCAGCCGCTGTAATTGAGCCATCCTTCCAAATATCGCGGGTATCTCGCCCGAGAGATGGTTGTTCGAGATACTTAAGCTGGTCAAACTACGACAATGCTCCCATTTCCTCGAAAGTTCGCCTCTCAAATGATTATGGCTCAAGTCCATGAAATTTAGATGCGGATAAATTCCGAAAGCATCTGTTATGTTTCCCGTAAGTTGGTTTTCGTCGAGCCTCAATCTGATTAACGTGCTACAATTTTTTAGGCTCGTGGGGATGGGACCCGTGAAATGATTATTGGTGACGGAGAAATATTGCAAAGCTCTCCCAAGGCATACATCATCTGGCAATTCCCCCTCCAATTCATTATCATGCAGCTGCAAATCAGTCAATCGTGTTAACCTATTGAATTCATAGGGCAAGGAGCCGAAGAATTTATTGTTCCCAAGGCTCAGTTCAGTTAGATTGGCCAGGTTTCCAATTGATGCTGGGATTGGACCAGTCAAATCATTATCCCATATATATAATCTCGTAAGAGAAGTGAGCTTTCCAATTTCTGAAGGGATCAATCCTGAAAGTCCATTTTCTGATAGATAAAGTTCGGTAAGAGAAGTGAGCCTCCCGATTTCTGAAGGTATGAGCCCTGAAAGTCTATTATTAGATAGATAAAGTTTGGTAAGAGAAGTGAGCCTCTCGATTTCTGAAGGTATGGGCCCTGAAAGTCCATTTTGCCACAAGTAAAGAATCTTCAAACTCTTCAAATCACCTATCTCTCTTGGAATTAAGCCAGTGAGTTTGTTGTTTGATAGATCAAGTTCGGTAAGAGAAGTGAGCCTCTCGATTTCTGAAGGTATGGGTCCCGAAAGTTCATTTTGCCACAAGCAAAGAGTCTTCAAACTCTTCAAACCACCTATCTCTTTCGGAATTGAACCGTTACAGCT
Source organism: Melaleuca quinquenervia (assembly GCA_030064385.1). Classification (NCBI taxonomy): domain Eukaryota; kingdom Viridiplantae; phylum Streptophyta; class Magnoliopsida; order Myrtales; family Myrtaceae; genus Melaleuca; species Melaleuca quinquenervia. The sequence goes on along the minus strand of CM057728.1, from coordinate 3,558,098 downwards.
ATTTTGCGACAGGTCGAGTTCCGTTAAATTGCCTAATTTTCCAAGAGAACTAGGGATGGGCCCCGAAAGTTGGTTTCTCCATAGATTAAGATGAATCAAGCTGCTCAAGTTCCCTAGTGAAGTAGGGATAGGACCGATGAAATTGTTCCTGGAAAAATCAAGTTCCAAAAGAGAATCCAATCGTCCAATCTCGTGAGGGATGTGTCCACTCAGGTTATTTGCATATATGTACGAATAATGAAGACTCTCCAGCATACCTATACTCGGAGGAATGTCCCCGGACAGTTCATTGAAGCAAAGATTAAGAAAGTTGAGTTTGGAAAGGTTACCGATACTTGAGGGTATGGAGCCATAGATCAAATTGTTGGAAAGCTCAAAGCTAACCACACTGGTTAAGCGCGAGAAGTCGAGGCCATCCAGAGTTCCTCTCAAACCGAGACCAGAAAGATTTAGATGGGAGATCACTCCGGAGCCATCGCAAGTGACACCAGTAAAGCGGCAAGGATCATCGCCGTGCCACGAAGAAAGGAGAGACAGGCTACGATTGTCAAGAGTAGATCTCCAACTCAGGAGAGCCTCTGCTTCGTCCTTATTCTCGATCGCGTCAGAAATGCCTGCACCATGAAATGAAGTGGTGCCAACCATGAAGAGCGGAAAGAAGAGCGAGAAGAAGAAGGAAACAGCTAAAGGAGACCGAGTGGACAGCAAAAAGGAAGAAGCCATGATTAGGGGAGATGCTTGGGTTTTGGTAGGCGGGAGATGGTTCAGGCCTACATGCTGTTAACAAGATCGATGACTATACTTATAGATGGGAAAATCACTTCCGAAGCTTCTATCGATGACAATTCTTATGACTGCTGGACGACATTTTTTCGGTGAATGGTTCCTTCTCATCGACGGTATATTTTCCAGGGAAAAGTCCTTTCCCTCTTCCAGTAAGCTTATCGTGACGCCGTGGAGGGATAACGAGGGAATAGCGCAGGATCATGAAAGTCTCCATCGATGGGGCGTGCTTGACTTGCTTTTCCAAGTCTTTGTTGAGATTGACATGTCGAGGAATCCTTGTGGAAGAAGGGTTATCCTAACCGTGGCTGGTTAATGGCTCAAAATCGATACTCACATTGTCGAGATGACATGGGTGCTGAAAGGGGAATATACATTATGTGGGATCAAGATTATGAGAGACCTGAACCCCAATATTTTTCTAGAGGTGGTTGGTGACATTTTCTTTTTCCACATTATATTTTGCAGAAATTCACCAAATTTTGATCGTGCTTAATTTTTTTCCATCCGATGTCCGATTGATCGATTCCAATCCTGGCAAAACGGTTTTGTGATGTGCACGTGATAAAGATTCGAGGGTAGAATTACAAAAAAGAGTTGTAAACCTATTGTAATTGTATCAAATACAAGACTACAGTTAATATCGTCGGAAAATTTAGGTGAAAGAAAGCCCCAAAGTTGCACTAATCTAAACTAGTCTGGACTGAAAAAAAAAATTGCCGATAATCCTCCAAATGAAATACCACAACGAGAGATTGATTCAACGAGGGAATTGAGAGACCATACATGCAGAGCCAGGTAAGGGATGGCTGCGGGAGAGGGGAAGGGGTGAAGTCAATAAAAGCTGAACTTCTCGAAGTCAAAGCCTGAAGCAAAAGTCCAGAGGCATGGCTCCCGGGGGACAACTTCCTGGAAGATGGTTGAGTTAGACAAAAGATGGGATTACCGTCAAGAATCTTGCGTCCACCTTGTCCGTATTAGCGGAAATCTTCGGATCATATCGAAGACGTTAATTAGTCGCTTTTCATAGTACTAGAATATTCCTTGTGCATCGGAGCTGAAAAAACATATGGATCGTAAAAGAAATATCAAAGACGTTAATTAGTCGCTTTTCATAGTACTAGAATATTCCTTGTGCATCGGAGCTGAAAAAACATATGGATCGTAAAAGAAATTTGAGGCTCTTCTCAAGGTCTGTCCCTTTTTCTGCTTCATCCTCATCTCACATCACATCACACTGTATAAATCATGTTTTCGAAAAATAAGATAGTTATTTAGTCTAATGATTTTTTCGAACAGCGTTTATTTTATGAAAAAATATAAAGTTTGAAAACTTAAAAATAATTACTTATATAATTAACAACAAATGAATCGACAAAAAATACTTTACCGACAACAAAAATGCTCAGACATTATTTTTGGTGCGGATAGCGCAAATATTTTCTGTTAGTTAATAATTTTAAGAAACATAAACAATTATATCTTTTAGATAATTGATTTTAGGTGAACTAAATTTCTGCAGAAATATGTGGTACCTTGATCTTATTTTAGCGTTGTACATCACACTTGGTAAAATTTATACAAAGCTTACTTTACCAAAAAAAAAAAGCACCATCGATTTACAAAATAAAATTTCTCTTTCTTTTTTTAATATCAACAAAACGTACTTTGGTCGGGTACGCCTTGTGGTAAAAGCCATTTGAGTTTACTGTGTTGATAGATATCTAGTGATCACAAGATGGTTTTCAGAAGTTGTTTATTTCGCCAAGGTGAATAATTTAAAAATATTTTTTCTAGAAAGAACTTTTGTAAAATAAACAAACAAAAAATATTTTTATCTTCCATGAAAATTTTCATATGTAAACTATTATTCGATAATGAATATATTTTTATTGACTAGTTATTTCAAGCAAACAATGCATTGTTCCAAAAATGTTTTCCACAATATTTATTTTTATTCAACCGTGGGTAGCTGTGTTAGTTAAGAGCCCTCTCTCATTGCCGACGTCGGGAGTTCGAAACTTATAGTTGATAGCGTTTTAAGTGGGGGCATGGTGTTGACTCTTGACCTCATCGCCGATGTTAAGAGTTCGAAACTCATAGTTGCTAGCGTCTTAGGTATGAGGCAATAGTGTTAAGGTCATGTGCTAGTCTTCCTCGAAATATAAGGGCTTGGCCCTTTGATACTGTCCGGGCACGGGAGGGTGTGGTGGAGTCATTGGTCATAAAAAAATGCACTCACAGACTGTTTATCTTTTTTATTTTCGAACTCAAATGGAACTTTATTGCAACAAATAAATTAAGTACATAAACCCCCTTATGACAACTCCATTTAGAAAGTACAATTCAAAGAAATATCTCCATAGCTAAACAATGTTTCAAATATAATACGGTAGCCCATTTTTTACAGACCCGTGATATACTATATGGATATGAATATAGTGCATTTATGCCAATAAGCAAAATTACAATAGGTTAACGATTTTTTTTAGTAATTCTTCTCTTGAATCTTTATCACGTGTACGTTATAGAACCGTTTCATTGGAATTGGAACTGAGCCAATCAGATGCCGAATGGAAATAAATTATGAACAATCAAAATTTAGTGAATTGATACAAAATGTTACGTTGAAAAGGAAAATGTCACCAACCACCTCTAGGAATACATAGAGGTTAGTCTCTTGGAACCTTGATCCCATGTAGTGTCAACTAAAACTCTCAATGCTCCATGCTGCGGAATTAAGCGCATTCAAATCCAAGATAGAAGCGAGCCATTTCCTCCCTCCGAAAACAAAGACGTAAAGGTCGAACGCATGCGCACCCTAAAACCAACGTCCACAGGAAGCTTCTCTCATTTCGAGAAAGTTAAAAACAAAATTCCGAATTTGCGATAAATTCGGCACCTCCGTGTAAGCATCAATGGCGGCTCCGAAACGATTCCTCCGGTAATACTCGTTTCCCTCCTTCCTCAACCTCTCCGCTTGCCTCGCCGCCGCCGCCAAGGCCTCTGCATCAGGCCCCATCTCTCTCTCTCTAAGTCGAATCGGATTCGATAACCTCTGTCGTTCTCGTCTATTTCTTTGGTTCCTCGCTCTATCTAGAAGTCCTTCGAAAACGAACGAAAGCGACGGGATTGAGAACTGGTTTTGCTCGTTTTCTTTGTCTCTGTCGAGACGAGAGAGAGGGAAAAAGAGTACGATGAGAAAATGTCCCGAACGACGGAGAATCCACGAGCTTTCCCGGAAGGAAAGGAAAGGAAAGAAACTGACGGGGAAAAGGGGACGCGCTTTCGCGAGAAAATTTCATTTCCTCTTTTCCTTTTTCTTGAACAAAAGAGTAAATTCAATAATCCGAAACGGCTTTCTTCGAGCGTAATCAAAGTGATCTCATCCGATCACATGTCGAGGACATTGGCCTGGTGAAGGTTGGGGTTTGATTGGGCCAGCTAGGCTCGACCGAGTCAGACGGGCGTTTTTGATTGGCTGGCGAGGAGAATCTGACGTGGAGTTCCCATAATGCCCCTTCACCAGTAGATCCTCCCCTGCTCCTATCTATTGTATGATATACGGACTACAGGAAAATCAATACGTCTCAACTGGCAAAAGCCCGTGCGCACCAGAATTATTTTTTTTTTCTATTTAACAGAAATTTTCGAAACAAAAAAAAAAGATCGAAAAAAAAATTGTGGTGTATCTATTTTTCTAGCAAAAAAGGGAAAATAAAATAAGCATTCTTAAGATGTACAGATCAGACTTGCCATAACTTCAAAATAATTTTGGCTCATTCGTCTTTCTGTAGAACAAATTAATGAATTAGAGATCAGTAAAATGGGAAATACCAAAATAGTAAAATACATCTACAATAACTTTTTTTTCTATTTTTCATCAATAAGTAGATTCAAAGAGAAAGTGAAATGATTTACTCGTATTTGGATTTGATACCAAATATCGTAGAAGACTGTGGACAAGCACATAAATATAATTCTGAAACACGAAATCAGAGAGCACAATATTATTTGCAACGAAAGTTTGTTGAAAAAAACAAATACGCTAAAGGAATTCGTCCTCTATTAAATCGAAAGGAAAAAGCAAAACAGCAAAGAGTGGGGAAAAGAAAACACAGAAGCAAAAGGATGAAAAAAAAGGAAAAATAAAATTATAAAATAGATTTGTAGAATCAACGCCTAATTAATCAGAAGATAGCCACGACTGTGTTGAAAATCAACAAAACTCACCATCGGTAGCTTCCAATTCCTCTGGAGCGACCAGGCTTCGCCTGTTTCACCATCTCCAAAGATTGCAATTTTAATTTTCTTTTCTTTTTTTTACTAGTTAAATTTTAAATATTTTATGTTTACAACAATTCATTTGGTCTACTTAATTTTGGTTGAAAAATTGCTCTTGCGCGGCACAATAACGTGAATTACTCTTAATGATATTTTAAACTTTTCTTTGAATTTTTTTTTTATTTTGTTTTCCTTCCTTCTTCTGGCCGATTGCCAAGTGCCTAGTCAAAGACGAGGGCTTGAGAGGTTGACCTTGCCGGCTTCTAGCAAAGCTTGTATCGGTTGGCCACTAACAAGGGCGAGCCTTCCCTGCCCCCGGTGAGGTCAACATCGACTTCGGCGATATCTAGCGTCGCCATGGCCACCTGGCGAGGGTGAAGCCTCACCTCACCTTGTCGATCATAGGCAAGGCCTGACCTTGCTAGCTAACCATTGACAAGGCTGAAGCCCTCGAACATATATTTTGCCAACTTACATTTGGCTATTGTGATTTTGGTCTGATGAAGGCCTCAACGACTCATGGATCCAACTTCGTCAGCCTAGAACTTAACATTTTTTGGGTTTTGTTTTAAGGATGAACCATCTCGATAAGCCCGCATTCGTCTTCCTCAACCATTGTCAACGAAGATTTTAGAGAGCAGCTAACTTAATCAAAATCTTATTCTAAATGTTCCGATGCATGAATAGTTAAACATATAAAATGTGTCGTTTGTTTTTGTGCCTTTTCAAGTTGCTCGCTAGTATTTCTCTACTTTTCTATGAGCAAATTTAGTCCATCAACTATATTTGCTTGTTGCTACTGTGGGATTAACTATGTCGTTATGCAAGTAAACGGGAATGCCAACGCGACCATTAATTTATCTTATCGGCTGACGTGTCTTCCTACAAAGCTTTTAAATTTTGATTTATCAGTTCTACAACACGATAAATATATTTAAAGAAAACTAAAAAGGAAAAAATATAAATATAAAAGACGTACAGATTGTGACAAAGGAAAACGAAAAAAGTTGAAACTATTAGTTTCAAGTGAGAGGATTAAGAAAATCAACACTAATACTCCGTTACTTTTGCACAAAATGAAGGATTTGATATATGTGTGTGTGTGTGTATTTACAATTGATCTCTTATAATGTCTATAATGATTAGCAAATGAAAAGTACTTGTTATTACCGCCAATAATTTACCTCCAAATATTTTTGTGGACAATGAAAATAACTTTTCGCTTTTCATTTTTGTAAGAGCATAATCGATTCATTTTTAGGAAAATGTCTTTCAAACGGAGCTTAAATTTCAAATTAGCACCTTTAAGCAATATTTCATCAAAACAGAAAGTTGGAACCCATGTCCTGCAGTGTTGAAGAAAAGCTTGCAAGCCAGGACAAAACCACTCACTTAATATGAGTAATCTGGTCTTTTTTCTTATTTATGCTATCAACGCAAATGGTGTCTAATGGAGAATGAGGGAGGCTTCTTCGTCATGCTTCAAAAGAAAACAATTACGTACTATAGTTGTGCAATTTCAAGTCAACATGACACACTAGAAATCCATATAGTTTTTCCATTAAACATCAGCTTTTTTTTTTAAAATTGGGATACTTGATGTATGTCATTTAAATTAATCAATGAAAGGCTGCCATAAACGTCTCACAATATATTAAGGATATAATTGGCCCAGCCCAAAGTTTCCGAACGATGGCAAATAATGCTTGAAATTGATCCGATTCAATCAATTGAAGGTTCAGATGTAACACTGCATATGGATAAAAGTAAGTTCGCATGGTATTATTTGTTAGGACAATAGAAACTGCATGTTCTTTACATCTCATTTCGAAGAAGGCAGAAGATGTTGATACAGAGCATTTTGCCAATACACTACCTGGTGCAAGTATATGAAAATAATTGTGAAATTGGATCTCATCGGAGGTCTTCCCATGATTATTTCTCATACCACGACTTCAAACCTTAAACATTGCACTTTTCGTGTAGCATTTACAGAGAAGCTAGCTCTGCATGAAAATCAGAAATCACAAGAGTGAGATTGGCGAGAACTCAGGAAATATTCAAAGTCACAATGGCACATGCAAACTTCATATCTTACCGTCTCCTGGAATGCTCCAAACTTTTTGACATTAAGATCGCGAAGTTGCTCTAAGGTGACTGCTGAGAATGGCACATCCAAGGGTACTCGAAAGCGAAGCTCACGTGAGACTTGTCTCATGGTCGGTCGAAGCGTCGGATCGGCTTGCAAGCACTCGAACGCTAGCTTCGTGATCAAGACCACATCTTGCGCATCTCGAAGGCCTAGTCTAGGAGGCGAGAGACGTTGATCCAGCACATCCTTCAACATCATCGGCTCAACTTCGGTGGACGATGAACATTCTCGAGAGACATGATCTCCCGGGTGCTTTCCCATGATTGTCTCTAATGCGACAACTCCAAAACTATACACGTCGCACTTTTCGGTAGGAACTGTAGAATATGCTAGCTCTGCAAGTGGAGAGTCCACTATTTTTTTAAATCTCGATCATAAATTGTAATCAAGTCGACATTTTTACTTCCCATGACATAACGTGTGACAATCACAAGTACAGATTTCCACTTAATCTACACCTACAACAGTGATTTGAGTAAGGGAGTTTATGCTTTGGCAAAGTTCAAAATTTTTGTGCAACGCTTAAAATACGAGCATCTTCTAGGTAACGCAAACTGAATATCCTTGAAATGGCTTAATTATGATGTTCTCATTTCCCAAATTTAAATCGATAAGCTTTTTCATCAAGACTGAAGCTGAAAGCTCTAAATTAGTATAATCTCCATAAGACCATTAAATAGCTAATGAACTGCGCTAAAACTAGTAAACGTTCAATTATAAAAGCATGACACCAAATGCCATCGCAACTGAACAAAAAATTGTGAAGTACCTGGAGCAATATATCCAATGGTGCCAGCAATAGCCGTCCAATTTGATGAATCTGGCCTCAACAATCTTGCAGTTCCAAAATCGGAAACATAAGCCTCAAAATCATGATCCAATAAAATGTTGTTATTGGTCAAGTCTCGATGAATCAATGGAGGACAACAGTCATGATGCATATAGGACAATGCATCCGCAACTCCTCGGATCACATTTATCCTCTTGACCCATTGAAATTCTATCGCTCTTTGATCATCATTCAAAGTTTTTCTCAAGCTTCCTCTTTCTATGTACTCATACACCAAAAAACGGCATTGGGCATGAGAGCAGAAGCCATAGAATTTCACAATGTTGCGATGGCGTATATTTGACAAGGCTTTAATTTCCCTTTCAAATGATACCAAATCGACGATCTCAGTATCTTCTTGGGATGAAGAGATTTGCTTGATAGCATATGTTTGACCATTTGATATCTCAGCTTTATAAACAATTCCATATGCTCCTTCACCCACGTAGTACTTGGAGTCAAATCCTTCGGTGGCCTCAATGACGCGGTTGTAGAAAACTCTGCCGTCATAGCTCAAAATATGCGTGAAGCCCAAATCATTTGTCGGCTTGTCGTTCTGTCTCTCCATAATCCTTCTTCGACGATAATTCACAGTTACAAGAACAATCAAGGTGCAAGAGAGAAGGAGAAACCCCAAGAACGAGAGAATGAGGATAACTGTGATTTTAGCTCCAACATGCCGATGACGCTTCTTGCTCCCGGTAGAATTGCATCTCGGCAAACCGACAACATTTCCACAAAGCCCTTTGTTACCCTGAATCGCCTCAAATGGAGCCTCGTTGAAAGCCTTAACATCAGGGAGAGGTCCTTCCAGGTCATTGTAGGATATAACAACAGAAGTCAAGGCCGACATACCACCAAAAGCATGTGGGATAGAACCAGACAGGCTATTGTGGGAGACATTTAGAACTTGCAAGTTTCTCGGTATCGCAAGCTCTCCCGGTATATTTTCTGACAAAGTATTATAACTGAGATCGAGAACCTCGAGGAATTGTGCATTGCCTATCTCAGGAGGAATGCTTCTCCGAAATTCGTTTCTGCTTAGATTCAAGATCAACAAGCTTTTACATAAGCCTAGCTGCGTCGGTATCGATCCACTCAATTTGTTTGATGCTAAGTTTAGATGGGCCAGACGGGATAAAAGTCCAATCTCGGTCGGGACATCTCGCATGATCATGTTGTTGCTGAGATCAAGTTCCAACAACATCGACAAATTTCCCATTTCCCTTGGAATCTCTCCGCTTAACTTATTTGAAGAAAGGTCCAGCCGCTGTAATTGAGCCATCCTTCCAAATGTCGCGGGTATCTCACCAGAGAGGTCGTTGTTCGATATCCTCAAGCTTGTCAAATTACGACAGTGCTCCCATTTCCACGGAAGTTCGCCTCTCAAACGATTGTGGCTCAAGTCCATGAAATTTAGATGCGGATAAATTCCGAGAGCATCTGTTATGTTTCCCGTAAGTTGGTTTTTGTCAAGCCTCACTCTGAATAATGTGCTACAATTTTTTAGGCTCGTGGGGATGGGACCGGTGAAGTGATTATTGTTGACGGTGAAATTTTGCAATGCTCTCCCAAGGCATACATCTTTCGGCAGTTCCCCCTCCAGTTCATTTTCATGCAGGTGCAAATAAGTCAATCGTGTTAACTTGTTGAATTCAGAAGGCAAGGGACCAAAGAGTTTATTGTAGCCAAGGCCCAGTCCTGTCAGATTGGCCAGGCTTCCAATCGATGTGGGGATTGGACCAGTCAAACCATTATCCCAAATAGAAAGAGACTTCAAACTCCCCAAATCACCTATCTCTCTCGGAATTGAGCCAGTGAGTTTGTTTTGTGATAGATAAAGTTCGATAAGAGAAGTGAGCCTCCCGATTTCTGAAGGTATGGGCCCCGAAAGTCCATTTTGATCCAAGAAAAGAGAATTCAAACTCCCCAAATCACCTATCTCTCTCGGAATTGAGCCAGTGAGTTTGTTTTGTGATAGATAAAGTTTGGTAAGAGAAGTGAGTCTCCCGATTTCTGAAGGTATGGGCCCCGAAAGTCCATTTTGATTCAGGAAAAGAGAATTCAAACTCCCCAAATCACATATTTCTCTCGGAATCGAGCCAATGAGTTTGTTTTGTGTTAGATAAAGTTCGATAAGAGAAGTGAGCCTCCCGATTTTTGAAGGTATGGGCCCCGAAAGTCCATTTTGATCCAAGAAAAGAGAATTCAAACTCCCCAAATCACCTATCTCTCTCGGAATTGAGCCAATGAGTTTGTTTTGTGTTAGATAAAGTTTGGTAAGAGAAGTGAGCCTTCCGATTTCTGAAGGTATGGACCCCGAAAGTCCATTTTGCCACAAGGAAAGAGACTTCAAACTCCCCAAATCACCTATCTCTCTCGGAATTGAGCCAGTGAGTTTGTTTTGTGATAGATAAAGTTTGGTAAGAGAAGTGAGCCTCCCGATTTCTAAAGGTATGGGCCCCGAAAGTCCATTTTGATCCAAGAAAAGTGACTTCAAACTCCCCAAATCACCTATCTCTCTCGGAATTGAACCGTTAAAGCTATTTTGCGATAGGCTGAATTCCATTAAATTGCCTAGTTTTCCAAGAGAACTAGGAATGGGCCCAGAAAATTGGTTTTTCCATAGATAAAGATAATTAAGGCTGCTCAAGTTCCCTAGTGAAGCAGGGACAGGACCGGTGAAATTGTTTCTGGAAAAACCAAGTTCCAAAAGAGAATACAATCGTCCAATCTCTTGAGGGATGTGTCCACTCAGGTTATTTGCGCATAGGTGCAAATAATGAAGACTCTCCAGCATACCTATACTCGGAGGAATGTCCCCGGACAGTTCATTGAAGCAAAGATTAAGAAAGTTGAGTATGGAAAGGTTACCGATACTTGAGGGAATGGAGCCATAGATTGAATTTTTGGAAATCTCAAAGCTAACCACACTGGTTAAGCGCGAGAAGTCGAGCCCATCCAGTGTTCCTCTCAAACCCTGACCGGAAAGATTTAGATGGGAGATTGCTCCAGAGCCATCACAAGCGACACCTATAAAGTGGCAAGGATCGTTGCCATGCCACGAAGGGAGGAGAGACTGGCTACGATTGTCAAGAGTAGATCTCCAATTGAGGAGAGCCTCTGCTTGGTCCTTATTCTCGGTCGCGTCAGAAACGCCTGCACCATGAAATGAACTGGTGCTAACCAAGAAGAGCGGAAAGAAGAGCGACAAGAAGCAGGAGACAGCTATAGGAGACCAAGTGGACAGCAAAAAGGAAGAAGCCATGATTTGGAGGGGTTGTGTTGGGTTTTGGGAGATTTGTTCGGGCCAACGTACTGCTAAAAAGATCGATGACTATACTTATAGATGGGAAGATCACTCCCGAAGCCTCTATCGACGGCAATTCCTGTTACTACTGGACCGCGTTTTCCGGGTGAATAGCTCCTTCCCATCGACGGTATGTTTGCAAAGTAAAACTCCTTTCCCTCTTCCACTAAGTTTAGCGTGACCCATGGGATGGAAGCCTCCATCGCGGGGCATGCTCTGACTTACTTTCCCAAGTCTTCGTTGAGATTCACATGTTAAGCATATTCGTGGAGAATGGTTTATATAGACCGTGGCTGGTTATATAGCTCAACATCGACACACAAAGATTTTGTGTAGATGAGTTGGGTGCTAAAAAGGGAATGTACACTACATGGGATCAAGGTTCCGAGAGACTAACCTTTATATTTTCCTGGAGGTGGTTGGTGACATTCTTCTTTTCCAAATAATACTTTGTAGAAATTCACCAAATTTCGATCGTGCATAATTTTCTTCCGTCCGACGTCCAATTGACTCCATTCCACTTCCAGTGAAACGGTTCTATAATGTGCACATCATAAAGATTCAAGATAAGAATTACTAAAAGAGTCATAAATCTATTGTAATTATACCAATCTAGGACTAGAGTGAATATCGTCAGAAGATTTAAGTGAAAGAAAGCTTCAAGTTTCCACTAATCTAAAGCAGGCTCAACTGAAGAAAAAGAAAAACTTGCCGATAATCCTCCGAATGAAATACCGCGACTAGGGAATGATTCAACGGGGGAATTGAGAGACGATACATGTAGAGCAAATTCGGCCGCGGGAGAGGAGAAGAGGTGAAGTCAATAAAAGCTGAACTTCAAGTCAATGCCTGAAGCGTTTTCATACTACTAGTCGATGCCTGGAAGATTGGTTGAGTCAGACAAACGATGGGATTACCATCAAGAATCTGGCATCCCCCTTTTCGCGATTAGCCGAAATCCTCGGATCAATATCGAAGACGTGTCTCAGTCGGTTTTCATACTACTAGTGGTTGCCTTGTGCATCGGAGCTCAGAAAACACAAGGGTCATAAAAGATAATTGAGACTCTTTTTAGGGTCTGCTAGCTTTTCTGCTTCATTCTCATGCCGCATCACATCACATTGTATGAATCACGTTTTCAGAAAAATAAGATAATTATTTAATAAAATGAATCTTTCGAATGCGTCTATTTCACAAAAAAAAAATGTTCGAAAACTTAAAAATAATTACTTGTATATTAAAAAAATGAATCGGCAAAGAATACCTTCACTGACAACAAAAATACTATTTTTGGTGCTGATAATGCAAATATCTTATGTTAATTAATAATTGCAAGGAACATAAACGATCATTTCCGTAGAAATATGCCTTTTAGATAATTGATGTTAGGTGAAATAAATGCACCAACCATTTACAAAATAAAATCTCTTTTTTATATATCACAAAACGTACTTTGGTCGGGTTTGTCTTGTGGTAAAACCTGCTCGAGTTTACTGTGTTGACAGAAATCTGGTGATCAGAAGATAGTTTTTAGAAACTGTTTATTTCGTGGAAGGTGGAAAGTTTAAAAATATTTTTTTAAATAATCTTTTCTAAAAATAAACAAAAAAAAGTATTATCGACCATGAAAACTTTTATACATAAAGTATTATTATTCGATAACAAAGATATCTTTATTAACTAGTTATTTCAAGCAAATAATGCATTTTTAGAAAATGTTTTCCGCAACGTTCATTTTTTTTCCAAACAAATGAGCTCATGGACCATTTATCTTTCCTGTTTTTGGACTAAAATGGAACTTTATTGCAACATATAATCTAAGTATATAAACCCCCTTAGGACAACTCCATTTAGAAAGTACCATATAAAAAAAATATCTCCACAAACAAGCAATGTTATATGACTACTTAAAAAGACCAAATATAATAAAACAGCCCATTTTTTACGGACACGTGATATACCATATGGATATGAATATAGTACATTTGTGCCAATAAGCACAATTGCAATAGGTTTGCAAATTTTTTCAGTAATTCTTATCTTGAATCTTTATCCATGCACAATGTAGAACCATTTCATTGGAATTGGAACAAAGCCAATTGGATGTTGGATGGAAAAAGTTATGCACCACCAAAATTTGGTGAATTTATACAAAATATTGTTCGGAACAAGAAAATGTCACCAAAACACCTCTAAAAAAACATAGAGGTTAGTCTCTCCGAACCTTGATCCCATGGAGTGTACATTCCCTTTTCAGCACCCAACTCATATACACAAAATCTTTGTGTGTCGATGTTGAGCATGTCCCGCAAATATAAGTCAAAGCATAAGTCAACGAAGACTCAAAAAAGTATAAGTCAAGCATGTCCCGCGAATCGAGACTTTGCATGGTTCCACATTATCTCCCACGGCGCAAGCTAAACTTACTGAAGGGGGGAGGGACCTTTACCTCGCAAATATACTGTCGATGAGAGGATCTGTTCAAAGCCAGCTGTATAACGTGGGACGGTCAGTGTCCATGCCAGTGACTTTATTTAAAAATTGATTAGATTGACTGAATTGATAAAAGATTTAAAACTTAATTGACAAAAAATATTTATAATTGAAATGGTACCATTACAGTAAATTTAAATTTTATTCTTAATTTTCTCAAGACTCCAGTGTTTGGTCCGTGAAGAGAGCTTGGAAGCTGGATTCATTTTTGCATGCTGATATTTATGGTTCCCTAGCTATCTTGGAGGGAAAACAAAGCATTAACAAGAATATGGGTAGGTCACTTCAAGGGGACCTAGCTTGCGATTCTGGAACTAGAGTTTAGTGAAAAGCTCAAAGTTCTGTTTGCAACTTATTTGGGTCGATTCGTAAGATTTCTCATCTTGGTTTGGTCTTTTAGTTGACCCAAGGTAAACTTTTACAAACAGGTTTCTGTTGGAAATAATTGCAAAAATTTACTTGTTTTGAACATTAAATATGTCCTTCACAAATCAAAGTTATAGGATTTACAACCTATATTCACACGAAATTTAACTCGAAAGATACAATGTTGTTAACTTAATTACTAAGGTTGGTGCACGTACAAATTGCGAGTATTGTTTGGACATATATGTGAAATGTCTAAAACAGATTAGACTATGTTTATCTTTTGAGTGAAGATGTGATTCAAGAAATCGAATAGAGGGTGAATAGATGGAGAGGTGAGAAAAATTAGGAAAGGAAAGGGGGTGGATAGTATTAAAAATAGTGATGACTACACGAATATTGTTTTGCGATTATCTAGATTTGTCAGTTCATGTGCCATGAATGAGTGCTTTGTAAGAAAAGAACGAACCGACTACATGAAAAAGGGGAAGCAACTTTCGGATGAATATGAACCTCATCTCAATCGCCTTTCAATATAAGTGGAAGTACAAAATTGATTTATAAAGTGACGCAATGAATATGTAGAAAAACAAAAACATATATCCCATTAAAGTCTTAAACAAGTATCTAATAAGAGTATGATACGTGATTTTGGAGTCCCATTTTGGAAATCAGGCGTTTTATCTTCTGCATTTTATTCTTTAGCATTATACACTATGTGGGATCAAGGTCCTGAGACTCTATGTTCCTGGAGGTGGTGACATCTTTTTTCCTAAAGAAAAATTATTTTTTGTAATCAACCAGTTTTTGATTGTGCATGATTTTCCCATCCGACGTCCGATTTAATCGATTCCGGTTACGTGCCGGTGCTGACGATTCCGGTTAGTAATTGGTCTGTGAAGACAGCTTGTGCTTCCCCATCTTGGAGAGAAAACAAAGCAGCAACAAGAATATGAGTGAGGTTACTTCAGGGGAACCTAGGCCAGCGAATTTAGGTCGAGTCTTCTCGTCTTGGTCCGGTCCTTCAGTTGACGCAAGTCCATAGATAAAGATTTCACCAATAGATTTTGGTTCCAGGTGACTCTTCAAAAATGTTATATTTTCTTCTTTTCTTTTTCTAATAACAAATTCCCTTAACATATCACATATAAAATGGCTCACAACCTATACTTGCACTGATTTTAATTCGAAAACTACGGAACTGTCACTTTGATTAGTAAAATCCGTCCACGTAGAGACTGCGTGTGTTGTTCAGATATGTGAAATGTCTAAAACGGATTGTGACGTAATATTAAATATTTTTTATAGCTGAAAATATGATTCATGAAATCAACTCGAGGGTTAATATATATGGAGATGTGCGAAAAATAGAAAAGGGGAACGAGCGGTTAGTATTTAAAATAGTAATGACCATGCCAATATTGCGCTTTTCGATAATTTTACACACTTCAGTTCAGGTGCTACCGGTGAGTGTCTAATAAAGAAAAGAATGAAGCGACTACACGAAAAATAGGAGGCCTCTTTCGGATGAAGATGATCCTCAATAGCCTTTTTATTCCACACGGGGTACAAAATTGACTTGTAAAGTGACGCAATAAATATGTAGAAATACTCAAACAAATATCCGATTTGATAAATTGAAGGTTCGAATATGTCATTGCACATGGATAAAAGTAAGTTCACATGGTATTATCTGTTAAAGCAATAGAAACTGCATGTTCTGTACATCTCATCTGGAAGAAGGCCGGGAATGTTGATCCAGACCATTTTGCCAATACACTACCTGGTGCATATATATGGAAATAACTGTGAAATGGGATCTTCCCAGAGGTCATCCCATGATTATTTCTCGTACCACGACTTCAAACCTTAAACATCACACTATTCATGTAGCATTTATAGAGAAGCTAGCTCTGCAATGAAAATCAGAATTCACAAGATTGAGATTGGCGAGAACAAATGATATATTCAATAGCACACGCAAACTCAAAATCTTACCGTCTCCTGGAATGCTCCGAACTTTTTGACATTAAGATTCCGAAATTGCTCTAAGGTGACTGCTGAGAGTGGCATATCTAAGGGTACTGGAAAGCGAAGCTCACGTGAGACTTGTCTCATGGTTGGTCGAAGCCTCGGATCGGCTTGCAAGCACTCGAAGGCTAGCTTCGCGATCAAAACCACATATTGCGCATCTCGAAGGCCAAGTGTAGAAGGCGAGAGTCGTTGATCCAGCACATCCTTCAACATTATCGGCTCAGCTCGGGTGGACGATGAGCATTCTCGAGAGACATGATTTCCCGGGTGCATTCCCATGATTGTCTCTAATGCGACGACTCCAAAGCTATACACATCGCACTTTTCGGTAGGAACCGTAGAATAAGCCAGCTCTGCAGGTCAAGAGTCCATTATTTTTTTTAAAAATCTCAATCATAAGTTGTTATCAAGTGGACAATTTTACTTCCCATGACATGACGTGTGATAATTATAAGTACATAATTTTATTTTATCTACACCTACAACTCTTATTCCAGTATGGGAGTTTATGCTTTGGCAAAGTTCAAAAATTTTTGTTCGACGCTTAAAATATGAGCATCTTCTAGGTAACACGAACTAAATATCCTTGAAATGGATTAATTATGATATTTTCCTCATTTGCCAATTTTCACTTATGATGGAAATCGAAAAGCTTTTTCATCAAGACTGAACTTGAAAGCTCTAACGAAGTATGACAAATTTCCACAAGACCATTAAATAGCCAATGAACTGCCCTAAAACTAGTAAAAGTTCAATAATAGAAGCATGACACCGAATGCCATAAAAAATGAATAAGAAACTGTGAAGTACCTGGAGCAATATATCCGATGGTGCCAGCAATAGCCGTCCAGTTTGATGAATCTGGCCTTAACAATCTTGCAGTACCAAAATCAGAAACATAAGCCTCATAATCATGATCCAATAAAATGTTGTTACTGGTAAAGTCTCGATGAATCAATGGAGGACAACATTCATGATGCATATAGGACAATGCATCCGCAACTCCTCGGACCACATTTATCCTCTTTTCCCATTGAAATTCTATCGCTCTTTGATCATCGTTCAAAGTTTTTCTCAAGCTTCCTCTTTCCAAATACTCATACACCAAAAAACAGCGTTGGGCATGAGAGCAGAAGCCATAGAATTTCACAATATTGCGATGGCGTATATTTGTCAAGGCTTGAATTTCCCTTTTAAATGATACCAAATCGGTGATCTCAGTATCTTCATGAGATGGCAAGATTTTCTTGATAGCATATGTTTGACCTTTTGATGTCTCGGCTTTATAAACAATTCCATATGCTCCTTCACCCACACAGTACTTGGAGTCAAATCCTTCGGTGGCCTCAACGATGTAATCGTAGAAAACTCTGCCGTCATAGCTCAAAATTCGCGTAAAACCCAAATCATTTGCCCACTCGTTGTTCTCTCTCTTCATAATCCTTCTTTGACGATGATTCACAATTACAAGAACAATCGAGGTGCAAGAGAAAAGGACAAACCCCAAGAACGAGAGAGTGAGGATAACCGTGATTTTAGCTCCAACATGCCGATTACGTTTCTTGCTTTCGGTGGAATTGCATTTCGGTAAACCGCCAACATTTCCACAAAGCCCTTTGTTACACTGAATCGCCTCAAATGGAGCCTCGTTGAAAGCCTTGACATCCGGGAGAGGACCTTCCAGGTCGTTGTAGGATATATCAACAGAAGTCAACGCCAACATATCACCAAAAGCATGTGGGATGGAGCCAGACAGGCTGTTGTGGGAGACATTTAGAACTTGCAAGTTTCTTAGTATCGCAAGCTCTCCTGGTATATTTTCTGACAAAATATTATAACTGAGATCAAGAACCTCGAGGGATTGTGCGTTGCCTATCTCAGGAGGAATGCTTCTCCACAATTCGTTTCTGCTCAAATTCAAGATCAACAAGCTCTTGCATAAGCCTAGCTGCGCCGATATTAATCCGCTCAAATTGTTTGATGCTAAGTTAAGATGGGCCAGACGAGATAAAAATCCAATCTCAGTCGGGACATTTCCCGTGAGTGCATTGCTGCTGAGATCGAGATCAAACAACATCAACAGGCTTCCCATTTCCCTCGGAATCTCTCCACTTAAATTATTTGAAGAAAGGTCCAGCCGCTGTAGTTGAGCCATCCTTCCAAATGTCGCTGGTATCTCACCTGAGAGGTCGTTGTTCGAGATACTTAAGCTCGTCAAATTACGACACCGCTCCCATTTCCATGAAAGTTCGCCTCTCAGACGATTGTGGCTCAAGTCCACGAAATTTAGATGTGGATAAATTCCGAAAGCATCTGTTATGTTTCCCGTAAGTTGGTTTTTGTCAAGCCTCAATCTAAATAATGTGCTACAATTTTTTAGGCTCGTGGGGATGGGACCTGTGAAATGATTATCCTCAACGGTGAAATTTTGCAATGCCCTCCCAAGGCATACATCTTTCGGCAGTTCCCCCTCCAATTCATTGTCATGCAGGTGCAAATAAGTCAATCGTGTTAACTTATTGAATTCAGAAGGCAAGGAACCAAATAATTTATTGCTGGCAAGGCTCAGTTCAGTTAGATTGGCCAATCTTCCAATTGATGCGGGGATTGGACCAGTCAAACCATTACTCCAAATAATAAGAGACTTCAAACTCCCCAAATCACCTATCTCTTTTGGAATTGAGCCGTTGAGTTTGTTTTCATATAGAGAAAGTTCGGCAAGAGAAGTTAGCCTCCCGATTTCCGAAGGTATGGGTCCCGAAAGTCCATTTTGCCATAAGAAAAGAGACTTTAAACTCCCCAAATCACCTATTTCTCTTGGAATTGAGCCAGTAAGTTGATTTTCTGATAAATCAAGTTCGATAAGAGAAGTGAGCCTCCCAATTTCTGAAGGTATGGGCCCCGAAAGCACATTTTTCCACAAGAAAAGAAACTTCAAACTCTCCAAATCACCTATCTCTATCGGAATCGAGCCAGTGAGTTTGTTTCGATATAGATAAAGTTTGGTAAGAGAAGTGAGCCTCTTGATTTCTAAAGGTATGGGCCCCGAAAGTCCATTTTGCCATAAGAAAAGAGACCTTAAACTCCCCAAATCACCTATCTCTATCGGAATTGAGCCGGTGAGTTGATTTTCTGATAAATCAAGTTCGATAAGAGAAGTGAGCCTCCCAATTTCTGAAGGTATGGACCCTGAAAGTCCATTTTGACATAAGGAAAGATACTTCAAACTCCCCAAATCACCTATCTCTCTCGGAATTGAGCCAGAAAAGTTATTTTGCGCAAGGTCAAGTTCCATTAAATTGCCTAGTTTTCCAAGAGAACTAGGAATGGGCCCAGAAAGTTGGTTTTTCCGTAGATTAAGATGAACTAGGCTGCTCAAGTTCCCTAGTGAAGTAGGGATAGGACCGGTGAATGTGTTTCTGAAAAAATCAAGTTCCAAAAGACAATCCAATCGTCCAATCTCTTGAGGGATGTGTCCCCTCAAGTTATTTGCACATAGGTGCAAATAATGAAGACTCTCCAGCATACCTATACTCAGGGGAATGTTCCCGGAGAATTCATTGAAGCAAATATTAAGAAAGTTGAGTTTGGAAAGGTTACCAATACTTGAGGGAATGGAGCCGTAGATCGAATTGTTGGAAAGCTCAAAGCTAACCACACTGGTTAAGCGTGAGAAGTCAAGCCCGTCCAGAGTTCCTCTCAAACCGAGACCAGAAAGATTTAGTTGGGAGATTGCTCCAAAGCCGTCACAAGCGACACCGGTAAAGCGGCAAGGATCGTCGTTGTGCCATGAAGAGAGGATAGACTGGCTACGATTGTCAAGAGTAGATCTCCAATTCAGGAGAGCCTCTGCTTCGTCCTTCTTCTCGGTCGCGTCAGAAATGCCTGCACCATAAAATGAAGTGGTGCCAACCAAGAAGAGCGAGAAGAAGAAGGAGACAGCTAAAGGAGACCGAGTGGACAGCCAAAAGGAAGAAGCCATGATTTAGGGGATGGTTGGGCTTTGGGAGGCGGGAGATTGGTTCAGGCCTACATGCTGTTAACAAGATCGATTACTGTACTTATAGATGGGAAGATCACTCCCGAAGCCTCTATCATGAAATTCCTATTACATGACGGTATATTTGCGAGGTAAAAGTCCTTCCCCTTTTCCAGTAACTTTAGCGTGACGCCGTGGGGGATAATTGAGGGAATTGCGCTGTACCAGGAAAGTCTCCATCGGAGGGCATGCTTGACTTACTTTTCCAATTCTCCGTTGAGATTGACATGTCGGGACATCTTGTGGAAAAGGGTTTATCCTGACCGTGGCTGGTTATATGGCTCAAAATCGATACTCACATTTCGTGTAGATGACTTGGGTGCTGAAAAGGGAATATAGACCATGTGAGATCAAGATTATAAGAGACCGACCCTTATATTTTTCTAGAGGTGGTTGGTGACATTTTCTTTTTCCACATAATATTTGGTAGAAATTCACCAAATTTCAATCATGCATAATTTTTTCCATCCGACGTCCGATTGACTAGGTTCCAGTCCCGGCGAAATGGTTCTATGATGTGCACGTGATAAAGATTCGAGGATAGAATTATAAAAAATAGTCATAAACTTTTTGTAATTGTGTAAATACAGGATTAGAGTGAATATTGTCAGAAAAAATAGGTGAAAACTAATCTAAAGCAGTCTGGACTGAAAAAAAGAAAATAAAAAACCTTGCTGATAATTCTCCAAATGGAATACCGCAACGGGAGAGTGATTCAACGGGGGAATTGAGAGACGATACATGCAGAGCAAAGGAAGGGATGGCTGCGGGAGAGGAGAAGAGGTGAAGTCAATAAAAGCTGAACTTCTACAAGTCAAGGACAATTACCATTTAAATCCTAAACCTCTTGCAATTTTGTCAATTCAGTCATAATCCATTTTTTTCACCAAATAAGTCTTAAAACTTTTACAATTTTGCCGATTAAGTCCTTCCGACAGATTTTAGCCGGAACATGCCTACGTGATGACAACATGACAAAAACGATGTCGTTTTGGCATAAAAATTCGTCCTTGACCCATATGGTATCGAGCCACCCACTGCTGCCATTCACTATTCACCGCCACCGTTCACTGTTCATCGCCACTGTTCACCACCCATCGCCACCGTTCATTTGCCGCCACTGTTTGAAGACCGACGAGATTCAAGCTCTAGACCTCCTCTTCCCTCAGATTTGACCAAAGGATTCAAGATTTCTGCAATTTCTTGGTCTCATTTCGCTTGCAGAAACCAAAACCTGGATGGGAACCTGTGTTGAAAGTCTAGCAAGAAGCCAAAAACGCCAAAAAAATCGAAAACCCAGTTCAAATCAAGTCCATTCGCGTGCCTGCAACAAGTGCATAGCACATGGAAACCCACCCATATCAATTGAGAAGAGGGGAAAAGCCGACTCGTAGAGTCCAATCGAATTGGAGAAATGATTCAACAAATGCTGACAGAGTTGAATCATGCAACGGAACCCTAATCACAGACGGTTGTTGGGGTTCGGGTTTTTTACCTGAAGAACGAGCGGAGGCAGTGTCAGGTGTTGAAGCGATTCCAGAAGGATGAGAAGCGCCACTCCTTTAATGGCGGCTAAATTAAATTGGAGAGAGAGAGAGAGAGAGAGAGAGAGAGAGAGAGAGAGAGAGAGAGAGAGAGAGAGAGAGAGAGAGTGGTGATGTCCTGGCCGTCCCTGAGGACGTGGGCGAGGTCGTCGCCGTAGGAAACGAGCTTCTCCAGATCGATGTCACGAGAGAAGTCCCCCATCTCCTCCCCTGCTTCTCTCGACGCGTAAGAGCTCAAATGTGGGTTGGTGCTGGAGAAGACGGAGATCGGAAGAAGGCGAAAATGCCGATTGAATCCTTTGGTCAGATCTGAGGGAAGAGGAGGTCTGGAGATTGAATCTCGCTGGTCCTCAAGCTTGAGATGGTCTTCAAATGGTGGCACCGAATGAACGGTGGCGACAAGTGGCGAACAGTGGTAGTGAACGGCGGCAATGGGTGGCTCTGATACCATATGGGTCAAATTCTTATGCCAAAACGATGTCATTTTTGCCACATTGTCACCGACGAGGTCAGATCGAGCCACATAGGCATAAGAACTTAATCGATAAAGTTACAAGATATTTATGACTTATTTGACAAAAAAAGATTTAATATCAAATCGGTAAAATTGTAAAATATTTAGAATTCAAATGACAATTATCCATCCTCAAGTCAATGGCTGAAGCAAAAGTCCCGAGGAATGGGGACCCCGGGGGACAACTTCCTGGAAGATGGTTAGAGTCGGACAATCGATGGGATTACCATCAAGAATCTTGCCGTCCACCTTGTCCGAATTAGCTTAAATCTTCGGACCATATCGAAGAGGTTACTCAGTCGCTTTTCATAGTACTAGAAGATGCCTTGTGCATCAGAGCTGAAAAAACAAATGGATTGTAAAAGATGTTTGAGGCTCTTCTCAGGGTCCGTTAGTTTTTCTGCTCCATCCTCGTCTCACATCACATCACACTGTATAAATCACGTTTTCAAAAAATAAGATAATTATTTAATCCAATGATTTTTTCGAAAGCATTTATTTCACAAAAAATATAAAGTTTGGAAAAAATATTTACTTATATAATTAACAAAAATGAATTGGCAAAAAATACTTTGGCCGACAACAAAAACGCTCAGACATTATTTTTGGTGCTGATAATGCAAATATTTTATGTTAGTTAATAATCAATTTTGTAGAGATATGTCTTCCAGATAATTGATTTTAGCTGAAACAAATGCACCAATGACTTAAAAAATGAAATCTCGTTTTTCTAATCGCAAAAGTCATACTTGGTCGGGTTTGTCTCGTGGTAAAAACTACTCGAGTCTACTGTGTTGACAGAAATTTGGTGATCGGAAGATAGTTTTTAGAAGCTATTTATTTCACAAAAGATGAATAATGCAAAAATATTTTTCTAAAAAGAATCATTTGTAAAAATAAACAAATAAAATATATTTTTATTGTCAATGAAAATTTTCATAAACAAACTATTATTTGATAATACAAATTCTATTATTGACCAGTAATTTCAAGTAAACAATGCATTTTTAGAAAATGTTTTGCACAACGTTCATTTTCTGTCATACGAATGCTCTCATAGACTATTTATCTTTTCTGTTTTCGAACTCAAATGGAATTATATTGCAACAAATAAATTAAGTACATAGAACCCGTTACGACAACAACATTTAGAAAGTAAAATAAAAAGAAATATCTCTACAGATAAACAATGTTAGATGACTATTTAAAAAGACCAAGTATATTACAATAGCCCATTTTTACGGACACCTGATACACTATATGGACATGAATATTATGCATTTGTGCCAATAAGCACAATTACAATAGGTTTACGATTTTTAATTTTTAATTTAGTAATTCTTCTCTCCAATCTTTATCACATGCATGTTATAGAACCGTTTCATTGGAATTGGAACTGAGCCAATTAATTATCGGATGGAAAAAGTTATGCACGATCAAAATTTGGTGAACTTATACAAAACACCATTTGGAAAAAAAAGAAAATGTCACCAACCACCTCTAGGAAGATATAGAGGATAGTCTCTCGGAACCTTGATCCGATGGAGTGTACATGCCCTTTTCAGCAACCGACTTATCTACACAAAATCTTTGTGTGTTGATTTGAGCCTTGACATGTCGATCTCAACGACGACTTGGAAAAGTATAAGTCAAGCATGCCCCACGAATCGAGACTTGCATGGTTCTGATCCCGCATCATCCCCCACGGCCCACGCCAAACTTAGTGAAAGGGGAAAAGGACTTTTGCCTCTATACCGGTTCAACGAGAAGACGCGTTCAGAGCCAGCTGTGAGATGGGACGGACAGTGTCTATGCCGGCAATTTTCTATTAAAATTGATTTGATGGACTGAAGTAGGCAAATATAAAAGATTTAAAACTCAATTAACAAAAAAAATATATTTATGATTGAATTGGTATAATTATAATAGGTTGAGATTGTTCTTTCTTAATTTTCTCAAGACTTTTGAGTGTTTGATCCGTGAAGAAAGCTTGGGAGACATATTCATTTTTTGCATGGTAATATATATGGTTCCCTATTTTGGAGGGAAAACAAAGCATTAACAAGAACATGAGTAGGTCACTTCAAGGGGACCCAGGCTTCCAATTCTGGACTAGAGTTTAGTGAAAAGCTCAAAATTCTATCTGCAAGTTATTTAGGCCGATTCGTCAGTTTTGTTATCTTGGTTTGGTCTTTCAGTCGAGCAAGTCCATTGGCAAATTTTAAAAATGGATTTATGCTTGAAGTAATTGCAAATATTAACTTGTTTTGAACGTTAAATATGTCCTTTGCAAATCAAAGTTATGGGATTTACAACCTATATCTGCACGGAATTTAACTCGAAAGCTACAACCCTATTATCTTAATTACTGAGGTTGGTGCACGTAAAAATCTTGAGTATTGTTTGGACATGTGAGATGGTTGAAAGCTGTGCTTAAAGGCCTAAGTGATTATCAAGTCAGATAGATCTTCTAAGTGCCGGAGTGGCGGACCAGTGGGCTAGGGAAAACCAACATTTGATGAAGATTTATTTTTTTCCCTAGCTATTTACAATAGCCGATAATAATTCGAGACATCAATTAGAGTACCGACTTTGTGTAGGCTTGCGATTAGCGAGAAGATTGTCGCTTGGAATGAAGTATGTTAAATCTTAAGGATATGAATTTTTGGACCTTGAAAAGGAGTAGGCAAAGAGCCATGGATGGAGCACCAATCGACCCCACTGAAATTTGGTCGGTCATTTACCTATAAATCCTTAGGGTGAAGTGTGTATCTGGCCTCATCATTAAACCCTAAATTGTAATAGATAAAGATTAAAGTTCTAAGCCGCGTCTCAAGTTTTAAACAAAAAAAATTATGAAAACGAAAATCAGTTCAACATGAATTTTCATGTGGTCTCAGGCTCTCTATTTGAAAGGGCTTTTCAGATAAATTGGGTGCATACATGCCCTTCTTACATAATTTTGGACTTGTGGGCGCAACACGAGTGCGGTCCACATCAGATCATCCAACACTGTAGGAGGGAAGCAAATTTTTTGCAGCCAACTGGGCCTCCAAAGCCCACCGACACAATTCTCGACTCTCAGATTGGGCTGTTTTGCCTCCTCCGACTCTTTTCGGACATTTAGTGTGTTGAAGCCCACTTATCAGGCACATCTGGTTTTCCTAGTCGAACGAGGTAGGAGTGTGCATAGTCCAGAATGGTCTGGTTTCCTCCAAAACCGAGAACCAAACTGCCTAAGTCTTGGAATCTGGTCCCATTCTTAGAAAAATCTAATGGACCGGTTGGGAACTAGAAAAATTCTAAAAAAAATTGAATTTCTTTACTTATTTAAAAAAATTATTTTGGTAAAGTTGGGTAAATATTAAAATTTTAGAAATTTATTTATTTATTAATTTTAAAAAATATGTATTTTTAATAAAATAAAAAAATTTCACCGGTTCAGTTCGGCCTTGCTAGGAATTGAGAACCGGACCGTCTGGACACCGGTTCCACTTTTGGGAACTAGGAACCGATCCCGAGCCGTTTTCAATTCGGGCGGTCAAAGTTGCTCACCCCTAGAACAAGGTGAAGCTCCACTTTTTATGTTTTTTTTTTTTTTGGGGGAGGGGGGCGGGAGTGTTGAGGGGCCTATGACATTTGAGAGGAAAGAAGAGTTTTTAGATCCGTCCAGACAACATCTTTGAGTGAGGATGGGCAATGAATGCATGGCTCTGTGCATCTTAATTGGCCTGAGTCCGCGGACAGGATGACCCTCTTGGACCACTTAAAAATCTCTCGAGAGGAACGAGGTACACGCATGATGTTTCTCACTAGCTCTATTACGGGTAATGTTGTAATTGATGCTTCTCTTGGCAACCGGCCTCAGGAGGAAGAAAAAGAAAAGAAAAGGATGGAAAAAGTTCAAAATTTTATAGAAACTAACAAAATTATTCATGTCAGCATTGGTCATACCATGTTACACATTCAGAGCTAACTAGACTATCGCGTCAAAATATTTTAGAAATACCAAAATGGTAAATTATTAAAAAATTTGGGACATTTGATCCGCAGGATCTGTTAACGTCAAAAGACTGAATTGGCATAATTGAAAAGTTTACGATTAAATTAATAAGCCATCCAAACGTTAACAACTGAATTGACACAATTGGGGATTTAAGATCGAATAAGTATAGACACAATAAATTTAAGAATCTTTTAGATAATTTTCCCATCGAATCGGTAATTAGACTTGATATCCACGGTACGATTAGCTGAACGTGCCAAACCCGGATCAGCTCCGATTCCCACGCTCTCTCTACAAAGTCGCTTCTCACGTTCCTTGCATTTGCCCGACCAATAGTCTCAAGAACATCCGAGTTCCACCCCGACCAGAATAAACAAAGGAAGGAAGTCTAGAGATGCGACTTTGCCGCCTGATCCCTCTTCTCAAGAAAAGAGAAATCTCCCCCCAATAGCCGATCTCCGCCGTCGCCGTCACGGTCACACGGCCAAATTGGATTTGAAAAGCCATCGATCAAATTAGGCCGTCGTGAACGGGACAGACACTCCCCCACTGAGAAGTCCTCCCATTCAGACCAAGGATGGTCCAACGTATGCGTGTGAACTCTCCAGCACCGACGAGGAAATCGGCGATGTGGGTCTTGAAATTAATAAGGTCAAATGTAATTGTAGAGAGAGAGAGAGAGGAAAAGAGGGGAAACCCGTCTCTTTGGGCCGCTATAGTCAGCACCTTGACTAGGGCGAAGTCGGCATATACTGTTCTCGGAAAAGTCATCCAATTGGTCCTAAACTTTTTTCAATTTTATCAATTTGTTCTCATATGGCAGTTTCGACCAAATTTCCTGAAAAGATTACTGACATATTGGTACGTTGCTTAAGACGTCCAGCAATAACTAGGCTGTTGCGTCAGAAATTCCCGGCAGAAATTAGGATCCCTAGAGAATCGATCTTTTTTTTTTTTTGTAAGTTGTTGACTCTATCTTTGATTAATCAATGCATGATGCTCCAAATACTCGTTACCGATGGAATCGAAATGGTCTTTGGATAGATAAAAACATCCCCTCTTTCTTTGGCCCTTTTTCCATTTCGGCCGATCGGCGTGGTTTAGGGTTTTGCGTTAGGAACGGGTCTCGCTTTGTCATTCATTACTCCTCCACCCGTGTGGAAAACCCCCCTCAAAACGCGAACCGTTCTTAAATGGCGGTCAAGCTCGCTCCATAATTTCAGATTCCACCGTCATCAATAAGCTTTCCAGAAGGCATTTACTGCAATGAGCAACTGGATCGAGCCACGAAAGAGAAACGAGGTCATCGTAAGCGACTCGTCAGGATGACGTGATGGGTAGATGCCGGGAAAATTAGAAACGGAACATCCCGTGACCGAAGGGAAAACGGAGAACGGAGAACGCGATAGCATCACCATTGTATGATTTCTTGAACATGTTACGCTTTTATCAATTTAGTCTTAGGAAGACAGAACATCGCGTCACCTAGAAAAACGGAGCACATGATAGCATCATCGTTGTATGATTTCTTGAACATGTTGCGTTTTTATCAATTTAGTTGTAGACCTTTTTAATTGTGTCAATTGAGTTTTAAACATTTTCACATTTTATTAATTGAGTCTATCCAACCAGTATTAGTTGAAATTGTTGACGTGGATGTTAGTGTCCTGTGTGGCACAGTTGTGGACAACTTTTAATATTTATGTGAATTTTTTGTTAGATTTTTTATTCTTCCCTCTCTTTTTTTTCCGCCGGCCATTGCCAAGCCTAGGCGGCCTTGGTTGGGGGAGGGATGCCGGCAAGGGTGTTCTCACCTAATAAATAAATAATAAAAAAAGAAATTAATAAAGAAGGAAAATAGAATCAAAGAAACAAGGAAAAATAAAAGATCAATAAAATATTAAAAATTGTCAACGTGACCCTCGGTTGTGCGGCATAGCACGGCCATCATCCACATCAACAATTCCCGATTAGAATTGATCGGATTGACTCAACTAATAAAATTTGAAAATATTTAATACTCAAGCGATACGCTCATGATTAAATTGACAAGATTGCAATATGTTTAATACTTTTCGGATGGCTTCCCCTTTATATACATATATTATTCCACCTATTAGTTTAAACTTTTGAGACGGACTTTTTCTAACATTGTATCAATACTAGGTCTTGCGACATCTTATTTTGTGTGCGCGTCCATCATGTCCGTCCGATTTCATATGCTATTCCTATATCAATTTGTATGTGGAATTGCTTGAATTTTTGGATGTTGTCTGTTGTCGACATCACCGGTGTGCTTGGAGCGCATGGTCGGCATCTTTGAAGTGAGCTTTTGAGAAAGAGTTCGATCAAAACCCTAAAAGATTTCTTAAACCCATGTCCCACGAGAGTCATCTGCTTTTTGACACAAGAATGGCGTCAGGGACCATGCAAGCGTGCCCGAACCAATTGAAGCTAAGAAACGTGCTGCTCGCTGGAATTGCACGCTTTCTGCAATAGTCCCTTTTGTCTTGGGACGCCGGGTGCTCCCCCGCTTCTTATGATTTCCTTGGATCGCTGACTTAATAAATAGAGCCCATGGATGTTCTTGCAAAGCACACAATAAGAATAGCCTCCTTTCTTCTGCGAGCTCAATGTGCAAAGTACCGAACCAGATGTTCCTTACGAAAAAAACATGCATGAGAAAGCGAGAGACGTGCGTCGACAGAGATTCAAAGGGCGAATGCTAATAGCCCTCGAAAGCAACCGTTCTTGAGATTGATTCGGGAGCGCTGGATTCGAGGGACGAGAAGCCCTCTCTGAAGAGGAACCCGCTTAAAAGAAAACGTGCGTGACCAATGTTCTCCTTTTCTCTTTTGGCCAACAGCTACATAAGTTGATATTGGGAAAGAGTTCGCGCGTGCGTACAATTAACGCAGTGGTCTTCTTCGCTTCAGGAAAACAAGGGAAGGGATCCAAAGAGGAACATTCATGGCCTGCACGTGGGGCTTCATTAAGTCGTGCAGTTGCAGTCGTGGGTCATTGGGCGTTGCGTCTGAGGACCATGCAGGTGAGCAACAATGGCGGATGACAGTGGCGAAGGGGAGCTTGCATCTGGAAGCTAGAAGCCTCGTTAATGGCGATGTAGATAAGGAAACCATCTTTAATGACAGTGCCCCTCCATCCTGGAAAATTTGACCGGTTCAAGCCTCTCTCCAAAGCTGCATCCATCCCTAGGAGAAGTGAGACCTGGGACCATTCTTTAAGTTCTCCAAGGAGATATAAAAGTAATGATGTCCCCGGTAAACGTGACCCAGATGTCTCCATGAATTGATTTTAAGTCTGCTTTGTCGAAAAACAAGGAGGTTTCTGAGCAAATGGGGGAAAGTTGAGGAAGTAATCGGATCGAGAAGATTGAAGCGATGTGCTGTTTGTGGAACCATTTAAACTCTAAAGTATTATCAGTTTTAGGAAATCGATGACTTGATCTGGTCCACGTCAAATTCAAATCGGACGGCTGAAAAAAATAAATAAATAAAATTAACTTTTTCCCACAAAAAAAAACCTCTTATTGTTAAGTGCGGATCCGGATTTCGATTTTGGTGTAGCCCCAATGACTTCAAAAGCTCGTACATTGTGCCGAAACTTCTTTACATTTATGATTATAAAAGTCTTATTAACGAATGATCTCGGAACACTTGTTAGATATACTGAATAAAGAAATATATATTTTGAGTTTCAATGTATCGATCGCACAAAATAGTATATCAAGAGCAACATAGTTTCCTTTTTTTGAACGTTCATGGTATTTGAGAAATAACTACCTAAAAGTATACCCAGAAAATTGCACTTATAATAACTCTAAATTAAGTTTGGAAAAAAAAAGGGCAACGACAGTATAAAACCTTGGACGGCCATGGGCTTTCCCTTGGCTAATGACTCGTGCTAAGCGCGGTTTAGTAGCCGCATTAGGAGTTCCCAACTTCGTAATCAACTAGAGCAATGCCACGTGAACCACGGAATAGTAATAATAATAATAATAATAATTGGGAAAAATGGAGTTATTAATCATGGACCGCCCCCAGGAAGTTAGGTGAGCTTGCTCGAAGCGGCTAACTTTCCACAAAGTTGACCGTGACTTTTCGTCGCCGCTCTCGGCGGGACATCTGTCCGCGTGGCACGCAAGGCCCACCTGCAGTACTCGGTCACTGTATCGTATCCCAACCAGATTCTCATGCGCGACTCCCGTACCCTCGCGTAAGCTTCTTAGTCAACTACTGAGAACTCCGGGCCCGGCCCAGAATCCCCGCCCGGTCCAAGAGCGACACGTCACCGGTCGCACGATGCTCCTGATGACGTGGCGGTTCGCGATTCGTGTTCCCCCCCGGAGACCGTGCGCGCGTGTCGGCCCCAAGCTAATAGGAAAAGAGCACGTCGAGTGAGGCCAGGAATGCCCGTTCACCACTTTTAAGATGTAATGTATTCAGGCCTGCCGTCACAATTTTAAATATTTATCTAAATTTCAAAACATTACGAGGCAAAAAAAAAAACATAAATATATATTTAGAGAAGACCGATTTTCTTTATATATAATCATAATCGATAATGCCAAAATCAATTTATACAATTATTTAATGTCGTTGACTACCTTTGATGTTTGAATTTGACACGTTTAATTAAAATACATAAGTATACAAATTTCTTGGCAATTACCCTTCAATCCTTTCGATACTACTGCATCGGTTAGCCTATTGGCATAGTGTTTACTTCCACGCGGTTCAGGATTTCTCAACCAAGGGATCATCGCATTTTCTTAATCGCTCTTCGAGCTCGAGATGCCTTGGTCCTTCTATGACGCAAGTTTGGTTATGCCACGATATGATATGGTTCGCTGAAAAGTAAACAGTAGATATAATTCAAACTGAATATATTTTCGATAGTGTGGAACTCTTGTAATAATACTAAAGGGAGTCGGCATCGCTAGTCGTATATTCTTAACCCCTTTTCTTAGGCTATTTGTATCTTTCGGAGACATAATTGTGATGCTTACATTAAATCTCTATCCCCTTTTAATAAATAAAAAAAATCTTCCGTAGCCCCTCCACCAATCAGAAATCAAGATCTTATCCTAAACTTATTCTGTGAGATATTAGTTGTTACGTCATAACTCTAGATATATTCTGCCATTTAAATCGGGAAAATATTCGGACGGTTGCTTCGCTCCACCGTCCACTTTGGCACACGCTCTATTTATAAACTCCTCCGTCTCTGAAAGGCACGGAATCTCTCCGTCTCTCTCTCTCTCTCTCTCTCTCTCTCTCTCTCTCTTTGAGCACGCTATCTGCAGCAGCAATGGCGTCGCTCTCTCTCCTCCTCTCCCTCTCGCTCCTCTCTCTCCTCCCTGAAGCCCTCTCCCTCACCTGCACGTCCCAGAAGTTCCCCAACAAGCTCTACGCCAACTGCACCGACCTCCCCGAGCTCGGCGCCTACCTCCACTACACCTACAACGCCTCCAACTCCTCCCTCTCCGTAGCTTACGTCGCCGCCCCAGCCACCGGCGGCGCCTGGGTGGCCTGGGCCATCAACCCCGTCGCCACCGGCATGGTCGGATCGCAGGCCCTGATGGCGCTCAGGATCAACGGCTCCGTCGTCGCCAAGACCTACAACATCTCCGGCTATCACTCGATCGTCGAGTCGATGCTCTCTTTCGAAGTGTGGGACCTGAGTGCCGACGAGGTGAATGGGACGATGCGGATCTTCGCCACGGTGAAGGTTCCGGAGAAGGCGGCGAGCGTGAACCAGGTCTGGCAGGTCGGCGGCTCCGTCAACGGGAAGCAACCAAGCATCCACGCGCTGACGAACGCCAACAAAGCGTCGATGGGGAAGCTCGAGCTGGTCTCGTCGCAGGGAAGCACGAACACGAGCGGTGGCTCCCCCGCGCCCGCGCCGAAAGCCGGAGCGACGGCTGTTCGGGGCAATGTGGGTCTGTTGGCGAGTGTGATTTTGTTGATCGTGAGTGTCACTGCACTCTAGTTTGGGTGATCATCGATTTCTGATTTGGATCCGCATATTATTTTCTCTATCGGTTTGCATATCTTCTGGAGATTTCGGTTTCAGTATGATGTTCTCCCATCTTCTTCATCTTCTTCTTTCTTCTTCTTTATATGGTTGTTTTAGATATCGATGCAGGGTAAACATCTTTCCATAATGTTATTCATGAAATCGCCTCGCTTGGTGATGAAAACGGCAGGTCTGATTCTGATTACGTTACTGAGGCGGTCTGCCTTCTCCTTAAACGAAAGAAATTACTGTCGAAACGTCACCGAGTGTTTTATGTGATTTTTCTTCTTCTTTTATGTGTTCTTGGAGATAAGTATATCCCCTCCCCAAAAATATTCCTCATATATATGGAAGAAAAAATCAGGCATTGAAAAACACCAGCACTCTTATCGCGGTCACCGAAAAATTTCTCTCCTTGCGCCCTTTACCGCTGTCCATTTTACTTGATTTGTTACCTCAAATTAACCTTCTTTCCCGATTATAATATTTCTTGAGAGGGGAAATATATCCATCTCTTCCTAAATGTAAAGCACTAAAAAAGGGAGAAGTCCTTTAAATTGTGGGGCATGATGATAGCGCGTTGATGGGAAACATGAGCTGGTGATTTTGGTGGCAGATGCTCAGTTTCCCTTTTTCTTGTATAGTGACTATCCCTTTCCTTCCTATCCCTTTCCTTCCAGGACAGATTCGCTTCTTCTTCTTCCTTTTCTTAACCCGTTGCTCCTGTTCATCTCACGCCGCTCTCGTTCCGTGGCCAACTCTCTTAGATCTTGTGGTTGAAACGAAAGTTTAGCGTGAGGCAGCGGCCGCTGCTTATTGATCCTCGGCAAACTCGTTAATTCGTGTAAGAACTGCTGACGTAAAGATATATCGAGAGTTAGTTCGACGAGCATAAAAATTACTAATTAAGTACGAGCAACGCCGGTCCGACGAACAACTCATTGACCAAATGGGAATGTGTTTGCTTTCGTAGTCAATATTTACTATATAGTGAGAAATTGCTCTTTACTTTAATGGGTCAAGCTTGCTTTCTCTGCTTTATGGAAATGGCGCTATGATTATTTTGCATCACATCCATAGTTTTCCTTTGCCCCGAAATGTGAACTCTGCCGGCGAGGGCTTCTATGCAAATTGGAGTTACCTTTTTTTTTTTCCTTCAAATTAGTGAGGCAGATCGGCATAGGTCTTATCATTATATTTGAATGTTAGCTACCTAGTAGCTTTAGGAGTAGCAATTGACTTGCATTGCACCATGGATGCTCGACTCGAAAGATTTAAGGCATGTTTCTTTTGTGAGAAAAAAGGAGTTCATTGGTGGAGCAACTAACTTCAATGCCTAAGAAATAATGAAGAGCGCTAGCATCTATCCTGGAAAATACTTGACCAAGTCCATGCACAAGATGGTCCAATAATCGCGGGAAATAACCAACAAGGATTATATCATTCATTCAAAATAGCATAATGATTAAACGATCGCAATAATGATATAAAAATACCGATAGATCGGTAGTGCTGCATAAAAGCCCATACTAAAAAAGAATGTCATTGAACTTGTTAAACTAGGCCATAAGAGCTTGTTCAAGCCCATATAGCGCCCACCAAAGTAAGTAAATTAATATGGTCAAGACGAGATGAATGACAAATTCAAGTTGTTGTTCCATATAGACAGGATCAACAAAATTGCCATGTAGGAAGGCGTTTTTGGCATCTAATTGGTGAATTTTCCGACTTTTAAAAGGTACCAATGGATGGAATAATGTGGATGGTGGCTTGTTTGATACACTAAAAATTTATAAGAAACCAATGCCCTCCTCATAATGAAACCTTTTGCAGCAAGTTGAGCCTTTAGCTTCACTTCGTATATCCATGTACATTTGACCACATTCATTGGAGAGGTGACAGGGAACGTAAAGAAAAACAAAGAATTGAGTCGATGAAGTATACCAACTTTTGTGATACTTTGTACAATATAAATAGAAAGATATTTTACCTATAACCATGGTAAGAGTAAAACATAAAAATAACAATTTTATCTACAAAAAAAGTACAAATGTAAATAAAAATAATTTTCAAATAATTAACTTGTGGATACTCCGCTTGATGTGTCGTATTCATGTTGATTTGTATATGATTCTGCTCTCCAACCATATTCTTATTTTGCTATTTGATCATACTTATTAATAATAAATACATCAATAATATGGAAACTGAACTGGAAATATAATGCAAGAGGAAAGGTTACGTGAAAAAGGTACATTACATAGACTACTCGTCATCAAACTTGGATCTTTCAACTCTACAAACATCCACAAAATGCCTTGTAATCGAACATTTTTAGATGATTATATGAACCATCTTTCCTACTCCAAACCTTTTGTAGAACATCCCCTTAATAGGAACTAATGGAGAAAGGTTAATCAAGCCATCTGAAGTTCTTATCATTTCACCCTAGAATGAAGTTAAAAACAATAACCCACATTTTTCATCAATAATTGTTACAAAAATATGGTGCATCACCAAGTGTTCTAGCATCTATGCAACAAAAATCAGTGTGAAGTAAATCAAATATATCTCATTTCTTGTGTAGAGAAGAACCATGATATGTAAATTTATGTTGCACTTATTTGGCAGTGAGTACATTTCTTTTTTTTTTTTTGTAAATGTAAGTATTATATAGATTTTACCATGCCAATCTGTACAATGCGTGTATCTTGGACCACAAAACTCACACTCAATACTACAATAGATGTGTGAGTGCAATAGTACCAAGAGAGCAAAAGTACATCCAAGGGAGGATGCCTAAATACATCATCTAATCAATGAAAAGGCCTAAACAGTGGCCAACAAAGCCAAAGTGGCTAAACTACATAAAAGATCTAACAAGTGAAGCACTAAGTATAATCAGCTATCACAAAAAAATGGATGGGTCAATCTGCCACCTCTCCTGGACCCGCCTATTGCGGGGAGTGTCAATAACAGGCTGGAATAATTTAGCTCTGTCTCTTACCATCATAATAATCTTCGTCTTCATGGCTGGGACGAAGACATCGCGATTACGAAATAAGACATCATTCTGTGTCTTCCATATGATATGGCAAACGGCTCCCAGCGAGAATCTAGCAATACACTGATGGAAGTAATTGCCAGATATGTGTTTGATAGCCCACTCAAGCTTCTCCTGCCGCGACCTCTGCCTCCAAGAAAGCTGACAATTATGGGCCCAGAAAGACACTAACCTAGCGGTGACACGACATCTGAAGAATAGATGGTCTATAGAATCTGGTCTAGTATGGCAAAAAAATGTAAGAACCATCCACTATCCTACTAGAAGATAACAGGAATACCTAGATGGGTAGTCTGTTCCTCGTCATAATCCACAAGTGGAACTGATGTCTCGGAATGATAACCTTGTTCCATACAAATGAAGACCATGGAACTCTCAGACATTTCTTCGGATTTCAATTATAGAAAATTCTTTCTAGCTAGAGTTTCAAGTCTATTTTCACCGAGATAACCAAATCTTGTGTGCTATATTTCAACCGTGGAGTTCTCCATTGCATTTGCCTCCTCCTTGATCAACTTAGTTTGCATGGCATAGAGAGTGAGTCTTTTCGCCTTTAGTTACTATTAATGAACCTTTGATAGATATCCATTTTCAATCATAAAAGGAATTGCAGTAACCATCATTATCTAAGGCAATTGTCAAGATTAGATAAAAATAAATGGCAGGGATATACTCACATTTTTCAGAAGCATATTGCATCTAATATTGCTTTCCAAATGAACATTTCCCATTTTGAACATCCATGTTGCTCATCCTAACATAACCAAATGCCGTGATAAGATGTGAAATGTCCATACTGTGAGGTGCAAGGAATCAGGCTAGAGAATCAACAGCTCAACTAGAGTCTTGCAATGTAAGGTTCACATGAATATTATCAAAAATGCACACAACATCACCATCAGAAGCAACAATTGTTGTATCTTATTTTTCTTCTTTCTTTTGATTTTTGTTTCTATCATAGGATTTATCTTTCTTTGCTAAGATATATTCCTTGACATAATGTCCAATCTTGCCCAAATCGTAGCACTTCACATTTCTTCATTGGCTTCATTTTGACCTTCCTTTTGACTTGCCTCTTTTATCGTTATCCCGGATATTTCTTGATTGTTGTCTCCCTGGTTTCCATGACAAGAGCCTCCAAGTGAGAAGCATAATACTTGTCTTTTCTCCGTGTTTCTTCATTGAACAAACTTTCTTTAATCATGCTCACAGAAAGCACACCGTAAAGAACATAATTATTTAATGCTATAACCAATGTATCCCGATTGTTGGGAAGAGTACAAAATGATAAACATACATGCAATTCACCACAATAGTTAAATTTCCAGATTTGTCAACTAATTTACACCATCTAGAAATTCACTAAGTTGCCTAAACATGTTGTTCCATTCCTTATATCTCAAATTTATAAGTCTCTTAACTAAATATATATGTTCTATTTTGTGGAATTTTCCTCTCATAAAGATCTTGCAAATTTTTCCGTAATGTTTCATAATTTGTTTCTTGAGCAATATGATACAAAGCACTGTCATTAATTTATTTTCGGGTAAAACGTACGGTTTTCCGATTTATTCACTCCCATTCTTTATCATTTTCATCTCCTAGAGCCATACACCACAGATGGGACCGTACAAATCTTAAGAGTACAATATGTTTTTTTTTTTCTTATCTGAGGCATCCGAATAGAGTAGTTCAAGGCATTTAACTTAAACACGGTGATCTGGTTTCATCCATCTCGCAAGCTTTAATACCACTTTTTTGGGAGAAAGGCAGACAATTTACCGCTCCCCGACACAATCAATCTATTTTGGGGTCAATAGAAGCAAACTATCTAAGAACTTGTGTTCAAATTTGTTTTCATTACTAAAAGAAGAAATAAGAAGTTGGCGTCGTACTAAACATGCCCAAAATCGTTGCGAGGTGATGAATTTCACTTAGGTTAGGATCTTTCTTCCCGCATTCCTACTCTACTCCGTTTGGCGAGAGTCCACGGCCACGACTTTATCAGCCGTCTTTGGCAAATCTGCGTCCCACTTTTATCTTGAAGGAGCTCATTTTCGTGCTACAGTAGATAGCCTGAGATGAACGAATATATGTTATGTGAGACTTCACTTTTTGGCTTTGGAAATTTATGTCGAAGACATAACTCAAATGTAGCCTTGTTCTGGCTAAGCATTTTGTCTGCGGATTCGGTAGATGATTTGTTACCGTGGTAAGTAGGGAGTCGAATGGACCACAACTAGACATGGCATATAGTTTGGCAAAATATTCAGTCTCGTTCTATCCATGACGTCCATTGAATGTTTGAGAAATGTTGATTTTGTTTTAACTGAAAGTGGGCTTTCTTCTCATGAAAAAGAACGCGCGCACCAGCAGGTCTCGTGCAAGAAAGAGTATATATAGCTGTGAATCACTAGATGAATTGCATTGGGAACATCATTCAGCTCTCTCTCTCTCTCTCTCTCTCTCTCTCTCTCTCTCTCTCTCTCTCTCTCTCTCTCTCTCTCGGTTCCCTTGGTGCTGCAATGCCTAGTCTCTCTCTCCTGCTCTCTCTCTCGCTCCTTTCTCTCTTCCTCTCGCCGGCTATCTGCCTCACCTGCACGTCCCAAAAATTCACCAACAAGGTTTATGCCAACTGCATCGACCTCCCACAGCTCGGCGCCTACCTCCACTACACCTACAACGCCTCCAACTCCTCCCTCGCCATTGCGTACCTCGCCGCTCCGGCCCCCTTCGGCGCATGGGTCTCCTGGGCCATCAACCCTGTTGGCACCGGCATGATTGGCGCTCAAGCCCTAATGGCGCTCAAGCTCCGTAGCGGCTCCCTCGTTGCCAAGACTTACAACTGCAATAGTTACATCGCGATCACGGAGTCCAAGCTATCGTTCGAGGTGTGGGACCTGAGTGCTGATCAGGCGAACGGGATGATGAGGGTCTTCGCATCAGTCAAGGTGCCGAAGAATGCGACGAGCGTCAACCAAGTCTGGAATGTGGGCGGTGCGGTCATTAATGACCAACCGCAAGTTCACCCATTGGCCACAGCCAACAGGGAGTCGAAGGGGAAGCTCATGCTGGTCTCGTCACATAATGGTGGCGCCAAGGGTACCGCAACTGCCCCTGCTCCTGGACCTAGCAATGGCAGAGAATGGGTGAATAGAAACAATGCGGCTTCCATCCTGATTTTTTAATTTTGTCTACAGGTGTTACTATGGTGTAATCATTGACTACTTCCGGATTTGCCACAACCTTGGAGATTTCAATTTCATTACATCATCATCGTCTTGGTCCTCATGATTGTTGTTATTGTGGTGTAGTCATTGACTAGATCTGGGTTTGCCACAACCTTGGAGATTTCAATTTAATTATACCGTCATCGTCGTTGTCGTCATGATTGTTGTTGGCTATTTCTGTGTCTTAGAGAGATTTAGCTGCTGCGGTACAGTAGCATTGAATCTTTTGCATGGACACGCTGCCTGTCGCTGCCACCCCAACAAACATGCATAAAGAGTTTATAAAATGCAGGCTTTCAAATAACAACACACACTTATATAATTATTTAACTTAAATTGAATCGACGACAAGATACTTATACATATATCTAAATAGATATATAATGGGAATTATAATGATGATTGAATAACTTTTGAATACATATGGATTGATGTGTGAATAAACAAAGATTGTGAAGAGTCATTTATTGATTTTGAACAGAAAGTAAATTATGAGAAATTTAAAGATGCAATGAGCGGAGACAATCCTGTTCGGCTGCAGAAAAGTAAGTACAAAAATAAATTTGCAAAGAAGGTTGAGTTCTTGGATTGATTGGAGGATTACAAATAGTACGGTGTAGCTTTTTATAGTCCATAATCGACTGTTGCAAACTGATATTGAATTTAAAAATATCATTTCCTAATTATATCTTCAAAAGAAATAAGCTTCCTAATCCTAATGACAATTATAAAAAGTTACAATAAAAATTTTCCACAAGAAATTATGCATTCAAATTTATCACTACTCAGTAGTTATACCTTAATCTAAATGACTTTATCCCCAAATAATTTATGTTTGTCGTTGATAACTTTCTTGGTAAGTATGACTGACTTCTGCTATTTATCAAACTTTGTTACATTTTTCAATTGTCGATTATAATCAAAGTTGGTCATTTTTTGTGTCAACATATACCCTTTCAAAAGAATTAAATGATTTATCAATCATTCGACTATTTAAATTTTGATTGGGATTTGTAAGATGAAAGAAAAAAGCTGTTGAATTATAAACAAATAAGTCAAAACTCATGAACTTCTCTCTTATCTGATTCTTTTCCTGAAAAATATCTCAATTTCAATGTGGATTTTTTGGGGGGAAAAGCTATATACATTTTCAATTTATTTAAACAAATTTGCTCCAAATAATATGATATATTTGAAATTAGTGGACTCTAAAAAAATGAAGCATAACTAAATGAAAGGTAAACATGCATGTTTCAAATCAATTGCAATTATTTTTCTTTTGTCATAATGTTTAATTTAGTGAAAATCAAATTAAATCCATTCACTAAATGCCTTGTTCCATTCTTATGATGTTTTTGTCCTAGCAATGAAGATGGAGTTGATTAAAATGGTCAAAGACAGAGGCAGATCATTTCCCAGGGTAGCTGATAATCCTAGCAATATGAGGGTTCATAGGAATTGGGGAATTGATTCATCCATCTTTTCTGGATGTATTTTGGTACTCTCAATACATGTAGCCTTTTTTCACAGGTGTTTTGCCACTTTTTAGGCATTTTCTTATATTTGGCTATGTTGGCGTTTAGGCTTCCTTTTTTGGTTCTCATTTTAGAACCTTAGTACCCTTACGCTCTCACCTATTTTGTAATGATAGTGTAAGTTTCGAGAAACCGGGCACTGATGCCTTGTACATTTTGCATGGAGAAGATCAATACAACTACTTACTCTACCAAAAAAAAAATCAAATCCATTCACGTAATCAAACAAATTTTCCTTCAAATTTTTGTAACCTAAATAAACAAATAATTCACGTATTCATGTCATGAGTAGATAAGCGTGTTATTCATGTAATGAGATGTACTTGTATTTTCAACTTAATTGTAGATTAGTGGATAAATTGTGTATTTGAAGTTACTTTAGTGCTATTTTCTTCTTCTTTTTTGGTAACCCGGGAACCCCCTGCACGGCCGATAGCCGGAGAGGTGAACCCGGAGTGACACTAGCGTAAGACCCACCACTACGACGTCACACTTAAGAATCCCTAATGACGACGCTGGGATTCGAACTCCTACCCTTCGTGGGGGAAGAGAGCCCGAAACCAACGCAGCCGCTGCGGGCGGTGGTTAATGCTATTTTCTTTCGTTCTCCCAAATTCAAAATCAATGAGAAAAGCCAGGAAAAAGATGATTCGGAAGGAGAATAGAATTTATTGGTATGAATTTTTTATTTGTTTAATTGATCGATTTAAGAACCCATTTGATCTTTATCCACTTATTAAACTTAATTCAAAGTATACAATATGGCGTGCGACTTGCCCCGTGATGAACTCAAAGGTAAAATTAAGTGTTAAGTGATGAGTGTAGAAGCGGACAATTTTTTATCACTTTAACTATCTATACAATTGATTGGTGGATTATACATATAGATATAATCTTGTTCATGTTATGTTATATTTACATGCGGATTGAAAAAATGGAAGAAACTTCCTCCAATTAGGGATGGAGAAAAAATGACTATTTCCTAAACGTTTTAAATAATATAACCCGGGATATAATCTTAGTGAATTGATGGAAACATTAGCCAATATAAATAAGGAATATCAATAGTAGATTCTAACTTTCTAAGCTCATTTTCTTCATTGCTATTTTTCGCCTGTTCAGCATGTTCTTCGAGATTTTACCAAATTTAGAAATAAGTACAAACAGATCTACTTTTTTTTATAAAGAAAATAGGGTTCATTGTCTACTGTCCATTTGTTTTTGACCTAGAAAAGTAATTTCCCTTTTCTTTCGGAATTTTGAAGATAAAGAAAAAAATAGTTTAAAATTTTATAATACCATGGTTCTCTTTTCATAAAATATCCGATAAGTCGAATGTTTAAATGTTTTGCAAGATTTCCTATTTTTTTTAGAAAGATTTCCTGTGCTTGACACAAAATATATAGTGAGAACTCAAATAATATAACAAAGTATGAAATTAAAAATCGCAGCGACTCCATAACAAACCCTTAGATAAAAAAGGGCCTTACTCCATCTTCATTTATCACCAAATTCATTACGCCTAGCATTGTCAAATGTCTTTATGGATAGTCTAAAAGGCTTGTGTTAGGATCACTTTAGTAGTTGGTAATCTTTCTAATTGTGCAACATTAACTTTATCATTGACGGTAAATTTTCGAGCTTGTTTTAGCTAAAGCATTTATATACGGATTTGGTGGCCAACTGTGACCTTGGTGGAGGTATTAATTAATGGGCCGCGCCTATTTTTAGAGTGGATTAATGGACCGCACTACATAAGAGTCCCTAATCCCTAGGCGAGTAGTTCGGAAGCTCACCGGTGAGAATTAACCTTTAAGGACATTATGAGGCCCTTCTATATTTTCATCACAAAAACCTTTATGAGAGGGTTGATGAATATTTGAATCATATAAAAATCTAAATAATTGATTAAGAACGTTCCTGATGGGTCTATAATACGACATTTTCAGTATGACCACACTAATAATATAAAAATATATATTACCTAAGTTTCTTCTTATTTTTTTAAGGAGTTTCATCAGTTATCATAACCTATAAGAAAACCGCTCCGATTGTCAAAGTAATATGCCAAACCTAAACTCCCTGAAACTTTTTCGATCTTCATTAATCCCATCAATCAATGAACTTAACCCCTCTAGATAGTAGATACCAACAAATCGCTTACCAATTTCTTAGCCTTCTTATGAAGTTTGGCGGTCTTAACTCATCTCCAAAGCACTTACTAGCCACCCGTCCAAATGCATTGTCAAGAAAAGCAATGCCATCTGGAGTTGCGCCGACCCTGTGCATTAATCATAGTTTCTTGATCATTTCGCGATCCTCCTGTATAGTCACTGATCTCTTGATTCTACATCAAGCCTTTTTTTGCTGAGAATACTTTCAATTCATTTTTCACGCCATAATCATCTCTCTCTCTCTCTCTCTCTCTCTCTCTCTCTCTCTCTCTCTCTCTCTCCTTATTTCCATATTACAGATTTATTCACTTTGGCAGAAGATATGGTGGATGTAACATTGATCCACCCTTCTCAGAGGGTCAACATCATCAGCATTAAAAGCGTATACAGTATGTCCACGTAGAAACCCTAAAAGGAACGGAGTATGGTTGGGAAGACAATCAATGCTTTGTCGATCTCGTTCTCGCATGGGCCTTTTTTAGACCCTTATTTTATTGGCTAGCGACGTTGCGTGGGATCTTTCGCGTCAGTATATGTTAAATGCAGCAAAAGGCGTGTCGGCAACGGCGCCTTGTCCGGAACTGATGTATATCTTCGCATCGTTTATTGAAATGTGGACGTCCAAAAAGGGGCTGCATACTATTTTGCGTCCTAGAATACTCGATGACGCAGGATGAGATGAGGGATGACGTGGGAAAAGTTGTGGGCCTGGCCGATTCTTTAGTTGGAATGCATAAATTCCACTCGAATTCGTTCAACAATAGCTGCATGGTGCAGATGGATCGTGGGGTGTGCCCATGTGGGGGGCTTCAGATCCAAGCCGGGAATCGCGGATAGCGACGTCAACTTCAACTTCGGATATTCTCTTATTCTTCTTTATTTTTCTCAACGTTATTTCAGCGAAAGAAAAGCTTAAACACGATTTGTTGGGTGACTTGCAGACCAATATATGTCCTTCTGAAACAAGTTTTCAAAGCTTTTGGTGATAAAACTCAAGGAGACTTCCGGCTCCGGACGATGTCTGCACCCGCTTGTAAGACGAGAGCTACGTTCAATCGGTTGGGCAGGACACAGAGTATGATCTGTACAACATCAAGAGATTAGATCCATCATAAGGCGATGATAAAGCATGAAAGTGACACAGCTACCCAACCGCTGGACCTTAATGGGATTGGGAAGCTTTCATTTTGCTATTGTTTGCGTGAACTACTTGTCTAGGACGATTCTTTCATCGCCCATGTGAGTCTCCGTCATTGATTGTCTCATGGATTCACAGATGAGATCTACATGACCTAATGGCCGTGATTGGTGTCAAACGATGCAAGACCTACCTGTTTCCAATCACAGAATTAGAGAGGCGTATCACTGTTTGTGACACTTCATGCCTTCACGGGAAAGAGGAAGGCACCACATGCAGGTGCACGCGTTCGGAAGGGATATTGGACATGAGGAGTCTTGGAAGTGGAAAAGTCGTCAGCTTCCACGATGGGTTGATGTGGTGGTGCTTCATCCTTGCAGCTCATCAAATTGGATCTTTTGGGCCGCAAATAGCTGGCCCACTGTTGCTGTTTTCAACTGCCAAGACATTGTCAGGTAAAACGAAATGAGTTTAGTTAATTTAATTAACCTATGGTAAATTATACTTTGACTGAACTTAGCTATGTGACTACGCTTCGGTTATGCTCTGATGATCTTTGGTTGTGTCGTGGAAAATAGGGAAAGAAAGAAAACATTCTTGAAATTTTCTGAGAAACCATCATATAATGATGCAGATGAAGTATGTCTTGTCTTTGCGCACTCTG
This sequence comes from Melaleuca quinquenervia, assembly GCA_030064385.1. Lineage (NCBI taxonomy): Eukaryota > Viridiplantae > Streptophyta > Magnoliopsida > Myrtales > Myrtaceae > Melaleuca > Melaleuca quinquenervia. Next base: position 3,513,900 of record CM057728.1, on the reverse strand, counting down.
TGTCAGCTCATCAACGTTGATCGGATTTGAGCTAATCCATCCCGATTTGCCCGAGTCAACAGTGAATTCAATAGCAAGACACACAAGTCAACCCACCCTCAGACTCTACGGCATGGATTTTTGGTTGAGAGTGAAAAAAGTCAAACAGCTATTTCCCGAACTGCATCCATCTTGTAGAGATCGAGACATGTCACGGGCAAACTCCCAATTAATCAAATTTAGCTTATGAATAGAAGAATATTACAGCAAAACTGCATAAAATTACCCAAAGCAGAAACCTGAATTTTCTTCTGAGAGTATCTTTCTTCTGAAAATATGGCCATTGAGATTCAGACAAAGGTGGTGCAAGTGCAGTGGGTCTGTCAATAGAGCATTATTGAGAAAGCATTTCTAATGATCAGACAGAGTGACGCGAGAAAACGAAAACTCGAGACCCTCTAGAAACAAAACTCTGTTTCTTGATTTTCAAACTCAACGTGGTGTGACTCAATTATTGCAGTCAAATATGCCTGCCGTCTCAATGCCCGCTGACAAAATCCACTCCCGCCACTTTTACCTGATAAAAAAGGTTGCAGAAGTCGCAAATAGAAATTGAAACACAACTTTGTATCATGACTTCTCTACTCAACCTCCTGCACTTCTTCTTCTTCCTAGTTCTACCATTTGTTCTTAATGCTGAATCCGCCGATCCCTTGGGACAATTCTGCAACCAAGACACGGTCATCAGCAAGGCCAGCCCAATTTCATCGAACATCAACCGTGTTCTAACCGAGTTGGTATCGAAAGCCCCATCAATTGGCTTCCTGACGACCTCTTATGGCTCAGGCTATGACAAGGTATACGGGCTAGCACAATGCAGAGGAGATGTAAGCCAAGAGGACTGCTCGATTTGCATCCAAGATGCCAGCAAGCAAATCCGCCAGCTCTGTCCAGACCAGGCCGATGCAAGGATCTGGTACGACTATTGCTTTCTGCGGTATGACAACAAAACTTTTATAGGGGAGGTCGACACGTCTTTTGGGATATTTTATTTCAATGTCGAGAATGTGACCGACCCCGAAAAGTTCAATAAAGAGCTGGGGAACCTGATGGACCAGATTGAAGCTGATGCGGTTGTGCCTAAGAACAGAGGGCTCGGGAAGGGCGAGACTAAGCTCACACCATTCATCACTCTCTACGCATTGGTCCAATGCACCAGAGATCTGCCCGAGCTGTCCTGTGCTCAGTGCTTGGCCATTGCTGTTGGGAATTTCCCAAATTTTTGCAATAACCGGAAGGGTTGTCGAGTTCTGTATAGCAGTTGCTACGTCCGATATGAGCTCTATCCGTTTTTCTTTCCGCTCGACAGAAATGACAGTAACATCACCAGCGGGGAAACTATAATGAAGTTGGTCTATCCATAGACTACATCTACAAAAATTTCTTCCTGTCGTTAAAGTTACCCGTTTGATGGCTAACTAAACTCCAACGCCAAAGGCGCAGGGCAGGAGAAGATAATAAATAAGAACATGTCCTTTGGGTATCGATTATGTTTTGGCTTGCTATGCCTTTGTGTCCCATGACTGATATTTACAGCTTACCATACAACAGCAGCATAATGCATTGCCCGTGGTACTATAGAAAGGGCATTATAATGGTTGTTTCTTCATATGTTCCAAAGGTTGGGCAAAGAGCAGACAAAATCAGCCACATGAAGTGCTTCCTTTTTGCTCCACTCAGCAAAAAAGCAGTGGGGTCGATATGACTGCAACAAGCATTTCTCTTCACATTATCCCAAGTCCTGTGTGATCCACAATGCATAAGAGTGGGATTTTGCTATCGATGTTTGCAATAATTCACAGAATATTCCCTTCCTTCATGCATCGCTTACCACAAGCAATAACGAGTGCAGAGTACGACCAAAAGAACCAGCACACTGTCTTCAATGATTCATAGGATAATGTCTCCCTTCACGCATCAGTTACCAGAAGCAATGATTTCTGGATTTGTGCAAACAAGTGCTATTGATAATGTTCCCAACCAAGTAACATAATATGGGATGCAATATTATTAATATAATGAATTTGGAGGATTTTTATAAATTAGACTTTATAAATCATTCTTGGGTTTGAAAATTCTTGCTCTGATTTGCTAATGATTAGTTAATGCTAAATTTTCTTACGTGAATTGTAGAGCTTGGGGCGACCCCATTTGAGCTCAAAAAACAAACAATGTGCTTAGGCCAACAATTGATACCACGGGTCAGGTGAGTCCAATGATCATATTCGTTTAAAATAAAAGGTATTAACTCAAGATTGATGGAACAAAAAAGTGCCAAAAATTGGAGAGGCGATATTATGAAATAAGATAACTGAAGATTGCAATTCGCAACTATACGTTGAAAATAAGTATTTCATTGGCAAAAAGAATTGAAATTGATATCTGTCAATATCAGACGGACGCAACCAGGGGGTGTTATGATCAGACGGCAAGGAGGTGGTCTATGTGTCCTGTCAGAGTTTCGGCAAAGACAGTTTGAAGATCCAGGATCGAGCAAGAACCCCAAGTGATCGTCCGGCGTTGCGATACAAGTTTACTCCAGAAGGTGCTTCATGCACACGATTCACTCGTTGGACGAGGGAAAGAATCGTGGGTCAGTTCCGCTTCTTTCATGTTTGCTCCTTTATTTGGTTCTTGTGCCGATTTTGCAGAGTCTGGGTTTGCCTGGGTGATGTCAAGTTTGATCATTGGACTGCCATTGGTCGGGAAAATGGATAAAAATTAACCCAAATTTGACAAATTAGAGAGAGAACGGCGTGACGGAAGAACTTGCCGGGGGTCGCGCTTCTTGCTGCGGAATTTTAAGTGGCAGGTTGCGATTTCGTAGAGCCAGGACGGTAGTTATGATCTCGCCGAAGATAAGAAATTGCACTTGGGAATTATGATTCGTCAACTCTCAACATTTTGTTCAATCTTCATCCTCATGTTCCGATGTGTTTGAATCTCGGTTGCCTCGATGGTGTTCGCTAAAAGTCCTCACTCAGTGTACTGAGCTTGGCAAAGTCTCTACACTGTCTATACGATGTTGGTGCTCTATATAAATATTCAATATGTAAAAGAAAAGGGAGATTGCTGCTGCAGGATTCTGGAATACTTTGGCAAAAGCCAGCTTGTCTGTTTTAGTTAAATCTTTTTTCTTTGTCTGCATTACGTGCTTGTAGGTAAATCCTTCCATATAGTTGCTTCGGATTTTTGAGTGTGTGGATGTCATGATGATCTGAATCGACATCGAAACATGATTGTGTAAATCTTAGGTTTATGAGATACAACCTGACTAATCCAGTTTCCTGCGGTGTAAACAATCTGCCCAGTTGGCTTGACCAATCACTTCGCGTTAGAAATGCCATTCTTATGCTTTTAGTCATTCTGTAACTCTTGCTGTGTCCTTACAGGGAGCTAGTGATCAGAGGAAACATCCAATTTGATTCTAGGGCACTTGCATGTGGGCCATTTGCTGATCAGTTTTGGCTCATTAAATATTCTCTTCTGATCAGGTGAATCTTGAACAGAGTTTCTAATGGTTGTATTGCTTATCATACTTAAGTTTCTCACGGATGATTATGGAATGGTCCATCACAGTCAGTCAATCAGACTGCTTTGGTGTTCTGCTCATGAGATTGTTTGGCATTTCAGGGATCTCCACTACCTCATATTTGTTAGAATTGCATAAGCTACCGTCAAGTTTCAACGTCTTAGTAGAAGATTTTTAGCTTCATGCGGGAACCTGTGCTTATTGCTTTCACTGGGCCTTTTGCAGTTACTGATAGATTAACTTGTAGGTTTGTTCTGAAGGACTTTTGCCATGACGTTGAGGTGTGTGGAGAATTGAGGGCCTCATCTTTTGACTTAGATAATTTGTGGATACCATGCCTGTGAGATGGCCACGACTCCTAAATCCTACTCAGCTTTCTCAGATACTAAAGTGCCAGAAAAATCCAGTTACAGCTCTTGAAATCTTCAGAGAAGCTAGACATAAGTACCCGAACTATTGTCATAATGGTCCAGTATACTCCACCATGATTGGGATTCTAGCAAGCTGTGGCCGAATTAGTGAGATGGAAGAGGTGATCGATGAGATGAAAGAGGATTCATGTGAATGTGCAGATTCCACTTTTGCAGCTGTGATTAACACCTATGCAAAACATGGATTACTTGACAAAGCTGTTGGTCTTTTCAGAATTCTTCCGCTGTTTAATTGTGTGAACTGGACGGAATCTTTCAATGCCCTTCTACAGATTTTGGTAAAAGAATCCAGGCTTGAAGATGCTTATCATCTGTTCTTGCAGAACTCTCATGGATGGGCAGTGAAGTCTCGTCTACATTCCTTGAATTTGCTTATGGATGCTCTTTGCCAGAGAAGGCGTTCTGATCTAGCGCTTCGTATTTTCCAGGAGATGGATTACCAAAATTGCTATCCTAACAGAGAGAGTTATAATATTCTCATGAGAGGACTGTGCAAAGACGGGAGATTGAATGAAGCCACACATTTGCTGTACTCAATGTTCTGGAGGATATCCCAAAAGGGAAGTGGCGAGGATGTTGCTCTCTATAGAACCCTCTTGTCTGCATTATGCGACAATGGCCAAGTTCAAGAAGCGGTAGAAATTGCTAGAAAAATCTTAAAGAAGCGACACAAGGCACCTATGTGGCATCTTCAGCCTCTTGATCTTACAAGATGTAACAAAGCTGAAGAATTAGAGGTCATAAAGCATTCCATCAACGATTCTTTTATCAAGGGTGGGGTCCCCAGTTCTGTTAGTTATAGTGCCATGGCCGTTGACCTGTATAATGAAGGAAAGATTAAAGAGGCAGAAAAGGTGCTTTCTGAGATGCGCAGAAAAGGCTTCAGGCCACCGAATTCTACCTATGAAGCAAAATTGGCTGCTCTTTGCAAGAACGGTGAAGTGGAAGGAGCAGCCAAGGTTATTGATATGGAGATAGTGGAGGACAACTCTGTTCCAACACGAAGAGCATATAATATCTTGCTCGAAGGACTGTGTAATCAAGGGCATTCGGTTGTGGCTGTTGAATATCTAGAAAAGATGCGTAAAAAATTAAGTTGCACCCCCGACAAGAAATCTTATGAAATTCTGTTGGATGGGCTTTGTCGTGAAGGTCGATTTGGGACAGCAAGCAAAGTCTTGGAGCAGATGATTATCAACTCGCATCTTCCTCATTATAGTTTTTTCAGTACAATTATACAAGGTCTTTGCACTATTGGCAGGCAATATCAAGCTGTCATGTGGTTGGAGGAGATGGTCAGCCGGGGCGATGTACCGGAAGTCCCCGTTTGGAACTCCTTAGTTTCGTCTGTTTGTTGCAAAGTGAATGGCTTCGAGGACTTGTAGCGACTTCTGAGGCATGTTCTTGATTCTGTAAACTTCCGTTGCCCATGGAGGAGCACACCATGGATCGTTTCTGATGTATGTCCGGGCTGCCCCTTCACATCTTTACACCGAATTTTTGTGGATCGTTTCTTTTTTCAAGGGAGTTGCCGGTTTACATTTCGCCATAGTTGGAAGGTTTAGGGTACAAATTGATGGGGATGAGCTGACTGTAATTGTATCTAAGGAATAAAATTGCCTTGATTTTTTACTATGCAATTGGATGTATCCGGATGTTACTGTTGTACCAGTCAAACCAGTTCCGGTTGAACTCCAGCGGACCTTCATTTTAGTAATAAGTGAGTTGCATTTTGTTCGACTTTGAAAATGGACTTTTAGAAAATGTTGAAGGTTAGTAACTTGCCTTCAAGTTTTAATATTCTTAAGATCAGTTTTCCATCTTAAACCCCTTTTCAAAATGATTATCAAATACCACATATTTTTCCAAAGAGATTTTGATTGGGAAAGCTAAACCAAACACATTTGAAATCTTTCATCGAATAATACTTCAAATGAAACGGAGAATTCATTGATTTTTTACACAGATGCTCAAGTTGATGGTGGTCCTGTGCTGGGCTTTAAGTACATTCACTATCATATCGTTTGCACTGATGCCTTGTCTTCATGGATTCGGCAGCATCCTTTTGATACTCCTCATGCTCTTTCATATGCATGTGAGTCCAGAGTAAGGACCACAGTTAATTCTCCTTTTGGATACGACAATGGTTAGGTAAAAACGTACTCCATGTAAAAAAAAAACAAAAGAACAGTTACATTATCCTTGAACAAGCAACGATTAGTTGTAGAATTGTAATGTCACCCAGTACCATGTACTATCATCAAGTAATAGAACGGCATGCAGCAAAGACTATTATATGTTTTCCAGGCGGAGCAATTATCAATGGAAAACAGCAGTAAATTCTTGAATTATTTGCCACATTGCGTATCTGACTCTTGAGAGAGGCCATGCATGGCTTCGATGCTCATCCAGGATCTTCCACTCTTTATTCTTTCTAGGCAATTCCTAAAGCTGCTTCTCATTGGGACCAACCCATGATCATGATGAACCCACGAAAGAATTTTTCAATTTCCACACAAGATTCCCCATCCGGAAAAGCCCCTTCTTGCCCTTTCAAAAAAATCACTACTATATCCCACCCCACGGGCAATTTAGTAATTTGGCGGGAAAATTGCATTTGAATTTTTTTTTTCCTTTTGCATGCGGGTCCAGGAATTACTGAGCAATCTGTCGTTTCAAGAGTACATAGGGGACCTCTCTTTGTTTTAGGCGGTGGAGGAGTGTGTCTCTTCTCTGAAACACTTGCAGGCTTCTAGCTCAGTCTATCTCTTATGGTCAGTAAACCTCAACCCACCCCTTGAATCCCCTCTCTCCCCCCTTATCTCTCACATAAATTCAAACCCCTTGCTTTGAAACTTCAGAGAGAGAGGGACTGTTTCGCATTTCAAGAATGGCTGAACTTAAAGTACCTCGCTTTCTGCTGCTTGTCTTCAGCTTGATTCTTGCTGCTTCCGTTATACAAGGTCATTGTCAGTGTGTGGCAGATGCTCCTAATGATTGTTTCATGAGCTTAGTTCTTTTGCAATCTCAACACTTTTTTTTCTCAAATGTCCCATCTTTTTATGATGAGTTGATACGTCATTCTTGTTGGTATTTCAGGTTCAAGAACTAGTCGGGAATATCATATTGCTTCACTGCAGAGAGAGGCTGTGCATTTGCAGGTGAGCATTCAGAAACCTCTTGCAATTGCAATTGTTGACGTATGAAAACAAACCAATCTTTTATTAAATGCTTAAACCTTTCGAATTAAATGGGTCGCATCAATTCAAACTTAACAAACATGAAGCTGAAGCGAACTATATATTAATATTCAATAGTATCACCGTGTTTTGTACTACGTACTCTTAACACTTGCATTTATTAGTAATTGGCTTTTGAAGGATTCTTAGTGTTTTTCAATAATTATTCTTTGTACTATTTTCTTAATGAGGATATGAATGTTATAGGGTATGAAGGTACGGGGGGAAGAAGATGAGAACAAGTATACGAGCTCGAGGAGATTGATGATTGGGTCGACCAGGCCAATATGCACATATAATGAATGCAGAGGTTGCAAGTACAGATGCAGGGCCGAACAAGTTCCGGTTGAAGGAAATGATCCCATCAACAGTGCTTACCACTACAGATGTGTTTGTCATAGGTAAATAGAAGAATTAGATAAATTTATATTAATCTAGGATTTGGGTAATGATCATATTTATTTGAATGAGTGTTTGGACCCAAGAGAAAAAATTAAGAAAAAACTCTCAATGCTTCCTCTTCTTCTCTTTTTCTTTTTTTTTTCTTTTATTGTCTGCATATAAGAGTATTAAGGTAAGTAGAAGTGGCTGTCCGAATTTTTGAGGGTCTGTTTTATTTTTTTTTTTCCTGTCTTTTCTTTTCTTTTTGTTCTTTGAGGGTGGATTTGGTACGATCGAGTTCTTGATTATTGTAGCAAAATCGTTGTCGAAAGAAGGAAGTCTCTCAATGTTTTTCTTATCTTCTAAACCTAGGTTTTGGACTTGAGTCGCAAAACGTGCTTCTGTTGTCAGAACTAAGATGCAGAACAAAATAAATAAATATTCTTAAAGTCCATCTTGCAATGTCAACTCCTCCTCCTCCTCCTCCTCCTCCTCCTCCTCGAACTTTAATGCACACGGAATACTACAAACCTCGGGGACGACCAACACCCAAGAATAAATAAAAGCATGCACATCTTCCTTTTGTTTTTAGGAGCTTGTCTGAGTAAAATTGAGCGACTAATATGCTGTCGGAGATGCAAAAATGGTGAGGTTTAGGAGAGGAAATACAATTTGTAAGAAGTTCTAACATAAGCAAGCAAATGTGATGGTACTGGATATGATGGTGAGAATAACATATACTATCCCTTGCTCATGCGATGTGCGATTGCTTTTACCTCTGTTATTCATTTTGAAATATTTTCATTGATATTTTAAATTTTAAGCCTTTCACAAAATAACTTTGCTTCTACCTGTCACGTACCCATTATGAACATTTTTCCGTACTTGTCCTACATTTAGTACCACGTTCTAAGGTAAAGTCCCGCGGGATTTTGGCGCAGTGGTAGGAAAAAAATTGCGACATCTCGGACACTGTGCAAGTTCAAGTGGGAGGGGCATTCTCATCTAACTAGCATTTGGGATTAAACACTTTGGTAGAACATATGATGATGCAAGATAGTTGACTCTCGTACTACCAAATAAAACAGAGAAGATTTGGATGCATGAGGGGAGCCAAAATTGTGTTTGACTTAGTTCTTTGCAAGACTTAGGAAAACTCCTGTGCTGTACAAACTCGATCGTCAGTATGAGGTAGAAGAGGACATTGCAGACAAAGTCTCCATGAGCTGCTGCTAGGGTTTTTCTTTTCGCTCCTCACTTTGGCTATTTGAGAGGATAAGAGGGTGGCGTTCTTCTAATTAGTCCTCTCTGGTCTTGGTCACATGCGAGGTGGTCCCAAGAAAGAAGACATAATAATGCTTACGGGAATCACATGTTGAGGGAGGACTCCAAGTTTTGTTTTCATTTGCAGAAAATGGCAAAAATGGTTTTGATGGAGTTGATGGAGCCAAGAAGGATCCCTCATTTAGGGTTTTTTGTTTTCAACGTTCGAATGCGTTTTGGCCTCTCGGGTCTCTTTCTTCCCGAGAGTCCTAGAGGGGTCATTGAGAAAACATACTTCATAGGAGCACCACGTCCATCATTTTCAGCCATTGCAGAGCCACTCGCTTGTTTTGGTCATGGGAGAGAGACCCTTCATTCGTGTACAGCTCGTAGTTATTAATGGCCATGATGGGCATGTGTCTCTCGGTGGACCACGAGACGTCGTTCCTTTATCACTTGAAAGGCTTTGAATCTAATCCTTATCGATCATGCCGTGTTTATCTTTACACCAAGAGAAGATGGGGTTTAGCTCCAAACTCGGTTCGTATCCCACAGCCCCGTAATTTTGTAGCGAACGCTCTAATAACAAAACACGATGTTGGATCATTATCGTACCCACCAATTTGGTGAACCGGATGCACTCACTCTTGGTGGGACGAAACGGTGTCATTCAAATCAGGTGGATCCAACGATCTTTCAGAGGGGAGGATTAGAAACGTACTTGGATTGAGCAGCCCTAGTCCACGTACGAGTCTTATCTTAAACGAGCGATCTAAAGTTAATGTTGTTCTCTTGGCTACACTCTTTGATATGTGCGTAAATTGCAGAGATCGAGTCCTCTTTTCAATGGTCGATTCGGCTGATGGAGTCGAAAGAATCGACACGAGATGCGCCATGGGTAGAAAAGATAGAACGTCCTTCACGAGCTATATAAGCCTGTCTATCGTTGTTCTCCCTCTCCACATCAAAGATCCTCCAGAGAGATGCCGAACCTCCAATTGGAATTGCACCCGGTCCAATCATCCTCAGCAATCCGAGCCCAAATCACGTTAGGCCCAAATACATACCCCGCCCGCCTAACGACCCGTCTCCTCATCTGGGCCGAAGCCCGACCCGCCTCGGTTCCACTACTTGAAAGGGTTGGCCGCAAATCGAATATGACACCACCCCATCTCGCCTCACAGAATTCACACGTGTGTTTTACCGTCATGGATTACATCAGAGTTTATTTAAAGCCCGGAATTAAGGAATCTTTTCAGCTTTTTGAGCACTGACTTCTTACAAGTTCAATGGACAGAGACCTACGCTTTCGGTTTCGATCATGTTGTCCATTTGACGTTAATGTCGGAAAGTCATGCCTGTTCCTTAGAGAATATAGCAGACCCAAAAGCTCAAGACTAGGGTGGAATTTGGCATGTTGATCTAGGCAAGAGCTTATTCATAGACCTCGAGATCCATGAAACCCAAGGAGTTGATCTGATCTAGCAGCGAGTTTAAAGAAAAAGGGGACAATAAGGTTAAAATTTATCAACCGCTTATGATCGAACGGATACCAAGTTTCAACATTGTCTAAGAATTGGCTTACATTAATAGTAGAAGAACAAATAATTGACGAAAACCAATAAAAACATTCATTCAATTTGAGCAATTGAAATGAAAATAAATATTCGATTAGTAGTGCCTTAGTTTCCAATTATACGTAAATTACACAAAAGATAACCTCTGATAAATCCGATTTCTTCAATTAATGCCGCGTCCCTCACCATGATTCGAATGATAATGGTGTTGTCATTTTCGTTGAGTTGGGAGCATTCCTCTGGCATCAGCTCTTGCGAATCCAATTCACGGCCCGCGACGATCATTCCTAAAGAAAAATTCTCAAAACAAAGTCACATCTATCGTCTTCCAAGATCCGTCGAGCAATTCTCGCCAGTCCGATCCCTTCCCTCGCCTATTCTCACTTCTAAATTTTTCATGTGTGAACGTGAACCTGAGAAAAAAAGAAAGGACGGCTGAAAGAGAACAACCGGTCCTTGTTCTTCTCCAAGTCGGTGCTTTTTTTTCCCCCTCTTGACAGCGATAAAATCACGAGAGATTTTCTCTTTAGTTTAATTTGATTTCAGATTAGAGAGATCTGTAGTAATCTCCTAATCCGACGCGTCGAAATCCGCTGATGTCTTCTCTCTGCTCGCTAGCGTTACTAATCAAACCATTTCGAGAGGCACATCTGATTGCCTTTCACCTTCCACTAGCAATATTTTATGCTGGCATGCTGCGTGATCTTCAAGCAAAGGCTAGTGCTGTTTAGAATGGACAAATAGAAAAATAAGGAGGAGAAAAACAGAAGGAAAACCAAAATTTGGGGACCAAAAGAAGAAGACTTGAGTACGTAAAGTCCATCATTAGTCCAAAAGATTACTCAATTTTTAAAGTCTATGGAATAATCAGGAGTCATGTAGCATCCGGGAAGCTTGAAAATTGACATGTATGGGGGACGTTGAACCCGACGCAAACATATGCCGTTCATTGAATGAAGTCTCATTCTTTTTTGCGAAAACACGAAGCCCAACAGAGATAGATGGAGCACTTGAGGTCCAATTTGGGTGCATTATTCTTTGAAGTGTGTCTACCTTGATTTGTTCGAAATTAATGCGGATTGATAAGCGATGTTTAGGATATATGGCATGTGTACCGAGACGATACTTGATCTAATATCGAAGATAGTAATAAGTAATTTCCTAGCTTTTTTTTTCTTTTTTCTTTTTCTATGGTGATGAAACCCATTTTGTACAGGTGAATCTCAGGTTCATAAATATTTCGTTAATCTTATTGATAGGGAAGACGCGAGCCAAAATCCAAGAGTTCACATATCGCTACGTCACTATGATAAATTATGGCAAGTAATCTTATACAGGATAGAATACTATAGTTATCCTCAAGTAGAAGGGGAAAGTCGTGCATCAGCAGAAAAAAAAACTCCAGGTCTAGCTCTATTGTTAATAAGCAACCACTAGGGTTTGGGCCATCCTAAATTTGTTCTGATGATAGAGTGGGCATGATAGGGCAAGATCAGATTCAATTTTAGCTCGATTCGCCTCCCTCCCATATTTTAAAGTCTCCACCTTGCTCTATCTGGTCAAAACCATCCTCGATTTTTATTACATTTTGTACCTTCTAATAATTCGTTCCACCAACGATAATGGTCTGTGCTGACACATTTTTTTTTTGGGGATCTTTTATCGTTTAGCATATTTTATTTATAACATAATACATCCACACGGTCCCCATACCTCTTGTACAGATTGTGAATAAGGTACTCATCGATCCTAACGAAGATGATTAAAAAATAATCAATTGAACTTCTTCTTCTTTTTTTGCAGCTCCTTCTTTAATGGTTAAATTGATAAGGGGTGCAGATGAAAACAGAAACCCACTGTGTAATATTATTCCCCTCTCTCCCACTTTAATGGAGACCCAATCTCCTTGACCAAAGAGGAAGGAGAAAGAAAAAGATCTCTCTCTCTCACATGAAGCATTACGACAATAATGATATATTTGATATTCTTCACCAGCAGTGGCTCGCAGGGCATCCTTAATCCATAGTTTAATTAATGGATGTAATTAAAATAATGGGTAAGACTTTGCCATTGATGATATTATCACATGTGTCTTTCTTTCTTTCTTGCGCATAAGTAGGCATTAGCTCCACATACAGGTATTTATAAGTTGCAACTAGATGATGTCTCGGACAGCTTGAAGGCATGATCATATGCACGAGGAAGTTAAGTTTTCTTTTGCTAAAGGACTTTCTCGCCCAAAAAGGAAATGAAAACTTTAGATATCGTGCATAGTCGATAGGTTAAATTTGAATAGATAAAAAAATATATACATAATATATGTTTATGTGTATATTATATACACTCAAGAAAGAACTCTTAAGCATGAGAAACAATATAAATCATATGTATTATAAGATGAAATATGATCTCCAACTTAAGAAATTTAAGAGCTTTAAAATCTATCTTATCGATCAATCAGAGAGGACAAATATATCAGTTCTCTTCTTGAGGACAAGTTTGATTAGCCTCCTTAAGTTCATGGGCTATACATATGCAGATATCTCAAATTTAAGGGGAATCCAAACTTATATTAGTTAAAGGGGAAATTCTATCCTCATGTCACGGGCAAAGAATGTTCACATGTTATCTTATTCCCTTCACTCCCACTTTCATGGACATCAATCCCCTCTCTCTCTCTCTCTCTCTCTCTCTCTCTCTCTCTCTCTCTCTCTCTCTCTCTCTCTCTCTCTCTCTCTCTCACATGACGCATTACGATACTAATCATAATTTAGTTTTGTATTCACCAGCACTAGCGTGCAGGACATTATCCATAGTTTAATTAATCACATTCCAGGTCAGATAGCCTACTTTAAATCAACTAATCAAAAGATTGAACGCCCTCAATATTATTTTAGACCAGTAAAGAGAGAGAATCTGATTGTAATCTAAGGCAAATAATTGATTATGATCCGCCGCATATTAAATAATTGACACGCCTCGCGCATATCTTCATCAATCAAGTACCGGACTCAATTTCTTTACTAGTCAAGCTGATTGTAATAGCATTATTATATATAGGGTTGGCAAGTTTTTAGTCCAATGTAAGTTGTCTCCTTGTATATGGACTCTATGTCAATGCGATTAATCTCTGCGCCGATTAACATTAAACAATCACAACATTACCAAATGCTCTCTCTTTCCTTTTGATCTCTCCAGCGTATATGCTCAAAACTATGTATCCTATTAATCTCGACGAAGGAACTATAGGGTATGGCATCTGCTTTGCAGTGTAATTAGTTTAATGGTGTGCTTTGATTCCCTTCAAGTTTTGCCAAGTGAAATACCATTTGATTAAGCCCAAGTGGTGCAAATTGCAATGGCCTTTCACCAGTTGGAAGTACAAGAAGTTAAAATAGCTTATCGTTCCATGAAAGAGAAAGTACATTGAGCAATTTAAAGCAAAAGCCAAAAGAGTGTTTACTGGTGTTAGATCCAAGGATTTCATTGGCACTGATGCGCACAACTGTTTCTCAATATAATCAAGAATTCCAACATGCTATAGATAAATTTCTATCGAGAAGGGTTACTTTCCCCATATAGAATATGTGAGGATTACTTCAAAAAAACTTAAACCTATTGTACAATGACTAATTCGGTTGTAATTATGACAATTGAATAATAAATATTTCGACATATAGTTTATATGGTTTTTCCGATCAATTTTGAACATCAGATAGCCTACCTAGCACGGTCGATGTTAACATAAATAATTTTTAATTGTTTTAAAAAATCATAATCTTTTTTTCTTTTCTTTCCTTTCCCTTTTTACTTTTTTTCATTTCCTTCTCTTGTATTTCCTCTTTTTTTCTTATTTCCTTTTGTTGGTCGCTAAGCCTTGAGGATGCCAATGTAGCTCACATGTGCGATTTCCGGCTAAAATTGGTTGGAATTGCTACATTAAAAAATTGTAAAAAGTTTTAGGATTAAATTGGAACAACTTAAATGTTTAATAACGAATCAACCCCCATATAATAAATTTATGACACTTTAGATAATCATTCCATATAAAAATATTGTGCCAATAACCAAGCACTGACAAATTTTTCAGGAGAACAGGTACATGGTGCTCGCGCTCGCGACGCGTTCCATCGACCTCCAATTAATCGGCTTTATATGCTACTGCCTTAATTGAATTTTTTTATAAAAAAAAAAAAGAGGAAAGGTTAATCGAGATATATCTGCAATATTTCTTTCTTTGGTATTGATGCAAAAATATCATACGTAAGAGTTTACTAGAGTGTCATTTAATACCATAAGTGCGCAAATATCTTTGTCTCCACCGAAGATGGACAATACAAAATTCCTAGTAAATCACCAACGTTCTGCGTTTCGTTATAGCTGCAACAACAATAATGATCTTCTTCCATTTCACCCAACTAGCAAATGAAATGAACTATTTGAAAAGTATTTTTTTTTAAAATCACTTATATCATTTGCAAAATTGAATAAATAAAAAATATTTTCATCTTTCATGAATGTATTTAGATATAAATTATATTTGCTAATGAAAATATTTTTTTCATTGATTGAATATTTTAAATGTATAAAAAATCATTTAAAAATATATTTTCAAATGATTTGTTTTCACAAAATAAATTGAGCGTTAATGATTAAGTAGTTTTTCCTCGCTTGACATAAATAAGTTCCCATAAGATGGTGATGACTGAAACTAGCGGTAGTTTTCGCGGGAGAAAATAGTCATACTCTATTCTTTCTTTGATAAAGTTGAGACTCCATTTATTCCATGGAAATTCAACACATTTAAGAAAAATGATGTTAGAAAAATATGTTAACAAAAAATACTTTCATTATCGCTAATAATATATAGGCAGAGATTATTATTAACAATCAACGTACTTTTTCTTGACTTGTTTTTCTTAACAATGAGAACGGTCAAAATTAAACAAAGAAAATTGTTACACCTTCCACTAAACAATCCTCTAAGAATAGTATCAGTTGAACTGCCTATTTACCTCATATCATTATTGTAATAGTCATAAACGGCTAACTTATCAAGTTCATTAAAAACATAATTAAAAAAGAGAATATCATTTAACCAAGAAAATTTTATTTAAAAGTTTGTTGTTATGTTAGTGGCAGAGCATGGCATTTACACGTGAAATAGCAAGCTAATCGAAAGTGATATGTATGATATCTATTGCATCGAATAAGATAAAATTTGTCGGTCGATAATTTCGTGTCATTGTCAAATAACGCCTTAAATAACATATATCCTCCGGCAGATATACACGGCAAGAAGCAGAAGCGGGACGCACAAGAGGACGGGAGTGTTTGTAAGATAAAGAGGGGAAATGAAAATTAGCGTGGAAAATGACAAGAAAATCTAAAATTGTTTATTGTTAACTTTAGGACTTTTGATCAAATCTAACCATGATGGTGGATATAATTTTAACTCATCATTGAATTATATTGGAAAAAAAATTGGTTAGAAAGTTAACTCTGAGTACAAAGATCACTCGTCCTATAGTGAATGTCGTAATTTTTGTATTGGCGGAGAACTTAACGATTATCATGATTTTCATTTGATCCTCATTTTTTTAACTTTTCAAACAAAACATTAAGCATTTCATGTTATGTATGGAATGAAACGGTTCTTGATCTCGTGCGAACAACTATTCGCTCATTCGCTAGGCACCTCCAAAAAAGAATAATGTAATGAAAGATAAATGTCATGTACATTTAATAAATACTTGTACCCGTATAGCTATACGTATAGATACACCCAGAGATACCCGTGAATGGAAATCTTCCCGCAATCGTACATTAAAAAAAGTCCTTGGTAATTAATATCGAGATATAGAGTTGATGGTAAAAGTTTGACGACTTGGCTGAGGAAAACAAATCACGTTATAGAAGATGCTTCCATAGGAGAGCGGATCTGATTTTCCAAGGCGCTTTTGAAAACCTTCTTATCAATGGCTCGTCACCTAATCCCACCTTAAACAAAGAATGACTAATCAAGTTACCCCGGAAATCATGTGCTGGTTTTGCCCCCTTAAAAACTGGCACGGAGGCGACACCACCCTCACGCTCTCGCCTCCCTTGTGTTGGGGTCCTCTCTCTCTCTCTCTCTCTCTCTCTCTCTCTCTCTCTCTCTCTCTACAAGTACCTGAAACTCCTCTTTCCCGAGAAAGTTGCACCAGAACCCTTTGTCGTCGAACGCTCGGATCGTAGTACTGCGGGTAACTTATCGCTTCATTTGGCTTATAGTCAACTCTCTCTCTCCCCCTCTCTCGCTCTGCCTCTCTTGGATCATCGCCGTCGTCGCCAGTCGTGTGTGAAAGAAGAGACAGAATGGTCAAGGAGGGAGATCAGAGCGTGACCCTCGGTCTTCTGAAGCAGAAGATGGCCGAATTCGCTAAGGAGAGGGACTGGGATCAGTTTCACAGCCCCAGAAACCTCCTCTTGGCTCTGGTAGTATCCTTTCCTTTGTTCTTTCTGATCTTATGTGTTTGGTGACAAACCGATCCGACCGTTTGAGGACATTTTCCTGTCCCATCGCTCCTTTTTTCTGTTTGGTTTTCGTCTTCTGCTCGTCGTTTCTGGGGATTTACTTTGCCTTCGTGGTTTTGCCATTTTGGGTGATTAATTGTCGGCCAAAAAGTCAAAAAAATCTCGACTTTTTGGCGGATCCTCTTTGCTTCACGGAAGATCAAATGTATCTACAGGTTTTTTCATAAGCATGTGAATCAGTTATGTTGACATGGAGTGCAAACTCAATAGCATTTCTTTGGTGTCGTTTGATCAATGGATCTCGTACGCACGGGCCCATCACTTGTTGTTTGGAATAACTGATAAATCCATATCATAATCTATGAATGTATCGGATGTTTGCGTCCGTCACCATTCGTCTGTCACTAGACGAACTGCAAGGGAATACCCACTTTGGCTTTGGCTCAATGATTTTTTACCACTCATCTTCGTATCTGTCTGTCCTCACTGACTGTCAATATCGTTTTCGCGTTCGGGTGTCTGATGATGATGATACGCTCGGCCTTCTGTTCCAAACTTGTCTTCCACACTCTCGTTCGGGGCTCTTTTGCGATACACACACCGGTCGATCAATCACTCCTCGATCATCTTTCTCTTGCTCACGGTTTTCAGTTCAAAAAGGAGGCGTTGCGTCTTTGTTAAAAGCATGGGGCGAGCACCTCCCAGGCGTTCATAGCACCACGAGAACACGTCACAGTCGACAAGGCAGAACCGTACCATATGGGTTCCTAATTTACTGTTTCCTCTGGTCTTTGATTCGTGGTGCAGGTGGGCGAGGTCGGGGAGCTGTCGGAGATATTCCAGTGGAAAGGGGAGGTTCCGAAGGGACTTCCGGACTGGAAAGAGGAGGAGAAAGTGCACTTGGGCGAGGAGCTCTCGGACGTGCTGCTCTATCTGGTCAGGCTGTCCGACATCTGCGGCATCGACTTGGGCCGAGCCGCCCTCCGCAAGGTCGAGCTCAACGCCATCAAGTACCCCGCCTCCCTCCCCAAGTCGGTCACCTCCAAGAATCAAGAGGTCATCACCAGCAAAACCCTTGCCGGCGCTGGCGATGCTACTGGCGCTGGTGATGCCGAGAGTGGTTGATCGTTTTGAGCTTTCTTTTTCTTTTTGATCCAAATAATAGACTGTATGGAACTCTCTCTTTAATGGTATTAGACTGCCTTTTGTTTTTTTAGCTTTTAATTTGTGTCGAACGTCGCAAGAAGTGGCTTTCTTTAGTATGTTGGCATGATCTTACCGCGCTGCGCAATCTCCCTACATCGACCATTTATGGCAGTGCTTTTGATGTGATTACGATCTTGTTTAGGGAGAAGAAGAGATAGGGAAAAATACCAAAAGAATTGTAGACCCGATGTATTAATATCGATTCAGGATTAAACATTTCAATTAAACTAGTCTTAAACTTTTTGTACTTGTACCAATTGAGTCCATTCGCCCAATTTAGATTGAAAATAAATGATATGGACGTTGTTATCATACATGGCACAATCGATGCTCATGTTGATATTTTTTGTTTATAATTTTTCCTGAATTATATATATATTTGGGCCTTTCATTTTTTTTCCGGCAAGGGTCATTGCTTGTACCCAAGCACTCACTGGGCGAGGGCCACCTCACCTGTGGCTGGTGGGGTGTGGCCATCGTGGCCTTGCTACCTGCAGGTGAGGATGCAAAGGCTCTCGCTTAGGGCCACGATCCTTATTGGTCAAAATGAGAGGGAAGAAAATAATGAAAAAAGTAGACTACTTAGCATCCGTGCTAATTTTATAATTAAAATTTGACCAAATGAATTGGATTGACAGAATGTAAAAGTTTTATGACTAAATTAGTGCACATGCAATAAGATTAAGATTTTCATCGCACTTTTGAGTCTCACTCGGTGGTATGCCCAAACTTGATTTGTCTTGAAGACAAAGTGGATGGGCTGTAACAAATAATCCCCTTTTGAGGTTAAGGGCAAGTGGATGGGCTGTAACAAATAATCCCCCTTTTGAGTTTAAGGGCAAGTGGATGGGGGTGCAAATTATAATTTTTCTATTTATGTTTCAAAACTATTTTTCAATTTACAAAATAGGTCTCGAATAGTTTATAATATAATTTGATTTGTCTATTTTTGGAACAAATTGTTTGTTCCAAAATAAATTTGGAATAGAAATGCAAAGTAGAAGTTCTTCTTCTCCATTTCTAAAATAGAAACAGAAATAACTCTCCCCCCCCCCCCCCCCCCCCAAACTCCCCCTCTCCAATCTACTGCCCCTAACTGTTGGCCCTCACCACTTGTCACCGTCCAAGGCCGCCGCTGACCATTGCCGATTCCCGCCCACAACTCGCCATTGCCACCTCTTGGTAGCCACTGCCCCTCGCCATAGACCGCCAACCCACTATCTCATGTCGCCACCACCCATCACTAGCCACCGGCCACTGTTGTTGCCATCCTTTACTAATTACCGCCTCTCGCCAACCACCACTCACACCAACACGGCCGCCATCCCTCATTGTCGGCCGTTGACCACCACCTACAGTCAGCCACCACTCATCACTGCTAATGACCGCCAATTATCGCCCATCACCGTCGTCATCGTCCTTTGATAGTCGGCAACAAGGATAGAAATAGAAATTTTGTATCATTGTCAAACACACTTCTTTATTCAAAAACTCATATAAGAAATAAAAATAGAAATATATATTTCTGAAATAAAATGATTATAATTTTCGCCTTTGCCAACTGACCAAATCTTGGCCTGCCCAAATACTGTAATTTGTGTAAGGAACTCAAGTAACTTTTTAAATAATGGGTGAGTCTTGACAAAAGACTTTCAGACTTGACAGTCGGTACCATATCAATCTGGTCCAAGCTGGTCCATTGATCTGATCTAGATATGAGCTCTATTTTGGACAAAAACTCTCGTCCTTCTTTTGGGAAAAAGTACCCTTTTGTTCTTTCAAATCTGTCAAGATTGTGTTAAAAATAGGAAAAGAAATTACCAAATCTTTGTGGTCAATTGGAAAGTTGAGCTGTAAAGTCTTGAAGAGGGTCTCCTCTCTCTCTCTCTCTCTCTCTCTCTCTCCCAATGTAGTGCATGGGGGATAGTATGGGGTGGGATTTGAGGTGCTTTCATATCCTCAAAGATCTTGTTACTCTTTTAGGAGCTAAAACCCAGTACTCTTTTGGATCTCTCTTCGGATATGGCGTTCTCATTATATTCCCTTTTATGGATGCATGAACTGGAAATAGCTCAGTGTTCTTTTCCATTTCTTTCACATGTCACGAGTCGCTGTCTTCTTCACTGCGAATCCACGCCCAAGATTTTCCAAGTAATGATATAAGACTTAACATGGACTCAATCACAAATATGCTGCACGCGTGGCGTCAACTTTTGACAAGTCCAACCACATGTTGTTCCTCGGCCTAAAATTCCCAGTCTAACACGTAAACGAAGATAGGCGAATTCTGCTAGGATGAATGCTAACATACGTAGATCGTTTCCATACTTATTCCTCCTGCTTAAATGTCTATTTTTGGAGATTGAAGTAGTTGCGTGTGTACCGACAAGCGGTAGAATAAGTCATTCTTGCTGTCTTCTGGGCGCGTTATAATAGTCAATATCTGGAACAAGCTTGTTGAGTTGGAAGGGAGTACTGTGTTTGACAAGCCAACGCCCTTTGTTCTAGGACCAAGCCGAAAGCTCAAAACCTTAATTGACGCAGTCTTATCAAATCAGATGTATAGCTTTCCAAGAGTCATATAATCGTACTGAGAGAGAGAGAGAGAGAGAGAGAGAGAGAGAGAGAGAGAGAGAGAGAGAGAGAGAGAGAGATTGGACATTGGAGGATAGGGACATTTCGCGAGGGACCGAGTGGTTCGGAATTCTTATCGGGTCGCTGAGTTTGTCCATGGATTGCTCTCGCATGTTCTTCGTATTGCAGACAATCGCCTCGAAATTAGATAACCTCGTGGACCATAGTTCTTTTTTGCTTCTCTCAACATCGCATGGGTCTCATTATAGATTGGGGTTTCACATGCGTGGATGGAACAACGATAGGCATGTTGGGGGTCCGAAGATGGATGGTATTGCACGTTGCAGTCTCACCTCTTGTCCCTCGACGTCATATGCGTGCCACAAAATCTGTTTTACTCCCAGTTCATTTGAAGGGCCGACGCTTTCCATTTTCCTTATAAAGGATCTTAGCTCCTTTTACACTCCATAAAAATTTTAACTGTATTCCACATGGTCCCCATCTCCTCTTTCTTGCCAGCCACCATGCCGCCGCCACTTCATTGTTACAATTGCCCCGTTACCGACGGCATTCACTGCCACATATTCGACTGTTTTTGCCTTGCTCTGTCTCCCATGCGATCTCATCCTTTGTCTGATCTGAACGACCTCGGACGATGCTGATGTGAGGTTAGGAAACTCACAGAGGGAGAAGGGGGAGGGCCAATTAGACATAGGGCTCGACTCACCTAGACTGACAGAGGGTTCATGGCGCTCGCCAAGAACCCCATGACAATGCTTGAGAGAGAGAGAGAGAGAGAGAGAGGTGGCACTTTCGAAAATATCAAGGACATATATGTTTTACGAACATCTGACAGTATACAAGGTGGTAATAGCATGTGGAAAGACATGTAGGAGTAAGTTCCTAGTACTTTGCGCATCCATTGCAATATTTGATATATTCAATGGTGTGGCAAATTAAATTGTGCATTAAATATGACCACTCGTTTGAAGTCCGACTAATGATATGTTGCCTCACTCATGTCAATTTATATACTGGTCATGATCTAGCATCATTGCTCAGTACATCAGGCAATTGGGAAAGCGACCGAAATGGAGTGAACTCAAGAAAAGCATATACAAAACCTCGAGAATTTAACTTTCTACATAAAGTATATTTATATGGACATGTACCTAATAATCAGTTCTGCTCTCAATCAATTTGTTGTTTTGAAACAAAAGCTTCCTCGACATGGTTAATTTACTAAAGTAAGAGGAAAAAATAACACTTTCTAGGTTTAATTGCCTGATAAAAAATTTAATTAATTATATTGCAAAGTTTGGTAGTGCAATCATATACATGTCATGATTGGATTCCAAGGTAATTGATACATGCTGTTTGCATCTTCTATTAATTCTTCTTCAGTTTAGTAGAGGCCGACCTCTTGTAATCATGACTGCCACAAGGCTCAAGAAGAAAAAGTTTAAAAGAAGGTGACGCCCTTACAAAAGCCACAACTCGCTTCGCTTTAGCATCAGGCTTTAAAACATAATGATGGTGATAATTACAGCCATCATGATGCTAATGATTAACGCCAATACATGCACCTCATAGACTATATAAAGACTTGATCGGCTATGAAGATGCCAAACGCTCCCAATTTTGGCAATGGAGAAGAAGGATGCCAATAGCATCTCTGCGCTGTCGAATTCCGCAATCCTGGCCGGGTGGTGCCGCCCACGCCGGCGGCTGAGGAGGCGGAGGGGCAACACGATACGGCTAGGCAACAAGCGGCGTGGGTTCTGTCTGGGGACGCGGCCGGTGGTCCGATGGGGAGCTGTGGCGAGCCCATTTCGAGTGCTGAAGAAGATTGTGATGCAGATAGCATGGGGTGACAAATTGATGGACAGTTGTATCTGGTCTCTGCCCATCTTGCGCCCGCAACTGTTTCCCTTGTGTTGACTGCTAACGGCAATTTAAAATTTCTCCACTTCTTCCCCTTTCTAACTTTGTATGAGAACGGGACATCAAAACTGCGTAAGTAAGAAGTCGTTCCGATAGCATTTTTCTATGCCTCAAGTTATATGCTTCAATCGATCAAAGACCTCCAATGTCTCGACCATCCTTCTGGATACTGGCTCATTGGGACAAGCTGAATCTGTTCTTGCACAATTTCAACTTTGTAGTGGCAACACAGAAACAGCACCACTAGTAATTATAGACAAATTTTCATAGTCAACAAATTCTTTGCACCATTAATTCATGAGAATTAATCTCATCTGCCTCATGAAATAAATTATGTGAACTAGGATCTAGAGTGGCGATGAAAGTGCAAAGCAAAAATAGCATGAACTTTGCTCAGCATTCTGTCACAACCAAAAACAAAGCTAATAATGGTACAGTGCAAGCCCAACGATCTTACAGATTCCCCTGTTTTTTCATGTCCCCGCAAAATGCACCTTATACATAACAATTACCAAGCAATACAAGCTACACCTCGTTCCAACAACAAAATGGAGGCAAGCTCTCAGCACTCTACACAACTACAATTTTATACAGCCAAGGAACGTATTTGAACCTGCAATGCTCGCTAAAGCATCCGAACTAGCTTTTGGTGAAGTATGCAAATAGTGTTGGCTGTTTATCTTCGTTACTCTTAACCTCTCTCTTCTTCTTTAATGGACTTCTTTGGGTAACATCCGTTTCGTATGTGCCTTGATCCGGATCAGTTGAGAACCCCTCGTAGTCCCTTTTGACTTGGCCCTGTCCTGTTGTGTCATCGAGATGTTTAACAACGACAGATTTTTCGATCAATGATGATAATTCGTCGCAATCTTCCACTTTAGGCTCCCTATTAAAGCTTGTATGCACACCAGTCTCAACAGAATCATGATGAAAACTTTTCTCTTCTCCCTTAGGTTCTTCTTCTTCTTTCTTGATTTCCTTTCTCGTGAAAAATTTTGAAATCATATTTTTATCCTCTTTCTTCAGTTGGATCTGTAAAAGTAACCAATGTAAAACAAAGCAGACTTCTAGTGACAAAAGAGTAGATAAGGTGGAAAACCACTCATTTATTTCTGTGAGGATCAAGTATGTTCTTAAGCAGAGGCAATATTATGTAGATAACAATCTTCATGGTGTGCCAGCAAGTCTCTGGTCAGGGAAGGGAAACAAAGATAGATTCTTTGCTAGCTTGTTAAACTAGTATGGCAATTCGACCACTTTTTTTTTCCACGTGGAACTTCAGGAGATCACCATCCACAAAAGACATACCACCACATAATCAACTACAAGTCGCTCTTGGAAGCACATTTACAATTGACAAAAATGACTCGAGTATCAGCAGCTCACTAAGATTATTTGCTAGGAAGAATAAAGAAACCAAAGGCAGATCGCACATGAAGCAGCAAATACAAAAATTTATGTCAACATTCTAGCACTCCATCCATAAAGTCTTGAGTCAGTAGAATTCTTTGGCATCAGTGGAACTGTGGTGTAAGTGTCACACTTATAGAAGATAATCCAAACTTAGATTACCTCCTTAATGCAATCTGGTCCAGCAAATGATGGCTTGCCCATTGCAGGTGTCACCGGGTACCAAACCTAAACAAGGAACTTCAATAAGCCTGGTATATTACACAAGGCAGATCTTATTTAGTCTTTCCACAGTCATGGAGCTCCTACCAGATCTGGCTCTCCATATGGTTTAAGCACAGTATCAAATTTGGAAGAAGATGAACCACCCAGCCATTTATCAGTTGACTCCTTGTCACCTAAAATAATGGGCATCCTATCTGCAGTGGAGGATCAGTGAAAATATAGACATAACCTCTTTTTTAATCATTATGGCATAATCCAAGTCCACAGTGTCTCCTATGTATGTTGGGCTAATATAAACAGATGACCAGAAGAACTGCAATTGTCACTCACCTTGCTGTAAAATGTGAAGACTAATTCAGTGTAAAAGTTTCCAACCATTGTTTTTAAGATCCTCCCATAGTCATTCCCAGTTTTCGACAATCTTAAATGGAAACTGCAATCTTCAGCTAATCACAAAATCTTATCTTTCAAGAAGTGTGCATCTAAGACCCTTCTGTAAACCTTGACCAATCACTTTATTATGCTTTGTCTGGCAGAGATTAAGCTTGCTGATTATAACTTATGTACATCAACATCGAGAGTACTGTAGAATGCTGAGAGATACCATGTGATTAGAGATAAGAAAGCTAAAGAAGAATTGTTTACCGTGCAACCACTGCAAAGCTGGTGATGATGAAGTCGTTAGAATGGTAAAGGTGTAAATAATTTCACCTGCAGAAAAGCATTTGCTCAGTGATCCGGCTGTGAATTGTATCTCCATACAAAAGTCAAGCAGGTCTAATTAGACCTTTTCTGCCTTTTCTCCAGAGAAAAAGTACTAAGAGAAATGGGACAAATAAACTCGACATTGGGAGCAGGACCAGCTAAAGCAAAAAAAGTTACATATGGATCATCATAGACCAACAAATTGTACATCACAGGGCCTGGATTCAAGCAAAGTAGCTGTGAGGTAGGAAATGAGTTAAAATTAAAAAATAGCAAACAAAAGATGGAAAAGAAAAAGGGATATTCTCAACGAAGTCATTATGCACTAAGAGTGAAATGATTTATAGTAACAGAATAATGAACCTTCTGAGTTCTTCCACGAATCATACAGAGCGGCAAAAACAAGGGGACGACCATCCTTGAAATGAACATAATATGGCTGCTTTTTCGATCCATCTTTTTTCCATTCATAGAATCTGTACATCACATCCAAGTCGATTAATGCACTAAAGGAAGCAGAAAACTTGAAAGAAGCTTAGCTCCTACAAGAGAACTACAAAACATCCCCCAATCAATGGAATATTAGTACCTGTGACCTGACCTCTAAAAGTGGCAGAAAGAAATGCCAGCCAACAATTAGTATGACATGTAATCCAGAGAATAGACAGAAGCAGCAAGACATCAGATATTTCAGACCATCAATAGAACCTACTATAGTCAATCAAGATAAGGTAAAGGTGCAAACCATGGTAAGGGAAATTCTCAACGATGCCTCAGACAACTTAGCGATTTTAATAAGATGTGGTTGGACGCTCGCTTAAGAAGTCATCACATTATCCTAAGTTTTTTCCAGTTCCAGTCATGCCATACCCAGAAAACAGAGTCCTCGAGATATCTGCAACTAAAGCTCTTGATTTCAGCAATGTCATTGGCACCGCCTCCAGTAACATATGAAAAATGACCGCAGACCAGACAATTAACGAGAGACCACATACCACTACATAAATGTGTATTAGGATAATAAGACACATTCAGACTAAGATTATTCCTATTACATTACATTTGGCAGATTGGGAAAAAACTAAAATGGAAAGGCTGACTGCCAAAAATGAACTAAAAAGGGAAGGTTGATCGCCGTTCAGATAAAATATTAGGACCTAGCCCAAAAAAGAAAAAAAAGAAAGAAAGAAAGAAAGTATAAGAAAAATGTCATCCCAAAAATAGAGACTGCTAGCTAAAGAAAGACATATGCCTCCACTGTGTTCCACGACCAAGGGATCACTTCATGCAAAAATTAGCTATATGCATACCCTTCAACAGCCACAAGGCACCGGCATTTGGGAATGAGACGACGAAACGAAGCCTTTTCATTTATTGACTCTGACCGAGCATTGAACTGTGATAGACAGACGGAGCAATTAGACATGATGGAAGTTTGTACATGCAGAAAACCAAAGTAACCAACGAGTTCTAACTTTAGCCCGACCTAATTCTCGAAATCAAACAAACAGTGCCAACGAAAAAAAAATCCGCCAGACATCATTAAAGTCGACAATCTAACGTGGCATCACATAAGTCCGAGTCATAAAAAAAAAAGCAAAAAGATTTGCATGCTACATAGCTTAATACCATCTTATAATGATCAGGCTTCTCGTTCTTCTTGGTGAAACTGGGAATCAACCCCCATTTCATGCAGTGAAGCACGTAATCATCTCCGTCTGAATTCTCTTCTCTCCGCACCACCGGCAGATTCCATCCCGGGGAACAATTATAACACGAGCGGTACCTGAGTTATAAAGCACAGGTCACAAAACTTGCTCACCGACAAGAAACAATTTCACGCAACATTGGAGGATAAATACGAAGCTTAATACGCCAGAGAAGTTCTCGGAGACTCACTTTCAACGGAAATTTTTCAGGGAAAAAAGAAGAAGAAGAGGAAACAGCGTTGCTTTGTCAATTCAACTGCCGGTTCCCGTTACCACTGGAAGAAAGAAAAGCAGAAAACTAGGGAATAGCTCGATCACACTCCTCAAACGACGCAATCGACAGACGTGATTCCTCCGCAATCGGATATCGGATGCACCTCTGCCGCTCTCGAAACCCACACAAATACCGTACGCCCGCCCGCACACACATCGGAAAACCTACACACGGAGAGAGAGAGAGAAGCGATACCGATCCAAGTCGATGGTACGGGAGGGTTGACCGCCGCGATAAGTGGCGCGAGGGATGTCGTCGGGCCTGAGGGTGCAGCGAGCTCTTCCACACATCTTCTCTCTCTCTCTCTCTCTCTCTCTCTCTCTCTCTCTCTCTCTCTCTTCCCCCGCGATTCTGCTACAAGAACGAGCGCGTGCGCTGTGCGCAG
The DNA here is from genome assembly GCA_030064385.1 of Melaleuca quinquenervia. Classification (NCBI taxonomy): domain Eukaryota; kingdom Viridiplantae; phylum Streptophyta; class Magnoliopsida; order Myrtales; family Myrtaceae; genus Melaleuca; species Melaleuca quinquenervia. Next base: position 3,486,490 of record CM057728.1, on the reverse strand, counting down.
TCCCAGAGAGCGAAGTGCGAAGAGCGGGAAGAAGAAACAATGGCGGTTTTATTTCCACTGTCGAGTCGCATGGAAGCTTGACGAGAGCCGTTGGATTCGACCGAGTTCTCCGAGATGGGCGTCGTTCTGCCGCTCTGCTTTTCTTCTTTTTTCTTTTTAATATTTTTTCCCAGAGTTTTCATAAATGCCCCCTAAGTTTTTGGGGCTGTCACAAACTGCCCACCCAATGTTTCAGATTTAGACAATTTGCCCTCCGAATTGCAGAAGTGAGGTTGCAATGCATCCCTTGACAGCGACACCCATCAAATTATATTCGGAGCTTCGACCACATGACAGCACGTGACTTGTAGAGAATAATTTCTTCATATAACATACACACACATCTGTATATATAATTATGTATATGAGTAGAAGAATAATTTTGAGAATGATATAAGTGAATTACAAGTTTTAAAACTTGTTACAAAAGTCTAAGTGAATTGTAGAATTTTCAAAAAAAAGTACAATTAAATTCTATTATGTTCCATGGACATAAAAAAATCCTACAATTTCTTCTTAAGTTATATCAAGTTCTTAAATTTTTGAAAAGGGTAATCTAGTTTTAAAACATCTAAAATTAGTTCATTCATGTCATTCTATCGATTGCACCTGTTAGAAAATTTTAGAACTTGATTTCATTTTTGTAATAAAATTTTGGACTTAATTACAATATTTTGAGAATTTTAGAATCCAATTATATTTTCATAATGAATTTCGAGACTTTTAATATATTTATTCCTTTTATGTATATAACAAGTGAAAGCATGTAATTGAAATTTCGACAAGGATTTGACCGAAATTAAATGTGGAATGCATATCTATTACTAATTATGAATTATTAAACTCTTTATGGTCTCTTGTTTTTTTTCTCACGTAACCTTTCGCAACAAAGCACGTCCAGTCGCTCTGATGTGGTAGAAAATTGTGGTTAGGGGCGCATTGCCGAAAAATTCACAAAATGAGGGGGCAAAAAAAATTAAATTAAGACCTCACTTACCGGAATATGCGAAAAAGACGAGTAATTCTCCAAAATGAAAAAACCTCGACAAAACCCTCCGAACAAAGAGTACCTCCCCACCTCCTAGAGAGCTTGCTCTGAAGTCTGAACTCTTCCATGCAATCCCTTGCGAAACGAATCCGCACCATTCGCCGATGCCTCCCTCTCGCTGCCGCCGACTCCCTCTACTCGCCTCGACACTACGCTGTTCCGTCGCGGCGGCGGCCGAAGTCGCCGCCTCTCGCGCTCAAGAAGTCGGATGAGAAGTCGGAGTGGTGGATCGTGGACGGCGAGATGCACGAGATCGGCGATAACGTGCCGCCGCGCGAGCGTTTCGTGATCCCGAGGGACAACATCCCCAACAGGCGGCGGAAGCAGCTTAGGGAGCAGTTCATGCGCCGCACTCGCCTCGTGCTCAAGGAGGCGGTCCGTACTGAAACTCAATTTGCCGTTTGAATTTTTGGTGTTCGCGTTGCGGGAAAGGTGTCTGTAGCTCCTTGTCGTCGCGCTGTGTGAAATGTTGATGGGAGTGAGGCTTGGGAGTTAGTCTGCTGCTTGAATGTCGGTTGTGTGTTGGGTTTTATGCAAATGATGTTTGGCTTTTTAGGTTATGTGATCTCTAGCTCTTCAAGTTATTGCTTTTCTTTTACCTTTTGTTAAGGGTGTTTTATTGAGTGTTTATTCAGCTTTTCTACTCATGGTAATGATGTACCGAACCGTTTGCCTGTTTTTCGTATTGTGTTACAGCATTCGACCGAGATTGGAGGATACCTTTCAGGAGGACGAGTATTGGTGTATATTTTGGGACTTTGTGAATAGTGTGTGATAGAGAATTGAAGGAACCCACGTTAATTTTGTTTAACTTTCAAATACATGCTCTGATTCAATTTGATGTGTTGCAAATTTGCTGTTTGGATTGTTTTTTCCTTGTTGCTTCTTTTTTGACTTGCGGTAACGATTCAGGAGCATGAGCCTTGGTGCAAAAGGTATATGGAACTGTATAATGAACTTAGAGAGAATTGGGAGAGGCTGTATTGGGATGAAGGGTATTCGAAGAAAATTGCCCAAGATCATGCAAATTATGAATCTGCTGAGGATGATGATCAAGATTTTTCCCCATACAGGTCAGGCAATGATATGCATGAAATTTTGTCCTCATTAATTGATGCTGTTTAAAGGATTTTTAGCCCCTGAAATTGGAGACACAAATCATAAGTTGGAAAGTTTCTCACTATCTGAGTCGTTAAAAATAAGGCATAGCTTCTATTTCAGCTTTCAAGAGATAGTGTGAACTAACTATAACTGTGTGTGTATATCTTCTTTATGTTTCAGGAGCAGGAGGTCTTATGCAGGCCAAGTTAAGGTACTGATGTGGAATCAGAATTCTTGTTTTATTTACTGTATTACTTTTTTATCTGATGAAATCACCATGGTACTGTAATTATTATGAAGGAAAATATGGTTACTTTCTTGCAACTTATGGTGTTGTCTCTGAATGATTTGTCTATAATATTCTGCACGTCCATTGTATTATAATGTATCTAAAATGCAGTAGATTTTTCTGAATGCAGGAGCAAGGATTTGTAAGGAATGGACTAGGTGATACACGGGAAAAGGTTCACCAAATTCGAGATAAGTTTGAATATGATAGAGAGAGAAGAATGAGGGAGAAAGGTAACTTCACATTTGGCTTTTCAGATGATTCATCTTTGTCCATTGGCTTCACCAATCTATGAGCTGCTTGCCTGTGATATTTTACTCCCTAGGTAACATACATGTCTGCCTGTAACTTCTACTGTTTGTGACCTATCATATTTTGGACTTCCCATTTAAGAAGTCAAGCTATATGATCTGTCATCTCTGCATGACGGCGATGGCTCTGTAGGCTAGTGAAACTTTTGCAAAATCTTGTGGTTTACCTTGTTTCTGATAGTTGATGGATTAGCTATACATATAAAAGGATAGGGCAGATGTAATTTCTTGTTTTCAGGAAAGAGCTGATTGCATCAATGCCTACATTCTTATTACGTTGCCCCAGGCAGCTGCTCCTGGAATTAAAAACTGGTGGATTTATGGAAACTAATCTGGATATCACCCATTACTCCATTCATTATAAAATGCAAATCATGGTTTATCTGGAATTTCTTGTTTTCAGAAATGAGCTGGTTGCATTGGATCTACATTGTACCATGTGGCCCAAGGCAGCTCTTCCTTGAATGAAGTAACAAGTGGGTTTTTCGAAAATATTGTGGGTATCTACCGGTTATTTCATCCTTGCAAATGCAATTGATGCAAAGAACGTTAAGTTACTCTTTGGATTTTAATGAAATGATGAATTGTAACACTCAGCTTTTTCCCTTACCCAAAAAAAAAAAATAACACTCAGCTTTTTCAACATCAAATGGTTGAATAACCTCTCTAAATCGGGTCTGTAATTGTGGGCATGGGGTAATTTGGGTGGCGCACTGGTTAATTTTTATCTAACTAATTGAGTACCTGATAGAGGCTGCAAGATAAAAAAAGTGCTCCATTTTATTTTCCTAGTGAGGGTAAACCTAAAGCTCTTGAGCACCAGTGATTAACTCAGTCAATGGTTGTTTTAAAATAATATTTCAGGAGTTAGGAATATTTGGGTTTCAGGGTTTCTATGGTAAGGGGATCAATCCCCTCGATTATCTAGTTGCATTTACTGTTCAAATTTGCAACTCCCCTGCAAAGTTTCATAACAATTAGCATAATAGAACACTTTATATGGAAATACCTAGTTAATGAACTTTCATTTTGATAAGGAACAATGGGAGATTGGTCCCTTGAGGGACCATAATTGTGCCGTTTTGGCACCCCAAGTTTTTAAGTCTAGATCTGTCCCTATTTGTGGGAGTCATGTTTCTTAGTCCAATTTTATAGACAACCTTCCTTGGTTGTGATATCATTAATCTGTGATTTTGTCTACATACTTGTTTAAGAGTCTGTTTACTTCATATCACAAAATCTATGTATGTTTAAGGTGAATTTCATGCTTCTAGTTTTTTGGAAATGTTAGAAACAGTCTTTTGTAAACCAATTTTGCATAAGGGTAGCTTTTATCTATAATTGTTTTGTATGGGGACAATACCACTTTGTCACCTTAATGAAATCTGATTTATCACTAAAAAAATTTATGTAGTCATATATAAGTATAAAGTACCAATAAGAAAGTACTGGCTATATTTTCCATCGATGGTTATTACTTCTTCTGACACACTCTAGCTTCAGCGGCAGCATGCTTATAATGAGTATTATACTGAAAATTTATTTTCACCTGCATGATATAGATGCTGTTGATCATGTCTGTCGGCACACTCTTTTTGTTGATTTGTGCCTCCTTTAACTTCTCAAGCTGGAAGATGAAAATTTTCGCTGTATACCTTTTTCCTCCTGTTCAAGCATATCCATAGATGTCAGATGGCTATGACACTGCAAATGTGATTATATAGCTGTCTTATATGTTGATTTGCAGGAAATGAATTATCTTTGCGAAGAAAATGAATGTACTTTATCAAGGGAAAGAAAATGTTCTCATTGCAGAATCAAGCTTAGGTTTTGTTCTTAATTTTAGCCATGCAAGTGCGGGTGAATTGATGCATTCATGTGTAATATTCAAAAAGTCATAAGAATATTGAGAAAAGAGAAAGTGAATTAACGATATCATGTCCCAGAATGGATTTATATTTGTAGAGTAAACTATGCAAACTATCTTTTTGCAAGTTACTAAAAGCTCACAAGGACAGTGAGTGGATGCAATCTCATTTACTTGGTGCTTGCTGAAGGCAGCAGATTGATGGCTCTTTCTTATCATTGGAAATTTTCCTCTTAAGTTTTTTTAACTCAGGTTGCAATAGTGTGTTGGTGCCATTTCTCATGTAGTTATGCATGCCAATTGCAGCATTTGCACCCATGAACACATCACCCCCTTCGGACGAACAAGATGCAAGCTCCCGGTATCAACCATTTGATGCTCAGAGATACTTTTCAGAAAGTGAAAGTGACTGATATGGCTCCCATTAGAGTTCTGTAGCTTGCCAGCTAAAAGAGGCGAAATATGTTCTTCGTGACAAGTCACTTCATTCCTGTGCCAGAGCCAGCAAAAGCAGTGATATGTGCGTTATTTTCAATTGCGGTGGTCAACAGAGCCAACCTTAACGCAGATTCAGCAGAGCAGTTCGCAGGGTATTGGGTGGGTGCGCAGATAATCTGTACTGCTAACCATCTTTTCTTCCCTTTTATCTCTGAATGTGATTTGAGGCATATAATTATATGGTTGTAATTTGGTTTCAGAATCTGAGAACTTTTAAACTCTTTAACATCTAGCTATTGCTTTCCCACTGCGAATACGAAAGAAGAGAAAGCAGGACATTTGCTGTGAAAGTAAAGTGAAAAGGCTCTCTTTATTCCTCTCTGCTCGCCAATCAGAAAAGAGACCACGATCTCCGGACTCAACTGTTCTCAACTGCAAGTCCAATTGGTTGATTGACCGAAATCTTTAGGTTTGCCTCCTCTTGGTTCCCGATTATTCCTTGCTTTTGCTTTTGGGGTTGTAGAAGTTCAATGCATTGCTTTTGATTAGTTTCAACGTGAAATGCTACCAAAAGTCTACTACAAAAGGAAAAGGTCACTCGCGTGCGCCGAGCTGTGTGTCAATTTCATGGTCACGCCTGTCTCGATGGTGTCACGGGAAGCTTGCAAGGTCACGCTTTTTTTTCTCCCCGTGAATTTTAAGGCCGAGAAAGTTAAAATTAAACGTTATTTCCCGCTTTTGTTGTACCTGTTCTTTTTTCTTTTGTCCTTTTTTCGCTCTTATCGACTTTCTCCTCTTTTGTAGAAGGGAAATCGAACCTACCAATCCAGTGTTCTTTTGCTCTGTCATATTGGCCTCTTCCAATTTCCTTGACTTGAAGGTTGACGCCCGGTCGATGATCATCTCTTTAGGTAGAAACTAAGTGCAGTTGTCTATTCGGGATCGTTTCCTCGTTTCAATTTATGATCCGGGTCCGGGTCGAAAGTTCGGTGTTGTGATTTGCAACAGGAGAGAAAGAGGAAAAAGGGTTTAAGATCAATTACCATTCCCACACAAAAAAGCTTTACTTCTTGCACAGAAAGAAAGTACATGGCTTGATTTCCCATAGAAGCGCACAAAAAAATATATACATAGAACAAGCATTGTAGAGAATCCATCGTCGTAAGCTTCTCTAGCACAAGGCGCAGGCTGGAATCAAGCATCTGGAAAAGAAGCTGGACCCTCTTTTCTGCAGGAAAAATTCGAAAGAATTGAGAAGTTTATTTAGCCACTATAAAAGTCAGAAATGGTAATGGAGCAAGGAAATCGTGGCTTAATTTTAATCAGATGATCATTCTTGAGTGAGCATGATTTTAATTAAAAATGGTCTAAAAGCCTGCCTTCCTGGATTTGGCATGAAGGAGTTTGGCCGGGACTTTGTACAGGTCTTCATCGACAGGTTTCGGCCTAGCCCTGAAGTGAAATCCTGAGATCGGAGATCCTTCGAGATCGTTCAGCTGTTGCTTTTCTGTAACTATTTTGGCATGATGGTCACGAACTTTTATCTACAACAAATAACAAAAATTCGTCAGTACGTTTCACCAATCACTACGTTATATTTTTTAATGATGACGATCTTAATAAAGAGCATCTCAAGCTCCACGACATTATTATTTACTTCTAAAATATGCATTCTAGACTCTACAAAATAAAAGAGCAAATTAATTCTCGAAGTTATAAATATAAGTTATCCATGCGAAACATGAGAGCTTAATTTCAAACAATTAATAGAAATGGTGTTCTGGCAAGTGAAGTTAATTTGTCCCTAAAAAATCTCGAGAGTGAAGTCCAAGTTTACACATTCAAAACCAAAGGGTTAAAAACCTTCAAAAATTTCTAAGTCAAACCACGCGAACGCTAAAGTGATTAAGCACAATTTTCTACTGTCAAGATGATAGAATTCGAAGAAAGGACGAGCATGAATCCAAAGGAAAACAAATGTTTATAGCTGCAAGACAGAAGCATAACTTGTTCATGTTAGCTTTCCTTTTAACTTACCCTCCGGCGAGGAACAACGATCACGGTAGGTGTTACTTCATCATTCTCGTAAAGACCACCATCCATGTATAAATCACGATCCTCGTTGCAGTACTCATAACGAAGCGACTCGGCCGGTCTTGCCGATTCAAAGCACTGAGTAAAAGGAAGGCCTTCGTAGCTATCCCAGCTCCCGAAAGCCGGGACTTGCCACCCTTGCCTCTTGGAATTACCCTACAATACCATTTCATGCATTTCATATGAACATGCATCAATTTTTGAAGAAACTAACGAAAGAAATGAGTAAGCAGACGCAAAAAAAAACAAAAAAACAGTAGTGTGATTGTGGCTTACATGCATCATTGGAGATAAAAGGCAGAGAGAAGGGTCTTTGATGTTGGAAATTGATCACTCACTAGTTACTAGATACTCGGCCTCATCTCGACCGGGTTTATATATACATGTGGTTTAGATCTCTTTTAGATCTGCTTTTGGATGTTCCTTTGGATACAATATAGCAGACGTGGAGCAAAGTCTATTTGAAAAACTTTGAAAAACTTTCTTTTCAGATTAAAGCAAATGTGTGATCGTCTTTAGGATTTGAAAAGAAGAGAAAAGGCGAACGGTAAGGTAGCAAAGCCCGTGGCACTGCGACTCTTTTACAACAGTAAAGCGACAGAGAGTTAAGCCGTGTGTGAGGTAAAGAAGGGGCAAACTGCTTTTCTTTTTGGCTCATTCATCTTCAACTTTGTCCATTTCATTCCACTAACCACGTGTCTAGTGCCTGATGATAAAGAGGTTATGCGTTCTAATCTAGATCATTAGCAAGAGCTCACTACTTGGTACCTCCATACCTCTTTGCCTTACTTATCATCCACTTGTTAGAATTCAGCATACAATCACAAGAAAAATAGAGAATAAAAATAAGAAAAAGAAATTGAAACACGGGATTGTTATCTCGATTCACCCTTAATTAGGGTTACTTTCAGTAGAGATTTTTATTACAAACGGGTTATCGTACCTTTCTAATACATTTCTCAATTGCAAGATAAAGAAATTTGTTAATAGCTATTCATAAATTCAAGCCCAAATTAGCGGCTCAGGGGCGCTACCTTTGTAACCCCTGCAGGGGCGGCCCTCATATCCATACTTGGACTCACTTATTGGGGAGCGGAACCCTCAAGCCATTCGATCAATGGGGAGTATGAACCACACCCCAACACTACTTGGCTTTTTGCTATGTTTCACATACGTGCGTCTCGAATCTCCAAGCCACATAGAGTTCATCTCAGCTTCAATGACCCTTCACTGTGATCATTGAGACCTTCTTGTGCTCTCCTTGAACGTAACATTTTGCTGCCAAAAAACAGTGGATCGAGCACGGATAGGCCCTGAAACCATTTCCATTGAGAAGTTTCAGCGGCCCAAATGTGCCTTCTAATGCCCATGAGTGCGGCTCTGTTTCATGCCACAAGAGAACCAAGGAGATGGATCATGGGCCATGGCCTAGCCTCGCCTCGCCTGTACAAGATCTCGAGTTTGATTCCTATGGTCGAGATGGACTGGGATCCAGGAACCAACTCGTGAGAGTTCACTCGGATCTTGACATGATGAATGCCGGGCTTCTTCAATTCTACCGGCCACGATTGGGTCCTAAGCGCCGATGGTCAGCCAGCTCACAAACCATCCAAAAAGACTATTTCTCACGAGAGAACTTCTGAAAGCTAGATCATATGAATTAGGTACTCTCTCCTTTTTTCCCGTGACGATAGGGATGCGATGAACTTCCTTTGTAGTGCAAACAAAAGCACAGAACATGCTCAAGACAAATCGGAAAGGAAAAGCTTGAGATAGGGCACTCGGGCTGCTGCACCTGAACCTTCAACCTGATGCAATTTCCTAAACGTAATTAATTGAAGTATAAACACGCAAGTAGCCTCCCGTCCAAGCCGTCTTAGCTCAGCCGGTAGAGCGCATGGCTTTTAACCATGTGGTCGTGGGTTCGATTCCCACAGACGGCGTTTTCCCCCCCCTCGACGACATCTTTTCTCATCTTAGTTTTGGTGACTCTTCAGTTTTGTTTTGTTCTAGCAAGTATGGAATAGAGCATGCTGAAACTGAAAGGATGAGTACTTAAATCGCTTCTCTCAAATTGCCTGCATTACTTCTAATGATGGGCATACCACTGGCGAGAGAAGAAAATACCAAGGACGATCGATCATGTCCAGTGGCCTCAGCATCGCATGATCCTCGTGCTGATCCATCACATTGCTGAATGATTCGCCATATTAAAAAAAGGGGAGGGCACATGATAAACAGGGGAGTCTCTAATCTTGATACGCCTCGAAAGACGTCCCTTCACGGCATACCCAGAATCGGCAAGATCATGATGAAGATCTCCCAGATCAGATTGGGAAGGTCCCCCCAATTTCACTAGCAAAGGTGGTAAGGTAAGCGTAACATCTTCGTATGACCATGACCATCCTTCACGATTCCAATATTTGCAAGCAGCGGAAGCAAACACAGCAGCCAGGATTTGCTTACCCTATTTTTGTCCTCCATGATTCCTTTTTCCAGTCTGCGCTTTTTATTCATTTTGTTTGTTTATTTCGAGTTCGAAGGGGAATAATAATCTTCTTCTGTGGAGTAAACTCCCAAGGAATGGGATTTGGCACCAAACCCACCACACTTTGGCATGATGGGGTCGCTATGAGAAGGAACCCAATGGAAGATAGGCTACTTCAACTTAAGATACAGGAAGGAGGAGATGAAGCGAATATAAAACTTGATTTAGCCACATGACCTGTCTTTGCCAGATGGTCCACATGAAATTGAGAATGTCATCAGTAGCTCATGGTGGGGGTGTGTGAAGATGCTTATCATGGAATTAACACCTCCAATTAGAAAAGATGATTGATGATTGAGGTAGACAAGAGAGTACCCCCTTTTCTTTTCTTAATTGCGTAAGTCACTCTTGACCACACGGTCTAAGTACTTGATGTAAAAAGTTAAGATTGAATTATCTCGAGTCAAAATAGGGAAAATGACCCCGAGGGAAGTCAAATCATTATGTGCCTCCGACGTGGGGAGAGAATTTGACTCCTTTCCCATCCTCTTGAAAAAGTGTGCGAATGTTTGCTAAAGCTTCTCTAGGCAGATTCCAATTCGAGGGTTGAAATCCCCACACTTTATCTATTCTATCGAGAAACAACGCTTAAAATCAACCCCGAAAGACTTATTCAATTGGGGAGGAAAGCTTCCGTTCTTTCTATTACCGGCCTCGACAACAATGTCATTGCCGAGGACAAAAAGGAAATCATGAGAAACCATGCCGAAATGGTGTTATTATCGTAGGCCACCTCTAGGTCACCAGAAAGACTTTGAAGAATTTACTATATGGAGCTAAATCGACAAAGGGCATGAGCATGCTAATTTTCTCTCCAAAAACTGATAAATGAAAGCGAACAAGAGTAGGTGATGATGGGACCTGAAAGGATTGAAGGCAAGGCGACCCATCCTTTCGCAAAGGCTTCCTTTTCTTCCACCACAAACTTTCCTTCCTTCCTTCCTTCCTCCTCCTCCTCTCTCTCGTACACGCTTGTGGCCCCTCCATCACATGCATCGTGCAAATTGGAAAGCCACTCCCAACTTTTCCCTATCTAACTTGACAAGTTGTTTAATCGAAAAGGAAACGCTCATCGACTTTTCTCGTGCACACCATCTTGCGATCTTGTCTCCGGACCCCAAAGATGTGTTTGAGAGAGAGAGAGAGAGAGAGAGAGAGAGAGAGAGAGAGAGAGAGAGAGAGAGAGAGAATGAAAGAAGGGAAGAAAATTGCTTTCGCATGCCATTGACTCGATATTTTATCAAACACTGTGATCAATTTGTAGCAAAGAAAGAAAAAAAGGGCTAGCATTGGGGAAAGAGATGGTTGTTCATCTGAATCGTTTCCACCACGAGAGATGCTAAATATAATGAAGTTGATGTGTTAGGTTGATGTGGCAAGTTACGAGCACATATCGTGTCATCCGATATATCGTCTAAAATTAGTCTCATGCCGTTAGAGCACAACTGGGATTACACAATATAAGACGTTTAAAAGATGTATGAGCTTTGATTATTGAGAGAAACAAAATAAAATTTAAAGTGCATTGTTCTTTCTTCTTTTTTGGGGAAGATGGCATAAATGGTTCATGAACTTTTGGCTCGATATGTAATATCATTCATACATTTTTAATATATCTAATGTAGTTCTTTCAGTTACTCAAACGATAAATTAAACATTATATGATAACGTTAGTAATATGCTCAATTGGATTTAAAAAAAATGATGAGTTAACATGTCCATTCTTTATTTTATCCACTCTGATGCCCATTATTATTTTAAGATGTGAATTATCATATGTTGCTTTTAAATGAATATTGCACTTGACATTTAAAGGATTGAAAGTCACATCTGTAGATTTCGCTAATTTGAATTAATTAAAGATCAACATCGATCGTTTTCATATAGTTTAAGGATAGTGTGTTCATGATACTCAAAGTTAAGGAACAGTTCGTACCATTCTCCACTTCTTTTGTTTTTGTTTGCCTCTTTGGTACATTAATATATTGATCATTCAGGAAGAAAAAAGAAAGACAGCACGTCCTTTGGCCTAAAAATTCTCAGTTTCCTGGCTAGGGGTAATGCAATAGAAGTTGTCCCATCATCACTGTCTTGAGTAGTACATTTCATCCATCTCATCTCCCAAAGAATCATGGGGACAGTTGCTTTGGGTTTTAGTACCAAAGAGACCTTATCAGCTGGGATGGCGCAGCGTTATTCACAAAAGGCAATTGATGCAGTTCACAGGACAGTCCCAGTCCCATCCCCCGTCTGCTTTTTTCTCTGGTTGGCTCGCTGACGCTCGCTGTACACCTTTTCTTCGTTCAATGATGCACCCTTTTTTCTGGTTTCCCCTTGTTCAGATGTCCCCTTCCCTGTTTTACCTTTTCCTTTTCATAATCCTGAGCTAAAAACATCAGCTAGATTCCCCTGACGAAGCTAAATTTGGAGACGTGGAGTTCCCAGTTTTGATCTGATAGATCTGCCCATGACTAGACGACGAAGAGTAAACTTCGTCTAGGATGAAGAAGAATGAAGAGATCAGGGCAAACGACAAGGGGAACGAGGTGGATTGGTCAGCTGGTTTGATCGTTTTGCAGCGTCCAAAGGGTACGGATGGTTGGGTTCTGCGGCACTGTCGAACACTGCAATTACTAAATATCTACCTGCTCGTGTGACGTTCATGAAGAAGCTGGAGGAGAACTAGAGAAGGGGTTCATTACTCCGACAGGGAAACTCTAGGCACTCATCCAGAATCACCCTTCTCACCGATGGATTATAAGTTACGAACATCACTCGTGCAAATATTAACTGACTAAAAATGTGGGCGATGCTCATGATCGTAACCGACAAATTGAAAAAGGTGATAAGGAAGACGCGTTCTGTGTAAAAAAGAAAAAAAGACCACAACAATTTTATCGAGTTTTGTCCATGATAATATCGGCTAAGCAACTATATGTGAGGGTGATCGGGTCTAGATAGGATAGGTTCCAAACTTGAACCTTGTACCCGATCATGTTATAACCGATTCTCCTTTTTTGGATCATGTACCATACCATATTTGCATTTGATCATTGTACCCCACTTATCATGTTTTTTCAGTCCGATTCTATAGTTAACCCTGTTTATATTGGAATATGTTTTGTGACCTATTTGAACCCAAAACAAGTTCAAGTCTCTTGTTCAATAAAGCACTATAAGTAAGTAAACTTTTTGATTAAATAAAAAACTAAAGATCTACAAGGCAAATGATCATAAATAAAATTATAAGGCAGAGCAAAAATATAATAATATACATTAGTAACAAACATGGATCTAATATTAATCTCATTCCCACAATACTATATGAAGCTTTTCATTTGTCTAAAATTTAACAAATCCTTGGCGCAAGCATAACTCTTATAAAAGTGAAATCAAACGAGCTAATTCCCGTGATACAAAATTTCTAACAAAAACTTAAAATTCATATATAAAGAAAACTCAACAAGAAACCATATTTTAGAGACATATGCAAAAGTTATGATTTAATAAAATCTATTTACTTACAAAATCAAAGTTTTTCACTAAATGAAATTTATTTTCCAATGATTAGGTTCATGGTTCATGGTAGATTCTAGACCTAGACGCTGTATCTAACTTTGTTTGCATTTGACCATTAGGATGGGCTGGTCGGGGAACTGGATTTACTGGGTCCGATTGCACACCCCTAACTATATGAGGGGATTTTTGCAGTTGTGAAATGCCCACCTTCTTGTGTTACTTGTAAATGGTAACTTGTTCTAGTGGGTCATTGCTTATCTAGTATGGTTACAAGTGTCCAGTGTCCATTTATTAACATCATCTAATTTGTCAAGTCTAAATTGTGTTTCTTAACACAAGGGGAAATTGTAAAAGGTATTTTGGAAGTCTACCACAATCATTTCGCGCATGGAATTTCATCTCGTGATATTCATAATGCAAGGGAGAATGTAATTCCAAAGTCATGCAACAAATCTCAATATATATGATTGATTGCAGGTCGTTCCAAATGTTAGCTTTTGACTTTCGATATATATATTTTGTGGAATCCAAACATCGCCTTTTGTTCGAAATGAAAAACTCAAGACTTTTCAAATTTTTCATACATGATATCGATGCGTGTATAATTCATCGAGTTTTTCTTCAGCAATTTTTCGAAAGTCGTAATATTTTTTTTTCCATTTCGAACGTAGGTCTCACGTGCATTTAACTCGAGGCTCATTTCAACTTAATTCAAATCTACAAATTTTTTCAGAATAAACAAACACAAAAGATTAGCACAAAATCCGACCCCCTTCACCACAGAGAGAGAGAGAGAGAGAGAGAGAGAGAGAGAGAGAGAGAGAGAGCGTCAGCATGATAGCCGTTATGTAATGAAGAGACGCTTATCTAAAAGGGGGTACGCATACTTTCTCACGTGGGCCTCATCATTTGGGACATTGCCCCCATCATGCCCACCCCTCTCTCCTCTTTTCTTTTCCCATTCTTGCCCTCAACGGATTTCCTCGTTGCTTTCCTTTGCTAATAACGCCATTTTTACACCTTTATTTTAATCACACTTGCTCTTTTTGAACCGATCTTAGTTTTTTGCATCTTTTCAAATTACCCAGTCGGAATCGCATTTTCGATTTTCCGTCTCACTCTTTTCACGGGAAAATTTCGTGAAGCTGAATCCATTTTTGTTGAAATAAATTAATCTTTTCGACATGTACGATCAACAGCCACCGATCAAATGTATTGAAATCAAGTAAAAAATGAAGATTGCGTCAATTTGAGATGAAGGTATGATTATCGGTCGTGATATGATGCATGCATTGCCAAATTAGCTTCTTTCTTTCCTCCTCTATGAAACTTTTTCTTGCCCATCAATTCAACTTTACATGTTTACTTTGCTCAATTATAAATAATCAAACTCGATAAGATTTGAGAGGGATGCTAGAACTATTGATGCTAGAACTATTATGCAAAACAGCTACTTTCGCTATAACATTCACAAAAATATTGAGGTGATATTGAAATTTTATTGTTTGTATCAAATACTAATTTTTCCGAAAAATATAATTACTTGCTGAAAATAATCTAAGTCCTTTTTTGATTCGTGATTGATTCAGAATCAAGAGAATCCAAGGAGGGCAAATTAGTCCATTTATAGAATTTCAGGCAAGGGGTGGTCCATCTTAAGTGGAAGTAGAGAGAGAGAGAGAGAGAGAGAGAGAGAGAGAGAGTAATTTGAATTTGAGAGAGAGAGAACCGAACTTTGAACGCTTGACAGCTCTGCACCGTCCCAAGTTTGTTGGGGCTCTCTCTCTCTCTTTCTGCTTCGCTCACCGCACCAAGAAGAAGAAGAAGAAGAAGATGGATTCATAGATATCAGAGGAAGACGAGGAAGAGGATCCAGAGCCCGTTCCAGAGCTTGCTTCTCTCTCTCTCTTCCTGTCTTCGCTTCTCTTAGCTCTGCAACTGCCAAGCTCATCGAAGCTCTCGCGATCGTCATCTCCGGATAACGAGCTCGAGCTCCCCTCGTCCGCCGACATGTCCGGTTACGTCGGCATTCTGGTGTCCGATCCATGGCTCCAGAACCAGTTCACTCAAGTCGAGCTTCGCAGCTTGAAGACGCACGTAAGTTCCGTTCTCTGCTTAAATCCTGCACTGTGCGGTGCCCGCCGAGGTCGAATGACGATCTCTTCGATGATATCTCCGTTGCTTCTTCTTCCGATGACCTGCGTTTAGCTCCGCTTTATGTTTTTAAGCCTTTCTGTTTGGAATCCGAACGTTTTGTGCTTTGAATGTGGGCTTGATGGAGTGTGATGACTTGATCGGTGCAGTTTATGAGCATGAGGAGGGACAGCGGGAAGCTCACGCTTGGAGACTTGCCTTCCAAGATGTCGCGACTGAAGGTGGTCGGAGAGAGCCTGACGGAGGACGAGAGAGAAGCTTTTATTCAGGATTTGTATCAGAACATGCAGGATGAGGTGGATTTCGAGCTCTTTCTCAGGGTAAGGAAGTTCTTAGCTTTCATTACTTACCAAGTCGCGATAACAATGGCGCTTTATCTTGAATTTAACATTTTCATTACTCTTTTTATGTGGATCCTTGGTAAACTTAAGCTGGATTTTGCTTTTGACATTGATCGACTGATTGCTATTATCATGAATGAAGTTTCTGCTCGATATTTTAAATTACTGTACAATTTGATTGATGAGAAAATTGTCAGATAATGCAAAGTCGATCTATCAGAAAGGCCACAAGGCCACTCTTATGGCTTTCAAAATCGAGGAGCTACATACTACTTAAATTGCTGGCAATTTGATCCAAGAATTTCGCCAAATTTTGTAAAAAATGATTCATTTGATTCCTGAAGATAGCTAAATGAGGGGTCTGCAAAAATTAGTCCACAAAACTACTGTATTCGAGTTCAAAATTGCAACTTATGAATTTCTCTGCAGTGCTTCTATATGAGATTTTCAGTTGATGATGATGTCTTCTTTGATCCCAGGTCTATTTGAAACTGCAAGCACATGCGACCGACAGAAGAGGTAGTGGCGCAAAAAGTTCATCCGCATTCCTGAAGGCCGCTACTACCACGCTGCTCCACACAATAAGTGAGTCTGAGAAGGCATCTTATGTCGCGCATATCAATAATTACCTCAAAGAAGATGAATTCTTGAAGAAGTATCTGCCTATAGATCCTTCGACCAATGATCTCTTCGAAATTGCAAAGGACGGTGTTCTTCTTTGGTAATTTCAGTTATGCCCTTCCACTCTGCTTCACATGCTGGTTTTATGCTTGCAATTTTTATATTGGAACCACTTCCTCTACTGCAGCAAGCTTATCAACGTGGCAGTTCCTGGGACAATAGATGAGCGTGCCATCAATACTAAGAGATTGCTCAACCCCTGGGAAAGGAATGAAAATCACACGCTTTGCCTAAATTCTGCCAAGGCTATTGGATGTACCGTCGTAAACATAGGGACTCAAGACTTCATTGAAGGAAGGGTCTGTATGCTTGCCTTTTTTTTTTTGTATATAAGAGCAACATATGTTGTTTGAGTTGACGAAGTTAGCTTGGGCATCTAGCTCTCTTTGAGTTCAGCATAAATTGACATTTCTCATTTCTATGTTCAGCGTCATCTTGTCCTTGGTGTGATTTCACAAATAATAAAGGTAAGATCACTGAAAAGATCCTCTAAATGCAGATGCTACATAAAAATATGAGTTCATAAATTGGATCAGTAATTGAGAACATGAAAACTTTCTCCAGATACAATTATTGGCTGATCTCAACTTGAAGAAAACACCTCAGTTAGTGGAGTTGGTCGAAGATAGTAAGGTATAATGTGCTGCTCAGCAGGTAGTTCACATCCTATCTTTATATTTAATTGTTGCGTTATATATAATGCCTTCCAACTTGAATAACAACAGGATGTGGAAGAGTTGATGAGTCTACCTCCGGAGAAAATCTTGTTGAGATGGATGAATTTTCAGTTGAAGAAAGCACATTACAAGAAAATAGTAACAAACTTCTCTTCTGATGTAAAGGTATGCTAGAACAAGTCGAAGCTAAGGCCTAAATTCTCCAAATTTTGTTGTGCCTAGCTTTTACCAAATATAACCTTGGTCTTATCTGTGTTCCTCAATTTCATTATCTCATTTCAAATGTAGCAATTTTGTTTTCTTTTTGTTTTTGTTTCTCTGAGGGATGCTGTGATATTCTCAGTCACATTCATTTGAGTGTTATCTGTTTTGGTGATGATGTGATATTCTCAGTCACATTCATTTCATTGTTATCTGTTTTGGTGACGATGTTGTTGAGCATGTTCTATTTCTTGGCTGTAGGATGCTGAGGCCTATGCTCACCTCTTAAAAGTTCTTGCTCCGGAGCATGTTGATACATCTGTATTCACAGTAAAAAGTTCTCTAGAAAGAGCAAAGTTAGTTCTTCAGCATGCAGATAGGATGGGTTGCAAGAGATACTTAACCGCAAAAGACATTGTTGAAGGGTCTCCAAATCTCAATCTTGCTTTTGTTGCACATATTTTCCAGCATAGGTAAGAGTAGGCCTTCAGATTTGTGAGCTTCTGTTGATATGGTTTGTCTTTGTTGGACTGTCGAGAATAGTCATCCTCCTGCATTTGAAAACGTGAAAATTGGAATGGAAAGAAAATTCATACCAAAGGGTTTTCCGGGGAAAACCTAATTAGAAGGCTTCTTTCCAGGAATCTTTCTCGTTGATATGTGCTAAATGAAGCCTTAAAGCTTCATGAAGCATACTTTTTTCAATATTGTAGCAGGTCTATATGTTTTATTAGCCTTAATAATGAAATATATTGCTTCTCAGCATAATGCAATGTGGATAGATAGGAACATAGAGATTACCTAAGTTGTATGTCTTACAGTCTTGCAATGATGCACTCAAGTTCTACACGAGATATTAATGTGAAATGGACCTGTTCACATTTTCCCCACCGATCTACGTTGGTTTTACTTCAAGTATATCGTGATCTATTAAAAATTGCGAGCATGTGGAAGTTTACGGAGTGTAGTAGTCCCAGTAAGTACAAAAGTCCCGTTGGACCTTGCCATTAAAATTTTAGAAGCTTCATAACAAGAGCCAATCTCTTATTATTAGCAACAGTTTTATATCAATGGAAAATGACAACTCAAATATCTTCTCTTTTTTGCCTCTAGGAGATCATTGCATGTTAAAGTTGTTTCTCTGACCTGCAGGAATGGGCTGTCAACCCAGACAAAACAGATATCTTTTCTTGAAACTTCTCCAGAGGACACTCAAGTATCTAGAGAAGAAAGAGCATTTCGCTTTTGGATCAACAGTTTCGGAAATTCAACATACATTGACAACGTCTTTGAAGATCTTAGAAATGGGTAACTATTGTTTTGATATTTAATTGATTTCTCCAAAAGGACAGCATATCTGTGATTGTGAAGACCCCCTACCTTCGATGTGGAAATTCTGCTTGTTAAGGTTTACTCTCCTGTTTGACCTTATACTTTGTCAAAAGAAGCATGGTATACTAACTGGAATTCGTGATATAGTCAACTTTGACTGGACATTTTCTGAAATGTGTGTCTGTGTGGATGTGATCTTGCTTTTTTAACGTAGTGAAAGACTTCAATTATATATATCCAGAGATGAAGTAAATTTGATTTTCCTTTGTAGGTGGGTATTGTTGGAAACACTGGACAAAGTATCACCAGGAATTGTCAACTGGAAGCTTGCAAATAAGCCGCCGATAAAGATGCCATTCAAGAAAGTAGAGAACTGTAACCAAGTTGTCAAATTGGGAAAACAGTTGAAGTTTTCCTTGGTTAATGTTGCTGGCAACGATATAGTTCAGGGGAATAAGAAATTAATATTGGGTATGTTCTCGATATTTCCACTAAATTAACTTGATTAAGTACTCTAATATATATTCTAAAAGCATCTTGGAGATCGTAATGTTAAGTTCAGAAAGTTGTCTTTTCTTCTTTCAGCTTATTTATGGCAACTGATGCGATACAACATCCTACAACTTCTAAAGAATCTGAGATTTCGTGCTAATGGAAAGGAGATCACTGATGCTGATATCCTTGAGTGGGCCAACACCAAAGTGAGGAACACGGGAAGTAAGAGCCGTATGGATAGTTTTAAGGTACTCTATATTCTATGTAATCTTGATCACCTAACAACTTTTCTCCATATTCGATCATTTACTGTTGAGGAATAATCTTGACGCTGGAGGATTTTAAATAGAATGCCTTCATCTTGCTGCTTCCAGAGTTGAAAGTACATGCATCTAGCGTCTTTAGATGTCATCCTGACAAGCTTGATGCATAAAATTGATGGGTAATCAATAACCAAGCTTGGGTTTTCCTACTTTGGAGTTCTAACCCAAAATTGTTTGTTGAAAACTATGCGAAGCTCTATTGTAATGTTCTTGATTTGGTTGCTTGGTTGCCTGCTTAATTTTCAAATAAAAATCTCTCATCAATCTCTACAAAGATATGTATGAAGCCTGTTTTCAGATTATTTATGGAAGACAATTAAGAAAACATTATTCTTGTAAGAGATTAGTTCACATTGCATGGTATCTATTGTCATTCAATGCCCATCTTATATATGGGAGTGTAATTCCTCAATCCCCTTTTCATTACAGGACAGGAGTTTGTCTGATGGCATCTTTTTCCTGGATCTTTTAAGTGCTGTACAGCCAAGAGCAGTAAACTGGAGTCTTGTTACAAGAGGAGTAACGGGTTAGTTCTACGATTTGTTTTCTTGAATATTCTGTCCAGATGCTGTACATGAGAAATTTGGCTTGTCATACTGTAGATGTTGTGCTATTGGCTAAACGAGGTGGTTACCGTCTGATATTTTGAGAAGCAGCAAACTTTCGGAATGGATTAAAGTTAGATGGTTTGAACAACTTACAGTCACTCTGCATTTTCTAAGTTCAATATGACTCCAAAGCAAATGAGCTTTCTACGATTTGAATGACCTAAATTCCAAGACAATATGGATTGTGGTGGTAATTTGCTACATGCACCAAGTATTGTGTATAACTACCTTCCTAAGCACATGTCAATTCAACAAGTCTACTACATTCCCTTGTCTCTGTCGTTTCTATTGGCTTAGGAGCATCTAGAGGACAAATCTCTTTACCACATTGGTTTTGCATATCCTAGTAGTTAATTGGTTCCATGAATATCCCCATTCTAATACTTTCTTAAGGGTAAATACATAAAACAACCGTGTCCAACTAAGCAAATTCTGAAGAATCCAAGATTTGTTGTTCTCTTTTCTTTCATCTTCTTTGATTGCTGATCTTTATGATGAAGATCATCATTAAAAGTGTCTAATCTTGACCTTGTTTACCTGTATTTATTGGATGAATGTAGACGAAGAGAAAAAGATGAATGCTACCTACATCATAAGCATTGCGAGGAAACTTGGATGCTCGATATTTCTTCTTCCAGAAGACATCACTGAGGTATGGATCAGTAGTTCTATTGAGTAATGTGTATGACCGGTGGGTTATGTCCTCCACTCAGCGTTGGTGCTTCCAAAGCATTTTAGGTGTTACTCTCCGCAGTACCTCCATTTCTTACTACGAAATCGCAGATTAATTTTAATTCCACTGCCGATATTATGCTCTTGAGTATGGTTCTGATTGAACCCAGTCACCAAGGTCTTTGCATTGTACAATCTGTGAGGCTCCTAATCTTTTAATAGACCGGCTAGCAGGGTACACGAAATGTTGCAGGCAATTGAGTGAAGGCTGAAGCCGGTCATATTCTTATGCAGTTTCGGACTGCACTTATACACCGAAATTCAACTCCTCCACTCACTTTGTCTCAGTTATCTCCGTACCAATTTCTAACCTGCCCTGTATAATATCAGGTGAACCAGAAGATGATTTTGACATTAACTGCAAGCATCATGCATTGGTTCTTGAATCAACCCATCGAAGAAAGAGCATCCGCGGCTTCCGATAGCGAGACCGGGAGCCAGCTAGATACGACCTCAAACTCGACCATGGATGACTCTGGCTCCGAGTCTTCGACCGAGTGTGGGAGCATTTAACTGACGACCGAGTTTTACAAAAGTTTGTGAGGTTCTGCCGGTTGTGGCTTTCGATTTTGTATATGGTTTTCCATGGATCAGTGGTATTGCGTCTTAGGATGTAATAGTATATAGTGTACACCTAAATTCAATTTTGTACAAACCTAATCTATGAATGAAGCTTTCCTGTTTTAAGTACTTCCCTGTGCGGCTATTCTACAAGTCTTCGCATCACTTACGTGACATTGCAACCCCCGATCAAGTGATATTAGTCGATTCTTGGTTTAATAATCATTATTATTCTTACGCCCTTTTTTTTTTCTAACAGCCTAAATTCTTGAGAAAAATGATTTTGTCTTGTATGATATTAAAGCACGGACTAAGAGTCCGAATTCAGTTTATACGCGAGAGAAAGTTTTAAGAAGTA
This sequence comes from Melaleuca quinquenervia, assembly GCA_030064385.1. NCBI lineage: Eukaryota > Viridiplantae > Streptophyta > Magnoliopsida > Myrtales > Myrtaceae > Melaleuca > Melaleuca quinquenervia. Next base: position 3,464,773 of record CM057728.1, on the reverse strand, counting down.
TGTCGTATTTACAATGTTGGCACGTGGTGTTGGGATTTGAGCACTTGGTTTATGCTCCGATTCCACGTCTAACCGTGCATTTGGTGGAGAAAAACGGATCCGGATCACTTGATCTCATATAAGGTAATCTGAATTTTGCTACATCATCGGACGGCCCAAAAAGAAACTAGATCATCCGATCTCATATAAGGTGATCTGATCTGGCTAGTCATAACCGAAAAATCAAGTGACCCCAAGCATATTTTAAGCTGTACTTTAAGCTGTACGGACATATATATGGAGGCTGTCTGGCTTCCTTCTCAACCAAGTTAAAAGCAGGATCCCAGCAGACCAGCACCAGCGAGAGAGAGAGAGAGAGAGAGAGAGAGATGGGGGGAGGGAATAGTGGGCTTGAAGAGACTCCGACGTGGGTAGTCTCAATATTTGGTCTCTTCTTCTTCGTTGTCGCCTTCGTTTTTGATTCTGCTCCTCACCACTTAACTGAGGTTACTTTGTTCAACTCCTGTTGGATATCAGTAAACGTACGGATCGGTGTTTGTGCCGCATGCTTGAGTTTACATATTGTGCATCGTCTCTCCTTTTGTTGATGACTTCACGTCCTGATATTCTTGAGTTGGTGGTTGTGCTGATTATCTTAGTTTCTCAAGAAGAGGAGGAGAAAGTCTCTCAATAAAGCTCTGGCAAAAATTAAAACAGGTCAGTCGAAAACGAGTCTAAGAATAGCTTCTTTCCACGTAATAAGGTTTCACTTACCCCTACGTTGTTGTAGGACTACTTTGGTTTTTTATTGACATTTGATAGAGGTCGTTTGCATCTGTTCGCTGTGTACATTTAGAATGACATAAGTAGTTCATCTAGAAGCACCGATTCTTACAAATTGCTAGCATCTGTGCCTACTCCGTAGGGCAAACAACTAACTTTAAGGTTCGATATGGATGTGTAGAAATGATGAATTTGGGTTTCATATCGCTGCTTCTGACGATTTCCGAGATACCTCTATCGCAAATATGCGTGACGGAGGCAGTGGCAAGCTCTTCTTCCATGCAAAGATGCGGTGGAGTTTGCAAAACCGGCCGTTTCGTCTGCAACTCAAGTTTCAGCAGCATCAGGCTTAATGACAGACTCCAACACCTCACTTGAAACTGCAAACGATGGATTGTTTTGCACGGCAGAGGTGGAGAAAAGAGGATAATTCTCTAGAAACTACTCATCAAGTTGGGTTGTTACATCCTCGAGAATACTGCACCTAGCTTATTGAGATTTGTTTATAATTTGCATTACGGTTTCCTGGCACTCACGTCATGTTTAATGGAATAACTCATCTAGTCTCTCATTAATATTTTTAGCGTTTTTCATCTTATCACATAGCAACCTGAATATCGATGCACAGAAACATCGCCAGCGCAAGATTTCATTGGAGATAAGCCACCTTTATCTTTGTGTACTGATTGCATGTTCTTCCTTTGGTTGACAAATTTTCAGGGTATGGTTCCCTTAATATCGAGGGATGAGGTGATCCAGCTCAACATCTTCATCTTGGTGTTGGCTGTTTTTTATGTTTCTTACTGCCTCTTAACCATGTGCTTAGGAATTGCCAGGGTAATAAACGTACTGGAAAATGACTATAAGACCGTTGCAGTGCATATTAAACTACGAGCTTATCTGCTCTGCTCACAGGTTCATTGAGTGATTGATGCGTTAGCTATTGTCAACAGATGGCAAAATGGAAGTCATGGGAAGAAGAGACTCATACCCTTGAGCATCAAATTGTTCATGGTAAGCTTCACCTCCATTACTGGTCCTTGTCTTCTGTTCTCATCCCATAGAGAGAGTTGCACTTTTAAGATGCAGATATTCATGTTCTGATCAGATGTGATTACTAGAGCAATTCGTTGCTCTTAGAGTAATGAAACTGCAGCTGAGCTGGGATGCAATGGTTCCCGTAAACGAATTTGACATACTCTTGGCATTGCTATAATTGCTTGCAGATCCAAGGAGATTTCAGTTTACGCATCAAATGGCATTTGGGCGACGGCATCTTCAATTCTGGAGTTGCCATTCTATTTTACTTTGGCCAGTGAGTTCGCTGTAATTGTGAACTAAGAACAAAGCATCTCATTTACAACTAGTGTGTGCGCTTCAGACCTATCAATAATAGAAATTAGCAATTTCATTCACGAGCCATGATAACTATATACGTTGCAGAGACAGCCATCACTCTTGTTTAATGGATTATCCTGTAAAACATGTTTCAGAGACTGCCATTGCCCCATTGATACACGAATTGAACTTGCATTCTTACTATTTAGTACGGGAGGCATGCAGAACAATGTATAGCCTGGGAACTGTACATTAAAATTATGATGATGTTGCCTGACAGAGCCAAACTCAGTCTGGCCACTGATTTATGCTATCGTCCTCAAGTATGAGTTTGGATTCCTGACAGCAATTATCCTTTGTTATCTTTGCTCAAGGTTTGCTTTATCCGACAGTTCAGAGGGTCAATATCAAAAGCTGATTACTTCACTCTCCATCATGGATTCATCAAGGTAAGAGGATGTCTTCTTCTACCTCGTCTTGGCAACTCTGGGGTGAGGATCTACTTAAACATGTAGTAATGATTTCTGGACATGAAGAGTTAGTCGATGGAGCACTCCAGCTAATTCCAAAAGTCCTTTTACTTCATAGTTCTAGAGACAATGAAAACGTGAAATAGGTAGTTGGAAGTCATCACCTGCTCATTCAATGATTAACTGTGTTCTTCATTTTTTACTTGCTCCTAGGCTAATATCTCTGGAGGTAGTGATTTCAACTTTCAGAAGTTCGTTAATAGAGCTTTTGATGATGATTTCAAAAAAGTGGTCGAAACCAGGTGAAATACTTCCTCCCAGTACTTGTCCAGTTTCAGACTAGATTCTGCATCTTGACTGACGAAATGAATGAGATTTTGCTATCCTTTTACCAAAACCACGATATAATAGTGACCATTCTTGCAGATTTTGGATTTGGATCTTCTCCATATTCTTCATAGTTTTCAGTGCGCATGGTAAGATAATACCTTGCATATGCACAGAGCTAATGAATGTGTTGCAACTCATTTTAAATTTTGAAGCAAAAAGTAATTCAATTCATAGAACTGTACTCCAAGCCAGAAGCAAAACTATCCATTGCTTGACACTTTCCACCTGATTTGAGTGCAGACTTCTACAATTACTACTTGCTTCCTTTCATCCCTCTTGTGGTATGAGCCGTGGTTTGTTGTGTTCCTTTTTTCTGTCATGAGCGGATCTGATCAAGAAATCCCTTTTCCTGTTGCTTAGACTTCATTCTTCTTTTGCAGATTGTTCTAGCTGTCAGTACCAAGCTCCAAGTGATAATAACACAAATGTGTGCGCAGAGTTGCTCTGAGAATTCTGTGACTCAAGGGACCTGTCTCGTGATGCCCCATGACGACTTGTTCTGGTTTGGACAACCTCCATCTCATCCAGTTCGTCATGATCCAGGTTTTTATTGCTGTTGTTGTCCCTCTCTCCTCACTTCATAGAAATAAATAATGAACAAAGCAAGCAATTTGACTTTCATGTAAAGTATAACGGGCTAAAAAATTGGGTGTCTCCACGAGCCCAGCAGCTGACATCACTGGACAATAACTAGAAACATACAAGAACTTCAGGCATAAAATATAGTCTTAGTGGCTGACATCAATGGACAATAACTAGAAACATATAAGACAATTTCGGGCATTAAATTTTCTCCTTTGATTTGGTCGCAGAACTCCTTTCAGCTGGCGTTCTTTGCATGGACGTGGGTAAGTCTCTTTGAACCAGGTTAATTGAAACGCTTGTTTCGATTGTTGGCTGATCCTGTTTGTAATAACAGTATGAGTATGGACTTAGATCTTGCTTCAACCAAGAAACCCAAGACATTGCCATAAGAATTGCTACTGGTGCGGCAGTGCAGATTCTGTGTGGTTATGTGACAATACCCCTTTATGCACTCGTCTCACAAGTACAAAATTCACGGATCGTATAGGCTTATTCACGTCACTTATGGTTCATTCTAGGATGCAGCCTAGAGAAACAACGAGATTGGTTTTTGTTGAGTAGACATATGCTCTGCAAGATGCACAACGACGAGTGTTAGCCTTTGTGGAAATGGTGCATAATCGTTTGTGATGTCGTGTCTAAGCAGATGGGCTCTGGGATGACAAAGGCTGTGTTTTCGGACTGTGTAGCAGAAGGTCTCAAGAGATGGCATGAGGATGCGAGACGCAGGCTTTCAAAGAGCAGATCAATTTCAACCGTATCCTCTTCAAGACCATCTTCAGCTGACGCTTCGTTTTTGGACGAGTACATGCAAAACCAGGATGACGAACCTACTTCAGAAACCGCCACAAGCCCTCCTTCTAGCCCTGCCAATGTCACTGAAGATGCACTGCGATATCACCGCATGTCTAGTGCATCGATGTTGAACTCGTCGAGGCATGAAATTACTGAGGTAGAAAGTCCAGTGGTCCTGAGCAAAAGAGTCGTCTATGATGGGGAGATCTCCTTTGCCAGCAGCTGGAAAGACTCGGGGTCCTTAAAGCCGACTGGAGATTGTACGCCGATAACCGAAGGAGACGTCTCTGGTTAGTTCACCGGATTCGATCGGTGACGTCAAAGTTGGATGTGAATTCTGTACATTCTGTACATGGTATAGCAGCAGCACCTAATGCACGTAGAAGTGACCTCTTTTTTCAAGAATCCTCGATTCGTTCGTGTTCTTCAGATGGGTCCGGCTTACTTCTCATGATTGTGGTCTCTCTTCATGTAGACTTTTGTGTCACAGAGTCCTAATTGGAACAATTCTGCAATGGATCAACAGAATGGCCGAGAGCTTAGTATTGAAAATGGAGTTAGTCGAGTTACCGCCGCGTCAGACCAGAGATGTGATTAGGGGAGAGCAGATCCAGAATCGATAGGCCATCGGTCATAGCCTCGGACTTATCTTCCAAGTATAGGTTACCGGATGAGGAAGTTGATACCTATCTTATAGCAGCATTTATCTAGTAACAGTGAATCTAGACTGAAATTCTTATTGATGTTCACTCTATCCGAGAACATTTATAAAGGTCTTGTGGCCATTTGTCATTTATAACTAATAACAAAATATTTCTATGTTAATATATTGTTTATACACAGAGGAGAATAATACTATAAAATTGACGAATGTTTTGTATCTGTGAATTTAACGAGTGCCATTGGAGTGCTCATTAACCAAATCCTAATTATAAAGAGGAATTTTGTCAAAAAATGCTGCGATACTCATTAAGCATAATTAGTAATAAATGTCGGGTCTTTTAACAAGTACCCCTAAGTCACTAGTTAAGTTAATTAAAAGTGAAAATAACACTTTTTAAAGACACTTTCAGAATTGAAGAGTTATCTATTCTAACAAAGCCACTTCCTTCGAATTGTAAATGTTAAAGTTAGAAAGCACTTTCAATAAAGTTCAATAAATGTTCAGTGGGCACTCTTTAATATTTTTCATAAAATGTTTTTATTTTGAAAATAGTGTCAACACTTGAAATGAGAAAAAAATATATCGAAAATTGCAAGTGATTTTAAAATTTTGTGATTTATCAAGTATACAAAAGTACTTGTTAAAAAAATCTTTATAATCTTTGAAACACGATGGCGAAAGCAAATAAATTAACTGATTATGAAAAGGATCAATTAGGGCACGTTAGACGTGGAAAATGGATGGGTGAAGAAGAAAGAGTAAAGAAAAGGAAATCGTCTTGTCGAGACGTGGAAGGAAAATGAAAATACGAAATAACAAATTTTCCAAATTTCAGAAGTACTCTTGCTGCGCTTGGTAACGTTTCTATTTTAAGGAATAATTATTGAACATAACTATTTTTTTGTGTTTCTACTCCTTGAAACTATTTTTCTTGAAAAAAAAAATATTTGGTACGATTACTAAATTTTTTTTTCTTATTATTCATGGAAGATTGAATCGCCATCGACCGACCCCTCGCCACCGAACCGCTGCTGACTGTTGTCCCTCGCCGGACCACTACTTGCAAGCAGCATCCAACTGAGGGTGGTGGGCTAGGGGGTGGTTGACGGGCGGTTGGAGGCCGCAAGGGAAAGAGAGAAAAAAGAAAGAAAAATAAAATAATTTTTTAACGAAGTGTTCAAGAACAAGAAGCAATTTTTTTTTTTTGCTTTTGTTCCAAATGTGTTCCTAGTTTTTTTGTTTCCGAAAATAAAAGTATAATCAAACGCGTTTATATTCTTTTTGTGTTCTCTGGAATAAAACAACAGAAACAAAAGTTTTTCTTTATGTTACTAAATAGGGCTTGCCAGTTTCCCAGGGTCCACATTTTCAATAATAGAGAATTTTTTTTCTTTCCCGAAGCCCATCAGATCGCTTTTATTTTGGATTACACATTTACTAAAAATCTTTGTTTTTTTGGTCTCCAAAACATCATAAACCAACGGTAATACCTCATGATACAGAATTGCAAAACACCATAAATAGGACTAGTAATTCTTGTAGTACAAAATTCTATAGTTGGCGTTCCTCACCATCTTGTTCCAATCAGCAGTAGCGATCATTTAACCATGGTAGCAGAAAGCAGGAGCATCAATGGAGCAGATCTTGGAGTTCTTGATCAAAACAATCTATATAAGTGGACTCAAGCTTTTCGTCCAGTAAAACTTCTCTTAGCTTCGCATGGTTCTCTCTCACTTCACTTCCGTATGCATCTCCTTCATCCATCACTGTCCTCACAGCCTTACACACAGACTCCTTCGTCAGGCGCCCATCTTCTTCGCCTTTCTCTACTTCGACTCCGACCTTGAAGGTGTTGGCCATCATCCTAGCATTGAACATCTGATCGGCCACTTGCGGCAAAAGCACGATCTGACACTTGTTGACAAGTGCTTCAATGATCGAGCCGCTTCCACAATGTGTAATGAAGCAACCAATGGTTGGGTGCTGAAGTATCAACTGTTGTTGGACCCAACCCCCGTGTACCATACCTCGTCCTCGAACCCTTTCTTCGAATTTCTCGGGCAAGGCTTCCTCAATTGATGATGCTCCAGAAGGTGGCTTGAGTGCTGCTAGAAAAGGCAACCCTGTAAGTTCCAAACCCAGCAGTAGTTCTTGGAATTGATCCTTCTGCATTGTGCATTCGCTTCCAAATGCACAGTAAATCATTGAACCAGCCTTGAACTCTCCTAGCCATTTGACCCATTTCTCATCTAAAACAGAACTTGAATGCTCGGGTATGACTGGTCCAGAAAGCAAAACAGGCTTCCCAAGCTGGTCTTTCAGGTACTCAATGTAGGGCTGCTCAATTTCTCGGCATGATCTAAAACTCAGTATGTCAGACTCGGTAATTCCAGTGAACATGCGATCTGAGAATGCGATATTGCTACCGAAAGTCATCGACATTCTCGCAACCAGGGCTCTCGCCTCGTGGAGGTGGAGCTTGATTGATGAACTTGGGAAGCCAGCAGGGGGGACCATGAGGCCGGCCTCTGTTAACTTGTGGACCTTGAGGTGCCTTGCCGGAGATAGAATGTAGCTGACACATACGGGACTGATTATGCAATAATGGACTGATTTGATCCCTAGGTCACGAGCGACAGCAGGCAGCCAGTGAGTGAAGTCATGGAAGACAAAGTGAGGCTTCAGGGTCCGAAGAAGTTGGCGAACTGTTGGCTCGGTTTGGTCCATGGCGGTCATGATGAGCGTGTGGAGCGGGAACGGCACGTCAGAGGTGGTCTCTGCATTGGGAGGGAGGCCCTCCACGCGAGGAATGGTGATCGGGACGAACGTGATGAGGTCGGGATGGAGGTTGAAGTGCTCCAACTTGGCTTGGGTCTTGGTAGGGATGAGGAAGGAGATCTGGTGGCCTTTTTTGGCTAGCTTGTTGGCAAGGTGAAGGAATGGAGTCAGGTGACCCATTGCCAACCAGGGGTACATCGCAATGTGCAGTCTTGATTCACCCATGATCCTGGCCAATCAAATAGCGAATCTACGAAAGTATGAGTATCATTTTCATTAACTTGACAAGAAATGGTCATGTTAATGAGTTGAGTGAATGCTCTAAAAGCACTCTTTATGTTACTGAATGAAGAATTATTCAATTTTCCGAAGTCCTGATGTCGCCAACGACAAGAAAGTTTGGTACATTGAAATAACTAAAAAAATTTTAATTAATTGCTTTAACAAGCACAAGAGAACCCTTTTCCTTGTCTCAAGACTCATAATCATGCAATTGAAATAACTAAAAAAAATTTAATTAATTGCTTTAACAAGCACAAGAGAACCCTTTTCCTTGTCTCAAGGCTCATAATCATGCATGACCTCAGGTATTGTCAAGGAAAACTTTGCAAGGATGTTAAATTTGAGGATTGCTTGGAAAAGAAAAGCAATATGGCCCACAACAATGGCAGACCGACTTCATCGTAAAGCTCTATCTGCAACATGGCCGTGACCGCTTTGATCCGAAAAGAAGCATCAGATTACGAGCTATCTCTGAGATGGGTAGGACTCAAAAAGTATCAACCCAATCACGTCGAAAGATGGAAGGGACTTCCTTTTATAGACAACCATATAATAGATAGATGGAAAGGGACTAATCTCTTTTGATGACCCATTTTGAACCACTATTCCACATAAAGACTGAAATAAACTAAAAAACAGTGGAAAAATACGAAACACTGAGTTGTTCATTCCCAAAATGCCATTTTCTGTTTTGGGAATTTTCTATTAAACTTTAAAAGAGAGAATTTTGCTTAAAACATGGAATTAATATCATGAAAAATCTCATACTTTACTAATTGTGACATATTTACCTCAAATTTTTTTTGTAACATGAAAAACTCCAAACTTTACTAACTTGTGACACAAAAACCCAAAAATTTTTTCCAGTGACACCAAAAACCCAAAACTTTACCCATTGTGACACATGTACCCCAAACTTTTTTTCTTATAAAAAAAAATACTATCAACGAAGCTCGCTGGAAGACAACGAAACCCTTGCCGGCCGCGAGGAGGGCAGTGGGGGCTGGGGAAGCCGCCGTGGCCCTCGTTCGCGGCCAGCAAGGGCCGCCTAGCCCCCTCTCGTGGCCCTCACCCGCGGCTGACGAGGATCATAAGTAGCCTGCCTCGTCCAGACTCCAGCCACAATCAACGATCTTCCTATGTGCGCCCCCGTTTGACAAAATGCGCGAGTCTTCATCTTCATTGTAACTCACTCGTGCATTTCGTCGAATGGGCGGCACACATGGGAAAATTGTTGATTGCAGCCGGAGTTTGGGTGGAGTCTGGGCAAGGCAAGCCACGTTCGGCCCTCCAAGGCCATGGGCAAGAGCCACGAGGGCTGGGCGGCTTCGCCCAGATGTGGGCGAGGGCTGCCCCACCTAGATCTGGGCGAGATGGTCCTTGCCAACAGTGGGCGAGGGCTGCGGCGGCCTCCCCAATCCTTGCCGCCCTCCGGCAAGCTTCGGCGGAAGCTCGCCAACAATATTTGTTTAACAAAAAAATAATAATAAGTTTGGGTAAATATGTCACAACGGGCAAAATTTGGGGTAAATAAAATTTGAGATTTTTCGTATTACAAAAAAAGTTTCGGTGAATGTATCACCATGGGAAAAGTTTAGGATTTTTCATGATATTCACCCTAAAATAGGCTAACTGTAAATAGCCAAAGCTTGATATTTCAACTCAAGATTTGAGCATCGCCATGGCATCATCTGAAAGTGCATGCGAGGTGAGATTTTTTGGTGATCAATTATGGAAACCACAGCAAGGAGTTAAACGGAAGAGAGAAACGTAATAGAACTGGAACACGATAGTGTTGCCAGATTATTACAATCGTAGCACGACATGAAATCGCAGGAAACTATCTAGGAAAGAAGGAGGAAAGGCAAGAAGAATACCTGCCGGAAGAGATGTCAAATGTACAGTAATTCTGTAGGACAAGAGAGGAAGATCAAGAGACTATTATAAAAGGGGGGAAGAGGGAGAGAGAGCTGAATCTGTTATGTTGGCTATATTTTCTCCGAGTTTGTGGAAGAAGCATGAGGTGCTGCCCGTCATCTGTTTTCCCTGTATTCATGTAGTCGGGCACTATCCCAACCAATATGTCACATGAAGTGTGAGAACTGCATAATTTGAGAGGCGTGAGTTAGCCTATTTCACAGCTCATCAGACATGCTCCGTAAATGAACACCCCAGGTATTCGGCCTCTTCCCCCGGGCGCTGCAGTTTTTCTGGAACCTATCTCCTCATCTTCATTTAACCATTTTTCATAATTTTGATGTGTCACGACCTACCTAAACCTTTTCTCTGGAGGGGGACGTTGCTAAGGTAGATTTAGAGGAATTCGCTCTCAATTCCACAATTTCAAGCTCGGACTCTTCCAAGTTCATATCTCGCGTGTCGTTTAAGCATTTTGATTTTAAAGATTCATTAATAGCTTAAAATATTTCTAAGAGTCGTCAATAGTCTATTGGGGTCGGCTAGAAACCGATTGAGACGACGATCGAGATGCAGGAATGTCGTCTTGATCCCTACGAAACATGAGGTTATAGGGTTTGAGATTTGTTTACGCTAACATTTCTATTAGCACTTTTTCGGTACTTAACTCATTGGTTGTTTAATATAAAATGATCATACATTCTTGCTCGTCTTTTAAAGACCTCAAAGTCATTCAAGTCATGCAATTGTTCTTATAGTCATTTTCATACGAATCTAGAGCAAAAAAAAATTAATAAAAGAAATTAACACACAATTTATTGAAAGATGGTGTGAGAAATAAATAAGTAAAGTATTGAAATACAATACAATAAATAAAACTAAAATAGTTAAATGCAACTACTCAATGACGAAAACATAGAGTCTGCCTTGTCGGGTATATAATAATACATGGTCTTGTTATAAGGCTCGAAACATGATCCATTGAAAGTTGGTTATTGTAAAATAAAGATGAACCTAGGTCTAATAAATTGATTTAAATGGAGTCTAGACTAGACTATCTAAGTGATGCTAAGTCTAAATTGATCTTATTAAACTAAGCACTTGTATGTCTAAATTGGTACAATTCTAGCGGGCTTAGGCTAAGCCTCTACAGAAATAAAGACCGGAATGTACATCAATCTAATACTACTTAGCCTATACATGCCACAATTGCAACTATCGATATCACGCAAAAGCTCAACGAGCATGAATTTTGATAATCTAATATTTAGACTATTCAAAGTAAGCATCAAAATATGCTAAGCCTAATCATATATCTAGACATCAGGTCGACGTACGAAGCTAAATTGGACATGTAATTAGGCTAAGGAGAAAAAGTACATAATGGTGCCGATTCTTTGATTTCTTTTGAAAATGGATGTTAATTTGTTAACCTAGGCCAAATCTAAAGTTAGAATTTGATCTTTTTTTTTTAAGCAAATTTGGCAATTTTGAACAAAAATTTGATTTTCACTTTTTTTTTGAATTTTCAATAAAAATAGTTATTTTATTTTTTTTTTAAATATTTTGTTATTGAATTATTATTAAAATATTATATTTAAAACGGTCGGGCTCCGAACCGGGTCGGGTTGGGCCCGATCCGAGCGAACAAAAGGGGCCGTGCGGGCTGGAATCCGTGAGCTGGGCTTCTGAGACAAAGGCCCAAAGTCTGGAGCGGGCTGGGAATGGCCTGGGCACGGCCTGGGCATGGGCGGAAACCCCAAACGCGGACCAAACCCGTTCCAAGCAACGCCCCGCTCCGAACCGGGGGTCGCGACGGACGACGCCGGAGGAAGTTCTCGGACAAGACTAACTCGTCCGGCGAGACCCTGGTTAAAAAAATCGAGGCGAGCGACCGAGATCCAAAAAATGGACTCACAAAAAAAAGGCTTCACTCTGGCATTTCAGCAAGCACGTAGTGTGCGGAACGAAAACGGCTAATTTCAGGTTAGCACTAGCATAGATTTCTACCTAGGGCGCGCAAGAGTAAACAGTACATATACACAACGCGTTACGAATCATGAGAGGGACCGAGAGTCCCCCGGATGGTCGGGTGGAGCGACGGTTCGAGGGACAAAAACAGGGGACTCACCGGAGAGAGACGCGAACAAACGGCGGGACTTCGGGGCGAGGCACTGGCTGGGGGTCGCGGTCCGGCGTGCGTCCAGCGGGCACGAGCGACAGACTCTGCCTCCCTCTTTCTCTTCTGCCGATCTCCCCCTCCGTTCTCTTTCCCTCTTCTGTTCTTTTTCATTTTTTTTTCGTGCCCTCCTCCTTGTCTCCCTGGTTCTCTCTTTGTCTCTGCTCTCCCCGTCCCCACGTTTCTTATCCTGCTTTCGGCCGACATCCCCCTCTTTTTCCCTCCTCTACTGACATGCAGGAGATTTTAGAGAGAGGGGAAGTGGGCCCCATTAAAATGGGGCTCACCCTCTTTTACTTTTTTTTTAAAAAAAAGTCAACTGATCGAACGACTGTTGTTGATAGAGCATCTCTGCTAAGAGGGACTCCGGATCCCCTTTTCTCTCAGCCACCAACCCCTAACATATGCGTGATAAGGTCTGCAGATAAAAGACAAGGAACGGGCCAAGGCCCAGAAAAATGGGCTTCGCGTCGGCTCCGTGCGAACGTGACTGCGGGCCAAGTCGTTTCGGCCCGAGCCAAGGTAATATTTTCTTTGAATTTTAATTAACTAATCGATGAGTAATCAATCGCTCTTTTTTCTTATTTTCGGAAATATTAACAATCATATTTTTTGAATATTTTTTATCTCTTTTTTTATTTTCAAATAAAATATATTTTTAATTTATAGTTAATAACAATTATCTCAAAAATCAAGCAAAAAATAACTTATTGGACTACCAAGATTAGGTGGCTATAGTTGTCTTCTTTGAAGGGGAGTTCGAAGAGATTCCATTCAAAGATAATAGACGCCTAAATGTTGCCAGTAAACAAAGGTGAGCATTTTCCATTCAATTTCATTTTTATTCATTTTTTATTTTCATTTTGATTTTTTTTATGTACTTTAGGTAGAAGAAATACTTACTTGATATCATGAGAAAATATGATGAGATTTCTCTGTCAAGGAGGGGAGGTTTCATTGGATTTGAGAGGTCTCACCGTGTAAAAACGGGTTCGATTGATTTTCAACCGATTTGAGAAGTTTCATCATGTAAAAATGGGTTCTGACTAATTTTGAGTATACTATGAAAAAATGGATTTCAATCGATTTTGAGTGAGTCCCACCGTGTAAAAATGGGTTTCGATCGATTTGAGAAGTCTCACCGTGTAAAAACGAGTTTCGATTGATTTGAGGAGTTGTCATCGTGTAAAAACAGATTTCGACTAACGTGTCAATGAAAGAAACTCTAGGTTACAAAAGCTCGCCGTGTTAATGAAATAAGACTTAGGCTACGAAAGCAATCTAAGTTTGTGAAAACCAACTCCTGATTATGATAGCTCACCGTGTCAATAAAGGAACTCTAGGCTACAAAAGCTCGCCATGTTCATGACAGGGACTATGAGCTACGAAAGCTCGCCGCGTCAATGAAAGAAGACCTGGGTTACGAAAGCATGCAAAACAAAAATCAATGCTATTATGAACAATATCCAAGAATTATCACTAGTGAAAAATCACTAGTTGCATAAGTAAAATCAACTCATTTAATCATTTGGAGATATTATCAATCATCAAATTCCTTTAGGATTAACTTATAAGAAGAGTTCATTTAACATGCTAAATGTGGAGTTTTTAGTCTAAAAGGGCTTCTCACATACTCTCAAGAAAATTGCTATTTGATCATATCCATTGATGTAGGAAATAAATCTGATCACTCAATATACCTCATACAGCCAATGCCGAAGGTTTCGAGAATCATTCGCAATAAATACACATCAATCAATCCAAGAGGTCTTTTAAAGGACTGTAATGTGGGCTTGGTTATAGTTTCAACAACAGATAAGCATCATTGGCCAAGAAATAAAGTAATCATGAATCATCATCTTTTGTTGGATTTACAAGTCAAGAAACCTTAAGATGAGATAAGACCATTGTTCTCACTTCTTGAAGCAGCAACTTCTTTATCGATATGCTATTTCACTCAAATCAGACTTTGGGAAATGGTTATAATGTTGGTTCGATGAAAGGCTCAAACATGTTCAACAAAATTTTTAAGAAAAGGGAATTCATGAGCTGGTGATAATCTTAACATCATTGTCATGTTATCCTTATTTCTGTCTCGAAATCCTTGAGCTTATCAATTTGGCTTCGCTCTTTTCTTGAATAAATTTTGCATTTGGAGTGATTTTTAAGAGATTCGTACTCCACACAACTCTCTTTTTCTTTTTCTTTTTTATTTGGGAAAGAGAACTTACTAGCTATTGCTAGAGAGTTCATCTGAAATGATCTCATAGGATGGGTAGAAGGTTTCATTCAAAGATAAGAAATGTCTAAATATTTTCGATGAGTGGAAATAAAAAATATATATTTTTAATTTTTTTAAGAACAGGAAAAACACTTACCTAATATTGTGAGAAAGAATTATTGTAACTTATTTGAAATTTGAAGAAGTTGCTCGTCTAACAACGATTGTGACTAATTTGAAGCAAGTTGCCCCATGTAACAACGGTTGTAACTGATTTGAAGGAAGTCACTTCATGTAACAATGATTTTGATTGGTTTGAAGAAGTCAACTCGTGTAACAATGGTTTTGACTTTTGAAAAAATGCACTTGAAGTACTTGACATCACTAGCCATCATGTTTAAATTCACAATTTCAAAAAACACGTTGGAAGCACTTGGCGTAATCAAGCATTGTCATTAAATCACCACATTTCAAGAAGGATGCACTGGAAGCACTTGGCATTGCCAGGCCTTATTCTTAAATGCATAAATTCCATATGTAAGTCAAGTGAAAGTTTTTATTTCAATATTAACATGAAGATGTTGAAGGATATTCAAGCAATTGTCAATTAATTTGTAGCCACTACCACCAATTTCTCAAAATTCTTTTGGAGGAGAGTTCCAAACAAAGTGATATTGATTTATTCAAAGAAGCATATTAAAGATGCCGAATTGGAGTATCTTAATTAGAAATGTCTTCTTGCGATCTCTCAAAAGGGCTTTTGATCACATCAATTAGTGTGAGCTATCATTGTTTTTACTATTGGAAACATCTCACATAATCAAATATCAAAGGTCTTTAGAAATATTCACGGTGAATACATTTTGATCAATCAGAAAGTCAATCTAAGGACCGTAATGTGGGGTCATGGGCTTACACAAAAGGCAATCACTTTGAGGCCAAGAAAGAGTATTCGACATCATCTCCACTAGGTTTACAAGTCAAGAACCTCAAAGATAAGATAAAAAATGGTTACTTCCACTCATCTGAGCAATAGCTTTTTTTTTTTTTTTTGTGAAATCTTCACATTCAATCGACGACTCCTAATCAAAAAAGATTTTGGGAAATGGTGGTAATGTTAATTCAAGGTGAGGCTCGAAAGGCTTATATAGTTTATCAGAGAGGATTAAAAGAAGTTGGTGATTACCAATGCATTATTACCATCTCAATTTTTTTTATTTTTGAATTTAACTTATCTGGAGAGTCCATCGACTGACCATTTTTTGGATTGCTCTCTTTCTATCTTGCTTTTTTCTTTTAGGCATTTGCACGAGAGCTTTTTTTTTTTTTGCGAGCATGCTGTTTTTTTGTTCGTATCCTTATTATTTTTCTTTGTAGTGTTATCTTTGTTCAAGGTTTGCTTTATCCGACAGTTCAGAGGGTCAATATCAAAAGCTGATTACTTCACTCTCCGTCATGGATTCATCAAGGTAAGAGGATGTCTTCTTCTACCTCGTCTTGGCAACTCTGGGGTAAGGATCTACTTAAACATGTAGTAATGATTTCTAGACTTGAAGAGTTAGTCGATGAAGCACTCCAGCCAATTACAGAAGTCCTTTTACTTCATAGTTTTAGAGATAATGAAAACGTGAAATAGGTAGCTGCAAGTCATCACCCGCTCATTCAATGATTAACTGTGTTCTTCATTTTTTACTTGCTCCTCGGCTAATATCTCTGAAGGTAGTGATTTCAACTTTCAGAAGTTCGTTAATAGAGCTTTTGATGATGATTTCAAAAAAGTGGTCGAAACCAGGTGAAATATTTCCGCCCAGTACTTGTCCAGTTTCAGACTAGATTCTGCATCTTGACTGACGAAATGAATGAGATTTTGCTATCCTTTTACCAAAACCACGATATAATAGTGACCATTCTTGCAGATTTTGGATTTGGATCTTCTCCATATTCTTCATATTTTTCAGTGCGCATGGTAAGACAATACCTTGCATATGCACAAAGCTAATGAATATGTTGCAACTCATTTCAAATATTGAAGCAAAAAGTAATTTAATTCATAGAACTGTACTCCAAGCCAGAAGCAAAACATCCATTTCTTGACACTTTCCACCTGATTTGAATGCAGACTTCTACAACTACTACTGGCTTCCTTTCATCCCTCTTGTGGTATGAGCTGTGGTTTGTCGTGTTCCTTTGTTCTGTTATGAGTGGATCTGATCAAGAAAACCCTTTTCCTGTTGCTTAGACTTCATTCTTCTTTTGCAGATTGTTCTAGCTGTCAGTACCAAGCTCCAAGTGATAATAACACAAATGTGTGTACAGAGTTGCTCTGAGAATTCTGTGACTCGAGGGACCTATCTCGTGAAGCCCCATGACGACTTGTTCTGGTTCGAACAACCTAAATGGCTCCTCCATCTCATCCAGTTCGTCATGATACAGGTTTCTATTGCTGTTGTTGTCCCTCTCTCCTCACCTCATTGAAATAAATAATGAACAAAGCAAGCAATTTAACTTTCATGTAACGTACCACGGGCTAAAAAATTGGGCGTCCCCACGAGTCCAGCAGCTGACATCATTGGACAATAACTAGAAACATACAAGGCAACTTCAGGCATAAAATATAGTCTAGCGGCTGACATGAATGGACAATAACTAGAAACATATAAGACAACGTCGGGCATTAAATTTTCTCCTTTGATTTGGTCGCAGAACTCCTTTCAGCTGGCGTTCTTTGCATGGACGTGGGTAAGTCTTTTTGAACAAGGTTAATTGAAACACTTGTTTCAATTGTTGGCTGATCCTGTTTGTGATAACAGTATGAGTATGGCCTTAGATCTTGCTTTAACCAAGAAACCCAAGACATTGCCATAAGAACTGCTACCGGTGCGGCAGTGCAGATTCTGTGTGGTTATGTGACATGACGTTCCTGCCAACCAGAAAAAAGAAAAATTAGGAGGAATCAAGCCATTAGGCGTGTTTCCTCTTTATTTGTCTTGTTGTAAGAGGCTTGAGAGAGCAGCACTTTCGGAGTCCGCGTCTCATCTTTCGACAACTTTTTTTAGGCACTATTCTATTGATTATGTATAAATTTTCAAGCTATCAAAGCATGTCTCCTATTGTTTGTCTAGTTGCAAGATGTTTGAGAGGGCAAAACTTTCGAAATGTGTATATTATGATAGATGATATTCAGCTTCTTCTTTTTTTTTCCTTTTGTCAGTTTGCTTGATTCAAGACACAAAATGCCCCACTTTAATGTATTAATTAGATTCTTTGAACTGCAATCTGATCAGCAATTTTTTTGAACAACAATCTAATCAGTCATTTGCTACTGATGTATGATACGCGGTGTTGATTATTGAATTGATCGATTATAATCAAGAATTAGGGCAATTTATTCACATTGGATCCTCAAGATTCATGAATAGGACAGGAAACCACATGATTCATGGTCTGCCCATCAATCACGTTGCACGAACCTACATTGGCGAGCAAGAAACTTTTCCCGTGGGAGGGACCATCATTGAATCAATCAAATGGTTTCACAAGAAAGTATGTTTTCATCTGTAAAAGTCAATAACAGCTTCATTTATGAGTGAAAGGCTTCTCTTCGCGAGGGGCAAAACTACAGCACGTTTCAGCGCGAACATGGCTCTTCCTCCATTCGAAAAACTGGCCCCATCAGCCCGTGACATCGTTGGATTATTCACGGGTAACGGTCAGAATGGTTCCGCCGGCAGAACGGAGGACAAGAACTCCTCGTGTTGGATCCGATAACCGTGGAAATGCAAGCAAAACTCCTCTTTTCATGGGGTGAAATCCATCCATGCCGAGCAGACCATAAGAATCCCGAACGGGCCTCTTACGGTGCAGCATCTCGACGTGTCAAATCTTGCGAAGGTGGGTATTCCTTGACTAGCAAGGACGGATAAGAAGAGCACACAAACGAGCTCATTGGTTCGGGGAAGGAGACGAGAACATCACCGTCCGTGACCATCGAGGACAGTTACCCGAAGCGCAATAACCCATCACATTGAACATGTGGGGAACAAGAAGAAGAGACCAAAACGATAATGGAGCACCCCCGGCTGAAATATCTTGAATTGCGAAGGTGGGAGCGAGTCTGTGCATCATAGCTTTTTCATGCGAGTATCTCACACACGACACTTCCGATGGATGACAGCAGACGTCGGCCGCGACAACGACGAGAACCAAACGAATTTGACAAACTTCGTCATCCTTCTGAAAGAATATACCCGAAGCAACGTTCTTTTCTTGCAGCTATAGTCTGAGCTCCACGAATATACCTGCCGAGTCATGGCAGTTTCATCCCTACAATTGCAATGACAGGAAAGGCGTCATAACCCTCCTTTTTTGGCCATGGCCATAGTCAAAATACCAAACAAAGATTATGCTTGAATTCACAAGGATGGCAGATACTTGAGTTCAGGCGGGCCGGACTTTCTTGCCATTGGAGCTGAGCGAAAGCGTAGCAAGCCTGTCATGATTCATGTTCGATTTCAACTTGATTTGTGAATTAGTTCAATCGACGCTTTTGGAGTACACGCGTCTTATGCATCGCGGCATGAAGTTTTAGATAAATAAAGGACTCCAGAAATATGCCAGAAAAAGTTGAGAGAGGGAGATAGACAGAGGGGCCATGTTAAGCTACACTGGTATTTGCTCGGTTTGATGTGATATATACCTCCGTTGTATAACAAGTAAGCTCAATGTCTATATGGACTAAATGATACTCCTCTAACTCTACAACTCTCTGCTAGCTACTATGGATGCCGAGCTGTACAAAGTATTTGCACCTGAACTCGGTACACTCAAGAAGGTACCGACACAACTCTGAAATTCCTCGTGTTAATTGAATACTTTCACACTGTGACTAATTGGTATCTTCAACAAGTTGCACTGTACCAGATACGTAGATGCGATCTTCGCTAGCTTTTTCCTGCTATTGTTGCAACTCCACTGAAGAACCAACTCGCGGATTGAATGAAAATGGTAGGTCTCTAATCCGTGAACCACCGCCCCAAAAAGAGGCAAGGCACAGCCCCATGATAGCCATGGCAACTACTGAACATGCTGGTGGGACGGCCTGACTGCTACCAAGAAATTGGGATGCAAGAAGGCCTGCGAGAGTGGAACTCTGCATTCCTGTGCATAAAGATATTGTCCGCCCAACTTCTTCTTCTTGCCTACAAGGAAATAAAGAGAACAAGTCTCAAATTGTTAATTGACAAAGAGGGTAATGGGAACAAAAATGAAATAAATCTCTATACAAAAGCTCTTATTTCTATCCTTGAACTCTTTCTATATATCATGCAGGACTAAACTAGTTTCTGCTGATCCTGCTTTTGATGTTACTCATGGACATTATGGCAGGATGTGTGCACAACTTCATCACAAGTCAAATATATATTAAACATGCAAAGTCAGATGAAAATCTCTGTCCATTGACAAAGATAATCTTTACAGACAAGACCAACTCACACGGTACTGTCACAACCACAGCACGAGGCTCCTACTGCATGACTACAACATCAATTCTCGTAGTTAATGAACTTTTAATTTCAGATTTTGAACCCTAATCCCGACAAAGAGATCAAAACCCCAAAGAATTTGTTGTTGTTTTTCTGGTAGATTTTCTGATCTAATCTTTAATAGTTGCGCCACATTCAAGTTACAACAAAGTAGCTGAAGCACGCAGATAACTGGCTTCTAAAGAAAAATCTCTTTCTCACAAAGAGTGATGCGCTCAATTGTTTCAAACACAAAAGCCTCTGGACGATTGTCAATTCTTCTATGCCATAACATGGTGATAAAGCTATAATAAAGTGAGGTGGAAACACCTGTTCCTTCTACATCATCGACCTTCGCTCCAGATATTTATGGGAACTATGGGAGCATATATACTACATAAAGCAGTCCATACTCCTAAAGACTCCACTCAATGTCAACACCTCTGTGATTAGCTAATAAATACAACTACTTTTCCTTTTTCACTATACAGAAAGCAAAATAGGCAGGTGCAAATTACCTCAGAGCTGGAAGTTTGGAGATCCAGTATCCTAAAGTGAAAGCCACCGCATGGAATGTCAACACTGGAAGAACCAGGCGCAAACCCTCTCTAGACAAAATCTGGCTCCGGTTAATTGCTAGAGGGCTCCCAATACACAATGAAGTGCAAACCATAGCAACCAATGGCATGACAGGTTGAAGAAAAGAAACGACTGGTTTTGCGTAGGTATTGAGCAGAAGGCCAAGAGTTATGGGGACAAGAACAACCTGATATGCAAAGCAAAAGTCCGAATCAAGTTTGTGGGCAATAAAGAGATTATCAATGTACTACTTACTTCTCCCGAGCATCACTTACCTGCAATATTGACTTGGACATGGCAACTGCATCAACTGGTACAACTGATCCAATTAGAAGGCCGGTCAGGATGGGTGTGGCAAGAACCGATGCAACAGTGGTGCAGCTGGTGAGCAGAATGCTCAAGGCCACATCACCCTTACTCAAGAAACTCGCATAGCTAGATAGCTGAGCACCAGCAACACAAGCTGTGAGGACAAAACCAGCATAAAACATGTGAGACATCCCAAATGCCTGGGCAATTAACACCCCAAGGACTGGTTTCAGTACATACTGCGCTATGAACCCGATAGATAGTGGTAAAGGTCTGCAATCAATAAAGAAACCAGATGAATAACGGCTTCTGCCAAAGTTGCAAATGAGCTAATAGACGTACTAAGCAAGATAGAATCACCTTTTAAAAGCAAGAGCAAAATCATCGATGGAAAGCCTGATTCCTATTGACAACATGATCCCACCAAGAGCGGGGGCGTACAACTCCTTGGATACCCTGTAAAAACTACATGTTATTAGACAGCTGCTACATACATAGTCTGCAATTAAGAAGCACAGCTAGTGATGCTTGACTGCATGAAACATATGCAATACCACCAAATCTAGCGAACTATGAACTGATAAAGGAGATGATAAGCCAATTAAGAAGAATATGCATTGAACAACTGCTTCAGATGCACCTTTTATCATACACATTTAAAGGCCCGATCTTTACAGTAACTCAACCTCCTCCTCTGATAAATTGCGGAACAAATTGTATCATGTTTGAAAATATCATAAAGAGACGAGACAAACCAGAGTAGTATCAGGTATGTCTTCACAAACTTACTGATACAATATTAATAGTCCCAGCAAAAGTACGATTTTTATAAAATTTCAGTGAATTTTAGAACGATAGCGAAGGGTAAATATGTATTGGTATGAAGGCACTTTTCATATGATAATTTAAGAGAAGCGTTTCTTTTTCTTTGTGCGGTAAGACCAGGACACGCATTTACCAATATTATATATTAAAGGTTCAGAAACTGCAGAGAAGAGCAGGAGAGGACCATGACCGAGGTTCGAAACGTCTTCGAATGCATAGCAATCAGACTGAAAAGTCAAGCGGTGGACTCCAGAAAGTTCCTTGCGTGAACAAGTGAAAAAAGACCAATTACCATGTAAAGGTTGCCGGCTGAGCAAGAGCAGCAACCGCCGTAGCAGCGACGACGAACGGAAGCATCGCCGACAAAACCTGAGACGAATCGGTTATATCCACTTCAGAGATCAAGTGCTGCTTTTTCCCGAACGAAAGCAACGAGATGTTGCCTTCTCGTTTCTGCAGTCCAACTCTCCCGATGAAAAATGAAGTCGAGCACGCGCGGGCGGACAAGCCGCCATTGCCGAGGGCTCTCCGTTGCTCGCGCGTCGAAGTCGAAACAGAACACGAGCAAGACGGTGAAGAAGAAGAAGAAGATGAAGAAGAGAGGGAATTCCGCCTTGCGGAGCAAGGAATCAAGGAGCGAAGTCTCGGCGGAGCAGCGGACGGAGACGACGAGAGAACTGGAACCGAGGCCATTGGTGGTATCGGCGGAGCCACCGGCGAGGCGGTGGTTTCCGGCGAGGGTTAGAGAGAGGGAAAGGACTGTTGGTGTGTGAAGAAGTGGTGCAGATAGAAGAGATAGAGTGCGTTGCGATTATTGTTTGTTTAATATCTAAGGAAAAATTATTTCTAGTTAATATCGAGAGAAAGTGACTCCTCTGTCATTATTATTTTATTTTCGGTAATCTGCTGACGTGTCGGCTCCAAACACCGTCCACCTCCTGCGGGTCGGATTTTGAGATATCATGGCGCGCTTCGATCGTCGACGATGGACGGCGAGGAGAAGCGCGTACGAATGGGTCCCACCAGACGGAGAAGTAGCTGCTGACCTCTGGCGCGTTTTGGAATGCCAAAAGATCGGTCTATTACTTTCGAGAATGGCTTTTTTTATTTATTTATAAAATTAGAAAATATATGGCCATTCAAAAAATTATGACAAATTTGATTGACTTGATTTAGAAGAAAAGATATTAGTGAATTTGATTGTCATGCTTATAATTTTTTGATATGGAGCAAGTGTTAAAAATCAATTTATTTTCGCATTTTCCATTCAAAATTATCATGATTAACAATGTTTATTTTTTTATTTAATACGTTAGTGCAGTCTATTTGTACTCTTTTTGAGACGACGGTCTTTATGAAATATGATGGACAAAATGCATTTGCATTAATTATCTAACAGCGCAACACTAGAGTTACTAAAATTGGGGAAACTAATTTGATTATAAAGTGCTATGGTAGGTGACGGATTTGGATAATCCTAAAAACTTAATTGATCGACGATAGTTTGTAATTGACCAAAAAAGATGATAGTTCCGTACCTCAAACCTTGTTGCCCCAAATATTTACTTGGGCCAGGGAACCGCCGTAATCTCCATCACAATATCTTGGGCCCTTCAAGCAATTCAGGCCCAGGCCCACTGTGCACCCCTGTAAAACCCTAATTGACTTCTCTATCTCACTCTCCGTATAAATGCCTCCATTGGCGACCCGTTCTGCTTCGGCGCTCCTCGAGCTTCTTCTTCTTCTTCTTCTTCTTCGGCCAGACTGCTTCTACGTTATCGTGTCGAGTTACTCTGGTCCTGGGGGGATTCTCAGTTCGTCTTTGTATTTATTTTCGCAATTTTAATCATGGAACGTTCCATGCGTCGTCCATAAGCAAGTCAGCTTCTTGACTGGATCTCGATCCCGTCGATCCAGGCAATTCTTACGAGAAAAAGCTTGCTATAGCAGGAGACGACCAGTACCACTCGCCTGGATCTGACCCACCTGATTTTCCAGGCCCTTTTGCTACTGGCACACATCTCTCGTTTCACACCTTCCCGTTTCTGATCTCTCGCCCGTGCTCGTCCGTCTTCATCGTTTGCCCCACGAGCGAAAGTCATCTCTCCCCTTTTTTCTTTTCGTCGAATCGGGTCTGGTGTTTTTTGTTTGCTGTCTGCAGTCTGTGTTGGGCGTCGAATGTTTCGTGGTCCTTCCTTTGCGTCCCCATGGCGTAAAGCGAAAGAGGCTGAAGGCGAAAAGCAAACGCACTCTGTCCCGAAACCATCGGAAAGATGGATGTTTCGAGGCAATTTCTTCGTTTGCGACATCAATGCTGGATCACGCTCCGACTTACTCGCCCATACGATGTTTGATTAGCGATGATCGTATCGGGCACATGGTCGGCGCACACTCTTGTCTTCTCCCTCGCGACCGAACTCGCCTAATGTCTCTGGAAAATGGAAGAAGAAGAGTCTTACGCAAAGATCACTGGTCAAAAAAGACAACGAAGTTAAACAACTTTCTTTGTGCAATGTATGTCGTCGTTCACACAGGAAAAGAAAGGGATAACGTGGACTTGCATGCAAATTTGAAGGATGCTTTTCGAGATCTTTCAGAAAACAAAAATCTGAGAAGAACAGACGAACAGAGGAAGAACGAAAGTTTCGGTATCGTGTCATCGAGTCGATGAAAGCGCTAAGGAAAAATAATGATATATATGGCGCGAACCGTACTTGTGAACTTGACTCCACAGTGGTATAAATGGACTCGGCCTCCTCCCTTCTTTCTTTCTGTTTGTAAAAGGGTGATTTAAATCACTCAATTTGATTAAGAGAGAACGATCAATGGACCTTAGCCCCTCCGAATTTGTCATAATTACATGAATAGTCAAGAAATTTAGTCCAATGTGATCTTGAATTTTAAATTTCATTTGAATGGTCCTTGAATTTTACAATAATGTGCGACATTATTTTTGAAATTTTAATTTATTTAATGTCGTAAAGTTTTTTGTATGTGTTCAATTTATTTATTGAGCTCGTTTTCTCTTAGCCAAAAGAATTGATTAAACATATATCAAAAGTTAATAAACCGCACGGCATAGATTAAAATGGACATTTTTATATAATTAGTTATTGAGCTCGTTTTCTCTTAGTCAAAAGAATTGATTAAACATATATCAAAAGTTAATAAAAATCGCACGGAATAGATTAAATTAAATATTTTTATATAATTATGGACTAAATCGAACATAACAAAAAAATTTACAATGTTTTGAATGAATTGAAAATTCATTGATGACATTTCATAATTTGTTAAAATGTCGTGATCATATTGAATAAAATAGAAATACGGAGATGCCAATTTTATATTGAGTCAGGAGTTCAGGTATTACGGCTTCTCGAGCTAAAGTTTATATAGATAATTTGTCTCGTTCTTTTCTCAAAATATCTTCCGGACCAAGGAAGACGGTGGAGGTCGTCGATGCGGCCGGACTCGCTCCCGACTCGCTCGGCTTGGCTGGCGATCAAATTAAACGACGAAAGGTTGAAGTGGCGAATCCGGCGACATCTCTTGTAGGAGCCGCCGTCCTCGTCGAGTCAATCAAGAAGGGAGCTGATCCAGAGGAGGCTAAATTCGAGTCTGAGTCTGAAGAGGAAGCACGGAAATGGCGCGTTGGGCTTTTGCCGCGTCTTCAATGGCAGCGGTTGCTCTCTGTAGGAGGAGGACCCACAGATTCAAGAACCTCTTCCCCATTTCTCTCCCCCATGTTCCTCTCCGCCATTTTCACTCTCCCAGGTCTCTCTCTTTCTCTCTCTCTCTCTCTCTCTCGCCTGGAATTTGTAATCCAAGTTTGTTTTTGTCTCCTTCGCTTCCGGTTCTCTCGTCTTTCCACGAAATTGCGCCCGTAGTTTCCACAAGATTCGACCTTTGTCCGTTCCTGTGCTTTGTTTGGGGCAGCTGTCATTTGGGTTACTAGCGTAAGAAGCAGTGATTGGTCTTGGTCGTGAGTCGTTTTTTTTTTTTTTTTTTGTAGTTGGCGCAATCGCGGCTCGTGTTTTGGCAGGAGAGTCGAGTCTCGTGTGGTTAGACTTCGAATGGATTCTAAAGACGTCATTTTACTTCGTAAGATAATTTGTTCCTGTTTCGTGTCCGTTCCAGAGCCGCGAAATGGTGTGCCTTCCGCGAAATGTTGCTAGGCTCTGTTCTAATTCCAGTTAGAGATCCCTTTGTAATTCTAATGTGGGCTGCGAAGACTACTGGATACTCAAGTGTTAGGAATGGTTTTCTCGGACATTCGCATCATGTTCGTCTGTCTCGTGATTGCAAAGTCTCTTATGCTAATGTATTGGATAGCATCACTGTGCTTTCTCCTGGATGATATTAAAAGTATCTATGCCTGATTGCTAAAATGTTTCTAGCTCGACTCTCTGATTGAACTGAGTTCAATCCAAAAATGAGTATTGCGTGAATGCTATCCCTCACTGCTGTAGCTTGGATGATGTACTATTCAAGGTTTTCAGACAGAAACTCGATATTCGGCTTCTTGGTGATGCAAAAAGGCTGTCCTTGGCTGGGTGTCTACAAGCTCATTGTCGTCCATTATCAAATGTGGTGGGCAAAGTTGTAGAGCTGCCAAACCATTCTGAAAGCAGTGGCAAGGTAGATGGACAGGGTGAAACTAAATTGAGGAGGAAAAAGCCGAAGGGGAAAAGAGCTGTTGTCAGGTGGCTTAAATTTTTTAGATGGAAGAAGAAGAAAGAATATGGAAGGATGACAGCAGAAGAGAAGATTTTATTCAAGCTCAGAAAGGTATACTATTTACCACTTGATGATTTGAGTAATCCAAGGAATTTGCAAATGAGATTAGCAGGCCAACTTTCCACTGTTTTGTCTCTTCGTCTTACATATGTTAGCTTCTAGGTACTTGCTTTTTGATGATCTAGAAAGTGTGTCACATTCCCTGGGATCTTGAAAAGAATGCTTGTGTGATATGATATAGATAAAAGTTGTGGAGTTTGTTGAGAAGGATGAATTGTGAAAAGATAGATCCTGGATATTTCAAGTAGTTTTTCAGCTTATTGTTAGGAAAATAAAACAAAGTTATAAGGTCATGATACTGTTGTGACTTGTCAAAAGCAGAAAGATCTATTAGATTTCAGGTCATTTAGGGGAGAGAGGCAGGACAGAGATATTGCTCAAGAATCCATTAAAGAATTCCATGTATTATGGAAAACCAAAAGGAAGTGCTAATAGTTGTTGGTCAGAAGTATAGTCTTCTTTAGCTCAGGACTGTAACATGAATATGGAGACCATGTCACTAAGGGATTTTAAGAGCCCATCATTTGCACGTGGATATCCTATCTATCGACCCTTCCTTCCCTTCTTGTGACCAGCTGTCTTAGTGGGTTGTTTTTTTCTTGTGAGTAGGAACCTTTGGTGGTAGTAGTGGCATGATTAAGAGTTGAATTACTAATCACTTGTCGAGAGATGAAGTAGAATTGTTCCAGTTCCTGAGCCAGTTTGATTTCTTCTCTCGCCTTTCTAAGAATACATCATTCTCCTTTACAGGCTCGAAAGAAAGAGGAGAGGCTTGTCGAAGGTTTGAAAAAGATTGAACCTGCAGAATCATCTGAACCAACCCATGATCCTGAGATATTGACTCCGGAAGAGCACTTCTTCTTTCTGAAGATGGGCCTTAAGTGCAAGAATTATGTGCCAGTTGGGCGAAGGGGAATATACCAAGGTGTAATACTTAACATGCACTTGCATTGGAAGAAGCACCAGACGGTGAAAGTGGTGGTGAAAACCTTCTCGCCAGAGGAGGTTAAGGAGATTGCTGCTGAACTTGCTAGATTGACCGGAGGGATAGTTCTTGACATTCATGAGGAAAACACTATAATTATGTATCGAGGGAAGAATTATTGTCAACCACCAACAGAAATAATGTCGCCTAGAATCACTTTGTCGAGGAGGAAGGTCATCCTCTCTCTCTCTCTCTCTCTCATAAATTGAATCTGTCTATTAAGTTCAAGTTGGGTAAACCATCGGTTTTGATTAAGTGATCAAATCTGTTACTGCTTTTTAATTCATCTTTAGGATTTAACAGATATAATGTAGACAAGATTATAATACTTTTAAAAAATTTGTGGAGTCTAAACTATTGTTTTGGATTGGTTATAGTTAGCATAACTTAGAAAACAGAAAGAACATTTTCGGGGCAGTCTTAAGTTCATTTCCAACATCCATTACTTTGTATTCTGACATTCTTGGTCAAGCAAATGTATGTTTCGGTTCTTAATCTCTATTTGCTGGAAAAAAGGTCCAATTTGGGGCTTGTTTAACTTGTTTCATGTACTATATTTTGTATCATGTGCGTATAGATATATTGATTAGTGTCCGCAAGAAGTGCTCTTCTTTGCTGAATTTGCTTTAAAAAAAAAAAAGAGACTTTTCTCGTTTGCTTGAATTGTATTATATAGGGTACAAAAATTCATCTTGGAAGCATCATGGTTCATTTTTTTGGAATTACAAAGATGCTTATATGTTTGTTCATTCCGTAAAGTTATTTCTTTTGTCATCAGGCACTGGATAAATCCAAATACAGGGACGGTTTAAGAGCAGTTAGAAAGTATATTCCAAGACTTGAACAGGATCTTGAGTTGCTTCAAGCACAGGCTCAAAACAAAGTTGAGGATAAAAATGAGGCAGTTGGGAAAATCCAGACAACAGATATTGGAGGCACATCTTCCACAGGCGAATCAAAATTGCACCTGGCAAATTCCAAGAAGCTGAAAGAAATTTTGGGCGGAAATGATGAATCGATTGATGATAACTCTAACATGGATTTGGGCTTAGAATCAGATTCTGAAGATTTATCTGATATTTTTGAGACTGAAACTGAGGCTGATTCTGAGGAAAATGGAGAAGACGACCTGTTTCTGGACATATTCGATAAGTTTCCTGTGGAAACTGCCAGAGAGTCTGAGGATTTTGAGGATCACTTGCGTCAAATATCCGTGGATACAAGAAACGCGAAACCAGCAGGAAAAGATGCCGACTCTCCAGACCTTGATGAGGTCGACAGGTTGTTTCTGCGTGCAGCTGCGCTGTTGAAGAAAAGGAGAAAATAAATTTAATTAATAAAGCCTTCAGTATAAATGCTAAAAAAGCATCCTACGCCGCACTTCAAATGCTAGCTGTCTGGTATGGTCAAAAGATGCATATCTAAGGTTGGCTGTAAGCTTTGGTTGAGGGGCACTTAAAGTTGGATACGTCTGCATGCTTCTCGTTGCTGTTCTGCAAACAGAACTGGTAATGGCATATATTGATAGGTATTGACCTTTGTTCCTTGAAGCTGTAAGTGTTGAGCTTTTACGGTGAGGTTTAGGAGAGAATGACGCTGGAGGCTTTGCTGTTCGGTTCTGCTTTTCCTTGTGTGCTTTGCCAAGCCACTCCGGGGAAGCACATCTCGAAATTCAAAACTTCAATGGCAAACTGAAGCATGGCGGGCTACCAATTGTCTTTCGGCGATGGGTCTGCCTCAGACTATTTGTATGGAGGAACCGGACTGAAATGAGAACTTGCTGATTGAAGTGCAATCATTTTATTCTCTCCTTTTTTCGCTGCTTATGTACGTAGCATTGTGAGGAGGAACTTCTGTCTTTACCGTTGCATTTCGCTTTCAGATTTCTTTGGAAGTTGCTCTCGGTATCAAGCAGCCCCATTGAGGTTTGTCTGAGATAATCCTGTTGGAGCAGTGGAGCTGCCACAACCAGCATCTGTTAGAACTCGTATGCAGACGAATTTAGCGGCGTTGTCTAATGTCAGGACCATTGGTGTTTCTTTTATGGAGGATGAGAGGTTTCTCCTCCTGAGAGGGTTGAAGTTGGACCACCCAGATAAATTATAAGATCTTATCTTACTTCAAATAGGAAACAAAATCAAGTACTTGATCAATCTCATTATGTTCCTTCCGGATAATAATAATTGACAAGGAATAGTCCATACAAATCTAGTAGACTAAGAATAAAGATTCATTCTGATTTCACGGAAAAATGAGGAGTTAAAAGAATTTGTCCCACAGGTGAAGATAATTAGAGAATTTTTCATGCAATTATGGCCCCAGAAATTTTGTAGTCTTGACCCGTTTTCCCCATTGGATAATTCACTTCAATCGGCTGATGACGGACAGGTATTAAAATAATTCGTTATCACATGATCTTTTTAACTCAAAATGATAGAAAAAGACACAGTTTACTCTTTTTTAATTTTTTCCCCAGAAAACGTACTAATGTGAGTAAAGAAATATAAAACAGGTTTCCAATGCCTTCTCCGCTGAAGACGATAATTTTCTTTTCTTTTCTCCGCGTGTTTTGAGGTCGTCTTAGAACAGAGCTTCGCAACTCGCTCTCGCAGCCTCGCAAAAGGATTGGGGTCCCTGCACTTCAAGTAAAAGCTCGTAAATTTTTTGCTCCTACTTCTGGTCTTAAGTTATTGCTCCTGCACACATCCTGATTCATTGCACGTCTAGTGGTCTTCAGCTTCTTG
Organism: Melaleuca quinquenervia; assembly: GCA_030064385.1. Taxonomy (NCBI): domain Eukaryota; kingdom Viridiplantae; phylum Streptophyta; class Magnoliopsida; order Myrtales; family Myrtaceae; genus Melaleuca; species Melaleuca quinquenervia. Next base: position 3,434,628 of record CM057728.1, on the reverse strand, counting down.
TCTTCTTTTAATGGCTGTAATTACTTGCGAGAACTCACAAATTAGGATGCTTTTGCAGTTCTCTAGGTTCTTTGCTATTTGGCCTGGTGAACTTCGTTCTTGGTTTTTTTGTTTAATCCTTTATTTCTTGTTTCTGGGGAAACTTAATGAGTGATAGCAAAAACTGGGATTGGATCCTGGGGGGCTTCTTGTCTATTGTTTCTGTTTCCTCGTCGCAGAAGTTCCATATTTGGCTGCGTCTGATGACCATAAGACAATCTTTTTTAGTTGAATCCAGATCAACTTTTTTATGGGTTGGTTGTATTCGTGGATTGCATATGCGTTAAACTGCCAGAATCCTGTCCAATGATCGAGTGTTGACTATTTCGGCCAAACATATGCGCGCAAGAATCAGGTGTCATTTTGCGCTTCTTTCATTGTCGGTTCGATCTTTGTCTAATGCGAATTAGTATGGTATCTTTGCCTTATTCATCAGTACTAATTTGAAGAAAACCAGCTTCCTTAGGTCCCTCCTCTATTTCTCTCTCTGGGTCCTAGTTGATGGGATGTATTTTTTCTTTAACTTCTAGTAGTGTCTTGTTGTTTGATATGTCTAGGGAAAAAGAAGAAGTATCAAGGTTCAGGTAATAATCTTGTTTTCTTTAGTATGGCAGTGGATGGACAGCCATCTGTGCTTGAGGATGGGGATGCAATAGAGTGTTCAAGCGGAAAAGAAACACCAAATGAAGGGAGTTCTGATATGGAGCCACATGTTGGTATGGAGTTTGAATCTGAGGAAGCTGCAAAAGTTTTTTATGACACTTATGCCACACACATAGGGTTCATTATGCGTGTTGATGCGTTCCGAAGATCAATGCGTGACGGAAAGGTTGTATGGCGTCGGCTTGTCTGTAATAAAGAAGGTTTCCGAAAGTCAAGGCTTCGGAGAAGTGAAAACAGAAAACCGAGAGCTATCACAAGAGAAGGCTGTAAGGCAATGATTGTGGTCAAGAAAGATAAAACTGGAAAATGGGTGGTCACAAAATTTATAAAGGAGCATAGCCATCCACTGGTTGCTGCTCCAGCAAATAGCCGTCGGAGTGTCCTCTCTCAAACACCGGTAAGTGCTCTCATTTTCCATACCTTCACATTCGCTCTTGCCTTTGTACAAACAAATAAATGCCTGTCATTAGACACGATATGAATAGATAGATTTAAATAAAGTCTAAGATTGCCTGGTCCTCCCTTGCTTCTGCCTTTCTCTAGCAACTGATTTTTTTGCTTCTTAACTGGCTGAATTACCATTAGGTATTCTCAAGCAGTGGACTAAATAGGATTTAACATAACATGGTATTCACCAAGAGCTTTTTCTATTGTCCTTACACTGACAGATAAGTGTACCCTGATATACTCTTACGCTAGTACATTTAATGGTAGCTTGTTAGTTGTCCTTTCTGCTTCCTAATCGAGGAATCAGATTCGATAATTTCAAGAGCCTGCAGATAGCTGCTCCTGTGCCAAAATGAAGCTAATGTTTGCATTTCTTTTAATGAAATAGCAGTAAGGCTTAGGATACTGTTAAGATCTGTGAACATTTAGACTCGTGATGCATTTCTATCAAGTCTTTTATGCTCTGCTTGTCCTAAATCCTGGCTATTTGGAGGCCCAGATATCACCTGTGGTCATATCCAACAATCCGGAGAAGTGCATATATCTCAAGCATTAATGAGTTTGATGCCATTCTGAAAATGAACAGTAGAAGTTTAGCATGCCTATGATGATACTTATCTCGGTGGCTATTGAAATGGTTTCTTGTTGCTTTTCCATAGGGATTAAATGTAAGATGGATGTGGAAAGGCATATTTTTCTGGAGAGACCGTGTGTATCTAAGAAGGTTTCGGGTTCAAATGGGGTGAAAAGAGAGCCATTCAGTTGTCTCATCTGATCGCTAGTCTGTTGTTAAGAAGTAATACTTATCTCAGTGGCTATTGAAATGGTTTCTTGTTTCTTTTCCATAGGGATTAAATGTAAGATGGACATGGAAAGGTATATTTTTCTGGAGAGACCATGTGTATCTAAGAAGGTTTTGGGTTCAAATGGGGTGAAAAGAGAGTCATTCAGTTGTCTCATCTGATCGTTAGCCTGTTGTTAAGAAGTAATTTGCATTCTTATGCAAAACTTTACCTTTTCCTCCGGGCGGTTTGTCACACTTACCTGGCTGCGATGGCATTTGCTTTGTCTTTCTAAAGTAAGGAGTTCACCACAATCACCCCTTTGAAAATGGGTTTCTTACAGAAGCAACTATCTTCTAGTCTTTTTTTTCTTTACCAGAAAAAGAACTGTCTTCTAGTTTTTTAATCCTTCTACTAGGCATCACAACATGTATAGAAAGGAAAATAACTTTTACCAATAAAAGACAGGATTACCTTTGAGAGTAGCTCCACTTTGCTCTGGAGTAATAAGCACGAGCTGCTGGGGTCTTGATCACTGAGGTATTGGTTGCCTCAGAACCACGACAACATGATTCTCATTTTATTATTAAGATGTTAAACTAGTATAGAAAATCAAGAGGAATGCCCATCTCAAATGAGGGTAGGTCATGTAAAAATGTGCTTCATTTGGCCATGCCTCCTTTAAGTACCCTTGTGGTGACTTGATCCTTTGTTTCTACTACCAAGCATGTGGAGGCTTTCTGTTGTTCTGGTATGATAAAAGAAATTCTGGTATTTCAAGTCAGCTGAGGTTTGATCTTTTCCGGGAAAAACTTAACGTCACGCCTGGGACTTGCCATTCTGAGGTGTGACTTGCCATTCTGATTTGGCGGTGCATTTCTTTGATCGCTGGACAGCTAATTGTCCTAAATCTGTCTGACGCTGAATTTCATGTACTGCGACATTTCAGGATGAGAAAGATGTTAAAATTCGGGAGTTGACTGCTGAGCTACAGCGTGAGCGGAAGAGATCTGCCGCTTATCTAGGGCAGCTTGAAATGGTTTTGCGGGATATGGAAGAGCATTCGGGCCACCTATCGAAAAACATTGAAGATATAGTTAAAAGTTTGAGAGAAACTGAGTCGAGGAGAGCTCCTGCCAGTAGTAGCCAATAGCCACACCAGTCACTTGCAACTGTACTATTCTTGTTCGCGTATTTCTTTTTCCCCTTCGATTGCAGATTAGTTGCAGGATGGGTTGAATCTTGTAAAAATAAGGGAGGGAATTAGTTAGTAGTGAGGTTAACATAGCTAACATGTAATTGATGTAGAAGATAGAAGGGCTACTATTGGCTTGACCGATCGTGCTTGTTAGGACTTTTCGAATACTTCCTTATGATTTCATCAATCCATTCATAAATATACATAGCATCACTCTGCATCGTGAAACAGAAGACAACCCTGCTCGAGTCACATCTTCAGAATCAAAATTTCCCAAGAATTGCTTATGCAAAAGAAATTGTGTATGAGCCAAGCCGCATGTCACTTGAGAAGCACGAAGGACTCAAGAAGAGCTAGAAATTTGCGTCGACCTCACATTATAAACACTAAAAATCTACTTTCAAGTGCTTCAAAACGTTCTCACTCGTCAATGGAGAAAAGCATACACGGCGGTGGAAATATAAGCCACCAGAGCGGATGACACTAGCACGACCAGCGCCGACGTCGCGCGGACGGCTGACTTGCTCCCGCAGGAAAGCATCCCGAGCCTAATCTCTATCACGCAGATCATCGACAGCACCAGGAACAGGCAGCCCATGACCGACCCAACGGCCGAGCTGACCATCCCGAACCGTAGGACCTTGATGTTGATGTGGGCCCTTATGGCCTCCTCCACGTCCTTGCTGTTGAGGAGGTTGATGGCGAGCTTGAGACCCTGGGCGACGAGGGAGGAGAAGAGGAAGAAGCTAAAGGAGACGACCTCGAAGACCAGGAGCTTCTTGTAGACGTCGATGCGGGCGTCGCAGGTGCCGGGGTTCTCGAGGCTGTGCTGGTCTGGGGTGGCGAGGGAGAGCCCCACGAAGACGGCGATGGTGAAGAGGGAGTTCACGTTCACGAGGCCGTCGAGGGCGGTCACCTGGATGCTCGTGGTGCCGTCGGAGGAGGAGGAGAGGGCTCTTGCGCCGTTCTCCCCGTAGTAGTCCTTTGGGTACGTCTCGGATCTGCAATAAAACAGGAGAGAGAACGTTAACTGCCGCCCCCGGGGAGAGAGAGAGAGAGAGAGAGAGAGAGAGAGAGAGAGAAGAGAGTTACTCATCCATGGATGGATCTTAGAATGCTGGTGAAGATACGGGGGCTAATGCTTCCGACTGTCTGCCACAGCACGCGAGAGAGAGAGAGAGAGAGAGAGAGAGAGAGAGAGAGAGAGAGAGAGAGAGAGGAGGGTGATCTGCTGTTATCTTCCTTTCTTCTTCCCTGGAATGGTGATTGCTTGCAGGGTTTGGGTCGAAGTTTCTTCGAAGAGAGAGCGAGAGAGAGGGAGAGAGAGAGATGCTTTCGAGCTGTGGTCCATCTACTTTTTGCCTTCCTTTATTCTGGGCGGCGGGTGAATGAGAAATGAAGGGAAGGTATTGGTCGCCATCCTCTGTCGTTACCATCGTGTTCGTAGGTTGCTGTCGTTACTATCGATGGCCCCTGGACCTGCCGGGCCCATTTGGAGAAAGGGCCGTTAACCCGGGCCATTGGCCGGGCTCTAGCCAAGGTGGGCTGGGCTTTCCAAGGTCCCGGGACTAATGGGCCGAATCTTGGATGGCCCATTCTTTTTTCACAGTCCAGCCACATCATTTATAAGGATTAATCTACAAAAATGTTAAACCCTCCTCCTTTCCCAAGCTTGGAGATCCGATTGACTAAACCAGCAGTAGCATCCAACCCATTTCCCAGATGGCTCGCCAGCTTCAAAAGGACCTTCTTCTGGCGGCGGTCGAATGTTAAGAAGATGTTTGACATCCGCGGACCGCCCCGGCGGCGAGAAGGAGGCCGCCTACACGGCTTGGTGCCGCGAAATTATCCTTAACATCTAGTGGCGAAGCAGGCCGTCAAGCTTAAAGGGAAGTCCGCCGCCGCCTCTCCTGAGTGGGCCACTGAGATTTGTACGTTCCTCCTTTGTTTGAATCCTAAAGTCGAGCAGATGCATTTGTATGTATCCTCGTGATTACAAAAAAGTGCTTTTGTTGGTCGGTTCAGTACTCTTGTGTTCTTTATTTACTAAAGTGTAATTTATTTTGTTGAGATTGTACTTATCTTAGTCGGATTCTTGTCAATTCGTATTTCGATTGTCGCCATTTGCATGGCGTCACTGGATTTTGTTGCGTTTTTTTTTTTTTCCATATACGTCCAATTATTCCTACTTGGAACTTGCCATTAAAAAAAAGATTAACCATAAAGTGGGAATAATTTATCCTATTGACATTTTTCTTGATTTTCTTTTCCCTGTTCAATTGAAATTTTAAGTAGTTTAAAAAATATAAAGGAGAAATTAAAGATCAACCCCGAGAATAAGGTGCCCAGGCCTAACACGTGGGCCAGCACAACGCGTCGTTGTCATGGGCGTGCCAGCCCATGCATGGGGTTTCCCGTGCTACGGTTGGCCCGTCACCTGAAAGTGACGGTCAAGATCATTGCTGATCGTAATAAGAGTCTATATATATAGTTTTTTTTTTGTTAAGATGCGCTCTCCTCTCTTGTTATAATACTTGAAATTCACAAGTTTCTTCTTGTATCCCAATGATCGCTGCATCGGACGGTTATGATTCCTTAATACTTCGATATCAAGCACATCGCCCTACTTATGAAGAGAGGAGATTAACATCCCATATATTAAATAAGCAATTAATAACAATATTCGTGTGAATTAATTTTGCAGAGCTATTACGCGAAACTACTAAAAACGTAATTGGACATGATGGTGGTTAAGTCCCACAATGATTGAGGATCCACAGATTTGTGGTAGGATATGTTAAAAAGGGCAATTCAAAACAAGTTCTTCAAAATTGTTTGGCAAGACAACATGGTTTAAACTAATAGAGAGAGTGTTCAGGAACGGGAAGGAAAGGAAATCTTTGTTCTCATCTGACGGAAGGAAAGCTCTTCACAATCACGCATCTTCGGAGTTTAAAACCAGTGGCTACAACAATGTGAACGGGAGAATTGTATAATTAATCATAAGATTTGGATTCGCATCTAAACCTTTCCGTTGAATTAATATAATCCTCGCGGTGGAGCCTGGCTGGATTTGTCATCTTTTGTGCCACGGGCAGCGACGTGAATGAAAGGACGTTGTATTTCTTCTGATTTTTCTTCCTTCCTTCCTTTCTTTTTTCCTGCCCTTCTTTTACTGTTCCTCGTCTTCAAGCTCGCAATTGCTCGGCCAAGGCTCCTCCTGTACTCATCCATTGACCCTTGGTCGACCTTCAGCAGCCACCGTCATCGTCCCCGGCAGCTTCGTCTCCCACCTTGAAGCTATATTGTCAAGTCAAGATCCACCGCTGAACCGCAGGTCGCCAAACCATCTGATGCTGCCGAAACCACAGCTCACGAGCTGCTCATGCGATAGCATGAACCGCGACTCGCCATTACCCTGAGAGCACCCCCATATCGTTCTGTGGAGTAATAAGGGCGAGCTGCTGGAGAGTTGGTCACTTAGGTTTTGGTTGTCTCGGAACCATGACAGCATGATCCTGATTTCTTTTGATAATTAAACGGGTTCCGTCTCGCGATGATAAACTAGAACTTATAAGTTGACAGGAACGCTCATCTCAAGCGAGGGTAACTGGTCATGTTGAAGGCACCGAATGAGCTTCATTTGGCCATGCTTCCTTGTTTAGGAATCCTTATGGTGACTGGATCCTTTCTTTCTACGACCGAACATGCAGCGGTTTCTGTCGTTTCGGTAGGCGACTGATTATCTGGAGCTGCTCGAAATGGCTTTGCGGGATATGGAAGAGCATTCGGGCTACCTATCGAGAAACATCGAAGACATTGTCGAAAGTGCGAGAGAGATCGACTCAAAGGGGAGCTCCCGTCGGCGGTAGCCAATAGTCACATCTGACGTGTCACTCTCTGCAGTAATCTCGATCATGTCTTTTTCCCCTTTTAGGTCGAGGATTAATTAACAGCGGGATGGGTTGGAATCTTTGCAAAACTAGGGGAAATAGTTAACGGTTGGACTAACGTGGCCGACTTAGAAGATGGAACGGCCACGATCAGCTTGATCGATTGTGCTTTTTTAGGATCTTTTTTGAATACTTGCTCATAATTTCATCAACCCCTCATCGTTATGAATATAATAACATCATTCTGCATTGCGGAACAGAATACCTCAATCAGAACCTTGCTCGAGTCTGCTTCTTCAGAATCAAAACTTCTCATGACATGCTTATGCAAAAATGAAAAATCAAACATGTACCAAGCTGGATTTCACTTAAGAAGCACGAGGGACTGAAGAGAGCTGGAAATTCGCTTCAACTTGTCACTATAAACGCTCAAGAGTTTACTTTGTGTTGCTTAGAAACGCTGGGGCACGCTCTTTAATGCAGAAAAGCATACACCGCAGTGGAAAGATAAAACGTCAGAGCCGTCGTCACGAGCAGGACCAGAGCAACCACCGCGCGGATCGCTGGCTTGCTCCCGCAGGACATCATCCCGAGCCTAATCTGGATCACGTTGATCATCGACAGCATCAAGAACAGGCAGCCCATGACCGACCCGAAGGCCGATCCCAGCATCCCGAACCTCAGGACCCTGGCGTTGATGTAGGCCTTGAGGTCCTCGTGCACGTCGTTGCTGTTGAGGAGGTTGATGGCGAGCTTAAGGCCCTGGGCGACGAGGGAGGAGAAGAGGAAGAAGCTAAAGGAGACGACCTCGAAGACAAGGAGCTTTTTGAGGACGTCGACGCCGGCGTCGCAGGTGCCGGGCTTCTCGAGGCTGTGCTGGTCTGGGGTGGCGAGGGAGAGCCCCACGAAGACAGCGACGGTGAAGAGGGAGTTCACGTTCACGATGCCGTCTAGGGCGGTTATATGGACGCTCGTGGTGTCGGGGGCGGGGCTTGGGGCGGAGGGGCGAGGGGAGGAGGGCCGTGGGGGGGAGGGGCGTGGAGGGGAGGGGCTTCTCGTGGTGTTCTCCGGGTTATTGTCCTTCGGTTGTGCCTCGGTGTTCTCCGGGTTGTTGTCCTTCGGGTATGTCTCGGTGTTCTCCGGGTAGTAGTTATTCGGGTATGCCCCGAATCTGTAAGTGTTTTCCGGGTAGTAGTCCCTCGGGTATGCCCCGTATCTGTAAGTGTTCTCCGGGTAGTAGTTATTCGGGTATGCCTCGAATCTGCAAGTGTTCTCCGGGTAGTAGTTCCTCGGGTATGCCTCGAATCTGCAAGCAAATGGAAGAGGGAACGTTAAATCCTGAGAGAGAGCGAGAGAGAGAGGGAGAAAGAGGGAGGGGTAGATACTCGTCCATGGATGAATCTTGAAAATGCGGGTGAAGATACGAGGGGCTTATGCTCTGGACTGTCTGCTTCAGGGAGAGAGAGAGAAGAGTGTGATGCACTGTTATCTTTCTTGCTTCTCGGAGTGAGATTTAATGGTGATTGCTTGCAGGGTTTTGCATCGAAGCTTCTTGAGAGAGAGAGAGAGAGAGAGAGAGAGAGAGAGACGCTTTCGCGTGTGGGTCAATTTACTTGTTATTTTAGTGTGGGTAGGTGAGTGGGAGGAAAATAAGAAGGATGTCCGGACACGGAAAACAGGTGGAGTGCACCATATGTAAGTGTCAGCGTTCGTCATAACCATCATACTCGTGGGCTACTGCCGTCATTTCATTGACAATGCCCACTGGACGTGCCTGGCCCATTTGGAGAAGGGGCCGTTCACCGGGGCCAGTACCAAGCTCTAACAGGGATGGTCTGGGCTGGGCTTTGGCCCAGGTAGTTGGTCCAAATGAGCCCGCCCATGCAACAGTGTGATGTTCGGCAACATTAATTGAAAAATAAAACTAGAATGAACTTCTACAAGATTCAACGCCGCCTCCTCCTCTTTATTTTCACGATCATGCACTTCTCCTTACTTCTAAAAAAGTTGCAATCTCTGTAAAGGTATTCTTTCGAGCTTGGAATTCACAATTGACCTGAACCAGCAGCAATAGCCGACCGATTTCTCAGATGGCTCGCCTCCAAAGAAAGTTTTTTGGTGAGGGTTGACCTCCATCGACACACTCCGGCGGGGGTTGATAGCCTTGCACCGCCACAGATCTGTGGTTGCATGAGGCAGGCCGCACTGAAAATTTGTCACAGCCGTGATACTGTAATTCGTTGGGTTCGTCATATCCGATCCCTAATGATGAGCTCCTTTAGATGAACAAGTGATGATCTTGACCGAAAAGCTAAGGAATAAAAGGAAGAGCGCATGAAATGAAATGAAATAGTTCGACGAAAATGAAATACAAAGGGGAAAAGAAGAAGAAGAAGCACGGATTAGTTTGTTATTTTCTATTTCTTTTACGAATAGGACGAGCAAGTCAAATCAAAAGAGGTGATCACTTGTCAAGAGTGTAATTTAGGCGAGTGGCTCGGTTATTCCTGTATAATTAAAGAGGTGATTGATTCCATAAAAGATGATATCAATGAATTAAAACTCATTGGATTTCGAATTTTGTTGGATCATCAACATTTTATGCTAGCTCAAAGTTCTTTAAGCGCGGTTAAATTACATATGAATGCACAAGGACCTCTCCATCTGGACGTCCATATTTCGTAGCACTTCCAATCTCCAGTTTAAAGGTTTCGTTTGTTCATAGAAAATGAATGATTTGGAAAACGTATTTTGAAGGATGACTGCTTGTATTGCTCACAGAAATAAATAAACAAAAAAAAGTTTTGTCTTCCACAACTATTTTAGATATACATTGTTGTCTATAATAAAATATTTTCTAATAATTAATCATTCCAAACGATATAAATGATCGTTTTATTTTAAAAAAATTCTCAAAATAATTTATTTTTCTTGAAATAAATGGAGGCAAAGCTGCATAACTCTTTTCTTCCACCTCATTCATTAAACCAAAACGAATAGCAGCTTATTTGTAACGGGTAAAGAAAAGCCTCATGTCTCTAAAAATACGTCTTTACAAATAATTCATTTGTTCTTGCTAATGGCTATATCAAGCTCTTGAAGATTACACAAAAAAAAAAAAAATTCTAGTTGATATATTGATGAAGCCTTGCCTCGCCAAATTGCTTAGATTAGATTAATGTTTGTTGCAACTGAGCCTTACTCTAATGGAAGGAAAAGATTGTTTATTGCTTCTATTTCTGTCTGAGGAATTCAAGTCAAGGTGGATATTTGTTGAGTATGTCTTCAATTATATCTGGGTATTCAATTGGAATTGAAATTCTTGGCAACCAAACTTGAGAAAAAAATTGGAGGTTTAGTATTGGCAGTGGAGGGCTTGGGCTGTAGCCCATCAGTATAAATATTGTTTTCCTCAGGTTATTAGGTTCCAGAAGAAGTAGAGCCAGAAAGAGTTTTAAAAACCCTTTTGTAATCTTTGAATTTTTATTGTAGATTTTATTTCTCATTTCCTCATGATTTTTCTGTAAAGGGTTTTCCATGTATATCTACGCACTTTCTTTATTCTTCTCGGTTTTAATTTCGTTGCAATTTCCACATCTTGTCATAAAGAAAGAGTGATGACTCTACGCAAGACAGGGATGGTGAAGGAATTGGGCATGAAGGAGGGCTTTGACGCCCTGAAAATTGATGGTTTGTGTCGGGGTGTTTTCGACGATTGACGATATTAGGTTTTGTATCCACCTAAAGTGTGGAAATTGAGTGGCACTCTGGTAAATCTTATTATAATTGGTGGCTGTGGGATTTCAACACCGGATGAGACTTGGCAATCGAATTCAATTTTTTTTTTCCTTAGGAATTCTATTTCATGGTCAATGTAATTTACTATGGTTTCTAATCGCGCCTCCTAGGGTTTTCATCATCACATTTGAAAAATTGAAAATTGCAACCGTCCAAAGATGGATGAGATTTATTACATTCTAAATCCAACGATAAAGGATTCTACGAACATAGTACCTCTCAAGGGACCATCGAATCAATCCCATATAAATTATGTGTTCCGCAAATAATTTCTAAACTTATCACTAAATCTATCGACGGCTACGGAGATGGGGCATGTAGCAAAAATAAATCCTAGAGTAGTGAACTTTCAAAAGCTACACAGCAAGCCGGTAGCCAAGTAAACTTTTTGACTAGTTATAATTTATATTCAATGGTTCCGCACACAACACACAACACGAGACATTTTTTATTCTTCCCACATTTAAGTGTTGGATCTATAGTTTCGATTAGTTCACACGATGCACGTTACTTGTCCCATGTCAAGCGTATCGAATAAGACATGATTCCTAGCACGAGGACGATGGCTCTTATTCAAAGTCATCAGTGGGGCAATCGGCAAGCTTCCGCTTCAATACTCCGGTAGGTTTTGCACGAACAAATCCCATCACAATGCCGAAAGAAAAACAAAGGAGGAGGAGAAATATCACTGGTGCCCTCAACGAAATCTCCGTCTACCACCACGTAAAGTTTTCCAACCGATGGAAACCCTTTCTGGCGGGCAAGTTTGATCGATAGGTGGAGCTTGCATCAGAGTTGAATCTCTCGTAATTTCCCATGAAATCTCATCTGAATGACGCTGTATACCATAATCTCCAAGAAAATTTCCTCTGCATAAGAGTCCTCACCTCACATTCACGTAGTTCAGTCGTTGGCCGCTAAAGACAAAGCTCTCATAAGTGATTGAATTTCAAAGATGAAAAGACCCTTGATAGCGTTGTTCGTGAGACCAACAAATTGGTTATGGTGCATTAAAATGTCTTCCATTCCTTTGCGGTCAAGTTAAGCCGGTTTGAATCGGTGATGTGGGATCAAGATGTTGAAAGATTATCAGAATCTAAGCATCAACCATGCGTAGTAACAGCTAAAATAAAGAGAAGATGCTGTCGATAACAATGTATTATTTAAATGATGGATTCCTAGCACCAATAGGGTAATACCAGCTATGTAGTCGAATTATTGATCCCATCTTAACCACTGGCATCATTTCATCAATCAAGTGGCCTTCGCTATGAGCTCCAACCATTTGAAAGAGACTCTAAAATGAAAAATAAAATCAGCACATTTTTACATAAATAGTTCTTATTGTCGAATTCAATCTAAAACAAATGTTAGATACTAGACATCCACATTGGCATTTTTCGGTATAAAGTCGCTGGAAACACTAAAATTGTTCACATTTCAAAAGGTTTAGGATTGAATTGGCCAAAAAAAAAAACGGTCTAGATTAAATCAGCAAAGTTTCAAAAGATTTATGACTTTTTGGATAATTGTCCTGAATTAGTTAGACACAAGCCTCACAATCACTATCCAATAGGACAATGTTGCTGGTCAAGTCTCAACAAATCAACAGACGAGAGCACCAGTGAGGTATACTGAGCACTGCGTCCCCAACTCCTCAGACCACATTTGCCCTCTTCTCCTATTGAACTTCTAGTGCCCTTCCCATCATTGTTCGAATTTTCTTCTCAAGCTTCCCCTTTCCATGTCTTATACACCATAAAACCGCATTGGACATGAGAATAGAAGCCGTATATAGAATTTCACTATTGTATTGATTTGTATTTCTTAAGGCTCTGAATTTCCCTTTCGAAAGGTCTAAAATCGATCATTTCACTATCTTTCTAAGACGATGAGGTTTGCTTGATGGCAACCAATTGGCAAGGAATTAAATTGCGGAAAAGTCCAATCATGCAAAACAATTAGACACGTAATGTAATCACCGTGTTTATATTGGTCAAATATATAAAATGACCGAGAGTATGAATGTGTCGTTTTTCTTTGCCTTTTCTGCTATACGTACTATGCAAGTTTAATATCCGAAATTTTCACACCGAGGGGCAGGTCCACGTTGGTCATGATGATAAGTGCACGTGATTGACTAAGATATAAATTAAATTTTCACACCGAGGGGCAGGTCCACGTTGGTCATGATGATAAGTGCACGTGATTGACTAAGATATAAATTAAATTTGATCAGTGTAGGACGTAAATAAACTCGTTTGGAAATTTGATAAGTGGCCCAGATACTTTACAAACTTGCTGGGCCCAATGTAACTTTCATGGTAGCAACTAGACTAAGAAGAAAGAAAGAGCAAATTGTTCTTAAACCCGAGTTAAAGTGGCCAGCCAATCTATACTGCATTGAAACTTAGTGGAGAAAAGTGACAGTTGGCAACCCATCAAGTCTTCCTCTTCCCCCTTGCACGGCACATTACAGAGAACAAGGAAGGAAAAGTGAAACCAATTTGAAGCGAAATGGAGGGGAAGGAGAATCGCCGAACTGCTGCACGCGTGATTTTGGGAATAAGTCCTGTGAAGTGATCGTTTATGACGAAAGATTCTGGAATGATTCCTGCATATTTCATCTGACAATTGCCCTTCGAGTTCATTCTAAGATAGATCAGGCTGGAAAGGCTTTTAATTGATGAAGGGATTGATCCCTTCCAAGTCATAGAGTAAGAGATTTAGATTGCTCAAATTTGGGATATATGATGGAATTGGACTGACCAAATTATTACAGCTAAATCTAATTTAGAAAGAATGGCAAGTTTCTCTATTTTCTTCGGTATGGATTCAAAAGGCTCCGTTTTCGCATATATGAAAAACCTCTAAGTCCCTCGAGTCATTTGTCTCCTTTGACGTGGGACGAAAAATGATTACTTTATAGAATGTTCAATCTCATTAAGTTGCCTAAGGTTCCAATAGAAGTAAGGATCATAATGACCAAATTATTTTCTGCCAAACCTAATTCACTGAGAAATATCAAAGTTCCTATTTCTTGAGGGATCAGGCCAGAATTTACATTTTTTTTATAAGGTAAAGAATTGATAAATGTGTCAAATTTCCAAAAGAAAAAGGGGATACAACCATCAAGATAATTTGCACGTAGGCAAAATGCTAAGATTTTAGTTTGCCTATACTAGGAGTATTGTTCCTGAGAGTTCACCAGGACATGAATCAGGATAGTCGAGTTTGGAAAATTACTTGTACTCAAGGGAATGGAACCTTAGATCCAGTTGTCGCTAACCCCAAGACTGAGAAAACTGGTTAAGAGCTAAAAGTCTAGGCTATCTAAAGTTCCTCTCAAATCGAGACTGGAAAGATTCGGATGAGTAACGGATCCATAGTCGTCGGAAGTGACCCTGACATGTCGCAACACTCGTTACCTCGCTACAGAGAAGAGGAATTGGCTAGATCTCCATGTCAGGAGAGCCTCTTTCTTTTTCTCTTTGTTGGCAGCAGCAGTGAAAGTTGGAATGGAAGAAGCAAATCTGACAAAGTACGAGAAGAAAAAGGAGAAGACGATGGCTTTTAGAAAAGGTTGGCAATTAATGAATAGAGACTCGTCAAAGATCAAGGAAGAACCGATGATTTGATTGTGATTTATGTTTTTGAGATTGCAGATAGTTATGAAGAACCGATGGACGCCTCAAAACTCTTCTAGATATATTTATGTCTCTCTCTCTCTCTCTCTCTCTCTCTCTCTCTCTCTCTCTCTGCTCTGTGCATTTTGCGCGAAACAAGGATGCCAAATAGATTATACTTCTCTTTGCCCTTTCCATCATAGTTCAAATAGATCATACAAAAGAGGGAATCACGCCTTGTAAGAAATATCAATGGACAAAAACCGAAAGTTGGTCAAAGATAATTGACTACCACTATAAAAGGGCAAAGAGAAGAAAGCCTTTCTCTTGCATAACACTTAAATTTGTTCACAACGTTCAATTCAGTAATGCATGACTGCTTTTACGATCGTCTACATTTATCCGAAAGAGTTAACAATTGCTTATACAATAAACCGAGAGCACCAAAACAAGAAAAGCACAAAAAACAATCCGCACGTGAAAAAGTTAACTAATAAAGTTACAATCTCCCAAGAGTGCTCAAGATTTCCTGCCATTGAGGTCTCGCAGTTGCTCTAAGCTGACCGTAGCGAATGGCATTTCAAGGGGTATCTGAACTCGAAGCTCCCACGACACTTGTCTCATTGTTGGTCGAAGCCGCGGGTCCGCTTGCAAGCACGCGAAGGCAAGCCTGGCGACCGAGATTAGGTTCTGCGCATCTCGAAGTTCAAGTGTTGAAGTCGAGAGGCGTTGATCTAGCACGTCCTTCAGCAGTATCGGCGTCTCCATTTGAGTGCATGATGAAGATTCCCCAGAGATATGACCTTCCGGATGCTTTCCCATGATAGTCTCTAATACGACGACTCCAAAGGTATACACATCGCACTTTTCGGTAGGAATTGTAGAGTAAGCCAGCTCTGCAAGTGGAGAATTCACAATTTTTTGAAAGTCTCATAAGCTGAATTCAAGTTAACTACATTGCTTCCCTGTAACATGACAATCAGAAGTATGGCTTTCTAATTAATCTACATCGACCACACTAGCTGTAGCATGAAAGTCTATGCTGTTGCAGAGAGTCAAAGTACCGAGTGTAGGACCCCATTTATCAATAATAGTCTTTTTGCTTTTACAGATAAATTAGTGGAGACTTAATAGATAAGCATGTAGAATTTTTGGTTATCTGTTTCTATTTACACGGTCAGATTTGACATCTTCGTGTGGGACGATTTTATCCGCGAAGAGAATGAAGAGGATTAATTTTAGGGTAACGAACGGTCTTCATCTTCTGGCATGAATCTGTAGCCGGTAGAATAGAAACCTTGCAGACTTCAAAGGTGGCAATGGTAGAATATAAGTGGTTCTCCGCTTCGTCTTAGTGTCTTGGAAAAATTAGTATGATCATGCATCCGTCTTAACATAAATTGACATGTAAATCACGTTTTAATATTTGAATATAGTTTGCTACCAAAACTATTTCGATGGTGTCTAATGAGGCGGTGAATTACTTTTCCAGTCGATGATCTGCTTGCTCAGCAATGAGACTAATAAGTCACTTAAAATTTTGCACATTTTAAGTAATTTAAAGTTGTAGAGTTCGAGGTATCACAGCACCACGCGAAAATGGTTATTTACCCTAATTTTCTTAAGTTTTGATGTATGTAGTTTTGAAATGCGTATTTTTGTAGAACTGATTTGGAAATGTTGAACAAGAAAAATCTCTGTAATTGTCAGGATCTAAGGACCATTGTCTATTTGTGGTAACTTACTATAAGCTAACACACCCGATTTTGATTCTTGGAATCGGGACGTTGCGACAAGCATCATTTACGTTACGTGAACTTAATATTCTTGATGTAGATGAATTCTAACGTCTTTCCTCATTTGTCAAATCTTCCTTATTAGTGAAAATCAGAAAGATTTCTTATCATTCTAAATTAACATCTCTAAATGACTAAAGAAAATTATGTGAGAAGGTTAAATAACTAAAGAATTGCTCTTAACTGATGAAAGTGCAATTTATAGAAATCGAAAAAAGTTTCAAAATACCTGGAGCAATATACCCGATGGTGCCAGCAATGTGAGTCCAATTTGATGAATCTGGCCTCAATAGTCTCGCAGTGCCAAAGTCGGAAACATAAGCCTCATAGTCTCCATCTAACAGAATGTTATTGCTGGTCAAGTCTCGATGGATCAACGGAGGGGAACATTCGTGATGCATATAGGACAATGCATCCGCAACTCCTCGAATCACATTTACCCTCTTGTCCCATTGAAATTCTCTTGCTGTTTCATCCTGGTTCAAAACTGTTCTCAAGCTCCCTCTTTCCATGTACTCATACACCAAAAAATTGTGATGGCCATGAGAGCAGAATCCATAAAATTTCACAATGTTGCGGTGACGTATATTTATTAACGCTTGAACTTCTCTTTCAAATGGCATCAAATTCACAATCCCACTATCTTCCTGGGAAAAAGTGGTTCGCTTGATAGCAAATGTTTGACCTTCTGATATCTCGGCTTTATAAACAATTCCATATGCTCCTTCACCCACATAGTACTTGGAGTCAAATCCTTCAGTGGCCTCAACAATTCGGTTGTAGAAAACTCCGCCATCATAGCCCAAAATATGCCTGAAATCCAAATCATTTGTCCGTTCATTGTTCTCTCTATTATTAATCCTTCTTCGGCGACGATTGACAATTACAAGAATGATCAATGTGCAGGAGAGAAGGAGGAATCCCAAGAACGAGAGAATGAGGATGATTGTGATTCGAGCTCCTTTGCTCTCGGTAGAATTGCATTTTCTTAGACCAACAACATTTCCACAAAGCCCTTTGTTATGTTGTATTGCCTCAAAAGGGGCGTCATTGAAAGCCTTGACATTTGGGAGAGGACCTTCCAGTTTGTTGTAGGATATATCGATGGAAGTTAAAGATGACATATCACCAAAAATATGTGAAATAGATCCGGAGAGGCTGTTGTGGGAGATTTTTAGAACTTGCAGCATTCCCAACTTTCCGAGGCCTTCTGGAATGTTTCCTACCAACAAATTATGACTCAAGTCAAGGACCTCAAGGAATTGTATGTTGCCTATCTCAGGAGGAATGCTTCCCCGAAATTTGTTTCTGCTCAAGTTCAAGCTCAACAAGCTTTCGCACGAGCCTAGCGGCACTAGTATCAATCCGCTCAAACTGTTTGATGCCAAGTTCAGATGTGTTAGATAGGATAAAAGTCCAATCTGCGTCGGGACATGTCCCATGATCGAGTTGCTGCTTAAATCGAGTTCTAACAACATCGATAAGCTTCCTAATTCCCTTGGAATCTCTCCGCTTAAATTATTTGAAGAAAGGTTCAGTTGCTGTAATCGAGCCATCTTTCCAAATATTGCGGGTAACTCACCAGAAATCTCGTTGTTTGATATTCTTAAGCTCGTCAAATTATGAAAATGATCCCATTTCCACGAAAGTTCGCCGCTCAAATGATTGTGGCTCAAGTCCATAAAATATAAACGTGGATATATCCCAAAAGCTTCTGATATGTTTCCAGTAAGTTGGTTTCTATCTAGCCTCAATCTGGTTAATGTGCTGCAATTCTTTAAACTTGTTGGGATGGCCCCCGTAAAATGATTATTGGCAACGGAGAAATGACGCAATGATCCCCCAAGGCATATGTTTCCCGGCAATTTCCCCTCTAGTTCATTATTAGATAGTCTAAAAGTATTCAAATCTGTCAAATTTGCCACAGAACGGGGAATTGAGCCAGCTAAATTGTTGTATACCAAGCCAAGTTCAATAAGAGAAGTGAGCCTCCAGAATTCTGAAGGTATGGGTCCCGAAAGTTCATTTTGAGAGAGGTACATAAAAGATAAACTTGTCAAGTTTCCGATGGAATGAGGAATTGAGCCGGTAAGATTGTTGGTTGATACGTCAAGTTTAACGAGAGAAGTAAGCCTCCCGATTTCCAAAGGTATGGATCCTGAAAGTCCATTTTGATAGAGGTGCAGAAGAGATAAACTCGTCAAGTTTCCGATGGAACGAGGAATCGAGCCGGTGAGATTGTTGATTGATAGCTGAAGTTTGCTAAGAGAAGTGAGCCTTCCAATTTCAGAAGGTATGGGTCCCCAAAGTCCATTTTGGAAGAGGGAAAGAAGAGACAAACTTGTCAAGTTTCCAATGGAATGAGGAATTGAGCCGGTGAAACTGTTGTTCGATAGGTCAAGTTTTACAAGAGAAGCGAGCTTCCCAATATCTAAAGGTATAGATCCCGAAAGTTTATTTTGCCTCAAGTAAAGAACCTCCAAATTCCTCAAGTCACTCATCTCTCTTGGGATGGAACTAGAAAAGCTATTGCTCGAAATGTCCAAAATGGTTAAATTGCCTAATTTTCCAAGAGAAGGTGGAATAGGTCCAGAAAGTTGATTAGCACATAGGTACAGAGAGTGAAGACTCTCCAGCATATCTATACTTGGAGGAATGTGCCCTGACAGCGCGTTGAGACAAAGATCAAGAGTGTTGAGTTTGGAAAGGTTACCGGTGCTTGAGGGGATGGAGCCATAGATAGAGTTGTTGGAAAGCTCAAAGCTAACTAGATTGGTTAAGTGGGAGAAGTCAAGGCCGTCGAGAGTTCCTCTCAATCCAAGACCGGAAAGATCCAGACTGGTGATTGCTCCGGAATCATCGCAAGAGACACCAGTAAAGCCGCAAGGATTGCTGCCGCGCCACGAAGAGAGGAGAGATTGGCTGTGGTTGTCGAGAGTGGACTTCCAATTCAAGAGGGCCTCTGCTCCATCCTTATTCTCGGTCGCGTGGGTAGTGGGAAAATGAGGGAAGGAAGCAGAAACGCCGGACTTATGAGCTGAAGTGGTGTCGACCAAGAAGAGAGAGGAGAAGAAGCAGAAGACACGGAAGGGAGACAGGTTGGACAGCAATGATGAAGATGCCATGATTTTGAAGGCGGATGGATGTTTTGGGGAGGTGAGAATGGGTCGAGGTCTGCATGATGATGACATATTTATAGACGGAATCATCATTCCTCAAGCTCTTGGGACCTTCAATTGCATTCACTCGCTTGGAACAGTTCTCATCGACTCGCCGCAGTTCGAGTCGATATGATTCTCTTCATGGACAGTTAAAAGACAAGTTTCACTTGTACTCATATATCCAGAAACGACTCACTACGTACAATTGCAATGTTCATACAAAGATCGTGTAGTTTAACTAAAATTACTTGAATAGACATTTAGGCTTTGTTTGTTTCATGAAAAATATAACATTTCTGGAAAATATTTTCAAGAAAATCATTTTCATGGAAAATGATAATATTTTCTAGTGTTCATTTGTCAAAAGCCGCCAGCTCGCGTGTCTCGCATGCTTTTAGAGGTCGCGATATTTAAAGGTAAATGAAAAACTCATAAAATATTTTTCCCCTTTCAAAATAGTGGAAAACATTCCCCATTTTTGAATGTGTTTCCATAGGTGGAAAATATTTTTCCTTGACAATTATATTTTCCGTGAAATGAACCGAAAAATTTAGAAAATATTTTCCTATGAGTTATTTTCCGTAAAACGAACGGAGCCTTAGTATTTGCTCTTTACTTCATCTGACTTTTAGGCTTGACACACTATCAATTTCTTTTAACCCAACAGATTTGCAATTTTGACAATTTATATATATTGATATGGAAATTCACACGTAATTTCTACTGATTCTTTTAAGTACAAGCATATACTCCTCGCAAGTCTCTCTTCCTCCAGCTAAATATGGAGATCTCTCTTTCCAAAGTACTTTCTTTATTCTTTTTAATTTCTAGCTGAAATTTGCATTCCAAAAGTAGTGCGACTCATAAATTTGAGTATCCTCTCTATTTTTGGTCAACCAGTTTTCACCCCCTAAAGAACAAGATCAACATAATCTTTTATCTTCCCAACGTAATTTTTTTTTTCCTTTTGATTTCTAACATGAAATTTATATTTCGAAAGTAGTGCAACTCAAACTAGTTTTCACTCCCTGAAATACTCCCGAACGTATGAGCACGTAAAATCCTCATAAGCAACAAGATCAGCGTCATCTTTATCTTCCCAACGTAATTTCTTCTATTTCTACCGTGAAATTTACGTTCCGAAATTAGTGCGACTCATGAATTCAAGTTTTCTCTCTATTTTTGGTCAACAATTCTCCACCCCCGAAAATACTCACTAGCGTATGAGCACGTGAAATCCTCGTAAATAAAAAGACCAACGTCATCTTTATCTTCCCAAAGTAATTTCTTTTTTCTTTTTAATTTCTAGCCGAAATTCTCATTCCAAAGATAGTGCGATTCATGAATTCGAGTCTTCTCTTCCTTTTTTTTTTTTTTTGGGTCAACCGGTCTTCACCCCCTAAACACTCACGATCGTATGAGCATGTGAAATCCTTATAAACAACAAGATCAACATCATCTTTTATCTTTCTTTTGCCCCAATTTCCTCGAAAATCTCTTCTTGCTGTGCTTCTCTATCTTTTCTCTTTTCCAAATCAATGTCTTAATCATGTGGAGGGCTCTGTCGCCTTAATGCAAAGCTATTCAATTTAATAATCTGATTGAGCTCGATTATTAAAGTAGTGACGATCAGGGATTTAATTGGAAGGACTTATCGTGCTATCATGTCCTCAGTATCTTAAGTTATCGTTTCTCCTTCTTTTTCTTTTTTTGCTGTTTTCAACCTTTAGGCTCTTGACGTACTTTTCTCGGTCTTCATGAGCTTAAACTCCTTGTGAGTCATGGATTCACATCGGGTTCCACGATACCTTCCATAAACCACTATAGCACCTCGTATAGATTATGCATTTCACAACTGACTTTGATTCTTAAAACTTGTAATTATATCTACATCAAGGGCAAAAGGGATGACTTGTGTAATCAACAACTTACAGAGCCCATACAGCAAAAATAAGTACTATAATAATGTAACTTTACAAGCTAGGGATTAGCTGGTAGCTTCATAATTTCCTGGTTACACAAGTCATGTTCGTCGCTCTCCATTTGGAAGTTGGTGCATTTCTAAAACAGTAAACATTTCGCGGACTTATGATTTCTATTCAACGATTTCATCCATAGTATAACTATACAAAACATTTATTTATTTATTAAGTGTTCAAAATGATCGTTTTGATTACTTCGGACGTGCACATCACATGCACCGTGTCGCACGGACATCATTCCAAAGACGAGGAGCATGGCCTTATTATTGGGCCAATCTGCAAGCTTTCGTTTTCAAAAGTCTTGTGCATTTTTCTTGGACAACAAATTCACCACCTGGCACCACACAAAAGTCTCACGATAGATGAATATGTGAATAAGGTCACCACAAGTGTCATAATTTTCTTACAATGCCCAGTTGAGTATCATAACTTCTTTTTTTTTTTTTTTGTGAATCACGAGCACATACCTTTTGAAAAATTCACTTGATGCCATAACTTTCAATTAGTTAGTTGAGTGTTATAACTTTTTAAAAATTCACCCCTAAGTGCCCAAAATCTAAGGTGGCATGTCAGCTATAGTGAAAAGTTTTTAAAAGTTATAATAAATAAATGATAGATTAAAAAATTAAATGACGCTCAAGTGATTAAAAATTGTATTATACATACATACATATAATAGTCAAATTATCAACCAAAAAAAAGTTACAATATTCAAGTGAACACCGTGCAAAAATAATAAAACTTATAGCCTTTTCTTTCTGAAGAAAATTTTCAAGCTTTATTTATTTTGAGAAAAATGTGATATTATTAAAAAAAAGTATTTGATTCAATTGTCTAGTGCTGGTCGTTCTCTCTCTCTTTTTTCTCACCAAGTCTTCACCTCCTAGAACACTCACCAACGTACGAGCGCATGGAATCCTAGCAAACAACAAAATCAACATCAACTTTATCTTTCTGTTGGCCCAGTTCTAATTTTTCCAATTTTGTCTTAGTCACATGGCGGGCTTGACCATGAGGTCCTTAGCCTTTTCTTTTCTTAACCGACAAGTTCGTGACTTACTTTTTCCGGTCGTCACTCGTGTTACACATGCTGGGTTAGAGTAAAGTCATGTCTCAGCCGAAGATCTAGAAAATGTAAGCTTTTATGATGGACTTAAGTGAAAATTTAAGCCAGACCTCCAGCTGAAACTCATATCACCTCTCCTCTTATAATCCACCATAAAAAGTCGTATCTCATATTCAAAAAGTATTTCACTGTAATGATTATATAAAACACCATAACATATAAAGTTGTGAAAGATCGATGATTCTCCAATGACAATCTTACGTTTTTCTCATAAAATGTTGGATGCAAAAGCGGAGACTAGGATACCACAATGAAAAGAGAGGTCAAACGATAATAATAAAAAAAATTAGAAGATTATAAAAATATATAAAAAGATGGTTGATTTTTTTTTTATTTTTTTACCTTTTATCAAGTGTGTTGAAGGTAGCCGTCATGGATGGATAAGGATCACTTGACTTTGTTAGGTGACTTTGCCCCCTTAATGGCCGTCCATTAATGCCCCCTAGTGAAAGGGGGCAATGATCACCTACCTTAGGGGTTAATTATGCCTTGATTGGGATCTGAGTCATCCAATCTGAATTGGACGGCTCTGCTTCTTCCAAAAAAACAAAACAAAATAAAAATCTTCCCCCTTATTAAATAGGAGCTGTCCGATCTGAATCGGACGGCTCCACTTTTTCCAAAAAAACAAAACAAAATAAAAGTCTTCCCCTTATTATCAGATAGCTTCAAAACTAAGATCCCCTCCCCCATTGGAGCCTACCCAGTGATTATCTTTACTTCTACAATCTATTGGAAAAAGTGGCATCTCAAAATTATACTCGGATTGTTGTAGTGTTTATACAAACTATGGTAACGTGTAAAAATTTAAAAAATTTTACGGTTAACAATCATTTCTGCATGTTGTATGGTCAAGGTAATTTTTTTATATGAAAACGACTAAGTCTGCGGTTCCCAAGCATTCCTCCAAGACCTTCACCGTTGGGTCAAAATATAAAAATTTACTGCTATTGAAGCCGAGATCTATTAAATGGCCGAGATCTATTGTACTACAGGGGCACAAACCTCCTAAGAGCCATTGATTCGCCCACAAAAATTTTGTTTCTGAAAATTAAGTTTCAAACTCAATGGAGATGACTTGTCTAACCTTCAACTTACATAGCCAGTGTAGCAAAAATGAATCTTAAAGTAATGAATTTTTACAAGCAACAGAGGCAGCTGCTAGCTGTATAATTAACTTTCTATGTCGGCCACTAACTTTGCGGGGACAAATCCCATCGGATGCTTTATGACTTTGTTAATGACAGTCTTCTTCATCAAGTACTGTGCGGTGAAGGGGCCGCACCTTATCGCCAATTGCATGGACTGATGCAGGCCATGGTTTGTGATCTTCTTCTTATCCAGTTCTTATTCTTATTACAGTATTTGGAATAAAAGGGAAATTGAAAGGCATATACATGTTAGAGGAAACTCTACTATTATTTTCAAGATGACAAAGCTTGAAGACAGACAAGGAAACTCTACAAAATGGATTCTAAAGATAGTCAGATTCAAACAGTAATATACAGGTAGATCCGAAAAAGATAAATTGAGTGAGTTGATATTACAGCTTGTTGATTGGACAAACATTATTTATTGTCTTTATGATTATGAAAACAATCGATCAACCGGAAGACGAGTTATTTGAGCAAGTCTTTACTTATGGAAACTGACGATCCTGATTGTATGGGCGATGAGAATTGATGGACTCTTATCGCATTCCTTAAGTGACTTGAGATCTCCTGATTGATTCTGTCCAACGGGTAGATTGTAAGAATTTCTTTGGAAAGTGCCAACAGTCAAAAAGGCATGAATGAGTATATTAGGAAGACGCCTCTAGCCGTGTAAAGGAGAGCATGAATGAGAGATTAATTTTAAGTTAGAGCCGATTGTTTCACTGGTCATTCATCGAGTGCTTACATTGTACTAAAAAGAGAAAGATTCATATTAGTTTCGTGAGAGCAGCAGACTCTTGATTAAGAAACGTAGATCTTGATATTGTTACTTTTTTGATTCATAGTAAACTCCAGCTAAGAGGCTGTCACCATGGGAAAGTGGACGTAGACTTGATATAAGCCGAACCACTATAAATATTGTGTTTATTTTTCTTTCCTTATATCTCTGATTGTTATTATTATTATTAGCTTTTACACATCAAGCATGTATAGTTTTATTTAATTCCGCAAAAGTTAAGTGTACACACTAGCGATTTCAATATAGACCGATTAAACCCTTTATGGTCCGAAATTTTTGGATGACAGGCGGGGCTTTCGTCAAAGTTAAACTCATGTAATTTCCCCAAAAAAGTTCAGTTGAATGACTCTATAAACCTAAGAATCTGTTTTGGAGTTCCACATCAATGGTCTGATCGTGGAGACCCTTAGTCCCATAGAACTAAAAATCAATGCGTGCTACTCTAGCCTCGTAATTTGTAAAAGAGTATATTTACTTTTTGAGTGCAAATTTGAATAGTTTTTCGGTCTTCAGGGGGCAATTTATGGATTTAAAAAGTAACATAGAGTTTTCTTTCCCGGTTCTACAATCTTAATACTTGGAAAAAGCACACCGATAAGCAAAAAAAAAAAAAATCATGTAAATTGACATGGATACCGAATAGGATATCGCTCTTTTAAGAGATGACATGGATATGGATAGATAAAGATCCATTTTATCAATACGTTAGTTGCTCTCTCAAACATGAATAGTGTAATAGATTGTTCAGACTCCCAAATGAGAAAGAAGAAAGCAGACAGAGAAGACTCATTAGTGTAATTATATTAACTTTCCTCCTCATCTAACTAATGAATTGTGTTGTAATATGTAAAAAAAACTTGAAACTCAATTGGTAAAAGTATAATAGGTTTTGAACTTTCACATAATTTTTCCTGCCCATCTGTGAGGACAATAAAAGATGTCGTTGTCCAGCTCTGCTCTTTTTAAACTATTACCATTTCAAGAAAAGGGAGAGTGATTGCTTACTGGAAACAGGTGAATGACGGATTAAATGAAGAACGCTCCTACGCGGTTTGACTCCAGCAGAAACCGTCGCTGATCCGTAAATCAGAAACGAAAGCTTAAGTTCCAAGTTTTTCATTGTTAACGATGAATAAGAGGAGCATCGCTTAAGTATCGAACAGAAACGAAAAGGTTGTACAGGAATTGATCCCTGACCGAGCCTGACTTGTGCCAAGCTATTCGGCCCTGTTTCTGTTCGGAGTTTTTGATCCTCTGGTCTTAATCACACGGTCAAACATTTACAGCAAAAGAAAGACCAAAAGTAAATAAACTAACGCGCTATTGAAGCGATAAAGTGAGAAGGGAAAACATGCAGGAGGGCTCCGGAGGATGGAATTACCACAATCATCAGTTAAATGTAGAGAAAAATGGACAGGTTTTCAGCACAAACAACTTCAAGTGCAATCTAATATTAGCCCTACCGGGATAGTCTTCACCACGCACAATTCAAAGTGCTGTCTGGATTGGCGGCCTTTTCAGGTCCAGCACATATTTATGCGAACGTAAATATGCACAATTTTATCACCAAGTGGCACGTCGGCAATTTTTTGAGGTCTTAAGTGCTCATGATGATAAGTCCACAATTACGTGATGGAATAAGACATAAATAAATTTTGATCAATTTAGGAGGTGAATGAACTCGTTTCGAAATTTCATAAGTGGCCCGAGATGTCTTACAAACTTGCAGGGCCCAAAGCAACTTTAATTGTAGCAATTAGACTCGGAAGAAAGAAAGAGCAAATTGTTTTTAAACCCAATTTAAAGTGGCCAGCCAATCTATATTGCATAAAAAATTAGTGGAGGAAAGTGACAAGTGGCAACCCATCAAGTCTTCCTCTTCCCCTCCTTACGCGGCCCATTAGAGAGAACACGGAAGGAAAAGTGAAACCAATGTGAAGCAAAATGGAAGGGAGAATCGCGGAATTGCTGCATACGTAATTTTGGAAACGAGCCCTGTGAAATAATCGTTTAATGACGGTGAAATTCCGCAATGATTTACCGTGGCACATTTCATCTGGCAATTGCCCTTCGAGTTCATTAAGATAGATCAAGGACACTCAAACCAGTAATTTTATCAACTTCACCGTGAAAGGAAACAGACAAGTCGTTGTCGCCGAGGTGTGATAGCGTTAAACTGGTCAGGTTTCCGATTGATGGAGGGATTGATCCACTGAAACAGTTAATAGACAAATCCAATAGCATAAGACACGCCAATTCCCCTATCTCTTCAGGAATCGAGGGTGAAAGATCATTTAAGTCATAGAGTAAGAGATTTAGATTGCTCAAATTTGGGATATATCATGAAATTGGACTGACCAAATTATTTATAGCTAAATCTAAATTAGCAAGAATTGCAAGCTTCCCTATTTGTGAACGTATGAGTCGCCAAAGTCCATTTTCTCATATATAAAGAACCTCCTCGTCCCTTAATTCACCTCTCTCCTTTGGACTGGGAAGAAAAAGGTTGAAATGCTCAATCTCATTTAGTTGCCTAAGTTTCCAAGAGAATTTGGAATGACCAAATTATTTTCACTAAGTGATACCAAATTTCCTTGTTGGGAAAAAAGGCCAGAAATTTCATTTTTTGATAAGGTAAAGAATTGATAAATGTGTCAAATTTCCAAAAGAAAGAGGGAATCCAACCATTGAGATATTTTACAAGTAGCCAAAATGCAAAGATTTTAGTTTGCCTATACTTGGAGTGCTGTTCCTAGAGAGTTCATCCGGACATTGATCAAGATAGCCGAGTTTGGAAAATTTAATTATATTCAAGGGGATGAAACCCTAGATCCAGTTGTTGCTAACCTCAAGACTAAGCAAACTGGTTAAGGGCTAAAAGTTCAGGCCATCTAATGTTCTTCTCAAATCAAGGTTGGAAAGATTCGGATGGGTTACGTACGGATCCATAGTCATCACAGGTGACTCTAACAAGTTGCAACACTTGTTACCTCGCCACAAAGACGAGGAATTGACTAGATTTCCATGTCAAGGGAGCCTCTTTCTGTTTCTCATTGTCGGCAGTAGCAATGAAAGTCGAAGGAGTAGAAAAAGCAAAGCTGACAAATTACAATAAGAAAGAAAAAGAAGAAGAAGGTTGGCAATAATTGAACAGAGGCTAGTCAAAGATCAAGGAAGAAACGATGATTTGGTTGTGATTTATGTTGTTGAGACTGGTAATACTTATAAATAATGCCATGTCGATGGATGCCTCAAACTCTAGTAGATCTCTCTCTCTCATTGCATTTTGCACGAAACAAGGATGCTAAATAGACTAAACTTTTTAAAAGTAAATGCATGCCAAAGAGGGAATGACGCGTTTAAAAACAATATGAAATGACTAAAAGACTCAAAGTTGGTCAAAGCTAATTGACTACCATTATAAAAGCGCAAAAAGAATAGAACTTTTCTCTCCCATGACATTTAAATTTGTTCTCAATGTTCAATTGAAAATTGCATGACTGCTTTTGCGATCGTCTACATATATCCGAAAGAGTTAACAATTGCTTATACAATAAACAAGGAGCGCCAAACCACAAAAACAATCGGCATGTGAAAAAAGTTGACTAAGAAAGTTACAATCTCCCAAGAATTCTCAAGTTTTCCTGCCATTGAGGTCCCGCAGTTCCTCTAAGCTGACCGTATAGAATGGCATTTCTAGGGGTACCTGTCGAAGCTCCCACGACACTTGTCTCATTGTTGGTCGAAGCCGCGGGTCCCCTTGCAAGCACGCAAAGGCTAGCCTGGCGACCAAGATCAGGTTCTGCGCATCTCGAAGTTGAATTCTAGTAGTCGAGAGGCGTTGATCTAGCACGTCCTTCAGCAGTATCGGCGTCTCGATTTGGGTGCATGATGAAGATTCCCATGAGATATGACCTCCCGGATGCTTTCCCATGATAGTCTCCAATGTGACGACTCCAAAACTATACACATCACACTTTTCGGTAGGAATTGTAGAGTAAGCCAGCTCTGCAAGTGGAGAATTCACAGATTTTCGATAGCCTCATAAGCTAAATTTAAGTTGACTACATTGCTTCCTGGTGACATGATAATTAGAAGTACGGCTTTCAAATTAATCTACATCAACAATACTAACTGTAGCATGAATGTCTATACATTTGCAAAGAGTCAAAGTACCGAGTGTAACGCCCCATTTCTGAAATAAAATAACTAATTTGGATGAGTTGTTATGGTTTACTGCTAATAGTATATATATGTGAAATTAGATGGGAAGGTTAAGTCTTTTTGCTTTTACAGATAAATTAGTGGAGACTTAACAGATAAGCATGTAAATTTCTGGCATGAATCTTCAGCCGGTGGAATAGAAACCTTCCAGACTTCAAAGGTGGCAATGGTAGACTTCAAAATTGATTTCTTTAATATTTGAATATAGTTTGCTACCAAAACTATTTCGACGCTGTCTGATGAGGCGTTGAATTACTTTTCCCAGTGATGATCTGCTTGCTCAGCAATGAGACTAGGTCACTTAAAATTTTGCACATTTTCAGCAATTTAAAGTTGCAGAGTTCGAGGTATCATAGTGCCATGCAAAAATGGTTTCTCCCCCTAATTTTCTAAGTGTTGATGGATGTAGTTTTGAAATGCGTATTTTTGTAGAATTGATTTGGAAATGTCGAACAAGAAAAATCTCTGTAATTGCCAAGATCTAAGGATAACACGCCCAATTTTGATTCTTCAAACGGGACGTCACAACAAGCATCACTTAGGCTACGAGAAACTTAATATTCTTGATGTAGATGAATTCTAACATTTTTCCTCATTTGTCCATTCTTCTTTATTAGTGAAAATCAGAAAGATTTCTTATCATTCTAAATTAACATCTCTAAATGACTAAAGAAAATTATGTAAGAAGGTTAATTAACTAAAGAATTGCTCTAAACTAACGAAAGTGCAATTATAGAAATAAAAAAAAGTTTCAAAATACCTGGAGCAATATACCCGATGGTGCCAGCAATGTGAGTCCAATTTGATGAATCTGGCCTCAATAGTCTCGCAGTGCCAAAGTCGGAAACGCAAGCCTCATAGTCTTCATCTAATAGAATGTTATTGCTGGTCAAGTCTCGATGGATCAACGGAGGGGAACATTCGTGATGCATATAGGACAATGCATCTGCAACTCCTCGGATCACATTTACCCTCTTGTCCCATTGAAATTCTCTTGCTGTCTCATCACGGTTCAAATATTTTCTCAAGCTCCCTCTTTCCATGTATTCATACACCAAAAGGTTATGCTGGGCATGAGAGCAGAATCCGTAAAATTTCACAATATTGCGATGACGTATATTTGTTAAGGCTTGAACTTCCCTTTCAAATGGTATCAAATTCGCAATCTCAGTTTCTTCCTCGGACGGAGTGGTTCGCTTGACAGCAAACGTTTGTCCTTCTGATATCTCAGCTTTATAAACAATTCCATATGCTCCTTCACCCACGTAGTACTTGGAATCAAATCCTTCAGTGGCCTCAACAATTCGATCGTAGAAAACTCTACCATCATAGCTCAAAATACGCATGAAATCCATATCATTTGTCCGTTCATTGTTCTCTCTATTAATAATCCTTCTTCGGCGACGATTGACGATTACAAGAATGATCAATGTGCAGGAGAGAAGGAGGAATCCCAAGAACGAGAGAATGAGGATGATTGTGATTCGAGCTCCTTCGTGTTGATTGGCTTTCTTGCTCTCTGTAGAATTGCATTTTCTCAGACCAACAACATTTCCACAGAGCCCTTTGTTATGTTGAATTGCCTCAAAAGGGGCGTCATTGAAAGCCTTGACATTTGGGAGAGGACCTTCCAGCTTGTTGTAGGATATATCGATGGAAGTTAAAGATGACATATCACCAAAAATATGTGAAATAGAACCGGAGAGGCTATTGTAGGAGATATTTAGAACTCGCAGCATTCTCAACTTTCGGAGGCCTCCCGGAATGTTTCCTATCAACAAATTATGACTCAAGTCAAGGACCTCAATAAATTGCATGTTGCGTATCTCGGGGGGAATGCTTCTCCAAAATTTGTTTCTGCTCAAGTTCAACCACAACAAGCTTTTCCATGAGCCTAGCGGCACCAGTATGGATCCGCTCAAATTATTTGATGCCAAGTTCAGACGTTTCAGATGGGATAAAACTCCAATCTGCGTCGGGACATGTCCCGTGATCGAGTTGTTGCTTAAATCGAGTTCTAACAACATTGACAGGCTTCCCAATTCCCTTGGAATCTCTCCGCTTAAATTATTGGAAGAAAGGTCCAGTCGCCGTAACCGAGCCATCTTTCCAAATATTGCAGGTATCTCACCAGAAACCTTGTTGTTTGACATTATTAAGCTCGTCAAATTATGACAATGCATCCATTTCCACGAAAGCTCGCCGCTCAAATGATTGTGGCTCAAGTCCATAAAATCTAGATGTGGATATATTCCTAAAGCTTCTGATATGTTTCCAGTAAGCCGGTTTCCATCTAGCCTCGATCTGATTAATGTGCTGCAATTCCTTAAACTTGTAGGGATGGGCCCCGTAAAATGATTATTGTTGACTGTGAAATAACGCAATGATCCCCCAAGGCATATGTTTCCCGGCAATTCCCCCTCTAGTTCATTATTAGTTAGTTGAAAAAAACTGAAATGAGTCAAATTGGCCATAGAACGGGGAATTAAGCCACTGAGATTATTGTCTGATAGGTGAAGCCTAGTAAGAGAAGTGAGCTTTCCAAATTCTGAAGGTATGGATCCCGAAAGTTCATTTTTGAAGAGATGAAGAAGAGATAAGCTTGTCAAGTTTCCAATGGAAAGGGGAATTGAGCCAGTGAAATTGTTATCTGATAGGTCAAGTTCTATAAGAGAAGTGAGCTTCCCGATATCTGAAGGTATAGATCCCGAAAGTTTATTTTGCCAAAAGTAAACAATCTCTAAATCCCTCAAGTCACACATCTCTCTTGGGATGGAACCAGAAAAGCCATTTTGCGAAATGTCTAACATGGTTAAATTGCCTAATTTCCCAAGAGAAGGAGGAATAGGTCCAGAAAGTTGATTACCCCATAGTTTCAAAGAGTTAAGACTTTCCAGCATACCTATACTTGGAGGAATGTGCCCCGACAATTGATTGAGGCAAAGACTAAGATAATTGAGTTTGGAAAGGTTACCAATACTTGAGGGGATGGAGTTATAGATCGAGTTGTTGTCAAGGCCAAAGCTAACCAGATTGGTTAAGCGCGAGAAGTCGAGGCCGTGGAGGGTTCCTCTCAATCCAAGACCGGAAAGATCCAGACCGGTGATTGCTCCGGAATCGTCGCAAGAGACACCGGTAAAGCCGCAAGGATTGTCGCCACGCCACGAAGAGAGGAGAGATTGGCTGTGGTTGTCGAGAGTGGACTTCCAAATCAAGAGGGCCTCTGCTCCATCCCTATTCTCGGTCGCGTGGATAGTGGAAAAAGGAAGGAAGGAAGAAGAAACGCCGGACTCATGAGCTGAAGTGGTGTCGACCAAGAAGAGAGAGGAGAAGAAGCAGAAGACTCGGAAGAGAGACAGGTTGGACAGCAATGATGAAGATGCCATGAGTTTTTTAGGCGGGTGGATGGTTTTGGGGAGGCGGTAATGGGTCGAGGTCTACATGATGATGACATATTTATAGACGGAATCATCATATCTCAAGCTCCTTTTGCAGCTGGCCAGTGATTTCTCGCAAATAGGGGCACTTCGCGAACGAACTTTTTTTTTTTCTTTCTTTCTTTTTGTTTTTCATTTTTGTGATTGATGACAGTAATATCTTTTCCTTTTCCAAATAGTTCAGCGTCCGTCCTTCGTGCATGACACCATGAGACTCAATCGATAGCCATCCTCTAAACCCAAGAAGGAAGAAGAAATCGTCGCCCGAGTCCAGTCTTTGCCCTCTACAAAGGCGACTGGGCCCTAATCATATCGCCTAATTCGCTTGACGTTCTGATTCTCCACCTGCTCCAGCACTTACTTGGGACCTTCAATTGCGCTCACTCGCTTGGAACTTAAGAAGGCGCGGGACTTCCTGATTGTGGCCTTATGGGGGCAGAAAAGTCATGATTTTTGGGGGTATTTGTACTCACGTATCCAAAAAACTACTCTGACTATGTACAATTGCAATGTTCATATCAAGATCATGTAGTTTAACTAAAATTACTTGAATAAGCATTTAGTTTTGCTCTTTACTTCATCCGACTTTTTAGTTTGACACGCTATTAGTATTGATTAAGAGCTTCTCATTCATTACTGAGGTCGAGAGTTTGAAACCGACAGTTACTAGCGTCGTAAGTGAGGACATGGTATTGGGGTTCTATGCCATAATCATATCGTCGTAAGTTTCAATCGTTAGCCATCCTCTAAACCCAAGAAGGAAGAAGAAATTGTGGCCGAATCCAGTCTTTGCCCTCTACAAAGGCGACTGGGCCATAATCATCTCGGCTAATTCGATTGACATTCCGATTCTCCACCTGTTCCAGCTCTTGGGAACTTCGATTGCGCTCACTCACTTGGAACAGTTCTCGTCGACTCGCCGGAGTTCAAGTCTCTGACAGCAGCGATGACTCAACATGACGTTTTCCACTGAATCTTTGTCTCACAATCGGATAAGACCGCAAAGGCGGTAGTCGTCGGGGACTATGACTCTAGGGTAGGTGCAAGGCGTGGTGTTGACCCATTAGAACCCAATTGGACCAGTTTAGTTGAATATGAAAATTTGGGAAATGTTGGGATCGGGATTTAATCTGGGAAATTAGAAATTGAATTCGGACAAAAATTAAGAAGGCGTGGGACTTCCTGATTTTGGCCTTGTGGGGGGCAGAAAAACATGATTGAGGGGAGGGGGGGGGGGGGAACAATAGAAATGGAAACTTTAAGTTTTTTCTCTATTATTTCCAGCAACTATGTCGATTCCCTTCATGGACAGTTAAAAAAAAATGTTCCACTAGTACTCACATATCCACAAACTACTCTGACGTACAATTGCAATGTTCATTATAAAGATCACGTAGTTTAACTAAAATTACTTGAATAAATATTTAGTTTTTGCTCTTGCCTTCATTTGACTTTTAGGTTTGACACACTATCAACTTCTTTTCACACAAAAGATTCTCAATTTTGACAATATGTAAATTCACTCATAATTTCTGTTGTTTCTTTTAAGCGCAAGCAGTCTCTTCCTCTGGCTCAATGTGGAGGTCTCTTTTCCCCAGGTAATTCAATAGTGTGACTTATGAATTTGAGTCTTCTCTCTCTTTTTGGTCAATAAGTCTTTACCCCCTACAACACTCACGACCATATGAGCATATGAAATCCTTATAAACAACAAGATCAACATCATCTTTATCTTTCTTTTGCCCAAATTCGTCGGAAATCTCTTCTTGCTGTGCTTCTCGATCTTTCCCTTTTCCCAATCAATGTCTTAATCATGTGGAGGGCTTTGTCGCCTTCTCCTGAATTCCACCCTTTAAATGGTCTAATTATGTTATAGTTAATGCAGAGCTACTCAATTTAATAACCTGATTGAGCTCGATTATTAAAGTTGTGAGGATCAGGGATCCAATTGGAAGGACTTATCGTGCTATCATGCCCTCAATATCTTCAGATGATGTTTCTTCTTTTTTTCTTTTCTTGCTGTTTTCAA
This sequence comes from Melaleuca quinquenervia, assembly GCA_030064385.1. Taxonomy (NCBI): domain Eukaryota; kingdom Viridiplantae; phylum Streptophyta; class Magnoliopsida; order Myrtales; family Myrtaceae; genus Melaleuca; species Melaleuca quinquenervia. Next base: position 3,400,474 of record CM057728.1, on the reverse strand, counting down.
TCTTGAGGCTCTTGACGTACTTTTTTCGGTCTTCATGAGCTTTACTCCTTCTGAGTCATGGATTCCCATTGTGTAGCATGTAACAAGCCCAGATTAAGTCCGGACCCACTCGTAGACTTACGTACCTTTTTATGATGAAGGGACTTCCTCACCATGTTACACGCCATGGGCTCAGATAAAAGTCCAGAGCCTTCAACAATAGATTAAAAGGTAAAAAGAAAAAAATCGTAACAAAATCTATTGAGCGATTGAAATTTTATTGCATTTTCAACTCGACCGTGAAGTATTATACAAACATGATACCTTTTAGAAATCACCATAGCACCTCGTATAACACTACAAGAAAACACCGTATTTGCCACAGGTTTTGCCACGAATATAATCCAAAAATCCGTAGCTAATATAATTAGCCACAACATTAGTGATGAACGTCTCACCGTCGCCTATAATGTATCGCAAAATTTAACAATGACCTGTTTAGTAGTCGTTGCTAATTTGCGACTGTATAATATACGTCGCAAATTAGCTACCAAAATAAGGTCGTCCCTAATTAGCTACCACCAAATATTCATGACAAATGTCATCCGCAATTTGCCACGAAACTTATGCCGTCGCCCCTTTGCCACGTAAAATGATAGTGCTCGTCGGTAAGTACCGTCACTGGAATAATACCCTGGCTTGTACTATGTGTGGGTTTAACGAAAGCGTATAGCGACGATGGGTTGTAGTGTCGCAACTTAGCCACTCTCATATTATGCAGTGGCTAAATAGCGACGACAGTTGTCGTAGCAAATTATCAACGATGTAAGTCTGTCGTTGCTAGAGCACCTACTTAGCCACTCTCCTATTATGCAGTTGCAAAAATAGCGACGACTGTCAATAGTCATAGCAAATTAGCGATGGTCTAAATCAGGCGTTACTAATTAGTCGAATTTTAAGTATTTATAAATTGATAGCATTAGTGACGGCCTTTGTTTTTTCGTGGCTAATTAGCTACTGTCATTTGAATTGACGTCGCCAGCCGTGATAGAATCCCATGATTTACGTAACGCCTGAGCATTCAGACCTAATTGAGTGCAAGCAATAATAAATGTTACCAAAAAAAAAACCTCATATCATATAGTAGAGGCCCATTAATTACATTGTTCTCTAACTAATCAAATACACCGTTCAAATAACTTATAAACCTTACAAGTTTTTACGTACAACTACTACCTATAAACCTAAAAAAAAAAAAAAAGCCAAGTCGCCTGGAGCTCCAAAACCCTAGCCAGCCTCAATGTTGCATCCATGCTGCATCAAAAAATTGCTGAAGCCCGCCTGTTCTTTGTCGCTCGATCTGAAATAGATAAGTAAATTAGGACAACGTTGATGAATTACGTTAATTATTACATTCAGTTTTTCATACCTGCACTAGCACCCGTTATATTCTATCTTCACATGACACCAATCATGGCACAAATCACCGAGTTGGCAAATACCTCTTGGAAGCCTGAAAATCTTTCAAGCTTATTTTTTCATATTGAATATATCTACAATGCATCAAATTCATGTTCATCAGCTCAGAAGAAACCTTCTTGGCAAACGTAGTATCATGGACATGAAACGTGCTAAGATCGGAATTTCAATGATAGAAGAACAGAAAAGACAGACAATGCATATAAGAGAGGCGCATAGCCCACTCAATTTTATTGGTCATATCCTTGAATTTGGAATGAAAAGAAGAAGAGTAATACAAAACACAGTCCCAAAATTTTCTTTAGAGATATCCTTGATTAACTTTTTGGTGCTCATCTGAAAGAGCTTAACAGCCAACTCCAAAAAAGGAAGGGTTCCCATATCAAAGCTCATTTGCCAACAAAGTAAAAAAAAAAAAATACTATGTTTTACTTCCCAAACTTGCCAATTTGTCTTCAGATCATCATGTTATAAACACAAGTAGACGTTCAAGCTTGAAACACAGTGCAAAACCTCATCTTTTTGCATTAAGAACATTAATCGTTACATCTGAGCCCAAAGTGAGCAAACACCTAATCCTACTCGTTAAATGAGCACTCGGAGGTTTCCCAGCCATGAATTCTATGAATAAATTCGAGTAAACCGAAGCAATTAAATTAGGCTTCCTTACCATGTGCGTACCAAGAAGCGCATCCAAATATCAGTGAGGACTATGATGGAGTAACATATCTACGAATTCTAGAAAATGAGAAAAACGTAAGGGTCACAAGAGCTCCATCAAGTCACAAACCTAAATCTACCATCGCGAAAACGAATCACAGGGCTTGAACTTGCGCACTTTGCTCGGCGCTATCGCCCCAAAGCCAAAGCAAAAACTCTTCTCCTCTCAGTGAAGCCGAAATTAATCACTCCTCGAGAAAAACTCAGACGCACAAATAACAGAAGCCATCCCCTCCTCCGGGATACGGAGCCGAAGCTCCTAGAGTAAAAAGGTAGAACAAACTCGACGACTCAGAACAGGAGAAAATCCTTGCGTTTTTTGCACGAAAGGGAGAGCAATGGGTCCAAGAGATGAGAAAGAGCACCTTCTCGGCGGATACCGAAGGAGAAGAGACATGGGCTGTGTTGAGCACCTTCTCCGACGCTAGGGCTACTGCGACTTTAATTTTGGTTGTAGAGAGAGAGAGAGAGAGAGAGAGAGGGTTTGTTCCAAAAGTGTCTAAATATAATAGCAAGGAAGGAGGAAAATGCTCGCGAGCTTTTTGTCTTCCGATTTGCTTTGTGAGTCTGACTCGGTTAGTTTGACTTGGGATTTGTTCCAAAAAAGATGCAGTTTTTTTGAATTTCCAACAACGATAATGGATTTCATCAATTAAAATTTAACGTAGTTCATATTGTCAAAGTTTCAACGCAGTTGAGAATATCTTTTTAAAAAATCGTACATCAATAACTACATAAAAAATTTACAAGTCGGGGTTCTTATGTGGGAACCTCGGCCGTGTTTCGCGGAGTCATAAGCCACAGCGTGTTATTTTTTTCACGTCGGGGCAACGATATGACCATCGTCGCCTCCGACCATTACTAAAGTAATAATTAACGAACAATAAAGGATACCGAATGATAAATATCAGTGGCTTCGATCCAATGTTAACTGTTTTCTAGATTTAAGTTACACGTAAACTAAATTTATACGTTTAACTTACATCACAAAAATAAAAAGCCGTTGCTTTTTATTTCCTTTAGTTAATTGTGTTTAATTATTTTTTGTATTTTGTTGACCAGCAAAAAACTCAATCATTAGATTAACCATGGATAATATTCATTCCAATTTTTTTTTGGTTTAAGGAGAAAAACTCCCCAACATTCCAATCCAATGAAATAAATAGTTCTATTTATTTCTTATCAAATTTAACTTCATAGATCTTATATCCTTCATTTATATGAGATTACCGAAGCAATTGTAACTTGACATAATATACAATTTTAAATTATGTGTTGGCTAATGTGATCTTGAACACATCATTTATGGTCGCCCTCGCATAATTGTTTGCCGTAATATCAAGTACAAAATAAGAAAATTGAAGAATCGTATATCTCCGCCCTTATCGGTTGCATAATAATCATACATATTAACAACGAAGGTTACCACGTCGTCGTAATTAGCCACAAATTTTTTTCAATTCATGGCTGATTTGTGACCACAGTTCACTGGTTGTGGCTGATTTGTGACAACAACAATCTTGTCGTGTCTACTTACTTTGTGACGACAAATAACACATCGTTGCTGATTAGTAACAATAAATAACTATCGTGTCTAATTTCTGACGACGCCTTACAAATTGTGGCTGATTTCTGACGACATATTAACTGTGGTTGCTGATTTGTGACAATAAGTAACCGATCGTGGCTGATTTCACCCGAGACAAAGGGCACGTCTTTTACGAGTATTTAGTGTAGTTGTAGTTTTGTGATGACAGGTTGCAGAAGGTGACTAATTTGTGACGACGTATTATGTTGTAGTGGCTATTTTATGACGACCATTAAATAGCAGTGGCTGAATTTGTCACAACTATTTACTGCTGTGGCTGATTTGTAACAACGGTTAATTCTAGTGGCTGATTTGCGATGATTATTACGTCATCGTGGCTGATTTGTGACGACTATATAATGATCATGACTGTTTTGTGACGATTGTTTACTGCTGTGGCTGATTTGTAACAACGGTTAATTCTAGTGGCTGATTTGCGATGATTGTTACGTCATCGTGGCTGATTTGTGACGACTATATAATGTTCATGACTGATTTGTGACGACTGTTTACTGATCGTGGCTGATTGGTGACAACTGTTTGCTGTTCGTGGCCTAATTTGTGATGATAGTTAATTTGGAGTAGCTAATTTGTGACGATTGTGTATTTATGTGGCTGATTTGTGACGACGGTTGCTTTTCGGTGACTGATTTGTGACGACTATTAGCTGACCGTCACTAATTCGTTACAACGTTTAAATGATCGTGGCTAATTATCATGTTAGCTGATCGTGACTTTTATGGCTGACATTGTTTAATCTGATGTTGCACTTACATACTTTACATACATGAATATGAAGTGCACTAATAAATACATGCTCAACCTGTTTCATTATGACCATACACTTAATGAATTGCAACAAGTCTCAATAAAAACACACCCCACAATACATGTCTAATAACAGAACATTAGTATGGAAATTACTATATCAGAATGAAAGAAGAATAAAGTATCGAATAACACTTACCTGTTGGTATATAGTTGATAGGTGGGCAACAGTCACTTCTCTTGTTATGCAATCCAAGTTGACATGCACCTACCAGAATCACTAACGTAAATAATTTTGGAAATGACATCAAATGGAAAAAAAAAAAACAAGCAGATATTACGTATACTTCTTCAAAATTAAAAGTGTTTAATTTAGTAGCAGCAAATTGTCAAACGTTTCATTGCTAAACTATAATGCAAAGCCCGTCAACTGGACACGTACATATTTTGTTACCTCATATGAAGAAAATAAATACTAAGAGAACAGTAACGATCAAACATATCATTGTAATCAAATCTAATCATCTCAAGTGTACTAATAACAATTATGTAGATATTTTTGGTTTACTTTTAGTCACGCGGTACGCATATATCTACATGTAATTAAATCCTCTCTAATAAAAGTATGACATAAACTTAATACAACTAATATTATTTCGAATAGATCTACAGCTAATATATACATCGAATTAATCCTGATTGGATATGAAATACCCTTTTTTTTCCGCAAAGTGTTCTATCTCTACATTAAAATGAAGAGAGGTCGCTTCTTTTGATTAGATCTGGACTCGTTCAATGTAGATCTAGTCCTGAATTGAACGAACCAAGCCATACAAAAAATACATCAGATCTGAGCAATCCCACTTGACACCATCACGTTAACATCTGTACAATATAATGAAAACGAGAGAGAGAGAGAGAGAGAGAGAGAGAGAGAGAGAGAGAGAGAGAGAGAGAGAGAGAGAGAGAGAGAGAGAGAGAGAGAAAAGAAATGCACGAACCTTACAATGGAGTTTCTGCGCCGCCAGAGGAAGAAACTAGGGCTTTCGGGGGTTTAATGTGAAAATAAAGAGCAACTGTGCTGCTAGGGTAGCTTTATATTCGCGATTCAGCGACAGTATAAAAAGTCATCGCAAAAAGTTGTGGCTAATTAGCCACGACCAAAATATAATCGCTAATTAGCGACTCAATTTCCCACGAAATACTCTTTCTGTTGCTAATTAGATACGAAGTAATAAATTAGTGGCTAATTAGCTACTGCTTTCTTAAATGAGTCGCTAATTATCGACGAAAATATGTTTGATGAAAAAATCGTGACTAATTTGCAACAAACAAACTTCTTTGTGGCCAGCTAGTGACAAACAGTTATAGTTGTGGTTAATTGGCGATAAAGTTACCAACGAAACTTTTGTCGGGGCTACTTTTGTGATGAGTTTATTATGTTTGTCGCAAATGATGTGGCAAATAACGACGACGTATGTGTCGTCGTTGTTTAGCGATGACTAATAGTTTTTCGTCGATAATTTCCAATGATATTAATTTGTCGTAGCAAAATCCGTCTCTATTAGGGATGACTTTTGTATCGTGGCTAATTTTCGTTGCTAATTTGGTGTTTTCTTGTAGTGAAATTATGCTTTTCACAATTGACTTTGATTTTTAAAACTTGTAAAATTAACAACTTAGGTAGCCCATATAGCAAGAATAGATACTAAATAATGTAACTTTACAATCTACAAATCAGCCGGTAGCTTCATCATTTTTTGATCACACAAGTCATGTTTGTCACTCTCTATTTGGAAGTTGGCGGATTTCTAAAACGGTAAGCATTTTGCCGACTTATGATTTCTATTCCACTATTTCACCCAAAGTAAACCAACACAGAACATTTTTTATTTATTTTTTAAGAAAAAAAATAAAAGATGTCGTCGTTGTCAAGCTCTGATCTTTTTGCAGTGTTCCCATTTCAAGAAAAGGGAGAGTGATTGCTTACTGGAAACACGTGAATCACGGGTTAAATAAAGAACGCTCCTACGCGGTTTGACTCCAGTAGAAACCGTCGCTGATCCGCAAATCAGAAACGAAAGCTTATGTTCCAAGTTTTTCATTGTGAACGCTGAATAAAAAGGAGCATCGCTTAAGTATCGAACCGAAACAAAAAGGTTGTACAGGAATTGATCCCTGACCGAGCCTGACTTGTGCCCAGCTATTTCGCCCTCTTTCATGCGGACCCGGATCGTTTAACATAAAGTCGGACGAATCTGGATGATATATAAGGGGGCCATCCGATTTTATTGGGGGAATTTATTATTTTTATTTTTATTTTTTGAAAAAAAGTTACTTTTTCTACTAGCTATCCGATAAAAAAATAGAGGGCTGGCAGAAAAAAGACAGATTCAGTGACGTCGAGATATGTTTCCCTTTCATGCAGTTCCACCATCTCACTTCTCATGATTTCCGGCGGTTGTGATCGTCGCCTCTCTACTTCGCGATCATATGCTGCCCCTCCGCGGATTCGACAATCAATAAATGGTGAATTTATGGTTTTCGATTGCAGCTCTCTGACCTTCGCGGTTAGCTTAAAAAAACACAACATTCCATATTTAGATCAGTTGAAACTTGGATCGGGATCGTCTTATATGAATATTCACAATTAATATTTTGAACGTATAACTATATCTATATCCATGGCAAGATTGATAAATTCCGTAATCGACTCACATAGTCTACATATAGCTATATATCTTTTTCACTACATAAGTCAATTTGTCACTGCTTATTTAGTAATTGATTGGTTTCTAAAATAATAAACTTTTGGATATTTGTAATATTTTTTATGGTATCAAACAGGAAAAACCTCTAGACACTTTTTATTTTTTCAGTAAGCATTGGAACTATCATTTCATATGAATTGGTCCGGATGATTGGGTTCAACCACCGTTAATGATTTTCTTCTTTACCAGTCTGTGTGGCAAAGGAAAAGAGAAGAAAAAAGTTGCTCGAAAAAGAAATCCCAAAAGATTGACAAGATTATTAATGGATTTCTTCTTGCCCAATTTTTATCCTTACGATATTTAAGAGAAAACAACTTGCCAATTGCACCTCTTGGGCCTTCACCATTAGCTTGAAAAATGAAAAATTAGAACCTTCCTTATGGAGATCGGTTGAAGCTTGGATCAATTACATTTCAACTCAATGGTGAAAATTTATTGGAGTATGATATTTCAGAATCAATATTTTCAACATCAAACTATATATATGGCAACATTGATGACTTGGGTAACCAATTTATATAGCCCATGACTAGCTATATAAATTTTTGACTACACAAGTCAAATTTGTCACTACTCATTCTATGGATGATCGGTTTCGAAGCAATAAATTTTTTTTATATTACCTACAATTTCTATTTAATGGTTTACACATAGTAATTCCGTGATAATTTTTATTTTTTCCAAATTATTTCAATTTATTGTCCACTACACGTAACTTGCCTCATGCAATGCCTATCGAACAAGACGTCATTCCTCAAATGAGGAGCATGGCTCCCAATTATAATTATCCTCAGGGTAATTAGCAAGCTTTCATTTCAAAACTCTTCTAAATTTTGTGTGGACAAATCCCATCACATGCCCAATGAGAAATGTTATCAGTATACCCATCTAAAACCTCATATACCCATTACATAAAAATTATTGACAGATAAAAATATTTAGCGAAATCTCTAAGTGTCAATGCATTGAGCAACAAAATTTTAGAATTGTTCTCTTTCGTCTAAATTGGTCCGGATGATTGAGGTTCAACCACGGTTAATGACTTTCTTCTTTATCAGTGTACGTGGCAAAGGAAAAAGAAGCAAAAAGTTGCTCGGAAAGGAAATTCCAAAAGACAAGAAAGATTGTTAAATGGCTTTCTTCTTGCCCAATTCTTACTCTTATAACATTTAAAAGAAAAGAAGAACTTGAAAGCCGTGCCTCTTGGGCCCTCGCCGTTAGCTCGGAAGCTTGGATCTATAAAATTTCAATTCAATGGTACAAAATTATACCAGTACTTCTCAGAGATTATTGAATTATCTAATATATATATATATGATGCATTTCACAATTGATTTTTTGAACATGTAGCTATATTTATAGCAACATTGATGGCTTGTGTAACCATTTTATATATTCCATAAGTCGCTATATAATTTTTTGACTACACAAGTCAAATTTGTCACCGCTCGTTTGATAGTTAATTGGTTTCGAAAACAGTAAACTTTTTGACTACTTATAATTTTTGTTCAACGGCTTCATACAGAAAACATCCTGAGCAATTTTTACTTTTTCATTAGGTGTTCAAACTATCATTTCAATTGCTTCCCACGATGGATGTCGCTTGCCGTGGGTCACATGTAATTAATAAGACATCATTCGTCAAATGAGGAGAATGTCTCCCAATTAAAAGCTATCCTCAAGGCAATTAACCAGATTTCGTTTCAAAATTCTGGTAAATTTTGCATGGACAAATCCCAGATTATACCAAACGAGAAATATTACTAGTATGCCCATCTAAAACCACATACATCATCATATAAAGGTTCTTGATAGATGAGGATATTTAACGAAATTTCAATTGTCAATGCATTGAGCGACAAACTTTTATAATTGACCCCCTTCGTATGAATTGGTCCAGATGATTGAGTTTCAACCACGGTTAATGACTCTTTTCTTTATCAATCTGCATGGCCAGGGGAAAAAGAAGCAAAAAGTTGCTTGGAAAAGAAACTCCAAAAGACGAGAAAGATGGTGAATGGTTTTCTTCTTGCCCCATTCTTACTCTTACAATATTTAACAAAAAACAAGAACTTGAAAGCCGTGCCTCTTGGGCATTCACTGTTAGCTTGAAAAATGAAAAATCATAGCATACCTTATTGAGATGAATTGATGTTTGGATCTATTACATTTCAATTTAACGAAGAAAATTTTTACGGACTTGGTACTTCTTAGATACTATTGAATTGTCTCGTATATATAACGTATTTCATAATTAATTATATTGAAATTGTAATTATGTCGATGGCAACATCGATGACTTGTGTAACCAACTTATATTATCCATGTATAGCTACATAACTTTTTTATTGCATGAGTCAACTTTATCATCGCTCATTCAAGAGTTGCTTGGATTTTAAAATTGTAAACTCTTTGGCTACTTATAATTTCTATTTAACGGTTTCACATGCGATTCACCCAAAAGTAATTTTTATTGTTTTCATTAATTGTTCAAACTAGCATTTCAATTACTTCCCACAATGCACGTCACTTGCCCCAGGTGTATCGTGCAAAACATCAATCGTCAAACGAGAAGAATGGCTCCCAATTAAAATTTATCCTCAGGGCAATTAGCAAGCCTTCATTCCAAAACTCTTGTAAATTCTGCATGGACAATTCCCATCACATGCCAAACAAGAAATATTACTATAATGTCCATCTAAAACTCCATATACCATCACATAAGGGTTTTGATAGATGCAGACATGTAGTGAAGTCTCAAGTATCAATTTATTGACCGACAAATTTTCATGATTGCCCTCTTTCGTGTGAATTGGTCCGGATGATTGAGGTTCAATCACACTTAATGACTTTCTCCTTTATCACTTTTTGTGGTAGACGGAAAAAGAAGCAGAAAGTAGCTCGGAAAAAAAAAACTTGAAAAGACAGGAAAATGGGTAATGGCTTTGTTCTTGCCCAATTCTTACTCTTACAATATTTAAAATAAAGGAAGTAACTTGAAAGGTAGCCTCGTGTAATTTCCCAGAAAGTTTCAACTGAATGACGCTATAAACCTCAAAATCTGTTTTGGAATCCCACGTACTTCTCTCTACTTATTTATAACTCAACCCCAATGACTTATATTCCGATTAAAAATTAGCTTATTTGGCGAAATTATCCCCCTCTTCTCTTTTCCTAGCCAATTTGCATAGAAATCTTAAGGTATTTCAAGGGCAGTGCATTAAAAAATAAATCCCCACCCAGAAGAAATCCATCTATTCCAACATAAAAATAAAATTGCACCACAACATAAACATAAAATTGCAATCAATTCACCAACCCTCGACAACATCTCGAAGATATTTCAAAGGCAATAATCATGATTGCAGAGAGTGGCATTTCGAGGGGTACTTGAAGGCATGTGAGGTGTGTTCCGTGGTCGGTCAAAGCGACGGATCGGCTAACAAGCACACGAATGCTAGCTTGGAAATCGAGATCATGTGTTACTCATCTCGAAGATGAAGTCGAAAGGATGAGAGACGTTGATTGGGGACATCCTTCGACGAAATCGACGACTCAATTTGGGTGGAAGATCGAACATTCTTGAGAGATATGATTTCTTTGGATGCTTTCCCATGATTGTCTCTAAATATACGAACAATGCCGATGCTCACACGATGATTATGTAGGTTAATTAAGACCACTTCAATAGACATCTTTTGTTCTTTAATTCTTTTGATTTTTTCAATGAACATTTTCATCTTTGCTTAACTCGAAAAGATCAAGATTTTCACAATATGCAAATAGATACTTAAGTTTTTCTTTTTTTGGAAATTGATACGAAAGTTCACATCCGATGTTTTCATAGTTGTCATAATATGGTTAATTGGATTGGTTCTTTGAAGCTCAAGCAGATGCTCCTCGCAAGCCTCTCAATGGAGGTCTCTCTCTCTCCTCTCCCAAACCCAATTATTTACGCAAGGTCTATTATCCTTTAAATCCGATTAGTTCACAAGTCAAACCCGTCAAACATTCGGCCCAATTAGCACCAGCCCATCAGCCCATTTCACTTGACCAAACCACATCAAGCCCCTAATTCATTTCGCTTCATCCTCTCCTTCGTCTTCATCAAACAAGGCCGAGGAGACCGCGCTCTCTCTTCCCTGCATGAAGCCGGCGCTCCCCGCTCTCCCTCATTCCAGCTTTAATCGATCGATTGACCGGAGCAACTCAGTAATTCGGATTCGTGATCGCGGCGCCGGAGAACCTGAGCGTGGGCCAGAATCGAATTTGCTCTCGCATCTGATCAGTATTCTGAAACTGCCCAGAAAGTGTTCGATGAAATGACGGAGAGGCAAAAGGAGAGCCCACTTTGCATCTCTCTCTATCATCTCTCACTCGCTCGTTCCTTATCACCTGAATCTCTCTTCTTGGGAGACAAAAATGGCGGAGCTTCCAAACAATATTCACGCGTCAAACATTTGCACGACAAAAAAAAAAGGAAAAGAAAGAAAGAAAAGAAGACCAAAAGCAATGAACTGACCCGTCACCGAAGCAACGAAGTAAGAGGGAAAACGTACAGGAAAGCTCCGGAGGACGGGATTACCACAATCATCAATGGAAAGACAGATAAGGCAATGGACAGCCTTCAGCACAAACAGTATCAAGTGCAATCCGGCGTGACAAATTTAGACGGTACCATTACAGTGAACTGTGTCAAAAAGAGTTCTGCGAATAATATAATTATGAAATATTACCACTTCAACATTTTATAATCATAATATTTCTATTCTAATGGCGCCTTGCCCGGGTTGAAGACTACTTTAATTGTAAATCAAAATTGGCATTAATGTTTTCTCTGTCGACTGAGGGAAACGGGAAGCAACGACGGGTCGATTTTCGGTTTGGTTCGTTTAATTGTATTCGTTTTTTCTTTTTTGCTAACCCAATGGCGGAAGATATTTGATTGCATACGAGTCTGAAGAATTTATACTTTGTTACTTAAATTGTTTCTAGAGTGTAGCTCTCTAGTTTCACGCATCCGTTTAGTCTCACAAAGACGGTCATCAACACTCGGTGCAGGGCATAAAGGGCATGGATTATCATTTCGTTAGCCACACAGTGACCACAATCACCATGCGATGATTGAGTTCACGTGCGAAGATTTTTGGGTTGCCCCGCTCCGAGGGGCACGGAATTACTTCATTGCAGAATGATTATCCATGGGTACTATCCTTTTTCTAAGTGCGTCGTGATCCGTAGGCTGGGCCACTGGGCGATGATGTTGCTTATCAATTGTGCAAATTAGGCGAGTGGCTCGATTGTTCTTGTATAACTAATGAGGCGATCGATTCCATAAAAGACGTTATCAATGAATTAGAATTCACAGCACTTGAAGTTTGTTAGATCGTCAACATTATATGCCAGCATGAATTGCTTTAAGCACCTTTAAATTGCGTACGAATGCACAAGGATCACTCCATATGGATGTCTATATATCATGGTATTCTGATCTCTAGTTTAAAGGTTTCATTTGTTTTGCCAAAAGTGAATATTTTGAAAAACGTATTTTTAAGTATGGCTGCTTGTATTGCTTACAAAAAAAAGGAAGAGCAAATTTTTTTAAATACAATTTAAAGTGGCCAGCCAATCTATATTGCATAAAAAAAATTAGTGGAGAAAAGTCACAAGTGGCAATGCATATCCGAAAGACTCGACAATTGCTTATACAATAAACCGACAGCACAAAAACAATCCGCAAGTGAAAAAGTTACAACTTACAATCTCCTAAGAGTGCTCAAGAATTCCTGCCATTGAGGTCACGCAGTTGCTGTAAGCTAACCGTAGCGAATGGCATTTCTAGGGGTACCTGAACTCGAAGCTCCCACGACACTTGACTCATTGTCGGTCGAAGCCGCGGGTCCCCTTGCAAGCACGCAAAGGCTAGCCTGGCCACCAAGATCAGGTTTTGCGAATCTCGAAGTTGAATTCTAGTAGTCGAGAGGCGTTGATCTAGCACGTCCTTCAGCAGTATTGGCGTCTCCATTTGGGTGCATGATGAAGATTCCCAAGAAATATGACCTCCCGGGTGCTTTCCCATAATAGTCTCCAATGCGACGACTCCAAAACTATACACATCACACTTTTCGGTAGAAATTGTAGAGTAAGCCAGCTCTGCAAGTGGAGAATTCACAGATTTTCGATAGCCTCATAAGCTAAATTTAAGTTGACTACATTGCTTCCCGATGACATGATAATTAGAAGTACGGCTTTCAAATTAATCTACATCGACAACAGTAACTGTAGCATGAATGTCTATACATTTGCAAAGAGTCAAAGTACCGAGTGTAAGACCCCATTTCTAAAATAAAATAACTGATTTGGATGAGTTGTTATGGTTTATCAATAATAGTATATATATGTGAAATTAGATGGGAAGGTTAATCTTTTTGCTTTTACAGATAAACTAGTGGAGACATAACAGATAAGCATGCAAATTGTTGGAAGTTATCAGTTTCTATTTATATTGTCAGATTTGACATCTTCATGAGGGACGGTTCTATCCGCGAAGAGAATCAGGAGGTTTATTTTTAGGGTAACAGACGACGGTCTTCGTCTTCTGGCATGAATCTTCAGCCGGTGGAATAGAAACCTTCCAGACTTCAAAGGTGGCAATGGTAGAATTGATTTCTGAATGCAAAATGCTAGTTCACACATGAATACAAGTGGCTCTCCGCGTCGTCTTAGTGTTTTGGAAAAATTAGCATGATCATGCATCTGTCATAACATAAATTGTATTTGGCAAGTAAATTATGTTTTAATATTTGAATATAGTTTCCTACCAAAACTATTTCGACGGTATCTGATGAGGCGGCGAATTACTTTTCCCAGTCAATGATCTGCTTTCTCGGCAATGAAACTAAGTCACTTAAAATTTTGCACATTTCAAGTAATTTAAGGTTGTAGAGTTCGAGGTATCATAGTGCCATGCGAAAATGGGTTTTCCCCCTAATTTTCTAAGTTTTGATGTACGTAGTTTTAAATGCGTATTTTTGTAGAATTGATTTGGAAATGTCGCACAAGAATAATTTTTACTATTATCAGGACCTAAGGACCATCTTTTATCTGTGGTAACTTACGATAAGCTAACACCCCCGATTTTGATTCTTCAAACGGGACGTCACAATAAGTATCATTTAGATTACATGAACTTAATATTCTTGATGTAGATGAATTCTAACATTTTTCCTCATTTGTCCATTCTTCTTTATTAGTGAAAATCAGAAAGATTTCTTATCATTCTAAATTAACACCTCTATATGACTAAAGAAAATTATGTAAGAAGGTTAATTAACTAAAGAATTGCTCTAAACTAACGAAAGTGCAATTATAGAAATAAAAAACAAAGTTTCAAAATACCTGGAGCAATATACCCGATGGTGCCAGCAATGTGAGTCCAATTTGATGAATCTGGCCTCAACAGTCTGGCAGTGCCAAAGTCGGAAACGCAAGCCTCATAGTCTTCATCTAATAGAATGTTATTGCTGGTCAAGTCTCGATGGATCAACGGAGGGGAACATTCGTGATGCATATAGGACAATGCATATGCAACTCCTCGGATCACATTTACCCTCTTGTCCCATTGAAATTCTCTTGCTGTCTCATCATGGTTCAAATATTTTCTCAAGCTCCCTCTTTCCATGTATTCATACACCAAAAGGTTATGCTGGGCATGAGAGTAGAATCCGTAAAATTTCACGATGTTGCGATGACGTATATTTGTTAAGGCTTGAACTTCCCTTTCAAATGGTATCAAATTCACAATCTCACTTTCTTCCTCAGACGGAGTGGTTCGCTTGACGGCAAACGTTTGTCCTTCTGATATCTCAGCTTTATAAACAATTCCATATGCTCCTTCACCCACGTAGTATTTGGAATCAAATCCTTCAGTGGCCTCAACAATTCGATCGTAGAAAACTCTACCATCATAGCTCAAAATACGCATGAAATCCATATCATTTGTCCGTTCATTGTTCTCTCTATTAATAATCCTTCTTCGGCGACGATTGACGATTACAAGAATGATCAATGTGCAGGAGAGAAGTAGGAATCCCAAGAACGAGAGAATGAGGATGAATTATCAAGAGCAGTTCCATGTGCAGGAGACAATGCGCATGGAACTATCGTGCCCTCAATATCGTAAGCTATTGTTTCTTCCTCCTTTTATCTTTCTTGGCGCCGTTTTCAACCTTGAGGCTATTGACGTACTTTTCTCGGTCTTCATGAGCTTTACTCCGTCTGAGTCATGAATTCACATTGGGCTCCACGTAATGTGCCCAGATTAAGTCCGGTCCCGCTCGTAGATTTACATACGTACCCTTTTATGATGAAGGGACTTCCTCAACATGTTTCACGTCATGGGCTCAGATAAAAGTCCGGAGCCTTCAACATTAGATTGAAAGGTCAAGAAGATCGCAACAAATTTTGTTGTAGTGTTATGACCTTTATAATACATTAACCCTTAAGTACTCAAAACCTAAGGTGGCATGTAAGTTGTAGTGAACAGTTTTTAAATGTTATAATAATTGAATGATGGATTGAAAAATTAAATGACACTATATTATTCATATATTATAATACTCAACTAAGTGTTTTACGAATGGTATAATACTCAAATTATCAAGAAAAAGAGTTACAACATTCAAATGAATACCGTATAAAAGTTATAAAGCTCATAGCCTTCTCTCCTCGAAGGAAATTTTCAAGCTCCTTTTATTTCGAGAAAAATGTGACATTTATAGTAATAAAAAAAGTGTTTGATTCAATTGACATGCGCGTTGTTACTCTTTTCTCTCACCATGCCTTCACCAAACACTCATCGACGCACGAGCGCATGAAATACTAGTAAACGACAAAATCAACATCAACTTTATCTTTATGTGGCCCTAGTTTTCATTTTTTTCCAATCATATTTCTCTTGGTCATGTGGATGGACTCGGATCGCCTGACGTGGATGTACTCCGCGTCTGGCGATCCGATCCTTTAAAAAGGGAAAACAGGCCCCCCTTGTATTAGGAAGACATTTTAATGGTGGAGACCACCTAACATGGAGGTGATCTATTTCCCATGTGGACGGGCTTAACCATGAGGCCTTTAGCCTTTTCTTAGCCTTTTCCCCTTCGTGACTTACTTTTTCCTATCGTCACTCGTGTTACACATGACATGCCTAGCTAGTGTAAAGTCATGTCTCAGCCAAAGATCTAGAAAATGTAAACTTTTATAATGAACTTAGGTGATAATTTAAGCCAGACCTCCAGCTGAAACGTAAATCACCTCTCCTCTTATAATCCATTGTAAAAAGTCGTATCTCTTATTTAAAAGTATTTTAATCTAATGATGGTACAAAACACCACAATTGTACAAAACACCATAACCTAGAAAGATGTGAAAAATAGATGATTCTTCAATGACAATCTTACGTTTTTCTCATAAAAATATCGGATGCAAAAGCGTAGGGAAAAGGATCGGGATCTTCCATTATTTCCCCTATTAAAAGGTGCCCCGACGTCAGCCGATCCTTTTTCAATCGGGACCCTCCATTATTCCCCTTATTAAAAGGTACTCCCCCATACTTTCTCCGTTGGATCACAGGTGATCCAGGTCGGTAGACTAGGATACTACACTCTATCCTCAAGCTTCAAGCTCTGCATGCACGAAACTTCCCCCCGAAACCCAACGCCGCCATCACTTATCGTCAATACTGCCGCCGCCGCGTGGTACTTCTTAGAGTTTATTGAATCGTCTCACATATATAATATATTTCTTAATTAATGCTTTCAACATTTAATTATATCTATATTGGTGACAATAGTAATGGCTTATGCAGTCAACTTACACATATCGACTTGTTTGACTTGACAATATTATAGCACAGACAAATTAAAATCAAATGCATGCATCCATCCATGCTTATCTTACGACCTTCTTTTGAAAATACACAGCAAAGAGGTCATTGATACAATTGAAAAAGAGCCAAGTCACTTGCGAGATCTTTTGGTTAACTTGTATGCATATACTTATCGAATTCAAGTATTGGAAAAAAAATACTTAGTTAAGTATAGATCAAGCTTGTATAACAATTAAAGGAACAGTATCACTTATCGCATTCTGATTTGTCAATATTAGGAATAGATATACAGTGTTGTTTCTCAATTGAATAGTACGTTTATCGTTTCAGCTTTAACTTCGAATGAATTTACTTTTTGATTGAGTTCAGTTGACATCCATCATAGACAATCAAATCTAATGAAATTCAATCATTAAGGCAATGAAAAGTCGTGGATCCAATGGGAAGGAGTCATCGTGCTTCAATGTCCTCAATCTCTTTAAACTGTCGTTTCACTTTTTCCTTTTCTTGACTCACTCCTTTCAATCTTCATGGGCCTACCTAGTTCCTCCTCGTGGGCCACCGACGGACTTAGATAAAAGTTTTAGCTCAACCCCCGTTGGGGCCTACGCAATGATATCTTTACTTCTATAATCTACTGGAAAAAGTGGCATCTCAAAATTATACTTGATTTGTTGTAGTGTTTATATAAAATATTGTAACGTGTAAAATTTTAAAAAAGTTAAGGTTATCCAATGACTATCTATATATATTTTTTCTCATGAAATACCGCATGCAGAGGATGCGGCGGACGAGGATACCAAGCTTTATTCTGCATGTTGTATGGTCAAGGTAATCTTTTTACATGAAAACGACTAAGTCTACTGTTTCCAAGCATTCCTCCTAGATCTTCACCGTTGGATTAAAAAATAAAAATTTACTGCTATTGAAGCCGAGATCTATTAAATGGTCGAGATCTGTTGTACTACAGGGGCACAAACCTCCTAAGAGCCATTGAATCGCCCCTATAAATTTTGTTTCTCAAATTAATTTTCAAACTCAATGGAGATGACTTGTGTAACCATCGACTTAAATAGCCAGTGTAGCAAAAATGAATCTTAAAGTAATGAACTTTTAAAAGCAACAGAGGCAGCTGGTAGCTGTATAACTTTCTATGCCGGCCACTAACTTTGCGGGGAAAAATCCCATCGCATGCTTTATTACTTTGTTAATGACTGTCTTCTTCATCAAGTGCTGTGCGGTGAAGGGGCCGCACCCTATCAAATTGTACGGACTGATGCAGACCATGGTTTGTGATTTTCTTCTTGTCCAGTTCTTATTCTTACAATATTTGGAATAAAAGGGAAATTGAAAGGCATATATAGACTGATGAAACTGAAAGTGCTAGTGTAGTAAATAAATACGTAAAAGTTAATGCGGGAATATAAAGCTTCAGGATAATAAATAGAGTTAAGGGAGTAAAGAGAATTGAACACAATATGTATAGTAATTCAGTTTAGATCAAGCATGCGTCCACTCTCTCACGGTGACAGCTGATTGGCTGGAATTCACTATGAATCAAAAGAGTTACAATCTCAAGATCTACGCTTCTCAATCAAGAGTCTTCTTGCTCTCTCTAAGCTAATATGGATATTCCTCTTTTTGTGTACAATGTAAGCACTTGGTGAATGATAAGTGAAACAATCAGCTCAGATTTGGAATAAATCTCTCGTTCACGCTCTCCCTTAGATGACTAGAGGTATCCTCCTAACATATTCCTTCGTGCCTTTTTGACAATTGGCACTTTCCAAAGACTGTCTTCTTCATATATAGACTGATGAAGGGGCCGCACCTTATCAAATTGCACAGACTGATGCAGACCATGGTTTGTGATTTTCTTCTTGTCCGATTCTTATTCTTACAATATTTGGAATAAAAGGGAAATTGAAAGGCATATATAGACTGATGAAACTGAAAGTGCTAGTGTAGTAAATAAATACGTAAAAGTTAATGCGGGAATATAAAGCTTCAGGATAACAAATAGAGTTAGGGAGTAAAGAGAATTGAACAGAAGATGTATAGTGGTTCAGCTTAGATCAAACCTACGTCCACTCTCTCATGATGACAGCTGATTGGCTGGAATTCACTATGAATCAAAAGAGTTACAATCTCAAGATATACGCTTCTCAATCAAGAGTCTTCTTGCTCTCTCGAAGCTAATATGGATATTCCTCTTTTTGTGTGCAATGTAAGCACTTGGTGAATGATAAGTGAAACAATCAGCTAGATTTGGAATAAATCTCTCGTTCACGCACTCCCCTTAGATGACTAGAGGTATCCTCCTAACATATTCCTTCGTGCCTTTTTGACAATTGGCACTTTCCAAAGACTGTCTTCTTCATATATAGACTGATGAAGGGGCCGCACCTTATCAAATTGCACGGACTGATGCAGACCATGGTTTGTGATTTTCTTCTTGTCCAATTCTTATTCTTACAGTATTTGGAATAAAAGGGAAATTGAAAGGCATATATAGACTGATGAAACTGAAAGTGCTAGTGTAGTAAATAAATATGTAAAAGTTAATGCGCGAATATAAAGCTTCAGGATAATAAATAGAGTTAGGGAGTAAAGAGAATTGAACACAATATGTATAGTGGTTCAGCTTAGATCAAGCCTACGTCCTCTCTCTCACAGTGACAGCTGATTGGCTGGAATTCACTATGAATCAAAAGAGTTACAATCTCAAGATCTACACTTCTCAATCAAGAGTCTTCTTGCTCTCTCGAAGCTAATATGGATATTCCTCTTTTTGTGTACAATGTAAGCACTTGGTGAATGATAAGTGAAATAATCAACTCAGATTTGGAATAAATCTCTCGTTCACGCTCTCCCTTAGATGACTAGAGGTATCCTTCTAACATATTCCTTTGTGCCTTTTTGACAATTGGCACTTTCTAAAGAAATTCTTCCAATCTACCCGTTGAACAGAATCAATCAGGAGATCTTGAGCCATTTAAGGAATGCGGTAAGAGTCCATCAATCCTGGTCACCCTTACAATCAAGATTGTTGCTTTCCAAAAGTAAATACTTTCTCAAACAACTCACATTCCGGTTGATCGATTGTTTCCATAATGATAAATATAATCAATCATAATTATCCAACCAACAAACTGTCAAAGATTCACAAGGATGGAATCAAATAAACTTCCTGAGGTATCGCGAGATAAGCTATAAGAAATTCGAAACACATCAAACTGTATACTTCCAGAAAGTCTGTTATCTCCAAACCGTACTTCCAGAAAGTCTGCTATCTCCAAACCGTCTGACATCTCCAGATATTCTGATGCCTTCAGACCGTCTGATAATTTCCAGACCGTTGGAGTCTTCCAAATTCGTTCGTCCAATCTACCCATTGTATATGAGATTTTTTTGCCATAAATAGAATATGAGAAATCATGTAAATCTCTCAATTGTCCATACAATCGAAATTGCCAACTTCCATATTGATCTTGATTCTTAATTTGATCAATATCTTCCATCAAATCAGAGATACGTTTTTGATCCATATTGTATGATAAGATATACAAAGAATGGAAAGAATCATAGCGATTGCCATGTTACACCAGACTATTCAAAGTCTAAAACTGGTTTTATCATCATCAAAATAATATATACGAATAAATCCTTCAACAGAAACCCTTTATGGTCCGAGATTTTTGGTTGACAGGTGGGGCTTTCGTTAAAGTTAAACTCATGTAATTTCTCAAAGAGAGTTTTGTTGAATGACACTGTAAACATAAGAATCTGTTTTGGAGTTCCACATCAATGGTTTGATATTTGATTGTGGAGACCCTTTGTCCCATAGAACTAAAAACCAATGCGTGCTACTTAAGCCTCGTATTTTGTAAAAGAGTATTTTTACTTTTTGAGTGCAAATTTGAATAGCTTTTCGTTTTCAGGGGGCAATTTATGGATTTAAAAAGTAATGTAGAGTTTTATTTCCCAGTTCTACAATCTTAATACTTGAAAAAAGTGCATTGATAAGCAAAAATTTGTCATGTAAATGACATGGATACCAAATAGGATATCGCTCTTTTAAGAAATGAAATGGATATGCATGATAAAGGTCTTCTATCAATACGTTAGTGGCTCTCTCAAACATGAATGGTGTAATAGATTATTTGGACTCCCAAATGAGAAAGAAGAAAGAAGGAAGAGAAGACTCATTAGTGTAATTATATTAACTTTCCTCCTTATTTAACTAATGAATTGTGTTGTAATATGTAAAAAAGGCTTAAAACTCAACCGGTAAAAGTAATAGGGTTTGAACTTTTAGATAATTTTTCCTGCCCATCTATGAGGACAATAAAAGATGTTCTTGTCGTTGTCCAGCTCTGCTCTTTTTACACCGTTCCCATTTCAAGAATAGGGAGAGTGATTGCTCACTGGAAACACGTGAATGACGGGTTAAATGAAGAACGCTCCTACGCGGTTTGGCTCCAGCAGAAACCGTCGCTGATCCGTGAATCAGCTTAAGTTCCAAGTTTTTCATTGTGAACGATGAATAAAAGGAGCATCGCTTAAGTATCGAGCCGAAACAAAAAGGTTGTACAGGAATTAATCCCTGACCGAGCCTGACTTGTGCCAAGCTATTCGGCCCTGTTTTCTGTTCGGATTTTTGATCCTCTGGTCTCAATCACACGGTCAAACATCTACAGCAACAGAAAGACCAAAAGTAAATAAACTAACGCGCTATTGAAGCGATAAAGTGAGAAGGGAAAACATGAAGGAGGGCTCAGGAGGATGGAATTACCACAATCATCAGCGAAATGTAGAGAAAACAATGGACAGGTCTTCAGCACATACAACTTCAAGTGCAATCTAATAGCCCTACCGGACGATTCAAAGAGCTGTCTGGATTGGCGGCCCTTTCAGGTCCAGCACATATTTATGCGAACGTAAAATATGCACAATTTTATCACCAAGTGGCACGTCGACAATTTTTTGAGGTCTTAAGTACTCATGATGATAAGTGCACAAATACGTGATTGAATAAGACATAAATTAATTTTGATCAATTTAGGAGGTGAATAAACTCGTTTCAAAATTTCATAAGTGGCCCGATATATCTTACAAACTTGCAGGGCCCAAAGCAACTTTAATTGTAGCAATTAGACTCGGAAGAAAGAAAGAGCAAATTGTTTTTAAACCCAATTTAAAGTGGCCAGCCAATCTAAATTGCATGAAAAATTAGTGAAGAAAAGTGACAAGTGGCAACCCATCAAGTCTTCCTCTTCCCCCCCTTATGCGGCCCATTAGAGAGAGCACGGAAGGAAAAGTGAAACTAGTGTGAAGCAGAATGGAAGGGAGAATCGCGGAATTGCGGCATAGTAATTTTGGAAATGAGCCCTGTGAAATAATCGTTTATGACGGTTAAATTTCCGCAATGATTTTACATTTCATCTGGCAATTGCCCTTCGAGTCCATTCATATAGATCAAGGACACTCAAACCAGTAATTTTATCAACTTCTCCGAGAAAGGAAACAGACAAGTCGTTGCCGCCGAGGCGTGACAGACTTAAACTGGTCAGGCTTCCGATTGATGAAGGGATTGATCCACTGAAACAGTTAATAGACAAATCCAATAGTATAAGAGACACCAATTCCCCTTATCTCTTCAGGAATTAAAGATCATTTAAGTCATAGAGTAAGAGATTTAGATTGCTCAAATTTGGGATATATGATGAAATTGGACTGACCAAATTATTTATAGCTAAATCTAAATTAGCAAGAATAATAAGCTTCCCTATTTGTGAACGTATGAGTCTCCAAAGTCCATTTTCTCATATATAAAGAACCTCCACGTCCCTTAATTCACCTCTCTCCTTTGGACGGGGAAGAAAAAGGTTGAAATGTCAATCTCATTTAGTTGCCTAAGTTTCCAAGAGACGTTGGAATGACCAAATTATTTTCACTAAGTGATACCAAATTTCCATTTCTCGGGGGATCAGGCCAGAAATTTCATTTTTTGATAAGGTAAAGAATTGATAAATGTGTCAAATTTTTTCAAAAGAAAGAGAGAATCCAACCATTGAGATATATATATATATATATATATATATATATATATTTTGGTAAATGCCATTGAGATATTTTTCATGTAGCCAAAATGCAAAGATTTTAGTTTGCCTATACTTGGAGTGCTGTTCCTAGAGAGTTCATCCGGACATTGATCAAGATAGCCGAGTTTGGAAAACTTAATTATATTCAAGGGGATGGAACCCTAGATCCAGTTGTTGCTAACCTCAAGACTAACTCATTATCAATTCAAAATCATTATCGCTTATATTCAAGATGCGAAATTTCCATTTCTCGGGGGATCAGGCCAGAAATTTCATTTTTTGATAAGATAAAGAATTGATAAATGTGTCAAATTTCCAAAAGAAAGAGGGAATCCAACCATTGAGATATATATATATATATTGGTAAATGCCATTGAGATATTTTTCATGTAGCCAAAATGCAAGGATTTTAGTTTGCCTATACTTGGAGTGCTGTTCCTAGAGAGTTCATCCGGACATTGATCAAGATAGCCAAGTTTGGAAAACTTAATTATATTCAAGGGGATGGAACCCTAGATCCAGTTGTTGCTAACCTCAAGACTAACATAATATTCTTGATATAGATGAATTCTAACGCCTTTCCTCATTTGTCAATTCTTCCTTATTAGGGAAAATCAGAAAGATCTCTCATCATTCGAAGTTAACATCTCTAAATAACCAAAGAAAATTATGTAAGAAGGTTAAATAACTAAAGAATTGCTTAAACTGATGAAAGTGCAATTATAGAAATAAAAGAAAGTTTCAAAATACCTGGAGCAATATACCCGATGGTGCCAGCAATGAGAGTCCAATTTGATGAATCCGGCCTCAATAGTCTCGCAGTGCCAAAGTCGGAAACATGAGCCTCATAGTCTCCGTCTAATAGAATGTTATTGCTGGTCAAATCTCGATGGATCAAAAGAGGGGAACATTCATGATGCATATAGGACAATGCATCCGCAACTCCTGGGATCACATTTATCCTTTTGTCCCATTAAAATTCTCTTGCTGCCTCATCATGGTTCAAAATTGTTCTCAAACTCCCTCTTTCCACGTACTCATACACCAAAAAACTGTGCTGGGCATGAGAGCAAAATCCATAAAATTTCACGATGTTACGATGACATATATTTGTTAAGGCTTGAACTTCTCTTTCAAATGATATCAAATTCACAATCTCACTATCTTCCTGGGGAGGAGAGGTTCGCTTGATAGCAAACGTTTGACCTTATGGTATCTCGACTTTATAAACAATTCCATATGCTCCTTCGCCCACATAGTACTTGGAGTCAAATCCTTCCGTGGCCTCAACAATTCGATTGTAGAAAACTATGCCATCATAGCTCAAAATACGCATGAAATCCAAATCATTTGTCCGTTCGTTGTTCTCTCTATTAGCAATCCTTCCTCGGTGACGATTGACAATTACAAGAATGATCAATGTGCAAGAGAGAAGAAGGAACCCCAAGAACGAGAGAATGAGGATGATTGTGATTCGGGCTCCTTCGTGTCGATTGGCTTTCTTGCTCTCGGTAGAATTGCATTTTCTTAGACCAACAACATTTCCACAGAGGCCTTTGTTATGTTGAATTGCCTCAAAAGGGGCGTCATTGAAAGCCTTGACATTTGGGAGAGGACCTTCCAGTTTGTTGTAGGATATATCGATGGAAGTTAAAGATGACATACCACCAAAAATATGTGAAATGGAACCGGAGAGG
The DNA here is from genome assembly GCA_030064385.1 of Melaleuca quinquenervia. NCBI lineage: Eukaryota > Viridiplantae > Streptophyta > Magnoliopsida > Myrtales > Myrtaceae > Melaleuca > Melaleuca quinquenervia. The sequence continues at coordinate 3,375,482 of CM057728.1, read as the reverse complement.
CTGTTGTGGGAGATATTTAGAGCTCGTAGCATTCTCAGCTTTCCAAGGTCTACCGGAATATTTCCTATCAACAGATTATGACTCAAGTCAAGGACCTCGAGAAATTGAATGTTGCCTATCTCAGGGGGAATGCTTCTCCGAAATTTGTTTCTGCTCAAGTTCAAGCTCAACAATCTTTTACATGAGCCTAGCGGCACTGGTATCGATCCGCTCAGATTATTTGATGCCAAGTTCAGATATGCCAGATGGGATAAAAGTCCAATCTGCATCGGGACACGTCCCATGATCGAGTTGCCACTTAAATCGAGTTCTAACAACATCGACGCGCTTCCTAGCTCCCTTGGAATCTCTCCGCTTAAATTATTGGAAGAAAGGTCCAGTCGCTGTGACCGAGCCATCTTTCCAAATATTGCGGGTATCTCACCAGAAACCTTGTTGTTTGACATTATTAAGCTCGTCAAATTATGACAATGCATCCATTTCCACGAAAGCTCGCCGCTCAAATGATTGTGGCTCAAGTCCATAAAATCTAGATGTGGATATATTCCTAAAGCTTCTGATATGTTTCCAGTAAGCCGGTTTCCATCTAGCCTCAATCTGATTAATGTGCTGCCATTCCTTAAACTTGTTGGGATGGGCCCCGTAAGGTGATTGTCGCTGACGGAGAAATAACGCAATGATCCCCCAAGGCATACGGCCGGCAATTCTCCCTCTAGTTCATTATTATATAGCTGAAGAGAATTCAAATTTGTCAAATTTGCTATAGAATAGGGAATTAAGCCACTGAAATTGTTGTCTGATAGGGCAAGCCTAGTAAGAGAAGTGAGCTTTCCAATTTATGAATGTATGGATCCCGAAAGTTCATTCCTAAGTTGAAGAACAGATAAATTTGTCAAGTTTCCAAAAGAAATGGGAATTGAGCGAGTGATATTGTTGTCTGTTAGGTCAAGTTCTATAAGAGAAGTGAGCTTCCCGATTTCTGAAGGTATAGATCCTGAAAATCCATTGAGGTAGAGGTACAAACGAGATAAACTCGTCAAGTTTCCAATGCAACAAGGAATCGAGCCGATGAGATTATTGGTGAATAGGGAAAGTTTAATAAGAGAAGTGAGCATTCCAATTTCTAAAGGCATAGACCGCAAAAGTCCATTTTGGCGAAGGGAAAGAATGGATAAACTTGTCAAGTTTCCAATAGAACGGGGAATTGAGCCAGTGAAATTGTTGATCGATAGGTCAAGTTCTATAAGAGAAGTGAGTTTCCCGATTTCTGAAGGTATATGTCCTGAAAGTTTATTTCTCGCCAAGTAAAGAAACTTCAAATTCCTCAAGTCACTTATCTCTTTTGGGATAGAACCAGAAAAGGTATTCGCCCCAATGTTTAACATGGTTAGATTGCCTAATTTTCCAAGAGAAGGGGGAATGGGTCCAGAAAGTTGATTTGCATGTAGGTACAAATACTGAAGACTATACAGCATACCTATAGTTGGAGGAATATCCCTGGACAATTCGTTCATACAAAGATCAAGAATTTTGAGTTTGGAAAGGTTACCGGTACTTGGGGGATGGAGCCATAGATTGAGTTGTTCGAAAGGTCAAAGCTAACCAGATTGGTTAAGCGCGAGAAGTCAAGGCCGTGGAGGGTTCCTCTCAATCCAAGACCGGAAAGGTTCAGACAGGTGATTACTCCGGACTCGTCGTAAGAGACACCGGCAAAGCCGCAAGGATTGTCGCCGCGCCACGAAGAGAGGAGAGATTGGATGTGGTTGTCGAGAGTGGACTTCCAATTCAACAGGGCCTCTGCTCCATCCCTATTCTCGGTCGCTTGGACAGTGGACAAAGGAGGGAAGGAAGCAGAAACGCCGGCCTCATGAGCTGAAGTGGTGTCGACCAACAAGAGAGAGGAGAAGAAGCAGAAGACACGGAAGGGAGATGGGTTGGACAGCAATGATGAAGATGCCATAATTTTTTAGGCGAATGGATGGTTTTGGTAACCAAGGTATCTGGATTAGTTTGCGCGTACCTCTGCTATTCCTCAAAAGAGATTAGCACAATAACTCACTGTAATAACTCTCCACTTAAATCACATGCGCTTTTCTGGGGAATCAAATTCAAAGACCTCAATGAAATTCAAGTTCGCCCTAACCAATTGAGCTACCCATGTATGGATTCAACTTTATCTTTCTTTTGCCCCAATTTCCTCCAAATATCTTCTTGCTGTGCTTCTGGATCTTTTCTTTTTCCCCAATCAATGTCTTAAAAATGTGGAGGGCTTTGTCGCCTTCTTTTTTAATTCCGCCCTTCAAATGGTCTAATTATGTCATTGTTAATGCAAAGCTATTCAATTTTGATAATCTGATTGAGCTTGATTACTAAAGTAGTGACGATCAGGGAAAATGATACGGAAACATTGATGACTTGAGTAACCAACTTATATAGCCCAAGACTAGCTATATAACTTTTTGACTACACAAGTCAAATTTGTCACCACTCATTCAATAAATGATCGGTTTCAAAACAATCAATTTTTTGACTACCTATAATTTCTATTTAACGGTTTATACATGGTAACCCCGTGATAATTTTTATTTTTCCAACTTTTTTTTAGATTACTGTCCACGATGCACGTGACTTGCTTCATGTCGTGCCTATCGAACAAGACGTCATTCCTCAATTGAGGAGCATGGCTCCTAATTAAAGTTACTCTCAGGGCAATTAGCAAGCTTTCATTTCAAAACTCTTCTAAATTCTGCATGGAAAAGTTCCAGCACATGCCAAGTGAGAAATAATATTACTAGCTAGTACACCCATCTAAAACCTCATATGCAATCACACAAAGGTTCTCGATAGAGGAAAACATTTAGTGAAAAGTCAAGTGTGAATGCATGCAGCTATAAATTTTAGAATTGATCTCTTTTGTATGAATTGGCCCGGATGATTGACATTCAATCACGGTTGATGACTTTCTTCTTTATCAGTCTGTGTGGCAAAGGGACAAGGAAGCAAAAAGTAGCTTGGAAAAGAAACTCCAGAAAATAGGAAAGATAATTAATGGATTTCTTCTTGCCCAATCCTTACTCTTACAATATTTCAAATGAAAAACGAACTTGAAAGCTGTGCCTCTTGGGCCCTTACCGTTAGCTTGAAAAAAATAAAAATCACAATCTTCCTTATTGAGATTAGTTGAAGTTTTGGTTTATTGCGTTTCAATTCAATGGTGAAAAATTATAAGAGCACAGTACTCCATAATTAATATTTTGAACATTGCTCCTAATTAAAGTTATTCTCAGGGAATTTAGCAAGCTTTCATTTCAAAACCCATCCAGATTTTGCATAGACAAGTCCCATCACATGCCAAACGAGAAATATTACTTTGTACACCCATCAAGCGTCAATGCATTAGGGCAACAAAATATTAGAATTGTTCTCTTTCGTCTAAATTGGTCCGGATGATTGAGGTTAATCACAGTTAATGACTTTCTTCTTTATCAATCTACGTGGCAAAGGAAAAAGAAGCAAAAAGTTGCTCGGAAAATAAACTCCAAAGGACAAGAAAGATTGTTAATGGCTTTCTTCTTGCCCAATTCTTACTCTTATAATATTCAAACAAAAAGAATAACTTGAAAGCCGTGCCTCTTGGGCCTTCGCCGTTAGCTTGAAAAATGAACAATCACATCCTTCTTTACCGAGATTAGCGGAAGCTTGGATCTATAATATTTCAACTCAATGATAAAAAATTATATCGGCACGGTACTTCTCAGAGACTATTAAATTATCTCATATATATATATATATATATATATATATATATAATGCATTTCACAATTAATATCTCAAACATGTAATTATATTTATGGCAACACTGATGACTTGCGTAACCAATTTACATAGCCCCATAGATATCTATATAAACTTTTGACTACACAAGTCAAATTTGTCACCGCTCATTTGATAGTTGATTGGTTTCGAAAACAGTGAAGTTTTTGACTACTTGTAATTTTTGTTGAACGTTTCCATACAGAATAAATCCTGGGCAATTTTTACTTTTTCATTAGGTGTTCAAACTATCATTTCAATTGCTTCATTCCCACGATGGATGTCGCTTGCCCTGGGTCACATGTAATGAATAAGACATCATTCGTCAAACAGGAGAATGTCTCCCAATTAAAAGCTATCCTCAAGGCAATTAATAATATTTCTCATTTCAAAACTCTTGTAAATTTTGCATGGACAAATCCCAGCTTATACCAAACGAGAAATATTACTAGAATGCCGGTCTAAAACCCCATATATCATCACATAAAGGTTCTTGATAGATGAAAATATTTAATGAAATATCAAGTCTATGAAATATCAAGTCTCAATGCATTGAGCGACGAACTTTAATAATTGACCTCTTTCGTATGAATTGGTCCAGATGATTGAGTTTCAACCCCGGTTTGCGACTCTCTTCTCTATCAATCTGCGTGGCGAAGGGAAAAAGACGCAAAAAGTTGCTTGAAAAAGAAACTCCAAAAGACAAGAAAGATGGTTCGTGGTTTTTTTCTTGCCCCGTTCTTACTCTTACAATATTTAACAGATAAGAAGAACTTGAAAGCCGTGCCTCTTGGACATTCACCGTTAGCTTGAAAAGTGAAAAATCATGGCATACCTTATTGAGATGAATCGATGCTTGGATCTATTACATTTCAATTTAACGAAGAATGTTTTTACGGGCTTGGTACTTCTTAAATTCTATTAAATCGTCTCATATATATATATATATATAATGTATTTCATATATTGAAATTGTAATTATATCGATGGCAACATTGATGACTTGTGTAATCAACTTACATAACCCATTTGTAGTTATGTGACTTTTTCGTGAAACAAACGGAGCCTAAAATTACTTCAATAAGCATCTACTTTTTGTTCTTTCCTTCAGTTAATTTTTGCAATGAACATTTTTTTATGATTGAGGATCCCCACTTTTCACTAGTCATTCGGATTTACATATTCGCAGGTCAATACTTTGGGAGAGACTGGCTCAGCAACCTGCTTCTAGAGTTCCCTACCTAAATTGAGAGTCAAACCCTCAACCCAATTGTGAAAAATGAACATCTTCACCAACGCAGCCATAGGTTTCAATGAACATTTTTTTATAATCGATGAATCCACCACGGGCCCCAAACGGCACCAAAGGACCGAGCTCCTATACTTCGGAGGAGACTAGCATGAGACTTGAAAAACTCAAAGGGTCGAGCCCCCTTTTTTTTATGATGATCGAGGAATCTATCACAGGTCTCTTGCTAACACAAGACCTCAACACCATGGCCCCCTACTTAAGACATTAACAACTGCGAGTTTCGAACCCTCGATCTCAGTGATAAAGGTGAGGCTCTTAACCAACATAACTATCAACCGTTAGGTCAGGCCCCTTTTCATGTTTGCTTAACTCAAAAAACTCAAAATTCTCACAATATGCAAATACTGATGGTTCTTTGAAGCTCAAGCAAATGCTCCTCGCAAGCTTCTCACACTTGGCTCAATGGAGGTCTCTCTCTCCTCTCCCAAGTGATTATCCTTTTCTTTTGTTCCGAAATTTTTGGGATGAAATTATTTTTAAAGACATCACATTTCGAAAATAGGGCGACTCCCAAGTTTGGTTTCTCCTCTTTTTTGGTTCAACCTATCTTTACCTCCTGAAACACTTCTGAATGTATGAACACAGCAAATCCTCAAAACACATAAAATCTTCATAAACAACAAAGTCAACATCAGCTTTATCTTTCTTTTGCCCCAGTTTTCTCCAAAATTCTTTTTGTGTGCTTCTCTCTGTTCTTTTTCCAACCGCTGTCTTAATCATGTGGATGGCCTAGACGAAGTCCTTAACCTTTTCACCTTCTTTCAAATTGGCCTTTGAATTGTCTAATTATGTTATTATTAGTGCAATGATATTGAATTTTATAATTTGATTATCCAATAATTACGGTAATGACAATCAGATTGGAAGGAGTTGCCGTGCTATAATGTTCTCAATTTTTATATCGTTTCCTCTTTTCTTTTTTACCTATAAGTTCTTGAATTATTTTTTTGCTGTTCACGGACCTAACTCCTCGTGAGTCATTGATTCCCATCATGTTACTTATGATGGGCCCAAATAAACTCTCGCCCTACTCAAAAATTTATTAATCCTATACTTTTATGATGTAGGAACTCAAATAAAATTCAGCTCCGATCTTCGGTATGATTCCCAATTGCCTCTACTCTATAATCCATTAGAAAAAAAGTTGTAACTCATAATCATACACGCTTGTTGCAACATATGTATAAAGTGCTGTAGTATGTAAGAATCTAAAAGATTTAAGATCATCCAATGACTCTCTCACAATCATCAAATGAGATATGACACGCAAAAGCAAGGACAAGGAAATATTGGGTAGGGGTGAGCAACGGTCCAGGGTCGACCCTGGACCGGCCCAGGACCGGCCCAACCCGGCCGGTCCCGGGCGGGTTTTTGAGAGAACGGGTCGGTCCTCGGTCCTAAAATCTCGAACCCGGTACTGTACGGATTGGTCCTCGGTCCTAGGGGGTCGGGTTGGTCCAACCCGACAATATATATATTTAATATGAAAATTTTTTTATAAGCCTAATTTATTTGGCATTTCCACTTCCACTTCTCTTAAACCCAAAGTTGCAGAAGCAACTTAGCCCAATATAGATGCGGGCCTTGAGGAGTCCACCGAGAGTCAAAGTCAAATGGGCTGAACGGTGTCTTCTTTTGTTTTAATTAAGAATTGGATTAGGTCGTCTTCTTCTCCCCTAGGTATTCCGTCGCGTCAATCCCCTCAGGTCAAGTTTCTCTCCTCCCGATTCCCCCCCCCCCTCTCTCTCTCTCTCCCCTTCTTCTTTTCTTTGCTTTGTGCAAGATTGCTACCTAGGCTACACTGGGGTGATTGCAGAACAAGGCTGAAGTGCTGCTCTTTAATTATTTGCAGTCTCCTTGTTGAAGTCGTTGGAGTGCTTCAAATTTGTCAACAGATTAATTCGCAGGCTTCTGATTTGAGTACAATGGTTATTTGCTGCTGCAAAATGTATCTATTTCGGCCTTATAGGCGATGTATATGTAATATTGGCTCATTCTTTTTGGCTTTTAAAACCTTGGACACACGATAACTCTCCCTCCCTCCCTCCCTCCCTCATTGACTGACATCCATGCCATTTTAATTAAGAACCTTTTCTTGAAAATGTTACCTTCAGCTTAGGCGCAGTTGTGATAGGTGGCAACATTCTGGTATGAACAGACTACTTTTGTTGTTTCTGGATCATATGAGTGGACAACAAAGTATATATGTCTATGTTTTAGAAACTCTGGAGTTGGACTTGATATGACATATCTGCTAACTCTTCCTTAAATATTATAATCAACAGTTATTTTATTGGAGTGCCTGGTTTCGGTTGTGAAACTAAACCGATGTATCTGGTTGTCACATTTGATTCCTTCCCATTTAAAATTCTGTGAAGTCAATGACTGTTGTCCTCTGCCTCATGCCCCTGAGCGATTGCGGTCTTTGCCCGAAACTCTGGTTATGATGTCAAATGCCAAACCCCCTACCAACGTGTGCTTCCATCCACTTTTCATTTCGTTCTTGCTCTTCCTTTGTGCGATTGGTACTCATGTCAATTAGAAAAATGTGCACACCACTCTGCATAATCTTTAGTTCTAAAGTTAAAATCAGTGTCCCCTGATCTTGTTTGGGGGAAAAAACTGATCTGATCATTCTTAGTGCCAACCACCTGGTGGTTTCACCAAGAACTAGGGAACTTGATTGCCTCACAAGCATCTGTCACGAGATCCTCTATTGGATAGAAGCCTGGTGATTGCAAGATTGGCTTGTGACACTCGTCATAGCCCTGCTTGCTATGATTTTTCACTAACAATTTTCATTCTCCAATAAGTTTTTGTTGTTTGTGGAACTATATCGAGTGGGATTCCTGTGGAGGGTGGCTTCCAGTTTGGGCAATGAATGCGGTATGCTATCATTGACTAGCAAAATGTCCATATATATGCTTTTTTAAAGGTATTTCACCTAAAGGAGAGTTAATTTAGTCACCCTTTTGAGAGGTAAGAGTATATTTGACATTGTGTCATGTGTACGTGTCTACTAAATGCATCAATGTGTATGGTGTGTTTTTCTTGTATAAAATAATATTTGCAGCTATTCAGGTGTAAAGTTTTTGCATTTAGTTGATAGTGGGCATTATGTAATGCTTGTGCGAAAATTTTGCGGTCTCGGGTTGACCCTGGGACCGGATCGGACCGATAGGGTCGGTCCGGTCCTTGGTCCCAAGCTTGACGGGTCGGTCCACGGTCCAAGAAATTGAGGACCGACACTGTGCGGGTCGGTCATCGGGTTGAGCACGGGACCGGCCCAACCCGGACCATGCACACCCCTAATATTGGGTACCTGAGGCAATGCCACATGGGATTTACATCAAACAACTCACGAGTCGCCACACGTGCAAAACGAGCCAACTCATTTCATTCTGATCATTCGTGAGTCCTAGCTTACCATCTCGACAATCCATCAAATGAACAAAAAGAGAATTTCTGACCATACAAAAGGAAAATAAAAAATAAAAAGAGAGAGTCCACAAGGACCCAAACCCATTTACGTAAGGCCTATTATCCATTAAATCCGATTAGTTCACAAGTCAAGCCCATCAAACATTCGGCCCAATTAGCACCAACCCATCAGCCCATTTCACTCCACCAAACCACATCAAGCCCCTAACTCATTTCGCTTCATCCTCTCCTTCGTTTTCAGCACACAAGGCCGAGGAGATCGCGCTCTCTCTCTTCCCTGCATGAAGCCAGCGCTCCCTGCTCTCCCTCATTCCAGCTTTAATCGATCGATTGACCGGAGCAACTCAGTAAGTCAGATTCGTGATGGCGGCGCCGGAGAACCCGAGCGTGGGCCAGAACCGAAGTTGCTCTCGCATCTGATAAGTATTCTGAAACTGCCCAGAAGGTGTTCGATGAAATGGTGGAAAGACAAAAAGAGAGCCCACTTTGCATCTCTCTCTATCATCTCTCACTCGCTCATTCCTTATCACCTGAATCTCTCTTTTTGGGAGACGAAAATAACGGAGCTTCCAAACATTATCAATGAACTGACAAGTCATCGAAGCAACAAAGAAAGCTCCAGAGGATGGAATCACCACAATCATAAACGGAAAGATGAGGCAATGGACAGTCTTCAGCACAAACAATATCAAGTGCAATATGGCGTTAGGCCTTTCGGGATAGTCTTTGCCATGCTGAAATTTCAAGTGCAGTCTCGATTAGCAGCCCTCTCAAACTCTGCACATATTTATGCGAACATGGAGTCCAGAAGATAACGTTGATCATCATCTTTTCCAAATTCGAGTTCAAGAAGGACCATACACAGGAACAACAGCAACAGCTAGACCGGCTAGGTAGGATTGCGGCATATGGATTATTCTTGATTCCACTCAATTCTGTTTTAAAGTCAAAGATCAATAAGACTACAAACTTGGAGCATAGTCGCTTATGAATCATAGCCAAACCAACCAATGCCATTGTTGGCGCTAGAAAAGGGATTAGATGCTATTGCTAAGTCCAAAATAATAATTGACTCGCTGTCTTTAACATGTGAGATGCACAACAAGTAGACATTTATTTGCATTCCAGCACCCTCACCTTATTTGAAGGTGAAAATTCCAATTTCAATCTCAAGGAGAAAAGAAATCATGTAAACCATGTTTAGCAGCAATTTGAGATAATATCCTATGCTTTTTGTGTGAGTCGACTTTGGAGCTCAATAGCTCTCAATAGAGACATGAGTCTTATGGGCAAAACCAGAGGTGCAATGATCCTATAGTTGCTTAATAATTAATAGATAACCAAAGAAAACACAGATCATGTTTACATTTCTCCAACTAAAATGGTTGCACTTTCCTGTTGAAGTGAAGACTATTGACCTAACATTGCACTTTTAGTGCCAACCTTGACTTAAGCTTTGTTTATTTTGCAGAAAACATCTTGAAGAAAAATGATCTTCCCTATTTCACTTGACATTCCGATCCTCTTCTTCTCTCTCTCTCTTCTCCATCAGCGTCGCAGGCTCTCGCCGTAATCCTAGCATTCCTGCCGGCGATATACGCAATATACAAATATCAGTACGTATATTCAAATATAATCTTTTTTTATAATTTTTTGAAATTTCAGTAATATTTCAAAATTTGACGATGGGAAAGGAAAATTTTGCCTTTTGCGTTCTAGAAAGCTTAACAAAACAATTTCTTAGCTTATGTGCTTAAAAGATGCCATAGACATTCTTGAAACTTTATAATGTCTAGAATAATATTGTATTTTCCATCCGAATAGGTGTTTGCACAAAACAAAAGATGCTTTAATAAATCTATGTGGCTTGACAATATTATAACACAAATAAATAAAAATCACATTCATGCGTCCATCCATGCTTATCCTAAAATGATATTCCGAAAGTACATAGCGAAGAGGTCACCAATATAATTGAAAACAAGTAAAAGTGATCTGCGAGATTATTTTTGGTTAATTCGTAAACATATACTTATCAAGTACAAGTATTTAAAAACATACTCAACTGGGCAGAGGTCAAGAATATTTACCTATTTAACAAGGTAACAATTAAATGAACAACATCAGTTATATTCACATTTGTCAATATTAGGAATAGATAAACAGCAATGTCTTCTCAATTTTATAGTATATTCAGCATTTGAGCTCGAGCTTCGAGTAAATTTACTATTTGATTGAGTTCAGTCGTCATCCGTCTTATACAATCGAATCTAATAAACTCAATTGTTAAAATAATGAAAAACAGTGGATCCAGTGGGAAGGAGTCATCGTGCCACACTGTTCTCAATCCTTTTAAGCTATCGTTTTCGTTTCTTTTCTTTTCTTGATAAGTCCTTGACTTGCTTCTTTTAAGTCTTCACGAGCGTAGTGATGAAATCTGTCGTGTTACACATGTTGGGCCCGAGCCAAGCTTTATGATGGACGGACTTTTGGTGAAAATTTTAGCTCAATTCTTAATTTAAGCCTGCCTAATGAATATCTCTACTTCTATGATCTATTCGAAAAAGTTGTAACTTATAATCATATCTGTCTTATGGTAATGTCTGTATACAATATGATAACGTAAAAAAGTTCAAAAATTTTGTGGATATTCAATGACAATTTATCAATTTTTTCATGAAGTTTCACAAGTAAAAGGGTGATAAGGATATTATAAGAAAGAGTAACACGATGCGACGACGAAAAAAAGATTGGTTAAGAGTTTTATTTCCTTCTTTTTATCAAGTTCGTCGAAGGGGGCCACCATCTTCTGTCCGCGAGAGGTACTGTTTCCCACGCTGTCCCCCATTAGGAAAAAAAGAAAGTTGCAGGTTCCGTGGAGAGAGAGTGAGTGGCAGACATCCAATGTGTGGATATAGGAGATGGGTATAGGACATGGTGCCAGGCCCTACTTGCTCGTTAAGAACACTTCTTTCCTGCTTAGGTTAGAATAGAATAAGATTTTGGTTCTCAATCCATTACGTTGTGACAAAGAAGAGAAGTTTTCTGTAGTTGTTTTGCTTGTCGACCCAAGATGAATGATGCCTGACAGATGATGCAGCTATCCTCACGACTAACCTCGATCGTGGACGATCACATAAGGTTGCACGACTTCGATCGAAGTCAATTTGTCAGGCAAGAAATCCCTCGAAGAAGACCGTCCATGTATGGATTATCCTTCAGTAATTAATCATACGGCATATGTTACATAATATCTGTTTGGGCTGAGATGACCCGGGGCGTTCGCCCTGGGCGCAGTCGCTGAACTTTTCGGATGGCTTCGATTAGGTCTAACTTGTCCCAAATTAGAAAGAGGGAAAGAAATGGGTCACGTCTTCTGTTCTCAACCGATCATGAGAGAGAGAGAGAGAGAAAGAGAGAGATTAGGGGAGGAAAGAGACAAAAAGGAATTTTTACCTTATTGCTTTCCTCGTTCTTGATGACTACTTCTGTAGACTCAAAGCACCCGCAAGAGACGAACAGCTTTGGATGTTTGGCTTGGAATGGCTAGTCTTGAGAACTACCAGTAGGGCAGTACAGAATTTCGGCGGATGTGCTGATTACTACTTTTGTGCCTTTGGTGAACCGACCCATATTAAATAGGAGTAACTCCGTAGAAGAGAATGGAGACCTCATTAATTGGTATGGTGATAAACATCAGACGGGCTTGAAGTTCGGCAAATAAATTCCTCAAAACTTAAGCCTCATTAATCATACTACATCAGCATTGTCCTAAAGTACAATAACCGATCTAGGCAATAACATTCAGAACTGCAAAGAATGCTCATTTGGGTAATTACACAATTTTACTTTGTATTGATATATATATATATATATATATGTTGGTCCAAATTATTAAAACCAAACAGATATTATCGAGCAGCTATTGACTTCATGTGTACCTTCAGTAACTATCCTTCTGCTATTGACTTCATGTGTATCATACTTGTATGATCTCATTATAATGTACGTCCATACGTTACATGGTCAACGTAATTTTTTGCTCATATAAATGGATGAGTCTATAGTTCCCAGCTGTGCCTCCAGAACCGCGATTATGAATCGATCAGTAAAAAATCAAAACCATTCAGACTAACATATACTGAATGGCTGGAACTTATACAAGCGCCATACTCCTACGAACCATTGATTAGCCCCATATAAACTATGGTTTTCAGAATTATATTTTGAAACTTCTATGTTACATCTAATATCAATGACAATAGAGATGACTTGTGCAACCAACAACTTACATAACCAACGACGAATATCGTCGTTGAAATAATGAACTCTCACGAGTGACATGGCCAGCTGGTAGCCATGGAGAACTTTTATAAGTCGGTCATCTACTTTCCACGGACAAATCGCATCACAAGCCAGAGAGAAGGAGCAAAGCATAAGAGATATTACTGGTCCGTCGAACAAAATCCCCATCTACCCCCACTCAAAGGTTTTTCAATAAATTAAGACACTTAGTATAAACTCCAGCCTCAATATATCGAGTGATAAATTCCAAAATTAGTCTCTTTCATGCAACTGTTCATTATCGATTTCAAAAAAAAAAAAGTTGCTAGAAAAAGAAACTCCTGTGAGACAGAAAAGATGGGTAATGGCTGTCTTCTTCATCAGGTGCGGTGACGGGGCCACACCTTTCCAGCAAACGCCTGAAGAGATGCAGACGGTCCATCGGTTTGTGAATTTTCTTCTTGTTCTTACCCAGTTCTTTTTCACTTTACAGACTATTAAGAATCGTGCAAGTTTGATTGACGAGTGGGGCTTTCATCAGCTGGATGACACCGTAAGCCTCAAAGATCTGTTTTGGAGCCCCCACATACAGATTCACTTTTCAAGCGATCTCCCTCCTCTACTTGGGACTCCTCGTCTCATATGTTTCATCGTCCAGAGTTGAAACCAATACCAGCAATGTGAATCTGTCAAAGAGTGGGAATTAGTACGTTTTTTTTTCCTTCTTTAGCTACCGGGTAGTTTTGTCGATTTGAAAATTAATGTGCAGATTCTCGACGGTCTTGCAATTTGTAATGTTTGAAAGTTTTCAACGAGAAAAATAATTAAAGCATATACTAGATTGGATAATCCCTCCTCTGAAGGATGGTATGGATATCAGTCGATATAGGTCTATGTTATGAATACGTTGGCCGCTCTCTCTAGCATAAATAATGTTATAGAGTAACTTTGGGCGATAAGCACCGCAAGCAGACTCCACTAGGATAAGCCTAAGAATAATAAAAAGGAAGGAAAAGACTCGATACCATAATTTAACTGACCTTACACCGTATTGGCTATTGAATTATGTTGAAATACGCCCATGTGCAAGAACAGAAGACGTGGTTCCCACCATCCAACCCTGCTCTTTTCACATTGTTCTCATTTCAAGAAATAAGAGAGTGATTGCTTACTGGAAATCCCTGAAGGACGCTTCAAATGAAAAGCAACGCTTTAAGTATCGAACTGAAAAAGGCAAGAGAGGAATGAATGCCAGGACATGAATGCATTTGAAGAGATGCTACTCAAATTTATGTGACTACCGATGGGTTAATGTTTCTTCATCATCCAGTGTAATTTACCTGTTACAGCATATAGGAATCATGTCTTCTCTTCACAACCTCAGGAGAAACCTGGTAACTGAAAGGTTGTATATGACTTGATCCCTAACCCAGCATAACTTGTGCCAAGCTCTTCGACCCTCTTCTCGTCCAGAGGTTTTGGACCTCTGGGCTAAGTCCACGTCAAACATTTACAGCAAAAGAAGACCAACAGTAATGTACTGAGACGTTATTGAAGCAACAAAATGAGATGGAAAAACATGCGGGAGACCTAGGAAGGATGGACTTACCAAAATCATTATTAACGACAGACAGAGAAGCCAATGGACAGTCTTCAGCACAGCAATTTCAACTGTAATCTAGTATTAGCCCTTTCTTAATAATCTTCACTACGCACAAAATTTCAAGTGTAGTCTAGATTGGCAGCCTTTTCAGGGCCCGCACATATGTATGCAAATGTAATGTCCAGAACATATCTTCAGTTGTAATCTTGAATTATAAGTCCAGTAAAACTTATCCCAGCAACAGCAGCAGCAGCTGCAACAACTAAGCTAGCTTGAGTAATACTGGGCACATGAATCATCTTTTACGCCATTGCACTCAATTCTGTATCAAGTCAAAGAGCAAACAAGGCTACAAAATTTGACTCAAGGCCAAACCAACCAGTCCCATTTCTGGAGCAAGAAAAAGGATGAGATGATAAGTCCAAAATACTAATAACTTACTACCTATTTTTCACATGTCGGTGTACAAGAAATCCCCAATTACTTGCATTCAAGCATCCTCACCTTATTTCTCATCCCAAAAAAAAAAAAGCATCTTCACCTTATTTGAAGGTGAAAATTCCAAATTCGACCTAAAGAAGAGAAGAAATTATGTAAGAAACATTTGGCATAACATTCCAAATCTTGTGAATCAACTTCGGAGCTCCATAGCTCTCGATAAAGACATTAGCATTACCACAAAACCAAGGGTGCAATGACAACATAATCCCTTAAGATACACTTGAAGAAAACACAGCACATATTCACCTCATCACCAACTCAAGTGGTTGCGCATGCCAAACATGACTCTGGAAACTCAGTTCATAGAGATGAAGCTAGTTCAGCTGACAACATAATCATTTTCACGCTGAAGTGACAAACTATGACCAACCATTGTACTTTCAGTGCCAACATTGACTAAAAACAAATATAATGCAAAAAATATCAATTGCCTGGCAAACCATATGTCCCTCCAGAAGCATCAACATATATGGGTGCACATATGAACAAAAGCAAGCTAGGGTAAGTCCAGAATAATCTCTGTCCAACATAAAAGCCTAGACCTATATTTGAATTCTAATGAGACGACAATGGTTTGACAAATCAATTTGATATTATAGGAACTATTTAACAAAGTCAATGAACCAAGATCTATCAAGGGTAAAATAGAGACTCCAAAGGTTACGATAGAATTTCTATTCACATTTAGCAAAAAAATATGGACTCTTAAGTGGAGAAGAAATGGGTGCACATGGTATGACTGAGCTATAAAGGGCAGGCACGCTAAAGGCCCAAAATCAATTTGATTATTTCTACAGAAAAAATTGAGAATTCTGCTTAGCCACGAAAGGAATGCATGATGTTTCGAAAAATAGTTTCTGAAATTCCTGACAGCTAGCAATACGGTTATATCAAGGATTAGTTTAATCTCTCATCTATTTGCCCACAATGGATGAGTTTGTCCACACCAACTCCATTATTCTTCCTTGTTATGAGTTGCCAAGGATGATTAAAAGAAATGAGATTTGGTGAGGCGACAAAGAGATGGAGCAAAAGTTGTAACAATAAATTTTTGCTTTCTACAACTTGCTGATGAGTCGGAAAACATAACACCATTAAAGAAATATAGGTTTATTCGGTCAACAAGATTTTACACAAGAATAAAGTGATTCATTCACAGTACTAAATCCATAAATATCATTCAGAATCCAAGAATGACAAAAGAAAAAAAAAATGCATATAAACTCAATCAAAAACTCCTAATGGTTTTGCAACTAATGTAATGGATATATATGATTTATCTTCATGGAAAGAGACTGCTCTCCCCCAGATGCACGTACTTATAAGGGTTGTGCATCATCATTCTCAAGCACATCATAGATGGCATGATGATACAAGGATATGTGAAGAAGGTAGGAGACAAACAAAGACCACAAGAAACTTCAAGTACATACGCAATTATGAGCTTGTCTTAAAGAAATAATCAAAGGTCTCATAAAGAGAAACTTCAAAGAAGTGGCATACAGAACTTATTATAACACATGGAATGAGATTCCTTAACACCAGACTAGTTTAAAATCAAGTAGAAGGCCGGATGATAATGTCTAGCATTTCCAGAATGACAGTCCTCAAGAAGCCAATTCATGGTCAATGTTAATTATTCCCATCATCTTCGGCATTGCAAGCTATATAAAACTAAAAAAGGATGCTTTATCCATTTTCAAAGCAAGTATTGGGGAGGGAAAATACAACAAATGTTAATAGTAAAGGAATAGACCAACCTGCTAATGATAATACAAAAATTATCCAGTGATTAAACCCCTAAAGAAAAGACTAATAAGCACCCGCACAAGAGGGCCTTTGGTCTCTAATAATTAAAAAATAGCATAACATTCCAATTTGCTAGAAATCTCCTTTTACTTCAAAAAAGATATGTCAGGATCTTTTCTTTTAAAACATCAGTATTTAAAATCATGTCACTTGGAACCCTCCAATAAGTAAGCATGATCTCCTAAAATACACTGCATTTCAATCTCAAAGGTTCATCTCCTTGGACTCTTTAAGGTCGAGCCATGATGCATCATGTCATATCCTTTGCCCAGAATGACCACCTTTGTACTCCCCCACCCCCCCCCCCCCACAAAAAAAAAAAAAGAGGGAAGCCATCCATGTAAAAAATGATTCTTCATTGGTTTATATATGTGGTGTTAACTGTCTTTACGTAAATTACCTTCATCAATATAGAAATGGTAATACTACCACTAGACAATGATAGAGATGGCATAGTAAAACTAGTTCACTGCTTGTATTACATATCAAAAAACCTGAACGACACCGTGTAAAAAAGATTATTTCGTCCAATGCAACAGTTGTCAAATTAAAGTTTTCCATTTTACCCGAAGTGAAGGGTTTATGAACACTTATCCCCGAGAAAATCCTGAAAGGACAACTGCCCCTTGTTCCTTTATTCATTGATGAGCCCAAATACAAGGAGGGGAATCATCTAAGTCTATTTCTTCTTTCCAATACAAGATCCAAAATGGAAACTCTCCACGCCCTAATTGTCACACTGTTTTTGACATATCCCACACTCCTTAAAACTACAAAAACCACAATCCTTAGTGTAGTAAAAACTATGTTGCTTCAAAGCATCAGGTTTACATTCTGTAAGTATGGTTAACTTTCAATTTCTACATCACATAGTTAGGAAGAGTGGACCAAAAAAGGCAACCAAAAAGGAAGAAATACACCTTCTAACATAAAAATGTTCAAGGATCCTAGTCACAACTGCAATAAACCATTCCTAGGAAGAGAAAATTACAAAAGAAGAGAAAAGGGCGGCATTTCAAGGCCTGTCTGCTTGATAGGAAATTTCATATTTTCATTTTATTTTTCAGTGAAAATGAAAAGGCCTCTAGGAACTTTGGTTGGTTGGACCATGTTTCAGTGATTAGGCACAAACACGAAAACACCGAAATATTTCCCTATTTTACAGTCTAAAATGAAAAGATGGTATCTTGGACTGTAAGAATCCTTCCAAGCATAAAAAAAATGGATCTTCCAGATTGCTGAGAGAGCATTGCCCCCCCTTCCCCGCTCTCTTTCCTTTTCCACCTCGACCTAATAACTTCACTGCTAAGCTGAACGATGGTGAGAAGAGGAAAAATTAGTTCCCGAAACTTTACTCACACAATAATGAGGTGAAGATGAAGCCTGTCTCAAACTCTATTTGTGGAATAGAAACCATACTGTTTTGTTCAGAAAATATATATATATCTGTTATTGAAGCACAAACATGATTATAAAATTTTCATTCCACCACTAGTTCTCATTTTGACTTCCCAAACATGTTTAACTAAATTAGAAGATTAAAACAAAATTGTTTTCATATCTTTTCTATGGAAATGAACTGAAAAAAAAAAAGCTTTCTCGAACTAGACAGCCCCTAAAGTTGCGAATCAAAAGGAATATTACAGGTGAGAAAACGGAGACTAAGAGAGATGGAGTACATTTCAAATTGAAAAGATACATATAAGTCAAGTGTAATGGATTTTTGAAAACTCACTTACGGATAAAATCATCTCCCCTCCTCTTTTCCTAGCCAATCTGTATAGAATTTTTCAATTATATCAAGTACCAAACTTTTAAAAATAAGTCATGACCTACAAGAAATGCCACTGCACAAGCATAAGAGGGAAGTGCACAAAAAATCCTATATGTTTGCATAAAATGCAACCAAATTCCTATACTTCTGCACATAATGCAATTAATTCCTAATTGTTTGATTCGTGCAATTGAGTCATCAACCTATGCAAAAATTAAAAACGGGTCTTTTCCATGGATAATGCTGGAACTTGCTAGATAGCGCTCAAAGCCTATAAGGAAACCTTAAATTGCACTTTTCAATATAGGTTTAGGACCTCATTGCACTTCGCAGCAAAAGTTTGACTCGACTACACCAACTAAGGTTAAAAAATAACTCGCACTTTCCTATCTTAATAGAACCTTATTTCAACAATTGGAAAGTCTGAGACTTTGTTCAATTTCGTACATAAGATAAAAACTTTTGCTGAAATTCCCCAAAACATGAGTGGCATTTTTAGAAAAGTGAACATTGGAAGCCAAAGCATGGCATTATATTTTAAGAAAGGGTTAATCCGCTATACCAAGCTGTGAAATTCAAACAATTGATGTGCATAGGAAAAACACATCATTTTTTAAAATTTAATATTGCTTTACAAGCTTATTGAAAATCAAATTTACTTCAGTGGCATGTGAGAACCCTCATTTTCATTAGGACTGACCAAAGTTGGGTCTTTAATTTGCAGAAGGCAAGTATTATCGTGCAAGTTCCTCAATTTAGACCTGAATATTCAACCCAAAAAATTCCTGCATCCTTTTCTTCCTTGAAGTAAGCCTATATGTCTGGAGTGCACATCAGATTCCATAATTCCTGAAAAAATTATATATATTGTCAAAATCCAATTCAGCAACTCCCAATTCAAGTAAATTTAAACTTATGTTGCAAACGTTGGTTAGGACAATGCCTAATAAGCTCATCCAAGCACCAAATGAAATAGGTACTTCAAGACAACTTCCAAACAAATATGATGCCTAGACTCCAAAATCTTAGATTGCACTTTTTATTTATACCCAAGTAATGCAACTCTAAAAACATTGACCATTAGCATGATTAGTGATATACTTTAGATCAACCAATAATGTGCCTATCTCAATAGACACATCAACTTTGCAGATAAAATCATGAATGCTAACCCAGCAAGTTCGGATAAATATATTTCTTGATTATTAAAGTATCCAATACATGCTCCATTGCATCACATCTACAAAACAACCAAACATAAATTAGGATGCAAATAAATTCTACAACCATATAACCAAACTAATTGGAAGGCTATCTATAGTTGCAATATATTAATGCATCACACATTGTCCACACCCATCAGTATCAAGTTTAAAAAGAGGAGGAAAATTCACATTACCTTCCATCGATGCAAAATAGAAGGAGACTAAAGCCCCTTGCATCGTGTATGCATGGCACAAACCTTCACAATTCATCAGCGTCATGCATGGAAATATTCCACTTGAGACATACAATTTATTTTCACCATCCGCCTACGCCAAAAGATCAGAAACAAAGCCTAAAATGCAGATCATATGACAACGATAGAGAGCACGCTTGTACGCAGCCAATCTCCGTCGTATGGATGCAAACTAGCGTGCTCTCTCTCGTTGTCATGTAACGATGTCATCCAGAGGCCAAAACTGTTAAAAGAAAAGCACAGAGGTAAATTCTACTTGCAGCATGCTCGTATTGATTTTTGACCAAACTCAATGGAGCATTACCCATCACATGACTGCAATACAATATCCAATCCAATCATCACCGAGGAAAGAACTATATTGGATAATGTGTTATAGTATTTTCCAAATGAAATTAGGAGGATGTAAGCAATTTTCTGGAACATTTAAACATGCAATAGCCATAGAAAATGTTTTTCCTTATCAATATAGATACCCAAATAAGATCTCCAGAAACACATATTGCTAGAGGCCAAAAAAAAATGTCCCCACGCCGACTTAAATACAACAAGAGGCACACAGCGTCGAAGGTTAAATCTTACTAGGCATATGTTTCAAACAAATCAGCGCAGACGTCCGTAAAAAGAGCACAAACAGCACTGAAATCTCACGACTCAAGATCTTCTATTAAAAAAAATTATCCAAAAGGAAAGGAAAGAATATATTCAATGCCCATAAATTATCATCAGAAAAGTAGAACATGAAACCAAAACCTAAGTGGCATTTACGACTCAATCATGACGCATCCGCATCTAGTGAGAACAACATGGGGAGCGACAGCGTAGGAACCACCATTTAACCAAAGAAAATCATCCAAAACCGGTGAGACAGCACCGACATCCAGAGAGCCTAAAGATTCAAGAGGGAATATAATTCAGCAATAAATAGTTACTCGTGCCAGCAAGGGCAGTAAACATGTGAATTCAGCAAAGCATGAGCAAGTTCCACAAAACTCAAATAAACTCAGAGAAAAGAAAATTCCCTTTCCCTCAACAAGTAGGACCACACTTGCAATAAGCTTAATCCGAACATAAAACTTCCACAAAAACAAAACGAGGACAACCAAACAGAAAATGGAATGTGTCCGCGCAAGCAAGCTCTCAACAATCTGCAGATCACATAGCACTACACTGAAGAAAAAGAGAAAATCCCTCCAAGTTTGGTGTCCAGACAATTTCTTATTTCGCAGCGCCGAGCAAAGCAAACCCTAGAGAGTCAAACGGCGCTGGCTTTACACTAACCAGAAAAACCAGCCTGATTCAACAAGCGGAAAAGAAACAAGCCCACCCCATTGTAGGAGGTCACAAATAGAGCACTCTCTCTAAGAACCTGACCGCAAAATTCCTATCAAATCAGACCGAGCAACACCGGAACACGAGAAGGAGATCCCTTCGCCGAATCTTAGCTGAGGAGGCCAATGAAACAGAGAAGAAGAGGAAGAAAGAAGACGATGAAGACGAGACACAGTGGACAACATCTCGAAAACCCCAGAAGCATTGAGAGACCTTAAGCATGCGAGGAGATAAGGATCCAAACAAGGAGACAACTTGCGCTTTCCCAGGTCCTAGAGAGAGAGAGAGAGAGAGAGAGAGAGAGAGAGAGAGAGAGGTCGCACTGTTCCACGAGTTCAGAGCGAGAAAATCGAGCTTAAGCGTGATTATGAAAGCCAACAACTTCGAAAATAAAGGAATTATAAAGAGGCGGTACAACTTCCATATCCTCCTCTTTTTCTTTGCCCGGGTGGGTGGGACCCCCCGAGTCGGACCGCCTAGGGAGGCGCGCCTCCAGGACATCCCAGCCGTCCACGTGCACATCGAGCCGGTCGTCCGGCCGCATCGGCCAGAGCGGATCCGAGAAGGTACCGACCGAGTAACTGAAGCTCCTCGTGTCCTCAATTTACCCGATTAAGGACTACTTCGTCACCACGCGACCGGACAGCGCGTCGCCAGCACGACGCACGGGCTGACGCCCGTCGCTGTCGGATTGGATCGCGGGCCGTACGTCTCGAATTGCCGACTGTGGTGGGAAAAATGACACGAACCGTTTTGGAAATTTGATTTAGGGCGGAACAATTTATTTAATATAATTTATGAATTATGCATAGATATTGAATGCGATCATCTCGACTGCTCATACGAAATAATAGACAATATATTATTTGATGACATGAATTATTATATATTAAATTGGACTTTTAAAACGATTAACCAATATGTCAATTTAAAACGATTAACCAATATGTCAATCTTTTTATTCGTTTACCTTACAAATAAAAATAAAAAATTTTGGGCACGTTAACATATTCATCGTTATTTGACAATTTAATTTTATTATATCCTGATTTCAAATGAATACCTTACTCGAATAATCGACTTGTAACTCTTTTTTTTTTGTTCACCGTTCAAATATAATGGAATGAAAGCTCTATCGATTAGGGGTGATCGGTTTCCGGGCGGTTCCCGATTCCCTTAGGAACCGGTTCCCTATTATGGAGAACCGGAACTGAACCGGACAAGATTGGGCTTTCCGGTCCGGTTCTCATTCGGTCCAGTCCGGTTTCTGGGCGGTTCCGGTTCCAATTAACGCGATATTATAGAAAAAAAAAAAAACTATACGTTCAAGCGTCACATTTTCTGGACGTCCAGTACAGTTTTTGGACGTCCAGCACTTGGACGTGTGCTGGACGTCCAGCACTGGGCAGAACGTTCAGCGCTGGAACGTCCTGCGCTGGGCGCTAGAACGTCCAGCGCTAGAATGTTGGAACGTCCAGCAGTGCTGGACTTCCAACGCTGGGCTCACACGTCCAGCAATGCTGGAGTGCTGGACGTGTACTCAGCGCTGGGTCACGTCCAGCACTGGACGTGTGCTGGACGTCCAAAAACGTGCACGTCCAGCAACACCAACAACACTGTGGACTGCGGAGTGTGGGCCGAGTGAGAGACTGAGAGTGAGAGAGTGTGAGGGATTTTTTTTTATGAACAGTACCGATTCCGGTTCCAGGCGGGCGGTTCCGCTTGCTCACCTCTACTATCGATGAATGCCATTGACTTTAATTAACAAAAAGGCGACATTTAACATTGTTATGTAACATAGAGACTAAAATGAACATTTGTAGAACATTTGAGAATTATATTATATAAATTAAATATTCGATGATGACATTATAAATTGGATCAAAGATTCAAGCATTGAATGAATCTAAATTATTTAATTTTTGAAACAGTAACTGCACCCAACTTTCGACCGCTTACTCAACAATTATCCTGAGGTATCATTCAATGTAAAATCACATTTAAGTGACATTACTTAGGAAATCACGCGTTTAAGATTCCTTGATTATTCTTTTTCATTCCATTTGCCGACGACGACAGGCCGTTGCGGTGGCCCTCCACCACTCGCCCTTGTCCCTCTCAATTAGTAAAACTCCAATTTTACAGGACATGTTTTATTATCTTGGAATGAACTTTGTCGCCTGCCGACATCTAATTATTAACGTAATTGAAAAACATCGAGGTGAATAAAAAAATAAATAAAAAGTGCCATTCGACTCTCGTCCAAAATCAGATCGCCAATTCAATCCGAATCATTTCTAGGGTCGAATTGACTTACAAAGCGATTTCGAAGTTTGGCCTTAACTATGAATAAGCAATGATATAATCAATTCTCCAACAACTATTTGTGTAATGAAAATAATGCAATTTCATGTTTCATATGAAAAGTTCGGTTTTTCTTAGCCAAAAGATAGATTAGGCCATCCATAAACCAATAAAGAAAAACCAATCGATCAAGGAATCAGTAATCATAAAAACAAATCCATCTCTCAATACCAATTTTTTGAAACCGGAGATCAATAGGGTTTGTTTCTAGCTCTATGTAGACAACATACTCACTCCATAATAAAATTGATGTCAATAACTATCAAGTAGATACTTAGAGCCTAATCGATACGTTCTTAGTTGCAAACCCACATGTCACCAGTTACAACACCTCAATAACAATTAGCAAGTGAAGTTATATTTTCAAACATTTTAATAGCGCGACTAGGGATACACATCCGGTATTGCCCCAAGATCCGCCATTATTGAGTATGAACAAATCATGTACAGCTTAGAGCTACGCCGTTTGCATCCATGATGGGATGTTGTGCTCTTATCCATAAGATGCCACGTGTCATATCTACACGCATCAACCGTATCCATGGTGGCAAATTCTAAAGCATGTCGAGATACTTTCTTTTCCAAAATGTGGATTCATTTTCGTGATTTTACTTTGTTAAAAAAGTGACAACGAAAGAGTAAGTTGATCCGAAGAGGTGAGGTCGAACACTAGCTTATTTATCCCGTCAACCCGATCACATCATTCCAATCTACGTAAATGGAGTGATTTCATTCAATAATCTCGATGTCGCCTCTAATTCATTCAGAAAATAATATTTCTCGACGATTGTAATTTTTGAGATAATGAAAACCACTTGATAGAGTAAAACTATCCACATTGCAATCAATATTGCATATCTTTAGATCTCTCAAGGAAAAAAACGAATCACGGCACGTTGGATCACAAACCAATCGAATTGTCATATAACTGATAATAACGAAAAATAATTAAAAATTTCGATACAAGACTTTAAATTAATATGTGGATGAATACTGCATGTATGCAAAAGACGTATAAAACCCTTATCAACTCAAACGGACAAATACTTCAACAGCAGCATTTTCTGAATTCCAGTGAATTATAGTGACATCATTATTCGTTTATGTTGGTAATTATTATGGCGACCTCCCTGGGCAGAAAAATGTTATTTCACTAATGCTTTTTGTGTGCCCTTTGATTCGAGTACATCGTTGACTTGATCAGTCAATCATAATGATCGAGAATTTGAGTGCCTAATTATTACTTACGTGATGACCGCCCATCACGAGTGCCATTCGTACCAACCATTGGCCCCGCACCAATCTCCTTTTCAATTTTTTTGTCAGATTAAGAAAAAGAACAACAACATGAAGAGGGAAATTTCTCGAGATGCGATGCGGTTGCGACATGCGATGTGCATCACGTGTCATTTAGAAATATGTTTATAACATGAATTGAACTCGTAATCTTGTATAAGATCTGCGATCCATTGACAGTGATCATGGTCCTATAGTTCGGGCTCTTCGAATTAGATGATCCAAGGACCTATTTGATGATAGATCATCAAGTGGTTCTACTCCTACCGTGCGACATTTTCGTCTGTCCAAATCAATCATTAAGCTGGAAGTATTCCGTGGGGAGTATGTCAAAAAAAAAAAAATCGAATTAATCTCCCACTCTGACTCGGAACATTGGGCCTGATTCTGACAATTACTTCTAGAGGAAACAAAAATCTCTGCGCCTCCAATTTGGGCTCGATTTTACTTTGATGGGCCGTTGCTTATTAGGCCCACTGTCCCTTCATTCTTCTTTTTGGGCCATGCATCTTATCCCTTCTCTAGAATTCTCCTTCTTGGCTTCCTCATCAGCAGATAGATCACTCCACATCACATTTGAGTTGCTTGTTCAGAGAATATACTTGGAAGAAATGGCGACGACACTTTTTTTTTTTTTTTACCTTTTGTTCTTCTAGGGAAATGATGAGTCACGAGTCTTATCCATTTACTAGGGATCGAACCCGAGTCCTCTTGCCAAGTGCCCAAGCAAAGCACGGCGACATCTTTGAGTTTTTAGGTCAAATTAATATGGATTCACTCGAAAATCAGAATGAAGTTTAGCATAATTAAACACGACTGCAACTATGACCAAAAAATAGCGGAGGGCCTCTATACAACCCCATTCAAATTAAGGGGATCGATCCTTGATTCCCAAGTATCAAAATCATTTATGATAAAAATATAAGAGTTATATTATTTGACTTCAATAAATGGCCCGATCGAATGGGCATGTATCTATTTCTTATGTATCTCTTCGTCTTGAATACATGATTTGATTCTCGAAGGGTCTAAAAGCAATTTTTATTTTTCCAAAAGAGGCTTCGAAACCGGTCTAGAACCGGTTCGGCCCGGGAACCGGTTTGGTTGAGTAGATTTGAACCGTTTCCCCAGTGCAATTTCTAGATTCACGATTACGGGAGCTGAGCTAGTTTTTCCTAAAATGGTCTTGAACCGGATCTGTCGGGCCCATCCCCGGTCGAACCGGGCCCGGTGCATACACCTTAGTTCATATCCTCCCATTCATATTGAATGGTCTTTGCTTTGTTTTGGTCGAATGAATGAGTTGACCATATAAGGGAATCTATGGATCACCTTAATATGGCGTCGGATAAAACGAGGAAAGTTCCTAAACTGCGGACCGTCCTCGAGGATTTGCTTCCTTTGATTTCCCCTTTCATTAAATCCTGGAGTCGCAAACGCGGATTATGAAATAAGACTCTTTCAAAAGCGGTCCGCCACGACAAAGTCAAAACTGAGACTTTTGGCGGCTAACGTCGTTCTTCAGCAGCTTCCAGGGATCCTGCCAGACAGAAGGCCGACGTGCTAAGAATGACCTTTTCTGGTTTCTCCCGTTGACCACGTTTGCGCTCTCGCTCGTGGCCTCTGTCTCAAGCCTGACTTGGATCATCATCGTTCCGTGGTAAGCGAAGAGAAGAAATGGAATTGGGCTAATGCTTAGCGCAAGTTTTTTCCGTGAAGTTGACATCTTGCTATGATCCGAATCATTTAACGCCAATCAAGAGCGGTATGTTCAACTTTTTGCTGTTCCAAGCAACTTTTGTCTCTCCTGTTATAAACATGCACTGTAACGTGAAGTTGCAGTAGATATTGAACAAGATCGAGCTGGCCAAGGGAATTTGACAGGATTTTAATAAATGCCGCATGCCTTTTATAGCAGGTTAATTTGGTCTAGCGCATCTCCTTTGCACACTAGGACTCGAGTAATATTCACTCCCATTTTTCTTTGCTCGAATTTCCGTGTGTTCCACATATGGTAGATGAATGCCTTCCCTTTCAGCCTCGGTTGTGTTAGGAGTAATCACTCAGGATACAGCTGAGATCTCTCTGTGCTGAGTTGGTAAGCTGTTTCAAATCGCCAGCCAAGTCAATGAAACAGTGTCCAGAAATACACCCGCTGGGGAAAAGATTCGGGGAGTGGCAAAATCATGCACGCCTATGCTGCTGTATCTAGATGGCCATGGGGGACGGAAGGAATCAGTGTTCGTTTGAGTATCACTCTGGGCAATTCCTAATACCCTTGTATTTGTTCTGCGCTTTTTCCAGGATATTGTTTTCTCATTCTGGAAGATGAAACTGCCAACTGATGTAAGTCTCCCCCTCATGCTGGCTCTCGATGCGTCATCTCTCTCCATTCGTGTAATTTGATGTTGCCTATTTCGATTTGCGGACTTGATTGTTCATTGTTTTGGTGATTTAGCATGGGAAGTTATGCGTACTTTTTCTGAGACATATGATCCATGAGATCTTTCTAGGCAAAACCCATGCATTTGCTTTTACATGTTGAACTTAAAATGAGACTTATTGCCATGGAAAGAGAACCTTTTAAAAATGGGGGCAATTGATAATGCAACAATGTTTCAGTCGATGATGAACAGCAAAGCTGCTCTTATCTATCCTTACTTTTTCTGTAACACCCCTAGTCCCACATGGCTTAGGGGGTGAAGCCTGGGATGCCTTATAAGTGGGAGAGTCCTCCTTAACTATTAACAACGCGTTTTCTCGGATAGATCGAAAAGAACAAAACCGTGAGGGCCGAGTCCCGTTACGCCGGGATGGCGGGTAATGCCGCGCCGGGGCGGGTACACTCAAAGCGGACAATATTGTTGGTGGTGGGGCTGGACGTTATATAATGGTATCAGAGCCAACTCCCGACCGCGTGTGGGACCACAGCGAGGACGCTGTGCCATTGAGGGGGGGAGTAATGTAACACCCCTAGTCCCACATGGCTTAGGGGGTGAAGCCTGGGATGCCTTATAAGTGGGAGAGTCCTCCTTAACTATTAACAACGCGTTTTCTCGGATAGACCGAGAAGAACAAAACCGTGAGGGCCGAGTCCCGTTACGCCGGGATGGCGGGTAATGCCGCGCCGGGGCGGGTACACTCAAAGCGGACAATATTGTTGGTGGTGGGGCTGGACGTTACATTTTCTCAATTGGGAAGATTTATCTATATGTCCTATAGGATGGACACTGTCTTCCTGGTTCTGATCGGATTGCTTTAAAGATTTGGATGACTACTTCAGAAGTTTCAATCTGCAGAATATTTTACTTCACTTATTATCGATTGTTATGTTGTAGTTTCAACTTTTTGTGCCTGAGTTTGTTCTATTCTACGCTTTTTAGGTATGTGTTCTGCAGTCACCGAAGAGGAACAGATTGTCTCCCTGCAAATTTGTGTTCTTGCTGTCTGCTGCTCTCCTCATTGGCGGAGCGTTTGTCACAAAAGATTATCAACAGCTTTCTTCATTCCGAAATACTTTTTTTCTGGCACGTCACCTCTCAAGTCCTCTGAGTTCTAACAAAAACTTTCCTTGTTCATTTTTGTGAATTAGCTTTACAATGGCATCTTGGCATCAACTAAGGCATTTCTTTTGCAGAAGTTTCTCGGACTGCAAACTGTTAACAGTCAGCAGAATGGGACGTCCCAGTGCGAGGTAAGGGTATGCAACACAACTTTCATTGCAATTGTGTGCATTTTTCTGTCTCTGTTCTTAACTTGAAATCAAGGAGTCTCTTTTGATCTAGTCATTACACTGTCCAATCAACAGACACCGTGCAAACCTCATGGAAGTGAGATGCTTCCCAAAGGCATTGTTTCCAGCACTTCAGATCTAGAATTGCGGCCCTTATGGGACTCACATGAGACAAAGGTGCGTTTCCATCTTTCTTGAAGCAGTTTATTTACCACTTGCATTGACTCTTATGTCATCAATTTTGTTCATCTTTTTGTTCAGAGCTCACACTCGAAAAGCTTACTGGCCATTTCAGCTGGAATAAATCAAAAAGATAACGTAGACAAGATCGTCAAAAAGGTGATCGCTTAGACCTCTGATGCAGACCCCTGATCACCTTCTTTTCATGTACTTGATTTGATCCAATAACATTGCAGTTTCTATCAAGTGATTTCGTCGTGATGCTTTTTCATTATGATGGGAATGTGGACGGATGGAAGGACACTGACTGGAGCGACCATGCTATTCACGTGTCTGCTATCAGCCAAACCAAGTGGTAATAGTACATAGCTACTGAAGCAAGTTCTCGTGACCAAACCTCATTGTTTTCTTCCTCTCCAATTTGCAATAAAGTTCTTCCATTTTGATTTCCTAGGTGGTTCGCAAAGCGCTTTCTGCATCCAGACATTGTTTCTGAATATGCTTTTATCTTCCTTTGGGATGAGGATGTTGGAGTGGAAAATTTCCATGTCGGAAGGTTATAGCTTTCTGTTTTACCTGTGAAAAGTTTGATATGACACTGGATTTTAATGAGTGTATATTTACACTTTTGGGCAAGAAATTGACATTATATGAAAGCTCAATGCAGATATCTTTCAATTGTCAAAGAAGAAGGTCTCGAAATATCACAACCAGCACTTGACCCGAAGAAATCGGAGATTCATCATCAAATCACTGGACGAGATAGAAAATCAAAAGTACACAGGTCTGCCGTTTCTTTCAAGGGATAATATGATCAAGAAGAACAAATAATCCACAGTTACAGCGACTGTTTTTGACTTTGGAATGAGTCACTAAATCTTATGTTAAATTCCCGGCACATCATAAATTGTTTTTTACTCTGGGTATCTAAGACAATATATTTTCATCGCGCTATATATGGATTTAATCATTATATTTCTGGTAACATGGGTTTAACAGGAGGATCTTCAGACGGATGGGTGGAGGATTTACGTGCAATGAAAACAGTACAAGCCCTCCATGCACAGGGTAAAAGTCTGCACATGCTCTTGTCAGATTTGCTGTGGTTTTTATGGGTGTCTCAGTTACATCAGCATGCTTCTAGTCTGAAATTTTTA
The DNA here is from genome assembly GCA_030064385.1 of Melaleuca quinquenervia. Classification (NCBI taxonomy): domain Eukaryota; kingdom Viridiplantae; phylum Streptophyta; class Magnoliopsida; order Myrtales; family Myrtaceae; genus Melaleuca; species Melaleuca quinquenervia. The sequence goes on along the minus strand of CM057728.1, from coordinate 3,345,424 downwards.
TGCACTTTAATGGTGAAATGTTTACCTGATGGTTGTAGCTGAAGGAAAAAAGCTTTCATGAAATGCAATGTAGGTGGGTAGAAATTATGGCTCCTGTTTTCTCACGAGCATCGTGGCGCTGTGTGTGGCATATGATTCAGGTATTGTGCAGTTTTAAAAGTATTACTACTGCACACCAGAGGCATGGTCATAGACTCGGTCAATTGATTGTAGTGCACAACTGAAGTCCGTCTATGCTTCAGAAGGAACTTCTATGAGAAAAGACTGACGTTAAGAGCTTCTCACAGTTTCCGGATCTCTGTTGTTAGAGTCTGTAGGTCTTCTCTAGAATCATCTCTTTCTCATATCTTCTCTGCTCTTTTGCAGAATGACTTAAATCATGCGTGGGGATTGGATTTTCAGCTCGGCTATTGTGCTCAGGCATTTTTCTTGTAGCGAAATAATCCTCAAACATAGAATGTTTTTCTCCCCTGTACAACTAATCTCCCAAAGGCTCTTTCAACAGGGTGATCGAATGAAAAAAGTTGGGGTTGTGGATTCGGAGTACTTAGTTCATTCTGGCTCTGTCACGCTTGGGAGTGTGGTATGGAAAAAGGTTAGAACCTATATCTATTGCCTTAAGGTCATTTTCGTCCCGAGCTCAGCTTGATAAATCCTGCTTTCTCCTGAATGTGGTTCATTTGCTTCAAGTATGGTTCTTCTGATGGAAAAAGTGCATCAGCACCATATCTTGCATTTAGCCAAACATTCCTATAATGGGGATTTATGTAATTTAACTGCAAAACAAATCATAATATCAGCCTCTTCTGCTCTCATTGGAATTTTACGCTCTAAAATTTCTAATTGACTAGGTTGGGAAATTTTCAGGAAAAAGACCACATCCTTTCTTTGTGTGTTTGCTGTAATCCACATGATCTTATGCATCTTAGCAAATATTTTGTAGATGTTCTTGTTGCCTCTCACGTTCTCTCTTTCCAAACCTTGGATCTTGTTGCACACAGATAATAGCTCACTTTCTCCATTTTTCATAATCTGTAACCCGCATAGTTCAGTTATCGTATACAGTAGCACATCAAGTTTATGCCTGGATGAACAGCAAAGAGTAAATCTGTTGCAGCATGCAGTTGTATCTGTTGAATAGTATGTGGTAATCAATAGTCTCTGGTGCAGGCAAATCATGAAGCAACGGATAAAACTGTAAACACTACCTCTCCTCATTCCGGTCAATCGGCACCTGAACAACCCGATACTAGAAGTTTGGTAGGTGCTCAAAGGCAGCATATGCATGACATTACTCTGCAGGCTCAGACACGTTTCTCTGAAATGTGAATCTAAAGAGGAATTTTGCCACCAAAAGAAAAGCTAATAAAGATGACTAGATCGATACTTTCTTGATAATTAGCAGTACAGTTTTAGAAAACATTCCTCTATTACGGCATCAATCTAGTCATTGCTTAAATATTTGTTTCGTGCAGATTAGAAAAGAGTCCTTTGCTCAGTGGAGGATCTTCCAGCACAGATGGAGTAAAGCAGTTGAGGAGGATCACTGTTGGACTGATCCATATTGAGCGGGATAAGAAGGCTACATGGAAGCATTTATATCTCCCTCACAAAGACGAACCATAACCTTTCTGGAAAATCTATTGAGGTATTGCCTTACAAGTTACAAAAGGTGATGATTCATGCCGTCCATCTCTCTGCAACAGTACTAGCATCTAGCATGTATTTCTCGATGCCAAGAAAAAAGGAGCTACTCGAGCCATTCTTTTCAGAAAGTCTTGTAAATGGAAGATCAGATTCTTGGGTCCTCTAACTCTTGAGTTCAACATCATCAACCCCAGTTATACATTGAAGAGAACCTTGGAGCCTCACTATTTCATTGAATTCGGCAAATATGATTGTGACACATGCTACCGGAAAAAAAAGTACAGAAAACCTTCTTAGCAGACAATCTGACAGTAAACTAAGCCCACAGGATCACTTACTCTTTGCAATTCAAAATTTGTTGGAATGCTAAAATGTTATTTTTAGTTTGAGAGGACAGAGAAGTCTGCATCTTTTTCCTTTTTCCTCATCTTCCCGGATTGTAGTCAAAGCTCAATAGCTCGAGATCAGCAAATAAATACATGCAGACACTTCATACAAGGGTTTTAGGAGGTTTACTTGGGGAAGTTGTCTTGAATGGGAGGGCAATCAAAGAAGACTAGACATTGGTAGAGCAAACTTTTAATCTAGATGAAAGGACGAGTATCTTTTACTCTTCAGTAAGTTATGATATCTCATATCTATCTGCAAAGTAGCGAAACATAACAGAAAAGATATTGCACTGTCCAATGAGCGTTACAAACAGGTTCAGTTCCTTGGTAGCCATTTACCAAAATCACAACAGGAAACCTGAAAGCTAGTGTTAACAAATGCCAACTCTCGCAAAGTCGATTTCTTTTCCATTCATTCATTTGGAAAGGATTTCATCCATTTTGTCCTATCTAGCTAAACTCTTCTGCCAACAATCTCGGCGATCAGTTTCCCGAGTTCTTCCCCTGAATCCTCCTGCACGTGATGCCCCGCCTGGAAAACACATGTACCCTTGTAATGCCTTAGCAGATAAAAAATGACTTAACAAAACAAATGGAACTCAGCTGCATTTTACTTGTACCATAGGAAGCTCAACTATCTTGAGTTTTGAGTCCTTGCAAAATTCTTCAACCCCATCATAGCTGAGCCAACGGTCTCTTTGACCCCAGCATATCGTAGTTTTAACTCTCCAGTTGTCATCCTTGAGGATCATCCTTGTTTCTTCTACATAGTTCTATCAGGTTCAACAGTCACAATTGGAGAATGAAATATGCAATGATCGAATGTGTTAGTTCATCTCCCACCAAATTATTCCAACATCATCAGCAATTCTTCGTGGTAATATATCACTATCCAAAACTAATTTTCAAAGCTAGCTCCATATGTTCCGGTACGGACTCTCGAGCAGTAACACTTACTGGTAGTGCAGAGAAAAAAGGAAGACCCTCATAGATTGTGATTAATGCTATTTGAAGCCCCACATGCCAGTATCTCTGCACTTATTCTGTCATGTTTTCCATCTTATTTATCAACTCCAAGAGACGGTAATTGAAATAAGTTTATAATCACCCAAAATCCAAATTTAACTAAGTAGGAGAATTATACAGTATCTTTCATAAAACGAACAAATTCTTTCCTTATATTGTCAAATTTTTGAAGGAGTGGATAAGGGTAAAAAGAATTATTGATAAATCCATGGGTAACTTATCAATATTTGTGTTATATTATTGAGTTTGCATTTGGCAACACTTTGGCAAAGCCTTTTGGAGCTCTAAAGGCCCTTGGCAAATGCGAGTGGGTTTTGGCAAATCTTTCTGTAGAGCTTTTCAAAAATAAAATCACAGCTTCAAAGCCCTCTAAAGTCTCTTGATTCAAGGCAGGTTTGCAAGAGCTTTGGGCTCTGACCATTTCCAGAATATAATAAATCTTTTTCCTTCTAATTTTGCCATCGCTGAACTTTCAAAGAATTTCGAAAATACGTTCAACCTTTGCGACGTTGATGGCGGCCTGAGCCCTTCACAAGCATCTGGCGAAGGGTTTGAATTTGTTTTTTCTTTTCAAATAGTATAAGTAAAAGTACTTTTCAAGTGTATTTTTTTACCAAAAAAAAATATTTCAATCAAAGTCGCTTCCCACTACATTTTTATATTACACTTTACTAAATACTGGCTGCATTTCGTAAAAACTCTTAAAATTCTTTACATTTCTCCAAAAGTTTTCCCTAAAAGCCCAATCAAATCCCACTTTTAAATCTATTTAGCGGTAAACAGATTATCAACTTATATAACTTTTTACTGACCTTCAGTTGACTCTTTTACCGGTGCCTTATCTTTATTAACTTCTATAGAAATCCATCAATTTTTGCTTGACTGACTTACGACTTTTTTTCGATTAGAATAGTAGCTTTAACAAATGTTTATTTGGCTTCTTTTTTTTTCAATTAATCAACTTTTGGTATCATTTACCAACATTTATCTTTCTCTTTTACAGACGCCTCTAAACCTATCAACTCTCTTATATTAAATTACAGTACGTTATCTTCGCTCCCACTAAGTTATCAATTAATTTTGAATTTACCGAATCTCATTTGTGTGCTTATTCCCAACAATAAGTTTGTTTTTCATTAAAGGTTCCGTTCGTTTTACAGAAAATAACTTCCAGAAAAATATTTTTTGAATTTTCTGACGTTTATTTCATGGAAAATAAATAGTTAAGGAAAATATTTTTCATCAATAGAAAAAACACAATCAAAAGTAGAGAAAATGTTTTTATGCCTTTTTGAAAGTACAAAACATTTTCCTTCTTCTTTATTTACTTTAATTATCACAGTCTCTAGTAGAATGTCTCGACCTCGCTCAAGATAAGTGGCCTTTGACAGCTCATAGCCTCTAAGGCGAGCTTGGGCTTGCCTTGGATTGGCAAGTTCATGGCCTCTAATGGCACGCCAGCAACTCATGGGAGCCTGGCGAGACTTGTGGCAGATGACATATCAATGTATAACAAAAAAAATTAAAATGTATTTTTATTAATTTTCCTTAACTTTCAAACGAACACTAAAAAATATTATCATTTTTTAAGAAACTAATGTTATGGAATACATTTTCCATAAATGTTATATTTTCCGTAAAACGATCGGAGCCTAATTAGTTAGCCACTTTTCTATTCATTACCAACTTTTATTTTCTCTGCTTACTCTTAAATTTACCCACCCCTATTAGAATTCAGCAACTTTCATCCAGTTAAGTTACCTACAAGTTTTGCCTTCTCCAATCGAGCAAGTTCTTTACTGGTGATCATTTATGACAATGCGAGTGCTGCCGCATCATATAGCTGCTCAAGTTTCAGCAATCATGCCGAGAAGACCTTTGTTCAGCTAACAACTAATCATCAGCAATGTTTTGTACTGAAGGAAATAGTGAGCTACCTCGAGCTCTTTCCTCATCGCCCTGCTAATTGCGTTCAATGCGAAGCCAGAGGAGCCAGATGTTAAGTAAGGCCTCCGATAAACCATAGCGTCATCCTCTTTCATTTTGTAAGGACCACAACTCGTCAAAGCCTTATCACTGGCTCGAAGAGGATCCTTCATGGGAACAGGGGCTAATAAATGATCATTAACTCCTCAGAACATGAGGAATCGTTCAAGGATGTAAGGAAAGAGGGTCCATACCTGAGAGAAAATCTCACCAAGCAAGAAGTTGCTGAATATGGACAGGCTTGACGGAAGGTTGGCATGTTTTCTTGTCAGCTTAGAGGAAAAACAAGAGAGAGTGAATATCATTCCGTTATAAACACGCGTCGCCACATCAAAGTGCTTTGTGTTTATGATCTAGGTTCAAAGTCAAGCAAATCACAATCCACTCGAAACATACTGAAAATAGACGTGAGTATTACAACTGCGTAGCTTCATATGGAAAAGGAATGGATAGATGAAAATACTGGCGACAGCCTTCATCACAAGCAAATTAAGACAGAAGAACAAACATGTGTATCACTTTCGCGAAACGTTCAGATGGGAAAAGGACACATGTCTGTCATGTACAAGTTGATCCGGCAATGATACACTTGAGACATATCAATCACTGAATGTGATTGACATTGATCTGCTCCTAACCTGATTGGGATTGTTTCCAAGTATTAGTAGGTTAGTGATTCCCTTTTTACATGTTCTTCAAAATAAGGAAAATTCATCCTTCAAAAAATGGATCATTACCATCAAGTTTGGTTGAATTTTTGTTTACTGTGAGAAAAGTCCTCAAAGCTATTCTTTTCAATCATATTCAGTCTTCTTCTTTTCTCATAAATTCCATTTTCCAACATTCATACTGTGAAAAACATGCGATCGAATACGACATTGATACTAAACCAGAATTAAGAAAATAAATCGGATACCTGATTTATGAGGTTGGGTTGGTATGACCTACTCGATACATATTGTAATAATTCATTTCCAAACAAAACAAGCATTCATAGAAAATGTCATTTGCGCTGCTGCGTTCGTTACCCCCTACTTGCAGACACTGCTGAATGATTGGACAAAGTAAGAATTCTTCCGGTTATTTCCTTCGCTTTGAAAAAGAGAACATCACGAAGATAAAATTCCTGTGTCCTAATTGGATGAAAAGCACTACACATGACTGTTCGTTATGATCTAGATCTTCCTGGTCGATAAGAAACCGAAAACCACAAACTAGGTACCAGCCTGCTAAAGTTCAGATCAACATGAAAATCCAATGGATAACCCTAGAAAATAAGCGCTCTTGAAGCTTTAAAAAGATTCCAACCCTCTATATTCATGACGACAAGTGTCGGCATTTGACGAACTCAATTCGATCAGCTAATAATAAGGTAGATTACAAAAAAAGAACGACATGACTAGCATGACGAGGTTTCAAGATATCTTACCGGTGGGTTTAAGAGGATCAAATGATTTAGCTTCTCCTGATACTTGCTGGCATATTTAACAACAACCGGCGAGAAGTATCCCTGCCCATTACGGAGATCATCATAGTATCATACTCAGAAATTAAGACTGCATTTGTCAAAGGCAAACGTACCTGGACAACTAGAGAAACTTTATCAATGCCAAGACTGTTTATAAGAGACTCCAAGGATGATACATATTCTGCAATCCAGAAGCAGAATTATCCATTGTGAACTCCATTCTAACATCTCACACAGAAAGGTCTAAAGAAACCACCATGTGAAGTATTTATAGTAGGCTTTTATTCATATTGAAGAGTACCATTCAATGTGTAGTTAAATCCATATCCAGGTTGGGGCTTATCTGAAAACCCAAAGCCTGCAAGGGAAAATGAAAGAAGTTCCTGTGTCAGTGTTGACAATTGAGAAAGCTAGTCATCACAGCAATCAGCTTAATGAATGATTTGGATGCTTCTCTGGCAGAGGGGGAAAGATGAGCAATGATAGAACTAATGTTAGATTCTCTGCATAAGTGTCATTGGCTTCTCAAAGGGCGCAAGAACTTCCTATTTTATAAATTGCAGGACAAATTGATTGGGATGAATTTTGGAATGTTGAACTGCATTCTCCACAAAGTGCAGCCGGATTGTGGTCTGAACCATCTTATAATTAGATGGAGTACCTAGCTTTTTCCTCCAGTAAGGCCAAAAGAAACTCTGTATTTCCACCGGTGCTCAGAATTTGGTTTCTGTACAAGCATCACACCTGATGCCTGGTTCTTTGCACATGCCTGGAGGCAGAGTGAGCATGTCTTGGCGATGCCTCTATCGCAACTTATTATTCACAAATTTTATCGTTGATCATCTTTTTTTCTTGGGTTATTGTGCAAAACGTTTATTCACGGAACACCATTTCATACAAAATCTTGATACAAATCATCGAGTTATCTGCAAGAATCAATTTGGATCAGAATATGCTACCAAGCTTCGAACCCCATATGGCCAAGTTCATTTGTAGAGGAGTTTTTTGAGTTGTTGATGGCAATTACTTATAGCGGGGATAAACCAAAATTGGTGAAAAATCAACATCAGTTCAAAGTAGGTCTTCCTTCAAGTTTTTTGCAAGAATGAGAGAGGGCTGGTCTACGATTTTTAAAAATTCAGAGCAATTTTAAGTGTATGATCTCACCTATCCAGTCAAAAGCAATTGCATGGTAGTCCTTCGAGAGAACTGGTAGAATTTTGCGGTATGAGTAAGCCTGTATTTCAAGCATAATATTTTGTCAAAGTGAGCACTTCACAGATACTGGAAAGCTGACATTGTCTTCCTCAGTGAAAAATGGCATAAGCCGCAGCCTACAGCCGACTTGCTTATAAATAAACATGTGCAGTACTTTAATAAACCCAATGGTGCATCTGACATCTGCCATAGGGTAAAATAATTAAGAGCTAAATTAAGATGCAAAAGACTAATCCGGACATTGTCACCCACATACATCATCACTTGCAGAAACATATGTCTGCCAAGCCTGATTGCACATTGCTAGTAAAAACTAAATTAGACTGACCTGAGAAGGAAAGCCGTGAACTAACAAAACTGGAGGATTATCAGCAGTTCCACTTTCCACGCAGAACCATCTAGGGGACAAAATCATTTATAGCATGTTTCAATCGGTAGTCCTGCAAATAATCGCACGCGTGGAGTATCATATGAACAGATAGCTCAATTTGGTTGATTGACATTCTACAATTAAGCCAGTTCAGGTACGAGCTGCTTTCTGGTAGTTGACAGTACCTGAAAACATCGGCCGGAGACTGAGAACTGGAACCCATTGTTAGTCCAAAAATAGGGTCTTTGGCCTTCTCTCCAGAACCGAGAACAGGCAAAGCTTTCACCTGATGAGAGGATAAAGACTAAATTGTCCAGCGGCAATAAAAAATTGACTCGACCAGAAAAACCAGCCTTGGCGCAGTGATCAATGTGACCAAGCTTTAGCCTTCGCAGGACCCCCCCTAAATCTACAATGCAGGTGGCATATGCATTCCTTTTTTCTTATTTATCAAAAAGGACACTCTCAATGTTCAAACACCATGTGGTATCAAAATGTAGTTAAAATCTATACAGACCACAGCGCCAATGTATCAACAAGTTCTGAACAATCAGCAGAAAATTTTCAATGACGAAAGCCATGTTCCAAAGACGAAATAGGGTACAAAGACTCGCCATCTTTCCTTGCTTAAACCATTCATCAGACTGGCTCGGCCCATCGGAATATTTACCTGGCAAGAACCCACCCACAACTGTAGTTCAGATTTTTGTGCATAAACAAACTTCTCTGTAGTGATATTCATGTGTTCAGCGATTAATATCTCATCTCTTTAAGGAGGAAGAAAAAGTGAGAGGAACAAGAACAAGACCTCCCGTGAAAGAGAAGCCATCTCCAGCTGACACAGGAGCATCAATCAAATAATCCTGCCCCCGTCCATACATATAGGACAATGAAACCAATCATGATCTTGTCAAAGAACTAATCGCACAATTCAGAATCAATCGTCAAGCCGCTAAATTTTCCAGGATCAAGTACCTCATCACGGTCATCGGCACTGGCCTTGCAAGTGAGTTTGTGAGAATCCCTGTGGCTAATGATCAGAGCAGCTGGTCTGCAGCGATCGCCAAATGGAGGCAATAGAGAGGAATTACGGTTTCGGACAAAGCATTGGAGTTGGCGCGCGTGAAGAAAAGGGATTGTAGCTTGAATTGCTTGGATCGCCATGGCTGGGTTGAAGCGGAGGCAGAGAGAGAGAGGGAGAGGCCAAGTGACCGTTAAAGTTAAACCGTTTCTTCAAAGGATAGGAAGTGTCTGGTTGTCGTTAGTTGTCGAATAGTAGTCACTCTTTTTCCTGATTTTCTTTTCTTTTTCTGCTACGTACTCCTTATAACTTTCTTTTCACAAGTATACTCTCAATTGTAGAAGAAAGAAATTTATAATATGTTACAGCAGAGATTAATGGCCACTTGGACCTCGGTGAATTGTTTATATCAAATAGCGAATCCTAGATTCAATCTCTCAAAACAATAACTTCTCTTTTTAATTCAACGCACTTTAACTAAAGTTTCAACTATCTTTTTATTGAACTGTCAACATGATGAGTTGCATCCCATATATAGGAAGTCATTTCGCTAGAAAGAAATATTCTATGTGTCAATCGCACGACTGATGTAATATGATCGATTAATCACATTGAATGGGAATAGTAGTAAAAGAAACCTTTTCATGGGATCAAGTTGAACATCCTTACTTTGCTGGAGAAGTGTATAGTCTGAGAAATGCAACGGTCCGCACCAAGCACTAATGTTTGACTGTAATGATAAATTAGGAATTTGAGAGAATTGGATTATAGTGGCTTCAATATCTAAAAGAGTGCAATATTTATAGAAGCACGACAGTAATAACCTTTTAATCGCCAGTCTTTTAACAACAACACGTTTAATTCTCTAACACATATTTCCAAATCGACGGAAGAAACTAAAGGAGAAAAGCACTCTGAAGAACCACACAAATTCAGCGGAAGAGACATTGTCGTCAAACCAAATCCTGCAATGGCTGACGCCATCCAAACAGTCCCTCTTGACAGCTTCTGAATTACAGAGTTAGGACACTTCTCCCTCTGTTTCATTTTGGATCCAAAATTGGTAATGCCAAATGTCAATGGCTTAATGAACCGCCGTCAAATATAAGTCATGGCAATCAACAAGAAAACATTCAGTAAACGCACTTGCTCTAGAATAAGCGCAAAATCTGTTCTTAACGTTGTGTGAATTACAAATATCGATTCGCCATTGAAATTCTCATGACGCTCATGTGATCCTTATGATCCAGTTTTGCCTAAGGAAACGCTTCTTCATCCGTTGTTGAGAATGACATTGACACAAGTGAGCGCAATCAGAACCTTCTGCGAATGCATCTTCTTTCACAAAGTCCAGGGAAATTCTGGCTTATACAGAGCTAAATGACATGGAAATTTCCTCAATCCCATTTCTTCCCAAACGGTTCAAATATACAGACATGACTCTTCAATCTCATCTCTCTCTTCTGTAGGAAATTTACTTCACAAAGTAAGGTAGGTTGAGCACATAGAGGAGGAAGTAGGCCCAGATGACCCCGGAGATCCCGCCGAAGAAGAACCCGCCGGTGAACTTGGCCCACCCGTCCGCGGTCTGCAACTGATCAGGCTCCTTCTTCCTTCCAGTCAAGGTTAGTGACGGTGCAGTCGAGGGCTCTCCTTCATTGAATGAGGCGATCCCATACATTGTCAAGCAGATGCTCAGGATCACAACCAGGCCTCCAGCGGCTAATGATCCTGCTGCTCCTGCATACTCGGTGTTCCGCAATGGGCCAGCCTTGACGAAGGGGCCCACCAAGAGAAATCCGTGGGCGAGGCCCACCTCGACGCCTCGGAGGAGCGGGTTCACGGCGGTCCTGTAGGCAGGGAGGTTGGAGAGGTACCATGCAATGAGGGGGCTGGATGTGACCGGAGTCTCGAGGCTCCCGATGAAAGGGTCACCATTGAGGGGTTGAATCACTTGGAAAGTTGGCTGCATGCGAAAGGTAGATGCAGGCATTGAAACCCATCAACTAAATGTAACAAGAGTAATGAAGCCACTCAGAGAATATGTACTCACAAATGAATGATCATATGCTATAATCTCTCAGTTGGCTCTTCTAGAAACCTATAGAAAATTACCACCGACAGCGCAAATCACACTGCAGAAATCCATCATTCATGGTGACTTTTACACTCCTATTAGCTCAATCAGTCAATATAGAAGATTAGTTTCTTGCAACCCTTTGCCGTGTGAATTATTCTTATCTATACACAGGTCCAAAACCCTATTAATTCTGAACCAAGAATGAGAATCTAGACCGAATGATGGAAGGAGAAAAAAAACTTCCATTTCCTATCTTCAAGTCTCATTTCCTTCTTCCTTCAAAGACTAGTTAAACAAGCCGGATGACTAGAGAATGACAGAAGCGCGTCTAAAAAGACCAGTTTTCTGATTTTATGCTGCACAAGCACGTCCGATTGTACCGTGACTCATGATACTACCTCGGTGAAAAAGAGCGACAGACAAAAAGCAGGACCGACGCGAGAAGGGTCACCTTCTCTGATTGGACAGCCTTGACGGTGAATGAGTGAGCCCTCTTGGCATGCAAGACTCTGAAGGAGGAACCAGAGAGGCCCTTGGGAGCAATCAGGCTCCTGGCCGAGGATGATGATGATGACGCAAAGCTGCTCTTGAGCTGACTGGCCATGGGAGATGCAGTTGTAGCAGCCATCTTCCTTACCGCAGCGTCTCTGCCGAGAACTCAAACGGGGAAGACTCCAGGAGGGAAAAAGTAAGCAGCTATATAACGGAGAAGAGGGTGAGTCGGATTTGTCAATTGGGTGAGAAGATCTTCTGCATGACATCTCGTGGCTGGAGAGGAGCGAAGCGCGAGGTGGGAGGGCTTTGATTGGTCGGATGGTGGCCGCGACCTTATCCACCTTATCCACTTCGAGCGGAAGGCCCTCGTGGCCTGGCCAAGACGCCCAACAATACATGAAAGTCTAGAGATTATTGGGTACCGGCATTTCATGATCGATAATAGTTATCGACTATACAATCACGAAACTATGTGATTTATCGAAATGACACGATTATAACATTTAAATTTGAATTTATCGGAATGGTATTTAGAGCGATTGCTTAATAATGTGTTTCTTGTCGGAGCTTGAGTGCCTCCACTTATCCCTAATACGAAGCTCGAGTAAGTCTCGAGCACCGACACTTGTCGGTGCTCGATTTTATTTCATTTTTTATCGACCTGATTCGACTCGATTATGAATCTTTGATTTCTCAAAATTGGATGAAGTTCAACCGGTTGGAAAACTCCGATGGGGGCAAAGCTGGGGGCCCAGCCCATACCCACTTCCCCCGGTCTGGTACCAAAATCGGTCTACTTAGCCCTGGCTCGGCCCGATTCACCAGCCCGGAACCGGACCGGCCCGAAACCCTAGCTCGTTGGACTCGAGAAAAAGAAAGGGTGCTGGTGAGCGGAGACGGAGTGACTCGGGACGGAGTTGAGTTGAGCTTCGAGGTGAATCGAAGAGGAACCGAAGGATATGGCACTTCGCTGCCTCCATCTCCCGCTTCTTTTCTCGCGCGGTTCTACGTCGAGCTTGCCTCGCGCTTCTCATGGTACTCCCTAGTTCCATACAGTACCCAGTTGGTCATACACTTTGTATTGTGCCTACGCTTAGCTTTTGTCTTCTTTCTGTTTTCTTTCCTTTCCTTTTGGGGCGCCAGCGTGCTTGTGCTTGGTTTGATTCCATCTGTTTCTTGAGGTTTCGAGTTCTTTCCTGATAGAAGTGGGAGATTTACTCCAAAAAGTAGTGTCTTGAATGCTTGGTATTGAGATTGGCGAGTTCTTGTAATGTCTCGTGCTTGGTTGTGTTCTTGCAGGCTGTTCCACGATTTCAAGAGCTCGATCTTTTTTCTCCCTCGAATTTTGAAGGAAAAATTTGAAAACAGAGAGGATCGTTATGATAGCGTCTCTGCACTTTCCCTCTTCTTTTTTTTTTTATTTTTTTCAATCTCTCATATCAGCTAGTGGTGCAGTCTTTAACAAGACAGCAACTGTGGGAAATTAACTTTCAAAACTTTTACATTGATTAAAATGCAAAGAACGCGTTTTCCATATTTGATGTATTCTTATCGTCCTGGAGCACCGTAGGCTTGCCCAATGTCTGAGTATCAGTTTATGATGCCATTGCCTTTGTGAATATGCTTTGATGATGTTTTAGCCTTCAAGGGGGAGTCTGACTGGGCGGTTTGGTTCTTTGTGATGCAGTAAAATGGATCAGAGGCCATTTATTTTGTCCACAGAGAAGATTCGCTGCTGTCAAGTCGCAAAAGCTTCAGCTGCAGAAGAAGTAAGCTCTCTATTTCTTAATCCAAACTAGCATGTCAATTGAAATTCTTTTCAAGAATCAAGCAATCGATTTGGTTTGTTAAGCCCGAGGTATGGGCAGGTTATGATAGAAAACAATTCGATAGGAATTTCATGCTTTTCACTACCTTTTTATTTGCCTTCAGTATCATTTGTATGGAACCTGCTCTTTTTTTGGGTATCTGTAGGAAAAGGAGACTTGATGAAGTGTGTCTTGAAAGGTATCAGCAATACAGTCGAAACATAATCCAGTCATGGATTCTCCAAGGTACACCCTTTTGGATTGGATCATTGGGCATCATGCAATGAAAATGGTCAAGCATGTGTATTGAAAGTGTGTGATCAGTATTCTGTAATGATTGGGAAAACTCTGTACGAGGTTCCATCTAACAGGAAATATTTGTTCATGCTGTTGATCATGTGATGACCTTCGTATCTGGAAGTAAGAAATCCACCGGATTGACTGAATCATCATTATTGGGTTTCTGGATAATGGGTAGGGCTGTATAGTTTGTACATTATGCCTCATCCATATTTATATTTGTTTTATGTGATATTGATCCATCAAAGAACTTGAAACCAGGTGAAGAATTACTTTTTCTAATTAAGAATCGTATCTGATTTTGGCAAATTTTCCTTTTTGTTTTGACAAGAACTCTCTGTCATCTATTTGCAATCAAAGATGGTTTCCACATATCATTGCTACTATCGCTGTAACTGCTAAGCGGACGCTCTGCCAATTGAATACATCTCTCGCCCCTTGTAATCTTTGTATCAGGGAAAGTTTTTGTAAATGGGAAAGTCGTCAATAAAGCAGGAGCACCTGTGTCAGATCAAGCAAATGTAGAGATAATAGCTGAAATTCCGAAATATGTATGTAGGTGATTATTCCACAGAGAAAACTCTTTTTATCTTTTCATTTTCCCTTGCTGAGGGAACAGTTTAGAGTCATTTTGAAAATGCTTAGCTAGATTTTGCTTTCCTATGATTAAATAACACAGAGCAGGATACAAGTTGGAAGCAGCCATTGAACAATTGGGTGTTGATGTGGAAGGAAAAGTAGCTCTTGATTCGGGACTGTCCACAGGAGGATTTACAGATTGCTTGCTTCAGTATGGTGCATCATTTGTTTACGGAGTTGATGTTGGTTACGGACAGGTAAGTTCACTAGTATGTATTTACTAGTGCACTCAACGATAGTGTTCATACTTCCTTTTATTTATTCGTTCTGTTTCAATAATATTGGAGAGAAGGATATAACTGTGTTCAATTTTATGTCGATTTTGCACACGTGTGAATATTCTTCTGAACCATTTAAATTCGGTGCTGGTGTCTTGATTAGGTAGCAGACAAGATTCGTCGAGATGAACGTGTCTCCGTAATAGAACGGACAAATTTGAGATACCTTCCCGGGCTTCCCCAAAACGTTGATTTGGTGACTCTGGATCTATCATTCATCTCAATTCTATTGGTAAGTCTGGAAGCTCTATAAAGAGTTCTTCTACAAGCCTGGTGTCTTGTCTCTGATTTCGCTAAGAGTAGTTTATTACTCATCACCAATTGGTGACTCTTTTTTATGGTCTCTTATCATAGGTCATGCCAGCCGTTGTAAATGTGATGAAGGAAGAGGCCACATTGGTTACCCTGGTCAAGCCTCAATTTGAGGCCCGCAGATCACAAGTAAAACTTTTGATTAATTGAGTTTAATTTTTGATCATACAATTTGTGGGGATAAGCAATCTGCATGTATTCGCACTCTGGTCATAAAACAGTGAAATGAAAGATGCTTTTGTGTAGCAGTAAATGACCAAATGCTTTGGTTAAAGTTGATGCTTTTTCTTATCTTCTGGCAGGTTGGGGGTGGAGGTATTGTTAGGGACCCCCTTGTTCACCAAGAGGTGGGCATTTATAACTGTCTTTTCACTAAATGATGTTTTCTGCCTCACATCCTGATTTCGCCAGCCCTGGCTTTCACGAATTTAATTGGTAAATATCCGAGTGTTTTTGTCGCTTTTTACGTTGTGCAGGTTCTTGAAAAAATTATCCGTGGTGTGGAAAATTTCGGGTTCCAGGAGAAAGGTTGGATCGAATCTCCTCTGAAGGGTGCCGAGGGCAATACAGAGTTCTTGGTCTGCTTTAACAGAACAGCCGAGAGAAAAGAAACCGACTCCACTTAGAACTTTGTATGCATATGCCTGCAGTGTCAATCCTCAGTCGTTGCGATAGCAATATCAAATGGACGAACTTCTACAGTGACAGATGGATCCCTCTCGTAAAGTTGGCCACTTGCTCTGGCACAATACTGAATCGATCGTTTGATGCTGAGTAGTTCAAACCAAAATTTTTATCTTGTTAAAGAGTTACATGTACTGGCTAAGTGATGTTCAAACCATGGAAAATGTGACATTTCTTGCTGTCATATCATGAATGCAACTGTGAGAGAGAAATGTTCGGTTGGTTGTGCCCGGAGAATACCCCTTTGTCTCTTCCCTCATGTCATATTGAAAGCAAATTAAATGCAAATGTATCGGATGAGAACGTTTACGTATAGAAATCACGTATCCTATTCATGCTCACTGAACTACTCCTTTAGAGGAAGAGAGATCGATCGGGAGAATGATTGTTAGTAGGGTAACAATTCATTGCATTGAAACCAATTCCGAGATGGATTGCAAATTGGGTGACGCCCCTTTGAATTGAAGCCAATTCTGATATGATTACTCTCTTCGAACTGCATTGATACGCCCTCATTGTATTTGAAAGTTACAGCGATTACACACTCTGCCATTGATGCGGCACCTGCAATGTTCACAAGTAATAACTAAACAAGTCGCACCCAAAGTGACAAAGCGGGTGACCAATAAAATCTGTCAACCGGAGCTGTTGACCTCTAAGTGCAAGTATGAACAAAAGCGTCCGTCTTGGCGAGAAAGGTTTACCTTGGTGGCTAACTTCCAAATTTGTTCCACTGTCCCTTTGATCTAGTCATAGCTTATGGCCGAGTGATAGCTCAATGCTCTCTCAAGACACCATACATGCTGAACTACGTATCGTTCTCCCATTTCATCATTTCGTAAGGGATGCTAAGACCCACCATCCGTCCAACAACAGAGAACCAAGATAACAAATATAGCTCAGTTGCGCCCGATGTTCTGATTGAGGTGTCACTCTGGAAAAGCAGTTTTATACATTCACTGGTCCCACATGGATGTAATTTGTACCATGGCCTGTTCAAGTATGGATGCTCCTGCAGTCCATGATAGACAGTCTTGTTATCCCAGCTTCAACATAACCGTCATCAGAAACAATTAACATATCAAGCAGAAACATTTTGATTTAGGCAAATCCCAACAAAAAGAATAATATATGACAAGGATGTTTACCTCCTGAGATATAAATGTCCACTTTGATTTCACTAGTGCCTCTGAAGAGTCAGCTGGAAGGTCTCCTTCAAATTCACTTAAGAGTAGGGTCCGTCCATCTGATGAGACAGCAATAAGAATGCTTCATTCTAGGTTTAAAGAACCAACACCTTAGGTTTACAGTAATGATAACAAGATTGCCCCACCACTTGCGACCAGTTTTCGGCTCATGACTTGTATAGAAAAGACCATTAATCCTCCTCAAATTGATCCAATTTACCACTGACTCCCCAGTTAGCCATTGCAAATTGAACTTGACTCACTTAAATCCAACATTCTCAATCGAATCTTTATTTAAGTTCTTCCACTTAGGAACCAGTCGCCTAATATTAATGTCACTTTGCTAAACTTCGGGGAAAAACAAGGAACTTTCAAGTTTCAAGGGAAAGTTCGGCACTCATGTGTGGTTACCCCAAAATCAAGGAAAAAAGAAGCCCTTCCTGTTGTCCCCTCTATTTTTCTCTTACTTCATAGAAAGCAGTTCCATGTCCAGTAACTTTCAAGTTTCACCATTTTTATCTCCAAGTGACACGTGTTTGTCTACCGTTTGGTTATTCTGCACTGCAAATTAGTTTGACCAAACTATGAAAGCATATCTTAGAAGTGGATTCTTGAATTCTCAACATTCTTCAAGATGTCACCTCAAGGAGGATTTTGATCCTACCTGGCAACCATGAAAACCATC
Organism: Melaleuca quinquenervia; assembly: GCA_030064385.1. Classification (NCBI taxonomy): domain Eukaryota; kingdom Viridiplantae; phylum Streptophyta; class Magnoliopsida; order Myrtales; family Myrtaceae; genus Melaleuca; species Melaleuca quinquenervia. The sequence continues at coordinate 3,327,831 of CM057728.1, read as the reverse complement.
ATCATATTCCACAGATGAAACATTTTCGTTCCACAAATTCACCTCTAGGCTCCTCTTGCTTCCAGTATCAGCAGAAGAGTAGGAAACAAGATCAGAATGTCTAGAGCAGAAATGAACGGGATCAAGACAAATCCCGATCCCTCCACCTTCTGGAAAAAGACAACTTTTTTCATACAGAATCATGTTTTAGTTCGGTTTTCATCTTCTCCTCTACAGAATTTGATATTCGATCCAATTTGCTACATTTATAAAATATAGATAGGGAACCTCCTCCCACCGCTTAAATAACTATTTGCTGCATTAATACTACATTCAGTATGCTTAGTGTTGAGAAAAAATAGAGACACGCTGCCTTATCACATATGATCAATTGTAATCAAAGAATGAGACAGCAAATGGTTGCAAATGAGCAATTCAAACTCATCCATCCATTGAGTTTGCAAGAGTAACCTAGCTTCTACTCTCACATAATCTCACATCATAACTACATCATACCTCCACTGTATGCACGGAAATATAGCACCGGAACCCTGTATGAAGAGTCGTAAATGACGTGGAAGTCATAGTAACGACCATTATCTCTACCGCACTGAACCTGGCGAATGCAACAATATCAGAATCAGAATACCGAAGCAACGGGAACCAATATCCGACCCTGTCACTGAAAATAGTCACTAAATCATAGATTACTCAATTTTCCATCGAAATACGATGAAAACAAAGTGATTTCCACTCAATCAAGCATACCAAGGTGGCATCATCAATGGGCTCATCATCGCCGGAACAATTCGGCTCTTCCGAACCAGTGCAACATCCAACATGGTTTTCCTGGCAAAAAGTCACAAGTTTAGCTAGCCACTACGACCACACTATCTGAGAACCGGTGCCACATTCAAATTCACGCGACAGAAACCTCACTAGTGTCGAGAAGGCGCACGTTTTCGAGGGCCAAATATCCATCAACCTGAGACGCAACGAACAACAACTAAGCGCATCGAGCTTCGGACCGAATCAACCGGACGCGAATGAAAGGGATTTACTTCGTTCGGAAGCCAAGGATGCTTCGGACGAGGAAGCCACGACCACGGAGGGAAAGCGGACGCCGCACTCTTCCATCGCTCGGCGAAAGCAAAAGCAGCGACTCGGAACTCGCTCGGCGTTAGGGTTCCGTCACCGGAGATGTCACTCATCCTCGCCAATTTCGACTTCTTCCAGCTGCTGTCGTTCAGCTGAGCCGGAGCTCGAAGAAGATTCCGCGAGGAATCGAATGACCGAACTCGGAACAGAATCGACAGACGTTCATCGTACCAGATGGGCCTGAAGGCCCATGACCATGGGCCTCCAAAAGCCCAATCAAACACTTATCATCTTCTTCCTCCCATTACTCCCCCCACGTCACTTCACCATTTCACATTCATCAATGGAGTCTCTCTCCATCATCTTCTCATCTTCCTCCCTCCCATTCCTAAACCGCCCCAGAACCCTGAAACCCGAACCCTCCAAACTCATCTCTCTACCCCTGCCCCCCGTTTCGACCCCAAAGAATGCCCACTTCTCTCTTTTCAAGAGCCATTCCTTTCCTCGGCACCTGACCAACGCCCCTCTCTGCTTTCCCCTGCTTTACCTCTTCAATTCACTTCCTTGCTTCGCCTCCGAGGACGTCTTCTCTCCTACCTCCGGTCAGGTCTCGGACAGGATCAACCTGGAGTCCATTGTGGTCTCCGTTGACGACTTCTTCAACAGGAACCCGTTCTTCGTTGCCGGGTGCACCTTCATTTGGCTCGTGGTGATTCCTGTGGCGCAGTATTACTTGGGAAAGTACAAGTACGTCTCTGCGATCGATGCGTTCAGGAAATTGAGGGACGATCCGAATGCGCAGCTCCTGGATATCAGGGAGCGGAAGAGCTTGGCGGCAATGGCGTCTCCCGATCTGAAGTACATGAACAAGACCGCGGTTCAGGTTCAGTTCGACGAGGGACGTGAGGATGAGTTTGCGGAGGCTGTTGTGGCGAGCTTCAAGGACCCTGCGGATACTGTCATCTGTGTTCTGGACAAGTATGTGCAACACCAGTTTGCTTCAGTTGTGTTGTTTTGAGATGAAATAGTAGATTGTGCGTGTGATCTTTGTTTTCATCGTCAGTGGGATATATCTTATCTGTTGGATTTGTACGCCTGCCTGCCAAAACTGATGAAAATGGGACTTTGTCTTTCACAAGAATTTGCCGTTCGCGTATGTGGGTCGTATGATTGTTTTGATTTTCCACTTTGTTTCTGTGTGGAAGGTAGTTTCGATGGCAATTCGATGAAAGTTGCTGAGCTATTGTTCAAGAATGGATTCAAGGAGGCGTATGCAATCAAAGGAGGGGTTAGAGGCAAGAAAGGGTGGTTGGTATGTTCGGTGTTTTTTTTCTTTTTTTGCCTAATGCATTCTTTTCCTCCTCAATGCTGGTTTTCATTACCTCCCTGTCGTTTCTGTTGGGAATTTGTTTATTGAAATATGTCGAATCGATCACGCTTTCTTGCCAAGGGACCAAATGAGAATGGAGAACCTTTGCTTGATCTGGCTAGTTCACAATTTTCCTGATACACTTTTCCATTGCTTGCTGTATAGGAGTAGTTAGCAGAAGTCTTCTCTTTCTAGAAATAGATGGAGAAAAGGAACTCTATAGCGTACATCAAGAATCCATGAACTGATTGTTTCGTTGTGAGTCAAATAGACGGGGAACAAATGACCAAGTATCAAATGTAGTCTAATCCCCGTTTTTTGCTTGTTATTGTTCGTGAATCTCCTGTCCAGTTTCGCATTGGATGGCTGTTTTGGCTCCAAGTGCAGCTTTGGCTGATTGATCTTCTGTCTTCCGCATCTCTCAACCACATTACTTGGATCTAAGCGTCATATTGGAATTAGACTATTTGATAATGGTAGTTCAGGTTTTCTGTGTTATTTTGCAGGACATACAAGAATCCCTTTTGCCACCTTCTGTGCATATGATTCCCAAGAAAAAGTCCAGACAAGAGCTTGGAATGAATGGCGCAGTTAGCCAGAAAAATGACAATCAAGTTGAAGCATCTTCTCCAAGTGTTCCTGAGGGAGGGAACCAAGTTCTAGACCGTGGAAATGAGGATGAGATAACATTGTCTGCACCACCGGAGAAAACTGCTTGTAGATCATCCTCACCATATCCAAATGTATGATCTCTTGCTCTCACACACATGGTCCCGTCCTTGTAGAGCAAAAATTTAATTTTTTCCCCAAAGTTGCTGGAAAAAATTAAACTTGTATGAAGAAGCGTTCATGCTAAAGCAATCTGTTCTGTTTTTAATGTTTTTATCCTTAAGAAATTGCATGGACCTTGCAATCCATGTGCAAGAACTAATATCTGTAGCCAATACATCATGTGTCTACAGCGAGTCTGCATGGAATTACAAATTGTACTGCGAGCTAGGTGATTGATGTTCCCGATTCTTTTGACATTCAATGTTTTTTGTGCAGTACGCGGATATGAAACCGCCGGCCTCCCCCACTCCTTCGAAGCCACGGAGTTGACATCAGAGGCCTTCCTCCTCTCGCTCTCTCTCTTCTCAGTTGAAACAATCAGAATTCTTGTGTGTAGCTCCAGATTTGTAGTTCAAACGACAATTTTGCTCTTCATTTTGTTGAGAAAGAAAGGGGATGCTTTTGGTAAGGGTGTTCTTTCCGCTTCCGACATTTACTTTCCTCCCTCCTTTGCTAAGCCGTGAACAAGTCGCGACGTATTGCCGTACGCCAAGAGGAGGGGTCGAAAAGGTGATCGGCACAGAATAAGACGCGGATACCTGGATATTCTAGGTGTTCTGTTTTCATACTTATTCTTATATATTACTCGTCGGAAAGTGCTTAGTCTCAAATTCTGGCGAGACTACGAATCTCTATTTTGTGTAAGTTGATGACAATTACGACCTCTTTTAAGGCGGCAGGAGTCCAGATGATTATCCGTTGACCGCATTTTATAATCACGCATTCTAAAGATTAGAATCGCAATTTTTGCCACGAAAGAAGAGAGGTTAAAAGAATTTAATGGTATGGCACTTCCCCATAGCCGTGCCTCTCCTGCCGATCCTCAAATCCGATTCTGATCCGTGTGCACACTACACAGCCCCATTCCTTGATAGAGTGACAGTTGCGTAAAACCATACACGGGGAAGAAAGACAGGAGTGAAGCTTCACGACTTTTGAAATCGTCAGCTAGTGATGAACATAGAAACAAATAAGCAGTTACCATGCCGATAGATCAACACAGCGCAAAACAAATATTTAACTACTATGTAATAAGTACTCCACGCAACGAGCAGGAGGAAAGATGATGGAAATACAGATCTGCTGATAAGTTTCACGAAGTTAAAAGTACAGTACATAGATTAGAAATTAAAAGATTCGCATGAACAGGAGACAAGATTAACATGGATTTATGAGGTTCCTAATTACTAGTCACCATACATTGCAGTACAACATTCAAGGGGTTAAAACTAGCAGTTAAAAGAGGTTGCCTTCTCCTAACTAATGAAGAAAGGGAGCGTGGTAGTGGTAGGCGTTCCCATAGAAGTTGCCATGACTAGGTGGTAGGTTGTATGCTGCAGCGGCCAAGATTGGCTGACCACGATTGTCGGTGGGTGCAGGATAAACATAAGGTCTGTCATATACATACTGTGGGTACCCATCCGCTACGTTCGGGTAGAAAGTTTTGTTGGCAGCAGCAAAGGTAACAACATGATGCCCATTAGCAACCCCCCCAGCACGGGGTCTCTTCGGTTGAGGCTTCGCAACTTCAGCTGCAGTTTTCTTCTCAGCCTTAGCCTTCTCCATCTGGAGGACCAGCTTTTGAAGCGGATCAACAGGAAACTGTTCCTCTAGCTTGTGTTCTTCAATGCACTTTATCACAGCCTTAAGTGCAGAGAGCTCCTTCTCATTCACTTCAATCTACAGAACCATAAGTTTGTTAGATGAGTTAGACATGGTTACATGCCTTCTTAAAGGCGTCTAAAACTAACCAAAACCAGGTCAAAAAAACATTGTGACATATCCAAAGCATGAGAATTACAGATGTCCTGCATGATCATCACTCGAGGACATTAAGCAAATTTTTCTCTAAGAATGTGGTCTAAGTGGCCATTGTCTAAGAGAAAAGGCAAGTGCACCTTGAATGAGCTAATTATAGAATTTTGTTTTGTCATTCATGGTACCCATAGTGGCCCTGTCTAACATTGCAATCTGAGAAAAGACCTGTTGCCTTCATTCACTAGAAGTCAGAATATCAAAGACCTTAATGTGACATCAAAGACAATACCCAACACGCAAAACACAGTCAACAAGCATGTCATGGGCACAAACATTGTCTCAATGCTGAGGCTCTCATCAATCCATAAGCCACTTGAACTTGGAGCCATCCATCTGGAGGTGTCTTAGGACAAGCTACAATGGCTTATACAGTGATGTAATAACCCCGTTCCAAATGCATTTGTCAGTTAAAAATCATTCCATTTTGATAGGGTGTATTTATCTGTTACATCCCCCATTCCAAATGCATTTTTCAGTTAAAAGGCATTCCACTGTTATAGGGTGTATTTATCTTATAAATCATTCAATTCTCCTCAAAACAACATGCAGAGGAACTTGCAACTCAAATGATTGCCCCATGCCTTAATATCATTTACTAGCTTAGAAAATGACAATCATAAAGCTAAATGCCACCCATTCAGCATGAATCAATAAATAAAGGGGCATCATCACTGAACCCTCGAAAATAAGTACAGTTAAGTGCATAACCGACCTGTCCTGGAGGAGAGCTGTTTCCAGGTTTGACAGGTGAGGAGAATTTTTTGACATCTTTCAGATAAGATTTCAGCAAAGGCACAGGAGAGAACTGGTTCGTTAGCTCAAATGCAAATGCCAAATTAACAGCATCTAGTTGCCTAGCAGTATTAGCCAAAAGTTTGATTACACCTGTGAAATACAAGAGAGACAAATTACAAGTTAAAAGCATGCAGCAAGCAATTTAACTTATGCATGTGCAGGGTCAACAGGAAAGTCAGCACATGCAAGCCTTGCTACAGTGACTAGTATATGAAACAGCCTATTTGGATGCACCAGTTTTAAAGAACTTGTCTGGTCTTGGTTCCACTCAAAGTATACCACAAAAGGAAGTAGTAGCATAAATATCTCGACAGTCATGACCTCTTCAAATAATTTATTCCCAGAAAAGCCGTACTGGCAAACTGAAACAGCACAAAATCATAGTTTCAACTTTTTAAATGCGCTGGCATCAGTAGAAGTACTTGCTCATTCTATTTTCAAAATCAATCTTGTTATAGTGACATGGCAATGCAGGAGAAGTGGGTACATGAAAAAAGTGCAGAACAATGCAAAATGTTTAACTAGCAGCACAGATTGCTTAACAGTGACAGCCTTGTGACTAAAAGGTAAAAGCAGCAAGACTTGTTTTGGCTGTTGGGGTCAATTCTGAAATATCAATATTCAAGATGCGAGACCTTGGGAGTCAAACCTGGCATTTTTGAGGTCAAACCAAGGGAGCGACAAAGTTCAGCAGTTTGGCGGCGACGTGAAACCATAGGAATTAACCTTGATAAATACTCCCCTTCAAAGTCAGAAGCAATTCCAAAAGTTGCCAGAAGTTGTAAAAAAGCATGAGCCTCCAAAGAATTCCCATTGCTTGCATTCATGTCAAGAGCATCAAGTTTTGGTTTCCAAACCTCAGCAATCCCTTTGGCCTGCTGCTTAACATCTTCGGAGATGATATCAGATGCAGAGATACCATCATTTCCAAGCATAACCATAAGGCATTCCATAAGCATGATGCATGTCCGCCGAAGGCCCAACAGGTTTGAGTCCTTCTTCCCATCTACATTGGGCAGATCCATGCTGTAAAAATCTTTAAGAGATCTCAAGACCAGACCACCAGGGCTTGGGGCAGCTTTCAGCGCAAAAGGAATTTCCTCTCTGATTATAGCAAGGTTCTTCCGGTTGTCCGAGATGAATCTGTGGAGCCCTTCAGAATCCATATCTTTGCATAATTTATCCAAGAGAGGATAGGACGTCACCTCTGCAGAGCAGACCTCAGAATTATCTTCTGTGTCTTCCGAGTAACTCTCAGTAGTCACAACACTGGCAGAATTCTCTTCTGAGATAGTCACTCCAGCATCATCCTCTCCAGTAACAACAGCAAGGTCCACAGATGACACCCTGCGATGCTTCTTCAGAGCACTGGAAATCGCTAAGGCAGCTACATCTCTGTTCACCTGGAGCCTCTCCAATGAAGCTTGTTCCTTGGCCAATACATCAGCTTCGCGCTTCTCCAGCATCTCCTTGGCCTTTGTAGCTTTTGTTTCAAGCTCCTTTTCTTGGTCTTCAAGTTCATGAAATCGCCTCTTCAATGATCTTTCGAGTCCATGGAAATGTTCTTCCAGTTCTTTCCATTTCAAGTTAAGAGTTACTGCCCGGTGACTTTCAAGTTCAGCAAAAGCCTTCTGAAGCTGCTGGATCTTAGAATTGGTAGAATCAATCAGTTCAGCAACTGAGTTGGTATCCTCCATTGTCTTCTGCACAAGACACAGGACAAATATTAAAATGTTTGAAATAGAAATTCCAGCTTTCTGCAGCAAAGACGAACATAGACTCGATCAGTGCTAAGATTAGCCAAACTACACCTCTCAAAACGAATTTCCCTTCGCAAATCAGCTGGAAATGATAGTTAAATGGTCATATGAGGAACAGTCCCAATGGCATGCTGCAAAGTCTGGCTGGCGTCAATAGCATAAGAAAAATCAGAGACTAGGAATTTTTCCACATTTGTGTTGGCTATTGTGACAGTGCTAACAGAAAAAGTTTATTTGGTGGCAGACGTTTCCAAGGACTATTGAGCAAATGCACGAAAAATTTAAAAGCACTGAATAATGTGATTCTGACACAAGCCAAAAGATGTAAAACAACACAGTACTTTATATGATTCTAAGAAAGGAATTTAATGACCATATTGAGGAATACAACTTACGTGCTACCCAGTCATCCACGAGGAAGTAAACTACAAAACTTAAAGCTGCAAACTGCTCAAAAGCAACTTTATATGGGAAAGTCCAGTAATCATAGAAGCAAAAAGATTCAGGATTTCTTTATGCATATAAATCATGAAAGACAGATCGACGTGGTAGAACAAGAAAGAACTCAGCAGAATAACCGGTCCGAAATTCACAGCCTTCTGCAGCTGGTTGCGCATTTGTGCACTAATTTGCAAGATCTTACAAACTCCAGGTAACTATTACAGCAAACTCCTAACACTAACACGAGACAAATAGCATTTTAGTTCCAATAGCCACCGATTGCCCCCTGCTACTTCTACTCCCATCTTCTCCTTCACAAGTTTCAAGATGCACGAGGGAAAAATATGTTTCCCCCAAGGTGCGCACAGCTCGTGTAGGCTCTCTTGGGTCACTGTGCTGAGCACAGTGAACTGGTCATGCAATCTACTTGATCAGCACATACAATAGCCCCAAATGAGAGATCCAAGGGCCAGAGAGACGGAACTTCAGAAACCCCCAAGAAAGACTCTAACTCCGGCTCGTGAAACCGTAAATTGAGCTTGGACAACAGAAAAAGATACCTAAAACCACCTACAGTCACAAGAAGAACGCAAACCCACTTCCAGGTTGAAACTTTTGCCCGAAATACTCAGTCCAGTGAAGCACTGAGGTCCGGCGAGCAAGACATCGAGAAGTCTTCCCGACAAAGCCGAGATATCTTCCCCAAAATGAAAGCAATCACCAAACAAGCAGAGCAAGAACAGCGAGGAAAAACACACGCTTACCTCGTCAATGAAGTGGAAACACACCTGCGCGGAAGTGCGAAAGCTAGCTGCGGAGGAGCGGCAACCGATCCATTTCGTAGCAGCGGAAATGGTGGATTTTGGCTGCGATTCCTGCAATCCCTAGAAGAGGAAGAGGGAGAGGAAGAGAGAGAGAGAGCGAGAGAAGGGAAAGGGAATGTTTTTATCACTGACCGCTTGCCTTTTCGCTTTTTTTGGGGCACTCCCGTTTTTGCTATCCGAACGCCCGCTTGGTTCAAGAAGGCAGGAGCCGCCCGTTTGGAGGTTGGAGTGTGTCTAGCAAAAGAGGGAGCGCTCGAAGTAATGCCACGTGAGGGGCATGATAAGTAGCTCGCGAGCGGCGAATGAGATGGCACGGAACCTTTGTTTGTTAGGCCGGGATAGATTGGAGTTGGCAAAGCATCGGCGGGGGACTTCTTCTCCGCAGTAGGGCCCACCCCATCAGGTCCATCACAACCGTTGATTTTACTTGCCTCTTAACAGGACCCCATTATAGCGGTTTATAAAATCAATCGGCTGTCAGACACTTGATTCCTTGGACTCGGGTACGGAAAAATATATATTGTGATCAATGTTGTCTTTTTTTTTTTTTAAATTGAGAAATCCATCGCCTGCCTCCGTGCTCGAGCAATACCAAAATAGTCGCTCGGGAGATACTAGTACGGGACCTTAACACCATAATTCCTACTTAAGACGCTAGCAAGTTACGAGTTTCGAACTCTCGATCTCGACAATGAAAAAAAAGCACTCAAACGACAGAGCTACCTACCGTTGGGTTAACGTGATCGATGTTGTCAATCCAATAACTTTTCGAATTACAATGAATTCAATCATGCTAAGGTAGGAAGCGAATGATGGATCTCGAGACCCATTGATGAAGTCCACGGCTCACTTGAGATCTTATGCTTCTCTTGTTTCACTTGATTTCCTAAAAGCAGGATGGGCAACAAGAAGATGTCATTATGGTTTCAAAAGCAAGAGATACTGTAAATGACTACGCTCGAATAGACGAGATATCAATTGCGAATATGTCGTAGAAGATACGGGTTTTTTAATAGATCGCGTTTCAATGATGTTATGACGGTGGTTCGTATGAACTCAATATTTAAGTAACGAGATATATCAGTTAAACAGTCAAACGACGCGAGGATGATAAACGGCCATGATGGGAAGATCTATGGTGTGAATAATTGCCCGGGAAACTAAATTTAAAAGTTAAAAAAAACTGCTTTTGGTCAATCATCGTATTTATTCTAATCGGGCACAAACCAAACAGCAAGGCGCGTCCTCTTCGAACCGGCGCGTCCTCTTCGAACTAGCGCGCGTGGTCCGCGGATCCATCTTCGACTTCCTTTTCGCGTGTGAAAAGAACGAGAGAGGGGGCAAGGACATTAGTCACGGACCCGATGCTAACGTGAAACAAGGTTCGTGGAATTCAAAGTGGGGAGAAGTATTCCACCAAACTTTAATGGAAAGAACAAGGACAGTTCCACTTTTTTTTTTTGTTTTTTTACTTTTTACATCGAAGACCCTGTCGCTTATCACGGAAAGTGTGATCGAGCCATAAAACTTGTCATCGAAATGCAATCGAATCTTCAAAAAGTGCAATCAAATGGATGAGTTGATCGAATTAATACTCCGTTGTGTTATCGTGACAAATCTTATGACTCGATTACACATTTTGAAAATTTTTATGCCGCAATTGTACTTCCAAGACCAGTTTTAAAACTTATAGTATGTTTATTTCTTACTTACTTTCTTTCTTTTTTTACTTTATCTTAATTTCATGCTCCGTTTATTTCACGAGAATAAAATGATTTCGAAAATACTCTTCTAAAAGTGGTCACCTGTATCGATTGGAAATAATCATTCAACAAGAGATGTTTTCATCACCAGCAACAATTTATGCATCGAGATTTTTGTATGGACAATAGAAATACTCTTTATTTGTTCAATTTTATATATGATAAGAGCGATCATTTTCAAGAAACAAATTTTCCAATCGTTTATTTTTTAGAAAATTAACGAAGTCGGGATATAAAATGGTGTAAAATAAAAGGAAAATACCACCAAAAGTTTCAAAATAAAGGGAAAATTAATGAATTTTGCAAACGTAATATTGGCCGATTTTCAGCAAAAAGTGAAAAAGGGAGAGAGAGCTTACGGGCTGCTTGCGGGGGTGAAGCTTCGCGTTGACCGGGTCTACCATGACAAGGTGCTCGATGGGGACGGGGGAGACACGGAGGCTCGCGAGGAAAGTTCGTGGTCATCTATTATTTGAACCTCACTCCAGAATCCGTCTTCTTCTTTTCCTTTTTATCTTCTTTTTTTCTTTTTATATGATTTCGTGGAAATCCCGGCAAATTGTCCCGTTAAAATGGGGAAACAAAAGCGTCGACGACACTAGTAAGAAAAATATTTACGTTAGCGACTGCCGTGTGTCGCGTAGGACGACTAGAACTCACATCCGTAATGTCCAGTTAAAATTTGTCGGAAAGATTCGAATGGGTTTTAATCCAAAAGGATTGGTACTTAATCGATACGATTAAAAAAAATTTAAGGACATAATCGACATTTGTACAATAGATTTACGACTTATTTTAACGCTTTTTCCCACAAAAATATATGCGGGATACACGTCGGTTATAATTAGGAATAACAATTCTCGATGGGCTTTCGAGAATCGAAGAACGCGTGTTTCCATCGAGCGCTTGACCGCGGCGACGGGACAAAAGATCATGACGTGGAAAATACATAGCAAGCGATTATTTGAATTTACAATACGGATATTTATTAGCGCGTCAACAAGTCAAATTCAAAGAGACAAACGGCACGAAACAATAATAATGACGAAATAAATGCTGAACAAATTAGTTAATGTTAATATTCGAAGGCACCCTTTATATTATAAAATCTGCGAGCTGAATATAAAAACAGAAGGATATATGTTGAAAAGGGATTAAATATTAAATAAAACGAGAGTGGGAGCAGGTAAAACCCTCCCCTCATCCACTTTTATAGATCGGAGATTTCAAGAATTATCGTCACGGCAGCAGCAATGATAATAATAATCGCAATAAAAATAATAAATACAATAATAAAATTTATGATAAATTATTTATTGTTATTATTATCTTCTCCGTATATTGTATTAGTGAATGTGAAACTTTAAGGGACAGAAAGCAGGAAAAAGCCACCAAACACTCACTGACGACTCCAGTGAAAACCGCCTTTTTCTTCACGCGCTTCCGCTTTAATGTGGAGAAGTCCCCGGAAAAGCAGCCACCGTTGCCCGGTCAAACTACGTCTCCATCACTCCTCTCTTCCCTTTTTTTTTTTTTCTCATTTGTTTTTTTTGGGGGGGAAAAAAAAGGAAACAAAGAGAAGAAAATGATTTCGCCTTTTCGTTCTATATTTATGGTAATTGCAAATGCGAGCCATTAACAACCAAAAAGAAAAAAAGAAGGCCATTTCCTTTTGATTTTTTTCTCTCTTAAATCCGAAACTCCTAAAATTCCCACGACGCTTTTTTGACAACGAATGCCTCCCCGTTGATATGAAAGTGGGAGCAGGACTCGGTCGAGATTGATGTTCACATGCGAGCTAAGATAATTGTCGAAAAAGTCTTAAAGTTGCAAGTCCTAATTTTTTTTTTTGCAAATTCAGTTATACTGTTTTGGTTCTGAATCTTTTGAAATGTTGCCAATTCAATTTTAAATTTTGAAATTTCTAATGTCGAATTAGCAAGATTTCAAAAAAAGTTTAGGATTGAATTGATAAAAAAAAGTTTATGACTAAATTCGTAAAGTTACAAAATGTTTTATAACTAAATTGGTAAAAAAAAAGTTTATGATTAAATCGGCAAAAATTACATAATGTTTAGGACTTTTTGACAATTGTTTTCATGCAAGCTTTACCCAATAAACTAACATTAATGTTTGAGCGATTTTTTTGTCATTAATGCGTAAAACATTATTAAATAGAGTAACGTGAGTAAAAAAAATGTTAACCTGCAATTACAATCAACCAAAATAAATATTGACTCAGTTAGGAGAAATAATTAACTTGAAGCGTTCTTGTCTTTTAATAAAAACTATGCGAGCATTCTTGTCTTTTAATAAAATCAAGGGGATTTTAGTAAAACTCCATGTGAATTCTAGTAATAAATTTTACTCGTGTGATTATTTATCCTCTTGTTATATTTTGCATATTGTTGTTGTGTTTCTCTTGCAAAAATTCATAAAACATATAAATATAGACTTGTGCAACGCTTGCACATCTTGTTTTTCCACTTATAAATATCGGTCTAGTCCCCTAAAAAACCTTCAAGTTTAACTTTTATTTCCAATTTACCTTTTGTCTCGTCAAATACCTGTAACTTTAGGTCATGTCTCTTAAATTTTTTTTTCTCATAAAAAACCTCTATAACTTTAGGTCTTGTCCCAAAACTTTTACTTGAGTTACAAATATGTTATTGATTAATTCTCAGTCAAAATTGCCCTTAGAATTTTGTGCTCAATCTATGATTTCTCGTGCTTGGGAATGTTACATCTCTTGCAATTGAAGAGATCGCGCTTGGGAGTTTTCTTATCTCTCGATTGCTAACGAGAAATTATAGATGAGAGTTAATGGACGTAGATTTGTGATTCAAGTAAAAGATTTTTTTATATGAGACTATAAAAATCTAAGGATAAAATCGAGACGAAATGGCAAAATTGGGACAAGACCTAAATTTGAAGGTTTTTTATAAGAGGAAAAAATATATATGGTAAAAATAGGGAGAAGATCTAAAGTTGAAGGTTTTTTATGGAACATAAAAAGTTTATGGTATAATTAGGACCGAATCTAAAGTTAGATGTTTTTTTAGATAAGAGGTAAATTTGGAACAAAAGCTAAAGTTAGAGTTTTTTTAGGGGATTAGGCCTATAAATGTCTCATTATATTATCAAATTTGAGAATTTGAATATTTTTTAAATTTGAGAAAAGCCACAAAAATCCTAAAGCTATGCATATTATGATATATCTACTCAAAATTTTTGACAGCGACACAAAAAACTCAAGTTTGTATCCATGTAATATATTTATCTAAAATTATATCGAGATGACATATTTATTTCAAAATTTTTCTTGTAATACAGAAAATCTTAAACTTATATTTATGCTACCTTGTTACTTCAAAATTCACAATGAATATGTCACAAGCATATAAATTCAGCATTTTTGATATCACAAAGAAAAAAATTGTAAGATAAATATGTCATAATAATATATATTTAGGGTTTTGGCATTGGAAAAAAAAGTTCAGAGTGGATGTATCACACAAAGTTTCGACTTTTCGGTATCATAAAAACAGTTTGCAGTGTGCATGTTATAGCCGGCATAATTTATAGTTTTTTTTGGCCTTTTTCTCTTTAAATTTTCACGGGGAAGGAAGAAGAAAACACATTTTTTATTGCATTCTGATTTTTGAAGGGTAAACAAACATGGCCCGACATTCTTAAAGCCAAGCAATTCCCAATTGCGTACGTTTGACAAATGGGGAGGACGACACCATCGTTGTCGTTCTCATTATTGTTAATCTTATTGTTACTAATCTCGTAATTCGTTGTAATTATAATCACAATAACAACAACAACAATAATAATAGTATTAATAATAGTTGATATGATTATAAATTTTCCTCTAAGTGTCATTTTCAATTGCAAAACGAGTCAAGCAACTGGCGGAGTCTTTCCACCACTATATATTTTTTCTTTTTGGTGGGGGTGTGTGGGGCTTCTTGAAGTCAACAGTCTTCGCAAAACCTTGACAAAAATGGCCGTCCTCTAACCTTCGCACTCTCTCTCTGTCAATTCCTCCCTCCTCTTCCACACGAACATCAACTGGAAAGGAAGCCTCAAAGCTTCGTTCACACCCACACGCCCACCTGTCTCGCCCCTCCTCTCACGCTCTCTCTCTCTCTCTCTCTCGCTTATAACTTGGTTTTAGCTCCCTCGAGACGCGCATCCCCTGCTGTCTCCGCCTGCTTAGAGCTTGGAGCTTTCTCTTCTCTTCGTGCCTGTTCAACCTGCTTCTGGAAGGGCCCTGTTCTTGATGCTCACTCGCTGTTTCTCAGTTGCGGCCATCGATCGCGATCGACGAGCTCTGGGGTACGTGCCTTTTGTCGATTCTTCGCTTCCTCTGTTGCTGTTCTTTGTTTAACTGACGGAATTTCGGGGCAGTCGTGACTTGGGTTTGTGGTTGGTTTTTGTTTGAGTCGCCTCCGCGAGAGGAATCAGTTCCTATGTCTGTGTGCCGATTGGTTTGCAGTTCCGACCGGTTGAGATATGTCTCCTATAGGAGTGCTTTGTTTGAGAAACGATGAATTTGGGTTGGATGTTCTGCTTCTTTTGATTTGGTTTCTGTTTTTTTTAATGGGCTGTGTTCGTAGCGGGAGGAGTGTCCGAAATTGAGCGATTTCGGCATGGGCTGTAGCAGATTGAGGTAGTATCCGTTTGTCTTCTTCGCGGGGATGGAGTTGCAGAATCGAGCTTTGAGCCTTGGAGTGGCAGGATTTCTCTGCGCCTTGCTTTGTTGTCATATGATCGACTGCCTGCAGACGGATATTAACTGTTTGAAGAGCATAAAAGCGTCTGTTCAAGATCCTCTGAATTACTTGAACTATACATGGAATTTCGAGAACACCACCGAAGGCTTCATATGTCGGTTCACTGGAGTTGAGTGCTGGCATCCTGATGAGAACAGGGTCCTTAATCTAAAGCTTTCCGATATGGGACTCAAGGGCCATTTTCCTCGTGGCATCGAGCAATGCAAAAGCATGACAGGATTGGATCTGTCGAGCAATGACTTCTCCGGATCAATCCCGGATGATATATCGAGTATAATTAAGTATGTAACATCTCTTGACCTGTCATCCAATAGTTTTTCCGGACAAATCCCGGCAAACCTTTCAAAATGTAACTATTTAAATTCTCTTCGGCTCGACCACAACCTGTTTTCTGGTCAGATTCCAGCTGAACTCAGCCTACTTGGTCGATTGAAATCATTTAGCGTGGCCAACAACCTTCTGGTGGGGCCAGTCCCCACATTTGGCCCTAATGCTACGATCACTGCGGATGATTATGCAAATAATTCAGCTCTTTGCGGTGGTCCTCTGCCTGCATGCACGGTAAAGAAGAGCTCCAACACTAAAGTAATTGTTGCAGCAGCAGCTGGTAGCATAACTCTCACAGCCACCGGTATTGCGATTGGCATGTTCTTTTATCTGCGTAGAGTGTCTGTGAAGAAAAAAGATGATGATCCTGAAGGCAATAAGTGGGCAAAGAGCTTAAAGGGGAGCAAAGGTGTCAAGGTCAGTTTACTGAATGCACTGCTTTTGAATTTGTTGCGTGAATTTCTTTTGCCTGTGTTAGAAATACCATCTCTCCACCCCGCCCCAGTGCATGTGCACGCGAGTACTGTGACTGCGAATGAATTTGTATGCTTCTAAAGAACGGTTTCTGGCTTGGACTGAGAATATTTAATGCTCTCTAGGTTTCCATGTTTGAGAAGTCAGTTTCCAAGATGAAACTAAGTGACCTGATGAAGGCTACAAACAATTTCAGCAAAAACAGCATAATTGGATCAGGAAGGACAGGGACAACGTATAAGGCCGTGCTTGAGGATAATACTTTACTCATGGTTAAGAGGTTACAGGATTCTCAACACTCTGAAAAAGAAGTGATGTCTGAGATGGCTACGCTAGGAAGGGTTAAGCACCGCAACTTGGTTCCACTTTTGGGTTTTTGCATGGCCAAAAAGGAGAGGCTTTTGGTCTACAAGTTCATGCCCAATGGTATTCTCCATGATCATCTACGTTCTCTGGATGATCCCAACAAAGCAATGGAGTGGACTTTGAGGCTCAGAATTGGGATTGGAGCAGCACGAGGACTGGCATGGCTTCACCATAATTGCAATCCTCGTATTATCCACCGCAACATAAGCTCCAACTGCATCCTTCTTGATGCAGAATTTGAACCTCACATATCTGATTTTGGGCTGGCTAGGCTCATGAACCCAATTGACACGCATTTGAGTACTTTTGTAAATGGGGAATTTGGTGATTTGGGATATGTCGCACCTGAGTATGCACGTACCCTAATGGCCACCCCAAAGGGAGATGTATACAGCTTTGGAGTTGTGCTTCTTGAGCTGGTAACTGGTGAGAGGCCTACTCAAGTTACTAAAGCACCTGAAAGCTTTAAGGGTAATCTGGTGGACTGGATCACGGAGCTCTCAAATAACTCTCAACTCCAAGATGCAGTAGACAGATTTTTGGTTGGAAAGGGAGTCGATGATGAAGTCTTTAAAGTCCTTAAGGTGGCATGTAGTTGTGTGTTGCCAGCTCCGAAGGAGAGGCCCACTATGTTTGAAGTCTATCAGCTTCTAAGGGCTATTGGGGAGCGGTACCATTTCTCGGCTGACAATGACCTTATGATGCCCATAGACGCCGGCGACTCAGATTGCTTAGAGGAACTTATTGTTGCTCGAGAAGCAAGAGACTAGCACAATTGAGCTCCTTTGGGCGAGAGATGGTTGTCTCTACAAACCTCCTATGCTAGATGTAACTAATATGTGTGGTAAATGTTTGAATAGATATTACTCCGTAGCTGTGTATGTCTAGGTACACTGCTTCTTGTCATCCTGTTCAAAGAGGTGGATACAATTTCCATGTGACTTTAGATAGCTATATGTATTTTCTGCCAAATTGAGCCCTTACTTCCAAGAACGACAAGGCGCGTGGATATGCGTAAATGACAATAGTGATTATCTTGTTTCTGTGCACTGAAACGAAGCTTTCTTTATATGTACTTGGAAGTTAGCAGTATGCTGCCGTATTTATCGTCTTAAAAAGAACTGGCTTGACAAAAGGTTTGGCTGGATTTGTACGTTCATCAGCAACCTATTTATTCGTTTTGCCCCCTTCTCAGCTTCATTCCCATTACATAACTAGGCGTTGTTGCATCAAATTTGTCTTCTATTGGTTTGTTATTTTAAATTGCTCTGGAGGTTTACATCAGTGGTCTAGATCAAGTGTTTGTCTTGAACATCGTTAAGTTGTAGCTGACATTGGCTGCTGGACTCGTGCCTCATTGTTTTCTCTTAGAATTCAGAAATCAGATCATGCGAAGATTTTGAATATCGTCATAACCTAGTCTCCTGAGAACAAGTGAAGTCTTACATAAGACGAACCTTAGGTCAAGCTAATCAATTTACCCATAAATCCATCGATGTTCCTGTCCGAGCTCCCCCCCTTCGTCAACTGCTTCTTTGGCCAACTTCCTCCATTTCTCTGCGTTTATCCGATCTCGTTCCCCCTGTCCCTCCGTCACTTACCTCTTGCATCTCTCCATCTCTCCTCTCGCGACTATCCCGTACCCATTCTTGGAAAATTCTAATTCCCACTCCCCACATGTCGTCCACGGACTTTGCATTTGTGCTCTGGTCTGTCCGCTGCGGCATTGCCAGCATAGGCACCCCAAGGCTCAGAGCCTCGAGGATCGAGTTCCATCCGCAGTGCGTCACAAAGCATCCAGTCAACCTGTGGGCCAAGATCTCCAGCTGCATCCCCCATGCCACGATGAGCCCCATCCCGGAACAGGTCTGCTCCACGAACCCCGGCAGGGAGCTTCGCTGATTCCAACTCCCGGACCTCCCAAAAGAAGTCCTTGTTGGAGTCTTCAAGCCCCATGCAAGCTCTTTGATTTTGGAAGTTTCTAGCTCAGCCATGCTTCCGAACGATACGTAGATGACGGAATTGATGGGCTTGTCATTGAGCCAGCTCATGCAAATGTGTGTCTCAGGCTTGAAGAGATTGATGCCGTATTCCCTGTCATCTTGCGGTCTCTTGTCCAAGTAGATTGATGGAATTGCTCGGCCGACCGTCTCCAGCGGCCAGAGCTTGGCCATGTAGTCTACCACCTTATCAACAACTTAATTAAGTAGAACATCAACTCTCCCAAGGACAAAGATGCAATAATGGGTTAGAATTGCACTTGGAGTAAATACGCTAATCTTCAACTCGATCGTCTCCTTTTGATTAATGCTATCCAAGTTCCCTTAATTGCTTGGACTTCGAGATTTCAGACTTAACCATCAATACAAGGACAAGGTGATGACTTTGGCAGAGACGCAAGAGTTAATTCCCTCATCCTCCAACTCATAGACTGAGTTATACAGCACGAGATCTGCTTCATCGACATTTGAGAATTGATTCACGGTCAAGTCAAAGAAAGCCCGGTACGACCCGGGACATACAGAACTGATGGGGTCACTGATGGCTCAAGAGGTTGCAAAACCCGTCGTGCCCGACGGGGGAAGCGCAAGGAGACGTCGATGCATGTGGTGATACATGTTATTCACGGCACGAGCCTGAGTGTAAAATGCCACTCCTAACTTCTCGTACTGCTTTGCCACGTCAAGTGCCCAAGAAAGGAAGCTGTCGTAGATGACGCCGTCGACGGCGTCGCCCAAACTCTCGAGCTTCTCGTTTAGTGCGGCCAGTGTTCTCGACCCAACGGCTTGGAGGCTTATCAAGTAAGCCCCAATGCTCTCTGCCTGCGCAGACCCACCTTTATAGCAAAAAAAAAGAAACGCGTTAGGCTCATTACAAAATGGTCATCGCCAACTACTTGTCGGTAATACATGTAGTTCAGGAGCTGTAATGTATGCTCGACAGCATTCTTGTCTGGAAAAATATATGACAGATAAATCAAACCAATGGGGCTTCATCTTTGTCATCGAAGCACCTTCCCCCAATATGAAAGTTGGTAACTGGACAAGTTTGTCATGTCTGTCCATACGATAGAGCCTACTCATCATAACCCGCAGATTGCAACAAAACCTTAAATGGCACAATCCAGCACTCACTCTAGGACACTAGCCAATGGTCTCTCATCTCCATCGAATCCATCGGAGATATTCTCGATGCCAATGGAGTCATTTGGGGCAGCAGGCATGGATTTGGCTTCAAGAGTCGGTCTGATACTATTGGAGACTTAAAAGTACTTGGCGACCGGGAGCATCGGACTAACGCGTCCTTGTGCAGGTTAAGGGAGGACCAGGACATGAGCTCTGCGGGGTCTCTTGACCTCCCCCTTCTCCCCCATGACTAACTCTGCACAGTGCATGGGAGACGATCCAGTGAAGTTTCTAATTTCTCTACCAATATCTGTCGAGACTCATCTTTCAGATAGCTGCCATCGCGCAGAGAAAAAGGACTATATCATATTCTGTTTTTTGTTCTTTTCGAGCTGCTGGAGCACCTTCTGAGCAATCAAATGATAAAAGTCTTAGATTACAATGCATCTTTGTAAGGTATATTTAATTAGTGTTTCGAGAGCATATGGTGGAATATGTTGAATTGTTCCCCGGAGTGATTGATGAAGAAGCTAGACCACTAAGCATGCCGGAGAGCTTATTTTGGCATATCTTGGGCCAAAGTTACTCACTTCTTTGTATTTTCTGGACAGTATGGGGCTACTTCTCATGGGAAATGGACTTAGTGACTTGACCCTATCTAGCCATCCATTGAACTTTTCCTCCTATTAAAAAGGGGTACACCCCCTTCTCAACCGTTGGATCCCACTAAGTCACGTGAAGTTATGTTAAACTTTTCATGACCGAGGAAATATGAACTGTGCCAGTTGACAGCTTTTATGAAAAAAATAATTACCCAATTGATCTTTAATTTATTTTGTATGTATATCAATTTTGTCCTAAATCCTAGAAATTACTAATGTGACATCATAATCATTGCTGACCATCTTACACGGTATATCGCCATGTTAACCATTTTCGGCGAATACTTACATTACAATATTGCATTATGTTTCATGACTAAATTCGCTTTAGAAGATTATCTAGAAATTGTCTAATTAGTTCTAAATGTCATTTTAGTGATAACTATTTGAGAATGCCATTATGAACAGAAAGATAACAATAACTAGTATTTAACATCATATTGTACTCTTTCTGGTCAATTATAAAGTTCCAACTTGTTGCACTTATGTCATTTCAATTTTAAACCTTTAATTTGGCTAATTGAATACTTATTTTGATAATTTGTCAATGTATTTCATCCGGTTAATTTTAATACGAAGCCATTAATGTGGATGTCAACAATTTTATGAGTAACAATTTACGCTAAAGTTGATAATTTTTATAATTTTTTTGAATTTTTAATATAAATATTTTTCCTTTCGCTCTTTGCTAGTTATTGAGTCTTAGCAATGGCTGGTGATCCAGCGAAGGCCGATGTCATCGAATCTAGTGAGAAGCCTCACCTAAGGCTTGCGAGGTCGCCACTTGCTAGATCCCAATGAGTTTAGGGAAGGCTCGTCCGAACCAAATCTAATGAGGGCAACCTTGCTTGTGATTGGCAAGGGCAACCCTCAAGGTCACCCTTGACAATCGTCACATTTGGTTTTTCACGAGTCATTGTTGAGATTGACTACTAGTAGAGAAACAATGAAAAAAAGAAAGAAAGAAAAAGAAAATAAGTATAAAAAATTAGGAAAATAATAAAAACTTGCAAAAATGTGTCGGTCACTATATGTCATTTCAACAATGTAGCCGGCATCCATGTCAGCAGAGTTCGGTCAAAATTGGCTGGATAGACTGTATTGATAAATTTTCGAAATGTTTGGAATTGAACTAGTTAAATTGAAAAAATTGATATTGAATTGATATAAGTGCAATTGATTAAAAAAATCTGGCAATTTTCCTTTACTTTTTGCCCGCTTAGCTGTTCATCAGCATTTGCTCGATCAGAGATCAGTGAAAAAAATTTCCAAAAATGTAAAAATCATGCGCATCAAATCAAATGCACGTGAGATGGATGGCAGGTAGAATGGACTTACCCTCAAAGAATGACTGTGCCCTGAGTCGTGAGGTGCATCGAGTTCTGCTCATTAAGTCAATTTTGAATGTTTCTTTTATTGGTGATTCCAAACATTTTCCAAAGTTTCTTCAGTAATCGAGTTCTTAACATGCTTGGCGCGGTCGATGAAGTTGTTCCATGACAAATTAGCAGATGCAGAATTCGACAGATTTACACGTATCTCGTACTACGTAAGACGGTATCACACACTTACAAGTACAGAATCGAGTTCTGTTCAGAAAATGACTACAATGTATAACATTAAGATATACGTAAATAGATACTTCAATCCCATGAAGCAGATCATTTCTCCTTTTCCTCTTTTTCAAGTCTTGGCAAACAATCCAGAAACAAACTCCTCAATGTTCCTGTCGGAGCTCCCACCCTCACCAACTGCGTCTTTGGTGATTTTCCTCCACTTCCCCGCATTTTCCTTCATTCTCTTCCTTGTTTCCCCTTCCATCACCTTCCTAATGCAATGCTCTATCTCTTCGCTCGTCACAACACCTCTCTCTTCGTCAACTAGTGGCCGCACCCCTGTCTTCCAGACGTCGCTTATGTACTTGGCGTTTGTGGCCTGGTCGGTCCACTGTGGGATCGCCAGCATCGGTGCGCCCAAGCTGAGCGCTTCCAGGGTCGAGTTCCAACCGCAGTGTGTCACGAAAAGCCCGAGCGCCTCGTGCGCAAGGACTTCGAGCTGAGGACACCATGTCACGATTAGACCCTTCTGGGATGTCTCGGTTCCATTTGCGAAGCCTTGTGGGAGTTTCCCTGCTTCTGATGATCTGACCACCCAGAGGAAATAGCAGTTGCTTCTCTTTAGTCCCATTGCCAGCTCGTGCATTTGGTCAATCTTTAGCTCGGCCATGCTCCCAAAGGAGACGTACACGACCGACCCTTTTGGCTTTGTGCTGAGCCATCTCATGGTGGTATCATGGTCTGGTTGGAAGATGCTGAAGCCATATTCTTTGTCTTGTTCAAGCCTATTGTCCAAATAGGTGGATGGTACTGTTGGTCCTATGGTCCTGAACGGCAAGACCTTCATGAACCAGTCTGCGACCTACAGAGAAGAAGGAGAAGAAGCAGCAGAAGAAGAGGTTGTCGATGAATGCTTGAAAGATCAAGTTGAAAGGCTTATGAATAAAAAAACGTGATATGGCAGGCGAAAGAGAGGAATGAGGATACAGTCTCATTCTAATTAATTGATTGAGAATTGGGGGATAACTGAGCATCACATGTTTGCAATTGATACACTAATTTCTTTCATTTCATCTAGACATTGTGAATTACCTGACTTTAATATAAGAACCTGCCAAGTTGTGTTGTTGTGGTGTCAACATTGACATCCTATCGTCAAATAATTTGATAAGCACTTGACCCATGCGTGATATACGATACAGCAAATACCCCAAAAGGTTATATAGTCAGTAAACTAGTACGTGCATCCAACAAGGACATCCCCTCAACATACTTACGAATGGCTCAGTTCCTAAGGTTCGGGGTGTACTTACTTCTTGTTCAAGTCCGTACACTGCATTGCAAAGCACCCAGTCCGCTTTGTCAAGATTGGAGAACTGGTTTACAAGCATGCCAGAGAAAGCTGGATATGACCCCATATCACACACAAAGGACAACATATCTTGAGGGTCAAGAGGAGGTATTCCGGGAAGCAAAACCTGCTTCTTAACGGGAACTTCAAGCCACCCCTTTTGGCAGTGGTAAAACACACTGTTCACAGCACAAGACATGGTGAAGAAAGCAGCTCCAGTAAGTCCAAATTTCCGGGCCACATCAAGAGCCCAAGGCAAGAAAGAGTCATAGACCATGCAAGTAGGTGGTGAGCCTCCGGAGTTTAGCCTCTCGACCAGCTCGCTCAGGGTCTCAGGTCCAACCTTCCAGAAGCGCTCGAGGTACGCTTCGGGGCTACCCGCGGCCCCAATGCCACCGCTGTCAAATCCGTCGGAGATCGTCTCAAGCGTGATTGAGGTGCATGAGGAGGATCCATGCAGGGTCCTGGACATGGATTTGGCGGTGACAAGAGTGACTTTCACTCCTTTGTGGAGTAGACGCTTGGAGAATTGGAGCATAGGATTGATGTGGCCTTGGGTTGGATATGATAGAACCAGGCAATGGGGTTCCAGGGGCTCACTCGAATCCTCCATCCTCTGGTGTTTCTCTTGCAGTTCAAGGTAAGGCGTCTCTTCTTGGGCTTTGTATGTAGTGTCACAGCCTTATGCAGCGGTTGATTGACCCTAGTCTGCACAAGAGAAAAAGTGGTCGGTGTGTACTTTAGTTCTGGCAAATGGTTTGACGTGCTTCCTTTTCAATGAGTGGCCACGACAATTCCAGCCTTTTAATTTATTGTGAAAATCACTGAAGATGTGGGGGCTTATCAGATAAAAAACGACCCGTTGATCACGTTAATCAGTGTCTCAAAGGAACGCAATTTTTCAACACCATGATTCTTTAATCTGTAACATGAATGATGCGGCGGAAAAATGAAAGCTCGTCTGCAACCTTTCGACAAGAGATTCAGTAGATGACATTGCTGGACGGGCTCATGTTATGAGTTGAATTTACTTCAGACCTCAACATAAGAACGAAAAACATGAAGATTATATAAACAATATATTTGAATGGAAGACGAAGACGTAAAGATGAAAATCTGAGCTATGGTTTCGGTAAACCTAAGTCTATGATAGAAAGTGCCCGAAGCATCCTATTATTAGCCACTGCCGAGATCGGAGATTAAATAAATGTTGACGATTTAGAAAGAGCTTAAGCATCGCAGCGTGATTCGACTCGAATAAAGGCGTGCAAGCGGGGATGCTTGTACGGGAAACATCATTTCTCAATGACAACGCTTGACCATGACCTCTTATCGGACGTGCGAAGGGAGTCCGTTGAAATGGGGAAGCATTGCTGTCCACTTGAGGCACTATATGCACAATGTAAGACGATCCTAGCAAAGCAACTTGACACGCGAGTCATGCGCCGGGGTCTCGGAAATTTTTGTCCTCTGAGAAGATCGTCCAACTGTTTCCCAAGGCCAGCCGTGATTAGGCGATGATCACGATCAATCGAGAATGCTCGTTGTATACTTTTGCTGCGGAAAAGCGAGTGAAATCGCCTTGGTCGATGAAAGGGATTGGACTGGAGTATTATATGTCGAGACGAATCGAGTGAAATGGAAGAGCAGATAAAAGTTCGACGATGTACGCATCTTGAGCAGAAATGGCCAACGGAAGATGAAAAGTCGCCATGACTGTTCCAGAGGCTGAAAGGGCCATCCGCATCCTTTCGAACCACCCAGAAGAAGATGACCAAACCAACCATTCAAACCCAGCAAAGTCCAAGCAAAAGAAAAACAAAGGGCAACGAGACACACGTTGTGGAGAGAGAGAGAGAGAGAGAGAGCGAAGATCCTCGAAAGTTCAAATCACCAGGAGAGATCGCATCCCTACCTCACCCCACTGAGGAACATCATATCTCAGACCTCATCATCGTGTTGGGTGTAGGACGAACATCATCAACATTTACATAGCAGTAGGGTTAGAAAGGTCTTGACATAAATATTTCATGAATTTTATCTTGATGTGTAATGTAATCTATAAAATTTTGATATATGCTCAGTTTAGTCTTTAAATCATATTAAAATATCCATTATTTTAAGCTCAGAGATAATATTAAACATTTTCAAATAATTCAAGAATTAATTTGAATATGTATCGAAGATACAAGACAATATTGCACATTACATTAAAGTGCAGGGATCATTTGAATAATTTAAAAATTTATGGATTATACTGCACATTAAATCAATATTCACGAACTATTCATGTCACTTTCTCAGTTAGAAATGTTAAAGAAACTGTAACGATTCATTTTTCTTTATTAGGCTAATAAAAGGTGGCGGGCCCATATAATAAAGAAAAGAAACAAAAAGGAAATGTATCGGAGGGGGTACAATCAGAAGAATGTGGACAGTTAGAACAAAGAGAAAAAAAAAAGGGGAGGCTCGGTAGAAGGACTCGCGCAAGAAAAAGAAAAAGAAGAGAAAGAGAAAAGAAAGAGAGATAAAGAGAAAAAGGGGTTTTTTTTGCCACAAGGATTCCGTAGAGTCAATCCGACTTGAAATTGCGACTCTCGGTAGTACTCATGCTCATAATTCGTTTAAGTAGAACGGTTTCTAAGATTAAGGTTAAAAATATTGGATTTTGTGAAATTTGAATGGAGAAATAAGGCCGAGAATATTTTAGATTATGATACTTTGGGTGTTGAGAAACTATAGGATTTTATGGAATTCAATTTAGGCTTACGGTTTGTCCGAAACGGAATTTAGAAATTTGTTGAGCACGGTGAATAATGCGTGAACAGTAACTTCGTGGGCTGTTTATGTTGATTTTCGGTCATAGTTTGGGTTGGCCGATTTGGAAATCTCGTAGTACGTCGAAAGGGCTTTCTATTAAATATAAGATCATGATAAATAGATGTTTGTGAAAAAAGTTATGTAATAATCAAGTTTCGCACTAAAATTTCACTCCTGTGGAAAACTTGAAAATTCTCTTCGGACGAGAGTTCCGTTAATATATATGAATTATTTTCCATAGTTTAGTCAATTCGTTGTTAAGGAATATTTCACTAGATTTTGACATTACATTCCATTTATTTGATAGGATTGCAAGTTGAAAAGCGAGTCAAAATTATTGTTTAGTTCAGGACGAACCAGGTGAGTGGTTCTATATCTTCTTTGAATTTTACAAATTCAAAGAACTATGAAATCTTATGTGTTGATTTCCAAAATATTTTACTGGTCTTGGATTGAAATGAAAGATGTGTTTCGATTTATGAAATTATTTAATAATAAAGATTATGGATTGACGTTTTGAATTACGAAAGTGTTATTATGGACCTTGATGCTCAATATAGCTGTGTGCCCAAGGAAGAGGCAACAGGAGTATGCATACGGGTTAGAATATCCTTTTGGGCCGAGCCACCGACTTTGTAGGTGGAGATCTTGCCAAGGGGGGAATCTTAGTCGCCTTGTCATCAAGCGTTGTGTCGTGACCATTGTAATGCGTTGAGCAATAGATTAATTAGTAGAATGGACCACTGATATATTTTTATGAAGATTAATCGATGGGATTGACTATCGATATTGTTTGACGGAGATTAATAAGTGGATTTGACCAGTGGTTTAACTATGTTTTTCTGAAATGTTTAAAGACTTATTATTATTGACGTATATTTGATCTAATATGTATTTTATACGTTGAAATGAAAATAGGAATTTTGGGTGTTCGATCTGCTTAGAAGATATGCTCACTCATTGAGCTATGATTGCTCATTCCATTTATATTTACTATTTTTTAGGTTCTCCGGCCAGAGGCCAATAACAGGAGAGAGTGCTATTGAGAATGAGTTTTGAGGTAGAAACTTTGGATATATTTAGTTGGTTGTTTATTGCGAGATTTTGGACAGTTTTTGGATTGGCTAAACTCAAAGAAGTACTTGTTTTTTTTAGTGAATTGGAGAAAACTTTAATGTTGAAAACAATCTCCTAATTTATTTTATATATATATATATATTGTGGAAGACTATATTTAATTTTGTTTGAGACTGCATCTTTCTTGAGAAAGGACGGCCGTATCATTACCCTTCTTGTGAAATTTGGGGTGTGACAGAAACAGTCATGCATTGCCAACTTTAAATACATCATAACTTATGCATTTCTAGTTGACATATCTTTAACCAGTCGTGTCAGCCTCATAATGATACAAACTGTTTGCACAATTTATATTATTTTGCCGAGTTACAGTACACCCGAATATATAAGAAATCAACCTTGAAACCCATGTCACCCATGCGATTTCCATTTAAAGGGGAATCTAAAATGCAATGATTACTATTTTGCATAGCGTATTTCTATGCTGGATTTCTTAATTTTTATCTTTAGTATCAATTATGATTAACCCTCCACACCATAACAACGATCATGTGATTTCATAAACAAACTGATACAAAGTAAATGATAGATAAACCCGAGTAAACCATAAGATGTATACATACGGGCGCAAACATGCTCGCCAAATGCAAATTCAGAGACTAGTCTTTTCCTCTTCTTCAGGTCTTGGCAATCAATTTAGCAACAAACTCCTCAATGTTCCTGTCGGAGCTCCCACCCACGCCAACTGCGTCTTTGGTGATGTTCCTCCACTTTCCTGCATTTTCCTTCATCTTCTTCCATGTTTCCCCTTCCATCACCTTCCTAATGCAATGCTCTATCTCTTCACTCGTCACAAGACCTCTCCCCTCGTCAACTAGCGGCCGCAGCCCCATCTTCCAGACATCCATTATGTACTTGGCGTTTGTGGCCTGGTCGGTCCACTGTGGGATCGCCAGCATCGGCGCGCCCAAGCTGAGCGCTTCCAGGGTCGAGTTCCAACCGCAGTGTGTCACGAAAAGCCCTAGCGCCTCGTGCGCGAGGACTTCGAGCTGAGGACACCATGTCACGATTAGACCCTTCTGGGATGTCTCGGTACCATTTGCGAAGCCTTGTGGGAGTTTCCCGGCTTCTGATGATCTGACCACCCAGAGAAAATAGCAGTTGCTTCTCTTTAGTCCCATTGCTAGCTCGTGCATTTGGTCAATCTTTAGCTCGGCCATGCTCCCAAAGGAGACGTACACGACCGACCCCTTTGGCTTTGTGCTGAGCCATCTCATGGTGGTGTCATGTTCTGGTTGGAAGATGCTGAAGCCATATTCTTTGTCTTGTTCAAGCCTGTTGTCCAAATAGTTGGATGGTACTGTTGGTCCTATGGTCCTGAATGGCAAGATCTTCATGAACCAGTCCGCAACCTAAGAAGAGGAAGTTCTTGTTAGATGCTTGATAGATCAAGTTGGACGACTCGTGATCGAAAAAGGTCACATTACAGCTGAAAGAGAGAAATGGGTTTACAGTCTCATTCCAAGTAATCGACTGAAGATTTGAGGACAATTGAGCAGCATCACATGTTTGTGATTGTTAGACTGGAATCTTCCATTTCATTGCGACATTTTAAATAAGGACCTGCCAAGTCATGTCCTTGTGTATCAACATTGATGATCCTATAGTCAAATCAATTTCATGATATATGGTATAATAGATGCCAAAATGGTAATATAATTAGTGACCTTTTAATTACATCCAATTAGGATAATAATCTTAAAAAAAAAGGTTATAAACCTATTATAATTGTGCCAACTGAGTCTTAAAATTTTTTACATGCTGTCAATTGAGTTCATCTAATCAATTTTAGTCAAGAATTGCCAAGGTCGATGTTGGCCGTTTTACATGGCATGATCTACACTCTACGTTAACTTAGACAAATTTTACATGACAATGGTCGACTACCCTTGCCAATCACTAGGCGAAGGCTGTAAAGCCCTCATTGGTCTTAGGTAAGGGTAGCAAAGCCCTCACCAACTGCAGGGGAGGATCGCAACCCATGCCTAATTGTCATTTGGGCGTGGGTCATGACACTCGGCAGCTGCTGGAGGAGGGCTTCGTGGCCCTTGCTCGCAATGTGCGAGGCTTCATTGCCATCTTGTGTGAGCAGCAAGGGCCAGCCGACGGTACTCACCAGACTTTGATAAAAAGAACAAGGAAACAAAAGAAATTTTTTTTTTAATAAAATTGTCAACACCAATGTTATCCGTCCTACCATCATCTATATCAGTAATTATCAGCTAAAATTGAACACAAGTGCAATATATTCAAGACTTTTTTGATAATATTCCCGAAGCAATTAGAACCCCCAAAAAATGAATGTACTCACGAATGGTACTCCCGACAGTATTAATGTACTCACAAATGGTTCGTTTTCAAAGGTTCTAGTGTACTTACTTCTTGATCAAGCTCATACACTGTATTGCAAAGCACCCAGTCCGCTTTGTCAAGATTAGTGAACTGGTTCATAAGCATGGCAGAGAAGGCTGGATATGACTCCGCATCACACAC
Source organism: Melaleuca quinquenervia (assembly GCA_030064385.1). Lineage (NCBI taxonomy): Eukaryota > Viridiplantae > Streptophyta > Magnoliopsida > Myrtales > Myrtaceae > Melaleuca > Melaleuca quinquenervia. The sequence goes on along the minus strand of CM057728.1, from coordinate 3,298,040 downwards.
GAAAGAGGGCATATCTTGAGGGTCAAGAGGAGGCATTCCGGGAAGCAAGACCTGCTTCTTAACAGGAACTTCAAGCCATCCTTTCTGGCAGTGGTAAAGCACACTGTTCACAGCACAAGACATGGTGAAGAAAGCAGCCCCAACAAGCCCAAATTTTTTTGCCACATCGAGAGCCCAAGGCAAGAACGAGTCGTAGACAATGCAAGTTGGCGGTGGGCCGCCGGAGATTAGCCTCTCGACCAGCTCGCTCAGTGTCTGAGGGCCAACCGTCCAGAAGCGCTCGATGTAGGTCTCCGGGCTACCTGCTGCCCCAATTCCACCATCGTCAAAGCCGTCCGAGATCGCCTCGAGAGCGATCGAGGTGCATGAGGACGATCCACGCAGGGTCTTGGACATGGATTTGGCGGTGACAAGAGTGACTTTGACTCCTCTGTGCAGTAGACGCTTGGAGAATTGGAGCATGGGGTTGATGTGGCCTTGGGTTGGGTATGACACAACTAAGCAGTGTGGTTTCAGGGCTTCGCTTGAATCCTCCATTTTCTTGTGTTTCTCTTGAAAAGAGAAGCGTCTCTTTATGGGATCCGGGCCATTAATGCCCCCTTCCCTTGTTCTAGGGGGCATTAATGGCTGGGATTGGCTGCCAACGCGAACCATTTCAGGTTAGCCAGTCCTTTCCCTTCTTTATGGTCTTACATGTAACATCACAACGTACTTCCTTGACCCTGATATGAATGAAGTGGTTGGCGGGTACTTCTAGTTCTGCCGATGGTTAGTATGTCCCGACGTCAATGACTGGCTACGAAAAATTCCATCTTTTAATTTATCAGACCAAAACTAGCCGGTTGATTACTATTAATATGCTAAATTTTTGCTGATGACGACTGAACGCATTCCATCAGTTACTTGACATAGAAGAGATTCTCATTGACAAAAGTGAATATGCTTACTTTGGCATATACCGATGAACGTGATAGTTGACTAAAAACATTCATTTATTAGTAATTTGAAGTCAGTAGGCGTTAATCAATAGGCGTTAATCAACATAAGTTAGATTAACAAAACACGATTTGAAGACTTCTTATGGTTACTTAATAAAAAGGGTATCTGCTCAAGGATCGAGCTGGGGCAGGGAAGAAAGTCTGGAGCTCAACTGCAAAATCTCAGATCCAGAGACCTCGATCAAGTCGGTCAAATAAGATTGATAATTAGCGTACATCGTGGGTAGAGAGAAGACCTTATAATCCACGTTATCTACTATCGAGGACGGGACTGTCGTGACGTTATAGACAAAATACTTCGACAGGTTGACCATAAGAGGCTACTGAACGGTCTTTGTTTGATCAGGTCAGTTGGAGAATGCCAATTGAACCTGAGTAGCTACTCAACAGCATTTGTTTCATCAGATCAGCTGAAAATTTTCAAAAAGAATCGTGGACGTCAAATCAAATGCATGGATCTTCAGGATTATTAAAAGAGATTGACCGAGAGCCCTCTTAATACGAGAACCAATGGAAGCAACACCAACAGAAGTAGCGGTAGAAGAGGGCAAACACCCATTCTCAGCTCCCCAAATAAAAATAAATGAAGGCATTCCAAGAGAGTATGCACATCAGACTAGGGAGAGCTTTGCCTTCGAAGTTAGCCACAACCCAATCAACCTCACACTTCCGGTCGCCAATCCATCTTGATACCTGGTGAAGCTGCAATATCATAGATTGGACTTGAAAAGGAGACGGGACAACCAGAAAAGAGGTGGCTCTTATATTCCGGAGCTGAATCGCACGGACAAGAAGTATAAGAAACAGGCAAGTTCCGCTTAATGAATCTATCATTTTGCCAAACTATTGTGCATCACCAGCCATAAAGCAATGCTTTGGAATGCGTGGATTAAACCAAACAAGTTTACAATAATGTGCTCTTAAACTCACAAAGCTTTCCATGCTCTCGCCGCATGAAGCATCCAGAAGGAGTCAACCTCCGGAAGACCCCATTAAGGACAGAAGGGTTTGGCTGCAAAAAATCAACAATTGTCGGCTGGAATATGCACTAAAGACTTTGATATAGCAGGAGGATAAAACCAGTGTAAATCACAAGTACCGTCAGCTACACTTGATGGAGAATGCAGAGCAGAATAATAGATGATTCTGCTAGTGAAATGGTTGAGCATAGAACCAAGGGGACGTGCTTGGTACAAGGCCCGACATAATTTCTAAGCTTCTAAATCTTCCTCCAAATGAATGAGGAGTTAGCTCACATTGGAAGAGTCCGAAAAGACCTATCTTCAGCCTATAAGCAACCAACCAAGCAACCCAACTGGATCCTGCCTGTGAAAATCCAACCGTATATATCTCATAACATAAGCCTTATTCCATCACTCAGTCCTTTTGAGTCCAACTCCACCTTCTTTTTCAGGCAAGAAAATAGTATCCCAACTTACTCTGGCCCCTTTAGCAGAAAAGCCATTGCCAAAAAACGAAGATTTTCTGGCCAATCAAGTTAGTGAACTTTTTGGTGACAAGGAGTACATTGCACCAGATGCTCTGTATAAATTCAACTTTAAGTCTTGCAAATTAAGAGAGCTTTCAAGCAGTCCATATAATGCAAATTAACAGTCACTCTATCAATAAAAGATTAGCAGTCATGTGAGGGACTCCAAGATATCTCACAGGAAGCTCACCACCTCTGAAACGAGACATTTTCACCTTCTCCTGCATTAAGTCTTCTGAACGCCAGAAGTACAGAGCTCTGTCTTAGCTGGGTTAAGCTTAAGATCTGAAAGAGCTTTGAATCTATCAAACACAGCCAAAAGAGAGTAATCAGTTCTTATCTTAATTCATGAAAATGAGAAGATCATCTGCAAACCCCAATAGAGTAAGCTGGGTTTTGCTACATGAAGGATGATATTTCAGCAGTTCCCATTTGGAGCTGCGACATCAAGTAATCTGCACCTCAATGGCCACGAGAAAATAAGTTATCGCTACTTCTTTCCTCTAAAGTAGGCTGCTAACTACCCATTAACATTGATTGATAATTTAGGAGTAGTAATGCATGCTGCTATCCACTAAGCAAAACGAGGAGGAGCATCAATAGCATGAAATATGTTAAGAACAAATCTTGAATCCAATGAGTCAAATGCTTTCACAATGTCAACCTTAACAACACATCTTGGAGATACAGCCCTTCCTGTGATAATTATTCACCATCTCATAGGCAAAAAGAGCAATCTCAATAATCCTCCTCCCACTTATAAAAGCAGTCTGATTCAAGCTAACAAACTTAGAACACCTCTCAATGTCTTGACCAGGATAGAGGCAATATACTTACAGATGATATTGCAACTGGGGACTTCAGGAGACAAAGCAAGGGATATGGAGTTTACAGCACCTAGAAGTATAAAAGATCCAAAAGGTCAGCAACAGCAGCTGCCCAGCAGTAACGTCACGTCCAGCAATATTTTCAAGATTTCTTGAAGAAACGAGATGTATTGACATCTGAAGAAGTCCATCCAGAAAAAGAAAAAAACAATCCGGACAAGCGTCTTTCTCACCATAATTTTATGTTGATAAACTTAATTTAGATTAACACAACAAAAGTCGATTCATGAGTACATATTTCAAGTACCAAACTAATAGAAAAATATGAGCAGCCAAATTCCTTGATAACTTGGCCATATGAGGTTCTTAAGCATGCTTAATATGAGGAATCAGGAGATTTTAGGAATCAGGGAATGCCAATGTAAAGACCTGTGACACATTGCTCATTTGTATTAAACAGAAAACCGTGCCTTTCCCATGGCTAATTATTCACCAACTTTTCTTCTTGATTAGATTGCCTGAACGAAATTAAAATCATAACGCGAAATCAAATGCACGTGAGACGTATCTCTATTAGAACGGACTTGAAATATAGCAATGATTTGGTTCATAGTGGTTCAATACATGCACTTGGGTCTGTTCTTTCATGGAAAAACCTTGACAAGATAATTACAATTAGTCTGGAGCGATTTTGCATGGCACATCACTCAACCTCATTTTGTTCGTCATTTTCCAAAAGGATTGGGTCCAATTAAAATCATTTCAATTTGCAACTGGTCCGACCAAGTTCTTCCGCAACAAATCAGCGCAGACCGAAGTTTGATAGGTTCACACGACTTGCGTAGAACTTAGCAGGTATCACACGTATGAAATGGGAACCTATTCAATAAATAATGATGGCAAAATATGGCATTTGCTTGACTAGTGATTCCAGTGACTTCCTTATTTATGAGACCCGACACAGACACGATGCATAGTCGGGCGGTCTCGCTGTTCATATGCACAGCACGAACTTATTATATTATTTTACAAGCAAGTAGATCGATCACCGCCATAATCACTTTTCCGTACATCTAGCACTTCTCTTCCTTTTTTGCAGTCTTCCCAGCCAATTTAGCAATGAACTCGTCAATGTTCCTATCAGAACTCCCACCCTCACCAACTGCTTCTCTAGCGATTCTCTTCCATTTCCCTGCATTTTCCCTCGCCTCCTTCCCTCTCTGCCCCTCCATCAGCTCCCTAATCCAATGCTCTATCTCTTCACTCCCCACCAAACCTTTCTCCTTATCAACTGGTGGCCTCAAGCCCGTCCTCCACATGTCCATTACGTACTTGGCATTGGTGATCTGGTCACCCCACTGCGGCATCGCCAGCATCACCACACCCAAACTGAGTGCTTCCAAAGTGGAGTTCCAACCGCAATGCGTCACGAAAAGCCCTAGCGCCTTGTGTGATAGGACTTCGAGCTGACGACACCACGTCACGATTAGACCCTTTTGGGATGTCCCAGTACCATTTGCAAAGCCTTGTGGGAGTTTCTCTGTTTCTGATGGTCTGAGCACCCAGAGGAAATAGCAGTTGTTTTTTTTTAGTCCCATTGCAAGCTCTCGCATTTGGTCAATCGCTAGCTCTGCTATGCTTCCGAAGGAGACATACACAACTGACCCTTTTGGCTTTGTACTCAGCCATTTCATGGTAGTGTCATGATCTGGCTTTAAGATATTGAGGCCATATTCTTTGACTTGCTCAATCTTGTTGTCTAGGTAGGTGGACGGTACCGTTGGTCCAATGGTCCTGAAGGGCAAGATCTTCATGAACCAGTCTGCTGTCTGAAGAAGAATAGAAGAAGAAGAATTCAAGTCAATTTTATGAAATGAATGTTGAATGCTAGATAGATCGAATTGGATGATGAATGGATCATAAATGTGACAGCTCAAACAGAGAATGGCAACACGCCCTTGTTCTAACTAGTCGTTAACGAGAGGTTAATGGAGCATCACAATTTGCATTAACAAATTAGTATCTTTCGTTTAATTTCAATGTTTTGAGTAACTTAATCTTAATGTAATCAGCTATTGGACTAATGTTACTTTCGAGCCTGAGAATTTCAGGTTGTGTCCAACTCAAATTTTCTTCTCATTTCTTAAATCTCGATCACCTCTTTTTCTTGATAACTGGAATGTGTCAAACAATGATGATCCTATCTTCAAATGATTGTCAATTGAATACTCAAAGTATGCATGCAAAGTACACTGCAGTATGCCGAGAATATACAGTCCAGGTCACCTTGAACATCCAATTAAACCCCATTTAGAAAACCCCCCCAAAAAAATGATTAAATAAAATAAAACAAGAAGGATTAGAGTATTCACACCCAGTTTGCTTCTAGAAAGTTTTGAGTGTACTTACTTCCTGTTCCAGCTCATACACTGCATTGCAAAGCACCCAGTCCACTCTATCAAGATTGGAGAACTGGTTCAGAATTACGTGAAAAAAATGCTGGGTATAACGCCACATCACACGCAAAAGATGATGGCAGTTCTTCAGGCTCAAGAGGAGGCATCCCAGGAAGCCAAACTTGCTTCCTCACGGGAACCTTAAGCAGGCCCTTTTGGCAGTGGTAAAACACACTGTGCACAGCACAAGAAATGGTTAAGAAAGCAGCCGCAACAAGCCCAAACTTTTGGGCCACATCAAGAGCCCAATGCAACAACGAGTCGTAGATAATGCAAATTGGCGGCAGACCGCCCGAGAGTAGCCTCTCGACCAGCTCGCTCAGGGTCTCAGGGCCAACTTTCCAGAAGCGCTCGAAGTAGGCTTCGTGGTTACCCGCGGCCTCAATGCCACCATCGTCGAAGCCGTCAGAGATCGCCTCGAGCTCGATCGAGGTGCATGAGGAGGATCTATGCAGGGTCTTGGTCATGGATCTGGTGGTGACAAAAGTGACCTTGACTCCTTTGTGGAGTAGACGGCTGGAGAATTGGAGCAGGGGGTTGATGTGGCCTTGGGCTGGGTATGATAGGACTAAGCAATGTGGCTTCAGGGTTTCACTTGAATCCTCCATTTTCTTGCATTTCTCTTGCAATTCAAGCTAAGTTTCTCCTCAAGGTCTTATATACATACTGTCACAACGTTAGGAAGTTCTTGATCGTAGGGCTGAGCACTGGGTACCGCCCAACCTGGGAACCGCCCAGACCGGACCGAATAGGCCGGGTTAGTCCGGTTCTTCGAAGTTATGGTCCGATCCACGGTTTCATGAGTGCGGGACCGGACCAGACCACTAGGACATTCTCGATTCAAACTTCAAATTTCTCTTGGCCCAATTAACTTGAGAGCCTAACTCCAGAGTATAGAGTCCAAAGTCTCTATTCTAGCCCAAGCTTCAAAATTATAGAGCCAAAAGTTTATATCCAAAGTTTCATCATGTCTTAGCACCTCGCTCTAGATCTGAGTAGCTCCCACACTCGCGATCACCAAAGCTTTTTTCTCTAGCGACCTTCATATCTCAAATTTTGCCTCATGTGTTCATATTTCCTTTTAAATTCTTGAGTGGCTAAAGGATTCAGCAATGGTGGGATTTCCGCGAGATGGAGTCTAATGGACCTATTGATGCTTATTGCTTATGGAAGCAAGGCGACTTCAACAGGACTAAAAGAGTCATGAGTTTTTGTCGGTGTAAGTAAACGATTTTCATTTTAGTTTATACTTCTCTTTGAATTTTTTCTTGTTCCATTGGACCACCCAAAGACCGGACCGGACCAATCGGTCCGGTCCGGTCCTAGATTAGTCGGTCCAGTCCTCGGTCCTAAAAATCGAGGACCGGTCCCATCGGTCCAGTCCCCGGTTCTAAAGCGGAATCGGACCGCCTTGGACCATGTACACCCCTACTTGATCGACAGAGCTGGTGGGTACTTCGTGTTCTGGCCATGGTTTTTTGTGGTCCAATGTCAGCGAGGGGCTAGGAAAAATCCCATCTTTTTAATTTCTTGTGAAGGTTGTCAACCACAAGGGCTTACCGGGCAAGAACTGACTGATCAATCCCAATAATCACAGTGTTATACGCGATTTTCTATCTTTATCATTCATCAATGTACACAATACAAATGATATGGCAGGAAAACGACTCTTATACCCGTTTCCGGAAGAGATCCAACGAAAGAAAAATAATGACGACATTACCAGACGGGCTACCCGGCAGCTACTCCCAAGATTTAAAGACGGATGGATGCTGACAACACAGAAAGAAGCTTGATATCGCAGCATGACTCCTTTAACTCAAACGAAACTCTTTCGCCATCAGAGATGCAAGGATCCTTATGCATGAAACCCCATCGTCGATGACGGCTTCTTTTTACACTTGATCATGACCTCTCATGAGGATGACCCGCGGCTAGTTTGAAGAAACTTACGTAAAATTGGGAAGTACTTGTTGTCTATCTGTGGCATTAGTTTTACGAGGTATGGCGATCGTACGTGAAAGAAGCAACTCGACCCGGGAGCCGTCTACGGAAGTCTTTAACTCAACTAGAATAAGATGACTGAACCAACCATTCAACCCCAAGGGAGTACTAGCGACAGAAAATAAAAAGGAAACGTTCGACAGAGGGATAGAGCTTCTTAAAATCGCCATGAGAGATCCTTACCCAACCTAATTTTCCGAGTTCAAACCCACTGAAGACCATCGTGTCTCAGATCTTTATCATTACATGGGTCTTGGATCAAGAATTGTCAGCATGCACGCAAGCGTAGATACAGATATGTTAGACAAACGCTTATGTATTGTTAACTACACAAAATGGTACTTCATATAGCGGTCAAGTCATTCTTAAATCTTTCAATTTTGTCAATTCAATTCTCAACTTTTTGACAACTCGCCAATTTAGACGTAAACATTACGATTGTGATAATTTATTATTAAGCATTTTGAAGACTTGTGAAACTAGTCCTAAAAGTTTTATTGAATCCAATTGAGCCCTTTTAGATGATTTTGGCCAAGTATCGCTGGCATGGATAATTTATTAAATTATTTTTGAAAATTTTCAATTTTTATTCTTTTCTTTTCTTTTTCTCACAGGTCTAGTGGGTTAGAGGGCTGATGGAGGCCGCCAACCACAAAGCAAGGGCCGATGACCACGTGGGCCCCTAGGCAAGAGTTGCAAAGCCCTTGCCAACGGCCAACAACGAGCGAGGGTCAAGGCCCTCAGCAACCACAACGAGGGAGCCCCGCTAGATTTAACAAGGGTGTTGTGGCCCTCAACCAAGCCCTTGCTAACCATAGCAAACGTAGGCAAGGGTTGTGACCCTTGCCCATAGTTAATGAGGGCTTTGCAACTGTCAATCGAGGGTTTTCGACCCTCGCCTTGTGTAAAAAGAGGAAAACGAAAAGAAAGTATGAAAAAAATTGAAAAATGCTAAAAAAAAATTATGCCGTCAGTGTTCGTTGCACTATGGTCGGCATCAATAAGCATATATCATGCCAAAATTAGTCGGAAGGAGTAAGTTTACAATTTTAAAATGTTTTGGTCTAGTTTGATAAATTGTTAAAAGGTTTAAGACTAAAGTGACACGATCAAAAATGGACCAAATTGATAAAATTAAAAATTTTAGAATTGATTGGTTGTTGTGCATTAGATTTTAAAAAATGGACAATTTTGTGATCGTTACATATGGATTTCTAATAGAAATTATCCTTATCCACCCATGAACACTCATAATGCACGCACCCATGCTCAAACAAACTTACCGGCGCAAATTTGAACATAATTTTTTCGTGATTCTTTCATTGATCTAAGATAAATTGCTTTATTAAAGACATAATAGCAATATAAAGATTAAAAATCCTAAAGAAATCCCAAGCCAAAGTTGAGTTGGAAATTATCAAAGCAAAAAAATCTCTCAAAATACTACCTGAAATCTCATCAAATATCTAATAAAAGGGTAATAAAGTGATCCAAACCTCTAAGATAATTGTATAAGATTTTGAAACTCCAAAACTAAGAAAAATGATTTAGTTCAAAACTTTTAAATCATTCAGTCTAGCACAACATACGCTACTCAACACTATTGAGCATCCATATAAGTGAGCTACGCGCAATAGCTTCCGACTAATTGCATGTAATTAACAATGCCTTGGTTATTAGATCTACTTTCACTAAATGGGTATAACTAATCAATAACTACATATTCACAAAATCGGGTCTAGTAAGTACAAAGCTAGATATTTAAAGTGAAAAATTCTCCATCACCAGCATAAATATGAGTGGAAAACTAAAACAGTGAACCCTTACTGATGTGAATAATTTAATATTTTGAGGTTTAGCTGGATCATAAGCTATAGAATGGAGAAGCTTTATCGGTTTATCAGTACATTTTCGTAGTTTATTTCTATATCAGTACACTTTCGGATGAAACTTGCGCTGAGCTACTAGAGCACATCTAACCAACCTACTCTGCAGAGGTCTCTTTCATCTCAGAACCAATGGAAGCAAACTAGCATTAGGAGAGAGCAAACAACCACCCTAGTTGGCCAAATATATCAAATGAAAGCATTCCAAGAGAGTTTGAACAATAGACTGGGGAGAGCTTTGCCTTCCAAGTTAGCCACAACCCAATCAGCCTTGAAACTTCCAGTCACCAACCCTTCTCAACACCTGATGAAGCTGCAATGCCGTAGACCGGGCTCGAACAGAGACAGGACAACCAAAAAACAAGTGGTCCTTATTCTTTGGAGCTAAATTACGGACAGCAAGTAGAAGAAACAGGCAAGTTCCACTTAATCAATCTATATTTTCACCAGTCTATTGGTCCTTATACTTTCTTAAATTGCAATTATAAGATGAGACGAATTAGGTGTTTCCTTCATCGAAACTCATCATTGTCAGTAGTTGGTAGTCCAATCAGGATTAGCGTTTTCGCTTTCACAAGGAAGGTTGATATTGAGTATCGAACAAAAGAGACAGAAGGAAATCAACAAAAAATTCATGGAGACACAGATTGATAAGAATGCTCTCAACTTAACAAGAAGAAGATGAACAAATCAATCATGCATTCCAACAGACCCAGTAGGGTACAAGAAATAGAAAACAAAGGAAATGAGTCGCACGATGAAGAGAGATAGAGAGGTTCGTCAAATCACCCTGAGAGATCATATCTCGACCTTATTTTCAAACCCACTGACGCGGAGGATCATGTCTCAGGTGATTCTATCAATTACATTGGTCTAGGATGAACCTCGTTAGTTAGTAAATATAAATTTTGACCTGATGCTTGACTTCGACGATGTATCTGTTGGAATTGTTTGTTTGTAAAACAAACTTGAGACACTTTTCTTATCCCACATGGGAAAGAAAGGAAAGTTTTGTCACTTTATATATGAGTTGGATTTACTATTTTATTAGAAATAGTCTAGTGGGCTAGACCTCACTGTACCCGCGTGCAGGTGCGCGATTATGCGCGTTTTTGACGCGTTTAATTGACGCACTTAGCACTACGTTGCTATTGGTTTCTGGCAAATTCCCTTCAGGATACAACAAAGTCTCGAGACCAGTGGATAGCAATTCCAGAGAATCTCCTAAAACTCTCTTCGAAGACCAATTGAAAAACGAGGCTGTAAATTTCCTTTAAATTCTAGAGACTGCCACAAACAGACACATCCTTTCATGTCGAAAACTTACCATTTGGACACACCTCTTCGTGTACAAGACTTGTCATTTCGGTTTCTTCCCGAACAGTCACAAGTCAACAGTTACGTCCGAACGGTCACAAGTTTAACGACTAAAATAAATAAATAAAAATAATGCGCGTCAAAAACGCGCATAATCGCGCACCCGCACGCGGGTACAGTGAGGTCTAGCCCACTAGACTATTTCTAATAAAATAGTAAATCCAACTCATATATAAAGTGACAAAACTTTCCTTTCTTTTCCATGTGGGATAAGAAAAGTGTCTCAAGTTTGTTTTACAAACAAACAATTCCAACAATCCCCCACTTTGTTTGTAAAACAAAATTTTAAGATAAAATACAGCCTAATTTCCATGAGATCAGTATACATACATGAAGGTGTCTTTCGAGTTAAACCTACATTTAGTGCAAGTATCTCAAAGCTATATCAAAGTCACAAGTAGCTGCTGGCATTAAACTTGGTACTCTTAGTAATAAAGCCGGACATACCACACATATATTGACCTCTTGTTTCAACGAGAAGTTTATAATTTACTTAGCACTATTATGGCCTTGTGCTTGTACCTTTTCATGAGCTCTCTAGAAAGCAACCCTAACTTTCGTAAGAAGCGGCACCACTTCTAAGCTCATATAGGTGAAGTATTCTAACGTGTTTCTGTTACTAATAAACACGTTACATTAAAGTATTATACCTCATTAAGAATAAAATTCAACCTCTAAAACGTAACAGACGACACTGACTCCTCACGTCGGGGCTAATGTCAGTATCAAACAATCACTTTCAGCAACTTGTTATTACCCATTAAACCATATAACTAGTGATGTTCTAGTATCAGGTCGGGTTACTATCACCAGTGATTTTAATCGAAGGGTTTAAGCCCCATTTCTTTTTAGCTCTTTTTTACTACATCTCTTGGTAGTGCCTTTGTAAAAGGGTCGGCCAAATTCTTGCTTGACCTTACGTAGACAATTGTTATGGTACCATCTTGAATCAATTGTCTCACGTACTCATGCCTTAGGCTAATATGCCTAGACTTACCATTATAAGTGCTACTATATGCTCTTGACAAAGTAGCTTGACTATGACAATGTATAGAAATGGGAGGCATAGGATTAGGCCATAATTTGATGTCCAACAACAAATTCCTAATCCATTCAGCCTCTTTCCCAGTTGCTGCTAAAGCAATAAATTCCGATTCCATCGTTGAGTGAGATATACAAGTTTGTTTCTTGCTCGCCCAAGAAATTGCACATCCTCCTAATGTGAAGATCCAACCAGAAGTGGAAAGTCTATCTCCTACACTTGTAATCCAACTAGCATCTGTATATCCTTCTAGTACATACGGATAATTATTATAGAACAAACCCAAATTTTTGGTTCCCTTAAGATAGCCAAAAATTCTTGTTATAGCCTTCCAATGTTCTCTACTTGGATTACTAGTGTATCTACTCAGTTTACACACGGAATATGCAATATCAGGTCTTGTACAATGCATCGCATACATTAAAGATCCTATAGCACTTGCATATTCAAGTTGTGCCACTGCTCTACCAGAATTATAACTCAATTTCACACTAGCATCAAATGGAGTACTCACCTCTTTAAAGCCAAGATGCTGAAATTTATTCAACATTTTTTCAATGTATCCTATTTGGCTTAAAGAATAACCCCCACTATGTTTTTTAACTTTGATGCCTAAGATCATTTTAAAATTTGATAGTAAATACTTCTTTGTCTCATTTATTCCAGTCATATTAGTTCCAAAAATAAGCATGTCATCGACGTATAAACAAACTAAGACGCCATAGTCTTTAGTAAACTTTGAGTAAATACATCTATCAGCACTATTATGTTTGAAACCATTCGTTATTATGACTGAATCAAATTTCTCATGCCACTGCTTTGGAGCTTGCTTAAGCCCATAAAGAGATTTAATTAATTTACACACTTTCCTCTCATTTCCAGGAAGAACGAAGCCTTCCGGTTGTTCCATGTAAATTTCCTCATTTAAATCTCCATTTAAGAAAGCAGTTTTAACATCCATTTGATGAACATAAAGATCATAAATAGATGCTAAGGAAAATAAAATTCGAATAGATGTTATACGTGCCATGGGAGCGTACGTATCGAAATAATCTATTCCTTCTTTTTGTTTAAATCCTTTGGCCACTAGCCTAGCTTTAAAAGCTTGAATAGAACCATTAGAATTAAACTTTTTCCTAAAAACCCATTTGCATCCAATAGGTTTTGACCCTTTTGGTAAATCAGCTAAAACCCACGTGTTATTGGACATTATTGAGTCCATTTCATCATTTATAGCTTCTTTCCAAAAAGAGACATCTCTAGAAGACATTGCTTCATCAAAGGTTTTAGGGTCGTCTTCTAAATTTAATGACAAATGGTATTTATTTACCACATTATTATCATTGTCTCCTTCTACAAGGAAAGTACGAGTAACAAAGTCAGGACCAAAGTCTTTTACTTTTCTAACTCGAGTACTTCTTCTTGGTTTGGTCACATCTTGAGAATTATTTGTTTTCTTCTCATTAGACTGTTCTTGTAATTCCATGGGTCTAGAATTATTATCTTCAATAATTCCAAAGTCATTAGAACATTTATCTTCAAAGAACTCAACGTCTCTTGATTCCACTATGACATTTGACTCTAAGTCAAGAAGCCTATAAGCTTTGCTATTTTCAGCATAACCAAGGAAAATGCTTTTAATAGCTCTAGGACCTAATTTTGTTCTTTTAGGGTCCGGAACTCGGTAATAAGCCAAACACCCCCACACTTTAAGATATGATAAATTTGGCTTTCTATCCTTCCATAATTCATATGGACTCACATTATTCTTTTTAGATGGAATTCGATTATGAATATGACATGCAGTAAGTAATGCTTCTCCCCATAAATTAATTGGTAGCTTTGAATTCGAAAGCATACAATTAATCATTTCTCCTAAAGATCTATTTTTTCTTTCAGCTAAACCATTTTGTTGTGGAGTGTATGGTGCTGAAGTTTGATGAATAATACCATGTTCTTCACAAAATGATGAAAATTCGTTTAAAAAATATTCACCATCTCTATCCGAACGTAGAACTTTAATCTTTCTTTCCAATTGATTTTCTACTTCGGCTTTATATTTTTTAAACATGGTAAATGCTTCATCTTTTGATTTTAGGAGATAAACATATAAGTACCTACTGCAATCGTCCACAAAGGTAATAAAATACCTTTTACCACCGCGAGTTAACATTCCATTGAATTCACATATATCACTATGTACTAAGTCTAATAAATTTGAATTTCTGTTTGTACTTGGAAATGGTCTCTTCATTAATTTTGACTTAGCGCAAACTTCACACTTATCTAAATCACCATTAAAATTGATCAAGTCCAATTTTTTCATATTCTTTAGATAGCGAAAATTTAAATGCGCTAATCTACTATGCCATAAATAAGAAGAGTCAACAATATAAACAGAAGATCCAACTTTATTATTAATACTTAGTTGATACATGCCTTCATTGGCATAACCCTTTCCCACAAACATACCACCCTTCGACAAGATAACCATGTCGGACTCAAACAACACTCGAAATCCACTCTTACAAAGCAAACTAACAGAAACTAAATTCTTCTTAATCTCGGGTACATACAAAACATTAAGGAGTTTCACTTTCTTTCCCGAAGTAAAATCCACCAACACGAAGCCTTTTCCATGGACCTTTGCAAGGTTGTCATTCGCCATTTGGACCTCTCGCAGATGGGGCTCCAAATTCGCATCCAAATGTATGAATTCTGGCTTATTAGAACATATGTGAACCGTCGCTCCAGAATCTAACCACCAACCCGATTGAACCGAAGCACTATTGGTTTCAGTAATTGTGGCTGCAACACCTTTAGCTTTCTCAGAAATATCCAATTTTAAGAACAAGTTTGTGACCGTGGCCACAATAGTTTCTTCAACAGCATTGGCATCCGCTTTCACAATTGGTGTTGGTGTTTTCCTTTCATTGAACGCTTTGTTCTTTCGATGCCTACAGTCCCTTGCAAAATGTCCTTCTTTTTCACAAACAAAACAAGTTCCCTTCTTCTTCTGCTTCTTTTGCATCTTGTTAAAATTCTGCCCCCTCTTGCGTTTCAAGTTCGAGTGATCTTTTGATGGAAAACCACTACCCGAGAGAACGTTTATTCTAGAATCATGCATATCAGAATTTTCACGCAAGCGTGACTCTTCTTCAATGCGAAGATGTTTCTGAAGTTGATCTAGACTTATGTCCTCTGTCTTGTGCAATATCCTTTTCCCATAATCCTTCCAACTCGAAGGTAATTTGGCAATGATTGCACCAACTTGGAATGCTTCCGGTATGTCGATTTTGAGGGCACGAATTTTGTTCACCAAAACTTGTAGTTCATGTACTTGCTCCATAAGAGGTTTAGTATCAAAAAATTTGAAATCGAAATACTTCGCGATCAAATATTTGTTTGTACCTTGTTCCTCTGCTTTGTATTTGAATTCCAGTGCATTCCAAATTTCTCGGGCGGACTTCATCTCCGTGAATAGATCATACAGTCGATCGGACAATGTATTCAAAATATGTCCACGACATAATAGTTCGTCCTCTTCACGTTTCTTCCTTGCCTTATTCACCCTTTCAATCTCTCTTAGACTTGGTTCTCCTCCATCATCGGTCGGAACAGGATCTTCAATAGGCGCCAAATCAGGATCCAGAATGTAAGAGATCTTCAAGGCCGTAAGAAGGAACATCATCTTGTCTCTCCATCGTGAAAAATTGTTGCCATCGAACCGATCCAACTTCACCATATCCTGGTTCATCACCTTGATTGATTGCGACTCCATTGTTGATAAAATTGATCCTAAAAATTGTTGGTAATATAGTGTTTGGGAGAAATGGAATCGAAATGATATAGACTTTGAGGCTTTCGATTCCATTTCTCCCAAACACTATATTACCAACAGTATCTGTCTACGATAAGCTTCATCACTTTATATCGGACTTTTTGATGCTGGAAAGAAAGAAAGTAGAGGTTTTGCCAGCTCATAAGCTGCTGAACAGAGAAGCCAACTATCGGTTTATCAGTAAAACTTCGATATAATTGGGGGTACGCATCATTGGATAATACTAGGCTCAGCCGAAAAATTAACGGAATAGCATGCACGAGTCCTGTTTGAGATGTCAGATTAAATACTGTGCTGCTGGGCCGCTACTCAGTTTTGAGGCCAGCTTATTTACGGTTTTGGCAGGAGCGACTGCATTGAGAAGATTAGGGATGACTGAGAGGCCTTGAAATAGATAAGAGCGGGCAGCAGAAGCCTAGTGGTAGTTTTCGACTATTTTGAGCTTGGTAGTCTATTCGAAGTTTATTGTTTTGGTCAAGGTTAATTGATATATGATCCTGCGTCTTTCGAGGTGAAATTCATTGATGTACCAAGATGTTACCTAATGAATCTCATGACCATGACTTATATCGTCACTGTCATGCAACATCATTTATTATCCTTACCCTGTCATAGGCAAGAAATGTTTGCTTGAATTTTCTCCGTACAGCCACTAGTAGTTTCTCTTAAACCTTATCAATCAATTTAGCAACAAACTCCTCGATGTTTCTATCAGAGCTTCCACCTTCACTGACTGCTTCTTTGGTTATCTTCCTCCACTTAGCTGCATTTTCCTTAATTTCTTTCCCGCTTTCCCCCTCCATTATCTCCCTGATGCAATTCTCTATATCTTCACTTTTCACAACACCTCTCTGATCAACAGGTGGCCTCAGACCCATCTTCCACACATCCATTATGTACTTGGCATTCATGGGCTGGTCGGTCCATTGCGGGATCGCCAACATCGGCACACCCAAAGTGAGCGCTTCCAAAGTTGAGTTCCAACCGCAATGTGTCAGAAAAACCCCTAGTGCTTCATGTGCTAGGACTTCCAGTTGAGGACACCATGTCACCATTAGACCCTTTTGGACTGTCTCTTTTGCATAGTCTTGTGGGAGTTTGTCTTCTTCAAATGACCTCACCACCCAGAGGAAATAGCGGTTGCTTCTCTTTAGTCCCATTGCCAGCTCTTGCATTTGGTCAATCTTTAGCTCAGCTATACTCCCAAAAGAGACATACACAACTGACCCTTTTGGCTTTGTGCTCAGCCATTTCATGGTGGTATCATGTTCTGGTTGGAAGATGCTGAGACCATATTCTCTGTCTTGTTCAAGCCTGTTGTCTACATAGGTGGAAGGCACTGTTGGCCCTATGGTCCTAAATGGCAAGACCTTCATGAACCAGTCCGCTACCTGCCAGGCAAAACCAATGTCGTCAAATTTTTGCTAAATGCTCGAAAGATCAAGTTAAATGGCTCATGGGTCAGAAAGATGATAGCTGAGAGGCAGAATCTTGTTCTAGTTAGGTAATTGGCGATAGGGAAATACGTTGAGTATCACATGTTCATTGATAAAATTTCATACTTCACTAACATGTCAAGTCATATTCGCTTTCCAGCTATAGACAACTCCAAGTCATGTACCACTCACGTTTTTGTCCTATCTTCTAATGTGGTACTAAGTCATGTTTAGTATCAATAATCACATCTCCAAATAATTGTCCAATTTGAAACATGCAAGATAGATGGCACAATACATGCCATCAGAGTTGTGTGTAGTAAACCTCATACAGGGATTAGAACCGAATTTACCCTCTCAAAGTAATTAAATTAGACTAAGAAGAAGATTAAAATAAACTTTATTTCATTCAAAGATGGTTTAGCTCCCAAGAGGTTTTAGGGTACTTACTCCTTGTTCCAGCTCATACACTGTGTTGCAAAGCACCCAGTCCACTCTGTCAAGATTGGAGAACTGACCGGCAAGCATGTCAAGGTAAGCTGGGTATGACTCCGGATCCGATACATAACTCGGCATGTCCGGAGGCTCAAGAGGAGGCGTTCCAGGAAGCACAACCTC
The DNA here is from genome assembly GCA_030064385.1 of Melaleuca quinquenervia. Lineage (NCBI taxonomy): Eukaryota > Viridiplantae > Streptophyta > Magnoliopsida > Myrtales > Myrtaceae > Melaleuca > Melaleuca quinquenervia. The sequence goes on along the minus strand of CM057728.1, from coordinate 3,280,066 downwards.
CTTCCTCACAGGGATCTCAAGCAATCCCTTTTGACAGTGGTAAAACACACTGCTTACAGCACAGGACATGGTGAAGAAAGCAGCCCCAACTAGGCCATACTTTCGGGCCACATCAAGAGCCCAAGGCAAGAAAGAGTTGTAGACGATGCAACTCGGTGGTAGGTCACCGGAGATCAGCTTCTTGACCAATTCGCTCAGTGTCTCGGAACCAACCTTCCAGAAGCGCTCGAGGTAGGCTTGGGGGCTGCTGGCGGCCTTGATCCCGCCGTCATCAAAGCCATCAGAGATAGTCTCGAGTGAAATCGAGGATAGTGAGGACAATCCATGAAGGGTCTGGGACATGGATTTGGTGGTGACAAGAGTGACTCTGGCGCCCTTGTGGATTAGGCGCTTGGAGAATTGGAGCATTGGGTTGATATGGCCTTGGGCTGGGAATGATAGAACTATACAATGTGGCCTGTGGGATTTTCTTGAATCCTCCATTTTCTCTGGTTCTTTTGCAATCCAGTGAAGGGTCTCTTTGCGGGCTTATATGCACTGCGACAACGTTAGGAAGAGCATGATTGACCCATGTTAGCACGAGGGAAAAAGAAAAGTAGTCAGTGGGTACTTCACGCAATGGCTTGAACGCGCTCCAATGAGTGGCCAAGAAAAATTCCTTCTTTTTAAGTTTCTTTCAAGGCATTTGGACGATAAGGAGCTTATGAGGCAAGAACAAGCTGGGTGGTCACGTAAGCGGCTGTTGGAAAATTACGTGATTCACGACATTACGATCCAATGGTTCTATTGGGTGGGAGAGTGTCGGCATCTAAAATTGCTGGACAATATTGACTTACATTACATGATCAGCTTGTGTTATTAGGGCTGCGCATGCTAGGCTGCGCAATCTAGAAATCGCCCGGACCGGACCAAACCGGTCAGGTTGGTCCAGTTCTATGGAGTTTTTGTCCGGTCCATGATCCTTAAAAATAGAACCAGTTCCCAGGCGATCCGATTCTCGGTTCTTGGGAGAGCAGGATCAAACCGGACCAGCTGGACCGAAGTTAGAACCGCGGATTTCGTGTCTCCCCCAGTAACCTCTTCTGCTGATGTCCTCTTGATCTTGGGTGTCTTCTCTTCTCCCCCACCTTTCTTTATCAATCGAACGGATGAAGGTTGTGCAGTCTCAGCCCTCTTACTCCCACCGTCAGCAGCAAATGATGGACCCACTCGCGTTAACTTTAACAAGCTTTCTCCGCAAAAACTGTTGGATATCGAAAGTCCATCCGGATTCGAGCCTGCACTGAAGATTAATGCTTATTCTATTCAATATCGTTTCTTAGGTTGGGTCGTTTCAATCACTGATTGTTATTATGGATGCTGTTCTAGTTTGGTCTGATTAATCCGCTGGGCCTTTACTCTGCTTCGAGCAAGTCGCAGGTGCCGTTCGCCGATTCGGTCGGCAAGATTTTGCCGAGATAACGTGATCCCCATTTACTTGGAGTATGTGATGATTTCTTGGCCCAACCAACAAGTCTTGTGTAGCTAATTTTTCTTACTAATTTGTTCGACTACTCAATGCTTATTTTTTGGAATTCCATTTTAATCTTTTTGTTGGAGCTTCATTCTTAAGCTTATAAATTTATTATGGTCCTATTAGACCACCCGAGAACTAGGCTAGACCAGTTGATCCAGTCCAATTTCCAATTCTGAGAGAAAATCGGACCGCTCGAGAAACCGATTACCCCTATGTGGTTATAAGTAGAATTCTCCTTCATATTATCAATATAAAGAAGGAAATTTTGGAAAGAAAGAAAAAATAGCATGTTTAAATGAAAGATGCGAAGATAAAATTCTCAAATTTAGTTATATATGAACATGAGTACATGTAGTGTCCGAAGCTTTCTAATGGTTAACTCAAAGATGAGAAAACTAATAATGAGAATTGGTGTCATAAGAGCTTGGATACCATGTGTAACTATCTCAAACGATGCTCATGGTATTGCTATGCAAGAGAATGGTTGTTTATATAATGGTTGTTTACACGACGCCTGTAAGTGACGGCTCATTTAATTCGTAGCGGCGACTTCTCTCATTACGACGACTCGTCGTAAGTTTGAACGTAGTACTTGAATCCCGAAGCATCTTGCCTACTTGCCATCTTTTGAGAGGATATGATGTATAGCTATACCAATAAGATAACTAAGAACTCCGGAGCAACAATTACGGAGCTCGAAAATTTTCAAGGCCACCGCGCGATTATTTTTTTCCTGAGAATAGTACTGAAATTATAGTAAATCGCTCACAAGAGCAAATCGTGCTTAGAATCTCACTTTCAACTTCTCAGCTATATATAATATCCACTGTACATTATGAAATAACTTCAAGTCGTTCGGGTGTTGGAACTCTTTAAAGTCGAGATACACAGGTCCGGACAGTGACCAAGGTTTAGTATCATATTCCTTCAAAGGGGGAGGACGAACAAAGTTTGCTCAATATGCAAATATCGGGCAAAGAAAGAATGTCCCCGGTGCTAATCATGAATAAACATGTGACCAGAATCCTCCCAAACAGAGCACAACCAAACCAACCATTCAACCCTCGTAGAAAAATCAGATGGAAAGGTATTACACGTTGAGAAGAGAGAGAGAGAGAGAGAGAGCTCAATGGAACCACTATGAAAGACCATATCATCCCAACCTGATTATCAGGCCCCCACTGAAAACCAGCATCTTCATCATGTATAAACAACAGGACCCAGTTCACAGCTCCAAAAATGTACCCATATATACAAAGTGTATGACAAGCTTCACTTGAGATTCAAGATTTGAATGTTGGAACCAAAAAAATGAGAAGAGGTTTCACGTTCCACTGAACAATGCAAGAATGAGAAATCAAGACTAGTATACATCTTGGCAAGCGAAAGATCAGAAGGAAAAAAAAGTCTGTAATGACAAACATGGAACATGATCCGTCAACCACGAGTAGGGTGTAACTATCTATTTTATGCAGTAAACTGCAAATTATGCAGTTAACAGGATTTTTGGCTAAAAGGCAAATAGTTGTAGTTTGCCGAAAATTGTGCTTTCAATAGAATAAAAGCACACTTTCGGGGAAGTGTAGCTATACATTCCATGTACAATAACTAGCGGCATCTTTTTCCCCTCAAAACACCATCAGTAACTAAATGAAGGCAATTGTTGTTGTTTGACATGACAATACACTGAACATTATGTCCTGAGGCATCATATTGCACGACATATTCCTGAACACTTGCAACCCTCTCAGTAAATTAGGCATGTTAGACATAACTAATTTGGTACTGTTAAAAGGGGAAAAGAATATCAATATACACATCCCCTCCAAATTCCAAAATCATTTTTCCTTGGGAATCAAAACTGGAAACTCTGGTAAGTAGAGAGCTATGCGCCCAAATTAAAGAAATAATTAACAATGTTAAAGAGCTGGACATCCAATTCCGCCATTAAGCTGATGGAAAAAAAATTAGTTTCAACTATATGAAATCCCCAGTTGTAATACAAAGAAATCAAATTCAGCAATTATACCTCACATCTGAATATTCTTGAAAGGTGAATTCACCTTCAAATCTTCGGTCAACTTTCAGTCACTCTGCATGAACAGACAAACAGAATGTCAAAGTTCTGTAGTCACTTTAAGCAAAGCTGCTCATCCCCTAGTCACTAGGGGATCTGAGTGGCAATATAGATTTGATGTCGGAATGAAAACTTAGGTTCCAAGCAAGAATCAGAAAAGCATCTACCAGCAAACTAAACTTAAAATGGTATGTTTGATCCGAACTTAAACAAGAAATATTGTCCCTTGTGCCAAAATTTGAAATTATTTATACAGCACCTGCTGCTAAACAGAGAATCACCATCTGAACTAGTCTAAATTTCTCAGATCAAATTCAGTAGGCCGATAGGAGTTTGACAGTTGTAGAAAAGAGGAGGAAAGGAATGAGGGTGCAGGCTATGCAATTTATACTCCTGCATGTTTGCCTTGTTATCATCAACAAATGTGCTATGCCTCGTCTTCACCTATTTAAGGGCAATACACAACTTTTATCTAAAATGCAATATGTAGCCATCCCATGCTAAAATTCTCAGCTAGTATGGCTCCAATGTTCACTTAAGGTACACTCCCTCGATGGCCATAGATAAAATATTTAAAGCAAAAGAAAATCCAGTTTAGTAGACAGTTATCATCAACTATAGTGCTCAATGTTCACTAAATGCAAATACTTCATCAAAAATTGAAGGTTGATTGCAGACTGCTGCAAAGAATAATCAAGATTTTGGTCTTTTGATGCGTCTCACTGCATGCAAGAGCTGTCTAGTGTAAAAGAACTGACAGGTCAAAGTTCCACAAAAGTAAAGACATAAATTTGAGGTGAATGGAGTATCAAGAATGTTTGCATATGTACCTTAAGAAACAGGAAGAGAAAAATCCCCAGAGCCTTTACTGACATAACATGAAGACAGCACATGAACTACTATAATATGCCACCACATCATCCCGCAACTTTTATGACTCCCACCTCGTCAAGTTTTGCGCTCTTATGCTGTAAAACATCAAACAACATGATGGCCAGCTTGATCAGCACAAATAGATAAAGGACTGAAGGAATATATGGAGGAAACTATCAAGCAACCAGAGAAGAACAGCAGCATTTGAAGATTCAGAAACAAAGAAGAAGAAAATAATCCCGAGTTTAGGCACGGAATGTAATACCTTACTTTTCTTGTGTTTGTGCTCATTAAGATCTTCATCTCCATCATGCTTTCTTTTCTGTTGATACACAATGTACAGTCAAAATAAAATCAACCAAAATAGTATTAACTGACTTTTTTTTCGTTTTGAAAGATTTTAAAGAATGGCTGCTTCTGTCTCTTTGCCTTTTCAGCTAGGATATCCAAATGTGACTTATTGGTCGCTTGTCAGATAAAATAAGCCCATCCAAACCGGCTCCCCAATTCTGGCCTTGTCATCCCCTCACTTGATATAAAGATAGCTGATTGACCACATCCAAGGATAAAGGTCTTTTATTTTTAATTTTTCATCCAATCAACGGTACACATCATTTTATCTTTTGGCTCACAAAAGTACATCAATTGTCTTTCAGAGTTTCTTAGTGTATGTCAGTAAAAGAAAAATGGCAATTATCCAGTCCCACCATAGCCAACTTTAGGTTTAAGCAAGAGCAGGGGGAAGGTAGGCTAATTTGATATTCCCAAGTCATACCTTTTCATGATGTTTTTTGGAGTAGTCGACCCCTGAATCATGTTGCCCAACTTTGTCCTTTTTCCTTTCCTTTTCTTTGTCTTTGCTCCGATCTTTATGACGATGCTTGTGCTTCTTATGCTCTCTATCTTTATGCTTTTTATGCTTTTTCTCCTTATCCTTTGATTCACTTCTTGATTTTCCTGAAATGGTTGGAATCCCCTTCTCCGTCTAGCAAAGCAAATGTAATATCAGCAAGCCAGCAATAATGGCACGTTAAGGCAGTAAATAGCTACAGAGAGAGAGAGAGAGAGAGAGAGAGAGAGAACGGAAAACCAGAGAAAACTTCCCAACAGGAATAGCATAAATCTTACTGCAGGTAAGTCAACACGGGTGGTTTCCCTCAGACGGAATGCATCTCCAAGAGAATCTAGGTCAAAAGGTTGTATGCGGAAGTGAGAATCTCTCCTGTTTGATGTGCTCTGAATGAGCTGATCCAATTGCATCCCCTCTCCTTTGCGAATTTCAGTATCTCCCACCAAATTATGAAGATAGTGGGTGTCAGAAAGTGACAGTGGTAGGGACTTCTTGCAGAAAAATTCATGATGGGGCGACAGCTTAAAGTGATTTATGAGATCTACAGCACCAGTCAATTCTCTCGGTCCTAAAAGATCAAATAGAAAGATACAGCAAGAAGAAACGTAAGCTAACCAAACAATAAGCCTTAGAGGAAACACAGAATCTTCAGTGCAGTGAAATCCAACTTGCACAAAGTGAGCATAAAGTCAATACAAATAACTGCAAGCAAAAGCAGAAATTTCCCTGCAAAAAAAGGAGATGTGCACATGCATCATAATTTACAAGACCAGTTGACTAACATATATGCATAGAACAGAAATGCAGAAAAGAAACGCAGAAAAGAAACAGATGTAAAATCGTGCTAATCATGCAGACTATTCCACGAGAATGAAAGTGCAATTAATTTTACCTCTTCCTTCTTTCATCCTGTGCAAATATAATACTCATACCAACACCAACATTTTCGCCAAATTCAGTAAAACAGGCATCCAAAGCGGATTTACAAATCATAGTTAGACTCAATAGTACATCTGATCACTGTATAGATATTTTCTATAGAGGATAATCAGCATGGAGGGTTAAATACATACTTATAACATCTCTCAAAGCAAAGAAAAGCACACAAGAAGCATGAGTTCACCCTTGGATCCTATCGACATCAGATGAAAACTGCTGAAGAAAATTAAATAGACTTGTTAAATTAAGATCTAGCAAAAGCAAATAGTATTTTTCGGCTTTCCCGCCAAAACTCATACATTACTTGAATTCGAAAAGTTATGAGTCAATTATATGTGAATCTACATGTTAATATTTTTGTAGTCTAAAAGTTTCAACTGTTTAGGATTTTAAAAAAATCTAAGTGTAAGAGCTGCCAGATTAAGCAAAAAGTAAAAAGTAAAAGTCACTTGAGACAGACCCCAAGACTTTCGTGTGTTAATTGAAAGTGGTGCTGCTCAGTGTGTTTTGTCCTACAATCACGACATACATCGGAAAAAAAGAATTGACAGAGAAAAAATGCTTCTGACAAAGCTTCAATCCCGTGACAACCTAATACCTTTTCCAAAATTCTTGCTTTCTGGATCCATATCAATCTTTCATGCTGCAGCTAACCATAAAAATGACTGCAATTTCAAACAAAAATAATTGTTACTTAGATGGCTTAAGAAAAAGCAGGAATTCATTGAAAATCAAGGCATAGAGAGACGCAAAACACGCTATTCCATTCTATGGACAGAACAAAGACTACAAGAAAACATCAATCAAGTGATCCTGATAATAACATCTAGTGCTGGCATCAAATAAGTAAATGCAATAGTCTTCACTGTAACAAAAAGATACACCGACCATACAGGAACCACTTTTTTGCAGGAATAAAAAAATTCAGACGCTTCAGTCCATTAGCGGTGCAAGTATGTAAACCTCTATCCAATTAATCAGACGCTTAACAAATAGGCTGTATCCTACAAACCTGTTCATATTTTCCATCTATTAGCCTATGGACACTGTCTATCTTTCAGAAGCACAAAATGGCTGCTATAGGATACCCATTAAGAGATCATTAAAGGATTTCTATAACAGCAAAAAAATGAACTCCACGAACAGGAGCTGGTAAAACGAGGATAAAGCAAGTTAACTGATAACTACTCCAATGACAGTAGAGTATCAGCAATCTACTTCAAAAACTCAAATAATAAGATCATATGATAAAAATATTAAATCTTGAAAGGCAGATAAAAACTGTTTTGTGGCAATTTTTCCATGATTATTCATAATCCTATTTTTAGGAAGGTACACCAGCTACATCAAGCATACAATAGAACTGCTATCATCACTTCCCTCATCCCCACCCCCAAAAACAAAGAAAAGAAATAAACCTCCAAAAAAAGCCCTTGTGCAAGTCCTCTTGACAAGCTGCCTTTCATCAGCTTTCCTTCCTAACATGGCCAATCAACTTATTGATATGTTGAATTTAATTGTCAGCACTCCTTCAGGTACAAAAGTCAGTTTTATTACTTATCTTTCAATGAGAGGTTTGAAAGTACAATGTACATGAAAGCACAGAAGTTCCAAACAATGATACACAAGGCTTGGCCATGATTCAATATCACTAAACATATAAACCAAGTGACAAAGCAGTGTCCATGGAATTTCTATTCAAGCATCATCGTGGGTGGGTAAATTCGGGGTTCAACATTGACTCCATTAACCTCATAGCCGATTAAGCCAAATTCAGAACAAATTAATTATAAGTTTAAAAACCATCAACTTTTTCACATCTGTCTTTTACTTTCCCTAAAAGGTGAGATATTTACAAGAAAAATGTTGATAATTTCACTATTGTATGGAACACATATTCATCAAGCAAGACTATGACAAGTGGGAGGTATGAAAAAATGGAAATTGAAGGGCACCACTTGAATTGAGTCATGGATAAAATGAAAACTAAGGAATGAGTTGCTTTTGTTTCTCTGTTGTGATAAGATTTAAAAATCCAATAAGATATTCTGACTATAAGATATTTGGACTCATTTAAGCACAACCTAAATGATCTGGTACAAAATCTGGCAGAACCACAGATTTTACAGAGATCAAATATTCAAACAGATCAGACGCAATCATTTGAAGCAGGGCAAAACCATAAACTACAGACAGATGCCTAGATCAATTAAAGTATTGATTAATTGAAGCAATTACAAACAAACTGAGATGCTTTAGCACTATTGGGAAATGAAAGAGCTTCCGGTACATATGCTGCCATATTAAACCACGCTTGAAGATGTCAGAAATTTTAAAAATAATTCATGAGCTGATCTCAAATCATAAAACCTAATATGTAGCATTTATAAGTCGATCTTGAATTCCAAAATGATAAATCAACATAAGTAGATATGGCAGATACAATGAACTAAAAATACACAAGCAGCCCCTATCATTTAATTGCAACAGTGCTGAAGAAAGTGACCTGATATATCAAATGCTATGACTCATGGAGATACGCTTCAGAAAGCCCTCATGTGAGTAATCCCCCTAATGGAGTTTAGGAAAATGGTAGAAGTCTGACAAGTTTTCTCATATGAAAAGTAATACTGGAAGAGATTAAAAGCAAGTATGAACTAAACATACAAAACAGGAGCAGGCATTATATATGAAAAAGACATTCTTTTCTAAAAGCTCAAGGTTCTTAGAACATGCTCTTTGATCTTTCAACAAGAGTATACACAGGATGAATCAATTAAACGAGGTTCCATCAATGTAAGGATGTGAAAAATGCTGGGGGGAAATTTATCAAACAGGAAGTACTATGACAATTTAGAATAATAGACAGTATAAAACAGTCTGTCATAACTAGCGCAGCTCTCCTAATTTGACATTAACTGAAAGATACAAAATAGTAAGATACGAGGGCAGAATATCTGATTATTGTGCGAAGTACAATAAAAACCTATCAATTTTAAGATCCTTTCTCTTACCAATATAAGTTTTTTAGTGATGGACAACAATTACATCATTAATAACTGAACTACACGAGCCCACAAGTAAGTAAGATAGTTCTTTATAAATGACAAGTTGCTAGCTCAATTACTAGTTGCTCTCTTTATAAGGCATTGAAATGATATTGGCTTGTTTGCAATGATTCTGCATTCTCATAGAGTGAGAGCACGAGTCAGTTAATTTCATCTTCGCGAACCACCATAGCATCATACAGACATTTCCCTATTTGTACTTCTACTTTTTTTCAACTTCGGCCAAATGGGATGTTGCAGATGGACTGAAGAAACAGATCCAAGCCTCAACAATGAACCCTAGATAAAACAATTACAAATGATATTTCAATTGAGAGTTTAATATTCAGGCCTCATGCTTAGCTGTTCTAAGTAACACCCTGCTGCATCCAATTTGATGATAAGGGTGGCCACACACCATCATAGATATATTTCTCCCTCTGGTTTCCCTTTTTGGCTTGGGTAACTAGATCAGAAGGCAGACTCAAGGCCTTGTAAAATATAAACAACCAAATAAGTCAACTCTAGATTACTTCAAACTCAGCATCCAAGTCTTATTTCAAAATTGAGCCCTGTGACGAATTTGAGCATTAATGACAACATTATGAATTTTATAAAACACAAGATTTGCATACTAGAGAGCCACCTCACCTCTTTAGACACAATTATTATATTTCTCTTCATTACTTTTGGTTCTAGCTGACAATTATTTCAGAGAGTGACTCAAAGCCAGATCTAAGCAATATCAAGGCCATAATACCAACGAGTAAATCATATATATTGATTAAAACAATGTAAGAACATGCTTAAAGATCCAATATATTGATGACATCACATACTTGGGCGCTAAGACTGATTAGAGCATAGCATTAATGCTATCAGTAGACAACAACCGCAACACATTGTATATGCATTTCAAGAAGCAAGTTCAACCAATCGTAAACACTTAACAAATTGATGATTAGACCAGCAGAAATAACTAATGTTGCTATCTATGCAATGTTTGAACATCTTAGGCATAGTTTTGAGCAAAGTCTCTCCGTACTTACAAAGAATTACTTAACATATGGTGCCAACAATGTTACAATAACGTGTAGCAACAAGCAAGCAACCCTTACAATGGCACTTGTAAGTTCCCATCCCATACTAAATGGCAAGCTACGAGAATGGAGAAAAGCACCATATTCACCGATAAGTCGTCAATCTATCAATAATCTTCTGGAAAATCATAACTAAGCTGAAACTGCAACTATGGATCCAGACAGGCACGACTGTCTTGACACGTCCACTCCGTTACAAGTTTAGAGGCAACGATTAGGCGATTTTGGAATTGAAACCTGACACACAGTCAAGTATAAGGAAAGAAACTCCGACGAGCATTCTAGAACTCCAATCAGCAAAATTGGCATCGAAGACCACTAACTACCCAACAGACCCCTCTTGCCCAAGAAAAACGCCACAACTAAAGCCTGAAGCAAGTCCGCAATTCAATCAGGACAAAGATTCGAAAGAGAATATGGCTACCGTAAACAGAAATTCAAGAAATCAAAGCCCAAGAATTCGACTCCAGTGAAGTTAAAAAGTTCGTACCTTTAGCAAATAATCCGGGACGCCGCTTATTCTTCTACAGATCACAGTGGTAGGAAGAATTCAAAACCTCTCTCTCTCTCTCTCTCTCTCTCTCTCTCTCTCCACCTACACCAAGCCTCTCAAACTGCTAAAAAGCTATACACTGACTCCAACCGCTGCTCATGTATAGCTCGAACTCGAAATCAGCGACAGTAGGGGAAAAAAAAACGCAGATGACTTCTTGAATTGAGCTTCACCGACTGAATTGCCACGCAAACGGAAGGGACGAATTCCGAATGTTCCTTCGGCTGCGGCCGACTGAGCAAGAGCTTGAGGGTCCTCTCGCAAGGTTGGCAAAACAATGGGAATTGAGATGTTCTGGGGAGGTCTTGATCAAGCTCACGCGTGAGGGGGGAAGAGTTCCGACGGGCGAATGAATTGGAGAAGGAGATTCCGTTTTCTGGAGAGAGCGGGGGAAATTATTAGGGTTTCAAACGTTAGTTTTCTCGTTTTGGTCCCTCTCTCTCGTCTGATGACCTCGTCACTTGGTCGCGATCCAGGACTTTGCCTTGGTCAATAAAATATGATTGTCCTCGTTGCTTTTGACAAAATTGCCCTCGTTTTCTTCACGTGTATTGGTCGATTTCGTTCGCAAGCTCCCGGGAAAAAGGACTTTTTCGATATTTGCCGATTGGCGGCGACGGAGACCGTAAGCTGACTACTGATCTTCCCGGCCATGGCCACCATTCGGCCGCAATCGCCGACCGGTCACGAGCCAGCAGCGTGACGTCGTTTCTATTGCCATTCTTTCTCGTTAATTGTTTGGAAATATATGAGAATCGGAAAAGGCAAATGAAATTAATCGTACCAATATTAAGAACTAGTATTCGTCCAGAGAAGAAGGATTTCAATTTTCTTGAGGCGATTTTGATAAGAATAAAAACTCGTGGGGGTGATTTGGTATTACCAGCCGCCATAGTCCGAATCGATCTTCCAGGCCAACTTTCTCACTAGATGGTGTTGAATGAAGCTCGCCGCTAGATGGCCGTTACCTGCACAAGTAGTCGAATAGCACCGACAACCATGGCGACAAGTCATTCCCGATCATGCCATAATTGTTAAGACCGATCGCCGCCTGATACGTTAGGCATTGGCGATAGCAAACTGGTGTTGTCAAGCTAGCACATCATGAAGGTTCATATAAAAGACCAAATTGGGGAACGAATTTGACCGAGGACAATCACAGATAGACATACATTACATTCTCCCATGCGAAAACAAAAGACGAGTATATTCTACGCTAATCATGCTCCTTCGACTCCACACACTGATTAAAGTAGTTGCAAATTACAGAACTCGGAAATATCACTTCTCCAAGTTAGGAATGTTGCGCGACAAAAGTGAGCACATGGCCACTCACTCTGCTTTCATCGACCAGCCCTTCTTGGGAATTTCTCGCTCACATCAAGTCTTGGGTGAATACGGCAGATTTCGACAATCAGTCCATTCGTTCCGCACGACCAGATTCAACATGATCCAAAGAACCTGACCCCGGTGCGGTGCAATTCTTCACAACCTCTGGACAGCTTCGTGCCGGCACCTGTGGCTAATAATGGTCATGATCCAAAAATCAAGGGATAACTACGCACGGACGTTCAGAAGTCAAACTTCTGCTGCTTAGTTTCCACTGAAGAAAACCGAAACAAATGAAAAAGGGCCCAGCTTAGGAAGAAATTAAACAAAGAAATGACAAGTTGACGCATTAAATCACTGGCTCAAATGTGTCATTGACCAATATCCATCAATCATCAGCCGCAGATAAGTTTACAATAGACAAACAACTCAACTAGCTTTACCTTTACATCATTACCTTGTTATTTACCACAAGCTACAACATTCTCCATGACATGGACCTCAAAAAAAAATTGGCACCACATACATTCCAATGAACTACTTCAAACAGCATTTTGTTGGGCCAATCATGCAGGAAACTACTTCCTATCTTCTGTAAAACATGAACAAGATCAGTGACGGCACCATTCCAAGTTGAGCTTCAATCCAATCATGTTTTAATGGAAACCCTAATCCAACCTATTAAGCTCCAAGGGATGGAGGGCAAGGTTTTTAAAGAAATTAACTTTTGTTAACCGCCTGCTGCTGCAAGTGGCAGCCACAGGGCCATAAACCAAAGAAACAATAAAATTCGCAACCATGCATGATATTAATAAGATAAATCATCAGTGGAGTGCGTAATCCGATACCTGTTCATGAGAAGAATAGGAACTCCAAATGTTCAATGAGGACAGAACCATAGTTTTGGAGCAACCTGCATGGGCAAATCAATCTAGAGTAATTTCCTCCTATTTTATTCGTAATTGCCGTTCCTGCAAATGTACAACTGCTTGACATGCACAAAAACCTAACTGTCTACTTTATCTTCTTAGCAAATTGGATCAACCTATTAAAGAACTCAGATTGGTTAACTTTTAATTGCAACAAGAAAGTGCATATCTATTTCGCTTCTTGGGAGTCCAATTGATCGCAACATTTTCAGTTCGCTGTAACTTTTTCACATAAAATAGTACTTATGTTACCTGTGACAGAGCCACTAATGTTGGGCCAAACATGTTAGGCTGCATCGGTATGTTTTGTGAAAACCCACTTCATCCACACAGAGAAGCAGTGCTTAGCAAGGTGCTCTGGCAAGTCCGGCTAAAAGACAATCACAGATTAGAAAACAAATTCAATTAGCGACCATCTCATCTATCTGCAGTAAAAAATGTCAAGAAGCTTCTAGTAGTTAAGCGAAAAAAAAAAAGGCACAATCCCCTAAAAAAAGGGCAGTATTGCACCTTACAAATCACTCATTGATCAGATGCAAATACAAAAAGCATGTAGGTCCAAAAAAAGAAACAGAACCAGTGTGTTCGCTCATCTGGAAATCTAAACAGGCCACACCAAGCTGGCTGAATAGCTGAGGTTAAGCCTTGGCTTAAACACTTTGGAAATTGGAGATATATAGATAGCTCCAAGACATCCGACTCATCCAATATCAAGTCAAATTCAAAAGTCCTTGCTAAAACTATCCTCGTAACATTATCCACCCATCAATTTCTTCATGCGTATGCTGTTTTAAATTTCTTCATGTGTATGCTGTTTTAAAGCAGTAAATAATAAATATAGCAATGGATCTGGAGGGGCATCAACTCCCAAACATGTGAAAATCAATGTAATGCTGATTACAAGTTTTATGAAGTTGATGTTCAAAGGCATCTGGCCCAAAAAAAAAAGGTTCAAAAGGCAAAATCTCAAATGCAAAGCAACCTCACAATGGACCGTCGATCATATGATGATAAGGCTGACAAAATTTTCTGACTTCTACTTCTTAAATCATATTTGCAGATTTTCCTCTAGTGCTAAAATAAGAACTTGAAACAGAACCTAACAAAAAAGTCTAGTTCTAATTTCTTTGAAATTAGAAGTCCAGCTCATGATGCTGAGACAGCCAATGGTTTTTCAGGTCGAACCAATTGGCTATCCACACCGAGAAAGTGCACAGCAAAACGAAAAGCAAAGCTGCCAAATAGAGGGGGAAAAAAACTGCCAGAACAAATATGCTATTGCACTCACCATGGTCCATGGTGTGGAAAAGCCGTCTGTGGAAAGCAGCCAACTTCTGGTCTGAGATTGTATGTCCAGTCCATTATCCCGCCCTAAAAGATCGTCATCATCACTGCCATAATCCTTAAAGCCAACAGTCCTCCTCCTTTTCTTTCTCCTTTTCTCCTTCTTTTTTGAATGAATAGCACCTGGTGATTTATTATCCAACCTAGACCAATTTCCTTCCTGCTTTATTCCATCATGATCCAGCATTGTGTATGCATCAGATTTCCTAAAAGTAATCCCATTAATTATAAACAAAGACTCCCAAGACTCCAAGGTCTGACATTCTTTAGAAAGTATATAATGAATAACCCAGGAGTAAAGTCCCAACAGTTTCACCATATCAAGGGTCTGCATGCCAAGGCACACCTCCAGGATTGCAGCAAAGCCACTAGAACTGCTTGAAGTCTTGAAAATACGCAACACTATATCTTGCACTTTTTCCTTTTCCTCCTCACAATCTTCATCTTGCATGAGTCGCAGAAGCTGGCGACCTTGATTAACAACCATATTTAACAGGAGTAATTGATCAATAGATGCAAAATCCTTGCACCTGGAGAGGACAATTTCTAACCAGCAGGATGAGTTGTCAAGTCCCATATCTTCTACAGGAGAGCTGAAAGATTTGCTAAGCGATTTCAGGAAAATGAGGAGTTCACTCTCTTGGAGAGAAATGAGGAGGTGGTTACAGAGAGAGGAGAACGATGCATCCATGAGAAAATCATCTACAGCTTCCCACACATCTCTTGAGTCATCCTTATACATCAAATCAAGGAAAAGCTCAACAAAATATTTTCTGTCCAGAGACAAAATCTCACCATCTTTCAGCGACTCAGCAAACTCACTGGAAGACCAAAACTCAGGCACATATTCAACAAAGTTCTCGACTGTCCTCAAAACATCCAAATCAAGAAAGTAATGTGGCTTGGTGGCAACCATTGCAGGTGACTGACCATGCTTTCCCTTCCACTCGAGTTCCTCCCAACAAATATCACGATTAATGAAAGCAAATTGAGACAAGGCCTTTGCTCCTTTTCTATGATCTGACCCACCACCAGCATCAAAGTTAGAAAACCATTTTAATATACGCCTTGGATTTCCTGCATTGTCCGTCATAAATGTGAAAATCATGTATGACCAAACACTATTGAATATAAGATCTACCTTACCATATTGCCAATTTACAGACTGGTATGCCAAGTGACAAGCATTCGGCTCATCAGAAAATTGCAATAGTGAATGGCCAGGTTAATTATCTGCCACAGAGCTTCAAGTTTATTCGTTTATATTATCTTTGCCAAAAGTAGTGACCTTTTGTTTCTGGGATTACTTAAGAAAGTGCTTTTCCCACAGACAGTGACCAAAGCTGCTCATCAATATTTACCTTGAAAAAACTTCTCCAGCAAGTGGCTTCTCTTAGCTAGGACTGAGCCTGCCAAGCGCGGTCTCTTATCGAATACCATTTGCAAGAATTGTGATGCCAACTCCAGATTTACTGACCTAGATCTCAGCAAGTTCCTGAATAGATCTCGCTGATCACGGGGAGACAACGGCGTCATCAGTGATACACTTTTGCAAAGCCATAGTCGAGCCTCCGATTTAGCTCCAGAAGACACAACTGTTGACCAGATGACAGTTCCCAACTGATGCAAGAGAGCTATAATCACCTCGGCAGAGGCACTATCTCCTTTATCATTAGCATAAGGTTTTGAAAGAAACAGCTTAATCATGATGACATCCCAGCTTTTTGGAAACTCCTCAGCACTTGGAAAATTCAAGGTGCTCTATCGAAATGCCTCCTGCTTTGAGACACCGAGCAGAGACTAAGAAATATTGCCGTATTAACGGAGTGAACAGTTCATATGAACAAGCTCGATAATGCAAAGAAGGCGTAATCATTCTGGCTCATCGACATCGGTGCATACCGACGAGAGACTACTCAGAAAACACGATGAATGGAAGAAATACACTATCGCAAGCATATCCGAAGCCTAGAGACACAAAGATCCCTCAGAATTCAACAGCATACATCGTCCCAACGAGATACAGTGACAGGGACGAATTGCAACTCTAATGAAGCACGCAGATGCTTCGAAGAAAAAGTGAGGAGGAAGAGGAGGAGAGTACCCGATTCGGCGGAGCAGAGAGCGCCCGGCGGAGCCCGGCGACGGACGGTGTTGAGTTCCAGGGTTTTCTTTCGAGTCACCGGGTTCAATGGCGGACTGGACCGCCCCTTCGAGTTCGTCCACTTTGGTGACAGCCGCCTCGCTCGGTTCGCAACCAACCGGCGTTTTCTTTTCGGAAAATGATGCTGATACTTCCCGAAAAATAATTTGTTAATAAATATTTTTTAAAACTGGTAAATTTTATAGTAAAAAATAATTAATCAATAACAAATATTTTGACTACTCGCGATAATTATGTCTCCTTATTTTTATTTATGTACTTTTTAAATGCGATATAAGTTACTTTTTTTTATGAAATACTTTTTAATTATTTATTTTCAACAAAACGAACGAGGTTGTAATATCATTTCAAATTCCTAACTTTTTAAATTCAGTCTTTAAACTATTATTAATTATTCAATCTAATTCCTAAATATTCAATTTCCTTAGATCTAGTCTCTTGATTATATTTAAATGTATAATGTTATTATTAAACACTATTCAAAGAGTTTATGACTACACTTTTGATTGAATTTAAGAAAAACATGTAATATTTTTATTGTTCTTTTATCTTTTTATTTTGTAAATGTTAGATATATCGACACGTTGTATCTTATGTCCTCATCATCAATAGATAAATTAATATCAATTATAGATATTCTTGAGGGTATATTGGATTGAGGTTACTACTATTTTAGAACCTCATTTTAAAAAAACCTGATTTAGAATTGTTATCGTTTTGATATTTTAAGAATTCACTTTTTCATAAGGATGGAGAAGAATGATATGTAACTATAGATCATTGTAATTATAATAATCATTATTTTGTTCCTATTTTTTTAGATAAATAAAAACTTTAAATAATCGTGTTTCATGGATTCTTAATTAAATCTATAAATTAAAATAATAAGAATATCAAACTCACACTACGCGAGATAAGTTTCTATTTCTATCATTACAAAGATCATAAGTTTCAATAATCTTAGATGGAACTATTGTATTAATAAAAAAATCATATATACTTTTTTGTTGATTTAGATTGTCGATTAAAATGAAAATGCATACAATAATATAATCAAGAAAACTTGTAAGTATTGCCAAAGGATGGAATTGAACATTTATAAATAGCCAAGGGATTAGATTAAATAAATTGAAAGCTAAGGAACTGAATTAAATATTTAAAAAAAAATTAAAGAGTCACATTGTACAAATTAAAAGTTTGAAAATAATGTTGCATATTGAGGGTATTAAAAATTACTATATTAAACCATTTTTCTTTCGATAACCGCTACCGATGAAGATTTTCCAAAGCCATGATCACCACTCGCGTTAAGTGTGCAGGTAATGATTGTGCCACTAGATGAAAGTCGGAGCGAGATTGAAGTGATTTTTGTATCAAACACCAATCCAATCAAACTACAAGACGAATCGGATCTTTTCTAAGATCGAAGGAAAAGGGTAATTGAGAAATCCGTAACCAAAATAATTGCATGCCCTCGATATCTTGATTAAACATCTCGGCAGCATGCCAAACCATGATTAGCTCGACTCCATTAAATTGAAAGAGAAAAAACAAAAATATTCCGCGAAGTAAGTTCACTTCGGTCTTTCTGACCACCGTTGTTGGCCACTTTGCAGTGGCTGGCCGAAGATGGCGAGCATCTCGTCATGGCCACGTGGCTGTCGGGAATAACGCGCCATGCTTAGATAATTACACAGGGTCGAGCGGTCTAGCCTATCACGAGAGATCGGGTCATGACAAGCCAAATGTCAGCAGCGCTGGTCTCCTTCGACGAGGGAAAGTCGATTAATATTTTGCCCGATTGAGGTGAGATTGCAATCCAGTCGCACCATGAAAGAAGAAGAAGATCTTGAGCCGTCTCATTTAGCCACAATTTGATGCCGTGACTTTGTTCATTGCTTGGTCATTGTTAGGGTAATGACCATTCTTCCAAATCAGGCTAATTGCATCTTCATTCTATACGATAGATTTCAAATTTCATGTGCCGATATCTCATTATATATATATGTATATGTAATGTCAAGTGAGCCATCGAAGTAGGAGCGAGGCGTATGCCGCCGCATGAACTACCGAATGCGTTTATTCACTACCGAAAAATATTAATTTACTCTCAAAATACAAACTTTTTGGTGCCCAGAGAAAAGAAGAAGAAGAAGAAGAAGCTAGAAATAGGGACAAGATGATCTCGACTGCTCCACACATACTCGCTCTAGCGCATTTTAAGCCCACGAAGAGATTACCGCTTGGCATTGCCTGCAATCGATCAATGGCAAAGCGTTTCAAGAAATATGGGAAGAGAATCATTAGAAGAGCACGACCTATATAACCGTCGGTTCAAAGACAATCATATCGAATTCTTCCATTTGTAATACAAGCTACGGAATGCATTCATTCACTCCTCAAAATGGTAACTCTTGCAATATGAATTTCTCGTTGTAAATCAAATATAAGAAAGATAAAAAGTAGGGACGGATGATCTTTGACCACTCCACATGAGTGTGACCTCGAAGATCTCGAATCCCGTCACGGAACCTTTCGACTTTAGCCCACGAAGGGATCGTCACTCAACATCAACCGCAATCAATCAATTAATCAATCGATCGATAAAAGGAAGAGTTTTTCAAGAAATTCCCGAAGAGAATCGTCGGAAGAACGCGATCCGAGCCAAGCTCTGCGTCGCGATCGCCTCGGTGGCAGTAGCATCGAATTTCTGCCATCTGTTCAGCGCCGGCGGTCAAGATTCACGGATGCGGTTGGCTCCCCGGCGTGCCACTTCATGGACGGACGAGATCGCTGCTGAGTCCCCATAGATTGCCCACTGTCCTTCCCTAAAGTCAACCCCGCCTCCCAAAGTCCAAACGTTCTCAGAAAAGGACAAGACAGCGAGAGGAGAGAGGGAGAGGGAGAGAAGCGCAGGGCGAGGGGCGGAGACGTGAGGCCCCATTTGCTAGCTTGCTTGCTCTGAAAACTTCGCCTTCCTGGTCAACGACTCCATTGCTTTACTAAAGAAAGTCCATCCTGTCTTTTCCTTCCCACTATTAATTTCCTCTACCCGCTGGGAGAATTCCCAAGGTCCAACTCGCGGAACGGACAAAAAAGGCTTCGAGCAACCGACCAGGACCGAAAGCGTTCATCCCATTGGCCTCCGATCACTCCGAGTTTCGCCAAGATATACTTTTTTTTTCCGGCGAAATCTGCCATCTTCCTGTGATCGCCGACTCGAAGGCATGTCGGAAAGCGACGTCTCTTACTGGTACTCTTTCTCTCTCTCTCTCTCTCTCTCTCTCTCTCTCTCTGTGGCTGCGGTGCGTTACTAGACTCTTGGACGCTTTGCACAGGTACTGGGTTTCGTCTCAGTGCTTGTTTGTCTGTTTGATATGTTCCCTTTTTATCTGGGTCGTGGCTTTCTTGATGATTGAGTTCGTGGAAATGTTGCTCGTGATGGCGGCTTCGATGTTGAGGACGATGATAGGATTTTGTATGGTTGCTGCATTTGTCACGCGAGTTCGGGACAAGAACTTCGTGATAGGAATTAGGATTACATTCTTCTTTTCTTGTCTCCTTTCTATGTTGCCGTCTCCTTTTCAGAGATGTGAGGTTATTTGATCCAGTCAAATGCAACAAAGTCGAAGCTTACTCACTAAGGCTCAAAATCGTCAGCCTTTTCTGGTTGATCGATCTTGCTGGGCCAAGTTTGTGCGACTGATTTTGGTTTTTCAAGAGATTCTAATTTTCTTTTTTTAGACTTTGGATTGGGGATTGGAGGCATGTAGAATGGTGCTCATGCATTGTTCTTTCACTGGCTTCTAAATGACCCAGTTCCTTGTTTTCCTTTAAGGGAAAGAAAAAAGGAAAGAAAGTGCTTTTTTACTGGCGAAGGTATAGATTTGTCAGACCGTGCTCATTGAAGGAAATAGATATTTCCGAGCTCCGGTAAGTTCGGTTGGCCATGTGTACGATTGCTATGATTTGTGGTGATGTTTTACGAATAACCGATTACTATGATTTGTCGCGATTTTATCCGTCCGTTGCTTCCATTTCATTTAACCATGAAAACGTGGAGGCTCAGAGTTGGCGAACAATGTTTCAGCAAAGCAAAACAATCCCTCATGCAGCTTAGCAGTGACTAGTTGTGGTTTCATTTGCCGCAACATCATTAATTACGGGGCCAAGTTTTCGCATCCTCAATTGTGGAATCTTAAGCTTCCTTAATAAATCTAAGTTCCCTCTGGTCTTTTTACTGTTTTTGACAGCGGTTGTTTTAGGCACCCAAATTCTGTTAGATTCTCATCTTATAGCTCTTACATGGTCCTATTTCTTGACTAAACTGTACATTTCAGTTACTTAAACATGGGCATACATCTGCATTTCCAACTTGTGCTTCTAGTTGCATGGTTTCTCTTTTCTGGACTAGTACGGAACTATGCAGTGACAAAGTACCAATATAAGCAGTTGCTGGGGGCTAGATTGTGCCACACAATAACTCATTAGCATTGTTTGGTTACTCCTGTATATCTACCTGCATATAAACCTCTAGTACTTTTTTATAATTATAATTCAATTGATGCAGCACACAAGTCAATTGTTAATTACTTCTATGCCAATTCTTGGGTAAAATTGACGTTCTTCCTTTGCCTTGTAGCTGTGGTTCCTGTGGATATCCTCTGAACTTGGCATCTTCCAATCAAATTACTGCTGGAGTGGGTTCAGAATATGATAAGGACTTGAAGAAAGGTTTTGCTACCTTTCTTTCTATAGATGTCAGCCGATTCACCCAGGTGGATGAAGTCACATGTTTTCCAGTTTATTGGGGTCGTAGCCACTTAAAGACAAAACTTCTCTGCCGTAAGTGCGGTGCCCACATTGGTTTTGGTTATAGGGAGTCACCAGTTCTTTGTGGTTTGCATTCACCCAATTCTTGTAGATCCTCTTACATTAAGTTCACCATGAAGATTCTAGCTATACAGCCTTCAGGGAACTGTTAATTCTTTGACAATAAATCCTTTAGGAAGTTACTCTAACCTTCATTGACCAAGTTGCATATGATTGCTTTACCCATATAGCCATACTTCATTTGGTTGCAGAGTTGAAATCACATTGGTGGCTCAGGACAAGAATACCGACTATTCATCCTGACAACTTGATTTATTATTTGCCCTTTAGAGTGTCATTTGTTTTAGAACGTTCTCAATTCTCATGATTAGTTCTTCAAATCACTCTGTTGCTTACCCTTCTTGTCTCTGTAGAGTCTTTTTGCCCCCCTATATCTGGCTGCAAGAAATATGCCAGTTGCCACCACAGGTGCAAATCTGTAAACTCTCTTTGCTGACTGTTGCTCAAGAACTATCTATTTCCGCTGGCTGCTGGTTACCCGTATTCAGCAGTTGTTCTACGACTGCAACGTTAGTAATGGCGGATGATGGCATGAGATCTCCTTCGAAAGAACGGTTCTGGATTCGCCAGCTATTTTAGCTATCTCATGGATGCAACTGCTTTTCACATTGGAGGTTTCCAAAACTTCACTAACTTTGCCAAGCTTGTTCCAATTTGGAGAAACACTTTTGAGGTTCTAACTGAAGCTAGTGATCAACAGTAAAAGTTGAGGCTTGTTACGTCATAGAGAAAAGAGAGCTTAAGTTAATAAAGAAAATGGAATGTATAACATTTGCAATGCTTTTGTGACAGGCGGTATCGCTGTAATTTGGAAATTTTCTGTTTTTTTGTAAAAGCAGTTCTTTCTTGATCTCTGTCCTGTTCAATATATTCCTTCTAACAAATGCTTGAGAGTTGCACCTCGCACTGCTTTAGTATGGATTTTTGGGCAACTTTTTTTATGCTGCTTCTCCTTAATTCAGGCAACTCTTCTGTCGCAACTTGCAAGGAGGGTCAACTAGTTTTACTTGGACTTACCACGGTTTGTATGGTGATTCTGGAAATAGAGGCACTGCACTCGAACTAAGTTCCCTGCAGCGTCAACTGCCTAGGATTTGGTGAACTCTCATAAGTGATTTTTAAGATCTTCAGTCTTTGTGATTGAAGATCTTTTGCTTTTGTCTAAAGAAAGGACAAGAAACCAATCGTGGC
This sequence comes from Melaleuca quinquenervia, assembly GCA_030064385.1. Taxonomy (NCBI): domain Eukaryota; kingdom Viridiplantae; phylum Streptophyta; class Magnoliopsida; order Myrtales; family Myrtaceae; genus Melaleuca; species Melaleuca quinquenervia. Next base: position 3,257,261 of record CM057728.1, on the reverse strand, counting down.
TGGTTTTGTTGGGCTGTTGTCCATCTCATTAATGGAGTTGCTGGTCGCAGGTCGTGGTTGCTCTGATGTCAACTATCATGCCTTATGCAATTCATTTAGTCATTAACATTTTAGGTAATCAGAACAAGATATTCCCATCTTAAGGGCCTGCAATGGCATGGAGGCCTATTAGCTCAGTTGGTTAGAGCGTCGTGCTAATAACGCGAAGGTCGCAGGTTCGAGACCTGCATGGGCCAAATGTATCCGTTCTCTTTTATCTCTCTGTTTTTTCCCTTTGAAATTGGGTCTTGAGCTATTTATCAATATGAACTCTTCCCTTTTTTTAAATTCTTCGTTCAGCTACTGCGGAGATAAATCTGGTGGATTATCAAAGACCAATTGGCAATTTGCTGATCTTCAGTATCGCAAAGACATACATCAAGAGAAGATACAGAATACAATAACCCTTGATGCAGAGTGTATTTCGCAAGATTTCATCTTGTGAAGCTGATATATATTCTTAAGAAACTTCAAATCTTTTGGCTATAACAATTTGCGGCCACACGCATTTGACTTAAAGTAATAGGAATCCTAAATGAAATATATTAGGTTTGGTGATATGGATTCTGACACAGGACAACGTCACGCATGCGGTGACTAGTGTAGTCTCATTGTCATCGTTGGATGACCAACCTAGCAATTCCCTGAATGCAAACTAACCTGGTTTAGTTATGTTCTGGATGCAAACTTGATATATTCATTGTTTTACATTGTCCCGAAAGAATCCGGTTGTTTAAATTCTAAGCACCGTGAACTTCATCCCCACCTTCTCTCTCTCTCTCTCTGTACTTATATCAATTGAGTATGATGAAGTCAATTGAATGGGAGGAGGGAAGAAGAAACTGAATTGGCCCAACACCAGTAAATTCCTTAGTGCAGCAAGATTACTCTACCGCCCGGAATAGACTTGACACCTAATTTCGACAAAAATTTTCATTGATGGCTGGATTAGGTGTTACGGATTAAGCGGTCAGAGCTATCCAGAGCACTGTAAGCTAAAAAAAAGACAGGATTTTTCTTCCAACGATTGACAAGAACAGCAGGAGGTCCCATGGGAAGAAACTTTTGTTAAGTCAGTACCTTGGTGGGACAATATTATCTTTATCCCAGATGCTGTTTATCAATCGCCTGGCTTAATTTGCATGCCACCGCATTTAATGGCAATTAAACCAACGGCCATATGTATGTTTTTATTTATTCGAGCCTGAGCATAAAAAAGAAAAAAAAAAGGGAAAAAGTCTGGGGAAGTTAAATTAGTTATTAAAAGGGAGAGGGGAGATTGAAAAGAAAAAACAAGAAATTTGCTTTTCTTAGAAGCCAAAGAAAAACAACTGGAAAGCAATTTCCTCTTCTTTTTTTATTTTTATTTTCCCCAAAAGGGACAGCCACTCTGAGCTTTTCTTGTCCCATGTGTATGACCCCTCCAAAAACCAGACCCTCTCTCTCTCTCTCTCTCTCCATGGCTTTTGGACTTGCTTTGACTCTTGCATAGTGCTATCGCTGTAGCAACTGCTCTCTCTCTCTCCTTCTCTCTGGAGTTAGGGTTGGTAGTGGCGTGGGAGCTTTGGTCCCGCAGGGAAAGTAATGCTCGTGCCCTTTCTTCAATCCCACCCGTGAAATCACATCAATGATCAAATAGCATAAAGAATCGAAAAGGGTTCGTTTTCTTTTTCTCAAATCTCTCCCTTGAATCGCATTTTTCTTCAGTTCTTTCCTGGCAATGCTCCGGGGAGCCTTGGGCCTAGATCTACTGTACCAGGCGTTGCCCGTACGTGCTCTTCTTTCTTGTACCTGCATTGCGAGCGCGAGTGGTTGTACGGCTAGATTTGGGTTTCAAGAACGCTGCTTTCTTGGCTAAAGATGCGTGCATTGACTCGGCATTGTTGGTTTTGTATTCCAGGGATAATAGACAGGTAGGTTTGGGGCTATTTTGGCGATGGAGAGTTCGCAGTCGTCGAATCGTTTTCGGAGAATTCCGCGCCAGCCCAACAACGGCGCCACCTCTGCTCATTTTAAGTTGGACCCATTGGTTAGTTTTTTCTGCTTCTTGATCATTATGCATATTGAAGTGTTGACTGTCAGAAATTTTGGCACCTTCTGGGGCATACTTGAGAAAGAACTCCGGGAAAGACAAAAAAAAAAAAAGCAGTTCATGTAGATGTGTCGTGGTCAAGAGATGTTCCCCACGACTTGCTGGTTTTGACAAACTTGGTGCCACATTGCAGTTTTAATGGGAATGGCCAGTTGTGCTACTGTGAATTATTCTTGTTCACTTGCAAAATGTAGTTGGCAGAACTCTTAGTGCAATATCTTACTGAAAGCTATCGCAAGATGTCCTATCGAAAGCCGTGGTATGCATGGATGCTGCCAAAAGTGTTTATGATTGGTCAGCAGCTTGCTCTCTCTGAGAATGCTTTTGCAAAGGGTTCCCAGGAAAGGGTTTCACGTGAAATTCTCATGACTTGAGGAATAAAAAGAGCCTTCTCTAGGATGACATGTTGTGAATTGAAGGGCATCACAACGAATAGTCTTTCTTAAAGATGGTCTGCTTATCTAAATGTGTAAAAATGTCATGTGCATGATGTGGAAGAGGAAGCATGTAAATGTTCTCTTAGTTGCTTTGCCCCATGAATATTCGCTTTATTATGGAAAGTCCTGTATGAATCTGGCTAGATGCCATTAAACTTTTCAATTATTTTAATATCTTGAATCTCAGTATTTCGCTTCCTACCTAGTAATTTTTCTTCTGCATGTGTGGTGCATGGCCCCTGAACTACAATCAACTATTAGTTGGAAATATCTTTTGAGTGTCTTGTACATTTGTAATAGATGTCTTTATTCTATAATCTACGACGAACGAGCTACTAATCTTGTTCTTTTTCTCATCGTCTATGGATGCCTGTCACTTCCCTTGAGAATTGTTTGGAGTTCACATCTCTTAGAGTCCTTCAGGCTTCCCTCCTGTCTACATTTGGCTGGAAACAACTTTTTTGATTGTTGATCAGATTTCAAGAGTGTTCACATCAAATTTTCATTTTCTCATCAATGAACCTTTCATGTGCAGTGAGTTTTAGCTGGTTTCATCCTTTCTCATTTTTAGGAGATGACTAGTTCACAGATTGACACTGTACTAATCTCAGTTGTTTGATGGAACTGACATCATTTTGCCTTTCTGAAGGCCTATGAAGATATCATTTTCTTTTGAGATTGTCTGAAGTGTCTTTTCTGTTCATCTCTACTTCTAGAGTGAGCATGGTGTCGGTTATTTTTCTGCCATCATAAGTATTTAAAATTTGCTTACATGCAATAATTGATGCTGAATGGTAAATGCATAACTCGGAGAATTTGAGGGCTTTCCTAACAAATTCTTCTTGTTTATCTCAGCTTGATGAAAATCTGGAGCAATGGCCGCATTTAGGTGAACTTGTCCATTGCTATAGAACTGAGTGGGTTAAAGATGATAGCAAGTATGGGCACTATGAAAGTGTCAGTCCAGTTCATCTTCAAAATCAAGTATTTGAAGGACCTGACACTGATTTTGAGACAGGTAATATTAGCACACAGATGTATGGCTCATTTTTTGATAATAGCTAAAATAAATTTGGTGGAAAGGAAAGAAAAGTGGTTTAAATCTGTTTACATCTTAAGAGCAATCTGATTTTTGGTGGGTCTGTTTGGTACATGCAATGGAGGAATGTATTAATCAACTTGCTATAGTTGTGTGGCCTCCTACACTTTGGCCTGTGTTAAGTGGCTTGTTGTGGTGAGGAAACTTAATCCTCTGATTCTCTGAACCCTACCTATCAGTTTGTCTTAACTAGTGGCATTATTTATGTCATGGTAATGTAGAAGTGACTATAATTATTTATCCTATTTGATGGAGAAAGACTTTCTTATCAATTGTTTCTCTTCCTGTCACCTAAAGTCATTTGTTTATTAATGAATTTCCTTTTCATTGATCTACAGAGATGCGTCTTGCCAGTGCCAGGCAAGCAAAAGTAGATGACGCTACTGATGATGACATCCCTAGTACTTCGGGAAGGCAATTTGCAGAGGCTACATCCTCTGACTCTAAGGTTGCAATTTTTGTAGGCTTGCTTAGTGAGTTTATACTTTCATCTATCTGTAGTGCAAGTTATTTTTCCTCTCATGTAGTAATAGTGATCACTATTTACAGTAAGAGAGGTAATTTTTAGGCTGCAAAGCTGCTGTGGATCGGTCTGTTTACTTTTTAGTCACTTGACAAATTTGATCTGCTTTGTGTTTCTGTTAAAAGTTTTACAGTTCTTGGTTTTAGTAGCACACTACCATATGGTTCAATCTTTTTATTTTACCTTAGTAAATGACGAGGTTTAGCTGTTTATGTATGTGCATACAGCATTTTGGTCTATCTCCACTGCCTGCTTATGAGCCAGCGTTCGATTGGCAAAATGAGAGGTCAATGATATATGGCCAGAGAATTCCGGATTCTCAGATCTCCCAGCACGGCAGGTTATCTACAAGCATTGAAGATTTTCATCATTGCTTTGTATTTCATATTTCAGTTCAGTTTAATTTTCCTTTCTTTTGTTCTAACTCTCATCCGTATCTTTTTCCCTTGGTTTACAGTGGATTAAAGATCTCAGTGAAAGTGTTATCTCTCTCGTTTCAAGCTGGATTAGTTGGTATGTGATGGACTGTAGTTTGGCTTTACGTATAAGAGCTGCCTTCTGAATTCTTAAGTCACCTAAGTGTTTTCCTAATGACCTTCTTGTCTGGGAATCTTTTCCCACAATTTCCATTTTTAATAGAGCCTTTTCACGGTACAATATGCCTGTACAATAGGGAGAGGAGAGAAAAGTTGTCAGAAGACTTTTATTTTCGAGTGCTACCAACTGAGACACAGGATGTAAGTGAATCAGTTTTCCTTTTGTTTTCATATTATCTGGCTAAGGTCGATGATTGACATCCTTCCACTAATGAAGTCGTGTTTGGATATCATTATCAGAGCAAAATGTCAAATGAGCCACGTGGAATCTTCTATCTGGATGCGCCATCAGCATCGGTTTGTTTGTTAATCCAGCTGGAGAAACCTGCCACTGAAGAAGGCGGAGTTACTTCATCCGTTTATTCACGCAAGGAGCCTGTATTGTTTCGACACCCTAATATTTTTTCTACGATTCAACATTCCAACAGTGATGGATGAATAATCTTTTCACACTTGAGATTTATATATTTTCTTTAAATGAATTTGAATATTATGGTAGCATCTTACTGCCTAACAACCTCCTTTTGTATCAAAAAGAGGTCCAAATGGCGTCGTGCTTATTTTGAACTATAATCTGATTGTTTGGTTTCTCAGTTGCATGTTTCTGTACAATTTCTTCTTCTAGGCAAATGTTAACTAAGGATTCCATCAATGACTCCCTGTTTAGACTGTCAACTTTAGAAATGAGTAGATGCCAACTCCTCGAACACCTTTGCTTTGTGTCCCTGCTAGCAACTATTTACCTGAACATTTCCTTGTACTGTCATCATACAGGGAGAAGTGAAGACAGGTTCTTAGTACCTTTTTTTTTTCTTTTATCAACCTTGTAATTTTGAAACATTTTTTAATGAGTTATGCTAGATTGAGTTTGATAACTTGAGAATTATACCATGCTTGCACCAACCTTCTGCTATACTTCATTCATGAGCTGAGATATGCCGTTTCCAGTTACTTGAAGACTGACCTTTATAATGCAATGAACATCCTTACCCTTGCGGCAAGACTTCTCTCAAATATGAAATTGTAAAGTGAAAAATAGATTACACCAAGCAGATTGTCTATTTCTATTTTTTTTTCTGATGTTGAAGAAATTTGAAATTTGAGAGATTGAAGTAAATTCACTCAAAGTCGGCTTAGTATACGTGATTAATTCCTTGTAGTTTTTGGGAGCTACTTGTTTCTTAATGATCCACCCTGTAGATAGTCTTGTAATTGGGTCCACATCCTCGCTGGTCTTTTGCGAACTTCCTTTGGGTGATGAAAAGAGGTCCATTACTTCTTCTGTTGTTAATATGTTGAGTTTTCTGGATGTACAAAAAATGAAAAAGTAGAAACAAACATGTTGCATACTAGTATCTCATCCATCAAAACCATGAAGCTGCCTGTATTGGACACATTAATGGCTGGATAGTAGGGAAATAGGATGTTAGTTGATCTCTGTATGGATAGGAACTGGAGTTTAGAAAAGGCCAATTTCAAACTCTGCCGTTTACTAGATTGTTGTTCTCTCGGCCATCTATGTAAATCTCCTGAATGACCTGATTACAAGGCTTTCTTTGATCTCTCGTAGTTAGTTTTACAGGGAGGTTGCACTTTTTGGTGTTTCAAGTTAAATTTTAGTTAGTTGTTAAACAGAATCCTTTGAATCAGGTGTCATGCTATCTCAATTATATTTGCAGGCGCACTTGACTGAGAGAGAGAGGCAGAAATTGCAGGTGTGGTCCCGAATCATGCCGTACAGAGAGTCCTTTGCCTGGGCTATTGTTCCATTATTCGATAACAACATTGCTGCGGCTTCTGGTGGTTCTGCTTCTCCTAGTAGCCCTCTTGCTCCTAGCATTTCTGGGTCCAACTCCCATGATGGTGGAGTGGAACCTGTTTCGAAGATCACATTACATGGGAAGCTGGGTTATTCAAGTGCAAGCTCAGTTGTGGTTGAAATATCAAACTTAAACAAAGTTAAAGAAAGCTACACCGAGGATTCACTTCAGGTATAGCATGAGCGTGTTTCTTAGATCAACCATTTCCCCTTTGTGTTTGCTTATGTTTCTATTGGAACCATGGGCTTATTTTATATCCACACACACACACACAGACACATCCCTTAAATGGTTCGTATATTGTTTCTACAAGCAAAGGAAATGTAATAAAGAATGTCATTCTCCAAAATAAACCTGTTAGCTCTTCATAATGATTAGGAACTTTTAAACTTCGAGTTTTATTATTTCCTTCGTTAATTTTACTTTAGTCATCTTTCTGTCAACTCTTCCTATTATAGTTTATGAAAACCATATACCTTTTATTAGGCATTTGATCTGTCTCTTGTATTAACTCGTACTTTTATAAAGAACGAGTGGGTATTAAGTATTCTTTTGTTGCTCAAACTTAGGGAACTGTTGAAGTACTGATGCAGTTACAAGAAACTCCAACTTGAACGATTGTGAATGATATGGCGTTTCAGATTAATATATTTTTGAGGTTGCGTTGCCCGACTTCTTTTCGGAATGACCCAATATAACTAGATTAATCTTGTAGAAAATTAAATTTGATTTTTATCACCTTTCTATCCAGCCTCTCTTGGCAAGATGGATGGCCTTGTTATGTTTTCGTTCTATTTCATTCTATGAGAAAGATTTAGTCAATTTGTGTTATTATTTACTTTCTAGTCGGAAAGTTCTGTTAGAGTTTCTTGGTTCAGATAACAGGCTCTTCCTTGCAATTTCAAATTAATTCTGTTGAAGGCATTGCCTGGTGAAGAAGAATGTAGATCTAGCTCTCATTTTATTCTGTGGGTGGTTGGGAGCAGGGTCTGAATTTTAAGATTTAAATTTAGTTCCATTGAACTTTGGAAGCTTTGGAAATATGACAGTCATCTGGCGTTAATTTTAAGATGTAGGAAGGGGCAGGTTTTATTTGGATTCTCTTTGAAACCTAGCTCCAGGGGGTAGAAAAGGATATGAGTGAACAAATTATTTTATCAGCACAAGTATTTATTCCACTTATATTGTTGTTTGTCTGTGGTTTTCTTTATTTTGTAGGATCCAAAGCGCAAGGTTCATAAACCTGTGAGAGGTGTTTTGAAACTTGAAATTGAAAAACATCAGACTGGTCACGTGGATTTGGAGAATGCATCAGAAAATGGTAGCATGACCAATGATTCTGTTGATCCAGGCGATACTATTGCTGCTTCTGCTTTTTCAAAATGTCCCAGTAATGGTTCTGATGGGAGCCAAAGTAGCAATACCAAATGGCATTCTATTGATGGAAAAGAAGCCTCAGACAATAGATTGAACAGCCAAGGAAATTCAGATTTGAATGCTGATGATGTAAGTAATATAGCCCATTGTTCTTTCAATGAGGACATAATTATGGCTAGGGAAGAAAAATAAAGAGCTACGTGATTTTATAATAGTTAGTTTTAGGAATTAACCTCTGAACTTTTGTAGGTGCATAATGTACGTTCGTATGAAAACTGGATTTGCTGTGACGCTGTGGACCAATTAATAGTTGGGTTGGAGGGAGTATTAATTGAGTATCTATATTTCTCTGAATTAGTTGATTTGATTGCATAACTTCAATGGGCTCAGTGCTAGGGCTCTCTCTGCCATTGGGCACCTACTTCTTTGATAAGTTAAAAATCAGTGTTATTGAAAAGGTTACATCACAAACAGAAGCATCAAAGAGAAAAGCCTTAGGTTCTGGGAAATATTCAAAATGACAGAGCATCATGTGTCTAAAGACATGATGGTCTCAAAAAAGCTGTTAGAAAAAAAGGAGAATGTGGAAATTCACTATTATATCTTGTCATGGGATTAGAGTGATAAAAAACAAAATTGACAGAATGTGTTTGCATTAAAATGTTCCACTAATATTTCCCGGGCCAAATCGTGTGCATGCTTGAGGGTTATTAACTAGTGGCTTGCATTGTCTTGTGGATAATCCATTGATCCCCTTTCATTGTGCTCAAATGAACTGTTATGGTTTGTATGCAGCAGCTGAATTGAATGCTTGCTAGTATTGGTGGGATAGTTGACATATAATAAATTTTCCACTGGAATAAATCCTTCGAACTACTTATGCTGTGTTTTTTTTTTTGTTGCCATGCTTGCAACACCTAAATGTTTTTGTTGAACTTCTTTCTCTTGTAGTAGAGAAAATATTTAAAGCAAGAAAAAATGAAAAATGTTTGGAGGCTTGAGTGGGTTGTGTTTGGGGGTAGTGGGGGTGATTATATAAGAGGTACAAAATGAAGTTGGTTAGACCTAATCTAGGTTGTGCTTTGATCTATACTTCTGTTTTTGGTGAGTAACTGCACTTTCGCATTTTTGCTGATTGTAGATCATTGCGTGCCCATAAAAGCTACCTAACAGCATTTTCATCTTGAAGATATTCTCACTAATTTTCGTGCACTTACTTTTTTATGCGCTTCATGAGAATGTTGATTATTTTCCAGTTCCAAGCCTTCGACTTCCGCACCACAACAAGGAATGAGCCTTTCCTGCAACTTTTTCATTCTCTTTATATATATCCCCTAACAGTGGCTTTGAGTCGGAAGAGGAACGTGTTTATACGGGTTGAACTTAGAAAGGATGATGCTGATGTGCGCAGACAACCTCTGGAGGTAAATCAAGGACAACACATTGTCAGTTTTTACAATTTTGTCGATAATATTTCTTGTGAATGATTTACTTACAGGTCGGCACCCCCTTAGTGCCTATGGCTGGAATTATCTATTGCCCTATGAATTTTTTTCCTCAATTTTATGAATTATCTCATAGGCACTGTATCCAAGGGAGCCAGGTGTATCACTGCAGAAGTGGGTCCATACGCAAGTTGCTGTTGGAGCTAGGGCAGCTTGTTATCATGACGAAGTTAAACTTCTTCTTCCTGCCATTTGGACCCCGCTTCATCACCTATTATTCACTTTCTTCCACATTGATCTTCAAACAAAGCTTGAAGCTCCAAAGCCGGTAATTGTTCCTTTTAGATGTATATTCCTTTTGCTGAATAATCTCTTATTATGCGACTTCGGTTTCTTAACTTTCTTGTGCTCCATACCTAATTTTACCTGGCTATTTCCATTTTCTCATTTTCATTGCATTAATGTGATCTTTCTTTTCCCATTTGATTGAGTTCCAGATGGTGATCGGTTATGCAGCACTTTCACTGTCTACACATGCTCAGTAAGTACATGCATATGACCCTGTGTTCTGTTCCTTATGCGTACAAATGGAAATAATGGTTCAACCATTGTACATGTTTTGGACCTTCTTCAACCTTCATTGGAGTTCATCATGATGTGCATTTAAAAACAAGTGTCAATGCCTTCTGTCGTGGTGGAGTATTTACAAAAGGTTCTTTACCTGTAACATGATAAAATGGCATGATTATTCTGCCAATTAAGAAGCTTGTTTACATCTGTTTACCTTTGTTTTCTGTGTTAGTTGAATCTTGTTGTCTTAATTTGCAGTCCTTTTGATATAAGTGGTTGCCCTAGACCTTTAACAGGCGTGGTTTTGCTCAGGTTGCGATCTGAAATTTCTTTGCCAATCATGAGAGAGCTAGTTCCACATTATCTTCAGGATGCTGGAAAGGTACAAGTTGGGTCAGTCAGCAGAATACCACCTGTACTATTTGTTATTTTCCATGTTGATAATGCTTAATCTCGGTGGTCTGTGCTGTTTCATTCTAGTTGCTTCTGGGTTTCTTGCATTGTCAATATCTCAACTTTTAGTTAATATTTATTTTCTCTTATGGGTCGAACTGGAGCAAGTCAGATGCCTTTACTGATGGCACTTGCGAGCAGATTTATGTCTGGCGCTGAAGTTCTTAATGACATTTAACCACTCAAACCAAATGACAAAGAGGGTATATATGCGTATGCATGCATGGATGCAAGCACACACATGGATATATATGTTGTCAGGTTTCTATGCTTGGGTATCCTGAAACTGAGAGGCTTTCTTAAAAACCATTAGTCTTATTAGTCCATAGAGCACAATGATTACTGGTAAGGAGATTTTTCAAATTTATTGTTAGATTTCTTGTAGAAAAATGGATATGATTTGGCTAATAGGTTTTGACTTGTCCTTGCATTAAATTTGCTAAATAGGAAATGTGCTTCTCTTTTGCAGGAGAGGTTGGACTACTTGGAAGATGGGAAAAATGTGTTTAGATTGCGCTTAAGACTCTGCTCATCTTTGCACCCTATTAATGAGCGAGTTAGGGATTTTTTTCTTGAATATGATAGACACACACTGCGGACAAGCCCACCCTGGGGTTCTGAACTTCTGGAGGTACTATTTTAATAGATGGTATCTTTCAATAAGCAGTTGGCCTCTTCTTTATGCCTGATATGTCTTCTGCACGAGTGTAAATGCACCCTTGACTTCGGCATTATTTAGTCCTGTTTTCATATTTGAAGAAATTTCAGTATCTCTGTGGATTTTCTTCTAAATTGCTTTGGATGATGCTTTGTTATGATTTTGCCTGTTTTAATCTCATTGCAAATGTTCTTTTGCAGGCTATTAACAGTTTAAAGAATGTCGATTCTACTGCTTTACTCCAGTTCCTTCACCCAATCTTGAATATGCTACTACATCTTATAGGCAATGGTGGAGAAACCCTCCAGGTCTTAAAATAAATCCACTCTCTGATCTTTCTCTTTTACTTTTAAGGAAGAAGACATTTACTGGAAAAAATGGAGATACATCTTAGAATGCAGATCTTTTAAAATAAAAGGACCATTCGAAGCAAAAGAAAAATAATGAGGAGCTGTAAAAATGAGTCACCCTAAAGGAAGTACTCAAAAGGGCTCTCGTTTTGTCACCAATTGCCGTATTGTTTTTTCTTTTCTTCTTTTTTTATGGGCTACCCTTGGGGTTTTTTCTTTATCCTTCAATAACTAGCAGTATCATGATTGACTGGTGCATAATGCATATAGCTTGATGTTCATTCTACTTTCACTCCATTTTTATGGTTTGCGACCTCATATTTTACTTGTTATGTTCAGGTTGCGGCTTTCAGAGCTGTGGTGAATATTCTGACTAGGTTTGCTCTTAACTTTTGATGCTTAATGTATTGAATAGTACACATACCTTTTGTTTATGCTGAACATGAATATTAAGCCTTTTATGTCTGAAATTTGTTGATGGTGCATGCTTATCTCTAAATGGAGTTTTGATAAATGCTGTATGTGGATTCATTGCCATGTGAAAAAGGAGTTAAGAAATATATTGCAAAGAACCAATCGTTTTCTTGTACATCAAACTGCCTTTTCACCTTTTACAATTAATTCATTCTCTTGACATTGTATTGTATGGTCTTTAAACTGTTGTCATCACATCTAGCCCCTTGGCATTTGATAATCTGTGGAATTTTTTATCATAGGGCGCAACAGGAGTCTGTGGATGACAGTGAAAGAAATCGTTTTCTTGTTAACTATGTTGATTATGCTTTTGATGACTTTGGGGGACGTCAACCACCAGTATATCCTGGTCTTTCTGCTGTTTGGGGCAGCTTAGCTCGAAGCAAGGTAAAAGCTTGCTGGTTGGTTTCTGTTGTGGCTGTTAAACTATAAGCACAGTGTGATGGATTATACTCAGTTTTTGGGTACCACATATGTATAGCGTGTTGATTAAGTTATCTCTTTAATTCATTCACTATTTCAGTGATTGCTTGCCGACACAAGACATCATTTCTTAGTTGCACTGAAGTGCCTTAGTTCTTAATTTCGTGTTTTCCAGGATTTTCTTGTGCTTCATTTCATTCAAAGAGCTGCTATTTCTCCCTATATTTTCATAAAGCTGCTTGGAGAAGTTTTATTTATATTTTAATTTCTTACCTTTTCTAATGTGCCAAAGATTACTGAATTTGAAATCCTTCCATTTCTGTCACAGCAAATTAATGACATTGGTGTGGTCTTAGCTTTGATCGGTGAGATTAATTTTCCTTGTTATCGATTGTCACTGAAGAGCAGACTAATAATAGTTAATTTAGCTATCCTGGTTGAGTGAATCAGGTACCAAACAGCAATATCGATGAGAGAGAAAATGCTTGCTAGTTAGTGTACAATACCTTTTGCAAGTGGAAAAACACACTGCATGGCTGCTGCACTGTGCTGTGGGACATCAATGTAAAGCTAATGCTATGCTACTCCTGATCCCTTTTTTTAGGCTAAAGGCTACCGTGTCGGACCGGTCTATGATGACGTATTGGCTATGGCTTGGTTTTTCCTTGAACTGATTGTCAAGTCAATGGCCTTGGAGCAGACTCGACTTTTCTATAACGATCTTTCACTAGGTAGGTTTCAAAGAGTCAGGACATTGTCTTTGCATATTCATTAAGTTTGTAAATGTCTGAAGAGAAAAGGTCTGCTCATGTCAAAATCTTAAGTGGAAATTTTTTATTGTTCTGATGCTGATTAAAAGGTTTATGCTAAGTTTTTCTCTGCTTCTGTTTTTGAAACAATTGCAATACTTAATTTTAGGTCTGTAAACATGTGCTCTTGTTCAATAGTGCAGTCATTTCGCCATCTAATTTGCATTCTGAACATTGCACGATCCTTAAGTAGTCTTCTCTTCCTTTATTTTGCAGGTGAAGATATTCCACCTCTGCAGCTGAAAGAAGGTGTATTTAAATGCATATTGCAGTTGTATGATTGCCTTCTAACAGAAGTCCATGAGCGTTGTAAGAAGGGATTAAGCTTGGCAAAGCGGTTGAATAGTAGCTTGGCTTTTTTCTGTTATGATCTCTTATCAGTGATTGAACCACGCCAAGTTTTTGAACTAGTACGCTTTCCTTTTCCGTTTAATCTTTGATTATCTCAAATTGAATTTACTAGTTTGGATTTGACTCTTTGTTGTTAGAGAGATCCTGACTTAGAGCAATAATATCTGCTTTTTTCATAGCAAACTGGATTTGCACATCTTAGGAATGTATAGCTTATGTTGAAGTGATTAACTTAGTGATAATTTCACATATGGCTAGGAGGAATTTAAATGTGTTTTTCGTGTCAATTACAGTTCCTTGTTCAGTTGTGTACTTACTTCTCATTCATCTGCTACAGGTGTCCTTGTACCTGGACAAATTTTCTGGAGTATGTCAGTCAGTTCTTCATGATTGCAAGCTCACATTCTTGCAGATTATATGTGACCATGATCTTTTTGTGGAAATGCCTGGAAGAGACCCTTCAGATAGGTAACTGTATGAATGCCGGGAATGAGATTTGCCTTATCTAACTCTGCAAATGCAACACAAACTGCACATCAACTGGCACCCACCACTTTGGATCCTCTATACAGACTATCTAGTTTGTTGGAAAATGTGGTGGAGCAGTTTGCAACATGGTTCCACTTGATAACCTTTTGATTACATTTAGTTTTAGGAGATGTCTTGTATGCCCTTGAGCAATCATCATTTGCCAGTCTTTCCCTATGAAGTTTTACTAAGTTTTTCTTGAAAAACTGGTCCTTATAACTGCTTCATACTTTCTTTCCTGGCCTCAACATATATTGTGACTTACACTGCATGCTGCTGGTCTTAGTCTCCTTGGATTCTCCAGAAATATATTGGATTTAGAAGATCTTATCCATATGTACATGCTGCAGGAACTACCTTTCATCTGTCTTGATACAAGAGATTTTCCTCAGCTGGGATCATGATGATTTGTCTCAGCGTGCAAAGGTTGGGTACTGTGCTAATGATTGGAACCAACTTATGCTTAAATTTGAGTTGGTTTCTGAGTATTTTTCCCATTATATGCTATCATAGGTTGCAAAGTTGGCAAACATGCTTCTTTCTTCTGTATGTTGACCTTGATCAAACAATTTCTGCAGGCAGCTAGAATATTAGTCATCCTTCTATGCAAGCATGAGTTTGATGCTCGATACCAGAGGCCTGAAGATAAACTCTACATTGCACAGCTATATTTCCCACTCATCGGACAGGTATCTTTCCCTATGATGATCCCAGACTGTCTACTAATTGGTCTTTCCACTGAATTTTGTTTTTTTTCAGTTCTCAATTTCACCTGCTTTCTTTCAGAGCAGATGAGGAGGAATTTGTTTTGATGCCCAGCTTTTAGGGGTTCTTCTTGTACACTTGAAAGTATCATATCTAGTATCCTTTCCTGCATTTCTCCCTGATCAAAATGCATACATGTCAAACGTCGGCCAGTTGAAAGATTAATTTTCATCTGTTCTTTTATAAGTGAAATTTCTGCTTTTCTGACTGTATTGTGACAACTACAAGTAGGGCATGCCTTCTTTTGATGCTGATAATTTATAGCATTAATTTTTGAGAAATCAGAATATAAGAGAAATGTCGATGTATCGATGTGCTGCATAATCTGTACTTTGTTACTGGGTCTAGAGAGTGCACTCTGTAGGTAGTATGACTAAAGGTGCAGAGTTTTATATTCACCATCTTAAGCAGATTTATTAAGTTGCTGAGTGGTTACACGGTATTATGACACTTATTTGTCTTTGTTTTTGGTAATGGTAAGAGATTGTATTAACTTTTGCCAAATTATCGACACGACAGAACTTTCACTCATGAAGACAAGATATGTCATTATGAGTGGAAGGATGAAACACTTATTTGTCAATGCATCTGAACAGGAAGATTACATAATTTTTTAAAGCTTGATGCATCAGGTTGATAATATTAACCTTGATTATAACATCTCCGATCATGGAAGATGTTCAAGAGGGACCTAGTAGCTTAAGCTTAATTAACTTTATATCACGATGTTTGATTTTTGTAATGGTAGAGCCTATGTTTTGTTTGTCTTGCTACCAAGAAATTACTTTTCTCCCCAGCCATTGCTTTAAAATTAGGCAATTATTGTGGCTATTTTGTGGTTGTACCTTTTGGGGCTTGAAAAAGAAATTGATAGTTGCAAATGCAACTCCAATCGTGGAGTTAGTACAATGCCACCTCAATCATCGTACCAATTTTATCATCATTTTATTTTATCTATCCACAATAAATGTGCTGACGGTCATGCAAATTGAACCTTCTTAAGTTCCCTGGTGTGACAACTATATGGATGATAGACTTGAATTTGTATAGTGAAAGCAAATTTTTCCTTCTTCAGATCTTGTGTTTCTTTCCAAACTTTCATGACATTGCAAAAAAAAAATTATGCTGAATAAACAAATCTAGCATAGTAAAAGCAACTTGAGGGGAACCTAGTTTCTTGCTTTGAAGCTCCTAGAATTTTCATGGTCTCAAATTGCAGTATTAGCCTTTATCCGTTTCTCTAAGTTCTAAAAGTTTCAAATTTGAATTTATTGCAGATCTTAGATGAAATGCCTGTCTTTTACAACCTGAATGCTGTGGAGAAGCGTGAAGTTCTGATTGTCATTTTGCAAATTGTACGCAACCTGGATGATGTGTCACTTGTCAAGGCATGGCAACTAAGCATTGCTCGGACCCGACTATTTTTCAAACTCATGGAAGAGTGCCTTACTCTCTTCGAGGTTCCAGTTCATTTTAAACATTCCAATTTCTTTCTGGCTTGACTTCTGATTTGCTCTTTCTCCCGTTATCTGTGCTAGTGGAATATCAGTTATAGATTTAACTCTTGTTCTTCATATTGAAATTCTTAAACACTTTTTTGTTTTATTGTTGACTGGTAACTGAGAAATTTGTTTCATTCTTTCTTTCTTTTTTTTTCGTTTATGAGTAAATTCATTGGAGGCATTTAGTTCTTTTAGTGGATGGATAGATGGCAAGATAAATTCCTCAGCTTATAGAGGTGCTTTACAAGACAGTGACTATAATGGTTCATTATCAGCTAGGTCCTTCACGAGAATTCTTCTTTTGGTTAGATTTACTTGGATGACTGAATAGTCTGGCGCTTTCCTCCTTGCTAGGAAAAGTAATTGCATTTATCGTGATTTGCAGCATAGAAAACCTTCTGATGGCATGCTCCTCGGCTGCAGTTCTCGCAGCCCCGCTGGGGATGGACCTGTCTCCCCAAAGTACTCTGAGAGACTTTCTCCTGCAATTAACACATATCTTTCAGAGGCATCAAGACAAGAAGTTAGAGTAAGTGAACTCTTGTAAAGCATTTGATTTGAGAGTATGGTAAATAGTTTTTTGTCTGCGGTTGTAATTCCTGATCTCATAGGCCATCCCTGTGATTTTTCTTTTTAATACTGGAAGCCATCCTTTGTGAATATTGGTTTCCACTCATAACCTTTCTGCTGCAATGTCTATATGCAGCCTCAGGGAACACCTGATTTATGGCAAAGAGTGAACTCCCAGCTGAGCTCCCCAAGTCAGCCGTATTCTTTGAGAGAAGCCCTAGCTCAGGCTCAGTCTTCAAGGATTGGAGCTTCAGCTCAAGCTCTTAGAGAATCTTTGCACCCAATATTGAGGCAGAAACTGGTATAGTGTTTACAGTATTCACGATGCTGCTGCTCTTGTTTTTCTTATTTGAAGAAATCTAGTTTGTATCATTTGATATTTCACTTAACTTAAAAAGACAGCTTATAATCTAGGAATTTACTACAGGAGCTTTGGGAAGAGAATTTAAGCGCAGCTATCAGTCTTCAAGTTCTGGAAATAACCGAGAAATTTTCCACAATGGCATCAACTCATAGCATCGCAACAGACTATGGGAAACTTGATTGCATAACCGCTATATTTATGAATTTCTTCTCTCGAAATCAACCTCTGGAGTTTTGGAAAGCTTTGTTACCTGTCTTCAGTAGTGTCTTTGATCTTCATGGAGCTACCCTTATATCCAGGGAGAACGATCGATTCTTAAAACAAGTTGCTTTTCATCTGCTGCGGCTAGCAGTTTTCAGAAATGATAGTATCCGGAAACGGGCTGTTGTTGGGCTTCAGATACTTGTTAAGGTGAGCTCTCTAGAATTAATATCATACTCTTCTCTGCCAGGAAGTACAACCAGATTCTTGATGGTATGCATTTCATAATCAATTTTGCAGAGTTCTTTCTATCACTTAATGCAATCTGCGAGGTTAAGGGTCATGCTGACTATCACAATATCAGAGTTGATGTCTGAGGTGCAAGTCACACAGATGAAATCTGATGGTACGCTAGAGGAGAGTGGTGAGGCACGGCGACTCAGAAAATCTTTGGAGGAGATGGCAGACGAAGGCAAGAGCGCTGGCATATTGAGGGAATGTGGTCTTTCTGAAAATACTCTCATGTCAATTCCAGAAAGAATGACAGAAAATCGGTGGTCCTGGTCGGAGGTCAAATATCTCTCTAATTGCCTTCTTTTGGCACTAGATGCAAGCCTTGAGCATGCTCTCTTGGTAAGTTATGATTGCATATGTGGTAGCATATCGGAATTATGACTTATGAGTGAGGTGAAAACCATATATACTGGTAACTTATCAGCCACTATTCATCAGATTGGATATAATTACAAATAGTTGGAGTAGTTCTGTCACCTGAGTCACCATTCTGGTTGGGGATAGTGAGTAATGTTATTGTTAAAATTGCTGTCTGTATTATATATTATCCAGTGAGCTTTCTGACCATAGACATCTTGGCTTTATCATTGATTACATGGTAATAAATTTTGGGCTTGTGTTAAGTTGGCTTGTCTCTGAATTTTGTCATTCAGGGACCTTCGATGAATATGGATAGATATGCTGCTGCAGAGAGTTATCACAAACTTGCTATGGCATTTGCCCCCGTCCCAGATCTTCACATTATGTGGTTGCTGCACTTGTGTGATGCACACCAGGAGATGCAGTCTTGGGCTGAAGCTGCACAATGTGCTGTGGCTGTTGCTGGTGTTGTAATGCAGGTACATACATCAAAACTATCAAATATTTGCAGTTTTTCTGTTTTTAATTTAAGCAAACGTGCTCATTTGAGCTTGATAGTTGGATTCTGTATGCTGCCATGAAAGTGGTTCCTCTATACAATCACATTTTGCTGGCTCTTCAGGGAAGAATGGTCATTTATAAATAGAATATCCAAGGTACTGTGCCTATTGCATGTTAGGAAAGACCTAAGGCATTATGCTTTAATTTCAGCCAAATGTAATAGAAACAAAGACAAGGAAAACAAATGAGTTCCCTACTCTTAATGGACAAGGAATACTGTTGGTAGGACATCATTTTCCTCAACTTAAGTGGGTTCTTTTCTGATATGTGAGGTATCTGACGTTTACCTCTCTATACTTCTCTATGAAGACTGCTCAAACTGTTTGCTGTCTGAGATCTAATATAGGGGAAGCTTATTACAACAAGCTATTACTGATTGATTAGAAGAATATTTTCTATCAGATACTCATGCAATCCTTCTATATCTTCCTTTCTTATTGCAGGCCTTAGTAGCTAGAAATGACGGTGTCTGGAGTAAAGACCATGTGACAGCACTTCGTAAGATTTGCCCAATGGTCAGCAGTGAGATTAGCTGTGAGGCATCTGCTGCAGAGGTTGAGGGGTACGGTGCTTCAAAACTCACAGTAGACTCTGCTGTGAAATATCTGCAGCTTGCAAACAAGCTTTTCTCTCAAGCTGAGCTTTATCATTTCTGTGCAAGCATTCTGGAACTCGTGATTCCGGTTTACAAAAGCAGGAGAGCATATGGACAGCTGGCAAAATGTCACACCTTGCTCACCAATATCTATGAGTCAATCGTTGAGCAGGAATCAAGCCCTATACCTTTTACCGATGCTACATATTACAGGGTGGGGTTCTATGGTGAAAAATTTGGGAAGCTGGATAGGAAGGAATACGTTTATCGGGAGCCCCGTGATGTGCGACTCGGTGATATTATGGAGAAGCTTAGTCATATTTATGAGTCCCGAATGGATGGAAATGATACTCTGCACATTATTCCAGATTCTAGACAAGTAAAAGCTGAAGAGTTGCAGCCAGGAGTCTGCTATCTACAGATAACTGCTGTCGACCCCGTGATGGAAGATGAAGATTTAGGGAGCAGAAGGGAGAGGATCTTTTCTCTATCGACTGGCGGGGTCCGTGCACGTGTTTTTGATCGCTTTTTGTTTGATACCCCATTTACTAAAAATGGAAAGACTCAGGGTGGGTTAGAAGACCAATGGAAGAGGCGGACAGTTCTTGAGACTGAAGGCTCATTCCCTGCCCTTGTGAACAGGCTTTTGGTGATTAAATCTGAGTCTCTCGAGTTTTCACCAGTAGAAAATGCAATTGGCATGATTGAAACCCGAACAGCTGCACTTCGGAATGAACTCGAGGAGCCTCGCAGTTCTGAAGGAGATCAACTCCCACGCTTGCAAAGTCTACAGAGAATTCTTCAAGGCAGTGTTGCAGTCCAAGTGAGTGCATATTAATGGCCTTCATCAAATAAGTGGCTTATGCTTTTGACCAAATAACTTATCTAGATCTATGCACCTCTTTCTTCATGATGACCTTTTCTGATATTCAATGCCATTGTTGTAGGTTAATAGTGGGGTTCTTAGTGTTTGCACGGCTTTCCTGTCGGGTGAGCCCGCCACGAGGCTGCGGTCACAAGAACTACAGCAACTCATCGCTGCTCTTCTTGAATTCATGGCTGTTTGCAAGCGTGCTATACGGGTTCACTTCAGATTGATCGGGGAGGAAGATCAAGAATTCCATACACAGCTTGTGAACGGGTTTCAATCTCTCACTGCAGAGTTATCTCATTATATCCCTGCCATCCTCTCGGAGCTCTAAAATTGTTGTACTATCACTTGTATCGAGTGTATGTGCCTAGGCTTTTGGTTTTCATTAGCATCTTTTGTAGTCTTAAGTGCTTTCTTTCACCTCTTGCCAAATAGCGTCATTTGTTGTTTACGCCGGTGGGAGAATGTGTTCACATCACCTCATGTGTAATGTCATCTGTAATCTCCATCGCTGAAGATGTGGATGCTTTCTACAATTGTTCATATCTTTTGACCTGGTTCTTGAATGTGAAATGCCAATGAAATTCTGCTTTGCTTTTCTTCCTTCTCTTTTGTCAAGTATTAATTATCTTAACACTTGGCAGAGAACCTGACTAAGTCACAAGAGTATTCTCGTTGATCGTTCTAAAAATGTTCAATGACACGCAAAGAGCGTATGCGTGCCTGAAAAGTCACCTGCATTAGTAATCTGGATATATATTTGTTAATACATTGTCTCCGTGTAGCTGCTTTGACAAGTGATTGTAACCTTCTCGTTGTCTTAAACCCCACTAATTTCTGCTAATTGGGTTTGCATGAGAAAATATTTGGCAGTATTACAGCGCCATGAAAGCTGCCAATGTGGCATGTTTTTGCCCGGTCAAATTCATTTACTGCTCGACACGTGGCAATTGAATTAAAATTAGATAAAAGCACAATTTCTGACCATCTGCATGGGAGCAGCAGCTTTTGAAAAATTTAAACGTCAGTCCAACCATCTCTCTTCAAGCATCCTTCACAATATTGAGCTTCAGAGTAAACCTTCCTTCCTATTTTTCGGTAGGAGCTCAGTTATTTGCTTTTTAGACTGATGCTCGACCATTGCGCTTTGAAGACCTCCATTTCTCTTCGAAGGCCTCCACAACTTTGAGATTGCAGAATGTTGAGCGGCGTGAGCTCGAGCTTGAATCTGGTCCTCTTACCCATGGTACATATATTACTAGAAATTTTTCTGTTCAGTGCTGGAAAATTTTGTTTGAATATTCATTGGTGATTGAGATTAACAACAATAATGGCAAGGAAAAATCAGTGTCCAGGCACTAAAGAGGACTTTGTTGCTCCATGAAGCTCCCCTAGATTGTAATTTCTCTCTTCTACTTTATAAACTTTGCCCACTGAAATTTTGGGAGTTTTCCTTATCTTACTCCATTTCAAAGCTTGCAGTGAGCATACAGAGAAACTCCAACAGCTAGTATGGATTAGTGAGCGTCTGAGAAGAAGAAGAGCAGGTATATTGCAAGAGGATCCGTGATAAGTGGAGAGCGTTGCGTTGATTGGTCGTTGGAAACAAAGAGTTGCATGGTGAGCAACAAGCTAGCGGAGTCCTAGGCTAGAGGTTGCAAATCTCTGGCAATATATAAACTGAAGATGAACTTGGTTTTCCATTGAAGATCGAATTTTCATAAGCTTCGACCACTGTACTTCACTACTAACCCATCCCAAAAGATCTACTAACAACTCAATGCCGTTTGACATAGTTCATCCACATGCAGACCAACTAATTATCTTTAGAAATCCAAACAATTTTTATTCCCTTTAATCCCGGTATGATCCTCCCATTTTTATTGCACGTCATAAGATAAGCAAGTACCATAGCCACCTTTAGGCATCTGGAAATTGGAATTAATGCGAGACATTGTTTGTGAATGGTGGCTAGGGGTCTTCAATCATTCATCACCTTGCGTACAAAAATCCTTAAAATCCATAAGCCTGAATCACCTACCCGATTCAGTTGATTGGCTTCCAAACTTCTTAATCCAACTTGTTAGTCAATGAGAAATCAGAATCCTCTTTAGAAGCATTATGCTCGATGACCCATTTTATTCTACCCACTCTAGATCTTCATTATGGAAGCTGCTATTCCCAGACATCCAAGAACAGCTTGTGTGATTGCCTCCAACATTCTGATGAAGCGCGACTATCTCAAACCTTCTGCTGTTTTCCCAACAATGGCTACAATGCATAGTAACATGCTCAGACAGTGACAAAAGAAAACACAAGCAGTGCAACTGGTGTAGCTCTGATCCACCTGTGGCGACATCAGTCAAGAAAGCATACGGATCTTCAGGATCAAGATGAACTAGTGATTGAGTCATACACCATCATTATATATCTTGATGACCTAAATCTAGTTATAGTAAAATGAGGAGATCATCACTGGAACATTGTTGGGTTCACACAGCGATTTTTCTGTTGAAACATTTCTATACTGAAGCGCAAAAAATTCTCGCCAATATGTATTCAATCCTGAAGCAACTGATAATGAATATAGAAGAATAAATCCAATAACAATCCTGTAGCCAAACTAGAAGTTATCTCCCAATCAGCAAACTGTAATTTAACGAACTGATTCAATGAAGAACCCAAACAAGAGCAATTCTCAGAAGCAAGATTTCCAGCTTGCTTACAGCTCGCCTTATAGAGAGCTTATGCTACCCAACCCTTCAAGTCATTTAACTTGAATCGACAAACAGAACTCTAAATTAGATGATAAAAAAGAGGTTTTGAATTTGAAACTTCAGGCATAGTCACGATTAACATAGGAGAACATGGCATGAAGAACCAATAAAGCAATCCAATGGCATCACTACTCTCCTGATAGCACCACTAACGCCTACATATTGTACATATGTCAACGTAATTTCATAAAATAAACAGACACATACCACGGATCCAACTTATGTAGATTAGACATCCCAAATCCCTGTATTGAGCAGCATAAGTAACTTTGCAAAATCCACAGAACAGTTGCAGGAGCCACTGCAAGTATTAAAGCTGCTCATGACATTGCTAGGCAAGAAAATGGCTCACATGAGGCTCATCCTACTTTGAACTAGCATCAAGTATTGGAGTTTCATCTCAATAACATAGATGAAGCATTGACTGTTACATTCAATCACATAACTCAAAGAAAACATTTTCTGGGCCCCCACTTCACTACTAAGGTAAGAATATGCTTTTGTATTCATTATGCCAACCTTGGCCATGGAAGTCAAAATACCTTGACTAGTATACCTTGACTAGTATCCCTTACGTGTCTATATGATTGTATCGGATGTCTATCTTTATCATCGGGGAAAGGTTGGTTATGAACACATTCCAACTTCGTCATGGATTTTGAATTTAATGCAAGCTTGACATCCGGTTCTCTTTGTTGTCTTTCATGAGGCGGGGTTGGTGGACAGTGTACTTCTCAATTACAAACAAATATGCATCTTCCCAATATTCATTTGCTATCATTTGTTTGTTTTTTTTTAATATCCTTTTAGCACTTCAAAGCCCTTTCAAATTGCACATGCATTGTATGTATTATAAGCATCATCATCATCAGCAAACCCCATGCCAAATTCTAAATTCAATTACTTCATCAACATGACGCACAATGATATTATCCATTGGCGCCTCTACAGTGGAAAAAAAAAAGACTATCTAATCATTTAAAGAAGAAGGCAAAGTGAAAATGGATGTAATTTTAAGCAAAAATGGATGTCTCCGAACAGGTGGTCGAGCGGTGTTCTTGTAAGCAAAAAGGGAGGTCTTCCAAGCGCGGCAGTTGAGCGGCCGGCTTTGAAGCGAAAATGGACGGTTGAGTGGCGGTCTCATAAGTGAATTAGAAGCACGGCAGTCAGGCGGTGGTCTGAAAATGATATAGCTTCTCCTAAAAGAATAAAAGGAAGGCCTTCCCTGAAACTAAAGATGACTATAAACGTGATTGAAGAGAGATATTGTTGGGCGGGCCTTCATATTTTCCCAAAAGGTGCTCTGCATTTAACTGTTCCTTGTAGGTGATCGGAAATTCTGCTGTTACTCAATTTTGTCTCAATTTCCACTTGCCGAGCCGCGAATGGATCTGACTGGACAAACGCACGCCACTTCAACTTATGTGACGCTTTGATGCCGCTCAATATTTTCTCATTCACGCGATCCTTCTCAAAATCAAAAAGTTGCAGGTCTCTAGTATTTAGACTTATGTGCTGACTCTTTTGTCACGACTTCTCGCCAAATGTATTCACTGTTTGTTTAATCTTAAATAAGACACGAGTTCATCTCCACTCGATTCCTACAGCTGGTTGGCGAGGAGCAACCTCTAGTGTTTAATGGCATCTCAAACATCAGTTATAGCATTCTGTCCCAAAAGGAAATACAGTTACATGTCTAGGATGAGACCTCTTTTAACAACTTGAGAACCAAGAAACTCCTCCCCTCCTCAAGCAGTAAATTTCACCCTTTTGGCATCGATCATCATTGTCAGCAAACCGGCAACAATGAAGATGCATCTTCCAGAAACCAGCTTAAAGCACCAAGATTTCACGTGTACCCATGTCTCACCATGTCCTTTTTGCATCATTATGCATGTTTGAGCAACTTCACGGCCTCAAAAATAGCAGAGAAGTCTAAATCATCCAGTCCCAGGCTCCTGGCCTTTTTGAAAGCCTACAAGCAGTGGAGATGACGATGTGAATTCATCTATAATCATTTTGGACACGGTGCGATGTCTATTCAAGTAAAAGAAAAGGAAGGGTAACAGAATACCATAGCTTAATATTAGTCTCAACACTGCCTGAAGAAGAGAAGGGCTATTCATCCAGAGAACTGGAGTATGTTCTATCAAATTACTATGGAACGATTTACATAATCTCTCCAATCCCTACCCAGTTAGCAACACCCAGAAAGCCATCGGCCTGAGAAGCTTAGTACATGAACATGAAATTGAAGTAAAAAAGTCCTCAAGTTTCACTTGTTTTATGAGGATTTCTTTTTCGCTGTGGAGAGTCTTGCCGTTCATGACTATGACTTTTTGATTCATGGTGTACTTGAAAGTCAATGTTATTTGAATTGGGAATAGCAAGCACCAACCAACAGTGGATACAATCCTATTCCTAGCAGTAACTCATCTAGCTTCTAATGAGAGTAGAGTAGAAGACATTAATACAAGAAAATGACCTCATTGGAAGCAGCTGCTATCGGCATTGAAAGAGCATTTTCATCCCCAAGAGCAAGAGCCAGCCTCATGTCCTTCTGCTGATGTTTCAGAGGAAAGGCTGGGGCATAACTGCTCTTTATCATAGTGGGTCCTTTAAGTTTGAACATTGGGTTAGCGATTGCACCAAGATCCTGCCAAGAAAATTCTATTATCAGCTGTCCATGCTTTAACTCAAGTAAATCCAAACAGGTTGATCATTGTCGTACCAGTACGTCGAGAAGAGTATGAGGGTCCAATCCACTTCGGCTGGCCAGTTCAAGTCCCTCCGAAAATGCGTTCATCATGCTGTGACAATAAAAATACTCTGTGAGCGGTATAAGTGGAACTGATCTAGTTCTGTGAGACCAGAACAAGTACAGAACTCAACATCTGATGCACTTTTATTGACAGTAAACGAGACTTTTGCTTAGGTACAGAGATGACAGCAGGGCCTGCAGATGCTTCTACTGCAATCACATTGCTCTCAAATCAGAGCCACAGAGATCATTACCATGAAATTACCAAGAGCTACTAGGACTTTCCGCACCCTAATATCTACATAGTAGTAGCAATTCAAGTTGACTTCCCAATCGCTATACCATCATAATTTGCTGATGCAGACAAAGACATCCTTCTCGTTGATTATCTAACTGATGGTTTTTTTATTCCCATTGCACCAAGAATGGTTTCTTTGGGTTGCGCATCAAAATGTGGTTGCAGTGTATTGGCTGCATAAGCCTTAAGATCCACTTAAGTGGCTTACAGTGCAGTGAGTTACTATTATACTCTAAGATTCTGGTTCATGCTAATTCTAACATTAAAGGATATTGCAGTCAAGATTATCTAGCATGGACCTGGCCCTCAAGAACTTCCTTGTAAGTTTCTGTTTCAGTATTGAGTTTCTTCTTTCACCTAGCAAAAACTACAATGAGCTTCACCAGGCTATCTACATAGAACTTTTAGGTTGGGTGCACGTCTTCCAGTCTCAAATTATCAAAAAGACAATGGGATTCACCAATTGCAGATAGACAGAAACAAATACCAGCCCATTATCATGTTCACTACAAGCTTCATTTTAGCTCCATTTCCAACTGGGCCCAGGAAGAAAGACTTCTTCCCCATGACATCGAAAGCTGGAACTGCTAGCTCAAACAATGCCTGCAGATAAAAGGTTGACATGATAAAAAGAACTACAGAAATTAAATGAAAAGCAATTAGCTCACAGAGAGCAAGATCCTTGCATTTTCATCCTGATGTTCTCAGTCATCTAATGACATGAAATTTGCCAAAGACAAAGGTGCATCGCCACTGCCAGAGCCTGAAATAAGTAATTATTTAACTTTACCTCCGGGTATATCTTCTTGACACATTCTCTTTCTTAACCTGACAGTTATCTTTGCAATTTTCTCAAGAAATTCAGGATAACAGCCAAAACTCTTTGAAAGAGGGAAATCCTAACTAACAATATGCAGCACTGGTGTAAAGTCTCAGAAAAGGCCACTGGATAACCTACTGAAAAAATAAGCCTTAACAAGACTTCAAACAATCCATAACTTGAGGCATAAACTCATCCTCCTTGGAGATTCATATGCATTGTGTCTTTTTGACCAGCAAGCTATTTTCATACACGATATCATCATTTAGAAAAGTTGCGACCTTGAGATTGTGCAGAAATGTTCGTTATTTATAAACATGACCATGGTAAATCTTGCACCAAAGATCAGTGCTTTCATCTTTATCAAAATCATAGTCTTCAAGATTCAACTATGCCTTTACAGGGAATTGGCCAATGTCATTCTCCTT
The DNA here is from genome assembly GCA_030064385.1 of Melaleuca quinquenervia. NCBI lineage: Eukaryota > Viridiplantae > Streptophyta > Magnoliopsida > Myrtales > Myrtaceae > Melaleuca > Melaleuca quinquenervia. The sequence goes on along the minus strand of CM057728.1, from coordinate 3,230,050 downwards.
TCACAGCTAGCAGTTCCGCGGAAAACATTTTTATAGTATATGAAGCAGAAATTAGTCTTGGAGGGGCCACATGAACACAATTGATGGACTAGGTAACAGAAAACCCGAATCACCATGTACACCTAAGTTCAATTTGTTTTCATCGACCGGTTTCTATCGTCCATCAGCAGCAAAGCAGTGCCAAAAAAATAAAACCAAAGAGGCATAAAGACAGAAAAATCATTATAGTACATGCCTTTTCTCCAGCTGCAAGTATAACTAATTGTCCATCTTCAGCAGGCTTTTTACTACCCGACACAGGGGCTTCAAGGAAGTGACCGCCCTTCGATTGAATGGCCTGGAAATTATCAGCAAAAAAGCTCAGCCACTCATGGCAACACTCATTCTCATCATAGGATACTTCATGTGGAAACCTACTACAAAATCTTGACGATGATGATATGCAGAAAAAGGAGAGAGATCATTGACACCAAGAATCATACAGCGGGGTTACTAGTGAATAGACATCTTTTTGGTATTTTCCGGAAAACACTATGAACCAGCTGATATTCGTTAACGAGTCAAATCATCAATTCAGACCTCGCTTATCTTAATTGAAGTTTCAGCATCAACTGTTGACATGTCTATGTAACCCTTTCCGGCACAGATCGCTTCAAGAACGCCGTCCTTGTCAAAAACCACCTAGCAGTTACCACACAGACAATCTTAATTAGGATACAGAAAGACAAAAGGCAGTCAAAACCAAAGAATTAATTACCAACCGATAGAGCAGCAGAAGGGTCAGATAACATTGCGATAGTATACTTGCACTTCTTGACTACTGTGGCTGGGGTTTCTCCAACTAAAGCACCATGCTCCACTAGTTCATCACACTGAAACAGAAATGCATCAGAAGCAAAACAAAGACTGCATAAGAATACAACACCCAGTAAATTATTTTAATGAGATGCGGGAAATGTAAAGGCAGACAATGCTGGATGCATCATCCAGACATCATAATCAATAAAGAAGTGTGGATTCAATCAAGTACGGTGGAACCAACTTTCATTGGTTTTACTTGCGAAACTGATCCTCATGCAAGCACCCTCATATTTCGCGTTTCCCTGTCCATTTACTAGATAAAGAACTAGAGCAAGACTTCGGCGGGGTATTTGCAAGATAAGATGATCATCCATACACATATTCGTTGCCTCTTTCCTTCCTCCCACTGTTCTATCCTTATATGCGACATAGCAATTAAAAAATGTCAACACGCATCTGTGAACCAATCATATTATGTTAATCCATTTGGACTGGTGCATTATATTTGATAATCAGTGCAAAATCAACTATCCAATCGCAACTCAACCCTTCAGGATATTCCCCAAGCACAGAAGATTGGAAGAAAAAACTTGTGATTGAGAAGCAAAAGCATCAAACAGCATTGGGGAACAACTTAATATGAAAGCACTTATGAAGATTAATCTCAGAAGTTGAAAGGATATTTAACGGCATAGCAAAATCAGAGGAAGCACATGAACGAAGAATTGTGGCCGACACATAAACAGCTAACAGGTTTAAGACAGTAAAACGTGTCACTTTCTTAATCTTGCTTTCATGAAAATTTAGCAGAAAAGACGATATCCAGAAGCAATGAATGAAGCTGCATATCTCTTCTATTTGGCCATTTGGTAAATTTGGCTCCTTTTATCCTTTTTTTCCACCAGATAATACAATCAAACACGCAGTGAAGAGCACAGTGGCCGTTCCTTTTCCTTATTCATTCTTTCACGAAATCTTGGCAGAAAGGACGATATCCAGAAGCAATGATTGAAGCTGCATCCCTCTTCTATTGGGCCATTTGGTAAATTGGATTCCTTTTTATCCTTTTTGTTTCCCACCAGATTATGCAATCAACACTCAGTGAAGGGGACAGTGGCCATTCGTTTGCCTCTCTGGAAATACCATAAAGTGGACGACGAAACATCACCGGGAAACACAATCGCAACAGAACGAGCCAACATCGATGAAAAGAATCACAAACACCATCCACCCATGCGAAATCGCGAGGAAGAAGAGACGTGTTATAACACGAGCAACGTCGTCAGCGGCTCCAGCACAAGCGATGAGAGAGTACCTTGGAGAGGGTCCTGTTCCAAACAGTGACTTTGAAGCCATGCTTGAGCAGATTCACCGCCATGGCCTTCCCCATTATCCCCAATCCCAAGAACCCCACTTCCATCTTCTCTCTCTCTCTCTTCTCTCTCCCTCTCTCTCGCGATGCTGCCGAAGAACCAAGAAAGGGAGCTCTTGAATCTGAGACCACTACACCCGCACCATGCACCCGAGCAATGCTTTTATTTACGCTTCCTTACCAGAGCACTATCGAGCGAAACAAATTATCTTTCTGGGGATCAAAATGCAGACAAGACTAAACGCCGGGGGTTGTCCTTGTCACGGCCAACCCACCCTATCCTAAACAAAACACCCACGTTAAAGGGTAAAGAATGGATTGTGAATCCATCAAGAAACCAGGCGACGATGGAAATATGGTATTCTCTTTCCCAGTCCCCGGAGGGAACAAACGCTTTGCGATTGCCTTCTCGACGTGACGTGGGCCAATGAAAATCGATTGTCCTTGTCCGAACAGGCGCATTAGGAAAAGCAGCACCACAAGATTCCTCTGCCTCCTCTCTCTCTCTCTCTCTCTCTCTCTCTCTCTTCCCTGGCCATGGTCAGGCTACCGAGAGATTTATAATTCATGATACGTAAAATTTGGTCTGAACAAATTCGGTCCGCATTCCTGGAGAATGCGGAGCATGTTACCGTTGCTGGATCATAAGTCTGGACGGTGCAGGCCGGAGCTTTTTAACGAACGGATCGGATTAATCCACGTGGCGCTCCAGCGCGAGGATTGGGTCTTCCCCTTGCCGTCTCCGACTGTCCTGGAGCTTCTTCGCTGGGTGGGAGATCTGGGCCCGCGTCCAATAGCACTCGCCCACGTCGCTCTCCAAAAGCCCGCTCCAATGACGAAAGAGCCCCGTGCCACGCTGCCGCTGCGGCCCTCGCCATGCTGCCGCTTCGCCACGTCATCGACTGAATCGCTGACCGGAGCAATAAATTCACTTGCTACTCCTTTTTTTGGGGGCTCCATAATGAGAACAAGAAATAAATTGAAATAAATAAACGCGATTTTTTCAGATTGTTAAGCATAATTAATTATATATTAAGCTCGCGAAATCCTTGATCAATTGTTAGTCAATAGCTTGAGAAATCAAATCTGCTCCGCGATTTCAAACTTTTATCTATATCCCCGTCTTTTTCATCGCCATGTGATTGAAACGGATCTGAATACTCACAAACCCGACGGAAACATGAGATTGAAATGTTTGAAAATGGCGACCGTATAATTCAAGCGGAGCATGTCTGACCAATGCATCGATTCAATCGTCAATTTTCAAAGCTCAAAGAAAAGTTGCATGAATCTAGATCTTCAAATCACATCAAGGCAGATTCGAATGAGAAACAGTCGGAAAAAGAAATAGCTAACGTGTGTCGAGGGTCAGAGAGAGAGAGTGCACGTGCGCTTGGATCTAACAATATTATTCCGTAATGTCTCAAACATCAATTTACCATTTTGTCCATAATTACGCGTGTCGGCACAAGTCATTAAACTTGCATTCCATGAAAATGACTTAAATTGAGCTGTACATGTCTATTAGGATCAGATCATTCTCGACCCATCGCTACCATTTGAAAAGGTCTGCAAAGGCCTAGCAAAACACACCACGTCGTAAAAATTTCGCCCGTAAAAGCCAAATTCTTGAAGCGATTAATTAACCTGCACCCCGTCCGCCTACCAGTGGGCCATTTGGTAAATTCCATTCCTTACCCTCTTTTCTTCGCCGGACCATACGGTCAAACTCTCAATGGACAGTGAAAGAAAGACAAGAGGGACGTCACTGGGGACTCCGGCACGAGCGATGAGAGAGCGACTTACAGAGGGTCCTGCTCCAGACAGTGAGTTTGAAGCCAAGAACCCCACTTCCATCTTCTTCTTCTTCTTCTTCTTCTTCTTCTTCTTCTTCTCGTCTTTGAAATAAATTGGAACACTCATGCCCCGATGGAAGGTCCTGGGGGAACTCAAGCTAGTCATGTACAACAAAGAACATGATCTTGTAAGTTCCGAACATATAGGGCCATCAAAATAGGTGAGGCGGGGGTCAAGTATGGGTTTCGATGGCAACAAAAATGGTTGGATACAAATTGATCAATTTTCACCCGTTTTGACCCATTTATGCTATGATTTAGCGATTCATACCCAAGCCATATTGTTATAACACACTCATATTGAATCAAACTAATGAAAACCCGTAACCACCTAATTAATCTACTTGAAGTTTTCTATGTGTATGTATTACTTGGATAAATATTTCGTACCAAGTTGAAAAAAGAAAATTACCACTAAAAGAAAAAGGTTAGTAATTGCAAATCAAAAGGCTCGAGCACACTTCCGCGCGGGCCCACACGACCGCCAGGATGCAAATAACTCCAAATAGAAGAAAAGATGCAGTTCCAACGTATATGCATGCTGAGCCAGAAATACCCCAAACGATGCAGAGGGAGACGGAGAGACAGAAACTGAGTCACAGGCAAATGGGGCGAAAGAGCGAGATCGAAATAAAGCGAAAGGTGAAAAGATCGGCAGCCTGGAGAAACTGCTTGTCTAGAGAAATAGAGAGACAGAGAGAGCAACTTTGGGGGAGGGGAAGCCAAAATATGACACTTCGGCAAGATTGTGGCCGGAGCAAAACCAAACCAGCTTACAATATCCACTGCATTCTGCTGCGCACTGCGTTTCGAGGGATCGAGCTGAGGCCAGAGAGGGAAAGAGGGCTAAGAGAGCTGAAAGAGTCGCATGCCTTTGCAAGTGGATTGGGTCTGAGTAAAGTCTAATCCCATCAAAGCCCAATACTCATGTAGGTTATATGACTCCAAACCCACGTATAACCCACCTTTTAAATTTTACTGACCCATTTAAATATGAGTCAAAATTACATGTTTTACAACATGTGATCACATATCCGGTAGAATGGTCAAATAATGCATATTTAATCATCATTCTTTAAAGATGCAGGATGGACATTCGGTGTCTGTAGATCAATTGCATCAAAACAGATTCAGAGAGAAATAGAGGGGGGACACGCGACAACCTCTTCTATTGGACAAAAAGAGCCTTGAACGGTTTTCACTCACTGCGTTAAAGAAACTCAGCTCAAAATGATTGCGCGCACGCGCGCACAACAGACAAAAGGACCTACTGCTACTCCACGCACGCACATGCACACCATTTGCACAGAGGCACTCGAATGGGCATGAGGAGGTCGTGATGCACTGCTCGAAATGGTTAGCACTCATGCCATCAAGGAAGACAGTAGCAGAAAACATATTTATATGTGCACGCGTTCGAGTGACACATCCTAATTTTGCTCTATGAATGGAGGTCAGCTAACTGCATACATGGCGTTAGGCACAATTCGCTAGTCTCTTGGAAGTGAAAGATGTAATCGTCCATGTCCACATCCAAGACCAATAACTTCATCTTGAGTAAGGATGCGAAATTGCTACACCTAGTGACCTGCATTTGCATTGCGCATTGCTCAGCGAAGATCACCCAACAACCCTATCTGGGACCAGGAGATGCAACACCTGATGGAGCTATTAACTGGACAAATGAAACCAAAAGCATGATCAGAGAGAAAGAGAGCGGGGTTCTTTTCTTGTTCTCTTTTCATTGAGGAGAGGGATTTCAGAAACAGAAACCTCATGAGGAAGTTTGACGTGTCCCCATGCAGAAGTGTTGCTTCCAGAGTACATAACAGGTCTTTCTGAAACAGCAGAACACAAAAGGGAAAACCAGGTCAGTCAAGGAAGATGACCTTATAAACAGGACATCTTGACAGAGCTGCAATGCTGCTTGACTACACTCTGAAAAAGAACCACAGTATAATTCTCAGCAGGGAAACAATGATGTTTCTTAAGCATTTAAGGAAAAGAAACATGGAAGTTCCAACAAAATATCACTAGAAACTTATGGCCGTTTAGTTCAGGATGCTGAGTTAAAGAAGTAAAGCATATGATCGTAAACACAGGGCTGCAACTCGATATCCCGAGAAAAGTTACATTGACCAGAGATACGACACGTCAGACAAGAAGGATCTCTATTCATGTTATTCCTTCAAGTCATTCTTTCTTTGGCATCAAACACTCAAAAAGTAGCACAACTTAGGTATGCAGAAAACAAATCATAAAAGACCTCATTAATGTAGCAGCCAAGAGGAAGCAAAACGTCACCATCACTCTTCCATAGGCAACCAAAAATGCAAATCATCAGTTCACAAAAGAACAATATTAAAGGCTAGGCATATTTCTTGCCGCACGATTCTTTTCATTTCAAGTCAAAAAGAAAAAGTTCACGCCGGTAACTGTTGAGAGCATGCAATCTGATTTCATGGGTAGCTAGTCAACAAATTAGCAACAAGATGTTCACAGTTATATTTGATAGCAAAGGAGACTGAATGTGTCCAATGGAGCTGAAATATAGCCTGCTTTTTTCATTCCATCCATCGACACTCGTTTGAAGTACTTGAGTGAAAAGTGAAGAATTATTGTACGTACCAGATGAATCTATAGATAAATCATTGCATCTGTCAATTGTAGCTTCCCAGCCTGAGATTGAAATCAACACGTTAGGAAGCAACGACTTACAACACAAAAGCAAAATATTCTCCTAGACGTACCAATTTTAACTATTAAATGCCAAATGAATAGGCTAGATGCAAACAGTGCTCGAGTGGATAACATTTTCTTCTTCTAGAACTCAAATGCATTACCATGGAGAATGAGAAGAAGACCTCGACAAAAGACGGAATCATCTATTGAACTTAAGTCAGTGCAACGTGCAGTGCTATGTTGTCGATGTCTTAAAGTAATGCAGTAACTTTATTTTAAATATAATGTTTAGAACCGTGATTTTCTTCCGACCAATTTGATGTACTAACGCTGGTATTGCAGTGGATTATAAGCTTTATAGCTATCACATGCTACATTGATCAGACTCTAACATGAAAAGTCCAAACTTCACGCGTGCACAGAAGAAAATACTGTCCAAATCCTAACAACCACACAAGAACTTTTGAGTTTTCCAAATAAAAAATTTCTAATTATCTGCTTGCCAGCATTTATAAATCCAAAATAGTTTGAAATTTCAAAAGAAGAAACCTTTATAACCTTGAGATAATTTAACATCAGGACATCATACTTCAAAAATTGACTGTGTAACCCCAAAAGAGAAAACGAGTCTTCGCATCAAGAGTGGTTCTTTAATGATCAATATTTTTAGGACAGTCCTTTTACAAGATGTCTCTGACTGACAAGGCAAATTAAAACCAGACAGATTCCCCTTTCACACACTAAGAAAAGCAACATTATCATACAACAACGGGCAAGAATGACCATGTCCATGAGGACACCAAATTATATCCAAAAAATCATGGGATAAAAAGAATGATCTATAGACTACAACAAAAAACTGTATGAAACCACCATACGGTCATTTAGGAGCCGAGAAGCTTCACTGGCAGAGCACCCTTCTAAGGCAATCAATCCCAAATGAGGGTTTTCCTTCAGAAGGTTGCTAGTCCCTGCATCCCTCTGATCATTGACGGTGTTCCTTGAAGCAGCTGTGTGAGTCTTCTCTCCATCACTTACATAAAAATTGTTGGGTCGATCAAGTTGCTCTATGAGAGCAAATGAAAGCACATTTTAGCATATCCCAGTATGATTGTTTATGTTCAGAACACACTATAACAGGTGGAGCACGCTGGCACTATCCCAAGCCAAGTATATTTATCATATGCATAATAGATATTTATTCACAATTTCTCACAGATCACAGACCTATTGATCAACAGCTGAACCTAATCCACCTCTCTCTCACTATGGCTACACCAGCCACAGAATTGCAGTAGCAGTAAGGTGATCAGTAAGTTGTCAAACTGGTGTGCCTGAGAGGCAAAGTGCAACCTTTCTTTCATGTCTTCCTTTGTCTAGGTAGATGAGAAGCACCTCTCAATTGACTAGTAAGATAGCATAAGGCCGTTAGTTGTCCCCAATCTCCAACCTAATCGATTGATCCTTCCAACCTAATCGATTGATCCTTACTCCAATTCTCATAATAGTTTGCTTTTGCCATTTTTTTTTGTTTCCAGTACAGGCATTGCAAAGAACCATAAGTGCGAGACATCTTTATAGAAAAGAAACCAACGATTCACGTCGCTGCTTAGGTGAAGCAATCACAATCCCATTATCGTAAAATTACTCTTCAAATAAAACATCCCACGCAAAACCTATCACACGAATCCACGAACAAACGATCAGATACTTAAAAAAAATCATACAGACCTCCCGACTTGCGCCTGCTGAGAGAGCGACTCCTGCGAGTGCGACCGCTAGAGGCAGTTAATAAAAGCTGATCAAAGCTACGAGGTGGAATGTAAACAACTAGGAGTTCAGGGATCGGAAACTTTGGGGCCCCGGGGGAGGGAACGAGGGAAACGAACCTCTGATTCGGAGGAGCGTAGCGCCTGCCGACGGCGGCGGACGGATCGGCTCCTGAAGCTGAAGAAGGCTTCTCAGGCATCTTCCGCTGCCTATCTAGAGCGAGCTTCGTCTGAGCTTGCCTGAGAACGCTCCGGCCGGAGCCCCTTCGACAGAGCAGCAGCAGATGCAGAAGACGAGGCTCCGATCAGATGGATCGACTGAAATCTGCTGAGGGTGAGCTTCGCTTCTCTTTGGATGGAGTCAAGTCTTCCCCTCAGTCTTTTCGTTTTCCTTTCCTTTCACTTTCGCCAGGGAAAAAAGGAAGACCAGAAGCTGATACGACCAGGCGTATTTGGAAAATTCGAAAAAAGTAAGTTTTTTTTTTCGTTTCCTTTTCCTACTTTTGTAATTGGAAACTGAGTTAGGTATTGTTTTTTTTTTTTTTGTAACCGAGGTATTCGGGCCAATTTGCGCGCACCTCGACTATTCCTCGGGAGAGACTAGCACAGAAACCTACCGCCATGACCCCCCTTAAATCACAGGTGCTTCTCTGGGGAATGGAACCTGAGACCTCAACAAAGTACAAATTCGCCCTAACCAGTTGGGCTACCCATGGGTAGGTCTAAGTTAGGTATTGTTATTTTACACAAAAATGAAGATTTTAAAAAACATCTTTCTTAAGACGAATGGTTATATTACTTTTAAAAATAAATCAATGAAAAATATTTTCATCATCCACAAAAATATTTCTATATAAATCATATTTTACAATGATAACACTTTCAATTAACTAATTATTTTAAGAAAAAGAAATGACTACTGTCAATATTTTTTTTCAAGTAATTCATTTTCGTGAAATAAATGAAGTCTTAATATTTTTTTATTTGTTCTTTAAAGTCTAAAAAATCAAAGGCAAATAAAGATTAAACATGAGTGAAATTAGATGAAACTTCATTCTGGTTGATAATGAATTAATTATAAAAATAATTACTTAATTCTGATACATATATGACATTTTTAGCTTCTCGATTCAATAGACCTTTTTTGGGAAAGAAATTTGTTGATCCTCGTTTTACTATTCTTTCAATAATTAAAAAACCACGGCATTTATTCAAAACTTAGAAAAAGAAAACGAAAGAAGAATGAAATGGTAATTGCATTGTACTGATACTCGAGGAATTTTTGCAACTGTACTTTCTTCAGGTGGTTGACTTTTTTTCTTTACCTTTTTATTGCTTTTTTAAACTTTATTTTTGTTCTCAAGTATAATTGCATTATGATATTAAAGGACATTCAGATGAGGGTCACATGGAAAAGCAAAAAGTCAGAAAAATTTCATCACGAACTCAACATATGTAGATATACGGGTAAATATAAATAATTATGTGTATGCACTCAATAAAGTAACATGAGCTAATACGGTGTGAAAATGAGCATATAGATATTTTTATGACTTCATATAATTACGCTAGATGGAACAGAAAATGAAAAAAAAACCATTAAACTTTTTGCTATAGTTTTAAAATGCATGAAGAATTGATCCATTTATTCATCCATATAAATATATAAGAAAAAAATGACACAAATTATCTATAAACTTAACCCAATATTCAATGTAATTCATAAACTTTAATTTAATTTGTAACGTTGTCCCCTGAAATTTTTATTTTTTTAAAAAATTGCCACGAATTTTTTATTCATTTTTGAATTAATATATTATTGAGCTAAAATTAAGAAAAAGACAACATTAAATATTTCCATATAATTTATCAAAAGATCAAAGACCATATCAAACAAATTAAAAGTTTAGGAATAAACATCGTATATTATGTAAAAGGCAAGAATCATTTATATAATTATTTCGATATATAACAATAAGCTCTTTCCATTTCTAAATTGTAAGAGATCGATCATCCTCTCTCTCTTTGTGAAGAATATTCTGAACCAAGAATTGTTTCTCTATTATATTTAGAAAATCGATTTATATAATATAGTATATGATATTAAAAATACATAATATTCCAAGAGGCAATATAAATAGCAGACGAAATCACCGCCAAAAACTCTTATCTCCAAATCGAAGTCGAAGCTCTTCGAGCCGGAAAGGAAGATCGCCGGGCGATGCAGAACATGGAGGATCTTGATCGAGGCTCCCAGGAAACGGCGATCGCGAGGAGGGCATCTCTGAAGGCTCGCTCCGGCTTCAACAATCACTCCATTTGGAAGCACAAGGTCTCGTCGCTCGCCTGCTTGTTTCGATACTGTCCGTATATTAGGTTTCTTCGTAATGTGCGGTGTCGGTCGAATTTATGGTCGGCGTTTACTATCTTTCGTTGCTTCTGATGTGGTTCTGGGTAATGGGTGGAGGAGAGACGGTCGCTAATGTTGTAGTTTCGCAACAAATGTAGCTCAGGGAAAGTTGCTATCGGAGGGTCCGGGAGGATCGAGGTAGGCTGCTGTGGAAAATGAGATTGCCCGATTCTGAGCCCTGCGCTAGCCAGGTTCAATGTTCCCCCTCTTTTGTTCTTAGTCTGTTTTCGAATGAATTCATAGTCATTTGAGTTGTTTTCTAATGATGTAGTCAGCTGGAATTACTTATGCTTCTTCGGATATCTTTTTCTCTTTTCACGGGCTCCTTATTGAGCAAACTGTGTTGTTCGCGGTTCTCCACGCATTTTGACTTGATTCGCAGCTCATTGTTCCCTTTTTCCAAATGGGCCGCAACATGTAGGGACCTTAAAGGGTGGCAACAGCAGATTCAAATGATTAGCAAATATAAGTCCACAAGGCCATTTCAATTATGTGGAGGATTTTAGAGTATGTGTTTTTCTATTTACCGGATTCTGGAATTTATGCATTGATTATGACAGCCTTATGAGGTGCTTGGAGTATGGACTACTGCAAATAATGGAATTGATTTTGCCATGTCTTTGTGGACTATTATTTGGAATATTGCTAAATATGAGTAGTGGTGAGTCTAGGTTCTTGGCTTGCCAACCACAACTGCAGTAATCATGTCCCATGAGTTTAATATTTCGAGGTCAGAATATCTGTGTAAGGGGTGTAGGAAGGATTATGCATGCACTATAGGTCTGAACAAAGGATGTTCACCTAACCTTCATCCGATTGTTTGTGCAAGCTTGAGGGGTTAATATTCCTATCTCGATAGTGAAGGAACTCCAGTAAAGTCTGATATGCATGTTGCAGGAGTTCCCTGCCGTACCAACCAAAGAAAGCCTGCTTAATTTCCCTTATACTAGTTGCTGCTAATTTGTTTTCACTTGATGGAAAGCTAGTTATCCATTTGACAATGTACTTGTCTTTTTGACAAGGGGGGAAAACGATGTTGTTTATGCAGCGATCGTTCTTGCAGGAATTTATTAAATCTGCTTTTAGGGGCATTGTCTCTGATGAATTGAAGAAAATGAAAATTTCCTCAGTCGCTGACAGTCTGAAAAATGTGCACGGTGCCCATGAACCGGATAATATGCTTTGGGAATATGATGGGCTTCATAATGCTTATCAAGGTGATTGTGAAGATATATTGTTGGAAATGCAAAGGATATTTTACGAGGATCTTGATTTAGAGCGAACGAGAAAAGGTAATGCTCTTTAGCAAAATGAAGTTTCTTGAGAGCACTGTCTGATCCTTTAGATTATAATTCAAGAAGACTACAAACTAAGAGGTAGAGAATTATTGTCCTTTTAGACGCGCTTCCACAATTTAACCAGGTTGAATCTTTTGCTCAGTACTTTACTCCCTTTGTCATGCAAGATCTTATCATTTCATCTGTAGCCCCATATGGGTGCTTGACTCTACAATTTGACTGCTCAACTTAAGTATTTTGTTCACTGTGCAGAGAAAGAAAGCTGTGTGGACACTTGGGAAGATGAAGAAGATGAGCTTTTGGCTCGTGCAGTTTTTGAACACATGCAGTTGAATGAGGATGAGGTATAATTAGTGCAGTAAATGGTTGTGATGAGAGTCATTTAGCTAATCTGACAAAACATATCCTACAAGAAACGGGGGAACAAGCTTCTTGTAGAAAGTCTGTCATACATTCCTGAGTTGCTTGAGTTATCATTTATACAAAGTAAATGCAGAGACAATTATGTGTTTGTGTGAACATTGTTGTTGTGAAGTTCATTCTGATCTTCAATATTGGGATTGAGCTCTCTTTTTCTTCTTTAAGATCATTAATGTAAAAGTCGACCTTTTCTTTTCAAAAAGAGCTGTTAAAAGTGTTGTGAATATATATTCGCATTTTAGCATGGAATAGGACTTAACTTATCATGTGGCACTATCATCATTGAATGAACTTTATAGTTCGTTCATGAAATTTGCAGACATCTACACTAGTTACGATTTAGTTCTATTCCAAAGTCTTCTTTGATATTTTATTTTGCCTTGATTTGGACATTTGTCTTCCTAATCCTGCATAACAATTGTTGATGCTAGGTGAGCGAAAGGATTTGGTGCCCAATATGTAAGCAAGGAGAGTTGCAAGAGAGCCAGCGTATCATTTATTGCACCCTCTGCAAACTGAAGCTCAACAAAGGCAGTGAGGTCTTCTCCTCCTCTGATCTTGGTATCTGAATATGTTAAAATGCAAGTAGATCGTATGATTCTCCGATGGCTGATGGTGTTAAAATATGCTAGTTGACTGTGGTATGATAAGTGAGTAATCCTGGACAAATATCCAAATTTTATGTTTAAACATGCTCTTCTAATCACAGTAATGGATCATTTATGTGCCTGTTAATGTCAAGCATAGAATTGCATAATGTGTTGAGTTATGGGGTGGTTGCTGATATATTTACTAAGTTGACTCAATTCACAATTACTTAGGAGCTCTACTAAAGAGCATAGAGAGACATTCACATTTAACACCTTCATCTAATGACCATCTACTAAGGATTGACTTACACCAACAAGTATACTTCAATAGTTGATGACACAGAGAAATCATTATTTTTCAGGTTAACTTGGATTTGTTGAGGTTTCGGCTTGCAGAAGCTCATTCGGAACATCTTGATCGAGGTTGCAAATTAAAACCCGCCTTTAGTGTCGAGACAATTGTTGATCTCACAGCTCTGTACATAGTGTGCTCTGGTTGTCAAACATTTGAGGTTGTCATATAGTATAGCTTCATTTCTTGGGGAAGTGTTTCTTTTTAAATTTAAAGAAAGGTTTTCTTTTGTCTGGAATTCATTTACGTCATAAAATTATTTCATTGATTTGTGTTGGCTCCTGCTAATATTCATGCACAGGCATGAATTTAAATTTCCATTGATTTGTTGACTCCAATCATCACATCTCGGGAGTAGAATTTGAGGCATATCAACCTCAAGTTTTAGCCGTCTCTTTAACTTTCATCATTTCTGCTAGATTTTACTTCCTTCACAACGTGTTATGGCAGGTAAATTCTACCAAACATGTGTCGAAGTGTCGAGATCTGATTCTCTACAGTGGTTATGCGTCAAATTTTTTTTAAGAAAAGGTCTCCGCCATTAGTTCATATTACTGGGACCATCGAAGAGAGTAGAATAGTAGATGAATTTGCGGAGAGTGATTCATGATCATGAAATTTAAGGTTTAAATGGTGATCTTCTTTTGTGTTCCCTTGAGTGAATATTTCACCAAAGAAAATGACCGTTCATCAAAGAGGCTACCCTCGGTCGTAAGCACATAGATTTCATAATTATTCTTATGTAAGGAGTCATACCACATAAAAACTTGAAAGTTCATGATCAAAGTGGGAGATTTTCTTGTTGATGGAATGGCTACAGATATTTTGAGACCCGATTGCTCGCAAGGATCTAGCTGTCCCTCAGCGAGAGTAGGTGCATAAACAGATAACTCATTTCCATAATGGAGAATTGCAGCAATAGACCAAGCAAATGTTTTGCATGTTATGAGCATTGAACTACCATCCATCTACTTCGGCCCAAGTGAAGAAAAAGAACTTCATTTCATGTTTTCAGTTATCGGAGTTCCCTGATCGTAATCGAGAGTGATTAAGTCATAAATACGTATTCGCAGTTCCCTGATCATCATAGATACGTATCATAGCACAGGTTAAGCTAGAGATTGATTACAAGACCACCACAAATTCTATCTAACGACAATCTTCCTACCCCTCCTTCAAACTTTCTCGGAAGGGTCTGCTTCCCATCACAATATTACTATTTCTATAGCTAATTTCTCTGAGTCCTGTTTTCGTTGCTACTCACAAAGACCCTCAAAGAAGGCGACCGGGTCAGGGCATCAGAAGTGACTATGAGGTTTTGGGTCCCATTCTTCAGCTGCATCCTCCTCCTGGCTATGTGACCCCTGACCCAAGGAGTCACATCCTCGTTGATCTTGATCATGATGAGGAAGACAACGCGGTATATCACGATCATGCTCAAAAGCACCATGAGGTCAACCCATTTCGATCGGCTCACGTCAATCTGAAACACGTTCACGAGAATATACTCTCCCGGGATCTTGGGGAGGTCCGGCGACTGGTTGTCGAACACCAACCCCTTCAGGTCGTTCTTGTATTGCCCCTGGAACAATTGGTAGACCGATTTTTAGAATCTTTAAGAATTCTTTTCTTTCGAGTAATGAGACTGATGAAATAGTCTTTTACCTGAAGAGCCCAGGAGTGGAAACTGATATAGGACATGGGATACCGCCACACGGGCTTCGGAATGTCCTTCGGGAGCCTGAAGTAGCCGGAAACTAGCATGAATATGCCCTGGAAAGAGGATGATCATATAAGCAAGCATTAGGAAGGACTGAAATGGAAAAAGAGATGCATGATTGGTTGGTGGAGTTCAGCTCAATTCACTTGGCTGCATTTTATGCCAGTTTCAGCAAATTTTACTCTTAAGACCAATCAACGCAGAAACAGGTTACTTGAAAGACTGTCGTAGATTTCTGAAAGGAAGGGCTAGTTTTTCCTAAGTCAAATGACTGAACAATGATTCAAAACCTACATATGCGATGCATCGCTCTTGGTCAGATTCATTCATTCATGGAGAAAATAAAATCAACAGCAATGAATAATAAACCTGAATTCCAGCCCCAATGACGATGCCCATCAGGAAGTTGGGGACCACGCTGGCAATTACCATCATTAAGCTCTCGACAACGGTGACGCTCGCGTACAGGGACAGTACGAAGAACATGTAGTGCACAAATCCAGGGTGGAGGTGAACCATGGAGTAACAAATGGTCCCTGAGAGGAACGTGATCAATATGAGGAACGGCATTGCAGAGAATGTGTTGCTGATGACGAATGCGGTGACACCATAGTGGCCGTTCATTCTCTCCCTTTGGAAAACCTGAAGATGTTCGGACCGTTGTATACAGTTCAGTCTCATAGCCATTGATGGTTTCTGAGGCGTGAGATAGTGAACATCACCTTCATATCTTCTACGAAAGATGGAAATCCTCCAATTGACATGAACGTGACAAAGCCGAAGACGAAAGACGCACAGGCACCTCTTGCCTGTAAAACGAACAAATTCGAGGGATCAAAAGCCATTAGCCACAGGCAACACTTGCAACACTTCCTTTGATGACGTGAAAGGGGGGAAAAGCTGATTAATTGTCCACCAGTCATCAATTGTAAACGTAGCTGACAAAGCGAATTTTAACATACCAAGATTGAACTATAGCTGGTCCCCACATTCAGATAGATCGTGCCAATGCAGATAGTGACCACGACGTAGATCACGAGTCTCAGCCAGTAATACCCAAAGTCCCTCGACATGTTGGTGATGGAACGCCTGGTCAACGAGAAAGTTTGCATGAAGAAACTAGCTCGACTCCCTCCTGATTCGAATACCGTTCCTTTCTGCAACAACACGGTATGGAGGATATCTTAAACCAGAAGGACCCCACAAAAAACGGTCACGACAGTGAAAAAAGTCGAATAGCATATGCAAGAATCGGAAGCTGACTTACAACTCTGGACACTTCCTCGACCCTTTGTCTAGTCGAAAAGTAATATTGGGAAGACCGATAAAAATCAATCAGAACTCGGGTAGCTTCAGCTGTAGTAGTCCTTTCCAAAGGATCATCACTTGCCAAGATCTGCGTAAGTCATCAGAGTTACCTCGTCCCAGTGTAGAATGACAAGAATAACAAGAATAACCGATAGCAATTCTAAATTCTGACCTGCTACAATGTGCATAAAATGCATACACATAACTCAGAGATTTGAAGAAAAGAAAGTTGTGCACCTTATGCTTCATAGACCCCTTGAGAGTGGCTTTGACTTTATCAAAGTCAGAGTTGATGCATCTGAGGAAATGATCAGATGGATTCCTCAGAGCAGGGCATGGGAATCCAGCTTGAGCAAAGAACTGCAGCATTACCAAGATTCAAGTTAGGCTTGAGAGCAGTTTGAAACATCCCAACAATTTCATGTCCTGAGAACGAGAATTGATCACCTCGTACGCTTCTGAAGCAGGACCGAAATAAACGTTCCTTCCGCCAGAAAGCAGGCACAGCCTATCGAACAACTCGAAGACTTCACTGTTCGGCTGGTGTATGGATGCAATCACGGTCCTGCCATCTCTTGAGAGGCTGCGGAGCGTCTGGGTCACGAAGAAAGCTGAAGCACTGCCACAAATTGACTTCCTAGGAGTAAGTTTAAGTTCAATCTACATTATAGTCTCATGTTTACTGTATTGCAGTTGAGTTTGCGTATAATTATGATTAAATCGGCACCTGTCGAGGCCGCTAGTGGGCTCATCGAGGAAGAGCAACCGGGGGCGCATGAGGATCTCGAGGGCGATGCTGACGCGCCGCTTCTCACCGCCGCTGATCCCACGCAGGTGCCAGTTCCCGATCACCGTGTCAGCACAGTCCTGCAGGCCCATCTCGATGATGGTGCCCTCGACCAGCGCCTGCTTCTCCTCCAACAGCATGTTGTCCGGCAGCCGCAGCCTCGCCGAGTACATTATCGTCTCCCTCACTGTCAGCGTCCCGATCAGCGTGTCATCTTGGGTCACATACGCCTACATCAAGCAAAATAGAAGAATTTGTCAATCGTACACTCATACTGAATCAAAACCTTACGAAATGCGATTCAATGCGATTAAGTTATGATTCAAATCAGTATCTCCTTTCCAAAAATTTTAATGTGAACATTTCAAGAAATCAATTTCTATTGTGCCCCCAAGGCACGGAGCACTGTGCCTTTATGAAATGACAGGTCTTCAGGTACATTCGGCGTATGCTTCACTTTCCTTAATACTCAAATGTGGATCCTACACTTATTGGAGATGAATTTAATTATGAAGAAATGTACATGCATAGAGGAGAAATCGTACAGAAGGCTCTCCTTTATGATCAACTGTGCGACAGGACTTCCCGAAGAAGGCAAACCATTTCACTACTTATTTAATCCACCAAATGAACCGGACACCTTAAACGTCACATCTGAATACGACGAAGACTTCCCGACTTTCTTCTACTGTGCCGGAGCTTAGACCTGAACCTCGTACACATTCACTTGTTCTGACCCCACTTTAGTCCCTTAGGGAGGATGATCATTTAATTGGACCCGTCTAACCATGTACTATTTCTGGCTTAAATGCACATGGACTCAGACTGCCAAGTTCCAAATAAAACGGAGATAATTAACCTAAACGTTCGAAAAATCCATCATCTAGTTGGTCTTCTTAAAATTTCCTAACAGCTGTTTCTAATTTTCCATAGAATCATCGCAATTAGAAGGGGAAAAATAAAACATAATGAGAGTAGAAATTACTCACAGCGCTTCCAAAAGAGAGCTTGGCCTTGCGGCCGTTGAGCAAGATGGTGCCGGAGAGGAAGGCGTTGGCGGCAAGCCGGCCTGCGAGGGCATCGAGGAGCGTCGACTTGCCAGAGCCGGACGGCCCCATGAGAGCCGTGAGCGTCCCCGGCTCGGCATACCCGGTGAGCCCGTCGAGCACATTCTGGGCCTCCCCATTCCCATGCGTCACCGTCACGGTCAGATCCCGCCAAGCGAGCCGAGCAAACACGTCGCCACCACCGCACTCCACATAGTGACTTTTGTCCCTCCACAGCGTTTGGCTTAGCGGGCTCAGCCCGATGACAAACCCTCCATTGGTATTACCATTGTTGTTGCTAGTACGATCATTGTCGTCATGACTGTTACTGTCTTTCGCGTTACTGGCTCCGTGCGAACTGGCTTCAATCTCCATCCAACTTAGTGAGAGAGAGAGAGAGAGAGAGTAATGAAAAGAAAATTTCAAGAATGATGGTGTGAGAGGGTGAGAGAGAGGACGGTGAAGAGAGAGGACGGTGAAGAGAGAATAGGATGTGAATGAATGTAGTGGAGAGGGAGAGGGAGAGAGAAGATAGAAACGAAGAGTTTGTGACGCTTTCAACACATACTTTCATGCGAAAGGAGCCTGCAACTGAAAAAGTTCATGACCAAAATGAAAGCTTCGGCTACGTAAATGGCCAGAAGCTCTTGATGTTTTTGGTCAAGAGAGGAAAAGAAACAGCACACAGCTCTCGACGAGCAAGAGCAACTTCTATCATGAATTTTCTCAACCACTGTTAATTTCTCTCTCTCTCTCTCTCTCTCTCTCTCTCTCTCTCTCTCTCTCTTCAGGTTAAAACTGAGGAACGTCTTTCCTTTCCTTCCTTCCTTCCTTTCTTGAACTCTCAATCTTCTCTTTTCTTGAACTCAAAGAAGAGGGAAAAAGGGATAGATGATGATGATGGTCGAAAGGGGACTCATATGGAACATTGATGGATGCCGCTGGGTGTTGGTACGGCCATTCAATGCGAATTAACCGACCCACCGTGAGAAACCCTAACAAAGCTTTTAACCATAGATGAACCAGTTTGTCCCGAAGGCGACAGAAGAGATCAGAGGCTTTCCTCCTCTGGTCGGAGCTCTGGAATTGAAGAGGGACCAGATATTACCAAGCATCTTGATATAATTAAGAGTGCAGCTAAAACGGAAACCCTAGTATTATGCCTTCTCAAATTGGAGAGAGAGGGAGTTTACGTAATCAATAGAGTAAATGATATGGCAGATCATTGTCGGGACTTGACTGCCGTTCATCGCTTATTCAAATTCACTCTTCCCATGGTGTTCTTCGCGCATCAGACTCAACCAACCGCGTGTAAAAGTACATAATTATTAAACCACGTCTTCACCTAACGGCTTAAATTTTTAGGATAGTTGGCGGTGGTCCTTCACAAAACTTCACATGGTATCAGAGCAGGAGTTCCTGAGTTCAAATCTTACCAGGCCCCTAATCTCCCCAAAGTCCTTCCACGCTTAGTACTAGGCAAAAAAAGACCAGACTAAGCGTGATGTGGAGTGTGAAAGTACATAAATATTAAACCACGTCTTCACCTAACGGCTTAAGCTTTTAGGATAGTTGGCGGTGGTCCTTCACAAAACTTCACACCACGCATTTGCTTGTCAAGCCAAGAATGCTAAACCCATCGTCCGCTTCGACTGCTAAGACTTACTCGCTGATGACTTTGTTTCACTCGATTACGTCGCATGCGGACTATGCTGATCACGTTCGAAACGATTCCCTATCGCGGGAACATGACGCATCGATGTTCTTAATTTAGATTATGTGTCACCATTAGCCAAAGAATCTATATCATATCGTAATGGATGCACGCGTCCATGTTACATACTATTTTCGAGAGAGAGACATCGTGATGAAGAGTCGACTGGTGACCTTTAACATCTAGCTGTAAGTTAGTACAAAATAGATGGATGGCGGGTTGATGAGCGGCCCTCGCGTCCTATTTGTCGTCGCGTAACGACAGTATCTAGTTTTCAGTTGGGTGGCCAAACAGGCGGTCCACTGTTCGAATCAAATGGTGAAACCTCGGTCGCTGTTCAATGCCCCGTGGACACTTCAACGGCGTAGGTTCTCCCGTGTCCCCACGAGGCCGCCCCTGATGTTGCCACGTCGTCGGCTTTTTCCGGATAGTCCGAGAGAATTCTATGACGGTGACTCGTCAGTCGTCACTCTCGTGTCAACATGCGACGTGCACCTCAATTTTGCACACAATTCGTCTGTCCTAATTAAGAGGAGCCACCTGGCCCAAGATCGTCATTTGAAGCAAATAATAATAATAATAATAATATGGACAGAAACTTTGTGCTTTAGTTTCTTAAGAAATATACATGCAACATGTTCGATCTCATATCAAATTGGCGAGATCGTATTGAGTGATTGATAAATTTGATCGCTCTCCTAAATTGTTGCCCTCTTGTGGTGCTCTTTCTGAGGGATTGACCCTCATGCATCGAGCTAAACAATTAATGAATGGTATTGAAATATGATCCTTTTTTAGAAAAAAAAATCATAGTTTTACCAAGCCCTAAATTTGAAGAGGTCGGAGAGCGGCTTTCAATATTTTTTCCCGATTTTGTGAATGCAATTAAATTCTTGGAATGATCCTCAACTTCAAAACACATATGCCGTGGCCCTACTGATCAATCCTCATCAATATGTGATGATCTGTAACTATGATTGGCCTAGATCAACACGAATAGAAATCTATATAAATAGATAGTTAAGCACATGATCAAATTGAAGAGTCGTTGCATCTTCGATCTTATACTTCGCTTGTTTCATGAGGAAATAAATATTTGAAAAATATCCCCTTAAAAATGGTCGCTTATATTACTTATAATAATGAATGAGCGAAAAATATTTCTATCGTTTACGAAAATATGCAAATATGAATTATTATCGTTAGTGAATATATTCTTCATCGGCTAATTACTTCAACCAATGCATGCGATCTTTTCTGAGAAATTATTTTTTCAGATCGATTTACTTTTCTACAAGGCCACGATAGTAAAGTTGGGTGGACACTAAAGTACGAAAGTCAGGTATTTTCATGTTTGCCCAATATGCTTTGATTTGATTTGGACGCCACGAGACAGAGATGGCCCATATCAAAAGCCCGAGGAAAAGAGATGTGGACTCCTGAGAGGTTAGGGCCCATGTCAAAGCCCAATAGGGGCGAGGGAGACTCCGCTCCGCACACGTGTTTCCCTCCCGACCGTCGATCTGTTCGACCACACACCTTGCCTTCCTCGACAGACATTGACCCCTTAAACATATGTGGGCTAAACATATGTTTTAAAAGGATGCTTGGGCTAAACATACGTGGGCCCCGTAATTACCATCATACCCTCAAATCGAAAAGTATCTCTGGCTGTCGTAAAATGAGAATCGTAAAAATGAGAAATTCTACGAACGCAAAAAAAAAAAAAAACAAAAGTAACAAGGAATTTCAAATTCCGTAATTAATCTCCTTTCATGGATGGAAAATTCAAGTAACTAGAAAAAGGCCATTTTTACGAGATGTTTTAAATACTAATTTTCGACGTACAAGCCATCGAAATTGAAAGGTCTTCGTGTTGTTTGTTTTCGGAAGACAACGTGACATACTGAGTCGATCTCTCTGGCGGTTGTGATTTTTGTTGACATTTTAGCATTTTCCCTCTCCACATATAAAAAGAACAAAAAAGAAAGAAAAAAGAAAGAACGAGCAAATATATGAATGAAATGAAGGGTATTTGGTCAAACCCCTTTTTCTAAATTTTAAAGTTTCTATCCATTAATTAATTAGACTATTACTCGATTTTTGTTATGGGTACGGAAACAATAATAAAAAAAATAGAGAAAGAGAAATTACGGCGAACTCTATTGTTTTTCTTTTTGCACTTTCATACAAAGTCACGTCGAATGCAAAAACTAACGAAGCAATCAATCAGCGTGGTAGATCACATGCCGGACTTCTTCTAACCAATTTGTCCCTTTTTTAAAGCAATAATTGATGAAAAAAAATATATTGCTCTCGAGAAGTTTGCATATTAAATACACGTCTATAAAAATTGTGGATTTTCAACGGGCCAAATGTATACTTAGGAGTTTGAAATTCTTTCTTTTTTTTCACGATATCGGCACGGGAGATTATTTTTTAGGCTGCTTGCTGCTTAACATGTAAACAAAATCGAAGGATGTCTATCAAATCGGGCAACGTAAAATCAAACCTAACTTTCGTGCCTCCTTAGTCCTTACCTTAGTCCTCAATGGTCCGGACTCCGGACACCCCACGTGCTGTCGCTGTCGAAGGAAGCCGAAAAGATAAAATTAAATTAAATCAAAAACCAAAAAGACAGAAGAGGAAAAAGACAAAATGGCTGAAGATGGGCTCCGATGGATGGATGGCCACGTGACTTCTAAGGGGCACGTGGACTCGACACGTGGGTCGCCACTCCGGGGTACGAACAAATCAGCGCTGAGACTTCCTTCCCCACCCCCCTTCCTCAGCGCGAGCAGATTCGGACGGGGAGTGAATAGACGGAATTACCCTCGTGGGCGACCCAAAAGGAGCGGGATATTCTTTTTTTTCTTTTCGAGGTATTAATTTACCCAAAAAAAATTGGCATGATGAATTTTCCGCGAATATTCACATGCGAAAAGTACGTGTGCGATCCTCTTTGCCACGTGATTTCTTTAATTGTTATTTTTTTATTCGCAATTATGACCAATTATGTCTTAAATTACCTAAGAACATAATGATTCGACTTGATTATCGAGTTTAATTTATATTATCATAGTCAGTTGGTTCTCATGAAAGCTCGAACGCTCAATTATCGGGCTACTTATGACATTAGTCTAGGGGAGATTTTCCCGTGAGGTCCTTTTTTCAAGCCCATCAACCGATTGTCAGGTTTGATATAGAGAGAGAGGGCTCTTGAGCTTATAGTTATAATGAGATTCATATCCAATACAAAGAAAAATAATATTAATGAAGAAAGATATAATGACGAGCATATTATTTTGTACCAAATAAACTGTACGATCTCAATCTAAGGAAGTCTTTGTTTCTTATCACGCTTTTATCGCGTAGCAAGGCGTTCCACCAAGAGAAGAAAAAAAGGCATCAATCAATCGTCGCACACAAGATTTTGACCTTAATTTTTAGTTAGATGTTCAACTAAAAAGCATTGATTTTCACTTTGATGACGATTTTATCTTTTAATTAAAAGTCATGCCATATCGTGAGAATCGTCATTCAAACGTGTATACACAGCGTCTAAGGTTAAAACAATTATCGATATGCTTCATTTGAGTAGACGTAACGAAACGTGTCATCTTTTCCAACCGAACCGACGATAGCTTGAAATCGAAGTAAACAACATTAGTCCCATCAAACAAGTAAAACGATGTAGTTTTTGAGCTACATATCATATGAAGTTGTTCTACTCGCCATCAAAATAGTATTGCAGATAAAAATTGGCGCTTTTTCAAGCGATGCGATATGGATATTATTGTCTTTTACATAAAGTTTGTGTCTTTTGACGTGACCAAAATTGTCCTCGTTCATGATTAGTTAGTGCAACTTGGTTTTTTTTTTCTTCTTTTTGCGGAGAAGCCCCTTCAAAATAACTAATATCGGAACAAAAGGACAAGGGCGCCAGAAAAGAAAAGGCAAAAAAACCAGATACGACGGAAGAAAAGCTCTCTCCTGGCTCGCGCTGCCTTCCCCAACACGCGGCGAAGCGAGCTCTCCCCGCTCCGACACCATTTCCCACCCCCTCCTCTCTCTCTCTCTCTCTGTACTCCTCAATTCGCTGCATAAATATGCAGAAAAGCACGCAGAACGTAAGCAAAGATCCGATTTTTAAAAATCCAGAGCCTTGAAAATTCCACCTTTCTTGTGCCCCTCATCCGTTTCTTGGAGACACCCTCTGCTTAACTTCATCTCCCTCTCTCTCTTGCTGAGTCAGCATCGAGCGTTTCCCTTCACCTCCATCTGCTCCCATTAACTGATCCCAGGGCGATCAATAAATTCACGTATCTGTTATTTACTCCCCCATTGTCGACGCTCTGTATTTATAGATTGTGGGTGGGGATTCTTGGGTTTCTCTTTGCCTGTCGACGTTCTGTGGATGGTGCGCGCCTTGTTGTGATCCTTTCCTCAGTCCCCTTGATTCCCGATATCCTCTCTAGTTTCCCTTTTCTTTCCGTAGCCCCCCGTTTTGAGAATTGATTGCATGACTTGTTGTGCTTCTGCAAATATGGAAATTATCCTTTTGCTTTATTTTCTTGCTTCTTGAAGCACCTGCCTTTTTGGGGACAAGCACGCTGGTGAATAGTCATGTGGGTATGTGTCGACGTCGTCGGTTCCGCTGATTTGCACTGCACCTGCTTCTTGCCCCCCTCTTTAATTCCGTTCGAGTGACCACCTTCGGTCGTGTGGAAGCGTTCGAGAGGGACTTTGATTTGTATGCTTCAATGGCGTTTTCAAGAGGTTGTAACCCACCTAATCTGCAATGCTTTCTCGACTCAGTCACTCCTGTCGTTCCTTCAAGAACAGCTCCTCAGGTAATTTTTCAGTTTTCCCCACTCTTTGGCTGTATTTAACTGTGATTCCGACGAGAAAAGTCCCTTCCCCCCCCCCCCCCCCCCCCCCCCCCCCCCCCCCCTCTCTCCTCTCTCTGCCCTCCGTTTCTGATTCTTTTGCCTGAATTCTCGTTTCCTAATGTGGGCGTCACTCTCAAAGGAGCGTTCTTTTCTTTTCGTTTTCTGTTCCTCCCTAATCCTCTCTCTGCTGTTATTTGGATGAAATCAGATCTTCTTTTGTTCCTTTTTCTCAAATTTGGTCTGAATCTCTGTTTAATGTTTTGGGTGCAAGATGATGAACTCCTTTTGGGCTTATTTGATTGCAGAAGGTTGTTGGGATTTTTGCTTGTGAATCTCGTGGATATAGTTCATCTAGTAATTTACACACACTTGCTTAACTTAATGTGCGATTAGATAAGATGGTCATATCTGCCCACCTTTGGTCCAATTCAAATGGTCTCTTTTCACTCAAAACTAATTATTATGTGGTCACGATGTGGACATTCAAAGTGTCAGCCTCAGAAGGAACAGGTCCATACTCTCAGCAAGAGTGGGCCTTGCATGGCCACCAGCGTCGACCCTTTTGGGCCTTGAAAGCCCTCTAAGTTTCTTGTACTTTAGTCGGTAATATTCTTTAGGGGCTCAGGATATTCCTTTGCCAGTACATTTGACGCTCCTATCTCGTGAAGAATTTTTATGTCTTTTAGGTGCTCTCCCCGAGAAGGGCTGGAATTCGATTGACTACTTAGATTACGCCTGTAATAAGTGCATACATTGTGGATTATCTTAGAAAACTTCCAGATCCACTTTTTATCCTAATTAAATGCAGCGAAATGACTAATATAGTTCGACAACTTTAGCACACCTTGAATCGACCTTGGCTAGTGGTTTTCTTGTTTGGCACCAATTGTGTGCCTCTTAACTACTGTTAATCTAAGTTGGTTTCGGCATGTTAAAATACTTACATTGATTTAGGACTTCTATTGGATCCGCTGCCGGTATAAATGACTAACACACTGACCATCAGATTATTGACATGTTGAAGAATTCAGCTATAAAATTAAGTTTAAACACACGCCACAACCATTGTGGATGGCTAATTTTTCTGTGACACTTGTGGTAAACGCAATCCGCTGAATTAACACCGACGTTTCTCTCAGCTGGGTGGAACATGCAAGATCAGCATATCCAACCCCCAGGAAAGTTACGATCTGTATGATCATCTCATGCTTTTGGGTCAAGCAATAAGTCGTGTCTTAGACATGCGTATCTGATTGATTTTCGACATTGTCATGCAAGAAAGTTGTGTAAGAATCGACTTCCTTGATGATGGTAACGATGTGGGTTCTACGCGAACGTACACGTGCACGTGGAGCGAATATAGTGATGCACATTAGACACACGTTGAATATAAACTAATGGTGCTTTCTGTCTCAGCGCACGTTTTCGTGTTTGCCTTCTTCATATTCTGAATGTACATTTAAGAAATTCAATCATTCTATAATTAGAAACAGAATATCTTAATTGTTATAATCAGGTCAGGGTCCCTGCCTAGATAGAAAGAATGCATTTCCTAGGTGCAAGGACGCTGTGAAAATCTTGCAACTTCTCAGCATCATTTAAAGCTTGATGTGATTTGCAGGCCATTGTCAGGCAGATGTAGGATCCGTTATAATTGTTGGGTTGTGATCCAGTTACTGCATGGGGATATTACCTTATCTGAGATCATTGTTTGCTTGACCAATGTTTCCAGTACGGTAATCCTACTACCCATGGAAAACGGAAAGATCTGCCTTCGCTTTGGACTAATTTGTTCCAGGGCGTTACTTTTCCATTTCGCCCTCCATTCTTTTGGAATTCTAGGACTTGTAAGAAAGCCTCGGCTCAACAGTCTTAGGGAGTTGAAGCTGCTATTATTTTCTCAGAGTCACAATGTTGACTCAAAAAATCATCTTGCTAACTTGTATTCGTTAACTTCTGATCCTGCAAATGTCTAGCTAAATGTCCAAATTTATCTGAATTTGTTATTGTGAAAAAAATAGACAGATGCACTAATAACATCGACCATTGCCTTACCATAGTCAACGTGAAATACCTGCAGAGCCATATTCACGATATCAACCATCTATGGCAACCCGCTGGTAAGGAAATGGTCGACTACTTTGAACTGAAAGATCTTTGGAATAGCTATGAAGAGTGGAGTGCATTTGGTGCCAGTACTAAAGTCGTCTTAAGTAATGGACAGATGGTTAAGCAATATTTTGTGCCCTATCTCTCGGCAATCCAGATTTACACTAACCGGTGCATTGTTTCGAACAGGTACTTTCAATTAGTTTTTTGCTCATTTCAATCATGCTTCCTTCCTTCTTTTCTCCGATTTTTGTCCTATTTCACCAGCTATATTGTTCCCTCCGTGGCGTGCTAACATGTCAGTTTCATTTGGTACTTAATTTATTATAAATTCCTTTATTCGGTCGTAGGAACAAAGTGGAGGGAAATGTCGCAACAGAATTTGAAAGTGACTCTTGGAGTGATGATAGTGGGAGCGATAAGCTATCGAGGTCCTTAAGCAACAATTCGAGCAAGGCTTGGGATAGCATCTCCGAAGATTCGAGCTCAGACCTGCCAGTTTCATGGCCAATGAGGGATAAGCTTGGTTCCATCTACTTGGAGTACTTCGAGGCATGTTCTCCTAACTGGAGAATTCCTCTGTCGAATAAGGTGATCCTCGTTGACTGGTCACATTGATGCATACACGTTCTTATCTCAGTTTCCTCCGATCCCATGTTGATGAATATAAAAGTTGGTAGGTATAATTTAGTAGTGGAAGATCTTGTTCATTGAATGAAACTGTGGTTCTGTCTGACTCAGATAACCGAATTGGCAAAAGATCATCAGGCGCTCACAACTCTTAGAAGCATGGATATATCTCCAGCGAGCTGGATGGCTGTAGCTTGGTAAGTTTCATGGTATATATTTTCATGTTCTTGGCCAATCATAGGTAGATTAAGCAGATTTTTGGGCTACATTAACCGGGGAATGCTTAACATCATGAATGTTCTTTTCATACCGACATTTAGTCATTCAAGCCTTTTCTAATATTTCATGTATGGAATTTAATGAATGCGATGTCTTGACAGGTACCCGATTTACCATATTCCCAACAGCAGCAACGATAAGGACTTGCTGACTTGCTTCCTGACTTATCACACATTGTCCTCATCGTTCCTAGGTATGCGACTCACCATGGTTTTGCCTGACGGACAAATTTATAACGTTATTCATTTGCTGAAAAGTTTGTGTAAGATGTAATGGTCTATTTCAGTTGATCTCCATCGTCATTTATTGTATTAAGGAAACAATAGCAGGTTTCCTCCAAGACTCATGCATTGGCCACTTAACTAGCAGCGGCCTTACAAAATTCTGATTGAGGCCTTTATCACCGTGTTGCTTTATCATTTTGAATCAAAATGGGATTTTATTTTTGCTTGCATTTCTAACGACAAAGGTGGTTCTCTTTTCTTTCTGAATCATAGCTGTAGAAACTCTGTTAATTCAGTACGTGCGATGTCCACCACTGATGTCGTGTTGTTTCTTCTGCAATTTCATAGATAGTACTGATGATTTTTACGAGGACAACCAGTGCCATCCTCTTTACATGGACAGTAAACTGAAGGGGGTTGGTTCTGACAAGATCCCGCTTAGTCCGTTTGGGTTGGCTACATACAAGATGCGAGGCGACCTCTGGGTGAAACCGGACACGTTCGAGCATCTCAAGTTCACCTACCTCCACAACGCGGCTCATTCCTGGGTGAAGCAGCTAAACGTTTATCATCACGACTTGAACTTCTTCAGCCGCGACTCTATTGTATAAACTTGTCCTGTAAATTATCTTTTTTCCAGCCGGCTTTTTTCCTTTCTCGTCGAATAGAGCGCTTCAGCACCATCCCCCACCTAATTCCGCAACTTAGAGGAGGCAGCAGAGAGCCCTAGTTCTGGTTGCTCCGTGAAGTTGAGGAAACGGCTTGATGCTCTTTTGCTGTCTTTCTGATGGCTTTGGTTTAGGAAGTTTTGTTGGAGTGGAGCTAGCTGTGGTGACACAGTTTGTCTAATGTTCATGTACCAGGGAGTTTAGGTGAGTGTACCTGTGGTTTAGGATATCTTTCCGCTTTCTTTGTCCTTTCTTGCTCCGTGTCGAAGCGAAGCGCGGGCATGTACATTCGAACTTGAGGATCAGTTGCAGACGATGCTCTATGTACAAGGCTTTATTATAAATTGAAAAGGGTCACTGTTTGATGTCTGGGAAGGCTCGTAGATTGTTTGCCCTTTGGAAAGAGAGGATGCATCTGAAACGTTGTTAAGTGTTCACCTGGTTTCCACCATTTTTCTGTGTTAAGAGGACAATCTTAACACATGTTCCCCGATTCTTGAAAAGGAGACATGCTCATTAGCTTTACCTAGCAACCAAAGAGAAGAACAGTATGACTGAATGCTAGTGGAGTATTGTTATGTCGGAGAATTTTATACATGAGATAGAGACCGCAGCATTGGTAAGTCCAATTTCAATTTTCTTTTTCACATTCTCATCATTAATAGAAAAAAAAGATTTCTTATACAAACATCCAAAGCCGCAGTAAGAAGTGGAAATTTGCTGGCAGATTTACAGCTACCGTCAAATAAAATGGGGTAACTCTTGTTGTGGAAGAACACATCCTAACTAGATGAGAAAGAAAACAAGAATGATCAAGTAGTACGGCGAAAATCCGCTTATTTCCACGGGAGAAAGAGAGAGATGATCTTATTCAGGCGTAATCAATCCCCTGAATACAAGATACAATACTAAAATAAATAGATCTTCAGATTTCTACTTTCATAATCCAAATAGGAAAGGAATTTCACTCTAAAGATATTATCAGATTTAAAATTAATTAATAAATCTTTAGTGATTAATAGAGTCAATACTATTTCCCACGGAAATTTCTTATAAATAAATTTTTTAAAAAATATATTTGGAAATAAATAGTTCACAATCTTCGAACTTTTCTAGATTTTCCAAATAACTTTTAATTTCAAATTTCCAATCTATAGAATATCCAACGACCCGGCCGAGGATTCTTGATGTTTGGTGTCTCGTCTTCTCCGTCCATTCAATCCAAGGGACTGCCAGGTACTTGCCCCGAGTTAACACCAATCTTTCCCTGCAATTCTGAATCGATTTCTCGCTCGCCGCAGAACATTCTTTTACCAGATGAGAGACGAGTTTCCTTTCGCTGATAGACTTCACCCGTCAGAAATTTTCCCCCTGCATGGAGATCAGTGATTCTTTTTCTCTCTTCCAATTTCTAAGCAAGGGCGATGTTTGCATTTGACAGTTCACTGTGAGCTAAGCATGACGATTATCTTGAATTCATTACTTGGTTTCTTGATGGCGAAACCAGTCGAATGTGTGAAGATGCATGCGCTGTGTGATTGCCCGGATGATGATACAGTCATACAAGAATTTATTGAATCATTGTAAAGCAGACCAAAATCTTGCACAAATTTTACGCCTTTTTATCGAGTGATTGATTTATTGATAATGGGTGGTTGGTCCTTCCCTCAGTGTAGATCAACGGATCAGAATGGTTCTAAGGTTAGCCTCCTCTTATATGAGCTTACCTCAGACCCCGCACAGCCCGAGGTCTCTTTCCCAACGCATCCCTTTGAGAGAATTTGGAAAGATGTGGAGGAGGGGTTGCACTAGGAGGCCGGATATAATGCCTCCTCTAAATGGAGATGACGCTCGTTTACGTGTTTTTGTGCTCTCGGATTTGCACACAGACTACTCGGAGAACATGACGTGGGTCGAATGCTTGTCAACTGTGAAATACAAGAGAGATGTGCTTCTTGTTGCTGGTGATGTGGCAGAAACATATAACAACTTCGTCCTAACGATGTCCCTCTTGAAGGAGAGGTTCGAGCATGTATTTTACGTGCCTGGAAATCACGACCTTTGGTGCCGTAGAGAGTCAGAAATTAATGTGAGTGACTGTTATGAACTGCACTGACTAATGGTTGTTATTCATCCATCTTCTCTTTTGAATCTGTGGAGTACTGTGGCAAAATGTGTGATTGCTGTTAGTGTTATATTCAATCCTAGTGTGTAACTTGGTAGTATATGGTCCTCACCTAATGTAGGAAATATATGATTTTGCTTGTTGCCTAATCTTTAGCCTAAAGCTCGATTGCTGGCTATCTCCATACGCCTCAAAGTCCTTAAATGATTTATGACATTTATGGTGTTTTCCTTTTCCTTTCAATCTTTGATCTTCAGAATGTGGAGAATTATTTACTTTTCTAACGAAGAAGTCCGGTTTTGCCCCTGCACGTAGACATTTTTGACGTGGCTTCTTTCCTCTGTTGCCAAGCTGACTACGAGAAATGGAGAGAAGCCTGATGATATTCTTAAAACTGAAATTGTTAGATTCATGCTGCCCATGCTTTATCATTTAATGTTAGACATACCTCTTCATGTTAAGTCATTGGATAAGCTAATATTGAAGGAGTGTAATTTATTGATTTTGATTGCATGCTTAACCCTCGAGTTGGAAAAACAACTGTTTCTTTGATCTAGTTTATAGTAAATATCCAATTGGTGTATTCATCCTTTGCCTTGGCATGATGTAGCCACATATTTCCAGTTGACGACCTCTGTCATAATTAATCTAAGTTTCTGACCCCCAAACTCTAATGACGTCTTATTCTTGAAGAAGCAAATTAAATATCATATGAACTTGACTATCTACAAATGATGCACAGATTGGTTCTTTGGAAAAGCTGGAGAAACTACTTGATGCATGTAAAAGACTCGGTGTAAAGACCGATCCAATGGTCATAGGCAGCTTGGGAGTCATTCCTTTGTTCTCTTGGTATCATGAGGTGACCGAGTGATGCTCGTTGTGCACCAGAGATTGTTACAGAACACATTATTTGATCAGTTTCAGCTATTCTGCCTTCATTTAACGAAGAGTTATGTTTCCTTTTAGAGCTTTGACAGAGAGGAAGACATAACCAGTTTCCGCATCCCCCCTTTGGAGATGGTGATTAACTTTCCTTAATCCTTGTAAAAAAATTTTAGAGCTTCACTTATGATAGTAAGCTACAGTCTTTACTGATCGATTATAGCATAATTTCAGACCGAGTGAATTATCTGTGATGATTTTATCCATGCTTGTTATGACTTGAACCTGCAATCTCAATTTTATCACCTTACATATACTTTGTTCTCGAAGATGAAATCTATCACTGTCCAACTCCAGAAGTGTTGTGAGCAGACTAGTCGAGCTTGAAGAAATCTACTCAGTTTTCACTACGATGTGCATAGTGATAGCCAGCAATCAGTATATAATTATAGACAGATTGCAACACAAGCTCATTTTGATATGTTAAGTGCTGTGCTATGTTGGACTTGAACCTTCTGTTTTCTAAAATTTTGATGGTTTGCATTTGTTAGTCGTAGTGGTATTAGCTGTATAAATACTGAACAAATTTGAATTTCCCCGTGCAGGCATGTAAAGACTATCATGCGTGCAAGTGGCCAGAGGAGCTTTCAAACAAAGATACTTCCTTAGCTTCTTACTTTGATGCGATGAACGAACATAATATGGATATAACGGAAGATATCAAGAAACAATGCGAGCAGATCATCACATTTTCTCACTTTGTTCCAAGGTAATTAGTTTACTCATAAACCAAATTCCTACTTAGTTCTTTTTCTTATTACAATTTTACTCTCTTTTTTCCATGTTGTGGCAATATCGTCTTAACTCCATCGTTTTTAATAGCCTGCTTAGCAGTCCCTGTCACACGGCCTTGCTCAGTTTGCTTTCATTATTTTGGTCAAAGCACTTATTGTAATCTTCTCTTCTGGAAACTGATTTGGTTGTTTTGTTTTATACTTTGAGGTGTGAACTTTGAAGGATGCCCTGAATGTAGATTTACCAAAGGCTATCTATATTTGTCAAAGCCTCACTAGGTGATGATTTTGGAGTCATGTAACTTCATATCTTCTAGGTCGCTCTTACCGAAATCATTTCCCTTTCTGCATCATCCACAGAGGAGCAACTCAATTGTTTGGTGAAAATTGTTAAAACTTGTCAAACAATGTAAAGCCCATGCTTGACTATAATGTTATATCAAGAACCGTGAAAGTATCGTCCAGCTTCCCTGATGATATTTTGTCAGCTCTTTACTGGCGTATTGTCTAATGGGAAGATGACCACTTTCTTGAATATGTGTACCGCATATGCTTAAACAAGAGCAATGCGCATTGCAGACCTTAATAATAAAGATCAGGGGATGAACTTGATGGCAGTGTAAGTGGACTTGTATGTGCAACTATGTAGTTTACTTCTCAAAATGTCTTCGCAGTTCAATATTTTGCTTTCTTTGGTCAAATGTAGCTAAGTCCCAGTAATTATCATGACTTGGATCATTCAAACCACTGCAAGGTTTCTCATAAGATATCCGCATGATGCATGATATCTATTATGTCGTTTGCTTGGTCTATCTGCTCTTCTTAGTAAATTATGGAATGATGGCCGACTTATGCTCATTGCTATATTCCCAGACAAGAGTTATGCCCAGAAAAAAGGATGTTGTTCTACCCAAATCTCCCTAAAATTATTGGTTCTGATAGCCTTGAGGTTCGCCTAAGGTCCGTACACGGGGCCAATGGGAGTGGTTCAGCCTGCCATGTCTTTGGCCATACCCATTTCTGCTGGGACGCCATACTTGACGGAATAAGGTATGATTGATTTGTTCTGCCACGATCTCGCGCTGAAGCTTTTCCATCACGTCAAGTTCAAATGACCATTTGTTGTATCAAAATGCAGTTTAATGCTTCATTCGTGATGGATGTGGCTTACTGAGTTTTTCTCGTCATGTAGATATGTGCAAGCGCCTCTGGCTTACCCAAGAGAAAGGAAGAGAAGGATGAACGGCGGCGAGAATTGGCTACCCTTCTGCATCTATGCTGATGGCGAGTTCTCCGAGAGGCTCTCGCCATGTTACTGGTCAGATTACTACTCTGTAAACCCTCGACAACCCCATAGCACCGAACTTGCGCCCTGGGTTGCCAGATTCTACAGCCAAAGAAGAGATAACACATGATTGCTTACTTGTCAATATTACATTGAGTCGAGTTCATATGGAGAAGAGCCCTTCTTTTGGCGTCGCCAGCATTTTTTCTGATAGAAAGATCAAGGTACAAAATTGGAAGTAGTGATCTTAGCTCCGTATGTATGTTGTTTTCCCTTTTGATTCGGATCATTACCTCTTGCCACCTTTTAAGCCTTGATTAGGCAATGTAGGCGAAACAAGATCACCAAGTAGTATTGTGATTTTAGCTTTGCCGTTTCTTATGTCTTGATAATGATAGCTAGATCTTGCGAGGTGACGTGATCATGAAATGTAGCATTCATGAATTCTGATTGAGACACTTGGAAGGACTTGGAAATCAGAACCAGAGACCAGAGAAAGTGTTTCCCCAAAGTCATGTCCTATATAACATTCCTCAGTGAACCTCTATTTCACACTATACAGGAGTTCAATAGCAAAATGCACTGCAATTCAGAGTGGAGAGAAGGTGACTATGACATTACACAGAGACTAGTTCACAGAAGAAAACGGTTACAATGCATTCGAATACAGACTCAACATCACCGGGCTTAACAACTCAAAACTAAACTGAACCCACATGAATTGACTAGTAGTCCTCGGGAGCCAAGGACTGGTGGTGGTGAGTGTGAAGTGGTGCCTCCGTCGGTATCACCAGGTACTCGTATATCAACCCTGCGAGAGCTCCTCCGATGAGTGGGCCGAGCCAGTAGATCCAGTGGTGCCTCCACCTCCACCCGACCAGGGCAGGTCCGAATGCAAGGGCTGGGTTCATGGACGCCCCGTCGAATGGCCCACCCACAAGGATGTTCGCCGCGAGGATCAGACCAATGGCAAGTGGGGCTATGATTCCCAGGCTGCCCCTCCTGGGGTCAATCGCCGTTGAATATACAGTGTAGACCAGCCCAAATGTCATCACTATTTCCAGGAGCAACCCATTCACTTCTCCCACCCCTGATCCTAGGATGAATCCAACTGGTCTCTGCAGAAGAATCGACACATATTGATATTGTTATCCCAAGCAGAATGGAAAATGCCCGGTGGCACACCGCGTGACAATGGTTCAACCAGTGTATGCTATTGGAAGCTCAGGACTGACTGTGATAACATGGAGGATAACATGATATGAACATAGCAGAAGTCAAAACAGAACAAGCGAAATCCTAACACAAAGCCGATACGGATTGGCCCATTACTTGAGATAGACATCTCATTCTTCACTCGCTAGAAATAGACATCACGAGAGCTGAACAGAGGAAATTGATTCAGTTTTAGAGCGCCTAGAGTTAAAGTAGCGACTATAGCAACATGAGGTCATGTTTTAAGCTTGTGACTACCATGAACAATGTATGAAACAGCGTTTCACTTTTGCGAGTCAGTCCAAGTTTAGCAATCGAGCTAAAGCATTCCACTAATGATTGATGAAGAAACGAGCTGATGACAAATTTACTTGATATCACTTCAAACGTCAACGTGTAAATA
The DNA here is from genome assembly GCA_030064385.1 of Melaleuca quinquenervia. Lineage (NCBI taxonomy): Eukaryota > Viridiplantae > Streptophyta > Magnoliopsida > Myrtales > Myrtaceae > Melaleuca > Melaleuca quinquenervia. Next base: position 3,194,416 of record CM057728.1, on the reverse strand, counting down.
TAGGCACGATGGAAAATAGACCTATCTGTCCAGAAGTAAGAGCAATTTGGGCACGAGACACGGAAGTGTTTACCATGCCCGCAGTTACTAGCCTCAAGAGGAGTGAGGCAAGTATGGCACCCAGGAGCTGAGCCACCCAATAGTATATGGCTCGGACGAACGAGATCCTCCCTCCGACGAGCGCGCCGAGAGTGACCGCAGGATTCACGTGGCCTCCCGAGATGTTAATGCTCGATGCGACCGCCGCGAACAGCGCTAGCCCGTGTGCAAGCGCAATGGCTATCAGTGAAGATGCTGGTCTAGTTACGCCAGTATCCACCGGGTACATTTTCTCTACAAAACGGAGTATATGGTTGGATGACTTCTAGCATGGCTCGCACGTACTTTATACTTTCCACAATTTCATACAGCAGGAAGAAAAATGAGAGCTCGAACTCTTTGTGTATGATCGCGCGAGTCAAGAATGATTGAAACAAGTTGTCAACGGGTGCTCGGGTATCGTGCAAATCCGATCACACAAGACAAGTCTCTACACGTTTAATATGCATATATGCAGGGTCATATCAAGAATTCGACGATGATCAAAGCAAAAGAGATATAAGGGAGGTCAGCGCACCGAGAGCGAGCGCCGAGCCCTCGCCGGCGAAGACGAAGATGAAGGTGGAGAGGAGCTCGGCCAGGGTGGCCCTCATGGAGTCCGGGTGGGTCGCCTCGTCGGCCCTCCCGAGCACGTACGCGCGAGCTGGGGCTGGCATCTTGCGTCTCTTCGCCTAGCCACCCGAGACAGGGAAGTTTCTGCGTTCAGGTGCTGAGGGGGTTCGCCAAGAACCGAAACGATGGAGAAGGCGAGCAAGATCGGAGGTCTTTGGTGACGAGAGGGCCTTCTGCATGGGCGAGAAGTGGAGGGTGTGTGAGCATGCATGAAATGGACGCGGGGGACACCTGTCGATGTGCTTTGCCATGATATCGCCACGTTGAGAGCTTCGGTGCTGAAACCTCCCATCTCTGTCACTCTCCTTTTGCTTTACTTCATAAGGAGTTCCAAGTCCCACCTCCTGGCAAGCAAAGAGCAATCGATTTGACCAGAGAAGATGATGACTTTAGAGGCTCGTGGGAACATCCTGTAAATCCCACGAACAAGCTCACATCGATCTACATCGACTTGCATGCGGTTTTTGAGAGCGCCTTAATTAATTAGGTCGACTTTAGCGGCGATAATCGAGTTTGAATTTGGTTTTCGTTGATGAAATTATTGCGTCGGTCGAACGTGAACATGAAAAAGTATGGTGGGTGTCGTGCTTAATGTACAATAAGCATCGTTAACGAGTGTTCTCGACGGGTTCGTGACACGGCAGATTAGGAGAATGTGGAATTTTCTAGAGCGTTACATTAATTTTTGTCTCCTCGGCGTGTGGATCGTAGTGCTGTTTTTTTTTTAACCCCTGAAAATGGGTCGGCTCAATCCCAACTAGGGCTGAGCACCGGGTACCGCCCAACCTGGGAACCGCCCGGACCGGACCGGACCGGCCGAGTTGGTCCGGTTCTTCGAAGTTGTGGTCCGGTCCATGAGTCTAAAAAATGGAACCGGTTCTCGGGTGGTCCGGTCCACGGTTCCATGAGGGCGGGACCGGATCGGACCACTCGGACCAGACCACTAGGACCTTCTCGATTTAAACTTCAAATTTCTCTTGGCCCAAGTAACTTGGAATCCTAACTCCAGAGTCCAGAGTCCAAAGTCTATATCCTAGCCCAAGCTTCAAAATTCTAGAGCCCAAAATCTATGTCTAAAGTCTCATAATGTCTTAACACCTCGCTCTAGATCTGAGTAGCTCCCGCGCCCGTGATCGCCAAAGCTTTCTTCTTCGGCGTTCTTCGTATATCGACTTTTGCCTCGTGTGTTCATATTTCCTTTTAGATTTTTGAGTGGCTAAATGATTCAACAATGGTGAGATTTCAACGAGATGGAATCTAATGGACCTATTGATGCTTATTACTTATGGAAGCAAGGCGACTTCAACAATGTTGAAAGAGTCATGAGTTTTTGCCGATGGAAGTAAACGATTTTTATTTTAGTTTATAGTTCTCTTTGAATTTTTTCCGGTTCCATTGGACCGCCCAAGGACCGGACCGATCGGTCCGGTCCGGTCCGGTCCTAGGATTAGTCGGTCCGGTCCTCGGTCCTAAAAATCGGGGACCGGTTCCAACGGTCCGGTCCCCGGTTCTAAGGCGGAACCGGACCGCCCTGGACCATGCACACCCCTAATCCCAACCGACGTTGCTTAATGGGCGGGCCCGGCACCGGATCCGGTGTCGGGCTTTGAAAAATGATTTGGCCTTATTTTTATCGGGCCGGGCTGAATCCCTTGATCAAGACCGACGTTTTCTTTTTACGAGCTCAACGGGCTGAAAATCGGGTAAAGCCCGCCCCATTTGATTCCCGCGAATCCCCTCTCTACACAAACAGACGCAGAACTCAAGTTGCACTTCTCCCATGGATCAAGCGATGACAATGCTTGGAGATGGTAGCGGTAATCTCTCTCTCGATCGATCGATCGATTAGAAAGGGGAATTTGGTTTCTGCAGTGTGTTCTTGTTGTCCGATGATTTTCTAGCTTCGAAGTCGGATTCGAGCGGCCATGGTTGGCGGAATCTAGGTTTTGCGCTGGAGTCGCTTAGAAAAATTTGAATGTCTCGTGCGCTCAGTTGATGGATCACTGGATTAGGGTGTGGATTTGTTTCATGAACTTTGCAGCCTCCATGAAGGGTGGTTAAAATGCGGAATTGGAAACGTAGAACGTGGCCCATATCTCCACCTATTGCTCTTGTATTTCTTTCTAGCTTCTTGGGGAGTTTGCTGATTTTCTCGTATGCGGATCATGGGTTTTACCACCGCAGCAGGCCTCACGGCTTCTGGTGTGACAGAAATGTTGCATGATTCTACCAATCACCATGGTCTCTGTAGTTTTCTTTGCTTTGGGAAATCCGTATTCCCTATTTGTCTGCTAGCTGCTGCGTCACATTTCAGCAATAGTTCCTCTCTTCTGTTGGTGCTTTAGGAAGTACTTCTTACTTGGAAGGCATAAGTAGATTACTTTCGTATAGGCCATAAAAAGTTTGAGCCCTTACCTTGTTCCCATCTCTTGTAATGATCTTCTTGATTTTAGGGTTTCCTCCGTGCCGATGGTTCTGATGCACTCTAAATCAGTGATATTTGAAAAAGTGTAGCAATGGAAGGCTGGACCAACAAGGATTATGAGCAAAGTTCAGTGGATATCACAAACACCAATGAAACTAGTGGTAATACTATAACTGCAGTTAGGGCATGCCATTGCACTTCAAAGCGGTCACCTTCTTTTGATGATTATCTATTTTCACATGCTTTTGCCATACTTCCTTCTCTTAATATTTATCGACAGTATTTGCTATTAACTTTAAGTTATGTAACTGGGTGAGTGGCTTCTCTAACTTCTTGACAAATCAGATGCAGTGAAAGAAAGGTCTAGAGATCAGAGACTGGCTTTCCCTGGAGACCCAAAATGTGTGATATGTGGGCGCTATGGTGAATACATATGTGATGAGACAGAAGATGATATTTGCAGCTTGGAATGCAAACGGACTCTACTAAGCAGGATTAGTAACACTGCTAGAGGTGGTCATCCATCTGCAAAGAAATTATCGACAATTGATGAGTGCTATTATGTTAAAGATGGCAATGATAAAACAGGATCTCAGTCTTTACCTGGTGACCAATGTGAGCGGCTTAGGACAAGACTTGGCATCCATGTGAAGGGAAATTCGGTTCCTCCACCCATTTTGTCTTTCTCCTCTTGCCACCTTCCGCAGAAGCTTCTAGAAAATATTGAATCTTCCGGCTATGAAATGCCCACGCCTGTGCAGATGCAAGCAATACCGGCAGCTTTGACTGGCAAAAGCCTGCTTGTTTCTGCTGATACAGGGTCAGGGAAAACAGCATCTTTTTTGGTTCCTGTAATTACATACTGTGTAAATAATGGCCTGCAGAACTCTTCAAATGGGAGAAAACCCCGTGCTATTGTATTGGAACCAACTAGGGAGCTCTGTATACAAGTGGAGGAGCAAGCGAAGATGCTTGGCAAGGGTTTGCCTTTCAAGACTGCGCTCGTGGTTGGAGGTGACCCTATGGCTGGACAACTTTATCGCATCCAGGAAGGAGTTGAATTGATAGTGGCGACTCCGGGAAGGCTTATTGATCTATTGACCAAGCATGACATTGAGCTAGATGACGTCATTATTTTTGTTTTGGATGAGGTGGATTGCATGCTTCAGCGGGGCTTCCGTGACCAGGTTATGCAGATCTTTAGGGCATTATCCCAACCGCAACTGTTGATGTATTCAGCAACTGTTTCTCCAGAAGTTGAGAAGATGGCAGGAACCATGGTCAAAGAAATAACCGTTGTCTCTGTTGGCAAGCCCAATACTTCAAATAAAGCAGTGAGGCATATAGCTATCTGGGTGGAGACGAAGCAAAAGAAGCAGAAACTTTTCGACGTGCTGATGAGCAAGCAGCATTTTAAGCCACCAGCAGTGGTGTATGTAGGTTCTAGACTTGGTGCAGACCTGCTAGCCAATGCAATAGCTGTTACGACCGGAATGAAAGCCTTATCAATGCACGGGGAGAAGTCTATGAAGGAGAGGAGAGAAACCATGCAGTTATTTTTTATGGGAGAATGCCCTGTCATTGTCGCAACTGGAATTTTAGGTCGGGGAGTTGACTTGTTGGGTGTGAGACAGGTGATAGTTTTTGACATGCCAAATTCCATTAAGGAATTTGTCCACCAGGTTGGGAGGGCATCTAAATTAGGTGAGGAGGGTACAGCAGTTGTGTTTGTGAATGAGGAGAACAAGAATGTGCTCCCTGATCTGGTTGAACTTCTAAGAGCTTCTGGTGCACCTATTCCTCGGGAGCTCCTTAATGCACGATACACAAGGAGTTTTGCTTCTGCTGGCAAGGGACAGAAAAAGAGGAAGCAGCGTTACTAAGGTTTTGATCTTTATTTCCTCATGCTGCTTTTTTCCAAAGTAATACTGCGGTCCTTTCTTTTAGTGGATTTTTTTTCTCTGTTACGGTAATAAATCATTTAAAATTTTGTGGTGCCGGGTATCTTTCGATGTATATCCAAAATTTGGTAAAAGATCAATACAAATACTTATCTTTACCAAAAAAAAATCATTTAAAGTTGAGGAAATCTGATAAATGAGGTAAAAAGATACCAATTTATTTACCTTTTACATCCTCTGCTATGTGGGTTCCACTAAAACATTTCTTTATTTATATGGTAGAACTTCCCAGTGTTATGCTTGAGTGCTGTTTTCGTGATGATTAGAGGCCTTGTATGTTGGTCTACATTAGTAATTCATGGGTGACATAAATGTAGAGCGGACTGTATTCATTGGGATGAAGGCTCTTGAGGTTATGTATTCCATGGCCTTTTCCCAACATTTGGATATAATTGTAGTTCTATCATCATGGAGAACCTTCGTTTAATTTTTAAAGCAAGTTTGAGGATGAAAAGTACCTGAGGCTGTTCTACTTCTATATATGGGTACGGCTACTGACCAGATGCGTAGAGCCAGATTTGAGATTTCGGGTGGCATACCCATTTGCATTGATTTTAGTCTTGCTAGGACACACGATAGAAGTATCGGCTATTTATAAATCAATTGAGAGACAGCGATTGCCTGTGTTTAGGATGAGTCGACTCAATTTGAGAGTTTCTAGTTTAGCGGCATGTTGCTGATAACAGAAACAAGTTTGTTGTCATCCATCCATCTTCATATCCTGGTTGTGTCGGAAGGCGTGGTCCTTGTGCAGCTGAAATGCCGCAAAAATTAGTATTTACATTGGAACTGAATGTCTTTAGGGTGACTGCTTTTCAGGAACAAAAAGATCTTATGGCAATATCTCGTCATGCAGATATGATGTTGCTTCTTACAAAAGATGGGTGAAATGTACTGGTATGTTTCTTTTTGATTGTTCATCAGGAGAGGTTATTATCTATCTGTAAGCTATGTTTTCTGTACAGGGGGATGTTAAATGGTTTTGACCAAGCTACAAGCATCAATCTTAATGAATCTCATTAGCATGTGTCCTCTGCCGTGGTCTCCATGTGCATTTTATGAATTTTCAATTCCCTAGTTCTCTATGTTAAGTAGCTCTCCAGGATCTTTTAGTTTTTTTGAATGGTTGCTGTGATTTTCTTGGATTACTTCAGTTGCCTTGGAAATATTGAACATCTAAGCTGGTACAATAATTTCTCCCGTGTGTTGTGTACTTCTTTGAGTTTCCTACCTATATATCCTCTTTCCTCTCTGTGCACTATCAGTTTCTGAATCTTATGTTCTGATCTGCAGAAGCTGTGCAGCAACTGCTGCTGGTTGTTTTCATAATGTGGGGAGACAAACTGTGATGGCATGTTTAGGGTGCCTCTTTACTTGGGAGAAAAGACATTGCCTCCACAGGAGGTGCATGTTGAGCCAGCGGCATCAACGGGGAACTAGCTGCTAGCCTTGATCTGTCTTCGCTGCTGGGGGCTGATTCCTTGGAGTTATATCTCCAGTATTCACTGATGAATTTCAAGATCTTCTTTCTTAGGATAGCTACAGACGGATATGTGAGGCGGCGATAGTGTCAATGTCATGTGAAGATGACAAATAGTAATGCTTTACGGAGACTTCTCCCTCCCTACGGCAACAGATGCGGGCGGCTAGCGCTTGAACTCAAAACATTGGATGGAAGGAGGAGCGCGAAATTGATCAGTCTTTCAAAACCATCAACAGAAAGCAGCAGTGACACTAAACAATGAAAATTCGATGTAAATTCTGCTTCAAATTCCTAATTTTAAGACCAAATTCAAGAGCGAAAACAAATAAAAGCTGGATGTCGTTCGAATTGTATCTCATCTTAGTGGATGAATAACTAACAAAGGATGTCTGAACTTTTAGCTTAATTAATGTTTGTCCTGTGTTTTTATTGAACGTTCAATTTAATCTTTAAATTATTATATTTTTAGACTAATCTACTTCTTAAATTATTTAATCGATGAACATATTGAACAAATTAAAAGTTTGAATATCGCATTGCGTATTAAAATAAAGTCTGTGGATTACTTATGTCGTTTTATTAAATTAAAAATAAATATCCATGCTTGATGAGATGTTCGACAATGTCAAAAATCAAAATGAAGATAATAATTTGTTATTATTGAAATCTCCGTACACAGATGTCTTGACTCTTGTTCGAAATTTCTCAACCTATAATTAAATTGATCTTGATAAATCTTTATTTGCGACCCAATTTTCTTTGGGATTTAATAAGGAGAACTGGAAAAGACAACCGGCGAAGAGACACCAATGCCGAAGGCTCGCTGGCTCGCTGGCTCGTCCGCCGGTTCATATTGACTCGCCCACTCGTTAAAACCCTCACCTTCGATTTCAAAAACCCTCCCTCTCTCTCTCTCTCTCTCTCTCTCTCTCGGTGACGTCGGTGCGTCTCGCGCGCAGAAGAGGCGGGGGTGCACGCGATGAGCAGAAGCTGAGACAAGATGATGAGGAGCTTGCGGATCATCGCAAGAGGACGACGATCGACCCTTCGTCTCAATTCCTCGGCCGCTGAACAAGCTGGTGTCTTTTCTTCTCCCCGCTTTCCTCGTTTATTATGACCTTTCATCTTCTGCCGTTTTCAGTCTCATTTTCTCTGTACTGCTTCTCTTTGACTTAAATGGCTGGCGCTCGAAGAAGTCACCGGGTCCTTTATGGGTCTCAGACCCGAATGGCTCCTCTTTTCTAGTCGCTTGAGTGTGCGAAGGGCAAGTGGTTCCTTCGCCTTGTTCTCAAATGGAAGTGCATGGCTTAAAGAAAAACCCGGAGTGGCTTGAAAGTCAAGATGTGAGAGGAGATGAGAAAATACTTGCTAGAAAGGATTATGTTTTGCTGGAATAGATGCGTTTGACGTCACTGCTAGTAGTGCTTGAAGTTTTTGTTTGATAAGATCGGCAAAGTTAGTTAAGGTTTGAAGTGGATTGAAGAACTTTTCTTTATGTTGGTGCCTTTTGTGTAGAACCCAGAACATCTATTTCCCTTGGGGGGAAGGGACATGTGTAGAGGTTACATATCAGGAATACGACGGTGAAGGTTCTTTTTGGTTTAACGAATTGCTTTTGCTCTTGAAAACTCAGAGTGCTGTTGATGTCACATAAATGGTACGTGTACGTTCCCATAGCAGTTAATGGTAACAGAACAACATTGTGACTAGGCAGTTACTAGGGGTGATATTGGACTTGGGCAATTTTTATGCAGCTATATCAGCCTTATTGGGAGGAAAAAATGGATTATTCCGGTGGAAGGAAGGGATTCTTTTAATTTTGTTGGCAACTAGATGCATCGCATCAAGAGATTGGTTCTAGGTGGTATATTATGTGGTTAGTAAATATCCCATATAAGGAAAACATCCAATTGCCTATTCTTTGCATAGTCAACTTAGGCATTCAGTCTAGGTCTAGATATGAGCACTTGTGAGAAATCAGCATTCTGTTATGGTTCTAGATCTGCTTTCATCTCTTGATGTCTTTAAGAACTGAAACTTTAATATTAAGTTTTCAAATTTCCATTCTGCATGGAACTGGTTGATCATTTCTTTTTCCCATTATGATTGGTCTAATTCTAGCTCAATATTTGACAGTATTGACCAACAGAAGCGATGCTCATGGATCAAAAGATCAGTGGTGCTCTGTATCAAATGCCGCATCCGTTTCTTCTGAGTTACCAAACTCTCGAAAAAGCCGCAAGCGGATTCCAAAAGATGAACGTCAAGCTATGGTGGAACATTATGTTAATGAGTATGTATAATAATGCTCTACCCTTTTTACAACGTTTTGAGAGCAGGTGGTATATCCGTACTACTTTCTGTTATGTTGTGCTCTTCATACTTAGTAATTATATGAATACCTATCAAGTTTCCTCCCTAGAGCTGTTGCTTCTTATTCAATGTAATTGAGATATATTTCTCTTTAGAAGACTATGTTCACTAATTCCAGGTTGGCTGTTTGTTTCATGAGGCTCTCGAAAGTGAAGTAGACTGCATTTTCGCTTGGAAGTTTTTCTTTACTGCGTCCCTTGAGATCCTTTCTCATTGCCTTGGTGTTAGCACCATTTACATGCTTTTTCCACATTTTCATGGATCCAAGAGGACATCGGCCATTTTAGGAATCTCATAAGATCATTTGTAGGGATATGCGAAATGAGTTTTAAGTTTTGAGAGCATTTTCTATAAAATATTAAAAGTATAAATGGCTGTTGCTTTTCTGTTGGTAAACAATACTAGGTTTGGTAATAGATTGACAGTTGTCCATTAGATTTGAAAAGGAGCTTTCCTTTCTACATAGGACTTTGCTTCTTTTCCCAGATCTAGTAGAAAACTTGTCTTGTCAAAGTCACTTTTCTTTAATGTTGCTTCTGACTATCATATATTTGAACTTCAAAAATAGTTGGTGCTTTCACATACCTCCATTACCATTTTTGATCATTCAAGAGCTGGGGAGCTATTCAATGCAGATATCTTTCCCTAGAAGGTCATTGGTTTGACTAGTGGTGACCATTTATATTGAAATAACAAGAGAAAGTGGCTCTTGTGATCATGGTAATGCAAATTGTTATTCTCCATTCGAGCAGGTAAGAATTTTTACAGGAATTGCCTTTGCAGGTACAGAGTAAAGCATGCGGGGAAGTTTCCAACTGCTTCTGATGCTAAGAATCATGTTGGTGGTTCTTATTATGTCATTAGAAAGTTTATTCAGGAGCTAGAGCACAAATCCAAGTTACCTCAATTGACTAGCGGAACTGAAATGTCATCAGTAAACAAGCTGAATCTTGTGAAGAAATCCGGGACTAAGGTTGACATCTACGGCAGTAAAGGGTCTGTGAAGACTGTGACTGAAGCTGAAGATGAGCAGTTGGCGTCTGTTGTTGCTGAGAGTCAGGGTTCTAGAGAAGAAATTATGGATGTTTCTCATCAGAGGCGTGAAAATTTACAGGATATTAAGAGGAAGGAAGTACGTGATGATGATAGCCATAGTGTAGCAGAGAAGAGTAGTGTCAAAATGGAAGTACAGAATGCCTCTTTGGATGTTCATCCACATGAAGATAATGCTAGGCATTCTTCCAGGGAAAATTTGACAGATTCGGGTGCTCTGGAGCTGCGAAAGGAGCCTTCATGTGATGTTGAGACAGAAGATTTGGTTAAGTAAGTCTCACTGCCTATTATCATGTTCTCAATAGGGTAGTACGGGCTATTCCTTTGTTGCTGCGTCGCATCCTGTCTTCATTATGCTCAACCAGTCTTTGCTTGCAATTTATTGAATGCCGTAGCATGCCTCAATAAAAATCTGGAAATATTGGTTGTCATATTAAATTTGGCAAATGATAAGAAGTGAAAATACTATAGTCATAAATGACAAAGCCTTCCTGCTAGAAAATGACAAATTACTATTATGATTTTATGTGCATTTTAGAACTTGTTCTGCATGCACCAAACCTGCTATTTGAACATAATCGAGTGTTTTCTCTATTGAGAAGTATTTTTTTTGTAGAAGAGCCAAGGATATCAGTTCTTTTCTCAGTTGCAATCTGTCCGCATGCGCACGGGTGTGAGTGCACACTAGTGCATACTCAAGTAATCATGAATGCGTGGGCATATATGGTCATGTATGTATGTGTGTTTGGGGGAACTTACCCATGCAGAGGAAGGCATGAAAGCATCTGCATGGACTTGCGTTTACATGATAAGCATCAAATAGTGAGACTTTTCCAATTATGACTGTGCCCCTGATGTAGGAGTTTACACATGAAAACTTTTCTTTGCACGTCATGAATTATTATAATCTTATTATTTGTCACATGCTAATTAGAAACTGTCTTCTCAGAAGGAAGGATGATGCAGACGTATCCAGAGAATCATCTCTGTGGAGAAATCTTAAATCTTTTGCAGATGGTATTGTCGGTATCTGGAAGAAACTGTAAATTCTCGAGGTTACTGTTTGGAATTTACAGGAACCTGTTTTTGCCAAATGAGGTTGACAGATGGATGTCCTCCTTTAGTCTTCTTGGTGAGAGAGAGAGAGAGAGTAAATGCATTTTAGCGGCATCCTTTGTGGAGCCACGGGTCTGGCTCTGGCCTTCCAAACATTAACGAGTGATGAGTCGGTCACAAGTTTAATATGGACCGCGCATCATCATTTTGGAAAAGCATGAAGTCAGAAGACTTGGAGCCCCAAAGATGATGGACCAACCTTAAAAAGCCCGGCAGCTAAGTCTATTCCAGTACCATGATTTCAGGGGGGATGACGAAAGTAAAATTCTTTAAGAGTTAAGCGCCGAGACATTGCTTTGTGAGAGACTTCGGAAATTCTCTTTCTGTATGTAATGCTGAGTTTGTGGAGGGGTAAATTGCCGCTTTGAGCTATTGGATGTTTGTCCTGTGAGGAAGGGTCTGTTGGAAGACTTTGTGAGATGTTCATGAAGGTTGTCCGGAGCTCTTGGAACGTCAAGATGCCAGGGACAACACAACAACACCATGATATTAAAGTCCGGTTATACTACGTTGCTTTTGCATCGGTAGGATATTTGATGGAAAGGTTTGAGTTGAATCGTTAGATTTGATATTTTATGAAAATAAAGGTGGAACAAAATAAGTTCCCCGTAACTTTAAATTTTCAGCGTTCCTTATTTTCAAATATGGCAACTTCGATTTACTACTTTGGCTTAAGCAAAACCATAATTACTACGCTTTTTCCTTAGGCGATCATCGACTGTTATGTCTCTCGCCGTGGCGGTGGGAGGGATTTTTGTCGACAATTTCCCCTTGGACTTGATTAAGGCGATTGTTCATTTGTAAAATTTAAACGCATAACTTCCATTTTGTTCTTGTAAGAAACCGAATTTGTCGTGCTCCATTTTTCCAAGCTCTTAATTTGTTTATAAGCTCTGATGACCTGATCACCCATTTGTCTCTTGAATTTAAAAAATGATATGATGCGATCGAATGGAACGATTTGAAGGAAGAAAAATATATTTGGAGAGGGTGAGTTTACATCTCAAAAACAGATAATTGTAAAAATATACTCTTGAAAATAGTCGCTCGTGTCATTTATAGAAATGAATGAACTACCTAGACATAAATTATTGCCGGTATTTCATTAGCTAATCATTTCAAGCAATTTAATCGATTATTTCAAGGAAGCATTCATCAAACTGTTCATATTCTGTTAAAGAAAAAGAGCGGTACTGGCAAGGGGCTCATTTGTGACAGGCACTCCTTCTTGAGTGCCCGGATAATTCGTTTCTTGTCCAAGGATCAAGTGAAGATCGGGGAGGCTCGTACGCTTAGATAAGCATTCAAAAACTACTCTCCTCATTGAAATCTCAAGATTGTGGCGAAGCTGCCGTGCAAACCGCCGAAGCAACACAGCCATTCTATTTCAAGCTGCTTCTACCGATCCGCTCCCACAACTCCTTCTCACCAATCCATTTCCAAAACCAATCGAACAAACTCTAGAGGCCTTGCCAACCACCTTCCCCATGCTTCCCCGTTATTTATAAGCCTTCCCCTCCTTGCGTTTTGTCCCCACAGCACCCTGACATGGCTCCTCCTCGCACCATGACCACCGTCGCTTGCCACTTTGCCTTGGCATCCCTCTTCGTCCTTCTCTTCTCCCCCTCCCCGGGTCTCGCCCACGGGTCCGGCTTGAACGCTATCGACCAGTGCTGGAGGTGGAACCCCAGCTGGTGGAGGCAGCGGCAGCAGCTGGCCACGTGCTCGGTCGGCTTCAGCGGGAAGATGACCGGCAACATCGGGAGGGGGACCGTGCAGTACACCGTCACCGACCCGAGCGACGACCCGTTGAGGCCGAGACCCGGGACGCTGAGACATGGAGCCACTTTGATAAATGGCAAAGTGTGGATCACGTTCAAGAGTGACATGACCATCAGGCTCCAGAAACCTCTCCTCGTTAGCAGCTTCACGGCCATCGATGGCCGCGGCGCGAATGTTCACATCACTGGAGGTGGATGTTTATTGGTCTATAAGGTATGTCCAACCCGTCCTGCATTAATATTAGTTTCCTTCTTTCGTTTGAATTTCAGGAAGTTGCATAGATGCATTGGTATAGACCTCCCTACGTCAATGATCGAGCGTTTGTTATGATGTTTACCCGGTTCTCTGAGTTGGGTGTTCACGAGAAATTATTTGCTTGTGAAAAGGCCACGGACGTGATTATCCACGGGCTGTACATCCACCACTGCCAAGCGCAACCACCGAGCCAGGTGATCGGGCCGGACGGCAAAATCCTGCCCCTTGGCCATGTAGACGGCGACGCCATCCGGCTCGTGACGGCGTCGAAGGTGTGGATCGACCACAACACGCTATATGCGTGCCAGGACGGGCTCCTTGACGTCACGCGAGGGTCCACCCAAATTTCCATCTCCAACAACTGGTTCAGAGACCAGGACAAGGTCATGCTCCTCGGCCACGACGACGGCTACGTTCGTGACCGCAACATGAAGGCCACCATCGTGTACAACCACTTTGGCCCTAATTGCAACCAGCGAATGCCAAGGTAGTAGCTAAGATTATCGGTAATTTGTGCCCAAAGATCTCCTTCTTCCGAATATCACTCATTGAAATATTCAATCTTCATATGAACCAGGGTTCGACACGGATACGCGCATGTGGCGAACAACTTGTACCAGGGATGGGAACAGTATGCAATCGGAGGAAGCTCGGGCCCCAGCATCAAGAGCGAAGCCAACCTGTTCATCGCGCCGAAAGGAGGCAACAAGGAGGTAAGCGAGAGATCATATAGGAACACGGACCTACTGCACTCAGGCCAACGATATCGATCAACTCAGTGAATTTTCTTGATGTTGATGCACAGGTTACATGGAGACTAGGAAGCCACGAGAGCAAAAGATCTTGGAGCTTCTACTCAGTGAGGGATGTGTTTGAAAACGGAGCTTCTTTCGCCAAAAAGGGAATAATTGGCGGCGCGAAACCTCTCTACGATAAGCTGCAGCAGTTTCGAGTAGGCGATGCGCAATCTGTGAGGTCGCTGACGAGCTCGTCGGGCGTTCTCAAGTGCCCCGGGACATCTAGATGCTGAGCGATGCTCGGAAGCTCGATCTGGATATCTACCACCAATGACTAGGTAACATGGCGGAGAACATGGATCGATCTGCGCTCAAGGCTAAGTAGAAACGGAAGTGTCTGCATATTTCAGACACTCGTCTACGTACATGACAGTTTGGAGAATGATAATAAGCATAGTATTGATCCGACATTGGTTTTCTAAATCATAATGTCTTGTGTTTGATTCCTTGAACGTGTTCTTGCGCCATTAGCCGATGTCTAATCAAATTGTCGGATGCAATATAAGATTACCAAAACAAATTGGAGAAAGATGCTATAAAGATTCCATATAGGATACAGCAATATATATATAATTCATCTTTCTGCTTTAAAATCATCGGGGTGTAGCATTATATGCAATTTCCCATCGGTCACAAATTTTTCGCTAATTTTAATTGAAAAAGTTTCGAGTCGGCTTATTCCTTTCTTCCTTTTTAGTCTCGAAAGCGAAAGAGAAATTGAAAAAGCCACACAAACACTGCAGAATTTCGATTTCTGTAAATGTGGAGCTAGGGCAAAAAACAAAAACACAAAGATTAAGAAGTATTTACAGCACCGACGATGTTGCAGTCACTTGGGCGGAACAAATCAAAGTTGACCTCGCCTGTTCAAGCGCACCTGGAACCCATTGACCAGCCTCGCTGATGGGAAGAAGGACATCCTGTCTTCCTTCAACTGGGTCCACCTGCTCATATCAAATTAATTTCACCAGATTAATTAAGTTTACAAACAAAGATGCTCATTCTTTCCAGTTTATCAGAAAAGAGATAGGGAAAAGAAGAAGAAGTAAACCTGTAATTAGTCACAAAGTAATGGAGAAAGAGAGCAATCTGAAGGCGAGCTAGTTCTGCCCCCGGACAAAACCGAGCGCCTCCACCAAACGGTGCATAGAATGGACTATTCCTCCAATTCCTCTTTTCCTATTCCATGCCACAACAATAACTTATAATTATATATAAAGAGTTAAATCACCGAATGCTTCGAGGATACGCATTAAGCATACTTAACAAAGAAAGAAGAATCGAGATCTTTCGAGAACGCCGATCGCACATTACGTATTGATAGAAGTCAAGTCGTCGTATATGGACCGACCTGATTTTCAGGGCTCGACCATCTCCAAGGGTTGAAGTCGAGAGCATCCGGGTACAATTCCTCGTCCAGATGAACAGCCGAAAGAAACGGGACGACGAAGCATCCTTTGGGGATGACGTAGTCTGCATTGGCGGTGTTATTATAAATCCCGGCGTGGTTTAATTCGTTAATAAGCGATTACTTCAATCTTATCCGATTAATAACATGAAGAGAGAGACTTTTGGAGGGAGAGCAAGTTAATCAAATCCAAAGACCTTGGTATGCAACGTCCTCCTTGGCTTCCCTCATCAACCAGATTGCAATCCCCCCGAGTCGCAGCGTCTCGTCTATCACCTGCACCAGAAGATTAGCGTCAGGACATACCTTTTGAACTCGGGAAACATCATTAACGTCGTGAATCAGGCAACGTGCGAGCAACTCCTTAACAGAAGTTGATATTGGCTAAATCTCAAGACTGCGTTGGATTATGAAGTAAATTCTCGATTAGACTACTCGAGTATTTGTGTTTTTGCAGTAATGAATGGCTTACGCATTGCGTGAAGGGCATTGCTTTGTAGTCCTGCCATGCGAGCATCTCAGCTTCAGCTGCATTCTGCCTCTTTAAACCCTCGTGCTCTTCCTGCTTAAACCATAAATTTTCACGCTTACGAAAAAAATTAGGAAAGGACATATTTGCTAATTATTCTTTCGGGCATGTTTGTTATTTACCTGGAGTTCCTTCAGAGCTCTGGGGCACTGAGTGAGGAAGTAGACTGCGAAAAGCATGGTTTTCGAGGTCGTCTCGTTGCCGGCAAAGATCAGATTGACGATGAAGTCGGCGACGGCCTCGTCGGGGAGGCTCTCTTCGTTGAGCAGTCTTCCGAGCACGCCGTTGCCCACCTCGGTTGAGTCTTGATGTCTCCTGATCTTCGCGATTGTCTCGTTTATCTTGCTCACTATGTTACCCCTAGCCTACCAGATGCAAACGTACACAATCTCGTCACTTTAATCCTAATGTCCGGTGGACAAAACTCGGGAACTTCTTCTTCTATCCTTCTGTTGAAAAATTAGACGTGACTATAAAGTCTGTCTAGGCCTACCAAATCCAACCAGTAAATCTGGTCGATAGGCCCATTTCCCCCACCAATGGGCCCGGGACGAATGGGCCCAACGCTATTCTGGGTTGGCCTAGACAACACGATAGGCCCAATATCAGTTGGGACTCGATCGATGATCACCTTGGCAGCCCAATTTTCAAGCATAAATCGAGCGAGCCTAAACAAGTAATTTCCTTCTTGATAAGTCGGTCTCGGATCATTTGCTTATCAGAAAACTTCTACCTTATAAATAAAGGGCGGGTTTGGATAGGTGATTAGTGTTAAAGTCTAGCGTACGGTCCGTCCAATGATCGCGTCAACTTGACTGATTTAAATACTTTCGGCCAACATAGTCCAGCAAATACATGAATAATACCTTCATGGCGGTGCGGTAGGCAAAGCCGGGCAAGTTGATGGGAAGGGAGAGACAACCGTCGACGAAGTCGGAGAAGAGCCGAGCCATGTCGTCGATGTCCGAATCGCTGGTCATCCCCAGCAGTTGATTCACCATCAGATTTATCGCCACCTGATACATCATCAACCCAGAAAATCGAATAAACAAAGCAGTCACTCCACGTAAAACCGCTCATGCCACGAGTATTCATGTCCTAGAGGTACTAAAGCCCGTATAGAGCAGTCGAACTTGCCTTTCTGCAGACATCTTGGAGGACGATGACTTGATTGTCCAGAAACTCGCAGATGCTCCGAAGCATGACGAGCTGAATGTCCTCCAGGAAGTGGCACTTGAGCTTCTCCAGGCGCATCATGTTGGAGGCAATGCCGTGGAGCTTCCTCTGCTGCTCTCCTTGCGTGGTGATCACTCCGTTCTTGCCCACCAGGTCCCGGAACGACTTCGGGTAGCTCGATTGGAACAGCTTCCCCTCGTTCTGCATCACGAACCGGTTGAATGCAGGGTCCGCCGACACCACCGCCCGCTTCCCCAGCAGGCTGCACGAGAATATCTTCCCGTACCTGCTCAAAAGAGAATAGGCCCATTCACAGGGAAAATTTCGTTAATCTTATGGGCATCCTTTCTTTTAAAAGATTGACCATAACATATCCGAATAAGCAAAGTTTGCCAAAGTTATGGTATATCAAGTGAATTCGCATTAAACATAGTTCGTAGCATAGTATAACTTAACAAGAATGGCTTTTATTTTCCTTTTTATCTACTGTCAAACTAAAACAGTTGCCATGGTATAGGCCTATATGTTTACACAGTAGCATGAAATAACTCCGTAAAAAGGAGCTCGATGTGGAAAGATCTCGCCCGTCTGAAGGAAAACGAAGATTGGTGAAAAAGAATGCTTAAAGTGAATCTCTGTCAACCTATATCATTTTTCCTTTGGGCTAAGAAAATGTACACATGCATACCTTTTGACTTGTTGCTCGACGAAAAGAGGCGGGTGCGAACTTGCCACTGCGCCGAACCAGGCGAAAGTGTCTCCGATGAGCGGCCACCCTGTACTCCCCGGTGGCAACTTGTGCCCGCCACGTCCACTGTCGTCTCCTCTTCCTCTTCTCCTCTTCTTCGTCTCCCAAATTAACTTTGCAAAGAACGCGATAAATACCAGCGTCGTCGCTAGGACGATTGCATAGCTTAATGGCCAATGATCTCTTAAACCAGCGGTATTTTCTCTCATTGTGGTGATTAGATCAACTCGGGATAGAGATCGGAGCAAATCTGGCAAAACGATGCTCGTCGTCATTCATTGTTGGTGCAATGGCTTTATCACTTAGTGGAGCATCACAATTTGGTATATTATATAAGTTCTTGAAAGGTTTATATTAGGCACAGAAAACGAGGGAATATAAATAAGATGTTTATTAGGTTGGCATACTCGTTGACCTCATTCCGAAGACTTAAGATGGCCACGTATGTACTTGTACTTGAGCAAGTTTAATGATTATTTTTCCCCCTATAAAATTGGTGTTCTCTGAGTTAGATGATCAGAAGAAGATATTTAAGAAATCTCCCTATTCTTTGCTAGAGGAAACTATTATTTAATATTAATATTAATATTATTGTTATTATTCTTATTTTGTAAAAGCATGGTGAGATTTTACAGATAAAGAAGTTTATCTTAAGGAAAATGGGGAAATTAGCTAGGACAATAAAATTTTAATTACCATATGGTACTTACTATAAATGATGAGAAGAACAATGGAGAATTGATATAAATAATAAATAGCTATCGGAGCTATGAAAGATAATTCAAATTTGTTCTTCTTGTATCTTTGAGTTGTGATCCCTATAATAAAAGCACTAGGTTAGTAGATACTAAGTTTTAGTTCACCAATATATAAGCTTGGCATATATGTCAATTTAATAGATATATAAAGTTGGTGTATATATATGTAAATTAGATTAGGACCGGCGAGTGAAATTTTGACAAGTTAAGAGCTGTACATGCGAAATAAATCAGGGCATATTATGGCTTTGGTTTTATATTGAAAAGGCTAACTAAAAGTTTAAGCCTATAAGTGAAGAGAGATTATATGTATCCAAATAGTATACAAATCCGTGGAAATACTTTATCATATGTATGAATTGTCATTTTAGTAATAGGGGACCAAATTAGCAAAAAGTAACTTCGAGTTCATTAATATATATAAACTTGGCATATGTGTCGATTTTCATAAAATTTAACAATGTTTCTTTTGATTTTTTTCCCTTTTACTACAATTATTTGGAACCCTAAATACATCATTTTTGTCTCCATAACAAAGAGAGATTGATATGCTTGGATGACATGTGAATTATCATACAAAGTAGACTAAACTGTATTTACTAATGTTTTTTATTAACTCACTGATGATACGGCAAATCACTTATTACTGAGTAACTCTTCAAGACAATGGCTCATAACTCATGACACAAGGGCGGCGGCTTTTCTTCACTTCACCTGCAATAAAAACTTGTCATGTGTTGTTCAACAGGGTGCGAGTTGCAAACTCTTATATGGCGTTGGTTGCATCTCTCCATAGTGGAATTATCATACTTATTTCCAATGAAATCAAAGACATGATTTTCTTTTCTTTGTTTTTTAGAGAAAAGACGATAAGAATTGCTACTAGGGTTTGCAACCCGTGGGAGTTGTTATAATAGGAGCTTCCCAGTTTTTGCAAACTGTCCCAATAACGTAGGATTGCAGCGAAAAGATGACTTAATTGGTGGAGATATACACTGGTAAGGAACTTGACCGTGAAAGAACCTTCTACAGATGTAATAGAGAGGGTACCTCGATGTGTGTAAGAGTAGATGAAGTGCAAATAGACTTCTGGCTCGTTCACCTCCAACAAGAATTCAAGGGTTCACTTGGCAGAGAGGCTACCAAACTTTGAAGCAAAGTGTATAGCAAACAACACTAGCTCATCCCCATGCTTCTCTCCTAAACTTCTCCAGTTCTGAATCATCAAGGTGAATAGAGAACTGTAACAAATAAATATACAGAAGAGATCCAAAGAGAGGTCGGTGTAAAAACTATATGTTAACTTCTTCCGGAACTTATAATAGAGGCAAGTGAGGTCAGTGCAAAAACTATATTTTAACTTCTCCACATATGAAGCTTGTGCTTATCTATTGAGAAGAAGAAGACCCATCGCACTTATTGAGAGAGAGAGAGCATGAAAAGAAGAGCTTGATTCTCTAAAAGAGACATGATTGTGAATACGTGCTCCAGCCGAGCCTAGGAAGATATGGGTGATGGAGAATGCAATGAAGCAAAAAGCAGGAAGAATAAACAAACGAACTTTGAATGGAATAAAAGGGGAAGCTAGAAAGATTATTCTCTAATGATAGGCGATACTAAAGTAATCTCCACATGAACTTAACCAAATATGAAAGACAACCAAGGGAGCTTACAACCAACGAAATGAATAATAGGTGCGGCAATATGGAATATATGCATCGCATGCATGTGCAAGAGTGTAGATATAAAGCAAAGCAAAGAAGACTAGAAAGCACCTCCTAGATACCTTGGTGTCGAAGAAGGATACTGCAATTCACTTGTTATTATTGCTTCTTAGCTGAGGCGTGCCCAGAAGGAATATATGATCTTCCCACTTTGAATCTAGGCAATAGAAAAACTAACCATAATCTGTCCAATAATCAACAACTCTCTTTTGTTGATGTAAATGATGTTTCTTCAGTATCCTGGTGTCCTCCAAAGCTTCAAGAAGAAACTGTGAGACCCCCCGATAGTCAAATGCGAAACCACTCAACGTTATCTTTATGCACGAGAAAAGGCTTTCAACTTTATAACGGCAAGCACACACACAGAGAGAGAGAGAGAGAGAGAGAGAGAGAGAGAGAGAGAGAGAGAGAGAGAGAGAGGTTGTTATTAATTATGCTTAACGTCTGTTCCACCGAAAAAGCATAAAACCAGGTGAGTGAGCTTCAAGTTGGAGAGATTCCCAAGAAGACAAGTTTGATCATCCAACTCAAAACTAGTTTGACTCGCATAGTTCAACGTTTAAATTACAACAGGCCACATTGGACTTGTCGCCGGCTTGAGTATTATCTGCGCATCATAATTCACGAGAGAGAGAGAGAGAGAGAGAGAGAGAGAGAGAGAGAGAGAGAGAGAGAGCATTGACCAGTTATGAGCTCGAGACTAAAGAAACAACACGCCCGTGCTTTTTGCCCACCTTCCGTGCGTTTATCGGCATAATTACGTTAACTTCTTCATGCATGCGTTTTGAGGCAATATGACCATTTTACCCATCGACGCGCCCCGAAATGACGCCATTCGCGAGGATAATAAGGTCACTGCAAGGGGGTAAAAGCTAGGGTTATCGATGAATTCTGGAGCCACTCAAAACCCGGTCAAAGGTGGAACGGGTAGAGGACAATTTGGAATAGGTTGCAGAAGGAAAAGTTTGTAATTTTCTAAATTTCAAAGCCTAAAATTCTGCCGAAGTTTAGCCACACATCATCGAAATCATCACTCGCACGTTCCGAACCCTAGAAAAAGAAAGAAAGAATCGGTTCCTTCAAAGTGGCAAAACGCTACAGACCTGCATTATATGCAGTCACGTATGCAGAGTCTTGCCCATTGGGGTTCATGCATGTACATGAACTCCAATGAGCATGTACATGTCTCTCGATCGTGCATGATGTGCGCCATAGTTTAATGCAGAAGCCAAAGGTGACAGACTAAATATCAAACGCGCGCTCGCGTTTCTCTAAGCAAGCCTGTCTTTAATTAAAGCCTTGACCATCCCACTACATGTTTTTTAAATATATTTTCATGGACATCGTGGTCATCTACTTTATGTTTCACTATGATTGTATTTTCGAAAGTGCCATGTCGGTCCATGTCGTTTTCTTGTGGTAGGGTTTCTCTTTCTCATCATCTCCCTCTTGTTCCGCGACTTTGAAGGTCCATCGAGAAGGTCCTCTCGACATGGGAGACCATATGGTTTTAATTAATTGAACAACAGGTCTGGTCGTGGCTTTGTCGTTTTGTGAATTTTTAAATGTGCTTCCATTGCTTTATTGTTTTGACATTAGGAATTGAATTGACTGTTTGGTGTCTGTACACTAGGAATTTTCATATAATCAATAGCATGAAGATCTTTTTTTGGGTATTTCCTTTAAATATTTATATGAATAGATGATGAACATTTTCCATTCGTGACGGTCCGCAAATCGCCAACATTCTTTTGGGTAGAATATACTAGCACTTAACCGTGTATTCACTAACCTATGTCAATTGAAGTGCGTAATTTAGTATGACCAAACATGAGTTTTGTTAAGTCGTAGTTTTTTCAATTCTTTTGGTAGATATCAGTATTCTTTATTGATATTTGATGAATTTAATTAGTAGAGGTTTCAATTGACCCATAACCACCATTCAACTGTCATAGTAGAAGTTGCAAGGAGTTAGCAAGTTTCCGATTTCTCTAGTATTAGTAATATTCATCAGTGAGTGACCTTGTAAACATTAGGTATGTCTTCATTTGTTATGGTGAAAACAGGAGTATTTGCATATGCAATGAGATACTTGTAAATATCAATTTTTTGGTCAATGACAACATCCATTAAAGCTATGGGAAAATTCTATTTTTCCTTCCTATACTCCTTTTTTTCTTATTGTGCTCTTGTACTTTCAATTTATCCAATCAAGTTCTTTTATTTTTCATATAATTTGATCAAGTCCATCCAACACAAATTCTGATCATATACATGAATACTCGTGCAAATGTGTATGGAAAAATTTGGGTAATGAAGATAACATCGGAGTATGAGGTAGATTAACTCAGCCAATGTGGACAGCCATATGGCCATCCATATCAAGAAAAAGAGTTTATCCACATGGGATTAAAGGTTGTCCAACAGACACATCGGTTGGATTAGGTTTGATCAGTCGAATTACTTACAAAGATTTGATTAGAAATGAGTGAAAGTATATGGATAATTAGAAAAATTATTTTATAACAATAATTAGCTTATTTTTGTTGGGCTAGAAATTTTCCGACTCTCTTAGTACCCATACGATGATTATTAGCAGTTAAAGTAAATTTTGGTAATGATCAAATTTATTTCGTAAGTCTCTTATCCTTACGGATTGTCACAAATAATTTTCCCTATCCGTAGTAAATAATTTATTCCCTTTTTTTTGGAATATAATTTATTCCCTTTGGTAAAGAGTAAGAGTAAAAAACAGTAGACAACCTTTAATATATTAGAACTTCTATGGGATAAGGGTAAAATTCTATTCCTAATGCTAAAACTTAGGTGCCATTGCTTGGTGTAGCCATAGAAACGGGAAAATTACCAAAAACGATCATAAAATTATTGCAATTGTGTCAATTAAGTATATTCGGCCAATTTTAACTTGGCAATAATGATATGGACGAGTCATGTGTACATTTTTTTAACAATACTTTAATATTTTTTTATTTCATTTTCATTTTTTATTTCTTCTTCCTTTCCTTCTTTCTCTAGCCAGTCCCCAGCCTCACCCAAAACTGGCAAGGCTTGCCCTCGCCTCTATCTAGCAACCAACTAGAGGAAAAAAAGAACAAGGGAAGGAGAAGGAAAAAGAGAGAGAAAAATCAACAATGTATAAAATATTATTAAAAATTCCATGCAAGCGTTCAGGTGATCGTCACACAATAGCAAAAATTCTTATCATGTTTGATGACTTATATTAAGTCCTATAAAACTCATAATTCAGCACTTAATTAGATTAAAGTTGTTTGATAACATTAGATGGAAGTAACTTATATGACTCAATCAAATAGAAAATACACTTCATTTGGTAAATAAAGTTACTTAATTCGTTTTGTAGAGAAATAATTTATTATGATTAGAATCTTGTCAAACATGTTGATAAAACCTATCAATAATAATAACTTCTCTCTTTTTTTTTTTATAACAGATTAATAATATTCAGTTTTCAATTTCCAATTGCAGTAACTTTTTTTTCTATTTTTACACCTAATATTAGCAACAATTATCAGCCAAAACTTGAGAAAAATGATGTCAAGAAAAATAGGCGATGTTTGTGTGAAGGTTAGAAGAAGGTGATTAGGAGTACCGAAAGGATTAAGATAATTTCGAGAAAAGAACAGAAGAGAAATTGAGAGATTGAATTAAGATGTTGTTCGAATGTTAACGAGGAAAGAAAGAATTAAAATCACGTAATTATCTTTTAATAATTGTAAAAAATATAAAAATTTCACGAACCCCCTCCTCCAAATCTCTCAAGTATTCAGAGCAGAGGGGAAGTGGAAATACACAGAGTAGCGGTGTTGGCGATGGCGGCTGCGAGCGCCGTGCATAGGGAGGAGCTTGAAGAAGAAGACGACGGCGAAATGGTGGTGGGGCTGGGTTCGTACGGAGGGAAGGTGAGGTTGTTGGGCACCGGTGGAGGAGGAGGTTGCGACGAGGAAGGAGAGGCGGCGGCGGCGGAGACGATGCTGCTCTGGGGCATCCAACAGCCGACTCTCGCCCCACCCAACTCCTTCGTCTCCCAGTCGTCTCTCGCCCTAGACATCGAAGCTTGCGGTCACTCCCTCTCTATCCTCCAATCTCCTTCTTCTCTGGTACTGACCCCATTTTTTGGATTTCGCTAATTGCCTTCGTGCTCGCTAGAGTTTAATGGAAGCGAAACTTGTATCTGATCGCTCGATCCGATCATCTGAGTGAGCTGCTAATGCAACTTTCTTTTGGATGGAATAAGAGGTAGAGATTGCGTACCTTTTGGATTTCTATGATGAACAAAGAGGTCAAGTGATTAATTTGTGTGTCGAAAAAATGTGACGTGTGAGAGCAGAAACTTTGTTGATCAATCTTTTTGCTATGAATGAGAATATAAGGAGCTTTTTTCTGTCATAAATAATTTATTTTTGATGTGGTTATAGATTACCCCTGGAGTAACTGGATCAGTGATGTGGGATAGTGGAATTGTGTTGGGGAAGTTCTTGGAACATGCTGTGGATTCTGGGATGCTTCTTCTTCAGGGCAAGAAGATTGTTGAATTGGGCTCGGGATGTGGATTAGTTGGGTATAAATATCATAATCTGAGTCCTGAGACACATCCAATGAAAGACGAATTCTTACTTCATGCGCATTGCAAAAATTATAATTTACGACAAGGTTAACTCCTTGTTTCACAAACTCATGGAGAATATTACCAGTTTATGATGAGTTGAATATGCTGACCTACCTAGCTGTATTCTTGCATATTTATTTCTTGGCTGAGTGTTTGTGTTACTTACTCGAGGATGCTTCATTTTTGGTTTCAGCTGTATTTCAGCTCTTTTGGGTGCTCAAGTTACTCTTACTGATCTACCAGATAGACTAAGGCTTCTCAGGAAGAATGTTGAAACAAATTTGAAACATGGCAACATGCGGGGATCTGCTGTCGTGAAAGAACTGGTTTGGGGAGATGATCCCGACAGAGACTTGATTGAGCCTTTACCTGATTATGGTAATGGTCCTGTGTCTCTTCTTCCTCAATCGATAAGTTTTTTTGTCCTTCTCTATGGATTCAAATCTTATATAAGACACAAAAAGTCACAAATTACGGGTTCATATTCTATGGAGCTTTTCCTCCTACCTTTAAGTCTTTGCGCCTGTGTGCCTCTGCATAGGTTGATCTTGTTTGGGCTTACCTGTCTTTGATGCATTTGCCGGTTTTCTCATTAGAGGAGCAACTTGCTTTTCATGATTCAAGGATTTCCCTACATAAGCTCTCATGCCTTTCCCTCGTATTATTGTTTTCATTTCCGGGGGTTCGGTTCCAGCATTTACACAGAGGGAGTCCTTCAGCCACAAGAATTAAGTAATGCCTGCGAGGCTTTCTTCAATGGATTATCTGCTTATGGTTGTGATACTACCCCTCTTTTAAAGAATAAAGTTCTTTAGCTGAACTATAATCCATACCTCTTTTTCGGAAAGGAAACACAATCTCTTGATCAAATGGCAACAATTCTGTTGCAAAATCGTGTGATTGTGAAAGAAACCGTACATATGTTCCCAGTTTCTCTTTTCTTGGTTGATGATATTCTTAAAATGTTTCCTGTTTGTTCATGGGAACTGGAGGTTATAAGATTCTGTGCGATTAATCGTGCTTGCTTTGTCAGTTTTGGGATCCGATGTGATTTACAGTGAGGGAGCAGTCGAGGATCTGATGGAGACATTGAGGCAACTTTCTGGAACTCAAACGACCATCATTTTGGCTGGAGAACTTCGCAACGGTATGCTTTCCATTTGTGTGTGCGCACGCGCACACGTTTTGTGTGTGAACATGTGCATTGGGCAGGGGTATATATATTGATTTGTCTTCTACTTGGCAGATAGTATCCTTGAATACTTCTTGGATGCTGCAATGAAGCATTTCGTTGTTGGGCGTGTAGATCAGGCACAGTTCCATCCAGATTATCACAGCCAGCGAGTAGCAATGTATGTGCTGGTGAAAAAATAAAACTCGCTGAAACTGAAGATGGCTATGACGCAGGGAGTGAGTTCTGTTACGAGAAGTCAAACACTTAGGCATACTAATGCATTGTGATTTTGGATTATTGGAGATTTGCTGTTATATTTCACATAGATGTAGCAATTGGTATGTCTCAATTTTTGGAAAAGTCCAGTCATCTCTTGCCATCTAAAGGTAAATCAGTGAGATGAAACTTGTGTCTCAGACTCTTTCGGTACTCGGTAGTGTATTTTTAAGTTGTCAAGCCAAATTCTCTCTTCAGCGTCAAAAGATCTTTGGGTTTAGGAATGCCGTTGCTGCTTCTCGCTGGGTCTTGCCCTTGTCAAAGGGTGTGCAGAACATCTTTCTGGAACTGCAATCTCAGGCAACTTAGCCCGAGCAAAGTTGAGTCGTCATCAATTTCATCGCTTTTAATTGCGAAGGAATTGGCTCTGGGGTTGACTGGAATCGGTGGAGGAGAAACTTCCGAAGAGGATTCCAGCTTTTGAATAGAAACCAACGAGAAGCGACGGAGACAAAATTGTTGGTCATCGGTGAAAGGATCACACTGATTGCGAAACAAAGAGTTCCCTGGGATTGTAACGTAATACAGGAGCACTACATTGTTCATCCTTGCACATCCAAAGAGTAAAGACACTTGAAATGGCAAATGAACAGAGGAGGAGCATTAATTCGAAGAGCTTTTCTATGATTCGCTAGACAGTGGCCAGAAAAGCAAAGTCACTAGACAAGACGAGTGAATTTTTCGATGATCGTGCGTCAATGGAACTCGAATCAGACACTTCTTGCCCGGAACAAATCTCGCATTACAGAACCCACGACCCGGCAGACGCCATATCAGTATCACACTGTTCGGCTAGCAAAGCGGCTTCCCAATAAGTTAGAAAAGCTCGAGAATATTAAAATGGAAACAGAAGAAGAAGTAGTAGAAGCATCAATCTCCTCTCACTCACCTACTACTCCCAAAATCTCTCTCTCTCTCTTTCTCCTACCTAACACCGAATGACACTATAGAAACGCAATTCCACGTTAGGAAGAGGCTACGTTGACCCAACATCTGCCTTCCTACTTCTTTGCTCGCCTTCTTGTTTCGCCCACCCGGCGCACGCCCACTCCTCCCGCTTTCCGGCCACCATGTCGTCCTCACCCTCCATCATCAAATGCAAAGGTTGAATCTTTTTCCTTCACCTTCGAGAAATGTCTCTGGTTTTGCTGCCTTTTCTTTTGTTGGGTCTTGTTGGGGTGTTAATGTGTTTCTTGATCCGATGTTGAAAACCAAAAAAAAAAAATCAGCTGCGGTGGCATGGGGAGCTGGACAGCCTCTGGTGATCGAGGAAGTGGAAGTGAGCCCGCCTCAACCTCAGGAGATCCGAATCAAAGTCGTCGCCACTTCACTCTGTGGCAGTGACGTCGCCGCTTGGGAATCTCAGGTAATGGATTCTGCCCTCCTCCTCCTCCTCCTTTCTCTTACCGTCAGCCTGAGCCCGCTATCTAATCTTAACAGAGAAAGTTTAGAGGCATCGTTCATGTGAAGCTGGGCCCGTCAGTAATCAAGAATTGTGCTTAGTGTGGTGTCTATCTAGATCACATCTCGTCGAAAGAGAATTATCGAGTAGAGTGCGTTCTCAAGCTGCATTTTGAATCCACCAGAACCATTATATGCAATGGGCTTTAAGTATGAGAAAAAAAAATTCCCTTTTTTGGAGATAGGGTGGCCAGATGGGATTGAATCTAATATGAAAGCTGCCCCAAATGGGAAAATCTTAGAACTTCGGTGGCATTTGGTATATGCTTCTTAATAACGTGATCTAAGTTTTTTTTTATGTCAGTTTGTAGAAAAGCTTCTAATATTGCTAAATATGAATTTGAGAGATGCCTAATGATTCAGAAATATAATACATCCGGTTATGTTTGTGCATTTACATTCTTGTTCTGATTAGCCGTTCATCTTTGAAAATTTTATATATGCGTATCTTTTACGAGAAATGATATGTTCAAATAATGTCATATTTATGCCTAAACTGTTCATGCTTCGTAGTTATTCTGCGCAATGCATGGATTAACAGCGAGTTCTTGAATGTATTTTGGGTGCACCAGTGATCCCATAATAACGGGACCCAAACTATACTAGTCTACTGGAACATGATGGGTTCTGTTCAATACATCGCCTTTAATGTCTGCCTTGTCACTCATCAATTAAGTGCACACTGGTAAAAGTACTAACTCTATATAGAGCCTATCTGAAAGTGTAGATTAAACTTTATGTAAGCAAGCGACGCCACATATCTTACATACACAATAATATCCCATGGGTCATTGTTGCCTTTTACTGGGGGAAAGAAGAAGAAACGCTCTCTTTATACATATAAGAAAGAAAAACGGATAGTTGATCTGAAAGCTCACTCTAATATCAAGTTAAGTCAGAGATCCAGCTTGGTTAAGCAAGCCTTGAGCCTTAAGAATGAGATAGATACTTTTTTGCTGCGCTGGGAAGATAATGTAAGTAGAATGACGAGGGAGACCAGTGGAGTAGAGTATCGTTCCAACTGCTGTCATTTTGAGAGGCTAAGCAAGTGGAGGAAAGATTTAAGCGAGAATCATTCTTTTTGGTTTATTTTTTCGTTCATTCTCAACCTCGTGGCATCTCACACCACATATGAGGAAAGGTGCTGCTCTTAGAAAATGGGGTCATACCTGGCATTGTCTAGGCCCGCATGCTGCATTTGGACTTCTGAGTTTTTGTTTGCAGAGTAAAACACTTGAAATGTTCTTATAAACAAGTGAGTTAAAGGTGAATTCTACCTGGAGATTCAACTGTTTCAGAGAATTCTAAAGCACGATATTGAGGAGATGTCCATCATTCTGGTTTTTACATAAATTGTCATATCATAGTGAATCATGGCCAAGTCGGGAGTAATGTTCATTTAGTTGATTTTGACAGTAATATTCAGGTGCCTTACACATTGAACTCCTTAGCTTCTGCCTGTTTTAAATAACTTTTCCAGCAAGCTCCCATTTGTTCTGATATTTGCCTATCAGTTTCTTGTCCTGGTGAAGCAACTTGCGATATTAAGTCTTTGGAATCTGTACATTCATTGTTTTTTGTTTATTCTTTAATGTGTTCCTATGCTATAAGATAATTCGTTGAACTACGGGATCTATGAATTCTCAGAATTCGCAACTCTTGATTCATCTTAAGTTTTTAGAATGGTATTCTGTATTCACATTTCTATGATTCTATCTTCTGAAGAAACTCAGCACTTGACTAAAATGGCGAACTGTTTTCCTGTGCAGCCTATTTTTCCTCGCATATTTGGCCATGAAGCAGCCGGGTATATGCTTCTTCCCTCATTCTCCTTGTGCCACTTCTTTTTATTCTTCAGCTTCTGATCAGTCTACTGTTACTGTAGAAGAGACAGATATAAAATTGCTAATCTCCTTGAGTTCATCTCAAATATTATGCAACGGCCTATTTGAACAGATCTCAGTCAATATAGCTCATGCTAGAGACAGCAGGACTAGTCCTCTGGCATTGATTCTAATCAAAGAACAGACAACTCCAACAAGAAAAAATGACAATTCAATATTGAGCCTTTTTTCATCAAATGACGTTTAGTTTATCATTAACTTGATTATGCAGGATTGTCGAGAGTGTGGGGGAGGGAGTGACCGAATTCAAGGAGGGAGACCACGTGTTGACGTTGTTCATAGGTGAATGCAAGAGGTGCCGGCACTGTACATCGAATAAAAGCAACATGTGCCGAGCACTTGGGTTGGAAAGGAGTGGCGTAATGCACAGTGACCGAAAGACACGCTTCTCTATTAGAGGCAATCCCATATATCATTACTGTGCTGTTTCAAGTTTCAGTGAGTACACGGTGGTGCACTCAGGATGCGCTGCCAAAGTCAGCCCAGAGGCACCTCTAGAGAAAATATGTATTCTCAGTTGCGGAGTAGCAACAGGTAACATTTCTTACCCCCTAGCGCATGGAATCGAGTTGGACTTAGTACAATGAGTTCTCCCTGCTGACATTCTCGAGCAATGAGATCACACAGGTCTAGGTGCGGCTTTGAATGTGGCCAATGTATCCGAAGGATCAAATGTAGCAGTATTCGGTCTTGGAACTGTGGGTCTTTCCGTAAGTGCTTTAGACAACTTTCTGTTCTTCCCCTATCCAATAAGCATCACCCATTAGTCTAGTAACTTCTCTTAATTAAGGTCGTGCAAGGTGCCAGACTTCGGGGAGCTTCTCAAGTAATTGGCATAGACATTAATCCTGAGAAGGGTGAGAAAGGTAAACAAACGGATATATTTTCTTTTGTTCTGAGAACCTATCTTGTGCACCGAACTAGCCTTGATAGTGATTGTGCATGCTGGAGCAGCGAAAGATTTTGGAGTTGATGTGTATCTCAATCCAAAGGACTATGATGAACCCATTCATGAGGTATTTTATCCCAAAAGTATGATGCAATAGTTGTGATTCGTATAATCTGTCAAAACCGATCTTTGGATATTAATAACCAGAATTTCTAGTACTCAGGTTATCAAAAGGATAACTGATGGGGGTGCTGATTACGCTTTCGAATGCACTGGCGACACAAGAGCAACGACAACTGCATTGCAGTCTTGCTGTGATGTAATCTTTCTTTCACTGAACCTCCTTCGTTTCTTTAGGGAATGTTTTCAATAAGGAAAAAAGTGAAAACTTCTTGTCCAATGTTTTCTTAAGGGATGGGGTTTAACTGTGACCCTTGGGGTGCCAAAAGCGAAGCCAGAAATAACAGTTCACTACGGACTGCTGGTCACTGGAAGGACACTGAAAGGTTCAATGTTTGGAGGATGGAGACCCAAAACCGACATACCGTCATTGGTCGACAAATACTTGAACAAGGTAGTGAGACTCTACGCTCATCCCTAAGTTCAATAAACATGAAGTGGTGTCCTGTTGCACAAGTTGCATTTTCCCTGGGGAAAAACTTAAAGACAGTTTTGACATGTAGAGGAAGTTGCTAATGAAGAAAACAGATGTTATTGATATCAAATTACTTGAATATTTGGATGTTAACCATAAAATTACCCATCACGGATGAAAAATATATATGGCCTACGGATCTGTAGAATTGTCCGTGATCAGGTAACAGAAAGCAACAAGATTGCCCTATTTGAACAATAGAAATGCTCCTTCGATGTGTATTAAGAATGTGCTTGACGGCATTCTTATGCAGGAGATCCGGGTGGATGAGTTTGTCAGCCACAATTTGCAATTTGAGGATATCAACAAAGCTTTTGAGCTCATGAGGGAAGGCAAATGTCTCCGCTGTGTCCTCCATATGCCAAAGTAGATTGCTTGCGTATGAAGAAGCCGGTATAGTTGCCAATTCCCAGCAATGCACGAGGCTAAAACGAATGTTGTGGAAGCCTATTTCACCAGCAGAAAGGCAGCAACTTTGTTGGATTGAACCATTCTCTCTCTCTCTCTCTCTCTCTCTCTCTCTCTCTCTCTCTCTCTCTCTCTCTCTCTCTCTCCCCCACACGCATATGAATGGGCGATATTTGCACTTTTCTGAGATGAACATCTTTAATCGAGCAGCTAATCAGACTTGACATTCCAGAAATCTAAGGCTGGTGGTGCCGACCCTGTCAGATAATGATTTACCAAAACCATGTAAATTAACCGTTGGAAAGAAAAATTAACGATGTATCCGAGAATTAGAAACTCATAAACAGCACAATTTTATCGTTCGGTGTCCAAAAATACAACTTTTTTTTCACGGTGATAAGTTTCAATGACTGTTTGCAAGTGTTGAAAAAAAAAAAAGAACTGTCGGTAGTAAAATGATGGTGACTCTGTTCTCCACGGTTTTGTGGTAAGTATCAACGCTTTTATGAACTTGCCATTTTTTCGTAACTTGTAAGTTATCGATTTTAGTACCAACTTATCGATTTTATTTGCATAGTTTACTAAAGTTTTGACCTTAGTGATTCTTATAATAAATTATCTACTTTTTCCGAATTTAGTGATTCTTATAATAAATTATAGACCTTCGTTTCAACCATTGTTGAAGTCAATGATCAGCTACATTCACGTTATTAACTCTCCTCAGAGTTATTGAACAGCACTTGGCTTCTTCTTTTTTACCTATGCAGTTACCAATTTTTGTTTGTCTTGATTAGTGTCATCTTATATTTACTAATTCTTTTTAAAGATAACCAACTTTTCTGGCATTAAGATGGTAACAATTGTCAGCCGACATTTATTTATTTATTTTATTTGTTGACTTTTCTTAATGTAGAAACTTTTATTTGCATTTATCTGTAAAACCTTAATGTTAACAGCCCCCTTTTCGGTGACCCATAGCTAATTATAGCTTAATTGAGAAAGTTGGAAATTACTCTAGTTAAGAAAATAAAAGTTGATAACTCAATAAAAAAGTCAGCAACTTCTTTATCTATAAAAACCAATAAACGTTAGTAAGCAACTTAAATGGGAGAGTAAAACCAAAATTAGTTAGTAATGTAAGGAAAGAAAATGTGATAAATTAAACGAAGAGAGGCTGGTAATTTAGATAAACTGAAGGCATATCTAAAAAAGACGAACAAAATATGACATATGATAGGAAAAGTGCACAACTTTAAAATAAATAGAAAAAACCGAAAAACCAAATAGACACAGGTCAGTAATTTAAATGGAACACAGAAGAAGTTTGCAATTTTATCTGGAAAAAAGAAGGAAAAAGTTAGTAACTCATTCCACAAAGATCGATAAATTCATATAAGATTATATAAATTTACAGAATTTGCATAAGGAAAAATAAAAATAAAAGTCGGTACAACTGTCAAAATAAAATAAAATAAGTCGATAATTTCATAAAATTATCAATAAGACGATTTCTTTTACCAGCAAAAATTTGACATTTACCAACTCCATGAATAAAATAGTCGAAAGGCTCCAGTAAACAGGAACGCGGGATGCTTATTGACAGCTTCGAGTTATAACTTCCATGGACCCTTGATGACATCTCATGTGTCGAGACTAAAATCTCTTGCTGGCAGCATCTCGCATTCTTCCAGGGCGAATTGGCACCGTGAAGCACCGAAGTGCATAGCGTACCAAATCTCGTTCAAGGAAATTGGATAAAGCCACTTGGCACAATCCCAAAACGGTGTCCAAGTGCCAAAACCAAAAAGTAGGTCGGAAGCAAAGATGTTTTGGCGAGTAAAACCTAAATCAGCGGACATCTGGTTAACTCCCGTACACAACCGAATGAGACGATAGTTAGATGAACCACCCCTCGCAAACATGCCTTATTTTTTTGTTCATGTCATGTCGGTAGGTGTGGAAGTTCGAGGACCTGGAGAATTGTGATCCTATATCCACTCTGAAGAACAAATCGACCAGCTCCTCTCTTCAAGAAACTTGTCTAGGTACCAAAGGTGCTTATACACTCAGCAGGAATTTCGGAATGCATCGTCAGCTTAAGTTCGCTATCCCAGAAGCAATGGCAGATCATCAGAGGATTCATCCAGTGGTTCCTGTTGCAACAAGCGCCACGGCACCTTCAGCTCAACTGCGCTCTTCTGTTTCAGAAAAAGGAACCCAAGTTCATCAAGCTTCTCTGTTGCAAGGTGGCGGACCCATGATTCCCCCGAGGCAAAGGAAACGAAGAGGCTGTTGCTGTAGGTTCTTGTATGGGATCATTTGTCTCCTCCTCCTCATACTGATCCTCATTGGAATAGCTGCAGCAGTTATTTACTTTGTTTTCCAACCAAAACTTCCACAATACTCGGTTGACCGCCTTCAAATAAGTGCTCTGAGTCTCAATTTTGACCTAACCCTGTATGCACAATTTGACGTGAAGATTACCGCCACGAATCCAAACAAAAAGATTGGAATCTATTATGAGAAGGGTAGCAGATTAAGCGTGTGGTATACAAATGATAAGCTATGTGAAGGGTCATTGCCAAAATTCTACCAAGGTCACCAGAACACAACGAGACTTGACATTACCTTGACTGGCCAAAGCGACTCTGGGAACACCATAATGACAGCACTGCAGCAGCAACAGCAAACAGGTCAAATCCCTCTTGATCTAAAAATTGATGCACCGGTGTCAGTTGAACTAGGCACGATGAAGTTGAGGAAGGTTAGAATCTTGGGCCGATGTTCCCTGGTGGTGGACAGCTTGAGTACCAATAGCTTGATCAGCATTAAAGCAAGTAAGTGTAAGTTTGGAATGAAGCTTTAAATTGTTTAATTGTCATGAGTTACTTCTTTTTTTCTTCAGTTTCTTTCTTAGATTCAATTATCATATTCTCTAGACAGAGAAGATTCATTTTAATACAGTAGTCAGAAACTACGATTTGTCAGATGACCTATATATATTCCTTTTCTGAATTTCCTCCCTCGCCCTGGCCATCCCTCCCTCCCTCCATCCCTCTCTCTCTCTCTCTCTCTCTCTCTCTCTCTCTCTCTATGCACACGTACAAGTGCACGCAATGACTCGAACATCTTGAGAAGCATACATGGTACCTGAGAATGCAAAAAAAGAAAACAATTTATCGAGAACTGCCTCAACAGGTAAGAACCATGGAACATGGTCCAACCATTTTAGACAACGCACATGAATCAATCCTCAGATAAATGACATCAAAGTCACCATGTTTCTATGTTTCTGTCACTAGAAAGAACAAGGAAAGTATAAATGCCATCAATTTCAGATATTGCAGTCTCACTGGAACAGAGAGACAGTCCTACACATCTTTCATTGACACATTGTCCCAATTTGATTAAATCGACAGTCCAGAATTTTTTGGTAATCATCAAAATAACATCAGCATTGAATTTAGGTTGAAAATCGCTTAATATAGTATTCACTGACCTTTTTCCAAGATAAGTTCTGAAACTCTACTAAGACTTTGTGTTACGCTATTAGGAACAATGTCGTGACAATATCTTGCTAAAATGCTACATCTGTCTTCATAAAAGCAAGTTTTAAATTCCAGGAATTCAAAAAATGAAAGTAGGCAGTGTGCTCACCTGTTTAGGAAACTAAATCAGGCCAATTGGGGTGGGGTTGAGGCAGGATTTTCTTAGGGCATTTTAACAGTTAAGTTATACTTGAAAATATGTTCAACAGAAAAGTAACACATCCCTCTGCAGGTAAGGTAATCTATATACAAGTCAAGTTGCAACAAATTTTCAACAAAAAAAAAGGAAGGTTTCACATAATACCTTGAAATCCACTCGTAAACACATGTCGAGCCTCTTTCAGAAGAAATTTTGTCGCTAATTTCCGGTCAAAGCACGCGGTCTATGCTCAACTGTATGGAGAGACATCCCGGTCTGAGAAACTGCTCTAACAAAGGCCATATTTGCAGTTAAGGTCGGTGCATGCCAGTAATCTCCAGTGCCAAACATCACCTTGTTTTTTTTAGCAAGCTTTCTGGTGGTTGGAAGGCTGATCATGCGATCTGAAGGATTATCCGGAACAACACTGTTGCAAATTCAACTCGTTAGCTCAGTGAAGTGAATTGCCCTTGATCAATATTTCCATTATAAGTAAAAGAGAAGAATGATGCAAGTAACTGTAAAGTAAACATAATGACTACAGAACATAGAAGATTGATTTCACTGACACCCTCATTTTATCCTGAAAGCTAACAAGGGACCAACTTACATAAGCCATTTTAGTATCTGATCTGCTCTTAAGTTCTCCATGGTCCCTCCATACATTGCTATTAATTCTTTGAACTCTGAAAGAACACTTTCACATATCACACCATTCTTTCCACAAATTACTGCACCCAGCTCCGGAAGGATTGGTTTCTGGATCTCAGAGTTTGCCTGGAAATTGTCAAAGCTGATATTACCAATGCTGAACATAACACTACGGAGATGAAAGAGAAACCAATGGGCTCACACAGTAAAACCAATGTACCTGTGCAATCACAAAAGGCAAGTTGCCTTTGAACCGCTGCCTCAACTCACTTTCTGCCACATTCAAAAGTTTCTCTGCACCACCATTACTAATGTCTGATACAAGAGCAATTAAAGCTGTTGTATCAAAATTAATGAGATCACCTCCACTTAATACCTCTCTTGTTTTAGCAGAAGCCATATCTTTCCCTTTCATGGGAGGTCTCAAGCCAGAAACTAGAGTGTCAAAGGTAGTAGGATAACTCAGGTTCACATTTTTCTCTGGACTCTCTATTTCTGCAGCACCTGGAATTGATTCTCCAGCTCCCTGTTCTGGATCTCGAACTGGTTTCTCAAAATTATCCACCTTTATTTCTAGCGTAACTGATTCCTGGTAAGATCTTGCAATTATATTCATCCACTCGCCTTCCATTTCCTCCAAAAAACCAACACTGGAAAGGGGGAAGTCAGCTTCCATTTTACACTTAATGGCCCAAAATTCATCGACAATCTTCTCGAGAATGGAGTCAGTCACACCACGTGAAAAGAAAAGAATAATTGATGAAGGCCTCAATGTCTGTGAGGACTGAGCGGCAGCAAAAATGTGCTGAATTCTCATTCTCAATCCCTTGCCTTTATGGCCATCATGCCAGGTTACACAGTTTGGGTTCCTATCAGAGACAACAATCCAAACCGGCTTCCCTTTCAGCGTGCACACAATGTCGACATGAGCAAACTTTGAACCAGAATTAGTTCTCTGCACCTTGCCGCTTGCAGGCAGCAGAGGGACAGGCTTGCAAACACACGAAACTCCCGTAACCGAAAGATGCTGGAGAATGTGAACGACAGCTTCAAGGTGTCCAATATTAACACTGCCACATATATTACTCAGAAGATTGCAAAACTAACCGAGATTTTCTCAACCAAAACAAAGTTTTAAGTCTACGAGTCAACCAAAGGAAAAGCCAAGAAGAAGCTCGACAAAGAGAATAGACTTCATCCCGTTTCTTCGACCTCCACTCAATAGAGGCATTCGACTAGATACACCTCGAACTCCACAGGCAAACCAACGATCAAGTACAGCAATAACCTAATTGTAAGCCTCGGCGAAAAAGAGCGGGCGACTTATCCCTATTGCGTAGAGAGTGAGAGCGCCAACGGTCCAATCGTCAAGACTACCGTGAGCTAAGAAGGACACAGGGAGACTGACCTGAGAGGCGAATCCGAAGAAGAAGCGCGTCGAGAGAGGAAAGAGAGGTCGGACTCGGCCAGCTTGAGGAGCGTGCGCTTGGAAGGACCGGCGATCGAGGGAGGCAACCGGTCGATCGCGTCGATGAGGCACAGGCACCTCCTCTTCGCTTCTTCCACGGGGTTAGCCTTCTCCGCCATGGCTGCTCTTGGTCGGCCTGGGTCACCAACGGCGGGGAGTGAATCAAGAGTGACTGTATAAGCGTAAAGCGATGCGACGATGAAGATGTATTCTTCGACCCCCCGTAACTACTTCAAACGACCTGCCGTTCCGTATGCATCGGCGGGCAACTATTAAGGTTTCCGATATAAATCAATGAAAAAAATAATACAAGACACATTCAAAATTACAAAATGCATAGCGAGTGCGATGCCCATTAATTTTAAAGGAAATTTGTATTTTCATTCTATTTTGTGAAAGAATATTCCCTTTTGTCATCAATAAGAATAGAGAAAAACTAAATTTAAATTAACTACTAAAGTCAAAAAATGCAAACGCCGGTGATACTAAATGATAAAAAAAGAGAGAGTAAGAACAGATGAAATATTAACGGGATTAACGAGATATTTCAAGGAGGACAAATACATTTAAAACAAAAGATATATGTCCCAAGGTCAAATAACAAACATTGGATATTCATTATGCAATTTTCAAATGATTGATCAAATGTCATCATCTGACTTTACAATCTACCGACGCACGCGAATCATATGTGCAACTTAGTTCATTCTTCACATTTCTATGCAATTCTTCAACCCTATTCACGGTCAATACACAGAATAGATTTTCCATTTAACCGGAATTCATATGGTGCCCCAAGCTCACTTTTCAACAGCAAAGACAACATTGCTTGGCTGAGAAGAAAAGGCATTGCTTCCCCACTGGAGTTGAAATAGACTACACTCACACAGATACTAGCAAGATTTCAAAGGCCTCTCTTGGACTGGTTGGTTGTGTCCATAACAAAAACAGAGACAAAAACATACAAGAAAACCGAAAACTTAAATCGAGAAAAATTTCTGTCATTGGATCGGAATGAACTTCTCCGGCAATCTCCACTTGGCTTCTGTACCTTCCACATCCAAGTTCCGCAGCGTCCCCGTATTCACTGAACATAGACATGTACACTTCATCTGCTTCACTTGTGCTGGTTGGCCTCCAGCTTGCCGCTGTTTGTTTTCTCCTGATCCCAACAACGATGCACTGAAGGGAGTTGGTAATCGTCAGGTTTTAAGGCCAAAGCAAAATCAGGCAAGGTTGGTGTACCCTCCATAGTCCTGCATAATAGAGTAGCACCGCCAGCGATCAATCATTTTGCTTTTGCTGAGATTCTTTTGTGTTTTCTATCGGCAGAGGAGGACTTACTTATCTTGGGAGTACAGGTCTCTGTTTATCCGTACTTTGGCAGAAGCATCTTTTGGGATTTTTTCATAGATATACTTTGCGGTTCCCCAAAGAGGTGGACTTCTGCAGTAAGTGAAGTTGTTAGGTTTTTTTTTCCAATGAGGGGAAGTCTCTCTCTCTCTCTCTCTCTCTCTCTCCCTCGCGGACACATACAGACACTAACACTCACATAGAGGCATAGACGCAAAATGTGATCACAATCTCAAGCAGACAATGCTAATTAAATCAGGGACGGATGCACTGAGTGATGCTGGCTAGTGGCCACAAATGAGCACAAAATGCTGCGCTGACATAGTACAATTACAGCAGTTTAAGGAAACTGTCTTTAAGATGGAAATTAACCGCGTGTCATATACTCCATGTCCCAGCAGGTGCCTAGGTTTTTGCTTACATCTTGCATGATGCATTGGGCGAGTGGAGTATTTCGTGGGTTCTATATCTACTTAGGTGGCTTACTCATCATTAGAAAAATTTACACAGTTTGGCAAATTGTCAAACTCTAAACATAGGATGAGACAAAATTTAATTTGATTTGATTAAGTTATATACATCCAAATGATTCTTTTTCTGTCATGGTTTACTAGCTTTAGCCATTAAACAAACTTCAAAACCTAGATCCTCTCTGTATCTGAGGAAAACCAGATTTGTTTAGTCAGCAAAAAGTCATTTTCTGATCAAATGGAGAGAAGTGGCCACCAAAGTTGTAGGCATGGTAGAAATAACAGACTAATTCCACTTACTCACCAAGAAAATAATGAAACTGACAAAAAGCAGCGACGCCAAAATTTTGAATTTGTCACCTTGACAGGGGAGGTGTTGCGTCAAATCCCTCAGAGAGCTTCTTGCTTTCTTCAAGAGACTTGACCGCCACCTGCAAAGCAGCTGCTGCCATTCCATGGGACTTCCCCTCATCAAGTATCAGACCATGGAAATAATATGCTGCGGCCTGTTGGAAATATATTGGCATTTTAGATCATTATAGATGAAACAATATGAGATGTGATGCCCCCTAGAAATGGAAGAATAAGCAATCAGCCCATTGGGTTTAATCCCCTTATTTCGACCTGAATTTCTCTTGTCCTAGATGTTCCCCCATGAACTAATTACGCTCTAGATTGGCATGCTAACTTAGTATCTTCTGCATAATAATAACGATTCTGCAACCAACTACCAAACACCTCTTTTCATGCTTAGTCAATTAGCAAATATGAAGCTCTGAACCCATTTTTATACGTTGAATAGGCAGCTATTTCATCGGCTGTGATAAAAGGCAATGATATGGTGATTTTCCAACCATTGGTTTAATAAACTTTGTTTGAAGGTCCATAAAATAAGGAATGCTGAGAACCAACTATAGCTCATATGATAGAGCATCTTTCCTCCAGTGCCTCCTGATAAGACCTCCAATTAATGAGGAAGCTCGTCCATGTGTGTGGTATAGGCTATAGCCTCTCCAAAGAAGAAAATGAGTAACAGTTACCACTGGTAATATTGTCTGTAAAATTTGGTTTTAAAGGTGATGGAATAAACATAGCTTGGATTCACGGATCATGGAATGCTTACTGTGCAACAGTGGCAGTCCACAGAAAACCCAGCAATGTTCACGTTGTCAGATTATCACACTTAATTGATTCAACTTAGAATAATGTGCCAAAGATTCGATATGATAATGATCCCTTTCGTCCTGAAAGTTTTGAGGCACATATGCACAATTTATCAAGCAAAGGAAGAGCTAAGCAGATGAAGTCACGCCAATACCTTTGCTTCAACATACTTCCATTTAACATATTGACGGTGCTTTTCTCCCCAACCATTCATTAAGGGAAGGTTCACGAGATTCTCTTGAGCCTATAAAGCATTAAAGCATTGAGAAGCCCACTTATGAGTCAGACAAAGGGTGTCCAGCGCCCAAATCAAAGGATATGAAAATATCAGGAGCAAGTCAAAAAATGAAGCAGGCATCATTTTAAGATTCTATCAGGGGCTCTAAGCAATTGGTTCAAAGCTGGCAGATCTTACCTGCTGCCAGTATTTTACCATCTCGCATGCAAGCCTACGCTTCACCGCCAGAGTGGCTTTGGAGCTGTCTATAGCCATCCCAAGTTGAATATCAGCAGCCTAATTCAGTTCTTGCAAGACATTATCCAATAACTTAGAGTGAAATATCATGCATTAACAAACGAGTTGAAAAAGCAATTATGCCACTAATACCAAAGGAAGAGATATCCTTCAATATTCCAGAGCACTTCAAACAGGGCAAAAGAGGTCTTCTGAAGAAGCACCATACTAAATGTCTTACCACTCATGCACATGCGGAGGATCATCCCCTAATTTGCAGTTTGTCTAATGTGCATAATCTTTTCAAGTAGAGATATGGTGTACACAGCACATGTAAATCGGGTACAAGTACCAAGTTTGGCACACAGTTGACACAATCGATGTTAGGACCACAGCGCAATTAAATTTGGATTCGGCGGATTTTGCAAATAATATTGTCTCTCCCCAATAGAGCCAAACCTAGCCCACCCAGCCCACGAATTCACTAAATCTTTGAGTTCACATAAAGTTGTTTATAGAAATCTCACAAAAAGCACTCAAACTGCTATCAGATTTTGAAGGTTTTACACCATGTGATTAAGCAAAAATGA
The DNA here is from genome assembly GCA_030064385.1 of Melaleuca quinquenervia. Taxonomy (NCBI): domain Eukaryota; kingdom Viridiplantae; phylum Streptophyta; class Magnoliopsida; order Myrtales; family Myrtaceae; genus Melaleuca; species Melaleuca quinquenervia. The sequence goes on along the minus strand of CM057728.1, from coordinate 3,152,865 downwards.
CAAACAGATCACTGAATCTCTATCTAAACTGCCAGACATTATTCTTAACACTATTCTCCTCTAAAATAAGTTAAGAAATTTATGTGAGAGCAGGTTTTCTGAAGTAGAAGAATAGTTCAATGATGAGCATTGGTCTAGAGTTGTTAAGCATTAGCAACTTGAATGACAAACCACATCTTCTAATACCTGCCCAAGTGCCTGGAGGCAAAGTGCTTGAAGAACTCCATTGTGAAGGTCTACTGGTAACTCTCTCCTAAGACGCAAAAAAGAACAATCAACATAATTAGTACATATTCACTGCCCATAAAGCTTTGTATTCATGTAATATTTGCCTGCAAACCTTAGTTCAGCAGGGAATTGTGGAAGAACATGCCGAACTGCATAGTCCAAGAACCCAGCTGCCTTTAGGAAAACATCGACAGATGCTCTCCTACAATCTGTGGCACAGAGATAGGGAGGAGGTCAAACATACTGTGAGGAGAGGAAGAAAGAAAGCTGATGATGAGTAACAGATCTGTTAAAAAAACAACCTCACGGTTTTGTGACAACATAATAATCAAAACGCCAGTAGACAATATCAGACTACTTTATCAGTATAATCCATAACTAAAATTGTTCTTTTGGAACTTTAATTGGACTTCAGATGCACAAGCTGTCCTCTAGTAGAACTTCCTCCAATCATTTTCCTTTCATCCTGAACTTAAAATTATTTCTCTTCTTAATTTTCACAGTATCCAAGCTATTGAATCCCCATAACTTTGCCTAAATCACGTAAATTATGCTGCAAGTTCCAGTAGTATCCCTGGCCAAATAAACAAGATTCGGCTCCTTTTCTCCACATTCCTTTATCGTAACCTACTGATGATTTTTTGTCCAGGACATTCTCCTACAACTACTGGGCTCCCAGGGGCCCAGAGTTGTTCAAAAGCCTAATGAAGGACAAACCTGTCTAATACAACTCTAGTTCTCTATGATAAATATGACTACATAGGAGTCACTATGACATGGCAGAAGCTTTTTTAAGGTAATTTAATTCACGTACACTAAAAGCTGCTTCTCATGGTACTGAAGGTAGTGTAGGACCAGACTGAAATCTTCCTTTCTTATGTTCTGATAAGTGCATAACAGCTGCAGTGCAGAATCTTTAGCATCTCATAACCACCTTTTGGACCAATTAAGATGCGTGGAAACATTCGTGTACCATAGTATATATAAACTGATGATGTGGAGCTATAGTTTATGAACCATAGGATAACAAGATGAAAGGGAAATTACACTCTCTTTTTTTTAATTCCATCCAGCCAGATATACTATAAGATCACTGAAGCCTCTTGGTCCAAATGCAAAGTTTCAGTGAATACAGGAATCTTGTAGGACCGACCTTCTGAGACTTTTGACTGAATGCCATCCGCTGATATCTTTGGAAGGAGCATTATGTTAGCTTGCAACAGCCACACCATTGCCATCATATGCAAAACTGACAAAACCTCGTACCAAGCATTAGAAATTGCAGTTTCCTGCAGATTAAAGCTCACATCAATCCACCATAGCCTATCATGGCACCCCAAAAACAAGAATACATACAGTTAGTTCCTCACCTCTGCTTCATCCTCCTGATTAACCCAAACAAATTGTACTTTGTGCATCAGATGGTTTCCTAACGCATAGACATTACCAATAAGATCAGCAAATCTCATCAATTGTGCGCATTCCAAGAACATCAAACTATTTGACATTTACCTTCTTTGCCCAATCCCAATAGCACAGGCAAGTAATCTTCAAGAGCATGCTGCAGATCAGTCAAAGTTGAACCTTCTGCAAGAAGTTCATGAGTAGGTCAACAATTAGAGACCCCAAACAATTGCAATGTGAAAGAGCAAAAAATATAAAAGAAGGCTAATGTGTTGCGGGGTAGACCGTGCTGAGTGGCACTTTTTCTCATCAATCTCTTGACCGTAGGGGCTCCTTCACCAGCCAGCATGGCTATATGTGTCCTAAGGGCAGTCAGGAGTTGCACCAAATTCCTCGATAAATTGCTGCCCAGTGACTGTGAAAAATTGACTGGCTTAGGAATCCGGAGACCCGGAACATAGACGGAGACCTCCCCAATGTCTCGTGGCGTCCTTCTCTTACCACCATTATCCTCTGGTTTTGACACCAAGCAGCCCATATCCTGAGGCCTGGTCTATCTGCAATGGCAACACAACTGATCCAATTTAACATGGGAACAGATTGAATTTAACATGTCAAAGAGACTCTCTCTCGCGCCCGTGCAAACATAGCGTATCCACACAACCTGCACAAAACGCTTGCACAAGAAGGAACGGAAGAACTCAAAAGCAAGAAAGTCCCCACTTCATCAACCCCAGAAGCATTTGCCAACTACAAGAGACAAGAACGGAGCTTCTACTATGCATATTTGCCGTATAACTAAGAATCAAACGTTAATCACGCGATCAGCAGCACGAAATGCAGCAACACCATAAGTGAAGAGAACAAGAACGAAGGAAAAACAGCGATCGATGAAGCGACCACCTACGTGGCTAAGCATTTGTACAAACAACTAAAACTACTCTTCAATTGGAGCAGCGAACATCGGATCGCAAAAGCCATGGACACGCAGGCCGAGGCCTTGAAACAGTAATCTCATCCCTACCTCGAAAGAATGCCGAAGCCCGTACGAGCGACGAACCCCAACAAAAACCACCTTGTCACGACAAAAGAAGCAATCGCAATGTTCGAAAAAAGACACAGCTTTTCGCTCGCCGGGAGAGAGAGAGAGAGCGAGAAAGATTGTGGAAGCTTCCGATCGGACTGTTGACAGAATGAATAGAAAAATGGGTTGATAGTTGAGAGGACGCAATATTTTTCTCTTATTCTCAAAGCCGGAGGAGACCCGTGTAATCCAATGACATGCCGGCGACGACCCACTCGCCACCATTTTTAAAGCTCTCTCTCTCTCTCTCTCTCTCTCTCTCTCTCTCTCTCTCTCTCTCTCTCTCTCTCTCTCTCTCTCTCTCTCTCTCTCTCTACTGTTAATCTTCTTCACGTCCTTTTCATTCCCCTCTCCTGCGTTCCCATCACAGTCACATTCATGGAGGGAGTCCATTTCCTCGTTGCGTTTTACCTGGCCAAAAATAATTCCACTTGTTTGTATCTAATTGACCCTATACTGTCTTTTCTTTCATCCTTCCGCTTGTCTGTATTCACTTTGTGTGAAGATTATCGAAGCAGAAACGGGAAAACGGTGAACATTAACCGCCGAAACATTTAAATATTAGATTACACGCTTATCGGATAACTCGAACTTTTAAAACCGTCGTCATAACCTCGTATTTGTCTCTTTTATACTCTTTCATCGTATGTCTCTACGTTGTAGACAAAATTCCGGCTCGCGCATTCACGAGGAGCGTGCCTATGGATTTGAGCATATGAAACAATAAAACGATCCAAAGACCGTAAGGATGGCCAAAAAGAAAAACCGAAGCACGTAACTACAGCCAAAGAAAGAAAAAAAAAACTTTAGAAATGGAAATGATGCTCCTCGAAATTTATATACATGAACCAGAGATGGCGGTGGAAGAAGAGGACTGGGCAACGAACTACATTTATTTTCTTATTTGATGGGCAACCCAACAGAGAGTCTTTGCCGCCTAATTTTCTTGAAATTGGCGAGGGCGGCGTCTTATATCATTGTTATGTGTTAATTCTAGATCTAGCACTTGAATATTCTTGCGGTGGTTGAGCTAGCCCTCAATCAGGGGACTCGGATTGCCTGGCGTACGTCACGTAACCCAATCGGATGCCTGGAAAAAAAAAAACAAACCCTCCTATTAACGGGGATCAGACGGCCTCCAAGTCACGTTATCTGCCATAAAATGATCTGGATCCTCAATTATGCCCAAACCCTTTTGACTCGTGAAACTTGAACGTAAGTTTGTAAAAAGAAAATATCGAATTCGACTGATAATTTTGCGCACGACCGTATTATCCAAGAAACAACGAAACCATTTGACTAGCATTCACTCCTCTAGTTAATAAGCATGCGTTGAAAATGTTTCTTTTCGTTCAAATCTCAAAATATTCAGGGTCCACCCTCTCGACCGTTAACGATGGTACCCCTTTTTTTCAAATGACTGCAGGAGCTGACAAGCCAACTAAGGTCAAATTTCTTGGCTCTGATATTTTTTGTGCCTGTCCGTGCTCTTTGGGTTTGTCGCGATGGGAGAGAGAGAGGCAGTCGGGACGACACGTGGCGAGGTCCCAAATAGTTCGGGAGGAATTGTAATAATTAGGCACGACACGTGTCCTGCATGTGGAATCCCTGGCTAGTGCATTAAATGACCCATCGAGTATAACGTGGTTTGATGCTAAAAAGACAAACCAGAAAAGATAGATCCATACAATGCATGGTAGCATCTCGTCGATGACCGAATGTGATTAACTTGTTTATCTAGGCAATCACTCTCATAAGTCTTTTATAAATTGGCATGTAAACTAGATTATGTATTCACGACATCATTTTCAAATTCTCAAGGCTAAATGATCAGCCCTTAACAAGGTCGGTTGAGTTCGAGCAATCATGGCTCTTTGTTTCTCTTTGTCGGCGGCACCTAACTAACATGACAGTGCGTCACTAGCTCATCGATCAGTGGTGCCATCTATCGTTGGTTTCCCACGAATGATAAGCTGGTTTTACCAATTTCCTACTATCGGATGACTTGTTTTTCTAACATAATTAGAGAAAATATCGAAGATTATTTCGCACTATCATACATTTATCCCATACCACGTTTTACTTGGGCGAGTGAAGACATCCTTGAATTATGGTATGACCATAAAACTCCCGTTCTAAAGCTAGATAAATCCAAATGCGATTCTTTGAATATGACGAGAAAATCTATTCCAAAGTATGCAAGCTTCATCTTCATGAGACATTCTATTAACAAAATCTCGTGAATTGGACCAAAAGTTTGAAGCAACAACTCAAATTTATCGAGGTGAATCTTATACCACATTGTTTGTTCTTAAAGAGTAGAAAATCCAACATATGTGTACACACACACACACACACACACACATATATATATATATATATCCGTGTCACTTTTGATCCGGTACATAGTTCTTTTTTGCAAATCTTTTTTACATACTTCTAAGGAAAACCTCGATCAAAAGATCAAATTGGCCCTCCTCGCAAATGTGCATTAGTATCCGGTTTATGGGTTGAGTAGTTTGGCTTTGAGTTGGCTTTAAGCGTTTTAAATATGCGTTTTTTATCAGAAAAAACGACATTGGTGCAAAAGCCTCGAAAAGGGAAAGCTATTGTTCGCTTTTAACATTCTCGAACGCGGTGACAAATTCGAGGACAGCTTCCATCGAGACCGAGGAAAATTAAACCTTATTTTAATCGAAACAAAGGAATAAAATCGTGGAAAATTGATTTTTTTTTTTTGGTCAAAGTGGAAAATGGATTTTTTTTTTTTTTGGTCGGAAGAAAATGGATTCAATCGCTTGCTTTTTGGCGAAAACAACGGTTTGGGACCGCGACACGCGACCAAAATATCTCATTTTAACCAGCACAACTTCCACCACGTTTCGGCCTTGGCGATGGACGTGGCGGGGCCCACCTGTGCTCTAACACATACGCGCGCCACCTGGCCGCCGCCCAACCCCTTCCGTCCTTCCACGTGGGGGAACACGTGTCTCCACTGGCTCATGACGTCACCGGCGCGGGCCATGTCCGGCGTATCTGAACCCGGGCTCCGATTGGTCGATTCCTCAGAGGACGGTGGTATTTGGGAATACTCTGATAAGAGAGCGATCCAGAGGACGACACGCGTCCGCGCCCACGTTCTGATATGCAAAGCCACGCGAAATTACCGCTTTAGACCCTGAGCTGACGTCAGGCACCGTTGGCCGCCAGTCCGAGCTCGTGATTATTGAGGTTGGGTTGGAATTCTGTGTCCCCTGCGGATGGTTAACTGGAACGCAGTGGACGGCTCGAACATCGCCACGTGGAGGTAGTTGCGACGTGCTTGCAGAGCGTTGCTGTTGCCAATCTCGTCCTGCCACGTTTCGAAGGTCGCGGTCCAGCTGGACGGCGGAGGTCAGCACCACGTGTGGTCCCTGGTCATGGATGGTGCGTGCATCCAAAAGATCCGTTTCATGGCAATCAAGCCAAGATATTGATAAGCTGCCACCCCAATCAATGCTTAGGTGGCATGCCTATCGAGTCGTTGTCTGACGAGGATGGTGTCGTTTAGGTTGACTTCATGGTCGATGAGGCTGATCTTTTTTGCCCTTTCCCCTCCACTTCGTAACACGTGGCCTGCCAAAACTAAGCGCAATAATTCACGATACCATAGATCCATCTAACCCCGTGGAACAGAGGGGGAAAGGATCGTACCCTTGTCCAAGGGTTATAGATATCAAGATGAGTTAATTTCCATTGTAAAATCTAAAATAGAATAAAATAATATCTATTTTCAGTTTGTTAAATCGAGATTCAACCCCATTTACACTAGAACGGGATCGGACTAGCTAGTCCAGATCCAATTCTCGAATTGTCTAGGGAACGTGTCGTAATAGTTTTTTTAAATATGTTTTATTTTCTTCCTTTTTTTAAATATATATTAGTAGTTATCCTAGTGTAGAACCAAATTACTATCACGTGCAAGTTACTAATAATAAACGAGATTATTTCTACAAATAATTTACACTTTGCTCTTGCTAAATTTTTTTTAAAGCGATATACTTTGAGTTGATTTGACCAGTTCGATCCGATTCTTTAAGGAGTTGGAAGCCACCAAAAATTAACACGTATGGTCTAGTTACTAAGTCAAGATTAGGAGCAGCATCTCGAACTCTAATCGGCTCAATGATTGAAGCTACCGTGGCAAAGTCAGACGACATTCTTTGGGGACATAAGGATGCTAAAAAAGCGAGCTGCAAAGTTGATGAGGAAAGAAAAAAAGGAAAAACAAGGAAATGAATCTCCTGTCATTGTACGGACCATGGTAGGAGGTGACGTCATCTACCCCACAGATATGGCAGCTGTGAAAAAAAATTGAATTTGTTTTCAATTCAGATAGCTGTTATCATCAAGTGACATAATATTATGTTAGGTAATCCAAATCTGAAAAACGAGAGGGAGGGGGGCTAGTCGCTGCTCTTGAAAAAGGTCAAACCACGTTGGGATTTAAGGTATTCGCGTCAAAACGGGCAACGTGGGAAATAAAAGAGAACTCCTTTAACTGCACTTCTCGGTACACCGAGAAAGCTGAAAAGCTGAAGGCTGTTTTTGTCCTTGCCTTTACTTTAATAAGCACGTGAACTTTTTTTGTCGGATGCTTTAATGGGATCGATGTGTGTTTGCTAATGTCTTGCCAAATGAACCTCGAATTAATTACCAAAGAGAGACCTCTTACTAGCAAGAGATTGTTCAGTTGAGCTAGGGGGCAAATTGTACGTATTCGCAGCGTGAAAGATTAGATCGCGATGTTTTTCGTCCGGTCTATAGTTCGAGATATGCTTTTCAAATTGACCAAGAGTTAAAATTTGGATGTATTAAAAATAATAGAGACATAAAGATATCATGAAGTCACAAAATAAGTGATGATAATATAAAATAAATACCTGGATTTATCTTATTTGTGACTAATATACCGTGTTTTTGTCTTTAGATGCAATAAATCTTAAATAGAAATCGATGGTTTTTCAGAGGAAAATAGTAGCACTAACCTAACTAATACGATAAACTTAAACTATTAAAGTTTTAAATTCGAGATTACTAAAGAAAGCAAAACTTTGTTCGTTCATCCTTGCTTTGAAAATCGTGTCACCCATGCGATATTTGGGTCTATAAAGAGGAAAGGAGAGCGGAGAACCAAATGAGAAATTTAACAAGTGAAACTCGTGGCTCTTTCGTGAATGTACATATTTTGATGTTTATGTTTTGCAAATTTATAACTTGTATTTTTTTTTCAATAAAACCGAGGAATTGTGTCCAAAAAGTCAAAAACTTATTGTATAGCCCCCAATTCAATTATAAACATTTCAATCTAGCCGACATAACCCTAAAACTTTTGATGATTTTATGACATAGTCAACTCGACCAATTTACACTAGAGCCAATGTAACAGTCTAGTCAGCACTTGCCATCGTGCTTGACACGGCTGATGACTAACGTGTCTGGTTTTAAATGAAACGATGTCATTTTGCATTTTTTAGTATAATTTTCTATGTTTTTTTTTTTCCAATTTTTCATTTATTTTCTACTTATTTTTTACAATACAGTTCATCATATTCTTCATAGGTGACCGAAGCCTTGGCCGATGGCCGACGACAACCTTAGGCGAGTGGCAAGTGAGCCCTCTCGTTGGTCACAACGCTCAAGAGGGCAGATGTGGGCGAGGGTCCCGGCCATCGTCGAGGCACCGGCGGACCTCGTCCGCCTGATAAAACTTCTGAAATCCGGCAACGTCGTATCACGCCGGGGAAAACAGAAAAGTTATTGGGCCTGGTCCGCGTTGGCACGATGGCCCAAATAGGTTGATGTCCATTAGCAAAAGCGTGTCGCAACGGTCGAGAAACATACCTGACGGAAGTAGAAATTGGAGCGCGCGTAGCATAACAGTCTGCAGTCACAACGATCGTCGGGCGAGGGCAGTTTCGTCCGATAAAACCATTTTAAAAGATTTCTTCGCTCTTTTTTCCCTCTCTTCCACTTCATGACTTTCAGGGCCTGTTTGGTAACCATTCTGGTTCTTGGTTTCTCGTCCCTGGACGAGTTTGGGACGAGAAACCTGTTTGGTAAATACCCTTAAAATTTCTGTTCCCGGGATGAAAAAAAGGCTGGGGATGAGCCAGGGACGAGAAATCAGAATCAAAAATTTTTTGGTTCTCAGTTTCTCGGACAAGTTTGAACAGTGCAAAAGAAGAAATAAATTTTCATTTGATCTTTTTAAGTTCTTTCTTTGATATTACAAATGTATATTTTAAATGACAATCAAACTTTCATTTGATCAAGTTGATTGCATTTCTTCTCTTTTTTTTTTTGTACTTAATACTTTCCCTTATATATTGTGTGTATACCATAGCAAATTCACGACGTGCAATGTTTTACGGTATTTCTTTCTAAATGTTCATTTACATCCCTCATTATTGAAAATAACGAAAAAAAAAAAAGCCTGGCTCCTTCTCAATTCTTGACTTTTCTCTCTCACTTTTGTCATATCCTTCCAACAACGCTCACACCACCAAAGGAATCAACTCTCAAGATGAGATCTCGCTCAAACCACAATTCACTTTATTAGTTCCTCGTACATCACAACTCCATCGTATCAAGTACAAGAAAGAAAGAAGAAAAGATGATGATGAGAGTAATTGAGTCTAAAACTAGACCAATCTCCATTTCAAATAGGATCAGCTCCAAGAAATGAAGTTGGATATTTTTATACTTTGTTTCCTTTTGGTTGTTCACCTAACAAATCATTTACTTAATAGTTTTATTTATTTATTATGAAGGCATGAAATTAATTTATAAAAGTTATTGTCTTAGATAATAGAAAAGTGTTTCATGTATTAATTTATTGTCTTTACTGATATTTCTTAAATTAAATGAAAAAAATCCAGGGACAGAAATTTTGTGCAGTTACCAAACGCGTTTCTCTTCCCTAAAACTCATCCGAAGACCATTTCTCAAAAAAATCCATTCTCAAAAAAACCTATTTCTGGGACGAGAATGGTTACCAAACGCGCCCTCAGTCTCGTCCTGTCCTCTCAGATCAGACCGGACCTAGGGTTTCTCCCAATCAGGCAGGTCCTCTTCGCTTCAATCTTCCGCACATTCCGCAATCTGTGATCATTTCGCTTTCGATTAGCTTCGGCTCTGGACAATCACCGTTTAACGATGGATCAGAAGAAATGCGAGATGAGCAGAATGGTAACGAGCTCGGAAGAATCTGCGTTTGCGTTGCAGACGCCTCAGAAGATCGGCGAGCCTCTGCGGAGCCGGACGGAAGTCGCGGATAAGTAAGGGCCTAGACGATGCTTTTTTGCTTGCTCTGTCGAGGATGTGTGGCATTATATTTCATTTATTTATTTTTTTGCTAGTGAGGATGATGGTGATGTTTCTAATAGCTTTAGGTACGAGACAATTGTGGAGCTCTTTGATCACATGACCTGCTCTCTGAGGTTGCTTGACCTGTGCAAGAAGTCTCCCACGTTTGGGAATGTCAGTGCTCAGGTGGAAGTTCTTGCGAAAAGGTAATCGCTAGGAACCTCCTTGCATTTCCTTGCTTTAGCAATATATCACTTTTGCAAGTATCGTCATGTTACAAAGAGGTTTTCGTCCAGTCTAGGCTTTTGTGATTGGAGTTCTAAATGGGCGGAGCATGTTATCTTGTCTGCTTGATGTTTATAGTCCGTTATGTGGTCCCTTTTCTTTACGGTCAAAAAGAGGTGGAATTTGATGAACACGTGAGATTTTCATAGCAACTATTATTTGGGATCTTCCTAGTGCATAAGTTCTTTAGTTGCTGATAATGTCCTCTCTCTCTCTCTCTCTCAGAAAATTTCTATACAGCCATCTTGCACAGATTAAATTCATACTTCCTGAAGTCATACTGATAGAGAAGCTCCTTACTTATGATAAAAAAACTTTATGCATGAGGCCGGATATGAAAATCACAGTGCAACTTGATGCCATCGAGATGTGCCATGAACAATCTGGCTTCAGAGCACTGCGGGAACTTTTCATGTCGAGGCTTGTTGATTATTTCACTGACCATCCAGAGGTACTACTGTCCTTTTGCAGTAAATTTTGTTTAAAATAATCGTGAAAAGCATATGAACAATACAAACTTTTGACGAAAGGAACAAAATTAGCCCTGAACAAATTGATAGTGGTTTTGCTCTCTTGAATGGTTGGGAATGCGAAGTAAAGTTCCATATGGTCTGAACTGAAGTCCTAGCACAAATTATGCTGCAGTTCTAGGTTCGACATTTTGAGAGAGTAAGAGAGCTTTATCACACAACATAAATCAATTGGTTGACCTGATTATATATTCTTCCGACTCTACCAAGGAAAATGGGTTGACTTGATCGAATAAGACGGTAGAATAAACAAAATACTTGTGGTAGCTCCTTATTTGAGTCGTTTTTGCTTTGAAAAAGAACTACAACTTCATTAGAATTTGTGGCAAGGGATCCTTTCTCTGGGAAAATGATTGCTTTTAAGCCAGATTGTACAATGTCGTATGTGATGTAGGGAGAACCCTAAAAAACTGCTCTAATATAAACTTGATGTACTTGGATAAGTAAAGAATAGCAAAAGGAACAATATAGAGCTACAATAAAATTGATTTGAAAGAGGCAAAACTAATGATGAAGGGACTTAAAGACCTATTTATACAAGTGTTAAAGGCGTGAGGTGATCTCAACCCTTGATCTAAAATAGCTACTCATAATCCCAATGATCCCACATAATTAATTACTCGCATGACCATCACATGTGCAGTTATAATCCGAAAAATATATGAGCAAAGACTAATTAAAGATGAAAAATCCTTAAATCTAGTAAAATGGGATTATATTCATGCATCACAATGTCAGTTTAAGTATACTGTATAGATTCATCTGGCTTCTTTATGTGCTCATTCAACTTCTGGTAAAAAAGATGGTGATTTGAACATTTGGTAATTCATGAGCTATTATGTTGTATCCTCCACCAGGCGTCTGTTGTTCCAGAGGCTATGTTACCTGGGCCTTTTCACCAAGGCTATCAGATCAGCGACATCCAAGATACTCTTAAAGATTCCATTTTCCAGCGTCAGTCAACAGTTACTGATGGCGTAATACTGTCAGAGGTATCTGGTTTACCCGAGTCTTTCAGCAGACACTTTTCTCAGAAGGTCTTATTGTCAGAGAAAACTCAACTTTTAGCATCACCAATTACCTTTTCTTCTTCCTCATGTGCCAATCCTACCAATCAGGATTTACGAGGCAGAAAAGAGGGACACTTATATGGCGTATGCGCTGAACCTATCAGTCAGATCAACGAGAGTGTCAGTACAAAGCAAGAGGAAGAAGCTTCGTTTAGTTGTTGTAGGTCTGCCTTCATTGCTCCCTCTGTTGAATCGCCTTATCCATGCTCATCTGTTGACCCTATCACCAAAGAAAGTCCTGCAGGAAAGTTTTCGTCAGCTTCTGAAAATTTAACGATTGACACACCGGCACAGATGACACCAAAGAGATCAATATCTGGTTGTGACAACAATACTAAATCAATGAGTAATAAACAATTTTGGTCATGTCAGAAGCCTGCAAAAAGATCTCTGGACTTCTCTTCCCTGAAAGGTGATAGAAGTTCCATGGATAGATCAGAGACCTGCAAGCATGTCCATGACAGCCCATGCTCTCTGAATCTTGTGAAAGAGAAGAATCTCTCAGGTTTTGCAGGATTATTGCATCAGGTGTGTAACACAGTTAAATTGTTTGCTTCATTCTTAGTTCTTTGTAGAGACAGCATTGGGGCCAAGTCTAATATCTGGCTGCCGATTTGTCTCCTGCCTTTATGCTTGCATCTATGACATGGACAACATATGAATTTATCCATAAAGTTGGTTGAGCTTTTCCTTTTCCTCTTTTCCCCAAATAGAAGTTGAAAATTTAGGACAAGCTGACGTGATGCCCCTCAAAGCACTGGTGTATAATAAGATAAAAAGCTGGTCAATTGTGATAATTATGGTGCTTTTGTAGACCTTCCATTTGTTTGGGGATAATTATGTCTTTATTTTGCATTTTTGCGGTGATATTATTTTTAGTTTTACACACTTCTCTTGGAGACAACTCATGTTTGTCGCCTACCAACAGCCTCCTATTATTGCCTGGTCATTTACAGTCACAGGAGAATGAGAGAGATCATCTTTCCGAGGATCAAATTTCAACCGAAAGAAGTTTAAGAATGTGCCAGGACCTTTCCTACTTGAATGGAATTGCTGCCACAGTAAATTATGTTTTCCAATCGGTTGGCCGCTCTTCAATCACAAGGGAAGAGCTTGTGCACAAGATAATAATGAATAACTGTGAAGTTCTTGAGAGAAGTATGTAAATGCTCTTTAGCTCTGTAATTACTTTAGATCAAAATTCAATTTTTTCATATCAAACTTCAATAGTGATGATTGTAATATCCTATCAACAGAGGAGGTTGAAGAGCAGGTCGAGCTTCTTGGGAAATTGTTACCTGATTGGTTTTACCGAAGATCTACACATAGCAGAGATATTATTTATAGGTAAAACCCTAGTACTTTCCTGTAATTACAGCACAAAACTGTCATTTGCTCGTTCCAAATAGACACAGTTATTGGGTTTAGATTTGGCAGAAGAATTGGTAGAAAGTGGAATTTCAAAATTAGCAAGTCGTGATGTGGATGACCCAAACTGACTTGTATTCTCTTTTTATGGAGTTATGGGGCTAGACTTAGAGAAAGCCTTTTTCTAAGGTTAGAAAGGGCATGGGATTGTTTGTTGGATCTCTTATCATTGAAAATTAAGCGAGTACAATATATTCGCTGATAGATTTTTATCTCTGAATTTAGCTCATACTTTGAGACAATTACAAAGATTTTCCTATTCCTGAAGCTCTTCAGATTTCCTTCAGCTTAATCAAGCAGTTCATATTTCAGAATCAGAGTTCTCTATGACTGCTTGAGGTCATTGCTGAGATCTATCTATCAATATTATCACCATCATCATCTTTTGCATATGCGTCATCTCAGAGAGCTTCTAAACCTTTTGTTGCTGTTACTGTATTCTCGCCAATCTATACTTGCATTGTACTTCAGGACATTTCTTTTGCTGCAATGCTGTGGCCACATCGTGAAACTCCACTCCTTTTTGTTCACCTGCAGTATTAGGGAAGGGACAAGCCTGGAGTCTATTACGTCAAGGCTCATTGGCAGTTGACAATGTTGGGAAGCTACTGCAACTTGCAGCAGGTATTTCATTTTGTTGCAAATTAGAATAGGAGGAGGGGAATTTGCCATGGTCCAGTTGATATTGCTTGCATCTCCAAAATATAGTCGAGGTTGTACTTTTTGACAGATGCAACAGACTTCTTGATTACCAGCTACTTTTTAGCAGATGGAACAAATTTCCCTAATCACATGTACTCGGTCCGTATACTTTGTTGATTCTTCTCCATTGCAACTATACGTTTTTTTTTTCATTACTGCATTCCAATCTTATACATGTTTCCTTATTGTGCATTCTAGTATAAATAGTTTTTTAGACCAAATTTTATGTTCGATCAGCGCTTTAATAAATGGAAGACATGTGACCACTATCAGCTACCATTCACATTTGCTGGGTACCTGCAAATTCCTTTATTGGGAGTTACGAAATTTTAAACACTACCCAGAAGATAGTGTTTTCTATCTCAAGTTTTTAGTTTGATTATGGGTTGTGAATCTGCGATCCGGATCAACATTTACATAAGCCTACGTGCAATAAACTTCTCCCTGTGACATTGATCATATATAAGCACGAGTCCATTTGGTTTGTTATCGACTCCAATCGGCATCCCGACATACCAGCTGAAAGGGAGCTCAAGATCGGATCATAAGACGCGAGATTGTCCGGCTTTGAGCAAGCATTTCCATGGCATTTGTCTCTTACGATGCTTATATCTTCACTTACTCGTGACGAAGTGGATAAGTTTTTCTTGCCCACCTCCGTCTTTTCTTAAAAAGCCCACAGAACTTGGCGGACATAATTGTAAGTAAACCGAGCGGTGTTCCCATGTTCTCAGCCGCTCGACATGGCAAGCCCCCACGTCATGTCGAGGTCGGAGGATTTTGTCATTTGTCTGACCGAAAGCTCGTTCATATCGGGAAGTGGTCCCCGTATACGGCCAAGGACAGATCCCTTTGCAGATGATAAGAGACGTTGACTTTTGCGGATTATCTTGGACTTTTGGTTCCCTCCATTAATAAACCCGACCGCCAAGGACCGTTCAAACCGGGACTCCCATAGGACCTAAGCCATGGCAAATCGTCCTCCCATTGCGTTAAGTCGCCAACGTTATCCTTGTCAAGTGGTTATTAGTTACCGGGTTTTCAAAGTCGTTAATCTCATTCCTAGGTAGTTCTGAATGCCATAAGATGGGTCAAAGTCAGACCACATCGATGCTTCATCCACACTCTTGCCCACCTCGCACCATCTGTCCTTCCAAGTCTTATCCCATATCTACAGTTCACGCCTCCGCATACGCTGCATATATATAGCGACTCACCAACCTTTCTCCTCATGTATCAATCACATCACATCACACCGCGGACATGAAAGCTCCACTTCTCGCCCCGCTCCCTCTCCTCCTCCTCCTCCTCCTCTCCTCCTCCCCGAAACCCTCTGACGCCTCGTCCGCAGTCGTCGACACCGATGGCCACAAGCTCCGGACCGGAGTCGGCTACTACATCCTCCCGGTCTTTCGTGGCCGAGGCGGTGGCCTCACGCTAGGCTCCTCGAGGAGCGGCACCTGCCCGCTCGCGGTCGTCCAGGAGAGGCTCGAGGTCTCCAACGGCCTCCCCGTCAAGTTCTCCCCCGCCGACTCCCGCGCCGGCGCCGTCCGCCTCTCGACCGATCTCAACATCTGGTTCGCCGCGGCGACGATCTGCGTGCAGTCCACGGCGTGGCGGCTCGGCGCCTACGACGAGGTGGCGAAGCAGTACTTCGTCATGAGCGGTGGGGTCCTGGGGAACCCGGGACGGGAGACCGTAAGCAACTGGTTCAAGATCGAGAAGCTGGACAGGGATTACAAGCTCGTGTTCTGTCCCACGGTGTGCGAGACTTGCAAGGTGATATGCAGGGACGTCGGGATTTACATCGAAGGCGGGACGCGGCGCTTGGCCCTGAGCGACGAGCCGTTTAGGGTCATGTTCAAGAAGGCATGAGGCGCGCGTGTAGCGAAAGCGCATGCAGATTCCGCGAGGCATGTCTTAGGCAACACGCAAGGGAAGGAAATTTTAAATGCTAAATAAATCCGTACCGGAATATGTATATGTGATCTTTGTAATGGTATTTCAAAATTGAGTTCTAATAAGAAGCCCGTGAAGTGAAACGTCCCTCCCCCTCAAAAAGAAGAATTATGTCCGATTGAATGACGTGTAAATTGATAGAATGAATTCTTATAATCCTTTCGATTGCTAGTGAAAGAATAGGGAAAGTTTTAAAAAAAGTTTTCAACTTCTCGCATCAAAACTTTTTAATTGAACCGATCTAGTTTTAATGCTTTTCCATTTGTGCATATTGAGTTTGTCCAACCTATATTTGCCGGATTTATTGACATGGGGCGACAATCATCCTACATGACTGGTGTTAATGTAGATATATTTTTTAAGTTTTTATGAACTTTTTTCCTTTTTCTTATTTTTATTTTGTTCCCAACTATGGACTAGCAACGCCACCTGTGGATCATCATTGGCGACAAGCGAGGGTTGACATGCTCACTCATAGGTTGGTGAGGGCATCACGGCCTCCATGAGACTGGGCGAGAGCGTTGGTCCTCACCTAGATCTAGTAAGGGCCCAAGGTTGGCGAGGGTGCAGGGGCCCTTGCCCAAGATTGGCAAGGATCGTAGCGCCCTTGTCTAGGCCAAGTGAGGGTTGGTAGACAACTTTGCCGGTCTATAGTTGTGAAAAAAGGAAAAAAAAAGAAATGAAATAAAAATTGGAAAACAAAAAATAGTAAGAAATCCAAAAACATTAAAAGATTATCAACATCAGCACTGATCACGTCGCATAAGATGTCTGACGTTTGTATTAGTAATTTTCGACCAAAATTGATTTGATAGACTTGATTGACATAAATACAAAAATACTTATAATTAAATTGATCTAATTGAAATGTTCAACACTGAATTAATATCGGTACAATAAATTTATGATTCTTTTGGTACTTTTTCCTGTTGAAGAACGGGTTGAGTAATTTACGCTCGTTATTTCTTGCATACTTTACGCTCCTCATGCTTTTAGGAGAAACGAATAAATCTCTATAGTTTAAAATACATTTCTCTCGTTGTAACCACATATCCTAATATACTTGTTTAGTAATAATTCAAGAAACCACAATAACTGCAAACTGTTCGATTTGAACATATTTTGCACGCTAGAAGATAGTCACATACATTCACCCATCTAAAAGTTCTTGATGCTAATGCCCTACTAACACAAAATTGGATGTTCTGCTGCGGAGCATTCTTACCGTGCCCTGCATCTGAAACACGTCACACTAGCACAGAGGAGTTCCCTACTTTCACAAAGTTGAACAGCATCTTCTCTTTTGCCTTCTTTTACGTCCGATTAGCCATTGTCATGGCCTTCTCAAGGTTCTTGAAGGCCTTCTCGTACCTCAAGAACCCCATGAACCAGAACTCGTAGTCATCTTCTGTGAGTAGTTCCACGTACTTCTGCGCTGGATTGTTCACATTTTCGCTCCGGTTCGCTCGCTTTATCTTCTCAATTGGTATCAGAACCTGCAAAGATCGCAACAATCGCGCATGTCATTCATCGATTCATTTCCTACTTTACGTTCTTTCGAGTAGATTTTGGAGCTTTGTTTTTCACTTTTGATAGAACTTGTAAACCGGAGAGGAATTCCGATGCATAAGCGCAACCCACTTCTCCATCACAGTTTTTTCAACCCCCGAAAGAGAGAAACCATCGACCTGTGTTTTTGGAGTACCTTGTAAGGTGATCTAACTAGCTTCCCATTAGGGGCAGGGAAGGTGATGGATCTCTCACTGCAGAAAGCAATCTTCTTGGTGGAGATGAAGAGGAGGCCAGCAATTGGACCAGCAGTGGTTGACAAGTAGCACTGAGAGGCCTTGAGGAACTCTTCTCCTTCCTCAATCCCAAACACCTGCTTGAATATGCTCTCCCTCCCTCCTCCTTGCACGATTTTGGCCCCCAATCTCAGCTTGCCCTTCACCGTCTCCGACAACTTTGGCCCCAGTTTGACTGCAACATTTTAGCGTTGACCATGAAGGAAGATGGTTCATTCTTTAAGGAAAGTGCATGAGTCTAATTGCACTGTGAGTCTTAATATGTTGATGGTATGATACCGTGGTCGCGGACCCGGAAGGCGAAGCTGCTGCTCTTCCTGCCAAACTTTCTCTGGCGCCCCGAGCAGGACTCCTCTTCGTCTGCACATGCCGAATTTTGGTAGCCATGTAGGTTATTGAATTCAAAGATGAGTTTTCTCCTTTCCAGCATCATAATATGATAGGAGTTTGTTCACATTAAACCCCGATTCACCGTAAGATCTTAGCAACTGAGGGTTGCCAAGAACTTAAGGTTTGGGTCAACAGAATGATTTCATCAGCATGGGACGGATCGCAGATAATAGACAATCACGCAGCATATCCAGTAGGACATCCTCAATACTCAGCAGAATTTCAAGCAAAAAGGGAAGCAAGCTATGACCCGTGTCTCATGAAATGCCTTGTAATTACCACGAGCGGTTGCATAAATGCGAAGATTAGCACACGTCAAGGGATATAAGGGCAATTGACATTAATTAGCAGGCTATTCACTATGTAACAGCATACTTTCCGAGGTACAGTAGAAGCAATTTCCCTGACTCTAATACAGCTAAAGCCGCCATCTTTGTCCGGTGTCTGTAAAAGAGAGAGAGAGGATGCATGACAATTGCATACCGATCTTGAAGGAGCTGAAGCCATCTGAAGAAGAGGGGCTTTGGAGCAGGCTGACCGGTTCAGACACAGAGAAGGGCCTCTCCGGAGTGCTCTCATACGACCTCATCATCAATGGACTCCCAATGATCTGTTCCTTCATCTCCCCCTGCTCTCTCCACAAAAGCAACTTCCTTTTCTTTTCTTGTTATTCTTGTCCCTCTGCCAGAGAAAGCGAAGTGATGGAATTGGAATATATATAAAAGCTTGCTCAGGAATTCTGTAAACTCCACGTCACTCTCATTCAACCTAAACAAAAAGCCAAAATGAAATGAAATTTCTCCGACCCGGGTACCCGAACCTTTCGGTTTCTCACTGATCCGGATGCTGTAGGCCATCTATATGACGGGGTGGCAAGCTCAATGTCCGAACTTTCAACTTCGTTAAATCAAGAGCTTAACCACTCGGCACGCCCCGATTTTAGAAAAGTAAAGGTAAAAAAGAGGGAGCCATACTCTAAATGACACCCCTCACGAGAAGATCATTGGTGGTGGGCTCAGGAAATCTTCCAACTTACTTATTCCCTTCTTCGCATCTTATCTCAAGATTCTCAATTATTTAGTGGGGAGTAGAAGCTTCTGTCGTGCAGACCTCGCCTTCCCAGCAGCTTCCCATGCTTGAAAACTGAGCCCGCTGCTGCCATCCCTCGACAAGACTCCCCAGTCAACATTAGCGGGCAGATAAACCAGTCCCTTGCTGACCATTCTGCGAGCTGCGATTTGAATACTCGGATAAAGGAAATTCAAAGCTCGCGTCATGGTTAGCGGGACTTGGTGGGTTCGAAGAGAGAGAGAGAGAGAGAGAGAGAGAGAGAGAGAGAGAGGTGAAGAAATTTCAGGGCTCGATCGCGTCGTTTACGAGCTTTCAAACCGAGGAAGGGGAAGGACTCGCGAAGTCTGACTTTGACTAGTGACGTGGACCCGCTTGGACTGGAAATTTTTTGTGTCCACGTTACCGCAAATGTGAACTCCAATTTATGTTCACATGGCCCTAAATTCACCTGGATTTTGGATGCGGTTTTCGCAAATTAATCGCGGATTACCCGTCCAGCGATGCGGTCCGGATCATATGAGAACTTCGTGAAGACGTCGAGAATTCCATCTGGATAACGTCGCTACATATAGCGAGTCTCTGACATTTTATCCCTTGGAAAATTGCTTGTTTTGGGGGAAAATTGCTCAAATCAGTTCTCAATTAATTGTACAGATGCCGATTCAGTAGAAATTTTTTCAATTTCCATAATTTAACTCTCATCATTTGCATGAAACTCCATTGAAGTCATTTCGATTAATTTTTGTCAGAAATTACTGACATAACGGTTAAGTCATCGTAGATTATTATATGTGACATGCCGTCACGACATTGATTTTTTTCATTGGTTTAATAAAAACTAATCTTCCTTTTAACTAATAAAGTTTCTATTTTAGTCTAACCAGCTAAGTTCTTTCTAATTAAGTTTCCTCCGCACCGTCAAACGAAAGATGTCTACATGTATTATCTAATTGATTTTTAATCTCAAATGATACTTATGAAAATGTTCTTTTATGATCTTTTATATCCTTCTGTTTAGTAGCATAATATTCTTTAATGTTGAGATAATTTTCAATTTTCTCCTCAGGTATGTAGAAGTCGATGCTTTTTTGGTCAATTTACGTTATCGGATATTGAAGTTAAATAGTTTAAGTATCGACTAATCTTCATCTTTGTAAATCAGCTTAATGGTATTGAACGGAAACGTTTTAGGTTTGGATTGAGTCATAACTATGCCAATTTAATTTAGGTTAGGGTTTGGATTGAGATT
Organism: Melaleuca quinquenervia; assembly: GCA_030064385.1. Classification (NCBI taxonomy): domain Eukaryota; kingdom Viridiplantae; phylum Streptophyta; class Magnoliopsida; order Myrtales; family Myrtaceae; genus Melaleuca; species Melaleuca quinquenervia. The sequence goes on along the minus strand of CM057728.1, from coordinate 3,132,313 downwards.
TTCTTAATCGATAAGTTCGTTTTGTCTGGATTGATAGCACATCCGTTTTGTCAGGCGGGCTGAGATAAAGAGCGGCTTTCGACAAGATTCTATAGTGGCTAAGTGGTTCGGAGTGTATAGAATTGTGCACTGAATAGGGGAAAAAGCGTATTAGGAATATATGTGTAAAAAACTTGAATTGACTCATGAAAACACCTTTTGATGTAACGATAATGCTTAACTTTGGAGGAAAAAATTGTAATTCATGGTATGGAAAGGATCAAAGCGAAATAATTTTTCGAGTGAATTAATCCAGGGATGTTATAGAATCAAAGTCCTTTCATCAAAGTCAATGAGGTCGTGGTAAACAAAAGCAAATTGGGTGGATAGACCCGTGGTAATGAGCCGTGTCGGCCGGATTCCGATGGATCCGGATATCGGGTCGAAATCGGCCCAACAGAATACGAGAAAAGAGTGATCCAATGGGCCACTAGCCCACGATCAGCCCCACACAGCGGTATAAACTCGCCGTGACGTCCGTTCGTCCCTTCTTCTCCAGTGAGATATCCGCGACCTCGATCACAGCTCGCGCCGGAAAAACCCTAAGAGAATCCATGGACCCGCAGCCTGAACCAGTCAGCTACATCTGCGGAGGCAAGTCTTCTTCTTCTTCTTGAATAATCTCTCTTCTGATGCTTCAGTGGTTTCGCGGTATCTTGTTCGGCGATTTTGTGCCTTTTCTACTTCTATTGAGGTGGTGGTTGATTATGGCGGCCAGATTGCGGGATGGAGAACACGCTGAAGCCCGGGGACGTCATCCAGTGCCGAGAGTGCGGGTACCGCATACTCTACAAGAAGCGAACCCGCCGAAGTAAGCTCCTGTCGCCCTGAGTTTGCTCGACCGTGGTCTTTTCTATTCGCGCTCTTTTTGGCCGTTTTATGTAATTTATGGGCTTTGTGCTCATCTGGATGGCTCTGTGAATCGGGATCCTTGCCTTTTAGTTTAGATAGTCTTGGTCGTTGACCTCTACTGCTTGTTGGGGATGTGGTGATTTGTGTTCCTTTGTTGTCCATCGAACTCAATTAGCTTATGCTCGATTGGTGCTAATGCAGCTTGGAGTCACCTTCTTGTAATGGTACACAGGGTTTTACAGTAGATTTTTTGAGCCTGAATGTATTGAGTTTGGCAGTTTCTTGCCATCTTTGACAGGGAATTAACCTAGCTGGTATTCCAAGGTCCCATAGCAAAGTTTCCATGAATGAAATTGTCTAAAACTTGTTATTATGAAGAACTTCGACAAGTAGTCTGGGTTGTCTGGTAGATAATATAGGACGGAATGAGACTGGGATTTGAGGACCTCTTTGTAATCAAATCGTCTAGATATATTCAGTGGCGGAACTTTTTGTCGAATGGACTTGTCCAAATTCTCTAGTACAAGTACACAGAGAATTATATTCTGTGCGTGAAGAGTCAGGTTATGAAGCTTCTAGAGCCTTTAGATCATCAGCTTTTTGTTGTGATCCTCGTGGTTTTAATAGTGCACGTACACAAAGTCCATTAGCTTTATTTTTGTGTATTGAGCTCTCTATTTTGAATGAGTGATTTATGAATTGAGGAGCTTCGTTCCTCTATCTTATTATAGTAGATTTACCTCATTAAAAGAGACTTTTGTTTGGAAGGTTTCTCAATCATGGTTATCTAGGGATATCGTGAAAAGCCTCACTGGACAATGGGATATTACCACATATGCAAGAAGGATTGTCAATTTCACAATAAAGTCCATAATCCTTTGAAATCTTTTCTTACGCTCCAGGAGTATGTTTCTGCTTGAATTTGTGAAGAATGAAAGGTGATTGTTTGCTGGTTGGAGAAATTACGAGCTAGTCTGTCTAGGTTGTACTGCTAAAGATCTTTTCTGAACAAAATTGGTCAACCGTTATTCATTATTATGAATCTGCATTGGAGGTCCCATGCCCTTAAAGCTATACTAACCTGAACTCCGTAGAATTGGTGACTTATGGGCACCTGTGTTTAATTGTAATAGACTCATGGCCCTCCATTACAGAGTCTTTTGTGGTGTTGACACAGTGATTTTGGTGCTTAGATCCATGGTTTTATCTATAATCAAGATCATAAGGTGCATAATTATCAGATTCAGACAAGTTCAGTTTGTAGTTATCTAAACTGAATTGGACTTTAGGACATAGAGGCTTTATGGTAGGATACATACTTTACCTTTATATATTATGCAATTTCCATGGACTCATGCATGTGATATGATTCTTACGGGGCTGAGTATGCTCTCTCTAGTCTCTTAAATGAACTCTAGCTCTTCTTTCTTGTTCTTGAACTCCAGTTTCTCTGCTCTTTCTGATTCTTTCTTGGAACAGACAATTTCTCATCTCTTTCTGATTTGTGATTCCTGCAGTCATTCAGTATGAGGCCCGCTGAAAGAAACTTGAGGACATGGACTTCAATATCCGTACAGACTTCTTTGTGATTGCGACTGGGGTACTTACTATGTCTTTGGATGGTTGTCATTAAAAAAAAGAGAGGTAACTGCTATGCAGTCTTGTAAGCATGTGTGAGTGCCAACTTGTCAGAGGGTGCATAATTTCAACATTATTTTTGGGAGTCCCTATAAAATGTGTAGCGTGACACCGGCTTGTTCGGATTCTATTTCTCTAGTGGGGGCAGTTTTTTTCTGTCAATTTAGTCGTCTTCACATAACCTGGTGATGGAAGTGCACATTACAAAGTTGAGGCACTCAGATCAGCGTCGTCAAAATATCGCATTGGTTTGCGCTAAATCTTTTGCTGTAGTGGCGGTTGAGCGGGATTGAAAATACTAGCGTGTTATTTCAGAGAGCATTCAAATAGTAAATCTCAAAATGATCTGTGCAAATGTTTGGGTGAATGCCTCTGCTCGCCAAGACGTTTGACAATTTTTTAACACGAAAATCTGTGGGGGCTCAACTTCTTCCTTCTGGGCGGGTTGGGTTTGGTTTGTCTGGCTTGAAAACGACTCTGGTTCAAGGTTGAAATTGACCCATTCTGCACCTATTGACCCATCTTTTTAAATATAGTTGTGGCCACTCATATATGACTCCACTAAGACCTAACCCGGGCTCCAACTCATAATAATTTTCCTTCTTAACAAAATTTCAAAACCCAAAAAGCCCAAATTTTTTTTTTTTGGAACCGTAAGATGGCTAAAGAACCAACTTATCGCTAAATATCTGCATGCATGGAATCTTCCGATGTTTCTCTCTTCTTTTCTAGTTAATTGGAGACATTGCCCTAGGGTTCTAGCTTCCTCGCACGTAGAAAAAAGGTTCAACTGTGACTTTCCGCTTCACCAGCGTTAGGAGTAGCAGCGAGAGAGGAGCACAATTCGACTCGAACACTTGCGTTGAGAGCAACTAGGATTTAAGAGAGAAGGGCACGAACGCTTCGACTTGCTGCGAAACTGGAATTCGCTCTGGCAATTCCAAATGTAAGATCGAGTTACCTACGAGCGAGAGATCCGTGTAAGTAAGAGAGGAGAGAAGAGGGCAATCTCAGCTAGATTTTCTTAAGTTTCTTCTTAGTTAAGCCTTCACATCTCTTGTAGCTTTAGAAGGCCTGACGATTTGAAAAACGAGTCATTGAGGCAACCCATCATGACCAATTTTCATCGGGCCTTGTTTTTTTTTCACCTTAATTCATTTTGCCTTTGTCGCCAAATGAGTTGCCCACGTCGTACGGGATCCCTCCAACACGAATTGCAATTTGGGTTCGAATTTCTTGTTTGCACTAAGGTCCGATTTCAGCGAGGTCAGACATGCGAATCCCTCGACTCCTCGCCCCCATCCACGTCGTCCCCATTAGCAGGCTATCGATCAAGAAAGCGAGATCCAACAGGACACCGCTCTCCGCTTGCTTGCGCTGAATCTTCCAGCTCCGATGAAGAAGACACGGAAGATGAGATTCGCGATTGATCTTTCGTACGTCCGTAGTTCTTGTCTCCTTCGTTCGGCTCTTGCTATCATCGGAAATGGACCCAGTGGAGGCGCTCGCGAGGACCTCCCTTTTCGCGAGGAGGACAAGCCATCGGTCCCTCGAGTCCGAGCACCGTGCCGTTCGGAGCGAGCTAGGCTACGACTCGTGTTCGGATTCTCCGATAGCATCCAGCTGCTTGAGAACCAGTCGTTGTCTGTATTCTGCTGGCTACGTAACTTTCGACGAACGTGATGTTTTCCATTATATGAAGAAATCGGGAAGAGAATATAACAAATCAAACAAGTTTAAAAAAACAAAAAATTTCTTTGGTGTATATCCTTTTTGTTTAGGTTTGTCTTCTTTCGGGCGCATGTTGATGAGTATACATCTGTGGCACGTTGTGACAACTCTCTCTCCTCAAGCTAAGGCCATCTATTAGTGTCCAAAAATCCGAAATGAACGCTGATTATTGAGCCGACGATATTGATTAACCCGTAATCGCCGTTATAACATGTGGCGATGCAGCCTAGTTTTAAAGGCAGCATAAAGTACGTCGATCACGAGGCAAACATGAAAATTCTAACTGGCGAAGACGCGATTTTCCGACCCACCCGGATTATATTCCAAGTTCATATTTGAGAACTCTAAAAATGTAGAGATTGCGTGGTTGGTTACGCACTCCCATGTCATTCGGGACGGGTACTCAATCGATGTGTTCAAAACATGAAATTTTTTTTTATCAATAATTTTTTTTTGAGGGGCAACGTGCGTTAAATTGAAATAAAGTCCGTAATTTTGAAAGCATCGAACTAATCTAATCTCTCGATGGAGCGTTTCTAGAGGTTACCCGCGCGGGAGAAACCGACCGTTGCGGTTGGTCTTAGGGATGGGCGGGTCGAATCTCGCAAGAGAGACCAGAAAAAAAACAGACTTTTAGGACGGCCATGGAACTTCTCGCCGCCATCCGACGACGGAGAGTTCAAGCTCATCGCCTCCACCCACCCAAAACAAGGGTCCTTATCAAGCTGTCGCACCGGCGAGAAACGCCATCGGATCTGTCCTTTCCAGGTCATCCGTCGTTTCCGTCGTCCTCGATCTCATCGAAGCAAGAGCAGGGCGACGAGGTGTCACTGTCCCGGTGTGGACAACTGGAAGTAGAAATGGTGGACCGCCCGAAGTCGACCGAGAGCGGGACGAGCGAGTTTGACTCGTAGCGAACCGAGCAGCTCCTTAAATTGGGCCGTCTTGTTCCTCATTGTCGCCGGGAGGGATCGATAGCCATAGAACTCGAACTCGAACTCGAACTCGAACTCGGGGTCCGATTAGCGCAGGCGGAGAATGGGTCTCGGCAAAGACGAATCCGAGATGGCGGAAAGGAGCGATCGTATGTCGGATGACGACAATCGGAGGGATCAGGATCGGAGCGAGGAGGACGAGAGCAACAGTCTGTCTGTGGAGAAGATCTTCGAACGCCAGGAGGTCCCGTCGTGGAGGAGGCAGCTGACTTTCAGGGCGTTCGTCGTGAGCTTCTTGTTGAGCGTCCTGTTCGCCTTCATCGTCATGAAGCTGAACCTCACGGCGGGCATCATCCCGTCGCTGAACGTGTCGGCGGGGCTCCTCGGGTTCTTCTTCGTCAAGACGTGGACGAAGGTCATGGACAAGTCCGGGCTGCTCCAGGTCCCCTTCACGCGGCAGGAGAACACGGTGATCCAGACTTGCGTGGTGGCGTCTTCCGGTATCTCGTTCAGCGGTATGTTGGCTCGTTTTCACCTCTGACTGCAATGTGAATAGCGCGAACTGTGAAATGCTCTGTTTTAGCGGTTTTGTCCGCAGACATGCTCCGTCACCTTTTCTCGGCTGCCAATTTGTGAAGATTTCAATTACTATAATGTATGGTGCGTATTTCTTTTTGACGGTTCCATTGGATAGGCTGCATTGATGCACTCGTTTGAAATTGGAATTAAGCATCCGTGATTTTGCCTTTAAACTTCTTTTCTTCTTGTAAGATGTTCTATACTACAGTCCATGAATAGCCTGAAGTTATTACTGTAATTACAAACAGAACAAGCACCATCGTGTACTTGAGCCTCTGCTTATTGAGAAAGGAATCGGGATCTTGTCATGGGTTTCTGTTGAAATCAACACGGCATAGCAGGGCAAATTTCTGATGCTATCTTTGGTTTTCCCTTTTCTTTACCCGGTCCAACTAGGGATGATCGGTTTTTCGGATGATCCCGTTTTCCTCCGGAATCAGAAACTGGACCGACTACCGGACCAATTAGTACAGTCCGTTCTCGGGTGATCCAATGGGACTGGGATAAAAAAAACGACAGGTTGCGCAATATTGTGACATCAAGAAAGGAACCGAAAAACATAGCATCCAGCCCTCTCCCTTTCCTCCCATCTTCCCCATCGATCCTCTCCACAAGCACCAAACTCATGACCCTCATCATCCTCATCGCTCTCTCTTCACCACCGAGACCAGTGCTCATCATGAGGAAGATCGAATCAAGTGCATGACCTTCCTGGACTCCCACCACCCACCGGACTCAGTCATCTATGTAAGCACCGGGAGCCTTGTCAGTTGAGCTAGTCTGAGCTGGCCGAGATGGCCTGGGGCCTCGCCGACTGCAGTCATCCCTTCCTGTGGATGGTTGGGCTGAGCTCGGAGCACAACCGTGACATCGCGCGACTCATCCCAAGCGGGGAAGAGGCGTTGTGCGCTACCTCGTGTCGTGATAATTATGCTCCACCGACACGGTGGCTTGCGGTTGTGTGGAACCCACAGAAGAAAGTGTTGGCACACAAGTCGGGTGCTTTTGGACACATAATGAGGGGAACTCCACCCTGGAGAGCATGACCGGGGTGCCAATGCTTTGTAGGCCTAGGGTTGGGGATCAGAGGATTATTGCGGGATTTGTGAGCCGGGTATGGAGGGTTGGCTTGGAGTTGGATTGTGATGGTGATGGTGGGTTCAGGATTTCAAATGCCATCAAGAGGGTGATGGTGGGAGAGGAAGTGAGGGAGATCAAGAAGAGGGTGTTGGATATGAGGGTGATGGTGGAGTTTGCTTTGAGTGATGGCATTGCTCTTCTAAGTTTCTGGGTAAGCTGATGGATTTCGGTCCAAGGGGTCCAATCTAGTCCCACCCTCCCAAGAACTGGGAACCAAACTGCTTGGAAACTAGTTCCATTTTCAAGAACCGTGGACTGGGCCACAGCTCCGAAGAACTGAACCAATCTGGTTGGTCCGGTTAGGTCCGAGCTGTTCCCGGGTTGGGTGGTCCATTATATTCAGCCCTAGGTCCAACGTCATTGACTGTTGAGCAAAGAATCAATTTGGTTTAATATGTGAAAATAGAATTTTCAAAGTTTTTCACCTTATTATCTTTTCTAATGAATAAAAGTTTACGAGTCAGTTGTCAAGGATCCTCAAGCTGTGGCTATCCTTTTATCTAGGTTAGCATCCACCGTGAATGGTGCTCCAGCTGAACTGCTCCTTAGTCCACAATTTCGACTCTTTGAAAGCGGCACAGTCCTTGCAGCTCGTCGGGCATATCAAGTTCAACTATAGACTCTGGTTTTTGAGCCAGAAATTTTGGAAGGATTCATAATTAGATGGTGAAAGGAGAATATTAAAATGCTAATCCACCGATTTTATATTTCTTGTTCATAATTCGGGAACTTCTGTCTATTGGGAGCGGCGTTGTTACATGGAGGGGAAATCCATGGAGGTCTAGGGCTCAGGCCCAATGTTTCAAGTCAAAGGGAAGGATTGGCTATCTCTTAATCCTGCCAAATCAATTATTATCCACATAGGGTCCTCTCTTTGTCCATCTCTTTCCTTGGATGTTATACATGCCATTAACTGACGTCAGCACAAACAGGCTGGATTGTTTCATTCAATTTCTCGTCATCTCCTCTTGCTGGAGAAAGAAAAGAAAAGAAAAGACTTGATAAAGTGACATCAGAACTATCAGTTCGTTGTAAGAGTTTTGTCTGATAATTCTCATGTTTAGTTTTGCTGTTATATATTATCTCTCTATTTCAAAGTGAATTTGCATAAAACAAACTGAGCATGGACAATTTACGCTCAAGACATCAAGCAACTTAGATGAAAAAGACCTTAAAGTTTGCCCATTGATTTAAGAGTCCCCTTATATCTATATGACCTCGATTGCATGGAAACAGCCATGGCTCAGAACTATGTTAATTTCTTGGTCTCTAAAATAATTGCACTGCACATACACAGATGACATGTAGAATGATGGTTGTTTCCATATAAATACTATGATGTGGAGTATCAGAACATAACCATATTGGACAGTCAGCAATCTAATTTCATGTGCATAATTGAGTTCATATGTCTCTTTGACCTAATCCGAGATAGCCAATGCCAGTGAGCTCAAGCGTTATGCAGAGATAATGTTCATGTATTCTTTTAAAGCAATTGTACAGATTTATGGATGCAACTGTTCAAAAATGAAGGAACCTTCCCTAAGTTTGGGTGCATGCTCATTTGCTAACCATCTCCAAATAATATGAGTTGCAGAGGCTCTTTTCCTTGTTTTGGGCTGCTTGTTCACTCCAATTCGTTTTCCCAGTGTTTTGTCCTGCGTATAGTGTCATCTTGGATACCTGCTTGAAAAGTATTTTAACTGGCGAAGGATGAATTATATTATGAGTGGCAAGTACTAACTAAACCACTGCTTCTCTCAACACAAAAAGAAAGACTCTTGCTTCTCTTTCATATTGATCAACTAAGATGGCATGTCTCGAGTCATCGACCTCCATTTATCACATGTTGGGAATAACATTGACTTCCTTTCAAATAATGATTGCCTAGAGTCTGATTAAATTTTAACTGGAAGAAAGTAATGATAAGAGATGTAAAATTGCATACATTTCTGGATAAATAGCTAGAGATATTTACCTGGAAACGCGTTGCTCTGTTTTTCTATGAGCAGGAGGATTTGGGAGTTATCTCTTTGCCATGAGCGAGCGAGTTGCTAATCGATCACAGGATTCCCAAAGCACTCATGATTTCAAAAACCCATCACTGCCGTGGATGATTGGTTTTCTATTTGTTGTCAGTTTCCTTGGCCTCTTTGCTGTGGTGCCTCTCCGCAAGGTACTCTTTGCATGTTCCTTTTTTTATTTGTCTTGAACCATTTGTCTTGAACATGTCGGTAAAATTAGTAATTGCCCATTAATCTCCATAAAACACTTCACTGAAAAAAATTCTCTTCGGCCATGAGGAATCAAACTGTGGGTGCTTCCATGTACTGTTATATGTGCTTCCCTCACGCTTGCCCTTTTCTGGTTTCAGATTATGATTATTGACTTCAAATTGACATATCCTAGCGGCACGGCGACTGCTAATCTTATAAATAGTTTCCACACACCTGCCGGAGCCAAGCTAGCTAAGTAAGACACTATAAGCCAGGAAGCCTTCTTATTAGTGTGTCAATATATTGGCTCTCATCAGCTTTATTTTTTCACCTGTAGGCAACAAGTGAAAACATTGGGAAAGTTCTTTTCCTTCAGCTTCTTGTGGGGCTTTTTCCAATGGTTTTATACAGCTGGAGATGGTTGTGGTTTTACGAAGTTCCCCACACTTGGGCTTAAGGCTTTGCAATACAGGTGCATAAGCTTGACAAACTTCCACTTTAAACTCTATACTCTATACTCTATTAACTACTTTATGTTATAAGCCCGCCTTCAATTCTTTGTCAGGCACTCTAATGTGCAAAAACTGTTAGCTGATTCTCTTACATGGACAATGTGAAGGTTCTACTTTGATTTCTCCGCAACATACGTTGGAGTTGGGATGATTTGTCCGTACATCATAAATATCTCAGTGCTACTCGGAGGAATTCTATCGTGGGGTTTAATGTGGCCACTAATAGAAACCAAAAAAGGTCATTGGTATCCTGCAGAGGAAAGCCTCACCATGCATGGCCTTCAAGGTTATCAGGTAAGTCAGGATATACACGTGATTGCAAGTTTGTTCATGTATTTGGTTGATACTTTAATCATATGATACCAATTTGTCAGGTTTTCATTTCCATTGCCATGATATTGGGTGATGGACTCTACAACTTCTTCAAGGTGCTTAGCCGAACACTCTCTGGTTTGTACCGTCAGCTTCGAGACAGAGAAATGAGAAATGTTCTACCCATTGAAAATGATTCCACTCCCGGGAACCCTCAAGTGTCTTATGACGACCAACGACGGACGCAGCTTTTCCTAAAAGATCAAATCCCAACATGGTTTGCAGTTGCAGGCTATGTCACCATAGCAGCCGTCTCCACAGCTACTCTTCCGCACATCTTCCACCAACTCAAGTGGTATTACATCCTAGTCATTTATCTCTTCGCTCCAACCTTGGGTTTCTGTAACGCCTATGGCTGTGGGCTCACTGACTGGTCTCTCGCCTCGACCTATGGGAAGCTCGCCATCTTTGTGATCGGGGCATGGGCCGGTGCCTCCCATGGTGGAGTTCTTGCTGGTTTAGCTGCCTGTGGAGTCATGATGAATATCGTGTCTACAGCCTCAGACCTGACTCAGGACTTCAAGACGGGCTATCTGACTCTGGCTTCGCCACGGTCCATGTTCGTGAGCCAGGTGATAGGAACCCTCATGGGCTGCATCATTTCTCCATGTGTCTTTTGGCTTTTCTACAAGGCATTTAAGGACCTTGGAATCCCGGGAAGTGAATATCCCGTCCCCTTCGCAACGGTATATCGGAGCATGGCCGAACTTGGGGTGGAAGGCTTCTCTTCCTTGCCCAAACACTGCCTCGTACTCTGCTACGCGTTCTTTGCGGCCGCCATGATCATCAATGGGTTCAGGGACAGAGTCGGTAAGAAATGGTCCCGTTTCATCCCGCTGCCGATGGCTATGGCAATACCCTTCTACATCGGGCCATACTTTGCCATCGACATGTGCGTCGGAAGCTTAATCCTGTTCATCTGGGAGAAGATCAACAAAGCCGAGGCCGACGCGTTCGGGCCCGCGGTAGCTTCAGGTCTGATCTGTGGGGATGGCATATGGACATTGCCTAGCTCCATACTCGCTTTGGCAGGGGTTAATCCGCCGATTTGCATGAAGTTCCTATCGAGATCCACGAACAGCAAAGTCGACGCCTTCCTGGGTTCTTAGTCGTCCCGCAGTTCGAACTCTCGAAGACGGCGCGAAATCTCACGCATGTCAGAAGTCTCTACAGAATCCCAGAGAAGCAGTCGTAGCAACTCCAATGTAGGAGCTGCGAAATTGCCTGTGTGTGACCCAACTGGGTGGGGGAAAAGGCGTCCTGTGGTAATGAATGTGTGTATGTATATACATTGTCTTTCGTTCTTCTTGTCGTGCCTCATAGAACCCGCAATCCTGGTAATCGAAAGACTTTTTACACCTGCGTCTTTGTCAATTTATTCATGAACATTTCAATTTTACCAATTGAATTGTAAACTTTCTTACAGTTTGTCAATTAAGTCCATTTGTCCAATAATGACTTGAATTTGCCGACATGGACACACATTGCACGATTCGCATTGACTTGAATTAATTTGAATAATATTTTAAATATTTTTGAATTAATTGATTAATTTCATTGTTACATTGGCAGGCAATGATCATTAGGCCCTCACCAGGCCTCGCCTACGAATCTCATTCGAAAGGCCATCGCCGCTACGGGCGAAGGGCACAGTAAAAAAATTTAAAGAAGGAAAATATAAAAAAAGGAAAAAAAAGTAAAACTCAAAAATAAAATTTTGTGAAAAATAATTCACACCAACACAGACAATGCTATGTAAGGCAGCCCGTGCCCATGTTGGCAAATTTCGATCAATATTGGTATAATAGATTTAATTATCAAAAGACAAAAAAGATTTAATATTTAATTGATAAAATCGAAAGATTTGTTATTAAAGTGATAAATGTGCGACAAATCTAAAATTTTTCAGATACTCTTATAGATGACGCATTTGACTAAAAGGAACAAACTTCCATTTCCTAACAACAAAGTTTACTATTTTCCTCTTTTCATACTGATTATAATTCCTCTCCCTCAAATTTACGCTCCATTCATATCATAAACTTCTATTTATTTTTTTTCCATTTTATGGCAGGATTTATACTGGCAGATGAAGTATATACTCAAGAAGCAAGCAGAGAGAGAGAGAGAGAGGTATATATACTCGAAAACAACAAGTGACGTCGTACGACTCGTATCAACACTTGGTCCGCGGTTTTGCATCCGATGAACATCCGGTTCGCTTCCCTTTTGGATCTCCAGCTTTTCGTCTCGCGAGACCTCTCCGTTCGGAGTTGACTCTGCTAGTAGTAGGGTTCTCTCACTCGCTCCCGTAAACCCCACCCAGGAATCCACCGGCTTTCTTGAATTTTGCCGAGAAAGATTCGATCTTGATGAAGAATTAACCCCACCCACAATCTCGTTTCTCCCCGTCTTCTCTCTCGCAGCCTCTCGCCATGGTCGGCAAATCCGAACCCGTCAATGGCACTGCCAAATCGCAGCCGCCGACCCCAGCGTCCCCACTGAGCCCCAAGTCCCCAGATCTGCTCTCCGGTTACTTCTCCTTCAAGACCCTCAAGCTCAAGACCAAGCAGCAGGAGCTCCTGCTCCGGGTCTCGATCCTATGCCTCGTCTACATCCTGGCCTTCATGACCCGCCTGTTCAGCGTCCTCCGCTACGAGTCCATGATCCACGAGTTCGATCCTTACTTCAACTACAGGACCACCCTGTTCTTGACCGAGAAAGGCTTCTACGAGTTCTGGAATTGGTTCGATAGCGAGAGCTGGTACCCGCTTGGCCGCATTATCGGTGGCACGCTCTACCCGGGTCTCATGGTCACCGCTGCTCTGTTGTATTGGGGGTTGAGGTTCCTGAGGTTTGCTGTCCACATTCGGGAAGTCTGCGTCCTGACCGCGCCCTTCTTCGCGTCGAACACGACCCTCCTCGCCTACTTCTTCGGGAAGGAGATTTGGGATACGGGAGCGGGGCTTGTTGCCGCGGCTCTGATTGCGATTTGCCCCGGGTACATATCAAGGTCTGTGGCGGGGTCATATGATAACGAGGGCGTGGCAATCTTCGCGCTGCTTCTGACGTTTTATCTGTTTGTGAAGGCAGTGAACACGGGTTCACTAGCGTGGGCGTTGGCCTCGGCTTTTGGCTACTTCTATATGGTTTCGGCTTGGGGTGGTTATGTGTTTATCATCAATCTGATCCCTCTTTATGTGATGGTTTTGTTGATAACTGGGCGGTACTCGATGAGATTGTATGTGGCCTATAACTGCATGTATATTCTGGGGATGCTGCTCGCTATGCAAATTCGTTTTGTGGGGTTTCAACATGTGCAGTCGGGAGAGCATATGGCAGCCATGGGCGTATTCTTCTTAATGCAGGTTTCTTCTTCTGTCAACTGTTCCCTTTGGTTTGTTCTTGAGCTTATACTTGCATTTTGCATTTCATTTAAGATCCCAATATTGAAGTAGCAATCAATGTAATTGGTTTTATTAGTGTCACTTGCCAAAAAGTATCACTAGTGTTTCAATTTAAGTTGGGAATAAGGTCCTAGAGTTCCTCGTTCCGTCTTTGATATATTGAATCGTAGCGCAAGAAGAAAAAAAAGGAAGACTTTAACTCTACATAGAGTGGCAATTGCGCATTTTTCTTTCCATTTCGAGCTGCCCTCCCTCGCTTCTCCTCTTCAAAAAGCAAAGGTTTTCACGATCCTTTGCATTTGATCAGCAGGTCTCCTGTGTGATATGCGAGTGAATGCATGACGTACGTCACCAATTCAGAGTTGTTGTAGAAGAAATTCTGTTTCTTAGTCATATGAGTAAGGTCTTACTTTAGGCGAAGTCTTTTATTGAACTGAACTATTTGCACAGGTTTTCTACTTCTTGGATTGGTTGAAGCACCTCCTAAATGACACCAAGCTGTTTCAAGCCTTTCTGAGGATGACTGTGACCTCTGCTGTTGGTGTGGGTGTCGTGGCTCTAGGAGTTGGCACGGCATCTGGATATATCTCTCCATGGACTGGCCGTTTTTACTCTCTGCTAGATCCAACATATGCGAAGGACCACATACCTATTATAGCCTCTGTCTCTGAGCACCAGCCTACAGCGTGGTCTTCTTTCATGTTTGACTTTCAGATTCTTCTCTTCCTCTTCCCAGCCGGTCTCTATTTCTGTTTCAAGAGACTGTCAGATGCCACCATATTCATAGTCATGTATGGCCTTACGAGCATGTATTTTGCTGGTGTTATGGTTCGTTTGATTCTAGTCGCTACACCTGCCATGTGCCTCATAAGTGCAATTGCTGTGTCGGCCACCATAAAGAATTTGACCTTGTTGTTAAGAGCAAAGACAAAGGCTCCCCAAAGTGTTACTGGCAAAGGTGGAAGTAGCAGCAAGGCTTCTTCTAAGGTGACAAATTCTTTAGGCTAGTCTTTTTCCTTTTCTAATTGGTCGGTTGCCGAACTATTTCTTCAGGAACTCCTTGGTAATTGGGGGCAGGGACTTTTCTTTGATCTAGGAACTAATCTGTTAGCAGTTAATTCCAAATGCATGTGTAGGTGAGCAATGAAAAAATCATGGCCGAAATGCGTCATGATGAGAGTTGCTCAGTTCTCTGAATGGGCTAGCAACTGAATTGGATAATCATGCTTGCTTTGTTTCACTTGATTTTGCTGTTCTAGGCATTGGGGAGGTGGGTCGGGGAATTAGCAGCCTAAGTTTTCTTTTTCTTCTTTTTTGTTTTTGCAGTACTGGAAGAGGGTTTCTTGGCAATTTCTTTTGATGACTTTGTTGATTTATTTTCCTTTTCTGAAGCAGGGCTCACTTGATCAATCCCAGCCTTTCCAGAAAAATGGTGCTATTGCTCTGCTTTTTGGTGCTTTTTATTTGCTGAGCAAGTACGTTACCCACTGTACTTGGGTCACATCCGAGGCATACTCATCCCCTTCAATCGTGTTGGCCGCGAGGGGCGCTCATGGTAACCGGGTCATCTTTGATGACTACCGTGAGGCATATTTTTGGCTTCGCCAGAATACCCCTCCTGATGCTAAGGTGATGTCATGGTGGGATTATGGATATCAGATCACTGCAATGGGAAATAGAACTGTCATTGTCGACAATAACACCTGGAACAATACACACATTGCTACTGTTGGACGTGCAATGTCATCTTACGAGGATGAGGCATATGAGATAATGAAGTCACTCGATGTGGACTATGTTTTAGTTGTCTTTGGTGGTGTTACTGGTTATTCTTCAGATGATATTAACAAGTAAGCCTTGACATCATCTCATCTTATTCAAACTATTAATGTAATTAATTGTGGCAAATTGTCCATAAGCCTGAAAATTTCTGTCTGATCTGAAGTTTCATGTTTAAGATGATTTATTAACAAAGGTTTACACTGAACAACCTGACCCTTAGTAGATTTTGCTGCAAAGGGTTTATGCTGTTAAAACAGCAGCATACCATTGAACTCTATGAGAATATTGGGTCTTTGGCTGGAAAAAGAGGAAGCCCTGAATTTGAGTGCTTGTGCTATAAAATGAAGTTGATTGAGTTTGGCTACTTTGTTTGCTTCAACTCGAAGGGGTTACTAATGACTAAATAGGTTGTTTTTTGATGAACTGATTGGATTTGTTTATCATTTCCCAGCACCTTTTCTGTTCAGAATATCAGATTCACACTTGCAATGAGTAATCTTCTCAGTCTCTTCTGTTATTTTGTTTTCTTCGTTTATTGTGCTAGATTTCTCTGGATGGTTAGAATTGGCGGTGGAGTTTTTCCCATAATCAAGGAGCCTGATTACCTTGTTAATGGAGAATATCGTGTTGATAAAGGTGCAGCTCCTAAGATGTTGAATTGTCTCATGTAAGTTTCCTGAAATCTCCTTCCTCTATGTTCGTACCTGTCTCATGCAACGTCTTTTCAGAACTCTGTAAAAAAAAAAAGCAGAAGAAGAAGTTTTTGCTTGAAAAAGCCTAACTAAATTCTCTTTCACTATTTTAAGTGATCGAGTGTGCCTTGAACATTCCCACTGTGATGGTACTGGATGATTCTTGTTATTGGTTGTATGAGGAGAAAACAGTTTTGTTTAATTTTCGCAGTTGAGTTTTTTGTTCTGTTACTGATGAGATGGTCGAGAACTCAAGAGTTAATGAGATCACTTGTTAGATTAGTTTCTTAATTGACTGATGTTTGATTTGGTCGAGTTGTAATTCCATCACCAATGAGATCGAAAGTGACGCTGGACACTTAATCTGTCTTGTAGTTAAGTTCTCTTGGTAATTATTCATTATGATCCACTACCTTCTGTTGATATCATGGTCCCCTTTCTTTGTTGTAGGTACAAACTATCCTATTACCGATTTGGAGAGCTGACAACAGAATATGGCAAACCTCCTGGGTAAGTTGAAGATTGTCCTTTGCTTCTCATAAGGTGCCCGATATTTATTTTTGTTATTTCTCTACGAGCACATGAAAATGTTAACCTCAAAGCATACATGTTGTAGACTCGGTAATTAATCGGAGGTGGAACATCCAGTGTGGTCTTTTGGTTAAAGTTAGGGCTTAAGGCACATTTCAAAGTTAGAAAGGATGAAAAAGACTCTAGAGATTTATATGTACATATAATCTTTTTGTGTTTTTAATTGGTATGATGTCACCAAGGCTTTTGTTGCCCATTTATATGGTTGGGCATAAGTTTTGTTATGCTTCATCTCTTGCCTTGCCTATGAGACTAACCATTTGTTTCTCTTTGTAATGTCAGGTATGATCGTGCAAGGGGGGTTGAAATTGGGAATAAGGATATAAAACTTGAATACCTGGAAGAGGCATTTACAACATCTAACTGGATCGTTAGAATTTACAAGGTCAAACCACCAAATAACAGGTGGTGAGATTCATACTCCCTCTAGTCTTACCTCCATTTCAGGCTCTCTTCTTCTTTTCTTTTGAGGACAGAAAAGCAATGGTAGGACTAGACTCTTGAGTTTTGAATCTTGGAATATAGTGACAGAAATGGAGGTGAAGCGTATAAGAGAATGTAGCATTGGTACTATTTATTCCTCTTTCTCCCCCTTGGTAACTGCTCTTGCTTCTGAAAACACCTTCATGGAGATTTTGTAATGCAGCGGATTTCATTTTCTGAGGCTTTGTTGAGTGTGGTGCATAAGAGCTTTTGGCAGTTTAATTCTACTGACTTGCTGCATTGAATGATCGTAACATATTCCTGCTGATTCTCTGCTATTGAATTGGATTATTTGATGTAGCTGGTCTTCATGAAATATCAATTGTCCTTGTTGTACACCAGGCTTCATTAGCAGAGCAACATCTTGTTCACGTGTTCCATGTAGATTATCTACTTCTTGTAGGCTTTAGTTGCTGCATCTGCCTTATGGAAAAATTGCGCTTTGAAATAAAAAATCTTAGCTAAATAATCTGTGTAAGAAAATGTGAAGATAGCGGCAGGTGAGCAAAAGTATGTGATATGGTTGCGCTAGGCTGCAAATATTTCCGAGTTAGTGAGGTAATTGATTCTCCAATGTGCTCAAGCAATTGCGATTTGGAAATCCTGTGAGCTTAGTATCAATCTTGGAGAGATATCACTGTAGTCTTCAAGTCTTCTATTGGAGATATAGGCAGATCTCTGCCTAGGCATGTTAATTCAGTTCTCTACTCGAACCAATTTTGTTGAACATGACCAAAAGTTGCCCGAAACATTGACTTATTTGTTCAGTCTATGGAGATGTTATTTGAATGCTTGAACATAGACCCATCCTCTGAAGTTGAAGAGGCAATCATACGACTTTGAGAAAGCATATCTTATCAATGACGCTAGACTGGACCAATGGCTTTATATATTATATTCATGACTTTAATATAACGCTAACAGAATATGGGCAAGCACTTTAGGAAAGCCAACAATTTTAGGAAGCAAGAAACATTGTATAACTTCTTCACTTTTTTATCAACATTTTTGCGCATTTCAAACTGCCAAAATTGGAGCATTAGTTTCTCTTTTCCTCTTTTCTAGCATCTATAGCCGATCAATGCACTTTTATGGGCCCTAATCAAGGGCAGCTTTACTTCTCCATCCCGAAATCCTTATCGGCAATGCTAAGCCATCGAGAATTGGCCCGGTGAGGGATGCTGCTGAAAACAGTGGGACGTCTGGTTTCAAGCTCCGCTTTGATGTTTCCAAAATTGATGAGGAATTGGTTGCGTCTTGAACTTGTAAGATTGACACGCTCGAAGCTTTTTGTAGTCCAGGACATTCATTAGCAATTAGGTTGTCTCCTGCTCCCGCTTGAGTTGAGTTTGTCCAGTTCGACTGAGCATCAGTGGCCGGTGATGTTCGGCTGGCTGACTTGGCTCTCAAAGCCAAAGCCTTCCCTCTAGTTGCTAAAGAGTTACCGTTTCTGCCACCATCGTCTTTCAACAGCTTCTCCGGTGTGGCATTCGGGGAACCAGCCTCAGTTTCTGTACAATTTCTAGTAGATTTCACATTATATGTGTAATCAACAGTTGAACCATTCTCTGCCAAAAAACCAGCGCCCATCTTTCGATACTTTGAAGTTGAATCAGAAGCCAGCAACTCATGACCCTTCAGTCGGTGGTTGTAAATGCAGCCAGTCCCTATACGAAAAATAGTCATTTCCGTGCCGGAATTTGAGAGTCTAGCGCCGTAGTATCGTGAAGAGCTGATTAATGGAGAAGCTTTCTGTTGGGATGACTTACGTTTAAATAGCTCGGAGGACTTTGACAAATTGTAGTGGCCTGCACTTGATGATGCTTTTTCAGCACTTCTGTCCCTACAAGAAAGCAGAAACTTGATATCATACGCACCAAGGCGTCGATACGGTTGCTTTGCTTGGCAGTTAGTAGGAACATGCACATCCAATTCGTGTACGACAGAGTGCACGATAAAGAGGATATGTTGCACATCGTCAAACTCGTGTAGTTTCTGTTCTTTCATTGTGCTATTTTGAGTCTAGAAAAATGAGAGGATCAAAGAAGATGGATCGCGATTACTGCACTATTATCATAGATGGAATCTGAGGGTGCCGCTCTTTTGAAAATGATCTCCAGCAGGCATACCTGCTCAACAAACGTGCTGAACTAAACTTATCCAGAATCAAGAAATTGAGGATAACAGGAATGTAATTTACCCTGAGGAAGCAGCACTCATAGACAAAGAGGCTGATGGGGGATGCCTTCCTGGTAAGGGTATCCATAAGGTCTTCAAGGCGAAGATTTGGAAATCCGTGGCCAACTTGTTTGTTCTCTTAATATCAGCCACCTGAAAGGTACAAAAAACGATGTTAGGAGAAAGCCAAAAGCGACGGTTATCGTAAGACATTCATGAACTGCCATGCCCTGCTTCTGGCATGAAAAACTCGGTGGAAACTAAAAACCCTCTTGATCACATCTCTAACCAGACATTGGTTAAAGAGATGGATGGTGCTCATGTCTGTCCCAGACCATGAGTAAGAAGGAAGATACGAATCCTTTCGGGGTAAGACCTTTCTACATATTCCGCATGATTTTCAGGACCAATAACGCTGGATGGGTTAAGATGACTTCAGAAACCTCGACAAAAAAGGCCTGAATCAACTGGCCAAGTATTTCGCTTTCTTTTTGCATCTGATAAGCGAATACCGTATGTTTCCACGAATCATGTTGCAGCTGGACACCAGAAGGAGCTTGTTCCTTGTGAATTCTTCTTGAATCAGTGATGTTATCTTTACGTCGACAGGTGAATAAACAGCTTTGAGGAAACATATCAACCGCTTGGAGAAGAGAGAAATTTACCTCGACGCCGTACTTGATGGCGATTCCAGGCAGTGTATCCATCTTAGACACTTCATGCGCAACGTAGCCATATCCATTCGCAGTTCCTGAAACATTTCCACAACTTCTGCTTGAAGGAGACATCTCCAGATATGAGATTTAACCGGAAAGATTATCAACAGTTGTCACAGAGAGAGAGAGAGAGAGAGAGAGAGAGAGAGAGAGAGTCAATTGATCAGAGGAAGACAATTATGTCATTCCTAGGTTGTAACTGCGCTTGAATCTCAAAGTATTAGTTTACATTAAATAAACGTACCACAATATAATGATGGTTTACTGACACGATATAGATCATGAGAAAAGTCAGGAATTAAATGAAAATTATTATTTTTCTTCATAGGTTTACTTAACATATCTCACGAAAACTCTCCTATAACAGGATTCCAAATAAATTATTAGCGTCTCTTTCCTAATAAACAAAAAAAGAAGAAGGACAACGCAGTTGAACAAACGTGGGTTGCTTCACGTTTTGTTCGAGTCTTCTCATGTGGAACTTGAGGAGAGGAGTTGGACATGATTAGCTGGTAAGCATCCACCAATGATGCTATGGGCTTTGCCCTAGACTTTGTACATTGTTCCTTAATTTTTGTCGGAATTTTGACCATGACCTTACTAATCTTAATATATCAAATCAAATGGCATGATCTATGGACGATTGCTGGGTCGCCTTAATTTTTTTCCCAAAAAATTAATTTTAAAAAACGATTCTTGAAATACCGTGTGCTCGATATGCGGACCGGGGAACCTGAAATAATTGAATTTAGTTTGGCGATTTCTTTTTCCTTTTCTTGCGATTTATTTGATCGAATGTCTTTTCATGTAATCTAGGTCAAACCAGATTTATGTTGAGTGAACCATAAGCCCTGGAAAAGATTCACGTCACAAGCATCGCCAACCCTATATGAGTTCACATGCTTCATATGTACTAAAGCCAGAAAAAATGGTGGAAAATCAGCTATCGACAAAAATGGGTAAATGGTCGATCAATTACATCACTAACTCGAACATTAGCTCACTAACTCAAACATTAGCTCCCGTCGGGCCGTATCCATGAGATTGGTGAGGAGTTTCACGAGTTGAGATTTTCCCACCTTAAATGGAATTTCTCATCAAATATTTGAGAGACTATGAAAGTGCATCCATATATATATCAAGTGATGCATAAATCGCTTACTAACTTTCTCAAACGGGGCCATGCGAATTGGATTATTTTGTCTTTTGAAGTCTTAAAACTCGTGGGCGCAACCATTGGACAATGATAAAGGAGCACTTTGTAAACAAGAAAACGAGAGTATCGGAGTGATTTGACTCGTGCACAAACTGAAAAACATGCGACCACCGAGCTCAGGAATCAGCAGCCCCTCTGGAACGCGCACTACTCTCACCGACACATAAGCGGACAACGGCGGAATAGTAAAGTGTCCATTGCTATTCACTTGAGAAACTGAAGGGCGGTTTGTGCTTTTGGCATAGAAAAAACCGGTTTCCTTCTATCTTGTGGGGCAGTACTTTGGTAGAACTGTGGTCACCGTGAGAAAATCCAATGCATTTGACCTAATGAGTGAAAGAAAGTCCTGTTATTATAAAAAAATAAAGAGTTGCGGACTGAGAAAGTATTGGCCAAGCAAAAAGAGCAGCTATAGAGTCATCAGATGCGGGAATTAATGCAAACAGAGTCGTTCCAGTTCAGACGGAAGAACCACGAAACATGAGATAATATGATCACCGTTCCACTCGAGATGAATATAATGAAAACCAGAGCAACATTTTATGCAGATTAGTATGGCTAAGAATGATTAATGACTAATGAACAAAGCCTTGGTTAGAGTTGCTCTTACACATGCCTTTGACCTCTTAGACATATGATCAAAAGTTCAAGCACACATGGGCAGGAGGGAGAGAGAGTTTTAAGATCCATCGGATGATATTGGATTGCCTCCTATGTCAAGTTCAGCCGACTTATGCCCATTTCACTTTGTAAATGTTTCTCCTGAGCGAACCCAGTTGCTCATGTCAGCGAGTGTCTTTCAGCAAATGAATCAAGTAAACTTCGATAATGACGGCAAACTGCTTGTCTTTGCACCAGCACAGCATCAACCAAGCAAGCTTCTCCTTCAAATGCCTGCCTGTGATTCTCTCCGTTTCTTTCTGGCACTACTTTGGTATCTTCTGAGGGGCGGCTTGTAGATGGTATCGACAAAATCCGATGCCATCTGCAGATATACAAACCACGTTTTGTACAGTGAAACACGTTTGCAAAAAGATGCTTGTCATGGAGTATCTTGCTCTAATTCCTAAACATGGTGCCAAGCAATGATTGTGATGCTGAAAACCCCTGTGCTTATAATGGCCACAAAGATCAGACCGATCAACACAGTAAGAAGTAAGACAGTAAAAAATCAACAATCTAGGACCTGGAGCAATAGGCATGCAAAGGCAAGTATATTAAACTAGCGCAGTAAGTGACGTGCCAGCCTACTAATGGGACTTTAGACACAAGTCATATTTAACATCAAGTAACAGTTAATATCACTTGGTATACTGATCTATAAAGCGGTCTCAGTATCATTAGAATTTCTCCTTGGAACTATCCTTGCTTAATTAGAATAATTACCATTCCTTCCCAGTGCCATCATGTTGCTTCTCTGCGAAAGACTGCAATACTCCATGAACCTTGTTTATATCAACAGCGCTTTAAGCCCAGTCAAATTACCAGCTAGGGGTTATCATCATCACCATCAGCCTCATCATTATTATCATCTAGCCATCAGCTAAAGCTAGCAGCCCACTTTTCTCCTGACCAATCCAACTGGACCCAGGCAATTTTCTTACATCAGAAGTCTCCATCAACTCTCTCATCATCCCAACCCCATCCCACTTCCTCAAACCAGCGAACATATTTGATAGCAGCACATAAGTTGAAGGGTCTTTTCGGTCCAATTTCAATGCATGATCTGAAGCGCGCTTTGCAGTTTCCATATCCCCATGAACGAGGGCAGCTCCAAGCAGCGTCTGCCAGATAAGCACCCCTGGTTGAAATGGCATGCTCAAAATCAATCCCTCAGCTTGATTAATTTGTCCATTACGTCCAAGTAGATTAACCATACACGCATAGTGATCTTCTCCAGGGGAAATACCGTGATGCCGACTCATTGAGATAAAATATTTCCACCCTTCATCGACAAACCCTCCCTGGGAGCAAGCATAGAGCACACAAACAAAGGTCACATCATTTGGCTGTGCTCCTTCTTCAATCATCTCATCAAAGAACTGGAGAGCCTCTCTAGCTTGACCATTTTGTGCGCATCCAATGATCATTGTTGTCCATGACACAACTGAATGCTCTTTCATGGATTGGAAAACGCCTCGTGCAGCACCCACACATCCACATTTCATGTACATATCAATCAGTGCATTTGCTGCACAGATGTCAGCATTCTGCCCCAGTTTAATCCTTAAACCATGAATTTTCATCCCTTCTTCCATAGAAGCAATGTTGGCACAGGCATTTAGTGCAGTAGAAAGAGTAAATTCATTCGGCACAATCCCTGTTTTTTGCATATCTGCAAAGACCTCAAGCGCTTTGCCTGGCTCTCCACACAATAGACAACCAGCAGCCATTTGGGTCCATGACAAAACATCCCTCAAGCACATCTCTTCAAAAGCTCTAAATCCTTCATCTAATCTAAGATTTTTCAGGTACATGCCTACCAAAGAATTCCCCACACAAATTTCACTTCCATGGCCAAACTTAACAAGTTGTGCATGAACCTTCAATCCCATATTAATATCTGAAAGAGCGGCCAATGCAGTAAGAATACTCGAGAAGGTATAGTGGTCAGGCTTCACCTCTCCTTCACAAATCATACGACTCCAAAATCTAGGAACTTCAGCATAAGAAAACTCCAAGTATCCTGCCATGATAGCATTCCAAGACACAATATCCCTAAACAAGCATTTCTCGAAAACCTCCACGGCCTCCAACAATTGACCATTCCTTATTAAGGCCGTCAAAAACGCATTTATCAGATACACATTGCACTCGAATCCCAACCTCACAACGTGCGCATAAACTTGGTGAGCCAAGCCCCATTCCTTGAGCAAAGAACAAGCATGAAGCGTACTCACGAGCGTGAACTCGTTGGACCGTGCGGTCCCCTCACGGTTCATGCGGCGAAACAAGGAGATGGCACCCTCGGGACAGCCCTGCTGAACGAAACCCGCGATGAGAGCCGACCAGGACACCACATTTCGCTCGGGCATTTCTTCGAACAGGTGGAGACCGCTCTCGAGGGCGCCACACTTGAGGTACGCGTTGAGCACGTGATTCTTGAGGAAGACGGAGAAGGGTACCGACCCTTTGAGGAGTTGCGCGTGAATTGCTCTTCCATTGCGCAGATCAGAGGTTCGAGCGCACTTTTGGAGCTCGCAAGAGAAAAGCTCTGCGCCTTCCTCGGCCGCTGATCTTTGAAAATGGGTCGGTGCGAAAGCAGCCGCAACGGTTGGATAGTTCGAAAGGGATCTCCGAGCGCGATGGAAGGTCGGGCCGACCATGAGTGCGGGAGTTTTTCATGTCGGCTTCACAGTATAATGATCGGGCTATTAGAAGCCCCTCATAGGAAGTTCTACTGGTTTACGCTTGACCCGATTGACTACCAAGAAAAAATATTTATTTATTACATTTGAATTGATCGACAGATGAGCGGGGATAGCTCAGTTGGGAGAGCGTCAGACTGAAGATCTGAAGGTCGCGTGTTCGATCCACGCTCACCGCATTTTCGTCTTCCTCTTTTTTCTTTTTCCATGATCGGATCGGGTCGAATCATCCCCATGCACGCCTAAAATCTGAGAAGCGTCTCCACCGATCTTTCCCTCTGTTTCTTGTTCCCCGTTCGATCACGTTCGCCCCCGGTGTTGGTTTTGCTCCTGGTTCTCATGGCTTCCAGAGCATCGAGCGCGATGCTGTCGAGGGCCGGCAGGATCAGGTCCAAGCTCCAGTCCTCCCTCGAAGCAAGCGTCTTGGAGGTCGAGGACGTGTCGCACCAGCACGCCCGCCATGCCGCCGTCCGCGAGAGCGGCGACGCGGAGACCCATTTCAACGTCAAGATCGTGTCCTCCAAGTTCGAGGGGAAGAGCCTCGTCAACCGCCACCGCTTGGTCTACGACGCTCTCGCCGAGGAGCTGCGGTCCGGGCTCCATGCGCTCTCCATCGTGGCCAAGACCCCACAGGAAGTTGCCCCCAAGTAAATTATTAGGTGCTGATCTCATTGTCTGTGATGGGTGTTGGAATCTTAAATTTTTGGGGACTCGGAGTACGTTACCTGTTTGACGATTTGCCTGTACGGGATGTAACTTGCAAATCCTGTTTAAATGATATTGCATTGTGCTTTATAGGCCGAATTGTATGTTTTTGGCTGCTGTGACTTGGTTTTCAAGTCAAATGCATAGGTAAGCACTGTGCCTTGTGAATGTTCATTCCATGTACGGCTGCTTTTTAGCTAGATTGAGTTCATGATGGTCCGAAACGTTTAAATATTCTAGGAGAAAGTAGCCGTGCCTAGTTCTCCCTCTAACTAGTTCACCATCAATTGTCTGTCAAAGGACTGGCTTGCCAGTCTAAATATTCTACCCTTGCAACTCGGACATTCCAATTGTGCCCGACTAAAAATCTTGCAAACTTCATCCAGCTGATAGACATCTATCTTTTGTCCTAGCTTTCTGCTTAGATAGTTATCATTTAACTGGTGAATATTAAATAGGCAAGGGGGCATTAAGGACTGTATGACATTTGAATTTCCACTTCTCCGGAAATAGACTGACTTCATTTCTATCTATCTTTGGTCCATGACACATTGTTGAACTTGCCTGACCTTTAAACTTTATGCTGAAGATGTAATTGTTTGAAGCTCTCAGGCATTCTCAGATTTACCAGTACTAGCAAGTGCATCAAACATGCAGTTATTGATTCTGTTCTTGCTATGTGTTCTAGTAACAAATCATTGGTTTAACTGAAAAATATAATACATCGATTCACTTATTAAGCATCCACACAAATGTTTTGGCAAGTAGTTGATGTGAATTATGTGGTGTCTGCACCAGCCGAATACTATGGCAACCTTGGGAATTTTTCTACTGCATATTGTAGGGTGTCCTTCGTTCAGCTGTTGGAAATGGATTAATTATGTTATGTAGTATAGTTCTTGACTGTCTCTGTAATGTTTAAACCTGACCTTATGTATGGAATGACACAGAATATGGATTAAACCTTACCACCAAAACCTAAAAAACACAATTACAAGAAATTAGACTATATGACAACCAAAGGACTAGACAACAATCTTGGCAAAGTTGTAAGTTATCGGGATATGAGTCCACACACACACACACACACACATAAAATAACTCGTGCTCTGTATATGAGCTTGGCAGATTTGGTGAAAATTTGATGTGGGCTTTAATCAGTAATGTATTCCCATGAGTCTTTTCTGGAGGTGCTCTGGTCTTAAGAGGGGCTCTCAAGCTCAACCTGGGGCTGCCTTTTTGCCCGGAGTCATATCTGGCATCTGCTTGAAATGTATATGCTGTCCTCGCCTGCAGAATATCAAAAGGGAGGTTTTGAGGTTTGACCATGGACCAGGCTACAATAATAGCCCTTTAGTTATCTGTTGGTCTCAGAGCTTACTGGGCTACAAGACAGTATAAGACTGAGCCCTTGGATTAGTATGGTGATATGTGAGTACCTGCAGCGTTTGTTGTCTCACCTAAGATATAATAAGTGCTTGCTCCCATCTTAAAGCACCTTATTTCGGTCCACAAATGGATATTATGCTGCTTGTGCTACTGTAGGCTGTTGATATAAAATATCCTTAATGGAAGCATTAATCCTTTTTTAAGAGGATGTCTGCTGCACTCAAGTCCTCATCCCTCTAATTTTCATGGTCAGAGTGTGGAATTCTGGTCTGAAGATTGACAATTAAGCCTTTCTGCATTCAGGCCACAACATTTACTTTTAGCCTTTATGGATCTTCTAAGATCAATCTGGCTGGAATGGCCCTAAAAACTGAAGAAAGAAAAGAAAGACATTTACATGTTAATTTGTTCCCTTTTAACTAGAAGTAATTTCTTGAGGATTTTGACAGTTCACCAATACGTATAGGGTTGTGAGGCTGAATTTCCAATTTTAGTAGTGGCTAGCTAAACTGCTGATATTGCCCCTTACGATTTGTGGGGTAATTCAATGCCTCTTGATAGCTTTTACCTGCACAAGGCTGATTTATATTTGTCTCTTAAATGATAATCGATGCGCCTGTGGAGGTGAAATTGGTGGGGCTTTCATGGTGGTTCTCACTTCTTCTATGTCGGTAGATGTGGTATATAGCAGAGTGATATGCAATATTGTCTAGAGGGCATGAGAGATTCTTGGAGCTTTCTGCACTGATTTCCACATGATTGCTCGGTTGCTATAGGTGCAGTCTCTGTCGGAGCTTGTTATGATCTGCATGGCGCTGTATTGGTAGCATTAGCAAAGTGTTGTTCCTCTGTGTGTATAGTCCGACTTCTCCATCATAGACCAATTGGAACTAATGCAATTTTCTGATGACCTTCTCCAGTTGAAATAGAGTTTTGTTTAACTGGGAAGTACTTGAGGAAATCATTTATCTTATGGTCATAAACATTTCCTAGCCATCCATTTCAAATGCGTAGAAGGTAGGGTATTACAACTTTGCTTCTCGGAACATAATTAGAAGAGCTTCTGAAGTTTTATCCTTTGCTCTCCATTCACCGCCATCCAGAGTCATGGAAGTGTTTTGTGCCAGATAAGTAGTATGTGCTTAATAAGAGATGGGGAGATGAGTGGATGTATCGCATTCTAATCTAGGCCTTCTGATTGCGTATGTGCCATTGCCATGGAAGCTCAAAGCTTAAAGTGGCTTCCTTTGACCTTGACAGAAGAACTGAGATAACGGACTATGTCGTGTACCTTGTTGTCTTCCGTTTGAAATGTGAATAGTCCATTCACTGTGTGAAAAGCTCACGGAGGTGTAGGAATTAATATGTAATCCAAGCAAGAGAGAGAGAGAGAGAGAGAGAGAGAGAGAGAGAGAGATGTGTTGTCTTTTAATATCGACTCATCTTTAAACGGATGCCCAACAAAGAAATCAAAATGAACAGATTTGTGTTCCTTCTTGTTTTTTCATCTGCATTTTCAATTCTGGACCACAAGGAAACAGAGTATAATATATATTGAGTTTGGACTATTTGGCCACCTTGCCTTCAGATACGGAGGCAGCTCTATCATTGCATAATTATTTTTCTCCTTTTTCTGGTACATTAGATCTCCCAATTGTTTCAAGATTCATGACATGACATCTCACCTATTCAGTGCATTCTGCCTTCGATCACCTAACACTGTCCGTGCAATTTAGAACGGAGTGTCATTCTGTCATGGTTGTCCACATAAAGGGCATGACAGTATATTGATGTTCCTTCGGTCTTGGCCTCAGACATTTGGGTTGTCCGTTAACTCGTGATGTTTGTCCTCTCCTTCATATCTGAACTCGTATGGCACAATTCTCAAATTCTTATTGCTTTCCTCCTCTTTTTATCCCTATACCTCAATTCAAGTAAAACATGAAAACATTATTGTTCCAGTTTTTTTGGTCATGATGACCGAAATAAGTACCTAATTGCTTTTTTTCTTTAATATTGACAAGAGCGTTGAAAAATCACGGTTGCCCGACATAGTAGTATCGCTAGGTTCTTAAAAATGGGAAGTTGTTTCAAGTTGATTTATCATTGGAGAACTTCTACAATACTTAGATAGGCCAGATGCATAGTTTAGCAAAGATACAAATGAAACTTGACCTCAGGCTTTCGAAGGCATTAATTTAAAAGCACTCTGGCCCCCTTTAAAAGACCTAGGAGAGCTTAGTGAAGTAACAGTTGTCTCAAAGATGGAATGGGACAAGTGCTCACAGTTGCTTCTCATTTGTTCAGCGAAGACACTAGTGAAACTTGAGTTGCGTGCTTTCTAATTCCATCTACATGAAATAGCTTCTAGTTTATAGGTTAGAGCTAGCGTTACAACATCATCTTCCTTGTTTGGACTCCTTCAGAACATAGCAGAGTACCAGTCCTTGTCAACAGCCCAGCAGCCCCCATGTGACCGAGGGTTGGTGCTTGAATGAAAGTAGGGTTCCTTTATTCAAATAATGTTGATTTTCTTATTGGGATGGAGACGGACGAACCTGAGCCCCATTTGATTTAAAATAAAGCGCCAACTTTTTAATATTTCAATTCTCATCTGTTCTTTATTAATTCACCCTTTTCATGGTTGATCTTTTGGCGCCACTTCACGCTTCACCTCGCGAATCTTAGAAGAGCACAAACAAATTATTGCGAATCGACTTAATAGAAAATAATTGACGGAGAATTAATTAACCATTGTAGGACCCCATTTGTTCTTTTATTGTTCTTTTTCCCCATCTTCCTCCGGCAAAAAAGCTCTGCTTATGAGAGCCGAGGCTCTTAAATGGAAGTGCAATAGCTTATAGTTGCCTTTGTCTTTTCTTTCCTCTCCCCACTCTTGCTTCCACCAATTTCGAATGGCCGTTGTACTTTACTATTCTTGGATGCCTTTTCCTTTTGGCACGGTTTTAATGATAAGAGCATTAGGTTCCATTGCAATGTATGAGAAGATTTTGCAGCGCTACAACAACCCTCTTGATCATTGTTTTGGGAGTGAAGCTAGTTAAAGACTACTACTTTGGTGTTCAAGATGAAGTTAAAGAAGACAGGACATGGAAGAACCTAACGACGGATATTCCCTTTTGAGGCCCTTACAAGCTACTAAAACCCGCCTAAGAGAGAAGGATAGCATAATGAGTGATCAAAATCTTCAAGTCGATGAAAACTTTTTAACATTGATCATTTGGCAGATTGTAGTTTGAAGCTCCATTGATCGGTATAACAGCTGAAGATACCTTACAGTCGGGGGAACCAAAATTATTGGTTGGTGCCTCACATGCATCATCTGATACCAAAAGGAACAAAACCGTTGCTGTCAGTGCCTGCAATTCTTCTCTTTTGTTTCGGACGGCTCACTATGACGAACAGTTCATCGGTATGAGTGGTCAATTCCGGCTATTATCATGGATATATATGAACAACCTAATACAACATTCAAATGGTGTCGGGATTAACGACGAGCTATATGGAAAGAGACGGACGCTTAAGCTGAATGACATGCTTTTCTATAATATTATCAAAGTCTGGAGGGTCCCCCTATCGACTAATGTATGTCTTCTGCACATGGTCTCAAATATCTACTGCTTTTACATTACTCTTTTTTAGTTTGTCATCTTCTCTCGCTTGTTTGTCTGAGTTACTTGAGATATGCTTCTTAAGCTCATCCACCCACAATTCATTTAAGTACGTGGCGCACCTAAACCTTTCTTCATCTCCTCTTTTGCTAGATATCCTCTATATTCCACGTCTCTCACTGGCTCCTCGGGATCGGCCGATGCCGGCTCTTTCTTTCGCCTCTTCCCATAAAGTTTTCAAAGACGCTCAATATTCTCCACCCGGCCATCTTTCCCATTTGTTTAAAAGCACACACAAAAGGAATGGAAGTTTAATAGTGCGCAGCTTTGGTTCTGCATTGTTAATGCAGATTCTCATTGTTTAATTCCAAGAAACCGTAAGCAGAGACCGCTAGAACCCAAGACCATAGGCAAGCCCTGGCTGATTCTTCTCGTAGCAACCAGCAAAGACCTGGAGGTGTCAGAAACTGTCCAGTTAAAGTAGACCAAGCTAGTTCATGAGGGGAAAAAGATGTGATTGTTCATTCGTAGACGCAGTCACAGCTAGAGGTCCATTATATTAGTATGGGATTGGAGGAGTCACTATTCTTTGGGATCATTCTGTTTTTAGGTGTGTCTAGCTACGAAAAATCATGGTCAACTTGATTTACCAAAAAAAAAAAATCATGGTCAACTTATCATCAAGATCCCTCGAAGCGTTCATACTCTTTTTTACAGACACAGTTTTGATAAAAAAGCCCCCAGCTTTTTGATTTCCCTTTGCTGTAAAATTTTATCCCTCAATAATTCCTGTTGTTTCTCATCCTAAAGGTTAGGGAAAAGCACCAAAAAAGTTTTAAACATATTACATTGGTGCAAATTAGTTTTAAGCATTTCGATCGGATCAATTTATTTCTAAACATTTTCATATTTGCACCAATTAAGTCTATCTGGTCAATTTACGCTGGAAATTGCTAATGTGGACGCTGACTGTTTTACGTGATACGATGTGTCCTGACGTAGATAATTTATATATATTTTTTGAAATTCCTTTTTTTTCCTTTTTTTTTTTTAATTTTTCCACTATGGCTCGTAGATGGTCGATGAGGGCTTTGCAGCAAGGCGCAAG
Source organism: Melaleuca quinquenervia (assembly GCA_030064385.1). NCBI lineage: Eukaryota > Viridiplantae > Streptophyta > Magnoliopsida > Myrtales > Myrtaceae > Melaleuca > Melaleuca quinquenervia. The sequence goes on along the minus strand of CM057728.1, from coordinate 3,101,032 downwards.
TAGCTATAGGCAAGCTACTTTGCTATGGCCTAGCTAGCAGCAAGCAAAGGCAACCTCGCCCTGAACGATAATTAGGGCGAGGCTGGCCTCACCCAGATCCGAGCATGGGTCATGACCCTTGTGAGCAGCCTGTGTGAGCTTCTCGACCCTCGACTAGGGGCAAGCAAGTGTTGGCCACAGTGGGGCAAAAAAAAAAGAATAGAAAAGAGAAGAAAATAAATAATCAATAAAAAATTATTTACATTAGTGCTAGCCGTGTGCATAGCATAGCTGGTATACATGTTGATCATCTATAATCTAAAATTGGCCGGATAAACTTAATTGGTATATATGCAAAAGATTTAGGATTAAATTATTCAATTGAAAGGTTTGTAACTAAATTAGTATAATTGTAATAGATTTAGAATTTTTTTTTTTTTGCTTTTCCGTAAAAGCTATCAATTTCATGGTCCGTTCTTTCCAGTTATACTACGCATATGGAGTTTGGTGTCTTCGACCCGCAAATTGCTCGATTCATGCATCCATTAGACCAAGCCGCTTTCCTTTCACATTTAGCCTAAATTGGTACTGGCATTGAATTTTTCTTTTATGGTGATTGGCATGCTAGTTGGATGGATCTCACTCAAGGTAAATCGATGTTGAGAGGTTCAAAAGCTGCTTGTTCATTGTTATAAGCTTATGATGTCTTTCTTGCTTATCCCATGTCCCTATGATGGCGCACTAATTTATCGGTCACTACTTATCATTCCAAAACGACCTACCTTACTAATTCAATGCTGAAACCTATCTCAAGGAAACATAACTTGATTGGCCTCATTGTCTATGCCATATCCCCGAGAAATATCCATGCAACGACCCCATAGTTGGGGGAGGATGCCGTTATTGTTTGTGATTGCATGTTATCAATCAGCACTAGTTTCGCTTTATATAGTATCTTTCGGGCAGTATTGTGTTATGTGCTATTCGACCATACAGTTTTTATGATCAACGTCCATACAAAAGTTCAATCACACCATAGTATCATGTGAAGTTAATACACCCAGATTTTTCCTGTCTCGATGAGGAAAGACAGGCCACAGATCTCGTGATGTGCAGTCGAATTGGCACTTGTAAGCGTGGAACTGGGTTCGAGAGAAGCAGTTCAAATTTGTGTGCAAGATCCAATCAAGCCTTCCAAAGTGCTCAAGCCAGAGGAGCCATGAAAGGTACTAGAAAAAAGGGGTGCAAGGTGCACTAGGAAAAGGGGTGCCTACGTACATATATGTAAATCATACAGGCAATGGTGTTCACGAAATGATGACAGGAGGGACCCAATCGTCCATTGCTTCGCTTAGCAACAAAGCGTGAACCGCCCCAGCAAAGAATGATGCACCAATCTTCAGAATCAAGCGAGTACAGAGCACGCCCTCTTGCCGATTCAAGACCAATCTAAAAGGACCCCATGCATCAACAAAAGAAGGCGGACTCTTACCATGCGAGATACCCTTCTGAAGTGACCCTTCCTGCTAAAACCCCAAGTCGACAAATGAAAGAAGTGAAAGAAAGAAGATCTTTCCCTGCAAAAAAAAAAAATTGGGGAAAGGGGTCGGAGAATAAGTAAATGTGAGAGCGCCGTCAGGTGGAGCCACCCCACCACCACCACCAATCTTGAACTGCAGTGGCCTGCACAGTTCGAGTTTTGGACACTATATCTATGTAGCCCCTAAACCGTGAATCCCTTTGCTGTCTCCATCTGTAGACTCGTGACCAGTCTACCTTACATAGGAGCACTTTCATTTCAGCTCCTTCATCCCCTCGAACCCTCGTTTTTGGCTGGCACCCATGATTTTGATTTATTCCAATTCTGTTGATAACCCTTTCGAGCGATGAGCTGATGGCAAAAGTTAATGGAGTCTCGCCAAGATTTCAGATGCCGCAGATCTTCTACCTATAATTTTGATTGTGCATGTGTCCCTTCCCTACGCTATCCCGTGTTGCCGTCTGCAGGATGATTTTATAATGGTCAGTTGGTTTTAAAAGCCACAAATGTTTACTAAAGAAGCACATAGAAAATGTTGACGACGATTTAAAGCAAGAAGCTTGGTGCACACAAGATTATGATGCATGCCCTTATCTTCCAATTATCCTGATAAATTAATGCACTAAAGTGAGACTGATCTAATAAAATACAGAAGAAGTCGAGACTGGCAAATCAGCCCACTCAATCGTCTAAGCGTGGATGCAACGCCAAGATACAAGACTTTCTGCCGATTTCTAAAGTGCACTAAGCCAGCAAAGCTTTAGATCCAATAGTGGTATGGAGCTTGGGAATTCAAGAGCAACAATTAAGAAGGGATCGATCGAGTACGTGAGAGAACATAGAATCCTCTCTTCAAAGACCACCGTGATGGAGTCAAAAACAATCATTTGAAGGTGATGATCGAGTGCGTGAGAAGGGATCGAATAGTGGTATGGAGCTTGGGATTTCAAGAGCAACAATTAAGAAGGAATCGATCGAGTACGTGAGAGAACATAGAATTCTCTCTTCAAAGACCACCGTGATGGAGTCAAAAACAATCATTTGAAGGTGGAGCATGCATTTAATGATGTTGTAGCTGTTAATTATGTTCTATGTCCCCTCAATTTCGCATTTGATTACTTCCCTTTAATTACTCCCCGTTGGAGGGGGGAAAAAATGATAGAACGCACGCACGCACGCACGCTTCTTCATTCGGCTCACCGTATCTGCTTAAGAGAAGAGTTCATTTTCCGCCAAAATAATGCGGAAATTTTTTTTTATCTTTTCAATCAAAACAACATTGGAACTAGATTTTAGAATCATGAGATGCCATATAATCCCATTCATATCTCGACATCGCTATACCATCTCTTTTATTCATCTTTCTGCGAAGGGAATTCGGCTAAATCATTGTCCTAAGACATGTTTGTATATGTTCTTACAGACAGATCAGTTGAATAGCCACAAGAAATTTGGAATTTGGACGGCGCAAAAGGCCAAAACTTAGGATGATGGTGGCAGATAATATGAGAAATGGACTAGGGTTTTGAATCCCCCCACGTTACCAAGGATCACGCTTTTATCAATTTCACTGTGAGACAATGACTTGACTTTAGATTCGAGTTCAGGAGTGCTTAGTGAAAATGCTAAGTGCTTAGTGTAACGATCTGAATATGAAATAAAGCGCAGAATTAACAAAGTAATAAGAGAAAAGTTTAGAGGATCAAACACAGAAGGTTATAGTGGTTCGGCTTAATCCAAGCCTACGTCCACTTTTTCAGAGACAGCCAATCGGCTGTTTATCACTAGTATCAAAAGAGATAGTACAATCAGGTCACTTTCTCACTATCACTCTTTCAATACAATCTTTTGTTCACAAAAATACTTTGATAATTTCTCTCTTCCTTTTCTCACAAATGGATGTACTATAAATAGTCTTCTCCTTTGGTTACCGTTCTAGCCTTCCATAAATATCATCCATAATATGTCCGTTGGAAGCTCAATGATTTCTTTCCAAAGATAAATCGTATAACCAAGAAAGGAAAGGATAAAATCAGATATGATTTGATCCTTTGATTGATATCTTTGTTTGAGCGTTGATACGTAAATCCTGCTCATCCTATATCCATTCTCAATCAAAAGATCTCTTTGGCTTTCTGCGTATATATCTGAGAATCCGAACTCCATTACTTTCTGGATATGAGTTCTATCGATTTTCTTTCCTTCTGAACATCTCACGTTCTGCATATAAGAACTTATCTTGTCCTTCTGAACATCTCACGTTCTGCATATCAGATCTCGTCTTTTCCTTCTGAACATTTCCACGTTCTGCATATAAGATATCATCTGATGTTGTCACCATCAAAACATTCATCAACAATCTCCCCCTTTTTGATGGTGACAAAACTACCCTGCAGATTCGTTCTATAGCAACAGTATGAGGAATCAATTAAGTAGCTATTACACAAGATCAGAATGTCAATGGAGAATGTCAATGGAACCAGAAGGTCAAAACATCTAAAAACAAACAGTTTGCAACTAAAGTATCCAAGCATCCAAACAGTTCAAAATTCAGACGGCGCAACGATCTGCAGGATTTTCTCCCCCTTTTTGTCAACAGCAAAAAGGATTAAGGCTTGGGAGGAATACGGACAAGAGTAATGTCCATATTAGTAACAGTCTGGATAAGATCATCAATCTTCTTATGCACCCCAACAGAAAGAGCATCAATCTTTTTATCCAAGTTATGCAGATGATCAAGCGCCGCAGCCTGCTGCTCCTCAAGATGAATAATGGCCGCCTGAAGTTCGGCAATAGCTCCAGTAGAAGCAGAAGCAGAAGGAGAAGGACTCTCTCGGGACGAGCTCACCTGAGGTTGCGGAGAAGGAAAAACTCCCCCTGTCTGAAGGTGAGAAGGCAATGGAACATCCAGGGAGGGCCGTGGCAAGTCAGATGGCAGGGGTGGTGAATCAGTAACATGCTTAGATTTGGAGGGTGTAGAAGAAGCAGTATCATCAGAGGAACTAATAGAAACCTGACCTCGTGCAGAACGAGAGGTAGCAGGTGCTTGAATATCCTGCTGACTAACAGAAAAAGCAGGTTCTACCGGAGAGGCAGGAGGAAGTGCAGAAGGAGCAGGTATTGGTGTGCTGAACAGGGGATCCGTAACTGGTAAGGCAGAGCCAGTCGCTTGGGGCATTCTGTTACCATCTGAATGGGAAGCACTGGATTCATCTCTGAGAGCAACAGATCGAGACTTCTTCGATTTGGAAGATCCAGCAGATTTGACAATCCCTTTCCGCTTTCTAGAGCCAGGTGTGTCAGAAGGACTGTTCAAGAATAACGGTCGAAAATCTTCAATCACGAAATCTAGAAGGAGAGTATATTCAGACGATCTCTGATGAATTCGAAAGATCGTTTGTCCAAGGCTTTTGTGAAGATATCGGAAAGCTGATTCTTGGAATCAATAAAAGTAATCACAACATCCTTCTTCTGAACATGATCACGGATGAAATGGTGACGAATCTCAATATGTTTAGCACGAGAGTGAAGGATAGGATTCTTGGTTAAATCTATAGCACTTGTGCTATCACACCTAATTTCAACACAGTATTTCGAGATTCCAAAGTCTTGCAATTGTTGTTTCATCCACAGAATTTGAGAACAACAACTGCTTAGAGCCACATATTCAGACTCTGCAGTAGACATAGCAACAGTATGCTGTTTGCGAGATAGCCAGGAAACTAACATGTTTCCAAGCAGCTGACAATTACCTGTTGTACTTTTGCGATTAAGTCTGCAGCCAGCCATGTCAGCATCAGAGTAACCAAGAAGTGTGAAATTCCCGTCCTTGGGATACCAAAGACCAAAGTTTGATGTAGTCGCAACATACTTGATTATTCGTTTCACAGCCGTGAGATGTGATTCCTTAGGATCAGATTGAAATCTAGCACAAAGACAAACACTAAATAGAATGTCAGGACGAGAAGCAGTGAGATATAAAAGTGATCCTATCATACTCCTGTAAAGCTTCTGATCAACAGGACGTCCTTCTATATCTTTGTCAAGTTTAGAAGTAGTAGACATAGGAGTATCTACTCTTTTACAATTTTCCATACCGAACTTCTTGATAATATCTTTGGCATACTTCTCCTGAAATATGAAGGTCCCATGATTGGACTGCTTAACTTGAAGACCCAGAAAGAAAGTTAGCTCACCCATCATACTCATTTCGAATTCACTTTGCATGTCTCTTGCAAAGTTCTGACAAAGAGTTTCATTAGAGGATCCGAATAAAATATCGTCTACATATATCTGTACTAACAGAAAATCCAGATGAACCCTTTTTATGAACAAGGTAGTATCAACTTTACCTTTGACAAAGCCATTAGAAAGAAGAAAGTTACTTAATCTCTCGTACCAAGCTCGAGGAGCTTGTTTTAATCCATAGAGAGCTTTCTTCAATCGGAGAACATGATTGGGCTTAATAGGATCTTCAAACCCAGGAGGTTGAGCAACAAAGACTTCTTCTTGAATAACTCCGTGAAGGAATGCACTTTTGACATCCATTTGAAATACCCTGAAATTGTTAAAGCAAGCAAAGGCAAGTAATAAACGTATTGCTTCTAACCTTGCAACAGGGGCGTAAGTCTCGTCATAGTCAATTCCTTCTTCTTGAGTGTAGCCTTTAGCTACAAGTCGAGCCTTGTTACGAGTTACCAGACCATCTTCATCAACCTTGTTTCTGAAAACCCACTTGGTTCCAATGATGGTTTTTCCTGGAGGCTTAGGAACCAATTCCCAGACATCATTGATGACAAATTGCCTCAACTCATCCTGCATAGCTTCTATCCAGCTATCATCTGTAAGAGCATCGTCTACATTTTTGGGTTCGTGAGTAGATACAAGAGCAACAGCACTTGATTCCAACCTTTCTTCAGGCAATATTAACTTACGAGATCGGGTTTGTATACCTTGATCAAGGTCTCCAATAATAAGATCAATAGGATGACTGGACTTATGCTTCCAATCCTTTATAACATGAGAAACACTTGAAGAGATCTCCGGTACACAGTCAGATGATGAAACTGATGGTTTATCAAATCCAGAAGGTGAATAAACAGGATGATCTATAGATGAATCAGTCTGATTGAAATAGTTAACAGGTAGAGAACCTTCTGTATTTAAAACAGACTCGGAAGATTCATTATCTGAAAATTTCACATGAATTGATTCTTCGACTGCAAGAGAATTCTTATTAAAAACTCTAAAGGCCTTGCTAGTAGAGGAATAGCCCAGGAAAATACCTTCATCTGATCTGGCATCAAATTTTCCTATGCGATCACTTGAGTTCTTGAGAAGAAAACATTTACATCCGAAAACATGGAAATAGGAAACATCAGGTTTCTTGCCTTTAAATACCTCATAGGATGTCTTCTGTATAATTGGCCTTAGGAAAACTCGATTAATGATATAACAGGCAGTGGACACCGCTTCTGCCCAAAAACGAGAAGGTAGATTGCTTTCGATAAGCAATGTTCTGGCCATTTCTTGTAAGGACCTGTTCTTTCTTTCAACCACCCCATTTTGCTGAGGTGTGTAGGGTGAAGAAAAAGAATGAGCAATACCATATTCATCACAAAACGTAGAGAAATCTTGATTTTCAAATTCTCCTCCGTGATCAGATCTAATGGAAGAGATAAAATACCCTTTCTCATTCTGAATTTGTCTTGCAAACCGAGAGAAAATAGAGAATGTTTCAGACTTGGTTGCAAGAAAGTAAACCCAGGTGAAACGAGAATAGTCATCAACTATGACTAAGCAAAATTTCTTTCCTCCAATACTTTGAGAGCGAGTTGGTCCGAATAAATCCAGATGAAGAAGTTGAAGACTTCGAACTGTAGATACTTGATTGATAGACTTAAAAGAACTTTTTACCTGTTTTCCCAGAATACAAGAAGTACAAAGATATGAACTTTTGAAAGGAATAGAAGGAAGACCCCTCACAAGCTTCTTGGAGGATAGTTTAGCAAGTTGTTTCAAGTTAGCATGACCAAGTTTCCTGTGCCACAGAATTGCCTCTTCCTGCAAAGTAACTAGACATTGCAAATTTTCTAGATTAATATCCAGAATGTAAATATTACCATGTCTATGTCCAGTAAAGACTTGTGAGTTATCCTTGCTAAATCCAGAACAAACTCCTTCTTGAAAGGTAATCTTATATCCAGAATCACATAATTGGCTGATGCTGAGTAAGTTGTAGTTCAGGCCTTTAACAAGTGAAACCTTGTTGATAACAAGATTTCCGATTTTGACTGTCCCAGTGCCGATGATCTTTCCATTACTATTACCCCCGAAAAATACTTTTCCACCATCAATATTTACTAGATTGATGAAAAAATCTGAATTTCCAGTCATATGTCTCGAGCATCCACTGTCTAGATACCACTTCATTTTATTTTTCAAGGATACCTGCAAATAACAAAATACTCAAACTTTCTTTGGTACCCAGACTTTCTTGGGTCCAGTAACAGTCCTTTTTGGTACCCATATTCTTTTGGGTCCAGTAGAGTTAGTAGAAAAACCAAATAATCCAAACACAGAAGATTTTGATTTAGAATGTTCTCTATCAAGATATTCTGAATTATTCGAGGAAAGAAAAAGAGAATCATCTCCAACAGGTTTGACAAAAACTTTTTTAAAATGATCTTCATAAACCTTTTTGGAAGGTCTTTGCATTAGTCTCTTTTTGACTTTAGGAAAGTCAATCAAAGGAACCGTTGTAGAAGACATTCCTAAACCTTCTTTTTTAAAATACGGCCTTTGAATGGAAAGAATTTTTTCCAGCTTCTCAGATCCATCAGAGAATCTTTTAGAAAGGCAAGAGAAATCTGATTTTAAACACACGTTTTCTTTTTCAAGAGAATCAACTTTTTGCTCAAGACAAGAAGAATCTTTTTGTAAAATCTCAATTTTTTCCTTCAAAAAAACTTCCTGTCGTTTGAGTCTCTGATTTTCCTTTTTTAAATCAGAAATCTCCTTAAGGGAATCTTCTAGATCATAACAAAGTTCATCAATGTATCTAGCAATTTTAATAGGAACTCTGAGATTACTTACCTGATTTTCATTGTAATCAGATTCATAGTCAGAATCAGAACCATCAGAATTTGCCATAAGACAGACATTGAATTGATCATCACTTGATTCACACTCAGTGTCGCTCCAGGTTTCAGCTTTGAGAGCTCTTTTGTATTTCTCATCTCTTCCCTTTTTGAGTAAGGGACAGTCGGGTTTTATATGACCTTTCTTCTTGCAGTTAAAGCAAGTAACATCTGCATATGGTCCTTCAGCTTCTGTACTTTGTCTCAACGTATTCTGTTGATAGTATCTCGGTCTCCGTCTCTGAAAATTTTGTTGACTGTTGCTTAATCTGTGCTTTTGGAAACTCTGTTGACCATCTTCCATTCCTCTCCTTTGTGAGTTCATTTGATTTGAACTGCTTCTGTTGTTCCTGTTGAACTTCTTGAATCTTTTTACCAAGAGTGCTATTTCTTCATCATTGAGATAGTCTTCTGACTCTGCATCATTAAAATCCTCATTAGATTTTAATGCTAAAGTTTTCTTACCTCTAGTGTTCTCAGTCTCAACAAGCTTTTCTTCTTCATAAGCTTGGAGAGTTCCAACAAGCTCATCGAGGGATAAAGGTTGAATCCGTTGAGTTTCTCTGATGGAAGTTTTAATATAAGTCCATTCGGAAGTAAGACCACGAAGAAGTTTGTTGACTTTCATCTGTCCTTCAACTGGATGACCTTGATAAGCTAGGCCATTTGTAATTTCAGTAAACCTACTGAACATGTCAGTAATGCTTTCCCCTTCCTTCATTTTAAAAGACTCATACTGATTGAGAAGAATATTCGTTCTGGTCTCCTTAACTCGATCTGTGCCTTCATAAGTTACACTTAGAATATCCCATATTTCCTTTGCTGAATCACAAGAAGAAATACGATTATATTCAGAAGTAGATAAAGCACAATATAAAGAATGAATAGCTTTAGCATCAGTATCCTGTCTTTTCTTTAATTCAGATTGAGTCTGAAGATCAGCATCTGAAGATATTTCTTTGCTAGAAGAAGAATTCGGAGAAACGCCATTTTGCACCAATTCCCATTCTAGTGGATCTTTTGCTCTAAGAAATGCTTTCATCTTGTTCTTCCATATGCTATAATCCTTTCCATCAAAAAGAGGAGGACGAAAGTGACTTTGTCCTTCCATCAGACCTGTAGCACTAGCCATTGATCGTTCTGCTCAGAAGTACAAACACTTCAAAAACGAGCAACCTTGCTCTGATACCAACTGAAAATGCTAAGTGCTTAGTGTAACGATCTGAATATGAAATAAAGCGCAGAATTAACAAAGTAATAAGAGAAAAGTTTAGAGGATCAAACACAGAAGGTTATAGTGGTTCGGCTTAATCCAAGCCTACGTCCACTTTGTCCAGAGACAGCCAATCGGCTGTTTATCACTAGTATCAAAAGAGATAGTACAATCAGGTCACTTTCTCACTATCACTCTTTCAATACAATCTTTTGTTCACAAAAATACTTTGATAATTTCTCTCTTCCTTTTCTCACAAATGGATGTACTATAAATAGTCTTCTCCTTTGGTTACCGTTCTAGCCTTCCATAAATATCATCCATAATATGTCCGTTGGAAGCTCAATGATTTCTTTCCAAAGATAAATCGTATAACCAAGAAAGGAAAGGATAAAATCAGATATGATTTGATCCTTTGATTGATATCTTTGTTTGAGCGTTGATACGTAAATCCTGCTCATCCTATATCCATTCTCAATCAAAAGATCTCTTTGGCTTTCTGCGTATATATCTGAGAATCCGAACTCCATTACTTTCTGGATATGAGTTCTATCGATTTTCTTTCCTTCTGAACATCTCACGTTCTGCATATAAGAACTTATCTTGTCCTTCTGAACATCTCACGTTCTGCATATCAGATCTCGTCTTTTCCTTCTGAACATTTCCACGTTCTGCATATAAGATATCATCTGATGTTGTCACCATCAAAACATTCATCAACACTTAGTGCTTTACCATTTGAAAGACAAGGATCGATGAATAGATGATTTTGTTTTCGTTTGTTATATTTGTGTCCATCTTGTGCCCACATTACTATTTTTTTATAGGTGCGAAACACCGGCGCAAAAAAAAAATAAAAAACTTAAAAATACAGTAGAAATGTGCGCTAGTTCGAGATTTATATCTATCATAATGTCTAATCACAAAAGAGGTTCCTATGTTTCAGGAACTAGATCTTACACGTGTATTTTTTTCCTCAGTTTCCTTTATACTACTTATTTTTAAAAATAATCGGTAATTAAAGTTGCTAACGTCAAAAAGTTCGGACGTAAAACCTAGACATTATCTTATTCTTTTCAAATATACTCTTTTGGGCTGAAATTAAATTTAAAAAAATTTTACTTGCTTATTTGTTCTTGACCAGTTTTGAACATTTCTACTTTTCTTTGCTCTCTTTTCTAATAACAAGAGAAGAGTTTATCTCTCTTACCAATATATGACAAGATTTTATTTGGTTAGCATGGTCAGTAATCACGACTCTGGCGAAAGCACAAAAGATAAAAATCGCAAAGGATGAGCGCTTTTGGTTCTTTTTTCTTATATTAGAGACTAAAGTTTCCTCCACCTATCTCATCATGCTTAACATGCAAACTCACATATGCCAGTTGCCGTGTAGCTCCTGAACTTATTCGTAAACCTAATCAAGATGAACATGAATTCATCCAAAAGGGTACTTACCGAACTTTGACCCAAAACATGGAAGGTTGCAAGAAAGTCAAATCACTTTTTGGTGAGCCTTGTGGTTCGTTAAGAGTCCGGCAAATGATAATGAAATAAACTTAAAAAAACTGATAACACATCCATAGACCTTCTCAGCGCAGGAGTGAGTGAAAAGGTCATCGACCTAACAAGAGCGGAACAAAACAACTTGGAGAAGATAGAGACAGATACCACAAGACGTGGAAGGAACTGTAGCAAAAAACTCAAATGCCCCGACTAAGATAGCTACTTCACTTCCAAACCAGATGGTAACCCTTTTGATGTTCGACCTCGACGTATGATGCAATGATTCGATGGTATGATTGTTATTGTACGTCGATTGATCCATGACCCGATACACGATGAGATTTAACGGGCCTTGATTAAGTGAATGTGTTGTACGCTTGCATCTTGATTACAAAGCGCTACAGACGAGTAAAACATATAATTTTCGGACGTCAAAGATGTACATTTCAAATGCCTTTGTTTTTATCATTTGACAAAGCAAAGCCTAAAAAGGAAAGATTACTCAATCATAGATGGTCCATTTTGATCCCTCGAAAACAAGTTATTATAGTCATCACTATACTCACGTCAATCGATATTACAGAAATTCAAACAGGCAATGGGAAGAAAGGTACTAAATGAGCTCTATTTTAATTAGTTGTGCATATATTTTTGTTACACTAAAGATGCTACTCTATCGAAGAAAGAAAGAAAGAAAGAAAGAAAATAAATGATGAGATCTCCGAAAGAAATAAAAGGGGAATAAGCATAAGAAAAAGGTTGTGGGGGTCGGTCGGGCAATGGCCAAGCTCCTCATAATTCCATGGTTCCATGCGACTTCCCTAGCTGCTCCCTGGGGTCAGACAAGAGATCCCATTTCCCTGTTGTCATAATATTGACCGTACACGACGAATGATACTTTTCCTCCAAAAAAATTTTGGGATTTTTTTCAAAAGCACTGAATTTCTTTTTCCAGTAATTTATACATATAATATTTATGGAATTGGGGCCGCCTCGTACCAAAACCACAATTCTAGAGGCAACGACTGCCTTTAGTCATCTTTGCCAACCCCAGCACCGAACAACTTGGATCCTCCAAGAGTCACCACTCGTTGATTTTGAAATGGTCTTGATCCATCTTTTTCCACAGCATGTTGAATTTATGGCGTGATATTTGATAGCAAATTAATTATGGGGGGCCCTTTTCTAGCTTATAGTAATCGAGGTTCATGTGCTTTCTCTCGTATTCACATCAGCACCGCATTAACAAAGTCTTTTCTGTCAACTGCAGGTATAATAGTGGAAGGTAAAGTAGACAAAAGTACGGTGTATAAACCGATGATCAATAAATTATAGCAACTTTACTCTCACTAAGGTGAGGCAATAGTGCTCGGAAACATTCAAAATACAGCCACCCTTCTTCTTCTTTTTTCCTTTGTCCTAACTTGTTTCATTTTCATTCATGTTGATCAACATCGGTATGTTCGAGCTAAGTACACATTTGGCCGAGCGATCGACGGCCTGCAAAAGGGGGGAGCTCGAGCGCAAGGCAAGTGGGTTCCGAGTCTCGCGACTGCAAAAAAGGAAAAAGAAATAAAGGAGTTTGCATCCCGTATGATGATACTCAGAAAAGTCCGAGTACAAGTTTAGAGCATACCAAGGGAGAATGACATAATCGAACTGTACAGACATGGACGTGTCTGTAGATCAACCCCCGCGACTTTGTCAAATGACGCAACACTCGAAAGGGAAAGGCAACATCCGAAATACTCAAGTACCCATCAACGGGGGAATCAAAGCGACACGCTATTAAAGAACCATTAGTGCTCATAGTGATAAGGCTGAGAAAATTTTAACATCACAAAACCATATCTTGTCTTCCATGGGCTTTATTATATCTTTTTACGTGGATATAATGATCGATGATTGATGATCTGCTTCGTTATTAAAGACTCTCTACAGCTAGAGTCACTCGTTAGAGGACAACGCTGCATGTTGGAGCGGCGTAGAATTGAAAATTCGGATTAGGTTCTCCTGATCAAGCTGTAAACTATCATGAATAATTGACTTCAAGTTTCTTAATAGTCAATGAACGGCACTAGAAAAGAAATTCTGAAAATTTCCTTTAGACGCCGGACGCATCTGATACGTTGGATCCGATCGAGGGTGGAGATTTGTTCAGGAGGGAGAGAGTTGCTCGGTGTTTAAAGCATCTCGCACTTTTATAAAGCCCCGTCTTCCGTTAGTGGCCCGCTGTTCTGTGCAGAGCAGAGGGACAGCTTGGGCACAGAGTGCGTCTTGAGGTGTTTGGTCGGTGGGTTTGGGTTCTGCGAAATTGGATTGAGGTCGAGAGGGCAAGAACATCGGGCGTATATAGTTGCCGATAGGTTCTTGCTTGCCTCTGCATGTTGCATTAGCTCACGTTCTTTCTTCTGGTTTTTGTGCCTTTGCGGTCTTTGAGAAGGGCTATTGTTTGCGAAGCCCCATTTGCTTTCCTTTGCTTTTGTGAGGAATCTCCTCTTATATTGTTTTGGAGGTTTCTTGTCCTTTTATCCTCTCTGCCCAAGAATTTTGAACTTGCTTGCAGAGGTGGTGTTTAAGGTTTACAACCTCGCTCCTTTTCCCTGTCTCTCTGTCTCTCTGTCTCTGAATTGGCTGGAAAGTGCCTGTTTCATCAATTAAAGACACTCCGTCCGCGTTTGGTTTCTCAGGAATTCTCTTTTGTCTTCCAGCCCGTGTTTGGTAAGTCAACCTGTAATTTTGGGAGTTGATAAATTTTCCAGGGAAAATGGCGTTTTTAAAAGCTGTTTGGGGGCATTTCTTTTTCTCATTGCTGAAACCAGACAGCGGTGGCGAGCAGATTTCCAAGTGCTTGTTCGTCAGAGTCTCTTGAATCTCCCTCTATCATCTCTTACATCAAGAATCTCAAAGATTCCCGATACCCTCTCCTCACTTTGGTTTTTAATTTTTCGAGAAAACCACTGTTTCAATAGCGTCAAGATTTATTGTCATTTGGACAAAAAGAATGGATGATCCACACGGAAAATGGTCGCTGAAAAATGCTACGAAATTTGAGACCACGATCTGGGCTATCAAGATAGCGCTAATGTGTGTAGGAATTGGGTCCTGCCTAATTCTGTTCAAGATTGCAGTGATCCCATGCATATCAACCTTCCTCATCTCCACTATCCCCTGCTTCTGGAGCTCCATCAAGGTCTTTCTCTCACCAATTGTCCTCCTGCACTTCATTGTCGTCGCCATTTTTGCTTTATCCACCTTCCACCGCCAGAGCCAGATCATCAAACCTGTGAAAAATGCTCTCCTCCATACACAAAAGAGCCTGAATCTGAACTTTGTTTTTAGAAGTGAAGAAGAGGAAACGGCAGTCTTTGAGGTCGTTGCTTCGCAAGAAGCCACCAAAGAGCCCCCTCTTCAAGATCAAGAATGGGAAAATATCACCGTTACTCAAAATCAAGCAGAAGAAGAAGAAGAAGAAGAAGAAGTGATCAAGCCCATGGTGGTGGTGGCTTCTGTAGACAAGAACGTAGACCCGTCAATGGAAGCATCCGACGACGAGGCACTGTCAGAAAAATCCAGCGAGATTATCGGGGAAACCACTGGGGAAGAGAAGGCGGGTCCGCTGAAACCCGAAGAACCAGATGACTCGCTGGACTCTGTTTGGAACGCCATAATGGAGAAACAGGGGAGGCGGCGGCTGAAGAAGAGCGACACGTGGGATTCACCGCCGAGGGTTGTGGCGGCGGCGGCTAGGGCGGAGGCCATGCTGCCTCCGCCGGCAGGTCCCTGTCGGCGCGAGCTGCGGAAGTCGGGCACGTTTAGGGAGAGGGTGGCGTCCAAGAGGGAGAAGCAGACGACTTACGACGAGGTGAACTGGCTAGCGGACGAATTCATAAGGAAGACCAAGAACGACTTTAGATTGCAGAGAGAAGAATCCGATCAGCGTTACATGGAGATGGTGAATGGGGGAGTATATTAGCTGAAAGGGTTCTTGGGAGTGAGTCTAATCAGAGTTTCGCTAGGCACATTAATGGTCGTACGCGCACCATCGATATCATACATAACATCGGTCGACTGTTATCAAGAACTTAAGGCTTTGTGATGTTCATGTTAATATTTTCCGTTTCTTATGTTGCCTGTCGTCTCTCTCTATCTCTTCTTTTATTTCGGTTTCCATAGCTAGGGGCTTGTAATGTACTCAGTTGCAGCTTGTAATATGAATGAAGTCTCTCTTTTGTTATCTGTTCTGAATTGTCTGTCTGAAAATGATGAATTCTTCTTCGCATTTTCTTGGTTTTTCTTTTTCCAAGAAGAAAGTATGGAGACAGAGAGAGAGAGAGGTTCCCTTTCAGTTTCCATGGCGAATAATTTCGTTTGCTGTCACCTCCCTGGACATGATTGAGTCCAAAGATTCATTCGGATTTTTGCTGTGCGTTTCTCAGTTGCATCCTATCGAAGCTGGGAATGGAATTGCTCGTGCTCACTCCAACCCCAGCACAACGAAGGCAGGTTGAAATGAGACTTCCATCTTTTGAACAATGTCATAGTGGGCTGAGCATTTTTTTTTCTCGCGTTTGATCATTATCATTGCACGACAGTCGTGCGAACATCTGTATTGTTATTATTATTTTGGTCTTGAGACTTGGGAGTATATGAAAATAAATAGAGCGGGATATCCCAACTAAATTAAACCAAATTCATTGCTAGCTTACCACAAAACGTGATTGTCCAATGACAAAAGCACGGTATCATCCATTGTTAGATTTCGCGAACAAATTCTTACTTAGCCTTCGCTAGACAGGGGCTGTGGTGACGAGGTAGCCCAATGGGCACCTTACGTCGAATAATCAAGAGACGGGTGAATCGGGTCTACCCTTTTCTTTTTTTTGGTTCCTGAGGCAAAAAAATTATGGGACTCCTTTAGTAGTTGCTCCTGAGCTGAAATTGGAAAAGAAGCAGAGCATTGTTTTGCTAGTTTTGTCTACTAAATGATCAATCGAGGATGATTAAACAATACCATTGATCTTCCAGAAAATAGGACTATGATCGGAATTTTACATGTACACGACGTTAATAGTAGTCATGTAAAATAATTCTTTGACCTTATAAAAAAAAAATCATGAGCAGACGACTAGATCAAAAGCGAAAAGGTAAAAAGAAGAAGAAGAAGAAGTAATAGAGAATGTTCGGGCCCGATTTAACATGGCATCGGACCGGGCCTCACCCGGTTTCTTCAGAATGCGGCTCATCTGCCAAGGCCCAGAATCACTTCCAAGCTGCAGGCCCATCGGCACTCAGCCTTGAAATCATCTAACTCGTGTTAAGAGACCATGGGGAAGGAAGCGAGCACGAGTTTCATACGACTTCGAAGTGGGGTAGCAAATCGGTCTTCGTCAGTCGCGTTCATGTCGTGTCGCGTCGCGTCGATATTAGGCTCTATTGCAATTTATGACAATTCGATCACATCAAATTAATAGTGCTGACCCACTTAACACAAACACGGTAAAAAATAAAAATCAATTGATACAGTACGAACCGTAAAATGCTATTAAATAATGGGTGGATAAGATGTGACATTTCTCGTCCTTCTTGATCGTGTATTGAATCCCATTTTGGCCTTAGTAATAGATAGATGTGGCAAAATGAGGTCGGGCAACTTCAAATGATGCTAGCGAAATTTGGCCTTGTTGGCCTCTTGTTAATGGCCTGAATCCTCATCGGTGATGTCGCATGAGACGGAAACATTTCCTAGAATTATGAAAGTTGAGCGATGGCAAAATTAAAAGAAAAAATGTATACTTGTATTCAGGAAATTTTCAAACTCGTGCAATTGTATCTCTAAGGTGTTTGCATGTGCCCAGCAGCATTTAAAGTCTAAGGGGGTGCCGAGAAAGTGGTTTCCATTCCGATCGTCTGCAAAAAAAAATTACCAGAGGAAGGTACAAGCAAGAGCTTTCATTTGAGCTGTGAAAATGACAATGCACGATGATAATGGTATGCAATTCGAGTGCATAAATTGAACAGTCTCTGGACCTATAGCTACTAATGGAGGCGACCTCTCTCTCTCTCTCTCTCTCTGATTTTCCCTCTTGAAGCAGAGCTTAGAAAGTGAAAAGGAGCAGCCCCGTCTGGATCTGACAAAAAGACGCGTGACTCAGTCTCATTCTCCGGAACCTCCAATCTGCAAAAGATTTTCTTCCTCCTCCTTCCTCTCTCTCTCTCTCACTCTCCCTTCTCTTTCCCTGGCTCGCTCGCTCGCTCGTAAGCTCCAGAGAACATGTCTTTGACGCTATCTCAACAGCGGACTTCACTACTGTGAGTTTCTTTTTCTTTATAAGAGTCGCTCCCCAGTTCTCCGTTCTTTTAAACATGTTTAGTCTCGGGCAATCACATGCCACGCGAGACACGTTTGATGGGTTTTGTTTTTTTCTTTTACTCGTCGCGTCTTGCATCTTCTTTTCTTCTACGCTCAGAGAATGGACGGACTGGGTCGTCGACTGCAACAAAAGAAGGGGATGAATGGAACAGAATCAAGATAACATTTTTAGTCATGTCAGTCTTTAGGGAATATGGGAACGTTAAGTTAAAGAAAGAGTTCAGTTTAATCCATTTAAATTCTGATGAGAGAGAGAGAGAGAGAGAGATGGGACATGACAAGTTAAGGTTTTAGTTTTCTTCTTCTCGTGTTTACAGACTCTGAAAATTATTGCATGGGGATGTGAGAAGGCACTGTTTCAAACGCCGTGAATGTTCAGAGTTTTGCATTTTGGTCAAAATATAATCCCCTCTCTCGAGATCTGCGTCGTCTTCTTCCCCCATCGCACGTACAAACACAAACGTCTCTTGTCAATGTTCCCATTTACGCATATCTGCATTGTGTGGGGCGCTGTCTCTATTGTAGCTGTACGGCCTTTTCCTGGGCATCCCATTTATTGCCCTATGCGCTGCATAGAGTGATAGACCTGTGGAGGGAAACCAATAAAGAGATTATTTCTCGACAAAAATTGATTTATTTTGTTGGATTGATGTGGTACGTCGTCTGCGGAAAATGTTTGAACTTCGGAAAGCATTTAAAATGCGATCTTTTGGTGGATATGGGTGTCTTTGATTGAAGGGATTTGAATAGGGTGGGTCCTTACAGGGTCCAGCAGAGAGAGATGATGAAGCAGCTAGACAAGGAAGAGGAGAGAGAAAGAGGGAGTGGCACTGGTGTTTTCTGTGCTATTTCCAAGACGCCGATGGAGTCGTCTCCTTCTTCTTCATTGACCTCAAGAAGCTCCACTACCGCAACCCCCGCCCCCATGCCTTCATGGCTCCTCTCTTCCATTGCAGGTAACGTTGACTGGCCCCACTGAAACTTTGACGCAAAACCCATGTTCATTTTCACATGTATGCAAGATGAAAATCGTAGGTGTTGCAGAGTCCATTGTCCATGCAAGTATTGGTCTCTCTCTCTCTCTCTCTCTCTCTCCCTCTCTCTCTCTCGGTTTGTAAACTTTTTAAGTTTGAAATGCTTTTGGTCTCTCAAGCTCAAGCTGGCTTTTTCAGTACTCTCGAAGAGTTGATTAGCGTATTCAAAAGGCATATCTAAGGAACCAAATCATTTCAAAATGCCAACTTTGCGAACCGAAACTGCCTCATGAAATCTGAGAAAAGTAAAAAGAGACGATTGCTTGGTACTTGAAGAGATTTGCATGTGTTAACCCTCTCTCCTGTAAGGCCCTACATGAAGTGCAGTAGCTGAAGCGTCTCCTTTTGGGTTTGTCAAACTTTTCATTTCAAATTATTGCTTTAGGGTGCTTTAGTTGCTGAAAGCATAATCATTCGTAAAGGCTGAACTACCTTTGAAGCGGGTTGACTTATCCCAGAATGTCCTTTAATATGAATTTCCTTGAAACTTACTTCTTTCTAAGTCATACTTAAGAACCTCGCAGTAACCCAGAGCTTAAACTGAAATCGAGAAATTAGTTGATTAAATTAATCCCACTTATGAATAACCTAGCTCATAAATATAATTATGTAAAGGAGCTGTCGAGTAGGACAAAATGAATGGCAATGGTACAGATGGATGAAGGAAGCTACCCTTATCAGTTTGGCCCCAAGATGGGTTTCTTTCCTACTGCGACTGTCTTCTTCTGTGTCAGTGTCTCGTCCCTCTTTCTTGTTCATGCATAAATGCAAGCCCCTTGCTTGTGTTTTTGAAATTTGAAACCATAGGGGAAGAAAGAACAAAAGGAAAGAATCTCTTGCTTTTGCTTCGCCTGCTTGCTTGCTGCCCTTTCCAATCGATCTTTTTTGTTGGGATTCGCTGACGGCGACCTTTCCTCAAATCAGTCCGATTTCGAAACTCGGAATTTGGATCTCGAGAAAAAAAAATTCCGATGCAAAAAATGGACAAGGTTGTAATAAATGTTCATCTGTGCCCCAGAGAAAAAAAAAAAAGGTTGGCCGTGATATTACCGTCCAGGGCACATTAGACTAATGTCGAAGTATGATTCAACTAACTAGAGCGCAATGGCACAATCAAATGAAAATTTAGCGGCTAAGTCTAGAGTTTCTAGCAATTGATTTCCAAAAAGTAGAAAGGTCTCTAGTATTAGGGATTATTGAGGCAATGACAGTAATAAAAAGAACAATTTACTTATGAAAGCATTGAAAAGTTTTAATGCAGTGTCAAAATTATATCATAAAAAAGATGCAATGTAAATTTGAAAATTCAGAACTATAAAGGAGCATTCAGCAATAGCTCGAGGATGGAAGTGAAATCTCGTTTTCGGTTTCTGCACAGAGCGTCGACTTGTTTCACTCCTGCTATGGCTCTGTACTACAGCATCTTGAGCAACTTGTCCTTATGTGGCTAATTATTGAGTCCTCTGATAGCAGAAGGCAGCAGCTGTAGCACGTTGTACCCATATGTTCGCCACATTAGGAGACATAGCATGAGATGTTTCTCATTATTGCGTCTGAATTTCATTGGTGATTTGAGGAGGATAAGCTAACGTTAAAATTTAATATATTGAGGTTGATTCTTTTACTTAAGTGTTGATTATAGTTGTCAAGTAGAAGTCTCGGATGTCTAATCAATGCCGAGACTCATGTCTCAAATCATTAGTTTGCAGGAGTGTTCCATGATGCTCTCTTTTCTGACTTAGAGCTTGACCTGTTGTAGATCTAGATGAGAAAATGCAAGCTGCGCTCGGGGACCCTGACGAGGATGGAAGCGGTGACACATTGGCGAAACGCGCCAAATCCTACTACCAGAAGCGTCCTCGGCTGATCGCTCTGCTTCACGATCTGTATAAGTCCTACCTCTACCTATCCGATCGTTACGTACAAGCCCTCTCCAAAAGCAAGAGTCACCCTCACACTCGACAGTCCTCGCATGTGTCCACTCTAACCGACCATGACTACTCTGAGAATGACAAGGAAGATGACTGCTGGCCAATCCAGATTGACTCCTCCGATGCCGAGAGCTCGCTCTCATACCAGAATCCCCTTCCACTGGCCAATCTCAGCAATGGAGGGGATCTCGACGCCTTTGTAGCTGACCTTGTGATCAAGAATGTGGAGTGCGACATCCTCCTGAATGAGGTCTCCATCTCTGAGCAACGATGCAATGACTCGTCGAGGAAGATTGAGCTGCAGAAGAGCCTTCTGGAGGTCCTGGAGTCTGAGAGGATGATATTGCTCCATGAGAATGCGAGGTTGGGATTCAGAGTTAGCGCGCTGGTGAAGGAGAACCGCGAGCTGGCTTCAGAGTCCGTGTTTGTCAAGAGGAAGGCAGGCGAGTTGGCCCGGTGCATGATGAAGATGAGGGAGGACCAGAGGGTGTTGCTGCTGAGCCGCAAGATTGAGGACCTTCAGGGGCAGATATATGGGTTGGAGAAGCGGAACAAGGAGTACTACGAGCAGCTCGTGCAGAGAAATCAAGAGGATCACAAGATCGATGCTAAGACGAAGAATGACAGAGAAGTAACTTTGGAATCTTGCCTTCCAATTGGGAAACTCAAGTTGGACAAGAATATTAACGAGAGTGGGAAGGGCGATCGCGGGAAGAGGGTGACCAAGTGGTGGGAGAGGGTGAAGAACATGGACATACTCATGTGCGGGTTGCGGACGGATATTAGCTAAAGTTAATCCACGTATTCTGCTATCTTCCTTCGTCTGGAGTAAGATGGGCTATACTATTCTCAATAGGTCCGGATTTGCCCCAAGTTATGTGTTACTCTTTACTTTTTATAGGTTGTTGAAATGGGCAAGAACGTTGTGTTACGTGTCTCCTCGTATAGTGTAAGGGTCTCGGACCGGGAGGAGATTTGAGGTTGTCAACTTGTGCAATAGACAACCATATTGAAGGCGTTTTGATGTATCCGAGTGTAATATGAATGGTGGTTGTGCGTACTGCCAAGACTTTTGCTATATTGGAATCGGCAGCGAACGTGGTTTCCAAGTTGGTTTGGATATTCTCGGCGTGTACTATAGCAGAGACTGTCGATCGTTATATCTGCAAAACCATTATGCAAATCAGCAATGAGTCAGAGAGCGCAACTTAACAGTTGAAACCCATGCATTTCCAAATCTCAGTCAAGCAGACGAACCGCCCCGAGGGTCATTCCTCAGATCAGCACGCAACTGGCAGTACGAAGGAGTCGGACGTCAAATATGATTCAAAAAGAATTGAACCTCATCGTCCACATATAACTGCTCACTCTTTATGATGAAGTAAAACTCGAGAGACCTGAAGGATCCGCATCTTCAATGTCAAAACTTGATCTAGCCAGACAAATATTCAGCGATTTGAGTGGGAGAACTGGTCGGATTTCACAAGGCTCGGGAGATTAAAACAGTTCGTTAAAAGTAAAATGGAAAGACAGACAAGTGAGAGAAAAAGGATTTTAATAGCACTGCAAGTATTGAAATGACCACAACAGTCCCTCTCTCTAGGAGGCCTGAATCGCCTGACCCTCTTCAGCGGCAGCCTCGAAGGTCTCGCCAGGTACAAGCTCGGGGACTTCGTCGTCGTCGTCGTCATCCTGCATAGCAATGGCACCCGAACCGGTGGCCGCACCAGGCGCCTGCTTCTGGAATTGCTCTGCCAACTTTCTCAGGTTGTCCAAGTTATCAGAACCTCCCCCAAGGAAAATCAAACTTACGCACTCGCAAAGCAAATAATAAATCTATCAGTAAGAGAACACAAGCATCACATAATTGGTTAATGATGCCAGGAAGGATATCCTGTAGCTCTGCAGGTATAAGGAATTCATGTCAAAACACATTTCAATACCATGTGTAAACTATGGCAGTTTCATATCCCATCAAACATTCATGATAAAACTATAATACAATTAAAGCAGGAGAAAAGGAGAAATGCGTACTCTTGGTCTGAGGAGAAGCACTAACTACCCAGGTATTTGCAGCAATAGACGCTTGTACTGCATTTCCAACGTAGAAAAATTATCACTCAATCCAAATGAAAGATCACTCGACTTCACTTTGAAAAGTATCTCACCTTTGGGATTGAAAAACTGGATAACTACATCATCCTTAAAAATGTTGGCTTCTTCAATCGCAGGGATGGCATTCCCCCCAATCCTCTTCAGGGTGCTTTGAAGCCTTCTATCATCTGTCGTGGTGGTCTTATGAACAGCCTTCTTCTTTCTGCAGTTGAGACCGCCAAATGAGTAACAACAATCAGATGGCATCAGATCAGATATCTATATAAATAAGCCCCAATTAAATGAAAAATGCATATTAGAAGTCCTATGAGGAAAGAAACCCTCACTTCTATCTGTCAAAGGAGAGGAGACCCTCTCTTGGTATGACATACATAAAGTAGCATTTTATTGAGCTCATTTCACAATTTCAAGACTTATATAATCTGCCAAATGGATGTGAACATGCAAAAGGAACTGTCATATGCCGGTAGACCCAAATCAAGAAACTTCATAGGAACATAGATGAGTAGGAACAATTTCCAGACCTTCTCACGGTATCCTTTCCACCAGTGCGGACAGAACCCGCCTTCTTCATAAGCCTCTCCCTATTCATCTGCACGGTAAAGAAGGGTTCAGCGATAGTAAAACTACTTCAAAGCCTGATACTCTCGAGGCATAATAGAAGTTGATAGAATTGTGGAAAAGACCACGCAAGAGTCACCAAAGATCGAGTACAGAATTACTGGAGGACCAAAAAAAACCCAGACATAACAGACCGACAGAATAATGGCAATCAGATTGTGAACTAAGATCTCAACTCCAACAGCTCTCTCTTCCAAAAACCATATGAGGAAGTGCGATTTCAAGGAGAAGTAATGTATAACGGCTCAATCATTTCTTCAAAAGACGAAAATCTTTCTCATTGCTCATCTACTAGTTAGTAATTTGCTTGACTTTCAGCTAGGAAGGGCCACAAACTCTAGTTTATCATCTCTACAGCCCACAAAAAATGCATGCAAGATGATTAGATCACAAAGAAGGGCCAATGTCAATGAAGTTCTTTATGCATGATTCAAACTTACTAGATCAGAGAATGCATCCCAATACATTTAATTTAAAAAAAGGCCACACCTTATTTATTCCTAACTAGGATCGGCCACAAGGCCACAACTCAATCAATATACATGCAAAAAATAGACACCGATAATAGATGAACAAATTTGGCCGAAAGCAACATAAACACCACGGTTAAGATATCACCCCGAAGTCAACTATCTATGACGAATTCGAAACACTCAATCACAGGTCCGGAACACACCCAAACTAAGCACAAATTTAACCTGCACAACTATGCATAACTTAGAACAGAAGATAACTATAGAAAAGCCTCAATGGCTCAAACACAATATCATAAAAAGCCATAGCTAATGAGCAAACAATACTCTCCCTCTAACAGTAAAACACTAAAAATTATTAAACATAGCCAGATGAGGATAAAATACAAAAACTTAAAAATGTTAATTCTACATCATTCCAGTCATAAAAAAAGAAATGCCTAAGGTTCTAGACTAATCATATATAGCAACCTTCGCGAAGGGCCCACTTAGACACAAAAACAATATGTTGAACTTCTACCCGCTTTAAACCTGACAGTATATGCCACCCTTGCTTTGACAAATTTAGAATGCTTTCAATAGCAGACCAAAATATTCAGTCTCGCCTAAAACAAGCCATAATGGTCTCTCCACCAAACTCTTCCTACTACTAAGCAATAACAGCTGACTCCATGCCCACAAATATAAACCTTGTCAATTGCATCCATCCACCCAAGTTCAACCCCACCACTCAGCCACAAAACTCACAGAATATACAAGAGAGAGGACACGAGGCTTACTTCATTACAATAGCAGCTGAATTACTTTTCAAATTCTTATTTTCCTCACGTTCATGTTACATACTTAACCTAAGAAGAGAATACCTAATACTCGAGCCGGAGTGCTTATCTTTCTCCACAATTTCCAATTCAACCAAACAAATGAGCAAGGCAAAGTGTTAGAAAGAGAGCAAATAGAGCCTACACTCGCTTCCGACGACAAAAGCCCTATACACACGATCAAAGACCAAGCCCACAAGACCCCATCTGCTAAAATCTCTAGTATAGAGAGAACAAGACAACAACGGCAGAAATGCACAAGATATTCCAGCAATCTAGCAATTAAAAGTCAAAACCCTAATCACATATTCATTAAACGACTGTGAAAAATCCTACTCGGAAGAGGATGCGTCGAGAATGCAAACAAGTCAAAAGGACCGAAGGTAGAGTCAAATTCGAGGCGAAGAAGATGCGTATACCTTGGTTAGGGTTTTTGGGTCTGACCGAGGAAGGATGAAAAGGGGGTTTTGGGGGAGAAAAAAATAAGAGCGAGCAAGAGACTCCTCAGACGACGCTCGCTTTAATGTAAGGATTGCCCTTCGCATCCCAGCCGAGGTTTTCGACTGCTCCGTTTAATGTCTTTAATGTGATTGGACGGCTAAGATGGTGTCACATGGGACACGTGTCTCAATCATGCGGGTCCTTATAAGTTGGTGTTCTCTAGTGGATTTCAGAAAAACTCGTTTTTTCAATATGAAAAGTCATTTTGTTGAGATCTAATTATGCATGTAATGGCAATCCAATCATTCGACTCATAAATTTGTGTGAACGAAATGAAAATCCCTATGAAACAAATTAAGTATCAAGTTACAAGATTAATTTAGAGCGTGTTTGTTTTAAGAAAAAGTTTATAATCAAATAAAAAAATTCGAGAAATTAATGTTTTCTCCTTGGTTAGGGAATTCATATTCCTAAATTTAAGTATGCACATTTCCTTTGACCATAAATGATTTTTCGTTGACTAATCATTTCTTAAAAATCAAACACATAAAAGTCCAGAAAATCAATTCACGAAAAGTTCCTTTTGCTCATACTTGCTTTTGTACTTTTTTAATTTTAAATGCGTGTTTATTCAGAATGCTATTTCTTTTTTAAGTTTCCAATCATTGCATTTTCTTATGAAGCTATAAGCTAAGCCGAATATCTCGAATTCTTTTGTAATTTCATTAAATAACGGGTTGACAATGCCCCAATATTGGTAATATGGATGTTTGCTTCGACTGTGGTAAAATGTAGCAGTTGCGTGTGTGTGTGACAACTATAATGCTAGAGTCGATTATTATGTTGCTTATATTGATCATTGTTTACATTAAAAAATGATCAATTTTTTATTGTTATCAACGTGTGATAACCTTAGTTGATAATAAAAGAGTTTCAAAATGTTAGGAATAATTTCCTTCACTCTCAAAGAAAGAAGTCACAAATTTGGCTTCTAATAAATTGAATTTCAATCTTAAAGAAAGATATGAAGGCTAAGATTTTACCGATTTATTCCAATTGGCGACAAGAATATCTAAGTATGAGCAACTACTTAAAAACAAAGATTGAGGCGTGGTTTGATGTAAAAATATGAGTTAGGAATCTGACCAAGTGAAAATGTTGTTGTGGCAAAATTGGTGCTTGACAAGCCTTATGTTTGTTGAACTAAAGCCTTCCAAAATAGAGGAAGCAACAATAGTTAGGATAGGATTAAAGACACTCAGTTTTACTCGTTCGATATTGACAAATCGGACGAAATCTTCCACTTACTTTTGCAAGATAGACTAATTAAATTAACTGAAGGCTAAGTGATTCCAAATAAGGAAGATTTAGTAAACAAAAAGTATTGTAAGTGGCACCACTCATGGAGCCATAACACGGTTAATTATATTGCTTTATTAAAAAACAATTCAAGAGGCAATTAAGTAAGGAGAAAAAAAATTCGTTGATAACAAAGGGGCATATGATGACTCTTAATTATCTAATTTACAAAAATCGAAAGACTGATAAACCATTAATTCTTTTAGAATGGGCGTTTAT
The DNA here is from genome assembly GCA_030064385.1 of Melaleuca quinquenervia. Lineage (NCBI taxonomy): Eukaryota > Viridiplantae > Streptophyta > Magnoliopsida > Myrtales > Myrtaceae > Melaleuca > Melaleuca quinquenervia. The sequence continues at coordinate 3,074,271 of CM057728.1, read as the reverse complement.
AAAAACCAGAAAATGATCAACTTTTCATTATTATCAAAGTGCGATAGATTTAGTCTTCCAGAGTAAAGTCTCAGCATTCATGAACATAATTTTTTGTAACTTGAAGAAAATCGAAAGCCGGCCAGCGAAGCTGGCACAAGAGTGACCACTTAGTGGCTATTTTTATTCTATCTTAGAGTTGTGATGACTTTTCGTTGATTAGTGTTGCTAGATAGTAAGAATTTGGTAATGCTGTACATAATGGTCTATAGAAGATTATAAATACCCCAGGTTTGTCGATTAGAAACCCCAGGGGAAAAAAAAACACACCTTGATTTTTCCTTCAATTCTTGAAACACAAGAATCATAATTGTAGCTTTGAAATCTTCACCATCGATTAAACACCAGCATCATATTTTTATGTCATCGCATTTTCTCGTCGATTAGGTTCCTGCAAAAAAATTTTGCGGCGTCGTATCTTAAATTCCATTGAAGCAAAATGTGTTCCTTGTGCTCCGTTGATAAGACCCCTAATCCAGAATCACCTCATGACCCATCTCCCTATAATAAAATCAAAGAACAAATTTTAATGAAAGGTATCTCGTTGTCGATCAAATTCCGGAAAAACAGTCGGACAAGTGCATCACAGCGAACGTGCCTGTGCCCGAAATAGATTCGAACGATCGTGATGCCTCGGCCGTTTAGGATATTATCAGTGTTCTGCGCTCTCAAGGCTCTTCACGTAGTTAATCTCTTCACATTAAGGCAGACATAATACGATTGTGCACGGCTAGAGTGAAACTTATGGTGAATGGCGGTATAAAAGACTTCTAAAAATGTAGGCTTATGAATTCTGCAACCTACAGATTTGGCCGGTTCTCTCTGTAATAGAAATGGTACAATGGAAACAGATGCGGACGGTTGCATTCAACGCTTATTCCGCCTGCATTCAGTAGTTCTGCAACATGAGAGACGCAACATGACCTTGTTTTAAGGCTTCAGACAATTCATCATGGTCCTTACTAGGCGGCGAGAGTTGCCGTTGCTGCCTTAGAAGTGAGTGAAGAGACTGTAAGTATCCGACACTTTGCCTCTAATATTTCGAAGTGCGCCCTGCATAATCAGTCAAGTCTCGTTGATAATTCGGCTTCATAATCATAATGATCGCAACCCGATCCAATCCAATAACTATATACATTTTTGGGTGGCTATTTGCACCTCGGCTGATCTGAACTTCTTCACAATGACACTATTGCTTAGATCTTTCACGGGGGGAAGTTGTAACGTTTAATCAACGATCACATATTTTACACTTCGTAAACATGGTAAACATCTAATTCTTGTCATCTGGTGTGCCCAGTCTTTACAGCTTCTGATACGCAATGTCTTGTAAATTGAAGCCGTCGCCAAATCATATCGATGGGCTATCAACTTCTGACCTCCTTTCCAAGCTCAACACCCGAATCATCTGATACGCAGCTCAGGCTCTCCTCCTCTTCTTGTTGTTTCAGGGTCTCGTGGAGAGGAGCATCCCTAGTCTCAGGAAGCCAGAGGCTCAAAACTCCACTGAAGATGGACAGCGAACCGAACACGAGGAACGAGAATGACGGGCTCAGGCGGCCGATCGCGACCAGCAGAGGCGCTAGCGAAGCCCCCAACATGAGGGCTTGGCGCAGCGTAGACACTGCAAAGTTCCTCACGCTGGTGGGGAACAGCTCGACGCAGTAGATGTACATCACATCGAACGCCATGGCAGCAGCCATGAACCCCACCGCTTCAGTGGTGAGTTGCGCCCAGCTCCCGCCCGATTTATCCGGATCGCCGCTGCCGCGGTTCTCTCGGGCAAAGATGACGCAGAGGATGCATGAAACTCCGGCTATGAAGGCGGATTGCGAGAAGAGCAGGCGGCGATTCATGAAGCTCAAGAGCACACTCCCAATGAAGACTGCAGGAATTTCCATCAGCGCGTTGAGAGCCACGGTCAAGTAAAGATTGAAGTTGAGGTTTTCGACGTTTAATTGAATGCCATAGTAGACGAACCCGACACCGAAACCAGCTAACATGACCAGGACCATTCTCTGAGCAGCCCATTTGGTCTTCCACAGGCTCTCTTCTTCTCTAGCAGTTTCTGCTTCAGCTCCCATTGATCCTCCTCTGCCCTCGGCTTTCCCCGCCGTTTTTGGCGGTGACGGATTGGAGAGGACTAGATTTGAGGGCAGCTTCTTCCCATTGAGTCTCGCAAACCTCTTCAACACGTCAAGCGCTTCTTTATCGCGCCCCTTGACAAGAAGCCAGCGCGGCGACTCAGAGACAAAAGGGACCAGTATAAAGCAATAGAGCAGGGGAAAGAAGGATATTATCTTGTACAAGTTCCTCCAACAGCTTCTTGTCCGATAAGCGATCAAGGGGAGAGAGAGGAACCCCGCGGTGAAGAAGAAGAAGCCGTATTGCCCGACTTGCCCGCGCCATTTGCGGCCGACAGCTTCTGTGGAAAGGACAAGACAGCAAATGCCGATTCCCGATCGAACAAAACCATTGGCGAAGCGGAGGAAGGCATACGTCCACACATTCGGTGAAAGAGAGGTGAGGAAAGCGGTCAAAGTCGTCAAGACGCAGGCAATTAGCATGGTTCTCTTTCTGCCAAGCCGCGCGTCCGCCAAGTGGCCACAGACAGCAGATCCTGCGAACGAAAAAGCGCATCGCGATTCGAAACGAAACCCATGAGAACTGTACTTTTTTAGCAGTGGAAAAGCAAGCAACTTTGTGAGCACGTCCAAAAGCAGGATCGATCAAATGTACCTAACAAAGAGCCGAGAAAGAAGAGGGAGGCGGGGACAGCGGCGAGGAACTTGCGGTCGCAAATGAGATCCCATTCGGCGATCACCGAGCTGGTGCTGCCGCCAACCCACTCCCAAGTCCCTTGCTCGAATCGGCAAACCGAAGCGACGGCACCTTTGTCTCCGCCACCACCTCGGCCGGCATCAACGCACGAACCCGGCGATTTGCATCTCCAAGCTGACGGCTGCGCGTCAGTGAAGATGGTGATCAGTGTGTTCTGGGAGTCGAATATCCACGCAACCGACACCAAGAACACGTGCAGCAGCTGCGAGAACCCCAACGACCCGACGTACTCTTCCACGACTTCATCCACGGTCAGCTCTAGCTTCGCGGGTGGTGATTCACTCTGTGCAGGCTTGATGTTCATGTGCACGAGTTGTTGTGCTTCTTCATCTTCCATTGTTGGAGGGGACGTAGTTACGGCAGGGAATGAATATGCTAAAAGTTTCGTACCAGCCAGACTCTGCATATTCCCTTTGACTCTACGTCCATTATATAAATGAAGGTCCGGCATACGTCAAAGCGTGAATCATAAACCTTTTTTATGATAATATATCTCATGAATCATGATGAAATATGGAAATCATATCTGCTTTCCAAGAAAAACCTTGAAAATAGATTTGTAACACTATAATTATATGAAATCGTTTTCTTTTATGGCGATATGAAATTACAGGGCAAAAAAAAAAAAAAAACTTAACATTTTGGCATCCGTTCAATGGTACAAATAGTCATGGAATTTTGACCTAATATATATACGATTTGATTTCTGCACTTTTAATTTATTTAATATGCTCTCTGCATAATATTAAACGTTTTCATATAGTTCGAGAACTACATTGAATGTATACATTGGGCGATAATTCGAGGATTGCACTGAACGAATTAAAATGTTAGAAGTCGCATTGCACACTTGGCTAAAGTTCAAAGATCATTTAAGCCATTTTCCCTTATGAAAGCATATCGGTTTTAAAGTTTTTAATAAAACAAGAGGACTCTTTCTTTTTCATTGCTAGGAATTAGAGAAAAAGACTTGTGAAGAGGAGCCATTCGGTTTTCTGTCGCAACATGTGATTCGTATGTCTTCCCCAACGAGAGTTAAGAAATTAGGTGATTAGCCAACTCAAAATGCTCGGACATTCGGTGCCATATAAATCAATAAATAAATAAGAGATGTTAAATGAGAATTGTAGACACGTGTGGCTTAATGAGACGAGATTTTTTCTACAATGAAGATGACTATCTTTAATAACGGTAGGTTAACCCTAATTAACTTCATTATAATCCATGCTTAATAGGAAAGAAAACCCAACTCAAGAGCTTAAGCATTCTCAAATCCCATTACAGTCCACGTGGACGTGACTGACCACTGTGCTGAGTGCAAACTGCCAACGAGGCTCAAAGGAAACGCCCCTGCCTTTAAGCACCATCTTTTTTCCCCCGGGAAAACATTTCATCAAATGCTTAGTGCTCCATTACTTTGCTTTATTACGCACTTTAATGCAAGTGCAAGCAATCAGAATTTCTTTGATCTCATTGGAAGCTTCGAGTCTCTGAAGGCTAGAGGATGTCGCCCTCAAAGATCTCTACGTCAATGCCACGTCCGAGAAATGAAGGAATATGGAAGAATGAAACTTTAGGTGGAAAATGGGGAAATTACTGAAACTTCGCACATTTTCTCTCCAAATTCCCTCGCCCTTTATCTCAAACGTAGCATAAGCAAGAGCTTCGAATTCCGATTCCGTCGTCACCGTCACCGGTCTAACACGTATTAATTTGTGTGGCTCGTAACGACGGTTCTACGGTTTCACAGGTCGATCTTTGTGAAGCTAGGCTATACTCGACAAGATAATCATACATTTTTCAAAGACAAGGGCACAAAGTAATAATACAAGGGTATGATTACAAGTGGTGTTGAGAATTGGAATTATGCTGTTTCTACAGCAAAGTTGGGAGGGTGGTCTCCACCGTAATGCGAAAACTTCGTGGTGATTGTGCTGCTCTCCTCTCACAACCACGTGAAGTGGTACACGTATTAAGGCACTTGAACCCCCTAAAGCTCCTTTCTAAGTGGTGACAATCCGTGCAAGACCAATATTAGCCGACGGCGGCCCCTGAATTTGATTTCCCAGGATTTTCACTTCTTCACGATTCCTCGGAGAGGATGATGTCCCCCTGTCTTCTCCTTTACAGGATCATGAAGATTCTGTTCACTCCCTAGATCCGTGAGGGCGAGCTTGGAGTGATCTCCTCATACGGCAGATTTCCTGTTTGTCCAACTATTTCCAATCCTGGAAATTGGGTGAAGTCAAAATCGACCTATTTCGACATCGTTTCCCCACGGGTAACTGATCCTATATGAACTGGACTCGTAGTAAGTGGTCAAACGGGTGGTAGTTGCCCCATCAAATGGTCCACTGGGACTGAACGACTCGTCAAAAGGTAAAGAATTCCCGACGTTGCTATAATACCATACATACCCAATAGGATCGTGCTAAGTTGCTATTAAAACAGAGTATGTGCTACTTGACATGATTCTTTCAGGAATCATCATCCAACTTCGTGATGAATGACGCGAAGCAAGGATAAAAAGATGATTGTGGGTGCTCGCTCTCCTATACAGGACCCAAGGTGGGACTGGTGCTTCTTCCATGGGAAGGACGCGCATGCCACTTTATCAGCAAATAATAGCGAGTGGAGGTATTTAAAAATGACAATAGACGCACAAAGAAGCTTGTGGCCAGTTTTATGTCTGACAATAATTGAAGAATCTTTTCTTGCCCTCTCCTAGAAAGGATCACATGCTAGAACCTTATAGGGCTTGATGAGTTATAGATGCGATTTAAAGCGAACTACTGCATCCAATGGATGATGCAACAATAGGTTCAGTTCACCCCCCACCCCTCCCTTCTCTTCCTGCATCAGAATTCAGGTCTGCATGGTGTCTGATAGTCATCACACTATCAGAATTCACTCTCAGTTCCAAGATTGTACATGCAACCTAAAAAGAGACTTTCCAAGGGGCCCATGTTCACAGCTAAACCAATGATCAGACAGTATCCCAGTGACATACAACTATATAGCTAACGCAGCATATACTTAAGTAAGCATGCAAAAATTCTCCCATCCTTTAAAGAAAATGTGGAATGCTTATATTTATCTCTCAGCAAAATTACATCCTGTGGCGTCTTGACCCTTCAGAGTGGTCAAATGAGACAAAAAGGCAAAAAGAGACGGTTGGACATAGAACGAGGGAAGTCTCAGAAATGGTTAGCAAGCCCGAAAATCCAAGAAGAGACGCAATTTCTGCAAGAGAAGATCACGAGTGCCAAATGGAGGCTTTGCATTGATGGTCCAATCCTTTTCAAGAATGCCAGACTTGGCACTGGCAAGCATTTCGTCATGGAAGGCAGAAACTATTTGGTAAATGGATGTCCTAAGAACATCGGCAATGGCATATGCTTTTGAATGCAGAGGAGAACCTCTTTTCTTACCAATGGTACTGGATGGAAAATACCTTCTCCCATTGTTTGGGGTCGCCCATTTAATACCACCGGCTCCCATAAAGTGGTGCTGAGATTGCAAGTGGGTTCTCTTCCCCATGTATGATTCAACCGCGAGTAGGCAAGACAATAGGGTAGATAAAACAGCAGCATTGCTGCCAGAGAGCTGAGCAACACCGTATCTATCCTCCTCGTGTGAGTGCACAGTCAGTGAGGCAGCAGCTCTGGCACACCACGCATACAACTGTACAAAATTGAGAATATACAAAACCTGTCATTACAACTATAAGCTATCATGAGTAAGCTATTTAATTTTTTTTTTTTTGGGGGCTAAATCTAGTTAAAAATGACAGTCAAGTCAACCTCCGTCAAGAAAGCTCCCTTGAGAATCTCAACTTGTTTAGGCTCTCTACTTGCATAGGCACTCGAAAATGTAAAGGATAAGTCCCAAGCTCTTTCAGCTTTCTATCTTCTAGCCTTTGCTCCAGAAGCTCTCTTGGTATAGGAGTAAAACACACACACCCCTTTCTTCTCCTTTCCAGTACACATTAAATCTGATTCTCAAGTTGACAACTAAGATTAACTATAAAAAGGGAATACAGATCACTAAGTGTGATAGTGCGGCAACTACTAGCTGCCAAAGCAACCAAAAAAATTAAAAAGAGAGATACGACTCTCTTTAAAACCCAACGTTTTCTCAGGTTGCCCATTGACACTCGTCAGTGAGCGAGTAAAATTCCACTAATAATGCACACGTCATTTTACAAGTACATTCTCTAGATCAGCATGACAGGGAAGGAAAATGTTTGCTGGCACATGCATTTAATTACCAAAAAGGACATATAGACCACCACTGTCTATACAGCGGATTGATTTGCAAAGAAAGGCGCTTTGAAACAACGCCGATGTCACAAATGCAAAATGCAAAACAAAAACATGTCTTAATTTCCAGAATTGCAAGTTTAAGCATGAAGGAAAACAACACGCTACAGCAGTGTCTGGAATGTTCTGCAGATGAACTATAAAAATACCAGAATATGTGCAGGAAGCGATAACAAGGACAGATAGATTGCTATACCTGATAATGATTTAGCGGTTCATAGCAAGATGAATCTAGCTGAAGGTCCGCAGGGGAGAGTAACTGACTTGAAAGCGGATAGGTTTTATCAGCAGAAGTTTCTAGACCTTCAGCTAATTTTGATGCAAGCCTTTCCAAAGGCCTCAGGCTTACAGCAATGACTCTTTTGTAAGTGTCGCCAGTTTCTTCAAAGAAAGCAGCTCGCCGCCAAGTATCCACATTATTCTCACTAATCATGCAGAGATCAAGATAAGCAAGATAGTGAACAAGAGAACTCGGGTGACTTTCCTCCAAGGCTGCAAGAAGTGGTTCACTTGGATTTGTTTCTGCCGCCGCCGATCCTCTTGGGGGAGCAAATATGAACCTCTTTGTGTGTAAGACCTAAAGCCACATGAAAGATATCAGACAGAAGAAAAATAAGCTAATAGGTTTGGCAAGGAGACATGTAAACAAGGAAACAGCTCAGTGATATGGATGAGGCAACTTAAGCAAACTCTCCGCTGCATGAAGAAAAGACATAAGAAAGCATAGACTGAGTAAGAACATGAAACATGATTGTTCAACTGCATAGATAAATGCACCAGAAAAACAAACTTTATGTCTTTCCTTTAGCAATTGTCAAAAGACCCAACAGTTTTCTCACAAGAAACTTTTTATCTCACAGGCACAGAGGTGTAGAAGTTTTAACACTTGCCTTTATCTGTATTAATATGAGATGCCACTAAGCCACAAAGGCATCACGAATCTTTCATCTTCTTCAGCTGGAAGCTACCTACCAACTCTTCTTACTCAGAAAATTATCCTCCTCGTGCTGCTTTATTTGAAAAGAAAATTATTCTTCATGACAAAAGCTTAAAATGAACAGGTCGTCAACCAATCTCAAATCTTCTTGGCACTCAACAAAGAAAAAGGGTGCTAATGGTCACGTAAAACTTGAGAGCACAATTTAAATTTAAAAAAAAAAAAAGAAGTAATTTGAGGCTTGCGCATGGTGATTGCTCTTGAAGAATGCCAGTTCTTAGTTCAAAAAAGCTCTTCATTTTTCTGGAATATATAGCCAAAGGTCAAAGCTTCAACATAAAGGATAAAAGCAGATAAATATAAGTAACACAAGTTAACTGATTATAATCAACTGCATAAAGCCCTAACTTGGCTTCAATCACATCAGGGTCATGTTAATTATACTTTAGATTTATGGCAAAAAAATTCTCTGAAAACAGAATACAAGATAGAAGTCTTATGCGCCAGTAGGGCATAAAATTCAGTTTTATAGTTAACTAGATCAAGGATTTGGAGAGCCATTCCATAAGAAAGATGATGAAGCAAAGTGTACACATATTTTACATCTATACAAAAAAGAAATTAACATATAAACATTTTAACTGCATTTCCTATAGAAACAAGCACTCACCTGGTGCAAATGATGACTCGATTCCCAGCAAAGGAAAACAGCAAGAGTCCCCATGTAAAAGGTAATTTGCTCGAGCAAGAATCTTCCCATGCTCATCTGAACGTGGGCAATGCCACGAAGAATTACCAACAACAGAGATGAAAATACATAGGCAATGCTAGAAAATTTAAAAGCATTTCTGGCAGCAGAAGGCAATCCCATCTTGAAGCTGAAGAATAGTGTCCGCTGTTTGGTAAAATTAACTGTCAGAAATCATGTAAAATACGTACGAAATATGGAGAAACTAAGCTACTAAGTACTAAGTAACATAAGCAAATAAAGATTCTACAATAGATAAACCAATAAATTCTGTACTGCTATTTGCAGATCCTCTCTCAATTCACCAAAGCACCTTTAGTAAACCACTCCAATCATATGTTCCACAGAACACGTTACAATCAGTTACCTAGGTCCCACCAAAAGTTAACTTGAGTAAACAAAATTTCTGCCAGCCAATCCAAAAGCCACATCAGCATCAGATTATTTGGCAGTTTGTAGTTTAACTTTTTCATAATATTACAGTTGAGGCGATCACTAACTTCCACATAAAATAAGATAGAAACTTGATGTGAAGTTGCTGTTGCAAATTTCCCCATCCTCATAGATCAGCCACACTGTGACTAAAGGTCGCCTATGGCCAGTGCTCGTGTGTGCAGCCAGCTGAATTTCTTGCCCCTAGTCAGGAGTAATCGCGCATGGATTTCTCCACTAGTTAGCAGTGGCACCCGAAAAGAATTATTAAGTGCCTTTTTGGTATATATCCTTATTGCATTCCATGCATATACTCCACAGGAGACTCCATACGAACTAACAGCACAAATCACTCTTGATGGCTTGACCCATATGTTACCGCCCATCCTAGTGGTAGATCTCTACATTAGCACTTAAAATGACCTCTTTCATTAGCTGGCAACAAATTCAGGCTATTTTTCTCCATCATGAATGGGGAGGTAATTGCAATCATTCTTCACAGCCATGGGATTAATTTAATGTGTGTGTGACTTATAAGCGTGTCCTAATAATACAAATCAACAATGATCTTACATCATGATAGTTTTCTGCACACTGTGAGAGTGCACTTATATCCCTCCACATTGACGTTCTATCAGTTCACTTATGCTCTCGTCTACGATTAATATGATCGTATATGATCATAACTTTTAATATAATCATGTGCCCTCCCATGATTATATTCGTCAATTGACTACTTCTGCAGTTTAGAAACTTAATAAACACTTATCTCGTAGATGGTGGTAACAATTTTCATTTCCAACTAACTCAGGAAATACACATTGAAACCATATAAAGGATAGACAAAAAGGCAGTAAGTTAATGCATTGCACGCAACAATAAACTTACATAATAAATTTGAAGCTAATCATCAAGAACCAATCCAGACTTTTAACAGTAAAATGATTCTAGACCAACCTGAACAATGGGAAACTTCAATACCCGTCTGCACTTATAAACATATAACACCCCGTACAACAGCCCAACTACGAAACCTCTAAACCCCACCACTCTCCCAATCGAATCCCCCGAGCTCACCCCCCAACACAACGCTGCGGCCGACAAGAAACTCGACGCCGCGCAAGCCACGACGAACGTCGCGATGGTCAGCGAAACCCTAGCTCGCCGCCGCAGCTCGGGCGACGCCGGCCGTGACGCGACCACCAGCCGGACGAGCCCGAGGCCGAGCTCGAGCGGCGAAGCGGGAGGATCAGGCTGCGGAGAGGAAAGGAAAGAGAGAGAAGCGGAGAACAGGAGCTGCGAGAGCTCGAAGGAGACGAAGCAAAGCAAGAAACCGAGGATCGACGACGCTCTGCCGCGAGGGGGGCGAATGGGCGGGGCGAGAGCAGAAATGGCGGCTTTGAAGAGGAAGAAGAGAAGCGTGGTGGGTATCGATTGCCATATGAGAAACCCTAAGAATCTCTTCCTGGGTATGGTTTCGGAGGGCAAAGGCGGCATCTTTTCCGGGGAGCAGAGTGGAGTCGGGGGTGGCTTTGAGGAAGACGATGGGAGAAGAAGCGAGCGGGAATTTTTTTTCTCCTTTTTTTCTGCAGGAGTTGTCTGCGAGATTGTTTAAGGTTTGGGGGGGTTTTACGTTTTCTGGACGGTCGGTTTGAAGAGTTAAGACCAGTTTATTTAAATTTTAATTTTCAGTAAAAATGTTCTGAAAATATTTCTTTGTTTTTTTTTAAATTTTTGAATTGGTGAGATGAAAATAAGCCAAATTGTCTTCAACTAACTCATGTTTGACTCGTATTCTATTTTCAAAATTATAAAATTTTACTTTTGTATTAATAATAAGCTATCTTTTCCATTTACGATGAAGATTCTAAAAATGATACTTTTCCTAAAGTCGTGATTATACATAGTGCCCTTAACTTATTTTTGTCTAAACATTTAAATTTTTTTATGGATTAACACAATTTACCTTCTCGATTTAAAAATTTACATTTCTGATTCTTCCCATCTTTGGTCTTCTACAAAATTGACGGCACCATGTATGCTGAGCACAATGAAGCTATTTTGAAATAAACAGGATGTGAGTCATAATTAGATACGATCTCAAAAGTATTCGAATAAAAAAGCAAGAACAATTTGTTTCTTATGGGCCTCCTTGGAGAACTTTAAATGGTGAGCTGCCCAGAACTAGAAGAAGAGCTTCTTTTTGCCGGGCTCATGATTTGTCTTTGTTCCATCATTTTTGCCCCATCCCTTTTTGTCAAGGACAAGCTGCAGTTCACCCTCCAAGATCACATTAGCAACAACAAGAATAATATTAGTGATGACAATGATAAGACAATCCATAAGTGTGATTATATCAATTCACGCAGACCGCGCATGACATTGCAACAGTTGCTTTGATGCAGTTTGCCAGTGAAACCGAAAAGGACAACGACATTTGTTCTATTGTATCTGGGCATTGTTATTGCTGAGTGCGGTCTTGGTATGCCTTCAAATGTTCAGCATGTGTGCCTGAGGTTGAGACACGGTAGAGCTTCTTCAGGGCATAGTATGAGAGTACTATGAATGTCATCGGAAAACACCACCAATTCGAGGGGCATTGCACTCGATCCCTTCTGGTTAAGATTGGTCGTTTTTCTTTGGAAATATTCCTCCCTGAGAATAAAAACCTTCTAGTTCATCATAGGTTCTTTAACTCATTTTCTTTTCTTAAGTTCCCTCAAATCTAGAACAAAGATACTTGATTTGTGCGGGTTTGTGTCTCCATCTGCATTAGATTGCCAACTGCTCGAAGGCGAAAAGTTTCTAGCGAACTGCAATGTGCTTTCATAGTTTTTGTTTCAGTTTTGCCTGTGTGACAGGTTCTGTGTTGTCATATTACAGCCAACGTTCAGTAACGAAAAAGCAGCTAATAAGATTGTAGGTCTTTCATGGGCTTTGCAGAATTAGCCGGGAACGAGAGGGAACAGGCAGAATATTAAAGATTACCCAACCTGTGTTATTTTGAGTCTGCTGGCAATAATGACGCCACCAGTTTTCCATCTGAGTAGTTTCCAATCCATGTGTCCCATGGTCTTTGCATCCACATCCTGACAAAATGAAAAATATATAACATAAAAGCTGCTAATGCAAAAAATTCAAGAATGAATGCCTGAGCAAATATTTCTAGCAAAGGATAGATTATCGAAATGTGACACCCATGGGCGGAGAACAACTCCTTCTGGTGTTTTGAGAGTGGCCCAAAGAATGCAAGAGTGCTTTGTCTTGAAGATCGGCTACAACTCCTGGTCACACTTGATCTGCTTTGCGTCTGGGATAAGTCGCACAACCTGCATAAGCGGAATTGCAAAATATGAGACAGAGCAATCTTTCTAATTGTAGGTTATTAGTATCTAAACTACAGAACTAATCTCCGTGGCCTTGAGAGTCGATCATCATTAGAATTTTAGGCTTCATTGCAAGGCCCTGCTTGCTTGATTCTCACAAGCAGTTCTTCCTCCAAAGCCCTCACTTGATCAAGAATGTGAACCACCAGCAGGAATTGTACAGCATCATAACTTTTGATATGGTCAGATTTGCTTTGTAAGTAGTTGAAAATCTAAAGTAGGCCTAAAATGTAATTTCCTTTCACAGTTTACCACATTGGAATGAATTTAGTACCGTACCACCACCTGTATGTGGCAACCCAGTGACATTTGACTGGCCAAAGTAGCCACGAGCAGAGATATGACAACATTGAAAATCATAAGAAGCCTACTAATGAACAGTTACATTTCTTGTGGGGCTGGAGATTGAAGCAACTAGGACAGAATATGCTAGGTTTCTTTCGCTCTTTCTGCAGTAGCACCCGAACGTTTTTCCAAAGCCTAGTTCCTTAATCCTGGAAAAAAAATAATTGGTAAGCCAAGTTTAATTGCAATACAAAAAGGAATTTAGCAGTTCTCTTTTCTGCAAGTGAGGACAAACTAATAATCTCTGCTCATATTTCTCTGTAGGTGCATCTTTCGGAAATGTGGAGATGAACTTTGGCTGCTATCAATGCTGCTTGAAGCTTCAGAAACGTATTGAAGCTTTGGTTGATCATTAGATTCTGCAGTTCGACTGAAAAATATTGAACTCGTCCATTTCTTGCAGTTTTATAGAAATTATTGTATGGTTGATGGTCCCCTCTGTTTTCTTCCACTGCCAGTCTGACACTCGAATATGGGTACCTCTCCATGATGGTTGAGGGCCAGCAAGAATTCAAGAAAAGACTTCGCAATTTGACCGTTGGAGCTGAACCTAGAGGTCATCAACTGTGATAGAGTCCAATCCATTCCCAATAAATGAATGGAGTGCCATGCTAGAAGCACTGAAGTCAATGGCTTCAAAATCTATTTCTAGTGAATTGCCATTATTTGCCCTGCAATGATTGAAGCCATTTAGCGCAATGAGATGGAATATCAAATTGGGCTATGTCATTATAGCAGAGAACGATCGCATAAAAAGCCATATGGCACTTCAAACAAAGTCGTTGATATAAATAGATTAACTACATGAATAACTATTGTCTGAAAGGTATTCTCTTTGAGCTTCCTTGATTCTTAAAGCCACAACAGTTCTCATCAAAACCTGCCTCCTTCAATATGAAGTACTCCTTAACCGTGGTAAATTCTTCAAACCGGGATTTTCTAAATGCCAATGCAATATTTAGGGGATTTACAGCTGCCTCCTGCATATTCTCGAGACACAAAACTTGACGCAATGTCAAGCACCAGATGTTAAGACTAATAATGGAGGCTAAAATTATGAGAATACATAAAAGTTCAAGGTTATTAAAGAACTGCATCAAGCCCTGTCATTCACATAGATACTGGATTATGCTTAAAGTCAAAATTTGGGCAGCTATTAAAAGTTACGCAAATCTGCAGCCCTGAATGTCTGAGAACAGGGCCTCAGTGTAAATTTAAAAAGCTAGCATTTTGCTTGCATCTAAATCAAATTACACCAGGCAGCAAGCTAATAAATGCGTGTGCGCATGGGACAGAGAGAGAGACCTGAGTGGAGCTGAGTATGAAACCAAGCTGGCCTTCAAGAACCTGAGCCCTCTCAACTTTGTCTGCAACTGACTGCTCCACTCCTTCCATAACCTCCCGACGTTTCATCAACCTCTTCCCAGTTGCCACAAGCCTCATCCAACCGAGAAGCAAATACAAAAAGGAGTGAAGTTCATGGACTTACGTGCGACACACCCAACATATAAAAAACAAGTCAAGAGCTTAAAAACCAGACTGGGCCCCAAAAAATACAAGAATCAACTTTCAAGTACCTCGCAAAGCAACTCTTCATATGACACCCACTTGACTTCCCCACATCCTGAATGATATCGCTGATCAAATCCGCTCTCTTAATGCTGAACCAACGCCATTTGAGCTATTTAATAAGTGCCAGAAAGCCGCTAAACCGACAAGGCTTGGAATTGCCAAGGGAGCTCTAGTTCCTCCGAGCTGTGATGGGAATGTGCATATATAGTGAGATAGTTGTGGGAGAGGGAAGAGGCATGGATTCGAAGGAGGAGAAAGAACCAGCTTAGTTGAAATAAGTGGGGAATTACGAATATTAATTGAAGGAAGTTAACATCGCAAAGCAAACCCTTTTCAATTATTCTCTGTCGCGAGACAACTTCTGATTCTTCTCCTCTCCGGCAGTTATGAAAAAGAAAATTCAGCAAAGTCTATTAACTCATTGTCCCCTCTCGTTTTGTCCTCTCCGCCAAAGCTCAGACGACGCCGGCGGCGACTTTATTGCCAAGCGGACGAGCCCGAGCCCGAGCTCGAGCGGCGAAGCGAGACGAGCGGGCTGCGTAGAGGAAAGAAAGGAGAGGGAGCTGTGAGAGCTTGAAGGAGGCGAAACAGAGCATCGACGACGCTCTGCTGCGAACGTGGGTGCGTGGGCTGAAAGCAGAAGCGGCGGGTTTGAAGATGAAGAAGAGAAGCCATGTGAGAAGCCCAAAGAAGCTCTTCACTTGGGATGGGTTCAATTTCAGGAGCTAAAGGCGGCAGTTTTGGCAGAGTGAAGTGCAGGTTTTGCTGGTGGTTTTGAGGATGATGATGCCACAAGCAGCGCGCGGGAATAACCTGAATTGTCTTCAAAATCCCGAAAAAAGACAAAAAAAAAAAAAACACGTGTCCTCCATCATAAATTAAACAATTTTTCAATTCGAAATGGAGATTTCGCATATCTATTTTTCAATTCCAAAGTTACTTCTGTTTTCTTTTTTTAAACTATACCTCCACCCTTAATTTAACTCCGACATATAATTCACATTTTTATTTTTCCCAAAGTTTTAAACCCCAATTTTTTTTTGAAATTTTATCTTTCTACATTTTTATCCTCTATAATTTGTCGAGAACCAACAATCAAAAGCATAGAATCTCTTTGAAAACCATACTGGTAAAGTAGAAGAAGTTGTAAATAGTAAAAATAAGATGTGAATTTTTACATTAGTTTATCCAAATTGTAGTTGGGGAGAATGTACGGATAATTTCGCATAATTAAGTGAAAAACAGTAATCTTGAAATTGTGAGCTGCCTAGGACCGGCAGTAGGACTTCTTTCTTTGCCAGGCTCATCATTGACCCTCTGTTATCTCTTTTTGCTTTTGGTTAAGAACAAGCAGTACACTGAAAGATCACAGAACTATAATGAAGTTAGTGTCTTATTGATAATCACGATGAGGCAAATCTACAAGTATTATCGTCTTTCTTTACAAGAGATGCTTTCAATTGCACCAGTTGCTTTGATACAATTTGCCAGGAAAAAAAAAATTGAACGTAAAATAACATTTGTTTTATTGAATCTGGGGACTACACTTATTGACTGCAGTTTTGGTATGACTTCAAGGTTTGCCGTGATGCCGCAGAGATCAATCTGAGAGATAAAACCTCAACAGAGCATAGTATGAGATCAAAACGAATGTCATTGCGAGGCACCACCAGTTCCAGGGGCAAACTACTCGTTCCCCTATCCCCGAGACGAGCGGCTTTTTTTGGAGATCTTCCTCCCTGAGAATGACAACCTTGTGAGCTCATCATAGCCTTCTGGGTTCTTTAATACTTGGCTCTTTTTACGTAAACTCCCTGAAAACTAGAACAAAATGATGCGCTTTGTGCATTTTATTGTGTGTGTGTGTCTCCGCGTGCATTAGATTCCCCGATAAACGGGATCAGCGCTCAAGGCAATAAGAC
This sequence comes from Melaleuca quinquenervia, assembly GCA_030064385.1. Lineage (NCBI taxonomy): Eukaryota > Viridiplantae > Streptophyta > Magnoliopsida > Myrtales > Myrtaceae > Melaleuca > Melaleuca quinquenervia. The sequence goes on along the minus strand of CM057728.1, from coordinate 3,057,727 downwards.
GGGTCGGGCAAAATTTCTCACCTTGGAGGCTCTGCTTCCGGGATCCTCTGGTCACTGAAAGATTGAATAGTGTTAGTTGCAATCTAAAGTAACTTCAATGGGATTTCATGGTTTATGTTTCAGTTCTTCGTTGTCAAGTGAAGGCACAAGTCATTGGTCTATATTATCATTCCGGTTTGGCAACAAAATCATGTCACTTGCCTAGGCTCTGGTGTCGCCTTTTGAGGTACCATCTCTGGCTTTGGAGTTGGTTTTTGGGGCTTAGGCTCCACATTCGCCTCTTCCTCTTGGGGTTCTTCAACCGGGATCGGAACATTCTTCGCCTGTTTTCGTAGCTCAACTTATTCAAACTGTCTTTTTTGAATCGAAAAGAAAGCCTAATAAGTCTCCAGCTCAGATAACTTACCAAGTTCCTGAAATGTAGATTGTACATCATATGAATGTATCTTGTCTTAGCATGTTTCTGTTCCTTGTTCATATGCCTCCAGACTCCATACATGGACCCCATGTTCAAGAGCTTCTTTGCGTAGATTTTCCATGTGTAGCTGCGAAGAAGCATAATCAAGGATCAAACAAATGTTTTTGCACAATGAGTTGCCGTGATTTCTAACTTTATTTACCACTCATATATGCGCTGAAGGCCTCCTGTCGAGATCCTATTCCAATATTCAGGATCTTTTTTGCATTTCTGGAAGAAATCAGCTATCTTGTTGCTTGACTCGTCGCCATTGTTGGGATCAATGTGAAACCCTGAAACACCATCAACAATAATTTCTGCAGGACCACCTTGATTAGTGGCGAAAGTGGGTAGTCCACAGTTCATCGCTTCAATGACAGTTAGACCAAAAGCTTCGTACAGAGCAGGCTGCACAAAAGCTCCTTTGGTATCAGCAATACAGCGGTACAGTTCTCCATTTCGATATCTGTCAGTTTGAGCTGCAATCCATCTGAACTGACCCTTTAGTTGGTATTTCTCTATCAGGGAGTGCATCTTTTTTATTTCCGCAATTTCTTCCCTATCTTTTGATTTTGATGGGTCGAAGAATCCTGCTACAACAACAAGATTCACCAAACTTCTGAGCCTTTTGTTCTTTCCGTACCACTCAGTTAGTCCACTGATATTTTTGACAGTATCGAGCCTTGCCATCGAAAATATGATTGGTTTCTTCCGATCGGCAAGAAAACCCCTGTCCACATATACAAAGTTAACACTGGAAACATGCCTCAGAACTCAAATGCTCAACCAAGATAAACTAATAGAGAGTGGACTAACAAATGCTCTTTGTTGTCCTCCTTGTTGTATAGTAGTTCCGCGATGGCAGGGTGAAAAGCAGTCAGCCTCCTTTGTTTCTGTGCGTAGGAAAAGTAAACAGATTGATCGGCACCCGGGGCAGCGATATTGAACTTCGATTCAAAGACATTGATGCCAGACACCACCCGACAAAGCCCCGGCATAGTGAACGCGGTGTGACTTTCATATTGTCCAGGCCTAGTTTTGCTGAAGAAAGATAAATGTCATCACTAGAACCGACAAATTTTATCAATTTTGAAGGGTACTAAAACCAACCTTCCGGCAATTTCTTGGTATGTGCTGGTAATGACAAAATCAGTCTGATTCATCGCAATCAAGTCTGCAGTAAATTGACATGAAAAGTGGTATTTCTGATCAAGCTCCTTCCACTTGACATCCGAGTCCTCATACTTGGTTTTCTCTAGGGCATGAGCTATGGTTCCCTGGAAAGAAAGGAAGCCATCATTCAGCAGCAAAACAACAAATCATAAGAATTGGAGGCCCTCAATTCGATTTTGCAGCATTATTCATGATAGAGAGGGAAATACAAACCTGTGTTATTCCCAGTTTGCTAGCCATGAGAGACGCCACCAGGTTCCCATCTGAGTAGTTTCCGATTATGAGATCCGGTTTACAGTCCATGTGATCCATGATCTTTGCTGCCGCATCCTAATGAAATAACGAATGTATCGAAGAATTAAGCACCAACAATCATATGAAATAAAGCCACTGATGAAGCAATGAAATTTAGTGTATTTGCCTGAGCAAATCTCTCTAAGTAAGGATAGATGTCAAAACGGGACACCCATTGGCGGAGAATGACTCCTTTTGGCGTCTTAAAAGGGACCCGAAGAATGTAAGAGTGCTTTGTGTCGATGATGGGCTCCAACTCCTGGTTGCACTTGGTGTGTTTTGCGTCTGGTATGAGTCGCGTGACCTGTGCAAGTGGAATAGCAAACAATAAGATCAGTTCGCTAGACTTTTCTGATGGTAAATTATTGACTTCTAGCCGACTGATCTCTCCGTGGGCTTGTAAGTCACTCACCACAAGAATGTTAGGCTTCACTGCAAGGCCCTGCTGCTGAATTCTGAGGAGCATTTCTTCCTCTAAAGCCCTCACTTGATCTAAGATGTAAACCACCTAGAGAAATTGCGCAGCGTAAGGCTTTTATTTTATATCTTAGATTTGTACCATGAGTGTCATAAAATTAAGCTAGTCCACTTTTGTCATGCATGTATCCGGTAAAATTGCCTTTCATTTTGTAGTTTTATACATTTGATTCGAAATATCCGTATGATTAGTACCTGGCCACCTGTATCTGGCAACCCAAGGACGTCTGACTGGCCAAAGTAGCCATGAGGAGAGAATATGACCACGTTGAAAATCATAGGAAGCCTGCTAATGAACAAGTCCATTTTCTCTGGGTCCGGAGCTTGAAGCAACTCAGAAAGAGTATGCATCGTCTCTTTCACTTGCTCTGCAGTATTGCCCCAACCTTTTTCAAATCCTAGTTCCTTGATCCTGGAAATCCAAGAGGAAGAAACAATAAGCCAGGTTAGTTACAACTATGAAAAAGGAGTTTGAGAAATTTTCTTTTTCACCAATGTGAGACTAAATTAATAACCTCTGCTCAAACTTCTGTACAGGTGCATCTATGGGAAATGCAGAGACAAATGCTTCAGCTGCTATCAATGCTGCTTGAAGTTTCGGCACCGTGTTCAAGTTCGGGTTAATCATTAGATTCTGCAAATTGGTACCAAAATAGAACCCGTCAATCTTCTGGCACTCTCATTGGAAGTGTTGCATTCTTGTTGAGTGTTTGTTCCATTCATCACCAATTTGGCAGTTGAAAATGCTTACCTCTCCATGATGGTCGAGGGCAAGCAAGAACTCAAGTAAAGACTTAGCACTTTGACTGTCCTTGCTCACCCAAGAGGTCATTAACTTTGCGACAAAGTTCAATCCATTCCCAATAGAATAAGGAAGCACCATGCGAGGAGTGGTGAAGTCGATGGCCTCAAAATCTATTTCCAGTGCATTGTCGTCGTTTGCCCTGCTCAAAGAACAAAATAATTTTAAGTTGTGAAATAAGATATTGAGCTGGGCCTCGCCACTATTGCTGAACATTTGCCTTAGTTGTGATACGGCACTTCAAATAATGTCATTGGCACGGATGAAATGCATGATAAAACTATATTCTGAAAGCAATACTCTTTCAGATTTCTTGAGTTCTATAGCACGCACCAGTTCTCATCGAAAACCGTCTCCTTGAACTTCAAGTACTCTTTAGCATGTATACCTTCTACTTCAAGATCACCGGCATTCACCTTCACGTATTCCCAAATGCCAGGAGTCGGTCTAACTGCCAACGCAACGTGTGGGGGGACCACTGCTGCCTCCTGCAAAGTCAGAGAGTAGTAAATTTGACAAATGCTTGAACACCAAACGATAGGAACCAGAGGTGCTATGTTATTTTGACAGATTCACACGTGCATTTCAAACTTTTCAGGTGGCATCAATCTGTGCTACTACTAATTTAGGGAATTGGGTTAAAACTGTAGTGTTGCTAAATATTCATTAATGCATGAGGGGAGTCATTCAAAGTAAAATTGAAGAGAAACTCAACGTCCTTTCAAAATGCTAAGATTTGTTTGCGTATTTACCAAATCACGAGATAGCAAGTAAGCGTGCATGCATGCATGTGTTTAAGCGCACGCGCCCGAGAGAGAGACCTGAGTGCAGCTAAGAATGAACCCGAGCTGGCCTTCAAGAACCTGAGCCCTTTCGTCCTCGTCTTCGATTGACTGCTCCACCTCCTCCATGATCTGCTGGCTTTTAATCAACCTCTTCCCACCCGCCACAAACCTTCTCCAAACAAGAACCAAAACATCAAACCAGTAAGCTTTACATATGTCCATTTATTGCCCACAAACTAAGCACCAATCCAGGCCCACAATCCCAAAGTACCAAGAACCAAGAGACTACCTGGCAAAGCATCTCTTCATGTGGAACCTACTGGACCTCAAAGCATCCGGCATGTTGTCTGCCACCGAATCCGCCCTCTTAATCCCCGAACCCGAGGCCATCTCCACAATTCAATAACCGCAATAAAACTGCTAAACCCACAACAGATTCGGACTTCACAAAGGACCTCTTGTTCTTGTTCTTGTTCAAGCTTGCCTCAACGGGAACGTGTATATATAGCGAGAGGGGGTTTGGGCAAGGGAAGAAGTATGGATTGGGAGGACGGATGAGGGAGGAGGAGAAAGAACATTCTTTATTGAAACCAATGGCAAGTCTCGAGGTTTTAAACCAAGAAAGGAATTTCTGGTGCGGCAGGAAAAAACCTGTGCCGGAAGGCTTTCGACTGTAGGAAGATATTTGAATGTGGAGGGAAAAGAATTTGATCGAACGTGTTCGTTTTTCCAGCGCCCCCGAAATGGACTACCGTCTTGATTCTTTTCTTCGCCTCCCTCTCCCTCTCTCTATGGAAAAGAACGTGAAGGAAGCAAGAAACGACCCTTTCTTTTCCCCGAAAAAGAAGGTTTGGCGGACACTTCTCACTTCACCTGTTCATGGGGCCTCCGCCTCGTCACCCTCTTCGAACTATAGAGGACACACACCAATCTGTCATAAAACATATGATTATAAAGGAAAATTCGTTGGTTGTTTCAACGCGTTGCTCTTGTTAGATCACGACAGTTGAAAGAGCATGAAATTGCCATATATTCGGTAATCGCTTTCTTAGAATTAATTGTTGGAACGCATTGGAGCAATGCAATCGAGGCTTGAACTGTTTAATTCTTGGAAAATTATCTGTTATGGGTCGCCAAAGAGAGGAACTCGTTGTGTTCCACAAGTAAAAATGCATCGGACGCCACCGGGAAGTTCCTCGGAACCAAAGCGATGGTAGATGGAACTAGAAATTGATTGAGCAAGAGTTCAGGAGAGAGCTGAGCGAATCTCTAAGCGCTGAAATAGCCAAAATTACTGACCAAATATGATCGATTTCTTTCTTTTTTATCAGCCACCGGAGAAATTATATGTGGTGGATACTGGAAAGACATTTACATAGAAGAAAGAATCAGACCCTCTTAAGAAGGAAACAGAGAAATCTGAAACAACCATGGAGGAGTTTGAACTGACGGGGAGGGATCCTAGAAAATCAGAAACAGCAGCCAAGGTAACAACTAACAACAGTCATGGGCATGATGAGACCAACAATCTCCACTAGTAAATGACAACAGAAGAACCATAAAAAAAAAAAAAAAAAAAAGTCCTGAATTGCCTCCTATAAGCTTGATGTTGATCATTTTTCCAATGAAAACGGGGTAAACTTCATCCGTGCTGTAATGGCAAAACGTAGAATCATAGAGACTTGCATTCTTCACTAGTTGAACAAGGACATCGAGCTACGCAGACAAAAGGAGGATACTCATTACTCAAACATCGGTGACAATCATGCTTAGAAAGGCATGACCCTATCTAGGGTTTGTCAAAATGGTTCATGCGCCCTTGTTTTGACTTAAATTTGTTATAATAGGTTAGATCTCGGTCGCATGGAATTTTGTATGTGGGTCATGGATCGGTCGAAAAGCCCAATAAAGATGGGTTTTTAGCGAGCGCTCTCCCTCCTGTCTTATCCTTATTCATCGACGTCCACCCCGGCCCGGTGGCGTAGACTTTGGGGGAGCTGATGAAGCTCGTGCTCTCTTCGCGGCGGTTGCGGCCGCCGTCGTCGCTGCCGCCATTGTTACCACTACTCAGCAAAGCGCAAGCAGCGATAAACATTGATTCTCCGTATCATGGAGGGAAACGAAGACGAAGGCGAAACGAGGGGGAGGAGAGCGGAGAACCTGTTGCGGGCGCGGTATATGCGTGGGGAGCGAGAGTGCACATGAAGTGTTCGACGAAAAAAAATAAATAAATTATGAAACCCAGCTTCGGGATTCTACTCCTTTTGCTCTCGCTCGCTCGCTCGCCCGAACGATCATTACTATCCTCGAGCGGCACTCCCAGCATAATCCGCCGGCCATGCGAAGTTGCAGATTATAAGAGACAAATGCGAGACCCTCGTTTTGGTTCTAAGTTTCTATTAATCGCCTTTGTTCCAATTGAGGCCCCAACGAATTAGCATGATCGAGGTCCCTGTTCCCTGACAAAAACTTAGCGCTCGTTAGATTAGAGAGGAAGACAGCATTGCATGCATTGCGTACGCTTTTTGATGCCATGCTAATTATATTCATTCACCGAACAAAAGGAAAGAACCTAAGGCATTGCAAAAATAACTTAGCGTAATCATACAAATTTGACGCAATATGCTAAATAAATTGATGAAAGAGCACGATCGAATCGCATTTGTAGCAAAGTTTGGTAAAACCGTCGCCGCGATGTGTTGCAATGTCTCAGTGTAACGTGATGAGGCGTTACGGTACCGAGAGCTTTAAGACTTCATCGTCTTATAGAAACCACCCTTCACCTCATTGTCATCTTCTAGCTCCTGTCCAACGTCCGTAGCTCCACGCCCAGGCCCTCTCACTAAGTTGACGAGTTAGTCCATGGAGCTGCCGACATAATCCAAGGAGTAAAATTGCTAAGCATAAAGATCCAGCTAGGTTGTGTGGATTAATTCAGACTGGGGCCAAATCACTGAAGCAGCATTTGCTAACAAATGAATCAATATGAATCCGAACCAACCGTCAAATCCAAGTCCTTTCGAAATGCAGCACCCCTGCCGCGCTGAGCCACTTTTACTCAAGAATGAGGTTGATTCAGTTTTGCCGCCACAGACTGGACGAGTCATCCAACTGTAGAACCGGATAAGATTCATCATGTCTTTCTGGCGTGTTGCTGCCAGCGAGGCGAGCACGATCGTGCGCATTAACGAATTCTCATTATGCCAAACAACGTCATGAATAAATAATCAAAGCAAGCATTGAAAGAAATGCCTGAGCTGCGCAAAAGCAATGAGGAGGCCCAATTTACAGTACACGAGCGACTTGTGGCGTGCGACTGAATCAATTCATCAGGTATGACATTGACATGGGATACGAACGGACAAGGTAGCATGAGCTGAGCAAAAGCAATGAAGCTCATGACCAGAATTAGGCTCTCATTTTTTGAGTGCGAATCACAAATGCCTCCCAACATTCAGAAGGAAGCGAACTGTTAAAAGGTCCAAATGCAGCCCCGCAGACGGACAAGGTGTGGCAATATGGCCACCCTCATAAATATGATTTAAACTGGCCAGCCTTCTCATTCTCAACATTACCTCCGTATCGATTGAGCTTCTCCGCGACCCTGCCAGACTTAAGCTACAAAATGCGCAAAGAACGCATCAAAGACCAATTTAGATTTTTAAAAATTCAATTATCAATAAGGCAAGAATAGTTTGTCTGGATACTGGCATGAGCGTGACCCGCCTAAACATTAAACTCCCAGAAAGGTAGTGTGAAATTTGGGAAGCAGACAGGAAATGGCAAGCGCGGCAGTTACACAAGAAAAGACCCACATCGCTTAGCAGTAAAACATGACCCTCTTGACGTTCTCTTTGAGGGCAGGCAGTGGCCTGACAGTCGCACTGGCTCCTGGCGCACGAGTGCTCCTTACACCAGCAGCACCCATACCAGGGCCCCCACGTCCTGCAGCGATTCCACTAGTCACAGAACCACTATCTGACGTCTCTGGTTCCATGTAGAAGCGAGCACGGAATGCTGCAAGATGAGCATAATATGCAGGAGGCACTGCAAGATCAAGAGATTCATCAATTCAAGTTCAAACCCATATCCCCCTTTTAATGTGTGTGTGTGTGTGTGTGTTGGTTGGGGGGGATGTGCGCGCATGCGTGCGAGAGAGAGAGAGAGGAACTCACCGATAGAGACAGATCGAGTACACCTTGCATAGCTGCAAAATTAAGAAGGGTAAAATAGTTTTATTCAGTAGTCAGTAGTTCATTAAAGAGAAAAAGAAAATAAATGTTTTTCTTCTGATATAGGAACAGTTGGCAAACATAAAGCACGATGACTTTGCATGATTCCGAATGTAGACAACATATAATTCACTAATGTGACAGAAAATACTTACGTGTAGCAAAGATTATTAGTCAATGATTGAAGTCCATCTGCAGTAAATTTGTTCTCATCCCAGAGGACATGATAATGTGCTGGACGGCTGGTACCCTACCAAAATCCATCCAGGTATTAATGCATCTTCTAAATTGAGGTTCATCAATAAAAGACACAGATGTAATCTATCTATGGTACGCGGAATACCTGAATACCAGCATGGCTGCACAGATAGAAGTCAAACTCTGTAGGATGACAAATCTTCGAGTCCACAACAGTCCCTGCTCATAATTTGCAAATTGCGTATTCGACAAAATCAAAATAATGCCAACAAATAAAGACAGTTCAGAAGTAAAGCCAAAACCTTACCAGGCAATATATTCCCACTCCGATCAACTGCATTACGGTCACGGTGATTATTAGCGAACAACCTTGTGTGGTGTCGCTTCTGAACAACAACAAATGTCACAGGAGGCTGATAGTTTGGTTCCAGAGAATTACACGCCTGGAATTTCAAGGAATAGGTTATGGAATCAGAAAGCTACTACTTCATTAACTATTTGGAGTCCAGAGATTGATTGAGCCAGTTGCTAATGAATAAAGCATTTAGAGTACAGAGACCAAAGTAGTTGTTACACTGCACGTAGGAACTTGTACTCGAGAAGGGGTTTACTACCTTGCGGATAGCGTCAAGCTCATAGAGCAACACCTGATAAAATTGTCCTTCACTCACACCATCCCTACATATCAACCAGACAAAAAGTTGAAATATGATACCAACTGCCAACTGCTGAGTTACGACGGGAAGAAATAAACCTGTAGAAAATGATGCGCTGAGGTTTCTGTCCTGTCGCTCTGCGAAACGATATAAGCAGCTCCCTGAAAAAATTACAGACAGTTTGGTCATCCAAATGACTTTACTGACAGAAATCAACATATTATGCAGGGCCGAAAACTCAGTAACCTCAACTACTGCTTGCATACAGGCAAAAATTAGTAACAGATGTACATAACATACACGCCAGAGAGAGAGAGAGAGAGAGAGAGCATACTTTATCATGCCACCAGTCACAGTCCCTCTAACTGGATCCTGCCAGGTCTTGTACAAATCTTGAATCAGCTCTTGTCGGTGGGCTTGAGCACATACTAAACCAGCATATTTGGTAACTTCAGGCCAATCCTGAGAAGCCACAACCTAAAAAATGAAAGAGAAGAGACTTCCAGTTATAAAAGGTAACACTCAATCGACTTTCAATAAAACAAATTAACCAAACACAAGATAAGATGAAAACAAATAACGTACAGCAGCTATAGATGGACTAGAATCTTCGCCTGGATGAGGATGAGTGACATCAGCACCAAAGATAATTGTTGGCCGATCACTGACTAGAGGAATTCGCCTAGACAGTGCATCAACAAGAACCGTGTTCCTCCCTCCAACCTTCACATTGATCTTGAGGGCAACATTTGCCAAGTACTGTTTATTTTTCTTAAATACATGTTTTGTCAAACAGCACTGAGAAACAAGCCCAAGATCAGTTTCACATATTCGCTTCAAGTCCCCTGCAGACAAAATGAATATAAGAAATTATGAGTGGAGATTTGAAAAATCGAGCAACACTGATGCTCATCGAGTGTCTCCTACCGTAAAGTGATCCATTATTATCAGGAAGAATGACAATAAGTAGGTCAATATCTTTCCCCTTGGACTGGAGTCTTGACATGGCCTCATGGTATCGAGCCTTGAGAATCCTCTCAACTTGATCTGGACGGCCACTTATTGGCGGAAGTATAGGCTCGGGGTTGAAGGCCTTAACAACCCATTAAAAAGCGAAAGAAATCACCAAACAATTGAAGAAGTCAACAAAGCCTTCTGAACAAATTGTAAAATAACACAATCAATACCATGCCAGAAATGTAGCACATATGAGCAAGCTCATGACAGAAATCACGCGCCACAGTATCTTGAACGATCCTCGAAAAGTTGATGCAGAACCAATTGTTCACCGTGCCTCCATTGACCATTTTCTGCAAATTAAGGTTGATGTAATCAAACGCTTGACAAAGCCACATTCTAAGAGATGCAAGGAAATGCAATAGCATTGAAAATGTCATAGAAATGGGACACGTTATACACATGAATGTCGGGGCTGAATTACTGATGATGTTATCATCCACCAAACAACACACGAGACTTATTCCCTCACTGATGAAGCACGGATAAATGGACGACCAAGGAAGTGACAGCAGAGAGAGAGAAAGAGAGAACACCAACTTTTTCAGAGGAAGAGAGTCTATTCACACAAGTGCACGCAGGCATACATGAGCACAAATGAAGGAGCAGCCTTAATCCAAGACTCTCCAATCAAGGTCACAGCACCTCTATCCCCAAGATGCAAGCTAATCAAAAAGCTAAAACAAGCATATCCTACAAAAAAGTCTCTGGTGCAAACAAAATACTGTGAAAGCACACCACGTCCAGGGTCGCTGAAGCCCTTATTCCAAAGATTCATAAATCCAACAAACACACTAAATAACAAATGAATATACGATTGTTGAGACAGCCCAAGGTACTGAAAAATCTTCCAAGCACAAGTCAGCCCCAGGAACCAACAGTAAACAGTACTTTAATTGGGTCTCTGGATAAATAAAGAGGATTGAGTCCCACTAACTACTTACTTTATTCATCATGTTCCAGCATCCAACCTCAGGCAGGCAATCCTTTATTCTGCCCGAATCATGATACTTGAGCTGCACAGAGCAGTAATAATCATAAGTAAAAGTAATTTCCTAAATTATCGCAGATGTTAGGTACGGCAACCAGGTGCATGACAATTTACCCAAGGTGCAGGGAGAATGCGTGCTTCCACTTGAGCCAGAGTCTCACTAATTTTTATTCCAAACTCCTTAGCATAAGGGTCCTCATGGTATGCATTATGATGAACGGTCTGAATAATAGAAACAAACAGAAAATTATCACCACCAGGCCGCAATACCAATGCTAATCTGACTCAGTATGTGTAAGTATATCAAATTAGTAGAGGAATCTAATATTGACAATGTAGTGCATGAACCTCCAAAAACATTACCAGCATATGACTACCGATCTAATATCAATCTGACCCATCAACGCAGGCAGTGTGACATGATATGTGTAAGTATATCAAATTAGTAGATAATATACAAAATTTTGACAATGTAGCGCATTAACCTCCAAAGATGGTACCAGTTTATGACTCCTGGTCTCAAGTCATACCAACAGGCGCACCAAAAAAAAGGGAAATAGATAGAATATGGTAGGAAATAAAAAGAAAAATAGATTAAAAAAGGACAGGCTGGCAAAAGGAATGGCCCTAGAAATACAAAAGCAAAGATTAATTCAATTAGCCTACAAAAAAGATCATTTTTCATTCATTAATAAAATGACGAGCAAGTGGGAACAGTAGTTGAAGGCTAAAAATTAAGACAAGTTCTCAAGGACAATAACTAAGCAGATTCGATCAGCTTTGCACAAATAGAGAACTCGAAGCTCCCCCCAAGAAAAAAATGACTCTCCTTGTTCAACAAGCATGAACCTGTGAGTTGCAGCGGAACAAGGAGAACTTTTTAATGTGAGAACTAATTGAGTCTATGCCATAATTTAGCACTTTTGGTAATAGTAAAAACTTCTCTGTGTCATTGATATTCCAGGATTATCATATGGCTATTAGAGACTTATAGTGAAAAACTCTATACTTGTTCGATATTCCAGGAGTATGGTGATGCAATCAATTGCACAATATAAGATAGGAATTTACGCTATTGATCGAATTTCACACGTCACTCCGTGTTTCTTTCAAGTTTTCTCTTCAGCTGCAAATATCGATTAATACATAAAGCACAATCACATCAACACTTTATTAACGGAACTTCTAAGGGAAGTTACTGAATCCTAATTTCCATAACCTTCTGTATCAACAGGACAAAACTGAAAGAGCACAGCAATCAGAACACAAGATTGAAATAATAAAATGTGAAAAAGATGCAGATGAAGAAATGCAAACAGAAATTCTTCTATTATTTAACTAAACCAGCAACGACTTTTTTGATGTGTTTCTTCAAATTTCTCACCTGCATGATGTCTAGCTCTCTTTCCTGAGGGCGCTGACAGGTCACCTTCAGCAAGGCCGTAATCTGCCTCTCATTCAGCCTTTTAGAGTACCGCTGACCCTCCACGATCTTGCATACCTGAACCTCAAAAAGATACAATCAGATATTAAGGACAACAGCGTGACGACAAAATATCAAAGATATAATTTAAAAGCAGAGCAATGACCTCCATTGGCAAGTAATTCGGTCTATTCTGATTTCCCACTTGTAAACAAGGCCATTGGGTGTGTTGAATAGCAAAACCATAAGTATCATAGAAGTACTCAACCACAGATTTCATAGTGCCTCTATCATCAACAGGAAAACTAAAACAAGAAACCGTGGAGAGGAGTCAATATCGTCTTCCAAGAGACATACAAGTGCTAGTGACAATCAGATAGGCTCCGAGTAAAGAAAAGTTAGCCAGACAATTAACATGTACTCACGTCAACTCCCGTGTCGCCTGAGATGTCAAACCTGAGATACGGTACTTCCTCCGCATATTACCACGGTGGGTGACTTCAACTTTCACTCCTCTGAGAGCCTTCTTTATCTGCTCAGGGAAAAAAATCAAAATTGGCATAAAAAACTAGAAAAAAAAATTATAGCATAAAATTATCAAGATCAAAAAACTGAAAAATGCCCAACCTTCACACGATCAGCATCAGATAATGGTCGGGAGGAAACGTCACGATTCAGCAACTGAGTAACAAAGTCAATGACTGGCAATGGCTCAATAAAAGCAGTTGAGGACATATCTGCAAGGCACAAAAACAAAGTTAACAGAGAACAGAACAAAAGAATTTATCAGAAAATTGAGTGTTTCTAGCTAAAAGAAATTTGTAATCTTAAAGAAAAAAGAAGACGATAAAATGAGCAAAGTACCAGCTGCACTCACCAATATTCAAAGACAGGCCCATCTGAGTTGGTCGAATACTCTGATAAAAACCTCTCCAGCTTTCAAGTCCCTCACCAAGCGGCTGCCTTCTCCCAAGATCAGGAGAATAAAACGATCGACCCACTGGACAATACCTGAAGAGGATTTTAACACGACATGATTTTGTGCATGCTGAAGGCCAAAATTGCATACAAAGCTTATCATTCATTTCATACCTATCAAGTATTAAGCAACTCACCCAAAAAAAAAAAAAGAGAGAGAGAGATCAAGAAAGTCATTCAGCATTGCCTTTCACATCAGCAAAAAATATCCATACCTAGAAGTCGGCAATTCACGCAAAACGATGTCTAGAACTTGCAGAGCTTCCTGAGGTGCATCTGCTTGCCTTCCTTGTAAGAACAAACCCAGATGGTGTAGGTCAGCACGAGCAGCCAACTTGATAACTACTTTAAATTCTCTCTCCCTCCTGTACGAAGACAGAAACGCTTAGAAACACATACAAACAGATGGAATAGAAATGCTGTTAAAACATAGAGTAGGACAATAACCTTGGCCCACCCGTCCCTTCATCATCATCAATAAGAGTGATTTTAAATTCTTTTGACATAAAAGGCAAAGGCCCCGCAGTATAAAGTGATTTGCGACCATCATAAGCTGGAAGTCGCTTCCCCAAATGAGATTCTCTGTACGAATCCACTAGCTTCTTCATGACTTGGCGATTGACTACTCGTGATGAGACTTCAGGTGTTATAGTTACCTAATTATCATAAAGAAATTAAATAGTGAATGTAAAGGAATGCAAGCGCCTTCAGTCAATGCATCCAGATAGTGCATGATGAGAAACTCACATCATACTGATGCAAATCTTTGTCCGGTAACTCGGCAAAAAAGTGGTTGGCCTTGACAATACACCTCGTACCATAGCTACCTTTGCCAGGACGAGGAGGGAACGTCATTGATTTACTTGAGGGTGGTGGATGTTGTGGAGCACCCTCTTGCTGGATGGAAAGTTGCTGAATTCTTTCTGCCATTTCTGAGGGTTCAGGTGGCTGTGATGATGAACTGGGCTCCATCTGCTGAGGAGTCACCCCGGCTTGATATGGAGCCTGGGTAGCTTGGTGCAGCTCGGGAACTGAATATCTGGATGGGCCGCCAGGAGGTCCACTTTCACGGCTACCCCCCATGCCACGAGTGCCGCTATACCCACCCCGGACACCATGTTGTGGAGGCCCACCCCTTCCTCTGCCCTGATATTCAGGAGGGCCACCATACTGTTGCTGCTGCTGTGGCATCCCACGACCGCGTCCTCCGCCATAACCTCCATGACCTCCTCTCTGACCCTGGGGACCCCAACCTCGACCACCAGGATGTGCCCCTCCCTGTTGAGGGGGACCACTTCTCTCAAATGGGCGTTGAGAACCATGGCCACTACCCGCACCTTGCTCTTGGGTCTCAGAGCTCTCACCTCCACTTGAACCTTCAGATCTCTTCTTTCTCACCATTGTGACTCAAGATCTGAAAAAACAATCAGATGAGCATGTTACAAAATTGGAGGCTCAGCTTCCAAAGTACTTGGAGGAATAACCATTAGGTAGGAAATAACACAAGGACAGGCACATCTAGAATACAAAAAGACAAAACATCTCGACCCAATGAGGGGGTAAAGCAGCTAAGAAAATTGAGACAGCAAAAGACTTGCAAAATGTTAAGATACTGCCATGTTTATTTCCAGAGCACTAGCAACAATTAAATTATAATATAAATAGTTCTGTCATACAATTGCAGAATAAACATCAATATCATCTATGACAGAAAGGAATAAATTTATTTTTTATTTTTTTGGACTGCCTATGTTCCCCATAAAATCTGCTTCAACATAGATCACTCATATTACAAAGAAAATGACCAACAACACATCACGACTAAATTAGTATAACAAGGCTTCACAAAACCACTTAAAGCAAGATACCCCAGCATCAGCCCCGGAGAAGGCAAACACCAGGCAGCCACGTGAACAAAAGAGATGGCCTAAAATCGGCAGAACGATTTCATTAACAGCGTGACGAAAGCATGAACAGGAACCGAACAGTTAACAAGGCACTGAACATGCAACCTACAGTATGATCATAATGTTAATTGCTAGGGAGAAAAATTCGCCGAGCATTTCGATGACAAATGAACCCCAGCATGTTCGGATTTCGCTAACAACCGTAGACAGCAGCGCAAGAGCTAAGTAGCAGAAATCCATCCTTAAACAAGCATCTACTGAAATTAATTGACGACAAAGAGATCAGAGGGCCTGTAAACAGTCAAAACCACGCAACAGAAGTGAAGGAAAAACGAAACCCTAGCAGAAAACCTCTTTTTTTCCTACGGTATCCGTCCACTTACGGCACTGGCGCTCACACCGAAGATCGACAGACCAAAAACACCGCACAGAAACAAACCGATCGCCGGAAGCAACATCCAAAATCTAAAATGCAAATCCAACGTCCGAGATCTACCGAACACAAAGCGGAACCCGACCAAGCTAAAGCCAAAAAGGCGAAACTAAAAACTCCTCAAAAACCGAACAGATCAGCACAACCAGCCACGGAGAAACCGCCACGATCACCCCGGCCGAGGCCGAAGCGCGCCAGATCCATTCGCCGAGCAGGACCGAAAAAAACAAAACGCCGACGGCCACAGAGAACGGCCGCGGAGAAAGCCGGAGAGAGAACGGGGAAAAGCCCTAGGAATGCGGAGCGGCGGCGGTACCTCGAAATCGGCGTCCGGGAAGCCGCACTCCGGCGACGATCGGGGCGCTGGGAGGCGAAGGAGAAGGAGGGACGGTGAAGTACAAGCGAACCGTACTAGCACCGCTACTGCACTCCCGGAGAGAAAGAGGAGCGAACGAAGCAGGAGTACCAGCCCTTGCTGTCTTGGTAAAATCTACAAGAATGCCACCCGGGGGCACCCGGGGGCAGCTTATAAAGCAGTGGTTGGTGCTCGAAAATGACAACTCCGTCCCTACTTGCCATCTCTCTCTCTCTCTCACCCTACAGTCCTCTTCGGTCTCGCCACCTTCCGAAACACGCTGCCGATTGAATAACATTTTCTGTTTAACATTATATATATATATAATAACATTATTATACATATTATAATATTTCGTAAAAGATTTCCTAAAATTACACTTGCTTTTCTTTCTCTGGCATTCCTCCCCGCTTCGTCGATATCCACGCGCGTACTTCCCATCTTGTAATTTTAAGATTTCCCAAAAGATAATCCTTGCTTATTTATACCGATGTGCTTCGTAAATAACGGCTCATTTTCTTCGTATGCCTCCTTATTTAATCGTGCATAGCATGTGCTCAAACGCTCTTAATGCGTAAATTCACATTATGTGAAATTTGAAAGATTTTCTTTTCTCTGATTGGAAAAGATTGAAAATTCACTTTTAAATTTGTTCGGATGAAGAAACAAAAAATCAATTGTATGCATGTCGATGTTTTGTTTGTTTCGAAATTGAAAATCACGTGGACTACATTGTCCAAATTAAAGGAAGAGTACTTAAAATAAGTTATACGGAAAGCACGTTTGTATAGTTCGATACTATAGAGCTACGCACATGACGGTATTCGTTCTTATAATAGATTTACCGTCAAACGATGTCTCAAAAAATAAATTATCTCGATACTAATCTTATATAACATTGTATTAGGATTTTAGGTAATTGCAATTAAACTTCGGATTACAAGACATCATTCACAGCAACCACCTCGTGATTCGTTGTTTTTTCTTTTACGTCTCAATCTTGATCTTGCTGCTTTTGTCGAGCAACTGATAGTGATGCTGAATTGGCCACGTATCATTCGTCGTGCATTTTAAGAAATGAAATTTCACAGTAAAAGGATATATATGCTTTTGTGGGTAACAGGTGTTCTTATCATCAAACTTGTGGATTTCTTTCCATTACGAGCTTTATATAACGGGTGAATTAAAACTCACGTGACTTAAAATAATAAAAAGGCAGCAGTAAATCCATCCTCCCGATTAAGGAAAAACTATAAATTGATATAAAAAAAAAAGAAGGAGCAACATTTATACTCGTGTTTAAGCAATGATCAAGGGTCCATGCGGGTGAGAAAAATAATGAAAAGGATGGGCAAATCTGGAAAAAGTATATATATAGCAATTAAGTAAATGGGTATTCGTTATTAGAATTATTAAATAATTATTTCGGGAAGTACGTGATGTATAGAGGAAATTGTGTGATGATAAGTCGAAAGATACAAGTACTTTAAGATTCAAAAGCCTTTTTTGGGATATCGTCATTTGATGGAAATATTTCAACTTCTAAATTTAAAATAGGGGAAAGATTATCTAGAGTCATTAACTTGCTTATTTACCCATAAATCTTATATTCTCAAAATAAGTAATTTAAGACGTTTTGGGAAGGAAAAAGGAAAAGGTTGAGATTTTCTAAAAGTCGAAAGTATTTGTCTTATTTTAGATAATACTTATAGGCGAAGGATCAAACTCCAGCCGAAGGAAAAAAAGAGGGAGAGCGCGGCTATGTTTTCGAGAAGATTCTCGAGGCAAAGGCGACCAGGCAGGCAGCGAGTTGGGCGCATTGGCCCGGTCAAATCGGCCCGTTGGTGGGACGTACTCGACTTTATCGAGAGCGGTCCGATTGGTTGGGAGGGTTTTTTCGGTACGGATGGAGTACAACTGTCCAATCGACAAGCCGCCCGGTCCTAACTTGCTCGACGACGTAACGCGAGGAGAGGAGCATGTGGCTCCGGCCAAGGCCAATTAAGGCCTGGCTGGACCCGCCGGAAGCCTATTTCAGCAGCGACAGTCCGAATTGTTTTCGATTCAACTTGAGCACTCTATAAAACTAAATCCTTTGAGCGTGGAAATAAGATAATAACTTCAGACGGCTCATACGAGACACGTGTAATTAAAGCAAGTCATCTAATAAAAATTGATCGAAAGGGCATAGAACCTGATCGGAAGCTGATGAGAAACAAGAGCAGCTCATGGAGCCATGGATATGGACTTACCTTTCTTCCATGCATCAAAAGACGGGTCATGTCTTGCTACTTAGGGTATATGCATAGTAAAAAGTGTTTCTGTTCCCGAATCAAAAATTTATGTTATTTGTTCCAGGGGAAAAAAAAGTAGAAACACATTTGTATACAATTTCGTTCTAAAGAACAATTTTTTTTCGATAACAGATTCGGAGCGGAAAATAAGAAGTAGAAAAAACTTATTTTTTATTCTCAGTAACACTTTTTAAGAAAAAAACAAAAATTCAAAATTTGTTTTATTTGAACATTTTGCCAGCTATTACCAAATAACACTTTTTAAGAAAAAAATTCAAAACTCAATGCTCTTCTAAGAAACAAATAAAATGACGTGTTAATTATTATCAAACGCGTTTTTTTATTTAAAAATTATTACTGAGAACATAAATAAAAAATTATTTCATATTTCTTTTTAAAAATCGTTTTCCAAAATAGAAGCGTCATTAAATGGCCATTTACCAACTCGGGTCGATGACATTGAATTCACGCGTGTGTAAAACTAAGAAAAGAAAGCCCTGGTTTTCCACGTGCGACACGTGCGGGGCATGTCATAGCGAAGACAAAAAACCAAAGGGAAAATTGCTAAACACCATCGTGCCTCGCGCGACGTAACTTCTGATTGGGTATTGGAGTCGCGGGGGATGGGGCGCCTTCGAAGCGAGGGCTGGCCCAGATAAGGACGAAGCCGAGGCTGGAATCGGGAGTCGAAGGGAATTTTTTCCAATTTTTTTTTTCAACGCGTTGATAATTGCACTCCCTTACAAGCTACGCGACATTGCAAATGAAGAAAGCAACATCGGAAGTTGTCTAATTAGGGAAGGTCGAGTTTCGCACAAGAGCCATTCTCTAGGACAGGGTAGGCCGGACGATGCTAGTGCCTGATGTCGCATCTGTTTCGTGAAAAATTTTAAGATTTCAAAATTGCATCGTGAAAAACGATGGTAGCTATCATTTGGAAAAATCAATCCATTAGAAATCATTTTTGTCACCGATGGCAATCTAATATCTCATCGTTTTCCTGGACAATAAAAATGTTTTACATTCATTCATTTTGACAAACGATACAAGCCACCATCTTTTGATCCAACTCTCGAGTTTTCACGAAACAAACTCATCCTTATACTCAGTTTGATTCTCGAAAAAATGAATGATCTTCATAGAAATTATCGCCTATATTGCTTACAATAACAAATTGATGAAAATGTCATTATCGTACACAGAAAAATGCCTGAACGTAAAGCGCGGTCGACGTGAGAACTTTTCCCACCATCCGATCATTTCGAGAGCCTTTCCCACCATCCGATCAGTTCGGCGCTGGCCGTATCATCAAGCTTCGCGCCGGGATTTGGCTTCGAGAGTGAAATCTCTTCGCTCCGACGTGGACCGCGATTCCGACGTGGACCGCGATTCTATGGGTGGGAGCTGAGGCGGCTAACTTCTTAGAGGATGTTAGCGTTCGCGTCCGCAAAAAAGTCATTGTCTTGAACGGCAAGGCTAACTTTTAAAGGACAGCGCTCGGCCATATAGCGCTCAGTGGTACGTTGATTATTTAATTCCTCTCCTGCCAAAAGTCATTGTTTTCAGAAACAATCCAAATAGTTAAAAGGAAAAAGCCACACAAAAAAGGGGAAACCAGGAATATCAAGCCTTCTTTTTTTTTTCTTTATACAAAGAATTCTAAGCTTATACACATGTGGCGTATTTATCCCAAATTTTGTTGTGACGGTAGATCTTTTTAGATAAATATATTACATAGGTACAAATTTAGGATTTTTTTTTAATTTTGCGTAAAGAGTTTGAGATAATTGTCTCGTACTGAATAAATCTGAGATAAATACATTGTACAAGTATTGAGATTTTTTTTTGACTTTTACCCAATGACAAACTAAAATGACCGACGCTTCATCTGAACCGGGACGAAGCTAGGAAATCAAGTTTGGCATTACTAAGCATGCTTAATAACAAAATGATGAAATCTCAATACATTGATTACGCAGAATACTTTGGAAATAATGCATTACAAACTATCATCGTTCCTTTTTCAAAGGGTGTTTAGCCTCCACGAACGTAATGGACTTGCCCCACATGCAACGGCCCGACTGGCGCCACACGATTCGACCCGCATCTGGAAACATTACAATGCTAGAGAATCCGAGCGATTATTCGATCCGAAAAATACCTCGCCGGGTCGCGTTCGAGATCGGACACGTTGTTCAATTTCGACGTTTCTAGAAATAATAAGTATCGGCGCGGGTAGGCTTTTCGAACGCTTTCCAAGGTCACATGGGCACTCTTTCCACCCACCACTCCGAACTTCAAACGACGACGCACGTGCAGTGAGCTGTGATCCTCCTTTCGTCGTGTCATATTTCCTCGCAATTTTCTTCTCGGCTAAGTTGAAGTTTGCTTAGCGCTCCGTCCGGCTTTCAAGTTTTTTACTTCGCAAAATTTTGAAGCTCGACTTGAGAAAAGCAAAAGCATTTCCATGCCCGATTGGGGGGTTTTAGCCTACCAATGCAGGATCAGCTACGTGCCATTTAATGCGACGGCTCTTTCGACTTTACAGCGCCACCGTCGGATCGTCGATCGGACGGATCCACGGGGCGCCACGTGCCCCACCTCCCCTTTAGCGACGGCTGTGGATCGTGATAAAGCGCTGGCGATGATGCTTCGGAGGAGGGGGAATGCTGGTTCTGGGGCTAAAACTTTTTTTTCTCGTGGCCGAATCATTAATTTCTTTCGACGAAGGGAGCCGAAAGTAAGCGATCGGAATTTAAGACACGATGGAAACTGTTTTTCACCGCAGCGGCCTATTTCCGGCCATTTTTCCGTCCATGGAAAAGATGTGTCATTTACTCGTTTTTATTTAGAATGATGTGAACGATCGTAGTAAGGAAAATTTTTATTTGGCTTTTCGCAAAAAAGCTAGACCCCATGAACTCGAGACTCGCGATGTTGGGAACGCCGAAAGGATAAGAGATTTCGGCTATCTTAATATTGTATTTTTTTTTTTGGAAACCGAATTGACCAGGTTAGTTCGCATGCACCTCGACTAATTATTGGGGGAAATTAGCACAACAACCCACCGCCATGACCTCCCACTTAAATCACACGTGCTTTCTCGGAAAATCGCACACATCCCTAACCAGTTTAACTACCCGTAGGTGGGTATTTTAATGTCATCGTTGCTTCATGGCGCATGTGAAAATACATACAACAAGGAAAAAAAATTGATAGTATAAACTCGCTTAAAAAAATGTCGTCGTTTTCTTTTTAGAAAATTAAATGATTACACATGCCGATCGAATGGTTATATGGTATGAGAATCTATTCAGAATTTTTTTATAAGCGATTTCGTTGAATGACAATTTTCCCAAAATTTCGAATATAACTCAATGCAATAGACTTGGTTCGAGCATCGATGCGAACAAACCGAAAACTACCGCCTCACCTTTTATTTCTCTTTTCTTTTTCCCTTTTCATGTATGCGTAGGTTGAATCGACATCTCATTATTTCATCACCACACCCAAATGTCATCGAGATACACATGAATGCGAATTCCGAGCCCTGTGAATAATATATATGTATGTCACAATTTTTGATATCAATGGTTCATAAACTCTCATTCGGTGTGCAATATGGCACCTTCTAATTGTGCAATGTGATCCTTTTTCTGACATATTTAATTTATAATATGGACCGCATGAAAACACTCGATATTGTCGCCGAACTTAAATTAATGGAATTGATGTCGTTTGATATATTTCTCGTACGATTCGGGCACCGGATTGTACACACATCTAAAGTCTAAAATTAGTGGAATTGATGTCGTTTGATATATTTCTCGTACGATTCGGGCACCGGATTGTACGCACATCTAAAGTCTAAAGACCACGTCGAACAAGTCAAAAGTCAATAGACAAACATTGCGCATTAAATTAAAATTTGGACACCGCATTTAACGGACTGAGTCTCGAACGATCGCGTAGTACATCGAGATAAAAAAAAAAAGTTCGAGGGACCATATTTACTAAATTTAAAGTCGGTGGACAGTCGATGCACTTTCACGAGGGTTTGGGCAAAAAATTGGGCCACGGCGTTGATTGGAGGCGCGGCCGTGTGCTGACCCATTCGACGCCCATTAAGGTCGCTTTCCTTATCCTTCTCCTCATAATATTTATCCGAGACATTAGCGACTAAGGGAATGCACAGGTGGCCACTAATTTTGCGTGAGCTCAGAGAAGTTCCCGGATCGGCCACTAATGTCTGGGGTCGCTTCTGTCGCATGCCACGAAGCTGTGTTTCCTCCTCTCAGAGGCAAGGCTTTTTGCTTTTGATTGAGTCGTCCATTCTCCCTTTTATGGATATTCCATCGGAGAGGACACCTTTCTTGATCTCCATCCTAAGTTTCGTATCGAATGTCTACTTACTTGGGCTTTGCTTCTTCGAATGCGAAATCGATTCCTCGAATGATCACTCGGTCGTTTTCTTCTAAAGAGGGCGAGGAGGCGAGAGATCGAAACGAAGGTGGCCATGGATGAAAAAGGAATCGAAGCAAGCGCCGAGGGCTTGTTGGGATAGCCTTTGTTTTCTTTTTCGCTGCTCGGATTCAATCTCGCAACGGACGCATTTGGACATCTCTTGCTACATAACGCCCGGAACTTTCTCTGCGTACGAATTTCGACGAGTAGGTTCGCATATAATTGGCCTACAATCTTTTGGGATTCGGATGATACTTTTAAGTTCTAGAATGAATGCTTCACTTTTGCGCTGAATGGGCGTGAATAATCATTTGGGAGTGTCATCAATCGGAGCTAATAAACCGCGGAAGATAAAACGAGAGAGAGGGAAGACGAGTACCTACTTGTTAGGTTACTTCGGTCGCAAGTTACATGCCGCAGAACAAAACAATGCTGTCCGACGTCTAATTATTTAGAGAGGTCAAGGCAAGTCCAACACAGATGCACGATGCTTGGGAGCAACTGAGGGTTTCCTCAGGACAATTGAAATGGATTTCTTGTGCGGAGGAGGGCATGGACGAAGCTTGATGAAGCTCATTACAAGAATTACACCTTACAATAAGTTTGCTCGAGTCAAGGCCGTTCTCAAGGGGAGTCCTCTCCCGGCGATCGCCCCCATTGGTTGTAGTGGGACGGAAGATTATCGAAATATAATCAAATACTAATACATGCATTCGTCTAACAGCTCAAGCTTTTAGGATAGTTTGCAGTGGTCCTACAAAACTTCACATTATATCAGAGTAGGAGATATTGAGTTTTAACATTTTCTGGCTCTTATTTTGCCTTCCCAAATATATTTTCAGTACATAAATATTAATCAACACATTCATCTAACACGTCATACAAAACTTTACAGGGACCACCTCCGCCTACAACAATCGATTGCATAAGTTAAGCGATCCGAGAGGCTATGATGACAGATCGATTAGACGAGTCTCGAGCGGCTTGACTGCTTTTCAAGAAACGTGTTCATGAATTCAAGTCCTGTCGAAAGCAACTCCTTCTCTCATGACCATTCCGACGGGTTAGAAAAATGGTTAAGTTCGATTTTTCCTGCCGAATGATAAAAGGATCAAACATGAAATCCTCTAACTCTCCCATGATGCTCCTTTTGGTGTGTGTGTGTGTGTGTGTCTCTCTCTCTCTCTCTCTCGTTGATTAATAAAAAATGAGATTTTCATCCACACTTGAGATGCATCGAGACGCTAATATGGAAATCGTACGAGGTGAGCTGTGTTTTGGTATCATGCCATGGTCCACTTTAGAGGCCGTTCTCCTTAATCAGACAACTAGGCCCCATCCAAACATGTCCAATTGGGCCCATATTAGGTTGGGCTAAGTCCATAGCGAGACCTACTCATCTGATCTTTGGCCCAATAAGCGAGCGGTTCGATCCCGGCCCAAATGATATTATTTTGTAAGGCTCTCGCGGCCGATTTAATAGCACTGGAATTCGGAGCCCCGAACCCAATTTTGCCTTCCTTAAATTTTCTGTTTTTTTTTTCGACATGCCTAAGCTTTTTGTTAATTCCGTTCTATAATGTAAAAAACGTCGCGCTAGCACAATCAGACCTTTAATCAGCGTCTCTCTTTATCCTTTTTGATGAGCTGAATATAGATTTACTGGAGATTGACCCGCATTGCGGACAGTTTATGACATCCTAAAGTGCAATAAAGACAAGCCGAATCTAATTTTCTCTGTTGTGTTTTATTTTTGATGATGGGAAAAGGGGAGATCTTGAATGCAAGTGGCCTAGCTCCATGGACCCAGTAAAAGCCCTGTAAAATCCCTGCGAGAGAGAGAGAGAGAGAGAGAGAGAGAGACTGTGAGGTCATCAGAAAGTAAAGCGAGTCTCGAAGCCAAGAAGAGAGATGAGAGAGAGGAGTCATCATCCTGCTCAGCAATTACGACGTAGAAAGTTGGGAGATATAAAGAAAAAGAGAGAAAGTTGATTAATTGCCAAGAAAAGAAAAGGAAAAGAGAGAGAGAGAGAGAGAGAGAGAGAGAGAGAGAAGAGGGCCTGATCTCTTCTTTCTTCTTCTCGATGACGATTTTGCCTTTTCACCTAAAATTTGGGTTCAAGTGGGTCTTTGTTGGTCAATTCCATCATCATGGGTAACACTCCACTCTCCAAGAACATGAGGAATTAGAATCTAGATCTCTGTGGGTACTGACGACTGATTCGTGATCAATTAGCTTTAACTTAGCCCAAAAGGGTACATTAGCAAATCAGGTACGAGCATGCCAGACTCTTGCATCACACCCAAAGCCAAAGAAGGCTTGGGTCTTGACTATGATCGCGCTATAATAAGACTGGTGGGGAATATGAAGTAGGGATAGTACATGCACGGTTTAACCTCCCTCCTTGTCTTGTGAAAGAAAAGGGCTTGAGCGAAACGTTTGTCCGGGAAGAGAATCTGTAAAGAGGAAAAAAGGGATCCATCAAGAGGAGAAAAAGAAGGAGAGAAGATCAAAGAGAAGGGATTTTGAATCCTTTGTATAAGTACCACGATTATGGCTGTGGGGAGAGGGAAAAGAGAATAGAGAGAGAGAGAGAGAGAGAGAGAGAGAGAGAGAGAGAGAGAGAGAGAGAGAGAGAGAGAGAGAGAGAGAGAGAGAGAAGAAACTGAGGTGAACGTTTTGAAGGAGAAGCCAAAAGAGAGAGAGAGAGAAACGAATGGCGCCGGTAGGTTTGCCGCCCGGTTTTAGGTTTCATCCGACCGACGAAGAGCTCGTTAACTACTATCTCAAGAGGAAGATCAATGGCCTGGAGATTGAGCTCGACATCATTCCTGAGGTTGATCTCTACAAATGTGAACCCTGGGAATTAGCAGGTCTCTCCCTCTCTCTCTCTCTCTCTCTAACAAATCAATGGAGATTTCAAATTCGATAGAGTGCCACTCGATATTGCGTGAAGTCGAAGACATCCTCTCTGTCAACACACGCACGCGCCAGTAGACACTCTCATATGTGTACATTCAAGCATGCCTTGATAATTCATCGAGCTCCAGCTCTAACTATAGCTTATATTCTTGTAGAAAAATCGTTTCTTCCAAGTAGGGATCCCGAATGGTACTTCTTTGGGCCACGGGATCGGAAATACCCAAACGGGTTCCGAACCAACCGAGCGACGCGCGCCGGGTACTGGAAGTCGACCGGAAAAGATCGGAGGGTGATGTGCCAGAACCGAGCAATTGGAATGAAGAAGACATTGGTTTACTACCGAGGGCGAGCTCCTCAGGGGATTCGGACTCACTGGGTGATGCATGAGTACCGTCTCGACGACAAGGAATGCGAGGACACGTCCGGAATTCAGGTACTTCAAATCAAACCCCTTCGCCGTTAAGCTTCCGCGTGCAAACTCCATTGAGTACTTAAAAATTGAGAAAGAAGGCGGCGATATTATCATTCGTCGTGGATAATCAATCTGCATACATATGTCAAAACAAGTCATGAGTCATCTTCTTTTTTTTTTTCACGATTTATACATCAATATGAAACTTCCTTTGCAGATGTAGAGTTTCACATTAACAAGTCAATTTCTTGAAAGAATCTCTCACTTGGACTCTGTTCTTGATAGCACAAGAGAGTAGAGAGGCGTAGAGGCCCGGCTCCAGTCTACACCATTTCAACACTCGGATTGAATTTTCACGTTTCATTTCTTGAATTCTGTTCTTGAACCTTTGAACCAGTGAAGCCACACATTTACAGCACTAGAACTCTGCAAAGTGCAGCCAGACGCTTCCGCCGTCATATGTATAAACCCAGTCTTTCAATGTCGTGCATCTTGGATTACATCGTTATGTTCATAAGAAACATGACATTATTATGGAGATAAGTCCTACTCTTCTGTGTAGTTAACAGATGGCCAGATGAACATTGCCGTGCAGTCTCGGACGCTCGGACTAGGTTTGGCCATCGGTGTATCAAACACCATGTTGGCACGACGATCGTTAAGTTTATCTGACTTTCGAACCCGACGAGTTCATCTTCCCAATGTTGTGGAAAAATAGATGGCCCCAATTGGAGAACCTTCTGCTTTTTCCTTGATTTTCTCCTGGACCGTGGACTGAGCTTCACGCCCAATCTGGAATACAAAAGTGAGGTGTCGCCACTTTTGATTAGTTCTTTTTTTCATCAAGAACAGCGACCCAAGACAAAAGCTAAAGTTGCGTTTAGGGTTCGCGAGGGGTGCCGCGTAAGTAACGTGGGAAGTGCATGGGATAATGCACGCCAAAAGCCCTTGGTTAGGATTAGGGCTTTTGCCATTTCTGTGTCTTGAATTAAAGATGTTCGAGTCGCTTTATTTCCACGTCGTTGCTTTCGATCATATTCCTCCCTTGCACTTGTCAGCATCTCTCTCAAGTGACGGAAGTCTAACCTTCGCTTTTGTCTTCTCCAGCAAGTGAGACAAAAGTGGGATCCTTCATGTGACCCAATCTCTTTTAAGACCCGGAATTTAATAATCCGGTTCCTTCGTCCTTTCTTACATTCTTCGATCTCGATCGTAGATTCATTGTCTGTGAGTCCCTTATCTTTTATTTTTAATCTCTCTTTCCCCTAGGGTTAAAGTGCATGTTCACATCGCTTTTCTTGATGTAACTAAGGTGTCGGTTGCTTTGTGCTTTATTCTTCATGGACCAAAAACAAGACTCCACATAGTAGATTGTCTGAGTCATAACACACGTGCATTTGCTATTAGATCTAGGAGCAATAGCCTGAGAAATGAGCAAATTTCCAGGACATCACCAATTTATAGGCTTGAAATTCTAAATTAGATTAGGTGGTATCAGAAAACTCAAAATTCTGGTTTTTAGTATTGATGCTTGTCCCTCTCCTCGAGTACATACAAACAGATGCAGCGACAGGACACAGGTAGTGCGTACTTCTTCCTCAGAGCATCCCAAGACGATGTATGACGGGGGTTCTTGTTTTTGGACATCCGCTTTAACTTTTCGCTTCTTCCCATGCACGTTTCACATCTTTCTGTCCAAAAAAGAAAAAAAAACCTGACTTTTGACCTTTCTTTTGTATTTTTGCTCGCACTTTTTTATGAAATATTTCTGTCTTTCCTATAAAAGAAACCCCTCCCCTTTCTTTTGATCTTTAATTTGAATTCTTGGCTTGTAACTCCCACTGTGAAATAGTTCTGGATGGCGTCAGGTCTTTCTTTCTCCCCATCTTCTCTAACAGTTCGGTTCAGTAGATCGTGAATCTGAGAAAGCGGGGGTTACAGTAATATCCTCAGCCGACGTAGGGGAGATAGAAATGTATTTACTATTCCTCGAGGAAAGAACAGCGTTAGTGCCTTAAGTGAACACAGAACAATTAACTTAGTACATGTAAGCCAAGCTCATTTGCAGCATTAAAATGAGCCAAGCATACATGCTTCTCAACTTGGGATCTCCCCTTTATTCATGCAGGATTCTTATGCACTGTGTCGTGTGTTCAAGAAAAACGGAATGTGTGCTGAAGCGGAAGAGCCAGCTGGGCAATCCAGCTCGGCCTCCATGGAGATCTCGCAGGGGTTCACCAATGACTACGAGACAATGTCCCCGGACGCGCTCCTCGGGCAGTCCTTGTGCATCGACGAGGAGGAAAAGGACGACTCGTGGATGCAGTTCATCACCGACGATGCATGGTACTCGTCCGGCGCTGCTCCAAAGGATGGACCGGGTGAAGTCTCTACTCCCTAACAACAAAGGCATACACAAGTTGACAGCCAAGAGATCGACATCGATACACGGTTGGAGGTGAATAACGCGATGAGCATTACTTCACTTATACATAATAAGCCACGTGATTTTTGTAAATCTTTCTTCCATTTTAACTTTTTTTTTACTTCGGGGAGTATGAGCTGCTGTTAATTGAAACACTCGTTAATTGCTTTTTAGCTTCGATTTCGTTTTCCCCAGAGCGAGGTCGTGACGATCTTGGGAGTCAAATTCTGAGGGAATGGTATCTCCGGGCACACAGCCACATCGTTGGCCCATCTCTTACTGGGCCGCTATGATGAATAGGAAAAAGATTCGGGGAAATTCGCCACAGAGAAGAAGGAGAAGACAAAGAGAACTACGAAGAGGCTTAGACCTAAAACAAGTAATCCTGAGATAACATAAGTCAACTCAACATGTGCAAATCATTGGTTTCGGAGGAAACCTTGCCAGAGACTGGGTAACCAACGATGAACCAAATAATCCGAATCTAATGGGTCTCAACCAATGCATGTGACGTGGCTCAATTTACACGGTTTCCACGTCGCGTCCCGTGTCTAGCCAATACCAATGTCTCGCCTCTAAGCTTTTTGCGCCATCTCACAAGAAAAAACTTGGCTTTCAATTTCAAAATGTATGCATGACGTACCGTTTTCTTATTTGGTATAAAAGATGATCCGAAGACCACAAGTCACTTTGTTCAAACATCTAGAGATGGTGAAAACTTGAAGCTTAAAACGCCCAGCTTAAAGCTCAAAAGAACTATAGCTATTGCTACCAGCAACCAATGATATAGGAGCCAGAATAGTACGGAGAATTAAAGTCAAAATAGAGTCTCTCAAATCTTGAGCTGAAGCATAGACACGACTGCTTTCAAATAAACGGGACTTTCGTTCCATCAAAAATTGATAAAGTAAAAATCGATCCAAGATTACAAAATAACGGTGATCCTTTGCAAAACCCCAAAGAGGAGATGCTTTTAGCAGCAAAGATGACAATTGCTTAACCATCGAAAGTCAGAAGATCATGGTGAGGCTCCGGTTGATACAGACGGCACAAACATCTTC
Organism: Melaleuca quinquenervia; assembly: GCA_030064385.1. Lineage (NCBI taxonomy): Eukaryota > Viridiplantae > Streptophyta > Magnoliopsida > Myrtales > Myrtaceae > Melaleuca > Melaleuca quinquenervia. The sequence goes on along the minus strand of CM057728.1, from coordinate 3,027,970 downwards.
AGTTCACTTCTTCGAAATGATTGACATCCTCAATCTAGAAGTTTTTAAAAAAAATTTGGGGTACTTAAGTCTCCTATCCCCCTCATTTAGTAGAACAATATTACACAATTGCAGAGCAGAGGGAGCCCAAGAATCATGCGGACCAGTTATAAACAGGTTCTACACTGCCAGACAAGATCGTGTCTGACCCGAGTAGGCAGTGCTATGAACACACCCTCGTTCGTTGTGCCTGGCGTTCTTCAGAAACAATTACTGGAGACTTGACATCTCTATCTGCTAAGCATCTTTTGTAAGGCACGAAGCCTTTCTTGCAGTCACCAGGGTGACTTCTCCGCTCCAAGTGATTTTGGCACTTGAAGAAAACACCATCTGCATGGTTTTCTACATAGTCATCACCATATCCTTCTGTTTTGTCTGCTTTCACATTTGATCCACTGCATCTTTCCTTGAAGCTTTCCTCTCCTTCCACCTTTTGATCCTTGTGAGAATCTAAATGTCCTTGAATCAAGGTTGAGTCATATGGTGTGAAATAGATAAATGGTGGACCTTGATAAGGAGGCCACCATTTAAACAAACAATCAGAAGTAAACTGTGAAGGTTCAACATCCTCTTTTTGAAGTTTCGAGGCGGAAGCAATATGGGCACCAGAGCGCAAGGTTCCATTGTTACCACAAGCTAGTCCAAGAGATAACCGCATATCAAATTCTTTCGAAGATAGAGATTTACCAATTCTCTTGTCCTCAGGAACTGAATCTTCCTTGCCAGTCTTCTGTGCTGGCAATTGTTCATTGCCTGCATCTGGATGGTCTGCCTTTTGGATTTCGGTAACCAAAACCGTCCTTCCAAAGAGCTTGATGAAAGGTGCTTCAGTGCCTCCAATTCCCTCGGGAGATGAAGTGCTTTTAGAACTTAAATCACAATTCTGGAGAAATTATGATCAAAGAAATAAAGTCATAATCCTGCAATCATCCAAGAAGGAAGCAAACTAGTTGAAAGCGAAAATTCTACCATACCATTGAAGGCAAATTTCCCAAGGTCAAATCACCGGGCATCTGAGTGGAGGATAGACAACCTTTATCTTCCTCTTTGAACGAGTCAGGTTGCTTCTCAATTGCAGCTGGACCGATCGAGGGTACATCAGTGGTACATGAAGTTGGTGAAGAGCATCTGTTTTGTTGATGTAAAGCTGCAGATCCCAGCATGTCTGAACCATAAGCAGACAGAACCGAAGTAGGAGATCCAGTGTTTTCATCTGCTACTGAAGAGATTGGAGATGGAGACCTCTCTTGTTGATAGGACAATTTCACTTCCTTAGAATCAACAGATTTACGTGGATATGGATGCATTGGTTTCCGCTTTGGTCGTGGAGGAGGTATTTCAATTGGTTTAATAGCACCCTCGCTGCTGCTATTTACTCCACGAGCAACCTGGAAGAAAGGCAACCGGCATAACAAAATTTTTAGGCAGTAATCACTTATTCCAGCAAAGGAAGAAAAATAAAAAAACATACATGTATTCTGAACATAGAGTTTTCAGATTGCCAAAGCTTAAAATCCTTGCATGCACTTTCAGATTACAAGTGAAACATAAACTTTCCACCTTAGAGAAGAACTTTTGGGCATGACTTCGTATCTGAACAGCAGTTTTGGTTCCTACATGCTCTGCATACGTGCACTAGTAAATAAATTGGAAAACTGATCCACAAATTGCAGGTTCGGAGGATAAAGGAGGCAGATAGAAATAATACCTTCTATCTGACGCCAACCACGGCCATACAGTTTTAAAGCTTCAAGGAACCTCTCATGCTCTTCATCTGTCCATTTCTCTCTTTGCTTGGTGATGGTGTAAGGCTTCCTCACCTAACAGAGAGAGAAAGAAACTCAGTCAAAACCAAATGAATATGTCCTTCATGGAATTACATTTTGATATTACAAAAAAAGTAACTTCTGAATGGAACTACCTTAGGTGTCTGGTCATTTTCAAGGGCTTGCAGCTCTTTCAGATTATCCACAGCTTCCAATTGTGACCCAACATTGGAAGGACGACTGGGAACCGTGAACAAGGCACTTGATGCTGCACCCTCATTCTGTGCCTATATCCACTTTGAACAAATTAGGATGAAGATTCCTGATTGACGAACTGATTTATATTAGGATGCAAAGGAACAGAGAATCACAGATAAACACAGGACAGAAAAGGAAATAGGCAGCGTTGCCGATTTCAACGATCTCGCTAGTCAGGTCACAAAAGTGAACTTCAGACTAACGCACACCAAAAAAGAGAACCATATAAGCTAGCCAGACTAATTTAAGTACAATTGCCACAACAGATGGCAATCACTTAATAAGAAATTTTACAACAAGTAAAGAGCTCGTCTCATTAATCAACTCAAGCCACCTCTTTCAAACTTCCAGCATCTATCCAACTTGTGAACAAACTGGGTTAAAGATACAGCAAATCCATGAATTTTAACTCTACATAACCAATTGTTTAAGGTGAACCCTGAATTCGAATCACGAGATTAGAGATACAGCATCAAATCACAAAAGGTCGTCTCATTGAAAATCTGATAAGCATAGACTCTCCTCTCCAGATTTCAAGCTTCTTTCCTCTCGATTCTCTGCTTTCTAATTAGAAGCTATCAAACTCTTTCCCCTAAAACCTAAAACCAGTTTGGCCTCAAACATATACAGATAAAATGGTTGAAGCTTTAAGCTTTGACCCGAGCCTTGCTTACCTCGCCAGCCATTGCAGCCAAAGTCCTGAACTGTGCCCTGAGGAGAAAAACAACAACAGCGCACCCGGATTGAGAGCAAATTCCAGAACACGACGCAAAAACACGCGGACAAAAAGGGCAAATCATCAAACGGCGCAACCGATCGAAATATTCCACAGATCTAGCCAACACTCATGGCCGCACAATTCAAGAATCTAAAAGACAGCTCCCGCTATCAAACGGAATCGTACACTCGGTGCATTGAGAAGAGCGGAATCGAAGTCCAAGCGCGCACTCACCGAGCGCAAGAGGTCCTCCAAATCGATGTTTGCCGACGAAAAAAGGAATGGAAACCGCGTGAACGAGCCACGAGAAGCGCCCCGTAAAATCAGATTTCACTTCGAATCCACAGGAACAGAGACAGAACCCCGTCTCTCGCGAACACTGGAAGTTTCCAGAAAGCTCGATGGAGAGAGTCAGAAAAGAGCGCCGAGAACGGAATCCGAAGGGAAGCCAATCGCAGAGCCGCCAGCGCCACAGAGGGAGGGGGAGAGGGAGGGAGGGGGGGGGGGGGAATCTGAAGCTCTGCGGGGAGGAAGAAGATGGAAAACGAGTGCGATTATGGAGGGCGATGTGCAGAAAAGCGGAGGAGACACGTCAGATTTAGGGATTTCTTTTTTATTTTTTTTTGGGTGATTGATTTTTTTACATCTTGGAAAAGATTTAATGCTGGATGGAGAATTCCAGAAGGAGGCAGAACCTTGTGGCTGAGAATCCCCGGAGGGAGGACACGTGGCGAGCAGTGGGGCGCTCCCCCTCCCGTCCACCTATTTTCGGACACTTGGCCTCGGGGTCTGTTTCCTGTTTTATTTTATCTATTTATCTTCCACATCTATTAAGATAATCAAAATTCTACACTTTTTAGATTATTTATTTTTTATAAAATGACGAGATAGTTCGCCGGATTATTATTATTTTTTCGCTTAATCGAATGACGGGCGCTTGGAGATATTCGCTGACAAATTCGTTTTTACTTATTATTATTAATTTGTATTTTCTTTGGGGAGGAGGTTTGTGGAAGATACGAGATATGAGAAGATAGTTATGGGAGGAGGAATGCGTGGACAGATTTTTCTGGCCGTCGCTTTACTGTCCAAAGGGCGGAGGCTGTCGGCCTCCACGCGCGAGTACGGGGGGCTCGCTGCGTACTCGCCGCGCTGGCCACTCGCTTCGAACCGGAGCCTCGCGCTGCTGTGGCGGGTTGGCTCGGTGGAGCCGCGACGGGATTTTCTCTCCGGCTCGCCGAGCTCTAAAGGCGAGAGAGCACCGTTCAAGTCTTACTAATTTTTTTTGGGGGTCTCTGATGGTTTACAAAACAAGAGGACATGCTCCGGCACGGCCAGGAACGGCAGTAGGAATTAGGAACTTTGATCGGAGCCGATCGGTTTCGGAGCGAGTCTGGTTCCGAAGTATCACGAACTTGCTTTTCTAGGGACCGAATTAGACCTTTTCTTCACTATAAATGTTTGAAATTTTCGCAATATGTAGAATTCGAGTTAGCCTTCCAACTAATTACATTCACATAAGAATTTAAACTACGAGATGAATTGATCTCTCTTCTTTGTGAAGGGGAGTCGAAGAATCAATTCTAGGATCAAAGGCCCCACACGAGCACGTGGAATGTGCTCTCTCAAAAAGGGAGGGATAATGCAACGTTTGATACCATATCCAGACATTGTCGAGCCATCTTATCATTGCCATATCTCGTCATCTTCAAGCATTTCAATTACGAGTGGGACAAACTATTTTATGCACCCATTAGGCATAAATACGTCCAACCGAAATGTCAACACCACGTACAATTCAGTGATTTTTTTATAGTGAAAAAATCACATATTTGAACGGTTTGATTGTTCTACAAATTACTTTGATGATATATATTTATCAAGCGAAATCTCTTCACGAACGATGACTTTCGATTAATTACATATTAAAGATGCTCGCACTTGACAATCGGGCGAGACAATTTTTCAATAGTCGATATAAAATTCTACGGATGCCAATTAATTTAAACTTGGATCAAACTAGTCGTTTCGACCCACGACGCCAAAAAACGAGACGTGGTCTCGTCTAACAACATGGATAGAATCCCCCCGGCGGCGGCTTACCTCGCCGACGAGAAGTCCGACCAATCCTCGGCGGAAGAGATACCGGTCGTAGATGTATCTAAAAAGCCGCGCAAACGCGACGCGGTGCGCCCGCCAGGTGCCACGCTCGGCTGGTGGCCCGTGAAGCCCAAGCCGAGCAGACCGCTCGGCTCGTTTCCCGTTGCGCGCGTGTCCTTCCCGAAGATCGGGTGGACAAAAGGAACGCGAGTTTCCATCTTATCCACACCGAAGAAGATCCGCGAAAATATCGAAATGATTTGTCAATGTCTCGAACATCCACCATCCTCCCATTGAAAAAGAAAAGAAAAGAAAATCTCTTTTAGCTTTTTCCAATCCGCGACCTTGGATTTCAAGATAAACCCATCACTCCTTACAAAATCAGAGAACATAAAGTCGGGAGCTTCCTTTTTCCGGTCTAAATTTGAGATCAATTTATGAATGCCCTTAATGAACGGATTGCCGAATTCGATAAAATTCACGACTTTATTTGAGTAATCATATCACGGTCATCCAAGGGCACGGGCGCAGTAAATCCGAGTACCATACCCAGGTCGATGATCCTCTTTCTCCTCCACTTCCTCCTCTTCTTCACTTTCTCCTTTTAGGGCCGATCGCCGGAGGCGAGATCGGCGGTGAACATTCCCGTTTTTGGGTGGGATTTTTTTTTCTTTTTTGTGTAGGAGACAACTCCGGTTGCCCCCCACCACCTAAAATCGATAACGCCAACCCCACGATACAAAATTCCCAAGATAAAATAAAGTAGAGAATTCTCGCCAGGAGAAAATGGAGGCCACGAGTTCTTTTCTTGCTTTCTTTTTCCCCCCACTCCTTTTCTTGGGGTTGGAACAGTTAGATATAGTTGGATTGGAAGCAACGCCTTTCTGGGTTGCTGCCACGTGCCCCCCGTCGCCCGGGGCAGGCAAGGCGAAGGTCGTCCAAACGTGAGGCGGAGAGGAACTGTCCTAAGATCTTCGCATCGGGAATCCATGGCCCACTTCCTCCCTTTTGCTTTCATTTCTTTTTCTTCCTAAAAAATAAGGAAAAATAAGCATTTTTATTGCGGGCGATTATTTTTTAATAAATACCGCTTACTGGTGATTTTTATTTATTTATTCATGATTACCTCTACTCGTTCGAAATTTAACATCTTAATATTGGAATCATCGATTACACATGACACGATGAGGAGAGCGACTTATTCAGCCTCGCCATCTTCCTTTGTACTGGCACTTTGAATCCATATTTACAAGGGAGAAAGATAGATCATGAGAAGATTTCACGTGATGGGTCGAAATTTAATTCTCCGTCCATAATATATGACCCACTAAAGTCACGTGTCGCTTCTTTTATGTTTTTGTGAGGACGAATATCGTAAAAACCCTTAAATTATTCCTATCATAATATAAGTACCTTAAAAAATTTCGTGTCGCCAAAATTTCCATATTCATTCGCTATTAATTTATTCCAATTCCATCCCAGGTATATTTCTCACGCTCGTAAAAGATCGGGAGATTTTTGCGACGGAAGAAAGTTTGAAATATTCGTGTCATAATTAAAGAAAAAACGAGTTTATGAACGCGTGACATATATATCATTTGTTCTAATTTCAGCACAAATATATTTCTCACGCTCGTAAACGATCGGGAGATTTTTCGGTGACTCAAGAAAAGTTGGGCATGTTTTTGTCATATATAATTTAGATGTGATCTCAATCTTTTGGTGAAAACACTTTTGACTATTTTCCCACGTTGGTGAGTCAAATTTGACGGGTCAAGATTGCGGACTCGCTCTTATTGGGCGGGGGCTCGATTTTCTGTCGGGTCGGGTCGGGAGAGGTGCGGGAATTGGCCTGCTCCGGGGCAACAGTGATTTTCTGGGCGAAAAGGGCAAAAGGCAAAGAGTAAAAGAAATCATGAGTAGATCTCGAAGAAGTGGGGAAGAAAAAGTATCCTAAACATTTTTTGCGTGGCTGAGGAATAGAGAGAGAGAGAGAGAGAGAGAGAGAGAGAGATGTTGAAATCCGGAGAAAGTTGTGGGCCAAGAGATTGACATGGGCCTCCACCATTCTCTTCACCCGTTTCCAACATTCACATGTGACTCCCCAAATTGCTCTTCCACTGGTTCATGCTTCGTGCATTTATGCATGGTTTTTTTTTTTTTTTGTGGGGGTCAAGATGTGTCCATGGTGATGGCGACTAGTTCGAAAGATGGGCGGACTCCGGTCATCGGGAAGGCCTCGAATTCGCGGCCGCTCGATTTCGTTCGAGTCGAGCGTGTAAACAAATTATGGAATTATTTGAAATTACTGTCAATTGTTTTAAAAAGTTTAACTTGTTAGGAATGTTGTTCAGTTTTTTGATATTCTGACGCTTTCTGTCGCGCTTAATCCGATCTTTTTGCCTAGTTATACTAAACATAGTTATATTCAATTGGGGAGGTAAATGGAATTTAGAAAGATATAAACTCAAAACTTTATATTCTCCTCGCCTAGCCAGGCCTTTTCTCCTTGTACAAAGCATAAAAATATTCAATTCTAGAGGCAAACGGGGTCTAAAAAGATTTCAATTCGAGTCACTTGCTACGTTACTCACACAAGATTATGTGAAACCACTGCCAACTGTCTTTAAAGATTAAGCAATTAAACAAAGAGCATGGTTTGATATTTAAGTATTCGAGCACTAGTGCATAATGGAGGATTTGCGAAGAAGATACCGCAACGTAGAAAAGATAGCTGCTGATTGAAGCCGACGAAAATGAAATGGCCGAAAATCTAATGGGCCCAGGAGAAGGACGACGAGAGGGCCCAAACGAGATGGCGAACCCAGAGCCTTAAAACGATTTAACCGTTCGTGCATTCACAGAAATTCATGACTTCGACCCCGACCCTCACCGGCCCTCCCTACCAAATCCCTAATTTTCACTCGCAAGTTCATTTAATTTTTTTGTTTTTCTACGATGCAAATGACCGCGTCGATAAATTTTTAGCCCCTCGGGATCCTAATTTCGCCGTTCAAATGGAACCCGGGTCGAAATTTGACCAAATTAATGTAACATCAAGCATTGTGATTTTCTTTTTGAAACAAGCTGGTGTTTCATGATCTTGTGGCCCGTAGTTTCAAAGACGAAAAGAAAATAATCTAAACGAGGCTGAAAAGCATAGAAGTGCCAAAGAGATGTCTGACGATCATACATGAAGTGGGAGAAATTTGATCCTATGGAATCATTAAACTTCACATAGAACTTAATATGAATTTCGTTTTTGGTCCAATTTGTGCATAACAATTGTTAGATACTTAGATTTAGATATTGCTAGGATGGGACTGCAGTGAAAGTCACAGAATATTTGTGAACCAAGTACATATCTTGTACAATGGGGTGACTACCTTAGCCTTGGGAAAAAGTGGGGCGTTCATCTGATCAACGTGAATAAGTCGCGGGCCTCACATATTAGAATATATACATATATGCTACCTAAGATTACCCGTCCAAGGCACATGTGTCATCATTGGAGAACAGTTCAGAGGTGGAGTTACATAAATAATTTTTCAATTAGCGAGAGGTTTTCAGATAAACATTGTCAACGGGCTAAATCTAAACTGGGCTCATTGATTGATGAAAACCATCGACAGACAATATTAGTTTTCTATACTTGTTGCGTGATGAACTTTTGTAAATCAAGATAACCCAAGTTACGTTTTTTCACAGCATGATTCATCGTTTGTCCGCTGAGTCAATTTGTATGATTGGGGCTATACAAAATCACAACCCCAACCAATTAAGGGCACCATTGTTGGAATTAAATGGGGAGTTCTTAGTTAAAGCAAGCCATTAGCTCACTGCGTCCTTGCCCTTTGCACCCATCGCCCGTCACTTCTATCAATCGAACTATGCGGTGAAATATTCGGATTGCAGCGACATGGGTGGCTCGCCGTTGATGGCATTGTGAGAAGTCTATTAAATTTTATCATTTAGAGGAAGGGGAAGTTGCAACCAGGTTTTCATAGATGGACCCGTGTAAGGATCACTGTAGAATATTACCCAGTAGAATGACTATCGATTAGAGAACTACTAATGAGCTAAATGGGAGAAGGTGAGTTCTTTGCCCAACGCCCCACGATGCTTGTATTGCACTGGTGCCTAGCGTGCCGGGACTTACTTGCAATGAACTCGGGTGCAGAATGTGCCGAGGAACTTGAACAAGAGAGTGCAATGGACTTAGGTTTGGTCTGGCTGGTTTTCAAGGGAAAGGAAATTGCTTAGGACACTTGCAAACTCTCAGGTTGTGTTCATCTAAATAAAGAAGAATCACAGCACTTATTCACTCCCTAAGCAAGTACACACCAACCACATAGGTAGAAGGACCTCCGAACATATAATTTACAGGCAGAACCTTCTCAGGTTTCCTGTATAAGGTCCATCCAGGTCACCCGGCAATCAGTCGGTACCCGGCCTACGCCGCGTACAACTTATCAAAAGTCCAGGAAAGAAGAAAAATCGAAGATACCGCCACTGTCACCGCTGCCCATCACGTTCTGAGCGAGGTTCTGACCGAGCTGTTGGGCGACACCCTCGACCAAACCTCGCTGGGCCGCCGCCGCAGCCCCAGAAAAGGCTCCGAACCCGGTGGCCGATGGCCTCATAATGGGTTGAGCTTGATGTTGAGAACTCCCTATATTCATACCATTGGGGTCATATATAGCTCCCTGCATGTTTCTTTGCCCAAAAACCGCGCGAGTTTGATATTGTCGCTGATGATTAAATCCTGAAGGAACGGAAAGCGGCGGCACGGCCCCAGTGTATGATGCCTGTTGAAGTGCTGGTGCCACCTGAACAGGCCCAGCCCTCGCGACGACGGCACATTCTAAATGCACGTCAAAATTACAGTGACTGCAGCGATACAGCCAGTGATTACCCCCTGTGGCACGACAAACATCGCAGTTAAACCCTCCTGTCTCGTAGGGACGTTTGAAAGCAAGATTGAGCTCGTGACAGTGAGACTGCTCGCGGATTCGCAAGGGCTTTGAAGCGCAGACTATGTGGAGATCGAAGCTGCACTCGGCACAGTGGTAGCTGAACCCACTACCTTGTCGGTCGCACCCATCGCAGTTGAACCAGCCGCAGGCATAGGCAGGGGCGGTCAGGAGCTTGAGAGGGTGCTTTTCGTGGCCCGGATGGGTGATGAGGGGTGGCATATGGGCGCACGGTGCGTGGAGGGCAAAGTTGCAAGGCTCGCATGAGTAGATGTCTCCTGAGGCTCGGCAGTTGCAACCCGAGCACAGCGGATGGAGGGTGGCGGCATGCGCCGGCGAGTTCGAGAGGCCAGAGAGCTTGAGGCGGTGAGGGTGGCTTGGGTGGTGGAGGTGTGAGTCATAGCGAAGCTTAGTCATCTCCCTCTCGCGCAGATGAAAATTGATTCTAATGGATCCAAGGCGGAGGAGAGCGGGAGGGGAAGATAAGATCAAGGCAGAGAGGGCGACGTTGACCTGCTGGGTTTTTGCCGAGTCAAACCAGGAGACGCGTAAGGCTGGACACAGAAAGCGCATTTAGGAGCGATGAAAGGGGAAACTGGCCACGGTACTGGATGTTCTTTGTTAAATGAGGCGACATTCCTTTTGTCTAGTTATCAAAACCCATGAATAAGTCGGCAAGCTCATTTAATTCATCAATTAATCTCATAATACCATTTGATAAATAGGATTGAGTACTTCGACTTAAAAAAAAAAGAAGGATTCAGTACTCTCATTTGTAGGAAATAGAGCATTCCCCATTTAATAACTTACGATGTCCTACTATGACGACTAAATGCATGCGTGCGATGCTTCTTTCAGGCCGAAGTCGCCGATCTCTAATTGGCTTCTATTCCTTTGGTCGTGCCAAGGACGCTAGCAGTTCGCACACGGTGAATATAAGTACGCACAATGCAGTACCTTGAATCTCGTTTTATCTGTTGGTAATAAGCAGGCCTTGCGTTTTCCTTCAGAAACTGCTGCAATCACACTAATGGAAAACTCAAATAAAAGAAGGGCGACAAAGAAGAAACGAAAGGAGTCCATGAGGTAAATTGGACCCAAAGAGATAAGAGTTCCAACTTTTGCACGCTAAGACATCCAAAATCCAGTTCTACAGCACTCGTATTTGACTTGAGAAGGAAGTTGCGGTCAAGAATTGCAAAGATTCACATTTCACACCATCAAAACCCATTAATATACTACAAACTCCATATAGACATGCCTCACCGAGTAAGCAAGGCAACGATCTTCACGGTATGACGCCAACGTCCTTGAAGTATTCATGCTCAAGAGCACTCTTTGCAGTAATTCTTCTTCTAGGATCCATGCAGAGCATTTTCTGGAATCCAGCAATTGCGTCAGTAATGAGAATGCGGGATTGGCAATTTAATATCACTTCATTAATTTTATTCCATTGGTTCGGGCCAACAGAGGAGACATGATCTCCACCCTCGTCTATGATTTTCAGTAGAGGATGGTCCGTTACCAGATTTTACAGGTTCACTGATATAAAAATAGCAAAACACAAGATAAAGTCAACAGTGTAAAGACCCAGGATAAGTGCAGAAACAGGACTCGACATTTTGGTCATAGGTGAATTGGGAATTTAATATTTATATTGGTTAATCGAGAACTTGAGGCTTTAAAGAAGGCCCGATCGAGTCCTGCTTCTACATTTTTCCCGCCATTTAATTATATTAGAGGTTTAAGTCCCTTCTGGCTTGGGCGGATTTCTAGCAACTCGATTTCCTCCAAATAAAAAACTTGTAAATTTGATCATTCAAGTGTGAAATTTGCCTAGGGGAGATCAAGTACTAAAGAACTGCTTTACTTCCTATTCCTGGTGGGGATCATTAAAAAGCTCCAGAACAAATGCATGAATTTTTTCAACTTACAGAAAGAAGATCGACTCCAGCTGGATCAAGATTCGGCGCAACAGTTTTAAGGTCCTGCAAAATAAAGTGCACGATGTTAATTTTTCAAATAACAGTGGATAGCTCATAATCTCACCTAAAAAAAGCAGAGGAGACCAGCTACCTGTGGAGTCCACTTAGGGAAGGTAGATTTAAAATCAGGCAAAGAAGTCACTCCAGGCCATGAATCTTCATTTGGCGTGCCCATTATTCTTCAACCAAGAAAAAAATAAAAGTAAAAAAAGCAGCACCTACTAATGGACTTAACAATCTATGTAATGTTCCAGTCTATGGGCAAAAGGGGCAAGGAAAAAGCGTTACGTCGGCATTTCTTAACAACTAGCTTGATCTTCCCACTTTCAAGTCATTAAGAGTCTGCAGGTTGGAAAATGTAGAACTAGAATGCAGACAGCAGTAGTAATGCATTCTATGATTCCTCAAGATTAAGTATTGCAGCATTAATAAAGTGATACCTTACCTTTACAAGAGGAGATACTTAGGGCGTTCTAGACCATGACCGAGGTGTCAGAATCTAAAATAATTATACACTGACGCAAGCTAGAAGAAAGCTAACTAGGAAAAGCTAAACTTTAGTATGACTGGTTTACGATGTATTAACCTTTTGGATAGATCATTGAAAATAATTGAAATACGCAAATTCTAAATAGCTCAATCAATCTCCGATCTATTTCATGACAAAAACATGTGCAGAACTATTTTAAGGTGCATTGTAAAAGCATGCTCTTCAGATGCGTAAATATCAAATGCCCATTGTCTACCTTTCCAAATAATTTCTACGCAAAATAACTACTCCAAAGCAGTTGCAGATAGAGCACAACTTGACAAACCGGAGGATCCGATTAGAAAGAAACGGCTAGACAAAAAGATTCTTGAGACTTAGATAAGACTGTACCACCTGAAAATCTTAAACAATTCATCAATCTCAGAGTCCCCAGGAAATAGTGGCCGCCGGTTCACCATCTCTGCAAATATACAACCCACAGACCACACGTCAACGGGTGTTGAGTAATGGCGGGATCCAAGGAGTATCTCAGGAGCTCTATACCATAAAGTCACCACCTACAGAGAATCATAACAAAAGTGAAGTAAACATAGACCATGAACACAATGCAGCCATTTAAAGAAGCTCGCTCCATTGTGTGGGGGCTAACTATCAATCTGATGGCGCAAAGAAGCATAGAAGAAAAGTAAAGAAAGTCGACATGAAAGAAATTCCTACAGAAAATAAGTGGAGACTTATTCATGAAGATGGTCAGGCTACAGAAAATAACCTCAGTTTGCTGTGAATGTCCTACCAAGGTACCACAGATTTTAAAGGTTATATATTCATGGGACTATATTATTGATGCGAGTATAAAAATCCATAAGACTGAATTTCTTGTTTTGACCAAGCATTATGTTCTCCTAAACCATCTGCAAGTTGTTCACAGGAATGAGACTATGTGGAGACTAATCAGAAATTAGGACTCCCCAGAACAAACTTCGAAGAAATTTCTAGCCCAACAAGAGTATGGACAAAAGAATATTAGAAAAATTACTACTCGCAAATTCTCTCTTGGCTGTGCAAGAAGAGACAAAGTATGAATATCTTCAATGCTCCATGATGTGAGACATTGCATCACACTGTTCATGCAGTGTCCTGAACTTGTGACTGAATCATGGCAAAAAAGCAACTTAAATACCTCATGGGTAAATGTCCTAACAGGAATACCAAAAGCCCTGGCCAGCCCAAAGTCAGCTAGCTTCAATGAATTAGTTCGACGATCTAGCAGCAAATTCTGGGGCTTCAAATCTCGATGTAAAACTCTATGAGAATGGCAATAGGAAATGCCACGCAGGATTTGATAAAGGAACATCTGCAGGGAGAACAAGAATTCAATCCAATCTACACAAACAGGAGTAATGAATAGAGCCTAGACTAACGACAAAAGCAAATGCTTAAGAAGAGCTCAAAGATCCAGTAGTCATCTGCCTCATCCAAAGAGGACTGGGAATTGACTGCAAATGTTATCAGTATTGGATCGCTCACATCAAGCTTTAGTAAGTCTATTTGGCACTTATACCCTCATTTTTGCCCATTACACCCATGTGAATTTAACACTGTAGATGAATTATAAAATATAGAGCCAAAGCAAGAAGAATAAAAGAAGCAAGAACATAAGTCTTCATAGATATTTATCCACCAATTTGGTGGGATATTTTCATCTCTTACTAACCCGAGGTTCAATCTGAAAGGACAGTCCAATCATCCTAACGAGAATACGTTTTCTGGAAAGCCTCAGTGAAATCACACTAAAGCATGGTATCATAGGAATGGACTTCCACCATACAGAAGATAGCACACCCAAACAGAAAGAACCAAGACGAGTTACAGCAATATTGTTCTGTAATTTAAAACTCAAATAAGGTCATGACACCATCGTGAAAATTACATAAAGCATAAACCACCACAAGGGAAAGAGAACTCACTCACTTTTATTGTGTGGGTGTCCTTAGAAAATTCTGGACATGAATCCATGTGCTTTTTCAAATCCAAGTCCAAGTACTCAAAAACTAGATATAGACGCCTCTCACTGTGCACTACATCCTGCAACCTGCAACTCATAAGTGTATGAGCTATATTATGATTAAACCACAACAAAGACATCTCAAACCAGAACTTGCATATTACTTAAAATGAACTAATTCTTTTTTTTTTCTTCATGTATAAGCAGTGCTCAGTCTCCTTTTTCTACAAAATATAGAACTACATAAAAGCGACCCAGTGAATCAATTTATGGGTATGGACAGCATCATGCACCCCACAAGAAACATTTTGAAGCATCCGAATTGCATGAATTTTCCATGTCAGACATCTTAGACAGGATAATGTGAATTATATCATCAGAGGATGGAGAGCTGATACATGCTCAGTCCAATGAAATCCTCTTTCTTGGCCTGATTTCTACTGTAAGAAATTTCCTTAAAACCAAGGAGAAGTTGTAAGAGACAGTGCTAGAAAAGGGAACATATTATAGAATGATATAAAATAGCCAAAAAAGGCTAGTTAAAGAGTTTCAAGTCACATCGCCAAATACTCCTAGAAGAGAGCACATCTCCCACAGATTTGCTTTTTTTTTTATTATTATTGTTTTAACATCACCTTTTGCCAGTTGTATGCATTGACCTATTTAAGAGAAGGGAATTTGGAAATATACTCGCCTCCCGAGTTTACCAGAAAGCTAATAGCCACCATGAGCACCTTAAGACCAAGTGACAACCTGCTGAAATGAGATGCAGTAAGCACTCACATAGATGAATTTTGTCCCTATACCCTACGGCTCCCATGAGCCCTGGAAGGATGGCCCACCCACCAATGATCCAAAAATAAGACCAGATATTGGAATTAGAGATACGATTAATGGAGTACTACTAAAAGGCCGCCACACTCAATGGTGAAACAAAGATATGGATTTCATCTCATTTTCCTTGATACTGCTTGCATGTGGAATTGTACTTTTGATGCAAATATATCCGTATGCTTATTTGGCTTTCAGCCACTGGAACTGTTTGATAAACAAGATGTGTGAATCTGTTGAAAAGGTGGCTACAGGATCTACAGTTCCTGGCTAATAAAGCATATAGGTAAGAGCTCAAGGCAAAAGAATATGTTAAAGGAGCTATAGCTGCAGAACTTAATGAGGTCGATATAAGAAGAACCTCAACTATGCAACTTCCTACAGATGCTGAACCTCAGAATATAATGGTAAGGATAATCTTCAAATATCAAATACATTCACAATTTGATAAAGAAAAAAAAATGTAAGAACGGCATATCTCCCCCCTACTGCTTGAAAAAACGATGAATAAATATGGTCACTTATAGAAGAGAACATGTAGGAGAACGAAACATACTTGACAATGTTTCCGTGCTGCATCTCTTTCAAGAGGGAGATTTCTCTTATTGCAGTACTCGGCACTCCTTCATCTTCCTGTTCTAAACGGATTTTCTTCAGAGCAATCGTCTTATTGGTGGAGCGATCAATAGCCTTATAGACCACGCCATAAGTTCCTTCCCCAATCTTCTCGATCTTCTCATACTGCCGAACAAAAAATCCATGGAGATGCAACATCCATAACTATAAAACCAATTATTGAGAATAAAATAGCTATAAAAGCAGGAGGAACGGCATCGGATAGATAAAATTGGAAGAATCAAACAAGATGAAGCATGCATACCTGATCCATTTAAGTCCAGTTCAAAGACCTCGCAATGCAACAGCTACCTAATGATAGCATACAAACAAACTTAGAAACAATAATCTAAAATCAGCTCTAAGCAGAGTCTTATGCACCAGCATTACTCATAGAAGCCACGTACGTCGCCCTCCTCTCAATATTTACAAATGTAGTGCTTCTGATTAACCTCTTCCTCTCATCGCACTACAGTATCAAACAGCAATCTACGATCACAAGACCTCGAGAAAGTCAATGGAATACTAGTCCAACGACTCATAAACAAGTTCCACAGGAAAATCAGCCAAACTAAAGCAAAGAAACAACGCGACGCTTTCGCTGCCTGCCTAAAGTAGGAAGGTAGATCGGATCTCGAGCAAGAGACAATCCGGCTGAGGGATCGATCGGAGCGCTTCCGTATCGGAACGTCTCGGCCACGAACCGGAGTCCGAAAGCATCACTCGGCGCACTGTGGAACGGCATTTCCGTCGTCCGTGGGAAGAGGAAAAAGCGACGGCGAGAATGACTCGATGAAGCAGAGGACAAGAAACGTATCGCCATGAAAGGCGAAGCGGCGAGGTTTTCTTCGGGAGGAGTACCTGAAGGCAGTAATGGCGGAGGGTTGCCGCCGCCGCCGCCGCCGCTGCCTTGCTGGAGTTGGCGTTAGTGAGTGGTGAATTGGACTCGCTTGCTTTTGCTTCTGTTTTTGGGTGCTTTTGCTGTTCTTCGCCTTCTTTTTATTCGGGAGCCCCGCAAGTCAGAGAGAGAGAGAGAGAGAGAGAGAGAGAGAGAGAGAGAGTGGTGATGTGGTAATTATGAGGTGGACTATGGTCAACGCTCGTTCTACTGCCGCTATATTTTTTTTAACTGATTTCCAACTCCCGATGGCCAGTGGAGTGATGACACGTAAGAGCAACATGAAATTAAGGATCCGGATCCTCTGCTCTGGGGTGTTCCCCAGAGCAGATCTGATCTACCCTTCACAGCCGTCCGATCACGATCGGACGGCTGTGTTTTTTTCTAAAAATAAAGCAAAAAATAAAAGAAAAAGGTGGGACCCACACCCATTAAAGGTGGGGCCCCACCACCTGCAATCTTGCAGCCGTCCGATCAACGATCGGACGGCCACAAGAGGCAGATCAGATCTGCTCTGGGGAACACCCCAGAGCAGAGGATCCATTTCCTGAAATTAATAGGTTTCACCTTATTCATTAGGGGGTTTAATATCCTAAAATACTCCAACTTTATATGCAGTCTTAATTCTATCATACATTACTTTTTTTTTTCCCAATAAGAACTCTTAACTCTAACTCCGGCTCTGATTTTACCGCAATTTTTTTCATCTCATAAAAAATCCATATTTTTAGGTCCAAACACAATTCTATCCTAAACTTTTTACATGAGTCGTTAATCAACAACACTCACTAACCTTCCATCCAAAGTTATGGAAAATTCTCGAGCTGTTCAAGTGTCTCGAGCTGAATTCTCGAGCGTGAGCTTTTTGACCATATGAGATAGAAGACTCCCGAGTACAAAAGATTAAAGGCAGAGCGCAAAATGGAAAATTCTTGAGGAAGATGTAAGGAAAAATATTTTCAGAGTAAGAGCAATAAAAAAAAAACAATTAACCTTGGTTACTCTAATTTTTAGCACAATCTCAAATTTAATAAGACGTCGCTCGAGCTAACAGTGGAAATTCATCTCGAAGGACAATTTTTATATGAAATCTGGTAAAAAAAAATTAGAGCAGTATTGTCGAAATGTCCCATTACTAAGGACGACTTTAGGTTGAGGGTTAATGGAGGTGAATATTAAACTCAAATAAAAGCTTATGATTTTCCATTAAAAAAAGTTAATGGCAGAATTGAGACTTGGATATAAATTTGGTGATTTTTCAAGGGACGAATAACAGTTTATAATAGAATTAAAGCCAGATAAAAAAAGTTTTTGGTTTTTGAGAGACGAAATATATGATCTTTTTGGGGGTATTACGCCATTCATTAGGACGACAATGACTTCAAAATTATCGCACCAATAAAAATCGATTTTAGCAAAATAGACCGACCGTAATTATTTTCTCGCATTAACTCTTTTGTTTCGGCTGCGCCTCGTAAGTGGTCTTCCTGGACGGGAAAGTAAGAATTAGATCTCAAGTGTGGTCTAACTCACGACCGAAGACGATTCAAATTCAATCTCGTCTTGGCATTTTGCGGGGACAACGCAGCAATTATCTCGCCGTCGAATGACTCCAAAAAAAAAAAGGTCCATTGATGCCTTAGAAGCGTCGTTTAATGGTCCGTTTGTTTTGTTGAAAATATTATTCTGAAAAATATTTTCTCGAAATTGTGGTGTTCGGGGTGAGGAAAATAACTCGCCAAGGAAAATGTTTTATAATCAATGAAAAGTTTTCTTCTAAAACTCATGAAATTATTTTCCTTTCCAAAAAAGAAAAACGAAAACACTTTCCGAAAGTCAACAGATCATTGATGTTGGCCAAACTACAAATAAATCCGCCGTCGATTGGGGCGGCAGCGGCAGTCCATTCGGCTGTCAGGTGGCGACGGGAGTCCATGAACAAGAAAAAAAATGGAAAAAATAAAAATTTGTGAATTTATTTTTAAGTTTCAAACGATCACCAGAAAATATCGTCATTTTCCTAGAAAATGACTTTCTGTAAAATATTTTTTGAAAATACTTTATTTTCAGCGAAATGAACGGAGCCTTAATTTCAATATTTTCCTTTTATATTTCATTGCGCTAACGAACGTAAAAAAGAAAGACACGACACGTGGGCAGGGAAGTGGGAGTTATGACGTCATGATGAGATCCGTGATTTTTTCAATCTTTGCTCTTCAAGGGGGACAATCGCTCTTCAATGGACCCGGATCCCTTGACGTGGGCTCCCACGTCTGGGAATCCGGACCATCAAATCCCCTCCCCCTTGTACTAGGGGGGATTTGATGGTACTCACACCCTTCGTCGTCGTCGTCGTCTTCGTCCCATGTGATCCCCCGTTCGTACCCGCCCGTACCGCGAGTCACGTTCGCGTCCCGCGTTGCCGTAGCTGGTCGAGATTCAATGGGAGCGCATCAATGTCTTTGATCTGCTGGAATTGGATGTTTCTTTGATGGGAGATTGGATGCACGAGATACATTTTGGTGATTGTTCAAGATTAACCGAAGAATCACTTCTCGATGCCATAATCCTGCAGAAATTCGTGGTTTCCTGCTGGGAACCCTGGCTTAGCGAGTGTAAAGAAAAGAATGATTACGACGATATGCTTATTGTAGAATGTCCGATTGATGGAATATCTGATAAGATCGTTGATTACCACACTGTGACGATACACTTGATTCCAAAGACATGAATCGCGACCGGTTGACTCAAAGCATGCTTAAAAATTAATAATCGAGATAATGAGAGTCGATCTAAGGATAATCCTTTTTGCAATTGAAGACTCGGTCAACGTTACAAATCAACTTTAGGTTGCATTTGTTTTGGAAAAGAAACTCCACGATGAAGAAAGATATTTTGGCTAATTTTCATTTATTTTGTGATTCGCGACAAAAAATATTTTTATAGTGTTCTGATCTCATCTGAAAAATGATTTTCAATTTATGACTTTATCTTGAATAAGTTCTTTTTTCTTATTTGTAAATATTCTTTTATTTTTATCTCTTCCTTCCCCTTTGTTAGTTGCTAGGTCTTGGCGATGGCTGGTTATTGATCAGAAGCGCGGGCTAATGAGCTTAAGTCTCACTATATTAGCGAGGCATTGGCCTTGCCGGATTGGCAAGCTAAACTCTTGTTTGTGGCCAGCGGGCGGCCATTATCATGGCCCGCCGTTACCAACTGGTAAGGGGAGAAAGGTAAAAAAGAAAATAAAATATACTTAAAAATTGAAGATGAGCAATTCCGAAAAGTATTTTTTTTCTTTAGATATAAAGAATCCATTGTTCACATATTATGCATGAATGTTTTCGTTAATTGGAAAGTATTTTCAATTAAAAAATCATTTTAAATTAACCAAACATGTGAAAATCTCTTTTTTTCTTTTTCGGAAATCACTTTTTCCTAGACAAACACACCCTTTAGAGAAATTTGCAAATCAAGATAGTTGAGGATATTCTTGGGAGAAAATCATAAAGTATATAGCGGGATAGCTCGTTAAAGATGGAGGAAGAATAAAAGAGAATTAACTAAGCAAGACAAGGTTGATAAGCAAACAAGGTTGAGCAAGACATCCACTAAGCAAGCAAGACATAAAGCTCTAAGGTTTGGTGTATTTAAGAGCACCGATATATTGTTATTTTCACAGCACATATACTCGTCGTCCATTTTTTTTTCTATTTAATTAAGAATGATTTTCTAAAATCTAATTAATTTTTTTTTTCTAGGGATGATTAGTTCCTTCAGCGGGGGTGAAAAACCAAGATCCGTTATGGAGTACAAAATGAATTTTCTTTACTTTTCCATCGAGGGTGGACTTAGATTCGCCCTTAAGAAACAATGATCAATACATCGATAAGACACAAGTCACAATGGTCTCCGGACTGACTATCCGATCTCACTAGTGAATAGAGAGTTGGGTCTATACTAAATCTCACATGAATTGCCCCGCTTGGCCTGTTGAGGAGGCGTTTGCTTTCGAAATCGCGCATCAATTAATATAACTTAGCCACGATCCTCCACCCCCGCAAGTGCGATCGTGCGCTTGGCTTGGGCATTCACGAAAGGAAGGAGAGAAGGGGAAACCCTTTCGTCCTTGCGGATAAACTATTGAATAGTATTATAATGCCGCGTCATCAGTTGACGTGACACATATTTTTCACTTCGACCATTTATAAATTTACACGTGGTGCCGCAAAAGTTGTCCCGCAATATTTCATAAGATTTTACTTTCTTTTATTTTACGGTACCACTTATAAGTGAGAAAATGCGCTCCACGTCAGCTGATGACGTGACGTTATGATATTACTGAATATTTTTTCATCCTAGTGAGAAAATGCGTACCACTCCAAATGTGTCGCACGTTATCACGAGAGGGGCGGGGCGGGACGGCGGGCCCCACCCCAGGGCGGGCGATGGAAATGAGTTTGGCCGACCTCACGCGAATAGCCGACGGGAGTAATTGCCCCCGCTCTGCTTCGACTCGCCCAGCCAAATCGACCAGCGCCAGAACATTAAATTCCACGAGAAGCTCCGTCGCCAGAAGCGCTAGCGATCCAAAACCCGAAAGTTCGAAATTCGGGCCGCCTCCCGTCCCTGGAAATTTCCAAATTCCGCGGGGCCGCCGGGTATTTGCACGGCCACGAGCACGGCGTGCTGGCCACCGGGGAATATCCTGGTGACTTTACCCAATCACGAGAGAGAAATGATCTTTCTCATCGGACAAATAATTCTACGACCCTGAATTATTGAGTTGGACCGCACGCGTCGCTCGTCTAATGGTAAATGTGTAGGGTTTTTTTTTTGACGAATTGATGATGAACAAAAGAAAAAGAAATCAATTGTGCATCGTAAAATGATTATAAAATGTCTAACTGGGTCCAAGAAAAGAAGAAGAATAAAACTCCTCCGTGTATATACAATGTAGACATGGAGTCCGGTGGTCGTGACATGTTGAAACCCGAAATCTAGTCGACTGGAAAGAGGTTTCTAGTCTTTTCTAGTTGAGTTCGTTTTGATTCAGATAGCGATTAAATTAACGGAGCATTTGGTGGTTCGGTTGAAGTTTGTGTCATGAATTCGAAGTGGCCTGACCCGAAAGGACATGCGACAGTCCTGATAGTAATGAATAAGCAAAGTTGCCCTGTCGTTTTGGAGTGCAATTTCGTTCGATTGAAGTAGACGGTACGATTGATATGCATTTATGAGAATTCGTCAATGGTCAGAATAGATAGATTCTCCATCCCATGCTATTAACCTGAAAAGGGAAAGATCTGAACCGGGCCTCGAACGAGCCCACGTGTTTCTCGGGCTTTGGTCGTAGGCCCAAAACAGTTTCAAAATGCTGCCAAAGCCCATGGGGGCTAATCCACACGAGCTGCTACCGTAAAGGCCTCCTCTCCTGTTTCTTTAGCAATGGGCCATCGGATTCGGGCTGAGCTCCTTGGATTCCCGTCGGAAATTGCTCGGAGACGACGGAGCAACAGCCAGCCAGGGATTTCTCCTCCTCCTCCGCTTCTTTAATATTCAAGCCAACCTTCTCTTCCCCACCAGTCGATGGTTCATATGGTTCTTGTTGAGTCCATACAGCACAACTCTATCTCTGAAGAAGAACGATGGGAATGCCACTGTAGAGTTCCTCTGGCTTGAGACGAGGAGGCTTTGTAGAAACGTCCACTGTTGTCGCAATCTTACGCGGGAGCATAATCTATCTTCGCCTACTTAGACGCTCGGTGTTGTACTTACGATTGCGAATGCTGGGTTTTTGAAGCGGATATTGCGAATGTTGTCTCGTTGGGGCTACCAGAAGGTGGTTGCTGCGTCGAGGACGATGGTTCAGATAGCAATGCGGATAAGGTGTATAAAACCGTCATAGATCATTCTTGTGCATATCGTGACATGGAGAAAGCCTTGGATGAGACTGGCATTTGCTCGACCACCGCTTTAGTTTCGTTACGAGGAAAAGATAGCATATCGGTTCTTCACGCGGGCGGGGCACCGGGAAGATTACGAACACGAGCCTCAGGCTTGTAACGTTATGATTGACATATTGTCCAGTACAAAGTACAGAGCAAAGCAGTTTCGAATTGTCTGCGACCTGTTGGATTACATGAAGAGGAATGAGAAAAAGAGAGCTCCTATGGAAGTATACAGAGAAGTATTTGACCCACCTTCAGAAATTCGCTAAAAAGAAGAGGGTTAGGATGAAGACTCAGCCGGAGATAAATGCCTTTAACTGCTATTGGATTCCTTGTGCAAGTGCAGTTTGGTTAAGGATGCTGAAGAAGTGTTCGAGCGAGTGAAGCGTAAGGTTAAACCTGATTCTAGTACGTAGAATATATTGTTCTTTGGGTGGTGCAGAGTAAGAAATCCGAGCAGGGGAATGAAGATTCTGGAAGAGATGATTCAAATGGGTCTTACGCCTGATAATTTTACATACGATACTGCAATCGATGCTTTTTGTAAAGCAGGGATGGTAACTGAGGCAGCTGAGCTGTTTGAGTTTATGTGAACGAAAGGCTCCACCATGTCTTCTCCCACTGCAAAGACCTATGCTATCATGATTGCGGCTATGCTTCAGAATGATCAATTGGACGAGCGCTTTAAACTCCTGGGACACATGATAAACAGCGATTGCCTTCCTGATGTTCCTACAAGGAGTTTATTGAAGGGATGTGTATGGCTGGGAAGGTTGAGGAAGCTTATAAGTTCCTGGAAGAGATGGGAAACAAAGGTTACCCCCCCGACATCGTCACCTATAACTGCTTCTTAAGGGTTCTTTTTGACAACAAAAAGGTGGATGAATCAATTATTTACAGGAAAATGATTGAGGTCCACTGCATGCCCAGCGTGCAAACCTACAATATGTTTATCTCAATGTTCTTTCGGATGGGTGATCCTGAAGGGGCATATGAGACATGGCATGAGATGGATGAGAGGGGCCTTGCAAAGGATGCAGATACGCACTGCGTGATGATTGAAGGGCTTTTTTACTACAATATGGTGGAAGATGTGTGTTTTCTTCTTGATGTGGTCATAAAGAAAGGTTTGAAATTGCCATATCAAAAGTTTGGCTCCTTTCTGATGAGCCTATCAGTAACTGGTGATCTTCAAGCCATTCATAGACTTCCTGCATATGAGGCAGTTTTACAATCCTGCTATGGGCAGACGATTTGAACTAAATGAAAAGAGGAATAGTGTTAGGTTGAGAGGAAAGTGAGAAAATATAGATGCAGTCACCAGCCAACTCCTATGTGATCAGACCTGACTTTTTGTCAATCCGTTCCCTATCGTCTGCATGCTAATTGAGGATGTTATGCCAAAAAAATACAAGAACATTCCAAGACCTTCTCATTACAGTGTGGATAACTTAATGTATTACTGCCTATGACGTCCTTGACCTTGAGACTTTCCTGAACTTCTTTCTCATACATTGAGCAAAATTGTTTATCTTCTAATACTGCTAAGGTCTATACAAATGCTTTAAATTACAGGTGATATTTGTCATAGCTTATGACATTCTTTGCTAGAGTAGTTTATCTGATCAAAATGTAAGACAAAGATGCAGACAATGATGGCCTCAACAAGCTTTAAGTGCCCTACTCAAATCTGGTGTTTTTGTTGCCAATAAAAGAAATACGCATCATCTTTCACCATTTGCGCTCTCCTGAGAATTATCTTTAGCAATGTATATTGCCTGTAAATGTATCTTTCATCGCCTTTGTATGAAGAAATTCTTTTTAAGAGGACATGTTTCAAGAAAAAGGAAACAGGTTTAGACTTCAGAAATTGTTCTCTTGCCAGCATGATCTGCCATCCTTCAAGTGCTGGTTCTGCCTAACGACGAACCAAGGAGAGCTTTACAGCCAAAATCAAGAAGTTGATTCCAACACCAACATAGAAACAACTGACAAATCCAAATTATTTCTAATGCCAAGAACAGATCATGGAGGCTATTAAATTTGAGGTAACAAACTTTTTTCGGCTTGAAGTACTTCATTTTCTAGATCTCGCTGCTTGAGGTTGGCTGTAAATTGCTCTGCCCATAGCTCGATGAATGACAAAGAATTCAGACTGTTCTTTAGCTTAATAACAGTAGTCCTTATAGGTCCATTTATAGCTGGTTGAACTTGACGTGGTGACAGATGCTTTTCAGGTGATATCATAGGATGTGTTTTTTTTTTTTCCGTTCATTTCCATGCCTGCATATTCTGGAATTTCCTAGTTTTCAGTTCAATTGAACATTTAAGTGGTGTCTCTGCATATATGATCCATATAACACATCTGCACTTTCATGAACATAAGATTCGGTTGTGCTTGTTTAGTTCAAATGTTGTCTGAAGTACCTAATATGAAAATCCATTATGTATAACACCACAGTTGTTGCTATAAAATGTTACCGATCACTGTTCTATGACTCTTACTCTACAATCCATTGTCTATTTGTCTGTTTATTCTCCCACTTAACATGTGTTGAGTTTGACATATCTTTTTATCTATTTTAATAGCAGGGTTGCATTTCTGTAAAGTTTCTAATTTTTGGAACTGATAGTACTGACAAGATAAGGATTAAGGCGGAACTTGCTAGAGATGCAAAGATGAAAAGTGATATGACTAGTTGCTACTGCAGTTTCAACCCCTGTACAACAAATGTAGTTTACATTATAACTTGGCATTTGCTGTTGTTAGGTGTTAGGTATGGCCATCCAGTGCTCTGCTGCTTCGTTCTTAGGAATGAGATCCATCACATCCAATTTAAGCCACCTGGTTGGGATGGCTTTGATTTTTTCCCAATTACCTGATTGTTGAATGAGCAATGTCATAGTATATTTGATTTGTCCACCTAGAGGGAGGCCTTTGGATGGCTAATAAAATGTATTTTACAGCGCACCGACAAGAGTATATTTAAATGGAGACTGGAATTGGTGGACAAAATGCTTCCCCACTTATAGGGTTAGGCATGGCAGAGATAATAGGCCGGGAAGGGCATGAGGAATATTTAGTGCTGTAGTTTTAATTCCAAACTTTTAAAGTTATAGGAACGGAACTTTCTTCTTGGCGCTTGCATCATGTGCTATCTTACTAAACAGGAAGGATCATGTTTGATCTGACTCTATTACTATTATATCACTTTTGAGGTTCCTTTGCCACAAGATATTCTTGAATACTCTAATTTTCTTCTTTTATTATCTTCAATCAACTGAGTGCTCTAAATCATGTTGATAAGATCATGAGTCTCCCCCACTGTGTATGATGAACTTCAGTTGCATATTGCAGAAGATGTTACAAAATTCTCTCGCTGTAAGACTGTTAACATGTCATAGTATTTGTGTGGTTAAGTCATCTATGGAATGTTACAATTATACAACAAAATATGATGTATATGCAGGAAAAGGCTCTCAATATGGTTCCCTAGATTTCCTTTAGGCAATTTATGGAGGTATGTGATGCGTATGGCCTCTAACATGCTATAAGAAAGTCGAGTTTCCAGATCAAGCATTCCCATTCAAGCATGGTCAAGTTGCCTGGTTTCTCTGACCTCCAATCTGAACTCTTTTTTACATATTTCTCCATGGAAATCTGAAATAATCTTTAAAAAATGCACCAGTCTAAGACATATTTGTGATTGAAGGAATAGAATCAACTTTCTAGCACAAACTACGGTATTCTCATAGCTCTCAGTTTTTAGTTCCAATTGCCTATCTGGAATTTGGATAACATCATACTTTGCTCAGCTGCTTTCTATCTTTACAGCTGTGCATCAATTTCCATTTTGACATTCCATTCTTCCCAGAAACTGTCAAATCTCATCTAGGCACTTTGAGAATCACATGCAAGAAGACAAAAGCCACTGGAGCATAGGTTTTATTGCTTCTTATACTCGGTGGATCTTGATAGTATAGGTGAATTCTTATTGTTGTTATTATTTTTTAATGCACAAGAGTGTCACTAGTTTGAGCCTTGGATCCTATTAAGAACGGTTATTATGAATTAATGTAGATATAAGCTGCGACATGGAGAAATTGAACCTCCGTGGTCTCTAAATCATGGTTCAACATGTAGATAAGTTGAAAATGTCATCCTCTATATCTTGACGGGGTGCTGTGAGCATTTGCCTCTGTATTCTATTTGAAGCATAATTGATATTTGACCGATCAATATCACATCTTGAGATTGCGCGTAACTTTAAGGGTGACGGTATTTCTTCATTTACACGCAGACGTGGTGTAATCATTTTCAGCCTTGTGGAGTACACCATGGCAATGACGAATGCAGAAGTTGGAAATTTGCATTTGGATGCTCGATGGCGTTTGTCGCTTTCTTGGACTTTTATTCTGTGGATGCTGCCGACTCTTGGAGTAATATTGAAGATTCCGGACGCACTCTTTTCCACATGATGCTACTCAAGAGGTTTGTTATAAAGATACGCTCCTTTATTTGTCGAATATGAAACAAATAAATGTTGTAATCATCTTGGACTTGTGAAAAAGAAAAAGGTCTCGATCCACACTTGAGCCGAAAGAAATGGTCGTTTAGTGCACCTGTTCTTCGTGCTATTGATAAAAGTTCCTATTCGGAAAGGATTTCTTCAACTAATATCTCCAATTTTATAGTGGGTGCTCCATTGTCAAGGGCTCCTCATTGGCTGTAGACATTCCTCTTTTGAAAATCTCACAATCAAAAGCACTGCTTAGGCCTTTTGCAGCAAACATTCTGCTAGATTCTCTTGCCCCCATTAGAAGCAAGCCTTAAGATTAAAGAAAAAATAGTTGCAATCAGAAAGAAGGAAAATTTCTGTTGAATTTAGAGGTCATACAGTGAAAGACACCGAGTTTCTATCGTATAGATACGGAAGAAGGTGTCATATTCCATCAGAATCTGTATATTATTCCATTTAAAGTGATGGCTAATAATGACTTCATGATATCCTTATCTGCCACCTAATACCCATAGTCTCAAAAGTAATTTGCACTCAAATTCATATTTGCCTTTTATCTAATTTCTTTGACTGGATTTCTATTACAGGTCTCAGAATCTGAGCTGCAGATACTTGAAAACAATGGTAAAACACTTTCTAAGAGATTAATATTGCTATGCTAAGCACGCAAAAGGATAAGTAGCATTGATTTGCATACAAAAGAAGAAAAGACTTCCTTTTTTTTCTTATAGGTAGAAGAAAAGACTTTGAAGAGATGCTAGTCTTTTTTTTTTTTTGGGGGGGGGGGGTGGGGTTTGGGAGAGAGAGAGAGAGAGAGAGAGAGAGAGAGAGAGAGAGAGAGAGAGAGAGAGAGAGAGAGAGAGAGAGATGTTAGCGATAGATAGTTGTGAGTTGGTTATCATGTGGATAGAAACCCAATGACAATGCTATTTCTTTGGAATCTGAATGGTTTATAAGTTAGCTTTCGGCTGCCCACAGTTGAGAAGTTGTGATTTCTTCTGGAATTGGAAACCCTTGATTCTAAATAAATCATAGGGGTCGTAATCAGCCAGTATGAATTGAACGAAGAAAGGGAAGGTTTTAATCAGGTACTTGCCCCTGCTTAAAGCAGAAAATAGTCTTCCTTAGAGGAACGATCTTCCATGGGTATGTAAAACTCATTCCTCTCAAACGGTCAATTATGGTGGTGCTACAGTCAAAGTGATTACTTCAGTTCAGGTTTTCCTCTTAAGTTAGATGTCCATAACAACATTCCTTTGAGAAACCCCTCTGCCAAAAAGATATCTGACGTCGTACCTGTTAATTATGATTCTTATTGACTAACGCAGAGACAGATGGCCAATATCTGCTCCAAGGAAGCTCTTTGGTGACCAAATATATCAGCTCGGGAACAAATACGGAGCGTCGAATACTTCTGAAAGAAGCTGTCCAGACTGTATGCATGGTTTGAATTAATTCAAGATAATTACCATCTTTGTCCACAATTTATGGATGCTGTGTTGTTGTGGTGTTGTTAAGCATGCAGGTGGATCAAACATGATCTTGAAGCTCCTGCGAGAATTAAAGCCTTTCCTGCTATATCAGTAAAACTAAATGCGGCTGAAGGGAAGCGCATGAAGCACAACAAAAAAGAAAGTAGGTGAAACTGGTGAACAGTTAGGACTTGAAGAAGAAATTCAAGGATGAAACCAGTGCCTAGCCTCTCAGTTTACTCATTCTATTACTTTCAGAAGTTAAGTATTTCGCTTGCGCAGCCCAGCACCGTTCATGAATTCATCTTCACAGTTGAAGAATTTGGAGAGAGAGAGAGAGAGAGAGAGAGAGAGAGAGAGAGGCGTGTTGAACAGTTAAAAAGCGGTTGAATTGCCAAGTTGTTCACGGTTGAAGAAACGGATTGAGTTCAGTAGCGACGGTGACCGATGCTGCGGGCAATTTTGGTGCCTTTAAATTTAGACATATGTTGGGTGAAAAATGGGGGACGGATACGTCGAACCCATTAAACAAACTGTTTCTCCAACTTTGAGAGTGTTAGGCCAACGGTCAAAGGAAGAGACTCCTGTCCCCCTTTTCATTTCTTTATCCCATGCCAAGACATAGACAACTTCTCATCGTTGGGTGTGCATTAATTTAGTATTCGGACATTCCCTCTCTGTTTTTTCTACTTCTCTTTCCATCTCGATATTCGTATTATATTGTTTCTGAGGAGGTGCGTGGGTGAGACTTTTCCCGTCTTCTTGATGTTCTGCTCTGTTTTGAACCTGAGCAGTAGGTTTACCACTCGGCGAAAGTAGTAATCGCTTTTGAATCGGGTAACAACTCATATCAGGTGACGTTTGTTTCGTTGAAAACTTCATGATAAATAAAAATATTTTCAGTCAAAGTTGTCTTCAAGGAAAGTTATTATTTTGATATGTTTAGTGATTAAGGAAAAATGATGTTTTGTTTTGTTAGAAGGAGAAGTCGTATTCTTTCAATCTAAGTTTATCATTTTCAATTCACGAAAAATGTTTCTCATGAATTGATCAGTTCTTTATTATCCAAATATCATTAATTTGAAAAATATTTCTTTGGTAACATTTTTTTTAAACAAATGAACCTTACGGTAATATAAACATTTTTCATGTCGGGTTTGTCCCATATTAGTTGTAAAAGGGGTTGTGGCTATTTAATAAGTATGAGGGACGGTCTCATCTTTGAGCTAATTTTTGGAGTGAGAGTAACTAAGGTTATCTGCCCAACTCTCACTTAGCGAGGGTTATTGATGCTGGGACCTGAGCTTGATGTGTGAGGGGAAGATTGTTGAAGGTTTTCTTACGTTGATTGTTGAACGGGTCGGTAGTTAATTTGTCAGTACGAGGGAAAGTCTCATTTTTTGAGTCAACATTTGCGAAGAGAGAGGCCTATTGGTTGAACCATCATCTTTTTTACTCATATTCAGTAGACTTCATTCGATTGCCTTCATGTATGTTAGTAACAATTATGCACTTGTTTTTCACATTGACATAGTTAAAGAAGCTGTTGCCACTTGTTAAATGGAGTCGGCATGCATTTTTTTTTTCCGTCAAGAGTCGTCATGCACTTTTTTGTTGTTCATAAAAGTCGGCATGCATTTAGTTACCGGAGAATTGCGCGATACAAATGTTACTTCTCAACTAGAACAATTGAAGGTTGAGACATGTAAAATTGACTTAGGTAAGGGAAAAGGAGAAAAAAAAAACTGAAGAGATGGGAATATAGAAGATGGAGAACCGGACTTTGAACCTCCTGATTATGATACCATATTAGAAATTGTACATATAATTGGCTACTCGAAGCTATTAGAGGACACGATGAGATACGCAATTAGGCATGAAGAGGGTGAGAAAGTCGACCCATTGATCATGCATATGGTCCATTGAGGAACCAGTTTTTTTTTTTTTTTTGCAATTAGCAAGTTCACGTAATAAAATCAAATGAAACCGCCAGCCGGAGTTTGCATTCTTGATGACTTACTGGGGCTATAACCGGTACAAACGCTCCCTTTTGGCCAGCCAAAATGCCTTTGGAACCCAATTGCTCCTCAAGTGAGGTTGACACCAAAGCCATATATGATGGTAAATGAAAATGCTGAATCATCCCCCAAACGCGCATTGACTTTAGATTTCCCAGAAATGTTCTCATGGATGTCCGAACCCTTCATCTTCAACTCTTCGATACGAAGATTTATTGGCATTGCTTTAAAATTACATAACAAAAGCAAGTCTCTGTATCTCACCAAATAACTCAAAATGACAAGATCTGTCTCATTAATCCTTGATATTCGGACCAATTGAATAAATTATTACTTCCCTGGTACTATAATATCTGTTATTTGTTGCACAACACAGCAGGTTCATATGAGACTCCCGTGTTTGACTAAGAGCGCGCTAGTTTCTCTTCCTGTCTACGAGCCTCCACGTGCAGTTCCGAGGTTCCAAGCAAAATGGTGAGTTAGGTCTGAAAGGTGATCAAAAACCTGAAAACCCCTGCTTTACCATCAAGCCCGCATAAAATCTAACAAGAATATACCAACCACCTCTTTTATCAACTCGCGACGACCCCAAGAAAACATAAATTTGCAAGAGGAGGCAGCAGGGATTTATTCGATCGACACGATGTTCTTCGAGTCCAGCATTTATATGTTCAATTGCAATGTAACAGTCAGCAATTATGCAATGGGGAAAAAGGCAAAAGCATCGACATTGATTAGATGCGGACGTGCGTGCTAACCAAGAATTAATTATTGGGGGAGTGAGGACGACCCATTTTAACTAAACCCCCCCGCCCGCCTTCCTTTTCACCAGTTTGTGCATAAATTTATAATGGAATAAGATTGATAGCCAAGGCGTGGGTTATACGAGGAGTAGATGTGTATGGATGGCGTTGTAGCTAGGTTAGAAAAAAACACGAGGGAAGACGTTGAGAGGGGAACGAAATTCATCCCACCAAGCAACCTCTCTCTCTCTCTCTCTCTCTCTCTCTCTCTCTCTCGGACATGAATATATGTATATAATATTTCATAGATGCAAGTTTAGAGCTATATATATGTACAAGTATGAGAAAATAAAGATGTGATGACTTGCATATAAGGGTTTGTTAGCCTAGACGTTGCATCAATCGCTGGTGAAGGTCTGTCCAAACCCCTCCAAACTCACCGCACTCTCTAACGGAAAACCCTCTCCCTCTCTCCCATCATCTTCTCCTTTCGTTCTCTCTCATTTCTCTCATCTTCTCCTCCAATTCCTAGACATCCTATTCTTTATATTCTCACCCTCCTCCCCTCTTCCCTCTCTGTCTCTATTTTTAATATCTCCAAGTACACTCCCTGCTATCCTCCCACCCATTCTCTCTCTCTCTCTCTCTCTCTCTCTCTCTCTCATATGTATATATACATAAGCCAGTACAATCAAGAAAGCTAGCAGATGTATAGTTCTTCAGATTTTGTGGTTTCTGAAGAGATCTAACCGCATCCTCCACTTGTGCTGTGGAGGAAAGAAAAGGCATCGCGAGCTCTGGAGCAGCGGTTTCGAGATTAGGGTTTCTGATCTTGTTGCGCTGTTTCTAGGTTTTCCTTGTTTCGATCATCCTCAAGCCTCTCGTGTACAAGCTTTAGCGTGAGCTACAGAGGAGTTTGATCAGATGTGCACCAGAGGCCACTGGAGGCCCGCCGAAGATGAGAAGCTCCGCGAGCTGGTGGAACGGTACGGACCCCATAACTGGAACGCCATCGCCGAGAAGCTCCAAGGAAGATCAGGTGGTTGCTTGGTCTTGATCAAGTTCGCGACTTCCACGCAGAAGTTTCTGAGTTTCTGTTTTTTACCCAATATACACATGCCGTATAGGGTTTCAATCTTAGCTGGGTTTCAATGGGCATTAGAAAAATGATAGGATAAGTCCTTACTTGGACTAGACTCGCTCAAGAAAATTAAGATCGAGCTGGACATATTCGGCGGAAGTAGCCGCCCTCATTTAGCCAATCATGGATGAGAGATCGGTCAATCTGGTTCGGTTGATATAGTCATTTAATATGGCCAGTCTCTCATGTCATCTGATCGTTGTGATGGCATGAAGTCCATTTGATCAGCTGATCCATGCAAGAACAGCCGATTCTATGAAGTGAGATTCATGCGAGCCTCAGGGATCCGATGGTTTAATCTTGACTAATCTATGTATTAACCCTTTATTTTAACAAGTTAAAAAATGATTTGTTATTTCTATTGAAGAAACAACTATTTATGGGAAGTGTGGTTTGGTGATGATCAGGGAAGAGTTGTAGGTTGAGGTGGTTCAATCAGCTGGATCCAAGAATTAATCGAAGCCCGTTCACCGAAGAGGAAGAAGAAAGGCTTCTGGCCTCCCATCGCATCCACGGCAACAGATGGTCTGTCATCGCGAGGCTATTCCCCGGTCGGACCGACAATGCTGTCAAGAACCACTGGCACGTGATCATGGCGAGGCGGAGTCGAGAGAGGTCGAGGCTCTACGCTAAGAGAGCCGCCCAGACTCTGATGGAGGAAAGGACTAAATATTCTTCGCCGTCATTGGCTAATAAACAACAAGATTTGCAGATGATGAACGCGATGATGAACGCCAGTGCCACCGCAAATTACCAGCTCGCTTCTTCGTTTGTCGACAACTTCTCTGGTTTAGGCCAGTGCGCTTTCTCTCATGCCGGTCTTCCGCTGACCAAACAACTCCACTCTGACCATCAGATTACTCCCAACGTTCCTGTTCGTGAAGGTAATTATATCGTTTATGTTAGAAATAATCAGGATAATTCTATAAAATATTTTCTTCTGTTAAATATAATTAGAACATTTTCGTTGGTTTTTAATATATATTTTTTTAAGATTGTGAGTATATCTCAATTGATATGTTATCTTAGATAGTCATCTAATAAAGCTTATTAATAGGCTAATGTATATTTCTTCTGTTTCAATAGAAGTACTTTAATTGTCTCTAGAAAATATCTTAAAGAATTATCCGAATAATCTCTAATTTTTTTTGGTAAGTAATAATCTCTAATTATTGAAATGGTGAATTCTAGAAAAACCTACATTCAGGAGTTAGTGAAGATAATAATTTCCCTATATTTCCATTTTGATGAATCAAATTGCTGTACTTAGATTTGTCTACTATATCATTCCCTTTGTTCGGAATATTGCGGTTATTATGTTGTCAAATTAATTTTATAAAAACACCACCATGCGTTCATGTACCCATGATGAACTTCCACTTGATTAAAGAAAACGGTCAAGACCATAGACATATTGCAGTTTGTTACCATGACAGTTCTCTTTTTGAACTTCCAAATGAGCCTTTGGGGCGAAAAATATCAACAAATGAGTACTTCAAAGGGTAAAATCCTTTAATTTAATTACAATTTATGAAATGAACACCCAACAGGAGGAGGGCCTTATGATGATTCTGATGTTCTTGAGTTTGAAATGGCTATAGAAATGCCATTTCTTGGGTTTTCCACATGCAAGGTTATCTAATTCTCTTCTTGTACATGTCCTTGCAGATAAAATTCAGCCAGCTGAGTTTTATGATTTTCTCCAAGTAAATACCGACTCTAACAAAAGCGAGGTCATTGATATCGTCCTCGCAAGAAGAGACGATGATGAGGTTGATCAAGAAGCAGCTGAGGACAGTGCAGATAATCAAGCCAAGGGTGGTAGTGTTCCATTCTTTGATTTCTTATCGGTCGGAAGCTCTTCATAGCCTGGGTATTTCTGCAAAAGATGGCATCTGCAAACTACCCGTTGGCTAATTAAGAATGGCCTCGTAGAGCTTCAGTCATACATAGATTGCGCCGGCCGCTTTGATATTGACAGAGATACGGCTTATAATTATTCAAGGAGATATATGAATATATAGCTCTAGCTAGGAAAAGAAAGCGCATTCTGTACTTCATTAGAAACCAGAAGATAGACTGAGTACATGTTAGTGTAAAACCATACACACGATGGAGAACAAGCAGGAATTTTCTCGTTTCAGCATCTCCAAATTATAGTATCTTGCATCTGTTTTGGACTCTGCGTGCGTCTGTTACCCGCTCTAATTCCCCCTAGCACCGCCCTCAACCCATGCATGTTTCAATGATTTGAATCCTCAATTGCAAGCTGAAGTTTACATGGAAAGAGATCTCGAAATCAAAGGAGGATTTTCTGGATTAATTTCTTGAAGGCGAAGTCGTATATCATGCATTATGTTATGATCCCTCCCGCATTGCAAAAGGTCAGTGTGCAAGGGCTGAAGACTTGGTAAAATGAGAAACCCTAGTCGGACGAACAAGCGCGAATTCCTCGAGTCATCGTCAACACAATGCCGTCCTAATTTAAGCTTTTCAAAAGGGCAGGCAAAATAATGGACTTTATGTTATACGTTGCCGGTAAAAGATTAGTTTTTCACCAGTTTGTCATCATTGTGCATTTTGAATTTACGAAAGTAATTGGTTCTTCGTAACGCAGTCTTAAATTTACTTCATTCGTTTCACGAAACTAACCTTCGATTTCTTTTTTCTTTTTTCCGGTAGATAAAGGTAAACGATAATCTTGTTAATTTTCCGATGGCTAGAATGATTATTCTATGACATTATGTAATTTAGATAATGGAGCGACATCTTCTTGATTGGACCCATAACTACCCAATTCAGTCGATTCAAGCATCATACCTTAACAAACCACAAAACAAAGATGAGCTTGATGGTTCTTCTCAAGGCTCGCACATCTAAACATAGTTTTCGACAGCGACTTCTAACAACATTCGAATGCATCTTCATTGATACGAATCTATTTGCACGAAAAAAGAATGACCAATCAACGAGATAGATTTTCGTGAAAAGCCGAAGTTTTTGATAAAAAAAATAATGGTTGACACTTTGATGAATATCAATCTATTCAGATATATAAGGTCTTCTAGATAAAAATAATATTGACAACTAAGGAAGTTATTGATAGTAAATGTTAGTTAACTAAGGTGAAGTCATCGACATCGATGTTGATGTGTAGCTGATTAGTAGAGACATTTTTGGATATATGAGCTTCTTGTGAAGAAGTTTTATTGTAACTTTTTGCCATCGCATGTACGATGAGGAAGCCTTGGCCACGTGAAAATGGGGAACCGAAAGCTCCAGAGAGATATGAGGCATGGCTAAAACTGTGAAAAAATCACTTATAGGCAATTATGATATAAACACTACAAATACTAGTGTTTGTATACCAGTACAAACCCTTAGCGCATAAATAAGCAAACATTTTATCTTTCAATTTTCAGATTCAGGTCGTCGATTAGATTATGGCATGTTTCTTCGTTGTAGTTTCCAAATTCGCATCATCAATTAAATTTTGACATGGTCCCGTCTATGCTTGGTCTTGTTTGAAGTTTTGTTGTCCATTAAATTTCAATATAGTTTGTGTACATTTAGTTTTGTTTGAAGTGAAGTTATCGCTTCTTCTATATACCTATAATATTTTATGTTCAAGTCACCACAAAACCTATTTCTTTTAATGAAAATTGAACAATGATTTTTTGTGAAAGATATTTTATTGTGGAGTTGAATTTTGGCAAAACAAAATCTTGAGTTGATCTCATAATACATAATATTCCTTGTACAAAGAAGTAAAAGTCGATTCCACATGCTGACTAATTTGTAAATCACGTGTGCCACAAAACATCTAGCTAGCGAGAAAAGTTAGCTCTTGCTTCATTATCTAATGAGCATGCCGAACGAGATAAACAATCAAAATTTTGAGCTTAATTATGGTTACCGCTAGGTGCGTTCTATTCATGAAAAGATTTGGATGACACTAAGCATGTGCTTACATTATATAGTTTAATTTTTTCACCAATTACTCCCAGAAGTACCATCATGGCGATCGCCCCTAAAATCATAATAATGATGATGATAAATATATCATCATCATCAATATTATTTTCAGCAACTTAGCTAAAACACAATTTAATCTAGTACAACCTTTATAGATTCATCGAAATGGTTCTCTGTTTGGTCTTATTAGATCCATTCATATATTTTCACCACGAAAATGGTAAGAGATTTCACGTGTCAAATTATGTGCTCTCAAGTGAACTCGATTGTCCAAGATTCTACTTCTCAAAAAGTTATTTGGAACTTGGAACAAACTCTCTCTCTCTCTAATTAGGTAAAACTGATTAATCTACAAGTCGTTTTGCGATGGTAGATAATGGCCCAATGACCATCTTGGAGGTTCATGCATAGATAGAATGGGGGAGTGGTGGACTGTGCACGTCCAAGGGATTAATTACCATCTCAGACAAAGCAAAGGAAAACTGAACTGGCTCAAACTTGGAAAAGAACTCGACAAAAGAGAAAGGAGAAAGTTAAAAGGGTTCTGCACCAAGAACAACGACCAAAGGTCCCATCCATGGAAACAGCTTCGACCATCCAATGCCATTTCCTTTTCTGGGACAGGCTTCATGTCTGCTTCATTCATAGTTTGATCGTAAGTATTCTCTTTGCCATTCCAACTAACTTGAGTCCTTACCTCCCTCTCTCTCTCTCTCTCTCGCTCGCTTTGTGTTGTTTGCTTACATATAACCACTTTGTACAGACGTCGCTGTACTTGTACCAAGTCAACCATCAAATGGGGTGGTATTCCAATTCTCCAACCACCATCAGTCTCTCTCTTACTTCCAACCTACGAATGTTCAATCTGCTCCGAGTTTAAGGTCATTGAATAACGGGGGGCTTCGATTGGATCTACTAACGATTCGGAAAATGAGGGAGTTCGTGATCAACAATTGCCGCGGGGATGGGGTCCGCATGGACTAGGAGCTAATTGCGGATGGGACGGAGCCAGGGCCGTGTTCTTGGCCGGTGGAGGCAACGACATAACGAGGTCAAGTCTTTCGGGTGTAAACACGGATCTAGTTCGGAGTTTTTACGCGAGGCGCGAATTGGAACGCTATCATTGTCATGACGCACGCAGAAAAGCGTTATCGTGAAGTATAGACATCTCAAATTATTGTCGATATCATCTTTGCAAGAAAAAAAGGGGGGGGGGGGGGGGGGGGGAACAATACTCATGTAAAGAAAAAGCAGGGGAAAATGATGACCACGCCTATAATTTACAAAACGTGTCGAATAATTAAGAAGTATTGAGGGAATTCGGGCACCACATTCACATCCTAAGCCTTATAATGAGATGGTAACGGGCTTCGAATTTGGTCGTTACGAACGACAAATTTGCTTGAATTCTTTGCTAATAGACAGATATTCAATTAGAAGTGCGTGGCTTAACATCCACGAAAGAGTAGTAATAGGGTTGACTTTTGATCAATAAGGCTAGCAACAAAAGTTAATGTTTCATCAAGTGAAGTATGATCCGGCGAATGCGAACATTTTGTACTTCTTTCGGGCCTTTCAGACTTTGGAGGGGGATTTCATTATCCCACCGAATTATCCCCTCCGTAGGTGAAATGGTGATCGGTGGCGGGATCAGGTCCTCGGATCGGGCCATCACATTGCAAAGGTGTGGGTGGGCCGGAATTGGGCCAAAGCGCCTTTGGGTCCTTGAAACTTGGGCCGGATCTGGGTAAGCCCGCGGGGCAACGAAACGTTCGAACTGTGAAGTTTTTTGTCAAACCCCGCCCATCCCTCACTCGATGCGATGACCGAGGCTGAACTAATCCATTTTTCCCGGAGGGAGTTGACGAGCGACGACGATGTCTCCGTCTCCGCCTCCTATCCTGGTCTCTCCTTCTTTGGCCTCGGACAGCAGAGGAGATCGCGAAGAAGGGGACAATCGTCGCGATCATCGACCTCGCCTTCTTGGCACCTGGCTTTGCTTAGGCGGCGATGCCGAGCCCATCCGGCCAGCGCCGCAAGGAGGGCGAGCCGGTCCCTCCTTACATGAACAAAGGTGGTACTTTTCACAATCGCGAAACGACCTGCTCAATCGCGATATGACGGTGCTGGATTCGGAATCTCGGGTCTCTCTGTTTCTATTCATAGATTTCGATCGGCGTTGCCATGTTGAGTGGTGATGTTTCAAGCGGCTCGAGTCCGTCGGTTGGGAGAAAATTCGAGTTCTTAATTCAGCCAG
Source organism: Melaleuca quinquenervia (assembly GCA_030064385.1). Lineage (NCBI taxonomy): Eukaryota > Viridiplantae > Streptophyta > Magnoliopsida > Myrtales > Myrtaceae > Melaleuca > Melaleuca quinquenervia. The sequence goes on along the minus strand of CM057728.1, from coordinate 2,989,215 downwards.
GGAACTGAAAAGTAGGGCGGAGCAAGGAGATTTGAAATGTCCGATCCTGTGCTATGTCAAAAGTTGACCTGGTAGAGTCAACTGTAACTTGTGCGTGTCCATTATTTTCGGTGAGTGGCTGTTGCTCATCTGGATCTCGTTCTTGTTCATGCACGGCAATCATTACTACTATCTTGAGGCTGCCATTGCTTTTAGAGCTATGCGTCATTATTATGGTGAGACAAGTAGTAGCTGATTAGGAGCGCATTGTCTTTATTGTTGATGACAAGTAATCTAAATCGGAAATGGATCACCGGGGCGACTTATCTCATTCAACCATCTATTAAACTTTACACCCTTTTCTCAATCGTTAAATTTCCACTAAATCACGTGAAGTTACGTTAGGCTCTAAACCTTGCTTGCATCTTCATGACAAACGGATTTCTCTTGACTTTAGATAAAATAAAACCCAATAAACGGAAAACTTTTATCTTCTTGTCCTTAATATGAGCAATTGACCTTGAATAACCAAGCCGAAAATGCGGTTGCATCTGATTGTGGAAATAAGGCCTTCTTGAACCAAGGAAAAAGAAAAAAAATTGATTATCTAACTCAAGACTTTTTGTGTCAAAATTGGTTGCGACTTGTGATCAATGATAATTGAATACTGAGAGAGGCAATGGATGTAAATTTTCTTTATGATTGAATTCGAATGAAAATGATTTTTTTCATTTACGACACGGCTAGTGATTTGAACCAGAAAGAAGAACATATGTTATATTTAACCAGACTGATAATTTGGAAGGCATGTAATTAGCTATGTATGTTTCAAGCCTGTATGTGTCTGGTTCGACTCGTACCTTTCTGTCTTTCACTCGTCCATAGAGTCTCTTCTTGGGAGCTTATGATATGTCATTTTCTTTATGCAGTGAAATGTATTGCTATTTTGATCATCTCTGTATACTGGTGTCTCCAGAGTTAGGCGTCTAGAAGCCTCGATTCCTTAAATAGTTCTCCGTAACAGGTCATGTGAAAGAGAAAAAAGAAACTCTGGGTGAAGTTTTAAATGGAGATCATTTAGTTAGTGCTCCCTTCAGGCTGGTCCTTTTAGTGAATAAGAAAAATGAAGCTGTTTGCAAGAAAACACTGTCGAAGGTAGAAGGTGAGAGTAGGTGAGGAGTCCTGGTCAATCTTTGTTTCGTCTTCCGTTCCTTCTTAGCTGCCCTGTGTAATGACCCCTTTCACAAAATGCTACTGGTGCTTGTATCGAGAGCGGAAGCATATAGTTCTCCTCACTTATCTTGCTACCCGAGAAAGACGTGCCAGCACGACTTATCCGGAATGTTTGTGCTGATTTCTGAAGACTTTTCTGCGATTGGGTTTCATGTTCCATCCACAATGTATGCATCCCACGTTAACTCTACTTGTGAATATACCGAGTGTAGTTACTGGTCCGATGATTGTCTTGCTTGTACTCTCAGACAAGACAGAAAACAAAACGAAGTTATTGACCCTTCAACGCAGCAACGTTGTCATTTCCCTTCCTGGGACAGGCTTCATCATGTCTTCCGCATTCATGGAAAGATGTTCTTGCATTTTCACCAAGCTAAAGCGTCAACGTGTCCTTTCTGGGCCGGGCCTTTGGGCTCAAAGCTGTATTCGGGTCCTCTCATCTTGGGCCGGATCTAGGCGAGCCCCCCGGGGCTCTGGGCCCGGGAGTAGCTCACCCACTCTCTAATTTCATAAGTGATTAATTAATTGTTTTGCACCTACGATTCTGTCGGAACCGAGCTCACCTTTGAGAAAGCAGGTTCCGAGGTCATGCCAAATGCCGTCGTAGTCGGACGGCCCCAACGTCCATAGGTAGCGCCCCACCGACCCTCCTCGTAAGGAAAAGGATTGGCTAACGTAGAATACTTCACGTTAATCAATCCCAACAACGGGGGGCATTTAATGGCCCGGATCACCAAATGTGGGCTCTGCCCACATTAGGAGATCCGGATCCTCCTCGTGATGGTCCGTCCACGTGGCAGAGGGCCTACAGTCGGTCTTTTGTGCAACAAGAAGGCCATTAAAGATCTGAGGGCCTTGATTCGGATGTGAAGGGTTCAAAGTTAGGTTTCCTGAGCATTGACTGTCACGAAATTCAGGGATGCCCCCACACACCAATCACGGGGCGCCAATCACGACACCACGTGCGGCAAAAACATGTAAAAAGCTAAGAAAATTCACTAGATGCAAAAAATTAGAATGAGAATTAAAAGAAGTCAACGTTTAAGGTTAATCGGATGTGCCCGATCGTGATTAACGGGTTCAAGAGGATTAATGCATGCCCTCTCTTTCACGGTTTCATCTCCATGTACATTCTGCCCAGACTCAATTATAGTCCTCGTTATCGGCTGGTGCTATAATAATTTCCATTACTGATGATAGTTTCTAACAGGCTTCAAAACGAGAGATGAAATGACATATATAACAAGAGAATGAATTCATCGAAAAGTATCCGAATATTTGATTCCAAACTATAAACACCTAATAAAAAATCAAGTATGACTAGCAAGATTATATTTACTTTGGCAACAGGGTGAAATTGTTGACTCTGACGACAGTATTGTATTAATCACCATTGGTGGATCTTCTGGCTAACTCATCTTGATCTATTTTAAATTAATCTCAATATCTACTGATTTTTTTTTCATCACAAAAAAGGCACGTAAAACAATATGAATTAATTCCAAAGGTTTATGGTAATTAAACTCTAGGCACTTCATAAATAAATGAGTCTAATGCCCAAAAAAGATCATAACTTTACTTCTAATCCCAATTCCATCATAAAATTATCTTTAGCTCATAAAAAATCGTAATTTAAGGTCCAATCTCAAGTCCACCCTACACTTTTTTTTTTTGGTTTCATAGAAAATCATTTTCTTTTACTTGAATCCCATGTCCACTTCCGTTTACCCTCTATTCATAATTGCTGTCAGCGATCCTACGTAGTATTTCCACGTTATTGCTCTAGTCTTTGTTCTAGTTTGAAATCCACAAAGACGTCTTTAATCTAAAATTTCTCATTAATGACTAAGAGATTAAAGAAACAACTCTTGAGTACAAGCTGTTCGAGCATCTTGAGCCGAATGTATCAAGTGCGAACTCTCCGAGCATAAGCTCTCTGAACACCAAAAATGGAAGAGTTTCAAGCACAAGAGAATGAAGATTGAATGCAAAAATGAAAATGTCCAAGCGAGATAAAAGGAATTTTATTTTAAGAGTAAGAGTAATCGAAGAAATCAACCATAATCGCTCTAGTTTTTACTTAAACTTCATACCCAAGAAGATATCATTTTATCTCTTAGTCATCGATGGGATAAATTTAGGACTCAAGTAAAAGCTAGTGGTTTATTATAGCATTAAAAATTTAAGTTATAATTGAGGCTCTATTTGTTTTGTGGAAAATATTTTCCTTGTTTTTAGATTTTTTGGATTGTTAAAAAAATGAGTTTATGGAAAATATTTTCCTAATCAACAAAAAAAATGCTTAAATTCAAGGGATGATCTCCTCTTCAAAAAATAGAAATTTATTTTTCATAGTTTGACAAGATATATACGCTATGACATGAATTATATGTTTGGGCAAAAAAAACCCCAATGCTTGTTTCTAGGTCCATGGTGTCCAAGCTTGGGTCTTGGACTCCCTGGCCTCAAATCCCGATAGTGGTTCTCAGGTTCCCTAATGCTAGTGCTTGGATCTATCGAGGCTATGCCTTGCCTTGTTGCATGTGCTTGATGCCTTGGCACTTTGGCTTGGGTCCATAAATGTTGGGGTCTCCAAAGGCCTAGCATGGAACTCCGACACCCATGCCTAGGTCCTTGGCATGGTTGTTTTGCTCGGGGCCTCAAGCTTGAGTCCTTGATGCTCGTGATTGAAACCTATGTGCCCAAGCTAGGGTCTATAGAGGCCGAAGCCTAGGAGTCTAGTAGTCGTGCACGGGTCCATCAAGGTCGGGCCCGAATCTATTAAGGGCGAGCCAAGGACTGCGTTCTTGTGCCTAGAACCCTCAAGCCCACTAAGGCTGAGGCTTGTGACCTTGGTGTTTATGCCCGAGTCTTTGATGCTTAGGATCTAACCTAGGCTAGGCCTAGAATCCCAATGCTTATGCATGAATCACTTGTGTGTGAGCTTGATCCATGGAGGCCATCACTTGAGAGCACAATGCTTGTGCCCGTGTCCATTAAGGCCTTGACTTGGGCTTTGGAGATCCGAGCACAAGCATTGGGGCCTCGAGCCTAGGCATCATGGAATTGAGAATAAGCATCCTGGTGCCGGACCCAACCTCAATTGACCTAGGCATGATCTTTTTGGAACTAAACTTGGGCACCAAAGACCCATGCCTAGTTGTTGAGGACTCAAGCACGAGCACTAGTGTCTCAAGCCTAGTCTTGATGGCCTAGGGCTAAGTATAAAGGACTTGCACCCGAACCTAGGCCCTCAGATCGGCCTTTTATGGCCCGAGCACCGAGTTCTCGCACTTATCTTTGGTGGATTAGTACTAGAGATCAGGGCGTATGAACACTTGGGCCTTGGTCCCAGCCTCTACGAACTTAGGACTAGTGCTTATGCTCTTGTTCGGGAGCTAACTCAAGTGCCGACACATAGGTCCTCACGGCCTTAGTTAGGGTTCATCGGGGCTAAATCTAGGATCTTAATGTCCATATTTGGTTCCTTGATTGCTTGTGCAATTTTTTGCTAAACACCTGAATAATCTTGAATTTTATAATTTTTGTGAATATAATATTTTTCATGAAATAAATGAAATAATGGTGGGGACTTGTTTAGGACAGTGGGCCCGAAATAAATGTGTGGAAAGTCAAAACCTGGAGCAAGGAAGTTGAAGCAATCTCGATCCCCGCCCATCTCTTGTAGCCAACCCGACGGTCAATAATAAAATAATACCTTTCTCGTAGATGAAAACTAGGAAACGAGCACACCTGAAAGAGAGAGAGAGAGAGAGAGAGAGAGAGAGAGGTGACGCCGATCTCTCGGTCACCGTCTCTTATACTGGTCTTCCATTGCTCGGTCTCGGATCACAGAGGCCATGGCGAAGAAGACGATCTTCCCGATCTCCGACCTCGCCGTCTTGGCGCTTTGCTTCCTTCAGGTGGCCTTGGCGAGCCCGTCCAACCATCGCTACAAGGAGCGCGAGCCGGTACCTCTCTACGCCAACAAAGTCGGTCCCTTTCACAACCCGAGGTGAGTCGTTTATGCTGCCGGTCGATCTGCTACGACGGCGTTTGGTTCGGAATCTCGGGCCTGTCTGTTTTTGTGCGTAGATTTTGATCGGCGTTGCGATGTTGTTGAGTGCTTAGATTCGAGCGACTTGAGTCTTTGTCGGTTCGGGAAAATGTGAGTCCTGATTCAGCGAGCGAATTGATGGGTATGACGGAGATAGGGGATCTGAAGCGTCCAGGGTTGACCTGGTCGAGTCAATCGTAACTTGTTCGTGTTCCTTAGTTTGGAAGAGATGGCGCTGCTTATACGACTATTGGTGGTTTTGCGTGTCTTCCTGAGGTCGATGGAATCCGGATGGCATTGGGATTAGAACGTCCATTTGAGAGAGCACACTACTTGCTTTGCATTGCTATAATGTAATGGAATCGGACCTATGTAGAGCCATGCGTTCGCATGAGACTCAGGGATTGCTCCTACTACGATTTTGAATTTTTATCTGAAATCAATACAAGAAATGAGCCAAAAGGTAAATTTGAGGAGGTCTTGTTGATAAAACTACAGGTTTCTTTTTTTGCTTGCCATATACGACGTGGGCATTGCCTGCTTTATTGCTTTCTCCCCAGAAAGTGAAAAGATAAACGGGGAAATAACTTCAAGAGTTTTCTTCAAAGTTACCAGGATTCTTAGGATGCTAGTGAATATCATTCTTGTCTATCCACTGCAATCGTTACTACTTCTTGAAGCTGCCATTGCTATTGTATTTATGCATCATTATTTTCATGAGATAGCTAGTAGCTGATTAGGAGCACATTGCTTGCATCATCATGAGAAACAGATCTCTTGTGACTATAGATAACCAACACTGATAATTTTGTTTTCAGAGGAAATCTTCTGTCTTCTTGTCCTAAGTATGAGCAATTTAACCCTGAATGACCAAACTGAAAATGATGTTGCATCAGATCACGTGGATATTTGCTTGAAGTAGCTAGACTAGTTGATCTCAAATTCTTCAGGTTTCTAAAATGGTCTTGGCAGGATATAAGAGCTGAATTATTGATGGATCTTTGATGGATTCATCATAATGCCTTCTTAGATCGAGGAAAGTAAAAAGATGATTGTATAATCTAGATTTTTGTGTGAAAATTTGTTGTAAATTATGATTCATCATAACCGTGTCATTTGAACCAGAAACAAGAACAGATTTTAAGTCTAATCAGTGGGATAATTTTGGAGGCATGTAACTTCAAGAATCTCCTAGATGTGCTATATATGTTCTTTCAAGCTTGTACTTATCTGCTTCAACTCATAGCTTTCTGTCCTGCACCTGTCCACAGAGTCTCTTCTAAGGGTAATAAACCAAGAAAATCTTATATCTCCAGCCAAGCTTATGATTTGACATTTTTTTCATGCAGCGAAACATATCGCTACTTCGATCTTCCATATTGCACTCCAGGTCTGTATGCTGATATTTCCAGAGTTGGGTTCCTTTCTGCATCATTATATCTCGGAAGTCTTGATTCATTAATTTGTTTCCTATCACAGATCATATGAAAGAGAAAAAAGAAGCTCTGGGTGAAGTGTTAAATGGCGATCGTTTAGTTAGCGGTCCCTTTGAGCTGGACTTCTTAACGAATAAGGAATATGAAGTTGTTTGCAAGAAAAAGCTTTCAAAGGTAGAAGTGGCACGATTCCGGTCTGCAATTGTCCAGGACTATTACTTTCAGATGTATTACGATGACTTGCCTATTTGGGGTTTCATTGGGAAGGTTGACAAGGAGGGCAGGGATCCAAGTGAATACAAGTATCTTCTTTATAAGCACATTATCTTCGAGATCTTTTACAACAAGGATCGTGTGATCGAAATTAATGTCCGGACAGACCCAAACAGCGTTGCAGATCTTACTGAAGACAGAGAAGTTGATTTTCAGTTTATGTACACAGCAAAGTGGAAAGAAACAAATATTCCTTTTGAGAAAAGGATGGATAAATACTCTCAGTCATCTTCACTGCCTCATCATCTTGAGATTCACTGGTTTTCAATTGTAAATTCATGTGTTACAGTCCTATTGTTGACTGGATTTCTTGCCACAATCCTAATGAGAGTTCTCAAGAATGATTTCGTCAAGTTAGGATCCCTCTCTTATTCCTTGTTTGCTTGCTTAACTTTCTTTAAACATGATAAGTTGTGTGCCTTCTTTCTATGAACATGATAGGACCACTGTGTCTTTGTTCCATTTTTGTTTATGATTAATAGGTATACCCATGACGAAGAATCGGCTGAAGACGAGGAGGAGACTGGATGGAAATACATCCACGGGGATGTGTTCAGGTTCCCAGAGTATAAATGTCTTTTTGCTGCTGCAGTTGGTTCTGGTACTCAGTTGTTTACTCTGTAAGTATCATGATTATCTGGTATCTGTTGAAGCATATTTGCAAGAGGAATTTGCACCTCCTTTTATTGGACCTATATTCCTCTGTTTATCTTAATTGGGCAATTTGTGATTTGTGTTCTGCAGTACTGTATTCATCTTTATATTGGCATTGGTTGGTGTCTTTTATCCATACAACCGAGGTGCACTATTTACGGCACTGGTTGTTATATATGCACTCACGTCAGGAATTGCAGGCTATACTGCTGCCTCCTTTTACTGTCAGTTGGAGGGAACAAATTGGGTATGTGATACTGAATTCTTCCTGTGGACATCATTTACAGCTCATCTGTTTGTTGATTAATTTTTTTTTTGACATGGCAGGTCAGGAATTTACTATTGACTGGATGCCTCTTCTGTGGGCCTCTGTTTCTCACATTCTGTTTCTTAAATACGGTTGCTATTGTCTACACTGCCACTGCAGCTCTTCCATTCGGCACAATATTGGTCATAGTTCTTATATGGACACTTGTAACGTCACCTTTGCTCATATTAGGTGGGATTGCTGGGAAGAATAGCAAGGCCGAATTTCAAGCTCCATGTCGCACCACTAAGTACCCCAGAGAGATTCCCCCATTGCCATGGTATAGGAACACAATCCCTCAGATGGCAATGGCTGGTTTTCTCCCGTTCAGTGCTATATACATTGAACTATACTACATTTTTGCCAGTGTCTGGGGTCACAGGATCTATACCATATATAGCATCTTGTTTGTTGTTTTCATTATTCTCTTGATAGTGACTGCTTTTATCACGGTGGCATTGACATACTTCCAACTTGCTGCTGAGGACCACAAATGGTGGTGGAGGTATGCTATACAACGATTCATTATCTTTTTTATCTTTGGATAATTTTAATAATGTGCTGTAGATTCCTGCTTGCTGGTTTTCCTTTGAGTTGCCCTTAACAGTTAAAAATGAATACTATAATGCATAGCATTCCCAGTCACATTAAGCTTGCTCGAGTCAAATTGTTTACCTATGATCATACGAGTTGCAAAAGTGACATGAAGATGTTGGAAGAAGATAGTGATGATTGCTAAGCATTGTCACATCTCTGTTTAGGTTTTATTTACACCTGGAAGCACTTCAATAAGAATTTAGTGACGCTCAGCTGTCCAATTTTATATGTTGTTTATTACAGAATTTTGACTGGCTGAATTGTGAAAAGGATAAAACTACCTCCTCGGAGGAGAAAATCAGGTTATAAGAAGGTGTGGGTGCCACATTTCTTGTAGCATAATGGGCTAGAAGCAGCACAAAACTGACACTCCTAATTAGGTGTTGGAAATGGTTTATTCTCTGCGAAGTATCTGTTTCAATGACAGGAAATGGCTGATGATGCATATTCTTCTGATTTAACTTGAAAATTTAACATTAGCTAATTTTAGTCAATGAACTCAGAAGATTTGGTGATGCTAAGGGACTGATTGTCCTCAGTGCTATATCGTTTGAGAGCAATTAGCCGAAAAATGCCAATAGAGGCTTCAGATGGGTGTTTGTTACCTTCTTTGTGTTGATAGTTTCTTCACAATTTGAAGGTTCACAAGCTTTAGCTGCTACTAATTATTGAGTGAATCCATGTAAAGATCCCATCAAATGTACATTTTAAAAGCTGTTTTGTTTGTAGAATATGATTTGAAATTGGCGAAGAGCTTGTAGATACTCTTGGAGAAATCCTGCACACAGCCGGGACGATTACAATTATTAGTTTATCTTAAGTCATTCAGCTTGACATAAGGTCAAACCAACTTGTCCTTTTTAAGGCGCTAGGCTTTTCTCTCCTGTTGAATATGTACATGGCATTCATACGTGAGTTTTGACTGTGCTAACAGCAGCTGATGCCCGTGCCATTTGGCAGGTCTTTTCTCTGTGGTGGATCAACTGGATTATTTATCTATGGGTATTGCTTATACTACTACTACGCACGGTCAGATATGTCCGGGTTCATGCAAACTTCATTCTTCTTTGGCTACATGGCCTGCATATGCTACGGATTTTTCCTCATGCTTGGAACTGTAGGTTTTCACGCAGCCTTGCTATTCATCCGACACATATATCGATCCATTAAGTGCGAGTAGGTGGGTGGTCCTCGCATCCTCGCCAATCTTCTTTTCCTCTTACCTTTCTTCTTAGCTGCTCTGTACAACATCCTTTTCACAAAATGCTTCCGGTATTTGTATCAAAAGCAGAAGCATATAGTTCTCCTCACACGTCTTGCTACTTGAGAAAAATGTTCTTAGCATTACTTATCCTAAATGTTTGTGCCGATTTTGTCGGTCTATTTAGGAAGATGATTTTTTGTTTTATCGGTTTTTTCAACTCTCCTTTCAAACTCTATGACACATTTGGAATCTATCCACTGATCGAGTATTGAGACTAACTGGTTTTCGCAGCTGAGCCAACGTGAGAAGAAAGAAACTAGTTGGAAGTTTCGACATGGCAGTATTACCAGTTCACTGGTGATTCTGCCCCTGTTCTTTTTCTTCTGGACTTCCGGTACAATGAATCTTGCTAATGAATTCTTCCTTACCACCTAACGTACCGACAGACACCAAAGGTAAAGAGGCCTAATGCGGGACCCGAGTAATGGCGAATGTCATTTCGAACCTTGTGATTCCTGAAGTTTTACTGGAAACACTTCCGGTGGCAATAGATCTGTTCTGGTTAGGGTCACCGCAAGCGGTGTTAGATCGCACCAAATGAATATGCGCTCTGGATTTTTTTTTTTTTTGCCAAGTTCCATTGGAAAATCTTTTCTTAATTTGGAATTTCTGAAAGTCTCAGTATGATTTAAATTTTATTAGCTCAATGGATGTTGCTTTGCATTAGTAAAAAAGTTTATTATTCGGTGGTAGGTCCAATCCTAAATGTGGTTACATTTTCTTACAAAAAGTTGCTTTGTAATTAGTGGAAATCTAGTTACTCTTCCATCTATAAAGTCATTATTTACGGTAAAAATGTTTCTGATCATTGATGAATAAAATGTTCATCCTGCTTTGTTAAGCCTGTTCTGATCTGACCGCGGGTGGGGGACGTCGTTTAATTAGTCATAAATTGATGGTAATAAATGTCGATTTAATCTTAAATATTTTTGCTCAAAGTTCTAATATAATCCTTCTGCTCAACTTTTGCCATTAACCATATACATGGCGTTGGTCGAGAGTCATTTCCAAGAAAAATTAGCCGGAATGATTATATAAGTTTTTGCTCGAATATTTAGAACTAAATTGGCTAAATCGAAAAATTTATAATTTATGTCCATATAATAAATTTAGGATAGATTGGATATTTTTTTCCGATAAAGAGCTGTGTATGAAAATTTGTCGTGCCCTCTATTTAAAGAGGGCTAAGAGAGATCTCTCAACTCTTCTAGTCTTCACAGCAGTAACAATACAGAAATCTTTTGGAAGTTGAGTCCCCTAGCTTGCCGTACTCGTCTTGCGTCTGAAAATTCGTCCATCGCATTCACCTTCATCGAGCCTTTACACTTGCGATCTAATAGTGACTTGAAAAAAGAACACCTATTTCTAGAAAGACTCTAGTTTCTCTTTGTGAATACTGCATGAAGCCCCATGAAACTGTCTTTATGGGGAGCCAGTACGTATCTATACTCCAACATTGATTTATTTAGGATCCGCTTATTTTAGGGCGATTTGAACAATAATTTTTTTTAAAGAGTAACGTGTAATATTACTCGGAATAAATAGTCAACAAAATATTTTTATTATCAAGAAAAATGTAGTCTAAGCATTCTCGTAAATTATGAAATTATTTTCATCAATTAGTTTTTGTAGGTAATATCAATCATTTTTTAAAAGGTGCGTTTTGAAATGCATGTTTCTCGTGAAATAAATGAACTCTTGGAATTTATCTAGATGCAACAGTTTTTTTTTTCTCTTGGGAATGCATGTTAGTTGTCAAGGTTCCAAACCCGGACTAGGTAGCTCGCACGTATCAAAGTCTGTTTGGATCAACTTACTCTTTTAAATTTCGACGCTTTGCATATCTTGTAATGCACATTCTTTAATTTTTTTTAAACAAAACACCCAAAAAGACCTTTCAACTTATTATATTATTTGATCGTAACGCTTTTCAATTTAAATAAATGTTTTAAAGTTCAACGGAAAAGTCACTACATATATATATATATATTTAAAATCATAAAAAGCAAGCACCAACTTCAAGAAATGGATTCCATTTCACTTTTGCAGCATCAACTTGGGGTTTTTCTATTTCTATTTTTTGACTTTTACTGCTGGAAATGAAAAGAAGCATCGTGTGGTCGCACGTTGGGAGTACCTCTGAAAGTGAAAAAGAGAGCCTTTTGATCTTTTCGACTCGATGCTTTGACTTTTGGACTTTCTCGGGGGAAATTGGCTTTGCTTTGCTTTGCCCTTTAGCCGAGCCTTATTCCCCCACTCACATGCTTCCTTTCTCATTGAACCACCTTCAGCAACCACCTTCAGCTTTTTCATCAAAGAGTCTCCAACTTCTGTGGCCAGAACAAAAAACAGTAAGGAGTTGCTCAAAGGCGAAGGGACCCAACGCGACACAAAGCTTGATGATTAGGGTTTGCGAGTCACCTAACTTCCTCACGACCCTACTTATTATTGCTTCATCTTCGCCAGGACTGACGAACATCCAGTACTCCACACATGGTCTCCCCGAGAAAGAAAGAGAAAGAGAAGATGAAAAAAAGAAGGGCAGAGGGAAATTTCCCCATGGCACGTACAGACATATAACCTTTTTCCTTCCAAAGTGTTTTGATAGGCGAGGGGACCATTTGGGAGCTTCTTTTCTTTCTTCGCTTTTTGTTTGTATCTCTTGTCGCTTGGAGACTTGAGGGCATGAGGAAATGATGAGGTTTTTGAATCTCTCCTGTTTCCGAAAGGGACGCTGCAACTAGAAGTTAGATGGAGCTGGGACCTGGGTAAAGCAAAATCATTATGTGATTAGCCAGGGTAGATCGCTTTATCTCTGAGTAATATGTTGCCTCGCGAATTTGAACCCTAAAGATAGTCTCAACTTCACCGAAATGTGAGGCTCTTGACCTCTTGATCTCTCCCCAGAACTCTCTGCGGCTTGCGTATGCCAAGCCGATACTCTGTTGGGCCCAGTATTGTTACAGATAGCTTAGCTAAGAGATACTCTTCTGGAAAAAAAATTACGGAGGACCTAGTACAGGAGGAAAGGGGTGAAATTAAAAGAAGACGAGGAATACAAGTTCATGTTCGAGGCTCTAAGTATGTTTTAAGCCAATTCATCACATTTTGCCTCTTTTAGATGAGAGAGCAAGAGCAAATATTAATCATCTCCTCTCTTGTTTAGACATCCTTGAAGTGGGGCTCCTGCAAAGCTAGCGTTTCCTTCCACTTTCTTATGCGTGTTCATGCAGTCATGCTCGAGAACCTTTTTTCACTCGTCAGATGTAATAACGAGAGGGAGTGAAAGTATGAGAAAGAATGTGCTTTTCTGTGCAAATTGAAGCAAAAGCTAAAGCATAACCCTTAAAGTGAAGTGCATTGAGAATTCTTCAAGAATGTTATTGAAGCAAACAATATTGTTGCTTAATGATAATGGGCAATCGTCGCTAGATGCACATTAACATGTGAAATTTGACTCTTGAAATTGATATTTCCACTTTTAGATTGAAGCACTCCATCACACGTATGGGCAGTATCACCTTAGAACCCCGCGTTACCTTACCTAAGGTTGTTGAAAATAGAGAATTTATTGGAAGCAGCTCAAAGAGGAGAAAGGTGACTATTTTAGTAATACTAGAGTTCCATCTGTCAATAGCAAAAGCAAGTCTTTCCTATGGTTGCGCAACTGAAATAAAGTCTTTGCGATCTAAGTAAGTCTTCATGTATTTTTCTTTATATTTCAAGGTAGCAATTTGACGGCATGTGAAATCAGTTTTCACGAGCAGTTATAGTAGCACAAAGTTGGGGCTACGTCTCTTGTACAATTTACAATGAACTTTCATCCGACGTGCACAAATGCAAGCTCATAAATAAGATATAATTGAAATTCAATTCACTTCAACACCTAACACTCGATCAAGTGTTAAGCATGCTAGACTGTGTATTGTGACAGTCCTATAGAAAGTGAAGAAGAGCCAGCTTCTCAGTGTACACTATGAAAGCATTGAACGGGAAAGGAAGAAGAAGGGAAATAAAGATCCGGTATGTAGGTCTTTAGCTTCTCAGTTCAACTTCATACTATTATTATTATTTTTGCCTTCTTTTTTTGTTCTGGGTTTTTGGTATTTCGATAGGAGTTAGAGAATCCATGTCTTTTTGGCCAGATTAGTGAATAGTTATTCGTAAAAAAAAAAACCTAAAGTATTGAATGGTGTCTGCACAAACAAGAAAGATGCTGGGCTTTTTCGTCTGTTGCTGTTGCTGCTGCAACTGCTAGCCCCACGCTAGTTTATCAGGCTCCCTGATTCTCACATAAAGGATACAGGAGAGAAAGAGAGAAGTGGTGGTGGTGATGATATGGATGAACCGAGCTTTGTCTGTGTCTGTTTTGTTTGAGAGTGACCACTGATCTCTCTCTGTTGATCCTTCTCTCTCAAACTATGGCACTGAAAAACATGGTCTCTCTCGTTCGCATTTATAACCCACCGTCCAATCACTCTCTCTCCACTTGTAAAGGAAAATTCCACATAATCTTATCGATAACCTAAATAGGTCTGTTGTACTTTTTGACGCGGTAATAACGGATGCATATATGATACGGTTCTTATTCAATATTATGGTTTAAAATATCTCATCTTTTATTGACTTAGTTCCCAACATGTCATCCCCACAATATTATCGGTGATGTATATATTTCATAGTGATGAAACGTCTAAGTTTAAATTAAGTACTGTATACAAAATATTTCTCTAGGCATCAACGCCTTGGAGAATGAAAAGCCTCTTGCATATATGTTGAACAGTGATCAGATTTTGAATGCATTGAACTGAAACTTTTTAGACAACTTTGTTGTTAAATAACCCATTATAAAACTTCTATAAAACCAATGCTCTCTCTCATGAACACATGCTGCCACCTTTAATGCTTTAAGAGAAGGAGACTTTAATTTGACAGAGACACCCCCCCTCCCCCCCTTTGAAAGAACCCCCATATAGTCCAAACAGAAAGTCCAACTCAATCAACAGTGGGAGTAAGAAGAAAAATGAGTGCCTCTGAAACTCACCATTCAAAGTCAATATTGGTTTCAGGGTAAAAAGTAATAGCTCATGATGTCGTTGTCCTCATCAGAATATTTTTTTGAATATTATAATTTGAATAATTCAGGTGGCTAGCAGATTCCCTCCCCTACCAGCACCTCTCATTCAAGCAACAAAAACTCATGATGAGACCCTGTCTTATACCCAGAAGGCTTTATTAATGCAAATAACATCAAAGCAACTGCAAAAAGATTTCACAAAATCTTCGTAGGTTTCTAAAATATTTAGTCTTTTGTAATACTTCTAGCGTTGCTTACCACGATCGTAAACATATTCTAACCCCCACATGAATATGAGGAACTAAAGTTCGCAAGTAAAATTTCTAGTTTAAAAACTTTATTTAGTCTCAATTTAAACCAAATGTATAGCGTGGCATTCCACCTCTAACTGCAATTATTGCACAATCTTCATAGAATATCGCCTGCCATCAACCAAAGAAGAATCATACAGGAGTTCGTGAAGCATGATATATATGGAGCTTTGCCTCCACAAACTTGATGAAGTTGATGTTACATAATTACCACATGCATGTGAGGACCAATAAGCATAAGCATATCAAAGAAGCAACTGAACTGATAATTCTATCTAGCAGTACTTCTTGCCAAAAGATCATCTCTCTCCAATCTCTCCTTCTGTTATGACTGATGACATGTAACTCAACACCAGAACAGAAGACTTCTCATCGTCATTAGCCATGTCCCTTACAGCCCTTGCTTGAAACTGCTTCTTGCAAGCATGACAAGTGATCTGAAGGATAGCGGAAGTTATTTGCTTAGACGCATGCTCTTTAAGTGCCAAGGCCTTGTCCAGCTCGCTTTGTGCTTGTTGCCTAATTTTCTGTGCATTGGCGAACTCATCCTCGGCCATTTGAATCTGCCTCCTGGCGAGCTCTCTCCCCTCCTCAGCGTAAGCCTTCTCTGCCATAGCCAATCTCAACTGCTCACGCGCCTCTTCTCTAATCTGCAAAGCAGTGACAACGCCATCAGGTCTATTGCCTGTGCTGCTCATCAAGTGGCTCGCATTGTTCGACTCGTTCTTTTCCCCAGCATCGCACGATGACCCGATCGAGAGCTGCAATGGGGCTGAGTCCCTTTCTTCTCCCTTGGTGGAAATGGAAACTGCTTCGGCTGGGATCGATGAACTTGAGAGCTGAAGCTCCAAATTG
The DNA here is from genome assembly GCA_030064385.1 of Melaleuca quinquenervia. Lineage (NCBI taxonomy): Eukaryota > Viridiplantae > Streptophyta > Magnoliopsida > Myrtales > Myrtaceae > Melaleuca > Melaleuca quinquenervia. The sequence continues at coordinate 2,973,172 of CM057728.1, read as the reverse complement.
TGATGGTGGTTGTCCTGACCATTTTTGGAAGAGCCGTCTTTATTAGGGCTTAACAAGAGAATGGGGTTTTCCATTGGCTTTGGCAGTATGAAAGGTGGTAAATTAGGAGTTGCACTGAAATTGGTGTCACTAGAAGGGCTAGGGCTAGAGGCAGTTCTTGAGAGACACGCCGGCTGCAAAGGTTGCAGCTCGGACCGAACCCGACCTATGTTGCAAGAATCTTGGTGCTCAATGAAGCTTTCGACCCTGGAGATTGGTATATAGAAACCATATGAATAAAGGGTTTATATGCCAAAAGCAAGAATATGCTGTTGCTCTGGCTGTTACAGGAAGTGCAGCAAGAAGGGGTTCTCTTCTTTTCCTGTCTTTTTTGTTTATTTGGCCCGTTTTGTCAACGAAGGTGTGCAAAGAAACAATGCAATAGACGGAGATGAAGTCGTCAACCCCATACAAATATATCATTAACAAAATCACTCGCATTACCAGCCCTCAAATTCATTTAAAAAGGCGAGAGCGCATATTATGAAAGAAAGTGTAGCAAACGTACGCACATGTTAAAAGACAACTTTGAAGCCCATTTTCCGATCACTTAATGAAAAGATTCTCTCTCTCTCTCTCTCTCTCTCTCTCTCTCTCTCTCTCTCTCTCTCTCTCTCGACAATATTCGCCAACTCTTCAAGACGAGGACGACAGTTGCATGAAATTATTTATGTAAGCTTAAGAGTTAGTTCTCGGGTTCCTCAAAAAGAGATTCTTAGCCAAATAACATAACCAACAACATCTGATTTTAGGGAACTGTGTTTCAATTATCCGTAAGAAAACAGCGGTCAGAATTAAGGTTTTCCATGGTCAGTCAATACTTAGAGCGAGGGATATACCCTTTACCACTTTCGACTTTAGCCTTTTAGAATCAATCAGAGAAAAGGCAATGGAAAGGGTTGAGCAAAGGAAAATGTCTTCACACGTCAAAAGCATCCAATTAAAAAAAAAAGCTCAATTGCGACAGTATAATGATTTTTAATCCAAGGTTTGAGTCAAATTCAGGATCCAACCTGGAAAAAACTCTTCCACAGTCACAAGAATGGCCTCTGGTGCCGCAAGTCTTGAGATGGGCCTTGTAATCAGACTGCACGGCATAACCCTTGGAGCACCTCTGGCACACCCACTGCTTCTGGTTGCTGTGCTTCCTCCGGTAGTGCTTCTTGATCCCAACAAGGTCGCCAAGCGCGTGCCGGGGGTCGTGGTGGAGGCAGGTCGGTTCAGGGCACACGAACACCCGCTTCCTCGCCACCACTCCCGCCCCCCCGGGATTCTCCCTCTTGAGCAGCTTCCATGGCACCTTGTGCCGCCGACGGTGCATCTGGAGGTTCTGGTCCCTCTGGAACCCCTTGTTGCAGATCTCGCACACGTAGCGGTCCGACTCCAATAGGGTTTTCGGCGATAGCGAAACTACCTCCGCGTCCGGATCTGACAATTGGTCAGTTAAAGAAGTCACGCCTTCTTCTAAGAGCTCAGCTCTCTCGATTACCAATAAAATGAAAATAAACGATTGATCGAGACAAAAGAAAGAAAGAAAAATGGAAGTACCTGGAGTGCCCGCTGGCCGTCTTTTCCTCTTATTGCTGGTGCTGTTGTTATTTCCATTTTCTGGTTCTGAAGAAGCAGGAAGAACTGGGGCGGAACTAGAAGTCTTGGTGTTCCCTAACATGGGTATTGATTCAAGTTGATTCTTCCTTTTCTTCGAAGGAACTTGGTAATATGAAGTTGAAGGGACGAGGAGTGAAGAAGTAAAAGAAAAGCCAATTTCTAGTGGTTTCTGAAACAGCTGATCTTGGGTTTCTGTCCTTTTGAAGGATTCTTCTTCATTAGATGATGACTCAGATCACTCGTGAGAGAGAGAGAGAGAGAGAGAGAGAGAGAGACGCAACAAGAAGCCTAGAGAGGCATGGCAATAGGAGAAAAAGAAAAGCCTTTAACTTTCGGTCATCAGCTTTCTTTTTGGCTTTAAACATTCAGCTTTTCCATGTATCAGCCTTGCTCCCTCCCCTTCTCTCTTCCTCTCTAGACCCTCTTGCTCTTCATCAGATTTTTCTGCATACTGTCCCACAAGGAAAGACTCCGAACACCATCTAGATGGGGAGAGAGAGAGAGAGAGAGAGAGAGAGAGAGAGAGAGAGAGAGAGAGAGAGAGAGAGAGAAGCACTGTTGTGCTGAAAGGGGGTAGAGCCAATCAATCGCTAGACAAGCTTCGATCACGCAACGAGAAATGGGCCAGAAGGAGCGAAGGAACAAGAGCTTTTTGTGTCAATGCATTTTGCACGGCGAAACAAATCTTTGCATGCCTTTAAGTACCAGCGCGGCAACAGGAACGCACAAGCCTCCCCACTCTCCCCCACCATCTTCTCACTACTGATTATGGCGACGTGCATTGACAAAAGTACCCACTTGCCTCGGCCGCTCAAGCATGTAATTTAATTACAGTGTGAAGCAGCTTTCCCTAAAAGTAGGACTTGACGTTAATAACTCAGCAAGGAGGCATGACATGAGCTGTCTCCCCAAGCATTGTGTCCAATTTCTCGGATGATTTATTGTTGGATAGATAGATATCAAAAAAAAAAAAACTCTAAACTATACGCACCGTAAGTTAATACTTGCACATACGGTATATGTCATAATGGACAGATTTAGAATTTTTAATGACAACAAAAAGATCATTATATTTACTTCACAATGAACATAATTCGAGTTTTTTTAGTTGTTGATATTGACCCTTTATTTTATCACGATCTTCCTTTTCATTACTTTTTAAAAGATTGCATTTTCTCAAGCGGTATTCAGGATTAGCTCTAAGAAATATTGCCGTATGGAAGCTCATCCTTAAAACAACTATGCTAATTTAACGTTCTAAATATTTCGTACGAAATGGAATATGAGCATTTCCTTAATGAGAATTGTGCAATTAGGACCTAAACGTTCTGCATGGATTAAGTGCGCAACAAGTTATGATCTCCCGCATCACTAAATGCAGATAACTACACCTAGCGGTGCGAATGTTATTCGATTCATGACATATTATTCAAGCAATAACAAATAAGTTTTCTTGTCTCCACTCGTGTCATCATAAAACAGAGATTTAGTTGCTGATTCTAGACATTAATGCCACAAGGCATTGTAGTAAGTATAATATACCCTTTGACTATTCCATTTCCTTTTCTTTTTTGTGTTCCCTCGTATTCCGGCGCTGACTTTGGATGCAATAGGAAAAATAACAGCGCAAATTAATTCGTTGGTAAGACCAACAATGCTGGAGTTTGTCCCATTTCTAAAGCGGGTAAAACTCGCGTGGGGTTAAGCCACGTGGCGTGCTCGCACGGAAGGTTTCCCCGAGCAATTTTGCTTTTGATGGTCACTTTGATAAACATATTAGATGATGACTAAAAATGACTCATCACTATATATATATAACAATATTTACTTATGTTACTCTATTTATTGATGTTGCAAATTGGGTAATCTGTAGAAGCAAACTTGTTCTTCTCTAGTCTCTCTCAGGGTATAGAAGCCCGGTCTTTTGATGCCTACCGGGTATGGAGGGGCCCATGGTAGATTCTTCAGTCATAAAAAAAAAGCTTGTTTTTCTCATTTTCTTCATTTTGTCTTGGCCATTCATTTTGAAATGCAATGTCTTTTCCACGTATTTTTTGTATTCGTTTTCAATTTTTCCTTTTCCCTTTGGAGAATGAAATTATGAAATCAACTCATTCATGTTCCGAAGGCATAGTACAAACAAAGGCAGAACCGGGAGCATGCCAAAAGCATCATGACCTGATGCTGCCGAAGTTGAACAACAAAAACGTTTACAATGAAAAAATAAAAATCATGATACAACGCGCGCTAGGGCCCACACCGCACAATGAACTAATCTTGATCGAGTTCGGCTCATGTAAGCCCACTCTATCTCAATTATTGTATCATACGAGATTTCATTAAAAACTTTCATGATTGGATGGTTGAGATAAAATCGACTAGTGTGTTTCTAATAGTGGTGTGGACCCGTAAAATTATATATATTTTCGTTTTTCTTGACAGATCTACGGGGTTGGCCCTATTACATTTTGATCCAAAATTTTGTGAGGAGCACTGGGGTTACGGAAGGCACGTGATGCTAGCCGTCAAATTCTACTGAAGTCAGATAAGTTAGACAAAAGGTTGACTCGATTGTATTAGGGGTGATCGGTTCCCGGATAGTTTCTAGCTCCATCGGATTGATGGAACTAGTTCTTTGTTATTTGGAATAAAGAACCGGACCATACCAAACTAGGTGGTCCGATTTGGTTCCCGCCCAATCTGGTCCAATTCCAGGGTGGGTAATTATTAATTGCCAATGACGTGTTAGCTTTGTTTTAACTCTCCACGCGATCGGAGAGTGGAGATGAACAATGGATTAGGGTTATGTTTTGTTTTCTAGAGAGTGGAGAGGAAGGTGGAAAAAAAGAAAGAGGCAGAATCGTGGATGGTTAGGTCTTAGGTGAGCCGATCCACCAAAAAATAAAAAATATAATATATAATTTTTTATATTTTATTTTTTAACAAATAAAAATAGTTCCAGTCCAGTCCGAGTGGGAGGTTCCACTCCCGGAATAGGGAATCGGATTATTGCTTCTTAGAACCACCCAGAATGGTTATCGGATGTGCGGTTTATAATGCTCACCCCTAGATTGTATGGAGTGAGAAGGAGGATTTCTTATTTTTATTTTGAAGTGTCTTATGAGCACAAAGATTTTCGCGTTTTCTTGGTTCCGGAGGAAATTTCTTACGAAAATCAAAATTATCGAAATTTATTTTAACTGAGTTCGTTTAGGAGGAGCAAAATCCATTCGTAGGTTGGTCGACAAAAGTTTCATCCAAGAAAAAGTAAGAAAGAACATTTTTAGCGTTACGTCCACCTCTAGCATCGATACATATATGATCCGTTGGATCATTTGGATCCGGTGTGAGGTTCACATGATCCCACTGATTATATGCATTGTGCCTATGCTCTTAATAAGATTCACCAATAAAAGTCCAATATATTAGGAGGCATATGTATATGTTTGGGAGATTGATATGTGGAGATATTAAGTCGTGTTTTTTTAACACGGAATTGTGATTTGTAGACTTACCCCTCTTGTCTAATCAAACCAATATTGCAAGTGAGTCGTTATCTTTGAAAATATTTAAGGAAAAATGGCAATCACTTGGACAATTAAGAGATTGACTTAAAAGGAATGGCGACATCATCCTCTTCAAAAGCTTAAATATAACATTTTGGCTGTGTCTGTTTCGCGAAAAATGAATGGTCTGGACAACATTTTTATGAAAATAATCACTTGAAATAATTAATCAATAAAAAATATTTTCATTATTAACCACAATCTATATCTAAATACTTTCGTAAAAGGTAAAAAGTAATTTTCGTTCGTTCATTTTTAATAAGCAATATAACTAATAATTTTTACAATATTATTCCACATTATTCATTTTGTGCGAAACAAACTTGCCACTTGTTTCATTTTTTACGCTCGCCATTGTTACAAAACCCTTATCTTTTTTTTTAATAAGCTGTTTGATATTGGAAAATGCATAAACTATTGGGCTAAGCGAATTATTGGAGCCAAAAAAAATGGAAGTGAAAAAATATATAAAAAATTAAGTAAAGAGAACAAAAAATCCCTAAAAACAACCCTTTTTTTTTCCTCGATAACATGAGCTAACCAAACTTTTATGTTATGCCTCTCCATAGTTACACTTAACCGGAGGATGTCATAGATAATAATAATAACAATATGAACATCACGGCATCCAAATTAAACGGTTAATCAATCGTAGTATCCTTCGCGTTAAATTCAATCCGATCACCATTCGAGATCGACGGTCGATATCATTCGGCAGCGCCTTCCCTCAATTTCAGATCGAGGTCGATTGGGGAAGGTGGTTTTCGCAAATCGGAATGCTGGGGTGTGCAAAAGTCTCAAGATCATTCTGGACAGCAATCGATTCGGATACTAAAAAGAGGATGAGAGAGACTCCACGGGCGCTCCACCACAAATGGAGCGGAGACAAGCCCCGAAAGCAATCGTACGTCTGACAACTTTTAGGCAAACAAATCATGGCGCGAGAGCCTCTTGATCAATCAAGAACTTCAAAGGCCATTTCCTTGGAGCTTCCGCACGCATCTTTGGTCAGTCACCTTTATCATGTTCATAAATTATTTCATCCGTGATAGCTCAAGATCCGTTTAGAAACGTTTCTGTGTCTCGATGTTTCTGTTTTTTCGTTCCTCGGATCGGAAAAGTAGCTGCAAGAGGAAAGGGAAGAGTGTCTCTTTAAATACTCCTTGCTCTTTGTCTAAGATTGGACTGGAGGCACTAGAGCAAACATCCTCCTTTTCTTTGTTCGTTTTCTTCTAGCTAAGAAAGACTGAAGGTTTTATGCCAGCCCGATTTGCTTATTTCTTGTAAGGGCTTTCCCGGCTCGAATAGTTTGTTTTATCTTTTCCTTAGAGAATAGATTTGGAATTGAAATAGGGAAGTAGAAAAGATCTACTTTTTACTCTCATGAATGATTTATTGAAAACGAGCTTCTTTTTTTTTTCCTCGTTTCTTCTTCCTCCTCTAGTCAATCACCAAGCCTCGGTGGCGACACGCGATTGGCTAGGGATTTGAGTAGGCGAGCCTCGTCGGCCTCAAGTGTAGTGGCTAGACAAGGGTCGACCTTATTGGCCTGAGGCTCCGACCAACCACTGGCCATCACCAATGGCCCTACGAGCTATTAGAGAAGGAAAAAGAAGAAAGAAGGAAAAAAAGAAAAATTTAAAAAAGAGTAGAGAAACCTTAGAAAATTATGGTTGTATCAAACAAATTTATGTTATTTTTCTATTTAGGGAATATCAATTACCAAACACATTCTTTTGTAGAAAAAATCCGTCCAAAAATTTTTAAAAAAATATTTATGACAAGAAGTTATTCTCGAAGATAGAAATATTACCAAACAAACATCTAATATTTCTTGGAAGAATCAATAGGTTTACATGGCATTAGGGCTCATATCACAGTTTAAATTCTCAACACTCTCTATGAGTAGCCGTTCAACTCATGATTCATAGCCAATTAGCTTAGACCATTGTGAGGAGAATTATCGAAAATGTTATAAATGTATTATAAGGTGGCCAATTCAATTTAACTTTTTTTTTTAATTTTTATCAATTTAAACTTAGACTTTTTGATGATCTATTAATATAGTCATTCTAGTCAATTTTTATTAAAGATCATTAACATAGATATCAATCGTTATACGTGACACATTAGTGCTAACGTAAACAATTTTTTTTGGCATGGGGATCGCCTTGCCCTCGTTGTTGCTGGTGAACGTGACCATGGCTGGGCAACCGGCAGAGCAAAATAAGGAAAAGGAAAGCAAATAAAAAGTATCATCCGTGCCATGTAAGACGGACGTCACTAATTAGGCTACTACACTGACTATTTCCGATCAAAATTGATTAGAAATGATTATTTAACAAAACATCAAAAGAGTTAGGATTGAGATGTTTAAATCAAAAAATTTATAATCGAATTGGCATTTATATAATATATGTACTTTTTAAAAAAGTAATTATCCACGTGTAGACGGAGCCATGGTACTACATGCGAGAGGCAATATTAAAGGGAAGCGCTACGTACGGACGGAGTGGGAGCGAGCACGCTTTGGATGGTTAATAATAATGGAGTTTTAGATACGGGAAATCTAAAACCCTAGACCAAAATGATTACCAAGGACGGTTCCCGCTCCTTTATTATTACCGTTATTATTTTTTTTCGTGGTGATATTTGCATGCATGCCTTGGAGAATCTGCCTTCTCCCACCCCGAAAATAAATTTCCTAACTTAAATCAAGAATGACATAAACTCGTCACGGCCATCCGATCTAAATCAGACAGTTGAAATATTTTTTTGAATTTTTTTATAAAATTTTAACCGTCTGATCTCAATCAAACGGCTACTATTTTACATCAGGGATCTGGCCCCTAATTTATGTGAGGGGGTCCGGATCCCCCACCCCACCATCCACTTCAAGTTAATAATAATCAAAGGATAAATAAGATCAAATAAAATCGGAAGTTGAAAACCAACAACTTTTACTTTTGTCCTCGCTATTAATTATATGCCATCATGGGCTAAGACCGCTCACATGCCCCGGTTCTTCATTCCATATCCAAGTGAATAAACAAGTAAAGATTTGGGGGGGGAAGGGGGAAGAGCACAATGCAAAACATCAATCAAATAAACCTTTTTGGTCAATGGTAGCTAAGGCTGTGCATGACGAAGCCTCGTTCTTAGCATGGAATCATAAAAACCAAGAAGATCCAACGTTTATGATGAAATTCCTAAGAGGAAACGTCGCGTGCGCGATGCACCAAAATTCTCTCCCCGTTTCGTGCTTCGTCCCCGTTTTGCAGCAATCGTCATGCTCGTGCATGGTGAAGCTGATAGGCAAAGGCCGAAGGCATGGAGCCTCCTGGCTTTCGTGGGCGATCCGAGCCCGTGCTTAGATAGAGAACAAGACTTCATGCCGACTGTATGTTGAATTCGAGTTATAAAGCGACGCGATGGATCGTAGGAAATCAAGCCGGCGGATCATGATTATTGAAGCGGCCAGCACAAAATAAACCACGCCGGTTCATGAACGGATGTAGTGTGCCGGTGTTTAGGATCTCCACTTCATAGTGCTTGTCCGGACCGAAGCATGGCTCTCGGAATTTCGCGGTGGGGGAGGAGCGATGAGCAAGCACGCAAAGGGACCACCATCTCACGATCCTTCATGGGGACCTCGATTCCAATGGCTCTTTAGGAGGGGGGGGGGGGGGGGGGGGGGGGGGATGTTTCAGAAGTTTCGTGTGTCATTGTCGTGTCCCGATCTGGGATCCTCGAAAGGACGGACGCGAGCAACTGGAATCGCCAATCCAACGACCACGTCCTTCGACTTCTTGCTCAATCCAAGCCCGTCGTACCACCTGGGCAAATGAAAATGCGGGCATGATTGGAGGCTCGGAAAGTTCCCTCTTCATGCTTTTTCCATACGGGGATCCCGTGTGTCGTTCATGCTTCGATCCATCGGATTCTTGTACGATGCATCGGATCATATGCTCTTGTCGTCGTGTGCATTTCAATTTCGAATTGTCGGACGATTCTGCTTCCGAGAATCAGGTTTGAAATTCATCGAGGACATTGAAACTTTGGGTGATCAAAGCTCTTTTGTACGGTTTAGGAGGGAAGAGAATAACCTTTTCTTTGTAGGCTAATCTATCTCAGGTAATGCCGTAATGGCATCACTTGAAACCATCCAAGTTCCTGAAACTAACGCGATCCGGATTATATCGGTTCGCCAGAGAAAGTCGGGACTGGGAACGATGGCGAGCGATGAGCAACCATACCATCGTCTTCACGACGGCATCTCGTGTTGAGTTTTCAATCTGCCCTATGTAATTGTTTGCGTTAGAAAAAGAAATCTGCGAAAAATAAGCGAGATGTACCGCGCACAATTAAATCGATATCGCATCTCTGTAAAATGGACCCTGGAAATTCTTGACGTTCTTGCTTGTAACCTTGCAGCATCCTCTTGGACTTTTTCCATGATTGAGGTCCCATGTTTTCTCTACATTCACAACTTACCAACATCGTGATGTATGAATCGCTCGTCTTCTCAAATTCCTGCTTTTGGTTCTACTCTAATGCTCGGCGTATCATCGTGCACCAAATTGTTCTCTCTAATTTTCATAGCTTTCGTATAAAGTACGTAAAATACTGAAAATTACGGATCTTGATACTTTTCTTCCTCTAGCAAGAATCTACAGCTAACCTGATCGCTCTGTGTTTTTCTTTTCTTTTATTTTTTCCCTCCTCCTGTATCGAAAGTAAAATATTTCGTTTGTATTCCAAGATTTCAAAACGATGCGAGAGAGGGCCACGATAGAGCAAGATCCAAACAGTAAAGAAGAATAATAGAGTACAAGTTATCGTGATAAGTATATTCTCATCTCACAAGAAGAAATCTATCTCGATATCAAAACCAGACGAACAGCCATTGATCATCGACTCTAGCATCATCAGATATCGTACTCTCCTTATCTAATAGCTATGACTTGCGTAGTGGGCAGCGCTGGCTTAGGTTCAGTGTCTTCAACACCATTACCGCTCAGAGACACCCAAAACTGGTTGTGCATGCGTCTATGTCTAGATCTAGATCGGAAGAGATGAAACGAGCACAACAAGGCCAACTTTTACATCTCAATCTAGATCGGGAGAGAAGAGCTTCCGAAAGTTGTATAACCGCTTGTAGTGCATCATGAACTCACCATATTCCTCTTCGATCCTATCGGACTTCTTGGTTTGAAGGAGCTCAAGCAGCATGCTGCTTCTGGATGTTGGAAGCGGAAAATACGCCCAACAAGCAAAGAAGAGCATCAGCAGCGAGCAAATAAAAGAAACCAAAAAAACCTAGATGCAAACGATAAGATACTCTCAGATTAGATTGTGAGAGAGAGTCTCAAATCAAATTGAGAAAAAGGGAACTAAAGAGAAGTTGAAGAGAAAAGAAAGCGGCTATGGTTACACCCTTCTAGGCTGTCTCACTGGTATAACCTGCTCACTCTGTTTCAGGAGCAACTAAATGAACAGAATCAAGCCTCAGAGAAATCGAGAAATAGCTAAAATCCCAGTCATATTCCGGTTTGTATAATTGTAGCATAAAGGGAAATCAAAAGATCAGGAAGCTGACACCCTGTCCTTGACAGCTAACGCAGCTGCTCTATACCATGAAGCTACAGCCATAGCACCTGGATCCGGAACCGATTGCAGGTTTGCCTCAGAGATGTAAGATGCACGTCCAGCCTATACAAATAATGTAATTATGAATCCACAAGCTTTTATACAAAAATGTTGAGAAAATGCATTGTCTATTGTTAGTAGAATTAATTCCTTCTGAGTCAGTCACGATGTTTTGTCAAAACTAAGCATTAATACTAGATCTCTGAGTATATTCTTCTGCACCTGAATTATAAAAAAGTCGCACTGCACATAGCACACTCCAACATTTGAGACCTGATTCTAGTTGAGGTTTTTCATCGCCACATGTGAACTTGTGACGGATCCTCTGCTGCTTAATTTTCAATGCAGATCTTATTGTGATGATGACCACCGCGATCTCAAAAGGTTGAGATGCAATGAACAAATGCAAAGGTCAAGTGAGCCCTATTATTTTTAATTCACGTTCAGTGAATCTCAAGCAAACTCTGCAAGAAATGGCCTAAAAGTTATTGGGCATCTTCAGATTTTGAAGTCCTTCACACTTACCGCATAAGATATCAGATATCCAATTCAGTCAAGGAAATCTTATCTATTTACATTATCACTTTGCCGAGCTGTGTGGGACAACAATTGTAAAACTTAACGGTTAGCTCCGTGCAGCTTCAAAGATATGCCAAGTAAAGATATTTCTCATTAACTAGGTGAAGAAGCCAGTGTTTTAATTATTAGATCACCTGTGCTTCCATCTCTTTTGTTGACTCTGCTCCAGCCAATGCTGCTTCAGATGAGAGAACAAACGCAGTTATGGGATCCACGCCGGCATCCAACTTCTGTTGATGGAGAAATTTTTAGAAACAAAGTGATCATACAGTGAACACGTCCATAACAGAGGGAAAAAACAGCATCATAAGTATTATCAATGACCTCATGAAGAACTCTGGAAGCTGGAATCAAAGCATCCAACATTGTGCGATAACCAGCACTTGCTCCTCCATACTTACTGATAGCATTGATGCCAGCTTCAAATGCTTCAGCCCCTGAATTAACAAAAGGAGTGAGGCCAGGGCCATCAAACGTATCAAAGTACAAGAAGGAGAGCGTAATCTCACATTGCTTAGGTGAACCAGTACTCCCTTTCAATTTCGCATATACAGCCTTAGAGAAAATGTGATATCTGTTCCAAAAGGGGAAAAAGGATTGCGCCCTCTTAGTTTTTTGGGTGGGAATACACATGAAAAGATGGAATCCGACCCTCATCCAAGGGAGAGCAAAGGAGAGTGCATTACATGATCCCACTAGTTCCACCCATCACTCTTATGGAGGTCCCGACCTCGTTTACTGTCTCTGCAGCATCATTGAGAGGATAGCTGGGAATTAGAAGGAAAAAAATAAACTGATCAGTGCAAATACTAAAAGATTGGTGCTATCATCCAAAAGCTACTTATTTATTAGATAGGGTAACATTTCATTGCAAAGAAAAAGTCAAACAATTCATAGTTGTGGCCTTTACTTGAGCTTCATCAATGGCAGAGAAGGTACAAGCAAAATCGAATTTCATGAAGTTGGACTTAGTTTTAATGAAACTCACTGTCTTTTCAAGTCCTCCAAAATAGCCGTTGCACCTTTAAACAACTGCAGAACAGGTAAATATTGAGCAGGAAGCCAAAAGGGTGGGAAGAAAAAGTGCACCAATGGCACGGAAGAAGAAACTTTTAAAGGACTTACCGTTGAACCACAGTCAGCATCTCCTGCTTTGCCATCCCACTCATTCAACTGGTCTTTAATATCAATAACTGCTTTCGCTGCTGCTTCAATAGCTGCCTCAAGAAGCAGGCCCTGTTTGCTCAGCTCCCGTGGCCGACTTGATGACTAATCAGAAGTAAATCATAGTCAATGAGCTTTGATCAAGGAGACAGTCATCGCTAAACTTCAAGATGCGTATGACAGCGATAGAAAATCTCAAACTTCCTCTTGTACACATGTTACATACCACATTCATAGCTTTTAAGGAAGATGGTGGCATTGGAACTGGAAACTTTGTTGTTGGGCGATTCCCTGCATGACAGACCATGCTAAGCTCCATGATCAGGTTATAAAACTAATGTTGCATTAGTAATAGAAAATCACAATGTTATTGAAAGCATACGTGTCTTCACTCTGAGAGTCAGTACCAACATCAGTAAAGTTCTCTTATTTCTTTTTGTTAATAACCATGGAGTAAGAGTACCAAGAAGGAAGGGGTAAAAGCTTAAATGCACACGCACCATCAACTCCAACAGGCCATGCCGGAGCCTTAGTCGCAGCATCTAACCGCTGCAAAATTGATTCATCTGCCTTCATAATAGTGATAGAAAAACCTGATAGGAACACAATGATCAGAACTAGTCCATCGTAGTAATAGCATATAAAAGCAACTGACCTGCCATATCAAGAGAAGTCATAAATGCCCCAACATATATTCTATCAACAGCTAATCCATGGTCTAGCTGCAGTTTAGTTACTGTTTTTCCTGATGCAATCATGAGCTCCATTATCGGGGTGGCACCGAGCCTATAATTTGAGAAAGGAAGAGCGTTAGAGATGTTTAAAGCTAAAATCACATCATCTAATCAGCATCTAAGAACTTTAAGTTTATCCAATACGCCAGAAGAAAAAGGTTAGAGCAGACTCACCCATTTATCATAATAACCACCCTATTACCTCGCGGAATGGGGACATAGTTCGTCTCCTGAGGAGATCGATCAATCAATCAATTAGAGATTGCTAAATTTTCTAAACTCATACTTCTGCTGTATCCATGATGAGAAGAAATTCGCATAATGTCATGTACAGAATGTTCGAGGAAGAAAAGAAAAGGACTTGTTAAATGACGGATAAAAGTTGCAGAACTGTAAGTCAAACTGCATTAATGGAATCGTTTTCTGTAAGGGTTCGAAAAGATTGATCAAGATAGGTAGGATAAGTTATGGCTCAAGAGAAGTAGGAATGTCAAGAAACAATCAGGAAAAATGTCCCATCCGTCAAGAATTGTTCTGTCGTCTCGACAAATTGCCTGTTCAAGTAAAACAAGCCAATCCATTTTGCTTGTTAAAGAGAACTAAAGAAGAAACTAGTTCTGTTTAAGGTACTTGTATAAGTGGACAACGATGTATACGAGTAAGTTCCATGTAGATATGTTAAGACATGAGGTCAAGGCATTTAGAACTTCAGGAAAAAAGAAATAGGTTAATATTAGTAGATACAGAGAGAGCCCAAGGAAAAAGACTGGATGGAGCTAAAAAAGGGATATTGACTTGATTTGCAATGAAATCTTTAGTACCCTAGTCAGAGGTCATACCGGTGACAATATTTTTGTCAGAACATGAGAAATCACCATGTCCACTGGCTGAATGTCAGCGACGGCTGCACCTGGCTCTCCATGCTGCCAGAGAAAAGATTGTGCTTTCTAGTCAAAGAATTATATGGAGTTGAATCATAGTCAAAAGATTTCATACAAGCGCACACCTAAAAATGCTTGCATTAGAAGGGACATTCCAAAGAGATGCTTCTCATGAATAATAGGGAAGCTCAACATAGCTTGAGCTATGTCAGTAGTGGAGCCATATCCCGGTATATCATTATCACTCACTTGTAAGTTTGTATTTGCTGCATGGTCATAAATTTAATGCAGAGAATTCAAGATAACTCACAATTCCGAGGCCAAGTTCTATCTTTCCTGGTCCTAAACGATTTGAAGTAGCCTGACCCGGTAGAGTGCAAACAGATAATGCAACACCCATTGTCCCAACCATTTCCGATGCCCGCTTTGCCTCTGCTGCAACATCCTTAAGTGAGAGCCCAGCTGCGGCTGCAGCTCCAGCGACCTTATATTTACAAACGAAAGCAAAGAATCATATCAGCATTCTTCCCTTCAATAACCCATAAAAGTAGAGCGAGAAGTGTCGTCTCTCAACAACAATGAATGATAGATGTTGCCAGATGCACGAAAACTTCAGAACAATAATCTGATGGATGTCCTTTTGACTTTTTTATTCAACAATTTAATAACTTTATACATTGATTCACCATGACAGGAGCCTCGTAAGTGAAAGATCAATTACAACAAGAAATTATAGAGCATATAAGGTTGAAGTAGTCACTTGTATAGATTAAAATGGAAGTTGCAAAAATTAAGCATACAAGCTTGGACCATGAGAAGGGGGAAAGAAAAGATTCTTGTTTAGTGCCAAAAGGGACATTTAAAGCACAACCTTTCAGAGAGATAAAGATCACGAACCTTGTGAACTAGAATGGTCCCTGCCAATCCTCTCCTCCCAACTATGCCTCGAGGGGGAGGTAAAGCACAATCATCTCCGACAATCACCATCTGCAATGAGGCATGAACTTTTAACATAAGTCTCCAGCACACATTAACATTGCAATTCACATCTGCAAGTGATCACAGGAGAAGTACCTCAACCATGTAACCTTCGGATTTAGCCATCTCAGTAGCCAATCCAAAGTTCAAGCGATCACCGGTGTAGTTCTGCAAAAGGGAGAATGTAATCCTCCTTCTGTTAGAGCTTCTGTTTTGGATAGATGCCATAGCGCAAGGGAATAAGTACTTGTGGTCTATGCAGCTGATAGAACTACATAAACTCCCTATCTATGGCAATAAAAGTGCCGCTCACAATTTTCTTTTTCCTTGTATAGACAAGTACCTTGACAATAAGTAGGCACCCCATTGGACCAGTTACAGCTCGGATGCCCTGAAATATATATGATATAGCAAAACGAATCTCATAGACAAGGAGACATAACATAAAGCAAGAGATCCATGACATTTTCCTTGTTGAGTCATATAATAATGAGAAAACGTACAGCTAGAACTGCATCAACTGATGGAGAAGCAAAGACATCACCACATATTGCAGCTGCCAGCATCCCCTGACCCACGAATCCAGCATGAGTTGGCTCATGGCCGCTACCACCACCTGACAAAGAAATAGCATAGATCATTGAACTGGAGGTTCTTATGCATGGTGTGGCCCACTGATGAAGTCCATCAGTTTCCTTCTTGATGATTGAACTGTAAATGGATTAATTAGGCAGAAGAAGTAGAAGCTGTGGGAAATGAGGAGTTGCGAACAGATTGACACTTTGTTAATGAGAGAAAGGAAGCATGTATGAATGTAGAAAATCGGTAGGACTGAAAAACAACAACTATATCACGTGGACGTCATTACGACAAAATAAGAATTCAAGAAATTCAACGTGCATAATTAGATTCTAAAATCATTAACATAGAAATGCGGGGGAGACAACGTTAACCTGATATAACGGCGACCTTGTCATATGTAGCAGGTGAAACATCGGCCCGCAACACAACCTTCACCTGTATTTCCAACAATAGGATCGGAAGGGCCGTGTCAGTCACTGCATAGACTGTAGGACTCGCGCAAGAAGCATCCAAATTTTTTTTTTCTCATGAAAGTCGGAATCACCTCAGGAAAACCATCCAAGTACTGCAAATTAGGATAAGTTTCCACAAGACCCTCGATGAACTCAGTCACCACATCTGCAATCGCATCAAACAGATATAACAGATACATTTCCTTGCTGTTTTCTTTTTCATCTCTTCTTCATCCATCAGTGACACATATAAATTCATGTCATCGAACCACGCAAAAGCCAATAAAGACATGAAATAACACGTCGAGGGAAAAAAAAACAAACAAGATTAACTCCCAAGATTTTAACGACAAAGTCATGCAAGATTAAATCTTTCTCATTTACATCAAACATGAATAGACCAAAAGCATCAAGAACCACAATGAAGCGAATTGTCAAGAGGCAGAAGAAGAAAGCGTGTGCAAACCATCTGGGTCGTTGATGAGTTTCTTTCCCTGTGAAGCCATGTTTTTGCTGAAGAAGCTCAAAACTTCGAAGAGTGATGGTTCGGGTTGACTCAACACTCATCCATCAAAACAGCGACGAAGTCCCAGAAGAGGCTATGGTCGGCTGCTCTGGCTGAATCAGATGCTAGTGTCAAACAAGCTCCGCCTCTCGATTTTGTAGTGGCAGATGCTACGCCAGGGGAGACACTTCACTTCGCTCCTTGAGTCGAGAGAAGGCGTGGATTGGCGTTACTTCTGAGCACCTTTTGAAGTGTTTCTCGGCTGATTCATGTGGATCTTATCTCCATTTTTTCCTGTTATTGAGGTAAAAGCTATTGTAAGATCTTGTTTCCATGTGCAGGGTGGCAAACATTAAAGGGGTATCTCAAGAAAAAGTCAATGCATCCTTCTAGAAAAATGGGACATTCAATCGCATTTCTGTTTGACTTTTTTTTTCTTGATCATTATTTCTATTTAATTTTTTATGGACGAAGCGAACTGAAGCCTTTTGTCCAAGATAAATCTCTCTAAAAGATTTATTCTCAAAATCAATCAGCCATAAAACCAATTTCTAAACCGGATTTCTAACTGACCAATCATGTCTAAAACTGCCTAATCAATCAGTAATCTCCCTCTTCATACTTAGTCACTTTCTCTTCTCTTATGAATAAGGAAAAAAATATTTTTCGATATTTCTCACAATCTTTATTTTTTTAGTATGAATTTATCATAAATAAGTAACATGTAAGCATAAATCGCACGCGGTCAGCTGCTAAACCTTTCTTTTATTGATTTATTACCCCATGAATTTGATCTCTCATGGAGTTTATATAAAAAATGTATTGATAAAAGCACCAAACTGTATTATAAACATACACAGTTCATCGGGAACATAGTTATTGAAGTATTTTAAAATAAAAATTTATTTTACAAAAAATTAAAGCCTTTGTTTATTGATAAATTCTCATAATTAACTCTAAGAAATATACCTTAAAAACATATCTCCCGTTCCAACATATATTATCATAACAAGGCATTTGGATGATTAATTAATTTTCTTTAGCAAAATATTAATTTTGTTTATAGATTTTCATTATCAAATATTTTTCTAAAGAAAAATAGCTTCATAGTTACTTAGTTTTTAAATTTTAGATGTTAACTAAAAATAAAGTGGACTGCATATTTTCTTTCAACATATTTTTGTTCTTCGCCATTTCAATTAACGAGAAGTTAATTCACACTCCAATTGTAATTTCTCATTTATCAATTGGATATTATGGTTCTACTTTACAATGCTTTGATAATCATATTCGACATAGGCCACGTAAAATGAAGTCGTGTTTCAAATTATTTTTTATCTATAATCTTAATCTAAACTCCACGAGAAGTTGAATTGATGGGACAACAGATAAAATGATTAGATACCAAGCTTTGATTATGCGTGACTTAATTTCGATTTCAATTGTTTACCGCAACAAAGATCGTGCAAAATTTTGAGACAGATGTAAAAGTGACTAGGATGAAAAGGGTGACAACTGGGCTACAGTTCCTTCTCACAAGACATGGAAGGAAACAAGGCCAACCTTTTTCATGTTGTATAAAAAGCACAGTCAATTGCATCCAAACAAAGATGCTGGGAAGTTGACAAAAGAACAGGGACATTCGTTTTCAGCAATTGACAGAAGACAAGAGAAAACCAATGTCATCAATTTCTTGAGGAAGGGGCCGTCTCCTACTGTTGGCTGTCCAGCTCCTTTTGTCGAGGAAATCCCCAAGTTCTCTTATTTTTCATGAGAGCTCCTTAACCAGTTCGAAGATCCCATTCGGCATAGCACTTTCACCCATAATAAATGCTGATGCCATCAAAACTTACAAAAAATGCAGGGTTATGCGAGGGCTCTCATGATACATGATCGCCTAAATAAGCACATTGGCAACAAGGAACTGAAAGTTGCTTCTCTTTCCTTACCTCTCTACTCTACAATTCAGCCACTCAATCATTTCCTTCATAAGGGCTTCCTGCTCTTGCTCTGGCTCTGGGTCAAAGAGCAGATCGTGCTAGTGCCCTTCCAACAATCTGATTGTCTTGTCCGTCGCGGATGCTTCCTCGTACAACTTCACAGAGGCATCTGGGTCGGTCACTCTGTTTGCGGTTCTGTGGTGGACCAAGAAGGGAACTCTCAGTCTCCTGAGGTTCTGCTGCAAATAGGATGCTATCCGGAGGATCTCGTACACTGTTCTGACGCGGATGGATCCGGTATAGACGAGGGGATTGGAATACTTGGCTGTGAGCGCTTCTGGGTCCCTTGATACCACTAAGCCCTTCTGATTCGCAGCTGTGACTTGGCGTCTCGGCAATAAGAGGGGGACGATCGGAGCAAGTATTTGCAGAGGTTATTACAAAGTCGGATGCATTTACTCATTCTCTAGAGTCATTGTATAGTTTGCGGACCTGAAGAAAGGAAAGTATCACCAGGGTCCTTACTGTGTAAATTGGGTGCGATGG
Source organism: Melaleuca quinquenervia (assembly GCA_030064385.1). Classification (NCBI taxonomy): domain Eukaryota; kingdom Viridiplantae; phylum Streptophyta; class Magnoliopsida; order Myrtales; family Myrtaceae; genus Melaleuca; species Melaleuca quinquenervia. The sequence goes on along the minus strand of CM057728.1, from coordinate 2,953,949 downwards.
CTGAGCTCCCACAGCGGGCGAAGTTAGCACAACGCCTGATATGCGTGCTTCGATTGTTGGGTCAAGAGCAGCCTGCATGTGCATTTCAAAAGATGGGCGATTCACTTGAGAGAAGCAGAACAGTAACCAATGGGGAGAGAGCACGATACGATGAAGATGACGCACCGAGTATTTCACATTGCTCACTTTGAAATCTTACCTTAAGAATGATGGCCGCGCCTGTTGAGTGCCCAAAACAAAAACAAGGGAGCCCTGGATTCTCAGCCAGGACTCTTCCGATGAATGATTTCTGCAGGAAGAAGAAATGAAGGGAAAAAAACAGATCGCATAACACTCCCAATTTTTTTTTCGGAAAAAGGATTTATGAAATTGTATGAAATGGACATTATACTTACCAAATCGCATACATCATCATCAAGAGAATGAACATAAGCATGCAACCCATCGCTTCCACCGTGGCCTGAGAGATGACAAAAGAGTCGAACAAAAGCACGTTTGAGCAACACCAGTCAAATCTTTAAGGCAGTTATCTGTCAAATTTCAAAGAGCCGCAACAGGTAATGGATGTCGTCAACTATTCACGCTCAGAACCTTGCAACTGTGCAAATGGCCTAGCAATCTTGTCATCCTCATGAGACCTTATAGCATTTTCACAGCCATGACTAATCAAAACCCGTTTGTCATCCACTCAAAATACAAACTATACAGATGCATCCTGCAATTCCAGACACCTAGTACCACAATCTCCAGTTAGGTACTTGACCCACTTTGAACAGAGGGAGGAGGGAGTGAGATAGGAGTGGGAGATGGCATTTTTAGTTTGCCCAATGTGGAACATTAATGCAATGCAATTTCATCTGATACGTTGTCTCTAAGGCTTACCTTTAACATTTAGATAGTTTCTCCACGGCTTAACTTTTCAAATATTTGCATGTTCCGTCTACATAATCATAGAAGTTCAAGGCCAGGCAACAGTCTAATATTATGCTTACACATAAGCAGAGGCTTCCCACCCAAATGGATCTGAAATGAAATATTCATTTCCTGCGTCAAAATATAGATGCATTGTTGCTATAAATTATTCTTCTCAATGCAATAACTACAAAACATTTGCAATTTTTCTAATGGAACATCAATAAATAAAGCACATCAGAATTATGCAAAGCAGTTTGCTGTTTTCGAAAGCAGCCATCTCTTGATGGCGGTTTTGGATGTCTGCTTGGAAACATAATTATACCCACCGAACAAGAATTAGAGGGAAACAAAATTGCTTGCGTCAAATGGATGACATCTGAGATCGAGAGCACAGGAGCACTAATTCTGTCGAATTGCATAATTTTTGTAACACTGGAACGAGTTATCACCTCTTCACACACAGAATAAGCAGCGGACACAGCTAAATAGACTGTGGAAGTCTCAAGCCAATCAACAAAATTAAAATTTTGTTTTCACAAATAATGAAAATGTACATTGGCATGCGAATGGTCAGTGATGGTGCAAAACAATCAGGAATTCGTATGACTAACGAGCACGCACGATAGAGCACAATAGAACCACACTCAATTCAGGCAACTCAGGACATCAACGAGCATGCACAATAGAGCAAGTCTCGAAAACCTTAATGCCCAAAGGACCAAGATCGGTCCCCCGGAATTTCCGCCGCTCCTCACAACAAACCAGTGCTCTGAGTACATTGCATATGCCAATAGATACCTGACACTGCGCAACACGCAATTCCCTGAATCCAGAATTGAGTAAATTACAATTCTGACATAGGAGTGATAAAACCTCTTTCTTGACCTTACAACGTCACCATCCTCACCAATATTTACCTTAAATTTGCCATCCTCCGCCGACATAATCAAGAACCCAATTTGGTCAAAATTATCACCTGTTGGCAAGAACACAATCACCTCCAGTGTCCAGGTAACAAAGGAACTGGAGACGGTTGTGCGCGAAGCCGGAAGCCACGTTGGTCTGCTCCGGGCTGAACAAAGCTTCGATTTTGGGGGACGCCGAGTGGGCCACTGAAGAGGTGGTGCTGAGAAATCTGGTGACGGAGAGCTGAGGAAGAGGAGGTAAAACCGGAGGCGAAACAAGAGAAGGAGGAGTTCAGTTTGAGAATTGGGTTTGCGGTTAAAAATTAGGTGACCCAGTTGCGATTTTGAGGAGGAGGGGTCCGATCCGAGAAGTGGAGGCTTGAAGATGGTGTTAATTGGGAACTTAGACTTCCATTCTTGGTTGAATTCCATGATCGTCCGAGAATTCGAAGTCGTAACATCAGAGAGCTGTGTTTCCGGAGTGGTCGGGTGGAGGTGGAGAGAGACTAAGTAGTCGTTGATTCCGTCCATTTTCTTCTGGGCGTAATCAAGGTTGGAGCTTGTTGTCCACAGATCCCGGCACCGCTAAGGGCCAACCAGATTCTATACAGAGATCTATCAAATTTAGCCACAGAGTACGTGTTTCATGAGAGTTCAGGTAAGCATAAACTGTTCAGTCGTGAATTTATTTTAGGTAATCTTGAGTCAAGAATACAGGATTGAATCGTCAGTCCTGTACTCAAATTTTCCTATTTCACAAGATCAACAATGTTAGCTTGCTTGAAACCGCAGATACTATAAACTATAAGCCGGAGGTCAACTCCAATGCTTCCGATCAATAGGATCCATTTTTCTTCTCTTTACTCAACTTGCTACCTTGAAGGTGCAATGCTCTCTATCCTCGCCTACAGATTGGAAGATCGCACAGATTCAAATTCGTCATCAACTTTCATAAAAAACGCCAGCTCATCTTTCAGATGAAAAAAAAAATTACTGGAAAGCCGAATTTTTTTTGGAATCAGTCGATCCCCTTTAAGTGCATTGACAAGAAGGAACTGAAATTGCTTCTCTTTCCTACCTCTCTACTCTACAATTCAGCCACTTAATTATTTCCTTTATGATGGCTTCACGCTCTGGCTCTGGCTCAAAGAGCAGATCGTGCAAGTGCCCTTCCAACAATTTGATTGTCTTATCCGTCGCGGACGCTTCTTCGTACAACTTCATGGAAGCATCTGGGTCGGTCACTCTATCTGCAGTGCCGTGGAGGACCAAAAAGGGAACTCTCAGTTTCCTGAGGTTCTGCTGCAAGTAGGATGCTATCCGGAGGATCTCGTACCCTGTTCTCACGCGAATGGATCCAGTATAAACGAGGGGATCTGAATACTTGGCTACGAGCGCTTCTGGGTCCCTTGATACCGCCGAGCCCTTCTTATTCGCAGCCCCAACTTGGTACCTCGGCAATAGGAGGGAGACGATCGGAGCGAGTATCTGCATAGGTCACTACAAAGTCAGGGACGCATTTACTCATTTTCTGGGGTCCTCGTATAGTTTGTGGACCTGAAGAAAAGAAAGTATCACAAGAATCCTTACTGCAAAAATCGGGTGCGATGGCTGAACTCCTACAGCTGGTGAAGTCAGCACAATCCCTGATATGCCTGCTTCAATTTTTGGGTCAAGAGCAGCCTGGATGTGCATCTCAAAAGAGAGGCGATTCAATCATGAGAGAGCATGACACACTGAAGATGAAGCACTGAGTATCTCACATAGGGCAATTTGAAATCTAACCTTAAGAATGATTGCCGCACCTGTGGAGTGCCCAAAACAAAAACAAGGGAGCACTGGATTCTCAGCCAAGACTCTTACAATGAATGATTTCTGCAAGAACAAGAAGTGAAGAAAAAAAGATCGCATGACACTCCCAAAATTTGGCCAAAAAAGAAGACGACGACTTTAAAAAATTGTATGAAATGGACATCATATTTACCAGATCACATACAGCATCATCAAGAGAATGAACATAACCATGCAACCCATCGCTTCCGCCATGGCCTGAGAGACAACAAAAAAGGTCGAAGAAAAGCACATTAGAGCAACACCATTCAGATCACTACAGAAGGTGACTGTCAAATTTCAAAGAGTCATGACCAATGACGTATGTTGTCGACTACACAGACACTCAAAAGCTTGCAATTAAACATTGCCTAGCAATCTTGTCATCCTCATAAGACCAGTCAGCATTTTCACAGCCATGACGATTCAAAACCCATTTTTCACCACCTCAAAATACAAACTAAACATATGCATCTCACAATTGCAGACAAATAATACCACAATCTCCGACTAGACATTTGATTCACTGTCAAGAGAGGGAGAGTAGGGAGGGAGATGGGAGTTGAAGATCGCATTCAGTTTGTACAATGTAGAATGTAAATGCAATGCAATTTCTGTCTGATAAGTTGCCTCTAGGGTTTAACTTATACAATTAGACAGTTTCTCCTTGGCTTAACTTTTCAAATATTTACATGTTCCATCTACAAAACCAGAGAAGCAGAGGGAAACAAAATTTCTCGCGCCAAATAAATGGCATCTGACATTAAGTGCATAGGAGCACATATTCCGTCAATTTGCGGAATTTTTGCAACACCAGAGCAAGTTATCACCTCTTCACACACAGAATAAGCAGCAGAGTCAATTAAAATAAATCATAAGTCTCTAGCCAATCGACAAAACTAAAAATTTTGTTCATCCAAATAACACTCGACCCCCAGCATGTGAAAATGTACATCAGTGTGTGAATGGCCAGTGACAGTGCAAAACAATAAGGAATTCACATGACGAAATTTTCATAAAGCAACTCTACCCCAAAGTTAAGATGGAGTTTCAAGCAAAGCCAATCCATCATGTACTTCCTCCAGAGTTGAGTCTGTTGAAGCTGGTATACCCCTTTAAGGTGAACTTCATATGTAAGTTTCCATCTTTTCAGCTTATGCAAGCTACTAACTTAACCTATTTCCTGTTGTTCTTTGTTTTTGTAAATTAAGACATCCTCTGTTCCATAATCAGCTTCGAGTTAAAAGAGGGTCACTAAAACAAATCACAAGAACAACGAGATTGCATGGAGTATTTCATGTTCTAGGAAAACAGGGACGAGTATCACAAACTCCACGTTTCATTAACAATAAAAAAGGGACAACTGAATGCGTACATTTTTTATTCCAGGGACCAAACTCTAACTTGGATTATGCAAACTGAGAGAGATTTGTACTTACCAATCCAATCCATTCCGTAGACCTTGAAACCATTGGCATTCAGCTTCTTTGCAAAATTACTGTACCTCCCACTGGCACAAGAGACGAAAAGAAAACTCAATCATCAGGTCCAGAGATTACCAGCAGCATATTAACACCTCAGCTCAGATGGAAAACATACCTGTGTTCATTCAGACCATGCAAAAGAATGACCAATCCCCTGCAAAAACATGTGCATGCTTTGTTATAATAACGGCCAACACTAAGTTTGTCATATATGTTCCAGTTTTAAATGCACAATGTAAGAAAACAAAATATCATGTATGTTCCGGTTTTAAATGATTTGGTATAAGAACGGCCAACACCAAGTTTGTCATGGAGGTTGCAGTTTTAAATGCACAAAGGAAACAAGATATCATACAGAAGAACATGCAGTGATGAAGTCAGCTACGTAAATAATCAACACAAAAATTGTGATTAAACAATCTTAAAATTTCACACAATTTTGTCTTTTTTCCTGTGCACAAATGTACATTCCACAGTGCAGAAAAAATAAATATTCGATCGCCGATATTTGAGCAAATGCGACAAACATCCTTTCCCAAATAAACGTTCTGAAAAATCAGAACTCAGCAATCAAATTCGGAACTAAAGATCTTCACAAAACAGACGGCAAACCAAAAACAATAAGTTATTCGAGTTCACCTGATCTCCCCATTAACAGGTCTCCAAGATTGCGTGAACAATGCATCCCCCCTCGCAGTCGTGAAAATTGAAAACTCCCTGAAGACAGTTTCATCACCATCCTGCACCACCCGCTTCTTTGCCATCGCTCTTCGTGCCGCCACCTCCTGCTCCACTGACGACGGGGCCGCCCTCCTCCATGGCAGCGCCGTTGCTGGGACACTCACCACAGGCCCAACTTTCCGGTTACTCCCACCGTTGCTCTCACTCCTCTCATCCTTGGACTTCTCTGCCGCGCTCGCTGAGACGAGAACGACCCGCTTGCGGCCGCAGAACGGCAAGAGAAGCATCAGGACGAAGGCACGGATCAGCATCAACAGGCTCTTCAATGCGCGCAGCGAGAGCAGCGCATTTATGCGGCCACTCGCGCCTGAAGTTAGCATCAAGGTCGACGGTGACGAAGCCCCCTGATTTGGTTCCATCACCATTCCAACTCTCGCAATTGCCAGTGATTTTTGGACGGGCGAGCGAGTTTCTAAAGATGGGTATGCCTGTTTGGGCTTGAAGCTGCCGACTTTACCATGAAATTGAGGTTCTGCCTTGTGGGTGCGGATTGAAATCGTTGCAAACGCTGCCGTTCGCAAGGAGACCATAAGAGAGAGTAAGAGATCGAAATCGACGACCCCCACAAATAACCGATCGACCGAAATCAAGGGTGGGGCTCGACTCAGAGCTTCCTGGTCTATCGGGAGTAGAGAATCCAGAATTAGGAACGGAAACTATGCCTTCTTTGCTTGACTAGGATGAGCGGTTGCGCATAAACACGAAGCCGGGCGTGGTTTTGAGATGGGAAGTCAAGTTGAAATCGAGTTCTTCCCTCTAAACCGATTCGATCCGACGGACGAGATGTCACCGAAGCCGCAATCCGGACGCTTGCGACTGGATGGTTCAGGAACAACGGCTGTTGCGCCGCGAACACTGGGCGAAACGGGGGAAAAGAAGAACTGGAACGGTGAGAGGTTTCGCCGGGCAGCACCTCCACGTGGCGAATGCGGGGACTTGTCGTCCTCAGAAAGTTGCAGAAGAGGTCAGAACGCTCGATTGGAGGAGCCGCTCGACACGTGTCCTCGTCTTTGTGGGGAGCCACCGCCTAGGTTATCCCCTTTCGACACGTGTCCATCGTATGGGGAAGCTCCTTTGTGGGGAAAGTGACGTTTCGCACGCATGGTTCTCCAATAATATGCCCCGTCGCGTGGACCGCAGATTGACGGCGTCCCATGATCCAATGACTATTATAGGTCTGATTTCCGTGGCCAATGCAGTGATGCTCTCGAGATCGCGGGACAAATTTCTCGTAATGAAAGTGCAAAATACTAACAAAAATAGATTAAGCCGTAACCTCAAACTCCACGAGGCTTACATTCATAAAGTAGCAAGTCAAAGAGATTATTTTAAATGGGTAATTGAGTTTTTGGCGAGAAATTCAATACCTTTGAAACGAATGCTTCATAACTTGATCAAAGATTTGCTCTTTTAAACCTTTTGATGCTAAATTTATCTAGAGGCTAATTATTTTTAACCTAAAAAAAGAAAAGAAGAAGAAGAATATAATTCATAGTAGTTTAGTTCAATAGCCTGTTCGAGTCCAAGTTGAGAAAAAGCTTTGCCTTAAGTTCTGGAGAGATCAAGAAAGAAGGCCTGTGAATATTACTGAAAATGTTAAACGTTGATTCGGCCCTTAAGTAGTATGAAGAGAAGCTCATGGTTTACACATCTTTAAACCAAAAATCGTGCAATTAATCCATTTTTCCTTCCAAAACTGCCCTTTATAAAGTAATTACATAAAATTAACAATTGAATTCTGCCCACAATCTAAGCACCCACTTCCTTACTCAAAGAGCAAATATTTTCACTCATTTCCTCCACTGAAAAGGTAACTCTGTTTTTCATAAAATACTCTTGTATGTTATGTTCATTTACTTAACTAGTTTTGATGGGCATGTGCTAATATTATATATAAAATGAGATCAAATAGAGATTACACATGCATAGCCAAAAAAAAAAAAAAGTTTGGTGGCTTCTCAGCAAATGGGTATTATATATGATAAGAGGGTAATTCAAAAAAGTGAAAAGTGAGACCAACGGTGGTTTTGGCTTTACTTAGTTATACACATAGAAAAACCCTATTCTCTCTCTCAAAATGCGTGCTTCTCATTTACCATTCTATTTTCAATTCAAGTCCCTAATCCATGATAACTCTTGCTTAATGAAGAACTTCACACTCACAATCAGCTCTACATGTAATATTGATTGAGATACATACACGAGTCAGATATAGGGAAGAGGTTTGTGCCACTTACACAGTGTCCTAGAAGTAAAAATGCTGGAGGCAGAAGTATATGGAAATTCTAATACAATCTGTCCGTTAATAAGTAGTTGCGCTTTACCGGATGACTTTGAATCCATCTTTGTACCCTCTGAGAGACAGAGAGACATACCTGGAGTTTCAAAACTTGGATGGAAGGAAAGAGAGGGAAAAAAGCAGGGAGGGAGGGGAATGAAGCCTGGTCCTAGAGAAATCTCATGAGGGATCAACATGGCCAATTTATAAATTTCTTGAGCCAGGCGACATTCCCCTCACCCCCCCAACTTTGTTGAACTTCTGATCTCAGCCTCTTCAGTGCCACCGTTCCCATCAAACACAGCACTCATGCTAGGGAGAGAGAGAGAGAGGGAGAGAGGAAGAGATGGTAAGCCATTGTTGAGGCCGTTCTTCCCTTTGAAGCTCAAACTTGGAGCTTGGAAGTCTTAGCCGTTAAGCTTCGCCAAAGTTGGGTACGGGCATGTTCATGCAGCTTTCTTTCCATTTTACAGCTCACCCTTCTCTTTTCCAACTTTCCCAAAGTTGGTAACCCACGAGTTCACAAAATCATCACCGCCTTTGCCTTTGCCTATGCAAGTTCCTTTTGTTTCAGGAGCTTGGGCGTGTACCTTTAGACCCCCGGACCTGTCTAGAGAATAAGGGAAAAAATTGTATGGGTACACTTTTAGAAAGGAAAATTATGCCGAAAGCCTTAAACGATTTACCGGACGTGCAATCGAAATCTAAATGTTCGGAAAGCCCGACCAAGACCTAGATATTCTAAATCAGTTGCAATCAACAACCATTCGACCAAATTTCAGCAGCATAGCACGCCGGGCATCTGCATGACAATTGTTTCATGCTTTCTTTCGTGTTTTTCCTCTTATTTTTCCCTTTATTTCTCAGCGACACATCAAATGTTTACCGAATGGTCCAATTGGTGCTAATTTACAATAACGGTTGTTTTTAATATTCTGATTGTAAACAACCAATGTCGGCTAAAAATGAAAAGAAACTGTTCAACTATACAATGAACAAAGGAAATTAGCAAGCTCGTTGAAATTTTTTGGTTAAAATTGAAGGCCGGACTTTAAGTTGTGCACGATGGTTCATATAGGATGATTTATCCTTTAAGGTGTTTGGCAATGTCCTCCAGATTAGATGAATCCTTATATATCTAGATAATAAATCCGGGATAGTGGTGGAGAAAAATCCAGAATTAAAAAAAAAGTTTTAAAATGACTCAAAAGACTATCTTATGTTCCAAGATGGAGTCGAGATGGAGTGTGGGGTTCTGATTTTCCATTGTTGGCCACTGCACAAAGACCACCACCACCACCACCACAACGACAGCCGATCATCGTCATTTCCAATTGCCGCGCGGTCCTTATCTGCTCCGACCACCACCACCCTCCGATCAGCACAGCTGATCGTTATCAAATGGCCAGCCTATATCACGTTTTGACGACCGGGAGTGCGCTGCCTCGTCACTGCGTCGAAAGGCTTCAACTGAGTTGGCCGACGCTATGCAAATGTTCCGTCACCGATGGCTCTTACACTTTCCAGCCACACCAAGTCCCCTTCAGAATACTGACATACTCCCACATCCGCCGGCTTCTCCATCAGCAGGTTCGCTCGTCGATGAGCTGATTTTCCCAATTCCCTCTGTCGAACCAGCTACAGTTTGGCCATTCTCTTCGACCACGAGAGTTTTTACGCGCTCCTACGCGCATCCCTGCTGGCCGAAGCATATTCGCGCGGTGTACCCTTAAACCCTCCGCATCCTCATTGAACCCAACCGATGACACCAATGACACATCTTTTATATCAGCACGGATCGACCCCTTCAAGCTCTATCTCTCCGGTCGCATTGACAACGAGAAAGCGGATTGAGAGGGTGAAGGACGTACGGAACGGGTAGGGAGTGCCGGAAGTGGTGGGTACAGATTGAAGCAGCTGGAAACAACCAAGGATTTTCAAGGTTTTTTTTATCCAATCTTAGGTTGCACCAGATATATAATGAAGTTTTGTGCAATCTGAAAGATTATCTAGAGAATTTTTACCATCTTATCCTATCCATCGTAACCTTATTTCTTTGAAATACATGTTCTTCTTGTGAAGTTTTTGTAAAATCACTGCCAACTGTCCTAAAAACTTAAGTCATTAGGTGAAGACGTAGATTAATATTTAAGTACTTTCACACTCCTGCTCACGTTTAGACTGTTAAGCGTGGAAATATTTGAAGAGACAAAATAGGGGCTTGGTAATATTAATCCACGCATTCACCTAACGACTTAAGCTTTTTAGACAGTTGGCAGTGATCCTACAAAAACTTCACATGGTATCAGAGTAGGAGGTCTTAAGTTCAAATATTACTATGCCTCTATTTTGTCTCCCCAAATCTTTCTACGCTTAGTATTAAAAAAAAAAAACCAACTTAAGCATAAGAAGGAGTGTGAAAGTTCATCTAATAGCTTAAGTTTTTAGAAAAGTTGGCAGTAGCTTTTTACATAGTATTAAAGCGGGATGTCCTAAGTTTAAATCTTACTAGGCCCCTATCACTTAGTATCAGGCAAAAAAATCAAATTAAGTATGAGAAGGAGTGTGAAAGTATTTATGCATTTACCTAACGGTTTAATCTTTTAAAACAATTGACTTAAGTTTTTAGAACAATTGACAGTGATCCTATAAAACTTCACACTTCCCTCTCAAAATATTCAGGTTCAGACCATCAATAAATGCAGGAATATCTTTATGATGATCCGGCTTTAGACCTTTTCTGGTACTCCTAATGGTGCATTCATTGCATGCATCCGCAATTTGGGCAAGTTGTGCCCGCGGCGGCTTTTGAAAGAGGCGGATCCAATGCGTTGCATCAAGCCCCTTCTTCACAAGCGATTGCCCGAGCCGATACGTCGAGCCACACTTGTATCGTTGTCGATCCACCTCCCTTTGACAGAAGAGATGCAAGCTTTCGGACCCCTAGTGGCTAGTGCCCCATGATTCAGTCCGACTAGGATTTATTGCCGGGATTGTGCGCATCCTCAGAAAGATGTGACATCTGGTTCAAGTAGCGTAAAACTCACATGATTCAATAATGACAAGACGTGCATCTAATTTATATTCCTTCGTAATGGCTATGGTTCTTTTGGAGACGGTCTAGGAAGTGAAGCTCCACTGCCGATTTACAAACCCTTTTATCTATTTATGCTTTAAGTTCTTGGATCTTTTCCACCCCAGTTTATTTACTTATGATACCTTGTAGATGGGGATTCTCCGTTTCTCGGACGACGCTCTTTTTAGGGACTCAATGAATCTTAACTATCGACTAGTGAAAAATAAGGTTATCATCGACGGTCAAAGATTTCTCAATTTTGGATGCCCATTTTTTTTAGTATAGAACACGTGTCGCCAGAGAAGAGAGAAGTTAATGTCATATACGTTAAAGTCGTTATTAAGGCCTAATCTCATGATGTGATCCGCTAAGAAATTGAATTTGGACGGTCCACTCACACTACTGGTCTCGATAAGGTCGATACTGTAGCTTGTTCGGTTGCCAATGGATGCCTTCGCCTCCATTAAAACGTGGACCCCATTACCCTTCTTTCACCTTCCTCCACCTTTCTCCTCCGTCGTCTTCTTCTTCTTCTTCTTCTTCTTCTTCCAATCTTGCTCAGCCGTCACTCCCTCTCTAACTCACTTATATAACCCACTTTTTCTCACCGGAGAAAGTCCAAACACTCTTTCTAGTCATTCTCCTCTCTCTCTCTCTCTCTCTCTCTCTCTCCCACGATCACATGGCCCTCGTCCGCCACCGCCGGCAGCTCAACCTCCGCATCCCCTTGCCGGATCCCTCCATCCTCCTCCCGCCCTTCCCCGCCCAATCCACCTCCTCTACTGCCGCACCCCCTGCCATCTCCGCCTCCGACCTTGATACCCTCCACGTCCTTGGCCACGGCAATGGCGGCACTGTCTACAAGGTCCGGCACAGGCGCACCTCCGCCGTCTACGCCCTCAAAGTCATCCGCTCCGGCTCCGATGCCTCCTTCCGCCGCGGCGCCCGTCGCGAGGTCGAGGTCCTACGCCGCACCGCCGGCTCCCCCAACATCGTCCTCTGCCACGGCTCCTTCGAGAAGCCGTGCGGCGACATCGCCATCCTCCTCGAGTACATGGACCTGGGGAACCTGGAGTCGGTGCTCCAGAACTACGGCCCGTTCGTTGAGCCGGACCTCGCGGACGTCGCTCGCCAGGTCCTGAACGGTCTCGATCAACTCCACTCCCGCAAGATCATACACCGAGACATCAAGCCGTCGAATCTGCTCGTGAATTCGAAGATGGAGGTCAAGATCGCCGACTTCGGAGTGAGCAAAATCATGTGCAGGTCCGGCTGCTAATTAGCTTCCACTTGTCAAATTCAAACCATAAATATTATAGAAATACTCCGTCTTTATGAACGTGCCAAGCCGTCTATAGACATATTGACAGTCGCATTCGCACGCTGCAGGACGCTCGAAGCATGCGACTCCTACGTCGGCACGTGCGCTTACATGAGTCCGGAGCGGTTCGACCCGGACTCCAACGGAGGCAGCTACAACGGTTGCGCGGGAGACGTGTGGGGGCTTGGGCTGACTCTGCTGGAGCTGTACTTGGGCTACTTCCCCTTCCTGGATCCGGGGCAGAGGCCTGATTGGGCCAGCCTGGTGTGCGCGATCTGCTTCGGAGAGATGCCGGCCCTGCCGGAGCGGGCGAGCGGCGAGTTCCGGAGCTTCGTCGAGTGCTGCTTGCAGAAGGAGTCCGGCAAGAGGTGGACGGTGTCGCAGCTCCTGACCCACCCGTTTGTGTGCAAGGATCCGATATCCGGGGCGTGAAGGTGCTGGTCTACCCGAATCGAAGAGTCCAACATCATTGGGACTTCCTCCTCTCTCTTTTAGGTCCTTCAGAGATTATGATTTTGTACATACAGGGCGAATTGTAGGAGTTAAATTCTTTTGTTCTAAATTTGATCGATCAATGTTCATGACAATGGATGAAGCATCTTTTGCAATCCTTTTATTCTTATATAGTTAAGGTGTTCATGACGTGGTATGTCCACATGAAGATTTAAGAACGGATAATTAAAGATATTGGGCATTTATCGGTTCGCTATAAATTAGTAAATACATAACATGAAAAAGGAAAACCGAAAACTTACTGTCAGACCCAAAATATCAAAGTTAATTTTACCAAACCTAATCTTACTTTGGAAAAGTTCCAACAACTAAACTAAAAGTGAGACTTAGATTTTTTTTTCCCGCACATTTTACACCCGACAAATCTTATTAATTGGTTAAATTCATACTTTTAGCCTATCCCGATGGCTCCGGACCGAAGAAGGTTGACGCGAGCAATGAAATTCAAATGAGCAACATCTAATTTCTATTTCGACCAAAAAAAAAAACATCTAATTTCTAAATTGGAAATCCCTCAATACCCAATCCACATCGCTAAACTTTCCGAGGTTTATTTTTCGAATATTTCAATAGATATTTCTGTTTTGAATTATGTCCTCAAGTCGATGGACCAAGTAGAAATCCTACTAATTCATCAGATAATATATTTTTCTATTGCGTAAACCTATCTTGCCATTGACAGATTTTCAAGTGTACGAAGCATGAAAGCAAGAATCACCCTAATCCGTGAGTACACGTAAGTAAGAAAGCTATCTTGGGGATCGGTCAATTCAAGTTCAATCCGTAGGGCTAGGGACTGCTATATCTAGAGCCGTCTGGCAACGTCCAACTTCGCAAGTGACTGACCCATATATTTCTCTTGAAGTCGGCCAACTGTTTGTGACAATGCTTAGCAAAAAAAAAAAACAAAAAAATCAAATTCAATTTATAGAAACAATGTAGTAAACTTTGGTTGGGCGCTCAAATATGACCCATCAATCGAATTTTGCCGGTTGATAGGCTGACAGACGCAGAACGAGACAAAAGGGGGTGATTTGGCCAAAATCCGAACAAGGACGAAAAGTTCTTCGAAGATGACGTCATAATCCCCCCTTTCCTATCATGATCTTGGCCCTTTGATGGAAAATTGTTCGACCGAAGGAAGATCAGTTTCGTGGGCAATCGTCCTTTGGCCCACAAAAATATCGAAACGAAGCATGTTTATCGACGAGTCGTTCGTCCTTTTTCCTTCTGATACAAACTAATAGGACAGGGGAAAACGACTAAGATCATAACGAAATCTTAACCTGCGTGAATATCGCGAGATGCAGAAAGCGAGGCAATGTCCGCATCACCGTCGTCAATGCTCGCCATTTACGTGAACATGCTTCTCTGTATCTAGTTTGAAGAGGCGGGTGCTTCGGCGCAGCTTCATGATGATGATGGCGAATCCCTCCATTAGCGGAGGCGCACGGGCGGCTGAAAGGTGGATTAGGATCTTGGGGTCGTGATTCGGCCTGCTACGTCTCCTCTCGATCAAATCAAGAGGGACTTGGTGCATGAACGTGAACCGAACGTCACTGCACTCGGGATATCAACACGTGAAAGTGAAGCTAAAATAGTCGGGCGATCGAATGGCGAATAGGAGATTTCTCTTTTTCTTTTGGTGATAAGTGGGAGGGAGGATGGGTTAAAAAATAACTAAATTCCTGAACGAATAATCTTGATGGTCTTGAGTCTTAGTTTCGTAAAGAATGGTGGGGTTAAACACGGTTGGGGCATGAGTTGCTCGTATCGATCGATAGAAAGATGGAGGTTATGTGTTTTTTTTTTAATCTTCTTGGTCAGTGAGGAGTCGCCACGGGTTATAGATCCAATGGCTGATCAAGCGGGTTTGACCATGACAAATGGCATCACGGTAGTGCATCAGCCGGAAGTTTGGAGATGTCCTAGGTGTCGCTGACATGAACGCGAGGTGCATAAGTTGGGGAGTTTATCACAACATGAAATTTTCACTTTGAATTTTTCAATCATTGTGATCATCGTAAAATGTATCATCATTTCACTTTCTAAAATATGTCTCATTATCACGAAACACTGTACCATTATACATTTTAGTTCCATTCGCATTTTACTGTAAATTTTACTTTTTGCTAAGTACCCATCCAACTTCTATATAACTCACTTTGAGTTAGAGAAGGGCAGGCCCGAAAGTTGTGAGTTCCTCTCTTCTTCTCCTCTCTCAAGACCTCAACCTCTCATTCTTTGATTCCAATCTTTTTCCCTCCATAAGATCGACTATTTCTATACTGATCTACTTACCTCCAAGGTATCATAACCTTTTATTGATTCACCCAGATCACCTCTTTTATTATTGTTCTTCATGTTACTAGGAGATCGACTATTTTATTATTGATCTTTCTACATCTAGAAGAGCACATCTTTCGAGAAGATCACATCTTTCCATATGACCTATTGAATTACCATTTTATTTCGATAAACACAAATCCACTTACCATGTAGAAGTTCTCTCTCTTTCAATTGCACTTGTAATTTTACTTTGAACTTTTGTAGAGAACTTTTATTGAGTGCGATTTTCAGTTAAAGAATAATTCTTATTTCCTCTTACTATTTTGCCACCTATTGTGAAGTGAAGTAATTTTATTTTTGTATTATATCATTGACTCCATCTTATATGTGGATTACCATCCATTTTTGTGAAGCGAAGTGTATTATACCATATATTTGTCTTGTGTGTGAATTACCAAATTTCTTCCCAATAAGGTAGTAATTCGCACTCAAGACGAAGATATGGTATATAATGTAAAATACCATATCTCTCCGCAATAGGACGGTAACTCGCACATAAGATGAAGTTAGTGACATGGGCAACACGATAAACGTAAAATAGTAAAAGTAAACAGTACTGAAATGCACAGTGATATCGTGTTTTCTGTAATGACGAGGGTATAATATTTTTTCAAAAGTGAAATGATAGTGTCCTCAACAATTATTACAATAATTGAAAAACACGAAATTAGTGGGCTTTTCCTCTTCCTCTAAATTTGATTTCTCCTCCACAATTTGATGCTAGGAAATATCATAACGATCATCTTCATTTTGTGTCACTATGTAAGGAACTTGATTCAACATCCTCCAAAGCTTGCTTTAGCAATTGTGCTAGACATCACAAGAATCATGCTTCTCAAAAAGTGATTCACATCATAGTGGAAACACTAATAATGATAATTGTTATGGCATCCCATGATATCAAATTATAGAATAAGAGTTAGATTTGGAGGAAGAAAAGCCAAAAAGTCTAATCCGGAAAAATCCTAGAAGAGGCCAAAAATAAGATGCTTAAGACAATATTGTTTTTCAATTATTGTAATCATTGTCGAAGACAATATCATTCCACTTTTGAAAAAGATGTTGGGCTCTCATTATTGTAAAAAACACTATACCACTGTGCACTTTAGTACTATCTATCTTTCGCTGTAAACTTTACTTTTCGGCACAGAACCCACTCAACTTCTATTTAACCCAATTCATACAAGAGGGGGAGGCGAAATCGTGACTTCTTTAGAAACACGCATTCTCCCAAAACCCTCTTTCATCCTTCTGTTTTCATATCACTACTTCTGTACAAGAGATCAGATCCTCTATTGATCCATCCCGATCACCTCCATTGATTTATGATTCTCCTACTATTAGGAAATCGATTCTATTTCCATGATTCGTTGAATCAACCAATTTAATAGTAAGCAAAAATTCACTTACTGAATTTCTTCTACCTTGTAGAAGTTCTATCATCCTTATTGTACTTCTTCTTATTGTTTTGCCCTTATTACTAACTTTATCTTTCGTGCGGACTACCGCCATATTTTGAAGTGAAGTAATTCTTTGTTACTGCATTTAGCCATCTCTGTCTTGAGTAAGGACTATCGCCCTATTGCAGAGAGATGGAATTTTGACAGTTTGTTTATTTTTATATAAGTGCATGTCGTTAATTGCATATCAACCGGCATGCTATTTAATTTTCTTATTTTGAATTGCATATTGCTACCTTGTAGTTTTTTATTTCCATGATTCTTAATGAAAGCTATGCAGAACATCAACCAACACCAATTTGAAAACTCTTTTGTAGAATATTCTTCCCAAAATCAAGGCGTTGCCAAAAACGAATTCTATCTTTGAAAAATTTTCTCAAACATCGATCTCAAATTTTTAACCAAAGTTATAATAAATCACTTCTTAATCAACCTCAAATAATCATCCAATTCATAGATATCATTCCGTAATCAACTTTAGAAGTCATAAAAACCATTACTCCAAAAAATCATTATACTGGGCGTATTGTCCACTACTTTGCAGAACATCAACCTCAAAACTTCTTGAAAAAATATATTAAATCGATATAAGCAAAAATTTACTGACCTCCAATTGGGACACCATAACTACTCGCCTCGAATCAATTTCATCCTTGAAATTTGCCAAACGTCAACTTCAAAATTACCTAAGGGAGCCTACTGCTCGAAACCAATACATGAGAAAAGAGGACACCAATTAAAAAGAGGCTTCTGACCACGTAATATGATTTAGGTGGATTCTTGAAAAGTAATGCTTTGGTTAGAACAATGAAAAATGGAGATTCTAAATAATCTGTGTACAATGGATATATTCCTTTTAGACGTTGCCTCTATATAACCCCAAAAAGGACTTTCTGATGCACACGCGTCGAGAAAACCTTGTCCTTCATGAAAATTGGAAAAGATAACACTAGAACAGAAGGAATAAGGAGAGAATCAGAAAGATGGCAAGATAAAGACAACGTAGAAAAGCAGTGCAACTTCTTCAAAAGGAGGATTTGAATAGTTTTATTTTAAGTTGATAGATTTTATTGAAAAAAAAGGACCTCCTCTCTCTAATTGTAAATTTCTGAAAGCGCAAAACTAGGCAGGGCTTGTTAGAAACCCAATATCAAAGACTGATTCTAGAGCTACAAAAGAAAATCACTGAATCAGAATAGCAGAAATAAGGTTGAAGGGAAACAGTTTTCCAGGCACGCATCCAAAGTGGCTGGAAAAATAAAGAAAAGTTCCATGGCAGATGTTTCAAAACGATCGCTTGCCAAAAGTACTTCCGTTTGACTGTTCCGAGATCTTTTTTAGCAAGAAAAATCGGTAAAGAATAGCAGAGTCCAAATATTTTTGCAAGACGATGACAAGGTTTGACTAGAGAATACACAATGTCAGAAACAACGTAAGATCAGGTATATTCCCAAAATTGACATTTGTCGAATCATATGAGTATTAAAAAAATGTGAAACTTTATGCGGTAGGGAGTTAATTTGCAAAAATCTTGTTCTTCTAAGTTCTTGCACCACATTTCTTTCAAGTGATAAGCTACCACAATCCCACGGCATCATCGTCGTGCAATGCAAGAAGACCCATTAACACGAGCCCGAAATATGATCAAGATATGCAAGACAAGATGACAACTGTAGAACGTCCAACAGAGCAAGAACAGGACAAACAAACAATTTTGTCATAAAGGAAAACAAGAAACATCTACGAGAGATCGAGTTTCCAGAGTCTCACAGAACGAACCTGCGTGAAGTATCCGATTCTGCCTCGCACTCCGTCCAGCAGGCCCTCGAATCCGTCACCTACATGCCATCACTCAGCCTCGCCTCAGCCGCTGCACGTGACCCAGTCGCCGAGCTTGGACCTCTCTCTCTCTCTGTGCCGTCAATGATGATCGGCAGCACGCGGAGCCACACATGCCTCCCTCTTCGGTCGAGCCAAATCTGGCACAGCGGTGACGACCATGACGGCCCGTTGAGATAGAAAAGGGAATGGGTAGACAAAGAAGAAGAAGAAGAGGAGGGGGAGGAGGACGACGAGAGGACGAGACGGTCTGATTGGTGAAAAGGGGGTGATGAGAGTGAAAAGACAATAATGACCGTTGAGAGACGCATTCGGCATTTGAAATTTGAAAAGAAATGGAGCGTCGTAAAGGAGTAGCAATGCTAACGTTCGGATGTACAGAGCCACGTGCACGGCACGTGTCGAATGCACCCCGACGGGCCTCAAGCACGGGCTTCTCGAAAAAAACATGGTCCGACATTCGACTAAGTCTCGCGCATAAGTTGAGGAGTTTCTCCTGCCAATCCTCATTCCCTATATGAACTGAAAGAGGAATTGTCGGCTGATATGTAATTGCGTTCCATCCTTAAATGGTTACCCAAGTTGCATCACTTTTGAAGATTTGACCCTTGTAAAACAGATCCAGTCGATAGAAATCGAATAATTGCTTATCATTGAGACCTTGGCAATCTACTAGAAATTCCAATATCCGTCAATCTTGACCCAAATTGGAGAGGTTTCCAAACTCGCATGGCCATACTAGGCCCGACCCGTCCATCTATCACGTCCATTTACCGTTGGAAGTTGTATAGTTGCGCTAATTGTCATCGTGTATATCATTAAACAACTGAACACCCATGTATGTAACCATATTTATAATATCTCCAATATCTTTGAATTCTCTTTAACATATAATAATACGCTAGATCTTGAAGGCCAACCCCGGTGACAAGCTCAAGAAAATATGGAGGAGGAGCCGTTTGATTCCGTTTATGACTTTCTTGGTGTGGCATATACTTTGAGCTAGATCGGCTCTTGTCGACGGATGATGGAATAATAAGATGCGGGGCGATTGATGGGGGTGGGTTTGTTTGATATTTGTGTATATATGACCACGTATCAAGAGTTGGAATCCATTTCCTGACTTATGGATGGAACCAAATGCGTTTCGTGATTTGTGGATGGCATGCACGTACGTTCGTCATCTCCTCATACCCCTATCCATAACTTGATCCTCGAACTATGTTGTCAACTCAACAAGCCAGTCTATGGAGGAAACAATTTAAAGAGAAAAAAATTTGCTAAAAACGAGTCGGATCCAGTCGAGTATGAGTTGCTAAAGTCGCATCGCGTGTACATGGGATAAAAAAAATGGTTAAATAGGTCAATCTGGGTCGAACCGTTCTCGATCCGACCCACTTATTTGACACATGCCTATCCATATGCCGCGGTTGAACTCTGTTTTTCCTTTCAAGTCAGCATCACCAGCAAAGAGAAGGGCCGAGAGAGGCCGAAGCGAGGCATCAGGCTGCATATTCGATTGGGCAGTTCCCCATCTTCCTCGAGCAAAAGAAAAGCCAAGAGATGTATGCATAAAGAAAGCGAAAGTCGCCCACGACGAGCAGCAAAAAGCAAGAGCATGCGCTGAAATCTAAGGAGAAAATCAAGCGATAGGCTATCGGATCAACTCGGACAAACTCACTTTTCACTAGTGAAAGTGTGAGGCGTGTGTCCAAGCAAGGCGGAGACAAAAATTGACCTCCCTTCCATGTCACTCAGCACGTCAAACGCCAAGGCCGTAACGAATATGGAACTCCGAATCCTCCCACCAAATCGGTATATCCAAAGAGACCACCTCGGATGATTCCCTACGTTCCACTGATTATGGTGGGCTCTGTATCGCATCTCACTTTTACACTTTATTAACACGCCTCGGAACGATTTTGAATTGTGTCTGATTAGGACCACCTGAATAGAATCAAAGTCGAGAATTAATCGGTTAATGAGACTTATAACACATTTTATGGACCTTCATATATACGTAGAATCTACGCTTATGCTCCTAAATTGCCCCCCAAAAAAAAAGATTCATTCCTGGTTTCTGTCATATAATTGGCATGCACAGCTATTCGAGCAAAGCATTTTTTTTTCCAACGTGATTTAGAAAAGGAAAAATGACACAAATATTCCTTAAACTTTGACTAATATGAAATGTAATTCCCGAACTTTCAATTTTTTCGATGCAGTCCTTAAACTTTATAGCTTAACGTGCAATCTGAACTTTGAACTTTCAATTTGTTTAATGTGATTCATAAGTTTTTGATGCATGTTCAAACCAGTCTCTAAATTATATGAAAGTATTCAATTTGGTCATTTTCAATGTTCAAGGATTGCATCACATATTGGACCAAAATTCGTAAATCATTCATCTAATTTTCCCTTTAGAAAACATTATCAACCCATGAAATGACAGAGATTGTTGAGCAAGGGAAGAAGAGCAAGGGTTGTGGATCACCAAGCAAGGTCGAGTGGTTGTTCGCGCAAATCAACCAGAGAGAGAGAGAGAGAGAGAGA
The DNA here is from genome assembly GCA_030064385.1 of Melaleuca quinquenervia. NCBI lineage: Eukaryota > Viridiplantae > Streptophyta > Magnoliopsida > Myrtales > Myrtaceae > Melaleuca > Melaleuca quinquenervia. Next base: position 2,932,685 of record CM057728.1, on the reverse strand, counting down.
GAGAGAGAGAGAGAGAGAGAGAGAGAGAGAGAGAGAGAGGCACAAGATGACCAGGAGCGTTGAGCTTATCCACTCATCTCATAGGTTTATTCCTTAATCACGAAATAATTGACACAATTATTGAGAACAAAACTGTAATTTTACAAATTCCTTGTTGATTGAAAAGTCAATTTGATGTTCAGCTGGAGAAATTAGTCAACGATGCATAGCTCATTTCAACTAGGCCAGACTCAATGGGATTCATATTATTAGGGGCCTTTCAAGGTGCCGCTACCCTCTGTACAAAATTGTTAACGGGACGAGTTCCATAGTTAGATCGAGGAGGTGCAACATCAATTGTTGAACCGTAAAGCACTCCTTACCATCCGATTCAGATTTTAATTTTCTAATGTAGACCACGGCTACATAAAACACACTATAGATCTTTTTACTTGGATGAAAACTATCTCTGCAAAATCATTTTAGAGGACGGAAAACTACTTGATTTGGGGTAATTGTTTCCCATGGATTAATAGCAATAATGTTAGATTGGGAAAATAATTTCCCTTTCTGGTAAGAAAAATACCACTTTGCTAAAACATTAAAAAAATTAAAAATTAAAATAGTATTTATTTTGATAACATTTTCATAATGAAATTTTCAGATTCGACATTCATGGCGCATTTGCTGAATGTCGGCAGGACGAAGCCAAACAATTTGGAATCTTGCCAGATCATAATTATCATTTCGTGAATTATAATATTATTCGAAAGGTTTACACGCAATAATTCCGTACGTTATTAGCTCGCGGATCTCCGGACATCAACTACAATTTTGTTCCTCCACCCTTTTTTTTTTTCAGAAAATTGTCCAATCATTATGCTGGTGCTAATTTAATTAAATCCTCCAAGGTTGCCGATAGTTCGGAACCTTTGTGCGAAATTTCGATAAAATCATTTCGTATCAATTTTCGCTCAAAATTACCAACGCAGTGGACGACGATCAACGTTGACTAAATTGGCAAAATTATAAAGATAGAACTGGCGTTCGCACAATAATTTAAGACCGATTGATCAATTTCCCCATTAAGATACATTTTTCATAGAATCGTCTCTCCCAAGTGTATATCTTCAAGTCATATGGCAATTGCTCACGCAACAACAATACCATCCATTAGGTAGAGGAGATGGCTTATTCTTAACATGATGTATATTTGGATTTATATAAATCATATTACTAAATTCAATATATGCTTTTGTGGTGTGCAGTTTAACACGTAAGACATGCGCACGTGTAGTCAACCTCTGTCACGTGCATAGTTAGCAATGATTCTAGTACTACGTTAGAAAATTAAACTTGAAAAACTCAAACCATTTGATGGAGGCATACGACATATATAAAAAGCATATAAGATATATAAGATGTATCGTCAAGTATTGTGGGACGATATTTCAGCTGCGTTCTATAAATGCGCAATTAAGTGTCAATTATTTTTTTATGATTAGTGGTGTTTCGAAATTCTAACCGAGGTAGATATTTTATGCCTTTTTAAGTGATAGATTTTTCAAATCGAGAGAGATTAAGAATTCTCACTTGCATTAGCATTTTTTTTGAAAGATCGAAAAAGAACACAACATAATCATTTCGTGCCCGCAAACATAACTTATTGAATATAGGACATCAATCCAAAAAAAATTTTGAATGCGGGCCGAAAAAATAAACCTTCATAACTTGTATTTGCTAAATAAATAGAACTCTTCAGAACCAATATTGACAATCATAATTTATTCGTTTTTTTCCTTCTTTCCTATTCATAGTTTTTTTTTTTTGGTCTGAAATGCGTTGCCTTCATAGACTTGTAGAAGAATAAGTCTGATGCAACAAATTACAACCTTCAACACAAAGTAAATTAAGGAGAGTAGTAGGGGGATTGTTCAGCCACGTTCTGGGTAAGATTTTTAGTCTTTGGGCTTTTGCGACCCAGTCAGCTACACTGTTATGGGCCCTGGGGCAGTGGGCTATTGTGAGGTGTTGGAAATGCTTCATTCGGCCTTGGGCTTCTCGGATAAGCGCAGTTGCTTCCCACTCGTGTTGATCTGAGGATGTGCAGATCGTACTTACCAGATCTAGACAGTCTGTTTCCACAACTATCTCTAGATCTCGTTTCTCTTGCAGCAGCTTTAGGGTTTCGACCAAAGCCAACGCCTCCGCTTGAAACGGGGAGGAGACGCTGACAGTTTGTGCGAATCCATCAACCAGGATGCCTCTGTGGTCTCTGTAAACTCCGGCTATGGCTCCTTCGCCTGTCTCTGTCTCGTATGAGCCGTCGATGTTCACTTTCAGGACTCCATGAGCGGGCAGACTCCATCCCGAAGCTTCGGAGCTGTTGGTGTCCTTTCCTTTAGGTAAGTCTTGAGACCAGCGCCTATAGTTCTCTAGTTCTGCTCTTGCTGATGCAATAACTTGTTGGGGGATTAGGGGTTGGGCTCGGAAAATCATCCCGTTACGGGTTTTCCAGATCTGCCACAACAACACAGCCAAAAAGTCGAAAGAGATGGAGGAAGGTGAGATAGTAACTAACCATTCATCCATACGCGTTACAGTGTATTGATTGACTGTGATGTTGATTGTATTGTCTCTCCAGATGCCTTGAGTCCACGGACACAACAAGAATAAGTGCTCTGAGGATTCGGGAGCTTGTTGGCATATGGGACAAGTGTCTTCTGGTAAGATTTTCCTTTGATGCAGATTCTGTTTCGTGGCCAGTACGTTCTGTAATAGCTGCCACAAAAAGAATCGAATTTTAGGGGGGACTTTGGCTTGCCATATTTTCCTCCAGATTGCTGTGGGTGTTTGATAGGAAGTAGAGGCATGGTTCTGCTTTTTGTTGTCCTGGGATGCTCTGATATGATAGTATGCACTCTTGACCGTATATAATCCTGACTTGGTATGTTCCCATTTGAATGCGTCATTCGCCATATGAGAACTGATGGGGATAGTTAATATATCTTTAGTTGTGCCCTCGTCAAATAGGTCTGCCAGTTTAGTCTCATCCCACTTACAGTTTTCCTTGTCTATGAGTTCAGAGACCCTTTCTGGTTCATGCTGATTTGATGGCCCTCCTATAACTCCTCTCTTTAGCCATTTATCTTCTCGAATTTTGATTTTTGTTCCGTCACCTACTGCCCAGCAACCAGAATTTTTAATGACTTCTCGCCCCACCATTAAGCTCTGCCAACCCCAAGAGGGTCTGAAGCCTTTGGAAGCATGCTGAAAGCTCGAATTAGGAAAGTAAATTCCTTTCATAACCTTCCCCCACAAAGACTCAGTATGCTGCATTAGCCTCCACGCCTGTTTACCAAGCATTGCTTGGTTAAACGCAATCAGGTCTCTAAAACCAAGTCCTCCAACTTCCTTCCTCATCTTCATTGTATCCCAATCCTTCCAATGAATCCCTTTATGTTGATCATTGCCCCTCCACCAGAAAGACGCAATTTTCCTTTCTATGCTTCTACAGATTGAGATAGGGATTTTGAAAATCGACATAGCATAATGAGGAAGAGACTGCACCACTGATTTAAGGAGGATTTCCTTCCCAGCCTTAGATAAATACTTTTCCTTCCAGCCCCCCAACTTGTTATTAATCCTTTCCATAATCCAAGAGAACATATTCCTTTTTGAGTCTCCCCAATCTGATGGAATCCCCAAATATCTCCCTGTTTTTGTGATTTCTGGAATTCTTAATGTATGTGACATGTTTCTCTTCAATGCAGTGGGGCAGTTTTTACTGAAATAAATCCCTGATTTGTTCAGATTCACAGCTTGTCCCGAGGCGTAGCAATATTGGTTTAAGACTTCTGCTACTTGTTGGCACTCCTCAACCCTCCCATCCAGAAAAATCACCAAATCATCAGCAAATAGTAGGTGAGACAGAGTTGGGCAGTTTCGGTTGAATTTAATCCCTCTTATACTTCCATTGTCCACATACTTTTTCATAAGTACTGAAAAGGTGTTTGCCATTAAGATAAACAGGTAAGGAGATAGCGGATCACCTTGTCTCAATCCCCGTGATGGCTGGAAGTAAGGTAGTGCTTCACCATTCATTTTAATGCTGTATGAGACTGTAGTAACACATTTCATGACCCTTGATACCCAGGTTTCATTAAATCCCATTTTGATAAGGCATTTTTCTAAGAAGTCCCATTCCACCTGATCATAGGCCTTCTTCATGTCCACCTTTAGCACTGCATTAAACTTCTTTTTTCTATTCCTTGTTCTGATTTGATGCAAAACTTCCTGTACTATGAATATATTGTCTTGTATCTGTCTTTCACCTACAAATGCACTCTGTTCTTCTGCTATAAGCTCTGGTAGGCATCTCTTCAATCTGTTTGTGAGGATTTTGGAGATAATTTTGCAGCTATAATTGCACAGACTGATAGGTCTGAACTGCTCCAGTTTCTCAGGATTAGCTACTTTTGGAATCAGGACAATATTGGTTCTGTTAAGTTCAGGATTAAGATAGCCATTATTAAAGAAGTTCTGCACCTCTTTAAATACAGCTTCTTTTAGATCTTCCCAGTGCAGTTGGTAGAATTTCCCACTGAGGCCATCTGGTCCTGGTGCCTTGAGAGCACCTAATTGGAAAACTACTTGTGATACTTCCTCCAGATTGACCTCCTTCATTAAGCAAGTGTTCATTTCAGTTGTCACGGTAGTGGGGATTTGGTTGATTACTGGGTCAAAACTTCTGTACCCTGAAGTTGAGTAGAGATCTTTAAAGAATTTGGATCCCATCTCCTGTATGGTGGAAATATCCCTAACCCACAAGTTGTCATCATTCTTTAGCATGGATATCCTGTTCCTCTGTCTTCTTTGGACTGTGGTAGCATGGAAGAATTTGGAGTTTTTGTCACCCCATTTAAGCCATTGAATCCTTGCTCTTATACCCCAGTACATTTCCTCCTGTCGCCATAGTCTTTCTATTTCCTTCTTCAGCCATTCGATTCTGTTTCTTCCAGTGGATAAGTCTAGGCTGTTAGTAATCTGTTGCATCTCCCTCTTTAGTTGGCCAATTTTTACTTGGCCATTTAAAAATTTTCCTTTACTCCAGTGAAACAGATTGATAGCCACCCTGTTCAGCCTTTCATTCAAACATGGTAACTGCCCCTGCCCATCAAAAGAGAACCATGCTTCTTTAACAATCTGTAGGTATTCTCCATCTTTAGCCCAGAAAATCTCATACTTGAATACCCTCTTCTTTTTCCGTCTCACAGGGAGCAATTTAAGGACAAGTGGACTATGGTCAGAGCCAATAGCTGGTAAAGCCAATACCGTAGCATTTGGGAACATAATTCTCCAGTCCATGTTGCAAATTGCCCTATCAAGCCTCTCTTTGACAAGGTGATCTCCCTCCCTGTTATTTGCCCATGTGAAAGCACAGCCTTTGCTCTCCATATCAATAAATTCACATGCATTCAAGAACTCCTGAAAAGCATTAATTCTGTAGTTTTCCACCCTCCTTCCTCCAGCCTTCTCCCATTGATGTAGTACTTCGTTGAAATCACCAATGCAAATCCAAGGGTAGGTATTGTTTTGGCCAATGTGCTGAATTTGTTCCCATAATCTCAGCCTCTGCTGAAAATCATTAGGAGCATGAACAAACGTGATTCTCATGTGCTGCCTTAACTCCTCTATCTTGCAAATTACATCTATCATGTGCATAGAACTCTGTTCTAGGCTTATAGAGACTTCAGTATTCCAGAAAAGAGCCATCCCCCCTGCAATCCCCACTGGATCCACTATAAGACAGTTTTGGAACTGTAGCCTTCTTTGCACCCTCCGTACTACATTCTCCTTATTCTTCGTCTCCATTAAACATAGAACTATGGGTTTCTCTTGAACCACTAAGGTTCTGAGTGCTTGAATTGTCAAGGGAGATCCCAAACCTTGACAATTCCAGCAAATAAAACTCATTTGTAACCTGGTGGCTTTAAAGGGCTAGCCACCAAAGCCCGAGTATTAACTTCATCAGCTAATTGAATCTGCGTGTCCATGAGTTCATTCTCATCAAACAATGCACAGGCAGATGAATGTACCTCATAGGGGCTGAATCTCTTCTTTCGCTTGTTTCCCTGATTTTTAGGGCATTTCCCTGACTTAGTTTGTTCAGATTGCCGAGAGACTTGGGAGTTGTCTAAGATAACAAATCCTTTTGCTTTGGCTGAAAAGGACTGCATATTTGCTTTCACATTAACTTCCGCCTCTTCCTCCGTCTGCATAACACCTTTCCCTTTAGTAGCAGCATTTTTTCCGCAGCATGTATGGAGTGGTCCATCATAAACCACTATTTGTTTCGCATTATTAGGGGTCTCAGGTAGTTCTTCTTCCTCCACCAGATCTTCTAACTTTTTCCCATAGTAAGTCTTCCAATATGGGCTAAATTCATTAGCTTCTACTTTCAGCCACGAGCCAAAAGGGAATTTATGCACATTTTCAATACTTGTTCCAGGGCATTGCTTCTCTACACAGTACTGGGCATAATGTCCCAATCTTCCACACATGTAGCAATAGTTGGGTAGCCTCTCATATCTGAATTCCAGCCAAAGCTTCTTTCCTTTGTTGCTAAAGATTGATCCAGATTTTAGTGGATTAGAGATGTCAACCTCTACTCTCGCTTTCCCTATCTTACAAGCGGTTGACCCCCTGGCTTCAATTCTAGTGGCTGTAACTCTACCAATGACACCTGCCACTTTGGATATAACATTTTCTCCCAACCATTCTGTCGGCAATCCATAAATGTGTACCCAAAATTCACAGACGGAGAAATCATAACATGCTGGGGGGGTATTGGGCTGCCATTTCTTCAGCATCAGTAAATTATTCGCAAAGGACCAAGGACCTTGGTCTAGTACCCTTTTTCTCTCCATTTCAGACCAAAATATGAACTCAAAGATCCCTGGGGCTATGAGTGCTATCTCCACATTTTCTGTTTTCCAAGCTTTTCTCATTGTGTTTTGAAAAGCTTGAATATTAACCTTAGGATCTTGGTATAGCTTACCAATGAGTGACAACTTACATGTTTCTATTTTGGCTGCAGATATATCTTCGTCCACTGCTATTATTTGCTGGGGAGACCACAGTCCTCCCAGCTCCTTGCATAAGGCTGCCAGACGAATCTCAGCCTCCTCGTCCTCCTCCATTGCGAGCTATTTTGGATGATTTTGATTTGAAGGCTTATCAAAATGGGCGCATTTGCGAGAATGGGTTAGGCTGTATGGTATTGTGTATGGGTCATTGTGTGTTGTTGTGGTTGTGGTTAGTGTTTAGAGTCAGCGATTATGCTTTGTATTTGGGCGAGAGATTTAGTGTTTAAAGGGAAGAGGGGATGGAGATAAGAATGGGGGTTTTTTAGGGTTTATCTGGGATTTTAGGGTTTTGCTGTGGTAAAGGGGGTGGCTGCAGGTTCGTTCCATGGGAAGGTGACAGTGAGCGTAAAGTGTGATAGGGATTTCAATGGAGCAGTAACCTTCAGCATTGTCGAAGAGGTAGGGTTAGGGTTTCAGCTGCCACTCGGCAGAGAGGGACTCTCCATAGCGAGAGAGAAACCGAGACGAGCCATGTTTTTGGTCCTAGTCCTATTCATAGTTAAAAGGTCATTATCTAGCTAAGAATTACTTTCAACCTTTGAAAAACGTGATTAGAACAACTACACATGTTATAATTATCGCGTCTAAGATTATCAATAGAGCCGGCTCAACTAAACCAACCCTATCTAATCGGTTCACATAAGGATTGGTCTGATGTCCCGATCAGAAGGAAAAATTGGGAGCCTATCTTGACTGGCTTGATTCCTGTCACGAGGTTGGTTCCAAAGGAAGCTGGTTTCGAACTTAGTCCAAAACTTTCGACCAAAAAAAAAAACTCAGTCCAAAACCTCACGTAATTAAAGAGCTTTTTGCTTTTTAAATCACAAGTATAAAAATACGGAGATAATTAAAAACGAGAAAAAAAAAAAGGGTGGGAAGCGAGGGGGGTCCCACTTAGAAGTTACGCAAAAACAATTAAAATAAGAAAGATTTTGGGTCAATTATTATGCACCGATGGAGGGAGGTCAACACAAAACGCAGAATAATCAAAGAAGACCGGCCCCACGTGCGCTTCCTGCCTCGGCACTCCGCCTGGTTCTTCCATTAATAAATTATTCAACCCGCCAGCTCGAAACAGCAGCTACAAGACGCAAACGATTCTCCGTGATCCTGCATTCCAGCCGTCCTCCGCGAAGAATCTGCAGACCCCGGATTCACCGCGCCACTCCTCGATCCCCTCTCTTCTCGCTCGCCCGTCAACGCCGCCGCCGATGGCTTCCCTGAGTTTGAAGCAGCTCCCGGGCGGCAACCGCTCCGCCGCCGGGTTCCGGAGCCGGCCGGGCTTGGCCCCGCCGAGGAGGGTCGGCTTCCGGGTGCTCGCGTCCGGGGACCGGGCGGAGCCTGACCTCAGCGTGACCGTTAACGGACTGAACATGCCTAATCCGTTCGTCATCGGGTCTGGACCTCCCGGGACTAACTACACTGTGATGAAGAGGGCCTTCGATGAGGGTTGGGGGGCTGTGATCGCTAAAACTGTAAGTTTCTCGCTCGTCGGATGCCAACGGGTTGTATTTAGTTTGATGGTGAGGTTAGAACTTGATGATTGCCAAGATCGTGAGTTCCTTTTACTTCTAGAAAATCAGCCCCGTCGTGTCGGAGTACCTATCTGAGGTTAGAATTTCGTAAAACTGAGCATTTCTGATGGGTAATTATGTGTTTCTGCACATCCATCCGAAGATTGCATTTTGAGTTGAGGATATTCAGTAATTTGAATTACAGTCATGTTCGTCTGTTCCTCTGCTCTGTCAGATCCGCTTTTCCGTAATCTGAATTACAGTCGGTTCAACTGCTCTGCTGCTCTGTTGATCCTACTTTTCCATCAAGTAAAATTGAGTGGCACATAATTACTTAGTTCCGCTTTTGTGGGTCGGAATATAATCCTGTCATTTATTCTCGATAATGTATAAGCAAGTCTTTGCTTTGCTAAGCTATGTTTGCGAGGTGCAAGCTACATTCGTTATCCGTCAAATGCGTTTGGAGTGTCATTTGGGAAGCCCTGCATGTAGACGAGGCATAAGTCGTGCTAGGTTGAGGTTGCTCCGTGGATCTGTAGATATTCACTGAATTAGTATTGATAATGGAGAAAGGAGATAGAGACTTTAAACTTTACCAAAAAAAAAAAAGACTTTAAAGACTTTAAGGCAGTCAACTTGAAGATCACGACAGGAAAAACAGAGCATTGAGGTTTCGTGGACGCTTCTATCAGCAAGTGAACTCATTGAAAGAAAAATAAAGGACCTGAACTAGAATTGAGTGTGTTAATTGTCTTAAAGTAGCAAAATGTAGCTGCCATCGTGGATTATCACATTGGCATTCTTTTCTCTCTACCATTTGGACTTTTATGCAAAGGACATTTTCTTGTAGCCTTTCTTCCCCTCTTTTGGCTTGGGATTGGAATATCTATTACTGTGAACAAATCGTGCAGATGATATTGTGTTCTTTACTAATTTTTTGTCCACCCTTGTAAATCACTTTGCTAGGTTTCCCTGGAGGCTGAAAAAGTTATAAATGTCACCCCTCGATATGCTCGGTTGCGTGCAGGAGTAAATGGATCGGCTAAGGGACAAATTATAGGGTGGGAGAATATAGAACTCATCAGTGACCGGCCTCTTGAGACAATGCTGAAAGAATTTAAACAGTTGAAAGAGGAGTATCCAGATAGGATTCTTATTGCTTCTATTATGGAAGAATACAACAAAGCTGCGTGGGAAGAACTCATTGATCGAGTTGAGCAAAGTGGAGTCGTAAGTAAAACTAGTGAATTATATCTGTTTTCCCTCAAATGGCTAAATCAAGTCGATGACCTTTCGATCTAACAATATTCACTGTATCTGTAGGATGCCATCGAAATCAACTTCTCATGTCCACATGGTATGCCAGAGCGTAAAATGGGTGCTGCAGTCGGCCAAGATTGCGCTCTTTTAGAGGAGGTCTGTGGATGGGTAAATGCAAAAGCTACTGTTCCTGTTTGGGCAAAGATGACTCCTAATATTACAGACATAACCCAGGTTAGCTCTCAGTGTTGTAGATTCTGCCTTCAGTAAAGAATGAGCAGTAGTGTCCAGCAATGTTTAACTGAATATAACTGATTGCCGTTTTTAAAAGAGGAGAAGAAGGTGCACGTGTTAGATCTATTGCAAACCCATTTTATGTTGTCATATAAGAAGGCGCTCTCATGGCCGCTAACTAAATTATGTATTTCGCCAATTCCCTTGGTGCTTATACTCTGAATTAGTGTCCCCGGCCATTTTAGGCCCATGTGCGACTATGGGATGGTCGACCAAGATAATGAAAGGATTATTCTTCTAAGCAGTAGACTGCTCACCATGTACAATTAAGAGTCATAATTAAAAATGGCATTTACTATGTTCTTTTCCCTCTTGCCTTGCCTATAAGCTATGAAACCATTTAGACTAGGTTTGAAGTCTGCTAGGGATTACAATTTGTCACGTGAGATATCGCACGAGAAGCCCCAAACATTCAGTACTAAATGCAATGATGTCCTAAAACTTTACTCAGAAGTGCAGTTGAGTATTAAATTTTTAAATTAATGTAATCATGTTCTAAACCATTACTTAGAAGTGCATTTAAATCCTAAATAAAATAGTAAAAACTTCAATTTAAGGCCATTGCATAGGCAATTCTTGATTGCAAATAGGATCATCGATAGTGCTGATTGAAAGAATTTGACTGCATTTTTTGAAAAAGGTTCACGACTTGATTGTAGTCTGTAAGAGGTTAGGACTTCTAGTGCACTTATTGTGACATTTAAATTACACCACCACTATTAATAATGAAAATTAGATGCATGAAAGGAGGGCAACTTTGGCCTGTAGATTGCAATATCAAGTTTGTGTATCACCTTTGCCCAAAAAGTGGGTCATGTATCATCTGCTTATGTAAAAGTTAGTCGCGCTTTAACTTTCTCTTTGATCTTGAAGCTTGAAACCACTGATGACTTACATGTATATTGATCGATCTTGATAATTCATCCGTTGATTCTGCAGCCAGCAAGGGTGGCTCTAAAGTCAGGATCTGAGGGGGTATCTGCTATCAATACTATCATGAGTGTGATGGGAATCAATCTTGACACGTTAAGGCCCGAGCCTTGTGTTGAAGGGTCGAGAACTACTTTAACTCTTTTGCATTGACTACATGTTTATTCTTTTCTGGGTATCTTAAGATGTAATCCTTAGTTTGATGTTTTAGATATTCAACTCCTGGAGGCTATTCTTCCAAGGCTGTCCATCCTATTGCACTCGCGAAAGTCATGAGTATTGCAAAGATGATGAAGTCAGAATTTGATGACGAGGACCACACACTTTCAGCCATTGGAGGAGTTGAAACAGGAGGTGATGCTGCTGAGTTCATTCTTCTTGGAGCAGATACTGTCCAGGTACAACTGGGGATTAGCTACTGTTACATATGTTGGAGTGCTTATTATGCAAAATTCACCCCCTTTTCACAGTATCTAATTGAATTTGTAAGTTAGTTCCTCTGATAAGATTCCCTGAATGTTACTAAGCACTTCAGATAATGGTCTTTTCCTCTAGTATCCCTTGATTCAATGAGTTGATTGACAAAAAAAAAAATTGTATTCCTTTTCCTTGTTCTTGCCTTCCTCCTTCAGAGGCTGGGGTAAACCGACAGCATGTTATTCTGCAATGTCCTTTTCAATTGAAGCCTAGTTGGAATTGTTTGCTTCAGTCGACAGCCATTAAATCTGCCCTGTGAATCTTTCCTAGACGAGCTTGTTGTGGGGTAAACTAGCAATGTACATTGCATTATTGGGGATTCTCAAGCCCTCAATTTTCAGGCACTGGCTTAGCTTATGCCAAAAATAATGACTATAAGATTGTGGGCAGAGACTAATGCTACCACTTAATCTCCTTCGGATTGATGCAATCTGTTGCTGTCCATACAATTGGTGTTTCAACCTTTTTCTGTTGAATGTCTTATTCTTTTATAATGCAAAAGAAGAGAGCTTCCCATGTAAAAGCTACTTCTCGATGTATGTCTTCTGCAAACTGGGACAGAGAATCATTTTTTCGTGGTTTGCAGGTATGCACAGGTGTGATGATGCATGGCTATGGCCTTGTGAAGAAACTATGTGCTGAGCTGAAAGATTTTATGAAGATGCATAATTTCTCGAGAATAGAAGATTTTAGAGGGTATAAATTGTTTGGAGTATCAAATTCTTAAAATTTCGCGCTAAATTCCCAGACATGATCGAGCAGGCAGGATTCTCACATTAAATTATGTTTTTACCTTATTGATGTTTCAGGTCATCTCTTCAGTATTTTACCACTCATACTGACTTGGTACGAAGGCAGCAAGAAGCAATTCGACAGAGAAAGGCAGTTCGGAAAGGCTTGCAGTCGGACAAAGATTGGACTGGAGATGGTTTTGTGAAGGAGAGTGAGAGCATGGTTTCCAACTAAAAATGTTAGAATGAGCTAAGCCCGAAATAACATGGGCGTGGATTTGTAAAATGCATGTGTAGATGATGACTTCGTTTTCTCTTTGCACTGCAATCAAAACTAATGCTGTAAATTGCGACTCATTTATCTGGCGCATCCCCGATTCTGGTAAAAGGATGCGAAGCATCGACTGATTAGACGAACTAATGATGTTCATTCCATCGTACATTTAGTTAGCTCCAAGCCTTCATTAGTAGACGCAAATGCCAGTACATGCACTCTGCACGTGCAGATTGATTCAGAATAACACACGACGTATACAGAAAGGACACAAGACATAGTGCTCGGGCAGGCGGGTGGACAGGCTTGGGAAGACCACGTCCGTGTAGATCATAAACTACGGCCCCATACAATATATAAATGCTCGAAACACACAAGTATTCAATGACAAGGAAGAAGAGCGAAGTAGCCGGAGCAGCCGATTTTCATTATCCTCCGATCTTCAGAACCACCTTTGCATATCGTCTCGATCAAAGGCCTCCTGGTCCTGGGTCAGGCATTGGTTTCTCCTAGAAGCCACACGATTCAGATCGAACTTATCAGCAATGAGAGATGTAACTGCCTTTGAGTTATACGACGATTTGTACATGAAATGGAATGCATTTTCACGTATCATTGTCCGAACGTGGAGTCGTTTCTGCGGAGCAAATTGTGTTACTTAGGGGTGATCCGGACAAAGGCAGAAACTCCGGCATGTTCATGTGTGAAACTCGAAAAAGTTGTCCGCATCGTCAATGACATTATCTTTTCAGGGTCGGCGATTCTACAAATTCATGGGCTGGGAAAAGGATCGATCTGATATGTAGCACAGATAACTGGCTCTTCTAGCGAGTTAGGGCTCTTGTACAGAATTATTGAGCACTGACGCATTGATAACTCTTACTGTCATCGTCAAAAAGTTGCTAAGCATAAATATTACTAATTAGCTATGAGTTTTTAGTAACTTACTTCTTTATATGGAAATTTTCTAGTCACGAGATAAGTAGTTAACCCCAAATAAATCTTACTTCCTATATGTGCACATTGACTTATTGCGTTGGTACATTTCTAATTTCTGATATCTTCAAACTAACTCTTCTCTATCAAAGTTATTATCCACTTACAGAAGCTACCAGTTACTAATATGTCAAAAGTAAGTTGTTCTGGTGAATTAAGTGACTAGTCAATTAAAAAGAACTTTGTTGAGAATGCTCCCGAAATATCTGTCAATCAATTGAACAAGGAAATATTACCATTTTCATTGCAATTACCATTCTCATGACATTGCGTATCTTGAAAATTAAATATTTCTTCATTAAACACGCTTAAGAAGTGCCCTTGGACAATGCAAGGTGCAATTCTGACATATCATATGGTTATCTAGAAAATCCTAAAACCTATTATATGGTAATCAATTTTGTTCTTAACATTTTAATTGTGTTAATTTAGTCAAAACCTTTTGGCCATTTATCAATATAGTCATTCTTGCAATTTTTAGCCAAAAAATATTGAGGTGAGCACAGGCTGACTTTGACATAAACGATTTTTTTTTAAGTTTTCTGAAAATTTTATCATTATTATTTTCATTTTATTTGCTTTTCATTCTTTTCCTTCGGTGTTGCTCACTAGGCCTCGGCCAATGGTCGGCCCACCCCCAAAAAAAAAATATCATAATCAATCAAAAGTAATTAAAATTGTAGAAAACTTAAAAGAATTGCAAAAATTGTCCATATTAATAGTGGCCAAGTCATGTAGTGCGGACAACGTTTACATCAGGTATTTCCAATTGAGATTGGCCTGAATAACTACATTGGTAAATTTTTAAAAAAGTTTACGATTAAATTGGCGTAATTGAAAAGTTTATAATTTTTTGAAAATGTTTTTCTGCGATATAGTACCTTGTCCGTACTATCTCAGCACTGATGGACAACACGTGTCCGTTTTGAGGCGCGATCTGACCGCCACAATGATTCTCCCCACCCCCCTTTTCTCTCTTTCCTCGGTTAATTTTGAGTCCCCAACGTCTCGCCGAAGCTCATCAAGCAGCGTGGGATGGCGACGTGCAGTGGAGTGGCTTGAGCTCCCGCTGGGCATGGGTGGCACTGCTCCAGATGCGAGGAGGGTGGGGAAGTAGCAAAGAGAAAGGTCGGAAGATCTAGGGTCTTTGATCGAGTATCATATGAGACACGGAGAGTTACTAGCTATGGAAAGTTACCTCTGTGTGAAAATGGAATCTTAGTTTTCTGTACGAAGAAGTTACCAGTAAGGTGGAGAAATTCGTAAGTACTGATGATTTGCAATTTACTTCATGTAAAAAGACTAACTACACGAGAAAATTGCTAGCTAGAACTACCCTGGTTATTACTTTGAATGCGGAATATCACTCGACTCAGCAGAACAATTGCAATGCTTGTGTAACAGTTAACTTTATGATAATAACGAAGAAGCTAGTTAGAATTTTTTGTATCAGAAGTTATGGTTACTTTCTCCATGTTATCAGTGACTTATTGTGACTCAAAATGGATGCATGTAGTCTTTTAGATGTGATCAGTAAGCTTCCAACAGGATAGATAACTAGTAATCTAAACAAGCATATAACGAACCGCTCGGTATGGTTAGGGAAGTAAAATCGCATCAATGGGCCGTTTTCTTGATGCAGATGACAGATGAGAACAGATAAAAGAGACTCACCAGATACAGAAGAGGTGGAAGGGAGAGAAGGAGGTGGAGTTGCGATCA
The DNA here is from genome assembly GCA_030064385.1 of Melaleuca quinquenervia. NCBI lineage: Eukaryota > Viridiplantae > Streptophyta > Magnoliopsida > Myrtales > Myrtaceae > Melaleuca > Melaleuca quinquenervia. Next base: position 2,917,360 of record CM057728.1, on the reverse strand, counting down.
TGTCCTCGAGCTTAGAATGCATGTCGTCGATGAAAGCCATGGTCTCCAGTTGAGGCGCTTCCATTGATTCTCTCAGCTTGCTTAGAACTGAGCAGTAGGCTTCCTGCGTGCGTCATTTGATCTGTCATCTCGATTTGCATGGCCGCGTTTCTTGATTTTTTTTCTCTTATGGTTGGTTACTTTCTAATATGAATATACTAATCCTGATCCAACATGAAGCTAGTACGATCTATTCGGAGCTTACTGTTCTTAGCATGCACGATGCCTCAAAGGGTTACTACCTCTTCGTCTTTACTAAGTGGCTATATAGATGCTCGACCACGAAATCAAGATTCTCGAAGCAAGATTCAAAACGTACAGCTTCAAATTGGGGTTAGCCTTTGCTGCTAGTTCGATCTTCAATTATTGTTTGTTTTCCTCGCGCCATCTCTTTGGTTACCTGCCTGTATATGGACATGTCTACATGCCACTAAAGAGAGTTTTTAAAGTGCTTCTGGCGTCCAACCGAGTCAATCATCACATGTATCATTTTGAAGAAAACAAGAAAGTTTTAAATTCCTGTCTGCCCAGATGGAAATGCAATGCTTCGAAAGCATTTCAAAAATCAACAACAGATTAACGACCATAGCATCTTAGACATACAAAATCGGATCAAGTAGGGTCAAGAGATCTAGAGTCATAGATATCACTTGATACGAGAAGGGACGGTGGGAAAGCGACAGGTTGGGCATAAGATCAAGAACTTAACGTCATGATCTTGACTGGTGAGGTACGTTTCATAGTCGAAACTTTTCAATATTACGCCAATGAAGATACGTTGATTGGTGAGGGAGAGAGAAATTGGGAAAAAAATCTTCGCCAGGATCTGATTTTTACTTGAGAAGCCAGACAAAATTGATTGAGGGAGAAGTGACCTCAATGATAGGACGAAACAGATTAACCAACAGCTGATAACAGTAACTCGATACAACCTGTCTGGATCGACTTTTCTGAAAATTATTTACGTTTGAGGTGCTTGAACCATGGTACCAGACACGGACAAACACAGTGGCGAGTGGTCAGGGAATTGTTTTTTCAACACATCAATCATTGCATTTGAAGACTCCGAACTCAAATTACTGAATGGAAAACCGAGCTACCATGCAATTGCAAATAGCCAGAGCTCATGTCCCTTCTTTATTTGGGAAAGCCCCAAGTATTGTCATTTTCAATTTTAGAACAGATGCCGGTTTCATCAAGCCCTCAGAGCTCAACTACTCCAGATAAAAAGAAAAGAAAAGTGACCAAATGCCACCACTGTGGATTTGACTTGACTCACATTTCAGTCCCCCCCCCCCCTCTCTCTCTCTCTCTCTCTGTGCACAATGCGCCCTGTTAAATTTCCATACTGGATAGCGACAGTCCTCCAGATGAATGGAGTGAAAAGAGAGAAGCCCACGTAGTTTAAAGTAATGTCCCGAAGTTTCTATCTACTGCTAGACAGTGATGATCTCACCTGCATACTCATTTAATTTAATGAAACCTTCCTTACGAACAGAGTCGAGTTCATAACAAAAGAGTTTCACGCATTTCTCCCGAGATTGCAACCAAGGACTTGTTTAGAAAATGTGAATCCGGAAGTCTATTGCACTACAGTTTTATATTCCAAAATATACAATAAGTATTAACACGTATAACTCTGTTCTAACGAACCATAAATTAATATAATAATTTGGTATCTTTATGTAAATTTCCAGTCAATAGGCACAAGTACAAACTATAAGTTAGACGTTGGGAGACAGTAGCTTCTTTTACGAATTCCGCTGATAGCTTTTAAAGCTGGTGATATTTCCTTATAATAGATTCACACACATAGCTTTTCATTTTGTCGTCTGAATGCTTTGCTAGTGTGATGATCAACCTAATCCGAGACAGGTCCTATTGTTTGCTCTACAAAGAAAAAGATACATACTACAAAGCCATTGTATTTAGAAACTTGCCGCCAAATAGCAGGGCTCATAATTAACGAGCAGCTTACCATAAATCGGTCTAAATCAGATTGACTTGGCGTACTGATCTTGGCTTCACCATGTTGATGTTTGCAACAGTGTACTCGTGGATTCATCATCATCTGCTGGGTCATGTCATCTTTGCAAGCTCCACCAACCTTCAGAAGAAGAAACATTGTAAATCATTTACATCGAGATCAGGAAAAGAATATGACACGATTACGTGTAAACGGTAGATCTATCTGTGTTATTGATAGGCTTATACTCCATGAAGATCTCTGTGCAGGTGCGAAAACGTATGTGTGCGCTTCTGACTCTGAGAGAGAGAGAGAGAGAGAGAGAGAGAGAAAGAGAGAGAGAGAGAGAGAACTCTCAAGCAGTTGAGGTGAACTTCAACAAGCTTCCCATACAGGGGGTGGATTGATATGCTTCTCTTCAGAGCATCATCATTTTCACATTGATCTTCTTCTGCTGCTCTAATTTTTTCATCCTTTTCTTCAACACCACCATCATCATCTCCTCCTCCCCCTCCTTTCAAATCCCTTTCTGTGACTTCGCAACAATCATCTCTCTGAACCCCCTCCATTTTTCGAAACCCTCTAAACATGATGACCCATATGTACCATGACCCGCGCCCTTATTTTGTACTAGTCCTCATTTGCATGGGAACAAAATACGCATATGGGATGTTGTAATGTGGGATTGACCCATGAAGGCAATTTTGCATATCTTTAAATGCACCAAACCAGAAAACCCTACTGATGATGAAAGGATGGGATTTGGCCTCCACTCACAACCCTGATCTTTTTGTGTCTTGACACATACGTGCTTGAAAGGAACGCTTCGATGGGGGGAGCTGTTGCGTGTTCTGGAGCAGCTCAATCTTTTGACAGTACAAGACTGTATTGAGCTCAGTACTCTCAAATTTAACTTTCTCAAGTCCTGTATCTTTCCTCTCCCACTACTCTCCACCCCTCTGTCTCTCACACACCCCACCCACACACCCACCATCGAAAGAAAGCTTCCAAACTGGCCACTGTTCAATAATGGTGGGGATGGATGCTTGTAGTTCGTTTGCCCCCCGCTGGGGGAAAATGAAAACGAATACAGTTGAGTCCATCACCACCGTTCAAATCTTGTCATTACCTACACTTTAAATGAGCAATTGCTCAAAAATGGAAAAAACAAGTGATTGTGAGCTTTTTGGTGGGGCTCGCGTCATTATGTGGCCACGAACACTAACCGAGGAAATTACAGTTCGGCTCCAGCAATGCTACCTGTGACTCTCCTTATCTTTTTTTCTGTTCTTCTGGTTGAATTGTTTTTACGGCACGCACCGTAATCAATCGTCGAGTGGGATTGGAATTCATTTTATTGTAGGAAAAAACGTAAATAAGTCAGCTAACGCCGGATACTCGATGATTGAATAAAATGAATAGGAACGTCATGCTTAGGGGCATTTAGTGTTAATTTGATTGTTATTGGTAAGACTTTTAGGGCCTATTTGGTAAAACAAAAATCAAATGCTGAAAATTTAAACACCAAATTTAAGTTATCGAAAACACGATTATAATTTTTTCGGACAAGCACTGGGGGATTTTTTTTTATTGAACGAATTAATTGACTCTTCCCTAAATTACCTGATTAAGCGGATTTTTTTTACTTAACTGAATATTTTGAGTCAATTCTATTTAAGGTGATCAAACAAGGTTAATCTCCTCAAGCATGAACTGTCGTATTTTTCAGCATTCAATCGGATTATCAAACAAGTCCTACTTTGCATATGTAGTGACTCATTTCCCAGTGCCATGAATACTTTGTTCTCCTGTCATATGCAAATAAGTTATTATTGTCGGCGACGGCGGAAAAGATCGAAGAGAATACTTAAATTTTTTCTTAAGTCCAATGTGATCCATGATTTCTTTGTTTTAATCAATCTAGCCCCCGAAGTTTTCAAAATCGGATGTGTCTTTTTTCCACGCCTGGTCGTGTTTTTTAGCTGACTGTAGTGTCACCTCAATGTTGACCGAACAAGATCAGTGACATGGACTGCTACGTCGTCCTACCTCGATTCTTCTCACATCTTCCCTCCTCCATCGCTTGATGGTCACCGTCGGCAAAGACCCACCAGCTGCCAGAGCCGTAACACGCTGTTCTCTCTCTAATCATGGCCACACTACAAACCACCACGGCACCACCGTGGTCCGTGTGTGCTTGTGGTTCGACCTTGGCGGAGGTCTCGCGACTACAACTCGACGTCGCCTCAAATTGATGCATGAAAACGGAGAGAGATGGTGGAGCTGCTGGTAGTGGCGGGTAGGCCCATCAGTAGCGCTTAACCTATGCCGATATTGGCGGACCCTGCTCCAACCGGGTGAGCTCTTGCGGTCCCGCCTCCTTCGTTCTTACCGCCTCCTCCAGAGAGAAGTTGCCCCCAGCTCCCATGGAGGTCTCCTTCATGGATGACAGCCCGGCCCCTGGTTAAGTTTGGCGGTGATGTTGAAGTCCATCGGCACTGACGAGGGTGCCTGGTGCCTGGTTTCTGAGCGACAGTCGACAAGCTTAAGTATTACGTCTAGCCGTTAGCTGACCGTTCAATGCTTTAAATTTACATCGAACTCAGTCCATGGTCTATTCACAAGTCACAGCCATGACCCTAATTTTCAGCTTAACCCCGCCCCCGGGGCTGTAGAAAATATTAGAACACGATCTCGGTATCTCAGTGAGATTCCTATCGCACAGACAGCTAGACCTCGCGAGTTTGCTTAACTCTGAACATAACACAGCCCGCGAGTTTGCATACATAACAAAAATTCCTTATCTACTCCGGTAAAGAATTGAGAACATGATCAGCATGTAAGTTCACTAGCAGATGGAGGTGAATTGATCAAACGAAACAAAGACCAGGTATATGAGCAAAAGGAGGGAAATTCGACCAATTACGGTCGTTCACGGAGCAAGTATGAAAAAATGACTAAAGTAAACCAGAACCAGGTTGCAGAAGAACTTGCACGAGTGGAGAAGGCAAGAAATCACAGTCAAAGGGAAGATAGTAGTCATTAACAATCACCAGCCTTGCCTCCTCTGAATGTTTAATCCAGGCCGGCGGCCAGGATAGCTATAGAACAAGCATTTTCAATGGCCAAAAGTTTGGAATTGGGTGTTCCGACAATTCTGAGCGTTCAAAAAGAACCATGTTTGGTTGTACACCCGGACATTGAAATTGATGAATAGAAGGCATTTGGATTTTGGATTAATGACCCATTGCTCTAATTGGAACAACAATTTTGCTCGAGGAAACAACAAAGAACTCTACATTTACATTTTTGATGTTCAGAAGAAGCAAGCAAGAGTGATACAAAAATATATGATCATGCACACGTAAACGGATGATGGAAAGAATCATCAAACAGGAAAAATACTGCAGCTCCAACATACAGCAGAACTTAGGGGACAAAAAGATTACTCGTTAGCCATCTCCTTGTGTAAGGCTTAGCATTGCACCATATCAAGCAAAAGCAGTCTCCCAATCATCAACTACGTCGACCATGTCGTTGGTTCCATAAGAAGCTACAGCATGCTGTCCTTCCAAATCTGGAACAACTGTCAATTCCATCTTGAAATCAGAACTTGAGATGTTCCGGGCCGTTGCAGAACCAGAAACCAGAGCTTCTTTTCCTTTGACAGTAGCAGAAGCCATGGACCGCCCTTCATCATCATCCCATGAATCATTTGCCGCAGTGGGCTCCTGAACTACAACCTTCTTCCATGAGCTGCCGCTCATGTCAGCAAAGGCAGGCCCTCGCATTGTGCCAAATGATTGTGAAGATGGAGCCCCATTCTGAAGAAGTACGACCGCCCCGTGATATGCCGATCCATGATCCAAAGTCCTCATAGCAGTCGCTGCTCGAGTCATGTTGCTGAATACAGCCAATGCATTCTTGTCATTCAACCAGAGCAGCTCACATTCTCCCCCAAACCTTAGGACCAACGCGCTCATATCCGATTCCCTAGGCACGTCAAACAAACAGACAACATATCTCGGATCCATATCCATCGAAGGGTCAAATGTTGGTGGGTTCAGTGCACTGGCAGTCATGGAACCTTTGACATGGAGGACACGAGCCGGCGCTTTCGATTTGGGTGTGACATGAATAACTGAAAAACATTTCTGCTCCCAACCAACCTCATGTATCGCAAGTTTCCACCTCTCTGCTATGAGCCTCACTGCCTCTCTCTTTTCCTTATGCATCGGGCGGAACACGTGGACCTTGAGACTGGTCGCCCTTCCTATGCTCTTGCCACACAACAAGAATCTGCATCTGTCCTCGACGGACAACACCCACTTGGGATCACGCCTGAAGAGGTCTGCCACCAACTCGGAGTTCTCTTTCAAGCGAAGAGCACCCAAGTTCGGAGAAACAATTTTAAAAGCATCTGCAAGGATCCGCTTCCGTTCCAACTTAGCACATTCGTCATCACACATTAGCTTCCTCTGTCCAAGAGGGACCCTTCCAGAAGAGGCCTCCAAATGCTGAAGCAAAGGCAATTTCTGGTTAAGAGAAGCTTCACCTACATAACTATCGTCACTTCCTCCAGCATCACATGGGACGTTCGCCTTAATCCGCCCACAAGAACACACTACTGTGACAACGACCTCACATCTCACATCAGGACAGGGATATGAAGGGTGACAAGGTGCTTTACACGTATGCCTGCACGCCCTCCTCGGAGCACCACATACTTGCCCACAAGAAGCCCTCAAGTGGGATTCAGTTGGGGCATCGGCGTCACAAGGTCCCGGGTGACAAGTGCGAGTGCACGCATGCAGACCACAGCGCCTCGCCTTGCCGCATAGTGTGTTACACGTGATGTTATTAGTGCTCCCACAAGGCACGTTTCTCAGAACAACATGCCCGCCAATGCACTCCTTCACCATAGGCACCGGGCAAGGCGGACATTCCCCAAAGTGGCAGCTGTGAGAAGGCGTGTGACCACAAGCTTGAATGACGGAACAGGGGAGCGGACACGAAGGTGGAGGAGTGCCACAAGGCAATGGAGGTGGGATAGAAGTTCTCCCACACGCACAGCTTAAGTCGGTAAAGATGCTTCGGAGGCAAGGAGGGCAATGCCCGCTGTGACACAGCACTTCACATGGATGCTGTCCACATCTCAGCTTTTTGTCACATACCAGGGTGCAGAAATGTTGAGTCGTGTCAGAACTGGATTGAGGGCAGCAACGGTCGCTGCATCTATGCCTGCCGCAGTTCTTCTTACGATGACACGGTTTCTCGCAAGTAAATATTTCATCCTTCATCTTGTGGCATGGCACTGTACGTGACGTTGAGCCACAACGGCATTTCTGGATCATAGGAACTAAGCATGGTGCACAATCCCCGGCGTGGCACGTGTCTTTACACCGGTGAATTCCGCATGTTAGGGGCTTGTCACAGGTCTCTGAACATGTTGGAATTGGCTCCAAACAACTCCGCCTTTCTTCTGGCAGATCATTTTTGCCACAATAGCAAGTTTTAACGCTGCTAGGTAGTGATTCACACTCCCCGCAAGGTCCAGGATGGCAGATCTCATGGCATTTGTGATTGCCACAACCAAGCTCCTCTCCGCATGTTGAACCACAAGAGAACACACCTTGTTCAGCTTCTAGTTCTCCTTTCAAATCCATGTCGCCGCATGGAACAACCTGTACCTTCCTCTTGCAGAAACAAGAAGCATCTAACAGAGCTTGGCAAGGGTCACAAGGGCCCACATGGCAAATCTCTTCACACCAATGGCGTCCACACTCAAGTAGCTTATGACACTTCTGACCACAAGTAAGAAGAGACTTCCGATCAGAGCATCGTATCGTAATTATTTCTTTCCCACAGGGGCATGGCTGTGGCGGAGCAAACGCCTTACAAGGAGGGCATGGGCCAGGATGACATTGCAAGACACAGACATGAGGACACAAATCATCCTCAGCCTCATCAACACTTGAGGCCCGACTCTGCAATGGCTTCCCGCAAGATTCACCACACGAATGTGGCGTCAAATAGAAATCAGAGGGCGGATCCATCCTCTTCCCACAGAAGCATAGATATTTGATCTTGTGAGAAGACGTGAGCTGCACCTTTTGACATCCGGGGCACCGCCAGTTAACACCCACCGTGCTCTCCACAGACAGATCTGAAGAGGTGGGGGCACGAGCCCACTTCCTGATACAGTTCAAGTGGAATATGGAGCAACAGCTCGAGCACGACCAAATGGGAGCAGTCCTGCGAACCATATCACAACATATCATGCATTCAACAGTGCCCTTCATAAGCTTCTCCTGAATTTCCTGGGCAAGCTGAGGCAAGTTCTCATCCTTAAAGCCCTTCCTTTCATCCGTACCCGTCCTTTCATTGCCCCTCTCCTTCTTTTGTCCATCGAGGCAACTCCGATGACCTTTTGAGCCATGACTAGCTCTGTGTCCTGAAGTACTAGTTATTTCTCCATTACTTCCGTTTAAGTTTGAGGTGTTGCCTCTAAGCCAACTAGGATGATCAGAACTCACACTATCTGTGGTGGGGTCTCCAACCGAACTCGACGAGTTCAATATAGCAGCACTTGGAGATATTCCACTTCGGACCCACTCCTGAGGAGCAACTCGGGAAGGAAATCTTCTAGACCCTCTTCGATTTTGTTGGTCTTGAAAGCTCATAATCTGGATGCTCCTATCCCCAACAAGACAGACCAGGACACTGCTAAATTCAAGCAAGAGATTGAGTCGGAATCCATTTTTGTCTAGATGTATCCAGTACAGAAAGAGCAAAATCACAAATTTCCAATGGTGGCAGATACGCAAGTCGTAAATCATCATATCACAAATTATACAAGAGACTATGCCATTCCATCTTGTTTGGAAAGCAGCAAATTCCGAAGCTTTAGCCAATTGATATGACAGCAAGAGTATGTGGATGGCCAAATCGTGAATATTAGCGATCGGTGTAATCAAAGCACTCCAGGCTTAGAAATCTCCGCTGTCAATAAATGATATGTGGCAGCATTTTGAACTCATCTAGTTCAGTTTATTCATTCTTTTAGTAATCGACACTCTGCGGGCTCTCTACGCTCTACCGTCAGGAGAATGCTCTCTCTCTCTCTCTCTCTCTCTCTCTCTCTCTCTCTTGTTCTGGTTCCTGTAACACCTTATTCTTCTAAGTACTCCTCAGCTTATCTTTTTTCTCCTCTGATCTCTCTCTTCATCTCCAAATTTTCTTCTCACTTAACATCCCCATTTCTTCTATCTCTTCCAATCTCTGGTTCAGTCGGTGTCATGAAGGATCATAACACCTGTCAACGAGATGCTGCGTATCTATCCCAGTCCCTAAATTCTATCGGATTTCAGGGTGGTTCGGTACATCAAAAACGCCATAACCAAGCTGACATGGCAATCTTCTTATGGATGCAATTTAAAAAACAGCAGCAGCAGCAACAAATACAGGAAGCAAAACCCGGATTTGAGACTTCCGAATCTGATGTAACATAGCAGAATGAAGAAAAACAAAACCACTCGTGGAAATAAGGTAATCCTAGGGAGATTTCATCAAGGACCAAGTTCAAGAAAAGAGGAACCACGTCGTTACCTGTCAAGAAACAGAGTCAAGAATTCTGCAAAACGACCCGCCTCCTTCCTCTCTCTCTCTCTCTCTCTCTCTCTCTCTCTCTCTCTCTCTCTCTCTGTGTGTGATTGAGGGACTTCCTTGAAATGAAAGGAACGAAATTCAAGAGCTCTCTTCTTGTTTTTCCTGCCTTTTTCTTTCCCTTTCCCGAGTTCTTGGACCCAACAAGATAACCTTTCTTACAAGTAGGATGAGGAGGTAGGGGATGATCGGTCTGGTGTATATATAGGTTCATGTCGGGAACGGTGTCGTGCGGCTCCGCCTTGGAGCCGAAGCAATTCGGACCCGCGATCCGCCGTCACCCTTACTGTCGACGCGTGGCCGATTCTTTTGAATGTACTTTTGAGTACTTGGGGAGCACACAAGGGCCGACACGATGGGCTTGGTCTCGGGCCTTCCATGCTAATCAGTACTTACCCCGGCCCAATACCGGCCCAAAACTCGGGCCATTTGCTATTTCGTGCTGCGCAAATTGTATTGTCGAGGCCCATCGATCATGGCACCGGGTTCGCTCTGATCTCATGCGTCACGACATTCTCGGAGCTGCTTGTCGTTCAGCCAAAGCAGAAGAAAGAACGCCCTGTAATTCCCGCAAGGGGGTGGTTTCGGAACGATCGTAAATGTAAATCCATGAAATTAGGAAAGGTCGGTCGTTGTTGATTTAGCAACCACCGTTTGAAATCGATGCATATACGCGGTCACTACTTCAATTAGGTAATTATAAATTAAATTTAAAAGATACGGGTCTTGCGCTTTACTCAACGACCACTCACGTATCTCCACTTCTGAAAATATCGAACACATATCCGAGTATCTCTTTGCACCCAACATCGGTTATTCTCGTCTTTTTATTTGTGAAAATCTCATTTTCTAAATTTTCACATCCACTCCGATTGCTGAAAATCAATCGGAATCCAAATCGCCCGAATCCCCAAAAAAGATGTTAAAATGAACTTGTGAGAAGGGGGCGATTTGGCCTTTTCGATACAAAGTTTCGTCTAGAGACATGTGTAGCGGTACGTTTTTGACATTTTTTTCCTAAATTAGTAGATACCTAACCTTCATACATTGGTCCGATCACGAATTTAAACGCTTTGGCATCATCAAATCGCAAAAGAGATTTATGCCATCGTGGATTTGGAACTTTGGACACTTTAAAGATCCACTAGCCTCTTATCCCAAGTCCTAAATGGAGGAAAAAGAGAACCCAAAAAAGAGGGAAAAAGGAAAGAAAATATTTTAGTTCCAAAGTCGTCATTCCTCATAACTTTTGGCACGTTCCCCACTCGCGCGCTCAATGCGTGTGCATCGGGTCAGACTCCCGTTGACGTGGGATTTGGTTTCTAGATACGCGAAGGGCATTTAGGGAAAGTAAAGATAAAATCAGTGATTATCGATGATATAAAAAAAAAGAAATATGCTTTTGATTTTTTTCTTCTTCTTCTTTTTCTTTTTCAAGAACAGGAACACGCGTGTATCCTTCGATCCGATCGTAAATTCAAATGCTTGGCAACAATGAATCGCAAACGAGACAGCATTGGACATCGTGGATTTGGACCATTGAACGGAGGCGAAATAAAGAGAAATCCCCAAACATGCAAACAAAAGAAAGAAAGCAAAAGGAAAGGAAATCCCCAGATTAAATTAAAATCGAGATGACATGAATTAGGGATGTGAATGATTTTAAATAGCTTGGTTATCGATATCTAGGACCGTGGACCGAACCGCCTAAGTCGTGGACTGAATCGGAGCGGAAAACTCATTGGTTCAGTTCCTAAAAGAATTTAATAGACCGGTTGGGAATCGAATAAATTATAAAAGAAATTAAATTTCTTTACTTATTTTTAAGAAAAAAAATATTTTTAAAAAGTTGGGTAAATATAAAACTTTAGAAATTTAAATTGAGTTATTATTATTATTTTTTACGTCCTTATTTTCAATAAAATATATGAAATTTAATCGGTTATGTCTGGTCTTTTTGGGAATGGAAAAGCGGACCGCCTGGAACTGAGAATTGGGCCGACACTCTCGATCAATCTAGGCTGGTCCGGGCGGTTCCCGATTCGGACGGTTGGTTTAAGTTGCTCATCCTTAGTGTGAATAGCTAGAGGAAAAGGAGGAGGAGGATGAGGAGGGGGCAAAGTGGAGTTCCGGTCAGCGGACGACGCCAAGGTGGTGCGGTGGGTAGTCATGCGGTGGAGCCCACCGCATCTGTCGACACCTACCCTTCATCACGAAATCGACGATCGAGATTCAAGGCCTCGACTTTAGCCTAATTAATTTTCTTGCCTTGGAATTCTCAGCACCTCCCCTTCATTCAATTTCTTTTATTATGCTTTGGAGGTTCGAGTCCGGCCCTACGATCAATGATAATCCCGCAATCAACAATTCTTTTGTTTCTCCTTTTTGGTTTTTAGTCCTAAGTTTCCGTTAAGTAATTTTCCACTTGTGGACTAATGAAAATGTTGGGGAATACAGCTCATCCGTCCCTCCGATGTTCACGCGCCTACGCCCTGGTCTCTCGGTCCTCCTCCTATCTCTCTCTCTCTCTCTCGATTATATAAGTCGATGATTGCAGGCAGGTCGCCTTTGATCTGAGGCTCCCCTTCGCACTCTGTGTCTCTTGCTGAAGCTTCGTGGGTTCGTTCTCCAAGGAGAAGAAGGAAGAAGAAGAAGAAGAAAGATGTCTCTGCTCTCAGATCTTCTCAACTTGAACCTCTCGGACACCACCGAGAAGATCATCGCCGAGTACATATGGTACGTTCTCTTGGATCCCAGCCGGGCCCCTCACGAGGCCTCTGCTCCCGATCCTTTACTTACACTTCTGGTGTTAAGTGCTGGATCTTCCGTTTCCTGGACGTTCCTTGTCTGAAGTAGGATGTGAAATCTTGGTTGCTCATGAACCTTTTCTTTTCTTTCTTTTGTACCAGGATCGGCGGATCCGGTATGGACTTGAGAAGCAAGGCGAGGGTATGACAGTTTCTTTTCTCGGGCCTTAAAACAAAACAAAGAAAAACGATCATTAGCTCACATGGTGATGTTTCCTGTTCTGCCGGATCTTGACTTTAGTTTCTGGGAAATTTTCTTGGTCGTGTAGACTCTTAGTGGACCGGTGAGCGATCCGGCAAAGCTTCCGAAGTGGAACTACGATGGCTCAAGCACCGGCCAAGCTCCCGGCGAAGACAGTGAAGTCATATTATAGTATGTGCTCTCTCTCTCTCTCTCTCTCTCTCTCTCTCTGTTTTTTTCAGACTATTTATAATTTGATTTTTGGGGTATTGATAAGTGAAATGGCCTATTTTGGTGTCTTGTGATAGTCCCCAAGCAATTTTCAAGGACCCATTTAGGAGGGGGAACAATATTTTGGTGAGTGAATCTTGGGAATCTCTTTTATCTTTCGCTTTTTATTCGATTCCAGACTATATATTATAAGGATCATAAGTAGATTTCCCACTGGAGCCAGCATGGAAGCTTTTTCTTTATTCTCCCCCTCTAAAATATAAATCATGTGAGCTTATGTATTTTCACATTTGAAGGTCATGTGCGATGCTTATACTCCTGCTGGAGAGCCCATCCCAACGAACAAGAGATTCGATGCTGCCAAGATCTTCAGCCAGCCAGATGTTGCCGCTGAAGAGCCTTGGTACAACACCCAAATATTCTCATCTTAATCACCCTTTAATACGCTAAGTTATAACATAGCTCCAGATGCTGATGAGAACCGGGGATGAATAACAGGTATGGGATTGAGCAAGAGTACACCTTGCTGCAGAAGAATGTGAAGTGGCCGCTCGGCTGGCCGGTGGGAGGTTACCCTGGACCTCAGGTGATTAACTGAGAACTATGCCCTCTTTTATCTTTGTCATCCTCATATGTGATTAGGGGGGTTGATTAAACCTGCTTAGTCTATCTTCAGTTGCCTGGATCTGTGTTAGCGGCATTTGAATCGTTGATCTGGAGGCTCTAGTTGAATGCATCTGTTTTGGCTTTTTGGGTTTGATAGGGACCGTACTACTGCGGTATTGGAGCCGACAAGGCGATGGGCAGGGACATCGTGAACTCTCACTACAAAGCTTGTCTTTACGCTGGGATTAACATCAGCGGCATCAATGGCGAAGTCATGCCCGGACAGGTACACTTAACCTCGAACCCTTCAAAAAACCAAAACAAAGGGGAAAAAAAAAGGGAAATTGTCCCTTTCCTTTCCCGTGTTCTTGAAATTTCCAAAATTTTGTTGCTTCTGAAGAACTTATCGTAGCTGCAAATTTCATCCCACATTGATAAATTTTATGACAGTGGGAATTCCAAGTTGGCCCTGCTGTGGGCATCTCTGCAGGAGATGAATTATGGGTGGCCCGCTACATCTTGGAGGTACTTCAAAAAAGAACCATTCACTTAATTATTTATTTGTTTTTGCAATTACAACTTATTTCCTTTCATTGGTCTTGACAATAGTTGAAGTAACTCGTGATTTTGCATTCTTCTTTCCTTATTGACAGAGGATCACAGAAATTGCTGATGTTGTCCTCTCCTTTGACCCGAAACCCATTCAGGTCAACCTAGATTTCCCAAGATGTTGTTCATATCCTTCGTTGTAACATTGGTCTTTTGATATTGACTTTGTAAATTACCTCCTTTTCAATTAGGGTGATTGGAATGGGGCTGGTGCCCACACAAACTACAGGTAAATTTGAGCGTTGAATATTATAAATTCCTTTATTGACTTTGTGCAAGACAATTGCTTCTTTAGAAGAGTTTATCAAAGGAAATGGTATGTGTGTAGACTTTAGAGTTTATAGTGATTAAGGCTTCTAATTTGAATTTGACCGTGGTGGGTTTTAACAGTACCAAGTCGATGAGGAACGAGGGAGGATATGAGATTATCAAGCAGGCGATTGAGAAGCTCGGACTGAGGCACAAGGAGCACATTGCTGCTTATGGAGAAGGCAATGAGCGCCGCCTCACCGGACGACATGAAACAGCCGACATCAACACCTTCCTATGGGTAATCAAACTCTCATTTTGCATTCAAAATACAATAATTTACCAATAGACCAGATAATTTAGTAATCTATTCTTCAGTGTTCACGAATCAATTTACATGCTAGAATAAGTCATATAAGGAGTGAACTCTTCTGACTATTTGACATCCGTCAAAGTGGCCAATATTTATTGGATGAACCGTCTGACGAGAACCGTTTTCATCTAAAGCTAAGAAATAGTGGCTGATGTGACATTATAAATCCCTAAGAGTTTGGCTGAGTGATCAAGGTAGAGAGTTTGACGCAGTTACATGCATCGGTGCAAGCTATCTACAAGAAAGATTCGTACCCTGAGCTAATCTCGAAAACGGGTGTCTTATAACCAGGGAGTGGCGAACCGTGGAGCGTCGATTAGGGTGGGGAGAGACACAGAGAGAGAAGGCAAGGGCTACTTTGAGGACAGAAGGCCAGCCTCCAACATGGACCCTTATGTGGTGACCTCCATGATTGCGGAGACCACCATTCTCTGGAAGCCATGAAAGACCCGAGACTATCGAGAAGAAGAGGAAGCCAACCATCACCGACTTGGATCTTCTTCGAAATCATCGTGATTGAAACAAGAACATCCGCCGTGGCTTCTCTCTGTTGTTATGTCCTTCTGGGGGAGTGTCGAGTGTTGATTGATAACAAGAAAATTTATTCCTCGTTCTGTTGCCTTTCTTCTTCAAGATTTGGTCGTCTTGTTCTAGAGTAAACCTTAGTATATATTTAAGTTCAGGATGTTTATTGCCGTGGTGTCTTCGGACGTCCAGGCATTGCCATGAACCGTTTGCAATTGTCTTTCTGGTGAATAAAGTCGACGACTACATCGACGACTTAGAATGTTCTCTTTTGCTTATATTATGTTCTTGCATTGGGAAGATAAGCCCTCTACTTTGTTAGTTTCGTCGCAATTGGTGAATCTTTGAAAAGGCTATGCAAATTTTTCTCACGTGATAGGATGAAACGAGGACCACGTAGTAAAGGCAACGGGTGGTAGGTGGAGTCCCGTGTTCGAGTTGGGGAACGCAAGGAGTCATCGCCATTAAAGATAAGCATATCCATCCACGAACGAACGGAATCAATACTTTCAGACGGATTAGATTCTAGAATTTCGTCCGCAACCATCGCGTAGTTTGTACAGTAGCCACGGGTGCAGACGGCAGCCTCGTCAAGGTCAGCCGGTTCGCTCTTCAGCACATCAAACCGCTTCAGGGATCGACATTACATGTGACAGAAGTTTGAAATGTCGAGGATAAGGGAGATAAAGTGAGAGAAAAAAGAAAGTCAGAATGGTAAAAGATGGCGAACGCTTGGCCAAACGAAGATCCCAACACAACCATCCAACAGAGGACTGCAGCTCTCGTGAACTTGGGGTCTTTCCTTCTTTTTCTTCCACAAAAGATGCCGAAGTTCAGATTTCTAGATTAGCCACCACTAAAGGAGATGAAATCGAAAGGGAAAAGGGTAGATGAAAGAATCGATTCTAAGGTGAGGATTAGGTCAAGCGTCTAGACGTTTGAATCGGTCACTGGACGATATGGTGCCGCAGTCTTAGCAGCTACTCTTCCACAAATCCTTTTAACTTTGTAGCCACACATTCACCAACCCACCGACCCCACATATGCATAGATAAGTCAATCCCATCACTCATCTGCATTATTGAATCTTTGAGCCCAGCAATTCAGATCGATGGGAGAGAATCCCATCAAGGGTTTCTCCAGTTTGATTCTTTTTTTTTTTTTAATAACTGAGGGATTCACCACTAGCTCCTCGTGTCCGGACAATATCAAAGGACCGGGCCCTTATATCTTGATAAAGACTAGCACAAGACCCCAGTATCATGACTCCCAATTGTGGGTTTCGAACTCCCAATTTTGAGGATGAGGAAAAAGCTCTCAATTAACACAGTTATCAATTATTGGGTTTTCAGTTTAATTCTTAGTCAACTGCAAAATTCCAGAAAAAGAAAGGAAAAACCATAGTTTTATGCATTTATTTTGTCCATCTCCATCTCCAGGTAGATATAAGAAGTATAGTGTACGAACTTGAATTAAAAAAAATTAAGAGAAATAGAGGAAATATCTCCATCTCCAACCACAACCACCTAATCCCAAGAAAGGGGACGCATGCCCCTAGGGTTATCAGAGGTCGACGTGAACATGTGAACTGAATCCTTTGTTCAAAACTTTCAACCTAATTTGTTCTACTTCAAGATTCGATTGTTTTAGATCTAATTGGATCGTCCCATTAGTCAACAATCATACTTCAGATTGGGTATCGTCTCTCTTATATCGTTGGTCCATACAATTTTTTAAGGGAAGATGCCAAGATAAATAATTAGCTAAACAAAACATTTGACCCACTTATGTGTGAGGGTCGCCTTTGGAGTTATACTCTCATTTTCCTTACATGACCCACATATGCCTAGACCACCTTGTCAGTGTATTCTGGCAAAAAATATTTAAAATGATTTCATTAGAATTTCATGCAAAGGTTTAAGACAAAATCGATAAAATTAGAAAGTTTAGGAATTAAATGATATCAATGCAATAAATATTTATGATTGATTAAACAAATTTCCCTATAGACTCCATAATAAGAAACCATGAATTATCACACTGATCATATTCACATGAGCTCCAAAATTAGTACAGTTAGTTGAGGCGTGAAGGGTTTTCCTATTCTCCTTCAAATCTCACAAATTGTATACATGTTATTTCGAATCAAGATCACCGTGCTCAAATTAAAGAGTTAATATCGCCATGATCTTGAATTATTTAAAAAAGGATCTTGTACAAGTACGGCATATCATCATCGAGGTCCATTCTTTTCTTTTATTCGGCCAAAGCATTATGATTAAGTCAACTATTCATAGTTTACCCAACATTATATTCTATGTCGGATCTATGCCATGACAGGTAATATAGGTACTATCGCCATACCGCCACCTTTCCAATCCACAAACCATGTTGGATGTCTTTTTTGTTCTCGTCCTCTCATTGTTTGTACAACACCTCCACCTACCCACATCATAATGTCAAGAATTACTATGTACGACCTCCAATGATGGAGATCATGGAGAACAGGTGAAATGGATGATGGGCCTCGACGTACCGAAGCAGCAAGAATGTGTCTATGATTAGTTAAATTTATGTCTGTTTCGTGATTATTTTTTTGGGTAAATCACTACTACACTTAAGTGTTATCTAGCCTCTGGCTTTTCGTGGAGGCTACTGCCCGAAAGCTAAAGCTAAAGCATAGAAAAAGCAATGAGGACAACCCAATTGATAACGCAAAGCAGTTCATTATGTCACACAGAGGAATCTTCTTAGTCATGGCTCAGCGACCTAATTGGACCCCAAAAAAAAAAAAACGTGACGTCTTAATTGAATATTGATAATAAAAAAGCCCAAAGAGATTGTTCAACATCAAAAGCCCGTCTCATTATGTCAACAAAAAGGGCCGAACTACTATGAAATCCACTACTCCTTGGGCTTGAAGTGCACAAACGGGCCCGTCGAATGTGTTCGGATCTTGAAGCTAAAGCCAATGGCAGATACAGAGATTTATTAAGGTGCGGACGGACTAGTTCATTCGATACAGGCTTTTTATGTTTTGCGAAAAATAAATAGTTTTGAAACTATATATCGTGGACATCACTTGAAATAATTAAAAATAATTATTTATATCACTTATATCGTGGACATCATATTCATTCATTTATATTTTAAGTGGTACACGCAATTATTTTTAATTTGATGTTTTTTAAATTACTCATTTTTTCGTGAAACAAATGCGTTTTTAAAAGAAATTAGAGAGGAGAGCCAAGAATCAGTTTCAATGAAGTCTACCATCAGACAAAACTAGACCATAATCTTAGTAAACATCAGCTTCTTATGAAAATCAGAGACGGCAATTAAATAAATAAGTGAAACCCTAATATTTCTTAACTAGAAAAAACAGCTTATCCATCCTCCATCACCTAGCCCCTTCTAGTTACTGACACGTGGCTATCGGGTATGGGTTTGACCGATTCCAAAGTCGGTCGATTCTAGGTTCTAGTTGATGATACGCAGACTTTTAGAAATGTTAATCTGGGATTATGCGTATATATTGAATCTAAAATCGAATCACAAAGTGGATAAACTTGCAATAAAATTCAATAACCTTTCTTACAAAGTTGGACCGGTTCATGTTAAAGCCAAAATTTCGAGACCGATTTCGAGGTCGGTCATATTCGGGAACTAGCTGAGACCAAGAAATCGAACGGGTCTTCACCAAATCCGTGTTCAAAAAATGGGAACCCAACCGATTTTCGGACTTGACCTTGGATGGTTGCTCACCGCTAATGATTAGTCAACAAATCTAATACAGAGAGAAGCGGGCCGCGTTCAACTCCCAACGAGAGCCTGTCGCATCATCTTATACATCGATTTTATTAATCGCTTTTACATTTTAATATCCCCATCGTTGTTTTTTTCAAAATGAAGATGCTGTTATCTGAGGATTGGAGGATCTCGGATTCCCCTTTTTGTTTTTCCACCACAGAGGAAGAAACCCACTTTCAGAAACCTTAACCAATAGCCAACGACCCCCATCAACTATGCTACCTGCCGCCGTCAAGGCACATACGTCTCTCACGCGTGCCAGTCGCTGCGGATGCTCTTGTTCTTCAGACATCCAAAGGTCTCAACTTTCGTTAGCTTCGGCTCTTGTCAAGAGCGTGATTAACATGACGATTAGCCCGTAATTTCTCCATTAGCAAGTCCGAAGATTGACGACACCCCGGACGTTTCCAGAACAATTACGTCTTAAGCAAGCATGCGAATGATGGGTGCAATTGAATATCGTAAATGTATCATTCGTCAGTAAATTAGCCGCGAAGTCACTCCATCGACAAGAAAGTATGATTCCAGGGATGATTCTTGTGTCCCCGCCGCTTAGTGCGATTGAACTTTGATTAGACCTACGTCGACGTAGGCCCATTTGGTCTCTTTTGACGGGTTCGAATTCTAGCTTTCATCGTGCGAGTTGAATTCGCGAGGGCGGTCCGGAACCGGTTCTTTCCAATCTCTCCGGCGGCGGCGAAGATTTGCCCAGCGTTTTGCACCTGCAACTGTTGAGGAACAGAGATCAGGCTCGACCCTGCCTCTGTACTCGAATTCTGTTTTGAATCTTAAGGGCCAAAACGAGCTTCCACATCTTCAATCCCAATTTGCTGCCGAGGGACAGAGTTACCCTGTTTTCTTGGTTTCGCGTTCAATTGAAACTTAACATGATTCTAGGGGATGGAAGATCAAATACTGCACGAATCCTGATTCAACCAGTAGGAAATTGAAAACGAGGAGGAGGATAAGAAGAGCCCACTATTTTATATTTATATCCGAAGCAGTATTTACATAGAGGTCAAAAAACATGGGAGCCAGAAAAACAGAGGAACTCTGTATATCTCCAAGGCAATATAAGCAAAAAGAAAATTGCCACCAACAAAGAAGAGCTCCATCCTCATCTTCGTCGTCGTTATCATCATCTACAGGATAATATCATAGACAGATAACATCTGAGGTCTCGATTCCGATCAAGGGTCCCCGACGGAGATGGGTCGTCCGGCAGCCAGACCCAGCGGCGACCGCGAGCGCTGCCGCCTTATGATCTCCCTGACTCTGAGAACAGGCCTCATCTCCGGCTGGGCCGTCGACCAGTCCACGGCCGTCGCCTCCAATTCCTGCTTGATCTTCCTCACCTGGCTGTGAACCGGGAACCCCACGTCGTAAACCATCTTGTTCTCCTCCTCTGTTTCGCCGCCCCTGTTCCCGTTGCGGCCGCAGTTTCCGTTATTCCTCTGTTCCATCTTCTCGGTCTCCAAAGGCTTTCGACAAGAGAAGAAAAAGAGACGCTCTCTCCCTCTCCCAAGAGGCTCGACGCTTGTGAGGAAAGGAGGTTTTGAGTACGAGTCTGGAGTCGAGGAAGAGAGAGAGGATCGGGGGTGATTTATATACGAGGAGACGTGGGGAGGGGGCAGAGGGAGATTGGGCGAGGAATACCGCAACTCCTCAGATGAGCTCGAGACGACTCTTTTGGACCACTTTGACATGAGAGGGCTATCATCCCCTGTGCCCTCAACCCCACCCAATTTCACCTGGTCCTCTCTCTCTCTCTCTCTCTCTCTCTCTCTCTCTCTCTCCTCTTTCGAGCAGAGGAAAAGTCACGAGGAAGAGGTCTAAATGACACGATGTTGGAATGGCGTGTACAATTTTAATGCCTCTCTGCCTCTGGGGAGAACATTGGAATCAAGAGGATAAGGTGTGAACAGGGAGGGCACACGTTCTGGGGTCAAAATTGGGGGAGCTCCATGAAGACGAATAAGATAATACCAAAGGACGCTGACCCGCCAAACAGCTTTCGGGTCGTGTTGACCGCGACCCGGGATTTTATATTTCTATAATTATCGACGCACCCATCGGAAATTATGGGCGGGGCAATTCGTCGTGGTTTTCCTAATCTTGGCATCCAAGGGCTAAGACGACTAAGAAAAGGCCACGGCCAAGTTTGATCCATTATCACTAAATTTGTAAGGGGCGAGAGAATTTCCCCGAAAGATCTTGTAAATGAAGAAAATTTTGGGTCAAAGGCCCTCCACCGATTTTCACACTTTGAATATATTTTGTAACTTTTTTTGGGTTTCCCACCGGATTAATGAACTCGATCGTTTCTCTTTCCGTTTCCAAATTCACCGAGACACTCTCGCGTCGGATCCTTTCCCTCGCCCACGTCCACCTGCCACATCGACTTTGCCAGACACAAACCCAATAAAAAACAAGGATGGATTTCAAAGTAAAGGGTAAAATCAATGGTAAGGGACTCATTTCCTTTGTTTTGAACTCTATTTAACACTCACTTCTAAAATCCAGCCAAGAAATAATAATAATAACGCTAGACATCGATACATTCGTTAACGTTGGCAATGCAAAGTTAGTGTTTTAAGTAAGGTGATAAGCATACTATTGCTTAAATATCTCCCCTTTCCACGGCGAAGGGGGGCAATCCTGAAATTTCGGGTGACTTTGGGGGGCGCATTGGGAAAAAGGAGATGGGTGCCGTCACTGTGACGTGGCGTTGCCGATGGCGTGGCGAGTGAGGGCGGTTAAGTTAGTTAGTGGGGTGGGCAAGCGGTGAACTTTGTCTTGCGTGAAGCCGCGATAAGGACGGCCACGTGGCCCATCGTCATATCCCAAATCAAAAACCTCTTCCCCGCACTTGGCGTATCCGTCCCCGCCGCAGATTTCATGGCAGCCACGCGGCGGGCCGCCAACCACGCCATGTGGCGGAGCGGGTGTGGCTCCGTTCGCCGGGCACCAATGGAGAGTCGCGGATGGGGACAGGGGAGATATCCTTGGAAGCGCAATTGGGAGTCGTGTCGGAGAGTTCGTTGGGGGGTGACGAATCGGATGCTTCAGGAAGGTGCAATTGGCTTCCGCAGCTTGCGATTGCGTCATGGTTGTTCCCCGAGCGGGCCATCCCGATTCAATTCGGTATTGGAATTTGACGTCGTCGAGGAAGAAACCGAATTTAGTTTCGTAAATTAGCAACCGAAACGATTTCTTCTCGACTGTTCTTTTTCCGTTTGCCGGAACTAAGAGCGGATAGGGTGCTTCGGACGGCCGGTTTTTAAGGATTAAGTTTCTCCAGTGAGCATACTGTAAGCTGCTAGGAAACATAAAGATGTGTTGATTGCCCGTCGAAGACCATCATCTCTGAGATGTCACCCCCTTTTCATTTATAAGATGGTTGGAGATGTTGAAGTACTTCAATATTAATTTAAACTTTTAGAGTAATTGATAGTGATTCTACAAAATCTCAACATGAGAGAGAGAGAAGGACACTGTTCTTGAATTGGACACTGTTAAACTAGCATAATGTCTCAAATTTGGACTTTTTTTTTGGTTTTTACAGCCTTATCAATAGAAAGGAAAAGATCACGTGATACATAAAATTACAAACTTTCGAGTTGCTCACTTGAAGTCAAAGGGGAGATCGGATACTTTTATTTGTGAATTGAAGAAACATAATACCATGATCTTTTCTTTTCTTTTTTCCTTTTTATGACCAGGAGAATTGTATGGGTACTGCAAGTGCACTAACTAGCTAACTAAACCTATGATCAAGTAGAAGGCAATGCAAATACACACTGAAAAGAAAAAGAAGAAAGTAAAACAAGGTCATGTTGTAAATATTTTCCTCATTTTCCGACCCTTGATTTATTTAGGAAAATAAATCAACGAAACTTACATAAAATCTATATTTAAATTCGAGAAAGTAACTTCCTTTTAAAATAATCGTGAATCATTTTCCAAATATATGACTAGACATTGGCGCTTACGTTGAAACTCTATATTTGGACACGAAAACTTCAAAGCTGGTTCTCGATGTCCATGACCAAATCTTTGGCGCCTGAGCCCAGCTCCATTGAGGTCAAGCCCGTGATCAAGATGTTAATGCTTGGATCCCTCATACTTGTGCCTATGTCCATCAAGGTCAAACCTAGGACCCCAATGCCCGTGCATCGGTCCATCAAGTTCGAGCGTGAAGCCCTAGTACCTACATCCATTGCCTTGACACTCAAGCCGAGGTCCACAAAGGCCAAGTGTGAGGCCTCGATATTCAAGCTTGCGGGGGTATCGATACTTGAGCTCGGATCCCGAACACCCGGGCTTGGGTTCACAAAAGCCGTGCCCAGGTCCATTGAGATTAGGCCAAGAACCTAGATGCTCATGCCCTAATCCCGGCGCCCTAGTTAGAGCCCATCAAAGCTGGATTTGCGACCCTAGTGCTCGTACCCTAATTTCCAACTATCTATAGTAAGTTACTAGCGCACTCAAATAGTGAACATCCACTTAGAAATGTCAAATCAGATTTTTCATACCAGGTAACTGAATATATCTTCCAGTTTATCTTTAGGTTTTAGCCAAGCGCTCGAAAAATATCGTCGGTTTTTTGAAATATGATATTTTTCAAAAGCATAATATTTTTCGTGAAATCAAAGGAGCGCGATAGAAGAAATACAAGCCGGACCGTCTTTTTTACTCGGTCAGTCCCTTCGCTTGTGGATCTGGCGCGTGAATTGCCAAAACGCCTTACTGACAAAATATTCTGACGTGGCCGGAACTGAATTCGCACATTTCTCCAGCACACGGAGCACGCGAGCAGCCGGGGGAGGAGAGCGCGTTGACTTCAAGACAGGCACGCTCGCGCTCCCGGTCTCCCCCCAGTGTGAAAACGGAGAATGGAAGAAAACGAATCAGAAGTCCGCGAAAGGCCACGGGGTCCTTCGGAGGAACACTCGGGGAACGACAACAAGGGAAACATCCGAAAAGTAAGTCAACGATGACGACCAAATCAAAGTACGCAACTCCCGAAAGAACCAATCGACAAAAAGCCCCGACCGAATTGGTCAGCCCAAGACGCCGTCGCCGACGAAGCTGAACGCCCCGAGTCTCCCGACGCGTCTCGGGGCGCCGGCGGCATCGAGGTGGCGCCGCTCTTCTCGTGCTCTCCGGCCCAATCTGTGAGCTGATCGATCCCGTTCCTCTTGCTCTCTTCGGCCCACCTCTTCCTTCTCTTGATCTTGGGCGCTTCGGTTGCCGACAAGAGGGATGGGGAGTCGGGGACCCAAGGCCCCGCGAGCAGTTATAGACAGTTGGGCGGTTCGTGTCATGGGACGGCTCGATCAAACTTGGGCCCTGGGCCCCGGCCATGACGTGAGTCGACGTAAAAGAGATGGATTCCTTTTTAAGAATCGCCAACTCCTTAAGCCCAAGGCCCATTTGGTTCGACCCACTCTCCCCGCTCAGAACCCGGGCTCAGTCGCCCCCCAAAAAATGGAGTTTGGGACTTGATCTCAGTGCACCGGAGCTTGATCACGTTTTCCGATGAATCGTGCCGGAATGCTAAAAGCCGACGTCCCGTGACTATTGACATGTTTGATTCTGGCGATCGAGTCACAAACTCGAATCGTCGCTGAGTGAAATTCTTTTGCTCAAAGCCGAAATCTTATATGGTCCAAACGTGATGTCAATGGGGGACAAAACCCAAAACTATTCAACGAGTTCGACGGATTTGAAGTAGGGATCTTCAGCTAGACAGCTTCCTCTGATGGGATCTCAAGTCAGGTAGCCATGATGGAGATGAAGACCATATTTTGGTCAAAATGGGCGAGTTTGAGATTTCACGTAGGACTTTTCAAATTTGAGACAAAGGGGTCCCGGGTAAATGTTTATCATAATGTGGCGGGAACGTAAGTTAATGATTGAACATGGAATTAACCGAAATCCTATGATTGCCGTATAGAAAATAAAGCACATGTTTGGGAGTAGGATTGAGCTCTCGGAAGTAGCCACTTGCGTAGGTCTACATCATGGATGAGGGGTGACATTCACTATCAAATTCAAGCGAGAATACCGTATCCACGAATAAGTTTACATATGTATGGTTACCAAGATGTCCATCTATCTTTTACGAACTATCATTTTCTTGTAAATTATCGAGCTCATCGGGGTAATGTTCATTTTTCATTTGGCGATTCACGTGGTAAATCAAACAAGACCGTCGCGGTGAACATAGTGTGGGGAACGAAATGGTTCATTTCTTCCTCATTTGACCATGCAACCGATCTATTGGATGATCTCGGTAGATGACATAAACATTGGACGAAACATACGTAGATTCAGTCGTGATTTTCTTCGTGGACGTATATATCCCATCTAAAACCATAATCGCCCATAAAATGAAAGATAATGCCATAGTGGGATTCCTATAAATAATTGGGCATAAGATGCTTGTCGTATCGAATTATCCACAGATTATTTTGGTACTCCCCCCCCCCCCCCCCCCCCCCAACTCAAATTAGAAAAAAAAATTCGAATTTGATTTGGGAAGAGACGAAACATCAAGGGCCACTCGAGTTGGGAATATCTCCAATGATGGGTCCATGGAGGAAGGTGTCAAAAAGGCTGGAATCGCATTTGTTCCCCAATCGCCATCATGCAATTGCATGATGAGCGCCAAGAAGAGAAGGCTGAGGAGGAAATGGCCAGTGCACGTCCATCGAAACTTTTTATAATTGTCTTTCTTTCCTTACTCTTCTTTTTTTTTTCTTCGGGTTCTTCCCACATTGGTTTGTCTCTCTAAGGATGCCAAAAAGTATGGAAAGATAGATTATTATTTTGTTTGGCGCCCTGCCTTTTTGGACATAATAATGCACCACCGCATAAGTGAGGACAAATGCCCGATTGTTTTGTTTCATGGGCAACTGGTACCGTACGACTTGTGAGTGGTTGCCTAGCCTCTGTTTGTAGTTTCACTCATGACCAATGACTTGAAATCAAGAAAAGAAAAGAAAAGAACAATAGGGTATCATTAATATTTATTGACAAGCATATGGGTATCGGAATAAATTGACTCAAACAAGCATATTTGCCAAAGGAATGTCCTTTTCTTTTTTTCGCGCCGAAATAAAAAGCATACTATACTTTTCGTCGGATCGTTTAGACTTTTTGCAATAATTAGCTGTGATCGTATAAAGTTTCGCACTTTGCTCCATGGTTGCTGCCGTTAAACGTGAAAGTACGTAATTAGCTAGCTTCGACATGAAGCGGTTGATTGTTCAGCATATGCCGAAAAGTGTCGATGGAATATTCTTTAGTAATATGGACGTATCGATAGGAATTGACAAAAGTTGCAAAGGGTTCTCTGTTGATTTCGAACAAGAATGTAATTGACAAGAAATTTAAAGGTGCGAAAATTGGAAGCAATCACGAGCAGCCATGTAGACTGCGGGAGAGTCAAGATAAAAGATAGATTTGCAAAAAAGAAAGGGTTAAATTCTGTGATTGATTTGGGGTCTTTTTACAAAGAGACGTTTGGGGTACTTATAACCTACTATCACGGTTTCAAATTTGGAATTCAAACAATAATAATAATTATACATAGCTTCTAACGAAGAGTTACATTATACGGTAATCCTATCATATGAAATACTTATCTACAGACATTTATAAGACTCCCAAATTCATCAACAATTGATGTAATCGCCGAGCATTAACACACTTGCTGATTTCTTGCCGCCGATGACATTTTCAATCAACTTCTCAAGTCTTGCTTTCACATCGTGTGCCAACGGCTTCGTCGGCAAGTCGTCTGATATTCCAGTTCTCGACTACTCTGACCAAAATATTTCTATGAGCTCGGCTTATTACCTAATAAATAACGGGAAGTCAACCATTTTTGGGCGTCAACAATTACATAGCGGTCCGTCTTGCTCGAACTCAATCGTATGCCCTAGGCCCGTCGCGATTGACTGCATACCGAGTGGTTACATGTTCTAGCAACTCGCGTGGTCACCGATGGCAAGAACCGTGCACGCCAACCCTATATTGCTAATTCAAGAGGCTGGAGGGATTAAATTTGCTTCCTCGCTCCTCTTTTAGTTTCCCTTTTCGGGTAAAACGTTGCGGGGAAGAACTAAAGGAGGCGGCCATTGCGTTCACAGAATTCGGGCGACCAGATGTGCACGAATCTCACTCGACTAAAACACGAGGCCAAGAAGAGGAAAAGGAAGAAGGGAATCTGTAAAGTTCAAGCACGGGTTGGGTATCCGACGGCGATTTTAGTAGTTATCGAACAATAATAGAGACACGGGATTCCGGTGGGCACCCCAAGATCGTCTGACCGTAATGCACGACGCGTGGAATTCCTACACATTTCAATGTGTACCATGACGAAGATTCGCGTGAATTTATTTATAGGCTTTTATTAGATGTTCATTTAAGACAAGCATAACATGGATCATAATCAATTGAGGATTCCGGGGGATGGAGAATCAAGGTAAACAATCTAAAATCACTAACGGTATTCACCATCGTCCGGTTCTTAGTTAGTACATTCCATCTGAATACATTACAAACCTCGCGATCTAGTCTTCCCGTGTTCTAAGCTCATAGACCAATGTTACGAAGGAGTTGTCGCGATGGAGTCGGTCGCGACATGCGCGGCCATGATGGCCAACACAATATAAGTCCTGTCGATATCCCTTTCTAATAAACTTTAGCAACCGAAACCCTAGCCCCGGGGGCGAGAACTTAACGGCGCCTACGCACTTCGTCACCCCATTCGTCATCGTCATCGGATTCCCTGCTTCCTGGCCCTTCTTTTTCCCGTTCGACGCATTGATGGGATGGGGCCTCCCCGGTGGTTAACCAAGCCTTTTCGGGGTGGGGAGTGATGGAGACTCGGGCGAAATGAGGAAGCCCGGAGAAAGCCGCGGCCATGTGAGGGCCTGTTGTCGGGACATGCTTCGTCCTGTCGATGTGGAGATAGCAGTAACCAGGAATGACAGCGGCTTCAAACCACGTGTAACCATCGCAAATGGCGATTAGGATTGTCGTTGACTCGATGCGCCAATCTTGTCGATGATTATGATCCTCGCGTGGTGAGGATCGTCCGTCCCCAATTCGCTCGCGTGTCTCTGTATCCACCACGCATTCGTGTTTCTGTGTGATCAGCGAGTTTGGGTGTCGTCACTCCATCTGCATCCTCGGCAAAGGAGAAGCGCGCGGAGGGCATCTTGTGTTTTGAGTGGTCAGGCTCTCGGCTGAGATGCGAGTCCTGCCCCAAGTTTGGAAGTCTTGGAACAGGGAGGGATGAATCGAGTTGCAATCGTAACGTGGAATATAAGCCGATGAGTCTCGGACGATAGAACTGCTCCATGAACATTGAGATGTCGACACTTAAAGCTTGTTCGAGCGAGAGAATTGTTTCAAAGTAGAAATATACTTTTCCCGAGATATTCTTTTTAGCAAATGACACTCGGTCTCGCGAGCAAGTCCACATGACTGACTTCTCGATAGTGAATAATTGAATCCGAGATGTCGACTCCGACGTCGAATCGATGCCCTCGATAGGGATAGAGCGGCACACGCCATTTGTCTAGTACCATCCAAGCACGGTGGACGTTGGCGGAAACTCTCGATGGTCGGCGGGGCGATTTGATGCGACCGATGGAATATGCCGTGCCGGTGGCGAGTGGGGGAAAGCGATGGCGGCGATCACGACGGCGCTGGGGACGGGAGAGATGCGCCGGGTGCCCCGCCAAAAGAGGAACGGAAAGAAGGGGCCACGCCAATCTGGTGGGGGGGTGGAGAGCAGTGGGAAGTGAGTGTGGGAGCTCAATCACACATTTCCCCTTTTTCGCATAAAGGCAGTGAGAGAGGGAGAGAGACGGGTCAGCACAGCACAGGGAGTCGTCGTTCAGATGGTAAAACGCTGAAAGCGCGTTGATGATCGCGGGGAGCTGGAGCTGGCGCTGGGGACGCACGCGCCGCGCTTCGTCCCACTCCGCACGCTGCCTTTCTTCTCCCGATCCAATTGTCATCTTCTTCTGTCTCTCTCTGTCTCTCTCTATCTCTCAGCTCTGTTCCACTCCTGTCTTCGACAGCGACGTCCCTGCCGCGTCCACGTGCCCCTTGTCCTTTCCGTTTTCCCACCCACTCTCCTCCGTCAAGCGCGTGCACTTCCAGACTCTCGCGTCAGGTATCTCTCTCTGCGCTCGCGTTTTTCTTGTTTTCTTCTTCTTCTTTTTTTTTTTGGTTTTGTTTCTTCGTGTCTGGTCATCTCTCTCGTCTCTTCCTCTCTTTCGCGATGATAAGTTGACTTGACCTCGGTTTTTTACAGACCCGACCGTCAAAAAGCCTCGTTCGCGGCTCGATATGGTGAAAAGGGGATTGATGCAAAAACGTTTGGGGGGTCGGGTCGGGTCGAGTCGTGGACCGCTGTGGCGATAGAATTTTGGGAGGATTTTTCATGAGGTTAGTGTGGCCCCAAAATGCTCAATCTTTGATCATGTTATGGACCATCGACCATCGAGTTGATAGAATTTTGAGAAGATTTTTTCATGAGGTTGGTCTTGCCTAGGGCTAAGCACAATGGACGCCCAATTGTCCGGATTGGACCAAATCGGCTAGGTTAGTTCGGTTCTTTAAAGTTGTAATCCGGTCCACGATTCCTAAAAATAGAACTGACTTCCGGATGGTCGGGTTCCCAATTCCGCCCTCTCAAGAATCGGACCGGACCACTGGTACTGAATTGGAATCGGCCCAACTCTCTGGCAATTTCAAACTTTAGATACAGAGAGTCCTTTTCTTTTCTCTGTCGCTCGTTTCACTTTCCTTCCTCCGACCAGCGAGTCAACTGTCTTGTCTCAACTTTCTTCCTTCGTCACGCTCAAACTCTCTCCATTCGAGTTCGAGAGTCGACTCCTCTGTATTTTTCAGTACCTTTCTTAGGTTTCGCGTAATTTGTTGTTTCTCCATTTTGGTCCAATTGGATTGCCCCGGGAATGGGATTGAACATAGGATTAGTTGGTATGGTCCCATGTCTTAAAAATCGGGGATTGATCTCATTAGTCCAGTTCCATTTTGGGAAAGGAACAGAAAGGAACCAGATTGCCTGGAATACCGATCACCCTTAATACTGGCTCTAAAGTGATCAATTTCAACGGAATAAGTACTTATCTCGATTAAGTAAAGAAATGGGTTGTTAGCGTTGTGTGAACTAAAGCTTGAAAATCACCTTCTTGTGTTGGAAAAATGTTGAAGTTCCCTTGATTTGTTTAATTAAACCTAAGACCAACGTGCATTATGTCGAGTACGAGTGAGCATGATCTGGTTAGAGTCGGTTCTATGCTCAACCTGATGATCAACTTGCACAGTGTTGGTTTTCAATTTTTGGGATTGTGGACTGACCTATCGAGCTTGGTTTCTGGGTCAATTCAGAACCGCAAAATTATTCGAACAAAAAAATTCTACGAAGTCATAACAACTCGTGCAAGCAAAAATAAAAGATTTTCAATTTCTCTTTTGGCTACTCCGTTCAAAAGCAATCAGTAAGTTCATGAGAGAGAGAAGGTGGTTAAAAAGATAAAGAAATACAACTTCGATGTTCGGAGCAAGAAAATCCCAAACGAGTGACCGTTTGGGAGGGAATCTATGCAAAGGTTCAACTTTTTCGTCCTTGAAATGTTAACCGTCGCATTCAATCGCCACGGCACGCGCGTGGGGGCTCTCCTCCTCCTCCTCCTCTCTCTCTCTCTCTCCCTCTGTTTCGTCGAAATCGAAATTTCTATAAAAGGGAGACTCGAGAGACACACACCCCCAACCTCCATTGTTATCCACACCCCATTCTCGGGATATCTGTTAGCAGAGCTTCGCCGTGGGTTCCTGGGTTTGTCCCAAGATAGGCAGAAAGTCCCGCCGGATCCCCTGCTCTCCATCAGAGTTACGCGGAGGAAAATTTAACCACAGGTTCGTCGATCTCCGGAAAGAACGAAGAAATCGGGGGGTAAATCCCGCCTCTCCGGTCGCTATGGGCCTTGTACTTTCCAGGAACCTCATGAATTTCCTCCTTTCCTTCTCGGCCAAGAAAATCCCCGTCAAAATCTTCCCCGTCCAGATTGAGGACGTGGTCTCTCTGGTCTCCCGTACGGGCAGGCATTTGCAGCGCTACGACAAAGGTTGTCGGCAAGTCGTCGGGTGCGTTCTCTTTCCCCCTCCCTCTGTACAAAGCCTCTCTCTGCGGTTCCGGGAGTCTGTTGTTGTGTGTAAATTTTTTCTTTTTAATGGCGATTTCATCAGCCGGGGGAAAATGGAAAACTGGGTATCTGCCCAATTCGTTTTGTGATGATGGTTTTTTATATTCCTTTCCTATTTGCCAGGTTTTTTTTCCTTCTGTATGCCTTCGTAACTTGTTGCTGATATTTTTGGGATGAAACGCGGAACTTTTGACACGTTTCTTCTACTTTTGACCCCTGCAGATGCATACCGTACAGATACAGGGAGACCGATCAGCCATCTGGCGGTGGGGCCGAAGAATTGGAGTTTCTCCTCGTTAGTTCACAGAAGGGCAAGGGAATGATGTTTCCCAAGGTACAATAAAAAGTCTCGAAATTTGCCACTGTTAAAATGACGATCTTACCCATTTCTCAGTGGTTGTGTGTGATTGAATCTCTGTAATGGAATTGAACGTTTTCGCGCTGCAATGTGACTACAGGGAGGATGGGAAATAGATGAAACTATAGAGCAGGCAGCTTTGCGCGAAACAACAGAAGAGGCCGGAGTAACGGGCACTCTCGAGGTTCGTTTTCCTAACTCATAGACGGATTGCGATGGAATTCAGTTCGATTTTCGCTTTCTGAGTGCTGATTTGTGGTTTGAAAATTGCAGTGTAAATTGGGTAAATGGCAATATAAGAGCAAAAGCAATGGCAGCTTTCATGATGGCCACATGTTCCCTCTACTCGTTGAGAAGCAACTTGATTCGTGGCCGGAGAAGCATATCAGGGAAAGACGATGGGTATGTATTCGCGTGCTGGTGCACTCTGTTTGAATCTTATTTTGGTCTGAATGGGAATTCATTGGCGACGGCAACTATGTGGGGGAGATGGAACAGAGCCCTAATTGTGGATTTTTCTGGCACACTGCAGGTGACAGTCGACGAAGCGAAAGAATTGTGTCAACAGCTGTGGATGAAGGAAGCTCTAGAATTATTAGTTCAGAGATTGAGACAACAATAAAATGGGTATGCAGTCGAAAGACAACGTGCATAGAATGTGTCTTGTGGCCTTCAAAGTGCTTTGAAGATTAGAAATAGCAAAATTATAGATGAGAAGGTTTTGCTCAAGAGCCATGAAGACAAGGTCGATGATCATCAGACACGAGGAGTGTGAACTAGGATGACTGATGTCTCCTTTTCTCTTTTTCTTTTTCATTTTAATCATTCTTTGATTCTTTTGCCATCTTCATTCTAGTGGTAGGTTCAGAGCAGTGAAACCAAAGAAATTGGTGGGAGATCCCATGAAATGTGGATCTTTTTAGGGAGAGAAACTTTCGTACGTGTACAGAACTTGCCCCTATTCTTTAATTCATTATCATTCTCCTGATTCTTTATGCCTTGCACATGCTGTTGTCTTTCTTGGAGATTCAGTGATCCCATCCACGTTGCTTGCTGGTTGACTTGAAGCAAATGATACATATCACGTAATTGAACACGAGGAACTGCGAAGAGGTCAATTACGAGTGCGACGACTTCTGTGTGTACGTGCCGGTGATCTGTCTAAAAAGTTAATAACAGTTTGAGATCAGTCGTTGATTGCGTTGGACTCTTTGATAGGGGGGATATGAAGCTGAAAGAAAAATGACGGTGAACTCCGCTGACTTAATTATAGATTTGACAAAAGAGCGAGTATGAGATGATTGACATCCTTACACGGATGTATTTGTGGTTAGCAATTAGCCATTTGATATCTCAAGGTTTGATTTTTATGAGCGCCTTGTGATTCCTGTGGAGTTGACATTCAGCTACTTCGTTTAGAACCATGAGGCTGTCTGTTAAGTCAAATTCGGAAGATGGGTTATAAATATGGAAGAAGTAGGGTATTTGAGTTTCTTTTAACGTAATTCCAATTCAAAAGGCAAAGTTCAACAGCGTTTTTGATGAAAATGTGATTCATGCGTGCTTTAGTCTTTTGGAAAAGGAAGTTTTTCCAAGGAAGCGCGTCTTATATTTCCCCACAGAGCTGCAAAGTCTCTTAAGGAATCGTCTGATTAGGTAACCGTCCAAGGGTTCAGCACGAGAACAAGTGGCGCAGTTCTTGTTTGCGAGCTGTCACTGTGGCCAATGGAGGTGGTTTTGATGGTTCTGTTGAGTGAAATGTCTAGACCCACCGAAAGACGCTTTTATTACCAAATGATTGACGCGAGATTTTTCCCCAGGCATCAGGGGGGATTGTTTAAAGCAAATTACTGGAGTGACTGGTTCACGACAGCTCTATCTCTCTGTTACTCTGGTGAATCATATCGTGAATGGACTTAGATTAATTCAGCGGTTGTGTACAGATGATTGATGGATCTTGAACACAGTGATTAGCGAGGAAAAGATGCAAAGTTAATTGACAGATGCACCTAAGTTTGTGCCGGGATGTAATGAATAATATTTAGGGATTGAAAGATAAAAGGATGGTGCGTTGGGCAATCCAAATGGTGTTTGTGATCAATTGGTGTCGAACTATTTGGAATAATATCTGTGTAAGGCCAACTTCCACATCAACTGCATGTAGGATTTTGAATTCTTAAGAGTAACACACACCGCTGCAGAGTGATGGTATTCTTTCTTCTGTTTTAGCTCTCGAATCTTTACTTCGACATCACTCATGGGCAAACAGGGAAAACTAGAATAGTTGAATCCTTCTTTCAATTCATATACATGTGCTTCTTTCAACCCCAAGCTTCTCAATCTCTCCAGCCTTTAGCATCTGTGCGTCCGATTCATGTGGTTCTTAGAGATTTGCTTGGTTTACCAAATTCGACAGAGATCCATCTCTAGTGAATCTGGGCTTGAACATCTCCCCACTCGACAGAATTTATGACCATCTACATCAAATGAACACTTCAAGAACGAAAATTGGTCCATTTTGGATGCATGTTGCTCACTTAGTGAAGGGGCCCTTGAGTAAATGATCCTTCGGTCAGAGCCTCAGAAAGGTCTGCCGGAAAGACTTGGTGCACTAAAAATGCTGTAGATCCAATGCACAGGCGCAGATTCATTAAGGAGAGCAGTGGGTACTTCCTTTCTCGGACATTGTCACACAGGAGAAGTCAGTCTCTGCTCGAGGAAATGGTAGGTTATTACAATCTAGGATGCTTCAGTACAACGGGTGGTATTGCAATGCAAAGCATGACTACGCAGTCAGGAAGGCCAAAGAGACGACGGAGATCGCCTGGCGATGGGGCTTTTGCATCATATTGCTGAATGTCCTGTTGTCGATACAGCATTCTCTATACGAATCTGAAGAGGCCTGAGTGGCTCCATGTGGTTACCTAATACGCAGCATTAGGAGTAGTAAATCGCCACGCGCTTTTGGGCAACGCTGTGAACCTTTGGTTTTCTTCACTCTATCGATGTGCATCAGGTGAAGCTCCAATCACAGGACGGACGTGGCCCTTCAAGGTTACCATGGATAGAAAAAACAACGCAGTTCGACGCTTCCGACCGTCTGACAGCTCAGCTAAACCTTTCGGGAGGGCCAACCCGAACAGTTGCAATTAGTAGGAAAGGGCCCTCTAACATAAGGACGAAGCTCCATGGGAGCTCGTCACGTTGGACCCTCCAGCCAGTCCATTAAAACAGTTACAGCCGATATTAAAACCACAGCAACCACGTTATGTCATCACCCTCCATCAAACCCAAGCTTTTGGGACAGCATAACTCCTCTGCTCCTGCTTGCAGGAGCAAAACAAGCGCACGGATGACCAATTGAGACAGGAAGTGCAATTCAAGCTCAACTGTCCCAACCAGCATTAATGTATTCGTAGGTTCAACAATACTTGTCAACCATCAACGTGACAGCCCACAGACTTTTGACTTTGCTTTCCGAAGTACTTCGGTCTTGAACGAGCAAAACGGACAGGAGAAGATGAATTGCCTTCTTCCTTTGCGCAGTCCAGGGATGACCAATTCCTGCATATACCAAATTTAAGCTGATTAAAAGGGAAAGTAAGAAAAAGAGAGCAACTCTCTTTCTTTCGTTTTTGCCATAAGATGTTGTTCTTGCCGATGAAGTGCGCTAGAAAAGGGAACGATACGATGGCGTGCGTGAGGAAAGCTGAGGATGCTTTCCTTCGTTAGGGGGGCAATGCTATCTCCACATCCTTTCTTACTGTTTCCACAACATTTATGCCAAAGAGACTAAAATACCCCTCATTTATGTCCGGTGGGTCTACTCTCTCCTGTCCTCATTTCCAGAGCGAGCCCACCAACTGATTTGTCTAGTGAATTAAATGCATTGCATCGATTCTTAGACCGTTAAAAATGACGGATCCCACTGGATCTAACGGTCTAAATTGTATTTGATACGTATATGCTGGATTCGCGGTCCAAATTTTGGGAAAACCATGTGACTCCGTTGAGATGCGTCCACTTAGAAAATATTTTTCTTGCTAGAAAGTAATTACATGAGAAATTAAGAAAAAGAAAAAAAAAGAGAGGGCCAGATGATGAAGATTGGACAACAAACGTACATTTAATATTGGACCCTTGTCCTTTTCATTTAGTCTCCGACACGTTTGATGTCAGGAAGAAAAAGACGAAATGGATAATTATATGAACTTTTTTTTTTGTCTTACACATTTTTTTATTTAAAATGAGATACCTCCTGAAGAAGATGCGACGATACTCAGTAGCCGTTATACAAATCTGCAGAATCAGGAATTTCCTGCCAATGAAACGAAATTGATTTTATATTTGATGCCGTGTTTGGGGACATCAACATCCACTGTTTGATCGAGGATCATGTTTGATCAAGTTACTTGTCAAATGAAATTCTTATTAACGAGCATCCGTTAATTAATTATAATAACAAAAAATACGGGTAAAAATAAAAATTAGATTTTATATTTGGGACAGAGACTTGAACGAGAGATCGTATTATTGATTGAGCACGACACGAGTCACACCGATCGGAGGGGGGGGGGGAATTGATGATATTTATTATCACATCATTTGCCACCCCAAATCGAAATCGATACTTAATTGATCGTATTTTAGTAATTGGCATTGAAGTGAGCGATCGGTCGAAAATTTCGACATTGAAATAGGAGATAATGAGTTTTCTTTTTTTTTTTCCTGTGTCCTTTTCTGTGAAAACCATTCACTTAGGGAACTCGCGGCCGGAGACCCCAAGATAAACACCTAAATTTTCGGCCAAATTCAAGATGCACAGCCGAAGCATTTAAAGGCACATGAGCATGAATGGAGTTGGAGGGAGGGAGAGGCAAGTGATGGAAAGAGAAGGGGAGAGAAGCAAATGTAGGTGAGTTTGACTATGAGCGGGGATGAAGTACGAGATATGTCCAGCTAGGGTTATCTTTTTGGCTTCCCTTTAATGTCGTTATCCGTCATCTTCAAACCTGCCCGGACTTTCTGACTCTCACTCTCGTCCACAAAGCACGCACGGGGAGAGAGAATGCGGAGAGTGCAGCAGCTCTTTAATCCTCACGAACTCTCTGTCTTTCCACTCACTGAGTAGCCTCGAGAAGTTGGTCTGTTTCCGTTTCTTGGCAGAATCTCTCCTTTCTCCTTCTTGCTCTTCTCATTTTCTTGAAACATGATGCAAGTGCACGAAACCCTCCTGGTTGCGCTCACCGTCATCGCCTCATTCTTGCTCCCCGTTACAGAGCAAGACCTTGCTTCGGACAGAAGTGCGCTTCTCGCCCTGAGATCTTCGCTCGGTGGCCGGACGCTCCTCTGGAACGCGAGCCAGCAAAGCCCCTGCTCTTGGACGGGCGTCCAATGCGAGTCCGGCCGGGTCACTTCTCTTCGCTTTCCCGGGGCTTCGCTCTGGGGTCAAATCCCGGTCGGCATTTTCGGCAATCTGACTCAGCTCAGGAGTCTCTCGCTCCGGCTCAACTCGCTCGTTGGCCAGATTCCTCCGGATCTCGCTTCTTGCACCGGCTTGCGCAACCTGTACTTGCAAGGTAATCGGCTCTCTGGCCCGATCCCCGAGTCTCTGTTCGGTCTACGCGAGCTCGTGAGGCTCGATCTTGCCTCCAACAATATTTCCGGGGAAATTCCTCCGGGTTTCAGCAACTTGACTAGGCTCAGGACTCTGTTTCTCGATAACAATTTGCTCTCTGGGTCAATTCCAGCTGAGCTGAGCCTGCCAAATCTCAAGCAGTTCAATGTTTCAAATAATTTACTTAACGGGTCAATTCCTGATGGTTTAAACAAGTTTAGCTCAGCTTCGTTTCTGGGTAATTCATTATGTGGAAAACCACTTGTTTCATGCTCGAAGGATGTCACATTGCCTAATATTGGACCTACCGGGGGTGAGAGTAGCAGAGAGGGCAAAAGGAAGAAGCTTTCTGGCTCTGCTGTCGCTGGCATTGCCATCGGTTGTGTGTTTGGTTTTATATTCATGGTCATATTGGTGATTTTCTTGTGCCGCAAAAGAGGTAGCAAGAGGACGAGGTCGATCGATATGGCCGTTCTTAAGCAACAAGAAATGGTGCTTCGGGGTGAAAAGGCACCTGGGGATGCTGACCTTGGTGAAATCAATGGCCAATATTCGGTGGCAGCTGCTGCCGCGGCTGCAATGACTGTACCGACCGGAAGGAAAGAAGCAAACGGCGGCGGGGCAAAGAAACTTGTTTTCTTTGGCAAAACAACGAAGGCCTTTGATTTGGAGGACTTGCTGAGGGCATCGGCAGAAGTCTTGGGGAAAGGGACATTCGGGACGACTTACAAGGCTGTCCTGGAGATGGGAAACATGGTCGCGGTGAAGAGGCTCAGAGATGTGACCATTTCGGCTGGGGAATTCACGGAAAAGATTGAAGCCGTGGGAGCGATGGATCACGACAATTTAGTGCCTCTTCGGGCTTACTATTACAGCAACGATGAGAAGCTTCTGGTCCACGACTACATGCCCATGGGAAGCCTATCCGCTCTATTACATGGTAAGCAATTCTCTTCCTGAATGTCCCCTTTAGCTTAGAGTAGTATATACCCGGATTATCATGATGATTCTCATGGTATATCTGTGGTTCGTTCCCTGTTTAACACGAAAAAGGAAACATTGCTGGGTAGTTATCAGCTGTTTTTATTTGGATCATAAGCATGCTGAAGAAATAAGGACAGGTAGAACTTGTGCCATGTTTATGTCAGCTTGCCCAACTGTTTGCTTGGATTGTTCCACAGATTGAACGAGTTCCTTCTGTATGCATGTATCTAATGCCCTTATTTTTTTCTAATAAAAGCAGCTTTTATTTCCTGTAATTGGTTGGCAGCAATGTGATGTGATCAAACTCTTTGATGTCCCCGTACATTTTATACCTGAGATTTATGTCTAGTCTAATTGTACTCCAGAGATCATTTTCCCGACAGTCTTACCAGCAGATTGGTAAGGTCCAGTAGTTCAAAGAAGGATAACAAAACGTGCTTCCATTACTCAATCTTTTACATTGGTTATTCTTTACTTAATTTTTAAAATTAAATGCTGCAGGAAACAGAGGGGGTGGAAGACCTCCATTGAGTTGGGAATTACGCTCCAGCATTGCCCTAGGTGTTGCTCGTGGCATTGAATACCTTCATTCTCAAGGACCTTATGTATCTCACGGAAACATTAAATCATCTAACATTCTCCTCACCAAATCCTACAATGCTTGCCTCTCCGATTTTGGCCTGGCTCACATTGTCGGCCCCTCGGTAGCTCCCACTCGTGTCGCTGGCTATCGTGCTCCAGAAGTCACGGACACTCGCAGAGTATCCCAGAGGGCTGATGTCTACAGCTTTGGCGTGTTGCTCTTGGAGCTTTTAACTGGGAAAGCCCCAGCCAATTCTGTCTTAAATGAAGAAGGCATTGACCTTCCGAGATGGGTTCAGTCGGTGGTTCGCGAGGAATGGAGCTCGGAGGTTTTTGATCTCGAGCTCCTAAGGTACCAGAACGTGGAGGAGGAGATGGTTGAGCTCCTGCAGCTGGCCATGGATTGTGCGGCTCAGTATCCCGACCAGCGCCCTTCCATGCCGGACGTGAGGAGGCGAATTGAAGAATTGTCCCGGCGTAGCTTGCCCGATCGTGAACGGCGGCCTGATCAGGTTGATGATGTGGAGGTCGTGTCTTCTCAGTGAATCGCTCAGATCTCGCCACTGCCAGAAACCATGATGTACGGTCTTAATGCTCCCTGATTAGCATGTCGATATATTCTTCCTAGGTTGTAAGAAGAAGCTGATCTTGATGCCTGCATTTTCTTGAGAAGGAGAATTACGTCTCCCGTTATTCACCTCAGGCCTAGCCTACTGTTTTTTCGGTGCTTCACTTGTGGATGTATCATGGATCTTGTAATTACGACTTCCGCTTTTGCTTCTGATGCAAATCCTTTTCAAACCTCTCTCTTTCACCAGCAGAGTCACTTTAGCAAATGGTCTTGATGTTTTCTCATTTGAATCGGTCCTTTAAGCAACCCATCTATCTCTTTCCAGGATAATGTGAGACCGAGATGGGCTCCACTGACTGGTACTGAACTGTCTCCCCCTTATCAAATTTGAAGGTGACTATAGGGTTTCGATTGAGCACGCGAAAGAAATCTTTGGCAACCCATGATTGTAGAGTGACTGCAAGCATGTCTCTGTTTGCAGCTAAAGTCGGTTTTCGCCTGTGTAATCGCCTCTGAAATGGTTACATAAAAGCTCGGTTTTGTGTTTTTAGTTCTTCACATTTGTTTGTAGCGAGGAGCTTTAGAAACATGCCACGATTCCATATGAAATCTGATTGATCAGTTTCACCGGATCACTCGTAAAGATCCTTCATGACATTCTCTCGTGGGGGTTGGCTCGCAGGACTTCTTCACGACACTCTTTCTGAGTCAGGCTGGCTTGAATTGATTGCCTCGGATGGTACAGCTGGTTAGGGTTATGACAAAAGCAGATGAGCTTATCATGAAAGCGATGAATAGAAAGAGCTCCTTTTCAGGACCAAACTTGTGCCTTTTGGAGTGCGAGGATAATGGCTGTAAAGTCGGCAGACATCTTTTGGTCCCTCAGATGATTGTCTAGGCCCTGTTCCCTTCCTAATCCTCATGAATATTTCTTGAAACATGCTTCTCTGTGCATATTATAGTACCAATTCAGTGAGGGCGAGGCATGTGATGAGATAGAATTTGGATCATTAGATACAATTGGCCTCGCTTGTAAATGCGATAGATCATACTAAATTTGACGATTCATATGCGCAATTTTTCTGACAACTTAAGAATTCATTTTTCTAGCCTTCAGACTAGTCTTGATCCGATGTTTCCGATGATCGGTCGTTGTGAATAATAATCAATAACTTTCATATTTTCATATGTTGAAAGTAATGTAAAAGAGACGGATTAATGAATTTATAAAGAAAAATATTGCTTCAAAGTGGATCTATCAAAGTTAGAAAAGAGAAATAATTACATTATAATAAATATGGTCATACATGTCCTAAAGAAAGAGATACATTATCTTTATAAATTACAAATGTTCTCAACTTTTTCCTAAACTCATAGCTATTTGATTATGCCAACGTATCATATTAGGTAATGTATTATTATAGGAAACACTCACCCCCTCATTTGCATTATCATGGTCAATTATATATATAATCGGGATCCAAATATGTTATTTTCTTATTCGGATTGGTCACGACATTTCTTCGCATATAATTGTGTAAAGTCATTGATGTTATGATAATTTTCACTTGCTTTTCAGACGCATAACTAGCCATATTACTTTAAACCTTCCGTTTATGTTTCAATACGCCAAATGTTCGCTATGAGGAATGGGTACAACTGAGCGCTCCTCAAATTACCAGTTGGTGTAGGATCTCATCAAAATTTGGCATATGATATTCGACTTCTTTATGTGGCGTCAAATGAACCATGGTATTTAGATATCTATCATATACTAACTAGCATTTTACTTATGCAAATATAATGTAAACTAAATCAACACATACCACATAGATACGTTTGCTAAAGTATTTCATTTGGTGTCAGATAAACATATGCAATTTAAATATAATGTAAACTTAAGTAACAGGGCGTCAAACCTAAGTCAGATAAACAAAGGGCAAGACTCTAGATTTAGCACCTCATGGGGGCATCCGAACACTGTGAATCACTACCATTTCCATCTGAAACTCAGATTCTAGTTTCCTGTAAGTCAGTCCCTTGGCTGAGATATGGCAAGGCGTGTACTCGAATGCCATTCCATCATTGAAGCAAAAACTCACTGCAGTAGCAAAACTTGAGAACAACGTGGAAGTAGAAACTCCACCCAACTCAATTCATGACCAACTCCTGCAGGATCCTTCAAAGCCAGCGGAAGTACCAACACATTCAATCCGACTCTGACAGCAGCAGATGCTACTGACAACAGTTGA
This sequence comes from Melaleuca quinquenervia, assembly GCA_030064385.1. NCBI lineage: Eukaryota > Viridiplantae > Streptophyta > Magnoliopsida > Myrtales > Myrtaceae > Melaleuca > Melaleuca quinquenervia. The sequence goes on along the minus strand of CM057728.1, from coordinate 2,875,681 downwards.
AAAGGGATAAAAAGAGGGCGATAGAGGAGACAAATCAGAGAGACCTCAAGCAGAAGCAATGGAAAACCATTCGCTAGCCAACAAAATCCATCATGTGCAGTGTTTGCACGAGCAGATACCTAACATGGTGCGCAAGGAGAGGGCGAGCGCGATTAGCTGGGCACATTTGCATTCCGCCCAAGGGCCTTTGGGGATCCAAAGAGACTTTACAAATGAATTGCCAAGCACAGCCAGCGGCTGCTTTGTCTACTTTTTGTCATATTGGATCGCTCTCTTGCTCATCTCAAACCAAAGGCGGACAACACTGACCGCGAAAATCTTGTCACCCCGGCGGTGGAAGCTGGAAATCACTCTCGTTCTAAGTGGTAGGCACAGAAGAAGTAATCAACCTAATCTAGTTTATTAAAAAAAGAAGAAGAAGAAGGAAAGAGCAAGGTGTTCAACGGCAGTTCAAAGGAACTTCATCTTTAGCTGGGGGGGTTGATAGATGGATCATATGGCTCACAGGCCTGAGACTGGCCCCATCTCTGCCTCAGAAAGCCCAGAAGTCAAACAATTGATCATTGGGTCCAAAAAGCATAAAACTACGCCTTTTTTTTTTGTTGCTATTGTCAAAGTAAATCTCGTGCATCAATTGTAGAAAAAGTTATAATGGATGTAAACGTGAACTCCTTCCAACTAATATACTTAAAAGAAAATTTGCATGAATTTTCATATCGATAATCAAAACCCAATTAACTTCAAGAGTAGTTTGTCGCCCTCATGATAATTTCTCAAAGGTGTCCGGTCTTATTAGAGTTGTGACGAGCCATTTTGCCGACGATTATCAATGTAGTCGATTCCCTTAGCCATTGCATTTCATGTTCGACCACGATCCATGCATTTTTCATGTTTTACGCAATCTTGCTCTTCTTTGGTCTTTTCCATTTTTTAAACTCCTCCTTTCGAACTGTGTATTGCAGTTTTATAAGCAGTAACTCAGAAGAAGGTTTACCCCAATGTAAAAAGGTGAAAAAACAACTAAAAACCCCAAACTTTATCCCGTGTGACACATTTACCTCAATTTTTTTTACACGAAAAACCCTGAACTTTACCCACCGCAACACATTTATCCCAAACTTTTTTTCGTGACACCAAAAACCCCAAACTTTTTTTCTTTTTTTTTCGTAAAAAAATAGTACCGACAAGACTACCGGTGAGCTCCGGTAGCCGGAGGGCAACGAAGCCCTCGTCGACCGCCCGCAAGGGCGGCTGGGGCCGAGGAGGCTGCTGTGGCCCTTCCCGTGGCCGAGTGAGGGCGGCCTTGCCCAAATCTGGAAGGGGCAGGGCAGGGTAGCTCTCGCCCACGGCCGACGAGGGCTAAACGTAGCTTGCCCCGCCCATACTCGTCCCAAAATCCAGCTACAGTTGATAGTTTCCTCACGTGCACCACCTGCTCGACGAAATGCACCAATGAGCTGCGAAGAAAATGAAGATAAAGGCTCACGCATTTCGTCGAGCAGGTGACATACGTAAGGAAACCATCGACTGCGGCTGAATTTTGGGGTGAGTTTGGGTGGGGCAGGCCACATTCGGCCCTTGCCGGCCGCGGGCGAGGGTCGTGGGGGCTGGGCGGCCCTCCCTCATGGCCAGGCGAGGGTGGCCTTGCCCAGATTTGGGCAAGTATCTGGGTGAGGCAGCCCTCGCCTCGCCCTCGCTAGTTGCAGGTGAGTGTCGCAAGGGCTGGGTGACCCTCGCTCACGGTCGGCGAGGGCCACCTCACCCATATCTGCCTTGCCCAAATCTAGGGGAGGCTGCCCTCGCCCGGTCGCAGGGGAGGGCCGCGGCGGCCTCCTCGGCCCCTGTTGCCTTCACCTGCGACCGACGAGGTCTTCCTCGCCCTTTAGCAAGCTCCGTCGACCGCTGGAGCTCGTCAATACTATTTTTTTACAAAAAAAAAAAGAAAAAAAGTTTGGAATAAATGTGTTACAATAGAAAAAATTGGGATTTTTGATGTCACGAAATTTTTTTTAGAGTAAATGTGTCACGGTGGGTAAAATTCGGGGTTTTTCGTGAGTAAATGTGTCACACGGGGTTGGAGTTTTTTGTGGTTTTTTCCCATGTAAGAGGTGAGTCTGGTGACCTTTTTTCTTTTTTAATCTTTCTCGACCTCATTTATTTGCCCTTTTATCTTTTTTTTCCTCTCTCTTGTGCCACCCACATGCCCATTAAATTAATCGGTAAAACAAAGTTCATAATAATGCAAAAGGCACTTTGAATCTTGTCACATTGTCGACTTTGGACCACGAATGGAGGACTTCGAATAAGGGAGAGGGAGAACGTGGGGGAGACAACCCTAATGTTGTTCGTATCAAAAAGAACAAAAGTATATTTAGGTTCGTGTCCTATTTGGCCCATCAGATTTGTACCCTTCTTTTTTTGGGCAAATAAGATAATTTAATTCAATACCTTTTTAAGATAAATTCATCGTATCTGTTATTCTCTTTTTTTTTTTGGTGATGTGTTGTTTACTTTTCCCGATTTGGTTGAAGGACGAGAGCCACAGCTGTCACATTGCACGGGAATCGATCTTTCTATTTGTTTGGCAGCCCCAAGGTGCCACAAAGAATGGACAAGAAAATTTGGTTTTTGTTTGTTTCTTTTGTTTATATAACTGGGAAAATCTGGTATTTTTAGATCATGTAGATCTTTAGGCTGTGCATTATAAAATTTCTGGTTAAAAATTGATTTATGGAAAGAATGGGTTTTTGAGTAAAAAAAAACGTTTGATAATGACAAATAGTTTCTATTTCAGAAACAGAAATCCATTTGATAACGGAAAGAAAACCGTTTATGTTTTATTTTAAAATATTATTTTTCATTTTAGAGTTTTATAAATTTCAAATGTTTTATTATTTAGTGCAAAAAATTGACAAATTTCATTGTATTTTATGTTGTTGTGTAACTCCAAGTTTACTTTATACGCATTGATCTCCTTGTTGGGAGTGGTACTTGCACAAAAGGAATATATTTCAACCTAAAATAATCCTACTAGGAAAAACAAAAAAAAGTTAGATTTTCCATTGTCAAAAATTCTTCATAGTTTAATCAATGGTAGAGACAAATGACAAGCCTCTCACACATAACAAAAGAAAGAAACCCAATGAGGCATAAGAAATCATTAAATACAAAATAATTGAAGTATATTACAAAAGTCAAGATGGGGAGAGTGAATGTTGTGATAAGGTTGCATCGATTGTATGTATGATGTACAATTCAATAAGAAACGCATTTTCTGAATTATTGCAAATTTTCTGTTTTTGATTTCTTGACTTGGAAACAACCCACGAAATCCGGCGTATTTAGGTTGTGAAGATCTTTAATGGCCTCAAAAGTCATTTAGCCTACTAGAGAGAACAAGGAAAAGGAAATAAAGAAGCAAAATTCATAAAAAAGCAGGGCATTTTCCATCCCATTTTAATACGAATTGCTTTCGATTTTGCATGTGCAATTGCCACGTAAAAAGTGCGCGAGGGAAAGGAGGTTCACATGGGCTTTGTGAAATTGCTTGCTCCTCAAGCAATTAGGGGCAACATTGACTTGTCCATGATTGCTTTTATCATTAGCAATTGTGTTGTTTATGCACATTAGCATGTAGACTTTTGATAGAAGCGGCGTATCCTTGTATTTTTGTCATTTCGCGTGTCTTACCCTTAGTTGGAGGCGTGAACAAAGTTAGCATTAAGGGTGACAGACTCGATACGTATAAGGAAATTTTTATGTAACGAAATACGTGGTATATATCTGTAGATAAGGGAAGTCCGTGTCTTGGAGTTTTCTCTTTGTTTTGTTCGATACGGATGGTGCCGTGGTACAATGCAGATTAGTTGTCCATAGCATAGTGATGATCTCCTCTTCCTCCTTTTGTTCGAGATGTCGAATTCGAATAGTCTCGTCTACGTTCGTCGTCGCCGTCCGTGCATCGTATGTGCGTTGACTTAGCTAAAAATACAGAGGTGGTCCATTCCAAAATCGACATTAGAAGAAAAAAAATACGAGCCGGTCATGTTAAAAACGGAATGGACTTATAAGCAATCGCAATATACAACCTAATGAAAATGGTTCTTCTTTTCGGTGCTCGACGGACTCGTTAAGGTAAAAAAAAAAAGGGAGATTTCATAGATTTCAAGAATCTTTGATTTGAGAATTGCTGACCGTTGGATCGCAACCAAACCCATCGAGACTCTTCGAGTTGTCGCTGAATTTTGATTTCGGCATTAAATACTACACACAAGATGGACATCTGGAAATTGTTTTGAACCCTCCGGGCTGGTTCTACTGGACATTCGAATTCAATTGATGGTATGGACTTCGGACCCTATGCCTACAATCTTCGTATTTTATTAATCGTAGCCGCAATCGATGTATGTGAGCATAACGTGTACCGTTCGATGAGACACGGGTATTGCGTGGGATGGTAGATAGGAGTCATGATTACCCAAATTGAGTACAATTTGTATTGGTTAAGAGTTTCTTTCTTAATTGTTAGCGTTTTAAATAGGAGCCATGGTACTGGGGTCCTATGCTAATCTTCTTTGAAGTATGGGAGCCCATGATAGAGGTCATCAAACGGGCATTGAGCTTGTAGGTGAGTTTCGCACGTGGTTTGCAACTGGGAGCAGCCGGTTGCCTCCACCTGAACTGCCAGTTAAAAACCATCTCCGACCAATCAAATGCGCGCAAATCCTACGGTCCGCATCCTACGACGAATCAGAAAAGGCAAATTGATGTAACTCTTCTTCTTCTTCTTCTTCACTCTGTTCTTCGTTGCACTCCTCTGCTTAAACTCCGGCAGCTGAGCCGGCGAGAAGCGAAATTTATTCATTGGATATTTAAAAATCATCTCCACATTTCCGGAGATCTTCTGTGATTCAAGGAGAGAATTTGCGTTAATTCGGCGAGCTTTAGCCTTGCGCGGCGGAGATGGAGAGGGATTTCCTGAGTTTGGTTTCGAAAGATCATGGCGTTTCTGCGAGAGACGAAAGGGGTGATGATTTTGCAGACCCAAGTACGTTTCGCCTTCTCTTTATCGCTTCCATGCCTTGTTTCTCTTTTGTTCTATGTATCTCTGCTGAGAATCTTTCGATTGGCGTTGTTCCCTGGCGTCGACTTTGATTGTTGTCCGAACGTGGTCAACGAGCGTAATGTCGGAGGCATGGAGTGCTTCGAGCTCCATGGATTCCGGCGAGACCTTTCGTTTGCTTAAACAAAAAGTTGTTTACTTTCTTGAAGTTTTGACCCCTGCGAAGATGCCGCTCAGCGAAACCAACATGAATGTGACTTGTCTGCTCACCATTTGTTTGCGAGTATTTCTGGAGGATAAATTCATTCTCTGAAGTGATTTTTTTAGATATATTTTCAACGAAATTAGAGAGAATTTGAATTGGTCAAAAGCTGAAGATTATAAAGTAAGCCGAGGTGTTCCAAACTTCCAAAAGATTTTGTTGAGTTTCTTTCCAGTTTCGTACTTTTGAACATGAAATTTACTTAAAAGAATCTTTAAATCCTTTCTGACTTATGTCTAGATCGAGGAACGTGAGCGAGGCTTACAACTCATTGGATTCATGGTATGTGCAGCACTCAGCAGCAGTTCTTGCAATCCGCGACACACCCACAATGCTTTCTGAAATCAACACGAATTCGAAATATCGCTTGCCGAATATCGTTTGTTGTTAGAGCTACAGCACAACATACATTAAAACAATAGAAGATGGCGCAATGCCAAACGGAAGTGTCTTTCATTACACTCCACCTCAAGATAACGAAGATGAAACTTTTAGTCTTATAGATATTCTACCTTTCATTTCAGTTGGTAAATGTGGTCGTAGAGACGTTTTGTAAAGAAAACAATGCCTACAAAAGAACAAGTATAGGTTGTTTGTTCAGGTGCAGTGCGCAATTGGTGTTCATCGCACAGGATAGGTATAAGCATTCATTCACAGAGTAGGTAGACCTTGGAATATGTTATAAAAATGATCTCTTGCATCTGCTGCACTTGATGTCAATGTCAGAAGCATTGTATTTGAAGATAAAGCAAAGATTGGACTTCTGGAGGTTCTCCGCTCGTTTTTTTGATGATAAGGCATATGACACTATTGGCCAAAATTATCATGCATTTTCTACGAGAAAATATTAGATAAAGGCTGGAAACATGTGCTATTTAGGTTCATCCGTGGGTCAGTCAACCAAGTCGAGTAGATGAATGTCAGTTTGTTCTCCAATTTGAGAGTTGGTTGTGGAAACTATTAAAATTTGGTTGTCCACCCATCTCTGTCTTGACACCTGGCATTCACGGCTTAGGAAAGCTATTCCTTATAGACCCATTATTTTATCTGGGTAATGTGTGGTCCAACATATAAAGTATTTCGCATGTGAAATTTCTTTGCTGTTTTATTTGGCTTTGCGAGGTGGGGTTTAAAATATTGTGCTCTTAACATGTGCATGACTTGGTGATATGTTTCATTTATGTCTCATGTGGTGTTTTTTAAAGTTGGGAGTTGCACATTAGTATTTGTACCTGAACAGGTGTCCGGCATCTCCGATAAAATAATACATGCGACTGAAGAAGCAATCATATTTAATGATATATGTGCTGCAATTCCAGCTGTCCAATGCATTAAAGAATTGCGTCTTCTATCATAAGCATTTAAAATGAGATCCTTAGTAGTTGTGCCTGGCTAGTCACCACCTAACCCTATATCATTAGATAAATCCTTTCAGTTCTAAATAATCAAGAACACTACTGTTGACCAAGGCTTCATTCAGTGAACCTGCTCAAAATGAATTAGATAACCTACAAGCTTCAAGCATGAAAATTTGGAGAGATGGTTTTTTCGAGTGGAAGGTCCATCCACGCAGGGGGTCATTCTCATTATTCTGTTTGCTTTCACTCTCAGTGCAAGATAATTGGTATTGTTTATTTGCAGCTTTAGCCAACAGCTCCATGTTCATGACCTCCTTTTATATATATATATCGCTTTCCTTCCAGGTCATCTCTTTTTTTACGATTATATTCTGCATGCTCATCTTGCTTTATTATATGTAAAATAGAATCACTTTGGCAGTGCCGATTTTAAAACCTTTTATTTATGAACAGAAGCATATTTCTTTTTTATTGATTTCTTTTAGTTTTAAGCCTACATAATTCTGCTGTTCCTTACTTGGATTCTTAACCTGACTCTTGCAACAGCGAGAAATAGTTGAAGCATGCATGTTTGACCGGTTATATCGCCGGTTTTGTTGTGAATGATTGGCCGGCGTTCTTCCATCTCTGCTGATTTTTGGTGATAATTTAAAGGGTCGCAGATGCAGTGGGCTTTCTCAAACAAGGTTTCTGGCTCTTCTCAGCTCCTATCTTTCAAAGCCTCTGAAGAGGAGAGGCCAAAGAAAGTTATCCATGACTCGCAAGCATCTTCTGGATCTATGACTGCACAAATAAGAGATGTTTCGAACTCTAAGTGGAAACTGCAATCCAGAGAGGCCCAGGTACATTTGTCCGCCCCTCTCTCTCTCTCTCTCTCTCTCTCTCTCTCTCTCTCTCTCTCTCTCGATTCTGAAATTTCAGTGTTATTTCCAAGCCATGAATCACTGGCTTGCGTTGAAATCACCTACCTTTCTGCTTGCACTACACAATTAATAATCGTACTGGTTAGTATTGGAATAGCGCAGACATGCAGTAGCAGTAAGGCGCTCAAGTCCCGAAGTTGATCTTGACAGTACCTTGCGACTGTACCAGAACATATAATTCTTTTTTCTTTCTATCATTTGTCTGTGCTGATCTGCTTCTTTCATTGCAGACGAGCATACTTGTTGACAAGAAGGCACAGGAAAAAAGTGCTCTGACAATCTACCCGCAGCAACACCTTAATGGGATTTTGGTCCATCATCCCCAAGAAGTAAAGATGTACTCGGAATCTAATAGACCAAATAAGAACGCCTCTCTTCCTTTTAAAACTCCACTTCTTCAGTCCAATTTTTCCTCGGTTAGGGAGAATATGGTTTGTTCTACAGTGGACTCACAACCTCCAGGCGGAAATCTGGTTCTGCCTCCTGTTTCTTTGCTTCCATCCACGAGTTCCACCGTCGGTTATACTGACTATAGGTAATGCTTTTATTAGGTCGAGGAAATCTTATATTCATAAGTTGGGGAAAACTTGATCCAGAAATTGAATTGCTGATGTAATGGCGAGCATTATCAGAGAAAATAGGCTGAGTCTCTTGTTTCCTTTCTCAGGAGGGCTTCAAGATCCCCTGAGATGCCTGCTCAGATGACAATCTTTTATGCTGGGTCTGTGAATGTTTATGATGATGTATCTCCAGAGAAGGTACTTATTCCTTTTACACCATTGCTTTTATCACTTCTTAGATCTCAAACGTGTCATTAATTGATCTTTGCTTTTGTTTATTGTGTTTTCTATCCAGGCTCAGGCTATTATGTTACTGGCCAGTAATGGCCCTCCTGCTACTCAGATTAAGACTCTCACCACGACTCAGGGTCAGGGTCAGGGTCGGGGTCGGGGTCGGGGTGAGGGTCTGGGTCATGGAGCGATATCAAGAGTTGCTACAGATGACTCTTCAAGGGGAAATCGTCCTCATAACATTTCAGCATTTTTGGGACTTCCGAACCTCGTGTCTGTAACCTCCCAATTTGGATCTCCATCAGGAGGAAGATCTACATGCGACAATGACACAGTGACAATGAAACAAGCAGTCTCCTTTGCCTGTCCTAAAAAATCAGAAACCTCCAAAGCTATTACACCCATCGGACCTGGTGCGGCATCTTTATTTCCAAGATTTTTCGTTTTCTATGTAATCTATTATTGTTATGTGATGGAACATTATTTTGCAGTTGCTTTGCCTCAGGTTCGTAGGGCATCTTTGGCTCGATTTCTAGAGAAGCGCAAGGAACGGTGAGTTAAGAGTCCTAAATTCTTTACAGTTAGTCATACTTATTTCTCTGTTAGATGAGATAATACAAATGGTTGAATCACTTGGTTTCTCTTTGATTTACCATAATAAATGGTTGGAGATGTCTGACTAAAATGTACCAATAGATGGTTCGTGCATATCATTTGCCCAAAATCCCTCTTCTAACTTTTTCTTAACCCTGTGATGCCTTATAAGAATCAATGAAAATCACTGATGTAGTAGTCCTTTGATCAGGTACAAGAGGCAAATAGACCTCGTTTAATTGGTTCAACAAATAATGATTTGTCTTAATACACTTTTTCCCTGAAAATAACATTGACAGAATCTGTAATTACTTGAATAGCTTTTGCAAGTCAGTTAAGGACGTGCTTTAGGAAACTGATACCTAAATTCTGTACATTGCTAAAATGGAAGCAAATGACTTCATTGTGTTCGTATTGTCAATAACCAAAAAACTTTTTTGTGTTTGTTCAGGGCGATGAGCTCATCCCCTTATGCTGTGGACAAGAAGTCACCGGACTCTGGCATCACCGCGTCCAATGAAATTAGCTTTTCCATCCTCAACTCGTCTGTTCCTTGTCCACAGTCAGTGGCCACAAATAGAAACTTTTGATGGAAATTTTTCTTAGCACAATTTGGAGAAAGCTGAAGCAATCACCTTTGATCCGAGCTCAATGTTCTCGCCGACGAGACGTCAATCGGGAGTAGTTCAGCTTCTCATTGTTGCAGCATTTTATCTTGTATCCCCCTCTAGCAGATTAATCCATTCAGTTCGCTTAGATTCCGAAAAACTCAGTGTAACTTATCACCAAATGAGTCGCTGTACATCTCTAGAATTCATAATTTGGAGAGGAATCCAATTTATCCGATTCTTCCAGGCTTCCCAACACTCTAGATTCAAAAATGTTTGAGAAATTTCTGTGCATCTGCGGTGGAAGTTTTGTCTTGAGGCTGCAGATTTTGGTGACATCGAGTCATGGTCAAATCATCACCGTCAATAGTGAGGGCCAATTATCTAGTTGACAAACAAATATCGAGGAGCATGGAAAACCCTTCGATATTGGATAGTCAATGCATTTACCATTCACATGCAATATTCATAAGTCAACCTCAATATTCTTACAACTAAAGTCACCCTATATATTCTACCTGAACAATCGAAAAATAAATTGAAAATGCTAGAAACTTCCACACGCAAAAGAGGCCATGCACATGCAAAATGAAGTTATTAGTCACGTAGTGAGAAAAAAAACCCTGAGATGCTGATGGAAACCGTCTCCGGACAGAGAAATATTAGGAACAACTCCATCACGAGGAACAAAAATCCTATTCATAGGAAATAGATATCTAACCAACATAACCATTTTCCTATTAAAGATGAAGCCCTAGAGAGAACAAGAAAAAGCGACTCGTTCTTTACATAGTCTCCTTCGTCTTCCTCTCTTTCCTTTCCTTTAACAGTAATTGAACATGGCTTCCGAGTTTCTCTTCCCATTGCTCTTCTTGTTCTCTTCATGGGCCACCCGAATTTCTTCGCAAGGCCTCGTAGATATGGTCGGCAGTGCGGATTCGACATCATCGTGCGTGCAGAAGCTGATCCCGTGCCAAGCATATCTCCAAGGGTCCGCGACACCCCCGGATTCATGCTGCGGTCCGTTGAAGGAGTTGGTGGCCAGCGATTCACACTGCCTGTGTCAAGCCTTCAACAAGCCTGATACGCTGAAGAGCTTGGGCATCACACAGGCAGGGGCTCTGGCTCTCGCCAAGACTTGTGGCGCTGATGCCGACATTTCGGTTTGCAATAAGGGTGATTAACCATCAACCTTTTGTAGTTAATGATAATCTCGGATTCTCGATACCTTGTCAAATCATTATAATAATAATAATAATAAAAATCGAGATTTTCTCCTGGACGAGGATTCCTTGATCGCAGGTTCTTTCCTAAGAATTTTCCCTTAGTTTCTAAAGTTGGTCAATCTTCATTTGTTTGTCATGGTAATTTTGAGACGGGGCTGTATGTTGTGGCCCGAATTTTTAGCAGCTGAAGCTTTTGCTGCAAATGATGTTTAAGTTCATGCGTTTGTGGTTCCGAACTAACGTCACAGAGCTCATATAGATACTTTGCTCGCTCCTTATTTTTATTTGATATAAACCCAATAGCGACTGAAACTCTTCTCCTCCTCTCCTCTGGTTTGCAGGAGCAGTGACTTCTCCGACTAGCTCGCCGGCAAACCCCGCCGATGGTAAGTTCCTACTTTTTGCCTTTCCCTAATATATGCACCACTTCTCTCCCACGGAACTTTCTGCTGTTGACCAAGCGGTTTCATCTTGCATCCAACGTCTTTGGAAAAAATCAACTTTTGCATAAAAAGATCCGGTTGCTTTCAAGATTTTGTCGTTTACAATCTACTTAAAGAGCATTCAAGGGAAAGGGAAATTTATAGTAGTAGGCTACCGTCGGTATTGTGCACAACCACAACGCATGGGGCATAACCCATGGTTTTATGGCATGTACTTTTGCTGTATGAAGCAGGCTCTACCTCCAGCGACGCTGCTTCGACGGCCACAGCTCCCGAGAGCCCAGCAAAGAACGGGGCGACTTCTCACCTTGCTGGATCTGGACCTGTAGTAGCTCTGTGTTTTGCTTTGGTCATATCAAAGCTCTGGTAGTCTCAAACCGAATCTGTCCACGAAGAGCTGCGTCACTCAGCTTTTGTCTTCTCCTGCCTTCTCATTTTCTTTGTAAACAAGGACGAGTTGGCAGCTGCGAGCTTCCACTCATTAACACAAAGCAGAATGGTTAACAAAACTCCCCTCTTTTCCTTATGTACGATTTCAAGACTTATGATTTGCCCCAAGCTTAACGGCTTGTCAGACTTGCATGGCGAAGGAAAGAGGACATTTGATCACAAAAAGGCCATGACAAATGTGACGCAAAAGCCTACCCTTGACTTAGGAAAAGAGGACTAATACGCAATGCAGAGAAAGACTGATATTTTCACTATCATTTCATTTCCTGTAACTATACAAAATTTGCACACGAGACAGCTTGCTCGTAAAAGAATACAACCAATGAATGATATAACAGGAAACAAACTATGGCTCACCACATAAAATCAAGCAAATGCACATCAACATAACTAGGAAGAACGAGCCTAACCGAAAGAATGAAATGAATATTAAAGCAGAACAAAGGGAAAAATCACGATTCACTTCTTATGAATAGAGGAGAGCCTGTCCCAGCATGGAGTGCCTTCAACAATGCCGCAAACTGAGACAGACCCATTTCAGAGGACCACTTGAGCTTCCATGACATGATGCCTGAAGATAAGTTCCGATAAGGAGTTGCTGCAATCTTATTGTGAGCTTTTGTTGACGGCCGAAACTCCTGTGCAGCATGCTCAAGAGCTAAGGTCACACAGTAGCTGACCCCACTTTCAATAACCTGAAAGCAACATTCCAACCTGACTTTGAAAAGAGAACAGAACACAAATACATGCGCATCCCACAACTAGTGTGAATGGAAAATATCGTATCAAAGGGATGATTCGCTTAAGGGACTGAAGCGATAGGCAATCATCATGGAACATATGGCTAAATCACTTGAGAAATGCTTGCGAATGCTAAAGAGTTCTTCCAGGAAAGAAGAAATACCATCTCAGACACATCAGCAATACTGCAAGTTGACACTAACGAGAAATAGGGGGCCGAGGATGAATCCCTGGAAAGAGTGCCAAACTGCTTGATATCCTCGATGCATATAAGCAACTGACCTCGGGTAACAAATAATGATCTTGAAGCCCATGATTTGTCTGTCAGGTTTCAAGTTAACTAACCATAAGAACAGCGGAAACCAACAAAACCATCTAACAGTTGCTGCATATATACAGAAGCTGCTAACTTAATCACAGTTGCATCATTACCAATACAGAACCTGTTTTATTTTGAACTTCTTAGTGCAAGATATAAGAGATTCACTCTTAAAAGCATGCAAAACCCAGAGGTTGAATTAGCAAACATAATTCACGAACCCAAGGCCTTCACTTTTCCAACTTTCTACTAGAAGTTTCAAGTATTGAATCACCTATACCTTAATCAAGGAAAAGAAGATATGGCATTGGGCTAAGAAGACACTCAGACTACAAGGAATCCAAATCTGAATTCAACTTGATTGTGACAAAGAAACATATTTCCCTTTCATTGGATGATACATTCATGTCTTAGTTCTAAATCATGACTCAATTCTACCAATTAATAAATGTTCAAGACTTTATTCCCCTTTTTTTCTTTTTGCAAGTCACTATTTCCTATCCTAGAGTCTCGTTCTATTTTTCCTAACAACAGAGACAATAATGCATAGGAGGTCACTACATCGTGAAAGGAATTGCAAATCAACCACAGTACTAAGAACAAACCTTTGATTTTGTCATGACTGAAAAGAATCATAGAGTATTGGAATAGGTTCACTTTTGCGCCTCCACCTATTTGCTTGCTAAATAAATCAAACTGCACCGGCTCCAAACTGTGAGACAATTTTACAAGAAACCACAATCCATCACCATATAGCATATATGAAAACATGCAAAGGCTAGGAAGCTGCAAGGCCATATCAACTATGGACATATGGATGTGGATAGTATGCATCAATCTAAGTCATATACAACCACTTGGACTGAAAAAGGCATGACTTTCACATTAACATGCGCATTGGTACAGTTAGGTACCTCTTCAAAGAACACTTCGCATCAAGCACATTGATAACTTCCAATGTTTCAAGTAGTAGTCTTGATTTATTGATGCTCCTTGTGATGAACAGATACCTTGCTCCAGTATCGATACATACCCTGTGTGAATCAGAGAAAATGTTCAGAGAATAATTGGTTCGATGAAAGCAATTCTCTAAGTAACAAAACTCACTAACCTCACAATGTGGAAGCCCATTCCAATTGTAACTTCTCTAATTTCTTCAACCATGTGGCAACCCAGCACGCTCAAGATAGTTCCTGCAAGTTCCATCAAGCTGAACTTCAGCATAACCTGGAAGAACTAGATGACGAACTGATTAATCAAGGTTTATCATGAGAGATATTAACCGCATTATTACAGTTACTTGAAATACCCCACCTGACCCATCGAATCTGAAAGCAATCAGAAGAACATAGAGGCGATGTTCACTGCTTCGCAACAGAGCCACTTCTCTGTATTAGAGGGCAAAAAGAAAGGGTAAGAGAGCGAAGCATGAGAGCGCAGAAACTATAAAATAAGTTTCTTAATATCACTGCCTACCACATAGAATCAAGATAGAGACATACACAATAAGTGGTAAAGATAACAAACATCAGATCAGACTAAAAAGAGCTGAGAATATTCAGAATAGGCTCAAATGAGCTGAAAATATTAATAACCAGAAAGTCCATGCATATGTTAATCACAAACAGCTTGATAGTATCCAATCATTTGCCAGGTCCTTGCTTCAAAGTAAAAAATTAATAGATCTTATTAAAAAAAATGCCTTCAATATACAATAGATGTACTGCCAAATGGGTTGAGAAAACAGCTTTTCAGAAGAAATCAAAACATTTGGACATGAGCAGGTATAAAGTGAATGAAATGCCAAAAAAGCTAAGAAAAGTAAAATCAATGTAAAATTCTTACTAAATAAGTCAAGAAAAGAAGTTTAAATACAGATCTATGGACAATAATTAAAGTTAGTCACCTCTCTCTATAAATGGATTCTTGCTCCAGCACACAATCACAACGAAGGTATTGCTCACAAGTTTCATGGGTTCTGGATGTTGCAACATTCATGTTAAAGTACTTCTCAATAAATTCATCAGTCCCTCCTGTAGAGCTTTTATCCCTAGCAGTGGCTATGCCATTCGTTTGGGAGTTAACAGCATCCCAAGCCTGCTTCTCATAAACGTCCTCCGAATTACTCCCCTTGAAGATTTGTTTTGTTTTTCCATCTTCCAGACTACTAGTGTCTGTAGGACCACCAGAGGCTGACGGTGCTCCTGACTTGTCAACTGCCCTGCTCTCCTCTGACAAAGCCACAACTCTTTTCATAGGCTTCCTTTTGCTCTTGTGCTTTCCAGACAATTTAATTCCTTCATTGACTGACTCAAGAACTTCACCATCATGATAATGAGAACTGGAATAATATTGCACACCAAGATCCAGAATCCTAGATGGTTGTTTAGCTGGTACATCTACAAAAAGTTCACAAATTTCACCTGTCCCTGGAGATGGGTTTTTTGAGTCATCATACTTCTCCTCAAAGCTATTGATCATAAAATGTCCATCCACTTTACAATTTCTGGGCCCTCCATTCAATCTCTTATCCACATCTGACACTGACGTCCCAAATTCAGTAAGGTCATATTCACTGCAACTAGTATTATCCGAAGATGCTGCGGAATAGGAGTCAGCAGTGAGTTGCAGAATTTCTTCTACCAAGCTGTCATGGCGCTGCAGAATGTTCTCTTGATAATGAGGTGGAGATCCATGGTAAGAGGAGGAAGAAAGTTTCTCTATCGCGTCATCACCAGAAGGCACAGATATGATTGAATTTGCAGCAATTTGTGGTCCATTAGCAGCAAGTCTATTGTAATGTGAGCCTTGGGTATGCTTAGACCCATGGTAAATATGCTCATGAGCAAGATTTGTCCTGTCCATGTCAAGAAGAGAAATGCCACCAGCATTTACCACGCCATTGACCTGATCAAGGAATTGATGCCCATGTGAAGGAGCCAATGATCTATCCAATTCCAAAATATTCGTGCTGCTAGCATCTCCTGAATCTTGAAAAGAATCTGAAGTGTCTCTCGAGTTTTCACCAAAATGCAGCTTGTTTCTTCTAGAATCAAACTTCCCATTCTCCATCGAAGTCTCAGAAGACTGGTCTATCCACTCCTTGAACTCACGTAGCCAAAGAACAGAACGCTCTTTCTTCATAAGCTCTGCCCGATTCATCAAATCAACAATCTCAGCCTCATCATCACCTCTGACATTTTCCTCTCTGCTGGATACCTCATTATCACATGACATGGTATCACGGTCAGAGCATATGCAGGTGCTTTCTTCCTCACTCTCGATAGATGCAAGACGAGATTGCCTTTTCTGCAGATGGAAGCAGCATTTCTCATATTACATTTTAATTTTGTAGAAGTACCAACTAGTATACAAGCATTCCAAACCAAAACCAAGAAAATGATTTAGCGCTCTAATAGAACTAGAAAATTAACACTCCAAGGTTAGGCAAACGAATTCAAGAATTTATTTTCATTTACTTTTCTTTAGTTGCTATAATAGATTCAACAGCCAAGAAAAAGTCCTGACATTATTCTGGAGAAAGTCCACACTACAGCTCAGTACAGTCAAATGCAACAAAAATGCTAACTTGTGCTTGAAACTAAAATTGAGGGCTACTAGCTTCTTCTCCATAACCTTTTGTGAACAATAGGGGTATTTCCTCTTCAATCATCCTATGAATCCATACTAGCCTGGCACTTGCCCACGCCATGCACAGCTGAAAACTAACACAGGTGCGTGCCCCTGGATTTGGATCCACATGAATGCGCAAGCATTATAAAGGGTCAATCATGTTCCTTTTCCCTTATACGAGTGATGAGTTATTGAAGTTAACTTCATAGATTACCTACCTTTTTCCTGTTGATGCTACCCTCTCCCTCTGCATCATCCTTTGCAGGCGAATAAAATCCAAAGCTTGCAGGCCTCTTCTGCCTAGCTGCAACAAGAATCTGCCTCTTCCAATACTCTCTTTTGCTAATTCCCTTGTCATCTAACTTCAACTAGAAGAATGGATAAGTTTAGCTGGACAGTGATGCAGACTATAGTATTTATACAAGAATTACATTCTGATGAATTTATAAAGATTTACTTACTTTATCAGGATAGGTGAAAAGGCTGAACACTTGTTCTCGATACCATCGGGTAGAACATATTGGATTTCCTTCCAACCACAAATTTAGCAATGAAGGCAGGCCCGCAAGTACCTCTAGCTCTGAAAAATTGGAAATAACATTGTAGGAAACATCAAGCCCTTCGAGCGACTTCAGATTCTCAATTCCATGTAATGTAGTTATAGCATTGTTCCTCAAAACAAGTTTGACAACATGGGACGTGACCTGCATAATGCAATGACATCCATGTATCAGTCCAAAGCTAGTTCCTAAATGGACAAAAAAAAATGAACTTGCAGAAGACAAAGTTGGTATATAAGCCACAAAAAAGAGGTAGAGACACGGTGGAGAAGAGTTCTTTTTTGCCTACTCACCAGACCATCTTCCAAGCATCAGATCATTCATGTAGTGGACAGGTGGACAAGAAATTTACATAAAAACAATAAAATTTGGACGTAGGAACTGTACACACATATCTCTAGCTGACATCATGAATGTGGTTCCCACCACTGCATCATTGTTCAACCTGACATCAGCTACCATTAGACTGCTGGCTTCGAGAGAAGAGGCTTCCAACTCTTACCTCTACATACCAAGAAATTCTGTCCACATATTTGTTTACTGGATTCAACAAACTAAGGACTATATGTACTATTAAGTTGATGTACCAATCGTAAATCCCACCTTACATACCAAGAAGTTTCTGTCCACACATTTGTTTCATGGATTCAATAAACTAAGGACCATATGTACTATAAAGTTGATGTACCAATCATAAACCCCAAAAAAAAAAAAACGAAACGAAACGAAACGAAACGGAAGAAAACATTACTTCTATGGCTTTGGCAGCCATATATTTTTGAGGGGCCAATCCAATCTTTCAATACAGGCACTTGTTATAGGGAATCTGAGCTTGTTGGTACAATTGATCGTGTTGGTTGTTAAACATTAATCAGAGGCTTTGAAATGCCCAAAGTTATCGATAGAAGAGGGACAATTTTTAAAGAAACATGTTATCTGCACAAAACTCGCATGTCACATGTCTCCACCAAGACCACTGTTTACAATTAAATAGAAGCTAATAAGAACATCAAGGCCTTTTTTTTTATGCCCAAATGTTCCGCAAAATCTTAAAAAGGCAACAGCCCTAAAATCCACAAAGAGAAGCTCCAAATATCTTCAAAAAGGCGCAGATAAAGTTGGCATTGCCTTATCATCAACTTTGCTACAGCAATCTTTTGGCACTTTGAACATTCTGCAACCAACATAATCATGGCTCCCCCAATCCGAAAATGACTTGAAAACGTAAATGAATGAATACGCAAGGTCCCGAATTTTTATGTTAGAAGCATCAAACGGCCATGATAGAGACCGAAGAGATCCATGACAACTTTGATGTGCCCATGAAGAACACATCCTGTTTCTTAGGCCTACTGAGAAGCTTAAGAAGAGCTAAAACTTGTCCCAAGATAATTTACTTTAACCATCATATAACCTCTAAATACAGAATAGCAAATTGGAACGCAGAAGAAAACTCTAAGAGCATCTTCAAGCTATTAGAAGAGAAACAAACCATGCACAAATAAAGACAAATCTCCAAGTCACTATGTGTGTCAGAAAGCTAAATAATTTACGAAAAGGATAATCAGAAACCAATATTTTAATTTGATTATAACCTTCCCTACCTCAGTAAATGATGAAATTGTTCTCAAATTATTGAATCCAAGATCCAGGTGCTTCAGTTTCATGGATTTCCGGAGATTACCCAGCTTTGAGAACTTGTTTCTACTAAGATCAAGGGTTTCAACTGCAGGAAGAAGTTGCAAGGACTCATCCATCAATACCAAGCCATTGCAAGCACATGAAACAAACGATAAGCGGTTCCACTGTGGAGAGTCCTTTATCTCAGCAATTCTACTTGCAAACACATGGCGTAGAGCATCCTATATTTCAAAAGAGCAATAGATTATTAATAAGAATTTTTGCGAACTTGGCATTGTTGAATAGTCATGTAAACAAATTTGTTATTAGATTAAGATTCCATGTAAAAAACACTCATAAAGTGTTTCACAGAGAGAGAGAGAGAGATGAAAAGGCAGATTCAGATTGAAGAAGGTGGAGCATCTACATTCTCACTAAGGCAGAGAGTCCTACATGAGATGAAAACACCTAACAATCCCCGCCTTAAACTTTTCGAACCACAGTTTAACAGCAATGAACCAAGAAACATTTTGAATAGAAACAACCATTTCTCCAATTAACTGAGCAGCATCATCATATGCTTTACGTGCCTTCCGAAAGACCCAAGTTATTAACAGCATTGGCAAATCCATATGCATGCATGGCAATCACAGTAGATACTACTCTTTTGGCTCACACCATTTGCATGGACACCTCTACTCATTCAACTTGGCATAAAGACACCAATTTTACCCGTACCTCCCTTCATTCAGATTTGCATGAAGACACCCTATCTGCTGATTTTCATCTAGTATGCCCTGTCGACAGCATTTAATGCAAAAAGGAAAGGGGAAAAGAGAACACCCAAATGGAAGCGACCTTTTTCTTAAATCAATAATTAACCTAATTTAACTACATGCTTTATTACCTTTTTCTCTCAAGAAACCCGAAGTTCAACATTTTACATAAATGTTCGAGACATGCAACACCTGACTGAAGTTAATAAAAAACGATGTTATCGCGGTTGATATAAGGAGAACGCCTATGTGAATAAACGGGAAAAATTGCCGAATGAATCTACATGGCATCAACTTTAGTTTCTCATCCACTTCTACTAAAATTCAGCTAATTTTTCTATCTAAAACAGCGCAAGATTAACTGATGAGCAGAACCAATATCAGTTATAGACATAGACTGGAAAATTAAAAACAGGGCACTTGATCTGAGCCAAAAGGTCGAGAGAAGCTGAAGTTAGAACAGAACTCACGGTAGAATTGTGGCAAATAAGCTTCTCCAGAGTATGCCGTAACTCTAGCAAACCTCTCGCGGCTGATGTGGACAAATCACAACCTCTCAGCTCAAGGAACCTCAGCCGCCCGAACGGGAGCAGCGAGAGCGGCGTCGGATCCCGGGTCTGCGGTGGGAGCACGGAGACGACCTTCAACGAAGTCAGCAGGCGCAGAATCCTCCGCAACTGCTCGAGGGCGCGGTGATCCCCAAGGTCGGACACATAAGCCCGGAGGTAGTCAACAGGAGCCCCAGCGAGGAGGCGCTCGAGCTCCTGCAGGGACTCCAGCCTGGACTGGACGTAGTGGAGACCCACGGGATTCAGCTTGAGCACTAGGGTTCCGTCGATCAGCGGGCCGGCCTGCGCCTCCACGAACTTCACGAGCTTCTCGAGGTAGCGATCCCCGGTAACGATCGCCATTCAAGGAAGCGAGCCTGGCGGGCCTCAATCACGGACCACGAGGAAGGAGAGGCGAGGGGCGCGCATCCGTTCCGGCGCGAACGCCCTTCAGCGCCGGGCGGGGCCGCGGGGGAGCTGAGGTGAGACGAAGTACAAAGGGGAATTGGAAGGGACGAGAAAGAGAGAGGAGTCGCGGGGGAGCAGATTCTCGGAGAAGCGGAGGATCGAAGGGATGAGACTGGCGGAGGATTGGTGGCAGAGGGAGATCAGCTTCTTCCGATGCTCTGTAACGGAGAAAGCGCAGAAAGCGCAGAGAGAGTAGACAGGCTGAGTTAGGAGGAGACACCGAGCGAGTCAAGCATCAAAAGGGACTCGGCCGAGTTGCGAGCGAGCGAGAGAGAGAGAGAGAGAGAGAGAGAGAGAGAGAGAGAGGAGGGAGGTTTGGGTGGGACGGAGGAGAGCCAAACGGCCATGGCGGAGCGCAGGGAGAGGGAGATGGTGGTGATGTGCGTGGGGAAGACGATCATTAGTTGGGCCTAATGATTGGTCAGTCTCGGTGGCCCTTTTTTCCCTGTCATTTTTACATATATATACGTCAGATTTAATCTCTCCGTCGTCAGGAGTTCCTGCGGGCTCCCCGTCTCTCGAGACACCTGTCGTCCCCCTCCTGCGTGACGCCACCGCAATGATTTGGTCCGACATCGTTTTGCGTTAATCTCTAATTTAACCATCATTAATTTTTGATTCATCCTCCCCTTCATCTTCGGCAGACTTTTCCTAACGGGATTGTCAATGAGGGAATCTGAGGTTTGAGGATTGTGTTTTTTCTTCGTGAAGCTTGAAATTGTAACTCGTAATGTTTTTACATCCAAGAACAAAGCTTGAGCTTTGCCAAATCAATGCCATCCACTCAATAAATCTCAAGTTTCATCAAGAATCACAAGTTGATTGGGTCACAGAATGAAGAGTCCAATCGAATCCTAATATCCACTTCCAAAGGGAAGCCCGATGGTAACTCACAAATTCCTAAATTTCATCAACTTTGTGAGAATCGGATGAAATTGAATAATTAGCATATATAGATAGCATGTACCCAGTCGAACCTTTCAATCAATCGCTCTGTAGCCGCATAGAATGCCGACATTCTGATTGCTTGAACGTTACATCCCTCCCTTCCTTTTCCATGACGGGTCCATTAAAAATAAGTCCCGTTATTGACTATTTCGGTGGCATTAGGGGAAGAAACTTCAATGATCTTGCTCTCCATGTGGATTTACCCGAAGGAAAGAACCTCGGCAATGATGGCTTTGATTAAATAAGGGAATGAACAGGTGACGATGGGTACTCGTCACTGCTCAATTCTTGGATTGCTATCATCATTTCAGGTCCAAACACAGAAATGGGAAAACGACATTTGCTTGCGCTTCTCAAGCACACACTGATGTTGTTGTCGTTATGCGTGCGATGAGACTTAAAACATTGGGGCCGTTTTTCGCTTCATCACCAGGCTCAACACTGCCAAACAACAGAGGTGCTTCAATGAAGCTGCACTTGGGGGGGTCTGCAACTGTGGCTGCTCTTTGTTTGCATTTGGCCCCACGGGAGAAAGGCACCTCATCTTAATTCCCTTGTTTGAGCCTGGGACTTCTCTGGCTCTGTTTCAATCTCCGTGTCACTGGCAATTTGAAGGTGGTACTAAGTTGGATTTATCAACCTAAAGGGAGGCTTCTCCGTGAAGAAAGCACTAGGAGAATCAACATGTGTAAGCAACAATCTTTAGGTAACTTTCACTACACATTACATTGGGGGGCGACTCGATGCCATACTTATATACAGATAGCGTGCGCACTTCAATTATTGACTTGCTCACCGTTCGCTAAGCGCCTCTTCTCTTCCTCCACTTGTTCCATCAAAGCTTCGAGCTCAGCTTCTGTCAAGCTCTCTATGCGCTTCTGCAGAGCCAAAATAAGCCTGATTGAGCATAAGGAAGGAAGGAGACAGATCCAAGAGACTATCACCACTACCGCATAATGAATAAAAAATAAAAAGAACAAGGTTCAACATGCAGGCGAAGTATTCACTTGTCCAGAAAGGCCATGATGCAGTTAGATTACCACAATGCACCAACAAGGGATAAACTGGTTTTGAATCAACAATTGATTCCTAGAACAAAGATCCCGCTAATTATGCATACAATACTGTCAATTTTGTATTCTTAAAACTGTAAGAAAAGAGAAAAACATCAGTCAACACAAGAAAATCCCAAAGCAAAATTTCCTCCAATTCACCCAGACGTCTTTCGACGCAGCAGCAATGTTTCCATGAAGCCACAAGAGAACAAATCGAAGAAAGATCTCGCCACAAGCAAGAATCATACACTCTACAATCAGCAAAACAAGTTCTCTTCCACCTTAAGGTGAGAGTGTACGTCTACTGTTTCTCTTGTAACATGCAATTCTCGGCTGAACAGATGAAGCCCATGAGGGAGGAAGGGTTGAATTCCACAGAAACGGACAGGAACACCTCCAATTAATTGTTAAGTCGACATCAATACAGTGCAAGGAACCTCTCACTTATGATGCAACAACCCCATGCCACAAGATAGCATCCTCATACTTGCAAATCTAGAATCAATTGCATAGTAGTTCCCTTGGTCCAAAAAATTTGCTTCTACAAGAGGTAAGTGGTCATAGTCAAAATAGCATTAGATCTGTTACCTCCATGACCTTGTTTTCATAGTCACGTAGTTGCTGAGCATATGTCATTTCCTTGTTTGAAACCCTAAATATATAAGTGGATATCCATCCGACAGTTAATCCCAATACCAGCACTAGCTGGACAACGTTCCCTGCTTGTAGAGGATCAACTCCAGCAAACTGAATAAGACCACATACATCAACCATTAGACAGCGACTTCCCATCTTAGTGCAGTTCTCTGACCAAATAACAAGGTATACCAACCGAGGGGAAGAAACAAAATGCTATACATACTAGTGCAGAATAATTGGTAAGAATATTCAGATTCATCTCACAGTGGGACCATGCAATGACGCGAACAAGAATACGTAAATAAAAAGGTAAGTTGTTTGTCCTTAGAAAAACCTTCAATCAAATCCAAAAATCCATTGGGAAACTGTTTGCCTAAGTATCTATATGCATATGCATCAAAGCTGGCCAACAAAAGAGTGGCCAAAATTTCAAGGCCAAAGAAAATCGAGAGCCATGAACTACCTCCAATCCACTTTTTAAGCCAATGCCAAGAACGGTGACTCCAAGTCCAATCAATAAAACGTCCTTCCTGGTGTATCCAAAAGGAGCCTGCATATGGATTAACAAAACACACAGCCATTAAAAGATACAAGGACAAAAACAACAACAATAGCAGCAAACCACGCCTTGTACCGACAATTTTCAAAAGATAGCCATGAATAATCAAAGCATGGGTTACATAATCCGCGAAGCTTGTAATGAGTGCTCAGTATCACCTGCATTTCTAAGTAATGTGACGTTGAGTTACATGCAAACCATCACCAAGCCACACAGTGGTCCCATTCCTACCCAACCCAACTACCTTGGGGAAAGGGAAAAAATACCCAACTGTCATTGCCATCTGACAGTAAAGGAAATGTAGTGCAGCAAGGAAATTAATCCAGCAGCCTGCAGGTGAAAGTCAGAAAGTTTAAGAACGGATGGGCTTTTATCATGATTCATACCTTGCCCTGATCAGAGGAACCCTCAGTGGTGTTGGTAGAGTTTGAGGGACCACTACTTCTGGGAACCGTTAAAATCATCCTCTTAGGCATCATCCTGTCCAATCCACGTCCAGAGGAAAAAGAATGTCTCTCCACATAAAAGCTCCTTATAGAAGACCTTCCTGTTAAAGAAGAAGCATAATCAGACCCTCAGTCTCTTTTGCTTTTTTTTTTTTTCTTTTCCATAAGTGAAGACAAGAGAGGAGAAAGGTGTAAGTGGGCTTAATGGCGGAAGCGTATTCGAGCACACAAAGATTGGCCAAGCGCTTACAGATGATTGGTCCGTAACCAGCCAAGGGTAATGGCGGGAGACCCAGAGTTGAAATGTACTTAGGAGGTTTCTCCCTACCTACAACACTGAGGAAAAAGCAACCAGAGCAAAGCAGAAAACGACCAAAACCCACTAAAAGTAGAATAAAGAATGTTTTCCAACTGAAAATCCGCTCGTGGCTAAGGTTCCCATAGAAACGAGGCAGCACTTCTAGACAGGATAGCCACCCTGACAAGAGTGCTTCCATTACCGGTCTTAGAAGAATTCCTTACGCCCAATAACAATTTCATTTCATCTCAGGGTTCAAATAACCCGAAATCCGCGGGAGAAGTACACGCTACAAACTATCCAAGCACGAACATGTGGCTCGCGGAACAATATCTGTGACCATCAGCATTCGGTAGCAACTACGACAAACTCCACCATAGGAATCAAGTCCCCAGGACCTCCAATAGCAAAGAAGCATTTTATTAACATCAACCAAGAGCCGATGAAGCTGAACGTCGCGCAACGAAAATTACAAACGGCAAACGAACGGCTAACAAGAACCATACAAATGATAAATGAATCCTTATCGGCTTCACAGAGTGAAACCCACCAGCCCGAGAATAAGCGGAACACCAGACGAAACTCACCCACCTCTGAACAAATCATTGGGTGCTCTCAAATTGCGATGCAACGACGGAAGGGCCGAGGCATCCACCGGCGAAAACGGTCCGTCTCTGGACGGAACTCCGACGTTCGAGCCTCCACGCAGGGGAAGAAGCAAAGCCATCGCTGCAGATCGCCGTCAATGCCGCGCGCGATGAATGGAAGCTCACAAAGCCGAATTGAAGAGGCGAAGTCTCTCACCCGCGCTCACCGGGGTTGAAGATTGCTCCCCGACTGATGCAATGGGCGAACGATAAGAAGCACGTGCGTCGCACGTGAGGAGATCTTTTCGCTCGAGTTTGAGCTCCTTCTCGTGACACGTCACCGAGATTAAGAATGCTCGCCCAGAAACCTGGACTTATGCTTATTAAAATTTCACGATAGTGCCAAATTTTTCTACCTATTTCTTCTGCAAAAAGTAAAATAATCTTAAAAATATTTACTAAAAACCGATTGTTTTTATATTTTGAAATAATTAATAGATAACATTTTATTCAGACATAAAAATTATACAATAAAAATGATTATTTTTATGATAATACTTTTAAAAATATTCTTTTCTGGTGAAATAAACTTATCCTAAAATCAATTATTTTTCATGACACATTATTCCAAATCTTCTTTGTCTTACCAAAGCATACTAAAGAGTAAAGACCCATAATTTCCTTTTATTAATTTTCCATCATGTTAAAAACCTCACATGTTCGAATATTGTCATATCAAATTTTTAACTATTAATATACACATAACTGTCAGTGAAGAGATTTTTAGATAACCGACATGAGTTATAGAGTTACTAGTGAGATATATAAAAAAAATTGCAGTGCCGTCGTGGAAAATAGTTTGGAATATTTTATATAACACTTTCATTAACAAATTTCATGATACTCGCATCGAACTTGATCTTCAAAGAAACTTTACATGGCAAAAGCTAAATCGATTTTCAGAGAAATTTTACGGAGTAAGATTTGGTCGTCGAGTAGCTCAAGAGAAAAAGACAGCAAAGCAAAACACACGAGAATGCACCCTGTCCCGATGATAAATCCACATTTCATCACACAAATCACACGCACGCGAGCAAATATTGCACGTGAACTTCAATCTGCGTGGCTTCCTTCTCATGATCTGTGTAATAAGGATTCGTTTCCTTAAGCTCGTAAGATTAGTAGTCGGGATCTTATCAATGGGCAAAGTCCTCAATACCAAAACCTCACGCCATGGATTTTCCCGAGACAGACACTCTGCGAGCACTGCTCGGCTCAAAAAGTCGTCAAGCAACAAGCTCGAGCTCGTTAACTTCATCGTAGGTCCAAACAATGGTTTCCCTTTCTTCTTATCTTTCAAAAGAAACTGCTGGGCTTGCCTTTATTGTCCTTAAACAGATGAATTGCTTCCCTCACCTTTGAGAAAGAATCATAGTACATGGACCGATTGTCCAGATCTACAATGTCTGAACAGAAATCATCAAAAAAATCTGCCAAAGTAACTTCGAGAGCCACTTTGCTTCTCTAACTTCCGTGTAACACAGCAGCCAGCTGGTTAGTAACAACCGAAGTTTATCAGCAGAGGCTGTAGCTCCACTCTCTCGCACATTTCCCCGCAACAATTGTTCTTCTATACTCAGCTGAGCTTATCCTCGTGCCATAAAAGCCGAGAGTTCTTCTCCGATTACTAGGAGTAGGGACATCTACATCCTGATGCACATGACCAGCTTCTTAGTGGGCCAAGGAATCTTCCCTGACCAACACAAAATGTGAACTACGTCAACTCAACTCCCACATGAAAAAGCAGAGAGAAAAAATTGTTCGGCAGGGGATGATCAAACTGTATTCAGTAATAATTCCTCCCTTTTAAGATACAAGATTTCTTTAACCAAGGAAAAGACTCAACAAATTCCTCTATTACTTGTAACTTGTAAGGGCGTGTCGTAAGGGCGCCATTGATAGCAACACTTTCCAAGACTGAGCTTCTTGTGTGCTCCAGAGTAAATTTTGCAAATTGCACTATGCCTACCAACGCCCACTATGAGATTATGGAAAAGCAATTGTCAAGAAATGTTTACATAGTAGGCAGGTAGCCAGACTTAATTAGGGTAAAGCAATCAGTTGCAGGTAAGCCTAACCACAAGTTGATACAAGCATAAATGAATAACAAGTTAAGTTGAGCTTACCATCCAAAGGAGTGTGACCATAGTCACTCCACTTTCAGCCCCAGCTATATCAGTGTAGAAGATTATCAAGAATTTAATTTGTAGCTTAAAATACGTAGATTCCTGAAAGCTTCTCATTGGGCAGTAACGGAGTAGTGGGGGCGACTGACTTGGAGTCGCCCAGGCTTCTGTACAGTTCCTTCCAAAGAACAGGGCCTGGTGGTTCCACTTGCTCATTGCAGAAATTTCAAAAAGGTCACTCTTGTTAACGGAAGCCAGTATTCACAGATTCTTTTGGCATGGGGAGAAATTGAGCGAGTTCATTGCTGATGCCCGAAAGAGACACTTTCATCCCTTTCGATTCCATTTCATTATAGATCTCAAGACACTTCCTTCTGTCGCCTCTCTCGAGATAGCTTGTAATCAGCATCTTATAAAGGTCTACATTTTCTGGTAGGGAAGGAGCATCTACATATCTAAGATACTTCTCAGCTTCACTTACCTTTCCACATCTGCAGAGGCTACTAACCAAAGAGGTGAGAACCGTTGATCCACAGGGCAATCCTCGGTGCTTCATCTCATAGTAGAGCTTGAGAACTTCATCACCATCGCCTTCTCTCGCATAGCCAGAAATTAACAGGGAGTATGTGGCTTCATCTGGTGAGAACCCATTATCCAACAGCAGGGTAAGCATCTCGTTGCCCTGCTTCACTTTTCCTATTTCACAGAGCTTTGCTACCATCTCATTTAAAGCCAAACAGGTAGGAGAAAGTCCCATATCCAGCATTTTCTTACAGAAGCTCAAGCTCTCGTCAGCTCTCCCAGACTTCGCCAACCCCTCAATGAGAAGATCATAAGTCTCAGGATATGGTTTCAGACCTTTGTTTCCCATCTCTACCATCAGGTTCTTTGCTTCTTCAACTCTTCCAGTTCTGCAGTATGCTCCTATAAATTTAGTATAAACAAACGAGTTTTCATTGAAACCTCTCTTGAGCATTTCTTCATGAACTTTCCACGCAGAATCTATATCCCCAATCATTACCTCAGAGTAAACAATCATTGAATAGGCTATAGTATCCAAAACCATATTCTTTTGTAACATCCTCTTCAGCAATATCATCACATCATCAATTCTTCCTTCCTCAAGAATTCTATGCAGTAAGCTGGCATTAACAACAACTGAAGGTGTGCATCTCTTCCCATGGATCCTGTCCAACATGTCCACAAAAATCTGCAATTTCCCTTCCTTACACAACGAATTGATCATAATTCTGGTTGTTGCTTCGCTTGGATAAGTTCTCCTCTTTATCATATGCTCATAGATCCTCCAAACAAGAGGATTCTGATCAGATTTCTGGATCGCATTGATCAAAGTATTAAAAGTCACGAGGCTTAAAGAGAACCCATGTTCCTCTATATAGCAGCAAACATCAAACCCAATCTCGAACATCCTCAGCTTGGCGTAAGCCTGTACAAGCAAATTGAACACCAAAGGGGTCCCAAAGGTAATCTCATAGCAATTGAGCAGCGAATCCACAACAGAGAGCTTTGAAGACTCCCCAGCCCTTCTTTTCAGAACCGACTCGATCAACGCTTTCGCGTCCCTAATCAGCTGGCCCTGAACTAAAATATTGATTGCGATACAATATGCCCGAATCCCGTGCTTGCATTTTTTCTCCTTCGCCGACCAGTGGAAAAATCCCAAGGCGCACCTTGCGTCGGCTGGCTCCTTCAATTCCAGCAGCACTTGCTCAACGAGTGCATCATCCAATGCGAGATGCAAAAATTTTCGATTCAGAGCATCCCAACTCCATCCCTGCCGAAGTGAACTCGACAACGCCACAACGGTCGCGTTGGCGTTTGCTTCTGCATCAGTGTGAACTCGCCGAGGCACGTCCCGCGGCAAGCGAATGGAAAGATAACTCGGTGATCCGCGAATAGCAGGGAAGCGCGACGAGACAAGTCTTCGCAGCATGGCCACGAATCGAATTCGAAAACTCCGGAAGAGATGACCCTCCAGCGCCCTTCAATATCCACGATGACAAAAGTCGGCGAAAGGGTCTGCAGAAGTAAAGAAAGCAAAAAAGATCATTCCTTTTGCTCTAGGTAACAGTAGCTTGCGAGATCTATTCGCAATCTTGAAGTAATTGTCGACTTCTTTTGCTGCTGTGGAGCTCGGCGGTGCAGATTTCAGAGAAGAGAGAGGGACGAGCGCGCGCGAAGACGAGCTTCGCCATTGATGGCGGCAACCAAGAGCAGTTTTTTTCTCTCTCTATTCTGATATAGTCTTAAAGCCGAAAACAAATATTAACTCGAGAATTTACTATCCCTAATTTATCAAATGATAAAATGTAAAATAAATACTAAAAACGGTTATAACTTAAAATTGGTTCATGAAATTAACCCGACTTGCAAATGAGTTTTGCATTGATCCAGATTAGTAATAGCGTTCATCGTAAAAGATTCACATAATCAATGATTATGATAAAATCGATTCATATAAATTCGAGTTTATATATATAATTTTTCGATTTGATGCCTAAATCCTAATCATTGTAGTTAAAGACTTAAAAAGTACTTCGAAAAGGAATTACAAGCACTACATTGATTTGAACCACATACTCTATGACTTTTCTTATTCGATCTCATTTTCTAACCTTCTTTTATTAGCTCAATGTTATCACTTAACTCGAGAAAAATCACGACTAAAAAAATTTTGTGAAAACTAGTTCGATATAATCACTTCGTTGTCATGCAATTTTTGCTGAAGTGAGCTAATCAATCGATGATGATTCTATAAAGTCTTATCAAGCTGCTATCGAGCAATTATCCCGATTACTCATCCCATAACAGTGTCGACACCGTCGATACCCACCTGATACACATTGTAAACATTATTCCCGACTCGCACTCCCTCTCTGTTCGACCTTCAGCGATCCATGGGCCATGTGGTGGGGGCTTATAGGCGATGACGGTGGTGCACCGGCCATATCGAGTCTAGCCGGGGCGGCAATAGCCATCGTCGACGACCGGAGAGTGCCCTGCGCCGTTCGTTTCCACACAAAAGCTTCAACGGCTCGAAACTATCGAAATTCATTAATTTTAACCAAATGAAATCGAGTCCGAGTATCGCGACGAGATATTCGGGGACCTCTTTCCCTCGCGCACGGAGGCATAGGACAACTTGCAGCTCCCCACCGTACCGAGTTCCCTCCGCTCGATGCCTTCGTGGATCGGACGAGCGGGGGACCAACCGAACTCGCACGTGCGACCGTGTCCCGAAGAGGGTCGTCTCGAAGGACGATGTGTTCGTGGGAGGGGAGCGCCTGAGACTTTCAAGACCGTGCGGATCCACTCGCCCTGATTTACAAATTTATTTTTTCTGTTTTTTTTTTACCAACGCTTATTTAAGATGCATATATTCTGTAGAAAAAAAAAATCTGTAATAAAAGCAATCGATTCCCATCACTTATACCAATTAACGGATGGAAAAAATGTTTCGTCGCCGTTGAATATTAAGAACTCCGAATAGTATCTCTTAGAAATTTAATTTGATTATTTCGAAAGAAGCTTAAACAGAAATTTCAATAAGAATTTCAATCACTTATCAAATGACCATATATATCATAAGTGTGGTCGTGTCGTAATTATATAGTCAAATGTTATGATTTGCATATCTAATAATACATATTTTAATACTATAATATCTCGAAATTGAGTTAGGCGAACTTCTAAAAACTATCACAGGCCGGAATCGAATGCAACATTGTTTAGAAAATATTGCATGCAAAGTTACGGCAACCATGTTTCATAGTTGCTACGAGATTACAAAGCCCTCGTTCAAACCATACTTGTTGTGAAAAAGTCGAATAAACATGCCAAATGCCGATGGGCTTATGGTTATCTAATTGGGCTTGGAACAACACATATGTTCAGTAAATCAACATATTTATATTTAAACGTGTTATGAATCGAACTTCTCATTAAAAAAGATAGAGAAAGTAAGAATCAAGCAAAAAAAACTCCTATATTTTAACTATCGATTCATTTCGACAAAAAAAAACTATCGATTCACCAAAATTTCTCATCTCGAAATAAACGTGGAACAAAATATGACGACAGCCTAACTTTGGTGCGGGATGTCGAGTGAGGGGCGGACCCTAAACCGGGATCGGTACGAGCCCCTCGTGCCCAAGTCGGGAGCCCCACGGGTCCAATCGGAGCCCCCTTCTGACCCGCCTTAGGTTTCCTTGCCAAGTCTTAAAAACGTTGTTTTTACTCTATCCTTCTTCTTCCTTCCTTCTTCTTCATTTCTTCTTCTGCTCAACAGCTTATCCCCTCGCCCTCGCCCTCGCACATGGCTTCCCAGTCGGCCAATCTGTGGGTTCTTCTCGGGCTTGGCATCGCCGGGATTGTGCTGATGACGAGGAAGCTGAAGCGCGCCGTCCGGGAAGACTTCGGCGCCTTCGTCCGCAAGCTCCAGCTCCTCCCTCCCCCCCAGCCCGCTCCCCCCAAGGCTCCGCACCCTCTCACCGGCCTCACTTTCGCCGTCTCCGATGTGTATGAGCACCGCCGCCCCCTTCTCGCTCTGGTTCTCGTCCTTTTCTTGCTTGTTGTCGTTTTCGAGCTTCCGTGGAGGAATTCTGGTTCGTCGATTGCGGACGATCGTTTCATTTTTTGTTCCCTGAGCGTTTTTTTTTTTGGTTTTGTCGGAGCGAACTTACAAGCCGAGTCTTTTTGCCGGTAGCGGAACCAATCTAATAATGATGTTACGGACTTTTCGTATTTAAGGAGTCGGAATTTTGAGCTTATCTGAATAATTTGATAACCAGCGGTCTTTATTCGAGTTTCAAGTAGAGTTACTGACTGAACTTGTTTGCCTAGAACTGATGGACGCTTGAGAGAGGGAAAGAGTGTCAGTCGATTGCTCGGTCTAGTAGCTTCTTTCCCTCTTCGCCATAGGGATGGGAAGCATCAAAGTAATACCTACTGGCGTTTCATCATTTTGCTCTCTGCAAATAGTCGTATGCAACCTGGTGAAATCGACTCCCTTGTTTTTATAAACTTTTCATTCCCGCAGTTTTGATGTTGAGGGATATGTAACGGGGTTCGGCCATCCCGACTGGGATAAGACTCATGAAGCAGCTGCTCGAACATCAACAGTCGTATCCACGCTTGTTGAAGGAGGTGCTGCTTGTGTTGGGAAAACTGTTGTTGACGAAATGGCCTTTGGGTATGAACGCTTTCAATTGTTTGACTGTTACCATTTAAATATGTCCTGTTTGAACATGATCTCCTCATGTTCAAAGGGACTCATACATATAGTTTTCACTACTAGACATTGAGCAAAAGACTCGTTTTTTTTTCCCTGAATATCTTTTTGCCAACTTAATTGCCTTGCCTCATGCCTAATGTTTCCCAGTATAAGTGGAGAAAATAAGCATTACGGTACACCTACAAATCCTGCAGCGACTGCACGGGTACCCGGAGGATCCTCCAGTGGAGCTGCTGTGGCTGTCGCTGCTAATCTTGTCGACTTCTCTTTAGGTAAGGATATAATGATTCTTATTGATGGCTTGCATCCACCTTTCCCCGACTGTCTTCCACAGGGGCATCAGTTCTTTTTATGCCTGATGTCATTCACTCATTTGACTTTTGATCTGGGAATTGGTTTAGTAGTGAAATGTAGGAGTGATCAGCAAAAACCATTCAGGAATTACAAGTTTGAATCTGTTCAAGATGGCATGCATGCTTATGCTGTAAATAACGTTTTGCTGAAAAGTTAATGTGGAAAATGCAAATATTTATGCTTGTTGGATAAGTTGCATCAAATGCTTGTCCGTCATTGCAGGTATTGATACTATCGGTGGTGTGAGAGTGCCAGCAGGATATTGTGGCATCATAGGCTTCAGATCATCACATGGCACTATTTCGAACACGGGAGTTCTACCAGTGTCGACAAGTTTGGACACAGTGGGTATGTGTGTCCTTGTGTTGATAATTGTAACTTACGTGTATACCTACATCTGATGTCCATGGTAGCTGCATATATGACTTTTTTTTACGGAGAACTCATACATGACTCTGCCCTTGGGAACCAAGGAGTGGGAATGCCTTGTTCTTTTCAATGAATCGCCCTACCTAAGAGATATGCCGGAGTGTCTGTGAGCGAGCAACATCTGTTGATTATATTCTATTGTAAAGCAATCTGTGACCAGCAAGAAAGCTGTACTGTAACATTTACCTTTTCTGTACACCTGAATTGAAAAATGCCAAAGTGATTTGCTTTCCCCAGAGCATTGTCATGTACAAACATTCTTGATTGTAAAAGTAATGCGATCATGAAACGTTCTATTTCTCTCTACATTTTTTCAAATTCATTGACTCATTCTTGGCGCTAATGTGAAATTGCTGTTGCAGGATGGTTTGCAAAAGATCCTTCTATTCTGCGCCGAGTTGGCCATGTGCTGCTGCAAGTACCATTCGCAGTTCAACGTAACCCAAGACAGATGATAATAGCTGACGACTGTTTTCAGTTAATAAAAATTTCGGTAGACAGGGTTGTTCAGGTGGTCGTTAAAGCAACGGAGAAGCTGTATGGAAGTGAGCCCGCTGGAAGAATTGTTTAAGTTTCTATTGATTCATTTAGTTTTTCCTTTTTCCCCACCAATTTAAATGAAGTTTATGCTTTTTAGGGCAACTTCTGAAGCATGAAAATCTGGAGTCATATTTCAATTCTAAAGTTCCAAGCTTGAAAGCATTTCCTGCCAAGAAAACTAATGGGGAATTGAAAAAATTTTCAATCAGAGATCTTGCAGAAGTTGCAATGTTTGTTCAAAGGTAAGTTTGGTTCAACAGGTTCTGGATTCATATTGTGTTTGAGTTGAATTGCTTTTTGGCATCTGTGAGGCCAAGTTGTCCTTACAATGCAAATGTATAAAATGTTATTAGTTTAAGTACCTAAACTTAGTGGGCCCTTTTGTGTGACACAGGCATGAGTTCATTACCAACCATGAAGAATGGATCCATTCTGCAAATCCTATTCTGGATGCTGTCATCGCAAAGCAGTTACGTAACATGCCACAGACAGCTGAAGTGGACATTGAAAATTGCAGATTAATTAGGAATGAATTGCGATCAGCCGTCAACTCGCTGTTGAAGGTGAGGTGTTTACATGCTTGAAACATGAAGAATTAAATGCATGGAAGTCGCGTAACTGTCGTTGCTTTTATTTTATGGTAGATGACTCAGCCTGCCAGTTTGGATTATGAACTGTCATATTAAATAGAGCGACTGTCTTTGTGCTGCATGTTGCTTCCGTTTACTTCATGTTCATCGGCCTGTCATTCAGATACAAGCATAAATAAGTTTAATTCTCTGGTTACCTGCTATATAAATTTCTGGACATTTTTTGTGATGATTTATTTGGTGAAAATGATAGGGGATTTAAAATGTACATAAAAATTACTTGTCCTGTCTCGTATAATCCTTTCCTTTCTTTTCCCCTCCATCCAACATGATTATGCTTTTAGAATCCTTTTCGTTCCTTCCTGGTCCCTCCTACGAAACTATGTCTAAATGTTTAGCAAAGTGGATTTATGAGAGAAGTTTAGCACATTGTGAATTAAGTACTGAATTGTTTAGGTATTGCCTTCAAATTTGAATGCTGCCATATGTAGAAATTACATTTCATCACTTATTTCTAATCTAGAAAATAGCACCTTTAGATTTCTGCATACTTAAATTGATATATAGAGGCCGTTAAATGCCGAATTTTGCTCTGGTAAAGAAGAGCTTTTTACCTATTAAGCTGCCTCTTGTTAATAGGACACAATTTAATTCATCTTTTTTTTTTGGTCGAAAATTCATCTTTCTTTATAGCTATCTAAAGTTCTAACTTTTCTCTGAATAAGTGGAGGATCCTTTTTTGTCCATAGATGTGTAAGATATTTAATTGGACTGATTCTCAAGTACTTGAAGTGCACATTCAAATGCATGAATCTCCAACATTGGGGTTTGTGTGGAGTCAAACTAAATGGATACAGGTTTACTTGTGCCGTACAAAAAAGCTGCTTCCTTCACATGCATCAGTTATTTATTAAAAAAATGGGCATACTTAATTTATAGCATGCTTTGTCTTATACCTTGCGATTTTTAATTCCCATCCATTTCCTATTGGGCTATTGAGAAACTTACTAGGCTATTGGGCTTCACAGAGCATATATGAGCTTGTCTTTTAGCAATAGCAGTTTTGTTGTATTTGTTTGCTTTAATTATTTTCTTTTGTTATTTCTTTTTTATTGTGAAGGATGATGGAATTCTGGTTATTCCTACCGTTGCTGACCCACCTCCAAAACTTGGGGCGAAAGAGCTGCAATCAGAAGAGTACCAGAGCCGCGCTTTTAGCTTGTTGAGTATTGCCAGTGTATCTGGCTGTTGTCAGGTTCTCTCTCTCTCTCTCTCTCATGGGCTCAGCTGAGGACCACACTATTTGATGCACAATGTCTGACCCTAAAGAATGTTATGCAGCAAGTTATTTCTATATTTAGTTGGCTTCTATTGGAAAGATTGCTTTGATATAGTTATAGACTATTTTACTATGCTTAAACCTTATCTCCATTGCTTTTCTTGCTCAGGTCTCAGTACCCGTGGGATTTCATGACAAGTGTCCTGTCTCTGTGTCTCTCATAGCAAGGAATGGGGGAGATCGATTTTTATTGGACACAGTTAATGCCATGTATGCAACCTTGCAAGAGCAGGCTGACATAGCCAGCAAGTCAAAACTGACAAAAAAAGCTGTCACACAGGAAAACTCAGCTGAAATTGCAAAAGAGAAGGTCAGTTCTAGTTTTCTTTTTTGTCTTTGTTACAAGCTTTGAATGGATTGTGAGAAATGCAAGAGTGAGATTGTCTCAAATCATGAGTAAAAAAGATACTCTTGAATCAATGTTTCTTCCTGCTAAGGGTAGAGGCAAGGAAAAAGGAAAAGGAACAGTGAAGATGTCAACCCAAATAGTTTTGTATATGACTTCTGGTTATGTAATTGAGTACCTTTGAAGCGAATCTTCTTGTGCAATTTTTCTCTCTTCTTGGGATAGTTAGAACAATTGAGTACTGAATATTTTGGGTGATGATTTAATATGTGTGAAAAACATATTGGTTTATATGTTTGCTTAATATTAACTTTGCATTTGTTTGATTCTGATAGAGAAAGATGACTAAAGACTCTACTCTGATGTGAATCTTTGTGCCTTGTGTTTCTCATTTTGAATCTGACCATCTTTTGCGTCCTCTCTAGGGAAACCAAGCTTTTAAAGAAAAACAGTGGCAGAAGGCAATCAGTTTTTATACGGAAGCTATCAAGCTAAGTGGCAATAATGCAACATATTACAGTAACAGGGCAGCAGCATATCTAGAACTCGGAAGGTACCATGATGGTTGATGTTAGAGCTTCTACATATATATCATGTCTTAGGATACTAATGTTTTAGTGATACTTTTAATTCTCTGCTTTTCAGTTTTCTTCAAGCTGAGACAGATTCTGCAAAAGCCATCAGTCTTGACAAAAAGGTAACCTTCTTCTTGAGAACAGTCAGCTTAAGGCTCTGTGATAACGTCTTAGGCCCTGCTTTTCGTGTGTCTGTTAGAATGATTAGAGATGCATTTTTCCTAAGATGTAGTTGCGGAGTATGCAAGATGAAATGAATCAATCAAAACACTGATATGCTATTAATCCAGGGGTTTTATCTAAGGGGTTAGTGAGTTTCTTTAAATGGCATCTTAGAGAAAACTTTGTCCCCTTCCTTTTACCTGGCATAGGAAATTCCATCAGAAAGGAAACAAAATTAAGTCATTTGTGTTGTTTATCTTCCAAGGATGGTTCCTGCTAGGTGGTTTTGATGCAAGTTTGTCCTTTATATTGGTCATCCAGCTTGGTCCCTTTATTATAGTGCTGGGAGTCTAGATCTTCCAACAGCCACAGCAGGATAAAGGATGGTCTACTTTCAAAATGATGTGGATCAACTTGCATATTAGTCTCTGGTGACGTATATAATTGAAAGTAGAAATTGTTATTGTTATTTTGCACCAACACATCATTTTTGCAGGCAGTAAGGCTTCTAGCGTATGGGGATCCTGGAGTCTTATTTCATGTATAAATGTGGCTATGGACAAATTATATTGTCCCTGAGACTTACTCTTATTTCTTTCCCTTCCTGGGTGTGTGAATGCATGTGTAGAGCTTACTAACATGAACAAGACTTTTCTGGTTGCATGAGTCTTATAAACTGTCCCTGAGTTTTGGGTTATTTCTGAAACTTCCAGAATGTAAAGGCCTACTTACGACGAGGCACAGCAAGAGAGATGCTTGGCTACTACAAGGAAGCTATTGAAGGTGAGCAACTGGATTTCATGATGTTCAATTTGTAATATTGCTGATTTGATCTATATGCTCCGTAATGTTTGCTAGCCATGATCTACAGATTTAGTTAAAACAACCGAGGAAAGACAGGCTGCTATTTGGACTGACGTGTTAGTCTAAATAACTTCGGTCAATCTAAAAGGCTAAAGTTAAGCTTAAAATAACACTTATTTCATGGGAATGTTGGATTGTAGATCTTATAGGAATATAACATGTGATTGATTGGGTAATTTTGTTAATTGGAATAATTAATTTCTTAATTTTGCAGCAAAAAGAAAAGAATAAGCCACTTTTTAACACAATTGTTGGTTCTTGCCAAGTTGTTTAAATAGTCCTCTGATAGGATCATGAGAATAACTGAATATTGATTTGCTCTAGTCAAATGCTCAATACCATTTGAGTAACAAGGGTTCACTATGGAGCGTATTGCTAGCTACTTTTTGATGTTGTGGTGCTTCTCGGTTGTCTATCTCAGGTCTTGATGGCTAAAGAATTTTTCCTCTTTGCTTTCTGCAGACTTCAACTATGCACTGGTTCTTGAACCAACAAACAAAAGAGCATCACTTTCTGCTGAGCGATTGAGGAAGTTGTTTCTGTAGTCGTAAACTGGTCCTGCCAAGTTTCTGGGATTTTTTAGTGCGAGGTTCTCATCTTGCATCCTGCACCGGTTCCATTTTGCATCGACGAATCCAATTGGCCGATACAGCCGTTCCCATGCAGGGTTCAGCGGTTAATCTTGAATATGTCGACATTCTCTTCAGCGTGCTAGGTGGGAAAGATGAGAACCATTTTTTCACCCTGATGGTAGAGTTGAGGTCAAAGGAGGATATACGTTCTTGAGTTCTTGTTCAGCAGGTCTTGTTCTTGTTGAGCCAATTTGTATGTATGGTCCAATTTTGTATTGGTTGATATACTACATTTGATTGGTGATTCGAGCTATGAGCCAAGATCTTTGTTTGCTCAACTCATTAATTCTTACTTCCCAGAAGTATATCGAACAGCTTTCTCTCGTTTTGTTAATTGACTTCATGTCTTCTGTCTTCACTGCGTCTTTGTTGATTACCCCCTACTGTATTTCGGTGCTGGCGTATCCTTGGCACCGAATAAGACACCTCTCCTTTCATTTGTGATTTGATCATTGTATTTTGACCATCATGGTCATGTAGTCCCCAGTCTGCTCAGAAGTCTAACCAGACGGATGCCTCCACGTTTGACACGCACCTCTTTAAGATCTTCACAAGCAGCTGTTCATTTCTTCTTCTGATTGATGCATCGTCTAGTGTTTAGAAGAGATTTCACATGTTTTAAAGGTGGATTTTCTTCTAACTCCACCGCATCTAATCTCATAAACCCCAGTCACGAGTTTATTTGCTCTAAGGAATATGTTGCGGAATACCTACGCATTGTGGGGCTGATCCTAAAATAAGAATCTCAGAAGGAGAATATGTTGTTCGCATTCCTATGGTTAGAAAGTGACTGAAGCATATGATTTGTCCCAGCATTAAGTCTCTCTTCTCAAGGAAACATCGGCCTTCCAATGTTGACGATCATCCTAAAAAATAAACATCTCATTAAAAAGCTTTTGACACCGCAAGATTTTCATCTAAGGGCGCGAACTGTTTCCTTCTCTACACGTGACATGGTGACTCTGCGTTTTCCCCTAAATTACCGCAAAACAGGCGTAGGCCATACAGAAGTGAGTGACGTTTGGCTGGATTCATCTGGATTGGGAAATATTAAGTGATCCTCCACATTGGAAATGGATACCGGGTTAACTTGGTAAGGGAACAAAACGAAAAGAGCATACAAAAATCTTCAACTCACCATAGAAGCAACTCATCCTGTCCATTGCCATGTTATAAGCCAAGCATGAGTCATCTGAGGATCTTTGAGTATGTTCGTCGTCACTCACAATCTAAGAGCTCCTCTAGTTGTTCATCAGTCCACTGCAGGAGTGAATTTCTTGAACTAAGTTGCTGCTGCTGCTTCCTCATTCCATCTACACTAACGCCATCTTTATCATCAGAAACTTCCGCAATGCCCAACCTGTTGTAGTTGCACTCGGTGTTTTTTGATGTAGAACAATCCAAAGTCCCACCACACCTAGCTGCCTCAAATTGGCTTGTCTCTTCATGCGTCACCGGTGACAGTTTGTTTACCATAGAAATGTCATGGTTGCTGCTAGTTTGGTCACAGCAAGAGTAAGTTCCTTGTACACCTCCAGACTGTTCATACTGTGGACAATCAACTGTTCTCTCTTTCATATTAGTAGCTTGCTTTAAACTACTCAAGATTCCCTCTATTCTCCCCCTTGACTGGGCTGATGCTTCCTCTTGCGTGCTGGATTTCTTCCAAATTGCTGCCAACCCAAGTCTTAAATCAGTAAAACAATAGACTTATTGAAATGCTTCAAGAACTTATGAGGGAGTTTGCATCTACCAATAGGGCATAGACTGAAGACCTACCCAAACTGGAAGAATGTCTTTCAGCTGGGGGAGAACGATTCTCTTTCGACAGAGGTCCACTGTCCTTAGTGATAACCTGTGGGATCTTTTTTTAGTTTTTAAGAAATTGCAGAATCAATTTCACAAGGTCTTTGGAAGTTGTTAATTCAGACTGAAAGTTTATTGTCAGTAATAAGATAGCCAAGATCCAGCAAGCTCTCTCCCAAGTGGTCCACAATCTACCACATGAACTGGGAGTGGCAATAACCAGGGGATATCTTGATTCATGACATATGACAAAATCATGTTAACAAAATGCTCATTATGCCACAAAGATTCTAGACACATGCTGAGTTAGCATACCTTTATGATGTTGTTCAAAGTTATGTTGAGATAGCACGTGCAGCGTGAAGGTGAAAACACTGCAACCTGAAACAAAGCACTTCAATGAGATCCTTAGCAAAAAAATCAGAAACATTAAAATTAAAGAAACTTGAGAAGCAAAAAGTGCCATCTAACTAGCATACATTAAAGCATGCAATAAGTGAATATCATGCAATCAAGAAAATAAAACAAGATAAAGAGTAACATCAGTTTAAATTTTTCGCTTATGTGATTATTAGAACCTTCTTAAGAATCAAAACTGCACCAACAGATATCTCCTTTGCAAAACCCTTCTCTCTAAGAACTTTATGATGAATAGTAGCACCAAGTGTCCCTGTTGGATCCTGAAATTTTCAACACCACATTCATAAGTCCCAATATGCTGAAAAGCACATCAATTTAAATAGTATGAACTGGGTATACCTTAAGCGTCACTGTCATATCACCAAGGCCATTTGGAGTGCAAGATTTGACAATTGCAACGACCTACTCACATCCAAACAACAACAATCAGACAAATGATAATCCCAACTTTTGGCCAAATGACACTTAATGCAGCTGTCTGCAAATCTCCTCTTCACAATATATGAAACGAATTGCAGTAGTCTGTTCGGAATTTCTCATTTTCACTTTTCTCCAGAAATCAAAAGATAGTCAAATAAAGAATCTGAAGACCTGTGACGCTTTATCAGGAACAGCTCCTCTCTTAATGGAGCACAAAGGCGTCCCGATGACACCATCACCATCCACCAACCCTAACAATGGAATCAACCAGCGAGAAAGCATTACAAATTCGCCATCCAGCCACTGGAAAACATAAACGAAACACAACAAAATCGCCGAGTCACAATCTCGAAACGGTCAGTCAGAACCCCCCTAGACTCGATACCATAACCTCCATACCTTGTCGCCGCACGAATTCCACCGCACGAACCCATGGATCGAGCGTGAAATCGCCCTCGTCCTCATCCCCATTCTCCAGAGCCCTCCTTATATACTCCTGCGTAGGAATCGCTGTCGCATCCTCCTCCTCCTCGCCTCCACCTCTCGAAAAACCCTCCTCAGACCTCCGAGCTCTCCGCTGCATCGCCGCCCGAACTGCTCCTGCCGGTCCCGGTATCCTCCGCTCCCCCTTCGCCTCTTCTCTTGTCGGCGGAGGCTCGAGAGGAGGGAGAGAGACCGAGTTCGGGGATTGACGGCTGGGATGCTGCGACGGGGGTTGGGAGGAGCGACGAGAGCAGGGTAGAAGAACCGATGAGGAAATCGGGGGATCGATTAGGGCTTGATGGCGCTTGGGAGGGCGACGAAAGCTGGAGAGGTCTGGGTCGTCGACGTCAAGCGCTTCCCATGGCTCCTCCATCGATCACCGCCCGTCGAGCTCCGATGACACGACGCTGTTCTCATCGTCAGAGGGGATCGTGCAGAATGCGCGGGAAAGAGAGATCATTTTATATTCTGCCATATTTTCACAGAAGCCCCTAACTTTGCTCATTTTTGTCCATTTTGGCCCCCAACTCTGAAACTTATCCAAAAGATGCACCCAATCTTAAGTTCTCGCATCAATTTCGGGCACTATTGTTAGTTTTTAGCTGAAAGTGAATGATAAAACTAATTATAGGTTATTTTATTATATTTCGATATACTAATTCATAAAGAAAAATAAGGCTATAAAGTTTGAGCAAAGAGAAGAAGAAAGAGAGACATGTAAGTATAATTGTTTGTCTGAATATTTGAAATAATAATATATATGTATATATTTATAGGGGACAAATGCTAAAAAATCCAAAACTATATTTAATGTGATATATATTCTAAAACTTACATCATGAAAAATCAAGAATTTGT
This sequence comes from Melaleuca quinquenervia, assembly GCA_030064385.1. Classification (NCBI taxonomy): domain Eukaryota; kingdom Viridiplantae; phylum Streptophyta; class Magnoliopsida; order Myrtales; family Myrtaceae; genus Melaleuca; species Melaleuca quinquenervia. The sequence goes on along the minus strand of CM057728.1, from coordinate 2,833,509 downwards.
TTACTGTGACACAAATATCCCAATCTTTTTTTTTTGTAACAAAAAAATTTCAAATTTATACATGCGTGGCATATATCCTATTTGTTTCAGTTTTGTCCAGAGTATATGCGGGACAATTAATGACACAAAATTTTTTGGATATATTGTTATGTTGGCATAAGTTAAGGATTTTTAATGATACAAAAAAATTTGAAATATTTGCCCCATAAGATGAATAAATTTAGGGTTTTTTATGACCAAGAAAAGTATTTTTTTTTTGTCATACTAACCTTATATTTATTGAATAAAGTGTTGTTTTATTTCTATAGTTTGAAGTAGAGGAAACTCGACAATGTGATTTGACAATATGTTTTAACAAAAGCCAAATATAGTAATCGTCTGCTTTGCGCTTCCTGACTTCCAATCAAACTCTATTTCCACTCAAAAACACACAAGAAAACGTCATCCGATCGTTCCTCTTCTTCTTTTCCATGGATTTCGGTCCTCCTCTCCATCTCTCTCTCTCTCTCTCTGTGGTAAATTTTGGCAGGAGACATACAGCCATTTTCCCCCATCCTTAAGCCTGCTCAATCCACCTCAAGAAAAAGGGTGGGTGGTGTCTTGCTTTCTCCAAGGAGCCCTCAAGTAAAAGCCACCATTGATCGCGCCTTGCAGGTATACAATTCCTTGCTTACCAGAGAAATAATCTTTTTGAAAGAATTACGAATGTCAAGGTACAGAAAAGCTCTAATATGTTCTCAAATCTCCCATTATGTCTTTTGTATCTTGATGGTTTCACTTTCACTCCCACATCAAAAAGACAAATATTTTTTAGTGCCCTTTTGTAGGGAGATTCTTGGGAAGCATGTGAGGAAGGGAAGAGAGGGAGATAGAAAGAGAATGTCGTCGTCCCCAACAACACCACCTTCCTCAGGAACATCTCTCATGGAGTCCTTGCTGGGTCTTCTCAGAATCCGCGTCCGGCGGGGTATTAATCTCGCTGTCCGAGATGTTCGCACCAGCGACCCCTACATCGTCATCAAGATGGGTAAACAGGTTCTGTCATCGTTATTTTTCCCCTTCTCTACTCTTAGTTTCACATTTTGGATTGCATTCCATTGCCATGTCGATTATGTTCGTGTGAATGAGATAGTATCCTTGTTAACATGTCGTAAATTAACATGTCAATAAGTAAATTTGTTCAGCGTAATAGGTTAAGAAAGAGGACAATTCGTATTGGAATGCATGGCCTGAATGCAAAGCAGAATGCTTGTGATTTGCAAATGCATTCACCCTGAATGCGAAGCAGAAGGCTTGTGATTTGGGAATGCATTCATTCTTTTGTTATCGATGCCCTTTACTTATCGGATGGAGGAAAAATGTTTTCATGCAGAAACTGAAAACTCGCGTGATCAAGAAGGATGTTAATCCAGAGTGGAATGAAGATCTTACTCTCTCAGTTTCAGATCCTGATACTCCTATCAAACTGGTAAGACTCATGGCTAGTGGCTCCAACGACCGGTTTTCTCAATACTTCCAGTGATATTGTGTGATCTGAAGTTGAAAGACTCTTGCCAAAGGTTTTTATAAACCTGTATATGTTGCCTTTTGTTGATTTATTGTTTAAAAGACATGAACGCGTGGTTGTTTAAACTTTTGATTACAAATGTAATGTGGCTGGGAACTGATAGAGTAGTCAATTTGCCTTTTCCTTTTCAGATACGTAGCTATTTCACATGAGACTCCACGTGGTCCGGTTTTTGACACGATATAAGGACACTTGCTAACAGCTATGGACAAACTCATCTGCATTTTTTTCTTATTTGAATACTCCAGGGGCATGAGGATAGAAGCCTGGCCATTTGCATCTTTTTAGGCATACTTCTCCATTTTGTGATATAATGTTGACGAGAGTAAACACACATGATGACAGAATGTGTATTAATTTTCACTAGATGATCAATTTGGTTTAGAACCAATTTGTTCCAACAAATGAAGCATGCAACCTTAAGAAACATGTTGATGCCACTAAAAGAACCTCATCGGCCAGCTTAACTGTTGATACATCCTTTCGTCCTTCTTTTTCGAAGTCTGCAAATCTGTGCATTTGCTGTGCTCTTCTTATGAATGTTGTAATGATGAATAGGTGCTAGAGAGGCTTGCATGAAATGCCCTGAGAATAATACCTCGTGGGTCAAAAATCTTGTAATGTTACCACAAATTTGCGACCGCCCTGACCCCCATTGCAGTTCTTAAAGATCCTTACTTTTTTCCTCGATATGGAAGTTGACGGTAGTCAAACAACAGGGGTCAATGCGTTAAGCTGCATAAAAGTGGTCTGCATGACACATTGGAGTCAATAATGGTTGTGGCCTAATCCATCTCACATTTTTTGCTTGATTTTTTAGACGGTTTATGATCACGACACATTCAGCAAGGATGACAAAATGGGGAATGCAGAGTTTGGCATTAAAGCATTCATAGATGCCCTGAGGATGGACTTGCAAGGTCTCCCAAGCGGCACGATAATATCCAGAGTACAGCCATGTAGGAAGAACTGCCTCTCCGAAGAGAGCTGCATCATATGGAGCGAAGGGAGGATCGTCCAGGAAATGTGTCTAAGGCTTAAAAATGTCGAATGCGGAGAGGTGGAAATCCAGTTGCAGTGGATTGACCTTCCCGGTGCCAAGGGTCTATAGAGAGATTTTTAAGGGACATACTATTTTGAGGTAAGATTCAAGCATTTGGCCGCTAGGCGTCCTACGATGGATTGTTTTGAGGAACTCATAGAAAGGCCGAAAAAGGGCAGCCTTGTATGTACTTGAATTTGTTACCTGTATCTGGATAATAGCAGGTACGAGAATCACGTATCAGAAAATAGCAACATGAGAATTTGAGCACCTTTTGCTTCTCCGGCCGTATAGCGTCATCCATCTTTCCATCATTTGCTGTACAAGAAAGGGTTGCCATTAGGTTCTGCTTTTCTGTCTTATCCAAGGGACAAGCTTTGAACATTAATGGCTAGGTTAACACCCATTTCCTTTTACTGGTTTGAACAATTAACTGTCGGGGCCACACTTGGCAATCCCAGTCCCGACATGAACTAGATTGATGTTTCATGCGACTCCCTGTTAGCATTGTTTGTGCTCTTGCGGCATGCCATCTAGTCTTGTGATCACATATCAGACATTGAATCTCAGGTGCTGATCAATGACTCAACTGTGTCCCTCTCCACCGTCACAAATTCACAATTCTCGCTTCTATATCTGTCATCAAGAACTCTCTGTCTCTCACTCCCTCAATTCATCGCTCTCATGAGAACTCCAAACAGTCGAATTTGCCGCCCAAAACCACCCCCTAAAGTCGCCGCGGTTTACATGACTCGTTATTTTTAAAGCTAATGCGCCTAAACTGGCCAATGGAGAAGTCCCTGAAAATCGGCTTAGCTTTTGGACAAAGGGAAAAAAGGGGCAACTCTATTCATGCCTTGTCCTCTTAGCTTTACCATTAAGAAACTCTTACCTCTCGACAGAAGCACGTGTGCATGGCCCGAATGAAGAAAGCAATAGCAGGTTGTGAAGAACATAATATTAGCTATTCTCAGCCCACATCGTCCTCGTGCTTGGACAACAAAAGGCCCTTTTCCCTAACTAACGTAGGGTTGCTTCCATGAATTCTCGTATCACACTAGGCCTTTATCTATACTAGCTTTCGTGGGCGATTATTTATGAGTACTTTTGTTTGAAATGGCCTTCTTTAGATCGATTTTACATCTAGAACTACTTGTATACTTTGGATTGTGGAAGTAGTAAACATCCACGCAATCGTTCGTTGTAGTATGGATGGGAAATTCAAGTGGCAGAGACATGCAACTTTGGAATGTGGGAGTGGAAGTAGTAGATTAGTGGTGATTAGAGTACCCGCTTGAAGCGAAATAATTTGTGGAGGGAACGGCTATATCTGCATTATTGAGCCAAAGTGCCCTTTGTGTCACGGATTATTTTCCAAAATTACCGGCGCACTAAAAAGTTAGGACTATCGTCTTTCTTCATCAGGCAACCACTCAATTCACGCATCTTTAATAATGACCTATAGCACATCCACTCAATTAGGTAAATACTAGATTTCTTACAATTTAAAAAAAAAATCCTTTCTCTTCTTGGTTGATTAACCCGCATATCATGCACCAGATTAAAAAAAACCGATTTTTTTCAAAAAAAGGGAAAACAATTCAAATGCTTATTCTATTTAATGAATATCTTTCCTATTTTAGTGCGCATCTTTACCATGAAACTCATGATAGTATGTGGGCATTTTGGCTTTATTATAGGGTCGTTATAGTAATTTAGGGGGTGAACATTAACCGGCCAAAAAATATGTTCTAATTTGCTGGGAATATCTCTGTTTGTACCGTTGGGTGAATGCGTATATTCCAAATACTCAAATCTTATTTGAAAATCAAGAATTTGATTGGGGAATGTGCCTACCCTCTCTTTTCATAAACAGAAGGGCCTCAAGCAACATGCCAAAGAGAAACCTTTATAGGAATCCCAAGCCATGGAACTCACAAAAAGATTGGGGTTTGGTGTGGTTTGGCAAAAGAGATAAGGTAAACAAAGAACTAGGAACCCTAAAAATAATTTGAAACTAAAACCAAGTTCGCAGCCCCTTCATGCTCTTCGAAGTGCACAAAACCCCCTCTTGCAAACCGTGCAAGTAAACAAGAAGAGAGGGGGGGTTATGGTGTCTACTGTCTAGGGTTTTGAATTCCAAGAGGGTTTGTGAACCTGACACGCCAATCTTTGTCTCCTTTCGCCTTCATTCCTCGCCACCCTATATCATGAACTTTAATGCACGCTTTCTTGCGATTTTTATGACTTCTAGGAATATATTTATGCTTACATGCTATGTAGTTTCCCGTCTTCCAAGATCTGAGCCAATCATTTCTCGCCATGTCAGCTGTTTTCCTTTCAATATTTCAGAAAGCGTGCGTGCCCTACTTTTTAGGCTCGCTAGGGTAGACGGAAGGAACTTTCGTTTCGTCCCCCCCCCCCCCCCCCCCTCCACTTCCCTAGGTTTGGTCACGAGAGAGAAGGAAAATACTTGGATATCTGAGAAATTCAATGGCTTTTATGTGATTTCGATGAGTTGACAGTTTGTGTTTTGAGTACCTAAAAGGAGGAAAAAATCCAGAATTCCCCATTGTTACAATCGAATATTATACATGAAAGCATGCCTTATATGTACGAACCCATTTGTATATATCTCATTACTTGTAAACCTATGATCATGCACCGATCTCTGTTGTCGGAATTTACAATGTCTTGGTCGCACATCATATTCGTGTACATTAGAAAAGAAAATTCGCGTGCACGAATAGTAAATCCTCATGAATAACTTTAATGATGAATGACATTATCAGCACAAATGGACATCATTCCAAGGCCTTTAGTTCTTCTCAGGCCATGCTTTGCTCGATCCTATGGCATAAGAGACAATCCTAAGATATTGATTATCGTCGTGAATCATGACGAGACAGAGCTTAAAAAAGTCGAATCATTGTTTAGTCCGATTTCATCGACAAAAGGCATGATTTTCGTGTGTTTAGGGTTGGGCAAAGGCGATTATCTTTTGCCCACCATGGCGGGCGCGAGGGAGAAAGGAGTCAGCATATACTGCGGAGTGAAAGCAGGGCTTTAGCCAAAAAGCAAAGAAAATTGTTTCGATCTCTCTTTTTTTCGTGGGACAAATAAACATTATCAATCGAGAATATTTGCTCTGTCTGATGTTGATTAAGACCCCTTAATTAGGCCCCTAAACAAGCTAAGGCAGGCTCAATTATTCACGAGAGAGAGAGAGAGAGAGAGAGAGAGAGAGAGAGAGAGAGAGAGAGAGAGCTAGTGCTCCGTACCACCACCGCTTTACATCCGAACTCAAGATCTAGTGCAAATTGCACTATATGTTATACGGGGTTTAAATATAGCATAATGAGCCTTTACTCAGCACCACAAAGAAAGATTAAGAATCACCCGAGATCAGATTTTAGGGTCTAATTCTAAAATAATCGCTGGCGGGACTAATGTCTAGTTTTGTATTGCCATTGTTGTAAATGGGTGGGGTTCAAGAAACTGAGATCTTGATTAAAGAATTCGAATTGGGTTTGTGGAATTGAAAGCCACGAGCGGGGAGGTGGGGTTTTCTTGAAGGCTTGGAGGTCAGCCATTGACATCATTCGCCTAGGCTTGAAGGCGAACGAGGGACAATAGGGCCTTTTAGGCAAAATGTTCCCTAATGGAGGCAATTAGTCCACTATTAAGGCCGCTGATCATGTCTCTCTCAGCTCCTCCTCATAGTTTGGTCGAAGTCCACCGCGCGCACCATAGGCCTACCTTGACAGAGATGTTAGATCATATGAAGGTAACATGACGTGCAGGAGGCATTCAGACCATTGAATCCGATGACTCTAAAATCCGAGAATTACGTAATGAGATGACACATATGCTTGATCAATGTCGCCAATTCATGACTCTTTTATGTCATTTTGACCGGCTCTGCAATCGTCTTGTCTTTCTTTCTTTCTTTTTTTTCTCGCACTCCAATCGGACAATTGAGGACACGCCAAGTGCCCAAAAGCAAATGAAGTTTCGTGAGGTTAACGAGACATGTCGAACGGTCCATACTCTTACTTCTTTTAATTCTGCGAGGGCTATAAATGTACTCGTCACCATTATTTTCAGTCGGAAAGGTGTGCTTTTACTGCACTTTTCTGGCTCCAGTTCAAAGATGCGTCCTTGCATTCCAAAAGCACTATGACTGGGCGATGAACACTCACATGAAATTACAGAGATTCACGAGTCTCACACGAGTAAAGTAATACTTAAGATATGCAAGAGAGAAGGGCAGTTTCCTCTAGAGAAGGCAGAACTTCATGTTTGGCCATGCATGGCGTGTCTGCATATATGTCGCAATTATATGATTATTTGACCGATTGTGGCGACAAATCTACCGAAGCCGTGTTAAAAAGAGCAAATTTCCTCTCAAGGAGCGATAGTTTTGGCTAGAGAAAAGCAATGAACTGAGGCGTTCACCGTTTGGAAAAGAAAAAAACTGCAGAACAGAAAAGGAAATGGTCCCTTTCTGTACTTTTATGCATGGTGAGTGAATCCAGCCACAATATTCTCTTCTCGACCAAATCTCTTTTTTCCAAGCTTTTTGCTGCCAATTGGTCCATTAACAGCAAAAGGTGGAATTTTTTTTTTCCGAAAAGAAAGGTACAAAGATTAATGTTATCTAATTTCTTTTGGTTAAGAACAATTTATGAGGATGGGAGGCAACCCCATGTCAAGATTAGGGCATACCATAGGCGTAGATGGTCTTATAATGAACTTAGAGATTGCGTATCAAAAGAAATTAATAAGGCGAAAACCTTACCAACTGAGCCAACCCACTTTGGTTAACTCTTAAGATTGATCGAAAAAGTTGATATATCGAGTTGTCCGCACATCATAAGTGGACGTTTAGAATGACAAATTAACTTAGTATCCAATGCGAATTTATCAGTTTACCGGATGGCATCAAGTAGATGCAAATTGAAATTGAAAATCAATCTCATATTCCTTATTTTTTTTCTTTAAAAAATCCTTTTTTACCTCGAATCCAAACAAGGCTCAAAACAAATAGGGAAAATAAAAACAAAAACGGTAAAATTTAATAAATAAGCAAACTCTGGAGCATGCTTTGGGGACTGCAAGTGCAAGCTTGCTTTGCAACTCTCAAAGCTTTATAGAATAGTGCAACCGAAAAAAATAAGGGCAAAGAAAAAGAAATAAAGAGAGAGAGAGAGAGAGAGAGAGAGAGAGAGAGAGAGAGAGAGGCTCTGCACTCTTCTCTGCCTTATTACTCCCAAAGCTCACGAACCAAAACACATGCTCTCTCCCACTTTTCAAGTCACTCCTCATCATCACTACCACCACCAGCGTCTCCTCCTCCTCCTCCTCCTCCTCCTCCTCCTTCCTCTTCAGCTCTTCTTTTGCAAACTCATTTTGCAGACCTCTCCATTGATCTCTCAGTCAATCTCAGGGTGCTAGCTGAGCAGCAGATATGATCACGCCAACCGACTTTTACCACGTGATGACCGCCATGGTTCCACTCTACGTGGCCATGATCTTGGCCTATGGCTCGGTCAAGTGGTGGAAGATCTTCACACCGGACCAGTGCTCCGGGATCAACCGGTTCGTGGCCTTGTTCGCTGTCCCTCTCCTCTCCTTCCACTTCATCTCCACTAACGACCCTTACACCATGAACTTAAAGTTCATAGCAGCTGACACGCTGCAAAAAATCATCGTCTTGGTGGTCCTCTTCGTCTGGGCTAAGGTGAGCAAGAGAGGCTCATTGGAGTGGACTATTACGCTGTTCTCTCTGTCGACTCTGCCCAACACGCTGGTCATGGGCATTCCTTTGCTCAAGGGCATGTATGGGGACTTCTCGGGGAGCCTCATGGTCCAGATTGTGGTGCTGCAGTGCATCATCTGGTACACTCTGATGCTCTTCATGTTCGAGTACCGAGGTGCAAGGATGCTCATCTCCGAGCAGTTCCCAGACACAGCAGGGTCGATAGTATCGATCCATGTCGACTCCGACATCATGTCGTTGGATGGAAGACAGCCCTTGGAGACAGAGACCGAGGTCAAGGAAGACGGAAAGCTCCATGTGACAGTGAGGAGGTCCAACGCTTCAAGGTCAGACATCTGCTCAAGGAGGTCACAAGGCCTGTCTTGGACCACCCCTAGGCCATCCAACCTGACCAATGCAGAGATTTACTCGCTCCAGTCCTCGAGGAACCCCACCCCAAGAGGGTCCAGCTTCAACCACACCGACTTCTATTCCATGATGGCCGGCCAACGGAGCTCCAACTTTGGCTCGACCGACGTCTATGGGCTCTCGGCATCGCGTGGCCCCACGCCGAGGCCGTCAAATTACGAGGAAGAAGGTGGGAACAAGCCGAGGTTCCACCATCATGGCCAAGGTGGCGGTGCTCACTACCCAGCCCCAAACCCAGGAATGTTCTCGCCAAAAAGCGGCGGCCCTAATAATGTGAAGAAGCCTAATGGCCAGGCTCAAAAGGGTGAAGATGGTGGGAAGGATTTGCACATGTTTGTCTGGAGCTCGAGTGCTTCTCCAGTTTCAGATGTGTTTGGAAATAACAACCATGATCAGTTTGGAGCTAATGAACCAAAGGATGTAAGGGTGGCTGTTTCTCCTAGTAAAGGTAAATGAAAGTTTCATTACCTATGTTTAAAGACTTTATTCTTTCTTTCGGTGCATATTGACAAACAGTTGTTTTGTCTTTGTGAACTATGTAGTGGAGAATCACAGAGAGAATCAAGAAGACTACTTGGAGAGGAACGAGTTCAGCTTCGCCAACAGAGAGAACATGACCCACGAGGCTGAGAAGGTGGATGATGGGAAGCCCAAGGCAATGCCTCCAAGCAGTGTAATGACCAGGCTCATCTTGATCATGGTGTGGAGGAAGCTCATAAGGAACCCCAACACATACTCAAGCTTGATTGGCCTCACCTGGTCCTTGGTCTCATTTAGGTCATTTCATTTTCTCTCTTCTTCACTTCAATAACACATTTCTTTTTCTGTTTCCTTTCGGGGTATTCTGTTGCTTGCTGTTTTTTTTTTTTGAGTTATAAATTCTATGGCCTGCATTTAATGGGGTTTCATTTACTTTCAGGTGGAATGTGGTGATGCCTGCAATTATAGCAAAGTCCATCTCAATACTGTCAGATGCGGGACTTGGCATGGCCATGTTCAGTCTTGGTCAGTATATTTACATATATAACACCATTCTTAGTACTTGTACTTGATCCTTTAACGGCTTTCTTTTCTCTTCTTTTTAGTGTACTGTGTTAGCATTACCTCATTATTAATTATTTGAAGAAAGCAAAAACAAGTGTGCACACTGAGATCATTGACCAAATGCTGCTGGTTTCTTTACTCACTAGACGCACACTCAGCACAAGACACATTGTACTTTACTGTAGCCAAGTTTAGATCTTGCTTAGGAGGACAATCCTTCTAAAACCAAGTGAGTTTAAAAGAATTCTTGAACTCGAGTTGATGAGGTAGACTTAATTCCAATTTGATGGATTCAGCTCTCTCCTTTCAAGACTGCAATTGATAAACAACGTAATTTATAACCATATTAATTATCTATTTAAGTAAAACATTTATCCGAATGAGAAAATGCCTAATTTCTCTATTAGGGTCAAGGCTGGGCTATAACGATGGTTTTTTCCTGATCCATCATGGATTAACAAAATTCAAATCGAGATTGACTATGGGACTAGGCTTATACTCACCTTAAGTGGCATCATGTATGCAAAAATACTAAAAGTGGGTGTGTGATGAATAGAAAGGTAGGGTGATGCTTACATATATATATATAAAGATGGTGGAGGTGGTGATGATGAAAGGTGTGAGTGTAGCGTCATCAAGTTCTGATTTTTCTTTCGGTGACCTGATTTAAATCTGTAGGGCTGTTCATGGCATTGCAACCGAGGATAATAGCATGTGGGAATTCTGTAGCAACTTTTGCGATGGCTGTGAGATTCCTCACAGGCCCAGCTGTCATGGCTGCTGCCTCTATCGCTGTTGGCCTCAGAGGAGTCCTCTTGCACGTTGCCATTGTCCAAGTACTCTCTCTCTCTCTCTCTCTCTCTCTCCCTCCCTCCCTCCCTCCCTCCCTCCTCTGCTTCCTTCTGACACTACCAATCCTACTTCACTTGATATAAGCTCCAAAACTGCTGCTTTTTGCTGTTCTTTATTATTGTTTTTGCTTGCTTGTTGAGCTAGCTAACTGGGAAAGCTCCAAAAACTACGTTGCCACCCTAAAAATTGAAGCTTTAGTTGCAGATAAGCTTTTTTAATAGTTTTTGTGCCTTTTCTTGTCTGCCATATTTGGTGTTTTCTCATTCAAGTAGCAGAGCTCGACCCCATTATCTGCAGTTTGCATTTGAGGTTTTCTTGTTGGAGAGGGATTAAACTAATGGTTTTCTGCTACTAGCAAAGTTCTTGCTGGACGTAGGTAATTGACAAGCAAAACCAAACAAAAGGGTATCTTTTCTTTTCTTTTCTTTCCCAAAATTATTATTTGGGAGAAAATAAATAAAGGGTTTTTTCCGGAAATTTAAAAAAGCAACGAGACACTTCTGCCTTGCCAGCCAAAAAAGAGTCACGTCTGTCATAATTATTCCTAGTCCACTAGCAGCTTTTTCAGAATTATAACTGAAAAGGCAAACAACCCCGTCAAAAAAAGAAGAAGAGGAAGAAATCTTGGGCATCAATTAACCTGTTTTTTTAATTACTGTTTTGCAAAAATCATTACAGGCAGCTCTTCCGCAAGGGATTGTCCCCTTCGTCTTCGCCAAGGAGTACAACGTGCACCCAGACATTCTCAGCACAGCGTAAGTGCTCAATAAAAAAATTCATTAGTAATCTATTTTAAGGTTTGATTTTGATTTTACTGTCTTGGCTTATATCTCCAATATCTCAGGGTCATATTCGGGATGTTAATTGCTTTGCCCATAACACTTGTCTACTACGTATTGATGGGCATCTGAAGCGCAGAAGATTGGACATGGTGGGATGGTGACCATCCATGAGAAGTTCAATGTCGTGGCCATGTTGGGCTTATGGAGGATATGGCAAAACTCAGGAGTTAGTGGGCAGAAGGGAGGGCAAAAGGTGGAAGATAGAATGATTAAATGCTGTGTTAAAGAGGGGTTGTATAATCATGATCTTGGTAGTCAAAGGTAGGTTGAAAGAAAAGGTGGGTTGATCTCTTAGATCACTGTAATTTTTCCTTGATTTTCCATTTTGTATGAATTTATGCAGACAAAAAAAAAAGGAAGTAGAAAAGATTAAAAAAAGAGAGAAAATTGAGTCTGAAAAGTGGGCAATGTGATGATGGCGCTCCTGATGTTTTGACACCTGGATAATCACTGCGGGAGCAGTGAGACTTTCCCTCTCTTTTCTCATTCATCGCTTAGTTTGGTTAGTCATCGAGGCTAAAGGAGGATAAGCATGAATGATACCATTTCGAGGGCTTTTTATCCATTGGATTACACTCTATGACCCTTTAATCTATTTTAGACAACTTGAAAAGATTTTCATAACCATGATGATACGAACGAGAACCGCGATAATTGTAACCACAACTCACTTATCTTAAAGCGTTTGGGATAAAGTATATATCGAAAGACTACTTTATTCTCTTGCTTGGAGAGTGAGGCGACGGTCAATAGAGTGAAAATTAAGTGAAAATAATAGCTTAGGATACACACTCGCCAATTACCCTCATCCAAGGTGAACTTGAATAGAAGATGTAAATTTGAAGTAGCATCAATTGGGTTTACCAACAAGGCCAAAGGAGGATAAGGATTAGTGATTTCTTTTTACCTTTTTTCTTTTTAATTACAATATATTGACCCTTTAGGCTGTGGATTTGATCTTTTAGAAAGCATTCTTAATAATGGCAAATATGGACCGGATCAACCTCGACTATGTGGATCTTTGCATCGAGTGCATGGGATAATCCCGAGGCACCCGAGAGAAAGTATGACGAGACTACAATTACTCATTTATCTTTAAAGCAGAAAAGGTATTGATAGAGTGAAAAATAATATATTTGGCTCCACGCTCGGCAATCACCCCAACGAGGTGAAACTTGAATAGTAAAAGAGTAAAAAGGTTAATCTTTCCCTCCTTGTCCCATGGAGTAGCTCACACGTATTATCATTTCAATCATCGAACGGGAAAATCGACATGAAGTGGCAACGTGGGTTCTCACCATTCAAAGAGAAAACGCTTTCCCATCATGTGAAGGCCAAGGGTTCGTCCATTCAAGAGAAGACATCAGCTCATGTGGACATGTTGTCTGTGAGGATTGGAGAAGGTATGGGTCGCCCGATGTCCACACTGAGGTGCCGCCGTGGTAAAGGCATATGCTTTTTAGAATGTCTGTTGATAGTGCAAAGATAGGGAAGGAGGGGGGGTCCCTCCAATTGGAAGATGGAGGGACTCGATTTGATGTGGACATATTTCGAATATGATGGGGGCATTAGCAGTCACCATCCCAAGCTTCTCCTCCTCCTCTTTTCTTTAGGTTGTCCTTTACTCCTTCACAATGTTCCTTATGGTGTTTCTTTCTCGACTCGATTCGCTTATGCTCGGCCCTCCTCTCTCTCTCTCTCTCTCTCTCTCTCTCTCTCTCTCTCTCTCTCTCTCTCTCTCTCTCTCACATTCATATGGACCGAATGGTGGACCGACCCTGTCGTGAGATTGGAATCACTTAGGATCCACCCAATTCAAGAGTTGCTACATTGTGTTATTGGATTTCTCTATGAATTATCACCGCTTGCAAAAAATAAGGTCGGTTCTTTTATTGCTACAAATATGATAAATAATTTTGTTAGAGACTATATGACTTCGATGCCATATTAAGAAGTCTAATCTAAAAGTTTAAATTAATAGGTGAAGGGAGATCGCATGTATATGAAGAGAATAGAAATCTTATAGTCAAAAGGATGTGAAACATTTCGACAAATTTCACCAAACCGTGACCCTCTCTTCTTCTTTTTCTCAATCTTGTCGTGAAAACTGAGGAGGGTGAATTTGATGCCTTGTGAATCTTGGCTCTGGCTATCCCATCCTTAGCTCATGTAATCAATTTTGGGGTGGGTTAGTGACCGTCTTGAAGCCTCAATTCGAACCAGACAAGGTCGATTTCTAGTTCGTGAAACTGGGAACCGACCATATCCACCATGAATACTGACAATTGATGTTGTTATTTTTTTTTAAAATGGTTTATTTTCTTTTCAAAAGTTCCTATATATATTGAAAGTTATTTTAGGGCGCGATAAAATTACTTATCACAAGAAAGTTACAAGTAAAAAAAAAAAGAAATCGCTTGCACAAATAAATCTATATTTTTTGCCCTTGCTGAATTAAAAATAATATACTCCGGGCCGGTTCCTCCCCAGAAAACAAAAACCGGATCCATTATCACGGAAATCATCTAGAACTAGACGGTTTGGTCCTATTTAGTCCGGTTCTTAAGTTGGATCGAGACCGATGAACACTCTTAACGCTAGGTTCCCGTCTTGCTTCCGGACAAGACATCGACGTAACGTTGCGCTGCTATCAGTGGCTCGCGTGTCGTTCGGATGATGTTTCCATTGAACAGTCACATTTCAAGTCATTTCTGTGACGTGCACTTATCAACTATCAGGGTTATCTCTAGGTCCTAACGTTGATCGTTGAAGATCAGAGTTCCGCCGCAATACGGAAAGCATATGCTTTCGATAGGGTGCAGTCTGACGGGGCATCAGTAATCATATTATATCTGACTTTGTATGCGAAAAGTATTAATCCCTCGTGGACCTAACTATAATACTCTGTAAATTTACCTAGACAGGAGATCACGATGGAGATGACTCAACAATGTCGCTGACGAGCTACAAGTTGTACGTCGGAATGCATATCGCATGATGTAAATGTAATCTTGTTTGCGGCTCGACTCTCGTGCCGTGCCATCTCCATGCCTTTACCATAAGTCATGGCAAAAGGGTTCTTCGTTGGAAGTGCAGGAAAATGTGCCAATTCGAGCGTGGGCTTTTAGATTAATTGGATTGTGTCGGGTTCGATTTTTTTTTTTTGTTGAATCTTTGTCGAGATCAGGTGTCGTTATCGTGGAGTGCCGAGAATTTTCACCCTTAATCGCATCGAATGGGTAGGAGAAACGAGGTGAAATATCGTAAGGATCGCATGGATTTAAACCGTCGACACATGTTCTGACGTCACTATAAGAGATGGGTTTTCTAACCTTACTTAAACGAAACAAGCCCGCGACACGACAAGCACATCGAGCACTGCTTGTGCACGTATTAAGATGTGAGGCGACCGAATTCATGACGGGAATTTCCGGGTTCAATTGTCATGTCTCCCGAAAGTGATTGGGACAATGAGGGTATAAGGGGCAGCACGCAGCGCACGTCGATGGGATCGTGGATCGTTAGAACTCCGGACCGCCGACTCTTCAACGCTCGCACCACGAACAGGCGAAACGCGAAGGCAGAAGAAAAAACGGGGAGAGAAAATGGGAAGATGTCGCCATCGATGCCGTGGCGAGTTCCGTGAGTGGAAATCATGGTCGCGTTGGCTGCTCTGAGATCGGTTGACTGACGGAGGGAGCGTGGACATGGCAAAATGATTGCATGGCTGAGAAATGATTGCATGCGCGAGACGATGGTCGGGGGAGAGAGATGATGGTAAGGTCAAGATGCTTCTTCATTGTCGTGGCGGAAGAATCTGAAGCTTCTCTTGCTGCTCTGCTGCTGTTGCTGCTGCTGCTGCACTCGTGCCCCAGGGCCCTTGAAGATTCCCCTGCATCTTTCGCTCTTGGCCCACGTCTTGACTTTTCTTGTTCCTTCTTTTCAAGTTCGGAGGCCCCGTAAGGAGGTAAATATCGAGCTGATCTCTCGGGTCGAAATCTAGGTTCGGCAACCTGAATACGTGATCGTTTAGAGAAATTGAAGCTATGTCGTGGGTCTAATCCCTACTCTCATGTTCAATCCTTAACGATGAGTCGTCAACTCTCGCTAGATTTTTCACGCGCGGTTCGCTTTATGTTAATTTCTTTTTTATCAATTGAGGGATTCGATTTTTCTTATTGAATTATTTTGGGTACCCGTGCATTTGGATCTCCAAAAGAAAAACAATAAGAATGCTAGGGATAACATAATAATTCCAGACCCCATAAATCATTTCAATTGACCCTTGCGTGATGGTCAGAAAATACAATTGCACAAATTCCCCATCTTACTTGCGTTCTCTCTTCTCGTTCTCCGTCCCTTTGTGACAGAAACCTTAAACTTATTTTCTAACTCGCAACATCCAAATCATCGGATGATGGAGATTGTGTGAGACCAGAATCATCCAAAAGTCAGACCGCCTTAAATTTTCTTCCTTTTTTTTTATCCTGGAGACAAATGATTGACTTCCGCTTACGGCTGCTATTATATTCCCGGGCATAACTTTGAGCCATTGTCAAAGTTAAACACAGCAAAAGGTTACAGCCAACTAACATTTTCTTGCCTTTCTACGTAATATTTCAACTACCTTTTCGAATGCCTTCCATCTCCGCATCGCCTTATGGGCATCGCTTGTCTTAAAATAAGTGGAAGCAAAAGCATCTTCCCTACTTTACTTTGGAAAGCATCGAAACAAGGCTAAATCAGCATCGATCTGAGGAATATAACTACAGTTAATTGGATCAATCGGTTCAATCCATAGCGCATAGCATCGCCTGCTTAATTCTTTACACCGACGATGTATGCTATGAAGCATGTAAAGATACATGTAAATTCAAGCTGGTCGAAATTGTGAGGAGCAAAGACATAGTTATATTTTTTTGGGGGAGGGAGGGAGGGAGGATAATTTAAGGGCATGAGTGTCCAGCATCATATGCAACATTCAGGGAAGGAAAACAGTTTAGTCAACATCATGCATGGCGTATGGTTTAATGTGCAATAATAGGATAAATGTACCGAAAGTTTTTTAAAATGATAGCGAAAGTGTAATTGATTTTAAAACTTTCAAAAGATATGGTTGAGTCCTAAAATTATTCAAATTGGTGCAATCAAATCCTTCAATTAATACCATTAATTTATCTGACCGAAAACGTTGACACGACATTATTGAAATTAATTTCTCTATCTTACATGGCATCTATGAATTATTTTCTTCTTCAACTTTTATTTAAAGAATTAAAAACTAAAAAAATAAATCTAAAATTTTATTATTTAAAAGAACTAAAAAAGAAAAATGAGAGAAAATGGAGGGCCTTGCCAATGGAGCTTTGCTGCCGCCACTGCCCATCACTAGAGGGACTAACAGCCACTGGCCATCGGCTAAGATGGCTGGCCCTCATCGGCTCCAAGTAGAGGTTGCCAATTCATATGAAGGTCAATGTGTCCCAAATCTTGGTGCCCTCAACCCATATCTAGGCAAGCCTTGCTAGCCCTAAGCAAGGGCCGGAGAGGCTCACCCTGATTTGGGTTGCTCTCACTCAAGCCAAGCAAGGGTTGATGGCCCTTGACTAGGCTGACGAGGCCTCGTTGAGGGGTAAGCGAGGGCTGGCCATCATTGGCCAAGGCCGATGACCTTCACCGACTCCTCTGGATAGATGATGATGGCAACGACAACACCCCACCACCATGGCCCTCCATTCTTCTTCTTTTTTCAATTTTTTAAAGATAAAATTCGAGCTATTTTAGTTTTTTAATCTAATTTAAATAGAATTTGAAGAAGAAAATAATACATAGAAAAAAAAATCCAATTTGAAGAGAGAAATGAATTTTCAAAATGCCACGTTAGCATTTTCGATGAGATTAATGGAACATGTTAACAAAAGAAAATATGTGTTTATATAAATTGGAGAGATTTTAGGACTCAATTACATTCTTCAAATGAGCGTTAGGATTTATAGTCCATTTATTTTTATAAGCTATGCACGCACTTGTCCGAAGGGAGCAGATTATTCATTCTTCCCCCCTTCCGAAATTAGATAAAAAAAGATTATTTTTTCAGAAAAAAATAAAATAGGAAGTGAACAAAAAAAAAAAAGAAAGGTAAACAGAAGAAGAAAAGGAGGGCAGTGGGGAAAGCGAAAGTACGTAGGATACATCACGCCAAGCAAATCGGCACAATCCTGGAGAAAGGAGAACCCGACCACGACTTAGAGAGAGAGAGAGAGAGAGAGTGACGTTCTCCTTCATGTCCCCCCACTATCAGATGTCCGGTCGGCCACCGCATGGACAAATATGATAGACTCTCTCTCTCTCTCTCTCTCTCTCTCTCTCTCTTAAAGCAGATGTGTCCCCATGAGCGTCCCAAGCGCATCTCCCTGCAGCGTACGATCGCGTGCGTGTGCTGCGTGCGCTGCACTGTCGATTCACCCCAACGTGTGCTCATCTGATGAGGAGAAGCAACCCAACCCAAGAAGCAACGTCTGGGCTCCGCGATCTCCTTCTCGGGAGCAGCGTCGGTGAGCCCGGCCGAGCAGATTGAACACGGAGCGGACTATCGGACTTGGGGACAATTGGGCTTCGACAGAGAACTTGCCGATTGCTGCCTGCCGAAGCACTGGAAATTAGAGGCGAGCATGGTCTAGGTTGGACTCATCTCGTTTTCAACCGAGGACCGAGCCGCACAGTGTCGGTCCTCAATTTTTGATACCGTAGACAGTATCCCAATGTCAACCCGGGACCATTAAATTATTCGTATGCAAAAAGTTCAATAAGAAATTCCAATTAAATATTACCACACACCCTTCAATTAGGGCGACGGAGGGTGCCGATCGGCGAGCGAGGCTGATGAAGAGTTGTGAGGCGGCGGCGGCGAGCGTGGTTGATGGGGAGGTCCTCAAATTAGGGCTTTACCGATAAGTAAAATTGGTTCAGTATCGACCTCAACGAAGACATACACTTGAATTGGAAAAAAAAAAATACGTTAGTTGCTCCTGCCTCCTGAGTGGGCCTAGCCTTCTACTCTTGGTCTGGGCTCCCCATGAAGAATTGAAGAAGAAGGCTACCGCTAAAACTGGCTTTAAACTTGAGAAAAAAAAATGGCATATTTATTGTTTATATGGTTAGTCCGGATTGGATCAACCCAAATTTTCATTACCAATGACCAACTCGCACATTACCGAGTTAAATATTTTACGACCAAAAACCGACATATTCGTCTTAAAAACCTTATCAAGACCGGCTGGATTGGGCTAGTCCAAGGTCAATCCTGGACCACCGATCCTTGACCACTACTCACTCCAAGCTTTTCTGTGCTCTCCGCTTGTAGAAACTAGGGAAACCAACGTGATCAGTTGTGACAGACCCTCCTGGGCTCGTAGAGAATCAAAGTTCTCATGTGTCTCTTGATCGGATGTAGATCTCGCCTCTTCTCCCGATGTGAACTTGTCCGGCGTTCTCTCCGCAAGATCGCGACACCTGTCCATCCAATTATAGGCCTCGCCGCACCAAATCTAAACAGATCTAACAAGGATGACGTTTGGTCTTCTTAAAAACCATTAGTCATTCCATTGAGGAAATAGATTTAGAGCAACAAAAATGAAAAAAAGAAGAGAGCTTTTGATATCATATTCAATATCTATAAGTCTTACTCCTAACTAATCCTCACTCAATTACCACGTTGTACATAAAGAGAAAGAAAATGGTTTCTCATTATTTTCACGTGTCAACTTTTAATTTGTCTAATCCTCACAGATGGGGTGAGATGGCTCCGTTGCTTCGACAGCTTAAGGAAATCGAAGAAGAAATGATTCGGCCACAGAATAAAATTCCAAGGAAAAACAATTCCGACCGAAGAAAAGATCCAAGAAAAAAACAGTTAGATTTACATAATTTAAAATTTTGAAAAGGGTATTTATGATAAAAATATTTCCCGCGGCCTCACGCTAACTTTTCAGTAACGACCATCGTCTTGGTATGCCCCGACGTCGCGCCCCGTTCTTCACAGTCTCGGCCTCGAGCGAATCATGCGACTGCAACTACGATGTTCGCAACGCCGAGGAGCCAACTGTCTCTCTCCAGGTTCGCTCTTCCTTCGCTCTTCTTAGCACGACCCTGGCCACACCATCGCCTCCAATCCACTCATCCGCTGCCGCCGCCGCCCCCGCCGCTAGAACATGAGCTCGACCGAGTGTGCGTATCGAACCGGTCGTTCTGGACCAAGAAGATACACGATCTCTGCACCCACCACCGGAGCGTGGACGAGGCCCTCCGCCTCCTCGACCACCTCCGACTCCGTGGCTACCGACCCGACTCGCTCAACCTCAGCAGCGTAATCCACGCTCTCTGCGACGCGAAGCGCTTCGAGGAGGCGCGCCGTCGGTTCGTCGCCTTCGTTTCGTCTGGTTATGTCGTCCCGGACGAGCGTACCTGCAACACGATCGTTGCTAGGTTGCTCGATTCTCGAGACCCACATGCCACGTTGCGGGTCATAAGGTGTTTGGCTGATGTCAAGCCTGGGTACGTGTGTTCCTTGACTAATTTTAACCGCTTGATTGATCAGTGGTGCTGTATTTCGAGACCCGGTTATGGGCATAGGGTGTTTCTGGATATGCAGAGCTGGGGGCATAGTCCAAGCTGCGTTTCTTACACCACTTTGATCAATGGCTATTGTAAGGTGGGTGATGTGAGGGCTGCACAGAAGCTGTTTGATGAAATGGTTGAAGCAGGTATAAGGCCCAATTCATTGACATATAGTGCGTTGGCCGGTGGTTTTCTTCGACGGCGAGATGGGGAGAGAGCGAGGGAATTGATTTTCAGGCTCTGGGAAGTAATGAAATGTGAAGAGGACTTGTTTGTGAGCAATGCTGCTTTTGCGGATCTCATTGATTTGTTGTGCAGAGAAGGGTTTTTTGATGAAGTGTTTCGGATTGCGGAGGGTATGCCTCAAGGCCTGAAAGCTGTCACGGAGGAGCATGCGTATGGACAGATGATAGATTCTCTTTGTAAAGTCGGAAGGCATCATGGAGCTTCAAGGATCATCTACACAATGAGGAAGCAAGGGTTCTCACCAAGTTTAGCATCATACAATTCTATCGTTCACGGACTTAGCAAGCAGGGTGCTTGCATGAGAGCTTATCAGCTGTTAAAGGAAGGGATTGAGTTTGGTTACTTACCCTCTGAGTATACTTTCAAGGTTCTAGTCGAAGCTCTTTGCCAGGAATCTGACCTTCCCAAAGCAAGGGAAGTCCTGCAGGTTATGCTGAACAAGGAAGGTGTGCAAAAGACAAGAGTCCATAACATCTATCTGAGAGCTGTTCGTCTCATGAATAACCCAACTGAGCTCTTAAACGTGCTCGTTTCAATGCTTCAAAGTAATACTCAGCCCGACGTTATAAGCCTCAACACGGTCATTCATGGGTTTTGCAAGACTGGGAGAGTGGAAGATGCTCTAAAAATCGTACATGATATGACTACGGGTAAATTCTGTGCTCCAGATGCTGTGACATTCACTACAGTCATTTCTGGTCTGCTGGATGTCGGAAAATCCCAGGAAGCTTTAGACTTATTACGTCATGCTATTCTTGCAGAAAACTCTAAGCCTTCTGTTGTGACATTCAATGCAGTTCTTCGTGGATTGTTTAAACTTAGGAAAGTAAAGGAAGCAGAAGATATATTTAGTAGCATGAAACATCATGGTGTAGCTGCAAATTGCACGACCTATTCTATTATAATTGATGGTCTATGCAATTGTAATAAAATAGACAAAGCTAAGAGGTTATGGGACGATGTTATCTGGCCGTCCAAAATGCATGACAACTATGTGTATGCAGCCCTACTCAAAGGAATTTGTATATCAGGTGATCTGGACGGAGCTTGTCATTTTCTTTATGAACTGGTAGACTCCGGGGTTTCTCCGAATATTTATTGCTACAACATTCTGATCGATAAAGCCTGTAAATTAGGTATGAAAAGAGAAGCTTATCAAATTCTTGGTGAAATGAAGAAGAACGGTCTAGCTCCTGATGCTGTTACATGGAGGACTCTTGACAAATTACATAGCAGTGTGAAAGTGCAATCTTACTCTGAGGATTCACCATCACATTCTGAAGGGAGTCTGCCTGAGTTGATCAGGGAAGAAAGGTTTAAATACTCATGATGTTATCAAGAAAGTATTAAAAGTGGTTTGCTGGTTTGGCCTAAGCGCGTTACTGGATCTCATATATTACCAGTAGTTACCAGTGGAAGTGTCTGTGAAGCACGCGATGCATCTGATGCCAGAGAGATGGTATAAAAAGATATCGGTTCTACGACCAGAACCGCGGCTGCTAGGTCACTTTGCTTACATAAAATGAAAAAGAACTGATGGTATTATGGGCTGGTGGCCTTTGCTTTTGGCATATTAGAAGGTTTGGCAAAGGAACCTGACTTCTTTAACCCCTTTGGCTTCTGGCCTGCCTTTCTTGTGGACAAAATCTTGCGCCAAACTGATACAACTGCAGCTGCTTCTTAAACTTCCTGGGGTTTGGACTCTGCTGCTGTCATCTATCTGCTAACCTTGCTCGAGCATTTATCCAGTTCTTCTTTAGCAGTGGTATGTGACGTGATTTGTCATTTTGTCCTGAAGCTTACAAATTTATGGTAGTCACAACCCCCGAGTTAATTACAGAACGTTGACTAACTTAAGCATTGCTTGGGTTGACGCTCTATCAAGCTGCACATTTGATGGAGCTGACATCAGATATCTCTGATTCTGCTGAGCTTGATCCTTGCGATGCACCCAGGATCCAGCATACATGCTTCTGTTACCAATAGAGTCTTGTTTAATTGTGGATCCTCTCATGCAAATTTGACTATTTTCTCCAGGAACATGAAATTCCATCGATATGTCAGAAGGGAAAGCAGAACAAGAAGCCAGTCAATGTTAAAACATTCCATTTCAAAGGAAGAGTAAACGTAGGCAGCAATGGGTTTTTTGTTCTGTGTGTGGCAACGCAGGTCACACATTGCAGATCAATTTTGCTCAGCAACTCAGATGGTTATAATTGATCAAAAGAATTTGAATTGCTCAATTTTGTGTACATTGAATCTAGCCATCATAATGCTGGAGAAGAGGTGGGCTCGACGATCTCAGGTACTTGAGTACTTGTCTAGTCTGATGTCAATGATTGGCTGCTTTTCCTTGCATCCTCATGGCATTTATGAAAACAGATACACCTCCATATGCATGTCCACATAATCCACAGTAGATTGAGTTTGTTATTAGTGGACTTATCAATGTCCCTCCTCTACAATGCTCTTTCGTGTGGTTCAAGATCGTAGCATTTGTGGTTGCACTTAGGCAGGCTTTGTGAATAACACAGAAACTACAGTTGCAAGCCAATGAGTGTAGGAAGCCATGTATAATTCTTCAGAGCCTTTCTGCTTGCCTGCTTTCTTGTGTTCGTGAATTTCATCTCTTATCCTGTAGGAGTTGCTTTCAGCAATGTGCACTTCTTGCATTGAGGACTTAATGACCGATATTACTTCCATATAATGATCCTCAGGCGTGGTTTTAACACCGTGGCATGCGTAGTTGCACTGTGGAATTACTGGAACAGCAGAGCGTCAACTATGGATTGAGCTTTGACACCATTTTCTTGTGGTAGGGACCCCCAGCAGTTCTCTTTGGGGCTAGCTGTTCATTCCAGGCTGCTCATGCAGGGCACAGCACGCAGTGGCCTTCGGCTAACTGCTTGTGCGCCGATCATGACAATGCATTCGACCGCTCACGCCACGCCTTGTGTTCGACAGCCATCACTGAGAGTAAAAAGGCTGACGAGTATTTCAACATCCCGTCCATTTCTTTTGTACTGTAGTTTTATTATTGTTTTACCTTAATGGATTGGAAGCCACATATTAGTTTTCATTGACTTGAATTAGTGGAAAAACAACATTGGATATTTTCATATTATTAAAGGGCTAAATTGAATATCATCCAAAAGCTTAGGAATTACATTCTAAAAATTAAATAATCAAGGGATAACGTCATACGTTGGATTAAAGTTTGAAGATCATTTATATCATTTTCTCAAAATATTTCAAGTAATCTTAATTGCAATTTCGATATAGGTGAAATTTTAAAATTTATCGCAAAAGCATAATTGAATTTTAAAATTTTCAAAGAAAATATATAATTGAGTCACAAAACTTCTCAAATTTATGTAATCAATTGATTTGATTAATTCTGTATAATTTAGCAATCAAATAACGTTGTCGTAATTTTCTATTTTTCTCTCGCATCATGACACTATTATGGCCTAACCATAAAATATGAGACTAAAGATAGGTCATTTGCTCCAAACTTGATTTTTTAAAAATAAATTTTATCTAAATTACATTGAAAAATAAGCTAAATTATATTATATAATAATTAAAAAAAAAAAGCCCTCGCAACCGTCCCACAATCATTGAAAAGGTTCGGCGACAGCAAGGAGATGACCAACAACTCTTGCCGACGGTAGGTGGCGACAGTGGGGCAGCTATGGCATTGCTTGAATTTTCTTCTCTTCATTTTCTTGAAATTTAGCTCACCTTTTAAATCTTTATTAAACAAAATTTGGAGAGGGAAAAAAAATAGATTTGGACTCAAGCAACCCCATCTTAGCTTTGTGCTTCATGTTTGAGTCACATATGAGAGTAAAAATAATTTAAAAAAAATCACGTCGATATTTTTTAGCCAAATTAAACAAAAAATAAAATAGAAATATTCAATTACATCAATTTAACAAAATTATAGGATTTAATTGCGTCACGAGTTTTCAAGGTTTCTGGTATACGTTTTTTCTTGCTTTCTCTGGTGCTCTTATCCGTCGGTATTTCATCATATCTAAAACTGCCCTCTCGGGACACGTGGAGGATTATCAAGACGGTACAGACAGATGTTAATCCAACGCCTCAGGATCACTCGACGCGTACCGCGTGACCAGTCGAGTCGACAGGCGTCCTTCCCGAAAGAAGAAGCTTTGACTATCAGCCTCCTTCTTCTTCTCTCTCTCTCTCTCTTTACGTATATAGAGTCTCCATCGGTTTCCGAACGAAGCTCCCTCGCCGTCGACCCCAACACTCATCATGGCGTCCAAGCCTCCCAACCTCAGCCTCAAGGACGCGAGCGAGCGCGAGCTCCAGAAGGTCTTCGACCAGTTCGACGGCGACGGCGACGGCAAGATCTCCCCCGCCGAGCTCTCCGGCGTCCTCTCCGCCACCGGATCAGCCTCCTCCCCCGCCGACATCCGCCGCGCCATGGAGGACATCGACTCCGACAGGGACGGCTTCATCAGCCGCACCGAGTTCGCGGCCTTCTGCCGGTCCGGCTCGTCCTCCTCCGAGTCGGAGATCCGCGACGCCTTCGACCTGTACGACCGGGACAAGGACGGGCTGATCTCCGCGGAGGAGCTGCACCTGGTGCTCAACCGGCTGAACGCCAAGTGCTCCCGCCAGGACTGCGTGAGGATGATCCAGTCGGTGGACAAGGACGGCGACGGGAGCGTCAACTTCGAGGAGTTCAAGAAGATGATGACGGATTCCATTCCTGGTAATGGTCGATCTGTGGCCTGATGTTGATGATTTGAGATAGCCTGTTTCCCGCCGTAGAATCTGACTGAATCGGCGCGCTATACCGCGCTCTTAGCTCGCGACTACTACTAGTGAACTCGTATGCATCCGAATTCATCCATCCGCTATGATTTGCCCCTCTAGATACCGTGCATCAGAACAATGCATGTGCCGCATCCATTTCAATCCATCTGTTCGACTCGGCGTTCTCGATACAAAGCATGAAGAATCGCCCGAAGCAGAACCAGACTGGCTGTTGGGCATGACTAGTCTTAGGGTTTCGAGGGCTAGGCCTAGTTATAGCCCAATTGACGGCTCCATAATCATGGTCCGCTGGGCTTAATCGCTTTCTTCTTTCGCGAATTCGGAAATTGAGCTGGGAAATATTAAAACTCGTTTGAAAATTCTCGCGATTCCTTCAACTTTCAGCAGTCGATGGTGCAATTCGTAGTGAACATGTTCATATGATCCTTCTTCATCTCGATTGATGAAAATAAACTGTCGCTCGGACTTGAACTCGATCGATCCTCATGATGAGTCAGGTCGGAAGTGCATCGAAAACCGGCAACCTTTTCCGTCCACACCTTTTCTTCTCCGGAGTCGGATTCCCGCTTCGCGATTGGAGGAATTGCTCGATGATGGGGACGGGCTACCGCGCTCTCTAGCCATCATGTCCTCGCATTTTGTAGTGACCGGGGCGGGACCATCTTCGGTGCCCGGTTTTGAATGGTCGGTGGACAATCGGGGCAGTTGAAGGGATCCGATGATTTGCAAAGTCGACGATTTCGAGAGCGGATCCCGATCCTCTCCTGATCGGGTGGGATCAGCCAGGGGTATATGGAAGCCGTTGGATAGGATTTCTCTTTTAATAAGGGGATTTTTCTTTTGTTTTTATTAAAAGCGGCCGTCCGATAAGAGGATTTTTGTTTTTATTTTCTAATTAGCAGCCGTTTGATCGAATGGCTGCGATCGCGTAAGGGTACCCCGCTCGAATTACTCAGGCAGGAGATCGAAATGCTTAGAGAGGAACCTAAGCCTTTCTTGGACGAGGATTTACCAGGGATACCTCAATTCCTGGTCTCCTCATGCTTTGCAGTCTTTTGCTTATCGAAGCACCAATCTCTACGTTATCATGCCTTCGGATCAAACTTTTTATACTTATTATTAATTTAATTTTAAACGTTTATTTAATTTTAATATCTCTGAAAATTTGTCAAAGCAATCATTACAATTAATTTTAGTCGGGAATTACTACAATGAATGCTGGTAGTGTTATATAGGATAGTTGGCGTTAAATATTCATTTCCTTTTCTTTTTATTTACCAAGTTCCTCAAGGGCTGTGAAGCCCTCGCGTGGCATAAGGGAGGCTTGGGTGGGCCTTATCCATGACCACCGAGGGGTAAGGGCTGCCGGTTTTAAAAAGAAAAAAGAAAAAAGGGAAATTAATAAAATAAAATAGTAGTAAAAAATTCGGCTCGTTTTTTTAAATTTTTTAAAAAAATTGTACTTCAATACCGACTATGTCAAACGTTTTGCCGCGTGAGACAGACAGCATCCTGTGGTTAAAACTAATCAAGTAGACTTAATTGATAAAATGTAAAAATATTTACAACTCAATTGAAATGATAGAATGATTTAAAATTGAATTGACTTTTTTCTTTGGTAATTTTTCATAACATATCGTGCTATAGTACCTTTTTTTTTTTGTTGGTCGAAGTGCCATAGTACTTTTCTTTTCGCAAGGATTGTTATCTTCTAGACTCCACGAGAGTAGCCCAGATATTTCGCAAAATTCATGGCCACGTCAGCAGCTCAATTTTCTCGCTTCTTTAATTATTTGTGAGAAAAAATAGCCCAATAAATGGTGACTCCCTTCTAATGTTTATTGACCCGGAATTATCACATTTGATTTGGTCAGGATCAAAATAAAATGAAATGTATTACCGAATTTCATATCATTTTTTCATTATCGTCAACATCGATGACTTGCAAAACCATCTTTTCTATAATGAATAATTCGACAACTAGTCACATTCGGACTATTGATTATTCAACTGGAGAAATTATCGACCGTCATCACGTCTTGCTTTACTTTATAAGCAACCGATGAAGAGGGCCTTACCCGCAGGAGCAAGGGCCAACGGGCGACGGCCGGCTCCAAAGCACCACCTCAGCATGAACAACCCCTCCGGACCAACACGTGGACTAACACCACTGGACTGTCGAAAGCCCTCTCGTCACCGCGGTGTCAGAGGATCGCAAAAATGGGGAAACGAAGGGTACGAACCTTGAGTGGTGGCATGGCATGGTGGGCTTTCCTTGCTGATTACATCAAACTTGGCCTTGGAACAGCCACCCTGTCGATATCATTTGTCCCACATGTTCATACTCAATGCCTCTCAAGACCGATGCCCATATAAAACTTGGTCGCCTTCCTCTGTTTTGGAAGTATACAGAGGTGCCGAACCAACCATCGACGGCGGCCTTAAGTCCTTCTTGCTTCGTGCGGTTTCTGAACCACTTCCATAACGAAAGTCCTTCCTCCACCGGCCGGCGTCTCCTTCTCCTTTTGTGTTTCTTGATCTGGTTGAGACGACCCTCCGGGAAAAGGGATGGTTGATTCGTTCGACGAAGAGTGTGATTACTTGTTCAAGGCCGTCTTGACCGGGGATTCGGCCGTCGGGAAATCGAATCTCCTGTCGAGATTCGCGAAGAACGAGTTCCAGTTGGATTCGAAACCCACGATAGGAGTGGAATTCGCATACAGGAACGTCAAAGTTGGTGACAAGCTCATCAAAGCCCAGATATGGGACACTGCGGGACAAGAAAGGTAGAGCAACTCTGTTTTTAGTGCTGTCTGTTTTCTTTTTCTTTTTTGGGTTCTCAC
The DNA here is from genome assembly GCA_030064385.1 of Melaleuca quinquenervia. Lineage (NCBI taxonomy): Eukaryota > Viridiplantae > Streptophyta > Magnoliopsida > Myrtales > Myrtaceae > Melaleuca > Melaleuca quinquenervia. The sequence continues at coordinate 2,805,458 of CM057728.1, read as the reverse complement.
CCTGGTTTCAAGATGGGCTTGATTCGTTCTGATCGTGGTGTTTCTTGGGATTGTTGATCGGCAATGGTCAATTTTCAATACCAAGTTTTTCTAGAACATACCCAATTAACTTTCTTTCTCCTTATGCAGATAGAAGTCATGTGTTCATCTTGATAAGTTCCGATCATCGCTCTTTTTTTGACTTTCTTTTTCAAGATGGTCTTGTGGATATTGTATGGTTGATTTTGTCGCCTCGCATGATTTTTAAGCTGCCTTTCCTGAGGTTCTTTACTTCACTTTGATAAGTTTTAGGGCGATTAGTTTTTTTTTTCCCGAAAGATTGAGGTTCTGCAGATTTCAGAACTTCATCTAAAACAGAAGGAGAAACCCCTCTGTCTCTACTGCTCATCCGTGATTGGTGTCCATCCGTGAACCTTTCGGAACTAATCATGCCCCTAGGGTTTTAATGCAAAGTAAGGAAAAACGAAAAGAGGATCCACTAAGGTGGGACCCAGTGCGACCAAGAAGCATGCCCTCTCATGACCTTACAACTTTTGTTGATCGCAGAGACCATGATTAGAATTTGCATTATAAAAAATCGTTCCTGAAAAATGCCACCAAACGCATCGCTTTACCGTTCAAAGTTCAAATCAAGAAGATGGTTCGATACGTGTCTAATTAGATGAGTTATGCACTTCTTTGTCTGTTTTTGTGTACATGGAACTTTTCTTTCTCTCCACTTCGAGTTCCTTTTGGCCTTTGTCACTCTTCCAACTGAGAGGTTCGTGAAAAAAGGAAAGTTAAACAAGTTGAGAGAGAGGTGGGTTCGAAGGATGAGATCAGAAAGAACAGAGTGAAGGAAGCTTTCTTTAGGCTTGGCCGCAATGAGCCATGATTGGTGCAATGGCACAATCTTCTCATGCTTCCTTTGGATTGAAGCAATTAACTGATGCGGCAGAGGATGGAATAATGTCCCACCGCCCTTCTATTCAGGGTCTGGGTTTGGCCTTCGTAGGGTGGTGACCCAGTAGAGCAAGCCCAAGGGACCCCCACAAAAGCAATTTGGTAGGCCACAAATCATGTTCCTAGTACTTGATCAATTCTGGCCCTAGGCAAGGAGAGCCGAGCAATGAACGACCCCTTTAACCCCAGAAAAGGCCTGGCCACCTCGCAGGTCGGATCCTAAGGATATAAAAAAAGGGGTTTGCCTAGACCCGTCCATTTGCACTCGTAGCTAATCCTTTCTCTATAGTAGATAAATGGAAATTGACTTACAGCATGAAAACTTTTCAATGCAGATTTCGAGCCATCACCAGCTCATACTATCGCGGAGCCCTGGGAGCGCTGCTGGTTTACGACATCACTCGGCGAGCGACGTTCGATAACGTGAAGAAATGGCTGCGAGAGCTCAGAGACTTCGGGAATCCCGACATGGTGGTGGTCCTTGTTGGGAATAAGTCCGACCTGAGCAGCTCTAGAGAAGTGGAGCTGGAAGACGGGAAGAGCTTTGCGGAGGCAGAGGATCTGTGCTTCATGGAGACTTCTGCTCTGGAGAATCTAAATGTCGAGGAAGCATTCTTGGAGATGATCACCAGAATCCATGAGATCACAAGCCAGAAGAGCTTAGAAGCCAAGAACAACGAAATAACCAGTAGCCTTCAGGGTCCTAAGCAGATCATCCAGATTGATGAGGTCACTGCTACTAAAAAATCATACTGTTGCTCGAGTTAATCCCGGCCATTGGGGGTGCTTTTTACGAGTCAGCACCAAACTTATAGTTGTCTACTGACCATATTCGGATTTTGATTTTTTCCCCTGAACGTGGGTCCATTCAGCTCCCTTTTTCTGGACTTATCGTTCCTCTCCTTTTCTTTTCTTCCCTTCATTTTTGATGTACTGATTCAGAGGAGAGATGATTGAAATCTTGTTCTGTAAATGGCTATTACAGAAGCTGCGATGTTGCCAACAAGTTATTTCATCAAAAGCTTGAATCCTGGGTCACAGGCGGGTGCACCATCGCCCCACCTCAAATCATCGCGGAAAAGAATTCGACTTTTATCAAAACTAGAGAAGGAGAGAAACAAGTGTTCGAGGAATGAATAAATCACAATAAATTTACCACCAGAAGTACCCAGATGACCATGATCTTGACACATCACGAAACAAGTAATGGACCCAAAAGCTTCTTCAGAGCTGCTATTCGTTGGCAATGCATTCCAAAAAGAACCAGACCAAAAATGAACACATGGCAAGTACATCACTCCTAATGTACTTTATCGAGATGTGATATCTCAAGCAGGTGCGATCGAGACTTTATCGACCTCGACAATGTATTCTAAGGTCGAAGATGGAGGAATCTGGACCCCCGTGCCCAAGTCGGCGCCTTTCTCTCCATACCCTAAACTTGGAGGAACTGTCACTCTCCTCTTACCTCCCACCTTCATCGTTCTTAAAACGTACTCTATTCCTTCGCACACTCCTTTACTGTATGGCCTCGACCCCATCACTAATGCCAGCGGCTTCTTATCACCCTCGAATGTATCGACAAAGACTTTCCCACTCCCTTCTATTTTCCCCTTGAGATCAATCACGACCAAGTCCCCTGGCCTCGGCGATGCGCCGCCACCAACTCGAAGTTCATAGTACCTGATTGGTTTGCAGGTATAAGTAAGGGATCAACTCATGGTCCTCAGGCTTGCAAAACTACTTATTCGAGAGGTCAAAACTACAGAGCTCGAGGTGTACCTTATCCCGTTAGGCAAGACGACTTCTTCTTCCTTCTCGACGGTCCTGTATAGTGACAGCCGCGTTAGCTGCTTCAGATCATGGACAAACAGAACATGCGAGGTAAGGCAGATTTTGTAAAGAATTAGGCTCTCGAAATACTGTATAATCATCCTACAGCCAGTGGCTCACCGTCTTGAATCCACGATATAAAAATCAAAATTTCTATTAATATGTCAGTAGCCTCAATAATCTCAAACTCCTGTCTTTCCCATCGCCTGAAGATAGAAGCTTAGTTAGGAGTTTGCACTGTGATGCAAAATCTTAAGACCCAGCGACAGTGTCAATGTCCAGGAATCAAGAACAATAATACCCACTCGGCCACACTTTCGTCTTTTGCCGATGGCGAAGTTCACTATCAATGTGGCTTAAGAAAGGACGGCTTCACTTCAAGTAGTGGTGGATTTACTAATAAAAGTCCTCCACCTATACTAATTTTGTCAACCCATCCTAGAACACCCAGCATGATCATTTGGTTTTAAATCCTTAGCTATCACTGCCGTTGCGCTCTCAATTGCAAAGTACCCAATTGTGCACTAGCTATTCTCACCACCATGGAAGAAACGAGCTGCGAATTTAAAAACATTTATAACTTCGAAGCATTAACAAGTAAAATTCAAGAACGACCACTGCCACAAACCTCGTGCCGGCTTCCTGCTCCGAAACTTCGAGGCGGGTCTTGATCTGCTCGGAGACGACGCCCACGGCCAAGAACGCCGCCCAAGCAAGGCCCGCGCCGAGCCCGAACCGCCGGGTGAGGGAACTCGCGATCCAGTCTGTCGAGTCGACCGTCGTCCTCTGCTTCTTCTGAGGCTTGACCGAGACCGGCTGGGGCTGCTCCGACGAGGCGGCGCTCAGCTGCCCCGGAGGAGGCGGCGACTGCGCATTCGGCGGCGGTGGCAGCGACGGTTTCGGCGGCGGATTCTGTGGGGATGGTGAAGAGGAAGAGAAGTTCAGAGTTCTCGTGATGGGGTGGGAGAGAAATGGCGGAGAGCCAAGGAAAGTGGCCATTCTTGATTTCTTCTCTCGCTTGCCGTCGAGCGAGGCTACGAAAAATCTTGGCTTATTGATATTTTTTATGATGGAGTGTCTGTGACTGACGACGAGGAGGCAAAATGGAGGGGCCCATCTTATCCACACTTCCTTTGGGAGATCCAAATTACAGTATTTTATCCTTCGATCCGATGGGGAAATCGTGATTCTTGAAAAAATGTATGCTTTACTTTACTCTGTTGTCCTGAAAAAGCAATGAAGGTGTACTCTTCCTCCGATGCTTGCTAGAAGTTCATGCAGACTGCATGGGATGTTGAATCCGCTTTGATGCCTCTTCCAATTTTTGTGAAAGTTTGGCCTCTCTTATGAGTGGCCTTCAAAGTGAACTCTTCTTGTCTCCATCTTACTTGCTGAACGAATGCCAAGTCTCTATATTTGGACTCCACGAAATGACCATGGCCGATGCCTCTAGTTACGAAAATTTCTACAACCAGCCCACGAAAAGGCTCAAAGACGCCATTGTTGAGCTTGCAAGCTCCAAACAAAAAATCCCTTCGACGAATCACGGGATCGAGCAGATTGATTCTTGTCTTCGACTCATCTCCCCGCTGTTTCTCTGTACGCCTGATCATCCACCATATTCTGTGGTATTGAAAGCGCGTCTTTTCTTTCCTGTGTAGGATCGAGCTTGGTTTTAGTTAGCAACATATAGATTTCTAGTGAAATTTATGTTCCGATGTTGGTCCGGTGCAATACAAAACAATTTGAATGATTTGTTCATAAGATGACTAACGTGGGATGCTTTGCAGATGATACACCGAGCTATTGAAGCATTGGAGGAGGAAGGGGGCTCAACAGAGCAATCCTATCTTCACACATCAGATAACAACACCACGAACTCCCATTCAGTCACAAGGCCTTCTTCTCTCACCATCTCAGGAAACTAACAGATCTAGGACAGCTTCTTACCTCTTCCCCAGGCACCTACTCTCTCCCAAACCAGCATATTCCTCGGCCCGCCCGGGAAGACCAACGCGAGAAGGTGCGAGAACTGGTTTTGCATCCATCCTGCAATGGCCAAAACAATGGCAGGAAGAAGCTTCTTCAAAATCAGCGGAAGTCCCATTTGGCTTTACGTTCGATCCCTAAAGCTGAGGCAAGAAGATCCGAAGGGAAATGCAGGAATGCTGGGGACAGCCGACTGTCAACCCAAGAGTCTTAGAAAAACCAGATCGACCGGCGCAACAGATCTAGAGGAAAGGTGAAGGAATTGATGCTCATAGGAAATTCAGCATCAACGTGGGCTTCTAATCTGGGCTGTTGGTCGCAAGTTCTAGTAGTGCATACCGCTAGGCAATTCTTGAGACAATTGACATTTTCCCTAGTGCAATTCTTGGATTGTTGGTGGTGATTCTGACGATAATCATTCAGAGTTATAAATTGTTTATCCCTGGTTGGATGATCTCACCAGTCGGCCTTCACCATTGGTGTAGTCTTCTCCATAAACGACCTGGAATGAGGTTGCTCTAGCCTCGGTACCAAGTCCTGTTCGAGCAAAGTCCAGTCAGTGTCCGATTACATCTGCTAAACGAGGAGTGTCTGCTAATCATATAATCATACGATACCCGCCGTGGACCCTCGAGTAGGGAAGCTCTGTTTCATCATCAGTCAGCGCGGATCACGCAACGGCGTGGGGGCGGTTTTGGAACGTCATAAAACGACAGCAACACACTGCTTCCACGTCACTCTCTCTATCTCCAAGCCCGTATCTTCAATGATGTCGCGACAGCTCGCTCGAGACTGGAGGAGCAGGTCAAGTGCTCTGGCGCTCCACTATTAGTTGTTCGGATTCTAAATGGGGAGCAACAATTTCGTGGATGGTGTCCGTCGCTGGTTCAATCGTCGCTCGTCCACGACCGTCCCAAACGACAACCCCCACCACCATAACCATCCCGACCAAAATAGCGGCGACAGTTACAGCAGCTCCCGTTATGGAAAGCGTCACGTGTCCTTGAGCGAATCTCGCGCTCGATCTCCGAACGGTGGGGGTTATGACAGCGAAAGCGGGAAACAAAAGGAGAATCTCGCGATCGTTGAGGAGTTTGGCATCTCCGGATTGTCTCTAATCGAAGTTCCTAAACGGACCCACTTCAAAATGGCTGTCGATCCTCAGAAAAAGGTTCCAGATTGACCATTCTGTTTTCGACCCTTTGTGTTAATCTGATCTGCGCTAGCATTTTCCGGGCGTTTTACTCGTTGGTTGTGATCTTGTTTGATCTTTGATATTCTTTTGGTGATTGACCGGGGGAAAGGGGAGGGGTCATGGGGGATGGGGGAAGAAAGATTCTCAGGAAGTTCTTTCTCTGAACTTGGTGCCGCATACATTGCAGAGAACTATAGGAAAGGATTGTGGTTTGTTTGGAATTTTGCTGATTCAACGTTTGTCATCATCATTTGGTGGATTAGCTTTATTAATCTGTGAAAGGAGAATACACCTCCCATGTCTGGGCTTGATGGGGGTAACTTTTCCAGGTTCTCTCGTTATTTATTGTTCATTGGCTGAACTACCGTAAAATTGTCACGTCAGTAGCTCAGCATCATCTAGTCTCAGTTTGTCGTCTATGATTGTGAGCTAATGGGTCTAATTGACAAATTCTCCTCGTGGGGCCGCTGACAAAACCGAATCTGATGATGCGCTTTGTTTATTTCCTGTGGATTCCTCTATTTATTGTAGATTATGTGATGGATGGTAATTTTATGCAGGGAAGTCCTGAAGCAGATTTTTTTACAGAGTATGGTGAAGCTAGTCAATATCAAATTCAAGAAGTTATTGGAAAAGGAAGTTATGGTGTGGTTGGTTCTGCTGTTGATACCCACACTGGAGAAAGAGTTGCAATTAAGAAAATCAACGATGTTTTTGAGCATGTTTCTGATGCCACTCGTATTCTCAGAGAAATAAAGCTCCTTCGGCTGCTTCGTCATCCAGATGTTGTGGAAATCAAGCATATCATGCTTCCTCCCTCGCGGAGGGAATTCAGGGACATATATGTTATATTCGAGCTGATGGAATCAGATCTTCACCAAGTTATTAAGGCGAATGATGATCTTACCCCCGAGCACTATCAATTTTTCTTGTACCAGCTTCTTCGCGGTCTAAAATATATTCATGCCGGTTGGTAAATTTTCATTTGTTCTCTTCACTTTAATGCCCTCACTGGGAACTTACCGTTGCCAATTGATCATTTGCAGCTAATGTTTTCCATAGAGATTTAAAACCGAAAAATATTCTTGCTAATGCTGATTGTAAATTAAAGATCTGCGATTTTGGGCTTGCCCGTGTATCCTTCAACGATGCTCCATCAGCTATATTCTGGACTGTTAAGTATCTTCTGCAGATCTCCCTCCATGAACTCTGATTCTCTGACTATGTCATCCACAGTGGTATATCCCACCTAAACTTATGTTTTTGTCACAGGATTATGTTGCAACTCGGTGGTACCGAGCTCCGGAACTCTGTGGCTCTTTCTTCTCCAAAGTAAGCTGGATCATACGTTAATTATCTCTAGTTTTTGTTGGCGGAAGAAGTAACATGGTCCTCTTCCTCAATTAACATTGAATGCTCTCATCATGGATAATTTTCTGGCTTTCATGTCCATCCTTCTGCTTGTTCAATGTATTTTTTGTGGACATTTTAGCTGTGACTTGCAATGACTATACTTTGGGCCATAATGCAGAAAGTAAGGATATTGTTCTTTCTCATTTAGTGGGATATATACATTGGTAAAAGCATTCGCAGTTAGTTACTTTGTGATGCGCAAGGCTGTTTCACCTTTAAAGATTCTTTGTTCTGGCTAACCTGCAAAAGTGGGTAAATATCTTTCGTTGGAGCTTTTCTCTCTTTATATGTGGCCGGTGCTGTTGCCTCCTGCTGAATTTTTGTTGGTACACTATCCTCAATAATGTTATGCAGACTACAATCTGTTGCAAAAGAGATAAAGACAGACTTTTAGGCTTTTCTGAGAAGCAAATTTTTCTACTCCTGTCGTGCAATAGACGGACAACATGTCCTCACATTTTGCAGTTTACTCACCCGACACCTTTGTTTCCTCTAGAGACAATCAATTTTAGGTTTTTGTATCTTTTTTGTAGTCTTATGCTTATTGTCTTAATTTCTGTTACCTTTTGTGTGTCTTGCTATATGCAGCGATGTTTGAAGAGTCTTATCTCTGACATTGACATTGAGGGGGCATTTTTCTAGCCAGTACATGTATGTAAGATTATAGGAGTAGTGAAAGAGGTTATGACAGATGGGCGCCTCCCTGGGAGCGCAGTTATTGCGTGTTGTTCTCGTTCATGTTAGTGAGCTTTTACACTCTTGTGAAGTATGCCTGGTAATTTGTACGGAAATCAGCTGAGTTGAGTGACGTTTTCTGAAGAGATGCCATGCTAATAATTCTGGCTGACACATGCTGATAGAATCCACTTATCCTTCTATTTTTCAGTACACCCCTGCCATTGATATTTGGAGCATAGGATGCATATTTGCAGAAATGCTCACAGGAAAACCGCTATTTCCCGGGAAAAATGTCGTGCATCAACTGGATCTGATGACTGATTTGCTTGGCACTCCTCCTCCTGAATCTATTGCAAGGGTTAGTTCCTATTTACGATGAAGATCTGTCAAAGTTAGAAAAAGTAATTTTGTTGTGTATGACATTCGTTCATACAAGATGCTTAGCTTACACGTTTTTTGTATGCAGACATGCACAAATACATATAGATGAGCAACCATGCTGTATGCATACCACAATTTGGCATACGTAATACTGTTCTAATGTTTGTTTACTGAGGTAATCATTGTTGTTCCGGTTGTATTCTCTTCCCCTGAAATTACTTTCTCCACAATTGGCAGATTCGGAATGAAAAGGCTAGAAGGTACCTTAGCAACATGCGGAAGAAACAACCTGTTCCTTTCAAACAAAAGTTCCCTAATGCAGATCCACTGGCTCTTCGCCTGCTGGAGCGCCTTCTTGCATTTGACCCTAAAGATCGTCCAACTGCTGAAGAGGTTGTGGAAATATGAAGTTTCATATCCATAGAATTCCTGGAAAAGTTGCAAGTCTTTGTGATCAAGCATATATACTCACGGTATCAATAATACCTATGCTTACAGGCACTAGCTGATCCTTATTTTCATGGTTTGGCTAATTTGGATCGCGAACCATCCGCTCAACCCATATCAAAACTTGAGTTTGAGTTCGAGAGAAGAAAACTGATGAAAGAGGATGTCAGAGAGTTAATTTACCGTGAGGTATATTCTCTTAGAAATAACTGTTTCCTCACATGTTATAGCTTTTGTTATCATTGCTAACTATCTGTTATCTTGAGTTGTACAGATATTAGAGTATCATCCTCAGATGCTTCAGGAGTATCTTCGTGGAGATGATCAAATAAGCTTCATGTACCCAAGGTCCGCCAGATATCTCATCTATTTGAACCTGCAAATATTCTAAATTCTTCAAGAGAGGTAGAGAGAGGGAAAAAAATAAAGACCACACCTTTTCTCAATGACTTGATAGAAAGAGTACATAAGATTGCTCTGTTTATAGAGCATGTGAGACTCCCAAAACCCTAATTATCTTATTCATTACACCTGCTAACTAAGTCCTAATAGCCCTAAATATTTTTAATCAGAACCCCAAAAATGTATTCAGAGAAGAGCTTGCAGGTATTATGTTGTACCAACTACTTGCCCACTCGTCTACACTTTCTGGATATTCTACTATTTTCTCTGCTTGTGCTTACCTAACTCAAACTAATTACGACTTTGGTCATCATCAATGCTTTCATTAGAAAGAAAAAGAAGGGAGGTAGAATGGCTTTTAAACCTGTAAATCTGAGTGAAGATTCATAGAAGAAAACATTCGATTATTTCTGGTTGAATGTATCACATGAACTGATGAGTTTGTTTACAGGACATTGAAAAGTTCGGTGTACATCTGTCTAGCTATCATTGAGAATATTTAAAACACGTTCTTCGGGTAATGGATGAAGTTTCATCAATCTCTTCGCTTTGTCTCAGTGGTGTTGATCGATTTAAGCGGCAGTTTGCCCATCTGGAGGAGCACTATGGTAAAGGTGAAAGAAGCATTCCAGTCCTGAGGCAAAATGCTTCATTGCCGAGGTATGTTCAAATTTTGCATAATCTATGATGTTTCTAGATGTGAGAGTCAGAATGGATATCTATGCGATGTGCCTTAAATCGATTTGTGCATGTTATTTACTTTGACATGCTTTCCTTTAGGGAGAGAGTTCATGAACCTAACGACAATGGTGAGAAGCCAGGTGACTCTGTCGCCACCAGCCCTACAGAAGCAGCGCAGCAGTCTAATAATTTGGGGAATCCAAATTTGGATGCGCAACATGAGTCTAACCATCCGAATAGTACACGTTGCTTATTGAAGAGTGCTAGCATCAGTGCTTCCAAGTGCATTGGTGTTAAGGGAAGAGAAACCAAGGTGTGTTACTTCAATTTGATTCATTGTACATGTTTTGACAAAGTGTTAATATTTTTCGCTTGGACAATGATGATGGTTTGCTATACTGTCTTTAGTAGACATGCGAAGATGACGAAGTTAAAATAAATTTTAAGGGCGACGAGCAGCACAATGGAATTTTTCTTTTTTGCTCCTGTTTTTCAAAACCCTTTTGAGCTCTTGACATTTAAGAAGAGAACTCTTTGTTTCTTAATCAGTCGAGATAATTATCGCACCACCTTTATCGATATCTTCAATGCTTTCACGGCTCGTCAATTCGCTATAATAATTCAAGGACTTAAATCTTTCCCTAATTCTCGTTGAATTTGTTTGCATGTACTTTTAGGTTATGCCATGACTGTAATCCGTCAACTTACCTACGGAAATGGTTTCTCTCAGTTTCTATGTTCTACTCATATGACTTGTTCGTTTTCATTTACAGGATAAGGAGACTGAAGTGAATGACGAGGCTATTGATGGGTTGTCTCGAAAGATCGAGGCTCTTCATGCTTGATGACCAACTCCATTCAAGAAAGGGAATGCCGATGCAGTTTGTACTGTTCGGCGGCTGTCGCCAAAGAATAATGCTCAATATTTGTCACAGTTCAGATCCCTTTTCGTGCAGGTAGACCTAAGAACATAACATTGTCCCTTTTCACCCTTTCATTCAGCATTCGAGCATGAGTGGAGACTCCTGCCTATTCCATGCAATGCCGGTTTTGTTTGAACTCTTGACTTGCGCCATTTTCTTTTGCAGCACCCTGCATGGCGGAGAAGGAAGTTTTTGATTTCTTAAGATAGAGAATTTTGCGTAAGAATACATACATGAAAGCGCTTTGGCTTTCATGTATGTTAGTTTCCTAGTGACAGTATGTTGGAGCCCTCACCTGTACAGATGGATAAATCAGTCTATTTCCAAAGTTAATCCCTTTTTTTGGTATCATATGTTGTGATCTATGAGTGCACCTCTCTCAGAGAGATTGATTCGCGATGACAAAGAAAATCGCTGCTCTAAGTCGTCGACAGCCGGTTCCGTGAATAGCGCTGCTGAGATTTAATGATCGGATCTCATCGGCGTTTGGGTCCGATGAGCTGATCCTGATCGCCAGGAGGTGGTAGTTGGAGCTCCCAGCTCTAATGCAGACTAGCAAGTTTCCCCAGTAGGACTGGATTTGCCTGGTCCAGCCGGGAATTCCATTATTCCTTTCCCGTTTCGAGCGGGAAAGCCTTTCGAATTCCCGACATGCACCAAGCGAATTCAATCCGCCGGGGAGTCTGCGAGAAAGGATTCGGCGCGAAACGCCTTTCTCAATTTGCGCGAGAATCGGCGAGAAACGCAGTACCGAGTTTGTGTCAAATTTCGATTTCAGCGCGGTCCGACGTCGCGTAGCCGAAAATGTATACAGTGCAGTTTGGAGACGTGTATGGAGGTGCAGTATACAGAACTTGTATTTATATGTCCAATACGGCATTCATTAGGGCGATCTCCTACGATTTCCCCCCCAAATGTGCTTTAAATGCTTCACCAATAAGCTTCGCGCTTTTAAGAGAGGATGTGATCCCGTCGCAGATTTTGTTATTTATCATCGTCCGATTCTAAGTCAACGGTGAACCAAGGTGGCGGGGCCGGCGGGGCTACTCGGCCCCCGGTTCGGTTTTGGCAAACCTATCAATCTTATGTGGGTCGCTCAGTTCCACGATAGAATCGCTAATTTTAGGTCCAATTGCGATTCTGTCTGAACTTTTTTTATAAAAAGAATCTCCAACTTTTACTCGATCCCAGGATTTTTCAACGAGTACGAAAAATTCTTTACTAGTTTCTTCTTCAAAATTATCAACATTAGAACTAGTTAGAGGTTCATCATTAGGATCCACATCTTTCATCAATATCGTCATATTTGTACGGAACAATGGCAACCTCCTAATGTTGATTATCCGAAATAAATTAGTGGTAAATTTTGAAGGCGAAAGCATATTTGAAATTAAAGTAAAAGTTGAGAATCATTTTTAAGATAGAATAGAGTCTAGGATTGCACTGGGATTGGACTTGACCTTAAGTTAGGGTTTTGTTAGGGAATTAACCCTTTTATGCAAACAAATTTTTTATTTTTTTTTTTGTGAAAGTGACGGTGCCTATGTTATGGCTTTAGCCGTCGATAAACTAGATTCCAATTTTTTACATACATGAAAATGATTCGACGAGAATTCAATGATCTTTTCTAAGGAATAATGTCATCATTATCAATATAATACATACTCTAATTTACCTTTTAGAGTTGGATTATGATACCGACTTTGTTCAATTAAATTTGGGAGGATGTGAATATAATTTGTAATCTAATAAGGGTTGAATCTTTGGTATCTGTCCACGGCACATTAATGATGCTCGGAGCGGGGTCAATCACCCGGAGCTACGATAAAACCTCCGATTAAGAAGCTCTCGACTCCATTAAATACAAAGCATGTCCAAGGGTCTTGTGATGTTTATTTCGCAAAAAATAAATGATATAAATAGTTTTTTTTATATTTTTGAAAATGATCGCTTGATTCACTTATGAATGAATAAAAATAATTATCATTAACGTAATTGTCTGGATATAAATTATTAATAATAAAACATATTATTCATCAATTAATTATTTCAAGCGATATATGCGATTATTTTTGGGATATTGTTTTACACGCAATTCTTTTTCGAGAAACAAATGAGCCTAGGTGCATAAAAATTCTTCCCTATGAATCGGAAGCTTTTAGATCTCTATCCATAATACATGACTCTTCATCTTCTCCATGTATAGATACATCCAGAGAATAATTTCTATGGCTACGTTTGATAAGAGTATAGCACAAGATCACATGTTCTTGCTGCCATTGGGTTGACCTGTGAACAAGGTAAAATCAATGGGAACCGAAAAACAGGAGAGTACCACATTGGGTAGAAGACTATCCACAAAGCAGGATGAAAATTAGGATGAGATAAATTTCATTAGACATTACTCAAATAAGAATTTCCTATAAGGGAAGTGGGCTAAAAGATGATGGAATTTCTCATATCTATAATATAAAAGATGTTTTTTTTCTTGAATAACAAATTTATTGTATCAATAAAATTTTAAAATATTAATTAAATATAATGACATTTGAATTATAATATAAAAACAAAATTCAAATAAAAAAATAAAGTTGTTTTTATTAAATCATTTGAATTTCTTTCTATTCCATAAAGATATATGTGTGTGCGTGTGTGTTTAGTATTCATATTTGTTAGATTTATTAAGTGCATTGGTGTAGTTTATTGTTTTATTAAGAAATGATGGAAGGGATAAAATAAATGAGACAGGGAAATAATTAAAAAAACAAGAAATAAAAATGAAGCCGACAAGAGAGTCAAAACACCATACTTTTTACAATTATGAAGGTGCTTCGTATTTTCACCCTTTTACTACATTTGGCAATGTCATTGATGTTTCTATTAACTCGTTTATGCTTGTCATGGTACAATCTGTGACTCTAAGATATTACAATAAGCGCCTTTACCATTTAAGATTTGCATCATACAATAATCACGGATTCGTTTATGGAGATTGTCTCCATTTGTGCTTTTGTGATTTCTTTATTAATGAACTAATAAGATATACTTACCCTCTTATTTTGTACATTTTTAGGCTCATTTATACTAATACACCGCTTACGTCAAGCAATGGGTGTGATAGAATATGAAAATATTTTACTTTATTATTACGATTATATGGTGGCACGATATAGCAAAATCTCCGAAATTTCAATCCCGTCACATGCCGTTTTATCTCGACTATAAATATAAACAATCAGACGTAATGCATATGTATAGAACAATATTAATAAATCTTACCTAATTTAACACTTCCTCTTATTGGCCAAACTTGACAAACCCGAGGTAACTTTTCCATAAAGTTTCTTGTGAATTTCAAGGCCCGAAACTAGCTCCAAAGCACCAACTTGTATTTGAATAAAATTGACTTAGAGTAAAGTCTCGGTTTCCTATTTAGAGTAACGTTTTGTTGTTGCATAAAAGATATTTCGTCTGCATATTCGAATACGCATATCAACTTGAATGCTGTGATCGATCATCCTCGAGATGTTTCCCAACATTAAGGAAGGAAAAAGGTCGCGATGGATACGAGATACGATATGAATTTAAACTAATACTTGTTCAATCGTTCTTCGTTTATTGGGGGGAGGTTTGGAATTGGGGGAGTTCTCGGGTCAGCTCGAAGATCCGACCCGATAGCAAATTACCCCCCGCGATGGAAAGTGTCAAAAAGGGAAATCCCGAAATCCACGTCACGCAGGCAGTTTATTTTTATTTTTTAAAACCTGAAACTATAAAATCCCACGCCTTTCGAAATTCCCTCTCTCTCTCTCTCTCTGATCAGATCTCATTTTCACCTTTCCCCTTTCTCTCTCTCTCTCTCTCTCTTGCATCTCCCCATACATGCCCTAATCTCTCTCTCTCTCTCTCTCCGTGTGTGTAGAAGATGACGCAGCTCGCGGAGACCTACGCGTGCATGCCCTCGACGGAGCGCGGTCGCGGGATCCTCATCTCCGGCAACCCCAAGCCCGGGTCTAGCTCCGTCCTCTACGCCAACGGCCGATCCGTCGTCATCCTCAACCTCGACAACCCCCTTGACGTCTCCGTGTACGCCGAGCACGCCTACCCCGCCACCGTCGCCCGCTTCTCCCCCAACGGCGAGTGGATCGCCTCCGCCGACGTCTCCGGCGCCGTCCGCATCTGGGGCGCCTACAACGACCACGTCCTCAAGAAGGAGTTCAAGGTCCTGTCCGGCCGGATCGACGATCTCCAGTGGTCCCCCGATGGCCTGAGGATCGTGGCCTCTGGCGATGGGAAGGGCAAATCGTTCGTCCGCGCTTTTATGTGAGTTTTGCTTTTCACTGTTTTCTTCTCTATTTTTTCCTTTTTGTTGCTTTTTTCTGTGGGGCTTTGTTGTATGGTTCTTAATTGGTATAGATTTGTAGATGTTATGTACTTCTCTGTTCGTCATAGGAAAATGTGTGAGGGAAATCTTAGTCTTTAGATTGATTGAGCCGATCATATTTGGAAAACTTATTTGCTCGAATGCGTCCTTCTTCCCTTCAGTACTTCTTGAGCTCGGTTGATTTGTTGAGGCCGTCAGGATGAGTCTAAGGCGCAAGTTCCTTTTTTTTCCCAGTCACTTCGCTACTGATCCGGGTTGAGCGGACAAACTGTAAATTCTAAATGAAGGTGAGATGCACAACGATTGGATGTGGTTTGTTTAAGCTCTTGGCTTCAAGAGCAGATAACTCGGTAGACCAACTTATGTGTACTCTAGAAGGCAGACTATGCGAATATCTGATTAAAGGGCTACGCATGTCAATATTGTGCATATTTATGGATGTCTGGATAATCTTTTTGCTACGCATAATTATGTGATGGTGGAAATCTTCTTTTTTTGGTCTAGGTGGGACTCGGGCACCAATGTGGGAGAATTCGACGGCCATTCACGTCGAGTTCTGAGCTGTGCATTTAAACCAACTCGGCCCTTTCGCATTGTGACTTGTGGAGAGGATTTTTTGGTGAACTTTTACGAAGGACCGCCTTTTAAATTCAAGCTGTCTCGCAGGTTCATCGTTCTTACATCAACTGGGCGATGTCTTGCTTGATTAGATTTAAATTGATCATATAGATTCTATAGTGGAGCCTCATTGTGGTCATTCATTTGTATTTGTGCTGTAAACTCTAGTTCTTTGTATTGTTGAATTTTCTGTACTAGTTGAACTCTCAATCTGCGGACTTTGTTTATCTTCAAATGGATTTACCTTTTCAGTATAGGTAAACTTTGACTGAAAATTCTTTCCATAAGATCTTGTATAAATTTATTGTTGCTTATGCCTTTGGCCGGTATAATGCATGGTTGGATTTGACTAGGAAGAGTTACATGGGCATTCTAGATTTTATTTTGGGGGGTTCTAAGGGCATTTTAGAGTTGAATTAATACTTGCTGATGCATGACTTTTTTTTATTTCTGTAGGGATCATTCCAACTTTGTCAACTGCGTGAGATTTTCTCCAGATGGCAACAGGTTCATTAGCGTGAGCTCTGATAAAAAAGGAATTATCTATGATGGTAAGACTGGTGAGAAGATAGGAGAGCTGTCATCTGATGATGGTCACAAAGGTAGTATTTACGCTGTCAGTTGGAGTCCTGATAGTAAGCAGGTATTGCTAGATATCCGAGTATAGTTTTTATTTGCATTCCTTGTTGCGGTAGATCTGTTGGAACTTGGACGCAGGTTGAACTTGCAGTAGTTAGTTGCTTGATTTCAGTAGAATGGGGATTGCATATGTAGAGATACAATGGAATTGTTGTAAGTATGCCCTACGTAATAGAGAAAGCATGCAGAGTGTGATGATCCTGGATCATAGATGTTGCTTTCCAACATCTGAAAGGCTGTTAGTGAAGCTAGTTTTCTTTCTTTTCACAGCAAGTGTATATCATTGTCAACTTTTTTGCGATTGTGTTAAGATCAAGTGTTTTCTTATTTCTTTTGTGGGGTAAAAAAAAAAAGCAGTTTAGTAGAGATTATTAAATGGATCTACGTGTTACATGTGGAATAATGAAATTTAGTACTTTGATGGATGAGTGTTTGTGATCATATAAATAATGGTTTTTTTTTCTGCAATTACATTTAGTTTTCTTGTATCTTAACGATGGTTGGATGGTTTAGGTTATAACTGTGTCTGCTGACAAGTCAGCAAAGATATGGGACATTTCTGAGGATGGCAGTGGAAACCTTATAAAAACATTGATTTCTTCTGGTTCGGGCGGGGTCGATGATATGTTAGTTGGTTGTCTTTGGCAAAACAACCACCTAGTCACTGTCTCTCTCGGTGGCACAATCAGTATATACGCAGCAAGTGATCTTGATAAAGCACCAGTCTCTTTTTCCGGACACATGAAGAATGTCTCTTCCTTATCTGTGCTCAAGGGTGATCCGAAAGTGATCCTCTCCAGTAGCTATGATGGTCTTATAATAAAATGGGTTCAAGGAATTGGATTTAGTGGCCGAGTACAGAGGAAAGAGACTACACAAATCAAATGTTTGGCTGCAGTGGATGAGGAGATTGTAACCTCTGGATATGATAATAAGGTGAGGAAGTTGCCTGCAGCAAGTTGTTTGCTAATGGGGCTATCACATGTGTATAGTTGTTCAAAGTCTTGAAAAACTGGAGAATTTAAGCATAAAGACTGTATCAGAATGATTTGCATATATTTTTCTGAGATATTTAGATTTTTTTTATTTTCCTCTTGATCAAGCCATAAGAGTATCGGCTGCATAATGGTTAGGCATAATATGTAGAAGTGAGGTGCTGAATTCTGGTGGATGGATATGCAGTGGTTGCGCCCATCTCCTCTAATTTCACAGAATTTTCCAGGTGTAATGTGCCTGATCTAGAAATTCAGAAGCCTAGAATTTGATGGCTATATGAGATGAAGCCTTTTCACTCTTTATCTGTTTTCTAATCATTTTAAAATTTGCTTCTATGGAACTGGTTCCTTTGGTAGAGCAGCTCATTTTCTAGGTGATGAGTTTTATCTTTTTGCTTTCTGAGCATCTTCTTGAGAACAGTTGTTTTGATTTTTCCTATACCCATTTTTTTAACCCTGCTTCCAGGAAAATCGGTCTTTGTAAGCTTGTAAATATCTGCTGAGTGGAGTCAGCTTGGTGGTGGTGTCGCGTTGGTTTGTTAAATAGGATATGCCACAAATGACTGAACATGGGGAAGCATTGGTCGCTGCCTGTGACTCTCTTTGATTCTCCTTTATTTTGTTTTGTGTGACCAGGTATGCAGAGTTTCCGGCCATGCTAGTCAAAGTGGAGATGAAGAATTCATTGACATTGGCTGTCAACCGAAGGACTTGAGTCTTGCCCTTGATTGTCCTGAATTTGCATTGATTTCAACTGATACGGGAGTAGTCTTGCTCCATGGTGCTAAAGTTGTTTCAACCATCAATCTTGGCTTTGCTGTAACAGCATCAGCCATCGCACCAGATGGAACTGAAGCAATTATTGGTGCACAGGATGGAAAATTGCACATTTATTCTATTTCAGGTGATACTTTAACAGAGGAAGCTGTTCTGGAGAAACATAGAGGTGCTATTAGTGTCATACGCTATTCGCCTGATTTATCCATGTTTGCTTCTGGGGATCTGAACAGAGAGGCTGTTGTTTGGGATCGTGCCTCAAGAGAGGTAATAAATTGCCGTGATGGCATTTTTGTTGCATTTTGAGAATCCATTTAAGATGACTACACAACAATGTAACTGAAGGCTGGATAAATCTTTTTAGAAGTGGTTTTTTCTCTTTTTAAAGTTGTGCAGTTATCACATTTATTTTAATTTGACGCAAAACACTTGAAACATTTGAAAGTATACACATATATTGACATATGACATCACATTTTGTGACATTTTTCCAATTTCAAGTTTTTGGAGTGAATGTAAAATGTTGAAAAACTTCTTTTTTAATGTTTAAACAAGGAAACCTAAATAGGCAACGTGGGCAGAAACTGCTTTGAAGTAACGTGGGATAAGTGGTTTTGTTGCTTTCCCATTTCAGTCGTGATAAGAAATTTTTAGATGCTCGATTCGATGAAACCAATCATGACACATCCAAGAAGGAAAAGTCGGAAAAGTCTTACCATTCCTTTTCCTATTCTAGCCAATATATGCGGTTTCCTCATATAATGAACAAGCTTCTTGCAGGTGAGACTGAAGAATATGTTATACCACACAGCCCGCATCAACTGTTTGGCTTGGTCACCTGATAGCAGCATGGTAGCAACTGGATCACTTGACACTTGCGTCATCATCTATGAAATTGACAAGCCAGCATCTAACCGTCTCACCATAAAAGGAGCCCACTTGGGTGGAGTTTATGGATTAGCTTTCACTGACGACTTCAGTGTGGTTAGTTCCGGTGAGGATGCATGCATTCGTGTGTGGAGGATAAACGGACAGTGATCTTGAGGAGATTATGTAAAATTTCAGAGATCGCGTCTACTTGAAGGAGATTTGCTGTAAGAACTGGGAGGTACAGCTTTCTGCATTTTTCAGGAAGGAAGCTGCAATTTTTTTTAAGTCCCAATATTGCAGCTTCGAATTCTTCTGCTAATGTGGGGTCTCGAGAATCGTGATAGTAGTGCCAGAGCAGAATTTTATTCTCATCTTTCGCTGGTGTGGCATGGTGGATTTCGTCTATGTTAATTGTTCTTTCTTTTGAAGGCTGTTTTCCTGGCTGTCTCAACCGACAGAATCTGAGCTGCAGGGGTCGCCGCCTATTTATCTTTTAAGAGAGGTTTTTTCATCTTTGAGGCTTGTGTTTGCGAGTGTTATCAGATAAATCTTTACTGTATTTTTCACTTCTCCCTCATTTCTCCTCGGGACTTATATTGTGGGAATGTTTCACAAACTTTCTGTATGCTACTGTATTTTGGTTTGTGGGCTATCAAGTTATGATGATTTTAATGCTGGGCTTCTGCGAAGCGCCTGCTGGGTTCCTGTAGCTCTATGATTTTTGTGTTACAATTCCCTACCTCTCCTACACACAATCATGGTGCCATACTTTAGTTTTCTGGCAATTCGGTGCATCAGAAGCACTTCAATATAGAGTTCTTGATTGTAGATTCCTACAAGTATTGAATATTCAGATTTAGCTTCGTCACGGAGATTGACCTCTTTTGATGTACAAGAAGATTTTATATATTTGCAGGTCTATATTTTTACTCATCATAGTATCAACCAAAGTTGCTTAGCTCAAGAAGAGTCAAAGCTACCATTTCATCCAGACCCTACAGCTTCGCCTATGACATGGCAACGATGTTCGGACCCATATATAGAAAATTGAAGCTCATTGAAAGGGCGGGAAGACATCTCAAGGCGCATGACGCAAGTAGAGGGGTATGTATGAGGTTGGTGTTGGCGGTGAATCCCATACAGCAAATGCGCTCTCGCATCTCATATACTTCCTCGTCATGTCGGGGAAGTGACGATCGATGACATCCTTCAATGTCTCTGTCTTATTCACCCATTCCAGGCCTTTCTCTGTGTACGTCCCTGTGTTGAAGTTGGTCGTAAAGAACCGGTCGGCTTCTAGCCGCCTGGAAAAAATTTGGCAACAACGAAGATTCAAGAAGTTGAAAGACATGGCTGAGACTGAGGTTCAACACTTCCAGAGTATCGTAATTGAGGTGGTATAGGAACATAATGAGAAGTACCTGGATGCAATCAGAAGAAAGATGAAGAAAGCAGTTTCACTTATGGCAAAGCCCTTGATCTTTTTTTCTGCATGCAAACCCACCAACAGATCAAGCTTCTCCACATCGTCTCCATATATTTCTCGCAAGGCTTCAACAACTTGCTTATCATCAGTCAAATCTTCCCAACGGTTGATTGGGATCATCAGCAAGTTTCTTCTAAACTCGTTGTACCGCGCGATACCTCTCTCCCTGTCTCTGTAAACTGGTCCACAGTGTGAGCATCAGTTCTAGTACAGTCATGTCGAGGATATAGTGGTGCAAAAGAAATGAGTTGAGAAGTTATGTTACTTTCTAATGCTGCCATGTCGATCAGGTCCGGTCTATCTTCGCCGTCAACGTCTTGAGGAACAAGGTTTCTCATCCAAGAGGGGTAATTCCACAGTGAGAGAGCCCCACATGCCTGATGACCCAGTGACACCATCATCTGCTCCATTCCAATCCTTGAGAGTCTTCTCTGCCCTTGTCGTCCCACCAGTTCCCACATCGGAATCCTAGTAATTTTGCCTAGAACAATTAGTGACTGATGGGCCTTCTAGAAGTAAAATTGGAAGCCATTTCCCCAAGAAGACAACTTATCTGTTATTTCACGAGATCTAAGTTACTTTGCTTTTTGTCAGTACAACGACCTTCAGTCTAGCAGTAACGGCAAACATGAAGAAAGTGGAATTAGATGCAAATGGAATGGTGAGATGATTACTCTTCTGCAATGGGCAGACATTTGTGTTCATGGATGGTTGAGTTGATGTCCCTGAGGATGAGTTTATCCGGAAGGAGTGAATGCATCCTATAGACACTCACGAACTCCTCAGAGAGTGAAAATGGAACTCCGTGATCTCTTGGCCTTTTAAGACCTACTAATCCACTCAGTATCGGACCGCATATATGTCCAAACATATCCTTAAATTTCTTCCCCAGAAACCCGTACCTGAACCAGGCATGACAGTGGTAAGTATTTAGTACGGCTTCATAACAGAATTACGCCTGAAGTTTCAGAACTACTACTAGTAAATCCCCATTCATTCGTCATCAGATCCATTTCATTCGCTGTATTACCAGTTTATCCTCATCCCAGCAAGAAGAGTGTCGGTCTTCAGGAGCTCCACTGTCCAGTCAATGGTGTGGATTTTGGCAATCACGGCTGAAGTGACTAGTCTGGCATGGCGATAGAGCCTCTCGTCATCAAGATCTGGATAATGTTCCTGACACGTATACAAGTAAATAACATTAGCTGTCCTTGTAGTTCCTTCGGTATATAAGTGCTGGCAAATTTTTCAATGAAACTTTGTATTTATGCTGCTCAATCCTAAGGACGGCAAGCATGAACCCGGGGTTTCTATATGAGCTAAAATTCTGAAGATGATGAAAGATGTATGGCTTGTCTGTTCTACAATAGTTCCTCCGGTAAAAAATGCGTAGTGTGTATTCGGAGCTAACTTTTCATGGAAGCCCGTGAACAAATAACAAGAGAAGTCTCCCTTACAGACTTGGAAGAATTTGGAAACAGCAATATCAGGAGTTCATGGACATTTCATTAGATTATTGCAGTCGAGAACTCAGGATCAGCATTGGTGGAAGAGAAGGGAAACCTTACTTGAAGCATATCGCAGACAGTGTTGTGTTCTCTGACGAATAAGGCCTGGAGAAGTGAAAAGCCAGCCCAGCTATTCCTGACGTCGCCTGAAATAGGAATCCCTTTCTCGTTGTGTTCAAGGAGGCCATCTCCCGAAATCTTAAGCTTCCCATCTTTGAAGGTCCTCACTCTTCTCTCGCCGTTATCGTCATTTCCATATATCACGCTTCCATCCCTGGGCAGTTTACCATGTACAACTCAATGAAGAAATTCTCTCCATGTCGATTCTTCAACTGAACTCTCAGAGCAGTAACCAGTTAATTGGTGAAATTTTTACTAAGATCAGTTAATCATTTCTCGCACAGCTGCCCTTTTTTTTTCAATTGAGATGAAATCACACCTTAAGTCATGGGATTAGTTGCCTTTCTGGAAATACTAGATTTCAATTTTAGATGAAACTCTGCGTGTAAGTTAGTTCTAGCATCTCAATGAAATTTGGACTGTTATTTAATTTCCATGATTTCCTCAGAATGATATTCCATGCAGGCCACATTCCATTTTATTGAGGAACTATACGGCATTTGATAATGAATATTGACATCTATCTGCTGACAGCATAAAGCAAGTCCATAGTTCTCAGCTTGTTCAGGTGATGGAGGCAAAAAGTAGGGAATTCCGAGTCTTACAGCTCAGCAAGGTCGAAATGATGTCGCCAACATTGCAGTTAAATCTTTTTTTCCAAATCTTTCTTCACTGTCTTTTTCGGCATTCAACTTGTAAAAGGATCAAGAATCAGATGGCTCCAAAGACTAATTTTCAGTGAAATGAGTTTTTGAAATAGCTGCCTCATGTTTAGTAGTCCTGAGTAATTTCAACAGTGTTCACTGGAACTTACCACCACGGGGTCCTTATATTCAGAGAGCCACTCTTCAAATGAGATGATCCGGTTGACTCTTTCTTCGTCTTGTAAAATCTGAATGATTTCAGTGGACACTCCTCTGCAACTTCATCAGGTGCTTTAATCTCTACCTGCTGGAGAATTTATTGATCATTCAGTCTTCAATGCAATGACCTAACTGATGCGTCCATTCAACTACTTCTCCATTTTGAGTTTGTCAAAATTATTTTGAGGTCGTTTTCCTACAAAAAATCAAGTCGTGCCTTTATGCAATAAAGAGGACCTTTTTTTTTGGTATTGAGTACCTGTTCAGTTTCCTCCATGTGATCAACCCAGTCATGAATCATGAACTGTATCCATGAGGATGCTATCATGTTGAATTGGTTCCCATTGTCAATGAACTCTTTTCTTGCCAAAAGCTTGGATGCAACTACAGATGGATGTGGATCCATTAACTGCGGAAAAAGAGACAATCAAACATTGAATTGTTGGCATTGCAGGTTATGCTGGGCTTGGCATATTATCAAAAGACAACAATCTTTAAGATTGACAGAAAAGACTGGACAGCTGTTCTCCAAGCGCAGTAAAATCAAGTTCATGAAATTTGTAGGCCATCTCAGACAGAAACTGAACAAATCTGTTCACTGGACATGGGCAGGGAGACAGAGCCATAGCCTGCCTACCACTCAATGAGTTGAGCAATTAATGGTAAACCAAATGAAAAGAACGAGGCCCGTGGCAAGTGGACTCTTTTCTTGACTTGTCATGGCAGTCCGTACTGTAGATTTTGATTGTGGCTCGTCGATAGAAACCTAAAGTGGAGGCTGCTGGAATTCGTAAATGGCTTGCGGGTGGGTAACTTTCTGAAGTTGCATTTTCATCTTCTCCGATATAAAAGAAAATTTACTCTAGTTTTTTGAATAAAAATACAACACAATTCGGCCTTTTTTAACGTGAAGTTTTAATAAATCTTCCTTAATGGAGAGATAATAATTGTCGACGATTTTGTGTATTTCTACGAAATTTGGGGAC
This sequence comes from Melaleuca quinquenervia, assembly GCA_030064385.1. Lineage (NCBI taxonomy): Eukaryota > Viridiplantae > Streptophyta > Magnoliopsida > Myrtales > Myrtaceae > Melaleuca > Melaleuca quinquenervia. Next base: position 2,781,328 of record CM057728.1, on the reverse strand, counting down.
ATGAAAATTGTCCCTCATGCAGCTTTCAGGGACGGCTCTCATTAGAGTCCCTGCGGTCGACCAGCTTGCCAGCCCGTCCCCAGTTCCTTGGACAATGGCAATGGCCAGCACCAAGGACGGCTTTGCATTCCCCAGTTTTCTCTTTTAAGTAGTGTAGCCTTCTGATTTGAATACCCAATAAAAATGAACATGAACTCAACCTCTCTAATTTGATAGACTGAGTAAATTCATAAGGCATGATATCCATGCTTTACCCCGTAAGTTGAGGTGGAGGGAAGCATGTTGCGTCCAAAAAATGTTCCTTGACTGCCCACAACATCGTCGCTTGGGTGGTTGCACCTGCCGTTCGCCGTCCGATAGTTGAATGCTTGAATGTCGTACTTCTTGCCGTCAACACCACCAACGCGTATGAGATTATATCTCTGGTGCAAGTGCCTTCTCATCCCCAAGTAGGCAAGCCCCATGTACACCGGCATCCTGTGCCATAATCCTAGCTTGTCCACCGCATGTATCACCTATAAGAAAAACCCAAAACAGCAGTAAGAAATCAAAAGCCATATTACATGTCGGCCGGTGTTCCACCGTTACGTGGGAGAGGAAGCTACGTACGAGGAAGAGAAGCGCATCGAAAAGGGTCATTTTGGAGACCATGGGGCGGAGCTGAGGATGGATGAGAGAAGAGAATAAGGAGATCAAGGCCATGTCCTTGGCGTGGATTAGGAGGGAGAAGTGCAAAAGTAGAGTAGAGGTTCTTGAGAATTGCGCAGTGTAATAATGCAGAGAAGAAGAGAGGGAAATGGAGGGAACTTAAGGAGAGCTTGTGAGGTGGTTCAAGTCTCTTTTTAAAGTCCGAATGGTGTGTGTAGTGTTTGGGCATGTGTCTGTTGCCGTAACCATGCAAATACCATTCAGTGCTCAAAGCATGTGGGGCTGTATGAGAACTGGTGGTGGGTTTTGGGCGGCTATATTGAGAGAACTAAGTTGTGACGCCATTTTGCTGATAGTTACGAGAGTTGTTGTAGAGACAGATAGATGGGAGAATAGGGTTCTTCATTTGCATTTTCCTAGAGTGGTGATCATGGCTAACAGATGTTAGGTTTCCTTCGGTGACGGACTTAAAACAAATGTATGTCCATGGTAGAAATTTGGGGAGATCACTGTTAATACTTAGTTAAAAAGTTAAAAGGACTAAAGTGTGTTCAGCAAATAGAACGAATATTTCTCCCGAGACTAAAGTTGGAAAGCCCATCCCAAATGAAAAGGCGCCTGAGTGGTCTAAAATAGGGGTGAGCAATGGTCCAGGGTCAACCTTGAACCGGCCCAACCCAGCCAATCCTAGTCTAGTTCTTGAGACAATCGGGCTCGATTGGGTTGATCCTTGGTTCTGAAATATCTAATCCAATACTGTGTGGTTTGGTCCTTGAGTCTAGAATTTTGGATTGGTCCAACCCGACATATTTATACATAACATATATGAATCTACCCTTTTCTCTCACCGAGCTCAGGAAAGAAGCCGAAGAGTAGCTTATTGAGAAGCCTCTCTTCCCTCTTTTTCTTGCCAAGCCTAGGAGCAAAGCTGCAGAGTTGTCTTCGACTCTTCTTCCTTCTTTTTCTTGCAGAGCCCTAATTTGACATAATAAAAAACTTTGCTATCACTCGCCTCTCCGTCGCCCTCACTCACCGCCCACCTCGTTGTTAGCCTCGCTCGCCTTTGTTGCCCACCTCGTTGCTCGCCGTCGCCCTCGCTCCCCTCGCCGTCACCCTCACTCGCCACCTTCCTCACCCTCACTCACTACCCATTTCGTTGCTCGCCATCGGCCCCGCTCGCCTCACAGTCGCCCTCACTTCCTCAGTCATGCTCAACAAGGTTGGGCCGTCCTCAGTCCTAAAAATTAACAACCGACACTATACGAATTGATTCTTGAATTAAGTGCTGGACCGGATCTACCCAGCCATGCTCACCCCTAGTCTTAAAGAGATTCCATGACGGACATCTCCCTTCTTCCAAGTCATGGAAAGAGTACGTGAGATTGTTCTGATCTGATCTAAAAGTTCTCAAGTTGCTGCTCAAATAGATCAAGGCAAGAACGAGGGTTTTTGAAACTGATGTTATACATCTGGTATGGAGGGTGTTCATGATATATCATCTGCTGTTACCATGCTGAGTGGCTGCAAAAGAGCTCTTTTGCTAGGATAGTCAAAGTTAACGCGCGAAGGCATTTCGTCAGTCATGCTAACTTATGCCCCCCCCCCCCCCCCCCCCGGCGCTCTCTGTCAAACAGTTAAAAAAAAAAAACTACAGTTTTCAATGTACAGATGTCTCGTGTCATGCATAGTCATTTCTCTAAAAGGACATAATCATTTCTTATTTAATGTACTTAACAGGTGTTCTGAAGCCCTCGTTACCATGATTTTGATACAAAAAATGGAATGGAATTTAGCATGAGAGGAATTCCAATGTTCTGATGGGGTGGAGTTAAACAGTAATGGACAACTTGGCATGTAAATGAACAGATGAATGATCTTCTCTAACACTGACCTCTTAATTATTTGTACAGCTAATGCATGACCATTAATGTTCCGAAGGTGTGAAACGGATCGATCCATGAGATATACACATCGATAAAATTTTTCAAAAAACTCTTAGCCTATTATATAGCGGTCAATCAAGTCCTGATTTTTTTTTCAATTGCGTCTATTTAATCTTTAATCTTTCAATAATTTGCCGATAAAATACTTCCGGTCAATTTTGATCAAAAATCATTATTGTGAATGCTGGCAATTTTGCATGGCAGGGCCAAAAGGGTCCGTATTAGCCAAAATGGCCAAAAGGGTCCATATTAGCAGATCCGGATCGTCTACTCTGGGGTGTTCCCCAGGGCAGATCTGATCTCCTCCTCACGGCCGTCCGATCACGATCGGACGGCTGTGTTTTTTTTCTAAAAATAAAGCAAAAAGTGGAACAAAAAGGTGGGACCCACACTCATTAAAGGTGGGATCCCACCACCTGCAAGCTTACCGCCGTCCGATCAACGATCGGATGGTCGCAAGGAGCAGATTAGATCTGCCCTGGGGAACACCCCAGGGCAGACGATCCATTTCCCATATTAGCAACAAATTTTTTTTAACTTTCAGATTTTTTTTTCTTTTTTCCTTCGCCAATCATCAAGCCTCGGCAATAGCCAATGACCTCTGCAAGCCACAAGCAAAGGCTACCTAGGCAAGGGTCGGCCAGGACCCGCGACCTCTGCAAGCTATCACTAAGGCCGGTTGACCAACGAAGGGAAATAAGAAAAAAGCAAACAAAGAAAAAGAAGATAATCCACCAAATTTTAAAAATAGATATGTGTATTACAAAAAACGTCAACATCGGCATCGGTCGTGCCATCTAAGATAATGGACATCCACATTAGTAGTTCTACTCAAGTCCTACTAAACATGTTTTGGGAGAAAATGAACCCCAAATGTATTTTGACACGAACTTATTAAACTCGGTTTGGTAATGACAAAGGGGAAAAGAGAAAAATTTCAAATCAAGAGGGGACAAATCCAGTCTGCCTAGTGCCATCCACATCCAAAGTTGATCGAGGCCCACGAACCTCGATGCTCATCGCAAAATCTCGAAGCTGGTTGCGAAATCGTACCTTCCCTGCTCGATGAGGACAGCCCCATTGACTCGATCTTATGAACGAATGTGCACATGTAGCGCACGCTGTGATTGAATGCTGTGAACCCCACTGATTTAATAAATCGAATCTCTCTACTCAGAAGATGATCGAGAAAGCGTATGTCATTGATCCTGACTTTAAATTCCCATTAAGTATTATATTCTCATCCATTATTTGGATAAGTAAGTCTCGCTATCTCTTTTAAGATCCGTTTATTGCTAAAAAAGAAAATCGCTTGCATCATCTCCAAAAAACATTATATTTAAATATAAGTGATTGATTTTTTTTGTTGGCTAATTATTCTAAACCGGTCATATTTAAGAAAATATTCCCCATGTCTTTCATTTTTTTGCGGAAAAAAAAAAACTAAACTTTGGAACTCCATGATAGTCAGATCTTGTTTGCTTTCTGTTTTGCCTCTGTGTTACCCTGCCAATAAAATTGATCAATGTATAGGTTTATGCCTGAATAGCTTGGCGTCCGTCAGCATATGAGAACAAAATAGATACAAGTCTCGCTTTCTGAATTTCCCAAAAGTCAGCTCTACAGTTGGCGCATTAAATATGAACTTTCATCGTCATCCATAGCATTATGGCATTAGCATTAAACACATATCGTGCTAATTTTACAGGATATGATATGGATCTTCCGGAACATGTCATTATCTATTCAAGATGCATGCGTTGGAGGAGAGCAAGTGCTCTCTAGTTCAGTACCCCTTTTATGGATCTTAGTTGCATCAATCTTTCAATTATCATTGAATGTGAATCAATCGGTTCATCAAATGTGAGTTAATCCCCACTAGATGTTTCGGTCCCTTTCCCGTGCTTGCCGGGACTTGGAGCGCAGGGTTTGAGGACAAGTCCGGTGACCCGAGTCCTTTGTTAGAACGGGAATACCAACGCGCTTATTGGTTGAGCGATTTTAAGGGGATAAAGGACGAGAGTTTTCCATCCCGGGGGGGGCCGCAAAATTAGGGAAATGTCTGAATCTGAAGAACGCTAATGTGCCCTAGATGGGATCGTGTCTTGTTGAGTTTTCCAATGCTGCAAGGAGGCAAGGCGAGATGGGCCATTACAGAGTTGGTGCAGAAGCCGCTGATAAGACGTGGGCACTTGCACTGCTGACCGACGGCGACGAACACCTACCTTACTTCCAATTGCATTTATGCTTCGCTTTCCCCTATAAATGGACATTGAATTAGGTAGTTGTATTGATGACGATACCAATTTGGGATATTCTGATACCAGCATCGCACCCGAAACAGATAGGGACGGGAAGCACGGGCCGGTGGATCAGTTCCAAGTGCTTGAACTGTGTTCTACCTTGTCAGGAACCAGTGATGGAGTAATTGTTTTCTAGGATGGGACCGAACTGGACAACTTGAGAACTCGATTTCAATCAAGAACTGTGCCGGCAGCGGTTGCCAGTCCAACCGGTATCGCGCCGAGTCCTGACCCCCCGGTGCAAGCACATAATGAGCGTGCCATGCTCTCGCCCTCGTTAAGAAAGTGGCATAATTAGGAGGCTTTGAGCCCATTCTCCTTTGTCAAGGCCGACGAAATAGAGTACGAGACGCTTGGATGCGATCAACTCTACCCGAATCGCGTGAAAAATAGAAGCGCCTGAGATCAAAGATAGCGTTCATTTAAAAGAGCAGCAAATTTCAAAACGTTAAACAACTTGAAATTCAGAAGCGACTCATAAGCAGGCCTGTCATGCAAGCCCATACAGCTTGGTATGTGGATTATGCAGTGGTGAACTACTGAGCGCCTGGTCAGGCACAGCCGATAGCATGCCTGGCCGGGCACAGCCGATAGCATGCCTGGCCGGACAATGCGCAGGCAGTGAGGCAGCTCAACCATTCACTGCACATAATGTCACATCTGGGCTTATCTTGAGTTCATCAGGTACCTAAAGAGTTCACCAACCCCATCAAATCAAAAGAAATAGCATTCTTGTGTCTCAAGTAGTTGCTTCCTACTAAATAATATCTAGCATCTACTCTAAGGGAAGACCAAATAATTAGCACAGCAAAACTGGGCATGGCAACCTACATCCATGACATCGTGGATGCAACAGAATTAGCTAAAAATCACTAGATTGAGAACCAGTGTACATTAAAAATTATGAAGAAAAAACCGAAGATTACTTGCCCACAAAGCCAAAACAACTGCCCGTCATGTGAAACAAAAATTACTTGCAACACTTTTAAGACAAATTCCCAAGTCTTTGAGACTACTCAAGAAAAGATAAAAGAAAAGGCTGACTAGCAGTTCCTCGAACTAGTAACGCCCAGTGCCCCAAACTCTGATCACACCATCATTGTAACCACTAAACAAGGTGCTTCCATCTGCACTCCAGTTCAAGCTCGTGCAGTATATAACCTGCAATTCCAATGCAACAATCCAAATAATCAAAATAGCGTTCATCATTAGTACATCACACCATGTCATAACTTATGCGAGTTGTTAAATCTCAGGCAGGAAGATTGTTCTGACAATATCATTTATTTGACCACAGAGAACAGAATACAGAGTACAGTAAGAATGATCAGCAGGTGAACAAACGCCATGATACTGATTAAATCTTTTATTAACCCATCATGTGACAGAGTTTAGCCCAAAATATTTTCCTTCTTACTGCCCAGAAGACGAAATCATCACACCATAGGACTAGTAAAAAATGCACAAAGCAGGGCAATGGAATACAGCATTATTGAGACCATTATCATTTTTAAATCCATTAATATTGCAAATTGCACCAAGGAATGCAGAATCTGAGCATAATTCAATGAGAATGGACAGGAACAAGTTCAATATACAGGGAGGAGTTTAAGGCCTAGCCAACAAGCATGGAAGAAGGGCATGCTCACGATAGACAGTCAACATTGAGACAACAGAACACTGTAACACCAAAAAGTTAGTCGGGAATTTTACCTTCTTATTTGAAGCAGCGGTTGTTGTTCCATCAGTTTTGTCAGCTTCATTTTTCAAATCAACCCTCAAATCTTCTACAATGCTCTTGCTTTCAAGGTCCCAGATTTTAATACTGTTCTCAGTAGCGGCACAGAGCCAGTACCTATTGGGGCTGAAGCAAAGAGAGTGAATTATAGCACCAGCCTCCAGATTATACAGTCTCTTGCCCTCTGCCAAGTCCCACAACAAAATCACTCCATCTTTGCCACCACTAGCACAGAGTGACCCATCAGGAGATACAGCTACCGTATTCACATAGCCATTGTGTCCCATCAAGGTGTTCCTAAGCTTGCAATTGGTCAAGTTCCAGACCTTGATGGTCCGATCCCATGAAGCAGATACAATGGTTGGTTGCAATGTGCTGGGACTAAACCTTACGCAGCTGACCCAATCAGTGTGAGCGTCGCCCTCCTGAATTGTGTACTTGCACTCTCCCAATGTGTTCCACAGCTTGATGGTGCGATCGCGAGATGCCGACACAATCTGACGATTGTCAATGGAGAATGCCACGGAAAGCACATCCTTGGTGTGGCCCACGAACCTATAGTTGACCCACCAGCACAAAGTTAACAGTTTCACATTTGGGTAGCATCCTTCATTGCCAAACTCTAACCAAGAAGAACTCAATTGGCCAAATTCACTCGCAGTTTCCGCTATAGCATAACTTGATAAAAGGTCCATCATTACGAACCTAGTTCTAACAGGATGTATTGTGGTGGCGACAAGACATGCATCACAACTAACGTGTTTGCCCATTTTCCAATCTCAGCCAGCAATATCGCTAGGCAAAAGACCTTACACTCTCATTCCACTACGTCACATTTCCGTTTCTATTCCGAATAAACATTCTGATCGAGGAGAACGGCACCACATGCGAAAAAGAACATCCCCAGCCATAAATCTAAGTACCCAGAAAACAATTAGCTCGGACACATTTGCAGGGAAACATTCTAATTAAAAGCATTCCAGCATTCACCCGGTCAGACTACACTACACTCTATGCATTGGCTGGAGATTGACGATTTACAGAGAAACAAAGCAGCGATAAATAGAAACCAACCTGCGAGCGGATACGCCCGCGGCGAGGTCCCAGAGGCGGAGCTCGCCGTCCCAGGATCCGGAGAGAGCGAACTGGCCATCGGAGGAGAGGACAACGTCCTGGACGAAGTGGGAGTGGCCGGTGAGCCTGCGGCGGGGGACGCCGTATACCTTCTCCTCCTTGGTGAGGTGCCAGAGGATGATGGACTTGTCGCGGGAGGAGGTGACGACCATGTCGGCGTTGTCGATGGGGATGGCGATGGCGGTCACCATGTCGGTGTGGGCCCTCATCGTGCCCTTCAGAATCAGTCCCTCCGCCATTGCTCAGGATTCTGCCGGGGGGTAGAAGGGGCTGCTTCTTCTTCGGGGTCTTCTTCTTCTTCGGCGAGCGAGGGCAGAGTCTGGAGGCAGAGGCGCGATCGGCGAGGGAGGAATGGATGGAAGCGAGACTATATATACTCCCACCCCGCTTGGGAATTAGGGTTTTGTGTGGCGAGAGCCGCTACTCAAGTCGAGCCAAATTAGATTGGTATATATATATATATATTGGTCAAATAGATTGGTAGATTGACATCAAGTCAAATTGCAATAACCCCCCCCCCCCCCCCCCCCTCGTCTTTTTTTTCCGGAATGTGATTATAAATGGATAATATAATCTTGATTAGATCCATTCACTAGGTGAGCTCGGGTTAGGTCGGCTCCCACCCGAACCTGCTCGGGCAAGTATCAGAGCCTCGGGCAAGTAAGAAAATCATGAGCGAGAATGTTCGTGATTCGATTTGGAGATATATTGAAATCAAATGGACAAAGGAAAGAAGTCAATCCGAACGAGATAACTAAGTTTACAAGTCAAACTAAGTCAACAATTTAAGTATTGTTTGTAGTTCGATTTGATTTTTAACCGTTATCAACGAGCTGAGCAAGCTTACTCAATAGTTCGATCTAGAAATATCTCAATCTGCACGAGATAAATAAGATTATAACTCGAGCATAATTTATAATTTCAGTTTTTATTTTAGGTTTGGTTCGGTTTCTAACTATTATCAACAAGCCAAGCCAGCTAGGGTGCTTGTGGTTCAATTTGGAGATATTTTGTCATCAAATAAATTTGAAAAGATCTCAATTCGAACCAAATAAATATGATTACAACTCAAACCAAATCAATCATTTCAGTTTTATTTTTTGTTTGATTCGATTTCAGACCATTATCAAATTATAAGTATGAAATTTAATTCATATTTAGACTATCTAACATCAACATGCGATGTTCGACCCAATAAAAAAAAAAAGCCCTCAACAGGCAATGAAAATTAACAAAAGGAAACACTTATTTCTACACACTTGTCTAAAAACTTTCAATCGTAATTATCAGAATTAATTATCAAAACATTAAAATTATTTATTTCAATGAAAAAAAGCATTGTATGAACTTTTCATAAGCATTATTTGAAGTTCAAAATCAATCAACGAAGGCCAGCATGAGAAATAGAAATCGTCCATTGAGTAATACAGGGGAATCTTAAACACGTGCTTAATTGGTTAGGCTAAATTATAGATTTTTTTATTAGTCGATAAAATCTATTTTTTTAAACTTATCGATTTGATCACGTTTTATCAGCTTCCAAAGTTATAAACGAAAATAAAATACGAGAAATCGGACCCGACCAAATGAATAAATTCAAGTTGTCAATTTAATTTAGCTCAATTTCTCCTCTTATGCCCCATTAGAATTTTGGGCTTTTTTTTTATGCCGTCGGAGTTGATAAAATTGTAAACGTCAAAGTAAAATTATTAATAAAGCATGATGGGCAAGTCGGGCCCGGCCTTAAATTCTTGCCCATTGGTCACCCAGCGGGCCTAAGAAATCCGGCCCAGCCCGAGCGTTGGTCGGATATGATAACCATCTTTTCCTTCGTTTATTTTTTTTCTCGATCTCTCTTTTTTGCAATTAAGCGATTTCTCAAAAATGTTCACTCCTCGAAATAAGTCCACTCTCAAACATGGAAAGATAACTGAATAAAAAATTACATTTCACAAGGTAGGAACTGGTGGACCAAAGAAATTGAGGGAAAGGCAAGACACGAATTTTTTATATCAAGAAAGCTTATGCAAATTTTAATTCTCGAGGGTAAAAGATATTTCCACTTGAATTATATAAAAAGAAATTTGGACTCAGGGGGTGGGGACCACTGCCGACCCTCGCGAACGGACATCAAGTAGACACTAGACTTCGCAACCATAACTCGAATTGGATATCCACATTTGTAGCAGAAATGGGATTGGGAAATTCTTATGGTGATGTTTAGAAGAGTAGTGAATGGGCCTCTCCATTGTATAGACTTTGCGAGAGTAGGTATATATTGATGTTCTAGCCATCTTCAAGAAGACAGCTCATCTAAGGATACTAGTTTCGTGAAAAATAAATTATTTGTAAGGCATTTATCTTAAAAGTGTTACATATATTGCTTGGAATAATTACTAAATAAAAAGTGTTTTCATTACCAATAACAATTTATGTCTCAAAAAATTATTGTGGACAATAAAAATATTATTTATTTATTAATTTTATAAAAAGATGCAATTAGTTATTTTAAGATAAACATCATCCATTTTCTCGTGAAAATAAATGTACCCGAGTTTGTGCATGTATACTTTACGTGGATTAATTTCGAGAAAACAGCCCATGGTCATTTTTGGGTGCAAAAGTCTAATTGTGCACGAGAAAATACCCAATTATTTAAAATTGACGTTGGACTTGAAACATGATCAAAGACAAGACTAGAACCAATGATAGGCAAATATTATGGAATTGCAAGTTTATTTTAGATTATTAAAAACGGTCAATAACGAGTCACGATGATTTTAAGGTGACAATTTGTCTCTACTATTGAACTAATTATGTATATGAATAGTTCGTATGAGAAAATAATTATGGTCCAAATTATTTTGTGCTCAATTACGATAAATAGCAATCTTAAAATTACCTACTTATGAAAAATCTAGATTTTTTTTATTTGTGTTGTCAAGGAAGTTATTGATTTATTTCTCAACATATTGTACCGACATTGATCTAATTATAAAATTTATCAAGTTACTAACATATAGTTATAAACTTCACATGAAATTTCAAAGATAATATTCTCAATCAATCGTCACCGAATATCATTGACCCAATAATCCACTCATGACATTATTTTGAATAAAATTACCTACATCAACATGCCACATAAAACGGTTGGTAATGTTGGATGAAATGTTTAACATTTTCCAATGACAATTCATTGGAATGATTACATAAAAAATTCAGATTATATTTGGAAAAAAAATTAAAAAGTTCAAGACCAAATCAACATCCTTATGATAAGTCTAAAACTGATTTAGTAAATATTCCACCTTATTTCTTTAGCCTGTTGTGGAATAAAAGACTCAAACTGATTTAGTAAATATTCCATCTTATTTCTTTAGCCTGTTGTGGAATAAAAGACTCAGACATCACATGTATCTCAATAAATTGCACGAAATAATTTGGACAATTATAGATTAAAATTTTGGATTTTTCACGAGACTAACAAGCTTGGACAAATTATTGACGAGATTAATGGATCAAAGTAGGCAAAGCTGTTGCATTTTACCACCTGGAAATATACTCACGGTTTCATCCTCCGGAGACTCTAGGATCCAAACTATGTAAATCTATTAGGTATGTAATCTCAAAAAGGTGGACTGAATGCAAGCATTAGACTTTTCAAACCAAATTTAGCACTCTACGTGGCAAAATTATCCCGTTTCTCGAATTTCGCTATTGAGAAAATCGATATGTCGTGAATTGAAATAAAACATGGGTTTTAGGCTACGAGATGGTGCTGCAAACACAGACGCAAAATTGTAAGAGAGGGATAATTTAGGGCATTACAACTCGTATCGTCCCTTGCATGACATGTCTCCACTGCCCAAAAACACAAGCGGAACACTCCGTCCTTCCAAAACAATCGCACGACCCTCAAAAAGACATACTTCTCTCTATCTTTCGAACTGCTCAGGAACAGACATTTATCTCAATAGATACACATCAGAATCCCAAGACTCGTGTGTCCGTTCCTGCAACTTCACAATCATCCGTTCCTTCTCTGCGACATATAAGACTTAATCGGACCCTGGGCTAAAAGAGAAGAAATGGTAGAACATGAAGTGAAAAATGGTTAGAGCATGCAGTATCCACAAGCCAAGGCATCTATTACCGCAAGGTCGAAACTGAGCATGCATCGTTGTCATGGAATTACTGAGGAGCGCAGAGACTTAGTTTGACCCAGAAAGGAGATTGCTCGAAAGACTCGATGAAAAAGCATCTACCGGTTACCAAGTTCCCACGACGTAGCAATTGCTGACACCTTGCCTTCACTTGATTTCTCGTACTAATCCCGTTTGGCAGCCACAAATTGTTCTCCCGAGTTTAGGTCAAGAAAAGCGAGATCACGATGAACACGCTCAGTCATAAAAGGCCAAAAGTGAACTGGAGCAATTTGCCAGTAAGAAACAGAAACAGAATGTGAAAAGAAAAAATAAATTTCCATCCTCGAAGCTGGTCCACAAGAGACGCAATGGCTACATCAAGAGCTGGAAAAGCCGGCGCGAATTGATAAGCTTGATCCCATTTTCTTTCGCAGAGAACACGTGCTTCGAAGACCGGAGCTTAGAACATAATTCATCACAAAAATAGAGCAATTCTTCTAAGTTCGAAACTACAGTGTGAGATCAACCTAACAGAGAGGGAGAGAGAGGTTCACCAGATCTGAGGATCCTGAAACAGGACCCAAAGAAACGTTAATTCAAAGAAACCACATTGGTTAGGACACAAGAACAGTCGGTTAACAGTTACACACACGTCATGAGAGAGGATCTAGGAAGGAGCCGCATGCCCAGTCATCTTTCAGGACACACCTCAGATGAAGCAATCTTGAAAGCCCCCATAAATGCTTTTGACTCCGCCAGATCCAGAAAAGGCAAAAAAGAAAAAAAAACGAAAACTTCAATACAGAAGAGGGCAGCTAAAAAGATTTCTCAACAAGATCTATACTGTTTGCAGAACCAGATCTGATAAACGTCAAGAAAATCTACTGCAAAAAATTAACACCCTAAAAAAAAGATCAAGTCGCTAAGATCATCTCATGCGAGAGAGAGAGAGAGAGAGAGAGGGAAGGTCACAACATCAAAAAAAGTGTAGAGCTCCCTTCAATCCAAAAAAGGATTCAGACACAGGAGGCAAGTGAAGCTCCTGGCATATGAAAGCCACAAACCTATCCCAACTTTGCTTCCTTCTTTGCGTCTACTTCATTTCTCCTTTTTTTGGGCATTCATTCGAGAATGACTCGATTTAATGGGATAGGAGTATGGGATCCATAGACCAGCAGCTCAACTCACCCAGCCAAGAACCTCTATTGGACTAAAAGGAGCTCCAGACTCCTTCCAAACTATCCTCCTCTCTCTCCACGCGCAAACCTCAAAAATCAGGCCAAACCAGGCAAACCAAGAATAACTTCAATATTACCACATCAAACCCTCGCAGATCTTCAAACCCTAGAGAGAGAGAGAGAGAGAGAGAGAGAGAGAGCAGGAAGTCTAAGAAATGAAAGGTAACTGATGAGACCCAATATGCAGACCAGTGTGAAGAACTCGAGAAACTCTTTAAAGTGGAAGAAAGGAGGGCTCAACTAGCGTTAGTAACAGTGGAACAAACAAAAGAAAAGAAAAAGCAAAAGAAGCTCAAGAGAAAACACCAACCAAAAGTCATAGGAACCTTATCTGGCAGCTAGGAGGGCCTCACATCTCTCTCTCTCTCTCTCTCTCTCTCTCTGTGAAAGCTAAAAATTACCAAAATCAACCGAATGAGAGATGGTAAATAAGCTGGAGACAGTAGTTACGGGGAAAAAAGGAGAAGGTGATTGCCAATCGGAGACCATTAATAGCGATGTTGGTGAAAAATATTAACAGAAAATGCGTGGTGGGCCGGCAAAAACAATGGCTTAGCGAGGGGAAAAGGTCCATTGGAACCGGCTTTCCAAAGATTCTTTCTGTCATTCAATAATCACGCTTTCCTGTGCCTCCCTCCCTCTGCCCAAAAATCTACAGTAACATAATGGATGCGTATAAAAGATCGAATGATTCTTCAGTGGGAAGTTTAGCAGGAGAAGTTGGGGTCACTGGTTTTGGTTCACATTAACGAGATGCGTTCGAATATCCATTTTTCAATATATATATTATTTATCTTTAGATCTCAAGGTGAAATTTATCTCGAACGAATAAACACAAATCATTGCATGTAATTCCTTTATAATAAAAAAAAACTCTGTAGGTTGGTGTTGTTTGCAAGAGAGCAAGTCCTCGGGAGAAAAATATGTGATTATTCCGTCTATTTCATATTTTCATTGTCAAACGGGCGATATGAGAATATGTAGAAGGATTTACTCACTTACCGTTGGATGAGCAATGATTCAAAACTGAACAGTTTTCATTTTGGAGAATAAATTGCTAATTTCATGAATTATTGGTTATCATCTCCTTAGAATTCACATCAGCCTGCTAATACCTTCCATTGACAATCTACAGCATGGGTTCGCAAAATTGGACTCCAGTCCCGGATGGAAATCATGAGCAGGGCGTGGGAACGTTTGTAGTATAGTTTCGAGGCATATTCTCATCAAATTCGAATTTATCGATTTAAGAAATCTCAATTCCAGTGAAGTTGATAAAACTACTACTCAAATGAAACCAATAAACCAATAACTTTGATTTTATTATCAATCCGGTTCGGTTTCAAACCATTACTGTCGACCGGTTTGGTTTGCAAGTGAGAAGTTTAATACGTAATTAGACCATCTAACTTTGACATGCAATGGAAATTAACCCCCAAAAAAAACACTTATTCTACACACTTATTGATTGTGTAGAGGAATGTTAGATAGGAAAAACTTATTCGGTTAGGCTATATTACAAATGCTATCAGTCTTAAACTTATTAATTGGGTTAGGCTTTACTGATTAAAGTTATAAAAAAACGACCCGAACCAAAGCTAAACTCATAAATTAATGAAACCAACTTATCCGTTTAACTCGACTTGATTTTTCAAAAAAAAAAAAATTCTCCAGGGGGGTCCTTCAACTAGGCAACCTTTAATTTTATATCTTAACACTCCGAACAAAAATTAAATAAATATCAAAATAAATCGAAAATGATTTTAGGGCACTGTGCTATGTTATTTTAATATTTTACTTGTAAATTTTGGATTTTTCTGTTGTTTTTATAGTATACGTTAGAAATGTGCGCCTGTCTAATCTTATTAGCGTTTACAGATTCTCGATGTCAAAGTAAAATTCCTAAAAAAACGCAACTTTATTAATTTCTCAATAAACATATGAGCAGGTCGAGCTTGGTCTCGAGTTCTTACCTAAGCCTGCCGGTGGGATTGAGAAATCCAGCCAAGCCTCCCATTGTATGGCCAAGCCGCAGGCCACCCGCCCGTCGATCAAGTATATTACCAACACTTCCATTCTTTTTGTTTTCTCTTGTTTCTCTGTTTTGCAATGAAGCAAAATCTCTAGTAAAAGTTCGCTTTCTCGGATGGATAAAATACATTTCAATTAGGTACTAAACCAAGAACCCGAGGTAGGGTGGCGAGACACAAAATTTTCTATTAAAATAATAAGTCTTTGTTTAATTCTTTTCCCTCTTCAATTATACCGAGCTTTTTGACTTTGGGTGGTGGACATCACCAATCCCTAAAGTCCGCCACCGTTAGGTAAACCATAGACTTCATAGTTGTGATTCAAATTAGACATTTTGGATCATTTTAAAATAGAACGCAAACTCCTATGGCGACGTTTAGGGCTTGTTTGTTTATTTGTGTTTCCATTCCCCGGACCAAAAATTTCTTTTATTTTGATCCAGAAAAAAGAAAAAGAACAGGAAACGCGTTTGTTTACATTTCTGTTCCCCGAAACAAAAAAATTAATTTATATTCATGGGAACAGATTTGGAACAAAAAAAAAAGAAGTAGAAAATTTTTGTTTCTTGTTCTTGGGGACAAAAATAGAAAAAACTATTTTTGTTAAAAAATTATTCTCCGGAACAGAAACGTTACTAAATGCGTATTTAGAAAAGTAACAAGGGCGCTCTCCGTTATTTTTTTGGGCATTCCATGGTCTTTTGATTTAGGAGAGGGTTCATGAGAGATGTATAGACTTTGCGAGAGAAGTATCGTTTTTTTTTCACTCTAATTATCTTTAAGAAGACGACCTCTCTTGAAGTGTAATACATATACGAATTCCCTCAAAGTCTCGAGTGCTTAAATGAAAAAATATATTTTAGGTGTTTTAAATTCGAGAAAATAGCTTGAGGTCATTTTCAAGTGCATAACTCGGACCGGGCATGACGAAGTAGCCAATAAATTAAGGTTGGCGTCGGACTTTAATCGTGAGATAAAGACAGGACTATAATCAAAGATGGACAATATATCTTTGGAATTTTGAATATTGTTTTTCTTGCCTTAAATTTAGAGCATCGACAGAAGCCATGATGAATTAAGATGAATTTCATTACAAATCTTTTTTCATGGTAATTTTGGTCCCCATCAAATTAATTTTTAAGAAATCAAGCAATTTCAGTTCGCTTTTGTTAAATTTAATTAAACATAGAGAAACGGTTATCTTCATAATGTTTTTACTAAATCTATAGTGTGTATGAGAAAATTATCTTCAGAGCGTGGTCGCTAAATCCACCCTCACTGGAAGCTAGCGATTAGAGCCTGTTTTATAGAATTAGAAGAAAACGATTTGTTCCCTTTAATCTTACTTCACTTCCCTACCACTTTATAAATATTATTTGTTTTGTATTGATATTTTACTTCGAGCCATTTTATTTGTAATTAATATTTGTCTCAATTTAAAGAGCAGTGAAGCGAAAAAGATAAAATAAATTGTTTCTTAGGTAGACTTTGGAATCGGACTGTTCCAAGTTTAATTCCATGGCAAATGGGTTGATTGGTTGTAAATTCTAAAAGCCAAGAACCAATTCTGCCAGGATAAACCTCAACTGGCTTTTAAAAAGGAGAGCTGACAAAAGAAATTGCCCTTGAAACTAAGAAAGAAAGGCTTTTTGGAAGACCCCCACCTACGAGGGTTCTCCTTTTTCATTTTCTTGAAACTTTTTAATTCTCAATCTAAATAAATGAACTTCTTGACATTACACGCTCATAAGAAATCTATGGCTTTCTCAGTTTTATGTCATATTTCTCCTCTCATTTCATACGTTACATGCATCTCAATAAATTCCTTGATATAATTTATATGGTTAGAGATCAAAGCTTTTCATTTTTACAAGACTTAAGGGGATTTGACAAATTACTGACAAGATTAATGGATAATAGTAGGTGAAGTAGTTGCGTTTTACCCCTTGGACATGCAATTTTTTTTTTGGTCCTTTCCTAGTACGTATGCTTCATACTATTTAATCTATTATGGATCCAATGCGATCAGCAAGATCTTAGAGAAGTAGAAGCTCCACTCTATCTTCGAAGCAACTGAAAACACAAACAACTCCATGAATCCACTTGAGCACTTTGGACGGCAAAATTGTCTCTTCACATCTATACAAACCCTCTCTTCTTGAATTTCACTATCGAGAAGATAGAAATATTTATCGACATTGCATTGTGCCAAACTCAAATACAAACTCACATGTACTCATTTGATTCGGTGATCTATCGTGAACTAGAAGATGCAACAAATTGGGTTTTGGGCAGCGAGATGGTGCCCAGTAGCATAAAACACAAAATCATCAGAAATCCTAATTTCAATGTCTTCATACTACACGTCCACAATGCCGAAGAAGATACATATACGAAAGACAACCATTATAAAAGCATTTCTCTCAATAAATGCATCAAAACCCCGCGACACTCGAGTTTCTGCATCTTCACGATCATCCATCCATCCATTCCTGAGTCAAGCATATAAAAAACAAAAAGTCGAACCCCGGACCAACAGAGAAGAAATGGCGAAGGAAGAATAGTTAGAGCATGCGATATCTACAAGCCACGACATGTTTTTCTCTTGGTCAAGACCGAACATGAATCGCCCCGATTTCGGGTTACTGAGGAGCAAGGAGACCGGTTTAATCCCAAAAAATAGAGAACAAGAAAAAAGATCACTGGAAATAGTCCATGAAAAGCATCTGCTAGTACCGATTCCCAGAGTGACTTCCAGAGATTCCTACTAAACGCCAAGAGAACCTTATATCCACTTGATTTCTCGGGTTTATCCCATTTGACGGCCACAAATTTGTCTTCCGATTTTGGTCAAGAAAAAGCGATTGCACGATGAACACATCGGTCCAAAAACATCCAAAATGAGAACCCAGCGATTTCCCAGCAAGAAACATAACCAAGATGTAAGAAAATAAATAATAGCTTCCTGGAAGCAGGTCGACAAGAGAAAGAATGGCCACAACTAAGGCTGGAAAAACCGACAGCCAAATGATAAGCATGATCCCATGAACTTCCAAAGAGAACTGCGTGCTTCAAACGCCAAAACTTTCGATATTTCTGGACAAAATAGAGCAAGTCTTCCATAAACTACAGCGTAAGGTTAACGTAACCTAGAAAGAGAGAGAGAGAGAGAGGGAGAGATTCAGCAGATCTGATGATCCTGAAACAGTATCTAGAGAAGTGTAGAGAAGAAACCCCATTGGTCAGGACACAAGAACAGTTACAGTTGCATACGCATCGTGTTAGAGTATCTAGGAAGGACCAACGTGCCCAGTCATCATTCAGGACACACCTCACATGAAGCAATCTTGAAAGCTCCCATAAATGCTTTTGACTCAGCCAGATCCAGAAAAGGCAAGCCACAAAAAAAAGAAAACTAGAATTACAGAATAGGGCAACTAAAAAGATTTCAAAACTAGGTCTCTTCTGTACAAAGAAAAGACCAGATCTCACAAACGTCATGAAAATCTGCTGCTAAAAAAACGGATCATCGAGCCAAGAAGTCACCAAGATCATCTCATACAAGAGATTGCAGAAAAAAAAAAAGCGTAGAGCTCCCTTCAATCCAAAACAGGATTCAGACCAAAGGGGCAAGTGAAGCTCCTGGCATATGCAAGCCACAAGCCTATCCCAAGATTTTCTTCTTTGTGTCTTATTCATTTCTCTTCTTTCCTTTTTTTGGACATTCATTTGAGAATGACTGTATATAATGGGATAGGAGTGTGGGATCCATAGACCAGCAGCTCAACCCACCCGGCCAAGAACCTCTATTGGACTTAAAGGAGCTCCAGACTCCTCTGTATTAATCTGCTTTCTCTTCACATGCAAACCCTACAAATCACTCAAAGCCAGGCAAGTCAAGAATCCCTCCAATATTACCATATGAAACCCTCGCCGATCTTCAAAACCTAGCGAAACAGAGAGAGAGAGAGAGGGAGAGGGAGAACGGAAGGTGGAATAGACGAAGGGTAACTGGCGAGACCCGAGATGCAAACCAGCGTGAAGACCTCGGAACATTTAAAAGGAAGAAAAAAAGAGGACTTAACAAAGATTAGTAACAGGGGAACCAAACAAAACAAGGGACAAAAAACAAAAGAGGGCTCAAGAGGAAACGCCAACGGCAAGTCATCAGAAACCTATCTAGCAGCTAGGAGGGCCTCACACCCCTCTCTCACACCCTCTCTCTCTCTCTCTCTCTCCCTCTGTGAAAGCTTAAAATGACCAAAATGGACCTTTCAATAAGATAATAAGGAAGCTAGCGAGGGAGGAGCTATGGGAGAAAATGTAGAGAGCGATGGCAGACCATTCAAAGTGGCTTTGGTGAAAGAAAATTACAGAAAATGAGTGGTGGGCCGGCCAAAACAGTAGCTTAGCTGGGGAAAAGGCTTCCTGGGGAACCGGCTTCCCAGAGATTCTCTCTGTTACGCGGTAATCACGCGTTCACGTGCCTCTGTCCAGAAATCTGCAGTAGAGTTAATGGGCGTATGTCGTGAATACGTCCAGCCGCGGTACTCGCTGGTGAGTGATTCTGCACTGGGAAGCTCGGCAGGAGAGGCTGGGGTTATTGGTAGATAATTCGGTCCGCAGGAACGAAGGCGTTGCCATAAGACTGATTTCTTTTTTTGTCGGCTCCAAATAATATGATGCATCTTTAGGTCTCAATAATGAAGTTTATCAACAAATGCCAGTGTGTATTTTTTTTTTTATATCTTCGTGGTTGGCATCGCTTTCAGGAAAAAAAAAACACATTCTCACGATGAGAAACATATTATTATTATGTCCACTAGTGATATAAAGATTCTTTTGGCATACCTAGGACGTATGGATCGATATGATTGAACGATTATATCATATGAGATGCTTTATAAAAATTCGAAATTTTCATTTCTATATGAATCAGTAGTTCTTATTTCTGTATAATTCAAGTCGGCCTTTTTAATAACCTCGATTGTCAATCTACTTGTGTGGATTCACATAATTGGATTTGAGTGTCTGGTGATCGCAACAAAATACTTTTTGTTGATCACAATTCAAAATGACATTAGAATAATACTTTGATACAAAAGTTTAACAGTTTTTTATACTTTGACACTAAAGTCTAAAAAACTTCATAATATACTTTGAATAACAATCTCTGAACAATATATAGTTGCAATAGAACAAAATAGAAATTAAATTGTAATAAACTAACTGGAATTGATATTGGCAAATATTTCCTTAAAATATATTCATCCTCTCTAGTAAGCTCAAGATTTTTTGCGACGCCTGTCTCTCATGATATAATGGTTGCCAGTAGAGAGGAACTACACTTCAAAGCTTTTTGGCGAATTTGAACAAAGTAGCATAGAACACTCTTGAAAACGATGCAATCCAAAGAATGAAAATGAATAATTTTTTTTAAAAATCAAAATTGGGGAAAAAATGTTTTCGGCAATTAAATCTGCCATTACAAACGTTTCGGCAATTAATTCTACTATAACGAAATTAATTTCATAACATGCTATTACATTTTTGAGTTGGAAAAAAAAACGTTAATCCATAATGTAAAAATTGACTTGTCTGGAGGTTCACTTTTCGGGTACGCGAATCATATGCTCACGCCCAAATTTTAGCTCGCCGAAAGTCAAATTTGCACCCATGCCCTTGCGCGTGAGGCGTATTAGTATTTGTATTATTATAGTCACTACTTCAAAGAAATACACGAGATTCATCATTTTTATTCTTCTTCGTTTTTGAATCATGATCCATACCGATAATTACCGAGCATTCAAGGGATCGGCTTCATTGTAAGTCTATATCGATAAATTAATGTACTTCATATCATGACCTCTCTAGAGTCAATGGCATACGTTTGCTTACAATGACCGCCTTTTAGTTAGAGAAAATAAGACATTGGTTGCCTTTTATTTTGGGAATTACAAGAAGATAAAATTTTCAAATTGAAACCGAAAGCAAACTACAGCGTTGTTAAATTAGGATAGTCGAGTTTCCTCATGCTTACATTCAAAAACACACGCTCGTGCAATGTTGATTTTGTTGACATGTAAAATTCAACCTTTTTGAAATATACAAATGAAAATACGTAGGCCCCTACATTAATTCTTAAATTCGAAGACACGTTTTCCATTTTATAATTTGGAAAAAAAGAGACCGGGACGTTGAATTTCACGATCACCGGTAAAAAAAGAAGAAGAAAAAGTCATGGGGATTTCAAACAACTTCTTGAATTTTCTGCCTCGAGTCACGTGACGTTGGACGGAAAAATAGCTATGCGAGAAAGAAAAAGGAAAAATCGAGGAGGAGGCAGCGGGCATGATGACCTACACGTGGCGGTCGGGATTGGCGGGAAAGTAAGAGAGAGGAGAGAGAGGACCAAAAGCGACGTTAATGTCGTAATGCGACCGCTCACATGCGCACGTTAGCAGATTGCACCCTTTTGTCCAGTCCAGCTGGCGATTCGGCGCGCTTCCTTACGCTCGTGCCCGCCCGCCGGACTGATGTGGCCAACCGGGCCCGATAGATTTCTCATGGGCTTGGCCCAATCAAACCGTTGCTCACTCCCGACGCAGAGCTGGCTGCCTAGGATCAAAGCACATCGCGAACGTTACCGAATGGGCCGCCCATCGCCGCTCCCGCATGACGGACGGCCAGTCTAGACCCGGCCCATATGGGTCAACAGGTTCGCGGCTAAGCCATATGGGTCAACAGGTTCGCGGCTAAGGGTGCACATGACAACGATTTATTTCTCATAATTTAATAATTTCTATTCTTTTGTTCATTAAAATAAAAAAGAATAGAAATCCGTAAAAAAGAATAAAAATTTGTTTGATAACACGAACTTTTTTTTTGGTCTCAAGAATAGATTTGGACCAAAAACAATAAACAAGAGAGATAGTTTCGTGTTATTGGGAATAATTTATAGAAATAATCTAATTTCCTTTGTTCTTTTTTTTTTTTATCTCTTGTCATCGCTGCTTGCTCGCTGCCGCTGCCCTTCGTCGGCCATTGGCGACCCTCGCCCTGACTGCCGCCATCGCTGCTGGCCGATGTCGCCGTCGCCGTCGCCGCCCGATCGGCAATGGGCAGCATCGGTTCATCGTTCATAACCAAGAAAAAAAGAATTCCAAATGGCGGACGAGCCCCATAACGGCGGACACATCGGGTCGAAGAGTCCGTGTTGGAATTGGGAACCATGCGATCTTTCGAAACGCGTCCCACTGCCTCGTGGGCCGCGCGTGGGGCTTTTGACTCGGTGATTAATCAACTCCCCAACTTTTCAAGATGCACCCACCCGCCCGACACGTGTCCTCTCGAGACGCCCTTTCTGTTCATCGAAAGGGATCATTTGATAGTTACATAAATTATGATTTTATGTAAATTAGTTATGGTTTTATTTTGATGGGCATAAGTTTTCATAATCTTCTTTAAAATCTAGGGGCGAAACTTCAGTGTTACCACCGTGTTTTACTTTATTAACAGTTGAGATTAGTAAATCCAATCTTCTCATTTTTTTTTCATTGGCCCAAAGAGAGGAGAGGACTAAATCACAACCATTGTAAATTCATTTTGTTTCCCGAAAAAAATGAACTATTAAGAAAATATATTTTTTGCAAATATCAATGGTAAAGTTTGAAATAATTAATTAATAAAAAAGTTTTCAAAATCGATAATAATTTATATTTAAATATTTTTGTGATTAATGAAATTAAAAGAAGCAACGATCTTTTTTTGAAAATATTTTACGAAAGAGCCGTAGGGTGACGAATAGAAGGAGAAACCCAACACAAAGACGGCACGGTGTCGTCAATTGCGTTACTTCTTCAGTCTTTCACTCGAAACGAACTACGCAGCAGGGAGCGTTGGATCTTCATCTTCTCGCCTCCTGCTTCGCTAGATTGTCCAGAAAAATCCCCTCGATCCTGATCACGCCCTCGTCCTCAATCATGGGTAAGTCCTGTTCTTGATGATTTCCCGCCAATATTTTTGCTTCCACCTGCATATTTTTGTTCAAGAAGATGCTTGGTTGATGGTGTCACGCTAGTCCTGATTCAAAAGCACGTCCTGAACGAGTTCTGGGTGAGGAAAAACTCCAATATCTGAATCCCTCCGATCGAGTTATTGATTCCTCGAGTCAGAGTTTTGGGATGAAGGACCAAACTTTCCTTTTTGTTTTTAATATGGTGATCGGAGCTCATTTCTCGTCCGTTCCCGTTGGACTAGAAATGATCAAATTATACTCTTTCTTGCGAGAAAATGAACCGATGAGGCTTTTCGAATTTCATTTATTCTTCGGGTTTTCTTTTTTTTTTTTCACGATACTGTTGATATTTTTCTCAAGTAATTAGACATCACTTCAACTCAGCCGCTTGTTGATGAGACCTATGAAGAAAGGAGATGTGATGAGCGTACACGGAGAAACATGCAGGATTAAAATTAAACAAAGCAAGTTTTTGGTGGTGGAAATATGGTTGTTGAAATGAGTCTTAGTTTGTAATTGTGTAATTGTTGGAGGTTTTAAATATCTGACTGTAATGAATTGTTTGACTGGTTTTGCTAAATGCTAGATATTGAGGAAGACATCTGTGCGATGTAGCTCAACTCAGCAGGTAGCAATCAGAGGGATTCTAATCATCTATTCTTTCAAAAGTGTTTTTCACCCTTCTTTCTTCCTCCAGAAAATGATTTTCAGAATGCTTCGTGCTCTAAATGTATTGGTTAAAATTTGATTGGTTTTTTCTCTTGGGATGTATTAACTCTTGGCAGAAGAGAATAATGGGGTCATTCATCCCGAAGTTTCAAAGCATGAAGAAGTGGAGATGGTTGATGAAAGAAGGAAGGTCGGTATAAAAATCAAGCTGGTCTTAATGTGTTGGCATCGCCATCAATGGTTATAGTACTTATTGATACAAGTTTTGGCAAGAGAATTGTGCAGAAATCTAGCTTTCTCTTTTGTTCTTTGATAATTTTCCTATTCTTTCTGGCTTCTCCTGTTGGAATGCGAGAGCTTGCATCAATCATTTAACATTCCTTTTGTCAATAAGTGATAAGCTGACTGAGAAGTTAAGCTAGGAAGTGAAGTGAGGCGGAGCATACTTTGAAGATTGGCTAACTTACAAACGCTTCGCACTGAGTTTTTCCGAGTGTAGTCCATTTAAATAGCTCAGTTGTATTTGAAGAAGTTCTGCTTGTTTTCTCCCTTTTTCTTCTTGTATTGCCATGACAACATTAAAATTTAGGTTCTCTCATTAAGGGTTGCTCGTATACAAGAAACCTTGGAATTTGCATGAAGTGTGGAGGATTTGATACTTTCAAGTCCACCTACTAGTCGCTTTCATGAGATTCCTGTTACATCTCAATGTTGTAGGTTTAAATTCTTACTTTTGACATTCACATGAGCTCAGGTAACTGTACTGCTTGGAAAAGTGCTCAGTTCTACCCAGGCAGTGGACAGCATGATGCTTGTCTTGGGACTTTCATAGGGCTCACGTAACATCTGTGGGCCACATTGCCTTTGCTTGGACTTTGTTGCAAAACACTTATGCTGTCAATTACTATGGTTGTACATATAGCTTAATCAATTGCTTATTCATCTGCCTTGATGAAACTGGAAGAGTTAAGCATATTAATCTCTTTTGTAGCACAGCGTGAAAGGTTCTCTCTTGAGTGAATCTGTTGCACATCCTGATACCTTCCTCTAGTTCTCTGATCATTTACTTTATTTGCTCATGAATATAAGCATCTGAAGAAAACAAGGAGGTGCAAGGTTCTTGTTTCTTAGAGAGTTCCCTCTAATTTGTTGGTTGAAAATCTCTGATACATATGCTTATGAGCTCTTTATTGATAATTTCGACATATCTAAAACTTGGCTACTATTGAGCTTCTCTAAAGGAAACTAACTCTGGGTTTTTGCAGGTGCCCGAGACGAGAACCTAAAAAACTCCCAACAGACCCAGGCTGACCCCAGAGGTGCTATTTTGTTTGCTTTTTGAACTTAAAGTCGGTTATGGTTGCTACTTGCTTAACTTCTGTTCATTCAAATTTGAATGTTTGGATTTGTAGGGAGCAATGATGAAGCATCTGCTGTTGAACATTTCGATGCGCAAGATGAAATGGAAGAACATAGGAAGCGGCATTTGAATGTTGTTTTATTGGTCATGTTGGTAAGTTGCACTGCTTTTCCAGTTGGTCCGTCAGTATGGATACTTAAGTCTATTTTATGTGTCTGTCAACTGTTGGACCCCAGTAGTTAAAAGTACCATTACTTATTTCTTATTTGCTTGTGATTTGTGAGTCTTTAGCTTAATCTCTGTAGCAAGAAGAGCGAAGGTTGCTCTTTTTCTGTAAGCCATTGATTGCCTGTGTCTTGATTCTCTCGATGTATCATCTCCTTATTCCTCTGGAGTAGAATCACAATACGTTAATTTTTGCTTATTATAATTGGATCAGAAAGACATATTATGCAAAAAGTTGAAAGGGTTTAAGATTTTCACATGATTTCTGTCAGATGCTTTGTGGTTTTCAGTGTTTGCAACTTGCAAGTTGCAACTCATTTGTTTATCCCTGCTTAATCTTGTTCATATTGATTGTGGAATCACAGATGCTGGAAAATCAACAATAGGTGGCCAGATTCTCTTTCTTAGTGGACAGGTTGATGATCGTACAATCCAAAAGTATGAGAAAGAAGCGATGGACAAGAGTAGAGAAAGCTGGTGAGGCTTTTCCTTTGGTTTTTTGCCCTGATGATTTGTTGGTTGCACTGCCATCACATCCAGCTTTTATTACGTATTAACAAGCTCAAAAATCACTATAGGTTGTGATTATTTAATATTGCTTTGATCATCCTTATGATAGGTACATGGCTTACATTATGGACACTAATGAAGAAGAGAGGGTTAAGGTACTAGGCAGCTCTTGTAATTTCTTTTGAAATTCTGTTTGATTCCTTTTCCCTGAAGCATGTAACCGTGGTGCCCCAGATATTGGAGCAGGATCCTTGACAGTAAATTGTAATTAACAAATTAAAATCATTTCAAATTGATGCAGGGTAAAACAGTTGAGGTTGGGAGAGCACATTTTGAGACTGAAACAACTCGTTTCACCATATTAGATGCACCGGTGAGCTAGTTCTCATTATGCCTTGGTTCCTCAAACTACTCGGGCTTGATTAATTGTGCGTCCTCATAGCACCACACTAGATCTATGCTGAACTGCTGTGCCTTCTAATTTAAATAGCATGAAATTGTGTCTCATATGCTGTTATTGCCTTTGTGTGTACTCTGTGCTATAATTTTTTTTTGTTTTCAATCGTCTTGAGTGTCAATGACATGCCTCTCTCTCTCTCTCTCTCTCGTTTGGGGGATTGTCCAGGGTCACAAAAGTTATGTCCCTAATATGATAAGTGGGGCATCCCAAGCAGATATAGGTGTACTGGTAAGGAATGGGTACAATGTTTTTTTTTCTTTTGTTTCTTTTAACTTCGCGCTTTAGCTCCTTGTCCCAAACCCAATTCTCTCAGGTAATATCTGCTAGAAAGGGGGAATTTGAGACTGGATACGAGAAAGGTGGACAAACCCGTGAACATGTCCAGTTGGCTAAAACCTTGGGTGTATCTAAGCTGCTCGTTGTCGTAAATAAAATGGACAATCCAACCGTAAATTGGTCTAAAGAAAGGTCTCTCTCTCTCTCTCTCTCTCTCTCCCCTAACCTCACTCCAACCGCCCCAAAAAAGTATGCCTTCTCCATCTGCACACATATAACTTTCTAATATCATCCTGGTTTGCTCTTGCTGGTGTCTATGTTTTTTAGGTATGATGAAATTGAATCGAAGATGATACCTTTTCTGAAGTCTTCAGGCTATAACGTGAAGAAAGGTATCATTGCTTTCTACTGCTCTGAAAAGTTTGTAGGAGTATTCGGGCGGGGATATTCCTAGGTTTGTGCTGTATCTGCCACCAACTTGTCTTATCATTTTCTTTGTCATTGTAGATGTTCTATTTCTACCAATATCTGGTCTGGTTGGTTCAAACATAAAAACTAGAGTTGATAAAAGCTTATGTTCGTGGTGGAATGGACCGTGTCTCTTTGAAGTTCTTGATGCTGTCGATATTCCTCCTCGTGATCCTAAGGGTCCTTTCAGGTATTGCCTAACGTCAATACTCTGCTTGATTACTTTCTTAGTCAACCGCAGGGGCACAATCAAGTTGAGTTGAGTCCACATAGTTTACTACTTACTGTTGGGTGGGTCTCCAAGTGTCAAGACTTTTATGCTTGACACATGCTGAATTGACCTTGATTTTTGAGCTTCCATTGAGCACAACTAAGTGAAATACATGCTCAACCTTGCCATGAGTAGGCTCGATTATCCAAATGATGGCCTCAAACATTAGTAGGGCCAGATGTCAAAATGAAGCTGTTTTTTTTTGCTCTTGGCAAGCCAACAAAACCAATTAATTGCATTAATAAATCTTGTGACGATCCAATTCTTCATATCAAGTGTTATATTCTGATGCATTTCATTGTTACATCTGGGCAAGTTTTAAACTAAGGCTATTAAAACCTTCGTGATTAAAGAAAGCCCACTTAGACTGTGAATGTGCAACTTTATTTGCACCCTGGGGCTTCTGAGGAGCTTCCATCCCTCATTCGAGTGAAGAAAATTTTGTAGGTCCAATATGCTCATTGCTGACCTCCAGTCCATGTGGCCACTAGGTCCACCACAGACTTTATAAAACTTGGCAGTTGTCTTCAAAAGATTACCTTGTTATATCCTCAATCTCGTGCTAGACAAGCGGCCCAGTAAGCTCCCTCAATCTTGTCTTCATGTGGTGAGGAGTAGCCATTACTAGTTACCCCTGCTCCTAAAAGGTTACCTCTGACCTTCCTTGCAATCACCATGATTACTTCAAAAAGTAACATCCTATTTAAAAAAAAAGTTATGCTAATAATTGCTGTTTTTGATAATACCATATGTATAATAGAAGCACATAATTTAAAGGGCAATCCTGCATTTATTCCTTTAAAGGGCAATCCTGCATTTATTCCTTTAGCTTGGGTTAGTTTTGCAGTCTAGTCCTCAAAGTTTCAATTTATGTGATCAATTTATCTAACTTGCATGTTTTCTGTAATGAACTCGTTTCATCTAATAAAAATTAATTACCCTGATGGAGCAGCTTCCACGACAAATTTTAGCATTAGAAAAAAAGGAGTCTTTTCAGTTTACAAATCAGTTTATTAGGCAGAACACAACTGAGCCCATGCGTATTGTACTGAGTGGCAGTCAACTGGTCAAGCTTGGATGACTCACTAGTAGCTTGACTAGTTATCACATGTGGTTTATTACTTTTGTTACGATTTTTTAATACAAAGAGCACATGATAATACTTTTCTTGGCGTTGCCATATTTTTTCAATCTATGTTGATTAACTTCAACACAGGCTGCTTGTTTTTGAGAATATCCTCTTAAAGCAGACGGTTATTTTGATTACACTTTTATGTACTTTGATCTCGTTGATTATAAAAGTACCTTTTTCTAGCATGTTAGTGTCATGGGCCGACATATTCTTGGCTGTAGAATAGCTTCCGTGACACCTGGTGAGCTGACAACACGAGGCCAACCTTCAACCTATAGTTATTCCTAAGAACAGTGCGGCAAATTCTATCCTTGTATTGGATCGTACCACACCCAATTTGCTCGGGCATCCAGTCCCTGGAGCAAAACATGCAAAACACTTGGGCACAACAACTGGTTTTGGCCTATCATGGCCTCATCAGAGAGCAACATCAGCTCCATTTGTGCACTGGACACCAACTTTGCCTTTACAGCTCCTTAGAGATCTGATTGTTTCATCTTAGAACTCCTCGCACAAATGCCCTGATGCCCCTCGTAAGAACCAGTTGTATTACAATTCACCCCAATGACATCAAGCTCCACTCACAAGGGTACGAGAGTATGGGAGAACTCGGCCTGTGACATTCTCCCTCAATTCCGCGATGCCCTCAATATGGGCTGTTTTGTCACTTCCCTGCATTTTGGAAACATCAATGCCACTCCTTCGGGACTTACGTGGGTGGCAATGCTTGCCCAACCAAACAAGCTACTTCACTGGTAGCTTCCCCCAATCAAAGCCATTCATGCACTTTCAGTCACCTCTTCCTGACAAGCGTCACATCTGGAGCCAATTGCGCTTCCTTGACGGTACCTTGTTTCGCCTGCTAGGCTTTTCCTGATCTCACAGATCGATGAAGGTGTTTCCCCTCGTTAGAAATTTGGTAACAGATCTCTTGAGATTTGCCAATTGATCCAGGAACCTCTTCCGTATTCGGTGAGTAATTTGGTTCTTTCCTGTGCCCCCAATTGCCATGTTGGAAGCTTGACGAGAGCCATCTCGTCGGAGCCCTTTTAGCCTGGCGATCTCTCTTTTCCCTTATAGGACCGGGTAGACCATAGGCTTTTCCTGAGTCACCCACTACTGGTTGTCACAGGCCAACAGATTCTTGGTTGGGAAATAGCTCTTGTGGGCAAGCTGAGAACATTATGCCAAGCTTCTATAGTTGTTCCTAAGAACAGTATGGCGAGTTCCATCCTCATACCAGATCGTACGCATCTAGTTTAGTTTGGCACCCAGTCCTTTGAGCGAGATACGCAGAACACTTATGCATAACAAGTGGTTTTTGCCTACCATGGCCTAATCAGGACAGTGGCATCAGCTTGTGATCAGTTTGTGCACAGGAGGCCAGCCTCGCCTTTGGAGCTCCTTAGAGACATAACCGTTCTATCCTAGAATTCCTAGCACAAACGCCTTGATGCCTCTCTGATGAATTAGTTGTGTCATTGCCTCTGTATCACTCACTCTTTACACTCACGCTAAGCTCACTCGTAAGGGTATGAGAGTAAGGGAAGATCCAGTCAATGATACTAACATGTTATATTACATACCTTTTCTCGTGATGATCTTTTAAAGATTATTCAAGTGAAAAAGCAGCCTGATGGTTGTAGTTAGAGAGACTACAGGGGTACACAATGAATTCTGATGCTCAGATGGGTGATACAAGTGCTAATATGCAGGTTGATTCTTAAAGCTTTTGATTAAAAGTCTCTACCTATCTCTCTGGCACATGAGCACACACTGCATACAAAACACAGAGGCACATGGACTTAGGTTTGCAAGTGCACTAACTGACATAATCAAGTATGCATATGCACATGCCGTCATGCATATATGCATGAAAACATTTATATGCTTGCTTATGCACAATAAGTTATGCTCTTCTAATAAATGAAAGGATGAGCTTTGCCTTTCCATTGTAATGGATATTACTGTTAACTTCATATATCGTGGAAGACTTTCAGTAGCCTGTTTTGCTTGGACAAAGAATTTAGTCTTGTTTGTAGTATCGTCGAGTGTGGTGCTTATCAATTATGGATGTTATTAGGACTTAATTTGGTCGTGCTCTAAATTGCGCTTCTTCTTCTTCTTCTTCTTCTTCTTCTTAAGTAGCTCAGGCATTTGATGATGAACCTCCAACTTGTAGGATGCCTATCATTGACAAGTTCAAGGAAATGGGAACTGTTGTTATGGGAAAAGTAGAATCAGGCAGCATACGTGAAGGTGATTCTTTAGTTCTTATGCCAAATAAGGTAAATGATCTGCATAAGTTTAGATGTAGTTTCCCAGTTTTTGTTTCTTGCAGGTTCATTTGAGGATTCTATCATTGCTTTGTAGGCCTATGTGAGAGTGCTTGCTGTGCACCGAGATGATGATAAAGTTAGACGTGCTGGACCGGGTGAAAATGTCCGGGTTACTCTGTCTGGGATTGAAGAAAAAGACATATTGTCTGGATTTGTCTTGTCAAGTGTTGGTATGTATTTTTTTTCCCCATTGTGCCTTTATTTCTTTCAAAGGAGAATTTATACCATTTTCTGCCTGTAGTTCTTATTCTAAAATAGGGTGCTTTATAGGAGTTGCTTTCATGATCCAGTACCTCCAGTGATGTACATTGTATTTTTCATTTCCCAGAGAAACCAATTGCTGCAGTCACTGAGTTTGTTGCCCAGCTGCAAATTCTTGAGCTGCTAGACAATGTACGTGGAACAAATTATTCTTCTTCTTCAATATATGCATTGGCTGTGCTATGAGTATCTTTAGTTTTTGGATCAGTTTAACCACGTATATGATATCTCAAGTAGACAAATACTTCAGGCGATCTTTACAGCTGGTTATAAGGCTGTTCTACACATACATGCGGTTGTTGAGGAATGCGAGATTGTTGAGCTCCTACAGCAAATCGACCCAAAGACGAAAAAGCCAATTAAAAAGAAAGTTCTATATGTGAAGAATGGGGCTGTGGTTGTTTGTCGCATTCAGGTTAGCTTCCACAGACCTAAGTAGTTTCCGGCATTGGGACCCAGTGGTTCCCAGGTTGTCAGTGGTCATCCTTTCGAATTGTTTAATGTCAAATGATGGCTTTTGAATTGCTGGCAGTCCACCTCCTACTAGCACTTACGGCTGGTAGTAACGCCCAGCACAGTAATGCTTTGTTGGTCGCGTTTAAGTTTTTGTTTATTGGATGTAGTCTTGCCGGCATTTTTTTGTTTATTAATGTGACCTTCCTGTGGAAATGTTTCACCAGGTGAACAGCTTGATATGTATTGAGCAGTTCTCTGATTTTGCACAGCTTGGGAGGTTCACTCTTCGTACTGAAGGTGAAGAATTGATGTTTATTTATATCTTTTCTGGTTTTCTAGATGATGTAATGACTCATTGTCCTACGAAGGAGAAAAGGGAGTAGACTCACGGCATTAACCCTTTTTCTGCAGGCAAGACGGTGGCAGTCGGGAAGGTCACTGATTTACCTTTAATAGCTAGAGCTTGAACGATTTTGGGAATAGGTGAGAACTTTCCTTGCCTCCAGCTTCTCTTTCATGATGGACCATTCTTTTACTTAGTCATCTTGTGTTACTTTTCCATTAATTATATTAATTTGACACAAAAGGTCTTTGAACTTTGGTCTAACATGCAATGTGATTCCTGAACATCAATGTGGTATTTGAGCTTTGGTCTAATGTGTAATGTCGCCCTTGAATTTTCAATTTGTTTGACAAAATCTCTGAACTTTGGTGTAATCTCCAATGTGGTCCCTAACCTAAATTTAAACATTTGTTTAGGAACTATATTGAACATTTACAAACAGTTTGGGGATCACATCGAACGAATTAAAAGTTTAGGGGCCATTTTGCACATCAAGCCAAAGTTGATGGATCACGTTGCACAATGAAAAGATTCAGAGATCACATTACACATTGAACCAAAGTTGAGGAACTGTTTGTGTCATCATATACTGTTAAATTAGAAAGATTAAATGAAGGTGGCAGCCTTTATTTTGTCCTCGAAGTTGCTTTTTAGTTAAGAGGTTGCTAAGATTTTACTCTTGCATGAACCTTTTAATGCCAAGATCAGAATCTTCACTTTAGCTGGGTAATATTGAAGACACTTAATATCAATTGACAATATGATAAGTAGATCATTGTATATTGAGATTTGAATTCTCTTGTGCTTTTCTTCAGTTGACTGAGGGACCCGTTCCGAGTGGCTATGACGAGAGTGAAGATCGATGTTGCATCGCCGTGCACCTTGTTGGGCTGTTGAGAAATGGATAGGTATCTGTTGCCCGAGTGATGCACATAGATTGCGTCTTTCCTAGTGTACTGATGCATCCGAGAGTTAAAGGGTATTAAGCCATATAGCTGATTTATGCCTTACCATATCTTAACAAAAATTTAAATTGGTCTGTCCAAGTTCACTAAGTATAGATTTTCTTTTCACTGGGTGGAATCTTGTGCTTCTGTCTCTTCCAGGAGTATTATCCCATACAATTTGCAGAAAATTGCCCACCCACTAATGTTTATATACGGTGTTAATGAAATCTCTCTCTCTCCCTCTCTTGCGCGTGCATTTGCATGCACAGGCTCACATTTCACCATGCTACTCTGCCATTGGCTAACGATGATTTATGATAACTATGTAAATATTTCCGAAAATCTGTTCCTTTGTGAGAGTTATAAGTCTTTTCATGGGTGTAGAAGTTTATATGGGAATGTCAGTCTTTCTTTCTTAAATTCTGGTTAAAGATTCACAGAGGAATGCATGCAAATTACTGGAATGGCATAAAGATGCTAATGCTGCTTGATATAACATGAGGCAAGAGTTTTACATTTATCACAATATGTAGTATGACTTTCGATCTTCGACTTATGCTTACCATATTTTGAGTTCGAGTGAAAAAAAGAAGAAGCTGCGAGCCGTGGGAGATTGATCGCGAAAGGCCTTTTTCAAACATCCTCTAGGACGTTGTGTCCGTATGTCGAGTGAGATCGTTACGTTGCTGGAGTTCGACTCAAACATCGAACTTGATAAACTTGACCTTGCATTGAGGTTTGGGTCTGAGTACTTAGTACGAGATATGGTTCAATTATTTTGCAGGCGAAGGGACAAGCGACCCTTTTTGGTGGAAGGCCTGCATAGTTGCACTGGAAAAAGAACGTATGAAGCATGAAGCATATGGTCTTTGACCACCTTTTATGTTCCCTTTCAACATATAATGAGAGGAGGTTCGGAAAATCGAGCAATTATCAGTTTCGCTTGTTGATTTGGCCCTGGAAACCATTAACGAAAATTTACAAGCAATATGCCGAACAATACTTCTTAATAAAAAGCTTGACCTTGGCAAGCTGCTGACCAAATTTACATGCATCATTACTTCTCGTGAAATTTTAATACACGGACGATTTGAAAAAAAAAAGGTAATTCCGCGAGTCGAAGGAAGGCGGGGACATATTACATTATCCCTCTTAGTTATTAAATTATTTCATTGTAGAAATTGTTGACTATTTTATTTACACGTACTGTTAATATGAACATTATCTCAATCAATTGTATGTGTCAAATCCTGAAAAAAGTGTTAGATTTAACACCTTTGAAGTAATTAAAAAAGAACTTGCAAGGATGAACCCATTCATGTCATTCAAAAGAAACAATCAAGTATAATGGCATTGAGCTATTTCTTATGTGAAGATCCGATGGCAAAACTGCTTTGAAAGTAAGGCTACATGAAAGTTCGATAAGGAGGTGATGGGCAAATATCTCCATTTGTTTGAAAATTACAGTAAGTTCAATTTTAATGATAAGATTTATTTTTAAGAATGGTAAAATTTAACAAATGGGTCCACGAAGGAAAAAAATCAGTTTTGGTCGGATCCTCCAAACACTATTTTGAGCCCATGAAGATACTTCTCAGAGCATCTTTCTGAGAGCAATTTCTTATGTCTTTCCGAGAAGTGGTTCAAAGCAAACAGCAGAAGAGGGGAGGGAGAGAGAGAGGAAGAAAAGTCGGCAACCAACAAAATGAAATGGAAGTATGCTCAAGTGTTCAAGCTTCCTTTTAGTTTTAGGGAGAGAAATGTGAGTGTAGATTGGCCAGCAATTTGGGTTATAATGCTAGTTACAATGATGTGTTAAGATAGGCTATCAATAAGTTAGTTTCATCCGTCGTTAGGGGGATCGGATTAGATCATGTTTCATAAGGAGAGTTATGATATAATTTTCGGACTAGTGTAATTTGTTTATTCCTATCCCTTTCGACATCCTAAAAACTTGTCAAGAGTTGTTCTTTGATTGGGTTTTATGGTCCCCATGAACACTTGTAGTTCTTATCTTCAACATATTTAATTGGACTAACTTCCACTCACAAATTTAAGCTAATATAAGTGATTGGTCAACGAAGATTATTAACTCCTCAACATCACACTAATCTCTTACGTGTGAGTTTGATGCAGAGTCTTCAACCTCCTTCTTTGTACCTTTTTTTTTTTAACACGAGCCTTTTATTAACGAATTGTGTCCGGCAAGTTGCTCCCAAATTCTTGTTCATTTGAAGCTATAAACTAGAATTTGGAAGCAACTTGTTCGTTAATTAAAAGGCTCGTGCTTGGCGCGCTGCAAGGCAAATCGAAGGGTCAGCGAGAGGCGTGCGCAATCTTACAATATCTGACATTAAGCGAACCTGCAAACGTCGGCGTTGAGCTCAATAATGAAAGTCGGAGCAAATTCTATATACTTTTTTCCTGTCGCGAGGTAAGGGAGTCAGGATCGACTAATTGCCGTGGCCATTAAACTTTTGGACACCTAACGTTGGACTAATCAACAACTCGTTAAGTCCGAAATTGCCGCAAGTCAAGTCTACCTCAACGTTAACAATTGGCAGCTGGATGTGAAGTCTTCTGTTAAGAATCACGGGAGTCGTTCCTGCGAAATTGGTGTCAAATGCAACTGTGAACAGATCTCATCTACCACAAGAAATGGACACCCTCCACTATCATCTTATAATCTCTTAGAACACCCTTTTCATATCACACAAGTGATACGGTCTGGAAGATTGATCGACCAAGAAGTTTCTTGCGCACAAAGGACGTGGCTCTTCAAGAAAGAAGAACCTAAGGAGTTTTGACAAGGGTAGGCGATATGAGAATTTCTTGTGTTTGCATTTATGGTAGATAGTTAGGGAGACGAGATGAAATCTATATTGTTAGATCGAGAAGGGATTTACGGATGATATCTTGCGAGTTTTTATATATAAGGAGACCTCCTCCCCTTTTATATCATTTCATTCTCATGAGTAATATGATTGTAGAGCATATCTCTCTAGATTTTCTCTCTAGAGTGTGGTGAGATTGAGCCGGTGAAGGCTGACTTAGGAGACATGAACGGACCCTCTCAAGGACCTCCAATGGTTGGTGGAGATGGGCCTCACAGCTACTCCAGAAACTCCTCTGGCCAGGTAAATTAGTCACATATAGTGATATGTGATTTCGGTTCTTTGGCGTGTCTGATCCGATTGGCGAAACCAACCCAAGAATTTGGAGAAAACCTCAAACCAGGATGTTTTTAAATCTACAGCAAAAGTTGCCAATGTTTCCTTTTCTTGTCAAGCTTCCATATTGCCATGTCTTGCTGCAGAGAATGTTTATAGACAAGGCCCACAAACTCATCCAGGAGGCAATAGCCGAAAATCTCGACAACGAAGCAGTCTTTTCCTCCAGAGCTTTTCTCATTGCTGATCTCGGTTGCTCGGTTGGGCCTAACACATTCTATGCTGTGGGCAACGTCCTCCAAGCGGTGGAGCAGAAGTGCAAATCCCTAGGAATCAACTGTCAAATCCTGGAATTCCAAGTATTCTTCAACGATCACGTGGGGAACGACTTCAACACCCTCTTCAGATCACTACCACCGGACCGGCTATATCATGCAGCCGGCGTGCCGGGTTCATTCTATGGCCGTTTGTTCCCGAAAAATTGTCTCCACTTTGTCCATTCTTCCTCTTCTCTTCATTGGCTTTCGGGAGTTCCAAAAGAAGTTCAGGACAAGAGCTCTCCAGCTTGGAACAAGGGCAGGATATTTTACCCCAATGCGAACAAAGAAGTCATCGAAGCATATGCAGCTCAGTTCGCTAAAGACATGGAGGTTTTTCTCAGTGCTAGAGCGCAAGAAGTTGTTCTCAGAGGACTAATGGCGCTTACCCTTTTGACCCGTCGGGATGGAGCTCCTCATTCTCAAGCATTCGTCAGCAGGTGTTTAGATTTGTTGGGATCTTGCCTCGTGGACATGATCAAAAAGGTAAAATCAGGTGAATCGAGTCCATCTTGCAATTCTCTCGCCTACCGTGTTTAGTATTTGTTAATTTTCCAAGATTTCCCGTGGACGCTGCCTTCAAAAAACAAAATGTCTCCAATAGAATACTAGGAATGATGGGTCATACTTCCGTGAAGCGAATAAGCCTTCACAGTATCCTCCTTCATTATTCCCGTGCAGGGAACCATAAATGAAGAGAGAATGGACGAGTTTAACCTGCCAATATATTTTGCGTCCGCCCAAGAGTTGAAAGAAGCTGTAGAAAGGAATGGGAGTTTCAGCATCAAGAAAATGGCGGAGCTAGTTGAAGAATCAGCAGAAGCACACCCTTCAATGGCAAAAATGATAGCTTCTGGCTGGAGATCGGTTCTGGGAGTATTGTTGAAGGAGCAAATGCAATTTGGAGACGAGATGTTGGATGAGCTCTTCGACTCGATGGCCTGGAAGCTCGAGAATTCGTCTATCTGGGAGTCTGCGAGAGACAGCAGCGTCACGTTTGTGCTGCTCGAACGGAGTGCTGCCAATTAAGGGAAAGCTGGTCCAGTGAGATGCAGAATATCAAGCTCCGCTCTTTAGCTTTTGGATCGCCCTGTCACGTACCTTAGATCCAGTCGTCCGATGCAAAAATAAAAAATAAAAAAATCCCCTCCTATGAAATCACAATATTCTTCATAAATCTCTTTTCATAAATTTGTGTGTTATATAATTAGTGCGGAAATGCTAATAGAATATATGGTGATCAAATCAATGCGAAATTATCAACGATATAAAGGGTACAAAAAGATTTATGTTGTTTAACTCGAGTGTCGGTACCTCCTCCATGGGAGAGGTGCCGGCAACAAATGATCCACTGATAATTGTAGAATTAGAGTTATAATTACTCACACGCTCGAGTGTTTTATGTGAGAAAGTGTATGAAATAGAGTAGGTGAAAATCAAAGAACGAAGAAGAAGACAAATGAAGAAGATGAAGCGAGAGAGATTGAATAGGCGAAGGAGATGAAGAATTCCTCTCTGTATATTTCTTTAGATCAACTGAGAACCTTACACATCAAACTTGCTTTGCGTACACTTATATTGTTCTCAGCTCAGTCTTCGCAAAATAACGAACTGAGTTAACAGAGTATATAGACTGAGTTAACAAACTAACTAACTCCGAGTACAGAGGACAGCTCAGCTCCAGTTGGCTCAGCTTCAGTCTTTAGGCTTCGACGTCTTCTACTTTCAGCGACATCATCCTCCTTACATTTCGCCTCAAGCTGAGTAGTAGTGATAATATCTTTAACATTCTGGTCGCTCTTGACGGATGGGTGGAGGCAGTTCAGCGAGCAGGAGACGGCAGCACTTTCTGCAACGAAGGAGGCCGGCCCTCACCCTCGTGCTCATGGATGATGTAGGCGGCAAGGAGGCTGTACTCCTCCGGTGTCCACGGCCACCTCTGCAGCCCCACCTTGCCGCACTACGGCGTCTTCGTCCCTCCCATCGGTGGATCCCTCGTGCTTCTCGTGTTGCTGTTCGTTTTACAGGTAAGAGCAGGTGCACATCGCGTGTGTCTCTCTCTAGAGATGGTCGGTGATGCGAAGACGTGGTGAAGATTCTCCTCTCTCTAGAGCTGGAAGTGGATATGACTTTGATCATGCCCACTGAGCGCTGGGTAGCGAAGATGAAGGGGAAGAAGAAAAATCAGACCGCTTTATATCGGTTCGGATTATGTTTGGTTCTTGGGCTGGTTCACGTCACGATTTGATTTTTATCCTTTGTGTTCGGTTCGGTTTGGGTATCCACAATACTGAATCGAAGAAACTCAAATCAAACTGATTAATTGAAACTTGTATATATTTTAATCTTATTAGTTGGGGTAAGTCGTTCCAGGTTCCTAATATGTTTCATTTAGAATTTGAAACCTATCAATCGAAAAAAATTCTCAATTTTTGGAAAGATTTTATTAATTGAACAATTTTAGTGAATTATTGTCTCTAATGACTATCATTTGTTGCTATAGTCTACCGATCATAACTCAGATCTAGACG
Organism: Melaleuca quinquenervia; assembly: GCA_030064385.1. Taxonomy (NCBI): domain Eukaryota; kingdom Viridiplantae; phylum Streptophyta; class Magnoliopsida; order Myrtales; family Myrtaceae; genus Melaleuca; species Melaleuca quinquenervia. Next base: position 2,742,394 of record CM057728.1, on the reverse strand, counting down.
TATGAAAAATACAAGATATTAACAATAAAAAATTTAGTCATAATATTGTTAGTAACAAAAATTTAGATTAGTGATTTCAGATTATCGCTCATCATCACAAATATTATAGGATCGTGCAAAAATATAAAAAGAAAAAGCACAAAACTTATTTTAAATTCTAAGTTCCGGGGTCTAGGAACTTGGAACTTACCCGTGGAAATAGGTTTATCAAATTTTGGAACCTGAAATCTATCATGCACGCCTTGAAACCCGGAAGCTGATCGGTTCCTGTTGGTTCACTTCTTAGCTTATCTATTCTACCTTGGAACTACACTCACTCCTACTTGTTAGACCTCCTCGCAATCCTATGAAAATGTGTATTCCTACTCGAGTACCTTTTGTTTCCCAGAGCTAGTAAACTGAATTCCTGCTCAAAGAATACCAAGCAAGGTAAATCTCCGTTCTTTATGAACTAATGATCCAGAGTTAGAAGTAATTGCTTAAAGGTCTAAACACCTTTTAATTAACAAATTCAACCACTAGAAACTTACAAAAGAAAGGCTAATCCATGGAGATGATATCGAATTCACTTATAATCTCCCAAGAAGAAAGCCGACCAAGGTCAGGAACAGAATAAGTATATTACTGCGCCAAATCAAAAGGTGACAAGCACAAGAAAGGCAAACTGGGGAGAACAGCACGGGCAACACTTCCAAGTAAAAAACGTATCGCGTTCCCAACTTATTGTCCGACTCCAGAAATCTAAATGAAGGGCGCGATTTATGGCTTGTTCGCTCCCAAGGAACGCAGGTAGCTCAGGGAATTAGTCATGTGGTTAACCAGCATATCTCTAGGTGGAAAGCATTCTTTAATCAGCGGGGTTTCGTTGAAGTTTTGTGCCCATTCATGAAGGGATGGGAACCTCTCAGCATCAAGTATCTTCATGCCTCCAACTTCTTCGAGGATGCCGAGGAAATGTGGGATACAACCGACCACAAGATCCAGATAGCCTATCTTCTCTCCCCCGAAGAATTTCTTACCCTCGATCAGCTTCTCGAGATACGCAAAAGACTCCAATGCAGTCTCCATTGCTTTCTCCTTTTCCAGCTCGTCCACGGCACGACAGGCTCCCCAAGCGTCCAAGGCACACTGTTCTCGGTGACATGGAGGGGGGGGGGGGGGGGGGACCGGGGACAAAGCAAGCTTTTCATAAGGAAGAATTGTTTGACTTGATGAGAAATTAATTCTGCTGTAGCCATAAACATGCATGACATGAAGTCCTGTATCTCTCAAAGATGTAAATGATATATTTGGGTGCCAACAGAAAAACTCTGACCTATAAAGACAACAATTTCTGCAACTGTTAAGAGGATCTAATAACATTAACTCTTTCAATTCATGCGTAGGAATCCGCTTGGAAAAGCCGCCTCTATGGTCTATTTTCTCCATCTATTGGATTTAAGGGTTCGTTCTTTTCACCGGACTTCCTCAGTTGCTAATATGGTTTCATCGGAAAACGTTTTCATAAGGAAAAACTCACGAGATTGCATTTTCCATTGTCTAACTAGAAAATCCCGATAACGAAGAGCTTCACCCATATTTTATGGCATTGATCTGCCATTGCTTTGCTGTTCAGGAGCTGGCATTTAGCTTGATACATGTAGTGTATCCAAGCATGAAATCTGGGGATTCAAGGAAGGCAAACATACAGCTCCCAACATCACGCCTCTACAATAATATGGTTCTCCTCCATATTCTTGTCTTGGAAAAACTCTCTCTCTCTCTCTCTCTCTCTCACACACACACACACACACACACACACACACACACACACTCTCTATGATGCATCCAGCGGAGCATTAAAAGGCAAGATAAGTACGCACAGAACAAGAAAGGGGAAAAACTTACGAGAGACCTTTCGACCTTCGCTTACACAAAAGAGCATGCACTTCTCAAGTTGAAGAATGTTTTTGCAAGGTTTTGTGCTTTTGTAGTGAACATTCAATAGAAGTATCTAACAGAAAGTCGAGCCAATTCAGGAGCAAGCTTGAACCTGGCGAATCAGGGTGCGCATGACGCGCACTCAATTCTGTTCCAGAATGAGTTCTGGACCAGAAAAGCTCATTCTGGAACAGAATGCCGTTTGGTACAACTTTTTTGGAAAATCAATTCTGAAATAAATTTCCATTCTAGAATTGGTTTTTGGGCAAGGATGAGAATTGAAAATTTTTTCAATTCTCATCCTTGAGCACTTTTGAGAATTCATTCTTGGACTTTCTTCCTTTTTCTTTTTCTTGTTTGTGTGCCCTATCGCAACAGACCGATCGCGAACCCCTCCCTCCTCAAGACCGACCGCCTCTCCTCCACGACTCGGCCGCACGCCTCCGGCGCACGCCTCCGCCTCACGCCTCCGGCGCACGCCTCCGCCTCACGCCTCCGCCTCACGCCTCCGGCGCACGCCTCCGGCGCACGCCTCCGACTCTGCCTCTACCTCCTCTCTTCTTCTCAGGTTCTGTGCGTGTGCTGTGTGCGTGTGTGCTCACCAGATCTGGGTGTGTGCGTTGTGCGTTTGCTGCGTGGGTGAATTTGACATCTTGAATGAATTTGTTTTGTGTGGACTTGGACGAGTACGAGAAGCTCGTCTCTCGAATGAATACTCCGAGGTTGGGTTTCTTCTTCTTCCTCTTCGCATCCGCAAGTTTGGAGGTGAAGCAGGGGGTTGAGCGACAGGGGAGGAGGCTGTACAGGGAGAGTGTCCAAAAATTTGCAGAGAGAACTCATGCTTCACTCCTTCCGGAAGAATCAAGGGGATCAGATGTTCGTCAAGAAGAAACGATCCATATGCAATGATAATACCTCTTTGTTTCTAATTTTTACTGCTCGGGTTCTTCTCCTCTGGACTGTGTTTTCTCTTTTGGTGTTTTACGGCCGATTGAATTCTTCTTCGCCATAATTTTGCGGATCTCCTCGATTTTTTTGTTGTTCTAGAAACAGTAATTTTTTACTATATCAAACGGATTTCTTATTCTTGAATAGAAATTCGTTGTATGTATCAAACGCGTTTCTTTTTTCAAAAATTCATTCGGGAACAGAATTAGAAAAAATTAATTCTATCCAGAATGAGATTTCTAGACAGAATTTGAATCATGCGCACCCTCATTGGCGCAGCAATTCAAATCCAACTTTAATAATCAACTTTGGGGGCAAAAAAGTGAACGTCATTCATCAGAAAACTGTCTATATACTTTGAATTTTCCCTAAAAGCATCTAGTAAGACAATTGCTCCATAAATACCGATGCTCAGCATCAGGACGTGAAGAAAACAGCAGACACAGCCCAAAAGACATAGAACTTGGGGAAAAAGTCAAACGCTTCACCTTATCATCAGCAAACTGAGCCCAGAAACGAGCCTGAGCTCTCTCATAAGGGTCCTGAGGCAACAATGAACAAAAATCACCTCCCTTCCACTTCTCATCGATGTACTCCAGAATCACCTTCGACTCTGCAACCGCGATCCCATCGTCCAAAAGCACCGGGACCTTCTTGTGCACTGGGTTCGACTTCAGAAGCAATTCGCTCTTCCCCTTCTTCAAGTCTTCAACAATCAGCTCGTACTCGAGGCCCTTCAGTTTTAGAGCCCACTCGATTCTTGTGCAGAACAGGCTTGTCGCTGAGGCAATGATCTTCAACTTAGCCATGATCGGGTTTTCTTATGTTTGAGCAGTGCAGCCGGGTTGGGATATCAAATATGAGATGGGTTCTTAAGAATGACCGCCATGTTTAGTCTAAGGCCGCCGAGTTTGAATCTCGTAGCAGATAAAAAGTGCCGGCCGTTGACGAGGAACAATGAAAGGCAAGACCAAGGAGGAGCAAAACGAAATAGATTTACAAATAACATGCATCTCTCGTTCAACAACAGGAAAAAAAGAAAGTGGAATCGATACCCTTTAGGGCAAGAAGCAAGATGGCTTTGATCATATTCAATTAGACCTCATCGTTTAATATCTGCTAAACCTGATTAATCTGGGGGCGACGGAGCAGTTTGGTGGAAGTCGCGCTCGTTGATAAGTGGAAGGGAAAGAGACAGCAGAGAATAGAAGAGTAGTGAAGGTGGAAATGACAAGGGGCCTAATTTGGAAACCTATCCATCGGAAAAGATTCTCAATTTTTAGAATTTGGAAAACCTAGAACCTACCTGTCATAACTTCTAGGGTCCAACATCTAACAGGTTCAATTTATTTTATTAATTGAACTATTTTAGTGAATTATTGTCTCTAATGACTATCATTTGTTGCTACAATCCACCAACCATAACTCATATCTAGACGTATGAAAAATACAAGACATTAACAATAAAATTTTAGTCATATATATTGTTAGTAACGAAAACTTAGATTAGTGATTTCAGATTATCACTCATCATCACATATTATGAAATACTATATGATCATGCGGAAGTATGAAAAGAAAAAACACAAAACTTATTTTAGATTCTTAGTTCCGGGGTCTAGAAACTTGGAACTTACCCGTCGAAAAAGGTTTATCAAATTTTGGAACCTGAAATCTGTCATGCACGCCTTGAAACCTAGTTCACTTCTTAGCTTATCAATTCTACCTTGAAATTACAAGCACCCCTACTTGTTTGACCTCCTCGCAATCCTGTGAAAATATGTATTCCAACTCGAGTACCTTTTGTTTCCCAGAGCCTAATAAACTAGATTCTTGCTCAAAGAATACCAACCAAGGTAAAGCTCCGTGCTTAATGAACTAATAATCCAGAGTTAGATGTAATTGCTTAGAGGTCTTCACACCTTTTAATTAACAAATTCAACCACTAGAAACTTACAAAAGAAAGGCTAACCCATAGGGATAATATCGAATTCACTTATAATCTCCCAAGAAGAAAGCCCGCTAAGGTCAGGAACAGAATTAAGTATATTATCGCGCCATATCAGAAGGTGACAAGTATAAGAAAAGCAAACTGGGGAGAACAGCACGGCCAACACTTCAAAAGAAAAAGGTATCGCGTTCCCAACTTATTGTCCGACTCCAGGTATCTAAATGAAGGGCGCGATTTATGGCTTGTTCGCTGCCAAGGAACGCAGGTAGCTCAGGGAATCAGTTATGTAGTTAACCATCATATCTCTAGGTGGAAGACATTCCTTAATCAGCGGGATTTCGTTGAAATTTTGTGCCCATTCATGAAGGGATGGGAACCTCTCAGCATCAAGTATCTTCATGCCTCCAACTTCTTCGAGGACGCCGAGGAAATGTGGGATCGAACCGACCACAAGATCCAAATAGCCTATCTTATCTCCCCCAAAGAACTCCTTCCCCTCGATCAGCTTCTCGAGATACGCAAAAGACTCCAATGCAGTCTCCACTGCTTTCTCCTTTTCCAGCTCGTCCTCGGCGCGACAGGCTCGCCAAGCGTCGAAGACACACTGTTCTCAGTGACATGGAGGGGGGGAAGAAAGCAAGCTTTTCATCAGGAAGAATTGTTTGACTTGATGAGAATTTAGTAGTGCTGTAGCCATAAACATGCATAACATGAAGTCCTGTATCTCTCAAAGATGTAAATGATATATTTGGGTGCCAGCAGAAAAATTCTGACCTTTATAGACAACAATTTCTACAGCTGTTAAGAGGATCTCATAACATCAACTCTTTTAATTCATGCATACGAATCCGCTTGGCAAAGCCGCTCCCATGATCTATTTTCTCCATCTATTGGATAAAGGGTTCGTTCTTTTCACAGGACTTCCTGAGTTGCTAATATGGTTTCATCGGAAAACGTTTGAGATTGCATTTTCCATTATCTAAACAAGAAAATCCCGACAACGAAGAGCTTCACGCATAATTTATGATAGTGATCTGCCTTTGGTTTGCTGTTCAGGAGCCGGCATTTAGCTTGATATATGTAGCGTATCCAAGCATGAAATCTGGGGATTCAAGGAAAGCAAAGATACCGCTCCCAACATGACTCTTCTATAATATGGTTCTCCTCCATATTCTTGTCTTAGAGGAACTCTCTTACCCTCTGCAACCCCCCCCCCCCCCCCCCCCCCCCCCCCCCCCCCCCCCACCCTCTGTTATGCATCCAGCGAGCATGAAAAGGCAAGATAAGTATGCACAGAACAAGGAAGGGGAAAAACTTGCAAGAGAACCTTTGACCTTCGCTCAGACAAAAGAACATGCACTTCTCAAGTGGAAGAATGTTTTTGCAAGGTTTTGTGCTTTTGCAGTGAACATTCAATAGAAGTATCTAACAGAAAGTCGAGCCGATTCAGCAACAAGCTTGAACCCGGCTCGAATCGTGGGCACGTCAATTCAAATTCAACTTTAATAATTAACTTTGGGGGCAAAAAAGTGAACGTCATTCATCAGAAATCTGTCTATATACTTCGAATTTTCCCTAAAAGCATCTAGCAAGACAATTGCTCCATAAATACCGATGCTCAGCATCAGGACGTGAAGAAAACAGCAGACACAGCCCAAAAGACATAGAACTTGGTGAAAAAGTCAAACGCTTCACCTTATCATCAGCAAACTGAGCCCAGAAACGAGCCTGAGCTCTCTCATAAGGGTCCTGAGGCAACAATGAACAAAAATCACCTCCCTTCCACTTCTCATCGATGTACTCCAGAATCACCTTCGACTCTGCAACCGCGATCCCATCGTCCAAAAGCACCGGGACCTTCTTGTGCACTGGGTTCGACTTCAGAAGCAATTCGCTCTTCCCCTTCTTCAAGTCTTCAACAATCAGCTCGTACTCGAGGCCCTTCAGTTTTAGAGCCCACTCGATTCTTGTGCAGAACAGGCTTGTCGCTGAGGCAATGATCTTCAACTTAGCCATGATCGGGTTTTCTTATGTTTGAGCAGTGCAGCCGGGTTGGGATATCTCGTATATATACAAATATGAGATGGGTTCTTAAAGAATGACCGCCTTGTTTAGTCTAAGGCCGCCGAGTTTGAATCTCGTAGCAGATAAAAAGTGCCGGCCGTTGACAAGGAACAGTGAAAGGCAAGACCAAGGAGGAGCAAAACGAAATAGATTTACAAATAACATGCATCTCTCGTTCAACAACAGGGAAAAAAGAAAGTGGAATCGATACCCTTTAGGGCAAGAAGCAAGATGGCTTTGATCATATTCAATTCGACCTCATTGTTTAATATCTGCTAAACATGATTAATCTGGGGGTGACGGAGCAGTTTGGTGGAAGTCGTTGACAGGTGGAACGGAAAGAGACAGCAGAGAATGGAAGAATAGTCAAGGTGGAAATGAGAAGGGCCTAATTCTATAAAAACAACTTTAGGTCTATTCCTAATTCTATCCCAAACTTTATTTTGTCTCGTAAAAAACTCTCCAAATTTAAGTCAAGCTCTACATCTGCCATGAACTTTTTTTTTCCAAAAAAAAAACTCCAAACTTTAAATCAAATCGCAAATTAAAAAAAAGTCCTGAATTTTGGTTTGTCCTAAAAAAATCACAAATTTTCAATGCACTCTCAAATCTACTTTTGTAATCCAGTCATAATTTGACACAGTATTTCCTTATCAGTAATAAATTCACATCAACAAGGTAACATGAAACATTATCTTTCAAATGAAACCGTTCTAAAATATAAAAATTAGGAACAACTAATTATGGCTTTTGGATGAAGGGCTAATTTAAGCAAATTTGAGATCAGAGTGCAAAGTTATAATTTTTCTCTCAAACAAAAGTTTGGGAGAGATTTGAGATTAGATCTAAAATTTGAGATTTTTTTAGAACAAAAAAAGATTGGGATAGATTTAGGATTGAACTTAAAATTTGAGGTTTTTCTCTAGATAAATAAAAGTTTGGAGTAGATTTGGGACTAGAATTAAAGTTTATGATTTTTTAGGAAATTAAGCTTAACTTTAGGAAGCTGATGATCATAAGATACCAAAATACTCTTTCATGCTTTTTGTCATGCGATGCAGTCAAAGAAGATATGTTGTTGCCTATACGCAATTAGTCTAGACTCACATCCATGGTAGACTAATTTCAAGCAGGTTTTTTTCCTCAAAACATGCGTTTGACCCTAAAATAGTTAAGTTTCCTTGACGTATGAATTTTTATACATGAAAACAACTTTGAACGCTTAGCAATTAAAGAGGCGGTAGGCCTTCATCAACCCTGCTGATCGCAATAAGTATTACATGAAATACAAATATATATGTTTATATATATATATATATATATATATTCAATTTTCATTGCGAGTCCTACAAATTGAATAATTTCAGTTGTAGGTAGTTCTTCTATAAGTCGTATCACATTCGAAGATCCTCGTTCTCTCTTTGATTCAATTTTAATTATATCTGTGAAAGTTGGAAACTATTCTCAAGCCCAATGATCATAGCCTGGGCCTGAGAATTCCAAGCCATCTCCATCGTATCCATGGGCCATGGCCCAATCTCGGAGCGAGTGAAAAGACCAGCGTGCCCCTGTCGGATCCCATCATTTGCGACATCGACACTGATTCATAGACGTTGCGTTGTATCAAAGTTAAAATTAAAATAAAATAAATAAAAGGAGCAAAAGAGAAGAAGAGCATAAAAAGACCGGGGGGGGGGGGGGGGGACTCCTTCACTCTCGCAGCTCGGCTCCCCGCCCCCACCACGCGCACGCTCTCTCTCCAGCATGATAGCATCTCTGCCGAAGCCTCAAATTCATCTGTAACGGCGTCTTCATGCCGTAGATAGATATCCCCTCCCTCCCCATGTCCTAAACACGCGTTTCTTCGATTTTTATCAGGCTGTGTGCCTGGTTTTCTTGAGAAATTGGAACCTTGAGAGGATCGATCGCGTAAAGTCAATTCATTTTCAGCGTAAACAATAACCAGAGTTGGGAGAGAGGAATTGGGGTTGAGCCGTTTTCATTTTCTTGGGTGGTGAAGAAGAAGATGACCGAATTGGATCTGTCCAAGAAAGTCGCCGATAGGTATCTGAAGCGCGAAGTGCTCGGTGAGGGTACCTATGGCGTCGTCTACAAGGCCATTGACACCAAGGTATGGTAACTTTTTCCATTTGGGGTTTTGGGTTTTGTGCTTGGGAAGCCTGTCGGGTTAGGTGGAATCCGTTAGCTCTGTTTCTTGTTCGCTTGAGACGTTTTTGGTCATGGAATTGGGGATTGAATATGCCGCGGTTCAGGCTGTTTAGAGGCTGAGAAAGAGCAAGAACATGGGAATGGGTAAGGCGGTGATTGCTCTAGACCGGGGGTTCTTTTTTCGCTTCTTTGAGTACAAAGGGTTTTTCCCGTCTAATGGTGTAAGCTGTGGGGTTCTGATGATGGCTATTCGTTCTTAGCTATGTGAAGAGAGGGCAGACTTCATCAATCCTGTTTCAATCTTTTGCCGAGTCCAAAATACTAGGGGCTGTGATTTTCTTGGTGCATGATTGTGGACGTTGGCAAATGAAATAGCAATTTGATCAGGCGTTTGGGTTGGGAAAATAGAGGCTGGGTATTGCAGTGGGCTTGTTGTCATCTTGACAACATTGCAGCGAGTTGATCTGTTTCTTTAATGGTTCTTGTTTCGTGACACCTTTGGTTGGCAGTAAAGTGCAATTCCCTAATGTTGACATGATTGTGAGTTGTAGCTATTTAGGCTTTAATAATCCATGCTGAACCATTTCAATAGAGGTATTGGGAAGTTCTGATGCTATGTTTCATTTGTGTCAAATGGCCTCTGTCTCTATGATGCGGGACTGAGGAGCATCTTTCGTTGTCTGACAAAATCTGTCATGACCCCGCCAGTTTCAAATAAGATTTGTTGGTGCTGGCAGTTCTCTTTGCAGAAGATGAGTTCAATCTGTTCCAGTTTGATATGATCCTCTGTTGGTGGAGACCATGAGCCAAGTAGTGTCATGTCATTGAGCTACTGATATTAACACTCCTCAGCCTCCATCTATCTGGCATGCTGCCCTTGACTTTCATTAGGCAACAGTTGAGGAATTATGCTGAATAAATAGAGGCTTATAAGTTGCATAACTTTTTCACCTGTTTTTGGACACTGATTTTGGTTGGATTGTTTTTTTGTTCATGCTATGGCAGTCATACTTGAATTTCAGTTCATACTTTGTTATATGCTATTATTCGCCATTTTGGATGACATTGTCCATGCGATAGCATAGGGTTATGTCTTTGCTGAACTTGGATATATCTGGTTTGTGCAGACTGGACAAGTTGTTGCAATCAAGAAAATTCGGATTGGGAAGCAAAAAGAAGGGGTGAACTTCACTGCCCTTAGAGAAATAAAATTACTTAAAGAGCTTAAAGATCCAAACATAATCGAGTTAATTGATGCCTTTCCTCACAAAGGGAACCTGCATCTTGTGTTTGAGTTCATGGAGACTGATCTTGAAGCTGTCATCCGTGATCGTAATATATTTCTTTCACCAGCTGACATAAAATCATACCTTCAGATGACCCTTAAGGGGCTCGCTATTTGTCATAAAAAATGGGTTTTGCACAGGTACTTGATTTGTTCTTTTCGGAATAGAAGCTAGTTTATTAGGTCCTATTCCCTGAGTATCTATTCAAGATGTATTTTACTGCAATTGCAGGGATATGAAGCCGAATAATTTGCTGATAGGACCTAATGGGCAGCTTAAACTTGCAGATTTTGGTTTAGCCCGCATATTTGGCAGTCCAGACCGGAGATTTACACATCAGGTTTGGTTCTTTGGTGATCTTCATGTTGTATTGACCAAACCATGCCAGCTGAGGAGTCACTTTATACTGGCAGTTGGTTGAATCACATTATACTTGTGATGTAGTTTAACAGAACTAACAGATATATGCACATCATAATGTCGTTTACAGTGAACCTTGTCTGAGTTGTTCTTGAGTTGTGATTTTGGCAGTCCTATATGCTCATGTTTGCTGGAGAATGGGAAAGTTCAGTCCCCTCTGAGTATGTGAAGTGGTTTCCTATATGTCGTTTTCGGCCAAGATCTTTTCTTTGAAGAGTTTTTTAAAGTTGTAGCCTACATCTGTCTGAAACATGAGCATTTAGGAATGCCTTCTAACCTATATCTACCATCTGAGCATTGAGGTCGCGTTTTCATTGACTTTTGTTGATTTTAATGTGAACTTCCTGCTTGCACTTTGCTCTGATGTTCATTTTTCTGTGCCGTGGTTCATCATTGATCAACTTGCAGACCATTTATGGAAATGGTTAGCTTATTGTCTTAGTCGTGCTTAGCAGATAGTGATGATCAGTGATTTTGACACTGAAGTATCTGTCTATTTGTTGCTCCAGTTCATTTATTTACTCACTGCTAGCTATGCTGATCCTACCATATTATATAAAATAGGTCTTTGCTCGTTGGTATAGAGCACCTGAACTGTTGTTTGGCACCAAGCAATATGGTCCAGCTGTGGATGTTTGGGCTGCAGCTTGCATATTCGCGGAGCTTCTTCTTCGTCGGCCCTTTTTACAGGTAGATATGTGAGGCTACTTCCATCTTTGTGTATGAATCACTCATGAGTGAGTTCATGAATTGAATTTTTTCCAGCTTAGCTATGCATGTACTACTTCTTCTATTACAATGGGGAGCATTGAAGAAAAATAGAAATCAAAGTAATTTGGACCAAACTATCTAGCTAATTGATACGATTGTTGATTTAGGAGTCTATTGATATAATCGTTGATTTGACAAACATTGAACTAATGCAGTTTCTTTCTGGCTTAAGTTTTCCTAGACCCGATCAAGAGAACCTTTTTCATTTGTATTTCCATACCTGTTGTATGTCTTTAATATACCATAGAAATAGTTTGCAAAATGTTTTCCTTTGGACTACAGACGTATAATTTGCATGCCAAGACGAACATTTTCTTACTTGGGCATAGAAAAAACTACTCCTTATCTGTGAAAACAACAAAAATCCATGAGACGGCGGTGGAGATTAAATGTAGTCCATGGTTATGGAAATTTAACTTTTAAGCTATTTGCCTGATGTTTGAACGTTAATCCAACTCCAATATTGGTGGGCCCAAGTAAAGTTTGTCCGATCAGAATGGAAATTCTGCCTGATTGTGTGAAATTACTCTTTTCATCTATCTATGCTCGAAGAACTGAAAGCTATGATTGATTCTTTTAACTTGCTATTTGTTTGTTTATGTAGGACACATGGTGAGTGACATTGTTCTACTGCATGCCTTCTTATCTTCATTACATCAGGCTTGTTGTCTTTGATAACCTTTTGGTTCTGTTCTCCCATTATTTACAGGGGTCAAGTGACATTGATCAACTTGGAAAGATCTTTGCGGCTTTTGGGACCCCAACAGCTTCTCAGTGGCCTGACATGGTGTACCTTCCAGACTATGTGGAATACCAGTTTGTCCCAGCACCTCCTCTTCGTTCACTCTTTCCGATGGCAAGTGAGGATGCTCTGGACTTGTTAGCCAAAATGTTTACGTATGATCCAAAGAATAGAATTTCAGTACAGCAGGCTCTAGAGCACAGGTACATGAGCTAAACCTCCTCCACCCACTCTCTGTCATTTGTTTAGTTTCTTTTTGCCCCCTATTCCATGTGGAGTGGTCAATGGGGAGTCCAAGGTCTTAACTCTGATGATGCACTCCCTATTCACCTCATGTCCGATAGGCACCTGCTGCTCCAGATTATCTACCATCAGCTACTCTTCATTCCTTATTCTATCCTTGAATTCCTTCTGTATAGGTACTTCTCATCAGCTCCTCTGCCAACGGTTCCTCATAAGCTACCTCGACCAGCTCCAAAGCGGGAATCACATAATTCTAGGACTTCAGACTTTAATCCACCTGATGGTCCCACCGTGTTATCACCTCCAAGAAAGTCCAGGAGGGTGATGCCAGAACGTGAAGGGTTTGAAGGGAATGCGTATCAGAATGAGAAATTTGATGATCATGTCAGTGAAGTTAGAGCGGGTCCTGGAGAACATACAAGCAGAAATGAGCAGGTTCCTATGTCACTGGATTTTTCCATATTTGGTGCCAGACCGCCAAATAGACCAACAATCAACAGGTAAAATGGTGCATTATTACTTGGTCACCTTGTAATAGTGATGAAGCTTTCTAATTTGCTTGGGCCAAAATGTTCCAAATGTGGACAAATATCTTTTCATATCTGAGGCTAGTTAATCTGACTTCATTCCTTTAGCACATATTATGTTGAGGCTAGTTGATCATGAACGTTAACACAACACTGACCTGTGGAGGAAGTTTACCTTTCTGGGTAAATCACCTGGTTCTTGTTTGATATGTTAACCTCTTGGATCTATTTTTAATTTAATATTATAGATCAATATGTTTCAATGAACATAATTCACTGCCATAGCCACATAAGCTATGTAAAACTAAAAAAGTATTTGCACTCCTATCTACAATTGGTTTTTACAACCTTGGATTATTATTTGTCAAACACTAGTTTTCTGTGCTCACTTCTGAAACTAACAGTCTTTATCTCATTATGGATGATGTTCATGTCCATATTCTCTTCCTAGCTTTTTGGTTCTATATAGCTTGACGGATGATAATTAGAAATAAGAAGTGATGTGACAGATTTCACAGTATTTTTCTAAAGTAAATGTAGAATGGACGGGGATGGGAAGAGAAAGAAAGACATTCATTTGTACTTTGTGATGCCAGAATAGATAATAAACAGTGTCATTCGATTGGAGTCTAGAAGATACTGAGAAAGCAATCAATGCGGAAACTCAAATTGACATTAGTATTCTTTTGCTCTTAGATGTTCATATTTTCATTCCAGTTAGTCTGGTGAAGATAGATATGTGTCTTGCAATCTGGTTACGATACGCCATTAGTATTAAGGAAGCAAATTCAAGAAAATGCTTTCTTTGTACTACTGAATTGGCTTGTTGATAATAAGTAGCTTTAGCAAATTGAGTAGCTAATGTCAGTTCTTCTTCAAGCATATGACAATGTGCTGATTTGGTGTTCTGTAAAATGATTTGCATTTGATATGGAAGCATTTACTTTTGTCACCTAAAGATAAAGACTAAGTCGGTTACATACCTCAAATACATCCTATTAAATGAATATCATGAGAAGTTTACAATTTATATGTTTAAAAACAAGCTTCCTAGATAAAAAATTTCATTTACTTGTTAGTTTTGTAAGAAGGCCTAATATTCGAGCTGTTATATCTTTAGCTGCATATAATTTAGTTGGGCATTAACTAAGAGATTTGTCTTCATTCAGACATGGAAGGATATGCTCATGTCTATGGTGTTTAAATGTGGAAACTCCAATATCATTATGTATAGCGATGCTGCATTGGAATCTTTCGGTTATTGATGCAGGATTCTGTCTTTCTTTGGCAGTGCTGACCGAACCCACTTGAAAAGGAAGCTAGATCTTGAATTCCAGCATCCGGAATGAAACTTCATTACTTTGCATGACTCTCATAAGTCGACACGCCCTGAGTTCTGCACATGCATTAGTGAGGTTTGCGGTCACTCCCTTGAGGTAATTTGAGTACCGGAAACTTTTCATTATTTGGTGCAGAAATGTGCTTGCCTTTTGCATAGATCATGAGACTGAAGACAGCGCTACTTTGGTTGAATACCGAAGTCAATCATTTAGCTTGACTTGAAGTTGGGGAGTGAATAATTTTATGGATTAGGAGGGAAAAGTGAAAGTTAACGTCCTCCTACTTGACAGAGAAGGTGTACACTAGGTCATAGAGGGCCAACATTTTTGGAGGCATTTTTCTTCTTTTATTCCAAGCTCATACTTTTGAGTGGTTCACTTGCACCTCTAATTAGTTGTGCCTGATTCTAATTCTATGATCAGTGTTCTTTTAGTTGCTTTTGATGGTGGATTAAGATTGGAGAATACTGGAGGCTGATCTATCCGATTAGTGTATGTATACTGTAGAGTAGCTACCACATGGATACTCTTCGGTTTGTTTATTCAAATGGGTTTGATTATGCAATTTTAGAAGATTAATGTGGAAGTTACATGATCTTTTGTTTGGCAAACAGTTTAAGTGATCCTGTTATTTCCAATTATTTCTTTTATGGCTCTGTCTTGGTTTTTGATTCTCTGCCCTGTGCATAGAGGCTACATGAATGAGTTTGGCTTCTATATAGACAAAACTCTGATATGGAGTGCATATCAACTGTAATTAACTTACTCGTAGCAGAAGATCAGTCAATATGACGGAGTAGTAATTTCTTTTCGATGGCAAATTTCCTAAATAAGATTTAGAACGAGATTAAGCCGCTCAAATTACTCTATTCAAGAGTCCAATGTGTAAGCACCGACATCCGAATCAGAATCAAAATTGATGATTATTCAGACGGTAGAAAGTAACTGACTTCCTATCATCTCCATTCATTCACGGTTCGATCCTGGCCTAGGTCAGCTTACGCAGCCTGGCTCTTCCATGCTTTGGACCATAACTTGGGGCATTGAACTGCTCTGATTACCGCACTATTTCTTCAACAATTCTTTTGAGTACAGCAGTGAGCATAACATGTTTTTTCTCTTTGCTTTCAAATTCTTTACAGATTCCAAGTTTTTTTTTTTACTTTTTTCTGAGGAAGACTATCGAAATTGATTCTTCCTTTCAGTTTTGTTTTTGTTTTGGCTCTATGACACTGTATCTGTGGGGATGGTGGAGTCATGCGCCCTCTTGGCAGCCTTCTTTGCCTGCACAAGCAGAAAATGTGTATCAGCGATTGTTGACCAAAGTTGACCGAAAGGGCTAGATTGGAAATCGTCAAAAAGGTTAGAATTAAATTGATACGGTTGAAATATTTAGAACTAAAGTGAGCGCCATACAATAGATGTATAACTCGATCTACCTACAATAGTCTCTTGATGGAGAAGCAATGCATTTTGAAAATGCATGCACATTCGATCTTTATAATATAAGGAACTTGAATCTCTAGGTTCAACTAATCTCCAAGGATGCATGCCAATCGGCTTGTCCACATGTCTCTGGCAAAGTACTCTTCACAAGCGACTCTATAAGCGGAAGAAGAAGCTGCGATTTGCACATTATATCTATAATTTAAACCCGACTTATGAACAAGAGTAGCTAATTCCTTTTGGCCGATACCAGTTTCCACCGCAGCTTGCTCGGATTTGACTGATCGCCCCAGCTTACTAAGGTTTCCAGGTCTTTTACTTTCTATAAGCAAAGGGCAGAATTGTAAATGGGGGCGTGGCCAGGTCGGTCGGCTTGTGCTTTTGGCCTCGATGGTTCGATTCATGCCATATCATTCTGATCTGATCACCCCCCTCGATTAATTTTGCATTACAGTAGCCTTGGTCACTAAAACGTCGTTGCTTGGATTGAATTGAATTACCCCATGATTAGTGTCGCATTGTATTAGCTTTTTGGTCACTAAAACATGATTGCTTGAATTGATAATTCTTTCCGTCTATGTTCTTGTTCATTGGACGATCGATTATATCTTCTTTGGAAATTTTATTCTTCAATTATATCAATAGAAAGTTGACATATAAGCTTTCGTTACTAGGGTTGCCTTCTTCTTCTTTTTTTTATATAAATTTTTGGAACGATCTTTTTTTCTTTTTTGTAAATTTTTTTTGAGAAAATAAGTCAATAAGTATTTGACACTTGAGAGAGAGAGAGAGAGAGAGAGAGAGAGAGAGAGAGAGAGAGAGAGAGAGAGAGAGAGAATGACTTTTTAAATATTCCATTTGTTTTTCGAAAATCACTTTTCTCATTTTCAAGTGGTTGGTTCACTTGGAAAAATAAGGTAACGGAAAATATTTTGCTAATCCACAGAAAATCTATGCCTCTCAATTTAGGGAAAGAATTCAGAAATCGAAAAATATTTTTCAATATATAACTAGATAGTAGCACTTGATATGAAACTTTATGCTTCATTACAAAAACTTGATGCTTGTTTCCGAGTCTGCAATGTCTTAGACTGGGTCTTTGGTGCCTGACCTCAAGTCCATTGAGGTTTGGAGCCGGGTTGGGACCTCGGTGATCATGCTCGGGTCAATTGAAGACAAGCTTGAGACTCAAGTGCCCATAGTTGATTCCGACGCTTTGCTCGAGGTCCATCAAGGCCGAACCCGAGACTCTTGTGTCCGTATCCAATTGCTTCACTGTCCATGCGGAGGTTACTGGCGCCATAATAGTGTATGTCTATTTGAAAAACAAAGAAAACTAATTTTCAATTCATTTTAAGTCATCATCTTGAATACGACTTTTTGGAAGTTTTTTTATTATCTAGAAATGTCACATTTTTCGCGAAACAAATAATACCTTAGCTTAATTTAGTTTACTCTCAAAAGGCATAACACTAGACGAGCATTTAATTTTTCACAATTTCTTTGAATGGAAACATGAACCAACAAATCAGGGAAAACGAAATGCTTCAATATAAATTCTTATGATGATCAAAAGCTTGCCCAACATCTCACCAACTTCACAGACTAATTAAGTCTTAATCTAAGACCAAATTTAGTAGCCCTTACTCAGATATGCTCGACCTATCTATTGGGAACTTAAATTGCCCTGTGGGTTGATACCGAAGCTCTCTTTGATTCAAGTTCGTAAGTCACGTGTGAGGTCTTGTCATTCGGTCAAAATATTTTTGGATCTCAGAAAGAAAGAATCTACAACATACGTTGTATCTAGCAACTATACAGTGTGCCACGACTTGATGTGATTTCAATCGAATTTCTTGAGCCCCACTCCACCAAATTCAATAATCTTCACCAGGGCTCTGGTCTTTACTTAGTCAGGGGAGACAAGAAATTTAGGAATAAAAGATCACAAAGTTGCTGCAGCATATTTCCAATTTGGAGTTGCGCTCGGGCACGCCTGTTCGACAGGGACGTGGCGTCTTGTTTTGTCTCGATGCAACGCCTCAGGACAAAGTCCCGACCGCCACCTTCTTTTGTATCTGCAATTGGTAATGCATTTTGTCCTGGAATTCTCGAATCCTGCTTGGACGACAAGGTTCGAATTCATGATGGTTTGGCTCCGCAGTCATCGTCGTCTCTCCTTTTACACATTACGTGAAAAAAAATTGGATAATGGCATTCGGATCAGTCACTTTTCAGGATTGCGATTATTAATATCACAAGTAATGACCAATTCTCTGGTTATGAACTTCCCAAAAACCGGATGACCGATGAGGACATGGAAAATGAAATCGAAATGAGTTATCTTTCTTTAAATCTTCGTTCAAGAATTAAGCGCTGTGTAGGAAAAATTGGATAGTTCTTGGGATAATTCTGCTTTAATAAAAATGATCTTCATCCACCGTCGAATCCCAGTTCATGTCTAAGGAAACTCAAACTGGCATTTGTATTCCTGTGCTATTCCGATGCTCATAGCCTCATTCCAGTTTAAGTCTGGTGAAGATAAGGCGCGACTCTTGCAATCTGGTTGCAGCATGCATGCCGTTGGCATTAAGGAAGCAAATTCTTGAAAATGTTTTCCTTTTGGACTCCTGAATTGGCAAATTGAGCAGCCGGTATCGTTTCTCCTTCGAGCAAATGGCTATGTGCTGACTTGGTCGCGAGATCCCGGTGCCCGAACCGTGCCTACTTCTGTGAAATGATTCGAGTATGATCTGAAAGCATTGGTTCTTGTTGCCTGCAGATAAACGCTAAGTCGGTTACATACCTCAGAGACACCCTGTTAAATGAACATCATGCTACTGAAGAAGTTGACAGTATACGTGCTTCAAAAACAAGTTTCTCAAATGAAATTTCATTTACTCGCTGGTTTTGTAAGGAGGACCAATGTTTGAGCTATTATATCTTTAGCTGCATATAAGTTAGTTGGGCATCGACCGACAGATTTGAAAAGGAAGCTAGATCTTGAATTCCAGCATCCGGAATGAAACTTCATTGCTTTGCATGGCTATCTTAAATTAATCTGCACCGAGTTCTGCACTTGCATGAGTGAGTTTTTGCGGTTACCCCTCAAGGTAATTTGAGTACGAGAAAGTTTTCGTCGCTGGGTTCGGGGATGTGGTTGCGGGGATGTGGTTGCCTTACGCATATAGCATGAGAGTATAGGCCGATCTATTCTGTTCATTGTATATGTACCGAAGAGTAGCCATCGCATGGATACTCTTCGGATTTTTACTTCACATTGGTTTTGAGTATGCAATCTTAGATCATTGAAGTGGAAGTTACATGATCCATCGCTCGGCAAACAGTTGAAGGGATCCTGAATCTTCCAATTATATCTTCTATGGCCCTGTTTTGGTTTTTGACCCTCTGCCCTGTGCATAGAGACTACATGAATGAGCTTCGCTTCTTTATACACAGAACTCTGACGTTGAGTGCATGTCAACGGGTAATTAACTTACTCGCAGCAGAAGAACAGTCAACATGACGAACTGGTTATTTCTTTTCGATGGAAAATCCTCCTAAATAAGCATAGATTTGCCGTCTGTGTCTCAAACTTGGCGAGTGCATTGGCACTTGCTTAGCTTGTTTGATGTTAAGGATTAAGATAGGCATAAAAAGATATTAAGGCTGCTCAAATTCCTCCGTTCAAGAATTCAATGAGTTAGCACCAGCATTCAAATCACAATCAAAATTGGTGATTATTCAGATGGTAGAAGGTAACTAACTTCCTGTCATCTCCATTCATTCACGCTTCACATCTGCCTAAGGTCAGCTTAGACAGCCTGAATCTTCCTACTTTGGACCATAAGTTGGGCCATGGAACTGCACTAATTACCGCGACTAAGCAATTTCTTCCACAATTCTTTTGAGTACAGCATTCAGCATAACATTTTTTCTCTTTGCTTTCAAAATCTTTACAGATTCTGAGTCTTTATTTTTTCGAGAAAATCTATCGAAATAGATTCTTCCTTTCAGTTTTGTTTTCTTGGCTTTACGACACTGTATCTGTGGGAATGGTGGAGTCATGCACTCTCTCGACAGCCTTCTTTGCCTGCACAAGCAGAATGTCTGGTATGAATAAAAGTAAGTGATTTCTTCTCTATTTATGTGAAAGGATCTAACCTCTAGGTCCCAGTTTGTCCGGAGAAAGATGCAGAAAAGACAGAACACTTGCACGACTAGCGCGCAGATAATTCCTAGCCAAAGCCCCTGCAAAAGGAGGAGCATCCAAAAGTTATTTTCATTGATTGCTTCGTCGTTTTGACGTTAAACTATAGAGTAGGGAAAATATAAAACCGAAAAGTTTTACCTTTCCCCCAACATGGAGAACAAAACCTAGCAGTATTGCACATGGAATGCCAACCAAGTAATAAGACCCCAGGTTGACAAAGGCACCAATTTTTTGCCAACCACATCCTCTAGCATTTCCTGAAGAAGAGCGAGAGCAAAACACAAAGTAGCTATCACTAGTTTGGAGCATGAGCTGCGATTTCATGGCATCTAGGAGGAACAGAACCAGATCAAAAATGCGCAGATCATTAAAACAACAAAGCATGGTCACGAGGCTAGGCCAGTTTGCAGTGAGAAAGGCAACCTGAAAGGACGCATTGGAGTCCATCCAAGAAGTTTGAAGCTGCTAGAATTGGCATCATGACAGCTATGTATTCGACCACTTCTGTCTCATCACTGTAAGCATAGCCCCATATATTGCGTATTGAGATCAAAACTATTCCGACCAGAATTCCTTCGGTTATGGCCATAGAGAGGACCACATACACTGCTAAGCGTGCAGCCCAAGGCTTCCCAGCGCCTAGTTCATTTGAAACGCGAGTGCTGGATAGATTGACCATGGAACTCATGAAACTCCATTGCCACACCAATGTGGTCTTAAGAAGATGATTGATATATATATATATATATATATATATAATATGTTATGCAGAACAAAAATCAAGAGACATATTGACAATTTGGGATGCCACTTGATTAACCAAGCTGATTCTCCACAAAATGGCAAAGTGGCGGTCTAAGTTTTATTGCCATGTACTCAATTTGGCATGCTTACCTTACAGCCCCGCTGAGTCCGAAAGGGATCATCCAAACTGTTGCGGCAGTGTTGAGACTGAGAATGTAAACATTGGGGGGTCACATACATACACTGAACTAAAGCGTGCATCGATACAAAGAAAATCTCAGTAATATGTGCCTTGCCCCAGACTACTTCACGAAAGACTAACGCCAAACTCGAGGTTAACCTGATAGAAAGCACCGAAGTTTCCAATGTCGGGTCAGGGAGAAGTCCAGAGAGGAGTACCATCATCTCGAATGACCACATCTCCAAGCTATAGCAATAAAAAAGATAGCCATCAGTAAATGCATGTCGTCCGTATTGCATAATTGTGAGAGAGATGAAGGTTTTGAGATGTTTTTACCAGACCATTACTGTGGAAGGAATGGAAAGTCTAAGGAATGTGAGAATGTTGCGAAAGGCTTCCTTCGAAAAACCAGTCCAAGTCTTGGAGCACGAAGAAGAGAACTTCACATACAGCGCCAACAGCAACACATTAATCCAATATGATATTGAATTTGCCAAGGCCGCTCCTCTGCTTCCAAGGCTAGTTTTCATAACCAGAACCCAACAGAAGAAAATATGCAGTAGAGTAGCAATTCCCGAGCTTAGCACCATAGGGAAGACGATGTTCTGAGTCTGCAAGAACTTGACAAGGCATTGGAGAAGGCCGTAGGCAAAGAGGGATGGGATCATGTAACGGGCGTACATTCCCGCTTCCTCTGCTATGTCTGCTTGTTGACCGACTGCTTCTAGTATAATTCTCGTATTTGCCCAGATGCAAGCAAGTGGTATGCTCACTAGTAGAAGGATGAACATAGCTCTCTGCATGTGAATCCCAAGCATATGAAATTGCCTTGCCCCATATGATTGGCCACAGAATGTATCCAATGCGCTGGCCATCCCCATCTAGTTAAAAAGATTTGACAGAAGAAAAATCAGAACTTCACAAAAGAAGACTGACCAAATTTCTTAAAGTTTAGTTACTATGGTTTAAATTGATTCAATGTGTGGTAAAACTAAATTTCAAACTCCAGTTTCAATAGCATCTCCAGTGCAGCACTAACAAAAATGGCTAGGCTAGCCGATTTATGGGCCATTTTTAATACCATTCTGTTCTCTTACGGTTAAATAGTAAGCAAGACAGTAATTCCATTACTTTCATCCTTCATTGCCACTCCAAAGTGAGTAAATCCAAAACAGGTCGGTCAATCTACTACTTACGAAAAACTGTAGGTGAATTTGGCCAACACATACAGAACTAAAAAGAGAACTCTGCCAAAAGAAAACAAAGAAACAGAATGATCGTGAACAAGAACATCCATTACAAACACATATGATAGTCTCAGCTCAAGTTATGAACATGGATTTGTCAGAACATCAACCATGCCAAAACCCAAAATGCAATTTCTTTGTTATAGAATTTGAATTGAAGTAAGAGCACTTCCAATATGCCAGTCTCTTAAGCTTACCAGTAAGCTGAAACCGGTGACGGTGGCGAAGGAGGTCGCCATGGAAGCGCCGGAGAGAGGCAGCTCACCAAGATGACCCACAAACATAAGAGAGATCATCTGCAAGCTGTAGAGCAACAAGCTCACCGATATGAGCGGACCAGAAAGCCAGAGCTGCTTCTTTATCTCTGCGAGTACCTCACTCCTCCACCTGACACCCGTCTCTTTCTCTATCTCATTTGATGCTAATGACC
Organism: Melaleuca quinquenervia; assembly: GCA_030064385.1. Classification (NCBI taxonomy): domain Eukaryota; kingdom Viridiplantae; phylum Streptophyta; class Magnoliopsida; order Myrtales; family Myrtaceae; genus Melaleuca; species Melaleuca quinquenervia. The sequence continues at coordinate 2,719,752 of CM057728.1, read as the reverse complement.
TCACAACACCGTCTTCACTACATGAATCTATCAATGGTGCGCTCAGGCTTGTTTCCTGTCCTTCTCTGCCCATGGTTGCAGAGAGAGAGAGAGAGAGAGAGAGAGAGAGAGAGAGAGACAGAGAGACAGAGAGAGAGAGCAGGAACTTCTGAGGCTGTGGTTGGTATTTAAAAAGAAGTATCTTCCAAAAAGGAATGCAACCAGATATCTTTGTCCTGATGCAGGAAGTGACGATGTTATTTCTTGCATGGACTTGAGTGTGTCACCCATTGATTTGCAGCTTCCTTTGTACCCATTCGACAGCAGATTCAAGTGAAATTTAAGACTTTGGATTAGGAGGTCAAGTGGCGAACAAGTGTGACTCACGAAAGGAAAGCAAAACAAGGAAGAAAGACAAACATGTGATCATCAATCTCTCTTGGTCATTTTCTTACCTATAAATGGTTCATGTCTTCGCTTACTAATTTGAATGAGTAATGATACAGACTCCTTCGGAGCCACCAAGACCAGAGGGCGACTGACGTGGCGTTTGTCCAGTTACATGATTTCTACTCATCCCATGACATGAGAGAAAACCATGAATGATGCCTCTTTCGGTCAAGAAAATATTTCGTGCTGTGGTGGCGCCACGTGGGATAGGATGTGCACTAGTTCATTAATAATGGAGAAAATAATGGATACTTGAGCGGTACCACACAGCGGTGCCGGAGTCCATTGAATGGACGCCTCGTGTCACCGAGCGCCTGAGGTGCAGCCATTGTCACGAGCTTGAGGCCGAGCTCGAAAATTGAGCGGCCAAGGCTACCCGAGGTCCGGGTTCGAGGTAAAGCTGCATGGCCAAAGTTGCCTTGAGCCTTGGGCTCGAGCTCAAGCCATGTCGAACCCAAGAGAAACGAGACAAAAGCCACTGGTAAACAGAGAGAGAGAGAGAGAGAGAGAGAGAGAGAGAGAGAGAGAGAGGAGATAGGACAACAGAAAATTTCTGCAACATGGATCCGCTGTCGTCATGTGGCACATGATGACTGGATTAGTGCACGTTTTACAAGGCGTCACGCGAAAAGTATTATTAAGAAAAAATAGCATAAGTGAAAATTAGATTTTCAATAATTGCACAATTTGAACCTTGAACTTTTAATCTATCCAATATTGTATTTATAATCCGTCTAGTGGTGCGGGCTAAAATTATATGTATATTTGATCTTTTAATTCAACTAACCTCTAAAGATGCATGCAAATCAAATTGTCCATACGTATTTGGTAAAAGCTTTGCTCACGAGATGGCGGACATTGCTCATATGTTATCATGAGCAACGAACCTAGTCAATCAAAGTATAGTTCTCAGTAGGGAAATTTACCCAATCAATGTTATACCCATTGTACGGATATCAATTCAGTTCTAAATTTTATCATTATTCCAATCATATCACCCCATCATTAATGTTGCATTGCACTAGCCTTAGTAGTCACTAAAGCATCATTGCTCGGATTGAATTCAATCATCCTATGATGAGTGTCGCATTATATTAGCTCTTGGTCACTAAAGCATCATTGCTTGAATTGAATTGTCAATGTCTATATTGTTGTTTAACAAACGAAATCGATTATATCCTCTTTCGAAATTTAATTCTTTAACTACATAAATAGAACATTAACATGTAAGCTTCCATTACTTGGCTTGGCTCCTTTTTTATACTTTCTTGGGAAAGATTTTTAATAATTGGAGAAAATTAGTTGATAAGTGCTTAACACTTAGTTTACTTTTCACAAATGGGGGTGTAAGTTGGAATGAGGAAGAGTAAATTATGCAAATATAGGGTTTGTTCAGCTTAATTTAGTTTACTCTTAAAGCTATAACTACACGAGCATTTCTTTTCTCATAATTTTCTTTGGATGGAAAAAATTAACCAACAAACCAAGGAAAAAGGAAATGCTTTGACATATTATTTTTTCATTATCCAGAATTGCAAATGAAAATGATTCGATATAGAAGCCTGTTGAATATCTTGCAAGCCATACATGCCAATTAAATCTTAACCTTAGATATAGGTTGGTAACCCTTGCTTACTCAAAGTGGTTTGTACAATTCGTTGGATTTGGACGGGAGATCTCTAGCTTCTGAGCTGAATGCTCGAGATACTATGAAATCACACATGCAAATTCGAGATAACCGTAAATGCTCAAACTATACGTCGCATGAACTCGAATTGTTATCTTGATTAGTATCGGAGCTCACTCGGCCTGAGTTAACAACTTACATGGCATGTTGTCGTCTGGTCATGTTATTTAGGGGTTTCGGAAATAAAAAACTACGACATACGATGTTGTATCTGGCAATGCATACGTACCATGACTTTTCATATCTTCCAATCTGATTACTTGAGCCCCACGATAATTTCAATTGGACTTCCGCAATTTAATAATCCTCACCAAGGTTTTTGGTCTCTACTTTTGTCAGTGGAGACAGGTAATGTTGAAAAAACGAAAAAGTTGGCTGCAGCATCTTTCCAATCTGGACTTGTGCTCGGGCACGCCTGCTTGACTGAGCCACGGCATCTTATTTTTTGTCTTGATGCGACGCTTTACGACAAAGATCCCCATCACGAGCACTTTGTATATCCGCAATTGTCAATACATTTCGTCCTGGAATTCCCCATTCCTGCTTGGACGACAAGCTTGGAGTTGTCGTCAAGTCGTTTGTTTCCTCAGGATGGCCTGATTCCCGCAGCCATCGGTCAGTCAAAGATGGCGAGTGCCTGGTCAATCGAGATTTGCTTATCGCCTCTCTTTTTCCATACATACGACAACATTTGGAGGCTGGTTTTCAAATCAATCGCATTTCACAATCGTGCTTATAAAAAAAAGTCTTAAACTTATTATGTGACAATCAATTCAATTCAAAAATCTTTCAATTGTACCGGCTTAACTCTAAACCTTTTGAATGATATATCGATTTAGTCTTAAACTTTCAATTTAGTTTCATACCTAAACCTGTTATTTGGATTATTGGTTGAAAGGACAATACCTATGACTAACCTTGAAATATCTTCACAAGATTTAGAATGACACAATTAAAAAATTTAGGATTAAATCGACAAATCATCAAAATGTCTAAAATCGAACTGGCCGCTATACATAAGCAATGATCAAGTCTTTAACTATATATCAACGTGTCAATGATACATTTCCTTGAAACTAGATGAATGAAGGGGATACGGAAAATTAAATCAACATGAATAGTTTTTCTTCAAATATTCGTTTGAGAATTAAGCGCTATGTGGAAAAATACAATAGCTTTTGAGATAATTCTACTTAGAAAATAGTGACCTTCATTCACCATCAAACCCCAATTCATGTTTAAACACTAGGTTCAAGATGGAAACTCTGTCATAATTTAAGGCGATTTTTGCAAATTTTGGTTCAAAATACATAAGGAAATAAAGAAGAAAACTGTTTGTGAAGAACAAATTAACTTGATGTTTCACTATTAAATTATCAACATCTAATCTGGGTGGGCCTTTGCCATATAATCCGTGTTAAATATTAATTGCACTCCCCCCATCACGAATCATGAATTTGGGTGCTTGGTTTGGATCTCAATGCACTTTTCCTTTTGGGCCACAAACATAAGTGAGATCATCGGCTAAATAGTAAGCAAGACAGTAATTTCATTATTTTCATCCTTCATTGCCCCTCAAAAGTGAGTAAATCCAAAACAGGTCGGTCAATCTACTACTTACGAAAAACTGTTGGTGAATTTGGCCAACACATACAGAACTAAAAAGAGAACTCTGCCAAAAGAAAACAAAGAAACAGAATGATCGTGAACAAGAACATCCATTACAAAAACCTATGATAGTCTCACTCAAGTCATGAACATGGATTTGTCAGAACATCAACCATGCCAAAACCCAAAATGCAATTTCTTTGTTATAGAATTTGAATTGAAGTAATAGCACGTCCAATATGCCAGTCTCTTAAGCTTACCAGTAAACTGAAACCGGTGACGGAGGCGAAGGAGGTCTCCATGGAAGCGCCGGAGAGAGGCAGCTCACCAAGATGACCCACAAACATAAGTGAGATCATCTGCAAGCTGTAGAGCAACAAGCTCACCGATATGAGCGGACCAGAAAGCCAGAGCTGCTTCTTTATCTCTGCGAGTACCTCACTCCTCCACCTGACACACGTCTCTTTCTCTCTCTCATTCGATGCTAATGACCTCACAACACCGTCTTCACTACATGAATCTATCAATGGTGCGCTCAGGCTTGTTTCCTGTCCTTCTCTGCCCATGGTTGCCGAGAGAGAGAGCGAGAGAGAGAGCAGGAATTTCTGAGGCTGTGGTTGGTATTTAAAAAGAAGTATCTTCCCAAAAAGGAATGCAACCAGATGTCTTTGTCCTGATGCAGGAAGTTGTTGGAAATTCAATGAGGGGCAGTGCTCGGACAAGCAACAAAACACGACAATAATAAAATCAACAACGTGCAGTGTTCGGGAAACCAATTGATGAGAACAACAATTGCATACAACTAATAAATAAAACCTGGAGATTGCAGATTGATCCGAGTGTCGAATGCTTGCAAATTGATTCAATTCGGTTCGAGCCCGACGAATTCACGTCGTGTCCTTAAGACGTTATTTGTCGCTTAATCCAATACACAAGCAACTTGCAAACTGTCTCCCAGGATAGAACGAACCTTGTCTCTCTCTTGCGGTACTACAAGAGAAGACCCGACGAACTCAACCGTATCTTAGTGAACGATATCGCACAATGCACTCTTACTCACTAGAATGAACAATGATGACTAAATGAATTCGGTTTCTGTCCGAATATACATGACGAAATGACACATGTTGGTCGAAAGGGCACGACTGACCAAACAACCGACAATGAAAGGACATGAATGAAGGGTCATCACTTCTCATTCATAACTAGGGACTCTAAGTCCCCAACAGAAGTAACAATGTCATTTCTTGCATGGACTTGAGTGTGTCACCCATTGATTTGCAGCTTCCTTTGTACCCATTCGACAGCAGATTCAAGTGAAATTTAAGACTTTGGATTAGGGGGTCAAGTGGCGAACAAGTGTGATTCACGAAAGGCAAGCAAAACAAGGAAGAAAGACAAACACGTGATCATCAATCTCTCTTGGTCATTTTCTTACCTATAAATGGTTCATGGCTTCGCTTACTAATTTGAATGAGTAATGATACAGGCTCCTTCGGAGCCACCAAGACCAGAGGGCGACTGACGTGGCGTTTGTCCAGTTACATGATTTCTACTCATCCCATGACATGAGAGAAAACCATGAATGATGCCTCTTTCGGTCAAGAAAATATTTCGTGCTGTGGTGGCGCCACGTGGGATAGGATGTGCACTAGTTCATTAATAATGGAGAAAATAATGGATACTTGAGCGGTACCACACAGCGGTGCCGGAGTCCATTGGATGGACGCCTCGTGTCACCGAGCGCCTGAGGTGCAGCCATTGTCACGAGCTTGAGGCCGAGCTCGAAAATCGAGCGGCCAAGGCTACCCGAGGTCCGGGTTCGAGGTAAAGCTGCATGGCCAAAGTTGCCTTGAGCCTTGGGCTTGAGCTCAAGCCATGTCGAACCCAAGAGAAACGAGACAAAAGCCACTGGTAAACAGAGAGAGAGAGAGAGAGAGAGAGAGAGAGAGAGATAGAGGAGATAGGACATCGGAAAATTTCTGCAACATGGATCCGCTGTCGTCATGTGGCACACGATGACTGGATTAGTGCACGTTTTGTAAGGCGTCACGAGAAAAGTATTATTAAGAAAAAATAGCATTAGTGAAAATTAGATTTTCAATAATTGCGCAATTTGAACATTGAACTTTTAATCTATTTAATATTATATTATATAATCCGCCCAATCTTATCTCTAAATTGAAATTAATGAAAGGATAATATTAGATATTTTCAAATAGTGTAAGTATTCATTTGAACATTTATCAAAAGTGCAGATATTGCATTGGATCATATTACACATCATTTATTACATAATCATATCATGTGGTGTAATTTTCAACGAATAAAGGATCTATTATTATCTTTTCCAATCAATGCTTTGCAATTTACGTGGATGGACTAGTGGTGCGGGCTAAAATTGTATGTATATTTGATCTTTTAATTCAACTAACCTCTAAAGATGCATGCAGATCAGATTGTCCATACGTATTTGGTAAAAGCTTTGCTCACGAGATGGCAGACATTGCTCGTATGTTATCATGAGCAACAAATCTAGTCAATCAAAGTGTAGTTCTCAGTAGGGAAAATTACCCAATCAATGTTATACCTATTGTATGGATATCAATTTAGTTCTAAATTTTATCATTATTCCAATCATATCACCCCATCATTAATGTTGCATTGCACTAGCCTTAGTAGTCACTAAAACATCGTTGCTCGGATTGAATTTTAATCATCCTATGATTAGTGTCGCATTATATTAGCTCTTGGTCACTAAAGCATCATTGCTTGAATTGAATGGTCAATGTCTATATTGTTGTTTAACAAACGAAATCGATCATATCCTCTTTCGAAATTTAATTCTTTAACTATATGAATAGAACATTAACATGTAAGCTTCCATTACTTGGCTTGTCTCTTTTTTTTTTTTTGTATACTTTCTTAGGAAATATTTTAAAAAAAATCTTGGAGAAAATAAGTTGATAAGTGCTTAACACTTAGTTTACTTTTTACAAATGGGGGTGTAAGTTGGAATGAGGAAGAGTAAATTATGCAAATATAGGGTTTGTTCAGTTTAATTTAGTTTACTCTTAAAGCTATAACTACACGAGCATTTCTTTTTTCATAATTTTCTTTGGATGGAAAAAATTAACCAACAAACCAAGGAAAAAGGAAATGCTTTGACATATTATTTTTTTATTATCCAGAATTAGAAATGAAAACAATTCGATATAGAAGCCCGATGAATATCTTGCAAGCCATACGGACCGGTTAAATCTTAACCTTAGATATAGGTCGGTAACCCTTGCTTACTCAAAGTGGTTTGTACAATTGGTTGGATTTGGACGGGAGATCTCAGAAGATACTATGAAATCACACGTGCAAATTCGAAATAATCGTAAACGCTCAAACTATACGTCACATGAACTCAAATTGTCATCTTGATCAGTATCGGAACTCACTTGGCCCGAGTTAATAACTTACATGGCATGTAAGAACTACAACTGGTCATGTTATTTAGGGGTTTCGGAAATGAATAACTACGACATACGCCGTTGTATCTGGCAATGCATACGTACCATGACTTTTCATATCTTCCAATCTGATTACTTGAGCCCCACGATAATTTCAATTGGACTTCAGCAATTTAATAATCCTCACCAAGGTTTTTTTGTCTCTACTTTTGTCAGTGGAGACAGGTAATGTAGAAAAAACGAAAAAGTTGGCTGCCGCATCTTTCCAATCTGGACTAGTGCTCGGGCACGCCTGCTTGACTGAGCCACGGCATCTTATTTTTTGTCTTGATGCGACGCTTTACGACAAAGATCCCCATCACGAGCACTTTGTATATCCGCAATTGTCAATACATTTCGTCCTGGAATTCTCGATTCCTGCTTGGACGACAAGCTTGGAATTGTCGTCAAGTCGTTTGTTTCCTCAGGATGGTCTGATTCCCGCAGCCATCGGTCAGTCAAAGATGGCGAGTGCCCGGTCAATCGAGATTTGCTTATCGCCTCTCTTTTTCCATACATACGACAACATTTGGAGGCTGGTTTTCAAATCAATCGCATTTCACAATCGTGCTTATTAAAAAAAGTCTTAAACTTATTATGTGACAATCAATTCAATTGTACCGGCTTAACTCTAAACCTTTTGAATGATATATCGATTTAGTCTTAAACCTTCAATTTAGTTTCATACCTAAACCTGTTATTTGGATTATTGGCCGGAAGGACAATACCTATGACTAACCTTGAAATATCTTCACAAGATTTAGAATGACACAATTAAAAATTTTAGGATTAAATCGACAAATCATCAAAATGTCTAGGATCGAACTGGCCGCTATACATAAGCAATGATCAAGTCTTTAACTATATATCAACATGTCAATGATACATTTTCTTGAAACTAGATGACTGAAGGGGATATGGAAAATTAAATCAACATGAATAGTTTTTCTTCAAATATTCGTTTGAGAATTAAGCGCTATGTGGAAAAATACAATAGCTTTTGAGATAATTCTACTTACAAAATAGTGACCTTCATTCACTATCAAACCCCAATTCATGTTTAAACACTAGGTTCAAGATGGAAACTCTGTCATAATTTAAGGTGATTTTTGCAAATTTTGGTTCAAAATACATAAGGAAATAAAGAAGAAAACTGTTTGTGAAGAACAAACTTGATGTTTCACTATTAAATCTACTTATTACTAGAAAAAAATTCTTTTTTTTGGGGGTTTGGGGGGGGGGGGGGTTTGATGGGTGGTTTACAAAATCCAAATTTTGGTCTGTACTATGTTTGTATTTTTCTTTTTTGGGCTTGGCCTATACTGCAGATCGAGCCGAAGCTGGGTAGTTCCTTTGTCTACTGATCCAACTAGTTCGGCCCATAATGTAGACTGACCCGGCCCAACATAAACGGATGTGACCTGAGTGATTCTAATTTCGATATCAACATCTAATCTGGGTGGGCCTTTGCCATATAATCCGTGTTAAATATTAATTGCACCCCCCCCCCCCCCATCACGAATCATGAATTTGGGTGCTTGGTATTGGATCTCAATGCACTTTTCCTTTTGGGCCGTAGAGGTGACCGCTGGGCGGGCTTGACCTTGGACTCAAGATCGGGCCTAAAATGTTATCTCTGGACCGTTCGTTCCTAAAGCATTTCTGTAAAATTCATTTCCAGAACCGAACCAAATGCAGCCTAAGTGCTTGATCGGGCCTATTGGGCAAGGCCTTAGCAAAGGGACCTTCACAGATGTTCTCGATATCGAGACATCGCAAAATGAACTTTCCTCTTACATATCCCATTCACACTTACAACCGAGGTCAATGTTAAAGTCTTTCCATTTAGCATGGTAAGCGAAGCACCTATTAACGAGCGACCCTATATCCAGTGTGTTTTCAAAGAGGAATTAACACTAGAGATTCTAATGCTCATTATACCTATGTTCCGGCATTACGTACTATATTCCCTAAACCGAGTGATTACTATCTTTTTAGCCAACCATCAATTATTGCGTCATTAACTCAGTCGCGCATCGTCATCAGCACCACCGTTCGATTGAAACCCGCGGTTGGTGTTCATAAAAGTCCACCGCGAGATCCATAGGAGAAACGCGTTGCGTTTGAGCTGCTTTGGTTGGGTCGCTCCTGTCGATCGTTGACCCCGAACGGAGCAGCTGCCGATTCCTCATCGCGAACCACCGCTCTGACTAAAAAGTCACCGGCTGTTGATATCGACCTGGAAAGTGGAGAAGCAGGCAGAAACCCTAAATTCCTCCTCTCTCATTTTGAGTCGATGCTTCATTGAAGAAAAGAAGACCCGATCGAAAGCCAGCCATCCTACACGGCGCACACCGACTTGTCGGCGTAAAAATTGACCGGAACAACTGTATTGACATTTGATAGCAAAAGTTCATGACCCGATTTGCAAAATTGGGCTATTTTATTCGGACCATATCAGCCAGACTTTATTTTGACGCTATTTTTGAGTTGTTTTTGTTGATTTTCTCCAACAATATTATCCCGATCGCTTACGACGATTTCCTCCGGAAAAGTTCGTCGGGCGGGTGCTCCAGCTGTGGGCGATCGTGGGTCGAGCATCGATCATTGATCGTCGGAGACTGTCGGCAAGAATTTTGCCTCTACGTGAGCATGATCTTTGATCCCCAATATAATAAAGAGTTCCCGAAATTAGTTAACCCCACATTCTTTGGTGACGCATGCGAAATGAATTAGTATAATCCCGAAGTTTCTTAAATTAAAATGAAGACGCACTTATTTAGATTTTTAGTTTCTTTTTTTACTGAATTTATTCTAATTTTGTTCAAGAAGGGAAAAGAAAAATAAAATGGGGCACGTTGAATACATCTCCACTACTAGCACGAAAGAGACTCGAAATGATTGGGACACAGTTGAAGTTTCGACGTTGATTGTTGGTTAATATAGTGCGTGGAAGAAATGGAATTGAAAAGATGTAGATTTTGAGGCGTGTGATTACTGTATTTTAGGATCAATTTGCCCCACTACGTTGGTATTAGTTTCTGGCAAATTCCCTTCAGGATACAACAAAATCTCGAGATCGGTGGATAGCAATTCTAGAGAATCTCCTAAAACTTTCTCCGAAGACAATTGAAAACAAGGCTGTAAAAATACTCTTAAATTCTAGAAACTGTCATAAACAGATATATCCTTTCGTGTTGAAAACTTACCATTTTGTGTTCAAGACTTGTTATTTCGATTTCTTCTCAAATAGTCACAAGTCAATAGTTACGTCCAAACAGTCACAAGTTTAACGACTAAATTAATTAATTAATTAATTAATTAATTTTGAAAGTAAAAAATATTGAGTTGATTAAGACTAATATGGACCACGTCAAAAATGCGCATAATCACACACCCGCACGCGGGTACAGTAAGGTCTAGCCCACTAGACTACTTCTAATAAAATAGTAAATCCAATTCATATATAAAGTGACAAAACTTTTCTTTCTTTCCCATTTGTTTTACAAACAAACAATTCCAATATTGCTCTGTACAACACTTGAGAAAATATTCAATAGTATCATACCGTAAATGAAAAGGTAGCTTTTGCGATACTACGTGTAAATTTGTGATTGATTACTCGTCACGTCAGCCGATGACGTGGCGCTATGATACTACTGGATATTTTCTCACAACATTTGGTAAACAAGCGTAGCATTTCCATGACCTGGATCTTTCAAGGCTCTCTTCGTATAAGGAATTAGGCAGCTGCGGGTTCGTAGAATAGCGGGCTTCTCTATTTCTGCTCCCGAGCTCCGGCGGCCCAGGACTCCAGGATGCGGCGTCACGGGGGGGCGGCGCCGGGCGGTGGCCGCGGTTCTGGCTGAGAGTGGGAGCCTAACATCCGAGAGTATAACGATTTGTAGGATTACATTAATAAGGCACCGACAGTGCTTCATTGATCATATTTTGGAATGCACGCACGACCGTTCACACAGAATCAGCCGCACGCCACTCGATCTAATCCCATATCTTAACATATAAAAACCCCCACTAACCAATCTCGTTAACATTTTCTCAATCGCCCTTTCTCGCGTCCGTACGATTCGACTCGTTTCTTCCTTAGAGCTTTTCAACCATATTCGATTCCTCGATTAGTAATCTCTCTAATCCGAGATCAACCAAATTACTTATTATTATTATTATTATTATTATTATTATTATTATTATTATTCAATTCAAGAGGGTCGCAAGTTTAACGACATTAACCCGAGATTAGGGACGGACTGAACCAATGCGGGGGGTTGCTCATGTTTAAGTCTTTTATTAAGCACGCCGTGTGATTGAGCATACTTTCTCCTAACGACCAGTGTTTGACTTCTCAGTTAGCACCTTCCCTACGTGCATGCCATGATTTTGATTGAAGCCGGATAATCAGGAGGATCGATTGATCATATATTCATAGATCAACCGACTTGCCCGTCGGTCATGGACGATCCAAATTAAGAATTGAAATGTACAAGTTATGGATTATATAGCTAAAAACACATGGAATTGCAAAGAATGTTTTGATTTTACTCGTCTTAGCCCGCAAAAACTAATGTAATTTTTTTATTTTTCCAGCTATCATAAGACTTGATTTGCGTGCGTAAAAACCAACATACGTGGTGTTCATGTTATATAATCTTCGAAGAACCATTAGAAAAAAGAATCATGAAAATCAACTAGGTTAAGTCGATAACGAGATTTTTAGATCTCGCGAAGACAATGTATTTCACAAATGGCCGGGAGAAGAGAAATTTTTGCGATATAGTTCGTGCCACTCTACTAACTACCAAGTCAATATGACAAAATGAAAGAAGCCATTTCAAAGCTCTTTGATTTTTTCTATTTTTGCACTAAGAGATGTGCTTCTTTTTTTTCCGGAGATAAACTCAGAAATCAAAAGGGTGTAAACAGATTTGTCACCTACCATTGACTTTTCCATCACCCCGGACCCTGTTAAAAGTCGTGATTGGGGTCAAATGATTTGGGTGTTGGGTCGAAATTATTTTGTAAATGAGGGAGAGAAGAACACTGAGCTGGAGACGGTGGACCAAGAAGAGCCCTTGCATGAACGTGAATTATTGAGTGAAAATGCCCCTCCAACAAACCCTAATTTTTCTCCCCTTCTTTCTTGATTAGTTCTCCACCTTTCCTTGCAGACAAGGCAAACCTAACAAAGAGCAGAACCAGTTTGAATAACACGGACAGACACTCGAGCACACGTACTGGTCTGCTTTCCAAGAACAATCACAAGCTTTTTTTTTTAAGACCGCGATTATTAGGACTTTCCTACTCCGATGACTAAATGAAATCATGGTTCCCAACTAAACCCCAAAAAGATTTGTTGTTGGCACGTCTTGTTCCCAACCTCTCTCCGGCCCCCTCTTGTCCGGATCCGCTGTGCCCCCCTTTGGAAAGCCGTGTACCCTAACTAAGCTCTAAGTCTCTTTAGCTAATCACAACCTCGAAAGAGGATCGTCGATCTGATCAATAACTCCTAAGATGCACGAGATTTCAAGTCCGATTTTCCGAACCGGGAGCATTGGCGATTGATGAGCATGGTCTTGATTGGACCTGATCGGTCGAGCTCCATACCGAGTTGAAATATGAATAGTCGCTTGTTTTAGTCAAGTTAATCCATTTTAGCCATTCTCTCCTCATCGTTTACTAGAAGTCCGGGAGGAGATGGTCACGGACGCATGTAACCGTAGAGGAAGGAGGTCGAACATGAACGGATGCGAACTTTTGGCACACACTGTAGTGGATGAGGATCCATAATTTTCCGGGCGGACAATGAGCTATTGATCCGAACCCTAAGATACCAACAAATGAGTAGACCGTAAAGATAGCATGATCGCATGTTACGAATGTTTCAACTCGAGAGTTTCTGAGTCCTTCGACGTGTCGTTTCGGCCAGCGCTTGAGACGATGCTTCATGAGGGATTCCTGCTCCTACCTCATAGGGCAGTGGTTAACTGAGAGAGACCAAATGTATGCATGTGTCTAATGTCCATCCTCCGGATTTGGTGGTGAGCCATGTGAGTCGTCACATCCATTTGTTACTACAAGTCATCGCTCACGAGCCACGATCGGTATGGTCAATATCATACGTCTTCTATATGATTTTCAGGACGTCCGATGTTGGACTCTCTGTCAAAATCTCTCTGCAAAAATCATTTTAGTATGGTTAACTTTATGTCTAATGCAGCAGCCACACACGCCGGTCCTTGTTTCATGAGCTTCTCAAACTTTCATGCAAGGCGAAAAGCTAAATACTTGCCCAAGCCAATCATTGAAAGGGATGCTTTTGTCTCCGCAGTCAACCCCACCAAGAGTCCCTTTCGGACACCTTCTATTCTTTTGTTTCATAGATGATTTGGAAAAGATTATATCAATTACCCCGAGCCAAGGACAACGTGAGGAGCAATAATTCGTCGAGAGAAATGTATTTTCAACTTCCCACCTTATGTCTCGTGTTGTCATGCAAAATGGCATTTAAGGCCTGCTCACAGAATTTGAAAATGCAGAAAGAAGAGCCGGTCTCTTTCTTGAAGAGGGTTCTTGAACTGCATATGCATCGTCATTGATCAGGCTTTCTTCAAGGCCCCTGAGTGCGAGTTTTCCGTTGCAGCACTCTGGAATGTGCATTGGCGAGTACTAATTTAGCTGAGTAGAGAGATGACGTATGAAGCGATATTGGCGAGGAGCTTTAGCCGGTACGAGCAGAAGAAGCTCGGATATGGAGCGCTTGTTGGGTGCTTGCTCATTTTCTTGAGCTTCTTCACCGTCTTCAAGCCTTATTTGGGTCCTCTACCAATTCGTAAGTGCCTCACTTGGTGTGTCGTGGTTTGACTTCGAGAACAAGCTTTCCATATTTTTCACTCGAAGAGGACCTTAATTACCTATGCCCCATTCTTTGTTTTGTTGCATTTTCTTGAAGCATTTACTTTGCATAATGTATAAAGTCTTGTTTTGGTTTCGCAGTGAACATGCAGTTGTCGATGGGTATAGCTCACAGGATGTTCGCGACCAAGGAGACAGAGAGTTCTCAGAAGCAAGAGATCAGAGGTAAACACGCAGGTGCTCAAAGCCGGCCAAGTTCTCTGGATGAATGAAGTCTTTAGTGGCTGATACTTTTTGACATTTCTTATTCTGAGTACTCCTCTGCTTGATCTTGCAGTTGCACAAAAGGCAACCGCGGAACCAGAGCTGCTGCTCATTTCCACAAGTCACCAGGGTATTTAAACAATCGAATTAGTCGAAATTCATGATCAGTCCTCAGTTGGATTCAATCTGTATACCGACAGATTGATCGCTTATCATGTACCATTTTGTACTTGCAGAAAACATCACAACAAAACCGGAGCTTCAACTCAATTCCACGGACCCCAAAGGTGATTTCACTGACTGACTAATCCGATGACCTGTGCTCTTAATAACTCTGCTATCTTCGACTCTAAATCTTGTGAATTGCAGAAAATGCGACAAGAACGATACCACAGATAGTGGTCAATTCCACAGATTACCATGGTACTTCATTTCGGTTATCAAACCAGTCTATGTACGTAAGTTCTGCCGAATATATTCAATTCTCTGTTGGTTAATTTACACCGTGTTTTACAATTTTGCAGTCGCAAAAAATGCCAGCATGGAACCTAGTCCGGAGGTACCACTGAATCACACAGAACAACCAGGTACTTCAAACTCTCAGCCGAAATAGTTTACATCTCGATCTAGGTGTCTTCATTCTGCTATGATTCTGATTCCTGTAGTCGGTAAATCTCTCAGCAGTGGAAATTGAGGAATCAGTGCCGCCGCTAAATTCCACTGGACGCCAGGATACTTCGTTGTCTATAGCAGGTCGCTTCACATACTTAATTGTTCTGGGATAATTGAACTTGTTCTTGATTTTACGTGCCGCATTGTGAGTTCTTTGGCTCATGAACTTGCTGTTGCAGAGAATGCGACGCAGAAAACAGAACCGCTGTGCAAAAGTCTGAATCGAAGAACAGACTTATGTGATATCGCTGGTGAAGTCAGAGTCCATGCCAAATCCTACACGGTCTATGCCTCTTCCCCTGAAATGGCCACTCTGGATGACGGACGCACCTCATGGAAGGTAAGACCGTATGCCAGAAAATCCGACCGGACGGCAATGAGCTTTGTCACAGAGTGGTCAGTGGTCCCTGCATCTGCGGGCCGACGCGAAATTCCTAAATGCACCCAAAACCATGCTGCCCCGGCCATCCTGTTCTCGGCCGGTGGATTTGCCGGCAACCACTTCCACGACTTCAGTGACATCGTAGTCCCGCTCTACCTGACGGCCAGGCCGTTTGACGGGGATGTGCAGCTCCTCATGACAAATTACCGGTCCTGGTGGGCCTCGAAGTTCAGAGGAATCTTGCAAAACCTTTCCAAGTACCCGCCCATCGACATCGACCAGGAAAAGGAAGAGGTGCATTGCTTCCCGAGCGTGATCGTGGGGCTCAATCGCCAGGACGAGTTCGGAATCAACCCTTCCATGCCTCCCCACACGACAATGAGTGACTTCAGGGATTTCCTGAGGACCTCCTACTCACTAAAAAGGAGCAAAGCAATCGAATTGAGGGCCGGCGACACTCGAAAGCCCCGACTCTTGATCATTTCACGAAAACGCACGCGAGCCTTCACGAACCCCACAAGGATCGCGAAGATGGCCAAGGCCGTGGGATTTGAGGCGGTGGTGGCGGAGGCGGACATGAACGTGGCGCGGTTCGCCGAGCTCATGAACTCATGCGACGTGGTGATGGGGGTTCACGGGGCGGGGCTGACCAACATCCTGTTCCTGCCGGACAATGCAGTTCTGATCCAAATCGTGCCCTTCGGGGGCGCCGAGTGGCTCTCGAGAACATACTTTGGCGACCCTTCGAGGGACATGAACTTGAGGTACCTGGAGTACAAGATTGGCGTGAGGGAGAGCACGTTGTTGGATCAGTACCCAATCGACCACGTCGCTCTGAAAGATCCACGCGCGTTCCACAAAGGCAAATGGGACGACTTCAAGAAGGTTTACCTGGACGGTCAGAACGTGAAGCTCGATGTTAGGAGGTTCAGACCCACTTTGCTGAAGGCTCTCCAGCTCCTGCATGAGCAGAGGCATTAAAGTTTTCTTTACACACGAATCCTCTCTCTCTTTCGTTCTTTTGCCGGGGGCGTCTTTTGTTCAGTGGCCCTTCTGAATGTAAATCCATACGAATTCGAGTTCTCTGTCTCGCGTTGGCTACTTAGCGTTAGGAATTCCAGAGAAACTAGGGAAGAAATCTCAAGCTTCTTCTTCTTCTTCTTCTTCTTTTACCATCGAAACGAGATTGATTCATGACAAATCCAACTTTTAGTTTTCTTTTTCTGCGAAATTTTTGCTGGTGGCGAAACCTCTAGCAACTCATTCGATTCAATAAGCTTTTCCACTGATCCGTGGAGTAGCTTTGCGATTTTCTTTTCCCACTTATCTATAGGCTTGTAAAAAATCTTCGATGATTGAAATGGAGTTGACTTGTGTGCTCCGGATGGAGTTCTATGCCTGCCAAATCTACTCTGCTTGTGCTTTCTTTTCCTGGCACCCTAAAGTCCAATAGTGAATATATAAATACATATGGAATCTACACGGTTCTTTGGCGACAATAGAGCGCAAACGAGAAGGTCGACATTGTTCTACAGCTAGCCCTAATTTAATATTCACCTATAGATGTTGTGGTGCACGTAGTTTCGTCAACAAAACATTTGGTGCGCTCGCAACGCAAGTCGTCGCTTTAAATTATGCGAATTTCATGCGAGACTCGTTGAATTCAAAAGGCAGGAATGCACTGGGTGCACTGAGGGCATGTTTGGTAACCATTCTGGTTCTTGGTTTCTCGTCCCTGGACGAGTTTGGGACGAGAAACCTGTTTGGTAAATACCCTTAAAATTTCTGTTCCCGGGATAAAAAAAGGCTAGGGATGAGCCAGGGACGAGAAATCAGAATCAAAAAAATTTTGGTTCTCCGTTTCTTGGACAAGTTTGAATAGTGCAAAAGAAGAAATAAATTTTCATTTGATCTTTTTAAATTCTTTTTTTGATATTGCAAATGTATGTTTTAAATGATGATTGCATTTCTTTTCTTTTTTTTGTACTTAATACTTTCTCTTATATATTGTGTGTATACCATGGCAAATTCACCACATGTAATGTTTTACGGTATTTCTTTCTAAATGTTCATTTACATCCCTCATTATTGAAAATAATGAAAAAAAAAAAACAAGCTTGACTCCTTCTCAATTCCTGGCTTTTCTCCCTCACTTTTGTCACATCCTTCCAACAACGCTCACACTATCAAAAGGAATCGACTCTCAAGATGAGATCTCGCTCAAACCGCAATTCACTTTATTAGTTCCTCGTATAGCACAACTCCCTCGTATTAAGCACAAGAAAGAAAGAAGAAAAGATAATGATGAGAGTAATTGAGTCTAAAACTAGACCAATTTCCATTTCAAACAAGATCAGCTCCAAGAAATGAAGTTGGATATTTTTATACTTTGTTTCCTCTTGGTTGTTCACCTAACAAATCATTTACCTAATAGTTTTATTTATTTATTATGAAGGCATGAATTTAATTTATAAAAGTTATTGTTTTAGATAATAGAAAAGTGTTTCATATATCAATTTATTGTCTTTACTGATATTTCTTAAATTAAATGAAAAAAATCCAGGGACAGAAATTTTATACAGTTACCAAACGTGTTTCTCTTCCCTAAAACTCATCCGAAGATCATTTCTCAAAAAAACCCATTCTAAAAAAAAACATATTGGACGAGAATGGTTACCAAACGCGCCCTGAAAGACTTCTTAACGTGCGATGCGATGGAGAGACAAGTCTTGGTAACAGGCTGATCTCATCATATGCTTGGCTGCAAGTTTTGGCAGCAAATCTTGAGATAAGTGATCCTAATTTGGATTCTGCTCTTCGTAAATGGATCGACTCAACATAAGCTGAGGCTGTACAATGGGCCACATGGATCTTGGGCTTAGCAATTAGCGAACGTGGATCTCCAACGGCTGATTAAGGTTGGCCTATAATGTAAGACGAGGCTGGGCCACTTTGGGCTTGGCCTTATGACACAAGCAACCGCTATATTTTTACAAACATGACGAGTTCGGAGCATGCGAAAGAGCACTCTACATGTTGAGATGCTGATCGAACTGTTGAGAGGAGCTTTCCTTTCCCATAATTGTCGACTCTAGGGACCCTTATCTGGGATCTAGAATCCACGCGTCATAATTCGGGTCTAGTGGAACATTTCATCATGATAATCACGGGCCTCTTTCCATATTAAAAGTTTTAAAGAGGGTTGTAATCGATGGTCGCTCCCGCCTTTTTTATCGAAGGATAGAGAAGGCTGACGATAGTTCTCTTTGCCACGATTTGGATGCCACGGTTTTTCCTTTCCTTAAGCTGAAAGCGAAATTATAAGGAGTTGATTGAAGCAAATTGAAGCTACGGGGTCGATTGAGATATACCTGGAAAGCACAGGGAGTGAAATATCATTAGAATTCACTCCAAGAAATGTGAAATTCGAAAAAAAAAACAAAATAAAAAGAATCCGCGCACCGTGAATTTACCATTTTCACCCCTCGCCTTCTTTCGAACTCCACTCTCATTTTCAGAACACTCTCTCCTAGGGTTTTTGATCCCACCATTTCTCTCTCTCTCTAGAACCAGCGATCTCACACTCCTCTCTCTCTCTCTCTCTCTCTCTCTCTCTCTCTCTCTCTCTCTCTCTCTCTCCACCATGGCAATGGCGGCACCGGCGGTCTCGCTTCCCTCGACCTCCTCAAAGACGGAGTCTTACGTCGACAACAAGCGCAAGGAGGACATCCGCCAGGCCAACATCGTGGCTGCCCGCGCCGTCGCCGACGCCGTCCGTACCAGCCTTGGCCCCAAGGGCATGGACAAGATGATCTCCACCGCCAGCGGCGAGGTTATCATCACCAACGACGGGGCCACCATCCTCAACAAGATGGAGGTCCTCCAGCCCGCTGCGAAGATGCTCGTCGAGCTCTCCAAGTCCCAGGACGCCGCGGCTGGCGACGGCACCACCACCGTGGTCGTCATCGCCGGCGCTCTCCTCAAGCAGTGCCTCTCCCTCCTCTCCGCGGGCATTCACCCGACGGTAATCTCCGATTCTCTCCACAAAGCTGCCATTAAGGCCGTCGACGTCTTGACCGCGATGGCCGTGCCTGTCGAGTTGAGTGACCGCGAGTCGCTGGTTAAGTCCGCCAGCACTTCGCTTAATAGTAAGGTTGTTAGTCAGTATTCGACTCTCTTGGCGCCCCTCGCGGTTGATGCGGTTTTGTCTGTTGTAGATCCGTTGAAACCTGATATAGTTGATCTGAGAGATATTAAGATTGTGAAGAAGTTGGGTGGGACTGTGGACGACACTGAGCTGGTTAAAGGCTTGGTTTTTGATAAGAAAGTGAGCCATGCTGCTGGCGGGCCTACTCGCGTTGAAAATGCCAAGATAGCAGTAATTCAGTTCCAGATTTCGCCTCCAAAGACGGATATTGAGCAGAGCATCGTGGTTTCTGATTATACTCAGATGGATAGGATACTGAAAGAAGAGAGGAATTACATTTTGGGTATGATTAAGAAGATTAAGGCTACTGGATGCAATGTGTTATTGATCCAGAAGAGTATTTTGAGAGATGCTGTGACAGATTTGTCACTGCATTATTTGGCCAAAGCCAAGATTTTGGTGGTTAAGGATGTGGAGCGTGATGAAATTGAGTTCATTACAAAGACCTTGAATTGCTTACCAATTGCCAACATTGAGCATTTCCGAGCGGAGAAGATGGGCCATGCTGATCTTGTTGAGGAGGTTTCTTTGGGTGATGGGAAGATCGTGAAGATTACGGGAATTAAGGATATGGGAAGGACAACCACTGTGCTTGTGCGTGGTTCCAATCAGCTGGTGATTGACGAGGCTGAGAGGAGCTTGCATGATGCTCTGTGTGTGGTTAGATGTTTGGTGAGCAAGAGGTTCTTGATTGCTGGAGGTGGTGCGCCAGAGATTGAGCTGTCAAGGCAGCTGGGAGCCTGGGCGAAGGTACTTCACGGTATGGAGGGGTATTGTGTAAGGTCGGTTGCTGAGGCACTTGAAGTGATTCCTTACACGCTTGCTGAGAATGCGGGGTTGAATCCGATAGCTATTGTGACTGAGCTGAGGAATAGGCATGCCCAAGGAGAGATCAATGCGGGGATCAATGTTAGGAAGGGGCAGATAACTAATATCTTGGAGGAAAATGTGGTGCAGCCCCTGCTTGTTAGTACAAGTGCAATCACTCTTGCTACAGAGTGTGTGCGGATGATTTTGAAGATTGATGATATTGTTACAGTGAGGTAGGTTTCACAGAACGAGAGAATGTTGCGGGAATATGTAGCCAAACTCAATGTCATCAATCTGTGCTTGTATGTCCTTTGAACCAATATTTTTGTGATTTTGAGATGAATTGTTTTTTAGGTATTTCTGAATGCGGTATGTCTGTCTTCTAGTGTTTTTTATGTTAATTCTGGGTCATATTTCCTTTCAGTATCTATCAAACATTAAGATACAGTCTCTTCCCATATAAGTTTAGACAAATTGACTGTTAATTCAGCAGCTTAGTATTTTGTGCGTGTGCTTATATACTGAAGGAATTCTTTTGGATGATTTTGATGCAAGATGAATGCTTATACACCACTTCTAGCTGTATTAACATGATTAATTATATGCTACAAACTATTTGCTTACGGAGTGCATCTTATAGTTTTGATCAATTGTTCATTTTAACTCTGCTCTCTGCGACCAGACCTTCTGAGCGTGACATTGTGAATACTTGTGGCCACCATGCGACATCTTTCTCTCACGTGCTTTTGTCCTGGTCATTAGTCGTGTAAACTTTCTGGGCCAAATAATAGGTTATCAAATGAATGAAGCATGGTGCGTCACTGCTTTGGTTAATAATTAGTATACTCCGTATGGGCACTTCATTCATCTCAAATGTCACGGTTCTGCCGTTGTGATTTCTTACTGAGTTCTTGCTCCATTTCTATAGTTTGGTTTTAATTTGTTGGGAGGCCTTTTGAGTGTCCATAAATTGAGAGGAAGGGGCGAGGGACGAGAGAGGAAGTTGGAACTGAGGACATCTGATTCATGTCCTTTGTAAAGTTGCACTTCAGCAAATGCATTAACATGACGACAGCCGATTCCAGAATCTTGAAAATGGATGGTTTTGTCAGATTCATGTCCTTTGTAAACTAGAGACTAGACGCTTCACTCTACTAGGGGGACTGAAATGCTCCCCTGGAGAAGCTATCAATCACTGACTACGAGTCAGTTTACTAATTTTGTCGACCGTGTGTTGGACTGCAAAGCAACTCAAGGTAGATCTGAGGCTGCATGACTTCTTCCGTCAAGGAGATGCTTTGTTAGCGTCTCTTCCTTTTGTTGGATTTCCCTTCTTTTCTCCTCCGTTTTGCCCCACAAAACCGAGTAGAGTCCTACCATAATTAGAGCCGCTCCAAGAAGCCTGCAACATAGACGTTTCTGCTTCAATCTATTTATCTTAGGTGATGATTGTTAGATGCCTTGGAATGGGAACATTGTTAGGTTCTCATTTTTATCATCGCATAGAGTCACTTGATTACCTTCCAGAGAAGAGTTGATCCCCGAAAATGAAGATAGCCATGGCAGCGACTAGAAGTGTCTGCACAGGCTGGAAAACGGCAACAAAGACGGGACCCCCTTTGTGGATGCACCAAGTCTGCAGGGAGAGCACCACTCCAGAAGCAACAATTCCCTATTGAGTACATAATCAAACGCATAAAGCTCGTGAGCTCCTTTCAATGGCAGCAATAGGACCAAATAAATCCAAATTTCTACAGGAAAAAAAAAAAAAGATCCTCGTGGATTACTGCGTAGAGAATGGTGAACAGCTCCTCTCTGGACTGGATCTTCCAGTGCTCGGTGTCGGTTTCCATGAACACTGCTATGACCAAGAACTGGATCAACCCGAATAAACAAGTAAACCATGTGAGAGTGAGTTTTGCTGGGTACTTCTTCAAGACCGGAGCCTGCGACATATGGGGACGAAGTTAGCTTAGCAAGGATTAGAGATGCTCTGCTTCCATCCTTCTAGGCCGGCCGTTTCAAATTCGCTTCACAAATGCCCTTAATAATGTCAATGACAGGACAGAACTCTAGATCGTAACCTGAAGAACCATCCAACCAGCCCATGATAAGCAGTGTCCAAGCAAGTATAGACAACCCCATGTCCAGTTCTGGATCTGCCGCACACTCGTGTCTGCTTCGGCTATGCTGCCTTGTGTCAGCTTGTGGTGCAAAAGAGGAAGGCCTTTAAACAGAGTGATGGTTGTGGCGCCCCCGACACTAGCAATTGTTCCTACAATTTTCGCCAAGCCATCCCTTCTAGCAATATGAACCTGCTCAAGTCTGAAAACACATATAAAACCACAGGCTATAGAGCGATCCTTCCCTTGAGGGGAAAAAAGAAACCAAGGATTCGGAATTAGTATGATAGAGAATTGAGCAACCTTAGAGCACAAGCCATGACAAATGTTATAGCAGGAACAGAATTTTGCATTGCTGAGGCAAGGGTTGGTGATGCATAATACAGTCCCAACAGATAAAATCCTTGGTTTGCAGTTATCCTGAAGAAGAAAAAGTGTGGATCCATAGTATAGCGGAAGGATAAGCCTTTTTCACATTAGGTGTAGGATATGCTTTCAGAAATGGCTGTCCTAATTATGGCTTACCCTAACAGCGCAAGAAGAAAGAACTGAACCAGCAAAGAGAAAGTAAGAGGCGGTCTTTCCTTCCTGAGTGGCCAAAAAGCAGGGGAAAAATATTGTTAATGGTCGCAATTATGTTGAAAGAAATTCGGGCGGTCATCAGACAATGCTCACTTTTCCAAGAAATAAGCGAAAGGGCCCAACAAAATCAAGGCGATGATGTTCCTGTAAACAGGATAAACGACTTTGCTGATGCCAATGTCGAGTGCAACCCTAGACACAATGTGAAATCCTGCAAAGCAGAACTGAAGAGCGAGCAATGCTATAAGAAGCTTCATGTTCTCTGTTACGACGTTCTCTTTCCCCATTTCCTTGTACTACTTTGGCTTTTCAATGGAGCAGCAGGGTAGCGTAGAGGGAATGAAGAACACATGGGTATATATAAGTACGCAGCGAAGCGAAGCATCATGTCAAGTGTGTATTATTTGGTGGTTAACCATTTCTCGCATATATCGCAGCAGGAATCGCGTACAGTAGTCGATGATGAGCTCGGCTGGGTTTAGCACGTTAAACTGTCTTCTGTCAACGATGGCTTATAGATGAGGAATCTCATTATCTTGCTGATTATTTGATTGGATCCTGTTCGCGGGGGACACTGCTCAGAGTGAACACGTTGTCCAGATTGCTCAGTTTCCTCAAGAGTCCTTAGTTAAGCTTAGCTGACCCCACACATTCTCCTTCTCTTAATAATTGTGGCAAGACCAACGGTTGCGACTACCATAAGCGGCATGTGTGAGCATATTTTCTATCAAGAATTCACTTGCAGCCTCCAAGTCACCTGGACCATTTTGAAGAAGATTGAAGGCTTCTAAGAAATGATAATCAGTAAGATGGAATCTGAAGGGCATGTGGTCCATATAATTAGGCTATTATTAATGCTATACAAGGAGAATAAGCGGATAATGGCAGCAGGAGGGAGCACATGTGAAAGGGTTTTCGAGGTTATAAACAATGGAGTTATTGCATTTATGACGAGTTATGCGCTACACGTTAGACCAAGGTAAACCGCCGACATCATCTCCATGAAAGTCCTTCGTTTTCATTTTGCATCTATATCTTCTTAATTGAGAGGACACGTCCTCTGGTTCTAAAATCGAGTTCTATTCACCGTCAATTCCCTGATTTCAGCTGTAATTGGCTCCAACCTCCTTGCCGTAAAAACAAACACACACATGCAAATGATGTCTTCCACGTCGGCATCCGATGAACATATGGCGTGGTGTTAGTCCATAAAACCAAGTCATAAATCTTACAAAGGCGTTTCATGCCACATGGCGCAACCGCAAGAGATCACACCAACTTTACAATGATATATTATAAGCGAAGGCAGCGAAATACACATGACAACACAAGTGGGTGAATCCGTATCTCCAATTTCATTATCCATCTCCAATCGATTTGGTGCTTTAAGTTTTTAAATAGCCTCAATTTGACGGAACAGTTGGAATATTCCCCCTCCCTGATTGGAGACAAACCGTCTGCCAATCTGCCATGCCGCTTAATGAGGAAAATCGACAGATTTATTTTTTATAATTTCATAGAGATAATGGCCTTGTCCTAATCTAGTCGTATTCAATGCCCAACCAAACTATCAGGTCAGTCGCAACTCATAATTCCACACAAATTCAAATAACAGTAAGCAACTACTGAGAGGACTTAGGGGTCAAACAATCTTCCACCTCTCCATTCTATATAGGTTCTGCAAATTAAAGTGTCAAAGCTGTTGCTTTGCCACATCAACAAATTCAAGCTAGAAACAAGCTACTAGTCAGATGCATGAAACCAGGGGCCTAAGACTGAACTTCCCCTGATTCTCGGAACATGTTTCACTTGGATCGAACTGGGACACACCTTACCATTTAAAACACATTGCACAGGGTGTTACCTGGAATGCCCCCTCCTTGACACACCATCCTCCCATTCAACAGAGGGTACAAGCTTCCCAAATCAAACACTACTAAGACCTAGGGCTTCACTTTGCAACGGGCATTAGAGATCAGACACACTTGCAAAGATAAAAACTCTAATGCCGCAAAGATGTCTGACAAATGACAACCATAATAAACAAATTGACCCACTTAAAGCATTCCACAGACAATTCACGTTATTTGGGCCTAAAGACTATAATAAGAGCAGTGCAGTTGTCTTTGCAACGCCTCTCACGAATAGCTTCCCTAACCAGACGACGGGCAACTGCCATGACTGTTAATCCCTCCTGCCACAAACCACAACAGATGGTTAGCAAGTATACCAGCTGTTCAATTCAGCACAGCCGTGTAAATAATGAAAGGCAAAATGTTGTAACTAATGGTGCATCTGATAAAGTCCCCTTCTTTGTAGACAGACGAAGAGATTAGAACAACTGTGAAAGGAAAAAAATCAAAGATATCATCTAAGGCAGAAAAGGATGTGTTTTTCACTTATTTTTCCACTACAGATAGATTGTGCATGTATTTTTGCATGTTTAAAGTAAAAGACATCGTCCACTAAGAAACAAGGAATGTCGTTTGGTTTGTCCCGCAAGCAAAACAAAACTACCAGAAAACAAGGCAAAATGTTCACAGAAGAGAATGTGCCATGACCAAAAAAAAATCCTAGCCTCTGCCCAATCAATCAACATGTAAGTTTCACAATGAAAACAGGGGCTATCGCTTCCACAAACATGAAGTTGATGATGCCAGAGAAATAATAAATGAAGAACACCACAAAATCAAAAGAGTAAATAATAGAAGTACACTCTCAAATTATCATTTATGTGTCAACACATAATATCAGCTACATCCAGAACTGAGTGCCCCCAACTTCAAGTTTAGGGCAGGTAAAGATCAAGATCTTGTTTGACCAGAATTACCAAAAGATAAATTGAGATGTTGAACCAACCTTCAATAATTTGTGAACGAATTCAACTGCAGCACTTGTTCCAAATACCTGAAACAATTTTTTTCCCTCACACTCAACAAGTCCTAAAAGTTTTTTTTAGACCAGGGGATTATTCATATTAAAATTGGAAGCATACCCCCCACAAGCCATCACAACCAAGGATGATGAACTGCTCTCTCCCTGTTAGGTCAAAAGAATGAATATCTGGAGTTGCAACAACACCAACCTGCAAAGTCAAAAAACTCTCTGAATAGACAAAATATAAATAATGATTGTACAAAGATTATCTTTCTGTTTTTTTTTTCAGAAGGGGAAGACCCATCTATCATCTTCCTACTCCCACTCCTCTTCTAGTGGAACATTGTCATACCAAGTATCCAACAATAGGAATTATTAATTGCAGCAGCAAACGGCTATCTTTTAGTGCCGTTGAATGCTAACTTATAATAGCAAAGTAGACATACCTCTTTTGCCAATCTAAATGATAATAATAATAATAATAATTCAACATAGCACCCAAAAAAAAAAAACTTTTTATACTCCATGGCCATTATTATGCCAAATTATTATTCCATCCAAAACAGTCAAGAGCTTTCTTCCATTTACAGTGGCAGAAATTATTTTCCCCAAGGATTAAGCATATCAACAATCATATATGGCTAACAGAATAGTCCCTAAAATAGAAGACATCCACAAAGAGCAAAACTCCATGAATTCCCTTGCAGACATGGCAGGTCAATCAGTCTTCATGACTATGTCATTCTTTTCCGACCATAATTGATTTCATGACTGGTTCTTTTGTTCCTCAATTTTACTTTGGGCATATCTCTTTATGCTTCAATGAAAGCAAAGAATAATCCACCAAGATTTAAAAGATTACCCAAACTTCAGAAGAAAAGAAAAAGAATAACTTACGTATAAATCTACATGTCAGGATTTCTATATTTTAACAGTTTTAGGTGCTATGGGCTAAGAAAAAGTCAAAGTGCACCTGTCGCAAGTTTTTTTTTTAAACAAAAAGCAAAAAATAAAAGCTTATCCAGATACACCCCAAGTTTCATGAGCGATGATGCTCATCTAAAGTATGCACATGAAATTGAATATGGAGCTGGAGCACAGTTAATGTACTTGAAGAAGCAGATGCATATATAAAGTAGCAAAATACACGTCCGCTAGTAACCACATAGCCTAGATATCGTATTGGTTGATCCCGTGATGCAATATGCAATATCTAGAATATTATATTAGAAGCCAAAAGTATGCACAAGTACTGTCATTTTAGAGGCAACTCAAATAAAATGGAACAACAGGACCTTTGTTCAAGTAAAAGCCAAACCTTTTTGAACTGACGATCTCCAAAGGCCCTAGAAACTTCAAGGCGACCCTGTAATCGGCCATTGGAACTCACAACCCCCCCAGCCTGAAAATAACAACAGAAGTAATAATGGCAAGCAAAACCCCGATCATGTGTAAAGACAACTAGAAAGACTATAGTTCCCCTTGCACTAATCTACTCAAGGAACTTAAACATATCTTCGGGACCTTAAAATAGCAAGTCTCTCTTACTTTCCTATACTTACATCTCAATGTTGAAGAAGCATCAATTTTCAAACCATAAAAAGTTGCAGTAGTAGGAGGGAAGGAATTAGGGACTATGTTTTTATAGGCATTCATATGGCATGTAAATATCAATTTCTTGGAACTAGATAATCAAGAAGGCAGCTCTCCAACAAACAAAATCAGCATATAAGAACTCGTGTTATTTCTGAATAACAACACGTAACTGCATGACCAAAAAGTTATCTCATCACGGAAAAGAAGTTTATCAAAAATGCAAAGAAAACTTGTGCCGCTGACCAATATATTACAACACAAAGCATATGTGTCATTTCAGATATCACATAGAAAATAAGATACCCCCATTTCGTAAACTGGAAGTCATCAGAGAATGGTGCCGGAAACTGTCAAACCCAAGAAAAAAGTTTCATAAAAATACTTACCTTTTGGATGCGAGCACGCTCTAGAGGGAAAATGGCTTTGTGTTCCCTAGTCAGAACAATGGCCTTTACAGAACTATCACCATCTTCAGTCGAGGAGCGGGCTAATACTGCTTTTGCATCCCCAATGTTAGCAATGAAAACCTATAAGATGCATGGAGACTTAGTCGACGAGCCAACATTGTTCTGATACAACTAAAGCATAACAAAATAAAAAGTAGCACGACTGAAAGATTAAATTGCTGACTTAACACCATATCATCAACTATATGCAATTTATATGTCATCCTAGTCAGCAAATGTTAAAAAACTAAGATAGTTTTTCTTATTCTGGACACCTACATCCACATAGTTCTCAGCTTCCAAGGCATTAAATGATTTTAAAAAATTGCTGATAGGTGACAATATCAGACTATGCGGGGCTTACCAAAAAATAAAAAACTATTATATTACTAGACCATCACATTTGATCAAGGATTTCCACTTTTATATCATCTATAAGACCACTGCATTTCATCAAGGATTTGCACTCTGATAGGATCTATAATTTTAATCTCAAGAATAATATATCTCCACGCTAGTGATTCCTCTGATTATTTCTGCCTAAACATTACTTTTACCCAAACGAATAAAATGAAGGGCCCTGAAAAAAAAATACTCACTTTTTGTCCTAATACCCAAACACATACAGCTGTTGCACCATCCTGCCACCCCCCTGAAAAAGAATATGCACAGATAGCATCTTAGGTAAAAACTTGTGGAAGTAAAAATCCTTTATAAACTTCTCCAAACCAACGAGGCAAAAGAAGTACAGGAACATGGTATTTTCTGGAATGACAGATGAATATACTTAACAAAACTCTACAAAAAATCTTTCTTAATATCTCTACCATCTGAAAGGAAAAAACAAAAAAGAACCGTACTGTGTCAGAAAGAATAGCTCCAAATTACATTAGTTAAAAATGGCAGTGAAAATGAATTAGGTGCTTCAAGTACAAGCTAAATAACAGTCCTAAAGCAGAGACAGAGCATTCCGTGTTTTCCCTTCTATTGTTTAAACTACTGCAGTCACCACAAGTCACAGATAAAAACCACGAGATGCTGCGAGTATCTGATGGTTCTAAATAATCAATAGGCCGTCCAAGCACGCTGAACATTCAACTAAAGTCACTCCATTGATTCATATAGTTAGAGGAGCTCCTGCTTGACATCACAAACTGCAGCAAAAATAATTAAGTGGACTCTAAAACAAGTTAGATATTCAATTGATACCTGTAGCACTCTCTTCAAGAAGAGATTCATCAGTCTTTCGGAAACCTAGATAGCAAAAAAAAAAAGGTGAAGATGGAAAACAGAAGTTGATGTCTCAATTAAGCATGCACAGAGAGAATTCCTACCGTCAAGAATGGCCTTTTTGGCTGCTTTAACATCCATCTGCACCACAATGATAATTCATTGGAGTCATCCATCAAAGAACAAACGAATCTTCCCCATTGAACCACGCGATTCCAATGGTATTGAAATTTCACAAAGCAAGAAATAACGGAAACTATAGGCAGTGTGGGAGAAAGATGTAAAAACAGTTCAACCAAGAAAACCTATAGCTCTAGTCTTCCTTCATAAAATGATTCATAGATAAAAAAATCGGTCCCTATACTACAACATGGACATCAACCAAACAAAAAAGAAACTATTCCAGGACTTGCACAGTGATCAACGCAAAGAATTGCCCATGCATGCTAACCGTCGTTGAGGTGCATCAAAGATCTCTTGTCAACCCAAAAATGCATGTAGACAGAATCTTTAACCTACAATCATCTCTTAAACTGCAATAATAAAATAAAAGGTAAACATGTGGTGATGAAAAAAAATAGCCACAATGACAAACCAAACTGCTTGTCAATATCAAGTGCTGAACACTAAATCCTGAACAACGGGGAACATAGGTATGATTAAACAACTCTTATTAAAGGCTAAACTTCACGGTTTTAACTTTTGACGTGCCAAGAGAACTGGATGAGTAAATCAAGAAAACCCAGAGAAGGCTCATAAAGAATGTATTCGTAAAACTAGACCAAGTAAACACACCAACTCACGTGGTAAGCCTGCAGAAAGAACATTTGAATGCAAATTCTTCTGAGCGTATTCTGCTGCTAGCCGACCTCCGTGTCCATCATATATCGCGAAATGTGCACATCTGTCCAGAGAAGGCAATGTATTATTATCCAGATAGTTCCCTCTCGTTGGAAAGAATATAAATACACAGGAGAATGATATTTTCTATTGCTTTCCAAAGAAGACTTCTTTTTGTTAGCGTGGTTTTTTTTTTTTAAACCAGTTCGGCATGAATGGGAAGGCAAATGAAATCTCGTGAGATAGGAGGAATATGTATCAATCGTGCAAAATTTGACAAAACTAATCACAAAATAATTAATTAACGAGTATTGAGTGATTAAATCAGTGTATGTAACTTGATAATTTTAATGGACATTGCCCTACTCATGACTGAAAAATACGGATAACAAGCCTTCGATTTTATTGAACAACGACGTTCATAAACACAACTCTTGAGAGTATGAGTACTGATCAATCTTTGTGAAAGACTGAAACACCCGTCCCGCAAGCAATGAAGAAAGTGAACAAAAAAACGAACAGAATTGCTGAAGAGAAAAACCAAGAACCTCAGTTTCCCCGGAGAACCCAAGCTGGCATCCTTGAGAAGAACCCACGCGTCCTCCATGGTGTGCCTCGACCCCTTGTCCTCGGCCGCGTCCGCTTCGATCTCGAAAGCCCTAGCCTCCTCCCTCCACTCCGCGTCCTCGGCGGTCCTCGGCTTCTTCGCCGCCAGCTCGGCATCCCCAAAATCCCCCTCGCGCTTAGGGTTTCCCGCGACCTCGGAGACTCCATTTCCGTCCCCGCATTTGGCGACCTCGCTCATTCTTCTTCGCTCGCTCGGCTCGCAATGTGGATTGAGAGTATCCGAGACTGAGGAGCCCTCGCGTTTCTGTAAAACCCTAGAAATTTGCGGGTCGTTCGGCCGTCAAGTAACGGGAGGGAACCGTTAACGGCGACGAACCCGCTTTTCGGTTCGCGCGCTATTTCCAACGGCTCGCTTTATTTCCTTCTTCTTGTCCGAACACAAGTTAGATTTAAATTTTACCACAGTGAATAAAATGATTTCGTCCATCGTGGGATATAATTATGGTCAATTTTTTTATTTTACGTTTTTCTTGCCCTTTTCTTTTTGCCATTTTTATAATACGATGTGGTTCTAGTGTCCCGTCTCCTTGCTGTGTTCATAAAAAAAATGTTTATAAATGACACGTTGAGATTTGTTCAATTATACCCCGTTGAAAAGAAAAGCCATCCATTGCACTAATTCATGATTTAAGTGAAACAAAAACAAAAAAAAGAGGGGAAGGAATATTTTAATATAATAAGGTCATTTCAAACGAGGGAAAGATAATGATAAAATTGATTATGAAAGATTGTTAAAGTTGGTTTTAGAATTATAAGAGATTTCAGTTTAGTAAATAATGTTTTCTTCGTTGTCACTTATTTCCTTATTTTCCATCTATTTTTAAATACGTAAAGAGATATTTACATCATAATACACTTTTCCCCTGCTATTCTTCGGTTGCTGATTTAAAATAATGTTGTAACTCAATCATTTTAAATCACTTCTCTCTCTCTCTCGCGATCATTTACATCCTTTCTTATCCTTTTTATTCACCCTCCTAGTTCAATCGAACAAAATTTAAGTCTTGATTACAATGTTCGAATTTTTTAATATTTCGTTATATTTTCATAATAGTTAAGACATCTGATTTTTCCTCTATTATTATTTATTAAGATATTGGTGAGTATTACGAGGTGGAGGGTAAGTTCAAACTCTCCGCTTACAAACGATATAAAATGAAGCTAGGATTTTTAAGGAGTGAGAAATTTTCATTTAGAAAATTACTCGAAAAATCACTTGGAAAGAAAATCAGTCATTTTTTACTATATTTCAAGAAACACATTTTTTGGACGGACGCATCTCATATCTGGACCGTACAATCCCAACGAAAAAATGCGAAAAAAAAAGAAGGAAAAAAACTATAATCTCCGGAAAACACATAGAAATCAAATCCGCAATGTATCACTGTTCTTCTGCCCCTAATGTCGCCTGATGGACAAAAAAGCCCTCATCTCGCGCGTGCAGAACACGATCAAGGACCCGGTCCGCCCCCATTCAGCCAAAAAAATGCAGAGAGTAACTGAATCGGAAAACGCCACTCCGAGCGGAGCAACGAGAAAACCCTAGCCTGCAGCCATTTTCAGCTCCCCGGTCCATCACCACCATCTCACGCCTCCACAGCACAAACGCTCCGATGGCGGTGGCACCACCGAACCGCTAACTCCGTTCCTCCGTGCTGTTTCGCGGGATCATCGCCGGGGGTCCTCTCGATGCCCTGATCGACCGTCCTCCCAGCGTCTTCCGGACACGCTGCCGCCATGTCCCTCGCCGCGGGCTCCGGCGACATTCCGGCTACCGGAGGGGGCGGCGGCAACGGCGCGGTCCCGGGAGGAGACCCGAGCAGGCCGCCGGTGCCGTCGGTCGCGGCTTCGGCGGCGACGGTGGCGGTGGCGATGACGAGCCAGCAGAGGCTCAGGCTGAACCCTAACACGGACCACAAGCCGGACAAGTACGACGACCTGCAGCTGGATTTCAGCCCGGCGATCTTCAGCTCGCTGGAGCGGTACCTGCCGCCGTGCATGCTGGGGGTCTCGAGGGACGATAAGGTGAAGTTCATGAGGGAAATTCTGCTCAAGTACTTGCCTCACGGAGAGCGAAACAGAGTATGTACGACTCTTGCTTCGCATTGCACTGTAATGCTGTTTTGTGATTTTCTTTTCCCTTTTCTGTCATCGCTTTTCACTACTGAGTTGACTGAATTTGGCTTCATGCATAGAATTCTGCGGAAGCAGAGAACCCAAATTTTGGAGATTGATTAATAATAGGATTTGTGGACCTTGAAATATTCGTTTTGCCCTTCTCGCTTCATCTTCTTAGCGCTTTCGATTGAATTGAGGTTCCTTTGTTGAATCAGATTTTAGTGTTGGAAACTTCGCTGCAACAAATTATTTTCAAACTGTTGTTGCAGCAATCATTCTTTCGAGCGTTAATGCTTGGTTGTGTTCATATCTTGTTGAATGATGATATGTCATTCATGTTGGACCTAGGTAAAATACTATGCGCCATCAATTAATAACAAAGAATACACAGTTCATAGGATTTGCCAATATTCTTTTCTTTTTCAATTTCAAAATGCATCTTTGTAGGTTTGTGAATGTTTGAAGGTCTAGTTTCCTGCTCTGTGTCGCTTGTTATGTCATTAGGGTTTACAACCATGTAAATTTTATTGATGTTTTCTTGAGGAAGCTGGTTTCTGTTGCTTTGCTCTATCTTTACCAGGCTCAAAGGCATAGAGAATACAGGCACAAGATTATCTCAAATTATCAGGTACCTCATTAGCAATCTCTAAACGGTTTCTCACTTTTCGAGTTGATCAGTAATGTCAGCATCACACTTCACCTCTTTTAGATATTGCAAAATATAGTTTTCCTCTTTTGGCAAACTTCAAGTTGCTGATTGGAGCTTCCGAATTATTGGGAAAACTCAATGTATATATTATTGTGGTTTTTTTAGCTTTCTTTACTCTTTTCTTATGTTGCTGAGGATTTGGAGTATAGAGATAATGACATGATAGAACTTAGTGATTGGGATCACTGTCTGAACTGAAGAAGAGAATGAGATAATACTTTGATCCGCAATTCCATGTTTATCATGGTGATAAACTTTCGACTTGTGGAGCTGTCAAAATTTTAGAGGCGTGTTAAGCAGAAAATTTTCAGATGCACACACTTCAAATACTGTGTACCTCTATGACGTAAAAGCTTACCATTTAGCCACTAGATCTCCACTGTCTCTGCAGATGCTTTCATTTTTAACCGTCATGTCTTGTCTTCCTCACATTGGCTAATCATTCTAGTTGTATTATTGCCTTGCCTCCATTTATGTAAAATGTCTACTCTATGGAGGTGTGTTGCTAGTGTTCAGACTCTTGCCCTGCTTATGATGCTCATCTGTGATGGACATTGTTCGACTCATTTTTTGGATAACTTTCCCTTTTTCCCTTCGGCTGAAACAATTTAGATGGTAGATTGCTTCTGCAAAGCAATGAAGATGCTGTTATTTGGGAGAACTACTGAAACTGAGTGAATGAGGTGAGGGTGTTTGCTCTCATAAAACTTGAATTCATTTGGCATCCTGACATATAGATGCTCCAATCGGGTGCTAAGGTGCAGTCGTGTGTCGAAGTAGAGAGAGACCCTAAGACCAAGCCAAAAAAGTTATCTTCTCATTGCAAGCTAAAGAACTGATGTGGCTTTTAGTCCATGTCTTATATTTGGATGGAATTTCCCTATATTAATAGAGGTTATGGGATGTTAGTGATCTGTTCTCGAGTGTCACTTTTCATGATTCTCTTTCTTGGAAAGAATTATCTGAGTTTCGATGAAAGGATTTGAGTGTTGATTATATTATGCTTGATTTGAATGGAATGTTGGATATTACGTAATTGAATGGAATGTTGGAAATTACGTAATTGCCTGAAGTTTGAGAAGTATGAGATTGTGGATCTTTGGAAACTTGTCTTATTACAGTGCCTCTACTCTAAAGTGCTCAGGGCATCTGATTGTATAGTCACTTTGGATTCCTAGGGTTTAATGAAAAGGCCCAAGTTTTTGCCGTGATATTTCTCCATTTCCTGCTTTTTTGTTGAGGCCTTCTCCAACAAGAGCATCCTTTGTTTTGCAGCCTTTACATAGAGACATATACAGCATGCACCCTTCAGCATTCTTTGTCCCGACATTTCTCAAAGTGATCAATGACAATACAGAGGAGAGTTTTAGAAATATCATGTCTGAACCGTCTCCTGGTGTCTTCACTTTTGAGATGTTTCAACCGCGATTCTGTGAATTGTTGCTCTCTGAGGTATCTTCTGATTTTGTGTATTCTGCTTAATGACTGGCTTTTTCTTATCTTGCCTTATGATTTGTGCTTTGGCTGGGTAGGTGGAAAATTTTGAGGATTGGGTAAATGAGGTAAAATTTAGGATAATGAGGCCCAATACCATGAATAAATACGGAGCTGTGCTTGATGATTTTGGCCTAGAGACAATGTTGGACAAACTGATGGAGGGATTTGTTCGTCCTATTGCAAAAGGTCATTCTTTACTATTTTACTTGCTGGAGCATTCGGAGTTTATAATTTACTGAGGCAGAAGTGTTAGTTTGTGCAGTATTCTTTCCTGAAGTTGGTGGATCCACCCTTGATTCTCATCATGGCTTTGTTGTCGAGTATGGTAAAGATAGGGATGTTGACTTAGGTGAGTACTGTTTAACCATTTGATACTGCTACTCTGGAAAATAATGTTGTCCATGCAAGCGCTTTTCTGTTTTTAATGATTTATCTAATGTTCAAAAATTTGTAAAGGATAGATGATTTCAGGCTGTTGAGCGATCATGTATTTGCTTGATTTTCATTTTTCACAAAATCGAAATTGCTTTCTTGAGTTGCACTGTTAGGTCGCTGTATATTTTCATGAAATGCGATATTCTGGTCATCATGGTGAGGCATGTGCTATTGCAGTATGAGAAGTGTGCTAAACATGATCACTTTTGCTGGTAACATTTTGCTTCGGTTTCTGCATTTTCTATTAGTAGTCGATGTATTAGCGGGTTTTTTTGGTTCCTCATCCTCAACTCAACTTTGAATGTTAAGCTTCTTTAGTAAGTATAGACAAATAGTCTGATAAATTGCTGTTGTCTGTGAGCTAGCAAGCTTAGTATTATAGCTCCTCAAAATTGTTCGACTCGTATATTCTCAGAAGACTATTATGGTTTCTATTTGATTGTTGAGGTTAGTGGCTAACCACATTCTATAAAAATTTCTTTAATTTGGTTGATTTCTTATGCCGGGGTTTCACTATGGCCATGATGGAGTTTGGGTTAATTAAGAGATGTTAATATGACTGAATAATTAGAGAGGATATTATCTTGAAGGAAGGCTCCCATTATCTGAGATCAGGCATTCTAAATTGAAGTCTTAGCCTTTAGAAGTTGCTCCTTTGGAGGCATATTCACCCCCAACAATGTTAAGGGACAGAGTAGTTGCAAAGTATCACATGTATGCAGGTTGGTCTTTTGGAATATTGTCTAATTGCTATCTTAAGTTAATGACTAGGGGGTTATATGCTGTGCGTATGTGCCATAGATCTTCCATCTTGTTGGCACTTGGCTATTGTGTGCTGCTTCCCAGATGATGCTAGGGTTTGGAGGTCCATGTGCATCTTTGGTATGACCTTTAGCTTAAAGGAGAAGATTAAAGGGAGATGGGAGACAATTTTCTTTTGTAAAACCAAGGAAATCTTTTTAAGAATTTTAATCAGATTGTTCCCTGGTTTCTTATATTTCTCGGTGTCCTTTCCTATCCTCATATACTTATGCTTAAGCGTAATTTTTGTGTATCTTATAGCACAGTCTCTTTCATAAAAGCGTATGACTTATTAGCCTTGGGCAACCAGTCTTGCAGAAAAAAGTAGTAGCCATAATCTTGAAATCAATGCAAGCAAGACCTTTGTGGTTTTGGTGGCTTGAAGACTGAAGTTAATTGTATTTTTCATTTACAAATCATTAAGTTTATAGCCATCTTGCTATAATTTTTAGTATAGTGGTCGGTCCCTCTGTTAAGTGCTGAAATCTTCTCTGCTAGCCATCTTTCTGGCCATTTCTGATTCAATATTCATCAGAAACATGCGACTTTGAATATGCTGAGCCATTTCTTTTTTCCTGCCTTTTGAGCTCTTACTTATGGTTGACTTCAATCACCTTGAAATTGCTTTCCAATTTCTGCTTTCTTTATTTGATTCTCCGAAATATATTTTGCATATCATGGTCCAAATACTTGCATGCAAGCACACATACGCACACCTACGAACTCAAGTGACTCGAGTATTTTGATTTTGGTATACTGTTCTTGTTTGTGCTGATGGGGGAATTACATAAACAATTTTTTGTGGCTCATATGATAAGTTTTAAGAAAGTATGCAATGTACTACTTATTAACGTGGTGAATTGCAGGAAGTCATCATACGTCATATAAGCAATTTTCAGGCATAAACCTTTTCTTATGGATGACTGACTTTCTCGGTTTCCTGTATGCTTGCAGGTTTTCATGTTGATGACTCAGAAGTAACTCTAAATGTGTGCTTGGGTAAGCAATTTTCTGGTGGAGAGTTGTTTTTCCGGGGTACACGGTGTGAGAGGCATGTGAACACAGGCACCTACTCAGAGGTGCGTCACCTGTTAAATGTGAATCAACTCGTAGAATGCTAGCAGGATTTCATTATCTTGTTATCTAAACAAGCCTTTGCTTAGGATAGAGGCCCTACATCCTCTTAACTTATTGATGGTTCAATTCAGCTATCCTGCGCAACTAAAAATTTTCTTTTCAGAGGCAGGGAAACGTATTGTCCTCCTAATTGTACAATAAAAACGTGCTGATTAGTATTTAATCCCCCTTTAATTTGTCATTTGTAACGTTTCTTCATTTCTGTTCCCGGCATTGCTCTTTGTTCACTTTGTCTTTAATCACAAACCTCTGGATTTCTTAAGGTGGACAAACAATTGATAATTGAATACCCCAAAAGTTTAAATTTGTCTGGTGTCATGATCTTAGCTTGAGTAGCCATGGACCACACCACCTAGACAAGCTTAGAACATAGCCTGATGCCTTTGCTTGTGTTAGTTGTTACATAAGAAGTAGGTTCTGTATGTGGACGAACGTTATAGAATCGATTTAACATTTTAGAGGTTGCATTTTATGTACATTTCATATGATTTTGCTTACTTTGTATTTCCACAGAGATGCATGTTGAGTCTGTAAATTTTAGAACAATCCATGAAATTATGACGAATACTGTAATATACACAAATATCCATCACCGTTGCTTGCTTATAAAGCTAGTGCGGTCAAGTCACATTGTTTCATCATTTGACTTGTTTCGCACACTGTTATTTATGATGGATGCATATGCTCACTCGCATATGCACAAGCATCCTTATCCACTGATATTTAGGCTTTTATGCTTGTTTTTTATCGATTACGTCATTCACTCTGGCAACTTATGTAAACCTTTTCTGTTCACTTGGATATTTTCTTGCCTCCTTGTTCTTGAACTGATACTCTTTTGTGGCATCGTTTGTTTCTTAAATTAGGAGATTTTTGACTATAGCCATGTACCTGGGCGAGTAGTGCTTCATCGTGGTCGTCATCGACATGGTGCTCGGGCCACAACTTCTGGTCACAGGATTAATTTACTCCTGTGGTGTAGAAGGTAGCACTCCGTTTTTTTATCAAGCCATTGGTGTGTTAAGGATTTCATTGGTCCTTCTTTCCTTTATAGGACTGCATAAAGGCAGGGTAGATTATTATAATGGAAGACTTAATGAGTTAGAAACAATCAGCTATCTTTGACTGGGTCACTGATGATAGACTGTGATAAACTGGTAATAGGTTCTACTTTGTTTTGATAAAAAGTTTGTGAACATTGACTACTGGTACGTGTTCGGTTGCAGCTGGACATTGGCTGGTTTTTCCTTCCCCCCCTCTCTCTCCTCTTCTTTCTTTTTTTTTTTTCCTCTCTCCACTTGCATCTTATTTTGATCCATGGGGGGTCCCTGTTATGCTGATTTAAATTTTGCATGCCTGGTGTATTTAATTGTGATAGATTGTCATGTATTCACAAACTGTTGAGTGTCTGCTGATAGCTACCTTCTATATCTCCATCAACATCGGCTCATGGGATACTATACTATACTGGTTTAGATCCATCAACTTGCTTTCCATGTGGGATTGATTACAAGGCTAGGTAGACATAGTTGCGAAAGTTGGATATTCCGTAGAGAGCCAGTCAAGGAAGAATATTTCCCGATACTGGCCCCTCTCACTTCCTTCTCTCTGTTTGGGGCATTAGATAACTGCTGGAATCTTGTGAGCTCACATAAAATGTGCAGGCACTTCACTCTTTTCAGCATATGAATTCAGAGTCTTGCTCTATGTGTTCAACCCTCTGCGTTTCCTTGGCACAGTTCTATATTTAGGGAGATGAAGAAGTATCAAAAGGACTTCTCCAGTTGGTGTGGAGAGTGCTTGCGTGAGAAAAAGGAGAGGCAACAGCACTCAGTAGTTGCTACCAGATTGGTAAATATTCCAATATTCATGCGATCATTTGGTTGATTTTGGAACTAATGAATGAAAATTTATCTCTGCAGTTCACCTAAAGAATCAGTTAGATTCACTTGAAGTTTGAATTCCTCTTTACGTCAAAGATTAAATCTTTTTGATAATCAGAGATGCACTTAGTTCCTAATCCTGAAAACTTCTTATCCCTGAAAGCTTTTGAATTCAGCATAGATGTGGGATCTATTATGTGCGCTCTGGACTTCACGAAGAAAGTTAGATCTAGAAGTCGTAGAAGATCTAGCGCACTAGCTCAATCATCCCTCTGCAATCTTATTGAGTTATGCGCATCAAAGAAAACAGTTAAATAGGGTGGACGGTATGCTTGCTTTGCTCAATTAGGCTGCCCTTCTCACCAACATTTTGTTACTCCAGTGGCAATGCTCCCTTTTGACGTTTACATGGATCTGGAAGTGTGTTGATAATTCTTTGCTCTTATCATGTTGCTGTAGGAGCTGCTTAGAAGGGAAGGAGAATCAACGGCATGACTTGATCCAGTAATGACTTGTGCCTGCGCTCTTTCCCAAAAAGATAGGCTCCGTTGACAAGCCAAAGCAGCTGTACGGAGAAACTAAAAATTGCTTTGCGCTTCACCGTGATTCACAACCGAGTGTGTGCAAAGAATTTGTTGAACTAAGGGGGAGCATTTATCTAAGTAGGTTGACTGGTGAAATTTCCGCAAACCGAAGGGAAATGATGGACTACATATCAATTTTCTTTCTTCGGAAGGAATTTAGCAGCTTTTAGGTGGACCTTGTATATCCGACTATCTCTTATATCATCTTCTTTTTCCCTCATGTAACTTTGTACTGTTTTCACCTTTGACATCGAACAGTAGCGGTGATGACGAACTGTACATTATTTCCTTTGATCTTGGCGGATGTTTCAACCCGCTGATGTGATGAGGATTCATTGATTAGATCTCTTGTTTTGCTTCATGCTCTGTGATGTGCATCTTTTTTCAAGTTTCTACTTACGGTAAGCATTATGCGATGAGGTCTGAAAGTTCACATTTGACTTTCTCCGTGACTTCAATATGTTCGATTAATGTTGTGAAAATCAATTTTTTTTTACATTAATATGCTTGATAGATAGTTTGGAGATATATTAATGAACAGTTACCTGGCACACTTTAAACATGTCTTGTTAGTGTTTTGGCAATGGTCTTCTATCAAGCCTTTGAAATCTTTTTGTTTTGTTTTGTTTTGTTGATATCCCAAGGTTGAGAAGGGAGGACTTATAGATCCACCATTCAAGGAACTGTTCGCAGCAAGATTTGAACTTGGACATGGTGCGCGAAGAGTTCGAACCTTACAAACTTATTCGATGCACTTTGGCTTTGAAATTTAAAGGGTTAATACCACGAAAAATTTCAAACTTTACCCACTGTGACATATTTATCCAAAAAAAAATTTGTAATACGAAAAATCTCAAATTTTATCCACTGTGACACATTTACCCTAAAATTTTTTGTGATATTAAAAACTCCAAACTTTGCACATGTGACACATTTACCCCCAAAAAAATTTATGTTTTTTTTTTATTTTTCAAAAGGAGCTCCGGCGAGCTCCACCGGCTGCTGGAGCTCGCCAAAGGGTGGCAAAACCCTTGTCGGCCGCGAGTGAGGGCCGTCCAACCCCTGCGGCCCTTGTCCGCGCCTGACGAGGGCCGCCTCGTCCAGATCTGCCCTACCTAGATCTAGGGGAGGCTGCCCTCCCCAAC
Organism: Melaleuca quinquenervia; assembly: GCA_030064385.1. NCBI lineage: Eukaryota > Viridiplantae > Streptophyta > Magnoliopsida > Myrtales > Myrtaceae > Melaleuca > Melaleuca quinquenervia. The sequence continues at coordinate 2,678,696 of CM057728.1, read as the reverse complement.
CATAGGGGAGGGCCGCAGCGGCCTCCTCAACCCCTGCTGCACTCGCCTATGGTCGACGAGGGCTTTGCTCTCTTCGGTGGCTAGCGATGCTCGCCAGAGCTCCTTTTGAAAAAAAAAATAGTTTTTTTGGGTAAATGTGTTGCATGTGCAAATTTCGGGATTTTTGGTGTCATAAAAAGAGTTTAGGGTAAATGTGTTATAGTGGACAAAGTTTCGGATTTTTTGTGTTACAAAAAAAAACTGAGATTAATATGTCACAGTGGGTAAAGTTTTGGGTTTTTTGTGGTATTAACCCAAATTTAAAAGGTTCACCATATTATGTGGATTAGTTTTATGGACATCCGCACGTGCATTTTCCTCAAAATAATTGGTTAGTGGAAAACACGATTCACTATCAATGAATATATGCACGTTTAGGGTTTTATTTGTGTCACGGAAAATATTTTGAATCATTTAGAAAAGTGAGTCATCAAAAAATATTCCTCTAGTTAATAGGATGTCTATACTTAACGTTAGCAAAATAATTTTCTCTTTAAAAAGTCCGAAATCATTTTTCAAATATGATTAAATATTATCACTTGGACCAGAAATTCTCTGTTGGGGTAAAATGCTAGCGCTTGTTCTTGAGCCATTGACAACAGCCTTAGGCTGGGTTTGAGTCTGCTAGGGTCTATCAAGGCTAAGGCCGGGGCCAAGCCCAAGCTCAAAGAGGTAGGGCCTAGAATCTCAGTGCTTAGGCCTGTATTTACAAAGGTTGTACTCAGGACAATAGCGCTCATGCCCAAGCCCATGTTCACTGAGGTCAAGCTTGGGACCTCGGTATCGGAGCCCTTGCTCCCTAGAGATCGAGTCAGCTCAAATCCTAAGGCTTTGTCAAGGTCCATTGAGGCCAAAATGGAGACCCTTTTGTTCGTACTCGTTTCCCCATTGTTCACGTGCAAATTACTAGCTTTCAAATAATGCACATCTATTTGAGAAAACCGAATCACATTTTCCTTACTAATTTTTAGTTCATTTTTTAAATTAGCTAAATATCAGAAAATATTTTATTTTCTTGAAAAAATATCATATTTTTCTCGAAACAAATGAAGTTTAACTTAATTTTTCAATCATTTATGACATATTGCACGGAAAAAAATATCAGAATATTAGAAACTTTAGAATTACAATAATTATCTATTTAATAAGTGTCTGTCAATAATATTTTCACAATAAGCTTTTCTTTCAAATTTAGAAGCTTCTCCGTTTTTTCCCCCTAATTTAACGAAATTCATGTAAATTCGCCGGCAAAAGGAAAACGGAATTCATATAATATCGCGTTAGCGTTAAAACGGAGTTCGAGGAGGAAGAGGAGGCGGAGGTGCGGACACGGACGCCTATAAAACTTTCGGCGGTTAAGTTCACTGGAAACGCCAATCCTCGCAACTCTCTTCTTCTTCTCCTCTCCCTCCTCCTTCATCACGGCATTGTAATCTCTCTCTCTCTCTCTCTCTCTCTCTCTCCCCTCGATTGTCGGTACCCCTCAATTGATGTCTGCCTTATCTACCGACCGCGCAGGTTTTAGCAATTTTCGCTGATAATCGGGGGAAATTTGAACCCACGCAGCTCAAGATTCTGCAGAGACAGACGGGGAACGATCAAGATCTCGAAGCCCTTTTGATCGGTGGAGGCTCTTTTTCGTTCTTGGTCATCATTACTCGCTCCTGTACCATTAGGGTTTTAATTTGTGGGTGGGGAAAAAGAAGAAGAAGAAGAAGAAGAAGAAGAAGCAAAGATCAATTGTATTAGTCATAGGAAAGCAATCTTGGGTTTTCTATTACCCTGTTGGTGTTTTCCCTTCTTGTGGGTTTCTTTTGAAAGTTGCAATTTTTTTTTTAATTTTGTAGTTTCGGGCTCAATTTCTGAGTGGATTCTTCCTCCACGTTCTGTACAGTGACGACTAGTTCATTGCGATTATCTTTTTCTTGCTTGTTAAGTTCCTTTCGATTTTCTTATAGGGAAATTGGTAATATACTCTAAATTGTGCTAACATTTCCCTGCCACTCGGTGAAAGAAATTCTGAACAAAGAAGGAAAGGAAAAAGATTTAAAGAGAAAAAAGAACATAAAAAAGTGAGCATTTGAGGGGAAAAAAATTTTGTACCCAATTTCTATATGGGTAGTCCCTTGTTAAGCAATCGTAGTAGTGGCCAGCGCCTGGGTATCACAGAACCCATTTCCTTGAGTGGACCGACAGAGGATGATGTGATAAAGACCCAAGAGCTTGAAAAGGTTTTTCCTTTTGCCAAATTTTCTGCTTTGGCTGCATGAACCCTAGATGGTCTTTGACAGTTTATTAATCTGCGAATTCTGGTGTATTAGTTCTTGCAAGATGCTGGATTGTATGAGAGCCAAGAGGAGGCTGTGAATAGAGAGGAGGTGCTTGGCAGGTTGGACCAGGTTAGTTCCTTCGTTAAATGTCTCTTAGCATGCGCAAATGAAAAGTAATTTAAAATATATGCTGTGACTTGAGCTATTTTCCAACTTCCTTTGTTTCTTTCTGCAAAGCTAAGCTAAACACTGTTTTTGCCAATACATTTGCTGTTGCTCCATTGTATATGTCTTGTAAGTGAGTGATGCTGCATCTGTCAAATCAAATTCTGATGTAGCTTATTATGTCGTTTTGTGGCAGATTGTGAAGATATGGGTCAAATCAATAAGCCGTTCAAAGGGGCTGAATGAGCAAATGGTTCAAGAAGCAAATGCAAAAATATTCACGTTTGGTTCTTATCGGCTTGGGGTACCATAACCTTCTTAGTATTCTATGAAACTCGAGTGTTACTTCTCAGGATTAAGAATTTTAATGTTGTCAGTCACTATTATCAGTTGAATTTTCTGATGGATGAAAGAACATATGATGATCAAAAGGGAGGAAAAGGGAGGACATGAATGGTGGTGTGATTTAGTACGTTCAGGTTAAGAGGTTAAAATTGGCAATGATATGTTGCACACAACTTAAGCTTTCCTTTGATAGGAGCCTGGCTGCTAGTTTTGTTTCTTCGCTGTTATCCCATCTGTTAAGATGTTGTACTTGGAGATGCTGATTCTTCTTTTCCATAGATAAAGCTTTTCTATCACTTAATTCTTGTTCTGCACCTCTATTATGGGGCTCTTTCTCATAGGTTTCTTTTACCTATTTCAATCCTCGAAATGCTGCTTAAGATGTGGAATAGGGGGTGGTGGTGATTCTGTCATTGAATTGTTTTGCTAAACTGCCTACATATTTATGAGTCTTCTTTTGTATGCACTGTTCTGATGTCCCGACTAAGTTTACAGTAAAGTTCAACTTTTTGTTTTCTCTTTTTTAATATTGTTAGGTGCATGGCCCTGGTGCAGATATAGATACACTGTGCGTGGGACCTCGACATGCAACGAGAGAAGTGCGATCTGCTTTTATAACCTTCATTGCCACAATTTTTTCATTGTTTAATTCTTGTTGTTTGATGAACTAACTGTTTCTCTAACTGCGTTCAGGAAGATTTCTTTGGTGAGCTACAGCAAATGCTGTCTGGAATGAGCGAAGTCTCCGAACTGCATCCTGTACCTGATGCTTACGTGCCTGTGATGAGATTCAAATTTAATGGTGTTTCGATAGATCTTCTTTATGCGAAGTTGTCTCTTTGGGTTATCCCTGAGGTAAGTGACATCCTTGGATTTTGCTAATAGTTATGCATTTGGTGCTGTGCGTTGTCTGAAACTTGCCTTCTCTTGTACATATATCAGAAAAAAAAACATGTGCTGTTTTGGTCAGGTCCTTTGTTACCTTCGCTTTAGTTACTGGACTGCAATTTTTACATGCATCTCTATCGGCACTACTCTGCAGATGGTGGACTGTTGTTACTCTTTTAAGATTAAACCATGTAGCTTTCTTTAATATCAGTGGTAGCTCTGGACCTATTCCATTTGCAAAGTAATATTTGAGTAATTGCACTTGGTTTTACCACATTGGAGAATGGAAATAGGGAGAAATTGCAAAAGTTAAGAAAGACAGTATAATTTGGTGGAGGAGCACTCACATGAATAGAAGATACATGTTGATGACAGTTAGTATGTAATAACTACTGTTATAGCTTATTTAGTAGGATTTAGTAAAGTGAAAATTTCTGCACAAATGTAACTCTGATGAGATTGATGCTTTATGGGGTGTACAGGAGGTGTAGGACTATGTTCAGAACTTTTTCACTTAAATATGTTCCTATCATGCTTGACTGTGTTATAGTTTACTTTTTAGATTAGTCTGACTATTTGTTTAAAACATTTGAGTGACATATTATTCTTGAACAGGACTTGGATATTTCGCAGGATTCAATTTTACAGAATGCAGATGACCAGACAGTTCGTAGTCTTAATGGATGTAGAGTAACTGACCAGATTCTGCGATTGGTTCCTAATATACAGGTTGCTGTCCATTGAATCTGAATTTTAGGTGCATGGAGAGACCTTTTGGCTTTTACTACTTTGCTGAATTATCTTTTGCTAATCACATCTCTCTTTCTCAACTCTAGAATTTCCGTACGACATTGAGATGCATGAAATTTTGGGCGAAGCGCCGTGGAGTGTATTCCAATGTAAGTAACTTGTTCTGCTCGACTTATTTGATCTGAATACTTTGCAGTTTCTTATCTCCTTTTCTTGGTCATGATAGGTTGCAGGCTTTCTTGGCGGTATAAATTGGGCTCTGCTTGTTGCTCGCATATGCCAGCTATATCCTAATGCTTTACCCAATATGTTGGTCTCCCGTTTCTTCAGGGTCTATACCCAGTGGCGCTGGCCAAACCCTGTCATGCTGTGTGATATTGAAGAAGGATCTCTTGGGCTGCAAATCTGGGATCCTAGAAGAAATCCAAAGGACAGGTTCCATTTGATGCCGATAATAACTCCTGCATACCCTTGCATGAATTCTAGCTATAACGTCTCTGCCAGTACTCTTCGGATTATGTCAGAAGAGTTTAAAAGGGGGAGTGATGTGTGTGAGGTATGATGGTTTGATCTTCTTTATACTTTACAGTTTTTGTGTTTTACTTGGAACTTGGAGTTATGATGGCTCAACGTTTTAAATATTCACATATTATTTATCTTGGAGGAGTTTAAGTTGATTGGTGCGTGAATAGTAGTTGACATTGGTGAGTGAGTTCTCCACTGCGCTTTGTTGTGAATATGAATGTTATCTTTTAGTATCTGTTGGTCGATCCTTTTCTTCTGCATTTTCTATATGCCCTGTTCTTGGAAGCGGATTTGCAGTTTCTGCAGCGTGCCTCTCTGAAAAAACAAACACCTAGGGCTGGGTGGACATCCCATTCCCTTAAAAAGGAAAAATTAAAACCGAAATGACAAAAAGGCGAATACAGTTTGAGATGCTCCTGTTGATTCATGGTGAGCCATGTCCACATGTCCCTTAAATTTCCCAGGTTACTGCATTAGTTGCCTCGGATGTATGTAGCCTGTCTCATTTCACCCCTTAGCACTACAGGTGGACAGCTTAGTCTATTAATGGGCATAGGACCTATTCGGCCTGTTTTTTTGTTGTCACTCTTTCATGCTTGCAGAGAGTGATATGCTAAATCTTCCTCCAGATTTCCCTTGGCCATAATTACGATCTTTCTGCTTGGTGACAGGCTATGGACGCTAGCAAGGCTGAGTGGGATACACTTTTTGAGCCTTTTGCCTTTTTTGAAGCATACAAGAATTATCTGCAAATAGATATCTCCGCGGAAAATGCTGATGATTTAAGAAAGTGGAAAGGTTGGGTTGAGTCTCGCCTACGTCAGCTCACATTGAAGGTGAAACATATATATATTTTTTGATGTTTTCCTTTTCCATATTCATGAGACATATGACTAATAATGATTAAGCTGCTGACATGCAAATGTAGATTGAGAGGCACACTTATAACATGCTTCAGTGCCACCCCCACCCGGGTGATTTTTCAGACAAGTCCAGACCTTTTCATCACTGTTACTTTATGGGTCTGCAAAGAAAACAGGGAGTTCCAGTGAATGAAGGTGAACAGTTTGACATTAGGTTAACTGTTGAGGAATTTAAGCATTCTGTCAACGTGTACACATTATGGAAGCCTGGGATGGAGATTTATGTAAGTCATGTCCGGCGTAAGAATATCCCTAAATTCGTATTTCCTGGTGGTGTTCGACCTCCCCGTCCATCGAAAACTACTTGGGATTCTAGGCGGGCTGTGGAATTGAAAGATGTTATTGGTAGTCAAGTAGATAAATCTTCTGAAGGACAGGGTATTCCTGATGAAATGGAGGGTGGAAGGAAGAGAAAGCGAGAGGAGGAGGTGGAGTCAAACTTAAAAAGTGCGAAAGTCGTGGCTACTTCAGCTTCATCTGCCGGAGAAGCTCAAGAAAGTGCCCTTGCTTATGATGCGACTAATGGAACTGTGGATATAGGGCGTGATGCGGTTCAAAATCACATAACAGGTGGCTCTGCCTATGGGAAACCTTCGGGTTCTGTCGCTGATGAATCCAGTTTGAGGGAAGCGGAGAATCTAGCAATTGAAAAGATCACATCCGTTTCATATGTTGGCCGCCAAGATTTTTCCCAAGAACTTGATGAACTTGAAGATGATGTCCAACAGAAAGATAAAGATGAAGATATGGCTAAAAGGGGGAAAAGCCCGCCAATGGTGTCTTTGACATCAAATGTGTCAGCAACTGCAGCAATGTCAAGCAATGGAATGAGTACTTCCGGTAGTTTCTGGACAAGTGCAGATTTGGAGGAGCTTGAGGTAATCTCTGCTAACCTTTCTTGGTTATGCTCAAGTTAGAAATTATCATGCTGTTGTTCATGTGGAGAGGTTGTTTGGTGCAAGTTTTCAGTGATTGCTCACATTTTCTTTTTTTATGTGGACTTAAACACGTCTGGCTTAAAATAATTGTTTGAAGATGCTGTCATGCTTATTTCCCCCGGTAAATGTTTTACGGGCAGTTTCTGGGACATTACTGGCAGATCTTGAAAACTTACTGTTCTTGTTGCATCTGACTTTTGTTGGTTTTGTTTGTCAATTACTTTTTCTCTTTTGGGTATTGTGCATGGCAAATTAGCTGGAAAAGATAGAGCTGTTTTATCAGCTGGAAAAGATACAGCTGTTTTATCTCAGATATTGCCTGTATCTTATGTTTTCTCTTTTTGTCTGCTCTTTCCTGCCCAAGCCTGCTGAACTTATGGCACCGCTATCAACTGTGAATCCTCCGGCACCTCCGACACAGCGGAAACCGCTCATTAGGTAGATCACCTTTGCTTTTTGGTTGGCTGTTGTCTTGTTATAGGTTCTTTAGCTTCTGCCGGTAGTATTTGCTGATGTATCCGCGAGTTACTACTGGATATGGGACTTGGGGGTGTTGTCCTGGTGTAGCTAATCATCCACCACATGGGGCTCTTTTTTTATTTTTTGCAGATTGAGCCTTACTTCCCTGGGAAAAGCCACGGGAAAAGGCACTTGAGGAGTTCAAGCGTCAGCTAGACAATGCTTACATGGTAAAGCGGCTCAAACTGTCGCTTGGACAAGGCTGCTTCCATTTGGCTCAGCCCTTCTGTGTAAAGAAACAAACTGAAAATTTTGCTGGCGTGTATTCCTTAATAATTATGAAGAGCTTATAATTTGTCAACAGCCTCTATGGAATGATTGAATTATATCATGTACATTAATTTGTTACTCCCTCCTGAGGACCTTTCTTTCTCATTCCCGTAATGGCATATTAATGCCTGGCTCGGGGTGATTGAGAGATTAGTTCTTAATCTTCGGTATTTCTCCGTTTGTTCTCTGTACGCTTCCTGATTCCTGCGTGTTTCGCGACAAATGTGGACAACTGGAGGACTTAGCTTATCCCTCGATGCTATATCGTTCCTTTGTCGACAAATGTGGACAAAGGAAACAGGTCGACAGGACGTGAGTTAGTCCGCCATGGAAGCTTAAGTAGGCATGGTCTTCGTATGCCGGCTGCATCTTCATCGTGGGTTCTTCGTTACCTACGGGCCTACGGATCAGACCGTCGGAATGGCGGCTATAGCTATACATTCCTCGTGGGTCATGCGCGGTGAAGAGGATGGTCTCCAGCTTGCGGTTTGCGCAAGCATGTCTGAAAGATAAGCGGGTGAATTCCTCTTTGGACAGTCGCTCTATAGCTAGCTTTAACACGAATCTAATGGAGTCGGTTGTGTTCAACGGAACCAATGGTCGTGCCAAGTGAGGTGGGGCACGAGCTCCTTGCTAACTCACTCACCACGTCGTTAGAGCTTCTTTACTTATGCTGGGGTTGGTGGCTTCAGCTTCTCGCCCATCGCTAGCTGCGAGAGATCACAGAACACAGAGAAGTACAGATAAGAAGAACTGCAGAAAGCTCTGGCGACCGTACTAACACAGTAACACTGGTTCTTCTTTCTGATCTCGTGATCTGTCTGAGTGCTCTTGGACATTCTCAACAAGGCCATTCATTTATTATCTGAAGCATGTGATTATTTTATTTACACCATAGGTAAGCCACGTATTTTATAAAATTACTAGAATACCCCTTTTTAAATTAGCTGTACAAATTAAGTCCAATTTTGATTAGTTAGATTAGATTTTATAGATTAAGCCAATTATAACTTAATTATATCTCATCATAAGGTTTCTAAAGCTGTAAACAGCCCCGGAATATTCAATTTTTGCGGATTAGTTCCCCGGCTTGATGAAATTACAAATTTGCCCCCGGAGCTTCAAAACTAGTTATTTCGAATCGGTTTCATATCCTTTAATTAATCTAACTGAATAGTCCACTTATCAACACTTAAAAAGATAATAATAAAGTTTCACTGTCACAAGAGCCCTCTCAATTCTGCAAATATACAAAATTGCACGTAGATATGTGGAAAATTACTAAGATGCCCCTCGAAGTCCTAGTTTTGCCACTTTCGCATTTTTCTTTTTTTTGGGGTCCGGCACGCAACGAGACCTTTTTGTAATCATTCTAACACATTTTGGGCACGGAGAATACTTATCAACTTAACCCAAGCCATCACAATAGCTCGGCATACACTTAGTATCGAAATGGATAAGTGTACCGAAAACTTCAAAGTTTATCGTAAATCATTGCAAAAGTGTAATTGAATTCCAAAACTTGCTAAAATAGTATAATTAAATTTTAAAACTTATTATGTTCGTGCAATCGGATCCCTAATTTAACTCCATTTAATTTGATTAACGAAAAATAATGAGGTGACTTTTTTTTTAATTTTCTCTTTCCTTACAGGGCAAATAACTTAATTGATGGGCTCCACATGTACAAAATGAGGCCATTTTGGAACTTTTACTAATCTAAAATGGCATTGCTTTTCCAAGCAGAAAAAGGAAAGTGAATTCTTAACGTAATTGAGGTTAAGAAGCTAGACGACGAACGAAGAGATGATTCGAGTAAGTTGGCGACAGTTGGCTTGGCTCGGGAGATTCCAGAAAAGGCGTTTGATTTGCTGCGAGTATTTTCTGCATCTTAATAAAGAAAGAGGGAATCGATTTTCATTCGAAGTCCGTTCGTTTTACAAAAAATAAAATATTTTCAAAAAATATTTTTTAAGAAGTCATTTTTCTGAAAAAAATACAATATTTTCCGGTGTTCGTTTGAAACTTAAAAATAAATTCATAAATATTTTGTTCTTTCTGTTATTTTATTTATTTATTTATGGATGTCGCACTATTGCCGCCGCCACTGCCCGACCGCTGGACTGTGGCTATCGCCCCAATTGCGGGCGGGCGATGGCGGCGGCGGTTTGGCGACGGGTTTATTGGTAATTTCGTCGATATCGAGAATCGGTTGGCTGTCGGAAAATATTTTCCTTTTTTTTTTGAAGAGAACATTTTTTTCTGTTTGAAAAACATTTTCCTTAACAAGTTATTTTTCGCCCCCTGAATATCACAATTTTCAGAAAATGTTTTCCGGAAGAATATTTTCCGCGAAATGAACAGAGCATAAATATTGTTAAGTCATAAAAACATTTTGAACCCACTAAAATTATCAACAAAAGGAATTGAATTACTTTAATGTATTCGTTATTATGAAACTGCGTATGAAGATGAGTAATTAATTATGTTGACGAGTTTGCTTAGAGCTTCTCGCACTAAACAATGAAAATTATTCCTTGATATATGTGTGTGTTTCAAGTGAATATTATCTCTCTTATTGATGTAATTGAAAAATTTTATTGTCTTATTCAAATAATTTTTTTTCCCTAGTGATTAACCTCTTTTAGGGGAATCAAGTAGTTAAATTGATAATGTCTTTTGTCAAGTTGCATATGCAACTTATTATTATTGCAATGGGTAATTTTCTTTTTATTCATGATTTTATTTTGATGCATTTAGAATTGACTAAAAATATGTGCTTGCAAATAGTTTGAATGGGTTAATTAGTTTATATCATGCCTATAAGTCACTAGCATTTAAATAATATATATTTAGGAATATTTAGATTATCCTTCCTAAACGACGAAAAATGTTTCCTAGTTATCTTTCAGATTTCAACAAAATATCAGAAAGTATCTACATTTTCCTGAAAAAGATGACTTATTGAGGAATTCTTTCCACAAGTGTAATATTTTCTTGCAAAAGAAACAAAGCAATGTCCAGATGAAACCCACAAAATAAAGGGTTGCGATGAACCCATTCCATAAAATTCTGGTCAGGCAAAAATTTTTCGGCCGTCGGATCAGGATACCGATCAGCACCGTCATCGTCGTCATCATGGTAGAAAGATGATGAGCCTAATAAAGAAGAGAACTCAAACTGGTCAACTTTTCTCCACCTTTCCGGCTGGGCTCCATTGAAGAGGCAGAAGAGGATCACCTCTCTTTCTCTGTTACTGTCGTGTTGTTAACCCTTCCGCCTTCCCCCTTCCTTCCTCTCTGAATTCCTATCGTACTGTTTCTATCTCGCCGACCACACGCTCGCGCGCGCGCATACAGTGGAAAGAGATGGAGGAAGACAGAGTGGATTACGTGTTGGTGCCGCTCGGGCTGCTGATAATGGGGTTATACCACGCCTGGCTACTGGTCACCATCGTCCGAAACCCTAGGCGCACCGTCATTGGCCTCAACGCCGAGTCTCGCCACCAGTGGGTTCACTCTCTCATGACCGTCAGTCTTTCCCCCTCCCTCCCTCCCTCTAACCAATAATATTTTTGACTTGAAAGATTAAAGCTTCGTTTCGTTTGTTCATGCGTTTTGGGCTCATCTCCGCTCCGTGCTTATGATTACGTGTCATCTCAGTGTTGTTTCGCTCAATGGATGTTTAGAGTTTACGAGTCCTCTGTGATGGGCACAAGCAGAGCTCTGTTTTTAGAACTTAAAAGATACTGAGATACTAAAACAGTAGAACTGCCCCAACAAGGAAAAAGAAGGAAAAAAAAAAGGTTAACATGATGTATGCTTTTGTTGTCATTCACGTCGAGTTCAATCTATGTGAGAGGCCAGTGAGTACTACATGCATGAGAAAGCAATTGAATTTGCTATTTATCAGCTCAGAAGACTAGCTCCAAAGGTTTTACTAATAGTTCGTTTCTCCGCTTCAGATTACTTCTCCAGAGTCGCATCATAGGCATAGGATCCCCCCAGATGCACATTTTGATAAATTAAAACTTGGAGGAGACAAAAGTGAAAACCTATTTGGTGAACCTTTAGTTCTACTTCATAGACAGGTGAAGTTTTGTCAGCCCAATGGCACCTCTTGTTTTGACACAAAAAATAGTGAAGTGTTTTGGTACTGTCTGGAAGAGCTCATAACATATCAAAAAAAAAATATTGAAGTCACTGCTCGAAATAAAATCAGCTTGTCTATGCTGCTCTTCCATCTATGGTGAGATGCTCAACCTGTGATACCAGCACTGTCTTGTTGTAATTTATATTTCTTTTGTCCAAAGTATCATTGGTAAGTTACAAGATAGGAGAAGCAGAGCAAGGCATAAACCTATTTTTTCAGATCGGAGGATGGAATATAGTAATGTGTTGCTGATGTCTGTTATTTGGAGTACAGCTATGCTCCTGTCCACTGAATGTAGTCAACGGTCATGCATGTATGTCTCTGGTCAATGGGAGAGCAAGACCCAATTTTGATTTGACAAAGTATATTCCAATTAACTCCAAACTCTAGTTCGAAAATGGCATCTTGATAAATATCAGCTGGTTTGCAGTTGTACAATTATGTTGTGATTCATATCTGACTTTTTCAAGGGTTACGTTCATTTCGGCGTTTCAGGATCCCCTGAAGAATGGCGTTTTGTCAGTCCAGACAATTCGCAACAATATTATGGCATCAACGCTCTTGGCAACGACAGCAATCACTCTCAGTTCACTGATCAGTGTTTTCGTGAGCAGTTCATCCAGATCTACTGCTACAGCTTCACAATTGGTCTACGGCAACCAGACTGCGATAATCTCTTCTATAAAGTACTTTGCTATTCTTGTATGCTTCCTCATAGCTTTCCTCTGCAACGTGCAGTCCATCAGATACTATGCTCATGTCAGTTTCTTGGCCACCCTGCCCACGTCCAAAGGTAAAAAGGATGCCATTGAATATGTCGCCCGAAACTTGAATCGGGGAAGCTTCTTTTGGTCCTTGGGATTACGGGCATTTTATGTGTCGTTTCCTCTCTTCCTCTGGATCTTCGGGCCAATACCGATGTTTGTCTGCTGTGTGATAATGTCATTTATTCTTTATTTCTTGGACACAAGCAGCAGTTTTACGCGGGAACTCCACTGTCACTCATTGAAAGAGGAGACAAAGCCCGATGATCTGGAGTCGTCAGCTCCGTAAGTGCTGATGGTACTGGCTAAGTCTGTCTGATTGAATGGTCAGTAGCTTGTTACATGCGTATAGTTTCTCTACAAGTGGTCAAACTCGTGTTGCGTTATGTACTTATGTTGTAATCTAATTGGTGGAAGTAAAATTTAACGATCGGCATCATATTGACTGCACTTTGGCAGTGGATATTATTCGCGGTAAAGAAGATGGGAAGGCCCATGGAAAAAATATTTGCTTTGTGTGTGATTTTGTCTTGTAATCGACAATTTTGAAACTAGGCATTTGGTGCTTCATACAACTTGTAGAAACCTTAGGCTCAACGTGAACTTTTCAATCATGACAAAACAGCTTGCTCCATATCTAACTCGTGAATGCTTGCAAATCTGTTCTTGATTTTTCTTTTCCCATCTCAGGGAAAGGAACAAGTTTGAGGATTTCCATCTCCACTGTCCTCTACTCAGAGGGAAGAGTTGAGGCTCAACCTCTAGTGTCACTGGTTAACCTACGAGATCTCGTGTCTTTGCATATATAGCAACTCCATTCTTTCTTTTTCTTTTTCTTTTTCCCTCCACAGGCTCGCATTGAACCTTAACATCATTATATCCAAACCGAATTTGTTGTGGGAACACTGGTTCTCAAATCCTTTCCCTGTACTTCTTCATGCTTGGCCAGACGCATCTCCTCAGTTGAAGGCATTGCTGTTTCTTGATGGTACCATTGCTTCGACCCTTTATTGATCCTTACCTTCTCAGACCTTCTCAGTTGATATCTTCTTTCTCATATTGCGTCATTCCAGCCATCGATTATGTCATTGTTATAGATTTGAAATCTCGCCACTTTTACTTTATTTGATCCTGCAAGTTGACCATTCGGGGTTATGAGTTTAAAAGCATGGAAACCGAACATTCTGCACGACTTTTGCATCGACCTTTTTAAGCACGCAACTTGGACACAAACCTTTACCTACAGATTGCAGAGCTTAAACATGCAATATTAAGAGAGTGATTGCAGAGCGCATATTGGACACATTCTGCACGACTTTTGCATCGACCTTTTTAAGCACACAACTTGGACACAAACCTTTACCTACAGGGTCACACTGGCGTGACTGCATGTACATGCTTAAACATGCAATATTAAGAGAGTGATTGCAGAGCGCATATTTTGTACTGGTCCAATGACGAGCCGACTAATCCTACTTATGTTGTTGTGATGTCATATTATGAGCTGATAATCAAGTGCAACATTCAGAGTGATCATTTGAATGATCTTTCCAAGTCTAAACGACGGAGAAAACGAAGAAGAGTATTAAAGAAATTGACTTCAATGAATGAACGATAGAGAAATGTGGCGTGTACGGTATACTTGTTTTGCAACATAACCATTATCATGTAGCTTAATCATGTAGCATAGACAATTGAACAATATCTCATGGGTATAATAGTCTACGAAAACTTCAAAGACAATATCAGTTGCATCAAAGAATTATAACCTGCTGTGTTCAGAAGTGTTCCAAAATTTCTAATTCGTGATTTGCAATGTAAAACCAGCGTGAGAGCACTCTCGAGTCTGCAACTCCTCTTCCCAAACACAACCAACGATTTTTAACACTGTCCCTTTTGATTTCCTTAGTCCTCGTGTTCAAGTACTTCATGTTTGAACCACACAGATATTTTGGCTCGCGACTTACTCGATCCATTAGTTTAGTGGCCAAATGATTTCCACATCATAATAAATGAAAGAGATCAGACAGTGTGTGGAGGGCCTGGTGGTGGGAATTCACAAGAAAGAAATCAATGCCAAACAGACTAGAGCCTTAAAAGCAGTCTCTCTTCATTTTCGTAAGACCTGGTCCATGCTCTACAGTCATATCACTTCATGTCTTGACGAATCTCTTTGACAAAAATGAAAAGGCCTATAGACAATTTCCTTTCTTAAAGACCTATAGTCTGTTAGGGAATCTCTGTACAAATGTTGATACTGAGAAATCGGGTTCCCATGAAAACCTAGCACACGTCATAAATTGAAAAAGGGAAGGTATGAGATCTAGAGCGGAACCACTGAAAAACCTATATGGGGTGGAAATCTTTTTTTAGATATATATGACCACTAGTTTTGTCATGAAATTACTTCCGCTTTCAAGCAATTTCTAGGGCGACATCTTTCCCAAAAACATGTCAAGGAACATAACACAGAAATTATAAATCAAAGTGAAAACGTAACGAAGAGAGATCTGGAGATGCATGACCAATCATCAACTTGGGGATTCCGAGGAGATGGTAAGTGGTAACACAGTGGAAATTGATGACGACGACATTAAGCTGAGTGCACATGGACTCTAAGACATCTTTCTTTACCTTTAGTCTTGACCTTTCTTAAGTGCTCTCCATTGCATAGCGTGCTTGTGACACCTCAATCGAAACATCAGCCCAAGATTTGCATGCACGCAATCATTCTGATCTTTCATCAGTTAGAACCTTAATGCTGATTAGGGTAATGAATTATTCCGAAAACCCGCCAGCCAGTGTGTTTTCTGCAAACTGTGAATTTAGTGACAAGTGTGTACGAATGAACCAGGCAAACTAGTGTAAATGCCTCGAGGCCACTTGTGAAAACTAACTTCTCTATTATCGATGAGTGACAGACAAGTCCAGTGACAATTACCGGAAGTAGCAAGACTTATATACATGACCTCCCCA
The DNA here is from genome assembly GCA_030064385.1 of Melaleuca quinquenervia. NCBI lineage: Eukaryota > Viridiplantae > Streptophyta > Magnoliopsida > Myrtales > Myrtaceae > Melaleuca > Melaleuca quinquenervia. Next base: position 2,663,172 of record CM057728.1, on the reverse strand, counting down.
ATTTCTTCTTGGAATTCTCTGCGCCAAAGCTGTGAGTCTGGCTCCCGAATGTTTGGGATAACATCATATGCCAGTTCGCTATAAAGATAAATGAAGACAGATTTGTAAGCTTGAGTTGGTCATGTTCCATCTATCCCAGAAAGATTAATTGTAAGTGTAGGTTAAAAAAGTTCATAGATTGCTCCCAGCTTAACTGAGCTTCTAAACTTGTAAATCGAGTACACAGTTTTGCACCACATATGCAGATGCTTTCCTTAATTATAACCGCAACAATTTAAAAGGGGAAGAAAGAAGAAACCTAACCGACTGACAAAACGAACCCATTGTCTACTGTTACAGTTACAACACTATCATAGTAACTTCTGAATGAATGATTGATGCCAATGAGGTTTCAAATTAGCATTGACAGTTCTCAGAAGAATCAGAAAGAACAATCACTGACCACACATGTACTGAGAATAGCCACCTCTCCCACCAACCAAGTGGTACCTAGCTACTAATCATTTTGTTGGCGAATCACCCCTAGCAAGTGGCAATGTGAAAATTAAAGCATGTATGAACTCAAGATTATTTTCACGATAAAAGAGGCCATTTATTACTCAATGAGATGGAACCTATGCATCTAAACTATGATGCCTTAGTGTGCACACATCAATTTAGAGTACGCAACTTGTTCTATGGGTGTGATATCTGATTATTCTTTCCCATCCATCTAGCAGTCTATTTCTTTCCAAGGAAAGCATTCCCAATAGAAGACAGATTCCAATTGCATGTGAAAAAGCATAAAAGATCAGATCCAAATACCAACCAAACAATGACCAGCTATCAAAGATGAAGTTCTTGAAATTAATTATGAACTTCAGGAATTCTCCACCAGACCATCAGCCCTCATAAACTTTAGTAGGTATCTTCAATTTATTCTCTATGAAAAATGGCTGACTTTAAGATATTAATAAACGCTTCATCATCTGTCCTCTTTTTTATAGCTTCAGTATCGTATACAAGCTTCCATAACTCTATATTCAGGGAATCACTTACTAGAAACTAGTTTTTAAGGCGAGAGAGCCCCAAACTATATAAGCCACACATTACCTCCAATGTGTAATCCAAGTTCAATAACTCGCAATCAGGATCATAGCAGAAAACTGTCTAAGTAGCTCTCTTCCTTCCTTCTTCAGTAGCGGCCTGCAAAAGGCGACCTGAAGAAGAAGGTATAAATAATACACAATTCAAGTGAGTAAGGAATCATCAGCTTTTCAAAGGAAGTAATGATTCAGCATGCAAGGAAGGCCTAAAGTTTGAATGCGGGACCAAACCCAAATTAGTTAGATTTCACTAAACAAAACAAGAAAAACAATAAAAAACAAAACCCATCTCGAAAGTGGCATCAAAAGGACCTATATAAAATAAAACCATATGAGGGCGAAATATTAAGCAACTGAGAAGTAGAGGGGCTGAAGAGGGCGAGATGACAGAAGCATAAAGAGCACAAAGGAGTGAGATGCAGAAACACTCTCCAATGGCACATCCTCATCTGTGCTCTCTATCTTCTGTCAACACCACCTGTATACCTCTCTCTCTCAAAAGAATCGAGATAACTTTAACAAATTACGCAGAAAGGACAAAAACAGGGAGCCTTTTCATGATACACGATCTTCTCCCTCTCCCTGCCGGCTAGCCACTGGATCTAGGGTTTAGCTGATAAAGGTGAAAAGGAAGTTACTTTATGAGGAAAGGATAGGGTTTCTTGGGTTGGGAAATGATGACCTATGAGAGACTGGTTTTTGAGTGTAGCTTCTATTTATAGTAAAAAGACGGAACGGATAATTAGTCAAAGATGGGTGTAGATTCTGGTTTTTGAGTGTCCTTAGCAACCGGATTCATCTTCTATGTACCATCCCTATTTCTTTAACTACCCCAGAAGAAAAAATATTTTGATAAGTTTCCAATAAATCATACCTTTTTTTTGGGTTGAAAACGAAGCAACTCTCTTGAATAATCATACCCAATTCACTAGACATTCACAACATGCGAGCCACACATTGTGTCAAGGCTTCGCTTGATCGTTGTTATGTCCAAGGAACGACAGCTGGACTTGTTTAAATTGATTTATAAATATAATTACTAATTAACACGTTACATTGTGAATGATCCTTTAAAAAAGTGAGTCATACTCAAAATTTAATATCAATTCGACGCACAGTTTATTAAATCAATTTTTAAAATCAATATTACCAAGACTAGCAATTTTCATGTCAAATAAATATTGATAGGCGACAACTTAGATTTACTTGTAAAAAAAAAAAAAATTTAGGGTTTGAAGGTAGGTTACTCCACCCAATCACGCATAGGAATAACCTATTTATTCTTATTTTAATTTGTGTATAAACATACATAAATATATTGATTCATTTACCAGCTTATTAATTCAAGAAATTTAATGGAGACACAATTTGATATTCAAATGTCGTGATGAATTATGTAGATATCCATAGATTTATAGGAATTTTCAATCGCACATTTGCCTAGTACACCTTTTCTAGTGGGTGAATTGCTCAAGAAATATATTTGCATCTCACCAAAATGACAAAAGCAAAAAAACTAATTGCTCGAGAATTGTAGAGGCGTCTAGACAAACCCCTCTTTTATTTTCACGCAAGAGCTGATCTGACATCCTCTAGCTATGGAGACAGCTCTCTCTCTCTCGCTCGAGAATTGTAGAGGCGTCTAGACAAACCCCTCTTTTATTTTCACGCAAGAGCTGATCTAACATTCTCTAGCCATGGAGACAGCTCTCTCTCTCTCTCTCTCTCTCTCTCTCTCTCTCTCTCTCTCTCTCTCGATTTTCAGTTTCTTGAATTCTTAAAGATTAGGTCTTTTTGAAACCCTAATGCCCCCTCCACAAGCGCTAGAATCTTTGCCAGATGCTACGTGGTTGAAACCAGTGGCAAGACGACAGATGCGAGAGAGCATCGGGTCAATGCCCGAACATTCTGGAAGTTGAAAAAGGAGTTCTTTCCCAGATGATACACGATTATATCTCTAGAGACCGAATCTAGTCATAACCAGCGAAACCACAGCGAAAGACGGGTGAACTTCTGTTGCTCGTGATCGATCGCTTTAGTCTGCAACAAGCCATCCGAAGCATGAATATCAAGTAAGTAGAGCTCGCAACGCAGAATATGTTCCTTAACGTAAAGTCTTGTCTAATTACATCATAACTGAGTGATATTTTCGGGGGTAAAAAAAATAGTTGAATGACAGCTCCCGTAGTGCACACAAGAATAAGGGTGCAATGGCATATGTGGGCGGGTTATGTCACGATTTATGCTGGAGCATATTGAAATAGCTATAACATTAGGTCGTAATACAAGTCTTAGGTTCATGTGATTTTCCTCATCTCTAGCCGTTGAAAACTTTCGGACCGGTCTTTGTAACGATTTACACTGTCTAAAGCGGAATAGATAATATTTCATCAAATTAATATCGTCTTATTTAAGGGCCCAAATCTGAGACCCATCATTAATTTGATTAATATACAAAAAGATCGAAAACATTAACCTACTTATCATAATCTTTGTGTATCAGTTATATCTGAACTGTCTTCCATATTGTAATATTATAATATCCAATTGAGAGATGCGCATCTATACATTCAAAAAAGTATTGGAGAATCGAAGGATCACGAAGCACAAAGCTGATCTCTCATCTCTCAGCTATGCAACTTGCCAAGAAGCATGGGGAAAAAAGTAATCATACCCAAAAAAATAAAGGAAAAAAGAGAGACAAAGTCCAAAGGAGTCCTAAGCATATGCTTTTCCTCGTCCTGTCGACATCTAAGGGGGGGGGGGGGCGCAATTTGGGTTACTGATGATGTACCCCACGTGTCAACGCCCCACTCCATCCCTCCATTGGTGAACTTCGATGTTCTAATCTGTATCCCCATGAAAGCTCGGTTTTAAAGGGAACACCATCACCTAAGTGGCATTAAACAATGTCTGCTCTTTTCCCAAAAAGGAATAACTTCGAGAGCATTAGCAGGATAGCTTGAAAAATGGAATGAGTGATATTCACATGTTTTTGGGAGAAAGTCTTTGCCAAACTCTTGTGTCCTTTGGAGCATATGTTTTGCTGCCTGACCTCAAGAGTGTATGCTTGATTAGGTTTGTTCTCCGTTACTGGAGTATCAAGATAAGATCTGGTCACGTAGATATAAATTGCTCCATAACTTGCATTGGAAAGAGTACACTATTTTATATCTTCTCTTCTGTACCGAGACAATAAAACAATTTTGTCTACTTAATGAAATTTGAAAAACATAGAAAAAAGATAAAGATCCTAATTTGATTTGTTCATGTTGCAACAATTTATGCTTTAATTAGGATGATGTTGGATGGAGTTAGCGGGGCCAAACATGGCTGTTCTATCTTTTATTGGGTTTAGCAGTTAGGTGCTGTCTGATCTAGTTCTAACGCTCCTCGAGCGGTCTATCTCTGCGATGACCTCATGGCTGCGTTAGGGGAGTATCAGATACTCTCCTTAAAGTTTATCCTTTCCCCTTTCTGGCTTGGAATTGTTGGGGGCAATGGGGTCGCATGAACAGATGATGTAAATTGCATCGATTCTAGTCGATCTTGTTCATTTTCTTTTTCACTGATCAGGAATTTTGAATGTGGATATTCACCACGCTCTTGCCTATGGTCCCTCGTGTGCATAGCGTCTGAAGCGCGCTGACTTTCAGCCATGATCAAGTAGGACATGACCGTCGAAACGTGAACTAAGCCGGGACTTTAGATTAAGTTTCATTTACATGCTCTATTAGGTCAATTGCTCTTGTCACAACTATTGCCCACATGTGATCTCATGTTTTGGACCACGACGCGAATCGAACCATGGCTACAAGTTGCGTGGTCCAACGAGAATTGACTCTTGGGATATTTGCCTCTCGTTAACATGCAGATGTGACAAGAACAACAACCGGATTTGAGAAAGAAATTTATGTCTGGGAAATGTAGGTTCCTGGCAATTCAACATAGCCGAGCAAAGAGGAAAAGCCAATGCTACATATAATATTCTTATTATGACGGCAAAAGGTCGAAACATGCCTTGGCGAGTACCTGATTGACTTCAGGGATGAATAGGGATGAGCTGAGGAGGGGTCTCAGGAGGGATCTGGTGCTGCCATGTCCCTGGTTTTGGAGGTGGAGGTGGGCTTGGCATGATCCTCCTTCCCAATTTGCTCTCCATCTCACCTCCTGTGATCGTCAGATATTACTTATGAGATTACATCAATTAAACTTGTAAATCACACTCGATCGACAAAAAAGAAACGAGTCGTGCAACATACATGCCAAGGCCAAGAAAACGTAAACGTATGATCAACTCAACCCCACTCAATCGAATCCTTTTAACTCGTTTAGCGATTCGTAATCAGGGAAAGGAGAGGACAAAGCAGATTGAAATCGAACCAAATGTCTTTCTCCGATGATCACCTGCATGAAGCCGAGGTGGGTGTGTGGCCACCACCAGGGTCGTGACGACTACCATCTTCAACAAGAGAAGGAAGCGACTCATCCTGCGAGTCTTCTCCTTCTTCACTTCAAACTGCGAGTCTTCTCTTGCTTCCTTCGCCACTCTTAAATGCAAACGAGCCGGTCTCATCAGACATCGCCATCTTCATCGACGCACCATCAGCAAGATCGTCAGCAGCCCATGACCTGAATTTCAACGCTCCACGCGCATTTTGATCCGTTCAAAGGCTCCGCTGACTTGGAGACATCATCGCCTCAATTGACTCATCGTTTGCAAGGTTGTCAAACGGCCAATGATGTGAGTTTCAACGGCTTCACACACATTCGGATCCGTTCAAAGCCTTCACCGAGTGCGATCTCCTCCATTTGTTAAATCAAGCAACATCGTCAGTGGGAACTGACCAGATCCCACGTTGTTGTTCTTTATCGTTTTCTGACTTCTTACACAGCTAATTCACATTCAAATATCAAGACTTTGATCGTGTTTTCTTCTCTCATCATACGGACATTCAATTAGCGGGCCTGGGATTTCGCAGCCCTATTGAGTGCTGAACAGAATGGAGTCGTTTTGACAACTTCCTGACCCAGTTCCGTTCAGTTGTAGACCCTAGCCCAATGTAGTAAGAAGCCCTCGAATGGGTTTGAAGAAATTATGGGCCGCCCAAGATGGGTTATGCGCCCATGACCAGTCAAATTGGGCCAAGCCCAGCACGGGCCCATAAGTGGATATTATATGAGAAATGTTTCAGAAGAGAAGGGACATCAGTTATTTGCTTCTTCCTCTCAAAGAACAGTGGTTCTCTCTTGCCTCTCTCCATAGATGATTCTCGGAAATCTCAGGCCGCAAAGAGGGCATTTGATCTGTGACTATATCAAGGTATGTCCGTCTATGTGATGCGCCTTTTAATCGGTGATACAATAGATCCTAACATGTTATCCGCCACGTTCGTAATTGAAATACGTTTACGGTTTTCGAAAATTTATGTAATCCAAAAAACTCAAGAGAGTCAAAATGAATTATAATTCGTTCACTGGTGCTAATTTCTCATTAGATAACAACCCAAAAAAAAAATTAATTCCATTAATTTTTCTTCTTGTGCATGAGATAGTTTAGGCTCTATTGCGAGAGTTTTGGGGGAAACGTAATGCCGTTTTCCTTTTTCTTGACTGAAGATGTATTTGCTGAAAGTAAATGCAGTTTGGATGATTGACTTTTGGTGTATATTTTGTAAAGCAACTTTGAAGTGAAAGAAGAAGAAAAAAGTGAGGGAAGGAAAGTAGGAGAGCATCGGCAAAGAGGGCGGGGATACTGGGTGAAATTTGGCCATAACCAAACGGCGAGTTTCAACGGACTACTTTCACAACAACGCATTTCTATTAGTTAAGAGTGGTGATTGATTTCAGAACGAGTCTATTCTCATTCTAGAGTCTGAGATTGAATCGGATAGGTTCAGTCCCCAATTTGTGGAACAGGGAATTGGCCCACTTGGTTTTGGAATCATATAGGACTAGATCGATTGTCTAGAACGGTTTCCGAGTGGTCCAAAAACCACCAAATATTCAATTTTCTTTTTTCTTTCCTCTTTCTATTCCCTGCAACTGTGACTTGATTCTCCATAAAAATATGTACGTTACTTTTGTCTGGGTGCTCCACGAACACATCTCCGCAATTAGAAGTTCCTTTTCATTTGAACGAGGTACTGAGCACCACGTGCTTCAGCTGACTTGAAGACAAATCTCATTACACAAGCCATTCTCGTCCAACAAAGGATCCATTGCCTTGGAATTCTTGGGAATTGTCCTTTTTATCGGCTTCCTTGATTGGTCGGAAAGGAAGTAAAGTGGGGAGAAAGACACCGATGTGTGGATTCGCCCTCTGATAGATGGGATATTTACTTTCTGATTACTGTTCATAGAAAGAAGTGGCTTGGCTAATTCAGAGGCCATTAGGGTTTTGAAGCTTCTACCCCAAATCATCTTTAATCTTCAAGAGAAATAAAGGGGGAAAGAAAATGAAATTATATCAGCCCGGATTTGGTTGCTTCAGCAGGTTTAATTTCATACCTAGAACTTGAAATCCGATCAATTATTTTCAATTTCAAATTCTTAGAATTGAGAAACACTGGGACCGACCTATTAGGTCCAGTGCTCGAGTTGGAATCGGACTAGTGCTCAACCCTACTAGTCTACACTTGGTTTATTGACCCTTGGGACACCGGATCTTGCATAGTCGGTCCTCGTCACACTAGATCTCGACCTTGGATTGTCGACCCTTGATGATAGGATTTCGCGTTAATCAAACCTTGTCATACCGGGATCTCAACCTCAGTCGGTCGACCCTTGGCGACCAAATCTCACGCTACCCTCAACAACTTTGGCAATCGAGTCGCTTGGGCAATCATAGCAATGTCACTGATGAGACTAAGGTCATAAGCGATTGCTTGAATTTGAAGTATTCATGAGGCATTCGAGGGTAAAAGCGAGAGTTTGGTTAATTTTCGACATGCAACTGAAAAAAATCACTAATGTTTGGAGTGGGCTTTGAGTGATTCAAAATGCTAAATTTCATTTGAAGTGATCCAAAATCTATTTACCAAGTGCCCCAACTTTCACCGACGAGGCATTGAGTTCAATGGACCTTAAAAGACTCAAAATCCCATGCCAAAGCCGCGTCAAACGCAACCTTAATCTATCGCGCATATTTTTTGGACTCCACATGAGTCTCTCGATATATCCAGCTCTTCTCATGATCATCTCCCGAGGCTTGGATGGATAAGGATCCACGAGCCTCCATTCAATTGCAATACTCCCCTCGAATGTGGCTCTCAAAGTCTATAATCATGACCGACACACCGTCCATCTTTAAAATAAAAAAAAAGCGACCAAGAAGTTCATCCGCCCCTTCCTCAGTTCGCCAATAAATTTGAATTCAAACGATTATTTGCACACTTGACGATATGAAAATATATCAAACGATATTATGGATCGTAAATGGAAGTTTCAATCAGTGTCCAACTTCATATGAATAAGCGAATCGATTCTATGGGTTAATCTTAATATGTTTAGAGTCTGCGAGACTTTGTAGAATCATTAGTGTTCTAAAAAGTTAAATTTTCAAATCAAGGTGTGATTTTACGTTTGAATATTTTGAAAGAATGGTCGAGACAACCCAAGTGCTGGTGATATTGTTCATGGGTTTTGGTGGCGACGCACGCAGGCCCATCCAAAAAAGATCCTCCCTCCACCCATTCCCGCTCGAGAATGGAACCCCACCAAAAGTCGGCGTGGGGCGGGGGGCGATCGAGATCAAGTGGCTCGGAGTGCGCCACGTCATCCCTCGGCCCCACCAACCACCGCTTATCTTCTTTCCCACTACCTCTTGCCTTCCCGAGAGCGAGGTGGCCGAGGCAGGAGAGCCGTTGGATCGAATAGTAAATAGAATTTTACCTAGCGTAAAATTGTCAGGCTCGTGTACGGTACGATGCTTTATGTAAAAATCACGGTAAAAATTCCTGTATAGCTACGTCACTTTACGGTAGAAAAAGACCGTATTTTTTTTTGTTTGTTCGTTCAATACGATGCGTCATATTCCTTTGTTCGTCGGACAAATCAATTCATTATCATACTCAACATGTCTTTCAATATACGACTGTAATTTTTTAGTCAAAATATTGTATCCCAAGAGTTTCGGACCGTTGTCATGAGCTTGCGCTTATGCAAGACAACCGCCACGGGCTCGCCCAACGGAACATGCTTATATATTTGAGATCATGACATGTATATTTTTTGAAATTTGGCTCAATATGCAACGTGATTTTTGAATTTTAAATTTACCTAATATGATCTAATATTGTCACTAAAGTTAATATGATCCATGGACTTATTGAACATGTTCAATTTAATAGAAGAATGACAATAAACATTTGCAAACAATTTATGGACTAAATTGAACATGCACAATCAAAATTTCATGGGCGGCATTATAATTCAGAAATCGTGTTCAACAAATCTACAATCTCGAATTCCAAATTATACATTGGGTCAAAATTTGAAATCTATTTGTGCCGTTCGTTCGATAAATTTATAACCAACTTTGGACTTTCTGAAATCATGGAGAGACCGATCTTGATTATAATTCATTGTGACCGCGTGTATTTTATTTGAAATTCTTTTATGTAAGACGTGAGGTGTGTGTACATATATAAAATAAGGAATGAGATGTGTTTTTATTTAATTAAATCCAACGGCTGCCGTTTTTCAGGAGAAACAGTTATCCGAGGATTGATTCGACAAACGGTTTGTCTTCTTCAGCTTCAGTTCAACTGTCGTTCTCACTCCGCTAAACCCCCCACCGAGCTCAGACTCAAGAGATCGGCAACTCGAGATACCCCGAGAGAGTACATTCGCTCTATGCGACTCCTTCATCCTCTCAGCGTCACCTCCTCGAGGAGCTCCACTCTTGCTCCAGCCCCTAAAGCATGGCCTCCGCCACAGCCGTCTCTCCCTTCTCCCTCTCCACCAACCCCATTCTACACCGGCCAAACCGCTACTCCTTTCGCAGAACGCCCAGGCAAGATCTCTCTCTCTCTCTCTCTCTCTCTCTCAGAGTACGAATTATGTGACCCATTCGTTGTTGTTGCAGGTCCATCAAGCTTCTCTGTCGCATGGCTGCTGAAAGTTCCGATGGGTCTCCCTCGGCCGGCGAACTCCGAGTGGCGTTCGCGGCTGGCGGCACCGGTGGCCACATACTTCCAGCCTTGGCGATTGCGGACGAGCTCAGAACCATGAAACCTGGGGTCCGAGTCCTCTTCGTCGGCACGCCGAACAGTATGGAGAGCACGGCGGTTGCGGCTGCGGGCTATGACTTCGCCTCCGTTCCCGCCACTCCGCTGTACCGTCGTCCGGTATTCTCTCCCAGAAACGCGTTTCTTCCGTACCGTTTGGTTGAGTCGTTGATTTGTAGTTCTCGAAGATTGGAAGAATTCGATCCTGATATTGTTGTCGGTACCGGCGGATATGTGTCTTTCCCTGTTTGTTTAGCCGCGGTTTTGAAAGGGGTTAAGCTTGTGATTCAAGAACAGAACACGCTTCCCGGTTTGGCTAATTGGATCCTCGCACATTTTGCGGACGTCGTGTTTGTCGCGTTCAATTCGACACTAGATTCCTTTCCGAAGCATAAGTGCGTGGTATGCGGGAACCCAGTGAGGCTGGCCTTGAAGAGGAATGTTTCGAAGGTGGAGGCCAGGTTACATTTCTTCCCAAAAGTGGAGGGCGTGGGTGATTCGGGGGTGAAAGTGGTCTTAGTGCTCGGTGGCTCTTTGGGTGCTTATACTATTAACATCGCCTTGCTGAATTTGTATTATCAGATGCTGATGGAGAACGAGAACTTGTTCATCATATGGCAAACTGGGGTGGAGTCCTTCAATGAGATGGAAAGCCTCGTTAGAGATCATCCCCGCTTGTTGATGCGGCCGTAAGTACTGTCAAATTTGATGGTTCATTAATAAGCTCTCTCTCTCTCTCTCTCTCTCTCTCAATCATTATGGAATGGTCCGACTTCAGCCTGTCTAGATTCTTTGTTGGGGGTAAAATTTTCATTGCTGAAGGATTCTCAAATTGCATCAACATGCTGTCATTCCTCCATGGGATAGAGGAATTAATCTGGCAATGTTAGACTAACTATATGCATGATAGAAATATAAAAATGTGATGGAATAGGACAATCAAGAAAGAGTCATCATTGAAGGTTTGCTATCATAAAGAGTTTCGAGGAACAGTACCTACTTATGCTGCAGTCAGCAACAGAGAATGCCACTTTTATATGTTATGAACAAAAATTACCACCTATGCTCATATACTATATCATTGAGAAGAGAGGTTTCAAGACTTTTGGACAAGGGTGAGCCCAAGCCTGTCCTGCCAATGATAAGCAGCTGTAGCATTGTCGACAAGTCAATTTTATCCTTAGGGTAGCTATATAAGACAGCAACAACTTCATTTTTCCCAACCAGATGAATGTTATCTTTGTCGTAGGCCCCTCTGAGTCCTGCGGATGTTCTCATCAGCTGGTCTGAGGGATATAGTATGTCTACTGTAGTGTATGTATTTTGTGTCATGGTGCCTGGTTTTTCTCGATGATACTTCTTTTATCTGTCGATCTGACTTATTTTTTAAACTTAAGGTTCTTGCGCTGCATGGATATGGCATATGCAGCTTCCGACCTGATAATCTCGAGAGCTGGTGCAATGACTTGTTCTGAAATTTTGGCAACTGGAAAACCTTCCATTCTGGTAGTACCCGAATTCTCTTGTTACCAGTTTCTCCATCACTGTGTGATCACTGCATATTGTTGAATGACTCCACAAAATAGAGTTTTCGGCTTCGCGAGTCCTCTTTGATAGGAAAACTTTAACAGGTGCTAATATTGAGAGAAAGTTGCTCGACATAAATCATCTCTTGAAAAAATCTCTTATCTAAATTACCAAAGAAGTACTCAACAAGATATTGGAGAGCAATCATCATATCTGGAAAGTGCTACAAATGTCATTGGTGCTAGTGAGTTCCATGGTTTTCATCCTCAGTAATCTCATGGTAACCAAAATGTCGTGGTGGGCCTCAAGTGATCTGGGTTCAGAACTAGTGCTGAGTAATTATTCATTCATCAATGGGTAATTTCTTCTCTGATAGATGTAATTTGTGCTTTGGCAATAAATGTAAATATTCGTGTTCTTTTGTCTCCCATCAGATACATCTTGTTCTTCTTCTTCAAATTTTTTGGGGGTTCGAACAAAAGTATGAGGACTGAGTGTTGAATTGTTCTATAGTAGTAGTTTTCCTCAAATGTGATTGTCTAGCCATCAAGTACTTCATGCATGAAAATAACTAAATGTAGTAGAATAAGCAATCTTGCTTGATGTCACATATTGTGTGAACGATACAGCTCCTAGTTAGATAGCAGTCCTCTCACACAAAGAATGATGCTTCTGTATCTCTAAGCTGAAGTAACAGTGATCTCTCATTGGCTTTGTAGATCCCGTCACCCAACATTGCCGAGGGACATCAATTCAAAAACGCTACTTTAATGTCAGATTTAGCAGGAACCAGGATTATAACTGAAGATGAACTTGATTCAACCACCCTCAAAGTGGCAATTGAAGAGATGTTGGGTAAGACATGACCAGACTGAGATGATTTTCGTGGACCTAAAATTGGCGGATGGACTATGACAAATTTTGTTCGGCCTCTCTTCAGGAGACGAAAGTCAGTTGGCTGTGATGTCAGAGAGGGCTCTGAAAGCGGCAAAGCCTGAGGCTTCGGCCGAGATTTCGGAGCGCATTCTCTCTTTGGTGAACTCATCCCCAAGAACATGACATGAGCTTGAGCAGATTTAGCAAAGGAAAAAGAGTCGAACGTGCGCTAAATTCGTGGCAACTCCGGCTGTCATACTCATTAATGGCCTAGTGCTTCAATGGTAACATTCGGTGACACAAATTTGTTAGCATGGCCCGACAGCAGCACTTAGAGGGGAGCTTGTTCCATTGTTTTAGTTTCAAGTTTACTGTCCTGGCCAGCCTAACATTCAGCAACAGCCAAATTGCCTGATGATTGATCATGGAGAATGAAAGCAGAAGTCTCTCCTCTCTTGGGGGTAGGAGGACCGCGGTCCGTGTCCTGTATCGATGAAACTAATTTGGATAAAACAGGTATTACTGCCCAATGAATGTAGCAAACGCCAGTGTAAGAGGGACGAGTTGAACAACTTTCTCTCCTTTCTCCCCTCTCTGCCTCCGAATCCCAGGAAAGAAGTGACTAAAGGGGTGTTTAGCAACTTTTCTGTTCTCGACAATAATTTCTTTTCAAAAATAAATTTTTTATTTTTATTTCCTGAATAAGTTTCTTTGCCCAAAAAACCCGTTTAGATAATCCTAAAATTAAAAAATAAAAATAAAAGTGCTTTTTATACAAAATTAGTTTTCTTTTGTATTTGCATTTTTTTTCCTTTCTTTTCCTTATTTCATTTTTTTTCCCTTCTCTGATTGGTTATCGATCGTCAGTGACCTCCCGTGACACCAAGGCTGGGTGATGTTCCCCCTTATCCAGCCATGGTGAGGCTCCATCTCATGGCAACTGGGCGAGGCTTGACCTTGCCAACCCCACCTAGCTGAAGCGAGGCTCATTGAAGGCTCGAACCTTGGTCATGGCTAGTCGTTGGTCAATCAATCCCCAGTTTTCGTCGAGGTTAGTTAGAGAAAGATGAAGAAAAAGGTAGGAGGAAAAAAAAAGAAAAAAAAGGAAAACATATGAAATTCGTGTGAGTATGATTACTCGTGAATTTCTAGATTAGTATATCAGCGAAATTCGCATAAGGTTGGCAAATGAAATGAGTCCTTCCATGGTCAGATATATTCTCTTTCGCGAAAATCTCAATTCATCGCGACTCTCATGAGAGACCGCTCACCGTAAAACCCTAGAGAGAGAGAGAGAGAGAGAGAGAGAGAGAGAGAGAGAGAGAGCCATGAACAGAGTACTGAGAAATGCTGCTTCCATCTACGCACGAGGCCTTCTTCGCCATCCTCCGACCTCTAAGCCCGCCCTGAGACCCACGCCCTCGTCGATCCCTGACCGGGCTTGGCCCCTGCCCAGGTTCTACTCGTCGTCCGGGAACGACTCGTCCGGCGAAACCCCCAAAGCCGCCGCTTCGGAGACGGGTTCGGCCCCGCCGGAGGCGAAGGATGTCGCGGTCGATGCCGCGTCTCAGAAGAAAGAGGTCTCCCTCGACGTCCAGGATGTCAGCAATAAAGGTAAAATGTCGTGGAAGGCGTAGCTTCGTCTTTACGCGTGCCGTTCCCAGTTCGAAATGTGTGCTGGCTATTTGTGAATATTTTGATGCTCCGGAATGTTCAAAATTGTCTGATCCCGTAGCGTCGCCGCTCTGGCCTTTTGAATGAGTTCCGCAAGGTTTAGTCTCATTGAGGTTGCAGTCTCGGGGGCGGTTGTTTATTTGTGATTCCTCGTTTCATTCTTTTGTTTCTGTTCAGAGCTAAAGATGAGGATAGAGAAGTACTTCAAGGGAGATGAAGAGGCCCTGCCTTCCATCATGGAAGCAATCCTGCAGAGGAAGTTGGCGGGAAAGCACGAGGAGACGGATGACGAGGTGATGGACGATCTCCAGATGCAGCCTATCGATGATGTTAAGGACGCCGAGTTTGAATCCGATTTTGAAGATCTGTACCAGACAGATGAGGAAATTGAAAACTTGTACAATGCGAGAGAGATTGTGCAGAAGAAAATGTCGCAAGATGAGTACTTCAATATGGACGACAAGAAGTGGGACGAGATGATTGAGGAGGCGGTCAGGCATGGTTACTTGATGGACACCAAGGAGTGTGAGCAGGTTTTGGAGGACATGATCTCTTGGGATAAGCTTCTTCCAGGTATGTTTCTGTTCTTCGGTTCTGAAATGCTTGATATTGTGTGAATCCTGTAACTGAATGGATCTCTGGAGTTAAGAGTTCAGCAAATGCAAGCCAAAGTGAAGAGTACAATGTATTATGCATGATATATTTTTTTTTTTGGTACTTTTGGCTTGAGTTAATTGCATAATCTCGTTTTTGTTTGAAAATGAGATGGGCCTTTTAGTTGTTCCTGAGATTCCCTTCATGGATGGCACTCGTCAGTGTTACACTAAGGTCATGGAATTATGATCGTTGTGTTACACTAAGGTCATGGAATTATGATCGTTGGAGCCTTATTTATGTCCTTCTTGCCTCCATAGTTCATTGCAAGTAGGCTACGTGATTCTCCTTCTGATCATCTATTGCACTTCTGATACATTTTAAGTTGCAGTTGTCTTGCTCGATTTCTCTCTCAATGAAATGCTTTTGCAGATGAGATGAAGAAAGAAGTAGAAGAAAAGTTCAATGAGTTGGGAGATACGTGTGAGAGAGGTGAGCTTCAACCTGAAGAAGCCTTTGAACAATATAAGAAGTTTGAAGATGAGATGGTGATGAAATACGCAAAGATGATGGAAAAGGAAGTCCCGCAGTTTGATGAGACTGCTGTACCTGATAAGAAAAAAGACTTAGATGACCCACCGGGCGAGGGACCGATACTTCGTTGGCAAACCCGTGTAGTGTTTGCTCCTGGTGGTGATGCATGGCATCCAAAGAATAGGAAGGTAAAATTGGCCGTGACTGTTAAAGAGCTCGAGCTTTCAAAGTATCAATTTCGGCGGCTGAGAGAACTTGCTGGAAAGAGGTATAATCCAGGGAAAGACGAGCTCACGATCACCAGTGAAAGGTAACTTTAAGTAAGAAAAGATACGTTTAATTCTTTTTCCTGATTGTGTGGTGATTGTACATGGCCGTGGCCATTAACTATCAAGAAATGGTGCTTTACGACTGTTCTCTTAGTCGGATTTTGGTGATGGATCTATGTTTCTACATCTTGCTTCTTTGTTGAGGACTATTAGCTAGAAAATTGTCTTGTCTTCTGTGGAGTTACGGCATAATCATGTTCACACGGACATGTTGTTGTTTAACTAATTTGAATGCATAAATTCGTGTGGGGTTGCACCTTTGTTGGGATTTGGGCAAGTTGTACTGCATGATCCTTTGCTGGTCTAACTGTTCTTTCCTCGCCATCGCAGGTTTGAGCATAGAGAAGAAAATAGAAAGGATTGCCTTCGGACTTTGTTATCCCTCATTGAGGAGGCCGGTAAAGCTAACAAGCTGGTGGATGATGCCCGAGCTTCATATGTCAAGGACAGACTAAGAGCAAACCCCACCTTCATGGAAAGGCTACGCGCCAAGACAGAAAAGATGAGGGCTTCAAGTACTGTACCAGTGTGATATTTTGATCCACATTGGCAATTTGAACCTACTTTAGATGGCCTTTGGTCAATAAAATTCATTAAAAAGAACCGTTCTTCTAATTCTTTTGCAGTTTAGCGATAATTATGTTAATAATCTGGCTTAATGTCTCTGAAGTTGCTGGAGAAGCCACTCAGATGTTTTGACTGCTAGGTGTTTTCTCTCTGACAAGTTGATTGCAGCTTCCAGATGCAAGCTTCAATTCAATTCTCCTTCTGGCAGATTCTGGGTGTATTTCTGCTGGCTGTTTGGAGGCAGTTTAACAGCTATAGGCATTCTAAATCGGATTATAAAAAGCCTCTTTTCATTGTGGACAATTCATACGTGGAATGATCACATTGCTCAGGAAGGTTCTGTTCCCTTTATTACTTCTACGGTTAGTTGTTCGCAATGCTCTTTGTAAAATTGCCAGTGAATTTGGATACTCAGTTTTGCCCGCTGTTGTCTGAATTATGCCGAACAGCATATGAAAGGATTGGATTGACTAAATGAGACCATAGAAGAGGCTGATCCAAGTTGCTCCTACTTTCTTAATCTCTGTTCTCATGTGAACTGTCGATCCATTTATAGTACTCTACGTTTCATCTTATTTGACTTTTACTTAACTGTAAGAATTTTTCTGACACCCTTTACACATATATTTACACGCTTAGTTACTTTACAACAAAAGGAAATTAATTCTTCCTCTTGGGTACGAAGCTTCTGGCATCATCGGATTTTTGTCTTTGCAGTCGTATGAGTGAATCTATCTGGTTTTCTTTTCTTTGACTGGCCCTCTGGGAATCTTGTTGAGAAATTGCGCATCAAACCTTCTGTAAAACCTCCTCATCTCCCTCATCATCCTGCCAACCAGCAGGTCAACTTCTTCCTCGTACCGGTCGTACAGGAATGGCACCGTCTCCATGCAGAAAAGCCCTGATATCGACATTAACCAAACCACATCGGCAACCATTAGCACAAGGTCGCGAATTTCACCAGCAGATGAGAATAATGTTACCCAGATAGAGGAGGTTCAAGAAGCTGAAGCAGCTTCCAATCACTGACAACACGTAGAGAATGATAATTGCCTGAGGGAAATAATGAATCCGTTTCAATGCTCCTAATTGACGTTGGAAAAGGACATTTAGGAAGAGCAAAGGATTGGTCGAGCTTGTACCAATATGAATTGACCGAAGTCTCTCCCGCTTGAAATGTGGATCAGCTTCGACAAGAGCTGATTGAGTCTTCGATGGAAGATTAAAGCGACGTGTTCGAAGGTAAATACAACCTCTGGGATCCGGGGAGCTTCCCTGAAAAGATTAATTAATCAATTTAAGAAATGATAAGTTATATCGGGTTTTGTGGGACGATTTTGAGATGGGCATGGCATTGCAAAAGAGGATAAGAGAAGCACCAATTCAGGATTTCTGCGGTCTTTTGCCATATGAACATCACTAGCATTGCTGTGATGGAGATATGACATAGGAGGGTAACGAAATTGTACTCCACGACCTCGAACAGAAACCATATCAACGTCGTCCCGGCCAAAAGCGCTGCTGAGATGTTTCTGTTCCTCCACAGTAATATATCTGCCACTGCACAGTCAAAGGTCGGCGAAAATCACGGAGGATCCAAGACCTTAATGAAGACCAACCGAAGCAAAGACCTCGGAAGGAGCTACTTATTGCAGATAGGCTGATGAGAAACGCCCAGCCAACCTCTGATAATTCACTCATGACTCACAGGCAGATTTAAGTGCTTTTCTATGTGATCCGCTGATAGAGATGAAGGTGTGGCTGTGGAATGATAACATTTAAGTATGATAAACCTTGTCCTGAAATAACGTAGGTTTATACGGCAAATTTCTGTGACAACCGAAAGAAACCTCAAATCGTTCTTTGATCAGTAGCTATTCCTAAGTATGTGCAAGAGTGCATGCTCGGCTAGGACTCCTTTCTTTCAGTAGATGTCAAAACAACTCGATTATCAATGCAAATGCACCATATTAAATCCTCAATATGCACAACAGAGTATAGAGGTACTTATGTATACAGTTGCTCGCTACCTTGCCCTCCACCAAATACTTCATGCATCGACCTTCTATGACTGAACAGTTTCCACGGCAGCGCTGTGTCATCGTCGGAATCATATGCATAGGTCGTCATGTTTCTCGAGGACTTGGGACGAGTTTTATTTTGTCTAGGTATTCGATGCTATGTCACAATTCAGCTATCTTATATATGAAGCGCAAGAATTCTAAGCTTGGTAGGAAAGTAAACCTGGTAGAAAAGAGGCAAAAGCAAGGAATGCCTTTAGAGCCTGGCCTTTGAACTTAGCTTTGCATGTCCGCTACCCTGAAAATTATTCTGTCTTGTTATATGCCTTCTTATTTTGAAAAACACCCATCTCTTTTGTGCCGGTGTTGTCTGAGAAATTCAGAAGGAGAAAATTGGTTCATAAGGACGCAACAAAAGGCTCAAGCATAGTTCTGACACCGAAGCTTGACCAGAGGGCAAAGGCAAAAAGCTATTCGAGGTGCTAACTTGACGGACAAGTAGCATGTTGAGAAGTTACTGAAGTGCTCTCAAGTTTCGCGTGACGGTATTTTGGCATTAACGGGACTGGAAATGCAGAGTTGATGAGTACGAGAATACCGGTATATGTACTCCACAAGTTATGTTGGTATCAATCTAAATGTCATATTTTCAGCAAGAGGCGCCGAATCCTCTATTTTGCTTCGCTTTTATAACGTTGGATGTCATTTTTCAGTCTAAAAAACTTATGAACTTGGGAATGAGGTAGCAAAAGGGATTCAAAAGGATGAGTTGCTCTACATTAGGGTAGTGATATCTGCTTGATCTTCCAAAAGAGACACTCATAAAAGGAGAGAGACTATCAGATCTTGAAAAGAAAAGGTGCAAAGTGTAGTTTTTTTTTTTTCCAAAAGTTTGAATGTGGTTGTCTTAACCTAAAATCCTCCGGGCGAGGTGTTCTTTGTACTCATAAAGTGTGATTTCTTGTTCTAAAGTCATCAAGGAATCCAAAAGATCGCTCCATGGGCAAAAAAACAGTTTCCCTTTTTATATTTATGTCTTTTCTTAATAAAAAAACAGTTTCCCTTTCTATATTTATGTCTTTTCTTAATATTTTGTCGTTGAAAGTATCTCGTCAAGATTTGTTTGATACATTCACATCCGACATTGCCATCACTGTTTAGAAAAGAACTTTTGAATTCATATCTCCTTTTTCCATCTATTTGATTATGATTTCCTATTTGATTTTGCACCTATCAAGATGATTCACATTTTTCGAATACATTTACAAGCCTCGCACAAATAATTTCGTTGTGTGCATATTGTTTTCTCCATTACATTGCACTTGCATTTAATCAATAATTTGATTTAGGAAAATATGTGGGAGGATAGAAGGGTGCTTGTGTGATAGTTTTTCAAGGGTGAAAAAATAAAAATCGCATCAGCAATTGCTGTCCAGGACACCCCAGGGTGAGTTACCAGGTTGAGCCTTGAGGAAAAAGTGTCTGCAACTGCAATAGTCAAAATTGGAGTGCTTGACATCATTGTTGGTGGGCTCCCCGAATCATAATCCGCTCCACCTTTTGAATTGCATGCTTGCTCGTTCAATAGCGCTCAATCACTCCCTTAATGATTGCCTTCTTGAGACAGTGGCCTCACAATGATTAAACCCCCATCAGCAAATTCAACAGGAGCCACCATCGACTTCTCTGTAGAATATCAACATTCTCCACAAAATTCACCAATTGGACTGTAATGAACAAATGGTGTTTAAGCATGCTCAATGCCGAGTAAATCAGTTTCCAGTTATACATGACACAATAATATAAGTTCAAGCCTGGTTGTACCTTAAATGTCAGATCTAAACGAAGCAACGTGGTTGGGTGATTCAGAGAATGTTTTAAGTACTTTCTGCAAAAAAAGAAATTTTGGTATTGCTTCCAACAGAAAGCTACACAGTCCCAATATTTTGTTTGAATCAGTGTGGTTATTGCAAAAACTGCCTGACCGGAGGAAGACAATGGACTTTATCCTCTGATCATTTTACAAGCAAGCAATTCTGTGCCAGGCCTTCACAATATAATACATTATAAATGAAAAGCTAATCGATCATCATATAGAATGACCTCATAAATGTATGTATGGGTGAGCCAGTGATGGGCAACTTGCATGATTGCCCAAATTTACTCATATCAGCATCACCGAAAGCACAGGAATGGCTTAAAAGCTGCCTTCACGCTTCCATGCTTGGCTATCATTACCAAGATAAGTCAGCCGCTTCACATTGAGGGGGACATTTTTCTTACTCTTTGTAATAGTTCCTCAGGAGTTACTGGGAAAAAAAACAGAAAAAAAGAAAGGGTTTGCTCTCTCATTTATGGCTAAAGCCAGATGGAGAAATGGCACCTCCTCAATTGACTTAGGATGTATCTTTGTTCGTTAATAGCGTGATCTGCAATTCAGGAAATTATGCTTCACTGTTACAAGTAGCTCTTTGCCATGTCCAAGTACATTTTGAAAGACTGAAGTTGGAAGGGAACGACAGGTAACCTTAAGGGAACCCCGTTTATCTCCAAGTAGACGGCTTACCGGAAAATGACGAATTCATCCAAGATAGAATTAGATCAGACCTTGCGACCGACAAATCGTTCTGAAATTTTGGCACTCTTCTTGTCCATGCTAAGCTTTTAATGTCTTTTCAAGACGATATACATGGATTTTCTGCTCTCCAGAAAGTGGGAAAAAGCCAAAACGCTTCATGTATATCCCTCAACAACTAGTTAGCGTATTCCGTTGTGCTTATATGCTATCAAGATTATAATCTTTTGTAGGAATCCACAAAACCAACTAATTAAATTAGTTTGCATAAGCAAGAATGAATCAATTTATTTTAGCCAACGGTGGGTAACCGTATTGGTTGAGAGCTTTTTCCTCATCGCCGAGTCATAATGTTAGGGTCATATGCTAATCTCCCCCAAGATATAGGAGCCCAACTCTTTGATGCTGTCCGGCCACGGAGGGGCCCGTGGTGGATTACTCGATTATAAATAAAAAATTATTTATAGAATTTCAAGAAGGCAATGGTCCAGGAATTGGTATGCAACAACACCAATACATATACTCCAGCCTACTCCCTTATCCATTAGAGTCAAATGACTTCCATGGACACAACTTACATTGCCACATATAGCTATGATTGGAACATATATATCTGTTCATGCACAAATGAGAAAGTAGAATTTGCAATTCACCAAAGATTACTAGTCAAACCATTCTTTCCTGTGCCACTACCACTTGGGAGTGGAACAATCAATTAATTTCCCTCCTTTTCCCCGAACTGAATCTACCAAAAGCAATGGCCAACCAAAGGATGTCTCTTTCTTTATCTTTTCTCAACTAATAAAGCAGATCAACCCATGTGAAAATTTTTAGCCATCCTTCCCATCCTAGTTGGGGTAAAACTTTTTACCAGTATTTTCTCTATAAAAAGAGGGTGTACTTCAAGCCAACACCTCACACACTGAACCAACCATCTCTCTCTCTCTCTCTCTCGCTGAAGCACACACCAAATGAAGGTACCATCCATTGTGCTCTGCTCTTTGCTATTGCTGCTTCTAGCTGAAGCGCAGATCACTATGGCAGTAACGTGCAAACCCACAGAACTTAGCTCATGTGCCAATTCGATTGTCTCATCAACTCCACCATCCAGACTCTGCTGCACCAAAATCAAGGAGCAGAAACCCTGTCTTTGCCAGTACCTCAAGAATCCCAGCCTGAAGAAGTTTGTGAACTCTCCTAATGCCAGGAAGGTTGCTAGTACTTGTGGAACTCCATTTCCCAAATGCTAAGACAGTTCAATCACGGAGCATGTTTTCTTTAAAAGCATATTATATTAACTGGACCTTATTATGCAGTGGAAATCTGAGTTGAGACTAGGCGGTAATGTACTTATTTTCCTAATGTGGTTTTCAATATATATCAGTCTGTGTGGAGGCCTTGCTTGTGATACAAATAAATTGGTCATCACCAAATGTACTCATCTTCAGTTTTTAGTGCTTCTTCCATGTATTTCTTGCCCAACTGCTACCAACAATAGCACATGCTGTTCTCATATGAGGTGACCCGACCCCAATTGAGTGCTAGAAAATCCTCTTTCAATATGTCTTATTTCCAGTACAACAACTTCAGTTGCTTGGAAATTAACCAACACTAATCAAGCTTGGCCACGTGGGCATCCTGACACATAATCCTTGCCTCTCGATTGAAAGACAATGCTTTTCTTTTGCACGTCATACTTGTCACTTAATTAAAACTCACATTGCATACTTTCAAGTAATTCCACGATCACACATAATTCCACTCCTAGTAAATAATCGCAGGGAAGCACAATGAATCTGATAAGAATAACCGATTTTCTTTATTCTGCTGATAAGAATTACAAAAAGAATATTCTCAAATGCTGATGCTGCATAATGTTCTAGAGCCACAATTCCATAATAGGGAAAATCAGAACATTGGAGAGTAGCTCCAACTTCTATTTCCATGTACAAGAGAAGAGATGTGAAAGGTGTACTTACAGAATAAATATCATAGTTTACAAATTAAGAAGGTTTGAGATGTGGTTCCACCCCATGATCCACGGCCTTTTATCAGCAGGAACTGCGAAATTAAGCTCAAACATCTCCTTTGACATGTTCCCACTTCCAGAAAACCCTACTAGTTTGGCCACTATCTCAGCACTTTCCTGTATATGCTGGGGATCGTGAGGATCTGTCCAAAGTTTGCTTACAAACTGCAGCTTCCTCTGCTTCCCCTCAAGTGGGACATCCCATTTAATGTATAATGCATCTCTCTCCTCTGCAGTCAAACGTGAGGTCAACCTTTTGGCCAAGAACTCCCTCTCCCGTTTCAACGCTCTAATGCTGAAAATGAGCCGGCTAATATGTTAGAATTTTATAGCTCTCTGTCTAAATTTCACACAATTGATGCATAGCATTTATGTTTCTCTGCGTTCTTGTGTGGCTTGCGGGTGTGTGTGTGTGTGTGTGTGGGGAGAGAGAGAGAGAGAGAGAGAGAGAGAGAGAGAGAGAGAGAGAGAGACCTTGATGATAGTGACACAATGGGCTCATCTCCCACATTTAGAGGACTTTCATTCCCAAGTTCTGCTAAGTGCTGCTGCAGCCATGTCAAACGCCTAAGCTCCACTTCCATGTATATTTGATCAGCTGGGTCCCCTTTGAATAACAGATAAAACTGCGTCCTGTGGATGATGGACACGAAGCACACATCCCATAGCTCAATGATTTGTTGCCTTTGCTCCTTGAAAGTCAAATTCCAGGGGACCTGAGGTGTGTCTGGCTCATTCGTGTTATCGTCTTGGAAATCATGTCCAGCTGCTTCATTTGCCTCTAGTTGTAACACCTACAGGGACAGAAAGTACAAATGAGCGGAACTTCCTATGCAATTAATTAAATAACAGCGATGGGAAGTAAATCAAGAAAAAGTCCCAATGAACCTGGCAAACAAGTAGCTGCTTTTGGTATTGCAATTTGGCCACACGTTCTTTCAGTTGAGTGACATATGCTCTGATGCTTCTCACGTTCTCTTCAGCCGCATTTTGGAACATTTGCTGCATTTTCCTCATATTAACTGAACTTGAACGGCGATAACCTGGGGTTCCTTCCTTTGATGTAACTTCTCCATCTTCATTCTTTCCAGTATTCTCTTTCTCGTATTCGTGTAAGGAATCCTTAGAAACAGTCTCGCAGTTGTTCTCAGGAGCTCTATTCTCAGAATCAGCCTCCACAATTTGTCTAGAAGCTGATAGAGGAGAGCAAGGAGATTTTATGAAATTTGAACGGTTAGCACTGTTGCTGGAAGCCAAAGGAAGCAGCTTTTTCTTCTTTGTGTGATTCTTAGTCTTAGGCGTTGCTTCATTGTTGCCATTCTGAAAGTTGCTTGGAAGAGACATCACCAGTTTATCAATAGACTTCTGGACATTTTCAAGCTGCTCCTCAAGATCTGCAATGTTGCTGCCTTGCGAATGAAGTCTTGTTATCTCATCCTTAAGATTGGCACTGACACTTTTGTGAGTTGCAATAACATTTCCAACTTCAACTTCCTTGGGTGCTGCTGATCTGACAGCGCACATCTCTCTTATTTCTGCTTGTAGCTTTGCAATTGTTTCAGCTGCGTCTTGATTTCCCAGCCTATGACAAGCAACTTCTTTTTGTAGCACTTCCAGAGCTCGATTTGCTTCATCTCTGAGCTGGTCCTGGAGATTCTCAAGTTTGCGAATCTCATGCATGAGTGTGAAGGGAGCAGTTGACGATTGCCTCATAGATAGTCTCAAAAATTTGTTCCGTGGCCTGTCACTGCGGCTCAGTTCCCTGCCTTCTTCCGGTGTTAATGTACCAGCATAAGAAAGGCATTTCTTCACGGAAGGACAAGGCGATTCAAGTATATTTGGGCCCTATAAATTTAGAAGGTGCATAAGCTAATGGATAAAAATAAGGCAGCAGGATGGAAAACTGGAATAATAAGTAGCAGCGATAAGTGCACCAAAAGTTACAAGTGAGTCCTGAAACTTGTAACTAGTGTAATCGATTCCTAAAACTTATCAAGCTGATTCAATCAAGTTCTTCTGTTAGTTTCATTTAATTTGACGAACGAAAAAATGCTAACATGTTTTTTCTGACATCCACGTCAGCATTTTCCATTTGTCAAATTAGACAGAACTAATGGAAGGATTTGATTGAATCAACTTGACAAGTTTTAGGACTCGATTGCTACTTACTTGCACTTTCGTGCAAAGCTGTAGGATTTCTAGTGAATTTATTCCTAGTAAGAGGATACCTCTCCATCCTCTTGGAATTTTTTGCGCAGCTCATCGACCTGTAATTGGGCGAGATCTCTTTGGCGTCTCAATTCCTGAATCTCCAGTTCCATCTACAGAAATTCAGAATAGAACAGTAGGCATTATGAGTTTTTGTTTTCCTTTTTCTTTTTCCTCATGGAACCACGCAATGGATTTATTTTTTTCTCAGTTCACCTGTTGAATTTTCAGATCTTTTTCCTTTGATGGATCAGGGGTTCGGAGCTCAGCTTCTAGTCTTGCAACTTCCTTTTGTAGATGTTTCACCAACTGCTTATCTGAAACCACCTATGAAAGAAGGAAGACGACTAAAGTTAAAATCAGTGCAAGAGCTCTTAAACTTAAATCAGGATACAAAGATATTTTAATAATCATTACCATGTTTACTTGAGCATTGTTTGTCACTTCCTTCGCTCTAGTGGCAAAGTAGAGAGTATTGCGTGATTGTTCAACATGGCCAAGCGCAGGGCTCAAGGTACATATAATTGCAGTTCGTGCATTTCCACCAAGAGAGTGCTGCAGTATCCGTGTCAGCTTTGAATCTCGGTAGGGTATATGGCCACTTCTTTTTCCAACACTGCGGATGAGAAACCAAACGTAAGGTTCAGAAATAGGGTAACTGATAATTTTTTCACGGCATAATGTTCATTGAAATCCTAACAGGTAAAAAAAAATGCTATTTTGTCAGTGCTAACAACAGACTTGGAGTTGGCCAAAAATAAACCTATTTTGTTGGTGCTAACAACAGACTTGGAGTTGGCCAAAAATAAACCGACATAATTGAAGTCTAATGTCAAATGACAACCTGAAACTGCATATTAAAGCACCAGTAATATATCGAAACCTGTTTTGCCGTTAAGATGCACTTAACCGTATCAATAGGTAAAGGTAAAAGGAAAAGAATTTGCTGACTGTATGAAGTCTGACCTGAGCTTTCTAATTACTGTAGTCAAAGTCATCAAACTAAGGTTAATGTGGCAGCCTTCCCTGAGTCTAGCACCATCAGCATGTGTCTGTGAGGCTCTTTCACTTCCAGCTAGATCGACAAAGTTCTGCGGGTCATTCATCCAGCATTTGTTACCATTAACTACTTATTTTGGAGAAAAAGAGCATATAGAAAAATCACAATGACCTACCAGGCTTGCGACGAAAGATCTAACGCAATCTGAGTTTTCACGCAGAGTGCTTTCTATTGTCTGCACTCTCAAAAATAAAATAAAATCATATTTCACATTTTAGATACCACAATATACTCCTGAAATTGCATCTTTGAAAAGTTGTAGCAGGTTACCGACCAGCCGTATGATCTGGTGTGACCGTGAACTGTTATCATTCAAGGCTGTCTCACCAACTTGTCTTTGAGCTACAAAAGAGATGGATTGGTTAATTATATTGGTGACATATAATTCCAAGCATAAGTTAAAAAAGAAAGCTAAGGAGAATCAAGTCAAAGCCTCATTGAGCTACCTTCACAAATGCTTATCAAATGCCTTAAGTGCTGATCGTTATTTGCTTTCTCCTCAACCAACTTCTCTACAACAGTTCCTTTCTGCAAGATGCATAATGATACTGGTAAAGAGAAAAAAGAAATAACAGAGAAAAAGAAAGATATCACATTATGAGCCAGAGTATTAAAAATAGTGACGTTATAATACCTCCGGATCATCTAAGAGCTTAAGATTGCGTCCTGATTCTGCATTTAACAAATCCCTGACATTTTCATTGTATATTTCCAAGCCAGAGATCTTTATGGTAAAATCTCTCTCTGGCGACTGCGATCAAGCAGAAGAACATCTCAGTAAGCATAACAAAACACAGTGGACAAATAGCACCTCTACACAAAGGCAGAATGTGAAGATATCTTGGTTTTAGCATGACAAATAAGATACGGCAAGAAATACAAAACGTAAGAAGCTAGTGAAGCTTACATTCACTATATGCTGGTAAATATCATTCACAGCCTTCTCTGTTATGCCTCGCATCGTATAGGTCTTACCACTGCTAGTTTGTCCATATGCAAAAATGGTTGCTGCAGTAGACCCATTTGTCATTTCTCAATGAATATACGCAATTTATAGCTGAACTTGGGAATGCTCAGGTGCAGCTTGAAACATTACCATTTATACCCATCAAAGCCGATAAAGCCACATTCTTCACCCCTTCCTCATAGACAGATTCGGTCAAGCTTGAAGGACCAAAAACTCTATCTGGAGAAATAAGTACATTATCACTCAACATCTTTCACCAAAACTTCAGCTTAAAAGAGATCGCAAGATTAGAGAATAAAAGTAATATGAGTATTATCTATAGTACCAAATGTGAACGAAGCAGGTTGAGCTACTCGTTCCTGGGGTTGTGGCTTATATGCAATGGTATGGTCATCAGCACACTCCCACGCAACTTGTTCTTTTGCTAACTGTTCCCTTTTGCTTAATGGCCTGAGACGAACTGTGACCACGATCTTTTCTTCCCTGGATCTAGGGCCTCCTGGTGTTGACACCGGTGTTTTTTCTACTTTTGAGGCCGGTGTTCCGGGAGCTCTAACAGTCATCTTTATCTTTGTGTCCCCTTAGATGATCAAGCAGATAAAGATGACCCAGACGATTAAGGTGAAGCCTCTCCAACAGAGGCTATAGATGAGCCTTAAGTCTGATACTGACTGCCCGAAATGTGTTATCTGCAAAAGGAGAGCAAGTTTTCAGCATAGCGGAACACATTACAGAAAAACTACACAAACCAGACTTAACAGTGATTTAATAGTGCTTGCACATCCTAGCTTTCCATGGAAAATTCTTTGAATTAGAAAATAAAAGTGGGAAGAAACCATTGCTCTAGCACTCAACCTCTATCCCTAACATGATTTTCAATCATAGCATCAGTATATTCGATTTCAATTGGAAAATAACACAGTTGAATGGGCATGCTACTCGGAAAAAGACCGAAAGATATTTCGACTGAAGCGAAATTACTTGTGGGGCTGGATGCAAAAACATCTACATGTAAAAGCCACATGCACTAGTATATCTCCCCTCGCACCCACTACTCCAATGAAGGCAATCCAAGGACCATTCAGATCCAACTTCATAATTCGGACAACTTTCTTGTTCTCTTTCTTAATTAGATCCAGATCAGAGAATCATCTTGCATTTTCCTGTGTATATCTTCTCCCCTTTGGAAGAGAAACAACTCAAAGACCAGAGCACAGTTGAGAAGCTTCATCGCCTTCGCCTTCTCATCCGCAGCTTACTTTGCTATATCGTGGAACAATCTCTCCAAGACTGGAATTCACGGCTGCCTAAGTTTGCTAAGATCCGCTAGCTACTCAACTATTCCAGATGGACTAGGCTCAGTTCAGACATGGCCAAACTCTCTCTTCAAAAAGCACGTCCGATCGCAACCAGAATCATTAAAAGAAATGTAATACCTCAATAAGCGAAACTAGAACCCCCCCCCCCTTCTTCCTTCATTTCTTGAACAGCCACGTCTGTTCATTTTCGGCAACAGAATGAAACACCTTAAACAACTCCGATACAATTCGGACAGACATTCAACAAGGGAAAAGAACAACGAATACCTCACCTAAAGAACAGGGATTCTTGAAACACTCGGCGACCAACTTCGACGCAAACGAAAATACAACGGGGCTTCTTTACGCGAACTCCAGAGGAAGGTCGATGAGGGTTCTAGAGAGAGTGAGAAAGAGAGAGAGAGGGAGAGAGCGAGCGTGCTTTGTTTGGGATTCCGATTTGAACCTGGGCTCCAACGGCTAGTTCTAATTTCTCGCGTCCTTTTGCGATCGAATTTCTCGCTGGTCGCGGGATGGAAATGACTCGTCATAAAAAATAACGGTAATATGAAATCGGGTCTGTCTCTTTTAATTTGGTTCTCCTGTGATTTTTTACGTTTCGTGCTTGGGTTCGCCAACCGAAGCGGGGCCCACGGCTGAGATTTCAACGGTTTAAATTTGCTTTTATTTTTCCGACAAAGCGACCCCAACCAAAAAAAAAGAAAAGAAAAAGGACATGGTTTCTTCTCCAAGTTGTGGAATGAACATGTAAAGTGTCTTGAATTTTTGCGTTATTTACTGAAGGTGCCCACAGCATCGATTCGCTCAATTGGAACCATGGGGCTCGAGGCCGGGATTAATTTTAGGTTGCCGAGAGAGATTGAAAGTTAAAATAATGAATGTATTTTAAAGAACCGTTTCAAAAAAGAGAAAGATCTTGCATTTGGGTTATGAATATAATCTAAATGACTTTCTCATATCATAATACGACCAGAAAGTAGAGTTAGAACATTGCATTCCATGTGAGGACTTTTGAATTCTTGATAGTGTTCACGTCCTTTACTAGTCTTAATCAACGTTATTAAAGCACTAATTTTAATCTGACCCTTGTTCAAAATTTTCATTTTGCAAGATAATGACTTGGGATGGAAAAGTATTTATTTGGTTACTTAAAATGAAAAAGTGGCTCTCAATATCCACACCCCACATTGGACATGTGTCAAATTTAAAATTGAGGAACTTATTATTTTTCCCGATCCACCTGCGCCTTTCTCCGATGCCACGGATACATTCTCTCTCTTATTTCAAAATTATCTCATTAAAATACATATATAAGGAACCTCCAAATTCTCATTAATCAAGCATTCTTTTCTTTTTATGGGACGTTGTTTCCACCACCTGAATGGCTAGATCGACTGCCTTTAGTGCAAAGAGACTAAATTGCCCTTCAAGAGTCAAAGCCAACTAGTTAGTAATTTACTGTTTTAATTGCCCCTTTCTTCTTCGCCTCCACCAACCAGCCATATTTGATCTTTAGCCCTATCTGTTCAATGTTCTTGAACAGGTCAAGCTGAACCCCACGTTTGGTTTTGGAATGGAGTCCGGAATCCGCGGTGTAAGCACAGAGTCTGATGTTCATGTCTCGGGGGTAATTACTTGCTTCTCTTCATGAGAAAAGTAGTAAACACAGGCCACAGCACTCTGGACTAACATCAGCTAAAGTTATGATTACAAAGAGGAGCGCCGATTGTCTGTTGTTGGTGAACATAAAAGAGTAAAGTATGCAATCGAGAAAGAGGAAAATAGAGCTGCTGACACAGACAAAGTTTCCACTAATGTTGCCCGTCTTCCCCGCATCTTAACTCGACATTGATTCCGACGTTGGCAGAACTCACCACCGAGGCCATGAATATTTCATAGGAGTAGAAGCTCTTGAAATTTGAGCATCCTCAGTATCTAATAAATTCACGGTAGTCATAACCATACATATGCTACATAAGACGGGACTAAACCAGAGACAACGGGCACATCTATTCAATGAAGCCTAAACAGTAGCTTTACTTACAGAGAGGGAACACCACTGGCCATCGTGTTACATTGGCTTTAGTTGAGATTTTCTAACTTTTGGAACTTGAATAAGAGGATGCTGCACCATGGATCTGCCTCGGGTCACAAAAGTCATGCCCCAACAAATCGGTGCTTAAAGACTTTCAAGAGTAGTCATCAATCTATCTGAGCAATCCAAGTCACAGAGTGTAGACAATGTCATGCCATGCTCTTCAGTAATTTCGACAGCCTTAACCCCCAGGATCAGAGTATAGTACACAACGTGCATTATATTTATAGCGAAGGAACAACTATGAAAGACAGGAGGATAAGCAATTCTTCCATCAACTAGAGTCAACTTGTATAATTTGCACGTCAGTGAATAAAAGATTCATAATCAGAGGTCGCAAATTCCGCGCACTGGAGGCAGATGGACTTTACACGAAGTTCACTGGGCCAGTGTAACAAAAGAAAATCTCAAACTGCTCATTTCACAGCTATAATATTGTGCAACAAAAGAAAAAGAAGCCGATCTGAGATTTCATGATGAACAAGCTATATCAAAAAAGAAAAAAAATGTGTAAACTACAGCAGAGCTAAGCCTAGCACTCAGAGTCTGAATGCAGGTTTGAGATTCAAAAGAAGAAATTCAACAGTTAAAACAGAAAAACTGCTATAAAAGAAAATCTGGGATAACTGGTGTTTGGACAGTAACATCAGAGGAGCCTTCCGCTTTTTGTTGGCTCTTCTGCCGGCCATGACGATGACTACTCTTCGACTTCACTTTTCCACCATGTTCTTCTTTTTCCATGCTGAGCTTCTCTGGGCTCGTCTGTCCTCTCTCTTTTCGATGAGGCCGTTGTTTGCTTCTTCTAGAACTAGATTTTCGATGGCGAGAATTTTCCATGTGCGTATTCTCTTTCGAGTCCAGAGGATCCATGTTTACCTTCTCTTTTCCTTTTATTGAACTAGATAACTTCACAACATCGTCACCTAATAGAATATCTCGCACAGCTCCTGATAATAGATCATCCCTTGAATCTTGCTTCTTTGGTACAACAGGGACTGATTCTCCTTCATCAAGTCTAACTACAACAGGCCTTGGTTTAGGATAATTTGGCTTTTTCTTTGACACAAGTGATTGAGCCGTGAGCTTAACAAAGTCTTCAGTATCATCCTGATTAGTGGCACCTGATTTAAGGTCATTTGCAGGTGGATAATCATTTGATATGGTTTCATTACCTTCTGAAGGGAGATAATATAAGCCATGCCTCTTCCGGTGCTCCGCAAGCAGAGATGTGGATTCATTCGATGCTTCTGAATCATCCTTGCTTTGTATGTTAGAAGAAGCAGGATCCATTCTCTCACCATAATAAGGACTGCCAAGAGAAAATGAACTTGATGAAGGTAATTTAACATCACCCATGATCTCATCTAAGTCGGCAAGATTTTCCTTGAGAACCAGACCATCTGGTATTGAAATCCTTTCTTGTGCACTCATTGAGATCGGACCGAGCTCTTCAGAGAAAGCATCATTCATCAGTTTAATCAGTGTTAGAACTTCAGGTTCTTCTTTCTCCAAAACCTTTTCAATCTGGAACTGATCAGGCATTTCTCGTTTAAGCAATTCAATCAGACCAAGTATGTTACGTGCCCTCTCAAGAATTTCTACCTCAAGGCTACCTAATAATGGTCTCATGGCCACTTCAACTAGATTTAACAAGTTTGCAATAGATTCATGTGTAAAGCCATTCTTTCTGAAAGAAACAAATTTAGAAGTCTGACCATCACCATCAGCCACATTGCCAATGTCTTCCACAGAAATATCCGCAGATGGCCGGTAGAAGACCCCAGGATTGGAAGCTTCACCATGCTCACTCTTGATAGGTGCTCCACCACTTGCTAAATCAGGGGCTTCAGAATTTTCTCTTTGAGATATTGAATCTAGAACTCCCGGCTCCAAATCAGCAAGAGTTTCAGTTTCAGATAGATAAGAGTTCACAGAAAAAATCAAAACTTTGAAAACTGACTGCAGATATACTGCTCTAATTGAAGAGGGGAGAAGACTAGCACGGGGCTGTATAAGTGCTTCTGCAACCTCAAAAGGATTCAATGAGAACTCCACATATTCCCCAGACACCCATGCAGCAGCTGATAGGATCCTATGCAAGAAAGGATTTCCAAGTAATGCAGGGTCAATAAGCAAACTGCGAGCAACACGAACAAGTTCCGGCCTTGCATCTCTGACCCTCATCCCAACATCAATAAGCTGAGACTCAATTTCCTCCCCCTTTTGGCAATGGGGAGTCCTGGACATTTCTCCCAGAAGCGATACATACCAGTCAAAATCTATTACTCTTTCATAAAAATTTCTGGAACAAGTAGATAATATGGATCCAAGAATCTCATTGCAAAAGTCAGGGTCAGATTTGAGAGCATAATTGACCAACACCCTGGAAATCTCAACCATGCTACTCTCAGATACCATAGCCATCACGAGACGCAAGGACTCAAGCTTAATATTTGCATCCTCATCACTCAAAGACTTGATCACTATCTCCTTGTTCTCCAATACAGCCCACAAGTGCTTAGGAGCCACAATGGAGAGTGCATGTAACCCAAGGTACTTCAAATTTGGATCGTCTTCCAATAAAAATTCCCGAATCTTCGCAACTGCAAGCTTCACTGCAGATTCATACTCACTCAAGCTCCCCACCACAGTTCTAACACACTCAAACATGAGCGATTTCGCGCCAGTCCTCCTCATATGCTCACAGATTGGCTCCACAACTTTTTTTGCCAGCCTCGGCTCCAGAGGAGCCAATTTAGCAAATATTTTCAACACCTTAATCAACACCCAATTGTTTTTTGAGTCCACCAGAATCCTGTAAAACTCGGGGGCCAAAGGCAAGTAGGCATGTGGATCCTTCGCTGCTAACTCACAGAACACCCCAACTGTGGCAGACAAACTCTGCGGATCAGAACTCTCCAAATTCTCGACCAAACGCTTAAAGCACACCCTAACCGCATCTGGGTATTTCTCAAACACCCTCATGGTGACCCCTATGGATTTCTTTCTAAGGAAAACCTTGCTGCTAGACAACAAAGTGAAAATCTCAGGCGTTAAATCCCTAGCAAGGTCAACCGTACCAATCTTGGCCAAGCACTCGAGTGCCAAACTTGCCTCATACTCATTAACACTAGTCAAGTCCTTGCGAAGCTGGTTAGTGATGAGAAGCAAAACAGGGGTGCTTTCATTGAAAGAATGAGAAGCAGCGACGTACCCAATTCGCTTCTCGGCGAAACGAGGAGAGGACATGCACTCGACGGCGTGAAAAGCGGCCCACGACATGTCCGCGGCGTGGAGAGAATTGAGGTAGGTGAGCTTCTGCAGCGCGATCGATTTGGTATGGAGATCGGTCGATTTGATCTCTCGGCGGATTTCTTCCATGGCCTTGGAGATGAAGGCCGATTCCCCGATCAGCTGGAGTCGCATGCCCTTGATGAGGTCCTCCAGCGTGCGCTGGAAAAGGGTCTCCATGATCGACGGACCCGCCATCGTAACGGACCGAAATGATCGATCTTGATTAGCTCTTGAGGTTCAGATCGATGCCAAGGTGGAGTTTCTGCGAGAATTGGTGATCTTGGAAGGGGGAGTTTGGGATTTGGGCGTTGGGCATTGGGGAAGAAGGTGGCTCTCGCGTCGGTTTGTGGAGAATTGGTGCGAGTCCAGCCTGCACGCTTCTAGTGAACTGTGCAAGAGGGCTGGTTCTCTTCGGGAATCAAGAATATCTGAAAAGGGAGAGGGGGTTGTCATTCTTTGGAGCTTAATTCTTGGTACTGGGTCTAAAATGAACCAAGCACTATTGCATTTTCACCTAAAATTGCTTTTATTAATAGATTTGATTGTCGACGCTATTCACAGCATTTCAATGTATTATTTTCTTTTCTAATCGAGTGGAGGGATATTATTCTCATGTATGAAAATCAAACAATTTTAGTTAGAATTATGGAATATTTATCTTGTACTCAAACTCAAAGTGATGACTCGTAATTTTTAAAGGCCTTCGTGCCTCTAATATCATGTGGTATTAAGACAATACATCAATTTTTAGACTTATGTTAAATTATTTGTTCAACTTTTTAAAGTTTCAAGGTGTGTACACATTTAAGTGAGATTGATATACGCAGTGTGAAATTTTATCATACTAAGTTTCATTATATGAATTGAAGAATTCAATTATTTAGATAATGCTTGCTACCGCAATAAGAGAGTAAGAATCTAAGGCTTCTATGATATAGTTGTAGACTTAATACCAGATCTCGACGTGAATAAAAGTTCCAACTTGGCTTATGGTCATAATCTTTTAGCTTATGTATATGAGTAATATGAAGTTTCTTTCCCCTAAATTAAACCAGTCTTGGGAAAAAAAATTAGACTTTCCAAGACGATATGTTAATATTTGTACATTTTTTGTACTCTTTGGGAGGGGGAAGACGATCAAGAAAGAAGAGTTTCTTCTTTCCGGTTCCAATTCAAGGCCATACGCCAAGGACCAAGGAAGAGCAATCTTCGCAGATTGGGTTGTCAACGTGGTCAACTTTGTCCCGCAGATGATCAGCTCATGGTATATTTAGTATGTTAGTTGAGGATGTTATTGCCGTTTCTTCCTCTATTTTGATTGAGCCCACCTTGTGTTTGTCAGATTGGTTTCGTCTCTGAGTTAACCGGTTCTGTTTATCAGCTACCAACAACATGTGTCTGTGTCATCGTTTCCTGATTTTCTTTTTGTCACTTTACAGTTAAACAGTCTAGTGACGTGAGAATGGGGAAAAAATTCTTGCCCTTCGGGCGATCATGTCATGACCAAAATTCTGAATCTATAATGCTTAATAGGCTAACAATTGCTGAACTTGAAGTTGGTTTACACAAAGTGTATGGCTTCGGCTGCTAGCGGTTTTCATTTTTGCACGGAGGTCATTCGTTTTGCAATCTGCATTTCGGAGGAAGAGAGGGGAGGGAGAGACGCAAATTGGAATTTCAAGCGATAAATACTGTAAAAGTAGGTGGAGAGAGAAATTCTACATGTCGGGCGGAATTTGTACAAGATAGTTTCAAGAACGGCTGGCGAAATATTTACCCAGAGAAAATCTCATTATTGTTCACAGCAGAACCAGGCTTCCATGTTGAACTATATGGAACTCTTCTCCCCCTTTGTCGAACTTTTTCTTAAAATGGAAAGGCATGTACTTCATTTGTAGTTCTTGAGGGCAAGTAGCAAGCAGCAAACTCTAGTTCAGCTGGGAAAGACATTAGCTTGTCGCTGTCAGAGATTTGTAGTTGAGAGAGACAAGACATTGCTCCTTTATCCATCTTCCACTCCTTTAGGTTGTTCAGGTGATTTATGACTAGAGACTTGAGTTGGGGAAAACTGCTTCCACTGCAAACCATTTCATTACCTAGATAGGTGCGCCTTATTAGGCAAAGAATATTCAAATTCGGCAGCTTCTCTAATTTGGGCATTGGATCTTCCTCAAGTTCAGAATCTTCCAAGCTTAGTTTGGCGATACTTTGAGGGAATTGGTTTGGTGTCGGTAGGTCTTAAGCTTACACTCCACATGCAACTTGTGAATCTGAGGACAACCCAACAGGAGTTCCGTTAAACTGATATATTTGGTGAATCCCTGGAGAGTATTCTTCAATGACAGGACCGGAGACGTGCCTGATGTCTTGGAAGTTTCACCCACCTTGTCAAAGCATCTAGGGTCACTCAGTTCCAGCTTTCTAAGATTGGTCAACTTGAGGAGGTCCATCACCAGGCTTATCTCTACCGGAAAGTTCACCAACATCTGCAGGTTTCTCATCTTCCCCAATTGCATCTTATTAGTGAAATTGTAACAACACCAACGTAAATATAATTTTCTCAGACCTTCAATCTTCCGGATCACATTTGGTACTACTGCGAGTGAGTTCTGGCTCAAGTCTAGGGTCCGCAGAAACTTCAAGTTTCCCATGGACGACAGTAATTCTAGTGTTACGGCATTAACATTGTGAAAACTCAAAAATCTCAAGTGAGTCAAGTTTTCTATGTTTTTAAGTGACTTCAATGGTACAGGACTTTCCATGCCTTCAAGGTCCAAGACTCTAAGCAATTTGAAGCTGTCGAAAACATGCTTTAGCTGCCAGTCTTTCACTACGAACCTTCCTACTTGGGAGTAAAAGAGCACCCACAGGTGGGAATATGCTTCCATTCTTGTGAGAGAGGGGAGGACAAATTCGGAATCTTTCTGGTCTCCACTGATTGTGAGCCTTTGGATTCTACCATTTGCTGCCAATGCGGGAGGCATGGAGGAACTTGTATGCTCCACCGACATGCTATCATTTTATTGACGAATGACCTCGAAAAAGTTCTCTCTTTGCATTTAACAGGCATAGGTCTCGCATAAGGTCATGGAGGCGGCACACACTGACTCTTCCAGTAGAACCTACTTTTGCCACTTGAATTATGCACCTATCTATGAGCTCATACAGATAGGTGTCTGCTATAACTTCCATCTCCGTAGCTGCGTCTTCAGAGACTATACCGTCTGCCATCCACATCTGGATCAATTTCCTAGTAGGAATGTCAGAATCCTCTGGAAAATGGCTCAGATATAGGAAGCATGATTTCAGTTGATGTGGAAGTTCCTGGTAGCTTAAAGCTAAAACTTTGGATACGTCAGAGAATTCATTATAACTTCTGCCTCTTCTTACGTAAAAATTTGAGTTTTCGTTTACCATTTCCCACTCATGTAATAAATGGTTTTTTGCAAGCAGACCTCCCAGCATGTTAAGCCTAATGATCTATTGAAAACAACCACGGGAGATACAGAGGTCACTGAAGCTGGGAATGACATAGCTCAATTGAAGATGAGCAACTCTGCTTTACGAGGCAAGAGTGAGAGTCGTCGTAGCAATTGTTTTTTCAACAATAGATTTGAAGTGTTATCACAATATGAAGATAAAGTGGTGTAATGAAAACGCTAGAGTCAACAAGCTTGGAGAAAAGCTAAAAGTCAACATGAGTTGGTTATTCTGTTACTCGGTTGAACGGCCAAAAAGCAGAGTAAGAGTAGAGAGATATATAGAGAAAGCTGAGCTTCATTTTAATGTAATCGAGATAACAAGAACACTTGTATTCAGTTTTCTCAATCAATGAAAAAGCTCTCGAGGTATTTCTTCATTGTCTTCCTTCGATCATCATCTTCTTTCGATTCTTCGGTTCTCGTAGCTTTCTCAAGCACAGTAATAGCCAATGGTAGACCAGCACATCTTTTAAGCATGTTCTTCTCCAACTCCGCAGTATTTGTGTCGATATGTAATTCTAAGAAGTAAACAGAATCAGAAGATGCGCACTTGGTCATGGAAAAGAGATTTTTCTAGAGGATATTAGTCTGTTCTAGGACATTTCTATTCAAGAGCATAGTGTGAATCAAACGTAGAAAACATGAAAAAAAAAATCTATTCTATCTGTCCGTGTCATATGCTCTCTGGTTTCATAGGAGTTGGATTGCAGACGTAAATGGTGAATTAATGTAGTCATTGGCAAGAAAGCATCGAGCATGGTTTGGCAATTTATAATGCCACTTATATAATGTTTTGTGTATGTGATGCCCACAAACCCCGTAAAATAGTTTACTGCATGCCAATACTTTTCTTAATCATGTGCTCGTAAGAAAGAATCGTATGCCAGAGAATGATGGTTTTGTAGTTGGTGGTGGTCCCTGTTTCATCCCTTGGTGGAAATCCTTTCTTCCGGAACAGCTGCCAACTTTGTTTTTCATCCAAACACGGGGGCTCGTGTATGAGAATTCCTGGATCTGCATTTTTTGCCACTTCTCTTACACGACTAATGATCAAGATTTTGCTTCGTCCATTTCTTAATGGGAAGGCAGTACTAAACCAGTTCCAAGTCTCAATGCGCCAGATGTCATCAAGGATCACCAAGCATTTCTTCTTCTGCATAATTTGGTAAATTTCCTTCACCAGCTCTTCGTTTGTCAGTTTCAAGATTCGATTCCTCCCCACATCTGAAAAGGGGATTAGCTTATACAACATTCCTCTCAAAACATTGGCCACTTGGCATTGTTGAGATACATAAACCCAAGCAAAGCAATCAAAATGATGCCTCACGTTCAAATTATGGTAGACTTTCTTGGCTATTGTGGTCTTCCCAAGACCCCCCATGCCACTTATTGCAACCACAGGGCAAGTTCTCTTTTCATCCACCAACTTCTTAATGTCTTCTTCGAACCCAATGACATCCTCCACGATGAGAATACAATCGTCTCAACTCGGGTTGCATTTTTTACATCTCATCCAAGACTTCTCGTTCATTTATTGATTTCATACCGAATTGATTGAAACAGAGGGTAAAATTAGAGATTTTGGACTTAAATGGCCTCCATTTCAGATCCAAGCTGGTGGAGTTCAACTAATTCTTTAAGTACACGAGTGCCTCTTGAGGGACTTCCCGAAGCTGCTTCTCTTTTGTGATGCAATTTTGAAGGCAAAAGTGTCGATGATGTCCGCAGTATCATAGGCGACTTCTCTGATTTCGCCTTCATCTTCTCTCGCATCTGCATCTCTCAAGAACTTTTGCATCCGCTTCATTTCGGTGCACACATCCTCGAGCTGGCTGTTTAAACCACAACACAATTTCACTTCTCCGACTAACAGGTTGGCCAGCCTTCTACTAAGAACGCCACCACGGCCTCGGCCATGGGATGCTCTTTTCTCAGAGACTATGACTGGTTGACGATTCCTTTTG
Organism: Melaleuca quinquenervia; assembly: GCA_030064385.1. NCBI lineage: Eukaryota > Viridiplantae > Streptophyta > Magnoliopsida > Myrtales > Myrtaceae > Melaleuca > Melaleuca quinquenervia. The sequence goes on along the minus strand of CM057728.1, from coordinate 2,623,742 downwards.
ATCTTCTTTGTCTATGAACTTTCTGATGTTCAAATTTTTTGTGGCGCTGTTAGTCATCATTGCACAATCTTGCTGTTTTAAATCTATCAGAAGCTTCTAGTTATGTTAGTATCGTTAGTTTCATAATGACAAGTAATCCTGGATTTCTTCCATTCTAGACTTGAAGAATTAGTGATTAACATGACTAAAGTAAGAGTAAAGAATAAACAAAGTTCGAGGGAAACAAAGCCTTTGTGATGGAGGAAGACATACTCGCTAATTTGTATGACAACAGAATCAATTCTTTCCTTCTAGCTTTGCTTTGGTTCTCCGGTTGCCTATTCAAGCATCTTCTATCGGTCTCTTGACAGTCAACAAAATTCAACTGGCATAGGGACCCAGAGGGAGAAATATTCTAGTGATTAGTATGTATGACTTATGAAGGAACTTATAGGCTTTTCGTTTTGGCATCCTCAATGGATAATCACCATGAAAAGCTTCAGTGTTTTGGTTAAGTTGCATGGAATCACCTCACTACAGGAACGGGACTATTATTTCTTGATGCATCGAACTTATGTGCCCATTGCCATAAGTTAAAATAAATACAAAGATGATGTACCAGTAAATGAGTCAGGTCCACTGAGACTATTTTACCAATTCATGCTGCATACCTGGCTACCGAACTAGAATTTATCGAGCTGTCATTTACATCTCAAAGCTCTTGACTGATGCAGATATCAAAACTTGGAAAATGCTGCTGCTGTAATGCGTTAGTAGGGATGTCAGAAAGCTGTTATCGGCTGCACCTAGGTGTGCCAGAACCCTTGAATCCGTTGGATCCCACCTCTAACCACCTCGGGTCCATCTCCATTAACCTTCCCTAGCTGTTGGAACTGATTGTCAGCGTGCCAGCTTTCGACAGAGAAGGTATGAAGTTCTCAGCTCTAGGAGGGCCTATATAAACTTCGGGGTGTCGATTCTTTTGTTAGCAAACTTCTGTAACCGTATCAAATCTGTTAATTTAGTCGAATGACGCCATTTTATCGAATCTCGTCATCATTGCGAGTCGGCTATCAGTGTGGTCAGAGGAGTAAGGAGAGAACATGCTTTTTCTTACGTTTGTGTGGTTTTCCTCTTTTCCTTGGGGATGCTAGGTCGATCTTGTACCTTATATTCACTGATCAGCAAAGAAACTCTCCAAACCAGTTGAGCCAACATTTCCGAGCCCTCCTTTTGAGAACCATGACCCCGATCTCTCTCTTTCTTTCTCCCCAAGCCTTGAGTTTTGAAGTTCATTAACATTCTACTGAAATCACGAAGTCCAACCGTTTTCAGTGAGATAGATGTACCGTCTTTACACCAGCGCCATGCGAAGCAGTTGAATTGAGATGCCAGATTGGTGTTTGAAGAGAAGAATCACACTTGATGCAGGTAATCTTAAGTTGTCAATTAGAGTGTGAGAGTAGAGCAGATCATCAACCTGCCGTGTGTACAAGAAACTATTTTGCACGTAGCTTTGCAGGAGCATAAATACTATTGGGCAAACCGGGACCATCACGAGATTGAGAAAACTTCCTTGGTAGCACCACATGTGCTTCAAACTTCACTGAAGCACCATCTTCGTGCACTTCCTAGGGGGGGATTGTGCTCAGGAGTTGACGACTTTGAAACTCCCTAACCAGTATCATCCAAAGTTACAGGGGCTTGTTCATTTTATTGGGCCTCCAAGCCCATCTATTATTTACGCATCACCATTATATACTTCATTTTTGAGAAAATTACATTCACATTGAAAAAGTTTCTCTTATAGGATGCTATCTTGTATTTTTTAACACGGGATTGTAAAAAGATCCTGATGAATATATTGCTTCTGTGCGAGAACTGTTGGATTGTTACAAGTTGGTGAAGATTGGAACACTTAGCTCTTGGTTGGGCAATCTTTTTCTTGCCTAACCATCGATTGTAAGTCTTATAAGAAAAATATTTTCCTCCTAACATGCTGATATTTCTTCAAGCGTGATGAATTAGTCGAAAAAGTGCCAGACCAGTTTCCATGATTAGCTCACATTATCTATCAGCTAAAGCTAATGCAGACAAGAAATCACAAAAGGCAAAACCATTCTTCTGGATTTGTTACACCGTCAAACCAACCTATGACAGAGGGAGAAGGTGACCTAAACCAAAAGGCATTCTCTCGGAGAAAGATCCATAGTGATTAAACAAACATGGTATCGTCAATCACAAACCAAGTCCAAAAGCACCTTTTAAAATAACACAAACACCTATAAAGAAAGGAAAAAAAATTAAAAGAGCCATGGAATGAAGAGAAATCAGAAAGCAAAAAGGACAACAGACAGCCCTAAAACAAGGGGTTGACAATTCCTTAGATATCATCATTCCAAGATTCTACGTTGTCTCCCTTTTCATCTCTCTATATCTCTTCATTAGCTCATCTACGATCCTTCTTGTTTTTCCTGTTCTTTCTTGCTTCTGGTCTCTGGTTTTGTTCTGATCACAATCAATTGGGGACTATTATGAGCCAAACATGAGTCCGCACAAACACATATAATATGAGTAATGTTAGGTAAGGAAGTCTTGAAAAAGTAGTTACCAAGATCATCTCCTAATCTTCTTATCCTTTCCACTCCCCAGAAACGAACCCAAACCAAGGAAATTAGCGGTTCCTTTCGAAATGGAAGGAGTTGGCACGTTCAATACTGGGCTAACTCTAACCCTGTGACCATAGGAAGCTCCGTGGCTGTGATTCTTCTTCAATGGAGGCTTTTGAGGCCTCGAATTCACATTACTTGAAGAGGAGGATGATGTCGATGAAGAAGAAGAAGAAGAAGACGACGACAACAATCTTGGCAATGTAACAGATGGTTGCTTTTGTGGTGCTTTTTTGGGAATGGGAGCCGAACCAGTCGAATTGCTTCTCGACAATAGTGGGAATGAGCAAATCAAGCTCTTCTTTTGGACGCCCTCTGAGTTGAGACTTGAACTCCTCCTGAAACCCCAAAAAGACTTGGAGATGGGCTTTTCCTCTGACTCCAAGCTTGACACTGCGATCTCCTGTATGCTTGCTTTCTTTTTGGCCTCATCACTTGGAGGACAAGGGATTGGTGGAAGTGAAGAAGGAGGAAGTGCTTCACCTTCATGTTTTGAAGTCCCATTTGGAGTAGCAGTGTTGTTTCTCTGTTGAATCTGGACGGGAAGAATCACGCCATTTGCAAAAAGCTCGTCAGCCGAACAAAATTCATAGTCGAAGCTTTGGCAGATGTTGAACTCGAAGTCGGAGTCCTTGTCCGAAAGGCAGAAGCAACCTGATTCAGCCTTGATGGATTCCACACTCGTGATATCTCCTGGTCCTGGATCATATGAAAATGACATACGAGGAGGACTACTTATTTCTGAGCACATCCCTTGACTGTAGCCGGAAAGAATCAGAAGATGTTGGTTAAGGAAAATTTGAAACTTAATCAAGAAAGTTGAGTATAAGAGGAAGTTGGGAGCAAACAGGATCTGGTAGAGGAGAAGCCTCTCAGATGCTTGAAGATGTCACGGGATCTAAGAACATTCTTAGACCAGACCTCCCAGGTTTCTTGATTCTTTGAATGAAGGAGATGAGAATTGTCTCTTTGCTGTCAGAGGAGAAGAAGAAGCATGTGGTCTGAGCAAGAGGCCTATATATACATATTTCCTGTATATTTCCTCTGAGTTTGAGGCACCATATGTGTTCTGAACTACGAAGAGAGACTTCGAATTGTTATTAGGCCTCCGCTGGTACAAACTATGCAAGAATAAACTTATGGGTCGGCAAATTATTTTTATGCAGAGAGAGAGAGAGAGAGAGAGAGAGTACTTAAACTAATATTTTTTTTGGATTAAGTTTATCAGAGCTCTAACAACAGATGATTGGTGCTACCCCTTGAAGTACGAAACCTTAAGACGCGCTTAACATGACCGGCACGTAATCAACAGGTCACCGATTTTCAGGAAAACCACGAGCGAGATTAATGGCAACCATTTTGGTTGGCCTTAGAAGCAACTGTCAAAAAACGAGAAACCCAAAAGTAAAGGCAAAAAGAAACAGAAAAGTCAAGTGTCACGTCGACCTTCGTTTGCAACTTCTTCATTTTCTATTTTTTGTTGTTGTTTTAGAAAGATGAAGGACACAGCAGGCAGGCATGAGATTACTCCTCATCATGTAAATTGACTTGTGGGGCTTCCCGTTTCAACAACCGACCTGAGCTTTTGGTCTTTTGCCTAAAACTTTGGTTTTTTTAGCTTTCAATGAATTTAATGAGAGGAAAGATCGGTTCTTCCTTGTCTCTGTTTTCAGGATTCTTGAACAAAATAGTCCTTTTATTTCTTCACTACTTCAATGCTTTTAGGTGGACTGATCTTTTCATTGATTACATCCTCTGGCCTTTCTGATGTTTATTTGTCACAGCATTACCATGTTTGTCAGTTCGAGTCAAGCTCCTCGCACTCGTACAACTTAATCCCGCACCTTTTTTTCCCCCTTTGGTAATCGGTAGAGGAAGAAAACCGAATGGGGAACATGGACAACCGATGCTTCTTGGCTCAAATTGTATCATTGATGTTCAATAAATCATCCCTCTCGAGCCTCAACACAGTGAAACATATCTGTATCATTTGGAATTCTTGTGTATGCCTGGTCATTGTCATGCAAATGAGACCAAGAGTAAGTGCGGCTTGTGCTGTTCAAAGAATCCAGACCAATTGTTTTATTCTTGCTAGTTGATTAGCAGCATTACACAAGTTTTGCATATCTTTTCTCTACTTTCTACTGGGAGAAAGAAGGATACGAGGCGAGTAACTGTTTCTTCCGGTTCATTACATTGCAAAGCCAAGTGATTCAGAGCTCGCAACATCTCCAACAGTAAGAATTTCATTTACGGTCTGATGTACCAAACCTTATACAAAATCCATTCATCTTATTCTCTAGCAGCTACATTCAATTACATGGTTCTTTCCGTGATATCTGGTTTTCGGGTTCAAACTTGAAATGTTTTCCTAGGTTTTTTTACTCGATTCGACTTTTTGATGAAGCATATAGCTTACCAGACCAACAGACTCAAGACTTAAAGAGGCTTGATGATAGATCTTTGCTTCGGTGACAAGTTCCTCACTCTGTACTATTTCGAATGAAGGAGCATATATGGAAAATTGATTGTTTTTCCTTCAACAACTTTCTATCTTGACTTCGTTTCGCAAAATGATAAACTACAAAGTTGTTGCCAAGTACATCCAAGAAAACATGACAGCATCTCGGTGAAGCAAAATATATACCACTTGGAGATGAAATCAATTGGAGGGTCCTCTAGACGTGTCATAGCTTTTATTTGCAAGATAAACCTCTACATTACGTAGTATCTTAATGTCATGGTCTAAAATAATTGTATGAGATACACCAACCATTACCAACTACAGAGTTTGTATAAAAATCAACCACAACTATTTTTTTTTCTTTTTTGGCGTGACTAGGTCAATTCACAAACATGATATGAACTTCAAATCGTTACACTTCTTGATTCAATTCTCATCAGCATACACATTCTTATAGATATAATCGATCTATGGCGTTTCCAAACGATTTCTTCTGGTATGTTACCGGAATGAAACAGCCTCGTTGTTGACGTGAATATGAGTTTACTGATAAGCAAGCACTTGATTGGATCAGGTTACGTGGAGATTTGTGAGTATCTGTCGAGGGAGAACCCATGTCCTTCATCATGGAGGCCTGATGGAAATTATTTGAAAAATTTTAAGACTCCACAATATAAGTTCTTTCCTTCTGAATTATTCGAGTGAGTTCCCAGTACACAACATAATTATTAATGAACTTGCATTAAGATACTTGAGATATCATTTTGTTTTTCCCCTTAAGGTGAAACACCGAGTGATTACGATCTCGATTTGTCTTCATTTCTTTGTATGCAAGCCATTCTTTTTGGCCTGTTTGTGGCGGACCACCGAAGGAGGACACTCCGCTACCTTTATGAAGCTCCCTAAAAAGTCATACTCAGCTTGTGCAATCATTTATATTCTTGAAGCATGTCTATCCATAGTCTTCATGGTATAGTGAGAGGTGTGCTTGCTCTAAAGAAAGATTATTTCTTCTTTCTTTAAGCAAGAGTTTGAGATCAGTTTGCGGAGTATGTTCGAAACCTAATAGGAGTTGCTTCCTGTTTGCACCGTTGCTGAATGTCGATAAAATTCACAGCCATCTACTTGTAATTTAACTTTTGCAATGAAATGGACCGCTTTGCCTTTGGGAAGAATGGGTTAATCCTCAGGATGCTCCCAAGTACAATCCTGGGCAGTTGGCATTATAATGTCGTTTGTCCTTTTTCCCCATGAAAAGTCTGTCTAGTATATTATATTTCACACACGTATGTTACACCTTGCCAGCATTACTGCACGCCAGTCAAGATAAAGAGAAATGGATCTCTCCCCTCTTTGGACGATGTTATTAATGGCCTCTTTGATGCCCTTGCACAAGATTTTGGTGATCAACAATCATTCAATTTCGACAATCTCTCAAAAGGGTATCTGGTCCTTTTACTCTAGACCCAAAAAAGGAAGAGCAGGGAGCTGGGTTAAAGAAATGGAGAAATCTAAGAGATCGGTGAAGGGTGAGAGTGGATCACATTGATTTGATGGGTGACATGTTTGGTGTTTGGTATGGGTGGTGGTCGGGTTCAATGCTGATACATGATAGATATTGTATCCGCAGACAACCATTTTTATCTTCTTCTTGGACATGTTTGGTCCCCTTTTTAAAAGATTGTCAACTTGCAATATGGGGAAGTTCAATTCGTGAAAGGAGAAGGAGAGAGACACAAACTATTGGCTGCGATTTTCTCTGGCAAAGAAGTATTCCTCATTCCTTTCGACAACCAAGTTACCCCACCCTTGGATCCATGCAGGACATGTTTTCTCTTTTATCGTCTAGGTACGAATGCACAGGTAGGACACGTCAATAATCATGTCTAATCCTCCAAATAATGTGATCTCCACGAATTTAATAATCAATGTTCACGACATCAATTTTGCAGCAACAGTTATCACACGTTCACTACGAGTTGACAGTGCCTCTCTTGAATGCTTAGACCAAAAACAATCGTGCGTGCACTTGAATTGTGTCGAGCAGTAACTTTATACGATGCAATCGATTAGATGATGCGTCTGCAGAAAGAAAATGTGTCCGAGTTACGTTACTTCAGGTCTCATGACTTCTACCCTCAGCCTCCTGCTTTCTAAGTACGCCGGCCATAGTCCCTTGTGGCTAAGGTGACATTGGGATATCTCAGGCAGACGAGCTTATAAGATTTATGCACAGCTGATGGACAATCGCCAGCTAAACATTCCTTCTAGTCGCGGGCAAATTGATGATGGGCAAGGGGGTGGACAAAAGGCATAGCGGGAGAGAATGGAAATGCAGTCTTTGATAGAGATGGGCTATGAATTTTCCCTTTCCGCTACTGGAGTCAAAGCTCCACCTTCTGGCGTGAGAGATGAAGTAATTTCAACGTCTGCTTTTGCAAAAGCAAATTCGGGACCAAAGGCTGCTTTTTTGGGTTACACTGTCAACCATGATCCCAGGAAAGCACGAGAGAATGAGACATATGAGAGGAAAGCCACAAAAAGATGATGATGATGATGAAGAAGAAGAAGAAGAAGAAGACAATTTCTGTTTCCGTTTTGTGAACGTTCATGTTTTCAGTACACCTATTTGGGCTCTTGAGAATAGTGGAAAAACTTCAGGCTCACACTAAGTTCTTCATGATTTCTTGTTCCCTTCTTCTCAATCAAGCAAACAACAGAATGCTATGAATGAGGAGAAGGAAAGGGTGTGTGGATTTTATCTGAAAGCATGAAAAGCACTCCCAGCACAGCATGCCTCTGGCCATTACGGTTTAGATGTCGCAATTGTGTTCCGTACAAGAAACTATTTACATGAGAACAGCATGTATACCCAACTAAATACGGTCCGTCGAAGACGATGGACCCCATACGACTCCCACGTATGTCCTCCCACGTCAAGCTAACCGTATTGAATTTAGTTTCTGGAATGCCTTCTTTTATGCGCTCATTATAACCTCACGAAAACAACTCAATGTACTAGAGAGAAAAGAAAAGGAAGTTGCTTGCTATTCCTCGAGGCTGAGCACGGACCGGCTTTTCTATGCAATGCCCTTTCTTCAAGCCTGCCCATCTGGCTTTCCGGCGGAGCGGCGGCGGAGCAGCCGCTCGGCAGCGAGGTCAATCGTCAAGTGAACTTGTATGTTGGGGAATGCCCTTATGAGAGGCTTGGGTGGGGTCAAGACGGACGTGACTTACATGAGGCCCAAGTCATGGTCTCGGCCCATGAAATCCAGCCCAAGATCTGTTTTGGGCCAATGAGACATTTCATCTTTGGGCCCAGCCTACCTAGGACTGTTTCAGAAAATTGAGGAGGATGACCATTTCAAGGCTCAAGCTGTCCAAAATCAATCCAGATGCTATCTAGAAGTTTGAATTTCGAGCAACCGAAAAAAAGAAAAGATTGAAAGGATTCTTCCAGAAGTGATATCTCGTCAAACTAATGGGAGCCATTTATGTATGAATCAAATCGCGGTTGATCTTTCCATTATCGATAAATTATTCCTTAAGAAAAAAAGATTACTTATCATAAGAATCTGAAATTTTAAAATACATATAAGTAAGTCGCAGGTCATCTTTTATATTAAGAATTCTTCTGATACTCTTACCAACATGTATTGAAATTTACCGGCGCAAGAAAAGAATCCCGGTTTTTTCTTCACCAACTATATAAATCTATTTTTCGTAGCATGTATTCCAGTTCAATGTTGTAGAAATTGGACTCAATGTGTCATGGTCTAATTGTCCTCTTCCAATTAAGCACTCACCCAGTAATCCCATCGTTATCTGTTTATCTCCGAGTGGCTTTGCGGTTTTCATTTCTATCAGCTTCAAATCATAAGCTTTTGCTATCTCCATAAATAATTCGCGTGGTGGACTTGCCTTTCGGAAGTGTCATCCATTACGCTTGTGGTGTTTGAGAAAGGCCGGAAAAAGAATGGAATGGACCGTCACCTATTTGATTGCGATGCATTAGAAACTCCACAGTGCCATTGGGGGGGAAGGTCGCGAAGATGTCGGAATCGAGTTCCCAATCGAAAGCGGACCTCATGAGCATGTTAGAATAGACCTATATATCCATTATGACGGATTATTTAGCATTACTCGCTACTCACTAAGATCATGTTGCAGTCCTCCTTTCAAGAAAATTGAGGAGGAGGATGGAAATTATATGTATCGTATCTATAAGAAGTGATGTATTGTGTGTTGGATTTTGTCACTCCTTTAATAAAACGTGATGTAAGGGACCAAAGAAGAAACCCAAATAGATATAATAATACTAAGATTGTATAATATCATTTGAGTTCTAACTAAACTGGTTTTGAGTATCATCTGCCCCCCACGTGTGATTCTTGATATGTTCACTTATTTCTATATGTAGTTTTTTTTTCCCTTTAATTGTCTTGTATATGTATTTACCTTAATATTCATACATAATCTTAACTTAGTGTGAGGCTCCGCTCCAATTGGAATGAGATACTTTTAGTGGAAGTTATCCAAAAAAAAATTTATTATACGGATATTAATTCAATCCTAAACTTTCTAGTTTAACCAATATAATTCTAAACATTTTGAGAATTTTGTAATGCAATCCATCCAATTAAGTTAAGAGAGAAATTATGGGTGTGGCGGTCCAATTAATGCCAACCATCCTGTATGAGACGGCCGACCGCTAACATGAAGAAACAAATCAACAATGTCATTTTGTAATTTCTTCGAAAAGTTTTTGAATTTGTTTCTTTAATTCTCTACGCCATTGTTCATCTTCTTCATTGTGTCTTCATCTCCGATAAATAATGTCATTTCAATTCATTTATTTTACACTAGCCATCAGCTATGTCACATAGGTGTAACTAAACCGCCACATCAACAATTCTTAGGATAAATTGGCTAGATGGACTACATTGGAAGTTGTCTATAAGTTTAGGACTATATTGACCAAATTGAAATGTTTGCAATAGGTTCAAAATATTTTGAATAATTTTTCCGAATACTTTTAGTAGTTTTAATAATTAAGTGTCCGTTAATTATCAAACCAACTTCATTCTACTACTACACGAACATGAATTTCTTCATTTATATGAAATTGAAAATGTATCTTGATATATAGAATCATATTTCATAAGAATGCTCCTCTTTCCAAAAACGTAAAGGTGGAATTTTTAATTCATATTATATGCTAATGTAATGTATATAGACTTACATTTACAAAACTCCTAATTGTCGTTGTTTTTTGGCATAGGGAAATTTTTTATTTATATAATGACATTATTGTTATATGAGGAGAAAAAGAAAAAAAATCCAAGGAATTAAATGATAAGATGGGTTATCGAAATTTTATAATTTTTAATAATTGCTAATTTGTAATATCAAAACTCGTTAGAAGTAATTTATTTGGTTGAACAAACTTTTTTTTAATGAGATAAAGCACTAATCCTATTTGGAAGAAAAATGAGTGGAAAATGCAAGAGAATTGCTCTTTATAAAATAATCATCAATCTCTTGCAAATTAGAATGATATGTGTCACTTTTAGAGAACATTTTCAAGGAAAAGCTCTTTAAAAATATAATTATATAAATAATAATCCTACTCTTTGGGGGAATTTAGATCGATGATTTTCATTTTTTTTTCCTTTTAGCATGGAGCTTTAATATCGACCAAGTCAATCGCCAAAAATTTTCGAAATTTTCAAAACAAAAATGTTTCGAGAATTATCCTAGAAAGATGATATCGGAATTGCCCAATTGAAGTTTGGTGATGATTTCCAATGTGGGTTGCCAACTAAACGGCAAATACTAAAGCCACAAGTACAAAAAAAGAAAATAGGAGAAAAAAAAAAGAGGAAAAGGGAATAGAAAGCATGACCAATATCAATCAAATCCTTCCCTCGATCGGATGGCGATGGACAATCCTCCATCACTCAAAGACCAATCCATAGGATCTTTCGAGTTCAATGTAGCTTCCGAATTCAGTGCAAAATCCATGATGGACTTAATCATTGAACTTTCCCTTGGTCTTGGCTATAGATAACCTTCTCAGTTGGCCATAACAAGCATGGGCAAACCCATTGTACGATCTTGAAAAATCAAAGGGCCTTGGAATCATCAAACCATCATGACCTTTAGAAATTTGAAATTTGAAAAAACAAAATAAAATAAAAAATAAAGGGTTCACAAACTAGAAAAAAGTCATGTACAACCCTAAATTGGGAAGTAAATTACGATCAATCACGAATCAATTTTTTTTTGGTTAACTTGCCGATAGCAATTTTTATCGACATATGAAATTGATAACAACCATTATCATATCGACATTTCTCGAATTTTTTTCCTTCATTACAGTTTCGAGCTAAGTGATTGAATAAATAAAGTTTTCTCTTATGGCGAGGGTTAGGAAGTGACGAGTTTAATTAGTGAATTTGGTCCTAATGGTGCTTAAAATTTTCAAAACCATATCTTTCGATTCTTTATTGGGCGAAGATTTGGAAAAGATTAAGTGAGATAACCGCATGGGAACGCTGTCTATTTCCTCGGACGACCATTGAATTTATAATCTTTAGGACAGCCATCCTCAAAATGCTCAAAATTAAATGCCCTGCCACGTGCCTAACACACACCTCACATGCAGCGACTCCCCCAATGAATATTTCACAATTCTTTTTCCACTTTTCACCAGAATTATCAAAAGTTGGTCTAGCGCATAGGAAGGCAATAGATGACAAAAAATCAAGTGTGGGGGCGTTGCCTGTTGTTCTCTCAATTTTGGCCTTTACCTTATTTTTCTTTTAATTGTTTTAAACTAAACACCCAAAACATAAAAAAAAAAAGGAGAGCTACAAAACAAATTGCATCTACTTTAGTGAATAATTAAAATGCGAAGCTTATTGAATATGGCTTGAAGCCAAGAAAAAGAAATGTCAACTAAAATCCATTTTGGGTATTGAAAAGTCCTACCGTCCTAGACTACTTATAAGTCGTCTTCCATCTTAGGACTTAAACCTTGGGTAGGTAAATCTCGAGCCTATAAAATTTTCCCATTGATGCCTTTTTTATATATTTTTTATTTTTCACAATCATTTCGGTCAATCGCTAGAAATTACTCCACTTAGTACAATTTAAGGATGATTTTCTTGGGGTATGATGAATATCCCATTTGTTAGGAAAAGCTTGGGGTATAACATACATCCACTGAAACAAACAAGACAGCAAACAAAACACCATCTTTACACGTATAATAACCACTTAATTGCTCCAACATTAGATGCTCCTACCAAGTGGAATGACAACCCCATTTCGTGTACAAATGCAAGTTTTTCAACAGTGATGAATAGTAGCATCCTTGGAAAAGATTGTGTGGTTGTGGTGTGAGTCCATGGACATGGGCCACCTTGCTCCTAACATGCTTGTTAGTTTGGACAAGAGAGCCATCCCAGAATCCATTTCTTCTGTTTTTTCCTTCCCTTTTTTGAAACTTGCAAAATACCATTTATTCTTGACAGGCTGATAAAGTCCAAAAAAACAAAATTTCTAGCTTCTCAAAACCTTCCAAAATTTTTAGTGGGCTTCATATACCATTAATACAAGCTCAGAAAAAAGAAAAACAAGGAAGAAGAAGTTGCACATGAGCTTTGAATACTTCATCCACTAGAAATGGGACCCAAGAAGTTTGTGGGAGGACCCCAATCCCTAGATGTATCTGTGTGTTTCTCCTGAATGAAAATAAGTGAATAAAAATAAAGAATTAAATGCCCATAAAGGGAACACAATCGAAGAACATAGAAATAGCCACGTGGCCTCCTACAACCTAGCCTTTTCCATGCTCTAAAATCACCAGAGTGGAAGATAATTATAATGAGAAGAAGAGATAGAAAATTTTACTTTGCAAGATTTGCTCACATATCACAGTATAAATACAAACAAGCCTCTAACGCTAAAATCCGCTCCACTTGTTTTTGGTTCTCTAACAAAGGTGTTATGCTCTTCCCATAAGTATCAATGGCTGAGTTCGCATCAGAATACTTTCAGTGTCTCAAGGCCTCATCATTCCCATTCATAGACGGCGACCCAAGCATGGAGTTCCTGAGCCACCAGTTCAGAGAGATGAACCCGACTGTTATGTTAGACCCCTCAGGCTTGACCTTTCATGAGAACCCAATGGATGGCTTCTGCAGTGAGAGCTTGTTCCCTCACCAAGCCCCTGATTTTCCTGGAAACCTGGTAGTCAGTGTCCCTGGGTTTTCTCACCCTCAAGAGCCGAATGGTGGATCGGGCTCAGTCGTCCAAACTGTCGTAACTGGTAACAGCGGGCCCCATAAGAAGAGGAAGGCATTGGATGTTTCCCAGAGCAGCTCTGCAAATTCATCAGCCCCTGCTCCTCTGGACACTGGAAGGAAGAAAAAACATGTAAGGGAAGGGATCGATCGATCCTTCCTTCCTTCATTTGCATTGATTACCGGAATTATCTTTTTCATATGTAAGGAGTTCTGTATGTGGTCTGGTTATTGAAAAGAGTTTTTCTTCGTTGCATGTCGCAGAGTAGTAGTAGTTCAGGCAGAGCGAAGAGAATCAAAGGCAACGATGGGCAGGAAGAGGAGAGGCCGAAGGAAGTGGTTCATGTTAGAGCTAGAAGAGGACAAGCCACTGATAGCCACAGTTTAGCAGAAAGGGTAAGCTACTTCACTCCTTTGAAGTAAAACGATAAATGGCATTCGATTTCCAAATTTTTTTTAAATATTATTTGATTTATTTATTCTTTTGATTTGTATATTCCCATAATTCCTACTTCAGTCAGTTGACTCTGTTCCTTGAACCAGGTCAGGAGAAGCAAAATCAATGAGCGACTGAGATGTTTGCAGGATATTGTTCCCGGATGTTACAAGGTAAAAACATATTTCAAGAAACAAAAGTTGCTGAACTCCTTCAAGGAACATCTTTCTTGTGTCCTGAAAATTGCATATCATTTTGTTCTTAAATTCGCAGACGATGGGATTGGCAGTGATGTTGGATGAGATTATCAATTATGTGCAGTCATTACAGAACCAGGTTGAGGTAAGAAACAGAAAGGAAAGAAACAAAAGACGGCATCAACTCTCTTTAAAGCCTGAAAATGCTAATTCTAGTCATTAACATGTTCATCTTATTTGCATCAGTTCCTTTCAATGAAGCTTACTGCAGCAAGCACATTCTATGACTTCAACGCCGAGTCCGATGCTGTCGAAAGAATGCAGGTACCAATCTAAAGCTGACCAACCCCATGAAGCACAAACTTTACCGATTGATGAACTATTAATGTATCAACAATCTATGCAAATGGAGTCTCCATACAGCTCAAAACCCTTATTTTTTTTAGCGTAGAGTCGATCCATTCAAATCGTTGGTTTTCGAGCAACTAAAGAGTCTTACCGCCATACACATTGAAAGATCTCATTTTAGTCGCCTCGTTACATATTTAATATCAATGAAGAGAAAAGTTTCCAATTCTTTTATCTTCTCATACGAGTTTCAGTTCCTGGTGATAGAAACTCTCCTAACTGACAAACAATTTTTTCTTGAAGAGAAGACGACTTCTAGACTTCTCAATCAATAACCTCCCTGAGAAATCACCTATCTATCTATTTATTTGTTGATTTCATGGTTTCATGTGAATAAATGAAGTTGGACCTTCTTTTGTTGCAGAGAGCAAAGGCCTTTGAGGCAAAAGAGTTGGAGAGGTTCATCAGAGAAGAACAAGGGAGACATGCCAATTTCCACACAACATGGCACACTTGACAGCAACTTTGGATGTTACTCCCAACCATTTTCTATACAACACCTGAAAATGTTCGACTTCCTAATATTTGCAATTTCTTCCTCCTCCTTCTTTTTTGTCCATCTTGTCATAGTTGTCTTCAAAATCCTCCCTTATACTGGCACAGATGAAAACTTCAATCTTGTAATGTTCCCACACATGCGAGCCCATATGATCAATGATAACTAATGTCTTATGAACAATCAAATATGGGTTCTCTCTCTATTGCCTCCAAATGACACTTGATAGTGCTTGGCAATGTCAATGAGTCACGGGACATATAAGTGCGACCCGGTAACACATCATACGAGCAGAAGACATCGCGTGGTTGCTCATCTAATCGTTGTGATTGGGGGATTGCAATTGTCGTGACCACGATCTGCATAACTCATTAAGCTTGGCCAAGAGCAGTCAAGGTTGCTGCTTTGGACACAAACTTGACTCGATTGGACTGGAATGTGATGTGCTGCCTTGATGTCCACAATCACACAGCGATCACAAGATGGCCCATGAAATTATTTTGGCTTTCTTGATAATGACGACCCTTGTCTTCTTCCCTCAAAGATAAGTAGGATCGATGTCATCGGTTGCTCCATTAACAAAAGTGAAATTCACGCGTCGTTGCTTCTTCTTCTTCTTTGACTATGACATATGACTGTATCGAGTGTTTGGGACTCTTGAAGAACTCAAATATGTCGCACCAAATTGACCCGCTAACTAAGATGCTCATAAGCGATTATTACTCGAACTAGGCAATTGAAAAAATAACGCTGTGATGCTTTGATGCGTGATGACCGGATTGATTCACAATCTGAACTTCATGGCATACTTATGTGAGAAGAGGTCAGATCTTGCTAATAAAATGTATAAGCCAGGGAAAGGAAATTAATCATTGAACTAAGACAAGAGCTTCACATTATCATTAAGAGATATTCTGTAGCCCAATGTTGACTTGTATCGAGTAGGGCCAATCCCCAAATGAATTATGCTGAACAAACTGTGGAGAAATCCTCTTGTCGGTAAAGTCACATGACTGTCTATTCTATTTGGCGCTTGCATACGGATTATGCTTGTCCAATGCTACCGATGGCCCCGGCACTCATACATGTAGACCCAAAGGGCCAATCTTCCAATATTCTTTAATTAAATTAAATTCGGCAACAACAACCGACCTGTCCAATTGACATCAGGGCCAGCCATGCCTTGTCGACATACGAATAAATCCAAAATGATGTAATATCGAAATTGAATGGTCATGTATCAATTTGAAATTAAAAACATAAGGTGATTTGTCGATCCAAATAATGAAAGATAAGGGCAGAACGTGCATTATTTTAAGTGACGCCGATTGCCTAGGTAGTTCTCTTATTAAGATGTACAAAGAAATATTTAAAAAGTTGGGTGGTTGTTTCTCGAATATCAAACTCCGCCTTTTTTTTTTTGGGGAGGGGGGTGCATGTTTAAGTTTGGATAAGTACACAAAATCTCAAGGATGTTGCCCATTCAAGGAATGAATGATTGGAGGCAGAGAATTTATTGAGGAAATAATTAGTATTCTTTGTATGATTTCAACATTAAGATGAAGGGGAAGAAGGTAGATGCAATGAATCCATGGAGGTTGAGCTTTGAGTGGACAGCTTGAATGGGCCAAACCATGCTCAAAAGAAGATGGACAAGGTGGGTTCTTCCAATTTCTTTGCTAAATGATAAGAGCCTTAGTGAACCTTTTTGGGGCCACTTTTGTTTCACTCCCAACTAAAACCTCTGTTCCTTTGACCTCCCTTTTGACCAGCCATTGGCTTGTTTCTTGGAGCATATGCATGAACAAGGGAGGCGGGAGAGGGATCCAAGGGGTCCCAATTTAGATTTAGGGCAGAAGTGCTTGGTGCAGTTGAGAACACAAGAACTATAGATGTACTTGAGATGGGCGAGTTCAAAGACCCAAACAGGGAAAAAAAAGAAGGCATATCATTATAGCTCTTTTTTTATTTTCACATGTTCACTTCAGTCATTGCTTCTCGGCATATGCTCGACTTTTTTTAGAAGAATAAAACCGAAAAACGACGAAATCACCTTTGAGAGTGTCCTAACTTAGAATGTTTAATAACATTGGACAACTTCATGTTGTACTTCTAACTCATACTTTCAGTCATTTTTAGCTAAAGCACAGCTAGAGAGAAATTTGCACGAACTATATTGAAATTCACGAGGCATGTCAACTTGCACCATCTTTTTGGCCCCCAATAGACTGCTCATATACCTTTTGGAGTTCGGAACGACAGGTCATGTATGCAGCACAATTTATGCGCCCTTAATCACAAGTCGGTGGAGCAACGCCGATTGGCAAACTGCCAACGACGGCCACCACCTTCGCAATCAAGCGGGCACCCCACCACATGGACAAGCACATACTCAGCCAATTGCCCCCACCGGCGGCGCCGCCTCGCTGGTATTGCTCGATTATGTACGTTCAGTCCGAATTATATCGCCGATGGTCATCTTGAGTATGAGGGAGACTCGTTGCGCTCATCAGCCCAAGTCATTTGAAGGGTCACGAGGCGGATGTGCTTGAAAAGCATCAGTCTCAGCACACAGTTTCATATAGGTTTCTACTGTCTTTAGTCAGTTCTCCAATTATCAGAAAGGCTTGAGGAGGAAAGCTTTCGAAGTGTTTTCAAGGACTGAATGCATTGCTTCTATGGTAAAAAATAAACGGGTGGTAGAGGTGATTAGTGATGACACTCTCCCTCGAGTCTCACTCAAGATGACTATCACAGCCCATGGCTTAAAGAATTAATCCTCCTTCGCTAAGTTCCAATATTTTTTATATGAAAGATGTAATATAGATTTTTAAGGTATAGAACTCGATATAGCAGAGCTTGATATGTCAATCTCTATATCAATAGAATTTAAAGTTCTCCGCACATTTTATCGTAGGAAGTCATCTCATAAAAATTCTAGTTTTGAGAAAGTTTAACTTTTCGATATGATATTCTTTTGTCTAGATTCACAAACCGATCTAGTTCGTGTAGGAACCGATAGTGTATAGTCAAGATTATAGACAAGTAAAACTCGACTCGAAAGGGGGAACTGAAAATGGAGCAAGCAAGAAGAAAGCAAAACCATTAGAGCAGCAGTTTTCTATCTTTTATATGGTTACCCAAAGTCATGACCGTAATTAACCGGTTAAAGCAGAATTGTAGGAGTAGATTTCTCTTTGTTTTTTAGGACAACCCATGGGTATGACCGTAATTAACCGATTATCTGTTAGAGAATTAGCACAGCACCTACCACCATGGTCCCTCATTTGAATCTAGATTCTGCAGGGTAGGAATTGAACCCACAAGTATCAGTTCCCAAGCCGAAAGAATGAAACGCCTTCACCACTAGATTAATCCTAGGGGGAGTATCAGAGCAGATTTCGTTAAGTATTACTCAATGACCAGAACAGTTAAATGAACCTAGCAAGACAAACTCTTGTATTTTAGAAGATCGTCACCAACGCTGAGCCGGGAGAGAAATATCAATCCACCTCAATCAACGTACAATCTGTATAGGGGTCATCCATGAAGTTGGCTTTAGGATAGTTGACTTTGTGGCTTACAAAACAAGTTGATTCCATATGCTATCAACTCCAAACTCCTGTTTTGGTCACCACCCAGTTTTGGATCAGTACTTCACTACATCCGTGAGATCGGTAGGATTTCTTCGACTAGGATGTTACTCCGAATACTGTGGAGTTCCTCGATAGAGGAGCATTATCTAGTGAAAATGTAGGATGAAACTGTAAAGAAGGCTAAATCAAGATTAGAAAACTTCGAATCATTAAAACTAACTAAACCTAGAATTCTGTAGCAGCTGAACTCTGGGTATCACGTAGAAGTACTCCAGAATGCTATACTGGTGATACTTCAGCCAGATTCTCCAGGCCTCCAGTTCGTGTAATGGAATTTGGTTCTGCTATAATCACAAGATGAAGAATGTGCCGCATGAATTCACGGGAGAAATATGAACCACGGCATTATGTGCGAAAGAGCAAGAAAGGAAAAACCATTATCATTCATTCTCCGATGTTGTCTTCCTACCTGCAAAGCTTCAGTTAATCTGCAGTATACGTTAGGTAAAAAAATTAGAATTCTCAACGAATGCGCAATCTCCCCATGGATCTAAGAGCAGCCACAATTTTCGCACCAGCCGGTGAGAAACTTTGCAACAACACCACTTTACTTGACTACGAGAAGAAAAGTTTTGTATTTAAGTAAAGAAGCGAAACAACATTCTGAACGTGAAGTGCACTCAAGAGTCGAGACATAATTGTAGGATTCTCACCCACTACTGAGCACCCTGTGAAAGCCAAGCAGTCAATGGGAATCAAAGGACCAGTCATGAACTAAACCTCGTTGTAACCTGCTGATAGAAAGGTCAAATCAAAGAAAAGACCTGAACCGAGATTTCCGCAAATAGGCAATTTCATCACGGACAGACACGAATCGAAAGCTGTAGAGTGCATGAACAACATTCAAAACATACAAGTTGAAGTCTCACCCGCCAATACGCACACTAGGGATGACAAGCTGCTCGTGGGAATCATAAAGCCATTCCACAGCATCAATCCTCATTGCAGCGGGTGAACAAAGCCTGCAAGATGAAGTGTGATGTGACCTGAGATTACTGCTAATGGAAGTAGTTGCAGTGCAAACACGTCAAACTAGAGCGAGGAAATAAGCCTCGGCCAACACTCTGCAAAGCTTAAGCCAGTGACATCAATCACCTTTTGAAGAAGGGATCTCCAGCATTAACTGCCGTCATAAAAGAAAAAGTTGCAAATATCCCTCTTGAATACACAGTGGGACCTATCATATGAGTTAACAATTTGAGGTTTTGAAAGATTGTTGGAGGAATCTTTTCCAAGTCGGACCAATTTATATATGTGTGGAGTTCGATCAAAAACTCGAGTCTAGCTTTTGAGCTTAAGGACCGACCGTCATTGATGTCAACAGATTCCTAGGCAGAGACCATCACTGGGCGAACGTGCTTAAGGTTTTAATGAAAAGCGCCTTGAACTAGGTAAATGAGTGAGATGCTGCTTCTATCTCGGATAGTGCCAGGCAAATGAAGACAGATTTACAGAATCGATATACATTTTCTTGTTCTCCTTCCCAAATTCTCTCTGATTCCGCTTTCTTCTTATATGAAACCTCTTGGGCATCGGACACCCTCGACTCACTTCTTGCACGAGATTCAAGTGGACAACATTAGCATGTGACTATAAGAATATTTAAACGGCGTATACAAAGAACATCGACCCACAATATAAAAGCAGTTCCTATCTCCTAGGATCGAGGTGATAAGTCTTGGGTTTTGGCTAAGACTCGGCAAAGCTAAGGCTTGGTCACCTCTTTCTCCATCTGTAGAAGGGATCTCTAACAAGAAGTGCCACCACAACCAAGGTCTATTTGATAGAACCGATTCCTTATTTTTGGACCATAAAACCTACACTATTGTTCTAGTCCAATTCAAGGTCTATTTGAGATATTTTTTTCCTTTTTTTATACAGAAAAATAATATAAGTAACAAAAGGTTCAATATAAAAAATGAACGAGGACGAGAGAGCAAAGGCAAGTCAAGATCAAGGGAGAGTTGTAAGGCTCGAATAATCAAGGGCAAGCTGCGAGCAAGCGGGGAGGAGGGTGAGTCGTGAGCAACTAAGAGAGAGAGAGTCATGAAGTATTTGAGTAAGGTTAGAGGAATTACAGAAAAATAAAGAGATGGACTAAAAGATGCCAAGGAAAAAACTACGACCTTCACGAAACCAATTCCAGGTTCAATTACACTTCCAGGCGATGCTTCGCTCTTAATCGGGTACCAAACCATTTTTCATTGATTCCTAAAATTTGGAACTTGGAACTGGACTAATATTCACAGCAATCCAATTCGATTCCTAGATAGAGCCGATTATAGAGCAGATTCAAAAACGCAGATTCGATCGAGCCGTCTCTTGGATCACTTCGGGCTCATGATAGCATCAAATGTGATCTCAAATTACCATCGCTTTCAAGGACTTCCCCCGCCCTTGCGACGATCCTCCGACCGGCCGCCCGCGGAAGGTCCATCCCCAAGCGTGTGAAGCCAGCTCGGCCTCGCCCACGACGGACTGGGGCAGTCCGAAAATTCGGATCTCCGATCGGGCCGACTCGTGGATCGCCTTGGGCTTACGATTGCATCAAGCAGGATTAAGTAAACCAACACACCTTCCAGCTCACACGTGATGCGCGGAAGACACGTGCCCCGTGTAATCTTACTTGTTCCCACTGTCTCTTTTTTTATTTTTTTATTTTTTTGGGTCACAGAAGAAGAAAAGAAAGCTTCCGATTGATGACGATGGAGGAGCTAAGTTCCATCGCTCTCTGACTACTGCTTCGCCTCTCTCTCTCTCTCTCTCTCTGTCATTCCTTATCTTCGCGCCGCTTCTTCTCCGGATAGATCACAACTCAAGAGACGTAAATTGGCGCGCCCTTGTGAAAGCTGCGGAGACCAGTCTTCCGACTGTGCCTTCTTTGTTTGCTTGTAGCTTCGCGGATTCGATAAACGCGTCTGCTGGGTAGTACTGAATCGCTGTTGATCGGACGCTAGGTCCTGAAAGTCTCGTTTGTGTGTGGGAAGAATTTTGTGGGATTGAAGCTCGGATGAAGTTTCTGGGTGTTGCGTGGACAGGTAAATTTGCCCGCGCGGTGCTTTAGTCGAAGAAATTTAATCGAGTTGCAGTATTTGGACTTCTTATTTACGTGATTGAATGTGGATATTGGGCTGCGATTTTGGTTGATCTGGCGTGATTGGACGTGATATCAGTAAGTCGGTCGTTTCGTTCTTGTTCGTATTGGACAAATGGAAATAAGCGGCACGTCGAGTTTGCTTTTGCGAGTTCTGGTTTTAGAGCGTTCGAGTGGAAGTTGCTAGTCCTAGAATTGGTGGGGCTGGGTCTTTGGATTGAAGGCTTTTGCTTACATTTCGGATCACGTAGAGTGGGGCATTTTCGAGATGGCCGTGGCAAGCAAGACCAGGAATATGTTAGAGGGTCTAGTGAGAGAAGGTTCGTTCAAGTGGTTGATTGGGAACCGGACCTTATTTGGTGAAGAATTTGAGGAAATGGGGAAGTCTCCGTCGGCCCGAAGGAACTGGATACCGGAGCTGTCTCCGATAGCAAATATCGTTGTTCGCCGATGCTCAAAGTAAGCACCCGGGACCTATATTATTTGTATTCTGCAATCCTTTACTTCATTGTGGGGATAAAATTGAGGCACTTAGAAAGTTTGTAATTCAATACCATATCATATCATTGACTTTGATATCACACGTCATGATGTTCTGTCTCTTTACAACAAGCAATGCTTAAATGCAGAGTCCTTGGTACTCCTACAATTGAGCTTCAGGAGAGCTTCAACAAGGAGGCCTCTGATTCTGTAAAGCATCCATCAGTCTATGCGAGGAACTTTTTGGAATATTGTTGCTTCAGGACACTTGCACTCTCTATTCAAGTGACCAGCCATCTGGCTGATAAAAAATTCCGGCGCCTAACGTATGACATGATGGTGGCTTGGGAAACACCTGGTGCCAGCGAATCTTTAGTTCATGTTAGTCTCCCTCCATCTACATGGTTCACTTTAAGTATACCTTCTTTCTGAATTCTTCCTAGAAATGATAGACCGCATTTCTCCATGGGAGACTTTAATATCTCCTCACTTGTGAGCTTGCACATGTCCTTGTTTGTAAGTGTGAAGAACAACATAGTGAAATGAAAATGCATCAGACATCATTTGGTTGACTTTAGTGCTTGGTTGCTACAGATAGAAGAAATTGCTTACATAGGTTGGTTATATTGCTTAGGCATTCTGCAATCTGCACCTTTTACAAGTCAAGTCGTTTACTGTAATTTTCCTAATGCAGGAAGGTGAAGATGTTACTGTTGGTGTACAAGCTTTCTCTCGTATAGCTCCAGCTGTCCCTATCATTGCAAATGTCATTATTAGTGAAAACGTTTTCGAAGTGCTCACCGCTTCCACGGGTGGTCAGCTTCATTTTTTTGTCTATGATAAGTACCTTGCAGGTCTGGAAAGGTACTTTATCTCAATTTGCTGCATACAAGTTATTTTGAGAAGGCAATTATTGCATAGATGGGACTAAAATTTTACTCTATATTATTTGGAGATTTAATAACAATCTGTCCTAGCATATCTTCATGGTTGTATTATGTTATCTAAATTGTTTTTGGGAAAAACTCTTACAGTATTGTTTGTCCCTGTAGAGCTATAAAAAGATTGAAGTCCCAGTCAGAATCATCCCTCCTTTCAGGTGTTCGATCTTCTAGAGGAGAGAAGATTCTTGAAGTGGATGGAACTGTAACAACACAACCAGTTCTTGAACATGTAGGAATGTCTACATGGCCTGGTACATATCAAGGATTGACTTCCTTAGATGCTGGTTTTTCAGTAAATACAATATTCTTCCATCAGATGAAAAGTCGCATCCATCAAAGATCTTTAGCTTCAAGGCTTGTTATTCTTCATATATGTCGAATTGCAGCATTGACCAGTGACTGTAGTTTTTCTTATTCTTTTTTCTATGTCACGTATAATTCTTTCTTTGGCATTGCCTCCATGCAGGTCGTTTAACACTGACTGATCATGCCTTTTATTTTGAACCACTCCGGATGGTATCTTATGATGATGCCAAAATGTATGATTTATCAGATGATCTAAAGCAGATTGTCAAGCCCGAGTTGACTGGACCATGGGGCACTAGGCTGTTTGACAAGGCGATTATGTATAAATCATCATCATTGTAAGGCATTACAGCATGATGCATTTCTCTAGAGTTTAATATTCAGTTCTTATGATTCAATTTTCTGTAATCAAATTGGCTCATTTGGTTGCCTGCATCTTTCGCAATGTGTTGACTTAATGCAGATTGGAACCTGTTGTCATGGAGTTTCCTGAACTCAAAGGTCATTCTCGTCGTGATTATTGGTTGGCAATAGTCCGGGAGATTTTATATGTGCACCGCTTTATTAAGAAATTCCAGATCACTGGAGTGGAACGAGATGAAGCACTTTCAATGGCTGTACTTGGAATCTTACGGATACAGGCCATTAGGGAAATTAGTTCCTCAGCGCCTCTTCACTGTGAGGATCTTCTCATGTTCAATCTCTGTGACCAACTTCCAGGTGGAGACTTAATACTGGAAGCTCTTGCAAACAGGTCATCCATGAGGGAACTAGACCGTACTAACAGTTACAATGATGGGAGTGGTGGGATGTATTCAGTTTCCTCACTCACCATGATTTCTAACCTTGGGTTCTTTGGGAGTGGTTCTAATAACGTAAATGAAGCAGGGCTTGTTGTTGGCGAGATTACTGTGGGGAAAATCAGTTCGTTAGAAAGGGTGGTGAAAGAATCTAGAAACAGCTATAAAAAGGTGGCGGTGGCCCAAGCAACTGTTGATGAAGTTAAAGTTGATGGGATTGATACCAACATGGCAGTCATGAAGGTATTAATGATCGTGGCGGTTCAATCATTGCTTTTCTATTGGCGAAAAAAAAAAAGTTACTATCTACTTACATAGAGTTTGATATTACTGTTGTATCTACGTGTTCATGTTATTAATAGAGGTGGGAACAATATGGTTGTTGTGGCATCCAATCCCAACTAGCTGAGTTTATCAGATTTATGTTGTTCCATTGAGATCTTTGCTTATATTTTACTCATTCCACAGGAGTTAATGTTTCCTCTTATTGAAGTTGGCAAGTGGCTTCTTTCTCTGGCATATTGGGATAATCCTTTGCACTCTTCCGTCTTCTGTTTGGCCATCACTTACATCATTTGCAGGTGATGCGCTGGTATTGCAAACCGTCTTTTTGTTGACTCTACCCTTCTGTTTAGAGTTATGTCTTTATATTCTTTTCCTGC
The DNA here is from genome assembly GCA_030064385.1 of Melaleuca quinquenervia. NCBI lineage: Eukaryota > Viridiplantae > Streptophyta > Magnoliopsida > Myrtales > Myrtaceae > Melaleuca > Melaleuca quinquenervia. Next base: position 2,598,842 of record CM057728.1, on the reverse strand, counting down.
TTAGAAGGAATTTGTTGCCAGTTGCCTGGATGGTGAAATGATTTTCTTGGCCAGAAATATGATTAAATAATTTATTCACATTTTTTTCTGCATCATTCATGGGGAAAATGAAAAGTCTGATCTGTAGTTTTGGAAATGCCTGAGTAGGCAGTGTGGGTGGTATCCTATTTTGATAATGCAATTGGTAAAGTCTACCTTACAATTTATTAAGGTTTTTGGGAAACATGGTCTACGACCTTAACAGCCCACTTTAGAGTGACTAAAATCTTTCTGGCACGCTGCATGTTGTGGACTTTTGTATGGTGTTTGGCATTAGATGGTCAATTATTTTGCACAAAACAGAGAGTATGTGACCTTCAAAATCCTTATCAAGTCTTCTACTGGAAGATATCTATGTCAACGAGTCTTCCAGACTCTTCCTAGTTTTTGGTATATTCCCTTGACTTGTAGATGTATTGAATTGATCCAAGTGTATCGTGCGCCTATGAACTTCAATCACAAATCTCCTTAGGAATTAAGGTGGAACTCGTAAAAAGAAGCTACAATAATTTGTATTTCCTTGGCATGCATAGAAAACATTGAGTTCTCTAATAACATCTTGTATGTGCTTTGCAGGGGATTGCTCGGTTTTGCATTTGCATCTGGGCTTGTGTTTCTTGCAGTTTTCATGGTACTTAATAAGTATCTTAGTGGAGGGAAATCAATTCATGAAGTCAAGGTAATAGCCCCTCCTGCAATGAACACAATGGAGCAGCTCTTGGCTGTTCAAAATGCAATTTCCCAAGCTGAAGGGTTCATCCAGGACACAAACATAGTCCTTCTGAAATTACGTGGCTTAATGATGTCCATTTACCCTCAGGTAACCGCAATAAAGACTGAAAGTTTCATATTCAGTTTTCCTAACTCTTTATTCCTTAAATTTTTTAAAATTTGTATTCACAAGTAAATTTTTTGTTGCTCGTGCTCATTAGGCAAGTGAGAAGTTTTCAGTGGCTCTCTTTCTGTCAGCATTGATGCTCATTCTCATTCCCAGTAAGTACATATTGTTAATGGTTTTCTTGGAGAGTTTTACAAGATATTCTCCTCTACGGAAAGCAAGTACTGAGAGATGGATGAGAAGGTTGAGAGAGTGGTGGTTCAGCATACCGGCAGCTCCTGTCGTTCTTGAAAGAGAGAAGGAAGATAAGAAGAGAAAGTGATGGTGTAAGGATATGTACAGGTCTTAGAATGCAGGTAACTTTTATGTTAATGAGTGCTCGTACATCTGAAAAAAGAAGGGAAGTCTGCACTAGATAAATCATGAATCTGTCTAGTTTCTGTATATACTCGAAAGTGCTCGGGTTTCTCTTGAGGTTAATGCACTGTTAACCAAATCTTCTGCAAAGTGGGAATATAACCAGCTTTTAACATATGGCTTTTCTGATATTTTTATTTTACAGCAGCTTTGTTTTTTTATTTCTCAAGAAAGGTTGCAGACTTTATTAATGTCATATTTGACGGCTTATTTTTTGTCTTTTATTCTTAGCCAACAACAAAGAAGGCTGCGCTGCATCGTAGTCTGTACTTAAGCAGTCCCCTGAAATTTAATCTAACTGCCCTATTGCCTTTTTGTTCGGAAAACGGATCTCGAAATACATTTTGCCAGCAAACCTTTTGGATTGTGCTTCATCTAGTGGGATACAATTTAGTAAGTTGGATGCTTAGTCTTCGGGTGCTTCACGTAGTTGACTTTTCCGTGGTACATGGAGAAGTCTTTTACAGGTTTGGACAGTCTAGTCAACTTAATAAGCTAAATTCTCCTCGCTTGAAAAATTTGATATTCATAATGAGTCAAAACCCACGCTCATTTCTTGTCCGCCTGGCTATTTATGAATCCACCCCTTCTTAATGTTGTGGATTGACTGCGCTCTGTTGCGTTGCTAACCACGATGCAATTTACGACGAGTTGGAAGGAAGTAAGTGATGTATATCGACTTTGATCTTTTCCCTGCTAATTTTTTCGTAGGATTTTGGTTCTTGCAGCCTGCTTCGACCTTCTTGATTCTTGTAGTCTTCACGCTTCTTCTGGTTGTAGAACTCTGAACATGTCTCCCTCCCTTGACGCATGAACTTCAGCCTTGTTGATTGGTCTTTACTTAGCTATTCATGAACCCATATCTAGCGGGAGACAGGCTAAAATCCATTCCCGTTCGACTGGATAATCTCGAATTCCGAAGCTCTGACCTAGTGTTTAATGCATTTGCTACTTCCAGCTGTCCCCATCTTCACACTGCTGTGGGTGCTAGTAGTGCAATTATGGAATGCATTTCATTGTTCACCAGAATGACAGACAAGAATTAGACCCGAGAGTGCTATGTGGTCCATGAATCACTCAGAATGCGTGCTAGTTTGCATTGCTTTCAATGGGGCTCCCCAGACAAAGAATAGATGTTAGTGCATGAGGTGGTCCCTCGATCCCCAAAGTCCGTGCTCTTGGCTTGACTTTCCATGGGGGGGTCTTTGTCTCGGTTAATGCTTTTCTCTTGATAGAGCAATCGGCTGTCGTCAACATAGCGTGAGGTCTCAACTGTCAGAATCCTTAAGATAATGTCTAACGCGAGTTCGAGCGTAGATATTTACCTTATTCTTCATCAGGTCTTCCTCAGGTTGATGGCCCTTACTTGCATTTACATGAATTGACTTAAGACTTTGTCCTCTCTCTCTCTCTCTCTCTCTCTCTCTCTCTCTCTCTCTCTCTCTCTCTCTCTCTCTGTGGAAGAAATAATGGCGATACTTCATATCCACAACAGCATAGGAGGTCTCAACATGACTGGGGCCGTTGGCCACTTGGCTGTCAATTGATGTCTATCGGGTGTCGCGATTTTCTTTCTCAATTGTCGAGTAATTACGGATTCATGTGGGTTTGGGACTTTTAGGAGTGGTCCTAACCTTGTGGTGGCGTCAAGGGTCGAACTATACAGCGTTGAGAGGACCTGGTTGTGAATGCAATTGACCCAATACGTTCTCCTTTAGTCTAGCCGAACTATGACTTTTTGAGGCTTTTGGAGGAAAAAAAAAACTCCCAAGACAAAGATGAGGCCTCAAATCATCATCACAAAGCCTTCAATACAGATGTATTTAGAATTGCAGTATCGCATGGATAAAGTCATGTCTTTCTCGTCATGTATTATAACGTCAATTCGATCCCACCAATAAGCTACTCCATCAAAAAGTAATATTGGCTTCTAGATGCGGTATGAGGTTTTTCTTTCTGATCTCCATGAACTTTTTAAGGTCTTATACGTTTTGCTCTTAGTTATAACTATCATGTAAAATGAAAATCTTTATGAATTTTCATTTCATTAAAGCCATAAATCTATGTCTAGTTTTCTATTTGCATGTGTTTAATATGTGATATTTCAAAAGCGAAATTGCGATTGTTACCGCTCTAGATGCAAAAATCGCCTTCTTCTCTTTTCTTTGATTCTCTTGCCTAAGCTATAATTTTACAAAAAAAAATAAAATAAAATAAAAAAGGAAATTGCAAAAACTTAGTAGAGCCAACCACGAGCCTGCAAGAAAAGTAAATGCTGCTGCCGCCGATTGGACCGACAGTCGGGTCTACATCCGAGGTTCCATGACAGTACGGCCCAAAGCGAACCGGAATGTGGACCGTGGAATACGGTCTGGACCACCACCACCCCGGAGCCCCGATTCCCAAGGCCCTCCCTCAGCGCCGCCACGTGGAAAGCCACGTAGCAAGATAGAATCATTCTAGAAGCCGCTGGGCCCCGCCACCCCCAAGTATGAAATTGGTGCAATTTGGAATTTCGCCGGTTTGACTCCTCCAGGATGAGCGACCCAGAGTTGAAAGTTCAAACATCAACCGGTTAGCCGGATTTGACCCGACCCACGATCCCCGTCCGGTGTGCCCCCCCTCCCCCCAAAACCACCACCACAGTCGGTCAAAGGTCTAGATTTGATCTTTCATATATGGTTGCTCCCAATATATATAATCGTAATTAAGATCACAGCATCCAATTTGAATATCCTCAAACGTATTAGGAAAATAGATTCAGTCATGACCGCAAAATTTCCCCGTACACTATTGCTATCTTAAATAAATAAATAACAAACCAAGGAAGGAGGAGGATGTGAAGAATATCAACATCCTAGTTTTCCTTTTGCATAATATACACAATTTATAATATAAAAAGAAATCTTAAGCATTGTGGGTCAAAGTCAACCAAAACAACCACCATCCCCGATCGGCTTCCGCTCAGCAGTCAGCGGCGGAGGGTGTCCGGACGGGTCGAGCCCGCGAGAGTCCTAATCATCTTTTTTGGCGGGACCCGCGAGCTCTCAATCAACGGCAAATCGAGGGCATCAGTCCCGTCTTCGCTGGACGCTCTGGACTTTGTTTATGGCGGAGAAAGAGAAACTACGATCTCTTTGGAGAGAACGAAAGAGAAGACCCGAGCTGCCTTTTTTCCCCTCAAGGACAGAAATAAGGAAATTTGCATTCACATCGTTCTCAACTAACAATATCTTCCCTTTCGCTCGCTGTCAGTCTCTTGACTTTTCTCCTCTCTCTCTCTCTCTCTCTCTCTTTCCGGAAACGGTATGAGCAGCTGGAGGGGTCTCTCTGAATTCCTTAAACGCTTCTTTAGCCCGACTGGGAACGACCCGTGATTCTTCATTCTCAGAGTATCAGTTCTTGGGCAAGTTGAAATCCTCGAAACTTGATACTACTGGTGCCTGTCAACTCTCAAGCTTAGATTTTTTATTTTTCTCTGCCCCTTCTTATGGCGATTTTGACCATGGGATTGTGAAAATCGAGTTTCTTTTCTTTTTTCTTTCTTGGCTTTGGGCCGAGAAAGTGAAGTGGGAGTTCTGGGAGTTTTTGACTTTTCGATGGGTAAGAGAAAGAAGAGAGGGTTCAACGTGGAAGAGGCTGTGGAGTTCTTGAACTACTTGACGGTGGAGAAGCCTCTGCTTCCGTTCTTGATTGCTTTGATAGCACTTGGCTGGGCATTAGAGAGATGGGTTTTCTCTTTCTCGAATTGGGTCCCTCTTGTCGTCGCCGTTTGGGCAACGATTCAGGTGAACGATTCCTGCTTGATTCATGCTCTTGACTCTTGTTTGACCGATGGTTTTCTTGTCTGGAATGAAATGAAATTTCTGGTTATATTCTCGTCTTTCATTCTTTCGGTTAAATATTCTCATCTTAATCTGCTTTGCACCATGACGTTTCTTTTTTTGTATGATTCGATCTTGCTTTTGTGACTTTTGTTGTTTTCTGATATTTGTACCGTTACGTGGATGATCACTAGTTTGGCTTTCTTCAATTATTGGCATTCCATCGTCTGAAAAATAAACTGTTATGATCCTATTTTCCTGTTCTCCCACGATATCTGGAATTAAATTATATAATTTGTCTTGACCAACCTGTTCCTTCGTGTCTGGGTTGACTGCTTTATAGGATTGACCCAATTGCCATCCTCTGAAAGACAGTCATTCCAATTAGCTTACCCAAGATCATGACACTTAATCTGCATGGTTGAGATACATTTCGTAGGGGACAAGTGATCTCGGCAATAAAGTTATTCGAGGGCTTGAGAGGTCTCAATCACAGGTTGTCAAATGAGGTTCCTGTTTTCTGGAATCTGTCCCTATAATATGTTGCATTATGTAAAGCTGAGAAGCAGGGATAGTTCAGGCTCAAATGGCAAACTGAAATCAATTGATAATCAGAATCCACCAAGTGAATGATACAATGATGAAAGTTTTAGGCCATGCTTTGAAGTTTTCTTTTCTTTCTTCCCTCAAACATATCTAATCCTGTTCCAAACGAGGATTCCAAGGGAAGTTTCCATTACTAATCTTCAGTCTGGAATTCATTTTTGGTGCCTGCAGTATGGAAGTTATCAACGCCAAATGGTCGTGGAAGACTTGAATAAAAAGTGGAAGCGTGTCATACTGAACACCTCGGTACCTATCTACTTTTCAATGGGAACGTGAACATTGAGATTTTAAAAATCACCCTCTTCGTTTGCTTCTAATTGCATGTCCTCGCAGCCAACAACTCCTCTGGAGCACTGTGAGTGGCTGAACAAGCTTTTGATGGAAATCTGGCCAAATTTTATAAACCCAAAGCTTTCTATAAGATTCGCATCGATAGTTGAGGTGAGTTGGGTTGATTTTGTTGTTTACTGTTGGTTGTTTTATGCTTAAGATAAACAGGCATGATTGGTGTAGGCTGTCATACCGCATGTGAGTCAGAAACACTTGTATCGCATGCTCTGGGAAAAACGTCAATTTCTTCTACATATATATTTTTTTTGGAACTTCTTATCCTCAGTGGAGAAAATGGATGTAAACTATGTTCTGCTTGAAAAAAGTTGTAGCATGTGCAAATGAGTTTCTTGCCACTAAAAAATCTTTCACCAGTTTTACTCATTTGAATTCCTGAATGCTAGGAAGAAACTAGTCATACAATTATTGTCCATAGTTATATGTGTTTAATAGTCTATTTCTATTATTTTTGCAGAAACGTCTAAGACGCAGGAAGTCCAAGCTTATAGTAAGTCATCTTTTGGACTAGTTGTTGGTAATCTGTCCTTTTGGGTTAGTGATGAAAGATGAGCTTACATGTCTTAGCATTGTCTTTGCCATAGGAAAGAGTTGAACTGCTGCAGTTTTCTTTAGGTTCTGGTCCGCCCAGTTTGGGTCTTCAGGGCATTCGGTGGTCAACTACAGGTGATCAGGTTTGTTATGAGGTTTTACCATATAATTTTGTAATCGTGCATCATATTCTTTTGTGGGCATACTAATGTGTGCATGTGCCTCTGTGTGTGTGTGTGTGTGTGTGTGTGTGTGTGTGTAGAGAGAGAGAGAGAGAGTACTTCTTGTGTGCCCGCAGATAGAGTGACATGACAGAACAATTTGAAGAATATGAGATGTGGTGCTGATATGAGGCTACACTGAGAGTCGCTCATTTGGAATGGAAAGAAGTTTCGTGAAGCATATTTTTCATAAAACGTTCAGCGGTTCTCTTACATTCTGAAGTTGCCATTTCTGTCAATGGTTTATGCGAATATTCACATTTGCATCCAACCAATCTCTTTCTCCTCTCATCCACTGGTGACATGTCTTGTATCCGAAGTGTTCTTTTATGCTATCTAGTCGATAGTGGGAGGGTGAAGTTTAATGGTCTGCTTCTGTCATGAATAGCTGGAAAAGGGGCTGCATAGGTGGTAGATGAAATAAAAGATGGCCATGTAAAGAGGAAAATGATCAAGTAAATGTTTGAACTAGAGGATGTTGAGTGTGAATTGCACCAACTCTACTCCATCTGCATTGAGAATTCTGGAAAAAAAAAATAATTTGATGATATAATGTTAATTGGAACATTTTAGAGGATGGCTAATGCTAGAATAAAGTGGCTGAGCAACTTTACTTATTTGTTGTATCTTTCTCTGTCTGGGGTATGAGTATTGCGTTTTTCAGTTCCTGACATCTAATGGATATCTTTTATCTTTTCTTTGTAGAAAATCATGCGTTTGGGATTTGATTGGGATACAAATGATATGAGTATTTTGTTGCAAGCTAAGCTCGCCAAGCCAATTGGAAATGCACGGATCATCATTAACAGTCTACATATCAAGGGTGATGTATGTGCTACGGCCATTTCCCTGCAGTTAAATCTAAAGATTTATGACATTGTAGAATCTTCTTTTAGGCTTATACATCCATAAATATGTACAAGCGGGTATCCTTCACAAGTAGCATAGGATGTTCAATTAAATCTTAGTTTTCGTGTTAAGTGAATGTGAATCCTGACTGTGAAGAGTTTTAATGTTCAGTACAATGATGACCTAAGGAGTAGCCTCATCCTGATAAAAATAACTCCCTAAACGTGGGTTGTCAGGCCCATGTGGGCATCATCTCTAAGTTTCAACCAACTGATGCTTCTGCATACAAGTGATGGTCATGTACATTATCTACATACAAGTGTTTGTACTCTACAGCTTTTGGTGGAAGAATTTCCTGTAAGATAGTAGTTCCTTGGTGGTAATTATGTGGACTTTGAAATTTTATAACAAAAAACATCATAGTTAACATAGCATTAATTGATTGGAGTGTCCGCATTTAATTTGGTTGTTCTCAATTATTTCAGGAGGTTAGACCCTTTCTTATGTATAGTTAATGCGTTAAATGGACCTTGAGGTAACTTCCCATCATCAAAGTCAAATGTTATAATGCCTGCCTGCTTCAATTTATGAACTTCAGAAATTAGGAAGTTTCATTGTCCGTGACTATGATGAGCTATAGCAGATATAGTTTGCTCGTTTGTGGGATAGAGCAAGTTGGTTAAATTTTCTGCAAATTACTTATAAAGTGGAAGCTTGAGTTGTCCAAATGAGGTGATATTTTAGTGCTTGAAAGTTCAAAAATAGCAGTCGGTCAAACCTAGTTGCATAAGCATGCAATCATTTAGTTCACTTGTGCTTAAAAAAGAATTATGTTAAGTGCCCTTAGTTTCTATTTAGACAGATACGGTGTGTCTCTGACAGATTTTTTTCAAGTTTTCAGTGATTCTGGTCATCCCTGAATTGCAATTTTAGGTATGTCGCAACAATCTATTTTCCATTTGCAGCTACTCTTGATGCCAGTCCTGGATGGGAAAGCTCTATTGTACTCATTCATGTCTGCTCCTGAAGTGAGAATTGGAGTTGCCTTTGGCAGTGGGGGTAGCCAAACATTGCCTGCCACAGAGTTGCCAGGAGTATCTTCTTGGTTGGTGAGTATTTTGCTAATTCTATTCAGCATTAGTCACTCATTCTAACTTCCATAACGTCTTTCACATTAATTTGCTTCTTTCAAACTTAGCAGGGACTATTTCCCTATTTAGACTATTTGCTTTCAGATGCACATTTTTGGCTATGATTCTGCCTAGCATCCATTGTTACTTAAGTACACTCAAGATAGGAAAGCAATCTATCTGCATAATTTTATTGTGGTAGCATGTTCAAAGCAGGTTTAATGGTCATTCAATTTTCAAATCGTTCTTCACACCAACAAAATTTTACAAACTTTAATTTTTTTCTAGATCTCTGGTCTTTTGGTTGGTCTTTATGCGAGTATAGGATGTTAAAAGGGGTAGTGAGCTCTGAAAACGGAGTGAACTTTGAAGGATCTTACAGAGTACATGGTATTAAACAGCACAAACTGCAAACAGTGGGAAAGGACGTCATTGTTTGTTGATCTTGCTTTCTGGATTTTCAGTGGATGGCTCAGTAGTATCATCAGTTACTACGGACATATTATCCTCTATAAAACAGAATGAACTGCACAAGACTTGTTGACAAATTGATTGGTCGCAGACTGCTTGTAGTAATCAGTCATTCAACTCTCAGATGCACTATTTCAAAATATTCTAGATGCATTCTGTTGATAATGCTCTTAATAATAAATTCTTTTTGTCCTCACTATACTTTGGTTGCTTTTAGGTAAAAATTCTTACAGATACCTTAGTCAAGACCATGGTGGAACCGCGGCGTCGTTGTTTCTCTTTGCCTGCTGTTGAGTTGAGGAAAAAAGCAGTCGGTGGAATCATTTACGTGAAGGTTGTTTCAGCCAGTAAACTTTCTCGGAGTTCTTTGAGAGGAAGTCCATCTAGAAGACAACATAGTTTTACCACTAGTGGGACATTGGAAGAACACCTTGACAACAAGGATCTACAGACATTTGTTGAAGTCGAACTTGAGGAGTTAACCAGAAGGACAGATGTGAAGACAGGTTCAACTCCTAGATGGGATTCGACTTTCAATATGGTTCTTCATGAGGATGCAGGCATCTTGCGCTTCCACCTTTATGAATGCACGCCAAACAGTGTCAAGTATGACTATTTGGCAAGTTGTGAGATAAAGGTACTCTGGCATGTAAATATGAAGCATAGAAGTTACATGTGAATTAACTTTCATTGAATAAATAACCCCACCGTTCAATTAGGAACCTATTCCACCTTCTTTATACGTTGCCTGATAACTTGTATGATGCTTCTTGATGTGCAGATAAGGTATGTTGCTGATGACTCGACCATATTCTGGGCAATTGGGCCCGAGTCTGGCGTAATTGCCAAGCATACTGAATTTTGTGGAAAAGAAGTTGAATTGGTGGTTCCGTTTGAGAGGGAAGGTGGGGGGGAGGTATGGGTTTTAAAATCCTGTTCCGCTTTATCCATGAATACGATAATTGACATTGTCATTGACCTTTTACTTGCCAGCGATATCTCTAGGAAATTAATCAACCTCTTGACTCTTGACATGTCCCTAGCAATTAAATATAAAGAGTGGTTTTATCTGACCCTTAGGTACACTACATGCATTTTTAAATACATTTCTATCCTGTTTGTAATGTGAAAAATTTAAATTGTGGTGCAATAAAGGATTCAATCTAAATGACCAATCACACATTACTACAGTTGACAGTGAGGCTCATCTTGAAGGAGTGGCAATTCTCTGATGGTTCACATAGCTTGAACAACTTCCTCACCGGCTCTCGGAATTCACTCAATGGATCATCAAATCTGCTCTCAAAAACTGGAAGAAAACTCAATATCACCATCGTTGAAGGGAAGGACTTAATTTCAAAGGACAGAAGTGGAAAGTGTGAACCTTATGTCAAATTGCAGTATGGAAAGGTAAGTGGTCCTTTTTATGTTACTTGCCTCACCATGTTTCAAAGTATGGACTTCCAGTTGATGAATCCATTGAGTAATTGCGTCACAACCATTTTTTTTCAGGTCCTACAAAAGACGAGAACTGCACATACCTGTAATCCAGTTTGGACTCAGAAGTTCGATTTTGATGAGATAACCGGTGATGAATGCCTAAAGATAAAGTGTTACAGTGAAGATATGTTTGGTGACAGTAATCTTGGCAGCGCACGAGTAAACCTGGAAGGACTGGCTGAAGGGTTTGTCAGGGACGTGTGGGTCCCTTTGGAGAAAGTTAATTCTGGGGAGCTGAGACTTCAACTCGAAGCTGTCCGGCTCTCTGACCCTGAAGGATCCAGGGTATGTTTTGCTTCCCCAGAGGGAGTGCAGATGGATGCTCAATTTGAATTTATCAAATTGAAACGCCTTGCATACTTTCAAGTTTTTAGCCCACTGCGCTAGTTGTTTATGTCACACCATGCCATTTTCCTGTACAATTTTTGTCTCATTAGTGTTTACACTTTAACATGAGTTTGCTTAATATTCTTAAATCTTCAGGGTTCAATAACAGGTTCCGGCAATGGTTTGGTAGAGCTCGTTCTCATTGAAGCAAGGGATCTTATTGCTGCAGATCTTAGAGGAACAAGCGATCCATATGTGAGGGTACAGTACGGAAGTTTGAGGAAAAGAACGAAGGTTAGGAATCTTGCTATTCATACTAAACTTTTGCTTTTCATATTCTCATTAAGTCACGCAAAAGCCTAAATCCAGTGAGTTGATGTTTTTTGTGTTAATGCATCTGCCTTGTGATATTGTGGTAGCCAGTTAATGATGTCCATAAGCACCTTAGGACTCGTGGTCTCTTTAAATAAATATCAGTTGGTGCCATGCTTAGCTTAGAACATGCTAGTTCCAGGGATTCTAGTCCAGCAAATGTGAGAAGTTCATGGAAATCGAGGAAAAGGGTGAAGAAAATAACAGCTGCATATCTTCCGTGTTATCTCTAGCATAGTTTATTGAAAAATAAATAATGATCATGGCAGCTTGTACTCAGTTTTTTCTTGAATTTCCATTTCAGTTTTTGACATAAGTACTTATTTACCAGTTTCCACGTGTCTATATAAGAAAGCCTAATCTCGTATAGAGTTCACTAACCTAGTGTGCCTTGTCCGCCATTGCAGGTCATGTTCAAAACTCTAAATCCTCATTGGAACCAGACCCTGGAATTTCCTGATGATGGAAGTCCCCTAGAGTTGCATGTGAAAGACCATAATGCAGTGCTGCCCACATCAAGCATTGGCGATTGCGTCGTGGAATATCAAAGGTTGCCTCCAAACCAGATGTTCGACAAATGGATTCCCCTCCAGGGCGTGAAAAGGGGAGAGATCCATATCCAGATCACAAGAAAATTTCCAGATCTTCAAAAGAGATCAAGTCTTGATTCAGAACCATCCTTGACCAGATCGTATCAGATTTCTGGCCAGGTGAACATATTCGGTGTTCGGAGTGTCTTTCTTGGCTGCATTATGCCATGTCCTACATTATTTAATAGGACGGTGTTGCTTGTTCTGCATTTCATGTCAACTTAAGCTGCTAAATGTGCTTGCCCAGATGAAAGAACTGATGGTCAAGCTACAATCGATGATCGAAGATGGCAACCTTGAAGGGCTTCCAACAGTGGTGACTGAGATGGAGAGTCTCCAAGATTTGCAGGAAGAATACATGGTCCAATGCGAGACAGAACAGATGCTTTTACTCAACAAGATAAAGGAGCTCGGTCAGGAAATATTCAACTCGTCACCTTCCCTGAGCAGAAGATCTTCCAATAATTGACCAGGCTGTTCAATATAATAGCCACTACTTTCGCGTTATATTTCGTAGGAGAAAGCAAATGTCATTGGTGATGCAAGCGTTGTCTGCTGACCTTGGATACGAAATTTCATTGTACATTCGAGCAGTTTTAAATGAAGAGGAGAGATGCAGATATTTATCTCTGGGGCCACAGTCTTCCATTTTTGGGAACTTGGTGCCTCCAGCTTCTAAGGACACCTCGAAGTCATCATGTTTTGCACACAAACTATGTAATTAACTGGGTAAATTTTGGCGGGCGAAATTTCAATTGGTACGGGGAAGTAGATTGCTGCAAATTTAGCAATTTCAGCATATGATGACGTCATCATAACAGAGATCCTCCCGCGCTCTGTTTAATGGTTTCACTTCAGTAGTCATGACTAGCGATATTGACAAACAAGGGGAGAAACGACGATGACTAACCAAAAGTATTCAAGATTTTGTCACCCAAAAAGGAGGTTTGATTTATATGTTCAACGAGAAAACAGGAGAGCAGAAGGCAGATGCTTTAGAACCTGACCTATGGAAATTCACGAAAGATGAGATGACTACTTAAAAGCATGCAATAGCCGAATGGATGTCTCCTGTGTGGAGCCATATGTCCAACCACAAGGGCCTTTGGTGTCACTCAACATTTCAGTAGCCAAAAAATAGCTTAATGTATGCACAAAACGGAGATTGATGACATTGAAGACCGTGACCAGGAACTGTTGGAAGAATGAGTTAAATAATCTCATTGGCGAAGCATCTGCTGTAGCTGAAGAACTTGATTCCTTTGTTCTGGAGGCAGGAGATTAATCTGCTCTGGAGTGAGGCTCATGACCTGCTGAAGTAGGGCCTGCTCCATCTCAGGTGACAGCTGCACAGCGGGAGGAAGTTCTACGTCAACGTCCCAAACAAGCTTCTTCATTATAATCCTCCACAACAAGCAAAGGTAAAATAAAGCAGAGCAAAAAAGAATGAGCAAGGTCGAATAGTTACGGCAGCAGGACGAGGCAGCTGACTTCCCTGGCCCATCTGACCAGGAGCAACAGGTGGAGGGCCAGGAAGCTGTGAAGGGTTCTCTGATGAGCCAGGCATCCAAGAAGACCCCCTATCCACTTGCATGGGACCGGCACCTTGATGGCTAAATTCTATCCCTGAATGTGAACCTCCGCCCTGAGAATAAGACTCGGAATGTCAAGAAATAAAAATTGCATGATCACGAGAGGGATTTGCCAGCAATATCAAGAGAATGAGTAGTTGATCAGTAAATATTGCACACGAATAATATATATAGACCAAAGTCTGCTACGCTAATGGCCAAACTTGCACTACCAAATATCATCATGATCCGAGTCTCCTAAGTACTTGATGCCACAACGATAAAGTCATTATTAAGTCATCCATCAATTATCTTCTACAATTTGGTGCACAATAGTTCACTGAACTTAGAACATAACATCTAATCCATGCACATTGGAAGAATATCACGAGGACCGATCTTATTTAAGTTCAGAAACTCACCTGGACTGTATATTTGCCTACGCAAATTCTCCAATTTTAGGAGGCCAATCTTTATACAAATTTGTTTCTCTTCAATAGAAAGTTTCAACTTAAATCTGGTAATGGCAACACCTGACATACGCTACTTCTAATATTTCTTGCCCCTATCATTAGAGACCTTCAGAGCTAACCAAGCATTTGGATACAACAAGAAATCTGGAACTACTCTTATAAAGCATCCTTGATGGCTGTAGCAACTAAAAGACTCAGAATAAATTAGTTTGAGTTCAATTACTCCACTGTTAAGCAAGCACAGTCATACAATCAGGACAAGACATAATGAAGCAAAAGCACAAAATGAAAAGGATCTTTACTTAGACACTGGCTAAGTCAGAAATGAATCATGAAGTAACACAGCTTCTCTTGTGGGACCAAATAATCCAATGTCAAATAGCTTTAACAATGCTTCAAGTAACTCAATCAGGATTAATTGTTGACAAATTGAAGCACTGCTCATGATGCAAAATAATTAGGCAAAGCCACAAATGGAAATTTATTATGGATGACTGACTTTTTATATCACACTTCATAACTTCACTGATTCCTAAACCTTCATCCAACAATCAAATTGAACTCCTACCCACTCCTCAACATCAATAACGGGAACAATTTCATGCCGAAGTTGCAATTTATCGAACTGTGTCAATGTTCATTTCATAGTTAAAAAAAATATGCGCATAACATTAAAAACTCATTTGGGAAGAAACAGTCATACAAGAGAGTACCTGATACATGGCTTGAGGTAGTGTCTGATTAAGGAGTGAAGGCTGTCCTTGGCTGAATGATCCAATACCAGGAGGAGGCCTGGAAGCTGACTGATCAATTCAGCAAGAAAAATATTACCACCCCCACTCAGCGAGAAAACACAAGAATAATCTAAATTTGACTAAAAGTTTACATGATATGACGGCAATGATCCATGCTGAGAACCAACAGAGGGATGAAACCCCGCATTAGGGCCTATCTGAGACGGATACTGTTGATGGAAAGAAGATATCGACGATGGTCTGGTTTGTGAATGCATTGGCGGTTGCAATGCTGGCTGAAATGGAACTTGAGAAATTCCACTTGTCTGTAAGGATTGTTGCAACTGGGCTGTGGCAGTGGGCATCTGGGGCTGTTGAAGTGGAGGCGGCTGTGGAGCAGAATGAAGTGGGATTGGAGCCATTGTGGGCACCTGAGAAGGTTGAGGAAGTGTCATCGGAGTAGCTTGGACATTTTGATGCATCTTAGGCTGCTGAGGTGGCTGTAGAGCATGTGAAGGGAGAGGCTGAAGATTAGCTGAAGGAACACTAGCTGATGGAATTGGCATCCCAGGTTGGCTTTGACTATGATTTCTCGTTGGAAATTGAGTCTGAGACGCACTCCCTTGATCTGGAAAACTAATTTTACCAGCATATTGATGAGCTGTCTGAGGGCTCGATTGCTGAGGTGGCTGCGGTAGCTGCTGAGGTGGCTGCACAAGCGGCTGAGGCTGAGGCTGCGGCTGTTGTGATGCTGGAACTTGAATTTTTGGAAGCTGTAGATTATTGAAAATTATTATAGCATCCAGAAATGTATTAATGTAGAACAAAAAGGTCAAGATGATATTACCACTTGAGGAGGCTGCACCATTCCAAGCATAATCTGTGCCTACAGGAAGAGTAATTCCAGTTAAAGATGAGCCAAGAAATCAGTAGTCAGCACAATACGACAGAATAAGTGAAAAGATGACATGAAAAAGTGATAAAGCAATAATATGTATACAGGAATCGGTAAATAGAAAAATAGAGAGATCATTGCACCAATATAAAACTTGAGGTACAATATATGCTAAGCCATTATCGCTTACCAAAGAAACAGACAGCTCATTAGTAATTTACTCCTAAAATGCACAGGAAATTCCTGATTAAGTTCAGAAAGTGGACTCAACCTCCAGGATCATTGTTTAGGCACGGAACCATGGATATTCCAGGTGAATCAATTTGAAATTGGAAGGTAATGAGGAAATTATTATCTAGACTCTAAAGGATGAAGCATGTCCATGGGCTGTGAATAAGTGCAGCTGCTCACAAGTCACTCGTCCTGCTTTTCCGTGCTTGAAAAGAAGTGAGCGCGCAATCACGAGGCTAAAAAGGAACGCGGGTGGTCTTGAACCGCCCCGAGCATGAGCAACATCCAAAATCCCGTCCAGATTGCCACGGGCCATCATCACCGAACCACAGTCCATGAAGTTTATTCAAGACATATCGAAGTATTGACCCAAAACACAAACTGACACATGCAACAATCGCCCAACCCAAGAAGTCTGAAGCAAGAATTTTGAAAGGCAATCTTCACATTCCTGAGTTACCTGGAATAGGGTTTTAGTCAAGAGAGGATTCTGGATCAGTATCTCTCTTGCTTGTTGGTGGTTCTGCTCGATCAACGCCTGCCACAACCACACCAATCAGAAGCAGCAAAGAAAAAAAAAACATAAAATTGCAGCAAAACCCCCTACAATCTTTCCTTCTAGCGTTGCTCCGGGGAAAAGAAGGGCAACGAAAAACGATCAAGTTGCCGAGGATAAAGAGAAGGAAGATGAAGCCAGAGTGCGGAGAAGAAAAAACAGGGGGTAAAAACAAGGAAGTGCCTTCATCTGAGACATGATTTCATAGAGCTGGTTCTTCGACATCCCGGCGAGGCTCGCCGCCGTGCCGTCCCCGACGAATTGCCTCCCCGCCATTCGACCTGGAAGAGAGTTTCGATTGTTCTTGCTTCAGTGAATCGGGGTGGCCATCAAAGTATTGGATCTCTTTGGTTAAGACAGATCAAGGCGGCAACGTTTAGGGCCGCGACCCAATTTGGTCCACATTATGGGCTTCTCAGTCGGCCCATATATTTCTGGGCCGTTCTGTGGTGTAGGGTTCACGTCCGGTTCAAGAGTAACAAGACAAGCAAGAGCGAGAGAAAAAGGTTCGAAGAACAGTGACGCTTAGATAAATTTTCCGACATGCTTCTTGTACCGTAATCTCTTTAGCATGATTCAAAAGAAATTTCATCGGCCCAATTCGACCCAAAAGCTAAGGAATGGCTAGACATATGTAACAATCGTTCATCTTCTGACTAGCTGAGAATTTAGATATCATTAGTCGTTAGGTGATTGCTTTGGTTTTTTACTTTTCCAAATATTACAATGCTGAAGTAATTGGGACGGGTGCTCAATTACAGCTCCTCCATCACCAAAGTGCTAACATATAGTATTCCATGGACCTTGCCCGTTTGTTCACATAAAACTATATAAGAGATGGGTCAGAGTGGCGCCAATTTATGTGTTGACTTTTACAATTTTATTTGCCTTCGTACGGAGTAGTCCAATTGAATGGTAGCGCCTGGTGTTCTTGGTTGGCTTCAGGCTCGAAAGGTACGGATGAATTATCCGTGCAATGATTCGTACTTAGATCATGCCCGAAAGGAGAATTCCCATGAGATGGTAAGGAGTAGTCCGGCATGGCGGCGGCGACTTCCCTTGGTTGGAAAATCCTCAACTGCAATGCTTTGAGGATGAGAGAATTCCACGGCGAGTTCGAGCTTAGAAAGCCAGAAGGCCATGGCGGTGGCGGCAAGCTTGTCGGTTCTCTTGTAATTGGCCAATTCAAATTGTTGTCGAAGATGGTGTGGCCATTGCAAGCGAGTCCTGATGGAAGATTGCTAAATGCACCTGAAGTAGCAACAATGGTGCTTGGACTGTTGTTGTTTGTCTCCTTTTGATCTCCATAATAGTTTGCGAATGTATCTTCTCCAGCGGGAGAATCAGGAGAAGGCGGTGAGGATGCCATCTGCGGCTTCTTCATTGCCAAGCTCTTCTGGAAAACCCTACAAACCACCCATCCATCCTGCAGAATGAACAGTGAAGAGAATTGACGAAATCACGGTCAAGCGGTGAATTTCTACCCCTCGAGCATGTTCTATAGAGAAATCTGAAAATGCTGGGCATACATGAATGCCGATGATACATGTATTGGATCGAGCAGATTGATGTGTATTCCATATAGAAAATAATATAATGCCAAAAAACCGTATCTCATGATATAACTAAAGCATCACTGGACATTGCACGCTAATTATGTGGAGTTTTTCATGACTCCAAATATAGAATTGGACAAAGTTATACAGGTCAATTGGCAAAAATTTGAGCCTGCATACAGTTCTTCAAGTTCCATAACAACCTACCCACCTATTTGACCGAGTAAACCAGAAGACTAGCTACTTCTCCTCATCAAAGTATCTGATGCATCCTTTTGACAGCATTTGAAGAAAGAGATGTGTGACCTCTAACTAATTAATGAGCATACCATGTCTCAAAGAACGTTACCATGGATGGACACGAGTGCTCGCTTTGTAGCCTATATTCATGCATGACCCAATTGCTTTTCTCGCCCCTCGGGGCTCTGCCTCTGTAAAACACTAGGGTTTTCTTCATTCCGATGAGAAGCCCAGCTCGGAAAATCTCCCTGTCCTTTCCGGTGGTTTTCCAGTAGCCCGCTCTTGTCGCCCGGTTGGTCCGGAGTCCAGTTGGGTATTTCCTGTCTCTCAAGCTGAAGAAGTACCATTCTTTCTCTCCCATGGACGCTTTGCCTACGCATGCCACAGGTATACATACGTAAACAAGCAAGAAATTACTGATGGCAATTTAGGGCAACATAAAGTTCTCCTCCTGTGGAAATGAATTTTTGGAAAAATCTTAATGCTACCTAGAGTTTGCATGAAAAGAAGGCTATGTGTTTGAAAAACATTGAGGAGAGAATTTCTCCTTTTGTGGGGATAATTTCTGATATGAATCATACACAAAAGTTTCGAAAACAATTATAGCAGGAGCAATCAATCAAGACGGAGGATTTGTATATTCTTCTGCAAAATGGGTATCTCTTTCTTTAGCAATCTCTCATACTGCATTAAAGTTGTGGAGAGATAAGAAGTTTAACCAAAAAGAAAATCTGCAGTGATCGACTATCATGAAGAAAACCGTAAACTCATCATATAAGAGAAAAAGCTCAATCCATCAGCTATCCAAAGGCTAATATACACACACACCCAAATGTAAACACAAGTTTAGAACTCTGAAGTTATTGAGGTATGTACCGGGGAGGTCCCAAGGCTCACACTTGTTGAGATCAACGTCAACAATGGCTTTTGAAATGAAGCTTTTCTCGGACACCTTCGGAGTCAGATAATATGTGACGAGTTCTTCGTCTGTTGGATGGAACCTGTACCCAGGAGGAAGACGATTCTCTGCCTCCATATTGTTCTCTTTTCGCTCAGAGAAACAGGACAAAGAAAATTCAGATCCGGATCCGATTTCACATACGGAATGGTGTGTCTATATATAAGCACACAACATACACAAGTTGAGACACATCTAATAATGTATATTTCTTTGTAATCGTGATAAATCAGCGTCGGTTCAAGTTCTCTTTGTAGGGCATACTAGCTCTCTACCCTCCAAGAAGAAGCACCAGCCATCTTCTTAAAGTCTTTCTTTATGATTTTTTCCTGATCACACCAGCTAACATCTTGACAATGATAGCGCAATGCGGGTTTGAATATCTTAACCACATCCGAACCTCAATCAAGATCGAATTATTGAATGGGCCAGTTTTCCTATACTCCTAAGCTTTATTGGGAATTACAATAAAATCCTAAGGCACACCATGTAGATGCATTCTAAGATGCAGATGCATGAATTAACTAAACATATCTGGATTATTTGATGACTAGCTTCCAAGCACGCATAGTGTCTGCATCTTTACACGGCTTGTGAAAATTTACTCTTTTGTTTACACAGCAGTGAATAGAACAGATTAATACTCGACATTCACTGTATTATTGAAAGAATGATGATTACTCGAGAGCATGAGTTTGAGTTTAGTATACTATGAGACTATTCTTGTTGTCTCTCGTGTTTTCCCTTCTACTTTTATGTTTGTGATCTTATCCAACCACCTCCAACCATTTCCAACCCAACCCCAGAAAATCTGTGTGCGAAGCCAATTGGATTATGTTATACAGGGCATAACTCGGTTGCTGCCACAATATTTGACGCCAGCATGCAACCTCTTGCGTACGTATCGAAGTCGTTTTCCACTTGCATGGTATGGTCATATTACATAGATATTAATTATGTCGTAGTCACATAGACAGTGAGATTTTGTTGCTGAATCTTGATGATCTGCATAGGTTCTCAGCGATAAATTTTTGCATATGCCTTACCGAGCAAACCCTCGAAGAAAACCGAAAGAAAGAAGAGGTGAGCATTAACATGAAACTTATAAAATCGGGCCTGACCCATTTCAAAAATCACAAAGGCTCTTGGGGTTGAATGAATTAGGTCTGTTGCCCAGAAATCCGCACTTGGGTAACCATATTGTAAACGTAGCATTGTTCACTACCGTATGTTTGATCGATTCACCATATCCCAAAAAAAAAATTAACACGATTAGGAGGGAGGGTTTGTATGTACGAGTTTCCATGTACTTCAGGGATGAGTTTGGCACAATGACTGAAAATTCTCACTCGGTTTTAAGTGAAGATGATCATTCATCAATAGAAATGACTATTTATAAAAGGTGACTGGTTCGGGTCAAATTTGGGGCTAAAATCCTATTTTGGATTGTGACGAGATTAATGGATCCTAAACACTTTAAACTTTTACTAAAATAGAACATTGTACATCAATGGTGTTGGAGGTGACGGGCACTACAAATTAATCAAGATTATTGATGTTGTGCTTTGCTATCAATAGATGACATGGATAACTAGTCGTGCTAAATTATGAGGCATGACCATTATGTTTCTATATATGCGTCGAAATATCTCACATCGCTTGACTATTGGATTTATATGTCTTCATATATACCCGATCTCTCTCTACCAATTAGTTTAGATTTTTGAGTTGGAAATTCTCACATGAGCTCTACACTTTGCCACTTCGGTTTAATGTATAATTAAAATTTTGGTTTTATCATATGATCAAGTGTGAAGAGACTTTGTAGGGGGTGGTTAAAAATGGCTACCAAACCCTAAGACTATCCCTTAAGTCTCGTACTTAGCTACCAATCTCCCGTTGGCTCGTTCAATGAATTGAGGTGTTTCCTTCCTCAATGCAAACGATGCAAAGAGTCCTTCACGTTCTGCACTTCTTCCAACCCTCTCTTCAGATGTCGGTCCTGACAAGAAATTGACCCGGCTTCCATTCATGAGTTTTTTCCTGCCATGCTTCTAGAAACGTATGCAGCCACACACTACTTTGGGTTTCGTTGCACCTTCGTTTCCTTTCAAAGACATCATTAACCCGACACCACGTTCGAATGAATCGAAGCAAAGAACGTCTAATCAATCAAAGGGACAGACATTTCAAATGGCCCGGAAAAAGAAAATGAAGGTAAGTTGTTCCGTGACATCTAATTGCAATCGAACACGGCATGCAAACTTAGATGGTGTTAGCAATTTAGGGCCGTCTAGCTTCATCTTTGCACATCACGTTTGCGTGGAGCAATATTTCTAGAAAAAGATCTTGATTTGTCGGAGTCCTGTCGAGCCCGTTGTGATTAAACTCTAACCATGTGGACAGGAAAATATACGATATACACCCTTTATGAATGATACGGTGAAAAAGCCAAGCGGACGTGAGATTTATACGGAAATTTGTGTTTTGCGTCGGATCTGGCAGGAGTCCTGTTACCTCCCGATACACGGCGAGCTTAATCAAATCAGATTAGGTCTAGATAATATCTTCTGATCGATGTGCTCTTGGGTTGATTAATATTTCTAAGGATTATCCATTGGGAGCTTCATTCGGTGAATTTGGTCTGTCCTCCAAGCTTTTCTCACCTAATACGGTTTCTAAACGTCATTTGCACTCCTTGTCGACATCAAACAATTTGGAGGTGTTCATAGAGACGATTCGGCCTAGAATGAACTGGGCCGAGTTCATTGGAGACCACGGCCACAGCTTCTTTGATGGGCCGTAATCGTGGTCATCTAGCCCGGGAAACAGAAGAGCAGTCCGACCATTGAGCCCATTTAAGAATCTCCCTAATTAAGCCTCGACACGGATGTCAGAGATCCGACGGTCTTGCCGGAGTGACTTTTCTTTTATCGGAAAAAACATTTTCTATAGAGTAAAAACATTTTTTCGGAAAAACGTTTTTGAAACCATTCATTTTCTATAGAGTAAAAGCTCAGTATTTTCTGTAGAAGATGAAAATAATTTTCATCCATTCATTTTTACAAGCAATAAAAATAATTTTCGTCCATTCATTTTTACAAGCAATAAGAACAATCTTTTTTTCAATAAAATTATTTTTGAGCCCTTCATTTTTGCAAAGAAAACGGAAATTTAAAGCTAAAGTGATTTTCCTCTTAAAGCTAACTCAAGTGTTAAAAGCAAAATGGGGTTCAATGCCCCAATTCGACACCATGCAAAAGCCAAAAGTGTCTAGAGTGCCTACGCCTGTGGGGTTCGGCCCACCCCCTCCACAACAAAAAAAATTCCCCAACATCTTGAACCCACCTGCTTTAAATCTCAACCCTTCGATGGGCCGAGCTAGCACTTTATCCTGTCCCGAGAAAATATTCAATAGTATCATAGCGTCGCGTCGTCGACTGACATAGCGTGCATTTTCCCACTTAAATCAATCACAAATTTTACATGTGGCGCCACAAAAACTGCCTTACATTTATGGATGAGCGGCGCCACGTGTAAATTTATGATTGGTCTAAGTCCCGCGAGTGCAACCCTCCCGTTGGTGACCTGGGTCCGACCATGTCGACAGGAGAATCGACACATAAAGACGAGTTATCCCGCCGGTCATTCTTCGAACAGATCGATCCGAGACGAGACGGACAACTGAGATAACGAGACCCGATTACGATCCGATCCGGTCCTCGATCCGGTCCCCCTTCTTGACCCCTACCAAAAAAAAAAAAAGCCCGGGACGGCCATATGCTCGCGGACAGTGGACATCGTCTCCAAGGCCACACGAATAACGCGACGATGCCTATCCAATCCAATCATGGTCCTCCAATGCGGGCATCCGATAAAAATATATTCGATGAATGAATTTCGTCTCAAACTCTCCGACTTTTCTCTTCCCCGTTCAACGGACGATTCTCGATAAGCACGAGACGTATTCCAATGACGCAAGACAGCTCCGACACCGAGGTCCCCGAAAGAAAAATTAAGAGCCCACTTTGGACACGGCAGATTAACAAGTGACAAAGCGAGCAATGACATTCTGCTCCTTCCCACTAGTCATGAGATGCGCCCAAGCAAATTTAGAGGAAAGAGCCCGGGGGGTTCCTTCTTAATTAATCAAGCTGCCCTTCGATCGCTAGTCAACTCGAAGTCAATGCATCTCGGTCAATCGAGCGCCTTTACATTTCCCTCTCCAATCAAGATATATTTAGGAGTGAGCAATGATCTAGGGTCGATCCTGAATCGGCCAATCATGATCGGGTTTTTAAGATGATTGGATCGGTCCTTGTTATGTATTCTGATTGGACCAACCCAAAATTGAGGAAATAAATCCGATATAACAACTCACAACCCGATATAACAAGACGCTAGTAATTACGGATTTTGAACTCTCGATCTCGGCGATAAAAGAAAAATTTTCAACCAGCGCAACTACTTTGAGTATAAAATGAGAGTTTGTGTAAACTATTTTGAGTTTTTCCAGCGGGGCAAGAGGATTTCCAATAAATATTAAAGTCGGACAAATTTGCAAAAAAGAAAAAAGAGAGTTCATTTTTCCCCTGTAGCTGTATCTCACAACAAATAATTAACTTGCGTTCTTCCGCGCGTGCGCGTTACGTGGAACAGGCCTGCCCCACCTGTCGTATTTTATCTCATCATGACCGAATAAAAGCTTTTTTTTCCACGCTTTTTCTTTTTCGCCCTATAGAATTGAAAAAGCTCAATATCCCATTCCTCCCCCCTAGAAAAAGAAAAGGATCAACGGCCGAGACTCGAGATCGCCAAAGTCAGAGCGGCTAATCTGATCCAACGGTAGATAGGCCCGATCTCACGGCCCCGCGCCCGGATGGAGTCGCTTTATCTCGAAACCCTGGCCCATCGTTTCGATCCTCTCTCTCTGTCTCTCTCTCTCTCTGTGGCTGCTATGAATACTCAGCCAATTCCTTCGCTGTCCCCCTCTCGCTCGCTCGTTTCTCTCTACTCTCCGTTGAAGGTCTCTCTGTGCATCGCTTTCTCGCTCCTCCTCTCCCATCTCTAGTTTCCCTCCTCGATTTCCTCCTCCTTGGGGAGGAGTCTTTAGGGTCGTCGCCCCCCTCCAGGTCTCTCTCTCTCTCTCTCTCTCTCTCATATGCACAGATCTGCGAACTCGGATTGACGATACCGTGCGCCTCTGGAATGACTCCGTTCCGCGAAAAATCTCTTTTTAATTCCCGGGTTGTCTGAATTTTTTGCGTTCCGGAGTAAGATGATGGCCTGAAGCGGATTATCCTTTTTTTTGTGGATTATCTACTCCTTCTCTTGTGATTTTTCATGGATTATGTGGACGCTTTTCTGGTTTTTTCGTGGATTATCTCTTTCTGGGTGTTATTTTTGGTTATGGGTTGAGATAAGATGGAACTTTTTGTTTTGGTCAGTTTCTACTTTACGAATAAAGAGGCGTTACGTGCAATGATATCAACGTTTATGCTGGCTTTGGATCTGATCTCTTTCCAGGCGTTCCGGTTAGGTTGATTTGACCGGTGAGACCGAGAATGAATCGGTGTGGATATCAGCAGAAAAACGCCATGGGAGGCTACGAGGGGATGATGAGGATGGTGGAGCCGGTGGTGTGCCCAAAACCACGTCGATTCGGCTTGTTGAATCAGTCCATGGACGATCCCATCCGGCCTTTGAGACGTCATATCAAGTAATCTGGCAAATCTATGTTTTTTTCTTACGTTGTTTTGGTTCATTTTGGTGTGTAATTTGGCTGATTTGTGGCTTTCTTTCCTTTCTCTTCTGCCGTGCACAGTCACCACTTTGAGGCAGGGGATTCAACAGCAGGGGCTGAGCTTCTTGACCTAATATTAACTAAGGTCCGTCTCTCTCTCTCTCTCTCTCTCTCTCTCTCTCTCTCTCTCTCTCTCTCTGCGTGTGTGTGTGCTGGTTGGAGAGTTGTTGGGTTGGTGAAGAAAGTTTCTGCCAATGTGCTGTATTAAAAAAATTGTTTTTACCGGTAAACACTAGTAGCTATCCTTTCTTTTTTATATTATTTTGTTATTTCCAAAGCAATTTGGTTACTACTGGCCGATTTTTCTTATCTTGAATTATGTTAACGACATTTTCGGTACAATCAGTTTAGTAATGAAAATCTTTCTTATTGGATATGATTAACAATTGAACTCGACACACTTCTTTCCTTTTCGCCATTTTCTCTCTCCATCAGATCTGAGCTTCCACACAAATGGTTTTGGTTTTTAGTTTTCTTTTTTCCTATCGTGAGCACAAGGTCTAATTTCTTCTCTGCATAAGGCAGGATTAGAAGTAGGGGTACAAGTTTTCGCTTTCTCTGCTTCTATAGAGATTTTTTTTTTCCCGGGTTGATTTGTAGAAGTAGGACGAGAAGCTTTTTGTTGGTTTTTTTTTTTTTTGGGTTCTCTGTTCAATATTGATTTTAACTGTCTGCTCTTAGCTTTTGCAGGGAGGCTATGGAGGTGAGAGATCCGCTGCTCCGGTGGCTTCATCACCACCATTTTTCTGCGGATCTCCTCCATGCAGGGTGTCGAACCCTGTGATCCAAGACGCCCAGTTTGGGACTGAGCAGTTCATGCCATCATCTCCCACACCACCATCGCCATCATCCTTATCTGCACGTAAAGCAGGAGGAGGAGGATCTGTGAGGATGAAGTTTGGACACAAGCCTGCCGCTGTGAGAATCGAAGGTTTTGATTGCCTGGGGAGAGATCGCCGCAATTGCAGCATCTCGGCCTTAGCTTAACCAGAGCCCATTATAACATAATTATGTGCAGAACATGAAGGAAAAAGAAATGCTGCTAAAAAAAAATTTTGAGATGGAAGAGAAGAGGTGTTAATTTTGGGAGAGATGAAGAGGAGGAACTAATTAAAGTTAAGGTGAATCTGTAGTTTTCTACTGCTGCTGCTGCTGCTGCTGCTACTTGTATATACGAGTCAATGGGATGCTGTTGCTGAGTTTTTTCATTTTCTTTTTTTATAAATTTTGGGTGTCAATCTCAAGAACTTGTACATGTAACTTATGGGGGTCGTGAGAGATGTTAAATTTTTGCAGAATAAAAGAGGGAGAGAAGTCTCTCTCTTTGTAGGTGTCTGTCTGTGCTGCGTTTTTGTGGGGGTTGAGAAGTGTTGAGACAGAGGGAGGGAGGGAGAGTCCGTGTTGCTCTAAGTAGTCCTGTTTCATCACCTTTATTACTCTGTCCTCCATTGCTATTTGTAATTTGGAGGATGAAGTGGAGAAGTGATGTCTTGTTTCTGAGAATTTGACATTTCGCTTGCATCATCCTGCAGCGATCAATAAGTCCTGTACAAAAGCACATGGATGATGAGATTTGGGCAATCTATATATGTAAATAATTGAATTGCTTATGTTTCTTTTGTCTTGGTGATGTCATCAATGTGGGATGGATTCAATTATATTTCGTGCGACTCGGGCCAAGGCAGGTGAACATGGTCTTTCTTGTTGAGTCGTTGAGGTGGACATATGAAACTTGGTACATGATCACGCGATTGTGAATTGTAAATTTTATGCTCTCTTGGTTCTGGTTCTTTTTTCTTTTTTTGGTTATTTTCACGGAGGAGATGGGTCCCAGAGACGGTGATATTGATGGGTTTCCAATTTGAAAGGTCTCAAAGGCGGGTGGGTGGGGTGTTGTGGTGGTGGTGGTGGTGGTGGTGGTGGGTGAGTTGAATTAAAGGGGCTGAGGGTTGGCCATGCTCAGTAGTTGAGACGTCCTCGCTGTCATGTGATTCAGCTTTTGTTTCTGTACGAAAGGGCTTTGCCGTTCATGAGACAGACATGGTAAATGTTACTTTTAACCATTGTCTCTGCATATGATTTGACGAAGGAGCAGAGGAGCGATACTGTTGTCCTATCGCTGCGGTTGACACGCAAAGTCGTGCTTCCTGCGGTTGCTCATCTCCGAACGGAACCGACCTTGCCAGACGAGTCGAGGGATCTTTGAGATCGAGAAGCCTACTCGATTTAACAGTCGCCCTGAGTTTTAAGTTAGTTGCCTGTCCGACGTGATGATGGACGGTTTTTGTGGACGTGATTGAGAAATTCGAGGCGGAAGTCTACCCTCTTGAGCCCCGAGAGCCCATGTTGTGTTGGGTACCGAGTCACAGTCGGACTTGCCCGATCAGTTTTCTCTCTTTGGGGACGCAAGTGAGTAATGTTCATGGCCTGACTGCGAGATGACAGCTGCCGCGGTGAAATCGAGTGGAAGCTTCAGTGTCTTGCTGGTCTTGGATTCAGAGAACTCTCCATCACGTTAAAAAGAATTCGCATCTAATACTCGCATGATCTCGTTGTTTGTCACCAAAAGAAAGCGATTAGGACCAGTTTACCTTGGTTCTGCTTATCCTGAGTCATCTTTTGTAGCTATCGCTGCGGCTTTTTGTTCTTGTTTGGATTTGAGAGGGCGGCTTGCACGTGCTTCGATGGAAGATGCTTCTGCTTTCTTATCAATCTGCGGAATTAGAGCAGGAATTCGCATTGTCTTTTCTTTTCTTTTCTGAGTGGGGTTGCAGAGCGAACATGATGCACGATGAATGCTGAATAGAGTATCAAATCTCACAACTTTGGAGTAATAGACGGTCGCCATCCCAACAGCAAGCCCACGATGCATCCCCGTGATTTGTCTGCTACTTGACTTGGGAGGCATCGTCGTCTGCAAGGTGGCATCTCTTCCTGGGCTCTGTACCGGGTGAGATGAGAACAGGGCAACATGTCAGGGTCATCGGGCCTACTGTATTCGACGTCCAGCGTCGGCCCATTTGACCCGTCGGTCGTGAATTCCCACCATTTCTTGAAAATGTGAGTACCTTGATCCATAACCAGTCGACCCTCCATCGTCGACCGAGTGCTCAACACGAAGCAAAGGAAAAGAAAAGTAAGCCCGAACGCGGCGCTTGTGTCGTACAGAGGCGACTCCTTAGTCTGGCGAGGCTTGACCTCGTCGAATTTGGTCAGGGCGAGCCTTACTCAAGGCCGGCGAGATTACCCTTACCAGAGATTCCAGTGAGGTTAACCCTTGGTAGTCATAGCCCTTGGCTAGTCGTAGGCCATCACCAAGATTGGGCGACTAGTGGAAGAATTAGGAAAAAAAGAAAATAATAGTAATAATAATAGGAAATTATTAAAATGTGAATAAATTTTGTCTATGTCAAGACTAGTCATACCATATAAAACGGCCAATGTCCACGTTGACCTTTTTCGATCAATATTAGCTAGATCAATTATGAGAAATTTTAAAAGATTCAAGACTTAATCGACACAATTGAAAATTTTATGATTGAGTTGGAAAATGCACAATAAATCTATAACTTTTTAAACAACTTCTTCATTGGACTTCGCATGCTTGCATATATGGATGCTAGTAGCATTCTATATACTAATTGTAAGCTGCGTACATAGGCATTTCGTAGAGCATATCTGTACATACAAGCTTCGAGACCATCATCTAAGTATGTCCTACAGCACGTATCGCCCTGCTTCGGCAACCAATGTCAATGCATAATGTTGTTTTTCTTCTTCTTTTTTTGGTTATAGAAGCACTAATGCTCTGATGACGAGGGCAGAGATCAAATGGATAATAAATTTATACTTTTTTATGATTCTTGACAATCTACCAAATGTAGGAACATGTCATTGTCCTAAGTGGACCACTCAGACTTGAATGACGAGAGGTGTTGATTTGACTTTAATGCCATGGAAGAACACACGTCCACCACTCATTCCCTTAGTCCTCCTTATCCTCATTAACTTGTAAAATCCTTCCATTATAACTCCAATGAAGCCCCCTATCTTTGAGGTCGTCACCGACGAAAGTTCAAGTACTTCCCCATATACGAATCTCATCCAAGCTTTGTTTCGATTATCAGCAAACTGACAAGGGAATCAGCACTCCAGGAATTGAAAAAGCTCTCTTATATTGTTATCAACAAAACGTAGCGGCGAACATCTGGAGCTAGCATTGGCAAAACACTAGGTCCTCGTTACTTTCCTTCCATTCCGTTGCGAAAATCAGCAAAACGAAAAGGAAGTACATTATGCAGAATGACGAGAGAAACTTAAATGGAATGAAAGAAGAAGAAAAAAGAAGGTTCACAAAATGGTCCTAAGAAGCCAAATCCAAAGGATGGGGTGACCCCCAACGGTTAAGAGCGCAGTGAACTCAGAGGCTCGGGGGCTTGTAAGCGATGAAGCTAATGCATTGCACTTGACGCCTGTTGTCGAAGCCGATGATCCGAACGAAAGAGTTGGGGTACGCCTTGATGGCCTCGTCGAGCTCCTTCAACACCTGCAACGCGTCGGTGCACCCGAACATGGGCAGCTTCCACATGGTCCAGTAGCGGCCGTCGTAGTACCCTGGGGACCTGTTGTTCTCACGGTACACGAATCCCTTCTGCAGTCGCGAAAAAGAGAAACAATCAGACTCGAATCCCGTCATATCTCACCAAATATGCACCGTGATCATGCGTTTCAGGGGACTGTACATGGTAAAACTGCAGTTACAACATGAAGAGATTGGAACTGGAAATGACCTCGAGCTCGAACTCCAAGCAAGGAACCCACTTCATGCGAAGAAGGTAGTCAATTTCCTTGAGGAGTTGCTCTCTTGAAAGGGGCGGGAGATAGGAGAGGGTCTCGAACTTCTTCTTGCCAACTGGTGGCCACACCTTCACAATGCCAAATAACAAATCTCAGTTTTAAGGCACGAGAATCCGCCCTAATTAATCTAATTACGCATGAGGGTTAAAGATCTACAAGAGACTTATTTACTAAACGAGCTGTCGGAATGTTGGATCGGGTTCTCTAAATGCAAGTCGAGATATCGTTTTAGTCCAACAGTGTCGTCTACGTAATTGCGCCCCTTGACATACCAATCTTGTTACTTCGTCTTAACATAAACCCCAGAATAAACCTCAGCTCTCTATCTCCGCCTACCTGCATGCACTGGACCCTGCCGCCGTTGCTGGCGAGGGAGGTGATGTCGGCGGACTTGCGGGTGACGGGGAAGGCCGAGGCGGACTTGAGGCCGGAGAACGGCGCCACCATGCCGGCCTGCGCCGGGGAGGCGCGGTTGACGGCGGCGACGGCGGCGGAGGAGACAATCGACGAGGCCATCTCTCTGTCTCCCTTGCAGTTGAGCCTACTTGGGTGAGGGAGCCAATCTACTCATGCTCTTCCCTTAAATAAACCGCTCCCGAGCTCAATGCCGGTGCCTCCTCATTGGCTCCCTCCAGATGAGCATCCTACGGCGGGCATTCGATCTGGAGGGCGTCACGGGCCATCCGAGGCCGTTGATCGGGCAAGTGGTGTGACTCTCGAGGCAAAGGCAATGGAGGCGGAGGAGCTGATGGGAATGCCTTATCTTTCGGAACCCGTGTCGCCTCGCCACGTGGACGAAGGGGGGGCCCCCCCGGCAACCTTATCATGGCACGGGCGACGACTGCAAGTCTGCAACTGAGGTCGATGGCGCGATTGCTTACGGCCCTTCGTTTCTTGGGAGAGATATTTGTCCGAGCTCCGACCAAACGGTCATGTGGTTTCGATTTCTTGAATATCAGGGCAACGTCGTTTTAGGTAGCGGACAAAGGCAGTGCCGGTGGGTGTCGTATCTATCGTCCGAATAAAGGTTATGGGGTCGCCAGCTGCAGGTACTGGGGCAGTGATTGTCTTGTGCATATTCCCAAATTTGGACCATTTGGAGAAGTTTTGAAAAGCTTCTTAGCAATCATGGATGCTGCCCGATTGAGAAATTTGGAGGCAGTGATGAAGTGACCTCTCTCAAATGCCTAAAAAGAGACTCATTGTTTGCATGAACATCCTAAAAGCATAGACGAAAGTAAGATCTATTTGCTTTTAAGTCTAACTAATGATTAAGTTATTAAAATTTAGCGTTCACGCTACAAAAAAAAAAACTCAAATTAAGATCCTAGACTTTTTTATATTATGTTATAAAAAACCTCAAACTTATATCGGTGGGATAAAATATAATTTAAATAAAATAAAAATACATATATCACGTGTATATAAGTTCGAGTTTTTTTTGTAATACAAAAAAAATTAGAGGTAGTTACATGATGGTAGACAAGTTTAGAGTTTTTGGTAATATATAAAAATTTCGGAATAATTATTTTACGATGAGCCTAATTTTATAATTTTTGTGATATTTTGTCCTTAAATCAATAATTGAACTACCTCCAAATATCAAAGACATTTTGTCCATGCCAATAAGTGATTTTAGACGTGGCCAAAGAAAAAGAAATAAAGTGATTTTATAGCCAAGCAAAAGTGCAGTCACCAATTTCTTTGTCATTGGGAATCGACGCCACTGTCCTCATCAAAACTAATAACGTCTTTGCGACAGCAATTCCGTACAAACAGACAAATAAATGAATAGATGGTGGCAAGTCGTTCATTTTTTTCGTTATTAATTTTTGTTTGTTTTGCAAAAAAATTCACATTATTTTCGTATAAATAACTACTTATGTAGCTTATATTACTTGCAAAATGTCTAAATGATTAAATATTTTCATGAATCATGAAAATATTTAAAAATAAGTCACTGTCAATAATGAAGTTATTTTAATTGACTAATTATTCTCGACAACGTAATTAATTATTTTTATTAAAATAAAATTTGAATTATTCATATTTTGCGAAATATACAGATTCTAAGATGGTGCACTATAATCAGAGGTTGTGATATCCTGTGTGGCCATTGAAAATGTAAACTAATAATAAACATGTAATTTGTTTTTTATATATCTATGCATGTAGTTTAGCTTAAAATTACCCATTTTCGTACTATACGAAATTTCTTGAGACAACAACACATATGTAAAAAGACCATAAAAAAGGGAGCACAAATGAAGGATTGATCCGTCATACAATATCTATTCATAACGAGATTACTGTGTCAATTGACTTGCTATTTAAGAATTTTCGCAAAAATTCTTTTAAGGGTTTCTAATAATGTTTTGTTTGTTTTCTCGAAAAATGAACGATGTGGATAATATCTTTTCAGAAAAATGATTGCTTATATTGTTTTATAAAAATAATTGAACGAAAAATGTTTTTATTATTTAAGAGCAAAATTTGCACATAAATTATTATCGAGAATGAAAAATATTATTTAAATTATTCATTTTTTATAAGATAAATTAAGCCTAATTTG
Source organism: Melaleuca quinquenervia (assembly GCA_030064385.1). Taxonomy (NCBI): domain Eukaryota; kingdom Viridiplantae; phylum Streptophyta; class Magnoliopsida; order Myrtales; family Myrtaceae; genus Melaleuca; species Melaleuca quinquenervia. The sequence goes on along the minus strand of CM057728.1, from coordinate 2,566,333 downwards.
CAACATTCCTCGTAATGCTTGGTCGAATCGCCGCGTCCACTAGGGGATAAAAAGAGGGATCCAAATTCTCCGACAATTCCCTCTGACATAGGAGACCGTCCGAGTAACATTAGACGGCTCTCATTTTTTCCAAAAAAAAAAAGAATTTGGGAAATATTTTTTTTCCAGCCGTCCGATCCATGGGGAAGCGATGTCACCCCTGATCTTGTCCGTACACGGTCATGGGATCCAAATCCAAATCTAAAAAGAGGGGCATTTGGCGGGTGTCGTGTTGGTCCATTGTTTCGTTGGTTCAAGGTTTGAGTTTTGTGAAAAGAAGGCTCGATGTTTTGCGACAAGCTTTTAGGCCGGGTGATCCAGCCCATTTTCGTCGGACATAATGCTGCTTGTGAATCCTGTCCTCACGAGCTCTACGAAGATGGAAATGGGTATTCGATCAATTTTTCCGGACCTGTTTCAGCAAATCAAGTTAAGTCTCTAGGTTGGTACTAATTGATTCGGCTAAACATCTGAAAATCGAAACAAGGACTCCGCATTTCAAGATCCTAACATTTTTTATCAAGTTCAAGTGATATTATATCAATTGTCGTGTCGTGTTGTGTCGTATCATATGTAAAATTTCGATGCATTCATCTTTAAATGTTAAATAAAGTTAAATGAAGATCGAGACAATTGAGAGCAAAAGCAAAAAATAAATGTAATTAAGGCTATGATTAGAATTAAGAAGTTGAGAGGAAAATTTTTGCCCTTACTATCTCATTTAGGAGGTTAATAGATTAGTCAACTAGAGAATCATCAATAAACGGATTCTTTCCCTTGTCTTATACAAAGAATCGAGTTGTTTTCGTAGATATCAACTTTTTTTTCTCCTAAACTCTTGTAACGGTCATTTAATAAATCAAAGATAAAAAAAGAATTTCCAACCCTACCTTGAACAGAAACTAATTAAATTTTGGATTAACACCACAAAAATCTCAATTTTTTTGATCGCTAAAAACATCAAATTTGGCCATTTTAGTATAAGTACCCCAAAATTTTTTCAAATCATAAAAAAATTTTAGACTTTTATCAGCGTAATAAATACATCGTAGATGAAATTTTAATCCAGAATCTATGTCATATAAGTATGTGTTTGGATTTTTTTTTTTTTGCGACACAAAGAAAGTTGAGGGATACTGGATATTTGTATCACAGTAGATAGTTTCTGGATTTTTCGGTGAGATGTCCATGAATTTTTTAAGTGATCTCTCGTTTATCGATTAATTGAGTTTTGACAATTTCAGGGTGCTTTCTCTTTTTATCGGCCGAACCAAGGATAAGTCGGCGCGTGGCATGGAAGGAGCCTTCCCGTTTTGGCAATCAAGCTTGAGGCGACTGGTCAGCGAGCGAGGCTCGCGCACGTCGCGACACGTGTGATGTCGCTTCCTGTTCCCCGTCTTTGGACAACTTTCCCTGGTTTCGCGGGTTTCATCGGCGCCGGAAATACCGATTCTAGCCTCCTCCAATTCCCCCGCGGAAACTCCCCTCCCTCTCTCTCCCTCTCTCTCTCTTTCCTTTTTCTGCCTCTTGTTTTGAAACTCCGAGGGCCTGTCTTTTCTGTTGGCCATAATGCCCGTACGACGTGCGATGGGCAACGGCGGAACGTTGAAGAAGCATGAGGTTGTAACCTAGCCAAATTACGCATGTAAAGAAAGAGCTCTCCCCCCAACTAAGTGGAACAATATTCTCACAAGCTAATAGAAAAAAAAATTATGGGGTTCCAATTAAGCAAAGATCGGATACTGAATTCTAGTTTTTTCAGGCGTCACACACTATGCCTGGTCAAGATACGAAAAGAAAGAGAAAATATGGATAGGTCAGGTCAACACCAAACAGGTGATGAATAGATTTAAAGTAATGAGATTCCACGATTTTGAATGGGCCTCCATCATGACAAGAAGAGATGCATCCACTCCTCACTGCGTGGGAGGGTAGAAAAGGGATTTTGACCGTGCCGACAGAGCAACTATCCCGGAAAATCACGCGCCAAGAAAACCGCTTGCGCCTCCATAGCGGGAGAGGCCCCAAACCCACGTCCTTTCTCTCTGGAAACACGCTCTCGGGTATATCTAACGATGGAAAGATGCGCCCCGTTTTTCAAACTCAAACGCGACCCGGTTATACCCAGAATCTCACTGAACCAGAGACGAGAGCGAGAGAGAGAGAGAGAGAGAGAGAGAGAGAGAGAGAGATGAGGACGAGCTGCAATGGATGCCGAGTGCTGAGGAAAGCTTGCGGCGACGACTGCCCCATCAGGCCTTGCCTCCACTGGATCACGACCTCTCCCTCCCAATCCAACGCCACACTCTTCCTCGCCAAGTTCTATGGCCGCGCCGGCCTCCTCAACCTCCTCCACTCTGGCCCCGCCAACCTCCGCCCCTGTACCTCTCTCTCTCTCTGTCTATATATATATTTATGTGTCTGTGTGCGTGTGCGGGTGCGTGCGTGCGTGCGTGCTTTAGGTATAGCGACAGTCCAAAACAGTGCCGAAATATCTACAGCTCGATTTTCAAGAAGAAAGCTGTGTCGGATGTGTGGATCAAGCCCGCGGTACAGCGTGTAAATATTTTCACTTGATTTTTAACTCGCACTTCACCTGATTTGAGCGAGATGATAATATGTCGAATGATATAGGATCGTCGCATGACAGGTTTTATCGAGATCTTTTAACCAGTCATGATCAAGTCGATTTGTTTGTAAGTTGTTTCAATCTATCCACGGCCACGCAATTGATTTGTGTTGCATGCGATCAATTGACGAGCTCTTTGATCGTGACCTTACGCAGCGATCTTCAAGTCCCTGCTATACGAAGCGTGCGGGCGGATCATCAACCCCATCTACGGCTCCGCCGGTTTGTTCTGGTCCGGCAGCTGGCACCTCTGCCAAGCCGCCGTCGATGCCGTCCTCACCGGCGCCCCCATAGCTCAAGTCTCTTCCGAGTCCGCCGTCGGCTGCGCCACCCCGCCGCTCGAAGCCAGCGACATCCGCCACAAGCCCAAGACGAAGTCCTCGGCGGCGGGTTCCGATCGGCTCCGCAAGGTCAGGTCTCGGCGCCGGTTCAAGCGGTCGGCTTCGAAGATGAGGCGCGGAGAAGCAGACGAAGCTCGCCGAGACCAAGACGAGGGAGACGAGCCTGGGAGCCACTACTCCAGAGGGAGTCAGGGGTCGGCTGCTAACAAAGAGTTGGTGGAGGTGGGAGCTGGGGAGCAAGACGAGGGAGACGAGCCTGGGAGCCACGACTCCAGAGGGAGTCAGGGGTCGGCTGCTAAAAAAGAGTTGGTGGAGGTGGGAGCTGGGGAGCAAGCCGTCGACGGTGGCCACTCCGAGCTGGAGCCGGGGCTGGAGCTGAGCTTGGGGCTGGAGCCGAGTGCTAGAAGGGCTCCGGAGGAACGACAAGAGAACACAGACGGGTGCGGCGGCGACACGGGTGTGCTGGGCTCGGGTCTCGACGTTCGTCGGTGACCTTAAACCGGATCCACCTGCTGCCTCCGGGTTGGATCGTGGGTATGAAGTTTTAACAAGCATGAATGACGAGTGGTTTTGTTATTATTGTTTTTCTTTTTTCCTTTGTACAAAGTACAAACGACTTTGTATAAATTTTCTTTGAACTATTTCTGTGATATGACGAGGTCGATGATTCGATGTCACTGCACGAATGCACAGTGGGCTTCTTTAATAACGTAGACCCTTCCCGTGATCCATTGCACTGTTCCATTTGTCTGATAAGAGTAGCTCACGTTCCTACTTTTAATGATTCATGCCGACTAATTTATCTTTCTTAAGTGACATGATAACTTATCCACATCCACATCTCAGAAGACAAACCCCCCCCCCCCTTTCTCTCTCTTCAAGAAAAATTAAATTTATAAATGAATGAATGAAAATAAAAAAGAAAAGAAATTCAGCTATTCCAAATTCATGCAACTATGTATGGATAAAAGAAAATTAAGCAATTACCAAATGTTGTAATGGTATGAAAAGAAGAATCAGATGATCCACAAAAGTTATAAGAAATAATTTTGTGTTCCAAATTGAAATCCAAAATGGGCTCGAATATTAAATTTGATGCATTCGAATTAACTCCCTGAATATTCTCAATCTCATAATCTTTATGTGATATCCGATTTTGGGTCTCTTTCAACTTAAAAGTCCAAGATTCGCAAATTTTTATCATCGCGGCTCCATCCATATACTAGCAATTAGAAAGTCTCTTTACACAAGTTATGTTGCAACTAAATAATGCAGTGTGAGTCATTTAGAGATTCGTTTTCGACATGGATCGATTTCTTGATCATTTCCACGAAATACATGCGACTCTTATCACTATGGGAAAACTCATAGAACGTCCAACTTCTAAAGAACATATTCGAGAATCAAATTATTGTCAATGAAATTCTCTTGATCCCAGTGAGTCCTCCGACAACAAGGGATCGGTCAGTTTGGAGAGAGACTCAATTAGGCAGACATTCACTAAGAGAGGCAGAGAACAAGCCAAGCCATTGCCAAGCATCATCATTATATCAAAATCCTCCGTCTACGTAGAAAAATTCGGAGCATGCAAACAACTCCCTAAAGTAGGATTATTTATACGGTGTTCATGTCAAGACGCGTTACCAGCGAAGGAGAATCCATTTAGGAGAAGAATCGTCGCTGATCCGACATGTGCACTGCGCAATGAAGAAAGAACCGAGACAACTGAGCATCTAGCTTCCTGTTATGTCCATGGACGAAGAACATACGGTTGCGCCCCTGAGCTCAATATCCTTCTTTTGACACGAAGCTCCTCAAGAATCCGAGCATGGATAGGAAAATAAAAAGTCAACTCAGCTCGCTCACCATACCTGGAAGTGATCGCGTCGATGCTCTGGTTCACATGGTTCAGCTTCTGCAGGTGTCATTGGTTCAGCTCTCGTCGGCTTGAAGATCTGCAAAAATGGGGCTTGAACACAACATGTTCGACGTGGGTTGTGGCAGAATCACCTCGGATCTAGGGCTTTAATAATCATTAATGGGAGCACACGAACCAGTACCGACAGAGGGAATCGCTGCATGCGTTTGTGATGATCGCTCCGGAAGACGACTCGATGGATTTCCAGGAGTAGTTCAGGCTCCATCCCGGATTCAAGTAGAATCTAAAGCTTTGCTCCAAACCCTCGTCTATCTTCTAGCGAGAAAGATCGAAGCCTTTTTAATTGAGTAGGATAATCTACAGTTGTTCAAAGCAATGCAAAACTCAGATTAGTCTCCTTGGGAAATTCGTGTACTTTATCACTAAATGTAGTGACCTATTAGTTTACTTCTCAAATATTTGAATAAACACCATTTTGTAGAGGTCAACTCAATTGCAAATTGGATCGTCAAAACCGACAAGAGAAATTTACTACCACATAATTGGGTAGCTTTACCCTCCATATTCTTTGGGATCTTGTATTGAAACCCATTTACTGGACCTTTCATGTTAGGCTAGTTGAATCAAATGAATTTTATTTCGAACAAAAAAAAACACCTTAATTGCAAGATTTGACTTCTATAGGCCCCAAAACTGGACAGACCGATCTCATATAGGGATGGGCAAGATGAACCAATCGAATCGAAATTTGCTCGGACCGACCGGTTTGGTCTAGTTCCTAAGGGATCTGATTGATTATCTTTTTTATTTTTAATATTTTGTTGAAGAAAAAGAATATAGAAAAAATTATAAGTATGATGTCTGAAGCACTTCTAGTCAATTTTGGCTTACGCTTCTTTGAATTTTAAAAATGAAACCTTTGCCTAATTTTACCAAAATAAAATCCTTGCTCCTATCATTTTTTTACTCAAGCTTGAGTCTCAACTCTGGTCCCAAGCCCATTCACCAATCATCAAAATTCAAGGTAATATTCGCAAGATTTGACTCTTTCTGCCACATTTCTCGTGTCTCACTATCTTGTTTCATAAGTATTTTTAAAAAATTGTTTCAATTTTTCTAATATCATCAGACCGCTCAAGAATTGGACCGTACAGATCTAGTCCAAGACAAGTTGGTTTGGTTCTTGATTTTGGAGAGGAGTCAAACTACCACGAGAACTAATCCCGAAGATGCTCCATAATTCGTCTTTACTGATTGGGCGGGTTCAAATGTGTTTTTCTTTGGTACAGTTCAGTTCATAAGGGTTATTGCTCTTTATATTCATCTTCCGATTTGTTGTTGCACCAAAGGCCGTTGCACCGAGCATCAAAGCATAGGTGGTTTGTATCCATTGAGCATAGACAGGTTGGAGCACCTAACAACGTATCTTCACAGATCAAGAACAACGAGATCACCCCTTTTTATTCTGGGGTGACGAAGGGATCGTATCATTTGAGCCTTTTTTTTCATGCTTTTCTCGGAGGTTTGGAGAAAGCTGCAATCAATAGGATTTTCCTAATCCTTCCTTCCCAAAAGGAAGAATGTAGCACGTTAGGCTCCTCCACCCGAGAGGTCATGGGCTGACCCGACCTGGCCTGATGATCACAATTACCAACCCGTCCTTTTTCTCTCTTTGGGATTAAGGAGAAAGTCCAAAAGATATAAAGGAAGGGCCTATATTCACGAACCACCGCAAAATATGACGGCCCATCACCACGGGTCCATATTAATGAACTAATGCAAATCTCACGGGCCATCACAGGCCCAAAAGACAGCCCATCCCCTGAACACTCTTCGGGTGATCGAGTCCCCATTCCCCCACACACAGCGCCCGGCGAGGAACACAGAGCGCGGAACAGAGAGCTGGGAGAGATCGGCGATGGGAAGGAAGAAGGGGACCGTGGAGTTCGACGAGTCGCCGCCGGATGACTTCGACGCGGCGAACCCGTACAAGGACCCGGTGGCGATGCTGGAGATGAGGGAGCACATCGTGAGGGAGAAGTGGATCGACATTGAGAAGGCCAAGATCCTCCGTGACCGTGTCAAGTGGTGCTACCGCGTCGAGGGCATCAACCATCTCCAGAAATGCCGCCACCTCGTCCGCCAGTACCTGGAATCAACCCGCGGCATAGGCTGGGGCAAGGACGGCCGCCATCCTTCCCTCCACGGTCCCGTCCCTAAACCCTCCCCCACCCCCCCCACCCCTCGGCCCCCCTCTTCTGTCCCTCTGACTATGTTTCTGTGCCCTAGGATTTGTGTGGTTTGGATTGAGTGATCGTGGTTGAGCTGAATTGGTTAAGGAGTTTTCTAGTATGAGCTTTAATCAGTCGGGATGCAATGTTTGCATTGTGCATAGATTGGACGCTCTCTTTCCCTGACTCACTGAGACTCTCTTTTAATGCTTTCTGAATCAGGCCCCAAGGTCGAGTCCCTTGAGTCTGACTGACGCGCACCCAGGACAAATTGAGGTACATTGGTGCTATCTGCGCTTTTGCCATTTTGGCTGCTATTAATGGTGTTCTGTTTTCCATTTGCGTGTTTCTTTTCCCTCCTATTGATGCAGCGGTGTTGGAATACCAATTTCAAGGTGTATGAATGGTGTCGAATTGACTGGAAGAGGGAAAAACTTTTGTTGATGTTTGCAACATTATTAGAGGGTGGTTCTACGGATTTGGTGCACTCCAGGAGAGCTTAGCCATCGATTCTGATATTTTCTATTTTAATATATCACGACTTGCTAGATGATCACTAATGGTGACTGTGCTGTTGTTTGGACAACCTGGTTGCTTATTTTGTTGTTCACAGTTCTTTGGACGACTTAAGTAATATGGGGAACAATGTCATTGTTCTTCTTTTCTGTTCAAGGTTGTATTGCAGAAAAGAGATACCTTTCCCTCTTTGAGACAGCATTCACTAAAATGTGGCCTTGTCTTACCTGATTGACGCATGTCAATTACTTTACATCACTCATTTGTTATGTGGCTGAGTATCCTGTGTCTAGCCATCTTTTGGAGTTGATATGGGTCTGATAGCATAACAAAATAAACTACCTTTTAATGGTCTACATGTTTAGTTTATTGATCCTAGATCTCATGTCGCAATAAACCTTGTTGGTCCTTTGTCTATCATCAAACTGCAAACTTGTGGCATCTTGCAATTTGCCTGGAAGTTAGAATTTTGTAATGCATAGGAAGTCATTTTTTTTTCTTTCTCATACTTGCTTTCATTCTATATCGAGTGGAGATGGCTTCTCACATTTCCAGTGATTATCATCCTTTCCTCATCTTCTTAAATAAATTTTATGAAAGATTTAGTTTGCTTTCTTTCCATTGTTGCAGGTGTTAAGGTAGTAAAAACACGTCTGTCTGGCCTTGGCAATGCCTAACAATTGTCAATCTCTCTTAAAACATTGAATTAACATGTCTTGTAGTGTCTAGCAAGCTAGCTTGGTAATATAACTCTCTTACTGGATAGCCATGATTTTGGAGTTTGGGCATTTGTTTTAATTGGGAAACTTGATGGAAGAGCATGTGGTTATTGGATTTTAAACACATGTTTCTTTGTTGAGCTTGAGTGGATACATTCTCCCCCTTTGTTTCCTGGCTTTCTTCCTAGTTCCCTTCTATTATATCCTTCTCTATCTGAAGCTGGAGTGTCATTCCTCAGTGAGACCCTTGGCTTTAGTTCCTTGTAAGTACATAGACAGGAACATTAAACTCTCATGCTGTTTGGTGGCACAGTATAATTGTCAGGTGGGCAAATTAGGTATGCAAAGGGATTTTATCTCCCATGCTTTCATGCTATTTAATAGAAATGCTAGGTGCCTTTAGTACCTGGCTGCCTAACTAATGTAGTATATTCAAGTCAACCAATCTTTTGTTTACGCCAATGCTTCATATAAGTGGATCTCTTGTGTAATTGTTGCAATTAACATTACTTGTCAGGGTATCATGTCTTTATATTTATCGAGAAAGCAATGGGATGATGAAATGGACAAACCTAAAATTTTTCTTGCAGGTCTGAAGCTGGAGCAAGCTGTCTGCATGAGAAGTGGGTGCTCGCTTCTTGCAGTGTGATTGTATTCCTCTTTTAGTTTGGTCCTTTTCAATTTTAATTGCAGAGGCCATGTGATGTTGGATTTGGCTTTACTTAGTTCTGTTTGTTACCACCATTCAAAATGCCAAGCATTAACAGAGCCTTCATAAATGGAAGAACATGGGACAATGAATAAATTTGTTGCCTCTCACTTGCTGGTGATCCTGCTACTTGAACATTTGTAGATATGTAGAGAAGGATGATCACAAGTGATCAAGTCTTGCTCTTTTCTTTCTTGTTGAAGAAAGTTTCTCTTTTCCTTTTTATCAACTTTTTCCTATAGAGCACAAAATGGCGGTCATGTTGCCTGGATGAATATTGCAAGATGATACCAGGTATTACTGTTGGGAATCCTACCATTAGGTCAAGCTCACAAAAATTCTGCTTATGATGGGTCATAGAGTAGCCTGTTTTTTCGATGGGGGAAACTTATGGTGACTCGGAAATAGGGTTAGGCTTTCTATTGGTTTATTTTCAATCGTTCATGTTTTCTTTGGATGAGGGTGACAATGTTATTTTGGGAACTGTCAAATTTCTGGATATTGAAATTGTAAAGATGGAGGACAATCAACTTCTCGTTTGCATAGTTGAAACTTTCTCAGCTCGATGACAGTTGAGTACAGATATAGAACGAGGTGTAGGGCAAGGAAGCCTTCTGGGAAGCATTGACCTTAGATCTAACTGATCCCATCTTTGGTCCACCTGAGCTAAGGGTTGTCGCTCACTTGGTCTTTGTCATTTCTTTTTTTGAAGATCTTTGCAGGCATCTTTAATCTAAAGACATACATGCTCATGTTTGATGGGGTGACGATTTGCTACACCTTCTCAATGGGGTAGTAAATGCAGTGGAGAGTGGAAAAGAAATCTGCTGGAGCTGAAAAGTGAGCTCTTTTAAGCTGGATTTATGTCCAAATGCATGTGATGGTGGAGTGAATCCATCTATACAAAAATGTAGTTCTATTCCTGTTTGGTATTGTGTGGGATAGCAAGGTTTGTACAGAATAAATATATATCAACGCCAAAAGATGCTATGACCCTAATGAATCCATCTGTTATACTTGATAAAATCCAATACTTTTGTTGCAGTACCCCACTTAAACATGCTTCTTATATATTTGAGTGAAGGAAACGCACATGCCCTTGTTTTTTGGAGCCACTGAGAATCTAAGTTCCGAACATGGTAGAGACCTAATAGAGTATCAGGAGAAGGAAGAAAAATTGGTTGTGCATTTATCCCTCCAAAGCTCTTAAGCGTGCTCTTTGGATCTTTTTTCTTAAACTCCCTATCTTAAGCTGCTCTCTGAAGCGCCCTTCTTTCAGCTCTGGCTTACAAGAATTAATTATTGATGGATGTGAAAGTCTCTCTGGCTTCTGGGATTCTTTGAGATCTATCCTTTCACAGTCAAGCTCCTCCAAGGTTGAGCGCACGACTCCTTATGGCCGAATAGTCCTCAAAACTTCCCTGTCAAACAACCAATTGAACTTCGAAATAGATGCATTGGGGCAATAGATATAGGAAAAAGGAGCTAACCTGACGAGCTAGACTAAAGAACTCTGATACTTCTCACAAATTGAATTACTAGAAGCTCCCTTCACTCCAATGAATGGGCGAAGAATGTGGAAGGAGTTGCTCTCACATCATGCACCTGGCTATGGTTATTCATTAAGGTGCCAGGTTGGACCGATCCATTGTGATTCCCGTACTGGATAATCTGGTAGCAAATGTGCAATCATAGCCTGGGTGCATGAGATGACAGCTCTGTCCACTTCTCAACCCTTATATTGGATCGAAGGGAGCTTCTAGTTTACTCTGCTTAGCTACACCTCGCTCAAAGCAAGATGTAGCAAATGTCGATGTTCTTGTCCCTCCTCTTCTCTTACACCCTTATATAGGCACTTTGTCTGCGGAGGTTATATTATTAGTGCCATTGAATCGACCAGGTTTCATGGGTTTGTCCTCATACACAGTCTGTACCTTTTCTCTTGTCTGTGGTCTAATTCATCAGTCCATGATACAGACTCCTTTAAATCGTAGGCGCACAGATTAGATAACATCTTTTTAGTCAAAGGAACTTATGGCAAATGACTTTGTTTCATCTCTTCATTGACCGTTCACTTTGATTCCAGGACCGATACTTTCATGAGTAGATTGGCAAAGGAGACATCCCAGAACATTCGTGCGATGTTTCCCTCATTGGGTTCCATCACCAGTTGATTCACGGTTCTTTGGATGGATATGCTGTATTACTTCGAATAGCGTGCCAAAGCCAATAGACCAGATCTTGCATTGATCATTCGCTTGTTTATACACCAGGAAAAAGCAGATCATGGGTCACGAAGCAAACTTCTGTTCTGATTGTATTCAAGTGTGGATTGAGTCTACGACGATGGAAGATTCAGCCGTACTATGATTCTCACCCTGACAAAGTCTTGCTCGTTGAACACAAAGCAGAGAGAGGAACAAAATCAATCTAGTCCAGGCTTTTCTCTCTTTCCATGAACTGTCAAAAGCAAATAGACAAGCCAGCAGTCAAAAGTTCCAGAAGTTTGATTGCTTCCCACCACAGTCCATGATCAACAGGAATTTCTAGCCTGAACTCGAGTCTATGAACCAGATGCAATCCCAGCTGTTGAACTTTGTGGGATCACAAGAGAGCCATGTAGATGACACGTGATCAATAATTGCGATGAACTCGATCCCCTGCCGACCGAGTCTAGGCAAGCATCTGCTGTGATCATGTCATCAAACTGCCTTCTTTTGTCTCCGTTAGCCCTTGCCAAAGCCATACGGAGCCCATGAACGAGGCATTTTTTTAAGCGCTGCACGAATCTGCTACTTGTTTGGAGCTGTGTGAAATAGGAGTCTTGTCTCGAGAAGGGTGTCAGTTTACATTCCGATTGCGTATTGATTGCACGACATGGGTGTTGTTTCTTTATGTCCTGCTCAATTGGATGGCTCATTATGATGCTTCCCTTGAGGAAAAAACTCATGGTTATGACCGGCTCAGCCTCTCTGAGATTTTTGTCAATACAATGATAAAGAATTTATACTACAAAAACTGCTACAGCAAAATATTGTCCGCTTTACTGGCATCTAACTTGCCTCTTCACAAATTCGAAAAACGAGTCGTGCTTACAGTAGTACTAAGAGCAACAGCGGATCAGAAAGGTAATCACGTAGTTACCTAGGCTAGCTTCCGCACCACAAACTAAATGCTTTCACAGTTCAGTCAAAAGCAAGCCATCCATGCGAGGGCGAGGCGAATCACGGGGAGCTGCTCCCTCACGGCCGAAACCTAAGTGATTGCACCGAGTAGGAATCGAATCACTTCATCTATCAGTGCAAGCATTTAGACAGGTAACTCTGTAATCTAGCTCGCACACACGTTGTTGATGTCAGTTGTCCTTGATGTTTGAAACGTTCATATTGCGGCTCGGGCCATATGCAAGAAACAAAGTTGGGGAAGCTTGACGGGGTATCATACCGTGTAGGCTCATAAAAGAACAGACACAAGAGGGTGAATTCGCTCCTAGATTGCCGTTATGCCACAGGATAGCTGTCTGATCCAATGATTTAGATTGAGGTCTCATCAAGTCTCTTTCGTGTGAAAAAAGAACGAATGGATTCCACAAGAGGATGTTGTATCTCATTGCATCATCGAGTACGCAATAGACATGGTCTATAGTGAGATTCCGATTTGATCCTCAAATGATTCTCAATCAACATTGAATCATATAGTCTAATTTTTGCCAGAGGGGAGAAAATACCAAAAAAGATCGTAGACCTATTGCATTGATATCAATTATGTCCTAAACCTTTCAATCAGATTAATTCATTCATAAATCTTTTGTATTTATTTCAGTTGAGTCTATCTAATCAATTTTGACTAGAAATCGTTAACATGGACATTGTCCGTTCTACATGACATGATCGATACCGACGTCAACAAATTTTACAATTTTGTTTTTATTGTGGCTAGTGAGAGATGATTTTGTGTTAGCAATTTCCTGTCAAAATTGATTGGATTGATTTAATTGTCACCAGTGCAAAAAACATAGAAAGGAATTGAGCTAATTAAAATAACTAAGATTGAATTGGTATCCATGGGCTTAATTTAGGATGTTTTGGAACCTTCCCCCAAGTTCATGTAGTCCCACCAAAATTGTTTGTCAAGCTTGGGTGACAATGTCATCTGCATGAAAGAGATTTCATGGCGACGTAATTCGAGGAAATTTTTTTTAAAAACGATTCCCATCTATTCCCTTAATTACCAAATGCACACTTTACTTTCATAAACTTATTCTCTACACCCTATATTTTTGAAATTTACGCCTCTCAATATTTAGTATTAAAATTGTGTACCTCACAGCTTCAGATTTCAAAAGAAACTCATTTTGCAACTTTCAATTTGTGTAATATTCTAAACCATTTTGCAATTTTTGAGGAAAATGGTTGATGTGAAATATTTTTTAAAAATGATCACTCGTATTGTTTATAAAATAAGCGAACGAAGAATAATTTTTAGCATGACCAAAAATATTTAGACGTGAATTATTATCAATGATAAATATAATTTTTTATAATTTAATAATAATATTTTTATCTACTAATTTTTTAAAACTATAAAAGTGATTTTTTAAAATATTTTCTAAATAATTCAATTTCAGCAACCATAAAATAAGCACCACGACTCTCTAGCTTATAGTTTAAGCCTTTCGAATTATAGGCCGCAAAGTTGAATAAGAATTTTGAAGGTTATTTTTTAAGCTATCAACTGCAAATTTAATCTGGAAATTAAAAAAACTAGAAGTCGACCGTTCAACTAGCCCATAAAATTGGTCCTTTTGGACCGGGCTATTAGTCTAGCCCAATAAAACGGGGCCAGGCCCATCGAATAAATTTTTCGCCCTTCGCTCTGGTTGGGAAACGCTCGCGCCAAGAAACGCCTCCCGCCGCCGCGGAACTCCAACGGCCATGGCAAAACGGGGCCGCCGCGAAGCTTCTTGCTCCGATGATCCGCGCTCTCTTGCCACTGGCTCCAACCAGGACAAGCGTCTTCCTGATTTATGCGAAGAAGAGAATCAGAGCGGCTCTCGCCGTAAAGTGAAGAAGATAAAGACATTCTCGGCCTGCGAAACCCTACTTGTTCAATCCGAGACGACCGGAACTTCTTCCTCTTCGAACCGGTACGCTTCGCTCGCTTGTTCGATCGAGCCGCGTCGCGAGGAGAAGCCGAGTAGGAGAGGGCGAGAGGATCGTCGTGAATGGGCCTACACTTCGCGCGATCTTTCAGGATGTAGAGGTGCGTGTTTTTGACTCGGTTGTGTAAGGATGAGAGGGCATAGTTCTTTTTCTCGCGGTTTGTGTTTTCTGCGTCGAACTTGTGGGAGGCTGCTTCGTATGTCGATGGATAAAGTTTTGCTTATCGGTTGTTCAATCTTAAATTAGCAGATTAGGGCATCTTGAGTTCTGCACTTTGTATTTCCGTTGTGCGGGCTACGACTTCGCTCGACTTCTTGTCTATTTCTCTTCAATAATGTGAACTGCATGTTTGTTTGTCCTAACCTCATCATCATTTTTCATTTTGTGGACAGACAAGGTTGTGTTTGTTTCCTACAACATATTGGGTGTTGAGAACGCAATGAAGCATCAAGACTTGTACACTGAAGTTCAGCCAAGGTTCTTGAAGTGGAGGCGGCGGAAAAAGCTCATACGCAAGGAGCTTAATCTTTATGATGCCAATATTGTTTGCTTTCAGGCAAGTTCTCTCTTTCCATCTTATCTGGCTCCTGTGTCCAATATAAAAGAAGATTTGATAATTACACGATCTTGTGACTCATGAGGCACTTGTCGCTGAAGCTAAGACAAATGAGGTTTGGGTTTGACCAACTCAAAGATGGTATTTTTATTTATTTGAAAAATAAAGATGTGATTGATGGATCTACTGTGTCATATTGACAATGCCTTTATTTGAGTTGCTCATATGCCCCTATGTTTTTTTCTTCCCCTGTTTAGCTGGGTTCCGTTTTTTGTATCATCAACTTATGGTATTTTCTTACCTGTCTAATAGGAGTTGTTACAGGAGAGGCCCGTGATTTTGGTACTGAAGTGTTGATATTCTCTTGCTGATTGATGTTGCTCATCTGCCCTTAACAAACCTTATGTCTTTATACTTTATAACTTGTTTGATGATCTTTTCTTCTTAAAGTTCAGTGTGAGTTCTTGTTTTTCTCGAAGATTTACTGAAGAAAGGATGGTCTATTAGATAGTAAAGTTCGCCCTTTATGTTATTGATCAATTGGCAAAATCTATCATTCTCGTGCTTCCTCACGAGCCCATGTCGCATAAATTGGTTTTTGTAGTAAAGCTACCAAGGCAGCAATCTTTTCATTGAGTTGCTTTTAGAGGAGTCATGCTTGTGACCTTCTCTTTCATATGACTGCAGGAAGTTGACCGCTTTGACGATTTAGCTGATCTTCTTAAGAAGGATGGCTTTGGAGGTGTTTACAAGGTATGTTGAGTATTGATTTTATCGAATTTGTAGACATAAGGTTGAATTGACTTGTATTCCTGTTTGCTCCAGGCTCGAACAGGTGAAGCAAATGATGGGTGTGCCATATTCTGGAAAGATGATCGGTAAGCTGCATTTCTTTCTGGTTTGTTGTTTGCTTATCTGAGTACTTGCATTCATGTATAGCTTCTGGCTGTTTGTCATTGTTTTTGTGAGAAACTCACACGATACATAGGTAGTACTCAGGTTAAATCTGGGCATTTATTTTTCCTGTTTCCATAATTTTTTTATCACTTGTAGTTATTACTTTAAAGCAACTCCCCATCTGCGACGTGTCAAAAATTTGTTTGTTATAGTACATGTTTTTGTCATCTTCCAACTATTAGCCAGTCGTGTTTTTAACACAGATTTACCCTTGTCCACCAAGATAATATAGAGTTCAAGACTTTTGGCCTTCGTGACAACGTTGCTCAACTTTGTGTTTTAAAGGTATGCACTAGGTTGGTGTTTTGCAGCGATAAACTTCCTAAGTATACTATTTCATTATTTAATTTCTTCTACTAAATCGATGAGTACCTTTGATTTAAGCAGTAAAAGACCTGGAAGTAAGTGAGAGAGACATGAAACTGTTTGTTCCATTTCCTGTACATCCTGTAACAAACAATTCTTCTCCAGATGGTTTTTCTGGACGGTTATGGATTCTTTACTGATGAATGTTCCTCAAATGAACTTTAATTTTGATACTCAACGCATGTGCAGTTGTGCTGAGACTTTTTGTGTGGTCCATTGTATTTTGATTTTGTTGGCGAGTTCTCTAGTTATAAGCTGCATGCATTCCTATGCTTCTTCGTTTTATACATCTAATTGCTATTTGTTTTCCTTTTTGACGTCGATGAAGCAAAGAGCTGTATCCAACTCACCTGCACAGTCATCCGGGTAAGTTGTAGTGCATTGCCTTTATTTCTCAAAAGGTTGTTATTTATCTTTTTGGAGTACACAACAAGCTAAGTTTCTTAAAACAGTTGAGCTCTTACTCTATTCTCCTTTCTGTTACGAGATTAGCGTGAACTACTTTTAATGTGTCAAACCTTTTAAGTCAGAGAATGTGTAAGGACTTTTATGTGCTTTGATGTATCTTTAGTTCTCAAATGACTTATAGTGTTACAGTAGGTGTTTGGTTGGCAGAATTTGGATTATCACTCCAAAATGGCTTTTCCCAAAATTTATGTTGAAAATCTTCAAAAGATTCATTAGGTATACTGTGCTTTTGAAAACGCATGAGGCACCTAATTTTGTTCACATGTCTAATGTAGGAGTCTCCTCCAAGAAGATCAGCTTTTGCTTGTCGCCAACATCCATGTGCTGTTTAACCCGAACCGAGGAGATGTCAAGCTAGGTCAGGTATCAGCTGCTCTGACGTTTCCTGTGCAGGGTTGTGCTTTTTTTTGTACTGCATTTAACTCTTTTGCATGCTATTCCCACTTGCAATTTTGCATGTCTTTTTTTCCGGTACTTTTAGAGAAGTCATGATTGCGCATCATATCCCTCCATTTCTCTGTTTCCTCCATGGATATATGTGCATGTTGATGGGATGACCCACGAGAGCGAGAGAGAGGGAGGGAGATTCTCTGATATCCTTGTGGCGTAATTAGAATGATGCTGGTTTTGGATTTGTGGCTTTCTTTCTGATATCCTCGAAGTAAATTTTTTTTTAGGGTTGTGTTTCTATGGATATTAGTGTGCTAATATAAAAAGTAACATTGGTATTGCAGATTCGACTGCTTCTTGAAAAGGCTCATCAGCTATCCAAAAGCTGGGGGAATATTCCTGTTATAATTGGTGGAGACCTAAACAGCATGCCCCAGGTGAAAAGCTGCAATATAGGCAAATATTTGGTTTTCTTGAATGATTACTTCCGTGGTCAAATTTTTTAGTACTGATTCATAACTTTTTTTTCAATTTCATTCTCAGAGTGCCATATATCAGTTTCTTGCTTCATCTGAGGTGAGTTTAGTTTCTTGTGTACCACTATGTTTGAACTGTGCTTGTTAGTTGCATGTCTAGTGGCCTTAGATGTAACCTTTTAACTGAATCCTAATTTGATTGTCTTGATCATCTATGAGGAACTGAATGGATATTTTCTGTGCTCTCGTAATAAAAATATATATGGAAAGCAAATAGGATAAGTGTAACTGGCCCCAGGATTGCTCACAGTAAAAAGACACTAGGATCCGACCTTCGAGCTTTCTTTTCTTATGAGATTTCGATTTAATAGCAAACAATGGTTATTGAGGAGGAACCGAATAGATATTTTCTTCTTTGGAATTTACTGCAGTTGGATATCCGACTACATGATCGCAGAAAAATCTCCGGACAGATTGACTGTCTATCAGCAAATAATTGTGTCAAACATCAGAACAGAAATTCATCAAGGTATCTTTAAGATTTTCTCTTACATTCCTGCTGAAACTGAGATTAAGTTTTATAAACTTAGAAGAATGAATGATTTGGTTTACTCAAAATTAATGCCAAATGAAGGGGGCTCTAATTAATATTCCATGGAGAAAATTATAATGATAATCTTGCATTTAGAATGATAGAACAAGGTTTGCCTATTATGGTCGAGATTTATATCGTGTTTGAATCATTCTATCTTAAATGTAAATGCAGCATCAACTGGATGCCTACATCAGGGCAATGTGTATATAGGTGGAATGATGATGAGTTAAGACTTGCCACAGGCAGTGAAAAAGTTATTCGTCTTCAGCACCAGCTTGATCTCTGTAGTGCTTATTTTGGGATTCCAGTAAGATTTTTGGCCATCCTTTAGATATTTTGTTCAAATATTTCTCTATACTTTGAAATTTGTAGAATGCTGTGATTTACTATCTAATCGTGCAACTGATTGTTAAAATCACCTTTCAATTTTATTATCCAGATGAAAGACTTTTTTGCTCTATTTTTTTCGTAACTTTCCAGGGAAGTTACAGAACCAGGGACGACTTTGGGGAGCCCTTGGCAACTTCTTACCACTCCAGGTTCATGGGAACTGTTGATTATATATGGTAACTTTCTCGTGACATTGGCTTATTTATTTTGATTTATCTTGCTTGATCTTCAACAAAATCATTGTGTTTCGCAGGCATACGAAGGAACTTGTCCCCATCAGAGTTCTTGAAACTTTACCTCTTGATGCTTTAAAACGAACAGGGGGTCTTCCTAGTAAGGTTAGATATGCTTGTAGCCATGGCTTCTTAGTGATATTTTGAGCACCACTAGGTTTCATTTTCTCTGTTGTTTTCAGGAACAGACTGGCAAGAATATCATTGGTTCACAACTTTTTTTGTAGGAGGGCTTTATGCATATCATGAAAAGAGAGTTCATTGTCTATAAGATCTGTTGCATGGACTTGTTATCTATTAGCTAGAAATTGATTTTAACCTTTTGATAAATGGATGACCCTGAGTTTTGCCAAACTTGAAAGAAGTTTGTCTTCGTTGCACAGAATACATATGACATGTGTTAGTTTGGCAAAGTCTGACATAACTTTTGGATGTATCCCCATTTACATTTCCCTTTATGTGCCTTTACAGAAATGGGGGAGCGATCATCTTGCCCTGGTATGTGAACTAGCCTTCTTGAGCGGGTAAATTATGGAGTGTATCAAAGATTAAAAACAAAAATTCTCCATTTAATCAGGTGTCCTTTATTTTTATGGATAATATGTGCTCTTGAGTATGTCCGAACTGAGTTGTTTTGATTTTTAACTGTAAAATGGAAGGTTTAGAAGTTGCCTTTCTGACATGAAATCTGTTTTTTTACCATCACCGCAAGTCAATGAGCATTGTGTCTTAATGCATTTTATGGAGTTAATTTCATAAGCCTTTTTCTAGGAATTTTTTCTTTGATCGGGTTCTTCACCTTACTATATCTTGTGCTGCATGGGTGGGTAACTTATTGCCCATAGGTGCCTCCTTGCAGGCTATAAGCTTATTGACTGGGCCAACATTAGCACAAAAGTCGCTATCTAGAGGCCAAAAACTTGCACCTTTAAGGCGTCAACCTCTCCGTTATAACTAAAATATCGATGCCCAAAACAAGTAATTGGATATAATAGTATCTGTGCCTCAAGCAATCTTCCCCTTGGGAAATCATCAATCTCCAAATTCCTCCAAGACAACTGGAAATTCGCCAGAGTGTGTCCCTCAATAGGATCGACTAGTTTTATATACGACATATGCACGCATGCACACCTACCCCTTTAGGTTAGGGGAGTTTCTCGCAACCATTGACCATTGATCTCTCTTAAACCGAGATTTGAAGTTCTCAAAACTCACTTGCACATGAGATCATCTCCATCCGTAGGATCTTAGTCGCCCTGTTTTTATCCAGAGATGGTTCGGCAGAAAATGATTGGGACTGGTAAGAGGCATGGGCCAAGCTCTTTAAGTTGTAGGATCAGGAGAGATGGAAGTTTTGTCTGATGAGACTGCACTGTCAGTTGCTCTGAATCTGCTAGATTTGTTCTCTACCTTGCGCGAATATACTGCATATGACGCCACTAAAATCTACCAGTTGTAGCATTTTTTTTTTTTTGAAGTCCATTCAAGTCGAGTTTCCGAGGAACTCTGATCATGGATAAAAGTACCTATAGAATAATCACTTTAAGGGTAAAAAAGAAAATTGTACAATTAGCATGCGGACTTGTATGAATGGTCTATAAAGAAGTTCGAACATGTTGCCCATCTACGTTAGTCTTGATTTGACAACAAGGGACTAGCGATACGCCGTATGTTGTTTCTAGATTGCCTGGTCATTCGTATGTGCTATGAAAGGACACATAACGAGCGTTGACGTTTTGCCGCCATGGCGGTAGGCTCAGCAGTGACGTCTTTGGTTTTTACCATTCTGATTGAGCTGGACTCGATCAAATGCTGGACTAATTAATTAAACGAGAGTGGGTGGAGATTTGCACCTACTCGCCCTAATAAATGGGCGACGGCCAGGACTTTCGTGCTCGGCCACATTCATTCACTGCCCCACGCTCGTAGACCCTCTCACAGCACTCGAGAATAGGAGAGATACTCCATGGGGTCATTGAAATGTCAACGCTCCTTTTGCTTTCATTGTAGAATCCAGGGAATTTGTAGATATTGCCAAGTTGTGCTGCTTTTTTTCTAAGATTAACTAGTCAAATCTAATGGCACGAGGGAAAGTCGATACATTGAAAATTCGCGTGCGCTTTTTCGGTTTAACAAAGTGCTCGAAGGCCTCAACAAAAACACAAGATGAAACATTGTTCCGGGACACTCATGAACAATATCTATATACGAATCAAGATGTCGTGTTTTGTGAAAGGTAGGTCTGCGATAATCTGGTTTCAGCCTGAAAGAGGATCATAATGGGTTGCGATTTCTTCTTTTACCCTTGGTTGGAACTGCTCTTCGGGCAGATCAAGAAAAGTGGTTGTGCGAAGAATTCAAAACGATTGAACGTTGGTGGCTTTCCGGGTCTAATGTCTATCCCGAGGAATACCACCTCGCGGTGCAGAGTCGGGCCACTTAGCCATCATGATAGGAGTAGAACGATTGGCCTCCACGGCGAAAAGCGGGGCAAGGGGTGATGAACATTAGGGAGGAAGCAAAGTAGGTGAATAGCAGCTCAATCCTAGGAACGCGACTGCTTTTGGCTTATTAAATGACTTTAGTGGGATCTTAGCACAATATAAATATTTGCGCATTTCACAAAAGCATACAACATCAGGGTAAAGATTGAAGAACCATATGCACTACAGGCGGCATCTAGTGCATCCGGGTCTAATAGTCTCGCTGCTAGTGAAGAGCATAGCATGATACGTGGCTCGTAGCGGAAAGTGTTTGGTTTTAGCCGTCGCTGCCGTGATAATGACCGAAAAATGGACCCGGGACTGGGACGACCGTCGCCTCCGCATTCGCAAGCGTGTGGACATTTCCCACATGGCTAATAGCGGGAAGGCATGAAAAATGAACGACTCACCACCCTTTTGAAAGTACTTTATGAATGATTAAAAAGTGAGCCACCCGGCATGATTTGGAGACGTGAAAAGTACATCTAAACAACTGCTCTTCTAGCAGTTTGTGTAAAGTTCAAGCATTCGCCCTGTTTCAATAATACTAGTTATCAAGTCAATCTATATGACCTTTTTCTCTTTAACCAAAGTGCTATGAGCACCTGTGAAGTATATGTCTAGATGGGAAGGTTCAAGCTTTGATTAGTCAAGGTATCTACTATCTACAAAACTAGACTCTCCCCAACTTTCGACCTATATGTTCCCATCAAACTCATAAGCTTATTGTAGGCAGAACAGCCCGGTTTTTTATTTTTACAATCTTTCTGTGGGCGTCCATGGATTGCGGCCGCAAATTGCATAAATTAAGGAAAATCGTCAGCCATTTTCTCTCTAAGTTATGTTTCAGATCGCCCCAAATTAACATTAAGAACCATATACTATCAGAATAAAGTTTCGCTTCTGTAATACTATCTCTGATAATTTATATTGTCGATAGAGAAGTTTAATAATGGGGTTCATGATCATCGTTATCCTCACACTCAGCAAAAATTAGAACCAGGAGACCTTGGACGGCTACATGACAGCGAAAAACCAAGTCCCCTGTTTCTAGACAGTAGACAACACTCAAAACACTCCATAAGCTAAACTAATTTCGGCTCAGCTTATATGCATGCCATATCTATCGCTTCATCAATCCAAGCAAGCTCATCGTTCCCTAAATCAAGGTCGATTTGGGGTAGATCATATACTTTGCCATCATCAAAGAGATCTCTTGTGAGATCAATGCTGTCGAAAAAACTCCCAAACTCGTCATCGAGCATGAAGCTGCCCTCGCATCCCAAACCGAGTTCTTGACTGGTTGATCCGGAGGATGCTTGATCCACAAAAGCCTGAATGAACTGGTCTTGTTCCGTGAAAACCAGCTCATCCTGTCCACTGGTTAGTGAAGAAGACTTGTGGACATCAAGCACAGATGATGGAGATTGGTGGCAAAACAAATCGTTTCTATTGCCTTCTGGTTCGCCCTTCGAATCGCCAATTGAGTTCTCCTGCTCCTTCTTCCTCCGCAATTCAATCTTCTGATCAATCTCGAGCTTCTTCTTCCGGTAGGCAAGTGCAGCCTCCTCTGCAGTGCAATAAGTGCCGAGCCACACTCTGACCCCCTGAGTAGGATCGCGTATTTCCGCCGCAAATTTCCCCCACGGCCTCCTCCGGACCCCTTTATAAGCAGACGATCCGTGAGCTCTAAGGCTCGCTTCAGTCAGAACGTCATTCACGCTAGTAGCACACTTCTGACGATTGTTAGCAAGGCCCGGAGAGATCTCTTCGCACGACCCATGTCTCGTGAATGGAATCACAATCTCCTTAACGACCTGCATGCTCATCTTCCTCAACGCGATCCGACCACTGCATTTAGTGTCGTCTTCATCGCTTGAGGAATCAGTCACGTCGGGGTCGCAGTACATCACGCGGATTTTCCTCATTGATTTCGGCCTCGTGTCCTCTGTGCCCCTTTTTTGCCTCTCTACCCTCTCCATACTCGTGTGAGAATTCAAAAATCGCCTATCCACGCCTGGCATTCTTTTTCTTCTCCAGTGTGTGGTGGCGGACCATAAAGGGAGGGAAGATGTTATCTCTAATTCAAAGATTTAGGAAAGAGAGGAGGCAAAAGGGAAACAAAATCTTTTGGCGATCTTTAAGAAACTTGGGTTTTAAGTAAAATCCAAAACCCTCTGACCCAATCAACCCTCCAAAATCGAAGTGAGAAACTGTTTGGTATCACGACAAGCCGCCTGAGCAGAGCAACCCCTGCAGCAATATTTTGAATTTGGTCATAAACAGACTGGAGATCCTCAACTTCATAAACAATCATAATGCAAGATGTTCGAATAAATCAGCTGTAAAGCTCAAACCCCACATCAAGAACTCTCTGCGTCCGTCGGGGAAAGCGACAAAAAGCATGAACTTGACTGAAGTCTCGCAAATTAATTATAAGGCAAGAGCCAAGTTAAAATCAAGCGGAAAAGCAACATACCCTTTTGATCTTAGTAGCATAGAGAAGCATAGATCCCTCTGTTTCTTGGTCTGATCAAGAGACCGACGGCGCACGCGATAACTGAGGAACAAGAGGGGGCTGGGGCTGGGGCTGGGGCTGGGTGAGCTCACACGCACAGAGCAAGTACAGAGGCAGAGCTGCTCGCGAGCTCGTGGGATCCTATTAGACCTGGACGACATATATTATATCTCTGCACTTCTCGGGAGAAAGGAACCGTTCCGTTTCTAGGTGCCAGACCAGGAATCTGAAACAAATCGGGCAAGACAATTGATCAAGACAAGGCATGATATGCGATCCTATCAGAGCACACGAGTTTCGAGTCGCAAACTCCAAAGAGAAGCGTGGATTTCTTTTATTTCTTTTACTTGTCGAGAGATTCGTCTTCTATAAGAAACGGAGGTGCATAAGGAGGAGCTGGCGGCGAGATTAATTAGGGGGAAATGAAGAATCAGGAAGCAGAAGGGAGATTATCTTAACTCGAATCAAGAGTTGACCCTGCTCTCTGTCTCCCCGTGCTCCCTCTCTGTCTCTTATAAGCACTCCTCTGGTGAAATACTATTTGCGCACGCGGGCACGAAAGCGCAATCCAAGTCTGTACTTTAACTCCATTATTCCAGCAAAGACATTCGAGTCAGCATGCAACCGAAGTGACCTTTTTTTCTTTTCCTTAGTTTTTGCTTCGTTTTTTCTATATCTATCTTTAATGGTCGAAGGCACAAATACTCAGAAGCTCCATCGGTCCCCTTACTTATGACCCGACATCATATCTTCGTAGTCCGAACCGGGACAGCCCGAGAAGCTGACTCTCTTTGATCACATCCGATCGTCTTCATTTCAGCAGAGCTTAGCATGTTAGCTTTGGTTAAAGGCAAAACAAGCTTTTGGTCCCTGCTGGTATGGTGAAGAGTATATCATGGCCACCCTTTTATGTCCTAACAGAGGAGTTAAGCCTTACGGTCGGACCTCCGATGTCGAGAAATTCTTTACCGTCGGTGATCACGCCCTCATGTCATTAACGCGCTATGGTTGGCCGGCAACGCCAAAGTCTTCGACGAGGGCAATAAGCGATCTTCCATCACCAGTTCCAGGAGAGCCAAATTGTCAGGAGGAATATCTTATCGTTTGACCCTCGCTTATCTTTTTTTCCTCGGAAGTCCGTTTAATTCAATGTTTTGGTTTTGAATTCGAGACGTTTTGATGTGAACTCGTGGGAAGACAATTAATGAGACTATTATCTCCATTAATCCGAGACAAATTAACATAAGTGTTGGTCAATGAGGATTGGGACCAATCTCTAAGGACGCGAATCCAATTACAAATAACCAGATCTAGCAGATAGGTTTCCGACAACAAAAGTAGCCGATTGCTAAATTTAAGGATCGAGGTCAATCGCGCGAGTGAGCAGAGTGAAATGAAGAGCATATAAACTCAATAAATCTCTTATAAGAAAAGTATAAACGAGGGAAATTTTGGATGTCTGCAATTTTGAGAGAGAGGGGGGGAGAATCTTGGGTATTTTTTCAAAATTGCTGGTGAAAAGGAAATAGGGGGGGTTTGTATTTTGGGTCAAGGTTCATTGGGCCATGTTGGAATTTTCCATATGGGCTAAAACTCATAAAACTAATAAAGAGGCCCAAATGGGCCAATCTCGTCGTATCGTAGCCCATCGGGCCCTGAACCGTAAGATCTCGATGGGCCAAAGTAGAAAACCGAGTTTCTCTTCCCTTCGGCCTATAAATGACAAGGCTCGAGCCCATGAACGGGTTCGATCTATTTTACTCGCGCCACTCCTGTGGACTGGACGACACATTGGAAGAATTCTCGAGAAATTAATTAAGTCCACATCCCAAACTTCGAGAGAGTTCGTACCTCACAAGAAATTTGCAAGAACTTCCAGCTTTCCTCGTTAACCCAACTGCCGTGTTCAAGACACCTCGACCTTCTCGGTTTCCCGTGTCCACGAACAAATCATATTTGACAAACTTAATGTCGAGGGAGAGATTAGCATCCCAATAAAAACACAATATGAATTCTCAAATAATCATCGTCCGATCCCCTGATCATATCGAATTCTCCCGAAGAGCAACTTGGAAAAATCGAGTAATACGATAGCTATTTCATTCTCATCTATCTATCTATTCATTGTGAAGTTTTGCGAAGGACCATCGCCAACTGTCCTAAAAGCTTAAGCTGTTAGGTGAATACGTGGTTTAATATTTATGTACTTTCACACTCCCCCTCACACTTAGTCTGGTTTTTTTTTTTTTTTTTTGCCTATTACTAAACGTGAAAGGACTTTAGGGAGACTAGGGACCTGGTAAGATTTGAACTCAGGACCTCCCGTTCTGATACCATATGAAGTTTTGTGAAGGACCATTGCCGATTGTCCTAAAAACTTAAACTGTTAGGTGAAAACGTGATTTAATATTTATGTACTTTCATTCATATAGGTCGCTTCGGTGCGTATACGTCGGGCATAGTTAAAATCGAGAGGAAATGATGGACGCGGCCTCGGATCCGTGGCAACTTGGTGGAGAAACTTTGATGACTGAGCCAAAAGGCAAAGGCAAAGGTGTATGGTTAAAAAAGAGTGCCTGGCAAAAGGGTACAATCGTCCCGTCGCCGCGGTACAGCGTGACTCACATGTCCCGTTCGAGAGCAGCAGGGACTTTGTCCTTTGGCTCGCCGTTGTGAAAACGAAAAGTGCCTTTGCCTTTAGGGCGAATCCCCAAATTTAGATTTAATGCCAATTCCACCTTACACTCTTTATCTCAAATAATGATCTTATAATTAGGTTCGATTTCGATTTCACTCTATTCTTTTTTTGTTTTGTTTTGTAAAAGATCACCTACTTTTACTTGAATGTCAAATATACCCTCTACCGACACTTCAATACAATTGCACTTAGCGACTTTGCACTTGGTCTTCGATTCTATCTCTCGTGGTCGGAGGAACTTGCGCACCTGACACTTGAACAACTCGTGTTTAGGAGGGTTTCATCTCTCGATTGTCAACCAAAAAATTTGGATGGGGTGGGCAGGTTTACGACTCAAATTAAAGTTGGTGATTTTTTATGAAACTGTAAAAGTTTTAGGGTGAAAATTGAGGTTGGACAGTAAAATTTGGACAAGACCTAAAGTCAAGGGGTTTTCGTGAGACAAAAAAAAACCTATTATAAAATTGAGACATGACTTATAGCTGAGGGCTTTTTACAAGCCAAATAGAAAATTTATGGTAAACTCGAGACCGAAAGAAAAACACAAAGCTTTAGATTTTTAAAAGAGAAAAGCTAAAGTCATATGTTTTTAAGATATTAGGCCATGCATAACGTGACATGTTTATTATTGATTTTTTATGGCACGAAAAATCATAAATTTATACGAGCGTGGTATATTTATCATTCATCGGAGATTCATCGCCGCGAACCCTTAAAAGTATTGCATATATTGATGTCGAAAAGCAAATATTATCAACACGATGTTAATCTCACTTAAATAAAATAAAAAAATACGATGTTTCGACCGAACAAAAAAAACATATGTCAATATAGCAAACGAGTCGCATAAACACAAATTTGGATTTTTTTTACATCGTAAATAAAATATGAATGAGTATGTTATAATGGACATGAATTTTCTATTTTATCGCTTTTCCTCCTATCTTTATAATTTTGAATTCGTGCTTTTCGAAAATCTCATACAATAAACGGATTGGACCGTCGGACGGTGCGATTGGACCGGGAAAAAGTTTTGGCCGATACCGGGGGGGCACCGGTACTGACATCCGGTTCAACCAGTCGATGCAGTTTGACTTTTGGGGAACACCGAACCCGATTCGACATTTCAGCATGACGTGACGGAGACGTGACGGAGGCCACCCGCCACTACTTGCCGAATGGTGGGTCCCAGGTCTCCCCCACATGTCATGATTGGACGTCGTTTTGTGTCCAAATGATGCGTCGTCACTATACCCGAGGTGGGCCCCCACCCCGCTTTGCCTAATCAACGGAGGGGCGACGAAACTTCGCCCAGAAGTTGGAGAGTTTGCCTATAAACTCCTTGAACACGTCGTCTTTTATTTTCCTTTTTAGGGAAAAGACCCACTAAAAAATTATGCTGAGGACACATTTATTCTTAACTTTTTCTTATAATATAAAAAATCACAAAAAATCATAAACTATGCTCTAAGTCTTTTTTTATTATCAAAAACCTCCAACTTATACTTATGCAACGCATTTATTATAATTTTTTTGTGATGACTTATATTTTTGCATCACGTCTTATTTTGAACTTTTTGGCAACATAAAAAGTCAAAAACTTATATTATTGTGTGTATTTACCCTATAATTTTTATTTTATTTTTTCAGCATCCATTTTGGTTAGAGAATTTAAACCAACAAGGGCTGTTGGAGCTCGCTAACCATTGAACAAGAGCTGCGAAGCCTTTGTTGACTGCTGGCAAGGGCTTTGTGGCCCTTACCTATGCCCTTCATAGCCACAGGCAGAGCTGCTCAACCTAAAAGCGCCAACTATGAGTGAGGCCTTGGCTGCTTTCTAACCATGACTACAAATGGCCACACCCAGTTTGGTCAAGACTCAAGGCTAGGTGAGGGTTTCACAATCCTCATTGGTCAAAGTAGGTTTTTAAATAAGAAGAGAACAAAAAAAAATTAGGGTAAACATACCACAAAGATATATATATATATATATATATATGAATTTTTTGGTATCATAGAAAAACTTATTATAATTGTATAACAAGGAGACAAGTCAGGGTTTATAACGTCACAAAAAAAAATTGAGATAAATACCTCATAGAGGCAGTTTAGGATTTTTTTTAACTCTCGAACTTATATTCATTTGACATAATTATCCATGTTAAAGTTTTGTGGGACGATTTGAGTCAAAATAATATCATTTTTATTTCACTCAAGTCACATGAGTGTCATTTCAAAAAAATTTTGCATGACCAATGAATTCATCACGGATCTTCATGCCCAAACGGCATCAAAAAATCACGCCTCTATACCCATAGCATAGGACCCAAATACTATACTAGTCAAAATGATAACGGTCAATGATTGTTATTACATAATTAAAATTTAGGTTTGACCCTTCTTTGGGGGAGAGTCAGTGCTTCGTTTCCTCCATTGGGGCCAGGCACGAGTCGTCCTCCGGTCCACTCCCGAATCATCCCCGAAGCCACTCGGGTCACCAGCGTGCAACGGTAACTCCCTCCCCACGCTCCCGAATTGGGATCCGCAGCACCAGCCGTTCGATCTAGGACGGCACGCCCATCTCCTCCGTCGTTTCGGCGCGTCGAGCCCCACGCCCCGTCCGGGTGGTTTACCCTTCGTTCGAGCTTCACCTACCTCTGAACACCCTCCGCTTTGATCTGTGAAAGAACGATTGTTTGTCCTTTTCCCCCTCTTTTTTTTCTGGCGAGATGAACCGCATTATATATGTATAAACGATGCACCGAAAAAATTTCTTTAAATTCAAGCTGACTTTATATCGTAATAAATAAATTAATTAAGTATAATTTTATCAAGATGATCATTAATTCCACTTATAAAAATAAAATGAACAGTAAATAATTTCATCGTGCACAAAATTTTTTTATATTTAATCTTTTTATCAAAATGATAATATTTTTTATCGATTAAATCATATTTAAAACATTATTCTTTGAATCAATCATTTTTTGGCGAAATGAACTCTCTGTCCGATTAATTGGCAAGAATGATTTAGGTGTCCATGAAATGCATATTTATGTGAATAAATGCATCCTTGTTTATGACCCAAAAAAAATACATCCCTGTGATTCCTTATTAAAGAGCACGAATGGTTAACAAAATACGGCCGGCGGATGCCGGTTTTCTAATAAAATACTGTTACTTGAACGGTCGACGTAGATTTATAATAACAATGACTTACGATTCAATTGTAGTAAAGCGCAACTCGTCGATATATTCGAGAGAAAAAAAAAAAGAAGGAAGGAAAAAAGAACACACGCGGCGCGCGCCACACATATGATTCTGTCAATTCCTTACATAATTAGCGGAGCGGGGCACCCGCTTGCGTCGTACGTAGTGCGTCACCCTCCCCGGAAAGCATGACGTCACGCGGGTCAAATCGTGGGAACACCGCGGGATGATGAATTGACGACCCCAGCCTTCAGTGGCCCGCGGTCAGAAACCATCGACGCTCCACACCAGCAAGTACAGTCCCAACCACCCCAATATTTATTTACTTATTTATTTCTCCACTGACGACGTAATTTTTAACCCTTTTTTTCTTT
This sequence comes from Melaleuca quinquenervia, assembly GCA_030064385.1. Lineage (NCBI taxonomy): Eukaryota > Viridiplantae > Streptophyta > Magnoliopsida > Myrtales > Myrtaceae > Melaleuca > Melaleuca quinquenervia. The sequence continues at coordinate 2,536,394 of CM057728.1, read as the reverse complement.
TTTCCGGCGACCGGTCTCTTTAAAATAGGCTCCATCCGCAACATGGCCGGCCCTCGTAATATGAAGACGAGAACCCCCATCGCGATACTATCAACATGTCTGAACTCGCTCGTTTTCTCATTACCAATATCGAGGTTGCCACGACACGAGCTGAAGGGTCATAGTCGTGCTATTTGACAAGTCGATACTCTTCGCCCGGTGCCAACTCAATCAAGACGCTCGAGTTTGTGGCGTAGGCTCCATCTCATTACAACGACATTTTCCGAATACAAATGATTCCCCCCGCAACTTTGGTGTTGATGCAGGGCCCCCTCCCCCAACCCCAAAAGAAAAGAATCTTTCTTAATTTATCACATCAACCCCTCCATCGGTTACGTCGCCTCATATGAACAGTGCGGATTCCAAAAGGATCCCTATAAATTAGGTGAGCATCGCGGAATTGGAGAGGGGAATCGCTAAGAGACTCTAAAGTCATTCCTAATTATACGATTCCATGGTAAATAAGCCTCGGGGCTATGTAGACCCGGAGCTTGAAATATCTTTCCTTTTTTCAACGTTTTTTGTTCTTAATAATTCTACGAGAGATCGAAATTCGCCGGCTTTAAAAAAGGGTCGGTCCGCAGGACAAGGAGCGGTCATCAAGGCAATGCCTGCCGAATAAATGTGTAATGAAGGGTTTTTAGGACGACCTCGTGTTTTATGGTCAGAGGAGGATCATGGTTTACCACGACCATTTGCATGTCCTGCGTCACATGCGTTGTCCGACGCAGGTACTTATAAACTAGGAGCGGCAGGGAGCTTTGCATAAAGCCAAAACTCCTCTCTCCGACCCTCTCTTTCTAAGGTTTGGAACTTGCGGCGAGATCGACGGCGACCGGAATGGAAGCTCAGAAACAGAAGACGCAGAGGGAGAGGGACGGCGCGGACGGTCCCAGGAAGAAGGTGAGAGTGGTGGAGGGCCGGGACGACGTCGAGGTGGAGGCGCCGCCGAGCGAGGCCGAGGTGGAGGAGTTCTTCGCGATCGTGCGGCGGATGCACGTGGCCGTGAAGTACTTCGGCCAGAGGGCCGGGAAGCTGCCGGGGAAGTGGAGAGCCGCCCTGGAGGCGGACGAGGTCGTGGGGGCCGAAGCCGCGGAAGTCCTCGACGACAAAGAAAGAGCGAAGAAGAAGGCGGCGGCGGCTCCGATCCCGAAGCCGGAGGGGGTAGAGGAGGAAAGTGGGGTCTTTGACCTGAACAGCGCGCCGGAAGAGGAATGCGCCGGTTAGGGACTATGGTCGTTCCCTCGTCCAAGCGGTGGCTTGCCACGTGTCGGCCCGAGGTGGAAGTCGCAAGTCGGATGGCAAAGCAGACAAAGGTCGCAACTCAGGTTCTTTCTTCTTCTTCTTTTTTATCTTTTTTTTTAAATTCTCAACCCAGTCAATTTCTTTTCTTTTTGAATGTAATGAAAAGCTCAGATGATTTCCAAGCACTACATTCCGTTCGTGTAAATTAATGATATATCATGCGCAAATTTTTATTAATTTCCGGAAGAAGGCAAAAATCGTTCATGACATCTGTAATATAGCAATTGATCTTATGAGTCAAGGGGGCAACGCTCGAAGGTCATCCTCTCTCTTTTCATTTATATTAGGTTACAGAGCGAAACAATCTAATTAGAATTCTCGACTTTCCATCTGATGGGGATTTTTGTTAGATCACGAAGGATGGTGCTATTCTTTCGACGAGAATATATATAAAAAAAAGATTCTTTGATCATTTCGAGGGAATAACGCATCTTTACTTGTCAATTTTCGTGCGTTGAACATTGAATAAACACGAATCATTTGCATCGAAGTTGTACCGACGAGAACCCGAGAACATGGACGGAAGTTGTTGCACCAGTCGGGGACGTGTGGAAATGTATATGCGTGGAGTCAGGTAGGCTCGACGCGCACGACGGCGCGTGAATATCATGCGATTGAGAAATTGTTTAGAACAGTCCGTCCCGGCCTAGTGCCGTAGAGATAGTGCTATCGGCTTTGGCAAAGCGTCCCCGGAGCGTCCCACGGCCGTGGCACGGCACGACCCGTCTATTTCTAGGAAGCTACTTTATCCGACTTTTGCGACACCGTGCCTTTTGCGAGAGGCGCGTTTCAAGTACCAACTCCAGCGATAAAATGCCAACCGGCCATTCGCACGAAAACGGTGCCGGGACAAAGTGAAAAGGAAGAAAATCCAGCATTAGCGATGGGGATGCGAGTGTTGCTGAGCATTACCGGATTCCTGCGAATCCGATGCGGCGCCCGACGACCATCGGATTTTGAGAGTTGGAGATCGGACGGGAAAATACGACTTTTCAATCGTGTCCCTCAGAAAAGAAAACGACCGAAGCCCAAAGATGCCCTAGCCAGTAGCCCATAGGACAGTGCGTCTAGGCCCACTCGTGCTTTTTCTATGTTGTTTACACTTAAACCCGTAGAAGGGAACATGCCGGAAGTTGGTATGAAGCAAGTCGTTCTCTCAAAATTTTCTTCAAAAGTGACCCTTGAAGTTAGCGGCCGTGCCTCTAAGTAATCCCCCGAGCTCATCGGCAGTTCGAATTTTTCGCCGGACGGGGGGTCACGTGCAGAGATTCGCGCCTTCGAATGCGCGTATTTTGTCCAAAGTTCGAGTCCCGACTAGAGCCCTGATTTTCCGGATAGGGACCGAGAATTAGGTTCCGTGCACCTCGCCGGCAGAAGCCGTACCAGAGCTGGTTCTTCGCCGCGGCTCGGGACGAGGAGCCAGCGTGGCTTCAGCTGCCAACCTCTAGGTCCTTCTCCACCAAGGGTAGTGGTTGTCACGTCGTGAGGAGATCGGAGGGTAAAGAATCAGGTGGGTGCAGATGGTCGATCGGGAGGCAATTTGTACCGTCGAGAAGGTAAACCTAAGAGATTTGATGAGGATTAGAGGGTGTCGGAGGTCGAATCGATCCGTTGCGATCGATCTTGACCGTAAAACCTCACTCTCCATGCTTTTGCTTTTATGTATCGAGATTTCGGCTCCCCTCTCGGCACGAACGGGGTGGAGAAGTTTGGGATTTTGCTTTTGATGGGATAAATTTTAGGGGATCCCGTGCTTAATTTCGTACTTGAGGTGAACTTTCTGGGACCAAAATGCCCTTGATTTGCAAATCCATCCATTTGATCGAGTTAAAAAAATAATGACAAAAGTAATATTAAAAGTCTTAAAATTTATTGCTAAAATGCAATCGATTCATAAAATTTGTCGAATTGATCCAATCAAATCATTTTGACGATTGCATTTTTCGAAAGTATCGGGACTCGATCGCGCGTCCGGGATAAAATTTAAGATTCGGTTGCATTTTTTGAAAACTCTAAGACTCAATTTCACTTCCGTGATCAGTTTTATGACTTTTGATGAGATCGTCTAAAAAAAAAAATAATCGAACGCCAGTGAGCTCGCGGAGTTAGTTGAGTCCAGGGGCTTGTTTCTAAAACCAGCTCCACTTTTGGGGCAACTCTGAAAATATCACCAAACTTCAGGGGGGCAATTTAATCGCCGCGCGACGTGCTGGCGAGATCTTTTTTATAAACCCGAGTGTGATTTGACGGCGTGCCTTGATGGTAGACCACACGCGAGAAGGATCCCTTCTCTTTTATGCTTTAAGCAAAGTACGGAAAAAAAACAAAGAAGCTCGGCGTGATTTGCGTCGGTTTGGAATTCGACCGGCAGTTGAAAACGATCCCCACGCCGGATCCCCCACAACACGTGTAAACGAAGTTGTGCGTGTTCCACGTACGAGGTGAGTTCCTTAAAGGTCAGGAAAGATGATGCTCCAATTGAAGGGTGCCATTGGTAATCATTGTGATTCTTGATTTCTCGTATCCGATAAGTTTGGAACGAGAAACCTATTTGATAATTGTCCTTAAAATTTATGTTCTCGGGATGAAAAAAATGTTGGGGATGGGTTTGGATGGGATGTCGAGACCAAAAAAATTTTGATTTTTTCTTTTTCGGATGAAATGCACAGTTCGAGAAAGAGAAAAATCGATTTCTTCCTCAATCTCTACTCTCGTCCCGAATGAGAAAGAGAAAACTGATTTTACGAAACATGTTTCTCTTCCCAAAAACTCATCCAATATCTATTTCTCGAAAAAAAAATTATTTAAAAATATTTGCAGGACGAAAATATTACCAAACACATAGAAAGCGGTATAAACATTGACGTCCTGATATGACTTTTTCTCTTATCATAGAAAAGGTAAAAACAAAAGTTGGGTAAATGAAAGATGGTGGAGATTGGTCGAAGGAACGCTACATCACCAACCATGGAAAAAGGAAACCGTAAAGAAAAGAAAAGTGGGGAGGGTAGTCCTGTCGTGAATTACAATATAATCATCGCCCTCAACCCAATTTCGATTTATTAAATCAATTATATAAAAAAGCAATAGACTGAATTGAGGAAAAACTAAAATAATCAGGACAAATATGATAAAAAGAAAAAAAACTTCAAACTATATCGATCGCAACATAAATACTCCGAATTTATGGATAAAAGCAAAGTTTTGGACATTTATGCCATGTCGAGTAGGTTTAGAATTTTTTCGCGAGATTAAAAAATTCGAAATATTTGCAGCGCAATAGGCATAATTTGATATTTATTTTGTTATTAACCCGAATTATCGCGAGGAGATCTATTTTTTCAACGAGGTCGTGTTTATATTACTATTCCAAAAAAAAAAAAGATCAATGGCCCAATTACAAGTCACAAAAAGGGTGCATTTTTTTTAATGATACTTTAGAGGATTGACTGAGCAGTTAAAGCTGCTGTGTTGATGTAGGTCACCATGTTTAAATCATAACATCTTCCATTCACACCAACCCTTACAACCATGCCTAGCTATCTGACGATGGAGCCTCACCCGACATCCATAGACTATTGAATCGGTCAAACTGAAAATGTAATTCTAGCCAAGAAGAACACGAAGCGCATACGCTACACTACATGAAAAATAATTTACTTTTCCACGAGATTAATCGGCGCGATTGATATATTTGATCTCCTCCTTTCGCTATGTTTTCATTGTGATATGGAATCGATCACCTTTTGGCGATGCGCACGCATAGCAAAAGTCCCTCGGCGCGTAATGCTTTTGTACAAAGATTATACCTTGGCTAGCTTCCATCTCCATCTTGCTACTTTGACACGCACCAAGAGGGAGAGAGAGAGGGGAAAAGTCCTTTTAGCTTTATGCCTGAAAAATGCTCTCAATGCACATCGACCCCCTTGTCAATTTGCAAAGACAAGACAGCATTATCACGAACTTCGTCATCATCGATGGTTGCAATCAAATCGTTGCACTTCCTATTCCAAAGCGGGACACCATTGATTAGTGGGTCGCCTCCGATTCTCTCAATCTTTTGTTCACAAGGTGGGGAAATAGAAAATAAAAGGGCGGAGGTTGAGGAGATTTTTTCCCACCAATTCATGATGGAGAACCCATTCGAGACTTTGTGGCTTGGACACCCCACCATGGCCACGAATCTAAAGACAGCTACCTTTTCCATCATTTTGATCTTGAACGATCGTGGACCTTTGAATCATTGTTTTTCTCCCGGCTTGCTAATCACGTCCCGCGCCGATTCGGATCCCGGGCATCTATCATATACGCGACGTGCGTTATGTCGAGAGAACCTATCTCGGATAAATAATTTGCACGGACTTATGAAATGCCCGACCGATTTCACGGATCGGCTAAGGCCGCGTACGGTCTGGACGGGTGGCTCGGTCGTGGCATCATATCGAAATCGGAAGATAAGAAAAAGAAAAGGGAAAGGGAGAGAGACCAGAAGAGAAAGACAGGACAAGGAACCAATACCTTCCAATTAGATTAGATGGTGGCATCTACGTTAAATGACACTGTTGGCCCAATTGTCCAAATCAGTGGATGGCCACCATCGATTTCGTTTGGTGCGACTCTCTTTTGGTTCCCAGCTAGCACGTCATGTTCAAGGAAACCCGCATCGTGTGGACATTATGCACCTGTTTATTTATTTGTGTTTTTGTTCCTCGGAACAAAAATTTTAGTCCTTTTGTTCTTGTTTATAGGGAATCAATAAAATGCGTTTGTTTACACTTTTTTTCCCGATAACATAAGCAAAAAGTAAAAAAAAAAAAATTGTTTATTATTTTCGAGAACACTCAAAACTTGTTTTTTTGTTTATTTTTATGCAATTACCGAACACGTTGTTATATTTAAAAAATTATTCTCGGAAACAGTAATAAAAAAATTATTTCTATTAAAAAGTTATTCCACGGAACAAAATCTGACATCATATCCTATGCTCGTCCCTTACACCATTATCGACGTCGGACAAAGGCAAATGAAAAACGTTTTATAGGCTCTCAGACTTAAAGCAGCGTCGACCAAACGAGGGGGCGCCTCTCTTTTTCTCAAGTGGAGTTGGTTGGCCAAAAGAAATGGCGACCCATATCATTGGTGTGAAATCGAACGATAGCCCGATGTTCGATGGGCGTCATTTCTCATCTGATTTGAGATAATTATCATTTAAATCCTGAATATTTTATAATTTTACCGATTCAATCTTAAATATATTCTTTTTTCCAATTCGAGAGCAAGAATGAATTTGGGGCAAGAAAATGATGTAATTTTTGTCACGTCGACCAATCAGGCCACATAAGCTTTTTTTTTTCCTGCCAAAAATAGCCGGAATGACTTAAATGTCAAAGTTATAAAGGGTCTAGGACTAAATTAGTAAAATTACAAAAGAAATTTAGGACTTAAACGATAATTGTCCATTCCGGTTCCTGTTTGGCTCCGTTCAAAGAAGCATCATTCAGCATGCGTTCGATGAGCGGCACGAGGGATCCTTTCTTTAGCATTGGATAAGTTATTATAGTACGACCTTCTGCTGCTTGTCTTTGAAAAAAAGAAAAAAGAGGAGCACCAACTACTCTCGATTTTTCAAATACAAAGGGATGAGCACACGCCGGACCCCGGTTTTGGTTTAGCGGAAAGTCTCCGGTTTAGCTTAGTTTTAACCATTTTCGTGCGAAATTTCTCGCGATACGACCCGTTCTCGAGTCTCCGGACGCCATTAATATATACTATAAGGTGTGAGTTCAAAGTATTCGCGTCAGCTCGCATGTCACTGGGTTCTTCATTGGGGGTCGTCGCTAGGATCACTACCTCCATGGTATTCTTGGCTGTTTGAACTCACGTAATCGCTGCGGTGCCCCCTTCCCGTCGTGGATCTTGCCTTTTGGGATATCGAATTGTTTTTGCGATACTCAAGTGGCGAAATGGTTGATACCCAGTTAGGGGTGTGCATGGTTCAGAGCGGTTTAATTCCTCCTGGAACCGGGAACAAGACCGATGGCACTGGTTCCCAATCTCTAAGATCGTGAGAACGGGAAAAAATCTAAAAAAAATTGAATTTCTTCACTTCTTTTTAAGGAAATTTTTTTTTTGGTAAAGTTGGATAAAATTTAAAATTATAGAAATTCAAATTGAGTTCTTTTTGCTTTTTTTGCATCTTTAATTTTAATAAAATATAAAAAAGTTAACTGATCCAGCCTTCCTAGGAACCAAGAATCAGACTACCTTGACACCGGTTCCATTTGGGAACCGGCAACCGGACCGACACTTTCAGTCCGGTATGGTTCCCAACCGATCCGGGCCGTTTCCGGTTCGGGCGGTCCAAGTTGCTTGCCCCTATATCCAGTCAACTTGATCATCGCATACAAGTGTAGCTTAACAATCAATCATGCACACTTCTTTCGTTTCCTCGATGGTGACCTGAAACATGCAAAATACGTTTATTCTCTTACTTTGGTCCATAGATCCATTATTGCCTCGAAGCTACTCGATAAACGTCGCGTCGACGTCCGTGATCTGATCGATCATGTCTTACCGCTTTTCTTCAGAGTACTGCGATGGCAATTTTCAGGTCATTTCGGAGAAATTTACGAAGACCCTACTAAGTTATGTTTGTTTGATTACCTATCTACATCTGAAACCCAATAATAATGTGAACTCTCTGCGAACAATCAAAGACTTCAAGTCTTTTCTCCTATTCTTCTCCTTTTTCTGAAGTCGACCCGATTAACAAGACCAATGATTTGAATCGATTGCTAACTGGTCTACAAAAAGATATTTAATAAATGGGTACATAAAAAGAAGGCCGTACTATAATTGTGACAATTCAATCATAATTTTTTTTATTTTTCGGTAATCGAGTCATATACTTTGCGTGATTGCATGAATCTAGTCCATCCGACTAATTTTGATCGATCGGCGCCGATCCGGACAAATTTTCATAATAAATTAATAATTTTTTTTCGAAATTTTTTATTTTATATTTCCTTTCATTTCTTTTCTTTAAATACTTTAAAAATCTAGCCAGCGGGGTCGCCGATCGTAGGCGAGAGCCATTGGGCTAGGACCCTCACGTACCGCCCCGCGACCTCATCGACCAAAGTTGTAAGACAGGAAAGCTTGTAACATAATTGATTAAAAAATTCAAAAAAATCAAAATATTACTAAAAATTGTCCCATGCTTAAATCTTCTTCCTCTTCGTTCTTTTTTTTTTTTGGGGGGGGGGGGGGGGGGGGGGGTTGGAGGGGGCGCAGGTAAATTACCCAATTGGCACCCACAGGTTGTTAAATGAAGGTAGGTGGTAGGCCACACTCTGTCCCTCCCTCCCTCCCTCTCGAAACTTCTCATCAATTTCTCGACCACCATCACGAACTCCGAATCGAAAACCCCCTTTCGCACGCCAAACCAGGGAGGAATACTCCCGACCGAACCCGCCAATGAAACCTTGGGCTTCCCCCCCCCCTTCCTCGGATTCAGCTTTTCGTACGCTAAAGAATGACCCAAAAAAAACGTGGGCACACCCACGGACACGACCGGGACGTCGCGTCCTCCTCGTTTCCTTTGCGAAATCCGCGGGAACAGTTCGAGCATCGACCCAACGATGGGACCCGCACGGACGGTCGGAGCCCCGTGTCCCGAGCGTCATCGCCAATTCATCGCAAATATCTATTAGTTCAAATCTTATCAGGTCCCTATTCTTTCTGCATACTTTGGGAGCGTCTTTTTCCTCCGCCTTCCTACCCATCGCCCCCACGAAGATGCGGGCATGATTTTGCTAAGTTTGGAAGGAAACGGATGCTTGGCGTGACTCACCCCGGGGGGGTTGATGCCTTAACCAATCCGTGTGGTTAGGTGTGAGTTGGAATCTGATTTCATTTTTCCGCTTGGCGAGGGACGGAAGTCATTGGCGCAATCACAAAGTGTGGTTCTCACAAAGAGTGTTGTTTATTATGTCTTGGCGGGTGTAATTCTGGGAATTTGTAGGCTATTTTAATCAAAAGCGCTCACGCGACGATACCCGCGTCGTTTTTAATTATTAATCTTTTTAGAGGAAGAGTCGTAAATAGCCGACGAAGTGCGTGGTGCGTACAGGGACGGGGATGGTCCACCTCGCCTAATTTTTAACTTCGCGATTTTTTATTTCTTTGATTCTTTGGGTGGCGAAGACTTCCCTTTGGGGCTCTTTCGATCTGGTCCCTCCACCATTATTTTCCTTTCACATTGAAAGCGTCGGATCCGATTCCTTCAAAGCGAAGCAAATCTCCCCATTTTCTAACAAAAGGGCCGGAATTGAAACTCCTTGTCCAATTGGGAACAAGTCTCGGACATCGTGGATGGCCGAGGAACGTGCGCCGATACGACACGTCCCCAGAAAAAGAAACGTGGGGGAGCATCGTCGTGCATGTCGAACCAGTTAGTGACGGTCGTGGAACAACTTATTAAAAGCTTGATTCATGCCCGTCGTGTCCCGCAACGCACTGAATTCTTAAAGTCTCGTGAAATTTTTATTCCCTGGCTTCGCTCGGGTGCGCAAGTATATGCTCCCCGCCAAAGTTCCTTCCTTTTCTTTTCTTTTCTTTTCTTTCTCGTTCGGGCGGAACGCCCCTCTTTCCTCGATGCGATTAATGGCGGACGGGACGACGTCCGGTGAACGAATCACGGGTTCGACATGGCCCTGTCGGCGAAGACGATTGTTGCGAAAGAGGAGAACGTGATTTTTGGGACGGGCAAGTGCAAAGTCAAATTGGGAAAAGGTCAGGCGAGGCGAGGGGAAGGTAGCCCTTCCTTGCAAGCAACGGCGACGGCGGCACCTAGAATTCAATCCTAGAACGCTATCGAAGAAGGAAGGAGGATCACGGGTTCCACCAAAAGGAGGCGCTGTTCCAATATTATATATTTTCCCGATGTTGGAAAAACATACTTCCCCGGTTGATAAAAGTCAAATTCGTCTCGATCGCTCGAAGCGGCTAGGGTTTTAATTATTAAATTCGAGTGGGGAAATTCGTCCCGAGTTCTAAACCTTCGCTTTGGCAGCGGAATGGAGTCGGACCCTTTGATCGGTTACATCACGTCATCCGCCATGGATTTTCCATATGACGGCCTTTAATTTACCGTACAAGATATGAGATATCCGGGGATTGAACTCGTGCGACAGGACTTTGGGTATGTACGCCTGTTGACGAGCCGCCTGACTAGATCACTCCCTAGACGGAGCTTAGGACTTGTACCGAACTTTCTAGTTGTTATTAGATTATCGTCCTTCTTTGGAGATCAGAGGGTCCAGTTACTTGTAAGAAAGACGCCGGGTAGTAGTTGGTTTTATTTTTAAAATTTCTATTTTCTTAGCCCTAACTTCAATTGAATCTGGTGACATACCGCGGCAAGTTACTTCGCAGACACGGTCATGGTTTTTGAATTTCATAAGTCTAGAGATTCCACGTGCGTAGGCCGAGGTTTAGACCTAGCTTAAGCGTGAAACTCGACATTGGATAGAGACATGTTAAGAGATTATTGGAAAAATCATTAAAAAATTTTAAAATTTATGCTCGTTGCGATATAAATATCTTCTTTTTTTCTGTCGCCAAGAATTCTAAACGTGCCTACTATAGTACAAAAACTCCAAGCGTCTTTTTTTCGCGTCACTAGAAAATCCAATATACACAATCTAATCTAGTTTCATTTATGATATAACTGTCATGTTCATGTACTTTTAGGATTTCTTATGATACAAAAAATAAATTAAAGTATTTGTGCCGTGATGGGTAATGTTAGGATTTTTAATAAGGTATTTGTGTCTTAGAGAGCCTGGTTTTTTTTTTTCGTGATATTATTCCCGATATATTAAGTAATTCCAACGCATCTTGTCAAAAACTCCATAACAACAACTTATATTTTCTCTTTCTTTTTGTTTAGTACTAAAATAAATAGTCAATCTCATAAAAATACTTTTTTTTCTCGGATCAATCTTGAAATCGAAGGTTGGAATCCATAACCCCAGCAAGGAGGGATGATGAATTTCATTTGTATATCACATTGCTTTTTTCATGACTTGTCGAGCTAAAAAGCCCCTCGAATTTCTTTTTAAGGAAAGTGGATTGGTTTGCGCTTAGACTTATTCGAGGAACAAAGAAGCGATGGATCCAATTAGATTACAAGAAGCTAAGCTTATTGCGTGGTGGATCGAGAACTTGTGGTCGAGCCCGCGAGAACAATTCGTCCCAACCCTCCTTTCTCAAGAGCATATGAATAAATTCAAGAAAAGGCATAATTCACATTTCATTTTTATGGTCTTCGGGGGGGCCTCACGAGGCAGCCCCTCCGCCACTAACCCTAAAATCCAACCACCACCTCCACCATCTCCACCGCCACCGCCACCGCCACATGATGATTCCTAGTTAAGCAGGTCCCCCTTTTGCCCTAATCGGTCTTGAAGGTGGAGGGTGCACCTACGCAGATTTCCCACCGCTAATCACAACCACTTTCTTTTAAGGCAATGGGATCGCACAATCAATGAGGCATGATCCTCCACTCTTGATGGGACGTCTCGTGATTTTCTAAAGCTCCCATGACGTTTCCTTCGGCTCGTTTCTCGTCGATGATGCCTAAACGTACGCACGCACGATCGTCAACGCCATGTTTTCGCTTTTCCTCCTCGGATCGAGAGATCCTTTTAGGTATCTGTCTATGTGCGCGCACTAATAGGCGAAAGCATTTACCACGAGTTTCGGGGCGCAACTTCTTTAGCACGTTGGCCAACGTGTCTCGTGGGAATAATGGAATGAGAAGACAAGGGTCCACACTTATAAGTCGACGAAGATCAAATGATGTGAATTGGAGAAAAAAAGTTGAGAAGGCGGATTTCGTTTTAAATCTTATTTCATGCGCAAACTTATTTGTCGGTTCGCGACTCATATGTATCGCAGTTTTCTAGGAAAACTTGCGTGGCGATCGAGATCAGTCGTCGACGGTCAAACGATATTGGTCTTTGTGTTTATCGATCAAAGTGACGAGATTCACCGACTTAGTAATTTATTCTAACTTGACCGCTTAGGTGATGAGATCAGCTATCGACTGGTTAATTGAGTTGTATTTAAATACAAAAAGGGAAATAATATAATTAAAGAATGTGTAGGGGTCAGTTATTGAACATCATAAACCGAAATTCGCTTAAAGAAAATTCCAAAAGTGTTTCTTATTTTTTTTCTCTTCTCTTGCAAGGCCTAGTTATGGAGATTTAATAAATACGTTTTAGGGCATTCGATACCCGTCCACATACAATAGGAGTTTTGACTACTTGCTAAACCACAATAATTTGCGCCATGTTAGATCAACGTTTGTCTGACTCGATTGTTTTCATCCAATGATGGCATGTAGAAAGTCGAACTTAGCCTTGGACTCGATGATGTTGTAGTCACTAGAGAAGGAACTTCTAATGTATACTCGTCGGTGACGATAATACGAGATCTAGCGGTCGATTGTCGATTATTTTGCTCGATAAATTTGCTATACCGATTGCTCTGTCAATCCTCATATTATTAGGAGCTTTACACAGCTCCGACTTGCTTTGTTATGGAAATTTATCTAACTTATATTGCATTTTTTTCAGTAATAAATATAATTTTCTTTTGGGGGGGAAAAAAGAAGAAAAACCGAAATTCCCGTCGACGAAGCCAGTCACGAGTTTCGATTCATACGGATTTCGCGTGGATGCGATATCCGATGAAAATCTCGACAGCGACTACATTCGGGAAAGCCTGGATCGCTAATTTCAAATAAAATAAAAAAACCGATTTTTAATGAAATACCCCCCGGCGGGGGGGTGGGGCCCAGTCGAGAAATTTTCCAAGAAGAGCCTATTCCCGGGGACACTGACACGTCACCGGTCGCTGTCTCGACTTCCCGGGCATAGGCCGCTCATTTTTTTTTTGTCAGCTGATAGCTACCCTCTTTTCCTTTGGGCCCCCCTCCACCCCCCAATCAATCAATATGAATCGGGCCCCTCATAGGGCTAGCCTCGTAATTTCGCATAAAATATCTGACACGATATCGGAGATGACTTCTCCACCTGCGCGCATCGTGTATCTCCCGACAAAAAGATATCGAAGGAAAAGTTGATATCACAAAAATACCCCTATTTAATACCCTTTATAACTAAAAGCCATAAATCTCTTACGTGTCGCGCACCGCGAGTTTAGAGTATTCGGGGGTATTTTTGTAATCCACTTTATTTTTTTGACATTTGTCAAGAAAGGGAAAAAGGAAAAAGGCGGAAAAAGGAGAAGGGAGGAAGGGATTGTTCATGATGATTTCACTTGCCCAACTGACAACGCCAACGATCACGATAAAAGCAACAACTGCACGAGAGGCCGCCCACCCTCCGCCCCACCTCCCCCCCACGTGTCAACTCGACGATGCGCATCAATCAGAGATTGGATTTTGCATAGACCGAATTTAATATTAAACTTCTTTTGAAAACGCTACCAGCAGATCTATCTTTTAAAAATCGAGTAATATTTTATCGTCCTGATAATTAAGAAAGAAATTTTCTTTTAGACAAACGTGTTTAACTCTGGTTAGTGTGGAACCCCATCGGAGTTAAACGCGCGGCCCGACCTCCAAAGAGTCGGTAGGGTGCCGTGACCAGTTCGTTCGGCGGAGCCGGTCGCGAGGGGGACAGCGACACGTGCCGTGTCCAGCAAGTGACGTGGCTCCGCGCATGGTCACCGCTGACCCTAGTTAAATTAAGCAGGGGGCTCGCTGTCTCGGAACTGGTGAAGCCAAGCCGCTCTTCCCCTGACAGCGCCTATTTAGGCTCGCGGCTCGGCTTCGTCGATGCGGCTCGCCGCGTCGCCATCGCGTGGCACGTGGCTCCAGATCTGGGGATCCGTCCCACTCGTGCCTAATAAAAAGAAAAGAAAAGGGAGGCGGTTTCCTTCCTTCCCCCGGCTCTTGTGATTGGGATCCGTCCAGTGCAATCTAGACCGTCGAGCCGTACAAGGGCCCGACCCGGGGGGGGCAATTGGACGGTCTGGATGGCTCAGGATTCAATTAATTGAGCACCGCTTTTTTGACGGACTCTCAATTGATTTCCTCTGGAGCGTCAGGAACGGGTCGAGGCAATTTCTTTGGGCCGCGATCGAAGGTACTATCGACCTCGTTGGGCCCCACCTTCGTTGGGGAGAACCAATTGGGACCCGCCAACGACATCGCGGCACTCGACTTTATCTGCCGCGAAACTCACCGAACTAAACAAGGTCGGGCTAATACCATAAAAACAGAAAAGAAAAACATAAATTGTACATATTAGGATATAAATAGTTTAGAATTCTCACGTCGCGAGAAAAATCTCAAATTGATTTTGTGAAATCCCACGTAGCCGTAGCTTGGCCATTGCCCTGATATGCTCGCAATTTGTGATCACGACCCGGCCCGGAAAGCTCTTCTATTGTGGCGACGTGGCAAACCTTGCGAGATGTGGACAAACAATATGGGAGTCCGCTTGGCGTCCTTATAGAAGATGGCACGATGTTCGAAATTCAATGTTATTTCTGGGACGGCAGGATCCTAGTCGAATTTTAAAATTTATGGGGTTACCCATTTTGATTTTACCACCATTATTTCTCCGTCCGGGTATGCCTCAGATTTCATCCACGCTCTTTAGACAAAATCCATACTCCGACACATCAATTGGACCCCTCGCACATCTCGAGCTCCTCGGCCGCCACGACTCTCTGAACTTCTACGAGCCACGATCACCTCATCTCGCCTCTATCGCCGCCTGCTGCCAATGCGAGGGCCACTGTCGAGCCCCGCTCCGTATTGGGGCATGATTCGTACTCTCTACTGATGAAAAGGCACGAGAATCCTGCTCTCGAATGAGCGAACCGGGGGTCGCGATCGTTAAACGGACGAAGAACTTTCACAATTAGAATTTGGGTTCGTACATGACTGTGGAGTATATGACCTTCGAGAGAGGCGCGGGTGGTGATTTATATGGGGATGGATTAACGGTGAATCGGAATAAAAATCTTACATCTTAACCTCATTTTCTTATTTCCATTCTCTGTCTTTATTTTTTGTGATTATGCGCCGATTCCTAACACTGGCGTCGCGATCCATTCCGCGAGCTCAGACCTTTCTTTAATACGGCTGACGTTGCTCAGAATGTTTCAACCGAACGAAAAGTAGCCAAGGACCATCCGACGGCCACCGGGTCTTTTCAATTCCTTACACGACCGAGAAAAGATCTTTTTAAGAAAATCGCGATCTAAAGGGGGTATTCGCGTGGACATCGAGCGATGCCACGACTCCGTAGACGATCTTCGACGACCCAGGAACGGACAATGCGCGATCGATCCCCTAACATTAACGTCGACACGATTGCCCGCACGACGCCGGAGGCAGGTTTTGTCCAGGCGTGGTTTTTCCAAGCTTCGAGTGGGGAAAAAGGGAATGAAGAACGGCATGGAGGAGGCTGCTCGCATTACGAAGTGCGTGGAGGGCGACGATGCACAGCCGGCCCTTCCGCCCCTTTTGCCGAAATCGAGAAAAAAATTTCAGATCGCGGGCCACGTGGCCAGTCAGTTCCCCCCCACCACCCCGAAACTACGCCAGATAAAGAAGAGAAGAAAACACCGGCGGGGGACCCTCCCGCGGTTCCGGTTTTTCCGCATCGAGAAGGCGCCCCCCGGGAGGCCACGTGTCGCGCTTATCTGGTCAAAATCCCAAAAGTAGGAAATCTTTCTTTGCTCGCGATAAGCACGACTCGGTTTTTGCGGCTCATCCTTCACCGGACCTCGCGAAAATGACTCGTTCTTTCTCTGCTAGATTTTTTGGGGGGAGGAATGTTTCGTCGCGCGTTAGCGAGAAACGCTCTCGGAACACGTCACCCAGTTCATTATATCTCGACACAGCTCCTCCTCCTCGAAATTCATTTTACGTAAATAACCTTTTTTCCTCGCAGAGCACGACCTGTCGGGTTGCCACACAAAAAAAAAAGAAAAAAAAAAAAGGGAAGAGGGCGTCGACATCGCTCCACCGAAGCCGATGAAGCCGACCACAGGAATCGGAATTGACCCCCGCGCGCGCCACCTCCCCCGGGGAGCGCGAGCGCGATGTTTCCCGTGGGGCCCGCGGCGGACTTCAAGGGCGGAACTTAAATGTAGTTTAATCTCTGCCCGGGAAGGAAATAAAGCAAAAGGGAGGGCGAATAAAAAAAGGAGGGGAAAAGAAAAAAAAAACAAATGAATAATACAGAGAGAGAGAGAGAGAGAGAGAGAGAGAGAGAGAGAGAGAGGTTGGGGGGGGGGGGGGTACGTTGTACGTGATGGGGCGGGTTTTCTATGCGGCCTCACGCTACCCGCCCCACGCGCGCGTGTCCACAAACCTCGCCATCCTACCCTCTCTTAATTTAATATGTTTTTTAGGAAAAAAGGAAAAGCAAGTAAATATAAAGTAATATTATCGTTGGTCTTGGAGGGAGATGAATCGCGGATGATAATCGGCCACCCCTATATAAACCCTCCAAACCCACTTTCCCCCTCCCCGTCCACACCTACCTCTCTCTCTCTCTGCCTCTCTCCCCTCCCTACAAACTATAAATCTGGTCGCCCCACTTTGCCCCCATTGCCACAGACATCCACGACTCTCTCTCTCTCTCTCTCTACCCCCCTACTCAGCAACCACCTTTCTCGCCCGATTTTCTTTTTAATTTTCTCGAGAAAATTGAACCGCCCCACTATTTAACCTAACTTTTCCCTTCCGCATTCCACCTCGACCCATACGTCATCATCTCTCTCTCTCTCCCTGTGCGCCGGTTGACCTTCCTTTAGCCTCCCGACTGTGCTATTCGCAGCCGAGGACGGTTTCTCTCGCCCTCTCTCCCGTTCTTTGGGCCTCCCGGTGATAAATGGTAATGGAAGAGAAGAACGACGGGAAGCGAGCGCGGGATGGCTCGCCCGTCGGCTCGCCCGAGCCGAAGCGCGCCCGATCCGGCCCCGAGCCGAGTCTCGAGCCGGCCGGCTCGGAGCTATGCTCGCCCGAGGCGAAGCGGATACAGGACGACCTTCTCAACATGCTCGACGACTCCGAGGGCGTTACGGACCGGGATCCGGCGATCCAAGGCCTCGATTCCGTCATCAGGAGCTTCGAGGAGGAAATACTCGTCCCCCAGGCGCAGTCGGTTCTGGATCTGCGCTTGGAAGCGGCCGAGACCCGGTCGGAGCTTGGTTACCTGCTGGAAGCCTCCGACGACGAGCTCGGCCTCCCTCCGAGCTTCGGCTCCTCCGCCGAAGACGACGGCAAGGTCGCCGACGGCGAGTTCCCGGCTCCGGCGACCTCGCCGGAGGGGTTCGGGTTCGGCGAGGCGATGACTTTTGAGAACGAGATGACGGGTTACGACTCGTTCGAGTTTGTGCCGGACTCTGGCCACAGTAATGACCCCGAAGCTGGCGACGAATTCGTGATGTTAGGTGGGTTGTTCGATTTCCCGGAAGGCAGTTGTGAGCCGGACGACGGGCCGGAGATGTTGTGGCGGCCGGAGTCGTTGCCGGCGATCTGACCGGTCGTTCTCGCGAGGGGACGTTTCGGGTCGCCGGTCGTTTTATGGGCGCCGAGACGTCTGCGGCGACGCATGCGGTGTTGATACTGATAGGTTGTACATGCCCCCCACAAAAGGAAAAAAAATCATGATTCTCAGTGTTCCCGTGAAGGTGGATGAACGAACAAAAACCTAATCGGCCTGTGGAAACAGTTTTGTTCAATTTTTTTTTGTCTCCCTACTCTCGATCTTTCCGAAAGAAATTCGATTCGTCGGTAATTTTAAACCTTAAACGGCAGAAAGAAGTGGCCGGAGCGAGGTTCGGTGTGGAGATGCGGGACTTGAAATCGAGAAACTTAAAAGGAAAGCGAAATTAAAGTTCGAACGCGAGGGTAGATGCGTAATTGAGGCCTCGCCCGAGCACGTGACGTGACACGGGCGGTTTGGCCAGTAGCCGAAAGCGATGGGCGAGGAATCTCGAGCTCTCTCGGCAGGCGCCTCCCTGGTTTTGGACTTTAAAGCAACTGCCGTTACGTGGATGTGACCGTTGCCTTGGCCCGTCGATAACGCTCCCCCGGTCCCACATGATCGAACGGTGGAGACACCGAAGATCCCTAATAATGCCCGGTGTCTTTAACGGCTCTCTACTTCTCCCCTTGCCCTAAAAATACTAATCGACGGCGTAAATCGTCTGGCATTGCACGTATTTCTTTTTTGTGGTTTGACTTACGAAAAAGCCGCTTTCTTTTTGAAGTTGCCCATCCGAGTTCTGGATCTCCAAAATTTGAATTTGAAGCTCGGCCGCTTGACTCTTTTCACCTGGAAGCCCGGGTGTGATAGAGGTTACAAGTTAGGATTTGAAGAATTGAAAATGCGAAATGTACCTCTCGAATTTTTCATATGTTTAGTACGGTCTGATCTGATCTAAAGGATTTATAATTTGCTAATGCGGTATATGAATTTCGGCTCAATATTTAATGTTTAATGTGATCTTAAATCACCGATAGATATTCAATGTCCTTTTAAAAGGTTAAAATGTTTAAGAATTAATGAAATTTGAGGGATCACATGAGGCATGAACCGAACGTCCATCATAAATAATTTATATTATTATCTTTTCTTAAGAAGTGACGATTTGGATGATATGGGACGACGAGAAGCGAGCAAAGATTTTTTGGGATTGTTCCTCATCAGCAATTATCTTTTGCCGAAAATGGGCTGATGATGGAAAAGGGAAAATCGGTAGGTGAAATGACAGAAGAGAATAAGACGACGAAGAAGAAGATATTTTGCATTAAGCTTTGCACGTGGCACTCGATTGTGTGGTTGCTCGTGTCTCTCGAGCTGGGTCAGATTCAGACATAACGACGTAAACGAGAGGGCAGAATGAAACGCATTGCGGCTCCGCATTTTCCGCATTGTTTATGCATGAAAATCGACAATTATTTTGATTTAGATTTCTTTAGCAAATGAAAAATATTTCTCTGAAATAAAAACAAAAACGTCGCTAGCACAATGGTATTGTTTTGCAGCAAAGCAATTTAGATCACAAGTTCCATTTAGCACCTAAAAATTCTAAATTATGCCCATTGTGATATATTTGATCCGAACTTATATACTCGTGTGATATATTATATTTACTTTAACTATTTTAATACCAGAAACCTTGAGTTTGTATGCACGTGACATATTTGTCTTGAATTTTGAAGTAAATATATCACGCTAATACAAGTTTGAGATTCTTCTCGCTGTAAAAAAAAAAACATTTGGGGTAGATTTTGTCGTGATTTTTTTATGGCCTTGCCCCTTTTATCTAAAGAAACAATTATATCCATATCATTCGAGCCACGAATGAAAGACTTTAAGAAAAAAATTAGAAACCGTGGCTTTAAAAACGTTGGATAGTATTCTAAAACAAGAAAACCAGCTAAATGTCCTGGATACGGACAATTCATATCGTGGACTTTTGATCAATTTTGTTTTGTGACATTTTAACATGCGCACAACAATAGATATTCTTTCGGGAGTCCAATTAGCCTAATGTTGTCGTTACGCTAAATTTGTAACAACGCTCTTGTGACCACAATTATTACATTATGGTAGATGGGCAACTGATGGTATAATAAAGTCGTGGGTCGATGAGATCTATCTTCCAATTTTGTTTTAGGAAAGAAAAGCATAAGAAATTATATACTATGGTGCGGTCAAGAATCCAATTGAAAACCCCAGCGAGAAGCACACGCAGTGAAGGGAAGCCATCGAAAGAAGAAATACTATTCCGTTCGACGGCATACGAGATTAGAAAGAACAGAAAAAGCCCATTGGCTAGAACACAAGGTGCTAACAAAGCGAACTAACGAGGCTCCGTACAAAAGGTAGGAAATCCGACCAAGTTTAGAGATGCCATGTCCGTGATACCTATACGATCTTTTAGGGGTCTGCACAAGCACAAGGGTGGAACGAAGATCAAAGTCGCTCTTTCGCGTTCTCTCTCCGTCGCCTCCTCAGTTTTTAGGGTTTCCAATTCAGAGCCAAGAGAAGGCAGACAACATTGAATGCAAGTGCTCGAGGTATCGACAGCGATGGTTTCTGATACAGTCGCCAACACTTCGCCCCTTCCTTCCGACCCCATCTTCAAGGATTTCGCCAAGGAGCAAAGGGATGGTTTCTGATACAGTCGCCAACACTTCGTCCCTTCCTTCCGACCCCATCTTCAAGGATTTCGCCAAGGAGCAAAGGGTTGGGATTCATTTTTCGTTCTCAATCGAAATGATTCCATACTGACTCCGGTAATCGCAAATTCCTGGGTCCTCGCTTGCTCTGCTTGGTTTGTTCACTTGGGAAGATTTTGGCCATGTGCAGTGAAGAAGAAACAAGTCACGGACGAACATAGAGCGATGAACAGTAGCTCATTTTGTCGTTTGTTTTTCAACTCCAAAGTTACTTCGCAAAAGAAACTACACAAAAAACCACTAATCAAATAGCATTTGGCTTACACGTTGTGCCAAAGATATTTGGAGAAATGACTTACGTTTCTTCAAAGCTCAATCAGACACGGTCTTGACGTCCTCTCTAAGACTTTTAGGTGTGTTTTGATTCAATATTTACAATGAACTTCGAGTATTCAAAGACCTTTGCAAATAAGAGTTAAGTAAACTAGTCAAATTTCACCTAGGGTTGCACCAACCATCGACGGGCTAGACTCGGGTCCCTTGAGGTCGCCTCGCTTAGGGTCGTGCTCCCTCGCCTAGGGTCAAGCACGGGCCATCGCCCTGGCTTTGTCTAACCTTCTTTGGTTTCTAAGCCTCATTAAAAGGGTCAGGTTTGCGCTTCCACTTTCGTTCTCTGTTATTTATTTACAACAGAAGTCCTCTACTTGTTTGTGCAACGACAATACCGAATAGGATTTACATTTTATGAAGCCCTTTTAGCCTTAAGTTTTTTCATTTTCATTTATGCAAAGATCTTATCGAAATGATATCTTAAACTCATCCTATATCCATTTAGGAAAGATGAGCAATGAATTTTAATGATATTTGTTAATGCTGAACTCATGAACCACCTTTTCAACCAAAGCCCAACTATTAGAATTAATCAACCACGCAAATTTGGGAATCTCGATTGACCCTCCGATGATCTTATTAGCGGCTGCAACTAAAGATGAGAACGATTGAAGTCGAGGTAAGATTCTGGAAAGTCCATCCTCCTAGGTTCTTTAATAAACATTATTCGCAGTGAATTATCTAAAGATGATTTGACATGCAAACCTTTTAACAATCGACAACGCACGAGAGCAAGTTGTCCATATTCACGGTGCTCGGCACTCCAACAATGTGTTGGGCAGGATCTACTAACGTGGAATAGTCAACGCTAGCAGATCTTGTTCATTAAAATCTCCCCCCCTAGTATAAGGGGGAGAGCTTGAATGGACATGATCCCCCACATAAGGGGATCCAAATCCACAATGTGTAGTGCTCTACAATGATATTATAACTAACAAGAGGCCAAATCCAGATGCCCAGATGTAAATCGAGAATTTTGGATTCATTAGTCACAAAATTGGAGAAGATCTTGAGTTAGAGGCCGGTGTGGGCCAACCTCACCGACGCTCGCCTCCGGCCGGTCGTTGAGGTCTGGCGAAATACAAGCCGGTTATCTTATTTCACGACGCAGCTCAAATTTGTGATTTTTTGAAAATCAATGTGAGCTTTTCAGTCACCAGAATACGTATAACAGCCGTCCAATAGGACACTTAACTACTAAAGACGCCGGAATTACTCCCCTTGCGAGTTTTTCCTTCTCTTTCATCGAAACTTCTTTCGACTCGATAATACGTTTCTTATCCGCCCGTCCACACTCTCAGCCACTCACTCACATGGCTCTTACTACAGTCCACGCCGGTGGCGGAGGTGGCAGGATCCTCCATATCGCCCCCACCAGAGGCACCACCGGCACCACCGTGCCAATTCGCCACCTCCTCTTCCCCCTCTCGCCCAGAAGAACCCTCCATATAGCCTCGGCCAAGAAGCTCTCCTCGAGAACCGGCAAATTCGACAGCAAGAACCGGAGGAGCCCCGCCACCACCACCACGAAGGACCAGGAGGACGGCGAGGGTTACGGCGGAGCCCAAGGGACCGCTGAGATCGAGAGGGTGGGGCCCGAGAGCAGCGCCTTGGAGAGCTCCGGCGTCGCTGGTGACGACGGGTATTTCCTGCCAGAGCTTCCTGGGGACAAGCCCGATTTCTGGGAGGGCCCTCAGTGGGACGCTGTCGGCTTCTTCATGCAGTATATGTGGGCTTTCGGCATCGGTTTCGCGGTGAGTAAACTCGAATGCTCGTTCTTTGGCCGTGAGGACTCTGCTCTGGACTTTTCTTATTTCGATTTGAATTGTTTTATGGACGAACTGCACTCCGTCGAGCCTTGGGAATTTTTCGGATACTTATGCCTATTCTTAATATTGATAGGACAGGAATTTCAAGATCATGAAATAATCGCATGGAAGTGGTTCCTTTTTTTTGGATGAAATATGAAAGCGGTTGAATAGAAGGAATTAGTGGGGGAAGATTGAGTTCCGAGGAGTCATTGTTTTACATGGCTGCCATCTCTTCTTCCGAGCACTTCGTGTTGGTCACGGTTGATTGAAAAGGCTCTAGATATTTCACCTGTCAATAAACCTTAGTCCTAATAGTTCATTTGAACTTTCGCAATGGAATCATCTTATTGTTTAGTGGGTC
This sequence comes from Melaleuca quinquenervia, assembly GCA_030064385.1. Classification (NCBI taxonomy): domain Eukaryota; kingdom Viridiplantae; phylum Streptophyta; class Magnoliopsida; order Myrtales; family Myrtaceae; genus Melaleuca; species Melaleuca quinquenervia. The sequence continues at coordinate 2,513,239 of CM057728.1, read as the reverse complement.
TCGGACCATGTGTGATTGTTCGAGAATATACCCTTAAACTGTCTATCTTAGTAGTTAATGACCTCGGAATTCGATTAGGCAGTAAAAGATCTTCCTAGAGGGCCTTCTAGCTTGGGGGAGAGAGTCTCTCTTTTCCCCAAAGAAGTATTTAAGATTTCAAGTAGTCGAAGACTTGCCTTGAAATCGGTGGCTTAGGAGTTTTGTGTTCTTTTCTGGCAGACATTTCTTTGGAGGTCTATATTAGAACCTTGACGTCCTGAACACCAGAACTCAAAACGGGCTCTTATGCCAGCGGATACAAGTGGCTGCATAGTGTGATGTGTGTTGTAAGACATGGGAAGCAATTACCTTTAGTTCGATCGCACTAAAACCATTTAAGATGCCGCCCCAGTTCCCCCTAAGCATAGCCTGTTACAACTGTGGCTTCAGCGCGGGTATCTACCATGGCATCCAAACTAAGTTGGTGTTTAATGTTGAGCACCTCAAAGTTTTAAAGACGTAGTAATAGCAGCATCAAAAGTTACCGTGAATATATCATAAATTTTCCAAGGTGGAATTAGTTGATTGATTTGACATGAGGATCAAACAGTTTTCCTTGGACTTTCAGTGAGTGCTGGCTAATTACCAAATCGTTCTGAACCTGGCTTTGTATATCTGAAGAAAAGAGGCAGCCTCGATCTCACCCCGTGCTTTATTTAGCAGTTAAAATGCTGAATCAATAAACCCTGAAGGTCAAATTCAATCAGCAGGCACCATTCTCTCCTTTGCTGAATAAGCAGCACGATGAAATTAAAAGGAGAAGGCCATGGAATCCCGCAAAGATGGAACAATTTGGTTTTCATATTGCTGACTCGCCTTATCTCACATTTTTGCTTGTACCTTCCTACGTTGTACTGTCCTCATAGCTATGGCCTTATTTTCATGGAGTAGTTTTCGAATACATAGGATTGGACTCCTTGGTTTCACACTGGTGGATGTGTTGTGTTGTCAACCTACTAATCCATGTACGAGGTGCTCACTCCAGGGGGAGAGAGAAGAACTTTGGCAGCTCAAGAATCTGATTCGCGCCTATTTTATTTTCTTTCTTTTGACAGTTGATTGCATGTGGCATTGCTGTCACGACGTATAATGAAGGAGCTACAGACTTTAAGGATACGCCGGTCTACAAGGAGTCCGTCCAATCTCGGGAACTCCTGGAAGAACCCGACGCTAACTCTGACGTGTTCGAGTCCAATCCGACTGAGGTGGCCCCCAGCTTGGAATGAGTAGGCACACACCATTGAATGGATCTTGCACGGATCATATAAGTCTTGCACAGAGAAACAGGCCAGAAAGAAGGTAACCTTTGTCTCCCTTTAGAGGAAGTTACTGTAAGTTCCTTCTGTCAGTGTAATTTCAATACTTCGTTTCCGGAAAGTGTATAATGTTTTTCAAGTGCGAGCGGAAGACCGAGGACCCCAAACATGAGTCGCCGTTGTCCACAGATTGGTTAATTTTTAATTACTGTCGATATACAGTTGCTTGAATCTCGTCACAATTTGAGCTCTTGTTCCATGGACTTGTGATGAACTTGTGAACTGGCGGTCTCCAATCCGGGAGCTTTTACAGTCGGGGCCGGCGAATTGTGTCGCAACTTTTGGTTGCCGGATTGGTGCAGAGCATGCCCAAGGTGTCCGTAGTCATTGTCCTCCATTCTAGGCCACGTCTGTTGTAAACAATTGTTGATCCTAGGAAGAAGAGCGAGACAGCATGGCATTGTGAACAGGATAGGAGGGAGCGGATGAACTGATGAATGATTCAATGAAGGATCAGATTCTATAACATTGTTGCGAAATTAAATAATGTAGTATCTCTATTTGATCCATGAATCTTAGAAGTTTAAAATGACAAGTTAGATTAATCGAGACATATGAATACATAAAAAGGCCCCGCAACACAATATTCGTATGCATAATGCTATATATGTATTTATGTAAAATTAAGTTTTACTCCATTTACTCCGTTGAGGTTCAACATAAATTTCTTCAATTAGAATTGTTATGGGTGACTAGTGCAATTTGAAAATTCTGCTGTTAAAATCGCCCTTTCCAGACTCCTAGATCACCAATAAATTAAGGTCGGCCAGTTCGTGATTACTTTCTAGTTTCGTAGTCTATTTTTTTTCTTGGGCCTCTAGTTTTTAGTTGGTCATCTAAAATTAAAATAAAGACCCGGACAAGTTACATTACAGAGTAATAAATCTTATGCATGGCATGTAATTGAATTTTACATCTTACTGAAATGCACGATCGAGTTTCAAATCCTTCAATTTGTCTGTGTAAGTCCTAAGCATGTACTTACTTATACGATTAGGTCCGATGGCAAAATTAAAAAAGGTTCGTAAGCGGCGAGGCCGCGTCGGTAAAAGAAAGGTGCTCGGCGAAGTCGAACGGTGCGGTTTGAGAATGCCACGTGGACGATCTTTGAGTGGGCATTTTTCTCAAAGCGACAAATCAAAACGACGATCGGATTAAAAACGACACGAGGGTATCCGGGTCGGGTAGAGCGAAAAACGGGTACCGCCATACGGGCGGGAATGATTTCGGAGATGCTCGTCGTTCGGAGCTCGAACTCTTTTGACTTTCACGTCAGGAGCGCGCGCACAGCGAAAGGGATTTCGCAGTGAGCTGAACCCGAACAATCACGGATCTCTCTCTCTCTCTGAGTCCGTAAGATCGGTGAATCTTTCTCGCCGCCGATCAGCGATTCTCTTCTATTGTCGTGGCCTAAGAGGTACGGTCTCTTCAACCTCCTCCCGCGTTCATCTTCGCATCCCACCGATCGTGCTTCCATTTCCCGAGACCAATCAATGGCGGAAGGTTGCGTCCGCTTCGCGATCTGATCCTCACTCCAAATCGATGCCTTCGTGCTTCGCATCTGTATCTTCTTAATCTAATCGTGGGATCGCAACCTCATACCGCCTGTTCCTTAAGGTTTTGGAGTCGGAACGCAGTTGGGCCTCTTTTGGGGGGCATGGGTATGTAGATCCACTTTCGGAGAACCTCGTTGTGGAGGTTGATTGGGTTCCGTTTACTGATTCTTTGGGGCTATAAAGCATAGGGGCGTGTCCATGACCGTGCGTAAGCGTGGAAGATTTCACGGGTCGTTCTTCTTTAGTTTAATCGCATCTTGTGTGTAATGGAGGCGGTTCTTCGTTAACTGGTGGGCAGATCCTTCAACTACTTTTTCTTTTACTAGCAGATATAGAGATTCCTGAGAGTTGATGACCATGATTGAGGAGCCATTATACCCTGTTGCGGTGCTTATAGACGAGCTAAAGAATGAGGATACTCAACTTCGTCTGAACTCTATCCGTCAGCTCTCTACCATTGCTCGTGTGCTCGGTGAAGAGAGGACGAGGAAGGAGTTGATCCCGTTTCTCAGCGAGAACAATGATGATGATGATGAAGTGCTTCTGGCAATGGCAGAAGAACTGGGAAATTTCATCCCATATGTTGGCGGTGTTGAGCATGCTAATGTGTTGCTCATGCCGCTAGAAACACTTTGTACTGTTGAGGAAACCTGCGTGAGGGACAAGGCAGTTGCATCTCTGTGTAGAATTGGGGATCAGATGAGGGAGCAGGATGTGGTCGACTACTTCATTCCCATGATGAAGGTACACTTGTTTTCTCTTATAAGACAGATGCTTCTGTTGGTCTAATTCTACTTCTATTCTTGTAAGTTGGATCTGGTGAGCTAGGAAAGACAGAACTAGATGGAGCCTTGGTATTCCGTCTACTATTCCTTTTATGTGAACAGTTGGAAAACTGTACCTCATCCCTCTTATAAGCCTTCTTCAAATATTAGTTCTGTATTGTTTGAGACCTGTTAATGGTTCAGATGTGAGCATACATATGCAAAAAGGAGTAATTCCAAACTTCCAATTTGAACAAATGAAATGCATTAGATTATCTATGTTTAATCGATTGACTCTATATTGTCATTGCTTCTTTTTTCTTCATCACATTATTTACTCAAGGCATGACGATTGAAAGATGCCTGGCTTTCTATATGAATTTTTTTAGAGGCTGGCTGCTGGTGAATGGTTCACAGCTCGTGTTTCAGCTTGTGGCTTGTTTCATGTTGCTTACCCTGGTGCCCCAGAGGCATTGAAGACAGAACTGCGGGAAATATACAGTCAGTTATGTCAAGATGACATGCCGATGGTCAGAAGATCTGCTGCGACAAACCTTAGGAAATTTGCTCCTACTGTTGAAGCTGTGCATCTGAAAACTGATATTATGTCTATGTTCGAGGATCTAACGCACGATGGTATGCAATTCTCACTTATGAACCGTTATTCAACCAATAGTTTTTGCAAAGTCTATATTTTGGATATCTCTCAGTTATGATCTAACCCTATTGAGAATACATACACGAGTACTAGTAGAATTTGCATCCGTAGTCTGTCGGATAAGTGGTGGTATAATTGTACTGAAGAAATAAAATTCATGTACTTAAAATTACAATTCTTTTGCATGGTTGTGCTCTCAACTATTATACTAGTATCCACATTTTGAATCTAAGCATAGTTAACTAGGCCAATCATTGTTATGGTGTTTGAATAGGTTTTGCAGATACAATGTATAAGTATCCAATCCCTTTTAGCTAATGTTAGTTAGCATATATAATCATCTCTATAGTGAATTTTCTTCTGCTGCAGGGTACAAGAAGAACTTATCACCTATGCAGATCTTTGGGCTTCAGTTTAACTGGTTTTGGTTATCAATAAGATTATGCCTAAGCTGCGGCTTTTATTGGATGTGAAATTTGTCTGTAAAATTGCGTAATAAGAGGCTGCTTGGACATATGTGTGGATAGTAATTTGCAACATTACAAACCACATGTTAATTATGTACATAGCACATAGAAATTGACAATATGGTTTGTTCTTATATTTTTAGCTATCTTTGTCACTCAGAGTGTGCCTCCAATGCTTTATGCTTTCACACTGCAGCAGCGAATTTTTCGTTCTTCTTTTTTGTCCTTTTGTCCCTCAAAATATTGCACTATTTGGAGTTCATTTTATATTATGAATTGGTTCAGATCAGGATTCTGTGCGCTTACTGGCTGTTGAAGGGTGTGCAGCTCTTGGGAAATTGTTGGGACCCCAAGAATCTGTGGCCCATATCCTACCTGTCATGGTTAACTTCTCCCAGGTACACCTTTTCTGTTTCCTGACTTCTTAATGTAATTCTGGTCAGTTCTTCATGTAGTGTTCAAGTTCATGATTTATTGTACTTTTATTCAATGACATGTCTAGTCATGGCAAGCATATAGCTTCACACATGTACATATATTTGTACTTCTTATAGCAGACAAGTGCGCTTCTCGTATTATACAACTCTTTTAGAAAATGTGTTGATCCATTTTGAGAAGAGATTGCCATGTTAACAATTATCTAATTTTAGCAAGCGTGAGAGCTGTTCAAATTACCTCTTCATGGTTACAGCTTTAGTGGAAATTTGCAGCCTCAGCCTGTCAGATGCTTCGCATGATACGTGTTTGGACAGCAAAAGGATTCTAAAGATCATGAAAGCAGACTTACAGAAGCAATTTGGTTGATAATGTCTAGGACACCTTCTTATATGTATGAACAGCTGAGTACACTTAGGGCTCCACTAACTTGATTGTTTCTTCATCCCTTCTTTGGCAAGAGTATGGACACATTTTTTAAAGTATTCAAGAAGCGGCAAACCAACTATTTGTACTAAAATTTGTTGCCTTCTCTGGTGTGCTTTTGGAAGCTGCATTTTGTGAAACATAATTTAATGACAATTAATGATCGGCACTTGCCAGTTTAATTTATTCAGTTCGTTTTGCACATTTGGATGATATTCGTTATCTTATATACCGACAGTAATGGAAGTTAGTTAATGGTCATAATAGATTCTCATGATCTGTGTACCTTTTTTCTGTTAATAGGACAAGTCTTGGCGTGTTCGGTACATGGTTGCCCATGAGTTGTATGAGCTATCTGAAGCTGTTGGTCCTGAACCAACTAGGTAATTATTTCTATGTTACTGAGCTTTTCGTTTGCATTTTATATCTTCTGCTTCATAATGAGCTGCCTAACTAGTGGGAACTTCTGATAGTAGTGAATTTGATGCATCTACTTTATATATAGAGTTTATAACCATAAGAATTATCACTGCTCTCTCTGTCTTTCATTTTTTTTTTATTAAAATTTGATATAGATTTAAGTTGCTGATGATATTTTTGTACTGTTTGCTGGAATATCGTTTTCATGTAGGTCAGACCTGGTTCCTGCATATGTTCGCCTGCTTCGTGACAACGAGGCTGAGGTGCGCATAGCTGCTGCTGGAAAAGTGACCAGGTTATGCAGGATTTTGAATCCTGAACTTGCAATTCAGCAGATTCTTCCTTGTGTGAAGGTTTATTGGGGATCCAGCATTTTCATTTCGGAATTAAATAATCATAGTAAAGTTCATTGGTTGGCTGTTATCTATCTAAACCGATAAACATGTCCTTTCCTTTTCTAGGAATTATCGACAGATTCATCACAGCATGTCAGGTCTGCTTTGGCCTCTGTCATAATGGGAATGGCACCGGTGTTAGGGAAGGTTGTAAACTCTCTCATTGCATGAAATTCTTCTGGTACTTCATGCCATATGTTTTTAGTTGAGAAAATAACGCAGTTGTCTTTGAACTTTGGCTTAATGTGCAATTTGGTCTCTAAACTTTCAATTTTGTTCAATGTGGCTCATGAATTTTAGCTTAATATGCAATGTCGTCCCTGAAATTTTTAATTGCTCAATGTGGTTCATGGACTTTTGGTACATTTTTAACTTAGTACTCGGATTATATGAAAATCTTCAATGTTCTTGAATCATAATTAATGGAAGGACAATATTTAACATAAGATATACCAAAATTCCAAGGATTACATTCAACAAATTAAAAGTTCAGGGACCGCATTGCATATTGGACTAAGATTTAGGGGTCATTTATGTCATTATCCCTTTCTAGTTCAGCTCTGGGGAGTGATGGTACTCCATGGAGGTAGTTTCTTTTTTCCATTCAGCATAATTTGTCCTGCAGTTTTAATTTGTCTGACCCCCTTTTGAGCCTTTCCTTCATGATTCCATCGTTTCGAAATCATTTTGATGTTAGATACATTGTATTGCTGGAAGCCCACGTGCTATAATGAATATATTAGGGAAAAAACAAGCTTGGACTACTTGTCATGAGCTTATGAAAGCTCTAACTAAATCCAGTTACTTCTTTTCTGTGCTTAATGTTTGCTCTCCAGTGAATGTGATCTCAATAATTGTTCTGTGCCTATATATTTACATATTTGATCACATCCCAGTCTTCTTTGTATTAAAGGGTCAAACGTATTGCATGTTTTTTCTTGCAGGATACCACAATTGAACAGCTACTCCCGATATTCTTGTCTCTTCTTAAAGATGAAATTCCTGATGTTCGACTGAACATCATTAGCAAACTTGATCAAGTTAACCAGGTTTGCCGAATCCCTTGTTGATTGTTAAATCACATTTTTCCTGGGACTTGTGATATTTCAAATGAGTGGAGTCGGAGTATGAATATTAGTGAAAAAGCTCCAAACATGTAATTCTATATTTGATGAAAAACCCCGTTTGGATTTGCCTTTATTTAGCAAATTCCACTTTTTTTTTATAAAAAAAGTTGAAAGAAAATCATGTTAAATTTACAAAATTATGTACAGAGCTACAAGCCAATATTTGTGTGGTTTGAATGATTTTAGATATTTTATGATAAATAAAAGTCCAAATGTAGGGGTTGCAATAATTGGAGAACACAAAGAAGTCTAAAATATCTAAAAGTCCAAATGTAGGGGTTGCAATAATTGGAGAACACAAAGAAGTACTTAAAATTAGTTATTCCAAACAGATAAATATATCTGTTTCTTTGACTGTTCATGTTTTACCATCTAGTATCTAGATAATTCAAACATGTTAGGTAAAAAATTATGTTTTGCAAATATTTGTGTGGTTTGAATGATTTTAGATATTTTGTGATAAATAAAAGTCCAAATATAGGGGTTGCAATAATTGGAAAACACAAAGAAGTACTTAAAATTAGTGATTCCAAACAGATAAATATATCTGTCACTTGGACTGTTCATGTTTTACCATCTAGTATCTAGATAATTCAAACATGTTAGGTAAAGTAGAACTTGTAATGCAAGACTGCAGGGACAGTTCTGATAATGCGTTCATCCTTGGCTCATACTTCTTACATCTAGATGCATGGTCCATTTGGCATGTCGACCATGCATGAGCTTCATATCTTATATGTCTTCATTTATTTGTGGATGTTTTTTGAGCTAAACACTATCAGAGAAACAGAGCTTATGCAGTGCTGAGTATGGTGAATCAGAACTGTGCTGCCCCGATAGGCTCATGTTGACAATTATGATTAGTGATTGGTCATAAATCAGCTGTGACTAATGTAAAATGATCTATAATTGAAGCGCTTTGGCTGCTTTAGATAAATGTAGGTCTTGTTTAAGGGTATTGTAAGGACACTTGTTAAGCATTACCAGTTGTAGGAAGTTTCACTATTTAAAATATATAAATGATTAAGGATACTATTACCTCTCACATATCTAGGATAAATTCTTTACATATTCAAGATACATTCTTTTGCCGCTTAGATGTGTAGAGAACTAATTATCATCTCTCAGCAAATATTTGCATGTCTAGTGAGGGTGTATACACAGTAATTGTTTTACCTACTGTTGTCTCTATAGGCTTTTTGCTATTTATTAACTGGAAAAAGCTAAATTGCAGGTGATTGGGATTGATCTGCTCTCCCAGTCCCTATTGCCTGCTATTGTTGAACTTGCGGAGGATAGGCATTGGAGGGTTAGGCTTGCCATCATAGAGTACATACCACTGTTGGCTAGTCAGTTGGGTGTTCGATTTTTTGATGATAAGCTTGGTGCTCTGTGCATGCAGTGGCTGAAAGATAAGGTGATCCCTTGATATAACTGGTGTTGTATATACATGTGTTGTGCATGGGGTAATGTGGTGTTGATATAACTGGCGTTGTATATACATGCTTGTGAATCTCTTTACTGTGTCATTCATCCTTGTGGTAATGTGGTGCCGTGTGGAGCATCTAAACACATCCATTATAATAAGTCTGCGATGGTTGTAGGTATACAGTATCCGGGATGCTGCTGCTAATAGTGTGAGGCGCCTTGCAGAAGAATTTGGATCAGAATGGGCGATGGAACATATAGTTCCACAGGTATCTCCAGCTGTTGCTTCTTTTAAAACTTTTAAAAAATGGATGAATTAGATCTACATGAGAGTTGAATCACATTTTGAAATTGAATTTTCCTTCCTGCCTGCATGGTATTATTACCACGGGATATACTGTAGTGGTATCATTTTCGAGGATAAGGGTACACCTTTAAACAGCTTGTCATTCGTGGATAGGTCTTGGACATGATAAACAACCCACACTATCTGTATCGGATGACTGTTCTTCATGTGATATCTCTGCTTGCCCCTGTCATGGGATCTGATATCACTTGTTCAAGACTTTTGCCAGTGGTTGTTAGTTCCTCAAAAGATAGGTAAAATTGCACCTGATTCCTTGCATCTTTACAGAGCTTATGCCTCTCCATTCTCTATATGATTGTTTGAGTAGCTTGGAGAAATGGTTTGAGAGTACTTGTACATGGCAGGGTACCCAATATCAGGTTCAATGCAGCAAAGGTGTTGCAGTCTATCGCTCCTCTAGTTGATCATTCCGTAAGTAGTATCTGTATTTATCTCAGTGAAGCATATTTGTTTTGTAAAAGCTTTAAATACTTCGCATTTAGTATCATCTAAAAGTAAAATAAAGATTTTTAATGTTTTGTTTTGGAATCATGGTTCTTTGAGATTAATTTGTCCACAAGTAGTTGGAAGGCTTGATGGGATTGTTTCCTCGCCCTTAATTTATGCTGAATGGGCATTTTTAGTTTTAGGTTTTATTGACATGGGCGCTCTTGAAATATAAACTGCAGGTTGTGGAGAAGACCATTCGTCCGTGTCTGATCGAGCTAAAGGAGGACCCAGATGTTGATGTTAGGTTCTTCGGCAGTCAAGCCCTTCAGTCAAGTGATCAGGTCATGGTGATGAGCTAAGCATAGTTTTAGCCGTAGATTCGCTGTTTTGTTGCTTTTTGTGGCGCCTTTTGTTTATTTCCTAGTTTTGCTCGCATTCAATTGGAAGCACATGCTCTGCAACTTGATGATGTATCTAAGGGCTTTGTCTTTCCGTATCTCAATTTTAGAGTTCATAATTAGATGATTGGTGTCGCCGCTGACTCGATTCAGACATAAGACGTCGATAGTTGTTTATAGATCTTAGATCTTGTAAAATCTACTCGTCAAACATTTCTTGGATACGACCTGTATGTATGCATGGGTGCCTGTATGCCTATGTGCGCATCCATGTGTGTGTAAGTAGGTGAATGTAATTCATCCAAATACACGAGAAAAAATATTCACGATTGTAAAAAAAAATAAACATAAAAAAGTAGTTATTGGTTTACAGAAGCTGAAAGGAGGATAGAACGTTTGAACACTTTAGGCGACAATCACATTCGGCTTGGGAAGACGGCCTGGTTTTTATCTTTTGGGCTTTTCGTCGGGATTTAAGGCCCATAGATCTCATTAGCTCACTTCTGGTTCAAGAAGCTTTGGCCCACTTTAATTCGTGAGCTTTTAAGCCCCTCTAATGACCCACCTTTATGAAGACATCCCACGCAGGTTTTCTACGGAAGTTGTGATTTCCTTCTCTCAGGCCCTTACGGAGGCCCTTACCGGTTGCCTACTGCGAATTGTTATGGGCCTCATCAGCTTCTTTAGGCCCATTATGATTAACACAGTCATGGAGGCCCAAGGGCCTGACCATGAGCCGATGTTAGCCACTTGGGCAGCTCTTGGGCTTCCATTATTGGCAAAAGGCCCATTGAGAATTACTAGAGGCCCAATCAGACTCGGTTTGGGCATTTCAGGGCCCATTGTGAATTAATATGGGGCCCTGGCCCAATTCGACAGGCTTTTGGACTTTTAGGGCCCATTCTAACCGAAAGATGGGCCTCTAGGCCATCCGGGAGCCTACAATAGTCACGAGAGCTGTTAGGCCTGCAAGTGGCCAGAAGGCGCCCGCTTTTCCGCTTTTGGGCATTTTAGGGCCCACTCTGACCGAAAGACAGGCCTCAAGGCCACCCAGGAGCCTATAATAGTCACTTGAGAGCTGTTAATCAGGAGGCCCACAGTGAATTGCCGTTGGCAGGCCTAATTTAACCAGCTTTAAGCCTTTTAGAGCCCGTTCTGATCAACACGTGGCCCTGGAGGCCTATGGGTGCTCCCCAGCCATTGGCTCCGAAGTAGTTAGAAAGCCCAGCCTACCCGAAAAACTATACAGTCAGGCCCGTCCGAGGCCCAAAATCTCCATCCTTCCATTGATATTCTCTTGGGTCAGGCCTGGACGTGCTGTCTTACCGGGTCGCACCAGCCCATTTCACATAGGAATTCTGGGGTTTGCTTCGGAGCTCACGCAATTCGACTCACACGTTACTTCGACGGCAAAAACATGACAGTAGTAATATATGTCTAGGGTCCGCAGAGGCTTCAGATCCCATCCCATTTATACCATTAATGAATATTTACAAGCTAATATACTCTTCTTGTTTTCACTCATCTTCCCAAATATAATATTACGTGTATATATAACCTGGTCGTGCCGCACATGTGGGGAGGGACAAAAGTCTCGCAAAATCATTATACAGGAGAGGATACAGTCTCGATTAGAATTTGACCTTCATAGGAATGGGTGGCTCTGATATCTCTGGTTTGACACAGTCGGATCGAATCCACCCAATTCTCTGGTTCACATTGTCATATACCACCAGCTTGCCACGTAACGATATATCTGTATACACCAAAAGTTCATGGATCTTAAGAGGGCAATAAAATCTGCTTTTTATTTATTGATTAAAAGTTTGTTAAAGATGCGCATGCCGTATTTTGGAGTCTGAAAACACAAAGGGTGATACCTCCAAGTATGTTTGTGGATCCACCAAGCACCCTGCTTCCATCGAGAATGCCCAAGCACACATTTCCTTTATTCTGCCAAGCAAAGAGCCAAGACATTGCAGAGAAAATTAAGCTGTGTGGGCACAAAGAAAAGAGAGGGTTGATATAGAAATTGCTCCTTACACTGAGGACCAAATAGCCTTCAGGAGGGACATGAAATTTCGTGGATAGTATCCACCATTTGCTCCCAAACTGAAAGGTCAAAGTCTTGAAGATGTGCTTCACATCAGCCATCGACCTGGAGTTTTTCAGACAGCGGTACTGCATTAGCTTACAAACTCTCAGGTTGCAATGTTTCATTGAAGAAGTTTCCAAAGCTGCAAGCGATAAATAATTATAAAGCAAGAGCAAAGATCTCTTGCCGGACACGAGGTACCTGAGGACCTACAAAATTAATCGGCTATGAGAACTAAAAGAAGATCTCTATGTAATCGGCTATGAGAACCAAAAGCTCTATTAGCGACCAATTATCCATTACACGTGCTCTGAACTGACCACCTACCTCAAACAAGGCTTATACTCCCACAGGACTGAGTCAATAGCTATTATTCTTGCAATCCATTATAGACTCTATGAGTACGTATGAATATTTATTTGGGTAAAAGAAAAGCATCTTAAGTCGAAGATGTGTAAATCTCTCCATTAACCATTTTACTTACAATAACACTGTGTGTTTCTGATTATTTCCTATGCTACTTATTCATAGTTCAAGACTTTGAATCCGAAACATGAAAGAGTTCATGCCAAGAAGTAATTTGACATTAGCTTGTCAATTAAGGCCTTACGAAATGGAGAGTAGGACATTGGCTTTGAACTAATTTTCTTTTCTTGAATAAGGTGCGAAATAAAGCTATAAGATTATCAGATTTTTAAGAGCCTGAAAAACATTCCAATGGCAAGCCATAGATTTACACTGTTGAAGAAGAGAAGAATATCTTTCTCAATTTAACTCTACCTGATAGGATATTCAGCTCGCCAACATATGGGCAGTGTATCATCAGACTGATCTTGGACAAGTCCCATGCTAGCCAGACTTTTAAGCTGCGTCAGAGGTTCCATAGACAAACTAAAATTACAGTGAATTCCAATATGAAATGATCAATTGCCAGAGTGGCTACTGACAACAGGACTTACAGAATCAACCAAGTTGGAGTATGCTTGTTTGGAGAAGTATGTATAAGAACTGCCACTGTCGAAGACTATTCGCCCTAATCCACTGTTCTGACCGCCTAAATTGATTGAACTGCTCCCATATTTCACTTTGAGAAGTTCTGTGTGATATAAGCTGCTGGAAAGAGGACAGCGGACCATGAATTGATGCCGAGGCAAAGTAACACAAGACGGACTCATTCAAAGAAGAATATTGACATTGAAACATCTAAACACAGACAATGAGAATGAGAAACAGGAAACGGGGGTTAGCAAAACGAATCTAAGATCCTTGGAGGTGAAACACATGCACTTACCCCAACAAAGTATGGCTTTTTCAAGAAGGGTCTCTTGGAGTGATTTACTTTTTATGTTTGACTTATTTAAAATCTTACTGTCAGTGCCCTTCGAATTTTTTTAACCTAAATTGCATGAAACCTTTAAAAATGGTTTTATATCGAGATGTAGACTCAGATATAAATTGTTCATAACTTTTTTAAATTTGAATAATAATTTAATTTTGGCAGGGAAGTAAGAGAAGTTACTTTTAACTTTTCAGAAGTACAAACAAACAAATTTAAATCAATCAGAAAAGTAAAGCAGCAATAGAAAGAGTACCCTAGAGGCCCATACTCACTTAGAAGGATGGGTTATCATGGGGATCCATGACATACCCCCACTGGGTAGAAAGCCATCACCCAAGAACATATAACCCCCTTCAGTGGCATCCGAGGAGAGACAATGGCCTACAACATTGTTAATCACTCCAAGGCTTGCCAACTGAGAAGGCAAGCTGACTCTAGATCTGCTTAAACCAAATATTCCGTCAGTCTTTGTCAGGGTGTTTAGCAGTTGGCCTTGCTGATCATACGCACACCTAACATGAAATATGTACGTATTAGCATTTCAATTAGTAAAAATCATACAGACAAGCAATCTGCATGCAACGGCATGAGAGAGGCATACCCGAAAACCACATTTACTTTGGCCAATGACCCATTTGTAGTCCTTAGATGGAGCTCATCTCTTGCAAGGACGCCCATGGAGGAACTATGATCTGCATACTCGATCTCATAATCACACTGTTGGCATGTCTCACAATATTCAGTCCCCACGCTCCTTTGAACTTCCTTGCACAATGAGTCCTTTGGCAGTACTATTTTGCCTCTCTTTGGCTTGTAGAGAGCATTGGCACCCTAAAGGGTTTTTTCCATTAGAATGGGGACATGAATAACTTTGACAGAATATTATCATCCTTTTATTAAAAATATATGGAGGATGGATTTGCAAGTTGCTTTTTTACCACTATCCTTTCTTAGTTCTCAGGTCGGGCTAAGACATCTGACAAAACCCATTTAGTGAGTTTAGACAACTAGACTTTTTTAAAGTGCATTTTTCTTTTCTTTTCCTGAGGCTCTCGAAATTTGAATGTTATTAACATAAAACATCTAAACCCTTCAAAACATACAAATATTGACATGTCAATTCACATATACATTTTCTATGTTGTCCAAAGCTTAAAGTATATTTGTTTCCATTTCAAATTTGAAAGATAAAGCGAGTTCCGCTCTTTTTCCTAAACAAAAGTACAAATGCACTTTTCTGAAGTTCACATCTATTGAAAGATTTCAGCAAGAATTAAATATATAATGCACTTCATTAAGAGTTCAGAAAACTAATAACAGTAGCACTGACTTAGCATTACCTTGCCACAGCTTCTACATGGAGCATCGCATTGGATCCATGTTAAATCACTCCCAGTGTCCATATCAAGAAAATACCGTTTTGGAGGAGTCCCAACCAGGATGTGAGTAAAATATAATCTGCTCAACAACCAGTAATATCAATATACTACTTTCTCTATCCACTTTATTCTAGGCCTTCTGCACTTGCAGCTTGATAAGTAAGGAGGATTGGAGAATCAAACAAGTCCAGAGGACAATGGGAAATGAAAATATAAACAGAAAAGCATATGTTGCCAGATCGTCCACCCAAAAAATAAAGAATGTTTTGACAATCTCTTGATAAATCAACATGGCTTCTTCAAATTGCAAATGCAACAAATTGTGCAAAATACTTGAGAAATTAGTACCCAAACAAGCCCGAAAAATACTGATTACTGAGACAATCATCTGCTGACTGATTACTCTCTCTTACAGAATAAATTTAAGCAATACGGATTCAACTACTAATAAATACATCCTTGGCAATAACGATATCATGCGATCAACAGAGGCCTTTACTAGTAGTAGAGCTAATGCTATGAGCACAGTGAAGCATGAAGATGCTTGCTTGCTAAAGATGTATCCGAGAAAAGTATTACAATTCGTAAATCTTCTACTATCTAACATATCACAGCAAGCGAGATATACAAAAATGTGAGAGTAATGACCTTTAGTTGTTTGCTTTTTGTTGAAAAGGATTGTCAATGACGCTTCTTGTAACCAGTTAATGTATCACATTTTTCTCAGAGATTGAGTTTTTAGGCTTCTATCACATCTAAGCGAAAATCCAACACTTTCAAGTAGAAGAATATACTTACAGCTAATCCCACCCAACTGAAAACAGAAGTAACACCAAGCCACAAGGGCAATTATTATTAGAAATTCTTGTTTCCATAGAAGTAAGAAATAGAACCATCTTATGCCTGACAGAAGTTTTTCCTGAGAAGACATGAGTCTATGAGCCTATATGTTTTGTGATTTGCGTTGTTTACAAGATAAAAAGTCATAAGCTAGACATATATACACAAGATTCTCTGATACATCAAAACAGAAGCTCGTATTAAGGTTTCGGCCCTGCCATGTGTTGCTTCATGAAGACATTAAATGTCCAGCGAGATTCACAGGAATAGCTTAGAGCACAAACCCAATAAACTGTATCCAGTCTAACATAAAGAAAAACTAAAACTATGTTATGGTGTCCTCGGAGCAGTGATAAAGGCCCATTCTTTCAAAACAGCTACTTCAATACAGCTTCACTAGATCAATTTGTTATCTTATACTCTAGAAACATTTTGCAGACTTGGATATTTGTTTCTAGAAATCCTTGGACTAACATATACCAATTTCATAGTTGCATATTTCATGCCACGTGATCTATACCAGAAACTTCACTATGTATATTAAATAAATGCAGAGCGAAAGTTCGAGGCACCTCCCAGAAGCCGAGCCTGACCAATTAGAAATGTGAAAAGTTCCCTTTCTTCAATTACCGAAAAAAGGAATAAAAAGTGGTTCCTCTTCACATGCCCCATCAAAACTCCGTTAGTCAGAATATGCCAACAACTTAAAAGAAGAAACCTTAGACTTCCCTCATTCACCAGTAAATGGTTAACCTCCGAACCCCCTCATATAGGAAGAAGGATTTAAACAAAAACATCGCCACGTAATGTGCAAGAACTGAGAAGATGAAATAGTTAGAAATAGAAATTCAAGACATACCCATCTGGATACACATTGCCCCTGACGGGCAAAATAGCAGTCGAATCAGTTACGTGCTCAGAACCGACGAGCTTAGACATCCTCAGGTCTTTCCTTACACCATCATCGATTGAAGCGATGATTTTCTCCTCGCCAAGACCCACGAACCTCCCTAACTTGAGCTCCACGTCATCTCTCGACCAAAAACCTACACCAGACTTAGGGAACAGAGGGAAAACAAACGACTCCTTCTCTCTGTCCTCGTTGGGATCGCGCAGCTCTTGGAGGGTCCTCGTGTACATAGAAGCGAAGAGAAAGGACGCGAAAAGACAGACTCCCAGAAACCCAAAGACCGCTCTTGGGCTACTGAGAAAGAGGCTCCTGAGAGAGAATCGGAGCTCGGGGTTTCGTGGTGGTTGTTGAACGGGGAGATCTTGCTGATGGGTCGGGGGGCGATCGGGTTGTTCTTGAACCAGCGAGGTTGGAGGATCGTCGGAGAGGGTGAAGGCCGTGATGGTTTTGCCCAACGAAGGGTTGTCCGGTGGGGGAAGAGTGATTATGACGACACCCTGGAGCCGAGGGGGGTGATCGGATTCCATGCTCGAGAAAGCGAGAGAGCTTTGGGGTTCAAGGATCGAAAGAGAAGGAACTGAAGAAGACGCGGACTTTATCGGGAGTCCTTTCTCCAGGGAGCACTGATCTTGCTTTAGAATCGACTGGACAGTGTCCTTCCAAGTCAATGGATGCAGTTTCCGTGTGACATGTTCAGGGAAAAGGCTGGGAACTTTCCAATGGAGTCGGGCGCCAAGGCGATGCAGTAGCCCCGCTGCGATGGCATTGACATGTACGGCCCCTTCACCTCCCGACAGAAGAAAACTTCTGGGACGATTAGCGATCAAGGCCCGATGTATATGGACCGTCGATTTGTGTGGGCTCCACGTGATTCCGACGGCTGAAATCTGCTGAACTCTCGTGTACCCAGCTCCCTTAAGTATTTGCTCCCGATAGAAGGAAACAAGTTGCGATTCGTCCCTTTTGGATCATAAACCACTGGTCCTCGAGCAGCCGCCGGCCCACGTACCCCGTTATCATTCTTTTTTCTACGCAATTTATCTGGAAAGCTAATCAATTTCATATCTTGCCCTCTAATACACTTTTTTGGTAGTATTCACAAGATGAATTGATTTGAAAATCCAAAGTTAAGAGGCGAATGTTCAGTTTGAAAGTGGATAGTGATTTTGAAGAGATTTTGATTGTTGTAGAATTGACTAGATGCGGTAGACCGAGTCCACCCTTCAAACCCTTTTTTTAACCATAAAGTATGTCTAATTTTGTGTCGTACAAGTAATTGTGGAAAATGAGTGTGAACGAGAGTATCCGATGCTCTGAATACATCATGCTTCAAAGCCATCCATGAACATAACTCACGTCTCTATTCTATTCTTATTCGAGGCCCCATTCCGTTAAAAAATATCCAATTTGACTTGACTATCAATTTTGGCTTTAATTTTTTTTGATATCATAAAAATTATGAAACTCTAGATGGCAACCAATTATGGGTTGAACATTTTTTCCCCTTCTAAGAAAGCATTGAATTAGTTTGTGTTGCAAATTTAGCTCAAACCCTTTTTCTTATTTGATAAAAGAGGCACAAACTTTCAATCGATATTCACATATGATTTCTTTCAAGTTTTTATTAAAGTACACATGAAAAACCATGTCCGTTCTTTAAGAGCATTATAAGAGGGGAATTTGGATGGAGTTGGATTTGGGAACCGAGTGGAAATTGATAAAAGTTTTTATAGAACAACTAAAAGTGTAGATTAAAATTAAGACTCCACCTAAAATTTTATTTTAAAAGGGATTTAGGGATTTAGGTCTCTTATTTAGGTCATAGAGGTGAATCACACAATTGTTTAACTTTTTTTAAGAAACTCAATTTCAAGATAAAATGCAAGAGAGAGAGAGAGAGAGAGAGAGAGAGAGAGAGATTTCAATATTTGGCACCAGCAGCAATCGGTTTGCTTTTGGGGCCCACTATCCAAGTCCCTCGGCGAAAGCCCCTTGGGAAACGCCCAACCAAAACAATTCTCCGATTGGGCCAAAAAGGGCCCATCACTGATGAGACCCAAGTCCATCCTCCGGCATCCTCTCGGGCCCGACCGCAGCGGTATGGGCTTGAAATCTTTAGCCCTCGAGATCCACATATTGCCACCCCAACATCTCTTCGGGCAAAAAGCATAGTGTGATTTCGTTAAATGGAGTAAAAGTAGATCGAGGACTTCGGGAAAAAAAAACTGTAGAAGAATATCATGATGACCATAATATAGTGACTAATGTTAAGTAAATTAAGATTGGACTACAGAGTCAATACATGGAGAAATGTGTCCGATTGCGAATGATTATTTAAAGAAACGGGTCGTATTTGACATACGGTATGAGCTCCTCTAGTAGACCGATCCTAATATACCTTGTGCATTCTAATAATTGGTGTCATCCGAGAAAGCTATGGTTAAAAAAGAAAATTTCTTTTGCCTTGCATTATCGCAAGTTGCTATTGCATGCACGACGGCGAATGATGACCAAGCTTCGTCGAAATGAGTACTCTTCATTGCTGGTTCAACTGTTGTATAGCAAGTAGAAGGAGAGGAACTGCGGGGATTACAGACCATACTCGTTATTGTCGTGCACGAGAACTTCTTGAAATCTCACTATGGCCCAAGCCTTCAGAAAAGTTTACATTGAAGTCCTCGTCTCAAACAAGATTCAAAATGATGCTTTATCCCTTGCAAGGACTTGAAAAGGCGTCTGGGTTAGGTCTGAAGCCATCCCAATTCAAATCCGCGGAAGAGACATTGATTTTTTTCCATACTTGAGGTGACTTTAGCAATGCTTCGGCTTTGAGAATTTACATTGGCAAAATGAAACATTTGACTCAAAAAATGTATCTGAACGGTGTTCGGTAATGTAGTACCACAACAATATAACTATCATTTTTATTAACATAACAAATCTCTCATTTCTATGAGAATTGAGCGTTTCTTGTCTTCTTTTTCAGATTTAAGAATGTAATCGTAGTAATTTCTAAGTAGAGCTGAACAACGTCTCAATGTTACCATTAGAACTCTATAGATAACGGTGAAGAAATTCCATGAAGTTCAAACATGCAGGCGATAACTCGGCACGAGGAACAAGTGCTTCGCTTTCGAGAGCGACAGCCCAACATCCGCGGTCATGTCCACCTCGCTTGGCGACATCCCCTCCGGCAACTCCCAATCGAAGCAGTGCAGCAGTTGGGCCAAAAAGAGCCGAGTATTGATCAGCGCCAAGTTCATCCCGGGGCAGCCTCTTCTGCCTGACCCGAAGGGTATCAGCTTGAAGTCCCGGCCTTTGAGATCCACGCTGTTGTCCGCAAACCTCTCCGGCTTGAATTCCTCAACGTCGTTGGTCCAAGCGTCGATGTCTCTCCCCAGTGCCCAAGCGTTCACGATGACCTGAGTCCTCTTCGGGATGCAATACCCATTGATCTCGACGTCCTCCGTGGACTCATGAGGGATCAAGAGTGGACCGGGTGGATACAGCCTGAAGGTTTCTTTGATCACCATGTCCAGATAACTCAACTTCGGTAGGTCAGACTCCTCGACCATCCGGTTCAATCCGACGACGTTTTGGAGCTCCTGTTGAAGTCTTTTCCTCGTGTGTGGACTCCTCATTAGCTCCGAGAGTGCCCAGTCGATGACGGTCGAGGAAGATTCATACGACCCGGAGATCAGGTCGAGGACTATGGCCTTGACCTTGGTCCGGTCCAACATGTCCGGTTTGTCCTGAGAATCGGTCGTGCGCTGGTCGTCCATCACGGAAAGGATTGTGTCTAGAAAGTCGCCCTTGTACTTGCCGGTCGTGTCTTGCTCGTGTTCTTTGATGATGTCCTCCAACCATTTATCGGTGGCTCGGTGGTTCACTTTTGCACGCCTAGCCAATCCCTAATTCAAGGACGAAATAAAAGATAATATCTCAGCATTTAATTAATTCAATAGATAAGATAGAGAAGCAATATCCTCAACTAGAATGTCTAATCTAGGTTGGGCCCGCACATACCGATATTTCTTGCGCAAACCCTAATCTTTCTTAGTTCTTCCGTCTAAAGAACTTTCAAATTAGGAGGCGATGCCAGTGCAGCGTTGATTGTTATTGATCGATGAGCAGTAAGGAAGATTTCATGGTACCTGAAGATCGAACGGTCCAAGAAGGGGTACGTAATCCGCCAGGTTGAAAGCACCGGCTAAGCTCAAAGCCTCGTGAATCAACGTCTTCAAGTCGAACTCGTGCTTGCCGCTGTTGCTGCAACGCCCCAATATCAACCTACACGACAAGTTCCCCATGAGCTCCCCTACCTCCGCGCTCACGTCCACGACCTCACGTACCGCCGCCGCCGCCCTCACCCTCTCCACCAGCCTCCCCAGCTCCTCCCTCCTCGCCGGCGCGTAAGACTCCACCTTGGCCGGGCTCAGCAGCTGCAACGCGCACAGCTTCCTCACGCTCCGCCAGTACGCGCTGCCCTCGGTAAACGCGATGCCCCTGTTGCCGTACGTCAGGTGGTCCGTAACCCACCCCTTCGGGCGGCCCAAGAAGACGTCGTCATGGGTCTTGAGGACCAGCTCGGCGGCCTCCGGCGAGGAGACCACTACCATCGGCTTGTTGCCGAGGCGGAGGAACATTATGGGGCCGTAGGTTTTGGCGAGACTGTGGAGGCAGCGGTGCGGGAGGTCGCGCAGCTGGTGGAGGTTCCCGATGATGGGCAGAGCCGTTGGACCTGGCGGCAGTTTCCTGGATTTCCGGCGGTGGAGGCGGAGGAGGAGGAAGAAGTAGAGGGTGACGAGAACCGTTGAGAGAATAGCCAGGTCCAGAGTTTCCATGGATGGGCTTCAAGCTAGCTCGGAGGCTAAGTGGAGACGTTGGAGATAAATGGAGATTTCCACGGGGAGTTCCTAGTGGCTTCTTCTCATCTCTTCTGAGCGGACCTTATTGGCAGAAGAGATAAGTCCACATGATACTACAAACAATATGATTGTTAAAGAAAAATCTACACGTGGTCTCATCCGTTGTGCAATGAAAGTCAACGTTTTTCGAAGCTAGCGTACTCAACTCCAAGCCCGAGACACAACGATCACGTTTTTGGAGAAGATATTACATAGTCCTGGGCGCAATCCTAGGCCAGAAGAGAGGTGGCACTTGGTGGGTGGCCTCGCTCGCTGTGATAACACCCTCAATAATATAAACAAAAATAATGCGCCATCATTAATAGCTCTTTTATTAGCTATTTCCAATGCACTATAAACATGTCTGAACTTTTATTTTTATAATACTAAAAACTCCAAACTTACTTATTATAATATAAATAACTCTATTTTTTAACATTATAAAGAATCCCAAACTTATGACAATGTGGCAAATACATTATAGATGTAATTGAAATAGATGGTGCATATATTTTTGCAATGCCAAAAAAAAGTTAACGACATTTGCTTCACAATGAATATATCATTTTTTTTCTTAATCTGTGATTTATCATAAAATATATATCATAATGTTTAATGGACACCATCTCTAATGAGGCGTTAACTGCCTCTAACGACTATTATCCTCTTTCCCTCCACCTTCTTAAGTTTAGGACAGAGAAATAGAAAGGACAAAAGATCATTAAACGAAGCTTCATTCATGCTTATCCTATCCTGATATTTGTACTCCACCGAGTATATCAATTTATTCTTTTACAAATTCATAACTGTGAAATCTTGAGACCCAATTTATCCAATATGTAAATGGATGCAAATCTGTAGTTAAGAAATCCACTTCTGCAAGTAAATGTATGTAAATGGATTGCGGATCTATTGTTCCTCGATGTGAATCCATCTGGTGTTCTTTTCATGAGATCTCGACACTCGTCTCCCTTTCTTTCTCTTCCTCCTTTTAGGCCCTCAGCGCCGCTCTGCCCCGTCGTCCTCGTGGGGCGAAATCGCCGCTCCTACATTCGGACCGGGCTGGTCTTACGTCAACTTGAAGCACGAAGTCCTGAAACCAATCCAGGGAGACGAACCATGGCGGCCGTAGTAAAAGGACTTTGGCCTATCAGACAAGTTTTTTGTTGAGGCACCCACGACGCGCGCAGAAGAACAATGTCGGAGCCATCCCAATAGACGAAAAGGAGAGGCCTTTGCTTCAGGGCCAAACACTGTCCCGCTTACATGGTGGCCCTTAGAAGCTTCCTTAATCTTCCAATGCAGAGTATGTTGGAAATATTTTAAATTATGGGTTTACATTAATTAATCAATTTTCTATTTTAAATTAGTCGGGTTAATGGATATTCCAATATATGTATATAATCCCCAAGTGATCGTATTACATTAGGTTTGGGCTTGGTTGCGCAGCAAAGTATAGGCAATTGTGTTGAACTGAAACTTGTAATGGGAAGGGCCAAGTAGACACACTTATGTTAAGAGTTTGCTAGGTCCCCTCTCTAGCCTATAAAAAGGATAGGTACAACCTATTTGTTGCTTTTATACCATTAAAAAGCTACTATTGAGAAATAGGTCATACAGAGAAAGATCTGGCATTCCAATAGATCGTCGACATCAAGCGAAGTCGTATTAATGTATTCTATGTTGGTAAAGTCATGGCTTAAATATGTATGTATATAATTCCGCTGTGTATATAATATTGGTGTTTTACATTCATATACGTCGATCCGATTTGTTCTTGATTAATAGGATGTTTATGATCTAATATCTACAGAGTAGTGTTCTCCGACCTCGCATTGTCTACTTCAGCCTAACGTGAATGATCACTAACGACATTTCAGTAGTGTGTTTCAAGTACGACTTGGCGAGGCTGTGGAGGCTGCGGTGGGGGAGGTTCCTGATGACGGGAAGCGGCGGCGGACCCGGCAGCAACGTGGGGGCTCTCCGGCGGCGGAGGTGGTGGAAGAACAAGTAGAGAGTTATTAGAAGAGCGGTGGAGAGAATAGCGAGTGAGGAAGCCTCCATTTGCAGGTTGAAAAGGGGGTGTCTCTCTTTGATTCCTAGGCTTTCTGGAGCTGCCGAGGATAAAGCAGAGACATATATAATGGGTGAGTCGTGAACAGTTCGCATTGAGGATGCTAGCGAGCAGCTACTGCAACGGGAGAGGTGGGCTGCAGTGTGGGGCTCAAGCTCATGCGGCTGAATGCGCCCAGAAAAGCCAGGCGCTTTGATTTGACATTCACAGGGAAGGTGGACGACGACGCTTCATCCACGGGAAACGGATCATCTGCCCTGGATGTTTTCCAGGGCAGACCTGATCTGCTTCTGCAGCCGTCCGATCA
The DNA here is from genome assembly GCA_030064385.1 of Melaleuca quinquenervia. Lineage (NCBI taxonomy): Eukaryota > Viridiplantae > Streptophyta > Magnoliopsida > Myrtales > Myrtaceae > Melaleuca > Melaleuca quinquenervia. Next base: position 2,489,163 of record CM057728.1, on the reverse strand, counting down.
TTGATCGGACGGCTGCTTATTTTTCAAAAAAAAAAAAGCAAAAAAGGGGTGGGCCCCTTTTAAGGTGGGGCCCACCCCTTCCCTCTCACAAGCCTGCAGAGCAGATCTGCTCTGCAGGCAGAGGATCCAAATCCTCATCCACGTTAATCCGTGCGTGGCCCCGAGTTCGGCAAATGGTTGGGCATACCTCTTTAGTCTTTGGGCAGCAAATCACATGATGGAGAGAGCCGGAGAGGGGAAGACAGAGAGAAGTGGGGGGAATTGGTCGAGCGGGGCCACAATCCCGAATTCGTGCAATAAATGGCGAAATTTAATGGAGGCCGCTTGTGTTTACATAGGATGAGGAGGTTCCGGGATAAATTGTCTGGAATTTTCCTTTTTGACGGAATTATCTGGTCGTCGCGAATATACTTAACCATTATTTTGAAAATGGTGTGTTTACATGAGAAATTATTTCGTAGAATGATTTTTGGCATGTAAATGATTTGTTGAGCGAATTAAACCTTCAAAAAAAGGTGGCATAATGCATAATCCATATGTCAAACCATTAAGATTGCTCAGAGTTCACCACACATGAATCAACTATAAATAATTATACCAGCATAGTATACGCATTGATCTGAATCTAAACTTTGAAAATAGATTTTATGTGAGATTCATGTGGATCTCATTGAATTCAACAATCTACATTAATATTAATGTCAGTTTAGATTGAACAATCTCTCGTGGACTAAAGGCCTATAGAAGAATTTCACCCGTAAGATTGGAAAAAGTCCTTAGAGGTATTACATGCGTGCAGTACATTCATTCAACTAATAGATTTATCGGGGCCAACAGATAAAAGAAGGTTCATGTCTTCCCAAATTGAACAACATAGATAGATTTACTCGGTGCATGCAATAATTGCTCTAAAATTTGTGGGTTGGAATGGCCAATATGGAGGGGAAAAAATTCTTTGATAAGAAACATAACCTTTTCTATTTCGACACTGTATGAACTATTTTACTAAGTGACTGGAAATCATGATTTATTTTGGACATTCTGATGTTTTGATGCACCTAATTAAGGTCATAAGCCTTATTATTTCTTACCCACTCGTTTGACCAATCTAGTTTATTGCACAAATTACTAAGTTGACTTTGAAGAGACGGATGCAGCTTACAGCGTTCAATCAGTCCTAAGTACAATTTTGTTCTGACTAGCACAAAGAGATCATCAAAACAACTTTTCGACATCGACGCTGGAAACCAGCAGGCGATAACTCGGCTTCAGGATCAAGTGCTTGGCTCTTGATAATGACAACCCGAAGTCCTCGCTCATGTCCAGCTCGCTTGGCAATGTCCCCTCCGGCATCTCCCAGTTGAAACAATGCACTAATTGGGCCAAAGGAAGACGAACATGAAGGAGCCCCGAGTTAATCCCCGGGCAGCCTCTCCGCCCCGCCCCGAACGGAATGAGTTGGAAGTCTTTCCCTTTGACATCCACGCCGCTGTTCGAGAACCTCTCTGGGAAAAACTCCTCTGCGTTCTCGCCCCAAGCGCTGGTGTCTCTCCCAAGGGCCCACGCGTTCATGATGACTCGAGTCCTCTTTGGGACGCGATACCCGCCGATCTCGACATCATCTGTAGACTCGCGTGGGATTAGGAGCGGGCCCGGCGGATACAACCTTAGGCTCTCTTTCACCACCATGTCCAAATAATCCAGCTTCGGCAGATCCGACTCCTCGACAGAGCGGTCCAACCCGACGACGGCTTCCAGCTCTTGTTGGAGGTGCTTCATTGCTCGCGGGTTGCGGATCAGCTCGGACAAGGCCCACTCGATCGCGGCGGCCGTGGCCGCATACACTGCGATGATCATGTCCAGGGCTATGGCCTTGATGTTGGCCCGGCCCATTATGTGAACCGGCTCGTCTTGCGAGCTGTTTATGGGATGGCCCACGGTGGACAACAACGTGTCTATGAAGTCGCCCTTGTATTTTCCGGTCGTGTCTTCCTCGTGTTCTCTGAGGATGTCTTCCAGCGCTTTGTCCAGGGCCCGATTAACTGCTTTTGCACGCCGAGTAATTCCCTATTAAGGCAAAACCATAATTGTTAACACGTGCTTATTCTTCGGTCCTCGAAAAGTAACGTAACAGAAGTTGCCAATTGTTTCCTATTTATAAAGGGTCAAGCTAGCTAGATTCACGCTCTTTGCTTTTACGCCTCTCTAGATCTCTTGTTCCCGTTGCTCGTAAAAAGTAGAATGCAAACTTAATAAGCACCGCGTACGTACGTGAAGGAAGCAATGACTTAAGCGTACTTCAATGCTTCCCATTCATTCACTAAGCTATATGCATCAAGCAGAAAGTTAACCTTACTAGACATATATTCCGCAAGTCTAGAAACAAAGTAAAGAAAGAATAAGAGAAACCCATAGTAGTAGAAACACAAAGTAAACTAATAATGGATGCCTGTAGATCGAGAGCTCCAAGAAGAGGCACATAATCCGCCAAATTGAAAGCCCCGGCCAATTTCAGATAATCGTAAATCAGGGTCTTCAAGTTGAACTTATCCCTTGTGCCACGCCCCAGCATCATCCTGCAGGCCAAATCTCCAGTCAGTCGCTCCACCTCCGCGCCCATGTCCACCGCCTCACGCGCCACTGCTGCAGCCCTCAACCTCCCCACCATCCTCCCCAGCTCCTCCCTCCTCAGCGGTGCGAACGACTCCACCTTGGCCGGGCTCAGCAGCGGCGGCAAACACAGCCTCCTTACGCCCCGCCAGTACGGGCCGCTCTTCGCGAACGCGATCCCCTTGTTACCATAAGACAAGTGGCGCAGGGCATCCACGCTCGCCCGGCTCGAGAAGATGCTGTCATGGGTCTTGAGGACCAGCTCGGCCGCCTCCGGCGACGAGATAACCACCGTCGGCTTGTTGCCGAGGCGGAGGAACATGATGGGGCCGTAGGACTTGGCAAGGCTGTTCAGGCTGCGGTGGGGGAGGTTGCCCAGCTGGTGGAGGTTCCCAATGACGGGAAGCGGCGGCGGACCCGGCGGCAGCGTGGGGGCTCTCCGGCGGCGGAGGTGGTGGAAGAAGAAGTAGAGAGTTATTAGAAGAGTGGTGGAGAGAATGGCGAGTGGGGAAGCCTCCATTTGCAGGTTGAAAATGGCCGCGTCTCTCTTTGTTTCTTAGGCTTTCTGGGGTTGCCGAGGATAAAACGGAGAGATATATAATGGGTGAGTCATGAACCGATTGCAACTGCAACGGGGAGGAGGGCCTGACGGGACAGACTCTCGACCTGATTTGTGTGGGAGGTCATGTTTCATGCGGCTGAATGCGCCCAGAAAAGCCAGGCGCTTTGATTTGACATTCTCAGGGAAGATGGGGGTAGACACGTTATCCACGTTAATTTCACCAATTCCGTGAGGGCAAATTCCCTGCTCTATCGTGTCAGTAGAGTAGGAAATTTTAGAGAGGGGAGGGGTGGGCATCACTATTAAAGTGGGGCTCATCTCTTTTTACTTTTTTTTTTTTAGAAAAATGGCAACCGTTCGATGGTTGCCTTGGTAGAGCACTGACAAAGCAGAGTAGGGAATCCGGGTCCCATGACTTTGGCAAATGGTAGGGCATATCTATTTAGGCAGCTAGTCACATGATGGAGATAGATGGAGAAGAGAAGACAGAGAGAAGTGGGTCGGTCGGTCGAGCTGGCACACAATCCCGAATTCGTGCAATAATGGCGAAATTTAATGGATGCGGCTTGCGTTCACATAGACCGAAGACCGCTTAACATAACGTCACGTGACTCCGTGACAAATAATATGGATTTTTTTCTTTTTTTATGGAATTATTTGGTTGTTGTGATAAACATAACCATAATTTTGAAAATAGTTGGAGAGAAAAATGGAAAAAGAGATACTTGCGATTGACGATGACTTGCACGAGAAAAAAGTAATATATTAGAAGCTACGAATTTCTCTATTGATAAAAGATCGAGCTAGTTAGATTTAGGGAAAATTGTCTAAAAAGTCTTAAATTTATTACATTTTTGTCAATTTAGTCCTAAACTTTTAAATTTTTTCAATTCAATTACGAACCTTTTAAAATTTTATCAATTCGATATTTCCGGCAAATTTATCTCGGACATGTAAATATTTTTGGAATATTCACGTAAGTATAAAGACAAATTTGCTGGAAAGACTAAATTGACAAAATTTTAAAAGGTGTATGATTTAATTAGCAAAATTTAAAGGTTTAGAATTGAATTGACAAACATACAATAGGTTGATGATCGTTTATACAATTTTCTCGCAAAATTGATGCTTTTTTGTCTTTCTAGGTCTCTTTAGATCTCTTTTTCCTGTTGCTCATAGAAATTAGAAACTCTCAAAAATCATTACAAACTTATAAACACTGCGCACGTACACGACAAATGCAATGACTTGAGCATACTTGTCATAGTCCAATTATTTTTGAACGGGTTATAGTCCAATTCACCGTGCCATATGCAGCAAGCGAACAAGTCACTGTACTATGTAGATGTTCCCCAAGTCTAGAAAGTCACAGAATATAATATTGAAAGAATACCTAAGTTGATTGAAAACCCAAACTAACATTTAGAACCTGAAGATCCAGAGCTCCAAGAAGAGGCATGCAATCCGCCAAATTGAAAGCCCCGGCCCGGCCAAATTCATAAAAGTCGTAAATCCCAGGCTTCAAGTTGAACTCATTCCTTGTTCTACACCCGAATATCATCCTGCACGCCAAGTCCCCAGTCAGCTCCCCCACCTCCGGGCTCACGTCCACAGCTTCACGTGCCGCTGCCGCCTCCCTCACCATGCCCCCCCGCCCTCCTTGGCGGCAAGTACTCTACCTTCGCCAGGCACAGCATGCACAGCCTCCTCACGCCCCGCCAGTACGCCCTGATCTCCATGAATGCCATCCCGTTGTTGCCGTACGACATGCAGTGCAGGGCCTCCATGCTCGGGCGGCTCGAGAAGATGCCATTATGGGTCCTGAGGATCGGCTTGGCCGAGGAGCAACATGACGGGGCCGGAGGCCTTGGCGAGGCTGTGAAGGCGGTGGTGTGGGAGCCATGCGTCAATCCCCATATCATGAGGATAACAATTTTTCACCTTGTACATAAAAAAATAATTATCCCACGTTAAATAATATCTTCCTCTACGTAGAACCTTCTTTATATTTACACGTTGAAAATTTACTTATAAATGCAGCGGCAATCGAGGATAAACACATGTAAAACTCGCAAAACTCGCACGTATCATGAGCGCATGCACAAACACGCTCAAATGCGTAGGTTCATAGAAAATTCGATTGTTATTATGCAATGATAAAAAAGATGAGCTGTGTTACACGAACATAAGCATATAAATATTATACCTATATGTACAAAACCCTAACCTACAAAATTTGGTTAGTAAGCCTAAAAATCGTTTAAGTTAAAAAAATAACTATCATCTAAGATACTAAGTAAAGTCCTTAATCCTAGAGAGAAGGAAATAAAACAATATAATAATATGTCTGGATTTAAATTAGAAGGCATCAATAAATTAATTCATTCAAAATCAAATTTCGATAATAGCTTGATTGGAAAACTTGCCAAAAAATTTCTAAACGTATCATATAGATGCAAATTTAATCATCACTTTTTTAATTTAACTAATTTATTCATAAACCTTTTGACTATGATGAAATGATTGTGTTAGTATATTATCAAAAGGTTTAGACTAAATTAGTTAAATTGAAAAATTTAGAATTGAATTGACTATCATATAGTAAATTTAGGGCTTTAAAAAATCCATTTATTTAGAAGGAGAAGCTAAAGTATCTAAGCTCTGACAATGAGCGGAGACGAAGGAGGTTGAGGTGCTTTACAGTTTGTACAATATGAATTTGGGGGGAAAAAGTTGTGTACTTTCACGAAAAATGATATCCTTTCAAGTTGTTTGAAGTTTGAAAGGTCAATTGAGCAAATTAAACCTTCAAAAGTGAATCCCACGTAATGCATGCCCGGTGTGCCAAACGATTATGACGGTTCATCGTCCACTATATATGAACCGATGGTACATCACAAATTGAGTATAATATAAATATTATACTAAATCTGAACTGTTAAAACGAGTCTTATGTGAGTCATATATGAACCCAGGAAATCCAATGATTGAAGTTCATATTAGTAGCGGATGGAAAGGGCCAATAGAAAAATTTCACCTTAAGAGGAGTTTGGAAATAATGGACCACGTGAGCTTAGGTAAATCAAAGTATGAAGCAACTATTAGTAAACTCTACTCATAAAATGGCGGGGGTTTTGTTCATTGGGGAGCAGACGGCTGCCTCACTCATCTGTAAACGGGCCAAAGCAAAATTTGATTTAGATTTATGTTTTTGTTTTTATTATGGAATAAAAAAATGGTATTGATGGGCTTAGAGTTTTTGGCTCATTTACTTGTGCTATATATTTTGCTTTATGAGAAATTATTATAACTTTTTGAGTCGTTGCAAAATTATAATAAAACTCTTTCTAGGACGTAACCCTAATTTGGGTGAACCTGAGTAAACCTTTACGCCATCTTTATTTTCTTGTGTGATCTTTTTAATTTGGTTTGCGATGTACATTTCCTTTCACCCACCGATACCAATGAATTTAGTGTCTATGCACATGTTCGAGACTGTATTGCCTATACTGTGTTCCCCAATTCTCAATATGCAATTTACTAGTGTCGAAATGTTATATGTCTATTTAGAAAAATCAAACCAGATTATTTATGCTAAATGATGGAAAATATTTTTCAGTTTTAGCCAAATATCAGAAAATATCGATATTTTTTTTGCCATAAATGTCACATTTTTTGCAAAAGAAATGGAGCCTTATTATTGTACTTATTTTGAGTGTAATTACAAAGCATTATATATGATCGAAGGTTCCACTAGTTACTTGGAGGGAGAAGCTGACGAGTCTTCACTTGAAGAACCAATTGAGATGAAGGAATTCAAGGTGCTCTATGGTTTGTATGCTATCATTTTGGGGATAAAAATGGTGTGTTTACATGAGAAATTATCTCGTAAAATGACTTTTGGCATTTAAGTGGTCTGTTGAACGAATTAAACCTTCAAAAAAAGTGGCATAATGCATAACCCACATGTCAAACCATTAAGATCGCTTAGAGCCCGCCACACATGGATCTAAATATAAATAATTATGCAAGCATAGTATGTGCATTGATCTGAATCTAAGCTTTGAAGATGAATTTTATGTGAGACTCATGTGGATCCCATTGAATTCAATAATCTACGTAGATATTAATGTTGGTTTAGACTGAACAATCTCTCGTGGACTAAAGGCTTATAGAAGAATTTCATCTATAAGATTGGAAAAAGTCCTCAGAGGTACCGCTTGTGTGCAGTACATTTATTCAACTTATAGATTTATCGGTGCCAAAAGATAAAAGAAGGTTCATGTCTCCCCAAATTGAACAACGTATATGGATTTACTTGGTGTACGAAATAATTGCTCTTAACCTTCTGGGTCAGGATGGCCAAGATGGAGGTGGGGGGGGGGGAATTTCTGATAAGAAATATAACATTTTCTATTTCGATACAATATGAACTATTTTAATAAATGACTGGAAATCCTGATTTTATTTTGGATGTTCTGATGCACCTAGTTAAGGTTATAACTCTTATTATTTCTTACCCATTTGTTTGGCCAATCTAGTTTATTGAACAAAGTACTAAGTTGACTTTGAAGAGAAAGATGTAGCCTAGAACGTTCGATCAATCCTAAGTACTATCTAGCACACAAAGTTTATTAAAACAACTTTCTAGCATCCACGCTGGAAACGAGCAGCCGATAGCTGGGCTTCAGGATCAAGTGCTTGGCTCTCGATACTGACAACCCGTAGTCCTCACTCATGTCCAGCTCGCTCGGCAACGTCCCCTCTGGCAACTCCCAGTCGAAACAGTGCACCAACTGGGCCAATACAAGACGAACATTGAGGAGCCCCGGGTTTATCCCCGGGCAGCCTCTCCGCCCCGACCCGAACGGAATGAGTTGAAAGTCTTGCCCTTTGACATCCACGCCGCTGTTCGCGAACCGCTCCGGGGAAAACTCCTCTGCGTTCTCGCCCCAAGCGCTGGGGTCTCTCCCAAGGGCCCACGCGTTCATGATGACTCGAGTCCTCTTTGGGATGCGATACCCGCCGATCTCGACATCATCTGACGACTCGCGTGGGACAAGGAGCGGGCCCGGCGGATACAACCGTAGGCTCTCTTTCACCACCATGTCCAAATAATCCAGCTTCGGTATATCCGACTCCTCAACGACCCGGCCCAACCCGACAACGGCCTCCAGCTCTTGTTGGAGGCGCTTCATTGCTCGGGGGTTGCGGATCAGCTCGGACAAGGCCCACTCGATTGCAGCGGCCGTGGACGCATACGATCCGACGATCATGTCCAGGGCTATGGCCTTGATGTTGGTCCGGCCCATTATGTGAACCGGCTCGTCCTGCGAGCTGTTTATGGGACGGCCCACGGCGGACAACAACGTGTCTATGAAGTCGCCCTTGTATTTTCCGGTCGTGTCTTCCTCGTGTTCTCTGAGGATGTCTTCCAGCGCTTTGTCCACGCCCCGATTAACTGCTTTTGCACGCCGGGTAATTCCCTATTAAGGCAAAACCATAATTGTTAACACGTGCTTATTCTTCGGTCCTCGAAAAGCAACGTAACTGAAGTTGCCAATTGTTTCCTATTTATAAATGATCAAGCTAGCCAGATTTACGCTATTTGCTTTTATGCCTCTCTAGATCTCTTGTTCCCGTTGCTCATAGAAAGTAGAATGCAAACTTATAAGCATCGCGTACGTACGTGACGGAAGCAATGACTTAAGCGTACTTCAAATGCTTCCCATTCATTCACTGAGCTATATGCAGCAAGCAGAAAGTTAACCTTACTAGACATATATTCCGCAAGTCTAGAAACAAAGTAACGAAAGAATAAGAGAAACCCATAATAATAGAAACGCAAAGTAAACTAATAATCGATGCCTGTAGATCGAGAGCTCCAAGAAGAGGCACATAATCCGCCAAATTGAAAGTCCCGGCCAATTTCAGAGCATCGTGAATCAGGTTCTTCAGGTTGAACTTATCCCTTGTGCTACGCCCCAGTATCATCCTGAAGGCCAAGTCCCCAGTCAGTTGCTCCACCTCCGCGCTCACGTCCACCGCCTCACGCGCCGCCGCTGCAGCCCTCACCCTCCCCACCATCCTCCCCAGCTCCTCCCTCCTCAGCGGTGCGAACGACTCCACCTTCGCCGGGCTCAGCAGCTGCGGCAAACACAGCCTCCTTACGCCCCGCCAGTACGGGCCGCTCTCCGCGAACGCGATCCCCTTGTTGCCATAAGACAAGTGACGCAGCGCATCCACGCTTGGCCGGTTCGAGAAGATGTTGTCGTTGGTCTTGAGGACCAGCTCGGCCGCCTCTGGCGACGAGACAACCACCGTCGGCTTGTTGCCGAGGCGGAGGAACATGATGGGGCCGTACGACTTGGCGAGGCTGTGGAGGCTGCGGTGGGGGAGGTTGCCCAGCTGGTGGAGGTTCCCGATGACGGGAAACGGTGGCGGACCTGGCGGCAGCATGGGGGCTCTCCGGCGTCGGAGGTGGTGGAAGAAGAAGTAGAGAGTTATTAGAAGAGTGGTGGAGAGAATGGCGAGTGGGGAAGCCTCCATTTGCAGGTTGAAAAGGTGGCGTCTCTCTATGTTTCTTAGGCTTTTTGGGGTTGCCGAGGATAAAGCGGAGAGATATATAACGGGGATCCGGATCCCCTACCTTTAAATAGGAGATTTTAAATTTGGAGCCATCTCATTTTTAATAGGAAAAAATATTTTTATTTTACTGTCTAATTCAAATGGAACAGTCCATATTTCAATAAAAGCACATACTTCTAAGGTAAGTGATCCTAATTAGGTGAGTCGTGAACCGATTGCAATTGCAACTGCAACAGTGAGGATAGCCTGATGAGACAATGTGTGCATCTCGTGTTTCATGGAGAAAGTATTGCATGCTCCGGAACAGTGCACCCAGACTAGTGGGAAACCATTGCGCCCAGAAAAGTCAGGCGCTTTGATTTGACATACTTAGGGAAGATGGGCGAAGAAATGTTGTCAACATTAATTTGAATCAATTTCGTGAAAATGGATCCCATATTGATGTACGAATAACAGCAAGGGGTGACGTCGCCTACCCTATAGATTAGACGACTGTTAAAAAAATAAAAAAAATTTATGACCGTCTGATTTCAATCAAATGATTGAATCATCACGTTATCCGACATCATATCGTGTTTCACGACCCCGAGTCCGCCAAAAAGTTAGGCATACGTCTTTGGGCAGCTAGTCACATGATGGAGAGAGATGGAGAGGTGGAGGATTGGTCGATTAGGGCCACAATCCAGAATTCATGGAATAAATGGCGAAATTTAACGGAGGCCGCCTGCGTTTACATAGTGTGAGGAGGTTCCGGGACAAATTATATGGACTTTCTTTCTTTTTAATGAAATTATTTGGTTTTTGTGATATACGTAACCATTATTTTGAAAAAAGTTGGACAGAAAAAATGGAAAAAGAGATACTTGCGATCCATGATGACTTGCTCGAGAAAAAAGTAATATATTAGAGCTGCAAAATTCTCTACTGATAAAAGATTGAGCTAGCTATATATAGGGAAAATTATCCAAAAAATCCTAAATATATTACACCATTCCTTTCACCCATCGAGACCCATGACCTCAGTGCCTATGCCCATGTCCGAGACTCTATTGCCTATACTATGTTCCCCGGTTGTCAATATGCAATTTACTAGTGTCCAAATGTTATATGTCTATTTAGAAAAATAATATTATATTTTTTATGCTAAGCGATGGAAAAAAATTTTCAGTTTATTTTTAAGTTTTAGCTGATTATAAGATAATATTGTCATTTTTCTGAAAAAATATTTTCTAGAAAATATTTTCCACAAATATCACATTTTTTGCAAAAGAAATGGAGCCTTATTATTGTACTTATTTTGAGTGTAATTACAGAGTATTATATACCATCGAAGGTTCCGCTATAATTAATTGGAGGGAGAAGCTGACAAGTCTCCACTCTAAGAACCAATGGAGATGAAGGAGTTCAAGGTGCGATATAGTCTGTATGCTATCGTTTTGGGGGTAAAAGTTATGTGTTTAATTGAGAAATTATCTCGTAGAATGATTTTTGACATTTAAGTGGTTTGTCGAGCGAATTAAACCTAAAAAAAAGTGGCATAATGCATACCCCATATATCAAATGACTAAGATCGCTTAGAGTCCACCACACATGGATCAAGCATAAAAAAGTTATACGAGCGTAGTATGCACATTAGTATGAATCTAAGCATTGAAAACGAATTTGTGAGACTTATGTGGATCCCGTTGAATTCAACAATCTATGTTGATATTACTGTCATTTTAGACTAAACAATCTCTCGTGGACTAAGGCTACGCATGTCAACATTTCTATTCTGAGAAACTAATTCTGAAAAGAAATAGTACTTTTCTATTTATATTTCCGGGAATTAATAGTAAGCGTTTTTTTTACTTCTTGTTTTTGTTCCAAAACTATATCCAGGCTGACTTTTTCTTCCGGAGAACAAAAAAATGAGTTGGCGTTACCAATCTGATTTATGTTCTTTTTTCGTTCCGTGGAATAAAATAACATAAATAAGAATAGATAGAAACATTACCACGTGTGCCCTAAGGGCTTATAGAAGAATTTCACCTCTTAAGATTGGAAAAGTCCTTAGATGTACTGCCCGCGTATAGTACTTTCCTTCAACTAATAGAAATATTTATTTTCTATTTATATTCCGAGAAACAAGAAGTAATTTTTTTTTACTTCTTGTTTTTGTTCAAAACCTATTCCCAAGTTAGCTTTCTATTCTACGAAATAGAAAAATGAGTTAGCGTTATTTCGGAAAACAAAAGAACATGAAATAAAGAGAAATTTGAACGTTACCATGCATGTCCTAAGGGCCTATAGAAGAATTTCACCTGTAAGATTGGAAAAAGTCCTCAGATATACAATCCGCATTAAACTAATAGATTTACCGGGGCCAAAAGATAAAAAAGAAAGTTCATGTCAACCCAGATTGAACTGCGTAGATGGATTTACTCCGTGCATGTAATAATTGTTCTGAAACTCACGGGTTGGGATGTCGGCGGACCCGAATTATTTAGTCGTGAACTGATCGTACCGTGGGCCTGACGAGAGAGACTCGCGACTTGAATTATGGGCCTCGAGCTCATGCGGCCGAATGCTCCAAGAAAAGCCTGGTCCCTTCGATTTGACATTTCTCGTGTGACTCGTCGAGAGAGAGAGAGAGAGAGAGAGAGAGAGAGAGAGAAGATATGAGGAAGAAGTCGGGGGATCGGGTCGAGTAGGGCCGAAATCCCGAATTCGTGCAATGTCTGGCGAAATTTAACGGGGGCCGCTTGCGTTCATATAGAGCGAGGAGATCCCGGGACAAATTATACGGATTCTTTTTTGACTTTTTTCACAAAGTTATCTGACCGTCGTGATACATGCAAAACACGCGAAACACGCACGCATCACGAGCGTGTGCGCAAACACGCTCAAATGCTTAGATCCATAGAAAATTCTCTTGTAATTATGCATTGATAAAAGAGATGAGCTGCGTTACACCAACGTAAGAATATAAGTATATTTATATGTACAAAACCCTAACCTACAAAATTTGGTTATTAAGCCTAAAAATCGTTTAAGTTTAAAGATACTGAGTGATGTCCTTAATCCTAGAGAGACGGAAATAAAAAGAATACAATAATATGTCCGAATTTAAATTAGAAGGCATTGATAAATCAAAATTCATTCAAAATCAAATTTTGATGGTAGCTTGATTGGAGAAATTACAGCAAAATTACCAGGAAATTCCTAAACCTATTGTATAGATGCAAATCAAGTCGCAAAATTTTTAGTTTAACTAATTTAGTCATAAGCCTTTTGATGATGATGAAATGACCGTGTTAGTATATTATCAAAAGGTTTAGACTAAATTAGCTAAATGCAAAAGTTTAGAATTGAATTTGGCCACGATATAATGAATTTAAGACTTTTTAAATAATTTTTCTATTTATTGGGAAGGAAAAGCTAAAGTATCTCGGCTCCGACATTGAGTGGAGATGAAGGAGTTTGAGATACTTTATAGTGTATACGATATGATTTTGGAGGGAATTTTCATGAAAAAATATCTCCTTTCATGTTGTTTGAAGTTCGAATGGTGGATTGAGCTAATTAAACCTTCGAAAAGGGAATCCCACGTGATGCATGACGGCTCATGGTCCACTATATACGAACCGATGGTACATCACAAGTTGAGAATAGTATAAATACTAGACTAAATCTGAATTGTTAAAACGAGTCTTATGTGAGTCATATATGGACCCTCCAAATCTATTGATGGAAGTTCATATTAGTAGCTGATGCAAAGGGCTGTTAGAATAATTTCATCTCAAGAGGAGCTTGGAAATAACGGACTGCATGTAGGCACATACATTCTCTAAATTCATTGAACCAATATATCTATTGGATTTAATTTGTGCATGCAATAATAGCTCGTAAATCTTTGTGTTCTGGTTACTAAGACAAAGAAGAAAATCTTTGGGAAGCATTTGAGAACATGATAATCACAATTGTTGACAACTAAATTTTGATGCCTCATTTATTAAAATAGAAAACGGGGGTTTACTTTAATGCCTATATATATATATATATAACTGCATATAGTTTTAGGAGCATTTTGCACGATTTAATTTTTGCATCGAATGTAGATTGCATGGTCTGAGCATAATTTTACCATGTGCTGGCATACATGTAATCGAAGGAGTTTCTAGAAGGTACGGGATTCAAATCTTGATAGAGATTTAGTTAGTTTCAGCATATTTAATGGATAAAAACAGAATCGGAGTGATATTTGATCTGCAAGGAAATCTGAAGCTTAACAAATATGCACCAATCTTTCGAAAGATATCATATATCCGCGATCTCTTCAGTTTTCAAAAATTTTAGGGCAAACTCTACCCCTATAAATAGAGATGGACGTGGGGGCATTGGAAGGAGGCCGCACAATTGATAGATACGAGCACATTGAGAGAAATAATCTGTGGGGGTTCGGAAACATTGGCTGCGCAGAAAAAGTGAGAGACGGTCGGCAAAGAGGGGATGCGAGCGTGAGAGCTTAGGGGAATACGTCCAGCAAAAAAAAAAAAGAAGAGAGGGAAACAATGGGGGGCGGGTCGTAAGAAAAGAAGAAGAGAGCGTGGTGTGGGCAGCTTAAAAGAGTTAGAAAAAAGAGAGAAAAAGTCAAAGGGGGAGGCGCACAGAGAAGAGAAAAATTGAGAGAGAGATCGTAGGGCACGTCGTCCAGAAGAAAGAAAGAAAAAAGGTGAAAAGCAAATCTTATTTCACCTCCTCTGCTGGTGGTCCTTTTCCATCCAATTTTCTTGTGGTGGTTTGTCATCGTCGCCGCCAAAAGTTTGTCTTCTGCCGTTCGTTGTCCACAATATTTTTGCTGCTACCTTGGTCAACTCGGTGGATTCTTGTTGTGGTGTCGCTGTGCCAAATCAATTAGCGTTTCACTCCTTATTGTCGCCATTGAAGACTCATCGCAACCCAGCAAAAATCTGGTTAATCATAGCTTGGTTAAGCGGCAAGTTGTCATCCCAAAAAGAAGACAAGCACTTATAAATCACTTGTTTCTCCTTAATTTTGCTGTTTGTTCACCGAGCTAACCAAAATTTTTTGCCGTTCGTCATTTTTTTTGCAGCTTCTCGCCCAAATTGCATAATTGGCCACTTCACCGCTGAGCGTCACCGCTAGCCGCCGTATTCTTCGCCCACCATTGATTCAAGTTTGGAAAGATCACCCCAAAGATTTGTTAAATATCTTTTTCAAGTTGGTTTGAATATTTGATTGGTAGGATATTTTGCTTAATTTGCTTGTTTTGGGTGATATGCATGCCGATTTGCAACCGCGCATAATTTTTTTATTCTATTGATAAGGCTTTAGATGGAATAATTAATTGAGCGAGAATCTATAAAATTGATATTTTGATCTTTAAGGCTTAAGATCAATTTATCGATTTTTATGCGTGAACTTTTGTTGGTGAATCTTGGTGCTATTGGAATTGATTTGTTTGATTTGGTTTGATTTTGTTTAGTTTAATTTCCATATTTAGATTAATTTGCATAATTGATTTAGAGTGCATATTAGATTCTTTTGGTAGGGTAATTTTAGTTAGATTGCATTCTAGGATATTATTCTTGGTCGAATAGGATTTTAGTTTAAATTATAAATTAAAATACTTTATTTCCTAGTTTAAATTATATGTTATTTAGCTATAGATAATTAGATTAATTAATTCATAAAAACATACCAAAATTACATTTATGGTTAGATTTTCATGCATGGCATAATAGATTTTCTTTGATTTGATTTTCATGCATGGCATATTTTACCTTTGGTTTGTTTTGCTTATTATTTCGTTGGGTGCTCTATATTAATGATCGTGTACCCGTGTGGTCATCATTGCATGTTATGAAATAGATTTAAAATTAATTCAAACTGTCTGCTGATTTTTGTAAATAAATGAAATGTATCGAAAGGGTGCTAGATAGGCTAGCATAACCAAGTCTCCGATTCCTTGGATCTCTAGTTCGTAGGGGTAAATCATAGCTCCCGATACTTTACATGAGTTCCTAACCAACTTACCGTGAATAGGTTAGCATTGACTTCAAATTGAAAATGCATTGCATATTAAAAAGTGAAACCTAAATCGCAAATTGGTATGGGCTTGGGAGAGCTCGAGTTAAGTTAGGCTTAGCAATCCATTAGTCGAATCCTAGGTGGTGCACCTTCGGGGAGGTCACGACAACAATTCAATGAGTTAAAAAGATAAACATTTTTTTAATCTGGACACGAGGCAAATACTTTTCAATAAAAAGAATCTAATATTTTATCATGATTTGTGTAATCGTTATTTGTAAAGGATTAATTGGAAAAAAGAAAAACAAAATGATATCAGATAATTTGGCTATGAAAAATAAAATCTTCAACATCATAGAGCTAATTTGGTTTTATTTTCCTATAAATATAATGCGTGCTTCGATATATTGATGATAATGTGACCTTTCTGGCTTCATTTGCCTATAAAGATTGTGGAGGTTGACGTAAAGTATTGCTTTGATATTAATTACATATACTCAATAAAAAGAAAACACCAATGCTATTCTAATGGAGCTATAATTTTCTAATTAGCCGGATGAAGTGGAAATGCATTTGGGAGCAGACGGATTTTAACATGAAAAACTATTTTTTTTCAAAAATTCTGTTAGATATAGATTGTTATCAATTAAGTAAACATTTTTGGTCTACTTATTATTTCAAGTTCGAAAAAAAATATGTTTCCGACATTATTCATTTCCCATAAAATGAACAGAGCATTTGGATGTATTTGTTTCACCAAAAGTGAATGATTTGGAAAACAATTTCAAAGATTAATTGCTTGAATTACTTATTTGAATGAATGAATGAAATATAATTTTAGTCCGCAAAAATATTTAAACATAACTTGCTGTTGATGCTGAAACACTTTTGATTGACTAATTATTTTAAGTAATATAAGTGATTGTTTATATGAAAATATTTTTTAGATTATTCATTTTCTGGGAAAAATTTATTCATTTCAATGAAAATAAATGATTTAAAAATATTTTCTTAAAAATGATCGCTTTTGTCACTTGAAATAATTAATGATAAAATTTTTCCTTATGGAGAATGATTTAAGTTTAAATATTTTCCCTAATGATGAAAATATGTTTCTTTTAATTATTTGTATAAGCAATATAAACAAATATTTTTTAGAAAATACCTTTCAAAAAATTTATCTTTCATAAAATGAACGCACCTAAACTTAAGAATGATTTTAGGATTCATGACAACCCGCGGTCAATAGACCTTTTATCTTTATTAGTCCACGGTTTCGATTGGTCAAATTCATGATCATTGGACAGCTTATTTCCAGCATTTTTACATGCATAATAAAAAGTACCAAATAAAAATTACATTAAGTTGCATAGATAGTAGAGGGAAAGCACTCAATGGAAATCCCTGGTTTTATTTATAATATGCTGATGCCATGGTGCACCCAGTTAAAATTACAACTCTAGTTACTTCTTGATTTATTGCAGTTGCTAAGTTGACTCTGAAGAGAGACGGATGCAGTGGAAAACTTTTGATCAATTTAAGGATTATATTGTTCATATAATCACGAAAAGATTATCAAAAGAAATCTCAAACATCAACGTCGGTAACACACAGGAAATCTCGCGAAATTTCAAACAAGCAGGCGATGACTCGGCCTCAGGATCAAGTGCTTTGACCTCGGCATTGACAACCCGAAGTCCTCGCTCATGTCCAGCTCGCCCAGCGACGTCCCCTCCGGTAACTCCCAGTTGAAACAGTGCACTAATTGGGCTAAAACAAGACGAACAATGACGAGCCCCAAGTTCATCCCCGGGCAGCTTCTCCGACCCGACCCGAACGGAATGAGTTGGAAGTCTCGCCCTTTGACATCCACGCTACCGTTTGCGAACCTCTCCGGGAAAAACTCCTCTACCTTCTCGCCCCAAACGTTGGTGTTTCTCCCAAGGGCCCACACGTTCACGATGACTCGAGTCCTCTTTGGGATGCGATACCCGCCGACCTCGACATCATCTGTGGACTCGTGCGGGAGCAGGAGCGGGCCCGGCGGGTATAGCCTGAAGCTCTCTTTCACCACCATGTCCAAATAATCCAGCTTCGGCAGATCCGACTCCTCGACGGGCCGGCCCAACCCGACGACGGATTCCAGCTCTTGTTGGAGGTGCTTCATTACGCGCGGGTTGCGGATCAGCTCCGACAAGGCCCACTCGATCGCGGTGGATGAGGAATCGTACGATGCGGAGATCAAGTCGAGGGCTAGGGCCTTGATGTTGGTCCGACCCATTATGTGAACCGGCTCGTCTTGAGAGCTGTTTATGGGATGGCCCACGGTGGACAACAACGTGTCTATGAAGTCGCCCTTGTATTTTCCGGTCGTGTCTTCCTCGTGTTCTCTGAGGATGTCTTCCAGCACTTTGTCCAGAGCTCGATTAACAGCCTTTGCACGCCGTGTCATTCCCTGCTAAGGTAAAAAGAATAATTGTCAAACGAACTTAACTTTTCGCTTTCCAAATATTATTTACACAACAAAAGAGAAAAGCTGTACTAGAAGCAGCAAATCTTCGTATCTGTAAGAGATCTAGCTTAAGCTAGATTCATGCTCCTTGGTTTAGCCTCTGTAGATCTCTACGTCCTCTTGCTCATAGTAAGTAGAAACTCTGCAAACTCGTTAGCACTACCGACGTACATGACAAAAGCAATGACTCTAGCGTTGCATCACATAATTCCAAATCACTGTACTATATGCTGCTGGGGGAAAATTCACCGTACCATATAGATACCGCGCAAGTATATGGAAATACGAAACAATCGAGTAACTAATACCTGAAGATCCAGAGCTCCAACAAGAGGCACATAGTCCCCCAAATTAAAAGCCCCAGTCAAGTTCATACCCTCGTGAATTACAGGCTTCAAGTTGAACTTATCCCTTGTGCTACGCCCCAGTATCATCCTGCAGGTCAAGTCCGCAACCAGCTGCCCCACCTCCGCGCTCGCGTCCACCGCCTCACCTGCCGCCGCCGCCGCCCTTACCCTCCCCACCAGCCTCCCCAGCTCCTCCCTCCTCAGCGGTGCGAACAACTCAACCTTCGACGGGCTCAGCAGCTGCAGCAAGCACAACCTCCTCAGGCCCCGCCAATACGGGCCACTCTCCGCAAACGCCATCCCCTTGTTGCCGTACGAGATGTGGTGCAGGACATCCACACTCGGGCGGCTCGAGAAGATGCTGTCGTGGGTCTTGAGGACCAGCTCGGCCGCCTGTGGTGAAGAGACAACCACCGTAGGCTTGTTGCCGAGGCGGAGGAACATGAGGGGGCCGTACGACTTGGCGAGGCTGCAGAGGCTGCGGTGGGGGAGGTTGCCCAGCTGGTGGAGATTCCCGATAATGGGCAGCGGCATCGGACCGGGAGGAAGTTTGGGGGCTCTCCGGCAGCGGAGACGGTGGAAGATGAAGTGCAGAGTTATTAGAAGAGCGGTCGAGAGAATGGCGAGTGGGGAAGTCTCCATTTGCAGGTGGAAGGTGGGTGGTGTCTCGTTTTGGTTCTGAGGCTTTCTGTATAGCTGCGAGGGGCAACTGCGACGGTGTTTATAAAGACCGACGGGAGTTGGAGCTCATGTGGCCGAGTGCAACCTAATGTTTGACTCAAGGAAGGTTGGCTAGGAAAACGTACCATGAACATTTGTTCTAAAATTAAAAACAAAATCAATTAAGCAAATGCGAATTCGGCAGATACTTATGAGTAATTCTTTAAATTAAAGTTAGGAACATTTGATTTTCCGTGGCTGCTGTATTGAGAAAGGAGCACTTGTCTATTCTCATGTCCTCACGGGCTTGAGCCAAAAATACAAATTAGATGGACATCGAGCAAAGAGGGGATCGACTGTTCAAGTCCTAATGTAGTTGGAGAGGTGCCAAAATCAATAGAAGCGTTCGGCATTCGTGTATAGTGAATGTTATCATCTTGATAATTCATTATGTGAATCGCATTGCGAGACCATCATGATTAATTGTGTAGATGAATTTAATCCACGTATTCTGTTTAGCATGCAATTGTTTTCTTTTTTTTTTTTTCGTGCACAATTGAAGATGCTTGTGGTTGTGATTCCTTTTATAATTTTCACGGAGTGGAAGCACATGAAATCGCAGCCCTGATCATTAAATGAGTACGACATTGATAGGAAGTGGAGGAAAAATCGCAGATGCTGCACATGCAACAAGGATAGAAACTTCCATCTCTAGGCAACCGAACCAAATAGAAATTGTGGTCGAGAAGCATCGTTATTTTCGAGCTGTTGAAGAAATAAAAATACAGGAATCAAGTGTGTAATTTTCTCTGGTTTTAAATACATGCCATAGAGAGGCCAAGGGTTGATCTATACCATGATGATAGCGAAGGCAGAGGGTTGACTTAGACCATGATAATTTTCAGGAAATAAATACTACGCGTGTACGAGCAACCTACCGACACAACCAACTTTTTTGGTACATGAAAGATGACAGGACGACTTGTTAATTTAATCTGCAGATGATCAAGACCGTGATTATTACTTGCTATATTTTTCTCCGAATTTACTAACTTCTTATTTAAACTCAATTATAAGTAAATTTTCTGATTAAAAAAAAAAAGAATCTCGCACCCAATCCTTTCCCCGGTAATCAAACCTTCGTTTATCACGAAGAAGTTGCTTCCCATATAATCCACCTCTAGTGGCCGCGTCTAGAACCAAGCGCTCCATCGGCATACATCGGCCATCCCGTTCCTCCACAGGTCTACATAAGAACTCCCGTTCACAATGTTTTTGGTGCCGAGGTGGGAATGTGGATCACCAGTCTTTGCGGTTGCTTCAATGATCTATCGAACTGTATGACCTTTTTCCAAGAGAAAAATATCATACGGCTCGATCTTGCTTTTGTCAATAGTACTGTGATGAGTTACATCACGTCGATGATGTTCTTTATTGGAGATGTATATAATAGATTTTCCATATTAAATATACATTTAGAATATTATGAATATCTTTAACGATATTATGAGTATCTTGATAATATTCTAGATATATATAATATTTTTGAATATCTTTGTGATTGATTATAATTTATTACTTTAGATAGTCAACTTGTAGAGGGCTCGCATATTTCTTACTTTTATATAATATATAAAGATTGAATATACAAAAATTCTTCTTTTTTGCTTTACATTTAGCTTGGTATCATGGTCACTGTGTTTAAAAAAAGATTTTACAATTTGGCCGCCGTTTACTTCACGTAATTACTATGATGCCAGCCGAATAGGCTGTGTCTTCTTATGTTTTCTGCTGCTTTTGTCTTGATATACTCCAACGATTCTTGCCATCTCAAAATAAGATACCTTTGAATTTATCTCACCATCTAATAAAATATTATATACTTTCAGATCCCTATGGACGACCAGCATGAAAGAGTCCTCATGCTTATACAGAAGTCCCTAAGCTATTCCACGGATGATGTTCACGCGCATCTCCCAATCTAAAGATTGCCCCCACTTAGGGGTGTCAAACGGGTGGGTCGGGTCGGGTTTGGGTCAGGTCAAATATGGGTCGACCCATATTTGACCCATTTAATCCGTTTTGACCCATATTGATGTAGTGTAAATATGATGACCCATACCCGACCCGACCCATACCCGACCCGACCGGTATTTTTAAAATGCACTAATATTCTTGAAAACTCATGCCTCCTTAAAATGTATCTTTAAAATAATTTATACAATGTGATTTATTTGGTAATTTTTTAAATTTTAATTATTTATATAATTCTTAAAATTTTATTTTATATCTTTTTTCTTTTTTCTCTAGTAGTCTACGACGATACTTCGACTTGCCAGATTATGACAAGCTCAAGGAGAGGTTTAACCCGACCTAGGGCGAGCTTGAGCTCATCAACCTCAATGAGGTTTGAGCTAGCCAATTTGGTGACTCGATTCGGCTGGACTCGATCATGATCAAGCAATAGAAATGGTGAGCTTTAAAGAATCCCTTGCGGTCAATGTTCCTCCGCATTCGAGGCCCAATGGCTTAGCTCACGGAAGACTAAGGAATCGGCCGAGAGCAGTGGTGTCACCACCACCGTGGCCTTCGGCGCCGGTGATGAGGACTAAAAGAAATGGCTCGCAAGGAGAAGCGACGCTCGGAAGAAATCCTACAAGGAAGGAGAAGAAGTTGGGCGTCCAAGAACAGAGAGAGGGAAATTAAACGAGTCAAAAGTCAACAAAGCAGGGGGCAAGCAGCGGCAAAATGGAAAAAAGAAAGGTGGAGAGAGGAGAGGAGAGAGAGGGAGGGGTGCTGTGCTGTTTCAGTTGGAGGGTGAGAGTGACGCCAGGTGGTTACAAATATGGGTTAAAATATGGGTCACTCCATTGACCCATATTTTAACTCTTTTTTTTTTTTTGCTTTAACTCTTCTTAACCCATTTTAACCCATTTCTAAAGAAAACGAGTTACCCATTTAATTTTTGATCTCTTGAAAATGGGTTACTAAATGGGTTTATGACCCATTTTGACGCCCCTACCCCCACTCTTGAATCAACAAGAGAGTTTTTCATTTTCAAACATCAAGAGTTTTTCATCTTCAATGCCGCATCTGCAGGGATGATGATTTACATGACCCTGGTCGATTTTCTTGCTGCTGATTTCATGAGCCCCAAGTTGCAGAACAGTGAGAGGCTCCTATTGGGGACCAATGTAGCTCTTCTTCTCGGTGCTGGTTCCATGTCTCTCTTGGCCAAATGGACTGGAAGCAAAGCTTGTAATTATGGATCCTGTCTGATATACACAATAAAAGTTCCTAAATATAAAATGTAATAAAAGAGAGATAATTTTTCAATAAAAAAAGGGAAGAAGATGAAAAACTCTTCATATATGAATACATGCCCAACAAAAACCTGGGTGTCTTTCGTTTTGATTCAACTGCGGAGCAATCTCTAGATTGGAAGATTTAGGAATGGATGATTTGATAATGAAGTGAATCAACAAAGAAACGACCCTCTAGCTATTGCTCACTCTAGATACGAGATTGTTTATGCGCATGCCTCTTTATTGTCGACCTATCTAAATGGCGAAGATACTCTATAGAGTGGTTTAACTATACATTGAGCCTGGATTTACGACAATGCATATTTGACTCTTTGGTATTTTCTCTCGGGAGGCTATCTCACCTTTTGACAAAATTTTTTTTTTTATAAATTCACTTTATGAGTGATGTGATTGGCAAAATCAATTATGACTTAGGAATCATATAAGAAGACAGTGAAGTTGCTTCGAAATCATTTATCTCTATTTCACCAATGATATTTTTGACACTTATCAACGTCGTTTGAAATCTACTAATAGGGAAAATGAATTCTACGTCAAAATATACATTTAAATTGAAAAGCTCAGTCCACCCTAAAAGAATCTTAAATTTACACAAGCCTTCCTCATGAGATTACTTTCACGCTGTCGATGCTCTTCCTAGGCACTAGGCAGCTACAAGAAAATTGTGGAAGATGGCAGCTGAGGAGTCGAAATCCTACGAAAATGCCTTCAGGGAGAAAGTATTATATAATTTGTGGATGTGAGACTTGGGAATCCGTTGACTTTTCAGGACTGTGCAGGCCTAGTTCAGGGAGGCCCAATAACAAGTCTACTGACGACAAGTGTTGACTTTTTATTAATAACTTGCACATATAGAATCATGACCTTAAAGATTGGTCGCGTCTTTGACATTGATCCTTGTATAGAAGGAACACCACCTTTGGTATTACAGAGGGTTGATGATTGTTCAAGGAGAAAAACATTACAAAAATCGAATATTTGAACGTAAATGAGTTGTTTGAGAAAATGAGGATGATAAGTTATATCATAATCGTTTATTATACGAATTGCCGATAAAGAAGTACAGATGATTCGCTTAATAGAATGTATTAACTTTTCAAGTGCTACATCTATATCATATGAATCGCAAGTACAAACCTTTTTTTTTCCGTGAAGTGTCATAATCCGTTGTCACAAGCAAGACATTTTACTGCATGCTCAACATAGTGGGATGGACTACTTTTTGCCTATGAGATCACTTAATTTAATGTTTTGCATGATATTGAATGTTCAATGCACCAAGACTTATGACACCACGTGTTTATGTTAGGTTTATATCTTAGTTTTAAAGGAAGAAACCACCCATGAACTCACCCAATGTGCATTTACCAAAAAAAAAAAAAAAAAACTCACCCAATGTGCAATGGCGTCCTCTGATTTTTAATTTCTTCCGTCCGGTCCTTGAACTTTTTATATATGTTCAATTCATCATTTTGGATTATATAAAATTATTCAATAGTATCTTTGAACTTAAACTAATGGGAGGAACATATTAGATTATTCAATAGTATCTTTGGAAACTCAATCGAATATTTAATAAAAGTTTAAGGAACATATTAAATATATTAAAAGTGCACAAACAACATTATATTATGAGGTGAAATTTAAGGATCGTATTAAAAAATTCAAAATTTAGAAATAGTATCACACATTGAATTAAAATGCAGCGATCAAGTGTGTAATTTTCTCTGATTTTAAATACATGCGATAGAGTGGCTGAGGGTTGACCTCGACCATGATAATGGCAAGGCACTGGGTTGACTTAGACCGTGACAAAATTCAGGAAATAAAGGCAATCCGTGGGTTAACTTAGTGTAATACAAACAATGCGAGCAAACTACTGGCATGACCTCTTGGTACATGAAAGATGACAGAACGACTTGTTCATTCAATCTACAGAAGACCAAAACCATGATTATTACTCACTATATTTTCACCGAATTTACTGACTTCTTATTTAAACTCAATTACAAGTAATTTTTCCATATTGACATGGTCAACAATGATAATCAAAAAAGAAAAGAATCTCGCACCCAATCTTTTCCCTGGTAATCGAACCTTCATTTATCATGAAAAAGTTGCTTCCCACATATTCTATTCACAGTCAACATTAGTTTTTTAGCATTGTCAAGTATTTATATGTATTACGGCATCCATTGGAGTTGCCATGCAAGCTCCTTCTCGGTGTTGCTTTATAGTATTTGCCTTCTCTCATCCTTTCGCCGAGGCGAATTCTAGCTCCGAAATGTGTCCGCGAAACCCCATAGGACACTCCAAGGCACCTCCACCTCTAGTGGTTGCACCACCTCCCGTGACATTCTCTCCAGAACCGAGCGCTCCCTCGGCATACCTCGACATACATCATAGGTCTACGTTCCCAGTGCTGAGGTGGGAGTGTGAACCACCGGTCTTTGCGATTGCTTCGATGTATATATCTATAAAAGATCGAATACACAACAAATTCTTCTTTTTTGCTTTATATTTAACTTGGCATCATAGTCACTTTCTTGAAAAGCTTTTTCACAAAAAAGATTTTACAATTACAACTTAGTTGTCACGACGTCAGCCGGATAAGCCACTGTCTTCTTGTTTCTTCAGCGAGTGCCTTCTACATGTTCTTGTTTTGATTTACTCCAAAGATCCTTTCCATCCCAAAATAAGATATTTTTGGATTCATCTACATTGTCTAACAAAATATCACTAGTTTTCAAATTTTTGTGAATGACTGGCACACGAGAATCCTCATGCTGATATAGAAGTTCTAAGCTATTCCACAGATGATATTCAAGCACATCTTCTAATCTGGAGATTGCCCCACGGTTGAATCAACAAGAGAGTTTTTCATATTCATCCATCAAGAGTTTTTCATCTTCAATGCTGCATCTGCAGCGG
This sequence comes from Melaleuca quinquenervia, assembly GCA_030064385.1. NCBI lineage: Eukaryota > Viridiplantae > Streptophyta > Magnoliopsida > Myrtales > Myrtaceae > Melaleuca > Melaleuca quinquenervia. The sequence continues at coordinate 2,463,594 of CM057728.1, read as the reverse complement.
TAATGATTTACGTGGCCCTGGTCGATCTTCTTGCTGCTGATTTCATGAGCCCCGAGTTGCAGAACAATGGGAGGCTCCTATTGGGGACCATTGTAACACTTCTTTGCGGTGCTGGTTGCATGTCTCTCTTGGCCATGGATCCTATCTGATATACACAATAGAAGTCCCTAAATATAAAATGTAATAAAAGAGCAATAGCTTTTGCATACAAAAAATAGAAGGATGAAGATGAAATACTTTTGATATATGAATACATGTCAAACAAAAGCCTGGGTGTCTTCCTTTTTGATTTGACTGTGGGCCAATCTCTAGATTGGAAGATACGCATGAACATCATCAGTGGAATAGCTCGGGGACTTCTATACCAACATGAGGATTCTCGCCTGCCAATCCTCCACAAGAATTTAAAAGCTAGTAATATTTTGCTAGACAGTGAGATGAATCCAAAGATATCTGATTTCGAGATGGCAAAGATCGTAGGTGAAGAAATAAGAAGATGCGGCCTATTCGGCTATTGTTGTGACACCAATCAATAAAGCAAAACGCGAGCCTATTTATAGATTTTACCGGTTGACTGTTTATAGTAATAAATCGAAATCAATTATAAAGATATTCAAGAATATTATATATCTAGAATATCGTTAAGATACTTTGAGTATCATAAATATCCAGAATATCATTAAAGATATCCAGAATATTCTATATATATATCTATAGTACTCAATATATATATATATATATATATATATATATATATATATATATCTATAGTACTCAATATCTCTAATATATCGATGAGCTTCCTTGTTTGTTTCCAACCGAAGGCTCAATAACGTCTTTCTGTCCGTGCATCATGTTCGGTCAGAACGCCAAGATCATAGATAGAGGAATCGCCCGTAAGCAGAAAACCTCAACAAAACTTCATCTTGGCGAAAAAATTATGATTGAGGTTGGAATTTCTCATATGCTAACAACTTGACTTCGGCTAATGAACTGGCAGCTTGTTCTTTCTGGTATACATGCAGTTACCAGACCAAACTCCGCGACCTCTACTCAATCCCCAGCGATTAGGGGCGCGCATGATTCGCACCTATTTCTGGTCCATAATGAGTTTTAGACAAAAAAAACTCATTATGGACTAAAAATCTGTTTGATAGGCAATTTATTTTTTCTATTTCTGAAATAGATTTCTTGGTTATAACTAATTTTGGGCCAAGAATGAGAAATAAAAAAAAAGCTATTTCTGATTTTGGGCTACAAAATTAGAATATATATATATATATATATATATATATATATATATATATATATATATATCTCCCGCTCTCTCCCTCTCTCTCTCTCCCTCTCCCCCCCCCCCCTCTGTCTTTGTCTCTGTCTTTCTCTCTCTGTGGAAAAAGAAAGATTTAAATATGCATTTAAATCGAAAATTTCAGTCCACCCTAAAAGAATCTTAAATTCACAAAAGTCGTCCTCATGAGATTACTTTCACGCTGTTGACGCTCATCCTAGGCACTAGGCAGCTATAAGAAAATAATGGAAGATGGCAGCTGAAGAGTCGAAATCCTACGAAAATGCCTTCACTCTATAGTCTACAAAAATTAGTCGACAAAAAATGAAAATGAAAATATTATAGAATTTGTGGACGCGAGACTTGGGAATGCGTAGACTTTTCAGGACTGAGCAGGAGGGAGGCACAATAACAAGTCTACTGACGATAAGTGTTGACTTTTATTAATAACTTGCGAAATTAGCTTCTAATTTCGAACTGCAAATATACTGATCAAAAGGGATTGCAAAAATTATGAACTTAAAGATTGGTCGCGTCTTTGACATTGATCCTCGTATAAATAACTAGTAACTAGAAGGAACACCATCTTTGGTACTACAGAGGATTGATGATTATTCAAGGAAAAAACATTACAAGAATCGAATATTTGAACGTAAATGAGTTGTTTGAGAAAATACGGATGATTAGTTATATCATAATCGTTCATCTTACAAATTGCTGGTAAAGAAGTACAAATAATCTGCTTAATAGAACGTATTAACTTTTGAAGTGCTACATTTATATCATATGAATCGCAAGTATAAATCTTTTTTTTTCCGGTGAAGTGTCATAATCCGTTGTAACAAGCAAGATATTTTACTGCATTCTCAACATAGTGGGATGGACTAATTTTTGCCTAAGAGATCACTCAATTTAATGTTTCGTGTGATCATGGCAAGGCAGAGGGTTGACTTAGACCATGATAATATTCAAGAAATAAAGGCAATCCGAGAGTTATACTTAGGGTGCACGTTTCTGTTTCAGGGAACATTTTTGAACAAAAACATGTTTTTTTGTGTTTCTACTTCATAGAATAATTTTTGAGTAAAATAGAGCGTTTGGTAAAAGTGTTTTTAGAATAGAAAATAAATAGAATTACGTTTGATACGATTAATAAAATTTTTGTTTTTTTCTCATTTTTTCTTTTTGGTCATGGGTGATCGGCGGCGACGGTCGGCGGCGGGCGGCCATAGATGCAAGAAAGAAAAAGAACGGAAAAATAAAACGTGTTTTTTAGCAAAGTGTTCAAGAACAAGAAGCAAGTTTTTTTTTTATTTCTTGATGTTGGTCCAAATGTGTTTCCATGAACAAAAAAAATATTTTTTGTTTCCGAGAACAAAAGTCTAAACAAACATGTTTCTGTTCTTTTGTTGATCCTTGGAACAAAAGAACAGAAACACAACTATTTTTGAACATTACCAAACAGGCCCTTAGTGTAATACAGACAATACGAGCAAACACTAGCACAACCTCTTTTTGATACATGAAAAATGACATAACGACTTGTTAATTCAATTTGCATATGATCAAGACCGTGATTATTACTCACTATATTTTTCCTCGAATTTACAGACTTGATATTTAAACTTAATTACAAGTAATTTTTCCACATTTACATGGTCAACAATGATAAAAAAGAAAAAGAATCTCGCACCTGATCCTTTCCTTGATAATCAAACCTTCGTTGAAGAAGTTGCTTCCCATATATTCTATTCATGGTTAACATTATCTTTTTTAGCATTGTCAAGAATTTATATATATATATATATATATATTCCGATGATAATGTAGTCATCAACATTTTGACGATGATAAAATGACCATGTTAGTCTATTATCAAAAGGCTTTGACTATATTAGTTAAATTAAAAAGTTTATAAATTGAATTAGCCACCCTATAATAAAGTGTTCATATATAGCGAGGAGGTTCCGGGACAAATTATACGGAGTTTTTTTTTTATGAAATTATTTGGTCGTCGTGATAAATGGAAAACAAGCAAAACGCGCACGCAAGCACGCTCAAAGATTGGTTGCTTGAATTACTTATTTGAATGAATGAATGAAACATAATTTTAGTCCACACAAATATTTAAACATAGCTTGCTGTCGATGATGAAGCACTTTTAATTGACTAATTTCTTCAGGTAATATAAGTGATTGTTTATATGAAAGTATATTTTTTTAAATTATTCAGGGAAAAATTTATTCATTTCATTGAAAATAAATGATTTTAAAATAGTTTCTTAAAAATAATGGCTCATGTCACTTGAAATAATTAATCAATATTAAAATTTTCCCTTATTGAGAGTGATTTACGTTTAAATATTTCCATGAATGATGAAAATATGTTTCTTTTATTTATTTGTATAATCAATATAAATAATTTTTTTAGAAAATACCTTTCAAATATCTTATCTTTCATAAAATAAACCCACCTAAGTTTAGGAATGATTTTAGGATTCATGACATCCCGCAGTCAATAGAGTCTCTTTATCTTTATTAGTCCATGGTTTCGATTGGTCAACTTTATGATCATTGGACAGCTTATTTCCAGCATTTTTACATCCATAAAAAAAGTACCAAATAAAAATTACATTAAGTTGCATACATAGTAGAGGGAAAGCACTCAATGGAAATCCCTGCTTTTATTTAGAACGTGCCGATGCCATGGTGCACCTAGTTAAAATTACAACTATGGTTACTTCTTGATTTGTTGCAGTTGCTAAGTTGACTTTGAAGAGAGACAAATGCAGCGAAGAGACACGACGATGGTAACAAAAGAAATCTGAAACATCAACGCTGGTAACAAAAAAGGAATCTCGCCAAATTTCAAACAAGCAGGCGATGACTTGGCCTCAGGATCAAGTGCTTTGATCTTGGCATTGACAACCCGAAGTCCTCGCTCATGTCCAGCTCGCTCGGCGACGTCCCCTCCGGTAACTCCCAGTTGAAACAGTGCACTAATTGGGCCAAAACAAGACGAACATTGACGAGCCCCAGGTTCATCCCCGGGCAGCCTCTCCGACCCGACCCGAATGGAATGAGTTGGAAGTCTCTCCCTTTGACATCCACGCCGCCGTTCGCGAACCTCTCCGGGAGAAACTCCTCTACCTTCTCGCCCCAAACGTTGGTGTTTCTCCCAAGGGCCCACACGTTCACGATGACTCGAGTCCTCTTTGGGATGCGATGCCCGCCGACCTCGACATCATCTGTGGACTCGTGCGGGAGCAGGAGCGGGCCCGGCGGGTATAGCCTGAAGCTCTCTTTCACCACCATGTCCAAATAATCCAGCTTTGGCAGATCCGACTCCTCGACCGGCCGGCCCAACCCGACGACGGATTCCAGCTCTTGTTGGAGGTGCTTCATTACGCGTGGGTTGCGGATCAGCTCCGACAAGGCCCACTCGATCGCGGTGGACGAGGACTCGTACGAGGCGGCGATCATGTCGAGGGCTAGGGCCTTGATGTTGGTCCGACCCATTATGTGAACCGGCTCGTCTTGCGAGCTATTTATGGGATGGCCCACGGTGGACAACAACGTGTCTATGAAGTCGCCCTTGTATTTTCCGGTCGTGTCTTCCTCGTGTTCTCTGAGGATGTCTTCCAGCACTTTGTCCAAAGCTCGATGAACAGCCTTTGCACGCCGTGTCATTCCCTGCTAAGGTAAAAAGAATAATTGTCAAACGAACTTAACTTTTCGCTTTCCAAAATATTATTTACACAACAAAAGAGAAAAGCTGTACTAGAAGCAGCAAATCTTTGTATCTGTAAAAGCTCTAGCTTAAGCTAGATCCATGCTCCTTGGTTCAGCCTCTATAGATCTCTTCGTCCTCTTGCTCATACAAAGTAGAAACTCTCCAAACTCTCCCAAACTCACGAGCACTACCGACGTACATGACAAAAGCAATGACTCCAGCGTTGCATCACATAATTCCAAATAACTGTACTATTCTATCCTGCTGGGGGAAAATTCACTGTACTATGTAAATACCGCACAAGTCTTTGGAAACGCGAAACAAACGAATAACTAATACCTGAAGATCCAGAGCTCCAACAAGAGGCACATAGTCCCCCAAATTAAAAGCCCCGGCCAAGTTCAGAGCCTCGTGAATTACAGGCTTCAAGTTGAACTTATCCCTTGTGCTATGGCCCAGTATCATCCTACAGGCCAAGTCCCCAATCAGCTGCCCCACCTCCGCGCTCACATCCACCGCCTCACCTGCCGCCGCTGCCGCCCTCACCCTCTCCACCAGCCTCCCCAGCTCCTCCCTCCTCAGTGGTGCGAACGACTCAGCCTTCGCCGGGCTCAGCAGCTGCTGCAAGCACAGCCTCCTCAGGCCCCGCCAGTACGGGCCGCTCTCCGCGAACGCCATCCCCTTGTTTCCGTACGAGATGTGGTGCAGGACATCCACACTCGGGCGGCTCGAGAAGATGCTGTCGTGGGTCTTGAGGACCAGCTCGGCCGCCTGTGGTGAAGAGACAACCACAGTCGGCTTGTTGCCAAGGCGGAGGAACATGAGGGGACCGTACGACTTGGCGAGGCTGTGGAGGCTGCGGTGGGGGAGGTTGCCCAGCTGGTGGAGGTTCCCGATAACGGGCAGCGGGATCGGACCGGGCGGAAGTTTGGGGGTTCTCCGGCCACGGAGATGGCGGAAGAAGAAGTAGAGAGTTATTAAAAGAGTGGTCGAGAGAATGGCGAGTGGGAAAGTCTCCATTTTCAGGTGGATGGCGGTGTCTCGTTTTGGTTATGAGGCTCTGTATAGCTGCGAGGGGCAACTGCGACGGATCAGGATCAGCTACTGATCCCCACCATTTATTCCCGTATTGTGCGGCATTTAATGGTGTGGATACTTTAGGTGCGACGGTGTCCTTAAAGACCAACATGACTCGTGATAGAGAAAATAAGGTTGGACAAAGTTCGGGAGGAACAAAGCAAAGGAATTGTTTAATCAAGAGACTCAATGAAGCAAACCTGTGTCCGTAAATTACAAAGCAGGGATGAACAGAACGAAATTTGACGATTGATCCGAAATCTCTTAAACGTTGATTCGAGCTAATACATGTCGTATCTTTAAGATAATTTTTCCGCCTCAACACGTATCAAGGCTGTCAGACAAATGTCTCCTAGGATAGAATGAATCCTTTTAACTTTTGCCGTACTTCAAGAAAAAACCTATCGAACTCAACAATATGTTTTGAATAGTACACCCCTAAACCTGAATATGAATGAATGATACCTTTTCATGAAATGATACCGAACATGTATGAATGGTGTGTGTTGATTGAAAGGTCACCAAAACCCAAAAAATATGATAAACGAAGAGTCACAATGGCTTGGAAAAATATATTATGATACCGACTTAGTTGGGCGCGCATGTATGAACGGCGTGTGTTGATTGAAAGGTCACCAAGACCCAAAAAATTAGGTGGAGATCGAGCAAAGTGGGGATCGACTGTTCAAGCCCAAATGTAGTCGGAGAGGTGCCCAAATCAACTGAAATAACCGGCATTTGTGTATAGTGAACATCATCATCTCGATCATTCATTATGTGAGTTGTATTGCAAGATCAGCATGATTAATTGTACAGATGAATTTAACCTGTGTTCAGTTGAGCATGTAATTTTTTTTTTCATGCACAATTGAAGATGCTCGTGGTTGTGATTACTTTTATCATTTCAACGGAGTGGAAGCACGTGAAATCGCAACCCTAATAATTGAGATTGAAATTTTTTAAAAAATAGAAATAAATTATTAAATAAATCGTATTGCATAAAATTATTTTAACAATACACGAGCTAAATAAGGAGGTATCTTAATAATACAGATTGGGTTGGGTATTGGATGCTAAAATTGTATTGTATACAAGTGGGTCAAAATGAGTTAATTGAATCAATATAGGTCGGATCTTTCTTTACCCGATCCAAACATGACTCGATTCATCTATTTGACACTCCTAATTGATAGGAAGTGAAAGAGCGATCATAGATGCTGCGCATGCAACAAAGATAGAAACTCCCGTCTCTAGGCAACTAAACCAAATAAAAATTGGGGTCGGGAAGCATCATGAATCTCGAGCATTTGAAGAAATAAAAATACATTAATTAAGTGTTTAATTTTCTCAAATTATAAATACATACCATAGAGAGGCCGAGGATTGACCTAGACCATGATGATAAAAGGCAGAGGGTTGAAGTATACCATGATAATTTTCAGGAAATAAATACAATGCGTGGGTTAAACTTAATGTAATACAAACAATACGGGCAAACTACCGGCACAACCTCTTCTTGATACATGAAAGATGACAGAACAACTTGTTAATTTAATCTGCAGATGACTAAGACCGTGATCCTTTGCCCGATCCTTTGCCCGGTAATCAAACCTTCGTTTATCACAAAGAAGTTGCTTCCCTTATATTCTATTCAACTGCTCCTTCTCAGTGTTGTTTTATAGTGTTTGCCTTCTCTCATCCTTTCGTCGGTGCGAATTCTAGCTCCAAAATGTGTTGGCGAAATCCCCGAGGAGAATCCAAAGCGCCTCCACCACTAGGGGCCGCGCCACCTCCCTTGACATTCTCTCCGGAATCGGGCGCTCCCTCGGCATACATCGGCCATCTCGTTCCTCCATAGGTCTACATAGGAACACCCGTTCACAACGTTCCTAGTGCTGAAGTGGGAGTGTGGCCACCAGTCTTTGCGGTTGCTTCGATGATTAATCGAATTGTATGACCTTTTTCCAAGAGACAAATTCTGTAGGGCTTGATCTTGCTTTTGTCAACAGTATGAGTTACATCGCGTCGATGATGTTATTTATTGAAGATGTATGTAATAGATTTTCCATGTTAAAAATTACAGGTAATTTTTCCACAATGACATGGTCAACAATTATAATAAAAAAAAAGTATCTCGCACCCCATCCTTTCCCCTATAATCAAACCTTTGTTCATCACGAAGAAGTTACTCCCCAATTATTCTATTCACAGTCAACATTACTTTTTTTTAGCATTGTCAAGTATTTATATATATTACGACATCCAGCGGAGTCGCCATGCCGGCTACTTGTCGGTGTTGCTTTATAATGTTTGCTTCTCTCATCCTTTTGCCGGCGCGAATTCTAGCTCCGAAATGTGTTAGCGAAATTCCGGAGAAGACTCCAAAGCGTCTCCACCTCCAGTGGCCGCGCCACCTCCCGTGACATTCTCTCCAAAACCGAGCGCTCCCTCGGCATACATCGGTCATCCCGTTCCTCCACAAGTTTACGTAGGAACACCCGTTCACAATGTTCTTGGTGCTGAGGTGGGAGTGTGGACCACTAGTCTTTGCGATTGCTCCTATGATCTATCGAATTGTATGACCTTTTTTCAAGAGATAAATTCCGTAAGGCATGATCTTGCTTTTGTCAAGGGTGTGATGAGTTACATCGCGTCGATGACGTTCTTTATTGGAGATGTATGTAATAGATTTTCCATGTTAAATATATATTCTATATATATATAATATTTTGAATATCTTTGTGATTAAATAATCAACTTGTAGAGCCTATAAATAGGCTTACGTATTCCTTACTTTTATACAATATATAAAGAGTGAGGGTGCGTTTGGTTCAACTTTGCAGATGGGTTTTGGGGGAAATGCAAAGACTGTTTAGTTGAGAAATTTTGATACAACTTTTTACAAAATAATTTGAAATTAAAAAATAAAAAAAGAAAATAAATTACTTTTACTATTTGTCTTCTTCATGCTGTTCATCTTCTTCATGAATAGGGTGAAGAAGATGAACAGTTCATCTTTTTGCCTTTCTTCGTTTGGTTGCCTTTCTTCATTTAGTTGCTCGTCTGCCTTCCTTAGAGCAACAAATGAGATCCAAGCGAGGTTGCAACCCAGGTGGCCCTATGATGCGACCCAGAGGAGGCTGCAAACTAGGCGACTTAGGCAAGGCCGGGAACCAGGCGACCCAAGCGAGGCCGCGGAGGACGCGCAACCCCAGGCGAGGCAACGCAGAGGTCATGCAACCTCAAAGCAACCCAGTTCTAGTCCTTCGATAGCCAACACAACCCAGGCGAGGCCGTGGAGGTTGCGCAACCTTAGGTGAGGCAACGCCGAGGTTGAGCAACTTAGATCTGGCCCTTTGTTAGTTGATGTGACCCAAGCGAGGCCATGGAGGTTGTGCGACTCCATGGGCAAGATGAAGGTTGAAGAAGATTAAGAGCTGCATACTGGCCAGGATGAAGGTTGAAGAAGATGAACAATAATTTTTGGGGGCAAAAGTAGAACAAAAAATTACTAGTGAGGGCAATATTAGGACAGAAAAAAATTCATTAAGCCTCCACAATAGCATTATGAAAATGCTAAAAGCTGAAAGTTAGTCCAAGTTACTTTTTAAAATTAGCTTTCTCAATGCTACCTTTCACTTCAAAGCTAAAAAAAATAAATCTTATCAAACACCCTAACATTTCTCCAAGGGGCTTTGGGACCCCAAAAGGTTTTCCCAAAGTCCAAGCAAACGCACCCTGAATATGCAAAAATTTTTCTTTTTTGTTTTATATTTAACTTGGTATCATAATCACTTTCTTGAAAAAAACAAAAATTTTACAATTTGGCCGTCTTTCGCTCCACCCAATTGGAGCAACATTAGCCAAATAGGCCATGTCTTCTTGTTTCTTCACCAAGTGTCTTTTGCTGCTCTTGTTTTGATTTATTCCAACGATCCTTCTCATCTTGAAATAAGATATCTTTGGATTTATCTCACCGTCTAGCAAAATATTTCTAGCTTTCGGATGCTTGTGGATTACTGGCAGGAGAGAATCCTCATGCTGATATAGAAGTCCAAGTTACTTTTTAAAATTAGCTTTCTCAATGCTACCTTTCACTTCAAAGCTAAAAAAAAAAATAAATCTTATCAAACACCCTAACATTTCTCCAAGGGGCTTTGGGACCCCAAAAGGTTTTCCCAAAGTCCAAGCAAACGCACCCTGAATATGCAAAAATTTTTCTTTTTTGTTTTATATTTAACTTGGTATCATAATCACTTTCTTGAAAAAAACAAAAATTTTACAATTTGGCCGTCTTTCGCTCCACCCAATTGGAGCAACATTAGCCAAATAGGCCATGTCTTCTTGTTTCTTCACCAAGTGTCTTTTGCTGCTCTTGTTTTGATTTATTCCAACGATCCTTCTCATCTTGAAATAAGATATCTTTGGATTTATCTCACCGTCTAGCAAAATATTTCTAGCTTTCGGATGCTTGTGGATTACCGGCAGGAGAGAATCCTCATGCTGATATAGAAGTCCTCATGCTGATATAGAAGTCCAAGTTACTTTTTAAAATTAGCTTTCTCAATGCTACCTTTCACTTCAAAGCTAAAAAAAAATAAATTTTATCAAACACTCTAACATTTCTCCAAGGGGCTTTGGGACCCCAAAAGGTTTTCCCAAAGTCCAAGCAAACGCACCCTGAATATGCAAAAATTCTTCTTTTTTGTTTTATATTTAACTTGGTATCATAATCACTTTCTTGAAAAAAACAAAAATTTTACAATTTGGCCGGCTTTCGCTCCACCCAATTGGAGCAACATTAGCCAAATAGGCCATGTCTTCTTGTTTCTTCACCAAGTGTCTTTTGCTGCTCTTGTTTTGATTTATTCCAACGATCCTTCTCATCTTGAAATAAGATATCTTTGGATTTATCTCACCGTCTAGCAAAATATTTCTAGCTTTCGGATGCTTGTGGACTACCGGCAGGAGAGAATCCTCATGCTGATATAGAAGTCCCTAAGCTATTCCCCAGATGATGTTCATGCGCATCTTCTAATCTGGAGATTGCCCCACAGTTGAATCAACAAGAGAGTTTTTCATCGTCAATACCGCATCTGCAGGGATAATGATTTACATGGCCTTCGTCGATCTTCTTCATATGCGCATCTGCAGGGATACTGATTTAAATGGCCCTGGTACGATCTTCTTGCTGCTGATTTCATGAGCCCCAAGTTGCAGAACAATGGGAGACTCCTATTGGGGACCTATGTAGCTCTTCTCCTCGGTGCTGGTTGCAAGTCTCTTGGCCAAATGGTCTTGAAGCGAATTTGCTTGTAATTATGGATCTTGTCCGATATACACAATAGAAGTCCCTAAATATATAAAAGAGCGATAATTTTTGCACACAAAAAGAAGAAGAAGATGAAATACTTTTAATATATGAATACATGCCCAACAAAAGCCTGGGTGTCGTCCTTTTTTATTCAAGGAAGGCACTTGATTTCGTTGGTGTTATGACAATTGCGTGGAGCGAATGCCAGCCAATAAAGCAAAATGTGAACCTATTTATAGGTTTGACTGTTTATAGTAATAATTATAATCAATAATAAATATATTCAAAAATATTATATATATTTAGAATATCATTAAGATTCTCATAATGTCATTAAACATATCCAGAATATTCTAAATTTATATATGACGCCCTATATTTCTGACATATCGATAATCTTCTTTGTTTGATTCCAACCGAAGGCTCGATCACCTCTTTCTGTCCATGCATGCCATTCGCTCAGAACACCGAGATCATAGACAGAGGAAGCACCTGTAAGCGGAAAACCTCAACAAAACTTCATCTTGGCTAGGGGTGTGCATGGTCCGGGTTGGGCCGGTCCCGTGCTCAACCCGAGGACCGACCCGCACAGTGTCGGTCCTCAATTTTTGGGACCGTGGACTGACCCGTCAAGCTTGGGACCGAGGACCGGACCGACCCTACCAGGGTCAACCCGGGACCGCTAAAATTTTCGCACAAGTATAACAAAATATCCGATATCAATTAAATGCAAAAAGTTGTAGACCTTAATAGCTACAAATATTGATCAATTCATACACCGTACACATTTTCAAAATAGAGGTAAAAATTATGAGGCAAAATGCTTGCTCCAAAAAGACTCATCAACATAAATGCATTCTCCCCGCCGAATACAGTAGGCATCTCATTCATGGTTTGAGGGGTATTTGACTTAGTAGTACTCCAAAAGCAAAATCACAAATTATGAAGCAAGCACCGCATACACATAAGAGTCTGGCTTTGCAGTTCTCATGAGGAAAAGAACTTAAAGCAAAAGAGTGTTGTTCAAGAAGCAATTCACTGGAACCAAAGACTCAGAAAATGAAAATGTTCAAGAAGCAATTCAAGAAATTCAAAAAATGAATGCTCAAACCAAACTCAACCGATAAACGCCAAGATAGAAGAAAAAGTAAAAGAGTAACTACATAAAGCAAGCATCATGTAAATCAGTAAAATTACGTGTGCACCACTTGCAAAAAATTTACGATCTACTAGTCTTGAGCTCGTAATTTCTAATCTTGAACCAAAGACTACTGAACTTAAAATTTTTTCAACATACTATACACTGATCTTACTAAGATAATTAGAAGCAGCGAGTGATGTTCACCGCCAAAAGACATTCTAAAGAGGAAAACTAGATCAACTTGGAAACAATGAATTGAACAATGAAGTAAATGAGGTGGAAATGGAATGGGCTTATTAAAAAATATTAATATTAAATATTTATATATAATATATAGTCGGGTTGGTCCGGGTTGGATTAACCCGACCTCTTAAGATCGATGACCAATCCGTGGGTTAGGGATTTTAGGACCGAGGACCGACCCGTTTGACTCAAAAACCCGACTAGTACCGGCCGGGTTGGGCCGGTCCAGGACCTTGGACCGCTGCTCACCCCTAATCTTGGCGAGTATGTGGTCCTGGTTCATCACCCAATATGTTCTTTGTCCTGGTTCTCCATCATTCCTAACTTCCTGTCAGTGCTCAAAAAGAGCAGAAAAAAGAAAAAAGAAAAACATTGAAACTAGACTGAACCTCATCTGACCCTACGAATATGTGGTCCGTTTGGTTCTGCACGTTTCTGTGCTGACAAAGGGCACAACTTCTTATCTCTCCGTTTGAGAATGTAGATAAAATTTACATAAAAGAGGGTGGTGTTTTACGTAAGAAATGCACGTTTAAGTTGGAAAGCTCACTCCGCTTTAAGAGAGCCTTCAATTCACACAAATTATCATCATGAGATTTTTTATTATTAGAAAATGTAGATAAAATTCACATGAAAGAGTTTGGTGAATGCAAGTCTAAAGCTTCAGAGCAAATCTAGTCCCAAAAGGCTTGAAGAGGATAACAAGTCCAGTTGCTTGGCAGACTTGTTTTTTCTTTATTTTTTCCGACCCTTAGCGATTCAATTTGCCACTTTTTATTTCTCTGCTTTGGAAAAGGACCATTTGCTTGGCAGACTCGTATATTTTCATGTTTTCATGGGTTTAGAGCGAAATATACGAAGAGAAGAGGGCATCATTGAAGCACGAATTCAGTTGAAAGGCGGTGAAATCAATGGAGGTGGCACGCGTTCATGGATAGGGGACGATACTATCTCAATCATTAATTATATGAATCGCATGACGAGACCTACACGGATGAATTTGATCTACATATACTATCAACCATGTAATTTTATTTTGCTACGCACAGTCAATGATTTCTGCGATGTGATTACATTTGTCATTTCGTGGAGTGGATCCACGAGAACTCAGAGCTCTGATATATGATTGAATACAAGATTGATGGAAAGTGGAAGAACGAATGAAGATGTTGACATGTCATTGACTACGCATGAATTCCTTTATGTTTCATTGGATTTTCTACATTTGTTGGATAGAATAAGGTTAGATAAAATATGGACCTGTTTACACCAAAACACGATAGGAAAGTTGTCTAAAAAGTGCTAAGTCATTGTACTTTTGATATTTCAGTTTTAAACTTTTTGATTTTATCAATTAAGTATTAAATTTTTTCACATTTTGCTAATTGAGTCGATCTAATCACTTTCGACTAGAATTCACCAATATGGATTTCCGCTAACGTATGTAACACGACCGGCTAGTTGGCATTGATGTGAATAATTTTTAATAATACTTCAGTTTCTTTGAATTATTTATTATTTTATTTTCTCTCCCTCATTTTTTCTTTTGTTTTTCTAGTGACCAGCCACCGGCGACAAGCAATAGTCGGGTAAGCTAAGAGCCTTGTCAAGGGCTTGGGTGGGTGAGGACTGGTAAGGGTCGTCGAATATAAGCTCATGATTTGGACTTGTATCTTTTGCCATAGTTGACATTTAGAGCAAGCCCATCCTCAGGCAACCCCCGGCTTTGCAGTCCCCAAGTCTAACAACGCTGGATCAGAGTTGCAAGTCTCAAATCCGAGCTCTAGAGCGTTGGATCATATCAATCTGATGGGTTTATATAGAGAAAGGGCAAAACAAATGGGGACCATGGCTAGGCAGTGCACCCACATCGAACGACAATGGAGCTTGGATTTCATGTTAACATGTTAGAAAATTTCACAAAATCTTCATCACTTAGTTTTCGACTTTTCGAAATATATTATCGGATGGATTAGTAGTCGTCGTCGTCGTTTCTTTATTTCAACAAAAAGGTGCCTTCTCCTCCTCCATCATATCTCTGCCTTCTTTTCTTGTCATTTGTTTTATATAATTCTTAGCTTTATCCGGATAGATTCTATTATCCTAGATGGGATTTTTTTTTATTTGGAGAAATGCGAAATTCAAGTCAGCCCAATGCTTACCCTATCCAAAGTTATGTCTAGTTTACTAAACCTCGCTTAAGTCGATATGAGTTTGGCACAATAGGAACATCAATTTCCAGCTACTAAGGTTATAAGTATCTCTCATGCAAAAGAATTTGCCAAAGCAATTCGGGCCAAAACAATTTCCGGACTGTTGCATTTTGTCTATACTTAGGAATTAAAATCGGGTTTGGGCTCACTTTTAGTGCTTTTTTTCCCAAATTGATCCTACACTAATTAATATAATAAGAAAACAAAAGAAAAATCATACAATTAACAATTTTAATTACTTTCCACTTGCAGCTGCTTCCCTTTATGACCATCAATTTTTTTAAGTACAATTACCAAGTTCAATCCTGCCCAAACAATATTGAACAATGGTGCAAAGATATAAACAACGCAGTAATATGCTCAGTTGAAGGGTCAAGCCTTCATGCCTGTTGCTGCACCTGGAGGCTTTGCATTTGATTCCTCGATATGTTTCCCGTGTATCACACGAATCGACAATTGATTGGTGTCATTTAGGAACGGATGATTTGTTAGTGAAGTAAATCAATAAAGACACGACCCTCTAGGTGTTGCTCACTCTAGATACGAGATTGTTTATGCGCATGCCTCTATATTGTCGACCTATCTAAATGGTGAAGGTACTTTATAGAGTAGTTTAACTATACATAGACGTGGATTTACGACAATGCATATTTGACTCATTCAAGAGGTATTTTCTCTCGGAAGGCTATCTCACCTTTTGACACAATTTTTTTTTTGTGTGTGTATAAATCCACTTTATGAGTGATGTAATAGGTAAAATCAATTACAACTAAGGAATCATATAAGAAAACAATGAAATTGCTTTGAAATCATTGATCTCTATTTCACCAATGGTATTTTGACCCTTGTCAACGTCGTTTGAAATCTACTAATAGGGAAAAGAAAGATCCTTAATTTTGGATTCGGTACAACATAATTCTATGTCAAAATATGCATTTAAATCGAAAAGCTCAGTCCACCCTAAAAGAATATTAAATTCACGCAAGCAGTCCTCATGAGATTACTTTCACGCTGTCGATGCTCTTCCTAGGCAGCTACAAGAAAATTATGGAATATGGCAGCTTGAAGAGTCGAAATCCTACGAAAATGCCTTCACTATATAGTCTACAAAAGTTAATCGAGAAAAATAGAAAAAATGAAAATATTATAGAATTTGTGGACGTGAGACTTGAGAGTCCGTTGACTTTTAAGGAGCGAGCAGGCCTAGTTCAGGGAGGCCCAATAACAAGTCTACTGACAATACGTGTTGATAGCTGGTGAAATTAGCTTCTAATTTGGAACTGTATATTTACTAATCAAAAGGGATTGCGAAAATCACGACCTTAAAGATTGTCGCGTCTTTGACATTGATCCTCGTATAAATAACTAGTGATAAGAAGGAACACCATCTTTGGTACTATATAGGGTTGATGATTATTCAACTAAAAAACATTAAAGAAAATTGAATATTTAAACGTAAAATGAGTTGTTTGAAAAAAGGCCGATGATAAGTTGTATCATAATCGTTCATCATACGAATTGTTGGTAAAGAAGTGCAAATGATCTGCTTAATAGAAAGCATTAACTTTTCCGATGCTACATCCATATTATATGAAATGCAGCTATAAATCATTTTCTTTTTCGTGAAGTGTCACCATGTCTCATAACAAGCAAGACATTTTACCACATCTCTACATTGTTAGATGCGATTAATTTTTGCCTATGAGATCACTTAATTTAATATTTCACATGATATTGAACGTTCAATTTACCAAGACTTATTATATGTTCAACTTATATCTTAGTTTTAAGGGAAAATATCACCAAAGACTCTAAACTTTATCCCTTGTGATGCATCTAACCCAAAAATTTTTTTCTCACCAAAAATCTTGAACTTGTGCTCGTGTGACACATTTACACCAGACTTTTTTTTATATCACTAAAAATCCTGAACTTGTGTACCTATAGTACATTTATTTCAAACTTTTTTCTATGACGCTAGATACCCTGAATTTGTATCCTTACGACGTATTTATGCTATGACTTTTTTTTTCTTTTTTTACTCACTTCGGCTAACGAGTTACGGTTGGCGCCGATGAGAGTTGCCAGAGCTCATTGGCCACTGGGCGATAACAGCCCTACTAGCTACCAATCACGGTGAGGGCTTCGCAGCCTGTCGACCGTAACTTGCTTGCCAAAGTGGGTGAAAAAATAAAATAAAAAATTTTAGGGTAAATATGCCACAAATTTATAAGTTCATGATTTTTTGTGTCACACAAAAAAGGGATAAAAGTGTCACACAAACACAATTTTATAATTTTTGCTGACAAAAAAAAAGATGGTATAGTTTATAGTTTTTTTTTTTTGCATTTTCCCTAGTTTTGAAAGAAAATGACACAAACTGTATAAAGACTTACTCAATATGCAATGGCATCCTTGGATTTTTAATTAGTTCTATCCAATCCTTCAATTTTTCATACATATTCCATTTATTCTTTAAATTATATAAGAATATTTCATATTATCTTTGAACTTTTATTGATGGTAGAATAATAATGGATATTTGTAAATATTTTAGGAACTAGAATGATTATTTAACAAAAGTTTAAGAATCGCATTTATAAACAACATTACGTACTAGGGTGAAATTTAAGAATCATATTAAACAAATTCAAAATTTAGAAATAATATTACACATCGAACTAAAATGCAATGATCAAGTGTGTAATTTTTCTGATTTTAAATACATGCAGTAGAGAGGCCGAGGGTTAACCTAGATCATGATAATGGCGAGGCATAGGGTTGACTTATACCTTGGTAATATTCAACATATAAATGCAATCCGAGGGTTACACAACCTACTGGCACAAACCACTGGCACAAACAATACGAACAAACTATTGGCACAATCTCTTCTTGGTACATGAAAGATGACATAACTGCTTGTTAATTCAATCTAGAGAATACCAAGACCTTGATTATTACTTAGTATATTTGCCCAAATTGACTGATTTCTTATTTAAACTCAATTACAGGGAAACTTTCCACGTTGACATGGTCGACAGTCATATATATATAAAGAATCTCGCACCCAATCCTTTCCCCGGTAATCAAACCTTCATTTATCACGAAAAAGTTGCTTCCCATATATTCTATTCACAGTCAACATTAGTTTTTTAGCATTGTCAAGTATTTCTATATATTAAGGCATCCAGCGGACTCTTTTTTGGTGTTGCTTTATAGTGTTTGCCTTCGCTCATCCTTTCGCCGGGGTGAATTCTAACTATAAAATGTGTCCGCAAAACCTCGGAGGAGGCTCCAAAGCTCCTCCACCTCCAATGGCCGAGCCACCTCCTATGACATTCTCTCCAGAACCGAGCGCTCCCCCGGCATACATCGGCCTTCCCATTCCTCCACAGTTCTACGTAGGAACACCCATTCACAACGTTCCCGGTGTCGAGGTGGGAGTGTGGACCACTGGTCTTTGCGATTGCTTCGATGATCTATCAAATTGTAAGACCTTTTTTCCAAGAGAAAAATTCTGTAGGGCTCGATCTTGCTTTTGTCAACGGTGCGATGAGTTACATCACGTCCATGATGTTCTCTGTTGGAGATTCTTCATGTCTCTGACATATCGATCATCTTCTTTGTTTGTTTCCAACCGAAGGCTTGACCACCCTTTTCTGCCCGTGCATCACGTTCGGCCAGAACGCCGAGATCATAGACAGAGGAAGCACCTGTAAGCGGAAAACCTCAACAAAACCTCGTCTCGACGGAAAGCTATGATTGAGGTTCCATTTTCTCCTGCTAACACTTTGACTTTGGCGAATGAAATGGCAGCTTGCACGTGTGCCGGGGCTCTGTGCTTCCTGATATTCTATCTCTCCCATTGTTCGTTCTGGTACACATGCACTTACCGGACCAAGCTCCGCGGCCTCTTCTCGATCCCTGGCGACCAGTGCGGAGATTGTTGCCTGCACTTCTGGTGCAACCCATGCGCTCTTTGCCAAGAGCATCGGGAGCTCAAGAACCGCGGCTTCAATCCCTCCATCGGTAAGTTCATCACCCAATCTGTTCTTTGTCCTGGTCCTTCATCGTTCCTAACTTCCTATCAGTACTCAGAAAGAACAGAAAAAAGCAAAAAAAAGAAAAAAAAAATTGAAACTAGACTGTGAAATGCTCCAGGATGGAATAGACCACCTTACTTCGTTCATGTGACGATGCTGAGCTATGGGGCAGATCTTTGTTTAGTTGTCGGATAAAAATTAGGTAAGATTAGGTCGGACGGATTTATTTAAACGATCGAGAAGGACAGATTTAGGTTTGTTCCGGTAAACTAATCAGCTTGTCGAGATGAAAATATTGCCGAGAAGAAAATTTGAGTAAGTTTGGGATGTTTCTATGCACATAATGACGAGTATGCTTTCTAGAATGATTATATAAAATAATAGAAGCTTAAAATGTCGATTAAAATCAATATGGAAGAAACGCATCGAGAAGGACAGATTTAGGCTTGTTCCGGTAAACTAATCAGCTTGTCGGGATGAAAATATTGCGGAAAAGAAATTTTGAGTAAGTTTGGGATGTTTCTATGCACATAATGACGAGTATGCTTTCTAGAATGATTATATAAAATATAGAACATTAAAATGTCGATTAAAATCAATATGGAAGAAACGCATAATTGCCTGCATATCCTAAATATAATTGACATTGAGAATATCGAAACTCTCATTCTCTCTCTTCTCAAAATGCAATAATTTTACTTGATATTAGACCCGTCAATCAAGTAAATCGCAGTAGATTGAAAAATAGTTTGACCCAAATATAACCAATTCAATCCGTTTTGACCTATTCATATGAAATAAAAATCTAATGATTCATACTGTATTCAACCTATATCGCTGAAGCACTTACATATCTAATCCAATCCGGGAAGAACCGCACATAAATTGAGATGAGAGCATAGAGCAAACAAGTACGAGAGATGAATTGGGTTTAAGTAAGTTGTGAACTCATCTTACCGACTAAGCCTCCAAAGAACCCAGCATAATAAATAAATATAGTTACCCTAAGAATGTGTGGTCCGTTTGGTTCTGCACGTTTCTGTGCTAAACAAAGGGCGCAACTTCTTATCTCTCCGTTTGATTGTTGCTTAGAAGTAATATGGAATTTATTATTCACGATGGGATGAGTTCTTTCCGTTTCTTTTTGTGATGACAGCTATCTAATTAATTTAGTGGTTAGAATGTTACTGTCGTATGGCGAGTAATCAATGGTTCACATAACAAATAGTCAGTAGATTAAATTAAACTCATTGACCATCGTCCATATTTGAATGGAAGATAGAAATGTTGCTGTTTTTACTAACAAAAAAAGGAACTAATTCTATACTTTAATTATTATGATAAGCTATTATCATCGATAAGTTATCAGAATAATGAATCTTAGCACCTATATTTATAAAAGAAAGGCGGAACACTTGTTTATGAGCAATGATGATGTTGCCTCTTGAATTGCCAAATATTCCATTAGTCCTATCAAATCTATTCTAAAACTTAGAAATCAACAAACAAAAGAAAAAGTAAATAAACCTAGTCCGATGAATCAATGACTGTATCCACTATTTTGGACATCCATCCCATCTGTTTTCTGGATACCCGTATAAGGGCCAGTTTGGTTCAGCATTCCAAATGCACTTTGGAGCTCTAAAGGGATTTGGCCAAATGTTGAACCGTTTGGTTCAGCATTTGGAGGACTTTGGGGCAAAGCAATTGCATTTTGAAAGCCCTCCAAAGGGCATTTGGCCACCGCACCTCTGGAGCAGCATTTGGGGATAGCATTCTCGGCATGCTTGGGGCTGGTTTAATGAAATATAGGCTGATTTTCCCATTTTGCCCTCTTTTATTGAGAAACTTCCAATTTTGCCCCCAAAAACCCTAATTTCCAGCACTTTTCCTCTCTTCTCCCCGTGCCTCTCTCTTCCCCACGCCTCTCTTCTCTTCTCCTCTCCTCCTCTCTCTTCCCAGTGCCTCTCTCTTCTCCCAGCACCTCTCTTCTCTTCTCCGCTTCCGGCTCCGGCTCCGGCTCCGGCTCCGGCTCGCGCTCCGACTCCGGCTCCCACTCCAAGGTGAGTTTAATCATGAAATCTGCTAATCCTCCCTCCTCTCGTCACTTTTGCACCATCATTGGATGCACTAGAGTCTCCTTTTTATGCGATTCTCATATGCCAAGCTCATTCAATAGGAGGAGTGAAAGTTTTCCTTTATGTCTGCGCCTGCGATGTTTATGCTCTTCCTTATTTCGGCTGCCGCGGAGAAGGGGAAAGAATTCGGAAAAAAATAATTTTTTAATTTTTTTGGGGGAGATGAAGGGCACTAATTTTAAGCGACAAGAAGTTACGAACAGCATTTTTTTTTGGTCAAAAAGAACAACATCTCGAAGGGCCAATTTTAATTTTGCCAAATGGGCAGATCAAAATCTGGAGACATAAAATGAACTGAGGTAATAAAATGTCTTTCGTAACATAAAAAAAGGAATTAACTAATAGAGAATTTTTCTCCGGTTGTTCTATAGTTGTAAAGTTGACTAATATTAGGCTAATGATGAGTATTGTTCCCGATGAGAATTTACATTTAGAGCAATAAGATATAAAGACATGATTCCTCCATGGTAACTTAGAAGAGGATATTTACATAGTCCAACGCCAAGGTTTTTAGGTCCTTGAAAAGATAATTATGTCTACAAGCTACAGAAGTGTTTATATGGTTTGCAACAACTTCCCAGAGTGGTACAAGAAAATTTTCACCTTTATATGTGGTAACATGTCCACTGGAAGTGATATGGGTCAATATTGTTAATTCAAGATATGATACATGTCTAATCTTGCAATATACAATTGAGAAGTTATAAAGTGGTCATTAAGATACTTGAGAGGTGCTTCAGGCATGTCACTATGTCTGATAAAAAATGGTGCAGTTTACAATGTCTTATGGATGCGGATCTTGGTGGTAACTTGGACATTGGGAAGAGCATCTCAGGTTATGTTTTTTTCTTAGGTGGCGTATCAATCAGTTGGACATTTAGGCTTCAAAAGTGTATGGCTTCCTCACCCATTGGTGTAGAGTGGTTAAAATTTTTTGACCTGACGGTTAAAATTTTTTGAAGTAAAACACTAAATGGCGGGTTAGTTAATGGTTAGTTGATGATGTTGCAAATGATGGAGCAAGTGATTCAAATGACAATGCATCACTTGATATTGTATATTTACGTGATCAAATAGCTATGAGTTTAACAAATTATTGATGATGTTTGTAATATTTACGGACAATGGAACCATTTACATGAATTATGTGCGACTTATGTTTATTTAATTGTTGCTATAATGAACCATTTAATTGTTGATCATTTCATTTATTTTTTTGCTAGTATGCTTCTTTTATTACATTCCTCTATACGTGAAAATAAACATTTTTTTCAATTTCAAACAAATTAAAGATAAATATTTTAAAAATTCGTTTTAGCAAACAGCTTTCCAAAAATAAGTTTGCCAAACAGCATTCTCTCAAAGTTGCATTTCAAGGCACTTGTCAATTACAATTTACCAAACGGTATTTGCATTTCCCCAATGGCTTTCATGCTAAGACGTTTGCATTTTCTCAAAGGCTTTTCCTAAATGTTGAACCAAACGGGCCCTAAGAAGACTGTTGAATTGACGAATTCCTACAATTTAAGGGCCATGGAGGACCAAAAAAACTATTGTAGTTACCTTTTTTTTATAAAAAAAATATCTGGCGTCAAATTTATTTGATGTTAAAAAGATCTATTGGAGCAAGGTCGGCTGGAAATTTCTTGAAAAGCAAAAAAAAAAAAAACACAGAGAGAGAGAGAGAGCATCCCAATTACAAGATCACTTGTGACAACGTTATTTAAGATTGCCAATAAAGAGATAAAGCCCTATATTGTTTTAGGAAGCTTTCAGGCGGGTCCATTTAGAATTTTGGTACAATAGGTTCTAATCAGTTGCAATTAGAGACCCATATAAACACAAATGCTTCGAGTTTGAGATTCCAACATGCATTTTGGAAGCTCAAATTCCGTAAGTACCATGTTGTTGCTGAACATTGAAAATGAGACAATTGTTTAAATGTTTAGTTAAAATCCATCACCTTATAAATTAATACACCTAGCATTACTCGAACATACTTATGTACGTATATGATAGGAATGTGACCGCTTACATGTTTTCCATACACGACATGACGTGTGATGCACAGGATGGGTCGCTAATGAGGAAAGAATAACTCAGCAAGTCGGGATCGCGGTCCCTCCACCTGTTCCCAATGGCATGCTTCGTTGATGCCTCTCTCAGGCCGATCCATCTTCTTCTCAAATCCTAATCTCGCCCTCCCTATCGAGAGCATTAGCAAATCAGCCGAGCACAGCCGAGCTGTTGATAGTATTTGGCGTGCCTTTTGTTTTAGTTTCGGGGGCTTTGTTTTAATTTCCAGAACTCGAATCAGATTTCCGTACTTCCTTGTGATATGAATGTACTGCATTATTTAAAGTTCCATCACGGCAACCTCGAAATTGAATAGAATCTGAATCTTCCTTGCAGCGAATCACAAGATAGATTCAATAAGGCTAATTTATTCATGTCATGATTCACGGATCACGATGATAATTGCTCGGCCGGCCGGCATATCATATTACACAGATCATAAAGGTCAAAGATTGACAACCAAGAAGATGCATTACGCTCTCCCTTTCATGTTGCTCGAAGATCCCATAAGCAACCAGTTGATTGTGACTAGAAAACACAATTATTTAATAGATAACAAGAGTGACAAGGAGTGAAGAGAACTGCTTAAGTAGTCGAATGCGAGCGCGCGCATGTGCAAGTCATGGTTTACTTGTTTACATAAGTGATGCGACGCGATGCATGTGTAGGATGGGCCGCCAACGCCGAGCGAATGGGTCGGCAAGTCGGCGTCACGGTCCCTCCGTCAATTCTCGGCGGCATGGTGCGTCGATGTTTTCCTCGGCCAAGCTCGACGGCAAGGGATCCATTTTATTCCCAATTAGAGCATATTTGATAAAATGTGTTTTTATTTCTTGGAACAAAAGTTTCCATCCTTTTGTTTAGGGGAACAAAAAAAAAAAAACAGAAATGCGTTTGTTTACACTATTGTTCCCGAGAACAAAATCTATTTTTTTATTCCCGGGAACAGATTTGAAACAAAAACGAGAAGTAGAAAAAAACTTGTTTCTTGTTCTCGGGAATACTTTTTAAGAAACAAAAGAACAAAAACTTAAAATTTGTTTCTTTTGAACACTTGGTTTGTTATTATCTAAGAACACTTTTTAAGAAAAACTTGTTCTCGGGAATACTTTTTAAGAAACAAAAGAACAAAAACTTAAAATTTGTTTCTTTTGAACACTTGGTTTGTTATTACCTAAGAACACTTTTTAAGAAAAACTCAAAAATCAACACTTTGTAAGAAACAAACAAAAGAACACATTAATTATTACTAAAAGCGTTATTATGTCCAAAACTTGTTTTCGAGAAAAGAAATAAAAAATTATTTATGTCAACAAATTATTCTCCGAAACAGAAACGTTGCCAAGTGAGCTTTTAGTATCTCGTCCTCTTGTTTCATTTTGTTATGGGAAATTTGGACGATAATGCAGTGCTCACTCGATACTTAGGATAATGTTTCTCTCTCCTTATTCTCAATGATTATCTTTGTACCCTTTCCAACGCGGTGTTGGCGATTTATTGCTTGGTTTACGAATACCTGAACCAATATCATTTGAACCGTTGATTATTCTATGAATTCGATTGTGAGACTTGTATAAGCAACGATTAAATGAGCTTGGTCTGCATCAGCTGTACACCATTCAATATTATTTTGGTTGCAAGTACATAGGTTATGTAAGATGTCATTGGCTTTGTGGCGCAAAATTTAAATGGATAGTTCAATTAATTGGAAACTCTTGATATGCTCCACATAGCTTGCTTACGTTCACTTTTCTAATGTAATTTTTGGTTATTCACTGTTGAATCGGTGAATTTGTTATACGGAGTTAAATTTGCTACGTGCAATAAAAATCCAATCTTACTTAGGAGAGATTTTCAAAGAGAGAGTCTAGATCGAGCCCATGCTTATATTTAATTGAACACATCTTTCATTGGAAAATATAAGTCAATGACTTGTGAGTCAACCTTCTTCATGCACCATGGCAATTCTCAAGTGCTAGACTTCACTAAAAACTCCTTACGTGTGCATCTCAATGGCTTGTAGGCCAGATCAAGCTATAGGGAGAGTAGACTAGCTCATCAAGCTACGTTGCAAATTTTAGCGAACATTGTCGGGCTTGCTAATTGGTTAGAATGAGGATGTCATGGTGCACCTTTTATTTTAGTTTTAGGGCCTTGTCTTTTATTTGTAGAATTTGAAGTCATACTCAGTCATTTGGATAGGATTTTATTAACAAGTGCCCCAAACAACTAATGAAATGAAACTCCACAATTTCCAATGCATTGATAATTCTCAAGTTATGCACAATCGATCCATCAAGAGTTAAGTTATTTCAAACGAATCATAATCAAGAAGTGTCCTTGTTGTGATATTAGCATTTCGGATTTCGACAAGCATAAGGCACCACTACTTGGACCCACCTCAATCTCCTTCATTAATCTTTGAAAACTAGATTGAACATCCCGCAATTATTTAGTCTGATTGCGACCATCCTCCTAACGGAATACAGGCCTAGGTAGATTTTAGGAACATCTCGTAATTCTTTTAAGGTTGTAAAAGGGGACAAACTCTATGCAAGTCAAGAGGGTTATTGCCTTTAACTCTCTACCCCTTCAATCTAATTCTCATGTCGATAATTAAGATCTTTCCCAAAGCTCGTTTTAAGTTTAAAAAAAGCTGAGTTGGGCCTAAGCTTGGTTGGGGCTTCACAAGATCAGCCCCTTCACCCCCCAACCTTTTGTACTGATTACGGCCCATGGTGGCGATCTCCCTGTTCCGTTCCTTCTATGTCTCTACTCCCAGGCCCACTAAATTAGTAATTAATGCTCACAGTGATTTTTTTTGTGGACCCTATTTTTGTTTCGAGATATTTTGCAGTGATGCAATGGAACATGCTGAAAAAATCAGAAAAATTTTTTGACGGCGGAAAATATTTCTTTATATTTTTATTTTTGTCAATTAAAATAAAAAAAAAATCCAAAAATTTTGACAAAAATAGTTGGGAGGTGGTAAAACCAATGGGAGAGCTATTTCATGACTCAAACAAAGCTTAGGAAGAAGAATGGCCTCGATCAGATGAGACATGACCAATGAAGTAATGACTCGGCCATGGCCGCGATCTGAACATGACTCAACCCTGGACTGTTGCTCATCCCTACTTTTCAATATGCAAATGACTAAGACCATGATTATTTCTCACTATATTTTTCCATGAATTTACTGACTTCTTATTTAAACTCAATTACAAGTAATTTTTCCACATTGACATGATCAGCAATTATATGAAAAAAAGAAACTCGCACCCGATCCTTTGCCCAATAATCAAACCTTCGTTTATCACGAAGAAGTTGCTTCCCATATATTCTATTCACTGGCTCCTTTTTTGCCTTCTCTCATCCCTTCGCCGACGCGAATTCTAGCTCCGAAATGTGTTAACGAAATCCCCGAGGAGACTCCAAAGCACCACCACCTCTAGTGGCCGCACCACCTCCCTTAACATTCTCTCCAGAATCGAGCACTCCCTCAGCATACATCAGCCATCCCGTTGCTCCACAGGTCTACATAGGAACACTCATTCACAACGTTCCTAGTGCCGAAGTGGGAGTGTGGACTACCAATCCTTGCGATCTCGTCGATGATCTATCGAATTGTATGACCTTTTTCCAAGAGAAAAATTCCATAGGACTTGATCTTGCTTTTGTCAACGGTGTGATGAGTTACATCACATTGATGATGTTCTTTATTGAAGATGTATATAATAGATTTTCCATGTTAAATATACATATATATAATATTATGGATGGGTATCTTGATGATATTTTAGATATATATAATATTTTTAAATATTTTTGTGATTGATTATTATTTATTACTATAGATAATCAACTTGCAGAGCCTATAAATAGGCTCACTTATTCCTTACTTTTATATAATATATAAAGATTGAATATACAAAATTTCTTCTTTTTTTCTTTATATTTAACTTGGTATCATAGTCACTTTCATGAAAAAACAAAGATTTTACAATTTGGCCGGCGTTCGCTCCACGCAATTGGAGCAATGTTACCCAAATAAGCCATATCTTCTTGTTTCTTCACCAAGCGTCTTTTGCTGCTCTTGTTTTGATTTATTCCAACAATCTTGCCATCTTGAAGTAAGATATATTTGGATTCATCTCACCATCTAGTAAAATATTACTAGCTTTCGGATCCCTGTGGACAACCGGCAGGAGAGAATCCTTATGCTGATATAAAAGTCCCTAAGCTATTCCCCAGATGATGTTCATGAGCATCTTCCAATCTGGAGATTGCCCCACAGTTGAATCAACAAGAGAGTTTTTCATATTCATATATCTAGAGTTTTTCATCTTCAATACCGCATCTCAGGGACAATGATTTACATGGCCCTGGTCGATCTTTTTCATATGCGCATCTGCAGGGATACTGATTTACATGGCCCTGGTACAATCTTCTTGCTGCTGATTTCATGAGCCCCAAGTTGCAGAACAGTGGTAGGCTCCTATTGGGGACCAATGTTGCTCTTCTCCTCGGTGCTGGTTGCATGTCTCTCTTGGCCAAACGGGCTTGAAGCGAATTTGCTTGTAATTATGGATCCCGTCTGATATACACAATAGAACTCCCTAAATATAAAATGTAATAAAAGAGCGATAGTTTCTGCATAAAAAAAATAGAGGAAGAAGATGAAATACTCTTGATATATGAATACATGCCCAACAAAAACCTAGGTGTCTTCCTTTTTTATTCGACTGTGGGGCACTCTCCAGATTGGAAGAGGTGCATAGCTCGGGGACTTCTATAGCAGCGTGAGGATTCTCGCCTGCAATCGTCCATAGGGATTTGAAAGCTAGTAACGTTTTGCTAGACGGTGAGACGAATTCAAAGATATCTGATTTTGGGATGACAAGGATCGTCGATATAAATCAAAACAAGAGTAGCATAAGACATTTGGCGAAGAAACAAGAATACACGGCCTACTTGGTTGGCGTTCACTCTAATTGCGTGAAGCAACTGCCGGCCAAATTGCAAAAGAGAGGAATTTCTGTACATAAAAATAAGTAATACGTGAGCCTATTGATATGCTTTATAGATTGACTATTTATAATAATAAATTTTAATCAATTACAAAGATATTCAAGAATATTATATATTTAGAATATCGTTACGAATATTATAAATATCCAGTACGTCATATATAGCATATCGCTCAGCTTCCTTGTTTGCTTCCAACCGAAGGCTCGATGACCTCTTTCTGCCTATGCATCACGTTCGGATTCTAATAACTTTCAGCTAGTATAATAAGGAAAAAAAAAAGTCATACCGATTAACAATTCTAATAACTTTACAGTTTCAGCTACTTGCCTATATAAACATCGATTTTCTTTTTAAGTACAATTACCAAGCTCATTCCTGCCCATACAATATTGAACAATAGTACGACGATATAACCAACGCTAGTATGCTCAATTGAAGGGTCAAGACGTCATAGCAACTTGAGCCGGTTGCTACACCTGGAGGCTTTGCATTTGATTCCTCGATACGTTTCCCGTGTATCATGTGAATCGGCAATCTATAAGAGTCAATTAGGAATATATGATTTGTTAGTGAAATTGAATAGTCAAAGACATGGTCCTTTAAGTTTTGCTCACTATGAAAACGAGATTGTCTATGCGCGTGCCTCTTTATTATTGACCTACCGAAATGGTGAATGTACCCTATAGAGTGGTCGAGCGTGGATTTAAGACGATACGAATCCAGTTCATTCAAGAGGCATTTTCTCTTGGAAGGCTATCTCATCTTTCGACAATAATTTTTTTGTGTGTGTATAAATTCACTTTATGAGTGATATGATAAGCAAAATCAATCACAACTTAGGAATCGTATAAAAAATAATGAAATTTCTTTGAAATCATTGATCTCTATTTCACCAATGGTGTTTTGACACTTGTTAATGATGATAACGAGGCAGAGGGTTGACTTAGATCATGATAATTTCAAGAAATAAATACAATGCGGGGGTGTAATACAAACAATACGAGTAAACTACTGGCACCTCTTCTTGGTACATGAAAGATGACATAACAACTTGTTAATTTAATTTGCAAATGACTAAGACCGTGATTATTATTCACTATATTTTTCCCCGAATTTACTGACTTCTTATTTAAACTCAATTACAAGTAACTTTTCCACATTGACATGGTCAACAATGATATTAAAAAAAAAAGAATCTATCCTTTCCCCAGTAATCAAATCTTCCTTTATCACGAAGAAGTTGCTTCTCGTATATTCTATTCATGGTCAACATTAGTTTTTTAGCATTGTCAACTACTTTTATGTATATAATATGGGATCCGGCGGAGTCGCCATGCCGGCTCCTTCTTGGGGTTGCTTATAGTGTTTGTCTTCACTCATCCTTTCGCCAGGGCGAATTCTAGCTCCAAAATGAGTTCACGGAACCCCAGAGGAGGCTCCAGAGCGCCTCCACCTCCAGTGGCCGCGCCACCTCCTGTGACATTCTCTCCAGAACCAAGTGCTCCCCCGGCATACATCGGCCAACCCATTCCTCCACAGGTCTACGTAGGAACACCCATTAACTACATTCCTGGTGCCGAAGTGGGAGCGTGGACCACTGGTCTTTGGGATTGCTGCGATGATCCATTGAATTGTAAGACCTTTTTTACAAGAGAAGAATTTCATAGGGCTCCATCTTGCTTTTGTCAATGGTGTGACGAGTTACATCATGTTCTTTGTTTCCAACCGAAGGCTTGATCACCTTTTTCTGCCCGTGCATCACGTTCGGCCAGAACGCCGAGATCATAGACAGAGGAAGCACCTGTAAGCGAAAAACCTCAACAAAACCTCGTCTCAGCGAAAAACTATGATTAAGGTTCGAAGTTCTCCTGCTAACAATTTGACTTTGGCTAATGAACTGGCAGCTTGTGCGTGTGCCGGGGCTCTGTGCTTCCTGATATTCAACCTCTTCTATTGTTCGTTCTGGTACACATGCACTTATCGGACCAAGCTTCGCGGCCTCTACTCGATCCCCGGCGACCAGTGCGGAGATTGTTGCGTGCACTTTTGGTGCGACCCATGCGCTATTTGCCAAGAGTATCGAGAGCTCAAGAACCGCGGGTTCGATCCCTCTATCGGTAAGTTCATCATCCAATATGTTCTCTGCCCTGGTACTTCATCGTTCTTAACTTCCTGTCAGTACTCAGAAAGAACAGAAAAGAAAAAGAAAAACATTGAAACCAGACTGAACTCATCTGACCGACTAAGCCTCCAAAGAACCTAGCATAATTAATGTAGTAACCCTTAGAATGTGCGGTCTGCTTGGTTCTGCACGTTTCTGTGCTAAAAAAGGGTACAACTTCTTATCTCTCCGTTTGATCAGTGTTGCTTAGAGGTAATATGGGATTCACGATTCACGATGGGATGAGTTCTTTCCATTTCTCTTTGTGATGACAGATAATCTACTTAACTTAGTGGTTAGAATATTGCTTTCATATGGCGACTAATGAATGGTTCACAAATCCAATAATCCGTAGAACTTATTAAACTCCTTTGCTATCGTCCATATTTGAATGGAACACAAAGGAACTAACTCTATATTTTTAATTATGATAAGCTATCATCATCCATAAGTTATCAGATTAATGAGTCTTAGCACCTATAGTTATAAAATAAGGGGAAACACTTATTTATGAGGAAGGATGATATTGCCTCTTGAATTGCCAAATATTCCATTATTCCTATCAAATCTATTCTAAAACTTAGAATCAAAAAAACAAAAGAAAAAGTAAATAAACCTAGTCCGATGAATTATCACTATATCCATGTTGGACATCCATCCCGTTTGTATTCTGGATACCCGTATAAGAACATCATTGAAATGACAAATTCCTAGAATTTAAGGGGCATGGAGGACAAAGAAACTATTGAAGTTATCTAAAAAAAAAAAAGAACTAGCATAAATTCTCTTGATGTTAAAAAGATTTATTGGAGCAAGGTTGGCTACAAGTTTCTTGAAAAAAAGAAAGAGATAAAACGTCCCATGTTTTACCCAAAAAAAAATAATAATAAAACGTCCCATGTACAAAATCGCTTGTGACAATGTTATTTAAGATTGCCAATAAAGAGATAAAGCCTTATGTTTTAGGAAGCTTTCAGGCGGGTCCATTTTGAATTTTGGTACAATAGATTCTAATCAGTTGCGATTAGAAATCCATGTAAACACAAATGCTTTGAGTTTGAGATTCCAACATGCATTTTGGAAGCTCAAATTCCGTAGGATACCATGTTGTTGCTGAACGTTGAATATGAGACACTTGCTTAAATGTTTGGTTAAAATCCATCACCTTATTAATTAATACACCTAGCATTACTTGAACATACTTATGTACGTATACGATATGAATGTGACTGCTTACGTGTTTACATACGCGACATGACGTATGATGCACAGGATGGGTTGCTAACGAGGAAAGAATTTATCGGCAAGCCGGGATCGCGGTCCCTCCACCTGTTCCCAACGGCATGCTTCGTTGATGCCTCTTTCGGGCCGACCTTAGTCAACAATCCATCCATCTTCTTCTCAAATCCTAATCTCGCCCTCCCCATCGAGAGCATTAGCAAATCAGCCGAGCACAGCCGAGCTGTTGATAGTATTTGGTGTGCCTTTTGTTTTAGTTTCGGGGCCGGCTTTGTTTTAATTTCCAGAACTCGAATCGGATTTTCGTACTTTCTTGTGATATAAATGTACTACATTATTTAAAGTTCCATCACGGCAACCTCGAAATTAAATAGAATCTGAATCTTCCCTTGCAGCAGATTACAAGATAGGTTTGAGAAGGCTAATTTATTCATGTCGTGGTTCACAGATCACGATGATAATTGCTCGACCAGTCAGCATCCCAAATTATACAGACCACATAGGCCAAAGATTGACAACCAAAAAGATGCATTAAGCTCTCCCTTTTATGTTGCTCGATGATCCCACGAGCAACCGGTTGATTGTGACAAGAAAACCCAATTATTTAATAGATAACAAGAGTGACAAGGAGTGATCGATGTAATTACATAAATTAGATACTGTCGATGTCGCACTACGGAATACACGGTTTGATTCGTAAATAATTTGTCTATTCCCAAATTAACAAGCCTGTCATCAGCGCGCGTGCCAGAAGCCAAAGCAATCTGCAGAAGAGGACAATAAACGTACTCCTTCGAAGCGCACGGACATGCATCACGAATGAGGTGGCAGTTTCGATTTGGAGCTACATATTGGCAATGCTCGTCTCTTGTTGACGAAGCTCCTCTTCATCGTTCTTTGCCTTTTGCTGAGGGAACCTTCAGCGCCAACGTGAGTCCCCCGAACCCCAACGGTGGTGTAGAATTGCCTTCGGCACCAGTGGTCGTCCCGCCTCCCGTGGCATACGCCCCGGAAGCATACGCTCGGCCGGTGTCCATCGGCCAACCCGGTCCACAGTTATACGTAGGAGTGCCGGCGCATAATGTTCCCAACGATGCAGGCGTGTGTGGACCACCGGTCTTTTCGATTGTTTCGATGATACCGCGAATTGTAAGTCTCCTTCATATCACTTCATAAGACTCGATCTTGACAATCTATGATTGAGTTCATGTTACCCTTCGAAATACTTAATCTTTCGAAACGTTGTTTGGATAAACATATATTCTCAGCAGTCAACTGTTTGATCGATCATCTTCCTGCCCTTTTCTACGGACAGGCTTGATCACCTGTTTCTGCCCGTGCGTCACGTTCGGCCAGAACGCCGAGATCAAAGACAGAGGAGGCACCTGTGAGTGGAAAGCCTCGAAAAAACGTCATCTTTGCTGTAACTATATGATTAAGGGCTCGATTTCTCGCCCTAATTTGAACTTCGGCTGACAAATATGCAGCTTGTGTCTGTGCCGGGCTTACGTGCTGCCTGATATGCCACTGTTTGGGCTGCTCGTACCGGTACACATGCACTTACCGAACCAAGCTCCGATCGGCCACCACTCGATCCCCGGTGGCGAGTGCGCAGACTGTTGTTTGCACTATTGGCGCGGGTTATGCGCGATTTGTCAAGAGTATCGGGAGCTCAAAAATCGCGGGTTCGATCTCCATCGGTAAGTCATCGCTGCAACTAAACAGCAAAAGGCGGCAAAAAACAATGTAAGGAGAATCGCCTGGTTAAAGAGAACTGCTTGAGCTTTTAGTAAGAAGTCGAATGCGAGCGCGCGCATGTGCGAGTCATGGTTTCCATGTTTACTTAAGTGATGCGATGCGATGTGTAAGATGGGCCGCCAGCGCCGAGCGAATGGGTCGGCAAATCGGAGTCACGGTCCCTCCGTCTATACCTGGCGGCGTGGTGCGTTGATGTTTCTCTCGGCCAACCTTGGCAGCAAGGGATCCATTTTGTAACCCAATTATCATCTCGTCCTCCTGTTTCATTTTGTGACGGGAAATTCGGACAATAATGCGGTGCTCGATCGATACTTAGGATAATGTTTCTCTCTCCTTATTCTCAATGATTATCTTTGTACCCTTTCCAACGCGGTGTTGGGGAGTTATTGCTTGGTTTACGAATAAATGAACCAATGTCATTGGAACCATTGATTATTATGTGAATTCGATTGTGAGACTTGTATAAGCAACGATTTAAATGAGCTTGGTCTGCATGAGCTATACACCATTCATTATTATTTTGGTTGCAAGTACATAGGTTATGTAAGATGTCATTGGCTTTGGGTGCAAAATTTAAATGGATAGATCAATTAATTGGAAACTCTTGATGTGCTCCACATAGCTTGCTTACGTTCGCTTTTCTAATGTAATTTTTGTGTATTCATTGTTGAATCGGTGAATTTGTTATACAATCATACTTAGGAGAGATTTTCAAAGAGAGAGTCTCGATTGAACCCATACATATATTTAATTGAACACATCTTTCGTTAGAAAATATAAGTCAATAACTTGTGACTCAACCTTCATGCACCGCGGCAATTCTCAAGTGCTGGACTTCACTAAAAGCTCCTTATGTGTGCATCTCGATAGCTTGGAGGCCAGATTGAGCTATAGGGAGAGTAGACTAGCTCATTGAGCTACGTCGCAAATTTTAGCGAACATAGTTGGGTTTGCCAATTGATTAGAATGAGGACGTCACGACACGCTTTTTATTTTAGTCTTAGGGCCTTTTTTTGATTTATAGAATTTGAAGTCATACTCCTCATTTTAATAGGATTTTATTTACAAGTGTCCCAGACAACTAATAAATGAAACTCCAAAATTTCCAATGCATTGATAATTCTCAAGTTATGCACAACTGGTACATCAAGAGTTAAGTCATTTCAAATGAAGTATAATTAGAGAAGTGTCCTTGTTGTGATATTAGCATTTCGGATTTCAACAAGCATAAGGCACTCCTAATTGGACCCACCTCAATCTCCTTCATTAATCTTTGAAAACTAGATTGAACATCCCATCCTCCTAACAATATACGGGCCTAGGTAGATTTTAGGAACATCCCGTAATTCTTTTAAGGTTGTAAAAGGGGACAAACTCTATGCAAATCAATACGGTTATTTGCCTTTTACTCTCTACCCTTTCAATCTAATTCTCGTGTCGATAATTAAGATCTTTCCCAAAGCTCGTTTTAAGTTAAAAAAGTTGAGTTGGGCCTAAGCCTGGTTGGGGCTTCACAAGATCAGCCCCTTTACCCCCCCAACCTTCTGTACTGATTACGGCCCATGGTGGCGATCACCCTGTCCCTTCCCTTCTACGTCTCTACTCCCAGGCCCACTAAATTAGTAATTAATGCTCATAGTGATTTTTTTTTTGTGAACCCTATTTTTGTTTCGAGATATTTTGCAGTGATGCAATGAAACATGCTGAAAAAATCAGAAAAAAATTTTTGACGGCGGAAAATATATCTTTATTCTTTTATTTTTGTCAATTAAAATAAAAAAAATCCCAAAATTTTGAAAAAAAAAAATAGTTGGGAGGTGGTAAAACCAGTGGGGGAGCTATTTCATGACTCAAACAGAGCTTAGGAAGAAGAATGGCCTCGATCAGATGAGACATGATCGACGAAGTAATGACTCGGCCATGGCCGCGATCTGAACATGATCCGTCCACTTGGCCATATGGCAGATTCTCATCGGTCATTTTCCGATAATCCTCTTTTTGCCCTTTAAAAAGAAAAAAGAGAAAAACCCTTGGGTCCCCCTATGATGGACAGCCTTGATAATTTAAAAAAGAAAAATCAGGCAGACAATGACAAGAAATGCATTGCGTTATCCTCGTGAATCGACCGTTCTCACAGGCGAATCCATGATGCTCCTCCTTTTTTCTGGTTCGACGCACCGCCCTTCGTATGTGAAGGAAAGGAAAACGGGCGCTGAATCTCTGCAAGAAACCATGGCACGGAATGTGGAGACTTGGTCCGAAAACTTCACATGCTCCATCCTTGCATGTGCAAAACCGATGGACTTCCCACCTAAAGAAGAAGAAGAAGAAGTAAGTACCGCAATCGAGAGGCGACGGATTTTCAGTAACGATTGCGGATTATTCGTCCCGCACAAGTGGCGTAATTGGTTCGATCCCCCGTGATCTAACTAGCTTAGCATCTTATCATTTAAAGAAGGATTACTTCTTTAAGCGAACGACGCTATATAGCCTACATGGAGGCTCCGAATTTAAAAATATATATGTATAAAAAATTATAGGAATAAAAAAGGCAAGAGGAACAAAAAGTCACATGGCTAATGGACCCGACAACCCACCATCAGCAGTAATACGCGATCAAACAATGCCGGATCTGCTTCAAGACATTTGTCCTAATAAATAAATTATTCGCCACCTTAGGCTTCTCGATTTGATGTTAGGGTATATCGCATCAATTGTTTTTACACACAGGTTTATTAAACTAGGGTTACGCGGATCCAAATCCCGTCAAGGAGGTTAGGGAATTATAGAGGGGAAAATAGGGGGAGTTTTTTTGGATTAAAGCACAATCGGCCGGCTATGCTTGGAACAAGGTCACCGGCTATTAGAACGGGTGATCCTGTTCTGGGTTGCACGGTCTGATTTCAACATATTTGTCCTCTTGTTGAAATTTATCTAGGTGGGAGAATCTCCTCCGCCGAACTAATCAGATATAATTTGCGTTCCCTCGCCGGACATTTCCTTAAACCGTCGTCCCTATTGTCGGGTCAAGTAGGCACCGGGCGCGCATAAAGACGAAAGAGGACGACGGATCCACGCTGTTCTCTTCTTTTTCTTCTTTCGATGTCGTCTGTCTGGCCACGAGACTGATCTTCCGCGCAGACCCTCACCGGGAAAGAAGTAATTAAAACATGGGAGTTGGTACATCTACGGACGAAACGATCGCCTGGACAAATTCGAAACCTCCGGTGCCTGGTCTTCCGGACTTGCTTTAGGCTTTTTGCGAAAGTTAAACCGTCCGATCGAGAAATTACTACCGGGTTTAAGATGGGTAAGTGGTAAACATTGGTTTGAAGTTGCTTCCCCTCGGAGGGATTACTGCGACTGTAGCATCGCGAGAAAGGAGGAAGGTCGGGAGAAGAGAGGCCATGGTTTATCGGAGGCTACTGCAGCTTTAGAGGGTGCGTCGCTTGTGATTTGACTGAAGTGATTAACGGCGACTTAAAAGAGACATTTTGCTGTTTGGAAGCCAAAGACCATTCTGTGTAAGCCCCACGTCGTAACGATATTCAACATCTAATGACAGCCGCTTTTGACGTGCGGTCATTCGATTTGATGATGGGCTGCATTCACATTAACTACGACGACGACCCGCAAATTGACCATGCACGTTAACCTCCCCTCTCTCTCTCTGTCTCTCTAAATTCATTCATGACGATCGATAAGTTGAGATTCTCGAAAGAAATTGCACCGAAGAGAAACGATTTGCTTTCTTGGAGAACCATCAAATTTCAAAACTGAGAACGTTGGAAATTAATAAAACTTACCTTGAAATTTCAGTATTTTCAAAATCAATCTTTCACCTCGCTACAATACACATCATATTTTTCTAAAGGAACTTTAAAAGTTCAAAACTCTTTAAAAAATTTTTGATCAAACGCACTCTGATTCCTTAACCACGTCCTTTAAACAAAGCTTGAGCATAATCACGAAACGAAATTGTTCACTCTACGGATCCGAATGCGCCCGCAACGGCATCGACCGGGTCGCACCACCTTCGATGGAACGACAGGACGACACCACCCTGAAGGATCGTTGATGATGGGAGACCGGAGAAGCTGCCGACAATCACGGACCCGACGTTGAACAAAACAACAAGAAATTGAAAAGGGGAAAAGGAAAAGATCATGTCTCCCAATGAACTCGATCGACGCTCGTCCTGCCTCTAAAGTGACGCACTTCATTGTAGAGCCCGTGGGCCCCGCCCCCACCCACACTCTCATGTGATCTGTCTCCCACTACGCAGTTCTCGATAAAGCGCGTGCCCCACACCCCCCAAACACCCCTCCCAGGAAGAAAAAATAAGAAAAGAAATAAAAAAGAAAAACGCCGTCCCAAATTAATAAAAATGACAAAAATTCATATGACCTCCAAAAAAGGGCAGAAAATAAAAAGAGAGAAGAAAAAAAAAATCCAAATCTACCGCCACGGCGCTGCCACGTGTCGCGCATGCACGCCTTTCAATAACGCAAAGTCTGTCCTCCCCCGCGGGGGTCCCCCTTTTGTAATCGCTGAATACCATAATTACCCTGCACGTTCGTCCAAATTTGCCAAACGGCCCTCACCGACTATCCCCGCGTCATAGTAATGGACATTAAATCATCAGGCTCGCACTCACAAACCAAATCCAAATTACAGACCTCCTTTGCACTTATTTCGGTGGGTCCCATGCCTTTCATCCGCCCACCAACCAGGCAAGTTCGCATTTACTATTTTATCCCCTATCGAACATTAATAGTCATACCCTATAGCGTCAAATTTAAAGCTTGATAAAACCACAAAAAAGAAAGAAAAAACAAGATACACTTTAATCTTTCACAGCCTTACTCTCTGAGATCCGACAGGGGCAAAGCGGTAAATTCCTTAGGCCTATGGTTAACCCAAAATCTAGCAGCTTTCTAGCATTTGTTGGTTGTGAACCCCACGCGCGAGTTGGCCAGGTCGAAGGTGACGCGCGTCCCCTGCTGCTGCACGTTCCCGATTATGGACAGCGAGGACGAGGTCGGGGCGAAGGCGAAGCAGAAGGTGCCCGCGGAGTCCACGGGTATCAGGTAGTTCTTCGCAGGCAGGGACCACGACCGGCCGCCGGCGAAGTGGAACGACACCGTGGGGACGCGCACGCTGGAGAGGGAGCTGAAGTCGTAGCACGTGTCGAAGAGGGCCACTCCGCTGGCGGACTTCAAGTGCGGGGTGAGCTTGACGAAGGCGTCGCGGAGCGAGTTGTACGCCTGGGTCTGCAACCGAGTGATGGCCGTCCCCGAGTCGACGATGATCCCGCCGTTGCCGGACTCGTCCATCTGGAACAGCGACGGCGGGATGGACAGCATCGACCCTCCCACGCTCATCCCCGTCAGCCCCACGTAGTAGAACGTGTCAACCTTGCCGTTCTTCACCAGCGGGGCGAACGCCGACTCGGCGGCCGCTGAGGCCGAGTTGAACTCCAGGGTCGACGAATCGGACGAGTCGCGGTCCACCAGGCAGTACGAGAAGGAGCTCGCCTTTATCTGCTTCGTCAGGGACAGAGGGCCGCCGCCCAGCCCAAGCAGGCCCGCCGAGCCCACGAAGAGCCCCTCGTTGTCGTGCCCGCAACCCAGAGCGACGTTGTTAACAGCCCCGGAGTCACCGAAAGATACCGTCTCCGTCACGAAATCGCCGACGGTGAACGACCCGTCGCCGTACGAAACCTGTACGTAACCAAGTTTAAAATGAGTTTTTCGAAATTCGGACTTGAAATTAGATTGAGATTCGCACGAAAAACAGCAATCCGATCGTTGCATAAAGTACTTGCTCACCTGATAGAGGCACTTGCCAGTGCGGCAAGCGGAGACTTCGAGCGACCCGCATTGCGGCGACTCGCAGGTCAGAGCCTTGAACGAGGACGACGACGAAGGGTTGAAAACTGGGTCGGCCTGCTGATAACAGTCGGTACACGGCTGGCACTGAAGCCAGTTGACGTCGCTCCCGGTGTCGAGAACCATGTAGAACTGCTTAGCCGGAGTGCCGACGCCGATGCGCGAGAAGTACTCGCCGCTGCCCTGACTAGTGCCGGAGACCACCGGGGTCGACAGATCCTCCGGCCGGACCTCCGCCCGGAGCGGGGTCAGGTCGGTCCGGGTGACGTTGTTGAGGGCGAGGGTGAGCTTGGCGGTGAGCGCGTCGACCCGGGCCGAGTCGCGGGCGAGCCGGGCCAGGACGAGGGCCCTGTATTCCGCGTACGGGGTTCTCAGGAGGGACTCTCTCGCGTGGAGCCGGACGGAGAACGAGCCCGACGACACCCGTATCTGACGCTGTTCCTGCTCTTGCTCGGGGAGGGGTGTCT
This sequence comes from Melaleuca quinquenervia, assembly GCA_030064385.1. Classification (NCBI taxonomy): domain Eukaryota; kingdom Viridiplantae; phylum Streptophyta; class Magnoliopsida; order Myrtales; family Myrtaceae; genus Melaleuca; species Melaleuca quinquenervia. The sequence continues at coordinate 2,423,776 of CM057728.1, read as the reverse complement.
GGGACTGAGTATCAAAGGAGAGGACTCTCTGGGTGTTCTGGAGCGAGCCGGAGACGTCGAGGGTCGCCGTGTGAGAGGACGAGGTTGTCCGAGACAAGGCGGTGGGGAGGAAGAACCCTAAGGAGACAGACAAGACCGAGAAGAGGACGAGGTCCGAATACATCCGCTTCATGTTTCGTTCTTTCTCCACGCTGCGCTCTCCTGCAACCCTTCGAGCTCGGAAGGAGTGGAGCTCGGAGAAGGAAAGAGAACTGGATGCAACACGGACGGAGATTGGCGTTTATTTATGGGAAAACTGGGAGCGAGAGAGAAAGAGAAAGGGTTCCAAGGGCATTGAATGTGGAAAGGGCGTTCGGGACCTAACTTACTTTGTTTTTGTGGGGGGGTTAAGGTGATAATTGGTGGGGAAAACAAAGTGGAAAGCTAAAGAGTGTTTTCTGAGTGCATGTTTGCTTGATTAGGGGGAAGCTGCTCCCTCTCTCACTCCCTCTTTTGATGAGTGTTAATTTTTTGGTTAGGCGAAAATTATGAAATCTCCTAATTATTGAATGTCAAGAAAAGAAGGTGGGGGCAGTTCATTTGAGTTGACCGCTTTCACTTTTATTTTGTCCTTTTTTTTGTTTTCCTTCGAATTTTTATGATTGTGTCGGGGGTGCGACCCGGATGATTCGATCCTCTTAGACTTTGACTATACGTATAGGAAAAGCATGCATGCTTTGTATGAAGAAGTACAATTAAATTAGTTAGTACAAGAAATGACCCTCAGTATATTTTGGCAATTATTTCAGTTCACGAGTCTCGCTTCAGAAAATTTGAGAATCATCATCTCATCTTTATCTTTTAAATGACGATCTTATCCATTTCGGGTCACAGACCCATCCGGGCCATCCCTTACTTGCTAAGGAAGAGTGATTTCATCTGATGTCCTTGTACGGATTTGCAAGATTTTTTTTTGACTAAAATATTGCGGTCAGTTTGCTTTATCTTTGTAAAAGTAAGAAGCCCTCTTTTTCTTTATATAATATTATAGATTACCAGTGGAAACAAACAAGTACGTGACAAAACCCAAATGAACAGCAGAATTAAAAAGAAAGTTTGGAGACCATGGAAAGGCAAAAAGGTTAAATTTTAAAAAGTTGGGAAAGTTTCAAGAATTGCCTTCAAACTTTTAACTGAGACGTTACTATCAGCTATTTTTGAATGGACAATCAGAAATTCATCTTTAACAGAAAGAAAGATTTCAATCTTAATCTGCTCCCACGCAGTGCATTTGCTATTTTGGTAGCACATGGTGTATAACTTTGGCGCCTAGATGAAGAGCCATAAACAAAATTTCGTGACTGTAACCCTGCTTAGCTTCATCCATGAACTAATCGCGGCCAAGCTCAAAAGAATAGGCCTGGTTTAGAGGGCAACAATTAGAGCTAAATAGGATTGCTTAGGTCCTAATCCGAGGGACTGGCCCTAATATGCTCGAACGCCAGTCATGGTGCGCAGCTAGTGAATTAAAGCAAATAATTTCCTTCTTGATCGAACAAATTAGAGTGATGCTCATATAACATTTCTTGACCTCCAAATTAATGCAGCTGTGGCTATTTCAATTCGAAGTGAGCAATTCCACAGTTCGGTAAGTTCTAGCGAAAATGAAGACTGATCACCGGCCTAACGGGTGCTTCTTTATGGCAGATGCATCCCATCCATATCCAAACATGGATAAAGATGTAAAGTTGTATTGTTGTAAGAAACCCATTGGAGTAAACTCGTTCCATCAACCAACTGCAACCACATAATTGAATGTCCCCATCACGTATCTCAACCTTAAAACTGTGATGAGCCTTCAATCAGTATGAGGTGTCCACCGATAATTATCGATGCTAAAACTTACTAGGACTACAGCTACCACAAGCGAAGATGCACTAAAACAAAAGAGGGAAAAGAGCAGCTTAACACGAGATGGCTTGCTCCTCCGAGCTAAGCCATTAAGACCAAGGGCACCTCGACACTCCTAATGTGTGCTCACATGCACTTTGCACATTTCAGTTCTTAAACAACCACAAGCCCCCACTTGCTACAAATGGCGGTGGCTTCCTGTGATCATGAAGTCCTGTGATCATGAAGACTGACGAGGAAGTTTTGATGCACTCGACATCATCCAAACAACAAGTTGAAATGCATGGGAATATGACAGGAACATTGAGTTTCAAGGGAGCACATCCAATTCAATCGAAAGCACAGGAGGCAACGGAATTCCGTTTTTCTGAAGGGAGATGGAACTGGGAGACATTTGAGAGAAAATCACAGACCCCAATAATCATTTCTGAAGTATGGGAGTTGCATTTTGATTAATATGAGCGTTTTTCATCTACTATATACATAAGAGTTGACTCTATACTGCCCAATGTAACTACTACACTGAGCATTATGCAGAAATGGACCATCATTTTAACTTCAGCATCCACCGCTGGCTGGCTCAATCGAGCTCAGAAGCCCGTTACCTCTAAGCTGCATGCAGTGCTCTTCTGCATCGGCTTGAGTACATATAATCACGACTGAGAGGCCATTATAATGTGCCTCCTGCATGATGTTGACAGCATTGTCTAACGTCATTCCAGGGATAACCTTCATCAGCACTTGGACAACATACTCCCTCTTGTTGAAATTATCATTATGCAACAGCACACGATATGGAGGGGCTGTTTTCCTTGATTTTCTGAGACACATAGAAACATGATGGTTACTTATATCCTAGCTGCTCCGAATTGGTCCATCAAAAGGAGGGAGAGAGAACGAAAAAACAACCAAAAAGAAACTGCATGCCCATTTTTTAATGACATGATCACATACCATACTGCTTGGTTATACAGTTCACACAGTATGCTATTCTTCATACCACATCCATAACATCAACCGGGATTTCAACTGCGTATTTTTTTTTTTTTGGCCAAGACAAAGGGGAAAATTGGTATTTCATTGGACAAAGGCACAACACAGTGCAAGTCAAGTACGGATGCAATCAAATATAAAACGACTTGTCCTCCTACACCAGTCCTTTATTTAGTTATGTGGAAAACCCAATGAGCCACAGACTAAATGGTGCAGAGCAGAGTAGGCCAGGAGAGTTTCTACCCATTAATTGCCATACAATAGCATCCAAAGCTCAACATAGAGATCAAGGACAGCGAATTGTTAGGCAATTTAACAGAAAAATGGTGAGGATACCATTCTGTTGTGGAATGGTACAGACATGAACTGGGCTCTAGATTATGGAGAAGCTCCAAAGGCATTTCAGTGTCTATACCTCACATCAAATTCAGACTCCCGACCAGGTGTTGTCTCTATGGTTGGCCTCTCCAACAACCCACCACCCTTTCCTAATGCAGTGGTGGACATTGTTGTTAAACTGCTTCTGTAAGAGCATTTTTTATTAAAGTAATGTCTATCCCCTGCCACAGTCACAAGAATCATGACATGGAAATATAAGAAGCACTGTGGAAGATATATAATGACAGATAAAAGACCTACTAAAGGTAAATATGCCCTAACTGCAACAAAAAAATCAAAGGGACACACAAATGACTGCTGATGCGGGACATGTTCACTGTTTCAGAGAGAGTAGATAGAAGAAAAATTGCAGCAAGCAGAACATTTATGGCATGCACCAGCTATAAGCAAGTTATGCCTATATGCAGATTAGAAACAAAACTTGCAGATAGGGACATAATTGATTGATGCCAATTGTCAGCATGTTAGGAAGAAAATTCAAAGAAGTGCTTTGTAGACTTATTATATGCCACACCCATTCCTATCTCAAGTGAAGCAAGAACCAGTTACAAGCATAACCAACCACAATCTTCCATCATAGACTACACATTCAGCCCCTTGCACCAGCTCTCAACCACTTTCAGTCGAGTTAGAAAGCAGTTAATCAGCCGAAAATCAAATCGCAGCCCCCTACTTTCGAGCTTCTTTGATGTGTAGCAAAGTCAGAGGAAACAACTAACAAGCTTCTCATCTTTCCCTGTGGACCAATGGTGCTTCCTCTCCAAGCTTTTATTTCAAGTTCCCGACCAAATTTAACCCATGGAGAGCAGCACTAGACTCTGAGCTCCAACATGAATCGCGTACGATTTGCCAACCACCCACCTCCAACAATGCTGCCATACAATCTTCTGATTTCGCGACTAAAGGGTACCCAGTCATCTTCAAAGAAGAAAAAAACAGAATAAAATCTAAAGCTCGACAATTCGCTCGACCCGTATTCACAAACTCGGCACCTCCCAGAATCACGGGGAAAGCAACATCCTCGTCCGCCGAGCGCAACAAAATATCACCGGCAAACAAGATTAAACGACCCAATGAATACCCAAAAAGCCCGACCCCTTATCCCCGAGAACGCCTCCTCCGGTCGTGGCATCAATATCCTCGACCGACACGAGGAACACGCGAACCCGAGCTAAAACAAGAACGAGTTCGCTAAAGAAAGGGGATCGAGAAACGTAACGAAAGAACCACGAAGCCACATACGAAGATGGCGCTATGCATGCAGTGATTACCCGATTTGCTGAAAACGTGATGTGGGGAAAGAGCAACTCGACCGCAGATTGCAGTCTCCATGGCAGCTCCGCAGGTGTCTCTCTCTCCCTCCCTCCCTCTCTCTCTCTCTCTCTCTCTCTCTCTCTCGATGTGTGCGTGGGTGATATTTTTTCGGTGAGTTCAGAAACAAATCAATTTGGGAAAAAGATTTGAAAAAATTTGGGGAAAAGAAAAGTCGTTGGGATTTATTTCTGTGGTGTTGAGGGGAAAGAAAGGGGGATCGTTTAAATCGTTGCGATGGTGACACGTCGCTCGCCGGACCAGAACCTTTGAAAATGTCCTGAGCATACATCTTCCAGCCCGGGCTTGCCCCGACCCGAATCCCGCGCGTTCGGGTCGTCTAAGGTTTAGGCCCCGCTTGTTTGGACTTTCTAAAAATAATTAAAAAGAAGAAGCAGCCCTTTTCCATTTTTGCGCTGAAATTTTAAAAAGAGATTAATGTGATTCGACTCGTGAAGTTTATATGTGAAAGCACCGAAAGTACGCACGACGCAAAAGTTGTGAAAGATAAAAAGTAAAAAGTAAAAGTGATCTTCAAATAGATCCAATCTTAATGTAAATGAGATATTGTAGATAGGAAGTTTCTCATTGTATGCCAAAAAAAAACATGTGTAATTTATATTACTTAATTATATTTTTTAAAAGTAATTACGTGCCAAGCAATTCTGACTTTTATTTCACACGAAACACGATGAATACATAAATTTTAGATGTAAATTTCGAGAAAATATTGGCGCTGACGTGATAAGTCCACGTGCTTACGTAACTCTACAATATTACTGAATATTTTCTCGTAAATTTCCTAGTAACTCCAACGCTATTTACAGAAAACATCGAAATAAAACAAGTGTGAAAATCTGCCACGAAAGCGGGCTCTTGCTTCGCAGTTTCCAACGCGCCCGTTCTTCATCCGTTTTATCCAAAGCAGCGCCCTGCAACTGCACAACGGGCCGCCCCTTCTCCTTCGAAGATCGATGGGCTTCGAAGCTGCTTCTCGTCGTCCTCCTTCTCCTCCGTGGCTTTGCGCGCGCTCGACTTTATCCACCAAGCTCTCTCTGAGTCATCTCTCCATGAAACCTCCCTCCTCGTTCTCGTGCAAATCCCGCGCACTCTGTTGCTCCGGCGGCTCCGCGAAGCGCTTGACCTCGCCGTCCACTCGCTCCTACGGCCGCCGATGGTACAATCCTCTCAGACGCGGATCGCTGGAGGACCGGTCGTCGCCGGAGATCGTTCGCCGCTGGATCGAGGCCGATCAGCCGCTCGCTTCTCAAGGTGCGTTATGTTCCGAGATTCTCCGCCAAGTTTATTTTCGTTTGGAGAGCTTCGAAGCTCGAGCGCTGAGTTTGCAGATGTTTGTGACTGCTAATGCGAAGTTACGGCAGTCGGTTCGGATTGCCTTAATCACTGTGAAACTGCTGAACGAGGATCATGAATGGCGGAATGATTTATTTAATGCATCTCTGCTTTCATGCGGATGCGATATATCGAGTCTGAAATTGACAATTGCAGTCATCTGGAAAAATTCGGTCACATCTCATCTCGCGTTGTTTGTGATAATTGGCCATACGTAAGCGAGTGCTATTTTAAGAAAGGTTGTTGAATGGCGGATTTTCTAAATGATTTGCTAGTTGCTCAGATTCCAGTATCCACCAAGTATAACTCGCTTAACTCAGAATCTAGTATAATGGAATGGTTTACAGGCAGGCTATAGATGAGATTATTCAGCGGTGTTGTCAACTTTGGTTTAATTTATTATCTTCTTATGATTTTATGATTCGTTATGTATGTAAGAGGTTGATTGCCATTGGTGTTCCATGCGTTTGTTTCAGCGAAATTTACCATGGTTTCTTACAACATTCTGGGAGATAAAAATGCTTCGAAGCACAGAGATCTATATACAAATGTTCCTTCTCTATACATGAAATGGGAACGGCGTAAACGTGTTATATGCGAAGAGCTGATTGGGTGGAATCCGGATATTATATGCTTGCAGGTATATTTTCTGATCTTTCATCAGGTATTTGTGCTAACTCTGGTGTTATAACATCTAGAGTAGAAGGCGACTTATCGGTGCTCACTCTATTGTAGGAAGTGGACAAGTATTTCGAGCTCTCGAAAATTCTAGAGAAAGCAGGATATGTTGGTTCTTATAAGGTCGATTTTTTTCCTGAGGTTTATTTGCCTAACTATACGATTGGCTAAAGGCATCTGGAGCTTACCTATTAAGAAATGGCAGAGACGCACTGGAGATGCTGTTGATGGTTGTGCTATATTTTGGAAAGCAAATGAGTGAGTTAACACTGATGAGGCATGAGTTACCCTGTTCCTATGAAGCTATATTGGCTAGCTGCAATTGTCTGAAATTTTCTAAATTAGGTTTTGGCTACTAGAAGAAGAGAGCATCCAGTTTAAAGAACTTGGTCTTCGTGATAATGTAGCACAGCTTTCTGTCTTTCAGGTAGGCATCTAGATGGTCAAGCGTGAGCAAGAGTTTACTCAAACTGACCTACATTTGATTTGACTCTTTCGATAAGATCAATTATGGCTCTTCCATTTGTTTGATACACCTGTTCTGATTCTGATGGTGCTCTCATGTTTTTCCCATTTTCGGTTCACGTTCGTTTGGATAAGAGACTGCTTTTCTCTCCACACCTCACTTCTTTTCCTGCAGGAAGGCGTGCAAAGCGGAGTCAAAGCAACTGCTTGTTGGCAATATTCACGTACTCTACAACCCAAGTAGAGGAGATGTAAAGTTAGGACAAGTAAGTTTTCTCTACTGCCACCCCCAACTGTGAGCATTCATCAATAGTGACCTTGTTTTCTCTTGTATCTTACCTGAGGATCAAAATGTTAAAGATGTGTGATGATCGACCTCTGTTGTTATGCTTAGAAGAGGAACCGAAGATATTTACTTCACTGTTAGTTTATTAATTACTGTAGCTGCAATGACCTCATAAACTGGAAAGCATTCATATGATCCTAAGAGTGTATTGTGGCTTCATGTCTTGGAGGGAGCTTGGAGTTTGTGGGGTGTAACAGATGAGTTGCCGCCCTTTTAATATAAAATAGATGGGAAGACTGAGGAAACAATTTTTTGGACAAGATGGTGGATGAACACATATGAAGAATGTCTTTACCATAAAAGGCCTTTTCAGTCTTGGTGATTGGTTTTTGGTTGAATCCTTGAATGTGGTGTAAAAGGCTGAAAAGTGGTGATTTGCCTGTGCACGCATTTAGAACATAAGAAAATTAATTTTTGTGTGCTAGAATGCATGATAAATGTAGTTCTAAATGTCTAAGGGTGCTTATTTTAGCACCTTCTAAGAGGAGTTTGTATCTCAAAATTCACAAATGCAATATCTGGATCTTTTACGTTGTTTAAAGTAGAGGTGGGGGAAGTGTTACACAATACATTTGGTTAATTAGATGGCTATCCTAATTATATACAATTGCTTTTGCTCATTCAAATGTAATGACATTTCAGATGCGTTACCTCTCCTCAAGGGCACATATTCTCTCACAAAAATGGGGTAATATTCCTGTTCTGCTTGCTGGTGATTTTAACACCACTCCACAGGTAGAAATCATACACAGTAATTTTATTGGTCGCTCCGTCAATTGGAATTCCTTTGGTCTTGATCTTTAATCTGCTAATGACAGAGTGCTTTATACAAGTTCTTGTCAACATCGAAGGTGTGCTTCTCCTCATTTATTCTGATCTTTGTGCTAATGATGTCAAATTACTCTTTTAATTATGCATCAACTCATTTGTTATATTCTAGGTCTTGCTACTTTTTTGAAATAAATTTGAATTTCATTTGCAGCTGGATATCATGTCATATGACCGAAGGGAATTATCTGGCCAAAGAAGCTGCCATCCTGCTCAAGTTTTTGGTGAAAAACTGGAGTTAAGTAACTCTTTGTTTCTAATAGACAGGTATACTAATTGGATTTGCTTTTTGCTGCTTCTGGTCTAGCTTCAGCTTACCTTGGATGTGCAAAAAGCTCTATTTTGCTTGTCTATGAGTTTGACACTACATATCTATCTGAAAAAGTAGCTTGATTTCTCTTCCTAAACTTTATTTTGGCTAGAAATGTTATTTAACATTTGTTGGATTTTCTACACTGAATGCTGTTCGTCATAGATTTTTCTCATGTGGCTGGATTAACGAAGAGGTCAAAACTGCTGGTGGCAATGCTGAAGGTGAGGTTGTTGCCCATCCACTGAATCTTAAGAGCTCCTACGCCACAATAAGGGTACGTCCCTTATCTCTTAATTGTGCTGCATAGAGCAATCTATGGTTTTCATCTGCTCTCCAGAATGATGATATCTGAATATGAGGGGTTTTCACATTTGAATATTCTCAGGGATCAGCAAGAACAAGGGACTTAGATGGTGAACCGCTTGCAACTTCATACCACTCAAAATTTTTTGGGACAGTTGACTATATATGGTATGTGATGTCAATTTAACTAAAAGATTAATTATTAGTAAAGTGAAGATGAAAAATAAAGCAAGTTCAACCAAAAAAAAAAGAGGTAGTTTTGACTGCATAAATACTGCAGAGTCTCCTCTCCTTATCATTATATAGACATATAACTTAATAAAAGCTACAAATGATCTATGTATAGTATTATGACGAATTGGATGGAAAGAGAAAATGGCATCAAGCAATTATTTCCATGACAGACTACAGTTACAAATATCAGTTTGTATAATATAGTAGTATCAGTACATACTTGTACAGTCTGGTATAACTTGGGTGAAAGAAGCATCTTTATCTAAGTATATACCTTTCCTCTTGGAACGTGAATATTTGGCCTTTCATTCTCCCTAGAGAATCTGTTTGTGAGGCTAGGAGATGGGAATAAAATGGCGAATAAAAAATAGTCAAGAGTCTCGGAACTGATTATATGTCACAGTGGGAGCATTGCGTAGATTGATGCAATTCTTAATTTGGACAAGTCGCTACTGCTATTAGAGGTTCAACTTTATGAAGCTGCAAGACCTTGATGTCTAAGAGGTCTCATCTGCAGGGGAAGCCCATTTCATATGGCCGTGGCACTGTTGGTTATGTGAAATTTGTCTTGTTCATTCCCTTGCCTCAAACAGTTTGGTATAGTCATGGTCGGACGTTGAAATTACACGGACATTTTTTAGAAGAGATTTTTTCCATTACTTTCAGTTCATGCATTCCTCATTGACCCAATCAATGCTCAGCTAAAAGTGACAAGGTTTGTTATTTCCAAGCTAAAACTTGTATAGGAGGATAGACTACACATGATGAACAGTTTGACAATCAGTATTTCTAGAGAGCAAGTGAGAGGCTATCAATTAACCATTTCTATGCATGCTTACTGCTCGGTACAGGTACTCAAAGGGTCTTGTACCTACAAGAGTGCTGGACACTCCCCCGGTTGATATTCTTCGGAGAACTGGTGGTCTGCCATGCAAAGTAAGAAGGGCTTCACTTAAGATTATGACATTCATAGGGGTTGCTCAAGAATCATTGTTTGCAATGTCATCCTCTCTGTAACTACTGGCACATGATTCCTTAGATAAAAACGTGCAAAGTTTCCTTGGGAAAAGAGACCAGAAGAATTTGATCCATAAACAGGCAACCAAAATTGAACCTTTTGGATCTTAAGGAAAGCTGGCAACGCAGTCCTAAGTCGATTATATAGACAGATGAAAAAACTATTTAGAACTTATCAAAGAGCTATAGTTCCAACAGTCAAATCTGGATTATGCCCTGCTGATGGTTGGCTACTCATATTGTTTAGCTGGACAAGTTTCGAACCCTGAAGAACAGTGTGTGTGCACAAGGAGTTTTGATCAGTTGGTCTGCCTTCTACTCCATTTTCTCGTTCTTGAGTTATAGAATTCAAGTAACAGTATACAACTAGGCAACATAGTTGCCTATAAGACCAGTAGATTATCTAGGGATTTGTCCACCTAGTTCATAAATAGCAGTTGCACGCATCTGTGTGATTTTTCCTATCTAATTGAAGTGCTTCTCAATCTATGAGCTTTCCTGGTTAGTTGCCACCTTCACACTGGAGTTGATTTATGCCAAGACAAGTCACCTCTTATTATCTGGGCTAATCATTTTCTTTTCCTGCAATGGAATATGAATTAATCTTGATCATGCAGAAAGTGGGGAGCGATCATCTGGCACTGGTATCAGAATTTGCCTTTACTCAAGACACTGATGTGGGTGAAGGCACGCCAATGGCAACATCTCAGATTTAGCAATTGCAATTGCACCCCGGATGAAGTGGATCTTTTGATTCTTTTCTTGCATAACCGAAGGTTCGATACCCTGACGAGAGTCACTTGCTGAATCACTTGAGAAAATCAGTTCATGACTATCTGCACTCGGTTTAAGCGAGTCAATCGGGGCACCTAATAGTCTTAATAACTTCGATTCACGGTGAAGCTGAAAATAAAATTGTTGTAGTTATATCTGCATCTTTGAAAAGCTCTAGATTTATTCTCTATGGTGAACCATCTTCCGAATATGTGACCTTCTCTCGCTGCTCACTGTCGGACATGCACCTGCAACCATCAGTGATCCTATGTACTCAATAGGGAACTACTCGCAAGTCAGATTCGAAATTTTTAGATGACCGGTCATTGGTCATGGTACGTTACATGCTTCTGGTAAGACACGTATCGCGAGTGAATCTGATGACTTGCAGCGATGGATAAAAAGAGAAGGCGAGACTTATACATTCAAAGAAAACTACCGAGGTTTTCCGATGCATTGCGGCATAATTTAATACGAAAACCAGATTTAGATTGATGAATTTGTCGCAACTACTCTTTTTCATCAGGGTTCCATGAGAATTGAACTTTCTGTTTAAGCGGGCATAGCGAATATTGGGGAGCTCGGGGAAAATTTTCTCTGGACTGTGGAGAAACCAATTTATCTTATCAATGCCTCTCTAACTTGTGCAACCATTATCATCGAGCAGCACGGTGTCAGCTGGTTCCACTCGCCCCCCTTTTGTGAACTCAGCTTTGTAGTTTGATCATTAATTTTAAATGCATGTTTGAACTCAGCTTTATAGTTTGATCATTAATTTTAAATGCGTATTTGGTCAGATCGATAGGGAGAATAATAAGTTCAATCTTGTGAGTAACGATTAACTTCAGAAAATCGTATTTGTTGTTTTCAAAGCATGGGTATTTGACCATTGAATATCGTGTTTTACAATTTTGACAAATTGTATTGTTTTAAGAGACAACGGAAGTATTACTTATCCACTTATTCTGGATTGTCTTGCGTGTCGGGATGGCTACGTTCCCTAATCTCCCCACTTCTCCAACAAAATAGACATACTAATTTAGACGTTTTTCTTTTTTTATCATTATTTTTATCTTTTTTGGTTTTCCCGCTTTTCAGAATTATTTATTACGGAAAGGAAAAGAAAACGGGAATGGCATCTCTTTCTGGGGCTTGGTCTTTTGGATCGTTCCGCTGGGCGATGATGCTTCTTCCGGCGGGCAGATCCGAGAAATGGTCCTTCGGAGCGTGTCCCCACTTATCCACTCTCATACCGTCCATCTGTCCTCGAAGGCTCGCAGTACCGCACGCAGTGCACGTGCAGGAATCGCCGCGACACACCGGAATGAACCTGAGAACGACACATATCTCCTCGCCCAATCAGACCCTTCGACGTGGCGTCACTGCAACCCCCTTCGAAAGTTAACGAGATGAAGCAACCGACTTGGAACGTACGGCAAGCATCGCCGTTGCGATCACACGCGCCTCCCTCTTCCGCCAACCGGTGGCTGCCCCCTCCATCCTTTCTCCCAATCAGACCGCCCCACGTGGCATCCCCATGCCCCCCAAAAATAAACAAGAAAAAGCAGCCAACTTGCAACGTACGGCAAGTAAGGCCGTCGAAAGCACACGCGCCTCCCTCTTCCGCCAATCGCTTGCTCCCCCCGCCCCCGCGTCTTTCTCTTGCCTGAAATCTCGGTCCTGAACTAATTAATAAATGTATAATTAAAATCATTACTTTATTCGACTCTAGTTTCAAGATCCTGCCTTGTGTTCATATATGCAGCACCTCCCTCGTGATGGTTGAAGAAAATAACTCACGCTTATAACTTCACCTCCCTTTCCCTTCGTTTGCACGTAGTTTTTCACGACACCAGGATCGCGAAGTTCACGGGGGGGTTCATGATATGGAGCGACTCGTTGACAACGTGCTTGCAGTCACGAAAGAGTGAGTCATTCTTCGCCGTTTTCTCTCTGAGATTGGTGGTTCTATTTTTCCCTTTCCTGTGCTGTGGTTTTCGGAGGTTTGACCCGGAAACAATCGAACCAGAGGGGAATTTGCATTGCTCTGTATGATCTTATTTGAAGCGACTCTTTTCTACCTATTGTGATTGATCAGCGATTGTCGAATCGTGGGTTCTTTATTAGAGTAGAAGAAAGACCGAGCTGATATGAGATTCCGGGTTCTTCTACGCTGGAATTTCTTGCCACTATGAAGAGTCCATTCCCTCTCATTTGGTTATCTTAGACAGATGGATAGTTGAATGAAATTTGAGTTGCGCCGTGAAGGGAAGATGTTATAATGAATGTTCGTGGCCCTTGGATGATGCTCTCAGTGATTCTGGTCCTGGCGCAGCAATGCTCTTATGTCTTGTCTCTGGACTTACACAAAGAATCTTTACTTTTGTGTCGTCCGACGAATTCTCATTTGGGTAACCGGGTTCTGCATGAATTTGTTGTGAATTGCGGATACTTGCAGTTGGAGGAGCGGACTGATCGTGGTTGATGGGATCGGTGTTGTAAGGTTTAAAACATAACGGTGTGGTTTTTGAAGATATAACTTTTCTTACATTTGCAATTCCCATTCTTTGTATCCATCCCTTGTTCCTCATCTTTGTTGACTGATGACATTTTAAGCATTGTCATTTTCTGGTCATTTATGAATCTTGACCGTGTATTATTGTATATAATGTTGGCTCTGTGAAGCACCCCTTTTGCAATTAAAAAATGAGCAATTCCTTTTCTGTTCCTCTTTAGTGCAGGTCGGTTAAAACGGTTACGTACGAATCTTTGAACAATGTAGTGAGGCTCATTAATGGGGTTTCGGCACTTCTACTGACCGTCTTCCCTGGGAAGGCTAATATTCTAGAAGGTGTTCATGGATGGGAGCTCAGGCCAACCTTTCGCGGACCTCGCTTTCCACGATGGATGGAAAAGTTAGTTTATCTTAGTTTTTGCTGATGCTTTGGTTGATTTGTCACCTTATGAGGAGTTACTGATTAAATAGGCGGGAAATAAAAAAAGGAAGCACTCATTATTTGCTAGTATGTGCCAGAGTTTTATCATGCCCCTCTTAATGTATCAGGAATAGCAGGCTTTTTGTTTGTATGAAAAATTACCAATGTAGGGTTTTAATCTAACCATTTTTTTCCCTGTTGGATACTTGTTATTGGGAATACTATTTTCATATTCACACTGCAGTACGCTGAAGCTAATGAACTTTCTCTGTGATTGTTTTTGTATTTGATCCAGTGGTGTATCCTCCTTCAATCAATTCATCCATGAACTCTCTGTGGATTCTGATGCATCTTCAAGCATTGATTACTCATCGGAGGAAGAATCTAGTGATGACAACATATGTCCTCCTTCTCCATTGTCTCAAAGTTCGCATGCTTCAAGAGCTAGTTCTTTCAGCAGAAATGAAGGGAAAAGGATGGGCTGGCTAAGACTCATACTTTCATGGGTTTTAGTACCAGCAAATTTTCTGTTGGCCATAGTATCTCGTCTTTTCTATTCTTCCTACTCTAGTAGCGCCAGGAATGCTTTGTTATCTGAAAGTGAGAAGCCTTCACATGTAAGCTCTGTAAAGAAGTTGCACAATCTCAAAGATCACATCGTACACCGGACAACCGACAGACGACGTGGAGTAATTGAGGTATGGTGAAGAGCACCATGGTTGACTCCTTGTGAGATGGTCTGGTGTTTCAATTATAGATGCTTTCTTTGTGCTCATCAGTTTGATTTATTTACAATGATCCAGGATCTTCATCTAGCCATTGAAATCTTTATAGAGGCTCTGTTTGACATCGTTCAGAAGGCAGCAGGCTGCCTTCTCTCGCCAGTAGAAGTAATCGCAGTACTATGGAGATGGTTTTTTCCCCGCAGCATCGGCAGTGATGATATTCATGACAGCAGCTTAGATGCCTCTCCTCCTGAGACTGAGCCAGCTGAAACTGAAAATGGAACATCCTTTCATCATTCTCTCAATACGGATTCGCGGACATGTCAAGATGTCATAACTGAGCTTGGGTAATAGTTAAAGGTTGCCGTCTTCTTTCTTTTCTCTTCTTGGAGGTGTTTTTTCTTGCACCATCTGATCATGCCACCTGTTCAGGTACCCATATGAAGCTATTCATGTCATCACTGCTGATGGCTATGTGCTTCTTTTGGAAAGGATTCCTAGGTATATTTTACTCATTTTCTATTTCAGTTTGTGATCTTGTTGCAACTCTGGTGTTTTATGGATCAACTTTTGCCACAGACGTGATGCCCGGAAGGCAGTATATTTACAGCATGGCATATTGGATTCATCGATGGGGTAAGCACTGGGCAATCATTATTAATTCTGGTTGTTTTCCTTCTTTGCTTTTAATGTTTCCATTTTAGTATAGTCCGTATCTGCCTGCGCTGGGGATTCACAAATGTTCTTGAGTGCTTTATTTACAGAATTAAAGTTCCTGTCTATAGCAGTTTTTGATTCATTGATGGCTTGGATTGATCTTCTCATTGCTGTTCATTTAAGTTATGGAATTACATCTTGCCTGAGGATAATTTTCTGACTTATATCTTATATTTTTCTTCAAAATATATTAATTTTTTCTGTGTGCTCAATTCTATGTTACATTGGTTTCCTGTTTTGATAATTAGATATATTATGGACTTATTTCCTGCTTTTCACTAGTGGATTTTCATGTCCAGTTGGATATCTAATGGGGTTGTCGGTTCTCCAGCTTTTGCAGCCTACGATCAAGGTACACGCGCCTTAATTACCAAAAACAAAGAAAATAGAAATTTCCTTCTAGGACTCGCAATTTCTGGATCACGTCTATGTTTTTTTGGCCATGGATAGCATCAACTGTTAGACATGATCTTTTGATTTATTTCGACATGCTGCAGGATATGATGTTTTCCTGGGAAATTTTCGTGGTTTGGTTTCCCGTGAGCACAGTGATAAGAATATTTCCTCAAGACGGTAAGTGTACTATATCTTAATCAATTGTAGAAACTCCATTTTGCATTCTTTGTGCAGAGTTTGTTGTCCTATCGATGAGTTTGAAATTAACAAATACCAATTAATGCAGATATTGGCGATATTCCATCAATGAGCATGGAACAGAGGACATTCCAGCTATGATAGAGAAGATTTACCAGGTTAAAACATCTGAACTGAAACTTAGCCAGCCAGAGATTATGGAAGAGACAGATAACAATCAGCCCTTCAAACTTTGTGCTATTTGCCATAGCTTGGGTGGGGCTGCCATGCTAATGTATGTGGTCACACGACAGATTGAGGAGAAGCCCCATAGGCTCTCAAGATTGACTCTACTATCACCTGCTGGATTTCATCACGACTCCAATATGGTTTTCACATTAGTGGAGTATATCTTCCTTACATTTGCTCCTATAATGGCTCCTCTTATACCAGCTTTCTACATTCCCACGAGGTTTTTCCGGATGCTGTTGAACAAATTGGCTCGGGACTTCCATAACTATCCTGCTGTTGGAGGAGTGGTTCAAACCCTAATGAGTTACGTTGTCGGTGGAGACAGCTCAAATTGGGTTGGCGTGTTAGGCTTGCCTCACTACAACATGAATGACATGCCTGGTGTCTCCTTCAATGTGGCCCTTCACCTAGCACAGATGAAGCGTTCCGGGAAATTCAGAATGTATGATTATGGGAGTGCATCTGCCAACTTAGAGGTTTATGGATCGACAGAGCCATTGGATTTAGGTGAATACTACGGGTTCATCAATATACCAGTTGATTTAGTTGCTGGGAGGAATGACACTGTAATAAAGCCATCCATGGTTAGAAAGCATTACAGACTGATGAAGAAATCTGGTGTGAATGTGTCATATAATGAGTTTGAGTATGCACATTTGGATTTTACATTCTCTCATCATGAGGAACTCTTGGCCTATGTTATGTCCAGATTACTGCTGGTGGATCCAGCTCCGAAGCGGCAATTAAGTGATAAAAGTATGATGTTGAAGAGGAAAGGACAGTCTAGTGGCTAAGTTCTGAGGCGGAGATATTGGTTTTAGGATTTTCCATCACGTTTGTTGTATTATTAGGCACTCACAATTCTGTTGTATTATATCAGTGTGAATACTTGCATACAGTAGAAGCTACATGTCACAGTAAGCATCCGTCTTGTCATCTGCAGGAAGTTCACTGCTCGGGATGGAATGTCCAGTGAAGATTTTGTAACACACTTTATATTCTGTATAAACTAATGTTAATTGTGTCGAAGTTCTACTTGTTTGCACTTCATTATGCAGTAGTTGCTGCTGTTGGCTTGAGTTATAGGACATTCAAGCACACTGCTTGACAATCTGACCACTGTAATCAGGTGGACAATGCGCATGAAAAATGATCATTCTCTGAAAAATATTCTGAATTTCTCCCTGCATCACCTTAATTTTGAAAATGCATCAGTGCATGGCACAAGCATCGAATTAGAGAATTTGATAGATTAATCATATTCGTCATTTAATCTATGATTAAACTAATTTTCCTAAGCTTATATGCTAGTTAAGTAATGACCTACACAATCTCAACAAGAAGCTAATGAAACCGTTCGTACTAGGTATTCAGCAGTCGTTATATAGGTATAATCCCATAATGAGCGACATGTTAATCATTAGCCCCTATTCTGGTGTTTACAAGGGACGTGTTTTATCTTAGGTACCAACTTGTCCAGTCAAGCCCTCTCTTACCCTGCTCAGTGGATGCACTGCATAGCCAAGAAGCATGTTTAGCTCTCCAAGTTTAGCACATTGCTTGGGTAGCTCTGTGTTGGCTTTGCTTGGATATTCTGCCTTTATTTAATAAAAACTCTCGTTTTGTTTTGCTAAATGGAGATGCTGGTGCTATTGAATAGTAGGCCAATTTGACATGAGAATGCTCAGCAGTGTGTGTTTTGACAGACCCAAACACCCCAGCAGAGAGAGAGAGAGAGAGAGAGTTCACACACTTTGCTTTCTAAGTTAGTGAACATCGTATATCCTCAGAAAATTTTTCACTCCTCTGCAAAGGTCAGATGTGTTCAATTGGTACAAGACCATTTGTAATTAGCGGGAAAGAAAATCATCCAGTTCAATGCGTTTACGGCTTGCAGTCATCAGCCTTCATCATAATCTGGCTGAACTGACTGTTTAAAATCAGCATCCATGATGACTCCATCCATAATATGCACAACAATCTCGCCCTTCCTTCCATCCAAACTTTCCGATTGAACTCCATGGACTATTATCTTTTCGTTGATAGCCTTTGATATATGCAGAGTCAACCCTGACAGCGAATCATAGGAGATCTCCTCACCTATGGGCACCATATCCGAAGTAAAGGCTCGAGGGACAGCAGAGAATCCGAGGACACGCGAAACAATCGCATAGGTGTTGTTCATGTTCTCTGCAACAAAACTTTCATGTATGTTCAGCCCCAGATCACGCCTAAATGCTTTCTCCGAAGGGACGAAGACAGTGAAAGCAAGGTCTTGTGGCAGCATTTCCACCATCATCTCCCCAAACGTCCCTAAATGCTGATTCTCAAAGAATTTCTGGACTTTTGCTGTCCGGTGAGATCTTACAGCACCATTACTGGATGATGCCTCTGGAAGCGTGAGTGTCGAAAGAAACAGTATGAGAAAGCAACCGAGCGAGACGACGATGCACACGAAAGCAATTGAATTCTTCACGAAGTACCCTCTTCTCATCTTTGAAGCATCTCTATGTCCCAGTCAACCATTTTCGTCCTAGTCACACAGGATTTCCCAAAAAGCATAGGAGACAAGGAAAGGCGCTCCTTAGTAGGAAAAAAACATCAACCGAGGTCCTTCTGAGTAATTGGAAATCCACAAGCTTCATTTAGACAAATGCATGATGTGCATAATCCGCCTTCAATCAAATGCAGAAACTAGTGATTCCACTCTTCGGTATGCTCTATTAGAGGACCCAACCTTCAAATTCTTAAAGTAAAGTTTTCGCTTGTCTCTCCATTGACAAAGACCCCTCCCGCCAATGAAAAGTTTTCCATTTCCAAAGCAACCCCGGACTTGTTAAACAAGCATACCCATTACCAGCCAGAGTTCAGAAAGATCAACCATTCCCTTGCAGAACATATCAGCCCACTAGCTCGTTAAGCCAGCACTAAACCAGCGCTCTCAATCTTCGACGCACCCATCGATATTGCTTCCTGCAAGTAAACCGAGGTATGGATCATCGGATGATAACATGAGATCTGAGAGTTAATTCCAGATGCCCACAAATTATTTGATTGGATTATTCCCATGCACCACATGAAACACGAACGATCTGTATCATCGAATCGAATCACAGAACGAAACCAAATGGGCAGTAGAAAACAACGCTGAGATGGTGGTACCTCCGCAAGAATTGATCTGGGCGGCATCACTAGCGATGGAATCGCATTCTGGCTCTGCTTACGATGTTCTCGAAGCCAAAGATTAGCCACTCGCGACGGTCTCTACCTCTCTCGATTCCAACTCTCTCTCGTTGAACTTCGGATCTGCAAATCTCGCTCTCTCCCGTAGCTTCTTTTGAAGCTGCCTCTTGGCTTCGTGAAACGGTGAGCTCCTGCTTCTAAAATTAGTATGTATTTCCCCTCATCGTATATAAGTTGGGCCCGTCCTGGCCGCACACATCCTAAAACTCTTTAGGCCCGTTGGCCCGTCCTGGGCCTATCGGAGCCCAAAAAGATCTGGCCGGTCCCGGTTAGTTCTCTGGTCCTCTAAATCCGAGCTGAAGAGCGAGGAGCAACGAGTTTGACGGCGGCGGTCTGGAAGTGCACCGTTTCGAAGTCGCCGCAGTGCGCGCGTCTGGAATCCAAGACCGTCGTGGAGTGCACCGAGCGAGGGGCTCGGGCTCCGTGCCGTTCGGAGGCGCAATCAATCTACCAAACTCCCTTTTCCGATAGCTTCGATCAACATTTCGAGAAGCGGGGGCGTTCTGCGGCTCGCCGTCATTGTTGGGGCGACTGGGACTGGGAGTGAAAAGGCGGCGGCAGAGGAGCAGTAGCAATTACTAACGATGGGGGCTCCGTATTCGCTGAAGTGGGGTTACATTCGGATCATTACCGGGACTATCCTTGGGGGTGTTCTTGGTTTCTACGTCATGCACCGCGTCGAAATCAGCTACAAGGTCAGATTTTTCTTCTTTTTCTTTGCTTCTGGGGATTTTGAGTTCTTAAGGATGCCAGAACTCGCAATTGTTAACATGTGTCAGGAGAAGATGAAGGAGAGACTGAGGCAGTATGAGATGGAAATGAAGAAGAAGCAGCAGCAGAAGATGGGCGAACTTGAAGATTCTGCTTAGTTGGATCCCCCTTCTTCATCCTCGTTTTTTTTTTTTATCTCTTTTCTAACTGAATGAATTACTCGAGGACAGTCTTTTTTATCATAACCAAGTGTGAAGCTCAGATTCAGGTCTTTGATCTTTCTTTCGTTTTTGTTTTGTGTTTCTGGGAATCACACAGGCTAAGAGGAATTATCATTTCACGAAGTCAATATTGGTTTGGACTGAATGTGCTTATTTCTCGTGTCTACTAATCTTGCTTCGTCTCTTAGATGTTGATTATATTCTTCGCTGGATTGGTTTTTTGGATTTGGTGTTCGATGACTGCATGAAAGAGATGCTTAGTTTATGGTTCTAACGCCTGTGCCTGTGGCTTTTATCTTGATTCCGAGCATGTCAAGAATCAAGTAGTGGAGAATTTGGTGGTGGGTTGATGTAATCTGGTGGATGATGTACGTGAATGAATTAGATGGCTTTCGCAGATCATTCTCTTAAGATGCTGGGTTCTCTGTCTATTGTCTGAAATTGAAGATAACTTACCTTTGCCTGATGGTGTCATCTACCACACTGTTTTAGCATTTGCTGAAACCTTTGTTTATTCTCTAGTATTATTCGTCAAGTTCGATTTTTCTATTCCTACTTACTCCTGTCTATTTTCTCCATAGCTTGGCTATTTTTCTTGTTGAATACATAAATTCACACCCTATGGATACTGCAAATATCAGCCAACTGAGCACATTTTCTAATAGGGCATCTGTTCAACTACTTTGTTGCATCAGAGGTTAAGTTATCCTCACTGAAATTCAAAGCTTGTCACTAAGAGCATGCTTGCTGTTCCCTTTCTTTTGTTCCTTAGCAATTCGTCTTACATGTTTTCTCTTTTGTAGCCACCAGTAGAGCAAGCTCCTGGTGCTTGTAGGGTTATGTTGCACTGATCTTCTTGCATGCCTGATGCACTGTAAAGTAGAATAGGCTCTGTGCTTGTTTTTAGTTCAGCGTACGGCAATTTTTTGTGAATCTTGGGGTTTGGTTTGGTTTGGTTGCTGAGTGCCTTTCCTTTATCTACAGTAGCCTCCGTGCCCGATCCTTGCCCCTTTTTTCTCCAGGAGCAAATAGTGAGCGAGTTTATTTCGTGTCCTGGAATTTCTTTTGTTAAAAAGAAATGCCATTGTTGATAAATGGGTCAATCTGCTTGATTTATCCTTAGTTTCTCATCACTAAAATGCATGATGATCTTTGGTGTCAACCTCTCAATCAGTTGAGGGTGAAGCAGAAAAAATTACTGCTCTTTTCCCATCCAGGAGGGCTTTGACGGACGGAATTATGCCATTATATCTTCTGCTATGCTCAACATAAACTGAACAATACAAGCATGTAGTTCGGAAAGTTGCACAATCTTATCCTTGCTTTGGCAGTGGCTCTGTGGAGAAATGTCACTATTATCGTCTCATCTAGCAGAGATGCTTGTGGACTTCAGCTGTCTAGAAAGTAATTGCGTGGATATGCAAATTCAGTGATTGATGAAGCTCAACAGCAATCTCACAGTTGACCACAGTCAATGCATTGTAGCTTGCATTTTGGTGAATCTCCACTATTCTGATGACCAGAACTGGGAAGTACTGCCTTGTATGCATAAGTTTTACATCATCTGCACTGATTATGTTCAAACATTGTAGAGAGTTGGCAATGCATTCCAGTAATGTTTCATAATTTTACCCGTGTAGAGAAGTCTGTATGTTACATTTAGGATGGAATGTGGAACTGCAGCGTATCAGTAGCTGATTAATACTCGATACTTTTGATGCTGGTCTAGTAACAAGCTGATCGGCTTTCGTTCGGTTTTTGAGTGCGTCTCATCATCGATTCTTTGTCGTTGTACCCTCATTGCATCTCGATCCTTTCCATTAATCTGTTTTGGATCTTATACCAACAACTAAGGTTTCCCTGTCAGAAATTTCACTTGGCTTGCTCTCGCTGTGATATGATTTGCCTGCCTGAGTTCCCACACAATTCCAATTCACCAAGAATGCCATTTGCTGCAAATTTTTTGCTTTGATAGCGCATCTGCCATATCTCCTGATTCCTCGAGTCATGCGGGTGATCCGAACAGATTGGAAAGCATCGAGTATTCTTGGATCGGGGAGTCCTGTCCTTGTTTCATTCTCTTATGAAATGATCTTTTGTCGCGGTGTTCATTAGAAAGGATGTGATCGAGCCAGTTAATTTTATGTTTTGCCTTGCTAGGATTATGACCGTATTGGAATAATTTGTAAATGAGGTTTAGGGTCGAATTAGACAAATCTGGCACCAATTAAGCTTCAAAAGGATGCATGAACAAGCTGTCCATTTTTATCACTAGGCTAAGGATAATTTTTTTTTTTTTTAAGAAAGAAAACTGATGGTCACGAAAAGTTATGATGGGTGACTTACACTCATTGAGGTTACAATTACAGTAAGGATGAAATCTGAATTGAGAGTTCACTCACACAATAAGTATCGCCAATGTGATCATTGAACCTAAAATCATGGAGATGCGGCTGTAACCTTTAGTTCGAATATTAGTAACCTTTAATTCGAGTATTAGTCGCTTAAAAGCGGTTACATTTTTCAATAGGATATATAGGCTTGCTGAATAGTTATAAATAGGGGATACAAAATATCGACAAAATTTTGTATGTTTTAGTTTATCAAGTTATCTTTTCAATTCCTACATTTTACTTAGATCATTTAGTTATAGTTCTTCGTTAGGGCGCATCCTACTTCTTATCCAAATTGCTACCGAGATCTATTCAATAAAAATCGAAGCTCAGCCTTTTTGGCGAAAGGTGTTTTGTCACATGGAGCCATTCTCGGTAGAGCTTGAGCAAACTTGTTGATGCCTTTATATTTAGGATCCTTCAAGGAAGATAAGAGTACGAATAAGACTTGTTCGAAATCTTTAAATCTATCAAAAAAGTGCAATTGAATTCTTATATTTGTTAGTATTTTTTTTATTTATCAAGTTGGACAAAGTTAATGGAAAGATTTGATTGCACTGACTTGATAAATTTCGTGATTTAATTGTAATTTTTTGAAAGTTTAAGAGTTTGATTATATTTTCATGATAAATTTTTAAGATTTCCAGCAAACTTTTCTCAAAATTGTATAATCCAATGATAAAGCTCATAAGCTATCCAAGTCAAATATTTTTCAAATTCGAGCTCGACTCGATCGAATACTTGAGCTTACCCGAACTTGAATATAACGGGGAAAAGGAAAAACAAATAAATAGAGACGGGGAGCTGTACGGCCAATATAGAAGGCGGGAGCCTGAAGAGTGCCGTTAGTGAGAGAGAGAGAGAGAGAGAGAGAGAGAGAGAGAGAGAGGGAGGGAGGGAGGGAGAGATAAGATGGAAGATTCAAGCGCAATACTGTGCCAGATTTCTTGCCTCAAAGACATGCTCGATCAGGTATGTAGGGCTTCGCGTCGTCGCTCTTCACTCTCTACGTTCGCAAATTCCAATCTAGATTCTCGCGAAGCTCGTCCGAGTTGAGGCTGCATCGAGTAGGTGAACGAGGAGATCGAGTCGAGCATCCGGATCACGAGGGAGATGGAATCGGAGATCGTCAGGTGTTCGGAGGCCCAGGGCGCCTTGGCGACGAGGGAGGCCGGATTGACGAAGCTGCTTTACGCTTCGCAGTTCGAGCTCGTCGGATTAGCCGCAGTGACTGGTCCGTAATGTTGTTTCCACTGTTCCTCATTTCGCGGGGACGACTTTAATTGATTTTTAGCCATATGCCCAAGGAATTTCTCCAGGTCTTTCTTGTTGCAGTGGAGGACTGGAGTATGTTGGTGTTGACCTTGTAGATGTAGTGCAGGACCTCGCTATAGAGGATTGCCATGTTTCACCAAGACCAGAAATCCTTGGATGTTACTGCGCTCTGTCTTGCGATTTTCAGTCAATAATATCGAATCATTTGCTTTGTGGAGAGAGAGAGAGAGAGAGAGAGAGACTAATGACCTCAGCGGTTATGTAAGATAGAGAGCTGCTCTGTGCCGTGGATCGTGTCACTGTTAGGCCCATTCTGTTATTCTTGATCACAAGAATGGCCTTCAGGGACAAATCTCCCGTGGCACTTATAATGAGTCTGAAGATTCATTTTATTTCGTAGATGTACCTAAGCAGAGGCCCTCTTGACTGACAATCAGCAGTGTATGGCTGTAATCGGTGGGAAAAACTTGAGAAGGATGTGAGAAACTTTGAGTACTTGGTCAGACAGTCGGTCCTGCAGCATTTACATATGTTAGATAATCTTCTCATTGTACTCTTCTAATGACGAAGTGGCACCTCATCACTTATTTCATGTGATCACGTGTTTATATTAGCATTACTTGTTCCTTTTTTCCTTTAATAGCTGAATCCAGGAAGTCAGTTACCAGCACGGAGCAGAAGCTGTGCTCTCTCCAAATGAAGAGAGACGAGATGCAAGAAAGGATGATCCGTAAACGGTAATTGATAGATTTCAGTTGGAAAGCATATAGGGATTTAGTGGAGGTGTTGCTTGATTATTCCTCTGAACCTTTTGTAATCCTAGATGTGCAATACACTGATCTGTGTTTTCAAAATTAAATTCTGCTGAGAATCACTCGACATTGTCATATGTACTTCAATGGACTTACTTGCTTGTGACTATATCTTATTATGTTACACATCACAGGATGATGAAAGAAGCATTGTGAATGTCAACTCTTATTTAAGAAAAATTATTTTCACTTCGGTTTTGCTTGTCAACTGTTACCAAAATTATTGTTCTGTCCATTGTTGTAGCTGTGTAGAAGCTCATGTTAAGCCATTACAATGAAATGCATAAACAGCGAACAGTAGCTACTCTATAGCGACAAAAACCGAATTCATTGACAGAACATCAATTACTACGCAACAACTAGTGATGAAAGGAAACTCTTTTGCTGGAGACAAGCTCTTAGCTACAAGTCAGCAGCTTTGTTCCATGTGCATTTGGTGACAAATACTTAGCAACAAAATTTCTGGGCTAGAAGTGTGACATCTATAGAAAGTTCCGGTTTGGAATGTGCATGTTGGTGTGTTTGGGTTAAAACAGCTCGTCTCTGATGCCTATGCACCCAATGTTATTCTCACTTCTCATTTTCTATATCCTGTAAAATCTCCGCAACAACTTTCCATCAAAATGATTACAACAATCAAAATCTGTCAGGGAAGGGTTCATTAGACAATGTCTAGAGTTTCAACGAGGAATCGACCAAGGAGAAAGTGAAAGACTGCAGTCTTTATTAGCAGAAAAGGAAGCCCTTGAAAAGGAGATAGATATATTCACAAAAAGGAATTATGCTTTACAAAGTTCTATCTCTACATCTCTGGAAAAAATGGTCGAAGATCTTAAAGATTCTAGGACTGGTATGGCAATCTTTCTTCTCTTATGGGGTTTCTTTGAAGTCTTGCAACAATGTTGTTTTGTCAGTAGTATCCTGCCGCTTTAATAGTCAATCTTGTATGTATAAAAATCCTCTCACTTTATTTGATTTCTCTATATTTGCCATCTCATCTCACGTATGGTAAATTCTAATTTTCACTTCACTATGAATGGATAATTTATTTCAAATGGCAGCTGGATAGTGCTTCCATGCCAAATGATGGAAGGATAGTACTTTAACTTGATGGTAAGATCCAGAGCTTGGTTTATTAATGGACACAAGCACAAGACCTCAATTTTGCACACAGGTGGCTCCCCTAGGAAGAGTCATAGTTTCTTATGTCCATCCTTTTAACTTGAAGGTGTTGCAAATCAGTCTTAACGAAATATGTGGTCTATATGCATTGATCTTACTAAGCTTTGTGACATATTGGCCTCATGCTTAGCTCCTAACCCTTTCTTGAATTAATACTGGTTATGTGGGTGGCTGTGAGTCGACTGAATAGTACTTTGAGAAGATCTTGTTCTGAATCGTGAAGGATTTTCTTGTTCAATTTCATCGAGTAATTTTATAATTCAGTTCCCTAAAAAGTTATGAATAGAAATTATCTCATAAGCATCCTGGTTGCGCACTATGTTCTGATGAAAACAGTTTAGGAATTAGCAAATATTAACCTGTCATTCCTCTTCCCCCTCTTCTTGCTAAATGTCTGCCTAGTGCCACCATCCGTGGGACAGGGATCTCCTCCTAAGCTGGTGGTAGTATGCTTCTAACTATGTCAACTATGCAAAACCCAATTTCTATTGATACACATAAAGGAGTAAGTAGAGCCAATGGTTCGTCATTCAATGTCAGCCTAAGAACTCAGATCATGAAGCCAAGATGCAAACAATGGGCAGAAGACAAAAAGGAATGAGTGGATTCCAGAGGTGGCATAAATTTGTGATAGGCAGATTGTGTCTTCATGTGGGCCAAAATGACGGGATTGAAGAGAAAAAAGATGCCAATTCAATCAGAAACGTCTCACTCACTTAAACACGCTCTTCAACTGGCTTAGACAATACATCAATGCTCATTGTCCTGAGTGACTCTTGCATCATGTGAAGGATCCACCTTTAGAATTGCAGATCATAATTACTTCCTTGAATAACATTCTCAAGATAAAGGAGCTTTTTGACAGAGAAGGATCGGGAATGGGCGAGCAAGGAGTGAGGAAGCCAGTCAAACAGTTGACTGCTACCAGGAATTGCTATAGATCTGGATATTGTACTTTGAAGTAATGCTGGTTCTCTACTGTCCCCTTCAATTTTATTTCCTGTCCATATCTGTTGTGAGTTAGGGGACCACTCCTTCCCTGAAAGTTGTGGCCTCATTTAAGCTTTTGCACTGTTGCTTCTCTCTCAGCTGCGGGTTGTGGCCTCTTGAGGTGGTGGGGGTCATAACAGAACATTTTACAGATGCCTGCTGACAAACTTTATCCTTTCCATGCTTCTTTTTTTTCCCACTGTCAGTTTATTTCTTTCCATTTTAATGCTAAATTCTAAAGCTGCTCAAGAAACTAGGGAGGAAGTTTGGGGACGTCTTGCTGAAATGCTTGGCTCTTTTGCGGTATCTCATGTCACAATTTGGCGGGGCCACCGGATCAGATCTCCTGCTTAATTTCAAGACTTAGCTATGATTTACCGATCATTGTTCTTTTTCATTACCATTACACATGATGGTGGCAGCAGGCAAACTTGTGGCCTCTTATTTGCAGGGTTGAATTGATAGGGGGAACGAGGGGGATGGGTGTTTTGACATCGCTTCTGTTTTCCGACACATTTTACCCAAAAGAAAGGGGATGAGACAGAAGAGAATGCAAACCAAACCTCATACACAAAACCACCGAACGATAAAGATGGGGCGTGACCCCTACTTGCTTTGATTAAGAGGTGGTGGCCCAAGGCTAAAGCGGCCTCGTGTGGTTCAAGATTTGTCCGCATAAAACTTAGGTTGTCCTCCTTGCCACAGACAGTCACCATGTCTCTCTTGTGAACATCAGGTGCGCCTTAGCCCCTATGTTTCTGTACCTTACAACCATATGACTGCTCAGATTTTGCACCCTGTTCAAAGTTGTTGAGAGCTTGGACCCACGATTGGAGCGCTTTTAAGCTTTCTTTCCACGAATAAGAAGATGGCCATGAAAAATCGTTTCTTTTATTGGAGAGTAAACACACAAGACAAAGAGAGAGATTGACAAGCATAGTCGTTATCAGGTGAACTGGATTTCTTGATTTGATCGGCAGCATCAGCCACCTACTGATTGGCTTATCTTGATAAGCCTAATGAATTATTGTGAGAGAGTTCTTCATTTGTAGCAACTTAAAAAAGACTTTACTTTTGATTTATGTTCACAAACCAACCCCCTTAGTCATACTATCTATTTTGCGACCAAGGGGTAAATTGAAACCCATCACCATGTAAATTTCTTTTGTTTTGTTTCTCTTTCTTTTTATGGAAGTATGTATTCGGGGGACAACAGAGTTACCTGGTGAGAGAAGTGATGGTACATTCTCTTGGTTAAAATCTTTGGTCCTTTTGGTTGGAGCCCAATGAGGGCGCGGAGTGGACCACACACCCTATCTCTCTATAAGAAGAACCTGATGACACCTTTCCTCTTTCAGTTTCAGGAAGCCAATGATTATCTCCAGGCCAACCTGATAACACTAGAACCCAAAAGGTGATCCGATCAGAAAGAAGGAAGAAGCAAGAAGAAAGAAACTTGGAGCGGAGAAGTGGATTCAAGGAAATGACGCCATCACTATAGAGAAAGAGAACTCCATTAAAGAGGAAGATGAAGATGATGAAAAGTGCCGCACTGGAAAGCCCTAAAAGAAAGCTGTCGAGCAAAGGACTAGGAGGGTTCATGAAGGAACAAAGAGGTAGGCTCTATATAATAAGGAGATGCATTGTTATGCTCTTGTGCTGGCAAGAGCACAAGAGCAAGTGATGATGCCACAAGAAGGAGCAACCAATGAAGAAGGATGGTGGAATTACTACAGCCCTCAATCCTCGCCACCAGCATGAAAGCAAGCGATGATGCTTGATTTTCCATCGTTTATTTTTCAATCTCTTCATCGGGTACCAGTGCAAGTGTATAAAAGCAGCCTCCCTTACTCTTTCCTCTCTTGTTCTTGTTAATAGGCCCTTTTTTTTTTTACTTTTTGTTCATATCTGAGAGATCAGACTCAGACTAGGCAAGAAAACCCAACCTTTTTGCCTCTCTTTTTTTCTCTGAAGATCCTCTTCCTGATTTTAGAACTGCAAAAGTGGGTTCTTTTGAACTTTTGCCTTTTGTCTTCAAAAGATCAAGCTACTAAATAGCCTTCAGGATGTCTTCCGTTTAAAGTAATTTGTTAAAGGGACTTGCACATGGCCAAGCCAAACCTTCAATGGCTAATTTCAACTTGTGGTTGCTTGGTGAGAGAGAGAGGTAGATCAATCTTTAATATGATTGAGCGAGCAGAGCACTGTAAAGATGGTCAGCTTGTCATCAGCACTATGATCTTTAGGATCCCACTAAAGTGCCTTCTACTTTTAGTAGCTCATGGCGGCTCCCTATTCAGTGCTATGCATGGTTCCTTGACAATTAGTGGAGTAACTCTCTATATATAATTTCAGTCGTGGTGGCTGGAGCAGTGATGATTTACCCTGTGGCTACTGCTGGATAAAATACCTTCAGCACTATTGGGAGTGCTTCCCTCTAAGGCGGAATGTTTTCCTACCCTCATTCTTGATTCTATGAGAATGTTTATTTTTGGAGTTTTTCTTAGGAGCATGGCATGAGTTACTTCAACACCAAAGCACTCGTAGATATATCGTGAAACTATAAAGATTGTAGTCATAATACGTGGAAATATCGGCGTAACTTGATAGTCATTAAGGGATTCAACTTCCCATGAACGTAGGGTTCTATAAAGGAGAAGGATCTCCTTCAATGGATCTCCTATCGGCGCTACTATTTCTTCCCTAGCATCTGACATTTCTAAAGCAAATGACCGGGGAAATAGGCATTATGATTGCCAGGGACACTGTTACTTTCCCTATGATTGCTCGGATTCTCTCTTCTTTGTTGAATTGCTCAGGGAACGCATGATGACAAGGATTTTAATTTTTAGAAAAGGAACGTCTTGACCAGCTGGATTAACATGTTCTCTCAGCTTCACATGTTTTCTTTTCATCATTTGTAATGTGATAATTCAAATTCTCATTGATATTGAAGCAAAATGACCCATTCATGATCTTCCTTGGCGGGCACGCTTCTTAACGTTTTGCTTACTTGATGAAGTATTCATGCTTTTCTCTATACCAAGTCATATAGTCGTATTGCTGAATATCTAGAATGTGTTATGCAATAATCCGGTCAACCCAAATGACGGGACACTCTCAAGAATGTACTGCTTGCTGTTGCCCATCCGAAGAAGAAATTTGCATCGCTAACTCAGCTCCCAATTCCTAGAATCCCCCACCTCACGCTAGTTTTTCTCTCTCTTTTTGCCAAAACCATCCCAGACAAGTGGAAATGACAAATTTGGGTGGTTTGGTCGTGAGTGGACTCATGCAATCACGGTCTCCAGAAACAAAGATAAAAGAGACAGGCGCATGTCAGAGTTCTGGACTGGAAGTTGGTTTATCCTTCCAGGATTGGATTTGCTTCGTTGGGTCCAAAAAGAGCATAAATGCTTTGGAACCTTACATGAAAATAAAAGAATGCTTCTCTTTGCAGTGACTTAGGCGCCTTTTGTGGGTCTCTACTAGCAAAGGGGCATGATTAGGTTTCCACTGGTTTTCTGTTCCTGCATAAGTTTTGGGTCCACTCGATTTGGCAATTTCTGGGCCCTCCACCTTCCACAAACACCAAAGGTTTCTCCCTAAAGATAAAAGATTCAGAAGTCAATCAAAGCTAATACTCTTTTTTAACATGTTCAACTCATGTCTGATGATTTCACAGGTTTTCGTGCTTTTAAACGGTTAACCACAATTAAAACATTAATTACCAAGTGCCAACAGTCCAAGTTTGAGCTCCCGTGTGGGCTTTTGCACCTTTTTCTGCTTTGTCCATGTTCTACCGCCTCCTATCTGGTCCTCCCCCGGGTACTTTAAGAGCAGTAAATCTGTCATATGGATTTGAAGAAATGTGCGGATCCAAAGGCGGTCTGTGACGGGTTGATATTGATAAGATGTCAAATCTCAACTGATCTACTGCTAGCAGCCTCAATTTCAGTACAAGAAAGCATGGCTCCAGTTTCTATGCAGACGGGTTTGGTCCAACCGAGCACTAACTTTTGAGCTAGTTTGAGAACTAAAATAGCAGCATCTTTTTCTGTGATCCAATTCCCAACATCAATTCATCGTTCTATTTCCACTGTTTCTGGTCTCTGATCTTGGGTTTTTTCCCGTTTAAACAGAGTATTAGCTTTAATGGACTTCTCAGATCTTAGGGAAACATCAACGTGTTTTCTGAGACCGTCAGCTTGATGGTTTGATGTCCTGTACTCCTACTAGCTTTTCCTGGGCCTTATACTATCATGACAATCCCAGCTTAGGCTTCTTCCTTGACAGGGCCACTCGCCAAAATAACAGCTCCGCTGAAAAGAGAAAGTTATTTGATTGATCAGACATTGGTAAGTATGGAACTCGGTTGGCCAATTCTCTTCCCAAAGTTACGGGGAAAAGGTGAGAAGACACACGGCATTGGATGCTTCAACCTACTGAGAATGTATATGTGCATTCCGACACATGGCTTTTAAATTGACAGAAGACAGTCTATTAAAATTCTTCTACAATACGAAAAGGACAACAGTAAATGATATTTCCATGGAAGATTTTATCAGAAAGATGGATTCCTCTATAACGTTCAATAGCAGGAGATTCAAGTGATTAGAATCGAAATGAACTTACAGTGATACTCTAATCCGATATGTACAATAAGAGAACTGAATTACAAGGATTGCTCTATAGAGATTAGGCTAATGTACATCCATTATTGCTGCTCTTACAAAAACAGGCGTCATCTGCAATGTTGTTGTTTACCTGATCCCCTGCTATCTTCATCCAGGAACCCATAGTTGGCAGTTGTGAATCAAATCACATAGGCCTCGGCTTGGCCTTGTTATTGATGCATCGGCGGAGGCGGGGGAGGTGGGGCTGGTGGCGGCATTGGATAAGCCATGGGCACCATGTAAGGCGGATGAGGGTGGTGCCCTGGAGGAAGCATGACAGGTGTCCCAACCGCAGATCCAATATGGCCTGGAGGAGCAGCAATTGGGTGACCCACTGGCGCGCCATAAATCCCGACACCAGGAGGCATGTGTGGCTGATGAGCTCGGTGCTTCAAGGAGGCTCCCATCGCAGGCACGCTCGGTGGGTTTGGATTGGCCTGTTGGCCAGTGATTGGGGCCTGCGGGGTTGAGACATCTCCATTGTTCACACTGGTGATGTCATGGATGCTGGACCTTCTCCTATCTCTGTTCATGGAATTCAACCTGATGAAGTATTTCTGAGCATGGCTTGCCACTTGGGTTGGTGTTCTTGAAATCACAAAGTTCCTTGAAATGCTCCTCCAATCCCCTTTCCCAAATTTGTCAAGACCCAGCAAAAATAACCTGCAAAATTCGACAACCCCTTTTGATTTATTGTCCAGAAAAATCCTTTCACATATCCTCAAGAGCAGAGTAAGTCCAACTGGCCAAATCGATATCATGCTCGTGGTTAGTGGAAAACATTGCCTGGGGTCCCCCTGTTAAACACTAGGTTTCTAGCATCCGCATATGACTAATAGCCAATTAACATCAAATATTATCGTGCAGATTCCGAGATTATCGTTCTTTAATTTAAAAAGACTTTCTAGAGAAGCTTGGGCCTCACAGAGAGTTTGACTCTCCGCTCCTTTTAATCGGATAAGGTAATCCAAATCTGTCTTAAGGACCGGTATCCAAGCACAACATTTCATGTTCATGTTAACCTCAAGAAGTCGCTAAAGTGATAATACCTATGCTCCTCTTCTGTCCATGGAATTCCTTTCCTTCTCTCTTGGTCTGACCTCGAGCCCCCCTTCCCGCCGTGCCCACCGGACTCGTGGCCCAACCCCGAGAACCCGCCTCCGTACCCGCCATTCGACCTCTTATCCGCAGCCGAGCCGCTGCCGGAGAAGCCAGGCCCGTCCTTGGCAGCTGAAGATGAGGTGGTCTCATCACTCACATAGTTGGGGACTTGTATCCGACCAGCATCTATTGCACTCACATCCTCCACTAGCATTTGGTAGTGCAATTTCAATTCTTCAAGGCTCTTGCTAGGGACCATAGAAGCAATCTCATCCCACGGCTCTTTGGCGTCCTCAACCCAATGCATTGCAATTGCATTCTCAAAGGCCTTGTCCTCTTCTCTGCTCCATCCTGCGGCACTAGACATGGGTGGGGATTGGCCTTCGAAGTTGGTGTACAGTGGTTTCAGGCTTTAGGACACTGGGAAAAAAGAGGGAAAAAAAGGAGTCATGTGATGATGGGAGTGAAGTGTTATTATGAGTCCATTTCAATGGTGTAAGTTTCGTGTGGGGTTTGTGGCAGGATCAGAGAAAAAAATGGGGAGGGCGGGGGTGCGCAGGATAAGGGGCGGGGAAATGGAATCGTGGGTGTTGCGCAGGATAAGAGAGAGAGAGAGAGAGAGATATGTGGGCATCAAAATGTCAATTCTTCGGAGGACCACCCGATTGGAAAAATTGAAGGGATGGGTTGCCCTGTCACGTTCAGGTCACACCTCCAAATCCATGGAGAATTTCTCCTCTCGTTTTACCCTCCCAGTCTTTCAGCATATCATATCAAGCCATGTTCCCGAGTTGTGTCAACCTAAAACACCTTTCCTCTTGCGATATTATAGCCCACAACTTTGAAGAGGCAGAGATTAAACAGTAGGTAGCTGTGTTAGTTGAAAAGCTTCTCCGGTATCGCTCAGGTCGATGGTTCAAAATCCGTAATTGCTATCGTCTTAAGTAGGGAATCATGATCTTTGAGTCATGTGCTAGTCTTCATCGAGGTATAGCCATTTGGCGCCGTCCGAGCACGGGATACCCGTGGTGGATTCCTCAATCATTAAAAAAAAAAAATTTGAAGAGGAAGAGAAATCGATGCATCTCGAACCGAGCCGATGTTGAAGGGAGAAAAAAAAATCCCGAAATTACTCGTTGTCCCAATCATGACCATGAGTTGACTTAAGGTTGCCCTAACAAAAGGGTTGCGATGGACCAGTAAAGTGAAGAGATCTCGGGCCTTAGATCCCATTTATTTTATACTTAATAGAAAGTGGTTGAATAAACTTAAGACTTCAATTAAGCCCGAATAAATTGACGGGTAATATACACTTTGCCATGATGACCTATTAGGTTCAAGCGCATGTGTTCGGAATGAAGTAAAAATTCCTGAAAGTATATTCTTTTTAATGGGATATGCTAGATAGATTGAAATTCATGTCGGCTTTCCACAGTTTACATGGGAAGTTCATAAAAGAGAAGGAAGTCTTTATCATGGGATTGCCGTACACAACATCACATTATCGATCCGATGGCGAAAAATGACAGGCATAAGATGGCAGTCCGATGAATTTTTATAATTAAGGGAACTCGAGATATTGATGTCTAAGAAAGATTATTTGCTTTTTATAAAAGGCACATGCAAGCTCCGATTCAAGTTAACAGCGGGTGGAAAAGTAGTTAACAAACTTAATCGGCCATTGATTGATTATTTGGGTGACATGAGAGAGAGAGAGAGAGAGAGAGAAGATACATGCGATGGAAATGGCCATGACAAAACCGATGAACTGGTCTTTCACCTCCGTCTCTCTGTCGCACGACGGCGATGCGGTGGGTACGGCGCGTCGTTTTGGGGCAGAGACAAACGCAATCATAGAGCGTGCAAAACCATGGGAATAATGAAAGGTCCAAAGGATCTTTTCCATCGAATGAAGGACCGCCCGCCGAATGTCCACCACCACTCTCTTCGCCGACGCGTTGGGCCGCCACGCGCTAGCGGCTTTAATACGGGCCTGTCTTCAAGTTCGAAAGTCCATTCCAACCAGGCCCACTTGGATTCTTGGTCCTCCAACCTATGCGTGTGCATGTATATAGACACATATATAAATATGTATGTAGATGTATATTTTATAAACTTCGACCGCGCAAAACCTGTTTGGGTCCAAAATGAAATTCCAAGGAATTTTATTATTGCGGCTTCAATCATCATTCCAATCTCTCGAATCTGAGGCAATTTGAATGGTGGCTCTCCAAATCACGAGTGGATTGAGAGAGACAGTGAGAATGACATCTGCATATTCGACAAAGTTGATATGATTATCCGAAATCGAATGCACGACGGGCTTTTCCGCTTCTTTCATTTTCATCTTCTTCCTTGAAATATTTCATGAAAAGATAAGAGAGTATCGATTGTACAAAAGAAGCGATTATCATCATTCTTCACATGCTCTCGAATCACACGCAAGACTACAAATTGCAAACATGAAATGGGATTTAACCCGTCCACGGGGATTTCAATTTCCAAAACAAATAGTGTTCATACTACATGCAATGTTTGTGATTTAACCCTATCGGATGGAGCTTTTTATTTCTTGTTAAAAACAGTTTACTACACATAATGTTCATACTTATATAACTAATAGACTTATAGGCGGAACGTGAAATATCTCAATTTCAAGATAAAGTAATTTTTTAACTTTAAATATGCTTTCAAATTTTTGTTACATCGTGTATGCATAAATTTGCCGAAAACGAATTGGGAGAGTACGAGAGCAAGATGAATTCGAGCGTGGACACGGGACGCGCCATGGAGGCGCGCGTCGACCTGGACGTCCTTCACTGTTGGCCCTTTGGAAGTTTCCCTGCTCCCGACGACGTGGCGGGATCTCGACTTCTCATTCGGGCTGAAAGATGCGCCACACAAATCCCTCCGGTCCTTGATCTTTTTTGATTTCACTGCTGTTCGTGGATGTACGCGTCGACGACAGTCTTATTCATACGCGCTGAGGAAAATTCTGCAGATAGTGTATTGATGGGAATGTACGAGATCAAATTTTGGGCAGGAGAAATTATACCGTTGACCGTTGAGGATCAACATCGAAACAATTAATAAAAAAT
The DNA here is from genome assembly GCA_030064385.1 of Melaleuca quinquenervia. NCBI lineage: Eukaryota > Viridiplantae > Streptophyta > Magnoliopsida > Myrtales > Myrtaceae > Melaleuca > Melaleuca quinquenervia. The sequence continues at coordinate 2,387,967 of CM057728.1, read as the reverse complement.
TGTTTTTCTTTGGGTTCGAAATACATCTTTATTATTGTATTTAAACAAAAAGCCCAGTGAAGCAGGGCCCAAACATGAAAGATTTCGTGAAGAGGGAAGGGTACTCGAATGACGGGCCTTGGCGGCCCAATTAGCCACTTGGTTGGTAGAATGATTATAATGGGCCACAGGGAGAAAAAAAAAACCTTACAAAAAGAAAATGTTGAATCGATGCATCCGGGCTACATTTTATTCAAAATCAAATTTCATGTTACAAAAAATCTCAAAAATACGTATTTACTATATTTAATTTCCATGTCACGAAAGAAAAAACCATAACTCGATTGACACATGACAAATCTATCGTAATCGTTAGATAAAACTAATGCGGATTTGGCGATTTAATTTGATTTTTGAAACGCGAGAATACCTTCAGGGCAATATTGGCAAAATTCCTAATATCGAATCATTTTCTTTAGATCGGTCTCCCTCAAAACGAAGCTGTTTGAAAGACCTGTTTATGATTGATTTCCATATTGGATGTACAAAAACATCGATCATCTGAGATGTTTGCCATGTGCTCCTCCCATCAGTAATTTACCGAGTTATTGGAGGAAAGTTAACGAAGGATAAATTTGGCGTAGGGTAGGTATGTCGGAGGCTTATTAGTCTGAGATTTTTTTTTTCGTGGTATGAAAATCCAATTCGAAGTAAATATAGCACCGATGTGCAATTTGAGATTTGAACTTTCTCTCGATGGCCGGTTGGTGCCCATCAATGTCAATCGCCCTTCCGTCGTGCCCACATTAATTGCACCGTAGAATCTAGCTCGGAACTCCTAGCACGACATTGACAAAAAACGCGCGAAAGCACTGAGGATGCTACGTCTTCGAATGGCCAGATGCCGATGGGGTGGATCGGTGCGCGGTCAACACGCGACGAGCGCGCGAGCGACAGATCCACCACATCCGATTCGACTCGACCCGCTAATCGAAGATCGACGTTAACATCCTTAAAAAAAAAAAAGAAAAACCACTGTCCGGAAGGTCGTTTTCTCTGAGGATAACAAGCATCAGTTGATCCTCTTGGGAGCACGGCAGATGATGATGATGCAGACCGTATATGATGGCACCCTCTCTGGGCGGCCACTGTTGTCGTGGGCTTGAACTCGAAACCTAAAAGGCTTTTTGGTATATTTCAATTCAGAGGACGTCCACCTCTCGAGCCGTAGATTCGTATCTCGACAAATTCACGTGGGTCCCCGCCGGCCCACTTCGGAAGAAAGCTAAGCCGATAATGACGTCCATATGACGTCACCGTAGCATGCAGGCCCAAGGTGAAGATACGGACAAGGGCCGCCCTGTACGGCGTCTTTTGGGGGGAGGGGGTGTGAGAAATTGAAAGGCCACGTGTCCCGTTGCTCGCTCTAATTGTCAAAAGTTTGAAAGCACAAGAATTTCGAAAGAGAATATCTTATGGTAAAATGAAATTTTTTGGGGCACCTTCTTTTTCTTTTCTTTTTCTTTCGACTTATTTCGTAAAACTTTTCGAGAGGAATCTTCTTCTCGGGAGCACGATTTTACAGGAAAATTCGAAAAAAAAATCAAGTTATGAGAACAATAAAATAGAAAATGAAGCTCCCCAAGCATCCGAACAATATGGTCAATTTTACATATGCCGTTTATCTTTTTAATATTTGGTTAAAATACAGAGATGAAGCTCTTATTTCTTTTAGAAATTAGTTTTTCTTCTTATCAAATGAGTATATCTTATGGAGCTGAGGTCCTGATTGAATCGTGGATGAACAACTAATTTCCTCTACAAAATTAATTGACTTTATCTATCCATCACTCACTAAAAAAAAGAATTTTTAATCTGGATATATATCTTGTAATATCATTTTATTGTAAGTATTCATCTTTTATGATTAAATCAATGAATAAGTGTCATTGCTTAACACGATATGTAAAATAATCCCCTATAGATTGAAATTGTCCATTGCTATTGTCAAATGCCTTGAAACAGTTGAACTGTCTTTTTCCATAATAGACAAAGTTAAGAACCCCAATGTGAGGTGTTGACTCACCATTTAATAAAAATGTATATAAAATGATATGTGTTTTCTCTGACTCCAGTGAAATAGAATGAGATTCCAACAAAATAACTTATCATCTTAAGACCCAAAAACCCATCTTTGGAGAAAGAAATAGTCGAGTTGCCCTTGCTGCGAGCCAATAGCTTGATTTGGCCAAAAGGAAGATACAACGGCTTAATCCTGTTCTAGCTACTCAAAATTTGCCGTCTTTTCTTTTCTCCAACCAAAGAAAACAAGGAAGATTCCCATCGACTCTGATCACGTGTATGGATTATTGTGAAGGTATGATTATCTTATCAAATTTCGAATTAATAAGACGTGTTTGAAGGTATTATTGGTGTGGGTTAGGCATTGCTAAAGAGATCAATATAATGTCCGTGCCCTACCCGGATGAGCCCTATCGACAACTTCGGTGTAGAACATGAGTTAACAACTTAATGTCACTTAAAGTATTTTAGTTCAAGGGTCCTGGGTCTTCACGGAACCAATAGAAAAAACAAAAAAACCAGTGCAGTGTCGGCTGCTATATTTGGGCTCCCCAGACGTGTAAAACCTACGGGTCTTTGTCCAAACCTTAAAGAATTAGATCTTCTCATGGGGAGTAGTCCTACCTCAAAGAAAGCGGGGAACTCTAGAGGATCAAAGGTGTGGGGATCTACACGCCCACGAGGAAAGGTAGCTGGGAGGAAGGAGCTCGCCTGGGCTGCGCTGAAAGGCAGACCCGACAGGAACGAGGAGGGTCTGATGAAACAGCTGCTGATTGGCCACTTCTGCAGTCGTTATCTTCACTGTGGATCGGCCTGCAAGGAGCACAGAAGATTGTGTGGCGGGGGGATCTGATCCAATCCGCCCCGCCCACGACAGCGACGGGTATCCGTCCAGGAATATCTGGTCACCAAACAACAATGCAGCATGCCCATCTGTTCCCCGAGGCAGTGTCCCCATGCGCTCAGAGGTAGATTGAAATGGAAGAAAACAAAGTGCTTTTGGTACAAAGTGCTTTTGTTTCGTTTCTTTTTTTTGGTTTGGGGGGGGGGGGGGGGGGGGTGTTTGGTTTGGGGGCTGGGGGTTTTCGAGGTTGGTAGACGGCTAATGTTCTTCAAAGGTGAAATGCCATGAGCTTCGTTACTTAAAATAAGTGGGAGAGGTTTATCTATGTTCAGAGATGAAATAAACCATCTTTGGTTTACGCTCCTTGAATGGATGTCATGTTGATCAACGAATGACGAATGATTACAAGTTGACATTTCGGCACTTTGACTAAATTTTGTTATTTTGTCGAATCAACTTTAGACGTTGAGGGAATAAAATTAATTAACGAAAATTCTAGCATTTCTCTCATCCGCGTGCTCAAATGTGTATAAAGGTAGTTGTTGCGATAGTTGCGGCATTGATGTCTATTGTCGGTGCCAATCATTATCTGCCACTACAAGTTTCTAGACAAGTAAGAATCTCTATTGTTAACCTTATTATTGATAATATCAGAAAGTGACTGACCATTACATATCCTGGTACAATGATTGTAGTAGGTTATGCTTTCTTTCGAACTTCAAGTTTCGTACCAAGCCACATGAAACAATGAGAAAGACGCATCGCTTCTAAGAGCACAAGTTGTCAAGACGGCCATGGATCAACTAAACAATTCATTCTCCAAAATTATATCAGAAGTGATCCAAGAACATTAGAATATCCTTTCCAAGAATATAAGATCAAAAGGACATATCTGGTTTACATTGTAATAAACACCATAGTGCCCGATGAGAAGTAAACTCTCCTTTTTTCATTGACCTCATTATAAATATTATTAACTTGCGAATTACGTGGCACCGCATCACAGAGTGCTCGAGTGCACTCATTTGCAACCCTACCGGTGACACCCAAATCCGACCAAGTATTTTAAATCGGCATGACATTAGTACAAAAGTCGATGTTGAGTAATTTTACCCATCAACGGGTCGTTGGTAGCAGAAATACTTGTCGACGACCATAATGGTGGATTAATATAGCCTGGTTGTGATATACGATGACGATTGATACTTACATAAATTTAGTTGAGTGTTGAAGGCAGAAGTAGAAGACGATAGAGATGTCAATTAATAGTTACATTCAGTGACAATTAAGAAGTCATAATGGGTTGCAGAGAAAATTGATGCGAAATTATGAAAGGCAATCATGGAGCCCAAAATTATGGAGATGCAATCGAACCTAATGACAAAATCGTGGGGATGTGGTTGTAATCTTTGATTCGAATATTAGTCGCTTGGAAGCAGTTACATTTTGAAGTAGACTATATAAGTTGTGCTGAATCGTCGTTGAAAGGGGACCACCGTCATCAACAATAATATGCATCTTTTAGTTTATCTATTGTTCTTTCCAATTCCCGCATTTACTTTTCTTTAGATCGCTTCGCTCCGGTTTTTAATTATGCATCCTACTTCTTGTCCGAATTGCCATGGAATCATTCCATAAAAATCGAAGATGAATATTTGACAAAAGGTATTTATCTGCACGGAGCCATTAACAAACTTGCTGATGCCTTCGTACCGAAGATCCTCCAAGGACCAGTCAGAAAAGTAAGAACACGGGTTAAAGACCGGAAAAGGTTACATATTGACAAGGAGAAAGCTCAGAGAGCATATGTTTATCGGGCAGGGTAATAGAAAAATGGCCTGTGAGGGAGAAAGAAACGATGCACAGAAGGAGACCAGAAGGAAGAGAAGATAGACTCCCTATTATGTTGAAGCCTACTTTGGGAGAAGCGCAATAAAATCCCAAGGCAGAATGAATTCGTGCCCTTTTCCAAGTAGAAGCCATGTGTGGTTCCAACCTAATAAACCATCGGAAGAACTTCTCGTCGAAGAAAGTGAAAGTCTTCGAGTCATTAATTCTTTTTCGACCAATCACGGTTAGGAATCAAACCTCGTGGAAGAACATCCTCTTGATGTCGAGGAAAGCATTGGCTGATAGTAAAAGGAGGAGGAAGAGATTTGAAGTGAGGGTCAAGGATTACCTGGTACTCCTCGTTATCGACCAGTTCTATGAAAGATAGGGAAAGCTGTGACATTCTAGATCTGCTCACTAAGGTATTGTTTGCTTTGACTAATCTTATATTGAGCCTCATTATTTTTATTTTCAGTGAAAATGTGAGCACCTTCACAGGAGGTCACTCATTTTGAGAGTGCTCCTACCTAAGCTAGCATTGCCTTTACATAAATTAATTCGAGATTTCAAATATATATCTCAAAATCACGCTCTTCTCATTTAGTGCATAGTTTGGTCCTTTTATGCTCCCTTCGTCAAATGTAAAAGTCTATCATGAGTCACCTAGGCCTCTGTGCCTAATTATCACTCCCTGTCCTCATTGGACCAGGTCATTACAGGCTCAGTAGTTTTCGCTTGGATAATCCTCACACCATACACCTACTAGAGGGGGTCTCGTTCTAATACCGAATTATAATGCCCTAAACTAACTCATTAAAGTATTGCCCAACTTGACTCGTCTATTTGTGCCTCATGATTTGGTTATTTGATGTGTAGGTAAGTACCTTTTTAGGAGGTCACCCATCCTACGAGTGCTCCCATCGTAGTGCACCTAATTTTCAGTACCAAAGGCGCTTTCATGACTTACTTCTAGTCTCCACACATACATATATATGAATATCTTAGAGTCGCTCTCTTCCTATTCGATGCATAGTTTGGTTCATTTTAGTCACTTCACCATTCTAGAAGCTTATCATGAGCCGCTCTTTATCCAAACCATCTGATCTCGATAATCACTTCATACCCTCATCGAACTGAGTCGTTACAAACTCGCAACTCTACGATCGTGGTTCTAAAGAGATGTGAATTGACCTGTGTAAGTACTGGGGTGAAAGCATAGAGTTGATGGAAGTTGTAGTCCTAGGCGCCATTGAAGAAGTGTGAACGCATAAGAGGAAGAAGATTCGAGTTTTATTTTTGCAGATTTGATGGAAGATGCATTCTTTGGAATGATTATTAATTTACATAGATTATGGTCACGAATCGGCATGGCCTTTCATTAAAAGATGTGAGGGAAGTACGTGTACTGGAACCATAATCGGACAGGAGATCAATTGACAGAAAAGGATCGGCTAACGTGGAATACTCCATGTTAGCCGATTTCCACTATTAAATGTCCCCCAAGTATAAGGGGGGGCCGCTTCCCCTCTTTAATGGCCTGGATTGCGAGACGTGGACTCTACCCTGGCGAGCTGGGTCCTCAACTGACTGCCTTGACACGCTGGGTGACTGGTGATTATTGTGCAGAGAAACCAACTTGCCTGGCAGGCGAATAGGTACAACCTTGAGATGCTCGTCTTCCCGCATTAGTGAATATTAGTGGATATTGAAAATATTCGAAAAGATTTCATTTTCTTTGATGTATTAATGCTTTTAAATAATAAATTATTGGTTACAACTTCTCGAATTAGAGATATACATTAAACTGTGAAAGATGAGGTTTGGTAGATGCTAAATCTCGTAAGTACTGGGACAGGAAATGGGTGGTCAATTAGATTATTAATTTGTACCGACAAAAGTAGGGAAAGAGAGACACATGCCAAGTATTAGCGGTTCTTAATCAGAAGAATTAAATGATTAATCTGATCATTAAGATTTATCGACGAGCTGGCAAAAGCTTTGGATGGTACTCCCCACTGTTACAACATTTGTAACATTAGGAGGCACCACCTATTGATAGTTTGTTAATGAGGTGCCTTGTTCCACATTGGATATACGTTCATGGCAGGCTAATATACAAGTGTGGAAATCTTCTACATTACATTGAAAATAATGAGCTAAGTGGACTGGACCCTACAATACCCACGTATCAATACACAATTTTAGGGCATATAGGACTTGGCACTCGTGGACTTGAAGTGGCACTAATCAATGATAGTCATTTTTATATAGTTATTTGAACTTATTGTTGAAAAAACAAGAAATTGAAAAGTTGTGCTTTTTAGGTTTCGTTCGTTTTACAGAAAAGTCGTGTTTTTTTTTCGGTATTTGTTTGAAACTTATAAAAATTATTAAAAAATCAATTTTTTTTATTTTTTCGAATTTTTTTGTCATACATTGACTAACCGCTAGTCACAAATCATTTTTAAAAGAAGATGAAAAATGTTTAAAGGTGAAAAAAGAAGATGGGAAATGTTTTCAACTCTTTTAAATGTCTTTTTTCATTTATAGAAATTATTTTCTCCGACTATCTTGTTTTCTATGAAACAAATGTCGGAAAATCTGAAAAATATTTTCCTAAAAATTATTTTCCGTGAGACGAACGGAGTCTTAGAATGATGCAAAGTTTCACAGAAAAGAATTTTGTATATGTTCATTCATTTTTATTTTTTAAATTCAATGTTTCAGGTTGAATAACTACTTTTCAATTTTATTTCTTTCCTGAAGATTAAAGCATCTGTTCTCCACTTATTTCCTTTTAAGAGTTATTCGAGAAATATCATAATTACTATATGGTATTCTTATTTTGAGACATTTTTTAACTTTAAAGGATTTTTTCCGGAAACTATAGAAAACATTATGGGCCAAACTATTTTTAAAAAATAGGGTATACACGTATCAAAATCTAATTCCATACTTCCGAATTACTCTTACCAACACCACTAGCCTTGACTTCCCCACAATCCTTGTATTCCCATAGTCCAACACTTTCCCATTTCTTTAATCTGCTTCTGCAGATTGATACTATAATGGACCCCACACTTCTCGACATGATTTATCTTCATATGAATGTCTATTGGGTTAGAGGCAGCATAGCAGTAGCCGTCGAGGTGAATACCTGGAAAAGAAATGAGTGAAAATTTTCTTCCTTGATACTGTCAAATTACAAGCTTGCAGGGTCTTAAAAGATCTTCAGACAGTCATCCTAAAGGAAGCTAAATTCCTACCTTATCTGGTATTTTCAGCGAGGCATTGGGCCGTCACCATTGTCATCGATCGTTTCTTGGCGAACTCCTTACTGTTGGTCCGTGCTGGCTGCCTGCGGATCCCCAGACTTGTGTCAGGGGTACTTTAGGCTGATCCAGCACCCCAAAAAAAAAAAAAAAACTACCGTAGGAAGAGTAAAAAGACAACAAGTGGGATGCTGCAAGATGACCAGTTGTACCTGAATTCTTTTTCGTTTTTTTTGGCTTTTGTTATGATGGAGAAAGTTGAGGTTGCTCTATCCACTCTTCTTGAAAATCATCTGCCTGACTTCATCATTGAAGTATTCGATACGGTAGTAAATCCACCGTTCATCGAACCCAGGGGGCGGACTTGGGGCTTGTTTGAATTCTAGGAAGGTATGCCGATCGTACAGCTCTCGAGTAACCTCGTCGCAACGTATAAAGGATCGATATAGAAACACCCTGGGCAAGCCCAAATTGTCTAGCACATTGCTAGGGAGAACCGGTTTCAAACCCGGGTGAAAACTTTTTTCTTCAACAATGTCTCATAGACAAGGGTATGCACAACGAGCCAAAGCCTTAAGCTCTTTTTGGGGGAAAATTTTGGAAAAGATCAAACGAAGGATGGAGAATGAGGAGGAAAGAATTTGATGTCACCATTGGTCAGTTCATAAAAGTATTCGAGGAATTACTTGAAAAGAAAAATCTTTTGTGTAATGAGCTTGAGTCAAGGGAAACTTGTTCAAAAAATTTTAAACTTAATTCCACTTTTATTAACTCTATCAAAACATTTTCAATCGAGTCATAAACATTTTCACTTTTTACCAATTAAGTCCATCTGATCAACTTTTTTTTTCCCGAAAATCATTGACTTGGACGTCGTCTATCCTACGCAATAGCCAAATGCTAACGCGAATAAATTTCAATAATTTTTGAAACTTTTATTAACTTTCCTTTCTAATCTGTACTTTTCTTTTCTTTTCTTTTTTCTCTTTTTCCTTTTGCCAACCTTAGGCTAGGGATGCTGAGGCCTAGGCTGGCTAGGTCCCAATGACGAGGCCCAATGGTGGAACAAATTTACAATAGTTCCGGCGCATTGCACCTGGCCATTAAGGGGACACCCTAGTGGGCAGGCCCCACCCGCTAGATGTTCTCCCCTAGTGGCCTGGGTGCAATGTGCCAGGATCACATGATATCTGTTCCCAGGGGAAAAAAAAAAGAAAAGAAGAAAAAAAAAAGTAAAAAAAAAAGAGTTAAGAAGGAAAATAAAAGAATAAAAATACTAAAGTATTATTGAAAATTATCTATGTTGGCACCAATCATGCCACACAAGACAAGTAGCGTTCACATTAAAATTGACTACATATATCAAATTGATAATAAAAAAAAAGTGAAAGTACGCAAGACTCAGTTGGTAAAATTGAAAAGTTAATGATCAAATTGATAAAAATACAATAAATTCATAGTTTTTCAAGAAATTTTCTTTTTGAGTCGATGCCACAGTAAAAAGATATCCTGGAGCAAATCATTCAGTTGGGATTCGGACCCCTGCCCAAATCTGATTCTAGGCAAGGAATTTTAAGGGAGAAGGGGGTGGGCTCCACTTTAATAGGGGCCAAATCCTTTTTTTTTTTTTTTGAAAAAAAGCAATCATCCAATTTGATCGGACGATTGCAAGGGGCAGATCACCCTGACCAAGAAAATACCTTGGGCAGGGGATTCAAATCCTTCAGTCGGACCTTTTTTCTCTTTGGAGCAGGCTGAGTCTTGTTATAAAATAGAGAAGGGAAATAAAGGGTTGCCCTGCTTCCAGGAATCCAGAAAGGACCTAAGAATATGCTCCGAGTGTTTCCTCTGTACCAAATAGCGAGGACAAGCCAACTTAAGGCGAACTCTGTGCCTTCAGCTAGGCGATAAGCCAAGTCGGCCAAGTCCTTGGAGATCTAGAGAGTCAGGTGGCAAAAAACATACCGACAAAGCCGATATAATAGAAAAGTAGTAGGTTCGAGATGATCAGCTTCGTTAGAATTTTTGAAAGATGTGGCTAAGGAAGGGCCATAAGAGAGATTGTTGGCATGCTCGGAACATTGGCCAATCAGCAACTTTAGCCTCCATCGTCCCGTGTAGGTGAAGATGAGTAATAGCATGGTTGTTGAGAACAGTAACCAACGTTTGGACCTGAAGGGAAGAAAAAAGTTCATTCTGCAGATGGGGACCAAAAACTGGTTCAAGCCACCCAAAAGACCCGGGTCGCAGTGGAAGTCTGAACCACAGAATCGAGGGGCCACATCAATGTTGGCATCTCCGCAAATGCACTGAACCCGAGATTTTTAGTCTTAGATACGATCGGTATCTGGGGTCCTGGGGAGGATCAAGCCTCGCCAGAGGCTTGCAGGGTTGGCCTTGCTGGCTGCGGAGGAGGCTCGACGATGGCTTACAAGGGCAAGCCTTGCTCGAGGCTGGCGAGGTCGACCCTCGCCAGACACCGATAATGCGACCTCGCCAACCTCAGGCAAGCCTCGCTCGACTGGCGAAGTCAGACCTCGGTGACCCTCGTTTGTGGCTGGTCGTCGATCTTTGAGGAGGCCAGGACGAAGGAAACAGAAAAAAGAGAGCAATGAAAGGAAAAAAGAAGAAGAAATAAGTATCAAGAATTCGGAAATTTAAAAATGCATGCTAGTACTGGTTAATAATACTTGCACCGACAGAACAGTAGCCGTTGCCACGAGGTCCCATACCCACCATTCGATCGAGAACTGACTAGGCAACAGTCTCTAAACTGCTTCGCTTGATAAAAGGGGAAAAAAGAATGTAACTTAAAAGAACTAACGATTTGCGTGCGATAAGATAAGTTTTAACCTATCATGACCATCAACCAGCCACACAATCACATTCGTGGCCATCTGAAACTTTCGCAATGAGTTCAGAAACCCTAACGCCGGACGGTCCTGGCGGTCTTTAAGTCGCATTTAATAAGCAGAGAATCTCCCAGTTCTGGAAGGTGGCTTTCATTCAGTCAAATTACTAATCGCTGGGTCCAAAGTTATTAAAACAAAGCCAGGACCCCACCAGGATCATTCATCCAAACCGAGTACGGAACCGATCCCTCTTCCTATCTACCAGTCGAGCAAGACACGATGTCAAACAAGACGTGCTCATGGAAACCTACCGATCATACGTGACGGCCATGCACGACAAGATTGACTCGAGCCTGATGCTGGGATGTGTTGCGATTCTCAAGGTCCACTTCCTTAGAAATTTCAGAATGGGGCGAGAAAAGCTCAGACCATCTCCCTTGCGCATTGAAGGGTAGTGTTGCTCGTAGCTCCTATATAAGTCGAGCCTCTCTTAGGCATATTTTTGCACGATAAGCTCTCGTGTGTGCTCTCCTAGACAAAGAGGGAGGGCCAAAGCCAACCCCCCCCCCCCCCCCCCCCCCCAAAAAAAAAAAAAAGACATGGGGAGCGCAATTCCAAGAGTCGAGGAGACCGGCCGAACCTTGATCATCGGCTCGACCGGGTTCATTGGGCGGTTTGTGGCAGAGGCGAGCCTGGCGTCGGGTCGGCCCACGTACCTTCTGGTACGGAGTGGCCGCGTGAGCTCCTCCAAGGCGAAAGCCAACGCTATCATGTCCCTGCAAGAGAAAGGAGCCATCATACTGCAAGTAAATTCTGTTTGCTTCAGAGATAAGTTTCTCGTGAATTTATCCGTTGTTTATGGGTATCTTGCAATGGTGGCCTTCTTTTCAGGGATCATCAAATGACAAAGCGACATTGGAGAAGACATTGAAGGAGCACGAGATTGAGATTGTCATATCCGCGGTCGGTGGGGAAAGCATCTCAGAGCAGCTCGTCCTTGTTGAGGCCATTAAGTCAGTCGGCACTATTAAGGTATTCTCCTCGTTGCTTTGCTTTTCAGTTTCACGAGATAAGTGCCATAAAAATCTAAAAATTTATCGCAATTATATAGTTGAATTCTGAAACGCTCGAGCAATGCAATGAAGTTTTGAAAGTTGTCGACATCGGTGAAATAGTTTAGCACTTCACTTCATTTCAAATTTGAGATTTCGACTCACGACTTCCTTGCACTTATTTTTGTCGTCATCTTGCAAATTTCTACTTTTCTTTATTGCTCCTCGCGTAGGTGTCCCTTTAATCGAGGATTTATTTATGTTGTTGTCTGCAAACTATTTTATTCCATGGAAAGCAATCTGGGTCGTCCTGTCTGGGCCCTCTCTCTCTCTCTCTCTCTCTCTCTCTCTCTCTCTCTCTCTCTCTCTCTCTCAGATCGAACTATTTCCACTTACGACGCATCCGGTCGTTCTGGGTGCACCAGGGTTTTATATGGTTTGTCAACTTAGAGTCGGGGATTGGTGAGAAGGACGGACAGATGATGAAACTGTTGAAAAAGCCTCTCGTTTTTTTTAATACAACATCATACTTCGTAAATCATCGGGAACTAACTTGTAATCAAGTTGGCAATAGATGGGTGGTTAATATGTATTTTTCAATGTGCTTGATACGCCATGATTGTTCGAGTTAGGTAATTTTCGGAATATGAACACAATTATTGATTAGGATGATAATTCACACTCCATGGAATCTCTTTGCTTATAAGGAAACATGAAAGAATAACAAAGAATGTGCATTATTGTGTGTGCAATAAATCTTTCCTCAAATGGACCTTGTCTATTTTGTTAGATAAAGTACAAAAAAAAGTCCTAAAGTTAGTGTATCAATGACTATGCAGTCCTAATCTTGTTCACATTGATATTAATTGAGACCATCCAATCAGTTTTTGTTGGATATCACCAATGACAACATGGGTATCCAACGTACATGTGCGATTGATAGTGACTTAAATAGTTTTTTAATAATAGTTTGTATTTTAGATTTGGTTGTTCATAATAATTTTTGAATTATTGTTTTACTTTATTTTATTTATTGAGGGCCGGCAAAGGTCGCTGGCCACAAGTGAAGTTTTAATCCTTTTTTGGCCAATGACAGAAACTTAGAATCAACTTACTTTTGTGACTTTTGTGATATTTTTTAGTAATTTTTTCGCATACTATTTGTCACATCATAAGAACGATTATTGAAATCATATTCATTAGCTGAAACATCAAAATGTCCTAGAACTTATTCAGTGATGGATCTTACTGAGCGAGTTATCGTTAAGCAGAGGTTTTTGCCATCTGAATTCGGGCACGACATCGACCGAGCAGACCCAGTGGAACCGGGGTTGGGCATGTATAAGAAGAAGAGGGAAGTGAGGAGGCTGATTGAAGGCTTGGGCGTGCCCTACACCTACATCTGTTGCAACTCGATCGCGGCTTGGCCTTACCATGACAACACCCATCCCGCCGACGTTCTCCCGCCGTTGGACCGCTTCCACATCTACGGCAATGGCTCAGTTAAAGGTACGCTCATGCGTCAATTGAAAATATTACATTATGTGTGGGGTTTCCATAGTCGGGTGACGTATCCAAATACATCGTATGACCATGTTTAGGCCGCACTTGAAACCGTTAACAACATGAATTCGAGACTTCTGATGGGTAATTCTACAACGAGATTGAAGAATGCATAAACAAAACATTCGTGACATTATTGGTAATATATTCTTGCAGTCAATAGCATCATACTATTTCGTCGGTAGGGAAATTAGGGATTTGATTTGGAGTCGAATCCATTGAGAAACGACCCGCCGGCCTTGCTCCTTGTCTTAAGTGAATAAACAAGTGCTGAACAATTGAATTACTCAGCCATACTTTTACAAGTTTGTCGTCAAAGAGAGCTACCTTTAAAAGTCAATGATCAACTGCAAGACTTTTGCATCATGTCGAGATTTTTGATGTTGGAATGGCTCAAACGATGAAAGAACGAGGGATGTGATCTCGTATCACGCCAGACAATAAGTTCTCCCAGACCCTTCAATGGCGAGTATTTGATGTGATGTCATAAGAAAACGTCATGATGGGAGCGTTACTTGTCGGACTCGAAACATGGCTCCAGTGCGACCCATCATGATCTGATGATTTTGGAATGAAAGAGATCTTTCAAACTTCGTACTCAGCAATAAAGGAGGACATAGTTATCCAACGGTACGAACCTTACGTTCAATTCCGAGGGTAGGTGAGCCAACTGATCCAGCATCATGTGCTTCCCAAGCCCCCCAAGGAAAGAAGAAAAGAATCAAAGGCATACGGGGTCAAAGTAAAGAAAACTCTACACAAGCCACATTATATATTGTTAGAATGTGTAGTTTAATATTTGAATATTCTTACGCATTATTTGAGGGTTTTAACTACCTACTTACTCGCCAAACACCAATTCAAAAGCAGATTAGGCCACTCATGGAAAATTACTTTTATGCTGGAATTTTCAAAAGAAAGAAATAAGTAGAAATATTCTTGCCGTTCAATTCACGGTCCATGAATTATATCACAGTTTACCAACACTTATTACATGAGTTTTTCATCGTTTTTTTCTGATGAACCTAGATTTTCATACTACTTGTTTTCTAAATGGAAGTTTCACCAGAACCAATCCCGATTGCCAATTTTGTTTTGTTTTTTTTTTTAAATGGAGACTTGGCCACTTGATATTCTTACTTGAAACCACGCAGTTTGGTTGGACTTGGTATGAAGAATAGACGCAAACATAACCAGAAGCTATCTTGATTATCAATTGTAAAGTGGAAGTATTTGGTTGGACTTGGTTTGAGAAGCTTGAAAATAAAAAAAAATATTCAAGATATGCAAACCCTGAAAGAGTTATGGCTGGTGTGGGAGAACGTAGTTACGCATCTAGCAGGTGAATCAAAAGGTCCTTTTGGATTCATATTTGCTACCGTTGGAAAAGTGTTTCTGTGTAATCTGTATAAGATTCGCACACATGCTCTGTTTCAAGTTAGATTCAGTAAACTCATTGAAAATTGACAATTCTCACAGTTTGTCTAATTTTTATCGGATGATCAATCCCGATGAGACTTCCTATTAATGCTTTGCCCCTCTGTTCGCACAGCTTATTTTGTGGCGGGCAGCGACATAGGGAAGTTCACCATAAAATGTCTCGATGATGATCGGACCCTGAATAAGACGGTCCATTTCCAACCTTCCGCAAATCGCCTGAGCATCAATGAGCTTGCATCTCTGTGGGAGGAGAAAATAGGGTTCAAGCTCCCTAGGGTAACCATAACTGAAGATGACCTCCTTTCTGCTGCCCAAGGTGCGTCAAATAATCTATCCCTTTAGTATTCACGTTTGTATGGTTTGATTTGCTCGAACTCATGAAAACCCCAAACTGTCTTTTCGTAGAAATGGTGATACCGCGAAGTGTGGTCGCGGCACTAACCCATGACATATTCATAAAGGGGTGTCAAGTCAATTACTCTTTGGACAAGCCGAATGATATTGAAGTGTCCTCTTTGTATCCGGACCTGTCTTTCAAGACGGTCGATGAATGTTTCAGCAAGTTCGCCAAGAAGATCGCGGAGGTTCCTGAGGCAATCGAGGATTCGAGGTACAGAGTCGGTATTATCTCGCCCAAGCCCAAACCCGAAGCTTTGGTTTTAACAGCTTAAATAGTGCTGCATTGTCCAAGTTCCCAGTGATTGTCCTTTAGCATAATGTATTGATTGATCTTGCATTCTTCATGATCGGTCCTGATCATTTTACTTTTATCCCTCCAAGATGGCATTGGTTGGCGAGATTAACTCATGTTCTTGAGGAAGACTTGTCATGGAATTCCATCCCTCCGAAATAAGATCAATTTGTCTGTGACTTAAGAGTGATATATTTACTCATGCGTGCCTTCACAAGTATAAGTTAAGCAACAAATTCCTTGTCAATCAGTGGCCATTTGCAACTTGAATGCCATCATATTATGAGGGCAAAGTAAATTTGTATTTTTGTTCTTTGGGTCGTGCGTACCATTCCGCCCGATCGCTTACTTTTTACCTTCTTTCGCTTAGGGTTTAAATTTCAAAAGGTCTTGACAATCTTTACTTATTCTAATCATCATCCTCAGTTGAATGGTCGACTAAGTCCTGTTCGCACATGATGAAAAAAATGTACGGACTTGCTCATTGAAATCTAGACAGAGCAATTTGTGAAATCAAACTACACTTGTGAGTTAGACCATATATCATCTATGCAAAACTAGCGAGATCATTCGTTAATTCTGATCAAGAATAGGTCACTTGAATCTGAGGTTGGGCAGGAACAGAGCCTGTGCGATCAATCAAGGTCAAAGATATTTCATGCATGCGAATGTACGTCAATGATTGAGTAGCAGAAGAGTGGCAACTTAAAGTTTTTACACTGGAAGAAGTAATAGTTCACCTGAGAACCCCGCTTAACACAATATGAATATGATTATCCCAAAACTAACACAATTTGACACGTTTTGACTCATTCGTTTGCCTTAGCTTATAAGGATTAAGCTAGCTATACAATTTATGCCATTTACGCATGGTAACGCTCAAGCAGTCAAGCTCATAAATCGTCAACCCAACTCACAATACAAGTAAACAATATTTACAATTCAGAAACAAGTAAACAATGTTTACAATTCAGAACGAAGGATACAGGGAACAAAACGAAAGATTTAAATATTTTATTCTGAACTTTCACTAGTATTTACTCAAACCAGTAGAACCATCTTCATGAAGTATCTGTAGAATTTAGTATCTGCTGGCCCACTCGAGCTGACTTTTATGAAAAGAAAGTCCGGAAAGAGAGAAAAAAAGAGATCTGCAAGATTATTTGGAGTAACAAGAACTGAGAGAAAATTTAAACAGCCATGATTTGCATAATCCTACCTGCAAAGAACATCAAGGTGCTTTTTCGTTGTTGCTGCTTTTGTTTTTGTCTGACAGATTTTACTTGTTTATTTTTTGGTTAATACCACGAAAAATCCTAAATTATATTCATGTGATACATTTATCCTAAACTTTCTATATCATCTACGACACATTTATCTTAAATTTTTTTTGTAACACCAAAAACTCCAAACTATATCATCAGTGACACATATACCCCGTAAATTTTTTCTTTTTTCTCTTTTTTTTTTTGCCCTGAAACACCAAGAACTTGACTCGATCTACTTCAAGAATTGTTTGTCACTAGTTTTTAAGGCTCATAGTAAACTTGTTGGCAAGTGAGCTAGCCTCCCTAGAACTGGGCGACACCCTTTGCGGCCGTAGGGGAGGCAGCACCGTCCAAATCTAGGCAAGGGTAGCCTCACCAGCCATAGGCGAAGGTGGTGAGGGCCTCCCTAGACACCACCTCCTTCGCCCATGGTCGACGAGGTTGCCCTTGCCCAGATCCAGGCTGGGTTGCCTCCCCCACGGCTGCCAAGGGCCTTGCCCAAACCTTAGTGGTCGATGGGGAGGTAGCCCCACCCAGATTTAGGCGAGGGCAATCTCACTGGCCACAAGTGAAGGTGGCATGGGCCTCCCCATCATTTGCTCGCGGCCGGTGAGGCTGGCCTCGCCTAGATCTAGGCCAAGCTGCCTCCCTTGTGGCCGCGAAAGGTCTCGCCCAGACCTTTGTGGCCACGGGGAGGCAGCCCCGTCCAGATCTCGCCGGCTACAAACAAAGGCGGCAAGGGCCTCCTTAGCTGTCATCTCCTTCCTGGAGGCAACAAAGGGCCTTGCCTTGTTCTGGGGAGGTTCACCAAAGGGCGACAAGCCCTTATCAACTACCAATGAGGGCTTTGCCGCCCCCACCTATTGGCCGGCAAGCTTGAGTGGGTTCTCTTAGGGAAAAAATAGGAGAATAAGAAAAGGAAATTATGGAGTAAATATGTCATATATGATATCGTTCGGAATAAGTTTAGGGTAAATGTATCACAGGATGTATAGTTTGAGATTTTTTATGTCACGAAAAAATGTCTTTGATAAATATGTCACAGGGGTTTAGTTTTGGATTTTTTTTTGTGGTATTAATTCTTTATTTTTATTGAGCTCTCTATGGTTTTTAGTTTTCTTCTTTCCTCTTTGGGCATTCCCTTTACTTAATTTTCAGGGAAAATTCTCGTTAGCCGTTATAATTTAAGGATACTGTCTTCTTTTTTTTTGGCACAAATTGTGATTCGCCTATCCGTGCTTCGACAAAGGTCTCATTTATTTCATGAAATTAGTAAAATACTCTTTGATCTCATGTTTGCATTGTTACTTAATACGAGCATAAAGACGGTTAAATGCACAATGCCAAGATACAGTATACATTAAATGAAGAAAATCTATTTTTTTTCTAAAATATTGTACAGAAAAATATATTACAAGTATTTTGGAAATAATTGTTTAAAATATTTCTTGCCCCCTTTTGTGATTATGAAACTGCTATCAATATGCAGAGGTGGAACTAGCGAAATAGATAGAGTAACATGTGCAAGTACGCCTAATTCCCTAAAAAATTCAAAACTTTAGGTCCAAATTCAATTCTTTCCTAAACTTTTTTTCATCTGAAAAAAACAACCTCCAGCTTTAAGTCCAATTCAAATTTGCCCTATAGTTTCTTTTTTTGCCTAAAAACAGCCCCTAACTTTAATTCCAGTTGCATATCTACCTTGAACTCTTTTTTGTCTATTAAAAGATTTCACCAACTTTAATTCTAGTCCTATATTTGTCCCCATTAGCCTTCCGTCCAAAAGTTGTCATTAGTCGTTCCTAATTATCATATGAAAGAAAGTGGTTCATTGTAGGAATAGTATTTCATGTCACCTTGGTGATGTAGATTTGTTATCGCCGTTGAAATGCCATATCAAACAACTAATGGCAATTTTTAGGAGGAGGGTTACGAGGGCATTTTTTAGACTAGATTGAAAGTGAGCGAGTTTTTAAGACAAAAATAGGTCAAGTTTGTTATAGGACTAGAGTTAGAGTTAGAGATTTCTTTTACAAAGAAAAGTTTGAGGAAAAATTTGTAACTGGATGCAAAGTTTGGGTATCGTTTTAGATATATAAAAAAAAAGTTTTCAACAAAATTAAGACTGCCCTTAAAGTTGTGGATCTTATTTTAGACAAAAAAAAAATATTTGGGGCAGATTTGAAATAGAACCTACAGTTGAGGATTCTTTTAGAGAATTATGCTTACGTATATGGATACCCCAGACGTTTTCCAAGCATTAACAACATCACGAAAAAGGTTTCGTACTATCATTGTCGGTGGCCGATGCATGCGTTTAAGGATTACGTATAGTTGTTCAATCATAAAATCTCCCACACGTTACCATAAAATATAATGATGGTATGTCAATTCTTTCCTTTCCAAGCAATGCCAAGTATATGTGACAAAAACTCCTTTCTCATTTAATTGATTGTCTACGTTATGGTCCCTTCGTTTTCTTTCTCTGAGCTGCAATGGACCACTCAGTTTTTAAATCCAAATGTAAATGTGCATAGACAATATTATGGAGAGCAACTTTGGACTGCAATTGGGGAGTAAAACTCTTCCGGAAGACATTGGGCTGTCCGAGCCATCTCTCTCTCTCTCTCTCTCACGATCATTCCGTTCGTTGTCGTTGCACCAGTCCTAAACCTTTATGAATGGAATTGTCTTAAACATTTACTATTTATGTCCTACACATTTACCTACTTTACCAATTCATATTTTGTGTGCCGATTTAGTCATAAACCTTTTGTAACTTTGCTATTTAAGTCCTTCAAAAGGATTTTGGCGGGAAATTGCCTACACGGAAATGACATGGCGCGACCGGACCTCACTGGTGACAACGTGGTGCAATTGGACCTCACCGACGATGATGTGTTTTTTTTTCTCTTCTTTTTTTCTTTTTGCTAGCCACTCCGAAGGACAGGCCCCTCGCCGGCCGCCTCACCTTGATCTAGGCAGGGCTGCCTCGTCCAGCTCAGATCTAGGCAAGGGCAGGGCAGCCCCGCCCAGATCTAGGCCAGGCCGGCCTCGCTCAGCCCTCACTGGTTGCAGCCCCTACCACCCTTGCCCTTGGCCGGTGAGGGGGCCATCCATCAGAGTGGTTGGCGAAAAAAAATAAGAGAAAAAAAGAAAATCACGCCGTCGCCACGTTGTCGCCAGCGAGGTCCGGTCGCACCACATTATCGCCAGCGAGGTCCAGTCGCGCCACACCGTCGCCAAAATCCGTTGGAATGACTTAAAGTTGCGAAAAGTTTAGGACTAAATTGGCATAAAAAAAGTTTATGACTGAATCGGCAAAGTAGGTAAATATTTAGAACTTAAATAGCAATTGTCTCTCAAAGTTAAGAGCCAGGGATTAGTAAGAAGGATGGATATATGGTCCAAGTAGACAATATCATATTTCATAAATCATCATGAACTAATTACTAATCAAGTTGTTAATAGATGGGGCGATTAAGATGTATTGTTCGATGTTCATGACATGCCAAATTGTCAGGATACATGCAAAATTATCGGTTTGGATGATAATTCCCACTTAGCACAATCTCTTTGCTCAGGAAGAAAAACTAAAAGATATTGAAGAATTCGCAATGTTGAGTGTACGATACTCTATCGATCATTGAACTTTGTCTGCCCTGCTTGTTCTTTTGTACGCATCAGAGCATCACATGGCTTGTGTAGTTAATGCTCGCCAATATATATATATATATACTGTTTCTCACATGATAAGAATAATTGTTGAAATCAGAAAACAATAAATTCAAGAGGAACCTTACGACAAATAGTATTCAATTGCCGAAATATCAGAGTTGCTCTAGAAAATTGTTAGGTGATGAGTTCTGATGAGTGAGTTATTGTTGAGCAGAGGTTTGTGGCCGTCCGAATTCGGGCACGACATAGGCCGAGCTTGCCCAGTGGAACCAGGGTTGGCCATATACGAGGAAGAAGAGTACATTGAGGAGGCTGATCGAACGCTCTGGCGTGCCCTACACCTACATATGTTGCGACTCAATCGCGGCTTGGCCCTATCACAACAACACCCATCCCTCCGGTGTTCTCCCGCCGTTGGACCGCTTCCATATCTACGGCGACGGCACTGTCAAAGGGACGCGCGAGCATCTCTTGCAAAATATTATGTTGTGTGTGAAATTTACATGATCTGGTAATGTACTCAAGTATGTCGTATAATCATGTTTAGGTCGCACTTGAAACCATAAATAACATGCATGCAAGAACTTTGATAGGTAGTTCGACAACAAGATTGAAGGATCGATAAGCAAAACATCAGGGCATTTATCGGTAATATTTTGTCGGTAGGGAAAAATGTGGGGGTTCGATTTGGAGTCGCACCGTTGGAGAATGATCCGCTGGCTTCGGTTGCTGTCTTGTTGAGTGGATGAACAAGCGCTGAAAAATCGAATTATTCAGCCTCTTTTCACAAGTTGAAGATGCGCTCAAGCATGTTGTCAAAGAGAAAGTCAAGTGAAGAATCAACCTTTGATTTTTTTTTTTTTTATAATCACGTCGAGATAACTTTCGAATGTTAAAAGATTCAGACGAGTAAAGAACAATGGATGTGATCTCTTGTCCCGCCGAATAATGTGTTCTCGACCTTTTGATGGTGAGACTACAGACGGAGATTAAATTAATACGCATCAATCTCGTATACAGAAACGATGTGATGTCAGAACAAAAGTGGAGATGGGAGAGTTTCCCGTCGGACTTGGAACATGGATCTGATCTAACGCATGATCAGATCATGTCCAAAGGAAAAACGAGAGATCATTCGAAGTCTGTACATAGTCATCCTCTGGTATAATCTTACGTTCACTTCTGAGGTTAGGAGATCCAATGGATCATAAATCAAGTGCTTCCCAAGCCCTCGTAGTTCCAATTGAATGTCCAACAAGTAAAGCCAAAAAAAAAAAAAACAGAACATCTAAGGTCAACGTAAAGAAACTTTGCACAAGAAGTCTTATACACCGTTGAGTTGAGGGTTTTCGCTACCTAACTCTCTCACCAACCACTAATTCGAAAGCGGAAGAGGCCGCCTGTGGAAAATTAATTTTACATTGAAGATATGCGCAAGAATTTTCAAAAGAAAGAGAACAAAAACAGAAGCAGAAATAATACAGCCGTTCAGTTCACGGTTCTGATGTCTAAATTCGCCGACACGCATAAATTGGATTTTTTGTTGTTATTCTGATGAATCCAGATTTTCAAGCAACTTGTTTTTTGGACAGAAATATCGGTGGAACCAATCTCGATGATCAATTTTACAGTGGAGATTTCTATTTTACAGTTTTCTGGCTTTCTTTTTTTAATAGAGACTCTCTTTTTTTTATGACCAAAGAATCCAACACCTCTGTACCCGGACGGCACCAAAGGGCCGGACCTCTATATCTCAAGGGAGACTAACACATGACCCGAACACCATGGCATCCACTTAAAACATTAGCAACTGCGGGTTTCGAACTCTCGAACTCGACGATGAGAGAAAAACTCTCAACCAACACAATCACACACCGTTGAGTTTTTAATAGAATTGATCGCTAAATGTTCTTAAATAAAGAAAAGCTCCTTGATCATGATTATCAATTTTAAAGTGGAGACTGCACTTACATTGTTTAGCAGTTTTTTTTATTTTTCTGTTTTTTAAAAGATAAGAGACTTGCTCACTTAATATTCTTCTTTGAAACCAAGCTGTTTGGTTGGACTTGGTTTGAGAAGTAGATGGAAACTTCACCAGAACCAACCTCGATCATCAATTATAAAGTGAAACTGTTTGGTTGGAACCGGCTTGACAAGCTGAATAATAAATCTTTTATTCAAGATATTTAACCCTACAAGAGTCATGTCCAGTGGCGTGGATTGTGGTTGAGCCCCTCTGCATGTGATTCAAAAGATCCTTTTGGATTCATATTAGCTACCCTTCCAAAAAGAGTTCCTATATAATCTGTATTAAGATTTGTGCGCATGCTCTGTGTCAAGTTAGATTCAACAAACTCAGGCAAAGTCGATAGTTCTCATGGTTTGTCTAATCTTTTGAGTTGGATGCGATTTGGGATGATCGGTCTCAATAAGATTTGCTCTTAATTCTCTAGCCCTTTGTTCGCATATTTTATTTGGCAGCGGGCAACGACATAAGGAAGTTCATCATAAAATTTCCCAACAATGATCGGACCCTGAATAAGTCGGCCCGTCTTCGACCTTCCACAAATCTCCTGAGCATCAATGAGCTTGCATCTTTGTGGGAGGAGAATATAGTGTTCATGTTCCCTATAGTTACCGTAACTGGAGATGACCTCCTTTCTGCTTGCCCAAGACTCAAGGTGCATCAAATAATCTATCCCACTAGCATTAACTTCGATTCGCTCAAACTCATGAAAACCTTGGACTGTCTTCTCGTAGAAATGGTCCATCCCGCGAAGTGTCGTCGCCCCGCAAACCCATGACAAGGGATGCCAAGCCAAATAATCTTTGGACAAGCCGATGGATGTTGAGGTGACCTCTCTGTCTGCCGAAATGCCATTTACGACGGTCGATGAATGTTTTGGTGATCTTGCCAAGAAGATTGCCGATGTGCCCAAGGCTGTCGATGCATGATTCAGGATAAAGTGTCATCTCGCCCCAAGTCTAAGCCGGAAGCTACGGTTTTAACAGATTAAGTAGTGCTGACGGAACTGTCCAAGCTCTCAGTGATTGCGTCTGTGCGATAATGATAAAATTGATCTTGCATTCTTCACGATCAGTTCTGATCATTTTGCTTGGATCCCCCCAAGATGGTGTTGGTTGGTGAGAATTACTCATGTTCTTGAGAAGGACCTGCCATGGAAATTAATCAATCGATTGGACCACTATGCGGAAGTTACGTACTCGTGCATACTTTCGTTTGTCGATCTCTTGCGATTTGCTGCTTGCCATCATACAACGAAGGTGTTTTTGTTAGCATTGTCGTGCAGACGATTCCGCATGAGTTTCTAGTTTTTACCTTTTCTCACATTAGGTATGAATCTCATTCTCGAAATTAGTAATACAATTCTTAACTCATATATGATGGATTCAATAAAGAAGTGTTAGTTATATTCAGCAAAAATGTCATAAATGAGTTTAAATATAATATTTGTGTCTAATGGATCGCAAATAGTTTGCAACTTAGGCTCCGTTCATTTTACGAAAAATATAATATTTCTGAAAACTATTTTCTGAGAAATCATTTTGCAGGAAAATGATAATATATTTTGGTATTCGTTTGTCAAAAACTGTCGGCTTGCTAGCCACGTGCGAGATCGAAGCACATTATTAGAGCCTCAATATTTAAAAAC
This sequence comes from Melaleuca quinquenervia, assembly GCA_030064385.1. NCBI lineage: Eukaryota > Viridiplantae > Streptophyta > Magnoliopsida > Myrtales > Myrtaceae > Melaleuca > Melaleuca quinquenervia. The sequence goes on along the minus strand of CM057728.1, from coordinate 2,363,742 downwards.
AAATAAAGAAGACAGAAAATGTTTTCCCCTTTCAAAAAAGCAGAAAACATTTTTCCTACTTTTAAAGGTATTTTTTCTATTGGTGGAAAATATTTTCATTGACTATTTTATTTTATGTTAAGCGAACGTCAAAAATTCGGAAAATATTTTCCTAAAAGTTATTTTCCGTGAAATGGATGGAGCCTTACTTAAACTCAACTTATCTCTATAACTCTATCTTCATTATTTCTTGCATTCATTTGATCTTATACCTTTCAAAAAAGCAGAAAACATTTTTCCTGCTTTTGAAGACATTTTTTTCTATTAGTGGAAAATATTTTCATTAATTATTTTAATTTCTATGAAGCAAACGTCAAAAATTCAGAAAGTATTTATCTGAAAGTAATTTTCCGTGAAACGAATGGAGCCTTACTTAAACTCAACTTATCTCTATAACTCTATCTTCATTATTTCTTGCCTTCATTTGATCTTATACTTACTCGCTCACTTTACACTCTCACTTTAGTTTGGGTACAAATATTCATAAATTTAGTCAAATATAAAAGTGTTTTAACAATATGAGAGATTTGGATATGACTTGGGTATGTGTCGAGTATGAATCATTAAAATTGCATTACATGGAAATTGATCGGAACGAATTAAATAAGTCTACGTTGATTAGAACATTTTTGACCTGACTCGATCCATCCGTTTGACGGATCTGTCAATTTCAAAAGATGTAGACGGCCTTTTACTTATTCTGATCAACCTCCACATTTGGACTGTCGACCAAGTCATGTTTGGACGTGATGAAACAACACAGGGCCTTACTACTCAATAATCAAAATCAAGCATGTTGTGAATCAAACTCCAGCTGTAAGTCGAACCATATACCAGACGTGTGGCTGGTGAGCGATTATTACCCTTGCTGCTCATAAACGATAGTTCAGTTGAAATCTGAGGCAGGGCGGGACCCTAGTCTTTGATTAGTTCAGCGATGATCATCAACATGCATGTGAATGTGGGTCGATGCATGAAGTACTAAAAGAATGGCAACCCGGAATTGTTAGGCTAAAAAAGCAAGTGTCCTCAGGTAGAGCCTTAGTTCTCAACACCATCTCAGGACTCCCTAAATTATATAAATACGACTGGCTCAAAACCGACGTAACTTAATGCGTTTTAAATCGGTTGTTAGTACGGAAAAACAAATTAAGTCACATGGAAGTGTTCCAATATCAGTACGAAATGACATGAATAACTCACATGATAAGGATGACCCGACGCATGAATAACGATAACATCATCCCGTTGATGATCATTGCCGAACTAATAAGAGACTAGGGTTTTTAGAGCTATCAAACTGGGTTACAAATCCATGTATCGACTCGTATTAGTTTGAGCAGGTTGCAAGTGAGTCATATTTCATTGTAAATATAGATCTCTTGATGAATTCTAAAGTGAAAAGCCCAATACTTGTGAGTTTTAATGGCTCCATTATAGTCCACTTTCAACCCAATTAATGAAGAGGTTGGGCTCGGCTCCAGTAATTCCGATTTCCACTATTCATTGCTAAGGATCTGGTTCTTAGGATCTCCTCGCGCTTTGCTATATCATCTCGTTACCAAAGCTAGGGATCATGACCCGGACCATGACCACCACCACGAAGACGATACAAAGCCAAAGTTCGCGAGAGCAATTGAATGGATGAACTCGGAAAAATTTGTTGGAGGGATAATCTGAAGATCCGCTGTTGCTTGGCGGCATTTTCCCTCGTTGGAGGAAAATTTTTATTGTCACACCCCAAGCTCAAGATGAAAGGATATGACACGGCCGTCCTTATAAAAGGACGCAGCCCCAAACAACCAGATTAAACCTGATATCAATACATATATATGATAAAAGGATAGTTTGGTTTACAACATCAGAGTCCACCAAAACTACCCAACTATATACAAAACACCAACCAACCAACAGCCTTTACCCAAAAATGATTCCATACCAAAAGTGCTATCCCAAAAATCCCAAAAGAACGCGCTCTCGCCTTACGAACGGGTCTTCAAGTTACCTGAAAGCAACAGTTCACCGAGTGATACAATTCTCAAAATAGTTTTGATAAATAATAAACAACACAGGTATCTAAAACAATAGCTAACTCATTTGCTTTGACATCAAGTATATAAACTTGCAAGATCATTTGCAATTCATTTCCAATATAAGCCATTCATGTCAAAACCAAGATAAGTTTACCAAAACAAATACCCAAAAGAGTTCAATGGTCAAACATATTAAATCAATCTCAACAATCATCCAGTAATAAACTCATTGTTCAAACACAAGCTCAAATATCAACTATGGTCATGATTTAACGCCTCATAACTAGGCGACCAAGATTCCCCCCCTGGTTAGGTCTCCACCTACAATGCCGGTGGCTCGGCCCACAAGGATATCCTAGACTGTATGCGCATACCACAAAACCAACAGGTTCATAGAGATACTGAGCACAAACTCATCGATCAACATATTCCAGAATCTCACCATGTCAAAACCAAACTCATTTTCATAACACGTTTCATAAACTCATTTCACAAATCAGCCAAACAACCTTTTCATCAACTCCAAACCAGATAAACAAATAGCATTCCATTCATCAACTCATTTTGCAAAACATAAATCCTTTTTGCAAGCCAAAACATAATTCTTATAACAAAACATCATCAAATATACTATCAAAATATTTATTAAACCCAAAGTGGCATGAACTTTCAAGCTTTAGGGAGAAAAGTATCACTCACCTCGAATATACCAATTACCAATTTATATTTCTCGGCAAATATGTATCACCTTTGCTGATTTCCTAATCATAAAAGGAAAAACAATATCAAAACTAAGTAAAGTAGCATTCTAACAACTAACTTGACTATAGACACCATTAATCGGCACAAGCAACACCTTTGAGTCATTACAAAGGCTTGCCACTAACCAAAAATCTATAGTTCCCTTTGCTGCCCATTTCGCGCACATAACTTGTTCGTGCCATAACTTATTCTATCGGACTCCGTTTCAAACGATCTAGCAGTCAATGGAAAGCCCTCGCAACGTTCTACAACATTCATGAATTGACCCCGCCCAAAATCTGACCAGAAGAATGACGAAATTGCCCCCGAAGTCCCTGTTCACGCGTGATGACAGTGCAGCCCCAACTTCAAATTTTCAGTTTGAACAAACCAGGACTCCAAATCGCATTCCGTCAGTTCCTATAGCTTCACAACATCCTAAAGTACCAAAGCCCCATGATTTCGCAACCCATTAACACCAAAATCCCTCTTCGGCACCCATTTTTCCCTAAATTCCGAGTTTAACATAATTTTCCGAAATCTACTTTGGTTAAATGGTTTGGGGAGCTCATGTACTTACCCGGCGTAGCCACTTGCAGTTCGGTTGGTTTGGCGACAACTCGGCGCACGAATTTTTCCTCTTTCCTTCTCTCCCCTTTCTTTCTTTCTCTTTGCTGTTCTTTGTTCTTCTCTGCTGCTTGCTTTCCTTTCTCTCTCCCCGAAGCTGTGAAGCGTGGACTCTCTCTTTTTATTTGCTTGGTGGGCTGGGCTTGAATGAAATGGGCTGGGCTCTTACATTTATCTAGCTTTTCATGTTTCTTGTTGTTTGCTCAAATCTTTTTGACGGAACAAGAAGCCATTGTTTTTACAAATATTTTGACTTTCGTAGATCACACACTTTGGTATTCAAAACTTTTCGTTGGAACACTTGGATTCAAAAATCAGGAAAAAATAATAATCAGTTTCGTGTCTCCAACGATAAGTTTCGGCCAGAAGTCGTCCGTGGCATTTGTAAATGGAATGTATATTCCAACGTGGCTTTATTTAGTCAATTATATATAATTGCGTGGCTTCACGATGGAAAAGAGAAGTCAACTTGGAAAATCTAGCCGCTCCCTCCCTCCCTCTTTCTTTTTAGCCGATAGATGTCGTTCCTTTTAAGGCGCCTTTAGTAACCATTCTCGTCCTAGAAATAAGGTTTTTTTTATAATGAGTTTTTTTAGAAATGATTCTTGGATGAGTATCTAGGAAGAGATGCGCGTCTCTCTCTCTCTCTCTCCCCTTTTTAGCCGATAGATGTCGTTCCTTTTAAGGCGCATTTAGTAACCATTCTCGTCCTAGAAATAAGTTTTTTTTTATAATGAGTTTTTTTAGAAATGATTCTCGGATGAGTATCTGGGAAGAGATGCGCGTTTGATAACTGTATAAAATTTATGTCCCTAGAATCGAAAAAGAACATAAATAAGTTTGGTAATTGCACAAAATTTGTGTCCTAGAATAAAAAAAAAGAATATAAACGCATTTGGTAACTGCATAAAATTTCTATTTATGGATTTTTTTTCATTTATTTAAAAATGTTAGTGAAGACAATAGCTTGATTTGTGGAACACTTTTGTATTATCCAAGACATTACTTTCTACAAATTGAATCTATGCCTTCATTAAAAAAAAAACTGTTTGGTGGATGATCAGGAGTAAAAAAAAGATCTGCACATTACCGTTTCTGTTTACAATTGAGTTCTACATGACATTCAGAGCTGGTTCTTCCGTAGAAATTATTTTTACTAGAACACAAGTTGCATTCATAGAGCAATAACTAGGCACTCTACGTTTTAGCTTTCTAAAAGTTGAGAGTCAAGCATTTTTTTTTTCGTTATTTTTTTTTACAAAATTGATACTAAAGTAACAGGTTTTTTTTTCCCAAAAATGAAACTTATGTGATCTGAAAAAAAAAATTCAGTACTAAAGTGAGTAGTGTACGAAATTTAAGGCATTTATGGTGTCTTTTTTCCGTCAATTTCTTTATGCTCACTCCCGTTGTATGGTCTGTCCAAAGCGCATAATGGGGAAAAAGGTCATTTATTAAATGGCTTGTGGTGGGTTTTAGTGCATTTTCGCGTTATGGATTGGATGCCATGGGCCAAATTGAGCCAGATGAAGCCTTTTACATTTTCGAGTGGGCTTGGCTGCTTAGTGATTTTGGACCACCTCTATTGTGAATCTAAGGTTCCATTCCTTATCTTTCCCGTTCCTAGTCGAAGAGATTTTATATCGTCCACACTGGTTAACTTAGCTACAGATCCTGAGATAGTATTTTCTTATATAACATCTCTTTTTGACCTTTAGGCCCCTGTCATAATCGGATGCCAAGCTCCTTTACTAACTCAACCAGCCGGTTTATGGAGCCGTCCATTCTTCAAATGCAAAAATTTAAGAAGAAAAATTGCTAAAATGGATCCCAAATCAAACCAGGTATGAGCTGGATAAAGATCGGTTTGGCTATGGGTCATTAATTTTGAAGAAAATTATTGAAAAATGTCTTAAACACGTTGAGCTTTTACCAAATCAGTCCTAAACTTTTCAATTTTACCAATTGAGTTCTAAATATTTTTGTCTAAACATTTCAATTTCCATTATTGAGTCATATACCTTTTTATATTTTATCAATTGAATTCATCCCATCAATTTTGGCCAAAATTCACCGATATGAACACTGGCTGTCTTAGGAGGCACAACCGTTGAAGTTAACAATTTTTAATAATACTTTAATTTTTTCTTTTTATTTAAATTTAATTTTTCCGTTTTTTTTTTTCTAGTGAGGACCATAATCCTATTGCCGGCCGCATGCCTGGCCACCTTTACTTGCGGTTCATGAGGCCATCACAAGGCTAGCCTTTGCAACCCTCGCCTAGATCTAGGTAAGGCCAAGTGAGGGCCGCACAACATTCATTCACGGCTGGGCATCAGCCCAACAACCCTTGCCAACATTACATAGTGGTTGGCGGGGGCCAAATGACCCTCACCAGACATAGAAAAAAAAAAGGAAAATAGAAAATATATATAATTATAGAAATTATTACTTTTTATCCATACCAACGCCATCTGCATCATATAAGATAATTATTATTCACATCAACAAATTAGTTGAATAAACTCAATTGATAAAATATGAAATGATTTATAACTCAAGTAGTAAAATTAAAAAAAAAACTTATGACTGAATTGGCATAACTACAACATGTTTAAGACTTTTGAACTATTTAACCTCAATTTTGTATTGCAAAAAGCTCAAAACAAGTTATATATTAACCAAAACTAACACTAACATTCACAATTTTTAATAATATTTATATAATCTTCTATTTTATGTTTTTTCTCCTTTCCTTTTTTCTTTTGAGGGTCACAACGATCTTGCCGATCGTGTGGCATGGCTGCCTCACCCGTAACCCTCACTTAGATCTAAACAAGGCCAAAGCGAGGGCCCTGCGACTCTCCCCGGTCAAAGGAGAAGAAAAAAGAAGGAAAAGAGGGAAAAAAAAAAGTAAAAGAATCCTGAATTTTATTATTATAATTTTTCCACATCAGCACTACCATATAAAGCCCCTAGTATTCATGTTAGTGAATTCCAATTAAAACTGATTGAATGAACTTAGCTGACAACATGCTAAAAAAATTTAATTTTTATGGTAGAATTAAAATGTTTATGATTGAATTAATAAATTAAAAAAATTAGGTTTAAGACTCTTTGGACATTTTTTCCTCAATTTTCTACTACATATAAAGGACTCAAAACGGACTAAAGAGAGCAATTTTGGCCAAATTATTTTAGACACAACCCAAACCCGACCCAATCGGCTATTTGATGGCCTAGCTACTGCTACTCCAGAGTAATAGTAGAGATGTACAAGAGAATGCCACGCGACATCCATAGGATTAGTAGATATGGAAAATTTGCCCCGCAAGCACGCTGAAAATTACAAAGATTGTGGCACAAGAGGAACAATGAACCATGGCTCATTAGGATCAAGCTATCTATACAACCTATACCATTTATACGATGTAGCGCTGAAGCTAACCAGTACAAACACTGTCAACAGAACTTACGATACAACTTCGAATGAAAGATACATGGAACAAAAACAAAAACAGATTTGAATACTCTATTCCAAAAATTAACTAATGTTTACTCAAACCAGTAACATCATCTACAGAGTATATGTATAGACATCAGTTGTGGTTAAGAATTTTTAACCATCTGCTAGCCCCACTCCAGCTGATTTATATAAAAATAAAATCAGATAAAAAGGGAGAGAAGAGATTTGCAAGATTATACCTAAACATCATATACAGGTAACCGCTCCTCTATGGAAACACGGCAAATTGGGCACTTCTTACATTTCTCACAGCATGTACTGTACAACGTAGAGATAAAGAAAATCTTAATACAGGGAAAAGAGAGGAAATCAGCGATATGGAGTTATAGTAACCGAGAGAAACTTTAAACAGCCCTGACTTACAAAATCATACCTGCAAAGAACACGGTGACGACAAGGAAGCAGTACGATGCTGATTTCTCTCTCAAAACAAACCCTACACAAAACTTTTTCCTGCCAAATTATGAAGAATAATCTATGAGATAAAAGAGCTGATTACAAACCCATCCGGTATACATTGAAAATAGTCTGCAGCAAAGGCTTCTTTTTTGACATTTATGGAAAAACTAAGGAGAAATTAGAATTCCACTGTTGCACATTGTATTAACTCCAGTAATCAGTAAGTTCATCACAAAGGACATGGGCTTATATGATCCATATTGCTCAGACCTCGATCCAAATTAAAAGAGCAATTCGGAGGAGGGTTCTCCCTAAAGTACAAGAGTCAACAAATCTTTTGGCCTAAAACGGCAGTAAAGATGCAGGTGATATTTCAATTTGTTGCTTTTGATCAATGCCAAGGGTGAAAGCTCGACTATGCAGAATTAAAACCCTCTTAATAAATGATTGCCCAGCTATCAGTTTTCAACAGATTATGATCCATGTGAAAACAAGAAATTCCTGAAGTGTTCCAGTTGTGATTTTGAAGCTATCACCTTTCGCTTACATCTTTAGTCAACGCAGAAACTTAAATTATGAGCCCTGACAGTGTCTACAATTGCAACTAATCATGGTTCACAGAAAATGTGGCAGAAAAATAACAACTGATAAGCCCTTACATTTTGAAGTCTTTCAAATTCCTGCTGGCTGAATTTTGTGATTTCTGTTTGCTCACCTAGAGCTGCTTGAAGTCTCCAAACCTTAAAAAGAGAGAAGGAAAGAAAATAAGTGATGATCGCTCCTTATTTCAACAAGTAGGATGCGGACAAAATTTTTGGTAGATCAATATAAGATATTTTTGCTGATGTAGTTATATCAAAGAAAGGAAGACTGAGCCATACTTCCTCAGCTAGATCCCTTTTAGGCATTTTTTTCACTACTTCTGGTGGATAACCACAAAAGGTGTTATATCTGCAGAGACAAAAGTGTCCGATGCAAAAGAAAACACCATTAAGAAAGTGCAATGTGAAAGCACTGGAATGAAAACTAAGCAAGTCAAAGAAGATATTAAAATGCAAAGGTAAAAACCTACCCAGAAGCACCCTCTTGGAAAAGCCGGGCTTGTTCCTCACGGCTTCCCTCATCAATTGACCACCATCCCAACAGCCTGATAAACAGGTGTTACACATGCGGGAAGAATAACTTGCAAAAGCAGATGATCACATTTTATTTGTCCAATGGCTTGCACAGTATCTTTCAGTTAAATATATCATTACCGGGAACCATGGTGCAGGAATGCTAGACAGTCGTGAACTCTTGACGAAAATATGAAGTATCTTCCAGCACCAGCACCACTCCGCAGAAGAAGAACTATTCTCTCCACTAACCTAGAAGCAGCAAATAGTACAGCAGTACCTTGCAAAAGGAACAGTGGAGAGAAAAGAATCGGGAGTGGTATATCTCTGGCAGCAGAAGGTGTTCCCTGAGATTTAAAATGAATAAAGGAACTGTCAAAAGAAAGTGGGCGAACATCATGTCATAGCATCTTATTGTTAAAAAAGAAAACAGAAAGAGATGTCAGATACTTAGCTATAACAATACTTGCACATACCTCTAAGCGCATACACAGGAGGACCTGGAAACCAATAATTGGAAGTTTCATAATGTGGCCACCAATTTCTGGCAAACCACAGAGTCGATCCTCATTCTGATTCTCAGTTGATGAAAGCAGTAAGCCACTATTCCAGTCAAGATATGTTATAGTTGCAGAAGATGAGCTGGGATCCCTTATGCGAGAATTTCGATGTATTATGGGATTAGACCACTTAGTACAAACAAGGAAGGCAAAGCACTCTGCAATGCTGCAGAAAAAGGTAATGTTACTTGATCTTCTGTCACAAAACTCACAGGAAACATAGATGTTCAGTTGAGAAGCAAACGAGGCACAAAGCTCAGAAAATGGCATTGACTTTCATCATTTGACTTTATTACACAAGGACATTTTGTGTTTTCAGAATCAAAATTCACAAGAGTGAATAAAAAAGGCTGAATTATAATTCCCTGGGAATAGATATACAGTAAAAATCCACACGATAAATTATCGAACAGAGATTGACATGTACCCACCCAAAATTTACAAATAAGTCCCACCAGCCAAGAGCACCGACATCTCCTGAGAACAAAATTAGAGGAAAGGTTAACATTGGAAGATTACATAGGCAGCCTTCCAACTTCTTTGGTCCTTCAGATTAAGCAGTCAAGTGATTAAGGACCTTAAAGCCACTTTCCCTATTTTTGCTGTCACGTTTATAAATTTACTTGAGATTACAAGATGTTCAAGAAGACACATAAATAATCAAACTAATGGAAAGTGGCACTTTCAGAAGATGCAAACGCCAGTAATCTTAGCTATGATCCTATTGGTAAAATTGTAAATCATCTCAATCAGACAGCAACAATCCCATCCATTAAGTCCTTCTCTATGTCAAAATTGGAGAGGTGACCATCACACTAGAGAAATCACCACTTCTTCAAAATAATCAGCAACAAACACTTGTCTAGTAGTACTGTCAAGTACAAAGTGCAGAAGATCAACCTTAACCGCATCAAACATACAGGAGATATTAGCTCTATGAAAAATTGCAAGTTGAATTAAATTTGAACAAGTAAAGAATACTTCCGTTCAAATATGAAGATTGTAGATATCAAAAAAGATATATGCACAAAATGGGGATGAAGATACAGGACAAGTAAAACATCCTTAGTGACATTTTAATGAAAAAGAAATCACAACCACAATGCTTTGCTAAATATTTTTCCAGTGCATGCCTGGTACACTGTGACAAAAGACAATCATATATGTTTTGACAGAACCGGTGGGACATATACAACAATTGCCTGTCCACCTCCACATACATTAGTGGGATTAGCACCTCTCAGTATGTAACTAAGCATCAATTTTCATCACCAGAACCATTTCTAGTTGGAAGTTACCAAACAAAGATTGACAAAAATTTAGCTTCATGTACCACACAGCTTAAGCAAGGTGAAGACTGTGGCAGCGACGAAGAAGATCATGGAGATTGCAACCCAGAAGTGCTGTCAGCAAAAAGATTCAAAATTCATCAGTAATCCATTCTTAAAGTATTCAAAGAAAAAAGGGCACCAAAGAGCATAAATCGGCGATAATGCTTGAGAAAAGAGAAAGGTCAATGCCCTGTCTAGCAGAAATTTCAGATAGAAAGGTGGTCCCACTAAACACCCCAATAACTAGCCACATATGCCGTCCAAAATGCAATCCTACCAAATCATCATCCTTCATAAAATTAATGCCAACATCCCAGAAATGTAACAGGTAACACATCAAAGATAGGAACAACCGTCATTTAAGCAATCAGAATGACAGATATGGCAACAGAAGATATAAAGCATGCCAAAAAAAAAAAGCTTTCCTGCATCCAGGTATAGGCCATTAATATTTTCACCGAATTAAAACAACTTACAGGAAGTGTCTCCCATATTGCCTCATCACTCATGCCTTCATCGTCCCCTGGCATCAGAGCCCTACACATTCTGTACATAGAAGTTAAGCTAACTATCAGAAATGAGGTTCGGCAGACTGCTACTGCACTAGGCATGGGAAGAAAAGGGTTCCAGAGACCTAAACTCCAAAAATTATTGTAGGCCATGGCACCAAATACTTGTAACTTCAAGACGGTTGAAAGAACTTCAAAAAGTAAACCAACAGAAGGAGGGTCCAAACAAGCTCCAAGATCAGTTCCAGTGAGATCATATTTGACGGTGCAGAAAGAGAGAGATGATTCATTCAACAATATCACCCTGTAGTCCCACGTATTTAACATATTCATACCTAACGACATTTTTCTTGCCAATAATTCACTAGCTTTTGAACTGTTAATTAAAATGACCTATAGTGCGCAGAAAGAGAATTTGCCATAAAGATTAAACAGACGCATATTCGCTGATTAATGCAGTTAACAATTGCTTCTACAACAAAACAATAAGGTAAGACAGTGCCTATAAGAACACCCAAGTGCATACGGAAGCAACAATCGAGATTCTTATTTTGTTCCCCGAGTCTGTACAAATAAGTCCATATAAGCATGCAGATCATCTTATGCAACTGGCCACAGAACTATCCCACCAATATTTCTACAATTTCAATCATAGCACCGGAATAGATGTAATGACAACTTCATTTCTTGATTGATCAAGCGATTACATCTTGTTGATCTACACAAACCAAAAAGGGAGAATATGTATTGCTTGCAAAGAAATTAAAAGTAGACCACTTTAAAGAAAAAGAAAACATCCAGTAGTCTTCCATCAATAGTGGCATAAATCAACAATGCATGAACATACCTAAAATTGTCAATAAGAATAATAATTTCCAGTGCCAGCAAAGGAAGAAAGACAATCTTCAAGTTCACAGCAGCATAGCTATGAACTGCATAAGAAAGGAAACAGAGAAACCAAAGGAGATCAGTTATAACTCAAAATGACAGTTCAAAATTCTCAGGAATATCCCAATCTTACAAAGAAAGATAGAATGAAGGCAATCATCTGATGAATCCACAAAACAACAGAAAAGCATGGGGAAACCTAAGAGAGAATAAGACACCAAAATATTCCTTGCAAAGATCTTAGCAGATATACGAAGTAAGCAATTCTGACTGGGGACGGCAGTTTAGAAAAACTGGAAAAATATGATAATCTGAAGTCTGACAAACCAATGATACAGAGAAGGTAGACTGTACCAGAAACGCTCTCCAGATATATACAAAGAAGCAGTTCAAATGCAACAAGCAAAGGTGTCGCCACAACGGCATGGCAAGGAGCCCACTGCCCAAAGAGAGAAAAGTCAATTAAGTCCCAGAGTCCTGCTATGAAATTAAATCTACACAAAATAACAAATAAAGATTGGATGAGCGGGGCAAAAACAACCACACTCCCTAATGAACCTACATGACGATTATGAGGAACTGATGGTGCTGGTAATGAAAATCTCCCTCTGGCAACAACTGCATGAAATACCCAAAGTGGGAAAAAGATTATCCTGCACATCAAAGTCAGCTTATGTTAACCCTCATATTACTGGGAAAAAGAAAAGGTAATAGTAAAAAAGCAGGGTTGAAGAAACTCAAATGCACATAGATGCTACAGGGTTTCCAAAGGACAACCAGGACAACAAGAGATATGATCGCACATCATACTTCTGATAAATCTGCATCTTTGGAACTTAATTTAGCATGCTTAATCACCAGTTTCTTCAGTCTTGCATGACATCCCATACTGGAGCGCTAATGAGAAACGTAATTCCAACGTTCACAAGATTAATGGCTTAAGCACCGCAAATTGATTGTCACCTCACATAATTTCCTACGTTTTCCTGCTCAATCAATATAATCATATGGCAAGATTGCATCCGCCAATTTCAATGATAAGTGCAAAGAATTCCCAGCAGCCCTAACTGAGTGTCGGAATCATGCAAAGAAAATCGAGTCCTGGATTTCTGTTCCATTTGGGAGTAATTTTGTGCTCAGTTTGGCATATAATAAACGCACATACTCGGTCAATTGTCAATAGAACACAGGACTTCATGAAATCCAACCCAAGTCACTGTCAAGAAGAGACCGCAGATTATGCTAAGAAGAATTATGCGGACCACGATGAATTCAGGGAAGGAAAAGCAATAGGTTCGGCGCCCAGAAAAGAAACGAGAAACGCAGCTCCAACCCAATCAATCGCGGAATTAATACCTCCAACACCCAGCTACTTAATCGACAGAGCCTCAGCTAACAAGAACTAGAACGCGACATCATCGATCGCAAAAATACGAGACAGTACATTTCCCTACGCATCAAGAGCGAATCAGCGGAGAACTGACCACCAGGAGCAGAACCCGATGTGGTCGAGCTTAAGAACGAGCAGGAGAGTGAAGGTGAACAGGAGGCCGTGCGCCACCAGCGCCTGCGCGGACTTCAACACCCTTCGCCAGCTCATCATCCGTCCGCCGCTTCCTCGGCCGCTTCCCTCACCAAAATCATGAACAAAAAGGAGGAGCAGGAGGAAGAGGCCCGATCCGATGCCAGCGAAAGCGGAGAACCCAAAGCCCTAATCAGCGAATCGCTTCCCTCTCCCCGACCTGTCTAGCGAGTGATGGAAGTCAGGGCGAGCGCCATTGAAGAGAACCTCGACGTCTTCGACCGTGGCTCGGGTTCTTCTGTTACGCATTCATACCGGGGGTTCGTTGCTTTTCGGACTCTTATTGATTGACATAAAACAAAACGCATTTACTGAGGATTCGTTGGCCCTCCCTCTCTTCTCTCTCTCTCTCTCTCTCTCTCTCTCTCTCTCTCTCGACTTTCCTTTCGCGGCAAAATTAAGCTAACGCCACCGGGCAGCGGCCCGCTCCCCGAACCGGTTGGGTTCACCGCGCTGCTTCGGTTGGCGGACCGGTTTCTCAGACCGGACCGACGTCCTTTTCAATTTGAGGGTTTCAAGCCATTCCCCACCGCATTCAGTGGAAAGAGACGCTCGTGTCGTTTTCCAAATTAATTTGCTTTCCGACCCAAAATGAAAAAGGGAAAAAAAAAGATTATCCTTCACTAATTATCCCCAAAAAAAAAAAAAAGTCATTCGGAGGATGCGTAGCGCCATACCTTGACATTCCCCAATCGGGTGAGACTTTTCACGTGACGTGGAGGAATAGACGGCTAGGATCGAGCTTTAGGTCACGGTCTCGTCGGTCTGCGGTTAAAGGTGCGGAGGTAAGACGTAGAAGGAGACAACCGGGGAAGTTGGGGAGTTACAAAGCGTGTCGAGTTAGGCGAGAGGAAACAGAGAACAAGACAAGTTGGATTTCCGCAGCTGCACGGGACACCAGTAGTGAGGTTGGCGACTGATCCAGACATGGCTTCGAGGGGGCACGTGCGGCGCCACGTGGGAAATTACGGTTCGGCCGTGCGCATGGATGTGCTGCTCCTGTTTTACTTTCATCAGCCCACAGAGAAGAGAATCATTAAAGAGGAGAAAAGTCGGGGGATTTTTTCTTTTAATGAAATTTTCAAAATTGGATCCCGGCACGGAAAAAAAGGAGTCCATTGCGTGAGATTAGAACTCGTGAAATTCTTCAGGCTTTTTCTAATCGATCTTTCTCTAGCAACTCCCCCCTTTCCTCTTCTTTTTTTTTTCCCATCGAAAAAAGTTCAAATTCATTTCCAAAATGATAATAAGGATTTATAAAATATCCTGATAATCAACCAAGACAAAGCAAAATTATAGAGCTGCAAAAAGGGACTAAAATCCAGAAAATTTCGATGAAGATAAGCATGCGCTCATCCTTCAAAAAACATAATGACGACTGCATTTAAGCAAAAGGATCGGCACCCGACGAAAGAATCACACTACATGTCGGAATCTCCATCTATAATTATAAATCTGCTTTTTATGACAATGTGCACCTATGGATTTGGCACCGCTAAAACCATTACCATACAATAGGCAAATTCAACGGCTTTTTGCTAAATTTCACGCAGAATTAAAATTCTCATCAGCACACGTCAAGGGAACGGCCTCCTGTCTTTTGATTATCATATAAAGAATACGACGAGCATAAATACCCTCTTTAACCTCTATTCAGATGGACCGAATATCTTCATACGAAGTCATAGCAAGATGCGACAATTTTTAACAAGGAAATCAACAAAAAGCATGTCGAACAAGCTTAGATATAATACATGCGAGAGTGAGTGCAACGAGCATAGATTTAACATAAGAGTTGCTGTGAACACCATTGGCACTGGATCGGGCTTGCGCGCTTATTCATTAAAGCTCTTAAATCTAGAACTAAATCGTGAGAGAACAACTCCTACATATAAGATCGGGAGAACAAAGTTTCTAGATCTGGATCTAGAATGGAAGAGTAAAGCAAAGACAAGAGAATATAGAAGGAAAAGCAACCAAAGATGGAGGGAAGGGAGAAATCTAGTTCAAATCCCTCCCCTCTGGAAGTCGAAGAAGTGAAGAAATGCGGATGCTTACAGAGAGAGGGAGCTGAAACTCATAAAGAGAGGGAGGGAGGTTTACCCCAAGTCATTGTTAGCAACTCCCTTTCATTCATTAGATTTCTCTCTTCAATAGAACTCACTTAGATCTATTTCCGGATCTTTGTAAATAATCTCTTATAAAATAAATGAGAAATTAAAATCTCAATGGAAATTTAAGCTCGAATATTTTGTGCTTCTGGCTTTATAATAATCACCGACCAAAAATAACTCAAAAGAGGAATTTTGTCCAAAAGAGGTGGTTTGAGTAATAAAATTTCAAATATTGAGAGATTTTCAGTATATTAAATGAGAAATTAAAATCTCAATGGAAATTTAGCTCGCATATTTTGTGCTTATGGCCTTATAATAATCACCGACCGAAAATAACTCGAAAGAGGAATTTTATCCAGAAGAGATGGTTTGAGTAATAAAATTTCAAATATTTTGAGATTTTCAGTGTATTAATTTTCCTTGCGACGTTTATTATTAATACCATTGAAATCCCATCATCCAGCTTAATGATGACAAAAAGAACGGTGTGTGTAAGTTAGGCAATCGATATGATCAGCTTCGTCACGCACCCGAAATAAAAAAATATCATGTTAGGAGATTTTGACTCATCGGGTTAGAGAAGAGTTCCATGATTTCGGAATTTATCCGGTCCATGAGCTTTTCGTCACTAAAAACAAACTATCCAAGTCAAATTTCTTTTGTTAAATTAAACGTCCTAATCTCTAGGTAGAGTGGGAGCAATTACTCATCTAGTGGTACCCCTGCTTAATCAGGAAACTTTGGGAAGTATACTCTATCATTGACACGGAGGAATTCACGGTGTCCGCCACCATATCTCGCAAAAAAGAATGCAGAAAGGCAATGCGCGATGATGCCTCTCGACAATACTAATCAAAGGTGAATTAACACGTAAGAGATTGAGATTAAGCTTTTCAATCCCTTATGAGTCTATTATTGCCGCACATCCGGCCACCTTCCACTACGTAAAAGCCTCTTTTTGGGGACAGATTTCATTATAAAAAAATGCGTGTTCAGCGGCCCACCACCAAACCTTCGATTCATTGCCTCAAAATCGACGTCTCGATTCTCCACATCACGACTTTATGATCAAAGAGGCGTCGACACAGCGTCAAAGGTTGTGGCCCGGCGATCAGATTTTTTGGCGTTTGCTTTTGTCAATTCCGACAAAGACGGCGACGGACTTTGCCGATCCAGGATGGGTTTGTGGGTAGAATTCAGTGGTTTTGGTCGTTTCTTCGTGATCGTGCAAAGCCTCGGCTTTCTCTTCGGGTCTTTTCAGAGCATCTTGCCGCACTTTATTTGAGTTTCCAAGGCGATCCAGTGGATTTTCCGATGTAGTGCGGTCTTATTCATATCTTCACCAAAATAGTTTGAGGAACTTCTGTTCAAACGATCTCAAATGTACCAATTCAAGTAGGGGGTGATGATTTTCGACACGATATGAAAATATGACTTGAACCCGACATGGATTTGATGAGAGAAAGCTTGGAAAAGCATCAACTAATCCATTCGATCAATCTTACCCATAGCCATCACCTCTCCCCTTACTTCTCTTATTAAAAAAAAAGGGCTATGATCCTAGCTTGCCAAACCTTCTAGTACTGTGACAATAGTAAGAGACCTTATTGTAATTATACTATTTTATAGTGAGATCAGCGCTTGAGAATGGATTTGGAAAGAAGGGCGTGGTTCTTGAGGGAGATGGAGGACTTTCTGATATGCCTTTCCTATCTTATGTTATCGCCACTGTTATGGGGAGTCTATAGTAGTTACGACGTCATTCCTTGCCGCGACCACTAGAATACGACAGAATGATCTAAAGAGGGTCATAATTTATTCAACTTGCAGTCAATAGCATATATGATTTTTGCTTGCGGCATCTCTAACTACTCAGTTAGCACCTTTCACTTGACGCGAATTTAATGAAACAGACATTTGTTTATGCAAATACGTCATGTCATGCTTTTGATGATATTGATTTTAATGATGGGTTACTCTTTGTACACTTTACATTATATTACCGTGATTGTCGCATCATACTTATTACAACACAATTCTAGTTCCGCCATGTCGCATCGAGTTTGAATACTTCCTCTTAGGCGAGCTCGTGCCGTGTTTCGATCCACGTTCCGCTTTTGCCTCGAGAATTATTGATCTCCACGTTACACGCGAGTTCTGTCTCCTTCAATCCCTTCGTTTCGCTTCTTCATGGACGGAGTGCAAGAAGCAGGGCTGCACGCAAAGTTACAAGGGAAGGACATCATTAATTCCTCTCCTTCTCTCTTCCAATCGGTCAAGCATCTCGATCTCCTCGAATAATCAACTCGGTATCTTTAATTGGCTAGTCGGAGAAGGTATCTCACGCGCGTCCATCGCCCACGCCACGTGTCATGAACGCACGGCATACTTCGACCCCACGCCACGCCCACGCGCAGAAGTACATGACTTAATATCTAGAATTTTGGGCCCCACTATCCTCTGTTTTTTTTTTCACTCTCTTTTATTTTGGTAGACCTTATAGCGAGATGACAAGTGGAGCTTGTGCCTTGATTGGGCATTTGCCTGTGCTGTAATCATGTGTTGTGTCCTTGCTCGATAAGTGGGCCCTCGTAAATAAATATTCAATCAAGAAACATAAACTCCGGATAAGCTAAATCTAGTAAACACAGGAACAAGCTCATCGAATCGAATGCCACGAGATTTTGTAATCTAGGAATTATCGAGCGTCAGTATCTAGGCCAATACAAATAATCAATTTTAGCTGTAAAAGTGGACCCACAAGACAAAAAATCTCAAATTTTTTAAAAAAACTATTAGATATAATCTCACCACAAAAAATATATATAATTAAAGAAAAAAAGAGAATGGCCGTGTGGGTGCAGGTCCGGCTTGTCCACCTGAAGATGTATGCATGGCCAATGACCCTATAGTCTATCTTTTAGACCGATATCAGTCACGATTACATCTATTGAGATCGGGTTTTTTGACATAATAACATTGTTTTTAGGATATTATCTAAGAGAGGAAGAGGAGAATAAAAAAGGTACGCGTTTTAACTGCAATTGACCGTTATTACATAAAAAATAAGATAGTATTGGATAAAATGTGATAGAAAAATCTCTAATTGTTATATACAGATAGTTTATTGCATATTCATTTTTCTCGTGTCTTCTCCCATTTTATCATATTCCGGTTGTTAATAATGCCACCAAATGTAACCTCAGGGAATTGTACATCTTAAGTATTGACATCAAAGTTACCTAATCGAGATTTAGAGGTCGATTAGTGGCCTCATATTGATGTTAGTAGTCTTAACCCGTCATTCCCATTTATAGTTTTCCATTGCTTTTTTTTCTTCCGCACCATATTCTTCTTCTTTCTTTATGTCCATTTCTTTCTCGTAATAATTAGCAAAATTCCTTCTCTCTTTTCCGAACCTACTCGCCAAACACTGGCTAAAACCAAACTTTCGTCGCGATGATGTTTATGTCGATATTGTTTTGGGCGCAAAAGCCCACTGCATAGCTTTGTCTAATGGCCCAGTCGATGGCATTTGTTTATGGGCTTGGATCCTTTACCAGATTTCGGCCCAAAAGCCCACTAAAATAGATAAATGAAATCAGAAATTTTCCTAAGCACGGCTAGCCTAGTTGTAATTAATTATTTAGGATCTTTAGCAAAAAAAAAAAAAAAATTGTAGCCACGTTAAGGAACCGGCAAAAGAAAGAAGGAAAAGAACCTGCATTTCCATCCCTACCTTTTCTCTCTTTCTTCGAACGATTCTACTCCTCAGTACCCAAGAATGGATTTTTCCCCCATGCTGGAAGGTTTTTGAAGAAGTCATTACATATCGAAAAAACTGTTAGCAAAGAGAATTACCAATTATTATTTTTTGGTTAGAGAATTACCTCCTTCAGTGAAATTAGGAACTCTTAGACGGTTTGTAAACTGCCGACTTATCTTTTATCAACTTTTATTCGCCTTTCTTATCAACCCTCCTATGCATTTATTAGTTTTTGTTTAAGTGACGGACAATCCAATTTAGCGGCCGAGTATTTTTGGGTTATCGGCTCTCATATAAGTAACTTATTTATGTTTATTTATGAACTTTTCTCTTTGTTTAGCGGTTTTTATTTATCATTCTCACAATCTTCCTATATTCATCAAATCTTATGCGAATTCACCATCCTTTGTTTGAGTAACTTACTGGTTTTTCTCTCATTATGTTACAAACTGATTTTGTTGTGTTGATTTCATTTGAGTTCCTTACCGAAATTTATTTATTTTTGAAAAACTTAACCAACTTTTCATTAGTGAGTAATCAACTTCAATGTAGGTAAAAATTTTAAAAAAATGTTCATAAGCTACCAACAATTTATTTAGAAAAAGAAGTCACTAGTCATTTTTTCGACCGGTATTTTATTTTTATACGTATCAATGCTCATTAAAAATTTACCAATACCGAAAAAAGTCGACATTCCTCAGTAGAGGACAAAACATCTTTGCTTTCTCTTTCACGAGAATAGCTCCACATGTCAACAGGCTTCATAGCTCCACCTGTCAACAGGCTTCACCAATTCATGCTAATTATTTTTTACCTATTCTAGGTAAAAGTGGAATATCCATGTTGATACAATGGAATATCCATATTCGCATGTCGATAGGCTTCGTTATTTCAGCTTGTTTTGTTTAACCATGTTCATACGACGGTACATGCAATGGAGCGTTTGATCCATATTGTCATCCTTATATTGAAGAAGAAGACTGGGCAAGGTTGGGAAATGAGGGACATTGCTCTCTGGAGCAAAACGATGATTGAGGAATATAGGTCGGAATTAGATGGCGTCTTGTCAAGCAATTCCCGTGGTTTACGTGACCTTACCAGTGTTAGATGTGCACTAAACAAACAAAGAGTACTCGCTTAATTCCCCACACGTCAACTTAGCCATCATAACATGACAAAGTTTTTGTGTTGTCGATTTCTAGGCACCCTCAAGGACTTGTATAAGGTGAAAAATCTCAAGTACGGAAGCTTTTTCTAAGTTAAAGAACTTTCTCCTTGTCTTTCTTTCGCCGACCCCTCTCTAATCTCTTTAATAAAACTCAGTATTTGGATACCCCCATGATCTGAATAAGGAGAGGGATTTCAAGAAACGATTCCTTCTAATGAGCTTTTGAAAGGAAAACCCTCGAATCACCGAAGTTTAGAAAAAAAAAAAATATGAAAACAGCAACTTGTGATCTCTTCATTTTTTTTATGCAATTATTCAAGCGAACTGACATATAAATGCACTTTGCTTTGTTGACTACTTATCTGATCTCATTTACTTTAAAAGAAAAGAAGGAATCAATGGTTGCCTCCGATGTATTCAATCCCAATGATTAAAAAAGGAACAACTTCAAGAGCAATCTAATGAAATCGCAAAACATGGAGAGGGAGGGAGGGAGGGAGGGAGGGAGACTTGTGCTTTCCCCTTACCCTGAGGAGATCCGATAAAAAGAGAGACAGCTTTTCTTCACGTGGGCCTTTTCCTTTTCCGTGGAACATCTTCAAGTTGTGGATCAACAACGTAGGACAACGAATCAACTCTCTCCGAATACACAGACATCTATGCATTAAATATATATATAGTACCTATATTTGTGAATATTTATGTGCTGTACTGCTTTGTCGCATTGAACCCGGCTGGAGTACTGTGCCTAACTCGGCCACGTAATGTTGTCCGTGCCTGGTTTCGTTAGGGCCAGAAACTTCGTGGGGGCTCAGCTTTAATGGCAGCTGCCAAACCCTAATCCCTCTTGAGTCTATATCATCACCTTGCCACCCCTTTCCGAACTGAAAAAGTCATTTTCCCGTTTACTATGACTGAACTCTCTCTCCTCCAGACATGTACATTTGCTGGAAAATCACGCGCTCGTTTGTGTTAAATCCGTGGCCGGCTTGCTCGAAAAACTTGATTAGAGAACAATGAAAGAAGCTACAACTCAATCCGACATGATCGCCTTGAAATCTAGGAGATCCGGCCATGTGTTCTGTCAAAACCTACTTATGGAATGTTTTCATTGGATGACTAGCCAAATACTGAACATCAGATGTGAAAAGTAGTTTATTCTTTTCAAGTTGCAACAGCTCGCATGAAAGAAGATAAGAACGAGCATAAAATGGACAGACCATATATAGCTTACTGCATGAGAAGTGAGTGCATGCAAGAAACTCAAAAGCCATACTACATATGGAAAACGGTTCATCCCCTCGCACACTGAAGATCCAAGACCTACACTTTAAAAATGTGTCCGTGCAATAATGTCCTTTCTTTATATAAAGTTGAGATTGCAGCATGCCCGAACGAGATTGAGACCACAAACATATCCTTATGGACCACAGCTGACTGGTGTTTGTTAATGGTAAATGCAGAGATACTTCACCCAAAGTTGAAATGAAAGCACTACATAAGAAAAGAAAATAAAGTGCAAGTAGGTTTGACAGGGTTTTACGTTCTCATTATCATCATCACACGTCACCACAAAATGACAAGCCAAATACAATTCACCCTTGTCTTTTCTTCCTAGTTATCATCTCCTGTTTGAAAGCAACCTATAAGACACGCCCCATGGTGTCTAGCAATATAAGTGGTTCTTGTGAAAATGTCCTTCTGAAGAGAGAGAGAGAGAGAGAGAGAGAGAGAGAGAGAGATTGCGGCAGATATAAATGCAAACAGAGCGAAACAAGGTGGCAAAAGGAGATGGGAAGGGATAAATCGAAACCAGTGCGCTACTCCAACTGAAGGGGTATGTTGATAATTTGAAATAGAATGATGCAAAGACCTTGAGGACGGTGGATGTCTATGGCTATACGTCATTGGCCAGCTTTTAGAGGATTTTTTCGATCCCGTGGAGAGAGAGAGAGAGAGAGAGAGAGAGAGAGAGAGGCACGCTTGGTATGAAGAGGTATAGAACGGATGATGAAATGAGTGTCGATTTTTATAGTATTTGATTGTCTTGCCATAAGGAAATAATGCATACAAAGTGAAAAGGTCTAAATCAAACGTCAAAAGATGTCTGGAACAATGCATATGACAGAGAAACCAAAATTGGACTTGAAACTTAATTTGGTTTATTTGAGCGTTGATCCTTTCAACAAATGGAACGAGTCATTTCACTTTGAGCAGTTTTTCACCAAAGACGAGAAAAAGAATCGGAGGCTGCACAAAGATGGGATCAATCCGAAGTACCAAATCTTGAAACCATCACGGCCTAAAGATATTATCTAGACTCATACGTAGGCTAAGATTTAAAAAAAAACATAACATATAATATACATGTATACATAATCTCAAAACTATTATAAGTTCCATATATCCTTTTTGACTGGGCAAGTCAACTTACTAGTAGGGTTGAGCATGCTGGATCGATTGAATCGGGAATTACCTAGATCGAACCAATCGGTTTGGTCCGATCCTCAAGAGTGGTGGTCTAGTCCTTAGTTCCTAAAAATGGAACCGGTGTGGGTAGTCTCGTTCTCGATTCTTGGTAAGGTAGTCTCGTTCTCGATTCTTGGTAAAATAGGACCAGATTGAACCGAACTACCCAAATCAAATCGATTGATTTTTTTATATATAGGTAACTCTTGCCCAACTTTTTGAAATTGGAGTTCTCATTCTTTATTATCATACTTTGGAATCTTAATTGGGTTTATGGCAATAAACATACAAACCAAAGTTTAGAGTAAAGCATGTTAGGTAGGTGACTTGAGTCCCGTCTTTTGACATTTTTTTTTGTTAGAATTTTTCCTGTCCTATTAGATTGTCCGGGGAGCCGATCACCCCTACTTTCGTCATCCACCATGGTGGCCTAGTGATTGGACTAGTATTTCCAACTATGAGGTTGCAAGTTCGGATTCTCTTATGATAGTAGTATGTACATCTTGTCTTAGTCGATGGGTGTTGGACCCCTAGCGTGTTGGAGATAATTGGACTTACCTACCTCGAACCAAAGAGCGGTAAGTCACGCCAAATGATAATTTCTATGCAATCTTAGATCCAATCATTTCACGGTGAGTATAAAATCCTTACGGCACATCTGGAGAGTCTCCATGCTAATAATCCGTCTCCCCCCTTTATCTTGGACAAAAGAAATTCTTAGTAAGTCAATTAGCGGTCCTTTTGGTTATGGTAAGGTTTAAGGTTTCTTAATTATTTCCCTCTTATGGATTAAATGTACATCTTGATCACACGTCTACAAGGTAATGAATATGTACATCTCATCTGATCTAATCACATAACATCTTTGTGCTTCTAGCGCAAGCAAATCATTAGCATAGAAGAAGACACTCAAACAGAATGACGCAATAGCATTCCATGTGCGTGAGAGTGATAGTTAACCAATGTCCTGGTTTGAACCATTAGCCTAGTTCAAGAGACCATGCAGGTGCATACTATCCTCGATCATGTACTCTACACACCAACTGGGCAAATATGAAACAACCTGATACTAATCAAGGCGCGCATACAATTTGCAGGATCATTTGGAAGAAAGGAAAAATGAAAGTTAGTCGTGAGGAACTGTTCTAGTCAGCTGCGTTCATCATCGGTACGAGCAAATGCCCAGCAAAAAGAGTGGGGTAAGCGAATTAGAGTAGAATTTTGTTACGAGAGCTTGAGTATTGGGCGTGTGTGGTAGAGAGAGAAAAAGAGAAACATGTGTCAGATGTCCTATGTCGCCATGTGACAAGGAGCGACTTCTTGTGGGAAGATTCATGAACATGCTCTCTCTCTCTCTCTCTCCCCCCGCGTGGTTGTGGCTAACGCTAGGCAAGGACAGTCCACTTTGACTATGAGTTCCCTCCTCTCTCTCTCTCTCTCTCTCTCTCTCTCTCTTTCTGCTTATCCAAAGAAAAACCTCTCTCTGATGTCTCACACTCATTCCCTCTTTTGATGTCTCCCGCTCATACAATAACATAGACAGATTGGACATAACACATGCCCTATTTCGAATCAGGAGCATGACCACATATAGTGGCGGTCCCGAGTGTCTTCCCTTTTCTTGTTTGTTTTCTCATTTGATTTATCATTAACTAAGCCCCGATTAGATCAGCACATGCTCTTATGTGGCTGATTTGATCTTTGAAAGCCTCTCGGAGCCTTTCAGTTGATCTAGTCACTACAAGCCAACTTCTCATATTAAGGGGTGAAAAACCTAATGGTAAGACTCAAATATTAATTTACAGAATTAATTCATAAACGCAACGTGAAATCACTATAAATTCGAAGTTGTCTATCCCTTCCTCTTCAAACGTATATGTCCATTTGTACTCA
This sequence comes from Melaleuca quinquenervia, assembly GCA_030064385.1. Classification (NCBI taxonomy): domain Eukaryota; kingdom Viridiplantae; phylum Streptophyta; class Magnoliopsida; order Myrtales; family Myrtaceae; genus Melaleuca; species Melaleuca quinquenervia. The sequence continues at coordinate 2,338,982 of CM057728.1, read as the reverse complement.
GAAATCTCTTTCTCACACGCTCCCACACACAAGATTCCATTACTTGTACTTAATAAAGTATGTCTGCGGTTGCTTATCAAGATCCTATGTTTATTATAGCATCTACATTTCGCTGTGTCTCCTTCTAAACTTTAAGGCTTTATCTTTTTTGCTTGCAGTGGCTTGTATTTGGAAAGAGATCAAGCTTCTCAATCAATGCCGTACTTGTGTCAACTTCAATCTCTAACCTAATCCTTCTAGCCCTTTGTCTTTGCAGCAGTCACGATTGATTATCTGCCATGTTTCACTCAAACCACAGTACCAATGACCTCGTATCCTCCAGTGAACAACCAATTCTTCAGCATCCCATCTTCCACGGCATTAGCTTTGATCTCAAACAAGCAGACCCTCTTTTCTCTCTCTACAACTTCCCCTCTCCCTCCATCTTCAACGATGATGACAACGACGGTGGTACTTCTCTTCAAATCCATCACAATCTCTTGTTAGAAGGGCAGCAACCATTGAATAATCATCACCAAATGACAGATCCCATGACCCTTCTTGCTGGCAATTCGATCGGATACAGCACTGGAGTTAACCCCAAAACGACTGCTAAGCGGGTTGTTCCGACAGAGAGGTCCTCAAGGAAAGATCGACACAGCAAGATCAACACCGCTCAAGGCTTGAGAGACCGGAGGATGAGGCTGTCCCTTGATGTCGCTCGCGAATTTTTCAATCTGCAAGACATGCTCGGCGTCGACAGAGCAAGCAAAACTATCAAGTGGTTGCTAGCGAAGTCAACGCCTGCCATTAAAGAATTAGCTAGAGGCCTTCAGAAGACCAACAACGGCAAAAGCATCCACATTATGAGTGTTCCTTCAACATCGGAGTGTGGAGCGATTCCTGAAGTAGGCAAAATCGCTAAGGGTAATCAACAAGAGACAATCGAAAAAAAGAGAAAGATCAAACAATCACGAAAGACTGTGATTTTCCCTACGGCGAGAGAGTCAAGGGCAAAGGCAAGGGAAAGAGCAAAGCAAAGAACAAGGGAGAAGAAAATGCTTCAAAGACTCAATAGAGGGGATCGATCTTGTGACAAATTGTCAGAGAGCGACATGAACAACTTACTACTATCTAATTGTTCCATTGGAACTAGCAAAGACTCTGGAAATCAAGGAAGCAGCATCGAAGTTACTAATATGGATGTGCAAGTTCAATTTGAAGGAGAAAGTTCTTATGATCAGAAGAGGCATTATTCTGAAACAAATGAGACAATGGCTGATGATTCATCTGAAATTCACAACTTCAACCATGCTCAAAGAACTCGAGTAGAGGTCAGTGCCGGTTTATTTTCCCCCTTGATAAATAAAATTGTCAACCAACAGTTCGAAGCATTCAGATAGACTGGCCAGTTATTTGGCTTGTCCTATGTTTCTTAAATAATGATTAGCATCAAGCAACCATGAATCGCCAAATTCCTATGAAGTCATCACCTGACCAATGCATGAACTTTTGCAGCATCAGTTCACTGAATTTGAATCGTTTGGCAAGCCATGGGAAGCGTACACCGACCAATATATGCGCTAAATTGGACAATTTCTAAGCACCTCTCTCCATGTCAAGAATGGGATATTTTTTTAGGAATCTGCCACACCAACCAATATATTGCATCCCTTTCTGTTTGGATTTACTTGGAATGTTGCTGTAACTGTAAAAAAACCTAAGTTGCGCAATTTTGTGGTGAATTCTCTTTCTAGTTGTAGATAGGGTGATGTTTTAGAAGGGATGACGGGAAGAAGGTAGATTACTAAGCTTTTGCTAAGTTGCCCCAAGAGAACTTAATATCTATGCTATATCCAAGTTTGTGGACCTTGATGCTTGTTTTCCTTTCCATGTCATTCTACTAGACAGCATCAATATGCATCATTGGAATTTTAGGAAGACATTAACTGCAGTCCTGTTCGATGACTCAATTATTGTTGAAGATCGAAACTTTGAGCACTTAGGAAAATTGTGCATGTTTGATAACATTAAAGTGTCACGTAAGGAATGAGTTACCCAGTCCGTTTCATGGAGAAAATATATATTCAATAGAAATTACGGCATTTTCAGTTACGTGCCTATAACTGTAAATAATATTCCCATTCCACGTTGTATATATAGCTAACGATTACATCCAGTATTTAATTTGTAGTTTTATCACACAAAATTCACTGTCCATTTTTATGTGCTTGAAAAAAAAAATGGCACATAAGATTGTCAACAGCAATTCGTTGCTTAAAGTTTCCCTACTTGTTTTGTAGTTTTATAGACCAAGAGATGACTAAGTGTGATGACTATATTTTTTATGAGCTTTTCTTTATTTTCCATCTATGGAATTTCAAAATAAGATGCCAAATATATACTCAGAGACTTAAAGCTGAAGGAAGAGTTGCGGTATCTAGAGACGCATGCTCATTTAGAGAAAAATTCATGATTTAGTTGTGAGGATGCATGCACTTTATGCATCTGTTGCATGACTGATGTAGTGTAATTATCCTATTTATCATGTCCACTGTGCATCCCGACCAACATAAAATGTCAACTTTGATTGGCTTTATAACTGCCACTCAAAACATCTTCTCATCATAAGGATAATTCATCTTGATAAGTGCAATACTTTAAATAAGCTAGAAAAGGAAAACTAGATACTACATGTGAAGAAATTGCTTAATGATAATTGCTTTTTCAGTCATCTTGTTAAAGAATGGACTTCCGTTATCTAATTTATCTATAGCCAACTTACAACAATAGCCCTAAGTTACAAGTATCACTTCAAACTTCCAAGCACGTGAAGAGTAATATCTCAATTGTCTATTCGCTAAGTCACAACCGTTGCTCCAGCAAAAATGTAAAACAATTTATTAAGTCCCCATATAACAAGATGAACTAAGAATTCTAGGATCAGAGTTGATTGAATTTGGTATAAAATCACGCTATGAAGATAACATATATATATATGCACGCTTTTCCAAGCACGTGCAGCAGTGGGACTGACTGTCACACCATGAACATGTTGACGAGAGAAGAAGAGGTCAAGGAGAGCGCTTTCGAGCGGTGTAAAGTTTAATAAACTTGCCAGAAAACTCTGTATATCGTAAGCGAGCCACAATCCAGAGAAGAAGATGTGAGATGCTTGAGTACGATAGTGAATTGATCAAGCGGAAGGGCTACGGCATCATCAAATGTCTGGGGTTTCATAGCTCTTTCCAAGAGTTTGCTGGCGGTTGGCAATAAAAGAACTAAACACGAAGTCTCTCCATGAAGATTCGTGCTCGGGCTGTCGCAAAATCCATAAAGTTGGAGAGTTTTGACTTGTCGTGGTCCAACTGATCCAGCACCTCTCGCACGTGTTTCATGACCGACGTTGCCCAGTCCAAGTATGAGATCTCGAGAGTGGATTATATGATCAAAATGCAAAACTCTATTCGAAAAAGTTCTACCTCTCTAACAACACGTCTCACAAGTTCTCAAAATAGGATCCGTTATAAATCTATACGATGAATACAATTACCTATTCATACTTGAATATATCAAAATTCAAGTTCTTACACATCGCCAATACTCAGTAAGACCCAGACATTCTACTTGGCACAAAACCATGCCCCTTTTTTTCTCGCTTGGGTACGCACGATCCTATAGACACGCGACGAGAAGCTGCATTAGAAGTCATTCTTCTACTGTAATGGCCATATTTCTGAAATTGCTCTAATTTTTTTTTTTATCTGTATCGATTTTGAGATTTGTCGAGATATCCATAGTAGATTACGTTAACGTGGAAATAACTAAGAAATAAGAATAACTATTCGAAAGCACTTTCATAATTTAAAACTTATCAAAAATAAGAGGGGCTGGGGGGAGAGAGGAAATGCTGAAGTCATGATGATGTTTCATGATGCAGATCGTAGCTAGTATCGAAGTTCGACAGCACACGGAACCGACCTCTGAGCTAAACAAATTTAAGGGAGAAAATGAAGGGTCATGAGATGACCCGTCAAACTATCCCTGGAGAAAGCAGCCGCTCTTTTTGACTCTGCCCCTTCCAGAGATTGACTCCGGGCAGCAGGAAAAAGGGCCCTCGAGAGGGACGGGATGTTCACACAATGAAAAAGATCCAACTGCGAAACAGTCTCGAGCATTGAGAGATCCCCCACTCCTTCCATATCCCGCCGAAAATTCCCATAATGATCTAACCGTTCCGATGATATGGCGTGCCGACCATGCGATCCGCGTCTTCCCAAGTAGAATATACAGGACATCAGGGTTGCAGATCCCATCGACAGAATTCGATTCGACTCTGATTCATGTCTTCGGGTAAAAACTAGTCGGTGCGACTTGAGCTCGTGACCCAAATTCTCAATATTTGCCCAGTGGGTCCTCCACGAACACATCTAAGTAGATGCCCTAGACTGACCATGACTCGGGGAACTTGGTACAACTTAAAAGAACTGCATGCGCATGTGCAGATGATGCGACATCGTCTTACCACTTACTTTATTACTCGCCGAAGTGGAGGCATATATTTCTCCCTGACAATCAACTCCGCCACGGACTCGCCTGGAAAACTTATAGCCGAAAGGCCAAGAAGGTGTGCCGAGACTGACCAGATAGATCCGACGCATAATATTAATCTACACACCACCAGACACGGATCGGTCTATGATATGTTCAATGATATAACGCTATCCTATCACATTGAGATATCAAAGAGGGGGAAAAACCTCTTATCATCTGTTTAGCGGTCTGTTCTTTATTTTAATTCGAAATCTCGGAGCAGTGCTAGCCTCCGATGTCTCAGCCCTGGCCTCAACCTTCTTAACCAACATGTTGGAGCTGCCCACCTCGTTTCTTTTCGCTTGCCCGGTCACCGATTTGAACTCGGGTTCTTTGACAATGGGGTCATTGCTTCTACTTGGCAACTCCGTTGAAGTCCTTGAAGGCTCATTATTCAAAAGCTTGGCCAGTTCCTTCTCTTTCCGTTTTTTCTCCTTCTTCAAGCGCTTACGCTCCAAGTACTCCGAGTCTTCCTTGTGTCCTTTACGGTCTTCTCGACTCCGTTTCTTGTCCTTATTAGTCTTCGACTTCTTTTCTTTCCTATGAGGAGAGTCGCCTAGAGCCAATGAACTATCATTTACTGTGGCTGCTGAAAGACTCTGGAGACTCGCATACTTGATTGCATTGGCACCCAGATCAGTGGCTCCAAGGAGCCGAGGTTGCACCAACACATTACCCGAATCAGCAGTGCACTGGAGTTCTTTCCCCAGATCATCACCCTCACTAGCCAGCTTAGCGCTACCAATGCTAGCAGTCACACGAGAACCAGGATTCTGACATGAATTCACCTCTTCAAGATTATGATTGCTAATGCTAACGGCTTCAGTAAAATTCCTTTGAGGTGCATCCACTGACATTGAACTGCTAGCTGCACGATCTGGTCCATTATTCCTACCTTGAGATTTTTCGGCAGCAGAATGATTTCCCGTTTCGTCTCCTTTACTGGTAGCAGTCGACTGTTTAACTTTGATCTTGACAACCGGTCTCTTCCATTCATGACTACTTGATACGTTATCTGCCTCCCTCGGAACTTCTACAATGGCCACCTCTTCAGGTGACTGGTTGGTGATGTTGACAGGAGTTTCTAGAGGCTTTGCTTCAGCAGCAAAACTCTGAACAATATTCTCTTGTTTGCTACAAGCCTCAGGATCACCCGTATGAAATGTTTTATCCCTGGGGACTCCATAAAGTGTTGGGGGTCTGAAAAAAGGAGCTCAGAATTACAATCCCATCTAAACTAAGAAGCAAAATATCACAAACCATAGAAGCCCATGACAAATGCTTATCGATTTCACCAATCAAAAGAGAACTTTCTCTTTTCATTCTAAACCAACATATAGCATGAGTACTGGAAAGCAACTTTTCTGCAGTCACTTCCATTCCACAACTAACAACATGCAGCAATTTATGCCCACTTCAACAAATTATCCCTCGCCAAAAATTAGTTCTGAAGCACAGGTTGTGCTGCAATCATCTTAAAACGCGTTTTAAGTAGTAGCAGTGATCTTACCTTCCTGCAAAGATTTGTAAAATGCAGAACAAGTAGTGGCGAAGAAAGACATTGTTAAAAGCTATACGGCCTTCAAGCATATGCAGCAAAGCCGCAAGTGTTATGCTTTGAACATCATCAGCTGAATCAGTTGCCCCCCTCATCTGACACAACCGCATAGCATGCATGCCCAACTTGGTCTGACCTGCAATCAAGGATTAAAGGAACGTTATGAAATAAGCATGATTAACAAATTAAAACCAAAAAAAAAGTTATACAGAAATACCACATGATTTGTTAATTCGACTGATTTGATAATATTACAACCTCTTAAGGACGGTTCTTCCTCTAAAAATTCAATAAACAATGACAGCGCTGCATTAAGGCCTTTGTACTGGAACTCAAGATCAAGAAGAGCCCTGCTTGCTTCAACTCTGACTTGCCACAATGACTTCAGATTCCTAAAAGGCTTAATTAGATCGAAGATCCGATCCTGCGTCAAGTATTGACAACCTAATATAAGTCATGAATAAGTTACAATTAAGTGGGTGATCAGTTTTAGGATGCAACTTACAAGAGGGATTAATGCAGAGAATTTCAGTGCTATCTGTGTCAATGTCCGGATGCAGCTGACAGTCAAGATCCCATTATAGCTAGGCATGAGCCTGTGTATTTAATTACATAGAATCTTAAATCACAAAGTTATAGTAACAGTTAATGGTACAACAAGCAAATGGATCACCTGTCAAATTGCAAAAGCCGGTCAATGCGCTTGAGAAGTGATGATAAGAGGAGAATAGTCTGCCATGAAATCCCAGCAATTAAACCTTCATAAGTCAGTCTTACTAAGAGAGGCATTAGGGAAGTCGCATCACATGCTTTTAATGTGCTATAACTGATCAACAAGACACATCTTCCAGTGCAATTAGAGTTTATTATAGCATTTATGCACTCTAATGCAAGCTAGACATTCATAGACTTATCAAGCGATTCATAGTTTATAACAAGTCCTTTCCATATGCATACTTTTCAATGGCTGTGTATTGTTAACTCAAAGCATGCTTTCAACAGTTTATGACTAACAATTAGCAAAGCCCAGATATTTGTTCAGTTTAAGCATCTATTCTTTCTATTTTTTTCCTAGGGTTCTTGAACTTTTTCGGTTGGTGTTTTTTTTTTTTTGGTCAGGTTTTCCTCTCCCCCTTTTTTTATTTTTAGTTGAGGATTGGGGGGGTTGGTATATGTACTCAAACAATAAATTTAAGTGAATCCCCATTTATTTAAAGACTAGTTATCAAGTAACAGGAGAGAACTAAACTGAATATTAAATAGTGACCTGAGCATAGAGTGAGACAGGACCAAACCTGTTGCCCAAATTCAAGCTCGCCAATTGATTGGACCAACGTTGCAAGCCAGAACACGTCAGAATAGATGTTTCCATTGTTGTCATTATACTGATGAGCCATGGTAAAGAGGCACCAAAATCACTTTGTGCAGTTAATATTCACTTCATGAAGGCAGCATAAGGAAAGTGATACGCAACATAGATATAATCTTGCAAAATCCAAAGCAGTTAAGAGTGGCAGGAACAGAGTGATAGAAATCAACAGAAGCCCTGAAGCTAAACATGTTACCACCGTACAACTCAAAAGACAGTACAGGCCAAGATATATCAATACCTAGGATTAACACTGGCAGAAGACCAAGCGCTGACATAGAGACAACTCATAGTTTAGTGCAACAAAAGGTAACACGCCCTATAATTTCTAGCGAGACTTTATGATGACAGTACAACATCCATTTTCAAAACATGTTGCACAGTATCTTAGCCCTTATGTAGCACTTAAACTGTAATTTCAGGTAACACTGGTGTAAAAGGGAAAAAACAGAGGACAATTTATCAAGGTTTCTATAGCTTTGGAAAAAGACCAACAACTTCAATTTAGGTAGACAAAAGACACTATCATCATATAAGACCATCAATTGCAATATTCCTCATAAAAAAATGTTGATTGGTTTTGTAAAGGCAAGCAAAAATCTACCTTTAGAAGTTGCAAAACAAATTCGATAGCTTCTCTTGGACTTTTTCCATCTGCACCTCTAACCATAGCCACAGCATGTGGAATCGCCTGAAAGAATTATAATGCATACAAAATGGATAAAAGGGACCACAGATGCCAATATCAATATAATGAGCACATAAGCACTTAAATTATCACAACTTCCAAATATGGCCAAAATGGATGCTTTCACAAAGAAAAATGTCCTCAGAACTTGGACTCTAAGGGCATTTAAGATTTTTCATGTGAAACACAGTAAATTCAGGTTTAATCCAGGAACGAAAACACAATAATTTTCTCCATTTTCATCAAACAAACAAAACCACAATGCACGATTATATCAGTCTCACTGCTTAGAAAATACGCAGCTACAGAAATAAAAGGGACCAAGTTAAACAACACAAAATTGAAAAGAAAATCAAAGCCTTTATGTAGTTCACAAAAGTGCCCAGTTTCTGGATACAAGGGACAGAGTTAAAGGAAATTCAATTTCAGAAGCCATGAAATAGCATAAGCAATAACCGTTCAACTAGAAAGGAAGAGCATATCTCCATAAAAAAGGAAAACAAAAGGCACAGGACAGTTCCATGGTTAGTTTATTTCTGTAGGTTGTGCAGTCCCATTTGAGCATCCTTGCAGGTTTGGTGGGAATGGAGAAGGCTGCATCTACAACAATTCCAAGCATGGCATCACTCACTTGGGGTTTAATTTAATACCTTTGCACCCTATACATTGTTCCAGTAATATATGCTCCATGAGATTCATATCTTGAAAGTTTTAATTTGTAGTTTCTCAGACCTCACCCTATTCCAAACGGGAACAAAGTCACATCTACTAATTAAAGCAACTTATATAGGGGTTCCAAAAACTTTTTATGTCACCCATAAATAGCACTTAAAAGGAAAGCAAACTGAGACACCAGTACCATTGTTTCACATTCATCTCTACCCCTTTGTTCTTTCAATAGTTACTCCACCGCCCACGGAATCACAGTTCACCTTTGCTTCAATATAGCTTTGCTCCTTTTGGAGAACATTACACAAATGTTCGCGTTTGAGCATCCAAGACTCTAATCAATGATGTTTCTATCCCTCTTGCAAGTACAATATCTATCTGTGCTACAAGATTCATTTCAAGTGGCATACATCCAATTTGGAGCCCCAAAGTATCTCTCTATGATTATGACAGAAGTGCATCTTCACCAACTCAACCTTTGCATTTCATTTAATTGGTCCAACCAATCCAACCATAAATTATTCTACATCCAAAAATCAGCTTAGCTCCTATACAAGCAAATCAGAAGTTCCTCCAATCCATTAAAATCTAATAGACACAGGATATTTCTTTAACGCTAACTATCACTCAGACAGAAAAAATCTGATTCCTGATTGTTTTCATCAGGGACACTGTAGACCCATGGCCCATGGGTGACATCGTGCACTATGACCATCTCAAATATCCATTGATCCTCATCTTCGTAGGTCAGCCCTCTATGTCTTCTTGCTTCCTCCTAATCAGAAGACTACCACTACCGACATCCTATACCTATATAAAAAGCCGCCTAAGTCCATGGCTTTTTTCCTTCCTCCAGTGGCAGTAGTGTAAATTGAGAGAATATTGGAGGCATTTTGCTTCAATTCTTAATTGGGTACAGTGACATGGGCCTTCTAACTTTTTCATTTGGTTTTCCAGCCATCCTTGGCCGCACCTTCTCTATCTCTCAGTCACTCCATATTAGCATATGATTTGAACCACCGATTGGTGGTAGGAATGCGATGGTTTATATGCAAATCTTCTGCCTCAGGCTCACCCCACAGCTTCCTCTCTCTCACGCAAAATCCCTCCTTACTAGTTTTTATTCAATCCTCCAACCCTTGCTTTTTCTGCACATATTAAAATGCGAAGCTTGCAGATTCCAAGCAATGAGTTCCAAAAGTGAAGAAGAGAAAAGCCTTTAACTTAACTCATGATATATAGTTCTGCCAATTAGCTCTATAATATTTAAGAATAAGAACTTAAGAAGAACTTAACACCCATCTACTGGATGTGTAATTTAAGAAGTCAGCTGTCAGTGTCATCATCCCATGTAGATAATACGTAGGGAACACCTCAAGAGGATAGAGGCTTCTCCATTCACTAAAATGATCCAGCACAAGATCTAGATAAATAGAAACCAAGAGAAGAAAAAAAGAAGAGGAGGGGGCGAGGGACAAGAAATGCATTCTTGCAGATGGAAACTGTATTATATAACCTGGATCTTTGTGTGCACCATATGTAAATTTAATGAGGTTTCAATTTTTACTTTTATTTTTGGGAGAAAATGCATGCATATAAATCAACAATATCGTTGTGATCAAACGCCAGCAAACAAGGGGGAAAAGTAAGAACAACAAGAAAATCTACAGTTAAAAGCTCAAGTTATTCAAACAAATATGCAACATGGCTCTCGCTGAGCTAAATAAAGCAATAATTAGTATTCTGATGCATAGAAATTTCGAAATATTTGCAACTCCTCGTTCGGATCAAAGTACAAAACACAACTAGCACTTGTACTCTCTTAGTTCATGAAAATTCCCTCTGCCTGAACCAAAGGTCTACATTGTATATCAGCACCCAATATTAAGAAGTACATTCCAGCCCATGTTCTCACCAACATAATTATCAAAGGATTGCCTTCTGCAATTACAACCCTTCCAAGACTGCACTAATCCACACCATGTTCAAGATAAAATCAATGCAGCTGCTTTCAGTTGAAACATCAAAAGGCAAGACTCTTCCCAGCAAAACCCTCACTCCAAAGACAGAACTAATGTCAACGTGGCCATAACTTCACAGAAAAAGTACCCGACACACCGTTGCTATGGAGACCCGTAGAGTCATATCCTAGGGATATAAAGCCAAAGAATAAGAAGTTTATTGAGGAAGCAGTCAAACTATTCTGGACATTAACACACAAATTGGACTACATGCATTTATCAGTCATCGGCATTTCCCTTGCACAAGTAATAAAAAGCTAAAGATGCATAAATCCATAGAGAGCAACCAATGGAGGAATACAGCGGCTCCAAGAAAAGCAAATTATTGATAGATAATAATAATAATAAGTCTGGCAACACCACATGATCACAGACAACTTAATGTGATCCTACCTCAATGCATTACCTCAAGAACAAAGTACTCGGGAATATCGCGGAAGTCATTTGGCCTAGCATGAGGAAAGTCTTCTAAATCAGAACTGAGCTGGCAAATCTACTAATATAAAGTCTTAAATAAGTGAACTTACTTGGGAAGCCCAATATTGGCATCAAACCTCCGGCTTTTGTAAAACTTCACTAAATGAAGTAGACCGGCCCAGTCAGTGTCCTGCAAGAGCATGGAACAACGGCTCATAAATGAAAAGAGAAGCCTACCAGGGTCTCCGAAAGCAGCCCAGAGAATCAGGGAAAAAACATTAGATTAACCAGCACGAAAAATAGAAAACAATAAAACCTAGAATCTCGCTCAAGCATGAATTGACAGACTAGCGTTAATTAAATAAGCATGGCTTATCCATCAGCAATTCTCTCATAAAAATTGGCATGAACAATTGAAGGGATTTCACAGAAAGACATTTTGAGAGAATTGTAAAATCAACCAAATTATCCAACTGACTTTATGGTGAGAGTTTTAGTACCTCCAATGCTGTAGTAGCCAAAGCAAAAGCCGCATCAACTCGAACTCTCCAGAAGGCCTTGAGAAAGCAAAACAAACTGCTTTATTGCAATAAATCTAATAATAGTAATCAATGGATGTTCGTAAATAGTTTACCTTGGAGTCGCATAGGAAATTATTTAGAGCATTAACAATAGCAAAAGAACATTCCGGTAGTGCTTCTAAAGTTGCAATAGCCTGTGCCTGAGCAACAACATCCTTGTCTTTCTCTAACTGATTGACCTGATCACACATACCAACGATTCTAATAAAGATCTACAAGGAAATCAAAGTGACCGAAACAGCCTCAAATGGAAGAATACTTATTTCATCATTTTGAATCGTATTTATACCAATGAATTATCAAGACAGAATTGGTGTGCTTCAGTGATGCACTGCTATGTGTGAACATACATACAGAGGTACGAACATATGTGGGGGGAGAGAGAGAGAGAGAGAGAGAGAGAGTGAGTGGCTGTCACATAAGTTTAATCAATATTGTGTGGTACTTAAATAAATGGGAGATCATTAGCCTGAACCTTTTTCATTGGCAGTTTTCATTCAGTGACCCTGAAACCATATGGCTGATAACTGAGCTCCAAAAACACTAAGGACTCATGAGAGCACATGTGCACAGATAAAGAGGTACATTCATAAGGAAGAAAGATAATAAAAAACCTGAGCAACCAAACCATTTATATGCCTCAACATGCATGACATATGCTAACAGCATGACCATCACCAACAGAACATGGAAAGCATCCCTATTCTAATCATATCCTTACCCACATTTGCACAGGTTGATTGAAATGAATTTCAGCAATATACTCCATCTCTGGATCTGCCCTAATCCACAGTAGGGGCGATTCAGAACTGCAAAAGGAATAAACTTATGTCCTCAAGAGCAATTAATGTGATTTTCTGCGCACACGAGCACACACGCACATGTGTGAAGGTACAAACAGCTACTATTGACATACCTGGAACGAGCATCTAGTGCAGCATCACCATTATCATCTGACCCATCAGCTTTTGAACCCTTTTTAGGCTTCAGGAAACGTCGTGCAGCGAGTTTCGAATGACATTGAATTTCCAACAACTGCCAACTGTCCCCAGTCATTGGAAGAATGGGATGGTCATACATACCATCCAGTTCATTAACCCTGATACTCATCATGCCAGGCCATCCCACCTCAGCTTCTCGAGCTTCAGAATCAGCATTAGTGTTAGGGGCTTCTGCATCAGGTCTAGCTGTACAATTCCTAAAAACTGCCAACTCGACCATATTCTTCCGCTTGTTATAGGAAAATCCCATCCTTAGGATATAAACACAGAATCAGTAATATGCATTAGAGGTGCAACGACACCACGCTACGCAACTTTTGTAAATCACACCTTAGCACTGGACACCCACGTGATCCCACCCATCTGGGAAAAAATTCTTTAAGAAATGGCCGCTCTAGATTTCCGACCTTATTAGCAAAGTGCCTGAACTGCATATTTTATTCATATGAAATTTCAGAATATTGAGATTAACTTCAATCTACAATAGACAGTGCACAATAATACTGCTAAAAGGCAATCACCTCTTTTGTGCTCAAAGTTCTTGATGGCTGGGTCGCATCTAGACCACGAGCAACAATAGTCTGCAACATCTGTGCATTTGAAAGAAAGACAAACAGGATCACAATTTACAATCTCTGAGCAAATCATCAACAGAGTGCAGTTCAGTAACATTCATTACTTATAACAACTTAATCAGAAGTCATTATGGAGAACATAGAAAACACAAATCAGATCTCTTTGCTTAAAGGAAAGAATCAGCTAAATTTAAGTTAAATAAACATTTGGTGCAAGCAAAAATGTTTTTCTATTGGTCTTCTTCAAGGTACAATCCTCTAGAATGAAAATATGTCAAAGGATGAACTGAGCTGAAGCTTTCCATAAAACCAATTCTAGTGGGCCCTCCTTTTGCCTTAAAATTCTAGTATCCCCCCTCCTATGACATACTTGTAGAGCTGTGAACAAACTAGGTCAAAAGATATTGAGCTTAACATATTGAATAAGAAGGATAAACATAGTGTAAGTGCTGACAAATAATCAATTTATAAAAACTATGAAATGGCACATGACTCAACTATAGCAAAAAAGTAGCAGCAATTTATCCCTCTCCCACAGAGAGACTGTCAGACACCTTGCACAAATCAGCAAATTATTCATTATGACAAGCCTTTTCCATGCTCATATTATAAGCCTCACACCGATCTCATGCCATGATCTGTGTTGGGCCATGTCAACAAGGACACTCATCCTAGTGCGCCAAGTTCAAGTAAGGGATACAGGATCAAATAAGAACTGTTGGTTTGGTATTTCCTTTCTGGAACATAGGCAAACACTGAACCAAATAAGGGACACACTTTAGAAGAACCACTTTGGATATTCATTAACATCAAAACAAGAAACTTTAGTAATGAGTCATACTAACGGCAGACAGTCAACCAACTGTTTAACAGATGATATAAAGTATCTCGCCATTATTGCACAAGCATCCATATACATAATATTGCGCTCCTTTAATATACTCCAGAAAGTAAACAGGCAGCTAGAACACTTACTTTACAGAAGGATTCCGGTCCCATCTGCTTTTCCAACATCTGCAGGACTGCGACCTTCAGAAAAATTATAAGGTGATCATATTCACTACCCAAAAGATGCAAGACTATAGATAATCAACGAGTGTTGCACAACAAAAAGTTTCACCCATGTCAACTTACAGACTTCCATGATCTTATCTTGCCGTATAAACCAAGAGACTGAGTTCCGTACAGATCCTTACAAGAACCAGAGGAGCTTAAAGTAGTTGCACCACCATCATCTGCTTTGCAAACTGCACAATTTGCCTGCATTTGCGCAAAATAAGCATTCCAGTGATGTTCAAAAGCATTCAATTAATTAAAAGAAAGGTAAGAAGGTTGATGACGCCAATATTAGTGTCCACCTAACTGTGATTTTAGGGCCTAAGTAAAGATACATTAAGAGCCGTAACAACACATCAGATGGTGTGAACATAAGTCAGTATACATCTTAACTTCTACTAATCCATTTTATCCCCCAACCCAAGCCCTAACCTTTCAAAAGGGGATAAATCAAAACACCATTTCTGTACATCTTACAGGAGCTATAATGACTCAAAAAGGACACCCGTGGTTGCAAGTCAGATATGTGGGCTCGAAAATAGAAGCAAAGAAAAGTCAACAACGTACATTTTCCCTTAAAAGCCACAGGCAGACAACCCTATACAGAAACCCTAAATTTTTAGACATAGAGATCTTACTGACAAGGTTCCTCAAACTAACTTCCACTCATTGTCATAAGATGCCTTTTCTACTATACAATCCTAAAAAGCATTGGGCACTGGACAGTTAGCTAACGAACATCATTTTCCAGTTAAGTATCAGATCACATCACAAACACACGTGAATAAAAGCATGTAAAGCAGAGCACAAAGGCAACAAGAAATTTGAAAATATAAGTATAAAAGAGCAACAGATGTTATAGACCGAAAGGGGATATCCAATTCTATTCTTCGATTGGAAATTTTAAGTCGCATTTACTTGAATGCATCATCACATTACGCAGAATGAAATGTCTTTCTAAACAGAACGAGGCATGCTCAAACAAACAATAAACCTGGAACCTCCTTGCATTCAAGTCGCATCCCATTATGCAGAAAGAAATATTTTTCTAAACAAAATGAGGCATGCTCAAACAAATTATAAACACGGAACCTCCTTGCATTTACTTTAACGCATCACATCATGCAAAATGAAATGTCTTTCTGAAAAAAATGAGGCATGCTCAAACAAATGACAAACCTTGAACCTCCGATAGCGTGCCTCATTGTTCCCCAAGTATTTCTTAATATAGGAATCTGTAAGAAAACCAGCAAGGCCATCCAACAACCATTCTGCAAACCGGAAGAAACACGTCACTGCAAAATGTAATCTAGCGCAGGAGTTCTGTCAAAAGGCATAAAGGATAGAAACTGACAATAGGAAGAAAGTAGTGCTGAGCCACTTACCATCATCTGGGCCGGCTGGGATGATATATACACCAAACCACTGTCTTGCAAGGACATATGCTAGTTTAATCCTTGTGTCAATGGTCTGTAACAATAAGATTATTGCCAGCCATCACTAACCCAACTTTATGAAACAGGAAACAACTTTTCAGTGAGAAAATTGAAACATTAGATTTCTTTCTAACTACACTTAGTTTGAAAAGCATGATAACTTCTTCATGACTTGAAGGCAATTTTGAGGGGAAAAAGTGGAGACTCACATAGAATCCACAAACTCAAGGGAACAAGCCCCATGACATGGAACTAGCCATAACAGGAATATATTTTAATTTGAAAAACTGAAGCTACTATATATCATACTCGACGTTCATATATGCAGAATATGAAAGAGTAGCATGCAAAATAACAAGAAACGTCACTTTGGCACATAAGAAGATAGGAATCAAGGAGTTGGGATCTTTAAATCACAGTAACCAACTAAAAGCATTAAAGATTTAGGTGAGAGGTCAATGACTAGAGAATGCTGACAAGAAAAGAAGGGATAATCTAGTCATCAGAATTTCCTGTTGCTTTAGAAGCTTGCATGGAGTAAGACACTGAACAGGAATTGCTGGAGAGGCACTTCTTAAACACTATTAAGTTGGCTGGCAACATGGACGCTTTTGAGGTCTTGGTAGCTCAAGCAAGGTGCGACTAGTGGGCGCCATAGACTTAAGAAAGCCTCAAAGGATAGGGAGATAGTCAAATAGTTTAAAAAATCTTTGCAAAGCATGATAAAAAGAGTTCTCCCGAGGAGAGCAAATATTACTACCTTGTCATTGCTCCGTGTGCATATATGTCTAAGGGTTCTATAACAATATCATTACTACCTATTCCTTATTTTAAAGGTCTTTCAACCATTGGGTGTTAGCACAAATGCACATGTTTCTAAGCTTACATAAAGGCAGTACCACACTCATGTCATAGAGCCAAACCTTGTCGATGACATTCTCATCATATAAAACTTGGGAACTAAATATGCTCATTGAGGCCCCTAAGCTCGAGGATGACACTGCCATCTCAGGTGCAATAAAAATTTGCTTATATGATCCAAATGGAAATTTTGCTCCAAGGTATTCCTCGCAATGGCTGCACAAAATGGATTGTATATCAATAACCAGTTCTATGGGTTACAGGAGAATCCAGCAAAATTTTAAGTCAATTTCCAATGAATTCTATGTTGGTGGACAAACCTGAAAGCACTATAGAAAAATGCCACGGTATTTTGTAGCTTGGACTTATAAGCAGGCAAACACATGTGTGATATGAGACAATTCTGGGGGTCTGGAAAGATTTCAAGTGGTGCAACCACCAACGATATCGCCCAAGCACTAACTGGAACATCTAATCTGTATACATAAGTCTTGCGAGGAGGATTATCCTTGCTCAAAACCTACAAAAAATTTGCGGAATATCACACAATCAACAATCATCAACTGAAAATCATCAAAACATTGCTTCTTATGAAGCTCAAGCTCAGTAATGCAGAATGATTAACAGACCAAACATAAGTCAAAATATCACAGTTATATAGGACTTATCTGTTATTAGAAATCTAACAGACATACACACGGCATGCTCATGGATAAAAGAAAATGTATTGCGTTAAATAGCTCATATTGAAATCTTTTTAAGAATTGTAGACTGGCACAACTAGACATCAGTTCATATATTGACCCTAAAAAATGAATGAAAAAGAGAAGAGGGTGACAAGTTATACATACTAACAATGACATCCTATGCCCTGGATGCTAGTGGAGATCCATTTCATGGCAGGCTTTGGTTAATCACTCGTATGAAACTAGTCAAGCAAATCATCTATTAGAACAAACTACCACCAATCGCTGAATTCCATGCATGTAGGGATTAAGCAGGAAAAGAATAGAGCCAGAAAGATCAGTTTTGCACAAATATTCCCTGACAATGATGTATCGTATTGACCATACACTCAGGTCAAAGTTCACAGTTTGTTCCCATCAAACATTTTTCAAAAACTAAAGGCGCGTAAAAAATGTATCCCAGTATGTCCCAACTCTCCCTGGAAGAGAGAGATTCACCAAACATCGGTACATCATCAGAAAAAAGGACTATGGAAAGACATCACGCATCCAACCATTTGAATCAGTTATTTGACATAGACATGGGTTCGTGCATTATACTGTCGAGATTATCACCAGCATTTCAGCAGCAGAATTATGCTAACAAATCTTATGTACGTTACAGTTGGTTGTTTATCTTCTCCATCTCACCTGATATAGCAACTTCCCAGTGCTGACAGCAACCAGATCATGAGCCACTGTAAATTCCAAATCGTAGCTGAACAAAGTAACAGAATAAACTCTAATTCTTATTTTCTTCTATATAAGAGAATAACTGAATAACCTTTAGAAAGGCAACATGCCAAGATTAATCCTCTAAGACCACAAAAATTGCCATCATGTAATACCAGCACTGCTGTGAGTTTTCGTCCATACAGGGAAACCAACAACGAGCCCGCCTGATCTGGTTATCAGTGTGAAGAATATTATCCTCAAAATGAATGCCCGTCTCTGCTTTGTCCACCCAATACTCAATGCGCACCAGCTTTACATTCTGCAAAAAACATCAGCCAATATAAGAACCAACAGTTTCTCTCATGAAAAACATATGAGCCAGCCAATTACAATAATTTATTTGTGTCAACTTGAATCAAAAGGCAACAAATGATAGAAACCATCACTTCCACTAGAAACAAAAGTCTAATAGGGGAAAAGGAGTAATTTAAGTTCTGTTGGCAGCTAATCAACGCTCTTCTAAGTATGGATGTAGGAAGTACACGCAAGACTTAGTACATAATTGTCAGTTCAGTGTGGAAATAGAAGCTTGAATAGCTGATTTTAGAGATTATCTGTTTTGGCATATTTTCCTCAATGAGCAGTTCAATGGGCAAAAACCAAGCAAGTAAGTTCACTCTTCAACTCAAATCAGATATAGTAGCCTCTCATCATTTAAAACTCACTCCCATTACCTGCTTGACCTCGCCAGATGACTGTGAAGCATTTTCGAACACCAATTGTTCCTGGGATTCATTTTCCACCTTGAAACCCTTACAACAATTAATTAATAAGTTTGGGACCAATTCCCTCTCCAGAGCTGATAGATACAAAGACCCAGCCACATCAGCAGCACAAGCCGGAGACATGACAGAGCTCCATCTTCTCTCATTATCTAAATTCTGATAGTGGGGATAGTATTCATATTCAGAAGGCTCTCCATCAACCAAAACACTAGAGATCCCCAGATTTTCAGCATGTAATCCCACTATTCCAATATCTGGAACTGCAATTTCTAGCTCCGTATACCTACAAAAATGCATACAAAAAATTGCTCACGAAGCCAAACGAAAATCAAGGTACTCCGAAAAGACAAGCATAACTCCGAAGTGCATAAAAACCGACTTGACCTAAAATTCTTTCAAAAAGGCATCCGGCACAGTCATTGCATTGAAACGAAAACGTAGAGACACAATGAAGAGAGTCTTCTTTTCCGATTATTAGGAGAAGGTACACCATAATAACAAACAAAGTCACCAGCCATGACAAAAGAAACAAGGCAGTTGGGTGTGGGGAGAGAGAGAGAGAGAGAGAGCATAACGGCCTTTTCCTCAGTGATAGTAGACATGCAGAAGGAAGTTGATGGGTTTTTGCAAACGTCGACGCCTTGAGCATCCTAAAATTTCCTCGATGAGCCAAAAAATAACATAAATCGGCACAAGAAACATCTGACCACGGACGAGCCGCGCAAATGAACCCGCATTCGACATGCACCGAGCAAGAAACTCCAACTCCAGATAGACTACAGTTCCAAGATTGACAATCAAACCACACATGTTCGGATGACAAACACTAGACGAGCTTTTCCTCAATTGATTAACAATAAAGAGGAAACAGAGGAAACAATCACAAGGAATGAATCGAACTCCTCGACATACTTAGCGCCGTGTGTGCATGGAAAGTGGAAGCATCAACAAATGCGGCGATTCGAGGCCATAAGCTCGCACTCCAAAGGCGCGATTGCAAGTTAGAGATTGAGAGAAGGAGATCGCGGAGTAGACAGAGCAGAGAGGACAGTCCCGAGCTAATTTTCAAACGAGAGAGAGAGAGAGAGAGATAGTGACCCGTAGATTCTCCGGTTAGGGAGGTCGACGGAGAGGCAGAGCTTCTGGTGGCGGACGACGGCGCCGGTATGATCTGGCTTCGAGTCGTCGTTGTTCTTGGGCTTGCGCGCCTTCGCCATCTCTCTCTCGCTAGAGAGAGAAATGAGATCCGGAGCCAAAGAACGTCAGGGAGAAGATGTGCGCGTGGATTTATAGATGCTCTGGTGTTGGGCTCTGTGCTACCGCTGATTCTGCATGAGCCCTAGCTCCTGGAGGAGATTTGGATTTTGGGCCGCCTCGACTGGCTTAGTCGTGTTATAAGGTCCAACGCCCCTAGCATGCTCAGGTGCCCATCGAAAAACTATCCCAAAAAAATCTCAGCTCAATAGTAATTTTTATTAATTTAATAATAAATATATCGATTTTATTACTCAAATCTTAAATATTTTGATAATATATCAATTAATCCCATCCTATCAATTCTAATAAGAAATCACTAGCATAGACGGTGATGAATTTCTATATGATACAAGCGATACCGTCGTAAGTAATTTTCAATAATATTTTGAAAATTTTTTACTTTTTTCTTTTTATTCTCTTGAATTTCTTTTTCTTTCTTTCTCTTCTTCCTCTTTTCCCTTCATCATCTCACAAATAAAAAAGGGAGAAAATGGAAAAGATCAATAAAAACTTGAAAAAAAAGTGAAAATATCATCAAAAAATTGTCCACATGAGACGGTTGACTTCCAAGCCAGTAATTTTGAGTTAAAATTGATCAATAGACCTAATTGGCAAAACTCAAAAATATTTAAGATTCAATGGACAAAATTGAAAATTTTATAACTAAATTAGAAAAAGTACAATAGGTATTGGACTTTTTAGCCTATTTTCCACGTCCAGATGTATTTGAATCCATCACAAATAAATACTGAACACCCTACGATTTAATGAATCGATCTATTGAGAATTGGAAGATTAAATTAGTTTGTAGTTTGATAAATAAATTCATTGACAACTCAACTTGAAATTGATTATTTACTTTTGGGATTGATAAGTTAAGAATTTCGGCGAATTATGCAAACAAAAAAGTTTATAAGTCGTAGCAAAGTTCATTAATTTTAAGACGATTAAATAGATAGTCATGAGTGGCTCAATTGAGAATTTGTAAATGGTAATTCAACTAGAAAAAAAGAATTGGTAAGGGGCTTCATCCAAATTGGTAATGTATACGAGTTTGTAATTTAAAACACCGGCAAGCAATATAAATTAATATTGACGAGTCATTATAAAAGTTAGATAATTTCAAAATGGCTCAATAAGCATTGGCAAATGCCTTTGGCCTCTTTGCACACGTCATTACCATGTCACGCATAAAAACCTGTCGCTAGTAAATATCAAATGAGCCAACCAGGTCAAACACCGGCAATGTGAAAAGAAGTATTGTTGCTTGCCTTTTTGCTTTTGAGGGTTTTAATGACTCGCCTTCTCTGTTAATCCTCAAATCAAAAGTCGAAAAGACTTCACATGTAAAAGTTCTCTTCACGACCAGTTCCTGTCGATTACAGGAAAAGAAAAACCGAACTGAGTTTCCATTTTGGCTTGCTTTTGGCCTTTGTTCACCTATGTCCTGTGAGCTCGGCCTCTGGTTCCATGTTCATAATGTTTATGGCTTGTAAAGAAGCCGTATTAAATAGAGTAACTGTATCGCACCCGTGCAATTTGCACGCAGACACTCCAACGCTTCTATGATCGCAAGGACATAATTGGGCGGTTGTCATGGAACATCTAGGATGGTTTGAACTTCCATTTAGTTAGACTCATACTTTCTTAATCTTTTTTTGTCTGAAAGAGCACCGATAACCACAGATGATCTGAAATGGGGCGGTTGGGCATTCTCTTTTGGCTTACACACACTTCTTGGCGGTCGAAGATCCGTCTCATCCCCATGAACACGTTTCCTCACATTGAACGTTTCCAGGCTTTATTAGGACTTGATGCTCGTATAAGGATAGAACAGGACAATGAAGGAACGCCAAGCCTGTGAAAAACTTGAATGGAATGGGATTCTTCCTCTCTTCTTGGCGACGCCATGCTTAATTTTGATCAACAAGGTCCTATTCGCGCATATATTAACTACTCGAGGCGTTCATTTCAACAGTTTCACTTAAGAAGCCAAAAAGGCAGATGAAAAACTTAGAAGCTGAGTGGTGCATGCTAGGCTCGATTGCTTGTTCCTCAAAGGGTTGGGACTGCACCGTGACTCTGTTATGTTACAACGGCCAGAACGAGCCCACGTAACCAGCGACAGCATGTGCAGCTGCAACACTTGAAACAGATGAGCAGCTTCATGAAAGTAGTTTCGTCAGCTATAATGATCAAGGAGCGGGAAGCTACCAAGCATCCCCAGGTAGAAGAACAAGCTGGATCTAGCTTTTTGGAGATGATCTCTTTCAGTGGAGGATAATTAGCGAAAGAAAGGCAGATGAGATAAGGGTGGTCCCGAAACCCTACAGTTCACGACTCAGCCTTACGTTGAACTATACCCCACTAACCAAATTGATGAAAAGAATGGACAACGCCATAGAACATGGAGGCCTCCATTAACTGACTCAACTACTCCTTCCATCCCCACTAATAAATGTCACAGCTCATAGTCCTCACGTTGAAGACGCAAATGCCTTTCCAATTTGGACAAGAAAAGGTAACATTAACTGTTCAAATTCCAGATTAAGGGAGTGCCCATCCGAGCGATGTTTATGTGCTAACCAAATAAACGGGCACTAACTGTATGATTCCGCTAGTTAGTCACAAACCCGACCTTAGAATTTCCCTGCATTCGTATTCTGCTCGATGTACTTAGGATGGCTAGTAGTTTTGTGGCCCATCTCAGTATATTGAGTTCGATGAGAAACACAAATTTTAGTGTACCACAAGCATATACATGTTTCAAGATGGGTACTTGAAAGTGAAATGACAGCACAACAATTGCCCTTTAATACTCTCCCTTTAACTTTTTTTACTTCTTGTCACGACTTTGCACATCCAGCGGCATCAAGAAAGCAACATAAGATCCGCCCAAAGACAAAAGTAATATCTTCTCAGCACCTCATATTTCAGTTTAGCTCCATGCTGACACATGACCTTGTAAAATAGATCAATGTTGACCATCATCATGGACCAGCTAATCACAGTTCAGAAGTTGAGCCAAATTCAATTATTCAAATGAGATCTTGAGCGACAAGCTCAACATCGCCCCAATAAAATTATCGATACAGCTCCGTCAGAAGAAACATCATGAGAGGAAGAATATAATTAAGACTCTGACTGTTAGCCCAGATATAGAAAAAGAGAGAAAATATGAGAATGAGAAATAAACAACAAAAGTGCCTAATACCACCGGCTATAACCGGTGAACCACACTAGGTACCAACTACCAGCAATTTGTATAAAATAGATGTACACAAACCCATTACTCATATTTAAACGCACGAGCATTACAATCTTCCTTCCAGTTCTCTCCATATCTCTCAAACCATGGCCCATGTGTCGCAAGGCTGCAGCTCGAGCTCGGCAAAGCGGCTGTCGCTCAGCTTGCTCGTGTCCGTGTCAGCCCTCATGGCCCTGTGCGCCAAGAAAGCAAGCCAAATCTCAAGAAAGCTCATCAAAGCCAAGCCAAAGAGTTCAAGATTCATGCCAAAACTACCGTTCAGGAGTTCCGGCAAACAGGTCTTCCTCACGAAAATCACCAGAAGAAACAAGAAAAAGGCAGCCTATGACGAAGAAGATGGCGGTGAGGAGTTCACCGGAGATGGAGGAGTGTGGCGGAGGACGATCCTGATGGGGGATCGATGTCAGCCGCTGAACTTCTCCGGCGCAATTTACTATGATGAGAAGGGTAACAGACTAGACCAATTGCCGCCAAGATCACCACGCCGCCCGTCAAGTCCCTTGCCGGGCTACCTCACAGATGCATTTAAATAGAAGTACATGGTCACCAATAACTTATTATCTTCTCTCTCTTTCTCTCTCTCTTTTTTTTTTTTGGTATGACTTCGCGTTTGTTTATTGATTAGCTTCCACGAACAATTTGTAATCTTTGTTGCTGCCAATATTATGTCATGCATTTCTGTTGGTATGGAAAGGCCAGGAAGAAAATGGAAACCCCAAAACACTCCCAAGCTTTGATTCCAATAGAATTAAGGTCCACAATGGAAGGTCAATCTCAGAATCACAAGCCACCATCATCCAACTAATGAAGTTTCTCTTTCTAGGCTAATATTTCAGCTATCACTACCATAGTTGTCTCCCTCCTTTTATTTTAGGAGTGTGCTGCATTTTTAGTTTATGTGAAAATGTAGCATTATGTTCAGAGCCCCTTTCTCCACAGAGGTAAGATCCACCTAATATATTATATTTAAGCTTTTGAGGCATCTACTTCATTTATTGACCTACTCCAAGACAGACCTACCGACCAACCCTCCAAGCTAAGTCCTATGCTATATGCATAGAGAAAGATGTTTGAAACTCATGGTTCTGGTTTGGTAATGGCCCAAGGGTTGAATGGAAAGAACAATTTTCAATCAATATTGAATTAATCGAAGATTTAGTGCTTCAGCATGTCATAAACAAAAAAAAACACATTATGGATCGAAAGTGGTAACTGCTGCCACTCCAGGAGGAAAAGGAAATGCTTCTCTATATTCACAACAAAGAATATCTCAAGCTTGAACAAAGCCATATTATTAGCTAGTTCCCAATTAAACGTATTATGGGACCGTCATCCAACCTTACGCATTTGCACATAAAGTGAAAAGGAGAAGAGAACGTCAAAAGAGGACAAAAATTTCATACAAACCTCAAGCCAAAGCGAACATAAGCAAGCTGAAAAGGCAAAGTGATCATAGAAATGAACCATAACAAAAATCCAAGATTGCCACTCCATCAATTCCGAAAAACATATAGTCCAAACCCACCCACCCCCCTTCTCCAAATAAAAACTTCTCTGTCCTGGTGTGTTTATGCTCCGGGAGCCACATCTTTCAACTTGCTATGCAAATACCCACCGTACTCTCTGGCATAGTCCTTCACGTGGCGGGCCGTGTCATAGATGCGGTTCCGCGCGTAGTCAGCTCGGTCCGACCCAGGCGGCTGGAACCCGCGGAAGTACCTGTACAGCCACGATAACCCGGCCAAGGCTGTAATGCTAAACCCGCACACAGACAACAACCCTATGGCCGTCACGAACAGGGCCACGCCGAGCGGTACCCATATTGGGCTTGAGATAACAATGATAGGCGTGAACAGGATCAGGCCAATCACGGTGCCGGTCACCGTGAGGCCGGTGAGGAGGAGCAAGATGCCTCCAGAGACGAGGAGGCTGAGGAAGCCCAGGAGTTGGGCCGAGTTTGGCGTATGCTCGTGGAGCTTCTGGAGGAAGGCACCGCCACGGGTGGCGGCCGGAGCGGTGGCAGTGGGTCTTGGGGCTCTCTGGACTTGGGCTGGGCTGATGTGACGATCGGCCATTGATCTGAGCGATGACTTTCGGAGCTCAAGAAGTTGAAGATGTGCGGAGTCAGTGCTCGTGTGGGTCAAAAAGTGTTGGAAGGTTACAGCGGAAGAGTTAGGGTTTTGGGAGACAGGTGTTGAGTTGATGCTACTTTGTTGGGATGGAGGACATGCAAAGTGACACGTGGAGTGAAGAGGCATGCAGTTTAGAAAACCCGGACTTGGTTAACAATACATGTGACATGTATTGGGAATCTTTCCGTTAGATTAGCGAGCCATGCTAAACTCCATTTGGTTGAGATTTTGATGGTGAATTTGGCAGACAATATAGGGATTGCTTGAGATTGGTATTGCCATTAGTATTTGTGAAGAGTCCTCGTGTTCGGTATCAAAGTGTTTGATTGAGCTCACCTAATGAAGACTCATACTCTAGAATGAATTTGATCGACCCATCTATCAATATCCAAAACATAACTCAATAGTACATAATAGATGATTTATTTGAAATTTGATCGTCACATCCCAAATGATTTCTTTACTACATCTATTTTCTAAGGTGAGAACCTATGTGATCACACTTGCTAGGACCATTGCAAGTCCATAGAGGCAAACTTTCTACATAACTAAGATAAGAAAGGGTTCAACGATTGAAAAGGATTGAAGCCTTCCGCTTTCAGCAGTTTCGTGAGGTTCTGAGGGAAGACTCTCTTTGCACTTTGCTTGCTCACCAGAAGTTTGTTGGCAAAATTTTCTTTTCAAGAGTTTACAAGAGGAATGCTCAATGGTCATGAATGTATTTTGTGGCCCACATTGGACGCAGATTGGAGCATTTGATTGGCTTCTCATCCTTCTCTTATCCACAACTTTTTCGACCTCGTGGTAACCGAAAAACAAGCCAAAATTTGCCCAGAGAGATTGAGACACCTCTAGATTGTAAATTGCAATCAGCAATGATTCTCCCCACGCCAAAACTGCTTCCGTCCTCCTCTCAACTTCTTCACTCCCCCGCCTTACCCCAAATCCAAAACACGCCCAGTACCACATCTCCAATCACAAAGCCTACTCATCTCAAGCTCTCACGCAGGGACCTTGCTTTATGTACTAATTCTTCTTTACTTCTTCTCTTGGGCTCTCAGACGCTCCAACCACTCAGCCACACCAAGGCACTGGCAGAAGAAATCCCACCAGAGAAAGAGACCAACACTGTTGATGATAAGCCAGAGAACCAGAGCGGTGGCAACATAGTTTGCACGAACGAAGTCCCGACAAAGAAAGCATTTCTCGACGTATCCATCGATGGGGACCCCGCAGGTCGGATTGTCATTGGGTTGTATGGAGACAATGCCCCCGTGGGAACAGCAAGATTCAGCAACCTCGTCAGTGGTGCTGCGGGGATCACTTACAGACGGAAAGAATTCGTAAAGATCATGCCGAGCTATGTACAACATGGCGGGGTGAGATCATATGGTGTGGATGCTGAGATCGCAAAGAGAACAAACAGTGACTTGACAAACCAGAGTTTGGTGCAAGAATGGGAAAGAGAGAACGGTAAGTGTCTGGGGACGAAGAATTTGGCTGGAACAATAGGAATAATTGTGAGGGACCCATCAAAACCACCTCCCAAGTTGAAGTTGGTCGCCAGGAAGGGCAAGCTAGAGATCGATGAAGAGGAGGTTGGAAACGAACCAAATGGGACCGAGTTTGTGATGTCCATCAAGGACTCACCAGAACTTGATGCGTCGGCTCTTGTGGTTGGCAGAGTTCTGGAGGGCATGGAGGTTGTCAAGAGGATAGGCCAGGTGAAAACTGTGCAAGAAAATACCAGCTCTCCTTATTTTAGGTGAGTTCTTTAAGGAGGAACTTTTTGTTCTTTTCATTTGGAGACAATCAACAGAAGCTAGATTTCAGAAGTAGGGCATGTTGACTTAAAGTGCAAGCACATAACACACTCCTAAAATAACCACTACCTGATACCGGAGTAAGAACTTGATGTGCTAATTAGGTTTACTCGAGTCAAACTCATTTAGAGGTATGCTTTACTGGGATGACAACACTTCAAATTGGTTGGCAGGGTTGCGAAGCTGATTGGAGATAAACGGGCTGTTGTAGCAGAAAGAGGCTTCAACCGGCCATACTCCAAGGTGCTAGTCACAAATTGTGGTCTGCTGGAGTAAGGAATGCAAATAGCAAAATTTTCATTACCCGCGCTTTTTTCCAGAGGAGAAATTTTACTCATGTAAGAACATTTTCTTTGCTATTTATATAGACGAAAAATTAGAAAACTCAAGATAATAGAACTAAAGGCAAAGACATTTGAGCACTCAATTTGACTTTGGGCCAGACCAAGAAAATATATTCAGCGAGCATTTTCATCTATGTTTGCCAAGAGCAGCACCTCCAATTTTGGGTATGCACAAGAAATGAGAAGAACCTTTTCTGGAGGGGCCTGCTGATGCCTCCCGAAATTAACCCATGGATTGACGGCACTTCATCCTCGCCATATAATCTTCCAAAATTAATCTGCCAATGCTCAGGACTTTAGCTTGAACCATGAGTGGACTTCATTCTTTTTGACGTGAAAAGCCTCCTCACTGAGGTGACTGGATCATCCACCTGCACAAATAAATAAGAAATATGATGGACAATATCAGAAAAACAGAACTGGAATTTAAGCTTGTAGAGAGTACTACTCTCTGATGATCAAGACCCCATTTAGTAACATAAGCCATGGACACTTGACCCTGTCCTTCAAACCTAAGTTAGCTCTTCTGCTTATTTGTTTGTTAAAGTGTGGCTACAGGTGCACAAGCACACATATGAGAGAGAGAGAGAGAGAGAGAGAGAGAGAGAGAGAGAGAGACAGACAGACAGACAGACAGACAGACAGATGTTTCGAACTGAAAAGCTTTAAAAGTGCCCAGTATTACCACTTGACCTTCTTGCGAAAATGTTTAAACACAGAAGGTTTTGTAGTAGAGCATTAGGAGTCATGAGTACCTTAATAAAGGAATTCGATGAAGGAGATCTTGTAGTTGCAGAATTAGGAACATCCTTTTCACGGTGCAAGGCAGATAGAGTGTGTCGCCATCCCGGCATAGCACCACCAGTTGTTGAAATCCATGGACAAAAATGCCTATGCTGTCTGAGGGGATCAAACTGCATGCCTTCATCCAGTGATTGGTGATTGGCAATCTTTTCTGACATAACAAGGAAAAAAAAATGAAAAGCGTCCAACAATCAAGTGAGGTAGAAGGAAGGAAATCAAGATCATGATGCAGATGTCTCACTCTCATAGAGTAATAAGACTGACAACAGGTTAATCATTTCAAATATCATAAACGAAGAAAAGATTGCAAGTCAGAGAACAGTAGAGTAATTCTGCAATGGATTTCCATTGAGTCCTTTAACCAGAAGGTAAAAAATCTTCAAAAACACCGATGGTTTGAGCTCACCACAGATCAGTTCCATAGTAATGGTAAAAACCGTAACTCTTCAGTAATTGGATGACCTTGATGCACTACCAATTTTAAGTGAGTTCAGCTAAATTACACAATTCTTCATCAAACTTGCTAGTCATGCTTCCCAGATGGCACCAGAACATAAAAGGCTAGCACGATCATCTCCCTAAGATCATCGGTCATTATTCTCAGCCTGACCCAGGGAAACAGCACTCCACAAAATTTGAAGGAAATGTAAATGCAAGTTAGTTGCTGGACATGTGGTATCTCTCCATTAGGCTTCTGAGATCCACTCTCACTCACTTAGAGGAACCTTGCATCTAGCAATGTTGTTCTGATTAGCTACACATGGAGGAAAACCTCCATGGCACAAATTTACGGAAGATGCACTAATAGGCAGAGATACTGTAGCACGAAAAATTCTACAGGTCACCATCTATTATTGATCATAAAAGTAATGCAAATCATGTGAATATCCACCTTCTCTGCCTCTCATCTTAATCTGTACATGATCTAGTTCCACATTGAACTGGACTCTTAGATGGAAAATCAATTGGATGCATCTACCATTCAGACAAATCAGACGGAAAAAGAACAGATAATCTTCGGAGAAAGCTTTTAGCCGAGAACATAGTAGGCAATTCATGGAGATTAAGCACTTAATAGGCTCAACTTTATATCACAGACACGTGATCAGTAGCACAGGCTAGCAGTCATGCTTTAGTTGAGGTAAGTTCTAATCTTCACCTGATCGACTTACATGTCACACAACTTACACCTCAGTAACTTGAGTCAAAAGGAGGAAAGTCTGAAGTGCTTGTAGAGAGATGTGCCACGAAACCTACAGAGTTCCTCTAGGGGTTTGCTCTCTCTCGTTGCCCTACAGTGAATTTTGTTACCTATCCTAAAGAACAGAATAGACTTTCTATATTCCTTTATCCTTACTATTGACATGAATTCAAGAAATCGACTAAGACAACGTAGAAGTCACTTGAATGTGAATGTATTAATCAACACTCAGAATGAAAATATCAACAGACAAATATTTGCAAAGAGTCTTTTCACTTCATTTTTCCAAAATTCAAACTGAAAAATTCGTACTAATTCTTTTGCACAAAAGAGACTTATTAACATCTGGTGAAGCTGTAAATTCCATCCAAATTTCTCATAGGTCACACCTACTATGCCATAAGTTAGCCCATTTGATGCATTATGGTTTCATAAATCATCTTGCATTGACCTTGTTTTGTCAAAATTGACAGTCAAGTGTATAGGAACAGCAGTCTGTATACTGGCATCCTTAGATAGGAAGAACCACTCCAATCAGCTTATGGTGCACAACAACAATTAAACCATCAAGTGTTTAAGTAACACTTGTGGAACAAGAATGAAAACTGAAGTACAATTCGCCAAGTATACCACCTAGTGTAGACACACAGCCTGATTCGCCCTTGCATGGGAAGTCTTCTGTCTCAAGAGGACATCTATTATGGCAGCCAAACAATTCGAAAATTGTAGAGGATAATAACTCAATGACATAAGCACCGAATTTGATCCCTTTTTCAAACTATGTTCATCTCTTCTTATTCAATTCAATAAAATGAAATAACATATACTGTGATTAGCAGGGTTTAGGTCTCACCATGCCCCCCTTGGCCTTTTTGCTATTACCTAAGTGATCCTGACAACAATCAATAGAACCTGAGGCGTTGCATATTCAACACCAGGTATGACCTACCAAGAAGAGAAACCTTTCCCAATCAAGACCCTACCCTTTCCCAATCAAGACCTAATAGTACACATGTTTTAATATAACAATTTAAAATTATTTCTCTTTTTGAGCAGTCTGTCTGTGTACATTCACATATCCTCATGCCGTATGTTGGTGGGGAAGAAGGGCGAGGGGGGTTGCCACCATTCAATTTGTTGACTTATATGCTTCAGCTACAGATCCAAACTAAGTTTAAAAATGGTGGAAATATGAAACTGCACACGCCATCAAAGGACTCCCAAAATCACTCACAATCAACAGCTAATTTATAGTCAAAGCACGTCGAAAGATCAAAGACATAGGACAGAATCCATTAACAGTGCCACCAGTTTAACCAAATAATTTAGGATCATAAAGAGTAAGACGATGAAGGTATGTGTACACCAGAAGATTATGGGACTGTACATGAAAGCTCCTACCACATCCGACAGAAACAATACAGTTCATCTTCAACAAAGTCCCTCTCTTGTTATTAACTGCCTATTTCAGAGGTTTTTGCAACCTGTGCAACTCCAGGATACTTTTTCATTCATTCTCAAGCATCACTACCACCTTTTTTCTGGCTGAATAAGATCACAACAGTTTAAACATGATGATTTTGATATGCTGCGAGTTAGAACTGTCCGAATGATCCATCAACTTTTTTGTCTATACATTCCAAAAGCAAGCGCAGACAGGGAAAATTTTCCATGAGTTAGAAATATTGTAACCACAAACAAAAGTGATGACATAGTTCTTCATTTTTTTCAAGACACAGAAAAGCACTTCTCCCAGCAATACAATCTGAAAGCTAAGTGAACAAGAGAGAATATCATTTACCGGCGTTAGAGGCTACTAATTCTCTGTTTGCACAAACTCCGTTTGTGTTATCATCTGCATGCCCTTCCTGGCAGCCAGATTCGGTGGAAAAGTGAGTTTGTGCTTTAAAGAATGTCTGTTCTTCTCCATCATCCTCAGCATGGACAACCATTGGAACTTCTTGACTGCAGAAATTAGCTGATTCTGACGTCCCTTGGGCATCAATTCCACCTGCTACAGTTTCAGGATTCAAAGGAGGCTCCTTATTACGTGCACACCTATCAGTTTCTTCTGCACTTTCTTTATTTTTCTCACAAAAAGTTGTGCTCTTCATATGCGACTGATTCTCAGCTTGAACAGAATATAGGCGACTTCTAACATCAGAATCAGAAGACAACCTAGCAATAATATTCCTGCCAATTATAGGGAAAGAAATTGTAGCTTTAAAGTTCTGCTGTGTCGGAGGTGGACCCCCCGCAATACTCAAGTTTAAGTTTGACGACATCTCCTTTGAAGGAGTTTGGCTATTTGATGTTGCATTCAGGACACTGGCTCTAATATCAGTATGGTTTCCCTGGACTGACTCATGGGTACTGGCATTCTTCCCATCATCAAGTTCTGTAAACCCAACCAGTCTTAATATCTCCAAGGGTCGAGGTACCGCAGAGAAAGCCCACAACCCAACACTGGCACCACAAAGCTTGCATTCCAGGACCACGGATTGTGGATCAGATAATGAGTCCTTCAAATCCCTATCGTTTCCACTGGCTCCTGCAGAATTATTGTTCCCTGTAGAATCAATACAGATAAGTGTGCTCTCTTTATTGGAAATTCTACATGATGAATCTGAAATATCGGTGTCCTTGCTGATGACCATGTACGGCAATGAGCGAGGCTCCCAGCCACATAAACTTATGAGTTTTATTGCCTGCATGTCGATTGGGAAAAGTAGTTATTATCAAAAGTACACGCATGCACAGATAGAGAGAGAAACGGCTAGCAAGGAATTAGTAAATAAAGTTACTGAGCCAAAAAGAGTAAAACAAATATAATCTAGATACAGAAAAACTCTCAAAGTCCCTTCTCCCTTCCCCGAAAGAGAAAGAACAAAATAAGAAGTGAATGATTCTGACCCGATAATACAAGAGAGCAGAGTCCTTATCGTATCCATCTCCAGTGTATTTTGCCAAAGACGAGCCAGGAGACATGTCACCACACTTAAACATAGAAAAATCTTGCAGGAAATTTTCCAGTTGAGGGTTTGTCATCGATTCAATAGCCGAGGACGATATGAGGGGAAGAGCCAATAATTGTACAAGAGAAATATAACGTTGCTTAAATTGATCAACCAAAACTGGAGTTGGCTTGGGAGGAAACTGAGCCAGAGATTCATCACAGGCATTGTCAATCCATGGGCAGAGTAATTTATGCCCATTGTCCAACTTTAAGCTGAATACAAGAGCTGCCTTCTCAACTGCAACACATAAAAGTACAGATAGATAACATACAAGGCCAAAAATTGTTAGGTTCAAGTAAACTAAAGAGCGAACAAAAACAAACCTTGCTCCCGTGACCAAGATGATGGTGTTGATAAAAGCAGTCGTGCTCCACATGTTTCACATGCTATAATATCCATATCAACATTAACCCAGCCTCTTCTAGCACAATTTACAGCACTTACAGCCTAAAATGCAAGAAAATGCATAGTCAACTTCTACAAAAGGAGAAAATATATAAAGAGTGAAAGGAAAGCTATCAAATTTTCTCTACTTATGCAAAGTTTCTTAGGAGTACAGCTAGTACAGCAGTAAGCCACCAAATCTTCTTGCCTTGTAAAAAGTTTCTTAGAAGAAGCAGCAGAAAGTCACTTCTCACATAGACCCACATAGGACAAGCACTTCAAGACCGTGACATCAATAAGAAGGACAGTTACTCTTGTTCAAAAGATGCGAAAAGCATAACTGTAAGCCAATCAAAAAACTAGATGTTACTTCAAAACCTTAGGTTTGGCAAACCACGTCATAGACTTGAATGTGGATAATCTCCTCATAAGATCACCACGATCCCACGGTCTGCATTCTGGAGCTTGGGATGATCCAGCCGGAGGCCGTGAAATCTGAACCTCATTTTCCACGTCAACTCCCGATTGGGGATCCACTAATGATAAAGCAGAAGCCGGATTCGGACGCTTCCTTCCCCTCGTCAATTGCGAACCAGGCGAACTGGCAATCAGGCAATCAAAAATCAGGATCTTGTCGACCTCGCTATAACCAAAACAGAATCAAAACAATGCAATGTCTCTCCTTCTTGAAAACAAAACTTAAGTTCCCAGAGCAATACAATATCTTCCATTGCCAACATCCCGAGAACAAGTACAGATAGCAAACGCTTACACAACAAAATTCAAATACCAAATCATCCAACATTCAAGCACACTGCTGTTTAAATATGCAGCCACGGCAACAACAAATAACGAATCACATCAAAAGTCTATTTTCCTCGAGGGTTCGTTTCCACCCGGCAAAGATAAAGGGAAAACTGCAAGGATGGACAAGATAATCCAGAAAATTCCATCCGAATGACATTCATTCATCTTCGTTTTCCAGATAAAACCCAAAAAAAGAAAAAAGGAAAAAAATTAAATCTCCTCCTCCCTATACGATAACGCACCGATTCCAAGCTCACCCCAAAAGCCGTAAAAGAGAAGGAAGGTGATAATTAGGGCAAACAGAGGTTACAGGCATAGCAAGAACCTGGAAGATGGGGCGGAAGTAGAGTGAAACAGCTTGTCCATGATCGAGTGAAACTTCTTCTCTGAATCCTGCGCCATTCAACGATTCTCTCGCCTTCTCTGCCCTCGACTCTCTCTCTCTCTCTCTCTCTCTCTCTCTCTCTGTGTACCTACCGGACCAATCGACGAACTCAAACTACTGCTTTGCAGAGAGGGATGGTCGCTCGCTAACGCACGAAGCTCGAACAGTCGAGACAAGAGACCAAGCAAGTGCTGAGGCGGGTTCCGTAGCTGGCGAGCTCGATGCTTGAGATATGTCGCCTGCAAGTCACGTGACAAGTTTCACCAGCAAATTTACATTCACGGATGTAAATTAATTCAGATATATATTGAGGCTTTTTTTTTAATGAATGATTTAGTAGATTTTAAAATAAAATAATCACTTTATTTCCACCTTCCATAAAGATATTTAGAAATAAATTATTTCAAATAATAAAAGTAATCATTTTTTCAAAATATACAAGTAAAATGATTATATTTTCTGGAAAAAAATTCAAGAAAATGGCACCATTTTGGTCAGTGTTTTGTTGAAATCTAAAAAGGTAACATAAAATATTTTCCCACGTTTCCAAAGGAAAATGATTTTTCTAAATATACATATAATATTCAGGTACTAATAATGACTTACACACAAGTAGTTGAGAAACTAAACGCGACCACCATGATCTCAATTCCAACCTCAATGGACCACGACCCAAGGTAAAAATGAATTCGTTGATTGAAATGGACACGAAACTAACAATGTCTTGAGCAGAGCTCGGTTGAATGGGAAAATTGCTAAAACTCTTTAAAAGGTATTTTATTTGTTTATTTTACGAGTCAGTAAATTATTGCGACACAAAGTTATTCAAAGTTAGATCTTTAAAAATTCCTTATTGTTAATGACTTGTGTTCAATCGAACTTAAAAGATGAACTTAGGACATAAAGATAGAGAAATAATAGCAAAGAAAAGAAATGATTACGTCTTATAAGAATAAAAGTTTGAATGGTGGAATATGGTAAAACTCACTGTGAACAACATGAATAAGATAAATCATATTCGTGATCCTTCAAGTGCTTTTAGCATATACAAGCTGAGATACGCATTTTTAGGTTCTAAGGGCTTTTTTATCCTTTCACATCCTTTTGACATTAACTCATACTTGTGACTTTGGTGACAATAATCTACCACTTTCCATACTAAAGTCAAATTATGAGTAATAACATCAAACTTAACATAAACAAAATTTGAGAAGTAATCAAATGATATCTAAAGTCGGCTTTCACACATCAAACGTTTCTAATCATAGTAATTAACACCGATGAAAAATTGCTATTGGCCGATCGAAAATTTCGCGGGGCGGTCATATTACCGTAGAAAGCTTTTTTTTTTTTTTTTGGTAAATGTAGAAAGCATCTTTATTAACGTAGGAAAAATTAAAAGTTTGAAAATCAACGGCTAGATAGCTAGATTTACTCAACACACCAATCCTTCTCCCGGAGAACAGGTGAAATACCAAGTCAAAGATCTTCCTCCACTTCTCACTCCTAATCTCTCTCTCTCTCTCTCTCTCTCTCTCTCTCTCTCTCAACGAACAAGCGTTAATCACTTTTTTTAAGTCCGTCCGTATCTACTTAAGCACAGTAAACCCTGCTAATCAAGAGCCCGAAACCAGAAGCAGAAAAAGACTGGCGACGACAATGGCAACTCTTCACGTGGGCTCATGCAAACTACTGCTTGCTCTCCTTCTCATCTCTTCCCTCCAGGTCTTCGTCGTCACTTCCACTGAGTTCTCAGTCGGCGATGAAGATGGCTGGGGCGTTCGGAGATCAAACAAGGACAGAGACGTCTACAACGAGTGGGCGTCGAGGAACCGCTTCAAAGTTGATGACACTATACGTGAGTTGCTCGTGTCATCTATGTTTTGAGGAGTGAAGATAAATTCGTGTCTGGGTAAATTGATGACCTCCCATCTCTCATCTCAATGCTTTATGCTCTTCTTGTACGTGCCTTTAGATTTCAAGTACCAAAAGGACTCGGTAATGGTGGTGACGAGCGACGAGTATGAGAAGTGCAAATCCTCGCACCCCCTGTTCTACTCCAACAATGGCGACACGGTCTTCAAGCTCGACCGGCCCGGCTTATTCTACTTTATCAGCGGGGTCTCGGGACACTGTGAGAGGGGTGAGAAGATGATCATCAAAGTGTTGGAAACAGAAGTAACCCCGCCCCCTCAATCCGCGAACGAGAATTCAACCGAGATATCTCAATCTTCTCCTATGCTATTTCCCATGTACTCGCTTGCCAGCGCTGCCGCGCACTTCGCAGTGTTATTTCTTGCATAATTTTTCTGATTGAGGTCTTTTCTTTCTTTCTTCGAGGGTACCAGGGAGGGACTAGTGTTGTTCTGGGTTTGGCTTGCAATTATTAGGAGATTTATGTTATGAGAAGAGTCATGTGCCTGATCATGGGCAGCGTAGCAGTCCCAATAATTCAAGAGGAATGCTCCTCATCCATTAAGCGCTCCTCTCCTGAAATCGATTTCAGTGGCATTTCCCGAGCAAGGTGGCGAGTACATGGACGATGGTGACAACAGGTTTGACCATGGCGTTGGAACCAAAACTGATCCAGCGATGAGTTCAATCTTAATCGACACCTTCTAATGCTCACATCAACTCATCTTGATACAGCTTTTTTTATTCACGGTACGTGGGAGAGATTAAATAAGCCGTTCGATGTCTAATCAGATACACGCATGATGGCTCACTAAATGCTCAATGTGACCTCTTTCATAGGCTTTAACGAGCATTCGGTTCATCAACACCCAAAACAATTCAAGGTCATGTAACGAATATTACCGAAACACCCAAGTGGGCCGATTCACGTTCATAGTTTTCCCCTTTTCTTCTGTGTCCTAATGTAGATTATTGTTTCGAAATGAATAAATAGCGATTTTACATTATACTAACTGGTGAGGGAAGAGACTTTAATTCATCTGGAAACTACATAATTTAGGCAAAATTTCTTGCAGGAACATCCATCATTTCGTGGCTTGTTTATGCTAGTATCTTACAAACTGCCTTGTATCACCATCTCTCTTATACTAACTGGTGAGGGAAGAGACTTTAATTCATCTGGAAACTACATAATTTAGGCAAAATTTCTTGCAGGAACATCCATCATTTCGTGGCTTGTTTCTGCTAGTATCTTACAAATTGCCTTGTATCACCATCTCTCTGCCTCCCATAGGGATTGCTCTCACTGAACCCATGCCGGCTTCCTTCCACTTTGCGCACTTTTTTCCTGAACTTGGAAGCATTGCTATCAATATTCAGGTTAACCTTCGGGGGGCAAGAGAAACAGAATGAAGCCGCAACTGCCTGTTCATAGTCAACAATATGAAGTCATCAAAAATAGGGTTTCAAAGTTTCCATAATTACAAGAATTTTTCTAGCATCCTTTTATCCCAAATATCCTCAATCCACATTTAGCAAGAAACTAAGTCCACATGCTTGCATGCAGGACTAATTTATGCACATATGATAGCACGCACCAAGATTAGTGGGCAAATTTGTACCTGGAGATCAAGGCGGTGAACGTTAAAAATGTCTTTCATAGAATGGGAATTGTATGCTAGGATGTAGGATCTATAAGCATCTTTAGCTGACTTGTTCAAGTAATAGTTGTTAGCCACCAGCTTCTCCTGCAACATTCAGGGTTACACAATGTAAGTTGTCACTCAATCAACTATGAAGTTAAAGAAGTTTATGAGGCATGTAAAAGCAGAAAGTACCAGGTGCGACTGAACATTTGCCAGCTTCTTTTCATCATACTCATACTCCTTCACCGGAACTTTTGCAGCCTAACAAACAGGACAGACAATTTCAAGATGCCAATCATAAAGTTTTTAGTCTTGAAGTGAAGCCCATTCTTAGATCCTAGAGATTCTCTTGGAGGACCTAATCTTTAGCGCTTGTGACGTGCTTTCTCACGAAAAGCGGGGAAAGGGGGTGGGGGGAACTTGGGACTTTTCTCTCTTCTGTACAGGGTTTTTATCAGAGCAACAAGAATTCAGAGCCTCCGAATGCTAATACCTTTAGGTAACGAAGAAACTGAAGTTCTTCAGGGATGAGAAAAAGGAGAGCATTTCCTTTCCCACCCTCGCCACGAGCTGTTCGACCAACCCTGTGGATATATTCCTGTAACAGGGAAACTGTGCTATAAAACAATCGAATTGAAAGGAAAACAACCGAATTGAATATAACTGAAACTAAATTTCCCAAAGAGAGAAAATCATGCAACCGAATTGAATATAACTGTAACTAAATGTCCCAGAGAGAGAAAATCACGCACCTTGGGTTCATCAGGAGGATCATATTGCACAATCCAGTCCTACATGTGGAGAAGGGGAAAGTAGCCAAAGAAAAATAAGCAATGAAATGAATATTATTGGAATTCTTTCAACAAAAGAAAACATTCAGGCAATAGTCTGTATGTAAATTGCAGGAGCAGTCTTAAAAATTAAGGTAGAACTACAAGTTGTCACCAAAGAGTCCTTTAAACGATCTGATCAAAATATACTCAATGTACAGAAATATCTGCAGTATAGACAAATATGCAGTTGATTCTTCACGGGAAGGACATAAAAAAAGCAACCACCTGATTAACAAATTATTTTGATACTTTTGCCTCAGGTTTAACACAGAATCAATTTGTAATGCTTCCTCCTTCCTCTGTAATAAACCATAGCATTGTAGAATAATTTCAATGTCCACCACCAAAACAGAGAGGATTTTAGTCTACCTCAACTTTGTCTATCGTAAAAATTATGTGCTCAGACAGTAAACGAAAACCAATAAAGACACTGAAAAATTTTCCCAATCAAAAAACCAGTCAAAAACTGATCAAAAACAAGAAGAAGAGGGGGAGGAGAAGGTTAAAAAAAGTCAGCACCATACCACTGCAGGGATGTCAAGTCCACGGGCAGCAACATCAGTACACAGCAAGATTCCCTTCTCAGCTTTGCAGAAGTCGAAAAAGGTAGTTGTTCGTTTCTGTTGCTTTTGCTTTCCGTGAATGTCAAAGCAATCAACTTGAATATACTTGAGAAGTTCCGAGTGGAATTTAACCGAGTTGCATGAAGAGAAGAAGACCATGACTTTCTTTGACAGGTTCCTCTTAAGGAAGGAATACAAAAGAATAAATCTTTTTGCACTGGGCGTTATGCAATAACCTTGCTGAAGTCCTTCGTTTGTAACCTATACAAAACAGATTATTTCAGTACGAAATTAATAAGAAAAAGGGACCCAATCAATACCTTCCTGCTGGCTAATGAGTTAAAAAAGACAGACTGTATACCTTGGTCCTCCCATCATCCACATCAATGTAAATTGGAGTTGTTTGAAATGACAACCGCGCAAGATCTTCAACCTGTGGCACATTAAGGGAATCCATCATAAGCAGAGGGTGGGAGCAGAAATACTGATTACGTTATTCATTTACGTCCATATACAGAGCGAAAAAGGAAAACTTATAGCATCAGACTGAATCCTATAATACGA
This sequence comes from Melaleuca quinquenervia, assembly GCA_030064385.1. Lineage (NCBI taxonomy): Eukaryota > Viridiplantae > Streptophyta > Magnoliopsida > Myrtales > Myrtaceae > Melaleuca > Melaleuca quinquenervia. The sequence continues at coordinate 2,299,051 of CM057728.1, read as the reverse complement.
CGATAACTAAAAAGTCTTTGACAGAACACAAATACCTTCTTAGTTTGGGTGGCTGAGAATAATGCTGTCTGCCTTTTCTGCACATTTAGAACTGACACAATCAGCTCAAGAAACACATCCGTGAAAATGAAACACCACTACCTGAATCTTAAGAATCAAAAAGGCAAAGAACTTTTCTGAAGGTAATCATATATGCTGCAAACCAAGACATTTTGCGAACTTTGTTATTCCTTTTTGTCCAACAAAAATGAAACTATACAAAGCAAAGAACTTGTCTGAATGTAATCAATGTGTTGATGGAATACAAACGACGTAGTTTTGCCTTAAAACAGAAATCTGAAGCTACAAACCTGCTAGACATTAAACAAGTATACGAGTGACTAAGCACTTGTTTAAGCCATCTTTCACACTCAAGCGAAACCACTTAGATCGCTGGATATAGGACAATCTTCCTTCTCATTGCAAGGTCATGAGAAGGTTCATTCCACAGTACAGATTGACACCATCTAACAATAATGCCATTTTATCTTTATTATTCAAGTCTTCCAGCCATGCATGCCAGTGGGTACACATTTGTGTGTGTGCGTATGCGCGCATTTGTGTGAGCCTGCATGCGCGTGAGAGAGAGAGAAAGTATTTTGTTGTTATAAGGTTAGAATGTACATGTTAATGAAACAGTTCTACATAACTAGTGGCCATTGGGGAGGAGTGATTCAGAGACAATCCTCCTAGCTATTAGTAAAATCAGCCGAGCCCATGTTATCTTGAAGCAGATAGCGATAAGGAAAATAGAAAATACACCGCCTGTATAAAATAGATATTACAAAAACAGCCTCGTCAACCCTTGATTTGAGGATTAATGTAAATTTTACTTTACACAGGGGATGTCTGCTATAATTACTATAAGGATAAATGCAGTGTATATTTCAAATCAGGTCATCATGGGATAGATAATAATCAAATAAATAAAAACTACCTTTGGTAGAAGCTTGATAATTTGCTTCATTTCCTCTTCAAAGTTTGCTTCCAAAATTCTATCAGCTTCATCAATCATAAGGCACTGCGAATACAGAGGGAGTAAGCAAAAAGAACCTGTGCATCATGACTAATTCTCTACAATACTAATACCAGTTTTCATGGTCACATCTAAAGAGAATAATGTCAATAGTACAAATTTTGATAAGTCAACGACCATGATAACAAACTTCAAGATGACTGTATCCCAAGTCAAAAACTTAGAGGGTAAAGAGAGACAAAAATTCTATAGGATCTTTTTTCTTTTTTTGCCCAATTCGATCATTTAACTAGAATGCTTTTATATAATGGAGCACCTTGTCTTGAACCACCTTCATATCAATATATCATGACAAGTATACCAGCTTCATTGACTAGACAGCAAGATAATAGCAGATATAATCTACAATCGACATAAGAAAAGTCACTTTTTTCAGATGCCAGCACTTACTTTAAAAAAAGTCAAACCTATTACCTTCAAATTTTTGTATATGAAACCCTTGGTATTCTGAAGATGGTCTAACAGTCGGCCAGGGGTTGCTACTAAAAGATTAACACCTTTTACAATACGTTCAGCTTCAGTTCTTCTAGCTGCTCCCCCAATAACCAAGCCAAGTGTCTGGGAATGATTTTTCAGCAGTTCTTTCGCCACTGCATGAGTCTAAACAATTGAAACGATGCAAATTAATAAACGACAAAAACCACAAACAAGAATGAGAATAAACAATCTCGTACTGTTAGACCAAATTTTTATGTTGTTTATCTCATGTCGCTTTTCCTATGCATAAACACCTTAGATGTCTGTTTAAATTATCGCGTCAGTCTCTTTGCTAATTAAAACAATTAAAATTTTCAACAAACATTAAGGGCAAGAGCCGTTCATGACTAATTTTAGGTGGAGGATGATTTGACAGGGCCTTACTTTTTCAATTTTTGGGGGGGAGGGAGGGGTTAGCAGAACGGAAATTCAAGTAAGGACTTATATTCAACCAAAAAAAAAATTATCCAGCAGGGTGGTCAATCCAGAGGATGGAAAAACATAATGAAGGCATGTGGAGAGTAAATTAAAAAAATCTAGGGTTTCACAAGCCTTCGTGTAGGGGGGGAAAAAAGCCAAAAGTACCAAATTTTTTATTGCAAAGTTCAATATAGTGGTGTCTTGAGGGGAAAGATGCATGATCTAACTTATGCTAGTCAATGCAGCCGTCATCTTAACAGATGACTTTAGCCCATTTTGTCTTACTTTCCGACAACTTAGTAAAACAGCTCGAATTACAACAACACCCGTTCCACTACGACGACACCTGAATGGCAAGCTCTCACCTGAATGGCAAGCTCCCTTGTTGGGCAAATTACAACAACACCCGTTCCATTACGAGAAGTAAAATGGATGTTACGTAACAACTCTACAGCTGGTACCAGAAAGGCCAGGGTTTTTCCGGAACCAGTCCTTGCAGCACCAAGGACATCTTTGCCCTCCATAAGTGGAGGAATAGCTCGGGCTTGGATCTGCATTAGCAATCACTCTGGCATAAACCTTGAGAAAGAGATAGTGACAAAGAAGGTTGTCTGCAGAAACTCCTAAATTACTCTATGGAACGGGGAAAATGGACTGAAAGCATACTTTAGTTGAAAAATATTGGGCTTTCATATTGTTTTGGCAGACATATCCCCACAGAAAATATCCACCGCAGTCACGGGTAACTCAGAATACCTCTTGCATTTGAAAAAATCACCGCCAAACAACTAAGAGGACTCGAATAGTTCCCGTCCTCAATGGAGCTAAGCATAGTCTCGCTAATGCCATCAACTGCCATCTCCTCTTCACAACAGCTTCGGATATTTGGACTAATTACTCCAGTAAGCATTCGCAGTCCCAAAATCCAATTTTATTGCCACTATCTCGTCTCAAACTCATGAGCATACTATTTTACCCAAACATTACTATATGGACCAAACTGTATGACATGGCCATGATAGACCACCATATACAATTCCAAACAACCCAAGAAACCAGATCAACTGAGTCAAAAGAGGCAAATTTACCTGAGTCATGTACTGAAACCCCATGTCCTTGATAGCATTGGCAGTGTGCTCGGACAACCCCAGCTCACCGAAGGACATTGTGCTCATTATCCCACTGCCGAAGCCCTTCGCCTCCCCCGGACCCCCCTCCTCTCGCCCTCCTCCTTCTCCTTCCTCTTCTTCCTCGCCACCACCATCCTTCTCGTTGTGCCCGTCGTCGCCATCCTGATATTCATTATATTCGCTCCCCTCCTCCTCTCTCCTCGGCGCTTTATTCTTCTTCTTCTTCTTTTTCTTGAGACTAGCGTCCTTCGACTCGGGAAGCTCCGTTCCCACGGCTTCCTCGACTTGAGCGAGGCTCACCTGCGCGGCCTTCTTGTTTCTCTTCCTCTTGCGGTTATTCTTCCTCGCCTCCACTTCTGGAGAATTCTCTGGTTCGGCCATGGCGGCTGGGCGTTATGCTGCTAACGAAGAATTTCAGGGTTTTAAAGTACTGGAGAAGAGGGACGGACTTCTCCTTAGACGAGTGGAAGCGGGTTCCTAACCGTGGCGCCCCGGTCTTTGACGTGCGCCGGCTGAGACAGGCCCGAGAGAGAGAAGAGAGCGCCTTAAGCCCTCTGGCCCAGAAAAAATTTAGAAGTCGGGCCAACAGAGATGGTTTAGGGGCTGGGCCCAGAGTCGGCCCAGTCAAGGTGTGCGTTTGGTGGGCCGAGTGGGTTCCCTTTTTACCGGGCCAAGTAGTTTGAGCCCAGGGCTGGCCCGGACTCGGGCCTTTGTGTTTGGACCTGGTGCTTGGGTCGATCCAGACTCGATTCGGAGCCCGACCCGGGCCTCTTTTGAATACTATAATGATAAATAATGATATAATATTTTTATTAAAGAATTCCGCAAATTTGAGAATTAAAAGTCTTGTTTGGGAAAGCGTGTCTTGCCTGAAAAATCAAATTCTAACATTAGAATTGACCTAGCTTAATTCGACTCCTTTTTTTGGAAAAATTGAAGAAGTTGTCCTTGACAAATGCTTAATTTTTTTTGTTCACGCGCTTTCTAAACCAATTGCTCGTTTGATCAAACTTTTATGTATGAATGCTTATACACGTGGTTAGACTTGGTGAAATTCGATGCATATCATGGATTGTTCGATTGAATGCTAGAATGATGAGATCAGTGAAAAATCAAATTTTAACATTAGAATTGACCTAGCTTAATTCGACTCCTTTTTTTGGAAAAATTGAAGAAGTTGTCCTTGACAAATGCTTAATTTTTTTGGTTCACGCACTTTCTAAACCGATTACTCATTTGATCAAACTTTATGTGTGAATGCTTATACACATGGTTAGACTTGGCGAAATTCAATGCATATCGCGGATCGTTCGATTGAATGCTAGAATGATGAGATTGGTGCATGTTTAGTTATAGTGCGATAATAACAACCTTGAGTACAAGATGCGTGGAGTTGATTGTGTTTAGAACAATGTCCATTCCGGTTTTTATTTTTGTAAATGTTTAGCCTAAATTCACAAGGATTGTACAAATTTAGACATCCAAATCTTCTAGCATGTGCTTAGTACGATAAAATCTATTTAGACTTACCATCACTTTTTTTAAAGAATTGTTAGGATAGCCTAATTAAATTCCACTTGAATCGACTTATTAGATTTACGCACGCTTTTACCTTTTCAAATTCACATTTCGATGGATTATGTCTCGAGACTTATAACAAAGTCATGTATTATTAATTACCTAACGAGTTATGGATTTTATATTCTCGTCATTAAATAGTCATATTTATCATCCGAGTGTTTATTATTGCATTGCACCTCAATATATTAAGTGTTTATTTTTTGCAATCTTTCAAGGATTTGTGTGTTGATTTCTTTTTCTTAGATAAAGTTGGTATTAGTTTATATTTACGTGAAACAGCCTTATAAGAACAATTGCATGGATATTTAGTGGTTTTGAATGAATTCTTAGGATTTAAAAGACGAGTAAGAGTGCACAATTACTTTAGATTAAACGGCAATTAGTTAGGTAGCGCCAATAGAAATATTAAGAAAAACAAGTCCCCAAACTCTACAATCTTTGACTTCATAGGAATCAATACAACAACTTCACGTCTCGATCGGTTTATAACCAATCCCAATAAACTAGTGATGACTTCTATAAATATTAAGATTGTTAAATGCCTTTTCAAATTAAATCGCCTATCATCACACAAATTATGGACTCAGGAGAGTCCGAGCTCATGATGGATAACTCGAATCATATTACGATTAAAAAACACCAAGATTTCCAACCAAAACAAATCTAACACCTTGGTTGCTCCTTAGCGCTTGACTTTGAACAAAAATCGGGCGTGCTCGAGGCCATTGTGATTCCACCCACTGCCCAAATCCTAAACGTTGTGTTGTGTAATCATTGGTTGACTATTGAAGGCTCAAAGCAAATTTGCCATTTACCAAAAAAAAAAGAAGCAAATTAAGGCAGGCCTACTTTCACATGCCACATTACGAATTGTGTTTTGATTATTGCTCCGCCACATATACTTACATCACGCTTTTTCTAAATTCATGTTCATTTCTTTCTTGATCTCAAGTCTAATCGAGTCGAAGTCACTAAGAAAACAAAAATTATCGACCCTCTTTCTCTAAATGCAAAATAGACTAGAACACGAAAAAGGCTCACGCCACTCTCTTTTTTTTTTTTTTTCGGGGGGTTAGAAAATGCGTAATCTCTAGCATTAGTGGTACTTCTCAATAAATTCTTCCGACTCGGGAAGCCCTCCTTCGTTCCCGCTCCTCTCTTCCGTTCCCACAGCTTCCTCGGCTTGGGCGAGGCTCGCCTGCGCGGCCTTCTTGTTTCTCTTCCCCTCGCGGTTACTCTTCTTCGCCTCCGCTTCTGGAGAATTCTCTGGTTCGGCCATGGCGGCTCGGCGTTATGCAGATTACCAAGAATTTCGGGGTTTTGAAGTACTGGAGAAGAGGGACGGACTTCTCCTTCGAGGAGTGGAAGCGGGTCCTAAGGTTTCTTGATCTTGCACTCGTTTCGCATTGCCCTAGCTCCGGACACGCTCATGAGCCCAAGGCCCAGCAGCCCAACTCAACAATAAGGGCTTCTCGTAAGAATAGACTTAGGGTCTGTTTTTCAGATAAAAAAATTTCAAACTATACTCACCGTGACATAAATAATTTAAATATTTTACGATGTCGTTAAAAATCAAAAACTTACCCACTGTGATAATAGTACCCCAAACTATTTTTCGTGTCACGAAAAAAAACATAAACTCGTGCCCTCCATTTTAATTCGATCCAGGACAATATTATGAGGATGGGATTTTTTATGACAAAAAAAAAGCTTAGGGAATTTGTATTTTAATGAGATATTTTATAATTTTTAATGGCACAAAAATTTAGAGATATTTAATGTTACAGTGAGAATAGTTTAGGGTTTTATTGTGGTGTTAATTTATGGATTTATAACAATTCAAATGTAATACTTTCAATTCCATTGAAATTTAGAATATTATTTAAATCTCAAAAAGTTATGAGAAAACTGGGTATAAACTTACAGTTCAATATAAATTAATTTTCAAAGGCTTCAAATACTCTGCATTATAAAAGAGAAGTGCATATGCTGTAAAATCAGAAAAAAAAATCAAATATAAAAGTTATTTTTAGACCAATTTTTATGTGTCGGGACGAATATAATTTAAAGTGGTAAAGACAAATTCTCCAGATATAAATTTCTGAATACTTTTGTGAATATCGTTTTACTTAGGAAAACATGTTTGCACATGTTCTATAATTAGTCATCGATTCGACTTGTGCGAGACTTGATCAAACAAGAATTCTTGCAAGTGTCTCATAAAACCCATCGGGAGTACCAATCAAAATAAATCGAACACCTTAGTTGCTCCTTAGAATTTAACTTTAGACAAAAATTGGGTGTGCTCAAGGCCAACGTGATTCGCACCGCCGGAACATGCAAAGGTAAAGCCCAAATCCTATAACGTTATGATGTATAATCATAATGAACTTGTCGTTGTTGGAGGGCAAGGCTACTTTCAGATATCACTTCATGAATTATATTTTGATTATTACTCCGCCGCGTATTTCTACATCATGCTTCTTGAATTGAAGTCACCGAGAAAATAAAGAGATATCAACTCTCATTCTCTAAACGCAAAATAGGCTAGAACGCGAAAATAGCTTTGGCCGCTCTTCTTCTTTGGGGGTTAGGAAATGCGTAATCTTTAGCACTAGAGGTACTTCCCAATAAATTATTCCGCTACGAAATTTCGATGCCCGATTCAACTTAATCAAAGGTCCTAATTGTTTAGAACACGTACATTCCCGAGGCCTACCAATCGTTGCTTTTCATTAAAGTAAAATCACCACACCGTATCAAGAAAATGTAGGGATCTAGACCCACCTAAAGCTAAGGGGGGAGGGGATCACAGCTCGTAATCATATCGAGTTGGCTAGGCAGACCTTTAGCATTGCCCCCTCTTTTTCAAAGATGGTAGGCTCAACAAAAGAACAAGATGAGGCTCCTGCCTCACCTAGTTTTATGCTTCTTTCTGGAAAAAGCACTGAACCCAACTCCCATTTGCGCCTGGAATGAGAAAGGACTGTGCCAAGGGAAGCGATTTTCTTAGACGGCCGCAGACAATCAGCCGTTCTTGGTGGGCTTCCCGAGTGCCAATTTGGCAACTTTGAGTCCCATCGCCCAGCAGTACAGCAGTCCCATGATATGATGATTGCGTTTTCTTAATAGATTTCTAACCCTTGTTGTTAGCTTAAACGGGCAAGAAAACCGGAAAGAGGAAAGAAAGACGCGGCCTCGATGACCCTCTTCCGAGATTTCATACAAGTCTTTCATCCATGATGGAAAACTCGATCCGCAGGATCGTTACTGTTCATTTGTTTGAGTTTTATTTAGCATTGTTTCGCTATCATTCTAATAAGAATAAGGTGGGATTTGTCCGATATCTTGTATGAATTGAACCGACGTTGCAAAAGAGAAGCTTTTCTTTTTCCCTTTTTAAGGCTGAAGAGCTATTGCGAGATTTGAATCTATGAGCAAAGGTTACAAATTATAAAATCACATGAGAATCAAACCTTATAACATCGGCGGTGTCATATAGTCATCAAAAAGCTATTGAATGCTTTATGAGAGCACGATGCTAGTTGTTCCACCACTCAATTAAACTCGCAAATAAGTTTGTCAATTATCATCGCGTTTCTTTGTTTTTCCAGAAGTTAGATGATCAAATTGCATAGGAATGCATTTGACTTAGCCTCAAGGTGCGTCATTATCTTTTCCGGGGTTAAACCAAAAGATGATGACTCGAAAAAAGAGAGGGTAAGTTATCTTTGTCATAACTCGAAGCCATGGCAACGCTCATGATAACATGGCAAATCAAACCGTGCCTCCGTATTTAGTCTTATCCGCATCCTGAATTACAGTGGCCATAGCTGACGCACCGATTGGATTAGAACGAAAAGCGCTCGAAATGGAACTCAAACAGGTCTCCCGACGGCCAGTGGGGTTCCGTTCGCTTTCGTTGTGAACGGGCTTTTGCTTTAGGTAACAGTGATCTAGCTTTAGGAATCTTTTGAAGAATGATGAGCAGATTATGAAAACCTCAAAGGGCCTCCTCGGTTTTTGTGGGAAGACGGGGGTCGTCGATCTCAACGGATCTCTTTGTCCCAGCTGTCACCCACATCTCCTGAATTTGCCCTTGCCTCCCTTCTCCTTTTCAGCTCCCCGCAGAGACTCAGTCCCGGATATGGAGGCGAGAGCTTCAAATGGGGTAGACAGTCCGCCCAGCTGCATTGGCACGAACTACCCCAAGCGACCCCCTTTGCCTCTGTATAGAACGAGAATGGTCTACCGACAAAATCAAGGGAAAAAAACAGGAAACATGAAAGAGGGCGCGATGTTTTTCAAGCTGCTCAGTAGTTAGAAAAGAGTGACAAATCTTCTGAGCATTTATGTTCGTGAAAGCGTGAGATACCCAAAGCATCGCATTGGAGTCTTGTAAACGATGCCAATCTTCTGGGTAGGCTTAATCATTTCCCCTAATGATCTTTATGGGTGTGCTGAGAGAGACCTCTAATTACTTGCACATAAATTCACAAAGTGGCGAGCTTTACTTTGAATGGCAATAGTGCTGCCACTAAACGAGCAGAAATGGAGTTCCAAAGTGGGAAAGAAAAGGATAGCCAGGGTGGAAAGTAGTCAAACGAGATAAAGGTTGGAAAACAAAAGCCATATTTTCGACTGCAAAATCTCTCCAGTGATTGGGATTTTCCTCTCCTTTTTTTCTTTTTTTTTTTCTTCTGCATAGTCTGCTTTTGATGAGTTCTATCATTGAAATTCAATAAATATACCTTGGGATCAGTCCACTCGAAATCCCACAACACATTGTCATGATTGGAACATCTTCCACTTTATGACCAAGTGCTCAAAGCTTATTTCGATTCACAGATTGACATGTGAAACTGAAGGATCCAATCTTGATTGTGCCAACAGCAAGACTGGGACTCCCTGTGTTCAGGCTCGAGCAAGAGCGAGACTTGGACTTGATATGGGACAGTTCTCCCCATACTGCGGTCGGCATAAATTTGACTAAATGACAATATGCAGAAGCTTTAGACATGGTTATTTTTCTCACCGGTGAATATGATGACCAGACAGGTCATGAAAATTCAGGGGCCGTGTTGAAGAAAAGAGCAGGTAGGAAGACCCTATGTCCATTCGAGACAAGAACCCACCTGAGAGTAAATTCAGGCACCGCAAATGAATGACTCACGAATGATGCGAACAGCAATCATTGGTTGCATAAACCCTCCTCCTTCTCATTAATGATTACTCATTAGAAACTATACATATACAACTTCATCCGATCCCCACTGCCCACCAAACCCAAAGAGAAGAACCACATTATACCCCCCCACGCGTATACCATTTCCCTACCTCCCAAGAAAGCAAAGAACATAACAAACAAACTGACCCAAAGAAAGAAGCAAAGACAGAGAAACAGGAGAGAGAAATAAACTAAACTAGGCCTCGATTTGAAGATCAGCTAAACAAGGTCACCATTAGCATCCTTCTTGCACCAGAACCCAAAAGGCCCACGACAAAAAAATTCTCGGAGGACTCAGCTCAGAGAGACAGAGAGAGCAGCTTCCATGGCATTCCTTTTGCTTCAAACCCTGAGCAGATAGACACTGAGCTCAGGAGCCCCATTGCAATCTGGATTCATCATGTAGAAGGCCTCACAGTCTCTTGACCCGACGATCCTCTCAAACTTGGCCCTCATGTACATCATCTCACCCTCACCGCCACTTGAACCGCCACTCTCATGGCCTTCTTCTTCTTCATTATCCAGAGGCAAGACGCCAGCACCCATTGAAATGGGCTCCACTGCCTTCAGGACCTTCCACTCTTTAGGCCCACAGTCTCTCCTCGCTGCAAACCCGCACTTCTTGCCATTGCAATAAGTCCTCCACACCGGTTCTTCCAATAACCTCTTGTTGTTGCTGCTGTTGGTGCTGTTGTTTTGGGTCGGTTTGTCGCACTCGAGCGCGATACGGACCAGACCGGAGGCCATCTCCCGGACCAGCCCGCTGATGGGTGTCGCGAGCTCGACCAGGAAGGCGGGCTGAGAGCTCGCGTCTTTCTGCAACGAGAACAGGACGTGGCCTCTGCGGTGGCCGAATATGGTGCCGACGACTCTCGGGCCAAGGCCGCCGCCGCCGCCCGGAGCATGAGACCGGACGTTCTTGGCGAATTGGAGGAGGACCGAGCGGAGCTTGGAGACGGCAATGGCTTGGAGCTTCTTCTTGGCGGTTGGCGATGGAGAGACCGAGTCGTGGGTGATGACCTTTTCGCTGCTTTGGTCAGGTCTCAGCTGGCTCGTCTTGTCTTGCGACTCACTGCTCTTCTTTTCATGTTCGCCGGGAACGTGAACATGAGCATGGTCCCGTTCTTGGTCCTGGTCTTCTTCATCGGCTCCGACCTTCTTTGTCCAGTGGAAGTGTCTCTTGGAGGAGAAGTCCTGGGAGTTTCTCGCCATGAGCGGCTTCATGTTGTGAGAAGCAAACTCCACCAGGAGGAGAAGTAAATAATCTTCAGTGAAGGAGAGAGATTCTTGGTTTCTTCTCTTTAATGAACCTGTGGGGCTGGTTCAATAAGCCTTTGTTTCTTGTCCTTCGCTGCAGTACAAGAGAATCCTGACAAAAGAAACACACCCCTGACCCACCAACGTATTCACAGAGATAGGAGAGAGAGAAAGAGAGAGGTGGGAAAAACATAAAAAGTGAAAGGGAAAGGAATCGACGGGGGGACAATGGGTGTGTAATTTCACTTTCGAGTGTTTTCGAGTGTCCGGGATTGTGAGAGGTGGAGGGGGAGAGAATTTGCTTGACTGACTTCTTTTTTTGACTTTGAATGCCAAAAGCACCAACGAGTCGCTCATTTTGCTCTCGCATCAAGACAAATAGTCGTCTTTGTCCACGCCGCTTCTGTCCACCTAAACCAGACTTGCCACGGACTAGATTAAAGAATAACACACATTTACCACATTCTTTTTCCCGGTAATCAGCAACGCCCGAACGCCAACTTTTAGTGACGATGATGAACATGCGTATTACCATCGGGTCTTGGAAAATATATCCATAGAAGTCGGCATCTCAATCCATGCCTCGGGACAGTGACATGAGAAAAGCCCTTGCGTTTGGTTCAGCTTTCTTAAGGGATTTTGAGTCTTTCAAATTAGAAAAATGTCAGTTATTTGATAGTCATTCCTAAAGGGATTTTAAGGTGGAAAACTGATCTTAACGAACGTTGAAAGCAAGTTTATTGATTTTCAGTATTTTTTAGAGATTACGAATTAATCTGCAGAAATTTCAGGTGTTTCGAATTTTATGACAGATCGAAATAAGTGAGATGAGAAGTCTAAGTGGAGGGAAAAAGAAATAGAAAATCAAAAGGTCAGTTCAATTTTGGTGGGGGTTTCGAGCGAAAATGATCCCCGGACTCCATCGGCCTCTCGGGTTTTGCTTGGGTGGCGGGGCTCCCGCTGCCACCAACCTGAGCCCCCGACATCTCCCGCTGCCGCGCCCTTACTGGCCCACGGTTCCAGAATTCTCTGCGAACGGGACGACAACTCCGACTCCGACGTGGACACCTCAGCGGATCCGCGGGCCCCATGTCCCCCACCACCGACGAAATCGTCTGGGCACGCCCCCAGCGTCGGACTGCCGGAACCCATCCCCTTCCCTTCCGCCGTACCGTCCTGGCGCACACGAAATTCCAACCCGAAAATGACTCGAGGAACGATCATCATCCAGCCACTCGCGGCTGCGATGAGAAAATTGAGAATTACGGTGATGCCCCCCGCCGGAGGATCTGTTCTTGCACCCAAAATGTATCGATGGATATCCGAGGCTTTCGTTCCTCTCGCGTCGTTGATTTGAGTTCACCAGCGTCGTATTTGGGCAAGACTTGTTCCGGCGTTTGGTCCAAAAACATCATCCCAGCGTCCGATTGTTGCGTGCTTTGATCGCTCCTACAGCAAGAAACACTTGACAAATTTTCAAATGCAATGGAGATCCCTACAGGTGGGACGAGCCCCATTTTAATTTCGTCAAAACCTATGATGCGCTTCAATTGTCTACAGAAAGAGAGATTATTTGTCACATTCGTTGTATGCTATCTTGGGGTTGCATATAGTGGCTATAGGTTCGTCGTCACCTCCGCGGTGGTCGAATACTCGAGGATATTGCCATTGTCGCGATCGCACGCGGCGACAAACTCGATAGTGATCTCATGCGCCGCGATTGTCGCCAAAGAAAAGAGAGAAATCCACATGTCGATCCCTAACAAAGTCAAAAACGGAGAGGAGAAGAGTTCAAGTGACCACAGCAATGAGGTCGCCCGAAGAGTGCAACCATTATGTGGTGGTTGATAGCGACGCTAGCTATTCTTCTTTTGCCTTTTTATTTTATTTAGGCGGGACGAACGAGGTATACACACTTGTTCGGGCTTATATTCAAAATGCTTGTACGGATTCCAATATCGTAAATTTTGTCTTATTGGGCCTTTTATCTAAACGACCAAACAGGCCCCAAATTGGCCTCTCAATGTTGAATCGAAATGAAAATACGTGGTTGAATCGACGCACTAAAGTCAACCCCATGTAGGTGAAATAAATTCCATGGACTGTGGAGCCGGGCCAATCCATCAGGCCCAACGAGGACACATTTTAAGGCCCAATCCCACGATTCAAAGCGTGGATGGACTTGCCTTTTAAATTCTGATAAGACTTTCAATTAAATTCTGAAAATTTGTAAATGCTGAGATTACTGATTGATGCTTGGTTTTAATTTGACATTCCCATAAAATTTCAGATTAATAAGTGACTATTTTTTTTTTGAAAATTTATATGAAAACTAGTTTTGTACTAAAATGGAGTATGATTGCATCATAGGAATTATCGGAGAAAGGTCAAAATTGAACATTCCCAAAGGTACATGAAGCAAAAGTGCAATTTCATTAAGAATTTGTTCACGGATGTGCCATCCGTTGATTTGCTAGATTCGGCATATCCCACTTATACTTTGTTGAAAATAAAAAAATTTTCCCTTAAAATGTCGCTAGAGATAAGTGGAGGGTTTAGCGCGAGGGAAATATAGTGAGGGGTCTAAAGAACATAGAAGTTCAATTAACCAAAAATTGAACAAATTAGTTGCCTCTTCCTATTTCCCAGCATAGTTATAAAGAAATGGACATATTTTTTTTTGGTAATAAAATTGACAGAATTAAAAATAAGAACGCAGTGACAAAAAAAAAGAAAAAAGAAAACCTTACTCAGTTTATTTCGAGGGAATTTTTTTGGGAAACATTTTCCTTAATATTCAGCTTTTTTTGGATTGTTTAGGAAAATGAGTTAATGGAAATTTTATATTTAAATAAAATGAATTTCATTTGATTTATATTATCTACCAGTCGTTTCCATAAAATATTTTAAATCAAAAACATATTTCCTAAAAAGGTAACAATAATTTTCAACGTTTGACTAAAATCCAAAATATAGCAAGAAAAAAAATTTCATCGCTTGGAAAATAAAATCCGATTTGATTTCCTATATAAATGTATACTATTTTAGTGCTAGTGACTTACGTACGTATAACAAAAGAACCATCCAAGTCATAGGGTGAGTGCTAGCGACTTGGTTGTACGCTTGGCAAATGGTCCTAACTACTTAGATCCCATGCTTGGCCTTAATGGACTCCAGGCTCAAGCTTCAAGGACCCAATCCCTAGGTTGAGTGTGGGACATCCATGCATGTGCAATGGAGTCTTGAGCTTGGATGTTGGGGGCTTGAGTACAAATGCTAAGGTCTTAAGGGCGATCTCAATGAACCTAAGCCAAGGAACTGGGGACCTAGGCATGGGGTTCCTAGCCTCAACTTCTATGGAATTGGGCTTAGGCTTAGGAGATCTAGACACAGGCACTATCATCTTGGACTTTACCTACGTGGACTTGGATTTAGGTTCGAGTTTTATGGGATTATTATGGATTTTCAAAAGTAGAAAGTTGATGAATGGTAAAAGAAGCTTGGCTTTTTTGTACTAGGGGTCGACCTCCATGGACCAAGGTGCAAATGCTGAAACCTAGGCACAAGGCATTGTGGCTAAGGCTCCGCCTCTATTGACTCGGGACGAAGTGCCGAGGAGGCAAGCAATGATATCAAGGTATTAGGCCTAGCTTCCATGGGCTTGAGCTCGAGTGCTAGGACATGATCATGAGCACCGGTCCTAGGCATGAGTACTCATATCATGAGTTCGACTTTTGTTGACTCGAGCTTGGGCATCGGGTTTTGAGCCCAACCTCTTTGGACTCGGAATTAGCCTCGATACACCCTTGTGAACCTAGCCCTGTAGATCTAGGTCTGCCATCAAGAGCTCGAGAATGAGCGCTGGGGTTCTTCTATCCAAGCGCAGAATTTTGGATCGAGAAGTCGATATATAATCATATTTGGAAGATGATTTCTTTTCTATTTTTCGAAATTTAAACATAAGTTTTATATTGACTCGGAAAATCTTTTTAATTGACTTATTTTTTTCAACGGTCCAAAAATCATAAAATGACGAATAATTTTTTTCAAAAAAATATTTTTGGCAGGATAAAAGAAGTCGAAAATCGTTTTTCGAAATATGGTTAAATTGTCGACATTAAACCAAAAGCTGCCTTCTTGGACAGAAGAATCATGACGCCGGTTTTCGAGTCCCGGCGTCCTCCGTCCTCGGCATGCTGAGCCCACGACTTGATGCCCGTGCCAGGGTCCCGGTGCGTCAGTACCCGGGCCTATCAAAGTAGAGGCTGAAACCTCGACAATAGTTCCAGGCCCATCGAGGCCGGGCCCAAGGCCCAAGTGCCCGTGCCTGCTGCATGTTTTGCCGCCCGTCGGGACAATCCCCCTCTAGACTCCTCGTCGTCGCTCCTCTCTCGTCGTCTTTCTTGCCTCCGTGGCCTCCGACACTATCGGGACTCGCAGGGTCCGATCGTTCGATAGCTCTCGCTCGCCTCGCCTCAATCAAACCCTAGAAATTCATCACCGCTGATGTGATCTCCCGCTCGCTCCTTCAGTCCTCGTCCCCGGGCTCCCCTGCATCGCCTGCTGATCGATTCAATCCGACGGAGATGGTGATGGATTCAGACGAAGAGGACTTCGTGTTCTACGGCACGCCGATTGAGCGCGAGGAGGAGGTGTCGAGCCGCAAGAAGAAGGCCCTCGCTGAAGCCTCCGGTAATTTGCGATCCTTGCCCGCGTGGAAGCAGGAGGTAGCTCTCCTCCTTTTGAGCATTTCTTTTGTTTTGCGCGTTGCTCTGTCAGAATATTCGAAATACGTGGAAAATCGTGTTCCGCATTCGAAGACCCCTGTCACTGCGAAGTCTTTGTGCTTTACCAGCTTTTCGTATCAGAGAAGGTAGCCGAAATTACGTACATTAGTTATCGGTTTTTGCTTGTGGCCATGAGGATAGTTGTGAAAGGTCGTTTAGATAAGGGACCTATGTAGCCTTTGATTGATTAGCTTCTCAATGAACAGCTATGACATGTTGGGCTGCCGAGAAGATTAGAGTATCAGGAACCCCATAAATCACCATTTTGATACTTAAACTTGATGTTGTTTTGGGTTACAAACAGATGAACGGTATCCTTGACTGTCTTCAAGCATTCTTCCACAGCTGAATTGCATAGAGTTTCAATTGTAGACCGCGAATAACATAAAAGGTTCTTAAGAATTGCAGGGTACTTTCCTCCTTTGTACTTTCTGCAAAATGCTTTCCGTCTGTTGAATGCCAGTTCTGGGAATGGACTTACATGCAGTGAGATTGCAAGTTTTCGGGCTGTGCATACTGAAGTTTTTTCTTGGTTGAATTGTCAAATATAAGAGTGCACAGACATTAGTTCATTCTCCATCTATAATTTCAGGTCAGAGACGAAGAAGGACGGAGAAGATTCCATGGAGCATTTACTGGAGGTTTTTCTGCTGGATATTACAATACAGTGGGTTCCAGAGAGGGTATGTCTCATTTTTTAACTGGAAAGCGCATGTTTTTGCCAGAAAA
This sequence comes from Melaleuca quinquenervia, assembly GCA_030064385.1. Lineage (NCBI taxonomy): Eukaryota > Viridiplantae > Streptophyta > Magnoliopsida > Myrtales > Myrtaceae > Melaleuca > Melaleuca quinquenervia. The sequence goes on along the minus strand of CM057728.1, from coordinate 2,282,368 downwards.
CCTTTATTTTCAATTTCTCTTACAATAATTTCAGGGTGGGCTCCACAGTCATTCACGTCATCCAGGAAGAGTAGAGCTGAAGTGAAACAGCAGAGCATTTTGAACTTCTTGGATGAAGATGAAAAAGCTGTAAGTTTTACAAGAATTTTTGTATAATTATATGCGTGCATGCATGTGCATGAAAAATAGCTTTTACAATTGTAAATATAGTGATTTATTATCTTATTTGGAATCTCTATCAGATTTGTATGATTGCAACTATTACCTCAACATATCCCCAGCTGGACTTGCATGGTGTCTAGGATTTAGGAATGAACCCATACTTCTGCGTGTCTAGCGCACCAAACTACAGAGTTTACAGCCACTTTCACTTATAAAAGAAAGTTGAGCTTGGAAATTTTTTCGCTGCACTTGGCTTTGATAAAGTGCTAGTGCTATATAAAAGCATTGAACTTGTTTTCACGTGTTTGGAGAGCTGTTTGGTTTGACATCTAGGGTAGCCTTTCAGAATTATCTGTCTGAAGAGGGCGAGGTAGGCTTGATTGGATTGGAAGGCCTTGCTCACTAAGTCATATGCCAACATCTGTGATAATAGTAGGCGTGCTGCTTACAACAACTGGCAAAGTTTGCTTTCGAAGTCCTTTGAGTTTATTAAGTGCTTTGACAGCTAGCCAAGCAATACCATAAATTAGCTGATTTCAGCTTTGGTTTGGTGTTTTTTGCTTCGGTTACTATTATTGTTATACTGCTAAGGTTGGCTGAGTTTGGAACAGTCTATGACAGTCCTTGCCTCTCTCAGTAATAATTTTGACAAACGAAAAACATGCTCTTTCATGTTGCTCTCGAGACATCTATAGTGATGGTCAACTTAAATATGTATTGCTGGCATGTTTTTTAATATTGTAGCTGTAGTTATAACTGTAGTGATGAACATTATTTGTCATTTTTCAATGCAGGAGCTGGAGGGTCGCTCTTTGGCAACATCATCACAGTTTGATACTTTTGGATTTACAGCAGCAGAACTTGCTCGCAAGCAGGCGGAAAAGGAGCAACAGCATAGGTTCATCTTGTATCTTTATAATATCATACGGTCGCCTGTTAATTGGATTGCAATACAACGGGAGTTATTTGGTTATAGTTGTTGCTTGGTCATGTTGTGATGGTGTTGTTACTGTCTGGAACTTTGTAATTTTCATTATAAAAATTAAAGCTAGTAAATCTACCATTTCGAAATCAAATTTAGTGGAGCTTTTGAGCATGGATGGACAATTGTACGTAGCAGCTAACAAAGCCACATGCCATACTTTAAGACCATCCAAGTTCCTTTAACTTTCTTTGTGCATGAATGCTATTGGTTTTTGTGTTTCGCTAGATCTTTTTCCATCTGTATTGGACAGACTGTATATTTATAATGTATCTTCTCTCTTTCAGGCAGTCAGCGATTCCTGGACCAGTTCCCGATGAACTCATTCTTCCAGTTACAGAATCTATTGGTTTGTAATAGATACTCCTGTATTACTTTTAAATTATGTTATTTTCGTTTTCCACTGCTGGCAATATGCTTATGCTGCATTGTCTTCCTTTATTTTCTCATTTAGGTGTGAAATTGCTCAAGAAGATGGGATGGCGTCATGGTCATTCAATCAAGGACTCGCAAACTAAATCGCTGTATGGTATGTTTCTTTTGTTAACTAACTACAGTTAATTTTAGTGTATTATGTACTTGGCTAAATCCTTGTGAGAAGTATGTCATTGACTCATTGGAACTTTGCATCATCTGCTGTTTTTGTCTTGAAAAGGGTCAAGGTGCCACTAGCTTATATAGCTTCGGTTATATCCAGATAGGACATGCTTTAGTGGTTTTATCTTGCCTGGAACTCTTTTAGCCAGGACTTTATAATCCATATGTAAGACCATATTGACGATTACAACCCTGCAATGAGTAGTTCATAAGTTCCTATTACATACTCAGGTAGTGTTTAGCCAAGTCAAATGGCCTTTATAAGAGGAGGAATTGGAAGAGCATATTTTGGGTTCTCATTTAGTCTAGAGATGATGCTGATACCTTCCCTTGTTTATTTTTACATTTCTAGTCATTAGCCAAGTGAAATGGCCTTCTTATGAGGTGCAATTGGAAGAGCATATCGTGGGTCCTCATTTAGTCTAGAGAGGACAACAACTTCTATCGTTTAATATTTACTGAAGAGCATATTCTGGGTCCTCATTTAGTCTAGAGAGGCAACAACTTCCATTGTTAAATATTTACTGAAGAGCATATTCTGGGTCCTCATTTAGTCTAGAGAGGCAACAACTTCCATTGTTTAATATTTACATTTCTAGTCATTTTATCTGGCACGGAAACTCTAATTTTCTATCGTTAATAGCTCTATTTGCAAATTATTTGGCCTTTTAAGTTTGCCTGGATTTTATCCTGTCTAATGGTTACATGATTTTAGATGCACGTAGGGAAGCTAGGAAAGCTTTCCTAGCATTTACATCCGATGAAACGAATGCACAGCCTGAATCTGAGCCAATCAGTGGTGATTTTGAAGATCTTCTGGAGCTTCCTGCAGATACCGTTTCTGGATCCTCTAAAAGCACTCCTGTAAGAAGGCTATCTTGCTGATTTATTTGAGGATTCGTGATTCCTTATGTATTTGTCTCGTATTTGGGCTATCTCGATCCCATATAGATGCAAGATTTTGAAGCTGGCAATTGAATCTTTTATGTTTTTCTGCTGTAGCTTTATGTTCTGAACCCAAAGCAAGACTTGCATGGGCTAGGTTATGATCCTTTCAAGCATGCTCCAGAGTTCAGGGGTAGGTATTATCAATCCTTCTTTCCGCTTCAGAGTTCAGGGTTAACTACTTATAAGAATAATTTGTCAATTCTTCTTTCCACAACAGCTTGTGCTCACTAGTCTCGTTTTCGTATATTTTAGAAAGGAAACGGTTGCGCACATCTGGAGGAAGAGAGCATGCATATGGCAGAGTTACAAAAGATAATTTTTCCAAATGTAAGTTACATTATTTTGCACAGTCGCAAAAGTGAGAATTTGTTTTTGTTGCATTGTGCATTTTTTTCGACTTTCCCTTGCAGGAGAACTCCGGATGAGTTGTTTTGTCATTGGTTTAGTGATGGCCATCTTATGTCATTTTTGGAGTTAAATATGTTATTGGTTGACTGTGTTGGTTTGGGTCTTCTCAGCAAGAAATGTTGCTCCCGGTTTTGGTATTGGCGCCCTTGAAGAACTTGACGCTGAAGATGAGGATGTCTATGCATCTGGTGAGTAATTTTATTGGGGCACATCGGCATTGGGACTGGATATATTTTGGGGCAGTTACTTGTTCCAACATATGTATTCTGACCTTTATTTGGGTAGAAAGGTCTACGATGCTCCTGATTGATCTTTCGCTTAGTACTTGTTATTGGACTGGAACATTCTGTCAATGTCTTTAATGTAAATGCAGAAAGGCTATATTGTTTTAGTATACTTGCATGTCTATTAAAAAGGATATACTTGCATGTCTATTTTGTTATCTCAATAAACTGTCAGGTTGGGATGAGGAAAATTTCGGGTGATGGCCTTGCCTTTTTTGGGGCAATATACTGTTTTTTGATTATGTATGCTCTATACGGTCTAACTTCCCAAAGGCAAGAGATATATGCTGTGCAAATGTTGATCTTTTCTATGATGGATATTGTTGTCATTGAATTCTTACTACTTCTCTGCGTCTTGCAATTATTCCTTGGTTAGATTTTTGAGAAAATTCTCTTCAAGGGCTCTAATTTCTCACATAATGGACATTTTGCTCAGGTTATGACTTCGGATCTTTTGTTGAAGAAGTAGAAGAGCCATCGAGACCTAGTTTGGATTTTCAGGACAGGCCAAGATTGACCGGAAAGGGAAATGGGATTCTGCCTGGCTTTAGACTTGCTTCAACTTCTGATTATCAATTTCAGAGGTAATTTGAAATTGCTGCCTCTGATCTGTAGTTTTATTGTTTTTGCAACTGGTGGGTCTGGTTAAATGTCATTTTGAGATCTTGAGCTGCTGATTATTTATTCTTATCTCTGTGAAAACTTTGATAAAACGTCCAGATTCAATCCTCCTGTAATTCCAAAGGATTTTGAACCTCGCCATAAATTCTCCGGGTCTCTTGAGACTGATCGCTCACTTTATGACCCTCCCCCACCAGAGTGTCCACCTCCTGAGGATAGTAATCTGAAGCTCTTAATAGAGGGGGTTGCAGCTTTAGTCGCTCGATGTGGAAAGTTGTTTGAGGATCTCTCTCGGGAAAAGAATCAATCGAATCCATCATTTAGCTTTCTTTATGGAGGAGATTTCTGTGGATATTATGAAAGGAGGCTTTGGGAGGAAAAGCAGAAACATCAAAGTAAGCAGCATATAGAAGGAAAGTTGTCTGTGGATGTCCCAAAGATGACAGCAGAGAGCCGTGGCAAAATGCTAGGTGAAAGGCCTCTGGGAAGAAGTGCAATTACTCCCACCTCATCTGTCATGACTGCAGATGTGAAATTTCAGAGTGATCTGTCTGAAACTTTCACAAAACCTTCAGTTGCGGTTAGTACATTAGTTTTTTTTACTGTTTCTCCATTGTTGGTTCATCGCTGAGATTCTTGGAAATTTATTTATATCTGTTCCTTATTCCAGAGTGACATTGTAGAAGTTTCGAAGCCGTTTAGAGATGATCCTGCAAAGCAAGAAAGATTTGAGCAGTTTCTCAAGGAAAAGTATCATGGAGGACTCCGTTCCACTGATTCAAATGGAGCGAATAGCATGTCAGAAGCTGCTCGTGCTCATGAGCGATTAGATTTTGAGGCTGCAGCTGAGGCAATAGAGAAGGGCCATTGGAGAAAAGAGTCCGACAAGTTTATTTCTGGAGGGATAGAGGTCCATCTTTTTAGGTGCAGCAGTTGCTTTTTATCTTTAAAGCTTTCATTCATGTCATTTATGAATGTTTTTGGATGCAGCAAGTTAAAAGCTCTAAAGATGAAGACTTGATGACAAGGAAGCTATTCCCCAAAAGAGAAGAATTCCAGTGGCGGCCTTCACCAATCTTATGCAAGCGCTTTGATCTCATTGATCCGTACATGGGGAAGGTACTGATTGGGCCATCTGGTAGTTTCATTTATCTGTGTGTTGACAAACATCTTTGGCAAATAGGTGCAGCTTAGTTTTTGCATGCAAAAAGTTTGCGTATCATCCCTTTTTTATATTTAAAAGGAATCAGAAGAACATGGAGAGGGAAACAAACTTTGTAATGGACAACATACTCCTTTATGCTAATTGCTCTGCTTTGCCTTCTCCTCCTCTTCCTCTTTAAAATTTTGGTTCTATGATTGAATTAACCTAGATTTATCCTCATTTGTCCTTGCTGGTCATGCAAATGACTTTTTATGGTTGTTGAGCTTGATTGATGAATGCTGAATTCACGTTGATTTGGTGAATTTTGTAATTATTACACCTTGATTTGTAGTATATCTTAGGATTAATTTTGAACAATTGGCAGCCACCACCACCGCCACGGGTAAGGAGCAAGATGGACTCTCTCTTTTTCATTCCAGATCCTGTCAAACTGACGAAAGTGGAAGAATCAGCTATTACAAGCAGTGATATGTTGTCTATGCCTCTGGATAACCAACAAAGTAGTGACATAGATGAAAAGACGCCTGGAGATGAGGTTGAAGTTGAAGTTGTCGGGAGGCCCGTCGACCTATACAAGGTACTTTATTTCTCTGTCAAGTTACAAGTGCTTATCATTTTTTCTTATTGCTTCCCCACATTTTCAACTACATATAGCCTTGAGTGTTCTTTGCATGCTTCAAGCCATGACATGGCTCCATTTTTGATAAGAACATGAGCCTATTTTGTATGGATGAAATGGTGGGGTGAAGCTTGAAAATGCTGTTAAATATAGATACACATATCTATCATATGTTGCTTTGCTTGCATTCTTTTTTCACCTGTTTTATTCGTTTGCTGTTGGTTATTTATGGATCAAAATTCTCAGCAGAACGTGTTTTTTTTTGCTTCATCTCTTCTGATTATTTTTATGCTCCCCAGGCTATTTTCTCTGATGACTCTGATGAGGAAAAGGAAACTTCCATTGTGAAAAATGTTGGAAATCCAGATAAGAAGGTTCTGGCAGCAAATGCAACACTGAACCGTCTCATAGCTGGAGACTTCCTGGAATCTTTGGGCAAAGAACTAGGTCTTGAGGTTCCCACCGATGGACCTATCCCATCAAAACACGACAGTAATGCCGGTGAGAAAGAAATTGGCCATGCTAGCTATGGAGACATTAATATTCTCCCAGTCCATGACAGGTCATCCGCTGTTCCTCAGAGGATTTCGCAGAACGAGTTGCCAAAGGACACGGAATCTGCCTGGGAAGGCCTACAACCTAGAGGGAACAAAATTGTTTCTGAAGGACCAAGGGAAGATGGCAATAATTCCAGTGACAAGTTATCTGAGGAAAGAGTGAAACTTCACGTGGATCACTTGCCTCAGGATCATCGGAATTCTAAAGCAGTATCAAAAAGCTGTGAAAACCGAAGCCCTTTGTCCTCGGAGGATGAAAAAATCAGAAAAAGCTCTAAGCGAAGCCACTATAGTGGCGACTCTGACAGTGATTCATCTAGCAATCATCGTGATCGATCTTACTCCAGGTCTAAAGAGAAGAAGAGAGAATCTCGTCGAGAAAAGAGGCGCAGTAGGAAAAAACACTCAAAGCACAGCAGGCATGGAAGTAGAGACTCCCCTGAGAAGTCTTCTCGTCATAGAAGTGAAAAGGATCGTGCAGTTGTAAACAGAGAGAGAGAGTGAGATGAAAAGAGAAAATCAGATTCCTTCTGGTCGTATCCGGGAAAATATAATGACAAAAGGTTCATGGAAGATTTGCGGTTTATTGTTTCATCTTCTGATATGGCGTGGCCGTCGCTCTGGGGAAGCAAATGCTGAGCCTGGAAGAAGGTACCCTTAGAATTTCGCTGTGTCCATCATTCAGGGTTTTTTAAGAATCATATCTTCTGCCCGCTGAAGTGAAGGATCGGCATCCACTCTTGCTCCCTCCATTGCCATGTACGTATTCAGAAGAGACCGATTGAACCTGGAATGCTGATGAATTCCACCGTGTACAAAATGAAATCAGATGAAATCATGGTGCTTTTAAGCTCTATTTTAAGCATAACCATGATGGAACACTCGTTTGTCCATGGCAGTGTCGAAGGGATATGTCTGTATCTATGCATCACAAGCTGTCCTCGTTAGTTGCCGGGTTGCCTTGTTTTGGGAGAATGATGTCAAAAGTACTAGAAATTAAATACGGTGCTCACTTTAGTATTACTCAAGTGCCATTTTGGATCTGACCAAAAAAAAAAAAGTGCCATTTCAGATGAGTTGTTGGAAATTCGATGCGATAATGTTTTATTAGTTTTTGGGCACATATGCCTCGCTGGCGTGCCAAGTTAATATTAATATAGTCTTAGCTGTGGAGTTTCTGCTGAGGTGGAAAAGTTAGAAATCTGATTTTTCTCTTCTTCCTCCTTCAATCGTATAGCGCCACTCGTCCGGTCATCATCCGCACCCCTTCCGGTGTCACTTGCAGTTGGCTCCACCATTGCTCGTCCAGATCTGGCCGTATGCTTAGCTCTGTCCTCAACAAGGTAATGCCATTCCTCTCTTTCCTGCCTTGTTTTGGAGAAGTCTGTGATCAATTTCTGTCCACAAAGCCCATGCATGCGTCACTGAAAGTTTGAGTTTTTAGTTATACTGGTTTTAGATGAGAAACCATTTCGATTTCATGACTAGTTTTAGTAATTTCTTTATACATAGGCTGTTTGTTGAATTGTCTTCGAGGCGTAAACCGAGTTGCTTAAACCCGTTGGCTGGAATGTTCATCATATGTTCAAATCACGATAGGAGGCTTAGATTTATTTACATCCCTTTTGTTTCGTGACCTGAATATGAAAGCAAGAATAACACAAGAAGATAGATTTGAGGGAAGACGACCATGGGTAGCAAAAGAAAAAACGAAGGAAAACAGATGAATAGATTTTAGGGAAGACGGTCAGAGCTTGAACGAGGCCATGGATTAACGAGAGAGAGAGAGAGAGAGAGAGAGAGAGAGAGAGAGAGCGAGCGACAGCGTTAAAAAAAAAAAATTCTGCTCGAGCTCGTTTTCCCCAAATTTACAAATTAGGGCTGAATTAGGGCGTAGAAGCAAATCGAGTCACGGAATCATGACATTCTTCACGCTGCGATCCATAATGAGAGGATGGTTATTGACGTCCTCGAGCGCCAGTCCCAATTTGTGAAGAAAATCAATTCGCTCCTTCATGACCTCGACTGCGATCGGAAGCTCCAACCTGTCGAGCTCGTCGCGGACAATCCCAATCCCACAAAAGAACTCGTAAATCTCCTAGCGTAATCCTCCATCCTCTCACTCTTCATCTCCGCAAAGCTGTACGGGGACTATAGGAGTACTTATCCATCAGGCCTAGTCGAACCTTGATTGGCCTCATCGCGGTTGCATTGTTTGGCTTGGAGGATGAATTTTGCTCCGAGACGGAGGTCTTGAGCCATGATGTTTGCAAGACTCGCCCGGTCGTAGCATCTTCGGCAATGGATGTTCGATCACCATGAGAGCTTGAATGAGAGAGAATGAGAGCGTGAACGAGGACCCCCGAGGTGTAGTGAGGTTTCGTGATTAAGGTACCTCATTATCCACGTGGACTTTCCTTTTTCTCATTTTTCCGACAAAATCACATAGGCGTTAACATTTAATTAAAAAGCATAATCATTTTGAACGGAATTTTTGGAAGTGATAATTTTTTCTCTAATTTGACACTCAAGTAATCTGACATAATCTTTTGACATTAAATTGGACGCTGTGCACTTTATATGCCCTTCTCTTATCTTTTTATTATTTCTTTCTATAAATTTTTTCAAGTGTTACTATGCAGCGTTGTATGCCATTGCTCTTACTTTGGAGATTGAATCTCCTTGAAAAAAGGAGCTAGTGTCTTAACGTAATAATCTCCTTGATGGCAATCTTTTTTAGAGGGGAGGGATCTCGTGGTTTCTTGATGGACCATTCACGAGTCTTCTGATGGACGGAACCTGTCAATGGAGAGAGAATTGAAGGGAAAATCCGAATCCGAGTGTATCCTTCGATTATCTTGTCATCCCAGTTTCAGATTCGTTTACCGCTAGACTTCTACCACACAAGAAAGAAGCCTTGAAGAAAAAGTTGGCTTCTCTGCACATTGTCAGAATAGTGGCAAAGCACGTATTCTTCTAGTCAAGCATTACAGTCTGTTTTCTCAGTCTCCACAAGACAGTGGGGGAGGGAGAGAGAGAGCTAGAGATTTGGATCAGCATAAACTTCAAGAACAAAGGTCATAGTTAGAGGACCGTATCACACTAGGATTATGGAATCACATTGGGACCTTTTTGATCATTAATCAAGGATTATCGTCTTTATTTGCCTTCTTTTACCGAAGAACTCCAATCCATGGGAATTTTAGAATCAATCAAGCCTGGGGATGTGCAGCAGCATCATCATTTTCGCCATCTTTCCTCCAAACCATCATCGCCTTTCTTCCCCACGCGGGGTTCGCGGGAATACAATCAGCGCAGTGGCCGTACTGCCTCTTAACCCACCCCAAACAGCTTCTGTGCTTGACGCTATCCAATGGCGTTTTCGCCGCGACTCTCCGGCTGTAGATCCGGCCGACTACACACGAGATGATAGCAAGAATGATGAGAACGGAGATCACTGCGAAGAACGGCCTGATCGATCCTGAAGAGTGCCAACCAGCAGTGGACGACGTCGATGAGGACGCCATAGCTTCAGGGTTGGCGACTGCAGCTTCTCCAGCTGGTTGTTGCTGCCCTGGAAAAGTTGGTGGCGAGGGAAATATTGTTGCCATCGCAAAATAAAGTGTGTGTGAAGAAGAAATGCTTCCGCAGCTCTTATTTATACACGTTGAGATCACATTAGCATTGACGAGAAAAGTTTCAAAAACCCTCGCTTATGTTAAGACTCCAACATCTTCATGAATATTGTGAAACTTGTTAACTTTTCAAGTGGGGATATTTGAATTTGATTTGTCTTCATGCGCAATTGCAAATACAAATCATAATTATACCATGTACTTTTCTCTTCATCATCTCCTTTTGAGACGTGTGACCTAGAGAGTCAAGACATTTCAATACCATAACTTGAGATCTCGTGGATTATTTATTGAAAATCCGATCCATTTTGTAACATTAATGCCTGACACTATTTCACTAAACATGTGTTATCTTTTATCTTTTTCTATTAGGATGTATGACAATCCATGTTTTCCTTTTCTCCTTTTCAAAAATCAGAAGCGCCCAAGACTTTTCTGATCAATAGATTGTCCTCTTCGCAAGGATGATCATGCTATTCCATTACTTAACCATTCATTTATCGGAGTGCTATATGTTCCTCCTCTAGTGCGTTTGGGAACTGCTTTTGCCTAAGCAGTAACTTCTAAAATCCCTCCAAATCTATCATCCGCATCTAGGGTGATACTTAGATTTCTTTACGAATCAAGCGCGTTTTGCGTGATGGGAAAGTCCCGGATCAATCCCAAATTGAGACATAAAGAACTTCCTCATCGGGGCAAAGGTAGTATGGCAGTACCTTTTACTGAATGTTGTTTGTTGAGGGAATGAGTGGAAGCTCACATGGAAAGGCGAAAAAGCTCCAAAGTTGTCCCACTTCTTTCGTCCGAAAGATAGACACACGCGTCACATGTATTGTGTTATCTTACCGAGACAGACGTAAAGGTAGCAGAGAGATTCCTACGCTAAAGCTCATGAGGTTTTTTTTAATCAAATGATCATCTTCTGTCTCTCACTTTTCTTCTTCCTTTGGCCTCTTCCTTTTCTTCCTAGAGATGATTTAATGTGTGTTGTCTGTCATGAGAAGGAACTTAACATTGGTGGAATGGATCAAGAGAAACTTAAACGTTAAGAGTGCATTTGACATACTTTTTTTTTAATATTTATGTTAGGCAATGGCTATATACTGGCTTGACTTAGTAGACAAGACAACAGGGAAAGACTTCATTTGGGTTTTGGATTTTGGTGCTTAGTGAATCGGCTAAGACTCAACAAAAAGCAAAGACGGAAAGAGTTGATAATGATTGTAAGTTTTCATTTACGTCCGTTGAAATCAACTACCAAATACCAATAGAGGATACACTAGATTGTTAGTGACCACAAAAAAATATATTTAGATATGGTTTTTTTTAAATAAATAAATTGCAATTCCACCATATTTGTCGAAGCTTTTCTACAAAGGTTTACAAGAAGCTATATGACAAAATCACATGATATTTAATAAACGATAAATTGCAACGGTGGTTCATAGCGTTGGTAAAAGCAATTAATAGATGGCTACGGCAACAATGCTAGAGTCAGCCATTGGTCGGAGGAGGCGATTGGCGACGTTGGTAATCGACTTATGGTTCTAGCTGTTTTGACCCAATCCGCCGATTGACTCTTCATCCGTAATGACAAATCTGGACAAATTGTACCCACTTCATAATAGAAAGACCAAGGAAAACGGACATTGTTAACAGTCGGCAAGTCCAATGTGTTCTGCAAAAGAGCCCATGGTCTATTCCTGCACCCTAACTAGGCCTTGATACCATGACCTCGAGGTTAATTTTCTTTCGAGACCATTGGCGAGTCTAAAGGTTGGGAACAAACGGATGTTAAGCTGTGCTCGGGATGCCTTAGAAGTTCTTGGCAACGACTATGCGCGTGCCTCGTTTTTCAAGAAATAATTTCATGTGTGATATAATTTGAACCATTAGATATAGCGAGTCTTGATGTGCATCGTATATGAATCCCACTAAATGGAGGGGCTATATTCAACGACACTTACAGTTTCTCTCCATATGGCAGTATAGCTTTGTCTTCCACCTCGGCAAATTTAGTACATATAGTTCATTTTCTGATCCATCTCTCTCCATCGAACTCAGCCACCAGGTTGAAGGAGATGAAACATGCTATCTTCGTGGTGTGATTGTAACTGCTGATTAGATTTATCTATGGCCTGTGAGGATGATTCCTCAAATGATGAGCTTTTCTATTTCAACTGAAGAAACTAAAGAGTCCCCCTTCCTTGATCAGCCAACCATGAAGATGAGTGGTCAATCTTAAAGTTTTGGCTTTGGCATCAATCATGTGCATAATTCAAGATACATGTAACGTTCACTTTACACTATAGAATCACTATCAGCTTAAATGAACTGCATTTCCAAACAAACATAGAGAGATGAGAAAGAGGGGCTGACTGCTGAGAGAATATGCGCAGTGAGCTTCTGGTCGGGGGAAGAGGAGAGAGAAATGACTGCAAACGTAACAGGGATCAAATGGGTGGCTCAAAATGGACTCAGAAGCGCCAAATAAGATCAGTGGGCCCTCGCGAACCAATGAAATCGGGGTCTTTCCATGAATGTCAAATTCAAAATTGCCTGTTTCTCAATTCTCATCACACGATCTTTGAGAACCCCGATCGACCAGACAGTGTGCTATTGATCATCCCGCGAAAGGAGTTTTGAGTCCCGGAGTCACTGAGAGGTGTGGCCAGAGAGTTGGGTAGATTGGGAGATGGCCATGAGAGCTCCTTCTGCTGCTGCTGCTACTTCCCGAGTCTCTTGCTCTCTCTCTAAACCCTCTCAGAGGCCCCAGCTGTTGAGACCCATCTCGGTGTCGTTGCCAACCTCGACGACACTCTCTCTGTTCGCTCTCTTCTCGCCTCCCTATGAAGCCAGAGCTGTCAGCCTCCCCAAAGACCAGATTGTCTCTTCTATTACGGAGGTAAAAGGTCCTGCATTATTTATTTATTTGCATGGAGAGTCGCAAAGATTCTTTCGACAGCGAAAGCGTGCTTGCTTCATTTTGTTCTGTTTTGGGCGTCCTCTCGCTACCAACCAGCTGACATCATCTGGCTGTCGGTCTCCAGAACCTGATGTCGTAGGTTAAACCCTACTGAGCTTCCGTTGCAAGAACCTTTCAACCCAATCGCAGATGCTATTTCCGTGAACTTGCCGTTTATATGGCTTTCTCAATTTTGGGAGAGAAATTGAGCTAGTGGCGTAACAAGGATAGTGAGTCTATAACTTTTAAGAACCGCCAAAGAATGGGAAAATGTAACCAGTGCCCACCTACAGCATTCAAAATGGATAATTGATTCAATCGTGACTGGTCCAATATGTTGGAACGAGTATTAGTTCATAATTTCTGTAGGATAGCTATGTGATCCTTTTTTGTTCCTTTTCTTTCTGGGGAAGGGGGAAGGGAAGGGAAGGGAAGGGGGTTTAGACCCCCTTATTGGTTTCTTGAAGTTGCTTCTGAAATTTGAGTTGGCAGGTTGAGAAGACAATTGACCAGGTTCAGGAAGTGAGCTCGGGATTTTTGGACACTGCACAGAGTATTTTCCAAATTGTTGCAGATGCTCTGAAACCGGGATTAGATGTGGCAGCTCCGTTGCTGCAGAAAGCTGGAGAACAGGCAGTCAGGATTGCTTCTCCAGCTCTTTCCGAGGCTTCAAAGAAAGCCCAAGAAGCAATGCAGACCTCAGGCATTGATGCAGAACCTGTCATGAGTGCTGCAAAGGTTTCTCCCTTGCATAAGTTTTACAGTTTGTATACTTTGTTCCGACCCCAGCTTGTAACTTTGTATCAACAAATGTGAAATCATGGTTTCAGCAGAACCCCATCATACTCCGATGATATGCTAGAATAGCCTGAAAAAGAACTACTCTTTTTAAAGCCATTGTTATTTGGGTAGGGTTCTTAGGTATTAATTCAGTGGTCTGAGTATACCGTTTCGTACTTGCGATGTTAGCATGTTCTTTTTTCAATGCAAGTCCGTATTGACCTATGATGGGGCTTCGCATCATGTGTTGGGTTTAGGAGATCGATGGGATGCAGCCTACTTGTGAACTCCCTAGGATGTAATGTGTGCTTAAAGTGTGATCTCAGCAATCAGGATCTATTCTTGATTATGACGTTCGATTGTAATTCTGCGTTGTGCTGACTTGGGCATTCTTTCTAAATTGCGGATCCTTTTCATATATAAATAGGAATTTCGTGTTGAGGAACATAGACTGATTTTGTAAATCAAACTATTAAAAGTTCAGAGGAATAAACTCGATCAATCTAGTTACTTCTGCGTGTAGCTTTGTGGGGCAACCTCTTAGCTGGTCTAACTTACACTCAGCCGGGGACTAAAAATGGCTGAGGTGGGAAATAGAGTGGGGTCTTTAAATATTGACACGGGGAACTCTGTTTCCCTTCTAATAAACAATGACTTAGTTAGAACATTTGCAGAACTTTGGACATGCTTCCATCGAAATGTAGGCAGTCGAGTTTCTGTATCACACTATCTAAGAGCGCATCTAGAGGCGATTCTATTAAGCTTTTCTGGTGCTTTTCTAGACCCCAAATATTGACCATGGAATTCCCAGTATTTGACCCCACTGTTATGTTCAAAATGGCTCATCTGGCTAGTTCACCAAAGCCTCTTCCTAGTGCGCAGAGCTCATTGTTGTAATGGTTTAAAACTACATTAAATGAGTGTACTTTATGATAAACTGGACAGTTCTTGGATTTTTGAACATGACAAGCACCTTGGGATGCAGACAGTTGCTGATGCTGCACAACAGACCACAAAGGTAATTGAGGAGGCTAAGCCTATTGCTTCGTCGGCTGTCGAGACTATCTCATCTGCTGACCCTACTGTGATCGTTGGGACTGCTGGAGCTATATTTGTCGCGTATCTTATTGTCCCTCCAATTTGGTCTGCCTTCTCTTTTACCTTTCGTGGTTATCAAGGTAACTTTCTGTTGTAATTTGGTCTAATTCATGAAGTTAGATAATGTTAAAGAATGTTACTGAGGGAAAACAGGGAACAATTCTTCTTTTAGCTTTTTTATGCTTTTGTAAATCGAACATCAGGGGGTCTTGGAGGCCCAGATGACCCGGATTCTACTGTTGCAATCCGTCTTTTTGTTAAGATAACTGAGTCTAAATATGTCATACTTTCCAACTTTCTTCCTCTTTCAGGTAACCTGACTCCTGCTCAAACTCTTGACTTAATTTCCACGAAGAATCATATCTTGATCGATATCCGGTCAGAGAAGGACAAGGATAAGGCTGGTGTTCCTCGTCTTCCCTCAAGTGCTAAAAACAGAATGATTGCAATACCGTAAGCAACGCAGCTGCGAAGTGCTCTGCTGTTTCCTTCACTGTTGTGGTTTAATTTTATACTCTGTCATATTGCTACAAGAAGCAGATTAAATAGCCATCTTTGTATAGTGATTGTGTTATGACGATGAGGAAAAAATATTTGCCACATGGAGACAAGATGAGTTATGCAACTTATCTATCAGTACAAAAGTTCCCTGCCTGCCCCATAACCATAGCAGGTGACGCATGTTCATTGTCCTATGAACATTGAGCGAAGTTGTGTTCAATCTGAACATGCAGTCTCCATGTTGTACAATTGTAGGAAGAATAACTCGATAAGTCAGTTCTTGCTCAGCATTTGCTTAGTCCTGAGAGATGGTCAAGTTTCATGTTGTTTCTTTATTCGACTTGGATGTGCGAGCATCAGAATGATCCATCATGCCTTGAATTTTCAGCTTGGAAGAACTGCCCAGCAAATTGAAAGGCCTAGTCAGAAATGTGAAGAAAGTGGAAGCTGAAATTGCAGCTCTAAAAATTTCATACCTCAAGAAGATCAACAAAGGCTCCAACATTGTGATATTGGACTCGTGAGTTCTACTTCCCAGTTCCCAGATTTTTCTCCTTTTGTTTGTCCCTTGGTACTGCAACACATTATTCAGTGAAAACGGCTTCTGCTTCCATGAGTGTCTTACAGTGGCATTTTTACATGCATCCAGGTACTCTGATTCGTCGAAAATAGTTGCCAGAACGCTCACAAGTCTTGGCTTCAAGAACTGCTGGATTGTAGCAGATGGCTTCTCAGGACGAAACGGATGGTTACAGAGTCGGTTAGGGACAGATTCATATAACTTCTCGTTCGCCGAGGTTCTTTCGCCATCACGGATTATCCCGGCCACAGTGAGACAGTTCGGTACGATGAGCTCTTCGGGTGGAAAGTTGCTTCCCGGGTCTAAATAAATAGCTCCTCTCCTTTGTCCCCCACATTTTGCCAGAGAATGTCCAACCCATGAAGTCTCAGTTCAGTGTTAGTGTCCTCCAATAATATGACTTGTGCAATTCTTTCATTTATGTCAATTAGTTGATTCCTCTCCAAATTTCCAATACCACCACCACCTAATGCTTTAAGGGTAGTGTCTCTTTTGGCTGCATTGTCAGGGATTAAAAAAGATGATTGCTTTGGCTAAAATGTTAAAAAAATTTGGCCTAGTGTAGTGAATTGGGGAATGCATTCTCCTGACGGCTTTGCATTGACGTAGAACACCTTGACTCAAAAAGTGTTTTCATCAAAAGCAAAGAGCGTCTGTTTGGTAATTAGTATTTCGAAACCTCTTTGTAAATCAACTTTTACGTGATTGTTTGGTAAAGTTGCAGCCACAGGTCTTTCAATTTAGATTAATTGAATCGTCAATTTCGGTTTTTGTGGTTATGGATCAATTTAGATTATCGCTCCTTTGATTATATTGAGATTTCAATGTCTTAAACCACCATTGATAATTTTGAAAATTTTTAGGTATAGATTTGATTTTACAGTATTAAGATAATTTTCAGAATGAGAATAGAAGAACGATAACTGCTGCTGATGAAACCAACTAAACAAAAAGCAGTATGGGGCGTCGGGGTTACATGACCTGAGTGAGGCTGCGGCAATGGTAGCAAGACTGCCGGTGATGCATAGCTGGCATCGCACGAACTCAGGCTAGAGACCCAGGTGAGATCTGCCTGGCTTGGAATGCTCGGCAACGGCGGCTGGCTCGCCTGGGGTGACTCGACCCCGGTGTTACCTCGCCAGAGTCAGGTGACCCCAGGAGAGACTCGTGGGGCCGTGGTGGTCGTAGGGGCCGCCGCCGCCATTTCTCTTTCTTTCCATCTTAAAATCTCTCTCAAGACCGCGTTACATGCATATGGAACGTTAGAATTAGAAAGGAATCAAACGCCGGCTCAAACTATTGCTAGGATACTTCTTCCTTTGCTGCGTTTTGGATGTTTATCGATGCCGTGGAGTTTAAGTCACGTATGATTTTGTCAGCTAGTTTATGATGCTATGGCAGCTCGTAGTGACGGGGCATACCAGAGAACGGTAAAGAGTCTTATTGTTTGGAGGACATTTGTAAGGAAATTTTTGAATACTAGTGATCCGTTCGTTTTACGGATAATAACTTTCAACAAAATATTTTTTGAATTTTTCGGCGTTCGTTTCAAGGAAAATAAAATAATTAAGGAAAATATTTTCCATCAATGAAAAAAGCACCCTTAAAAGTGGGAAATTTTTTTTTTCGCTTTTTTGAAAGGGGAAAATATTTTCCGTCTTCTTTGTTTACCTTTAAATATCGCGGCCTTTAATAGTTTGTTTCGATTTTACTTGAGACTGGCAAGCCTACAGCCTTTAACAAACGAACATTATAAAATATTATTATTTTCCTAAAAAATGATTTCCCGAAAATTATTTTTCATAAATACCATATTTTATTTTTAAATGAACGGAATTTAAAACTTCACGAGTTTTGTGGAAACATAGACGATTTGAAGAATGTTTTAAAAAAGAAAAGATCGCTTTGTTTTGTTCAAGATAATTAGTTACCGAAAATATTTCCATTATCAATAATAATTTATAACCAATCATATTCGTGGACGATTAAAATCTTCTTCATCGATTTATTTTTATAAATAATATAAATGACCGTTTCTAATATTTTTTAAATTATTTATTTTCACCAAATGAACGGAACTTTGAAAAAAGAAAAAATCGATGGCGATCTCCGTATGTTTACGAAAATACAAAAGCGTAGCCTATTCAGTCTAGACGGTCCACGTGTTGGGAGCGATTCAACTACCCCCAACAACCCCGACCGAGCAACCTCAGTCGCAAAAGCTACTGCTCCCCTCCGTCAAGGGCCGACGATCGGCCAGATCGCAGCGGCCTGCAACCGCGAGATTCACCTTATTTTAGTCGAACCGCCCGACGGCGCTGAGTCCGGAGCACGCACCCGAGACGCCACGTCATGCGAGCATAGATGAATTAGAATCTTATCTCCAGCTTACTCTCGGCGGGGCGTAGACAATTCATTTGTTGAAATTTGGTCGAGCGGGCTCGATTCGGTATCCCGTGCGCATCTGTCCTGATTGCGACTGTCGCGGGATCTCGTCTGGGTTCGTGAGCGGGTGAGGTGGCAGATGTCGTCTGGAGTCAGAAACGTTGACTGACCAACCAGACGGACGGCTTCTGTGCGTGCAGCGACAGCTTCTGTGCGGTGGTCCAGGGACCACCTAATATTTTCTCTCCCAACTTCACTTTCTCTCTCTCTCTCTCCATGCAGACTCCAGTCTCTTCTTTACCATCTCTCTCCTCCGCTTCCCTCCTCCTCCTCAGCACAATTTGAGCCCAGCTCCGAGCGAACTGGGATGGCGGGCAAGTCCCTGGACGCGGTCACCAGTTCCGACATCGAAGCCCTCGGGATCCCGTCTCCTGCAGCGGAGGAGCTGAGCGAGGAGCTCGCGCGGATCGTCCGCGCCCACGGCGCTTCGTCTCCCGCCACGTGGCGGGCCATCTCCACGGGCCTCCTCGAGCCCGACCTCCCGTTCTCGTTCCACCGTTTGATGTACTACGGTTGCTACAAGGACTTCGGACCCGATCCGCCCGCCTGGTTTCCCGACCCGTACTCTCTCTCTCTCTGCCCCCATCAAATTGAACCTCCTTCTCACTCGTTGTCTCGTGCTCGCATAAGCGAGGTTATTGGCAATCTAATTCATAATTTTGTGCGGCAGATAATTCTTTCGCAAAGGTTTATGTCGCTCGGTTCGGTATGTAATAAGATAGTTCATTGTTAAGCAGTTGGGGCTTGTATGCATCTGTTCTCTTCTCGGTTACCCGTTTCTTGTAGTAGAGTGCTCACTCTGCGCCACTTATATTCTAGCCGTGTTTCGACCAAAAAAAAAAAATTCTAGCTGTCGAGAAAAAAACTGGACGAGAGCGATGTAAATTATAAGGTCTATTTGGTGGAAATTACCTGATCTTTGCTTAGGCGTATTCGCGGGCATGTGTTTGTTGGAGTACTTGATGGGATAGATGATAGGTAAGTTGCTATAAAATTTTGAGTGACGATATTGTAGATCCTTAGCTGACTTGCGTTGCCCACCTCACAATTTTCATTTCCAGGAAAATTGGGAGTCTAGGACTAGTCATCCACAAAACGGTTCTTATTTCAGTCACTGTATAAACGTTGAACTTACTGGTGTAGAGGTTTCTTTTACCTGTAGTAATCTTTTTGAGATCTGCATCTTTGCATTTTATGATCGTGCAACAAGAGACAGTGCAAACATTGGCGGGATCCTGCAACTTGATTTCTTATTGTTGGATGATAGGAAGACCGCTTGGGAAACAAATGTTGGCCAGTTACTTGAAAGAAGGGGAAAAGAGTTTTTGGGTGGGAAATACAAGGATCCAATTTCAAGCTTCTCCGATTTTCAGAAATTTTCTGTATCAAGCCCTGAGGTGCAATTATTGTTATGTTTGGCTTTGTTTGTTTCGCAAAAAATGAGTGCTTTAGAAAACAATTTCCTAAAAATGTTAGCTTGTATAGTGTGAAATAATTGGCCAATTGAAATGTTTTCGTTATCGACAACAATTTTGTCTAAACATTTTTTGTAAACAATGAATATATTTTTCATACATCTTTGTAGGCGATGCAAGTGATAATTTTTAGAAAAATATTTTTCAAATCATTCATTTTCCGCGAAACAAAAGCGTCCTTTATAATAAGTTGTACTTATGCCCGTGACTGTCTTACATCATTTTTCCTCCCATTTCTTTGGTAGGTTTATTGGGCAACTGTACTTGACGAACTAAGCGTATTATTTTCTAAACCTCCCAAATGTATGTTACTTGAGGATCCATCTGACGAAAGCCATCCAGGGGGTCAATGGCTTCCTGGAGCATATTTGAACCCAGCAGCAAATTGCCTGTCTTTGAACAATAAGAGGAGCTTGAATGATACAGCGATTATATGGCGTGATGAAGGACATGATGATCTGCCTGTGAAAAGAATGTCTGTAAAGGAACTACGAGAAGATGTCTGGTATGCCACTTATCTTAAAATCTCTGTTGAAGAGAAGTTAATGGCTTTTACCATGCTTGTACCTAAATACAGCGATTTATTACTGGATTGGTTGAATGCGAGTCTACTACGTGAACCTTTCCAGATTCTGTATATTAGTTAAAGCAGTCGGTATAAATGCCTGCTTTGGATGTTACTGACATGGCATGTAGTGATTTTGAGTGTGTTCTCTAATACATAGGCAGATGCCTGGTATTTATTCATGTAATCTAATTTATTTTAATTTTAATTTTTTTTCTGTCTTTTATGAGTATCTACAGTGATTTTGGTATATCATAGTTAAAAACAGACACGAGTTGTTTTGTATGTGATGGGAAAACAGAAGTCTGTATTAAATTGAAAGTATGTTATCTCAATTTCTTATGCCAAACTTGTAATGAACTAGGATATGCTTTGTTCGATATTTGTAGGTTGGTTGCGCATGCCGTCCACAGACTTGGTCTGGAGCAAGGATCTGCAATTGCAATTGACATGCCAATGAATGTTCATTCTGTGGTTATTTACCTAGCTATTGTTCTAGCAGGATATGTAGTTGTATCAATTGCTGACAGCTTTGCTCCACTTGAAATATCAACGAGACTTAAAATATCTGGAGCCAAGGCAATTTTCACTCAGGTTCTCACCAATCCCTCTTGGAGGATTCTTTGTATGATTCTCTAATTGATTGCTGAGCTTTGTGTCTATATCAGCTTTCTTGCTATCTCCGTGTCTTGTGTACTTGCTATCCGAGCTTTGACAAAAACTGACTGACTAAATAGTTGGCTTGCCAGTCAGTCTAAGAAAGGAACAAATAAGACGACATGGTTAGGTTGCAGGAAGGAGTTAAGTGATTAAAGATATTGGCTTGCTTGATATCATTGTTGTTCAAGTGGCTTCAACTACCACGTTGATTTAAACTCTATGGAGGCTTTTCCTTATGTATGATAATTTAATGGTATAAACAATGGTAATGATTCAGGTATCTCTGTGACAACTCATACTGGTTTTGGGGTAATAACACTGAAGCTGCATTTTATCTGCTTGTAAATTCGTCGGAGAATTTTTCTTTGTATGGTAAAATCATAGAAATGGATGGTTGTCTGGGAGCAGACGCTATTCTGTTGCTACTAGAGCAAACAATAGACAACGTATCTTATGCCCTGTGCTATCCTGTCATGTGTTCACCATCTTTTAGTGCATGGTTGAACTTAAAAGGCAAAGAGTGAAGCAAGCAGTGATAATATAAAGGGAAGCTATTGGGATTCTTGGCTTCTTTTCTCTTTTTCAACAAGCAAAGCGAGTTAATGTTTATCATGAATAGAAACTACTTAAAATTTTTTCCTGCATTTTATTTGTGCTATTGTTGCTAAATCCTTTTAACTTTGTGTTGGTATATGTTCATATCTCTTATCCATATCCTTTACTTTACTCTGATTCTAGCTGAGTAAAACGTAAGTTCCCTTTCTGACAATATTTCTTCAAGCACCTCTTTTCAGGATGTGATCATTCGTGGAGAAAAAAGTATACCTTTGTACAGGTGAACTTCACAGTTCATGGATGTGAACATTCTATGTTTCACTTCATGGAGGTTGACAACATTTCTGACGGTACAGTATCATCTCTGCAGTAGAGTTGTGGATGCCCAATCGCCAATGGCAATAGTCATTCCTACAAAAGGTGCCACTTTGAAATTGCGTGATGGCGACATTTCTTGGCTTGATTTTCGAGGAAGAGTCAAGCATCTCAAGTACGCTATCTTGTGCCTCAGTTCGACTTTCCTTTTGTTGGGTTATATTTGACTTATGTCCTCTTTACTTATTTGTTTCGATCTTTTTTATTAGTGTAGGTGATAATTGATGATTTCATCTAACACTTTTCGTTTTATATCATAGTTTCCTACACTCTGTTGGATATCTATCTTATAATCTTCAAAATTATCTGAAGTCCGAGGCTTCCTTTGTCTAAGTTCCTCATATGGGTCTCTATCTCTCTCTGGCCCATTACAAGTTCATTTTTGGGTGTTGTTGTGGTCATGGTAACACATGAATGCAAAAGCACAGTTTTGTTCCTTTTCACATTCATAGGTAGTTCTTCCTTAATTGTAGCCCCTGCATGTGAATTCGTTACCTTAAAACTTAATTATCTGGCCAGGATCCTCTTGTGACCGTACACTGTGAATGGAATGCTTTTCTCACTAATTTGACATTAATACACATGGCTTGATTTCTTATCAATGCATCATGTTTGTTTTACCATGTAATGATGCTGGCTTCATGATCGGTGAGACATGGCTGCCTGCTTTTCCCTGATTCTGTCTCGAAATATAATTTGACTGCAGGGAGGAATTTGCTGCTGTGGAACAACCGGTGGAGGCTTTTACAAACATCCTTTTTTCTTCTGGAACTACAGGTAATACCGCTCTGTATATGTGTGTGGGAACGAGTGTTATTGTTAATTGGTTCTCTGAATGAATCAATTTCTGAAGATAGTCAAGGCGTCTATTCCATCTACAATGTGCTTGTCAAATAGTTTTAGCATATCCCGAGTACCGACAATGCAACTGCTGCTGTAGGCTTACATATCCTTATTTCGTGCTACAGGGGAGCCAAAGGCAATTCCATGGACACAAGCAACTCCTTTTAAGGCTGCCGCAGATGCTTGGTGCCACATGGATATTCATAAGGGTGATGTTGTTGCCTGGCCCACTAACCTAGGGTGGATGATGGGTCCCTGGCTAGTTTATGCTTCCCTTTTGAATGGCGCTGCCATGGCACTATATAATGGATCCCCACTGGGTTCTGGCTTTGCGAAGTTCGTCCAGGTAGTTATTCAAGATACTGTGATTTTTCAGTGGCCTGTAATTTTCTATTGTTGGTGAATGACTACCATTGTCCAGCCAAATTATTGCCAAACTGTTGAACTAATTGATTTTTACTGATAAATGGGTCGGGGTGAGAGAAAACTTCTATGAGTTAGGGAGTATCAGATCTAAAATTTGGTGGGTATCTATCAGTTCAGGGAAAGCAGCACAAGGATAGTCGTCTTTAGAGCAAATAGATAAAAGAGGCACTTTCAGCAGCTCTTTTGTGGTAAAAGAAAGAAACATCGTTGAAAAAGGTACTAGAGAAGCAATGTTTAGCAATTGTTCATTTTGTTGGGCAATAGATATAGTAAAATCACATTTCATGAGGTAAATTAATTTAATTTTCCTTTCTCAGGGCATATTTATCCAAAACATGGAAAAAGACATTAATGAGCAACAAGTCATTGAAATGATTTGCATAGTTATTAGTCACTTCAAAGCAGAGCATAGGAGTTCATGGCTTTTTACTTTGAAGTTTTGGTTCGCACAGCATGAGTTTGATGTGAATTCTATCCTTGACTTACAGGACTCCTTATCCCGTGATTGATTTTGCAAATGGGCTGGCATACCCATGGTGCTCTTTAATGAAATATTTTACTGACAAAAATAGTTCTTATCCTAAAAGACATGTAATATTCTTTCTGATTCCATATTAAGATCAGATGTTAGAAGCTCATTGTCGATAGTTGCAAAGGCTAATGTAAGCTTAGATAAACACTTTAAGTTGGACATAAAGTGTGGACAAGGTTCATCTACATAGCAGGAAAATGCGTACAGAGATGTATCTCTCTCATAGGTTTTTTGCTATTCTAGGCAAGAGGCTTAAGAGAGGCTAGCACTATGTCATACTGAGTCTAAAATCACCAGCCCCTGGTTGCGTATGCATTTATGCTCAAGAATTAGTCTACATAAAGTGTATGCTGTCCTAGGGAGAAATGTTGTACAGTTCATATCATACTCAAGGACTCGTAGGTTAAAGGGATTGAGGAAAGTAACATTTTTAGCTTTAAGAAAAGTATGGAATGGCACATGGATGCATGAAGAATGCTTTACCAGTAGCTGAGTTGGAAGTTGTGTTCGAAGATATTGTCTCTTATTTTCTTCTAGTGATTTTACAGCTCGTCCTCCCCTTCCTGAGGGTTACACCCATAAAAGAGATCGTTTTGTAGAATATACATCATGCAATTATATCTGTGCCAAAGTAAATACTGGAGAATTTTATGCATTTCTTTATGACTGATTGTAACAGCTCATTCGGAGCTGTAAGATGCACATTTAATGATTGGCATTAGATATTATCTGGTTTTTGTGCTGTGACTCTTCATTGAATTTGTTCTCGTAACATGTTATTAAATCTTTCCTAGGATGCTAAAGTAACAATGCTTGGTGTCATTCCAAGTATCGTGCGAACATGGAAGAATTCAGATTCCACATCTGGCTATGATTGGTCAGCTATACGGTAAGTCATTTTATGTTGTCTACTTTACTTCTGTTAGTTCTTCATATGAAGGTTTGGGTTTTATGTTAAATATGAACGCATTCATTTCTGTTAATTTCAAGCAGCATTTTTGTATTGAATGTGACAGTTGCTTTAGCTCTACCGGGGAAGCATCTAATGCAGACGAGTACCTATGGTTAATGGGGAGAGCTAAATATAAACCTGTTATTGAATATTGTGGCGGAACAGAGATTGGGGGCGCATTTGTTTCAGGCTCACTATTACAGGCACAGTCATTGGCTGCTTTCAGCACGCCAGTAATGGGTTGTAGTTTGTTCATCCTTGGGGATGATGGCCATCCTATTGTAAGTATTGCGTAACCTTACATTCAATCTTAAGCAAGACATGTGTGCCCTTTGCTTTTAAGAACGTCTTGAGTGGAAAACTACCAGTCTTCTGAGGTTTATTACACGCTGATCACAACCTTGCTAGTGGCCAGCTTTTGTAGATTCATGACATGCTAGCTGTAGTAATACGTGCGAAAATATTTCCAGGTTTGCTTTCAAATTGCTTGGAAAATTTTGGAGTCCATTCAACCCCTTTCTGAATGTATTTTCCCAGTTTTATGCTTGCATGCACGAACTTCCCCAAAGCTTTACTTTTGTTGAATTATATTTATGAATATTAGTCAGTAGTTAGTGGGTGGCCATAAATAAGGTGATTAGGGCTTTTGAGTATCTCTCTTGAAGATCCTAGGATGTTGACATGGAGGCACCAAGAGAGGACTCAAATCATGACCCTAGCTTTATTTTTCCTCTTGCTGTCTGTTAAAAAAGAAGAAAGAAACCTTGTTTCTCCCATATCATTTCTACTCATAACACTGAGACCACCACCGTTCGTAGTTCCAAAACCTTTGCGTTTCATCCGCCAGACTTCATCCTTGAGAGCAGGCACAACCGGTCGTCTTCACAAACAGCATCATCGTCCTTTGCTTGTGAGTATCCGGATGGATAGAGGCCAATCCCTTTCTACATACAGACAGACAGGCTCAAAGACCTGAAAAGGGACATTTGTTTGCCCTAAACAAGATACATTCTCCAAGTACTGGGTGGGACACCTATTATTTAGTTTCTCAGAATATGCAGTTAGAGCCTTTTTGGCTTCAGAAGGCATTATTGAATTTACATGGTGTACTCAACCAATGAAGGATGGAAGTACTTGAACCTCACTTTTCAATGTGTTTTGGTTCTTCCGATCAAGAGGCTGCAAAAAAGCCTCTTTAGCCCTTTGAAGGATTGAAGTCAACCTTGGTTTACCAGCCATTTAGGTCCCATCCGACTGCAGTGGGAAGGAAGGTTTAGCTCAATCATAAATAGTTCTTACTATTGGAAAGAGAGATGCCCATAGATCGAAAGACTGAGCTGGCCTTCCTTAACTCTTAAAACTATATATCTTGTGAGCCACTTGTCTCTCTAACATCATCGGGGGGAGTTGTCATCGTTTGCTATGGTCTCATCAGTTTTGTCACCAACATCCTTGTGCTGGTGAATTCTGCCATAAGTGGAGCCTCCACGCACTCTTGCTTTATTTGGCCGTGCATCTTTCTCAATTGTGGTCATTTTGCTCAGCTTCTCCATCAAAATCAAGCTACTGTCCTAGTTAGTTTGCTGGCTTTAGTCTTATTATTATTATTATTATTATTATTATTTTTTTGGTTTACGTTGTTTTCAATTCTTAAAGAAGAAAAACACAAATGAGGGCTTTCAAGGGGCCTGTTAGTGCTCAATCTGCAGCACCTCATTTTCGGAAAACTTCCCTATTTTTTGGTCCTCTTAAATCTCAATGAGCCTGCCGTGAAGGTGATCCATTGTGAGACTCATCTTTGATTGGACAATTCTTGTCTAAAATTCAGTTTGACATATCCACATCCATCATCTAGTGGAAGGTTGGGCTTGCACAACACTTTGGTCACAGACTACGGAAGAAAGTTGCACCTATTGGACAAGTTGGATGTTCCAGCTTGAGGGGAGTGTACAAATATATTTTTAAATATTAGTCGGTAGTTATTGAATTGTCATAAATAAGGTAATTAGGGTTTTGGGTGTCTCTCATCCTTTATAAACATAGCCCCATGTACTCATTTATCAAGTCATTTTATAAAGATGTAGCCTTTGAGTATTTTCTCTCTCCCTTGTGAAAATCCTAGAATATATACAACTTTGATGATGACTGAAATTAATCGGTTTTTGCTGGTTCTCGTTTCAGCCACAAGATGCTCCAGGAATGGGGGAATTGGCACTCGGAGCGGTCATGTTTGGATCTTCAAGTACACTGCTCAATGCAAACCATTACAATGTCTACTTTAATGGAATGCCCGTTTGGAAAGGAAAAGTGAGTTTGTATATTGTCAAACCTTTTGAATGACATGGTTATCTGATATTCAAAATATTGCAATTTTTTCTAAACAGGTTTTGCGGAGACATGGTGATGTATTTGAGCGTACTTCTAAAGGATACTATCATGCGCATGGTCGTGCAGATGATACTATGAATCTTGGAGGTATCAAGGTATGAGCTTTGCCAGGATATCATTCAACACACATGGCTAAATGGAATACCCATTAACTGCTTTTTACATATGGGATTATGAATATGTGAGTGTACTTGATGCTATGCTGGAAGTTTGAGGTCCTCTGGGATTAGGTTTTTGACCTGAATTTTGGTATATAATATTTTTGTAGTAAAATAGCTTGACGGTGATATCTTCTAGTTTTAGTCAATTTCTTCACCTCAACAGGGTGCGTGTTTTTGAACCTTTCATGTGTAAAGGGATCTTAGCGTGGACTACAGAGTTAATTTATCTTTTGGGTACTTATGTTTTCAGATGACATAATCCTTTTAGCTGACGTGAGGTGGTGGAAGTAGGAATGAAAAATAAGAAATGTCGTGGCATGGAAGATGAATGTAACATCACAATACTTTCGCTCTTATTTGGTCTCAGATTTCATCATTATTACTAAATTTTGTTTTTCATCTGGGAAAGCAGCTGATTTTGTAATTTAGTTTACTCTTACTCTGTGGTTAGGTACTTTTACTTGGGTGTATTGGAGAAGTACAGTGTTTAGTCAGCCAATGACTATTCATGTAGGCTCAAGCTTTTTTGTGATTGTTTATCTACATAAAATGCTTATGCCTGCACATTCCAAGTGCCCAGAGTTTGTGCACTGAATTATGAACCTTAACTCAAGGGGCTGTAGGGTAATATAACTGCCTCCAGTGTGGTGGCTGATACTAGTAGAAACCTGGTTAATTGTAATCATCTGAGCAGCAGGAATACAAAGAGGGGTGCATCTTTTTTCTTCTGTTGATGATCCCAGCTGGAGGAAGACATTTTCATGGAGTTGGGGGATTAAGGACTTGGGTCTGGAGAAGGATGGAAAATTTATTTTGGGCGGGCCGGGGCGGGGCGGGGCGGGGGAATGATCAATTCAGTGTTATGAATCCTCTAATGAGATGTTAATGGTGAATTTCTTAAGCACTAATTTGCATTTTCTATGACATCCTTTTACCAAGTATAGATTCCAAAACTAACTGAGAAATATAGGATGTTGAACTTGGGCTTCATGAAGGTGCATGGTTATCATAACTCATGCATGCAAGGATATTCCAGTTATCTTACAGTTAAGAGTGAGTTGTTCATGTAGAGGAACTTGAGATATGTTGTCATGAAATATGGTTTTTCACACATCTCTTCAGTTGTAAAATAGATATTCATGTGTTTGCAGTACTAATATTCTCTAAATTTTTTATCATTCATCATCACTGTACGATCTGCCAAAGTTTATGAGGTGTTCCTTAGTAATTGCGACTGGCCGATGACTTTATTGACTGAAGAAAATGTGAATCTTTGACTGGCTTAGTATTTTGGTTTAAACAGGTGAGTTCCATCGAGATTGAACGAATTTGCAATGCTGCTGATGAAAATGTCCTTGAAACTGCTGCAATTGGGGTGCCCCCTGCTGAAGGTGGTCCTGAGCAATTGGTAATAGCTGCAGTACTGAAGGATTTAGATAAACCAGTGCCTGATATGGACAAACTAAGGATGGCTTTCAATTCCGCCGTGCAGAAGAGACTAAACCCTTTGTTCAGGGTACCATCTTCTTTTTCACATAGCCATGCCCCCAACCTATGGTGCTACACCACTTGTGTGATTTACGCACAAACTAGTTCTGTCTCATGTAGGTTTCTCGTATTGTGCCCATCTCATCGCTTCCAAGGACAGCTACAAATAAGGTTATGAGAAGGGTTCTGCGACAGCAGTTGGTGCAACTTGACAAGAAGCCTAAGCTATGAAGGAGGAAAACATCTGAGCTAGATCATTCTAGGACAGGTATGTACCCATGGTCATTTGGTATGTGCTAGCAGTGCAGAAACACGATAACAAAAAGGGAAAATACCACCAAAAATCCTAAATTAAGGATTTTTCGCGCCACAATTTTTTTGGGATAAACGTGTCACATGAGTATGAGTTTGGAGCTTTTGGTGTCACAAAAAGGAAAAAGAAATAAGTTTAAGGTAAATGTATCACAGAGGGTATAGTTTGAGATTTTTGGTGGTATTTTCCCTAAGAAAAAATGGAGGCAAATGCTTCTGCAGTGAACTAAAATTTTTAGATTTGTAGTTTTATTCTTTTTGCTGATTTGGAGATTGTGACATTCAGCCATTTGATTGTCCTTTTGACATCCTTGCAGCGAGCAACAGTTCAGAGGGAATCCCTCTTTGATCATGACGTATGATTTGGGCATCAATCTTCACGTAATCAAGATTTTACCCTCTGAATTTTGTGATATAGAAGCTTGTATCCACTGCAAGTCCCAAGTATTGTAAATTGGTGTTGAGCACAAAAACTTAATCGGTAAAATAGATACTTGGGATAGAAGATGGGTGGACTTGTGACGATTGATAAGGCTCAACGCCAATATCTGTTGAGAGCTGAATAAAATTGAATAAAGCAGATATACCAAAATAGTACTGGAATCACTTCCTGCAAGAGCACTCTTCCCTTGGACTGTGAAGCCATGAATCCTACCAACCTTCGTCATTCGAGTTAAATCTTCTTTTCAAGTTCTCTTGGACTGTGCAATGCCTTTTTCTGGTATGTGTACTATTTGTTCTTGGAATGCTCGCTTAACTTAATTTTCACCCATTATCATTTTAGTAGAGTCAAAAAAATGTTAATGCGTGTATTTAGCTCGAGTTTCACTCGCTATTACCGTTATTCACCAGAGTACATGTACATTTAGTAGACCCTTTGAAAAGTTAGTGACACAAGGTAGTGTTGGACGTTTACCCCCTGGAATTGTGTAGGCTAAATGTTTTCATTTGCCTCGAGAAATGAAAGCCTACTGATTGTTAGAGAAGTTACTGAAGGCAGCACTTTAATTGCTAATTTATGGGCGCATGCAAGTCCTCCTATTACAGGAGATGAACATTACTTAAAACTAATCGATTTGAAAATGCAAACACAGGGAGGTGAAGCCTGGGGCAGTGGAGGAAATAAAATGAAAACTCATCAGTGTTGGCCGAAATGTTTCTGGAAATATCAATGCAACAAGTTAGTTACTTTGATATGCTTGTCCAAGTTTAATGGCATAACTGAAGGTTAGTTGAAAAACATAGGTCGTTTTGGGGTTTATATGTCTTTAAAAGATTACGTTTCACGTTTTCGGTTTATTTGAATTAGCAATTTGAGATGAAAGAACGCCTGGACGTGATGAGTAACTTGAGAATCGTCCAAGTGTTAATGACATCTTTGTTAAGGCTAAAAGTGACCAGAGTTAGGAAAAGAAGCTCAATGAACGTGTTATAGTAAAAGTTACTTAATAGGGGGAATCTAGTACCTGAATCAGAGCCCGTAGCGAAGTGGAGACTTGGAGAATGAACGCCGGACTCGTTCACTAATATTGGGGTGTTCCTGGACTCTTGCTTCTTTATTGAGGAGGTGCAGGCATCGTCCAGCAAGACTCCTTCACTGGCTTGTACCAGCAGCCATCCCGCGCAGCTGTAACTTCACTCGTTGCTCCTCGCTCTATTATTAAGTTGTCCAAGATTCGCCGGCTTGGTCTTTGAGAGGGATGTAGAAAAGTCAAGATCCAGCCTCCACAAGCTGTTCAACTTTCCAACGTTACACACTCGTTGAGATTCAGCTTCTGCAGATTGTACAGCTCACACACCGAAACTGGAAGAGCTTTGAGCCAACTGCAGCTATGAAGGTTAAGGTACAGTCAGCAACTTCTTGGCGGCTTAATTTTTTAGATGCTGCGCACGCGAGCCCTGATGACACTTACTGAAATCAAGATACTCAAACTCGACCCATTT
This sequence comes from Melaleuca quinquenervia, assembly GCA_030064385.1. NCBI lineage: Eukaryota > Viridiplantae > Streptophyta > Magnoliopsida > Myrtales > Myrtaceae > Melaleuca > Melaleuca quinquenervia. The sequence continues at coordinate 2,251,345 of CM057728.1, read as the reverse complement.
CCAGAGAGCGCTCCCGAGACCTCCTTGTCTTCCAAATGGTGACAGTCGATCACTACATGAGGGTTGCTCTCATCGATGTTACTTTTGCCATCAGAATCATGAGCCACCCTTATATAATCTTTGTCTCCTCCAACATAACGCGCGAGGTTCATGTATTGGATCATGCATCCTGCATGACCTTCGGATTTCCGGTTCATCCTTAACACTGGCTCAGATGGCGGACACCGTGACCGGCACTTGGCTACTTTCTTGAGCTGTCTTTTGACACCAACCCATGTTCCCAGATTTCAAGGGTCGCAGAAGCCAAATGTCCGGCGGTTCTTCAACGGCGAGAAGAACCGTTTCGGCCATTTTTGGTGGGAGAGAGAGAGAGAGAGAGAGAGAGAGAGAGAGAGAGAGAGTCAGCTGGTGAGTGCGTGAGGAACAAGATGGAGACGTACTTTTAGTAAGCATCTACTGGTAGAAGAGCATTTATTTTATCCTTAAACATTGAAACTAGCGAGAATTTTAAAGTGACTTGTGGAAATGAGAGAGATGAGCCGCCCCCTCGTCAATTTAAAACCATAACATTATCCATTGTTAATGCAGCCACCGCAGTCTACACATCCCGAAGTCTTTCTTTATACATATTGGGCAAGTACAACAAACCTTTTGTCATTAGCTTTAGCGGAAGTACCCTGGACGGTGCATGTGGAAAACTAACATGTATTCCGCCTATGCTTCGAGGCTAGTATGTCTCAAATGTGCACCGTAATGAAGCACAAGGTAAAGTTAATTGAGGGTTTTTTTTTTTAAATTCCAACTTTGGGTTCTTCAATGGTTTTTGGACTAAAATGCTTTCTGGAAAGGCTCAAACAGTGCACGTGATGAGCGTGTGGTTCATGGGTTAAGTAGGAACAAAGACAAGTCTGAAAGAAATTTCGAGAAACAAACTTTGCCATTCAATCAAAAGTGATTTAAGTATATAAGATATTTTGAAGCATAATCGAGTAACAGAGGAATTCTCGGATTTTTGAAATTTTCCCTTATCTTAATTTTAAGCATTGTTTTTATGCTGATTTACTATTATGGGTGATTAGCTTTAAAGTAGATTGGTTTCGATTCTGAAACTGAGAATCAAATTAGGTAGGGTCAATTTTTGGCTCGTGAAATTGAGAACTGACCTTGTTTATTCAATAATTGGACTGTACAAATCAGTTCTGATTTAGTTTCCGAATAGGATGAAAAGGGGTGTAAGTTTTTTTTTTTGTTTATTCTAATACATGCACAAATTCTTATAGCGTTATAATATGAGCAGCCACATATGACCATTTATGAGAGGCCATCAAACAACTCTTCTATAACCATTAGTTAATCAAAGAAGCTTGGCAAACATTGAGCCAATTCTTCAACATAATTTGGGTGAACTGCATCTCGACCTTGGCATCCTATTCAACTCCAGAAAGTTTTGGATCTACCAAAAAGAAGTTTGGATTGAATTGAACCACTAAAAAAAGACTAAATCAAAATATATATTACTCAATCAATTCGATTCCACCCAAAAAATCGAGAATCGGAACGATTTTTGCTGGTTCCAAATTTTGAGAATCAAGAATTATTTAAAATCATTTGGTCCGATCTAATTCCTGAGTTGGACCGGCACCATGCTTTTCCGACGGAACCATCTTCTCATTGTTACCTTTGGTAGAAAAAGCAAGAAACCAGTAGAATTTTACTAGAAAATGTGTCAAATTTACCTGCACGGGGGCCTCGGTCGCCATATCGTAGCCACCGGCGCCACTCGTCGCGGCCTCCGTATATAAGGACGCCAAATCCTCAGCTGTAGTTCTCCCTCTCTCTCTCTCTCTCTCCAGCTACCCGATAGGCGCGTCCCCGCCGGTCGTAGTTGGAGTTGAGCCTCTCCGCTTCGTCTTCAACCCCTGCTTCCCTCTCATGGAACTCCAGCTTCGCTCGATTTAGGGTTTCTCTTCGTCCCGACTCTCTATTGTCGTCATCGTCGAAAGGATGGGCGTTCTTTCCCTGTCAAGCCCCGGCTTCGCAGCTCCTTTCCTCGGCCAAAAACTGTATCCTCTCTCTCTCTCTCTGTGGACTTGAATTGAATTGTTCTTCTTATGGGAGGCGTTGAATGGGGTTTTTGTTGATTGCGCTTCTGCTGTCGATGCAGATTCCAATTGAAGTTGGAATTGGACTTGTTGATTTTGTTCCTATTGAATTGTCAAGTGTTCAGCTCGTTTTTCTTGTGAGGTGGTAACTTGTTTCCCTTCTGGTGTATGTGTAGCTCGTGCAGTGGAACTTTAAAGAAGCCGGCGTCTTCTTGTGGCATCGTCAGGGCGCCTAGGTGTGCACTCGAAGGTAATCTTTATATGTGTTATGCGTGTCTTCCCTTTTCTTGGAGCTTTCTACACTGATGGATGCATATGTGTGTGCCCTACGTTGGCTTTAACATCATTTTCTGTTTTATCCGAGGCTTAGAAAAGCTTGTTTTAGATTTTAGTCGGTGCATGATGCACATGAGCGTCTTTCGTACTTATTTTGCCCTTTGCTTTGATGGAGATGCAAACTCTGATACAGGAAGACACTTATTTTCAGTCTGTTCTTTTGTGAGGAGCCATTGGAAGTTTTATTAGAGCATATGAGAGATGAATAATGAGGATGAGAGCCTGTGGATTTAAAGTATTGTTTGGGCCACGCTAGAGTATTACAATGGAGAGTTGTTGTAGACGTTTGAAGAATTTGTTTTAGTTTGAAACTGCATACATCTTGTCATTTCTGACAGCATAGGTAAAGGCTGTTAAAGTCGAAGCTTTACTCAGAATCCGTAGAGGATCCTAAAATGTAATTGTGAATCAAAACAGAAACTTTTTTCTTCAATATCTTACTACACTATGTAGCATTGCGTCCTCTGATTAGCATTTAGATAAACCAGATGAGTTGTTTAACTCTTCTGACCAAAACTAAGAGACTGGTGCCCTTGGTATTCCAAGACCGTAGCTTGAAAAAATTGACAGCATAAGAAATCACTTTTGCCTAGAGATATGACATAATCAACTAATGATACTATTTTCAATTCTGCACTTCCTTCAGCTTCTTCACATTTGGATTCTTCATAAATGGAGTGGCTGAAACCATGCTTTTGTTGACTTTAGGCTCAGCTAAGATTCTAAAATCACATGTGATGCTAACTGTTTTACTTATATTGTGGTCATCTTATTTTCTTTTTGCTGGGTCTTCGCATTTCCATTTAGTGATTCAAGAGAATTTTCCTTCCTTTGGCAAAACTTTTTGTCTTGTCATAGAACTTTTTGGGTTGAAAAAATGGAGAATAAAAATCGAGAGCCATGTTCCAAATGGAAGGTATTATGGGGTGCTGAATTATGTATACTATAATTCATTATGCATCCTGCCTCTCTGGGTTGATGAGCATCTGAGCGCTTTTGTAAAATGGCCAACAATGAAAGGTAATGTGCCCATACTTGGTGAACTTCCTGGTTTGTCTTTAAAATTAAAGTTGGGATGTCGTTTCATATTTCTTTTCAGACTTCAGAGGGCAGGGCTGTCCGTCTCTTGTTGACTGCTTTGAAGGAAATTAGAATTTTTGAAGTTTCCTATAATTAACTTAGTGATGTCACCCAGTTTCATCTTTGGGAGTCTTGTATGAGCTATGAACTGTTATTCTGGTTTTGTGGTGGGCTGTAGGCATGTTGCCTTGAGCTTTATTTAAAGGTCATTTTTGTTCTCGCTTGGTTCTAGGTAGTGCTCCAACATTTCCTCGACTCAATGTTTGGGATCCTTATAGGCGCCTTGGTATCAGCCCTGATGCTTCCGAGGAAGAAATCTGGGGGTCACGGAATTTTCTCTTACAGCAGTATTCTGGACATGAACGCAGTGAAGAGTCAATAGAAGCTGCTTTTGAGAAATTGCTGATGGCAAGCTTTAAGCATAGAAAGAAGACAAAAATCAATTTAAAAAGCAGATTAAAGAAGAAGGTTGAGGAGTCGCCACCTTGGGTTCAGAATCTACTCAATTTTGTTGAACTTCCTCCAACTGATGTTATATTTAGAAGATTATTTCTCTTTGCATTTATGGGTGGGTGGAGCATCATGAACTCTGCTGAAGGTGGACCAGCATTTCAGGTTTGTCTTGTTTCTTATTCTGGTCACTGCAAGGATGGATATGCGAGTTTTTCATTATATGTACAGTGTATTCTTCCTGATTAGAATCATTTATCTTTACTAGAAGAGGAATAGATAAGTATTTGGGGACTTGGCTTTGAGTCAAGACAGTGCATGGATGAGCTTAACCCATAGAACAGCGGCATGTAACAAGTCAAATTTGCTAGCATGATGATTATAGTAAGATAGGTTCGAAGACAGTAACGCTGTGGGGAAAACCTTAGATCTGTGGTATCCATCTCCTACCCCATTCTTTGCCTAAGAAGTGTGGTTGAGCTGTCAACCTAAGCCAAGTCTCTTTTCTCTCTCTCTTTCTCAACTCTGACTTGCTGCTTAAAAGTATAAAATGATCTTGCAAAGGAAGGAGCTCCTAATAATGAAGCCTAGCTAGTGGAAGTGGAATGTCTTCTCCATTTTGGGAAGTACGGCTTCAGTTGCTTAGGAAGCGCTCTGATGCTTGTGTATGTTGCATGGTGTATTTACCTCATAAAGCTTTTGGTTGCATTTGTCTAATTTCCAGGAAGTTTCATGTCCTCCATTTGGGTAGCTTTCCCTTGTTTCTTCCTTTATTTTATGAGTCCGATATCGTCATTTAAGATTATGAGGTTTCGGTTTGCTTTTTTGCTTTACCAAAGGTACCATATCAAGTTAGCTTCAGATCATGGTTCTGAGTTTGAATGCATCAAATTTGTAAGTGGAATTTTACTTTTTCAGGTGGCAGTTTCTTTGGCAGCTTGCATATATTTCTTGAATGAGAAGACAAAAAGCTTAGGTAGAGCTTTTGCTATTGGGTAAGCAAAGCTACATAATACGGTCCATTTCACCTCCTATCTTTCACGTGTATTGTGGTCATTTACTTTCGTAACTTCCGCTTCCTGCAGACTGGGAGCACTTGCAACTGGCTGGGTTTGTGGTTCTGTCCTTGTGCCAATGATCCCAACATTTCTAATACAACCCACCTGGACGCTTGAACTTTTAACATCACTAGTGGCATATGTGTTCTTATTTCTTGCCTGTACCTTTCTCAAGTGATGATCTTAACAACAGAGGCACTGGATTTTTGTTGCATCCAGAGTTTATCAAGAGACTCATATGTATTGCGAATTCAAATGTTTAAAAGTGTTGGTCTTCCGGTTTCATTTCCATCCATGTACATTCTCCTTGTTTGTCAGAGAATAGTATTGACTGGACTGATTTCTGGCCGATGAGGGTCTCCTCAGTTTATTGCATGTGATCCATCCAGATATTGCTCATATGCAAAACTGTGTTTGCGCTAATTGCCCGCGTTGGACCTGGCGAAGCTGAAGTTTCCTTCCTCTTCTTCAAAAATGCATTGATACCATATTTCAGCCATCAACATTGCCCTGTTGTGCATGGTTATAACTGAATGATTGATGTTATGGCGTTGCTATGGGACGATGAGATTGGTCGCAAAGCTGTTACCAGGAGCAGATACCTCGGCAAAAGCTAGAGCTTCTTTATTGCCATATTGTGGTATTAGACCGTGCTTTGGACAGGCAACGGTAAACAAATGTTGGTTGATTGAGTCTGCTTATAAGAAAGGGTATTGGACAAGGGAAGACAAATTGAATGACTTGCACCATGTGATGCAGGCTTTCTAGGCTCTTTACACTGCCATAAACAAGTACCTCTAGTGCTTAAAAAACATAACGAAAAGTAAATAAAGTCTATGTAGAGCTTCGTTAACTCGACAATCTAAATCCAATCAACCCAAGGAGCTTTAGGGTTGATTAGGGAAGATCATCATCCAAAGCCAGCAGGACAACTAAACGCATCACAAATTCAAGGATAGCCTCTGTACTTGGAATATATGCGATCTGCGCGATTGTTCCTGGAAGCACAGCATCCGATGCTGTAGACAACTATGTAAATGACGATGACGATGACATTGCCTATCAGCAAATTTCTCCATTCCTTTTTGCCATTGGCTAGAAATCCTCCTTTGCATGATTTGCAGTCGTAGCACAAGGTTTCCTGGTGGTTGCTCCACGTCATACAATCGGTATCGGGCACTGCCGGGCCCGACTTTGGAACCATCCAATAGGTCGCATTCTTGAATTCGAAACCGCAATAACTTGGTGGCTTGCAACAACCAGACTGAAAACAAGCGAAGATGAGATTAATCTAAAATGTTTCGGGAATTAAAATCCCACCATCACGATTTCATATTGCGATGTTAGCTGAACTTCACAAATCGAGGAGCATCTGTATAAATTCTTAAGAAGTGGAAACTATGCACGACTCCACGCTCATTCACAATAACTAGGAAGAGCATCAAACGGGTCTTGGCAAAGAAAAAAGGCCAGATTGTGCATTTTTTCATGTGCACATATGCAGATACTTGCATGCAAATTATACTCACCTAAGTTTAAAAACGAAAGAACGATTTCACAACCGGAAGTACCTGTATGGCTGACAACTTCTGCTTATAAAAATCCGCCTCGGTCTGATGAACGTCGTCGCCTAGCCTCTTACAAAGGTTGGACTCGATCAAGCAGCTTCGGATCTCATTCCATTTCTCCCCATTCACCAGATGATTCTGCATCCAATGCGAGTAGTCCCCTAGCCGGTACTCCTTAAACCCTTTCCCAGAGACCGACTTCCCCGCGTTCTCATTCGTCACAAGGAACGCAAACACTGTGAAGGCGATGAGCGCAATGATGGACAAGAACAACAAGGTCAAGTATATGTATAGGAAGAAGTTATTCCGTCCGCACGATCCGATGAGTCCGATCAAAGAGATGACCAGAAGGACAACGCCCGATATCAGGAGAGGGCTTTGTAGGGTCTTTTGGCATTCCGTGCTGCTGTGCACCATCAACCTTGCGGATGTGCCGATGGCGACGAGCGCTAGGATGACGGAGAGAATGTTTAATATCGTGACGATGGTGTTGCTGATGCGAGCCATGGTGGGATCGGGGTCGAATGGACGAGAGCTTCTTTCTTCTCTTCCGGGCGAGTCTTTTGTGCTTCAATGCATGAATTGGACGAGGAATTTGAGGCTTGTGAACGTTGGTCTTCCGTGCCAACGTTTGTTCTAAGGGGAAATGGCAGTTAAATGAGACAGCTACGAAGAGATTGTTTTCCCTTCTGGATTTGTAACTGTCATTATTCTGTATTTTCGTGCGCGTGGAAAGATGTTGCTGACAGGTTGTTTGTTTTGCCCGCCTTTCATTCGGAGAATCCCTAAATATGTTTCACCTAAGTTCATTTTACTTGCACGTCAAATGACAATATGAGTTTTCTAACCGTTAGATACAAAATATCACATTTGGCCCAAAAAATTATAATTACAATTAAAGAGGTGCCAAGTTGGCACTCCCATATCATCAATTTCCGTCGACACGTGTATTATCACAAGTTGAATTCATAATTCTCGAGCGCGATTTGTAATCAAATTTTAAACCTTCTAATTGGTATGGATAATTTTATGTCTTTTTTAGCACACGCAAGTGAGTACATGTGTCAAATAGTATCGAAAATTGTATAGAAATAACTTCAGATGGAAGTATTCAATATAGATTTTCGATTCGATTGTACTGTTTAGTAGAGATTTACGGATTGATTGGATCAATTAAAAAGTTTAAAATTTTGAGGGATAAGATGTTATTTTATTTTTTTCCCTTTTAATGATACATGATTTTGTTTCCCTGGCATGTGGGTAGGAGCAAACTTGATTGGAAGCTTTGTATAATTCTTCCTTTTTCTTCCAAAATCTATTTTTATACTAATAATATATTGGGCACACGGGCAAGAGCTTAAGAGAAGAGGAATTAGACCGCCGAGTAGCCCAATGACAATGACACCTACTTCGTCTTCCCAAACTCCCATACTTGGTAATCCATTGTGGGCCGTGAGGGTGGGCCCAACATGTTCAAAACTAAACAGCCCACATTGCTTTGGCATTCTCTTTCATGACCCGACCCGATCATACGGGCCCATAAAAGAGGGGTCTGACCAGACGAGTCCTATCGTCCGCGATACGATCCAGATCCGCCATCTCTCTCCCCCTCTGCCCCTTCTTCAACCTTCTTGGCGGGAAAATTTTCGAAAACCTCCTCTCTCTCTCTCTCTCTCTCGCTCCCCTGTCCAGAGTTCAAGGTTCAGAGTTAGGGTTTCGTGCGAAATGGGAGGAAGCGAGAGCGAGGCGATGTTCGAGTCGCTGAATCTCAAGCCCCGGCTTTTCATCAACGAAGTCCTCAACAGCGTTGACGATTTGCTGGACGAAGCTCTGCTCTTCTATCATAAGTAGTCGTAGCTCTCTCTCTCTCTTCCTCCCTCTCTCCGTGTTTGTTTTATTAATGGTGTGATATCTGCTCCACAGACAAGCATCGAATCTTCTGGGAACCGAGGGCTCGGACAGGGCGCAGGATCTGGGCAAGGTGTGGCTCTTTTGATATTCCATTTGATCCATTTCGTATTTGGCTTGATTTCTTCTCGATGTGCGACTCCTTTTTGTTGCTTTACGTGGTGCTCGATATGTTTGGATTGTCTTCGGCGGGCGCCGGGGGGAGGGGTGGGGGGGGGGGGGGGGGGTGGGGCGGGGCGGCATATATGTGACTCGCTGCGAAAATCGAATAGAGAATTTGGAGAAGAGTTTCGTCATTCAGAAGGAAGAGAAACGTCTTAGACTCGGATTAGCAACTCAAGTATCTGTTTTACCAGAACTCAACTGTGTGTGTGCTGCTGATGCAAGATCCACAGTTTTAAATCTAAGCTTGACCGGATGTATCATTTCCTCTGTCCATCTAGTTGAAAGGCTCAGTTCTCTCCGGAGAGTCAGGGGCAACCTCCACAGTTTTAAATCTAAGCTTGACCGGATGTATCATTTCCTCTGTCCATCTAGTTGAAAGGCTCAGTTCTCTCTGGAGAGTCAGGGGTAAAGGAGGAAACATGGATCAAATATGTATTTCGTTAAACGGCCCATCTTTCTATGTCACGATCCTTTTTTCTTTGAGCATGAAACTTGCGAACTTTTGGGAGGACAAAGGTCTCCAGTGTAGACCTCATTCCAGTCCTTTTACTACTTTGCGGGCATGAACCTTCTTGATTTCCATCTTGGACACTGGCTGGACTGTTTTAAATATGTTTGCCGATATGATCATTTGAGATTGGTTAAATGCTTCTTGTTTGAGCATCTTTGCTTTTAATGTTGCCTTTATTGCACGTTGTGGGGGTGTTTATTTTTCTGCATATGCATATAGAAGTGACATATGCTTCTCTTTGTAGTACGAGAGTACTTATTCAAGATACGTGTTAACTGCTTATATTTGCTAGTTCACTGTCTTTTAATGCAGGGTGTTGCCTACTTACATAATATGATTCAATCAGTTCTGGATAAGCATCTTGGTATGTGGGAGAAGTATTGTCTTCACCACTGTTTTAGTGTTCCTGAAGGATTTTCTCTTCCAAAAGACGTACGTTTTCTCTTACAGAGAGTTATGCTATATACACTTGCAAATTGTCACTTGGTAGTTGTCGTAAGAGAATGATTTTGCCAGTTGTGACTTTTTGGAGCAATGATTTGCCCAGCTCTACTTTTTTTTGCCAGTATTTAATTGTGAAATGATTGGAAACTGCGACATTGTTTGATAGGACCTAGGCTTCACGTTACCAAACAAAAGGGCTGATAGAGCCCCTTTTATATGTTGCTAGACTGCCTTTGGATTGCAATTTGTTCAGTCCGATTTGGGGAAGTTTGAATGCCATGATCTGATTACTGCATGGCCATCTTCAAATTTTATCTGCTGAAAAGTGTAATTGGATGAGTGAGGAATCATTACATAAAAAAACTTGGTAATGGATGAATAGTCTTTATTTATTGGACTCTGAAGAAAGTGAGGTCTTCTTGATGATTCTTGCACCTTCCATTCATTGAATGGGGATACTTTTCCATTATCAGGTTTATTATAGTGCGGTAATCTTTTTTCCCTTTTTCATTTGTCTAGAATACCTCCGCTGGTGACATTCCTTCATCTCAAGATCCAATTGTTGATCTCGAGCTTCAAGAGCAGTTGGACTCATTAAGAAACAGACTAGTTGCGGTAATTACATTATTCCCATGATTGAATGCCTTCCATTGAATTTCTGAGTCTACTTACTGAAGTAGATTACACAGGCTGTAAAGGAGTCTGCTGAGCTGAATCACGAACTCCAAGTACTCGAAAGGCAGGCTGTCTCAACTGATCAGTTCTCCAAGGTTGTCACTGAAGCGCTGGAATCCACTAGTCAAGGCTCTCTCCACGACACTTTCCAAGGTAATTTTCCTGGTCCATCAAATTTTAAATAGCATTGTCTTCATATTTATTCTGGAGTTCTGGAGTATGACATCTGGTGTTATTATGGTTTTACTTTTCATGTCTTTCTTTTAACACTATGTCAATTAAACTGCTCCATTCACAAAGCAGCTGTTGACATTTTCTTTGGGATAAGCATGGCTGCACTAGACTTTTTTGCATACATTTCAACTGTTTTTAGCTCATCCTCGTACTTGATAATTTATTCATATGGAAGCCAATCAACATCCTAGGATGTGCCAGTACTTACTTCAGATTTTACCTGTGCCATTTGAAAATCTGTTTTACCCGAAAGGGGGTAGGTGTTTTTGTGGACGCCGTAATTGTGGAACTCTCTTTCATTCTTGCGTTTTTTTCAATCTCTAGTGATAAACTAGCATGAAGTTTCAGTGCTTGCTTATTTGCTGTTCAGCAGCCACTAGCAACTCGTTTTATGAGGAAAATTAAGCTCATTTCTAACCGAAATTCTGTTCAGTCATTGCTCCTGTGACAGTGTCAGTTGAGTTTCTGTATTTTTGGCTTGTTATACTTTTGGCATAAGTTTTGCTTTGACAATGATTTGAAGTAACTGAACAGAGGAGATTGCACTCAAGTTCATAGATGTGGGTCTCGATGAGTGATGAATTTAGTCAAGTTTTTCTGACCATAGTCTGCTGACCAATTGTTTTGTAGAGATGATGAGAACTGCAGATGAACTGCGGTCTAAAATAGCGAAGTTCAAGACCAGAAAGATGGAAGAGACGGAGCACATCAAGAAAATGAGATTAGACCATCAACAGAACAGTTCCTCTATGGTAGATCGTAGTACTGGTAATGACTCTTTGCTAATTCTACACTAATTTGGCTATAGTTGTGGCATGATAATGTTTTATAACCAAAACAATTAGCATTACCATGGAAGCAACTTTTACCTTGCAGGCCTCTGCAATGCAAAGCTGGAAGATCTTCAACACTTTTTGACCGATTTGAAGAAATTGTGAATTTCGATGATCTTTGCAGTTATTAAGTTCTTAAAATTGCATAGTGGATCGTGTGTCTCTACTCATCAAACTATATACCCAACAGGGTTTTGTGTATAACCAAGAGCGCATGACTCTTGACGGTAATAGAGCAACTGTGGTAGCAAGTAGGCCGCTTTGGATGGACAGAGTTTCTTGTGCGGAAACCAGCAGGATAGGTCCTCGGATGATGGTCGTGTATTACTTGCAAAACAGCTATGGGCGGCCCAGGCAGGGATTGGCCGGACCCGCTATGGGCTGGCCCAATGTTGAAGGGAAAACAAGTATGACCATTTTTTAGGCTTTTAGGGCTGATTAGGAATGAAGATGATGCTTGTTTTTTGCAAGGGGAAAGAATTAATGCATGCCGGATCTACAGTTGGTTTCCACATATGGAGCGTCGAAACCCTTAAGTCGTAACTCTAAATCCAGAAGGGAATACAAATGCTGAAAACCCACTTTGAGCGCATGGAATATATACGGTCCATTTAATCCCACAAAGGCCAATAGTGGATCCAACCAGTGATCCTTAATGGGCTGTTAGGGCCCAATTTGAGGAACACGCTCGATGGCTATTAAGGCATATGGGCCCATTTAACTTCAAACTAGGCCCGTCATAGTGGGCCTCATTGATCCGATCTTTAAAGCAAACATTCGTGCCCATGGGCCCACTAACCCAAAATAAACAAGTTGGGCCTTTTTAGGCCCATTAGCCCATTAAAACTAAAAGTGATGGCTTTTAAAGATGGGCCTGATGGGCCGTTTTAGTGCACGCCTTTAAAAGCCCATGGGCCCAGCTTACCAAAAGTAGGCCCAAGTAGAGTAGGCGATTGAGGCCCATTAAACTCCAAAGTAGGCCCAACAATGGGGGCCTCAGTGGGCCGATAAGGCCCATTTTGAAGCCCATGGCCTGTGACCCAAAGTAGGCGCAAACAGAGTGGGTCCTTTTTATGGGCCGACAATGCCATTATTCAGGCCCAGATTGGAGGTACATTTTATCCCATGGGCCGGTTATATTGTGTGGTCGTTATTTTGAGTCTTATTTGGGCCCATAAAGCACAAAGTGGGTCCACGAAGGCCCAAAGTCTGGCCTAACGGCTGGGTATTCGGCCTCAATGGCAAAGTGCCATATCCCAATGGGCCCATCGGTTAAGAAAGTTTTATCGGCTTTAATGGGCTGGTAAAACTCTCTCTGCGGACCGGCCAGGCCCAAACCCACGCTCAAGCACATTTGCGGCCCAATCTTAGCCACGGGGCTACCAAAACCTGCGTGTTGCAAGCATTAATAAGAACTTACGTGATCCTTTTCCACCTAGGGCTCTCACGGGGAGCACCATCAAACGAAACTACGGAAGTTTTCTGAATATAACGGATCCAATGTTGAACTTCAGGAAGAATATTCTAGGTCTCAGGATTGCATTAATTCATTTAAACACTATATATCACCGACACCTAATATAGCCTGCCTAGTCAACTTTTCTAGCAACAAGTTGCCGATATAACTTAAATAAACGAAATTTGAATGTTAGAAGAATTTAAAAGGATGATCAATAATTTGAGGTACTACAATGAAGCACCATACCCTATGTTTGAAACTTCAAGGTACTTTTTCTATAACTAGGTTAAAGACGATATAACTTAAATAAAACGAAATTTGAATGCTAGAAGAATTTAAAAGGATGATCGATAATTTGCGGTACTACAATGAAGCACCATACCCTATGTTTGGAACTTCAAGGTACTTTTTCTATAAATAGGTCAAAGAATTAGAAAATATTCCAGGGCTTGAGGAGGGCCGACTGATCCGAGGAGCCTGTCGAAATGCACGAAAGACGTTAAACAAATAGTTTCTTCAAGCAGCTCGTGAATTATCATGTCAGAACCACATAGAGCCAATGATCGGAACCACCAAACATGACATATCATTGAAGAAGCAGATATAGATATCAAATAAAATAAAATAAAAGGTTCAAAGCGGCAAGAGAATACGGTAGCCAATTTTAAGTAGTCAGGAAATTCTCCCCTTGTCAGATCATGATGGTACTGGCAGAAAAACAGAAAAGCAAAACTCAGGCAAATTCTGGAAATATCGTCATTTTTCTAATGGAGGCCACTATCCTAACAAAGGGTAACAATGCTTGTTACCCAGATTACTGGAATTAGTTTCAAGAAACAATGGTAAACTGAGCAAGAAATAGCAGTGACTATAAAATATTCAAGAGCCAAACCACACAATATTAGTAAGGGACTTTTGATTATTTTTCACAATTAGAGGGGCGAGGATTTGCAATTATCACTGCTGATCCATCGCCATTTAAGCTCAATATATCAAAATCATATTCGTGGGAGCATAACATCTTTGCCACGACCTCCATAAACCCATTCATAGCAATCTAAATGGCAAGAAGAACACAGCAAATAATAGAATTGCACATGACCCTACCTCCAATCTGATAAGCTCAGTGAGCTGGTTCAAGGGCAGCGGCTTCAAAATTACAGGCTTTATCTATGAAATAGTATTGTATGCATATGCAATTGCCGCATCCTTAATGCAAATGGAAGGAAAGGAATTTACAAATAATAGAGAGACAAACTGTTGCTGCAATTGTGATACAGAAACAGAAATACTATACTCTCATAACATCACATGGATGTAGAACATCACTTGTGGTAGGAGTTACAGATACCGTGATGTTGCATTGTCTGTCACCCAACTCAGTGTGCTTTGCACTTAAATTGCATCAAAAGTTAGTAATCTGAGAAGGTCCACTCATGCAGTTCAGCTAAATATACATTTTCATTTGTAAGGAAACATGAACTCAAACTACATCAGAATGTAACTTCTAACAAAATCATTACGTTTAGTTTATAGAAAAGGCAACATCTGGTGTCAGACATTTTCAGGGCCAACAAAATTTGGAGAAAGTCTAGCATATTATTTCATAAAGTACCTTCTAAGAAGCATCTGCACCGGTTAATTGTTCCAATGTCCCAGCGAAAAAACCACTATTAAGCCGCCATTCATGTAAAGCACATCTAGTCAGTTGACACTTATCATCCCAGATTCATTCCAAAACATTTCCCATTGTCAAACCATCCCCTATCACTGCATCAGTTGAGATGCAAAGTGTCGACTGAGGACATACCAAAACAAAAGGAAACTATCACATGACAAAACAACTATAATGCTACATTGACCTGTTTTGCTAAACAGGGATACTAAACATAAGTTCAATATCCTCAATCATATGTCGTATTATGATTATTTTAGCTCTAGTGAAGGGAATGAGTACTTCAAACGCACACCTCATAGATGAAGGGTCTTGTAGTGTGTTCAAATCACGAGGCCCAATGGCAACTAGTGTTCTTCCCCTAAAATATTAAGATACCCCGAGCACGTTAATCCAATTGGGATTAGAATCTTTTGCAGATCTAGCATAAACACAAGCATATACTTTCCTGAGTGGAGGGATTGGGAAACTTTATAAGTCCAAGCTGCATATCAATCATCACTCCTTTGCAGAGAACTCAAGTATTTGAAACAACTCAACATAGACCTCGCTTGTTATCCAGGCATATGACAGCCGTTAGTCCTCAGAAGGCTGTAAAATATATGGCACCAACGGAAATATGTAGAGAATATACAAAAGTTCAACCACCTATGCAAGTCCAATTCTTTGAGAAATGAAACACACACAAAGTTTCTAAGAAACCAATCTACTTAATGCTTCCTTCACATCTTAAATCAAACAATCCGTCCGATGCACTCTTGGCTTGTGAGACAATTGATAGCACGCTGGATGCTTTCTGAATCAATTGTTAATGGACATGCGATACAGGAAGCTGTATGTAGCAGTAAGATCATGCAACAAAAATGAAGCTAAGCAACAAGCAAGCTATTGTCTAGGATTCGATCACGTTTTTAATTAATGATTTAACATTCTCCTATAACATCACAGTGACGATTACTAGCATGCTGGATACTTTCTAAACGAATTGTTGTAGGAGCAGAAATACAGGAAGCTGCATATACTAGCAAGATCATGCAATTAAAATGCAGCTAAGCAACGACCATGGTATCTTTTATACTTCTTGCAGTTTAGATATGCATCATTGTCAAGATTCAAATGGAGACAGTGAAAAAACCTCCAAAATTTCTGCAATGCTTCCCCCCCCCCCCCCCCCCCCCCCCCCCCCCCACCACTGCCAAAAACGTTGAAGGAGGAAAATAGCTATTATGCTGCATGATGAAGGCCCGGCTAGTTACCTGCAAATATTCTGATGGCGCTAGTCTTGAAGACGAATGAAGCTGTTACAACCGGCTTCCTTCATCAAAGGCTATCCCAGTTAAGACAGCACCAAAAACGTATTGACGAATTTTTTAGGTCTGCAAAAAAGATATAGATTCAAGTAACAATAGCTCCAGCATAAATCAATCCCGCCATTGTTAGCACCTCTGGTTTCACATGCATCTTAAGCGTTGATTCCTTGCTGACATTACGAATTTCAGGCATGTAATTTCCGATGATTGCCTTCTCTGTCTTCCCGATGATCATAAACATCGCCACTCTTCAATCACAACAATCAAAATCCCCCAAAATTCCGCCGTATAAGTAGGAGAGGCAACATAGATAACGCATCCATCGACGCATCGTCAAGCTTAATCGCGAAACCGAGGCACAAATCCTCAAACTGTTCTCGAACAACAACTGGAAGAGGCAAAGCGGAGAAAAGGAATCACATACGAGCCGATGGGGACAAGCATTTCTCCATCGGGGGAACACATCAGAAAGCAATCACGAGAAGGGAGATGAAGCACTGCAAGGGCTCGCCGCAAGTTCTTCCGAGCGCCTCGCATGGGCTACCTCCGCCGACGCACGGCCCCGCATTTCCTCGGCTCGGAAACTTCCATGGCGGAGAAGATGAGGATGCGAGTGCGGGCGGGAAAGAGAGAAGGAGATGAACAAATAACTTTACATCAATGGTATATATTAGCTAAAATTACTACTAAATTGATACTATACCTGATCAATAAAAAATTCAGAAAGTCTCTATTAAAAAATAATAACGAACTTTACATTAATTGTAATCAAAGTAATATTATCATTAATATTCCTCATAAAATAAAGTGACGGATAGATTAATATAATTACATCGTATAATTATGACTATGTATACCAATATCTATTTAAAATGGATAATTATACCGTATGAAATATAGATAGTATCTTATAGTATGTACATTGCAACAATTTGATGCGCAAGTTATAAAATAGATTTTCTTAATTTAATACACCATTGACCATAATATAATAATCAAATGTTACTTATAACAATATAATAATAAGGAAAAGTTAATTTTTAATTATATAGTTTACTAAAAGGAAAAGCCAAAATATTTGTTATGCATATTGTTAGTACACGAAATATTCTGTCATTATATTATTCTTGTTCTTGTATCAAGTAATGAAGTCGTGCTTCATCATACATATTGTTTGATTGAGTAATTTACAATTAGGCTAGTTGTGAGATGAATAGAGCTTTAATTGATACAATATGTAGCGAGATGTTATAATCATATCTAGATCTCTAACAATTGGATTGTTTGTGATTCCAAATAATATGACGTGCAACTACTTTAACTTAATTATTAAACTGATATGTCGGGGGATTATGATCACCTCTTTTTTCAAATGTCCATAATTACACGTTCTTAATTACATGAGGCAAATGCATAAATACATAGTAGTGTTTTATCCCGCACATGGTCTTAATTACACGTTCTTTATTCTGCACATTCCTATAAAATTTAAAACCTCGAAATGCTTTCTCTTCGAATGGAAATTCATTCGGTTTTTAAATATTTCTTGACGAAATAATTTTGCATAATGTTTCAAATGTTTATTCATCGTATTACTAGGATATAGGCTTGGTACTTTACCATGAATGAAAGTTCAAATGTGAGTCATTAGATGTTTAAACCCAATGAAGGATTTGTTGAGTGCTTGAAGAATCGGAAATACTTTATCAACTTGAAAAACTGAACGATTAGTCTAATTTGTAGTCTCTTGAGATTAACTTCGTAAATTAAAAGGATGCTCTAAAAGACTATTTGAAAGTTTGCGAATCATGACTTGAAAGGTAAGTTGTTATGAATTATATAAAACTGGCAGGGACAATTTGGCTAAAAAGAGTATTGATATGGACAATTTGACAGAAACTTGGCCCAAATATACCTTGATCACTTCGGGAAATGAAAATGAAATATTGTCGAGTGATATTATACTCGTTTGAGTTTTGATTGGCTATATTATTAGTTAACGAGAATAACGGTAGTCATGGAAATTTTTTATATAATGCATCCATTATAAAAATTTATCAAGACACTAATCAAGACACTGTGTGAGTTAATATAAATAAAGTGCGTTTAGTTTACGAAAAAATAAATGATTTAGAAAATATTTTTATAAAGCGATTGTTTAATATTATTTATGAAAATGAATAAATAAATAAAATATCATTATTAAGCAATGATCCATGGTCGACTCCAGACTAACCTTGGACCGGCTCAACATAGCTGGTCCTGGTTGGGTTCTTAAAACGATTGGGTCGGTCTTAGTCAAAAATATATAACCCGATACTGTGCGAGTTGATCCTGTGTTGGTTCAACCCAACATATACATAATATATATAAAATAATACTAGGAAAAAAACTAGCTTCAGCCATCTTATTCCCACCTAGCCCAAGACCAAGAGTAGAAGCCTCTCTTCTTGCCAAACCCATGACCTAGGAGCAGCTAGGTGTATCTATTCTTGCCAAGCTTTACTGATGTTCATAGTTTGGTTACTTAATATCATATTATGAATGTATATAAAATTTGAAATAGTATATTCGTCCTTTTTGATGAATGCAACAAATGATTATGGAAAAATAATTTAACGACAGGACCGAACCCATATTATCAGTTTGGTCCTCCGTCCCAAACTCAATGAGTCGATCCCCGATCCCCAAAAGTGATAATCGAACTGTGCAAGTTGATTTTAGGGTTGAGTATTAGATTGGTCCAACCTAGACCATGCCCACCCCTAAAATCTTTAGATATGCATTATTTTGATTATCGATAATGAAAATATTTTAAGTGATACAAAAAATTATTTTTTCAATTATTCACTTTTGGTGAATCCGGGAAAATAAAACCTCAGTCCACGCTAAAACCCTAATCCAAGAAAAGCAGCGCGGGGAAGAGCAAGAGGGGCCTAAAACCCTAAATACAGGTCAACTTAACAGGAAGGAAGAGAACAACCCCGGCCGACCATTTGGGCGGAACTGAGCGAGGCGTTGTCGGGGGAGAGAGAGAGAGAGAGAGAGAGAGATGGGAAGCGATAGCGAAGCTGAGAGATCGCAGAAGGAGAAGGAGAAGAAGAAAATGTTAGCACTCGCCCCCATTGCTAAGCCTCTCGCCGGCAAGAAGCTCGGCAAGCGCACCCTCAAGCTCGTCCGTAGAGGTAATACCCATCAAACCTCTCTCGTCTTGCAGCTTTACATCATGCGCGCGCAGCCCTTCTCATGTTTAGAAAAAGGGGGCTCTTAGTTCGGTCACAAGGCGTAGCTTCGTTTTCACGGTGGCTTTTTGTTTTCTTGTCCTCTTTCTTTTCGTTGATTGGGGAGCTAGTGAGTTTTGGGTACGTGATTCATCGGATTTACAGTAACTGACGGTGTTAACTCTTATGAGATATTGGATGAGTAGTTGGAACTAGGTGTGTTACATTGCCCTGTATGGAGCAGCGATGTTCTGCATTGCTAGACTAGTTCTCTTTGTAGATGAGCTAATCATTGTGAATGGCTTGCACAAGGGAACCAGACCTAAATGGGTGTGCCGCTTGTTCTTGTTTCAAATAAGTTTCTTTGGCTGACAATCGGCATGTCCTTGTGGTTTATAATTGGCAGCCGCGGAAGACAAATGCTTGAAAAGAGGCGTGAAGGAGGTTGTAAAAAGCATGCGACGCGGTCACAAAGGGTAAAAGTTTCTACATTTTTTCTTATTTTGAGCGGAAATGCCTGGCGATGCAATGTTGAATGAAATCTCTGTGGTTGCTTGGAGCCACATCTTTTCTTCCACACAGTTTTAGCTGGGGAATATTGGATTTTTGTCGAGCCCAGATATTCGAAACAGGTTGATTCTTCACGTATTTCTCTCTGTGCAGATTATGTGTCATTGCTGGGAACATATCTCCTATCGATGTCATCACTCATGTCCCTATTTTGTGTGAAGAGTCCGACATTCCATATGTCTATGTTCCATCAAAAGAAGTAAGCCAAGTGCCTTCGGTTCTAGTCCATCTTATGCTGGAGTGAAAACTAAATCCCTCTCTCTCTCTCTCTTCCCTAGGTCCATATTATTCATCTTTTAACAAAAATTACCCATTTATCTGTGTTCTTCAGGATCTAGCTAATGCGGGTGCCACCAAGAGGCCTACATGCTGTGTTTTGGTGTTAACAAAGCCAACAAAGGGTGAACTAAGTGCCGAGAAACAGGAGAAACTGAAAGCAGAGTATGATCAAGTTGTCAATGATATTTCCGAGTTGACTTCCTCCTTGTTCTGAAGGATGAGAAGAAGTTCAGTAATAACTCCGCTGATGTTCTTGTTTTGACTTCATATACTCTTTGGCTGGATGTAAACATTGGTATTGTAATGCAGCCACAGTGGCAAAATGGATCTAAACAGAGTATGGGCAATTGCTTGTATTTCTAAGGCCTGTAATGGTGGTGCTATATAGGGCGTTATGAAAACCAAGGATGGGAGACTGTTCGCATGTAGTTTTCCTGGAATTCAAATGCAGGTTTCGGTTTGAAGTACCTTTGTGTCTTGTACTTCTGATGTTGCTGACTTTCTGCATTACTTACTAATATTTCGGATATCTCTCTTTGTCGTCATTTTTGTGCTGAAGTCTGGTGCTCGACTGGAGGTTTTTGGAATGAGATCACATTACCTGATCATTAGAATTCGATATTTTCAGATAGGACTTTTGATGCAGGTAGTTGGGTAATTTAGCTCTGTTTGTTTCACAGAAAATTAATGATTTAAAAAACATTTTATCCAAAAAAAATTGCTCATATGACTTATAAAAATAAATAAATGAAAAATATTTTCATCGTTCACGAAAATATATAGACATAAGTTATTGCTGATGATAAGAACATTTTCTATTGACTAAATATTTCAAGTAATTTAATTGATGGTTTTTGAGAAAAAAAATTTCTTAAGTTATTCATTTTTCACAAAGCGAAATCTATATAGGGCAATGATTTTCAGGTGCTATTTCTTGGCAAAACGGCTCTGAAGTTCCTGATTGGCGCCCTTGGAAGAGAAGAACAACCAAAAGGTGTATACAACATTAACTGTATAAATTCTCATGCTTCTTAAGCAAGAGTTGCTTCATATGATTAGAAGCTCCCGGCAAAGCAAAGTTGGCAAGTTCAGTTAATCGACATCGAATTGCAGCTTTGGTTTCGTCAGGGTGACGAACTGCGACTGAAGCCACGTTTTCCAGATGCAGTTAGAGTTGCCCAGTTGGGGAAAAAAAGGTGCTGTGTGAACAGTATCCAATGTATGGCCCAGAATCGTGATTTACTATATATTCATGCTAACTGACGTGAGGAGATGAGGGACCAACCCCAGAAAGGACAAGAGGAGAATCTATTGAAGTATGCCTCAGCTCGGCTGACAAAGGCCAAGGGCCTTTCCAGCTACGATCATAATGTCTGTGATCTCACTCGAATAAACTTTGGCCAAAACTCAGCGGCCATGATGCAGCACTTTATCTCACGAGGATTCAAGAGGCAACTACCGTGTCGTAGCACTTTGTTTTGTGTCGCACTTAGTTCCCGCACTGTCGACTAGTGTAAATGTTTACAGCATCTGTCGAGCCTTGATCCGAATCTACTCGGATCAAGTCCCCAAAAAGAGTGCTTAGGAGGGGAATTTTTGGGGTTATGTTTGTGCTTTACCACTTCACAATCTTAGTTCATGCGAAAAATTTCCCTAATCGGTTTTATACGTCACTTATTTTCCTTAGGAAGATATGATTAGCTATTGGTAAATTTTCCTTTACACTATTCAATCAGTGAACGCTGACTCGAATTATGCAATCTAATGACAGTTAATTCACTATGCTCCCATGCTCAGCTCAGATTGGTGATAAAAACTAGCTCCTCTCTCTCTCTCTCTCTTTGAAATATTCCAAAGAGGCGAGAAAGCATGTCTAGCTAGAATCTCAGCAGACCATAAGATCACATGCTCCCCCAACCTCTCAGTACCCACTTTCTTCCTTAATTCACACTTCTCTCTTCATGGAAAGTTCCTTTATGTACAAAGGACCGATGAATGTGAGTGCTAATACACACGGTTACCCGCGACTCTGCCATGTGTGCAAGGCGGCCTCATGCGTTTTCTTCTGCCAGAGCCACTCAGCCTTTCTCTGTGCTGGGTGCGATCAGAGAACCCATGAAGGCAACACTAGCGACGCTCAACATAAACGTGTTTGGATTTGCAATAGTTGCGAGAACGCCCCGGCTAGCTTTGCCTGTGAAGCTGATGCAGCTTTTTTGTGTGCGAACTGTGACATTGAGATTCACTCAGCCAATTTGTTAGCTTGCCAGCACGTGCGAGTCCCAGTGACTATGTTGTCCAGCTCCCTCTACGGATCTCCCAGCTCCACCCTGGATCAAAGCGCCGAGACTGAAGGACAAAAGGCTCTTCAGTGCATTGAAGAAGATGAAATTGATTCCTGGTTGTTGCTTGACCCACCTAGTAGTAAAGGCAACCATACTAGTGTTGGGTTACTCTACGGTGGGGAGGCTGATGAGTTCTTGGATCTTATAGAGTACAGTTCATGCACCGAGAATCAAACCTTGGACGAGTGCAATCCATTGGAAGCTAGCATCAATCAGCGGCAAAGCATCAGCGACGGTGTCGTGCCGATTCAGTTGATGGATTGCACAGCCCAGCAGAATGTCTTCTGGGACAGGAAGGATGGAATAGCAAAAGACACTTTCATTTGCAACCCTCCAAGCATCCATACAGTAAGATATGTTTAAGTCTGTTAAAAATATCATGCGAACCCCCGGTGGGATTTGTGGTTATTCATACTAACTTGCCGGTTCACAAGCCTTCCGAATCTCTAAATATTTTCAACATGGTTTTTTTAGTAATGAATCTGGAAATCAGATTTCCCTCCTTTGGAGTAACTTTCGTACTATATATCCAGGTGTATCTCCTTCTCTCAAAAGACCCTTTTGCATATAGATGTAGACTCTAGCAGCAGCTAGCAGAAAGTCTTCTTTATACATCTTTCTTTTTTGTTATTTTGCATTACTTAAATCCTAATCTTGTTGTACAGCTGCTATGTCCAGCCTTGTTAGGTAAATTCTGTAACTCCAATTTGACCTTTTTTTTGGCCGAAATTCTAATTTGACCTTTCAGAAAGCCATTACAAAATGCATCACATACATGAATGCACACTGATTGCCATACGGTCTTAATGCTACCATAATCATGGTTCGAACTTCACCTGCAAGGAATCGAAAGCATCTCCTTTTACTATTGATTTTTCTTGATTGGTTTGCCTTTATGCATCTTCTTGCATCCTACAAAAACCTTAATTGCTGGAATAGAAATGCTTGAAACACTTCTTTCGAAATCTTATTCTCAAAGTTATGTTGCATGAATCAGCAGAACCTTGGCTTTTAGCCTTTAGTTCTTTACCGTTTGTAAAGACTAGCCTCGACATACCTTCAACTAGATTTAGTCCCGTGATCAATCAGCCATCATCTGTCATGACACCTGTTCTTTTACTTTGTGACCAGGTTTCTCATTCATTTTTCGATGCCAGCATATCAAGGCCACAAACAATGAACGAGATCTCAAATTCGTGTGCCAGGCTTCCAATTGGGATGACGGAAATGTTCTCGAGCCCTCCACTCTTAAGGCCGTTCGAGAATGCTAGTACAAATAGGGAGGCCAAGGTTTTGAGATACAAAGAGAAAAGGAAGGCGAGGAAGTTCAACAAGAAAATAAGATACGCCTTGAGGAAGACCTATGCCGACAGTCGTCCTCGAGTCAAAGGCAGGTTTGCTAGGAGATCAGCCACGGAACTCGAAGCCGATCAGATGTTCTCAATGGAAGGCTATGGTTATGGCTTCATTCCGCATATTAGGTTTTGTTAACTAAATAAAGATCTGCCTGAGCTAGTAAGAGATATAACTGTTGTCTGCACCATCTCATGGCAGATATTGTACTCCTCTCCCGCGAACTATTTGGATTAATAAAATCCTATATAGGTTTTGGATTTGCTTAACCATTTAGCTTTTACGATTTTCTTTCAGCTTCTTTTTCATGATCATAACTAAAACAAAGACGTCTTACTTCTTTCTGTGTCTCCGCGCCCGCTTTTGGTCTTCTGAATTATCACTTTTCTGACTAGAGCAACGAGGAAGCTGGGCTTCTTGCCGAAGAGATCGATTCCTATAATAGATAGATTGTTAATCACTAGGAAAAAGAGGCATGCTATCATGTCTACAAAGACTGGCTTGCCAGGTAAATAAGGGAAGGAAGCTTAATAGTAGGTGAAACGTGGTACTGGCGAACTTGTTAGGAGAGTAATTTTGACAAGTAGCAAAGAATCTAGATGCATCGTTCAACTTTAACAAAGTCGACTGCGCTTTTCACACTACAAGATGCTAAAGAAGAGAAACTAGTATATCCTGGATTGAAAGAGATACAGGGAAATCTCTAACACCAAGCCCCTTGGATGCTGTGTAAAGTGGTGGAGCATCTGCGACATGCCTTAAGTTTTCTGGCCTAAGAGTACTAGATAGTTCTTGATTGCGCACTAGTGTGCCGAGGCATCCGTATCGTGGTTGCTATTGGCTTGTCTGCAGGCTAATATTTTGCAGTGAATGACTCTTAGCAAGGTATAGGCTGAGAATTCTTTTGCGTGAGAATCTTGAACATTATGCTTTGTTCCATTTGGTTCATATGATGGCACTTGGAGACCCATGCGTGTTTATTCTTTTTCCTCTTTAAGAAGCTTTTACAAGCCAGTAAGCATGAGGCTACTTTCTTTGGGTTCAATGTAATGCTGTTTTTCGAAATTCCTAGGCTAATGATTCTGCTGAAAGCATGAATCATCTCATCTGAATTCAAAGCTCTTCCTGCAGGGATAAATATTTTCTGAACTCTATGGAAAAAAAACTGGTTTCTTGTGTGAAACAGAATGACATTTATGCATACACTATTTGGCTCCCATACCTAAAGTGATATCTATAAAAAAAATCTTATAATTGAATAGATGAGAAAAGAATATAGATCTCTTACGATAGGGCTATTCTCCCTCGTGGACTTGGGAAAGATGAATGCACTTTGTTTCACTTTCCTGGCCAAAAAAGATATTCACCCATGTCCTGAAGCTAAGCTGAACCACAGGGAGGAAAGTGGGAAGGAGGTGAGTATCTTTGTGGCTTTTGGCTGTCTTGAGTTGATACTCAGGCCTTACTCCTTTCCCTTTAAGTATCTGTTCCGGCCTCACTATTGGTTGGGGCGCTCTCGCTTTTCTCCAACTCTTAAAAAGCACTACACTCGTCGATTGCTTATTTGTCACCACGTCGCTACTCGAGCTACCCGAGACGACAGATGAAGCTCACCAATATCGAGATCTTGCCAAGCAAGCCGAAACCCAGGTGAACTATATTCTCCACGGAGGATTTATGACCTCATGATCAGTCTATTCTCTTGCTAATGCTCATGATTTGTCTACTCTCTTGCTCCAACTGTTGTACGGATGAAGAGGTGCACGCTACAATTAAGGGTGATTGATTCATCGGGCGATCCAGACTGACCGGTTCCCCAAACTCTACAATCGAGAACTTGACTGACTAGTCCTAAGACCAGACCGGTCTGGTCCCCGAGTGGGAATAGTTTGGTAAGGATTAAAATTTCAGAAATTTAAATTGAATTCTTTTTATATTTTTTTATATCTTCATCTTTAATAAAATGTAATCGGTTAGGTCCAGACCTCTTAAGAATCGAGAATTGAACCGCTTGGAAATCAATTATACTTTTGGGAACTGGAGACCGACTGACACTTCCGGGCACTAGACCAAACCGGCCTATCTCAGCCAGTCCGAGCGGTTCCCGATTCGGTCGGCCGGACTTGCACAACCCTACTAACAATAGCACATAAGAAGATGTGCAGCGACAACATCACGTGGCAGTATATATGCTCGGCCGCCATTTGGTAGGTAGTGTGATGGAAAGCAGGGAAGGAATAAAGGGGAAAATTACGGAAGGTGACGATCAATCAAGCAAAGATACAAAGTCCAATGGATCTGCACCTGCAATTGTCTAGGTCTAGATGAGTTTGAATCTAGACAGCCACAATGAAGTTATATCTAAGTGGTTGCTTGAAGCTTATATCTTGACCAACTCAAAGGGTGTCTTGATTGCAGAGACTAAAAGTGGAAATTATGGGAGCCAAGTCACAGAAGATCTTTCAGCGGTAGAAGGGGCGAAAGGAAAGGACTGAAAGATCTTTTGTTAGCATCGTGAGAATTTAAACTACCAGCGAATCTCAAGAACATCAAAAGTTCCGTGTCACACTGGTTATGAATTTGTGTCCGTATTGCTGGAAAGAGAATCAATGTGTGCGCTAACACAGATTTGTCGCTGAGGGCCCGAACTCGTGTATCAATCATGTCTGTGGTGGCCTTGATAACTTATTTCATGGAGGCCACAGGGTCCCCCAAACTTGGCACTCGAGCATCACGGCACGTTCTATAAGCAAGTTCTACCCACGAAACAAATAGCAAAAGGAATGAGACCGATGAATAGTGAGTTCTTAACATGACTTGGATAAGTTTTTCTGTACATAAACAATGCAACCAACAAAATGGAGTTGTTTCTATTCGAGCATGGAAGAATGCCAAAATGATGAGTTCCAAGAACCTACTACTTGTAACTCTGGGTTCATCAATCTGTGTGATCATCATCCCCTTCTGAATCTGGATCAAGGAAAGAAATAGTCTGAGTGAGCTGGAAATCATTGTCGATTGTATATTCAGAACAAGAACACCAAGAGCCAAAACTCGTATTCAATAATGATGAAGCCCACTTTACTTTATAAATGATTGTACAAAATGAAGGAAGTAGAGATCGGGTTGAAGCCCAGTTTTTGAAAGTGGTTTTGCAGCTTATTCTTCCTTCTGTCAGCATCTATAACTATTATTAACAGCTATAAAATTTAGGAGAGGGACTTGGGAGTATTAACACAATGGTCTTTGACAACATGAGCCTTCTGGTCTATAAATTCTAGTTAAATAAGTTGGCCGGACGCCTGCAGCTAATCCTGCATTAATGTAATTGTGGCAGCAGAACGTTGGGAATTTATGTCGCAGTAAACTGCAGAAAAAGTATCTGACCTGGTAGTCTATATTCTCAGAACTAAGCTGAAATCAGTTTCTAGGGGGAAAGAAAGCCAAGTAAGACCAGTTAATTCACATATCAATCCAGTCTCTTACACTCACTAGTTACCCAGTAATTGCTGTGACTACGGAGCCCATAACGGAAACACATGTTTCAGACAAATAAAGGAGCAAATGGTGCTCTATGATATCCAATCACGCAGCAGGTAATGGGTGACTTTCGTGGATTTGTATTCTCTTCCTTGTCACTAAAAGGCTAGTCACCTCCTTGGTTTTTATATAAGCTCATCTTTAGTAGAGATGCAGATACTTTTTGGGCCAAACTTGAATGAGCATTCCGCACATGACTCGATTAACATTTTAATTTATTTCCATGTACACCTTTATCTTTCCTTCATCCTATTGATGTCCAATCTTTGGTATCTGTGCACTTTATTTTCGTGATGCTTATGAAACAAACGAAGCAAACATTATTGCTCAAAGGCTCCTTACCAGATCGAACATCATCACTTATCTGGCCTCTAGCACGAACCTGTTGCACCAGCATCCCACACAACAACCACCACCAATATATATTAATACCAAGCAAGCAAAACAGAAGAGTATTGAACACATAGTAACACCAACGTCCATCAGCCGTTTGCAGCTCCTTGTCCAAAATCAGAAGTATTTCATAACTGCCAGAATAAGATTCAAGACAAGTTATGCCATTTGCCAATTTATTAAAGAAACAGAACAAAGATTATCAAGTTTCCAAAAACAACATGCAGAACTCCAAGGAACAGAGATGGAGTTACTAAGAAAGTATCCCCTCTTAAAGTAATTCAGCTAACAACATCTGGATGTTTGAGAAACTGAGACCATTGAGTCTCCATCACATCGACAGAAACTTGACGCTCTGTCTCCTCCGGCAGTCATTAAGATATAATTATCTTTAAATCTTCAATTGAGAAAGTAGCAAAACCAATCTAAAGTACCAAAACTGAGCACATATCTATATCATTTAGGTTTCTTCTTTAAATGTTTGTAAGTGAATATAAGCATTGTATTGCTGCATATGCTAATCATCTTATTCCAGGAAAAAAAATGTTACTCTGGTAAAGAAAAATGAGCATCAAATGTGCAATTGAAAAGACCTGTCACGTCTCAATAGTTCAAAATTTTTCATTTAGGGATCAGTTTTTGAAATTATAAAATCTAACAGATTGAATCTGTAAATAAGATGGTATAGTACCAAAAGCTTTCCTAGTGAAGCACAGTATACCTGTGACTAGTTTTTGTTTTTCGTTATGTAAGTCCCCTTCTCTCTTTGAATGGCATGTTAACAACTATGTTATCACAATATGCTAAATTGAGTGATTGGCATCATTGTACAGACAGTATCTCCAATAAAATTTGATTAATGCTCCTCAAAAATCCATTAGACATAATATTTTTCTTCACAAGACAGAAATTTGCAATGAACTGAGTTCATTCAATTGACTTCACCCTTTCACTGTGTAAAGCTCTTCACATCAGATCAATCCAACCCGATTAGAAAGCTCAAGACACACAGTGCAAAGACTCAATAGTGAGTTACGTTTTGGCCTTACTACGATGGGGAAAAGAAAAAATTGCAAAGGAGGTATCTAAGCCAAGTGGGACTCGACAGTTTGCACTCTTGAGAATTTTAAAGAAACATGTGCTAATCTGGTTAACAGTCAAGTGTCAAAAGAGCCTGGACATACTAAAGAGCTGAAAGAATTATATCGAAGAGGTTCTATGTGCCATAATGCACTTACCTAGTACTCCAAAGGATCCAAAATGGAAAGCAGATGATGCGAAAGGCTGTCCAAGCAATGACAAAAAGAAGAAAAGAACAGCTTGCAATCCTTTCGTAACCACTGTACTTCGACATTTTTGCCACTTCCATGAAGACATCAGTCACATCATGGAGTGCCAAGATAATCGAACCAACACGAGCAAACCTGCAAAATGCAGCAAGATCTGATTGAGGTAGAGAAGTGGTACCGTCTTTATAAATTTTACTAAGAGATTCCAATACAAAGCTAAGGGCATTTGCAATTCCTTTTACCGAAATAGGAAGGATGTATATACCATTACATGGCACAAAGTTCTTCCTAATATGATTTCCACATCCACCGAAATATATCAGAACGACATAGATAAATATAAAACTTGAAGGAGCGTACCTGAAGATATATGATAAAACAAGGAGGATGATAGATATCACATGATGTGCCATTGAGACCAAAAAGTCCGACCTCCTTGTTTCCCAGAAAACCAAGGCAAAAATGGAGTATACATAGAATCCAGAGGCATACATGTACAATCCCTTTAACTTCAACCTGGCAAAAAAACACGAAAAAAAGATTAAGTAGATGAAAAAAATGATACCAAATTCAACCAGAGATCAAGAAAAAAGACATTAAAAGGAAAGCAAGTTCACTATTTTGCTACAGGTCTTAAAAATGAGGCTTACTTGATCTTCTGATCTGGCCATACTTGGTTCCCAGGGCCAACCCAGAAGTACTTGGTCGTAGTGAACCAAGGCTCATCATAGGAGACTGAAAGAGCCAAAATCTCTGCAGAAAGGAAGTACACACATTTCCATGCCGACTCTTTGAATTTGTTAATCTTTTTCCTCCTATGACGTACCTGAAGATCCAGCTTGGCATGTCTCTCTCCAAAAATCAGCCGTCTCGCTAGTTTCTGCCACAAAGACAAGATCATCATGACCTCAAGAAGCACAGAAGCTACTTAAAATTAGAGGTTGATCAGGCAAGGTAAGAAGTCTAGTCGTGTTTCTTCTAGACATATTAGCCCAAATTGGTGAGACAAGCTAGAAATATTAGCGATCGATTGAAGTAGCCGGAAGTTGTTTTTCAATAACTAGCTAATCTTATCCTCATAGAAGTTTTAGTCAATGGCCTAATTGCTACGATATGTGCTCCTTCTGACTCGACTCGCTGCAGTTATTTTGCAAGTTATGGACTTGCCCATTTTTATAATGAGAAACACTTCATACGAAATTGAGGCAGTACTTCAACTAATTTGAAGATCCCTTTCTGATGGTAATCTTGTGATCACAAACAAAATGTTGAAAAAATGTAGGGCACATTCGAATTGAGACACAAATGCAATTCTACAGCACGAGGGGAGGCACGAGATGCCGACTCGAGCAGACATCAGATTTGCCTTTTCAGATTGCTAGTTCCAAGCAACCCACAAATTTTTATTCAGTAAGAAACTCCAAGTGAGTAGTGACAGATGATGCACTCCAGCACAAACATACCTCCCCAAAATGAAGAAAGTTTGCATTCATATTGAAGACGTAAAATGGGAGAACAAAGGAAAAGCAAAGAAGTCAAGTGATCAACAGCACTAGTGTGTTATCGTCAATCAAATTTACAGGCCATGTTCATTTAAGAGAGAGACAAACACCCGTCGAGATGAAAAGATACCCGACGAGAATCACAAAATCAAGAAATTTCAAGTTTCGCGAGTGAAGAGTTACCTCAAAGATGAAAGTGTCAAGAAAGAGCCGTACAGCCAGGAAGAAGAGAGCAAAGAAGGGAACCACTGCTAATTCTCTGTTCGATGGGTACGACTCCACACTCCAATCAACCCACAAGCCCATTTAGCAACTCTGGGAGAGAGACAGAGAGAGAGAGAGAGAGTTCCGGAAATTATGTTCCAGCCAGTTAAGCTTTAGCAATCAGAGGCTCTTCTTTTAAGAAACTTCTTTTGTCTAGACTCAGTTTCATCCCCTGAAACCAGCTGCAAGGCCTCCCCCTTATATAGTAAGCAACACAGCTTGGAAAGATGGGTTTCTTCTTCGTTTTCTTGATGATGAACGATCACCAGGCGGCGATGTGCGTGGAAAGTTCAGGCTTTCGGTTTGACCAGCGCAAGCAACCGTCAACTGTAGGGGTGTTCCCGGTCTTCTGGGAAACTACGCGTTTCACTGGCCCGACGCGGAACAGAAACTGATGGACACGTGGTCTGCTTTCTCCGATGCTTCTAATTCCTGACCTGGGCAGGATCCTGTTGAATTGTTTAGGACATGGGACCACCTAACGTAGAATAATCAATTTGGGCACATCAATTGATCAGCTAACGTCTTAGAATAATCAACATTAGCTGATCAGGATCCTTATTTAGGAAAGTTTGGGGTCGGGTGTCGAATCCACTTGAAGTATCTGGCTAAGATCATTAGTTAAGTTATGATGCACATAACACATTTTTGCCTAATCGATTATGAATTGCAACATAATTTGCAAAACCTCTTTCGTGGTTGTGATCATTATGATGCTACCTCACTTGATGGTTTCTTTGACGGGTCCTCATGATTCGTCAGTTCTCGACAAACATCTTCATAATTAAATCATTTCCGTACTTCCGAAGAAAGCTTCATTAAAAATTGATCGGATCGTCTTGTTTCTTTATAGTCTAAGAGTCGTATGAATATTGAATTTTGACTGGTATTTTGTACGATATAACTAATCGAGTTTGCAATAACTTTCGTGCAACATGACAAAGCAGAAGAACTGATTGGTCATTCTAATTAGCCAATAGTCTGAATCATGAATGCGGTCGAATTATGGAATGTCCGACCAATCCTTAAAGATCCCTTCATCTGCACTTGACCTTGCTAAGGACATATTCAATACACTCACAAAACTGCGCAGAGCTTATCGACTCCGTCTTCGTAATATAAGAAGCGGTCGGACATGATCCATCTGCAATCCATTGATATTGCACTCAGAACCAGCTACGTAATCAAGATGGAGCATTTAGCTTCGAGGAGCAATGATGCACCTCCCAATAGGAATCCTGCTTCCGTTCTCATCTTCGGCGGCCTGGCCTTGCTTCTCTGGACCGTGACGGTGGCTTTGTTAAAGATTTATTTCGACAAGTTCAAGCACCATGGCAGTGCAGCCAGCGATGGCCAGATGGCTGAGCAAGGCCGCAACGGCGGTGGAAGTGGTGGTGGCGGCAGCCCTGTGGTGGAGATACTTGTGATCATGGCCGGCGATCAGAACCCCACTCACCTAGCAAAACCTGCAACGTCCCCTCAACCGGTCAGTGAGCACTAGTGATGTCGATCGGCAGCTCCGGCCTGGTTTCTAGTTCCGGCTTCCGGAGGACAATATAATTTGTATGTAAATTCAGTTTTCCGGCCAAATGTTGGCTGCATTATTGTGTAATAAACTGATGGAAGCATAAATTGTTCGAGTTAAGGGCGTAGCCAAATGGTCCGATGACAGTTGACCAACCAGAACGAGTTAGTAACTTGATCGAAGAAAAAGTAATAAATCATTTTAATTAGGAAATTTCTTGATAAGTAAAAAAAAAAAGCTGGTAAATTAAAGGCATTACAAAGAAAGACAAGCAACAGCTTTGTATGTAATTAGAAAAGTTGACAATTTTAGTTAAGTCAAATAAATTTTGTAAGTAAGTCAAATGGGAGGAGTCGTAATATATTTTATTGGAAAAAATCGGTTATTCATGCTAAATAGAGGTTCTAAAATCCGATAATTCGATAGAAAAGTTTATAAAATAAAAAATATATAAACATTAATAACAATGAGAAGTGTTAAGTCGCTCCGATTTAGATCGGTAGTTTCATATAAAAGTTAATAAGATCAGGGCATTAATAATTTTTGCAAATAAAAGTTGGTGAGTTAGTATAAAAACTGGTAATTAATAAACTAAAAGCAAAAAAAAAAATCAATGATTTCATAAGATTTTTGGTTAGTTACCAACAACGATCATTCTTCTACCAACAGATTTTTGACACATCTTAACACTTTTTAAAATTTTCTGGCATGGAAAAAACAATTCGTGTTTTCATACACGAAACTGTGAATTTCTCTCTCGCATGCTTCGGAAATTTAATCCATGGCGATAATATGATGGCTTGATTCATCAATTAACAGGGAGTGAACATATAATTCCGATGCGTAGGAAATACAAGTGATATTATTCAACTTTACAGGCCACAGCAAGACATTTAACAGCATATACAGACGAAGATAAGGCCTCTTCTGCACATTCTATGATGAGAAACCAAGTGAATCTTCTCTTCCTCAGCTCCAAGCTAAAAGCACATGTCCAAGCAACAGTAGCAACACAACCCAGCACAACTGCCAATAAAGAAGGCACATAATGTTATTCATCTCTTTGACTGAGAGAGAGAGAGAGAGAGAGAGAGAGAGATTTATACAGTCCCCTGCAAAACCCATCTCCTCTGGACTTAGTTTGATCTCCTGGATGAGCAACGCCCTTGAGGCCTCCTTGACCATCAGCACCTTTCATGGACATGGGACTCATAGGAACTACTGGTGGACCTGTGTACGAATCCGCAGGAACCGGAGTGTGTACTGAAAATTGTCGAGAGAACAGAAGTATCACAATCAAAACAGATGAAATTAAGCACCGCTTAACATGCGCTGACCAACTGTAATGTAAATGAGCTGCTAGAGAGGAAGCTTACTTGGGAGATGATTTTGATCAGACATGTTTGAGTTTGGTCAATGGAGTGTGGGTTCCGGAAAAAAAAGACGACCAGAATTGAGTTCCATTATTGAAGAGATGCGAGCATATATAACTGAACAAAAAGCGAGGTGATAAGGATGATTATAGTGGAGTGGTTGTACTTGTAGCTAACCTAAGAATGCGGCCAGCAACATTGAACGCGTTAATTGTTGGAAATTCGCACAGACGGAAACGTCGCAGAAGGAACAGAGGTTTAAATAATGTTATACGATTCGACGCGACTAACTTATGTCTGTATGTTCTTTTAGCAATGCTAGGTATGTATAAGTTTCAGCAATGTTGTGGGCTACTGTGGTATTGACTGCCCGACAATATAGGACAATATAGAATATAGTTTTCTTGGTTTCTTTTTATCTTTTGCACTACTGTATATGATTGAAGAGTTACATTGGGTCTGTCTCAATTTTAACTGGTCTATATGATCGAAGCAATAGAGCGAATCCAGAAGTTCAAAGATTCCCTGTGGTTACACTCAGCAATTGGTAGCATTTTTACTCTCTCGTACTGTTATGGCTTGCAATTATTCGCTGCATCGATGCTCATAATCCATGTAACTTGTGAGTACACGTCCTGATATCATGGACAGATATCGTGTTGAAACTAAGCCAACAGGACATGATCAACTGCTATGCCTTAGCAAGTGGATCAAAGACAATTGCATATAACTATGGCTGGCAAAGATAAAGAATGGACAGCCCAAGCAAGGTGCTAAGCAGCAGCCAAAAAGCTAAGCCATGGAGGCCATGTAAAAGGCGGTTGCGCCACAGAAGACCCCAATCTGTTCAAGGATGTGGGATGTTACGGGAAACATATGGCTGATGAATAGACAAGTCAGAGCCAACATGACTGCCTCCCCAATAAAACAAGCACAGGGTTGGAGGGAGAACTCAACGCTTCGGACAGGGAGACCACGATAAGTCATTTCAGCTGCCGATGAAAGCAGAAGCTCAGACTGTGGTCGTCCATTCTCGGCGGTGCGGCTCGGCGGTGCTTCGATATGCTGAGTTTGTGAACGGTGCCGGACAAGGGAGTGCTGCTTCTTGCTGCATCATATTCTGCAGGAGTTGAAAGCATTCTTTTGGTAACAAGCGACGAGAAGCAAAAGCGATGCATGACATCACTCATGCATTGCCTTCCGCCTGAATGAGGAACATCTCTGTACTAATCTTCCATGATTCGAGGCGAAAGAAAACCGTCACAACCCAGAAATCACACCAAATTTCCAAAAGCACAGCCAACTCCATGGTTGATGCAGACGTGAACACAGTACTGAGCTCGATTCATCTGAGTGCGTGAAAAACACAAGCGCCATTCTTGAATCCACGGTAATAGGAAGAGCATTTACCTGAAAAAACCAAAAAACGACGTCATTTGGAGAGTCAATCGTATGTTAAAACATATCAGTTGCCTGTTTATACCAATTCCAAATGCACTGAATTGGAGTTTTTTTATGTCTTGTAAAGGAAAAATTTATTCATTAAAACGATGATTTGTGTCTTTTAGAATAATTAGTTTATGAAAGACGTTTTCATCGCCCATGGTGATTCGTGTTTAAATAATTGATGAAAATTCGTTAATTTTATTTCTTTTAAGTGGTTGATATTTCGCAAAATAACCTAAATGTAATTGCCAGTGCGATCTGACCAAAATAACCACGCTTAAGATCACCCTGATCAAAGTGACTCCGCCAGCTTTACTGAACTCCCTCAGCAGCAGCAGTTCTCCTCCAATGGCGGACTGAGCCAGCGGTTTCGGATCCAAATCCAAGGCAATGGGTCCTCCCTCACCTTCCAATCCTCCATCGGCCCCGCCCAATCCCCAGGTTCTCTCTCCCTCTGTCTCTCTCTTTCACGCGCACGCGCACACGCCCAACTCTTCGACTAAGTGCTTTGATTCGGCTTGCAATCTGAAGGTCGATGCCGACGTCGGCGCCGGCGCGGGAGACGCGGAGGACAAAAAACCCGATCCAAACGAGTTATTCCAGTGAGTTCTCTTCCCAAATCTCCGTGCAATCGCTGGGTTAGGGCTTATCGAAACTTAGAAGTTAGCGGCGGTTGGTTTATGACTCGTGACGAAGGGGCAATCGTTAGATCGAGTTTTCCTGAATTTCTTGGTTTGAGCTGGATTTTGGAAATGGGGGATGCTTGATGTTTCTTTTCTGAAAAGTTTTGAACTTTGAAAAATTTGAATCTCTCGTATGAGTGTCTTAGGGAAATTTTTACGGGAAAGTACTGTAGATAGAAGAGGTATGGCTTAGTCAAACTATTGAGTGTCGGATTATGGGACTGATAAGAAACAAGCCTCTGAAGGATTCACGGGCATTCTGTTTTGGAGTACTCTTAGGCTGATATTGAATGATTGAAATGACTTGTTAACCGCCAAGTGCTTTTCTGATCAGTATAATGTTCCTTATCTCTTATTGAATATACATCCGTGGGGGAGAATCCCGTTTATTAGTGTAATGGCAGGCTCATCTCTGTGATGGAATCATTTTTTTTGTTGTGCCATTTTTTGGTTATAAATTGGAGTATTCTTTGGAGCATGCTGGACCCCAGATTACTCTGAGTCACATTCAGAGGTCTCTCTTATGACCTCTCTGGTAAAGATGTTGGTGAAATACCTAGTCCACTGTGCCACTGTGGTTTTGCATGTCAGCTGTTTACGTTATATATGAGGCTATAGGATGGTTCTCCCTCATTCTAGCTCACGCCCAGTTTCTCCCTGGCTTGACTTGCTGTGGTACATTAAAGTACTTGAACGATGCTGCGGATATTGAGAAGTAAACTGTCATAGTTGCAGAATAGTGGAAATGACGTGTGACATTCACAATAGTTACTGGCAAGGTGATTAATGAGGGTCTCTATATTGGACAGGGACTCTAATGATGCTGGGGACATTGAGAAGTACAGAAAATATGAAGCAGACTATACTCAGCGACTAATGGCAAAGTACTTCTCAAAAAAGACTATATACGGAGGTCAGTTGTTGTCTAGTCGAGCTTATTGGCCTTTATGCTGCCTAGGGAACAAAAACCTGAATATTACAAGAAGCATAAAGGTTACAACGGCTGCGTCTCTAAATGCTATTGAGATGCTGGTAATCCAGTGCAGAGATTCGGTGTGAGAATTTTCCCTTGCAATGGCATGACTGACGTACAGGATCAGGATTGAACTAGTTTCTGTATGCTGATAAGGAATGTATACGCTATTTTCTGCATGTTGATGTGGAACATATATGTCCTTTACCTACAGTGCTTTATATAAAAATTAGCACTATGGGCAAGCATTATATCCTTTATGTTGGTCGGAAGGATCAATGAGTTTTACCCAAAATCAACTCTCAAATTGCAGGTGACATATTTGACGAGCAATTTGCGATAGATGGGGAGGTCATAAAGTCCAGCAGGTCCTTAATTCTATAACACAAGTCAATTTTTGCAATTATCATCCTGCGTCATAGGCTAACACGGATTACTTCTGTTTAGGTGGCCTTGTACCCAATCGTACACAGACACTGTAAACAGTTTTGAGGACCAGAGCTGCAGTGGCTCAGTTTCGG
Organism: Melaleuca quinquenervia; assembly: GCA_030064385.1. Classification (NCBI taxonomy): domain Eukaryota; kingdom Viridiplantae; phylum Streptophyta; class Magnoliopsida; order Myrtales; family Myrtaceae; genus Melaleuca; species Melaleuca quinquenervia. The sequence continues at coordinate 2,214,260 of CM057728.1, read as the reverse complement.
CAGCTGAGACTGCCGTGGCCGTCTCAAATGGGAAGGATCCGCTGAAGAACGACTGACCCTGATGTTCTCATTTTCGTACTTTGGTTGAATCATTTCTCAATTCAAGCAGAGATTGATGAAAGAGAATGTTGAAGCATGAAGCGTGCTTTTCTCGTCACCAGCACCAGTCTTTGATAATGCTCACTAGGCAAAAGAATGAAATGCTATATGGTCTACTGACCAATTATTGGGAATCCGAGTTTCTAGAGGAATTAGAGGATGCCTTCTTGTATATTTTATTATGAACTCTTCATTCTGGAACAAAACCTGAAATGAATGGCATTGTGAATTGTGTTTATGAGAGCAAGTCAATGCCTTGCTTGTTAATTTGGACAGCAAGTCAATATTTAGTCCTCGAGGAGCTGCAATCTTTCCATGTGCATGGTCATCTGCAGATAACAGCTAGAGTGGAGTTGTGGGCTCGGTTAACTGAAGTGAATTTGGGCCTAAACGGTTGGGCCGGACACCGCAAAAATTTTTAAAAATTAGCGAACAACATTTCTTATGTGTGTGAAAATTACTTGAGATCTTACCCCAGAAAGAATTAGAGTGGAATCGGCACTCGTTTTTTCTTTACATTCGGTGCCAACGCTATTAATCAATGCACCCAGAAATTCTTCTGTAGTCCCCTAAATGCTGTACTCCATATATGCACATAACTTTCCTCTTTGCTTAACTTAAAGCTCTTCTATCGTTTGATCGAGTTAGCCGTTTGATGAGGTAAACTTAGAGAATATTAATTGCCGTGTTAATCTAGCTAGCCTTTACGATGGGAAAAGCTTTTTTTAACTAATGATACATAATCGACAAATCCTTGTGGAAAAGAGCATATCCCAGATTTTCATGTTGAAATCGGATGATCAAACCAGATCTTTGGACTTCCCCTACATGCAGGTTAAATTAAGAAGAAAGTCTGTCAGTAGTTTCTTGTGGAAATTACTCTTGGTTTCACATTTAGAAGATTGGAATTAGAATATCAAAGATGCATGAGCCGCAAACATTCTTTCTTTTTGGTTACATAAGTTTGGAAGGACATTATGAGACTGTGATGCGATTAGAGTCCAATTATGAGGAAGATTAACTCGTACTAATCGGTATACATGTGATCTCCGAGAGAGAGAAATCAAACCCTGATCAAAACACCGAAGGGAACATAACGTATCAACAAACCCTAAGTATTTTCAATTTGTTCATTCAAGGAAGTGCAGCACATCTTGCAAGCCGGGCATACGATAACAGCCGAACAGAAAGTACTATTTGTGATTGAAGAGCCATTCTTGTTGTCGGTGCTCTCTATGTTTTCTTCTTTGTAACTTTTTACCAAGTCTGATACAATTGCAAAACCCACCCGTCGAGCAGGGACGAAAGTCGGCCACATCCGATTCATCCTTCCATGTGTTAACGCCCTGATCGGTTCAATGCTGTGGACTTGAGAATGCAAGAGACTTCTTCCACATTCCTGAAGGGGGATAACAGGTCAGTCACAATGACCTGGAGCGAGGAGACCTTTTCTTTGAGCTGAGCATTCTCTTGAAGGATCTGGTGATTGCTCTCCAAAAGGCCAATGAGTTTCTCAGAGAGATTGCTGTTGGCGCCTCTGAGCTGGTCCACTTGCATTTGGAGCTCTTCGATCTGCTTCTTCTTCCTCAGCCGCGACCTCCGCGCGGACTCCCGGTTCGATATCATCCTTCTCAGCCTCCTCTCATTGATAACATTACCGACATGGTCAAAGTGATGACGGTAATTGATGTGATCTTTGCTGGCGTCATCAAAGACGTCGGAGCTGTTGCGGAGAGATGGGTCTGGAGAGACCTCGTCGATGAGGTGGGCACTGGGGAAGAAACCGCCAAAGGGGATGGACGATCTGGTGAAATCAGGAGGTGAGATTTTAGGGTTTGCATGGAGGGTGCTGAAATCAGGGTTTGGGTGGGTGACGGAGGGGAAATGTGGTGGTTTTTGTTGGACAGGGAATTGCTGGAGAGTTTGAGTAGTATTTGGCTGAGCGACGCTGGAGTTTTTCACTTCGATGGCCTGAGTTAGCTCCAGCTCCATTGTCTGGGCTGAAAACTGCAACTCCACTAATAAGATCAACTCCCACGCTCAGAGAGAGGAAGGAGTGTTGAGAGGGCAAGAGGGTTTTTATAGCCAAAGTGACTCAAGACAACAATGCAACAGAGTAGAGTTTTTAGAAATAACGTAAGCATCGTGGAAGCTATAAAAGAGACTTGAGTATATTGTACGGTATTCTATGTTTTCTGATCACAAGGAAAGGTCACAGGAGAGACGGTTTGCTCATGGCGAGTTTTCCTCACCGACGATCACACAAGTCTTCGTTACCAAGTAAATGTGGATGGAAATTTAGAAAAAACTGTCGGCCAATTTGGTCGAGATATCTGCTTAAGCCCTTCACCACGAGCACCAGAAGAGGGCTGCTAAGGAAGCTAAGGCGCAGTTTCATGCACTACGTACCTCATTAAGTCAACTAGATAGCCAAAATATCTGATAACGTCGTGATTTCATGGAGACTTGAACTCGCTTGTTAAAAGAGATCACAGTCGCACCAATTCATTGCATCCAGTTGAATTTGTCGAAGGTGCACGACAAATACTATCGAGACAGTATACCAAGTACCAACAAGCAACCCGCCTCATTCATAAACTAATTGAGGTGCGATTATAATTCACTACTCCATTTTATTACTAGGCGAAATAAATCACGTACAAGGAACAACTATAGGACCTATCAAGAGGCTCGCAAAGGGCAGGCATCTTGTTATCTTAATCACCAACATATCATATCCAAAAATTAGAACTGGTCCAATCTACCTCATCACTCTATAAAAAGGAACTCTTTTATTACTTGTTAACATAGTCATATTCCGGGCTTCAATAGGAAGCTCGCCCTGGTGATCATTAGCACGCATATGCTTGGCTGGCTGAGAGAGAGAGAGAGAGAGAGAGAGAGAGAGAGAGAGAGAGAGAGAGAGAGAGAGAGAGAGAGAGAAGCTAGAATGGTTCGATCTCATGCTAATCAACAAAGAAAAAGATGTCCAGGTCCCTTAATCAAGCAGTAGGTCGAAGAATTTATGTCTACAGTCCAAAATGTGTAATTCACACCAGACCAACTGTGCTTAATGCATATATTGCCTATCAATTATAACACTAAACTTTCGGGGTGCGGAGCTACCTTCATTTATTTATCGTTGCCAAAAGTGGTAAAGAATATGTAATGAGATCAAGGCCAGATGCAACTTTGCAATGAACATGACAAGGCAAGTAATTAGTGGCTATCCATATTCACAATTGGTTCTACTCGCATTAAAAAAATTTCAGGCAACGAAACTCAAAGCACTACAAAAAGATGCGTTCATTATCGTGGTCCATGAGCTTTACGCGTTCGGTTAGAGGCCGCGGAAAATTCGGTGAAAAGAGATCCGAGATTAATACCCATCCCAATTTAGCAAGTACGAAGATGCTCAACAATGACCATACGACCTAAAAGAATCAACGGAGTATTTCCCCAAGGAAAAAGAAAAAAGCGTGTCTTGTTTTGATTGGCGTCGTGGCTTTCGGGGAAATTAACGTATAACAAACATTGTCTGAACTATGAAGTGGGCGGTTCCCGACTAATCCTCAGTGTTACTGATTATGGCTATTGGCTATTAGGTGACTTCTTCTCGTGGGGTGGTACCAACGGCCGATGATAAACCAACACAATAATCGTGGGGCGGTGTGATTTGAAGAATTAAAAGACGGGACACATCATCTTCCCTGGAAAAAGTTACAATCTCTGGATCTAATGTATTTCATTTCGTCGATCGAAAGGAGGATACAATTGCCAATCGAAAGAAGATAGCATGAGGCCAGCAAAGCACGCGATGCCGCAACCAGCAACGACGAATCAAAGTCATTTATGTACCTATACATATTTTCACGAAGTAATTTTTTTCTCGGGGGAGCAAATCATCGATGCGTCACTTTGGGTAAATAAATGTTATTAATGTCGAAAAGCCAAGCAACTACTAAAATCTGATTAGCTTGAACCTACAACTTCCGATATGCGAAGCCTAAATTAGTATGGTCATAATAGCAACATCGGTCAGTCTAATTTAAGTTCTCAAACTTTGACCAAAAGCACATCATATCTGCCTTAGTCATTACGTTTCTCTGTTCGTGGCTGATAAATACTCTCAACCACTCCAAGCCCAGTTCTTTCTTGAAATATGGATAGTCAGTGATGCAAACTTGCACGCTACGGCTGGACTCTGGAATTGGCACGGAATAGAAATTGTCGACATAGTACATTTCTAAGACCGTTGCCCACTATGGTGTTACAAAAGATAATAACTAGAGAGAATCAACACATTTAAAGCACGACCAAAGAACAGAAGCTAGCATCTAACTTTTTGCCCATAAAACAACTAAGCAATATCTACATTAATAGTTTGAAGTTGAACCGTGTGTGGGTATATCTTAGAAGGAAATTCCGAAGCAAAAACCACTTTTCTTGAAAGGCAAATCAAAAGTTTCTAGTTCTCCCCTCTTTCCTTTCAATCCCGAACCCCAAGCGAAGGGACAAAGTTCCCCGATTTCCGCAATAGATCCCTCCGCAACTCTCTGATTTTCACGCATCTAAGCCATCGACAGCAAAGTCAAATGTGAGTAAGATTGCATATGCAACAGGTAAGTATGACTTTTACCGCAAATCGTTAGCATAACCAATATCTCAAAATAACAAAAAACTAGAAGTACTTCAATATGTTGCGATCCAACAAAATCCTCACATTCACGCATGTAACAGATAAGATTTAATATTTCATAAATATATGCTGATGCATATGGAAGGTTTACACATCCATGGAGTATCCAAATGCTCATGCATCTGTTCAATCTTACTCCTAAGTGAACAAAAGTTAGTTGATGAAGAGATACTCCCGAGAAGTTTAAACTTTATCCTAGGCTAGAATGATGTTATCCTGAAACAAAATCCCAATTGCAGTAACATTAAGAAGCTCATTAATAATCACCAACAGAGTACTCAGAGAGAGAGAGAGAGAGAAGGAAAAAGAAGTGATGGGAGACGCCAGACACTTTTCTCTAGGCAATGAAGGCCAAAAATTCTCAAAGATCTTGACCAAATTCCAGCAAAAATTTCGACTGGCAGATGCTTAATTCCCTATAAGGAGGACAGGAAATCATTGTAGGCAGCTCCTTAGTCGACTATAAACATGACAATGCCTGCAAAGTCAGTGTCATAACTCACACCTTTTTACCTCTGTCTTCTAATTCTTCCATATGGCCAGATAATATTGTCCCAGTTCTAGTCCTCATAGAATCAACAAAAACCTAAGAAGCACTAGTATTGAGACTATCTACCATTTACAGTCACATAATGCAAGACGCAGACAAGATTAGCAATAAGTCTACTCTAATAACACTTTCCTAACACAAGCATCTCCCCCTATGGAGATAAAAGAGAAACAGTATAACTCAATAAAATTTTTCATGTCCAACTACCTGAAAACACCTTCTAATCGAATCAGTAACTAATCAATCCATTCAATCACAAGTTCTTGAATATTACTTCAGAATATAGAATCCTCCACAATTACTGAAAAGACGGGATTGCAGCATTTGTAACCCAGTAATTAAAGAGACAACACATCACAGCTGCAACATTGCTGATTTTGAACACAAAAGTAAACATGAAGGGAAAGAATAAAAAAGAGGTATTTTTACATTCAAAGTCAAGGTATGCAACACTACTATGGAAAATAACATGTTCCTAAAATAAGGAAGATACAAGAAATGTGCGGGGCACAGTCCCGAACCTATAGATAGTCCCTTCTCATTAGGTGAAATAGCAAAAGATCAACCATGTAAAAATTATAACACCAGCAAGTTGTAGATCCCACCCCTTTTCTTCTCGCTACGATATAATAGAAAGGAAAAAAGCCAAGCACATTGCAGGAATAACATCCTTTACAAACACAATACTTAAAATAGAGTTATTGAGCATGACATCTTAACGAAGCAGATGAAGATGCCATCACATGATGCAGTCCAATTTCACAAAAACCTGACACTTGGCAAGATTTTAAGAATTGTACCTGATCTCAGTCCATGACCAAAGATCAAGTCATACTCTCTGCAACATCCTTCTATCCTCATAATCAGATTCGTCAGTGGGTAATTCATAACGACAAACTGGGCAAGTATTTCTCATGCGCAGCCATGTTAAGATGCAGTCTGAGTGGTATCTATGACTGCAAGGCAGATCAATCACCTTTTCCCCTACATCAAACTCATCTTTGCATACAGGACAAAGCCCCTCATTCTTCTCCACATCCCCTCGAGCTAAAACTACAGCAGGAAGATTCTCAACCACTGATGCAGAAGCTGGTGGCTTACCCCTAAAAGCACTCTCACTCTCCATTACTTGCCCAACCAGAATCTCGCTGTCTGCCCCATAAAAATAAGCACGGCTAGTGAACAAAGGTTCCTCATTAACCAAATCTGGATCCAAATTCAAGTTATTAGCATCCAACAAAACCTCCCACTCCACGTTCCCCAGACCTCCAACTCTTTCTACCCTCACTCCATCACCATCCTCAGCTGTAACTATGGGCGTCGAGGTTGAATTGGACCTAACACTGCCATCAGCATGAACAAACAAGCTCGAAGTCTCCCTCTCATTGGCACGACCATCCACTTCCTCCCAGTCAAAATCATCACGAACCTCCTCAACGTCCTCCAGGTTTAGAGAATCCCAAAAAATAGGGTTGCTCCCCAGATCGTCATTCTCATTATTCTCGCAATCAAACCCATAATCATCCTCAAAACACAAACTGGCCCCGTCATCATTCTCCGATTCTGAATCGGAAGCAGATCTCCTATCCCGATAAGGCTCCACCACACCACCAGCGGACCGTGCCCCGCCAGAAAACCTTCTCTCCACAAAGAAGACGTCGTCACCATCATCATACTCACCGTAACAATGCTCAACAACGAAAGACCTGTCATCGTCCCTCCCTAATCCAAACTCCAATCCTAAACCTAAACCTACCTCAGAATCGTCGACGCTCAAATCGCCACTTCCCTCAATAACAGCAAAATTGGACTCATCCAACGAACCTGAGACTAAATCGGAGACGTCGCCTTCCATTATCTGGGACTGCTCCACGCGCTGATGAAACAGGTCCATGACGAAATTGGCCTGGTTCTCGGGGCCGCGGAAGAGATCCGGAGAATCAGAATCGAACAGAACGTCGCCGCCGGAGGGATGGGGTCGGACGGCGGTGATCGGATCTTCGGGGAGGAGTGGGAAGGGATCGGGAGCGTAGACATCAAACGCAGCGTCGCGATATTGGTGGTGGTGGCGGTGGGACCAGAAGGGGAAGTCATCGTCGTAATCCAGGGTTGGGGAGGGATGGGTGCTCCGGCGGGGGCGGCGGTGGTCAAGGTGGTGGAGGGAGAAGGAGATGGAGGCGTCCGCCGCCATTTCCACGGAGACTCTTGCAGCCCTTCCCTGTTCGGTCCTTTCGATTTCTTCTCAGGTGACGCCGAGACGACGCTTGACGAGGCAAGTTGGTTTATTCGCAAAATTCGTCACCTTTTCTTTTTATTTATTTATTTATTTGTTCTCTTTTTTTTTTTTCTCATTTTCCGGACACTCGAAATCTTAAAATACTAAGGTTCTATATGGCGTACGCACCCGGAGTCCCGTCGTACCGGTTGGGAAAGAAAAGGAAAGGAAGAAACAAAAGGGACCGACCATACATCGATCGAGGGACGTTGGTATCCATTAAGTATATACAGCGAAAAGAAAGGAGCTACACTCGCAAGGAAGACAATTGACGGAGAGCGTGCTGATTCCTTGACGATCGTACACCTCAAGAAACTGGTCAACTACATCGTTGGCTTGCTTCACTAGGAAGCCGATGGGACAGGAATGGTAAATACAGGAAGAATTTTGACAAATATGTGGTCGGCCCGGATCTTCCCTGCCCCAAGGGGAAGTGAATTTGCGGTTTCTGCTTGAAGCAACTGGAACAAAGTCGAAATCCCCGGACCGTGCACTTTCCATCATCTGTTAAGCCAGTTTGAAGTCCTGCTATTTCTCTCCTCGGAAGGAGACTGTCACTTGACAGCTGACTTCAGAAACGGGTTAGATGGGCGTTGAGGCGGTTGACGATGCGCTTGCCCTGCATTCTTGATCTTCTCCAAATTATCTGTGGACTTTGGAAAGCTGGAACTAGGGCGTTCAGGTTGCGACTCATGCGCATTTCCCGGCTTTTTTATCTCCCCACCAACATTAGTCTCTGGGGCATTTTTCTGATCCTTGAACTTTGTTGCCCCAACATTGTGATTTACATCATCATCGATGCTACTGCCAACCTTAGTTCCTTCCTGGGATTTCACTTTCTTTATGAACAGAGGAGCAGATAACTTTGGCATGGTCGCTGTCATAATTGCTTCACTTCTCTTTTCAGCCGTGGCAGCTGCCATAATATTAGTAGAAGCACTGTCTTTGGTATTCAAAGCTGACGCATCTTTAGGTCCTTTCTCAGCGAGCAACCTCTCCTATACAAGCATATTATCTTGCATGAAGTTCAATATTCAGGATCTAATTTCTGACAAGTATCCATGAACTGAAACTTACTTCTAATATGCCGTTGAAACGCTCTGCTAGATTTGGAAGCTTCAGAGCAGTGGCCAGCTTAATTGCACCTCTCACGGATTTCTCAAGTGATAAAAGTTTCACAAGTTCAGTTGCCCTCGCAAGCTTGTCGCCTGAATGAGCACCATAAGCATGTCTTACTCTATTAACACAAACATTGAGAAAAGCAATAGCTAAAAGATATAGCAATCATAGTACTATTCTTAGATCAACATTCTACATGATGTTACATGCTATGATGAATCACATCTAAATAAACCGCTCGGCTGGAGCTGGAAAAGCTCAAAAAAGATGCTTACTATTGCAGCAGGATGCAATGAGCCTTAAAATGCATTTATCTTGAGCTGCTTCTACATTGAAAGCGTCATCCTCAAGTGAGGTTACATCCATACCAGCTTGAGCGGCTGCTTCCATTTTGTCATGAATCTGCAGCAAGTAAACAGCACAGCAAGACCCATATTTCTAGGCACTCAGTAAAATCAAACTATCCACACATGCACAACTCTAAATGCTTGTCAACTTCTTACTGGCATCACTTTGTCCATTACCACTTTCTTGACAGTTAAATTCGGAGGCATTAACATAAGTAATTCAAAGATTACCTGTGAGAGATGCGTGTAGTTCAAGATAAATTCATTTTCAAGTGTCTCTGCTCCAATATCAGAGGATGCAAGAGGAACCGAAAAGTTTAGAAGTGACAGAACCGGTTTAGGTGCAACCTGTATCGCAAGAGAAGCAATCATCTGAGGAAACAGTTACAAATAATCAAAAACAAATAAGGCCATGCTATGTATCCTACCTGTGGGAACAAATCTGGACTTTTGCAAATAATGCAGAATAAATTAGTCATGTTCAATCCAACTATCCAGTAGCTTTCATCTGATTTTTTTACTTTGCTGGCACTGCATAAAAGATCATTTGCATTTCAAACTCATAATTAAGAAACAACATAGAGGATCATCCATATCTTAAGGAAAGATACTCTATACCTGAAAAGCGGCACCCAACTGCCACCATATTGCCTTGTAAATATTCTCAGAAGACCCTGCAACATATTTAAGTTACAGCTAAAGATCAAATTTTTAGAAACTGACAACCCTCCAACAGAGAAACAAGAAAAAGGGGGAAAATGTTCACATCATTTTAAACCAGGTTTTTATGCTCTTTAAATAATCTAGAAAAGCACTCAACTTTTTGTTGGCTTCACTCATTTTTCTTCTTTCTTTTTTTCAAGCAGGAAAATTTATGAAAACATGGCTAAAGTCATCTAACTATACCTTTGAGTCATAGGAACTCAACAGGCCTTCTTCACTGAAGCCAAACCACATTAACTGTGATCCAGGAGTCAGTGGCAAACGTCCTTGGATTACCTTTGTACTTTTGGAGATGTTGAATACTGTGAACTCCATCACCTGCCCAATATTAAGGAAATGCTGAGTATAACAGAGTGAAAAGACAGTTTTGATTTCAAGCTGCTTTCCACAATTGGCTGAGAATTGAAACAGTTTAAACCTTGGCCATATATAATCAGTAAGCACCATCAAGTCATATAAACAAAGAAATGGTGAATTTATTGAGGCACAAACAGGATTCTTCAGTACCTGATCACCAGAAGGAAGACAATCAGAACAATGAGTGACAACTGCAAGCTCATCCATGAAGCCTGATGCAGTGAGAACAGGCCCACTAAGTGACACCACATGTTTCTACAATACAGGGCAGAGAATCAGAGATGATTGCAGATCTTGAATAGATTGGCCCGACTACCATGAACATGCACATAGGAGATGGGAGGAAAGAATTGCTCTTACTGCACCTTCTGCACCACGGTCTATTACTTTATACATCTTCCACCAATGCTAACCCTTCCCCAGTAACTAGATACGTGACTTCCTATTTCAATATTTCTTCATTATTGAGTGGCCCCACTCATTATGGTGATTCGTGAAACAGAAGACATCACAACCCATAAGATGGAAGAAAAATGCTTCGATGTTCGTGTTGATGAGCATAAGTTGATTTAAGATTCCAAGATAAGCATGAATAGTAATAAGGGAGCTGCTATGAATCATCTAGGATGACTGTTCCCAAGGCAGAATGCAGAAATTTCGTCTCTATTTCAGTGTGACAAACCTGCAAGCCACCCTCAGTGAATATGCGGAGCACATTGAGACTTGTAACTGCAGCCACCCAACCAGTGCCAAGAGCCACTGCCTTCACTTCTTCTTCCTCAAATCGCATAGACCACTGAAACATTGCTATGAACATGTATTAGCATACGGGACAAGTACACAGCGCAGATGGCAATATTACTTTGCTCAGACAAATTATGTGGTTTCAATATCATGAATTTAGAGCATAAGAATGAAAACTTTCTGACCTCGCTGTTACTTGCCCAGCTACAGAACGGGCGATACATGAGGGTGCTCAAGTTTTTCTCACCCTTGCAGGGATTCGCAAAGACGCTTCCATTCTCATTTATTGATGCCATAGTGAAACCAAAGTGATCTGTCATCGATGGAACTCGTGGACCCTTTCCAGTGTCATGAAAATCTATCTGCAGCCAAAAACATGTATAATTAAACATCCACCATGGGGAAAAATAAGACGGCAAATTACTAAGAGCATCACCTCTATGTGGGAGTAGCCCTCTTGCTCGATTGTAGTTATACTTCCTATCATATTATAGCATAAGAACCGCCTTTTCCCTGGCTGAACAGGAGTGCTACCAGGCTGGAAAGCATCCTGCATTTTCGATCTAGCAGATAACATTACGCTTCCTAGACCCTCATGACCATTGTCTGAAACCTTTTTTTTATCATGATGTCCTTTTTTAGATTTGGGCTTCAGTGGGGAGCTTAATTCGTCATTTTCGTCTTCCTCCCACTGTTCATCATATGTGGACTGCTTTCTTAACCTCTTTCTGCAAGGCGGTCCAGATTCACCAAAACTATCTTCGCCAGCATCACTTATACTGCCAGCAGCACTAGGTTCTTCATCCTCCTCATCAAACAAAAGCAACCCATTACTGTTGTTTGATCGTGAATTTGGAATTCCTTCAATTGGTGATTTCATTGATGAAGGAATAACAGATTCCCACACCCCATACTTGCCCGCGGTATCAATGACAGCCAAGGCATTGCCAATTGGCTTCCACGACATGCAACATATCCTCTCATCAAATTTCTGCCTGTCAATGTCCTGCTTCTTATCAACGTCCCAAATTAAAACCTGCCTGTCTAACCCAGATGTCGCCATGTATTTACCATTAGGTGACCATGACAAGTAACATACAGATTGCATATGATCGCCTCTCAAAGAAAACAGCTTTTCTGCTGTGTCTCTGTCGTACATTACCACATCATTCTTCAGACCAGGGACGGCTAAAGTTTCTCCGTCTGGACTCCAACTAAGCACATTGATGACAGAAAAATCTGAACCACCGTTAGGAGCAATGCCTTTAAGCGTATGCAAAGTGGCTCCAGAATGAAGTTCCCAGTATATGACTGTCCCCATTGAGTCCATAGATGCCAAGTATTCACCGTTGGGATCAAAAGCCAAACCAGTAACCGATCCTTTATGTCCTTTCAGAACCCTGGCTATAGAACCATCAATTGTGTTAATTAGTTTGATTCCCTCATCATCACCAGCCGCGGCCAACAAGCTTCCTGACTTGTTGAATGCAAGGGCACGAATTGGTAGTGTAAACCTAGTTACATTGGTTTGAAAATCCCCACCTGAAAGATATAATTACAATGATAAGCTTAAAAAAGATATAGGAAGAAAACTGAGGGTAAAGTTCTGGCAGAGAAATACATGGTAAAATGTTCTAAAGTGCTAGATCTATTCCTTGGTTGAGAAGAAATGTTTCCCAGTATGAATAATGACCCAATGTAGTGAAGAGTTCTATGCACAAATATCCATGAGCTAACAATGAGGCTGTTTGTGTATAATTTTTCAGGGTCAAACTTTATTAAGGTTTCTATTTAATGCTTGAAGCATCGTAAGAAGATCCCATGGCCATCTAACTGTTGCAATTTTTAGGACTCAGGCATTGCCAGGCTACTGTTGATTGAAAATTGCCATTACATAAGGGGATCAGAGTTTGCAATTGCAATTCCTCCTTCCTTTTTCTTACATATCTGCTTTTGTAGTGTAAGCTGATGATAGAAAATTCTAGTCAAAGGCATACAAAATAAAGATATTGACGCTCTTCTTTTGTGGTTTCCAATGTGACCGAATTTGATTCCCCCTAACATGGGTTTTGAATGTTAGGAAAGGATCGAATCAGATAATAATACTTGGCATAACAGTTGACTGGGCAATAAATAAACCGATCTTGTAAAGATGTCATGAACTTCCTATAGCACATGACTTATAATAAAACGCCATCGCCTATTGCAAAGTCCTGCTGACAATCAATGCTTGCACCAACACTTCAACTGTAGAAAGAAGTAATGATCTAATGAACTATCCTGGTTCCCCAAACATCAAGCGCATGGACTATCCAATTCTCCCAAAGATATACCCACCTGCAATGCAGAGCAACAGCTAACCAGCCCAATTTAATCCTAAGGCCAAAATATAAGACGCAGCACACCCACATTTACACGTTAGCAAGAAAGAAATAGACCTGAATGATCGCGCAATAATGAACACTTCACGAGCTTCGCATCATTTTTAAGATAAAAAATTTGAACACTAATCAGTGCTCTCTTGAAAAGGAGAGAAAAAGAGAGGAGATAAAAGAAACAGCAAACCAATGCTTTTCACCTGGAAACTTGTACAGCTTGACGGAGTGATCAATTGATCCTGACGCGAGGCAAGTGGAGTTGGGGCTAATGGCCAGGGCCGTGACGCCGTCCCTGTGGTGGCGAAGTATCCTCGGAGGGCTCGAAGGGAGCAGCGCATCGTGAATCGAGATGGCGGGGTCCGACGAAGAGGCGGTGACGAGGTGGTGAGCCTGCTGGTCCCACCGCACGGAGCAGAAGGACGGGCGGTCGTTGGCGGCGGGCTTGTGGGCTTCCCTGAGCTTCAGCGATCGGATTTTCATGGCGTTGGTTGGCTTCTCGTGTGCTGATCTCTCTGGCGTTGAGTTCTGAGGGTTTGGGCGAAATGCGACGGCTTGGATCTGAAGATGTTCTGGGGATTATGGCGGGAAAATTGGGGGGTTTTGGATTTCGCGGGCAACTGTTCTCGGAGGGGCCAAAAAATTTTGTGGACGTAAATGACCCCAGTTGAACTCGCACAGCCGAACCGCAAAAGCGGAATAAAAGAAGACAAGGAAGGATGTAATTGCGTTTTCCCCAGTTAGCCAATTGGCCAAAAGTGAAAATCCCACGTGCGTCCGTAAACACAAGGCGAGTTAACCGAACCGAATTTTTCGATTCAATTTGCTTTTACTCCGAATACGAGATTTTCACAATTTACCTTGGAGATCCACGTAATTAGATTTATCTAATTTATTGATTATTTTACTATGCAATTCTTTTGACCTTCTTCAGGATAGTTTTAATTGAGTACCTATCAAGACTTATAATAAGAAAAAAAGTTCAATCATGAGACTATTGATTATGCATAATGCGCGTATTACTCTTATTTGATGAATTAACCAATACTCGATGTATTTAATAACAAAATCCCCTTGTTTACCAAAATATATATATAGGGGTGAGTATAGTTCAAGTTAGACTGGTCCAATACTCAATCCCGGGACTAACTCGCATAATGTCGGTCCTTAATTTTTTTGACCGTGGACTGACTTGTCGAGCTTGGAACCTAATCCAAGGGTCAACTCGAGACTATTAAATTGTTTTCCTATAATCATTTATTGCATTTTTTGAAAAGATGAACATATTATTTCAAATTTTATATACATACATAATACAATATTAAGTAACTAAACTATGAACTCCAATGAACGTCAAATATAAATATAAGATAATAATATAAATCTCAATTTGGTAGAAGTTACAAGCCACAAAAAAGAAGTTGCTCTTGGGCTTCTCTCACGAGCTTGGCGAGAAAAAATAGCAAACTTATATATACTATATATACGTCGAGTTGAACTAATCCACGTAAAATTGGGTTAGCAATTTCATGACCGAGAACCGACCCATTTGTTTTAAGAACACAAGGGCGTCGAGAGATTTTTAGTCAAAAATTGACCCTAGACCATTGCTCACCCCTATCATTGAACAATTTTGTTTTTATATCTACATTTTTCCCAGATGGGTTTGATTTTGGATCAAGAGCTCATCCTTCAGGGGAGGAAGGAGTCATGGGTACAGCACCGGGCTCGTGGACCTTCAGTCAAAAGCCGGGGCACTCAACGCGCCGAAGAGCGCATTCAAGACGCTCCTCCAGTTGTTGGATTTCAAGAACGTGGCGTCATCCCAATTCAACACGATCTTTAATTTGGCATCGGAATCGTTCCTGTCGATCTCGCCTTAGCTCCTCCAAACATTAACTTAACAATTAGAAAGTGCCGACTTCCAGCTGCCGAACAACCTTGGCTCAGCGTAAAGCATCATCTTGTCCGATTTAAACCAGGAAAATACCCAGCCCAATGGCCGACCGACGGAGACAAGCACAAGACTTCCTATGGTTTTTCACGTTTCGTTGCACGGCCAAAACAGCAAACGCGACATCACCTTGAAAAGACAAAAGACAAAAGACGTGCCACCCCCCGGATTCGCTGGTCCTAGATGCCCCCGCCGGCAGTGTCCTCGGAGGTCCCCGACCGATCAATATTAAATGTCAAAGCATTTGCTGTCTAAGTCGTTCGCGCCAGCTAATCCACCCGAGCGATCGAATACGATAATCGAATCCTGATCCCGACATCGATCCAATCCAAACAGAAGGGGACGCATCGAGATTGATAAACTAACATGAATGGATTAAGGTATGCGATGAGCACACGTAATTAATCCGAGGGAATCATTGGGCGGACCAAAGTCCAAGTGGTCGGGCTTCGATCCTTATTCCTCGAATGGAACCGGACGAAAGGATCCTCGTAACTCCCATCCAAATCAAAAAGCTTTTGGACTAAGCGGCGTCTCCACTTTGTTGACTGGACTCGGTCGGTTGCGGTGTCATTGTCCCCACCAACCAACCTTTTGCTCTACAGATGAAGAAGTGGACCAATGAATTCGGCTTTCTGCTTGGGCCCAGATCTTGTCGTGTACAAACTGAGGAGAGGCTGATGGATATGATAACACCGGATGGCCCGCTTTCATTTTAACTTACACTCTACTTGTTGACATTACTTGGCTTCTAAAGAGGCGTCTAGCAACGCTCTTTTTCCTCACAAGAACCATTTCTCTTCGGAAATAATTTTTTTTTTACTTTCATTATCTGAACAAATTCCTTTTAAAAAAACATATTTATTAACTATTATTAACGAAATAAAAAAATAAATTTCCTTCAACACAAAATTAAATTTCTAATAAATTTTTAATTTTTTTTTCATTTTCTTTCTTTCCGTTGTTTCTTTTTTCATTACTCCAGGCAATCACCAGCCGCTGGCGACTAGCTAGAGACTCAGGTCGTGGTAATGACAAGGCCGAGCCAACCTCGTCAATCCTGGTGAGGCCAAGGCCAGGCAAGGTAAGACCTCACGCAACGGCCACGAGGTCTGCTGCCGTGAGATCGACTCGCAGTTACCGAGTGAGGTCGACCCTCACCCAATAGCTACGAGGCCAATCCTACCCAACCACAGCAAGATTGACCCCACCCTCACTAGCCCCAATCTTAGCCGGTCGTTGGTCAACTTGTCGCGATCTTCGCTGAGACCCAATGACCGGCTGGACAAAGAAGACGGAAGGACAAAGGTTCTTTCAAGAAAATATTCCTAAGAACAAGAAATAATCTTTTTAATAGTTCTGATATCTATTCCAAATCTATTTTCTGACCGTTTTCGCAGAAAATAATTTCTATTCTCAAGGGAAAAATAGAGAAGTAAAAAGGTTACCGAACACAACTTGCGTGCATGCATATTCCAACCACGAGTCCTCATCCTCACCACATCAGTTCGCAGCATTTTGGGAGGGCAAGAGAGATGTAGAGAAGTTACAATAAAGTATGAACAAATCAACTTTTGAAAGTATTATGTAGGGGATCCCCAAGCTGGGACAAAAGAACCAAAGAAGACGTACAGAGCGGGAGGAGAGGAGGTATGATTTTACCCTTCACAAATTTTTTTTTTTCACTCCCAACAAATCTATATTCGCAACTTCCTTGTAAAAGGGACTGGTCGGACGCAATTTCACCCAGTACTCATGGGCGGGCTTCTGTACACCTCAATTATTTTGCTTATAAAGGATGGAATCGTCCTCCAGCTGCTTCCACAAAGCATCTCAGGCTTCTTTCGAACTCCAGACCCCACCCAGATCTTTACAGTATCTCCTCAGAGTGGCACGTTTCACAAGCGCCATGGGACCATCCAAGACATGTCCAAGAATTGACAGCACCGCAGCAACACGAGCAGGAGTAGGCAGCATCGCAAGTGCTAACTGCTCATATACCGCTCAAGGGTTGTGACGGCTGCAAACATTCATGAGGATTGGAATAGAAATAATCCTCTTCCTTTGGCCTGTCGGGAATGACCAACCGCTTCATAGGATTCCCCATTCGATTTGCATGAGATTCCTTAACTGTAGATGAGAACTCATCCCAGCTCAGCGCTCCAGCGTTATACTGGTCTATCAACTCCACCAAAAGCCTTCTGTCCAACAGAATTGTCTTCTTGAACCCAAGATATCTGAAACAGAAAGTCGACACATCAAACAGCTGACATACTTCGACATACAAAAATACAACTGTAAAGAGACGTATAAAATATAACCGCAAAGAAAATTAGCCTTGCACCAGAACGACTTATAAAATTGTAAGTGACAGCATAGAAGTTTCTTCTTCATTACTCAATCTTCCAGATATAAACAATGGATAGTAAGAACGTCTAATGAAAAGGCATCATTGTCTTTCCTCAGACACGGTGAATCACTTGGGGGAAGCATTTGACTGCTTTCAAGTTGGTTTACTAAGCAGAAGAACCGCCCCTTAAGAAACCTCTTTACAACATAAGAAAAGCGCAACAACTGGTGGTAGTACACACCAAGATAAGATTTCTTGGTGGAAATTGCCCAAAATCCAACTTTGAAAAGAGATCAAAGTAGAGCTTCAGAACAAAACTCTACCTGCGATGTCCTTCTACAACCTTAGCCATGTTTCCATCATAGGTAGGAACAAAAATGTCACTCTCCAATGACACCAGATAATCTAGGGCAGCCATTTGAGAAGAATGATTTTGAAAAAATCTTAAATCTGAGGGTTCCAGCAGCGTTTCTTTTCTGACCTGTTTGAAGATGCCAATCAGCAACATATTAGAAAAGAAAAGCAAAAAACTATAACTAACTTCTACGGCCCAAAATGATCTCCTGCTCGGATTACTGACCAATCTTGGGTAGGCCTGAGCGAGACTTGCCATTCTTCTTTCACCACCATATATTTCACCTGCTGCAATATAGATTTGGATATTGTGGTCAATTCCCAGGGCCCTCAGAGTGAGAGCAGTTTCTTCAGGAGTTAATGGACATAAACCATCTTTTCTTTTCTGGACAGAGTCTATTATTTTTTCTTTCCACCAGGGATAAGCATATCTGACGAAGGAAATAAAGTTGAGGAAGGTCAAATGAATAGAATAGACTCAAATATTCTATACACAGCATTTTGGATAACAAAATTTCAGAAAAAACGCAACATCACACCTCATCCTTGTCAATTCATCTGTCTCGGCATCACTGCAACCTTGCGTACAGCCCGAAAATGCCAGCATGTCCATCTCATATCTGAGATGCAGGACTAGGAAAGGACCATTTTTTCTAAGAAGTTGGATAACCCTTCTCCCCAACTCCTCAATCTGGGAGGTGAATCTGAGGGCACTGAAATTCACTCTGCATCGTAGCTTCTGGAGGTCCAACGGCTGGCCGTTGTTAGCAAGTCGAGCATCAGTCCTGTTCAGCTTTACGACTTTGTATTTCTGTATCAATGGAAGAATCTGCATGCACCGACCACAAAGAAAGCTGTCAGGGGATCCAAAGCAGGACATTATACATGCATGCTCATGATTGAAATTCTAAATAACCTCTCCGAAAAGCTAACGAGCATACTGGTTAAGGAATTGAATTTCCTCTCCCGACAGTGATTCCACTAACCTGGTGTTGATAGTAAGAAATATCTGACCAACTAATCGGTGGCATTTGAAAGGTCAATCCTTGATTCACTCTCATCTTGAGCCTGGGAGGCAACTCTTTCAAAATCCTAACCTCGTCTCTCAAAGAAGTAATGAAATGATCGACATCAAATATGTCATGGAAGTCACTGCCAACACAAATTCAGGATTAACGGAAATGGGTACAGCTGTATAGAGATTGCCGAGTATCACCACAAGAAAGAAACCCTCGGTCGCCTTACCTGGGATCAGCCCAAAAGGATGTCTTATCCAGCTCAGGCACTATAAGTGTAACGTTTAAATGCCTTGCAATGGCAACCATGTCACAAATCTGAAAAAGCCATATCGGAAGAGAAACTGAATTAGCAGACCAGAAATTTCCTTAAGCCTCTGCAGTTCACCACAAAAATAAGAGACGGGGAGCCCCCATCTCTCCTCCAAGCAGATGCACAGGACAGAGCCGATATAACTTACCGCTGCTCTCATTTGATTAAGTCCTCCATTGCATGATATGATTAAGTAACCGTTATTCTTGTAAACCCCTAAAAGCAAAAAAATAATCAAAATCCCATTCAGTTCCACCGTTTAATCAATGAATGTGAGAGAAAAACACGGCTTTTGATGGATCTGAGTGGTTGATAAACAAAGAAGATCGAGAATTCAGTAACAGAAAAGCAGTGACGAAACTGAAGAAAAACCCAATATTATCTGATAAGCCAATCAAATTCCACCTGACCAGAATTATCTGGAAGAACTATCAAAACAAGAGTTACGATCTGCAATAAATGTATAAATAAGATGAGATCGCAGTAAAGTGCAAGAGAGAAAAAGTCTGCACAGTCCCCCCCCCCCCCCTCCCTAAGACAAAATACGAGAGTTGAAGCGGATCAAGAAATCTACAGGCTGACATTAAATTCCATCTGCAGGAAAGAAATTCCAGACATCTAATCAACCGCATGACTAGAAAGGACAAAAACTTCATAATAACTTTTCAACCGAACTATGCTAGCCTATTTGGAGACGTCAAAAAGCTATGAAAGCTCTGATCCATTATCAAATCATTCGACCCAAGAACAAATTTCCAGCGGAATCCAGCACAGCTGGGTATACACTGAATCGGTAGCGCAGCATGAAAGAAGAATCGACCGTTTCAGAGGAACGGCAGGGACAAAGGCAGAGAAAAACTCACGCTTGGGCGGCAATACCCTGGCAGGAACCGTAGAAGCCTTGTCATCTAGAACCGCAGATTCTTGAGACAGGCAAGAAGGTAAACCCAACAGCACTCTAGGCCCCCACGTCTCCCCTAAGGCCGTCAATTGCACCACGCACGTCCACAACAACACGGTGGTGGTGGCGCGTATCATCCACACCTTCATCCGGGACCGCGAAGAGTGCGGCAGCATAGTGTTCCTCAGCTTCTCCACCTTGCTCGCCCCGAACACCTTCAGCCCCATCTCCAAGCTACCCCTCTTCTTCGGCTCTCTCGAGTTGCTCTTAACGTCACCCCTGTCCACTCTGCACATATCGGATCAACATCCACCCTTCCGTTCCTCCTCAAGTCTCTCTCCTTCTCCAAGCAGCTCGTATCTGAGAAAGACGCTCTGCCTCAGTCCCGCTCGATATACCTTCAATGCAGGACCCAAAAAACGGCAACACGGCGTCCCTAGTTGCCGATCCACTGTGCACAGAAACGCATTCCGCTCTATGACTTGCTCGATTTGGACACTTTGCCGCCGATCTACTCACGATCCTCCGAGATCCAATTCTTCCCACGGGATAAACTTAAAAACAGAATCCCCTCCAATTATACCCAAAAAAGAAAAAAACGCGAACGAATTACCATAAACGCGACGGACCTCGCCCCAAATCTAAATATTCCTCCTCGGTATTTCGCAGAAAAAAGGCAAGGCTCTAATCACATTGCCCGAAAATCAGAATTTGCCGAATTGGCGAGACCTGCTCCCCATCCCCACCACCCCCCACAGGCCTCAGAACCGCAACAAATCACGCGATCTCTCCCGCCTCGGCGGACACCGACAGATCGAATCCGCGGGGAATTCCGCCGCCGCCGCCGCGCGTCGCCGGAGAGGATCGCCGGCGAGTTGCGCCAATGTGGGAATACCAGCACGTGAAGCGTTTGGAGGGGTTTATATATAGCAAAGACAGTGAGGGTATTGTTATGTGTGAACTAAAACGCGTGAAACCAGAGAAAAGGAGGGGGGAGGGAGAGAGCCGTACAATCCCTCGAGTGCTCGCGAACCATGGTTGGCGGTCCTTTTGACCATGGTTAGTTTTCCCCAGGTTGTGTGGTTAGACCTTTTAATGTGTGGGTTCGGGATATGGCCAATTAATGCCAGCAAATCTAAACGAGGGGGTTGAGAGTGGGTCCCGGGGAGAGTTAAACTGCGGTCGACGTGGCGGTGATCGGGACGTCGGGATGGAAACGTGGAGGGATCGCAGCGGCTGAGGCGCAGGAGTTCCCGTATGAGTGGGTGTACTCGCCATTGGATCTCGCTCACTCGAAGTTGCTGGAGATGCGCTCTGGAGGTGCGCCGACAATATATCGCGGTACTTTGAGATTTGGTTTACCGGTTCATGGAAACAGGAGGGAAAATCCAAAAGGCGGAAATTGCTTTAAGGTAGTTCACGCGGTAAATATCACGTCCCTAATTAATCGAGGGGATCTCAGTTTTCAATCACTAGAGTTTCGGGTGAAATTATCGCATCTAGACCTCTCGATTTATACAATTCATGTGGATTGATTTCACGCGAGTAACTTCGTATTTATAATTATCCGTTTAATTGATAGCTATTTTCAATGTGAAAAGCAAGAGCAATAGAAGATGGATAGGCGCAATCTATCGCAACTTCAAAATGATAGTATCGATCAAGTTACAACATGCGAAAAAGCTCAACTAGGTCGAACACAGTTTTGCACGCATAAGCTACTTTAAGCACGGGACATTAACTCTGCCAATTTAATTCGGGCTTTGTTCGTTTTAGCTAGTTAATCGGCGTTTCTACCGAAAAAAAGAAAGAAAGAAAAAAGCGCCGCTTGGAAGAAGGATCGCTTAAGCCATATGAATAATAAACTTTTTTTGTATTTTTTATTGTGTAAAGTAAAGTGGAAATAACACAAAGGATCTGAATTATTATTTTATGAGAAGAGTGTGTGTAATCTGCTGTTGTTGCGAGAGAGAATTGGGGGCAATATTGACGTGTAGAGAATCAATTAGAAAAAAAAAAGGCATTTTGGTATGAAACGCGAATATACTTTTCCTTATTTGGCAACTAAAATAATAATAATTAATATTATCATTATTACTATTATTATACGAGGTAAGATAAGCTGGCGTATTCACGGGGCGAGGCCATGACGAGGGAGAATGGAACGGGGCGACTGCCGAATGAAGCCACGAGAGAGACGGCTCGATCTCGAGGGAACGATATAAGGCGGATTGGCGAGACGAGACAAAAAAAGCGGGGGACCACTGGCCAATCATCGTTAGTCTCCGTCGGGGTGTCGGTCGCGGCCGTGACCGCTGAGCTAACGGAAGCGCTTGGGGAAGTGGGGGGAGTTAGGCTGTTAGCAGAACGGTCGAGAAATACGAGGCGCCCGCTCCCCGCTCCCTCCTGCGTTCTCACGTTGTCGGGCCACGTGTCGGGATCTCCAGGGGGGGGGCCCTCGCTATCTTTGAACGAGTGGGTCCCGCTCCTAGACGGGGAGAGAGAGCGAGAGAGAGAGAGAGAGAGAGCTTGGAAGTGCACTGTCCACCGGCCGAGATCTCCCAGTCCCGCGGATGCTCCGACGAGATTGCACAAGCCGAAGGAAGACAAAACGTCGCCGTCCGTATCCAACGACGCCCTGTAACTGGGCCGCCTGGCAAAACTGAGATTCACGAGTGAAAAAGGAAGAACAATCCAAATAAAACGGGAAGAGCATGGGAAAAAACAAATTCTACTTCACGAGATGCTTATACCTTATAACGTCACCAAATTCCATCGGGATGCAACGCAAAAATACCATACGGCGTCGTATCGATCGAATCTTTTCGCGTATATCTGCATTCTACAAGTCCTTTCTTTGTAACCGAGTCGTATCCTTTCGCATGGGTTGTTTTTTTTTTCCTTTTGAAAATTGTATTGACGAATATAGAAAATAATAAACATCGCATCTTTTAATTTAATCTATGGATAGTATATGGGGTAATCGGTGAAACACGACTAGCAGGATCTATCGATGGAAATCGACTTTATAGCGAATGGGAAGAATACACAAGGCTTCTACGGTTATTTAACCATTTTTCCTCAAACTTTTGATTTTTAGAGCTTGATATTCGATTAATTTTCATGCCAACCAATCTTTATTTTCGAAGAATATGAAGTAGAGGGGAAGCCGTATCTTCGTATGTTTAAAGTACGTTGGGGATCCAATTCTTGCCGCCGGTTCTATTTCGACAACGAGATGTTTAAATTTTTTTTAAAGTACGCTGGCGACCAGAAAAAAAATTGTTGAATAAAACGCGGCATTTTAGTTGTTTTGATCAATGTCGAGAGATTAATATTTTCTATGCATTATTGTACTGGCAGTCCCTATGTTGACCCATATGCAAAAGATTGATTATTGAACCTTTAGTTGGACTTTTCCGTCACCATCTTTCTTTGCAAAAACATTTTCATTTTCCTTATATTTGGAGCTTAGTATGCAAGTAGCTTGTTCTTATATTCTCTTACGTCGTGCGCTTTAGATGGTAACCCACTATCAAATTGAGGCGACATTAGAACCAAAATCACTAGCAGCCGACTGTTTCCGCAATCGCGTGCGTAGAAGCATCGACCCTCGATCGCATCCCCATCGCATTCGGTACAAATGATTCGGGCGATTTCTCATTCGGTATCAACATGCCATCGAGTTATACTCCTAAAAAGCAGTCTTTGATCCTGATCAAATTGCCAAAAATGATTCGATTTGTCAATTCGAACCATTCTTCATTCCGCCCCTGACTTCAGAGCATGAGGTGGGAAAGGGCATGGAACGAATTCGGGACTCAAGTTCTCCCGAGAGTAAAACGAGAGAGAAAGAGATCACATCGAACAGGACCTGAACATTGTCCCGCCTTCTTGGGACACGAAAAAAAAAAAAAAATAACCCAGTTACTATATGTCGACCATTCAATTGGGGTCGCAATCTTTAATGTAGCCTACCGCATCTGATGATCGGAGCGAAATCGAGAAGGATTGGGAAGTCATGAGTGGTGGTCCAATGTGGAATGCACGCGCCGTAGTGGCAAGTGATAGTGGGTGGTTGAGGCTTTATAAATGGCGAATGTTGTGGTGGGGTGGGTTTTGCGTAAAACCATATTCTATTGCTCCATACGAGAATTATCCTCGGAAAACATGCGTGCAAAACATTATTTTCACGGATATTTTCGAGGATGTTTCTTCGCATTTCACGAGTTCTTGGTTCCTGTTTAGGGAAATTTTCACGACAAATAAGATATATCTTTTAAAAAATTTTGCCTTCTTTAGAAATTCGTTATTGAGAAAAATATTTTATCGATTTTCAATTTATTAAATCCATTTTTCTAACTCTCAACGTGCATAATTCTCTCTTATCTTAAATGATTCTGTATTGGCCAATAATTTTTGACAAACCGGACGAGTGAAAATCTAGAAAAGTAATTTGTAAAAAAAAAATCATGTCGTTGGAATGGGTATTTGTCATTTCGGAGCAACCTCACGTTCTTTCGAATGATTATGGAACGGCTATCTTGGTCAACGTGATCACAAACGCATCTTCAATTTGTTTAGGCAAATACACAGATCATCGGGAGAAATCGACTCAAGTAAATATTAGCTCGAGACGACAGAGATTTGACGATCATTTTGCATCTCGAAAATGCACGGATAGCGATATTCGTGTGCGAATTATCAACATTAGAGGCGAGGTTTGCGCGCATCTCGCACGATCAAGAAGCGACCCATTTCATTATAAGCTGGGGTCTATGACCTGTACTTCTTCTACCAACTCGACATCTCTATACTAGCGATATCCCTTCTCGCTACATTTAGAAGGTCTTGGTCACGAAATTTGATTTGTCCACCTCTTTCGTCGTGGCCAAGCTCAATCGCCCCATCGTCTTCTTCTTCTTCTTTAGCTTTCTTCCTCCTTTCGTTGCAAGCAGCGATTGGAGTGCCCACCTTATGAACCTGGACATATCGATCGGATACAAGATGAAATTATTGGAGAAAGAGCCGATCTCCCCATCGCCGTTGCAATCAAAATCAGTGTTTCCAGGATTTTAAACCGAATCTACTGTGAGAGAAATTCGTGCTCTTCCATTATTGGTTGGTGCAAATCAATTCAATCCCATCACAGAGCGAGAGAGAGAGAGAGAGAGAGAGAGAGAGAGGGAGGGAGAGATAGAGATTGTGATGACCGGATGAATTATTATGTGGCTCGGAATCTCTTTTGGTGGGAACAAGTCTCTTTGATGATGGGATGGCGTGGATGAACTTAGGGTAAGATGCCACGATCCTTTTCCGTTGGCACGATTACATATTCGATGTCTTGCCGTTTTCATTCGAGCGAATTCGCAAGACGGGTTTCGCTGTCCAGATTTGATCGTACCAGTTGCGTGAAAGACCGTGGATGCTTATGATATCGAGACGGGTTATGGTCCTAACACGATCGAATACGCAATGATCCAAATTCGAGAGTTGTCGATGTTACCAGATACTTAAGTTATTTTTCGGAATGGATAATGGCTATCGTGATGCACGCATGAGTTGCATTAGAGAAGTCTCACGCAATAGAATTCGCGTGATGTCAAGCAGTTAATATATATTAATTGGCCGACGACTTATTGTTTTAAACTTTCGAGCGAATGTGGGCCCGATTGGATATGTTAACAAAGTTTGACTCGAACTCCCTCTTAATGATTCCCAGGGGAAATGTATCAAACTTATGCCGTGAGCTATCCATAGATAGTATAAAAGTCAATGGTGAACTGGCGAGTCCCAATCTAGTATGGTATTGGGTGAATTTCTCGATGTAGAAATCGATGAGCAACGCGGTTTTCGAGCAGGTGAGCGTTGTGGGGGTAGCAACGTGGGCCTGATGGTAGACTTCACGGTTCTGGCCGGACGAGGAGACTGAGGATGATGTTCGGCACTGGAGATTCAAAGTAAGATGAGTTATGTGCGAAGTGATATTTGAATCGAGAAGGATCAAAATCCGACGCGGTATCTCTCGGGAAAGATTTATCAGGGTGCACGATCGAGTTATTATGGTATTAAAGAAGTCCCGAGTCAAATAGTTTGTAAAGCGTGGAGCAGTTACGTCTTTGGATAAAGTTGTATTAAATTGGATATGTTGACGAATTCGGACTATAACATTCTCTCGGGATCCAATTCCCCTCGGGCGAAAGGTATCGGGCTTATGCAGCGACCTCCCAACAACTAATTATGCATCGTGAATTATGTCCGATCCACCGTCATTCTTCAATTTGAATAACATTTGCAAATTATAAAACGTTGAAGCCGCAATTTTTGGCTGTGGAAACACCGTCATTAATCGCCAAAAGTGGCTCGGGGGGCACTTCGTTTTCTTTCTTAATCATTCCACTCGACGACGCGGGGCTCTGCTTCCTTTTCACCATTCGGCATGCATTACTCGTGGAATTTTAAAGCAGCGTGCTTCCAGATGATTCACTGAATAAAAAGAAACCACTGATTTCCTGCTTATCTTTTTAACCATTCTTATCGATTCAAACATGTTAATGGTTTTGCTTAATTATGTTAAGTCTTTTTTCAAAAGCGTGGAATCGTAGGTTTTGATGGTTCTGTCTATCTCTGTCAGCATGTGAAATCGATAGAAGCAACGAGGATCCTCTTTGCGAGTTCGAATTGGACGTCTTGCCATATTTGCTCTAGCAAATTCCAAGGCGAATTTCAGTCGGACAAGTCACGTAGAAGACCGCGGAGAATTTCAATCGGACAAGTCATGCAAATTCGAGTTGGACAAGTCACGTAAATTCAAAAGGGAAATTTCTTTCTAGCAAATTCGAAGGTTAAACCCATCACAACCGTGCTAATTCAATATCAAACCTTTTTTATGCCAATTTAATCATAATTTTTTTGCATTTTTACCAATTCAGTTAATCCGATTAATTTTAGTTGGCCAACACCAATGTCTAGTATTAACAACTTTTAATGACATATCAATAGTTTCGAATTTTTTATTTTCATTTCTTCTCCCCATTATGGTTGGTGAGAGTCGTCGAAGCTTATTAGCCACTAGGTGAGAGCAGCCTGCGGCAAAGGCGGTCTCCTCATGTTTGCCTTTGCTCAAGTGAAGACATCACCATTGGGTTGTGGTTGAAGCAGCCATGGCCTTAACTATTGAAAATTTTTTAAGACCAAATTGAAATTATTATAATATATTTAATTTTTTTAGTAATTATCTGTTGAGACGCGTTATGATCCTATGTATAATCATGTACAAGACCATCCCCACGTGGAAAAACGTCATATCGTCATACTAAACCTCGCACGATTACCTGATAATTCTAACTTTTTCCAAATTTTCTCATTACGGAATATCTACACCGTTTTTGGGTATGGTTATGATTCCCTGCTCTTCCTGCCATACGCAACATATGAGTTTTTTTTTTTTTTTGCTAGTTAAGATCAAGAACACAATAAACCCGAATAAAAAAACTATGGCAAAGACTAAATTCGATGCATCATGAACTGTCCAATTTACATTCATGGCGAAAAGTTAAATCATTGAAAATGTATTTTAGTGGCGGAAGCTCCGTCACTAGTCACTAAAAAGCGATGTGGGTGGCACTTCGTTTTCTGTCTAAGCCTTTTGATTTGATGACGTGTAATGGCGCTTCGTTTTCTACATTCAATGGGAAGCTTTAAGCGGCGCGGTTGCCCATAATTCGCTACCTAAACTTATCGCAATTGAAGAATTAATAGATATCATCAATTTCCCGCCTCTCTATAGAAACTATTAAATTACTGCAAAAATGATGAACTCTTCGTCATAAATACACCGATTCACGTCAATCATTCCGCGAGTTGTTGTCGAGGTTGGCTGTCTAATGATAATGAGATCGTGCCGCCTTGGATTTGAATGGCGTCGTGACTCGAAAACAGACCTTCTCGACTTCAATCAAATCGTTCAAATTGTAAAACCAAAGGCGGTAGCTGATGGCTGATTGTTTAATTTATTTGTACCCTAACGAAAGATTGGGGATTAACAAGGAATTTATCGAATATAATATAATTAGAAAATACAAAATTTCAAAAATAAATAATTCCGAACGACGTGGATGATAGCTTGGCCAACCTATCAAAAGAATATCATCGAGAAAAGAAAGGAGTGCGTCCTCTCATCGGAAGAAGACGCACGGAGGCATGATCGAATCTCGGACGCACGATCGGTCAACCCCGGTGGAATCGGCCTGCCACTTGTCTCGAGCAAAAAAGATCATCAGAGGCGAAATTGTTTTTAGCAGGTTGAAAACGAGTATTAAGATTGTTTTCTTTTTTTAAATATAGATTCGAGAAAATCGAGGAGAGATCTAAAGATCAGATAGATCTCAAGCCTCATCCATTTGCATTGTAATGTGACGGAATCAGGAGAACGAAGCTGTTGGTCTCCCAAATTGTGGGGCGTTCGCGTAATTAGCCAATCTTTGAGGGACTTCTTGGAATAATAACGCCAATTAAAGGAAAATTTGCTTTTTGAAGTTTATTTATTAAGATCTGTGAAATGTTCAGTGACAGCAAGATTAGATCTACTTAAAGTCGAGGAGGTTTCGGACAGCTTATTATTATATATATTTTTTTCTTCTGGTGGTTTTTTCTTTGAATGGATGGAATTTGGAGTGAAGTTTGAGAAAACTTTTAATTAATTCTGTGAAGTTTGAGTTTTTTTCGCGCTAAGGAACCGGGTGCCTATACCGGGCCAATATAAGTTAGCCACTACACCCACGTTAGCAGTTAATTCACCTAGTGACGTCGCTAGGATTCGAACCTGTATCTTTGCGAGAAGCACAAGACCCGAATCAACTGCGCTATCACAGCGGGTCGTTTCAATTTCAATGTGGTTTTCGCCCTAATATTTTGATTTAATTAACCAAACACGGGAAACTTTCGACTTCCTAAGGGTAGATTTTGCCAGGATAGAACTTCCTAATCGCGTCGCTGCTCCTCCGAATAGAAGCGGAGCAGTGAGAGCTCTTTCCAAAGAGCTCTTTCTGTAATCTTGGGGAGCACTTGTTTGATGGAACGGAAAATTGGAGCATTGGACTTTAAATTTTCAAAATAGATTAACCAAGTTGTTTAGTGATGATTAGGAATTGGTAGCTGAATATTATTAATCTCTTATTGAACATAGAGTAAAGGCCATTATTGTCAAGGTTTTGTTCGTTTCATGGAAAATAACTTTCGAAAAAATATTTTTCGAATTATCTTGCGTTCGTTTCATGGAAAATAAAATAGTCAAGAAAAATATTTTCCCCCAATGAAAAAAATATCTTCAAAAGTGGCGAAAACGGTTTCCGTTTTTTTAAGTGAAAATCATTTTTAGTCTTCATTATTTACTTTTAAATATTGCGGCATCTAATAATGGGTTTTGATCTCGCTCGAGGTCGGCAAGCCGACAACATTTAATAAACCAACACCATAAAATATTATCATTTTCCTGAAAATGATTTCTCGAAAAATATTTTACAGAAATACTATATTTTCCGTCAAACAAGCGGAGTCTAAGTTTTCTATAATATTCCGAGACTTTCTTAATTCAATTAATTGTTTCCTATTGAAAAAATTATATGACCCCTCCCGTACAAACTAGTTTAAGAGGAATTTTGACTTGGTCGGATCAATTCAAGCCAGTCTTTTATTTTTTTTCAAGGCCAACAAACAAGATTTTGTCTCGTTAAATGCCTGAAATTTCTAAATTCAGCAGCTAATCGATTTATCAAACAAGCCACTTCATGCGGCGCGTTCTTATTGGATGCTTAAATGAGCCCCTAATTTAAATCACCACTCGTCGTTGCTACATCATTTACGGACCGTTTAATTGCATTTACATAAACAAAAAGTTTTTTTAAAAGCACAAAAAGAATCACCTAAAATCACTAATTATATGGTTAAAGGTAAGGCTAGTTACTCAATCAAACAAAAACAAAATGATCAGAGTGTATCGTCTTCAAAGCTTAAAATTCGTGCTTTTCATAATAATCAGAAAAAATTGATTCTTCTTATTCATAATTTTAGGCAGATGTAGGTAACGTCAGCTCCTTCGAAACTTTATTTCGTACTTTAATGGTTAGAATTCGCTTATGTCCGGTAAGAATTGATGTTCTTTTTCGGAATTATGAAAAATTGAGTAGTTCTGTTTTGATTTTATTAAAAAAGTGCTTCTTTTAATATTTTTAATTATTCGATATTTATTTTAATTATGTAAGTCCCGGGCGGATTTTGAAGGCTACTCAGTTGCGATGATCCTACATTCCTACCGATGTCGGAAGCTTTTGCAAATCTATTCTCTGGTCCAGACGCTTTCAACCATTTTGGGCTTCGTCGAGCGAATCACAGTCGGTACAAGCCCATCACCCGACAGGATATGAGCCTGGCATTGGCCTATTGAAGCCCATAAAGGCCCGCTAATTACAAATTCTCCCAATTCTATATGTATTCAAGTAAATAGGCCTGTCAATTGTGGACATGGACGTGGCCTATCGAATGGAATTTCGATGATTTTTTTTGGGTTCAATTTATTGCTTTATTTGTACTCTTTGCTCAAGCTAATGCCCATACTCTAGAAATTAAGTTCGGCGGGAATAAGAAGTTGCTCTTGAGCTTCTCCTGAGTTTGGCGAGAAAAATGGAAGACTATATGTCGGGTTCCAAAATTTCAGAACCGATGATTAACTTGCACAAAATCGAGATTAGAAATTTCAAGACCGATGGCTGACCTATTCATCTTTAAAACTTGATACCATTTCCTCAAATAGGGCAAAAAGTTATGACCGAACCATGTGTGCCAAATCCAATCCGGATTGGGCCAATATCGATCATGAGTTATTGCTCACCCCTTTGGTCTACAATTGCATTTAGATATAAATTCTATCGGTAATTGAAATACTTTCCTCGATTGATTATTTGGAATGAAATAAGTAATTCTTCTAAGTACCCAAACCCATCTTGTCCGCAGCCCACTGTCTCAGGAGCAAGAATTGACCCTTAACGTGTCCCAGAAGAGCTTCAGAAACTGTGGTACTCTCTCTCTCTCTCCACACTTACCAACGCGCCACGTTTTGGGGTCCCTTCCCTCCGTCTTTTGCCACTCTGTGTGCTGGTACGGCAGCGGATGATTCCTCAACCGGAGGTCCCAATCCGACAGCCAGGAATAACTTAAAAGAGGGGCCGAGGTGTGCTTCTTCTGTCCCTTGCTTTTCACGATGCACACGTCCCTGTTCTAAATCTTAATCCCGACAGCGGAAAAGCCAGAGGCAGAAGACAAATAGCTTAATCTGAGAAAATCCATTTGGCCCCCCTGGCCGTCCTTATCATAAAAGCCAAAGGCAGAAGACCCAGCAGGAGGAAGTCAGCGGTTTTCCTTGCGGTGGGCGGTAGCCCCGTCACCATGGGGAGAGAAGTCTTGAAAAGAGTACGGTTCGGGAAGCATGGGGAAAGATTCAAGATCGATGTGCAGTCGTTTGCTCTCTTCTAGGTTTGTCTACCCGACTTCTGCTATTATGGCTGTGTAGTTAAATTTGCTGCATGTGAGCCATCTGCGAATTTGTTTGGATGGTTGGATTCTGCCTGTTGTAGTTAGTCGTCGTGCTACCCAATGGGTTCGGCGTAGCTCATGTGGATTTTTTTTGGTTGCTCCTGATTCTGGGTTTGCTTGCTCTATATTTCGTCGCGGTTGTGAGTGTGACTTGAAGGTTTCCACTGAGCATCGCGTGTTCTCGGTGAAGCATGTTGATTTTGCGCATGGATTCGAAGAGAGAGAGGCGCCCAAACGTTAGATTAGGTGAGGTGGGAGATTTCCCTGCTGCCTTTGCATGCGTGTTCTCTCCCAGGTACGGGGCGAACTCGATTCGCAAGAGGAGAAACCACGGTTTCGCGAGCCTGGACGAGCCCGAAAAGAGCTCCGTTCTGAAAGAGACGCCGACGGAGCCGGGAGTTTTGGTTGATCCTCTGCAGTGCAGAGAAGATGAGAACCCGGATTCCTTGAAACCGACCTCCGAAGCAGAGAGTTTGGGGGAAGTAGGGATGACCAAATGGGAGCTGAATTTCGGCACCATCACCCGCAAGTGTCGGGTGATGAAGCGCCGGTGCCGGAGCGCGGTGGGGAGCAACAGGGTTTTCGCAAGTGGTTGGGGTTTCACATACGGTCCTGAAATTGCTGATGAGTCGGATGCAAAGGGTTCGGTGGGATTCGCGAAAGCCTCTGCTCCCGCTGATGAATCGAATGGTTTGTCGGGTCGGGAAACATCAACGACAAGTGGAGAAGGAACCGAGGATGCGATTGTCTCCCCCATCGCCGGTCTTAAGCACGGAGCGTACGATGCTAGAGACGGTCCAGACGACTCGAGCAGCGTGAGGGAATGGCTGGAGGAATCGGGGTTCGGAAAGTACGCCGATATGTTCGAAATGCACGAGGTCGACATGGAAGCGCTGCCCCTCCTCACTCTCCAGGACCTCAGGGAAATGGGCGTGCACGCCGTCGGGCCACGGAGGAAGTTGTACAGTGCAATCCAGCAATTAGCAGGAGATTCCCGGTGAACGCCCGGGAGGTCGGACCGGCGCCGGCGCCGGCGCGAGACCTCGGTCGTTTGAACATAGAGGCCGTCTCGCGTGTAAAGTGTCTTTTGGGATGAAAACTTGCTGTTTGGGGCCTACTTCTGTGAATAATCTAACTTAGCGCCCGTGTATAATACTTTTGGAGGAGCATCTGGTGATGTGCTGCTGGCTGTGCTATGCTAACTCCTTTTGCTATATTTGGTTGATTGATGTTTTACCTTAGCAGCATTCGATTCGACATCTCAATTCGAGATGCAAATTCCAAAGAAAGGACTCATGATAGGCAAAATGTAATCAAAAGTATAAAATCTCCCAAAAAAACTATAAGACCAATCGCAAATATACTGAAAAAATGAAATTTGAAATTTTACTTTTGGGTCACTTGAAAAATATATTTTTAAATGATCGTTTATAAAAATGAATAAATAAAAAATATTTTAATTAAAAACTTGAGACTTTTTCTATTAAATCTTTGAATTTCTGATTTTATCTTATCATGCCTTTGAATTTGTACAACTTTTATTATCCAATCCCTCCTGAGTCTAAATTCCGTTAGTTGGTGCTGGCATTCTTGTTGAAGCAAATAAGAGTATAACGTTGATTGACTTGGCGTCAAACATGGACTATGGGCGACGTTGAGATTAAATACTCGAAAAAGCAAACATGGAGCAGAATTTTCTCGACCCTAACTTTGATTAAAAAAGTTACACGAATTCAACGATTTGATTAAATAATTCAATAATTGAAAAAATTGATTAGGAAAAAGTAAGGATAATTATCCAATTCGGTTTCAAACTTTTTAATCATGCAAATCTAACCATAAAAAAAAACTTGATGATTTGTTTATTTAGTTTTAAATTTTTTCATTGGATAAATTTAGCCCTAAACCTTTTGAAGATTTGTTAATTTATTCCTAAACATATTATTTGGACTTTTGATTGAAATGACTATATCGACAATTATTAAAAAGTTTAAAACTTGATTGGCAAATCATTAAAAGGTCGATGATTTAAAATGTAACATAATTATAAAGTTTAGGACCGAACTGGTCTTTGCACATTAGATTTGGATTTTTAATCATAAACCACTATCACGCGATGGCCGATCATGTGGGTGCATTATGATGAAGGTTTTAATCTCTGATCATGCCTCGGATAAAACGACTATTTATCTGGTGATGCGTGTAGTCCCTCCGAGGCCGCAGGACATATTGGGTGTCCATCAGTCACTTCATATCTGTGAAGGGAGATTTTACGTGCTTTGACCTAGACAACGACGACCTCGAAGGTTTGAGCTTGCATCCCGAAACTGAGCATACCGCCATCGATCAGCTCCTCGATGTACTCCTCGTCGATTCTCTAGGGCCTGCTTCTGCTGCTTCGGAATGATGAGCTACGTTTAAGCAAAGCCATGGGCGCGCGCGCCGTCGGGCCGCAGGGGAAGTTGTACCAGTGCAAACCAGCAGTTGGCTAGAAATCGCCAGATTTTGGTCGTTGAACATAGAAGCCATGATCCCAGAACCTCGGTCTGCCAAAGACTTAATGGCGAAACTCGCGTGGTAGGACCATTCTTCACATTCAAAGACCCAAAAATCCAGTATGGGCAATTCCTTCTGAGAGATTTGTGTAAAATCGGGGAAAAACCAGCATGGGGTCTTCGAGATCTGTATGTTCAAGAAGCTCGAGCCTTGTACTGCGCCTCATCCTGTTCTGTGCGGATCTCGACCTCCGCCATGGGGTCGAGCTCGAAGAGTGCAGAGAGGCTCCGCCACCCCAGATTTGCGAGCGTCAGCTGGACCACGGCGGGGGTCGACGGCTCTCGCCGGCAAAGCCGGAACGGAGAGGCGGCCTACACCCAACCATCTAAGAAAATGAGGGGAAGTTACAACCTTTTGTCTCTTAAAATCCCGGTTTTAGTTGGTTCACATTGTCGAGATTGGCTTGCGTTCTTGGTATTCAAAGACAGAAGATCTACGCTTCTCTTCTTAGATTCTGGGTTTCGTTTTTGCCCTGGTTTGGCTTTTTCTAATTTATAGTTTTTCTATTTTCTTGTTAATCTTTATCCAAATTGTTTCGGACCAAAAATGCCTTGAATCTACTGAAACAAGATTTCAAAAGATGAAAGGAAGATTTTGATCGAAATCTTCTTTCGTGAAGGTTTTGAGTATTTGCAATGATGTTGATAGTGTCGGCAATATCCACTTATTTTATGTCCTATGTGATATAACGTTTGTCCCCACGCTAAAATTTATTAATCATTCGTATTAACTAAGCTTCCTTGATAAACTTAGACGTGATCAACTCATCTCTTGCTTAATGAGTAGTTCTACTATGCCTATCTTGTCTCAGTGTGCGGGTAGGGTTGTATAATAGAATTGATTAAAGAAATCTTAAAGGTCATGGCCGTAGATACGTTAGATGACATAAGAAATTGTCCGATGCATGTGATAGAAATCCGATACCTTCACCCTGCTAAGAGGGGCCTAAATCTGATCCAGACTTATATTCAAACATTTAAACCAATGAGTTGTGTGCCCAATTAAACGGCTAATTAATTTCATTAATTGCCTCATAAATGCATATCAACAAACTCCCCTCCACTTGAATAGGAAGCACAATATCTTCACCTGGAGAGATTGTCAAGAGAGTCCCCAACTTCGAACCGGTTGAAATTTCTCTCTGGACTCATATTCATTAAAAGACTTAAGACATGGGTTATGAGCAAATTAGAATTAGGAAATGCTCAACTTCCCATGAATTATCCGATGTAGAATTTTCTAACACAAATCAAACGGGCCTGTTAACCGATATAATATTGGAAATGGATTGGTCAACGACATATAGACTTGTAAGAAAAGAAAGCTCCACAGCATAAATTTATATTAAAAAAATTGGATCTATGTAACACGCTGTTATCTAAGACTGAAGTACATTAGTAAAAGTGCTTTGTTTAACGGGAACTGAGACAAACGTTCTCTTAGCTTTTTGAAGAACAAAAGGTCAAATTCAACTTTGGGCTTTCTTACCCTCTAGTCAATGGAGTGCATCGATGAATGAAATCTTTGCCAAACATCAAACCTAGGCCCAACAAGAAGAACGTTAGCTGGAATAGAAAACCTAATCGTATTGAGCACGAGAGCAGTCGTGTAACACGTGTATTGGAGTACGAGATAGAGCAATCGGGCATGCAATCCTACATAAGCAGCGTAAGAGGAGCAAAAGAGAATGGTGTATGCATATCGATCCTATTCCGTTGTGTGAGAGAGAGAAATGGCAATCGCGACTAGTAGTTGCGATATGAGCAAGATCCTCGTATTCGGAGGTACCGGCTACCTCGGCAAACATATCGTGGCGGCAAGCGCGTCTTATGGCCACCCTACCTTTGTTTACGCTCGGCCGGCCACCCCTCAAGCGCCTCCCTCCAATCTGCACCTTCGCAATGAATTCCAAGCTCTCGGCGTTACTCTTATCGAGGTCTCTCTCTTTCAGGATACTGCATGAAATGTTAGACCTTATCATCTATTTTCTCTCTTCATATGAATCAAACTTTTTATCGATCCATGAATTATGGCTAGGATATTTGTCCCCTAAACAAAAAAGTATCATGCGATTATTCTTCCTTCAACCTCCAAACCTAACGCAACATCACTGGGATTGCAACGTAAAACATTCAAATGATGCAAGAAAACAGGGAGAGCTAGAGGAGCATGAGAAGATGC
Source organism: Melaleuca quinquenervia (assembly GCA_030064385.1). Taxonomy (NCBI): domain Eukaryota; kingdom Viridiplantae; phylum Streptophyta; class Magnoliopsida; order Myrtales; family Myrtaceae; genus Melaleuca; species Melaleuca quinquenervia. Next base: position 2,177,758 of record CM057728.1, on the reverse strand, counting down.
TATCCGTGCTCAAGCAGGTTGACGTCGTGATCTCTGTTCTCCCGAATCCTCTCGCTCCCGATCAAATCAAAATAATCGACGCCATAGTCGCCGCCGGCAACATAAAGGTAAGCAGCCTTCCTTTCCCAGCAAGAGAAGACAAGAATTCGCAGAAAGCAGGGCTTAGTTTGTGCTCTATAACCTCGTGTTGACAAGAACTTTTTCTGTATCCCGTGGTCGTAGAGGTTCGTACCATCCGAGTTCGGGTGCGATGTGGACAGGACCACGACCCTCCCACCATTCCAAGCATGCCTGGACAAGAAGAAGAAGATGAGGAGGCTCATCGAAGCATCAGGCATTCCCTACACCTTCGTCTGTGCCAATTGCTGCGCCTCATACTTCATCAGTCTTCTGCTTCATCCTCACGAACCTCGACCTGACCTCGTTGTGTACGGGACTGGCGAAGCAAAGGGTATTCCCCCCTCATCTATTTACATTTTATTACGAAGCAGCCGGTGATTAACTCTTTAGTATTTAATAGTTCACTGAATCTGTGCTCCCATACTGTCAGCCGTGCTTAATTATGAGCAAGACATCGCCAAATACACGATCCGTGTGGCGAACGACCCGAGGACCCGCAACCGCGTCGTGATTTACCGCCCGCCGGGGAACGTGGTCTCTCAGAATGAGTTGATCTCTTCATGGGAAAAGAAAACGGGTCGGAGTTTCGAGAAAGTACTCATGCAAGCAGACGAGACGATCAAGCTCTCCCAGAGTAAGTCGGGACCCATTACCTGCTTCATTAAGGTCACTTTCGACGCCGATCGAGCTTCTGCTCCACAGTCACGTGCCGTGGAAGATAACTATGTTTTTTCTTGTGATATGTGTAGCCCTGCCGAGCCCGCAGGACATATGGGTGTCTATCATGCACTCCGTATTCGTGAAGGGAGACTTGACGAGCTTCGACCTAGACGAGGACGACCTTGAAGCTTCGTGCTTGTATCCTGAAATTGAGTACACCACCGTCGACCAGCTCCTTGATGTAATCCTCGTCGACCCTCCAGAGCCTGCATACACTCCCTTGTAGTGATCGGCTATACTTAAGCTCGCGACTCGTTGCTATAACTACATATGCAGACGGCGATAGTCGCGACTCTGCGTCGGAGACAGTTTGCGCATCCTCCTGTAGTTGCGATCGTTCCTCGTTTTAGAGCGCTGGAAATCGAAATTGTAGTTCTTGGGGACGTGCTTTGTTCATCAGGGTGATGATTAAATAAGTAGAGAGAGAGAGAGAGAGAGAGAGAGAGAGAGAGAGAGAGAGAGAGAGAGAGAGAGAGAGAGAGACAGAGAGAGAGACAGAGAGAGAGAGAGAGAGAGAGAGTGTCGTAATATTTGTGGTTATTGTAGAGGTAAATACAATGTGGAGACCAGAGCCGCCTCCTCTTTCTTCTTCTCGTTTTGCCTTGGCCACTTAACGCTCTGTTGGTTTTATTGAAGTAACAAATACCGTTTCGGATACAGTTATCAGAGTGTTAATATATCCCATGGCCTTCATATCTCAAACTCACAAGATGAAGAATGGCATCCCAACATTATTGCTAATAATGATATGAATCATAATCCAGGTAATCTTATGAACGTAGTTCCATATCGTGGTTATGAAAATGTAATAGTTGGGAATGGCACATCCAATTGCTCATTTTGGGACTAGTCAATTTGGCAATGAGATTGGTTGGTTTTCACTTAATAATGTTTGGACGTTTCACAAATTAAAAAAAATCCATTATCTATCTCTTAATTGACGAGAGATTCTCATTGCTATTTTTGAGTTCGATGCCTTTGACTTTTCTAGCAAGGAATCCTAGCCACATCGGGTATTGGTGATGGGAAACCAATCATCAAGGATTATATACCGATAAGAGCATACATTCCACACATTCTTATCACCAATAAACAAGGTTGTAGATGAACTTACGTGGCATCGCCTATCAAGCCATCCAAATGGTCATATTTTACAGCTCTTGCGGTCTAATGATTTAATTTCAGTAAATAAATCCACTGGTACTTTATGTACAACTTTACCAAAATTTAAATTTACTCAACTTTACCAAGATACTTTTTTTACTTAAAAATAAGTAAATAAATGTAATTTTTAAATAAATTTTCAGGTTCCAACCGGTCAATTAGATTTTTAGGAACTGGGTCGGACTGGATTGGGTAAACCGGCGAGTTAGCTAAACATGAAGATGAAGATGGCAGTAAACCAGCGAGGGCCCGTGAGGAAATCTGGGTGAGAGCGGCATCGGCAGCACCATCGCCTGCAACAAGCAAGGGTTGGCGAGTGCTTTCGTAGGGCTCGGCAATGACCGGCGACTTTTACCGGCCATTGTTGCGGGCATGGCGACCGGTGGAGGGACTTCGGATAAAGAAAGAGGATGTAAAAGGAGACTAATGCATCCGAATTCGCCAAATTGAAGACTTGGAAGCTGAATTGATAAGTAGGGAGGTGGCAAGTGAAGGAGTAGCGAGACTGATCGCAATTGCAAGAAGGGCTTCTTTTGGGATGATCATCCCTTGCCCGCAAAGACAAAAGTAACGCAGTCGAATCATCGACCCAGACAGGATGTGTGCCCGAATCATGCGCCCACTGGTTCCTGAAAACCGGACAACAGAAATTTTCTTTCGGGGCGGCAATGTCCAAAGTCAAAAAGGAGAGTCCGAGGATACAAGAAAAGACTTTCTCATGGATTTAGACGACGACGACGACGACGACGACGAATGAGGTTGAGCACTGGAAAAGGCGAGAGGGACGTCGAGCCAATGCGGATGGGTTGCTATTTCGAGAGGTTGAACCAAATCAAACGATTTGTTATTTAGGCTCCGTTCGTTTCACGGAAAATAACTTCTAAGAAAATATTTATCGAATTTTTCAGTATTTGCTTCACGGAAAATAAAATAGTTAAAGAAAATATTTTCTACCAAATGAAAAAAAAAACACTTTTAAAAGTGGAGAAAATAGTTTCCGCTTTTTTGAAAGGGGAAAACATTTTCCGTGTTCTTCGTTTACTTTTAAATATCGCGGCCTTTATAAAGTGTCTTGAGTAAGGCAAGGGCGGCCTTTGATAAATGAGCATATGAAAAATATTATCATTTTTTAGGAAAATGATTTCTTGAAAATATTTTCTAAAAATGCTATATTTTTTGCGAAACGAACGGAGTTTTTAGTGAAAGATAAAGATTTGCAATGATGAAGCATCGTCAGCAGAGTGCCCTAGCCATTCTAATACTGTTGCAATTCCTTTTAGTCGGGCGGAAAATTCGGAATTTTGCGATGGCAATTGAATTTGATCGCATGACAATATTTGATCCGTCGAGTTCGAGACCACATGGAGTTGATAAAGGATTGACAAAAGTACAACCTCTTGTAGGTTGTTTTCTTATTTCTGTTTAATCTCAAATTGATATATTCATTCCCCCGCTTAATAATTTCTATATCACAAAAACTTTCGACTTGATAAACCTATGTCATATTTATCCCGGAATAGTTTTTGCGTTACAAAATGTCTCAAATTAGTATACCCGTGCCACATTAAACTGATATATTTATGCCGCATTTATCTCAAACTAATTTTTATTTCGCAGATTATCCAAAGTTAGTACATCCATGTCACGTTTACTCCATAAAATCTCAAATTTACTATGGTTTAGGGTACTTATGACATGAAATATCAGTTCGATATAAATATAATAAGAGATGTACCGATTAGAGAGTTTTTCTGATAAAAAAAGTTAGTTTATAGTAGATGTGGCAATGTATACCAATTTGAAATTTTTAATGGCACTAATGTTTTTTTCGCACGTGTGGATAAATTAACATCTGCAATGTTTCGTACTATCTTGCTTGACAATGGTAATTCAAAGGTTAATCGAGTTTTCATGAGAGTTCTCTATACGAAGTTTATATCATCCGTTGGCATCAATGTCCCTCGTAACGAAAGAAGATGCCAAAATACAAAATCGGTGCAGCTGAGAATGTACTAGAAAAGGAAATCTCTTCTCAGGCATGAGATCATTGAAAGCACCATCGACGCGCAGTATCATTATATTGAGATTTGGATTTCGAATATGGCTTTTTTTTTTTTGGATCGAAGGAAAAAGAATTTTATTGATGCAAAAACTACAAAAGAAAAAAGAAAAAAGAAAAAATGATTAATTAACAACTAATGTTCTCATTATTAATGACGGATTATGTTTAAATATTTTTGCGGACGGTAAAATTATTTTTCGCTTATACATTTTTATAAAAGGTCAACGGTTGCATGGAGATATCTTTTAAATGTTTATTTTTTGCGAAACAAATGCACAACGGCCACGTGTGCAGCCGTCGTAATCTGATGTTTGATAACTGGGTGGGCCGGGAAGGGAGCGGCCTGGGCCGGCAATCGATCGAGGGCAATTCCGTCATACCGCCTGTTGCCAACGGAAAGAATTTGCTTTCCTCGTTTTTTATTTTTTTGAAAAGAGACGCTCCGGAGTTTCTTCTTCTTCACAGTCGCACTTCGCTACGGTTACACTGCCGGATTGCCATCCTCTCTTTCCTCTTTATCCCCCGGCGTTTCCTCCATCCTTTCTCTGCTCGCACGAGAAGGTTTTTCCCCTTTTCGTTCGTTCTCGCTCCTGTAGATCGATCTTGAAGGAAGATGTTCGAGGCACAGGGGTTCGTGGATTTGGGCGAGAACTCGGGTCTGGTGGGCGACCCGAAGCTGTGGCTCTCCGGTGACGCCGACCCGTCGTCCCCGAATCACCTCCCGGCTCACTCGGGCGGCGCCACCGGCGCCAATGTCGACCGCGTCCTCTTCAATGACCTCGTCGAGATCGTCCCTCTCGTCCAGTCTCTCATCGTACTCTATCTCTCTCTCTCTCTCTGTGATTTTTTTTTTTGGGGTGCTCTTTCTTGAACTTCTTGTCACTGGGTCCGTTTCGATCTTGAATTTAGCGGATTCTTGGAAATTAACTCTAGCTGCGATACTGTATCGCGTGTTTCTTGTTCTTTCTTTCTTCGGGTCCATCTTTTAGAATTTGGATTGAACTGTGAAGCGCATGACTGGATCAACTGGATAGTGCGTATTGGGTTTTGGCGACAATGAAAAGAGGAGTTGGTGTAGGAAACGGAATACTCTAGGTTGCTTATGTTGTTCTTTCTTGATTTGGGGCAATTGAACGCGATATTTGTCCTGAATTTAACTTTCTTTCTCTATTTTACGTTCACTATGCTGCTTTTCTTTTTCTTTTTGCTGAGATTTTCGTTGTCCTAATTTATATTAGGATCGGAAACAGAGCAGTTCTTTCACACGGCGGGGATCGATGGTATATACTAAGACGCCTTCCAGAGAATCGCTGTCCAGAAAAGTAAGAATGCAATAAAGCTTTAATGTGCTTGCCCTGTGGTGTTTCCTGTGTTGTTCAATGTGCTTAACCCGCTGTATTTAATCAGCTTGTACCTTGAATATGAATCCATGGTAATCATTTAAAGTATATAGGGAATGTCAATGCAACACATGCGCATTTATGTGCCTACTAGTTCATGTACACATGCAAATTTTGACTGCCAGCGTTGAGTGTTGGCTTTTCTCTCTTTTCCTTTTATGTGCTCTTGGATGAGTCATCCAGCCTTTTAATGCAAGGAAATTTTTCTGTTAACACACAAACAATATGTTGCTAGAAAGTCTACAGCAATTTAAAAGATTTCTTTTGCTGAATTGTGAAGTATACGAGTCATTTTAGAAAATGCTCATTCTTGCTGAAGGCAGATGGCAGTCAACATCTAGTCCTGGTATAACTATTGACCTTGTATTCTTTGTTCTTTCTGCTGATGCAAAACTTTGATTTGTGTCTGTCATTATATCCTTCAGTTTTGTGCATTCAAATGTCTTTTATTTCCTTGAAAACATGACTTTATGTCTAATGGTTGTCATTATATGTGATGAAGGTAAATGAACCAAAAGTTAGAAATGCAGCTCAATCCATCCCTGCTAAAAAGAGGAGGGATACTGGTGATAAAGAACAAGGTAAGAATGGCAGCGGCAACAATCAAGATGCTGACAGCTTCTCAATTTACTCCTCAAGAGGTTTGGCAGCAGAAAGAGAAGAGTTGGTGCTCTTAAGGGGACAAGTGGAAGATCTTCAAAGGAAATTACTGGAGAAAGAAGAACTTCTCAAATCGGCGGAAGTTTTGAAGAACCAGATGAGTGCTGTCCATGCACAAGTTGAAGAGTTGAAGCATGAGGCTTCACAAAAAGATTCGTTTATAAAGTCCATCCAGATACAGCTCTCTGATGCAAAGGTATCGAGCTTATTTTTTCTTCTGATTAGGAACTTGGTGAATGTTCCGAGTGGGATTATGGTCTGTATCTGATGACTTATAAGAGTTGAAGCCCCATTTAGTCTATAGCACTCCAAATTGGCGTTTCATAGTGAATGCCAGTTCGAAATCCTGAGCCTGTCCTGGATCTGTTAAAATCGGGTGTTCAACTGTTGTTCAGCCATTTATAAGATCCTTCAATGGTTTGGGTGGGCAAAAACTTGATCTCAAAACCATATTGACTTTGTTCAAATTGGAAGAAAAAACTAAAAAGGTTTATTTTTTCTATGTTGATACATTGACATGAGTGTACCGAAACACATTGACTTTGTTCAAATTGGAAGAAAAACTAAAAAAGGTTTATTTTTTGTATGTTGGTACATTGACATAAGTGTACCGAAACACTTTAACATACAACACTTTTTTCTATGTTCAACTGGTGTCTTTATGAATGTTCCATGGAACTTCCACTACCCTTGGTGACTGGGACCTGACCATGGCTAACATTCCTTATGGTGTTAACTCGTACTATTACTTATACGAGTTCTTTTCAGATTAAACTTGCAGATAAGCAAGCTGCACTAGAAAAAACACAATGGGAAGCAATGTCATCCAACAAAAGTTTAGAAAAGCTCCAAGAGGAGCTTGATGCTGTTCAGGGTGATGTTTCATCAATCATGTCACTTTTTGAGGGCTTGACAGAGAATGATGCAACTCTACATAGTGGAGATACTGACATCATGCCATATTGTGCGGATGATCTTCCTTGGATGGTATGATACCTACCTCAACCAGATTATCGCTTCTTGTTTTTGCTCTGGAAATGTGAATACATCCCTTTGTTATTACTAGGTAACCATGTGAAACCCATGGAATATAGTGACTTTTGAGCAAATTAGCCTCATTTTTCATCCATCAAAATTGTCCAGACAATATTATGATGAACAGAGTGTTTTAGAAGGATTACTGATTAAAGCTGAACTTTGAAATTAACCTACTAATCATAAGAGGCAAAAGTGATTTTTCTGGAGCCACTTTTGTTATAATATTGGCAGTTAATCTAGCGCATTATTAGGAAAATGTGCTTGGCAATATCGCACCTGTTTGGTCATAATTTTTATGAAATAAGTTAATCTAGCACATTATTAGGAAAACACCATCGCACCGTTTGGTCATAATTTTTATGAAACAAGTTTCTGCAAAGGTTGACATTTTACAAATGTTGTTGACATTTTACAAATGTTCTCTTGTTGTGTTTTTTTGTTAGCACTAGACATAGAGTGTTTTGTAATTTTATAAATGCATAAAAGGTCTTGTGCATGTGCACTTTTAATGAGTTGCAACTATTTAATATTGCTTGTCGCTTGTGTAAAACCTCCAGCGCAATCTGCCTATTTTTCATGTGATTTTGGAAAAAATGTTTGACAATGAAAGCATAGTGTTTTCACTAACTGAGGAAAGTGGAATATGAGAGCTCGCTTGGAAATGGTAAATATCATTTGATCTGCTTACCAGTAAAACTGTCTCTTTCTAGTTTTTGTCCTAGGAGTTTGTTTCTGGGAATGCCACCATAAAAATTTACTGTGTTGTCAAAAGTTCAATTTGAAGCTGTGACTGTGACTGATAGTCACATTTCTCATACTCAGCTCACTCTTGATAGAATCCGTCTATAAAAATTCTTTCATAAAAGTTCTCTTCAATAGAGTACTGGTAAAAGTTCTGCATGAATGCTTAAACCGCCATAGTCAAAGTGTCTCCAAGAATGCAACTTTTATATAGGCATCACGGATCAGAACCATCTTCTGAGTCGCTTCAAGGACATGAACCCTAGTGTCTGGAGCTGTTGAGTTGTGAGCTTGTTTTAACCCTTAAAACTTGCAACTGAATCTTCAAGTTTGGTTCAAAATGCAGCAAGATTTGGATGTTGCCAAGATGCAGAAAATGGAAGAAGCAAGACAAGCTTACATCAGTGCCGTGGCTGCTGCAAAGGAAAAGCAAGATGAAGAATCCTTGGCCCTTGCAGCCCAAGCAAGGTTGTATCTGCAGTCATTTGTTTTTAGAACCGACAACATCTGTGATGACAAATTTGAATGCGGATGGGAACATGCTTAACTATCGGATTCGACTTTATTTTTTTTTCCTGCTTGGTGAATGTATCTCTGGGTGCTTGTATTGGCTGTATGCTTGTTGATGCTATGTATATTTTAATCAATCCCTCATTGTAACACTCTACTGCATCTAATGTAATGTTACTTCTTTGTATTATCGAGATTCGAATTCCTAGAGCACAAGATTGCGAGCTAGATATGTAAGAAAGTCGCTGACAGTTAAAAAAGAATCAACTAAAATTTGGTGGCACTGGCCTTTTGCCCGCGAACACAAGATTGCGAGTAAGATATGACTTTCTTGCTTTATAGGCTATACCCCCGTGATCAAAGGATATTTAAGATGTTTTGCTTTTACGTGTTTTTTTCTTTCAGTACGTCCATGCTGGGATCAGTTACTGATTCTAATCTGGTACAAATTGGGAATTAGCTGGAATGTGTTCTTATCTATTAGTAAGTCCTTGGTTCACCCAACTTAGTGTGGCGACTGCTCGTCGAAAAGCATTTGTAACAAATTATATAGGCGATTTTGGTTCTTTATTGGACAACCCGTAGTTTTGAATTTCGGGATTTGTACCAAATATTCAGTAACTTGATTATAATAACGAGGTTCTTATTGTATGTGCTAATGAAATGCGTAAATTACTTGTGCAAAGACAATTAGATAAACCTTGCTTCAAGTGAACAGCGAAGTCTCTTCCTTTTCTATTTCTTTTTGCCAGAAACCAAATAACCAATGCTAAAGATATTCAGTGCTTCTACGTCAGTAGGTTGGTGATCTGTAAATCTTCGAACCTGATCAGAAAGAATATGTCAAAGGTGATTGCCTCCCCATCTCCGCGAACAAGCATTCTAGGCAGATTGTCTTTGTGATCACTAAAACAGAGACGATCAGAAACTGAAAAATATAGCCACTGCACGAACTTGCGAAAATGGAGGGAGATCCATTGAAGATTTTTCAGAATTTGCAGCACCTAAAACGAATACAACTTGCTGTTGACTTCCTCAAAGAGTGGTCTTCTGATCTTGGCATTTTTACTGGACTGCCAATCCACTGCCCATGTAGCCTGCAATTTTTTTTTTCTTTCAAGAACTGGTTATCACACAAGCCAAGGTTTTGGAAGTTCACGGTGTAATCCAGGCCGAAAGTTAGAAAACAGGTCAACAAGCTCTTGACTTACACGGGAAACGTAAATGAGTCGGTGCTTCCATCAGACCGGTCGGAGTCTCTTGATTCTGTTGACCTTCGAGTGCAATCTCCACGTCGCTCCATTCGAAATCCCATTCTCGGGCTGCCGAAGTGGTTGTCTTCTTCGGAGCACACGCTCTCTTCTTCGTTATCCTAGAGCAGAGAGGTTAGAGAGAAGATACTGGCGACTATTGAAGAAAAGAAGAAAGATTCATCGTCGCTCAATCAGCAAAATCAGGACATGTTTGCCTGCTCGAGACAGGATAAGTCATGGTGAGATCGACCAGCTCTACCTCATCGTAAGGAATAAGAACTTGTGAAACTCCGGTCGATGTCTCTTCATCACATTCGCGGACCGATGCTTCTTGCTCACCTCTCGATCTGAGCTGTTTCTGTAATGGCAAACACGAAAGACTATCAAGTTCTCTTGCTCTATTCCTTTTCTGTTCTGACTGTTGAATGATTCTTGCTTTCTGCCACAGACTATCAATAATCTATCACTAACCTCAATGTTTACAGATCTTGACCTCCCGAGGTCATCCCGGCAAACAGGTGTCTGTGAGCTGCCATCTTTAGTTATATCGAACGTCCCATCTTGTTTTATGGAGAACACAATGAAATCCTTCTCCGCAAAACTAGTCATATTCTTGGTCGGTACCCTCTTTGGAGTCGGAGTGGCGTGCTTATTTACCCGTGTATCTTTGCTGGTTCTCCTGCTTCGGGAGAAATTTCTGCTGATTGTGTCGTCTGTACTGCGGTTGCCAGAGTCAATTTGCCTATTTCTGATTGCCAATGGAGGTATTGAAGGGGAATTGGTTCCTGTTTGTTCTTCTCCAAACACCAGAATTAAAAGAGGACGTTAGACCAGTACCCACGTACAACCAAATTATGATCATTATAACTAGATGCCGAAAAATTAAGTCAGTCCAGTGATCAAGCGCTTGGTTCCAATGAGGCAGATCTCATTTTTTAATAGCAACGATGGATCAAATGCTCTAAGCTTCCAACTACAATTTTTGTTACCTGAGATCATCCCAAATGGCCAGAAGCAAGACACCCAGTGGATTATGTGATGCCTTAAGAACTTGGTCACACAGTCCATGTCGTGCTCGATACGCCGCTTTCCGTTGTCAACTCTGAAATTCCATGGAGCAAGGACAGAGAAAGGGAAGAGATGGCGATTGAAAGAGAAGCGAAGTTTTGGATCATCAGCGAGGGCGCAACCATTTCGAATTTGAAAAGAGCAATTCATTGGCCGGACAGTAATTAGGTAAAATTCTCTCCCGATGCTTAGAAACGACATGGTCGGTTACAATTCCCAACATGGTAAGAAGAGGAGAGAGACATGGAGAGTTTTCTTGACAATTAAGGACAATGTTGTTGCCCCGTTAATTGATGTTCAGTATTTTTTTTCTCTGTTTATTTTGATGGCCACACATAGATGTCTAGTAGTTGAAAAACTACAGGGCCGTAGACGATGGTTTGATCAAATTCATTTCCGATAAAACACGAGGACACCTTTTTAGCTGTTCTTACAATAGGAGAGGCCAAAACAATTTTCTAAGACCAGCAGAAATTAGTGATATGTGCATGGCCATTTTCAAGACACAATGACAAAGATATACGTCGCCAATTTGCTTAATCTGCTACATTGTTCGAAGATTCTGAGAAGGCAGGATTCGATCGCTGCGAAACAGAGCCTTAGCAGCACTTTCCAGATTCCAAAACTCCCGGTGGTGGTAGCACTTCCGGATTTCGAAATCATGCCTCGGCAAGCCACTTGGACCCTAACCATGTTGTCAATGGCTTTTAGATATCTTCTGCTTTTGTATTCTAAGGATTGGAACACACGCACGACTTCGGTGGAATTTAATGAGCTTATTGGATGGCCAAGCTGGATAATATGTGGGCCTGTATCTGCAGAAAGGAATATGCGGGATATGTCAAATCACTTGTAAAAGATAGTACTGTCATTCCGCTACAAACGCAGCCTCAAATTAGTGATGCCTCAGTCTACAACCAAGCAGGAGAGAGAGAGAGAGAGAGAGAGAGAGAGAGAGAGAGAGAGATGACAGAACCTCATTATTGTTTTCTAAAGCGTCGTGGGAGCGTTGGCAAGTTCGCTTAATATTCCAATGAAGATTCATACGTACGAGCTGTATATATAAATGGTCCGCCAATGGCGTCCTCTGAATCACTAGAAATCGCCAGTTTTGCCAGTCCTTATCCCTTCCCTCGCTAAGAACTCCATAACATCATTTCTCTGCCAGCTCTTGAAACTCCTGCATCGCCAATGACATTGGCAGGATTCAACAGAGACTAATTGAGTGTTAACTATCAAGGCACAAGCAATCACAAAAATCATTTCTTTCAGGAAAAATACAATTGATGATGGTTGAACTAGAAACCTAAGGTATTATCACAGTAGGTTTAATGAATGTCGACTCTGGGTGCATGACTGAGCCAGTGCACAAATGGGCAAGCGTGTGCGTGGGGGAGAGAGAGAGAGAGAGAGAGAGAGAGAGAGAGGGCATCAGTCTAGAAGAATATCAACTCATGTATTAGCTTGCACCAATGCATCATATGATCTCTAAAATTTGTTGGAATTACTCAATTTACTGACTTAAGATCAAGATGGGTTGGCACTTCTCCACCAGGTAAAGCCAATCTGGCGGTCTGGAATGCAATCTTGATTGCTTCTCTCCACATTCCTGCCACACCCTTTGAATTGACTTCTTTCAAATCACTAGGTTCTTCCATTGGCAGGGAATATCCAGACAACAGATGGCCACCCAGATGCCATCTTTCCTGTAAATAGTAATAATGACAGATATATGCAGATAACAGAAAACTTAGGAGGCTGAAAAGAGCAGAGTTGAGAACGTATTGTAGGCTAGAAGCATTCGGTATTGACTGTGGAAATAACAATTAACCTATCCTTAATAAAGCGAAATTTACCGTGCAACGTCCATATGCCTGGGGACATAGTGCCCTCTACCAATTCCAAGAAGTACTTTAGGTCTATCGCCTTTCCTGTTTATCAGATAACGCAGCAATATTTAGAGGCCTAAAAGGTTAAAAAGACTTTCTGAACCGAATCCAGCTGAAAGCAGACAATCATAAATTTAGCAGCACATGACCGACAAAGATGCTGTAGATTACCTGCTCCAGTCTCCTACCCTGTTTCCACCTCCAAGACCTAGTATTTGCCTGTTTCTTACAGACAATAATAGAAGTAACTAATAGGCCCTCCCAAGTAAGTAAATTAAATGACCTTCTAGCCCCATGAGGAAATCAAGTCCAGAGTAAGGACCAATGCATAAAGTTTAAGCAACAAGACATGGGATATTTATGAGCACCTCAGAATTTGGTGAGAACTAGGAAGAGCATGCTGGGAAACTTTTAGCTTGAATAAAGTTGAGTTCAATGTGTTATGCCTCTACGAGTCCTCAAAATAATGGGATTGCATTCTATTGCTCTGGATTTAAGATAGTTATGTAGCAATGGAAAAAAACACATATGGTGACAGAGGTCTCAACACAAGTACTCACTAAAGCAATAGCTTGGTCCACATCCTGCCCCTTCCAGTACTCGTCCGTACTACCTATTGAAGAAAGATAGCGATCTATGAACCACTAAAATGAAAAAAAATCCCCGATTAAATGAGAAAAGACTAAAATTCAAATGCATGAGCTTGATCCTTTAGCAAAGCTTTCAGATCAAAAATGCAAATGCTATCAACTATAAAAACGACGCAACTAAAACTGTATCTGTTACCAATCTCCACGAACATTGCCGGCGAACTAATTTCTGGTCCGTGATGAGTAGCCTCCAAAGTGACCTGCAGCTGGATACGAATTCATTTATCAGCCAATAGTTTCAGGGATTTTTAGCATAAAAAGAGAATGTTATGCATGACTCCCCGATTTGCTAACCAACAACAAGACTGTGCTTAACAGCGATGGCAATTTTTTAATCTTGTAACACCAGATTAAGATGATGATAAACCGTAGTGCATTTCTACTGATTCCATATCCTTTCCTTTCATGATTTTAGATCAGTTCATGCATATAGAGATCGCAAAATGAAAAGGCTTCCATAGGCATGAAGAGTTGTCATGACTGACGAATAATTAGTCAGCCCAGATGCTCGTAGAGTCGAACAGGCACTGACAGAGCATGAGGAGTTTCTCCTCCTGTAAATGGCAGAAGTGTTTGACCGATTGACCAACAACAGCAATGAGGAAAAGAAAAGCGAAGTTCAAGAAAGCAGGATAAAAATTTATTTGAATGATACAGTGCCTATGACATATATCTAGCTCATGCGCCAAAGCCATCACTTCTGTTTACATGCTCATGAGTTGTAAAGAAAGTAGCGTTAAGTAAACTAAATAAATTTTATCTCTAGTATAATTCAACTTGTAAAAGCCACTGCAGAAAGTTACGAAATGGAAAACCAGAAACCTCAAACTCAGGAACTAGTTTGTGAGATTCGGCAATGTTATTCAAGAGCCTCAGCCAAGGTCCGATCCGAGGATTTGGAGGAGCTGCCCATCCTGGCCTCCCACCAGCCAGAGGAACCTCATCTTGACCCAGACGCGGTGCACCTATAGGACATGCAATGCATTGCTTAACTACAGCCTTTCTGTGTTTTACGTTCGTTAAACAACATTTAAGGCCATAAAGAATGAATGCAAGATTCCAACCAATGAAACATATCATACCAATTGGATGAATGGTGAGGGGCGGTAGATGCAGCAACATGCCTACTGAGAAAAATGACTTCGTCGATTGACTCACCCGTTCCCTCCTCCCACCGCTTGTCCAGGTGATCCTCTCCCATGAGGCGGCTCTCGAGCTTTAACAGTCTCACCTTTCCATTCACAAAACTTGGCATGTCCTGAAACGAATGGCATCGGTTTTATGATTTGCTAAAGCATTGCTTTAAATTGTGGAAATGCAAACTGATGACAACAAAGTTGGGTACTAAGACTTCGAGCATCCGGCTTCATGGCCAAAACGCCGCAGCTAGACCAAATCTTGCCAATCAGCAGTGATTTTGTGCAGGAATCATATGCTTGTTTGTTTACAAGGGCCAGTACAACGTTTCAGCTGAGAATTGTAGAACCAAAAGCAGCATCGCTATTGGTGATGATCATCAGTCTAATGGCCACGCAAGAATCGAATAAGGAGAACCAAAAGAACTGAAGAAGGTAGAGATGTCCGCTGTACAACTTGTTGAAGAAATCCAATCTTGCGGCCGAACCTGACATTGTCCTCCGACGGGCAACAAACCCACAGCTTATTCACTACGTACAGGTAATATACTACCTAGTCTTCACGAAGGAATTCTAATTTAAAGATGAAATTTTTGCTGGGATTTTGTTTACCTAAATAAACCCGCCTTCAATCTGATTTCAATGTCACTATATTCGTGAACGTTATCGGGCTAAATTTAGGAAGAGTTGGAAGCGATATTTTACTTTTTCAAATAATATTTGAAACTAATAATAGTCGACACTTTTAATTACGAGGAGTACGAAATGAAATGAAGATGCGTGATATCTTGCAATTAGACAAATACAAAAACATATGCGTGGCGCGTAATTATCTATCAATGTAGTCTTTATAAATCAAAGGAATAATAATTCATATGAAAAATCAATAAAAAAAATTTAATAAATTATTTACTTGCTCAACAAGACAGTACCTAACTCCTTTGCCATAGAAATAATGACAAACTATTTCCGAATTTTTACGATATGTATGGTGATTTTTGATTTTTGAATTTATTTAATATGGTTTTTAAACTTAAAATAAATATGAATTGAAATATTAAGACCCATCACGTGCGTTCCCGGGAGCAACCGTTGCAGGGCACGTGACCTGAATTCCCCGCCACCGCGCGCCACTATAAATTCCCAAAACTCTCTTTTTTCTCTCGAATCGAATCGAACCGAACGCTCACCATCATCATCATCATCATCAGGACCAGCCGATCGAGTTCCCCGGAAATGGAGAGCAGCGAGCGATCGATCCAAGTCCGAGCCTTAACCGGCGAATCGGCCGCCGTCTCGATTCCGATCGACAAAACCGTCCGCGACCTCAAGCACCTATTGAAGCAGACCTTCCCTCTCGCCGCCAAGTACCCTAACTTCAACCTCTATCACAAGGTCCTTCTCTCTCTCTCGCCGCTTCTCTCGAAGCTTTGCTCTTTTCTTCCTTTTCACTTTTAGCTGATTACTTTGCTCGGCGAGAGAAATGAGGCGCAAGTATCTCTTGAGCAATGCTCTTTTGTTCGTCTCTCATGCGTGTTTCTTGGGCCATTGTTTGTTAGGGTGTCAAGCTGAGCTTGCAGCATCGAATTAGTAGTTACTCCATTGATCTCGAAGAAGTGGTAGGTTTCGTTCCGGTCGTCAAGAAACAGTCAGTGGAGGCGCAGACGTCCTGTGGTTCTGGTGTTTCTGGTCCTAAGCAGACGCCCATTTCGAAATTTGCGGATTCTGCGTGGTCTGATATGGTTCAAGAAATACGAGATGTAACAAGTAGGGATGAGAGAACAAGCAATGGTTTACGTTCTGAAGGTGAACCGGAAACTGATCGGCAAGATGTTGCATCTTGTTCTTATATTGGGAAGCGTAAAAGGAATTCAGATAGCGAAACGAAAGGATGGCCGGGTGATCTTGTCCTTAGCATACTGCAGTCTTCTAGCAAGGATATGCTGGATGAGGGGAATCACGAGAAATTTCTTAGTGTTTTGGAGTCTGTTAATTGCTTGCAAAATCCGGATGCTGAAAGCTGTTCGTTTCTCAGTAAAGCTGGTTTAAGGAAAGGTGTCCTTGGAGAGTGCAAAGAGAATATCGGTTCATGCTTCTGCCCTTTGTGGTTGTTGAAAATAATGAAGGCATTTACTTTCTTAAACATTTATGAAATATTTTTACAACTTAAGCGGGAGAAAATCACTATGAATTGTGTAAAGAAAGCACTAAGCTGGATTCAGAGGTTTGGCATCCAAGTCAATATGAAGGATATCGAGAATCTTTCGGTTCTCTGCCCTAAGGTAACTTGTTAACCTCCGAGATTCTATAGATTAGGGTTTTCCCTCCTATTGGTCTAAGGTGTTGCTGTTGCATTGACCAATTAATGTGGTCAGAGTGCTTCCTAAGTTGTTTAACAAGGATGGTATGCATTCTGCTGCCATTGCCTCCCCTCCCCACCTCACTCAAAGCCTCAGACTGGAAAAAAAAAAAAAGAAAAAAGAAGAAGAAAAAGAAAAAGAGAGATGAATTAAAGAAAGACAGGGAAGAATCTTAGCTTGCTTCTTTTTGTCATGCATGGTTGATTGACATCTGCGCCAAAGTGCACATGCATGTGCAGATATGTTATTTTAACGAAGCCTCTCACTGTTATTTCCTTGATGGCAGTGTTTAGGGGTTCAACCTGCTCTGCTCGTTTACGAGGTGTATTCTGTTTGCAGATATCTAAGAGATAGCTTTATTCTTAAATGAGCTCTTTCACTCTAATGCTATGTTGGGTTCAATAATACCAGAATGAGAAAAGAATGCGAGAAATTACTTTATGGTCATTCATACATTAAGGTGTGGATATGGAAAAGAAACAACTTATTGAAGTGATATTGGAGCTCACATTGTTTGTGGAATCAAAATAGTTGCCATCTCTTTAGTAGGTGGTGTCTTTTGTTGATTATGGTGCGGAAAGGAAGAAATCTGGCGATGCTCTTGTTATCATGAAATCTCCTACAGAGAAGGATGATCAATTTGAAGACAATCCTAGAATTGGTATGTACTAAGAATGTTTGCTTTTGCACTCTCGCCACTTCCTAAGCTTTACTTGACTAAATTGCTTCCCTGCAGCTGAAAAGAAGGTTTCCTTGCCAAAGCTTTTCTATTTAATGGAAAGACGAGAAAGGTCCTTCAGATATACTATCAGATCAATTATTGTATGTGGAACTCTTTCCTTTTATTTATTCAATAGAAGAAATATTGATCTCGGATAGTTTCTGCTGCTAATGTTATGTTTGATACCTAGTGCAAGAAACAGCTTCGGCCATAAAATCAAATGAAGCAGACTTTTTTCAAAAAAATCAAATCTCGCACATACTATCAGGGAACCTATTTTTCAAGCTCCGGAGTCCTGACTTGCATATTTATAATTTATCAGTAGTTAGTCTCTATCTAGGTGTTTGGAAGTTGAGTATTCTGTGTTTTGCTAGAAAACTTCAAGGCTTGCACGGCTTTTAACCTGCACTATTGTAATCTCTGGTAGTTCTATAAAGGACAATGGTAGCAACAACGGCAATCATGGCGTAGCACTATTGGCTGACTTGTAGGGCCTTATTCTATTTTGATTATGCATGAAAAATACATAACAAAGATTGCTGCTAAAAATGTCTTGTTATTTTTGTGGGTGGCGTCTCTAGTTGAATTATGAATCATCAATTCTTTTGGGCTATTGAGCTAGTGAGGATTTATGATGCAGTGTAAACTTGGAAATGAGGATATTAAATTATTGTCCTTGGATGATCTACTCGTGTCTGCAAGAGAAGGAGATATCTCTAATGGTAAGAGTAAGGATTCAGCAAGTGTCATGGAAAAGAAGCAAGCAAGGAGGGTAGCTTCAACGATAAACAATGCAAAACATCTATGTCATGTACGGATGTCTTATATTTGTACCTTTTTACGATTCTTTTAAATGCCAGTGCTATTAACACTATATACTAAATAAATGAGATTTTAGGTCTTCGGAACTTGACATGTACATTACTAAAGTTTTAGTTCTTCAGGGCCTCACATGCACACACACATGGTGCTCTTGGATCAGGTCAAGTAGTTGGGTGAATATAGCCATTCAGGCAGAAATCATACGATTTTGAATTGTTAATTAGTAAATAAATGATATTGTCTAATAATTTGAGTCGAATGCAAAGTGACTTGTTCCCCTGAGAAGAAGTCTTAAGAGTAACCAAATGCGTGGAGTTGGAGTGAGTAGCTTGAAAGAATTACAGAGAATTATGTCCTAAATTATCCACTGCCCATGTTTTCATTTTCCAAATGCTCTTTTTTAGGGGTTCACTGACATGCTGTATATACTCATCTCTCGACAGGACACCAATGCATTCATGCCGGCAGAGATGGTTGATCATCTCCGCAAGGTTTTGGGCTCTCAAGGACAGGTTCGCTTCAATTTTTTTGCAGTTGTTTTTGCTTGCTAAGATAGGTAGAATGAGTTATCTGGATTATATCTTGTGGACTAAGTCCTTTACCTTATGTAACTAGTATTAAATGGTCTTTCACCTTTTTCTTAAATAAATTTCTATGGTTGAATGGTGTATTGGAAGAATAGTTATTGTTTTGATAATGTATGTTTAAAGACTTAATAACTAATGAGCACAATGCCACAAAATTTTAGGTTACTTGTTGCTTGTTAAATATGGAAGTATCAGGGAGTCTTTTACTTTACAAATTGATTGGTGTATTGCTAGAATAGTTATTTTCTTGACAATGTATGTGTAGAGACTTAAGTTGCACTGGCTTTCAGTTCAATCTTTGCTTGTAAAATGTGGCTTTGGGAATCAACCATTGTTCTTGACAGGTTTGTGCCGTCTGGAAACTGAATATGCTCTGCTCCTTTTTTTATTTATTTTAGAGACCAGGTTCTCTCCACTTGACTACTGCATTGCTTGCTTAGTTGTAGCCTTGAATTTTCAATGTGAGAGTTGCAGATCTGTCAGCAATGCTTTCTTATGAGGCTTTCTGAAGTGCTGAAGAGTTCTTCTGGTGCAGATCGTGCATGTTGAAGTAATTTCTGGCAGGAGACCAATTTATATGGAGATCCCAAATGATCTCTCAAAAGACACTAAGCATGCACTTGAGCGTATGGGAGTCATTAAATTGTATAGTCATCAGGTTAGAATGTGATCTTGATATCCACTGCTGATGTTTTCTTGATATGTTGGTTGTCTGATTTTGCTTTTTGTGTTGTTACTCCAGGCAGAGTCAATACAAGCTTCTCTTGCTGGGAAGAATGTTGCTGTGGCAACAATGACATCAAGTGGGAAATCCCTTTGCTACAATGTGCCAGTTCTTGAGGAGCTCTTGAAGGACTCATCTTCATGTGCTCTTTATCTGTTTCCAACAAAGGTTAATATTTGCATGTGGGAGGACATAGATCATGAAGCATACAAGTAACGTAAATATGAGTCTTATGCCCATTGTGCTGCAAATTGAGTCTTGTAATGAAGGGACATTTTGTAGAATGAATTTGGCATCTTGGCTTGGTACTTCCTTTTGGTATAGCAACCATTTTGACAAATTATAAATGCAGGCTCTTTCTCAAGATCAACTTAGAGCTTTGACACAAATGACAGAAGGAATTGATGCTGGCCTTTGTATAGGAATATACGATGGTGATACACTTCAGGAGGATAGGACATGGCTCCGTGGTAATGCTAGATTGGTATGTCTTGTGTCTTTTGTTCTATAGGATACTCTTACTCTCTCTCTCTTCTCCCCTTCCCTTCCCTCCTCCCCCCCCAACCCAAAAAAAAATGCCTATTCTTGTATCGACATCTTTGGGAACCTTTCTACAGTTGATCACAAACCCAGATATGCTGCATAAATCAGTTTTGCCACACCATGGAAAATTTGTGCGGATTCTGTCAAACCTTAGGTATGTAATTTTAATGCTTTACTTTTTTAGAATGTATAAGGAAATGGGCTTCATTTTTTCTCCGAGCATTGATGATAAGCGGTTCTGTTCTGTTCGATTGACTCTAAAATTTGAAGGTGATAGCAAATCGACAAGGCATCCAGACATTGTACACACATGATCTTCAACATGTCAGATAAAGGATAGCTTGTAGATCAGGAGCAAACCCCAGTTTGTGGGCGATAGAGGAAGCTGACTGCTAAGTCAGAATTAGGGTTTCTGATCATTACCCTCTTGGGTTTTGAATTGGTTGCTATTTTTGGTGGTTTCAAGGATTAAAAATGTGAAAGGATTAGATGCTTAGAGTTGATAGTTTAGCTGGGTTTTCAATTTGGTGTGGGCCTTCCACGTTTCTCTTTGTATCTAGTGGTCATTGGAATGGGAAATCATTATTGATAAAAAAAAAAGCTGAATAACTGTGCAAGTATTGACAAGAACTAAAACTTTTACTAAGCTTGGGCTTAAGCACAAGTTTTTTAACATTACTATTAACATGGGTAGAAACTCGCTATTCGGGGGGCTAAAACTTTGTATCCTTTTATCAGGTATGTTGTGATTGATGAAGCTCATTACTACAAAGGAGCATTTGGATGCCATACTGCACTTATTCTTAGGAGGCTTAGGCGGCTCTGCTTGCATGGTACCTCATTCAAAAGCAGTTGTTAAGAGATAACATATATTCTTTTTTTATGTTGATGCTCCCTTAATGCAATTCGGGGCCTAAACATCTATTTGTTTATAGTCTATGGCAGTGATCCTTCTTTCGTCTTTTCAACGGCAACTTCTGGAAACCCTCGTGAGCATTGCATGGTGAGATCTCATACAACACTATGACTTCTATATGGAAAACAATGTTTGAAGTTGTCATTTTATGATGTTGTTTTCTAGTACATATTTGTTCCTTCATTTAGTAGTATTTTTGTTGGCAGACAGTTGACAGCCTTTTCTGAATTCAGCTACCAATATTTAGTATATAGATTGCTGTTCTCATTTTCCCATCATCATCTGAGTCGACAATGCTGAAGAGTGCCTCTTTAGGTTTCCACCAAGAAGGTTGAATAATATTTGATGCTTCCTTTAGAATTTAGCCTGTGAAAGAACATAATATGCCAGTGGCATTTTTTGTTTGGGTATCTGTTATTAAAGCAGCAAATTTTGGAACTACGATACTGTTTCTTGTTGCTGGGTACTTTTAGTGAAGAAATATGACTTATTTGATGATTCAGGAACTTGCAAATCTGCCAACATTGGAGCTAATTCAAAATGATGGGAGCCCCTCTGCTCAGAAGCTTTTTGTCTTATGGAATTCTTGCTCAGTTGCGAGAACAATACCTGGTCTATTCTATAACTTTGAAGGTTGTCTGCCACTCTTGCTCACTAGTGAATTTTGGATGCAGGGGCTGCATGGAGTTGAAAACTGTGTGGATGCTCATAAATCAGTGTATAAGGGATCAAGGTTAGATTCTCTATATTTTCTTCAAAAGATGAGAAGATGTCCTCATATTTTACGAATTACCAATGTGTATCAAGCATTTTTTGGTGAGCCTTTGTATACTTTTGTTTAATTTAACTTTAACGACCCAGATTTTGTCTCGCTCAATATCTTTTATAGGTCTTCATGCGATTTTTAATCCATCATATTGCTTTACAAATATTCAAATCTGTTTCCAGAAATCATACGTTTATGATGTTCATATATCGCATTCTATCCTTATGCACTCAACTTACACTTGCAGTCCGATTTGGGAAGTGTCTCGTCTATTTGCGGAAATGATTCAACATGGACTAAGATGTATAGCCTTTTGTACATCACGCAAACTCTGCGAACTTGTTTTGTCCTATACGTAAGTTACATCGCATAAGCATTATCTACTAGCATCTTTGCCTTACCTAATACAGTTTTACGGCTGTCGTGAGAATTTATCACATTGTTAAAGCAAAATGGACTAACAGGTGTTGGGGATTTTTTTCCCCTCATTACTTCTATCTAATAGGCAAGAGATTCTTCATGAGACAGCTCCAAATCTGGTTGACTCAATAAGTTCTTATCGATCTGGATATACTGCTGAGGTTAGTTTAACATAAATCTCGTAAATGCCGTCATATTTATGCTTGTTACATTTTTTGTTTTCTGGAAAGAATAAGTACAAGAAATAACTTGTCCTTGATAGTGGTTTTGTGGAGGAGATACTATCTGTCCAATGCTTTTCCATCCGGTCTTACTGTATTGGTGAATTAGAGAACTTCATCTCTCTTCTGATTTCTTTGAGCATAAAAGTAAGAAGACCAAGCTTCTGGATTTTCTCAGCTGCTTGAGAATATTTTTAGTCCTCGTATTGGATGTAAATGACTTGCTTTACACTAACTGAGAAAAACTGGAGGTTTATTTGTGCCAAAACATGGTGGGAACTCAATAGAGTGAGCTCTAGTGATCCTGCTAGTTTTCCGAAAAAGACCTGCTAGAGGAGGAAGATGCAAAGAAATCATTATCCATGAACTTGGTGAACCTGGTATTGAGTTCGCTTATTTGTGTCTCTTTTTTGGCTGAAGCCACTTGGATTTCCTGATTCCTTTTTTCAGTTGGAGAATGGGATGATCCTCTTAGCTTTGTATATTTCACTGAGGAATAGACTGAAACCTCAGAAAATGGCTATACTTAATGTTCAAATTTCCACTGTTGGTACAGGATAATGCACACCCACAAGTTCAGTGCTTCTTGTCCATTTTACTTACCTATTATATATGAAAGCTGCAATTTCTCATTAGCATTATGAACCTGAATGAGGTCTTTATGGGCTGACTATTAGAGCAGATCAGGAGGGCAATAGAGAATGATTTTTTTGGAGGGAAGCTACGAGGAATTGCCGCTACGAATGCTCTTGAGCTGGGTATTGATATTGGGCATCTTGACGTAACTCTGCATTTGGGATTTCCTGGTAGTATTGCTAGGTATGGCAATCAGATGTTTAATTGGTTTGCTCATAAAAGAGATTTTCCCATGTTCTTTTAAGCATTATTTGCATCTGTCTTTGTCTGTAGCCTGTGGCAACAAGCAGGAAGGTCTGGAAGACGGGAAAAACCATCTCTCGCTGTGTATGTGGCATTTGGAGGGCCTTTGGACCAATATTTTATGAAGCATCCAGAGAAACTTTTCAAGAGTCCAATTGAGTGCTGCAGTATAGATGCCCAAAATCAGTTGGTCATTATCATCGAATCCTCAGAATTTCCCACAAAAGAAGTTTAGCTTGAGTTGTAGTCTACAGTGCCTTATGCTTTTCAGTGTTCATTGTTTCAGGTTCTTGAGCAGCATTTGAGCTGTGCAGCTGTAGAACACCCATTAAGTTTGCATTATGATGAGAAGTTTTTCGGTAATGGTCTCAGCAGTGCACTAGCAACTCTCAAGAATAAAGGATGCCTTAGTTTCGATCCGTCACGTGATTCTTCAGCTAGAATATGGAATTATATTGGTCGTGAGGTACAACTCTGACCTATCGACAGAAAACATAGCTCCGAACTATGGTTGTGTCCAATTGAGACAGTATGTGGTTTTGTTATTTTCCTTTTATCTTTATGGTATAATTGATTATCGATGTGTTTTTTTCATGACTATCTTAAGAAAAAGCCTTCGGATGCTGTCAACATTCGAGCAATAGAGACTAGTATGTATCTGGTGATAGATATTCAAAAAAACGAAGTCCTAGAGAAGATTGAGGAAAGCAAGGCTTTCTTTCAGGTATTACTGCCTTTTTCACAGTTGTTTCTTTCAAACTCATGTTTGGGTGCCGTGTTTACTCCAACTAGTTTGTGATTATGGTAAATCTTGATTTGGCAAAAATATGTGCTCACCTTTTAGATGTGAAATTTTTGTAAAGTTGTTTTGAAATGCAGGTACATGAAGGAGCTGTATATATGCGGCAGGGCAAGAACTATCTGGTAAAAGATTTGGATCTGTCAGCTAAAACTGCTTGGTGCCTAGAGGCAGATTTAAAGTATTATACAAAAACTCGTGATTACACAGATATTAAGGTCCTTGGAGGTGACATAGTATGCCTCTCTCTCTCTCTCTCTCTCTCTCTCTCTCTCTCTCTCTCTCTCTCTCTCTCTCTCTGTGTAACATCACCAGAAAAGCCATCCACAGAAATATCCTCTGGAAGTTACCCGCCATTTTCAGGCTTCATTTGTCCACAAAACCTAGGAGGCGGGAGGATTGCAATTGGAATATATTTAGTTAGAGTGGCTGTAGCTCATTTAGAACGCTCAATCATTTAAGAAGACAACTTAGTTTGTTGCTTCATTGATTTAGAGAGAGAGAGAGAGAGAGAGAGAGAGAGAGAGAGAGAGACTCAATTTCAAAATCAATGTTGTTCACCTGCGATGGGATGCATGTCTTTTAAAGGAACTTTAATTGCTTACTAGGGGACTCAAAGAAGAGCTTGGAGCAAGAGGATAAATTGTGTCGACCAACTACTTTTCTCTCGAGAGAATCTCCTTATCGTTGGTTCAATATATAGTCAATAAATTCCATGTTTAATGTATTTAAATTTCTACTATTTCCTTACCCTAACATTCCTCGTGTCTCATACATCTCTGCTTTCTTTCGTATCAATGGTATTTGATGAGAGATCTTACTGTCTGCTGTTGTTCAGGCCTATCCAGTGAGGATGCCCAATTTTCCTGGTACAAATGTTGGAGCAAGTACAATTTTAGAAACAACTGCTCTGGCTAATAGTTGTAAAGTGATTACAACTTGGTTTGGATTCCGTCGAATAAGCAGAGCCAGTGGTCGAGTCTTGGATACAGTTGACCTATCACTTCCCAAGTATTCTTATGAGTCTCAGGTGCTATTGTTTATGTCAGTCTTACTTGTTTGGTTTCTTTTGGAATAATTGTTGTTTCCTGAGAATCTGTCCCTTTAAAAAAGTACATTTTAACCTTGCTCGTTCAAACAGGCGGTTTGGATTCCAGTTCCGCAAACTGTCAAAGAAGCTGTTGAGATGAAAAATTTCTCTTTGCGTGCGGGCTTACATGCTGCTTCGCATGCTCTGCTAAATGTTGTGTCCTTGTAAGTCTTCAGTTGCAGCTTGGCAGCTGTTGGGCATTTGTCAAATAGATGCAAAGCTCATCAAGATTTTCTCATCTCATGATGATTGTAGTTGATATTTAGTTATGGAACTGCCAATGCTTTGTTTATGCAACATATCTGGCTTTTCAGTGTGGAAAGGTGACAGCAACCTCTCAATTCTTGGTGGAGGTTGGTTAGGGTGTTACCCTCCTTCCTAGGATAGGGAGCTTTCTCTTAGATTTATTTTGGGCAAACTCATAGATGAATATTGTACATGGAAACCTACCCATGGGTAGCCCAACTAGTTAGGGTGAACTTGGACTTCTTTGAGGTCTCGGGTTCGATTCCCCAGGGAAGCACCTGTGATTTAAGTGGGGGGCCATGGCGGTAGGTTGCTGTGCTAGTCTCTCCCGAGGAATAGTCGAGGTGCGCGCAAGCTGGCCCGGACACCTCGGTTACCAAAAAAAAAAATATATATATATATATATATATATATATATTGTACATGAAAATTTATGTGAACATCTGGCAGCCAAGGGTTGTAACCTCCAGCCGGCTCCCTCAGGTTCATCTAGATGGTAAACAGATTAATATGGTTGTATGTGTCTTAGGATACGCAAATATATCATAATATATCATACATAAGTATGCATTCTTATGTATATGTGTGACAAGAATCCTTCTGTAGGCATAGTCAATTGAGTCATAAGCTTTGTGATGTACTATGATGACTAATGCTGCAATCATTTTACTTCTCCTGGAAGATTCATTGATGTTGCCTGTACTTACAAACTATATATCTGTCCACAAGTCAAAGTTTGTGCTTTTAACCTTATCTACATTTTATTCGTCATTTTATTCATCAAGCTCTGGCTTTGAGGTCCCCTCAACTTTCGCATTGTATTTAATAAATATATTACTCTGGGCGACAGACATACATGACTTGAGTGATCATTTACATCGAGATATTGCTGGTGGACAAAAGACAATGAATCAAAGTCAACAATTGAATAAAATACGAGAAACTTAAGTGGTTTGAGAGAATTGAGGGTAGACACTTTAAATGGAGGATGTTATAATGTCAGCTGCACCATCTTAATTACGATGTCTTATGTTTCTTTCCTGCAGATGCATAATATGTAATTCATCTGACTTGGCTCCAGAGTGTTCAAATCCGCATGATTCACGGTCTTTCCAAGAGCGGATTTTGTTGTATGATAAGCATCCTGGAGGAACTGGTGTTTCATTGCAAGTGAGTGATGGAAAGCTCAAAACCATTTAAATTTACAGAAAGTTACTAAGTATTCCAGGCATCATTACCTTTCTTAAATAGATTGCCCAACCTATTCTGATGCATGTTGTCTAGGTTACAACCAATTAAAAACATCAGACCACAGTCATGTTGATGATTCAACTTGATCCCTCATTATTCCCGAAAATAGAAAAGGAAATCATAATTTCTTTCTCAGTATACTATTACTGGTTATCTCTTCATAATTTTGCTAGATGGCTGATCTCATATGAAGATGTCGCTACAGGTTCGCCCCTTTTTTGGGGAGCTACTAAATGTTGCTTTGGAGGTTATTTCGTCTTGCCACTGCATGGGAGATGCTGGCTGCCCTAAATGCATCCAGGTGAGTTCATCCGGGCAGGGATAAAAACCCGTTCTTATCGAGCCTCATTTACTAAATTTCAACTTGAAAGTGCACTCTCGCATGGTGCAGAGTCTGGCTTGCCATGAGTACAATGAAGATCTCCACAAGGATGCTGCCATTATTATCATCAAGGTCATTGAGCTCATTGATTTCAATCTTTCTACTCTACCATCTCAAGACACAAACCGTGTGGCTGACTGATTGCTTTTGCTGTCTAGGGTGTTCTAGATGCAGAGAAATCTCATTTCAGTCATTCTCCACACTCCCCAAAACCCGCTTGACTAACTAGGGTAGAGCCAGAGGCTTGCGGGAGTCACTTCTCCATGCGGACAGAATAGCAGTATGCTTAACTGGGATGACCTCCCTTTTGCAGGGATGTGCATGAGTTAGTTCCTCTATGTGATGAACACGGTTGCCATTATCGTTGTGAACGCACGGCTAAATTGTGTCACGTTCGTTCGACATGTTAGGTCATCAGTTAGTTTAGGTTGATCTCAAGGAGGTTTTGAGTCTGGAGAGAGCAAGAGAACATTAAGGAATAGCCGTTGCAGAGTGTGCAGGTTCTGTAAGGCACTGTTTTTGCACTCATCTTACTCTGCAAAGAAACATAATCAGATCTTACTTACTACGCATGCGAATATCGTGCGAATGTGCATGTTATCGAAATCTTCGATCATATGAGCATCAGTCACATATTGATCCACGGTATACATACTTATTTCGTTTTTCAATCATGGTTTTCATTCCCATTTGGCTCTTGAAATCACGTCTCCCCAAATACAACTTTTTTTTTCCCTCTTATTTGTGGAGATGGGTTGAACAATCCTTGGGAAATTTTTCAAGAGGCCACATCCCCAGTTTCCTATTCACAATCCAATCATTTATAGCATATAGAATTGGGAAAACTATTGCATGTACAGAGTAAGATCACATCAAGGTGCCCGAAATCTCCGGGACTATCCCGTAGGATTCTAGCGTTCCGTTGGGGACAAAAGGGCAAATTTTTTCATGTTTGTAAACTTCCGGGGATGTCGATAAAAAAAATCAATAACCATTAAATGTCCTTTGTGAAGATAAATTATTTAGAAAATATTTTTTTTAAAATAATCTTTTGTATTACTTGAAATGACTAGTAAATGAAAAATGTGTTCATTGTCCACAATAATTTATGTTTAAATTTTTTGGATGATATAAATATATTTTTCATTTATTTTTATAAGATATCAAATAATTTGTTTTTTAAATAATATTTTTCAAATAATTTATTTTTTTAACATGGAGCCTAAATTGTTTGTCTAATAACTTGTAGGTGGATTGTTGAATTTATATCAAATTATTGGTGTTTGCTTTCATTATTCTAAATAACCGACTGTTTCGATGAATTATCATAAACTTTTATTGATGTAACTCACCAATAACGCTACTCTTACATGAAACTACAAACTACCAATCTTGATTATAGTGGATTACCAGCTTTTCTAAGGAAAAGTGTCAAAAAAAAGTCCTAAATTTATTAATGATTCTAATTTGATTTTAGACATTTTAATTGTGTCAATTTAGTCTTTTAACATTTTAATCCAAAGTCAATTCAATTCTTTTGATTAATTCTGGTCATATATTAATGACATGAACGTTGACTATTCCAAAAAGAACGACTGACACTTTAGTAAATATTTTTTAAGTGTTTAATAACTTTCCAATGTTTTTCCCTTCATTTTTCTCCTCCTCTTTCCATCGGTAAGGGTTGGCCTAGCTCGAGTGAGGGTGGCCCTTGTTGCCATAGGAGAGGGTTAGCCTTGCCAAGGTAATACGGGCATCAGTGAGACGAGGTTACTAACTAATTCAAATCACACGCCAATCTTTATCAATTTTGGATTGCCAGCTTCTATTTAAGCTAGTGATTCTTGTATTGAATTACGACTTTCGTATGTTATATGGAATTCAATCGATATCTTGTCAGACCATGAAAATACAATGTACATCCTAGAATAAGATAAGATACCTATCTCCAAGAAAGGAGAAACCGAAAGGGGGAAAAGCTACAAAACTCACCAAAGAATAAAGGAGAGAGTTGGAAATCTTTGGTTTCAAGATCCGGATGAGACCAGCAATGACAAATTTCTTATTTCAAAGAAGTCTCACAGCTTGAAGGAGATAAAAATGCAAACCTGCTAGCCAAAAAACTGAACCATCCCATGCCTCTTCACTGTATGATAAATACATTTTGTCAGACCATCTAATGTGTAAGAATCAAATCATGAAAGGTGTTACACTGGAAAGGGAGAACAAAAAATGTCCTACAAAAGTAGCTGTTCTACTTCTACGTCGCCATCCTAGCGGGGATGTTGAGATTCCGCATTGACCAGAAAAAAAGGAAAAGGTCTCACAAGTTAACCGCATCTGTGAAATGGCTCACATGTCAGCTCACAGCACAGTCTCTGATGTACGGATGATGCCAATTTAAATACCTGTCCCAGAGAGGTTTATACCTGCCAATGGCCAACTTCAGCCATGGCTTCATGTTACCGTTGAAGTGAATAACTGCCGCACTCTCAATTAGACGGTCATCTATGTTTGTATCATAGCCTAGTCCTAACACGTGCCATCTCCGATCGAGTGGCTCTGTCAGTCCATAGAAAGCTAGAAGGCCAGGGGGCAGAGTACCTAGCTTCCACAGTGTCCTTTCTGAGTTCTGCTCTTGCCAGTAATGATATCTTGCAGTCACATTTGCTCTCCTCCAGGCAACCAAGTCAAAGACGTTCATGCCAAATGCCCATGCGCATGCCTGTGGATCGAACTTAGAGCTGATGTCTGGATTGGAGAAATTCAGATACTTGTAGTAGCGATGGAAGGCTTCTAGACATGTCTCCACGGCTCCATTTACATTCCCGTGTAGATCTATTGAGAAGAGCAACGTCATATCCTTCTGGACCACGACATCATCGTCAAGAAAAACTACCTTTTCCAGCTGAGGATAGATTTCTGGAATATAGAATCTAAGGTGGTTAAGAAGTGAAATGTACTTTGGGTTCCGCAGTTTCGGCTCATCTTTTATACCTTGAGGATTACCAAAATAGTAGCTCTGAGAATCTGCATCAGAAAGCTGTCTCAGTATAGAAACGTATGAAGAAGTCAGCCAAGGGAACTCCTCGATTTTTTGCACTACAATGGTGGAACCTTTGAAGTCGTTACTAAGGAACCATGCCTGCATTGCTCCATAATTTACTTCATTTGTGAGAATGTGGAAAACAATCTGCTTTGGATGGTTGGCATTAGAGACAGTAGAGTTGACAACTACGGAGGTAGCAAGAACATTGTCTGAGAACATACAGAAATGATGAAGATTGTTGTCGACAAGTTGAGGATAATTTCTTCTGTTAACAGCAAGTTTTTGCAGAGGAAGTTTCTCAAGCCAATCCAGAGATAATTTGACACTGAGACAATGGAGACTTTTGGGCAGTGCTTCAGCTGCCAATTGTCCAAACACGGCGCTCTGAACTAAAGCTGCATTAGCACGCTCTTCCAGGGCCTCGATATGGGATTTCATGGTCATTATGGTGGTCGCAATGTCATAGTGCATGTCCTGTGCCTTGAAGATCAGAGATGACAGGCTCTTAATTAATGGCTCTGCTTCTTCTAATTTAATGGGCTCTCGTTTCATTGCAGCCTTTGAGAGTGCTAACTGGCAACGTCTTATCTTTGAGCTCAGTTCCCATGCCAGGTGAAGATTATTGTGTTCTTTTGCTACAATTAGATAAGCCTTTGCAAGGATCATTTGCTCGGCCAACTGCCTAGAATATGACATGGCGCCGACTATTTGCTCCGTGAAACTTGAATTCCTATGGCTCTCCTTTAATAAGCTTGCACTTTTATCCTGAAAAAACAAAAGCAAGAAAACAAAGTTCTAAATCGAAGCCTAAACCCAAGAATAGATTGCCAAATGATAGAACAGTCAACTCAGATCACAACAAAGGGTCGATAAATTAATGAGAATGAACCGGAGCTGAATTGGGAAACCCAGGAACATATGCTCTTGATAGGAAACTGGATCATTTCAAATGCGTATCCCTGCATCTAGAATCCCCGATGGGATGGCAGAACGGAGGCAAATGACTTAATTTGGACAGTCTACTTTTCTTCTGATAAGCTAAGCCTGTAACTTATCTACTCAAAAGAGAAACCTTTTCTCTCGAAATTGAGGGCCTCCGGCTCAATAACATTTACTGCAGAAGCAAACACAGACGCACCCTCGCCGCAGAAAATCTTGTTATTGACAATAGATAAGTAGATCACAAAGCCTAAATACATAGCAAACCAGCTAAGCTTCACGTTAAGTTGCAGCCCCTAAGTCCACGAATCAACTACTGCGGTCGCACTATTAAGCAGAAATATGGAGGTCAGCAGAGAACAAGAATACGGCGCAACAGGCGCCCAACAAAAAAACCAGGAGGGGCTTCGTTTCATTGTGCACGCGATTCAATTGGTAGTGAAAGCTCAAGGAACGGATTCTACTTTCCCGATTTCACATTCATCTCTCACTGTCAACAGGAATAACAAAAACTCAGCTGCGAGTACCACCATTTAGGTTCATTACGCAGAGACGAGATCAACATCCAATTCAGCAAACGGAAGTTCGTTCAATTTCCAACTCCATCCAAAAAAGAAGAAGAGCGGGTCCTGCCAAACTCAATCAGAAACAGAGCAAGACGCGTCGAAAGCCGTTACCGTCACTCGCTTCCTCATCTCGTCCCCGTCGTGTTCATGATGAAGCGCGAACAGAACCAATCCCGCCACGAAGAAAACCCCCAGGAGCGCCCAGATCCACCGCGAAAGCCTCCGCCGCGCGGGCCGCCGGAAGTCCGCCGCCCGCCTCCGCATCCTCCGCCCTCCCCACCCCCCGCCGCTCACGGCCCGATCGCGGATCTCATGCTCCGGCTTCACGAGCCAAAACAAAGAAACGGATCGACGGAACGTATAGGCGCGAGCTGCGAGAGGGCCGGGGACCGAGTCGCAGCAGCACGATCTGAGCCTCTTGCCTTCTTTGAGGCGTCGACCGAGGAGGTTTCCAAGAAGGAGAAGGAGGAGGAGAAGAAACGTCAGCACGACATCGATCCATCTCTGTCCCGAGAAACAATTCGACGCATTTAAGATTTTTCTCTCTCCTTATTTTGTCTCAAAACATCCGCCGACATTTCTCTCACAAATCGATCATTTTAATTTAAATAATAATTCAAAAACTTTAGCAGACGCTCGAAGGAAAGTCCTATACAAGCGCACCGAAATCAGCCGTCACGAACCCTAATTCGAGACTTTTATTTACGATCCGACGAAAACCATCTCCCGATAAATATAATGCGAACATAATTATTTTTTGAAAATACCCCAACAAAATCCACACGCTTAAAGGCACGTTATAGTATAAGTTACACATTGCTCGAATATATAGAATAAGAAATATCGGATCGTATCGATTGCAATGATGTTGGCGATGCGAAATGAATTCCATCGTCATTCTTGGAGGTGGCGAAGCATCCATGAGGGAAGAAGGGTGGCGCTGCGATGCTGGGGCGGACCAAGAGCAGCTCCCTCCTCAGCTCCGCTTGCATGGTAAGGACCCCTGCCAATTGGAAAAACCACGTACACCACCCATGCTCAATTCTCCCAATCATATACTTCCCAAAATGTTAGTAAGACATAAACCTTAAATAAACAGGATAAAAAAACACGTTATTTATTTATTTATTCTTGTTTGCCTTCAATCTTTGTAATGTGTACTATTTCAATGGACTGGTTTAAGAGGATGACTTATCGTCATATTCAGCTTGAGGTTGCATAATCAATTTTACTTCGATATGTGCCGATTGCGGACATCATTCATCCAAATATAA
This sequence comes from Melaleuca quinquenervia, assembly GCA_030064385.1. NCBI lineage: Eukaryota > Viridiplantae > Streptophyta > Magnoliopsida > Myrtales > Myrtaceae > Melaleuca > Melaleuca quinquenervia. The sequence goes on along the minus strand of CM057728.1, from coordinate 2,144,792 downwards.
TAACAAGGATTGAACAGGCAATAACTCACTCGTATAAAATTTGTCTAAGATGCGCATGATGTAGATAGAGTTGGAGGATGAAAAGAAAGTCGTTCCAATTAAATATATACATCTTATAACAGTCGATGAATTATGCGTATCATATGAGTGAATGATATGATTGATCAATAAGCTTGAAACCATCATATGTCTTCCATGAAAACTTATCATGTATATGATGTATAGAGAGAGAGAGAGAGAGAGAGAGAGAGAGAGAGAGAGAGAGAGAGAGAGAGAGAGAGAGAGAGAGAGAGAGAGAGGACCCGATGTTGAGCGGCTGCAAAGATTGAGAGAGAATGACCGAGGAAGAGGCGAGGGCATCAACTTGCTGGTTCTCCCATTGAGTTTGTTGTGTCAGTGCCTTCTCCTTCTCTTTCACCTGATTGAATTGTGCTCAGCACCAAACTCTCCCGTATTAGGTACACGGACATGCAAAGCAAACCACATTTCCAAAGCTATTGCATTTTTCCTACATTACAAAACGGTGATAATGTCTGAAGAAAGATCATTAAACATCACCTTCTTTGCCAGCATGTTGTTTTGTTCTTGCAGCGCCTTATCCTGTTACCGAATTGGAAAACGAAAGAAAAAAAAAAGAGCTTAATTGATTACTTGCCCACATCAGCTACACGAAATACTTTCAACGTTGGTTTAAGGGAGATGTGCTGCCAAATTGCCGTCTAAGCATGTACTTCATCATTAACGTGGAAAATCATAATCTCACATCAAGCAAATCTAGTAGGAATATATACATCGTTCCTCTCTTTACTTTCTAATATGAAGTGCTTTGAAAATCTCATATCATCTGTCACATTTTCGGGTCGAAAGTATATCGTAATTTTTACCTTTCGCTTCTAGTCCAAGAAATAGAATTCGGACTCTTCCCATATTATGTACATACTCACAATATAGGATATAATAGATATTGAAACCCTTGATTATTTGTGTGGGGGGGGGGGGGGTGCGGGGGGATATATATCTGCAGCAATGTATAAATCATAGCATTTACAGAACTCACCTTTTTCTGAAGCTCAGAGATGGACTCATGCATGACTTGGTTCTGCGAGTATGAGGAGGAAAAAAAATATTAGTATAGTTGGAGAATAATCTCTAAGTAGCAGACGTAACATACTGTGCTACACTCACCTTTGTTAGATGAACCAGGCGGTGACCTCACAAAGAAAAAGACTCTCCCTCTTTCAAAGGATAAAATTGACTCTACTTACTTTGTCAAGATAACGACACATATCGCTATCAAGTATAACATTCGATGGTCAACATTGATGTTCCCTTTTTTCCTTCGTTGCTTCCTTTTGATTTGGTTTCTACCTAATCTTGTTCACTATTCAAACCCTAAGCAAAAGGTAACGTTCCCATGGCCATCAATGGTTGTCGGACTTGACCCTTGCCACCGCACCTTCAGTGTCTACCGCCCTACAAATATTCCCTCTCCTCTAACAACCGATTGTCTCCGTAGCATTATCAGCGTTTGCTAGAAAATTCGACAATCTAAGATCGGCATCAATGGAGGGCAACAAAATAACAGCACTGGGCGTGGCGGCGACTGCTGTTGGCCAGAGCCTCAGATGCAAGGAGAGGAAGCAAGAGAGATTCCAGGGTTTTTTTCTTTTGGTTGTTGAGTATAATTTGCTGATGCGTTACGATTTCAGCCTTAAATATTCCGATTGCGTCGAGTCAATTTGTCAAAAGCGATGAATGGAAGATGTCAATCTACCTCTAACGGACCCTCAGATAATAGAGAGAATCTTCACCCTCACAAGAAAATTTGAGACCTCAAGTGCGCACCAAAATTTACCTTTCTGGACCGAATGTGCCGAAGAGCTGTGTCAAGCTGATGCTCCAAATTCTGAAGCCCTTTGAGGGTTAAAGAATCGAGTTCTTCTCCCATCAGATTCCTGAAGGGATAAAAAAAAATCAGTGAAGTTTTCTGTTCTTCCGGAATGTTGTACCCAGAAATTTTTTGTATCTTACTACAATGGATTTACTTTTGATTTTTCTGCAAAATCTCCAACCTGGCCTTGAGTTTTGCATGTTCCAAAGTCCAGTCCCCCTAAATTAAGAAGTTGCATATCGTAATAATGTGTTAGCAAAGCAAAAATTACATACATTATCAAATGAAGATAAGTAAAAGTGAAAAGAAAAAGCTTTTGTGCACATGTGGATAGGAAAATCTTCTCCTAACTACATGAAGCTCGAACCATTGATAACTTAGAATGAAATCGACGAGTAATCGAACATTATGAACTTGTCATTGGAATTGAAAAGCATACATTGGTTTCAGCATCGTTTGTGAAAATCCGTCTTTCTGCATATGAATATCTCTCATAGCGCTCGAGGATCTTCTCCATGCTGCCAAAATGAAATACAAATAGGGTTAGATTAATGGCATGTTATATTGTATCGCCATTTCTGTCACTAAATGAAGCTTTAATTAATAAGAGGAAATTTGAACAAATGTGTAGTCTGGGCGCGGGAAGTGTGTGCATGAGGCGGTATTTTTGTGCTGAGTAATATGATTAGCTTTTGATGAGAGACTAAGTAGGCTTATTTACATACAGTGCTATTATAGTAGATACATGGTGATATATATATAGTTTGTAGAGTATCTTAGAAGTTTCCCACTTTCTTGTCGTGGAAACCTTATAACTTTAGTCTCGTTTATAACGAGGCAATCTCAAAGGGATAAGTTCTTTCAAAATCTCAAGAGAGAAAAAAATCAAACCAATGTAAACATGATATAAGAAGCCACAATAGAACAATGGACAACCCTAATTTATTCTGTAGTACGCATCGAGACAGTAGAAGCAATCTTCGAAAATAGAATCCATAAGGCAAAACAGTGACATGTAGCCTCTTTTTCGTGAATATAACCATTTCTGTATCCTACCTACTTCAAATCTTTTATTATGTAATTTATAAAAATTATCCCACTATTCCTTCAGAATATTTATGGTTTTGATTTGTGAAAGCAAAGCCTAGAAAAGGACACGACAGATAAAACTACAGTATTAGTTGAAGAAAAAATCTATAAAGCTAATATTCGGGAGAACTCTTAACATGCATTGTGGGCTTTTATGACATGCACCAGATAGAATGTTTTGTATCCGTAAGAAATCGTGTACATAGGTCAACTCAAATTTGCTGAACCAAAGATTCGCAATCAGAAGATCGCTTGCGGGAAGTAAAACTTCCGTGACGTTGTTACGTATTGAATTTCATTCAATTCACTAACTGACAACTACAGTGACGCCACTAAGAGGGCATTGTAATTTGATGACAAGAACTTAAAAAGTGCAGTGGATATGGAATTATGCAGGTTAATAGACCGAGTACATATTCAAGGGCTAATCAAATCAAGAAGCTCAGGTCGGTCTAGTGCGCATTTCATCGACATTATGATTGCCTTGCTTTTACAATCTCATCCTTTAGTAATGAGTAGTTTCGCAAGAACATTGAAAGGGTTTCACAAGCATCGTAAGACTGCTAATATTATGGTGAATTCAATCTTTGTAGTCTTTTCGTAGCCATAGGAGATGTACGGTCCATGACTGTGCATCCTACTATAATGCTCCAAAGAAATGAGTCCATATATTTTCTGTTTAATTGGCCAAAGAACATCAGTTAAGAATTCGATTAGACAAAACCATGCTATTATCATAAGCAGTACACAGTACTCGCAATTTAACTTTCTTTTTTGCTTTTGGAAGAATATGCCAATACAGATCTTGGAAAAGACATCTTTTAAATAATAAAAAATAAAAAATTGGTCGAAAGAGGAAAAGATCTATATCGAATGACACATTTTTCCGTATGAAAAACCAGATTTTGATCTCATTTGAAGCATAGCTCTTGATTTCAACGGCTCATGCAGAAGAGTTTTCGTTTTCTCTACTACGAGCAACTAGTTCTCTGATTTCTTGAAATGGATTCTACTGTTGTCTTTTTAAAAGGAGGTTTCTCCTATTAGTTGCCTTTCCGGTTTAGTCAGTAAAAAGACTGCAGGCTTTGCCTCTCGGTGTGGTTAGTGCCAACGGTCCCATATTATAATCCTTGGTTATGTGGTGATCCAGACGCCGCGCATGCTCACACCGAGATTGGATGTTAAAAAACTGTCGTACTTTAGATTATCCAAGAAGGTCCCAACCCCGTTTCCAATAAGGAATGCCTTTTATAGTAATAAAAATAAGTAGGTATACATGAAACTATCTGTCTCTTCCGTCAGTGCCACACCTCTTGACACTAGACTTCCAAATTAAACGATGTACGCTCTCTCTCCAGTATGTATCTGCCCTTGAAGAGAAGAATGGCTTTCATTTTGATTGGAAAGGAGAGAGAGAGAGAGAGAGAGAGAGAGAGAGAGAGAGAGAGAGAGAGAGAGAGAGAGAGAAACCCTACTGTAGAGGTATAGATCAACCAAGTGACTGCCAAGAAATCCAGACAATGATCGCAGAAAACAGGAAAAAGAATCCATACCCAGAAGAGAATTTTAGGTGAAATAATGCAGCTTTTCGAAATAATAGTAAAAAGAAACAAAGGGTAGGGTTGAAGATCGGAATAATGTGTTGATCAAGAAAGGAGAACTGAACCCCACGACCAAAGAGAAAATCATATACAAAAGCAAAAGGGAAAAAGAGAACAAAAATATAAGATCAAACAGATCAAGAAGAAGAAGAAGTCGACGAATCAATTACGAGAGAAGCAGATGAGCGCGCAAAGAGGACGTACCACGAGTCGGTGGCGTATTCGAAGAGCTTGCCCTTGGTGGAGAAGACGATGAGGGCGACCTCGGCGTCGCAGAGGACGGAGATCTCGTGAGCCTTCTTCAGCAGCCCACATCTACGCTTCGAGAACGTCACTTGCCTGTTTATCTTGTTCTCAATCCTCTTCATCTGCACCCTTCCCCTCCCCATCCTCTCTCTCTCTCTCTCTCTCTCTCTCTCTCTCTCTCACCACCACACCACCTCAAGGACAAGAAAAAGAACAACGTAAGAGCGAGTGTCTATGTCCGTATAAAGCCCGCACACGCACACGGAGAGGGAGGGAAGATGATACAATCGATGGGCCTGTTTCTCTGCTGTATTTATCTATCTTTCTTCACCGTTCGCGTTGTGTTGGGTGGAGACATGAATTAATGAAACGAATGGACTCTCTGTCTCTGTCTCTCTCTCTCTCGTTTATCAGCTTTCTGAAAGAAGAAAGCAGGAGCGCTAGAGAGACACGGGGCCGTTAAACGTTTATATGCGGGAACGGAAATAAAGACGAAGGAGATGAAGGAGGAGAGAGAGAGAGAGAGAGGAAGAGAGACGGCGGTATTGGAAAACCAGAGAGCAGTTTTGGCATGAACGCTGTCGAACTCCCATTGGTGGAGAACCACCAGTTCTTGTCCTTCCCTATCCTCCCCCGAGCCGCACCTCCTTTGCTTACGCCCGTATATTTACTCCCTTTTTTTTTTTTCAGGTTTCTTCTTTTTCTCTCTTTTTCTGATTTTTAAAAAAAAAAAATTTCCTTCTGTTGCGATTTATTTATAAGTTGACCTAATGGCCAGCGGCCCGTGGGCTTAACTGAATATTTGTACGCCCCCCCACCCCACTATATATATTTAGAAAAAAGATTATAAATATAAATTGCAGTGTTAATTTTACTTTAATATTTACATAATAGGATAGAATGAGACTATATTTACACTTACGAGCGGGCCTCAGTAAGATCTCAGCAAATTAGAGCCCAAGCAGGCCCGGCCCGGCCTGAGCCCGCTCCGGCCCGCTTGAATTTAATGTGGTTTCTAATGTTCTCATTACAGACGACGTTAGTCATTTAGTTGAAGAGGAATTAATGAGTAGTGGATGATGCATTGGTACTGCTATATAGGCAATGAGCTCACTAACAAGTCTTAAATTATTCTCCCAAGCGATCATGATGATTAATTAATGGCTTAATACCGTGGGCTCGACTTGTTTCATTGCCCTGTCGAAAACTTGGCATATCATTTAATAAGTGAGTTCGTATGAGATTTGCTTGCATGCCTAGAAGAAATAGGCTTACAAAAAGCTTAGTTTACTGACACTGATCTTTAAAATTGATGATTTATTGAGTAATGTGGAAAGTTATTAAAGTAGCTCGTTTATTTAAAGAAATCGTCAATATGGAAGTAGGAGAAATAATCCAATGGACCCAATGCACATCTACATAAGCTTTGGACTCCACATATATCTCATATGGGTCTCAAGTGAGTTCCACGGATTTGTCGGTGTAGATTCAATAAACTAAATGTCCTACTCTTGTGCAATTGGTTACTCGAAAGCAAAGCTCATATGGATAGCTTTTTTTTACTTCTGGATTTTATTATTGTAAATTCTGCGAATCACGCGTACCTAACTTTTCTCGAGCGTAACACATTTATCCCATAATTTAATGTGTGGACTCTAACTCTTCTTTAATGTGCAATTATTTTTTTAAGCTTAAATGGTCGAAGTGGGTCGTTATTCAATAGGGATTAGATGGGTTTCGAGATGGGTTTGGGAATTCATTTAGTATCCTAGGATAGTACCTTTGGAATTTGACTTGTGCTGCCTAGCACCAGAGCCCCAACACCAATTTCTGATTACTCTTCCAAAGATTTAAGCTTTAAATACTAAAAAAAGAAAAAAAAACTACTTACTTCATTTTCTATTTCTTTTCTTTGCAATAACACTAATATTTTTATTTTTTTTTCCGACAATACATAGATTTTACATAAGAATTTAAAAATCAAAGTGGTTGTGTGATCTCGATCTTCACGCGAATATGTAATTGATTTTCAATTGCGCTGTTTGTAATAACACCACCAAATCTTTAAAATAAAATGAAAGAACCTATGAAATTTCACCGGAGGCCATAAATGCCCTAACTTTCAAATGGCCCACAAAAACCCACGAACTTAACCTATGGTAAAAAGTACATAACATTAAGTTTTCCATCCAAATTATCTGATGTGGCACATCCGTAAGAGCCAAAAGACGTCAACCGTGAGCAAAAGCCATACTACGTTTCCAATTCTACGTATTCAGGATTACTCTACTTCATGTACGTTTCAAGAAACCATCGCGGCACTTTTCTTCGCTAACTAAGGCATTATCGATAGCCACGTACTGCACCAGATGAGATTGCTTGGATAGAATTACATGACCGAAGAGCAATGCGATTTAGGTCGAGACCCGCATTGAGATGACTAAACAGAAAGGACAGGAAGACATATGAAGAAGTTAGACGTTGATGTCATGTTAGGAAATCCTAACAGGAACATCCTAATCAGCTAGCTCCTTCTTCGCTGTCTACAATACTATGCATTCTTTCTCCTCTACCATGCCCACATATCCATGACATAGCTATCCATTCTCCATGTACTTGGCAGCACATTTTGCAGCAACCGGTTATAATTGCGAAAGGCAATCAACCCAGAACCAGAATGATGTACTGCAGCAGCATCGTTTTCCACTGGACAAATCCGGCAGCAAAGATAAAAATATAAACCGCAGGCGGATAGCCGCCCTCGCTGTCTACCCCAATCGGGGCAACAAACCCGTGCAAGACTTCACTGAAATTTGGGGTAGATTATCACTTTTGGACAGCCATAGATACCCTCAAGATAAAGTAAGAATGAATGAATGAATGAAAGAATGAAAACTGAGCAATAATTGAAGCTTGAATGGATTGGTTGGGTGGGCGACTTTTCATTTCGAGAGACGGATCGCTTGATTGGCCAAATCGGGTACTGAAGAGAGGGACAGAAGACGACGTCGCAGCTGTCAGCTTCCCCTCTTCAGCTCCATGTTCCCCTCCCCCTTTGCATGTTGATGGTGAGTTCCGCTCGACTTTTGGTTTTCTCTTTTCTTTGGTTCTTTCTTTCCGATTTCAGGCTTACCCATGGCAAGTTTTTCTGTTCTGTTGTTCATTCTCTCTTCTTCTTCTTCCTCTTCTTTTTTTCCTTTTTCGGTTCCCTTACATTATCATTTCTTTGGAAAATTTCGAGTCTCGTTTAGAAAATAGATGCTAGAGCTGTTCAAAGGCATCCATAAAAGGATAATAACAAGGAGATAAGCCAAAAAAAAGCGATATAAATAGTCCATGAATTTTGACGAAATGTACAACGCGTCTATAAACTTTTAATCTAGTCAATGTGATCTTTGAACTTCATAATCTAATGTGCAAAGTGGTCAATGAATTTTAAAATTGTTTAATATGATATCTTAACTTTTTATATATATTCAAATTAATCCCTAAACTATGTGAAAAATATTCAATATTGCCCTACCATTAATTTAAATTTAGTAATCACATTAAATATTTTCATATTGTTCAGAAAGTAGATTGAATATGTATGAAAACTTAAAAAATCGCATTACACATTGGGTGAAAGTTCAGAGAATACATTGAATAAATTAAAAATTTATAGACAATATTGCACATTTGGTTGAAACTCAAAAACCATTTATATCATTATTCCGGTAAAAAAAGACAATGGAAAAATGAGGAATTGGAATTCAAGAATCTCATTAAAAGAAAACCAAGCATGTTCGGTTCGGCTGAAAGGGTATCACGCAAATACCCTTTCGTTTGAATTTTGAGTGAAACTACAAAAAAAACCGCCTGTCTAATTAGCTATTATAACAATTTGAGATGAAGTTAGGTTTTGTTTGTTTTGTAAAAATAAATTCCAGAAAATCCGAATCTTCTGATGTTTGATTTACGGAAAATAAATGAGTCGAGGATAACATTTTCCATCAACGAAAAATATAACTTCAAAACTAGAGAAAATGATTCCCTCTTTTTTAAATAGAGGGAAATCCTCCTCCTCCTTTCACTTAAACCAAGCACATCCACTCCATAGACTCCTTTTAATTATTTTTATTTTCTTTTTTCTAAAAGCAAGAATAGAAGCTTTAATTATTTCTTCATTTTTTTTCTTTTTGTTCTTTTCCCTTTCTCTTCGGCCGACGATGAGCTCTAAGCAAAGAATGAGCTAGAGCCTTGCTCGAGGCTAGCGAGGCTTGACTTGTTAGAACGGATGAGCCCAAGCCTCAAGTGTCTATGGCAAGGCTCAAGCTCGCCTACAGCCAGTCATTAATGATCGCCATGACTAGCGACCAGTGAAAGAAGAAGGGAAAATTTTAAAAAAATAAATAAATAAAAGAAGAGGAAAAAATGATTTAAATATAATAAGTTTTTGAAAATAAAATTAAAAGTAAAAATGAAAAATTATTAAAAGGGATTCATGGAGGAAATTCAAATTATCATATCAAGCGGAAAAAAAATACTTTCTGATTTATTTTCAAATTTCGACTAAACACTAAAATATTGTCATTCTTATGGAAAATGAATTTCTGAAAAATATTTTTGAAAAATGTCACATTTTTAAAGATGTGAAATGTCCCGTAAATCGAATTCCGTTTTCCAACTCTAAGGTTAAAATAAAAGTCGAAAGTGACAAAGAGAGAGCTGATAATTCTTTTTTCCCGATGAGTTCGATTTCTCCTACAAATGGGCTCAATTGGGCTGGATATGGGCTCAAAGCCTGAAATGAATTAAAAACCGCACAAGGCCCACATGATAAAAACACCAGTTATCTCCAAACTTCAGTTCTGTCCACACTCCAACAGTTGGTATCAATTTACAAGAAATATAAGAAAATCGATAATACTCGACACGCGATAATTCACTTGAATGGACAAGGAATATTTCTACAAGTGGTCCCTGACTTTACCCAACATGCGACATCGAACTTTTAACTTATCCAATACAGTTCCTGAATTTTTTGTAAATGTTTAATCTAATCCATAGAGTATATGAAGACATCTAGCGCCGTCTCTATTAACAAAATTAAATGACTTGGCTTCCAATCATGTAAGTTCAAATGGCGGATATGAAGATAACGTTATACGTGAATTATCCACATAATAAATCCATGTAAAATAACGTTGCCTGTGAATTAAACTAGTTCCGTGACCACATTAAATAAATTTAAAAGTGCAGGAGCAACATTGTACATTGAGTTGAAGTTCATTGATCATTTTCAACAAATCAAAAGTTCAGGAACAACATAGGCACATCTAATCGAAGTTAAGGGACCAAACCTGTCATTTATTCAATTGAAAAGATTGTGATTTAAAATCTCTTAGGATCTCCAATGAAACGATTACGAAAGCAACCACGAGGATCATGCTCTTCGACCAGTTAAAATATGTTAATCATTGTCATTGCACGAAATTCACTTCTGTTAAACTTGTCATCAAGTCATCCCTTATGATTTGGGAGAATCTGTTTGTCTTATTATCACTATACTGTAGTTAATAATCCTACAACGTTTCCCAAGCATGCATGCAGCCGACTATATCCAGATTCCTCACTAATGTCTCCCTGTTCATATTAAGCTTTTGATGCTTTGTGATTAAGGAAAATTAGAGCTTAGGAAAAAAAAAAAAAAACACAGTGAGGTCGAATAGAAGCTTCAGAGTGCTTCAAGCATGTACGTACGTCTGTATATGTTAGACCGCCTTAATTACTATGCTAAAACAAGTTAAACCTCTTAAACGATTCCATTATAGGTGGAAACAGTAGTCTTAAGGAGAGACATTGGCGTGGCAAGTTTTTCTCCCGCATGCGACGCTGTTTATCGCATCGTGCATCTATCCATCAATGTAACTAGCAACTACCGATATTACGAAACCATCGTTGATAATGTAAAGAAAATTTTTACTTATAAAAGTGCACGGAATTATCCGACCAATAGCATGCGCCTACTCTTTCTAATTGTCCCGATGCATGCTATAAAAGTCTACAAAAAGAAATACGACAGGTCGAGTTCGATCGAGAAAATTATCCAACCAGCCATAAACTTATCAACTTAGTCATTAACATTTCGATTTTGTCAATTTCATCTTCAACCTTTGTAGGAAATTCCAATGTAGTCTTTACAGCCGACGATGACTACAACACCATGTAAGCACTTTTGGGCAAAAATTGATTGCAACGACCACATTGAAATTTTCACAAATGTTTATGGCTAAATTAGCAAGATTGAGAAATTTAGGAATATACGCAAAAGTAAGGTAACTGCACAACAAGCATTGCGCCATAGAAGTAAACATCCACAATCAAAAAAGAATTCCATACATTAATGACATAGATGAATTCCAAATATGTGCGACATAACAAAGCATATCTTTTATTGTTATACAGCATAGAATTGCCTAGATTGGATTCATATTGTCCTTCCTTTTTGGGTTCTGTCACTTCAACGGATATTGTCCGCAAATGATGGATCCTCGTATAGTTCATCCAGAGGAGGGAGTCATACATCGTACCAAAAAGACAGAAAATATATTTGATATGAAACCTTCCAGCAAGCAGTCCACTTGCGAAACGATTCAGAGCATCCATCCAGGAATGAAGCCATTGGGATGTTGGTCAGCAGCTGAAATGTTCGCTTCATTTGAAGCCCCAGGATTGTACCTGTTAAATCAGAAAAATAGATGCTTCCGTGACTTCGAAGTGGTACGATCTATTCAAAAAATTTTAGCGGGGGAGAAAGAAACCCTCGAAAGGTAAGTGTAGATTTGTGTATGAAAGATCGAATTACCCGATTTGCAATGTCGGGTTGCTGCCTAAGGGCTGGAAGATCAGTCCTTGCGACTGTGGAGGAAGGCGATTGTATGACATGCTATTGTGATCCTCGGCCTCCCATCCTAGCCGGAGAGGGATTCTTGCATTGCTCTCTTCCAACTGATGAAACAATACCGTCAGTCCCAGAGCAAAATTAGATAACAGCATCAAGGCTTGAAACTAATATGGAATCTAGAGGAAAATGAGCTTCGGCAGCAATGACAGATGCAAATTTCTGCGAATATCATCAATGCAAACTTTTGCCTCTAGCTTGTACTACAATGTGTCGCGAACATCGATTCCTTTGTTTCATAAGACATAATATTTGATATTTTTGAGTTATGATCCAACAGCCTTAAGAAACTAATGCCATATGTATTCGATTGAGTTCGACACCACAGCACATAATGAACTTTGGGGAACGATATTACCTTCTTCCTTAAATCTCGATTAGCTTCAGCCAGCATTTGTTCCTGCGTACAGATAAAAAGAATCGACCACTTAAGTTACATATAATTTCATAAAATAAAACAAAAAGGCGGTGACAATCACACGAGATACATCACATACCTTGTGCTGAAGCTGAGTAAGTTGATCGAGCACGAATTGGGTCTGCATCGGATGTAATGTACGAATGGTCAACGATAAATTCAGCAAATTATACATTTGACGTGGATTATTGGCGTCATGTTCATCACCTTTGTGTACCGGATTTGCTTCAGAGAATTCTCTAACTGGTGCTCAAGCTGCTCCAGCTCCTTTGTGTTTAGGGGACCCAAATCTTCGCCAAGGAGGTTCCTGATGAATTGAAACTCAGTGTTAGCCCGAAGAGTATTACAACGACGATGGAAATGATCGAGTCTTATCTCATTAACCCAGGTCCTGCTTATGGATCCCATAAGACCGGTACCTTTATTTAGCACAGCAAAATTTATCAAGGAAGTAGCACCAATCTAAACATCAAAATCTTTTTCTCTTTTTTAGTTTGGGAGAGAAATGTTCAACAATAGCTTGTGAGTTGATTAATATAACATAGGAAAGCTACCTCTGAGTTCGTTGGAGGACCTCAACTCTTGCTTTCAGCTTCAAATACTCCTGGTAGCTGTTCTGTTCAAGCCGAAAACGATGAAGCATATAAGAAGATGGAGAAGGTGGGGATGATAAAGCCCAATGGCAGTGATTAGTTTAGTGATTGGAGAGAGAGAAACATAATTAATTAGTTGGAAAAGGGTTATACCTGCATCTCATTGACGGAGCAGTTGGTTTCGAGTGAACCATAACTGCACTTCTGGTACTTCTCAATTGTTTTCATCATGCTAAGAATGTCCAAGAGACAGATTGGCAAGAGAGATCATAAGGTATGTGATTGAAAAAAATGTCACGAACAGAGAAGAAACAATAACATGCACGCAGATTTTGAATTAGTCCGAGCATTTAGAACTTCATTTCCACATATATATTAGAATCGATATAGATGTTTTTTGGAAAAGGGAAAAATTATCCTATCAATCCCAAACCTATTGGATGGATGCTGATTAAATCATAAACTTCGTAATATTGAGAAAGTAGTCTAAAACCTTAGGACAAAATTTCACTATAGTCCATCCGATCAATTTTTGCTGGAAATCGCAGACGGTCATGCGATAGTTCAAGACTGATTGGGTAATTTTCTCCGTAGAAAAGAGATGAGCAATGGTGAATCTTGCATATGTATAAAACTTATTAGGCAGAGTCTGGTCAACTCATTAATATTGCCTTTGAGAGTATTCATTGTCCCAAAAACTATTAATTAATTCTGAGAGCCAGTGAAGGCATAGGATGCGTGATACATTTAATAGTCGGATCACTTACTAATGTATTTTCACATTATTGTGCATTCATAACTTCATAAACCAATGGACAAATTATGCATGATTGGCGTATGACTTCTAAAGCTGTCATCTATGCCTTTTTCAAACTAGGTCGACCAGTTCAGGTATTAGTGTCATGAATGATAGAGCAACTCGGATAGCAGACGAGGCAAGAAGTTCTATAAAGAAATACAAGTAGCAAATAAAATGGTTGAATTGGCACACGCATACACTGAAGTTTAAAATAAAACATGTTGATAGATTATAGTTTCTCATTCTATTCTATTCAGTCATCCGATGCAAGATACATTTTCTCTGTGTTCTAAAGCAATGTTGATGATTCGTTCATTGCCGGTTTGTATTCATGGGATGTTCTCATTCAACAATGTTTTGATTAACTTATCTTGGAGTGATTCTGATGTTGTTCAACTATGAAAACAATTAGATAACCAGAGGTCTTGTAGATCTACCCCCTTGATGAATATTGTCCTCATTTGGGTTTTATTGTGTGTGTATTATTGTCCTGAGTATTTTCTTTATCAAGGATCTTGGGTTCATTCCCTATTGTGATCTTCACAAACTAATTCAACATAACCCTAAGTGGAGGTATTATAAGTAGAGATATTGTTTAGGTGTTGGATATGAACAAAAAAAAAATCTATTAAACCAAAGGGGAATTTGAAAGTACGGACGTTCCACGATAAACAAATTGGTAGAGAAAATTAAATTGTTTTTATATGTTTTAGGGTTTTCAGATATCTGAAAGATTATCAGCTTTGGAAATAAGTAACTGCAGCCTTTTCGCTCTCTCTTTCTTTTTGGAAAATTCCCTTAATTGCACCACCAAAGTTGCAGCACACTCCCACTGCAAGACATCACATCTCTGGGGAACATATCATAACAGTAAATTTCAGTTTCTTGCTTCTGTTTTTATTTTTTATATTTTTAATAAGTCCATCGATGGTACACTAGTTGCTCCTGCTTTTGTCCTCCAGTTTCCCATATGACGGCTTCTTGACTGATGGACATAACTGGGAGTCCCCTCTTTGAAGGGGAACGCATAAGAGACTTTCAGACAAATCAAAGGGCAAAGAGGGAACGAACAATAGGAAATAAAGAAAAGCCATGCTATAATGCTGTTTAATTCTGTCCGCTTAAAACTGAAAATGTTCTTTGCCACGCTCAGAGCTAGCCCTAAAATAAGAAACCTAACTTCATGAAGATCGAAGGCGATCTAAACGAACAGAAGAACGTAACTCAAAATTTTCTTGTTCTGAAGACTTATTTTGGGGAAAATCAACATATGTTGCTGACATGAGGAAAGGCAACTTAAAGCCTCGCTGAGTTGCAGCAAGAAGAGCATTATGTAGTTATCAAGAATTACCCGGATCCTGAAGGAAATAGGGTTCTGGGAAGAGAAAAAAAAGAAACAACAAAAGAGAGAAAAATAAACCCGAAAGACCACGGAGATTAACATGAGATATAAGCAGGCAGAAGCAGAAAGATTAGCAGGATATTACTTGATTGATCAACAGAAAGATAAAGATAAAAAAGAAAAGAGAAAACCATCAAGAACGAAACAAGGGAAGAGGAAACGAGAGCGAGAGAGAGAATTCACTTACAGTATGAAGGAAAAGAAGAGATGAAAAAGAAAGTAGATACGAAAAATACCTAGAACTGCTGCAGAATTCATAGAGCTTGCCACGGTTTGAGAAAATGATGAGGGCAACCTCAGCATCACAGAGAACAGAGAGCTCATACGCTTTCTTGAGAAGCCCATTTCTTCTCTTCGCAAATGTAACCTGCCTGTTGATTTTGTTCTCTATCCTCTTCAGCTCAACTTTCCCTCTCCCCATCTCTCTCTCTCTCTCTCTCTCTCTCTCTCTCTCTCTCTCTCTCTCTCTGATCTTTTCCAGTCCTGGTTAAGAGCCGAGCAAACTTTCCTAAGGAGCTCAATAGTTAGGGTACAAAAAGGAGATGGAAAAAAGGAACAGTTATTATACCCTAGTGAAGGAAGGGGAAACCCTGGTAGGTCGTGCTGGATGTTAAGATGGTCCCTCATCGGCTATTTGTGTGCATTCCATTGTTTCAGATGGCTGATGTGATGGGCCCACAAGAAGAACTGTCAAAACTAGCGAGAGGTTTTTCTTTTCCTTAGTCTTGATGACGTTCTTTTGCTTTTTACTTTCTTTGTTATGGCAGATTAATCTCGAGGTAAAATGCGTAAGTTCCTAAGCACCAACGATAAAGTCATGCATACATGGCCCATCCAAAATACGTGATTAATTTTGCATAAATACAAAATACATAGGCTACTAATGTAACATCAACGAAAAAGAGAGGTGTTCTAGAAAAGCTCCTCACTACTTATAAGTTTAGAATGTAACAATTGGGTGTCAAGACTTGGTCATTTAAATGCCCATTTCAAGTTAGCCATCCTGCTTATAAGTTTACAACACGAAAATTGGGCATTAAGACTTAGTTATCTGAATGCCCAATTCAGGTTAGTCATCTTGCTTACCAAACTTTTTTAAGGATTTTTAGCATTGTTCCTAACAAAAGATTTGGACATTACATCTCCATTTACCATTAAGCACAACGTGACATCGTGTGTTTTCTTACGATTTCTTGTCATGGTATTCTGGGATTAATTAAAGATTAATTTTCACTCATCAGGATCCCCAAATATCCATTTCCAAGCTAGTTAATATATATGACAAAGAATATAATACGCTAAAATCATTTATTAAATTTACATATGGAAAGATGCAACTGAAGTTTATATTTGGAATAGAATATGATCCACTCACATAAAGATATAAAAAATCATAAACTTATTGTGCAATACTAATTTTGTATTTAAAAATTTCAATAAAATCAATTTGGTCCTAAATATTTTGCAATTATGCCAATTAAATTCATTTGGTCAATTTCGGCTAAAAATTGCTAACATGGATGCCAATTGTCCTTCATGCATGACTAGCGAGGCCCTCATCGACCGCAACAAAAACAAGAAAATAAAGAAATAATAATGCGAAAATTATTTAAAATTTGTAAAATTTATCCTCGTTGACGCGGTTATGCCATGTAAGATTATCAATACTTATGTCGGTGATTTCCAATCAAAATTGATTGGATGGACTACATAAATACAAGATATTTAAGATTAAATTAATGTAATTGAAAGGTTTAAAACTTAATTAGTATCAATGTAATAGGTTTATATCTTAGGTACTTTTTCCATCCACTTACTTCTTATATCAATTTAATTGTCGAGATATAGGGTGCGTTTGGTTCAGCTTTGGAAAAGCCCTTTGAGGTCTCAAAGCCCCTTGGGCAAATGCTGAGGCGTTTGGCAAATATTTCTAAAGGGCTTTGAGATGAAAGTTGACTTTGAAAATGCTGAAAGTCCAAAGCTATTTGAAGGAGCTTTGGGCTTTCAGCTTTTTTCGGAATGCTGAAACTTACTTTAATGAATTTTCGTTAGTTACCTATTTTGCCCTCAAAAAGTTTTTAAAAGTCCAAATTTACCCTCTCTTTTTTTGGAATGCAGTGCGAGGTCACCAGCTTTGATTCTCTCTCCTCTTTCTATCTTTAATGGTTCTCTGCTCATTCTTCTCTCTCCTCCTGGACCGAGGCTCTCTCTCTCTCTCTCTCTCTCTCTCTCTCTCTCTCTCTCTCTCTCTCTCTCTCTCTCTCTCTCTCTCTCTCTCTCCACAGGCACGTAGCAATGGCCTTCGCTCAGCTCGTTTCTTATTCCTCTTCTTCGCCTTCTCTCTCTGCCAAACCCTCCCTGATCCAATGGTTTGCAGAGAGAGATTCGAATCGTCGAATTTATTTTGGGGGGTGGGGAGGGGCAGCGACTTTGATCAATCCGACGATGATGACGAAGAAGGAGAAGATGGGAAAGAGGACAAAAGCGGATGAATGGGACGAGAGACGAGACGACTCTCGTATCGCGATCCCCGTCGCCGAAGCTCGACAAAAATAGGAAAAGCGAAATGTGAGGCGTGGAGAGAGAGAGAGAGAGAGAGAGAGAGAGAGAGAGAGAGAGAGAGAGAGAGAGAGCTTTCTAAGAGCCTTCAATGGTGATGAGAGAGAGAGCTTTCTGAGATCCTTCAATGGTGATGAGATTGGGAGGTTAGGTTGGGGGTCCCGCTCTGGTCACCTCTTTTCTTTCTTTTCTGCGGCGTTTTCCCTTTGAGGGGCAGAGGATGGTGAGGAGACGACCTAGCTTCCTCCGTTTGCCCAATTCTTTTTAAATAAAAAATAAAAAATTTTTAATTGAAAGCCCATTCCAAATTCAAGTTTTACCAAACACCTAATTCAACTCAAAGTCCATTGTAAATGTGTTTTCACCAAACGCATTTTACATTCTTCCAAGGGCCTTTGGACTTTGAGAAAGCTCTTTTATCCAAAGCTCATTGCAAATGCCCAACCAAACGCAGCCATAGTATAGCCGGCATTAAGCTTTCCCTCTTGGCTTTTAGGTCCATTCTGTAATTTTGAGTCTTTCCTTCTGTGCACTAGTGATTGAAAACTTATCTACACCTTACAGTGTTAGACAATGCAAGCGTTCCCTTTTGTTTTATATTTAGTACCAATACTTATGCATTCGAGGGACTCTTTTTTTTTTCTCAAGAGAATAACAAGACGGGTTTCCCTTCATGTTTCGCCGTTCGACGTTTGACATGTATTTTTTTTTTAAATTAGTTTTGTAATCGAATTATTTCACATGAACATGGCCCATCGATGCCGGACTTCATGAAAGATCGATACGGAATTAACGTGATTTATGGCAATGGAGGTTGTGGATGTGACAAAATAAGTACTAACTTATCATTTTCGGTCGGTAACCCTCTTGGACATCCCGGGCTATCCACTGCATCCTCTTTCACATGTCCATGGCAGTGGCTTGATGCTGACCACCTCCCTCTCTCTCTCTCTCTCTCTCTCTCTCTCTCTCTCTCTCTCGCGTTGTATCAGGCAAATATCTAGGAAAACAACAGCAAAATATCAACCAAACGAAGAGCTGGCCAATAACTTTCGTCAGCATCTTGAGGACTTTGATTAACAAAACCCTTTGCTTAATTAATTCAAGTTCTAGATTTTACGTTAGTCGTTCACGCTAACCTTCCATCGACCCTGTGGGTTTTTCTTGGACGGGAAATCCGCGTGGTAACTTTTTAAAAAAATTTTATGTGTGTAATAGCGCTAATTATGGTGTCAATTAAATACATAAAAAAAGGAAACTGAATGAAGATAAAAGTTCAAGTAAATGTTTTTTTTTTCCTTTTCTGAAAGAGAAAGATCGGATGGTTAGGACAAGAAAGAGGAGACCATTTGTCGTCGGCGGCGGGGGCGGCCCTTGCACGAGCTCCATGTGACCCTTGCTTAATAGTGGCGAGGACAGCCATAGCCATGACCAAAGCAAGGGCACTATAGGCTGCCACCACCACGGGTGAGGGGGGCGTCATCGCCGCCGCCGCCGCCGCCCTCTTCTTGGACTCATTCTCTTGGGCGATCCCCCTCCTCCTATTTTGAAAGATTAATCAAAGTTTTTTCGGACGTTAACAAGCTCTTTTAATATATAACGGCCATGTGATTGAGAAAAAAAAAACTCTGTCATTTAGAAGCTAACTAAAAGACTTACTTGAAGGACGTCGACAAGATATAACTTAAATGACCGTAGATAAAGCTTTAAAAGTAACGTAATAGATCGATGTTATAAAGTTTAGGACTTTCGCTCTCACTATCTTTTTGTTTTTTATTTTTCCATAGCACTCAGACTCCAAACTTTTTCGTCTAATTAATTTCAAGAATTACAGACGAATTTCTTGTTCGATGTGCATCGTATGGTCCTTCATGCGTAACATGATCGACGGATTATTTCAAATAGGAACGCCATAATTCTAACAAGGCTTTGTCACCTTCAAATCAATTCCATAATTATTAAGGGCGGTTAACAGAGTTGGCTGAGACTTATAATTAGGCAGTTTGGAGCTGCCTCGATCGCAAAGTTCGAACTTCCCGATCACTTTCAGATCCCACAAAATCCTTGTTCTTCCATGTCGTATGTTAAGGATTGATCCCGCTTTACTCCAATTAACATTCGATAATGCCGCAATCAGAGTCGCTTTCAAATTTAACGATAGTTACGGTTGAAATTAAACATATAGTAACAGCTAAGGAAATCATTATCCCGGTCATCCCTTTGCAGCATTTCTATCCAGAACCAAAAAAAAATCATTAACTAAAAGCTTCTGTTCGTTACTTCTGATGGTGATTATTCATACTGATTTGATTGAAGACACAGATTACCCGGTAATGCCCGCTGGACTTCAAGGGCGACCTTCAAAAGTGAACTGGGTCTGTGGACACGTGTCGACTAGAGGAGTGGTATCTAGGCTGCTGTACTTTTATTTTCTTTCTTTGTAATTCTTGGAAATTAAAATGCCGTAGCATCTTTTTTTCTAGCTTTTCACCCTTTTGTTGGAGCCGCTAGGGTGTACACCACAAATCGAATTATTGAGGGATGTGGCAAAAGGCAAATCATAAGAAAAACAAACATTTATATTTGGCAATCAATAAAGGCTTTGAAAGGAAAAACATCAAAAAAAAAATTGCCATTATATCTAGTAAACTGATTTTGTAAACCAATCTCAACGTATTGAGCATTATTCTTTGTCAGAAAAAGAAGTAAATTCGAAAACGGACCTAAATGCTGACTTATGCAACATAAGAAACTTACTCGATCTTTTTTTCTATCTCAAAACTAGACTTACTTAAGTATAAGCAGGAATTTGTTTTAGCAAGAAAATAATATTTGTTCTTGTTTATCTAGACAACTTTCCGTAAGCATACTCAAATAATGTACTTATATGTGTATTCTCTCACGCTCCTCTTAGCACTCCATGCATGAAAAGAAAAAAAAATACTACGCAGGGGAGTATAATACAAAATTCTCTAATACATGTAATCCCTTTCAATATGTATACAGGCTCGCGCGCGCACGTGTATGGTCTTTATGATAGAATTTTCTCGAGGACTGTCGCTCGACATTCATTAAGAAATTAATTAACGGAGCCTACAGATTCCGATTCTTTAATTGCCTCTATGTTATGCACGATCAGTACCTTCCTTGAAGATTGGATTATTCCGAATAATATGTACTTCACATCACCCCTTACGATATAAGTCTGAAAATTCCTCTCTCTCTCTCTCTCTCTCTCTCTCTCTCTCTCTCTCTCTCTCTCTCTCTCTCTCTCTCTCTCTCTCTCTCTCTCTCTCTCTCTCTATATATATATATATATATATGTGGTATGTTATGCGCATTCACAATCATTAATTCCCCTAGGATTTGATTGGTAAAGTCGAATGTTATGGCATTTTTTAGGGCAGCATTCTGGTAAGTAGGCATAAATGGGGGGCGGCATTGCTCCAATTCTTCCGGTTGCCTAATTAGTTGCTTTATACGTGCAAAATCGTGCTCTTATTGGTCTGTGAAGCAAGGTGCTAGCCTCTCTTCTCATACAGAGGAGAGACATTTTCATTCCTGTTTAATTAAGAAGAAGGGTCGGCCCAAATGCTGCCAAAAAGGAAAGATATCACGAGATAGATCAATGTTCATCAACCGTTCGATCTATGAAGGAAATTGTCCAATAAATTCTAACCATGTTTAATGAATGGCCATTGGTGGACCGCTACGTCAGATATTTTCATATCAAAATTAGCTAAAAGAACAATGTTGTAAAGGTTTATGACTAAATTAATAAAATTGTAAAGTTTGTAACCGAATAGACATCTACATGATAGGTTCAAGAATGATTGGGTGTATTTCCCTTTGATTATGTATGCCCGGTTTTGAAATATCAATTGAAAAACTCTATTGCTAGAGAGGTTTGTGGAAATCGAATCACGCATGCAATTGTAATATATAATGTACACGACAAATTACACACTCTCCAATCTTTCTTCTTCTTTCCCCGCTTTTGTGCCTTTGTTTCTTCTTGTTGAGGACATGAGGTCAGTTTGTAACGGTGTTCTTAGACATATTTAGTTCTCGGCGCAAGGCATGTGCAATAATACATCTCATAAATAGGACATCTCTGAAAATTGACTTCACTTTGGATGACTATGTAGTGTAGGGAGCCCTATCAATTATTAGCGATCCAAATGACAGCTAAGTTACGATTGCTCAAGATTTTTCTTCCCTTGGAACTAAGTAAGATAAATAATTTATTAACGGGTGTTTCGTGACACTTGTTCATCCTATTTAACTACTAAAGATATATCTTGACTTCCAATGTATTTATCGTGCGTGACACAATAAAATATAATGCTTTTGAATTGACAAAAAAATTATTTGGATATGTAATAAGAATCTCCGGAAGTTTTCTTAACAAAATATCTTCGGCGATTGAAAAAAAAGAGAGAGAGAGAGTTAAGAAGGGCAAGATGATTGCCATTTATGGCACTTCAATTTCCCCAAATGGCCCAACCCGACAGACTATTTGGTTGGCCTCCAATAATTGCTTGGCTCTTAGTTGTTCATTCCAATAATTGGAGCTTTTCCAACATACACAAAATTTGTTCAAACTTTTGTAATCAGGACCATCCTTTAATGCTTACTTGTGATATCTCAAAAAGACCTAACCTTATTCTTCCCCTTTGTATAATTTCTTTACCGAGCTTTATAGACAGTAGGATTTTGTTTACTTGTTAAACACCTTCAATAACATAAAACGAAATAAGTCGATCATTTCTAATGCACCGCATCCTTATGTAATGTTCAACTAGTATATTGGAAAAAAACTTTCTTTATTAAGTGCGATTAAGAAATCTCTTGAAGTCAATACATGACAATCCTATAAAAAAAATGTGTAGGAAAATAAAACTCGTGCCTAGGGTTTGGTAAATGGGGCATGAAAAATATTCCAGATTACATTTTGAATATCTACATTTACTTGTTACAACTAAACTATGTAATGCAAGAGAAACGGGTAAGTTAATTAGTTACTCCCAGTTAAAAGTGAAAAATAAATCTCATTGGTGTATTTCTTTTACAAGGAAGAATCACAATTTAGAAAATATTGTTCTTTGAAATAATTATTTGTATCGGTCTACAAAGTGAAGTAGAATAAAAAGCACTTGTCTTCACGAAAATACTTATGCATAAATTATTGACAATAATGAAAATAATTTTGTTTGAATAAATTTTCTTAGTGATAAAAAAACTATTTTGTAGGAAAACATTTTTCGTGAAACACATGCACCCAAGAATGGTTTGAGATTTTTTCTTCATGTTGGGCGATGAACAAAATTTTTTATCCCAAAAAATTATTGGTCGTCCTTAAAGGGTCGCTCTTTTGGTTTTATAACCTGCGCATCTTAATGTAACAGTTCTATTATGATTGGAAGAGGAGGTGCATTTATTTGGAAAGGCATTCATGCATATGTAGGGCAAGCTTACTAGCCAAGAGTCTAATTGGATTTCATGACATTGTTGGATGTAACTTAGGGGATTTGAAAATTTAATTCGACACTATCTATCCTACCCTACTCTAGGAATTGATTAGAAGGCAGCCTCTTTATGCACTGAATTCTGCAAGAATTTGTATCTCAGATAATCAAGCCGGTCATTTATTTAACATCACGACTTTTTGACATCGCCACTAACTTATCGAGCAACTCTCAAGCAGCCAAAGGCATGCATAATCCAATGGTTAATAATTTTGGCAAAGAAGATATACCCTATTGTCTTTAACACCGAGAGACATGTCACTTGGAAATGTTAAAAATACAACTTGGTAGATATATCTAAAGTTCGATTGATCAGTAAAGTCCCAGTTTCTTATATTTCAAGATCATACACGTCGATCACTTATATACATTACAATGTTCGACTACATTATAGTTGACCATAGATTAAATTCGTGAGCTTAACAAATAATTTTCCCAAGTAATTAGACAATATATAATGGATAAAATAAAAAGGGACAGAAGCAAGTGTAATAATCTGTCGGCTGTGGCTCTGGCTGTGCGTGCATGGCATGGGAGCTTTTGATCTGAGTCCGAGGAGGCATCTTAGCTGTCAAAAGGACACAAGTGGAAAGTCGCGACGACAGTTGACGTGTCGACAGATGAGTGGCTGAACGTCACCCTTCTGCTGGGGAAGTCTGCAGGTAATTGAAGAGGGACCGACGGCCTTTTTCTTTTAGGCATGAGGTTCTTTTTTTTTTTTCTTAATCATTTACGACTACCGAGTTACGGAAAAACAACCACACGTGTCGAGAAGGGGGACCCGGGGGGGGGGGGGGGGGGGGGGGGTGGGGAAGCGCGTGCACCAGCAGTAAAATGCACGCGTGCCTGGTTATTGTTTTGCAACGGATTCACCAACGCCATACTTCTCAATTTTACCGATATAATCTTTTAAGCTATTGTAAAATATTCAAAATGGTTATTTCGACCAATTATCGTTGAAAATATTACGTGACATGCTAACGTGAATAGCTTCATTAAATAACTTCATTCAAAACAACGCTCAATATAAATCTTCATGTCGGTAATTTCCGATGACACTTAATCGAAAGAATTATGTTAAAATTTCATGTATTGAAAAATATATTGATATAATTAAATATTTATTATGTGAATTAAAATGGGTACAGTAAATTTATTATTGAATCGATAATTTTCCTGAAAAATTGTATAGTGGAAAAAAAAATAGTTGGACCAACGTCCTATATACCGGTGGTGTGATTGCAAATTTTTGCACTTTCTAGACATTAGTTTCTAAGATTGTTCTTTTTTTTTTCTCTATGCCCTGAATTATTAAGCGATTTGTACTTTATAACATCATTATTAGCGGTGGAAGATAAAGAACCGCAGGATATAGAAAGTGAAAAAAAAATATCGTGTACATGTACAATGCCAGAATCTTATAATGGCTACGTTTTGAACAGATAGTATCCCAAATACAACTATCAACTAGCCGCTGAATGATAATTCGAACATAACCACAATGTCATCGAATGGAGGGAAAAGATTAGGGTTTTGAAAGAACGCCAACAAGATTAATAGAAACGATATGATTATCAAAGAGGTGTTTGAATTAGAAAAGGAAACAAGAGTTCTAATTATGACATTGAGAATTAATCCTTTTCTAAAAATTGGAAAATAATAAGAGGGAGGGAATCAGCACATAAGCATATATTAAAGGGATGACGGCACTACAAGTTATAAAACTCACCACCGGAAATGGAATTTAAACCCAAAATTTCACCGAAATCGAAATCAAATCCCAAAATTCGTTGAGTTGGTACAATCAAGTTATTTAGTAAATGTGATTCTTTTTTTTCATATACATGTTATTTAAATTAGACTAAAAATGAAACCCAGAAAAAAAAAAAAAAAAAACAGAGAAGAAGGAAGGAAGAAGGCAAAAGGGTTCCCGCCATCGTGAAAAAGGTTGAGTAATGGTGGGGGAATGGGCCCACCAATCGTTGGCAACTGGTGGCCGACCCAAGTCATTAGTGACCCTTTGCCCAGATTACAGCGACGGTCGCTGGCCACTACTTGACAACGTTGGTGGGAGGGTGACAGGGGTCCTGTCGTACTTCCTTATTCCTTCTTTTTCTTTTTTTTTTAATTTAGCCTATTTTTTAGAAAATAAAATTTATATTAAAAATTATGTTGAAATCAAAGCGTTGTTGCTCTATTCTTGCGTGAGAGAAAAAATATTTAAAAAGCCACGTCGGCTTTTTTAACTACCCAAATTAGATGGGATTAGCAGAAATTGACTTGAACATACAAATCTAATAAGTTTAAATACTTAATTGCACTTTTTTTTTTAGAATTGAATTGTATTTATGTATCGAGTTTTAGGACTTTTAAGAGTAAGTAATGGGGACAATGGGCATCACTGCAATTGAGAAGTCCTTTTCTTTTTCTCTCTCTCTCTCCCTTTCTATCTTTTCTTGTCCATGTATCGTCCTCTTCAAGCTTTAGGTATAGGTAGAGGTGGCAAAATGGGTCAAAGACCCATATTTTAACCCATATTTGATAATATGGGTCATAAATGGGTCAGCTTAAAATGCTAAGTGGGTCTTAAATGGGTTACTTACTAACCTCATGGGTCATAAACGGGTCATAAACGGGTCATAAACGGGTTACCTCATTAATTTTAAGTATTATTAACAAATAATTTTAAATATTATTAATAATTCATTTTTAGACCATGAAAATTATGTTATTCTAATTATTTTATTTTTAAAAAACAAAAAATTGATTATTTTATTTTCCCATCTTTTTCCTCCTTTTTTTCTTTCTTTTTTTTTTTTCTCATTTTTTCCTCTTTCTAAGTTGGTCGTTGGCCAAGAAGTGAGCGATGAGCTCACCAGACTCCGGAGACTGGAAAAGGAAAAATGAAAAAATGAAAAAATATATTTTAAAAATAAAAATAATTAAAATTTCGAAAAAAAATTTAAAAATTTTAGAAAAAGTATCAAATAATCATATTTCATAAAATTATTTTAACAATACATTTAAAAAAAAAATCGCCAAACAAAATTTCCTGAACTTGGTTAAATATGGAAGTGTTTATTAATACGGGTCGGGTCGGGTACGGGTCGGGTATGGGTCGGGTCGGGTATGGGTCACCATATTTGCACTACATAAATATGGGTCAAAACGGGTTAAATGGGTCAAATATGGGTCGACCCATATTTGACCCGACCCAAACCCGACCCGACCCACCCATTTGACGCCCCTAGGTATAGGGGAGGGTTTGAGGTAGTCTCGTCATCCCTTTCCTCTCTTGTTGATTTGTTTGTGTTTGTTTGCATCCAGGAGCTCTCTTCACTCGATCTAGTTCTAGATCAAGAGTCTAAACTCCCTCGATATGTTTCTAAATCTATGCGCTGTTCTCTCCTGATTTAGATTTGAGAGTTTAATAGATATATATATCTTTGGGGATTCAATATCTTGCGCTCTGTCATTATACAATTTCTCTATCTCCTACTTAGATGGCGATCATAGAAATTACGATGCCTCGTTGAATCATGAAGATTTGCTTTTTCAAATGTTAGATCTATGTTTGTTCAATCTGTATTGGTTATATTTGTAGGGCAATTCTATAAAAAAAAAAAAAACTTAGGCGGCGCACCACCAATTAGCAATGGCATAATTACTAGAGAAAAAATTTACGGTGCGTGCTCATTACTGATAATAATACCAAATCCTTTGATCAACCGCCAATTATTTTACTCGAAAGGAACTCTTATGGTATGAATGTGTGCTTAACCTCATCGGTGTTTTATTGATCCTCCTTTTTTTTTTTCTAGATTTCACAATGTTTGGTAGCATTTTAGGGGGAGAGAGATTTCATTAGCAATCATATAGTTAGGAACGATTTGAATTTCCAATCATGTTATGCATACTTATATCTATATATACACGTACCTTTATATTTACACAAGCGATTTTATCCGCTCTTATTTGAGGAGTTGAAACCATCCATTCTTTCACTAATCATAAAACCAAAGGCAGATTAAGAAATTGCAAAAAAAAAAAGAAAGGGAGTTAAACTTGGGGCGACTCTTATGAATAAATTATTTCCTGTAAAGTGTGATTTAAGGGCATTCCGGATTTCTCCGGGTCGATCATTTCCTTCCGAAATCAATTAATTTTCTCCCATTTGATCGAGGGCATTCCCGATTTCATCTTGAATTAAAGATGCCCGATTCTAAATTGTTTCCTTAATAATAATATTATTATTATTTCTTTTAAGAAAGATGTGGCTCTAGGTTGTAAGCGTCACGGTAATGGGGGCGATCAAGTTGATGGAACGTGTGTGGCTCGAGCTTTCGACGAAAAGAAAACCCCTCGCCTTTCCAGTGCCATCAATGGCACGCCTTGTCCTGCCTAATTTTGGAAGTTTTCCTCCTCACCTTTCACTAGCTCGACCCTCTTTGGCACGCCATTAGGGCAAAAGAGGAAGGGGTCACTCCTGATTTTTGGGCACGATGACCGCACCATCATTATCTTCCCCGTGGAAAATAGCTCCACATCAATCAATGCATTAGCACTGAGAAAACATCGGTGAGTGTGTGAGGGGGGGTCGTCTCCTCCATTTTCTAAATTGTTGATGAGGACGAAACACTAGACGTCAAATCCATCCTGGGTGCAGGAATTGGAATTCATCTTTCTTCCATTTGCCTTTTGGACCGTGTTCTTCCTAGGGTTTTACCGACGTAGACGACGCATTGTCGGAAGGAGGTATTATTTGTTTTCACGTAGAATTACATGGCACAAAACATCCCTCTTTCATGAGAATTTGGGTCCAATAAAGAACAATTTGGTATAGATTTGTCCCGTTCTATCACATATCTTAGAGACCAAGCCTTTCTTCACAACTCGCCCGACAATATAAAAGAAAAAAGCAAAGAAGTCAATGAACCCCAATAATTCAACCTCAAAATGATGTCGAGTACGCATTGAACGCCCCTGTGGAGTGCACAAAAACTCCACCGTACTGCTGCGAATGGATTTTAATAGGGGCGGCTCAATGTCCAATGTCTAATTACTCAACATGGCCCATCCTATTCTTAATCACCACGAGATAATGCTGTCTAGACCCATTAAGAAGGTTGGCCTCCCGCAATATAAGCAAAGGCCCACTTTCTCAATTGCTATGAATTTCAATTTCTTCCAACCTCTAAATTGATGAAACTCAAAATCTTTTATAATACATGAAAAATAAGAGGTATGGGGGAAAAGGAAAGAGAAAATGAGCCGTTCCCTTGTTCCAAGATTCCTGATTGAGGCCCGTTTGAGAGAGTCGGTCAACACTCTTAGGAATTGGGCCACGAAAGGCCTTTTCTCTTTGAGCTTCGGCCTCACTCATCATAGCCCTTGAAGTTGAATGAGTTTGAGCCCATCAGAGACTTCGAAAACACTCGAGGAGTAATTCGCGCAGCCGAATTCTACCCAGCATCATGCCATATCAAATATTCAATGTTTCACCCTCAGATTCAGCTCCGTAGGGGCGGAGCAGCTAGCCTCTCGATACTCCGATACCCTCATTCACACTTTGATGCATCAGAAACCGCCCCTCCATTTCGCGGAGTGGCCTCCATCGATCCGCTTGGGGGGATCTCCAGTTGCGCCGATATACTCGAAAAGAGATAACCCGAACGCATGTACTTCTTCAGCGACACGATCTTGACGCCTAGAACCCTCTTCAGATCTCATTTCGCACGTCGAGTGCGCACGGAACACGAGATTAGTCTCCCGAGCGATGCAATAATGTGCTGCTCATTTTCCCTTTGATGAACTTCGAACTGTCCCCACTCTCTCGACCAAATTGTAAGTATGCCTTGAACAAAATCTTATGGGTAAGATGCTGAGGGGGAGGAGCTCAATCAATGCCAGCGCACTAATAAGAATTAAATAGCGAAGTTGGTAAAGCTGAGTCTTTATACGAACCGGGAAGGAACTACCTTCCCCAGGTTTCCCATATTACCTCCCATAAGATGAAAAACCAATCCTACGATGGAAGATGACAAAGCCGTCCTCCATAGCTTCTAAAGATCCATAGCCTTAAATGCCGTGTAACAAAGATCAATGGGGACAAATGAAACAAACCAAACGATACGAAAGTACAATCTCTCCTATTGGCTTGGCCTTTTTGGCTGTGGGTTTCACTCAGAAAGATGGTGGGGACTAAGTTTCGTCGGCTTCATGGACGAGTCATTTTCCTTAGACCTCTCGTTCATGAGGTTGTGCTCCTTCTCGAGAGGGATGATGAAACTAGGGCGTGATGAAACTAGGGTTTATCCGGGGGCGGTTTCCGGGTCTTTACTCGCTCGAGAAGACGGTTGGAACTCGTCGGATTTCAGATGTCGATTCGACCGGGCGGTCGGACCGGCAGAGTTCAACGCATCGGCTTCTTTGGAATTTCGCCGTCGTCTCTCCACCGTCCGGACACGCACATGAAGTTCTCAGTCAAGAGAGAACGAGAGCCAGCTCGTTGCTCTCGGGGTTTTGTTCGGGCAAAACTTGTTTGGTCAGGTGATTTCCGCTTGCATGTTTGTTTGCTACCTATGCTAGGAAAGTTATAGACGGCATGGTGAATCGGTCCAATGGGCAAGCCCGACTTAGCACCGAGGACAAAAAATCTCGACCCAATACCTGCCTCTATAATTCATGCGTTATTTAACTCGTGATACGAAAATTGACTCAACCCGATGGATTCAAATAGACCGGAGGAGAATTGCTTGCGTGGCCGGCGCACCTTTTAACCCATCGAACTGACGGGGCGGGGGGCCGGCGGACGGGGTGGTAGGTGCATGATCTGACCGGTGACCTCCAATGATGGGTTTCGTGTCCGTACGTTGTTGATCTCCCATTTCAGGAAGTGACAATGAGGGGCAAATGCTCCTGTGACATAATCGCAGACCAAGTAATTATGACTTAAACCGAACATTGCTCGGTAAGTTCTCGACTCTTGTGGCGTGGAATGCTTAAGGAGTCGCTAGCGCGAGCCTGCACCGGCGCCCTCACCACCCTTTGACTTGAAAGTGCGCTCCCCGCTCTTGGACAGGGATTAGATCAACTCCCGCGCACCAAATCTTTTCCAACGGGTCTCGCTGGAATGCCTCGAAACTGCTCTTTTCCGGATTTGGATCTTCTACCCAAAGAGCAGACCTGCTCTGCGGGTTTGTGAGAGGGAAGGGGTGGGCCCCACTTTAAGAGAGGACCCACCAACCCCAAAAGGGCCTTCACCCAACGTTGACCCCCGGCTCGACTTCGATGAAATCGCTCATTCGTAACGACGCATTCATCGAAGCGAACACGCCGGCGATCGGGAAAAGAACGGGCGGAGATCGGACCCGGTCGCGATCTCTTTAGCCCGTAACCACTGCGACGAGGGAGGAGTTGGGGCACACAAGCATTAAACACCTGTTCTGACGATGGAGTCGGGAAATCAAAATTGGGGACCAATTTCAATAATGAGCAGTTGGGCTACGAGACGTGGGTATGGCCCCTTGGTGTCTGCTTTGGTGGTTGTCCATGGAATTTGGTGCGGTGGAGCTTTCACGCACGATTTTCTCAGCATCAGGGTAAAAGCAGGAAAGATCACTTCTTTTCCCTTCCCCCTTTTTCCCTTTCTTTTCTTGGCCCCCTTCACGAAGAAACCCTAGTGGGAGTAGACGAGAGCCTTCGTTCCTCGATCGTGCCTCAATGAGTGAACATTCCCCGCTTCTATTTGGCTCCTCTCTAGCCTTTCATAGTATCGAAACCGAAATCGACGAGACCCCGGATTCGTAATCGGAGCGAGCGGGTCTCCGGTGGGAATTCCGGTGGCTCGCGCGGCTACCTCCCGGGCGGTGGATTAGTTGAGATCCTATCCGCCTTTCGGATCGGCTCGATTGGACGGGTCTTGGGTGGTTGTCGTGAAACATGCCTAACCTTTTCCTGATGAGTATCAAACCATTTTGGCCACGAGCGGCAAATATGCGGATTAGGTCGATTAATGCTGACTAGTTTCGTAATATTTAATGACACAGAGGAATTGTACTTTTCGATGAGGTCCCAGAATTAATCCAAGGTTGTTTTCTTCGCAAGGTTTTTTTGTGGGCTAATCATTGCGGGCGACCCAGGAAAATCTTGCAATGATCACGGTATCTAATCTCAATTCTTGTTTTCGTTTCCTATTTTTTGTAAACTTTGGCATTTTTGACGTCATCCGAGCTCACGCTCGGCTCTGTTACTGCGATGGTTGTATCGTCGACGTTCTCCTACTTCTCGTGTCCGGAATACTCACCCGTCAAGAAACACACAACGGTCCTATCGAAGTGGTCCTTGGATTTTTCGAGAGATATTGTACATGGTACTGAGATTTGATCGACTAATTAATATCGATCGATCGTTTGTTCCCGGACGCATCCTAATCGATAATTGGCTCATGAAGAGCACGAGGAGAGAGAGAGAGAGAGAGAGAGAGAGAGAGAGAGAGAGAGAGAGAGAGAGAGAGAGAGAGAGAGAGAGAGCCTTCGAGATCGATGGATGCTTTTCGAGATCCGGATTGATGATTATTGACTCCATGTCGAACTTGGCCGCCGCAAGATGGAGCACTCGTGAAAGTGGATTGGCATTGCTAAACTCTGTTTCTGCGATGGTTGTATCGTCGACGTTTCTCATTCTTCTCATGTCCTGAATACTCACGCATCGAGAAACACACGACGGTCCTATCAAAGTGGTCCTTGGATTTTCCGAGAGGTATTGTACATGGTATTGAGATTTGATCGACTATTTCATATCAATCGATCGTTCGTTCCCGGATGCGTCCTAATAGATAATTGGCTCACGAGGAGAGAGGGGGGCCTTCGAGATCAATGGATGCTTTTGCGATCCGGATCGACGATTATTGACTCCATGTCGAACCCAGCCGCCGCAAGATGGAGCACGCGTGAAAGTGGATTGGCATTGCTAAACTCTGTTTCTGCGATGGTTGTATCGTCGACGTTTCTCATTCTTCTCGTGTCCTGAATACTCACGCATCGAGAAACACACGACGGTCCTATCGAAGTGGTCCTTGGATTTTTCGAGAGGTATTGTACATGGTACTGAGATTTGATCGACTATTTAATATCGATCGATCGTTTATTCCCGGATGCGTCCTAATTGATAATTGGCTCACGAGGAGAGAGGGGGGCCTTCGAGATCAATGGATGCTTTTGCGATCCGGATCGACGATTATTGACTCCATGTCGAACCCAGCCGCCGCAAGATGGAGCACGCGTGAAAGTGGATTGGCATTGCTAAGGATTTGTCTTATCTTGATTTTTCGTCGATAGGTACAATTAAGTACTCCGTGACCATGTGAACATTTCTCCCATCCTTAGTACTTTGTTGGATAACATTATCATATGAAGGTACCATCTTAAGGATAAGGAATTTTTCATCTTATACCGAACAAACTGCGCACCTTTTAATCGATCTATCCCAATCTAAATTTCCTGTTGCTATAAACCCCCAAACCAAAACACCCGTAACATATTTACCACACATTAGCTTCACTCTGATATATGTCAGTAACTCAATCGACATGATAGGTACATGTGAAAATCCATATTAATCTGGAGTCTGGAGTTTTCGGTGATCCAATAGTTAATTTTAAGTACATCGGTTATGAGTATACTAATTGGTGATTTTTTTGTGATTTAGAAATTAATTTGGAGTAAACTCATCACGGAGTTTCGAGATTTTTCATGGTATCGACGATTAACCTTCTTCCGGGCACGGAGGCTCATGGCGGGTTACTCGATCACACAAAAAAGAAGGATTAATTTGGAGTAAATTTGTCTCTGCCCTTGTTTTTCTTTAGCGAAAATAAAGTTGACTACACAAGTCAAGACAGTGCTGAGCTGGAAACGAATGGGAGGGCAGGCCCCGTCTTTTTCAACCTTTTAGTTTTTTGTCTTGCCGTGCGAAGCTTCCTATCACACTCCGCGGAGACAAGACCAGGCGCCCCCTCGAGCGCGTGGAGGAAACGGCCGTCGGACAGGGAGCGAGGGCGGAAAGGGGACCGTCGGGAGCGGAGCGAAGGCGAGTGGGGGAACTGGGGCCTGTCTTCTTGATCCCGACATATAATTACGAGAGGTCGTCTTGTGGCTTTTGTTTCATCCAACTTTATATACGTACATCCACACATACAAATACGTATTTAATTGTTTATTCATTTTACGCATGAAGACCTAAAAAAATAATGATTTTTAAGCGTTAGTATGCGCGAAGGAATGAAATGAATCATATTTGTAATTAGCATTATGAATCGGAAGCTTCTTTTAAAATATTAAATAGTTGTATCACAGCAAAATCCTCATTTAAACGCTCAAAAACTTATGATGAACGAGCACGTTTAAGTGCGGGCAGGAATCCTTGTTAAGGTATTGAGAAATTTATTGAGTTGATGTAGTGGATATGAGTTTTTTGGTGGTCTTTCTCCTTGGAGCTTAGTTAGATAATTGAATATTTGGGTTGGTTTCTAATTTCATTGTCTTGATGTCTCTAAATCGTTTGATTCTCATTATTTTTATCGAGAGCACCTAAAACTCGTACCTTTATGGATGTTGACACGTCGGAACAGTATCGATTTGCGTCATAAGATTCTGATATCTACTTTAAAAGTTCAAAAAGAGAAAAGTCATGGGTAACTTATCCATTATTCTCAAATTTGACAAAGCGAAAAGAGAAATATTTTTTTTGCTTGAGATGTCCAATACACATGATAAATATACTCCAAATGTTAAAGAAAAATTGAGATAATGGCATTGAAGGCTAATTTTTTTTTTAATTTCTTGTCCTTTTATTAAACCTAAAAGAAATATTTTTACTTTTGTACTCTACCAAATACAAAGTATTCCAAATATTTTCGTATTGATACGTGGAGCGATATATGATATCTCTCAGTTTTTATAAAGTGTGAATACTAACTATTTTGTTAATTACTTTTTGTAAAGTATAAAAAGCCTGAAGTAGTTGAAGAATTGACTCCAGCGGTCAGCAGACGGAAGTTAAAAATCGAAACTTTTAGGGGGAAAAGGAAAAACATATTTTTCCCATTGCCCCTCTCTCTCTCTCTCTCTCTCTCTCTCTCTCTCTCTCTATATAGAAAGAGCAATCACAAAGACTCGAAACTTCTCCCATGGTGTTTGGAGCTGCTTACTTTCCATCAATGGGTTCTGTCGGCGACAAGTACGCGTCAAGTTAGTCCGATTGGTGAAGTGCAAACGAAACTCTCTTTCATGTCATTTGAGAACAACTCTTGCGTTTATGTCTTGTTGATCCACTAAAGAACCGAACTCCTTCTTCGCTGTGTTCTTGGAACTGCGACCACCAACGCCCCCGCCCTTTCCTTCCCCCCTCTTTTATTCCTCTCTTCTGCTTTTCTTGAATTTCCACTTGTTTTCCCTTTCGTCAGGTGTAATCCGTAGAATATGAACCGGGTTTACTTCAAAATTGGATTCACGTGGGTTTCAAGAGATTTTTCTTGGTTTTTGTGCCTTCTTTTCCTTGATGCCTGAGTTGTGAGTTCGGAGTTTTCTTGGACGCGTGGTCCTTTTCTTAAAAGATAATTTTGTCCAGGATCTGAAGATTCTTGGATACGGGTTTCAAGGAGGGAAGCTTGCGTGGTGGCACTTTCCACTTCGGATTGAGCTTGAGCCTCCGGAGCTACTGTACAGTGCTCGAGAGTTAATTCAGCTGGCTAGTGGGTTCTTTAATTTCTCGGAGTAATTTTAGTTTAGAAATAAGACTTTTCTTGGTGGAGTTTGGGTAGAATTTTGTATGAGTTCTTTGGTTCTGAGAGTCCTTTTCTTTAAATGGAGTCGTGGAGCTATTTTTCTGAAGGGAAGGCTTTTGTATCAGATGAGACTGTCTCGCCATTTGATTTGCTTGGAAGAAGCAAAAATGGTGTTACGAATTGGGAACTGAGAAGTCCGCCTAGTTTTGGCGATAGTGTAGTCGTCTCAGGTCAAGAAGCAGATGCTGGCCAAGGTTTCGGTCAAGTTGGGCAACCTAAGTCCCCCAGGCATGTATTGACTGGTAAATTTGATGACGGAAATGGTGCAAATCAGATTATGGCTACCTCGGATGCTTTTGGGGGAGAAGACGAGTCTACTTCAAATCTGTCGGTTTCAGGGGTTGACTCCAACACCCAAGATTCATTGCTCATTGACTTGAAATTGGGAAGATTTGGTGAACCCAGGGAAGTCCCCTGCGCGAAATTCCCTCAAGGAGGGAAGAAGGTTTTATCTTCTTCTGAATCATCGGCTCCTCCGAAGCGAGCTCGATCTGGTGGTGGGTTGAATTGCCATACTGCTTATTGCCAAGTTTATGGATGCAACAAAGATCTTAGCTCTTCAAAAGACTACCACAAGAGGCATAAAGTGTGTGAGGTTCACTCAAAGACTGCCCAAGTAGTTGTTAACGGAATTGAACAGCGTTTTTGCCAGCAATGTAGCAGGTTCGTCATCTCCCATTATCCTTACCTTTGGATATACTCTCAGCATGAGCAATTATATGGAAAGCTTCGCAGAAAAGTGGGGAGGAAAAGATAACTTTACAAGATTGCTTGAGCCCAAATATTTGGCAACCTTACAAGTTTTCTCTACCATGTCACTGTGTTAAATATAATTTAATAGTAGATTAACGAAAAAGATACCTTGACTCGTTCGCTGTTGATTTTGTTGCTGATAGTGTATGTTCTACTACTTGACCATGTAGGTTTCACTTGCTAGCTGAATTTGATGATGGTAAGCGCAGCTGTCGTAAACGACTCAGTGTCCACAATGAGCGTCGCCGGAAGCCTCATGTCGGTGTTCAGTCTGGTAGTGTTGGCAGGCTGTTGCAGTCATACAATGGTACTGCATAGCTTTTACTTGGACTCTCTCTCTCTCTCTCTCTCTCTCTCTCTCTCTCTCTCTCTCTCTCTCTCTCTCTCTGTGGCATGCGTGCAGGCAAGAGTGTTTTATAATTGAGTGCAGGTAGTTCACTTACCATGGCAGATGTATATTCATCAAAAATTGATCTAATCCTTCACCCTGGTAACTGTTTTGCAATTTTTTATGGTATTGTCTTGTGGATAGTTGTGATCAAGAATAGTCTGTCTTAATACCTAAACCGAGTTTGCCACTAGTCCAGAGGAGGTGCATAACTTACTTTAGGCAGAACGGTAATGGATGTCTGTCCTTTATCAGGGAAGTTCTTTAGGCACTTCAAAACATTGTTTAGTAAGAGATGCTATCTCTTGAACTTGAGAATTTAATAATTCCTTTTGCTCTATCCTACTATTTGTTTTAGTCTTTGTAATGTAATGATGTGTCATGTTCTTAAGATATAGAGCTTGTTTTTTTCTTGACAGAATATATTTCTTTCAACTATAAAGGAGAACTAACATAGGCATTCTGTGTTATGAGGTGCATAGTTTCATCACTCGGATCTTATTCAAAGCCAGTTATTGTGTGCTTTCATCGCATGACTTGAAGTTACTTCATTCTTGCTGTCGTGAATGAATTCTGGTTTGCAAAAGTTACCAGAATATGGCCATTAGATTGAGTGTCTGTCATGAATGTTGATTGCTCTGCAATTAATATTGAAATAAGTTAGCACATGCTTTGCAGGTTTCCCTAGTCATGTGCCCTTTTTTAAGATTAAGAATGTATTCTGTATCTTGGTTCTGCATGTGCAGTAGGAGTTTCAGTATACTCAACTCTGGCATGCACTGTGTCTGTTAAAAATCATATGTTTACCAGGTTATAGCCGATCCTACCTCCTTCCACAATCTATTAAAGAGAGGGTACTTCCTTCACGTTCTTTAACCTAGATGTTGCAGGTTTTGGAGGGTCTCCCATATGATGTATATTTTTTGCTTTCTTGTGTTGCTACAACTATGTTTGGTGACTTACATAGACTATCGAACTATGGACATCTGCTCTTTTCTGTTGAAGATGGAGGCTTAACATATAACTTAGAGCCCTTGTTAACATCACTGAATGAGCTATCTTCATGTACCATCCTGATGGCTCTTGTTGTATGTGCTATGAAGATCAGTTAATAGATGTGTTTGGTAAGCTCTAGCTTCCACTAAAAATAAAGTTAAGATAAGGTAAATGACTCGAGGTTTGCCTTTTGCTACAGATTAAGAGAGAACAATTTTCTCAGCTAATCTCATCACATTTTCCAATAGAAAAGGAAAGTACTAGAATGTACTCACAGTTCCAACTCCCATTCACTTTTATGATTTCACATGATTCTTTAAACTGGATGGAATAGCCAATTTGTTTATATGGAAGAAGACAATATGGCAGTTTCAAGATGGCAGTTTCATAGGCCAATCTCTACACGGGAGGGAATTGGAACTCTGGATCATGGCATTGTACGAGCCCTGTGATCTGTTTAGTTCTTCGTTGTTCTCTCTGGCTTGGCCACTCACAGCTCTCACTGTGCATTGCATACTTGAATGATGCTGTTTGTATTATAATCATGAATTTTCAGAAACCAGTCATGTTTCCTGATCTAAACTTAGTGTGAATGTTGCCTGTTGCAATAGGGAAAATTGCTTGCCAAGTATTTGTTAGTCGAAATTCATTTCTGCATTGGACAGATCCTCCCTTTTGTTTTATCAATTGTAATGATGTTGTAAATCACTGGATGACTGCAGGTAGTGGGCTTGAGAGGAATCTGTTATCGCCAACCTCCTTCATCTGCCAAGATACACTTGCTAGTGAAAAGTTTCTGAATTCTGGGCTCTATGGAATGAATAATTGGTTTGAGCGCATCAAAGCTGAAGATAGGATTGGTCTTGGTTCTCCATCGGCTATTCCCAACCCAAATAGGCATCCGAATGCAATTTCCTTGATCTCTCCTTACAAATTTGAGAGAGAATTTTCCCTCTTCGATGGAGGCAGAGTGAAATCCACATCATCTGCCATTTCCAGTAAAAATAATCAGATTCCATGTGAGCTGGGCGGGCAAAATTCTTCACGTTCCTCTTTTCAGGACACCTCCTTAGGTAGTGAGGACTTTGCTAATTTCAACACAGCATCGACTGTACAAGGAATATCAGGGATCATAGAATCGGGCCGTGCTCTCTCTCTTCTGTCATCTCTATCTCAAAATTCTTTGAGCCACTCATCCCGAATTCCCATGGCTCAGTCTTTGGTCATGGCAGGCACTGACTATCATTCCTCTCTATGCGAAGCATCCCACAAGCTAGAGGATATTTCGCATGCTTCTATAGGGGTGGGGTTGAAAAAATTGTCTCCATCAATGATGGACTCTGCAGGAGGAAACCTCTCGGGTCATCAGCTGATTTCTGATTTGGAGATCTCCAATGGGATTGTGGGGGGGTCAGGTTTTGTAAACTCCAAGGACAATTTTCCTTCTGAAGGTGGTGGTACTACAATGAACTTGCTTCAATTGTCATCACAACTTCAACGTGTGGAGGATCAAAGGCAATCCATCCATTTGAAGGAGCAAAATAATATTTCCGGTTGTCCCAGGATCACTTGAGCACTCCAGGGCAAGGTGCAAGAGGAAGTCCTTGAAACCTTCATTTGTTCGAAGGGTAGGTAGCGCCTGTACTTCTTTTGCTCGGGCTGTGCTTGCTTTGGGGATATTCACTACATTGGAAATCAACTGTATATACTATGAGAAGAGCAATTATTTAATTTTTTGCCACTGCTTGTGCTTATCTACATGAAATGGTGTTGTTTGTCAAGGTTTATTTATTTGAACTCATCTTAGCGTTGAGCATTAAGTTGGGCTAGGCTCTAGCTGATTATTAAGGATCAAGTCCCTGCTGCAATTAGAGTGTTCTTTCACGCGATGCCACCCGATTGCATAGAGTTATCCATTTGAAGGCACACTCCATCCTTCTCTTGGCAAAGTTGCTCACCTCGACTCTTTATATATATATAGACCGGCAACTTGCATTCTTCCGAGATGAGAGGATTTTTAATCCAAGATTTCCGTAAACAAAATAAATAGGGGTGATGCTGGCGAAAGTAGATCTGTAGCCGGTTTTTTTTTTTTTTCGTCCATTGATGTTGAACTTTGATGTTGCAGTTCAGTTCTCTTAGTGGCATATGCCTTCTTATTTTTGCTGCAGTTACAATTGACAAGCATTTTGGAGATTTGCACGTTTTCTGTGTTGTTTCTCAATTCTTCTGCTGGTCCGGCTCGAGTTCCTGATCCTGCCTTAGTAAAACAGAGAATTGGCTGTTTTAACTTTTATTTCTCTCGAGGCAGAGACTAATGGTGGTAGTCTAGGGAAAATCAGAATGCTTCAATGGGCACAGAAGGCAGTGGTACGCCCAATCCAGCAATAGACTATTTGTTAAACTTCGCAATCTGGTCCAAGCAGTAAGCAGGACTGAGTAGCGAATTTAGTTTATGAAGGTGTTAGTAATGTTGGGCCAAGGAGGAAAAAAATCAAGAATCAATTAAAAATCCTCATGCTAAAGGGTATAATTCCACTATCCGTTCTTCCCGCTTTATGATGGTGATGGTGGTCCAAACTTTTCCTTGACTTTGGTCATGATGATCTTTTCAAACGTTGTACATGATGTCGTGTCTGTGTCTGCTTGTTTTGTGGCCTCTGATTGCTGAAAATCTATGGCGACCATGCTGAAGAATTGCAAGGCCCGGTATGCAGCGGCATCTTTCATTTTCACAACATCAGGACATTGGCCTGAAACCGATTCTGAGAGCCATTGATTCTTCATAATAATCAGGGGACGGGAAAGCAGATTCATCTGAGGTTCTGTCCTGAAGTGACTGGGCTGAATTCAGATCAATTCATGAGGAGGGTGTTTGTGTTTATTGAAGCTGGCACTTGCACATGTAGCTTTCGTCATTAATAATCTTTAAAAAGGGGGGAAAAAGAAAAGTTGGGAATAATGTTTGGTTTTGGCACATGGGACACCGACACCTACAGCACATGGAAGATGCAGACCGCAGCAGTTAGTGTTGAAGAAGGGTGACTTGTGTCATAAAAGAGCCAAGGCAGCGGTTAGGTTACTCCTTTTACACATTGTGGACAAAAGGATTCGTTGATACCAAAGATTCTCCTGCATCCAGTTGGTAGATCTTAGGCTTTGTGCAGCTTTCCTCTCCAATTTCTATTAGTTTTTCATAAACTGTTCTTTGATCTCAAAACTTATGAAGACGTTGGAGGTCATAACACCCAAAACCTAAACGTAAGGGGGCAAGAACATCATAAGTGTTAAAAGTTATGTACGACACTCATCTTAGTGTCAAAAGTTTTAAAACGCTCATTTCAGTTTCACTTTTTCAAAAAATCGAAATTTTCAATGTCGACTCACCGGAAGTCCGATGAGCAACCAGGTCAAGGCCAAATTCAAGCAAAATAGGAAACGTCGAAGGAAGAGACCGGTTGGGCTTTGATCAGGACTCACTCACAAACATTTTGTGACCAGTAGCAGCCGCTAAGGTGGCT
The DNA here is from genome assembly GCA_030064385.1 of Melaleuca quinquenervia. Classification (NCBI taxonomy): domain Eukaryota; kingdom Viridiplantae; phylum Streptophyta; class Magnoliopsida; order Myrtales; family Myrtaceae; genus Melaleuca; species Melaleuca quinquenervia. Next base: position 2,104,220 of record CM057728.1, on the reverse strand, counting down.
AGAGATGCCATGGATGAATTGATGAAGGTAGCTGGTAGGAGTTTTGAGTCTATGAGGAGCAGTTGGACGTCGAAGCAAAATTATCCCAAGCAGCGAAATGTTGATGCCAAGACCGGTGGCATTGTGTTTGGGAGAGGCTTAGGAATATATTCCAACTGCTGGCCATAGCTGGAAACTCCAAAATTTCGAGATATGGCCATAAATCTCAACTGGGTATACGACCAAGCAACAGAGCTTCCCGGCAAACTTCAATGGCTTTCGAAACTAAATCGATCGTGTCCAAAGGCTTAGATACATTCTAGAGATTCCAAGGAATATAGTAATGTCCTCGGTTTTGCGTGGATATCCCTGAATTTCTTCAATTTGGTATTTTTCTCTCCCTGCTCACGAAATGGGAGTTCTCCACGATTCGAGTAACTCCTGACGAGATTCCGGCTACTCGACAGTGAGGAGGGGCGGCGCAATGGCTCAAGAATGTGTGGAATCGAGTTAGCTTTCGATTGGTAGTGGTGGATGGCTGTGGGTCAATGTAAAAAGGTCTCAATTTATTGCAATTCCAACTGAGTTTCATGGCGAGCCACAGTCTGTCTTTTAAAATTACTTATTTATTATTAAAAATGCCGATGTGACACTTTTTGGCCAGAATTTTCATCGTTGGCACTTAAAAGATCATTTTTTGCCTGAATTAGCACTGAAATGAACGTTTTGAAATTTTTGGCACCGAATTGAGCTCCGCACACAACTTTTGACACTTCTAGTATTTTTACCTCAAACGCCAAGTCTTAAACGAAAACCACATTGAGTCATGAACTTCTTTAAGAGGAGAGGGAACTACAAGAAAGCTAAAGAACCATATGAATTCGATCAATTTTAGAAAAATAAGCATTTCTTACTTAACCAATGAGGAAATATTCCGTTTTCAATACATCAATTATATGGCTAAGCTATGTAGAAAGTGCACCACAGAGGAAAACTTTCTCGTCTGCTTAATAAGCGTGTTAAGCATGCTCATCAACAAGACATGCTTCTAAGTTCCAAGTCCTGCCATAAGTACAAGGCTGAGGGGACATTCATGGAAGTACACAGATAAATGCCCAATTTCCATAGACAAACTAATCAAACAATGCGAGAAGCAGGATTGCATACTTTGCCATGAAATTGACCAAGGTCAGGAAATTTAATTTTGGGTTCGCCTAAGAAACATATGTAGATCAATTCCATCCATGACATTTTTCCCACGTTAAAACTTCACTCTCTCCCAGATCCTACCAACTAAAGATTCCAAAACTCCTAGTCAATATGCAATGACGATTGGCCCCTTAAAAAGGAAAATCAATCACCCACGTTAAGCAACAACACGAACCCAATAAAAAAATACGGCAATAGAAATAGGCAGTCATTTCATATCAATCATATTGAGAACAGATCTCATCAAAATGCTCAATCTAATTCAGTACAGAATCCCTAAGTAAACTTATTGTTCTAATTTCAATAGTAACATAAATATAATAAATAAGACCAAAAAAAACTTCAAACCCGCCATGTAAATAATACTCTGAGAGTCAAAAGGGTGAAATACTAGGATGGATATAGTAAGACTGAAGGTACAGGATCAGCACTATTCGACTGCAAAATGCCTGTCAAAGAAACAAGTCTCTACTTTGCAGGGCCGTTGGTTGGGGCTGCAGATTCTTTCCCGGCAGGGTTTAGCTCCTCCCATGCCTCAATCCATGTGACCATGGCATCCGCCAGCTTGATGAAGTACTCATCGACCTTGCCAAGCTTGGCTTTCACTTGCTTAGAGAGCTCGATGTAGCATTTCTGAACGGAGGTGCACTCCTTTGGAAGGGCCGCAGACTGGAAGAATGGGATCAGCTCCTCTTGCCAGTAGATTCCTTTGTACTCTTTCTTGAGGTTCACAAACGGATTGCTAGCTTTGCTGTGCCAGATGTAGGGGAGTCCCGTCTTCACTCCCAATCCCAAATGATCACAGATAACCTGCATAGTCATCAAAATGACTGATTTTAGCTTCTTTAATCAGGTATACAACATCAAATGCAAATTCAAATAATGTCCAGTCCAATTTCCCGGATGCTGATAAAATGCAAACCTTATTTATCAAGCTATTTCTGAAAAACATTTCAAAAACAGTATGAAACATAACTACCTTCATGCACCAGCCAGCCCACATATCATCGTAGCGCCCAATTGGCTGACCATCACCCATGAGGCCAAAGTACATGGCGGGGCCGATCAACTCGCGGTTGAATGCCAAGTTCATTCCACACATAGGGAAGAGAGTTCCCTTTGGAATTGTCATGACAGCATCCACGAACCTGGTATACACAAGCATAAGGTCATTCACAGTCCCGTGAGGAAGCGTGCATTGCACTTATACAGACACAGAGTACAAAGTTCAAACCTAGTGTTTCTCTCAAGAGGCTTGACAAGCTGAGTGGGGGCATCATAATCAGGGATGTTGAGCCAGAGGCCATGGGAAACAGCAGTTGGAGTGCCCTCACGGAGACTGAAGGGGTAGCCACGAACAAAGTCGGCACCATCTCTGTATGGATCATAAAGGGTGTTGAAGAAAAATGGTGTGGATGGAGTCAGAAGGTTCTTGATGTGCTGCTCAAGCGCGTTGATGGCCTTGCCAGTTGGATCCTTAGCCACCTGCCATTAATAGAGCACAAATCAACAAATAAAGCCACAAATAAACCAATCTTCATCCTGACGCAGCAAACTCAACAACATAATATCAGAAGCAACGCCCTTACTTCCTATGGGATATCCGTATCACAATAGCATGTCTATAGTTTCACTCGTACTTCAGTGTCAAACCTCGTTCAGATCATGCAGCCTAGGACATTACATTAAATATAATGAAAAGAAGCCGAGATCTCGCAGATGGCGAAACAAGAAGTACGAAATTACAACAAAGCAAGGATTTTCGTTAGGATCTAAGTCTAGACGGGGGGAAAATAAAAATTCAAACTAGAAACAAAGAGAATTACGACAATGTCCCTAATCCAACTCGCTTAATCGATAGAAAATCAACAGATCTACCTTTCCCAACTCTCCGTCACCAGCCGGAAGACCGCGAACGTTACTAAGCTCTTGAAAAGACCTATATTGACATCCACTACTGACGTCTGCTAATCAAGATTAAAGCACCTCCGCCATAAGCTACTTGAGTGAAAACACAGATCGGCCCGCCCAAACAACCACTGACCATATCACAATGACCAGATCGGCACAGAATGAACGAAACCAGAACTAGATCTCCACACTGAAAAACAAAATGAAGAAAAGGAAAACTGTACACTAATTCTCAATCCAATTAGTCACGGTCAACCACGATCGAAATCCAAACTACCCGAAGGAGGAGGAAGAAAGACTCACGAAGCAATCGTCGTCGATGGTGAAGATGTACTTCTTCTTGGAGACCATGTAGCCGAAGCAGCGGCAGGCGGAGTCCTTGAAGGAGATGCAGGAGGCCTTGGGGCCAAGGATGCGGTTGATGTCGTTGCGGTTGTAGAGCTCGTAGTCGAAGCCCTCGGGGACCTTGATCGTCTTCGACGGGTCGCCGTCCTGGACGATGATCAGGTGGTAGGGCTGGAAGAAGGGCCTCCACATCTCCAGGAAGTCCAGGTTCCGGATCGTCGGGATCACGATGTCGAGCTCGTCCTTCAGCAGCGGCGTCGGCGCGACGGCCGCCACAGCAGCGGCGGCGGAGGAGGAGGAGGCCGACGCCATAGTCGAGAGCTTCAGAGAGTTAGAGAGAGAGAGAGAGATGGAGCGAGGCGACGGGAGGGAAGATGAGGGAGAGCGGTAAGACGAGAAGGATTGGGGTTTGTGGGGGGTTTTATATGTGATGTGGTGGCACGTGCGAGGTGGTGGGGAGGGTGTGGTCCAGCTAAGCGTCGAGCTGTAGACGGGGTTTCATTGGTGCCACGTTGACATGCCCCCGCTTATTTTATTTCCTTTTTCTCTTGAGAATAACAAAAGAAAGGAAGAATCGGATTTCCTTTTTTGGGGGAGATCAGGCAAAGTTTAATTAAAATTAGTTGTGAGTTACTAAGTTTATATTGCCACGTAGATTCTCATCTTATTTCGGCCATTAACCCCCGTTAAATTTTTCCTATTTACATGCGTAACGTGCTACATGGGACTCTCTTATAACTAACAAGCAAGTGAGTACGGAAAATTACCTCGTTTACCTTGATTTTTGTAATAAATAAAAAGGACAACTATAATATTGATATTAGAAAAAAAATTGAATATGAGTATAAAAATGAGATTTGGAGATAACTAAAGCTAATAAAGACGTCGGTTATAAAATCGTCAAATTACAAAAGAAAATTTTTTTTAGATAAATAATTTTTAAGTTTTTATTTATTTGAATTTTTCGGTATTTAGACCTCATTTTGGAAAATGATTTCAAACTCGTGAACTTTTCTCGAGTAAAAAGAAAATTTCAAATATTTATATTTTCGTCTCTTATCTTCTTTTTTTTATTTTATTTCTTTGTTGGTTAGTGAGCTTAGCAATGACCAGCAACCGTGAGCCTCACCTAATTGGTACAAGAGCGAATATTTAAAACGACGCTGCTTTTGGGAGATGATGGTTTTATGCACCACCGCAAGAAGAGCTCATGGACAACTCAAGGTCAACCAGGATGTGCCAGTTGAGCTAACGAGGGTGGAGCATTTACCTTACTTATTTTTTGCCATCCTTGAATTGAACATCGTCTTGATCGTGCTTGTCAAAAGAAAGAAACTCTCGATTTGTGCATATCATTAATTTGATTGCAACTAATACAGTGATATCCTGTTACCTTCAACAGCCATTCATAAACCTTATAAATACGAATGCCGTAGGTCAGGGACCCCACACGTAAGAATGAATATGAATAAAATCTAATTCTAATACTACGTTGGAATATCGAGATCGGAAGAGGAAAATGCATAATGCATTGAAATACTTAAGATGGCAAAATCCCAGAAAAGAAATAAAAAGAAAAAGAATCGCGGGGCACGTGAGATCCGGCGGGGTCGGCACGGGAGAAGCAGCGCGTAAGGGGACGCGTTTCGGACGGAGGAAATTCTCGTGGGTCGGGGCGGCCCTTCCGAAGTCGCCGTTTGGTTTTAAATTCTTGGAGCCTTTCGAATTTCAAAAAAAAAAAAACAAATCGAAAAAAGAAAAGAGTAGAAAAAAGGGGCAAAAAGGCAAGGCCCGAAACGAGGGAAGACGCGGCCGTGGGCCCCACCTGCTCCCGGGGCGACACCTGTCCTGCCCGACTGGGTCGTGGGGTCAACGCGCGCAGCAAACAACGCGAGGAGGGACCACCGGTCGTCTAGAGGATATTCTTCTTTTTTTTTTTTTTATATTGGGAGTTGGGTGGGTGACCCGAAAATGGGGAGGAAACGGTCAATTGATCGGATGAGAGAGAGAGATTGTGGAATGGCGACGATGTTAGGCCGTCCCGCTCTCATGTAGAATGTGACTTTGGAACGGTCCAACATATGCGTAGGGGTACGGGGTGTGTCCACAAATGTGAAGATTCAATGGGATGGAATATTACTGTTGGCGTGAGGGAATTGGGGTGATCGATGGGTCGGTTTTCTTCCAGTTTCGATGTCCTTTTTTTTAATTCAACATGAATGCCGTGATTGGGGGATCGAAAGTTAATACATATCATTTTGAAAGGGGTGAACATGGATTGAACTAGAGAATTAACAAAATTCCCAGTGCCTATCAAGGGATGAGAGGATTCACGGTGATTCTCTCAACTTCTTGTGAAATTATAATAGTTCGTTAAGTAGATGCAAGGTTGAGAAACCATGTCGTGGGTCAATTATCTCTTAGGAAACAATCAACCAATCGGATGAGAGAGAGATTGTGGAATGGCAACGATGTTAGGCTGTTCCACTCGCATGTATAGCGTGACTTCGGTACGGTCCAACGTATGCATAGGGTTATGGGGTGTGTCTAGAGATGTAAAGATTCAATGGGGTGGATATATGACCGTTAGTATAAGGGAATCGGGGTAATGGATGGGTCGGTTTTCTTTGGCTTCAATTTCCTTTTCTTAATTTGGCATGAATGCTATTACCAGAGGGCTAGAAAATTGACGCCCGTCCTTTTTCAAAAGGGGTGAACATGAATTGAGTTGGGGAACCGGTAAATTCCTCATGCCTATCAAGGAGCGAGAGGATCTCACGGTGATTCCCTCGGCTCCCCGTGAAATTTAAATCGCTAGTTAAGCGGATGAAAGGCGGAGAAACTACATTGCTGGTCGATTCTCTCTTAGGTATCACGACGTACTCATCCATAGGATTGCCTTGCCTTTGTCGTGATGCGGTGTTTCTCGGCATATTTATTTATACCATTAATATCTCTCAACGTAAACATCGCGATTTTTGAAGCATCTACCAAATTGGTGGATGTCCATAATAGCTCTTGCCCAGATATCATATCATTTACTCTCTTTTATTGGGGGCAATCAAGATATCTTTTTCCTTAAGAGGTGCATATGAATAAAAACATATCTATAAAAAGAATCTATTGACGATTCAAACGTGCAATAATTTATATATCGTTTCCTTTTTTTTTAATACGCACCGCTAACTTTCCTAATTATCCATGTGCTGTGGAATTTTTTGGAGGCACGTTTGTGAACCCTTTCTAATTTCGCATAATCACCCATGACCATTTCCCTTCCTTTCTTTCCTTTTATCCAGACACGACCGTGCTTTCATATCCTTTCTCCCCCCGCCTCCCAAAACCCTCCTCCTAACAAGTAGAATGTCGACGTCGTCCAACGGCGGACGCACGACGGTGCACGGTCGAAGACGGTACGGCGAAAGTGTCGGAAAGCCGTCACCGTTCTCTTCTTCCACGGCGAGGGTGGGGCCGGGGCCGGGGCCGAGTCGGGTCGGGGAATCGCCGACCCGCTGACGCATGGAGAGATGAAGCGCTTCTGGCGACCACCTACCTAAGCTCACGGCCTAATCTCTTGGCATGGGGGCTGATCATCGATTTCGTTCCGTGATGGGCATATTCCATCCGTTGGATTCCACATCGGTCGGCGGTGACATGGCCGCCGGTTCCGTTCTCGAGCTGCGTCCGCCACGTGTGCTCATAAAAAAGAAAGAAGGGGAGGAGGGGAAGGCATAATAATTGGCGAGGAGAATATTCGCCGGCATATCGATTGACAAGTCAATTGGCCTCCGATCCCGATCTAATTCTAGTAAAGGCCACGACTTCTCCATCGCCGGGGCCACCACGGGACCACCGATTGCAAACACTTGCCGCCCACCAGCTCTTTTTTTACTCTTTTTTTTTTTGTTCTTTTTCGAATTTGATTTGTTCTTCGGATAGAATACGATATTCGAGTTTTCCGACTCGGATCGGACGACCCGACGAGTCGCGTTCGAATCGGGCCGAGGAGAAGGAGGAGATCGCTCCTTGTCTGTACTCCTCCATATTTGAATCGCACGTTCTATCAAGAGAACGCGACGGCACTCGCGACGGCACGCGGCGCGGATCCCCGTGTCGGCCTCCTCCTTCCTCGTCGTGACCTTGAGAAGCGACGATGGGGCTTCGGCTTTTTGTCTCCAGGTCGAGCCGCGACGTCAAATGTCTGGGCCGAAGATGCGTTCGTAACCCTAGACGACGGCCCGGGGAGGAAGGACGGAATACAACTGAATTATCAGTAACTCCTCCGTGAGGATGACGGCGATTTTGTTCGATTTGATCACTGGAACAGAGGCCGAGCTTTCCAATCTCAGGTTCCAAGGGTGCGAAAGGAAAGAAAGGAAAAGGAAAGAGGAAGGACTGAAGAAGAGAAGAAGTTCGTCTCCTTTTCGAACCGAGCAACATGACCTGCACTCATTTGTTCGGCCTTTTTTTGCACATTTTCATGAAACTTTTCGTAAAATTTTAATTGAATTTTAAAATTCTAATGACTTTCTTAGATCAATTTAGTAAATTATGTGGCTTAATCGCACTTTCGCGACGAGTTTTAGGATCTTCAATATACTTTTCCACATATCCTAAAACAAACGGCCTAATAATAAACACCTAGCTGTTATCTATTATTTAGTAATGCTTCTTATAGATGTTAAAATATTTGATACTCGGCAATTACATGTCGACGTCGATCGCTCCATCCCCAATGAAGGTGATCGCGTGTTTGCCATCGACGGCTTCCTTGTAATGCTGCGTGAATATACTCTTCAAGTTGTTCACTCTTCACCGACGGCTTCAATCATTCATCAAACTCTGCTATTATTATCGATTAGGCAAGTTGCGTATTTCGTATTATCAATAGTCGGTCTTTTTTTTCTTGTCAACATTCGGGCATTCATAAAATTTGATTCGCCGCATCCACATGTCTGGACTGTTCCAGCTTAAATTCTCACGACGACGATTGTCACGCCCAATTTAAGTCGACTGGCTAGATATTAACAGTCTCAAGGACCGGTCCTCTTCATAAACATTAAAAAAAAATAATGGTGGGATAATCGGATGCTCAGGAATGATGCAAAGCGTTAAGACGAAACTTTTGTTTGTCGCCTTTCGGTCATGATGGAGTACAAGGTCGTCAGATCACAGTTGGCAGCACCAGCAGAGCAAATTTCTAGTAGATCGGATCGAAAGTTAATTACTCGCCAAAATCATATTCCCAATTTGGACGAAATGCCGCTTTGTCTAATTCAATCCGTAGTGCATTATTTAATACACGAATTTAAAAAGGGAAATCGGACTCGTCTCGATCAAAAATTAATGCCGAATGCGTTATCCTGAAAGGACAACGATTTTATCTCTTGATTGATAGGATTTAACTCGTTGAAAAAGAATGTAATCTCGCAGGTCGAATGATTATAAGTTTTGCGAAATAATATCGGATCTTTTATTTTCTTTTTGTTGTTGAAAGTGATATCAGTCTCAAATAGCGGAAGGAAAAGGAGAAAAAGAAAGAAGTTGGCTGTTTTAGCTTGGAAAAATGATTGTGTGAGCTTAAAAATCTGTTCGGGCAGCAGATGACGTCAACCTACGAACCACCGAAAGGCTCCCGCGTTCATGATTCAAAGCCAATCATCGCGGTCAATCTCATTTAAGGCGGAGATCAATGATGCTCGCCACTTTGGTCGTCGTGAAGAGCCAATTTATTTTTGAAATAAAGTAAATAGAGAAAAAGGAAAAGAGGAAAAAATTAAAATTAAAAGGACAATAATTGTGAGCACGAGGGAAGAAGAGACAAGCGAGAGGTCCAAACAGGGACGAGGACTGGACGCGCCGACAGCCCCAACTGGCCGTGGCTGGAACGGCTTCCACCGACACGAACATCCGACTTTGCGCTTCCCCATTATGCACGCCCCGCAACAAAGGTGGAGATTTTTTCTTTTTTTGATAATCAAGAACTCAATCACGGGCCCGAATGGTATCAAAGGGCCGAGTCCCTATATCTCGAATGAGATGGCTCCTATTTAAGATGCTAACAACCACGAATTTCGAACTCTCGATCTCGACGATGAGGGAAAAACTATCAACTAATTGAGTAATTAACCTTAAAAAGAAAAAATGAATATCATACTCTCGATGTTGATTTATGATCGTTGATTACATTGGGAGAGGCGGGCTATATATGCAATATGGCTTAGCATGACCCTCGTAACTCTTATGAAGATGCAAATTGGCATGTTTTATATAGAACTACTTAACATACCAAGACAAAATATTTCTACGGTGACTCCTCCCATGACTTCTTTCGGGTCCTGAGAAGTATTCGAATTTCAAGCTATATATGTTATACGGCGGGCAAAGAAAATGATTCAGAACTCGTGGGCTTAACATGACAGCCCATGCAGCTAATGAGCTCCCTGCATGGGCTTTGATAATTCATTGTGGCTACTCTGCTTAGGCCCAAACGAGTGCTTATTGGGCCTTTGGGCCTAACCGAAGTGTTTCTTTGTGTGGGCTCGTGTTGTGGGCCTCATCTAGCTGGCCAACGATCAATGTTCAAGACTCCGATTTTTAAGCTCGAGCTTCAATTGATGAAGTGCTCGATACCCTCAAACTTTACTCGATTACGGCTAGAAAACTCCGGCCGAAGCTTGCATTACATCTGACGTGGAGTTCTGAGTCCGAAAATTTTATAAGAGCATGACTAGGCTCGATCTGGTGAGAAGGCAACAAAGTTGAGCTTAATGATAAAAGTCAACTCCTTCGATTGAATTTTGTCTTCCTTTGAATTAATTATGGGGAAAGTTAGGTCACTTAAACTTGGTATGAATTGCGTCGAGATCTTGTGGGGCAAGTCTGACGTAAGGAGCACGCGAATAGCCCGATTCACCCGAAGAATGATTTAATTACAAGGAACATGCAAGTTATGAACGAAACCGAAATTAAAGTCCGATCAGGGCAGATCTAAATTGAAAACATTGGAGCGTGCTCCATGAGCTCCGACTCGAGGTTACATGTTTGACTCTAGCAATAGGGGTTTTTAAATTTGATTGGCCGTCTAAACATTGTTTATTGGGCAAGAGAGATAAGCATAGCAATGGTACGGTAACAGAGTCAACTCAACTGGCGCTAGGTACATCCTATTTTCAGGGTCGCTCCCACCTTAGTGAAGAATCACGGTCAAAAGATGCTCGTACAATCTAATTAACATACGAAAACGGATCTAATGTTTTCCAATTTGAGCCACGGGACAAACTTCGACTTTACGTTAGAAAAAGGACCGAGTGTTAATTGGACAACAACGGAAAGAAATTTCTAGTACAAAATCACGATCTCTCGATTCCCGGGTGCATTTTTCTGGATTGACCAAAGCATGTTAAGACATAATTAGGCTAACTTCAGTCCATTTGCGCTGAAGTTCTCCTTCGAATTCTACAAATTACAAGCGCTTGCGCGTGCTTAGGAACTCATATTTATTATTAATTTTTCTATGTTATTGCCGTGCTATCCGTGGCTCGAGTTTGTTATGAAACTTCCGCCGTTTGGAACTTGAGTTGGTTCATTTTGTGGAGAATAACTTCCAAAAAGAAAAATTTTATGGATTTTTTGGTGTTCTGTAGGAAAACAATGTTCACCAATAAAAAAAATTGTAAAGCGACATAATATTTTATTTTTTTCAGAAAGCGAAAAATATTTTCCATCATCTTTTTCACCTCTAGACCAACCATTTTTTTTTCACCAAACACCTTTTCCTTTTATTTTAACTAGTTAATATCTTTTTAATTTTTTAATTCAAGTTTTTTATTTTTATTTTTTTTCCTTTTTGCTTCTTCCTTAGCTAATCCCTAATCACAAACGAGCTCAAGCCTAGGTGAACTCGAGCCTCACTAGCCTGTGGTAAGGCTTCGACTTGCTTGTGGTTGGCCGTCGCCCTCCGAGCCTCGTCATGACCAGCGATCGGCCAAGGAAGAATAAAAAAAAACAAAAAGAACACGGATTTAAAATCATAATTTTTCCGAAAGAAATTATCAAAAAATTCGACATTTTTTAATAATTTTCACAAAAAGTCAAATTAGATTTTTTTTTGGTCGAAAAGTCAAATTAGATACCAATTGCCGAAAAATATTTTCTAGTCTATTTTCAAATTTTAATCGAGTATCAGAAAATATTATCATTTTTTTCTAAAAAATGAGTTCCTAGAAACGTCACATTTTCCATGCAACGAGCGAAGCTTTAATCGGATGAACAAATGCATCTCAAATTCTATCAATTGGAGGACATTCCATGATTGGCCAGAAGGAGCGAGGACTCTGCAAGTGGCATCTCCTCAGCAAATCGTACATCCGTCACCTTCCCCAGAAGGAGCCAAAGAACCTGATAAGAGAATCCAGCATGAAGAGACCTACAGAACTTCACTTTTGTGAGCTTGTATCATGATGTCTCCTCATGCAACTATATAAGGACCTCGCTGATCTATGATCCTCGCATCTTCACCATCCTTTATCTGATAATAGCAGACTTTAAGGATGTCCCCTTATAACCTCGATCGCCTCGGAGTTGCTGTCATTCTCTTTACGACGGCATTGGCCCGGACTGGTGAGCTTCTAGCTCAAAGATTTCAGCTGTGAAGGCAAATTTTCTTTCCTAGCGATGAGACCGTCGTATAACGTTGCTCTCGCCTTTTCTAACTCGTCGTCTGGTTTTCAGCGGCTTATGATGTGCTCGATCCTTATGGAAACATTAACATTAAATGGGACGTCATGTCGTGGACGCCCGATGGTTACGTGGTGAGAATCGCTGTTCTGTTAGCTTTTGAATGATTGGCGCTTTCTTTGAATTCTTGTTCTGGAATTTTGGGCAATGAATCGATCCTGAACATAATAGCCGAGGCACTGACTAAATCTAGTGCGATGACTTGCAGGCAGTCATCACCTTGAGCAACTCCCAAATGTTCAGGCACATCACGAGCCCTGGGTGGACGTTGGGATGGACATGGGGAGGCAAAGAGATTATATGGTCCATCGTGGGAGCGCAGGCGACCGATCAAGGTGATTGCTCAAAATTCAAGGGAAACATCCCTCATTCTTGTGAAGGAAGCCCTGCTATTATCGACTTGCTTCCAGGAGTGCCCGACAGGCTAATGTACACAGATTGCTGCAAGGGTGGCGTGGTTGCGTCATGGGGTCAAGATCCGGCAGCTGCGGTTTCGTCCTTCCAGGTCAGTGTTGGGCTCTCAGGTACTTCAATCAGTACCGTGAAACTTCCCCGGGACTTTTATCTGCTCGGGCCTGGACCGGGTTATTCATGCAGTGCCGCAACCATCATGCCTCCCTCGGTGTTCTTCTCGGCTGACGGACGGAGAAGCAATCGAGCCATGAGTGAGGCTTTTATTTTCTGTTTCTGTTGATGCTCAATTTGTTGATGGTCCCTAAGATTTGGAGTCCTACAATGACTACTCGGTTTAGAAACTGCTTGTTTTGACAGACTTTTCCATGTGTCTGTGTTCATCTGCTTGATTGAAGCTGAACATCCTTCAATCATCTCCCAATTTTGAACGCGTCACACTTGTGACCATCGAAACTTTCTGCTGAATGATTTCTTTTACTTTGATTCAATAACGTCAAAAGTCATATTCATTCTCTATCAAAAGTCATATTCATTCTCTAACTTCTCTTCTAATTGTTATTGCAGTGTCCTGGACCGTGACTTGTACTTACTCGCAAATGATTGTTTCCAAGAAACCAACCTGCTGCGTTTCCTTTTCCTCTTTCTACAACCGTATGATCACGTCTTGTCCATCTTGTGCTTGTGGCTGCGACGGAACAGCTAACTGCATCAGGCAAGTGCTTAACGACTTTTACTTAAAGATGTTTGGCCCCGTGATTGCATTTAGGACGCTGATTCTCATACTGGAACGTGATTCAGGAGCCAGAGCAAGATTCGGAGTGTCGTGGGATCACAACTGTCCAGTGGAGGTGATGCGCCTTTGCTGCAGTGCACGAACCACAAGTGTCCTATCCGGGTACATTGGCACGTCAAGGCCAACTACCGAGGATACTGGCGAGTGAAGATCACCGTCACCAGTTTCAACTACGGGATGAATTATACACAGTGGACACTTGCTGCGCAGCATCCGAACTTCAACAACATCACTCGAGTCTATAGATTTAACTATAAGCCACTCAACACATTTGGTTCCCTCAGTGAGTACATGGCCCCTTATATAAAAGAACGCGGTCATTGTTTGTAACTGGATTTTAGCTTTGTCTGCACGCATTTTTGACAAATTGGCCCAATTGTTGTGCTAAGTGAACACAGTCAAACCGCATATATTCCGTTCCATAATATAGCAAGGCTCACGCTATTTAACACTTGAAAAAGAGATTGGAATACATCGTGTAGTTATAATCTGGCGAGTCGATAGACTTGACATAATTTTAATCTCGTTTCTCATGATTGCTTATGTGCAGATGACACTGGGATGTTTTATGGCATAAAGTACTACAATGACCTACTAATGCAAGCAGGGCCAGAAGGAAATGTTCAATCGGAGATGATTCTTCAGAAAGACATGAGTGCTTTCACATGGGATCAGGGTTGGGCTTTTCCTCGAAAAGTCTACTTTGATGGTGACGAGTGCATGATGCCACCTCCTGATAAATACCCTTCTCTACCAAACATGGCTCCTCTGGATCCTTCTTCGCCTTCGGCCTTGGTTTTCTTCCTCATCTTGGCACTGATGCTGCTGATAGTCTGATGTAAACTGCAGCATGTATACTCAACTCCATCAGATGATTGCAACGGTCAACCTGAGAGAGAGGTCAGTAGCTCTGAAAGGAAAAAGTGCTGTCGCTCTAAGGGTCTTTCATTGGGAGGCATATAGGAGGACTATACAGGGCATATGATGTTGAGTTTCCAGTCAAATTGTGTAAATACTGGTTAAATCTGTAAAAAGGTTTAGAAATACAATTATGTGAGATAGATATGGACTATATTGATTTTTTTTTTTGGTCGAAGGACTATATTGATTAAAACAGCAAGCAGCTCAGCAAAATGCACCTGATATGTAATGGAATCTCGTGGCATACTAGATGATGGAAGCATCTGGCATGATATAAGGTTTATGACCTTACGAGCTTGTTGCAGAAGCTGGCCGGCCAAATGCAAATTCAGTCCATGGATGGTCCCTAGAAATGCAACAAAATCCATTCAATTCGGTAGCTTAATCTGTGCAAATCAATGAATTTTACCATAATTTTTTTAGTCGATCTTGAACATTAGTAAAATGACTTCTTCTGAACGTCTTCTTCATCATGAGTAGTTTCAGGTTAAACAGTCCTGATTTAAGTCATACGTGCCGCACAGCCTATGGCAGTCATTCTAGTTGATTCAACCCTATGGGTCCTTCATAGGCAACAGCGATCAAATCAACTCGCGCAGTGGCAGAATTGCAGTGGCAGAAACTGGAATGTCATATGCAAGTGACGAATAATGAGAAAAAACTCCTCTTTCTGAAGCAATGTCCTAGCGTCTGTATGAACCGGTTTATGTTATGAATAAGTCGATACAGTGACTTGTTTAATTATTTCCATTTACTTTTCTAAATATTCTGCGAACCATCAGCGAGCCAAATGTCATTACTGTCATTGTGCAGGTGTCATCTTCTAGAATATTTTATTTTGCAGAGGGTTTTTTACAGTCATACTTAAGCTCTAATCTCGTCAAATCGTGAGATTATGGTCAGCTATAGGATTTTGCTTTCTCCAATTTGTACTCCCTTTTCTGACCACTTAGGTCCAAGATAATAAGTCTTTAACCACCTCATCTAGCTCTGGCAGATGGGAATTATCTATCAGATAGAGAGATCTGATCTCACTTCTCCCTGCATTGCCTTTCTAAGCAACCCAGCAAAGCAGAACTAGAACAGCAATTCATAGATATAAAAAGCAACTTGGTATGGTCCTTGAAGATGAGACTCAACCAAATTAATGGGCTCAAGAAACAAACAGAAGACATAAAACACAGATAGAAAGGTGACAATTCAGCTGGCAAGATGGGTTTGACTATCAGATTGCTGAAGCCATCGGGTGTGCGCATCTTGCAATTAAGCTTAACTGTCTTTCCTTTTTCTTAGTAGCGTGAAGAAGCAGAGCGTAGAGAAAAAATTCAGAGCGAACCAAAGTGGAGAAGGCAAGGCTGAATAAGAAACTCCTTCAGAGTTAGAAGAATAAATTTCCTTTTACCATCACCAGCAATTTGGGCAGACGTTAAGGGAGGCATTCCCCTGTCCTGGCATCAAGTGGGATGGTCCAAGCTAAGTCATGGCCGTCTTGGAGATCGATAAAAAGATCTGAATTTTCAATGAACATACACCTCCTTTTTGTTTTCCTAGTATTTTAAGGGGTATTTGAGGCAAACAATCATTTGACATGGAATTAAAATAGCTTCAGATTTCAGTTTCCAATTTGAACGCTTGAAATATTGATTACCAACTATATTGCCCAAGTCCGTTTCATGTAAGCCGTACCCATATTTTCCTAACGAGGAACTCAACTTAAGTAAGTAAGGCTACCAATCCATTTTCCAGCACTCCAATTTATTTCTCGGAAGATCATGTTGCTGATAATTTTCGAGAAGAGATTGAGAAAGGCCTTTTCTTTCGAATACAGTTGGACGCATAAATTAATAGAGAAGGGAACATTTTGGCTAAGATCACATTAGGACCTGACTGTTCACGTGCTATGTTCATCCAAACCAGGAAATCTGCCTCCATCGTTGCCATCATTCTCACCTGCATGTTGCTTCAAGATGCAGAATCAGAATTGAAGAAACAAGGAAAATTACTGTGCATGAGAGCGAAACTTGAAGAAATCAGAAGAAAAGCTTACCAACTAGTAGTTGACACGTCACATAGTCTCATCTTTCTTCCATACCAGATTTAACACACTCCTGGCACAAACCATTCCATCGCTTGCAAGTTGGTTGAAGACTGAGTGCATCAGGTGGCACTGGAAATGGAATGTGAAGATATCTTCATTTGTCAAGGGAAGGTTTATGAAGATAGAAAAAGCTCATTGTCCCCAAGACTTGAGCTCATATTCTTGGCGTCCATCTTTATGCTGATGATTCCTCATACAGGTTGGCCACATGGATTTCAAACTTTTTTGCCTCTCAATTCTGTTGGTAATTAACTATTTCTTTTCCTTCTCTTCATAATTACAGGTGCATATGATCCTCTCGATCCAAATGGTAACATAACGATCAAATGGGACGTAATGTCCTGGACTGCCGATGGCTATGTGGTGAATGCACTCGTTTTGAATTGATGATTGCCGTACTTTAAAGATTCTGTCTTGGTCTACTATTGTAAATATACTGATGATCGTCAATAACATTCTAAGCAGGCTGCTGTCACGATGAATAACTTCCAAATGTACCGGCAAATCATGGCTCCAGGTTGGACACTGGGATGGGACTGGGCAAAGAAGGAAGTGATATGGTCAATGGTTGGAGCACAAACTACAGAACAGGGAGATTGCTCCAAGTTCAAGGGCAATGTGCCCCATTGCTGTAAGAAAGACCCGATAGTTGTCGACTTTCTCCCTGGAGTCCCCTACAACCAGCAGTTCACCAACTGCTGCAAAGGCGGCATCCTTGCGTCATGGGGCCAGGACCCAACCGCCTCGGTCTCTGCCTTCCAGGTCAGTGTTGGGCTAGCTGGCACCTCCAATAAGACTGTCAAGCTCCCCAAGAATTTCACTCTGCTTGGCCCAGGACCGGGATACACTTGCGGGCCCGCCAAAGTTGTGCCCTCGACGGTGTACTTCACTGCTGACCGGAGGAGGAAGACTCAAGCTTTGAGTATGCTTCTTTTTCAAGTCGATTATGCTTTTGGTTGATTAAGTATGCGATGCCGTGTTTTCTTTCTCCATCGCTCGTGATCATATTTTGAATGCAGTGACCTGGAATGTCACCTGCACTTATTCACAGTTCATGGTTTCCAAGAACCCGAGCTGCTGCGTTTCGTTCTCGTCTTTCTACAATAACTCGATCACGCCTTGCCCGTCTTGTGCTTGTGGTTGCCATGGCAAGAGCAATTGCATTCCGTAAGTTCCATGATCTCACTCTTTTTTTTGGGTTGTACGCTTATTGTGGTACTTAAATCTCCGCACTTTGTAATCGAACATGTCTCGAAACATGATGAGAGAAGAAAACCCTTTTACCTGAAATTTATCATAGACCCAATGACACGCTTCATCGAGCTTGGTATAGGCGGTTTGTGCAAGATCTCCTTGTAGATTTTTCAAAGAATAAAACGATAAGGCTCATGAGCTGATATATGCAGGAGCGACTCGAAATTACTACACAGGGCGGGAATAAACACACCGAGGAAAGACAACGTCCCACTTCTGCAGTGCACGCACCACATGTGCCCAATACGGGTTCACTGGCACGTTAAGCTCAACTACAAGGACTATTGGCGCGTAAAGATCGCCATCACAAACTTCAACTACAAACTGAACTACACCCAGTGGACCCTCGTCGCGCAGCACCCCAATCTCAACAGCATCACCCAAGTCTTCAGCTTCGACTACAAGCCTCTCATCCCTTACGAATCGATAAGTGAGATCATCAGTCTTTTCTACCTAAACTTTTGGGAATTTCAGGGCAAGAGTCAGGCTATTTTTCCTAATCAATCTGTGATTTTCACTGCTCAGACGATACGGGTATGTTCTATGGAATGAAGTTTTACAATGATCTACTGATGGAAGCAGGGCCACAAGGCAACGTACAGTCCGAAGTGCTACTTCAGAAAGACAAGAACACATTTACATTAAAACAAGGATGGGCATTTCCAAGAAAAGTATACTTCAATGGAGATGAATGTATGCTTCCCCCACCTGATAAATACCCATTTCTGCCGAATTCCGCCCAAGTGAATCTAGTAGCCTTGTCAACATTTGTGACCTCCATGGCTATATCGATAATGCTCATTCAGAAATCTCCCTAGAAGTATTTCAGAAGATTTTTGAAAGCAGACATGCGCAAGCGATTCGAGACCTAAGCTACACCATTCTCAGGTAAATATCGTACAAGCTTTCTGGACCTCCATATAGAGCTTTCATGTAATGTCAACAAAAGAAAGAAAGAATGTGCTTCTAAAAATAATCACGCAAGAGCTCGCTCACGTACCAATGGTTTTGGGTGTCTGTGTCATGCAATCCTGAGTACCACTGCTTTTGTTCCTCAGAAGCCTCTCAAGCTGTGTAAGTAATCTTACCTGTCCATTTCTACATTCTGTATGGTTGACAAACATGGTACTTGTATTTCATTTCTTCAAAATCAAATAGCTTACAACATTTTGGTCGTGGATATACTAAACACACATTGATCTGCATAAATAAAAGTATAATATAGCAAAAGATTATTCAGAAGAATACAAATGATTCTATCAGCAGCAAATAAATAAGCTAAGTGGCGGGGACCTTCTAGTAGTAGATTTTTCAGCACCTGTTTCCGTCCCTACTCACAGAAGGAGAATAAAAATAATTCTATTGTGGCAAGAACGAGTTACAATTACATCGACAAATCATGCTATAACCCTGGTGTGGTGTGGTGTAAACCTTATAGGAATAGCAGAGCAGCCATTTTAGCAGTTCGTCCCTAGGGTTCTCACACGAAAGCCAAAAATAGCAGAGTAGATGCCACAATTGGCACGAATGCGACAAGTCTAGGCAAAATTGGCTGAGGACTGGCATTTGGCAACCATGGGTAGGCATCCGGAGGTGGCATCACACAATTATCGCCGTTAAAATAAATCCTGCGAGGAAAAGCCCATCCCTTGTCAAATGTAAAGGTGGATTGGTCCTTTCGGAACAATAACTCGGACTGCACATTCCCGTATGGCCCAGCTTCCATGAGAAAATCATTGTAGAACTTGACTCCCCATAACATGGCAGTATCATCTGCAATTAAATAACAAGAATTGCAACATCATGATCCAAAGCAGCATATGCAACGGGCCCATTACAAGTGAACGAGGTAAAACATTGCTTACTTAGTCCTACATAGGGAGTCAGTGACTTGTACTGGAAGCTGAAAAGTTGGGTGATATTATCAAAGTTGGGGTGCTGAACGACGAGATTCCACTGGGTGTAGTTCATTCTGTAGTTAAAATTTGTGATTGTGATCTTCACCCGCCAATACTCCTTGTAATTGAGCTTCACATGCCAATGGACTCGAATTGGACACATATGGCTAGTACACTGGACTAGCGGTGTATTGCTGCTAGACTTTCCCGAGCCAGATACAACTTGAGCCAAGTGCAGAGAATTAGCCCTAAAAGATCAGATGAGAAACATATTTGTTATGAATCAATCGTTTCCACATAACACTGAAGAACTCTATAAGACAAGTTCAGAGATAACTAATTTTTTGCGTCAGTGTAATAGAACTCACTCTACGCAGCCACCGGTATCCGTCGCATTGTTTTGACAGCCGCAAGTGCAAGTAGGGCAATTTACTATTGTCTCATTGTAGAATGAGGAGAGAGAGACACAGCAGGTCGGTGTCTTTTGAGCTAAGAATTGCGAATATGTACAAGTAACATTCCACGTCACTGCAAAAGATCAAGCAGGTAAGGTCAGGGAAAGTTAGATAACTGCTTACTTGAATGAAACTCAGAGCAAGATATCAAAACGTGCAATAGTTGTATGCATTTCAAAACCAACCTGTAAATTTAATGAGTTCCCCTTAGATACACCAGCTAAATATTGTGCACACTTCAAAAAGATGCCACAATCAATGTGCGCATTATTGCATTGCTCGCATATCTTAGGGCCAGAAGAAGTAAAAGTCATTTACATGTTTGATGCTTTATTAACATGCTTTGTATAACTATCTTGGGGAACTGCTTGCATATTTAAAATGCATTTCATATGCAACCACTGTGTAGTGCTGAAGCATTTCAAATTTTTGTTTAGAGAGACTATCATGCACGTGTGACTGCAGGAAACCTGTAACTTACTTAAAGCTTGGGTCGTTCTTCTTTTGTCAGCACTGACAAATTTAGTCGGTCTGACAATCTTTGCTGGCCCACAAGTATATCCCGGTCCCGGTGCTTGTAGTGTGAAGTTTTTGGGAAGCCTCACGGTCTTGTTACTCGTTCCAGCAGCTCCGACACTGACCTGAAATGAACTTGCCGCATTTGCTGGGTCCTGGACCCACGAACTTATAACTCCACCTTTGCAACAATTCGCTATCTGTTGATTGTAAGGAGTTCCTGGCAACAAGTCAACGACTGTCGGGTTCTTCTTACAGCAATGAGGGGTGTTCCCTTTGTATCTCGAGCAATCGCCTTGATCGGTGGTCTGACCACCCATCATGGTCCATATAACTTCCTTCTTTGCCCATGTCCACCCGAGTGTCCATCCGGGAGACTGTATATGGCGATACTGTTGGAAGTTGAACATCGTGACGACAGCCTGTCCAACTCAACCAGAAAATGTCACGAGACAAGTGGGATTGTAGCCAGACTTGAGCTGAGGAAAAGCTCTTCGCAACAGGCTTATATTTCACGAGTAAGACTCAATTTATTCATAATTCATGCTCCCTCAAATTTCCATTTACAGGGACTCAGATCAACAACGACAGCAAGCTACTTTATTCACAAAAACGCACATAAGATAAAGAAGATCGCATAAACAACTAATGCATACCACATAACCATCGGGAGTCCAGCTCATTACGTCCCACTTGATTGTGATGTTCCCATTAGGATCAAGTGCATCGTAGGCTTCTGCGAAATCAGGCATCAGAAGAGAATGGTGGACATCAATCCGAAAGTACAAGTCCAGAGCATGACACGTGAGGAAGGCACGAAAAAGAAATCACAAGATTTCGCAGATTTGGGGTGTAAACTAGCTCCGATGCCATTTTGATCAGCATATGGAATCCGTAAAAGAGAGCACACAGACCTCTTAAGGAAATAAATAAAGACAAAGACCTTAATTCCTCTTAACTACTTCCCCAGACAAGTTCTTGAAGGTAGAATTTAGAAGGAAACATATTCTTCACACACATGTTTTTATTTCTAACGAACGCAACCATCTAATTACCAAAAACTGCCAAATGTTCCACTTTTAGAACTAACTGCGGAAGCAAATTGGGAAGTCACGCGGCTCTTCAGATCACAGGGCAACTTGACTTCACCTAACTTCGCAAGCGCCGGTCAACAACAGCGAGAGATTGAGAAGCGAGAAAGAGAGCCAGACGCACATTAATCAGGAGACAGCAACGACCGAAAGGAACAAGGAAACAAGAAACAGAGAAGGCCACTAAAGAAACAAAATTTTCGAAACGAGAAGCGAAAAGGGCATGATGGGGCACTCACCAGCGGACGGGATAGAGGAGCAAGAGAGCAAAAACAGAAGCAAGGCGATGGTCCCGCCGAGTTTGGACATGAAGCCGTCGGTGGAGCGCAAGGAAGACTCCATTCTTGGTGCAGGCTTTGCCCTCTCTGATTCAAGATCTGCACAGCAAGTATAGAGAGAGAGAGAAAGAGAGAGAGAGAGATGGGGGGGTGTTGGCTTTTTCTTTCACATGGCAAGTAGAAGCTTTTCTTGAGTAGGAGTGGACTTGTTAAAGTCCCTGCTCCTGCAGGGAGAGAGAGAGAGAGAGAGAGAGAGGGGTGTGACAGTTACTCCGTATGTTACCGCTGTCTTACCGCAGCAAGTAGTTGTCCTCTGGTTTCCAAGTATACCCTTCTTGCTCTGTCTCTATCTCTCATCGTTGAATTTGCAGAATTCCCACAAACACGAGTTCATTAAATGGCGAGATTAGTGATTAGTCCCATCATCATCATCATCATCATTCGTCACCGCCGCAGAAGCATAAAGCGGACCATGTATCTTTGCCCTCATAAGCTACTTGGGAAGCCTCTCCCCCCCTGAATCTTGAAACCATAGCATCTCTTTTGATCTAAACAAATTTAAGAGCTTTGAAAGATAATTCGTATGGATCGACGTATAAATAATCTTTACATAACTCCGACATGCTCCGATCTAGACTATATCGATCTCGATAGCTTAGGGCGATTTCAATTTTGAGGTTGTAACCTCGCGACCATAACAAATATGGGCTCACGATTTTGATTTTAAATTTCTTGTTAACTCGAGCTGGGTCTTTTTTTTTTTTTTGAATATTTTCGATCTTGCGTTGATTAACTCCAGCAGCAGAGAGCATTAGGGTTCCGGTCAGGGATAATTCTGGAAATTCAACTCCTGCCGACGGGCTGGGGAGGGGAAAGGGAAAGGAATAAAAAAAACAGGAACAACCATCGAATTAATTACACAAAAAGAAAGAGGACTGCGAGGAGCCAGCCGCGCGGATGTGGAAAATGGGCCAACGTGGGCAATTTCCGACATTGTCGGTGGGAATAAAATAAGAGAATAATGATGTCTTTTCAATTTAGAGAAAAGGAAACATAATTAATAATCCAATCTCTCTCTCTCTCTCTCTCTCTCTCTCTCTCTATAGGATGACTTGTGCAGGAGAGAGAGAGAGAGAGTACTGGCAAGGAGAGGGACGTGTTGGCCTTTCACCAATTGTCTTGATATGCAACCACCCATGTTAATATTAATCCACCACAATTTCATAAATTATTCTTTGCTTCTACCAATTATCTCTCTCTCTCTCTCTCAACCAAACAAGGTTAGATATTCCTTTTTTCTAAAAAAGATCTGTTTGGTGCTTTAGGGGTCCTAAGTACTCGCTAATTTGAGCTAACCAAAGTGTTAATCCACGCTAAGAATTTTCGGGAATGTTTTAGAATCCGTAAGACGCTTGTCGAGGAAAATCAATCGTGCTTAATAAATCTATCTAGCGAGGTTTCTCTAGGATAATTTTAAAATTCATGAGGCGCTTTGTCAAAAAACATTTGGCCGTGCTTGACGTTTCTATTTAGGCTTTTATGGGAAAAAGAAAATTCCCCGTTTTTCGGCATTAATTTCACCTATGAAAATGAGCAGACGGAAAATGCTTATCTAACGTATGCTCACGTTCGGAAAAAGGATCGCCTCTTTAAAAATAAAAAAAAAATTACTTTCCAAAATATTACTGGATAACCCAAAATTTTACACTAGGGCACAGAAACTCCAACATTGATTCTTAGGGTCTCGACATCCACGACCGGATCTTCGGCATCTGAGCTCGATTAGATTGAGGAGCATGACCTCAATGTCAATGTCCAAATATTTGTTAAGGCTTAGGCCCGTAGCCCTAATGCTATGATGGGCCTAAGACCCCGATTTGCATGCTTGGCCCATCAGGGGCTAGGCTCGGGACTTGTGCCTTAATCCCAATGCTGGGGTCGAGGTCCATTGAGACCGAACATGAGACTTCTAGTTTCCACGCTCGCTCTCTCAATTGTCTATGGCAAATTAATTAGCACTTGATCAATACATCTTTAAATTAAAAATTAAATAAGACATTTCACACAAAAAAAAAACAATGAAAAACATCCTTCAATTCGCAATTGAGTTTCAACTAAATATCGAAAAAAATAGTATCATTTTCTTGAAACATAACTTTTTTTTTCCGCGAAATTGACGGTGCCTCAAGTGGTGATTTTTGCAAAAGAGCATCTTTCCTTCATTTCTTGAAGTTTGTTAATTCTTCCTAAGTGAGAGACCTTTTCTTATCATTTTTTAAGCTCTGTGGCCTGTATTTATTGATTTATTTTTTCCTGCGTTCGGGCCATTATACGCCGCGGAAATATTTTGAACCTGCGAAAAAATGGCGGCAGTCACTTCGCAGGCGATTAGGGTTTGAGATGGACCTCTCGAAACGCCCAATAGAGTCCACAATGAATCAATGATCGATCGTCTCTCGCCTCGCGACGCACATGGAGCTCGATTATAGGGCTCGATCGTCCCAATTTATAAGGAAAAAACTCGTCTTTAATTGAGAAATTGGGGCTCTGCGTTTGGAAGTTAGGGTTTTGATTTGGTGCAGTAAATGGAAAGCAACAGCAGTTTGGAGCAGGCGCTGCAAGATGGGAGAATCTACAGGCAGCTCAATTCGCTCATCGTCGCTCATCTTCGCGACAACAATTTCACTCAGGCAAGCGGCGCTCTTTTAGGACAAGATTTGCTTACGTTACAGTGCTCACTCCCCTGTGTCTTAAGATGATCGCTTTCCGTGAATTCGTCTGTTCTCCGGAGAAAGACACGTGGAAAGAAAATGGGAAATGACGGGGAGTGATGTGTTCCTGTTTTAGTCGACCCTTCGTGTGAAGTCCAGCACTTTCTGGAATTGGGAAGATGGTGTTAGTCGACCACCAAGACTGCCTCTAAACTGTTCTTTGATCTGCGATAAATTGCGGAAGAAGACCAGAAATGATCATTACTTCCATGGCTTCCTCTGGTTTGAATGTTGGAGGTTCCCGGTGTACCATACTGATGTTCTTGCTTTTTTAAGTCTTAAAGGAGGTTCACTAATCCATGAGGATTCCTTGTTGGTTACTCAAGTTCCCTGTGGAATAGAAAGCATAAGCTTCTGATGTTGTCCTCATTGCATGGTAGTCAGGGTCATGGAGATTTACTTCAAATATATACGTAGTCATAGGCCGCCAGAATTGAGTGGAATATATATATATATTTTGGTAAAGCTAGAATTGAGTGGAAGTTGATATCTTCATTGAGTAAATTCACTGTTTTGTAACAGAACTTCTATCTCTTTCAAACGCTTGCCTACCTCATCTTTTATTAAGAAATAATGAAACTTAGAACTCATAATGCTTTCCTTCACAGGCAGCAAGTGTGGTTGCATCAGCGACGATGACGCCCTTGAATGTGGAAGCCCCAAGAAATAGGCTTCTTGAGCTGGTTGCCAAGGTTCTGCTCAATTTATTATGCCTTTACTTTGCTCTTCATGGTTTATTCTTATCAGTAGTCATGTAAATGAAAGGAATACTAAGGTACTAACAGGGTCTAGCAGTGGAGAAGGGGGAACTATTGAGAGGTGTTTCTCATGTTGGGACAAATGATCTGGGTGGATTGATACCTGCTTCATATGGGATTGTTCCAGCTCCTTGGACCGCTCTTGATTTCAGGTAAATGCAGCTTTTGAATGTGTCACTGCAATGGTGGCCAAAAAGAATGTCATTGTGCTGATGCTGTTGGCTACTGCCCATGTAGGACCATTTCATGATACTTTTGTTATTTGCAATGTGAGTGAATAAGATATTTGATGAGAGGGAGGGAGAGAGCCTGGGGAGAGGGGGACGCGTGGTGTAGAGAGGAGAAAGTAAATATGATGATGGTCAGGCAGTGTTATTAAGTCCTGTTATATGTAATATGGTTGGCTGTGTACCTAGACTTTTATGCATTTTTCCTTAGAGATATTACTGACTACGTCCTTCTTGTGAACTACTAAAAGTGATCTGCCTGCTAGTATATACAATTTTTTCTAGATGATGTAAGAACCATCAAAATTCTCTGCATTTATGCTATGTTTAGAGCTGTACAAGGCAGTATTTGCGTTCCTAATTTTGTCTTGGGCGATTACATCTCTTCCCAACCTCCGGCGGTTGTTGTCAATCTGCAGACTTTTGCTGAGGTACAGCTGAGGTAGATTGTCCTTGATCTACATCGCGATTGGGAGGACACATTTTATGGACAGAATGGCCTCTTTTCTCACTGTCCGCTTTGTTAGCCCATTCCTATCCAAGAACCACACAATAGAGGCCCTTTGGGAGTTGACTTTTATGCTGAATTTGCTTGTTCCACTTTGCTTTTTCTCTATAAATTAGAGTTATTCGTGATTACTGCAGTTAATTGATTAGCTTGTGGGATGCCAAGAAAGTATTATCTCCATTCTTTAGGCTTTTTGCAGTCTCTTTCTTTATTGGAACTAATTTTCACTTATCAAACTAGTTCTCTGCGAGACACAAAGGGCATGTCAAAGAGTTTCACCAAACATGAGACCAGGCATCTTTCAGACCACAAGGTACCGAGCACCGTGATAAAAGGAGATAGTGAATTTGTGATGACAATTCTTTTCATGTTTTACTTTGTTATCAAGCTCTATCTTTGTACTTAATAGGTAAAATTTTTGTAGAATGTCGCCAGATGTGCAAGGTTTAGCACTGATGGAAGGTTTTTTGCAACAGGAAGTGCAGACACTTCAATTAAGCTTTTTGAGGTCAGATTTATATTGCTTTAAACTTTAGTTTTGGCCTCCACATTCTAAAACTATTGTATCTTGTAGGTCTCAAAAATCAAGCAAATGATGCTACCAGATTCTACAGATGGTGCTATACGAGCTGTTATACGGACATTTTATGACCATACACATGTAAGTCCACCTCCCACACATGGCTGAGATATTACTGATGGCGATCGCAGTTTGAGTTTTCTTCTAGACCGCATCTATGACAGAAGTTAATGGTTGAGTTTTGCTATTTCTGCAATTAACTTCTTTGCTGAACAATCTCCTTGTTTGGCCTTGCGTAAAACCTACATACCCGGTTTGATAGCTGTGACTATATCCTGGGAACATGCAACTTTCACTCCATACTTTAAAAAATTCTTGATGCTCTGTGCAATTTCTATCCCCCCCACCCTTTCCTCTTTTTTTGGTTTTTTTTGTGTTGTTTTTTTTTTTGGGGGGGGGGGGGGGGGTGGATGGCGCAGTGTGAAATTGTTTTTGTTTTTTTTTTTGTGACTTTTCGAGAAAATTTTATGCAAAGAAACTGGGAAGTTTCTATTGCAAGAATTGCTCACCATTTGCGCACTATGGGCTATTTGATGTAACATCAAAGTTTTAACTCTCGCATGCAGATGTCTGCTATTGTATGACCCTTGTATCAACTTGCTTAGGAACTTATGTCTTCCCATAGCTATAAAATAGGGATTCTATTTCCGACCATTTCTGTGTCGTTGTTTCTCTCTTCCTTTTTGTTAATTTTAGGATATTTCTCCGTGTTAATTTCATCAACATTGCAGCCTGTAAATGACTTGGATTTTCATCCTCAAAATACCGTCCTGATATCTGCAGCCAAAGACCATACAATAAAGTACGTCCATCTGTCTTTTTGTTGCTTGACTTCAACAAATCTTTCTGATTCTGTAGTGTTATTTGCTGTTTTCATGTGTGTAGTAAACAACCATTACATAGCATGTATTTTGTTAATACTCGCGTCACTTTTCAGGTTCTTTGATTATTCGAAAGCTACAGCAAAGAGAGCATTCAGAGTTATTCAGGTTTATTTTGTTGTATTATCATTGATTCTGGAGAAGTTGTTAAAATTTGGTAGTATCAATATGATATTATTCTTTAAGTGGCTATCTTATCCTTGATCTTAATTATTCAGGATACTCACAATGTACGTTCAGTAGCTTTCCATCCCTCTGGCAATTTTCTTTTAGCTGGTGATTATCTTCTCGCTTTTGTATTTATTGTATATTTTGGTCAGTTGGAAACGGTTACCTCGACATGTGATTCTGTACTAGTATAGATGGCAATAAGTTCTTTTAACTGTGAATATATCACCTATTATTCCTTTCTCTTTATAAATCCCTTGCTTATTGTGTTATGCATGATGCTGGCATCACTCCAATACATCACTCTGATAGCAAGTTAACAAGTACCCTTTTCTAACAAAATTCACCTGAAAGTTTGGTTAAATAATGTTACAGGGACTGACCATCCAATTCCGCACTTGTATGATGTCAATACATTCCAATGCTATCTTTCTGCAAGTGTCCCAGAATTTGCAGTTAATGCAGCAATAAACCAGGTAGATCCCCTACTTTCTTTTTGTCCTTTTAGTTTCTCATTGTACCGTGTGCTGAATGGCAGGCCCTTAAGAATATCGAGCTTATGTTCATTTAGGTAAGATATTCATCTAGTGGAGGCATGTATGTTACAGCATCTAAAGATGGTGCTATACGATTTTGGGATGGGGTATCAGCCAACTGTATTCGCTCCATCGAGGGTGCACACGGGGCCTCTGAAGTAACTAATGCCAACTTCACGAAGGATCAGAGGTACGGACTAGAGAATTGTTTAGATGGTCTTCTGAGACTGTTATGTAAAATTATTTTAATAGCTTCTGGGTATTACAGTTCACATCTGCCATTGAAAAAGGGGTTCTGAAATTGTGCTTATGTGCCAATTCTTTCTAATAGTAATGCATCGCTCCAATATATGCATGAAAATGCACGTGTCTCTCAGTTTATCTTAGCTTTGAAAGGTTGCAGATTGCATTTAGTGATTGGTTACTAACTTAGTTACTCTAATGTCAGTGGAGCTTATAAGCACCGCAGCTTTTGAAGGAGACTGCACAGTGCGTTTAAACTGAACTTCAATTGTTAACCATTATAGCGATTACCATGTTCCAGATATGTACTCTCCTGTGGGAAGGACTCTACTGTTAAACTATGGGAAGTTGGCTCGGGAAGATTGGTCAAACAATATCTTGGAGCCACTCACACTAAGTTGCGATGCCAGGTATTTCTTATGCTGGCTTAAAATCCTGTTCTGGCGATACATGGTCACAGTTGGTCTTAGGTGACATACCTAAAATATCAACAAAATATGATTCACCATTATTCCTCAAGCTATTTTTTCCTGTAAGCATATGTAGATCTGCACTAGGAGTGCATCCAAGTCATTTTTTGCAGCAAGTCTTAAGACATGTCGCTCCTACAAGCTGCATGGGGATCTTCATTAATTTTCTTTCTGCTTAAAGCCAATGAACAATGAAGAAATTACAAGCTGTCCTTCTGCAGGCTGTCTTCAACAATAGAGAAGAGTTTGTTTTATCCATTGATGAACCAGGCAATGAGGTTTGTGAATTCTTCTCGTTTTCGATAGCATATTATAGTGGTTTACCTCTCAGGTTTGAGCCACGAATTTCCTGTATTTGCAGATAGTGGTCTGGGATGCCATGACAGCAGAAAGAGTGGCAAGATGGCCATCCAACCATAATGGCCCTCCTCGTTGGATTGAGCACTCGCCCATAGAAGCAGCTTTTGTATCGTGCGGAACTGACAGATCAGTCCGATTTTGGAAGGAAACCCTCTAGGTGATCCACATTCTTCCCTTCTTTGTAAGGAACTTGTAAGGTATTTAAGGAGGCACTGTCAGGAACTCATATCCTACCTCTATTAGAGTTTTGCATGTGAAAAATCACGTCCGTTGCAATTTTATAACAATCAAAAGGTCAGAAGGGTAATACATAACAGTTGAAAGTTTAGAAACAAACATGTCCTATGCCAAAATTTGGGTGACTGTCATGTAATTTTCCCAGATATTTACCATATTTGTTTTGTTGCGAATAAAAATCAAGATAACCTATAATTCAGAAATGCGGTATGTCAGATGACTCCAGATAATAAGCATAAACTTCCATATTATTAGCAGATAAGCATGTGCACCAGACCATAGGCCTAGCGAGCCATCATCATTCCTTGAACATAATTTTGGAAAAAGTTAATTAGAAACTGGATCCACTTGATTTTCTTTGTGAGCTAATATCCACGGCCGCTAATATCCACGGCCACTAATACTTAGAACTCCATCGGTATTTACCCTTTCACGTGATCTTATTGACAATCACAAATTCCTCAGCCACAAAGTCGAGCTCGCTCGGTACATCCTGATTCAGTAAGGAGACTATACAAGGAAATTGATCCCACTGGGTCCACTCTGGACGTTTCAGCAGAACCAATGCGCATTAAATTTCACCAAAAGAATTGCTAGTCGGTATATATGTAATTTATGACGGAAATTATTGTAGGTTTGAGTTCATCTCTCATTTTGCCCGGCGAAGAGATCCTTGGCATGAAACAAATTCCATCATCTGCGTCTTCAAATTAGCACGCTTCTTTTACTATTGTTCAGCATTCTCACATGAAAATTTCTTGCTCGTGGATTTCTAGAACCCCAACAGCCGCTAATGAATAAGTGGAGACAACAAAACAAAGGAGGAAGGTCTATGAAGTGAAAATAACAAGACAAGGCATCGGGACGACAACAAGAAACATGATACATAAGGGTTGGCTTTGAAAACATTGCAGGGACCATGAATAAGGCATTCTCAATCCCAGGAGAGCAAGATTAGATCATCACTAGCAAAGATCATTGTATCTCAAGCCAAACGTAAATCACTAGCAGATAAAGAGGACTTCCGATATGTGAGATACTGTTTTGTGCAGTATAAGCCCGTGGTTCTAATTGAGAAAAATGCCGCCATTTTTTTATTGAAGGCACATTTATTTGACATCCATTGACAGAAGTAGAGACCTGGAAAAATGAATTCGCTAATGGAAAGCAAGATAGAGAAGCGACATTGGCAGACACAGCTGCTCTCACTATTTCAACTGTTACCATCTGCAAAATTCAAACAGAAAATCGACATGACCTGGGAAACCATTAAGACCAAACCTCAAGCGCCCAATTGCAAGTACATTTTCGATCCTTCCCCTATTCAACACCAATGTGGCGCAAAATTTTTGAACACGACTGGAAGGATTGTAAATGTGAAGTACAAGAAAAAACCTCAAGTTGCCTCGCCAAACTTCCATCCAATTATGCAGGGCACAAGTCTTCAAGTGGATCAGTATCCTCGCATCATTCGTTTTGGCTTCTTAACGAAACTTAGACGAATCTGCATAAGGCGTCTCCTTTTTCTAGCCATTTTCTCAGGCAACGTCTCACGCTTTTTCTCTTTCTTCTCGACTTTGGGCTTCTTCATGTATCTGGGATCTAATCTATAGGCCTTAGGTTCCACAGGCACTCCTCTCCTCAATGCTTCGTTGCTTCGTTGAAGAGTCAAGGCGATTATGGGCACACAGTTTTCCCATCAATAAGTCATACGTCTAATGCCCGGCTCACAGCCATCAGCCTTCATCCTTTTAAAAACACTCAAAGCATCATCAATCCTCTCAATCCCACATAAAATCTTTAAAAAGCCATAGTATGCCTCTTTATACAAGGCGTACCCTGGAGATTTCATCCTGTCGATCATCCCTCTCCCACTCTTGCTGCCTGATACAAACTCTTAGTTAACACAAGGAATGTCTCTTCGTTAGGATGACAGCCCCATTCTCCCATTCTATGGAACAACTTCATCGCATCCTCCGTTTTCCTAATTTTACATAAATTACCGATCAACACATTGAAAGTCTCAACATTTCTTGGAACCCCATAATAATCCATATCGACCAAAATGCGTTCTGCCTCCGAAGTCAGCCGAAATGGGTCCTTTTTACGACAAAGCTTACAAACACAATCGAGTAGAGCATTATAACCAGCTGTACCAATCTCAAAGCCTGCACTGTACATCTCTCTTGCCAACCTATTGGCCTCTTCCAACTTTCCATCGACGCACCACCCTTTAATCAGCAAGTCACAAACATGCTCATCTGGGAAAAATTCACGAGCCATATTCTTCACCATCTTCTCGGCACAATTGGCATAATCCTTTTCACAAAGCTTCTCCACTACCATCTTCATCGATTCCTTGTCACGTTTGAGCCCGTAATCCCTCTCCATCCTCTCAAAGAACCCGACAGCTTGAACTGGCCGACCTGCCCGAACCAACCTATCAACAACTGATTCAGCGTTTTAGAACTTGGTACATCCTTGGCATCGCTCAATATCTCGTCAATCGCCTTGAAATCCTTGCGTCGCCCGAAGTAATCCACAAACATCACAGCGTCTCATCCGTGTGAGTAAAATCAGGGTTTTGAGCCAGCCACTGGTAAAACCCCAGCACCTCACGGCCGGCATCCGGAGATAGATTGAGCGTCGAGGACCAAGCCAGGGTCCGGTGTCACGTGAGAGAAGTTGAGAGCGAGGCGCTGGACGACGCAGAGCGCGTCTGCGTCCGCCTCCTCCGTGAGCTCCGCGGAGAGAGATTGAGCGACCTCATCGCTGTCCCGATCACGATCTCCGCTTCGATCAACAGTGTCTGCGGCGGACGAAAAGTTCCGGCGCAACGAGAAATCGGAGAACTGAAGGAACCGGGGGGAGTAGCCCGGCGCGACGGGCGGAAGAAATGAGGGAGGCGGGTGGATGAGGCGGCGGCATTGAGCGCGGGAGGAATGAGAAGGAGAAGAAGAGAGGCAGCGAGGAAGGAGGAGGGTCCTGAGCTGCGACGGTCTTAATGGCGGCATCGCTTTGTGAGATGGCGGAGGAGTGGGAACGACGGTGGCGATCACGGTCGCACGGATTGGAGCAGGAGTGAGAACTGAGAAGTGAAGAACCTTACGCTGCCTGAGACTCCGTGAGAGAGAGAGCGAGAGGGCTCTACAAACTTGGTGGGCCCAAATGTGGGGCCAATATGGGCCTTCATGGGCCTACAGAGATGTACAGAATTGGGGAAAGAATTAATTGGAGCCCAAAACCGATACCGATGCCTATGATGTTGTTAACACCCTCGATGCAAACTGTGGCCCCGACTTAAATTAAGGGTGATTTTGTTTCGAGAAAAAGAAAAATACTACGGAGTAATCATTTTTTCAAGAATATTTTATTCTTTTTTGGGTCAGGAAATTCATTTTTCTAATTTTCTGGAAATATATATTTTCGTCGACCAAAAACGGTTTTCGATTAGCTAATCATTTTTATTGAACTAAACGCCCGAAAAACCAGAAAAATAATTCTCGAGGAATCCTTTCACTCTAATAAAAAACTTAATGATCACATGCCTTTCGCATAAGACCTATGATGCCCGAGGTATCCGACGATTTGTATTTCGCTTGATTCTCATGGACCGAGTCCATGCAGATAAGGACTGGCATTTGGCACCCGTGGGTAGGCATCCGGAGGTGGCATCACACAGTTATCGCCATTGAAATAGATCCTGCGAGGAAAAGCCCATGCCTCGTCAAATGTAAAGGTGGATAGGTCATTTCGGAACAATAACTCGGACTGCACATTCCCATGTGGCCCAGCTTCCATGAGAATATCATTGTAACCCTTGACTCCCCATAACATGGCAGTATCATCTGCAATTAAATGACAAGAATTGCAGCATCAGGATCGAACAAAGCAGCATATGCAACAGGCCCATTATAAGCGAATGAGGTAAAGCATTGCTTACTTAGTCCATCTCCATAGGGAGTCAGTGACTTGTACTGGAAGCTGAAAACTTGGGTGATATTATCAAAGTTGGGGTGCTGAACGACGAGATTCCACTGGGTGTAGTTCATTCTGTAGTTATAATTTGTGATCGTGATCTTTACCCACCAATACTCCTTGTTATTGAGCTTCACATGCCAATGGACTCGAACTGGACACATATGGCTAGTACACTGGACTAGGGTGTATTGCTGCTAGACTTTCCCGAGCCAGATACGACTTGAGCCAAGTGTGGAGAATCTGCCCTGAAAGACCAGATGAGAAACATATTGTTATGAATCAATCGTTTCCACGTAACACTGAAGGAGAACTCCATAACACAAGTTGAGAGATAACTAAATCTTTGCGTCAGTGTGATAGAACTCACTTAACGCAGCCACTCGCATTGTTCCGACAGCCGCAAGTGCAAGTAGGGCAATTTACTATTGTCTCATTGTAGAACGAGGAGAGAGAGACACAGCAGGTCGGAGTCTTTTGAGCTAAGAATTGCGAATATGTACAAGTAACAGTCCACGTCACTGCAAGATCAAGCAGGTAAGTTCAGGGAAAGTTAGATAACTGGGTACTTGAATGAAATTTAATCAACTCAGAGCAAGATATCAAAACGTGCAATAGTTGTCCGCGTTTTAAAACCAACCTGTAGATTTAATAAGTTCCCCTAGGTACACCAGCTAAATATTGTGCACACTTCAAAAAGATGCCACAATCAATGTGCGCATTGCATTATATTACTCGCATATCTTAGGGCCAGAACAAGTAAAAGTCATTTACATGTTTGATGCTTTATCAACATGCAAATACGTAATACTATCTTGCGGAACTGCTTGCATATTTAAAATGCATCTGCAACCACTGTGTAGTGCTGAAGCATTTCAAATTTTTGTCTAGAAAGACTATCATGCACGTGTGACTGCAGGAAACCTGCAACTTACTTAAAGCTTGGGTCGTTCTTTTGTCAGCACTGACAAATTTAGTCGGTCTGACAATCTTTGCCGGCCCACAAGTATATCCCGGTCCCGGTGCTTGCAGTGTGAAGTTTTTGGGAAGCCTCACGGTCTTGTCACTCGTTCCTGCAGCTCCGACACTGACCTGAAATGAACTTGCCGCATTTGCTGGGTCCTGGACCCACGAACTTAAAACTCCGCCTTTGCAACAATTTTCTATCTGTTGATTGTAAGGAGTTCCCGGTAACAAGTCAACGACTGTCGGGTCCTTCTTACAGCAATGAGGGGCGTTCACTTTGTATCTCGAGCAATCGCCTTGCTCGGTGGTCTGACTACCCATCATGGTCCATATAACTTCCTTCTTTGCCCACGTCCACCCCAGTGTCCATCCGGGAGACTGTATATGGCGATACTGTTGGAAGTTGAACATCGTGACAGCAGCCTGTCCAACTCAACCAGAAAATGTCACGAGACAAGTGGGATTGTAGCCAGACTTGAGCCGAGGAAAAAAAAAAACTCTTCGCAGTAGGCTTATATTTCATGAGTAAGACTCAATTTATTCATAATTCATGCTCCCTCAAATTTCCATTTACAGGGACTCAGATCAACAACGACAGCAAGCTACTTTATTCACAAAAACGCACATAAGATAAAGAAGATCGCATAAACAGCTAATGCATACCACGTAACCATCGGGAGTCCAGCTAATTACGTCCCACTTGATTGTGATGTTCCCATTAGGATCAAGTGCATCGTAGGCTTCTGCGAAATCAGGCATCAGAAGAGAATGGTGGACATCAATCCGAAAGTACAAGTCCAGAGCATGACACGTGAGGACGGCACGAAAAAGAAATCACAAGATTTCGCAGATTTGGGGTGTAAACTAGCTCCGATGCCATTTTGATCAGCATATGGAATCCGTAAAAGAGAGCACACAGACCTCTTAAGGAAATAAATAAAGACAAAGACCTTAATTCCTCTTAACTACTTCCCCAGACAAGTTCTTGAAGGTAGAATTTAAAAGGAAACATATTCTTCACACACATGTTTTTATTTCTAACGAACGCAACCATCTAATTACCAAAAACTGCCAAATGTTCCACTTTTAGAACTAACTGCGGAAGCAAATTGGGAAGTCACGCGGCTCTTCAGATCACAGGGCAACTTGACTTCACCTAACTTCGCAAGCGCCGGTCAAGAACAGCGAGAGATTGAGAAGCGAGAAAGAGAGCCAGACGCACATTAATCAGGAGACAGCAACGACCGAAAGGAACAAGGAAACAAGAAACAGAGAAGGCCACTAAAGAAACAAAATTTTCGAAACGAGAAGCGAAAAGGGCATGATGGGGCACTCACCAGCGGACGGGATAGAGGAGCAAGAGAGCAAAAACAGAAGCAAGGCGATGGTCCCGCCGAGTTTGGACATGAAGCCGTCGGTGGAGCGCAAGGAAGACTCCATTCTTGGGGCAGGCTTTGCCCTCTGATTCAAGACCTGCACAGCAAGTAGAAGTTTTGTTAAGTAAGAGTCCGAGTGGACTTGTCAAAGTCCCTGCAGGAGAGAGAGAGAGAGAGAGAGAGAGAGAGAGAGAGAGAGAGAGGTGTGGCACTTACGAGGAAGTATTGTGTGGTCTGGACCAGTGGTCCCGGACACTTAGGAGGGGGCACTTGGCTGGTGGGCCTCGTGCGCTGTGAGAGAGCATGCAGGGTCCACCAGCCAAGTAGCACCCTCTTAGTGGCTCAAGACCAATGGTCCCAGACCACCTAAAATTTTTTCAGCAATTCAAGACTTAGCGTCCCTAGATATATGAATGAAAATTGAATGTGGCGGTCCCACGCTCGACAAGAGAGAGATAATATATATATATATATATATATATAAGTTCCTCACAATTGGCTTCAAGGAGCTCCCCACTTTTGTGGAGAAGAGATGATCTACGCGAAGCTAGCGACCATCACATGGGGGTTTTGGCTTTTTCTAGTTTTGTTAAGTAGGAGTCCAAATGGACTTGTCAAAGTCCCTGCAGGAGAGAAGGACAGAGAGAGAGGTGTGACAATTATTGTTGGGGACTTAGTATCCTAACGAGAAGTGAATGTGGGAGTCTCACGTTGGACAAGAGAGAGACTATATATATATGTTTCTCACAATTGGGATTCAGCCTCGAGAGGCACCTCACTTTTGTGAAGGAGAGAGGATCTACGCAAGCTAGTGACCACCACACGAGGCTCGGCTCGGCTCCGGGTCCAAATATAATAATAATAATAAATTTTTTTTCTTTTCTCTCCTCTTTAGCAGCTCCCTCATAGATTAGTGACTCTTCGTTCATGTTATTTCACTTTTTGGTCTTTGTGACTTTTCCAATAGGCGCCTCCATAGTCAATAGATATCATCTTCATACATGTTCGTGTGTGCGAAATCATTCAGAAAAAAATACGGTTGAGTTCGTCAGGTTTTCCCTTATAGTATCACGAGAGAGAGAGAGAGAGAGAGAGAGAGAGAGAGAGAGAGAGAGAGAGAGAGAGAGAGAGAGAGAGAGAAGGTTCGTTCTATCGTGAAAGACGTTTTGCTGATTGCCTTGGTACTAGATTAAGGAGGCAAAAATCTTCTTAAGAAGACGACATGAATTCGTCGGGCTCGAACCTAAACGAATCTACTTTCAAGCATTTCAAGGATTTTGGGCTCGAATCAACGCACTAGCATTCGGAACAATCTGCAACCTCCATGTTTTGCTTATCTACTTTATTGTTCGGAGCACTATATGTTTGTATTTTCCTTTGTTAAAAAGGCCGCAGCCCGTTTGCTTTGAACAGAATATAGTCTCTTTGTGTACTGCTCTTCAACATTGCTGCTTTGGACACTTTTGATTGTTGCTGTTTTCAATCTATTTACTGTTTTCCCAAACATGAGACCAGGCATCTTTCTGACCACAAGGTACCAAGCACCGTGATAAAAGGAGATAGTGAATTTGTGATGACAATTCTTTTCGTGTTTTACTTTGTTATCAAGCTCTATCTTTGTACTTAATAGGTAAAATTTTTGTAGAATGTCGCCAGATGTGCAAGGTTTAGCACTGATGGAAGGTTTTTTGCAACGGGAAGTGCAGACACTTCAATTAAGCTTTTTGAGGTCGGGTTTATATTGCTTTAAACTTTAGTTTTGGCCTTCACATTCTAAAACCACTATATTTTGTAGGTCTCAAAAATAAAGCAAATGATGCTACCAGATTCTACAGATGGTGCTATACGAGCTTTTATACGGACATTTTATGACCATACACATGTAAATCCACCTCCCACACATGGCTGAGATACTACTGATGGCGATCGCAGTTTGAGTTTTCTTCTAGACAGCATCTATGACGGAAGTTAATGGTTGAGTTTTGCTACATCTGCAATTGACTGCTTTGCAGAACAATCTCCCTGTTTAGTCTTGCGTAAAACCTGCATACCCGGTTTGATAGCTGTGACTATATCCTGGGAACATGCAACTTTTACTGCATACTTAAAAAAAAAAAAAATCCTGATGCTCTGTGCAATTTCTATATCCTTCCTTCCCCCCCCCCCCCGCCCGTTTTTTTTTTTTGGGGGGGGGGGGGGGAATGGCGTGCTGTGAAATTGTATGCAGTTTTTCTTTTTGGACTTTACGAGAAAATTTTATGCAAAGAAACTGGGAAGTTTCTATTGCAAAAAGTGCTCAACATTTGCGCTCTGAGCTATTTAATGTAACATTCAAGTTTTTACTCTTGTATGCAGATTTCTGCTATTGTATGACACTTGTATTGACTTGCTGAACCTATGTCTTCCCGTGGGTATTAAATAGGGATTCTATTTCCGACCATTTCTGCGTGTCGTTTCTCTCTTCCCTTTTGTTAATTTAAGGATTTTTCTTCATGTAAATTTTATCAACATTGCAGCCTGTAAATGACTTGGATTTTCATCCTCAAAATACTATCCTGATATCTGCAGCCAAAGACCATACAATAAAGTACGTCCATTTGTCTTTTTGTAGCTTGACTTCAACAAATCTTTCTGATTCTGTAATGTTATTTGCTGATTTCATGTGTATAGTAAACAACCATTACATAGCATCTATTTTATCAATACTCACGTCACTTTTCAGGTTCTTTGATTATTCGAAAGCTACAGCAAAGAGAGCATTCAGAGTTATTCAGGTTTATTTTGTTGCATTATCATTGATTGTGGAGAAGTTAAATTGTGTAGTATCAATATGATATTATTCTTTTAGTGGCTATCTTATGCTTGATCTTAATTATTCAGGATACTCACAATGTACGTTCAGTAGCTTTCCATCCCTCTGGCAATTTTCTTTTAGCTGGTGATTATCTTCTTGCTTTGGTATTTATTGTATATTTTGGTTATTTGGAAATGGTTACCTCGACACGTGATTCTGTACTAGTACAGATGGCAATAAGTTATTTTTACTGTGAATATATTGCCCATTATTCTTTTCTCTTTATAGATCCCTTGCTTATTGTATTATGCATGATGCTGGCATCACTCCAATACATCACTCTGATAGCAAGTTAACAAGTGCCCTTTTCTAACAAATTTTACCTGAAAAGTTTGGTTAAATAATGTTACAGGGACTGACCGTCCAATTCCGCACTTGTATGATGTCAATACATTCCAATGCTATCTTTCTGCAAGTGTTCCAGAATTTGCGGTTAATGCAGCAATAAACCAGGTAGATCCCCTACTTTCTTTTTTCCCTTTTAGTTTCTCATTGTCCCGTGTGCTGAATGGCAGACCCTTAGAATATTGAGCTTATGTTCATGTAGGTAAGATATTCATTTAGTGGTAGCATGTATGTTACAGCATCTAAAGATGGTGCTATACGATTTTGGGATGGGGTATCAGCCAACTGTATTCGCTCCATTGAGGGTGCACATGGGGCAGCTGAAGTAACTAGTGCCAACTTCACGAAGGATCAGAGGTACGAACTAGAGAATTGTTTAGATGGTCTTCTGAGACTGTTGTGTAAAATTGTTTTAATAGCTTCTGGATATTACAGTTCACAACTGCCATTGAAAAAGGGGTTCTGAAACAGTGCTTATGTGCCAATTCTTTCTAAAAGTAATGCAATCGCTCCCATATATGCATGAAAATGCACGTGTCTCTCAGTTTATCTTAGCTTTGAAAGGTTGCAGATTGCATTTAGTGATTGGTTACTACCTTAGTTACTCTAATGTCAGGGGAGTTTATAAGCACCACAGCTTAGGAGGCTGTACAGTGCGTTTAAACTGCACTTCAATTGTTATCCATTATAC
Organism: Melaleuca quinquenervia; assembly: GCA_030064385.1. Lineage (NCBI taxonomy): Eukaryota > Viridiplantae > Streptophyta > Magnoliopsida > Myrtales > Myrtaceae > Melaleuca > Melaleuca quinquenervia. The sequence continues at coordinate 2,064,370 of CM057728.1, read as the reverse complement.
CAATTACCATGTTCCAGATATGTACTCTCCTGTGGGAAGGACTCTACTGTTAAACTATGGGAAGTTGGCTCGGGAAGGTTGGTCAAACAATATCTTGGAGCCACTCACACAAAGTTGCGATGCCAGGTATTTCTTATGCTGGCTTAAAATCCTGTTCTGGCGCATACATGGTCACAGTTGGTCTTAGCTGACATACCTAAAATATCAAAAAAAATATGATTCAACATTATTCCTCAAGCTATTTTTTCCTGCAAGCATATAGAGATCTGCACTAGGAGTGCATCCAAGTCATTTTTTGCAGGAAGTGTTAAGACACGGTTTATAATAGCTAATGCACATCGCTCCTACAAGTTGCATGGGGATCGTCATTAATTTTCTTTCTGCTTAAAGCCAATGAACACTGATGAAATTACGAGCTGTCCTTCTGCAGGTTGTCTTCAACAATAGATAAGAGTTTGCTCTATCCATCGATGAACCGAACAATGAGGTTTGTGATCTCTTCTCGTTTTGGATAGCATATCATAGTGGTTTCTCCTATCAGGTTTGAGCCATGAATTTCCTGTATTTACAGATAGTGGTCTGGGATGCCATGAAAGCAGAAAGAGTGGCAAGATGGCCATCCAACCATAATGGCCCTCCTCGTTGGATCGAGCACTCGCCCATAGAAGCAGCTTTTGTATCCTGCGGAACTGACAGATCAGTCAGATTTTGGAAGGGAACTCTCTAGGGTGATCTACAGAGATGATTGTGATCTTTGCAGCCTCGTACATCTTTGAAGTGATCACAATTCGATTCCCAAGGATGATCACCATACGCTGCGCCTTCCACAATTTCTTCCCTTCTTTGTAAGGAACTTGTAAGGTATTTAAGGAGGCCCCGTCAGGAACTCATCCTACCTCTATTAGAGTTTTGCATGTGTAAAATCACGTCCGTTGCAAATTTTATAACAATTAAAAGGTCAAAGGGTAATACATAACAGTTGAAAGTTTAGAAACCAACATGTCCTATGCCAAAATTTGGGTGACTGTCATGTAATTTTCCCAGATATTTACCATATTTGTTTTGTTGCGAATAAGAATCAAGATAAACTACAATTCAGAAATATGGTATGTCAGATGACCTCAGATGATAAGCATAAACTTGCATATTATTAGCAGATAAACATGTGCACCAGACCATAGGCCTAGCGAGCCATCATCATTCCTTGAACATAATAATTTTGGAAAGAGTTTATTAGAAACAGGATCCACTTGATTTTTCTTTGTGAGCTAAAATCCACGGCCACCAATACTTAGAGTTCCATCGGTATTTACCCTTTCGCGTGCTCTTATTGACAATTATAAACTCCTCAGCCCCAAAGTCGAGCTCGCTCGGTACATCCTGATTCAGTGAGGAGACTATACAAGGAAATTGATCCCACTGGGTCGACTCTGTACGTTTCAGCAGAACCAATGCGCATTAAAAATCACCAAAAGAATTGCTAGTCGGTATAAACCCACGAGCAAGAAATTTTAATGTGAGAATGCTGAACAATAGTAGAAGAAGCGTGTTAATTTGAAGACACACATGATGGAGTTTGTTTCATGCCAAGGATCTCTTCGCCAGGCAAAATGAGAGATGAACTCAAACCTACCATAATTTCCGTCATAAATTACATAGAACCCCAACAACCACTAATGAATAAGTGATGCCAACAAAACAAAGGAGGAAGGTCTATGAAGTGAAAATAACAAGACAAGGCAAGAGGACGAGACGACAACAGAAATATGATGCATAAGGGTTGGCTTTGATAACATTGCAGCGACCATGAATAAGGCATTCTCAATCCCAGGAGAGCAATATTAGATCATCACTAGCAAAGACCATTGTATCTCAAGCCAAACGAAAATCACTAGCAGAGAAAGAGGACTTCCGATCTATGAGATACTGTTCCTTGTGCAGTATAAGCCCGTGTCCTAATTGAGAAAAATGCCGGCATTTCTTTATTGAAGAACAGCACCTGTATTTGACATCCATTGAAAGAAGTAGAAACCTGGAAAAATGAATTCGCTAATGGAAAGCAAGATAGAGAAGCGACATTGGCTGAGACAGCTGCTCTCACTATTTCCACTGTTACCATTTGCAAAATTCAAACAGAAAATCGACATGATCTGGTAAACGATTAAGACCAAACCTCAAGAGCCCAAAAGCAAGTACATTTTCGATCCTTCCCCTATTCAACACCAAGGTGGCGCAAAATTTTTGAACATGACTCAAAGGATTGTACATGTGAAGTACAAGAAAGAACCTCAAGTTGCCTTGCCACACTTCCATCCAATTATGCGGGCCACAAGGCTTCAGAGTGGATCAGTATCCTCGCATCATTCGTTTTGGCTTCTTAACGAAACTTAGACGAATCTGCTTAAGGCGTCTCCTTTTTCTAGCCATTTTCTCAGGCAACGTCTCGCGCTTTTTCTCTTTCTTCTCGGCCTTGGGCTTCTTCATGTATCTAGGATCTAATCTATAGGCCTTAGGTTCCACAGGCACTCCTCTCCTCAATGCTTCGTTGAAGAGTGCATTAGCTTTGTCAAGACGATTCTGGGCACACAGTTTTCCCATCAATAAGTCATATGTCTTGATGCCTGGCTCACAGCCATCGGCCTTCATCCTTTTAAAAACACTCAAAGCATGATCAATCCTCTCAATCCCACATAAAATCTTCAAAAAGCCATAGTATGCCTCTTTATCCAAGGCGTACCCTGCAGATTTCATCCTGTCGATCATCTCATCTCCCTCTCCCACTCTTGCTGCCTGATACAAACTCTTGGTTAACACAAGGAATGTCTCTTCGTTAGGATGACAGCCCCATTCTCCCATTCTATGGAACAACTTCATCGCATCCTCCGTTTTCCTAATTTTACATAAATTACCGATCAACACATTGAAAGTCTCAACATTTCTTGGAACCCCATAATAATCCATATCGACCAAAATGCGTTCGGCCTCCGAAGTCAGCCGAAATGGGTCCTTTTTACGACAAAGCTTACAAACACAATCGAGTAGAGCATTATAACCAGCTGTACCAATCTCAAAGCCTCCCCTGTACATCTCTCTTGCCAGCCTATTGGCCTCGTCCAACTTTCCATCGACGCACCACCCTTTAATCAGCAAGTCACAAACATGCTCATCTGGGAAAAATTCATGAGCCATATTCTTTACCATCTTCTCAGCACAATTGGCATAACCCTTTTCACAAAGCTTCTCCACTACCATCTTCATCGATTCCTTGTCACGTTTGAGCCCGTAATCCCTCTCCATCCTCTCAAAGAACCCGACTGCTTGAACTGGCCGACCTGCCCGAACCAACCTATCAACAACTGATTTCAGCGTTTTAAAACTTGGTACATCCTTGGCATCGCTCAATATCTCGTCGATCGCCTTGAAATCCTTGCGTCGCCCAAAGTAATCCACAAACATCGACAGCGTCTCATCCGTGTGAGTAAAATCAGGGTTTTGAGCCAGCCACTGGTATAACCCCAGCACCGTACGGCCGGCATCCGGAGACAGATTGAGCGTTGAGAGGACCAGGCCAGGGTCCGGTGTCACGTGAGAGAAGTTGAGAGCGAGGCGCTGGACGACGGACAGCGCGTCCGCGTCCGCCTCCTCCGTGAGCTCCGCGGACAGAGATTGAGCGACCTCATCGCGGTCCCGATCACGATCTCCGCTTCGATCAACAGTGTCTGCGGCGGACGAAAAGTTCCGGCACAACGAGAAATCGGAGAAGTGAAGGAACCGGGGGGAGTAGGGCGGCGCGACGGGCGGAGGTAATGACGGAGGCGGGTGGAAGAGGCGGCGGCATTGAGCGCGGGAGGAATGAGAAGGAGAAGAAGAGAGGCAGCGAGGAAGGAGGAGCGTCCTGAGCTGCGACGGTCTTAATGGCGGCATTGCTTTGTGAGACGGCGGAGGAGGGAGAGTGACGGTGGTGATCACGGTCGCACGGATTGGAGCAGGAGCGAGAACTGAGAAGTGAAGAACCCTACGCTGCCTGGGACTCAGAGACAGAGAGAGGGCTCTACAAACTAGGTGGGCACAAATGTTGGGCCAATATGGGCCTTCATGGGCCTAAAGAGATGCATAGAATCGGGGGAAGAATTAACTTCAGCCCAAAACCCATACCTCGATGCATTTTCTTTATAAAAGAGAAGCTTGAACAGCAGTGTAAAAGCGAGAAAATTGAAAAAAGGAAAAGAAGAAGAAGAAGAAGCAATCATCGTTTATTCCCACGTGTGAACGAACTTGGGGATGTCATGTCAAAAGAACCGATATGAAACAGACACTCCAACCCCCAGTCAGCTCACCCCGATGCGACGCTGCTTCTTCCGCAAGTTTGCCCGACGTGAATGCAGCGTCTCCATGCATGCGCATGAACATGAATTTGCAAGTTTAACTTCTCGTCTCTTTTCCGGGAGGCATGCGAATCCGGTCGTCGGGCACTCCAAGAAAGCCCAGTCGATCCAATCGCGCCACCGGGTTGGAGCAAGGAGGGTGAAATTGTTGTGGCCGCTCTCGCTGTGATCACTGTATCGCATAATACGACAGAGAGCCTCATGTGTGCGGTGACGGAAGCAACTTCACACAGTCGCGCGAAAGACACCCAATCACTCTGTCCAAAGCTCCCCAAGAAAGTCAAGAGGCAGAGTCGCTGGGGCCAACGATTGTTAATGACCTCTCAAAGTCATGGCGGCCATAAAACGGGCGAGTTTCTCTTCGTCTTCGTCGCCTCTGATTCGTGTTTCCTCTCATCTTGGAGCGCACGCCAATTAAAATATGTAATCTTGAGAAGAAAAAGGGGACGACCCACTGATTCGTGTTTCCTCTCATCTTGGAGCGCACGTAAATCAAAATATATGATCTTGAGAGGAAAAGGAGACGACCCACCGCTTCCTTTTTGTTGTGGGGGGGGCTTTGTTGTTGTTTTGCAGTGATTCTCATTATTTGGTCGAAGGGCAAGAACGATGCACGGCGTCGGAAGCGAGCGAGTCCCTTTGCTGCAACGAGGAGTGAGTTTTCCGAATTGGGAGTTTCTTCTCTTCATAATTTGATGAAGATCTTAGGCAAAATTTCAGTTTTCTTTTGAACTTCAAATCTAAAATTTCTTGAGGTTGATTTGATTCCACGTGTCCTTGTCCCCTTTGAATAGATAATGAAATACTGAAGTGAGTGGAATCTCTGTGGTAGTTCCGGCTAAGGAAATAGATGTTTATATGAGTTTAAGGATTCGAGTCCAATCTGTTTAGATGAAATTCCCATTCAGATGGTTTAAAATTGAATCGGGTTTCTTTTTCTTTTTCCCTCTGATTTGTTGTTGCGTGTTAAACATTTACTTGTACCCTACGTTTCCACTGAAAAGAATGATTGAAATTAGTGAATTTACTTGGGTTTCAGTGATCGGTCCATGCGCAGATTGGAGAAAATTCTAGCCTAGGTCATCTTGCAGTCTAGTCTTGGTTGAATGTTCATTTCGCGAAAGCTTAAGAATCGTTGGAGAAGTGTTCTTGGGTGCTTTTGCCCGCTTGCCTAAATTGTGAAAGAAAGACTCGACAGTGCACTTTTTATCTCTGTTCCCTTTTAATGTGGTGTTTATGTACTTTCGGTTGTATCATGCGACCTGATTCCCAATTTTATTGCAGGGTGGAAGAAAGAGAGATGATTCTCTCATCAATAGTCATCTGACAGACCTGGAACATGGCGATGCTGTACCGGTGAGAATGCCATCTTGTTCATGTTTTCTTACTGACATCTAATGAGATTCGAGTTAATGATACAATTTTCCTTTCGCTAATTCCTTAGGCTGCAAATGTGGGATTTGGCAGAGTACTCTCACTGGTAAACCTCCCTTTTGTTTAAACTGTTCTTTGATCTTTGAGTGCTCTCTTTGGTTGGATCCAACAATTAAATAGATAATGGCATTTTATTGGTTCACAGGCAAAGCCTGATGCTGGGAAGTTGATCGTTGCTACAATTGCCCTCTTGGTTGCATCGACTTCAAGCATACTGATTGTAGGTTCTGTTATCTCTCTCCCTTTTGGAGTTCTAAAGTTGACGTTGCAAGAAGCATTTTGAAAAATTAGGCTATTGAATGAAATGTGGTTGACTATTATTCGCAGCCAAAATTTGGTGGAAAGATAATAGATATTGTGTCAAGAGAGATGAGATCACCTGAACAGAAAGCTGAAGCGCTGGAGGCTGTCAACAGAACCATACTGGAGATATTTTTAATTGTCGTGACTGGGTAAGGACATGCACTTGCTTCATTATCTCCCATTCTGGCGCAGAATTTGCCTCCTACTTCCGACAAAATTAGTATCAAATTTGCTAGAATCGAAGGCTCCTTTTGTTTTGCAAAAAACAAATGATTTGGAAAACATTTTCTAAAAAATGACCGCTTGAATCACTTACGAAAATGAATAAACAATAAATATCTTCACATGCATGAAATTATTTAAACATTAATTTTTATCGATAATGAAAACATTTTCATTAATTAATTATTTGAAGCAATACAAGTGATTATCGATTGGAAAATGCTTTCCAAATCATTCATATTCTGTGAAACACATATAGTCTAAGTTCTTGTGATGAAAATCACGATGTTTCAAACTGTTTTCTTCTGAGCTGACAATTAGTGAGATTCTACGGTAGCTACAATTCAGATTACTTTTCCCATAATTAAGGTTTCTCTCTTTGTCGACTTTCCAGCTCTGTTTGCACAGCGCTCCGAGCATGGCTGTTCTCCTCTGCTAGTGAACGAGTTGTTGCTAGACTGAGAAAGAACTTATTCAGTCACCTTATTCATCAGGTATATCTCATTCAATGTATTAAAGTATGAATATCTTGTAGCACAGTCGCCGATACCTAGGGCTTCATGTATAGGAAGGCAACTGTGTTCTAATTGCTCTGTGCACAACTTCTTAAATGGCTTGCATTATTTGCAGGAAATAGCATTCTTTGATATCACTCGAACTGGGGAGTTGTTAAGCAGACTGTCCGAAGATACTCAGATTATAAAAAATGCTGCCACCACTAATCTGTCCGAGGCCTTGAGAACTCTATCAACTGCATTTATTGGCCTTGGCTTCATGTTCACAACATCTTGGAAGTTGACATGTACTTGTTCATTAAAGTGCATATAAATTTATTTAGAGAAATGCGCTGCTGCTGGTTGACATTGTTTCATTCTTTCTGTTTATCTCACAGTGTTGGCTTTGGCTGTTGTGCCCGCTATTTCAATTGCTGTACATAGGTTTGGCCGCTTTCTTCGCGAACTTTCCCATAAAACACAAGCTGCAGCTGCTGTAGCTTCCTCAATTGCTGAGGTACGGAGTGATAGCATTAAGAGTTTAGATATTTTGCTCTGTCAGCTAAACTTGTCTGTCAATTATCTTTTGTCCATAGGCATGTGCTGATTATCTCAATCACTGAAGTAACCCTAGCGACTTGCATACCTTGATTCTATATGATGCTGCATGTACCTGTAGAATTTTTAGTACTTCGAGCAGAAATACCCTGAAAAAACACAAAGCATATTCATTTTATTCTACCTTACTAAAGAAAGCTGGAAGCTTATATACTGAATAATGCAGGAGTCTTTCGGTGCGATACGCACAGTGAGATCCTTTGCCCAAGAAGGATTTGAGGTGTTGCGCTACTCTGAGAAAGTTGATGAGACGCTGAAACTTGGAATTAAACAAGCTGTGAGTTCCTCCTTGTTCTTCCCGTCTCTCCAATTCTCCTCACTCTCAACAGCTTCCAATTTTACCTTTCTTTCTGCTACAGAGGATTGTTGGGATCTTCTTCGGAAGCCTAAATGCGGCCTCAACACTGTCAGTGATTGTTGTCGTCATATATGGAGCCAATTTGACCATTATGGGTCATATGTCACCTGGCGCTCTCACCTCTTTCATTCTCTATAGCCTCACTGGTAATTTTTCTTGGTCTATTTGCTTAAAATTTCAACATATAAATCATGTTTCCTGTTGTCTTTTAAATTTCCAGAAATTACTGACGAAAAAATGTTTTCAGGGGTTGACATTGAGCTTACATATCATATACTTCTCAATATGTCTAATTTAGTTTTGCTCTTGCAGTGGGCTCCTCTGTCTCTGGATTATCTGGGTTGTACACTGTGGCAATGAAAGCTGCTGGAGCCAGCAGGCGGGTCTTTCAGATTCTGGACCGTGTTTCATCCATGCCTAAGTCAGGGGATAAGTGTCCTTTGGGGTTAGTTACTCTATATTATTTTACTCTATTCAAGTCTTTCGAGATTTCGTGTTAAGGAGCAGCTGAAAATAAAAAAGGAAGTGCTCATCTTCTATGCCTATGCGAATCTAGTGGTGGAAGTCAAGTACCATAAGTCTTATTTACCAGAGATTTTGTGCAAGAACATGCAATGAATGTAAGAATCAGACTGATACACCTCACCGTGAGCTGTGTTTTGTCTCATAGTGACCAAGATGGAGAGGTGGAGTTAGAGGATGTGTGGTTTGCGTACCCTTCCCGTCCCAGCCATATGGTGCTCAAGGTAATGAATTTCTTGATTTATAGTAAGATGCATCTTGTGTTTTACTACTGTAAAGAACACTGTAGATCTGCAAATTTCAGGGAATAACATTAAAACTGCAGCCCGGCTCAAAAGTTGCTCTAGTTGGTCCTAGTGGAGGTGGAAAGGTGAGTTCGTCCTTTGGGAAGTCTTATCTCTCAAAATCCAGTTTGCCACCCTCAGAGTAACAAGAATTTCCGGGTGATCCTGTTCAACCTGCAATACTAACTTTTTCTACGTGCTATGCAGACCACAATAGCAAGCTTGATTGAGAGGTTTTATGACCCTATTAAGGGAAAGATTCTGATAAATGGGGTTCCTTTGGTGGAAGTGTCCCATGAGCATCTCCACCGAAAGGTCATTGTCTCTTAGATCTTTTGCATTTGCATGCCCAATGAGCAGTAGTTCAAGTCATAAATTCCTTTCGTGTTTTCCTTTTTCGAATGCAGATGTAGCATAGTAACCTTGTCATGCCATTGTTGCATCCACTGTATGGTCATTTTTAACCGATACATGCTGACATCCTGATAATTTACTTGCAGATAAGTATAGTTAGCCAAGAGCCTGTCCTTTTTAACTGCTCCATAGAGGAGAACATAGCCTATGGCTTTGACGGTAAAATCAGTATGGAAGACGTGGAAAATGCAGCTGTAAGACTGGCAAATCTCCCTTTACAAGAGTTGGGATACTAACACCTCGACCTCTTGGAACTCATCACCATTATGATGTGAATTTTGCAGAAAATGGCCAACGCACATGGGTTCATATCAGAGTTTCCGGACAAATATCAAACGCATGTTGGAGAACGCGGGGTGAGGCTCTCTGGTGGTCAGAAACAGAGAGTAGCAATTGCAAGGGCCTTACTAATGAACCCAAAGATTCTCCTGCTAGATGAAGCCACAAGTGCTCTCGATGCCGAAAGTGAATACCTGGTTCAGGTGACACATGAAATAAACATAAGCAGTATTTCTCTCTTGAAATTCGCGCATGTTTTTACAGTTGGATTTTCTAATTTGAGACCAAGACACAAATTCTTGAGTTCATTGGTTGATCGGTTTCGATGATGTAGGATGCGATGGATTCTCTCATGAAGGGAAGGACTGTGCTCGTGATAGCCCATCGGCTATCGACAGTGAAGAGTGCCGACACAGTGGCAGTCGTTTCGGATGGCCAGATAGTCGAGAGCGGCACTCACGAAGATCTCCTCAGCAAAGACGGTGTTTACACTGCACTGGTCCGGAGACAGCTGCAAGGCGCGAAGAGTGAGATTAAGACGATCGAGGCGGTTGATAATGGAGCCGATGTTACAAAGAAATAGTAGTTTACACACTATTGCGTAGCTGTAGGTGATTCGTCTGTACATTGGATGCTGTCACAAGCCACTCGAATTTCAATTGTCAGCTTGTAATGGATATCTAAACTTTGGCCTATATCAAGTGCCAGCCATGAGCATCATTTTAACGAGCCAGTCTTGATTCATTTTTTGACCTCGAAGTGTTCTTCAATTCGATACATGCTATTGATAACAACTGTTACTTTTATTTCCCGATTGTCAACTATACCACCACTCTTTGAACTGAAAACAAAAATTGTAAGCACGAACCGAAACAAAGAAACAGAGAAAAAGAAAATGCCGCCCAGGCCACCTTCTTTCTTCAGAAGTAGCTTCATCTTTTATCTCTGATAAAGTAAAATGCAGATGACGGAGGAACTTAAAATTAAAAAGAAAAAAATTAAATTAATTTGGATACAGAATAATTACCGTCAAGCCTCCATAGCATAGTGGTAGTGCGTTCGCTTCGTAAGCGAAAGGTCGCGAGTTCGATCCTCGCTGGGGGCTTTTTTGAATCATCCCTTTTCGTTTTTTTTTTTAACTCCTTTTTTATTTGCTCCAATGTTCGGAGTTTCGTAATCATGCGTGAAAAATATATAAGAGAAGCAGTTTCGAAGTGGCAATATATGGAAACACTAATTTTCTGACAGATTCATGAGTGCTTTCACTTATCATCGATTATGTCCAAATCGGATCTGGTTCCATGCGTTCATAATCATGGGGTAATGCTCATTTGATCTTTCAAGGGTCCCTACGTACGACAGTCTCTCAAGCCTTTCCTTTTGTCCTTTATACGACATGCCATCCATTGATAGCAAGAAAGCCTCTTCCTTTGTCACCAAACTGCTTCTATTGTTGCCCTTTTTTTGAGTTTCTTGGATCCATTTCGACATTTTGACAGAGAATTAAAGCGTCTGTCTGCGCTGCTGCAATGTCATATACTCATCTGGATCTTTATTTATTTTCGTTCCAAAATTCTGTCTAGCTGCAGGGTTTTATTTAAGGATCATGCAAATCTTGGTATGTTCATGTTTGTTTAGTGAGAGAGAGACAGGGAGACTAATCTTCAAGTGTTGTTTAGAGGACATGACTTTTAAGAACTAGTTCTAATGAGTAATTGAGTTTTGCTGGATTATCGTTGTCAGTATTCTTGATCACACACTATAGCTAGACTTCTAGCCTTCATTTCTTTCGACATTTTATATTAATTTTCCATACAAAAATTGCTTTCTATGTTCATGTAGAACCTGTTCAGCAATGACATTGTTCTTTTACAATCTTCCAGAAGTGCTAATTCATGTAATTACTGTTTTGCTAGCCGGCTTCTAATTAGTCAAGGTAGAGTTGCTCTCCTGAAATCTGACAAAAGCATGAACAAGTGGGTGATTAGGCTTCTCGCAATTTGATTTTATAAGACGATAAAAGGACTAATAACTGAATGAGATAGCTCACCCATGATCAAAGTCAACAAACACCATGACTATTTGTTCTTTGTCTAAATTTAAATATTCATAAAAAAAGGATTAGCTTGATCACCTTTACTTTGGCTTAGTTAATGTATGAAAATATTAAAGCTTGAGTAGTATTTAGCACAGTTTCACTTGTTCTGATCTTCAAGTTTAGAGCCAACAGCTAAATTATTCAGCTCCAAATAGGATATAATGAAGAGACTTGCAATTTCATAGACAGACTTCACGATCCCTTGTGGAGAAAAAGGCTTACATGGAACTAAAGAAATTAAATACAACAACTGGAAGTTCCAACTGATGCGGATCCTAATAAATCTAAAAGAGAAAAGATGCAGCCCAACAAAGATCATGCATCTTTTGAGACCCAAGATACAGTACCTCTTTTCAATAGAAGCTACCGATATTATCACAGCTTTGGTGGTGGTGTAAGTGATAAAGGATTGACTAGTCACATACAATTGCAAAGTTTAGAACTTTTGAAATGATGGTATTTTAAAAAATACTAGTTTGTTACTTGAAAAATTAAAATCGTTTGGATCTTAAGTTGTCGATAAGAGTTTGACGTCCACACTAAGTTTTTTTTTTTTTGGTAAATCACATTAAGTTTGTTTGTGTAAAGCAAAATGGCAAGAAAAGTGGCAAATATGAAGTGATATTATGACGATCCTACAGTGAAAGCAGTAATTCTCAATAATATCCAACTCCTCACGGATTGCATACATTAGCACTGAAAACAGAAGAACAGTCGAGCTTTTGTTGCTCACATCTTTTAATATCTGCTTAAACTGCAATTATATCTCCAGTACTCGAAACTAATTGCAAATACAGGCTTCCCAAATCTCTGCTTAAAGCATGCGCTTCCCTTGGAAGAGTTACAAGCAACAAGAAGCTGAAAAAACATCATTTAAGTAGATGTCTCAATTTAAAGACATGAGAATACAAACACTCAACTACAATAGTTATTACAAACACTCAACTCCACTAGTTATCATCATTGTCATTTGCTCGGCTTTCATCCCTGAAAGAGGAGTAATATTTGGTCTCAAGGGCAGCATGATAAATTTTAAGTGAAGTTGGAGTGAAGCTAGGGAACGGGGAGCATGAGCTGAACGAATGGCAATGGTTCACATTTCTGTGTTCATTGTCGACAGGACTAGCACTAGTCCAAGCCAGTGAGCATGAAGGAACCGAAGAAGGGATTGTCATCTTAGATGGAGCGAGAATAAATTGAGTCTCTGAATTGAGACCCATCGATGAAGGCGGAAATAAACAAGCGTCATTGGTATTGAGGAGGTTTGCCCTCTGTGATATCGATTCATAGCTTCCGAATGGGGATAAAGATAAATTGTAGGAAGAGGACTCCAAATGATTATCGGGAACATAGGGCTGGTATCTGACAGGATTGTTTAGCAGCCTAGTTGGAAGGAGATTTTGATCTGAGACAGGCCGATTTCCACAGCAACTGATGTTTTCTTCTCGTATATTCAGATCAATCTGCTTGCTCTTATCGGAAAAGCACCCTCTTTCAAACTCGTTGCTTCTTTCTCTCAACTCTGAAATCCCATCCCAAAAGTACTTCGACTTCAGCCTTGTTCTATGATCTGCGCTCCAAACACAATTATCATCGGTTTCCTTTTTTGCATTGCCAGCTAGTAATGTGAGACTAGGACTAATGAGTCCATGCTTTGTTAATGGAAGAATTGTGTCAAAGAATGGGGACATTGAGGGAGTTGATAATTCCGGAGGAAACGATAGTTGTTGGTTGAGCACTTCGCTGAATCCTTGAGGAATTTGGAGAGGTGGAAGCTTTTCGATATCATGCTTTGCAGCCTCAATCAACCAATCTATCACCTTACTCGGTTGACTCAGACCTAGACTATCTTGAAGATGATACAACTGAACCGCGGCTGGTGCAGAAAGCCTAATTCGCCGATCCCTCAAACCCCTTACGGTGCGGACTTTGCTGTGCCTGTCTTTACCTCCGAAAGTGCGTGGGATGCGAAAAACCCTAGGATTGTTCCGAAGTTCCAATGACCAACGACTTAAACTTGACGGCGCCACCTTTGAGACCTGACTACTGCCTTTCTCTCCCACTTCCTTCCCTTGAAAACCGCGTGTCTTTTGTCTTGAGCTGGTGATCATCTCACTTACGTCTCGTATTCTTGCTGCGCTGTGTTTAGCTGAATCCAAGACATATAATTAGTTCTTGTGCTATGAGGAGTTTAATTGTTACCTTTTTTCTGTATTTTCTCCTATGAAAAACGTTATTAGTATCACCAGTTCCAACGCAACTTACTCTTGAAAACAAAAAAAAGGAAGATCCTGAACTGGAACTTGGGCGGAAACTTAGGGCAACTGGAATGACCAATGAAAGGGTCTAACCTAGGTTTTTTCTTGATTTAAACTGTTCAGCAAGAAAAACTCCATTCATATGAAAACAAAAGGAACAGCCTTGTCTTTCTCTTCGAACAATGATGATCATTTACCTTGTTATCCAGTATATACCAATCACCCGGGAAAGAACTTCAGTGCTTCTGCAGGCAAAGAATCTAAGGCATCAATTGGCAGATCGGCATGCTCTGGAACAGTAGAAGAGAAGAAGGAATTGTCGAGCTGTGAAAGTCCTTCTCTTTATTTAGTTCTCTCAATCTGGCGAAAGCTGAAAGAGAAATGCTTAGGGTAGAGGGTACATTAGGGCAATGTCCTTTACCAATGAAACTAGCTTTCTGAGGATGGAAGAAGGAAAAGTATGTGAATCTCGCAGGAAATTCTGTAAGGTTTCTTGCTTATGGGATTAAAAAATTGAGGCACTTCGGCGTCCACGTGTGCTATCTATTATTAAGGATTCATCATCAAAGCATACCACATAATAGAGTTGGGGACCATTCGATGAATGAGGGTTTTCGGCTTTATCAACAGTTACATCATGGATAGCTTTGTATGTGTCGGCATCGATTTTACATGGTACGACTTACTGAAACCCTAAGTTAACAGCGTTGAGAAGTTTACAAAAGGATGCTTAGTAGATTCTGCTGCTGAAATTTCATTGACTACTGCAATTAACAGCCACAGTGGACATCGACCTATTTGGTATCAACCATATGAAATGGTAGAGCAAGTAAATCTAATAGAAATACTTCTTCTCCAAGAGGAAAATGTGACTCTCTATGTTGCGGAAGAACCAGAGGGCAAGGCCGTTTCTTGAAAGCATTATCACTCGGAGGAGAGGGACCGCATGCAATATGGCAATGAGATTTGGACTAGACAGGCAATTCATTCGATTCAACCATCAGCTTCGTGTAATTCTTCTGGTCCTTGCGGAATAGTTCATTGATTATTTCCCTTTTCTTATTCTTTTGTTGGTCCAAGTTCATTGGAAAGCCAACCATCTTTTAGATTTCTACTCCTTTTAACTTTGACCTTACTTTTCCCCGGCTATGTTTGCATGATTCAGACAAAGTTAATCTATACGGAGCAGCAGACTTTTCTGAAATTATAGCTAGCCCTAATACTTTTCTTCTGCTGAGCCCTTGCACTACGCATTTGCTCAGCCAACCCGAGAGAGAGAGAGAGAGAGAGAGAGAGAGAGACTAATTGTCTTGAAGCCTCCGGCTCAGCTTGTGAAAAATTGATCAAAACGAATTAGTTTTTCTTGGTTCCGACAATGGCTCAACTAATTGAGAGGGTAACCCTAAGCCTAACATATGGTTCCAATGTACAAAGTGGGTTGCCATCTTCTACACAACATTATTGAGAATTCACTAAATTTACTCAGTCTACTGCTAAGTGGCGACTACCAGAGTGGTCATGAAATTATATCAAGATGTGTGAGTCCTGTTCAAGAGGACCATATAGGAGGATAGCATGTAAGACCACCATCTGTCTGCATGGGTGTATCTGGATTCTAACACGTACCCTAATCCAAGAATAATTCATACACGGGCTGAATTTCCCCTCGTTTTGGCCTTTTGAGGATATCTGATGGATGAAGTTACTGTACGCCTCCTGCCCCAGAAAGCGACTGATCGAATACCTTTAAGAAGAAGAACTGTGTACACACAGTCGAAGTGTGCAGGAAATACTGCAAAGACGCAGGGAGAAAGAGCTGCATGAACAGCCCCGAAACTCGTAGCTTTTACCCATGTTCTCACCAAGATTCCCTCCCAGCAAATTGACCTAATTGTTGAGGCATGAAATTCAAGACAAGATTGTTTAGCTCGGCATATCGAACTCTGGTTTAATGGCATCATTTAGGTGAACATGTTCGAAAGTCGCGTGTTATCAAGAACACACGACCATCAACCTCCATCCAATCGGGCCTGAAGAGGAGCTAGAATTTGTACTTTCCGAAAAATCGTGCATCAAGAACTCAGGTTTCACGGTCTGAACTCTCCAGTCTTCGAAGTTCGGCCAACTAATTGACACAGACCAGCGTATTATTCAGCGGTCAAGCTATCGACTTCAGAATTCCTTAAGCAGCCCTAATTGAGCTTAGCAGGAGGGTCTGACAAACAAAGAAATAATGTCTGGGGACTTTGACAGGTTCTGCAGATGAGTTAATGTTATTGCCCAGCATCTGTAGTGCAACTGCAAGACCCGTCTATCATTACTCAGACAACAGAGCCATCGAAAAAAGATCCAGAGAGCAACTCTCAGTACTGCCGCTCCTTCCCTTCTGCCCATTCTGCTTCCTGTCAAATCACATGCCGCAGCACAATAAGGCAAAAGTCGCGACCTTCTTCGCATCGTCCGTCTCTCTTCTCTTCCAATGTCATCAATGGTTTTGCCCCTGGTAACTTTTCCAGCCATAGCTTCCATTCTCAATCCAAATACTATACCATATAAGCCACATTCTTTTCTTTTTCCTTCTGGAACAAATGGCGGATACCCAACTCCAACGGTCTAATAGTGTAGCATCTCATGAATAGCACAACGCTTTTCAGCTCCCAGCGTCCTGTACTGATTCGTGTTTCTTGTATATATAATGGCTTAGCCAAGAGTATTAGGAGGAATATGCCCACGAGAGAAAGAAGTGCATAATGGCTTAAACGTTCCCATTTAAAACTGGCCTCAAGGTGAGCAACCGACTATGATGTAGCCCCATACCCCGCTGGCTAATCTCATAAAATTCATCAAGTCAATTTATGTATAGTCCGTCTATACATAATTGTTGCATGTAAGTAGGGAAAAAGAATAGGTTAGAAGCTTACGACCTTAACTTCTGTGTCTAGATGATAAAGGGGAACTCAATCAATTAATATGAATCAGGACATGGCACTGCCACTGCCGATCAGCAACTTTTAGAGGACAGAAAATCTTACAGATTTGAAACAACTGAATCATCCATGACCAAACTGCAAAAAGCGTTTGGATTTTATACAAGCACAGGATAAAAATAAAATTGTAGCCACGGTCTGAATTTGTCCCATCAACTCCCATTATTGAAGTTAAAACAACTCGATCAACTCATATCAGTTGGAGCTCTTCAAGGAGAAGGAAATTAACAATAACTGCAATGAGAACATTGGAATCCATCGGCACAAATCTCCAAGCCATCTATGGAGCAATGCAAATCTTTTGTTAGTCAATTTACAGGAGGAGAATGACCAATGCCCATAGATAAGAGGATAGATCATCTAGAAAGATACATGCATAACTGGATATTAGACAAATTGCAGACATGAAGAAGAGGAAGTATGAGTAGAACCTAGGGCCTTGTAAACTTAATTCTAACTAAAGAACTATGTAATTCATTGGTATTTTTCATAACTATATTATCTAAACATCCATCAAATAACTGACCAAAACACGAATCCCCCTACTTACAGAACAGGAAATGTTTCGATATATTATGACAAGCATAATCTCTCTATCAGACATTCGACAACTGGAGTAATTAGTTTCCATTCAGCTCCGATAGTCTAGAAGGTCTGTCTTGTTAAGTGTCAGATTAACAACAACACTATAACTTATGGGCACAGAAAGAAAATCAGTTATAGCTTGGCTTGATGCAAAAGCTGTGCATATTGCTCCATAACTTCCAAACTCATATCACCAACAAAGTCGACAGTATCTTCAAGGTGTATTGTTTAGGATATAAACTACAAATTTTTCCACAGTCCGAACTTCTAAAGGTAAAGGTAGGTTCTGATTCTTAAACTAAAGTGTTCTACAATTACCAACATCCTTAATGTCATTTCTTCCTCTCTTTCTCATTTCTCTTTTCAGGTAGGTGGGAAAAAATGAAATGAAAACAATGGTAAGAATAACATAAATTTTGCAAACCAACTCTACTATATTTCTTGATGCACTTCCCTCCAAAAACAACCTTAGAAAATATTTTAAAATACGAATGCTCACACGCAACCTACATACTCTCTTTAGCACTTTTTTGTATTTCAACTTACACACATCTCACTATGTGGGTGCCCTGGCACCAACTCCCATATTTCTCTCAAATGCTCTACATTTATCTCTCTAGGCTTCAACAAAGACACTAACCCACAGACATATCAATGGACATCACAAGCCAACTCTTGCATGAAGGATTCCACAGTCAAATGCCATCTTAGCTTGCAATTACTGCAGACCTGACCATGGGCTGGTAGTCCATTGTTCTGCCCTAGCCACATCAAACCAAAAGGCACATTTGGGCAAGCTTGGACAAGGTTTTCCACTTATAAAGCCCAGCCCAGTTGGGACATGACGGCCCAGCCCAACAATTTTATACAAGTTATTATTATTATGAGCGTGCCTGGGCAGCACTTTAGGCCCGGCCTATGGGCGCGGCCCAGCCTGGCCCAGCTTGGGTGTGCCCATTGATCTCTTCCGGGTGCCAACTTTCTTTACCAAGTATTCAGATACTTATATAGCATAAAAGAAAGTATTCAATCACTTGGTCAAATCGTCTTCAACTTTCGTCATTGCTCCAAGTAGAAATATTCAAACTTAAATATTTTTTTAATCACGTGCAAATATTCCACAGCTACAACAAATGCCATATATATTCTTGTCAAAGAATGCCTTAAAAAACTCATAAAACAGTTGAGTAAAGAGAAATTCTCCCGTGACATGCATAACCAATTCTTGAAATGGAACTCATAATGTGGAAACCACTACATTATCAAAATCATGATCCATTTATGGGCCTCCAAATTGGATGACAATTGCCAGTCACAGAAAAGCTTGTGGTGAATCAGTGGAGACCAAATCAGGGAGTTTCCCATATATATGGACAACAGGTATAATTACATTTACTTGTGCTAAATATATACTCAATTGTGACGCAAGTGTTGGTATCAAGAAAATAAATAAAGTTGGAATATAATAACACATACATCATTTAAGAGGCGATCCTGAGTTGCAACAATGGAAACTCTCTAGAGAAGGGAAAGATGCTGCTATGCATCCAGTCTCTACTTTTTTAAGAAACAGTAAAATTTGACCACAGAGACCCCATTAACCAGGGAGCCAACATCAAAATACCACGTCAATATAGCTAGTCAAAAAACAGTAACGATGAACACAAGTTGAATGTCGATTATAATGAGGATAAATTATAAGTGCAGTTATCTTGTCTTTCAACACCACCTTTGGTAATAAATCATTTTTAATTCATGGCAGAGAGCAACAGAGGCAAAATTTCTGGATTGCACTTGTGCATTTAGCTTCAAGAAGTGAGATCCAAAAACAATTATTATCCAAGCCTTTAGGCAGAATCTACTCTGTCTTGGAGAATCAGAATCGCAGGAAAGTCTTTTCATACCTCAAGAGTCCTATACATCATTTCTAAGTTTACTGGATAGTCTATGAGGCAACAAAGAAAAAAAAGAATTTGTCTATACAGCATTATCATTGAGCTACTGTCCTGACTTGTTTTAATGTCATCAACAGGTAACATTCCACAAAACAACTTCAGACTGCATGTTGCAGTCTGCAACCATATAACTTACACAAAACCTTAACACATCACATTTCAACTATAAAAAAATAACTTCCAGCACCTGCACTGTTTGAAAAGGTGACAATCTGGCCCTATTCAGAAGCTTGCATTCCATTCCTATTACAAGCCATGTCTAGAGACCTTTTGATTTCACAATCTTAATCTCGCTTGAGATGAAGAATTAAAAAAATTTCAAGTCAAGCCACCATTAAACAATAGAAAATGCATGTCCTTTCTGTTGAAGTCTAAACTTTCTCAACAGCATGTTTTTCAATTTCAAACCACAATTCAATTTGAGATCTTCATCAGATCAAGCCTTATACCTTCCAAAGCATTTTTTCTGACCCCAGACACACATGAAAGCCATATTTAGCTCCTCAGAAACTTCACTAATGAATTCCACACACATTCTATAAAGCAAAAGGATTCTTTTCTCCAAAGAACTGCTAATCTTTCATTGGTGATTATATGTATCACGATAGGTAAAAAGGTCGAAATGGTAGAAAGTTGTTTGACAGAATCCAGAAGGGAGATGATATTTCATTCTTCATTTATCACACTTCTTATATGATAGTCTTCCCACACAAGGCAGCCAGATTCCTAGTAATATAATGCAGTCAATGTTCATCAGTGATATCCTAAGAATGAAACAGTCCTTATCTCCCAAGTGATCTACAGACAAAGAACAAATCACGATGCTTCCAACTTCACAATTTCTCAAGGGTAAAATGAGTTTAATAACGGCCCAAATCCCTGAAGAATAGAATAGGAGAACATCAATCTCAATCAATGCTTAAACAGTTAATTTGCATAAGACATCCCTTAATTTTTCGCAACTATGCTACCCTCCTACAATTGGCTAACTGGCCATGTCTTGCAATTCAAATGAAACAGTACAAAGAGGAAGTGTCCCCAACACCACAATCATTGATAACATCAAAAACTATATAATAACTACATCCCATTGGTTAAAAGCCTGCCTTTTGGTAATTACTTCAGATTGGACGATCATGTATTGCAATAAGTCGCCTTGGCGATAGACATATAGAGAGAGAAACAATCCCCAACAAACAACCAGAAGCCTAAGCGAGACCATTTCAACCAACTCTATATCTTCTTTTGCAGTGATAGGACTAACCAGCATGACAATGAACAGGTTTGAAACAAACCATACGTCAGCGTAGGCCTCCACAAATTGATTCTTGGTGAAATTCGTCCTCATATGTATTGTCAAAGCAAGGAACAACATCCTACTCTTATGGGAAAACGTATCATCTAAAGCCATGTTTCTGACACCACATTCTATTACACCACCATATGAATAAGAGAAATTCATGAAATCATAAAGCCCGCTCGCAAGCATGGATGCACGCAGGGGCGCCCGCACCGCCCACTTTCCGATCTCTAAAGCTCTCTCACTGTTTGGTTCATATTAGAGGATATCAGAGAAATAATTCGCCCATTCAATTCAACATTTCCTCGTCATGTTACCACCCCATACAATTCCCTCGTTTCGTAAAAGGCACATCCACTAAAACCTCGCATATCGAATTGCGTACCTATTTCTGGTAACCACCGCCAATTGTGTTCTCGTCCTCCTCGACCTTAGCCGTCAGGTAAACCGGAGGGAACTCCTCGGGGGAGAAGCTCGTCCTCTCCTTCATCATCTTCTCCACGTCCGGCTTCTTCAGCACCGTCGTCCGGATCGGAGGTCGGTTTCGCCGCTGGTCCCGGACGAAGTACTTGATGTCGTAGACCGTCTCCGGGTCTGACGTCGGCACGCACGCCTTGATTGGGAACGTCGCGGGGCTCGGCACACGGTACTCCGTCGCCTTCGGAATGGCCGATTTGTACTCCGGCGAAACGCACGGGCCGGTTATTTCCCACGGCTTCTTGAAGTAGCGCTTTAGGGTCTGCAGGACTTTCGCCATCGCGCAGTGAGAGAGACAGAGAGATGCGGAGGTGGAAGTGGAGGTGGAGGAGGAGGCTGATGCGTGGGAGTGAAGAGAAGCGTCGTCGTTTCGGTGGCTCTCCGTGATCTCAAAGTGTAATTTTTTTTCTTCCATTCATGCAATTAACATATTGTTTGTTTCATAAAAATCAAGTTATTTCAAAAATAATAATAATAATAATAATAATAAAATCCTTCACAAAAAAGATAATATATTTAGATATTAACTTTTATTGACAACAATATTTATTGTTATCAATAAAAGTCTTTTATTTTTCGCAAAATAAACTGAAATTAATTGCTAAACTATAATCCAATGTATCATGCTCGAACTCTCCATCATTCGATCAAGTTCGTAAATTATTCAAAATTTTGACTATTATGCTTTAACTAGATTCTCGAGCAAATTTTATATTCATAAATATTCATTTGGAATTGGAAAATAAAAATAACGTGTGTTCCTTTTCTAATTATAATAGTCACTCAAAATCATACATTTCCTAGTTCAATTACTTTGGAAAGGCGTTCCCCCTCGCTTTAGTCCTCTTCAATAATGCTTTTTTGAGCTATTTCATCACATAAATTTTCGCACAAACACAAGAAAAACCAAGCAAAGCGGCATATTGAAATTAGTGCTTGTTGAAGAACATAGATGATTAAGTTTCTCTCTTCATTCGTCCTTAACTCGATTTAAACTTTGCGAAGAAAGATCGTGTTGTTTTGATTGAATGGTCGATTTCATCGTAATTTTGAGGGTTTTCGGTATTAACAATTTTATAATAGCCTAAAGATGTGAATCTATTAAAATTTCAAAAGCAACATTATATATCAAATAAATCTCACGAGATCAAATCGTGTTGACCAAAAACTAAGGGATGCATTACATAGTTGGTAATAGTTTAGAAACGTAAATATTAAAACAAGATCCACGTAAATGTTCTCTATCAATTATTGACTTAAAAAGGTCGACCGTATTATTTTTATTGACAAATACAAATATCATAAAACTTAGGTGCGAATGTCACTCCTAGCAAAACTCGAGTCTAACATAAAGTCTACTCGCGATTTAGGATCTTCGCATTAAAATCACTAAAGTAATTACATGCGCGGTATAAATAATCTAGGATCTTCATTTATTAGGGACATCACTTCTCCCACCTAACTATTTCGCTGTCCAGTCACATCACATTTTAAAACTTCTCAAAAAATTGACTTGCTCACCGTTCTAAATCATTCGACCAAAAAAAATTACTCAGCTTTTTATTACTAAAATAAACAGTCAAGTTAATTAAATATTTTACTCTCGTGCCATTAGGAGTCTTCGTAGGCACAAGTTCGTCTAGGAATCTTAATTTGTTTGTTGCATTGCTTTGTTTCATGACTTTCCAGCTTTAAATCGACTCTTGTTTAGTGAGGCGGCGATTTAGACAAATGTGAAGTGATTGCGAATCAAATAAAACCTCGGGATTTATAGAACATTAATCACCTGTTTACAAATCCTCCCTATAACACATGGAGAAAAATTGTAAATAATTAGATCCAGACAATAATCACTTTATACCGACATCTAAGAAAATCGTAAACGAGAGTGATGTGCATTAACGACAATGAACGAATCAAAGAAAAATAAAATAGACACGTGGGGAAAAGGAAGGGGGACAGCGTCCGAAGTCATCATCGCTTGCTCTCGAAATGATCATCATATCAAAAGCCGAAATTACGCGAAGAGGGAAAAGGCCTTTCTTCCTCCCGTATCTTTGTTTGGTCCTTCGGTTTTCTGCCGGCATCGGCTCTTTCTTCTATCTCTGCTCTTTAAGCAACCCTTTAGATCTCTCTCTCTCTCTCTCTCTCTCTCTCTCTCTCTCTCTCGAGCTCGAGCTCGGATCACCGACGAGGTACTCTCTCCTGTTGCCGTTCTTCATTCTCATCTACGCCTTCCTTTTCGTTTTCTTGTTCGGGTGTGAGATCTTAATCTTTCACCCATCTCATTCGGGATAGTTCTTAATATGGTTCGTTAGTGTTCCTGTTCTGCCTGGCTCTTCGCGGAGGTCTCTCATTTTATTTCGTATCGTTCTCGTCACTTGTGGGCAATTACTGTAAATTCTTTTTCAGGATTACATGTTTTGTTTAACCCAGGCATTGATTCGGTTTATGGGCATTGAATCTTGTTCAGTAGATCTCTATGTCTCTGTCCTACGTTTTTTTGCCGTGGGTTTGACATTGCGGCGTGCGGGCAGAGTTTTGATTGAGGTGTATCTAGCGTTTGACAGTGCTTTTGTTTGTGTTGATAATCATCTGTCCTTTGTTAAGAACAATGCCTCGCCAGGTATTTTACTGCTGCCGATATGGTGCTTCGCTTAATGTTTGGTTGGGTTTGATGAATGGTTTGGACACGGTCTGATCCGATGCATGACTACAAATGTCGTGTTTGCTTTAACATACTTGCACTCGTATTTTCCCGGGATTCATTGTGTTGGCATTGCTTTCCTAAAAAGTAACCAGTTCTTCTCGACTTCCACCTCTCTTTTTTTTTAAATATTCTCGACGATCATTTGTTAATTTTCTTAGTGGGAGTGTCATTTCTTTGTTAGCTGCTGTATGAATAGAAGGGACTCCTTGACTTTTGGAATTGGTGGAAGTATCATTTCGTGCCTTTCGTCACAGAAGCTTTGTGGCTAATTTTTGCAGCTGACACGTCCAGCCTGAACTTGTGCTGGAAAGTTTGGTGGTTGAATTCTTATCATTAGATGGCAGTGCAAGAACCTGGTTCAGCCCCAACTCCTAGTGCCCAAGTTGTGGGCAATGCCTTTGTGGAGCAGTATTACCACATCCTTCACCAGTCTCCTGGTCTGGTGCATCGATTTTACCAGGACTCGAGTTTCCTAAGTCGGCCAGATGTCAGTGGCAACATAGAAATGGTTACAACAACACAAGTATGTGCATCAATTGCGATGACTGATTTTCTTTCATCCTGAACCATAATTAATGTTGCCGAGAAATCTTAGGCATTGTTCCTATATCAGATGTCATTGATAGATACGAAGACTGCAAGTTTCATCATATTTCTTCTGGTTTTGGCTCAGAATCTTCTTTCTTCTCTTTCAAATTTTTTCTGCTTGGGCCTTACACATTTACGTGAGTCATGCATGCTGTGTGCCTTGCGTGTGCATGGAAAGACCTTCAATTGATCTTAACTACAGGTGATGAATCGGTTAAGGGTGTGATTTTTAAGAGTATCTGATATAAATCTGCAATGCAGATATTGCCATGACATATGTAAGGACAGATATCCAGCGAGCTATTAATTTCTGAGAAAACTATTTGTTACTTATATATGCGTGCATTTAACTTCCTGATCATTGTGGAAAATTAGCTTGAAGTGTGATGTATGCAAGTTTTCTCTCTTTCTCCAACTAAGCAAGAAGTGGCATCTAATATAGTGAGGCGCATTACTGCCACGTCAATTTTTCAACTAAGTAGCTTGCTTGACATGCAAAGAAATTAGTTGGCTAACACATTGTTCCACCTTCATTTGCTGAACCAGGCCATCAACGAGAAAATACTATCTTTGAAATATGAGGATTATACAGCTGAGATAGAAACCGCTGATGCTCAGGAGTCCCATGGTAAAGGGGTGATTGTTTTGGTAACTGGATGCTTAACTGGAAAGGACCGTGTGAGGAGAAAATTCACTCAGACATTCTTTCTAGCTCCTCAAGAAAAAGGATACTTTGTCTTGAATGATGTTTTTAGGTTTCTCGAGGAGAATGAACCATTACCAATCAATTCTACTGCAAACAATGGTATAAGTAACGCCACTGCAACAACTCCCTTGCCTCCAGAAGAAGGTTGAACATATTCTTTAAATATGTTTTATTTATTGTGATCTTTTTATCTAAAGAGGGTCATTTTCTGGTGCACAGAGCATGCCAATGTTCCTGGTGAACTTGCAGCTAAACCATCGACACCCTTGAAGGAGGAAGAGCTTAATAATGAACCTGAGATTCTTAATCCTTCTGGCAATGAAGGATATGTGATTGAAGACGACGTTGTTGAATCCACTCCTCATCAGATTGATTCCACCTTTGCAAGTGAGGAGGATGCTCCAAAGAAATCTTATGCATCAATTGTAAGATTGTATGGTTAAATCATACTTTCTAACTTTTTTTTCTCTTGGATAAGGACCCTGATTTTCTTAACATAGAAACTTTATGGTTCTTTAATAGGTCAAAGTAATGCAAGGACATGCAGTGACCGGCAAAGTATTTATTCCTTCCAAAGCAGAAAGGGCTCCACCACCACCAGCAAGCGATTCTCAACAGCTATCTGTGAAAGCTTCTGTCATAACTCCCAACCCTAGCACTGACATTGCTCCTGAAAGCAGCAATGTTCATGAAGAAGGTTTGTAGCTCTCTCTATGTTTTCTTCTTTTATTACTTTGTAGCACTCATGTGTGGGTGCACACTTGCACACATTTGTTGGCAGTTGACATGGGAATGGAATAAGCAGGTCTGCATTTTGGTTGTGCAAAGCGTTGGTCAAGCCCTTACTAGCTTTACAGTCGTATTGATTCCCTTTTGTCAACAAAAATCAAGACTGTTCTTAAAGAGCATTAAATTTAATGTTGTTATTTGCATAAATGTCAAATTCTCTCTCTCTCTCTCTCTCTCTCTCTCTCTCTCTCTCTCTCTCTCTCTCTCTCATTATTTCATTGATTTTGTTCTTATCTGCAGCAGAGGGTCATTCGATATTCGTCCGGAACTTGCCTTTTGACGCAACAGTTGAACAGCTTGAGGAGGAGTTTAAAAAATTTGGGCCAATCAAGAGTAACGGCATTCAAGTTAGGAGTTCTAAGGCGAGATATGATTATCCTGTAATTTCCTCAGTTTCTAATTTTTCAATGTAGTGTTCTCACCCCCTATTCTCTTCCATTCTAAAGCAAGGATCGTGCTTTGGCTTCATCGAGTTTGAAACATCAAGTTCCATGCAAAGTGCTCTTAAGGTATTTCCTCCTGCAGAGCACATTGGAAAAGAAATACAGCTAAACTTTCTTTGGCATTGCTGCATTAGTTAGCTGGTTGTGTCATAGAGATTTGTGGCAGGGCACTAACAGCTTGTGAAATTAGTGAGTCATTGTCAAATTCTTGAGCAAAGCCATATGATATTTTTGGTCGTACTGTTCATGTGCCAAATGGCCTGAATGAATATTCAGTTGAGTACTTGGTATGTCAGTTCACAAGCAAACTAGCGAGGCATCAATATCAGATGGTCTGCTTCAGGCATTGCTTGGTATATGCTTTTCTTTAACCAGACATATTTGACACTAAATTTGCAGGCATCACCAATAACAATTGGGGATCATCAAGCAGTAATCGAAGAGAAGAGAACTACTACCCGAGGTGAAATGCATAGATTTAGAGCTAGAAGCAAATTTAGGGTCACTTTAGAAGCTTGAACCCAATATGCTCACCTTGTTAGAAGCTAACTAATCTTCTGGTATTTTGTTCAGTGCCGAACAGTGGAAGAGGGAGGTATTCTTTGGGAAGAGGCGGACTCAGGAGTGACAGCTTTAGGGGCCGTGGGAATTTTGGCGGTGGTCGGGGTTATGGAAGGTATGACTTCCGAAACCAGGGGGAATTCGTGGGTCGGCTGAGGGGTCTGATGGGACGCGGTGGAGACGGTTATCACCGCACTTATCAGAATGGGAATGCAAGGGGCAGCCGTGAAGGTGCAAATGGAATGGCTGGTGCTGCATGAAGTAACATTGACGTGACGTGACAGTAGTAGTAAGTAGGCTAGCAATTTTGAGAGCAGAGAGTTGTTCCGATCAATCTGTTTTTTCTCATTGCGGTTTTTTCTTGTTTCAATTTTTAACAAGAGTATAGTCATTTGGTAACATTGCAGTTCGTGCTAATTTTTTGGCCACCTGCGTTTTCTCTGCTCGATACATACCTTGGGGACAAGCCTTTGGCTGCTACTGCTAGTAGGTCCTTCTACTGATCAAGTTGAGACTTCAATTGAGTTTTGCCATTGACCCTTGATTATAGTCATTTTCCCGTGATGATCATTGATAGCCAATGCATCCATCTTGATTCGCTCTCGCCTTTATTTTGTTTGATGTTCTTCTCCAGTGTCGACCGCCGATGCTTCCATTTTTTATTCCTGAGAATCGCCATCGTTTTCACCTTCATTCTGTAGGGCCTTTTACTTTCTTTATGCTGGTTTTGCATGATTTAAAGTTGTCTATTTGTTTGAGCTACGAGAATTGCAATGTGTGAACAAAAACAACTTCAGAAAAAGTGAAGTCATACCAAACATAAGCTTACAGGTGAAAAAAATTGAATCTCTTGACAAGATGATTCAACTGCCAACAACCTCCATGGCTAGGATTTGATTTGACTGGGAAAATTATTGCCTTAAATATTTCTTATATGGATTGTGGAAACGTGGTAAATGTTCCAATTGAACTTTAATAATTATGAATCTCGATTATCTGCTTGAGACGACATATGCTTTGAAACTTGAATCGTTCATGCTATGAGTTAATACCACAAAAATTCTTAATTATGCTCACTGTAACATAAATATTTTGATTTTTTCAGTGTCATTAATAATTATAAACTTAACCATTGTGATATAAATATTTTAAATTTTTTTGTGTCATATGTCAAATATATGTTGGATGAAACTGAATTAGAGGTAATAAATGTATACATTTGGATTTTTTTGTCACAGGAAAGTAAATATTTGTGTCATGGTGATAAAAAGAAAGTTCGAGGGTATATGTGATTTTTGCCCTTGATATTATTATATAAAACAAAGGGGATTTCTTATTATTAGAGGATCTCAATTTTTTTTTCAAGTATCACTCAATATTTATTTTATAAGTAATATATCCGTGGATGATAATATGTCAGTTAATAATTCTACTTCATGTCTTATGAATTTCGCATTTAAACATGTAACCGCCTTCCTAAAATATTTTTTAAATCATGCAATACTTTTCTTATTCCTTAAGAATTGATGCAGGAGTTTTGTCTTATGTAATTTGGTATATCCATTATTTTGTTGGTGTCATTTTTTTTTTGCAATAACGCAATTTTAATTCATATTTTGAATTTTCTTTTTTCAGGTATAAAATAACCTGGTTTTACATTTTATGTCCGCATTTTCTATCAACTTACTGAACAAGTGTTCTTTCGAAAATTGAGATATAATAGATGGCATGTCATATGAAATAAAATTTTCGAATCAGTCGAATCGGATAGAACTTTTCTCAGAACCAAACTTTTCAAAATGGTTAAAATGGGTTGAGTGTATAAATAAAGTGTGGTGGCTTATTCTATGAAGAAAAAATGAAAATCGACAGGGCACGGTTCTAAAAATGACGTTAAAATCTACAGAAAAAAAAATAAAAATGAACATTCTACATTTTACAATTTTGCCCTTGGGGTCCGGGCAAGGACGGGCCTTTTCGCTGGTCTGCTAATCTCGTCGATCTCATTCCCTAAGCTCGGAATCGGAGCTCATCAATGGCGGACGCTGCTATTTCCCTCGACAAGCTCAAGGCATTCTGGCGTTCCCAGGTTCACGACGACGAAAATTGGGCCTTCAACATGGTACTCTCTCCCTCTCACTCTCATTCTCTCGTATCTGCTAGAGTATAGCTTTAGCTCGTATGATCTTTGTCGCACGTCTTCAAGGTCCGGTGTTGGGGGTCTCTTGTTGTGATTAAAGTTCAGGAATTAGGCTTTCGAGTATAGCAGGAGAACATGCGAATGCCATTATCATTTATCAGACGCGGATGTTCATCAACTTCCGTTCGATTCTCTTGGAGCTTTCGAGGTCGCAACAGACGCTTTTGTCCACCAAGCAACTTCACGCCGTAATAACCAGGACCCACCTCTCTAGCGACCCATTTTATGCCACAAGAGTGGTCCAGCGCTACGCCCTGAACAACAACCTTGTCTATGCTCGTAGACTGTTCGATAAAACTCCTCAGAGAAGCGTCTTTTTGTGGAACTCCATCATTCGTGCTTACGCACGAGATGACGACTTTGATGAAGCATTTTCATTGTTTGGGCAGATGCTTAGAAGTGAGATAAGACCAGATAATTTCACATATGCTTGTCTTATGCGGGCATGTTGTGACACAGCTGATTTAGATAGACTGAAAATTGTACAAGGAGGGGCTGCAGTTTCTGGTTTAGGTTGGGATTCAATCTGCAGTAGCGCCCTTGTGACTGCTTATTCAAGGTTAGGCCTTGTTGGTGAAGCAAGTAGAGTGTTTTATGCTATGACCGAGTCTGATCAGGATTTGGTGATGTGGAATTCCATGATTTCTGGTTATGGGCATCTTTTTCTGTGGGATAAAGGGTTGAAATTGTTTAGTGAGATGAGAAGCCTGGGAAGGTTACCTGATGGGTATACTTTGGTTGGGTTGATTTCTGGTTTGGCAGATATGAGCTTGATAGGTGTTGGGCAAAGTATACATGGACTTTGTTTGAAAAGTTGTCTAGATTCCGATGCTTATGTGGGTGCTGCTCTAGTTAGTATGTATGCGAGATGTATGTGCATGGATTCGGCATGTAATGTTTTTAAAGGTTTGTCTCAGCCTGATTTAGTTGCATGGTCTGCTATGGTAATGGGCTATTGCCAATGTGGAGACAGTGAAAAAGCACTTATGATTTTCAGAAAGTTGATGATTGATTGTAGGATGGTAGACCATGTTTTGATCTCCAGTGTGCTTGTGGCAATTGCACAGTTAGCAAATGTAAGGCCTGGTAAAGAGATACATGGCATTGTTCTCCGTCTTGGATTGGATTCCAATATTATGGTTTCATCTGCCCTTGTAGATATGTATTCAAAGTGCGGTTTCTTGGATGAGGGAATGTACATTTTTGAGCATATGGCTGATAGGAATATCATTACATACAATTCCATCATTTTGGGTCTTGGGCTCCATGGACTAGCTTCCCAGGCATTTCAACTATTTGAGGAAATACTTTGTGTTGGAGTAAATCCTGATCAGTGTACTTTCTCTGCTCTCCTTTGTGCCTGCTGTCATGCTGGCCTTATAGAAGAAGGAAAGCAAATTTTCAGGAGAATGGAAGATGAGTTCTGTCTCCAACCTGGGACTGAGCATTACGTTTACATGGTTAAGCTTCTTGGCACCGCTGGAGAGTTGGAAGAAGCGTTCAATTTCATTCAGTCCTTGCCACAACCGGTGAATCCTGGAGTCTGGGGTGCACTGCTATCATGTTGCGAGATGCGTGGTAATTCCACAATGGCAGGTATAGTAGCACAGCAGCTCTTTCATATAGAGCCAGAGAAGGGTGCCTACAGAGTGATGCTTTCAAAAACTTTTGCTAGTGATGGAAGATGGTCTGATGTGAAGAAATTGAGAGATGAGATAATAGAAGGGAGACTGAAAAGAAACCCTGGGCTGAGCTGGATTGGATGTTCTGTCAATCAGATTGACAATAAATTGTTGACCTGTTCTGTTATGACTGAAGCAACTAGAGGTTACAGATAGTGGGTGATCAGGGCGGAGGAGAAGAGTGTTATATAGTAGATCGTTTTCCTTTTTGTACCCTTAAATAAATGGTGGTACAAGCATTATGATCTTTCTTGATAAATCTTGTAGTCGTATGATCTTTATGGATATGTAACTTTTATGCTATCATCTTCATGCCTTTATGAGTATATATGTTGTTTTAAGATGGGAGTCTGATACATCCTTTTGGGGAACAAGATCTCTGGTTTGGATTTGGAACTCTTGATGAGTGTTTAACTAGTCTTCTGTTTCTGACATGTAGAAAAATATAACTCTAAAATTGATAATGAATGATGGACAGATGCTTCTACGCTCGGCTCTCATGTTCTTGTTTAGATTGGTATTTGTGTATTGAAGGCTGACTGAGCTTATGCGGTGGAGATTGATGGTCATGAACCTATTAATATGCTGCCCTTCACTCTCTTTATGGTGCTGAAAGATGAGTTTTCTGATAAAACATCGGACTGATGCCACTGAATAGTATCGTTTATGAATAATCGAGTTAGTCATGGTTTTGCAAGGTCCATGTCTATTGGATGTGAAATTGACCTTCATAGCTGAGCAAGCTTCATTTTAGCATTTTAATAGTTATAAATAGCTTCTGTTGCATCTTCCTGAGCATCGATAGAAGTTGGTAATTTCTCGATAGGCTTTTTTTGGTTATCATATTAACATCCTCAGAAGTTGTTAATTCTTTGTATGTGTTGTCCGGAAAGAGGAGGACTCAATGATTATTCGTTCGCCGGAACCAGAAGTCAAAATTTTGGTAAATAGGGATCCCATAAAAACTTCTTTCGAGGAATGGGCCAAACCGGGTCATTTCTCAAGAACAATAGCTAAGGGCCCTGATACTACCACTTGGATCTGGAACCTACATGCTGATGCTCACGATTTCGATAGCCATACCAATGATTTGGAGGAGATTTCTCGAAAAGTATTTAGTGCTCATTTTGGCCAACTTTCCATTATCTTTCTCAAAAGTTTTCGCTTTATACCATATCTGTATCTTCTGGAAAGTATGACCTCACTCCATGCAGTTGTACTTTGTCCTTATTTGATGAGATATTCATGCTTTAGAAGCATTGCTTAATTTTCAGTTTATAGATTATGGTCTAATGGATGTTATTTTGTAGTTTTGTGGATGCATACTAGCAATAGCAGTTACTGCTTGCTTGTTTCCTTTGAAAAAAGTAAAACTATATGTTGTGTGGGGTTTCACCATTACGTTGATGACATCTTAAAGTTGGTTTGAACTCCCTTTCTTTCAGAAACTGCTGCGAGCTGCTGGATTGTTTGCAGGATCTATTTTCCTGATGCGGCAGTATGGCGACCTTATGGCTGTGTGATGATCACCAGAAGTCAATATGCCTTTCGAACCGTATCACATCCCTGATTTGATAAAATAGGATGAATTGATGTTTAGCTGAAACTCATTCTGTTGGCTCGCTCAGAATGCTGTTAGAATTTCTCCATGCAGAGATTTTTGAGCAATTTTTAGAAACTGGCAAAGACAGATATCTTCATGCTTTAGCTGACGATTTTATGGTTGTGTTGAGCTATTTCTAGCTGTTGCAAGTATTGGTCCTCGCTGGTATCTTGTTTGGATGAACAATTAGCCAGGAGCAGCCGGGTGGCTTGTGTTGTTGATTGAAAAATGAGTACGGAGGGGAAAACGGAACTAAATTAGACAAGACGTCTATCATCCGGGGGGCTTTGAATGCTACGCTTGCTCGACGTTCTTAGTGATCCCAAACGTTGGATGCGTTTAGTTAATTCATATAAGCAATGTAAGCAACTTGGTTCTCTTTGCAACTTTTTAGGCGGATGAGAGAGAGATACTTGGTTCTTTCAATGGATCACTGCCATCATCAGATTTCCTAGGGGCTTATTAGCATCTCGTTCCACGACAAAAGGATACCATTCTCAATCTCTCCCTAATTTCGCAGGCATCAACATAGCAAATTAAATAAATGAACATCTCTAGTGAGTATTGAATCACTTTAACACCACCAAGTCGTGCTGATGGAAAAATGTCAAGAGAGTGATATTCTTTCGCTCAACGTCATCTTCTCATATGAAATATGTACATTTTTATTGCGATAATTGAAAGAGGTGTGGAAGATGCGGATCCATCAGATGGAACAAATTTAATTCAAGGAATTTATCAGATCCTTAAAATTGAACACCAGCCAATCAGCTTTGGCTGCCACAGCCTCTCGAAGTTGAACGCCTCCATAGCATATAAACAAGTCCGCACCACCTGGCTTCCGCGCCTGTGAAAAGAACAAAAGCAACAAATTAAGAAAATAGGCGTAAAACTAGACATACCTAATGTACAAGTAAGTTCTGATTCAATGGCCAATCCACCAATAAATAACCACCATTACAATTATCTCTGTTTCCTGCTTCGATTTCATTCCCCAAGTTCCCCTCCCTACTTCAGTCACTAATACAGTCCGATAGGACGAGACTCCTAATGCA
Organism: Melaleuca quinquenervia; assembly: GCA_030064385.1. NCBI lineage: Eukaryota > Viridiplantae > Streptophyta > Magnoliopsida > Myrtales > Myrtaceae > Melaleuca > Melaleuca quinquenervia. The sequence continues at coordinate 2,031,060 of CM057728.1, read as the reverse complement.
CAAAACAATACAAGAAACATATTGCTAAGGAGTTCACCAACTTCATTTGATAGGATAAGATATTCAAAATTTCTTCAACATGGCAATCAGGAGAATGCCTTTGCTGGTTTCCTCGATATTTCTTAATGAGAGAAGTGCATGTGGCGTCACTAACCTCAAGATCAGTAGCACCGTCCCCGATCATGACTAAAGCTTTGTAGCCATGGGCCTGTCAAGAAAACTTTGAATTGAGGTTTGCTAGCAGTAATCCATACAATTAAACATACCTATTGGTATCAAAACCAACCTTCCTTATTTGTTGTACTGCAGTGGCCTTTCCACCGCTCCGAGAGGTAGGCTCATTGGTGTCAAACCCCAAAAACTCCCCAGAACTTCCAAACAGCAGTTGATTGGCAAAAATGTTTTTGGAAGGAATCCCAAGAATTGAGGCAACAGGCTGCACAAGGATTGCTCAAAGAATCAGAAAATGCAACTTTCTTGCATATTATGCTTCACTATATAGAGTTTTCTTTCAATACTGAAAAAATTATATATATATATATATATGTATGTATGTATGTATGTATGTATGTATGTATAAAAGAAGCTACGTATATTCGATGATTGTAACCCAGCACAATTGAGAATAGCATTTGATGGTATTACATGAAAGGTGATCTACTATTCTATATATCCATTTATACCCTTAATCGCAATTCATCTGCTCCCATTGCGCATAGCCTTTGGCAGTGTTTCTCTCAACAGAAAAAAAGCAGGAGTGAAGAAAGACAGGGAGACAAACACTGACTCAGCAGAAAATGCATAATTTCCCCTCAACAGGATTTAGCAGCCAGGAGAACCCATACATTGATCATTTGGCGAAATCCTCCAGAGATGAGATAAACATCTGTTTTTTTGGCCTTCAGCTTCATGATTAACTCAGCTATACCAGGAGAAATCCTGTCAATAGAAAGCCAAATGATGATATCTAAGTACCTCATTTGTAACAGTAAAAGGTTTCAGTGCTTCAAAAGTGGTTCTAATGAAAGAGCAAATTATCTGCACCAAAATATACCATCTGGCAAAACCTATTTCAAGATGCATCAAATCAACAATAGTGACTTAAAAGGTGGATCATTTGTTATATTTACCATTTGAATGAACAGAAAGTAAATTTTACATCAGCTGCCAATTATATAGGGTGTATAAGATTCAAGGAGCACACTTGCTAGTTTTAATTATTTTAACAAGGCATATCCGTTTGATGGATAAAGCAAAAATACCCATAAAACATACAGAAACATTAACTTCACATCTGACTACAAAATACGGGTAGTTGATCCATAATTTTAACATTTTAACTGGGCTCCTGAAATCAGAATGTTCTGGACATTTCAAAGTGCATAAATTTTTAAGAGTCAGAAAGCTACGATGTTGCTTTGCACATTATCGCTGGGAAAACTGGAATTTTACTGAGGAAAGATCCAGCTTTATAGTCATTACGTCAACGTAATTAGTCTGCATGATAGGTCAACTAAAATTATACTCACTCCACTAGAGGCCTGACAGAAACGGGCAAATGTGAATAATTAAACAAGATGTCCTCGTGCATAAAGCTTACAGATCTAGGTAGAAGCAATAGATCAGATAAAGTAGTTAACATACCTCGGGGGCCTTTTATTTAAGAAATCTTGAACTTGGGACAAGGAAGGGTTGAACAAAGATAATCTCGCAGCCAAGGCCTCCTCGAAAGGAACTGAACCACCCATTGCTCTAAAATATTTGGACAGGGAAGCAATGACTGATACTAGTATACAAAGTATAAGGGACGGACAACGCTATCGATAAAAAACAACTTACCTCGCAGTCCATTCCGCAACAGCTTTTCCAGCTCCACAGAACTCTGCAAGCTCATCAATGCCTTCATCAATGCATACAGTACTGTCCACATCAAAGCATACAGCATCGGCAATTCTCCAAAGGTCAAGAACTTCTGGATGTGCAATAGAGAGGTTCAGAATCATCAAAAGAAATAAGCTAAAGAGTTCATGCATCTATTTTCAAGCTTCAGATACTCAATTCTCCCAATTATCTTTTCGGTGAAGCATGCAGTTTAGATGCAACCAAGCAATTTCACTTAACTCGCTATCTAAATTATGGCTGTGATGATTGAGCATCAACTCAAGTTCAACCATGATTTCTGTAAATACACCCATTCACTCTATATAACCTTTAGATGGCAATGTGTTGTCAGATTGACCCAAATTTGAGGCTTCCAGAGGATGAATGGAGGCAGAAACCGAGTTAAATGACTTTGAGCTCATGGTCATCCAGACGCGGTTACTAGATGGAGTCTTCACGTATCTCAAAGTAAATGCCCGAAAAAGAGGCAACAGATGCCGACTTCTGTGGGTATAAACAAGTCCGCTTTGTACGCTCTTCAAACCTTCCATGAAAATATCTGTTTCCAGCAGATCAAAGAAATAAATGAAATGGTACTCAAGCGACAACATGGTGTCATTGCTTCCCCAACGTAATTGGCTCTATGTAATCAGCCATCACACATCATGCTTGACTTTAAATTGACAAGCATAAGTAACCCATCAAAGCCAGCCACATATCCACGAGCAAAATGCAACAAAAAAAAAAAGTAGGTGAATTTGGCGACCTTAAGCAAGAGACTGCGAAATGGGAATGACAAGGATATGAGTTTCACATTAAAAAGGCAACGCTTAGCGACCATCTGAATGAGAACGTTCAGGAGAAATGCAAGAACAGGAGTGACACCCTGAATGGACGATCCCAGAATGCTGAAGTCGAGATCATTGTCATTCCCAAGCCTTTTCACCTCGACCCAACATCACAAAGCGGAAAGAATCAAAACACCGATAGAAGAATGAGCACGGAACTCACCGATACAGTTCACGCCCGTTGATCGTTCGGCTTCACTGGGCGTCCTCGAGCTCTTCTTTTGCGTTTTTATTTTTCCTTCGCTAGCGTTCTTGCTCTTGGATCTGCAAAGTTCGGATCTGCGCTAGTTCTTGCGAGGTTGGTGGGAGAAAGTGGGGGAAACTGGCTGGTTTTTGTTTTCACTTGCCAAGATATTTCAGGCTAGGGGGTCTTTCATTGTTGGTTGGATTTGTTGCCTATTTTTGTTGGTGTGGTCCGAACTCCAAACATTTTTTTTTTCTGTATTACAGGAATTAAACACAATGAACATCTATAAGATCTTTCTTTTTTCTTTGAAACAAAAATGCAAACGGAAGGGAAGCTATTTTTCCGATTTTTGAATATAAATGAGAATTTTTTTAGGGAAGATAGGATCTACATCAAAGCATAAGAAACGGGTGATGAGCGCTTTTAGTGAAATTTCTTATGGGAATGTCATAAGTTGGAAAGTGTACATTAAATGCGAAGAGTTGATCAGTATGGGTTTCTTATCTTTCGATTGAAAAAGTAGAGAAGTATAAATTAAAATGTTGCAGTTTTAAAATGTAAAATGAAATAATATTTAAAATTAAGTTTCACTTGTTATGATACTTGACTTCCATCAACCAAGCCAGTTATCCGGTCTTTTAAAATTAATCTTTCCCTCTTGCTCTTAGTTGCTCAACTATCAAATCCTTTAGTGAGAGTATAAACCCTTTGATTATTTAGAATTGGGACAAGATCTTATATTTCTCGATAGCCCCATGTCATAGATATCACACTTAGTTAAATAAAGAAGACCGTATAAGTGAATCACTATCTTTTGTTTGGACCAATAAATAATTCCCACCCTAATTTAGGGAGCATTATATTTAACGGAACAAAGAAGAACGAAATAACAAAAAGTAAATATTAGAATCTCCAAAATACCCATAAAATTTTTAGGAGTCTTCTAGACTAGAAACATGTTTCGGACATGTTAGAGACCGAGCATAAAGAAAACCTGCACAATGCAGGGTGAACAACATACAAAAACCGTCATTTTTCCCTTGTCAAAGCATATATCTTCTTTTTACACTTTCGAATCAAATTCAATCCGTCAATTGCCCTAGAAAAACTCGCTGATAAAATCCACCTTTTCAAATGTTCCACTGCACATTGCATGGTCGGCAGTGTTGCAGCGGTGCACCCACCACAACTGAGTTAGGCCAGCGAGTAGGTCATACATAATGGAGGCTCTAGTCTATTACCTTCAATGAGGGGAAATAGTCAAGCAGTAAATTCCGACTGAGAACTGGAAGGGGCAACAGACATTGGACATTACACAGCCTTGAGAATGCCCGAGAGACCTCTCATACTATGAATATAGTCCATAAATCAAGAAGGGGAAATTACAAGCTTCTGAACACTGAAAAAGTTGGACAGACCCAGTTGAGCGGAATCAGTGAGATTATATACAAGAGAAACTAGCTTGACGAGATTATACACAAGCCTTAAATTAGTCTCCTTAATTTGAAAGTGCTACCTAAGAGGCCAGACTTTTTGTTCGGAGTCAGTCTTGCTCCAGAAAATCTAGCAAGATGGCAAATGAAGAATAAATGTCAACGATAAGTGGAGAGCAAATAAATTTGCATCCTACAAGGGTTTTGTAGCGGCTTCCTTGATGTAGGACACAGCTTCCTCTTCCGAGAGATGCCCTCCTTCTACCAAGCCTCTTACCAACGTGTTGGCATAGTATTCACTCGGAGCAAGCAAAGGGACATCCCCCGACTTGAAGTTTTCAATATCCAACATATCGCACCTGAATGGATAAGCAAATCGGAACATAGTGTAAATTCTGTGGACCAAGAAATCTGTTTGGCAGATAGTCTCGAGATCATGCTTGACTTCAGCGAGAGGACAGAGGTAATTATATGCTTACGTCATTGTCAGTATGGGGATGTCTTGCTCCATTCCCAAGTAAAGAACGTTATGGTACCAACCCTTCTGTGAATAGATCAACCAGCTTTTATGTTAGAGACCAGAATGTATAATTGAAAAAGCATGAGGTAAAGTCGAGGCTTTTTCGGGTGCGCAAGATAGTACTTGGATGAGATCAGAAGGAAATACCTTGAAAGCTTCCAATTTGATGGATCCTTTTTCTTTAATGCAGTCCAAAGAAGTAAGATCGAACAAAGGAGAACTCATGTCATAGCTGGAAATATTTTCCTGATGCAAGACATCATTGTACTGCTCCAACCTGATAACAGAAGTTGAAAAGACAAATGCTTATAATTGCAGTATAACATACACTTGCCAACTTTGTTATGACTGCATTCCGTCATCCTTCAGAAGAGAGAATTCTCTTCAACAGAAAGAAGGAAGGATAGAGGAGAAAGACAAACATGATAGACGCACGTTATCCTATACAGGCACATGTGCACAATATTCTCGTTCTTGCTGTCGGGATGAAGGAAAGCAACTCCTCCACGACCCCATGTACGTGTGGATTCCCTACCAAAGAATAATCGCCGGCAAGGGAAGGTCTTCCACAAAATCTCCTTAGGTGGGCTTTTGTCCATTGAGCCAGAACATCGCCTTTGCATGCCATCCACCTGAAATCAGCGTATAGGACCACATTACAATTCATCATAAATGTCACAAAACATCAGTATGTCAGGTAACTAATGTTCTAAAGCTCGAAAAGGTTGAGTTTAAAGTGCATTACCGCTCCACCTTCAATATAACAAAGGAATCTGGGCTTCCACATATTTGATCCGAAGGTGGCATACCAGATGTCAATTTTCGAAAGATCTGACCTCCAAGACACAGAAGCAAATTCTGCAGCAACCACATTTGATTTAAAGATCGTATTAATTTTAAAAAAATGAAGTCAACACTACTTTTCACGATTTCCACTGACAGCAAGTTTCTTTACCATGATGATCTTCATCAATCCTGAGAGTTGAAAGCGGTGGAATGACATCCTGCAGAAGCTCCTGAACATCTTCAGCTTCTGAGTCAGAGCTTGAAATGAGAATTTGCTGAAACAACATGATGATTCCTTTAATAATGTGAACCATGATAATGATATAACAAATGGGAACATTTGACTTCCAAACATTCACTTCATAAAACCTGTAAAAGACAAAGGAATAATGGGATGGGACAGGACAAAGTAATATACTACATCTCTAGATTGAGAAGGATTGTCTTAACAAAAACCAAAAATGCGTGGTGCAATCAGCCTTTAGGAAACATAAGTATTCCAGCATTCAGATTTCAACGACATAAGAATGATTGCATAAAAGTAATCCAAAGCCCAAGAAGCTTCACCGGGAGTGCTCTTTGACTCGTTAACTTGGTTGGCAATTCATCAGCAAGTACTGACCAGAAAGCTTTTAGTTCTTGACGAACCTGAGAAAGTTAACTTGCTATTAGCACACTATCATTTGATCAATAACAAACATACAGCTAAAATTGCGGTAAGACAAATTGCCAGACCACTCAGAAAATAAACATTTTACCGCTTGAATTACTCTCCATGTGGACTCAAAAGGATAGGCTTCGGTGGAACCAGTGAAAGTTTTGTCATCCAGCAAAACTTCCATGCATGCAAGGGCTGAATTTGAAATTGAGGTGAGATTGTATCCTCCTTCTAATGCTAATACTATCTTACGTTGCACAAAGTCCATTAACTGAAAAGAAACATTGACATGCTTAATGCCTTGTAAGGATTCAAAGAAGCCAATCAAATACTATTTATGACAATAACACAAAGCAAACAATGGAAGAGGTTTCTTAAGAAGATGATTCCTATTGCGCTAACTTGATTTGCATAATATTCACAATATTTCAAACATAAAATGGAGAGAGACAGATTCTAGCTACTGAAAACATTGAGAAAAACTATCTAGAAACTTAACCTTCTTTAACATCATTGCGTATCCATATGGAGTAACTCGGCAACCTCCCAGAGGATCACCAACAGCTGTTATAAGCATTAAATCATTAAGTTAGTAGAAATCAATGCTAGATAGTCACCATTATACATACTACATAGAGGAAGTAGAGGAAGTGCACAAACAGGATAACAAAAGCAAAGTCTGAGCATGCTAGTCCTATTTATAGCTCAAATGCACACTAACTAAAACATATCAATCGATCAAAATAATACTGTCCTAAAGCGGTTTCCCAGACCTGCTTCTTTATGGACCATCATGAGTTTATATTTGCTAAGAGTCCTTCAAAATCTTATGCTAACCCATTTAGGCAGTAATCATGGAATTTAGCTCCTTATCTTTCTTCAACAAGGATAAGGAAAAGGACGATAGAAGAGTGAATCCCATGACCCTTGGATTCTGCTTTCCTGATTCCCCCATGAAATTCTAGTCAATAAAGAAAACCACTCATTGATGCATATGTGAAAGAAACCATGTCATGAAGCCAGGCACATCACATCACTGCTAGTCACAAAGGCTGCTAGTACATTAATAAGGGGAAAAAATTTGTAGACACCAAACTCATAAGTTAAACTAAGTATGGCGAACAACTGAAATAACCTAGAAACTAAAAGAATAATGACAATGACCCTTCAGAGATATATTGCTCATCAGATATATGATAAACATACCGGCATCAAAACCCGCAGAAATTAGTATAATGTCGGGATTGAATTGCTTAGCAACAGGGATCAGGATGTGGTCCCACACTGCTAGATAGTCTGCATCTCCACACCGACCATTCTCCCATGGGACATTTATATTATACCCAACACCTGGACCTTCTCCAATCATTGTATAGTCACCATCATCATTGGCTGGATAAAAGGACCCGAACTCATGCCTGAAATATAAGGTTCATACCTTTTAGTTATTGACAGATGTCAATTGTGAGAGTAGATCAATGAGTTTCAAGTTTAAGCCAATTAACCAGGGCTTCTACAAGATTAAGATTACAATGAGGAAAGAGTTCATGAAAGAGAAAAAGAGCAGTTAAATCATAGTTGAAGCAAAATGTTTAGTACTTGCTCACCTAAAGCAATTTTATCTTCAAAAAAATCACAAAAGATTTTAGGCTATTACTCCTAGACATGAGGATCACATAAAAGCTGCTGCAGTTTCTGTACCTATGGACAGAGAAGAACAGAACTCGAGGATCCTTCCAGAATGTCTTTTGAGTACCATTACCATGGTGAACGTCCCAATCAACAATCAAGATTTTGTTGATGCCCAATTCCTGGAAAAAGAAAAACATGGGAAAGATTAAAAGCTACAAGAGGAGACATCTACTTAGAGAAACGTAAACCATGAACTGTTACTAGGTAACCAGCACTCACTTTCTCCTTTAAAAGAAAATTTGTAGCAATAGCAACATTGTTGTATAGACAAAATCCCATTGCTTCATCATGCTCAGCATGGTGTCCAGGAGGCCTCACAATAGCGAAAGCTGAGTCTAGTTCTCCTTTGGCAACTCTTTTAGCAACCTATAGGGATAAATATTCTGGTCAACCTTCATAATTGGAAGACGTAATCACATGATCATGAAAACAGAAATACATATTAACGTTGCAGATGGATTGCAGCAATCCAGAATGCTTGTCATCATGCAAAAGATTAGATATGCTAGTTATTTGATTTGCAAGAGAAAATTGCTTAACTTTCAGAAAAAATCTGTGTCAAACAATTCTGTAAGTATAACTCAAGAAAAAGTTCTTCCAAGAAATTAATCTCCCCATGATGAATAGCCTGGAAACACATCAGGCTTCAAGCAGTATAAAGATCAAGGCCAGAAAACAATTGATCATGTAAACAGATGTTTTTGCAAACGCAGAAAAAACCCCACAAGTTCTCATTTGGTCATGACACAAGCCATGATGATTAGGCAGTAGAAATACACAATCTTTTTATGATTTTTAGCGATAGGGCAAGTACATATACATGCGCATTCTTACATGATTAATCAACAGAATCCATATCTTTACATACTTAGTACAGTTCATGTGGAAAAAGGTACTGCATATATATATATTTATTTATTTATTTATTTATTTATTTATTTTTATTTTTTGGTAAATAAGGTACTGCATATACTCAAATGTATATGCTCCAATAAAAACCATTAATTACTGACCTTATGCAATTGAGGTTCTTCCATGCATGCCAATGCATTGTAAACATTACAGGCAGTTTTACCCAATATTTCATACAGCAGTTCATAGGCTCTGCAGAAAATTATTACTCACCACCTAAAAAAGGTGGCAGTCAACATGTATGCAGGTTTTCAAAATGGATTACCTCTATAACAGAACCAGCAGCAAGATAAGCAGCTTCGGATGACCCTTCATTCAGATATATCGAGTTGAACTTTGAAGCTATTCTATCTCTGCGAGAGTTAAACTGTTTGGAACTTATGTTCCTAATCAAATCAACATGACTTTTTCCATGGACTGGCAAAATATATTTATCTTCGGCTTCTCTGGCATTCAAAACCTCACACCTGGATAAGAGAAGCAGTGAATCATACATTAAAACAACAGAGCATTTCACTAATCTTTTATTGCATACTGCTTTGCTACCACTATAACATGTGTAAAATTCACCGCCGGTTGCTGACTTTAGCTTATCATACAATCAAGTCACTACAGTCTGATTTCAATCATCCAAACTTTTTTTTTTTTTTGGGCAACTGATGCACTTTGACTTGAGGCCTATGTTTCAGAGAAATGCTGATATGGCTGACAAGAGGGACAAAAGATTGAACACCATGTAACAGCCACCTGCCTCTTATTCAAGTTCATGAGAAAATTTTGTCAAATTATGGTCGAAGTGTATAAAGAAATGAAATTTAGATCAAAGTTTACTGACCCACATGGAATACCCATTAAACTTTAGCAATCACTGATAATATTTACTCGCTTTACCCCACTATTTAATAAACAAAAAGAAATTCAAGAATAAGTGAGCACGAAACATGTAACGAGCTAATTATCATGTACTTTGAACCCATGAAAAGTTAAATCTGCCCCTTATATTAACTCTTCAGTCAGCTCATTGAATCAATAAAAAAGAAAAAAATCAGACATCTCAAAAGCTGCAAGCATCATTTAAAACTGGTAGCGTCTTTTCCACAAACACATCCAAACACCGAAACTAAATAATGCTGTTATAATCTTTCATCCAAAGTTCAAAGAAATATCCGAGTCCTGAAATGGCAATCTTGTAAAACTGTACTTCCGCAGTGAATGAGTGGGTTATACTTTTAAACCATGCCATTTTGCCATCTAATCTACCTGAATATTAAAGGTTCACAGAGAAAATGTTTCCTTCAAATCCGTCCTCTCCAATCTACCAAATATAACAACTTCAACAGAGAAAATTCCCCACTCAAATTAAACTTCGCCATTTGAATTCAGCACAGTTCGGCAAATGCATACACCTCCTCCATTCTGTCAACAATTCATATAATCATCGATCACCTCACCAAGCCGCAAAATCAAATGAAAAGAGAAAACTTCCAGTCAGCACCATATCAGAAAAAAAGAAAAATGAAAAAAGAAGAGGGACTCTAAACACCTCTTCGTCCACTGATCAAACACGCTCCATCATTTAACCTAGCCCTCATATGCAATTGACAAGGGAAATGAAAGTTTCAACATGACAAAGCCAAAAAATGCCAAGAAAACGCTGATATGCGCATATACGGGTAAAGTCGAAACCTTTGAGTGATGCCGGCGACCTGGAGCTTGTTCCAGATGGCCCTGATGCGATTAGGGTTTTCAGGGTGAGGTTCATCGTCGGGCGTGCGGTGACTGCACATTCTCTCGTCATACAGTAAACCAACTCTTCGCTGGCTCCTGCTCCCGCTGCCACTCACGGAGTCGACAGCTTCCATTGCCACCCCGTGCCCTCTCTTACTCCTCTGTCACTGCCTCTCTCTCTCTCTCTCTCTCTCTCTCTATCTTCGCGACCCGCGGACGAGAGAAAGGAAGGAGAGAGACGTTCGAATGAAGATCAAGCACAGATTCGAGCCTGCATCAAAAGGGAACGTCCGATTGATTTCCCATCCTCGGAACAGAAAAATCTTCGACTGCGAAAGCACACCAGCTCCGTACTCTGGAACCGAGCAAATGAAATGATGCCACGTGGTCCGAGGCCTGCTCAGAGACCTATCGCTCCTCGTCGTTTCGAAAATAACTCCCGCCTCAAACGACTTTCCTCTTCGGGCAGTTCCACCGCACGAGGACGACTCCCCGTCTTCTTTTGGTCCTCGTGTCTTCATTTTAAATCTTCCTCCACTTGAAATTATGTACAAAAGTTCTTTTTTATAGTGGATGTAACTGATATTTCCCAGCATCTCTACTAATCCCGGCCAGCATAAGAGAACCCAGCATCCTTCATTCAGACTAGTATGCATTGTCCATGTGGAAATCTTCCTCGTATTATCACCGGATTTCACAATTTTGAAGTCAGATTTCCCCACGTACAGATAATATGTTAAGACGATTTAATAAAAACACGCGACAAACAGTAATCGGTAACCACCTGTAAAAACTGCGTAGAGAAAGAGAAGATAGAGTGCATGGAAGCAGATTACTGTCAAACTGTACAGTCTGCATGAAGAGAATGAGAAGATACTTAATTTGTCTATATATCTTAAAACATCGACAAAGAACCTACCTACGATTCATCAAATAGATGTCATACGTCCATGGGGGGACTTACTCTACCCAGACTGAAAAATTGCAAATGAAATTTGTGGTTGGGATGAAATAGAGCGCCACCATTATTACCAAGTCCTTTCACCTTCAAACACTAATCGCGTAATGTATAAAATCAAGAAAATGGGTCACAATAAGGCAAAAGGTTAGAAAAAGCAAACGACAAACGAGAAAAGGAGCCAAAGTCTTGCCCCGGTACGTGATGATCCCATTGAAGAAGGGGATGGGACGTTATTTTGCGGTGCGCGTTAAGGGTGCGCATGACAGGCGCTCAATTCTGTTCCAGAATGGGTTCTGGACAAAAAAAGCCCATTCTGAAACAGAATAGCGTTTGGTAACAAAATTTTGGAAAATCAATTCTGGAACAGATTTTCATTCTAGAATTGATTTTTGGGTAAGGATGAGAATTGAAAATTTTATCAATTATCATTCTTGAGCTATTTTTGGGAACCAATTCTTGGCTTTCTTTTTCTCTTCTTTGCCCTAATCTCTCACGAACTCCTCCTCTATTCTTCCATCTCTCATGAACGACTGCCTCCATGAGACCGACGGCCACCGCCTCCGCATCTCCGCCTCCGCCTTCGCCGCCGCCGCCTCCGCATCTCCACCTCCGCTTCCGCCATCGCCTCCGCCACCTCGCGTCTCCACCTCTGCCTCCACGACTCGGCCGCACGCCTCCGCGTCTTCACCTCCGCCTCCGCCGCACACTCGGCCTCGTCTCTTCTTCTCAGATCTGCTCACTTGGCCTCTCCTCCCTCCTCGTGTCTTCTTCTCAGATTTGCTCGCAAGATCTTCTCAGATCTGCTCATTCGGCCTCTCCTCCCTCCTCGTCTCTTCTTCTCTAGTTTGACTGTGCTGTGTGGGTTGTTGCGTGGGTGCGTGCGTTTGTTGCTGCGTTTGGTGCATGGGTGCTGCGGTGGTTGCGTATTGCTGCGTTTGTTGCTGCGGTGCGTGATCGTTTGGTGCGTGGGTGTGTGGCTGTGAGCGTGGGTGTCTTCTTCCCCACCGTATCAAACGGATTTCTTGTTCTAGAATAGAAATTTGTTGTCCGTATCAAACGCTTTTCCTTCTTCAGAAATTCATTCGGGAACGGAATTGGAAAAAATCAATTCCATCCAAAATGAGATTTCTAGACAGAATTTGAATCATGCGCGCCCTAAGAGACTCGATGAGGAGAGCCGATTGGGTTTGTCGATCCAGCAAAAAGGAGTGGGCCAGGCCCATTATGAACCCAAACAATTCCAGCGCAAGCCCAGGCCTTCAACTCGGTTCTCGAGCATTCGGGCGTCGATCCACTTTCCAGGATACGGTGGGGCCCACGATTTCTCTGGACGAGCGACGCATCGAGATCATCCAGTCTACTATCAGAATGTACCAACCAAGCTGTGACCGTAAGAGATGGGGCACGAGTAGGAAGGGAAAATGACATTTGTGGGAAGTTAAAAGAATGTAATACTTAATATTTTGTATATGTGACAATTCAACGAATTTATCCGGCTAATATCGATAAACCGACAAACTATACGAATTTAAGTCAATGAGTCAAGCATCATCTCTTCGAATTATTACCGCATCCTTCAAGTGAGTCTCAACATGTTTAGTAGCTTGAATCGAGGTAGTTATGGTAGTTTAATTTCATTAGTTCTCCCCCCCCTTCTGTTGATAAAGAACCATGAAGAGGATAAGAAATACTAGTAGTCGTCCTCATTTTTGGCTAGAGTTTGATACTCTGGACGGCAACCGCCAACTAAAATTTGAAATTCCTGCCACCGATCCCCCCTCTCTCGAGCTGTCTCAATTCAACGGCTAACTTTTGAGTGCTCGCTCGCAAAAAATAGAAAGAGATGGATCGAGATCTGACGAGGTTAATGCACTCCGCGGAACGCCCAAGCCACTTCAAGCAGATCCACGCTCTATGTCTTCTCTCACTTCGTTTCTGGTCAGAAGAATGTTGAGCGTCCCTAGGGTCGACTACGCCTGGAAAGTATTTGATTAAATCCCCCAACCAGATGAGAACTTGGCTAACTCGCTGATTTCGATCTATACTTGGCTTTCTTTGCACGAAAAAGCCGTGGAAGTATTCAGGTCGATGATACGGCGCGGTGTTTGTACCAAATATAACAACTTCAACAGAGAAAATTCCCCACTCAAATCAAACTTCGCCATTTGAATTCAGCACAGTTCGGCAAATGCGTACACCTCCTCCATTCTGTCAACAATTCATATAATCATCGATCACCTCACCAAGCCGCAAGATCAAACGATAAGAGAAAACTTCCAGTCAGCACCATATGAGAAAAAAGAAAAAAGAAGAGGGACTCTAAACACCTCTTCGTCCACTGATCAAACACGCTACATCATTTAACCTAGCCCTCATATGCAATTGATAAGGGAAATGAAAGTTTGAACATGACAAAGCCAAGAAATGCCGAGAAAACACTGATATGCGCATGTACGGGTAAAGTCGAAACCTTTGAGTGATGCCGGCGACCTGGAGCTTGTTCCAGATGGCCCTGATGCGATTAGGGTTTTCAGGGTGAGGTTCATCGTCGGGCGTGCGGTGACCGCACATTCTCTCGTCATACAGTAAACCAACTCTTCGCTGGCTCCTGCTCGCGCTGCCACTCGCGGAGTCGACAGCTTCCATTGCCACCCCGGGCCCGTGCCCTCCCTTACTCTTCTGTCTGTCTCTGTCACTGTCTCTCTCTCTCTCTATCTTCACGACCCGCGGACGAGAGAAAGGAAGGAGAGAGATGTTCGAATGAAGATCAAGCAAAGATTCGAGCATGCGTCAAAAGGTACCGTCCGATTGATTTCCCATCCTCGGAACAGAAATATCTTTGACTGCGAAGGCACGCGAGTTCCGTTTTACGTTTCTTTCGAAATGAGCAAATGAAATGACGCCACGTGGACCGAGGCCTGCTCAGAGACCTTCTGAGTCCTCGTCGTTTCGAAAATAACTCCCGCCTCATACGACTTTCCTCTTCGGCCAGTTCCACCGCACGAGGACGACTCCCAGTCCCAGCCTCATAGTCACAAACTTTGGGACCTAATTTTTTATTTTTTTATTCCACTCAACTGACACATGTTAATTAAATATTGGGTATGAGTAGAAAAAGAAAATGCATGCCAGGTCAACAATTGACGTGGCGCTTAGCAACCACCAAATATAAAAGCTCCCAAGAGCATCCTAAAATCGTGACAATCAATCCGTCGATCAATAAACGTTTTCCATGACTCAATTTACGGATTGAACCGGTATTATAGAGGGAAACAGGAAAGGAAACACTTTTTAAGTACCTGGACAATTAAATCGTGTTCTTCAACATGAACACGTAACAGTAGTAGGTCAGTTTTACAGGAGAATCCATAGCTCTCTGGGGTCTCGCTCCCATGTCAAGACATCAGAGCCTTCATTCGTACGTCTCATCATCATCTGCGATTTCTTCCGTCTTCCTCGGACTTCTACCAAGCGATGGCATTCGCAAAGCCTCCTCTCTTCTCCGCTCGGTACACAAGATCTTTCCCATTGGGCCCTGCATTGACGTACACGGTTGAGTTCCCGTCTATCTCATCCATCAAGAGCATTTCCGCGATCTTGGGCAACAACCCCTCCTCGAGCGATCTCCTCAATGGCCAAGCACCGTAAACCTGTAACAGTATTGACACAGATCAGCAATATGATTCCTCACGGACCCACGAAGTAAGTAGAACCACACGCCTACATACTGAAGACCTACCGGATCACGAACCTCCGCTAGGACAAGGTCCAATGCCGCATCCGTGACAACCAAAGCGACGCCTCTTTCAGCCAATCTACGGGCGATATCATTAGCTTGTAGTCTAGCCACCTTCCTCAGTTGTTCGCGCGAGAGAGGATCAAACACCACAATCTCACCTAGCAGATTCAGCAACTCAGGCCTAAAGTGCCTCCCCACCTGCTCCATTTAAAACATATCACTACTCTCATTATTAACCCAGTCAGAATTAAAAGGCTTGACTGATTTATAAGGTGGAAAGGCATGCCGTACCTCCTGCATGACTCGATCGCGGGCAACATCCATTGAGCATTCGCCCTTCACAGCCGACAGCAGATGATTGGCTCCGAGGTTCGAGGTCATGATTATGGTGGAATTTGTAAAGTCGACCGTTCGGCCTTGGCCATCAGTTAATCTACCCCTATCAAGAACCGTGAGCAGTTTATCCATAACATCTATGTGCGCACGTTCCACCCATTCAAATAACACGACGCCATATGGTCTCCCCCTCACAGCCTCGGTTAGCAGCCCACCGACTTCACCTCCAACATAACTGAAAATTACAATGGAGAAGACAAGGATCAAATCCTGCCACAAACATATGCAGCACCCACGTTATACAAAGCGGAAACATAAACTAAAATACTCACCCAGGAGGGGCACCAATCAATCTTGACACGGAATACTGCTGCGCGTACTCCACCATATTAAACTTGATCAGAAGATTTTCACCGCCAACGTGCTGCTCAGCAAGGGCCTTGGCGAGCTCGGTCTTGCCAACACCGCTCTGGCCCAAGAATAAGAATGAGCTACCTGGTTGATGTGGTCCTCCCAACCCAGCTATTGACCTCAATACAGCCCGTGCAACAGCGCTGACTGCTCGATCTTGCCCAACTACTTTCTGATGCAGTCTTTCAGCCAGTCCAAATGACCCCTCTTTCTCGTTCTGGCCAAGCCTCGAGACAGGAGTGTCAGTCTGGCTGCTCGCAGCATCGTCAATATGTTCTGGTTCAACAGTCTCAGTCAACATTAAGTTCTGCGCAGTATTTCCTTCCAGATGCGTAATGGCTGCTTCCACTTCTAGAATCGCGTGAGAATGCATTTTTGTAGCTCTAAGCAGCTCGTTAAATTTGACACCCTTGTGCAATGAAAGGAAGTCTCCCACCTTCTGCTTAAATCTCATGATTTGATCGATCCTCTCTTTTCTCTTCCAGAACGTCATTCTCCACGGCTTAAGCTTGTCCCTCAAGTCATTCAACTCTTTCACCTACGAGTAAATGATATGTTGAGCAAATATTACAGGAAAGATTTCAATAAGCAGAAACAATCATAAGAGATTATTTTACCCGATCCATCAGCCTCTGACTGACCTCAACCGAGCCAGCTGTAATGGCTTCACATTCGCCATCCCAGAACCTGACAACCTTGGAACTATTTCCAGGTCCCTCCTCGATATTTGCTTCAATTGCACTGTATAGCAATTCCGCGGCTCTGGCAAGATCATACCTTTGACGAGCCTCTTCCAATCCAAACAAGAGCTCTTCCCGCTTCCGCCTGAGTCGTCCAATTTCTTTTTCCTTGTTGTGCTTCATCACCAGCGCCTGAAGTTTCTCCCTCAAGTCATCCAACTCTTCACGAACCTTCAAGTAAAGGGAACATTTGAATGAATATTAGAGATTTCAATAACCAGAATAAGCACAAGAGAGTTTCTCTCTGATTCTTTAGCCTCAGACTACCTCAACTAGGTGAGCTCGACTTGCTTCATTTTTTGCTTTCTCTAGTGCATCGAGTTCGACTTCTAGCCGCATTCTCTTCTGCATGAGATTATCGAATTCTTCTGCCTGGCTGTCCAGCTGTACCCTCACATTTGCATGACCTTCATCGACTAAATCATTCTCTTGGTCAGACAGATGATGACCTACATTAGAACATATCATAGATAGTCGGTTACCTTCAGAATCACATCTCCGAATGTAAGAAAAACAACTTTCAAGACTGATACCACTTATGAATCTGCTACACAGACGTGAAGCGAAGAGACCCCAATCTCGAATTCGAACACCACGGTGCCCTTCATGTCTGTCCTTTATTACCTCCCTTCGAGTATCAAGCAAACCGAGTTCTATCACATGGACCGGCTGGAACCTCTTTCGAAGTGCTGCATCTTCCTCGACGCACTTCCTGTATTTCTCAAGTGTCGTAGCGCCAATCCATCGGAGCCGTTCCCTGGCAAGCATGGGTTTCAACAAATCCGCCGCATCTATGGACCATGCCATTGGCCCAGCACCAAGAAGGATGTCAATTTCATCAATAAACAGTATCACTTTTCCTTTGGCCGCCTCAACCTCCTTCAAGACCGCCTCCAATGGCTCCACAAATCTTTTTTCATATGCCACTCCACATGTCCAAGCATCCATATCCAATGCAATAAGCCTGACGCCCCTAAGGTTGCTGGGCACATCTCCTCTCACTATTCTCTCAGCCAGGCCTTTCACAACAGCAGTTTTGCCCACACCTGGCCGTCCAATAAGAACCGCATTGTTCTTAGTCCTCCTTGACAGGATCCTTACAACCCTCTTTATCTCCTCATCTCGCCCAACAACCGGGTCAAGTTCACCAGCCTGCTCCACCAGGTCCCTTCCGTATGTCTCCAATGCTGGGAAGATAGCGCCGCCGGAAGCACTCCCCACCTTCTTCCCTTCTTTCCCAAGAAGCCTCTTGAGCTCCGATTTCAACCTTGCAGTAGCGACCCCAGCTTCCTTAAGCAGATCCCCGATCTGCGAATCCTCGAGAAGGCCAATCATCGACCGTTCTGCAGCCAAGTAGCCGTCGCCATGAGACTCTCTGTTGCTCCCAATCGCTTTAATTAGGCTAGGGCTCGCAGGGATCTCGCCAGGGGGCACGCTCTGAAAAGGAAGTTCCTTCAAAGCTTGTTTAAACACTCTCTCAGCTGCTTTTGCGGCTCCTTCACCCCCGACGTTGTTGATTGCTCGATGGAAAATCCCAGGTGGCTCCGAGATCAGAGCCACCGCAAGATGGAGAAGAGTAAACTGCGCATGACCGGCACGCATCGCCAACTCATGGTCCCGCATAAGAGCCTCATTTGTCTTGCGAGTGAACTCGTCAGGATTCATGGTGCGTCTTTATACATGCACAGAGAACACCTGCAACTGTCAATCAACCTAATAAGATTCACATTTTGTGCACCGGACACCAGTTTAACTCTAATAAGATTCCAGCAAACGATCTAAGGCGATCCCAATCCAGCAGTCATCTCACGGACAAGTAGAACTCTGTCTCTAATATAAGTGATTTGCCACCAAAAAAAAAAAAATGACGCCGATGAACAGGAACGATGCCATAAAAGTCACCTTCACCATGGAAAACCTAGAAGTCGAATCACGTAAACCTAAACGAATGATTCTGAAACTAAGAAAAGGTACCCGCACATACGAAACGAAACTACCTCGCATATTTTCTGCCAGCGAGAGACAACACAATGCACGACGCTCAAACTCGGAACAACGTCCTCAGGTACCATCGGTAACAGAGAGGAGAAGAAAACGCACCTCAAAAGATGAGAACTTGATCCGTTCGTCGGCGACCGGCGGCGATCGCTCTCGGGCGCGAACGAAGATTCTTCGAACGAGTCGCGCTTCACTTGCTCTGCTCCCGAACGATGATGTGCTTCTTCTCTCGAGCAGCTGACGATTCTCTCCCTTTGTTGAGCAGCCTTGCTTTCTGCAGCGTCGGTTCCGAGATTTTCTCAGAGAAACGTGTGAGCATGCTACGTAGAAACCAGAGAAAGATGAGGATGGTGGGAAGTTCAGCGTCAAACTGAATTCCAAGCGCCGCTCGCCCTAAGCAAATGTCAACTTTTAAGTGAAATTCAAAACGATCTCCTTTTAAAACTCCAACGGAGCCCCGCTGGAAATTACGGTCCAAATTTTATAATCTCTGGACAAATTATATTATACATATGTGCACGAAAAACTTTAAATTCACAAAATCATTCTGATTTCAAAAAATCTATATCTCGATTGCTCTCGATTTATCGTCATCAAAGTTATAACTACAAAAGTATTCCGAGAAACCATGCTCCCACTATTGTTGAACCCCGCTAAAAAAATCTATACCATAATTATCAGTGTCAATTGTGGAATGAAAAGTTAATGAGATTTTTTTTTATCTTTATTTTGGATCAATGTTATCTTTGATTCATCGGATTCGGAGATTTATGGACTTAATTAAAAAATTCCAAAAGTGCACGAATCATATGTTCGGGCACTGCATTAGCAGAAAAAAAAAAGATGCGAATTTAGAGATGAAGTTGTGTACCCATTCCTTTAGCATCGACTAGCTGTAAAAGCTTTCCGTAAGTGTAAAAATCTAGTTAATGGGACATCGAATGGAAAAGCCCCTCATTCTATTTTTTTGAACTTACTAAAGCTTAAGTAAAAATATACGTACACAACCTGTGATATGTATAAATGCATGTGCCCCTTTGATACTCCATTTAGGTAGAGAAACGATAGTAGATTACTCTGTATATGTGATTAACATGTTTTGAGCAAATTAAAGATTGTTATTGGATGATAAACATTTCTTGATCAAATGGTCGGATTTTGAGACATATAGACTTGATTAAAAGATTCCATAAGTTCGAGGACTTTATTAGGAAAAAATAGAAAATCTTGTGGTCCTTTTTGGTCGGGACAAGTATCTACGCATCGATGCAATTTACTTAGCGAGTTCTCATAATATTATTTGCCCTTATCCAAATGTCCGTTTGCATGTTTTAATGACTTTCAGGCCGATTGATTGAGACGAAAATCTTTAATTGTTGATGTTTTGTAAGCATAATATTTCAATTTCTGATTGCTTCATCAATATTTTTGAAGCACTTGGCAGCAAGATACTTACGAATATATGAATCCACTTTTTCTCCAAAAATATATATTCATATATTTGAGATGCGAAACTGATAATGAGCACGACAGAATTTCTTTTCTGATTCAACGATACATCCACCCAAACAGACAGACACCACAGCACTCAAAAACACTGTAGTCGTTCATATATGTGCATCAGCACTACAGTCCCAAACTATGTGAGTCAATATCTTGCGCGAGGAAATCCATGTCAAGAGCTCAGTGCACGTCGGTCGATACATTTGAATCTAGTTCCAAGATAAGTTCATGGGAATCCAACTGCCGAGTGAACTGCTCATCATGCCGAAGGACCCCAAATCCCAAGTTCAGCTCGCAAACGCTGAGGAGCAGTTAAGCCATGTGAGAGTCTTATGCATCATCCCTAAAACTAACAATTTCCATTGGCAAAGCCCTAGTTGCCTTTTGACGCTTCATCTTTATTAAAAAAGAATGTGTGGTAGACATACTTCTCACAATGAGACACTCTGAATGCGTTAACAAGGGATGGATGGATCGTGTGTTAATCCATGCCAACATCCATGCACGACCAGAACCCTCATCACAAGAACTGTAGCCAAGGGATGTTTTCCTACATGAGGCAATAACATACATTAACAGGAATCCTTCTCTGCTGGTCATAGGCACATACTTGGGGAAAGCATGAAAGAAATGTGACACACCGACTTATCACCATTCCCCCCCATGCAGTTTTCCTTTCCAACATTTGGCATTTGAGAACTTTGCAATGGTCTTCTTTGGCAAAGAATTCTTGATGAGACTTCAACAGGTATGAAGGAAAAAAATTCTGAACGTGCATCGCAATTCCTCAACGGATCACGTTCTCATATCAATTGTTCCTGCGCCTGAATCATATACATTAATCTACAATGTATACAACTATAGATACTCTGGCATCTCTATTAATCCCAGTCAGCATCAAAGAACCCCGCGTCCTTCATTTCCGAGTAGTATGCATTGTCCAGAAGGAAATCTTCCTCCTGAAAGCATCAAGTTTTAAAGGGACAAACCATATATTAAGACGGAACAATAAAAAATGTGAAAATGGCAATCAGCAATTACCTTGAAGAAGTCGGCAAGAAAAATCACATAGAGAAAGGGAAGATAGAGCGCATGATAGCAGATCACTATTAAACTGTACAACCTGCATAAAGAGGAGAACCACTTGATTACAACTCTATATTTAGGAGTAGGCAATGTACTCAAAATGAAAGTATCAGCCTAAAGGTACCAAGTGCCAAAGCCAGCTCCAATTCCAGCAAGCATACAAGCTAGTAAAGCAACCGAATTGATGACAAACATGACAACGATGTATCTGTAGAATGCTGGTCTGGCTGCAAAAAAAAATATTGCACATCAGTCACCACCTTGTATGGATTACAAACGAACATAAGATGAGATTGGTACTTACGAGGCAATTCCTCGGCCCATTTTGAGAATCTTATGAACAACACAAAGGAATAAACTGCAGTTATAACAATTTCATGGACGCTCCACAAAGCCCATTTCACTCTATGCGTACTTCCAACATCAAAGAACAGCGGCACCCGGAACCCAAATACATAAACAGCCTGAAAGGATTATACACAAAAAGAAGTGCTTAAATGATCAGTTGACGTGTCAGAAGTACCAGAGGCTAATCCAACCACAGAAGCAAAATGCTTCAGCAGAGAAGCATAATTAGCCTGCTTTAGGGTAGTATGTGTTTTAAACAGCAGTAAAACTGAGAACAAGAGAGAAGATAGGAAGTTTCACATTTGGGGCCCATTACTCACTTCACAAGAGAAACAAAGAAAAACAAAAGATCGCTCCACGAGCCTTTCATATGAGAATCTTGATAAGAACTACGCTAGAAGAACTACTAACACAGTACCGATAATAATGCATGCCAAATGCCTTCAACTAAGCTCAATCTGAATGCTTAGCTAACACGTAAGAAGACCACACTGACAGATCAACGTTATCAGTATATGATATGGTCAGCCAACCACTTCATTGAATTTAAACTCACTTGTCATCTTAGACTTTTAAGCATGCCGACTGAAAAGTTCATAATTGGGGAACATCCAGATCTCACATTAGATCATTGACATGAATTCTACAACCCATCAGCTATATTTCTATGTCAGTTGCACTTCGTCTACTCAGAGCGATAAATTCCACATGAAATGGGGAAAAGGATGGAGACTTTGCTGATTTCCAACATTGTGATTACCATGTTAACGTATTCACAGCCCATTAGGAGTTTCAATGTTATCATATACCTGAACTAAAGCGTACAAACCATAGATGTAACACAAGTAGCATAAAAAAAACAAAGAACAGGCAAAGTTAAAACCCTTCTATGTCCGATGCACATTGCACATTGCAGTAGGGCCAGCACAGTCAGTACCGTGCTCTAATTCCCTAGGCAGCCAAGCTCATCAAACATTGAGCTCAAAGAGAAGCCATTTAACGAAGCATATTGCTTATGCACAATGCTGCAATAATATGAACAACTATAATCATATCTTTCCTTGACTACAAAGAGTCCCTTGTCACTTATCAGGGCAAGTAGTGGACTGATTACTTAAACATGAACCAGAAAATGGAAACCTGCCATACCAGCAGGACAAAAGTGACCAGCATCCACAAATAACCATTCATACATAAATTGCCATTGAAGAACTGATACCTTCAGGAGAATATCGACACCAACAATAATCCCCGTGACCAGAAAAGTTCGCGACAAAGCTTCCAATCCGTTAGCATAGTTTCCTTGGAGCAGAAAAGCTACCAAGCTGATCTCCATACACAGCAGCCCGGACTTAGTAAATAGCGATAAGAGATTCCAGCCAGTCTCACTTCCAGGAGCGCATTGCCAAGCCTGTTTATTTCAGAATAATTTCCAGAATAAACATTAGCAAGAGCTCATGAAGAGCACAGAAATCAGCCAGCTGCTGAAGAAAACGAACGAAAACAACAAAATCGCTTGGCGACGCTACAGATAGGATCGGTGTAGCGAGAAGGAATACACCTCGCAACAACTATTGCATCCTCAAATTACGGCATTCCTCTGGTAAACAGGCCGCGGAAAAAAAAAGAACATTCCAAAAATGTAACTTTTCTCGTCAATCAGTCAGATGAACCGAATGATCAAAAAGTTAGGGCTCAACCCAGTCCGTCCAGCAAGTAGACAAAGAAGGCACCTGAAGCGAGCACCAAGCGAGGTTGAGCACAGAGACCACCCAGAGGAGCGCGTAATAGGAGAACATAACATGAGACCGCCCATTGAACAGCTTCTTCAAGTTCTTCTTCGCGTGGAGCGCCAAGAAGAGAACGAACAGGACGGCGGGGACGACCAGGACGGCGTCATAGAAGAAACCGGGGCAAACGGGGCTGAAGTCGGGGGAGGTAGCGTTCTGATCTTGAGCTGTGGGGACGGGCAAAGGCGGGGCCGACGGCGAAGGATTGGCGTCCTGGTCCAGAATCGATGGCATTTCGCGATTCGGGAGAACCCTAGGTCCTAGAGAGGGAAGCAACCGACGAAGAGGCTAGCGCCAATCGCAGCACAAGAGGGCTCCTTTATCCGATTAGGGTTTGCGGATTGCGTCGCGTCGTCATCTCCGAAGATCAGCTCAGCTCAGCTCGGACCGATGCTCTCCCTGTCTCTCCTCTCGTCTTCCCCCTCGTCACGAAGTTTCCCCAGTGCATATCCTTTTCGCTTTTCTTTTCTTTCTTTTTTCTCGCTGTTTTTATCTTGAGAACTTTTCAGTTTACAATTACAGATGGAATTGATTCAAATTCTATCCAGAAATCTCATTCTGGATGGAATTGATTTTTCCTAATTCTGTTCTTGAATGAATTTCTGAAGAAAGAAATGCGTTTGATACGGACAACAAATTTCTATTCCAGAACTAGAAATCCGTTTGATATGGCAAAAAAAATTTATTTCTGTTTTTGAATCTTTTTTTGTTTCATTTGAAAGAATTCTTAATTTTTTAGATTGCAAGATGTTCATTCCAATAAAAATCAAATAGTTTATATTTAGCCCCAAAAATTAACAAATTTAATCACATTGGTTATTATAATCGTACTCCAAATTCACTTTTAATTGCATGTTTTATATAAATAATTCCCAAAAAAATAAGAGAGATGAGGATACCCAATATCGAGGTAAGACATTTTTCTTATGGGTTTTGCCCAACCAATTCGCGTGAACATTGAGAAAAAAAAGTTGAACAAAATATTGTTAAACCTTTGGATCGATGTAAGCCTCCCACGTGAACTAGTGAGGACTTCAAATTGCTTCAACCAAGACCAAGCAATTTGTTTCAACTTGGAACGCGTTGTTTAGAGGAGAGAGGGGGTGCGACTTATGTCTACAATTGAGGATTTCGACCAAACCAAGGGCTTTAACATCCGGACTTCGTCATTTGGCTGCTAACGTTGAGGTCCCCAAAATGTCTAAAATCTCACAAGATGTTACAAGAGATGGAAAAAATCACAAACGGATGCGAAATATGGAACCAAAGCTCACATTATAACATCACGTCACAAAAAATTGAGATAAGAAATTCTCAATAAGGATGTGAGATATAGAAAATATCACATTAGAAGGTCACGTTACAAAAGTTGAGATAAGAAATCTCACAAACAAAAAAATGAAAATACATTACAAAAATAAAAAAAATACAATATCACGGCATCTACGGTATATTATGACATCTACGACAATAATTTCACATATGGGACCAAGCTTCTCTTCCGCAGCCTTCCCAGCTTTCGCCATTAGTTTGTTCAACTGCTTCTTCCTCTCACATACTCATTGTGCCCTCTCCTTCCTCTTTTTCTCAAGTTCCTACAAAAGTCACACATATGGGTTCTGTCATCGCTCATAAATTTGCAAGACCAAAGTCTCTACATTATTAAAGTTTCAAAATCAAAAAACACTTCAGTGTACTAATGCAAATAGAGCAAACAAGAAAATAATCAGTTTAGTCATATGCAACATCAATACAAAGTTCATGTGCCGATATAATCTCACACATATTGCTATGCACATTCAGCCAAAAGAAAAGAATTCTCAGCCACAAGAACTTTGGATCAAGTCCTTGAGATTCTACGGTAACTTTACTTTCAGTCTGCACAAAATGGAAAAATGTCTCTGTCGTTCGCCAACACAAATGCTCAAAGTAGACCAGAAGAGGATCCTGACTACATAACAATATGCCCAGCAAAGCTCCACAGAAATCAGGCAAGACATTGTGAGTTGATAAATGTAATGCAATGATTCAACAACAAAAATCGGAAAGAGATGGGAATTACATTATTTTGCTTGGGCACTGAAAACAGGGGGAAATTTCCCCATGTCAATAGTACTAGCAACGAAGAAGCAGAAACTTGAACCCTACTGCAATTCATATATAATCTTTTCAAAGCCAAGCACATCAGATAAATCATCCAGGGTTACCAAACACACCTTTGTGACCTACTTTCCACATAACAGATTAAACCCACCTCACCGATCTTGATGCACAAAGAATTTGTATCAGAAGTTTAATCAAATAACTAAACAAAATAAATAGAATTTGCTAATTGTTTTGGCAATCAAAGTCTTCCTCCAGCTCAAACACATGCGGAAATTCAATCTGTCAAGAACATTAGAACCCAAAACCCAATAGTGGACATATTGAAGAGGACGGAGCTTCAAACTGATTCTACTGACTCTATGCAAAAAACCAACAAATATCTCACCACAGGAAATCCAACAACCGTACCTGAAACTCATCAAAAACCATTTCAATCACCCTGCATATTATTGCAAGCCAAGGAAGTTCAAATTCAGAATGACCGACATCATCATTGTATATCCAAAGCCAGACCAATTCCTCGGAGAAATTGAAGAATGTCAATCCCGGTGGATGAATTCCAGCTCCAATTCAGGGACGGAGAGGGAGCAAAAGAAGGGGGTGAATATACCGACGGGTCAATGACAAACCCGGTGTAGAAAAGCATTACAGAAGTGCGAGTCAATCAAGAAATAAAGCAAGCAGACGTCTCCATCACCGAATATCAACAACCTCGTGGCGAAATCGATCGATTTTCGAATTCAACCAAATGAGCAATGGATCAGAGTTACAAAACCTAGCTTTCGGATCAAGAGATTCAACCACTTGTCCGTCTCCAACGAGAGCTAGAGAGAGGGAGAGAGTGTGTCACCTCGCGTGGAGGAGGAGAGGCGGCCTTCGGTGCAGATCGCGTGGAGGAGAGGAGCCTTAGGTGAGTGAGGGAGAGCAGAGTGCGTGAGCGGAGGCGTGCAAGGAGACGAGGAGGGAGGCGGAGGCGTGCGGCCGAGGCCGAGGCGTGCGGACGAGTGGAGGACCGAGGCGGAGGCGGAGGTGCGCGGATGAGCAGAGGCGGAGAGGTGGTCGGTCGAAGAGAGGTGAGGCGTTCGCGAGGGCAAAAGAACGAAGAGGGTGAGGCATTCGTGAGAATGGGTTCTTTTTTGCCATCAAGAATGAGAAATGAAGTTTTTTTCAATTCTCATTCTTCCCCCTTTTCCAATTCTAGAATAGAAATCTATTCTAGAATTGAAAAGTTAAAAATTTTCTACCAAACGGAATTCTGTTCCAGAATGGGCTTTTTTGTTCTAGAACCCATTCTGGAACAGAATTGAGCACCCGTCATGCGCACCCTCAACATTTAAAATGAATTCCCTTTGGTTTTTCCTCGGCCAGCGAAGGGGGCCCCACTTTCTATAATTTGCGCTTACTTGGTTAAATTTGGACCCATGTTTTCATAACTTTATCACTACTTCTTTCATTAATAAAATCGAATAAACATGAAGTGGCAAACGTTGTTTACAACCATAGTTAGTTCTTTGCACAAAATACTTCTTACTTACTGATTTCCAAGCGTTACAATCCGTGAAACCCACCAGAGTACAAGCTCAAGGAGAAGGGGTGGTAACTATAGAGGCATAAGGACATAATCTCAGAACCAGCAAAGACAAAAGCCTTGCTGGAGAATCTTTAGCTCTCTCAAGAAAGTTCAGGATCCTTCACCCGTCCATCTCCTCATCGTCTTCCATTTCTTCGATCTTCATCTTCTTCACCGCCTGCGCCGCATCGCTTCTCGGCCCATTTGGAATCTCGATCAGCAGA
The DNA here is from genome assembly GCA_030064385.1 of Melaleuca quinquenervia. Lineage (NCBI taxonomy): Eukaryota > Viridiplantae > Streptophyta > Magnoliopsida > Myrtales > Myrtaceae > Melaleuca > Melaleuca quinquenervia. The sequence continues at coordinate 2,003,603 of CM057728.1, read as the reverse complement.
TCTGACTTCTGTCCCGTGGTGGCATTCACGAAGCCTCCATTCTTCTCCACGCGGTACGTGAGTTCTTGCCCGTTGGGCCCTGCGTCGATGTAGACGGTCGAGTTCTCGTCTATCTCCTCCCTCACAAGCATCCTCGAGAGCTCGGTCACCACCTTTTTCTCCAGCCATCTCCTGATTGGCCGAGCACCGTAGACCTGTAATGAAACGAGACAGCTCAGTAACATGATTCCCAGGCGGGCCAGCAAAGTAAGAAAAGAACCAGACACCTATGAGCTAGAAAACCTACCGGATCGTAACTCTCTGCCAGGACGAAGTCCAAAGCCGCATCTGTGACAGCCAGAGCAATGCCTCTTTCTGCTAATCTACTTGCAACATCCTTCATTTGTAGTCTAGCCACCTTCCTCAATTGATCATGTGAGAGAGGATCGAATACTACGATCTCATCAAGCCGATTCAGCAACTCTGGCCTAAAGTGCCTCCTCACCTGCTCCATTGAAAAGATATGTCAATGCTCTCATTATAATAACCCCGTAAGAATTAAAATCAGCTTGACAAATTTTTATAGAGAGGAAACCGATGCCTTACCTCCTGCATGACTCGATCACGGGCAACTTGCATCGAGCATTTGCCCATCAGACCTGACAAAAGGTGCTCAGCTCCAAGGTTCGAGGTCATGATTATTACAGTATTCCTAAAATCAACTGTTCGACCTTGACCATCGGTTAATCTGCCATCATCAAGAACCTGAAGGAGCGTGTTGAAAACAGCTATGTGCGCCTTCTCCACCTCATCAAATAACACAACACTGTAGGGTCTCCTCCTCACTGCCTCAGTTAGTTGTCCACCTTCTTCATGTCCAACATAACTGTAAATCAGAACAGACATGACAAGGATTAGAATTCCCCACGAACGTTTGCAGCAATCATGTTATGCAAAGTGGAACCATAAATTAGCGTACTTACCCAGGAGGGGCACCGATTAATCGTGACACCGAATGCTGCTCCATATACTCCGACATATCAATTCGGATAAGTAGATTTTCGTCATCAAAGAGCTGCTCAGCGAGGGCCTTGGCAAGCTCAGTCTTGCCAACACCAGTTGGACCCAAGAATAAGAATGAGCCAGTCGGCTGTTGTGGTCTCCCTAACCCAGCTCTTGACCTTAATACAGCCTCTGCAACGGCGCTTACTGCTTGATCTTGCCCCACAACCCTCTGGTGCAGCCTTTCAGCCAGCCCAACTAACCTGTCTTTCTCATTTTGGCCAAGCCTTGTGACAGGAATGCCAGTCCAGCGGCTCACTACCTCAGCAATATGTTCTGGTCCAACTGTCTCAGTCAACATTAAATTCTCCTCTGTATTACCTTCCAGCTGTGCAATGGCTGCTTCCACTTCTTGAATTGCACCATATCGCAGGTCTGCAGCTCTAGCCAGATCATACCTTCTTTCAGCCTCCTGCAATGCGATCAAGAGCTCTTCCCTCTTCTGCTTTAGTCGCCGGATTTCATCAATCCTTTCCTTTTCTTTCCTATACTTCATCATCAGTGGCTGAAGCTTGTCCCTCAAGTCATCCAACTCTTTACGAACCTACAAAGTAATCGAAATCTTAGAACAAAGATCAATAAAGATTTCAAAAAGCAAAACAAGCATACGAAACTTTCTCAGCGGATCCTTCAGACTTACCTCAATAAGGCGAGCTTTACTGGCCTTGTCCTTCTCTTTTTCTAATGCATGAAGTTCAATTTCTAGTTGCATTCTTTTCCGCTCGAGATTATCAATCTCTTCTGGCTGGCTGTCAAGTTGAACTCTCACATTTGCACAAGCTTCATCAACTAAATCAATCGCTTTATCGGGCAAATGACGACCTGCATTGAAATAAACCATAGATGGTCAGTCACCTTCACAATAGACAGTAAACTTTCAAAACTACGAAGTCGGTTGAGTGCAAAACTTACCAGTTATGTATCTGCTGGACAGCTGTGCGGCAACAACGAGAGCCCGATCTTGAATTCGAACACCATGGTGCCCTTCATATCTCTCCTTCAATCCTCTCAAGATGCTTATAGTGTCAGGCACACTAGGTTCTGCCACATAGACCTGCTGGAACCTTCTTTCAAATGCCGCATCTTTTTCTACATATTTCCTGTATTCCTCAAGTGTCGTAGCACCAATACATCGCAGTTGTCCTCTGGCAAGCATGGGTTTAAACAAATTGGCAGCATCCATGGATCCTTCTGTACGCCCAGCACCAAGAACAAGGTGAATTTCATCAATAAAAAGAATCACTTTTCCTTCAGCCTCCTCCACCTCCTTCAAGACCGCCTTTAGTCGCTCCTCAAATTCTCCTCTATATTTCGCTCCAGCTACCAGAGCACCCATATCCAATGCAATCAACCTAACGTCCATAAGGTTGCTAGGCACATCACCTTTCACTATTCTCTGAGCCAGACCTTCCACGACGGCAGTTTTACCCACCCCTGGCTCTCCAATAAGAACTGGATTATTCTTAGTCCTCCTCGACAAGATCCTTACAATTCTTCTTATCTCCTCATCCCGCCCAATAACTGGGTCAAGTTTACCAGCCTGCTCCACCAAATCTCTTCCATATGTCTTCAATGCTTGGAAGTTTGTGTCACCGGAAGCGCTCTCCACCTTCTTCCCATCTTTCCCACGAAGCTTCTCGAGCTCTGATTTCACTCTAGCAGTAGCAACCCCGGCTTCCTTAAGTAGATCACCAATTTGTGAATCCTCAAGAAGGCCAATTATCAACTGATCAACAGCCAGGTGGGTGTCGCCACGAGACTTTTGGGCAGCTTGGGCACGCCTAATTGCTTTGATCAGGCTAGTGCTTGCAGGTATCTCATCAGGAGGCGGGCTCTGACAAGGAAGTTTCTTCAGAGCCTGGTTGAACACTCTCTCCGCCGCTTTCGCAGCTTCTTCACCCCCAACATTGCTGATTGCTTGGCTGAAAATTCCAGCTGGATCCGAGACTAGAGCCACGGCAAGATGGAGAGGAGTAAATTGCGCATGACCAGCACTCATTGCAAGCTCATGGGCCCCTGCAAGAGCCTCATTTGTCTTGTGGGTGAACTTGTCAGGATTCATAGTACGTCCTTATACCTGCAAAGAGAAGAGTTAACAACTGTCAGTCAGTCTAGATAACATTCACCATCGCTACCCATGCAAGCCACATTCACATTATGCGATCAGCAGTGTCAATCACCGACCCCGGCCCCCTCCGATGAGATTCTAGCAAACGATCCAACCCAATCCCAAGCCAAACATCATTATTAGAACCCTGTGTCTAAGAGCGTCTCTCCGTGATTTGCTACCCAAAAACGTCCACACGTGACACCAATGAAGAGCGATGGTGCCATGAGAATCACATAAACCTACACGAATGATTTCCGAAACTAGGCAGACGTATCTGCGCAGAAGACATGAAACAACTCCCACAATTTCCGCCGGCAACAGACAACACAAAACGCGCTCAAAACTCAGAACAACGTCCTCAGGGCACAATCGCGAAATCAACCGAGAGGAGGAGAAAACGTACCTCAAGAAAGACCCAAAAAAGAAAAAAACTCTCGATCAGTAACAACCGCCCTCGGGCAAGCTTCGATGAGTCAGTCGACTTCACTTCCTCCGCTTCGGAATCGCTGGTCTGCGTATTCTCTCGAGAACAGCTGATGATCCTCGCTTCTTTGAGTTTTGCCTTGTTTTTGCAACGTTCTGTGTTGTGAGAGACGGGAGGCTCTGAGCCTTTTATGGAAGCAGAATGGAGACGAGCGACGAGAGACGTCTAAGTGGCGCTAGAAGCTACTAGATTCTGCTTCCCACCTTCGGTTTCCTTCCCCCTGCACGTGCGCCGCACGAGCCGCGACAGTTGGGGAGCCGGGGGAGATTTTGTCGTTTTCCGAATCGGGTCGGTTGGCTGAAGAGGCTCCTGGAGTCGCCCCGAACTCACGCCTCCTCGCCGCCCTATTGGAGCGTGAACCGCACCTCCTCAACGGTAGGGTCGGCTCAGGAAAGACCAAAAAAATCATCTTCTCCCCGCCCCACTTTTTCTTTCGGCCAAAATTTTTGAAATTCCTGCTCTCTCTCTCTCTCTCTCGTGATCGAAAAACTTTTAATATTTCCATAATAATCTATAAACTTCATATCTATGTAAAATGTCATCTCCGAAATTTTAAAAATAATATTAAATATATTTATACAACCTGGAGATTAATATAAATATACTTCACAATTTATGAATTATACTGAACAAATAAAAATATTCATTGATTACATTATATATTGAGCCAAAATTCCGAAACTATTTTGTATTAATTTCATTTTGGTAAAAATGCAATAAGCCTCATTCCTTCGTGCAAGAAGCATGGATTTATGGAAGGATTGATTAGATTTTCCGTAATACTTATGCAGTAACTAACTCTATATCTGCAGAATAAGACTCTTATTATCTACCGTTCATACGACTATGTGAAACAAGAACGAATTATCTCTCTCGAGCAATGAATTTCTCCGCAAAAAAAGAGCAATTTATCATTAACTTCGAATACTATTTTAAAACCATGATGACTTTTGTTCGATTAATCATTGGAGTGATTACAAGCAATGTCTAAAAGAAAAAATATTTGTCGGCAGTTATTTTTCTTTATGACTTACGATTTATCTTTTCAATGCTTATATTTACCACTCGTACGACTATGTAAAACAATCTCTCAAGTGAGAAATTTCTCCACACAAAAAAGAGTAATTTATCATTAACTTCGAATACTATTTTAAAACTGTTATCACTATTGTTCAATTTACGGTTGAAGCGATTACAAGCAATATCTAAAAGAAAATATATTGGTCAGTGATTATCTTTCTTTATGACTTACGATTGATCTTTTGAATGCTTAATATTCAATTTTTTATTAAATATTATTAAGCTTGCAAAACCTGTGAAGTTCCATAAATGTCGAAACTAGTAGTAAGTTGAAATCCTGTGCTAGTTTTCTGTTTCACAGTACGGAAACATAAAATCGAACTCCTCCATGTTAAAACAAACAATTATCCGTCCTCATCCTGAAAGAAAACTAGGATCTTGTGCTTATTTATTTAACATAGTTCAATCGATTATTGGTTTTTGAGATGGCCCACAGACAAGCAGGCAAATCCTACTGCTGCTGCCCTAATCCTGAGCTGATCAAATGATATTAAAGTCCAGTGCCTGGCTACTCTTTTCTATTTTTGTATTACATCTTCCACTACGATTCTAACACGTGTAGAACGGGATAATATGTCAGCATATGCTGAAAAAATCAACAAGATACACACTTGTTAAGATAATGTCGGAGCAAAATGACTGAGATCACCTGCCTGAGTTAAGCCCTAAAACATTCTAGAAAAGCATGTGCTAGTGCAGTGCACCTCCACATCACTGAAAAAGGGACTAAATCTTATAAATGTTCCTCGGACACAACCAGAAAACACCATCACCAGAGGCAGTAATGCTGTGGCGGTGCCAATCTTTTACCAGGAGACTTTCCGAAGATAAAATGCACGACTTCACCGTCCACTCATTCCTCTTCAGAATCATAAACAACTGCCATCCGGCGATGGGGTGCAGCCTTCCGTGGCGGAGACTCCTCGTCTGACTCAATCTCCTTGCGCTTGTAACTGGAGCTGTAATCTCTGCCTTTTCGCTTTGGCTCCTGAATGGGGCAATATAAGCACAAAATAAGAATTCAGAGTGGAGATACTTCATTAAGGTCGTCAAACTAGCAAGGGGATTCAAGAAAGTTTTTCTAATTTCAACAGCATAATGAGCTATTAAATTCCAACCACCACTCCACATTAAAGAACATTTGGAAGGGGTTGCTTGTAATTTGATAACCATGAGAAATACGAGGGGCAAAGAAGACCTCATACCTCCACCTCTTCCTCCTCCTCAGATGCTCCATTAACTTCAGCTTCCTCTTCCTCAGGTGCAGGTTCTTCTTCCTCATCCTCCTCATATTCTTGTTCAGGAACTTCAGCTCTCCTGCGAGGGGGAGACCTCTCATCTTCCTCCCCATAGCTTTCATATTCAGACTCTTCCCGTTCACTCTCTGAGAACGCCACTGGGCGCCTCGTCGATTTGACAGCAGGTGCAGAAGACTTGCGAGGGGCTTCCTTTTGTCCCTGGAGAATTTAGTTCATGTTGATAATTATATAAGGATAGACAAGCAAATTTAGAAGCAGAAAACCACAAACCCCCTGTAAAGATGACTAACCTTCTTAGCACTCATTATGCGTCTCTCTGCCTGAGCTTCCATTTCGAGGTCATCCTCGAAGTGACGGCGGGATCGACGAGAGTCGTAATAATCTGTTTCTTCATCCTGATTTAGAGAAATATTTTAGTCTCCTAAATCAGATTCAAATAGATAAAAGCCTAATACATAGGTCAAGCTAAGGGCTAAACATTCTTGACCAGAACGTCACTGTGTATTGACCCAATTAAGGTCCGCATATTCCAACTGTGAGCAAGCCATCATTATTTGTCAACAGTTCAATTTTAGAGAGTTGGATTCGATTACAAAGATGCTGACAGCAATGAACCTTGCCTTTTATTAGTTTTCCACTTTTAAAATATTAAGTGAAAAAGATAACAGCAGTTCCAACATCAATAAGTACTTTGTCCTTTGTCAAATTACCAGTTTAACATCAACGAAGCAGCGAGGTGATACACTCCACAGGAGGAAAAACTAAAAGAAGTAGCAAGTACCAAAAGTACAAACCTCATCAAGAGCGTCCTCTAAGAAACCAGGCGAAAGCTGGCGCCTCCGTTCCACAGATGGGGCATACTTCTTATTTACCTTTTCCTTCTTCCGGTTAAGAAGTATATTAGCTCTGATACTTTGATTTGCAGCCTGCAATAGAGAAAAGTCAAACGAAAACTCTATCCCTTGCAGCAGAAAGCTAGCAATGGTTCAACCAATTACCTTTTCTTTCTCCTCCTTTTCTCTCTCTGGATCAATGTCAGTTATGCAATTTTTAACCTTATAGACCTTCTTATGACGTGAGTCAACAAGAGCAGTCAATAATCGGTGAGAATTTGATGTTAATGAAGACGGCATGAATCTCATCTTTCTCAAAATTCTTCCTTGTGATTGAAGAAATCCCTGAGGCCATTGCACAAGAAATTGCACTGATTAGTCATCAATTAATAACAACATGAAACATAATGAAGAAACATGATCGGGAATCTGATAAAAAGGTAAATTTCCACAAAAGATCCCAAAGGTTGGCCATTATACAATTAACCATCTTATGGTTCAACCTCAAAGCAGAAAAATAGCAATACATTGTCAAGTACAACACAGACAATCAGGTCACAAACTTAATGTTCAAGCTGAAAATCAGTGCATTGGCATCTGATAAGAACTTGACTACCTGAGGTATTCAAGACACTTTATTCTTTTACACTGTTCTCATTAGGTTACAGGTACAAAATCACTATTCACATACTACTCAGGATAATCAAGCTTTAAAAATGTCAAAAGCAGGAAAATTTTCCATACACAGATCTTCATAAATAACTGTAACCATTTCTTCTCAAGCATTATATAAATATGCAATATACAAAAGTCTGGGGGTGGATTAAATGGAGATGGAAGTAACATCAAATTTCACTCCTTTCTCACTCACAAAATGTTAAATTCTTCTCCATTTCTCATCCAAATTTTCATCAACCCCATTTTCTTTGTTTCCCAAACAGTGGGAAAGGGTTCATACTTTTTTTAAAAGGATTATCAAGCAGGGTAGAGAACAGGAAAGGGATGCTTTCCCCATCACCAAAAAGGTTAAATATTAAACATGAATCAATCCATAGCTTCATTCATTTTGGACTGTTACCAAACAAGCCAAAAGTTTTTTAGGAAAGAATCTAAACAGCATTTGCCAAACAAATAGAAGGCTTTCAAGCGATGCATGGCGTCAATGGAGTTCCTTCAAGAAAAATACAGCGCATTCACATTAGAATTTTGTAGATACTATGCCCCATGGTCCTTTTGACTATCAATAAAGTCATCAATTATGGAGAAGAAAATTCATAGAATCGTAATAACACAGGCTACACGAATATAATTTGGGTCATCAATGCCCATCTTAACCTTGTCAGCCACATGAGGTCTCGAAAAGCACGCACATGTTGGAGCCTACTCTCTCAATTACTATGGTTATTTTCTTCTAATCCAAATCAAAGATGTTTTCCTGCCTTTCGCTTCTTTTCCAAACTTAAGTCTAATCAATGACACGCACTATGAACACTACTAACGGTAGTAGAATAGGCTGCACATTTTAAAAAACTGCTCATGCAGGTGATGTCAGCTTGACCACTTCAAAGAAATCTTGGTTATATATTCGTCAAGAAAAGTAAACAGTCCAAGTTCGAACAATCTTAAGTATTCTCCCAGATCATAAATTTCATCAGAAGTCACCTTTCCATGCCTCAGGAAAAGATGTGATTGGTCATGTTGCGCTTGCACTGATATGTCCAGAACTTCATTTCCTATCAATAACTGTAAGCTATCATCTGACCATCGCACAAAGCGAGCATTGCTTTCATACTGCACAGAAAGATAGGAAGTAAATAACAAGATTTGAGAATATGCTAACACATTGATCATATCCATGTTTTCTTTAGTAAACAGAATAATAGCGAAGATACTATTGGAATTCAGAATCAAAGCAAAGGTCTGGATGGACAGAAGACAGAGATCTCCACGGTGCGAGAATTGGTGGATTCATACTTTATACCAATAAACTATTCCATTATTAAACTCTTGACTGTTCCAACACATAATGCAAACACAGAGGTAGTAATGCGTAACTATGAATCTCACAACTCAATGCCGACTACTTTTACCCCTTAATAGAAGGATAAGTGATGCAGCGTATCTTCAATTAAATCTTTTCTCTCCAACATTTATCTGTTCAATGGTCCACGAGAACTTAATCCAGATGATGCAGAGATCTACATTAATCTAATTTATATCCAGAAAAACATATGCATCATTCCTCTATGCACAAAGGATGTCTGATCTGAACCCTTCAAAGCACAACGATACATTCATCAAAACAGAACTTCCATTTTTGGAAAGTCCCATCGTAGTCAAGATCATGCATTTACCAGAATACAGGTGAGATAAAAAGCAGCAGCCAAACCTTATGGTGACACTACAATCAGGCGATGCCTCATAAGGCTAGACTTTAACTGCATTTAAGCATGACTTTTATAGCTTCTTGCCTTATTTAACTATGAGATACTCAATTCAACTACTATATTCCATCAATGTCATAATATCTTGATGCAACGCCTCAGTTGCATCTAGACAGGAGTATATCAAATGGGACTGAAGGTGCCATCTTGTTCAGCTTGATAGAACTTCGAAAATTGCTATTAGTAATATCCATGTTTTTACTTCCTATAAAGAACCGAATCAAGCCACGACATAATGACACTATGTCAAATATTTTCATGCACATCCACAGAGAATTTATGCAAGAATATCCCATGTTTTCCCACGATATTCACAACAAACCAGAACTGTGAATAAACAATGAGGTACAGAATTGTGAACTCACAGATGGAGTGCCATCTGGATTTCTAACTGTTCTCCAGCGCACTATGTTATTTTCCAAGCGAATGCGTTTCTTGGATCCAGATTCATCCGTCACGAATGTATCCTCTTCAACGTATGTCTTTGGATCAAAAGGTTTAGGATCAATGCCCATGATATTTGATACTTTGATCATGTTCATCTGCGAATAAAAACAGACAAAGTATCAATGTACAGATTCCCACAACATGTATACATATATGCAGCAAATGGTAGAGCATACTATTCATCATATATGTAAGCAGCAACAGGCTTCCACTAAGGGGGAACAACACAGAGCAGCTTGCCGCTTCTGAGACTAATAAAATTAAAGCAGTGATGCTCAAGTTTATGCCCATTCTCATAATCTTCAATATATAAGTACTACCCAGAACAAGAAGAGGGGACCTATCAATATTCTGGCAAATATGTAACTACAGACCTGCTAGAAGTGATCTCAATGTAAATTTTTGCGTCCATCATTATCTGCTGCTTCCCATACTGATAATGTTGGCACATGAATATTGACAAACTGCTATAAGGTGCAACTGACTTGTTGATTCAATGAGCCTGTTACTTATCAGATGCTAAATAAGAACACTTAAAGAGGGATAAACCTTCTCTGGATGAGCTGGTGGTGGGCGTAAAGGAATCTCTAGCACCAAAGGGGGACCAAGGGGCTTCTCCTTCACTTTAGCATCAATATTGTCCTCTTCCGACTCATATCTAACATCTTCATCAGGTACCATGTCTTCGGGCCTGAGACCCCTCCCATAGCTCCCATCTTCCATTGGTGACCTCTATTGTGAAGGGCAAAATAATCAGCCCACAAGCCATGCAAAAGAAGCATGTATGTTGAACAGCAAAGGATAAAGCTTGGAAACCAAATACAATTACAAATGGCTCACATTTGCGTCCTCTTCAATCTCATTTTGGACAACGTAGCCTGCCTCCTCTTCATCATCAGAATCGCCAAACACATCTCGTATCTCTGGGGCCGAACTTGCCGGGAGATTTTCATCCTTGTCCTCATCTGGCCGCTTACTGAATTAATTGAAATTCCGATGAAGCTTAGGGCAGATTATCATAACCACAATGTACACCAAAAAATAATCAAGAAATTTTTGCATTTTTCATTCAATAAAGCAAGCACACGGGGAAAATAGTAATTCCTGCAGAGTATGGGAGGACACTCTTACTTCAAGCAGAAATATGCTCCAGAAATGAGAACTCTTCATTTATCTTCAGAACGTAAAAAGGGGTAGAAAATGAGCCAAAAGAAACATGAATTCTTCATCAGACAAGAGGGGAATAGGTAGTGTTACACAAAATGAACCTTCATATTTACGATTGAGTAAAGGTAAAGGAACAAAACCCCATCATTTGAAGCATGACAGCAACTAGTACAACAGAAGACGTCACTTCCTCAGAAACATTAACAAGAATTTTCACTTTGCTGGCTCCTTACTTGATGAAAAATGCTCAACAGTGAAATACAATGGATTTCCTTTCAACAATATTAACATTCTCTCTAATTAATGGAGGAAGAAGGGCATTGCATGATTGGGAGGATCTGCAAAGATAGTGATTATTCAAGAAAGAAGGAGGAGCCCAATTACCTCGGACTTCTGGCCTGATCAACTTCTTCATCTTCATCATCAAGATAATGATGTTCCTCGGACCTCTCCGATGCACTTTCAATTACATCCCGTCTCCTGCTTGTCACCACTCTTTGACCATATTCTTCCTTCTCATCACTGTCTGTCTCCTTCCTTCCACTTTCTTCCCTCTCACCAGCTATAACTTCCTCCGAACTTTGATCTCTCTCGCCTTCACTTTCTCCTGGATGAGGATCAACGACATGGAGTTCACCTTCACTCTCCACATCGACCTCTCCGTGGCCCTCGACATCAATTTCTCCCTCACCTTCTGGCTCAAGCCCTCCCTCTGCTTCATCCTACAGACATTGTCATAGCGAGAGTTGACATATGCATATAATACTAACACTAATGTTTTCAGAAGTCAGTTTTCAATCCATTCATTACCGCTCGTGTAAGAGGCGTGAGAACAAAAGAAAGCCATAGATTAGTAGCCGAAATAACTTCCTAATACCCTCGCTAGTAATTGAGCAAAAGTCCTCCACGCATTTATACAGTACGAAAGTTAACAACTACACTCCGTGTTCTTGCCCATCCACTATGCTCTTTGTTATTCATTACCTTCTTTTTATTTCTTGCGCAGTAACAAAAGACCATGCATCAGACAAGTGACTGTAGCAAAACTGCCCTAGTGATTCCTTGCCAAAAAGGACCTCGTATTACACAGCGGCTCATTAATCTTTGAACTACATGCCGAATCGCCAGAGCCACCGCTGAATCAAATCGAAACGACCTGTTATGCAATAAAAACAAAACCCTAGGAAATCCGAAAAGAAAGTAAACCAATCCGCGAGGACAACAAGCAAGTCTTCCAATCGCACCAAGACGGATGGACGAATGCCTCACGAGAACATTCGATCTCGTCCCAATTCTCACGAACAAGCGCGAATTGCGCGACTGGAGATAGAAGAGGGGAGAGAAATCGATTTGACTCACGGAGAGGTAATCCGGCTCCGGTGGCTGAGGGTTCGACTCGTGCTCGGAATCGATCTCTTCCTCCTCCTCTTCGGACTGATCGCCGAACAGGTTTTGCATCATCTGATGCCTCTTCTCTTCGCCCCCCATCTCTCTCTCTACTGGCAGAAGTGACGGAGCCCAGCTCTCTGTTGCTCGAATCACCTTCCAAATCACCAACGCCAGGAGCGAAACGAAGCGAAGCAAAGGTTGTCGAATCTCGTCTTTATGTCTATATGTATCTCTACGTACGTAATCAAAACGGACGATTATCTGAATTTCTTAATTTCCTCCGAATATATTAAGCACAGCCACAAAATTGTATAGCGCGTTTTAATTTCCTCTAAAATGCAAGTTGAGGGATTTGATTGATAAGTTACAATTTTAATGACCACGTTGGAAATAATATGAGCAAAACACAAAGCTATCTGAATTTTTCTTTTTATTTCAATGTATCAAGATTACATTGAATAATTATCTAAATTTTTTTAAATTTCCTTCGAATATATTAAGTCTAGCCAGAAAATTGCATAACGTTTTTTTTTATGATCGATAAGTCCATTATGTGCCCTGTGCCCAGACGGGGTCCAAGGGGCTAAAAATTTGGCCCCTATACCTCAAGAGAGACCAGTATATAACTCAAATACCATGGCCCCCTACTTAATTTCCTCTAAAATATAAGTTGAGGGGTTTGATTGATAACTTACAAATTTAATGACCACTTTGGAAATAATACGAGCAAAACACAAAACTATCTGAATTTTCCTTTTTTTTTCCAATGTATCTATATACGTATTCAACATGGACAATTATCTGGATTTTTTAATTTCCTTTTAATGTATTAAGTCCAACCAAAAAATTGCATAACATTTTTTCTTATGACTGATAAATCCACCATAGGCCCCTGTGCCCGAATAAGGCCAAAGGGCCAGAGACTAGCACAATACCACAACATTATGGCCCCCCATTTAATGCACTAACAACTGCTGGTTTTAAACCCTCAATCTCGAAGAATAAGCTCTCGATTAACATAGCTATCTACCGTTTGGTATGTAGCGCTTTTTTTCTAAAATGCAAGTTGAGGGATTTGATTGATAAGTTACAATTTTAATGATCATGTTGGAAATAATATGAGCAAAATAAAAACTATCTGAATTTTTCTATATATTCCAAATATATCAGTGACGAAACAGAAAATTCCATGGCAAAAAAACTATCTAAAATTTTCTATTTATTTGATTATATCAACGACGAAGCAGAAAATTCCATCGCCCCCTCCCCGGGGGGCCCCCTCTCTCGGTCAACATTTATTTTTAGCATGGTGATTAAGACTGTAATTTATTAATCGACTCCTTCGGCTTATAGGATATTTCAATCTAAAAGTCATCGACTCTGACTCATCGAAACTATTGTATAACTGTCGTTGACCCCAAAAAAAAAAAAAACAGTACGCAGCACCGTCGTGGTGGTTGATGAAAAGCTTCGTTATTATTAATGTTCTTGCAGTTTATTTAGCGAAACTTATTAGCTATTATCACTCAGCTTATTTCATGTTGAAATTCTGAAAAAATACATCAACTTCACTTTGTTGGATTTCGACAAAGGGCTTGATTGATAGATTCGCACGAGTTGAATAACTTACTATGAAATTTGCAAGTTTGAGTATTACATCAAAAATATGATTGATCCATACATTAATTAGTGGCGTCAAAATCAAACCACATACCCGATCTAACATCATTTGACTTGAAAATTTCAGGTATTTTCCAGTTAGATAGTCACTTTACTTTTTAAGTATTGTCATATTTTAAGGTCACGTTGAGTTTTAAGCAGTCCAAAAAAGTATACATATTCAACTTAATCTTCAGTAAAAACACATGCATACAACGTGACATAAACACCAATTCAAATGCTTGGATTAAATCGTTATACCATTTCATTTTGGATTTGGACGCAACACACGTTTATAATATTTCGATTAGGATATCATAAAAATCCAAGTCAATCACACGCTAGTGATGAGGCTAATTCAAATGAAATATATATAATATATATATATATATATATATATATATAAACTTTGGGTTAAGTAACAATTCTTAACTTTTCATCTTTATTTCAAATTTGGCCCATCTTTTTTTTTTGTCCAAAAAAAATTATAAACTTTTGTCATTTAAAACTATGACGAGAGAGATTCAATCAATAGATCCTTTTTCACTTGTTAGTGAAGTGTAAGGGATGTAAATGACTTTAACATCATTTTTCAAATGGTAGCTCGAAGAATAAATCAACGATACTGCTTTAAATTCACGTGGATTCAAAATTTTAGTGAAAATTTGTGATTTTTTATAAGACCAAAAAAGTTGAATTTAAAATTATCGCTCAAACTAAAGTTAGCCAAATGTTCTAAGGAGCCAAATGTTTGGCCCTTATGCTTTGAAGGAGACTAACACATGACCTCAACATTATGACCCCTTACTTAATTTCTTCTAAAATGTAAGTCGAGAGATTTGATTGATAAATTACAATTTTAATGACCACGTTGGAAATAATACGAGCAAAGCTCAAAACTATTTGAATTTTTCTTTTTTCTTATTCTGATGTATCTACATACGTACTCAAAACGGACAATTGTCTTAATTTTTTAATTTCCTTTGAATATATTAAGTCCAACCATAAAATTGCATAGTGTTTTTTTTATAATTGATAAATCCACCGTAGGCTCCCATACTCGAACATGGCCAAATGACCGAGCCCCTATATCTCATGGTAGATCAGTACAGTACCTTAACACTATGGCATTTTGTTTAAGACGTTAGCAACTATGAGTTTCAAACCCTCAACCTCAGTGATGAGGAATAAGCTCTCAATTGATATAGCTATCCATCGTTTGGTATATAACCCTTTTTAATTTCTTCTAAAATGTAAGTTGAGGGACTTGAATGATAAGTCACGATTTTAATGACCATGTTGGAAATAATATGAGCAAAACAAAAAACTATCTGAATTTTTCAATTTATTCCTAATATATCGGTGACGAAACAGAAAATTCCATCGCAAAAAAACTATCTGAATTTTTCTATTTATTCCGAATATATCAACGACGAAGCAGAAAATTCCATCGCCCCCCGCCCCCTCTCCCGGTCAACATTTATTTTTAGCATGGTGATTAAGACTGTAATTTATTAATCGACTCCTTCGGCTTATAGATTATTTCAATCTAAAAGTCTTACATCATCGACTCTGACTTATCGAAACCATTGTTTAATTGTCGTTTGACCAAAAAAAAAAAAAAAACAGTATGGAGCACCGTCGTGGTGGTTGATGAAAAGCTTCGTTATTATTAATGTTCTTGCAGTTTTTTCGGCTAAACTTTTTAGCTATTATCACTCAGCTTGTTTCATGTTGAAATTCTGAAAAAATACTTCGACTTCGCTTTGTCGGATTTTGACGCGGAAGGGCTTGATTGATAGATTCACACGAGTTGAATAACTTACTATGAAATTTGCAAGTTTGAGCATCACATTAAAAAGATGATTGATCCATAAAAAAAAACTCAAATTACGTGAAGTGCATTAATTAGTGGCGTCAAAATCAAACCGTATACCCGATCTAACATCGTCTGACTTGAAAATTTCAGGTATTTTCCAGTTAGGTAGTCACTTTACTTTCTAAGCATTGTCATATTTTCAAGTCACGTTAAGTTTTAAGCAGTCCAAAAAAGTAGACATAGTCAACTTAATCTTTAGTAAAAACACATACATACAACACGACATAAACACCAATTCAAACGTTTGGATTAAATTGTTATACCATTTCATTTTCGGATTGGATGCAACACACATTTATAATATTTCGATCGGTATATCATAAAATCCAAGTCAATCACACGCTAGTGATGAGGCTAATTCAAATGAAAAAAAAATATATAAACTTTGGGTTAAGTAACAATTCTTAGCTTTTCATCTTTATTTCAAATTTGGCCCATCTTTTTTTTGTCTAAAAAAATTATAAACTTTTATCATTTAAAACTATGACGAGAGAGATTCAATCAATACATCATTTATCACTTGTTAGCGAAGTGTAAGGGATGTAAAGGACTTTAACATCATTTTTCAAACGGTAGCTCGAAGAATAAATCAACGATAATGCTTTAAATTCACGTGGATTCAAAATTTTAGTGAAAATTTGTAATTTTTTATAAGACCAAAAAAGTTGAATTTAAAATTATCACTCAAACTAAAGTTAGTATTTTTTTACAATACATAAAAAAGTCATAATCATTGCTCAACCTAAGTGTTTTTTTTAATTTGGCATACTATGACACAAATATCCAAATAAATCTTGTATCAATAAAAACCTTAAACTTATCCATTATGATACAAATACTACAAAACTCTTATATATCATAAAGAATTCCGAACTTATACACATATGACTAATATACATTAGATATAATTGACGCGGATGATATACATGTATATATAAACTCAGATTTTCTGCGATATCAAAAAAGTTGGGATAATTATATGACAATAAACAAGTTTAGATTTTTTTTGTAACACAATAAAAGCCAATGGCATTTATATCACTACATACATGATTTAGGTTATCTCTGTGCAGTTCGTGCTCGAAAAAAAGAAGGCAAATTTAGAGACGACACGTGTACGTAATACGTATTCCTTAATGAAAGGACCAAGTTGACTTCGGATGCATGTTGTCACGGGCAGACAAGTCCAGTGATTGAGGACTCTTTGAAGCCCCACTTTGGTGGTCCTTATCTAGTAGGGACAATTATGTACGCGAGAATGAGTTTTCTTTTATTCATGTGTGTCCGTGATAGCAATTCACTAAATTTGAATGCAACGTGCACGTTCCAATGGTGTCGTGCAAATTAATACTAACAAGACTCTCATCTCGATGTTTTGCAAGCATAAATTTACAATTTATGAACGTGGAGAGAGCACTTTCTAGGAAGATTCTTATGAACACGTAGACTTATTTTTCGATTATGATTGACCGCGTGACGGTCCCACTTGAAATTCACAAAAATACCGCGTTGCCTAGAGATGAGCCGTGCCCGTAGCTATTGTTCGGTGTGGAAATAGGGGCTCCCCTCTTTTTTTGCTATTGCCAGAACAGTCGATAGCGTCGTGGAAAGAGAGTGACGTGCTCCCTTTTTTCCTTTTTTATTTTTTTGGGCGCTGTAATAAAGGAAAAAAACACGCTTTTAGTTTTATTACAGCGGGGGAGGTGGCGATCGGAAAATTCTCCCTTTTCCCTTCTTTTTCGGGGAGGGGGAGGGGGACGGGGATGGAGTTTTAGGTTCGGCTTCTATTACATGCCTCGGGTTCGTACTTCCGGACCTAGCTTCCGAACCCGGAGCTGAGCCTCGCACCTCAGGTCCGTGGAAAATTTCGCTCGCTTTCACTTGCTTCATCTCAGCTATCTCTCTCTCTCTCTCTCTAAAGTACGAGCTCTCGTTGGGTCAGTCTTCTCCCTCTGTCACTCCTCGACTCAGAACTCGCGAATTCGCGACTCAGCTGACTCAGTGGACCCACCAGCGAGCTCCCGTCCGGCGGCTCCCCTCCGTAAACCCTAATTCACTCTCCGCCGGCGCCGAATCTCGCTTGGATTCTGAAGCGCGAGGCCGAGCTCAGGTACTTTGGCCAGCCTCTCGGTTATTATGATTCTGTGGAGTGTTGTCGAGCTGAGGAAGCTTCGGATTTCTACTTTTTGTCGCGCATTTTGAGTGAGTGAGATTATTCCCGAGTCCGGAGTCTACTGGTTCGTGAATTGAAGAAGAAAGTGGAACTTTGCTCGCTGGTCGTTATCCGCTTCTTTGATTTCGGTGAGTGAAGCGTTGGATGGAGGCAAAAGGTTTTGTCTCGTCATCTTAATTTGGCGGGGGAGGCGTGATATACTGTTCTACTGCTGAATGAGGTTGTGCGGGAGTTGAGCTCTGCAATCGCGGTTCTTCTTGCTCGATTTTTGCATAGCGGAACAATTAGCTACTTCAAGTTGGTTTTCTTCTGGTTCATGTGAGGGTAGAGGTCCTCACTCTGTGTCTGCAGCTTTGGGAGGTTTTTGTTGTTCAATGGGTCCATAATTTGATAAATCCGCGAGTGCCTGGAGCTCTGAGTTCATGCCACTTTATGTCTATCTGTCTGCTGCCGCTTTCTTGCTGGTTTCTTCTCGCATTCATAGATTCTGTATCCCAAGTTTTGGCTTTCCTCGTGCTCCTGAATTTGCACCTTGATCTGGCTTTAAATGTTGCGCTTCATGTGCTAGCAGAAAAAAAGAAGTCCTGTTTCACAATGGCCCACCCTCTCTCTCTTTCTCTCTCTCTCTCACACACACACACACACGCACTCCTTGCATGCCTTTATGGCCATCTTATCTCTAAAAGAGTTTTACAGCTTAAAGTGGCCACTTGGAACACTTCGTTTTTATCCGCTTCAGTTTCCTTGGCGTATGCTCAATCATGCGACCTTCTGGCTCATAATTTTCATTTGGGAGTTTTAACTGTTGACTTATTTAACTTGCAATAGATATGGGGGGTGAAGAGAGTACAGTTTATTATCTGTGACTCCTTGTGGCTGTATCCATACTGCTCTTTTGTTGTCATGATTTATTCCGCCACAAATTGCTATTGGTGTTTGTTAGTGTAATGTACTGTTTGTTTACAGGATCAGAGTTTGACAGGTGGGGATATGATCATCAGAGACGAGCTCCACTTACTGGAAAGGAGTTTACATTTATTGTTTAATCTGGAGAATCCAAAATCCATTCGAATCTGTGCTTGGTGATCCTTTTGTATAATTTTAACCTGTAAAATCTTTGATTTTGGTTCATCTATGCCTGGCAACGGAGTTGGAGACAGGGATAACCATTTTTTTGGCCAAGAAAGCTTATCCCAAGGTCATACTCGCTTGGATGTTGTTGACCGGACATGGCCTGGCTTAAGTAATAATTTGCTGGTTGGGAGCCAAAGACAAAGTGGTTTTTCTTTTATTCCTGACCTAAAGAACTATGGCGTGCAGCAATCAGGTAGCGGTGCTTCAAATTTCATTAGAGCCATTTCTTTTCTCTTAAATGAGTTCCCTTTTACATATGGATGTGCCCATGCTTCTCTTTGTGATCCCTTCCAATTGAAGGATCCCAAATAATTGAAAATTGTACATCAATATTCGTACATCCATGGGTTAAAAATGCATGGGTTGACTGCCCTTTCTTTTCTGATTCTGGTAGATATTGATGCACGGCATGGGATTCCTTTCCATATACCACATGGCTTGAGCTTTGCGCAAACAAATATGCAGCCTGAATTGTCTGGAGGCCAGTTCCACAGCCTACAAACATCGTTAAATGGCTACATACAAGGGCATCGATTCTTTCCGGCTGCCCAGAATGAAGCAAATCTTTTGGGCATGGATACTGAATCGGATCAGCATAATTTGGGATCTAAAGGCTATCCTATTCTTGATTCACAGCTGGTGAGAGGGAGGGATCTCCATAAACATGATCCTGTAAAGTCAATAAATGCCGAAGTTCCAGTCAGTTTTAATTTTTCGAGCCGTCAAGAACAAATGGGTGGTCAGCATCCTTCAGCTATGCAATCCTTTCATGGGCAACAGAACAGTATAAGTGACATGCAGCTGCTGCAGCAACAACTAATGCTTAAGCAATTACAAGATGTTCACAGGCAGGTGCTACAGCAACAAGAAAATTGGAAAAAGAGTTCTGCAAGTCAACTGTCAGTGATGGAGAAACCGGCACTGTCAAGCTATCCATCTATGCAATTTAATGGTATCCCTGTAAATGATGTGTCAAGCTACTCATGGCAGTCTGGGTTCACAGAGAATACTAGTTGGGTGCCTCGTGGTGCCTCTCCAGTTCTGCAGGGATCCTCTGGCAGTCATATCCTTTCTCCTGAACAAATTCAGGGGCCTCATGTGATGGGATTGGTACCCCAACAGGTCGACCAATCTATTTATGAGGTTTCTCATTCTGGGTCGAAAGAAAATCTTTGTCAAATCTCTCAAATGGAAATTGATGACATTGCGATGCAGCAAGTAGCTTCTAATGTACATTCACTTCCAGGTAGCCTATGCTCATCATTACCAGATCAGGGTAGTGTCCAGGATGGACATTTGGTTTCTAAGCAGTTTGAGGATGTAGGGCATAGCTTAAGTAGTGGATTTAACTTAGGTAACTCTCAGCAAGTGAACTCCCCGCAAGGCAATGTATCAACAGAGGAGTTTGATGGCAGCCAAGAGTTTGCTCATTTATCGGAAGCACCACAAGGAAAAACATCATCATCAGTCGCGTCTTCACAGAGTGTTGGTACATTAGATCCCACTGAAGAGAGGATCTTGTTTGGTGCCGATGACAGTGTTTGGGGTGCCTTCGGTGGAGGTACCAATGTAGTTGCTGGAAACTATAATATGTGTGATGGTTCAGGATCTCTCTCTGGATTTCCTTCCGTGCAAAGTGGTAGTTGGAGTGCACTTATGCAATCTGCACTGGCAGAAACTTCTAGTGATAATCAAATAGTTCAGGAAGAGTGGAGTGGTCTCAGTGTTCAGAGTGCTCAACCTTCAATCAGTAATCAGAAGCCTCTTTACGAGAATGAAAGCGCCAGACAATTAGCTTGGGTTGATGACACCTTGCACACTTCCTTGTTAAGTTCGAGATCTGTGCAGTTGGCCAATAATGTTGTGAAGAGCGGTGGTTTCCCAAGTGTTTCAGCTTTTCGGCAATCAGATCTAAGGGTCCTTCATGGGCAAAGTGAGAATGTAAAAACTGCTTCTTCTGGGAGATCTGAAATTCTGCAAGCTGATTCTCCAAGAATTATTCATGATTTCTCAGATGGAAACAGGTGGTTAGAGCGGAGCCATCTGCAGAGGAATTCTTCAGAAGGTAGTCAAATTTGTGGAACTATTGCTGACTCTTCAGATGCTGAAGGAAAGAGAATAATGGGTGGAGCTTGGACTGTTCAACAGAGCATGTCTTCATCAATTCCTGGAGATCAACAGAATAACAGAACAGGTGGCTGGAATTTGATTGAGTCCGCAATGCCTGGCCACCATGCAGTTCCTGATGATTATAGTAGAAACACACTTCTATCTTTTCAGAATGTCAGTCATAACAGAAGCTTACGTGAACAAGTTAGTCACGAAGTTGCTGTTTCTAATGCTGACTCAGTTCCCACTGATGGATTAGTGCATGCCGAGCTGATTGATAGGCAAAACTCCAGCTCAAGTAGTGCTGCTATGATGACTTTGAACACCAGAAGCTCCCAGGGAGGAAGCATTCAATCGCTTGCAAAGAGTCATGGTTTTAATTTCTGGAGGCCTGTTGATTCTTCAATGAACACCAAAAGAACTGAGGTTCAGGGGAGTAATTGCAACAATATGGACAAAAGTGTTCAAACAATGCAATCATTGGGAATCAACAGAATGTACGAGAGAGAAGACTTAAATGGAAAGGACAATTTAGGTGGATTTCATTTGAATGCATTCCTTCGTAGGTCCACTGGTACCTTTCGAGAGCATGAGTGGTCAAATGCTGATGAGTTTGGAAATTTGAGAGAGAGCAAACAGAATGCATTTGGTGAGTGTGCTCAGAAGCCTGCTGGTATTCATAAGTTTCAGTACCATCCTATGGGTGATCTCAATGTAGACATGGAATTCCCTGGTGGAGTCAATCAAGTTTCACTTTCTAGAGCTATGCCTCAGCAGGTCTCAGGAGCATTTAGAAGCCCTGGTCAAGGGCATATTGCCAGTTCAAATATTATTGTTCAGACTGATAAGAGAAATGCAGGAATGGAGAAGGTGATGACTGTGTGTAAACTCATTTTAAGAATGTTGACCTTTTCTCATGCTCTTTCAAGTCCTTAAATACAATAAGGTCTGTAATTTTTATTGATGTTCTTATAATAGTCATTCCATGGTTTCAGGTTGATTTGAAAGGCACAGAGGCAACTCTACCAGGAATATTGGTTGCGTCTAATAATTTATCCTCTCTCAGAAGGTCTCTTGTTTCATCATCTTCAAATGAAAATGCTCAGATAAGGTAGCCCAAATATTTTTTATGATTTGCTAGAGCTGTAGATCAGTTTCACCATGATTCCTTAAGCTAATGCTGCCTCGCTTGTTGAGAATTTGTCCATTGATCTGCGACATGGACAGGGATACTAGGCATTCATTAGATGTTGCAACATTATCTCCCCCTGATAATATGACAGGCAACTTACGTAAAGGGCTCTCCAGTAGTTATTTTTATTTTTGTAACTTATTTCCTTTCCTGACAATATGACTCACATGAGTTGCTATGATGAACTTTCTGCAGTCAAAAGATGCTTGAGCATCTTCACAAGGTGGATCAATTGAGGGAGCATGGTGCTTCGTCACATTTGAGCTCGTCTGACCTAAATGAAACAAACGAAGCAGAGAATTCCGACGGATCAATTAGTCATGTACAGCGAAACCAATATTCGCAAAAAACATCCTCATGGTTCGAGCAACATAGAATCCTAAAAAATGGTCAGGTCTTGCAGGCGTATGATGCAAGGCAGATGGCTAATGTGAAGGCTATGCAACAGCCAGTTATTGCTCAAAAGCCTGCTGATGGTCTGCAACATCCCAATTTCGTGGCTCAAGTTCATTCTGCTTTTCTTGCTGGTCCACTTAGTAACGTCTGCAGTAGTACAACTCCAGCAAGTGAACACATGTCTTTACATCATTCGTTACGTCCAGATGCTATGCCTGCAAAGCTGCTTGTGAAACCAAAGAAACGCAAAAGCACCATGTCTGGACCTCTGGCTTGGCATAAGGAAGTGGCGGAGGGTGCTAGAAGGCTTCACGAGCCAAGGTCTGATGCTGTCCCCTTTGTTATATCCGTTGGTTTTTTTTACAATTTAATATCCCCTCCTGTAGGAAGAGGGGGAATTGACCAGGGAAAAATGTGTAAATTGACTAGTTATTCGCTTATTACTAGTTCATGCATGGTACTATATTCATGCCAGTTTCTAGACTTAACTGTTAAATTATTTCAACGATTCTGCATGACATGTTGAGCTCTGTGCAGTATGGCAGAAGAAGAATGGGCCACAGCTACCAATATGATGGTGGAGAAGGTGGGAACACAGAATAGCCTCATTGCTTTTTCCTCTCTGGTTATTCTTTTTGTGCTTTTATTGATCTTTTTTTTTTCTTCTCTTGTGCTTCTTTGCATCGCTCTAGGTTGACCATGAGAGTGATCCGCACGAAACTGTTCTGCCAGTCCATAGACCTAAACGAAGGCTACTATTGATGACACGACTAATGCAACAGCTTTTTCAGCCTCC
Organism: Melaleuca quinquenervia; assembly: GCA_030064385.1. Lineage (NCBI taxonomy): Eukaryota > Viridiplantae > Streptophyta > Magnoliopsida > Myrtales > Myrtaceae > Melaleuca > Melaleuca quinquenervia. The sequence goes on along the minus strand of CM057728.1, from coordinate 1,980,011 downwards.
GCCTGCAGCATTTCTCACTGCAGATTCTAGTTCTCATTATGAGGATATTGCATATTCTGCTGGTAGGCTAATGCTGGGGAATGCTTGCAGCATCATCTCTTGCCCAAACAGTGAGACAACGTACGTTTGCATCTAGCTAATTTGTTTTTTAGGCCAATGCATCTACTGTAGTTGGAAGTTTCATTGCGGTTTGCTTTTGTTGAACTTTGCTGGAGGAATTAAGACTTAAGTTTTTTTTTTTGGTCGAAAATTAAGACTTAAGTTTGCAGATTTCTGGGTATGTCATGCCTCAAATGTTTCTTTCTTTTCTTTAACATGCTAGCCTGTCCAGATTGCCCGAAGTACCGGACAGGACTGATGACACCTCTCTTTCAAATTCTGTTGACGAGTTGGTTGGTAGGATGAAGAACCTGGAGACTGAATTGTCAAGGTATCTTCCACCCGTCCATCAGTCTCAGTGATGGAGTTTCTCATTTGACACCGAATCTTTCATTCTGATTGTAATCCCTGCCTTAGGTCTCTACTTTCTCCCGTTGACCCAAATCTTTTGCTTTTGGTCATCCTCTGTTGAACAGATTGGGCAAGAGGTTTTCGATCGTTGACCTAAGGGTGGAATGCCAAGATCTGGAGAGGTTCTCTGTCATCAATCGTTTTGCCAAGTTTCACTGCCGGGGACAGGCCACCAATGGAACTGGGACCTCATCCTCCGACAGTGGCGCTGGCACTCAGAAAGTCTTCCTTCAGAGATACGTTGCTGCGCTTCCGGTGCCTAAAAACCTCCCCGACAGAGTGCAGTGTCTCCCGCTTTGATCCACAGCCAGTGGAGTGTTCGCATTTTGTTGGTCAATGCGTGACGTCCTCTGCTTCCTGACAAATCCTACGAGGGCAGTGGCATGGACTGGATAGAATCTCAAGAACGAATGTTAGGGTCACTCTTGTAAAGTTAATCCTAGGAATTTTAGATAGATAGTGTTCATGCGTGCTGCCGGTTTGCTTTTCATCGCCTAACCACCTACCTGATTGGCGAATAACTCATATTATATGATAACTGACCTTAAAAACGTTGCGGTCAGAATCGATGTTAATACAAGGATCATTCAAAGTCCTTAGGTAAGAACCTTTAGTGGGGGTGGCGCGAAACCAGCATCGGACTCCCCGGTCATGTTTTCTCTGTGGTCCTTAACCGGCGAGTACGTGTACTATCTTCCCAGACAATGACCTCCATTGTCTTGTCCACTTCCAGCTCCCGTCAAATAAAAGAAGAGGGGGGGCCATTGGTCTGATCGAACCTGCCAAATGATTATGCCGTGAAAAGGTTGCAGGTTTTCCCAGACTATTTTTGTCCGAAACTCCACGTGCGCGACTTCTTTTTTCCACAACATCCTCGTCCGAATAATATCCACGTGTGTCATTGTCATCACGTTGCGATTTTCACTCGATCCCTGTACAGAAAAAAGAATGGGATATGAAAAAGAGTCGGTTAACTATTCGCACTTTTCGCATCGTCCATGCACCGCAGCGCATCACAAAGCTTTGACCTTTTATGGGGGGAGGGAATCTTTCTTTTGTCCTCGTGCTTTCCGGCCTTCCTTTTCCCTCGTGTAGTGTTTACAGATTCGCAGAGGCTAGACTTGGTCCGAAGGTATCACGGTCCATAGTTCTGGCGAATTTAAAATGAACGTGGCATTTCATGTTTTCCTTCTACGGGGGTCAATTTATATATCATATTCCATTCTGGGGACAAAGATTGGCATGTGGGGGTTTCGCTTTATGGGGTTAATGATAGTAAATTTCTATGCTTTATTTCGTTCCATTGATTTGGTCAGGCTTTGGGCTGGAGAGTAAGCATAGAAATGGATGCGAAGGGCAATGGTGGGTATATACGAGTTTTTTTTTTATATAAATAGAATCTTAGTCTAAATCTGAAATTATGTAATAATCAAATTCGATCCACTTATTCGAAACTACTAGATAAGGAAAAGACGGTTCCATTTTGTTATTGAGCAATTGTCAACTTCATCCACCTCCTTTAATAATTAGAAATATCTTTTCTTTCTGTAAGAAACAATCTTGCTTTTTGCATGCGCATGGGACGCCCCTTTTGTGCACATGCATATATTTAAATATGCATATATAAAAAATCAGAGATAACATTATATGTTATGAATTAAGATATGAAGATGGGATCTTTATCTATTTTTTTATGATGGGGAAGTTACTTTTTTTTTTTGGTCGGGAGAGGGAAGTTACTTCAAGTTAATAATTTTTGGGCCCATGAAACATCTTATTAGTCTCGTGGATCAAATAACGCATGAGCTAAAACACGGATGTATGGAACATAGATGTTTTTCCATATTATGTCCTAAGGAATTGAATTTGTAACTTGTGCCTTATACATACACGATGGACTCCTCGATCACTAAGCTAACCAGTAGGCTAGTACATCTCTTCCTCGAGATAGGCAAAAAAAAAATGCAATCAAATATCCTACAAATTTGATCAGATGTTGGAGCCTCATGGGCGTTGAAGGTATTGCTAAGCATATGAGGAAGAAATGATGAATACATGAGAAAAGCACCTTGGCCTCAGCTTAATTCCCATCTTGAGGTCGGATTCCTAAAGGATTAGAAGAGAAGTGAAATTCCCCAGATGGACCAAAGGACATCTCAGTGTCTTGATTGGATGGTTTATAATCAATTGACAGCATGATTGCATGATACATGCCTTGCCAAAATTTTAAACGTGCCATTATTGATGCTCCGAAAGTAAAATATGCTTTTCGCAATTGAGAAAATAGCTTGTCAACGAATTGACAGCGTTAAAGTTGTAATATTTCTTAAGGAGGAGTCCAGATCTTAAGTGAATCTCCTTTAATCGTTAGAAGAAATTACAATTCAACCTTGACTGTTCGATGTGTAAGGAAATGGTAAATTTTAATAAAATGTCCTCTTCTTTTTTTGGGGGGGTGGGTGGGTGGGGTTTAGGTCCCGCTTCTCTGAAAACCCAAGCCGTTCGGTTCGTAACCCCTCGAACCGGAGCTTCGGTGCTCGAACCTAAGCTATGCCCCTTCGTTCGTTGAAAATTTCACACTTTTGGCTCACTTCCCCTTTTGCTCTCTCTCTCTCTCTCTTCCTCCCCCTGCGCTCTTCAATTCCGTCGTTCGTCTCGTGCTCTCTCTCTCGCTCTCTCGCTCTATCTGCGCAGTTTTCGATTCAATCATCGTGAATTCGCCAGCTACGCTGACTCGCCGAACTGGTTCGCAGCTCCCTCGGTGTCTTCGCGGATCTGCGTGAGTGCCTACATCTCCCCAGCTCTTGTTTAGAAACCCTAATTCGTCCTCTGCGTGCAGCGGCGCCCTGCTCGAGCGTCGAATCCTTGCTCGAATACTTGAATTCTAGGGCTAGGCGTTGTTCGTTCTTTTAGCTAGTCCCTCGGTTTCTGATCCCCCGTCGATGTTCCCGGGGGGCTTAATTACGCAGCGGCGTTTCCGATCTTAGCTGTCGCCCGTTTTGGAATGCGATGTGTCTCGGGGGTTTGCGGCTTCTGGGTTCTCCTTGGCTCTCCGATAAATTGAAGAGGGAAGCGGGGCTTTGCTTGCGGAGTTCAAATGGTAGTGGTTTGATTTGTGTGACTGGGATTTCGAGGCGAGGCCGGGGATTTGTATCGTCCTGTCTCAAATTGGTGCTGCGAGCGACAGTTTCCTCGTCCAATGCTGTAGAACAATGGAATGTGATCAATTGTGGAATGAACTCCAAAATTTTAGCTCCTTTTTCTTTAGAAAGCAGACCAACTAGCTGCTACAACTTAGATTTCTCCTGCTTTATGTGATTATAGAGGTCTGCACTCTGTGTCTGGACCTTTGGAGTTTTTGTTGCTTTCTGAGGCAACGGCTAGGACTCAAATATTGAAGTTTTTGATGCTCTCATAATCTCATTGGGAACTGCTGATTTAGTTATGTGCTTTTATTGGGACAATTTTAGCTTAATTGCCTGTTTTGTTGCTTTGTGAAGGAAGTTCCGGACTCATTGCCACCAAAAATTGAAGTTCTTGATGATTCGCATATCGTGCTCACTGCTCCCTTTTGTTTGGCTAATCACAGGTTCAATTTTTCTCTATTTATTGGGGCATCTGGCAAATATCAGCACTTTACTGTACTTGTGTATGCCTACACGTGGTGCTGTGAATCAACAACTGTCGAGTGGCATTTTGTAAGGAATGAATCTCTCCTCCATTTGGCCTCTGAGAAGTAACACGGGAGAGATCTTGATGAAGGTTAGCTGGGCAATGTGAAATGCTTTTGTTTTCTGCTTATCACATCTTATCTGAGATAATTGATAGTGCCATTACTAAACGGTTGAACTAACTATTACTCCATTTCTTCTTTCTTTCTTTCCTTTTTTTTTTAAATAACAATAGCTGCATTAGAAGCCTAGGAGATGATTGAATATTGAAGTTTGGGAAGAATGTTGTGTTGGTTGTTTGAAACATCACAAGTCAAGTCAAGTGTTAATACCTTCTAGTCTGATACGTTGTCTTTTTTCTGTGTGATAGTGAGTGTGCATTTTCTGTGCAATGCTGGGGGTTTGAGTTTTTTAGTTGTGTTGAGGCTGATGTAATTTACCGTTCACTGAGGAAAATAAATTGCATTATGGCAATGTAGTTGTACTTAACACTCCTGCATCAATGGAAATGGAGCCATTTCACTTAGTTCGGAAGTTTGCAAGTTACTGTTTTAGCTATTCTTTTATTTTGAAATCTACATGATAGGTTTCAAATTTTGTAGCAATTGATATTTCTCGAGGCATCGCTGGGAAGGAAAGTAAGCATTAAATCGTTTCAGGATAACTCTTAAAGGAGTGTGACACAACTTGCTTTGAATGGATAGCATAGATAGTGTTACAGGAAATTCACAATTTAAGGTCATGATGGGTCTTTTCTCTTGGTTCTGTGATAAGTATGCATTTTCCACTTTTTAGAAGTCAGCCTCCGTGTGTCTTCAGCTTCAAAATACAAGATTTTGTTCTCAATATTTGGAGGTTCTCTAATAGCTATGGCTTAACTGGTTTGCTTTAGAAGTTCCAACTCTCTTGCAGCACCTTGCAGAACAGCTGCAAATGTGATTGGAGAGTCCTTATCATGATTGAGAGTACTTCCATGAATTTGAGTTTCTCTATCTGATTTTGTTAGGGAATTATTCTTGCCAAACTTCATTTAGATTTCAGCCTTAGATGTTGTTGTATCAAAGTGCGGTAGGGGACTCTTGGGTGGATTATTTGATTATTTTGTAAGATTGCTGGAAATTTCTTGGTGGAATATGCCATGTAACCATTTCGTGTTGAACCGTTTAGCTTGGATTTTATTTTCCCAGGAGTTTAAAATGTGGCTTTTTCATGATTTCGGATGGTGGGATGATTAACTGAACCTTGATGTTTATGAGAGTATGCAGAACAATGAAAGGAAAGGCTATGATTATTTTTGCCAACTCACATAGCACTCGTGCAGTAGGACCTGATTTATGTATGAATCTGGCTGGCTTGTGCTATTTGTTGACTCTTTGCTAGAGTTCGCTGTGTTCTTGCCCATCTTTAATGATTGGCTTGTTTGGTAACTTCAATCAAGAATTTATTCTGCCTGGTCCAATCCAACACCCCATAATACACCTGGTTGGCAAAACCTGTTGTTTAAAAGTTTTAGAAGTACAGTAAATAATTTGTCAAAGAGTTAGGAGTGAAGAGCATAGATAATGTATAAATTTAGTTTATATGTTCAAAATCAGATCTTGTGTGTGGTCAAGTACAATCATATTTTTTATTTTTTTATTTTGGGTCTTTATTAATGGGCCAACTGTCGTTCTCTTCTACTTTCTAGATGTACTCAAGTTAAATGTGATTGACGATAATGCCCAGCTCTTTCTTCCTCTCCTTTTGTGCTGCCTTTGTTGCTTCCCTAAGTAAATAAGGGGCTGATTGTCATTTTAAAAAGCATTGCCCTTCCTTTGAAGTTTTTTACTTTTGACGAATTTTCTTTTGCCTATTATGTTGCTTACTGGAATATTGTGCTTTCTTTTGTCTAAAAAATTTCAAGCTGTTTTGTGAAAACAAAAAATGTGTTTTGCAGATTCCCTTGAATCAAACTTTCTTAAATTTGGAAATTATTTTGTAGAAAGCTAGAGTAAAAGTACATTGTTGTTTCTGCTTCTCAAATTGGAAGTGCCATTTTTCATGTTTTACTTATTGTCAATTGAAATAAATAAAATAAGTTTAGGAAGGTAGTTTCATATATATATATATGTATGTGTTAAACCAGAATTAGGGTGTAAAACATGAAAAGAAGCAGATGTAGATAATAGAATTATGTGCAAATATGGTGTCAGAAAATTGTAAGTAACTTAAAATGAGAATTTTTCAAGTTTCAGAAAGTGAGTAAATGAAAGTAAGAGCTTGTTTCTCTCTTTAGAATTTCATTGCCAATGAATATTGGGGAGCTTCTCAGGAATTATATTCACCCTTACATTCTCATATGCAAATGAACTTCTCTTAGTTTATTTGCTGTCGAGACGAGTTAAAGCTTTTCCACATGCTTACTAAAGTCATTTTGGAATTATAAAGGTGAGCTCCCAAATTGTTCACCAGCAGAGCTGGAAGTAGATAAGTGGCCATGGGATTTGTTCTCTCATGTTGCTTAAAGGTCTGCTATGTTTTGACTTCGGGATTTGGCCTCTCTATCATAAGTAGTGATGCATCCTAATGTGGTAGACTAGTCATAGTTTGTGTCTATGTGGATAGGCAGTCATTCAATTTTTGGGCAACCTTACCGTTGTGGTTATTAATTTTTTTTTTGGTGACCGAATTACCGTTGTGATTATTGAACTTTCAAATTTTTCAAAAAGATCACTATACTATTGAAGTGGTTTTAATGAGATGACTCTGCAAATATCTGTGAAAAAGTGACAGAAAGCAGACGTGTGCATGTCAAAAGCTAGCCCGAACCATTCTTAAAGTATTATGGTCCATCGAAAGTTCTGAAAGTTGACTGACTAAGGTGACTAAAAGTTGAATGATAAATGATTAATATTTTTGTGGGTGGCTCTGTATCTCATGGAAGGAAATCTCCTTGTCTAAGCATGCGTCTCAACTTTCAACTATCATTTTCTGATGAAGTCCTCTCATAGTTTAGAATGTTTATGGGAAATTTTTGAGTGTCCATTGACCAGAAAATTTTATCTGAATGTCTAGGGAGGGAACAGCATTTGAGGTTAAATTCAAGAGGCATATTGACCTATAATGGATTTTGTGCTTATAAATGTGTTATTTGGTTTATGGCACTATTTCCGAGTAGATATCCATTGAGTTTATAGGTGTTTCTGTCTGTCAACGGCCCCTTTACATTTTTCTTGTTTGTGTTTATACCCTATGAACTGAGTCAACCTTCCCTTTGCTTCTGAGTTTGCAACTGATTTGCTTGCGCGGTGTCTTCTTTGCCATGCTTTCTCTTCTGCTCTCCTTGCAAGCCTATTTACTGTTTTATTTACGAATGTTGACATGCTAAGCAGAAAAGAACTAAGAACATCTGACCTTTGGGCCCGTGGAGATCGCTTTTAAGATTTTGCTTTTATTTTTCGTTTGATCTTTTGATGCAATAGAGTGGAAAGAAGGTGCTAGATAGTGCATTTCCATTTCCAGTAGCTCATTGTCTTTTTTTCTTGGCTTAATGTGTTTTGGCTGCAAACCTCTGCTTTCTTGGTATATACAAAAGTAATGTGGTATTCTGGTTGCAGGATGCTATTTGAGTGGTGAAGCCAGGGTGGTTGGATTCAAGCTCCACTAAGGTTGATGCCAACGAAATGAAACCCTATTTATGTGGAAAATCCAGAGTCCATTTGAATCTGTTTTAGGCCATCCTTTTAAATATTACCTGCTAAAAACTTGCGGTCGGTTCATCTATGCCTGGCAACGGAGTTGGAGACAGGGATCACAATTTTTTTGGCCAAGAAAACTTATCCCAGGGTCAGGGTCGCCTGGAGGCTGTTGACAGGAACTGGCCAGGACTAAGCAACAACTTCTTGGCCGGGAGCCAGAGACAAAGTGGATTTCCTCTTAATCCCGATTCAAAGAATTACACTGTGCAGCAATCAGGTGGGGTCTCTTGAGTGTTTCCTGTTGTCTTGAATGAAATTCCTCTTTGAACATGATTTGTTTACTGCTTATGGTTATTCTTGTCCTTTTCGTTCTTGTGTATATATCATTGTTTAAAAAACTTGGAGATATGTTAACTATTAAAGTCCATTTGTCTTGATTACATACTGTTGTTGTAAATGCAACTGATAACTTTTCTTCTGTGTGGTGCTAGCAGAGATTGATGCACGACATGGGACTTCTTTCCCGGTAGCACATAGCTTGAGTTTTACACAGCAAAACTTGCAGCCTGAATTCAATGGAAGCCCATTCCAAAACCTGCCATCTTTGAATGGCTATATACAAGGGCATCATTTTTTTCCGTCTGGCCAGAATGAAGCAAACTTGTTGGGCATTGACATGGAATCTGGTCAGCATAATTTGGGATCTAGGGGCTTGCCTGCTCTTGATTCCCAACAAGGGAGAGACACTGAGCTTCAAAAAAGGAATCCTGTAAAGCCTCTAAATGCTGAAACTCCTGTCAATTTTCAGCTTTTGGGACGTCAAGAACATATGGGAGTTCATCATCCTCCAGTGTTGCAATCTTTTCATGGCCAACAAGCTAGTATTGGCGATATGCAGCTGCTGCAGCAACAACTGATGCTCAAGCAATTACGAGATTCTCAAAGACAGCAGCTACAGCAACAAGAAATCTTCAGAAAGAGTTCCTCGAATCATCTTTTATCCATGGCTAAACCAGCTTTGACAAACCATTCATCTATGCCCCTAAATGGCATTCCTGTAAATGAGGGGTCCAACTACTCCTGGCAACCTGGGCTTTCAGCAAATGCCAATTGGGTGCAACGTGATGGACCTGCAGCTCTGCAGGGATCCTCTGGCAGTCTCACCCTTTCTGGCGAACAAGGTCAGGGCTTACGTACAATGGGATTGGTTTCCCAACAGGTTGATCAATCTGTTTATGGGGCCCCTCACTCTGGGTTCAGAGCAAATGCAATTCAAATCTCTCAGATAGAAGTCGATAACCCTGCAATGCAGCAGATACCTTCTCATGTACATTCATTTTCAGGTAGCCTGTATTCTTCATTACAAGATCAGGGTAGTGTCCAGGATGGAACAATTGTTCCTAAACAGTCTGAGGAGGTGGGTCATGGTTTAACTAGTGGATTTAACTCAAATAACTTGCGTCAAGCGAACTCCTCACAAGGAAAGGCTACTTTGGAGGAGTTCCATGGGACGCAAGACTTTGCTCGTTTGTCTGAAGCAACGCAAGGGAAATCTTCATCATCAGTTGCTCCTTCTCAGGACATTGCTACATTGGATCCCACTGAAGAGAGAATTTTGTTTGGTGCAGATGATAATGTTTGGGGTGCCTTTAGTGGAGGAACCAACACAGTTGCAGCAGGCTTCAACATAGGTGACAGTACAGGGTTTCTCTCTGGATTTCCCTCTGTGCAAAGTGGGAGTTGGAGTGCACTTATGCAATCTGCCTTGGCTGAAACTTCTAGTGACAATCAAATAGATCAGGAAGAGTGGAGTAGTCTCAGTGGTCAGAATGCTCGACCCTCAAATAGGAATTCGAAGCCTTCAACACAAAATGATGGGATGAGACAGCAATCAGCTTGGAGTAATAGCGTCATGCACACTACCTCTCCGAGTTCAAGACCATTGCAGTTGTCTGATAATATCGCAAAGAGTGGTGGTTCCTCTGGTTCTTGTAGATTGCAGCAATCTGATCTGGGATCCCGTGGACAAAGTGAGAATATGCAAACTGATTCTTCTGAAAGATTTGAGAATTTACAAGCTGATTCTCGGAGAGCTATTCAGGGTCTTGCAGATAGAAACAGGATGTTTGAGCGAAGCCATCTGCAAAGACATTCTTACGAAGGTAGTCAGATTTGTGAAAATGTCTCTAATACTTTGGATGCTGAAGGAAAGAAAGTCATATCTGGATCTTGGACTGATTCGCCGAGCATGTTCTCATCAAATCATGGGGATCGACATAGTAGACCAAATGGCTGGAATTTGATCGACTCCACATTGCCTGGTGAGCATGCTACTGCAAATAGCCATCCTAGGGAATACTCACTAATGTCTTTCCAGGATGACAATCATAACAGACGTATGCGCGAAGAAGTTGGTAATGAACTTGCAACCTCTAGACCTGACAAAGTTCCTGCCATGGCATTGGAGCGTGTAAAGTCAGCTGATAAGCAAGATACTACTTTAGAGAGTGCTGGCGTATCTAATTTGAGCAACAGAAGAGACACGAGGGAAAGTCTTCGACAGCTTCCTAAAAGTTATGGTTTTGATTTATGGAGACCCGTTGACTCTACTGTGAAAAGCAAAGGGAGCGAGGTTGAGGGAAATAACCGTAATAATATGGATAGAAGTGTTCAGGTTTCAGAATCTCCGGTAAACAACAGAATGCATGATATGGGGAACTCAGATGAAAAGGATAATTTAGCTGGTGGATTTCGTTTGGACACATCCCGTAGGTCTGCTGGTGCTTTAGGAAATAATGCCTGGACAGATGCTGGCGAGTCTCGAAATTCACGTGAGGACAAACAAAACCAATTTGGTCAGGGTGCTCATAGTCAAAGGCCTGCTGGCATTCATAAATTTCAGTATCATCCTATGGGTAATCTGGATGTAGACACAGAATCTGCTTATGGAACAAATCATTTTCCACTTTCAAGGCCTATGGTTCAGCAGGTCTGTGGGGAACTTAGAAGTCCAGGTCCCGGGCAAGTTGGACATTCAAACTTCTTGGATCGGGTGGATAGGAGCAGTGCTGGAATGGCTAAGGTTATAATTAAGCTACCCCTTTCTGATAAGAAGTGTTTTTTCAAGCCCTTTCAAATTTTGAAAGAACAAAATTTATCTATTTGCTATTATTCTCAAACTGGTTATATACCTGGTTCAGGTTGACCCAAGAGGTGGAGAGACAGTTCTAAAAGGAAGTTCGGTCTATTCATCTGATAGAGTTCCCCCCCTCGAAAGATCTATCGGTACTTCTTCAAATAACAATGCTCAATCAAGGTAGCGAAAACTACTTATGATTTCCTAGTCCCATTGATTCAGCATTGCCATAATTTCTCCAGTCCTATTTCCTTGCTTGTTATAATTTCGTCATTGACTTGCTTGAATGGTTTTCAATGGTTTTTAGCTGTTGATCATTTGGCATGCCACTTTTGCTGTGATTTAAGTTTTTGTTTCCCACCTCTTTTAAAGATAATTTGTCGTGTGAGTGAATTTGCAATGTGAACTTTCTGTAGTCAAAAAATGCTGGAACTTCTTCATAAGGTGGATCTAGCGAGGGAGCATGGTGTTGCATCACGTTTCAGCTCTTCTGACAGGAATGAGGCAAATGAGTCCGAAACTTCTGATGGATCAATGAGTCAACTTCAGCAAAACCAATCTCCTTCTTCTCAAGGTTTTGGTCTTCAGCTGGCCCCTCCTTCTCAATGGCTGAAGCATTCTGATCGTGCGTTAGATTCTCAGAGCTCGTCACCAGCTCTCACTGCACAGTGCGCTTTTCCATATCCTCGAGAAATGGGTCTTTCATCACTGGCTTCAACATCCTTGATCCAGTCTGCTTCTTTAAGGGGAATACCTCAAGGAGAGTATAGGAGTAATGTTCCTGGTACATTAGGCCAGATCAGTGGCAGAGCTTCTCCATCTAGCATCGAGAGAAATTTTGGTGTGCCTATAAATCAGAGATTACCTTTTCCGAGAAGTCATCTTCAAGATCAATGTGTTGGTGCTGGTCATTCCATCTGCACATCTTCTGATGGGTTACCTTTGCATCCAAAAGGGATGGACGTCTCTGGGGATGGAGCTCAACTTAGTCAATCTGATGCTTCAGATCCAAACATGTCGGCAAGTGCTTCAAAAACCAACAATGCTTTTGCTGCTGAGGGAGGTCAACCTTATGCTGCTAAACAAGCCCACAGTGGAATGTCTCAGCAGTTCAATCCATTTGAGGCAGTGTCGTCATCTCAGTCTTCAGTTAACTTTGGCTTCTCTCAACAGGTTGCGTCTTCAAAAGTGTTGCCCAACCTCTGGAATGGCAGCACAAGTCAGCAACAGTTACGAAGCTCTGTAACTGGAAATGATTCTCTACGTTTGTTGGAGTCCCATCTGAAATCAAACAATAAGATGGAGTCGACCTATCCTGGCATGTCTTCTGGAAAGTTGGAAGGCCTAGTTCCAGAGGAGCAGGCAGTGAAAGAATGTTCATCTGAGATTCCTGATCCTGTTCAGAGTTCATTGCAGGTGAACGAAGTTTTAACAAAGCATGTTTCTGGTGCCTCTCATCCCAAACCTGCTTCATCTCAAGGAGAGATTGAAGCATTTGGCCGTTATTTGAGGCCTAATGATTTTGTAAACAGAAAGTACTCCTTATTGCATCAGGTCCAGGCTCCAAAAAGCACAGAGGCTGATTTTGATCACGATGAGCGGAGCACAAAAAGATTAAAGGGTCCAGAGAATTCTCTGGATTCTCAGCCAGTCAGTATGAATGGAGAGAAGTATGTTTCCCATGGATATGGTCCTTTGGCAGTAGAAAATTCAGCTGGTCACACCCCAGTTCTCAGTGGGGATACTGCGATGTTAAGCTTTTCAGTAAAGCCAGGCGAAAATCGGGGCATTGCTGTGGCTTCCCCTGATATTGCCGCATTTCACAGAAATGAGACGCAGATTTCCTCTACTAGCAGTAACTTAGCTGCCGTCAGAGGTGATCATCCTAATATCAGTCCTCAAATGGCACCATCGTGGTTTGAGCAATATGGGACCTTGAAAAATGGTCAGGTCTTGCAAACGTATGATGTTAGGAAGATGGCGGCCATTGGTGCGAGTCCACTTGGTGTTGTCTGCAGTAGTATAGCTCCCTCTTCGACAACCAGTGAACATCATTCACTACCTCCAGAAGCCATGGCTTCTAATATTATTATGAAACCGAAAAAACGTAAACACACCATGTGTGGAACTCTTTCTTGGCATAAAGAAGTAGCAGAGGGAGCTGGAAGTATTCAAGATGTTAGGTTCGATGCTGTCTCCTTCATAGCTCACGTGTTCTTTTGATATTCAGTATCCCCTCTTTCAGGAAGATTGAGAAAGGAAAAATGAAAAGGAAAAAATTTAAATCTGGAGGGGTGTTCTTTCACTTTTGATGCATGCCTATTAGTATGCAGTAATGTTTGTTGTTATATATATAATGCATACACGTGGGTGTATATATATATATATATATATGTATGTATGTATATATATCTGCGATGTTATTTATTGTGATTCTTTTGTAACCTGTTGAGGTCTGTTTGCAGCGTGGTGGAAGCAGAATGGGCCATGGCTGCTAATATGCTGGTCGAGAAGGTGCGAGCATAGATAATTAGCCTCAGTAACATCTCTACTTGTATTCTTTCTGTGTATTATATCAATCTTATGTGTCTTGTTCTGCTTTACTTTCCTCTAGATTGACAGTGAGGGTGACATGAATGAAGATGGACTGCCAATGCGTAGACCTAAGAGAAGGCTATCCCTGACTACACAACTGATGCAACTGATTCTTCGGCCTCCCCCAGCAATGTTTCTTACTGCAGATGCTGCTTCACAGTATGAGAATGTTGCTTATTTCACAAGTAGATTAACACTGGGGGATGCATGTGGCATAATCTCCTGCTCAAGCAGTGCTCCTGTTGTGTCTTCTAAAAGTGAAAATTCGTAAGTTTGCATTTAAAGTAGTTGGAAATTGCAATTTCAGTTTATTGCTGTTCAATTTTACTAGAGCGTTATATGTTTGTGTGTTTCCTGGGTATGTCCTTCCTAATATAGTCGGCTTTCTGCTTGTAATATACTAGCTTGTTCAAAATTACAAAAGAAGCAGAGCATCCTGGTGATGAGCGTTTGGCAAAGGCTGTGGAAGAGTTGGTTGCTAGAACAAAGAATCTGGAAAACGAATTATCAAGGTACCTTCCTCCGACAGATCACAGATGTTTACCTATAAAAGTTCCATGAGCATAGGCCCATTTTTCTGATTGTTGTTTGAATTATCAACTTAAAATAATGAAAACTAAATGCAAATAAACAGAAATGTTCTTGAGGGGCTAATCTATTTAGAGGCTGGTGTGTATACAGGAATTTGGAGGTAATGGATTCTTTGGGCATTCAGAATTGCTTTGGATAGATGAATATGTGTACTGAGTGGTTGAAACAATGAGAACTCCCCTCCCCAATGTAAATGGTATTGTCATATCGCCACTTTGAGAGTAATTTGCAGTGATGGTGATCAAATTTAGGGTGCATTCATTTCACGGAAATCTACAATTTGGAAAACATTTTCTTTGAATGGTCACTTGTATCACTTCCGAAAACGAATAAATGAAAAATTTTATCATCATCACCAACAAATATTTAGGTATTTAATAGGTGTTAATTTGTCGGCTAATTCTTCTAATTGATACAAAAAAATCAATTTTAGGAAACTGTTTGCCAACTCATGGATTTTCCATAAGACAAATGCCCTATTGGTGAAATTTACAATCTCACCATTGATGTTTGATATCAATTACTTGATGCACTGAACTTTTAATATTTTTTGCAATCGATGTACTTTGGTCTGAATCTGGTCAATTTTCTGGCGGGCCATAAACTTTCAATGTCCTTCTAAGTTCAGTGACCATTGGCCCGATTTATCCCACTTCGTATATGGTAAAGGACTGTTTGTCTGTTTTATATTGTTGGAATTGCTGTTATCTTCCTAAACTGTGCTCTTCTCATCTGCTCTCTCACAGTATTGTTCCGTGTTCCTCTCTTTTTCACAGAGTGGACAAGAGATCTTCAATTGTTGACTTGCGAGTGGAATGCCAAGATCTGGAGAAATTTTCTGTCATAAATCGCTTTGCCAAGTTCCATGGCAGGGGACAGGTTGACGGGGCTGGGACATCATCTTCTGATGCTTCTAGTGCTCTGAAAGTCTGCCCTCAGAGATATGTCACTGCACTTCCAATCCCGAGAAACCTCCCTGACAGAGTGCAATGCCTTCCACTTTGATCGACTAGCTGTGGAGTATTCCCGTTTTCTTGGTCAATTTGCCATCTCGTTTGCTTTCTTGCAGATTCTATAAGGCACTGCGTTGACTGGATAAAACCATGAGAATCAATTTTAAGGAAGTTTGCGGAACGGAGTCAAAAAAGTTAACAGGAGGCCTTTTTAGATAATTTCTTATAAGCCATTGATGTCTTCCGTGAGAAATATAAGATGATATTGGAATACTGAGTCAAATCCTAGAAAGGAGCTGGGATACCCAATCATTAATTCTGTAAATGGTGAGGACAGAAGTGCTGTCAGGTTGAAAATTGCTTACGCATAGTTCAAGTTCCCTGTAATTCTCCAATTTATTGAAATAGTATTCCAATTTGATGAATTGAAGATCCAACTTGAGAAAGCAGGTAAGAAGATCCTCTCTGGGGTTGCCAATTGTTTAGCGAACTGAAAAAATCAATATACATGAGTTTCTATTCACGCCAAAGTTCTGACTAATTGTTGTCCATCATTTGAATTTCATCTGTTTCTGAAAAAAACATCGTGCTTCTGTCTCCATAGAAGGGGAAGAAGATCGGCGAGGTTTTCCAAGTGTCATCTTGACTGAAAGAAGGCCCAGCAGATATTCACTTCTTGCGAGTGTTGGATGTTCCAGCTATTTGGCCAGGCTCATCTGCTTGTGAATCAGCTTGAGTTGAAATAAAAAAGAAAATAAGCCCCTGGCATTCTTTTTCACTCCTTCCTTTTGTACCTAATCTGTTTTTGTTGTGAATTAGATGACTCATCTGGACGCTGGAATCACCTAGGTACTTTGCTTTCATTTTTCAATATTTTTTTTACTGGTTGCGATTGGCTGAGTTTCTACTACAGGGGTGAAATTAATGGTCTTTATTAAACTTTTGGCAGTATGAAAATGTCTGACTCAGGTTTTGAGAGCAGGAATTTGGGATATGGTCGGAGAATAGAGATGCATAGACTTACTTAGCTGCAAAGTTTATCAACAAGAATGCAATTAGGCATTGCAGGAGTTGCACTGTTTATCCTGCTTTGAGCATGCGATAAAGCTTGTGGGGTCCAACTAAAACTGAATAGCTTTGTTTCTTTATGCTACATTCAGAACTTTACTATTCTCCATCCTTTTCAAAATTTTTATGTGGTATTGCAGATTTAACTTCATCTTGTGTGCAAAGCACAATTTTTGCGTCTTGTGTTTTTCACTTAATTTGCTTGAGATACTGTCATCATACGAGGGGAATGCCATCCTTTCCCATTTTTGCCGCTTGTTTTGTGCTTCACTTCATCTGTGCTCTCTCCAGCATGTGTAAATCCTCGACATTTTGCAATGACTATCCATTTTCCATTTACGCTATTTATTTGAAGTTCATGTACATACTCTACGGAAGCAAGAAGATGGCTGTGACTAAGGTTCTCTTAGTTCTTTAACCAATGGGGTCTTTCTGGGACTTCTTTGTCAGTGTTTGGCCCTACACCACTTTAGTAGCATGGTATTAACTGAAAATGACACTAACTGCATACCTTATTCATCAACTGACTAATCAAATGTTGGATCTGTGTCTTCTATAATATTGAATTTATTGAGCTTTTTCCCCCAATCTCAATTGGTTTTGAATGTGTATATTTATCTGATTTGCCACCTGGATGTCTTACTCTTTATTGGTGGTACTCACATAAAATTGGTTGATTGCTGGTGGGTGTTTTGAGGTTTTGATGGGTGTTGTTGGATGCGAGCATCTCTGATGTACTGGTCTTTAATAATCAGATCAGCTGAACGTAGTTTTTGGTTCTATGCTAGATTGTAGTCTACAAAGGGATTTTCTTTTACCTTGCTTTTAAACAAGTTCTGGTTGTGGAAGTTCACTTTTTAAGGAAGAATAGTTTGCAGTCTGTAGTCCAATTGCTGCGTCTGTGTCATTCATTTCAACATAGGGTTTATACTTTAGAAGGTCTTCTTGAGGTTTGGACAAAATGCGATAATGTTGTACAGGCAGGTGATAAAGAGGCCTTGTGGATGTTCATCATATGGCCTCGATTCTACAAGTGCGGCTAACATCACACACTGGGGATATTGGTGTAACGGTTCGTCTTTGTATTTGTCCAATTTAAGCTCGCATTTTACATTGCCATTGCTGGGTCACTTTCATTCTTCAATGGACCGATCTGAGCGCAATGAATAGCCTTGCGAAGGAAAGAGAGCACTATCCAACTTGCAAACAGGTTCCTTGTTGACACTCAGGACCGTGCTATCTCGAATTGTGATTCCTTTTACTTGCAGTGTGGCATATGTGATTTCGAAAACATTTCATGGTTGATGCTCGTGACCTCGCCAAGTATATAGTCGCGCATATATAGTCGCGCTAAGGCTATGCGTGGCGATCATCGATAATGAAATGCGTGGTGCTCATCAACAATGAAATGCGAATCATACATGCAGAGTAGTCAGATAATACATTCCGAATAAGTCAGATGCATAAATGAAGAATATAAAGCCGAGTGATTTAAGTGATTGCTGCTACGTACTGCCGGGTTGCATCAGTAGTTGCACTATCATGTAATTAAATGACGCTGTCCGCGACAAGCGCGCAATAATTTCTCGTCATGATTAGGTGTTGAAGTGGTTCTTCTTATCAGATTGATTGGGTATCTCGTCATACTTGCCTGCTTCTATCCCCTGCCTGGGGTTCCCTCCGCCGACTTAAATTCTCAGTGGACCTTCTAGATTTTAGGAGCACTTCCACGCCCACATTTTCTTGGAGGATTTGTTAGTTTGAATTTATTAATTTGAATTCTGTGTGCGTACGATTCTACTTTGAGAACGCCTTTCGAGTCTTTAAAGACGCATTTCTGGAACGTAGCTTCTACTGCGAGAACCTTTCATTGAGTTGCCGTTGCTCTTGACTGATCGGACATAAATTGGTCTATTTGGTTCTAGTTCTCTGTCTCTGTCTCTGTTTCTCTCTTAAGAATACAGATTTTGCTAACCTTATAATATATAACATGCGGACTGATCATAAACTTTATACACAGCTAAAAGGAGCATTGAAATCCTAGTTCTCATATATCTAGGCTTCAAAACATGACTAAAAATTTTAATGGCAAGCAACATTTTAGCTTTCTTCAGGAATTCCCAAAGGCATGTATTGGTGATTGAGCTTTACAAAACAAGTAATCCTAAAGACAAGACACGGGATCGTGATCACCTGCTCGTTGCTTGTTGGAATCCTATCAAAGAGCTTTAGATCCGATTCAATTTGGCCCTCGCTCGCTTTTTATTTGGTTGTACAAGGAGCATGCTCAGGAGGCTATTACATTCACCCCGCACTTGCATCATCACTTGAGTTTCACTGCCGATTCATCCAACTCCTATGCCTATCCCGAACTTGAATCTTCACGTGATTGTTAAATCGAGGTAATCCTCAAATGGCTCCAAGGAAGCCAAAAGACCCTCTCATCTCACGTTTGGGAAGCTTCGTACCTCTCCACCAGCCTAATCTAGAGACCTCATTTCCCATAGTGACATGTAGTTAAATTGAAGGAAAGCAATAGCTGATCGAAGTCGCACTTGATTATCATCTTCAATCTAGATTACGTCACGTCAATGAAGGGATGCAAGTGTGAAATATAGATCTTCATCTGAAAATGGTAGCTTCCTCCTATAAAAGTCACAAGGTTTCACTTTTCTTTTTATTGCTAGAGAAACTGATTACGGCTACCCGAAAGGAACAAGCATCGATGCTGAAGCTTTACGACTTCCTTTATCCTTGAGGGAATGACTGACGACAACAACCGCAGAGGCAAGGCAATCACGGATGTACAACCATCCTACCACTCGAAAGCTGAGCAAAATAGGCCAACTTCATTGAAAATGAAGGGGCGAACCCTCAGCCAACACAACTAATATACATCCGCCAGCGATCCACGAGTGAATTAGTCGAGCGACCACGCCGAGACTCTCTTCCATATCAATCACTAAATCAAATCAAGTGCAAGAAATCATAAGAAAAGGACGGTCCGCTGAATCAAAGGTAGGGGAAGTAGTACGCTCGGTTCACCGGATCCTACCTCCGCCCGGCCCAATAGCCCGATTGCATAGAAAGCCCAACAAAGTCTGTTCCTCAGATCTTAATTGGGACCGTGGGATCTCCATCACTGAAGTAAGTTCTGGCCCTTCAGCACCGGATCGCATTCGGACAAGCGATCCCCGTCGGCTTCTCCGAGTCGAAGTAGATTTCGCCGATCTTGTCTCCGCGGCCTCTCTCGCTCAACCTGCGACGCCCTTCCCTCTCTCTCTCTCTCGATCCCTCGGTCGCGGAGCTTGGTGAGTCTTTTTCTATGATGATCCGTGCGTCTTTGTTCTTTGAGGTGGATTCGTCTTCAATCAATATTGACGCTAAATCCTACCGTTGATCGATCTCTCCATGGAAATTCGTGCTAAAATAAAAAAAAAATCAAGTTTTGTGTCCGGGCGGAGATTCTACGTACTGCACTCTGTCTCCGTTGAAGTGGGTCCTGCTTTCCTTCTTCTCGATCGCTTCTTATTTGGTTTTTGGAGTCCTGCTTGTTTTTTCTTGGGTTACGTTGTTGAGCCTGTTCGAAGGTAAGTTCACGTAGTTGATGGAGATCGTGAATTGCGAAACAAGAGAAGAAGAAGGAGATGCAACGGAGATCCTTCTTGTTCCTTTTCCTGCATGCGGCTTGTTTTGTGCGGATGACTGGTTATGGCCCAATTTTACAGGGACTGATTGCCATTGCTATGCAAGCGAGGGTGCTGATGGTGGCCACCGGCTTCCCTCCCACTAGATGTCCTCCCAATTTGCGCTGCGCAATTCTCGTGTGTATCTTTCCTCAGGGAAAATTACGCATTAATTTTCATGTTGCCCCCTTGTCCTGTTTATCCCATCCTCGACCTAGATTGATTTTTTTAATGTTGCGTGTTTATAGCCTGGCATATAGGTTCATTTGTCAAGAAGTTCTTGAAATTTTCTTTGGTAAATTTGTATAAAAGATTTAGCTATTTGGTGACTCAGTATGATTGCTTCTGAGAATGAAGAAATGAACCAGCATCTTCTTTGGCAATTGCAGACTCAGCAACCTGAGCGTCGGAGATGTCACACAGCAGTAATAGCAATACGAATGATCCAAGGCAGCCCTCGGCAGCCAAACCATTTAAACCAGCGATGGTTTCTTCCCAAGATCTGCCAGTTGATTATTCGGGATTCATTGCTGTTGTCTTTGGCATTGCCGGTGTCATGTTTCGGGTACTTATCGATGCAGCTGACATATATCCATGCAAGATATATTTGTCCCAATATTATGTTTCTACATGGTTTTGGCGAAGGTCGATTTTGCAACTCAAACAAGAGTTCCGAAAGGATCAATATTGTTCAAGTTAAATTAGTAAAATTTTCTACTAGGCTTTGAGTAATATCAGAATTCTATATAGTTTCGTTCTTTTATTCCAAGTGGGATGTTGTAATTCCTTTTTTGGCGGTTTCCTATTTATATCATGCTTCTTGTTTAGGGGTTTCCTACTTCAGCTAGGAGAAGAGCTTTAGAGACTCTATAAAGAACGTTATAATTCTTTATTCTCAATGGAGTTGATGATTTTTTGAATTTTGCAAGTATATGTCGTGAAGCCTAAAGATCTATTTTTGTTGTGGGACTCTTAGTCCTACTTCGCTTATTAATGGGGGAAACAGTCCCTTTGGTTTTCCTTGCATATGCATTTTACCCGATAAATGTATGTGTTCAATTACTTAAGTCTTTTTCCCTTTGTTTTTTTTTTTTTTGCAGTACAAGCTTAGCTCATGGCTCGCCATCATATTTTGTGCCCAGGCGCTAGCAAACATGAGGAACATGGAGAATGATCTCAAACAGATCTCCATGGCCATGATGTGAGTGTATATATGATATGTGCTTTTGTTGATGTGAACTCCATGCGCATGTCCATTTTAGACCCTGAAAGCTGCAGCTTCAGAAGTTCATATGTCGTTTAGCAGACAAACTTGTGTAAATCTGCTCTTCAGTTCACATAACAATTTTAGCGGCCAGCTTTGAATATCGCATGTTAGAAGGTGGCTTGATCTTTGGTTGGTTTTATGTGTTTAGTTTGGTTCTATGCATTGTTCTTTTTACATTTGTAGTATGTTACAATGGATCTTCACTTTAGTTAATAGATCAGACCAATCTAAACGAAATTTTTATTTAGTAAGAAAGTTATTTCTCTAAAGAATGGAGCGATGCTGTTGATACCTTTTCTCGTACTATTTGGAATTATTAAAAGCAATGATTGATGGGATGGATTTTCATTTGATCATCAATATCTGAAGTTGGATTGTGTTTCTTGGATATTATGGGGGGTTTTAGTTGCTATTTCTAGCCTGTCATGTTGAAATTGTCTGGCCAAAATATAAGACCTGATTTAGCAAGATGTCCTTTTTGTTTAGGATACATGCTGACTTGTTTGATAGGAGGGAAGCATGAGTCACTATCGCAATCTGCTAGCAATCAGATGTTGGTAGCTGGTGAGGGGATTTTTCTCCTTGCCACTCTGCTAGTCTGTTTCCTATTATACTTCTTGATCCTGATTTCTTGTTCGATAAGGGGATCGTGGGTTTTATGGTGTTAGCCTTGCAGTGTAATAATTTGAAGTCATTGCCATCTTGGCATGAGTTCGTTTGGATGTGGTCTTCACTTGTACAGTATGACCCTATTATTTTTTGTTAGCTACAGCTAGGGAAATTAAATTATTTTGTTCCTCCTGTTGTGGATAATCTCTTTCCAATTGATTCATAATATCACGTTGGGTTTTTTCTTCTGTTAATCGGATGGTGGCATTTACATCTCTCTTTCTCTTGTCAGGTTCGCCATTATGGGATTGGTGACGAACTATTTTGGCCCTGCCCGTCCAGCACCGCCGAAATGAGGGGTCATCAAATTCGGATTGAGGACAAGTGTGATATGCTTGGAGGGTTGTTCCTTAGCTTGAGAGTTAAGTGAGATTCTTTGAGGCACAGACAGATATATCTTGTCACATTGGATGTTCATTTAGTTTTAACGCTACGTGATTATTTTCTAAGGACGTACTAGTGAAAAATTAAATGTTGATCACAAAGTACCTAAGGTTAAATTCTCTTCCTTTCCTCTGTAAATTGTCTGCTAATGCTAACTAGTCTCTTTAACAAAGTCACTGTTTACTCTTCTTCAAATTTGGTGTAATCATTATTGCTGATCAAGGCAGTTCCGTGAGCAGACGGCGGCGTTACCTCCTATTGCTGAAACGGAAAATTTTCATGCCTTCCTAATTTGGCAATTCATAGTTATGTATCAGCTTGTTCTTGTATGAAGTTCTTGGCATTGTCAGAAAGGATCAAGAACAAGCTGATCTGCTATTCAGAATGAGCAAATGCATATTTAAAAGCTTGTTAAAGCAGTTTTTAACCGGGTGACCCTGGAGTAGGACAGTGAGATATTCTGATGATTATGTTTTTATGTACCATCCTCGTGCCCTGAGGATTAATCTACCAGTGGAAGCGGAAATTAGTGTAGCTAAATTCTTTCACTGATGTCTCGTTGTTTTTGGTCTAATTGGAATGACTGTTGCATAGTTAAAGTTACCGAGGGGATGACCTACTGTTGAGGAGTTTACTTTTCTGATATTATGCATGAATGTTTATGTTGACCAGAAAGTATTTTTGATTGATTAGATTTTCGGCAAATCAAACGGGTAAAAGTCTGGAAAATTAATTTCGAAAGGCACGTTTACCTAAACAAAGTCACTCCCAAGGCAATGTCTTGGGGTTTGCACCAAATTAATTGTTATTTTGGCTCCAATAGTATTAATTTTTGACGAACGTACTTTCTTTCTCAAAAGCCCAAAGTCGTCCGTCTTGGGAGGTATGTCTTGTAGCTTCAAGTAGCATATCAAAATTTATAATCCTAACGAAAAACTAAATTGCATTAAGGCAGTTTACTTAGGCCACGCACGTTAAAAACTTGTGAGAAATCTTAACAATTCGTTAAAAGATGGAGTCAGAAAACTCCATTAGGAATTATTACAGATTTTGGGATTTTTTAAGTTAGTTTTTATTCTATTAAATCTCTGAAGGTTACTTAATTGTAAAAATTTGTGAATGCTAATAATAAAGGACAGTATAATATAAGATTTTTTTAATGGTGGGCACCATTTTAGACCTAGCTTCTAATTATAGTGAAATTTAGTTTTTTATTGGTCGTCAACCTTTAATTCTTTCAAAGTTATATTAAGGACTCTGTAAAATTCTAATTGAGATTTTGTAATACATGAGCTTTGAGTAATTAGTGGATTTACAAATACATAATTGTGTATACTTACTCAACTTAAGTGCACATGAAGGAAACCGATAGCATTTTAATGGTAATTAGCATTTATTGCGGATTTTGGGACTTTTTTTAATGTTTTATTCTGATTAATCTATTAAGGTTACTTAATGGTAAAATTTTGTGAATGCTGATAACAAAATACAGTACACTATAAGATTTTTTTTTAACGATGGGCACCGTTTTACACCTAACTTCTAATCATTATCAAACTAATGGTCAACCTTTAATTCTTCCACACTAATAATTTGGACAACATATGTAGAATTCTAATTGTGATTTAGTATTACTCGAGCCTGAACAAATAATGCATTTACATATACGAGGTGTTTCATTACATATTCAGTATAAGATTATTGTTTATTTTAAGATACCATCAGGTGCAAGTACTGACTATGTTAGATAGATGAGTTTTTGCTATAGTATTAAAATTCACAATGGATTTGAATGAGTTTTGGGAGTAATAGAAAGTTAATGGAACAAGGTTGGGATGACGTTCCATTCCTTATGAATGATTGATTGCTGTAAAGACAAGATAAACGTACCTGATCTATTAAGTGTATTTAACTAAACGTTAATATGCAATGGAATTAATGAAGTTAATATGCGATGGAATTAATGGAGTAGGCTGAAAGACTGAATTGAAACTTACATAATCAGAACGAGACTGCACATTTCTTAGGCCATCATATCCTTCACCCCACGTCACGAACATAAAGCAAATTATATCAACGACACACGTAGATACTAAATGGGAAAGTAGACAATCAAGAAACCAACTAGGGGAAAAAACAATCATAAAAGAAATTGGGAGAATCAATGTGCTTGTGTCTTATCCTTCATTTTAGCACCTACTTTGGTTGCATGAACTCTAAGGCATCAGCGCCATCGTCCGGCACATTTGATTTTATCCTGATATGGCAACTTGTTTTCTCTTCTCATTACGAGAGACAACCTAAAACTAGAGTGACTGCATTTGCAGATAAGAAACGCAGACATGAGAACACAAGCCATAGACAAATTGTTCGCCGGCTGCACGTCATCTTTGTGGCCACTACAGCTTCTGTTCTATTCCTTCCATGCCAGTATGTCCCGATCACCTGCAAAAGGGCAAAGATAAAACTACAAAAGCCAAGTGCCAAAGTCCGTCTTAATCACCAATCACGTCGTAGCGAAAAAAATAAGACTAGAGCCTGTGCTTAGTTAGCCAATATAAGGCGTGCTAAGGAACTGTCCCTCGTTCTATGCAACCATGGCAAAGTTAAAACATGTCCTGGTTATACCATTTCCTGCACAAGGTCATGTCACTCCTCTGCTGAAACTCTCACACTGTATTGCTGATTGTGGAGTCAAGGTCACATTTGTGAACACAGAATCCATTCACGCAAAAGTGATGGCTGCAAACCCTGGATTGGACAAGGGATCAGACAGGATTCAGTTGGTCGCAATTCCAGATGGGGCTGAAACAGAGGAAGAGCGAAATGACCCGAAGATGCTGGACATCATATTAAGGGTGATGCCTGGTCATTTGCAGGAGTTGATTGAAAAAGTGAAGCAGCAGTCAAAAGGCAATGAAGATGAGCAGATCAGCTTCGTGATTGCAGACCTGACCGCTGGATGGGCACTGGAAGTTGCTGAAAGGATGGGAATTGAGCGAGCCGGGTTTTGGCCCGGCTCGGTGTCGACCCTGGCTTTGACACTCCATATTCCGAAGCTGATCAAGGATGGAGTTATAGACAATAATGGTAAGGGAAGCAGGACTAGAACCCTTCACAATCAGTCTCATGAAGCCTAAATATGTCGTGTAGCCATCTCTCAATTGCTTTATTGACACGCTCTAAGAAGAGATGAATCTATAATTGGTATCATGCCAACAACATTTGTGCTTGTAGGAATAGGTACTCTAAAGAATATTAACCTGGCATCGATAACTCTTACAGGCTTTGTGCTGAAGAATGATCTCATCACAATATGGAAGGACCTTCCTCCATATAAGAACAATGACCTCACCTGGAGTTGTCCTGAAGATCCAATAATGCAGAGACAATATTTCCGATGTGTATCGTCCATCCCTCAATACAGCAAATGCTCAACCTCAGTCCTTTGCAATTCATTTCATGAGCTCGAGGCTGCTTGCAGTGTCATTCCCGGAGCTCTCCCAATTGGTCCTTTGCTAGCAAGCGCCCGTTTATACGATCTCAGAGGAAGCCTGTGGAATGAGGACTCGACCTGCTTGAACTGGTTAGACCAACGTCCGGCTCAGTCAGTCATCTATGTCGCATTTGGAAGCACAACAGTATTCAGCCAGGAGCAATTTTATGAGCTTGCCCTCAGCCTTGAACAGATCGGCCAACCATTCCTGTGGGTCGTACGCGGCAACCTCACTGATAGGCCAGTCACGGAATTCCACGAAGGGTTCCTCCGAAGGGTGAGAAATTATGGGAAGGTGGTTCAATGGGCACCGCAAGAGCAGGTCCTAGCACACCCTTCAGTGGCATGCTTCTTTACACACTGTGGTTGGAATTCCACATTGGAAGCTCTAAGCAACGGAGTCCCACTTCTCTGCAGGCCCTACTTTGGAGACCAGTTCCTGAACAGGAGCTTCGTATGTGATGTGTGGAGGGTGGGCCTAGGGGTGGATCGTGATGAAAATGGAGTCACAACAAGGCATGAAGTTAGGTCAAAGATGCTAGCGGTTCTTGGCAGTGATGAGATAAGGGAGAATTGCCTGAGAATGAAGGAGATGGCCAGGAAGAGTGTTAGCAAAGGAGGGTCCTCTCTGAAGAATCTGCAGAGCTTCATCACACACATGACAAATTGAGGGTTCTTCTTGTTGTTCACGTTCAGTCCTATGATTGCATTTTACAATTCTAATCATCATGAAAGTCAAGCGATTGAACAAATAAATAGAACAAATTCGAACATCGGATTAACGCGGTTTGATCGAATCAAATATCGTTTTGCAACATACGGAAGGAACCTTCATCAGCCACGTTGAGCGGAGAATTGATTGAAGCAACGGATAATTGTTGGACTACACAATAAATAAATACAAAGTGATTGAGGACATTTCAAAAAGAAGAAAAAAATGATCGAGGAGTATAAGAACTTGTTTGAGGGATTTTATTTCTGTTCCAAGTGCTTAAGATCAAACTCTGATTTGCTTTATCTAATACGTATTAGATTGTTGGCGCTTAGAGTGAAACTCGTATTATTTATGCATTTATTTCACAGAAAGTATTTTCTTCATTTTCCAGCATTTAGTTCGCTTATGAATATAAATCGACAAAAAAAAATTCTTAATCATTAGAAAATAATTTCCTGTCAGAACTTAAATTCAGAAAAAATAATTTACGCTTTGAAACGACTGGAATCATTTGAACATATTTTCCTATCAAAACTTAAAAATTAATTCAGAAAAATAATTTACGATTTGAAACACCCGACATTATCAAGTTCGAATCATTAAATTATAATATTAAAAAAAAGATAGTTGGTTGACGGGTATCAGAGAATCGATGCTTGAGGAATTTCGTTTCTGTTCAAGTGCTTAAGATTCTAACCATATTCATCTAGTAATGCATGAGATAGTTAGTGTTTAATGTGAAATTCATACTAAGAAGATCCAAGTCTACCCTAGAGAATACACAGCACAAGTATTACTTCAACCAATTACTACGTTTTTTATCATCAATTTCCGGCTTAATTATCACTCAATTGTAAACATTGGTGAATGCTAATAATAAAATACAGTATAATATAATTTTTTTAAACAACGGGCACCGTTTTAATTACATCTAACTTCTAATCATTATTAAACTGGTCATCAATTTTTAATCCTTCCACAATTATATTTTGGACATTCATAGAATTCTAATTGTGATTTAGGGTTGGTCGAGTTCCAAATAAATAGTGCATTTACATATATGAGGCGTTTCATCAAATATTTAACAAAAGACTAGTGTTTTTTGGGAGTAATAGAAAGTTAATAGGATAGGTCTGGGATGATGTTCCATCCTTAATGATTGATAGATTGCTGCAAAGACGTGATAAACGTACCCAATCTATCATATATAAACTACTAGATGATGTTAATAGGTGGAATGAGACTTTATATTTTTTGGGCCATCATATGCGCTTCATTTGATACTCCCCACGTCATAAACGTAAAGCAAATTATACCAATGACACACCTGGAGTTACTAAACGGGAAACTAGACAACCAAGAAATCAACTAGGGAAAAAAACAATAAGACATTGACGAATCAATGTGCTTGTGGCTTATTTTTCATTTGACACTTAGCTTTGTTTCATGAGCTCAGGGCATTGGCATTTTCCCATCACATTTACATTTGTTCGGATGTGGCAACTTTTTTCTTGTCTTCTCATGATGAGGGAAGACCTAAAACTAGAGAGACTGTATTTGTTGACAAGAAACGCACATAGACAAATTGTTAGCTGGTTGTTAGCGCTGGCTGCATGTTGTCTTTGTTGCTGTTGGTTCATAGACTTTTGATTTATATTTTATTTAGTCCATGAATCATATAGAAGTATTCTATAAGTTTATGGATCATATCGAACATTTTAAAACTTTATGGATCATATTACATAAATCAATCACAAATTATTTATGTTATGATCCTGAAAAGGAGAAAGAGGGATTACATGAGAGGCTGCCTTTAAGTTAGTAACAAGCCACGAATGACAGCACTTTTTCAAACGTTGTTCAGATATACATCGATAGGAGCGGAGATTGCTTGTGAACATGAGCTTTGCTTGTCCATGAATCTTCTTGGTACCATCATCCACCACCCAAACGACGGAAGGAGCGGATCCAACGACCATCAGCAGCAGCAGCAGCAACGTGCTCATCCCGTGTTGCCGTCCGGCAAAAACAAACATTTCCAACGGTTGCCACCGCAGCTTCTGTTCTATTCCTTCCATGTCAGTGTGTCCCGATCGCCTGCAAAAAGGCAAAGATAAAACTACAAAAGCCATGTGCCAAAGTCCCTCTGAATCACGTCGTAAACGAAACGATAAGAATGGATTGTGAGCTTAATTAGCCAATATAAGGCGTGCTAAGGAACTGTCCCTCGTTCTATGCAACCATGGCAAAGTTAAAACACGTCCTGGTTGTACCTTTTCCTGCTCAAGGTCATGTCACCCCTCTCCTGAAACTCTCACACTGTATTGCTGATTGTGGAGTCAAGGTCACATTTGTGAACACAGAATCCATTCATGCACAATTGATGGCTGCAAACCCTGGATTGGACGAGGGATCAGATAGGATTAAGTTGGTTGTGATTCCGGACGGGGTTGAAACTGAGGACGAGCGAAAGGATTTTTCTAAGCTGCTGGAGAGCATCCGAAGGGTGATGCCCGGTCATTTGCAGGAGTTGATAGAGAAAGTGAAGCAGCAGTCAAAAGGCAACGAAGATGAGCAGATCGGTTTCGTGATTGCGGACCTAACCGCTGGCTGGGCACTGGACGTCGCTGAAAGGATGGGAATCGAGCGAGCTGGGTTTTGGCCTGCCTCGGTGTCAACTCTGGCCTTGGCACTTCATATTCCGAAGCTGATAGAGGATGGAGTTCTAGACAACAGCGGTAAGGGACCAGGACCAGAACCCTTCACAATCAAGTCTAATGAAGCCTAAATAAGTCGTGTAGCCATCTCTTAATTACTTTGTTGACATTCACTAAGGAGAGATGAACCTACAGCTTGTATCACGCCAATAACATATGTGCTTGCAGGAATAGTTACTCTCAAATATGTCTAACTTGGCATCGATGACTCATACAGGCTTTGCTCTGAAGAATGATCTCATCACTATATCGAAGTGCCTTCCTCCATATAAGAGCAATGACCTCACTTGGAGTTGTCCTGAAGACCCGATGATGCAGAAAGTATGTTTCCGATGCGCATTGTCCATCCTCCAATACAGCAAACGCTCAACCTCAGTCCTTTGCAATTCATTTCATGAACTCGAGGCATCGGCTTGCAGTATCATTCCCGGAGCTGTACCTATCGGTCCTTTAATAGGCAGCACCCATCTATTCCATCTCAGAGGAAGCTTTTGGAATGAGGACTCGACCTGCTTGAATTGGTTAGACCAACGTCCAGCCCAGTCAGTCATCTATGTCGCATTTGGAAGCACGACAATATTCAGCCAGGAGCAATACTATGAGCTTGCCCTCGGCCTTGAACAGATTGGTCGACCATTCCTGTGGGTCGTGCGCCCCAACCTCACAGATGGGCCAGTCACCGAGTTCCACGATGGGTTCCTCCAAAGGGTGAGGAATTATGGGAAGGTGGTTCAATGGGCACCGCAAGAGGAGGTCTTAGCACACCCTTCGGTGGCTTGCTTCTTCACTCATTGTGGTTGGAATTCCACACTGGAAGCTCTGAGCAATGGAGTCCCACTTCTCTGCAGGCCCTACTTTGTAGACCAGTTCCTGAACAGAAGCTTCGTATGCGAAGTCTGGAGGGTGGGCCTAGAGGTTGATCGCGATGAAAACGGAGTCACAACAAGGCATGAAGTGAGGACAAAGATGCTAGCGGTTCTTGGGAGTGATGAGATAAAGGCAAATTGCCTGAGGGTGAAGGAGATGGCCAGGAAGAGCGTTGGTAAAGAAGGGTCCTCCCTGAAGAATCTGCAGAGCTTCATTACCCACATGACAATTTGAGGTTTCTTCTTGTTATTCCTGTTCAGTCCCTAAGATTGTACTGTGTTTTACTCTTTTACAATCCTACTAGCTATGTTCAAACATAGCTAGTTTGAACATCGGATGAACGTCGTTCAATCAAATCAGTATCGATTCGCAACATTTGGACGGAACCTTCATTAGCCAAGTTGCATGGAGAATGATTTAAGAACCAGATAATCGGTGGAATACACGCTAAAAACAGAGTGATTGAGTTTCTGTTCAAGTGCTTAAGATCGGACTCTGATTTTCTCTTATCTTGGAATTCATCAGATTGTTGGCGCCTAAAGCGAAACTCATACTAAGAACATTTTATTCTACCTTTAATCAAATTCATATTAAGAAAAGACCCCACTCGGAGTTTGTTCATTCATGCTGAACAACATTATTATAGGCGTCATCTCTCTTGATACAAACAATTCTCACATATTAAGTAGATCTCACAACACATTGAACAACTAATTCACTTCTGAGTCTCTCTTGACCCTTTTTACAAGAGACTGAACTTCAAAGCAACATGAGGTGATTTCTAAAGAATTAAGGGTTATTTTGGCTCTAATAGTATTATTTTCGATGAACACTCTTTTCTTTCTCAAGAGCCTGACATGGTCCGAGATTAAAATTATTTTGGCACTAAGCTTTATTTCCCGTGTTTTTCTTAGATGGTTGAGTATATATTTAATTACTTATTAACTCAACTAGGATTTATAATTTTTTTGGGATTTTCTTAGTTGCCCTTATTCTGTTAAATCTCTTCGGTTAAAAATTTGCGAATGCCAATAAGAATATATCAGTGTAATATAAGAATTCTTCCAAAGGCGGCCACTATTTCGCACACCACTTCTTAATGTTATTAGATATTAGATTTTTATGATCGTTAAATTTAAATTCTTTCAACATTATATTTTCGACTTCACAGAATTCTAATTTAAGATTTGAAATACTTGAGTTTCGAATAAACATCGTATTTGGATATGTGAAGCTGTTTTTTTTTTAAATATTTTTTACTCGAGATTATTGTTTATTACAAAATAGTCTTGGTAGAATGAGAGTAGTCAACAACTCTAGTGAGGCAAGTTAAGAACAAAGTTTCAAAGCACATACGGATTTAAATGGGTTTTGGGGATTATGTGAAGTGTTTGGGAAGGCTATCCCTTTCCATCACTAATGATATTGAGATTGCCATAAAGATGTGATAAATGTACCCAACTATATTACATTTAAGTTATTGCGTATTAATACACGATGTAATTAATGGAGCCGATTAAAAAGTCCAATTCAAAAACTAAAATTTTAGGCGGAATTAGATACTAAGTATCTTAGACCAAGTGCTGAATACTCTCTCACATAAAAAATATGAATGAAATTAAATGAATGGCGGACAAGGATGTGATAAATGGGAGATAAAGACAAGCAAGAATTACAGAACCAAAAAATAAAGAACATTAAGACTTGTCAAAGAATAAATGTGCTCGTCTGTAATCTTTCATTAACACCTGCTTTTCTTTCATGAACTCACGGAATCAGCGTTTTCGTCCGGCACATTGGCTTTTACTCGAAAATGACAACTTACTTTTCTCTTCTCATGATAGGGACAACCTAAACTAGAGAGCCTGCACTTGTTGATAAGAAACGTAGACAAGAAAACACAAGCCATAGACAAATTGTTAACCAGTTGCATATCTTTGTGCCGCATCCTCTGTTCTGTTCCTCCCATGACAGTATATTCCGACCGCTTGCAAGAAGACGAACATAGAGCTACAAAAGCATAGTGTGTGGGAATCACCTCATAGCGAAGCAATGATCACGGAGTCTGAGCTCAATTAGCCAATATACGGTGTGCTCAGGAACTGTCCTCCTCGTTCTATGTCAACCATGGCGAAGTTAAAACATGACCTGGCTGGGTACACCATTTCCTGCACAAGGTCATGTCACTCCTCTCTTGGAACGCTCACACTGTATTACGGAGTCAAGGTTACATTTGTGAACACAAAGTCTATTCACGCACTAGTGATGGCTGCAAACCTGGGTCTAGATGATGAATCAAACCAGATTACATTTATTGCAATTCCGGATGTGCTCGAAACTGATGAGGAGCGAAAGGATTTACTTAAGCTGCTGGACAGCATGTCGAGGGTGATGCCGGGTCATTGCAGAAGTTGATTGAGGAAGTGAAGAAGCAGTCAAATGGCAATGTTATATGAGCAGATCAGCTTCATGCTTGCAGACCTGACCACCGGATGGGCTCTCGAAATTGCGGAATGGATGGAAATAGAACGAGCTGGCTTTTGGCCTGCCTCTGTGTCGAATCTGGCCTCAATAGCTCATATTCAGAAGCTGATTGAGGGTGGAGTCATAGACAACAACGGTGAGAAATCAGAACAAGAACCCTGCAAAATCAGTCCCATGAAGCCTAAATATGTCAGGTGCCATCTCTCAATTGCTATTGACACACGCACAAAGGAGAGATGAATCTAAAACATTTATCACGCTGGTAACACCTGGGATAGGTAGTCATCAGGTCCTTTGATATCGTGATGAGATCATTCTTCAGAGCAATGCCTGAGACCTGACCTCCCTTTTTTTTGGAGTTGGCCTGAAGATCTAGATGATGCAGAAAGCATCTTTTGGATGTGTAATTGTCCATTCTCCATCACAGCAGACGCTCAAAGTTTAAATGTTAATTTTTGGAAAATTAAAAGATAATTTTCTCCAACAACATTATTCTTAACAAACGTTCTTTCTTTCCTACAAGCCTGACATTGGCCCTATTTCCATGAACCTAGGTGCCCGCGGCCTAAAATATCGTCGGGAATGTTGTAATAAGTAAAGATATTTTCAGAGCTATGATGGTTGAATAATGACAAAGTTAGAAAGTAAATCTTGTATCATAAAATGACATTTGGACCTAATTTAAGCTAAGGGCTTTTGAAAGTATTTGGAAATGCAATACCTAAAGGTTGAGCGAAAAATGAACCAAATGTTTTTTATTTTTGTGCAAAAAGAGTCTCAAAATCCATTTGAATGTTGAACCAAATGGGGATTATTAATCTCGCGAGTGATATTACAGAGCTCCATATAACACATTGCAATTTACATTATTGAAGCAAAACTACAACGCTTTAAGCACAAGTTGATTTGGGTAATCAATTCCCGAGATTTCGAACCATCTTCCTAAGAAAAGGACTTGAACTCATCTCAAGCAAAAGAGCCGGGCAAAAATGGGCCTCCAAAAATTAGGCCCAAATTCTATATTTCAAAATTTTCGGGCCCAAAGAAGAAGGGTATGGAGGGCATTTCGCCCGTGCGAGCGGAATTAAAACCCTAGCTCGCGAAGTTCTTCTCCTCTTACCGGCAGAGAAAGGAAGTGGGTTGGAGCAGCTGCGCCGCTCGAAGCAGAAGCTTTTTGGTCGATCGAACATGGCGGCGCCGGCGAGGACGGTGAAGGATGTCTCCCCTCATGAGTTTGTCAAGGCTTACGCCGCTCATCTCAAGCGGTCTGGAAAGGTATCTCTCTCTCGTCGTGTAGCGTGGCATCTTGTGGGCGTTTCTTCGTTTTAGCTGTTGATGCGCTTCATGTGTGATCATGTGTGAGTCGAGGATGACTGAATATTGAATATTTGGCTCGTGGATTTGTTTCGGAGTCGAGGACTGCGCAGTGTTAGATGGAGGGAATTTGCGAAACTTTCTCGTGGTTGGTCTTGGAAGTAGTTTTTTAGAAGCAATTATCGGCTGTTAAGGGCTTCTGAATGCTATAGTATTTCGTGAGACGACCAATCTTATTGCTTGCTTACCGTGATTGTGAATGAAAGGCTTCTGCTGTTGAAAGATATGTGTGCTGCGGAGAGTTGTGGTTCGAGGGTTCAGGTTCTTTTCAGGCGTTATGCTTCCAAAGCTCCGTCAGGTGACTTTGACGGGGTTATGGAACGAGAGCTGTTTACTGCTTTTTATTGGGTATGACTGAAAGCTGTTTGTGCGTGTGGAGGGTTGGGAATTTCCGTTGTTGTTGGGGTCGGGAGGCTTTGCTCCTTCACCAGAATCGCTTACTTTTCCCTGTTCAATAAGCATGTTAGGCTGAATACTAGGCGGTGGTACTAATTCCTGCTGAAGTTTCGAAAACAAGATCGAGAGACTTATATCCTAGCCAGTAGAATCCATTTCTGAAAGTCGCGGACCGTCCACCCTCCTAAGATGTTAAGAAATCAGACTTCAGCATCATCTGAATTGCATTTGGCACTGAATCATCACCATGACCAACAGAATGGATTCTAATTTCTGATTTCCCAAGATAAGCCTTAGGCGTCATAGGTGAACTTATGGGTTTTCTTGTTTTCCTTTTCTATCGGTCCTTTCTTCTTTCATTTCTTTCTCGTTGGGGCCCGGTGGGGACTGGCTTGTTTTCTGGTTAGTTGGTGTCCTATTTGTGTTTGAGTGACAGCTACTTGTCGTGGAAGCTTTTGCATATAAAGTTAGCATCTTTTTAGGGGATGTTTGTGTCTTAGTCTGCGGAAGTATGTGCTAAGTGGATGGATAAATCAGTGAGTGGCATTTGATGCTATCTTATACACTTTGTTATTTTAAGGATCCCTGTCCATGTGCCAAAGTCAAAATTTTACTTTTATTTGTATGTTTTCTTGCGGTGGAAGTGTTGAATTTTGGTTTCATAACTTTGTATTTTATTCTTTTAGATCGAACTTCCCCATTGGACTGACATTGTGAAGACTGCTACATTCAAAGAGCTTGCTCCTTATGACCCTGATTGGTACTATATTCGAGCTGGTATGCTCTCTCTCTCTCTCTCTCTCTCTCTCTCTCTCTCTCTCTCTCTCTCACACACACACACACACACACACACACACATGCACGCACAGATGCACTTGTGGTCACATACACCCGCACACGCGACAGACAGAGCATATGAACGCTTGCATCACGAAAAATGCGCGCAGCTTGACATTCATTGATTGGAATTTTTTGTGTTTCAGCTTCTATGGCAAGGAAAATTTATCTCAGGGGAGGCCTTGGCGTTGGAGCCTTCCGCAGGATCTATGGTGGGAGTAAGAGGAATGGAAGTTGCCCACCACATTTCTGTAAGAGCAGTGGTTCTATAGCTCGCCACATTTTGCAGCAATTGCAGAACATGAACATCATCGATATTGACCCAAGAGGGTAAGTTCTACTAACACTAATGTTTTGGTGGCTCTAACTTGTCTTGAGGAGTTGCTAGGATAGACCAATGACTTTAGTCGATGCGAAGCAATAGCTCTTTTACTGAGGACAACTTGCATGTCTGTCAGACTTAGAAAGTTTGACTGAAACTCGTGTTCCTATGATTCAGGGGAAGGAAAATCACATCCAGTGGCCAGCGCGATCTTGATCAAGTTGCTGGAAGGATTGTTGTTGCCCAGTAATAGAAGAGATCTGTTTTCGGATTGGATGCCAAGTTTCCAGAACTTGGGATTCACTTCCGATGGGAGGAGTTTTGATAGAGCGACTTTTTAGTCCTATGCTTGCTTACTGTGTTTGAAGTGCTTGAACAATTATTTCGAAGTGGCTTTAGACGAATTAATTTGAATCCCTTCATGATTACATTATCAGCAATCAAATTTGTCAGCTTCTGTATTACCTTGGTTGTGGTTTCCATTTCCTTCTTTTCAGAATGATTCTTCCGTTTGGAGGTGGAAAAATATTCTTGATGGTAGAGTGCAGGTGGTGGTCGCCCATATCAGTTCTGTCTGGGATTGACCTTTAATATCTTGCTTATGATATCATATACAAGTAGAATTTATAGGTGATGACAGTTAATCACACTTTCCAGGCAATTGTGCTCATTAAGCTGGTTAACTAATTAGTTCATTCGCTTTGCGAGTGATCCGACAACTTCGGTTTTCGTCGAGTGATTCGTGCATGTGGAGATTAGAGGCGTACGGACGGGAGGACCTGCAAATGTTTAGTAGTCCCGCTTCGTCACTCTTTCTGTGTAACTGTGACGGAGAAAGAAGACGACACATTACGTAATTCCTGTGAGGCGATCCAAGGATTTTGCTGGAAAATGTGAAACTAGTCAAGTCATCATCTTGCCTTAGAGATTGTCCGATGATTATGCTGAACAAGGAATCTGTTCCCCATATAGATTCATTTCAAGATGGGAGCTGGTGAGAGGAAAGGAGGAAAGCGAACCGGAACAAGGCATGCGGTGTGAAAATTGAAAAATAATTCTTACTATTTTCTTAGAGATTTCAACTTGCAAGTAAGATTCCATTTTCTTTCATGAAAAGTAAATGATTTGAAAAATATTGACCAATTGTATAGCTTAAAATAATTAATCAATAAAATGTTTTCATTACTGACAATCGAAAAATTACTAATAAAAATTTAAATCTATTATGTTAATATCAATTCACTTTTAAGCTTTTCAAATTTATTATATTGATCCTAAATTTTTTAACAAATTATCAACGGAATCAATCTGGTCAATATGGGCAAAAAAACTGTTGGCGATGACAATTTGAGTAAGGGCTGGGAGCCTTCATGGTTTCATTTATTAAAAAAGAAGAAGAAAGAAACGAAAGAATAAAAGGAAAAAAAAGGAAAATGTCAGAAAATTTATTGAAAAGTTACAAAAAAGTATGATGTAGCTACGTCATCTAGGATGGTCGGCATTTCACATCAACAATTTTATGATCAAAATTGGTTGGATGTGTTACAATAACAAATTATTAAAAAGTTTAGAATTAAATTGATCAAATCGAAAATTTTCGAACTAAATTGATATGAGTACCTTATATTTACGAATTCTTTAATAGTTTCTCATAGACAAGGACTTTCATTTAGATAATTAGATGATGGAAATATTTTTTCCGTTAGTCCATTTCATAAATAACACATGCAACATTTTTTGAGAAAAAAAACCATTAATTTCTCGTAAAAGAAAGAGAGCCTTAATTGAAACTATGCCATTTTTGTATTTAATTATAAATGGTTTAAAAATTGAATTCGCCAAAGAGCCAGCTGGCGTCCAGCAAAAAGAGAACTTAGCCGGTGGATTGCAGCATTAGCCGTTGGGGCCCCAAAAAGAGCAAGAGCGAGACCCATCCTAATCAAAGACACGTCACCACCACCGACGCTACGTGTCCGCTTTAGGGGTCCACGTCACCACCTGCGTGGGTCCCACCGTCCTGATTCAGTCGCCAAGTTCTGGCCACGTGGATAGCGCCGGGGGTTTGGGGGGAACCAGATTCGTAGCACTCCCACCTTCGTTTGAGAATCTTCCCTCGTACGAAGAAGGAGAGAATCTCTTGAAACCCCCGCTTCCAAGCAGCACAAGCACCGGAGCAGAAGGCAATAACGTAAATTAATGAACTTCGAACATTCATGGATCTCCTCCATCGGAAATCAAAGCCTCAGCTTTTGCAGATCTCGAGCGACGTTAGTTTCTCTCTCTCTCTGCGAGATCGTGGTGATTTTCCTTTTCGTCGGCGAGTTCGGTGATCGGAGTCTGTTGCCGTAAGTTCTTCTCCGCCTACGAGTTTTCCGATAGTCTCGACTCCTTCGGACACGTTCGCCGTTCCTTCTACTTCTTTTTTTTGTGTCGGTGAAGCTCGCGTGCGCGAATGATCTTCTTCGTATATTGATTTGGCGATTAGTTTCGTTTTCATTTCTGTTTTGTCTGCTTCGAGCCTGGAGTTGTGGATTCAGGATTGTTCGTTGTATAATTCTTCGTTGGTTCCATCTGCTCGCTCCCCGTTTGTGATGGTAGTTTGACGTGAAAGCTCCATGTATGCTCTTCAGGCCCTCTTGCCATTTGAGTCTCAAGGTTTGGTAGCCTCTGCACTGGGGGACATAGCTAGACCAGCTTCTGGAGGTTGATTCTGCACGGTGCGT
This sequence comes from Melaleuca quinquenervia, assembly GCA_030064385.1. NCBI lineage: Eukaryota > Viridiplantae > Streptophyta > Magnoliopsida > Myrtales > Myrtaceae > Melaleuca > Melaleuca quinquenervia. The sequence goes on along the minus strand of CM057728.1, from coordinate 1,941,873 downwards.
GAAACTTGGGGGAACAAACGAATTTCCTGTGGGGTAAGTGTTAATTGGGTTTCAGTATTGGAATGGATGACGGAAATTTATTCGAGTGCGATGTAGTCTGAGATGTCTCATTATGGCTGAGGATGGTGAATTTGGTGTGTTGCTTCCTAGGTGGAAGAACATCGGTAGGATAGAATTAGCCGAGTCCCAGCTCCTCCTGCTTTCATGCTTCATTGGCGGTTTAGTGGGAATATGTACTATCCTGTACACGGCTTTCCAATGGAGACGGAATGTCAATTTAAGTTGGATGAAAGCCATAGCTAAATCAAAAAAAAATCCAAAGTCCAGGCAAAAATTCCCCCAAGCTCCTCATCAATGGACACCAGAAGCCGTATCGTGTGGTTTAAACTGTTCTGTGTGTTTGAAGTCCATGTCTACTTCGCAAGCTCTGGGCTCTATGGGTGCTTCAGACACTTTCATCAATCGATGCAGTGCTTGCGGCACAGCGGCTCATTTAAGCTGCTCCTCAGCAGCTCATGAGGACTGTAAGTCTATGTCTATGAGTGGGTCTGACCATGTGGTACACCACTGGACTCTGCAATGGGCTGAATTAACAGATCATCCAGAGGAATCATTTTTCTGTAGTCAATGTGAAGAGCCATGCAGCAGTTCGTTTCTTGGTGGATCTCCCTTGTGGTGTTGCCTTTGGTGTCAAAGAATTGTGCACGTCGACTGCCACAATAGTGTGTCCAGTGATATTTGTGATTTAGGCCAATTTAGAAAATTGATTGTATCCCCTCTTAATGTTAAAAGAAGCCATAGTGCCTCGGGTGGAATTTTTAGCTCGATCGCTCATGGGGCCAATGAGATTGCATCTACAATGCGGGCAAGTATTGGGAGCCGGAGAAAGAAGTCAAAGCATGGAAGTGGATCTTCCACTAGTACTGGAAATAGTGTGAGTAGCAGTGACACAACAACTGGAAGCACTGCTGGTGTGAGCTTGTCAACGGATTTCTCTCAGAAAATTGGAAAAGATCGTAGTGAGGAAGTGCACTCTAGTGTTTTTCTTCAAAATGGTAAACTAGATGAAGAATTGCTTGGAGAAACCAGTTCTACAAGTAAACCAATTAATCAGAGAGATGAGGATCAGATGATGGGCATGAAACAAGGATACAATTTAATTGATTTGCCTCCAGATGCAAGACCTCTTTTAGTTTTTACCAATAAAAAGAGTGGAGCTCAGCGGGGTAACTCTCTTAGACAACGAATGAACTTACTTCTCAATCCTGTTCAGGTTCGATATAAGTTGACCAACTTTTAATGAATGCATCTAATTTCCTTTGTTTCTGCTATCCCTCTTCACCTTCCGTCACCCTATTCTGGTTGTTGAGATGGTCGCACATTAACCTTGGTAGTATAAATCGTACATCACAAAGAAACAGTGACAAAATGATAAAGTCTACATATCTCCTTTCCTTCTTAAGCTTCCTTATGCAGCAACAGACAATCCCAATATTGTCGCATGGTCTTATTGGTGCATCTTAAGCAGTATGTCTTTTCTAGGGTATGTATGAACTCTCTGTGAAGTGAATTCCGCTTAACATGGTTTGTGGCTGGAGCTAATTTTCTCTCTGTTCTAGAATTTGATTTCCTCCTCAATACAGTGTTCGGAAATTGTAGTTTTGACAACTTTCTGGCTCCTTCAATGCCAATCATAATATGGAAAGCCGAATAATTTGTGTAAATGATTGTTCAGAAGTACATGAATCATTCAGTGTGCTGGTGATGAGTTTATATTCAGAACTCATGCTTTATGTTTGCTTCGTAAGTATAAGATAAAAGAAGGCAATATAAAATTTGTGAATGATATCCTGAATGGTAGATCATGCATCCTGATTGTTTGGAAGTTGATTATGATACAGATTGAGTATGTTCGAATCGTGTACTCTCATCTCATCCACTCTTTTTTGAGTGTAGTATCACTTTAACAAATGTAAGTGTATGGCAAACATGTAGTGACAGTTGAGCAGGCAGAGCTTCTTTCTTGAAGCAGTCCTTTGACCAGTACCGGGAGGTTTAGTCCAGTATGATATGCTGTGGCTTAGTGTTCGGGGTTCAACAAGAGAAAGAGTATAGACAAGTAAATCTGAGCCTTTTATATAAGAAGGAGATATCATTGGCACAGTATAATTTCCATATTTCAAATTCTCTGTAATTATGCTAGTTCACTCCGGAGGACATATTCTTTTGTAGAACATAAGAGTAGCCTTGACGTGAAATTCTATTAGTTAAGTGTGAGCACCCCCATAGAGGATAACTGCGAAATCATCCTGTTGTATGGACTATGGGGACTGGTCTTTTTTCTTTTCTTTTTTTGTCTCCTTTTGGAGGTTCTCTTGGTTTGTCTATTTCTTGTTCTTTTTGACAAGGTTGTTAATTTTTAGGTCTTCGAGTTGAGCTCCACAGCTGGACCAGAAGTTGGTCTTCATCTATTCAGGAAGGTGCCTCATTTTAGAGTCCTCGTGTGTGGGGGAGATGGTACTGTAGGCTGGGTTCTTGATAAGATTGACATGCAGAATTTTGATTCTCCTCCTCCAGTAGCTATTCTTCCAGCAGGAACAGGCAATGATCTGGCTAGGGTTTTTTCTTGGGGAGGTGGATTAGGTTCTGTGGAGAGACAAGGAGGTCTATTCGCTTTGTTAAACCAGATAGAGCATGCTGCAGTTACTCTTCTTGACCGATGGAAGGTATCAATCATGGATCAACAGGGCAAACAACTTCAAGAACCCAAGTTTATGAACAATTATATTGGTATGTGTACATGCATCTAAGCAGAAGCTCTTTTCAATTAATTCATGTACAATCTTTGTGGATGCATGCAAGCATTCAGGATGGAACTTTTCTAATCAGCTGTAAATCTTTTGCTGGACATGTTTCTGCCATTACTCTGAGATTAGATAGACAAAGCCATGCTTTTACTTTTTTCTATTTTCCATGCCACCTATATAAACTGAGTAAAGCACGGTATAATGTATTGGCATATCGTATTCTCCTCTCTATCTTGAATTGCGTCCATGAGCAATCGATTTTGGACGCCCCCCCCGGGGATGAAGCTAACATAGTTGATGACAGCAATAAGTAGGCATCTTCCACCAGTGGAGTTGACTAACCATCACCTGTGATGGTCCTCTGGAGTTTTAGACCTCTGTTAGCAAGTAGGATGAGCTGATTACTTTCTCCATAGCAAGAGTTTGTTCTTCGACTTAAGGGATATGGATCATATATAAGTCTCAAATTTCAGGTTTAATGTAAAATGAAGTGAGACTGGAAATGTATTGAATATCCTTTTGTAGTACTTAATTATGATTATGTTTGAGGTTGCTTTGTGCCACTGCACGGTGCATTTATTGGAATGTCATGTACAATGGCACACAAGAACATATCTTTGCTGAACATGAGTGGTTCACAGGAATTGGTTGTGATGCAAAGGTTGCTTTGGACATACATAATTTAAGAGAGGAGAACCCTGAGAAGTTCTACAATCAGGTAATTTCAGATATTGCTGAGATTATGAAGAGTCTATGTTTCAGAGTGAATCCTCCTTTGATGTGCTACATTACCTGTTTACCTGCGGGAGCTAGCTTGAGCTCTGACTTCAGGCATTTATAGAGTAATTTAGGTGTTGTTTGCATTACTTTCTGGCAGTAGTAGTTGCTTTGTGGCCAAAAAGAGAATTGTAAAGCTGGTTTTCCTGTTAGAGAGGAGTTTATCGGTAAACATATGTTATATACGGTTCTCATCTCAGGAGCCTATTTTATATTTCTCCTGTTTGCAACTGGTGGAAATTCTTGGCATCACGAGACAAACAAATGCATGTTTGTGAGGATTCCCTCAACTTTTGCTGGTCGATGGTTTGGAAACTAAAGCTCCCACAATTTGGGTGGCCATGGTGCTTGGAATTTACAGGCATAGAAGAAGATGGTTGATGTTGTAAAAGGAAGAATCTTGAATGTGCACCATTAAAGGTAGAGCCTCAACGGGAGGCTAAAAGAATTTCCACATTTTTGGCTTCTTTGTGATGGAGATGGATTTTTCCTGTAACTTTTGCCTTGTTGTTGCGGGGACTAGTCACTATGTCATGGATCTACTTGCTAAATCTTGTTCCTCGATATTCCTTTGTTGAGATTGGTACTGGGTGAGTAGAACTCATTCTTTCCTTTGGTTTATTGATGGATTGTAGACACTTTTATGTGACTTTGAATACATGAGGCACTTCTCAAATAAGATGGACCTTTTGTTAGCTTTATGAGGTAGTGATGATAATTGTACAACATGCCATAGAGAGGGAGATGTCTGCTTGCTGCTTTCCAGCCTCAGCATGCTCAACAAGAATTAAATATATCTGTTCTGGTGGAGACTTATCCATATTCTCGTCAATTATTCCAATCTCAGAGTTCGTTGCTACTATTTCAGTTCATGAACAAAGTTCTTTATGCAAGAGAAGGAGCCAAGAGTATAATCGACTGGACGCTTGAAGATTTTCCTTGGCAAGTTCGCCTTGTTGTAGATGGTAATGAGGTAGAAGTCCCTGAGGTGCGTGTAATGAATAGTTGCATGATATATCAATGTGTGGCTTAGTACCTTTCTTTTTTTATTGGGGGCTATTGATGGAACTAGGCAGCACTTGAGCATCTCTCATCCAGCAAGCACAGGCTAGTTTAAGCTGCTTAGATAATGATCTTATGATGCTCGTAGGATGCGGAAGGTGTGCTTGTAGCCAACATCAGGAGCTACATGGGTGGTGTAGATCTATGGCAAAATGAGGAGGAAGCTAATGATAACTTTGACCCACAATCTATGCATGATAAAATGCTAGAGGTCGTGAGCATATCAGGAGCATGGCATCTGGGGAAGCTTCAGGTAGATTTTACATCCCACCTTGTAAATTAAACTGATGTGCTTTCTAATGGATCAGATGGCATCTTGGGAAGCTTCACGTTGATTTTAAGTTCCATCTCGTAGATTAAAACAACTGGGCTTTGAATGAATTAGATTCTCTTCTAAGGTATAAGATCCTGTAGAAACCTTTTGGCGAAAAGGAGTCGGGGCTCTTGTACAGAAATTGTGATTTGACTGAGAACCTTCAGTTTGGTAATAACAGAGAACGTCCAAAGTTGAGTACAGATGGCTTTACCTTTTGAGGTTGCATGGAAAGTATTCGCTTCAGTAACTTGGAAAAGGTCCAAAGTTTAGTACAGATGGCTTTACAACATGACAATGCACGGAAAATGTTTTAGTGGTGATTTAGTCTAGAGCGATTTTGATAATTTTATTTTGGGCAGGTATGTTAATTTGAATCTATAAATGTTATTATGAGTTGAACTTGCATCCTGCAGAGTGATAAAGCAGAATAAATGTTAAGCAGAGTACTTAAAGGCATATGTAGTGATAGTAGTGAATTTGACTGCTCTCATTTAGCCAGTGCAATGACTCGTTGTGCTGTTTCTTAAAAGGTGGGTCTTTCACGCGCACAAAGACTTGCTCAAGGGCAGTCGATCAAGATACAGCTCCTTGCAGCTTTGCCTGTTCAGATCGATGGGGAGCCTTGGTTTCAGCAACCATGTACATTGGCCATATCCCATCATGGACAGGTGATTTCCTTTCCCTGGCTGCTTGTATCAACCCCTCCTCTCTTTTTCCTTACTCCTCCTTTCTGTGCCAGTTGCATTTCTTGTGTCAAGTGTATGCGTGTTCAAGCACTTTCGCTTACTGCTCAAATGCACAGATTGGTCCACCTTACATGAAGCTTGCAGGTGGGTTGGGGCATACATGCATCGCCACAGATATTTTCATTGACATGGTTATCGATCTAACTACCATGGACCCTACGCGTCTTGATTACCAACTGGATATCTATGAATGTGACTTGGAAATCCAGGAAGAGAACTTACCATGCAGTCAATAAGCATGTATTGATGGTTTGAGTGGGACTATCTTTCCTTCCCACGATGACTTAAATGTATCTTGGCACTGTTTTAAAAATTAATAGCTCTTCAGCCAGGAACGCTTAACCTACTGGTTATTGGATGGTCCTATGCTACCGGCGTAAAATTTCTCCACTGTGACTTGTCAGATCGAAACCCAATTTGGTCCATTCATTATATTGCTGGGCCCTTGACGAGATAGGATTGTGATGAACGGATAGGATCTCTTGCGATTGAAGCGTAGCTTCCTCGCTAGACAATAATCTTTTAGCGCATGCTGGTGCACTAACACAAGGACCCAATATCACGATAGTCAACAAACTCTTTGTGATATACAAAACTTGAGGGTGCTTCAAAATGCTTGTGGAAATTCGGGTTTGTAAGCCCAATCAAGCATTATCATGCATTTCGACCTCTAGCTTAAGAGCAAAAGCTCTCTTTTAGTTTTTATACTCCTCTTTGGAACCATCAAATCTGTCGTAGTGCCTTTCATTTGATGCGTTTGCTTTTTTTGAGACAAATGGTTTTCTGATGTACTGAGCAGGCGTTCATGCTGAAAAGGACAGCCGAGGAGCCTCTCAGTCATGCAGCTGCCGTGATCGCTGACGTTCTTGAGAATGCCGAGATCAATCAAGTAATCAATTCCTCGCAGAGGCGATCCCTTCTTCGGGAAATGGCGCTGAGGCTATCATAGAAATGTTCTGCTAATGGGCGTGAGAATGAGCGTTCCTGTGCATACCATGGTAGCTTTAGAAAATCCGTTCTTGTTTGTGTTATGTTAATAGCTTCTCTCATATGCTTGTGTACATCATCTCATCAATGCACCACAATGTTGTGTTCTTGCAGTCTATACCTACTCATAAAAGATTATACGCAATAAGAGAAAGTGTGTCTATCCGTCTTTTGTTGTCCATTGCACGTCTATTTCAGATCCAACAAGATGTGAACAAATCGCGGTACCATCATAGGCAAAGTTTCGTGCTCTCTTACACGGAGCTCGCTTGGTTTTGTTGTTTGATCTTGGACTATCATTTACTCGTTCTGTCGTTCTTTCTGTTAATTTCAAAAGAGCACTGGCGTCGGGGGCAGCCCGTCGGCACCATACGTCTGCTTCTGTCTTTTTCTTTCTTCTCCATGGAATTGTGTCCCCTACGTCAAAGCTATGAAACGGATAGTCCGAGTCTTTGATTAGAATGCAATGGCGATGTTAATGTACGCAAAGAGAAAAGGGGTGGTCGTGAGGGAATTGCTCCGTCAATTGGGGCTTTTGAACATGTCAGCGGAATCAAAAGACGGTCGATCTCCAATAGAACTTCAACTTGTGTAATGTCTGCGGAGAAAGAGGGGGATGAAGACTAGACAGGTGCGGAGAATGTACTCCCCACCATTGAGCACGTGGGTGGAGCTCGTCAATACAAAAGCTGAATAGGGTTAGTATTTCAACCCATACTTGCCACACTCTACATTGTGGAGAACTGGGTTGTTGACACTTGGCAAGCGAAGGGTCTAAACATCAAGAAACGTAGGCCTCCCAAACAAGAACAGTCTGGGTTGAAGTCAAGAATATGGTAAGATGTTCGATGAGGGAAACTTTTGGAATGGACGGTCATTTCGACGACGCTGTTGGTGGGGGACGTCTCGAGTTCACACACGGGCCAAAAGAATATGTACTTTCTGTTCTCGCTCGTAATTCTTTCTTGACCTCGACATTCCCAAGAGGTCAGCGAAGGGCCCCATCAAATCAGCTTCTTTTGACCACCTTCTCCCTCCTTTTCAACGCCGCCGTAAATTCTTTGCAGTTGCCATTCTCCAGAGAAATCTGAAAGAAAAAAGGCAGAGAGAGAGAGAGAGAGAGAGTAAGAAAAGCAAAGATCAAAAGAAAGGAAGTGGGCCGTGATTGAAGGGCCAGCCGGGGGGTCACGTGGCGTGGCGTACACTTGGCAGGACGACGTCGCTTTCATTCAACGCACTGCAGCCGTCGGTCCATCGCCGGGAACAATCAATTTCTGAGAGCCATGCCTTGCCAACCGTTTTTTGTCGATTACCACTTTAATCTTCTGGAATAATAAATGGTGGGTTTGAGATTCCATTGTTAGATCATTGACTCCACAAGGTGAGTTTCAACGTGTGTTTGGCGAGTTTGGCAACGCGTAGAATTCTTTCCTAATTTGACTAATCTCGTCGGATACAATAGTTTGTCCAATGTAGTGATTTGGAAGACACGCATGTAAATAACTTTTTCGACCATTCAAAACAAGTACGTTAACAGGATCATTCCAACGGAAGTTGAGGTCGAAAATTTTAGTTGCGGTTTCTGTTTGTGGAGTCACGATAATGTCGGGACGTGGAATCGAAGAGCTGATATCGATTACTGTGTTTGTTTCGAAGAAAATTTCGCACTAAAAAGAGTGCATTGGTCTTTTTTTGGTTAGGATATTCATTTTCTTAGATTTTAAGTATGCATATCTCCATTGATAGTATTCCTTTGATCGATGATTTTAACGAATCAAACGTGTGAAAATTTAGAAAATCAATATGTGAAGAATTCCTTCGCCCGGACAAACGCATTCCGAGATTTGGAATTCATTCACCATAAAATGGTCCAAAAATGTCCTTCCCGATGTAGTCGAAATTCAATATATGCGATTTCACGCATTCGAAGTTTCTCCGACTCCATTCTTAAAAGAGGATATGGCTGTAATATTCTCGAATACTTTTTTTTTGAAAGTATTATAACATTGTCTATTAACTTTATGGATAAGATATGATGTGAAACGAGACCTAAATAAGCAACTTATCGGATATGTATATAACAAAGTGATAAATCAGACTAATGTAGTGTGCTTAAATACGTCGACATTACGCATTCTCACTTCTCAGTCGAAGAAGCAATCAGCATGGATGGTGAAGAGATTCTTTTCACTGTTAAACATGTCATTTTGGGCTAATGAAAGCTCTGCTATATTGTTATTTTCTGCCAGTTGGCGGAATATACAGGCCTGGTGAGAAGTTAATTATGAAGTCAATGTTGTTAATTATGAAGTCAAATGAAGGTCAGTGCCATTGCAATTGTTATTGTTATTATCACCATCATCAATAAGTTGGCTTCCAGAAGATTGGTTGGTGCAAATAGATTTTATCATTATATCTTTCTGTTTAAAATGAATTATCACGTCTTGTGACATAAGATTAGACGTGATATCATACATACCCTTTTCTTAAATAATGGATTATTCCAGTATATGGCTAAAATCATAAGAGAAACAAAAAAAAGAAAAAGTCTATATTTTAGGGTCCGTTTATTTGACGGAAAATATTTTTCTAGAAAAATCACCAACTTTAACTTGGATTCGGGAGCTCTCTTTTTCTCGTTTCATTTTTTTTTATTGCTTGTGCCAGTAATGGAGAATTTGAAACTCTTCCATCAATGAACTAGATAGCAGGGTGTTAATGTTATCATCACTTCTCTGTTTTAGAATGGATGTGCCATAAAGCTTCTTGTTGCGTGTGCACTCCCCCCTCTTTTTCAAATTTCTAACTTGATTGGTGCTTCTGTATAATTATCTTCGTCAAAGATTTTGGTTATGTCTGATAGTTGGCTCCGTGATCTCTATCTAAGGAACAAGATGAACACCTATTACCCATGTCAAACCCCATACTCATGAGCATATTCAACAATTCATAAAGCATATGCACAGTGCCTGTCAATTAAGAGAACTATGGTTTTAATTAGGTGCACAACATTGAGACAAGTTGGAATCAGCTTGCACAATAACGGTTCTGAAAATTAAAAATCAACAACCGTACGGATTTTCACTTAAGCCTGAAACCGGGCCAATTCTCATGCGCGGTTCAGTTTGGTTCGGATCCAAGTTATATGCAGGAATCATGCTCAACCCTAATCGTCGTCGGAATTCTTCAGCAGGGCAGCAACAACCAAATGTCCCAAAAAGCCAGAGTGATAATTCTGCAAATTAACACCAAAATCTGAATTTACTCTTCACGGAACATTACCGAATTTATCTACCTTTTGGGGAAACTGTCCTGCCTACATAAACGTAACCGACTTGAATTCCTTCATCGAAACAATTTTGTCCGGTCCACCTTCAGCATTCAGTGCACTTCACGCCTTTGCGTCAACTTTTCTGGGGGCTGATCTGCAGGCATTTCATCAGGTATTAACACGTTAATCTCGCATTCTGGCCCGGTTGTTATCATCTCTCTCACTTCACCTTTTAATATTCTCTGAAGAATTCGCAATCATGACTCGCTTTGGCTTTGATCGCACTCAAAAACCACGCCTTCTTCAACCCGCCGAGCTCACGTGGTTTCTGCACTTTAAAGCTTCCTCTTTTACCAGAACTGGTAGATTTTTTTTCTGTCAATGATGGGTAAAAAAGTTCTTTTCTCTTTAATAAAAAAAGGGGTCCTCTGTCGTTGGATTTTCCGTAAAAATCTCTTCTTTGTCTCATTCAGAAATACGGGTTCAGTCCAAAACCTCGTCTTTACAAATTGGGAGAGTTTATTATATTTAAGGCGCTTCGACCGGAGTAATTGGTTTCGCTAGATGGAATATTTCTATGCAACTTGAGACCCTGTCTCCTGAGTTTTTGATTTTACGTTCTTTTTGGGCAAAATTTTTGTTTTTATGTGCACATCCAATCTTTGAACAGTTTCCAATGAAGATGAGAGATATGTCATTTATGTTTTTTTCTGGGAAACGCTGTTCTCATGAAAGCGATTGTTCAATGGGTCCTCCGCAGAAAGCGCGTAAAAAACAGAGTTTTTGAGTCATGCCCCTTGTAATAAGCAATGGGTACAAGGGTTATTGTCTGAAAACAGCGATTTGTGGAACCTTTATTTTTCTTATAAACCTAACTTACGAGAAGAGAACTTAGAAATGAGTAGCGTGGAGACTGGAGAGCCTCTCTCTCTCTCTCTCTCTCACATTAAGTTTCAGTTCCCCTGTAATGAAAGGAATTGCAGCTCAATTTCCCTTGTTTGTTACTGAAAGGTGCATGTTTTGAAGCGTGTAGAACGTTTAACAGTTCTGACTTTGCTTAGCTTTGTTAAAGTACCACCATCCTCCTAGCCCCTTAGATCTTAGGTGGAGGTTTGAGTATTTAAGTGGGCTCCGAGTCTCCTCTTTCCCAAGGTGGCGGTGACCTCTCTTCTGAATTCTGTGGAGTTTTGAGCGGTGGCCCTTTTTATTTGTAGTATTTTGTCCTTAGAGTTCTCATTTCTTCAAGTCGCAGTTGGTGATTGAGAAGGTACTCGGTGCTAGTTCCTAAATCTTAATTTTCACAGAACCTTGGTCAATTATCTCGAAGATCTGATGTTCTGTTTGCATATGCACATTTTAAGCTTATGTTCACCTTGATTTCTCTGAGATGTTGTGATGATGTCTGTTCCTTCCCAAGAACAACCCACGTCTCTCTCAAAGAGCTACATGTGTTTGTGGACATTTGATTCTTTTTCATCTCTGTGTTGTTTATCCTGGAACAGAGATTTCCGGTCCTTCATGAACATCTTTATGCCTATTACTGTGGATGGAACGGTCACCTTCTAGGATGTCATGCATGCACCTTTTTAGCTCCATTTACCAATATAGCTCCCTACCACAAAAGTTCATGTTAGATCAGACTTGGTGAATGATTGATCCAGCCCTGTCTGCGAGATGAAGATATCAGTCTCGTCTTGTAAATTGCTTAACGCAGGGAACCAGATCTAAGTGACTGTGGACGTTCAGGCATATTGATTAATGCCACATAATTCTGGGGCCCCTGCTCTGTTTTCTGTCATTTATTTGCCTTCTGAAGGTGTTTGGTCTAATACTGTTTTTCCATGAAGAATTGAAGATGGACTGATAACTCTTAAATCTTCTCTTTTCAGGCTTCAGATTTCTTGACAAAATGGTGAAGATTTGTTGCATTGGAGCTGGTTATGTTGGAGGTCCTACCATGGCAATTATTGCTCTTAAGTGTCCCTCGGTTGAGGTAGCTGTTGTTGACATCTCGGAGGCTCGGATTAGAGCCTGGAACAGCGACCAGCTCCCAATATATGAGCCTGGCCTTGACGAAGTGGTGAAGCAGTGCCGGGGAAAGAATCTCTTCTTCAGCTCGTCAGTGGAAAAACATGTCTCCGAGGCTGACATAATCTTTGTGTCTGTCAACACCCCAACCAAAACTCGGGGCCTTGGAGCTGGCAAAGCTGCAGATTTGACGTACTGGGAGAGTGCGGCGAGGATGATTGCTGATGTGTCAAAGTCTGACAAGATTGTTGTCGAAAAGTCTACCGTCCCAGTCAAAACAGCTGAAGCCATTGAGAAAATTCTGACCCACAATAGCAAGGGAATCAGCTTTCAGATTTTGTCAAACCCAGAATTTCTCGCTGAAGGGACAGCCATTCAGGATCTCCTCAGTCCAGATCGAGTCCTCATCGGAGGGAGGGAAACCGCTGGAGGCAGCAAGGCCATAAAAGCTTTGAAAGATGTTTATGCTCAGTGGGTTCCTGAAGACAGGATCATAACGACCAATCTTTGGTCAGCTGAACTCTCGAAGCTAGCTGCCAATGCCTTCTTGGCCCAGAGGATCTCATCTGTTAATGCCATGTCGGCTCTTTGTGAGGCCACAGGAGCCGACGTTTCACAAGTTTCTCATGCCGTTGGAAAGGATACGAGGATCGGTCCTAAATTTCTTAATTCCAGTGTTGGTTTTGGGGGGTCTTGCTTCCAGAAGGACATTCTTAATTTGGTCTATATCTGTGAATGCAATGGGCTGATTGAAGTTGCAAACTACTGGAAACAAGTCATTAAGGTGAATGACTATCAAAAAAGCAGATTTGTCAATAGGGTTGTCTCATCCATGTTCAATACGGTATCTGGGAAGAAGATCGCGATTCTCGGGTTCGCCTTCAAGAAGGATACTGGCGACACAAGGGAAACTCCAGCCATCGATGTTTGCAAGGGGCTTTTGGTTGATAAGGCGCAGCTGAGCATCTATGATCCCCAGGTTACCGAGGATCAAATTAAGCGGGATCTCTCAATGAGCAAGTTCGGGTGGGATCACCCGGTTCACCTTCAGCTGAAGAGCCCCCCCACTGACGAGCAGATCTGGAATTTCGCTACAGACGCTTACGAGGCAGCAAAGGATGCACATGCACTCTGCATTCTTACCGAATGGGATGAGTTTAGGCAGCTCGATTACCAGAAGATCTTTGACAACATGAGGAAACCCGCCTTCGTGTTTGATGGCCGTAATATTGCAGATGTTGCAAAGTTGAGGGATATCGGGTTTATCGTGTACTCAATTGGGAAGCCACTGGATCCATGGCTTAAGGACATGCCTGCTGTTGCATAAGTCTTGGGGCATTTTAAGGCTGCCATTCAATTCTTTAATGTGTTCTTGGAGAATTTCATGTTCCTCATGTTCAGTCGTATAGGCCGAAGTTGATTATAGTGAAATCACCATACGTTGTTGCTTTTGCTGCTTTCAATTTGAATAAATGGGCGAAATTTGAAAGAATCAGTCGTCTCTTCTAGTTTGCTCAGTAGCTTACTAGCTTTCTCCAATCCTTGAGTTGAGCCCCGCGACCATCTCTTCGGAGAAGGCTTGTTCCAAAAACATATCTTTCCTTGATTCAACTCTTAACGTGTACTCAAAAAGAAAAAAACCTCCACATTCGATTTGACTTATTAAATTAATGGCAGATCAGGCGTCACAAAGTACTTCAGAGCATACGCCTGGTCATTGTCGTACCGTCATTCAAGTGCTAGTTCCCCATGATAACGTCATAGCCTCTCTTGATGATGAGGACATGTGAATATACTGCAACCACATGAAATCACCCTAACTAGAATTTGGCAGTGAAATTCTAACTTTCATCTATGGCCACATCTAACAACACAAAGATAATACAATCTTCAGTTCTTAACGCACAGTGAGCAGTCCAACCGTCTTGCGATGCTCTTGAAAAGATCTTCAATCAGTCTTTGAACTCTGTTGGAACTTGGGCATGGACATCATATCAGAAGATAGTGGGGCTCTTCGTTTGCAGACGCCTTACAGACAAAATTGCTTCATCACAGGAACAATTCCCGGTAATGCCATTGCAATGCTTTACCAACCTCTCAGAAATTTACAACTTACAAATTGCACTAGCCTAATCTAAACCCCAAGCAGGGATCTGTACAATGGTAACTCTCAGAGGAACACTATTTGGAGTTCTCTTTGTATGCCCAAGGCTGTCAGCAGTGTTAGTAAGCATTGAATTCCCAGATATCTTCATGCAGCGCGATTGGGTTTTACAGACCCTACTTTCACGACTCTTTTTCACCATGGAGTATTCTTCGCATCGTTGCTGTTATCTTCCACTAAATAAGACATCTTCAGAATTTCCCATTCCCGAAAACCCTCAGTGACCAGCTGACAATCTGATCAGGCACGTCCTGATCCACGAGGCATTTTCTTTGATCCAGCTGCCATGGAAAAAGAGATAATTGGATTTAGCAAAAAAAAAAAGAAAAAGAGATAATTGGGATACGTTCATTTCAACAACTTAATAGACCATGCTAGCTTTTTAAGTAATCAATGAGGGATAGAGAGAGAATTACAATCATCGACATCTTTGAGCTGGTAATAGTGGGGAGCTATTTCCACCAACCAGTCTGGCTTCAATTCAGTGACCTGCAAAATGCCCCTTAGTTTCAGCAATTCATTTGGAAAAAAAAAAAAAAAGAACTGGCAGGCAAATTCCTTGAGTTGCAACCGCAATGTAAAGGGCTAGATGGAGTCCATGGGACTTACTTGTCTCATGTATTCTTTGGTTGTTAGAACCAATTCATGATACACCACCCATCTTGGAAGTGCCTACAAGAAAGAGGAACATCAAGAGACCAAGGCCAATAATCTCCACAATGTCATTTTGCTTTTCTCTTTGGTCGCTTTATCATTTGCATATCAAAACACCTCAAGATCTTATTTATGTACTGAAATGTTATACCACTATCAGCATTATCAGCCTTCAGGTATTAAATATGGACCTCATTTAAAGTCACAAGCAAATGCTACATGTGTCGTGTCAAATCAAATAATACAGATAGATAAATCCTCTTATAAGCATACCTGTGCCAACCCGGAGCTTGGATGTATATGAACTGTCTGCGGATGTTTCACTGTCTTGTAAGAACCGTTTTTCTGTAGTCGAGCAGAATGGGGGAAAAAACCTGAACAAAGAACACCATGATTAGAAACATGAACAAACACCATGAGAACAAAAAAGGTATTGCCACCTTGTAATTGTTCAAGCAGAAACAAGTTGTCCTACCAGATGTTATAGCCTTTTTAATAACCTCCAGATCGTTCATATTAGAAGTAAGTTCAATTTCAACCCTCTCTAAGAGCCCTTCCAACTGGTCTCTGACATCTCTAGCGCGCTTCATACTCCTGACCTAAAAGCATTAGTTGGGAAACAGAACAAAAGCATTAAGTGCAGATTATTCAATGTTCTAAACATAAGAATTATTTCTGCATCATAAACTAGAAGATGGTATAAGTTCATTCCAACAAAATTTGCAGTGATAATGCAAGCAAGAAAGCTACTCAATAACAAACAAATATATGAGGAGAAATAACAAATTTTCAAAAGAAGAATATATAAGCAGATTTGAGGTACTGTATCATGCAGAAAATTATAAACAAGGTGAGGAAGCAAAAGATGCCAAAAGAAAATACGTCCCTGGAAATAGTTTATCTATGCTTTCAAGCGCATTCCATTTTAATTCCAGTTTTACATCATTATTTGAGCATTTAAATATCCCATGCATTCCTAGGTCCAGATCCCCCTCCTCCCCCCCCCCCCCCCCCCCCCCCCCCGCGGGGCCCAAAACACACACACACAAAAAAACCAACCCCCAAAACGAAAAAAGATAGCTAATCTTTGTGCTGTGATCCTATGCCAATTATAAACCCACACATAAAGGGGAATGTTAGAGCATTAAAATATTAAATCACATGCTCATCTACAGCTTCACCGTTAGATATCGGCAGCATCCCACAAAATTGTAAGTCACTTGACAGAACCATGAACATCACTCCCCAAAATGAGATACTGACACAAAACTCTTCATTGTACTTGTTGATTTTCTTGTCAGATTTAAACAGATAAGTTCATTTCCAGGCATTGCTATCTGCTGAATGATTTGACTCCAGATCTGCTAAGGATCAAGGGTTCAAGTTAATGGATACATAACTCAATCAAGTGAGCCTGCCGCTACATGATCACTAGACAACGCTACATGATCACTAGACAAAAAAATTTCACATCACAGAATGCCAACTATTCTTTACTATGCTGCTACCTTTTCAATTAATTTGGATTATCAAATCCCATCTTCTATTATTGCAAAAAAACAACCATTATTCCACCATCTAGTGTGTGCTTAAAGCAATAAATATTATTGACACAGCACCCCTCTCACATATAGCAGGTTCTATTGAGACATCGACATCCAGGAGATATAGTATTTTTCCTCCAAACTATGCTATCTGATGCCATGCAACTACCTGAATGCTTATCCAGAAAAGTTTACTAAGTCATGCCGCAGAGTCACTTTACCTGTATGTAATTCTCATAGCACCACTGCGTAGAGTAATTAGTCTCTTTCCAAGAATTGTATACCTGAAATAAAATGAGGGTGTTGAACTTCTCATTGGCAAAAAGCAATACTTGTTTGAAATATTCAATGTCACAAACACAGACGCACAGCAATATATATAAAGAAAAAGCTATCTTTACCACTAAAAATCTTTTCCACTATAATTATCCCAGTCTTTAGGAAGACTCTACTCGAGTGCTAAAATGAACATGCCATTTCTTAAAAGCAAATGATGGAACTCCATAATCCCAAGAGAATCCAATTCACTGATCGATGTATTCAGCGATCGAAATTGAGTAGAATAGCCTACTGTGGCATGAAATAACATTCATTGTTAGACATTATCGAAAAAACTATCAGACAATCAAAAAGCCATCCATCAATTCCAGAAGACAAAGATTACCAACCAACCTTAAGAAATGCTTTATAGCAACAACAACAATAACAACCAACCTTAAGCAGAGCTATGTGGTCTCCCACATTTCCAGTGTGGAAATTCATCCGAGCATTATCAGCATGGACTTGTTTGTCTTTAGGACGATAAAATATTGAATTTCCAACAGAAAGCATAGCAGCAATAGAGATTATCTCGTCTGAGCACTTGTACTTATCCGAAGCCACAATCATTTTAGATAGCATGGGGTCAAGTGGAAACTCAGCCATTTGTCTACCTGCCTTTGTCATCTCGCCTAGCTTATTCAATGCACCAAGCGCAAAAAGCAGTTCTAAGGCTTTAAGTAATGATTCAGCAGGTGGTCGGTCCATAAAATCAAAATTTAGTAGGTCACTAATGCCAAGGCTTTTGAGTGTCAAGACAACATTAGCAAGGTTGGTCCGTTGAATCTCCGGTACTGTGTTATCTTCTAGATCAGTTTGATAATTGTGTAATGTATACAGGCGGAAACACATTCCTGGACCAGTTCTTCCAGCACGGCCAGCTCTTTGCATTGCTGAAGCTTTGGAGATTGGAGTCACTAGCAGTGATTCCATTCCCGTCCTTGGGTTGTATGAATTCATCTTGCAAAAACCGGGATCGATCACGTAACTTATTCCATCAATAGTTAATGATGTCTCAGCAATATTTGTTGCAAGGACCACCTTACGAGCACCTTCTGGTGTGGGTTCAAATATTTTGGCCTGAAGATCAGTAGGCAAATTAGCATATATAGGGCATATAATGAGTTCAGCAATTTTGGTGCCGAAACCCCTTATCCTATGCTTCAAAAGCTCTTCCGCTGCTTCAATTTCCTCTTGACCAGTAAGAAAAATCAAAATATCCCCCCGTGGTTGCTGTACATGTATTTGAAGAGCAGTAACAATAGCTGCATCCAAGTAATCTGCTTCAGGTGCACTCGTGTGAAGAATTTCAACAGGATAACGCCTTCCTGGAAATCTAAATATCGGGGCGGAGTCAAAAAAATCACTGAACTTCTCCGCATCAAGGGTGGCGCTTGAGATAAGCAACTTGATATCAGGCCTAAAGCGAGCAATGTCCTTTAATGCAACAATAATAGAAGTCAAAAACTGATCAGAGGGTGACAAAAACCTACATTTATTTTTCATATGCAGAAATTTGTCCCATTGATAAAGCTGAACTGGATTTTCTTCCCACAGCAAAAGTCTACATCTTAGTCATAAAATGCTCATTTGATCACGGCTCAATGATATAGCATAATCTGCCAATTTAAAACTTAATTCAGTGAGATGGCGTACCTTTACTAATCCAAAAAGAATATCTGTGGAAAGCGTTCTTTCATGGGCTTCATCAACCATCACCACGCTGAAAGATGAAAACTCTATTTAAGGATTGTATCAAATTAAGACATCATTAATAGAGGAAACGTATTTAAACATACCTATAGCTTGCAAGATCTGGTTCACCGAGGAATTCACGCAACAACATTCCATCAGTCATGTACTTCAATACTGTCTTCTCTGAGGTGCAGTCTTCAAAACGAATAGAATAGCCAACCTGTTAATTGTGCAGAACATTAAGCAATAAATTTATCACAAGATTTTCACCCAGAAAGGTACTTCAAAGACTGAGATATCCAAAGCAAGTGAACTGATTTCCTGATGAGTAGCAAAGTCATTGAAGAACGTCAAGCAGGTGTACCCCAGTTGCAGATAAGCATCAGAAAGAAGAGTTCAAAGAAGCATCAATTCTGTCCGACAGAGATCAGAAAAGTTCAAATAAGAGTAACCAATCCAATGGAAGATGCGTGCGACAAATAAGGGCTACTTATGCTTTACAGCAGATTGGGGTTTCCTATATTTTGAAAAATCCCCTCCTTCCAAATAATGAAAGTAGAATGAGAAAAAACCAGTTAATTTCTACAGTACTAGAAACCAGTCCTGCCCAAGTGATATCATGATCCCATAAGTCATTTACCATATGCCGTTGCAGTAACATTATTATAACAATAAATTTATGCTATTTCAACCAATAATAGTGATATTAATAGTGACATTACTTATCTTAAAAATACGAAAAGTCCTCCAAATATCAACATAAGGTACCAAAGACAGGGAGTGCAGCATATCAAAACTACTCGGAACAGCATAGCAAGGGCATCCAAGGGCAGAAATGCCCTTTGCCTAATTATCTTGTTCTAACTCAAACTTATTTAGCAGTGCATCAAATGGAAATAAATACCTCATGCCCAAGCTTCACACCCATTTCCTGAGAAACACGAGCAGCAACACTCATCGCAGCAACTCGACGTGGCTGGGTACATGCAACCTGAAGCACACCGAAACAAGAACATAAATCGTAGTAACCTAACGAAAAGCAACAACTGGAGTGGGAGAAGGCGTCGCCGGCTCATAATCAATCTAAAGTTAAAAGGACTGAAGGAAGATGTTGAAACGGATATTGCAAATATTGAAAAAGATACGAAATATATGTATTCAGATATCTCAGCAAAGATCTACACAGTAAATACCGCCAATTGTGTCAAAGACAATGCCAAATCGCAACTTCCTTCAGTAAAATATGAGCACCACCATTTTCATCAACACGAAAAATGCCCAAAAGGTGTAACAACCATGGCAACAGAAAAGAATGGTGGCAATGCCCATAGAATAAATCAAAAGCTAGTAATCATACCATTCCACGCTTAGTATACCCAGCTTCATGAAGATATTGAGGTATCTGGGTGGTCTTCCCAGAACCAGTTTCTCCAACAATCACGAGAACCTGTAGCAGAAGTCAATCATCAGTTAAGCACCCTCTGAAGAGGTAAAATAGATGTCTTTAGGTGAATAGTACAACAGAAGGTGTGCAACTATGCAAGAGCCTATGAGCTTACACGTCAAAAAGCCACAACTCAACAACAGATATTCAAAAGAATTGAGATGAAAAATTGAAGGGACCTGATGATCGCAAATAGCTTCAAGTAACTGCTCTCTGTATGGATATATAGGCAGAACCTTTCTCTCCTCCTAAATGAGCAACAAGATAAATAAAATGTTCATTGTACAAAGAAAAGTTAACAGGAAGGCAGAAGGGCGCATCTCTTTCATGATGCACTTAAAAACTTAATTATTCATGTCTGCAGTCTGGCAGGTGGCAATCATTGCACCATTGACCCAGATACAAGGTAACTGGCAATGATTGCTATAGAAAATCTTCACTAGAAAAGAATTTACCGTGCATGACAGTGATATGGTAAAAAAAGGTGAGCCTCAATTAATTGAAACAATCCGAGTCTTTGACCACATATTCGTGACAAAATGCAAGGGGCATCCACAATCCTAAAGAGCACAAATTTGACTTCTCTCCACAACCATCAAAAACACATTTAATGAATAGAAACATCAACAATAGCTTGTCTGGGCCACAAAATTCAAAGAGTCTGTTCCAAAATAGTTGCCACAGGATGACCAGAAAGAAGACTGGACAACCATCTCCAAGTCCTCCATTATGAGGGGTTGAAAAGATACTGGAAGCTCAAAAGCATGGACTGGCCAATTTTTAGGGCCCAATATCGAACTAAGCGTTCTGGAATAATCTTAATTTAGAACACGTCCAAATTTTCAAAACACAAAAATGAGGAAATAAAAAACTACTTGATTCTTTAACTACCCTGATAAATCCAATAACAAGCAGAATCTAACATATAAAAGCCCAAGCCAAAAATCAGTATTGTGTTACTGAAGACATGACAAAACGGTGTAGATAAAAGCCTGGAAAGATGCTAAACCACTGCATTTTTGAAGACCTTCAAATGAATATTTGATGACGCATGTTTGAGTCTTGAAAATGATAATTGCTAACAATATTTTGAAAAATGTTACTTAAAAATGGGTTTCACCTAAATTGTCCCAATCGCTCAAGGCCAACAGACTGGGGCCAAAAAAGCCAGCCCAGGTCCTTTTACGCCCATATTCACATCGACAACTCTATTATATTCCCCTTTCATAAGACCTTGATCAATAACTAATCATTGTCAACGTAACTTATGCATTAAATAAGTGTCCCTCAGCCTTCACCAAGCCAAAGCTAACTTATTTATCACTAAGCTAAGGAAAATAAAGTATCTCCACATGGAACTTCGCAATTTAACAAGCTTTTGAAGAAAGCAATAAAAAAATACATGGAATTATAAGCAGTAAGGAACTCAACATGTGGCAAGTTCTGGACACCTTAGCTGAGTGTGATATGAATGCGTATTGCTATATAAGAAAAAATGCAGTAAGGAACTCTACTTGAATAGCAGGAAATAACGACTAGACTACAATTGCACACCTGAAGCTTCTCCAATGCAGTCTGTGCCCTGGACTCCTCAATTGACTCAGCAGACGGCTCATCAAACTAAATATAAAAAAGTAATTCAGGATAATTTTTTTAACCAAAAAGGAACCAGAGTAAAAAAGAAATTAAAAGACGTACATTCTCCCCAGCCATCACATTTGACTTTATAAATTCTATCTGGTCCTCAAAAACATACCTAGATAACAAAAAATAATAATTAAAAAGGGATCACATACATATAATATCGTTCCATTAGAGTATACAAAGAAAACTAATACAGCAAAAATGCATGTCAAAAACAACAACAAATAAGCACAACATTCAGATAGAAGGAAGAAACCAGATTGACTTACTCATAGTCATTAGAGGTTTGCTTTTTATTCTTGGAACCATATTTAAGAGTTGCTTTTCCTGCAATGTAGCAATCGCGAGTTACACTTCCAGAAAGCATGACCAAAATCTAATGTTACACATGCATAAGACTAGAACAAATTGTTGATGCTCAATAGCAAGTAATTACCAATTTGGTAATCCTCCCAAGCCTCTTGCTCAGCAAATGGGTTCATTTTGTCAGCAGCTCCTGGGTCTCTGCAAATAGGAAGACAATTAGCTTAATAAAACTAACCAAGCTTCAGATTACTGACCACAGTGTATGAGGCATGTAAAGCTTCTCATGCATCATAAAGCACATTTGACATGAGATGCCTGCAATGCGTTTGTACCAACCTGTAGCGCTCCATAGCCACAGCAAATCTCTTTTCCTGATTTACAACCCCATCCTGATCATAAGCATCAGGCATCCTGTACTGTGTCCCAAGAAGAAGCAAGGGTATACATCCACAATCAGATATTTACACACAATGCCAAAGATACAAGATAATGTTCAGTTCTCCATTTCACTAATTCTGCACACAATCACAATATAATTCCCTAAAAACATGTGCAAATTGAAGTACTCAAGCATAACCCACCAGGATTTCTTCAATAGTTTGTCGCAATTAACTAGTTAGGTCTATCATTGCAAACATAAACAAGAGAGCTCTTCAGCAGATTACTCCAAATCAATTTAAAACATGATCTATGATAAGTGATTTAAAGGTAGTGCCAACTTGGAAATGGGGAACTTACCTCATCTGTATTATCAGCGTCTTCTTGATACTTTTTTGCTAGCTCATAGATTTTCTTCTTGTATCTGCCAAATACAAAAAAATGACAGTAGACACCCTCAATCATTGGCAGTGGAAATTTACCTTCTGAACAGAGAATCAAGCTGTGCAAAGAGAGCATTTGCAGCAAGAACTTACATTTTTCTTAGTGTTAACTGAACAAAGTTCAGTTCCAAAGTCAAAAGACGGAAAAAAAGTCCAAGCCAATAGAGTAAACTTTCCCAAAGAACCCTTAGAATTGCTCTAATATGAAGAAAACGCTAGCATAACCACCCACAAAAAAGAAACCACGATTATCAGGTTCCAACAAAGCAGATGTCTATTTTAAAGCAACCCAAACTTGATGGATCACAGCATCTTAGCAACCTTGTGCTTGCTTGGAGGATGGAACAAAATGCAAAGAAAATATTCACAATAAATTACCTAAGGAAGAAGTTATCACCAACGAATCTACAACTTAAAAGACCAGTAAGCTTCTAAAGACTAGATTACACTTAAGTCTGATGGTGCGAAATTAAAAAAAAAAAAGCTGTTCTCTAGCTCAATCTCAACAATAAGAAGCAATGACTAAACTAAGAAGAGCCAACACTGGAATAATGCTCCTCTATGTTAGACCTGCCAATTTTTTCATGGTACTCCGAAAATAATACATAAGCAACCTTTCATATGACAATATCAGCAATTTGAAGGGTCAAATTAATAAGTATTTTCCAATTGAAAGCAAAGCAATGGATATATTTATGAATAAAAAAAAAGTATTATAAGAGAGATAGTGTAACCTGAAGTCGCGTTCTTCTGCTTCTGTAACTTTTACACCATCAAACAGGTATTGTTCATCCTCTATGTCGTCCCTGTAAGAAATTAGCATGATGATAAGAAGTTGTGAGGCATACCAGGAAGGACTTCAACACTAACAAGAGAGAACTGCCAGAAATTGGAGTCTAGCTCTAGCACTAGATATCAGTAAAATAAATCCACGGCACAATCATACCTGATTTCTTCCAATTTCTTCTGCTCTCTTTTTTTTAAATACTCTCGCCTTGAAACTTTTCTGGGATGAGAGAGCAAAATGTGATCATCATAGTTAATAATGGAACAATTGCATCAGTAAATAAACTTGACGTTTCAACCTATCAAGGAGAGAAAAACAATGAATCGATCAGAACTATTTGAGAAAACAAGCTCTAGAGCACAGCGTTTCAGCTTGTACATGTTTTCATTTACAAGAGCCCTCCTCTCAAAACCCATCAAATAATGGAATACCTATGTCTCAATAGAAAATCACACAATCTTCCACAATGATAATCCATTCAACCAAAGAAAAACTTAAGTTCAAAGTGTTTTGTGGTTGTAACCCTAAAGGAAAATAAAAACATGAGGCAGAGCAACTCTTGCCAAAAAAGCGACTATACCAAGAGGTTTGACGTAGAAACGTGTCAACAAAAAACAAGAGCACGAACATGCTTTTGAGTAGCTGGGGACAAATCATAAGGTCTCCATAGTTAAAGATGAAGCACTATTTCCCATCATTGGATTATGTGAAAAAAATCAGATAAGTTTTACACATATGAGGAGCCACATGACTGAACACTGTTAAACTGCATGCAGAAACATCAAATAGAGAGCATTCTCATGCGCAAGCAATGTTCAAAAAAATTCCGCCCTGCTGAGTAAATAAAAAGAAAGGTAACCCCAATTAGTAGTAGGAGTAGCTTACAATTCAATACACAATAGCCTTTCTAATCTGTCTAAGTTAGTTCTTCACTGGTCCTAGACTTGGCATAAGGGTCTGAAGGACAAAGGCCCAGCAGAAATTACACATTAGCAGCCGTTTCCAGATGTTGTTCCCCAAGACCAGATAATTCATAGCTGGCACAAGACTTCCCAAAATGCATAGCAAATGCGTAAAACACACAGCATAATCGTAATTCATGTAGTCAACACCCCTCAGGTAATAAACTTTGCTTTTGTTGTACGGCAGGCTTCTAGTACATCTGAAACCACAGCTAATTCATTCCGACTGTAGAACATACATAAGCAGACTATGCCAGTTTATGCTATCCAGCTCTAAAGTTCAAACAGATCCCATTTTTCCCATACTCAAAGAAAACTTGTTGAGAGCTCCAGATTCTCAATGATGACCCCTATTTTACTCCTCCGTTTTCTCAGTTGTCCAACTCAACCGTTCCATCTTTCTCTTTTAATCACTAGTCACTACTTCCTAAAGTGGCCGCAACAACAACTGGTATAAGATGATCTGCACAAATCCAAGCCTACATGATTGAGAAAATATTAGGAGAACTCTGACTATGATTCCCCCATACAAAACAGATATAAAAGGCCATCAGTGACTTAGTTCTGTCAAATAATTTCCCCATGCCGATGTAACTGCTGGATCTAGCAGCCGCACATTCTCACCATTTTCTTAAGCAAGGTTTCTTCAATGAATACTTCACTTCTGCCTCCTGACAGATTCACCACAACAGTGATCTCATGCTCTATGCTGTTTGGATCGGAATGCAAACTCTTTCCCAAAACTCGATATAGCCAAAATTCCAGAGTGTTTTAATTCCTTTTTTTCTTCACCTCGGGAAAGGCATGAAGCATCTTTTTACCACATTAAATGGCAATAGACTGTCTATAAAACCAACAAAATCATTGGGAGACAATTTCATAGACGAAATGCCTTCATCTTGAGTTTTTTCAAACTTAATCTCACACTCAAAACAAAACACAATTTTTAACTTGCAGTGAGGACGAAATTTACTAAATTAACATGAACTGCAAGAACAGAATCTAGAGTTCAATGAGCAATGATAATGTACCTTAAATCTTCCATATCATCGCGCTCTTGAGCGTTTGCTCTTCGAAGGGCCTCCTCTACAAAATCAAAAGAACAAAGAAAGGGAAGGATGGAGATCATTTCAAATCATTAACATCTTAAATTACTCAATATATTAGGATTGTGTTTGTCTGGCACATGTTTGTGAACTACTATGGCAACAGTTTTGAGATGCCTTACCTTCTTCCCTTTGTGTCAATTTTGGCTCTGTTAGCTGTTAAACAAATCAAAGAGTTATAAGAAGTCAGAACATGAAAGAAGACAAACACTGTGGCATAGAACACAAGCGATTGGTGAGAATCATAACAATAAACCGCTGGAAAGCAAAATTAACAAATAGAAAACATAACAAATTTGATGGCCTAATCTGGAAAAAGTTGATGGCCTAATCTGGAAAAAGATATCCCAGAGCTTTCACACTTCAAAGCCATCCATTTATTCAATTTCATATTATAGAACACAAGACCCAAGCCCTTCCCCTGTCTTCTGCACCTTACTTCCGGTTCTTTCAGCAACAGCTTCCATAATGAGTCCATCCTAGCAAACTAATCATATTGAAAGCACTTACCAGGCACCCAAAATGACAGGACAACAATGACAGGACAATTAGGACATAACAAGAAAAAAAAATCGTTCTGTGTTTTATTGCATATTTCCTCCATCAAAAAAGATGCCGTCAGCAGTAACCACAGTACTTGTGGGCAAAATTAGTTGCTTGTGCCGGTTAAATCAATAATTGTGCAAAAATATCCTTCCACAACATACACAGCACCCAAATTTTTCCTTGGTGCAATGTAGGAATCGGCATATAAACCTACTTAATGCAAATGTATCCCAGCAACGTCTCCAATGTCTCCTTTTCTATTGTTCTCCCTGGCCTCTCCTCCCCCCCCCCCCCCCCCAAAAAAAAAAAAAAAATCCGCCCACCACTAACGAAACAAAATGCAACACACACTCTGTCTCTCTCTCTCTATTTGCACAAACAAAGTGAAACTCAGTTTGATCAAATTAATTGGGTCATCACCCTGACATGAAATAGTAACCAAAGGAAAATCCTAACACCATGTTCCTTTCCAGAGGTATATATGTACCTTCCGGGTTCCTGCTGCATCTCGCGCTTTCAGATGTTGTTCCAGTTCTTCCCTTTCTCTTTGATCACGTGATCTTTCTTCCTCTGACTACATAATGATAAAGGGAGAAACCATATCTTAATTTCTTGAAGAGAAAACTATTGTGAAAACTAGATGAAAGGGCATAAACATGGAATGTTTCAAGCCGGAGAGTCAGGACATCAGGATCTGTTTAATCACAGCTTATTCTAAGTCAATGAACACTTCAAAAAAACTAGAAAAATACTAGATGACATTGAAGGACCTTAAATGTCAATGCTTACACATTTTGAAAGATTTATGGGGTTCATTGTTAAATAAAGTCGCATCTACCGCAAAAAGTAAATTTGTACGCAAAAAGCTAAACAGTAAAAGTCATCTCAAATGCACCCATAGTAGAATGAACTTTGTACACATCAAGGTAAGAAGAGCAAATTACAGAGCCAAGTCATCGCAGAAATTTCTTTAACTAACAAAAACTTCATTAGAAGGATGATTCTTAGAACAAGAACCATATGTAGAAATCCTTTATGTAAAGCAAACAAAAAGAAGGGCAGGTTACCAGATATCACTATTGCAACTATATGGATATCGACGATCTGATAACATTAAGGTGGAAGGCTCTAACTAAACACCACATCTTTACTCAAATACTAGTACATGAAAACACAAGACAATGGGCCAGTATGACCAATTAACGCAACCATCAAACTATCCTCATCCACCTCCCTGGTCCTTCAAATAAAGACTTCCGAGGTAGACAAGGGAATGGAAACAGATTCCAAAAATAAATATACCTCGGAGCCAGCATCTTCGTCGTGAGAAGTCCGTCTCTTGACCATTCTCTCTTCATCCACATGAGCAACGGACTGCAGCATTGCATTTAGACAATATAATTGATTCAAGCAGACATATCTGTTAAATATAAAGAGATAACCAAGTCCAACTTGTCCACTTACCTCCTCATCCTCGTCCTCATGACTTCCGCTCTTTTTCCTAAACCGTTTCTTACGAGAATCTCCTTTGCCAGTCTCTGAAGTTGCCACGCTAGAAAACCCATTGTCAGTGCCTCCTTGACTGTCGTTATGTTTGCTATCATCGTCATCGTCGTCAGCATCCAGAATTGCATAAGTCTTCTGCTTCCTTGCCAACAAAGCAGCTTCCCCTTCTTGCTTTTGATAAAGCTGGTAAGGATGGAATGAAAAGTGAAATAGGCAGGTTAAGACCAAAAGATAACAATGAAAATGCTTGCTGAAATGCAGAGAAAATCAGAATATTCCCTACAACAACTCACATTCAAACCAGCTGCTTTATGGGGTACTCTGGCAAAAACTTCTTCTGCAAAAGTACGGGTCTCACTTGATGATGATAGTCCAAACTCAACCAGCTTGTCCACCACTTGAGTGGGTGAAGACGCCTGCTTAGCTGCAACAACAAATTCAACATTTTTATTGCAACGAAATTATGCATGATGCTTGTCTTTTTAGAAACAGGAATACAAAACATAAATAAATGGAGAGATAACTAACCTAGTTCAATGAAATACTGGACAATAGTAGACTGGGAATACCCCAACAGTGACATCAACTTATCAGAGACCCAGGTCTTGAGATTGCTCTCACTTCCCATGGCCAAATGCAGTGATGGTTACCAGAGAATTGTAAAGTGTTGTTACCTACACATATACGCCAATGACCAAATGGAATTATTCATCATCTCGGATCCTAGAACGACCAATATTAAATCACACCATAGGATCATAAGCAGGAGCCAGTACGAAATGGATATAAAGGGAAAAAGTATTCCACGCATAAAGCAACAGTGCACATTTTAACCCAGAATCACACCCAACAAAGGAGCTTGACACAAGAACAAGAACAGAAGTCAGAGAATAGAGGAAGAAGAAGAAGAAGAAGCAGCAGCAGCAGCAGGAACGCACAAAAAAGGGGAGCCGGCGGCGTTGTTTGACAATTCACTCAAAACAGCAGGCAAGCAACAGATAATTCCCAAGCAACTTTAACATAAAAGCTCGGCAATCAGGGCACCGGTTCTCACTGACGGCGAGCGAGGGAATCGTGACTGACGGAGAGAGAGAGAGAGAGAGAGAGAGAGAGAGAATCACAGGAAAGAGAGAGAGGGCGAGATAGCCCGAACTGAGACCTGGCCGGCCACGAGAGGGAGCAGACTCGGCTAGTCGCCGGATTGATGGCGGCGCCGGCGAGGAGAAGCCCGTGGATTTCGCGGCACGCGCGCGACCAGCGAGGAAAATGGGAGGTATTCGGGCAGCTTCTTCCAATTCGGTACTGCATCTGCAATTAAATGGCGCAATTGGGCAAACGGTAAAAATAACACAAAAAAAAGAGAGAAATTCTAAAGCTATCCCAACATATACGAAAATTAATTTTTCGCTTACGGATATTATGAATAATAAAAAAAGTACAAATCACGTTGATTAAAATGCTTTTCTTTATTGGAAATTTTCAAATATATTGGCATAAAATGAAATTATTAATCACATGCGAATATTAGGCTCCGTTCGTTTTACGGAAAATGTAACATTTCTGGAAAATATTTTTCAGAAAGTTATTTTCTTAAAAAATAATAATATTTTGAGCTATTCATTTGAAACTTATGAAAATTTATAAAAATATATTTTTTAAAATTTTTTTCTTTTCACCCATGTTTTTTTGCTTTACATTGATTGATCATTGGTCATAAGCAAATAAGATAGAAAATATTTTTCGCTTTTTAAAAAGTGAAAAATATTTTTCTCACTTTTCCATTAATGAAAAATATTTGTCTTAACTATCTTGTTTTCCGTGAAACGAATGCCGAAAAATCTGAAAAATATTTTTTCAAAAGTTATTTTTGATAAAATGAACGGAACCTTAGCGTAAATGAAAAATGCTTAGATACATTAAAAAAAATTGTTGCTTTCCTACAATAGAATTCACTAATCACATAAGGTTTGTTGCCTCCCATTGTAAAAGTTACTAAACAAATTGAAATTGATTTTGTATATTCTAAGAATTACCGATCACATATGAATAGCATGTGAATTCAAAAAATTACTCGTCATATTGAATATTTTATTTTGGTACATTAAAGGTTCCTACAAAATAAAATTATTAACAAAAGAAATGGACGTTACTAGTGAGAAATTATGATATTGAAAGTTATTTTAATGTATTTTAAACCCACCAACAGCATTTTAATAGTTCGTTTTCACGATAAAGCAAGCTAATTGAATGAAAATTCGCCATTAATAATATCAAATGACGACTAGACATGGACGATAATTTATGACACGAGTGCCACGTCATTATTAAATTATTAAGACTCGTGCGATAGAAGAATCGAGGAAATGGAGACCATCAGATCGAGATTTTTCAAATTAGGTGAAGGGAAGCAAAGAGGTCTCTCTATGCCTCTCAAATCACAAGGCCAAATGGAATTGGCATCATATCCTTTCATTTTGAGGAAATTTTCCAGCTAATGATAAACTTGCTTTACATACGTTAATTCAATCATAAATTTTTCAATTTTATAAACTTAATTATAAATTTTTATTCAAAATTTCAATAATCCATTTAATCAATTTTTTTCCTAAAAATTGCTAACGTAACATTTTGCTATGTACAACTATTGGCAATAACGGAATTATTATGTCAGCGATTTACAACGAAAATTGACTATAAAAATTATATTGAAATTCCATGTAAGGGATTTTTTTTACTAAATTTAAAATTTTAGAACAAATGACATTTTGGTCTAGAATTCACTGGGTAGATTGGGCAATAAATTCCCTCCCTTCCATTTTATGCAAACGTGAAGATTAATGAGCATCCAAAATTTTGAAATGATTGTTTCCTTTCCGTGATCGTGAAATGGCCCATTCAACTATCAATTAGGGGTAACTTATTCCTGCTTTTATGAATCGTGCAACTTTCATTTAGGCTTGATTTATTTTTTCAAAGGCCACACTACAATTAAAGAGATAATTTGGCATCAAAACCAATTCGGGAGAAAAAGAATCACACAAGACGCAAAGTTATCAATGATGGTCAGTGAATAGAGACGGAGCGAATTTGTTATTATCAATAAAATCGACGGTCGATGATTGTGATGGCCATGAAAGGCAGTCACCATCCATTAATCAATCGACAGCGAAACCGGAGACAATCGCTATTGAAGCAAGAACAGATCATCTATTAACGGAGCATAACCGAGAACAAAATTGCTAGAACATTTACAGCATTCAAGATTTGGGCCATTTTTTTTCGCGAGAAAGTAAAAAAGATTGAAGATTTAGGGGGCAAATTGCGCCTGACCCAGAGTTGAGGGAGTCATTTGCAATTTTTCTCAAAGCGGACAATTATCGAGTCTCCAGGCAGTTTTGAACCAGACAGACAGCGCGACGCGCTTTCGGTCCACTCCAAAGTCGCCAATCTTCCTCGTATAATCAGAACTCGAAAAGCGATACAGGAAGTCTCCTCATCACGTTGACTGCCCCTCCTCGTTCTTTCTCTGCATCGAGAGAGAGAGAGAGAGAGAGAGAGAGAGAGTCGCATAGCGAGGGGAGAGGATTGCGACATCGGCATCGGAGCCTGGTGGCGGCCACGGCGGAGGAGCCGGATGGGGTGTTGCGTGAGCAGAAACGCTGACTCGAAGGGTAATAGGCTCGCTCGCTGGCGATCGACCGGAATTGTCGCTTTGCGCGACTCCAAATTGAAGGTTTTTCTTCTTTGTTTTTAATGTGGCGCGCATGTGTATCTCTCCCTTCAGCGATTGTTTGGACCTGTCGCCGGTGGTTGATGGCAAGCTCGGATGAGCTGTCGGGATGGGTACCTGCTGCTTTGTTACGATCATAGGCTGCTGATTATCTCGTAGGTTGATGACAGGATAGATATTGCAATCGATGCAACTTTCTCAACTATGGAGGAAGTCGTCGCTCGGGCAACGAGTCGTGAATGGCGTTGTTGTTGAGAAAGACGGTGGTATGAGGGGTGAATAGATTGATAGATGTCCATAATCACACGAGGAGTTCAGCCTAGACTCATGCATTAAGAGAAAAGAGCAGTGGAATGTCTCTATGGCATCGGGTTCTCCATGTGAAATAGTATTAGGCTCTTTATGTCAAACAGTACAAGATCAAATACTAAGATATCCATTCTGAGTCGTGCATTGGAGGGAAATAGTAGAGCAATACTAAGATACAACCTTGTGGTTGCAAAATATTCGGTGAAAAGAAATCCGGGTGTAGAGTTGACAATTAGGTGGAGCTATACTGACAGAGTAAGGACGAGATGCAATGTCAGTGAAAGAGAACAGAGTTGGGAATGAATATGCGTGTTTTACCATGTAAAGCATTTTAACTTCTTGTTATGATAAAAAAATGTGTTTATTCCCTCACTAACACCCTATTTATATATTTCTTGGTACAGTCGTTGCCAGATGAAGTTCTTGATCTTGGTAGATCTGTACGAACTCTCGATTTAACTCATAATAGGTTAGGTAATGACATCCTGCCTCTGGAGTGAACTAACATTAATTCTTAATAAGGTGAAAGCACCCTATAAAGTGTGATGTGCCTTTGTTATTTTTGTTCCTGCAGTCGACATTCCTCTGGAGATCAACAAGCTAATCAACATGCAACGCCTGGTAAGGTTCTTGTGGTTCTACACATCGCAATATTATTTGAAATGCTTTTAATTCTCTAAACGCAGAATTTTTCCATTTTGAGCAATGACAGGGAATAATGGGAGATTTGGTTTCTGGATCATAGCTTGAGGTCCCTGCGCATTTTTTTCCTTTCTCTTAGTTGATTTTTTTTCTCCTTTGAGAGAAGGGGGAGGGGGGTTGGGGTAAGGGGAAGGAGGTTTAGGGTTGGTTTACCAGCTAATGAAGCTGCAAAGTGGATTCCATGTTTCAGTAAATGTTTGGTAGTAAATATGTTTTCTTTGTGATGATTCCTCCTTCTTTAACAAACTAAGCAATATTTTGCAGGTTCTAGCTGATAACTTAATTGAGCGGCTGCCAGTAAGCTTGGGGAAACTTCAATCATTGAAAGTTATGACACTTGATGCAAATCGAATGTCCACCTTGCCTGATGAATGTAATTTCCTCATCTAATTACATAAGAGAGAGTCGTGTCTAATCTTGCATTTTGTTACCCCATTATTCTTCAAACTGAAGGCATGGCTAACTTCTGTCAATTCCTTTATTACCTGCACTAGATTTCTGCATCTTTTGACTACATATATGCAATCCTTTGTGTAGTGGGACAGCTGGTGAGGCTTGAGCAATTATCTATCTCAGGAAACATGTTAATTCACTTGCCTGAGACAATTGGGAGCTTGCGCAATGTAAGTGATTTAAATGTCATGTGAATCCAATTATTGGCACACTTTTTTTTTCTTTTTTAGCTTAGATATAGTAAATAAGGAAATTTTAGTTTATGAAGACTGTTTTGTGTCATTGACTGGAGATCTCTCTCTGATTGGTATCACTGGTCCTCCTAGCTGTCATGCGACAACTTCATTCTCTTATATAAAACGTGGGATGGCACTATAATTGAATGATTAGCCTTCTTGGACATTTCCACTATGTAATGAAGCATTGCTATAACAGATATAAAGTTCACATTAAGACGGATGTTTTTTTTTTTTTGATTGCCTGCTTTATCAAGAACCTTTACTCTTAGTTCCCTTAGTGTATGTAATTGTTCTTAATATTCTCTTGTTGTTTAGTATCTACCCATTGCATGGATTGGTTTTAGTTGATGACTAATGATTGTTGACTTACAGATATTTTGGTTTTAGCTGACACTTTGAGCCAGTGCATGGATGAAATTTTTTATCCACCCGTGCTATCTTAATGCCACAATCCTCTTTTTCTCGTTCAGAAATTGATCTGTGATAAAATCGAACTAAGCATTTTCAGAGATATTTTTGGTATATATTGTTTACACTGCGGTTGTTGCTATTTTGGAGCTACATTACTCTTTCCTTTATCATTAAGAATTGATCTGTGAGATGGTGGAACTAGATGAATTTAGGATATTCCTTATATTTTTTGTTTCTCCTGCAGTTATTGCTTTTGAATGTCTCCAATAATAAATTGAAGTCACTTCCAGAGTCAATAGGAAGTTGCTTCTCTTTGGAAGAGCTGCAAGCAGATGGTATTTTCTTTCTTTTCTATCCTTCCCTGAATATGTCTGATTTCTCCTACATAGTACTAATTGTCATCATTGTTTAATTTGCGGGGCACAGTTACATGCATTTATAGATGCTGGATGTTAATATCCTCCAGATGGGTGTTTTCCCTGTCTAGCCATGCTTTTCTTAGCAAATTTTCTCTGTCAAGTCACACAGCTTTAGGATTGAAGGATATGGATTTAACCATTTAAGTATCTTAATTTATCTTGAGGGTAAGGGTTAAATTGTCATAATTACTCTGGGCTCAGATCATCTGAGTGTTTGCAATCTGTTACCAACTGGTAATGAAAATCGGCAAGTAGAATGCCCTTGAAGGTGAAATCCCTTTGCATGAAATTTGAGGTGTCAAGAGGTTTGTGTATAAGATGCATGATCCCTTATAAAGGTCTCTTGCTTCTTTGACATGTATAAAGCATGTCACGCATGTTTAACATTTGCTAGGACTGTTAGGAGTTCTAATCTGGATATACTATATTGTTCCAAATGAAGCTTATACTTTCTAGGTGCAGTCCTTGTGAGATGGAACTATAGTTCATATGCAACTTAGATAAGTTCTCTTTGAGATCTTTAGTCAGCTTATATCAAAGTATTGTCCTACATCACTGGGAATAGGTCCTAAATGCACTTAATATTCATGTTGTCTCCCTCCACCAATCAGCTTAAGCTTTTGGTTGGATTTCCTAACATGTATCAAAGCCAATGAATGTGCTTTGTCAAAATTCCATGTGCCGCTTGCAATCTGGCTTGCGCGTGCAAGGGGGTGTTAAAGTATTGTCCTACATTACTTGATAACAGGTCTCAAACGCTCTTTATATTCATGTGGTCTTTTTTTACCTATTAGCTTAAGCTTTTGGATTGGACTTTTTTACAGTTCAATTTATTATGGTCCATAAAAAGAGTCAAGTGTTCTGTACTTTTCACTGAGTGTTCATTTCCTAGTGTGGAGAATGTGATGACTAGACTGATATTCTGTCCACTGAAAGTGGAATTTATAAGCTTATCTAGTAATTTTTACTTTAAAATTTCTGAACATTATTATCTGGACTTACTGTTTCTTCATTGTGGTAAATTCTGCAGATAATTCTATTGAAGATATTCCTCCATCATTTTGCAATCTGATTAATTTGAAGTCACTCTCATTGAACAACAATAATGTGAACCAGGTACTTCCAACTACATTCATCTGATAGAGATCCCAAGCTATTCTACTAGTTATGACATCATTTTTAAAAGCCGCTACATATGACTGCACTTTACCTAGGCTATCTCATGAAGGACATAATAATATGCATGTGCATTGTCAAATCTTTGGTGGGTTGATGAGAAGCGTATTCCTTTTCAAACTAGGTCATCTGGAGGAAATCTTGAACACTTGCTCATTATCTTTAATTCTGTCACTCTCAGGATATGCAAATGATTTTGGTAGTTACTTCTTCATGCCAATTATTCTAGCTAATTTGATAGTCATCTGCTGAAATGAATTATTAGCTTCACCACATCTTTGACAGCCATGAATCTATTGTTTTCTGTCATGTACAAGCAGCTGCAGTATTGTACGGCCTTCCATTGGAATAACTTTGAATGAATACTGTTGTTAGTATATTTATCAATTTAATATTAGACTGAAGAGGCAGTCTTATTTTTGCATCACAAATGTCTGCCCTGGATCAACCTGGGCTAAAATGCAGAATCTCTCTGCAATTAAAGCATCGATTGACTCCTCGAATGACGGCCATGTTATTAAGTACCGAGACTTGCATTAAGTTTCTCAATCAATATTTCAAGCTGATTTTAATATATTACATTAGATGACTGTCCTTTTAAATTTCACACACCTTTCTAGGATTTGTAGAATCTTCCTGTAAGATAACAAGTTGGTCAGTGATCTCTTGTTTCTCTTGCTCAACAGATTACTCCAACTTTGTTGAAAGATTGTAGATCTCTGCAAAATGTATCCTTGCACAACAATCCAATTCAAATGGACCAGTTTCAGCAGGCAAGAGCAGTTTTTTCTCTTTTCTTGTGAGAATTTGATCCAAATCTGTATGCACTTAACAGAAGCTTTCATGCAACTATGTAGATGGAAGGATTCCAAGAATTTGAAGCAAGGAGGAAGAAGAAGTTTGACAAGCAGATTGACTCAAATGTGATGATTAGTTCCAAAGGCCTAGATGAAGGTGTTGACTTGTGATAGTTAGATACCAATAGAGGAAAGGGTAAGTTCCTTAACTTCACTTATGTGTGGCTCATTCAACAAGTTTATAGATATAATCTTTTATTTCAAATCATAAGTTAATGAAATTCCACGTTAAGTATGGAGGTTGTCTATTAGCTAATTGTTGTTACTTCCAAATTGTCTTCGTCGAGTCTTGCTATTTGATCATTGGATTCTTTGGGTTCATCAATTTGGAGCGTGCTCATATTAGTTGTCTACTCCTCAACTTCACCTGGTTACCTGGGAACTTGGTGTATGCTACTTGCCTAGAACTCCTCATTCTTGAGATTTTCTCTTTCTAATGACGAGGAACCCCACCCTTGGTGAGTATGAAGAAGTGGTTCGAGAATACCACCTATCGAAAACCAAATTTCTCTTGAGCATTGACTTAATTTTTTTTAGTTGAATAGTTTTTTGTCATTTGAGTATGGAGCAAGTAAAATAGGTGACCTGGTTAACAATCGAACATACACTGCACTTGATAGATGGCAGCCAACTTTACTACAAGAGGTTTGAAGATATATTGCTCTCAATATATGGCAGCCTCGTCTTATTTTAATAAACTGACTAGGACCACCATTATCTGTAAGTATTTGAACTCAATCGGGCCAATTAGTATTTGTGCAACCCGAGAGGGGTGGTTTCTATCTTAAATGTTGTGTAAGTTTAACATAATCACTATAGTTTCTCTTGTTTCCACTAAGCCAATTCTTGTTTGAATTACATGTTGCTTTTCTTGCTTGCCTCACCTTGTTCTGACTCCAAAAATTGTCTTGTATAGAATTTGTAACCATCTGCGACGTGATGCTTCTGGACAGCCAGTGAACTTTCATCAGACACTGCTGCAGCTTGGATAGGACATTTGATATTTGTTCATGCATTTTAAGTTCGTTTGTGTCTGTATGGTAGCTTATCTCATTCGACGGCATAAGTGCATCAACGACAGGATTCATATATGTAAATCAACACCTGTAAATTGATCTTGAATTATACCAGAGTTTATATGGTACGAAGTTGATTTCAGAATATGCATGATCTCGTGCTATCTAAAGGGATTTTGAACATGCGAATTCGGGGTCCAGTTTACCAGTTGTAGCTGGCTTTTGCTTGGATCAGTTCATCGCTTTTACATGTAGAGTTATTGTCTATGGTGGTCATACACAAGACAAATACTATAGGTTACGAGATGTATATATGTTGGGAGTACGCGGTAGAAGTTCTACACCTTCCTATCAAGATATTGCCAAGAAAGAGCCTAGATTCGAGCTTGTATCAAGTGAAACTCATGTTCACTAAAAAATTTAAGTAAGTGAATTATGGATTAATTATGATATATTAAATGCTACACATAACATCAATTATCAATGTAAAACTTTTTAATGTAATTTGTACCCGTGTCTCAACAATTTCTTATGAAATTTTTACAATACAAGTCACACGAGTATGTCAACATTCTTTCCCTCCACATGTGAGCTCAATGTTAGTTGACCAATTCCTTCTTTTAAATTTTTTGGGAGATGCATATTAGTAGTGAGCAACAAATCAACCATAGGCTTTGATACCTTTTGCTAGGAGCTGTAGAATACCTTCGCTCAGGAGATTTCCTAAGAGGGAGCAAAGTATAAGTTCGTCAACACATCCACTTAAACTTACTTTCATTGAAAAATTAAGCTAATAAGTTATCTTAAAATTTAAAATAATTACTTATGAGCACATTAATTATTTGATGTAAGACTTTTCTAATACGACTTACAATAGATCTCAACAATATCATCATTATCTGTCGAAAGGACATAGAAAAATAAAAAATTGGGAGGTATCATAATGGGATGCAAAAATATTCATACGAATTTACATCGGCTGCATGATAAATGAAAAAAAAAAGCTTCTGAATATAATATAGGACCATTTAGAATGAGAAGATCAATAAATTTATCGCATCTAATAATACAATTCGATTATTGTTTGTGCTATCTAATGAGTAATAAAAATAATATTATCTTTTTTCGTGAATATCATATCATGTAACCGTATTTATCAAACATAAATAGTAAATGAAATAGCACATCATTAATTGGCTAATAAAAAGAGGAATTTAAAAAAAAAATCCTAAAGTTATTTCACTTATATCAAACTCGTCAAACTTTTCAATTTTATCAATTGAATTTATCCTATCAATTTTAGTCGAAAATTACTGATCGAATGTTGGTCATCACGTGTGACATGATAAACTAACATGAATAATTTTTTAAATAATATTATAAT
Organism: Melaleuca quinquenervia; assembly: GCA_030064385.1. Lineage (NCBI taxonomy): Eukaryota > Viridiplantae > Streptophyta > Magnoliopsida > Myrtales > Myrtaceae > Melaleuca > Melaleuca quinquenervia. The sequence goes on along the minus strand of CM057728.1, from coordinate 1,903,686 downwards.
ATTTTTTTGAGTTTATATTAATTTTTGATTTTTTTTCTTATACCAACGAGGGTTGCCTCACCCGGTGCCATCGTGGTCATGCTGGCTGAAGGCTAGGCAGTCCTCATCCAATATAGATGAGGCCCTCGTGGCTAGCTAGGGTCGCTAGTAACCCTCCCCTGCACAGAAGAAAAGAACATAAAAAAAACAAAGAAAAAAGGAAGATAAAGATTCAAAAATAATAAAGTTAGGTAAAATCAAAAAACCATTATTAAAATATATCCACATTAATGTAAGTCGCGTTTCATTAGATGGCTAGCATACATATCAACAATTTCCTATCAAAATTGGGTAGATGGAATCAATTAGTAAATTGTGAGAATATTTAGCATTTAATTGAAAAAATTGAGAAATTTATAATTGAATTAGTAAAAGCGAAATAGATTTATGTTTTTTTGGGATAATTACCTCCAATGAAAAGATTTAGAACAAGTTAGAGGTTGAAGTCTTACCATCTTGCACGCCTTTCGCGATCTTGTTCCTTTTTCACTAATCTTCCAACATTAAAGATAATCCTATAACTACCAATGCTGACATTGGTTAATGCTTCTTCATATTACAAAAATTGACAAAATGGTTGGTAACTACTTAAAATAATTGCTAAAAGACGAGTCTAAAATTTATCACACTTTAGGTCTATTTAGTGTTAAAACTTTTAATTTGATTAATTTAGTTTTAAATATTTTGGCAGTGTGTTGATATAATTAGGTTAAACAATTTTAGTTAGAAATCATTGGCGTGGATACCAATCATTTTATATGTCGTTGGTGGTGTTGGCTTGGACAATTTTTTATTTTATTTTATTTTAAATATCTTCTTTTTTTTTTTTCCTTTTATTGCAGCTGACAAGAGTCATGGCCCAAATCCTTACTTGTGATCGACCTCGGCCAGATTGGACAAAGGCGACTCTTGCCAAGTGATGCCAACCTTTGCCTGTGGCCGTCCCTTCACCTATAGCCAGAGAATGCTATCCTTGCCTAATTAAGCAAAGGCGACCATCGCCCATCCCTCGTTGGGCATCACTGTTGGCTGACTATTGGGGAAAATAAGGAAAAAAATAAAAAGAAAAAATTTAAAAAATTATCCACGTCCAAAATTAGTAGAAAGATTATATTGGTACATCATAAAAAAGGTTAGAGACTGAATTATTATAATTGAAAGGTTTATAATTGAATTAGTATATGTGCAATATATTCAAGACCTTCTTAATTATTATTTCCCTTTCTTACTCAATAGGTAATTTTACAATAATATATCAAGTTAATATTTTTTAAAATTATTCTTCGTAGGTGGTATGAAACATTTTGGACCGATTTTCTCGAAGGATGTAAAACTCAGTTTCGTGCATCTTTTTCACAGAAAATGAATTATTTAGATAATTTTTTTCTTAAACATCGCTTATATCGTTTGTAAAAATGAATCAATAAACGATATTTCCATCTTAGACATAAGTTATCGTTAACAATGAAAAATATTATTTAAATTATATATTTTCGAAAAATAAAAGGAGGTCAGGATTGAGTGTTGACGTCTCAAAAGATTACAGAGCATGTTGGACTTTTGATGTAATTTATGTAAAGCGGTAAGCACAATCTGTCCTGTCCATACGCCGTAACTTCGGTCGGATACGTGCCGTTTTTGAACTTTCCTTCCTCGGCTCGTTTAATTACAGAAACTGCCAATCCCTACCCGTGCCCTTTTCTGTCATTAACAAATTTTTCCCCCTTTCGATCTCGATCTTGTCCCTCTCGATTTGATCCGGATCGCTTCTCCTTCTCCACAAATCAAGGTCTTATTCTTTCGATTCTCGCTCTCCTCTGTCGATCCATACCTCCTGCAGGCTCAGCCGTGTCCTGATCGTGTTTCGAGGGTTTTGAGATTCCGATCTGTGATTGCAAGCTCGGATCTGTGACGGATTTATCGTGAACTGATGGTTTTAGGTTCTCGTTTCATTACTCTGGTGGTACGCGGCCCGATTTTGTAAAAAGGAAAAAAAGAACCGCCTTTGACTTTTCTAGGGTTTCGACAGATTTGCTCGCGAGTTTTGTTGGCTTCGATTTGAGCTCTTTCCTCTGTAGATCGGTGAATTCACCGGGTGTATACGAGGGTAATTGTTGATATCTTTCCTTTGTTCCTGTGAATTCGGCGATTCTCGGAGACATTAAAAAAACTAGGGTTAGGGTTTCGTCGAATTTGGGGATTTTGTGCCGAAGGTGGGATTGAGCACGATTACATCAAGATATTGGCTTTCTGTCCATTGCTTCGTCTTAATTCGAGGGATTCTGGACTTAGTTAGGGATCTGCTGCATCAATTGAAGAGAACAATTTGTTGAGGTAAAGCCTGCCTCTTATTTTGATTTTTTCAGAAAATATGACCTTGTTAATTGCATTTTTTTTAAGGATACTTATTACATTTACGTTGAACTATAATGAAATTTATAATCACCTGGCTGAGTTGAGTCGCTTTAGATGAGACATGGGAACCCATTTATTTTTGGTAAAGCTTTGATTCTGAGTGCCCAAAAAATAAAATGATGATAGAGGTATTTGCACAGGAGTCTAGTTCTGTTATTTATTGCCCTCTCGTTAGGTGCCTAATGTTGCTGAAAGTGAGGGAAAGCTGAAGCCCCTGGACCCACCGTTCTTTTTGTCCAATCTTGGAATAGAACTCTTTCTAGGTAAGGAAACGACAGATGAAGAGCTTTTTATCCTTGAGTTGCCTACTCTGCAAATTTATACTCAGAGGGCTTTAACTCATCCAAGCGAGGAAAGTCTCATGACATGTATTTCTTGAATTGGTATGGACAAGGGGAAAGAGAGAGCTGCATTCTAGAGTCAGACAGTCTCCTGAGTAACCTTTATAGTATGCCACTGTAAGCTAGATTTGGAAAACTTACTAGGTACGCCGGTTTCCTTGACTCACGGTTGATTGAAGGAATTTGACTTATAACCACAATTGTGAGGTCATACGCGTAGGATAACTGAAATAAATACATGCATTATTTATGTCAAAAGTCTAATGAACTTGGAGATATACTGGTTTGGGGACATCTGACCAAGGATTATGTTTATATTTGTGTACAAGGGCTCAGAATGTTTTGTATTAGGAGGCCTGATGAGAGCTAGTATTCTTTTGCTGCTAAACTGAAACTACTAGTTATTTTTTACAACATGTACTTCCTTCTCCATTCTGGGTACTCATCCTGTAGTGAAAACATCTGAACCTACTATATGGCTATACAGTGACATCATGATTTCTCTTCAGGGCATTGCTATAAAAGCTCATTCTGTAGGTTAGGTATATTGAAACTACCTGCCAGCATGGGTTTTAGTAGTTTACCAGCTTGGCATTTGTTCAATGCAGTTTTTAATACTCCTCTTTGCACTGCAGTTAAAAGATGGTATTGAAACGCCCTTTTGATGATGGTGAATCGTATCAAGTTTCCTATAAGCTACCAAGACAAGAGGAACATAGTCCAGTACATGCGTTGCCTGGAATTGATTCTTCCGAACACTCTTCTCTGTTGGTTGAGTCTCCAGGTTAGGAAGCCTTGATCATTACCAAAGTTGACTGTGGCTTGATACAACATGCCTGATAGTTTGATGTGAATTACAGTTTTTTTTTCAAATCTTTAACATGTATAAGTAGTTATAGTGAAAAAAGGCACTTATGGTGCTTAAGGCCAAATTTTGTTTCGTCTGCCTGCTCACAGTAGTGCCATGTGCTATTTGTTGTCTTCTCTTTTTACTGGAGAGTTTTGGAGATATATCCACATATCGGTTTTAGTGGGTCTGGATTCACCTGATACGTCAATATTTGGGCAATGTTTCCTTTTTTCTTTGGCAGTTAGTGAGGTCATATTGAGAAGAGTAACATGTTGACCAGAGTTTTACAAATTCAAGAGACATTGATATCTATGATCTCTTTGATTCCTCATTACCTGCGTTTCTATTTGGTAAAGGTGAAGAGTGGTCAACACAGAGAAGATTGGAAGTTGATCAAAAGCTCATCGATGATAGCATGACAAACCCTCCTATAAGCAATGTGGAGGATGCGCATCACAGTGAAGAATTCCAACTAGAAGGACATTTCCATGGTTCATTTTCTCCCGAATATGTCACTTCTAACCATCCGGCTCCAGCTTTTGGTCGTCGTGATGATATCTATTCTTTGCTTTTACGGCATCCGCCACAGAAGCTAGTTCCCATTGGATCAGATTATCAAGCTGACCTGTCACCGTGGTGCCAAGAGGATGGCATGAATAGTTTGAGTTACTTGAATGAATCCATTGCAATTTCAAATTCAGATCTTACTGCTGGAGATGAAGATGGCGCAAGGTTTGTGGGGACTTGTGTTATTCCTTTGCCTTTGCCTGTTTCTGATGTATATGGTAACTGTGACAACAAAATGGGAGCTGGTCGGGCTGGTTGTATCTGCCTGGATGAAGGTTCAATAAGATGTGTTAGGCAACATATCATCGAAGCAAGAGACTTGCTCAAAAGGGAACTCGGAAATGAAGCATTTATCGAGTCTGGATGCCATGACATGGGAGAACAAGTTGCTGAGAAGTGGAGTGACGAGGAAGAACAATTATTCCATGAAGTTGTCTTCTCCAACCCGTCATCTAGGGGCAGAAACTTCTGGAATAGTTTGTCTTTCAGATTTCCTTCACGAACTAAAAGGGAAATTATTAGTTACTATTTCAATGTTTACATGCTCCGGAAGAGGGCTGAGCAGAACAGATGTCACCCTGTGAACATTGACAGCGATAATGATGAATGGCAGGCAAGTGACGAGGAAGATGTGGACTCAATTGTTGAATCTCGTGAACATGGGATTGGCCCTGGTTGTGACAGGAACGTCGAAGAAATAAATGAAGTTGATGAGGGAATTGTTGAAGAAACTTGTGAAGGTCATGAGCATGTTACTCTGAAAGGGGGAGAGGTTGTCTCTGGTACTGCAGAAGCATGCTCTGAGAAATGGATGGATAGTCCCACTTCTCACCTCAGGAATAAGTCGTGGGATGATAGGGGAGATCAAGATGATTCATGTACATCTTTTGATAGCTTGGCTGCCACAGTTCCGGATACCCAGTTGAAGCGTGAAAATGGGGACCGCTTGCCTAGTAGCTTTCACAGTTTGAATGGGGGTGGTGGTCATGACTATTTCTTGGATACTTGTGACACTAAGTTCTGGGATGCTGGCTATATAGCTTGCCCGAAAACGGAATTTGATTTCTTGCCCACTTGCAGTATGATTGAAGAGGTCTTTGGAGATGGATCTTGAACCGGAAGGCAGATTAGAAGGGCTTTAGCTAGTGCCTATTGGGCGGCGCTTGTGATGACTGCCTTTTTGAGACAAATGTTGCCACCGTGCAATTAGCTTGTTGAAAATAGGAACTGTCCAATTTTCCGTGGTATAATTACCATAATGGAAGTCCTGCTTTCTTTGTAAGATAGTGATAGATGGTCAGCAGGTTCACTTGCTAGGGTGATAAATTTTTTTGTTCGCCTCTCGCGAGGTTATGTTTTTAAGTTGGCTTCTCGTTGTATAATCCCTTTTCACCTTCCCTTCAGTCTCTTGTCGACTGTTTTGTAGGCATTTCGCCTTCGAAGAGAGATCATTGGTAGATCTCATACCAAGCTATAATGTTCCTCGGTGTAATTGTATAGCTGCTTTTGTGAATGGAACATGATACGGCTCATTACTCCCTCTTGACAAAAGGTGCAGTTTTGCGACCATGCCTCTACTGTGGGTAATTTGGTGTATCGCACTGAGAATTCATTTTCCTCGATGGAGACTTGAACGTATTGTTAGTTCTCCGTGCTTTGAGTGCACATTTGTTCCAAGTGAAAACCGTTGAAACTGATGATTTGTTATGGTGGAACACAGCGTAAAATTTTGTCGAAACAGATGATTCGCTAGTCCATCATAATCCAATTGTCAACTTTGATCCCTCGTGAATATACATTAACTTAGCCAACGGGCCCATTGGATCCTAATGACAGTTCACCATCTACAACAAATGCAATACCCCGTTGCTGCATTGCTGCCTACTTCTCCGAGGGGGATGTCTTTTTGAGGTTTTTCACTTGACTTGAAGATTGAGTAGGTCAGGTTCGTTCGATATACGCATTTAAATTGTCAAATCGTGTCATATTAGTATTTTCTCTCTATGCGGAAGGATCATTCACCTCTTACATGATTCGTACGATTGTACGTACTATTGTGAGTCCCAACTTTTAGCCCATCAGACCTCCTCTTCATCCACTAGATTAGATATGTTCACACGACGAGTCTTGTTTCGTTCATGCTTTATGGCAAGCTTGTTTTGTCTTTGAATATCCTCTGGCTCTTTTTGAGTACAAAGTGTAGAAAGATGAGAGAACTCGCCCTTGCGTGACAAAATCATTATTGCCGATAGAAAGATCACATGGATCCTTTAGCCTTTCGCGTGCATAAAAGCTAATATCGTGTTGATGGTTGCATTTCTTCTGATCTTCTTAAGTTACAAGGCTGGTAACTGGTTTTGCTTACATGAGTACAGTTGGCTTTGAGTTTGACACGTCCTTTTCTGTTTCTTATGTGGCATGTTTGCTGAAACTGCAAGAAATCAAAGAAAATGAGGTGCTTCTGAGAAATGGGTTGGTCATACGAGCTCATATCCCCACTAAACAATGTAATTCTGGTCCACTGATTTCATGACCAGGTCATCACATAAAGTGTTACCGTTGTCCTTGAAGCATTTACTAAGGTAAAATTCAAATGTCTTGAAAATGTAAAAGGGAACTATTTATGTTTTTCATTTCATCTCCATCGAGATAAAAATAACAGTGATAAGTACTACGGATGGTCTAATGGGAAGAATGGAAGTGATTGGCACCTTAAGTGTTCCAATTGGCAAGGGGACTCCAGGCCGAATTTTGAAGGTGCTTGAAAAACCTATTGATGATTTAGGATCTATAGATATTTGTATAAAATCTCCTACTAATAGGTTTATGCCCATCTTTATACAATTGAATACAAAATTATGTATTTTTGAAACAAGAATTTAGTATATCTTTTAGCCCCTTATTGGCGGTGGAGGAAAAACAGGACTATTCAGGGAAGCTGGAGTGGGTAAAAGTGATAAGGTGCTCATTACGGAATTGATCAACAACATTGTCAAAACTCGTGGGTACGTTGCTCGATTGAAATCATTAGAAAAGTTCGATTTCAGTGAGCCCAACGTAAGTGATCATCAACAAGATCCTTTATAGTCTGATTAGATCACTGCTTTTAAAAAGATTCTTCATAGTTTAATTAGATCACTCCATCTTTGTTAGGCAAACCAGCGCATGGGGGCCTTACTCTGAAGCAGCTGGGGGGAGAATTCCCCAACAGTCAGACAGAGGACAGAACCAAAAGCCAGAGGCTGTCGTCTGATGAAAGCATGAATTATATATGCCCCTGGTTAATGCTGCTCTGTAATCATGCTTTATCTGATTAATGATCGCCAATGCCAGGCGTCGGCTAGATCTCAACTGACCAATCAAAGCAAAGCAACTCCTTGCGCAAAGTAGCTGGTGATGCACGTTCCCGGGTGTTTTAGCGAGTGAGCTTTCTTGCTTGTATTTTTAGCAAAGAGACCCACATGACCATTGGCGTTTTCTTGACATTTGGCAACCGAAGTTCATCCTTTGCCAATGCTGGATTAGAAGATGGAGCAGCTGCTCTTGAGATTCGCAGGGGAGAATTGGGAGGAGAACGGTGTTAGAGATACTGAAAAAGATTTATAGAATTGATTTTGCAAATCTTTGGCCCACATGTTGGGAAACTTTTCTTCAATTGATTGAATATGGTTTATCCATCAAAAGAATTGCTAAAGAAGTTTTAAATTTATTGTATTTGTATCAATTCATTCATAAACGTTTTAATTGTACCAATTTAATCATAAACATTAGCCGAAATTCATGAATGTAGATGTCGGCTGTTCTATGTGACATAGTTGGAGTTTGATTTGGACATCTTTTAACAATGTTTTAGTAAATTTTTGATTTTTTTTAGGACTTCTAATCGGCTGTAGGCAGCGGTGTCCCAACCCTAGCCTATGGCCGGTGGCCATTGGCCAATGACTCTTGCCAGCCCTTAGTCCCAATAAAAAGTAAAGAAAATAAAATAAAATAAAAATAAAAAAATTACAAAATTCAAAAACCTATGAAAATTATGTCATTTGAAAAATGTACACATCACGGACTTCCGACCAAAGTTAGTCGGATGAACTCAATTAGTAAAATATGAAAATGTTTAGGATTGAATCGGCACAAATATAACATGTTTGAGACTTTTTTTTTTAATTGTCTCATTATTTGTGTAATTTCCAACTAGAGTTTGTCATATCAATATTTCCATAAATTACCAGAGAGGTGCCTATTGATAGAACTTTATACAATGATACACGAGGTGATCAAAGTCAATGACAAATTAACCAAACACTTTACCATTAGGCTAGTAGAGTGCTGCGGAAATATCATGTTGTTGCTTTCTTATGTTTTTATTTACTCCAATCACCACATATACTCAGGTTCATAAAATTTGATCTAATTCAGCAGTCTTCAATTTTCAAGTCACGAATTGTAATAGTAAATTTGTAGAGAAAGTCAAAGCGGTCGACATCCATGCTTGGGTCCCAAGGTTACGTACGACATGCATATATTAAGTTAAAGTATGACACTGTCATGAGCGAAGCGCCTTTTCTTTTTCCCCCGAGATCAAGGGTTTATTGCGATTAGATAATATCCCAAATCAATTTTCTCGTGAGTGTACCTTCTCGATTTCGACGGAATATTTTAAACGCTTTATGTTGCTGCTCAAGAAGTAGATTGGACCCCTCATTGTAAATAAATCATGAGGGGCCTACTTCAGAGTGCCATACAAGCGAGTTCCTATGCTTTTCTTCATAACGTCTTTGATTCAGTCCGGCTCTCACCATAGACATCTATTATATCAGATGAATGAAATTTCACCCAATCAAATCTTGAAGAGACATCTCATCTCAGCCACTGCATAAGTTAAGGGCCAGGCATAGGCACGAGAAAGAGCCTGGTGGTGATCTATACTTACTCTTTCCTGGAATATATATAGCAAAGTCAATTTGCATGAAGCCACTTCCCATGGGCCAGAAACACTCTTAGCCTTCAAGTGAAGTTTCCACGAGCATCACAGGAAGATAGGCAGCAGCATATGCCAAGCACAACCCACTTGCTACGACATAAACATTTGGGTTGACAGAACTATTATAGTTGTCATGGATATAATTGTTCAATAATTAATTATTATCTCTTCAAAATAAAATCTATTTTTGAAAAAAAAAAAACCCCATTGAAGGGTATGTGATGACATGTCTGGTAGATGCATTAGTTGATCTTTCAAACCCTTTGGGCACATAAATGTCAAACGTATTCATATCATGTGCTGCCCAAATATCCCATTTGGCAAACAAGATTTGATGTGAGACAAAGGCCAGTAGTTGGGCGACTCTTCTGATCCCCAACCCACCACATTTCCGGGCACATAAATGTCATCACATTCATCATGTAACTCCACTCAAGTCTTGAAAAATGCTAATCCATTTAATATCACTCCCTCGATGTCAAAGCTCACGCTTGGCTGATCAAGAAAGAAGAAGAAGAGGAGGAGGAATTGGCATGGCTGCCACGAAAATTTTAAAATTAGCTAGCACGTACATGCAAAAGCAATGATCATCCTTCACGTTCTTAGTTTAAATTTCCCCCAAGAACCGCACAACTAACCCAAAAGAACAAACGAAAAGAAAATGGGAAACCTAATCAGTACATAGTTTACAGCTAACCAAAGCGGTTCACTGCCGGCGAAAGGCAGCGCAAAGGAGGGATTTAGTACAGCAACATCATGCGAACATGGTTTAGATTACGTTAAACTAGCAATAGCTGCTAAATAACAATAATGGCCAACATACGGTCACGTTGCGGTCGGTTCTAGGAGAGAGCCGGCCCTATTCGTGATCAAAATGCCGGCTATACAGTCGCTTTGATCGTGGAGCTGACCACATCCCAAAGCTTCCTTTTCGTTGGGACAAACCAACGAAGAACAAGTGGAACCCTAGACAGCTTGGGCAACCGAAGAAAAATAACGCAAACCCTAGACGGCTTGGGCTCCCACATCCCACCTCAGGGTTGTATAAGTATAAAATCGTCAATGGGGACCTTTCTTATTTAAATTTATTATAGGGACCATACTCTTATATCTTCTCTATGTATGATCGTACATATCCAAAAGCTCCTAACATCTAATCTACAGATTCAATTTCGAGATTTGATTAAGTTCTCAACAGGACATGTTGCGGTCCGGAAGTTAAAGAAGCGTAAGTTGCTAATGTCTAGTGAGTAGATCGAAAGCATGACTTAAGCTCAAGGCATCTAGAGTCTAACCATGAACAACAACGCTTGTGATGGCAACATCCAACTTGAAACAGTCGATTTTGGCGAGGAGGAGGAATGGATTGTTATTTCCCCAAGATGGGCAGCGACTTTGATTGCTCAGTGAATGTTGCTGTTGCATGGAAAAAGCTTCGAGCCGACAACCCCTTTTGGCGAACATGATGGAGGGAGTGATACATTGCTTGGATCACACAAAAATCAATTCCACATAAAAGCATCATTAAGATGCGTGAAGCGAAGATTTCCCATAAAAACCATGTCCTCCAACCAACGAAAGAGCCCAAAATCGTCGTAACTATAATAAAAGTATTGCTCCCTAATAGGACTTTTTCTTCAACAGCACATGCTGGCTATATTACCATCAAATTGCTAGGCTTGGAAAGCACATAGATTTTGCTAATGCCAAAGACAAAAAATGACATGCTAATTAACCGGGCGCACACGATTTGGAGTCGCGGAAACAACTTGATCCGCGTGAATAAAACTTTCAAAAGGAGTACTTAGGTATTAAGAGCAATTCTTACTTATGGGACACATGGGGAGGCTACCTTTTGTTAAACATGAGATTCGGAGCTGTCGCATTTTTTGAATGGAGAAGTTGAAATACGATTGCCGGGCTCGGCCTACTCCGCATGTCACGCGATTGGCAATGTTGCTCGTAAAGACATTCCCTTTTAATCAGGAGTTGGTTCTGCAACGGGGGTGCATCAAATTGTTCCTGTCATCTAGTTAAAACAATCCACCATTGATGTGGGAGGTAAAATAGATTCAGAGCGAGAGCTCTGCAAAAAGGAACCAGAACATAAGCTCGATTGATACTTGCAATTGTAATGTAACCCAATTGCATCTTTCAAGAGAGAGAAGCCTGGCAAAGAACAAACTACCCGAGAGTGGGACTCCTCACTGTAGAGAGAGAGAGAGAGAGAGAGAGAGAGAGAGAGAGAGAGGTGGCTTTGCTTAGTAGCAAGACAAAGGAAGGAATAGTTGGAAGGCAGTTAGTTTGAGTTGGTTCTCTCTGACCCACGGGAGCGCTTAGCTGGAAAGATCCTGGCCGTTGGATCGACGATGGCGTAGGATTCTCAGTTGAGAGCACACGTGCTGACATGTTTCCTTTTGCCTCTTTTAATCTTTGCTTCCGTGCATGGATTTCTCCTCCTCAATTAAATAAGAGAGAGAGAGAGAGAGAGAGAGAGAGAGAGAGAGAGAGAGAGAGAGCAGCGAGTATAGAGAGCTTGCATTGTAGACTATTGGTAGAGAGAGAAAGTAATACAGACTCTCTCCCCCTCTCTCTCTAGAATTTCTTGTGACTTGTTTTCCCACATCATCAGCAACAAAAGAAACGGACACCCACCTATCTTCACTCTACACTTTCTATAATTTTCTTGAAATTTTCTCTTCCAACAACCCAGAAGCTACCGAGAGGAAGCTACTGCTCCTTCTCAATAGAACTCTCATCCCATTATCCCAAGTCAGATCTGTTCTAGCTCATAGTTCTACTTTATGGAATTCGAGATTTGATTGTCAGCTCAAGAACTGTGAATCACCTGTTCTCACGGTGCTTGGTCGTCAAATTCTACTTTCTTGATTCTTCTTCCGGGGTCTTCTCTGTTTTTTGTTGTTGTTTCCTCTGTCTGGTTAGTCCTGTTCTGTTCCATTAGAATTTGGCCCGAGTTCAAGTGAGTGATGTCTAGACTCGAGAACTGTCGCAGAGTCTTGAATTCGTCCTTTGGCTTGTAATTTAGTTTTTCTGCGCTCTTCTGATCTAGGGTACTTCTTTTCCATTTGCGATTTCTCGAGAACAAAATGGAAGAAGATCCAGAGCTCAGGCATGCGTGCAGAATATGCAGCAAGAGCTTTCCTTGTGGCAGATCCTTGGGAGGTCACATGAGGTCTCATCAGACAAACAATAGTCCCGCTGAAACAGATGAGAAACAGCTCAGCCTCAACACGAAGAAGCTCTCATCATCCATAAGTAGCACTGGTGCTCTCACTCCCACAAACAGCAATAACGGTGGTTATGGCCTGAGAGAGAACCCCAAGAAAACATGGAGGCTTTCGGACCTGAGCGAAGAGACTTCACTTCATGAGAAGCTCTGCAGAGAGTGTGGACAACGGTTCAATTCTTGGAAGGCGCTTTTCGGCCACATGAAGCGCCACTCAGAGATAGAGAGATTTCCTGACCACAGCTTGGAGGATCGAGACTCAAGGACTAGTGATGATCGGAAGCTGGTTATGGACAGCGAATCTGATGGTGAAGTCGTCATCGCAAATCGAAGGAGGCGATCGGAGAGGAGAAAGAGGTACATCGTCGCAACTGCTGCGACTTCTTCATCCTTATCTTTTGCCAATGCTGCTTCTTGTGTTTCCGAAATTGAGCAAGAACAAGAAGAGGTGGCCATGTGCTTGATGATGCTCTCTAGGGATGTGGTTGGTCATGACAGAAGTGCTTTAGATTATGTTGCTGAGTCATCTGACAATAGAAGTAGGACTGACGTTAAGAATCCGTCCTCTGATCTTAAGAAAGTTGTGAAGTTGGAGAAAGTGAAAGAGAACAATTTTGAGTCTGGTTCTTTAGGATGTGGCGAATTGCATCGACTGGATCAATCGAAATCATCTTCGGGGAAGAATTCAAGAAACAAGTCCAGGATGGACACTTCGAATGAAATTCGCAAGTTCAAGGCCGAAAACAAATCGGAGAGTGAGCTTCCAGAACTTAGCATGGAGAAGGACTCAGCCAAGGCGGCTGGGTTGGATCGGATCCAGAATAAGTTTTTCAAGAGTGACAACAGTAAGAGGAAATTCTCTGACCGTGATGATCCCGAATTGAGGGTCAAATCCTTGAAGAAATTAACCGATGGTATTCCGGAATCCGGGAAGGTCCTAGATTGTCGTGAAAAGAGCAAATTCGAGTGTAGTATCTGCAACAAGATTTTCCACTCTTACCAAGCTCTGGGAGGCCACAAAGCTAGCCACAACAAAACCAAAGAGAACTCTGCTTCCAGAAAAGAAAGCAGCGCAAACAGTTTAGCAGCTGAACTTTGGCCTGCCCCAGTTGGCAATGGCGACGACAAGCTCACGAAACCTTGCAAAGTTGAGAAGGGAAGATTTGATGGCATGACTTATTTATCTAGTCAGAAAGTTGAGGTTTTTAATGAGTTGAAGAGGTGCAAGAAGCAGCACAAGTGTCCAATTTGCCTCAAGGTCTTCCCATCAGGCCAAGCTTTGGGTGGTCACAAAAGATCTCATTTACTGGCAACAAACGCTCGGTCCCTCATCGTTCCGAAACCAATCCCTGAAATTCGGGACTTTCTCGATCTCAATCGTCCAGCTCCAGCGGAAGACCATAAATATCATCAAGAAGATGAAGATGAAGACGGTAGCAGCCATGTCAGCTTCAATTCATGGTGGGTGGGAAGCAACTCCAACGATCATGTGGCTCTTGCGGGTCTCAACTGCTGATTGAGCTTTGCTGGTGTTGACTCGACCCCTAAAAGATTCAAAGAGTGCACAGGCGAGTTTCTTGACATTAATTGTTTCTTCTCTTCCTATATATGATTCTCTACACATTCAAACACTCAGATGGAAGACGTGGAATTCAGATTCTCACGGCCCTTGGTTGGGAAAACTGTTGTCTCTTCTTGCAGTACATTGAAACTGTCATTGTAATCTGGCACTGAATACCTTTTTACCTCTTCTCAAGCTTCAGTCTCCACAGCACAAGTTGCAACCCTTTTTTTTTTTTTAAATCAGAAGCACAGTGCTGGCGTTGGTAATTGTCTTAACTTGGCCTCAAAGGGACATGAGGGTGGCGTTGGAAAGAACAGACCGCCGCAGGGTGGGTGAAGTCATGAGCACATAGTGCAAATATAATTCAAAGTGTCAACGCAGATGCCATCAGAGCTCTGTGTGGTCACCTCACATGTCCCATTCGAAACCCACCCCAAGCTCCTCAATATCTGAACAGTTTTGATCACCGCAAAAACAATAGATAAAGATCTGAATCGTGGTTGGTGATATAAGTAAGAGCATCGGATGGGAACTCCCATCTCCAATAATGAATTCATTGAAGTCGCGGTCAAGTGCAAGTGGGGTCTTATTTAGTAGGGCTTGGCGAAGCCCGCTTCCGTCTCTGAACGAATGGTCTCGCGGCGCATAATGCGCGAAACAGAATGGTCCAACCCGAGAATGATCTGAATTTGTCGCGTTTTCTTCTTCTTCTTCTCTTTAGGGCGGCCAGATGACGAGGGGCTCTTCATTCATCGCTAAAAGAGATGGATCTGGTGCTGCTGTGGAAGTTCCACGCCCGCATCGAGGTTTTTACTTCGAGTCATGGTTATTTGCCAGCACGTCTCCGTCGGCTGAAGCAGAGACTGGGGTGGGGGTGATCTTATACCATGGCTTGATCAGACTTCGACTAGAGGTGGCGGTATAGGTGGTCCACCCAATACTTTGGCTCATATGTTATGTCATGAGTTTGGTCATATATGAATGGTGTAAGATTTAAGGTTCTGTTTTGTTTGGCGCAAATTGTAATATTTTATTTTTCAGGAAAAAAAATAATTTTCAGTGCTCGGCTGGTATGGAAAGTATTTTGATGGGGAAATCACCAAAAAATCGAATTTTTCATTTTTTATTTCTTTTTTTCATTTTTCTTTCGTTTCCTTCTTCCTTAGCCAATCTTGCCCATAAAAATGAGGCTGGTAACCGGTCATAGGTGAGCTCGTGACTCATCGCCAAAGGCCATGAGTTCACCTGATTTGACAAAGGCCGGAGGGTTGCCGCCTTATGGTGACCCTCAAGCGTTGCCAATCTAGTGAGGCTCGACCTGTGGCGGGACTTGAGCTCACCTGTGATTAATCGCCGTCAAAGAAGAAGAAACAAGAAAAAAATAATTAAAAATTAGCGAAAGAAATTGCTTGCTTTAGAGGAGAAAGAAGATGATTGACAAATGACAATGCATTCCGTTTTCAAAAAAGGGGGAAAAATTATCCATTTTAAGGTGTTTTTTCATAGGTGGAAATTACTTTGGCTAACAAATTTATTTTTAACGAAATAAATGATAAAAAATTATTTCTTAATGAAATGAATGGAGTTAAAAAAATTATAGATGGATATATAACGCAAAACTCAAATAATAAATTATAGATGGCTCTAATGGGTTCGAAAGGAACTCATTTTCATTCCAATTCTTTTCAAATCTGCCCTCAAGGACAAAGTCCATGTCCTTCACGACCCCGCTCGATGCATACAAAGCCTCCTTGTCTCGGGTCACTTCACTCCCGGTCATGTCTTTACAATAAGTATCATCCTCTTGTCCGACGATCTTTGCTCCCACCACATTTATCTCCTGTAAATGAGCAACCTTTCTCGTTCGCGAAAATCCATATGATCAATGATGTTATCAATTATCGCTAAATCACGCAGCTCAGCTCGCAAGAAATTACCCAAGTATCATTTGGTGTGCTCATATCATGTGCAGAAACCATGAAACTAGACTGGATTACAATTCAGTTTGAGTCGCTTTCGCCAACCTTATTGTAATCGGCATATGATTTCTGTTCGAAATCGAATGAAAAATGCTTTAAATGATATTAACCTCTGTTGAATTTCGAAGTTGTCTCTAATTTTCTCATGATTCTGTGGTTATTAAAGTAATTCCACTTCTATTCTGTGGTCCTTGATCTACATTATCAGTACAGTAGGCAGGTCAGGAAGTCGTTCTAATGCACTTGCTATTGTTAAAGGGGGCGCCAAGCAAGCTTTTTGTCAAATCTGTGCGGCACGGGTTTGCCCTTTTCCTTCTAAGAACGTGTCACTACATTACAAGAATGCAATGAGAGCAAGAGGAGACTGCCATCTTCTTCCTGAATTGGTTTTCATATTTTTCAGATGATGATTTTATATGTAATGGGTCAATCGCATGCGAAGTAAGGTTTCCCAGTCGATTTTCGACATGAAAACGAAGGAAATTATCTTCCTACCTTGTCAAGAGATTGCATAGAGGGTTCAGAAATTTGTGAAATTTAAATGCACAACGTCGAGGAAAAAAATCGATCGGTTTGCAAAAATAAATTTAGTAAACCATGCGAGGAAGTTCTAATGAGTAGTCGAGTATAACCCACTTATTTGAATACATGATTGGATCTCACCACAAAGTTCGATTGGTAAATCGGGCTCAATAGTCTTATCGTAAATAAGTTCGAACCGACCAAACCTCGCGGTCAAAATTTCAAAGCAAAGACATCAAAATGCAATGAAACCAAAATAAAAGTAAGTTTAGTGAGTATAGTCACGGTAGACCTAGCCATGACTGAGTCCGGGCTAGGCCTAACATCATGCACAATTGTACTATTGGAATTTCTTTTATATTGAATTGATAGGATCGGATAAGTCGAGCCTTGAAAAGAAAATTACTCACTTATCAAGTTTGCCTATTTTGAACGTAGCATCGATAGGATCCGAGCGAACGCTTGCACATAAGATTGAATCATTTGTATGTTTCTCCGGATATTGGGTGTCAAAAATTAACTTTTCTTTCTTACTTTCCATACAGGCACAAACAATAGAATCGATGCAAGTGTGGACATCGAGAAATTTGAAATGAACTGAAAAGTGGGTAGAAAGTGAAAAGCGACGGCTCGGCCTGCAGTTTCTCGCGAGTTTCCATTTTCAAACACGAAGTTCTTGGCGTGGCATGAGCGCGTCCCCGTTCCTTCTCCTTGTGTCCAACCCTTCGCATTTTATTTCATCCACAAGCCGAAGTCTCCTTCCCTTCCCGTCTTCTTGACTCGAATCACTCTCTCTCTCTCTCTCTGGGCCGTTCTAGATTCGTGGGTTTGTCTCTGGGTGCTTGGTTCTGCGTTCTTGATTCGAATTTCTGCCGCATCTCCAGGTACTTGGTTAATGGGTCGATTGGTTTTGAAACTACATCCGCTTTTGTCGCGCGTTGTGTGCTGCAGTTGGGAACTGGAGATCTTCCGGGGTTTAATCCGACGGGCGAATAAGACTTTCGTGCTAGTTTTCTGCAGTTCTTACGTAAAGGCTCAACTGCGCTTGGTGTTTCTTGAACTTTTTGACTTTTGGGTTCTTCTGAGAGTTTCTTGCTGAACTTATGCCCCAATATTGTGGTTAGCTTTGTTTGTAAATCCCGCCTCCACCCAATTGCTAGTGACTTATTGGTATCTTCCCTACCAGCGTCTGTTCTTATTCGCATTTGTATCCAGTTTCTGTTGCAAATTGGTGACTAGATTTTTGTTTTCCTTCCTTATTGCAGTGTCTTCCCGTAATTAGTTGTTAATTCTTTGTTTCTTTATCTTGAAGACTTTATTGTGATTACACGAACCGCCTTCATGTTTACCTCCTTCTGTGCGTAATATGCCTGGTTTCCTTACTTGCAATCTCATATGATGCGTGCTTTATATCTGAAGAATTTATGAGACGTGTTCCCACTTGTTCAGGTTTATGCAGGTAACCGTCGTGTAGTTTCTGTATCCACTTTTACAGCTGAAGCAAATGTTTAGTTCAAAGAGATCTCCTGTAAAGGTTGCCAAGCATAACTCTGCTGAATCTGGGTATGTGGATTCTTCTAAATCCAACCCATTTGATTCTGACGATGAGTTTGATAAGAAGAGCATGCCTAATTCGTCTAAAAGGACAGCTTCTGAGCCTGACCTTACTCAGAATTCTCGCAATAATCTCTTTGATGGTTATGAGGAGAAAGGGACCTCTTCTTCATCATATTCAGATTCACTTAACTCTGCTGCCAGAAGTAAGTACAGAAATGATTTCCGTGACTCGGGGGGATTGCAGAACCAATCCGTACAAGAACTAGAGAACTATGCAGTTTACAAGGCTGAGGAGACCACGAAGAGCGTCAATAATTGCAGGAAAATAGCAGAGGACATAAGAGAGGATGCAACGAAGACTTTAGTCACCTTGCATCAGCAGGGTGAGCAAATCACCCGAACGCATATGGCTGCTGCCGATATTGACCATGATCTCAGCCGGGTAAGGCTCCTTCAGAATGAGTTATGGCTTGTATTGCCATATCTATTTTCACATTAAAGTAAAAAGCGAAGGCACATTCATTTCTGGATGCAATGTGTTACTCAATATATGATTTGTCAAATTGGAAAGCAAGAGTGAGCATTTTATGTTGCTGTCCTTCCTAAACTGAATGTTGATGGTTATTTGTGATCCCAATAATCTATATCCCCTGCATGAAAAGGTCACTTTTCATTTCTGTTGTTTATTTTGTCCATCCTTCTGATATCTTGTTCTATTTGTCAACTTTCTCATGTAATGCATTTTCCTTTCAAGAATGTATATATTCCGTTTTGGATTGTTGACTTACATTGGGAGCATGTGAGGACCGTGCAGGACCTTGCTTGACTAGATGGCTAATTGAGATTATGATGGTTAATGCATCTACCAATTGACAACACCATTTGTAGGGAGTGCATGGAAATTGATCATCTGATGCATGTTTCAGGGAGAGAAGCTTCTGGGAAATCTTGGCGGCATGTTCTCAAAAACATGGAAGCCTAAGAAGACCCGTCCAATAGCAGGCCCTGTAATTATGAGAGGTAGTACTTTTACTTCACTGTTAATTTGCTTGTCCAACAATTGATCTTTGATGTTTTGGTGCTTTTGGAAGATGCAGATTATAACTTGTAAATTTTACAAAAATGGCTACGGGACTCTGTGCCTAAAGCTTGTTCTTCTGTACTTGTGTGTTAAGGAAATTTTTTATCTGAAACACAATTATTTTCTTGAGCAGAGGATGTGCAGAGGAAGGGCAGCCACCTGGAGCAGAGGAAGAAGCTGGGCTTGACCAATGCACCCAAGCATCAATCTAACTCACGGACACCTCCTCCTGAGCCAACAAATGCACTGGAGAAAGTTGAGGTTTGTAATATACGCCGGGCCCAAAAAGACCCTTTTTTCAATGGAATTATAGGATATCTTCATACTATCCAAGCGGGTAAAGTTTTTAGGCTTCACCATGGGATGTCTTAATAATATTCAATTGGGTAAAAGTTGTAGGCTCTCTGAGTAGAGAGATGTTAGTATAATTTGATAAAATGAAGAGAGTATGTGACAATGTCACATTTTAGTTTCCCAACTTTTGTCTCTTCTCGCCTAGTCACGTGTTTAAGACGTCCATTTGGACATGTAGTTATGTCAAAATATTGAGTTTCTCTAAAAGTTTCTTCTAAACCAGGTTGAAAAAGCGAAACAGGATGATGCTCTGACGGATTTAAGTGATCTTTTGGGGGAACTAAAGGAGATGGCTGTTGACATGGGCTCTGAAATTGAGAGGTATGCTGCTTAGCTCTTTGCAAAAAGACCCCTATTACCTGACCTCTAATACTTGAAGTCAAGGAAACAAAAAGCTGTTTGTCGTTCATTTTCATGATCGATTTGTATCTCATAATAGTTCACTGCTGCATTTTTAAAATATGCCGCTAGAATTTTCTTGCTGGGATGATATGGAGTTTTGTTCATTCTTGCTATTCCGTTGCATATTTCACCTTTCGCCCATTTATTCAAAGGCCACTACAGCTCTATCACACCAATCGAACACATCCAGGAGGGAGCTACACAAATAATTTCTGAACAGATCCCTTGTTTAATCATTGCAGGCAAAACAAATCTCTGGATCATTTCTATAATGATGCTGATGAGCTTGATTACCGCGTTAAACAAGCTACTCAGCGCGGTCGCCGTCTGCTTGGGAAGTAGAATTGGAGCTGTCTTTGTTTGCTTGTTTTATTAACCGACTCCAGACACATTTTCTTCAATTATTGTTGGCAGACATCTATATGCATATGTATATGGTCGGATCTTTTCCATTGCTTTTGTTATCCATGCACAGTTAAATTGAGCGAAGATGGCGCACATTTACTCTAGAGCATTCACGTAACATCGAAGAGCAGCCAGCAAAAATTAACATAATGCTAAAACACTTACCCATACTTGTCACAATTACAACACATAGAACAGCTCTGCCATTTTGCATAATGCTAAAACACTTACCCATACTTGTCACAATTACAACACATAGTACAGCTCTGCCATTTTAGGTATTCAGAGAGAACAAATTAAACACAGGCCGGAGCATCAAAATTGGGGAAAACCACAAACTTTATAGACAAAGGAGCTACGGTTAAAGGTGTATCTACATCGACAAGATCAGGTTTCAATTCTGGGATTTCCCCATCTTCTGTTAGCTCCAATGGACTTCCATTTAGCAACGTGATTTTGCTCTGAAGGACTCCCTCCTTTGGAGTCAAATGGTACTCTTCTCTGAACAATTGTCCATGTGACGATCCCAACCCGACAAATGATATTGTTTTCTTCAACCGGCGAATGAAGATGCTCTCTCTGTTAACCGGTTGTTCAATATGCAATCTGTAGTTTCTGCTATTTCGTAGACCAATTGTAAAGGAAGTTGTGTTGCTGAAATTGATCAGGAGTATGGTAATGCCTTCCTGTGTACCAAAGTATCCGAAAACAGTCAGGGGCTTGACAGATATGTAAGTAGAGCGATTAATATAATTCTATGACTTATATTCAGCTATATGGATCTTTACATTGCCCTAGATCCTTTACCTCATAAGCAAAGATAACTCCTCTTGACCAAAAATAAAAAAAAATAAAGAATCAAAGATCAACTCTTCAATATCAAAAGACAAATGCCTTGCGACAAGACTTATACTGTCCTACATAAAGTTTAACCTCGCTGCATAAGCATATTACCCCAGGACATTTATTTTCGACCATTTCAGTACTGGAGAGAGACAGATGAATTCTGATTGAATCTTGATAATCAAGAAGAGCTATCCAAATTGACGGAAAATTGTGTTTACATGCTCACTTCGGGTTGAACAGACTAAAGTATGAAGAAGCCTTACCCTCCCTTTTGAACAGTGAGCATAGTAGCGTAAAAATGAGGATGCATCACTGTCAATGGCAAGAACGCCCTTCCCCATGAGCCGATGCCACAAGAGTGCACTGTTCAGAACAAGCAAAATCAAGGTGGATAATCTTTTTCCTCACATTCATTATTAGCTAGTGAAGGCCGAGACATTCTCGACATTTACTTGCCTGTAATAATCAGGGTTGGGCTCAAATGTTGACGTGTCAAGGAGTCCATAATTTCCGCCAATCAAAGTCTGCCGGCAGTATACTTTGGTGCTATATGCGGATGCCATGCCAAGCTGATCTAAGTACCTAATTAACATAATAAAGGAATGGCTCATGTTCTTAATGTCACAAGTCATTCAGTCTTGGCTCAGAAGATCTAAGAAGTTGATCAACGAGGACTTCACATTAAGGGTGTCACAAGATTACCGAATAAAAAGATTACCAAAAACTATTCACGAATGTGTCTGACACATGCTGACTGCCACTGTTGTAAGCCCCACCAGATTCACCAACCCATGGAGAGGCCCACGGTCCGTTTTCTTGAATAGTTTGCATAACATTGCTGAATGTTTTAGATATCTGACTCAAGTAATTAGGATCCAGAATCTTACTCACAAGATTGGGATCGGAACCTGAAATGGGAGAAGACCAGCTATCAGATCATCTAAGAGGAAATAGTCCAGGTCGAGTGACATGCACACCACATCCTGGAGAATACTTGAGGTGAGCAAAATTTTAGAAGATTGTCGGATAATTCTCTTCCATATAACGGAAGAATGAGTCGCAAAAATATGTAACTGACGGGCTATTGAAAGACAGCAGTAGATTCAGGTAAGCACAACCTATTGGATCTATACATGATCTCCAGGTTCAATCATATTAGAATAATATGACAAACAAGGTAAAATAGCTTAGCATCAGTACAGTACCTGGTCCCAGATTGTAAATATGATGTGTCAAGGCGTTGATCACACCGGAACCTGAAACCTGCAGAAGCTTCCTGTACCAATCCTGATCAAAGAAACCCCCTGGTGCTACAAGGGAAGGTTTTGAACGAGCACTCTTGTACAATTCACTGATGATGGCTTTGAGGGATACTAAGTCTTTTCCATATTGTTCAGCCCTGACACTTGCTCCGATTCCACTTCCACTAAGCTCATTACCTTTGATCAGAGAGAATAGTGGAGGTGAGGCAGATTCATATGGACAGGAAATCTTCTAAGCACAGTGCATACCGAATTCCCACGCATCTATTGGGTATTTCTTCACAGCTGTGTACTTCATGAGCTCATATGCATTACTGAAGTCCCAATCTCCTTCCCAGACACCCTTCTTGATCTGGTGCCGCCCATATAGTGCATTCAGGCCAAAAGTCACAAGGGCCCTAAAACCAGAATATTAATAACTATCATTGTGAAAACCATGCTTCATTGAGAAAGCAATAAACAAAGTTAAGGAATAACCATATACAAAAGCATAAGTTGAAGGCTTACGTCTCCCAATTTCAGATTAAGTTATCAACAACCTCAAGATGTTGGAATGAATATAAGCATAACAAGAAATTGTGCTAATTTAGTCCATTAAGGAGCAGTCCAATTTAAGCTTACCCTGTTCTGCTGAATAAATGGTTCAATTCGTCCCATCTTTCCATGCGTAAACATCCTGTAGAAAAGCCAAACAGTCCGTCTTTCTCTTTTCTAAATGGATGACACGGATCCTTCAACTCTCCGATATCATACAGCACTTGATCTTGCAAAGAGCCGCCAATCCTTATCCTCAAACTCTTAAAAGCTGTCATGCCACATGATGAATTAGCAATAGAATGCGTTAGACGAAATGCTCAACAAACATAAACTCCATAAGTGGAAATATTTGAAACTGCTGTTCTTAGAGGTAGGCTTTCCATCCTACCATGCCAAGCTCAAGAGACAATTATATAGCTTAAAAAATTCTATAAGCTTCGCAGATAGACTAACCTTCGATTGCCTTCCCAAGAACAGGATGAGATAAGTTCTGCAACATATAAAAAGGGATTTGAATAGATTAAAAACTTAACTGCGACAATTGAACCCCGAGATAAAGGGAACTTTCAGATTCTCACCAGATTTATCACAGATGTGTATCCCCATGGACATATGTTGTAGTTACACTTGTCATGAGGCCACCAATCAAGAGTTGCACAGACAAAATTATCGTCAGTCTGGGCTACTGTATTGGTACCATCCACAATGAGTGTAGAATATGCAACTTTTTGAGCAAAACCCAGCGACAGAGAAGATAACAAGACAAACAAGGAAAGCCAGAACACTCCCATTGGTGGAGATGTGTTGAGGATCTCTCACTTGCGAAACAAATTTATCCCAATAGACTGCAATAGAAGGACACACAGCAGAGTATAATAGGTCAACATGTTGCAATTTGCCTCATACTTAACATAGACAGATTAGTTCACTCTCTTTTGACGCATGACCAGGCAAGACAGAATGATCCCTGAATACGTGATTTTCTAATCTTCCGGCTGATTGAGAAATCCAAGAACAAGCAATTGCAGGATGAAGCTCAGTACTTTCTACAGATTTTGAAAAACAGAAAATTCTTCGGTAACAGCGCATGAATACACAGACCAACAGGTGGATTCAGTTCTAGGATAGAGAGAACTTGCATCAGAAACTTACATTACCCTAAACAATTGCAATAACTTTCCTAAAGAAGATCCAGAGTGAACAACTAGCAGACAGCAACGATGGAAAAGAATATATAGGATGTTGTGAAGTATAAATTAGGAAATACCAGCAAAACATGGGAGTGAATGATCGCATCTGGTAGGGAGATCAAAAAAAGAAGAAACACCCCTGCAAGTTTCCAACCAGCAACAGGCAAATGAAAAGTCGACGAAGCTTCTAAATCAAGATTCATGATTTAGCCGTGCATGCTACAACTATTTAAGCCACTTAAGCCAAAAGAGTCACACGTCACCAATTTCCTGACAGATACATATCAACTAACATATGAAATGAAACATCCAACAAACCCCACCTCCCCATCAAACCATTTGCACACTTTGGACCATAAACAGGACAAAACAAATCAGAGCCAAAGACATACAAGCGACGGTTGTTAAGAGAAACCCAGTGAAAAAATATCGACTCAGCCAGAGGCTGCTGGCCTTAAATAAAGCGATATAGCCATCAAGCCCCGACCTTACTAGTGACTGGTTACTGGAGTCGTCGGATGATAGCGTGATAAAGGGGATGTGCTCGTCTTAAAGGTGTGGATTTCCGGAGAATATCGTGGGGTTCGTGATGCTTCAGTGACTTCAAGGGAACTCTGATGTGGGTCGGCATCAGATTTGTCGGATTTGCCCACGAAGCATCCTCATGTTTGCTTCAAAGCGAGTTCAAGCATAATTCGTCTTCTTTCGTCGCTTTCTCGTGCGATCATTGAAGGAGAAACGAGGCTCGCTTTCCCTCTCCCCTTTTCCTCTCGCCACAGGGATTTGTGTCGGCTTCTTTGGTTTTCGAGCTAATCATCACTCATAATCTTCACCAAAGTAAGAAGAATATCTTGATTTCTTTGAAACTCCATGAAAAATTTTGGGATGGCTCTCAGTGCTATCATTTACATATTATGAACCATCTACCTTAAGTTAAAAAGAAAAAAATTCATGAATTTTTTTTAAATTATGCCATTCGTGACATGTTTATCTTAAATATTTTTTTCATCACATAAAATTCCAAACTTTGTATTTGCGTAACAAATTTACTCAAAATTATTTTTGTGTGCTGAAACTCCACATTGTATTTGTATGGTATATTTTTTTGACATCATAAGAATAATTTTGAGATAAATATATCATAAATGGATCTCCTACCATTGTACGGATGATGGCAAATGATGATGTCACCCCCTTCCATTGGGAAATTTCATGAATTTTTTTTTATTTTTTTCGAAAAGTCTCAATCGTCCGATCACAATTGGACGGCTGGAATCCTTATGTCACCTGACATAATGTGAGGTGATCTAGATCCAAATATATCATATAGGCATAAGTTTATGGTATTTTTGTTGTATGAGTATAAGTTTTGAGTTTTATGTCACCCAAAAAAAAAATAAAGTTATTTGTTGGTATAATTTAGGATTTTTTACATGGATTTATTTCTTATTTTTTTTAGTTTGGGTGTATTGGAGGGAGAGTAGAGAGAGTGTACAACTGATGCGAGTGGGTTTGGATTTGTTCCTTTTACCTACTTCCTTCTTATTTCCATTGCTTTCAAAAGGAGTCTTCTATTATTATATGATGCATCCAATTTGACTTTTTTTTTCAGTTTCCATTTTACGGCACTTTATTTTTCTAATTTCCATTTTGTTAAGTGAATATTAAATTCTAACACGTAAGTGAGTTCTCACATATATCAAGACACGATTGTATATAATTTAGATAACTTTTTCCTCGCTTAGACTTTAATATTTTTTATAACTTGTATACAGAAATGGAATATGTATATATATATCACAATCAAGCAAAGCTTATTGCATAAGCAAGTCGAAGAATATCTTCCCAATCATGCCATTTTTTTTTGCAAGCATCTAATTTTTTTTGCATATCACATTTCTGTGTTTTATTGTCTTCTATAGCTTGGCCTTTCAAAACTTTTGAGCGCATATATAATTGAGGCTTATTATGACCATAAATAATTTTATAGGTTTAAGAAAAAACTTAGAATGCGTATAGTTTGTCAACAACTATATCGAACACAATTTGTTTGTGAGCGGACTCTTTTAAACTCATCTATATAAATCATGAGCCCACCAAGCCAGTTCCATTGACGTGCAATTTGTCTTTTTAGCATTTAGAATTGCAAGAATTCCATTCGCGACAGATTCTTAAAGATCTATCGTGAAAAATTAATAGTTCCGGAAGCTGAAAAGTTTTGATTTTGAATACAATTCGTTTGCATGAATGCGTGCCTAGCAAAATGCCATATTCTTGGGGCACTTAAGCTTTTCTATAGGACATATGCCTGGCCCCTATGAAATAATCTCTGGCGTCTGAGTTTATTCATTTGAATCCTATTTGAAGCCTCCTCTTCTATTATGAAACATAAATAGTTAGAATTTTTTTTAGGAAATTAATATTGAATTATAATTTATTTGTGATGAGTTGAAAATGAATAATAATAATAATAAGGGTTGCATTCACAACAAACCCCAGACAATACCTACTAGTGAAACACATATCCAAATTTTTTTTGTATCACTAAAAATCATAAATTTGTCCATCGTTGCACAAACACTCTAAATAGATTATGTCTTTAGAAAACCCCAAACTTATGCTTACATAACAAATGTACCTTGAATATACCTAAAATAGATTATATGTATATCTCACATGTATAAATTTGGAGTTTGAATGATCTAAAAAAAGTCGAGAGCATTTGTGGTACGGTATAGTTTTTAAGATATTTGCATTATAGTAGGTATAATTTGGAATTTCTTTTTTGTGGTATTTGCCTTAATACTAATAAGTCCATTTTCATGAAAGGGCCCAATTGAATGGTCGTGTGGACCGATTGGGCCAACAAATTGCAATCGAATGGTCCCGTGGAACAAGCCCAAGCTCAGGCCCAAGATTCATGGCCTACACTGTACCACTACGATGGAAATTGGAATAAAAGAGGTCTCCATGTGTGCATCTGTGCATTCGCAGCGATTGAAGAGAGAAATTGACTGATGTTGACACGTGGTGACCACACGGGACCAGCTGTGGATCCAATGCCTGGTCTCCACGTGGCATGAGAGGGCAGTTGCCACGGAGGTGTTCACGGAACCGAATTCCCTTCTCTTAAAGCAAGGGATCTACGAGAGAGAGAGAGAGAGAGAGAGAGAGGGGTGGGCCCCACACCCACCCCTTTTTATGTTTTTTTTTTTAGCAAAAAGGGCCGCCGTTCGATTTTAATTGGACGACTGCCATAATTAGATCACTCTGGTGGCAAAGCAAGGGATCCATTTATGTGTTCGCACGACATGCAGCAATTGGAATTGCGACTATAAGAAGAAACTGGACGGATCCCAACCACTCGATGACTAAATGATTGGAAATATTCTACATTATTTAAACCATGTCAAATGGCCCGTATTGTACTTAGGAGGCATGACGAATTATAATCTTTCATCGCTACATGCTCACAACCCAAGAGAAGGCTAATGAAATAATATTGAAGTTCATGTTATTGATATCTCGTAATCGCAAACGAATGATCGCAAACGAATGATCTTTCATCATCACATGTTCACAATTCAAGAAAGTATTCATAAAGTCGGCCGTCAATAAATGTTTGGCATCTCATAAACGCGAGCAAAAGGGAAATCCCACGTAGAAGATCCGTATTTATACTGCCCGACAGACATTGTCAGTTATTTAGTTCTTCAATTAGGGCACAACTACAATCGTACAAAACAAAACTAAGGTTTTCGACAGTCTTGCCCGATGCGACAGGTTGTATTTCTTTCATACTAACAATTTTCTGTATGTCTTCTTCGATGCGGGTGTCATTCTTGTCAAAATTTCTTAAAGTCACGGATGATGAACCAATTGGTGTGCCCAAAGGGAATTCTTTTTTTCTTTTTGACCAGGAAACTGTGGACCTGAACCAGCTATGGCGGATCTGATCCTGAGGCTGTTATGTGCTTGGCGATGGGAAATTATTAATGTCAAGTAGATCAGATCAGATCAAGATCGAGCCCACCGCTCATGCTCTCTGATATGAATTATACGAATCAATGGCATGTCAACGTCTTCCATTCTCTCAATTCCATCAGCAACCTCACAGTTTCATAATTCCACAAGATCACATCAATCGCGACTATTCGGGAGACTTATTAGAGACATCTCTAGAAGACATGCGAACGCAAAAATCATGTTTGCTCGCCGACCATTTTTATCTACCATGCAATTCATGAATTTACTTTCAAAATCACAGCAGTCTATGGTAGCTTTTAGGAAATCGCTTCATTCGGTTTTGAGGCGTTGCGACTTTAAAGTAAGATAAACGTTTCATTGCACCAATTATTGCAGAAGGATGCAGCTACAATTTAGTTGCAGCGATATCGAACGTTTATGATCACCAAAAACGAAAGCATATTTATTCCCTCATGGACCATTTCTCCAGCCACCAATTGTGAATTATTCTCCTCTTCTTTTGTCAAAATTTTTTTTTCTCTACTTATAATTTGTGGCAAAAAATCACTATCGAGCCTACGTGACTGACCCCAAAAAGGGTCCCCATGGATAAGGAAACAACACTTGGGAATCCCGGCTCAAAAATCTTTTCCTAGACTTCCTGTTCACATATCACAGAGAGAGAGAGAGAGAGAGAGAGAGAGAGAGAGAGAGAGAGAGAGATGAGTCATTGCGCAGAACCAGATTGGAATCTGAGGCAACGAAGACAGGAACAAGTCGATGGAGGAGACGGGACTAGTAGATCCTCTCACGTGCAGATCCCCCAGATTCATCCCCATCGTCATCCTCACCGTTCTCCTTCCTCCATGTATGCAACATTCTCGTCATTCCCATCAATCTTGATGACTCTCGTCTCTTCCCGTTTAATTCACCGCCTCATCATGCTTATGCTTTATGCTCGTGTGTGTCGATCTACATGTGTGCATGTCTCTAATTCCTCTCGCGGAGAAATCCAATGCGTTTTTGCATCAAACCATCTTTATCTTGAACTTGGACCATGCCGCATGCATCAATTTCGTCGAATCTGTGCTTTGAAGATCCAAAAGAGAGACTGATGTACAGAAGAGCTTGAACTCATATGCCAGGTTAAATCATGGAGTTGCAGAGCTGATATGGGAGAAGGGGCAGCTAGCCATGCATGCGCATGGCATATTAAAGCCCCCATTGGGAAGCAGTGATACTCTAGAGTCCATCGTCCAGCAGGCCACGTTTCACAAGAAGAACCCATCATCTCCCCGACGTGACCAACCCTCACCATCGTCGTCACATCGCATGAGGCCATCGTCATCATCTGGTGGCATATGGGACAAGAGCCATGCCAGGCTGCAATGTCCTGCGAGTAATTACTTGGTCAAGAAAAGGAAGCGGTCGGACTCTGAGGTCGTCCATGTTGTGAAGAAGAACTCGGGCAATGGTGTCGGTGGGGTAACCAATAGAGAGGAACGCAGCATACGCGGTAGCGCCACTGCGGCGATTTGCAGGGACGACGACGCGACGATGATGACGTGGGCTTCCTTCGAATCCCCTGCAAGCTTCAAGACCAAAACCACAGACGAGGACGACTCGGCTTCTCGCGGCGAATGGGTATGTGAACTGTCAGACATGCACTGCCGACATTTGCTTAATTCCATAAAAGAGCCACCCGAACAGACGGGGGGTAATCATGTTTATCGAAGCTTGGTCTATTTTTCTGGATAGATTAATGGACGTCGTGTAAGACTTGCCCGATTTAAAAGTCCATGTGAACCCTAAAGATAAGAATTCCTAGAAATAAACGTAGTTTAACTCAAGAAATCTCGATTTGCTGGGAGAAAAGTTCAGCCTTGTATGTTATGATTGATGCTTGGACAGGAAAATCAAGATGAAGATGGAGAGGATAAAGGTGAAATTGGCCCTTCACAATCAACCAGGAGAAGCAGAGCTTCTGCGATCCATAATCTCTCAGAGCGGGTAGACTATATGTCCGGATCTCTCTTCTTATTCCAAACCTTCCATTTTTCTATGCTCGGGTAGTCAGGTGTCCCATCACGTCTGAACAAGTAGATTAAGGATGTGGATTCTATCTAAATTTAGGAGTCATGGGATCTGCATTTTTTTCAATAAGAGGTGGCGTGATCTCATAATCTCTTAAGGCGTGGTTGACTTGATCTATTAGAGCAACCCGATTCACATGTAGGTTCTATCTAAATCAAGGAGTCATAGGATCTGGCATAAATTCTTAAAATGTGATTGACTTGATCTAATAGAGAAAATCTTTCCGATACTTGCCTTTATAAAATTATGGCATGATCTACAGACCACATAAATTATGTTTTTCATGATTGCTAATTATGCGAGCCTCATGATGGGACCCGCTTAGTGAATAGTTCGGATGATATCAGTCCACATGATTTATTAAACAGTAACTTCTCATCACTGATAAAAGGAGTCCTATATGATCCGTTCATCAGACCCTGACGATCCAGATTCATAATGCATGACGCAACATGCTCACTAAATAATCTCATCACGACGAGATTATTTAAGAATCTTCTCTTCAAACTTTATCCTGGAAAGCAAATCAAGTAGGCGTTCACGTAAGCGGCTGAAGATTTAGAAGAAAAGTTGTTCTCTCATTTTTCTTTTCATTTTCCTGATGCAACTTGTAATGATGGTCATTGTAGCGACGTAGAGATAGGATAAATCAGAAGATGAAGGCCCTGCAGAGGTTGGTGCCTAACGCAAGCAAGGTGAGAAAAATCTTCGTGAAGTTCTCCGCAAAGAAGATTTCACGCAGAAAGCATACTGCTTTCCAGTGACAAATGATTTAGGTGGGTCCTTAATTTTGTCGAACTTGTTACAAATTAATTATGCAGACCGATAAGGCTTCGATGCTTGACGAGGTGATAGAGTACTTGAAGCAACTCCAAGCGCAAGTCCAGATGATGAGCCTCCGCAACAACATGCCCCAGATGATCCTGTCCAACGTGGCTATGCACCACCAACAACTCCAGATGTCCCTCCTTGCGGCGCGCACCGCCGGCGTTGGGGTCGGGATGCTCGACATCAATCCCATGGCACGTGGCGTGGCGGCAGCAGCAGCAGCAGCATTCGTGCCGCAGCCTTACATGGTGCCCCCGCTTGTGGCCGCGCAGCACTTTCAAGCTCAAGCAAATCCGGATGGCAGGAGCAGCGCTTCAGTGCTGCCTGTGCCGGACCCTTATTGTGCCTATCTTGCACAAGTAAGTGATACGTAGCGTAGAATTCGATTCACGTAATCTTTAATGTCCGATCTCTCAGTTAACTAGTCTTTTTTGGATGTTTTGGACTTGGGTCTATCAAATGACGAGGTCGGGACTAATACATATGCTTGCAATTACATGGTATGAATTATGCTTGGGCTATAACTATTCATATTCGATGTAGAATATGGACATGGAACACTTCAACAAGATGGCCGCGCTTCATTGGCAACAAGTCCATCAAATAGCTCAGGCGACCCGCCCTTCGCAGTCGAACCGTGTGGAACGAGAATGATCTTTTTCTTTTCAGATAGTAAGGGGAGAATAATTGGAAGAACGGGAGAATCATTGTAAAAAAGCATGATGAGAGCCGAGGATGCTTGATTAATGGAGACTTCAGTCTGCACTTTGCAATTGACGTGATGTTTGTGGTTCACATTCTGGTTAAGAAAAAGTTAGATAGGAAGTGATCGATGTATGCTATTTAAGCTTAAGACAATTTACTCGATTCTGCATCTCCCTTTCGTAAATTTGAGAGATTAACTTAGTAATTCCTTCTACTGTATATCTATTCTATCTGTTTAGGTTTGCTTGCACGATTCAGGGTTTCTTAAGCTTTGACAAAAGCATATAAGTAAGAGAGAATGTCAGGATGTTGATTCTGTGGCACTGTTAAATTCTTACTAACCAAGGCTTATTTGGTTATTTCCGCTGAGTTAGTATTATTTACTTCTGAAATAGGACCAAAAATAAAAAAAAAGATTGTCATAATGGATATAGGTCAATTTTTATAAATCATGAAATCGATCACTTATGATACATAGTCATGCCTTACTTTGAAAATATATACAATCATGTGATGAAACCCTCTAAAAATGTACATTTTTACCTTATAATAACTTTATGTTATGGGTATGGGTATCCCCATGCTTTTACACTCTTTTTAAGGGATTCTTTTTACGTACTTACCATATTCTTGAATTGAAAATATTAATAAAGATACTTAAAAATCGACATCGTAGAATGCAAATTAGAATCTATAGCACCAAAAATGATACACGTTTCAGAATTGGAGAGTTTACAAATTGCAAGGTAGAATCCGTATATGATCGGAGACTTGTCCAAGCACGAGATAAGATCGATATGCCACGTCGACAACATACGTCTTTCGAATCAAAGAAACAGACAGCAACTCGTCAGGCAAAAGCTTCACGCGAAGATGCGCCACGCGATTCGAATCTGGCGCGGGCCTTATCCGCTCGTATACATCCTGCCGTCGGAGGTGGGGGATGGAGCAGCATCTTTCTCGAGCGCCAGGCCTCGACAGGTGGCGATGCTGCGGGGCGGCGATGTAGGGGACGCACGACGGACCGATGAATCCGACAGCCTTTGGTCGGGGACGACGAGAGCTTCCACCGAGATCATCATTGGCAGCGCCGCCCCTTTTTGACCCTCGCCACAAAGGCCCGCCTCGCCAATCGAAGCAACCTGAAGTGATCGCCCGGGGGGCCATCGATGCCACCGATTACGCGTTCCGACAACGTGCGTTAATCATCGCTCCACTAATCACGTGGCCTCCGCAGTTGCCCGTGTCGGATCGGGACACTCTCTCCACTCCAGCCCACAGCATCGGATCATGTCTGCTGCGGTGTCCGTACGGGGAAGAAGAAGAGCTTCGCCCCTGTCGGATTAATGGCAGAAGCTTCTCCAAGAAGGTTAAGTTAGTGCGTTTTCACGCTGTAAGAACCTTCGACTCACTTAAATGGAAAATGCGTCCGGCACATTCACAGTGCCGTTAGACAACAGAGTGGACGGTCCAGCCTAGGCCACGAATTTGTACATGGAAAATGGGAGACTCGCTTCGCTTAGCGGGTTTTTCGTATTCTTATTATTTAAAAAAGGGCAAAGATGAGATCTATTTCCCTTGTTTATATTAAAAGAGACAAATTAAAATGATAATATTCTAGCAATAGGTAATATATGAAAGATTTGATTGTTACTTTTCAAATGTTATAGATGGTTATCGTTCCACCGAAAAGAAGATTTAAGTAAATGTCGAAATTTTTAAACTGTAATTTTCTTTTTGAAAAAGCGCATATTGTTCTCCATGTAAAGAAGGGATTTGGGGGAGGTTCCCAAATAAAAGAAAATTGATAACTCAAAAAAAAAAAAAACACAAAGGAATGTGACTATTTAATATACTTTGAACTTCTCTGATTATGTTAGGATTTCGCAGTTGATGAACACACATGACCCTAGGGAGAGGTCCATTTGTTGAGGTCGAATAATAGACATACAGTGTTCAATAATTTTCTTTTCTAATCTTGTGCAAATGGATGGAGTTTGTATTGAAATATTTCAGTATTTAATTTTTGAGTCGCGCTTTTTCCGTTCCTTCTTTGGTTTAGACACTCCCTCCCCACAAGCGTTTTGACCATATTACTCCTTGCATGGCCCACCATTTTGCATGTTTTAATCAAGACTCTACGAAAGAGAAGAAAGTCGTGCCTTCTTGTTACTCACTTCTCTCTGTTCTCTTTCTTGCAGGCGATCCTCTTCTTCCCACGCCTTAGATGTCTACCAACAAGAATGCTGTTTGGCATAGCATTTTCAATCGAGGGCTAGCTAAAGGTTCTCTCGTTTTGGTGAGGTCGTACTGAGAAGGAAGAAGAGGGAGATGAGTTTGTGTTTGTCGGGTCAAACCTACTCAATATGCAGGGAACAGAGACTTTGACCTCTTGACCCAAAAAGGGTATCGAGAGGAGGATATGGGCGACGTTCTCATTGTCGTAAAAGAAAGTGGATCTTGTGTTGACGTTTCTTCAGCAACTGCAGATGCAGGGACGTCACTGGGTGTAGCTCCAACGGAGAGTGTCCGACTATCCGCACTGAAGTCAACCAAGTTAATGGAGCCTCCGGTGTTATGAGTGAGGATTGCGAGGCTGAAGCTGCGCATTACGGGAGACCATCATTCAGATGTTCTTCGGCAAAGGAAGAGCCACGCGAAACGTGCTCAGAGACTGGACGACGCGGACCCACACCAGAGGACGACGGAGAGAGTTCCCCGTGAACACAGATTGTCGGCCAGAAAGAAATTCTGGGCACGCGCACAAGAGACCCGACCAGAAAGCACCCACCCAAATAGTTTTCTTTTATCACCATTTCAATCCACAAGGGCTACCACCAGGTGGTTTCTATGAAAGTATATAAATATTAAATCACATCTTTACCTAAATACTTAAGCTTTTAGGATAGTTGGCAGTTGTTCTACCGAAATTTCACATAGTATCAGGGCGAGATGTCCTGAGTTCAAATCTTACCAGACCTTAGTCTCCCCAAATCCTTCCACGCTTAGTACTAGGCAAAAAAAAAAAAAAAAGACCAGACTAAACGTGAGAGAGAGTGTGAAAGTACATAAATATTTAACCACGTCTTAACATAAATGCTTAAACTTTTAGGATAGTTGACAGTGATTCTATTGAAATTTCACGGTTTCTATTCCTATTGATCTTTTGAGCCTTTTGTCTGTTCACATTTCTCCTCCGTCATTTTGTCTGTTCTGGTTTCGTGGGTTAGGTTCAATTGAGCCACAAGCGTGCCGAGTTTTTGCATTTCGCTGTCTAAAGCCGAGCCACTGCTGTTACGAATCTGTAATACCGTGGCCGCCTCATCTTTACCGTCGCTGGATTGTTAAGCTGGCTCATCTTTGCGGGACAGCCATTGGTATCAATCTGTGGTTTTGCTGGAAGAACAGGTTACGCTGTGTCTTGCATTCTTCCCGATCGAGTACGTTGGACATCAAGAGCATCGTTGTTGGTAGACACAAAGGCGTGGAAAGAAGAGAATTGCCTGCGAGAGAGAAGAGGGTGAAGGAAAGCGGGGTCTCAAGGAAGGAAAGAAATGAAACAAGGGATGGACGTCACTTTGACAATCAAAGCATGCTAAAGTTAGGCCAAGAAAGCGCAAGGGGGTAACATAATCAAAATATTACGGAAAGCGCAGCCCTTAAATTTTTTTTTTTTCATTTTCATCCTTCTTATTAGAAAATTCCACCTATCGGGATTTATGAGAGTTTCCCTATCAAATTAGTGCTGAGCCTTTCTAAATCCTGTAATCTAATCGTATATTAAGCCAAGAAATTAGGAAGCCATGGGAAGTTAAAAGAGGAGATTGAAACGGGTGGAACCAGTCTCCCGTTATCCTCCATGAAAAAGCGTGTCTGACATTTGACTGTTCTCATCGTGATAAAAGCCTCACCGTTGGGCAAGGCGGGCTGTGTTTAAGCAGACAAATGTTGTGGATGATTGGATCATTGCTACAATTGAAGTTGTTCGCACGTTTCCATTTATGTCAAGAAGAACCTGCATCTTTGCAAGGACACGGAAACTTTCTCAAATAGTACCGTCTTTTCCCTTCCGCATGCAATAGGATTCATCGATTCCACGAATGGAAAAACTCGACAGTAAGAGTCGGACCTCACTATAACAAGAGCTCGTGTTGCATTCATCAAGTTGTTGACCCTCTCGAGTCCACGGACACCACAACCACCTGAGAATCATCACTCCGTCTATGCGATGAATACAAGTATAAATATACTCTGTCGCCAACCCAATAATGACATCATTGCATGATAATCGTCACTTCATCTATTCCCATCTGACTGTGGTGAAGCTTACAAGATTCAATGTGATTTTCCATTCCATCAAATTTGGCAGTATAGGCCATTCCATAGTTCAGATGAATCCGATAGATTTCACGCTCAGAGTTCACATAAAAGGGCGAAAAAGGCAAAAAGGAGCTCTCGATCTCTCTCCCTCTCTTATTGTCTATGGAAAAGCTGATTGATTAGGGTTGGACAACAGGGTACTTGCGAGCATTCTTGATGAGTTTGGAGAGAGCAGCTTGGCCGAGGTCAAGCCCACAGACATCGGCCAATCGGACCAGATAGAGCAACACATCCGACAGCTCTTCCTCCAGGTGTTCCCTGTCGTTGGAGCTCCAGTTGGGGAGTCCCCTCTCCACTTCCCCTTTCCACTGGAATATCTCCGACAGCTCTCCCACCTCCCCCACCTGCATCATCCATTACCGATCAGTCGTGATCTTGTAAGTATTATTCTACCTACCTCTATAACTATCGCTTTCTTGCATAACCTTTCGCATGGAGCCAAAGGTTTAAAAAGTATCTCAAGTACGCCTTCCGTTTCTCATTGACCATGTCCCCGGTAAAAGAAGGAGATAGGCAGGAAACTCGAATCGATGATGAAAACGCGGTCTATTAAAGAGATGTGTTGATGTATGATGCGGATGTACCAATGCTAAGAGGAGATTTCTGGGGCTGTGATATTTCTCCCATCCTCTAACCGCAGCGAACTCTGCCAGCCTATCTCTCAGCTCAAAGAGGGAGACATCCTTGTTGCTTCCTCTCGAGATCAACTCTTGACCATTTGGACTCTCCATCGTGTTTGCTCTCTCTCTCTCTCTCTCTCTCTCTCTCTCTCTCTCTCTGTGTGCAAGAGACGCTACCAATTCGCTTGGCCCATGCATATCCCATTTTAAAGACAACCAGGAGAGAGAGACGGGGGGAGATGCGGTTCTTTATTTTGGGAATTATGAATCAAACGAAATGTCTGCGTCTGGTGTGGCCCATCTTTGGTGCTCGCGAGCATTGTGCCGTTGCATTACTTCATTTGTGTCGCCTAGTGCAAATTAGTGTAAACAATCATCCAACTTTCTTTGTTTATTTAACGAAAGTACTCACTAGTCTTAGACAACATAGTGTCCACGATTCGATGCGCACACCAAAATAGCTATAGATAATTCGTGACGGTTTCCTCCACCTGCCCATGCCAACGAGGCTTGGAGCACCATTTTAGTGGGCTAAAAGTAAGCAATTTTCTTCCCTGCGCACGAGTCTGCCATGTTGGTTGGCTAAAACCCGGTTCGTTTTCATATAATCCTTAACTTATGTTCAGACTTAAGTAGAAAATCTTAGGTCGGAGAGAATGGATCGTCTAATTTAAATCCAATGATTGATTGAGTCCGACTCTATAGTGGATTATGATAAGAACGAGTTGATTCGAACAAATCACGACACGACACGATATTGCAGATATCGTGCATAAATCCTTTTTGGTGGGTGGAGAAGCACTTAGAATGTCCTCGTGGAATGACACAAAAAAAAAAAAAAAAGGAGAACGTGCGAAGGGGGGAGGGTGGGGTCCTAAAACATAGGCAGCAATTTGGCCGGAGGCCAGATATCACCCACAAGATCTCTCCTCCATTTCCGAGCCCTTTTCATGTGTAAGAAAGCGCACTCGGGTTGTGAAAATTCTTGTGGCAACAAGCAAACGAATGATAAGCATTGATCAATGATTGCCTTCCCTTAATCCATGATTACATAAAGAGGGTATCGGACACTTCGAGTTAGTGTCAATTATGTCGGAAGGACACGGCACGCTTGCGATTAATGTTTTCAAATCCACAATCAATGAGCTTGCACTCACTCTTTTCGATGAGCTTTCTTTACAATGTCCTCTCTTTCTCTTCTTCCTCTTTGTTTTTTCCCTTTTTTTTGGGTTATAGTGTTAGGATCGGCACATAATTACGGTAAAGTAAAACGAGCAAGAAAAGAGAAAATTGAGACACGAGATTTTATCATGATTCACCCTTAAATTAGGGTTACGTCCAGCAGATGATTCCACTATATTAACATCTCACAACTTTTATTACTTCTCTTAGCGCAAGGAAAAAAAATATGTAACAGTAGTTATTCGTGAGTCTAAGCTCAAATTACCAATGAAAAATAATGGGCTTATATCGTAAAAGTCATCCAGTGTCTAGGGGGCGCTGCCCCCTTGAGACCCCCATCGGAGCGGCTCCTCCGGACCTCCATGGTTTTCTATCGTAAAGAAGTATGGACCATACCTCAATAATTAGAAGAGAACTCCATGCAAGCACCAAACCTCTTAAAGAGTGTAGGAATCCTTCTCTCACTGGACGTCCGGTGAGTTCAAAAGATGATTTGGGTGCTCAACCATTAATTAGTTTATCGTATCATATCTTCAATGGTAGATCGATTTGCTTTCACAAGTTTCACATGAAAAACGACCCGCAAAGGGGAAATCGATAGACAAAATCTATTGCTTTCTCGTGGAGAAGTGACGTGGAGACAAGAGAGAGAGAGAGAGAGAGAGGACATCATTAGCTATATCACGCACGACGGTGTCCCCATGCCGGAAATCACGATTTCGATATGGATGATTCAGCAAGATCCCATATTCCAATTGCTCATCAATACCACGAGGGCTCCAAGGATTGTGTTTTGTCTACGTAGGGTTCTCGTCCCTATCCTTACTTATAGGTGCACCCCCCCCCCCCCTATTTTCATCTTTTTTATATATTTTGTTGGGTGGTATCTCGGATTCTTTTACATAAACAAATGACGAAAAGTCGTACTTTCAATTATCTTCTCATGAGATTTGTAATGGATGCTTAACAAAGCGGTGTTGGGATGCATAACAAAAGCCCAATCGCCTCCACCCGTGGATATCGTCAAGAGGGAACTCGAGGCCGAGCTCACCAACGTATTCGATTGGATCCACCTTCACTCACGGCCTCTCCAAGATATCGATCATGATGACACTCAACAACTGCAATGATGACCATAATCTCTTGCTCAAGATATTGCATCAAACATGAAAATACACTAGGGGCTCGCCAACTGGCCGTTAATTCTGATACAACTTGTATAATCTGTAACGGGAATTCGATATCTATCATCCAGATAACTTTAACATGACCCGTCAACATATCTAATTATAAACTAAATCTCAATTGTAGGATCTTACAGAGCCTCCCGTCAGACTCTCACGTGACACCCACAATTTTCGATGATGAGGATCCAGCTTACCATAAACACTAATGTGAAATCATCTCAATAATTTGAAGACCTCGGCCCTCGAATTCCAAGTGAAAGTCCCGAGAGAGATGGGTGAAGCAGCAACGATGGCGTAATCGTAATAACTTAGGCATTCCTTCATATGAAAGTCTTGTCACTTCTTAATCACTAATCATTTTGCTTCCTCGATCGTTAGAACTCTGATTTCTGCATCTCAGAGCTAATCTGAATAACTTTCAAACGGCCATCTCTCTAACACACGCATGCACACAAAATTCGCCCTCCCATGGTTGCCGCCACTTGTCGCCGCCCAGGCCTAGCCTTGGCTAGCCACCGTCGCCACCGCCCGTCCTCTCCTTATCCGTGCTCTCTTCCTATGCTCTCGTTAGTTTATGTGTAAGTTTTTTTTTTAGGATTTTGTAAAATATAGAAGCCTTTTAATAATATAAAACGGATCAGGTTTGAGTCGAATAATACGTAGCAATCGAATCGGGAGTTTAGGGAGTCTTGCGAGTTATAGCTGAACTGCCTGACTCCCTAGTTGGTTCCTGCCACTTGGAGCATGGAAATTTTTGCCAAATAACTAAGGGCATGTTGATTAAAATAGATTAAATGAATCAATTTGAATTGGATCATTTTTAACCCGATCCAAAATAGACACGATCCATATATTTGATAAATCTATGCATATGTGGGAAACTCTCTCTCTCTCTCTCTCAACACACCACCTCCTATGAGGTTGACAACGAGCTCGCATGGGTTCGGCCTCCTCGGCAGGGCAAAGCTCAACTTCACCGTCTCCGTCTCCGTCGCATGGCTACTCTCAGGAGGAGGTGGATTCCCAAATAGTGATTAGAGAGGAGACGGACAACGACCTGGAGGTTGATGATGATGATGATGATTATGAGCTGATACCCATATGGAGAGACGGACCATGATTCTTCGTGACAATGGTTCCCGGCCCCGGGAAAACACAACGTGGAATTTCAAGCCAACCGAGGAAATGGGCTTTAATATCGAGGCCCGAGATTAAAAAAAAATCTCAGTCGATGTAATCTGGGCGTCTAATTGGAGATCTTATGCTGGTCCAAAAGAGTTGTGCGAAAGAAGAAAGGAAGAAATAAGGGCCAAGTCTTGAAGTTTGTAATCTGAACGACGACTTCAATCCTTTGAAAGTATGCGGTTTTTCTCCATCCCTGCTTTTGCTAACGTTGGGTGTCTTTGTATCTTTCAAACTACCCGGCTACTTGTATCGGGTCACAACCATCCTGTCTTAATGCAATGCTATAATTATCGCTCACTACGGTCTCCCCTTTTAAGGGGCAGTGTGATGTCTTTAGAAAAAAAAGCTTTCTTAGCCCCATTTTTCATGAACAATAAAATGATCCCTTAGTTGTGGTTAGGGGCGTTAAATGGGTGTGTCAGGTTGGGTTTGGATCGGATTAAATATGGGTCGGCCCATATTTGACATATTTAACTCATTTTGACCCATATTCATGTAGTGTAAATATAATGACCCATAACCGTACTCAACCCGTATTGATAAAGTACTTCCATATTTAATAAAGTTCAGGAAAATTTATTTGATGAATTTTTCTAAAAAAAATATATTGTTAAAATAATTTTATGCAATACGATTATTTGATAATCTTTCTAATTTTTATAATTTGCTGTTGAAATTTTAATTATTTTTATTTTTAAAAATAAAGATTTTCATTTTTTTTTTGTTTTTTCCTCTTTTAGTCACCGGAGTCTAGTGAGCTCATCCCTCCTCTCTTGGCTAGTGACCAACTTAGGAAGAAGGAAAAAGGAGAAAAAAAAAGAAAATAAGAGAAAATAAAAATAATTATAATAGCATAATTTTCATAGTCTTAAAAATGATTTGTTAATAATACTTAAAATTAATTAGGTAATATATTTATGATCCGTTTATATTCCATTTAAGACCCATGAGATTGTTAAGTGACCCATTTAATATTTTAAGCTGACCCAT
The DNA here is from genome assembly GCA_030064385.1 of Melaleuca quinquenervia. Taxonomy (NCBI): domain Eukaryota; kingdom Viridiplantae; phylum Streptophyta; class Magnoliopsida; order Myrtales; family Myrtaceae; genus Melaleuca; species Melaleuca quinquenervia. Next base: position 1,862,410 of record CM057728.1, on the reverse strand, counting down.
TCATGACTTATATTATTAAATATGGGTTAAAATATGGATCTTTGATCCATTTTGCTACCTCTAATTGCGGTGATCCTTTTGATGTGGGCATTCAATTTGATTTGAGTTTCATATTTGGTCCTTGTTTGTTTGTTTTTTAATCATTTAGTAAGAAAATGATGAACAAGAAGAGTGCAATTGACTTTTTCTGAGAGTTATTATAAAAATCTCACACCACTATGAAATATTCGATTAAATTAATGATATCCTATATAACATCCACAGTCCGAAAATCATAATAGAAAACTAACACGTCAACATAGAGGTCTAGTGTCACCCAAAGTTTTTTTTTTTTGTTAGTTTTTACGTGAAAGATGAAAAGTGTAGGAGGTTTTAGGTGTGCTGTAGCAGTCCAAAGTACCATACTTAAATGCTGTAATCACCGCCTTAAATGGTACGTGAAGTATAAAGAAAGTTTTCTCGAAACTTGGTCCCGATAGTGCGATGAATGGGATAAGGCCCACTCCACCAACTCGGGAGGCCAGACTCACGAGCTGCGTGACCTGCTGGAGGAAAGAAATAGAGCAAGTGTGTCCCTCAAACATAAAACGTGCCTATCTTTATGATTATGCGAGCGAAATGAGGCAACATTTGAAGGACGCACATGTCCTCTACTTCAGTGTGTGTCTCGATTCGGGTCGCATGCATAATGTATTGGTGTGTATCACTTGTGTGGATGAAATTTATGATAATATTCAAGAACGGCAAGAAAATACATGTTAAGATATTGTAGTAGTGAGAGAGATTGAGATACATTTGAAAAAAAAAAATACTTTCTTGCTTCGTTAGGTTTTCTTGATCTGGATCGCAATGTAACGATTTGAACGCTGGCTGGGATACATTTGTGTCATCATACCTGTGCTAATCAAATGAAAATCAGTGGGCCACTCAGTTTTATTTGATAATGGCAAGTGGTTGAAATGTCATTCGGTGGTACATTAAAGCTTGAGAGAGATTTTTAGAGGTGGGGTTGTGGCCCGAGAGCTTCTTCGTCTTCTTCTTCCGTCTTCTCCCAGTAAGTGAAGACAGGCGAAATGGAGAAAGCAATGACCAAGGTTGGGAGCTTTTGGATATCCAAGAAAGCCAAGCAAGAGTTCTCCAACATCGCCGACGACCTTTCAGTACGATCACATGCACAATCATTCGAGAATTTCCCGTTTTAATTGCATCTGCATCTATCTGATCTCATAGATTTTGTCGTCGTACGAACCTGCAACATGAATGTTGCAGTGGTTTATTAGCGGATGGAAGTTGTGTCCATATTGGCGATGGCTTGACAAATAGCTTTCTTGTTCATTGAGGTTGTTCGGTGGTCCTGTTTGTGATTCTTGGTACTGTTGCATGACGGGGTCGGATCAATGCGCATGAATTGCAGACACACGTAGCTCGCTTCATTACCGATCTTATGTTATATGCCATACGTCTTATCTGCATACTGCTAGTTCAGCTTCGAAGTGCCTTTCGGACGTCTCCCGGTCGGCATACGCCTTGTTTTGTGTCTTGCCTCTCTTCTTGCATCAGTCGCAAAGAGGGCAGTCCGAAGTGTAACAGAACAATCATAAGCGGAAAATGTTCTAACATTTTTAGGCATAGACAGATAGTTATTTGATTCCGATAAAGCACGATAAGACTGCTTCTTGCATTACCCAGCGCATTTATCTACCGACACTCTTCCTCATGAATGTGCGCCTGTCCAGTCTATAACGGGCACGGTCGAGGAGAAGGCGAAGTGTTTCATCAACAAACTCAAAGGTACTGATCTGTTTTTGCTTCGGCCATTACCATAGAACAGTGACAACAACTGGGTCTGATCAAGGACATTATGCTGCTGTATTCTCGTTGCATCCGTGTGATCGATTCTTGAATTTGGCCCTTATCAATTCTTGTCCGAACTATTACTCCTTGACAGATAGTATACTACTGTCTCTTGAATCTTAAGAAGACAGTTTCGACAGTTTAATTCTTATGCTATGAAGACTTTTTGGACCCTGAATCTTTTGTTCCCTTGCTGATGCCTTTGCTCATTCCTCAATCAGGCAAGCCGTCGAAAGCGCTGCCCGATCTCCTCCGTGAGCACAGCCTCCCCCCGGGCCTCTTCCCTCGGAACGTCACGTGTTACGAGCTCGACCCGTCCAGGTCGAAGCTCACCGTCTACTTGCGCTCCGCCTGCGAAGCCAGCTTCAAGGACGGGTCCGTCGTGAGGTACGCAAACCGCGTCAAAGGGACGCTCTCCAGAGGGAAGCTCGTCGGGATCGAAGGCATGAAGACCAAGGTCCTGGTGTGGGTGAAAGTCACCGGCGTGGCCGTCGAGAGCCACAAGTCCGACAAGATCTGGTTCACGGCGGGCGTCAAGAAGTCGCGGCCAAGGGACGCGTACGAAACGGCCCGCGACGCCATTAAAGTGGACGAGTTCTGAGATTTTTCTCGTCGAACTTCGTAGTAAGGTGGCGAGCATAGTGGATTGATCATCAGTTTTCGTTAACCCATCTGCATGTGCAGATTACAAATTTGTCATTTTGTGGCGGATGATTTGAAGATTGTTAGCACTTGGCCCGTTTGATGCATGGAATAGGAAAAAGCACCCAAAAAGTCCTAAATACTAAACTTTTTTTTTTCAATTATATCTATTCGAACATTTTCTTTAGGTACCAATTATACTAATTTGGCTAATTTTAGCTTGAAACCGTTGACGTAAATTTTGAACAACTTATGTGGTACGGCCGATATTGATATGAATATTTTTAAATAATTTATATTTTGTATTCTTGATTTGATTTCTTATAATGATTTTTTTTATTATTGACGGAGTTATGCAATAAAAAGATCCACTTGTCGTATGGCCCAACTCTAGACACTCTAAGATCCTTTTTCAAACTTGCTCCCATTTTGAGTTAAGAGATAGATAAATAGATACATCCCATTGCACTGATTGGGGTGTTCATAGTTCTATTTATTTTGGTTTTTTATTTTCTTTATTTTTTATTTTTATTGAGGCTCAGCAAAGGAATTCCAAATCTTGCGAGATCGGGACAAGGGGGATCTAGGCATCGCGGCCCTTACCAAGTGTCAAAAAGGGCGTTTCGACTCTCGAGAAAAAATAAAAAAATATCATTAAAAATATTCATGTCAAGTGTCGAATATGACGATTGCATTTATTCTAGTAATTTTCAGTTTGAATTAATCAGATAAAATTCATTTGGTACAGCCATGAAAATGTACAAGGCTGAAATATACCAAATGCAGCAATTTTTAGAATTTTCTTTCTACTTTTCCCCATGGATCATATCAAGCGTGGCCTGTCCCATTCTTTGGGCGATATGCTTATCAAGCGTACCCGAATTGATTCCGGATAAGCACGGGGTCAAATCGTAGCGTCCTGAGAACGCTGAACTCCGTTTCCTCTTATCCTCGTCCGATCACGACTTCCGGAGCCCGATCCAACGGTCCAAAGCCAGTCGGGCCCCACTAGTACCCCTCCGACTGAAACCCTAGAGTCCCGATCAACTCAGGAAGCCGTACGATATGCGCATACATATAAAAGCCCCTTCCCTCTCGTCTGGTGTTTCTTTCTCTCTCTCTCTCTTTCTCTCCAGCCATCCTCTCGGGCTCCGATATCGCCGAAAACTCGCCCGAGCCCGACCCACTTCCGATCCGCCGCCGAGTCACCCGCCATGTCGGACGAGGAGCACCACTTCGAGTCCAAGGCCGACGCCGGAGCCTCCAAGACGTATCCCCAGCAGGCCGGCACGATCCGCAAGAACGGATACATCGTCATCAAGGGACGTCCCTGTAAGGTAATCATCGTGCCGTCTCTAGGTTATTGGATTGGTCGTGCTGTGGTGTGGATCTATGGTGGGGCGCAAGCTCGGAAGGTTTTGCTTTGCGCGAGTGTGACTTTTGACAGGTTGTTTAAATGCGAGGCTGGTGATTCCGATCGAGATCTGTTAGGCTTCTTAGGCGTCACTAGTTGACTGTTGTTGGATTTCTGCGCTGGTGCTGGAGATGCGAAGATGCTCTTGCCAGTCCATTTTTGCGCCTGGCTTACTATCTTTATCTCGCGGAATTTGGTGGTAAAGCGAGCTTTATCTTGATGCTTGAAGCTGTGGGGCCGTTTTTTCCCCTTGAGATTAACGCCGATTCAATGAATCTCCGTACGTGTCGTGCCTGAAATTCGAGGGAAATGGATCTGTCCTTATTGATTGGGCGCTGTTAGTTGATCTTAGTCATGAGGCACTTACTGGTGCGATCTTCTGTTTGGAATTCGTGCTAATTTGCAACTCAATTCATTTGATATTTATGTGACCACGCGACGGTGCTGTGTCCTCTGTGTTCGCAACTTCATGTTGTTGGTAACTTTTGTGTTCCTTGGTTTGTTCTTCTGTTAGATACTTCCCTTTTTCTCTTTGATCTGCTGTATGATTTCAGGAAAAATTCTTTCATGTCCAGTCGGATTATTGCTCATTGGATGGTACTCGTTCCAGTGAATGTGTAATATTTGATTTGAACCTTGTTATTGGAGTGTAAATTACAGACTATGTTGCATTGTTTGTGTAACTATCTCTCTCTTGTAGTGTCTACATTATGTCTTTTTCTAGTGGAATTTGTCAATGTTTAGTGAATTTGTACATGATAAGAGAACAAAATATCACTTCTTGAGATCTCTTGGGAGTACTTTTTGACTATATTCTTGCACCTAGCCTTACGGGATATTTATGACTGCTTTTCTGGTTTCTGGATTGAAACTAATTTTTTCCATTGAAGGTCGTTGAAGTTTCCACTTCTAAGACTGGGAAGCATGGTCATGCCAAGTGCCATTTTGTTGGAATTGATATTTTCAATGGAAAGAAACTCGAAGATATTGTCCCCTCATCCCATAACTGTGATGTATGTCTCTAAACATTCCCTTTGTCTGGTAACTTGGTCACTTTGCTACTTTTTTTTAATAGAGGTTCATTGCAAATTCATCTGCAGGTTCCCCATGTCACTCGTACTGACTACCAGCTTATTGACATCTCTGAGGATGGATTTGTATGAGCTTCCTTGGTTTCCCCCTACCCTTATTATTTTGTTTTGCTTTAATTTTTTAAAGTCATTGACTAGATTACTTTCTTCAGGTGAGTCTGCTAACTGAAAATGGGAACACCAAGGATGACCTGAGGCTCCCAACTGATGATAGTTTGCTGTCTCAGGTTAGTTAATTAGCATATGTCGACTGCCTAAGTTTCTATGCTAGTTTAAGCTAGATAGGAGCAAGGTGCAAACGCTGCATCAAACGTAAATTGAGATATTGTACCCACTGATCTATGTTATTTTAGCAATGGGAGATTATCATCTACATCTCTGTTTGTTTGTTCTTCTGCAACGGAAAATCTGTGCTCATCTCAAGTCATTCTATTGGTGATTGCAGATCAAGGAGGGTTTTGCTGATGGAAAGGACCTGGTGGTGTCTGTGATGAATTCCATGGGAGAAGAACAGATCTGTGCTCTTAAGGACATTGGTCCAAAGTAATAACAACAATGGTGCTCTTCGTACTTTAATGATCAATTCTCTAGCAAATTTTGCCAAAGATGTTATAGATACTATGTCAAGGTGCTATCGATTCTTTTGGGATCTAGTTGTGGAAGTGTATTTGAGGTGAGAGCTGTACTAGATTTAAGAACTTTGGACTGCATTGTGTTGGGGTATTATTCAGCTGATGACCATCTGTAACAAGATGGGCAAATCTGCCAAAGAGTTGAAACAAACTTTTGTTAATTGTGGCACTTTCAAATATTTTCGACCACTCTACTCATTTAGAGCTAGAGATTCTTATTTCCCGAGCAACACTTAATAGATACGTGCAGCCAATTGAGGTACTATTGGCAACTGAATTTTTTTTGACAGTTCTATAAGCCACAAGGCAGAAAGCCAAGGCCTTAATTAGAGGATTGATATGTGCCTGATTCTGGCTTTTTCTCGAGGGATGGAAGATTTCACAATGCTAACGAAATCCGTATACATTGATTAGCAATGTATGGCTAGCGACCTGTAATAGTAAAGCGAGAGGGAAGAGTTTGCCTTTAGGGACTGTATTGCATTTCATTCAAACACTTTGTGTTGTCATATGCAGGCCAAACTTTTGTTATCAATCATTAGCCCGAAAAAAAAAAGTTTCCTCCTTTGTTACCTGCTTGTATGCTCCGCTTCAGTAATTTCTTTTGGTCACGGTCAAAGCTAAACAGCTCATTATCAACAAAGTAGGTAATGGAAAACGTATTGTAGTTATAATCAATACCATTTATTTGAATGTACGTTTCTCATACAGCATGATAATCAATTTTCCCCTGGCCAATGCGTCTATCTTTTTTGGTATTTTGCATTTGCTGTTGTTTTTGCTGGAATGATCTGTGTATGCTGTTGCTAGATGCTGGTCTCGAATTGCAGCTGAACCTCGTGTCGCTCTCCGTCATCATTTACAAGGAGACTCATTGATCGTGCTCTGCATTTTAAAACCATAATCATTTACAAGGAGACTCATCGATCCCTGCTCTGCATATCTTTTGACGAGTAATGTTCCACAAAAAAGTGACCAACAAAAGTGCTTTTTACGATTATATTTTTAATGGAAACACATTGAAGCGTAGAAATGGTGATTTGCTCTTGAAAACACATTAGTACCAGGAGCTTTTCTGAAATTGAGACTGGAGAGTTCAAACCAAACTAGAATGGTAAATTTGCTTTAGGTTGAGAACTTTAAAAGTTTCGATCTGATTGTCGATGAGGATATATTTGATCCGATTTCATTTGATTCTCCATCAAGATGACTACACACACATATACACATACAAACATACTTGGTTTCAGGATTTCTCATAATGCTATGGAACTGATCCTTGAAAACTGCTTCAATTTGCAATATAGATGTTTTCTCTATGCCTTTTATTTTTCCTCCAGAGCAAAGATCGGTGGTTGAGTGGTGCTTGTATCACAAATTCCATAACTACGTTTCCAATATGGCCACCCCTTACTGGGCTTGTTTTCTTGTTGAAAGCTAGTAAAAATCGGAGCAAGTCTTAACCCAAAAAGAAAGAAATTTGTTTGTGCATTTATGATTTTGGTCAATTGTTAACCGAAGTGCTGCTTGATGTTCACTCAATTACAAACCCAGCAAGAGCAAGCCTATGTCTCCAAGGTAATAGCCATGTCAACATAGGCGAAACAACGTGAAATGTTGCAAAAGAAGTTCCTGTGTTTGGTGGCTCCTCCACATGTAGATCTCTCTCGTTTGAGCCCCTAGGCTTCCCATACAAGGCACGAGTTTGGATCTTTTTATGTATTGATGATCCCGGCTGTTCGCCTGATTTCTCTCTCCCAGCAACAAAAAAAAGCAAGTCCCTTTTATTCTTCTGATTTACGTATATCATGTGTTGGCGGAAATGTACAAGCAAGAAGGACAATCCCTCTTTGGCCCCTCAGGACTCTAACTTCAGCAACTGCCCTGACTCTGAACTTTTCAGGTTTGCAGGAGTTGTGATGTCATTGTAATCTCCGATGTCAATCCGGAAGTAGCATTGTTCTTCGCTAAGATGGATGATGGAACTGCTCTTGCAGCTTTTGAAGAAAATGCAGGTGAGGACTGTGTCGAGAACAAGGAGAACCGAATACAAATAGGCAATGAACCACCCTTCCACGGCCACTGGAAATATTGGCCCGTTCTTCATGCTGTAAGCCCTCATGACCCGGAATTGAAACAATGCTTCCGTGCCAGCCAGGGCCAAATTCACGGGGATCGCCAGGGAAAGAGCGGTCGAAGTCGATCCCCTGATCAAGGCACAGGCCTTTAGAACCGCAAAAAATCCGCCAGTTCTCTCCATACCTGATAAGACCAGTGCCAAGTTGCATATAACCAGAGCATGCGCTAAGATGATGGAATAGAGGACCGCGCCAGCTGCCGAGAGCAGGAAGGTGTAATTTGAGGCACCCAGCTCAGCTCCGTCAAAGCAGTTGAACACGAAGAAGAGGAGGAAGAAGACTGTCGAGTTGGCGGAGAGGATCACGAGAGAGTTACAGACATAAGTGGCAAGGAGCGGCTTGTAAATTGATAGGAATGACGAGAGCGAGGAAGGGACGGATGGCTTCCTCCCGGCAAGGGATCGAATTACGGAGGACTTGGCAATGAGGAGGAAGGAGAGGGTAAAGGGGAGAGCGAGGAACGAAGATGACAGTGTTTGGGAGAGCTTGAAGTTAAGCAAGGCGAAGAATTCAGAGGAAGGCGGGAACCCAGCCGCATCGAAGAGGGCTCGGAGGCGGGAGTGTATAGCGAGGGCGAGAGACAACGAGGCAGGAACGAGGGCTTGTGAGAGGAGGATGGAGACTGAGAAGGGCAGCGCAAGCAGTGCAGATGTTGTGGTGAAGTAGTGGTAGTTTTGAAGGAAAGTGTGGATTGATCTTCTCAAGATCTTCCTTGTTGAGGCCATTGGCGTTCTTCCTGTTGCCTCTTCCGGGGAGGAGTTAGGACAAAGGCATGAAATGGGTGGTGTTGTGTGTTTCAATGCGTTAGAGAGCCCTGCAAGGCTTTTGATGCTTCCTCCTCCTCTCTCTCTCTCTCTCTCTCTCTCTCTCTCTCTCTCTCTCTCTCTGTGGTTGTGTAGTCTGTGATAAGGAAGTTTGGTACATTGGAGGAATGGATAGGCCAACAACTGAAAACTAATGAAAGCTGCGAGAGTTGGGAGAGTTTTTTGGGGGATTGTGATTAACAAGGTGGCTTCCTTGGACTCATTGAGGATCATGTCCTCGATATCTCCTCTAACAAATCCCTTTCCTAAGTTGTCCACCCAAAAAATCTAAAACAAGGGAGGCATTCAAAAATGCACTTCTTCTTTTTTTCCATCATCGGGTCGGGTCCTGTATAATCCCCCAACTCATGAGCAGAAGGTGTCAACAGAACAGTGCCCTTTCAAAGTACTTTTCTAGAGGTTGTTTCTTGTAGGGCATTCCTTCTTCTTCTTTTTTTATATCTCCAAGCCCTTGATTTTCTTTTCACGGTCTTGCTCATACACACCATTCTTGTGTTCAACGTACAATACAACACAAGAGAAGCATGACTTTCCATTTCATCCCAATATTCTAATACATCCATATTATCATTCTTATCAGGAAAACGGACAGAAAAGAGTAAGAAAGCGACGTTCATGCTACGATACAGACTATCGATCGGGGAAAGTACAGCTAACGTCATGAAACAAGTGGGCCCTAGGAACCAATCGATTAACACTCATAAATATTTGGTCATGGAGTAATTTGCAATTTAAAAACAAGAGGAAGAAGTCGTGACCTTCATTGGAAGATGATGGTGATGTAATGGGTCACGCTATGCAAAAGTGGGTGGAGGGTCCATGACTCCTTTATCACTATCTTTGCAAGCTCCCGAGCGGGAGCCCATGGATGCTTAGCCTTCAAGAATAATAAAAGATGAAGGGAAAGGAATGAATGGATGCGTAGATGAGGATGGTGTAGACCCATCTCAATTTTGGCTTGCTTCTTCTTCAATCAAGCATCGTGATAAGATAGCAAATTAGAAAAAAATGGACCCTAATAATAATAATAATAATAATAATAATAAGAAAAATAGAAAAGGGGGTTCAACGGTTTTATTGGTAGGAAATAGATGGGTTAACGGGAAGGGGTACCAGAACGGTTGACCCAACTGCTGTTTGTGACGTGGCATTTTCCAGTTTGCAAAAATCCACGATGTTCTTATTTTATTTGATTTATTTAGTATTATTATCTGATTTTGTGGGTAGGCAGGAGCAGAATGGATGGCTACATTGCTTCCGTGGATGGTCAATTGAATTCTTTCCAAAGCTAACTAAACCTATCGATGCATTTGGATTTGGTGACCTTCTAACTTTAAAAGGTTTAACCTAAACATACGGGGAAAAAAAATTAAGCAGGTTGTTTTTTTTTTCTATCTGCCCGAGTAGGGCCGCCGAATAACAAAAAATTTCTTATTTTCAAACATATGGGAGATAAAACAAGCTTAACGATTCGTGCATTCGTCGTGAATGTGGTTTTTGCAATATAAACGAAGACATTTGGAAAAAGGAAGATAGAGATGAAAAACCCTTTTAAAAACAGGAGAGGGATTAGTTGTTTTATATGAAAGTATAGATTATTATAAATAAGTGTTCATTTAACCCGTCAAATTTTGATTGTTAACTTTGGGTTTATGTTTTTTTTCCGCTTTTTTAAAAGTAATTCAAGTTAGAAATTCTTCCTTGTTAATTGGAGGACAAGGTAGAGATACACCATTTATTAAGACGAAATCAATTGCAACACCCAAATTTGGAAAGAAAAAAAAAAGGAAAGCAAAAAAAAAAGGCAAAGATTTTTAAATGAAGCAACTATAAACCCGAACATAAGCTGTAAATTACTACTTTGTGCATTTGTGGAAAAAAGATAATTCAAGATTTAAAAACTTTTTTTTTATAATGAAAACCGCTGTAGGATAAGTTAGGCTTGAAATTTCACATAAAAGCATGTGACAGATAAATAAAGTCACTACTTTGTGTATTTGTCGTTTTTCACAAAAATAATCAAAGACATCCGAGAAAGGAAAAGAGAAGAAGATCGAAATACAATGCTTCATTTGTTTAGAGTAATTGAATGATTTGGAAAATAATTTTCTTGCAATAATTAATTATATTGCTCGAAATAATTTACAAATGAAAAAATTGCCATTATTAATAATAATTTATATGTAAATATTTGTCGTAGAAAATGAAAGAAAGTTTCGTTTTTTTTTTCTTTTTATGAGTGATGCAAGCAATCGTTTATGAGAAAATATTTTTCAAATCACTTATTTTTAGTGAAATAAACGGAACTTGAGTGTTTATATGACCCCATTGAATTTTCGACTTCAAACCCTCTAAATTAAGTTGCTCAGTTAATCACATCTTACATTTTTCTTTAAGAAAGGTTCATGTCACACTTGGAATTTGTTTGCTTTCCATTGGCCGGTCGCACTCATCGATGAATAGTAGTTAAAATGTATATCGTCACCATAAAATCCGCATTTCATCCCCTTCATTTTCGGATGAAATTATATTTAGTGAATTCGATTGGCCGGAATACGTTGCTCTCTCAAAAGTTTTGGGCGGTAGAAATGAAAATATAATTCCAAGTCAAGCAGGACCTCACCGTACGAAAGAGTGAGAGTTTATCGATTGGCTGTTCAAAATAAAAGATTCAAGTCAAAATGGGAGTCTCCCTCGTTAATTGGAGGGGAAAAGGTCGAATTGCATAATTTATTAAGACGAAAGCGATTGGGCCACCCGAATTGAAAAGGCCAAGACAGTCCAATGAAGCAATAATTGGGCCTGGTTTGGGCTTCCTGTTTAGTAGACATTGAGGATGGGCCAAAATCGCTCTACCCGAATTCAAAAGGCCAAGGCATCCAATGGAGAAACTAATTGGGCCTGGTATCAGGCTTCTTGTTCAGTAGACATTGAGGATGGGCCAACGTTCACGCAATATAATTGGGCCGTTTAGAGAGCCCAATGTCGTTCCTCGTCAGGCCCAATTCCAGAAAGGCCCGGGTTCGAATCTATTTCGTTTAGCGACAATCGAGGATCTGGCCCGAGCCTCGTGGACGATGATTGGTCGTTTCATTACCAGAAACGCCGGCGAAATGATTTGGGTCGCGCACCACCTCGCTCTCTGACTCCGTCTCTGGAAGCTCCCATCTCGCGATCGCGAGCAGGAATTCTTTTGCCATTTTCGATTCCCAGGTTCTTCCGGTGGAATTATTGGTTGGTTTGTTGACGAGAGATGTTTGGACCAAGCGGGGGTCCGCCGGAGCCGCGGCAAACTCTTGATGATTCCGTGAGCTCGTGCTGCTCTTCAGAGTCCCACATGGGTCGTTCCAGACATTGGTCGATGGTTGTCATCAGACACTCTGCCGTCGACGGCAACCCCGATGACAAAGATGGAGTCCTGAGCGTATTTCCTCCGGGCAACCATGAAAATCTGCCCGTCCCCTCTGGACCCTGTGAAGAACAGCAAAGCCCATGTCCTGTTTTGCCTCCGTCCTCCGACTTACTCTCCTCCCCATCGCAATTCTTCACTTCGTCGTCGTCGTCATCCCCTTCATCTTCATGTTCGTCTTCGTTTTCCTCCTCCGATGTTGATGAGGAGCTCCAGGATGAACCGCGGCCGTCAGATTCAGCTGTCCAGGTCCGAGAACCGGGTCAAGGGACGGGCTTGCTGGGATTCGGGTTTAGAGTGGTGGGGTCGAAGGTTTTTGGTGCTATGAGCTTCTTCTTTGGCCGTAGCTCTGCGAGGGGAGGACTGTTTTGGTTGTCCGTCACTTCGGCGGCGGTGGTGCTGTGGTGGGTATACGCGCGATTTCGCTTGCTGCGGCTGAGACACAGAGAGAGGGTGGATGGTTTAATGCGCGTGGTTAAAGAGCGAGACGAGGTTAGTTTGGCTACATGTAAAGTGTTTGTTGAAATACCCATAACAGAATCTGGCTATAAATGCTGGTTTGGCTTGGATCATTGTGGGCCAAGCGTCGAATCGTGATCTGTTTTCCCTGTATCGCCCAGATTCTATTTCTCCCCAAGACATTATTATGTTGAGTGAAACAACTTGAGTGCATAGCTCTATGCGACTGCTCCAAAAGTCGAGCAAAGTTTTGAATTCGCATGCCCGATTGTGAGTGATTAGCTGGGTGTATTCAGTCCTTCCCATTTTATGGGGTTATGATATTTTGGAAATTGGATTTAACTCTCACTGCACTCTCTTCTGCAGAAAATCGCCCATCTCCTGCATCAAATTACTCAAATGAATGAGGTGCTGCTGTTACGTCACAAAGCTTTGACTTCCAAATTGCCCGGATGAGTACGAATCGGGACTTATAGACACCATTATGGAGTATGCATCTTTTATAATCGACATCCTTTTGTCTCAAACATGGCCAAACTTGCTGAATGTAGATGGTTCTCGCCTCGAAGCTCTCTGAACTGGATGATGAATGCAGTAGTGCTTCCCTCTACAAGATTGTGACGCCAGTGGTTTAGAAGAACATTGAGAAGGGATCGCAGATTTAGGCTCTGGATAAGTTGTCTAAATCTTTGGAGCCTTGCAATGGGTTGTGCTTGGGTTGGTGTAATTATATCTCTTGTTGCACTTTGTCTCAGATCAGTTTGAGGATGCCTATCTTCTGCTGAATGTACACTTATAAGGCTTAGTATTTCGATTAGTCTAATAGGATTATTTCTTGGCTCAACTATCCTCGTGCAGTCTAATGAATTGTCACCCGAGTTCTACTTGTATTGACTCACTTATGTTGTTTCTTCTTGTCCTATGAACAGTTTTTGCCCCTTCTGAATCATCCTATTAACAGCTTTTGCCCCTTCTGAATCATCTTTAGCAAACCCTTGTTCAGATGCAATTGTCAGTTCTAATGCAGCACTTGGAGGAATTGCAATTTGACAAAATGACAAGATTCCACTCTCGTGTTAGTTTGCCAGTGACCTGATTGCGTGATCACTGTGAGTCATACTTGATGGATGTGTGCAATGTTGCATGATGAGCACTGAGGAGGAAGATAGAGCTGAAACCGAGAGATTCTAATTCTGGTGATCATGTCATCTCTCTGTTGCGGGGCTGAGCTTCTAAAAGAAGTAGGATATGAATATAGGTGCTTGTAGCTTGCCATGGAGATGATGCTGAGCTTGGTATAGAAGTTAGAAGTAGGATTCGTGCCTCAAGAGTATGGCTATGTCCGACTGCTGCAGCAGCTGCTGCTGTTTCTTTTTGTCCTTTTTGTTTAGGGTTTATGTTGCTCAATGCATGTGGCTGGAAAAGGCTTTTGACAAAAATTAACATGGTTTTTCTCTACCTTGCTATGCAAAAATGTGGAAGAAAAGTATGCGGTAAGAAGGATGTCACATTGGTTTTGCTTCTTCCGTAAGAAAAAGGGGAAAAGAAAGACAGTTAAAGGGGGTAGGTCTGCTCAAAGAGGGAGCCATGCCCCAATCGGATGGGCGATCTGTATTTAAGGGCTCCTCTCTTTTGCTGAACAAAGTGGTTCCTCATTTAACCCTCAAGTAAATGAACCCACGAGCTGCTCGTACGGGAGAAATGCGTGTGGTTTATGGAACCCATGAAGCCACCAATGAACATAAATCCCCAGCGAAAAGAGCAACCACCCTGCTTCATCAATCACCCGAGGCTTCGTACTGAAACGGCTTGAATTAATTGGGTGTCCTGCAAAGGTGCTTCTTGATCAAGACTCAAAGATTTTGTTGACGTCTCGATCTAATTTAATTAGAAACTAATGATCTTGTGAGCATCGAGTCTACATTTAAAGTGTCACGTATTGAAAATTACAAGCTTGCCGGCTTGATGGGTACGTATGTTTTTCCGACAAAATCCTCGAAAATCTCAAGAAGGATGTCGAACTTCTGACTTGGTCCCTAAACCGGACATATGATTAACAGAGTTTCCCCAGAATCCTATAAATTCACTGGTGTTTCCTCTCTCTTCAACCATTTTCTTTTAAAAAACTCGGAGTTAACCGATCTTCGTCTTCACTTCTCCTTCCATTCTTTATTGGCTGACACCTACTATTGCGACTTGTCCCTTGCCTCTGCTCCCTCTCTCCCTCTCTCTCTGTTCGTCAAAGAGATGGTCTTGCACTCTCGCAGTGCTTGGCTTGAGCCCATTAATCCGTTTCCACGACAGCGTGGCTCTTAAATTTGTCAACTTTGGTGATCGCTTGGGATAATTTTTGTTTTTTATATCGTTTTCATCTTCCTTTGCTCGTCTTGATTCCATGGAGATGGCCTTTCGCTGCACCTGTTCCCGCTACCGAGCGGGCTCGGCGGCTTGCAGCTTCTGTGGCGGCTTCTCGCCGTCGCTGGAGGAGCCGCACGACTGGCCCGCTGTGGGGAGATTGTTCGGAGGGGCGTGGGGTCTCCGGCATGCACTCCGTTTGGCTATCGCCGCGCTGTTTGGTGCTCTTATTGGGCTTTTCGCTCTTGGTAAGAAGATAATGAATTTTTTTCCCCATCTTTCTTGATCATCGTTGGTATGTTAGATTCATTTAATGGAGTTTGGGTGTTTAGTTGGAGTTCCTTTGTGAGGGATTTCCTGGTCTCGGCGTGGATGGTCTGTGTTGGAACAGGGGGAGGTAGACTTGGTGTGGTGTTCACTGGACTAAAGCACTGCTTGCTTACGACGCAAAATCTTTATGTGAAGTGGTTTTTGGTTTTTCGACCAAAAAAAAAAAAGTGGTTTTTGGTTCAAATTGAGCTCATGATGTCTTCTCTGGATCGTTCGTGGCCGCAGCTTAAGTTGGTTTTCTCAGTTACTCTAAATCTTTGATTACCATGCGCTTGCTTGTGATGATGTCGCTAAATGAAATTGCTCGAGCTTTCTGCCTTTCAACTATTTGCACATCTCTGTCGGTGAACTCTTAAGGGCCAGCATGTCCTCTATGCCTCTTGAAGGACTTCAACCCTGAATCTTGTGATAGGAAGGGGGAAAGAAAAGAAGAAAACTCTGATAATGGCTTGACATACTTGTATTCCACTTTTAGGTGGAGCTTTCTTGGGAGCAATTGCGGGTGCTGTAGCTGGTCGAGCATCTGATCGTGGTCTTATACGAGGAGCGCTATTAGGAGCCATTGCTGGAGTGGTATTGTCATTGGAGGTTTTGGAAGCATCCTGTGCCTATTGGTGTCAAGAGCAAACAGGTGTACGAGGCACATCATCTATGGTTAGTTTGATAAAATCAGCTCACTTTATCAAATCTCTCTAGTCATGCTTTGTCAATTGCCCCCAGTCATAGTAGGATTCTTGTCTGTCTTTTGTTTTTGTTTTTTTTTGTATTACATAGCCCTCATTTTTTGCTAGCCAGCATGCTGTTCTTCTTATCTTGGTACTTCATTATGTTTAACTTAGTACATGGGGAATATAATTGTGTGTCCATAGAAAGAGTGGCAATCAATTAAGATGAGTAACAGTGATTGTCTTATCTTGAAGCTTAGCATGCGTGCTGCAAAAGCTGCTTTGTTTTTGGAAGAACATAATCTTCACCATGGACATCTTTTTGCCTAAGCTTTCCGGAGCTGAAAGATGCATTAATTAAGTCTTTTGGTAGGTAGTGTTCTGTTGCATAGCTAGTTAGATCAACTGCACTTCCTTTTGAGTCCAGGCTGACTTCATAGAGGAGCTTCTTCGTGGGAGGTTTGTAGAGGATCAATTTGAACCGGCAATGCTAACTCCTTACCATTGGCAGGTCTTCCCTCTCCTTTCCATTGTGTAGGAAAAATTGCCGCATATTTATGTATTTGAATAATCACGACTTATGAACACATGCCCACATAATGGATGGCTTGTATTTTTCCTTTTTTCTGATAAATTCCTTTTATCTGGGTCAGTTGTACAAGTAAATTATGGGCAAACCTTCGTAATAAATCTAAAAATGATTCATCTTTACAGGCAAAACCTTTCTTAAGTTGCAGCTGCACAGCAATAGTTTTTAGTAATGATGGTTAGTAATTCTGCCGTAACTATCATGGCTAAATTACTGGAATATTTATCAAGGTAATTAGATATATTGAGAATACTGCATAAGAAAACCACATACTGCTTGTTTGCCATCTCATAACATCAGAAGAATGGATTTGCAACAGTTATTTTGTATTGTTGAAAATATCTAGTGCCTGTTGTTTGGGCTAGAAAAGTTACAGTTCAGATTTTGTGGCCTCATTCCATCCTTGGATGAAAACTCTTCTGATAAAATGCCTCATACCTACTGATGTTTGGGAGCTTGTGGCTTAACTAGTGCATATGAATTAAAATTGCGAACTAATTTTGTTGGAGTGAGCAGGTGGATGATGACAGTAGGAGGTTGATCGAAATTCGTGATGTATATGATGAGTTAATATCCAGAGGATTGTCACAAGATGCTCTGAAGAGACTGCCATCTCAGGTCATCATGGAAGACATGAAGGCAATGCAGAACATTTGCTGTGCAATATGTTTGCAGGTTAGTTTCTCATAAGATATATATGTTATAGTTTATTATTGCTCGTGTTGTTGCTATTTAATGCGCCGTTATTGCTCGTGGCTTACCATAGAATATCGAAGTTGGAGAAACTGTAAGGAGCTTACCCCGTTGCCACCATGTGTTTCACTTGACTTGTGTTGATAAGTGGCTCGTTAGGTGTGGTTCATGCCCCGTTTGCAGACAGCATGTTAAGTGTAAAGCTCTTTGCATCTCCTAGAGGATGTAATTTGGATTGGAGGACATAGCTTTAACACATTTCCTGCTTATTCTGCTGTAATCAAGGCACTTGTGGAGGCCTGAGGCCTTGGCTGTGGTAAAGCCAGTTTTCGTGAGGGCTCTTATGCAGCACTGTCCTTTGGTCCTGTGGTGTGGCTGCTCCATCATGGTGGTTCTTGCGTAATGGATGATTTATAGAGAAGATACAACATTTCTAGCATAATATCTTTATATCCCTCCATCTCCTTGTAGAGACTAGAGAAGTCGCAAGGATGTGATCTGTAGGATTCCACCTTTTGCAGGAGCTTTCTTTAGACCGCTTTGTAAATAGGAATACATCAAGAATATTTAGCTCTCTAGTTAGCCTGAGGAGAGCAGTCACGAAGCTAGAACCAACTTTGTAATGAAAGCTATATGCTTTAATGTTTGTTGTAATGGCTGGATGATATAGCAAATATGCATTAAGAAATCAGTGTTGCGATGGTGATCCTCAATATGATTAACGAGTGATTTTACTAGTTATGCCAATTTGTAGCTTCACAGACTTATGCGGAAGTGTATAATGCGACTGGATTCTTATAGAGAAAGGAAGGCTCATGCAACATGCCATCAGAATAAAATTAAATATATCGTTGCACAACATTATGTTGCCATGCTTTGAAGGCAGTTTGGCAACGGAATAAGTAACAAGGCCAGGAATGCAACTGTTCCCTCAAGATAACTTTCATAAGGAATGAGACGGAGACACTGAGATTCTTATTAACATGAAGTTCAACTCGTGATGTGCATCCACGGCAGGAGTATCTATCTGGTGTTGGCCTTGGCTTTCGCTACTTCTTGCCCATGAGCAATTCCTGCAATGTCACTTCAATTGGATTGATGAACTGATGCTACAAGCTGCGCGTGAGCTGCTAAATATCTAATCTGTGTTCCTGGAAAATCAGTAAGAAGATGTTAAAGTTAGAATGTCCCACGTTAATAGAGCAGAGAACTGTCTAAACAAAGTAAAAGTACAACCAAGATCAGTGTAAGGTAGATTGCGTTGAAATCCTGGCTGGGCATGACTATAGCAGATTGAGATGGGGAAACAAAACACGAAGGAGATTCAGGATCCATTTAGTTTTATAGATCAAAGAAAGCGAATCCCAGGCAATCATACATTAAGTACTTTCTTAGAAGATACCAATGTCAAACAGTTTCAGAGATCCTTCGTCAAGAGATTGAGTGGGTAAATAGATGAGATGGAATGAGCACACACTAGCTGAAATGTTTCGGCTCCATAAGCTGCTTTAGATCTCAAGAACGTCTCTTCAGACTGCAACAGCCACAGGTTTCTTGCTGGTTTTGATCCCTCTAATAGCTGTGATAGATTCATAGATTCATCTCGAGTTGTCAGATTTCAAAGTGGTTGAATAAAAAACACAGGCAGATGAACACACAAATTTCCCATTGAGAAAGAGGTCTGAGGTTCAACCTTCAGCATAATCTTTAGCTCCAAAGACAGCTGAACCGGCAACGATAGCATTAGCTCCTGCTTCAATTACCTACCAGCCGAGAGAGCAAATGTACTGAGTTTGCAAAATTTATGCAAGGGGAAACAAGGAGGAGGCAGCCTGTAAAATCACACGGTGGTCGTCTGAATATATTATTCTCAAATATAAGATTGAGAGACACTCGGTTTGAGTTGAGAAACTAGAGTACTGACCTGACTACTTTCCTTTATCAAACACCCCCTATCTAAACATCCAACATAAATTTAAGGAATCATCTGTAATGGGAATGATCTAATTACATTACAAATTTTGAATGCTAAATTGCAGACCATTGACATGGCTATCCTTAATATGTCTCAGGCAATGGCCCTTGTCAGAGAGTATTCGAATCAAAACTCACATAGCACATCATGAAAAGGATGGAAGTTCAATAGGAGCACCTTATACGCATTTGATGGGCCAACCCCACCATCTACTTCGATCCAGGGATTAACGCCCTATTAGAGAGCATAGGTCAAGATATCATCCACTTGGCATCGCATCCCAACCAAATGACAACTAATTAATAAAAGCTCACAAAGAGAACTGTCACCCCGTGCGATACCTTCTCTAGGCAGAGCCTCCTCAAGTCGGAGATTTTCTTTACTTGGCTCTCAATAAAACTCTGCCCACCAAAGCCAGGGTTCACCGACATGATCAAGACTAGGTCAACGACTGTTTCACAGAGAAATGTGCCTCCTCAAGTTAGATTTTGCAATCTTCCGGGCAGAGTTCAATGTTTCTGTCAGTTCCTCTAGAATATGAACATAATAGAAGGCAATCTGTCATCTCAAGTTATAATTGTCTACATAGTCCTGCGAAGCTAAATTACCGTATGAAACATGACATTCAGATTTTTCAAATGAAACTCTCGCATTAGGCTGATGCCTAACTTGTCTATAGGACTTCATGCGGCATCTCATATTATCTAGTGGTCTTAGCAATCAACAATTTCAACAACTAGAATCTTCTTTATCCCACCTAAAGCTTCTGATATTGACTAAACATATTCTGTTTGGTTTCATTTGGAAATCACAAAAGTGAAGAAATGATCTGGACATGCATTAAACGATGATATCATGATCTCCTGAGACAAAGAAGCTACTTTGAATTTCCACCTCCAGATATCAAGGCCAAGGAAAACAATAAAGAAAGAGAAAAAGTAAACAGTAAACTCACTATCAAGGACAGGGTCTACAGAGCTCAGTGGCGTGGCAGGGTTTAGAACAACTCCAGCTTTCGCGCCTAGACTTTTTATCTGAATTATCGAATAAGGAGGTCAGAGAGGAGATTGGGACTAAAGAGTGCCAATGAAATTCTATGGACACCAGCATGATTTTTCTTCTAATCAGATCAATTTCCATCTGCAGAAATTGCGCTAAGCATGATAAGATGAAGTTCTCACTTGATTAAGTGTGCGATGCAAATGTATGGTGGCTGATTGCTCACAATGGACACTGACTATATCCGCTCCAGCCTTGATGAAATCTGGTACTCGCTGTTCAGGTTCTACAATCATCTGCAATAATGATCTTATCAGCATTCACTTCCTATTCCCATTATTGTTTCGATCTTGGGAAAGTTCCCAAACAGTTGGGGAGGATACCAAGTGCACATCTAGAGGAAGATCTGTCACGGGGCGCAGGGCATCTACGACAAGAGGTCCAATGGTAATATTCGGAACAAAACGGCCATCCATGACATCGACATGGATCCAGTCACAACCTGCCATATCAACTGCTTTTACCTAGACAATACACGGGTTCAAGCAGTGTCACATGAAAAGATAGAATCACACAACCTCAGTCAGTCAAAGCAATTTCCCAAGTCCTAAAAAATGCCAGAAAGATAATTTTTCAGCCACCAAAATAGGAAAATACATCATGCTATCTTCACTCATATGCAGCAGCCTATCGCTTCAGCTCTGTAATGGAAGTGTCTGCTATAAGAACTCAAGATAAAAGGAGAACCTGTTCTCCTAGTTTAGCGAAATTTGCTGAGAGGATCGATGGAGAGACAATGATGTCGCTTTTTGAGAATTTATCTACTCGTGCAGACGCCTTCACAACAGTTCGAATCCTTCTCCTACATATACAACAGAAAGTGGCAAAAGACATCAGCCAATGAAAAGCATGAAGGAAGCCCCCAAAAGCACACAACCTTTAAAACCTGAAGCCCAAATATGTGGTTAGCGTAGACATCTATAGATTCATTTCGGCAACAATGCTTATTTGAATTCCAGAAAGAAAATGACAGTGATGTTGGCGCATCAAAAACCTCGACATAAGTTACTAGCCAATGCCAATCTCTGTTACCATATTGCTTGATTAGTCAAAATCCCATTCCCTTGGTTATCAGAAAGAAACAAAGCCAAAGAAATCACAAATTATCATCAAATTTCTACCGAAATGTGAAGAAAGTTGGGTAATTTGGATATGTCAGCTTAAAAGAACGAATAAAAAGGAGGAGAGAGTATTCTTGAGCATGTAATTCGCGCCTGAACATTCCTTAGAAAGTCAAAGCCAAGAATTGCTCTATTTTGCAAATTATACATCGATCTTGATTCTTGATTCTGCCCAAAAAGAATGGATTTCCATTCTTGATAGCTGAGACACGAGGGAACAGTGCAGTACCTTGTGAAGGTGAGTGAACTGGGTTGATAAAGAGATGGACTTTGAAGCTTCAGAACCCCGCGACTTACGCTGGTGCGAGACTGAAGCGTCGTCGATGAACACAACGAAGATGACGACATCTCTCTCTCTCTCTCTGTCTCCCTCTCTGTCGATGGTCTACGATGCTTCAATGGTCGAGTGGTTGGAGAAAGTTTCGACCTCTCTTCCTTCGCTTCTTCTTCTCTCTCCCGCTCCTGCAACGATCATTCAGTGAAGGGAAGAGCAGTTGCAGGAAAAAGTAAAACCCGTCCAAGGAATTTAGCGAAGATCTTGTGCTTGACACGTGTCAGATTGATGGGCGGTGGTCGTTTGCTTTATCTGAACCGGTTGGCCCTGGCATTCTTGCTGACTCCGGAAGTCAATTTCTTGCACTTGGAAAGGTTTTGGATCTCGGAATATCCAACAAAATAATATTTTGTTCTGTATATAAGTTGTAATAATACCAACGTCATTGTTATATTCATTGTCAATATTATTCTTATTAGAGCGCAACGGCCCTTTGAATGGCTACAAAACAAGAAAAAAATTATTAGAAAAGTTTTAGACTCATAATATTTGTGTCAATTCGGATGTAGACATTTTAAATTGATGAATTGAATAATGAATTTACAGACGATTTTTCAATGTAACCCATCTAGTTAATTTTGTCCGAAAATCGGGAACATGAACATCAGTAGTCCTACAGGGTACGGTAGACTTGACGTGGATAAATTTTAAATAATTTTTCTGATTTAAAATCAGAAAAATTATTTAAAATTTATCCACGTCAGCATTAATTATGCCACGTAAGATGTTTCGCATACATGTTAGCAATTTCTAGTCAAAATTGATAGATTTGACTATATTGATAAATCGTTAAAAATGTATAAGATTCAATCGGTCCAATTAAAAAAAATATAAAGATTTTGTTACGTATATAAGTTGCAGTAATACTAACATCATAGTTATATATTTTATTAACATCATCATCATCATCATCACACAGGCTCAACATGCCTTCTGAATTGCTGCAAAAGAGATGTCGAGCATGAGACCTCGTACTTTGAAGTGTAAGCTTCCAGCCGTTTTATCATCACTTACTATACGTTTTGATTTTGGCTGTTGCCTTTTTATCTACATGTCAATGATCGCTTCTGCACATGGTTCATCAAATCATATTAAGAAGACTCGAAGTAATTTTACAATCTCACTTGTAGCAATCTATCCTGGATTAGCCTTGCCGCCGCAGGCAAAAATATAGACCCGTCAACTTTCACTGGGAGTCCCGAACCTCGATTCTCTCGTTCTACACAATTCACCATCATGTAAACGTAATGATCCTACCAAAGTTGTCGCAGCAATATCGAACGTGAGATCTCGTACTTTTATAATGTAAAGCTCTTGACCCTTTTCATGGAATTCTGAAATCTCATTCGCCAGTCTACGTATAATAGTCTTGTCGTCGCAGGGCGAAGATCTAGATCCAACAACTCCCATCGGGCAGTCAAATCTTGAGAATAAAGCATAAATATCATATCGATCGATATGTTTATAGCACTAAATACGTCTGCTGTGTCATAATCCAACGATAATAAGATAGAATATTCGCGGATGGCGTAACTCCAGAACCGAGACTCGAACGCAATTTCAACGACTCCATCTTTAGTCAAAAGAAAAGACAAAGGCTAAAGTACAATCTTGAAACCAACCGTACTCAAATACTAAAGTACAATCTTGAAGATTAGAGTTGACGCGAGCTCCGACGAAGCCCATCTGGCGTGCGTTGGCTAGGCGTCCTTCTTGCTTGGTGTCTTGCTCTCCCACTGTTTGATTTCAGCCTCCATCTTCCCCTTCACGCTTCGGTTGAACCCCGGATACGGCTCGTACCCGCAGGTTGTCTGCAGAACCTGCAAGTCGGATTTTCGAACCCTCTGATGATCAGAGATGTGAAATTAACGATCGATGGTGGCGTTCAAAGAAGAGCAAGAAAAACTTGCCTCGAGCATTACGAAGAAAGGAGCCATCACGAATGCTTGCGCCATGTTGTCCGAAGGGGCTCGTTTCTGCAGACCGATTCGATGAGACGTGCACAATTTGCAGATAGTGAACAAGAAGGCAGATACCGAGCATACCAACTCACCTCAAACACCCCGTGACCTATGGACTGACCGGCCCAACATATCACTTGCGATGCCAGAAAGAACTGCACTCGGGATGGGGTTCGTTAGTATTGACCACAAGGAACCGAGCAAGCAAAGCAAGGAGGAGAAAAGAGAAGAATTACAGACCTTCCATGCCAGAGAGAAGCCGAGCTGCTGCGCGAGCAGGCTGGCGCCGACCCAAAAGGCCATGCAGAGCAGAGCGGCCAGAGACCCGGCCTTCGGGTCCAGGCACACGTAGGTGACGGCGTAGAACAGGGCGAGGAAGAAGCCGAAGTTGAGGAGTAGGCCGTGGCTGGTCAAAAAGCACTTGGCAGGGGCGGTGAAGAAGAGGCTGCAGATGGTAGGGGTGAAGTAGAAGAGGACGAGGAAGGAGAAGAAGAGCGGCCACACGAAGAGGGTGTGCATCAGGACGTTGACCCGGTGGCGATGGTACGCGCCGTAGAACGCGTAGTGCTTCTCGAGATCGAACATGCCCTTGATCGCCATCGAGGCAACTCTTCTTTGTCGTTCTTCTTGTTCTGGTTTTTGGGGAGATTTATGCCTGTGGGTGCGTGAAAGTTGGTGTGGAAAAAGAAGTGGAAAGCGGATCGTGTGCGTGGTGTTAGAAAGCAAAAGAGGAAGACAGAGAAGAGACGGCGGATCGCATGCAAAACTAGAGACCAAAGCAACCGCAGATTCGACAATGAAAAGCTCGCCAAGGCTGGCCGCTTTTTTATAGTGGCCGTCCACCGCTCGCTTTAGAAATTTTTTCACAGCCATCGTCCAGGGTTTTTATCACGAAGAAGAAAGTTGCATTGGATTTGTTTGCTTTTCCTTAGCGAAATCGGTGCCAGCCCCACAATTTTTTTTTTACATAAATGTGATTTGTTTACTCTAATAAACTTAGTCAACAGTTGCCACTCCGTGGTTTTCCGTATCTGCTGGGTTGTTGATCTGGAGTTACAGCTCAATTCGCGGCAGATTCGTTACGTCCTGCAAGGATGCGTCGGTCAAATCAAGTATGGTCAGCAAAAGAGTGTGGTCCAAGAGTCAAAACTCGTCATCTCTGTTATGGTGTGTTGTGAATGGGCCATTCGTTGGGAGGTTGGGATCGACTATTGTCTATGGAGAAAATGCGTGGGAGAGTTGAATGATCCGCACCCAGGTTTGGTACGACTTGCATACCGACTTTGCCAACTTCTTCTAATTTTCCCTCGAACTTGCACCACACGATTTATCGGTTCTGTCACTTGAGCTATGGAGACTTAGACTTGTGGGTCAATGGATATACCTTCGAGAACAGTGATAAACGAAGCAAAGCACAACGTCTTGACTGAGTAAAACTGAAGCGTTTACAGTCAATGGACAAAGCACCGGGGATTTATGTCGACTAGACTTTGCTGCACCGTTGCTCTTCCAAATTTCCAAAAACCCTCCTGTAAAAATTACTGATTATCCACACACACACACAAGAAGAAGTGATTTTTACAATACCCTTTTTCATTGTCAAGGTGAAATCAATGTGGTCAACATGTGACGTGGGTTTGCGTTCCCACTACGTGGTTGTCACGGAGAGCGACGCAGCTTCAGACATTCATGCGAGACAATTCGGGGGACTGACATGAAACACTCATACCTTGGATGAAGCAAACTAAAATCTGGATTAGGTGCAACTGATTTGTTCCCTGTAAAATTGCACAGTCTCAACATAGAAAAGCAGTGTGAACGGAAATAAACTAAGAGTATCACAACCAGATAGAAGAATATTTCAGGAGAAGAGCTGGCCAAGTAACTTTCAACAAGGTTACAGCAAAAATATGGATTTTTCTGGTGCATGATCTTTGTTTTCTTGCGTGTTTTTTTTTTCCCTTCTTTCAATTCTCTATAATATACCCAGCAGCCAGCTGCAACCCACCATTTTTTTTTCATTTGATATTATTGTTGACCCCAATGAAGTTCTAATTGTATTTGTCATCTTATGCTAGTGGCAAATCACCCATAAAATGTAAGAAATTGATTCAAAATAAAATATTGTTCATTGCGCATGTGGAAGTCACGAAGATGTTCTCGATGTCTGCATACGAGTGAAGCATTCGATGAGGTTTTTGCGTGATTTTAGGACAGAGGGACATTGAGATTTCGAATATCTGAAGACGAAAGATTCTGCAAAAATACACCTTCATATGCTGTGTAAATTCTATGTTGGATCTCGAGTAGAAAGAGGTCATGAAACAGAAAAGAAAGAAGAGAAGTTAGAAATTGCTTGACGTAAAATGAACTAATGTTCCAAGAAGGTATCCGGTAGACCTTATTCTTGAGGTTTTGACTTTGATGCGTCTCAGGATCATGAGCCCCCATGAAGTTTCCTCTGTTGCTTGTCTCTTCCCACTCAACCATTTCACTCGATTTCGCTTCTGCCTATCGCAGCAGCCGATCCACTCTGGTCCATGGATTGAACTAGCGTGCATATCATGCCAGGCACAGTAACTTCCTCCCTTCTTCTATTTGATCAATCGAATGTTCCTGATTCAAAGGAGAACGGGTGATAAGGAATGCAAGCCTTTAGTTGAGAAAAAGTCACTCAGGTTAAACGTGGCCCTTGGAGCTGGGACTAGCCAGTACCCTTCGTCTTTTCAGAATGCAGCAATAAAAGCTAACTAGTGAAGAAAAAGAAATTTTACCTAGGAATAAGATCTAAATTGGCAGCTTTCCCCTTGAACTAGTTGTCAATAAACTTGCTAGGCTCCGAAATAACATATCGGTAGTATATGTATATATATGTATATTATGTCCATTTCACTGTGTGAAAAAGGAAATTAATAATCATGCTCCATTGTCCATCAAGACCAACATGAAGCATCTGCTCGAGTCCTACTCCTTGTCAAGACAAAAATAGGGTTCGTAGAAATGAACAAATTGGGCAAACTGTCAGCAATAAAATCATGGAGGGCCCAGCTTTGACTTTTATATATTCTTTTCCATCCACAATATCTGTGGAGGAGTATGGCCGTATGCAGGCATTCCTCTTAGGCTGCGCATGATACTCATTCTGTTTCTTAGAACCAGTTCTGTCGAGAATGAGTTTTTTCTATTTCTGGTTCAGAATGAGTTTCTGACGAAAAAAACGCGTTTGATATGGATATACAATTTCTGTTTCAGAAAGAGAAAGCTGTTTGATATGACCAAAAAATTTCTATTTCTAATTCTGTTTCATTTTCTAAAATATATGATTTGTGATATTGGAAGATGTTCATATTAATAAAAATAAGGAAATTTGATATTTTTTTGCACAATTTATTGTAATTTACTCTAAAATTGAAAGCACCGGGGTAAACCACCGGGGTACCTTAACACCTTTTGGATTATATTATAGGTCGGTTTTTCTTTTTCTTTTTCTTTTCCTTTTTTCCTTGTAAATTTGCTGCCATAAGTCGGTTAAAGGAAAATGGGCAAAATAAAATTTCTTTCAAGAAAAATGAAAACCAAAAAAAAAAAAACATTTAAAATCCTTAGAGGCAATGAACTTATTGAAAGGTAAGGTTTAAGGTATTTTACGTTCAATAAAGTCAATCTTCATGAACAAAAACTCGTAGAATATATATGATGAAAATTATGCCGATACTCGAATTTTGCATCTCTCGTCCCATTTCGTTCCTTCCATATAATCCTCGACATAGAAGAAACGCCTCATTGAAATTAAAAAAATTGATTTTTACTATGAAGGAAACTCGTTAGGCGAAATGGAAAATTCAATCTTGTCTGGAATAAAATGAAGATTAGTTCATGACAATCTCATAACATAAGAAAGAACTGACAATCCCCACTTCTAACAATGCTAAGGCAGTTGACGCTCTCAAAACACTAGTTAAAGTCGCCTGATCAGGTGCGAAACCCGCTCTCTTCATGCACTTATACATACCGAGAGCTTCGTCGCCATTGCTATTTTGTGCAAAACCCCCAATAATAGAATTCCAAACACCCAAATCCTTTGTCACCATTTCGTTGAACACATCCAAGGCATCTTGCAGCTCACCCCATTTTGAGTAATTATCAATCAAAGCACTACGCACAAAAACATCAGACTCCATGCCAACCTTAATTATGCCACTGTGAACTTGTCTAAGCATCCCCAAGTCCAGACAGGCCCTCAAAACCGTCGAATAAGTGTACATATTAGGTTGGACACCTTCCCTCTGCATGAATATTAGAAACTTCAGGGCCCTATCATTCATGCCCTTGTTCACATAAGCTTATATCAGTGTCGTTCAGGAAACAACGTTTCTATCGGGCATTTCGTCAAACAGGTCCTCCGCATCTTCCAAGAGGTTGAACCTGACGTACATGTTGAGAAGGACGTTGAGTACGAACGTCTTGGGCTGATACCCACAAGAGAAAACGTGCTTGTGGACCGATTTACCTTCTTCCACAGCACCCCTGGCCACGCAACACTTGACGAGCTCGGAGTAGGTGATGGCGTCGGCCCATATACCGTGTCTTTGCATGGCGTGCATAGCCTTCATGGCTCTGGGAAGGTCTCTCCGATGGCAGTGCTCGGTGAAATCGTCAAGAAGCGACAACAAGGACGATGGGGACGTCGAGTTGGGGGGCGGCTGGGGTGAGCTGGGCGCGGCTGGGGCGAGCTGGGGGCGGCTGGGGGCGGCGGCGGGCGGCTGGGGCGCGGCTGGGGGCGAGCTGGGGGCAGATCTGGGCGGCTGGGGGCGGCAGGGCGAGCTGGGGGCGGCTGGGCGCGGCGGGGGCGAGCTGGGGCGAGCTGGGGGCGAGCTGGGGGCGGCGGGGGGCACGGCTGGGGGCGAGCTGGGGGCAGATCTGGGCGGCTGGGGGCGGCGGCGGGGCGAGCTGCTGCAGGCGGCGGCGGCGGGGCGAGCTGGAGGCGGCGGCGGCGGCGGAGGCGAGCTGCAGGCGGCGGCGAGCTGCAGGGGAGGAGGAAGACACGCACACGATCTGCAGGGGAAGAAAGGGGGAGGAGAAGAAAGGGGGAGGGGAATCTAAGAACACGTTCTTAGAAGGGAGGAGATGGCCAAGAAATTACTTTTTTTTGCTTTCTCTTTCTAGGATGAAAACCGGTTCTGGCCAAGAAAATTGGTTCAGAACCGGTTTTCACAAAATGTTGAATCAAACGGGTTTCTCGTCCAGAACTGGTTTTTTTGGTCCAGAACCAGTTCTGGACGAGAAACAGGTGCGATTCATTTTCCAAAGAATAAATTATGAGAGAGAAAAAAAAAAGAAAAGCTGGTAAGATTAAGATGGCCCATGCAGGTCTCGAACCTGCGACCTTCGCGTTATTAGCACGACGCTCTAACCAGCTGAGCTAATAGGCCTTGTCGCGTTATCTTGCTGATATTTATTTATAAAGTTCAATGTACTATACATCCGTTCCCACTCCTGAATTTTTGAAGGGTGGACGCAGATGGTCTCCTTATCCATTTTCTCCTGGACATCATGAAGTGCAAGGCTTGAGATAAGAGGACATAGAAACGATACGTCTTCGCACTTCTGGATTTAAGAAGGGTAATTTCAAAAATGGCGGATGCAATAAGGGGCTTCACCATCACCGCACCGACCTACCTTCCCGGTCATGTCCCAAAGAGAAGATTGGACATGAACCCATCTTCAAGACTGGTACGTTGTTTATCTTTCGCTATATGGAAGTTATAATGCCAAAGTTTTCAGATGTTCTGTGCGGTGATTGAGTTGGGAAATAAAGTTTGCGACTTTAGTAAAATTGGCCATCTGGGTGACCAGCATTTAGGAGATTCCTTCCTTGTTCTGAAGTAGTTGTGGGTCTTGACTTTGAAGCTTGAAATGAGGAATAGCAAAAGCAGAAGGGCCTCTCTGTGTAAAGTGAACGCCTTCCCAGATTGGACTCTGATGGCGGTTTTAGTCGAGCAGGTTGAAGGCCAGAGGGGATTCATTAGCAACAAGTCAATATGGCACCTCAGTGATAATGCCCTGAAGAGTGTTTGTGAGTGTTTGTAGGCCATTCAAGTTCAAGTTAAACTCATGGGTATCTTATCTCATTGTTGATGTCATTGTGAAGCTATGGCGAACTTTGCTTCTACTTAGCTTCCTTATTCCCGTTGATTTTGTAGATACTTTCTACATCATGTTCACTTGTTGGGGATGCTTGTTCTTTGGCTCCACAAAAGTAAGATTCTCTATAAGTAGAACTTCTCTTTTGTGCCGTTCTGATGCTATTAAGTTTTGACGTTCACATCTGACGTACGAGAGAATTCTTTAGGATCCATACTATGACTCGGAAGAATACAGGAAAGATGGAGGAGATGGCAGTGGTCACTGGATTTATGAGAAGGTGCACTACTCTTAAACCGCTGGTCTCGATTGACCACTTTCTTTCTCGTTTTTATTAGCTCAACATTTGCCTACGTCGTATGCTAATGGAAAAGGTTCCTCCTTTTCTCCAATGCTCTACATCTGAAAAAATGAACTTTAGATTAGACACGCTTGAAGTGATCAAGAAAAGGCCATTATGTCTGCAATTCACAAGGGTAATAGCATTGGATCAGGAGTGCAAAGCACTAATAGCATTGAAGAGTTAATTATCATCTTCAGTGAAAGGCTAATGCAGATTAGAACAATCTTTATCCATGCTAGTACGGCATCGGTTTCCCTTGCATAATTTGCCAGCTGAATAATGACCGATTAGTGAAGGAGCATGCATTTCCAGTATGGTAAAGTGTCAACAGGGAAGATAGAGAGAATTGGCCTCTCTTCTGGGGGCTCCTGGATTTTGTTACTGCAATTGCAGTAAGGTGGTAGTCTTCAATCTGAGATTTAGTATTAAGTTACCACATGTTTGGATCTAGACAAGTTCATTGTCCCCTTCGTTGGAGGAGCCGAATGAAATGTATTTACTCACGAAATTTGTGCTATACAGCAAGAAGACATTGAGGAATCAGCTAGAGCGGAGCTATGGCGCGAGGAGCTGATTGAGGAGATTGAACAAAAAGTAGGAGGGCTTCGAGAGCTGGAAGAAGCCGGAAGAAAGTAGGAGCTTGTATTGAGTTTCCCAGGATATGACATACTCCAAATCCAGTCATACTGATTCCTATTAAATTCACACCTTGCAGATATCATTGTATATATTGTTCGGTCTTTGGATGATCACTGAGTATACTACAAAGATCATGGATCAGCAGTGCAATAACAGATTAAAGAAATGCGATGCAGGGACTGAGAAAACACAAGATGGAATATTAAGTACATCTATGAGCAACATCTAGCGACAATTAAAACTAGCGACATCAATAAGAAAGTTCCAATATGTAACAGCCCAGACAAAAGTTTTGATTTCTGAAATTTCAAGTAAGGGCAGAGATTTAACTTCGAGACCCAGGGACCGACTGTAAACTAGGCTTCAGCGACAACTTCTGATGAGTTCTTGCGAGCGTGAGTTTAGTACAAAGAGAAGGAAGCGAAGAGGAAGTTCAAGCGAAGTTTTTCTGAAATGCAATTGCGCAGCGCAACTTGACACCTCTGGTACTGTACCTTCCACCGTCAAATTTGCCCTCACATGGCAGCAGATTATCAAATTCACAGAAATAGTATTGGATGTGATTTTTTAATATTAATGACAACATTACTAATCTCAAAAGTTTTGAACCTGGGTAGAATGAAGAAATCTACGGCGGTCCGGATATGATTAAAAAGATTGCGCCATATGGAATATTCATACAACTAGGCTACATTTACAGCACCATAATTTCGACTCCCTTGTGAAGGAACTGAGCAGGGGGTTGCTGATGGGCTTCTTGTCGTAGGACTAGTTTCCTTTCTCTTTCTCTGTGATTTTAAACCAAATTTGATCACGAGAGTGGTGACCTTAACCATTCAGTTGCGGAAGGTGAATGAACAGAGTCGAGGGAATTTCATTGCTTAGTCTGTTGGCTTCAAAGAGATGATCCCTTGTCCATCTTGGACTAATTTTCTTCGGCAGGTGATCCTTTCGACACTGTTATGCATTCATAGGTTTGTTGAGGAAGCCAAGGAACGACTATTGATTGAGTGAGGGAGTCCAATTTAGCTTTTATTTTTCTTTCCATGCATCCTTGGTGCCTCTCTTTGTGGTCGGTTTCCGACTATACCAGGTCGATCGGATTCTTTATCGGAATTCACAAGGATGCACTCCATATTGTGAAGATTGAAAAAGTCGAAAAGAACATGTCGATGGAAAAGACGATAGTTCAATAATTTGAATCGAATCAGCCAATCTTGGCCGACGTTATACGCAGAAAGAGACCATATCCTCCAATTGTCAGAACGCAATAAATGCAATGTGGAGACTGAGGATCGTGGGGACGAGAAAATGAATAGAAAACAGAAGGGGACATTGACAAAGAAGTTAAAGAAATGCCAGAGTTTCAGACTTCTGTCTTAGGATGAGAGCAGATCGATGCTCCCATGGTTTTGGGGGGAAAACCAGTGGGCAGCCGGCAGCCTCTCTTGGACGCTTCCCAAGTTTGTCACTGCACATCACTCCCCACTTCTCTATCCGAAATCACTCCCCTACCAATCATGGGACTTCAAGCACAAATAATTCAAGGACCAAAGTTAATTGAAAGTCCAAAGATAAAGTTGCAATGTTGATCTTCCAAGTTTTAACGCAGCAGCATTAATTGGTTCTGAGTTTTCTTCTTCTTTTCTCTACTTTGCGGACCTTCTGGGGATAACTCTACTGACAAGCAAGCTCTGCCGTCCAAGAAAAACCGCGATTCGAAAAGCAGCTCTCCCTTTCGGCCCACTGTCGATCGTTCGGGTTCGCTTCACATGTATATTTCCAGACGTTGATCTTGCTGTAAACGAATCATTTTTTTAAGGCAAGCAGGGATCAATGGCAGAACCCGGAAATGCATGAACAAGGCCTATTAAAAGGCAAAAAGAAACCAAAAAGGAACAAGGAAAACCAACAAGCATCTCGATCGGGATAATCTTTTGTGTATTGGGTCGGTGTCTGCAATCAAAACAGTACTTAAAGATTCATCAAATTCACTGTGATCCTGCCAGACGGTCCAAAGCATCGCACCAAGCACGAAGCGTCCTCGTGGAGCTTATAATAATGCCTGAGAAAGAACAGAATCATTTGCCATTTTGGTCCCCATGGGATTTTCTACAACTCGTGCGATTCACGTGACTTTATTGGGAGGTAAAACCAACAAAAAAAGATTTCAAAAAAGGACCCCGACAAAGGAAAAATCTTCATCAATTTATCCAAAGAGCCAAGAGTATGGGTTACCCTTGTCCATTAAGGATCCTATTTGGTGGCCGATATGATAGTCCGGATAAAATTAAATTACATATATATATATATATATATATGATTTTATATGATGTTCAGCAATTCATTTCAAATCAAATAAGTTTGGATAATTTATGGATAATTATCCATTTTCTTGTCTAATCAGGATAATTAAGTTTGCATAATTTGTGGATAATTTATCCAAGATCTAAGAATAAAATAAGTATCTTCTCACCCCCAATAAGGTAGTTGAGACAAAACACACACACAAAAAAACACTTCTTGAATACTTCTTATCCGATTCAATTATTTCTAGCAATCCAAAATGAAATCTTATCCAATTTCAACATATTTGCATCATGAAATTTCTTTCCTATTTGCCTTTGTATTAACAATCACCCGCATGAGTTACAGATACTTTTTTAACCATAAATCGTTAAATCAAAATAAGTTTTCAAGATGATATCTCACATTTTAATTGTTGGGAAATGGGATTACAAGAAGATGATTAGGATACAAAAGTGGAACTCGAAATGGATAAGGAGATGGATAGTGATGGAAATGGTAGACGAATATGTAAAATGTTGCCATTTGGAATGTTTAGCGTATGATCAAGTGCCCTGGGGCACTAGTTAACTTAATCAAAAGTGTGAATGACAATTTTCAAGGTAAAATGAAAATTTAAGAATTGCACATTTCAACATGGTCACTTCTTACTTTAAATCAATAAAAAATGATTTTTCTGATCGAAATACTAGAAAAGTGTTTAAATTTCGGATACAAAACCTAAAATATGAAAGTCAAATTAGGTGCCTTTTGACAACTTCATGTTGAAAACGAGGGCGGAGGGTCAGCATTAAATCGCAGGGCTCTTCAATTTAGCAACGCCGGCCCTTCTTCGTCTTTCACACTTCTTAATTATTTTTACATCTATTTTATGTTTTTTTCCTACCAATTAAAGGTGCATGACCTAAATTGTCCGACTTAAAGTCAGACAAATTCAAATGACTTAAAAGGGAATTGTCTGATTTTTTTCTCACTATTTGCGGGAGGGTTTATTTTTTATTTTCTACCAGTCGTCCGATTGAAAATGGACAGGATCGAACAGGTGGCAGAGGAGACAGATCCAGTGGCATACGTCTTGCATAATTTCCATTTTCATTAATAATACACACAAACGGAGAGAGGGATATATAGTAATCACAGAGAATACGAGCCCTGAAGATCCTCAAAAGCGGTCAACGTTACGCATGAGGTGTGACTCGGACGAGACGGTGCTCAGGCTCGTCGCCCTTATCCGGAACAACTGAATAAAGAAAGGTGATGATGGAGGATATATGGCAAGACATTAAAGATAAAACCCCGTTTTCAAGAACCCTTCTTTGCTTGTTTGTTTGTTGGTTGGTTGGTTTGATGGTTTGATTCTCCTCCTTCTCTCTTCTCTGTTTTCGCTCGCCCTTGAAAGTTTCAGAGCAAAAGACATATTCCTCCCGGTCAAAAGAGAGACCCTTCTTTTGGTTCTTTTGAATTCAGCAGCTTGTCTCTCAAGGATCCAGAGCAAGTGGGTCATTCTCCTCTTTAGTCTTTCTCCTCTGTTCTTTTCCTTTCTTTTCCGAGATTCCCATTTTCGTTCCCGTTCACGGGGTTTCTGGGTTTGTTCCTTCTTCCTCAAAAGTCTCTGTCTTTTTTTTTTTTTTTCCTTCCCTTTTATGCAATCATGTCTTGTTCTGCTGAGGTTGGGACAAACATTTCTGGGTTGAATGGCGCTATTGTTACTGGCTCGGAAGTCAAAGGGGCTCTTGGGTTTCATTCCTCTTCCGTTTCTCTGTCTTTTGGAGGATCCGATAAAACAAAGGTCCCTGCTTTGAGGACCGATTTCAGGGGAAAACGGCTGGTTCTCTCAGATAAAAGTGCTTTAGGTTATTGGAGCGCGAAAGCACCTTGTAGCTTCCCTTTGCGGGTATGTGGATATTCTCTTTGAATCATTGTTCTTCTTATGTGACGTATGGGGTTGTTGCATTTTATGGTGCGATCATAGTGAAAAGACCATCTTGCTTGTTTCTTTTGTATTTCTAGGCACATGCATCGATTTGTGTAGGCAGAGCCATGAGATGGTGGGAGAAGACTCTTGGACCCAACATGGTAGAGATCAATTCTGCTCAAGAACTTGTCGATTCTTTGTTGAATGCTGGTGATCGATTGGTTGTGGTTGATTTTTATTCACCTGGCTGTGGTGGTTGCAGAACTCTTCACCCCAAGGTACTAATTCTGATGAGGGCAATTTCTTTTAATGCCCTTTTTTCTTTTTTAATTGCTTGTGATTTATTCTGTGTCGTTTATGCTAAGCAGCGTCAGGCTCCTTCATTTAAGGACAGAATGAAATTCCTTCGAAATTGTTTGGATAATTCAGTAAGTTCGTTCTTTTTCCGTGATTATTAATCAGATATGTCAGCTGGCGGAGTCGAATCCGGGTGCTGTCTTTCTCAAAGTTAATTATGAAGAACTGAGAACCATGTGCCAGTGCCTCCACATCCATGTCCTTCCATTCTTCAGATTTTACAGGGGCTCGGACGGCCGGCTATGCAGCTTCAGCTGCACTAACGCAACTGTAAGTGAGTTATACATTCGATCCTATACCGACTTCCCCGAGTTAAAAGTATAGGAGGATCAGCTTGTTTATGGATTGTGACGTCTCATTTACAGATCAAGAAATTCAAAGACGCAATGGGAAAGTACGCTGTCGAGCGGTGTAGCATCGGTCCGGCAAAAGGTTTGGATGATTCCGAACTCGCGAAACTAGCCGAGTGCGGCGAAATACCTAGAGATCTGCGGTTGCGTGTTATGACGGGAAACACGGTCATGACTAGCTTAGAGAAGAGCGTGGATCTGAGAAGAGAGCAGTTACCAGGATGGGAACTGAAAACAAGAGTCCCTTGATAATAGTTTTAAGGATACTTCTGTGATACAACTAGGAAGACGATGCTTAGGCTGTCACTGTAAATATCCTTATCATCATTTTGCCTCCCCATAAACAGGGCTTGTGTTCTTTTTTGTCATTGAGCCCTGCTTTGTTTTTGTTTGCTAGTTCGTTCTTTGGATTTGGTATCGTCTGTTTATCTGGATAAGTATGAGGTTCACATCGAGAATTGATTATGATCTGATCTGTCACATTGTGGCAACCTTCACAATAGACAGTGACAATTTTTGTTCCAGATCAGCAGCTTCCATCTATGCAAATACTTGAATGGAATTCTTGATTAAGCCCTCGACCGAAAAGCTTTAATTATCCGGGTCGACCTCTGTTTCGGCGACAGTTGTTTGATCGCGAAGCTGAATCGTGTTCAGTATAGATGTCGATCGTTCCAGCTCATGCAGGTTATGGCAGCGACGGGATTGGAATGGTTCTTGGATTTGGATTTTTTTGGGTTCTTGACTTTGAGAAAGACAGGTTGATGGTACGTTGGGCAGATCAGCAATCAAAATGGCTGATTGAGGCCCAAAAGCATCTCCTTAAAGTAGCTCATTTCCTCTTCAAACATGCCACAAGGCTCGTTTCAGGACCTCCTCCGAAACAAATCAACTTTGCATGTCCTTTCGACTTTGGCCTCTACAGAAATCGGTTCTGCTCATCGCATCACGTTATAGATCGAGGATCCGCATCGAGGGCTCTCCATTTGGCGACAATTTGGAGCGCAATTTGCCTATTCAATTTCTAAAATTCTGGGAAAGTCAGCTCCGGGAGAGGAGGAGGTAGGCCCTGACGTGCAACCTTTTCCTGGCACTTCCCTCCATTGGAGCGTGAAGGGTTCTCTCATGGCAGGCCCTTTTACTGATGTGGATGGCCCCACGAGAGTCCTGCAAAAGAAGTGGAACCAGTGATGAGTCATCGCATCAGCCATTGATAAAAACTAAAAGGCGCCCAAGAAAGATTATACTAATAGATATGATCATCGAACTAAGGAGCGCCAGTCGGCCGAGGTCCGATTCCTGATTCAGATAAACTTAGATGGCGAAGAAATTTAGCTGTGAAGCCCCTATCTATATGTATTTGGTATCTATATCTATTACATATTTTAGGTATATTAGTATAGTTTATTATTTAAAAAATTTAATTGAAGAAGATGGAACGAAAAAATTATTAAAATACAGTGATATATATATATATATATATATATGAAGTGAAAGAACCCATATTTCAAAGAAATTTGAAGAGGATTTTTATAATTCTCAAAAAGCGAGGGGCAATGAGATTTGTGAAAAAGAACCATGCACTCTCCTTCTCCTTCCCCTTTGTAACCCCGTGGTCCATGTCGAAACTCCATGAAAACGGCAAGAGAGTCAAAATTTCTTTTCCTCCATTGCTCTCTAGTTCATATCCAAGGTTTAGAAAAGTAGCAAGAGAGTCGAAACTCTTTCTCCCATGTAGCTTTCTAGTTCACATTGAAGCTTCACAAAAGCAATGAAAGAGTCGAAACACTGTGTTTTTCTAAATCACAAAGATGAACGATCTTGCTCCTTATCTTACCGGGTTTGACACTTCATCTCGTTCGTGTTGCTATAGCCTATTAAATTTTTTTGTCATAACTGAACTTGTGTTTCTGCAATGATGCAATAGTTACCTTGCTTTTTCAGCTTTGGATCATATCATGGATTGATTGTCAAAGGTTGTCTCGATTTGTGCATCTGCGGCCACTTAACAGTGAATCGTGAAAGATTCTAGTCGTTCTAATTTGTGCATTTTTAATATATTTATTTACACTGACATGCAGTTCCGATCAAACAATAGACCGTTAGGATATGAAAACATTATATCACTGCGATTCACTAAACCGTGGATGAAATATGACAAAATACTTAAATTTTATCACATTCCGTCAATTCCATCATAGTTAGAAATTCGGACGACTAACTACGGCTTTAGAAAATGTATAGAATTTTTTTTGGTTCAAGAGACAGATTATCAGTAATTTTAAATAGACATGAAACAGAAGTGAAAACCCTTGACCTCATGAATAGATTTACTTTATTCCGACACCAGACAATGCCACTCTGCATTATAGAGTCCTACAAAGTAACGTAGATAGTGAGATAGAAAAACATTTCGACATGCATTTGAAAGGTGTGGTTCATGAACTGTTTAGTGACTAGAGGGCCACTTCAAAACAGATTACTCTTCAGGCATTTGGGCCACTCCCTCCTGTTCGATCATTAAGAGAAGCTTTTTTCTACAAGTTTTTTGAACTCTCTGAAATCGATCAATCCATCCCCATTGTCATCAAAAGCCTGAATCAAGCTCCTGCAGTCGACCTCGGAGAGCTGGACAAGGCCCAACTTATGGAGGACATCTGCCAGCTCCCCGGCATCAATGTACCCGTCACAGTTCCCATCGAACACATAGAATGCCTCCTTCAGTTCCTCCAGGCTCGGCCCTTCCTCATCGAAAAGAGCTGCAATTTCCCTGACCCCTATTCTTTCCCGAACCTCATCACCGTCGCCGCCGCGCAGGTTCCCAAAGATCCCCAGCTTCGCCATCACGTCTTCCACTTCCAGCCTCGACAGCTCCATGTCGTCCACTGTTTCGCGAATAGCACCGATTGGAGCGATCGGAGATTGATGAGTCGCAACCTCTGCATTTCGGTTCTTACCATGACAGAAATACTCACTCGTCATTGAATGTACATCACTTAAAATCTCGCCAAAGTGTCTCAAGTCCGAGCACAAGGCATGAAGTAATACCACTAACTCTAGTGTCATTAGTGCTATGATCATGGTGATGAGAGATAAGATAGTATTAGATTTTATCTCCAGTGCTTGTTCCATTGGAACTTGGCAGTCAGGATGAGGGGCCCAACCTGTTAGCATTCAGGATAAGAGCAAAACCTGTAAAGACTTGGCAATTAGAATAAGAGCAAAACCTGAAGAGACAGAAGAAAGAAGAATAAAGATAAAGACTTCGAAGGGGATGACACGATATGAACACCAATAGCTACAGGTATATGTAGCAAGCTAAAGAGAGACTTAAGCAGACTCATGGAAATTGTGAAGAAAATGCGGTTCCTCCTTCACAAAGATTCCTACAAAGCTGAGAAGTTTGTAACTTTTTCTTTGTCCTACAATTCGATGTGCTCTCTTTATCCTCGTTCTTGAAGATACCAACCAGAGTTTCCCGGTACTTTACGGAATTTGAAATTGCAAAACACGTTGAGCTGGTCTTCTGGGTGGGGTTGCAACTTGCAATCAATTCTCTCGGTAGTTTCTTCCAAATTGAAACTTAGAATGTGGACATCTTTTGTCTGTGTGCGTGAGGTTCACACCATCATCTTTGCCGCGGAATTCGGCTTCGCGTGCAGGCCGATGCCAGTGGAGTGAATTGACAGGATACATTAATTGGTTTTTTTGGGCCTTTGCCTTGCCTTCGCCAAGGGGGTCGGACAAAGACTTGAGCGTGGACTCATGTATATTACCGGCAAAGTACAAAAGGGCTGGTCTGTTTTGCTTTTCCAGGAAGTTCATCACCTAGGTCACCTTCCACTATGAACAGGCCCTTCTGTGATCCTTCACGGATCCGTCAATCCCGGTCGTAACGCATCACTGTCACGTCCAATTTCTTCATCATTCCCATGGAAAGTTTCCTGATGTTAAAAAACTTTGAATTGGTCTTCTATCCGGACAAGAGCTGGTAAGTTTTCCAGTTCATGATCCATTCCTCAGTGATCCCACAAGCACAGAGGATCCAGAGAGACGGTTCCTCCAAGGGGTGTAAACGCCCTCATGGAGGAGCCAAATAGTTTTCTTAGTTTTCAGTCTTCATTTAGGATCACCGTCACCATATAATTTTCCAAACTTTGAAAAGGCTTTTGATTCGAAATACTTGATTCGGTTGGATAAATATCGTCCTCGGAATATTTTATAAGCCCATAATCCCAAACTTCACTTCACTCTTTTTTCAAGACATGTCAATAATAGAGCATTTCAATTCAATTGATTAAGATGATGATTTTTTTAAGATAAAGATTCAAACTTTAAGCCAATTAACCATAAGAAAAAATGTTAATGAAAGGAAGGTCTTTTGGATTAATTTTTACGAAACTAGATGATGTCGGAATATGCTGTCCAAATTATCCCTCCACGCGCTCCTGCTGTCTCTCTCTGAGGGGGATAATGCGAAGCACGCTCCAAAAGAGAAGGGAAGAAACTAGGGGACGTGACTCGAAGCTCCATGGCAGCCTCCTGAGGGGGAACCTTCGACACCTCTCGCCCCTTTGCTCAGTTCATCTGGAAAAAGCAAAGCAGATGTTCCCAAACAAGAAGCACTCGAAGCGAAGGCCCCGCGCCACTGCCCAGTCCTCGCCGTCCGCACCACGCGCCGCCACCCTCACCCCCACCCCCACGGCATTGCCTTCATCTCACCGCCCTTTCACACCCTCAACCTCTCTCATCGACCAAGAGCTCGAGACCCTCCAAGGCACCTCCTCCTTCCTCTTGGAGAGCCTCCAAATCTCGCTCGACGAGGCGGCGACCCCCCCGAGCCCCAATGTTAACCCCAGGAGCTTCCCTTACAGCGTGAAGCAGCAGTGTTGGGACAAGGCCGAGAGGGTCAAGGGCCGTGATCCTGACAGGTGGCGTCGCGACGCCGTCGGGAACATCGTGCTCCGCAAGCTCGTCGGTTGCCCTGGGTGTCTCTGCCACGACTACGATCACATCTTGCCTTACTCTAAGGTAAATGGATTCAATTAAAGTTCCTGTCTTCTTCTTGTCTGGGACTATTTTTGGAGATTTTGGGTCGTGGCTTGAGGATTGCGTTGGTTTTACGATGATTGGACTTCTCGGGGAAGTTTATCGCTGTCCTTGGAGTGAAATTTTTCAGTAAACTCGATGCCTTGTTTAGTTAGGTTCTTTATTGAAGGTGAAACAGAGAGACTTATCAAGAGCACTTCTTTACTTGCGTTGCGTATTGTTCTCGTAGATAAATCTGCTTAATGAAGTGCCTGCAACTTCAGGGCCACTTTGGTTGTCATTCATTCTTCGATCCTCATTGTACAATCTTTTGTGACGTTATTTTTCAATAATAAGAATTCACGTAATTTTGTTCTCTTTATTAGATTATTTTTGGCGCACAGGTTCTTGAAAGTCCCCCAGTCTTTAGTATGTGTATGGAGCAGAGTGAAGGCTTTATGAGTTTGTGGTATGCTATGTACTTTTAACGCTGGGAAATGTAAAAGGGGCTGGTTTCGTGTATTTTTCTCGGAGGCAGGATCTTGTCTTTAATTATGGTTCGACGGTTCAGTTATCTTCATTTGAATAGAGGATGAGTTTTCAGTCAATTCAAAGGTGGCTTTGTGGGAGTGGGAGGGTATTCAGATTGAGGTGGGGTGGATCCATAAGCTGAGTGTAGCTTCAAATGATGCATTGGGAGACAAAGATCTTCCAATATCCGTATCAAACTTTTGATTGGTGAAATTGAACACAGTTCAGCCATTCATAATATTCTTCCTAAACTGTGATAAGAGAGCAAGACTTCTGTATCGTACTTAGAGTAATGTTCAAGGAGCTGGTTCTTGGTTAAAGAAATTCTGGATGAGTTTTGTCATAACATATTGAAATTTGAAGGCACCATGTATATGGCTCTGTGTTCAGTAAGAAGTCTTGGAATTTACCCCCAATTAAAGGAAAGATCACGGGAATGATTTTGCTTCTGCCTTTCTTTCACCTCTCTTAATCTGCGATATTTCCTTTTGTTGATGTCTTTTGTTTGCAAGGAGCTCCCCCACCCCCCCTTCCCCCCAAACAAAAGAAAAAGAAAAAACAACCGGTTTTCCTCCCTCCTCTCTCTCTCTCTCTCTGTATCTCTCAACTCTCCACTTTGAGAATGTCCACATTGATGGGCCTATATTATGTGAAGAAATGAAACTATCCTTTGTTGTCCGTGCTCACGTTTTCTGTGAGTTACTTGTGCTGTATGGATGCTCAGTCTGTTCATATTGCATCTGTCAACTAGTGACTTTGAACTTTTGGCCAAAAGAACTAGTGACTGAAATGTTTAGCGCAATGTGCTCCCCCTTGTGCGGTAAAGTGCTCCTTTAACTGCTACATAGTCTCTTCATAGTTATGTTACTACTGTTTTTGGGCATGTTGAATGAGATCATCAAATGCTGCCTAGATTTCTTGATATTGGTATCCTTTGTCATTTCTATGGCTAGACTTATGCTGTTCCTTTCAAATCATTTTGTCGTTAACTTGGGGTTAATAAGACTATTCTCCAACTTACAGGGAGGGAAGAGCACGTTGGAAAATTGCCAGGTTTTACAGGTAGACCTTTCATCGATCTCTGTCTTTATTACATCTTTCTACGCCCAAGCACTTTTTGGACAAAAAATGGAGACCAATACATGAAATAATTCATAGAAATGTGCATGACTTATTTTGTTCCATGCTTTAGTGCATGATTTCACTTTTAGCGTCAGTTCATTTGCGCGGCACTTGTGACTCTCTCTCTCTCTCTCTCTCTCTCTCTCTCTCTCTCTCTCTCTCTCTCTCTCTCTCTCTCTCTCTCTCTTTCTTTTTTCTTCATTTTCATTTTTTGAGTGCAAAAGGTTTGGTTCAGTATATTCTTATTGCTTCCTCGTAGGTTGGCCGCAAGTACTTAGCTAATATCAAAGGATGGAAAGTTTGTATGATCCTCAATTTTTGCTATAATTGTGTGGAAATTTACTTGTAACTCTAC
The DNA here is from genome assembly GCA_030064385.1 of Melaleuca quinquenervia. Classification (NCBI taxonomy): domain Eukaryota; kingdom Viridiplantae; phylum Streptophyta; class Magnoliopsida; order Myrtales; family Myrtaceae; genus Melaleuca; species Melaleuca quinquenervia. The sequence continues at coordinate 1,819,774 of CM057728.1, read as the reverse complement.
TTATCAAAGAAGGGAGGAAAATAAGAGGAAGAAGAGCAGTGAATATTCACTAGAATTCCAGGAATTCTCCCGTAATGAGTGTCTGATTGTGATTAACCTCATGGAAGATGATGCAAGGTGTTTGATCCATCTGTCATCCTGGCCACTGGCTTTTAATCTGAAGCATGAGTGATCACAATTATCAGGCATTACTTGTTGCATGTACATTTAATTCCTGTCTGAAGTTCAATGTTTTTACTGCTTGATGGTGTAAACTCTCATCAACATGGAAATGATATATGAATAAGTACGTTGAGCATTTCAGGGTTTTTCAGCTGTTGTAATTGCTTGGTGATCCTCCTACAATAAAATTAGCCGACCAACAATCATATCCTCTTTCAACATTATTGCTTAACTATTGCCATGACCTTGTAAAATGGCTGGTCTAGGAGCATGTCTTTGTGCCACTGGTCTTTTCTGTACCAAGAGTTTCTGTCTGTGCTCTCAACATGAAACCAGTATCTTAACCTACGCTACTCCAGCCCGTTGGAAAACAAAGTTCAGTCGTTTAAATCAGATTAATTAGCAAGAAGAGATTGAGCATAATAATCATATATTGAGCCTTTTCTCAAGGTTATGATGAGGGACTCAAAGAAAGAGGAAACCTGAACATTAACATTAACTGCAACATATGAAAGGCAAGATGTTAATTTCAGATTTCTAAGCCATCTTCATTGTTTTTTCATAGAATAGTAGATCAGAGTTCTATGTTGATAATTTTAATGACTTCAAGATACCTCACCCTCATAGTTTGTGCATCTAGCCTCTTTCTTGATGCTCTATCCTATTTAGCTAATGTTTGATCATTTAAGTATGCATAGAATGGCTGTTCGAATTTCTTACAATCTTCCCAGGTGGTGTCAGATGTAGCTATTGTTATTTTTCCAAATCTGTTTACTTGTAGTTCATATTTCAGTGTGCAGTGATAACTAGATGCATTATCAAGTTTAAAATTTGGCCACTTTTTGAAATCAGAAAGGAAAGGCTTTTGCTTTAGTGCCTTTTTGGGCATTCTTTTGAGTTTGTTAATCTTCACGTGCGTTTTGGGTGAAGCAGAGGCTTCATTTCTTTAAAGTAAACTAAATATTGTTTTGACATTGTAGGCAACTGTAAATCGTTCGAAAGGAAATCAGACAGAGATTTCTAGAGCTGATCTCATCAGGAGAAGTTCTTATTGCCGAGTTTCAGGTATACTTTGTCGTGCTAGAGTTTACAAAGTGGACTGAAGTGATTGACTTCCAATCTATCCACTGTCCTCATTGCTCATGCAAGTGTCCACTTGCATGCATAGACACTCTATGAAGATCAGTAACTAAAGCTCATTGTCCCGATTGCAGACCGTGATATGGATCTTCTTGAATTGTCCGCATATGGCAATGTTCGCCGGGACCAAGATTCTGGTGGATGCAGAATACAGTGACCGATCTACCATTGGACAAACCCTTCTACTCTGTGCAACTGGGTTTCTATTAGTTTCAGCATCCCGGAGTTTCAAGATTATGGAATCCATATCCTTTATAGAGTACAGTTCAATCTGTAAGGGTTCTGCTGAGCATATTTACCATATTTGAAAACTGCAATTCTCTATGAAATGCAGCAATGTAATTCTTTTTGTTAATTTGCCCAATTTGCATCATGCTATGAATGTTCAGTTCCCAGCTCATGAAGTTCCTGTTTGAACGGATGAAAGCGTCGGGTTCTATCCTTCAAGATGCTTTTCCCATATAAAGGGGTAGATGGATCCGGGAGCGCCCACTCGATACATCTAATAATTTCTTCATTTGGTGTGACTTGTGAGACTCTAGGTGACTTTTGTTCAGGGTTTATGTTTTATCCAACTGATACTTGTGAAGCTGCGCGTCCTGTCGCTCTAAAACGGTTGGTGGATCTTTCTTCATTGATCAACCTCGCGGTGATTGGAGGACGCGGAAAACAAATGACAAATCCATGCTTTCTTTCCCACTCCTCCTTTCAATTCAGATGGAAAAGTGAGGGCTTTCCTCGCCCACAATTTTCCTTTAGATTGCTTGTCAAACCCGCAAACTAACTTTTCTTTCTTGGGTTTGAGAAGCGCTAAGTTTCCTTCCATGCGTTCCCAAAAAAAGGTGAAGAAGCAGCACCACGGAAAGCTACAACTCGAATATGCCTTGTTGCCATCCACGCGTCTTTACCTAATATTTGTGTGGTGATTGGCCATAGCATGACACATAAAGTCAGCTTTTGAACTTTATTGCACATTTTTATCTCTGACTTTATTGTTCCCTCTTTTCTGGCCAAGTACTCTCTGGCCTAAATTATCAATAGGACCCCAATTTAAAAAGAAAAATCAGGGTCAAATTTAGGGATAGAAACTTGCGTTGGGTCTACACTCTATCTCCCCCAACGTTGGTCCTACCATCTCGTATCATTATTAAAATAGATTAAACCGCAATGGTGGAATGAGCTTTTGGATTTGCGCGGGGATGGGCCGAAATGTGTGAAATCTCATTGATTTACAGTTACCTGTGTTTGTGGCGGAAATGATGTAGAGTCGCGTTTACAGCACGACAAAAAGACGTGAAGGACAAACTACTTGGCAAGGTCCAATGGATCAAGGAGCACCAGGGAAGTACGTGGTAAGTGCCCAGTGGAAGATTGACCCAGATATCCAATGAACCTGAGCTCCACTTTTGCGCCCCATGTCAGCTACGAGAGATAAGTCATCTTTTTGGCTAGGCAATTCACTTTTTTAATTATATACATCCACCATGTTCTCATTCCCAATCGTGTTGACATCAGAACATGTGTTTCCTCTGAAGAGTTCTCTATGACAGAATGTTTTTTGCGAAAGTGCCAGTATTAAGAAATTCCCAATGCCCATCTTCCCTCGTAGAATATATTATTGTCTCGATGTCCCTCCACTAAAGTGAGTCAAATGAAAAGGGAGGGAGGAAAAGAGGCCCTCAGAGCAAGCTAAACTGCCAAAAGAAGGGGATGGCAAGAGCCTGTTTCCCCTTCTTTTTCTACTTCTGTTGAGTTGCTTGCTTACGACACCATCACCCTACTTGTTCTGATGCTGCTTATTTGAAATTGGGCATTGCAGAGAAAATAAAAAGGCTAATTGTCCCTTGGAAATGGTCAGAGAAGGAGGCCATTGACAAGGTAAAGTTAAAAAAAAAATGCAAATAAACGAAATGAATGATTTGGGGCAACTTTATTGAGTCTGGGACCCCTGCGGCCCTTTGTTAAATCCAAGTTGTGGCTAATATTTTCTTGCAGACAACAAAATATCCGATTGTTTTCTTGCAGCTGAGCAAGGAGGGACACATGCGGGAGATAAAATCAATGCAAACTATGAAAAGTGCTTCATAAAGAAATTTAGGTGGACACATGTCAAGTTGGCCTATCCAAACTCACAGGTCACAGCTGTGTTAGAGAGAACCATCTGGGTGGCTCAAGATGGAAACAACAACAGAGAACAAGAGAGATCTGCAAAAATATCAAAGAAGTCTATTTCTTTGTGTTCACTATTCATGCCTTACTCTGCAACTTGTTTGACTCGTGGAGCTTAAATGGGAAGCCTTGGCCTCTCCAAGTTTTCACTATTTACCTTCCTGCTAGGTTGGTCATCTATTAATCTGCCTGAATTTCATCTTTTCTGGCCAAAAAAAGAAAAGAAAAGAAAAGAAATGCCATTCTCGAATTTGTGAGCTCGACTTTACACGAAAGAAACTTGATTCATCCATAGCTGTGATGAATTCATACTGATGAATCCCTCCACGCAGATTGAACCACCCATTTCTTTGTAAGGACAAAAGTGTTAAATATTATTAACCCACAATGTCACAAGGTCAAGAACTAACGTAACAAATTCGAGTTGATATTGATCGTTTGCTATATGCAAGAGTTCACCATAATGAAGTTTGGATGATAGCTAGACAGGTCACCATCTGGTCCATCTCTTCTTTCAGCCCAACTCATATTGCTTCGCCCTTGATGTCGCGAATGGACGATGTCTTCTATTTGCGTAGTACTATCCATTTCCAAGAATCCGAATCTTTTTCTCTGAGCCTCTCACTGTAAGCTACTGCTTCACTTTTTGTGTATCTGCAGCATTCTCGAGTAAACAAGGGTCCATGCTTAACCACGTAAAAGGCTGGAGCTCTTTGGGCAAGACAAGCTTATATGAGAATAATACAGATTTATTGGAGTGTCAATATTCGTTCAGAGAAAAAAGCAACAGAAAGGGGAAAAGAAGCAATCAACTAAAACTATTTATAATGATTCAGGACGATCTGGCGTCGCAGAAATCTCCATATCTTCTCCTATACATTCAGAGCTTCAAGTTGCAGACACTATCGATGTACAAGACACAGGAAAAGCAGGCTAACTTCATTCAGCAAAGGCAGGTGTTTCCAAGGTTAAAAAGATCACAAAACTAATCCACTTAAGAGCTCTGTAGATGGAATCTCTTTTATCTCTTCTGAGTCTTGAGCAATGAGCACGCCACTTTGTGGGCTAATAATATGATGCCCAAAGCTCTGCCATCGTTGCTAAAGTGAATTTAACAAAATCCTGCTCCTCAAAAACCACACAATTCTTCAATTTATAGCCATGAATTACCATTTCAAGTGTTCTCATGGAAATTGAGGGAGCGAGACAATGCTGCGGGATTAGCACACAAGTGCGGCAAGGTTTCAGCATCTTTAACTTTGCCTTCTCCAGACTTCGGTTCAAAGGCCTTGATACCGAGGGCCGCCCATATTGAACTTTTGGCGGCCTCGCTGGGATCATCTATACGCAGAGTCTTTGGAACCAAAACGCAACCATTCTTCTGTCTTGGGGGTTCCACTTCTTCCAATGAAGTATCTGACTTAAGTGGCTCAGACTCTCTCGAATGCTTTCCCAGTGTCAGCGAATTCGTACCAGAAGTTGGGGCCTTTTGGTTGCAAAAGGGAGACTGAGGCGATAAACAAGGAATGTTCCAGGCATTAGGAATAACACCACAAGCCCAAAAGGCGGCAGGGTAAAATGACACTGGTGGACATCCTGAAGGGCAAAAAGCAGGTGAGGGAATCGTGGGATTCCATGGATATGGCCAAGGAACACTGGGAAGGCAAGGTATCTGCGCACAAAATCCATCGGCATTTCCCGTCCCTTGTTCTTGTGGGAAATTTAGGCCTTTCTCATTCATGGAGTTCGATATTGTGACCGAGGAAGAGGTGGAGCTATCATCCCCATTTTCAAAGTCCCGAAACCCATTTTTGTAATTGTCCAACACTTTCTTCTTCTCGGTGATGTTTGGAAGGGGGGACTGAGAATTGCACACAGGGGAGTCCAAACCAAAGGTAAGAACGGCTCCGTGAGTTCTCAAATGGGGGAGTTGTGCCCCATTTGGCAAATCAACTCTGGCTGCTTGGAGAGCCTCGGAGATGGTCATTTGGCGACAGCGTGTGGCAGCGTTCTTGTTCTTCCTCCGTCCTGCTCCCACAGGAACATTCCTCATAGTACCCCCCGCAGTCCAGTACCTCTGACAGGCTCTGCAGAAGTGCCTGGGCTGATTGACGTTGTAATTGTTGTAGTAGCAGAATTTTGTGTCCATGCTGTTACAGCGCGGGCAAGGAAGGATCTTGTCTGGTTTCTTCAGTGTTTTCTCTTGTGAATTTTTGGGCGTGCCCTTCTCTTCTTGTGTTCTGGTCTCAGGGATTTCCGATTTCGCACTCTCTTCGTGAATAGAGGGTGTCATAGGGTTCATAGCATCTGGAGAAGTCCCGGAGGGATTCAGTGCCTGAGAATTTGGAGGTTCTTCTCGCATATTCTCAGAAGCCTTTTCAACTAAAGCGCTCTGAAACGTTCACATGTGAAAATATAATCAGGGTTAATATGAAAAGAAGCGATCATAAATAGTAAGATCGATCAGTAGGCTCATTATATAAACCGAGTATGCAGACAATTCGCGACAACAACTAGGAGAATGAAGGGCAATCAGCAAAAAGAATTGGAAATTTCAAAGCTTCTAGGCTCTTATGGAAACTTTGCTTTGGAGGTATCCTGCTCTCATCTGAACCTTTAGAAAGTTCCAGAATCACAAAGTTACGAACTTCATTGACCCTGTAGCTTCACGTTTAGATATCTCGATTGCACAAGAAACCATAGTTTTTGGGACCAAAACAGAGGGATAATGACAAAGATCAGTTGGGTAGCCGGGAGAGAAACCTTTAGCAGATTGAAGAAGAATTGCTTCCTACACGAAACCCCCTTAAACAAAAAGGCCTTTACGACCAAAAGCAGACACGTCAAAAGGGCAAAAGGAAAAACAAGAAGAAGTAGCTGAATTAACAAGACATAACGCATGAGAAATAGCAACCAATCAAACTATATTGAACCAAATCTGCAATTCTCCTAGTCCATATTTACGAAGAAAAAAGTTCAAATCTTCACGGTATTTTGGGGAAAATATTCAGCAAATTTAAGAAAGTGGCCCACATTTGTCTGTCTTCCTGAACCAACGATACCGGAACAGAAAACTCCGGGGAAAGAGCAGTATCCAAAGGAAGCAATCAAGAACAAAACGCAGAAAAGCAAAATCGACCCATCGATCTCTATACTGTTCACAGACATGGGTAGTCGTAAAAAAGGCCTTTTGAGTTCACCAAGCATACCTGCTCTGCGTCTCCTCCTCCTCCTCCTCCATCTTCATCTTCATCTTCATCGTACTCTTCCTCCTCTTCCACTCCTCCTCCTCCATCTTCCCTCTCTTCCGGTTCCTCCGCCGGGGGAACCGCGTCATCGGCGGCGGAGGAGACGGGGATCTTCATGCCGAAGAGCTTGATTGCCGGGTCGTGGGTCTCTTGCATTTCCGGAGAGCCCCGTGTGGAAACAGCGCCAAAGTCAAGCTAAGAAACCTTTTCGAGCGTTTTCTGTCGAGACTCAGCTTAGGGTGCAGCAGATGCTCAATGCTTGGTTGGCATGGACAAGTGCTTTCTCATCTGAGCTTTTGATCCCCCCCTCCCCCTGCTCCTTAAACCTCTGCGGCAGGTCGTTGCCACGTCAGCCGGTGGCTCGATTTCCAGCCACATGTTTGTGTGGCCTTCAAGATTTTTTCCTTTTTCCTCTCTCTCTCTCTCTCTCTCTCTCTCTCTCTCTCTCTCTCTCTGTGTTTCCCAACTTTTTTGACTCTCCTCCGGGTGCACGGAAAGTGCGTGCTACTCCAGTTCTTGTCGTTTTCTCTGGACCAGATGATATGTATGGCAGGCTAAAACCAACAAGATAGAAAAAGAGTAGAAAAGAGCTTGGTGAACGTACCAAACTATGGATATGCACTTTAAATCATGTGGCCGCGAATGGTTTACTAGGAAGGGACTTGTCCAAATCACTTAATCCGACGTGTGTGTTCCCGTCCATGTTTCGACGGCATCGAATATCCGTGTACAGTCGTGTTCCCGAGTTTCTCGTGAGCACGTCATGACCTTAATTTCCGCGCCGGATAGCATCACCGAGAAGAATCTGATGCCCCTCGAATAAAGACGGGTGTTTTTTGAATGACACGCGTATTGCGTAAATTTGTTGATCGATGGCGCGCCATCGTCGTATGCGAGTGATGAAATCAGTTGTGTCATTATAATCAGAAAATTGGAGGCATGTTTCATCACGAGGGCCGCTACTATGTGAGTTATGCAAACTAAATTAGTATACTCTTGCTGTACCTTAAACATGTTTTTGAGTTTACGGTGTTATCCTCACAAATTTAGCATTTATCCCATGATTACCCAAAGACGTATTGCGTTGGGCTGTTGCAGCTTTGTAGGGCAACTCTTGGTCCCTTTGACAATATTTTTCGAAAATGGTACACGAGGCGACTCGAAAATTATAAAGGACCTGAGTTCGATATATAATAAGAGTATGCTATCCGAATTTCATTTTACATATTGGAAGAGAGTTTTCACGAGATATCCAGAACGGATATATGCACTATTTGCAATAACAGCTTTCAATATATTCAATATTAGTTGACTTTTTAGGCAATTTTAACATATGAAATAGAATGCTTTAGTCTTCACGATCCGTGATTTTTTATTATTCATCATGATTTTTCAAAAAGTGCTGGTAATTCGAAATAGTAATTTTTCAGGTGCATCGATAAATTGATGTCAATCAAAAGAGTCAAGTAAACATAATTAGTTTGCGGAATAGAAATAGTCATTTTATGCTTTTTTAAAGAAACAAGGACTTTTCAAGGGCGCAGTCTCTCCGGCCACGTCAGCTGCACGCGCGCCCCCTCTCCATGGGGAGGGGCCCACTGACAAGAGCTTGAAAAAAATCTACCCATGCAAACCCATCGGATTACAAACACCTGTTCCTCACCGACACGTGTCTCTCATCTACGAGGCCCGACAACATTCTCCCTCCCCCGCCTCCGGCAAGCTCCCTCCGAGATCTCGACACGTGTCCCCCCGGAGGCGAAAAGCGATCGTCCCTTTCCGTGAAAAGGATATCTTCGTCCCACGTGGAGGATAGAAAAGCTGACCCTGAAGCATATCTTTTCCCGTCTCGGGGCAAAAGGGTCAACTTATTCACGTATTGATTCTAGCGATTAACGTTTGTAAAGAGACACTTTAGATAGAAAAACTTTGGGCGATTAAAGTATAAATTATCTTCGTACCTAAAGTCGCTTTTGATAATGGTGGACGGCCAGGTGGTCGGTCGAAGTGATTTTTTTTATTGCCGTTGGATTTAGCCTAATCACGACACGCGTAACAGGTCTTCGCGACATCTAATTGGAAAGATTGTCGTGATTTGTGGCCGTTGTGTTGCTAGCGATTGCGGAAGAAATGAGGCCCGCTTAAAACGGATGGATGCAACAATACGACGACAACGAAAGCCGTGGAAGTATCTCTCGTTGTGGCGACGCTATTTTTATCTTCCCCACTGCGACTTTGTATGTGCAATTTGTAACCCCACTCCTCCTCTGCGTGAATAAATGAAGTATGGTCAGTCAATCTTTGAGACTTGAAATGAAAATGGCTACATGTGCGTCGAAATATCTTAACTTTAGCCCAAGCTAGATTCCTTTTGAATAAAATTAAGACCAAGTTAAACTACGTTAAGAAACCTGGTTTATCAGTGAAACGAGAGTTAATTTTACTTAAATTTTGACTTAATCTCGAGTTATATTACTTCCCGACACGGATATCATGAAGAACTCTTTCGGCCCCCTAGAGCGAAGAGCGGAAGGAGGTTGAAGAACTAAGCTCGGGTCATGTTCTGGGCCTGGAGTAGTGGAACTTCTTCGTTGCAGGTTTGGGCTCACAAAAGTGATTGCAGCCCATCCGAAGACAAAATCACACCTCGGGTCAAGTAGGCCCAATGGACCATGGGCTAATGAGAAGGCCCATTAGCTTCTTCCCCTAGTGCTTATCTAGTCTTTTATTTTTATTTTTATTTATGTGGCGGAACCAGACTACCCGAGATAGGCAACTCACCCCAACCCTTACACATGAGGAAGGTATTCCAATTGAGAGTCGAACCCCACGCCTTGTGAATATCGTGATGAATCCCAGTCGAATGATTTCAGGCTCTAACAGCTTTTGAGTTTGGATAATGAAATTGATTAAGGAGATCCTTTCAAATTTCCTAGAAAAATTAGGCTCGTTTCATGATGGAACGGTTTCGACTAGGCCACGACAAAGTAGGCTCTTTTGTTGGCTAAAAATACTCATGAGGAGCCCTCCTATGATTAGAAAAGACTAAATGACATTAATAATTCTTTCACTTTCACTTGATACCTAATGTGATTCTTAAACTTTTAATTTTTCGAAATATATTGTCATTCCTAATCTTTTAAACTGTTGATTTGGTTCTTGAACTATTTCTAAATGATCAATCTAATCCCTATATACTCAACTTGTTTAATCTAGTCCTTTAAATTGTCAAATCAGTTCTTCGGTACTATTTATATGTTTATGTAGTTATACTACTGCGCTAAGTTTAGAATTCCTTTTCATTCCTAAAACAACAAAACTATGCCATCTTTGTAGGGAAATTAACACTAATGGTAGCTGAAATATCCACAGAACTAATGTAATAAAATTAAAGAACGAAAAGGATTCTTCCACATTCAGAGTTATATCGGTTGATATTCCTTTTATTTTACAAAAACGTTTCTTGAATATTTAAAAAACTGTATGAATTTAAGGATCCGTTCGTTTGGCGGAAAATATTCATACGGAAAATATTTTCTGAAAACTGGGCTGTTCGGGGGCAGAAAACATTTTCCTCTAGAAAATATTTTCCAATCAACCAAAGATTCCCTTCTAAAACTAAGGAAAATATTTTCCGTTTTTGAAAAGCGAAAAATATTTTCTGGATTTCCTCTCTCTCTCTCTCTTGTCATGAGTCTATGAGCAATTTAATTGCCGACCGTCGCCGCTGCCGCCCACTCCCCTCTCGCCGCCACCCCCTGTCGACCATCAATACGCCCGCCGCCCGCCGCCGCCCGTCGCCACCCGCTTGCTCCGCCTCGTCGCCTGCCACCGGTCGCTAGATAATTTCTAAAAAAAAAATTCTGGAAAAAATTTTTCTGAAAATTTTTAAGTTTCAAACGAACACCAGAAAATGTGTCGTTTTCCAGGAAAATGACTTCCTGGAAAATATTTTCCGAAAGTGCTTTATTTTCCGTCAAACTAACGGACCCTAAATATATGCATTCATGCTCATATTGATTAAATCTTGTTCCTAATTTTTTTTTAGATCGATTAAATTATTAAGCTTTAACAATTTCGTGTTTTCTTTATTAAATTTAGTTAAACCTGTGCATAAGGAAATGAAAATAGCAGAAATATCAATCTAACAAAAATTTAAATGAGATTCTATTTTTACTATTATAGAAATCAAGAAGCGAAGATATACTTAAATGAAGCTATTTGATATTTATAGAGACGATACACTTTATTAATTAATGAAATGGAATGAAATGAAAAGATATTATGAAATTGGGGGACTACTATAATTGTGAAAACTTATGAATACTATTGAAATACTTAATTAACATTCTCATATGAATTTAAGGGATTAGATTGAACAAATTGAAAGTTTGGAGAGTACATTAAACATTTATAAATAATTCAACGACCACATGGAATTAACTTATTAGCATCATTTTCACATTTGATAATTATCAAATGGACATATAACATGATTGATCTCTAAACCTTGACACAATATGTAATGTGATCTATGAACTTATATTTTCTTCAACATGATTCCTAAACTGTAGCTCACCGCATAATGTAGTTCTTAAACTTTTAATTTGTTCAATGTGATTCATAAATTTATTATATGTGTTCAACTTAATTCATGATCTATATGAAAACATTCAATATTATCTGTAAACTTGAATTAATGAAAAGAAAACATTGAATATTAATACGTAGTTTAATGACTAATTAGAACATGTATAAAAAATTCATAAATCGCATTAAATAAATTAAAAATTTATGGATCACACTGCACATTTGATTACAGTCTAAGGAACATTGGCTAAATAAAATAATCTATAACCATATTATACATTGGATCAAAATTCAAGAATTATTTGTGTCAGTATATCCTTGTTAAATTGAGTGAGAGAGGACCTCGGTGGCCCGAGCCTAAAGACAGAATGACTTGCTCTTGTTAACATTAGTAAGCCATTCAAATAAACAGTTGGTAAAAAAAAAATTAGTAATTTCATAGAAGATCTAGTAAACTTGAGATGTTTGCATGAAGGATGAAAAAATACATATATACATAAAAGATAACGAAATTTGATAATTCCAAGACATAATATAAATATTAGTAAATTACTTAAGTGAGAATTATAAACAACAAGCTAGTCATGAGGAGTGCTTAGTAATCGTTTTCAAATCAAGATATGCGCGCCCGATCTGCTGGTTTAAACATGCCAAGTGCGCCCTGAACTCGATTACTAAATTTTAAGAATCGGGTTCGACTTAATCCTTTGTAACTCTCCCCTTCAATCAAAGCAAGTCCATCCAATCCTCTATCCATTATCCCTCTCCCACCTTCGACTTCAAGCAGTAACCAACCTGCTGCTCTAATGGGTAGGTTTGAGCCAAGAGTTACGCAAGACCTACTCATAATTGGAATAGTAAGAGAAAGAAATAAGAACATGCGGGAGTAGGAATCATTGCGAAAAAAACAAAAGGATCTTCTACTTACCAAAGGCAGAAAAGGCGCGATCTGCAATCAAGCAGCACTTATTATAGCAGAAGACAAAGATGGGATTGTGCTTCAAAGTTTTTTCAAAAAAGTGCTAGGTTGAAGGGGATCGAACCCATTTTGCTAAGAGAGAGGTTGAGTGCTTGTATGACTTGATGAGCTCCATCTTATCTAAATCAAAGAATTGAGATGGGTCTAATCGGAAAGCCTTTCTTCATTTTTAGATGAAGAAGCGGAACTCACTAGTATGTGCTTGCGACACTTAATTCCACAACTCTCTTGCCTTGCTATCCTCCCTATCTTTCAAGAAAAGAAAATGAGGAGTCTTCACATTATCATAATTGTTCAAATGAAGGGTTGACCAGAATAGCCAGTGGAAGTCCAGTTTGGTGGTAGTCTGTCCCCCAAAATTATGTAGTAGTTTGATTATAAAAAGGGTTTGCAAGTCACTGAATAAAGAAAATTGATAAACAAATAAAATTTAAAGCATTGGCAAAAACGACAAATAAAATTGATAAACAATAAGAAAATTTTGTAATTTACAAATCATCACGAGAAATTTGATAATATTGTAAAAAAAGTCGGTAAATTACGAGTAAGTCATTGGAAAATCAGGTAATGAACTGCGTTTAATATCAGCAATTTCTTTTTGGCGCTTATCAATAATTTCAGAAATCTATCAACGCAAAGAAAAATTGATTTTTTTTTTGGTAATGGAGCAGTGGAATTGTCTGTCTTTTCCTAGATTTCTGCCCTCAATTTCCATAATATTTTTATGCGTCTTCCAATATTCTCCACTTTCTCCGTTTCCCACAGTTTTCGTAAGTCTCTTGGCTTCCGGCAAGTTTCTTGCATCAATGGTAACTAATTTAATACTTAGAGAAACTCTGTAATGCATTACCTTGATGGTTCAGTGCTTGATTTCCTCTAAACAATGGCTCAAATTGGTGGTGCAGGAGCTTCAAATTCCACATTGTGACACTTACCATCTTCTGTCATCTTCCACTTTCGTCAGTGTGCTCCAACTTTTTCCTCGCGCAACTTGATTTATGGAAATGGAACTCCATGATCTCCCCCACCAACATTGTTAGTGGCTCTTCACATGGAAAGATACAGAAGGCGTGAAAAGATCTGCAAAAGACATATTTCGCCTCGAGTCCTCCACGAACTCGTGGCTCTCCTGCCACCTTTTTGACTTGATGGTCGTGATCATTACCGCGAAGATCACAGCCATCTAGAGAATTCTGCCATGTCAAACTATAAATTCAGTGCTTGGTTGGAGGATAAGTGAGTACGACGTTGACAGATTCTTGGAAATGAAGACTTTCAGGGCAGGCACTCTGCTTCGGTTCCTCGTGGTTTTTCTCGAGCTATCTCGGATCATCTGTTCGACTTACGCAATACCCGTTACAAGTAATATTGCAAGCATCCCCATCTTGATCTCATAATCTTTGGTTTTTCCTTCTTATCATGCTCTTTCCCTTTAATTTTCTCATGCAAAGTTTGCACTTGCGTGCGTAGGAACAAAAAGCATAGTGCAAGAGGCTCGAATTCATCAAGTTGCAAGGGACTCACTCTCGGTAAGAGAAAATTTGACTTGCAGACACCGAAGTCTTTCATTGTTCTTGAAACAGTAGCGCATGTTCCAAGACTTCTCTTTAAGATTCACTGATGCAATTTTTTTTTTGTCCCTTTAACAATCCTCAGAGGCCAGTGCAGGGGGGAGGAGTTGTGGGTCTAGAAAGCACCAGTGGAAGGATGGACATCGAGGTCAACGATTATCCGGGATCGGGGGCCAATAATCGCCACACGCCAAAGCCCCAAGTTGGGAGAGGATGCATCGAATGTTAAAAAAGATTTCCTAGCCAGTAGGTTTGAATGTAGTTCTCGAAAATATAGAGACGTTGTCTTATATCTCAGTGCAGTTGTTGACATAAGCATGCTCGTCTCTCTCTCTCTCTCTCTCTCTCTCTCTCTCTCTCTCTCTCTCTCTCTCTCTCTGTGCATGTTGCTGCAGAAATTTATTTTAGCTCTAAGGGGTAGAGTTGGATTCCTGCGGTCGAGATATTGTGTAGAAGTTGGAGAAGGCATGTCAAGAAATTTTCCATTCTGGACATCGTAGGACCAGTGGCGGGTTTGTTAATGTCAATGGGTTTGGTTGTATAAAGATGTTCTTGGTAGCTATTTTCTGAGTCGTGTGTTAATCTCCACAAGGTACTCCTGAATCGGAGAAACCATAATTGATCATGTTGATAAGTTACGCCTAACTACCATGTCTGTAGAAAAAAATAGGGAACAAACAGAATGAATGGACAGTGTTCGCTCACAGCATTGACCCAGCAAACGGGAAATGTAGGTTTCTGTGTCCGCAGATAATTCGTGCAATCAGGAGTGTTTTTCTTTTCTCAGCATAGATTGACTCCTCCATTTATCCTAACGACCCTTCTTGCGCAAGACACTCAAGACCAGAAAAGCGCTTCACAGACGTCACGAAATGATTGGGTTTGTCTTTGGAGCCTAAAGAGAAAATGTTAGGCAAACAAACCAGAAAGCTTCTGAAAATTTCTGCTCCCGGAATTTTGATATCAGTGGCGGCAGACGGTGGATTGTGAGGAGCATAAAGCAACTCAATGATGATGATTCTTTTATTTTTTCTGATCAGCTTTTATTGCCACTCAATGACAATGTTGAAAATAATTTCATCGGTTTAAGTAGCACGGACTGCTTTCAGCCGCAATGAAACGAATAAGGTCGGGAATGCTCCTCACGATGTGCCACTACAAAATTGACTGGCAGTTGACAAGCTAATGAAATGCTAGTCAGAGTAGCATCATAGCGCGCGCATTGCTCTCAATTAAAAATTAAGCCCATTAGTAGGAATCTCGTTATCGAGTGCCACAATGGAACTAATCGGTTAACTAACTAGCAAGTGAAAAGGCAATATATGAAACTTCTAGTCTTCTACCGTGCTGGAAATGGAAGCAGCGGCAGAATCTGGTGTATAATCTATATCTGCTAGGAGATAAAGCCTTTTGCAGCAGAATGGAGCAGTAGCACGGGAGATTGAAAACCGGGAAAGAAAATTGCATGAAGAAGATGGTGATTAACAAGTACTTCATAATAGGTTGGCAAACGACACTTTGAAAGAAACACACTAGTACCAAAATGTACCGTTATTTAACATGATCTCGACAGCCGAACATTACTAGATGTGGTTCTCCACTAACTGAAAAATGGAACAACCAGAGGCCTCTCTGCAACTGAAACAAGGACTTAACCTTGTGGTGATGGTGCAATGCCCGGTGCAATGCCTGGTGCAATGGTGGGTGCACTGGAAGGAGCATCACCACCGATTTCGCCCAAAAGTCCAAACTTTTTTATGAGTTCTTTGGCGATAATTTGGTTGGCAGAGTCGGTTGGGTGGTACTCGTCCCAAAACACATACTTGCTCCTGTCTTGGCACAGTGTTGATGCAGGAATACACGTGAGAGCAGGCCTGATTCTCCCGAAAGAACAGCAAGGCGAGTCCGAATTGTTGAATCCTACACAAATTAGAAAGAGCAAAACTTAATACACTGCGGACAAGTAAAAAGAGTATAGACTGGTGAAATTTTGTAGATAAATGGTAGAAAACTGACCATATTTATACGGGTTGCTGATGACATCGTTGACAACATCATAAGCATCGCCAAATCTGTAAGAGGCGTCGGCTAGTTTGCCTGACAATTTCTGCAGCACCTGGCTTGTGGCTCGATTGAAGCTAAGCGCCAACTTGTTGGCCCTATCTTGACAGGCCCCTGATGAGCTTAACACCCTTTGGAGCGGAATGCAACCCATCGGCCCCAACCCGAACACCATTAGCTTCCTCACCCCTAAGCTGTGCAACGACTATAAAATGTGCACACTTCCAAGTCAACAACATCATCAACTATGAAAAGCAGGGAAGCTCTATGTCGCGTTAACTGGATTTCAGTATGAAGATTATTACCTCAAGTTGTCTGTGGAGTGTCTCAGTCAAGTAATTGACGAAACTCTCGTCATTGTATTTCCACGAATCGCTATAAACTGGCATCAGGTAATTGTTGATGAAGTCATTGCTTCCTAAGGCAACAACATACCGGGATTCTTGGAAGAACTTCTCAGCTGCATTCGTGCCAATCTTTTTCCTGATCAGCTGCTGGGTTCCTTTGAAGAGCTCGATTTGCTTGTCCAGAGAAAACATTTGAATCTGCAACAAGTCATGTGATTCAGTCCAAATGCTTCGACGAAATATCTAGGAAATATATCTTCACAGCAGGGGGGTTCTTACAAAGTACGTCCCTGTTTCATTCAAGATCCCCCCGCCTCCTGAGGCATAGTTCACTCCTTTTTCCAAAATCGTGTCCTCTGTTAGAGACGGATCGAGAAATGGAGGCGGCCTTGGAAAACCCATTTCGTCGCCTGCGGGCAAGATCGCAAATTTACATCAAGAGCTCGTGAATTAAACCAAGTATAAAAGAAAGCCTGACTAAATCTAGTTTAAGGAAGTTAAAATGACAAGTGTCTCCTCTGCTCTTACCAATAATATCTGCGACGGTGCGGCCATTGGTGAACCTCCCATTAGGGAGTCCATTGCCAAAATCAATGCCATACCATGGCAAGTTGGCCTTGGCAAGGCTTCTCGACAGCCGGTTGTTGTTACCGACGTCTGAAAGAGAGTCCCCGAAAATGAACTGCACATCCTTGGAAACACATCCATTAAGTGACGTCCCCAGGATGGTCACCATCAATGTCGTTAGTACCAAAACGAACCCCATATTCGGAGCAGGTTTTCCAAGAATTCTGATATCTTAATGAAGCTCTGTCTGTTCTGTACTTGTTTCGGAAAGTTTGAAGAGGGGGGGTTTTAAATGATCTGTCCACAGACTTCTGACAAGAAACCATGAAATGAACGTGTCCGGGATTTTGTTGATGAACCAACTTGGGGGATGATTCAAACCTACTGCAACTACTTCTTGGAATGAGGAAGAGAAACGGTGCAAGTTCCGAGTGCCAATTTCCCCACACAAACATTGCCCTGGTAATTGGAGAATCTCTCTCTATACAGAACATGAGAGCAGTCAGCACGCAGCAGAGCACAAGAAGGATATGCATAGTCATGGTTTCCGCTTGACCTGAACGAAGGACGATGGAGAAATGGTTTTGACTAACAAGAGGATGTTCCAGGGTTTTTGAACATCTCCAGAAACGTCCTGATAACGCCTCTGCGAAACAGGGTCGGTGAGTTCACCTACCGAAAATTTGTTACGTGCATGATGAGGTCAAAGCTCGTTTCTCCGGTCGCAATGACCGACCCGTTATTACAGCTCCGCAAGCATTCACGATGTCTGCACCTACAAAAGATCACGAAAATCCATCGATCCGCATTTTACGGTTTGGTGCAGGAAGCTTCTTCCAGGATGCACGTTTTCGTTTCTGAAAGGTGTTTGTCTGGCTTTTAGACTAGCTAGGGGTGAGCAGCCCTCGGACCGACCCTAGACCGGCCCAACCCGGCCGGTCATGGTTGGATTTTTAAGATGAATGGGTCGATCTTCGGTTCCGAAATCTCTAATCCGATACTGTGCGGGTTGGTTCTTGTTCCTTAGATTTTGAGTTAATTCAAAATGGATCAACCGGATCTATATAGATTGAACGAAATTTCATGAAATTACGTCACCGGATTGATAAGTTACAATTACAGGTACCGCTCACTTCTTCATTTCGGTTAAATTCATATGGGAGCAATGGTTCATAAGTTGTGCTTAAACAGGCAGGGTTAGAGGATGTTACTTGCAATCCCGGAAATAGAGCTAAAAGAAGGGGAAAGAGCTCACGATTACAGTTGATTCGGAGTCGAGTGCTCCGACCCGGCGGATTCATCCATCCACCGGAAAAATTGTGGCCAGCCCAATGGGCCGTTGACATCAATCAGGTAGTATCCACGAAGAAAAAGTTAAAGGGCTCAAAAGAAATTGCCGAAATGGGTAGGCTTCGGTTCATTGGGTGGGTCGGTGTCGGCCCAAGCCCAACTTTGATTGTCTAATTTGGAGACCTCGGATCTTTCTTCCCTTAGTCTTTCTTAATTCCGTCAGCTTCTGAAGTTACAACATAGTTGACGATTCCCCCATCATTATCAGCATAGAAGAATGAGTTTTTTGTGGGGTGACCGAGTCAATAAGGCAATTGCAATTTGATCTTAATGAAGGATAGCTGATGTCATAGTGAATCGGGACAAAAGGATATGCCGCAGCAATTTGATAATAATATACGAAGCATGCTTTTGCATAACACTAGAGTATTCTCAAGAGGCAAATGTTAGTGGGCCGATCTGGCTATTTTATGCATAGAGGTGTGATCAAACTTAGGTCATCTCGTGCACGCTCGACCTTTCGTTAGCTTCAACTCAAGGAAATGCTTGGAATAATGGCAGACTATTTCTTGTGAAGTCTTGCTCTTTATTTTCCCATGTTAATGTTCTCCTACATCATGCACTATTTTGTTCCTAGATTACGTAAGGAACAGCAATGTCTAGTGCAATTGGCAGGACTAGTGTCTCGTCACATCTTCCACATCTGTCTCGATCGATGCCATCGCAAAGCTTTTTGAAAATCCAACCAAATTGATGGGTTTAGTTAAAGAATTGGTATGATGACGATCCGAATTGATTTTTTTCATTGGATCTTCTTGAGCTTGGCCACTTGATCTTATTTTATCGAGTTCAACTAAGTAATTTTTGTGATGCAATAGCATCGAGATCCAATGAGGAGACAACATTTTAGATGAAGGCCCATTTGGTTTTAGCATGTGGAAGCGTTTTGGAATTGTAAACTCTCCTGATCAAATGCACATAACGTTTGGTATGTTTTTTTTCGAGAACTTAGTGAATTCAATTGTATTCGCTTAGGCTTTTAGCACAATGCAAGTTGGGAGGTACTTTGGAAGGCTGCATTACCAAAGATACAAATATTCTTTCCTTTCAACTTTTCCCTAGCTCAACTTTTATAATTTCAAAAGTGACCTCGAAAATCCTTATTTTTGAAAAGCCTCAATTGCTAGCAAAGGTTTTTGTGAGTGGCTGACAAGTCGCCACCAGTCTCACCTGAGGCCATGGGGACCAAGGGGGCATCACCTGAGGTTGCACCACCAGGCAGCATCACTTACTATAAACAATTTGATAAAAATTAACAAAAGTTATTTATGCAGTGAAGTTTCTCTCAAACAACATTTAAGTCCAAATTACTTTACATTGCGTTTTTGATATGCACTTTATCAACACACCATTTGCATTCCGAAAAGCACTTTTGGTCCAAAGGCCTTTTGCCTTTTTTCTAAAAACATTCTCCAAAAGTCAAAAAACAAAGACTCATATGGCAGAGTCAAAGGTTTTCTACTTTGAGTAGATTTCGCAATTTCAGTAGATTTCTTAATTTAATGTTTACTAATTGGATATTCCTAATTTGATCTTTACTAGTTAATTGCACCAGTCTTAGCTGTAAGTATATCGAGTTTTGAATCAATAATCTATAAGAATTCTTTTTAAAGCGAATTTTTTTTATCTAATTCACATCGATAGTGAACCTTAAAGTTTTTCAATTATTAATATAATTCGTTAATGGTAAATCGTTAAGTTCTTTATCCTTATCTTGTGGATTATACACAATTTCGAAAATGCTGAGGTTATATTTTACAACGCGTGCTTACAGAGCGTCCTCTTAAACTACCAATCGAGTAAATAGAATTCACCCTCCCAAAACAAGACTGCTTGACAGCCGAAGGAAGAAATTACAAGCGACGATCAAAATGTAGCCGTTGAAAAGTATCGTAAAACCAACGGCCCGGATCTTCTTAAATATCAAGAACACGGGCGGACTCTGGTTCTCGGCACGGCGACGGTGTATACAGTAGATACGTACAAATTCGGCATACAAAAAGCGGAAAGCGCCTACGGAAGCGGCTCCTGTAGCTATATATACACTCACCCATGTACAAATTGTTTTCATAGGCTTGGATTTTCTTCTGGGTAGTTGTTGAAGGGAGTTTGGTCTTCTCGAGGCTCTTCGGCGGAGAAAACCAACACTACCAAACGCCAAGAAAAGGCCGAGTGAGTCTTTCTTGTTAATTCCTCCCCTTTTTTGTTCATTCGCTGTTAATAGAGTCCCTATTCATTTCTGGGTCGTGTGAAAGATCGAAGCTTGTGGTCTCGTCTCGCTGTTTCCGGTAAAATTTCTCTTTCTCTGCCCAGTTTTGAGGTTCATTCGTCGGCCCTCAATTGCGGGTGACCGAGATTTTTTGATTCGTGCTTTGCCGCTGCTCGGTTTTGCCAGAGTGCCATCTAGTGCCGTCTTAGTTCTGTTGATCTGAATAATGATTCAGGCGATCTTGATGTTCTTTTGTTGGATGATGATTGATGGGTGTGTCTGGGGCACCCGGATCAACGAGCTTTGTTCTTGCGGATCTGATTTCGCCGGTTTTGACTCGTGTTTATTGGCTTGAACTTAGTGTTCTTCATTTTATAGAATTGAAAGAATTCGCTTTCACCGCCGTGAAAATGAAAGGCTGAATGGGATCCTGCTACATTGTTGTGTTTTGTGGGATTCTTCGTTAGTGGTCTAGTCTTCTTGATACCTACATGTAAGGTTGTAATTACCGAGCGCTTTGTTTTTCTTGGAATTTGGGTATTCATCTCGCCTGCTGAATTGGTTATATTAAGTGGTATTGAGGTAATACGCTCATCCTATTTTGCCGTGACTGCAAACACATGGTTCATATGGTTCTCTCTTTTCTTTGGGTGGAAAAAGAAGTCTGTAAAGTGTAAAAGGATGGTTCTATGTTTATAATAGTTAAGAACAGGAAACTTCTTTTTGCACCTCCTTCTGTTCATTGGTTAGGTGCAGCTGTTTTTTTTTGGAAATGGGTGTCCTTTTTTAATTGAAATTTATTTTCAACTGTTTGCTTAACTACCAGCGATCCTTTTTTGATATTTGAGTTTTGCGGCAGATTGTATGTATTTCATCATGACTAGAACTTTCAGGCTTTAACTTGTTTTAATTCTTAAAAGAGGAAATATCAGTAACTGCTGCCCAGGTTGGTCTGTTGTGAGAAATATGTCTATGAAGCTTACAATATTCGGTGCCTTCATCTAGGGACTGTTCTTTTGGGACTTTATATCATTGGCCATGCTTTCTTAGAATACAATGCTAATTACATTTGTGAATCTCCGGAACTTTCATACTTGCAAAACGGGAACTTGAAATGTTTGGGTTTGCTGGGAATTGTTTTTCATTGGTATTTGCTATGCTTTTGATATAGTACGGCTGTGATTCCTTTTACCTGAATTTTAAAAATGATTTTCAATATCTATATCGTTATTAAGATATAAGTCACATCTTGTATACGGCCTTTAGAATTCCCAGGCTGCAAGAACACTAGAAGGTTTCCACTTAAACTAATCTGTGTGCTAATCTATGGGAGATTTCACTTCAACTATTTTGAGTAGTTTTATGTCTTTCTCTATCTTGAGATTTTGCTGGTGTTAAGAGAACATGAAATTGTATCATTGTATATCCTCCTCATATTGACCGAGAACACACATGTTGGGTCATTGGATCTATCTTCCCTTTTTTGCAATTTTGTTAAAAAATATATCTTACTCTTCATCTCTGAATTTTCTTTAGAACTTTTTGCAATATAGTTTCTGCTTGAGAGCCCTCGTTTTACCCAAGACAATGTTGTCATTTCGCAAATGATTAAACTAATTGGGATGTACAATGATCATTTAGTTTATCTTGAGTGGTTATCAGTTACAGCGGTGGAGTGATTGTGCTTCTGCGATTCCTAGTTGGTTATCCTTTTGGCATTTGATAGACACAGCCTAGTCTAGATAAGAAACTGAGTAAGAGTCATACTATACTTCTATCTTTCTAAAGTGGGCTGACTCATTTGTGGCTTCTAGGTACATTACCTACTCAGTACTCCTTGATGCAATATATCGTCACTTCTTTTGGCTATTTATATTAGTAGAAGCTCAAGAGCTTGCTTAGACTGGTTGATTGCGCCTAGTTGTAGCATATCTTCTTCTATGCTTGTTTTGTGTCAAAGGAAAGTGCTATGACATGTAATCTTTGGCAGAGTTGAAGATGGCAGCCTCATCAGCAGCTTCCATGTCAATCGGATCAACAGTCCCATTTGGCAACAAAACCGGTTGCTTTCCTCAATCAAAACCTTTTGGAGTGAAAATCAGCTCACAGAATTCTTTCACAAGTTTTAGCGGCCTCAAGGCAGCAAAATCTGTGAGCAGCGAAGCAGACTCGTCCTTCTTGGGCAAGGAAACAAGTTCAGCTCTGAGACAATCTTTTGCATCGAAAGCCCAGAAACAAAACCAGAATTTCCATTATCAACTTCAACCACAAGCATCTTACAATGTGACGGTTCTTGGTGCGGCTGGTGGGATAGGTCAACCGCTGGCACTTCTAGTCAAGATGTCCCCCTTAGTTTCAGCCCTTCATCTTTACGATATAGCTAATGTGAAGGGAGTAGCAGCGGATCTTAGTCACTGTAATACTCCTTCTCAGGTTCTGGATTTCACCGGAGCCTCTGAACTGGCCGATTCCCTAAAAGGCGCTAATGTAGTAGTCATTCCAGCTGGTGTTCCGAGAAAACCGGGTATGACCCGTGATGACCTGTTCAACATAAATGCCAACATAGTGAAGAACCTTGTTGAGGCTGTAGCGGATAACTGCCCTGATGCCTTCATCCACATCATCAGCAACCCGGTTAACTCAACTGTGCCAATTGCAGCGGAAGTTCTCAAGCAGAAGGGTGTTTATGACCCAAAAAAGCTATTCGGCATCACTACACTTGATGTCGTTAGAGCAAATACTTTTGTGGCTCAGAAGAAGAACCTGAAACTCATTGATGTGGATATCCCCGTCGTGGGTGGACACGCCGGAATCACTATTTTGCCCTTGCTCTCAAAGACAAAGCCTTCGGTTAGCTTCACAGATGAAGAAGTGGAGCAGCTGACTGTTAGGATCCAGAATGCTGGGACTGAAGTGGTGGAGGCAAAGGCTGGCGCAGGGTCAGCCACACTTTCCATGGCATATGCTGCTGCTCGGTTTGTGGAGTCTTCCCTGCGTGCTTTGGATGGAGATGGAGATGTCTACGAGTGCGCCTTTGTCCAGTCAGACCTCACCGACCTTCCATTTTTCGCGTCCAGGGTTAAGCTCGGGAAGAAAGGGGTTGAAGCACTGATTTCTTCTGACCTCCAGGGGCTGACAGAGTATGAGCAGAAGGCCTTGGAAGCACTTAAGCCGGAACTGAAGGCCAGCATTGAGAAGGGCATCTCATTTGTCCACAAGCAACCAGTTGCTGCTTAAGATCACGGACTTAATTTCTCTCTCAATACTATAAACTTCGGAGGTTAACTAAACTGATACAGCAACTCGTTGAGTTTTTATGTTGATTTATCCAGAACTTTTGTTTGTTGGGAACTTGGAGCGGTTTTGTTTCTTTCATTTTCTCGAGGATTTCCTGTTGTCATAGATGCCGTGTACTCAGGCTTTACAAGTATGTAGGAGCCCGAAAGCTTCAGAATAAGAACACCTGGTAGCAGGCCATTTTCCATTAGAAGAGCCCATTATAAAGTGCTACAGATTCACCTGCTTTGTTGGTCTGGAAATTCTGCTATGAGCAACTTATATCGACACCTTAATATCCTCTTCTGAGATAAATTTATGTTGGTTTTCTACGGCCAAGAGATGATCGTGGAATGTCATAATTTCGGTCCTGCGTCCTTCATATGATATGTTTATAGCGGCAACCATGGTATCATTGTTAATGAACTGAGGTGGACAGCGCAAATTCTTCTCCTGTCATTTTGGTACGGTAAAATACCGGATCAAACAGGGTCTTTTCTCAGATTTATGACTCATATATTACTACTACATGAAGGGGAGTCATCAAACAAGAGAGATCTGACGTCCTCGTCTGCAATACCCATGCTCATGCCCTCATCTTCCGCTGTTGGGCTGCTCTTAGAAAAAGTGCTTCCTGAGTCCATCAGCCCAACCAGCTTCCTCTTCTTGTAGTTTGCTTTGAAACAGGCTTGTCTCAGCCGCTTTGTCTTATCCTCTAGCTGTATGTCAGGGAATTCCTCCATTAGCTTCTTCTCCAGCTCAAGCAAACTCACCACCTTTCTGAGCTGCTCCTCGTTCTCCGAGTCTCCTCCCATTTCCTGCGCACACAAAGCGATGTCACGTAATTAGACGTCGGGAGACATGAAAAAGCGGCTATATTTCGGTGTGCTTTTAGGCTTGTCTTTTAACGTCCAAACAGGCAAGGTTTCGTCTAGCCCTTCCGAATTCTAAATCCATGCATAATTTGTAATCTGAATGCATAGCGTAATTACATAGACTCTCTTATTACTATTTAATACAATCAACTTGAAGAGGAACTAATCTGTGTCCACTAATTTACGCTAGGATTCCTCAAATAGAGCCCAGGTACTTGCTAGTACTTATGCATGTTCACTGGAACACCACTGAATCTCGCTGAACACAACAGCTTAAATCAATAAAGAAAAAATAAAAGGAAACTGACGAAAATAAGAACCTGGACATTCTTGATGAGAGTTTGAAGGCTCATCAACTTCCGGTGGGGCCACCGGCGGATGCCTAACTCTCGACACCGTTTCTTCAAGAGGGTCAACCCGATGTTAAGTTCCTTCGCCGCTCGAGTTATCGGCATGTAAAAATACTGCGATATAAGCTCCCTCGACAGCATACTGCTATTGCTATGGCTATCACTCTTGTCTTTCACACGTCTCTTGTCCCCACCACCCACTTCACTATGCCCATTTTCTTGGCCACTCTTATGGGGTAACAAAGCACATTTCTTGGACTTGTTCTGTGCACCCATCTCCTCGAAGATCACAGTCCCATTTGTAGAGTAATTTTGAATATCAAGACCTTGTGCAACATCAACAGTAAAGCCACACGATATCACGTAACAAGAACGAGAAATAGATCAAAGTAATTAGTGATTCATTGTCATGACTACCTCGAATAGCATCGTGCGGGTTGTGCTCAAAATCAAGAACTAGAGGGCAATGGGGATCGAGTGTTAAGCTTGCGATCGGAGAAGGAGCTTCCCAAAGACTCTCTTCATGATCAAATGGCAAATAATAGTCCCAATCCAGTGCTGTACATCCGTTTCCACTGCATAACATAGCAACCAAGGATCAAATACTTTGGCGACTGCACACTTGATGAAGCCAAAGAACTTGAGAAACAATCGAAAACCATCAAAAAGAAAAAGGAAAGAGAACCAAATGGAAAGCAAAATCAGGACATAATATAGTACCCGAAAACGGGGGAGAGGAGGGTTGGGGAGAAGAAAGGTTCTTCTTCTTCTTTAGCCACAGCTTCATAATTGCACCAGGACTTGAGTGACCTTGCCATGGCCAACCATAAAACCTTTGGTGAATGAAGGTATCTAATCTCTTTAAGTAATCGCCATATTAAATAGATCCGAATTGTGAGGAAGCGGGTGTGCATAAATACATTCGTTGAAGGAGGAGACGACGAGACGCACACATGCATTCGTGTCTTCTATCATGAATGAATCTCATTTAATGTTTCTTGGTGATCGTGCGCCGTCGGGCCATGCACGAATCGATACCTTCATTCATTATGCATCATCGCAAGTGTTTCTGGGAGTTACAAGATTACGATGACGATTATCCTTTGTGAGAGAGAGAGAGAAAAAGAGATAACGAGGAATCATAGTAATTATGATGACGGGCAAACACAACGATGAGAGACTCTTATACGTCG
The DNA here is from genome assembly GCA_030064385.1 of Melaleuca quinquenervia. Lineage (NCBI taxonomy): Eukaryota > Viridiplantae > Streptophyta > Magnoliopsida > Myrtales > Myrtaceae > Melaleuca > Melaleuca quinquenervia. The sequence continues at coordinate 1,793,687 of CM057728.1, read as the reverse complement.
GATCTCCAGTCCAGAGATTCGATTTCAAGGCTTGAGAAGCGGGATATGATCAAAGAGTCACTCCCTCCGAGACCATTTAGGCGTTTCTAAGATTGTTGTTTTGATAGATCACTTGGGCGTGTTCATGTGATGGTATCATGCAGGTGGATTGCGATGGTTCTGATTACGTGAGATAGGGTTTGCCACTGATGTACCCACATGCATGTATGCTACGTTCCATCATCAGTTCTTAATCAGACCTTTTCTTTTTCCCTAGGAAATATAATGCTAAATCACCCATCGTCTCATTCTAGACACAAGGTAGAATGGGCTAATCTGGAAAAAAAAATTACTTAATTAGTTGTAAACTCGCTGTACGAATGCCAATTCAAAAATTCGCAGCAAAAAGTTAGCTGGAACTGCAACATATGAATTTCATGCCAAAATTAAGGACTAAATTAATAAAATTTGAAAATTCAGAACTGAATTAGTATCGGTACAATAAATTTAGGATTAATTGAACAATTTCTACAGCCAATCATAGTTCTAAAAGACGTGAGATAATTTATGATTTCCAAGGTATAGTTACTAGCACCAGAAAAACCTTGAGGACATTTGGAGGTGGGGATTTAGTTTATATACTAATTTATCTTTAGAAATTAAATTTTCATGACATGAGAAAATCCAATCTAGTCCATCATCAATTTTGACTTCACCTGTTATTATCGCCTTTACAATGCTCCGTGACATGTCGGCTAGATCGATTCAAAACCTAAATCCGTAGGACGTATCGACGAGTGAAACAATGATTACAAAATCAATGATAGTCTTTGGTCTATCAACACGATATAGCATACCTATATTCCAAGATATGAATAGATAAAAAGTGGTGGTTATTTCATTTTGGCACATGTCTATCTTCATTCATCATTTGTGCTAAAAAATTTTGTCATATAGTGTCTCGCGACACTTATCAAGTAGTCAAACGGCGAGATGCCACTAAGTCTAGAAATTTAACCTTCTTTTTACGTAATATGCAATCGATATTTCGAATAGTATGCTCGAATTTTGACGATGTTGGTTAATATGACCCATAATACAATCACAATCACTTTACAAACACAAATCCATAATGCCAAATTCAAAGTATTTATTTATTTTGAGATTGTTCTCTCTCTTTTTCCTTGTGTTTTGCGTGGAAAACCAACATGGTTTTCTGCACCAGCATGAATAGTAGCATTGTCTCTGGCCTTGAGTCTTCCGTCGTAACAGCAATCATGATTACGTAACTCTCCGTTTTTGAACTTCTCATTCCCCAAAAGATAAAATCATTGATGAAGATCTTCATTAGCGAGGTCACGCTGCCCCCACTTAATAATCACCGCATACCGAGAAGATAAAAAGAATAAATGAAAGATTAATAATCTCTAAATGAATGAGAATCGTGGATTGGCTAAGTAAATTAGCCAATGAATAGGGATTCTTTAGTGGGATATCAGTTACGATGGCAACGCTAATTATTGATTATATCTACTTGTGTATAGAACTTTTTCTTCTTTGGATGATTTATGTTCCCTTTATTATCTCCACAACGGACTGCTTTTACGGATTAATTGCATGATAAATTGAAAATCGAACCAAACAAAACACGGCGAGAATTCCACTTAGCACTCTAGTTCCAAATTAATCGATTGTTATAATTGATGTCTAACCGAAAACTCGACGTAAAACTGCATTGTAAGATAAAACATGTTTGATCGTCCAGCTAGTAGAAAAATGTGATTGGAATATGATATAGAAGCTCTTCTTCTGTTCCAATTAGACCCTAATCACATAGTCCTTGGATTTCCTATGGTATTAGAGCCGGCAATATTAAACGCCATCTCTTACATGATAGAGAATAAGCACGAATCACAAAGAGTAAATACGAGCACGATAAGACAAGACATGCTAACCTTATTTTTACCGACGAGACGGGTTCTCATGCTTACGAGTCAAAACGAGAAGGAAAGGAGTTGGCCATGGATTAAGCCCATCCCTTCTGTGAAGCCACATTCTTCTTGGGCTAGATAGTGCCTGAAACCATGAAGCTCATATAGCAAGAACTCTATTCCCCCCCAAGCCTAAACGGGCCATTTCATATTGTCCTTTTATTTGCTTAATTATTATTTTTTCCTGGGGATACAGTTACTTTGCCCATAAGAAAATTCTTCGTTTTTTATAAAATAATTATCGTAAACTTTGTTTTGAAAAAGGGAAAAGTGAAAGGAAGAGAATGTGATGATGCGTATGCGATTTGCATGGACATGCATCGCACTGATCATGAGCAATGACTCCATAAAGTCATTTGAGTGATGTGGAAGAATGATATCTTTGGAAAGCAACAAGTCATTCATCTCCTTTCACTTTAAGTCCGTTTTGCTAAAAGCCGGGGGTCCCTCACCTTGGGAATCTGGTCTTCGGCTCGGATCTTGACCAGTCTCCCATCTTTGCCCCACCCAATTGGGATTTCTCTTATCTAATCTTACCACACACACACGAAAACAAACAAAAACAAAAGTGAACACATCAAAAATAGAGGGGGAAGAGAGAACTAGGAAGGGCGCTATACATGGTGAGATGGACCGGATCAAATGTAGCGCGCTAAATTACATCAAAACTTATCGTTCTTATGAAGCTCGGTTCGGATTCCAGTGTTCGATGGAATGTGATCAGCTTGATCAAGTGTGATCAGGCGGAAATTATTTAGTATTGCGTGGATGATAAGTGTGAGAAAGAGATAACGCAGAGGGCAAAGCAAGAAAGAAAGGCATAAAGAGGGGAACCCTAATATTATCAAGCACAAGAAACCATAGATCCTGGTTTTTGGAGGTTGCATTGCATGGATTGGAGAGCTTGGAATTCCAAAGGCATTTCATGCATGCAGCGTAAAGCCAAAGTGTGTGTATATGTGCTCTTTTTAGGGTTTTTCTTTTATTCATTTCTCGGAGGGGTTTCGTTTCCCAATAACCCTAGCTCCTTAAATATACGTCTCTTCTTTTCATGGGGGGCTTTCTTGCTCCTGTTGCAATCCGATAATCCATCTTTTGGCAGGCTTCTGTGACTTTGCTTCTTCTATTTGCCTTAGCAATTTCATTCGTCACATGCATAATTTCATTTGTCCTATGCTAAACGGAAATATGTTTAGATCATCGGTTCTGCTTATCTGCAGCAAAATTTAAAGACGGGCATGCAAGCGAGATGCATTGGAACGTGGTATGGGACTGTTTCCTTTGGGGCTAAGATCCCAACGAGTATTTGCTTACTGCACCCCAGCCATTGGATGCAACAGGCCAGCGCTTCCCAGCGCAGGCAGGAGAACACGTCAGCATGAACTGTGACGTGGCACTTCGGCCATGAATTCAAAAGGCTGCGGGTTGGTCTTGGTCTGGTAAAAAAGAGCAAAGCGAAACGAATGATGGTGATAGATAGAGAGGTTTTGTTTTTTCCCCGCTTTTCTTTAACGAGATGGAGAGAAAAAAAGATGCTTGGCTTCCCAAGGATTATATGCCAATAAGTGGAGTGAGAGAATGACCAACCATCAACTTTCATTCAAACTTGTCAGAGAGAGAGAGAGAGAGAGAGAGAGAGTCTTCATTATTCTAAAAAACTCCCTTATATGTTGCTTCGATTCCATTGCAGGAAGCTTATGATTGAGAGAAAGAGGTGGTGGAATCTTGAAAACGTCTCTAGATTTGCTCTAGGACCCACCCTTCGACACCACACAAACTCCATAAACAAAGTGTCAGCCCAAGAGGCTCATCTCTACAGGAATTGTGCCACTAGAGCGCTACTCCATCTTCTCCCATACCATTTCATGAAAGTTTTCTCAAGTCAAGTAATGGGTTCTTGTTCCAATCATGGGGTCTTGATTCTTCTCTTTATCGCTCTACAAGCTCTCGTCTTTGTTCCTCATGTTTCTGCTCTCACAACCAGAGACCTTGCCCTGAGATGGCACACAGAAAACAAGCTCCTCCTTGTAAAGAACATGCCACGCAGATTGTTACTCTCTGAAGAAGCTGTTGTAGATGATCTTCTCGAGGAACAGAGCCTGGCTCCAACTCCCACGGCGGCGCCTTTCGATCCAAACCAGTACGAGAAGAGAAGAGTTCCTAGAGGATCAGATCCTATCCACAATAGATGCTGAAACTGAAGCTGCAGGTTTTACTACGTCTGAGCAAACGGTGAGAAACAGGCGGTTGAAACTCGCATGGGTCTTTGTTCTTTGTCCTTTCGCTAGAGGCATATGATTGATCGAAGGAGATGATGCTCTGTTTCTACGCCGAAAAGGCAACCGAATCACGCCAAGAAGCGTCGCGTGTTTGGGATTTCTCTGTCTTGAAGCTTTTTTATGTTCTTTTTTTCCCCTGAGATATGTAACTGAAAATCTTCGGGCTATGCAAGAGTTGCCCAGCCGCCACCATCCTTCATGAAACTGCATATAATTGATCGGATGGTGTCCAATAGACTATTGTGGCAGTCACCCGAATGATTTGGGAGGATGAGGTTGCTTGGTGGCTCTTTCCCATTCCCAAGTGTATTCTCTGGTTTTTCTTGTTTCTTTGTTCCTTTTCTTTCCCTTTTTCTACACAGAACACATGTATCCCTCGACGATAAGATTACCAGAAAAGAAGAGTTTTAACATTCATTCTGTGACTACAATTCCTTGTTTTTCAAGCGACATTTGGACTTTCGACTCAAGCCTTCTACTCAAGGGATCTCATGAAGCCAAGGTGATGATCGTGTCTTCTGATATCACTCCTTGAGTAGGCGATGTTGCGATTCAAATATGAGATTTATTGTTTTCCAATTAAGAGTGCACTTATTAAGCCAATTCCTTGAGGATACAGAGAAGCAATTCTTTCATGTGAAGAAGACGCGTGTGTACATTGAAAAGTATTTTGTAGTTTGTAATAGGAGTTGGTTACAAACTTACAAGATGTAATTGAGATTTAGATATTTTCCGCTATAGAACAAGTTAGAGTTAAACTACTTATGCTGTGAAAATGATGCACAACATGCCTAGCTATGTAATATCTCATGCTCCTAATTAAATCGCTAACAGAGTGGGTGCTTTTCTTGTGAATCATAATGAATTGCATAATCACACCATATGATTTGCCAATTAAGTTTTTTTTATTATATAACATTAGACGTGAATTAAAGATATCATCTTTCATACAACATAATATACTATAAACGCACGCGTTTGTATGTACCTTTTTTTCATTGGATTTTCAATTAAGAAACCGATGCTCCTGCTTTATTTTTATTAAAGGATTGCGCCGCATACATACATATTCTCCACCTGCTCTTTACTGATTGGACTTCCCTCCTCCAGCCCGAAACTGCAAAGGTCTAAGCCCAGTGGGCAGATTGTGGGCCTCTTCTAAGGTGCTGGATTCTCTTGTCCTGAAGCCCCAATAGGAACACTCGCCACCCCCTTGATACTCCCCCGCTGTCAAATTTTGGTATGTACGGGGATCGGAACTTATACATTTGTACGCACAGTATGCGCTATACGATCCAATACGAGCATACCATTTATTACTAATAGAGGAGCTGGGAGAGTTAACCTGGTCTCGAAGTTTTTTTCCTAGCCTATATTTCACATTAAGCGAGTCCTCCCGCATAAACTCCAGCGATTCCCCCATCAACCAAGCCTTTACACAGTTCCTCACTTGACGTGTGAATTGCTGTAGGCGCACCGGCCTCATCAGTTCCATAGGATTAAATGGACAAGTTGCTACAAGCGCTCCTTTCACTTTCTGATCACCATCTGTCAGATCAGATTTGCGCAATGGGGGTGGTCTCTTTTGCATCGCATGCTCGTGTCGTTTCTACATTGGAAACAGTTGCTTCTTTTTGCATACGCACTCGTGACAGAACCAACTCCATTTTATGAACCCAGAAGACATCAATGATGCATGTGTGCCTCAAACTGGCCATTCCACCATCACAGACGGTCAAACTTTTGCCAGAATTTTCCTCCCTTGCTAGTACATCAGAAGCAACGGAAAAGGTCATCAAAGACAGAAAATAGAGGAAGGACCCTTTGACCACTGCATTGAACGGGTCGACATTACATAATAATTAATCATAGACAGCCCTCGCTTGGGGGAAGGTTTAAGGTTTCCACACAACCCCAATGGAGCCAAACCCATGGATTAAGTTACACAAAACACTCGCTTAGTCTCAAGAGCAAACAGAATGGTCACTAAAGTCGTGACCTTTTTGGACGAATCTATCAGTAAATGGCGAATACTAGTAGTGGGTGGTATGGCAATGGATTGGGATCGAGCGTGAGTGGTTCAAGGGCACTTGGGACCGCCACGCTTGGTCTTCCAGTTGTTGTAGCAAGGGCACACTTGCTTGTTGCCGTAGAAGCCCGGTGGGACGCACAGGCACTTGGCGCAGCACTTGTTGCAGAAGAACAGGCATGGCTTCTTGTACTGCGTCTGCTTGCATCGCCTGTCGCATTGGCCCGAGCACTCTGTCAAATTTCATCAAATGCCTTCTGGTTAGTCCCCTCCAATCTCATGAGCCGCCCAGAAAGAGAGAAGGGGTATTTTCTCGATGCTTAAAAGGTGCCTGCTTTGTAATATTTCGTAGAAATGGGGGGATCTAGAGATAAAAAGTCATTGGGAAGCTGCTAAATACCAACATGGCCTCTATGTTTGTTAAAATACCTCAGTGGCTTCTTCTTTTAGCAGTCCATGCGTTTGATAAAATGACCGACAGCCAAAATTTTCGACCTTTTGCTGCCTATGAAGTTTCTTTTCACGATTCGACCAAACAAAAAGATTTCTTTTCACAAAGCTTCCTAAATCGGGTGAGAAACAAATCTACATGGTTTGAGCTTGAGATCAAGCGGAGATGCAGATCGAATAGCCTTGAAAAGAGTGAATCTTGTTATTTAGAAATTCTAGTGCAAGGGTCCAGATCCAACCCTCAGAAGACTCGAAAGAATCTTCAAAAAGAAAAGGAAAGATATTAGAAGGTGATTTCTCCTTGCAGTAACTTACGATAGCTCTTAAGACTTCCAGGTCCGTATGCCTGCAGAAAAAAGTTCAAAAACCCATGTCACGGTAAGGTACATTGTGGGATTTCCAGAGGGAAAAAAGAGACGCAAACGGAGGCCATCTACAGAGCAAAAATAGTGTAGCAAACTTACACTGTCAAGGTGGTACTGGGCTTCCTTTGCCATAACCTACAATAGATACAGAGAACAGACAGAAAGCTCGTCAAACATCGTTTGAAGGGGTATGGAAGAGTCGCGGAAGCGGGTCTGCGTAGAAACTAACCCGGGTCGCAACCATGGAGATTCCGAGCAGAGCCAGGAGCAGGACACAAGCAAGCTTAGTCATGGCCATTTTCTAAGAGGTAGAACAAGCCTCCCTTTTCACGCAGAGACGCAGGCACTGGCAGAGAGAGATCAAAGAGAGGCTTGCTAGAGCAATGGCCAGGGTAGAGACTAGCGAGAGTTGGTGTTGGAGGCTCCGAGAGCTCCTAAGGTAAGGTGGGCTATAAATAGATGATCCAACCTCAAGTTGGGGGGCTCTGGGCCTGCCTATTAAAAGCTACGATTTACTTCTTTAACTGTTTCCTCGAACAACTTGTACGATCTGCTTTTCAAAGAAGGAGTGGCAAAAAGGAAAAAAAAATCCCATCTTGGGAAGTATATTCCCACGTTACCACCCCTTAGAGACTAATCAGAATGATTGAGATCTATCCAAATTTCCCCATGGAACATGTTTGCCTCATGTGCCGGATTAACACGTCGGTTCCCACCCTCGATCTGAATGCTGTGCCTAATGGGTACTGCCTCTCCCCCACTGCGCCTCAGATCTATCCATGGTGGTACATTCACGCGCACTCTGGTACTGATTGAGATCTGCCATACGCGAACATTTACGGGGGTTAGTTATGTTCGTTGCACCTCCGTAATATTTATTGCCCGCTCCACCCTTTAGCTCTCCTCCTCCACTCGTTCAGACGACCATAATAAAGTCATCTGCAGGTTCTCAGACCAGAGCGAGCGCACTTTCGGCAAGAGGGTATTTGCTGTCTTCACACATGTCCACTGACCCTCCCACCAGCAATCTCTCTGTCCTAATTACTCTGACAAGCTACACCAGCGTTATCCAGGGAAGAGAAGCGGCTCGCGCTTGCGAATCCAGAGAATCCAGAGGTGTCAAGATAACTCGCTCTGGAAAGAGTAATTCCCCAAGCAGATTTACTGGAGCATGCATCATGGAAGCAAAATAATGGAGGAGAGCGGAAGATGCCGGTGGGAGCGAAGGGAGGTAACATGGGAGAGTTAGCTAAAGACCCCTATATTATTATGGGGAGCGCATGACAATCGTCGATAACGTGGGCCCACGGCATCGAGCGACTGCCGGCCGTTGATCCACCGACTCGGGTCGGAGGTTCAGAGGTTGTGTGCACCCTCGAGGACAGTTAGTCTGTCCTTCTGGTTTTTCGTGGTGGGATTGACATTCATTAGTTGGTCGGGACTACGGAGCAATTTCTCCTCTCGAGAGGGATAAAGGAAAAGAAAAGGAAAGACATGGATCGATCCATCGCTGCTTGAAATGGTCCGCTGCTGCTGCGGAGCACTCGAAGAACCACGGACCCACAATCAGAGCCCCACGCGTGGAGGAGGGGGGGTGACGTGGCGAGACCTGGGAGCGGGTACATGGAGACGGGGGGGATAGGTGGGGGCAGAGGAGGAAGAAGGGGGAGGAGGGAAGGGAAGGGATAATGATAAAGAGAGAGGCCATGTGAAGGGGAAGAGGCGGATCTGCACTGCACATGACTCTCCTTACGGGAAAAGCTGCCTCCAATCACTGACAGCAAATGTGCATCCCCCGCTCTCTCTCTCTCTCTCTCTCTCTCTCTCTCTCTCTCTCTCTATTTTGTGTGAAGGACGAAAAAAAAAAGAGAAAAAGAATTTAATATCAAACTCCATTCATTTCATGAAAAATATAATCTTTTTAAAAAGATATATGATAATATTTTTCGGTATTTATTTAAAATTTATGAAATTTTTTTTAATTTTTTTTAAAATTTTCTTTTCTTTTTTCTCATTTTTGAAAGAATATGAAAAATGTTTAAATTTGACGATAGAAAATTGGAAAATATCATTCACTTTTTACAAAGCCGAAAACATTTTCCCCATTTTAGAAGGTATTTTTTTCATTGATGGAAAATATTTTCATTGACTATTTTGTTTTCCGTGAAACGAATGTCGGAAAATTCGAAAATTATTTTCCTGCAAGTTATTTTTGTGAAACGAACGGAGTCTTAATCTAAGATTAATTCACATAACCAATATAAGGTAGGGTCTCAAAATGCATTCTCCTATACGCTTGTGAGTGGAGCTTGATTTCAGAATGAATAATACAACTAGTGTGTTCGTATGAAGATTTCTACAACAGAACCATTATAATTCTTGTGGAGCTCTAAAGGTAGGATTAGTTTCCGGTGTACAAGTGATTGGTAGTGAATGCCGTTCTCTTACACGGCCATGACAGGCCGAAATCAATTGTTGTACCGAAACTTTCTGAGCGTTTCTCTCGATACTCAAATTAAATTGGGCGCGGTGCGATCTGACACAAGAATGCAATTCACCGTATCATCCTTAAGAAAAATTATAGGAGAATGGCTATTCCTATATTCTTGGCTCATCAGATGCCACACAAAGTATTTCGCAAGTCTTGTGATGGTATCGTGTCAGTTACGGAATGTTGAATATGGCTAGCATGTTTAGAGGGTCAAAACGTTGCTAAATATATCGATTTCGGCATTAATGGAATGTCCTCGAGAATGACGCCCTCTTATAAAAAATTTACGGTGTTGACTATCCATGGCAGGGTAAATATGCCGGATTAAGAGTTGTATCTTGTTTATTTGATTGTTTAAAAAAAAATTCAGTGCTTTCTCCACTGTAATACATGTGTTCCTTAATGGGATTCTCTCTCCTGCCCCCCCTCTTCAGAGGCGCATATGGGCCGGGCTTCGGGTCAAACATCGGGTCCAACTCCAACCAAAGTCGATCCGGTCCGGCCTTGGACCAGTCCATCCCAGTACCAAGGTGGTGGGAGGGGGCCCAAAACTGGAAGTGGAGACCGGGAAGGCGAGGGCACGTGGCTGCTCTCGCAGGAGCCACGTGTCGCGCTCCCCCAGCAGCACGCGAGCCGAATGTCGAGCCTCTTGAACAAGCTTTACGTGTAAGCAAAAGCCGGCTAGAGAATCCATGATTCGAGAATCACGGCATGATTTAGACAAATCACATGAGGAAGGTCGCCAGATGAATGATCATATTAAAGCTTGGAATCAAAGTACAGTGACTCGGTGGAAGTCTCATCGATTGCAAGCTCAAGAAAAGGATAGGAAATCACGGGCTGGCGTTGGCCCATGAAGCAAGGTAGGAGAAGGTATCGTGGGATTTTGTTGATCCGATCCGATCCAATCCGATCCAACTTATGGAATTGAAGAACTCGAGGGTCTTCAAGGACATGATTGTAAGGATTTGGTGAGGTGTCAAATTGAAACGACACGATCTAGTCGCGTAATGTTCCCCTTTGGGCTTACAAAATGCATCCTTTCGTGGCCTCCTGTCCCTTTCTTTCCCTCGGATCAGAAGCTTGAGTTTCCCACCTCCCCTTCTTTTTTCATTCCTTTTCCTTTCCTTTTTCAACCGCTCGGTATGCACCCCCAACCCCCTCCCCCTTCAGAAGTGCACATTCTCTTGCGGATTCAGTTGTTGATTGTAGTGTAAAAGAAGAGGTTCGAGCTCAAACTATTGAAAGCCTCATCTCTTGCGCTCCTGAGAGTATTTGCAGGAGGTGAATGATTGGAGGGGTTGATGACAACTTAATGAGAATGATTGGTGTGTACAATATGCACATCAAATCTTGCCTTCTGGTTTTGGCATTTGGCGCGATTTTTATTTTTCTAACATCCGGAAGTCATCGAGTCAAACATCACTATCCCGAATGATCCGGATGAGACGTTCTTTTAGATGCGTATATCTACATGTCGAAAGTTTGGGCAGGGACACATAGGTCGCGCTGTTGAAACCATTTTACATTCTGCTCCTACAAGGAAAACGAGTAATGAGAATTAGGACGGCATCCGTGTTTATGAAAGTTTGGCACAGTTTACGAGCCTAATGAAATGCAAACTCGTCATGCTTTTGATTTGCATGACTGAAGCCATTTCACTTATTGGTGAATCTCAAGTCGTAGAGATAGCTATACTGGAATCATAACATTGAGCTAGTGGATTGCAACTGATGAGGCACTCTGCAATTTTAGTTTCCTCAGTCATCTTGGGGTTACTAGACCTATGAATGGTTCTATATGACACTAAAAGATTTGTTGCCAAATACTCACATGCCACCCAAATTATTGAATAGATGGACATCAATCACGGCAAAAATTCATGCACGTACTGAAGCATGCAGACTTGCTTCCCATGCACAGTTACTCGTGTGTAATATCAGCTCAATTAAGTCTCTAGAACTACCTATGCGATCAAATAGAAAGTGGTACAAAAGAGGAGCGATGGTAAACAGGGATTAATCACTGGGGATCGACGATGGCGCTTTGATTGACCAGTTCTACCACATACAATGCTTAGCGTCCCATGATCAAAAGGATACAGCAGAAAAAAGGACTGATCTCAACAAACAGTCGTGAACTCCAACTGTTTCGTCAAAGCAAATCCCTGCAAAGATGGTTCCTATTTGCTATGTAAGTTCATGCTCGAATTGACTGAGAAAATGAGAAAAGGGTCAATATCTACAACATTGGAATCTGCTCAATTTTCTTCTTCTGGGATACAATTGTCCATCCAAGCTAATTCAACGAAAGGGGGTTTCAAGATATTTTAGATGACAAGATTGGATGTGGGCCACTGATGGAAATATGATATTGCCAGTGTATTATATGATTGTAAACCAAGATAATCTATCTTTCTCGTTGAGATAACATCCAACTCTGTTTGTGGTCTAAAAGGTTTGTCTGATAGTGAAGCAAATTCATCTTTTAATGGAAGTCCTTGGTGAGAAGTTGGGATGGGCAAAAACAGAAGGTAATTAGCAAGAGTGAGTCCAGAACTATGTAGGAGAGAAGGTGCTTGAAATATGTTCAAGGAGAAACATACACATTTGTGAATAGCAAGAGACCTTGATTGCACTATGCTTGCTGGGGATTTGATGATGATTCTAATAGACATATACAATAAACTGTCCATTAAACGTAGCTACTGTCTCAGTTAGCTGATGCCCTAACACAGGTAATTATCCTAAACACTACAAATATTCAGAAGTCCACTATTGATCCATCACTCGAACAATCAGAAAATCAGGAAAAGAATTAGCTACAGATGGCAATTAAAATTTTGCACAAGTGAGAATTTAACCGCACATACCCGAGGCTGATATAATGAAGAACTTGCCGATTCCCCTCTACTTTCACCTCCACACCTTATGTATGTATACACACAGTTGTGGTTCTTGAAATTCATATCGAAAACTTTTATATGAACATAAAGTTCATTTTCACAAGAAAGTGACTTCTAATCAAGTCACTAACTATGGACAATTCACGATGGTGTGTAAAGAAGAACACATGAAGAACCTCATAATCAATAATTGGACATTTTGTGCTTGATATAAATGCTCGGCATTTCTGTTACAGAGAGCACGAGAACTTCATCCAGAGATGATCTTACAACCTTAATCTAGTAACACCTCCATGTCACAAATTTGTGAAAGTAAAATCAGAACGCAATATTTTACCTGCTGTGAGTGTTGTTACGCGTAAATTAAGCACACACGATTTTAAACTATCGATGACTAGAATTAGGGGGCGGCGAGTACTCACAGACAACCTCGGTCTCGACTTCTCTTCTGTGGAAGTTCCTGTGGCATCCACAAGCAGCGCAAGTGAGGGCATCACTTGTGCCTTCCTCGCCACTGGCCATGAATTCCCTGCAACCATCCACAGCATATCCTCCGATTCCAGCAGCATGATTCTTCTGGCATTCCGCATATCGAACACTCCTGATTGCCGATGATGATGTCGTGCAAACCCTGGTCGACCCATCTCTCTTCACCATCACTTGCCTTTTCTTCATGACTTTCTTCTTCTCTGTTTTTTTTTTTTTTTCAAGAAACCCTAGTTTCGTTTTCTTTCTTTCAGATGATCAATTTCTCGTTTCACTGCCTGCTGAACCAGATCAAGATCGTGATTCGGACGATGCTGATTATGGATGGACAAGAGAGAGCAGAAATGGGGAGGGGAAAAAAATAAGAGGTAGAAAAGCAACGAGCAACTTTGCGGGTAGTTGATGCCTATCTAACCCTAACCCTAGTCTGTGTATATATATATATATATATAATTTTAGTGCCATATTGCTTGGCACGTAGAAAAGGCGAAGATCAACTTCCTCTCTTCTCTATCTTTTTCTTCACGTTTCCAAAAGGAAGAAAAGAAGAGAACCGTGTAGTCTCACTGCCTTTTGTCAACGAATCATGACAGGCCAGGTCACTTCCTCTGGACCTTTGAGTTATTTTGGCTATAATAAAACAAGAAATTAGGTACCACTTTCACAGAAGAAAGAAAAACGCTGACATTATTCTCTGTGGGGTCTGCAACACATGAATGGTGCCTGTAGAGGATTTTTGTGGAAAACCTATGAAATGAAGTTAAAGTGGAGGATAAATCTTGTCTTTATACACTTATCTTTACACACCCTTGACACTTCCGCACGACATAAATGAAGGGAATTTTCAGGAAGAGAATAACAATGCATGAACAAGGCCGGGTGTGTTCTTTTTCAGCAACTACGAGTGCTCATTACTAGTCAAAGAATGAGCGACCCAAGAATAGCTGGGATTCTTATTTAAAATGGGTTGTGGGTCCAATTGGCACCAAAAAAGGCTGGCCGATGTGGCCCTTATCAGTACTGTGACAACAAACCTTGTCTCTATACCTAAGATCCGAATAATTATATGGCAAAAAAGAGAAAGCACCCACCTTGGATGGAGCCTAAAAAGAAAATGAATTCTGCAGCAACTTCTAGTTCCAAAACTTTACTCGAGAATTAAGCTAACATCCAATAACTATATGCCAAACATTGGACGTACTCTTCCAGGCTCTTCTAAAATATCGACTATAATTGTGTCAAAATGGTTTTAAATAATGGACTCAGCTTTTACATAACTCGAGGCCTGGGGTGGAGGACTCGAGATTCATTGGCAAAAGAGAAAAAGAAAGACTGATTTTTGACATGATTTAGGGAGATGGAGGATTAGTTAACAAGGGAGGTCTATTCTATCATTGAATTATACAGTACTCGATTTTTCCGTTCGACTAATCTTTGTGAATACATGAACATTATCTAACTGCATCAGAGTAAGATTACATGCCCATAAACAACGGGTATGCAAACTGGGTTGATCTTGAGCTGAAAACCTCGCTGACGAGTGAGAGAAAAATGTACTCGATGTTGGTGAGAGGATCCGGTTAACAAGGAAAACAGGACTGACCCACTTAAGCTTTTGATGGTTTGTTAATCGTTTTATTTCTTTCTTTCCGTTTGGATTCAATCATCATGGCGGTAGGGAGAGATGCCCTTCTCATTGGGGTTAAAAAGCATCAGAACTCCCAATTAACTTTCCCTTCTTGTCAACACTGCAAATGGTTCGCATGTTATCCACTGAAAACATTCGAGTGTTAGTTGGAGATAAGTTGGTTTGACCATATCAGTCGAATGAAAATCCTGCTGGTTTTTCCAATCGCATACAGCCACATCCTAGAGCTTTGTTCTCTTTTTCCAGTAGCATGATGTTCCGGAAGTTCTTTTGCAACCAAACTAAACTTGCCACTTGGATTTTATCAAAGGCATCTTATCCACCCCAAACTAGGAGATCCCTAAGCAATGACCTCTTCGTTGATGAGAGACAGAGTAGGAGGAATCAGGTCATTTTGCTGTCGACCGGGATCAAAGCTTAAAATGGTCGAACGCGTGTACTTTGAACAAAATCAATACTTAAGGGTAACGCGTTATTTGCTCATGCTACCTGAGATAGAGTTTTGGTATCGTTTGTTCCCTTGCTTGTTTTCCTTTTCTTGCAACCATAGTCGCTCCCCTACTGAAGCTTAAGAACTCCCCTATTCATTTTCTTGCCAAAAGGAGGCTAAATTGGTTAACCAAACTGACCAAGAGCTTCTTAGAAATTAGTGCTCGAGATGGTCTCATTTAGGGTTTACAGAGGACTTTCTTGGCCCTAAGAATTTCAAGCTGCGTCAACTAGTCCGTTAAACTCCTTCCCAAGAACATTTCTGCCATGCTAATGTTTCCGGAATTTTCATGAGAAGATATCTTCGACCGCTCTATATATATATATTAAGCTGATCTAATTATCTGTAACATATGGTACTAAATTAGCTCATGGATTTAACGTACATAGCAAGGGAAGGTGCAGATACTAGCGTTTAAATCGGATTGGTTCAAGTACTTTATGTTTTTGAGCTCGTGAACGCATTATAGGAGGGACACAAACCCGTGTGGGTGTCAAGATGTCAATATGTCAATATGTCAACATGTCAAAATGTCAATATTGATGTGATCACTCAAATCATAGTGATTTCTGTTTACTTTCCTTCGGCCCTCATCTTTTTTATCAGACACATTTCCCCCCCATGCCTTTAAAGCGTGATTTTCAAGTGGCAATATTTATTCCATCGTATTGGCATTAGTCAAGACAATGTTCTTTCGAGCAATAATTGTGGTATTTGTCAAAGGTTTTGTGGAATTACTGTTAGGATTTGGATGTACGGAAGATCAAATCTCCATATTTTTTATTGAGTAAGCTTTGATGTCTCATGAGGAATCAAGTAAACATTTATGAAAAGTTAAGTAAAGAAAAGTTGAAGGTGTATTAAAAATTTCTTAAAAAGAAGATTCATATCCAACAACACGACAATCTCTAAATAAAAGTTCGATATGACTCAATTGACTAAGAACTCACTTACAATATATTGCATTACCTAATCCACAATTTTGTAGATCAAATCTAACATTGGTACAAAAAGCGATCTCAAGTTTCTTAAGAGGAAAATGAAGCACAAAAAAAGAGAGCAAGCAAAGCATAAATTATACTTGGCCAGGCAGAGTGAGAGAGCCTCAACATCCCAGCTTTCTTCTCCTGGAATCAGGTTGAATCTTGAGCGCACGTGTTAGTATCATCTTTCGCACGAGAGGGAGAAGATATTCAATGTTAATCACCCGATGGAAGTGCTCATTGCGCATAATGAAAGCCGCTTCAACTACCACTTGGAAAGCAGATGGCAGTGGAAAATGACGTGCAAGATTTAAATCTGATGAGTGATTGTGATCTGGGCAGCGCAAGCGAAGTGATTAGGATGAGACCTTTTGCTACTCACCAACCGTACCCAAATCTGCGATCCTTATGATGCCAAGTTAAAGTTCGCGAGGTTAGGTCTCACTCCTCAATCAGCTCTCCATTTTTCTCTCGTAAGTCGTGAAAAATGACATCTCAAAATCTCTATAGCCAGAATCTAGAACACATTAGTAAACAATTAGGGATTCGGAATTTATTGTTCTTTATTAGAAATAGAGACGATTCAAAAATCAAGTGCTCTTCACCTATTGCCATTTGCATCGCTAGCTCAATCATGAATTGCATTTAGTATTGAGGAAAGAGTTAAGCACTATTTATAGAGTTTTTAATCATAAACCCTCTTATCATAGGCCAAACTCTGCTTGACCCACATCAGCTAGCCTCATATTAGACTAATTAAAGAAAATTATATCTTAGCTTATTAGATATTTCCATAAAGTGGTAAATGAGAATCTCGATTAACATAACGTATATCAGAAAAACTCTTTCATCTCCCTATCTCTCCCTTTTGCATTTTATTTGACTTATTCAAGGGAAGTCCAACGTGAGAAGAAGTAGGCTGCGTGTTGATGATCTAACACAAGCTCTTTGTTTTTTTGTTTTTTTGTAATAATGTCGCAGATTTGATGTTCTAAGTTTGTTTAGTCGACACAAGTCGCTTTTACGGAACAACCCAAGTGATGTTGCTCGGCCATTGCATATCCCATGATCCTCACAATCACGAATGGGTCTGTCATTTTCAGCATTCTTCGTAAACCGAGAGAAGGGCTTGAATGAATCAATCTGCTCTCTGATACTGAATTCTGCATTTCTCTATGGAGGGCAAGGAACATATCTCTCCACATTCTCCATTTCAGAGAATGCATATTCATCCACATCCCGAGTGAGTCTTACTTATAGGCCAGGCGGAGGAATCACTTTGGTCTTCCTCCAACTCAATGGGGCAGCAACGAGCTCGCTCAAAATGAGCACCAATAGTTGCGAACCGAATGAAACATTTCGGCTACAAGTGTGCTCGCCAGCAGTCGACCCTCACCGCCATTATATCCGAGCTTGGTCGGACCGGTGCGTGTCGGGTTACCTTCATTGCTCCAATGTAGCACCTACATAGACCAGAATAAGAGGAGGTTGGATCAATCTTTACTCAGGCTAAAGAGTTTGGAGAGCCAACTTGGACTTACGCAGGCATGGGATTAATCTTTTAGGCGAGATCTACACTTTTTTTGTTGCTTTTGGTGGTGGATATGTTGGTCCACTTCACGTAGAGAATACGAATGCATGCATTGTTTCTGAGGGATTTTCAGCGCTACAGCCCGGGGGGGGGGGGGGGGGGGGGTTCTCCTGATTTAGATTGCTAGCAATCATTTCTTTTGATAAATGAAGGCTATGCTCTATGGAATATATTGATGATTCATTGCGTGATAGTCTCTGCATTCTTTTGGAACTTTCATAAAAACCATTCGATAGGTTACTATAGCACCCAATCAAATTAGGTTTGAATATGATTCCTTACGTGTATCCTCTCCTCTAGCGGTGCTGAGAACGAGCAAATTGAAAGGATTGGAGCTTTCAAAAAATATCTCTGGAATGAATGTGTCGACTTTACCCAATGGAAATTGACTTAATTATTGGAAACTTCCAATTGAAGTGATAGCAACCCATCGAGAATTTTGTAATGGGTTGGGGAGGTTCAGGAGAGTCAATCATCTATGATTCCTAGAGCTCTTTTTTCCTTCCCACTTTCTTTCTTTTTCTTTTTATTAGAGCGCGATCGATCATGTACGATATCTTTCAGAACAAAAAGAACATTCATCCAATCTTCAACATTTCGATTAGAATGACCGATTCAATTCAATGGGTCCTTAACCTTTTTCAAACATTAGAATTTCTCAGGCTCCATGATTATCTCATTTGCCATTATTATTGTCTAGGGCAAAATTAGGGTCCACATTTTACTATCTAGGAAAAAAAGAAGACGATGAGGGTGGAGACATGGAGCATCTGTCTTTGCTTGTATTTGGTGGGTGGAAGGCCCAAATGCCCATCAATCAAATCAAATACTAACCGCTCCTTCTTTTTCCAGTTTTTATCTTCAACTTTGTTCTCATTGATCTTGTCAATTTTGGTTCATGGGTACCATCAACCGAAAAGTGGGGGCGTCATTTAGTTTTTGCTACGTTTGTAGAGGATGGAGATTCCTTTTATGGGCTCCAACTCCTTTTTGGGCTGAGGGGAACGATATGAAAACCTATCGATTCTAGCGACTGATTGTAGAGTCGATCGTTCGGACCTTTCAATTCATAGACGTGGGCCCTCTATAGAACATATTTAGCCAATGAATAAAAAATTTAGAAGGAAAAAATTTGAATCGATTGAAAAGAACTTTTACTTCAGTTCCATGTTGAGAGGAGGTGACTTCGAAAGCCGGTGACTTCGAAAGCCACCCACCAATCATTGTAAGAAAAGCTATTCTTGTCCTTGTGGGCCGCATAAGTTAGGGCCCAACCCTTATTACCCTTGGTTTGTTTTGATCTCTCTGATGTCAGATATAATAAAATTGGATAGGATAAAAAGCGGATCTATTACATCATATACAACATTTGGTAATATGTTTAGATACAACATGGATATAGATAACTTAAAATCAAGAGTCGCCATGCTCTGAACGCGAAGACAACTGCTCACCTGATGCCTCGCCGCCACTGCCGCCACGATCGTCGCTCGACACCTGTTACTGTCTAACCTCGCAGCCTGTCACCATTAATCAAAAAATCATTGAGCAACTCCAAAGATGAAGATGTCGCGTCCATGCCGTCCAATCTCGAAGCTGTCCAATTTGCTCTATTTGGAATCCTTACAAAGGTGAGCTTGCCCCACCCGAAACAAGAAGGGAAATGTGATGTTGAACTCTACGGCTAGTAGCAATTTCTAAACGGGAACATCAAAATCGAGCCAATCAATTTGAAACCGGCGGATTTGGCAGCAATCGGAAGAGATTATAGCAGCCAAAACTCAGGCCAAAGGAACGCGAGCTCGCAGTTCGTGTTAGAATTTGAGTCATCGTGTTCGTGCTCGCAGTCATTGTTGAGGAAGAAGACTCCAAGCATATGGAATCCATGAACTGAAGTGGGATTCTGGGACCTCTTATCTCCTACCATCAAATGAGGAGAGAGACACATGGAATGTGACTTGGAATTGGGCTGCATTGGAAGCGAGAGAGGGACTTGTCCGTCATTGAAATCGAAACTCGAATCTCTAAGGGCCATGAGGTTCATGACAAGGACTCCAACAGCTCGCATGTGCACGGTATAATTGGTTTCGTTGTTGTCGTATTCGGATGGATCGGCGTCCCAACAAATAGAAATTAACCAAAAGTATCGCATCATGTCGATTCCAACTCACTTTCGAATCTATTTCTAACAGACCGTGTCGATTACATTCTACATCACATGGATGCTCGATTGTCCTTGAGAGTTCAGGCCAGAGGTCAGGAATCAAACCCGTCACGGGTCACTTGATTTCTTTTTGCCAAACGATGACCTTGCTTAGGATTTATCTAGAGATTATAATGGAAAGTATCTCAATCGCGAGACAGCGGAGTGGTACACTATTTTGTGGTTCATTTAGACCCTAAGAAAGAAGAAGACGGCGACCGCGACGGCAATGGCGACGACTACAACTGTCAAAACACTTGGGTACGTGCAAGAATGGCTCGAAACCAAAATCGAATTGCAAAAGCTATGCATGGGGCAAAGAAGAAGCGGAAAACAGCTGCACTAGACAAGAACCTTCACCATCCAATTCCATACATTACTCCATCTCCACATATTTCGATCAATTGTCCAACTGCATTTTCCCTTAATATCATTTAACTCATCCTTCATCGTGTTCTCTATTTTCTTTGTCGAGATTATTGCTTTCTTCTTTTCCTCCTGGGCTTCTTCTATAGAAG
This sequence comes from Melaleuca quinquenervia, assembly GCA_030064385.1. Classification (NCBI taxonomy): domain Eukaryota; kingdom Viridiplantae; phylum Streptophyta; class Magnoliopsida; order Myrtales; family Myrtaceae; genus Melaleuca; species Melaleuca quinquenervia. Next base: position 1,773,279 of record CM057728.1, on the reverse strand, counting down.
AAACCTTCTTTGGATTGTCTTGTTCATGGTTTAGTTTGGGCTGAGATGCATATTTGGGCTTTTGAGAAGCCCAAGATAACCTCAGTGGCCTCTCTCTAGTTCATTTTTCTTAAGTTGAGAAGAGCTCCTCTATTTCTTCCCTCTTCGTTCAAACAAAAGCACGCATTCTTAGCCACCTCTAGACCCCAAAAATGAAATAATCCAAAGACATGCATGATCCACAAGAATATACAACAACCAATGACCAGTGATGATGCTTCCTTCTTCGTAAAAATCACAATAAACCAATCAACGATACATATTATTTCCGAAAGCATTTAGATATTAATCTATGTATTCACGTAACGCCTTAAGTTTTTAAGACAGCTGACAATGGTTCTACAAAAAGCTTCACATGGTATCATAGCAGGAGGTCCTAACTCCCTAGTTCAAATTTTACCAGGCCATTATTTTGTCTTTCAAAATCTTTCCACGCTTAGCACTAATCGAAAAGACACGACTAAGCGTGAGGAGGAGTATAGAATTATTTAAATATTAATCCACACATTCACCTAACGGCTTAAGCTTTTAAAACAGTTAGCAGCGGTCCTATAAAAACTTCACAATTGGGTGAATATTTGTAAAAGATAATGAGATACACAATATCTTAAAGTTACAATATTAATAGAGAAAGGTTTTTTAGCAGAGAAGCCTCAGATATCACAGAGACAAATGCTCTCATGGTGATTGGATTTCAATCATCTCAAACACATCAGTTGCCGTGACGATCTTTTTTATCTAACATTATGCTATGTACGACATCTCATGCTAATGAATGGTTCCCCCATTCTCTCTAGGACCGAGGCCTAGCGGCTTAGGACACGTCCCTTTTTATTTCTCTTGGTAAGACGACAAACGTTAGTTGTATGCGTAATGCGTGCGCTCGAGATAGGTCATATGGCGTTTGTCACATGGACTAAAGTTTTGGAGAGAGAGAGGGGGGGCACATCTTTAGCTAACATGCCCATCAAGCATGTGGTTCTTGTCCGAGAGCATGTGAGTGTCCTAATCCGGGCATGGGGAGGTCTGTGACAATGGGCATTCCGTGGTCCATGTTTGCAATAAATAACTCCACCGTCACTCGAGGAAATCATTCAAAATCAGAAAGTTTGGAATGGAGGGACCGGAGATGAATAAATGAAAGATAAACGGAGGATCAAAATAAATTCGGAGGGCTTAGCTGTATTTGCCGTTCAGGACCTGGAAAAATGGACTTTTTCACGAAATGTGCAGACAATGAATGCCGGGTTTGGAATTTGGGACCGGGGCGGTCCCTTGCGTATGCGCTTTCAATGATGCATAGTGGAAAAGCTGGCTCTTGTCTCTGCGTGCAACATTGACTTACTGGGTCCTTGATAATTCCATTTTTGTTCTCCACACACACACAGAAAAGGAACAAATTTATTAACAATTTCGCACATTTTTTCCTCTAATCGAACGTTTGCGCTTTTGATTTGTTTAATCAAGCTCTTTTGCTTTCGCACATTTGATGATCGCGTCCCTTTGACACCGAATTCGATCGAACTCTCATGACAGGGACATCTGATGATGCCAAAATGTAATGCAGGTATAGTATGTTGGGTGGCCGCGGGACTTGGGTGTAAGGCACCAGCCGATGTTATCCCGTGCTGGAATGTTAGGCGGATAAAAATTCAATCACCACACATGCCCGCATCACATGTCGACGTGGTCCGATGACCATGCCCACTGAATTTGGTGCAATTTATTGTTAGAAAGGCTTGATCAGAAAATATGTGGAACTAGAAGGACTTAATAACATGGGGATCCAAATAGAAAAAATGTGGGACTATAGGGATCAAAGGGTAGAGTCTTTTCATTGAAAAGCCTTGTTTCTGATTGCCCTGTAATCTTCATCTACTGTGAGATACACGAATATGATGGATCAGTTAGATGTTTTTGTTGGTGTCTGACGATTCAAGAAAATTATGATATAAGGAGCGAGTCCATAAGCCAAACACTAGCTTTATAGATTGTTTATTCAGTCATGAAGATCCGTGTGACATATCCATTAATAAAGTTCAAGAGTTTACAGTAATCACTCGATTCACTGTGAATTAGACAAGGGTGAGTATACGCCACATGCCCATGCCGTACCTATAGCTAAAAGTTCTTCTTCTTCTTTCCTTCTTTTGGATTTTTCTTCTTCTGTTTTTTACAAGGTAGAGCTTTCGCGGGAATGAGAACGAACTGTTTCACGTCTGGCCAAATTTTGGTGAACAGGCTATCTTTCCGATATGGGGTTTACTAGTAAGTGTGGACGCCATTATTGCCCAATTCGAGTCATTGTACGCGAGGCGTGCATGATTGAAGCATTGAAGTCAAGGCCCTTTCAACTTGTTTTCCCATTGGAGGCATCGTTCTTGCATATCCCCAAGGGCTATCTTGTTTCTCAGACGTGTTATCAGACCAAAAATTGGAGCCCGGGCATTGAAGGCCAAGGACAGGATTTCTTGAGCTACGTGTGTGCCGTAAAACAGGCATCGTCGACGAATGTCTCGACAAGGTGTTTAAGGGTAAAACCATAGAGCGAACATTAAGTAATTTCACAATAATTCGACCCTTGAGCTAGGTTTTTTTTTTAATCTCATGACACCAATAATCAATCTCAATCCCCTTTGTTCGACCGGTGATATCGTGGATCGACTCCAACTGAGATGTTTGTTCCCCGTAATCAAGGGTACTTGACCGACAAGTTGGTTACAAGACGCCGTGCAACATGGGTCTACCAAGTAAGATCTTGTGTCTTTTTTAAGATACGATATGTCATTTTAGGCACAAGTGGTTATAATGTTGACTTCTCTACTATTAACCACTCTATGATGATTGTGCCGCATAATCTACACTCTCTACCCAAACCCTCCCAGATTACCTAGGAAATCTTTATCGAGCCCACTAAATTGGCTCTATTCTCTCCCAATTTAGCATAACAGGAATGCCGATGGCCACACGAGACTTCAGACAAAGCCGCTCTTTTGGAGATACTCAAGTCCTCAGTTTATTCATTTTGTGCGTGACCCATGTAGAAAAGTTAGAATGGTGAGACTTTCGATGTAGGAATAGTACACGACGGGGAGAATTTAATTGCGTAATTGCAGCTCTTACACGATCCGAAGCTCTCAACCACTAATGAAAAGCAAGGTGCTCAACATGCTTGAAGGGATTTTTTTCATTGTTTATCTAAAATTCATCTCTCTTGTTATCTACAAAAACCGAATCAAGAGAAGACCAATCCACAGTAGACGAAAGTTTTTTGGCACAATTTGGCGTCAACAATGAAAATATTCCACTTTGATTAATTCCTTCAAAAGGTATGAATAATTATCTTTTTGAAAGAAAAACTTTTTAGATTATCGATTTCTCATGAAATGAGTCTATAAGCTACGAACTATAAGTAAGAGCTTCGCTTTCGGCTTCCCCTATCGAAATGGGAAATACCAATAGGGGGTCCATACTTTGGTGGGGAGATAAAGAATTAGGAAGGACGAATCTGTGCCATAGTCTAGTGCTGATTTTCAGTGATCCTCTCCCCAAAACATGCCACTCATATATATGGAATTTTTTCGTTTTCTTTTATGGGTGGGGCAAGGGAACGGAAGTGGCAGGGGAAAACCCTAGCTAATGAATCCGCAGGGATGATTGATTCGATTCGGCCACATGGGATGAACGTGCATGACCAGCACATATCGATGTAGGTGAGCACGGATCATATGAATTTTAGATCAAGGACGCATGGAGTTATTGCATGGCACCAAGTTCCAAAAGAGGGTAAGAGCTCTCTAGTCATCGTTTCCTTTACCTCGGTTCATTGCATGCGTACCCGGATTCACATCATATAAGTCGGGCCATTATTATTGTCATGTCATATTCACTTGTTTCTATCGCCCTAAATTCAAGCCACCAATTTAATGTCTCTTCCTATCCATTTTTCTTTCCCTTTTTCCTTTTTAGTGAAAACCACATCAATGATAATTCTGTAACATAGACGTAATTTCATTTTTCGGAAACTTTTTATGATTGTTCAGAGGGGGAGGGGATAACGTTCGAAAACCTTCAACGGTAAACAACTTAATTGATTGTTTTAAGTGGAAAATCCTTTATTGTGAAGCATGAGAAAGAACTCGATTCATCGATCAAGTGGTAAACAATACGATCGAAATGAAAATGTCACCAATAGTCCTATCCAAACCTTCTAATAGTTCTCAATATTCCATATTCGGCGACACAAATAAATGTCTCTATTATTTCATTTTTCATCTATCATCAAACGATTTTTTATATTTTATTTCAGTGGTCAGTACTCATATTTTCAGCACTTATTTTTTGATTTTATCAGACGAACCTATGTGTAAGAGAAAGAGAATATATGATAACCAGATGGAAAAGCACATACTTATATATGTCCTCTATTAATAATAAGTAAACAAAGTTACATTACCCATCAATTTTGGACTTTGCTTCGTTCTTCTTCTAGAAAGGGAATATTTACCTCAATTCTGGGCTACAACAAGCAAGATTTCAGCCAGAAAACAGCTTGAGACCGATATAATAAACATTCAAAGACAAACAAATAGTCTCTAACTACCCGAATTCTTGCATAGGCCCGGTCCACCGCGATCCGGATCAATCACAGTAACATGATTAAACCTGGAATTTCCGCTCAGTGGACCTTGTCGATGCAAGAACCGATCGCTTCCCTAATTTTGGCCTAGGTGGTGTTAGAACAAGACGTCCTCATCTAACGCCATGCTCATGAGGTAGTCGTCTTGTAGTCCCTGAGCTGAAGCATCATCAAGCAGCCATTTTTCAAGCAACTTTATGGGCACTTGATGATTGTGATTACTCTCCAGGCTCGGCTTACTCTCCTCTTGGAAAACTGGGCTCGCTTCTGGCGTCAAATTAACGTTGTTTTCATCTGCCGACACCGATTGAGACACATCAGAGTTCGAGGAGTTGAAGGTAAAGAGCGAGTCGAAACAATCTGGGGTTGCCACGCCGGAAATGCCGCCTTCGTTAGTGCTCGAACCTGCAGTGGTAGCCATCTTGTTAGAAACATTTGCGAAGCAGGCAGTAGTTTCTGCTTTGATCTTCCCCGGTTTCCTCGAGCCCTTCATCCATCCTTCAAGCAATCTCGCAATGTTCTTGGTGCTCGATGCATAGCTTGACTGTTGGTTGCAAAATTCATCGCCATGGCCAAGTGCTATTGTTGTTTCATTCAAAAAGCTTTGTTGGTTGTCCAGTGACAAGGCTTCATAGAGGGCTTGTTTGGCCGTGTGAATGTCGGTTTGGAGCTTCCTCTCCCACTGGCCCTTGGGAGCGGAGTGTGAAGTTGTAGTGAGCCCTTGCTGGTGATGATTACGGTCATCATCATCAGGACTTGCTTGGCCTTGAAGCCTCTTCAGCTTCTTCTTCAGGTGGGTATTCCAGTAGTTCTTGATATCATTGTCAGTCCTCTGAGGAAGGTACGAAGCTATGGCCGCCCACCTGCCCATGCCACCAAAAGAAAAAAAAAACTATATTATTAGGCTTGACAAGCAAATTTTAAACCAAGTAGTTTTTTTTTTTGGTCGAATAAACCAAGTAGTTATACACACAAAAAGAGAATGTTGTGAGTGTATAAATGTAAAAATTGATATTTTCATTCCATGAACTGTCGGTGGAGCTTTTATTTAGCATACAGACAGTTTCTATTTTTTTAAGCCACAATAGAATTGAAAGGAAACCCTAAAACAGTGTTTTTCGGGTACACACCTATTACCAAGAAGAGCCTGAAGATGGATGATCATCTTCTCCTCTTGATCGGTGAAGCTGCCGCGCTTGATACCGGGACGGAGGTAATTAGTCCATCTGAGCCTGCAGCTCTTGCTGCATCTGAGCAAACCTGATTCAGATATACGCTTAAAAATCTTAGAAATGTATGAATCCGAGTGAATGAATATGAAGCGCATCTGCTAGACTAATCAGGGTAAAAGACTCAGTTATATCAGTTAAAAAGGTGAAAAGATAAGAAAGAGCCAACCCAGAGGCCACAGACCACCACACAAACTAGCTTTAGCTAGTGCAAGGCATATATTGATTGCAGCAATTTAATGACTCAACTAACCAGCAAAAGAGAACCCAATCCCCAAAGCAAAAAAACGAAAAACTAGTGAAAAAAGGAGGACCGTGTGTTTGTTCCTTCTAAGAACGTAGAGTAATAACCTGTGTTTGCAGGAACGGATCTCCAATTCCCAGGTCCATGCTCTTGAATGTAAGACACCAACATGATGTCTTCTTCAGGAGTCCATGGCCCTTTCTTCACTCCAATCTTGTCACAGCACGGCGGTCTTCCCATCTCTCTCTCTCTCTCTCTCTCTCTCTCTCTCTCTCTCTCTCTCTCTCTCTCTCTCTCGAGCACAAGTAGTTTCCTTTGGCTTTCACTACAGACGAGACTTGAGCTAGCGAAGAATGGCGAAGGCTTTTGCTCGTCTCTCTGCGAGATTCTTATATATAGAGAATGGGACGAGAACAAGCTTAGCTAAGCGTAGGGCCTGCTTGGATGCTGACTGAGAGAGAGGAGGGGGAGGAGGAGGAAGAAGAGGAGGCCAGGAGAAGTAGTCCTAAAGGGTAGTCAAAGAGGACAGCGAAGTGCATTTACTCAGGGATTGCAAAAAGTCAGCCTCGGCTTGGACCTCTTCTCCGCCTCCCCCAGGCCGGGTGGCACTCGCTTGAAGGGGGTGGTCTCGCTGGCGCTTATCATCAAACCCTAACTTTATCCTCCTCCTCCTCTCCCCCCATTAATGGCCACGGACGAGCCCATCTTCCTTCTTCCTCGACCTCTCTTCTTCTCCTCTTTTTCTTTACGTGTTTTCGGACACCTGTCTCCTCACTAGTCAAACGCGGTCGGATAAGCACGAACATATCTCTCTCCTGCATATCTTTTTAATCCGGCCATTTCGCATTTGGTGCCGCTGTGATGATCAAATCCATTGGAACAACTTGCTCTAGGGGAAAAGGATAGACTGAAACCACGTCCGTCGATATTTCCGCTCAGAAGCGGATGAGGTTTATTATAATCGCTTGTGTTGCTTGAAATGATTGATCAATGAAAAATATTTTCATTGTCGTCAATAATTTATATTTGAACATTTTCACGAACGATGAAAATGTTTTTAGTTCATTCATTCTGTAAATACATTAAAAATTATGTTTAGGCAATCGTCCTCTGAATCGTTTAATTTTTACGAAATAAATGAGGCATTTATTGTAACAATATAAATGAAAAGTGATAACCTTATGTGGTAACTCAACGGAAGAAAAGTTGATAAATCACACCCAAATGTGAGGAATTGCTAATTAAAAACAGTAAAGTTGGTCATCCGATAGAAAATTCGGTAAATAAAAAAAAGAGAAAAAAATAAACTAAGTAAATTAGTCAGTAACTGAATCCGATACAAATTTGTTAGACCCTCTAAATCACGTTGGCAAATTTGTGTGAGAGTTAGTAAATTCGAAATTTTGGTCATTAAGTTAAGGAAATGTAAATCGGCACGTCAATTAATAATTTACTAACTATGAAACGACATGAACAGCGAGTTACTTGAAAAGAAAGAAGTCGTTCTTCGTTTCTTTTTGCTGATAGGTTTTTTCGACATAGACTAGTAGGGATTCTGCCTCCATTGTCATTGTCCTTGAGCTTCTCCTTTCATGGTCTTGTAGTGATAGCTACGACGAGTGATGGAATTCCTGAACTTAGCCAATTTACTAGAGCGGACTCAATTATCTCTTTGCCATCCTGTCGACGTCAATGAGAGGAAAATTCAAGCAATCTTTTCAACCTTGGAAAGATAAGGGGAGGGGGATGAGTAATTTGATTGGTTGGTTCAATGTCTCTGTCCATAGGATCTTTCGATCGCGATACGATATCGAGCGTCGCGTAGATGTTATATGACCACATCAAGTATTCGTACGAATGTTAATAAGCTTTGTGGATTGAGGCATGTGTTAAATTACGGCAGGATTCTGAGCTAGCATAGTTTAATAGATAATTATTCCATCACTCTTTCTTGTGTTTAGTCTTGTCTTTTTTGCGGAACACTAAGCATGAAAAATATATAATGAGGGAGACAAGGACCTGGAAAGATTCGAACTCATGATTTTCTACTCTAACACCACATCATATTTTTGGTGCGGCCACTGTCGACTGTTCCAAAAGTTTAAACCACTAAGTGAAAATGCAATTTAATATTTAATCATTCCATCACGTTGGTACTGCACAAGTAGGTTGCCTCGAGCACGCGATAATGATCGAGAGATTCATTGTGTTCGAACGCATTCCTATTTAAACTTACGAAGCATATGATTATAAGAAGGCGCGGCGACCTACAGAAGTTTGAGTGAATGCATTAGAAATTCTGCATAAATCCAACCAGCGCACGTAAACATACTTAATTGATCTAAGCCATTTGTTCTCTGAGGGTTGGATTGACCGTACGAGAAGGATGCTCGAGAAGGGCGTTTGACTTTTCTGAGGTTTGACAATTTCCTGGTCGCGAAAGGGGTTGTGCTTGATATTTATTGGCCGCAACAATCGATGCGGACACGGACGGTCGAGGTCATGTGTCCCCGTCCTGGCATGCGTGATTCCCAACATCGACCGATTTGATCAGTGCTGGATTTTACGAATCGGGACGTAAGTTTCTGGAAATTATTCTTCGGATCAGGAGCCGATTCAAAGGCCAGAGTTAATCGGATTGCACCGATCGGAGGTACTGATTCCCACTCGATCAAGCGCACAACCATCTTCTTTTGTTTCCTTTTTTAAGATTAGGCTGTGTAACCACGAAACGGATCCCCTACCCTAGTCCTTTTCAGGGTAGATATGCCCTGTTGCAGCCGTCTCATCCAAGATCGGACGACTGTTTTTTTTTTTAAACCAAATCTCCCCCCACCTTACTAAAAGGGGAGCCATCCAATCAAAAATTGGACGGCTCCCGTGTAAAAGCTCCTCTCCTGTCAGAGGATCCAAATTTGTGTAATGACGCATCGTAAAAGCTAAATGGATGTACATTTGCTTCTTTTTTTTTATGACTGAGGACTCCACTTGAGCCCCTTTGCGCTCGACAAGCGCTAAGCGCTAAGCGCTAAGGAATCGGGTGCCTATATACCTTGGGCCAATGCAAGCTAGCCACCACACTTACATCAACGATTAAGTCACTTAACGACATTGTTGGGATTCGAACCTACACCTTTTGCGAGAAGCACAAGATCCCGAATAAACTTGGTGTGAATGTACATATGTTATAGTCTTGAAGAACCTAGATTACTAGAGAAAGGTACGATTTATGTGCCGTGTCTCGACAGCTTTTGTCTCTCACTAGCTAGTCAGGATGATGGCCAAGTAAGCGAGAGAATGTTGGAGTTACCGAATATATCGACAATCCTTATTTCTTATACTGGGCGCGCTAAGGAAAATTAAAGTATAAACCAACGACTTATAAACTCTACACATGAAATGACAGGAGTTCCACTCTCCGTTGTTCAGCTCCATTATGAGATAAAAGGAGTTATGATGGGTTTAGGATTTAGACCCACTTGTATGAGAAATTATTGTACGACTGAGTCGTCACAAAATATAGTGAAATCTCTTAAAATCGTATCCTATTCTAAGGTGAACTCATGTAAACTTTTGCATTGTTTTATTTTTCTTTCTCCGTAAATTTTTCTGATTTGGTTTGCAAAATATCTCGTTAGGCGAAAGAAGAAAGATAAAGACGTTGTAAATTTTTCTAATTGGTTGGGTGGGTGAAGCCGATTGTCGCACGGTCAGATCATCGTCGATGACGATCGTCGACCGTCCATCGTCGGCAATCATTTTAAAGGGCCGGACCGGATTACGGTGAATTGGCCCCTAGGCGCTGCCGATGGAGGAGAAGATCCTAATCCTAATCCTAATACGGCAAAGGTTAATCTAAAATTGAGGTGGATTTGTTGGATTTGGGCAGTTTAATTGACGTCTAATTAATTGCCGGCCCCCTCACCCAGAAGGCAAATAATAGATCCCGCAATACCGGTAATGATGACAGTAATTGACAGCCACATGATGGGATCACACACCGACCGCGCGACGGTCGACACGTGTCCAGTCGTGGGGCCGGCCTCCGACAGATGAGTGAATGCGGGCATGATGTTGGGGGAAGGAGGTGTTGACTTGGTGAGGTGGGCGCAATTACTCCTTCCCCCAAGCCCACAAAAGTCAACCTTTGTGCCAGCTCACTCCCGACGGTGATGCTCTACCTCCTCCTCCTCCTTCTTTCTTCTTCTTCTTTTTCTCCTTCATCTTTACACGTATTTACCCTCTTTTACAAAAAAAATTAATGCCAAGTAACTTTTGCATCAATAATATTTGAAATTGCTATCCGTTAAGTGTGAAAGTTACCATACTATAAAAAAACAATTATCGAGAAATTGTTGTGCAACAATCCTAGAAATAAAATGAAGTATAGTGTAATGTGCCCAGAACGATCACTTTCTCCATTTCAGCGGCTTCGACTCTATACTAATAAAGTTTGCAAAACCTTTATGAGGTAAAACATTAAGGGGAAAAAAAATACAATTACTAATGCAAGGAACTTTCATAATCCTTCCGTGAAAAGAATATTGAGAACTCAGTGTCCAAATCGATAGATTTTGAGAAGCATGATGAAATGGCACTCATTCTTTCTTTTTGGTAAAATGAGCAAAATAGTCCATATACTTTGTCCTCATATCCAATGTCGTTTCTAAATTATTAATTTTTTCAATGTAATTCATCAACTTTAGCCTAATGTACAATGTTGTTCAGAAACTTTTAATCCGTACATTATGTTATATGAACTTTTGGTTCGTATTCAAGTTAGTCCATGGATTAGATAATCTAACGACCAGATTGAATTAAAAAATATAACAATCGGGGGCTCTCTTCAACCAATCTATTAGAGGTAATTGGGATTGCAGATATAAATATTTTAAGATTGCACATATCTTAATTTGACTTTTATTAATATCATGATTATCCCATTACCTTATATAGATGTAACACGTCAACGAAATATTCGGAATTTACGCGATTCACCTTTCTATGTCATTCTTCTCACATAAGTATGTAGATGATGTCCAAGAAAAGCAATTAATCTACACTATAAAATTGAAAAATAACTTCTAAATTTGCAGTTTTCTCTTCAATATTGTTTACAAACGCATGCAAAAACAGAGATCTCGCTGCAAGTTGACCACATAGATGAAGAAAGAGATTGAAAACTTTGATTGATTATTTTGTGAATCATGAGATGTCGAGACTTCATATAAACATGTTTGGCTCCGTGAATTTCTATTTTCCAATCACAACCAAGCTCTACCTTTGCACGTTCAGGTTCATAAAACAGAGGAATTAGATAACGGGATCATGTGCTTGATTCAAAAATCAGCATCTTGATAATTGAGTCGTATTATGTCAATATGAATGGACGCATCCTATAATGTGGATTAGATTAGGTGTGTAAAAGTTGATCCTATGCATGTCGTTGCTACGACAAACATACACCCCTAACAAAGGAATGGCAAAAGGCCAACAATGAAAAAAAGAGAGAGAGGGTAATCTTGATAAAATAGGCTGCTAATTGCTATCTTATTTTTCAATTTCTCTTCCTCAAACAGCAATGATGCGAGCAGCCGCTGTTGACCCATTGAAGCAAAGAGTTTGGTGCAAAGTCTTAGAACCTGTTGATCAAGGTCTATAATTTGTCCACACTGGAATCCATAAAGCTTCCTTGCCTACTTCGTTTTTTTTTTTTTTTTGGGGGGGTCTGGTCCTTCATTGCTTGACTTGGAATGTATTTGTCAACAAGACAAAAAGTAACGCGGGTTGTCCGACTCCTTGATGTGAACAGTCTCCTCTCAACCCATAAATAAAAAATGAAAACAAAAATGAGAAGATGATCCTTTATAATTTGATAAAATCACATTTTCTCCGTAATAAAAATCAAAAACTATGTTACTTAATAACTTGATTTCATTCCTCAAATAACATTCCTCCCACCTTTATCATTCCTCGTTATATGCTTCTGCAATTTTGCAGCCTTCTTTTTGCTAATTTGACTTGAAAGACAGAAACCTTATGAACTTCTAATGATTTAAATAAATAAATACAATCGATATCGTATAATCATGATATAAATTTAGATATATGTGAATATCTGTGTGTATATTCTACTTTTGACCTCGACCTAAGATCACAAAGCAACCAATCATTAAGCCTTAAAAAAAATAAGCTCGTAATTTCCGCGAAACAATAGGACTTTGATCACGTCTTCCTTGGGACTCTTTCTTTCTCCAGAGAATTTCGTTCTGGGGTGGAAGAGATTTAACTGTCCGTGCTCTTTGATCACCCCAATTCACTAAACATTCAATTTAGTCATCTCCGATCTAGTGAGCCAAGCTATTCGCTACAGCATTGTTGATTTCTAACCTCTAGCGCAGGCTATGATACGGAGGATCCCGACAAACTCCCCCAAGAAGCCATGGAACGAGACAACCCTGGACTCGACGATGATGGATTATCAGAATTCACATGCGTCGTCTCAATATGACCATATAACAGAGCCCTTTTGCTTAGGCTACCTCCTCATGTTGCTCATGCTCTGTGGCCCAGCCCTTTTCGGTCCGCTCTTTCACAGAACAATCAGCCCACGCTCAACCAGTCAAGAAGAGGTGAAAAGTACTCGGTATGATTGAGGCATCGAGATTGTCTTTGCACATGCTTAAGGAGCAAAAGCACATCATGATCCAACGATGCCAATTCTTCGATTTTTCCAAAAAAACAGACGTTGATTAATTAATCCAGGCCTATTCTGATTCCAAATCTTAACTTTTAGGGCTAGGCCGGCTATTCCAAGCAAAATATCGATTATTATTTCGATTTTATTTTTTGGGAATTTTTTTTGGCTATTCCGAGATTGCAGGGTTCTCTGGAGCTGGAGAAGCTATTGCAGAATGGACTGCGAGGTAAGTTGTTTCTTATCGATATCGTCGTTCGTCCCTTATATTTTGTATACTAGTATCAGTCATTGCTTCATTGTCCAAGTATTGTAGAGCAATGGGTGGTTCAGTTCCTTCCGAGGAGGACTTGGCTGCGAGATTATCTTTGTTCAACCCTTCCTTGTCCCAAGTTGAAGACTTTTTAAATAAAAGGCCCCCGAGGTGTGTTAACTACTTTGTCTAGTCTATCGCTTCTACATAGATCTGTAAGCCTTCTATCTTCACATTCCTGTTGCTATTTGTTGAAACAGAATGTAAAATATTAAAGACTACTCCCCAGTGTCTTTCCTCCTATCTTCACATTGCACAATCAATTCAGTGGTTCCATATGGTCGTGAATAACTGTCGGTCATTAGATAAACACAATACCCAGAAAATTCATCTAAAGATCATACAAGACAACAGGAATGCGTGGAAGAATTGACAAGGTCAAGTTGACCACGTGACAAGAACGTTTAGATAATGAGAATCAAATGTTGACCTCCTTTGGACATGCACATAGATTTGGATAAATCATGTCAACAACAATAGCAAGGCAAATTCTTGCCATCAACTTTTATAAGGCAATACTAAAGAGGAGAAATTGCAAAGATATCCACTTGATGTAATTCATTGTTTTTTTTTTGTAATTTATGTAATTGATGTAATTCATTGTTGGAAGGTCTCTAATGAATTAATCTGAAAAGTTTAAGATTTCTTTAAGATATCCACTTGCATGATAAGAACATGACAGAAATTCAAAGATAATGATTCCAGCATTTCAGCTATATAACATATGCTAAGTAGCAATTCAAGTGAATTGATGTCAATGTATATAAACATAGCAGCAATAGCTAAAAAATTATCAAACCTCATGGATCATCTTCTGTGACAAAAAATCAAATGCAATTTGAGCAACATTTTGCTCAGCTTACTTTTCCTTAAAAAATGCATTGGGAGATATGAAGCTTTTCCCATCTACGAATACGAGTGACCTGTAGTTCGATGCACGTTCATAGCCTTCATTGATGGTGTTATAAACATGAAATGGAACCATTGTCTTCTGCATGTACTCTTGCAATTGATTTTTGTACATCATACGCATTGGAACACTTGAATAAATTACATATATGATTATAAGGTTTCTTTTTTTGTTATTGTTGATGAACACGTCACTAGTCTTTTGCCACTTTATAGTGGCATCGTCCATTTTTGGAAATTTGAAGGTCTATTTAGGCCATTTGTAAACAGAGAGAGAGAGAGAGAGAGAGAGAGAGAGAGAGAGAGAGAGAGAGAGAGAGAGAGAGAGTTCATTTTTTGTTCTATTATCAAACAACAACTATAAATCACAAACATTTTCACTTCATAGGAAGGGCATACCAAAGTAAATGACAAATTAGAAGTCCTTTCTCAATACATGATGATATTAGGATGTGAACGTCAAGCATGATAGTAAAATTTCAATAGAAGTATGTTACGACCTCTGAATATAGATAAAAGTAGAATTTTTATTTTTATTATTATTATTGTTATTTTTATTGTTCCAAAGTAGATGAAAGAATCCTAAATACATCAAAACAAGCAAAGCACCCTTTCCCTAACTATCGAATTTTACATATGAAGCTTTGGATCTATCTCTTTTTACTCAATTGTTGTATCATTTTTCCCAGTTCACCTTTTAGATTTACCAAAATCGTTTCAATTTTTCTCAAATATCAACCATCAGTAGGAGAGTCATTAAAGTTTGTAACAACGCCTCGTACATCTATTTATATCCACAGTCACATTTTTTTTTTCAATATGACTCAAATTTTTCCTCTAATTATCCTTATGGTCATCAAGATTCATAGCCAAATAGTTAGTAATGAAGTTTCTGAAAACAAAATATTCAAAGTCATAGGCCAAACATCGAAAATTTGAACGAATCAAGTGTTAAAAAAAGACAGTGAACATGGTGTGCCATGCGTATAGTGTGGAAAAAACCCGGGCCATTTTGTCAAAATCAGAATACATATTATAGAAGATGAAACAATGGACGCAAAGTGAGACAATTGCCGAAGCTAGGTAAAAGTTTAAGCTGTACAAGATTATTAACATTGATTTTTTCACAAGAGTACTAGCTCTCCATATCGCTTCATGTTACCATATGTTCATTGCTCTACTAAACTTTTATTGAGAAAGCTATGTTTATTATTAGAGATAAGTTTATCAAAAGTTATAAAATTAGTCACGAAAGTACAATTGAATTTTAAAAAGTACAATCAAATTATAAACTTGTTGCGAAAGTGCAATCAAATCCTCCCACGAAAATACAATGAATACCTAAAATTTTCAAAATATACAACCAAAGTGAGAACTTTGATAAATTTTAAAATTTTAATTACACTTTTAAAGGTTTTAGGACTTCAATTATACTTATCCCTTAAGATAAAAAAAGAATTGTCAAGAATGGGATTCGAACCCATGCCCTTTCGGACCAGTACCTGAAACTGGCGCCTTAGACCAACTCGGCCATCTTGACTTGTTTAAAACGAGATCATGTTTTAAATTTTTGTGTGATAGTATCGTTTATCTAAGTACAAACATCCGCAATTGACTGGTGATTGGATATCATACGCTTCGCAGGATCTAAAGACCGCTAGAGATGCCAGTAAGTTTCAAATGCCAAGACAAAAAAATGATGATGAAAAATCGCGAAATGTCCTAAAAATTGACGGCCAACGTCATCTCATTTACCATTCCGCACCCGATTGTTTTTAGATTGTTTTTATACGTGTAGAACGGGATTTGGATCCTCTTCCACGGCTGAGGGGGATGAAAGGGGAGTCTTCTTCTTTTGATAAAGGGGAAAATGTTTGATTAGATGGTGGAGATAGGAAAATCACCCCACCCCTAAAGGAGATGCAGGGGATCCTTCTCCTGTAGAACGGGGTAGACTTCTTTTTTTGACAAGATCATATGCCTCGCGTGTCCGAAGTCATCATTCTGCCGTCGCCCTTTCTTAAAGAGTTCAAATCCAGGAGACGCGTACGTCCAAAGTTCTGTGCCTGATACTGCATCATCTTTCTTTTTCCAAGAGATTAAAGTGACCTTGCAATCAAGAAATCGAGCAGGGCGTCACAAAGATTCAAGCAAAGAGAAAGCCGGTCTTTCCCCTGTTTTCTGCTCACTTAAATTCAACACGCTCATAAGCGAGAAACTCAGATAGCGCTGGAAAAAATTGATATGCAACAGTGATGTTTGTTCAAGTCCCAAATATACAAATGCTCTGTAAGCTGGTGCAACTTTATCCCTTTGTATCCCCAAGCTAGGAAAGAGGAATATAATCACCTCTTCAGTCTGCATTTCACAGTGTATCCTCCTCCCATGAAACGGCACTCTTCGAGCTGGCTCAAGCGAGCTAACCGCAGATTATGGGATCGCCCTTCGTTACCTGACATCTGCACTTTTTGGATGGAACTTTTGGAAGCATTTAATAGTCCTCGTCCCAAGCAAGTGCATTGGTTTATCCACCCTCTGGAAAAGCTCTTGCACGTCGAACACAACAGACAACATAAGTTGACGAGCATATTGAATCACTGGCACCCCAGCTCTTCTTCTACTTCACCGCGACTGCCTCTGGTCATCATAAATACACCTATGTTAAACCCGGTACCAAGCTTTTCCCTGGCGTTTTTTGAGCTTTTCGTTCAGCCATTGAGCCTCTTTCCTTGAGAACATCGTTCCATCTCCCTGCTTCAGCAAAGATATTAGCCGAAGCAACATGATCCTGACCATCCTTCTGTGTTGTCTTTCCATCCATAAGCCTACTTACCAAGTCTACCCCCAAATCCAAATCACCATAAGCTCTGCACCCATTTATCAACGTTCTCCAAATAACAGCGTTACACTCTACAGGCATGTTGGTCACAAACTGGTATGCCTCCTCCAATAGACCTGCTCGTGCAAACATGTCGACCATACATCCGCAGTGCTCGACCTTGGGTTCAATATGGTACTCGCGACGCATAGTATCATATAACCTTCGACCTTCATCAACCAAGCCAGAATGAGCGCATGCCGACAAAACTGTGATGAATGTAACAGAGTTCGGCACTACGTTCTCAGCAACCATTTGCTGAAAAGCAGCAAGCGCTTCCTTTCCTTCGCCATTGATGGCATGGCCCGATATAATTGATGTCCACGAGACAATATCCCTTTTGACCATATTCTGGAGAACAGATTTAGCTTTAGGCATGCAGCTGCATTTTGCAAACATATCTATCAGCGCATTTTGCAGTACAATACTCCCATGGAGATTATCATTATGATTGAAAAAGGATTCAACTTCGATACTGTGACGCAGTTCTCCAAAATTTCGGCAAGCAGAGATAAGACCTAGCATCGTCATTTCATCCGGTTTTAGTTTGCTGGAACGAATAACATTCACAAGGCTAATTGCCTCAAGATTTCGTCCCCATTCTACATAAGCATGAATCATGGAATTCAAAGATGCGAGATCGTGAAGCGGTAATTCATCAAAGACATTTTTACCACAGTCTATCAATCCGGATTTTGAATACATGCCAATTAGTGCGGCCCCAAGAGCACCTGACACCTCTACTCCCCTTGTTTTTATAAAAGTATGTATTGCCCTCCCCATATCGGAATTCCTACTATTAGCACAAGCCACGAGCATGCTAATCAGGGACACTTTGTCACACAGCATGTCTTGGGCTCTCATCTCTTTGAACAAAGCCCCAGCTTTTGTGAAGTTACAATCCCTAGCATACCCTGCAAGCATAGTATTCCACGAAATAAGATCCTTGCACGTCATAGTACTGAATATCATGTCCGCATCATCCATAAACCCTGATTTTGCATACAAATCCACAAGAGCATTAGATACCTCAATCATCAGAACCAATCCCATCTTCCAACAATAAGCATGAGAGAGCTTCCCCACTTCAAATTGCCCAAATTCAATACACCTGCCTATTACAATCACCAAAGTGACATGATTTGGCTTCAAAACCAACCCAAAATAACAACCCAGAAGTCGTCTGAACAAACTCAAACCACCGGCGAAATCCCCATTCTTCAAAAGCCCAGAAATCATGCAGTTCACCGTGACGACAGTTCTCTCCGGAATTCCATCGAACAACGCAAGAGCGTAACCAGCAAACCTCCCGGAGCTCAAATAGAAGTGTATCAAGCTATTCAACACATTCACGTTATCGCCCAAACCACGCCTCAAAACCCAGCAATGAATCGACTTTCCCAACAAAGTGGCAGACAACTTGTTACAGGCTTTGATCAGCGAAGCATACACGTAAGGGTCCCAAAGACACCCACTTCGATTGAACCTTTGGGCGTCACTAAAAAAGGAAATCACCCGAAGACCGTCCTCTTCAAGATCGATATTTCGCACCGTGGAACCCCAGGTGGGTCTGCTGGGTGCTCGGGTGGGGACAAAGACGGTGGCGACACCGCGTCTGGGTGATGCGGAGAGAGCGAAGCCAGAAAGGCCTTGACGGTGGCGAGGGAATGGGCTTGAAGTGAAGAAATGGGATTGACGTGGGACGGAGGAGAGAGTAATTCTCACAGGGAGGAGAGGGGTCGGCCATTGACGGCAAAGCGGAAGTTTCATGAAACGAGACGAAGGGGAATCGCGCCATGGACGAACATTTATATGTGCCAAATAAAAGGTTCCAATATATAGTGGTTCGGTAATCCCCACAGTTAGGTGGAGATGGCCGAGTTGGTCTAAGGCGCCAGATTAAGGTTCTGGTCCGAAAGGGCGTGGGTTCAAATCCCACTCTCCACATTCTTTCCTACTAATTTCCTCTTTTTGTCTTCTTCTCAATTTTTTTTTTTGAAAGGGGTTTTTCATGCCTTACATTTTCCAATTTAATTAGTCCCACGAGGGCACTAACAGTCTTCATCCCAAGCGTTGTGATTATTACAAAGAGACATCGAATTCGGTACAAAGATAGGACAATTCTAGTAACGTCATATATACTCGTGTGAATTTTCTTTTGTCAAATACTCGTGTGAATTTCTCATACACATAAGTCGCAACAAGGTGAGTGGGGGGTCATAAAATGCACACGAGAAAAGTCGGTCTCCTCCCATGGTTGGTCAAATTGAAAGTGCTGCGATTAAACCGTAAGGTTACCAGCATTTTTGATAAAAGTGATGTAGGAAAAGATCAGTCTATTTTGCAAAGTCACAACACTGACTAATGAACGCATGATTGGGTTAATATTTCATTCTGATTATAAAACGGAAAGGGAGCAATTGAGAAAGTTGGTATGCTTTGTAAAATTGTAATATTGAGAGTTGGGACTAGACACTCAAGTTGACACGACACCATACAACACAAAAATACAAATCACCAACTACACATGCTATGCTAGAATTATCGATTCGTACCACATACAAAGACACCCTTAGGTGATCGTTCAATAATAAATAAGTCACTTGTTTTCCACAAAGTAATAAGGTCAATGTTGAATTTTTCATATTTCGGGATATGTAGAATAATTACGTGTTCAAATCGCGATAACGCTTGGAAGGTTTAGAGTTGTCCCTAGCGGCAGTTGCCTTTTATTAATTAAAAAAGAGGAACATGATAACTCCGACCGAGTAGATTTTTATTTTTTTGGTCGAAAGACCGAGTAGATTCACTAACGTAAGAATGCTTTGCCCTAAAAAAACAAGAAGAATAATCCACAACCGACCAACCAGGTCATGCCACGGCATCGAAATGTCGAGGTTACCCCTGGCCATGCCACGAATCGTTTCAAGATCCTCAGTCTGAGCTGTCGGACATCGGTCGGTCCACGTATAAGCCACGTCATGCTCCGCGATTAAATTTGGACGGCCCCTCTGCAAAAGAAAAAGGAAAAGAAAAGGAATTGATTGACCTCGTTACATAAACCCACCAAAAACCCTAACACAAAACTGCTTCCGAGTTCTGACCGAAGGCTTCCTCTCTCCCCTTTAGCAGAGCCAAGGACGGTGTGCCTCTGCAAGAAAAGCGAATTCAATTCTTCATACGGGTCTTCTCGAGAGAGGGAGCGGGAGAGCGAGCGGCGGGGTTTCAGGGTTCGGTTAGGATGGTTGCAGACAAGGGGAAGAAGATGAAGGTCGGGGAGAGAGGGTCGGAGGACAACTCGGAGCAGATTGACGGGGAGCTCGTTATCTCCATCGAGAAGCTGCAGGAGATCCAAGACGAGCTCGAGAAGGTTAGTGCATTCCTTCAAAATGTCGTCTTTATTCCGGTTCTTGTGTGGTTGATGTGAAGTTTCGGTTTTTTAAAGCTTGTAAAGAAATTTGGAATCTTTGGTCGGGCTTTTTGCAGGGGTTCTTTCTGTAGGGATGGATTCGCGTGATACCTCTTCTTGGTGTTGAGTTGGGGATGAATGGAGATGAAAATAATTTAGTTCTTGCCGATAATTATTTGTGGGAAAGAAAGATTTGTTCTTTTAATTTGGCAGTTTAATTGCAAGGGCTAAACATCAGATTTCCATGTGCTTTCCTCGATTTCGTTTTTCGTTTTTCTTTTTTAAATTATGATGGGCTAGTTCTATTTCAATTTGTAGATGCTGGATCATAACCTGCTTGTTATCTGGTCGTCTGGTTTCACACTTTTGCATCCGTTCGAGTGATGTAGGCTGTGGTTACATGATATTTTGTAGCTTATGTCACAGAAGCAGGGTTGTCTCTGGGAAGTTGGTTGTCACTGCTGTTTGATTCAGTCCTTAACAGTTTGTCAGTCTGATTAGAAACTATTTAAGCAGAACTAATCCATATCTTTTCTCCCCTTTTCTCCTTTTGACTTTTTCAGATCAATGAGGAGGCCAGTGACAAAGTTTTGGAAGTAGAGCAGAAGTATAACGAGATAAGGAGGCCTGTCTATGATAAGAGGGGCGAGATCATAAAATCAATTCCTGATTTCTGGCTGACCGCCGTCAGTAATCTCTCCTGATCTTTGTCACTACTGCGCTATGTTACAGTTCTTGTTAAGCAAGGGAGTTATGATGGTATTCGCATTACCTGTATAAGGGTCTCGTCTTGACTTACCTGTTTTTGTTTGTAGTTTCTGAGTCATCCTGCACTCTGTGAACTTTTGACTGAGGACGACCAAAAGGTTTGTCTTGCATTCTTTCTAGACTTGAAAACCTGAACTGAAATTTATGAGCTTCTTAGATGCAATTTTCCTCAGGACTTGCGAGATTGAGTATTGATTATTGAGGTCTAAATCATTGTTTATTTCTTTTCACTGCTGAGTTCATAAACAATTTTTGTCATTTTCCATGATAGATATTCAAGTATCTAAGCTCCCTTGAAGTGGAGGATTTTAAGGACGTAAAATCAGGATACTCTATAACCTTTGTGAGTTTGATCAGCCTTCTTGCTCTTTGCTTTACTTCAGAAGAGCACCGTGTTTTTCTTTCTAATGATCTAGCTAATTGATTTCTCAATGTCTGTTTAGAACTTCAATCCCAATCCTTATTTTGAAGATGCCAAGCTTACAAAGACTTTCACCTTCCATGATGAAGGAACAAAAATTACCGCTACCCCAATTAAGTGGAAGGAGGGTATGGTAGGTGCTCTCGACTCATGACATCCGTACTTATGCATGTACTTCTTTCTGGATTGCTCTTCTACTTTTATGATTTTACTCAGCAGTTCTTGTTGATATATAGGGGTTGCCTAACGGTGTTTCCCATGAAAAGAAAGGAAATAAGCGACCTCCGACTGAGGAAAGGTAAGGCTTGTTCTCCTATGTAATTATTATTTCAATGAAAGTGATCATTTTGCTTGTATGGTTTTCCTCGGAATGTTCCATAATTAAAAAAATGAACCCTTGTGGGTGATGTATCTTCCTCTTAGATTCGAACGATTTTTTTTTTAACCTGCAGTTTTGACAAATATTTTTATCGTTCTTTCAGTTTAATTTGATTTTGCACTCTCGTCCCCAAGTCAATAGTTTTGAAGTTGCCTTATGTTGATGCCTTCTCGTCTGGATTGCTTTGGTTCAAAGTAGATTTTTCCTTTAAACATATTGTTATGAATGGGATGGAGAGAGTAAGACTTGGACCCGATAAATCTTAATCTTGGTGAGCTTGGGCCACAGTTGGGCCAAGCCGCTGCTCCAAATAGGGGTACGAAAACTGAGATATGGGAAGTGCATTAGTGCACTAGTGTAGGTATAACTTTTTCTTCTTTTTCTGCTCTTGCACATCTTAATCATCGAATTCATGACAAAATGACCTATCTTTCAGTGAAAGACCCACTCAGGATGACTTCATCCATTGCTTTCTTACTAATTATCTGCAATTGCCATCCTGCGTGTAGCTTCTTTCACTGGTTTACTGATAGTCAGCCGAAGGAAATGGAGGACATAAGTGACGAGGTGAGTTCCTCTTGGCTTCTGTGGAAGCTTTATCTTGTCAAGGCTTGGCACTTCCCAGTACTCTCAGCGGTTAGATCCATATAAGGGGAGCTGATTTAACTTATTGCAGATAGCTGAGATCATAAAGGAGGATCTGTGGCCCAATCCGCTAAATTATTTCAACAACGTAACTTTCTCTTCTTTTTCCCTTTCTTTGTTAACCTCACTTATGTTATTGTTGCTCTTTTTCCCAACTATAATCTGAAGCTGTTATTCCTTCTCTCATGTTGTTTGGTACTTCACGAATGCTCTGATGCAGGATGCAGATGAGGAAGATTTTGATGGTGAAGATGATGATGAAGAGGTAAATGAACCTGTATTAGATTCCAAATGGATATATCTGGCATTCCTCTAATATTGTACTTTTTGTTTCTGTCTACATTGCCCCTTGTTTCCTCTCTGTCCCATGCTTTTGTCCGATTGTTTGTAAATATGCTTGTTTAGTATCATGATCTTGTTCTAAATAATAATTTTTCTGGGGCAAAATGACCTACAATGATACAGTTTTTAGTGACGGGCTGATAATCACAGAATCTCTCAGAATTCCCCAACTAGTTCCTGTGTGCAAGTTCAATGTGAGGTTTTGTAAATCTCAATAGCCATTCTGTTTTATAAGTGGGATTACCCTTATATCAACCATGAAAGTTGAAACTAAGTGGTTCCTCATCCCACTAAATATGCTTAAGGCTGGCCTTTCTGATGTGCTGTAATCGCTTTAATCATGACTGAGGTAAAAAGCGGCTTGATCCTTTGGCTGTTTCCCATAAATGCATCGGGCAGATGGACGACCGTGTTCTATGAATGCATGAAGATTGGATCTCTTTCTAATCTAAGATTTCTGTCCGTTCCACATTTGAAGAGAATGGGATAGTTAGGTTCTCTATGGCACCATATCACAAGGCCAAATGACTTCTATCTGAATTCTTGCCAAACTTGTAGGAAAATGGTGATGGCTCGGAAGAAGAAGAGGACGACGACGAAGAGGATGAGGACTGATAATCAATGGGCGTCTCCTCTGCATACATTGGTATAATTTTACTGCTATAGTAGGACCTGCGCAAGGTGGTCTATTAGTAGCTACTGTAGTGAGCAAGAGTCTCCTTTTTGTTTCTTTTTTTCCCCTGTAACTTCTCTACGGATTGCTGAGTGTTTAACAGAGAATATCGTCGTTTTCCCTTAAGGCTCATATTTATGCGCCTACCGTGGATAGATATGTTTTCTCATCTGAGCCCCCCTTGACAATCAAATGTTTTTATGCTATACTCACTGTCCTTTTGGCCAAGCGACATGACATGTCATCGGAGCTGTTTTTGTGTTCCTCTGCAACTTTGTTTCTGTGCCGGTCGTTCGTTGATGTGCGGGGACGTTCGTCACAGTACTCAAAAGAAGTGGACTACGATGTCTCTACTGACAATGTCAACGCGAAAGTCCAGTGCTGAGAGCGGAGAAGGAGCAGATACTGCACCATTCCTTCATAACGCCCGACTTCTTTTGGCATCATAGCAATTTTGGTTGATCTTTTCAATGGAGAAACTCCGAGGAGTTAGCTTGGAAACCCTCGAGTTCATCTCCATCTATATGTCTTCGATTATACCCGGTGCCCTAAATTGCGGTACCTTGGGGCGCAAGAGATGGCCGTGGTGCGGCGGCAGTAGGATCGCGCAGTTCCATCTCAGTAGCCAATGAAGCAGAACTTCGATCTAGAGTTAACGATGCGGCGATTGACGCTAGGGCTCATCGCTCGTGCTCTTATCCATGCGAGTTTGTGAAAGCACTAGCCTTCGTATTTTTGTAGGTCGCATTAGCTTGGAAAATCCGGTGAGATAATCGCTTTACTTTGGGAAGTGCCGTGGTTCGATTCAATTTCGAGTGCATTGTCATCCGATCGGGAGTGAAGGCACAATTGATATTTTTTTCAAGATTGAAAGAACCAAAGTCTCTTTACTGGTACTCAGGTTCGTGTTAACCGAGTTAATCTTCAGATTAAGGCACTAATAAAGTACGCATATTTAGGCTTATTGGGCTGGTTTGTGTTAACTGAGTTAATCTTCAGATTAAGGCACTAATAAAGTACGCATTCAGATTAAGGCACTAATAAAGTACGCATATTTAGGCTTATCGGGCTGGTTTGTGTTAACCGAGTTAATCTTCAGATTAAGGCACTAATAAAGTATGCATATTTAGGCTTAACGGGCTGATGCTCGGCTTTCAAAGGCAAAAATAACACAAATGATCTCTTTAGTCTAATGCGTAATGTGGTTTTTAAATTTTTAATTTGTTCAATATGATTTTTGAATTTTATTCTAACGTGTAATATTGTTCCTAGATTTTCATGATTTTTTTTTTGTACATATTTAATGAAGTCCCTAATCCAGCAAAACTCTTGGGTCAGCTTAAGAATGGCGGCCCAAGATGGGCTAGGGCTTCGAAATTGGGAGCCCAACAACGTGAGAGCCTTTTACGCAGTCCAACGAGAATTGGAGCCATAAACGTAACTAGGGTTTCTCATTTGTTCCCTTCATTCCGCGGAGCAGAGGAGGTCACCAGACGGAGGCGCCACCGGCGGAGCAGAGTCAGAGACATGGTTCACGTCTCCTTTTACCGCAACTGTGAGTGTTCTCTCTCTCTTTCTCCCTTCCTTCGTTTCGCTTGTGGGTCTGCTTCTTGTTCCTTTGGGATGGATCTGCTTGTGCGTGATCGCTTCACCGTGTCTGGCCGTCCGAAGCGGTCCACGCTTTCCGTTCGGGAATCAAATTTGCGGTGATGCGGATTTTGTGGTCTCGGCGTCTGAGGCGGAGCTTGAGTTCCTTCAGCTGTGATAACGTGCATGTTTGTAGGATTTATGGGAATTATCTTAGTGCGCTTTTCGACTGAGCAGAGACGTTCTGCTTGTCTGTGCGATCGGCAATTGAAACTGCGCCGTCGACCCCGCGGTCGTCACTGGACTGCAAAGTATGGATCGTTGAGAAATTTCATTTTTTGAGCAATCTTTATAGTTTTATTTCAAGAACGAGCGGGATCGAGACAGAATATTTGGTGCTTCTGTTTTGTTTGGCGCTGATTTGAGTTGACTAGTTCTTCTTTGCCTCGGACTAATTATCAAGTGTGGACTGATGTTTGATTTCCGTGTGCTATTTTGATTTGATGAAGATGGGAAGACATTCAAGAAGCCTCGCCGTCCATATGAGAAGGAACGGCTGGATGCTGAGCTGAAACTTGTTGGTGAGTATGGGTTGAGGTGCAAGAGAGAGTTGTGGAGGGTTCAGTATGCCCTGAGTAGAATCCGTAACAACGCCAGGATGCTTCTGACCCTCGATGAGAAGAACCCTCGTCGTATCTTTGAAGGCGAGGCCCTTCTTCGCAGGATGAACCGCTATGGGCTTTTGGAGGAGAGCCAGAGTAAGCTTGATTACGTGTTGGCCTTGACTGTGGAGAACTTCCTCGAACGCCGCCTTCAGACATTGGTGTTCAAGTCGGGGATGGCCAAATCCATCCATCATGCAAGGGTGCTCATTAGGCAGAGGCACATCAGGTAAAGCTGTTTTGACATATCTTGACACGAGTATCTTGTTATATGTTGCATGCATGGATAATTTGACAGATTGTAATGCTAATTCACACCAATATCTCTCTATAACTGGTTTTAGCTTGTGGTTTGACTTTACCATCTTCTTATATCTTGCTTTTAATGGCAACAATTGACTGGAGAGAACAAAAAATGCTAACTATCTGCTCTAGAGTCTAGAATTCTGAAGTTTCATGTCTATGTCCTCTGGTGTCGCTACGCAATTTAAAATTGCATCCATAGCAAGGTGCTTTTGATTTGGTCAAATGATGATGCTAGTAGCTTTGATCTGTCAATTAGATTGAAGTGCCAGTATTTATCTCAGTTGATGTGGATATAGGGCATGCCCATCTAGAGTAAAGCTATGGCTCTGAGCATTATCTGTTTGTGTGTTGTTTTTCTGGTGCATGCTATAGTTCTTTTTTTTGTTTGTCAATAAAATAAAGAGAGCAATGCCTACTGCATCACAATGTTTTAGCCTATCATCATGATATTGACTATGTTTTTGTGCTTATAATGTTGGATCTTGTTTTGGGCTTGCAGGGTTGGTAGGCAAGTTGTGAACATCCCTTCCTTCATGGTGAGGATGGATTCACAGAAACATATTGATTTCTCACTGACTAGTCCGTTCGGCGGCGGGCGACCTGGAAGGGTAAAGAGAAAGAACCTTAGGGCGGCTGCCAAGAAGGCTTCTGGTGGCGATGGAGATGAAGAGGATGAGGATTAAACAAGGGGGGTTTCTCTTAGAATGAGTGGCGCTTAGTGAATTATCTGTTTCCCATCCTCGTCCTTCTATTTTTACCTTGCTTAAAATTCTGTTTGCTTTGGTTTAAGAACTTTGACCTTTGTTGACGTTTGGCCGATTACTCATGTGACTTCAAGTGCCGGTCATCTTGTTTTGAGATCCTACACCTTATTGGTGGTCTTGAACTTTTGTACTTGGGAAAGATATTTCAGTTATTAGTATAGAGGCTGAGAATTTTGATTGGGAAAATGGTTTTTGGTCTGATTGATTTCGATAGATGAGGCTGTTGAATAACGTTGATGTCTTCTCTCAGCTCAGACAAAAGAGAACAGGATTGCGGGTGATCTTTCCTGAGTTCCAGTGTTACTGATGCCTCTTTGTCGTGGAGGAATCTGATTTACCACGCTAAACAGAGTGTATGGAACTCGACATGGTAGATGGACTTTAGGGGGTGTTTAGAAACTGCTTTGTGAAAGGGGCTTTGGGCCTCAAAGTCCCCTAAGTTTGGCTAATGAGAAATGATTTCGTCTTTAGGTCCCGGAATCGAAATCCCGAACGTACAGTTGGGGAATCCCACTCGATGCTAAATACGTGCTCACGATGGCTTTTTGGAAAGAGAAAAATCGAAGCTTCAGCAGCAAACTCAACTTGATTATGGCGATCGCCGGTGAGGGTATCTTACCTGGATGGTGCGAACGAAGGAGTCATCGCTGCTGTGTGTAGACACAGCTCCGGGCGTCCGGTCGTTGGCTTTGCTTGCTTGATTAAGGCCGCATCAGCGACACAGGCGGAGGCACGAGCGCTGGTCGGACCCCTGAAGTTCCTCAAGTCTCGATCTGAAGAGGAGGTGGAAGTAGAAAAAGATAACGTCGATCTCATGAGCCGTCTTTGAAACTCAAAAAGACATGTCACTTGAGAGTTGGATGTAGTTATTAGTGAAGACGATGGTCTACTATAGCCTTTTCCCGAAGCTGAAAGTGGCCCATAAGAGAGACAGGTTAATTGAGTAGCTGATTGGGTTGTGAAAGTCCAAAGAAGAAACTTCAGGCCTTTGGAATTTACTTTATTCCGAAACTTGTGAAAAGTATTCACAAACTCTATGCCAAATTGAAAGTTGGAGAGTTTTGGAAATATGCAATTGCATTTCAAAAGTCTTTGAAGGCATTTAGCCTAATGCAGATCCAGAGGTGCTTTGAGTTTCAAGCATTTTCGGAATGCAAAAACATATTTTTTTTCTTTCTACTTTGTTTTTGATCAACTTTCATAATTCAAAAATGTTTCCATCTAATACGACATTATTGATGAGAGTTCAAGTCGATAGTAATGTCAAATATGGCTGACAAGCTAGCGTTGTGTCGACCAGCCTCACCTAAGGTCGTGCAAATGCGAGGCTGGCCGATAGTCGATTTGATTTCTTGGTGTCCGAGTTCTGCGGAGATATAGTTTGAGTTTTTCTTTTTTAAAGAAAAATAGTAAAAATTCCTTCACAAAGTATAGTTTTCCTTTTTTTTCCTAATGGCACTTAAGTCAAAGTTGCTTCTTAATATATTTATAGAATACTCCTTATTGAATACTATTTGCATTTCTCAAAAACCTTTAATCTAAAGTCCTTTGTCATTTTCTCAAAGGCTTTTCCCCCACATCGTTTCTAAACGCATCTTAGTAACATACAAGATGATTACTTACTACTTCATTTTCGGTAAATTGTGACTTTTAGCTAAAGAAACATAAGAGGATTCATTTGTTTCCCACAAACAGGCCATGACCCTTTCTCTATGTAAATACATATACTGGTGCAAAACACTCGTTCTGAAGACATTCTCTCTCTCTCTCTCTCTCTCTCGCGCGCGCGCGCGCGCGCGATTTCTTGCACAATTTACATGCTTTTTGCACTGTAATTTGTCGAGCCTCTTCCATTAAATCTTCAAGAAGTCCTCTTTCACCCTTTGAACGCAAAGATTGAAAGACTTCTTCTGCAACCGTCCTTAGAGAAAACATCGTTTAAACTCAGTCAATATCATATCTCTTCTCGACTGCTTGGCATGACCGGATGTAAAGCCATTTTCCTCGTCGCTTTCTGTGGACTCCCGAGTAGATATGCCACCAACCTTTAGTGTTTTTACATTTACGTGCTACATCACTGGGCCTACGATATCATTCTGATTTTGCCCCACAAAACTAATGATTGCGATACCCCGCATAAGAGACGATATGCAGAAAAGACGAAGGTTTGCTATGTGGTTGGTGCTCTGTAAGACATGACCTTAATTGGAACAAATGGATATGTTATCTTTAGTAGGTATGCTTACCGTGGCAACATTCATAGATAGAAATAATGATCCAAATAGTTCATGAGTTTTGATTTAATGTGTAATGTTATTCTCGGACTTTATGTTTCTTTAATATGATCTTTGAAACTTAATTCAATGTGTAATTTGGTCAATGAATTTTCGATTTGCTCAATGCGATCTTTGAATTTTTGGTACATACTCAAAATAGTTGTTGGAATTTATGAAAATGTTCAGCGTTGTCATTTCATTAATTTTAGTTTAAGGACTATATTGAACATTTTTATACATTTTAGGGACTAGTATGAATATGCACAAAAAGTTTAGGAATTGCTTTGAACAAATTAGAAGTTTAAAGATCAAATTGCATATTTGACTAAAGTTTAGGGATCGCATTGAATAACTTGAAAGTTTAGGGACCACATTATACATTTGGTCAAAGCGTAAGAACCATTTATACTCCTTACAAATACGAAGTTGCTGCGAATTCTACTTTGTCTATTTATTTCTTTTTGGTGATAATATGGAGGAGTAAATTTGTTTGGAGCATACGCTTGAGTTGACCACTTGTAGATTAATTTTAGTCCTCTATTCAACAAGCCTCTTCCACCGGGCTTCTTCGTTTTGTCTGCTTGTGCTCTCATTACCTAATGATTTCATTAAGTATATCAACCCACGACTTTATCAATTCATCAATTCCCATAAAAGGATGCTTCTGGTCATTCACTGTATCTTTCAACGTACCATGGGGGGTAGGCTTCGATCTTTATGTCACAACTTTAATAACAAGTTAAGGATATCTGAAACCTATAAATGACAAAGAAGATTGAGCTCTTCTTTCATTTTTATGCTCTTCCTTTCTTTTCCTTATCGGTGGAGAGAGGGGGTGTGATATAAAATGAGATTAAGTGGACACCAGACTAAAAGTTCGGAGGAAGAAGAAACTTAGATTTAGTAATAGAATATGCGAAATATGTCTCTCTCTGAAGGAGTTGTCTTCAAACCAACCAACATATATACATATACATATACATATACATATACATATATAGACACACACACACATAGAGAGAGAGAGAGAGAGAGAGAGAGAGAGAGAGAGAGAGAGAGAGAGAGAGAGAGAGAGAGAGAGAGAGAGAGAGAGAGAGAGAGAGAGAGAGAGAGGTTTTATTGTAGAAGAAGAGTCCTAAGTAGTTGAGCTTCAACACTGGATATCTCCATATTATCCGACAGTGCGGTCAGTCTTTCGCTCAGCTCGTCTATCTCTCTGTGTAGCCTCCGAATGTAACCGCATGTTTCCTTCAAAATCTTTGATGGGGCTACCTGTGGCAAAAAAAAAAAAGAGTTATGTTACAGGCCAAAATCAAGAGGAAAAAGAAAAAGAAAGATTGTATCGTGGCAAAAGTGGGTTGTTATTTGTATATATGAACGTAAAACTTAGAATAGTTGCATGGCAGGCACTCAGTTTCACATCATAATTTAATGCTTCATTGAAGCTGCTTGTCATTCTAGTCTCCATGTTGTGCTCGGTATTATCGCACCTGAATTGAGACCTTTTTTCTTCTTTAGGTACTTTTCCACCATTAAGTTCCGTTTTCCTTTTTCTTTACTTTTTTGCCCTTTTTATTGGCCAACGATATGTTTCTGACCCATCTACAGTAAACCCAGAGCTGAAATTTTTGACCAAAACCAAAGGAAAATGTAAAGGAAAAGGAAAACTTATGTTGAAGGAATGACAGGTAAGTGCTACTGTGAACTTCAAGACATAAGTCATCTTCATCTTTGAATTGTAACCCTAACAAGAAATTAGAAGCAGAAGGCAAGAGAAGAAAAGGCAAGAAGAAGAAGAAGAAGAAGAAGAAGAAGAAGAAGAAGAAGAAGAAAGAGTCCTAATAGTCCTATATACCCTTTCATTGTTTTTCCCTTGCTCAAGCTGAGGGAGCAGCGCCTGTAACTTTAAGATGAGATTATAGATCTCATCTTCTGTGAACTGAGAGGTTCTTGATCTTCTTGTGGACATGATCACCGATCGCTAATCAACTCCCCGAGCCAACTCTCTCTTCTTTCACTCAAGCCTCTCCCCAAAGCTTCAGAAACTAGCCGGGGGAGTATAAACGGCAGCTGGAGGGAAGCTTATAAAGGGAGTGATGAGAGAGAGACAGACTGTGAGACATGATGGTGGTTGGAAAAATACACCAAACCAGGAACAAGTGAGTTTTAGTAAAACCTGAGAAGGGCCCAATTTGTCTCACATCTTTACATGCAAATGGGTCCAGCAAATTTTGCCATTCCAGTCATTGGAAAGAAGCCTCAAGAAATCCACTCGAGTGCAGGGCCTAATGTAAGGTCACTCCTTTATAATTTGCGGTGCGTGGATACGTGTCATTTCGTGAGCTTAAGTTCCGCGATCTAATTTGTGTGTGGATGTTTACATGCTACCAAGAAGATACTTTGTCGCAAGTTGGCATTTATCTAGAGCCAAAACACAGTTCCTGCATAGCTCTCTTTCTATAAATCTTCTACATAAATTCTTGGTTCTTGTCTAATCCCATCCGTTCTTTCTTTGGATTCTAGGTTCACACATTACACCACCCGTTTTTTATTTCCTTGAAATGACATTAGGGTTTGCGAGTATTGGGATGACGACAAATGAGTTCGTACACCAGCACACCTGAAAAAAGAGAATCTTTCCCAAATTTCAAATTTAAAACAGGGAACCCCTGCTAAATATATGTTTAGATAAATTGGTCTGGAGAGTCGCTTTTAAACTTGGTGGCTTTCAAAGAACTCATGTTCAAAGCTCCTGCAGCCGTCATGATTGAACCAAACCAATTCAAAAGAGCTAATGACAACTTTTAATTTTGGATGCCATGAGAAGTAGCCAGCCCTCTGCCGCATCAGAGTTCTGTCATACTTTCTCCAATGTTGGTTGGACCCCATGAGCAGAAAGCAGCACTCGAACCCCGCGCGCACAAGCAAATACGAGATTATCCGAATGATTGGGCGACGCAGAGTCAGCACATGAAGCTTCCCTTTCCTTTTTGTCGGCCCCCTCAAAAGTCAAGTACCTGAGGAAGCTGAGTGGTGCATGGGAAAGCAATTGAGGTTTGAACAGACGCTGCAAAACGACGACTGCTTGGCTCAATCAAAGCCATGAATGGATCGACACAAGAGTTGGATTCCTCCAATTTTAAAGTACAAATAATTTTACGTCGTGACGACCCATTTGGATCCGATGGAAAATGGAGAAAAAGGACGTGACAATGCAAACGAAAGCAGACGAGCGACTAAAATTATGCACGAAAAATGCTCTATTTGGAAAGAAAAAACAACCCCGATAATTGGAGATCTTGGCCTCATCTACCGAACCCCCATCTCGCCCCTAAATTCTCGGCGGCCTGTCGCGGCTACGTCACATGATTGACCTGCCACGCGGGCGCGCCCTGAGGGGTGCGTTGCCCTTGACATGTCATCCCCCTGCCCGCTGCTGGGTTGACGTGGACAGGCCGTGCAAAGAAATTCGTGTAAGAAAAGATGCTTGCTCTGCTGTCCGACCACGACGTTTCAAAAGGTTTCCTCAGTTGCGAAAACAGAGCCCGGCAGCAAAATTGATGACGAAGGTTCGTCCTTCGTAATTTGGGAAAACAATTAGCAATCACAGTAGCAAGTAAAGACAATGGCAGGTTCCACGCATCACTCAAGCTAATCACAATTAAGTCCATCATCTTTAAGCAGCATTTCGTTCCAGCTTCAACAGATCACTAAAGCACAAATAACTTCAAAGGTCGCTTCTTTTGTTAAAAATGGTCACGGCCCACAGGAAAGGAGAGGAGAGAAGCAAACCCATCGACTGTGCCCACCACGTCCATGTGCAGTCGATTCTTCTCCACAATTCAAAGTAATGAACATGTTGCTGACAGGATTTTATTGAACTTCTTCAAGAAAACAATGAGTGAATTTAAGAATATGATACACGAGTGTGTCGTTGCCTAAATACGAAGTCCTGGTCTCTTCTCTAACGCTACGGGTTAATGAGAGATTCTGCTTCAGAAACTTCAGCTTGTAAAGACCCGGTTCTTTGCGATCTTTTCTGCCTCAAAGACTCTCAAATGATTAATGCCTTCCTCCTTTAACCTTTCCAACCCTCCTCCCTCTAGGCTCTCTTTAAGTTGCTTCTCTCCCATCCTGAGCAACTTCAAACCTTCACATACTCTTGGAAAAAAGCCCTCGGGACGTAGACACCAAGTGCGAAATACTCCAAACAAGACTTCCATGTCGCTACTCAGCCTTTCGACGCCTCCGTCATAAAATTTCATGTTACTCAGTAGAAGACCATTTGAAATACACTGATCCACCCCTTCAGCCACTTTCCGCCACACTGTGACAAAGTCCATCCCGTTCAAGTTTTCCTCTATTATCGACATTTTACCCTGCAAATGATCGAGAGCATCGACCAAAGTCCTAGACACTGTTGAACCTTCTTCAGACCTTTCCTGCCACTGTTTCCTGTTTCTCATGTAATCTCGAGAGCTAACATCGAAACCCCTCAACACAACAACTGGTATCTTCTCAACCCATTCCACTCTGAACTCTTCCACCTTCCTGATCTCCTCGTCAAAGACACCACTTCCTGGTCCATACACTGTTCCATTAAAATCACCCTCTTCTGCTTGCAACTTTCCGCATTCATCACCTTCCCCCAACCCCATCTCTAAAAAAAAGACATCCTCACACCATTCTCTCAAGACAGACTCCACATAGCGCGCTGCATTAACAGAATTGGCTACTTTGATAAGGGCACTGTCATCTGTCAATGCAGTCAATCCTTCAGCTTCTTGGCACCTGACAAGCAAACAATCCAAAAACTTCTGTATTATAGGAGCACCGACTAGCTTGAGAAACTTAGACCTGAGAGGAATGTCGGGTAGTGACCGTGAGCGTTCCACGACAGATGACAGACGCCGAAGGAAGAAATCTGAAACAAGGGGGGACCTGTAATCTTCAGGACCAGACATAAGAACAGCTCGCTGAACTTTCTTTGTCCAATTTCTCTCGTCATCCACTTCGGCTTTCAACTTGTCCAGCGTGTCACTGAGCTCAATTACTGCCCATAACTCAAGCCAATCGGGTCGATCACAGAAGACAGATAAAGAGGAAAGCTTCTGCAAATTGCTTTCATCCATAAGAGAGAATGAGATCCCGGAATTAGCTACAAGGGACCTTATTTGTTTATCGAATGAAATCATCAAGTCAATCAGATGGAGCCATGATGTTCTAGCTTTTGATCTAACACCAGTGACGCTCTCTTCTTCCAGTTGGCTGGCATAGAGAGGGAATATCTCTTTCGCCAAGTATGTGGACAAGGCAGAAACCATTGAGGCGATCCATTCTTCTCTGCAGCTGTACCCTGCTAGCATTGCTTCATCAATGAGTGGTTGCAACAATTCATCCATAGAGTCCACATAATCCCTCGTAATCTTATAAACAAGAGCAAAAATAAATTCTGGTTTATGAATCCACTTTGAAAAATGACGTTCGGATGTAAGTGATACAGGATTTACAAGCTCCTCAATTGCCCAAAGTGGCTGATGGAGAGCGATTTCCCGATTACGCCCTTCAAGTTGGCGAGATCTTCTTCTTCTCTGCAACTCCTGAAGGTGGCATAAGGAGAGAAAGTTTTCACAGTATCGGTGCTTGAGATCCCCTTGCATCGTCAATAGAGGATTTGGGACTGTTGGTAACCTCCCTGCATCTGCATTTGCAGAAGTTGATGAGGAAAGAGGCGGTGGCCATCCAAGTGAAGACAGAAAGGCCCGGTGATCTGCAATGGCCTGCGGTCTCAAAATGGCTAGAGCCCTATCAATTCTGTGATCGACTGCACACACAAGATGCATCCATCGAGGGCGTAGCTTTGAGACTTGAATTATAACACCTTCTATTTCATTGAGTGTTCCTATAGCATGCATGCGCACATCCTGCAATGACAAGATTTCACTTATTTCACTTACTTTCATTCGATAAATTCAAGTTTATAGGTGCTGGAATATGAAATCCGGAGTTCTGGGAATATACATAATTATGTATGAATCTGACACCATTAGATATCTATATCAAAATTAGTTCTCACTTCAGAACTTTGCGTAAATGAATGCTTTCTTTTCAAAGTCGAAGAAACGGCTTCCTCAACATCACCAATCAAACTGTCGAGCTTTAATGCTGTCTCTGGAAGACAAAACACAAAAAGCTTAAGTGAGCATAACCAGTAGTGATGCATCAAGAGAGGACTGCTTTGTTTGGTGTTAAAAAAAAATGCATCAGCCAAGTAATACAGAGGGTCAACTGTTTGACCATGGTAAGGCCAACCGTAGAGAGTCCAAGAAAGAAATAGAAGAAAAAGACACTCTTATGAAATGGAAACACCAATAATAAAACTGGTAAGCAGGGGCCAACTAATACAGTGCAGCAATCCATTATTTCTCAAATTCATCTCCACCAAAATGACCCACCCTCTGCCATCTCCAAGAAGAAAAGTCCAAAGTAAGGGAATTCCATACAGAAAGGGAATGTCTATTCAGTCTCCCCTTATATCTCTCTTTGTAGATTCTGGACATGAAGGCCAGCATGGAACTTTCCTTGGAAGAATGTTTGACAGCACCAGCAAAAAACTATGATTTTCTTATCAAATGATACATCTCCTACTCTAAGGACTACCTGCAAAGCTTTTGGCAAAATGAAGTTTGACAGGAGCAAATGTTTCCAATCCATTTTACTCGGTAGAAGTGCACTAGAAATCCTAAAACCATCGTATGGAGTATATATAAGTCCTAAAACTTTTCAATTGATTATTTAACTATCACACCTTTTTACAATGGTTCAATCAAGTATTTTCAGTAACTTTTCTTGTGGGACTATCACATGCGGCACACCTCTTAAATGACACGTGTCACTCTTCAGGGAGAGAGACAACTGGATATCCGTGATTGTATAATTTCACAAAGTTTTAGGATCCTTACAGAAGCTTAATGACTTTTAATGTATTTCACCCCATTTTTTCCCATGTAGTGTGGCCCCTGAAGTCTGCTACCAGCAATGTTGATAAATAACTTCCTGATAGAACATCAATTATGAGACTGAAGAGGTCTGCACGGCCAATCTTTAAAAGGCTAACATCAGTTTTTCACATCATCAATGGTACTTAGGAGCAAGCCCTGATACATTAAGGAATTACATGATGATGCCAGCTCACGAGAGGCCAAAACCACACTATCTTGCAGATGCAACATCTGACTCTATAGTAGCAGACAAAATACATGGAGACCCACTATTGGTCTCTGTAAGACATGTCAAGATCTTTTTTGCAACAAACCAGGCCTTAAAATTTTTCGGAGAGCGTTCATTATCTTTTAGTCTTTTATTATCAAATAGTAGGTGAGAAACTCTGCTCATTATCAACAGGGACAAATTAAACAGTCCTTGCTGGCATTGAAGTTCAACTGATAACCATGGAAGAATAAGGCTCCAATTCTAGTCCTAGATTTGAGGCTGAATTCCAAGCAATGTTGATTCAGATATTAACAGATACAAACACTAATCTTACTAACAACCTCTGATTTCATCCCAATAATTTAGTTATTTTAATCCATGCTTCGGAAGAAAAACTCATAAACTGTTGGATTTGGTTGTCGCTGTCAATGGCACACAATTCAATTCAGATTATTACATCTGTCTAATAAAAGGTGCTTAAGTATTCATGTCACAACAACAACCACCACCACCACCACTACCAAAGACTTCTACAACTCGGACTTCTTTGGCTACATAGAACTTACAATAAGAAATCCCTGAATAGGTTACCTTTGTTGTCTTGCCATCATCAAGAGAGGGGATTGAAATTTAATGGAAAAATCTTGAAACTCATTGAATGCACCCAAATATCTGAAGAAAATTGAAAACACACCAGCATATGCTCGCACAGCCTCCACCCTTGCCACCTCCTTAGCCAGTGCTGGCAACTCTTCTCCCAGTATTTTCCTCCCTCCTCCTCCATCTACACACAATTGGCCAGAACAAAATCATCAACATAATCATGGACTCAGACAGTTTCAGTCAATCAATCTAGATAATGCTTCACATGTCAAGATATGCTCTACACGACCAGAAACAATTCTTGAAGACTTGACAGCACAAATTCAAAGAAATTTATTAAGCTTCGTCAGTATCACCGCCCTGATCACGTCGCAAGATGCAGCGACAAAAAAAGAAGTCCAGAGTCGAGTTCTTCAACTTATGTAACATATGATACACGGCAGAAATTATGGAACTTTACGTTCACGTCAGTTCAACCAAATTCAGAACCTGATAGAGGATCGAACGCGCCAACCAACGAGAGAAGCTCAGCGAACTGGGCACTGATGCTGCCGAGAGATCCGTGAACGCGATCAGAGAACGAACTGTAAACCGCAAGATTCACTTCGAGCCTCGACCTCAATTCCACTAAGCTCCGGTCCAAATCGCGACACTGCGACTCGAGGTCCGCAACGAGGTCACTAGCCAGCGAGAGAGCTTCCCTCTCGTGGAGCTTGCCATCGAGGAAAGAGATCACGGCGCGCGATAGGCCGGAGAACGGAGGCAGAGCCGGCGCGGTTGGCGTCGGATCCATGGTCAAGCCATCGAAGGAGGTCGGCGAGCTAGCTAACACGATTCGCCGGCGGCGGGTATTTCGGGGATTTCAGCCACGAAGGGAGAGAGAGAAAGAGCGCAGTCGTTTGCTTCCTCGGAGAAGGTACCCGACGGGCTCAGGATCGAGTCAGATTCGGGTCGGTTCGGGTCGGGTCGGGTCTATTGGATGTTATCGGGTCCGGTCAAAGGCCCTCTGGGTCTGGGCCTGCGTTATGAGTGGGTTCTTACCCCCATATGTGGACTTCGAGGCCAGCAGAGCCCACTAAGGCCACTTAGTATTCCAATCAAGGCCCATTAGGTTCTGAGATCAATTGGAGCCTCAGTGCATTTGGGCTTTGGGCTTACATTACCGGCCCTCTCTCACGATGCTTAGACTTTTGCATTTTTATTTTATTTCATACTCTGCATGATTTCCTCTCCTCTTTTTGATCGCAAGATGACGCATGATTAGTTGCTGATAATGAAGTCGATTTTCACTTTACCGTATTCTTTCGTTTTCTTCGTCATGTCATAGCAATCACTCCGAGCGCTATTTAAAAGATTATATTTTCTCAATTGGGATAAGGAACAATACATAATAGTGTTCATCATTCCACCACGTCTTCATAAGCAAAGCGACCCCCTCCAAAATAGGTTAAATATATACGTCTATAAACGTTCATCGGGCTAAAGAATAAGTATATGCAACTATGATTATAATGAAGGAGATGGGGGGGGGGGGGGGGGGGAAGGGATATAAATAAAAAAACTACATGTTGGCATGTCTTAGGTCTAGGGGAAATGAATGTTTCCATATTAGACTCATTCCAACGATTCCATTTGTTACCATCCACCCAAACAAAAATTAGAGGAGAACAAGAGCAGAAAGAAGAAGGGTCTTTAAGACAGATCCTCAAGAACCAATTGCATTCAGCTGTCAGAAGGCATTTCTACAACTTGCGCATAGAAAAGAAGAAAATTGCAACTTACCATGCATGACTCCAAAAAAAATTGCACACCCTCTCCTCGGGGCCTGCGAAACTGCATTGTTCCCAAGTTGGAATTCGGTGGACCGACCTCAATATATATATTACAAGTTAATGCATAGTTTATTTCATGCTTCAGATTCCTGGAGAGACCATTCCAGAAACCTCATCAACTTGGGAGTTGGATTTAGTTGAGAACAAGCAATGTATTGGGATGAGGGGTGGCGACCTGGTTCGCCCACGCCCCTGCGTGCGTCGCCATCACCGAGAATTGCTCCATACTATATGGAATCAGGGAAGTCAAAGGTGGTGAATTGAGTGATGGGGATCGCGCGGGGCTTGAGAGAGAACCGATTGCCATGAAAGGCGGCCGAGTCGAGCATCGCTTACCAAACCCTAGTTGCTCGTTTCTTGGTCAAGGGAGATCCTGAGCCTCTAATATGCTCATGCAGCTCGTTTCTTGGATCTGATTAATGACTGCTTTGCCAGCTTCTGCTTCCCTTTGGTCCCGATTCTCTAGTATCGGATGCTTCTGCAATTGCCAGAGGGTTTTTGTTTGCCCTCGGATGATGTTGCACAGCATTATGCTCGAACAACGTTATAAACTGTGCAAAATAACTGGGTTACAAAGTTAAGTTACGAAGAAGAAAAAGAGAAACTCAACGAGCTCTTATTTAGTTTCTGTAATTCTCTACTTAGCTCGGCTTCTGAACCTATCCTTTTCATGTCTGGCATTGCTGGTCATTATACCCGGCTCGAGGAAGAAACTTCCGCAGAGTCAAAACTAAAATTGGATTTACGAGAGATTCAAGACGAGGAGCACATTCAGAAGTGGGGGTCAAAAAAGCGATATGACTTGAGTTGCACTATGGGAAATCTGGTCACCTCGAAAGACCGATAACTTTGTCTTCTATCCAAAACCTAGATTTGTGGAGCCACCCATATTTTAAAAAAAACCATAGCTAAAGTTAAATTGATTAAACGATGGATTAGTTTTTACTTCCAAGGTTAGTGATTGTAATTAGTCTCATTAATCTCTTCCCTCAATGCATGGGATAAAGAGAGAAAGATTCTACTTTGATAGTCCAAGTCCCCTGCACGTGCGCTGTTCAATTCAAACTCTTGCTTCCAAGCTATAGCTAGCCTATACAGCCAATAAGCCTATAACTCTAAGCATAGGGTCCGACATTGTTAATTTTTTTTTTACTAACTCTAATTAACGACCAAACTCATCAACCGTTTTTTAGTTAGGTTAATATAATTAGGAAGTTGATTGTTTGAAGAGACGGACTTAAAGCCTAAATTGGAGCAAATGGTTTTTAATTATAGATAAGAATAATGCGGTATAGAGAACTGTGTAATCTCGATGTTCAGATAAAGAGTACATGAGCTTATATGTATATTTCATTAAATGACTATTTACGTGATATATCAATCAATAGGAGAAACAGAAAATCTTTTAAATATGCGCATCATAAGAAGACATGGAAAATCAAGTGAAATATTCTAAATATCTTTAACATCACTCTCGAAGTCAAAGTGACTTAGAAGGAGTTAACTTGAGTTTAAATAAAAGATCCGACAAAGACGCCTAGGTGGATGACTTCATTTTACGGGCGAAAATCAACAGTCGATCATTGAACACATTGATCGATTGAAAACCTCATGCAGAAAAGTAAGGACTAAACCTTCCTTAACTGAAACTCTGTCCGTATTACTATTTTAAATCCTCATTGGAAACAACTATACTCCTATGACTCTACCTTTGGCTGAGGATTGTATTTTCCGTAGGTTAGACCTGTACTGTAGAAATACAAACTAGCTCATTATTCGTCGTACTCAGCAAGCGAACAACCCAAGATAGATTACTCGAGTCCTAAGAGGGCGATTCGCGACAATTGATGCATGGGTATTAGTTCATTATGAGCTCGAGTT
Organism: Melaleuca quinquenervia; assembly: GCA_030064385.1. Taxonomy (NCBI): domain Eukaryota; kingdom Viridiplantae; phylum Streptophyta; class Magnoliopsida; order Myrtales; family Myrtaceae; genus Melaleuca; species Melaleuca quinquenervia. The sequence continues at coordinate 1,732,571 of CM057728.1, read as the reverse complement.
GTACGGGAAAACCGAAACCCTAGCTGGGTTCATGAATGGCATCTGATATCAGGTGTTGAAATCATACCCTAGCTAAGCTAGGGACTTCACTATGAGTCCACGATCCCCAATAAGGGGGCATTGGAAGGAGGAACCAACAAGAAGACAAAACTAATGCGAATATCAAAGAGGATGACAGATCCGGGTTGAAGTTCAACAATCGTATATTGTTAATAGGGTAACTTAGGAGCGCCTTTTAACCAAATTTTTTCTAAGAAAATGTTTCAGTTACACTCCGATTATGTATGGCATGACATAAGAGAGCCAGTGAATTGAAAATAAGAAATTTCCCTTAATTAGGTGCTTAAGTAGTGCCTCGTTTAACAAAATCCAATTACTAAATGAATTTATTAAGTGATGAGCCGTAGATTTTTATTGGCCTAATATCCTAAAAGAAACTTCCAACTTTAACTTTTGTCTATACTCTTTTCTCTGAAAAAACCTCAAATTCTAGATGCAAGCTCAATTCTATCATCATTTCTACTCATAAAACACCTCAAACTTTATGTACAGTCTTAATTCTACTTTAAACTTTTTTTTGTCTCATAAAAAACTTTCAATTTTAGGTTAAGAACTAATGTTATCCTAAAAAAATTGTCTCATAAAAGAAACTCAGCTTTAAGTCTAGTTTTAATTTTACTCTAGTCTTATGGAAGATCACTAACTTTTACTTGAATTTTCAAATTTGCTATTCATTAACCCTCCGTCAAAGTCTCCCTTCATGATTTTGTGATTAGCCTTCAATCTCTCGTGCTTTGGGGCACTCGAACAGCTTGCATTTGAGAGATTTTCATCTCTTGATTGTCAATGAGATATATTGGCGGAGAGTTAATGGCTTGATTACAAACTTGTGACTTTTTATGAGATTGTAAAAAGTTTTAGAATAAATTGGGAGTTGATAGTAAAATCGAGACGACATCCAACAATTAAGGTTCTTCATTGGACACAAATAATTTAGGGTAGAATTGGAACATGGCCTAAAGTTCAGTGTTTTTATAAAACGAAAAAACTTATGATAGAATTGAGACTTGACATACATTTGGAGGTTTTTAAGGGTATTAGGCCAACTTTCATTAAATCTTGAATGCATTGGACTTGTTTAATGATCCACTTACAATCAATTATATCTTGCGGTATATTGTTAGTAAATAAATCTTAGTATACCTAGCATTACCATATCGATGATAATTTAGGGTAATTTTGTGTACATAATGGATAGCATGATCAAAATTTGATGAAGAAAGTGAGTCCGACATGAAACTTACAACGAAGATTTGCTCAATCCATGATGGACCACGTTGAGTCTAGAATTACACTTGTGTGCAATAGTTGTTTTAGCTTCTTGCCAAAAAAAGAAAAAGAAAAGAAACTTAGTAGATTCAACCAAATCATATAGATCTTGGTGAATTCCAGTTCCATACTTTACTTCATGGAAGAGACATGATTATCATATGAATCTGGCACCGTGATGCATTTAGTCTATAACGTCGGCCATATATAGACTATATGTGATCATTTTTACAGCGATCTACATGGGGACATTATCTCTCCCTTATATCTTCATATGGAAATGAACATTTGGGCTGTTGTATACAAAGTATGCACAAGACTTGCTTCTCTCTACGTTCCGCATTTCATAATAAAGACTATTATCACAAGAGGGATCGCCCATCTTGGTCGGTGCTGTTCTTTTTCACTCCCATCAAGCTTTGTCACGGAAACCGCATCCGTCAATAGAAAAACCTCAGAGGCTTCGCATAAGTTCCATTTCCAAATTCCAAGGGTCGACTTTTCACCGACTTGGAGATGTAGCGAGGTGTTCTTTAGTCAAAATGAAAAAAGATCTTGCAATAATGTCTGCACATCGTTTGTTTTTATAATGGTAAGAAGAAAATATAATAGCACAGATAGAGAGAGCATATACTGAGAAGATCACTTTCATATCACCGTCTATGATCTTTCTTGGAGTCTCCAAGAACAAGATGTACTATTCTTCACCTTCTTTACTTATTTATTCGTTTTTTTTTATTTGTCCATTTCCCTAACAAATAAGACCAAGCCCTCTGAATTTGACAGATTAAAGAAGTGGGCTTCCTCGTGACTTCGAGCACAGACCTCGCTGTCCATTGGATCAAGGTCATGTGTGTCCCGAGATGCACGCTGAGCAAATCCCACCTTAATTAATTTCTTCCTTAGTAAAGGCCCACGATTATTTAATTTATATCATATTATAATGAGGTTCAAACTGTACTCTGATCTGCATGTGTATGACCCAAGACCAGAACTCGTAACTGATGAGCTATATACCCTACGTGATTCGACCATCTTAGTGAGGACTCGGAGATATGCCCCTTCAAACAACGTGTATACATAGTGTCTACATGCCCATGAAATCTTGGTCATGATGCCATCACTTTGGAAGATATTAACCAACTTCTTTAATCATGCTTGAGCTCGGCAGCGATGCGAGACAAGTGCATACTTGACTTGAGTCAAGTTGTATACTTGACATATCGAGTAGATGTAATCAAGGTTCTTAACGTGCATGTTGGTGCAGTTTTTCTATTAAGATATAGTTGGTTGAAGAAGAAGAAGAAGAAGACGACGACGACTACAACCACGAGGGACCACAAACTTTGGAACCATGAAAGGCTCTAAAAATTTCTGCCACTGGGAGGTATGATTAGAGACTTCTTGCACTCAACACAGACATGAGACGAGATTATTATTGTTATTTGTCTGAAGATCGTTCAGGTTGGCGCTGATTAAGAGAGAAGGATATAATTAATCCCGATTTGAATCTTGCGCCCTAAGAATCATTGGTCGAGGAAGGAGCACGTGTTTATGATTAACCATCTTCAGGTACTCCACTAATCTAATCGGAATTGAACGAAAGGAGATCTTGTGGCGGGCTGCAGATAAAAGAAATCCAAATCTTGGCCTCCCCCAACATGCAATGTGATTCCGTGCGCATCATACAAGGTGCCAACTTGGGCCGGTGATTGATTTCACACTTGCAAATGATTTAAACAAAAAAGAAGAAGAGGAAGGACATGTGAAACCATTTTAAGCCGATGAAGGAGATCGTTGTTTTCTGCTTACTCCTTTGCAGAGGTAGCTAGGGTTTGTACCTTAAGTATCAATGCCTGAGATTATTGGATGCGTACGTTATATATCCATGAGATAATAAGATATCAGTCAAGAATCCACCAGATAACATCTGTGTTTAAGGGGGTGGCCATGTGTTGATGAAGAGATCTAGGGCGACACTCGCCTGGCAACAATAATATGATGAATGTGACAAATCACTTAGTACATAAACTAGAGAGCAATTCACCCGATTAGAATCTAATTTAATAATTTGTCTTTCTCTGTATAAAGATACCGTATTATATTCTGTATGTTATGATGTAATGTCCACAGCTTGAGCAAATCTTTTTGTAAATCCGAAGCTCGTAGCCTGGAACATTTCATCTTGGTTGCTAGAACTAGAACTAGAAGGTGATGCTGTTGCTTAAAATCGTTACGGCGTTGTGGACGTCACCCGGTGGCTCAGAATGCGGGTCGGTGCGGAGGAGCTGAGTCCACGTGTCATGAAGGCAGCGCGTTGTGCGAGGACATGCATGCAGTGTCATCTTTGACTGGTCAACTATCTCGCTTTAGAAAGTTGTCCTCGATCTGGCTTTGCCAAGGTCGTCTAATGACAGACTGGTTCGCCACATTGAAGCCCTACCGCTTCGTATATGACGGTCTTAAAAGTTCTTGCTTGAACTCAACTTGAATATAGAGTTAGAGATACTCTGAATTGCTTTGACTCAGTCACCATCAAATAATCAATGAACTGGAGCTCGAGCTTAATAAGTTCGAAAACTTTCCCTACATTTTATATGTAAATACAACTTTAGAGATTTATGCATCTATTCTTATGACCTTTGAAAAAGAAACGGAAATACAATTAGACTTGATTAATTAAGGTTGCGAGCCCATCGAGTTGATTGTTGGCAACATAAGCTCGAGCTTGACTTGATAAGACACGATGATCTCCAGTAGTTATCGAGCCGAGCCCTAGCCAGTGGTGACTAGTCCGATTGGTTGGACCATATATTGATTGGACGACCTACATTTTTTCCTGACAATCTCAAGTTTTCGGCAGAAAATGAAGGACTGAGAACAATAATGTTCCCAGTACATGATTCACGATGACTCCAAGAGCCTCCGCCAATGTTCAAAGCCCATCGTTTCTCCTTTTGGGGGCGGATCGTGTTTAATGAGAAACGTGTTTCGAACTTCTCCTACCTGAATTCGGTGCGGCTGCATTTACAAACATAGGTGAGAGCAATACAGAGTCGCGTCAATCTAGGGCGTAATTTTTGCGGCTGGTCTAGTACGAGTTGAGCTCCACCACGTGTGAGAAACAAGGGCAGGTTCTTTAAATCGAGACTAGGTTCAGTTGAATTGTTCCTAGAAAAGGTACGACGAGTTTCACGTGGATGCACAATTGCCTTGTCCTTTTTAGCCTGGCCAGGTGTATTTAGTTGGACACATACGCTGGACGCGCCAAAGCATGCATTCGAACGAGCAATGAACCAATTAATTGCCAGAGTGCATTCGTTACATGGGATAGGCTTCAACAATTCTTTGATGTATCTATATTGAGTTTTGAAAGTTCTGCGTCTTCTCATCCAATTAGTTGTCGTTATCTTCTCTTTATGCTCGTGAAAAAAGTGTTGAAGTATGATATGAACACGTCGTTCTCCAGCGACATGGATCCTGGCAAATGGTCATAGACACAATTTGCAGCAATTCACAAATCAAAGTTGACAATGGTATAAATCTTACATAAGCAAAAGTTTGTCAATGTTATCGTCTAACACGACACCTTCGTCAAATTGGTTTTTTCATCATATCAGTAGGGACAATCTTAACACATTACTTAAGGGTTCTTTTCATCATTTTGAAGATCACAAATTTGACCATCCAGTCACATAGAGTTTATTGGAAGAACAATAATAACCCAAACACTTTCAGATTAACACAGCAGAACAAGATAAGCTCTCATCTTATGTGAACCTAATAGGAAATAGCGATATAGATATTGAATACCTACAAACACAAGGCAATTTTTACGCGGAAAACCTCCTTGATGTGAGGAGATTTTTTTTTAAAAAAACCCATGGTAAACCGGAGTCCACAAAAAAAATCTTCAAATCTTCACTATCAACAAAGGGGGAACGATCTTCTCTAGTAACGACATCAAGAGCACCTTTTTTGGCAATACATATAAATTTCGCTAGGGATTAAGGATAAATTTTACAAAAAATGCAAGCTTGATTCAACCCATGAAAGACCCGATGTAGGGAGTTTCAAGTGGAAATCAAACTGACACGTATCGATCTCATAAGTCAGCTTGATGATAATCATATATTATCCTCCTCTCAAATTTTCTGCTCTCTTTTTATCTTGCTACTTGTGTATCAACGAACATTATTTTTGCGATTATAACCTGAAAATAGTGAGAATCTTTATTTCTTTATATGCATTATTAAATGGGCTCAAGCTTTGGACTCTTAATTCATTAAGCTTTTTCCACACTAGAGCGAACCCAATCAACAAAGTTGTGGGTTAAATTTGATTCCTAACATACATATCATTCGTATAAGAATAAAATAGTTGGTTTTGGGCAAAAAAAGAAAAAGATTAGTTGGGAGTCCTATTTAGAGAGTTTGATATTTAGTTAGCACGTGCCCCGGCACCCGAATTCAATTAGTCAAAAAACTCAAACTTTTTTGTATATCTATGTCATTTTACAGTAATGTTATTTATTTTGTATCAATATACAAATTAATGAAAAGCAATGTAAGAATATAACTTGGGTCTCGAGCAAGGTCTTGTGTTCGAACGTACTTAAATAGGAAGGAGAATCTGCATCATGAGAGATTCAAGATGACATTTGACAATGTTCAAGAATCACTCAGTTTGAGTTTTGGACTGTGGGGGTAATCCCTTCTATTTCCATCCCACTATAATTTCTATTATCGAGCGATAATGATCTCAAACTCGAAACTATGAATACTTCTCGAATCACAAAGTGCTGGATTATCTTTGCTTGACTCGGCTAGCTCCAGAGGTCATAAGATTTCGTAGGCTTCTGCTCATGGTAATTAACTCGACCTAAGCAGAAAAGCACAGGCGATTCACTAGTGCCGAAACCAGATTAAAATAACATGGTATTGCGTGTAGAGTGACAGACACAGACCCCGCATTGCTGGCACAAAAACACGTACAAACCTCTCTCTCTCTCTCTCTCTCTCTCTCTCTCAGAGAACAGAAAGCCCACTTGGGAAATGGCAATTCAAGCCCGAGCTGGGAAACACACAAGCCAAAGACAGTATGGCATCGGCATTGCCATACCCTCTCTCTCTCTCTCTCTCCCTCCCTCCCTCTATTTAAATACCACATTTTCTTCCCACTGCATCATCCCATGCAGTTTGTCTTCTCCCACTCCACAAAACTCACTTCCCTGTGTTCTCTTGTGCCTCTCTCTCTCTCTCTCTCTCTCTCTCTCTCTCTCTCTCTCTCTCTCTCTCTCCCTACCTATAAGCCACTCCTCCATTCTAAAGTGCATGTACTGTTTATGCGTCTCTCTTCTGACACCAGTCTGTATCTCCGCCCTACTTGATCTGATTCCTCTCTTTTAAGTTCAGACTTCAGAGTCTGGCACTTCCCTTGCCTGTAGCTGCCTGAGTGAGATCAGCTCTTTTCGTTTGCTTTTTGACAAAAGGGCTTTTTTCCTTCGACCCATTACTTGCCCCGCTTCAATTACTACGGCAATTCAGAGAGAGACCCGGAGTCCGAGCTTCAGTTTCAAAAGTTGAGCTTTGTGGAAGAGGATCGTCAGTTGACAATGTCTAGCAGGAGGTCAAGATCGAGACAATCCGGGAGCTCCGGAATCAGCGATGACCAGATCATCGACCTCGTCTCCAAGCTGCAGCAACTCCTCCCCGAAATCCGGAACCGCCGCTCCGACAAGGTAACCCCATTCGCGACAGCTCTCAAGATACATGTCATTTTGTCCAGCTAGAAAAGGCACGCATTTCCCGACTCATAAAATACTTCAAAGAAAATAAAATTTTCCTGACTGAATACGAGCTCGTTCGGAAGTTGCGGCAGTGGATTTTTCAAAAGGGTATCATTCAGATTTCCAATGTATAGACGACGAGCATTCCAAAAAAAAAGTAGAGTACCTAAGTTCATGTCTTTTTCCTACACAAAGAAAAAGGTTGTCGTATCTATCGGAGCAAACGTAAATTATTGCAGTCTAATTCAATCAGATAACTTCTGATCCGACTGTACACCCTGTGAATTAGTTCCTTGAAAAAATGTCCAGATTTTTAAGCGAGCAGTAGAGTAGTAATTGTCTGGAAAGTCTTTCCCTTGACGTTGCTTTCTCCTAGCCCTTTTAGAGTTGAAAAGGCTGATCAGACTTGATTAGGTGCATTAATTAGTCGATTTTTTAACTGACATTGCCAGGGAGACTTCGTAAATTACTAAATATGCGTGTTTTTTCCGCTTCTTTGAAAATCACGAAAGTCTTAGTTAAGTATGTTTAATGGGTGCTCCGAGCGCAAGTTTTAATAAGATCATTAATTAAATGCTGATGAAGGGGTTCCTGAAAACTGTGCAGGTATCAGCAGCGAAGGTGCTGCAAGAGACGTGCAACTACATAAGAAGCCTGCACAGAGAGGTTGACGACCTGAGCGAGCGTCTCTCCGAGCTGCTGGCCAACAGCGACAGTGCTCAAGCTGCTATTATAAGAAACCTGCTCACGCAGTAGTAAACCTCAAGTTGGCGATAAATTACGGACTAATTAGGAGTTAATTTGCCGGTGGGCATGCTTAAAGTCCTCTCTAGGATACTCTTGTGTCACCTTTTCCTCAGGTGTTGTCTGCTTTCCCTCCCTGGTTTTCCCTTCTGTCGAGCTCGGGCTCATATTTTAGGGTTTTTGGCACGAGATTAGACAGAGGCTTTAATTAGCTGCAGATGGGTAGTCCCCTTTTGAGAATCTGTGTTGAGCAGATGTAATAAATCGCTCGAGCTTTTGCTACTCCTCGTTGAATCTCAGTTGCCCATCTTGGTGGGGACTGGGAAGCATGGGTCTAACTCGTGTTATCTTCTCGTCGTTGGGAGCATGGGGTGAAGGATTCCAGGCTCGCGCACTCAAAAACAAGAAAGGCCAAACCCAAAAAAAAAACCAAAAAAAAGAGGTTGCGAGATCAGATGAGCACATCGAGCAGTTGTCGTTTGACTCTTCATCCTCCATGAAAAAGATCCTTCACATTTTCACAACTAAACAAAGGAAGAACAGGGAGAAAGTGCGAGGGTGTGCGAGGGCATGGTGCATATTTTATGCAGGGCGGAGCCTCTTCTCATGTGCGACTGGCGCCCTGTCGCTAAGAAAATGAGTATGAAAATCATACAAGAGTCTCGCCCGAACTTGGAGGGCGGTGCACGTTTATCCCTACGCTCTCCAGCGTTACACATTACCCTCCTGAACTTCCATTCTGTCACGGTCCGCTAACCCTGAGTCGTATTTTCCGTCGGCCTGTGTAATGAGCTTGACATTTGAAAGGGTAAAGACGTGTTTCATCTGGTTTTTTCCCGAAGGAGATCTCTGTTTCATCTTCAGTCAATAAAGGAGGAAGAAGAAGAAGATGGAGAAAAAAAGAACAAATTAATGCAAACATTAACATCAAAAAGACGGTATAAAATACTAAAATTCGATGAATATATGAATGCCACTGACATGTTATCTTAAGAAAAGAGAATGCTAGAAAGTAAAATGGGAACAAAAAGGCCTTGTTAAGCTTGCGAACCAATTTCTTGTCGTCGAAATTTGGAAGTGGATTGCTTGCTGCTCTTCTCAAAGCAGTCGTCCGATCCTAAATTGGATGTCTATCTTTTCTCTAAAAGAAAGTAAAAAAGGGGTGGGCCCCCTTATTAAAGTGAGGCTCACGCCCTCTCCAGCAAAGCAGGGAATCTAGATCCTCGAAATTTGACTTCACACGACAAAACTTCCAAGCCTTGCCTTATCGATTTGGTCACAATTTTCGTGTTTGTGTCGCGGCACAAGAACATGTCCATCGCCAATGAGGAACAACTTCACCTGCCTTAAAAGCGACTTGTCCATCCAGCCGTCTACTTTCATGGCAACTCCTCTTTCCCCCGTCGGATCCCCCGAAAAGTCACTTCAAGGAATATAATTGTCACCTTTCAAAGTCAGTCAAATCGAAACTTCGTTGCAAGTAGGTGCCGAGCAATTAAAAGCTGGAAACATCTAGTTCCTTTGCATTTGAGATGAAAATTTTCCTAATCAGGGTTTTATTTGTTTCACGTAAATTGAATGATTTGAGAAAAAATTAAATGAATTTTCTATTTTCTGTTTAGGCATAGATTGTTGTTGATAATAAAAATGTTTTTAACTAACTAATCGTTTCAAGTGATACAAATAATTATTTTGTTCATTTTTTTTATTTTTCGTAAACTAAATAAAGTCTAAACAGATAAATTTTTCGTTCCGAAGGGATTGCGTAATGGGTAAGATTTCGAGGGTGAAGGCGGTCCGTCCGCCAAGATTCATCGAATTTTTTGTGAAGACTGTCGACGATGTCGGAGCACGCATCACAATGCAAGGGTCCATGCACGTTGACGATGCGATCGTTGTGGGCTTTGAGTTTGGGCCGTAGGTTCATTATTGTTTGGGCCCTGGCCTTCTGAGCTGAACCAGAAGCCGAAGCCCAACGTGGGAAGAAAACATGTTTGCCCCATCGTCTCTGCTCAGAATCCTTGGGCAAACAATTATTTCCATTTGGAAAAGGGCAAAAAATATGAAATATTGCGGTGCTTTCTCTTTTTTTTTTGGGGGGGGGGGGGGGGGGGGGGGGGGGAAGTGAAAAGACAGATTAAAGCGAGGCTAAAAAAGAGACCTGACGAAATGGATGATAAATTCATTTTTTTAAATCTATATATGATAAACCGCAATTGTTCTATAGATTGATTATTGAGTGCAAAATGATAAAAACCTAATTGGGCATGAATTAATATTCTCATCTCGATTTAGATATGAGTTTTTTTAAAACCGAGTTAAAAGTTGAAGTACTTTAACAGTTTGGATCCCGATCAGGTATAGATCGCTATACTCGCATTACATGATAAATGGATCCAGACGAGTTAAACATGTACATTTGGTCGGATCATTTCTTATTCGATTCGAATTCGATCAAGCCCACCCGTGTGACGGCTCTCGTTTTTATTAAATCCAAAGAACAGGGTCGTCTAAAAAAGTAGTTGCGGATATGATTTTTCCCCCCCATCAATTTCCTTATCTTAGTAAATGACTTTTCATCTTTGGGGCCTAAAGATGCTGTGTCTACTCTCTTTTGGAGCGACAAAAATCCACCGCCTTAACAACTCTACCTTCCGGCAGATTTATATGTGCATATATTCCACATCAGCCGTTGGAAATTCCGACAGTCGCCCCTCCGAAATGAAAAAAACGAGGATGAAGACACGTGTGAACTCCTCGGACGGGAGACAGAGGGGGGGGGGGGGGGGGGGGGTAGTCGGAAACGTAGCTTTCGACGGGGCGTGAAGTCTCCCGCGTTTCGAAAGTCAACGCATTTGACGTCTTGCAACGGAGTTGGCCACGAATCGGACGGCTCGAGTCCGTACCCAACCTTGGCCCACCCCCGGCTCAACCGGATTAAATTGATCCCACGTTTGATAGAAAAATACTTTTATTATCCGAAAATAATTTGACGATCAAATGTTTTCACAGATGCCGTATATGCTTTTCATTCATTCAATTTTTATAATAAATGCGTGTAATATTATGTGAATTATTCATTTTCCACGAAATGAATAGTCTTAAACTCCGTCCGTTTCATGGAAAATTAAGTTCCATGAAAATATTTTTTGAATTTTTCGGCGTTCGTTTCACGTAAAATAAAATAGTTAATGAAAACATTTTCCACCAATGAAAAATATACCTTCAAAAGTGAGGAAAACATTTTCCGTTAAGGGAAAATATTTTCCGTATTCTTCGTTTACCTTTAAATATCGCGGCCTCTAATAGCGCACCTCGAATTTGCTTGAGGCTAGCAAGCCGACGATTTTTAACAAACGAACACCGAAAAATATTATCATTTTATTAGAGAATGATTTCATGAAAAAATATTTTCCATAAATGCTATATTTTCCGTGAAACGAACGGAGTCTTAAATACACTTTTTTTTGAATTTTCTTTATGAATTGGTTCGTCTTTACTTCCGCAATTTTTTTTTGGTCGAAATTTACTTCCGCAATGATCGGTTACTTATTTCTCTAAAACGAATTAGAATGCTTTGGCCCTTTTTGCTTCAAGAAAATAAATGCGGATATGTCTTTCTTCTTCAGGATTAGAATTTATGAAAATTGCCAAGGTAGTAGCTCGAGCAGTGCGGTGGAGAAGAGCAATTTTGGTAGTCACTATAATTCTGGTTGTGTTCAGGAAGAGAGAGCCATGGAAAAGCATCCCATGAGTGAATTAAAGGATAAGGGGGTGCAAGCTCAGAAAATTGCGAACCAAAATCCTTACGCTAAACCGATGGGGTTAAAGTGTTATCGGTGCAATCAAGTTGGGCATCGGTCTAATGAGTGTCCTCAAAGGAGAATCGTCAATGTGGCAGCAAGAGAGGAAGAAGAATACGAAAATCTCTGTGAAGCAGATGGTGATGATGAGGAGTATGATGAAGAAGAGGGGGAAGTAACTTGTGTGGTGCGAAGGATGATGTTGACCCCGAAACAGGAGGATGATTCGCAGCGTCACCAATTGTTCCGGACCCGATGCACTATCATGGGTAAAATATTTGTTGTTGTCATCGATAGCAGGAGTATGGAGAATATAATTGGTAAGGAGACAGTCAAGAAATTGGGGATTCCTGTGGAGAAACATCCTAATCCTTACACATTATGATGGATTAAATATGGAGCAGAGAGTATTCAGATAACTGAACGTTGTAAAATTCCTTTTTCTATTGGAAATTATCAGGATGAGATATACTGTGATGTGGTGGATATGGATGTATGTCATGTGTTGTTTGGGAGGCCATGGCAATTTGATGTGGATGCTCAATATTCGGGAAAGAGTAATGAATATAAACTTGTGAAGAATGGGGTGAAGTATACGTTGCTACCATTGCCGAATAAAGGAAAGCGAGCTGCAGGTAATAATTTTCTTACACTTACAAGGAAGTTTGAAGTGGATAAAGAGACTCGAGAGATTCATGTACTGGTTGTGAAGCAAACAGTTGAGACAGGATCTGACATACAAGTGGAAGAGCATCATGTGGCAGTTCGGCCTTTATTGAAATAATTTAGTGATTTGATGCCTGAAGAGATTCCTGATGGGTTATCTCCTATGCGTGATATTCAGCATCACATTGATTTGATCTTTGGTGCAAGTTTACCTAATTTGCCACATTACTGGATGAATCCTAAGGAGAGTGAGATCCTGAAAGACAAAGTAGAAGAATTGTTGCGCAAGGGACATATTCAAGATAGCATGAGTCCATGTGCTGTTCCTGCGTTATTAACCCCTAAGAAAGATGGGAGTTGGAGGATGTGTGTTGATAGTCTAGCCATCAACAAAATAACCGTGGGCTACAAATTTTCAATTCCCAGATTGGATGATATGTTGGATAGGCTACATGGTGTGAAGTGGTTTTCGAAGTTGGACTTGAAGAACGGGTACCATCAAATTCGTATTCGTCCGGGAGATGGGTGGAAGACGGCTTTCAAAACGAAGGAGGGCTTGTACGAGTGGTTAATTATGCCGTTCGGACTTTCTAATGCTCCGAGCACTTTTATGAGACTTATGAATCATGTTATGAAATCTTTAATTGGCAAGTTTCTTGTCGTTTATTTTGATAATATCCTGATTTATAGTAAGTCTGAGGAAGAGCATCTTATGCACTTAAGGGAGGTGTTATTAGCTTTGCGGAAGAGTGAATTGTATATTAATCTTAAGAAGTGCAGTTTTATGACCAATAAACTGTTATTCTTGGGATTTATAATTACTGCTGACAGAATTGAGGTGGATGAGACGAAAGTGAAGGCAATTAGGGAGTGGTCTGCTCCCAAAACAGTTTCTGAAGTTAGGAGCTTTCATGGGCTTGCTACTTTTTATCGGCGATTTATTAAAAATTCCAGTACTATTGCGGCTCCTATTACTGAATGTATGAAGAAAGGGAAGTTTCATTGGGGAGAGGAGGCTGACAATAGTTTTGCCATCTGAAAAGAGAAGTTATGTACTACACATGTTCTGACGTTATCCGATTTTGATAAATTGTTTGAAGTTCATTGTGACGCGAGCGGAGTTAGTATAGGCGCTGTTTTGTCGCAGGAGTGCAAGCCAATATGTTATTTCAGTGAGAAGCTCAGCGATGCCGAGCAGAGATGGAGCACTTATGATAAAGAATTTTATTCAGTCGTAAGAGCTTTGCAGACATAGGAGCATTATCTGATTGGGAAGGAATTTATCCTTTATTCTGACCATGAAGCTTTGAAGTATTTGAATAGTCAGAAAAGGATTAGCAAAAATATGCATGCAAGATAGTGTCAATTCTTGCAAAAGTTTCCTTTCAGATTGCAGCATAAAGCAGGTGCGCAGAATGTTGTGGCAAATGAGTTGAGTAGGAGGGCTGGCTTGCTGATTACAATAAGCTAAGAAATCTTGGGTTTCGAATAGTTGAAAGACTGCTATGCAGAAGATGCGAATTTTGGGCAGATTTGGGAGTCTTGTACTTTTGGTCAACCTGTACAAGAATTTTATGTGCAGGATGGTTATTTAATGAAGATCAATCAGCTTTGCCTTCCTCGAACATCCCTGCTGGAAAAGGTAATTCGTGATTTACATGAGGGTGGATTAGCCGGACATCTGGGTCGAGAAAAGACTCTCGCTGCTGTTCGAGAGAGATTTTACTGGCCCAAATTGCGACATGATGTTGTCAGGTATGTGCAAAAGTGTTATGTGTGTCAAATTGCTAAGGGTCAATTACAAAATACTGGTTTATACATGCCATTGCTTGTTCCTGAAAATATTTGAGAAGATCTGTCTATGGATTTTGTGCTTGGTTTGCCATGCACTTAGAGAGGAGTAGATTCCATTTTTGTTGTAGTGGATAGATTCTCCAAGATGGCGCACTTCATTCCATGTAGGAAGACTTCTGATGCTTCTAATGTGGCGAGATTGTTCTTTAAAGAAGTGGTTCGTTTACATGGGGTTCCTCAATCTATTACATCAGATAGAGATTGTAAATTCTTAGGACATTTTTGGCATACTTTGTGGAGGCTGTTTGATTCATCTTTGAATTTTAGTAGTACAGCTCATCCACAGACTGATGGGCAAACGGAGGTGGTTAATAGAATTTTGGGCAACTTGGTTCGAAGTATTTGTGGAGATAAGCCGAAGCAGTGGGATGTGATTTTATCGCAAGCTGAATTTGCTTATAATAGTGATGTTCATTGTTCGATTGGTAGATCCCCTTTTTCTGTTGTTTATACAAAGGCGCCACGGCATACTCTGGATTTGATTTGGATGCCCCAGAAAGCGGAGAAAAGTATTGCTGCTGAACATATGGCTACACAGATCGTTGATGTGCAGAAAGAAGTTCAACAGAGACTGGAGGAATCTAATTTGAAGAATAAGGCTGCCGCAGAGAAACATCGGCGGAGGCGGGTGTTTGAAGTTGGTGATCAAGTCTTAGTTTTCTTGCGAAAGGAACGAATGCCAGCTGGTTCCTATAGCAAGCTGACGCCGAAGAAATATGGGCCATATACCGTTCTTAAGAAGATCAACGACAATGCCTATGTTCTCGACATTCCACGTGCTATGGGCAACTCTAGTACTTTTAATGTTGCTGACTTATCGTTGTTTCATGAGTCTACCGAACCTTTATATCCATATTCTGCTTGAACTCGAGGTCGAGTTCTTTCCAAGTGGAGGAGAATGATGCGGAGCAGATTGCAGACGTATTCTTGGAGTGTTGCGATAAAAATAAATCAGCTCGGAGGTCATGTAAAAGTGGCTGAGACACTATCTTTTGGCATGTTTTTCAGCGAAATTCCTTATTTCGCCTTTTTAGGATTATTGTAGATATTTATTTATTTTTAATATTCGGTTGTGATCTTTATCATATTCGGTTGTGATCTTTATTTCCTATTTAAATTAGGTTAGGGTTAACACCCTATATAAACATATTTATGTTCTTATGGCAGGGGGATTTTGGATGATTATTATTGAAATTTGAGGTTTTTTTATCTTCAAGCTCGTTTGTGCTTGTGTGTTACGCTGAACGCTGCGTCAAAAGCAAACATTAGCAATATCATGCAGCACTCGTCATGAAATTTTTGCAACTTCAAACTAACGCAAGAGACTCACTCTGGCTGATCAGTTTCATCGTGAACGGCATCCCCCGCACCACTTCCAGTTGCTTGCTCATGAAAAACAGGGAAAAAGTTGTGAAATCTTCCAAAAAAAAAAAAAGCAAAGTTACAAGTTTTAGAATAGTGAAGAATAAAAACCTTAATATCACCAACATTCCTACTTTTCTTCTTCTTCTTTCTAATCTTTTTGGGCACTCTTTGGCCTTCCCCTGGAACTAATTCCTCTTCTGCAGCTTGAGCCTTCTCCTTAGCATAATTCATGGCTGGGTCTTTAAGATTTTCCTAAAACAAGTGCAATGAAATCAGTATAGACAAGTTATCCAACTGAGAGAAGATTGGGGCACAAAATTATTGGGAACGTTACGCACTTGAACAATCGAGCTGACTAGTGGGACCAACAGCTCATGATAATCAACTGCTCTAAGAGCTGTAAACTCATCTGCCAGTTTGTCCATTCTAGCTAATTGTCCCAAGATTTTTGCATCAACGATACCCATCTGTAAGAAAAGCAGTGGTTTAGTGACTCTCTATTTTCTATAGGGAGCACGAGTGTACTACTTACCCGAGACATTGACCTGAAATAATGTGAAAATGCTCACCTCCCGAGCCTTCAGCATTGGATAATAATATCAGAAGTTTTACTGCATGCTAGGAGGGTAATAATATCAGAAGTTGGGTAATTACCTAACAGCAGACCTTCCGTTAGCACAAAACAGGACGCCTCATCGTCGAGAATCATTCGATCCTCCTTTTTCACTGTTTTTAGCAAGTCGTTTGTCTTTTTGAAGAACGTGTCAATATTATCTACGTTTCCATCTTGACCGCAACTATCAACGATGGGCCTCAAGGCTAAAAGGACTATCAAAAGCAGGGGGCTTCTAAATACTCGAAAAACGAGGGGAAGTTTTGCAGCCCGTCACCTGCAAGAATATTACCTGGCAGAGGCCGGAGGGTGCTCACCATTTCCCAGAACATAGTAATATGAGTCTCGCCGAGACAACCACGTCTCCAGAGTTCCGTCAATGAGGATCGGATATCTTGCAGGAGCTGGCTGCGCTCGGGGTGAGCAGGGGAAAGGCGTGATTCATTAGACACGTGGGCACTGCAGCCTCCTCCTTCAGATCCATCATCGGGGACTTTCGATGCGCCCTCACTCAGAGGTTCCCAAGGAAGACTTGAGCATCATACCGGCGGTCGCACGATCGATTTTGCGGGGCAGATTCTTGAAGCTCTTGAAGATTTCCAAATGAACAAGGAAAACATGCTTCCTCACTACACTCGGATTCCTTGTATCCCTGAACTCATTTTCGAGACAACGGAAGCACAGCCATGACCCATCACTCGTCGTCCACCACGCCAGGGCATCTTTCAGAAATTTGCGAAGCCGTCCTAACTCGGAATCTACATGTTTCTTCACTTTGGAGACTTCAACCCGAAGCCACTTTCTCTTCCCCTCATCGCTCAGCGAATTCCAATACTCCCTAATGATCTCCTCGCTAACTGATTCCTCCTCCTTTGCCAGTCTCCCTCTGCTAGTAACTGCCGGAGATGGCTTGGATGACTTCTTGTGGCCCATGGATTCAAGCAATGGCAACGCAATGAGTGTAGGAGGGTTTCTCACGGGGGGGGGGGGGTTTCTTGTGTGGGCAATGCGCCAGTGAGGGAGGAGGAGGAGGAGTTACAGAGGTGTGAACTTGGAGGGAAAAATTCAAGCTGGGAGAGAAGGTATGGCACTTGCATGTAACAGAAAGTTGTTATAGCTCTCCTCGTTTTCTCTATACCGTCGGATCAGACTTGAATCGTGGGACTATGCATATGTGGTCTGACATAAGTTGGAATTCTTTTGAAGCGACCGAATGGTAGTAGAAACTCCCCGACTGTCTTAACAAAAATGGACGACGTCCGTATCGTTCCGTGGACGAGCTATCCAAAGAATTGAAAAAACAAGCTTGTTGAGTACGCTTTGATAAGATGCTGAGCTGGTGACTTGGTGGGAAGGTTGTTAGTTTGAGAGTTTGTTATGCGAGAGTTAGTTTTGTTGTATGAGAGCAATAATAGAATCCCCTGTAAGAGTTTTTCTAAATGTGGGCTTCTATTAATTGAGATTGTAATTGGGTTTGGTTTAATAAGGTTGGATATAAAGATTCTTAATTAGTCTAATATGGGCTTGACTGGTATGGGCCGAGTTGGGCCCGGCCCGTAATGAGAGGGCATGGCTATAAACTCTATAAATAGCGCTCAAGTCCCTCCTCTAGCCCTAATGAAATTCTGAAAAAAACTCTCAGATTTCCACATACACTTCGCATAAGGTGCGCATAAGAGTACGAGTGCAGCGAAGGGCAGTCTCATTGAGCCAGTGATACAGAGGGTCATAGAGGAGAAGATCTTGAGCTGGTGTTCGTCGTATTCCGTATCAAGAACGATGGATTCCAAATCATGTAAATAACGTCAACTCTCCTCGATTATATGTTTATAAATACTAGCTATGATGATCCTAGGAAAGCCGTTATAGCTAAGGCGTGCTTCATTAGACACGTGGGCACTGCAGCCTCCTCCTTCAGATCCATCATCGGGGACTTTCGATGCGCCCTCACTCAGAGGCTCCCAAGGAAGACTTGAGCATCATACCGGCGGTCGCACGATCGATTCTGCGGGGCAAATTCTTGAAGCTCTTGAAGATTTCCAAATGAACAAGGAAAACATGCTTCCTCACTACACTCGGATTCCCTGTATCCCCGAACTCATCTTCGAGACAACGGAAGCACAGCCATAACCCATCACTCGTCGTCCACCACGCCAGGACATTTTTCAGAAATTTGCGAAGCCGTCCTAACTCGGAATCTACATGTTTCTTCACTTTGGAGACTTCAACCCGAAGCCACTTTCTCTTCCCCTCATCGCTCAGCGAATTCCAATACTCCCTAATGATCTCCTCGCTAACTGATTCCTCCTCCTTTGCCAGTCTCCCTTTGCTAGTAACTGCCGGAGATGGCTTGGATGACTTCTTGTGGCCCATGGATTCAAGCAATGGCAACACAATGAGTGTAGGAGGGTTTCTCACGGGGGGGTTTCTTGTGTGGGCAATGCGCCAGTGAGGGAGGAGGAGGAGTTGCAGAGGTGTGAGCTTGGAGGGAAAAATTCAAGCTGGGAGAGAAGGTATGGCACTTGCATGTAACAGAAAGTTGTTATAGCTCTCCTCGTTTTCTCTATACCGTCGGATCAGACTTGAATCGTGGGACTATGCATACGTGGTCTGACATAAGTTGGAATTCTTTTGAAGTGACCGAATGGTAGTAGAAACTCCCCGACTGTCTTAACAAAAATGGACGACGTCCGTATCGTTCCATGGACGAGCTATCTAAAGAATTGAAAAAACAAGCTTGCTGAGTACGCTTTGATAAGATGCTGAGCTGGTGACTTGGCAGGAAGGTTGTTAGTTTGAGAGTTTGTTATGCGAGAGTTAGTTTTGCTGCATGAGAGCAATAATAGAATCCCCTGTAAGAGTTTTTCTAAATGTGGGCTTCTATTAATTGAGATTGTAATTGAGTTTGGTTTAATAAGGTTGGATATAAAGATTCTTAATTAGTCTAATATGGGCCTGGCTGGTGTGGGCCGAGTTGGGCCTGGCCCGTAATAAGAGGGCCTAGCTGGAAACTCTATAAATAGCGCTCAAGTCCCTCCTCTAGCCCTAATGAAATTCTGAAAAAAACTCTCAGATTTCCACATACACTTCGCATAAGGTGCGCATAAGGGTACGAGCGTAGCGAAGGGCAGTTTCATTGAGCCAGTGATACAGAGGGTCATAGAGGAGAAGATCTTGAGCTGGCATTCGTCGTATTCCGTATCAAGAACGATGGTTCCAAATCATGTAAGTAACGTCAACTCTCATTGATTGTATGTTTATAAATACTAGCTATGGCGATCCTAGGAAAGCCGTTATCGCGGCCTACATCCCATTTCCTTTGTAAAAGAGTATATAACAGAGAGTTGTATGATGGATTCATTTGAGCTTTTCTGATGAATCGTTGAGAAAGAGAAATATTACAAAGCTTTCAAGCTTATCTTCAAGCTTGAGTTTGATCTTCATCCTACACCTTCCGCATCTCTGTTTTCTTCACGGTTTTGGCCGGTGAACGTAACCTTCCGAAAATTCTAACGAGGGCGTGTTTGTGTGTTTTTCAATTTTTTTTCTCTCTCTATATTTTTACTTGCCCTATTTACAGCTCGTTAGATTGTCGCTCCTCATTTCACTGCTTTAAAAGATGTTCGAATCACTGTCGTCACCTTCTTTTGGCCAAAACCCTTTAGTTTAGTAACTTTTTACATGTATTAATAACTTATCATTAGAAAATTAAAATGAAGAATCTAAGTTCCGAGAGACCACTTGCTAACTTTTAGTTAATTTTTCCTTTTTTACGATCCCATGATGCATGGATAATCCCTTTAAAATAGTCAACACACGACGACCTTCTCAATTTAACATAATTCCCCAATTATAATTCAATACGCGTGGCTACATAACCACGTATTTTCCACATTAGCAAACCTATAAGCTAGGGACGACAATGGTCCTAGTGGTGGCGATAATGGCAACGCCCCGCATCGATGGTGGCAAAAGAGGGATTAGTGCTGACTCGGAGCAATGCTCTAAAAAATTTGATCACCACACGATCGATCGACTCAATTGGGTTTCTCTCATACCCGGGTATGCCGCTTCTCTAAACGCCAATGTAGGTCAAAACCCGATCGAGTTCAAACTGGTTTTTGACTATCCGAGTGAGACTGCGAGGGACGAAACTCGACCGTGCAACCACTTTAATATTATTTTGATCAACGCCCATGCAGCGCGACTCACTTAGATATTATGTTGGTACATCTTGCACAAACCATCGAATTCTTTCAAAATGAAACCGAACTGCCGATTGAATCGATTTCTTAAATTTTGGTTCACAAAAAAGAGAAATTTTTTTTGAGTCTTTATTTATTTCATTTAAATTGACATTTTTGACGAAACATTTTGAATGGGTGGAATATATATATATATATTCCACCTTGTCAGTGACCAAAGGCTTCCCTACACATATGGACAAATCATTAGCTTTCTAGCAAAGAACGAGATGCCACCATCGATCGTGTGCTTATACCTTCATATTACCCACCAATCTCTCTCTCCTACACGTGCCCTCACCCGAGCCAACCATCTCCAGCCAGCCAAATCTAATAGCCAGCGAACCAAATATGATAATGGCATAGCTTGGGAACATCTGGGCCGTTGCATGTAGACTTTCCTTTTCTTTTTTTTATTAATCATTTTATAATGTACAACAACCTTTTTTTACAAGTTTATTTCTTTTTCCAGGTAGTATTTAAATCGAATTTTATTTTCAAGACATTTTTCAATTTTATTCTATCATACACTATTTGTATTCTGAAGATTAAACCTTTTAACTTACACGCTCCACCTTGTTTCCTAGAAAGTAAATAATTTTGAAAAAAAAATTCCTAAAAATGATCCCTTATATTACTAACAAAAATAAGCAAATTAAATATATATTTATCACTCCAAAAATGTTCGATATAAATTAGATGTAATTAATCTGAACACACCCTTGCGATTTTTATGATTACTATCAACGATGAGATTATCCATTGCGTGATATGCAGCTTGTCATCCTCAAATTAATTAGATGGGGATGAGGATATATGCCTTGCCAATTCCACACGTTGAAAAAGTGAGAATAAATACATGCCATGGGTGGATAAAAATGGGTTAATGTTGTTCCTCCATTTCGCATTCAAATTGTCCAGTACCAAGCAAATTTCACGCGTGTACCAACAATGCACGATTTTCCTCTTCGCAACTTAAGGCATTTTCCCTTTATATCTCGTTTCTGCTTAGTCCTCTTCTTAAAATATCTCAAAGTAGCTACATTTATCAAAATTTTAACAAAAGTTTTGTTATGTGAAATTTAATTTTTTCATTATTAGAAATCTAATTGACTCGATTTCCTATCAAATGACACACTATGACCTAACGTTGTGATCATGCAACCCAAGGAGATCCAACCACGGGTCGTGTGGCGTGCCGTCGCCTTCCCTGAGGACACGATCAACCACACTCTCATCATCATGCGGCACGTTTTCGCGGTCGAAGTTCTTTCGTCACACAAAATCTCGAGTCAAGATCGTCGCCAAAACTCACACAAGATTCCCTATAAAGGGGTGCGATGGGTCCTTATTCGAACGCTCTGAATAAAAAATTGGACCCGATCGTGCTCTAAAATAAACGAACTTCTCTTACAAGAACTATTGAAAAGTTGCGGATACGCCTCATTATTTAAGGAAGCCTTGTCCGCAGGCCCTCGGCCGAAGCCTTGTTCTCGTCTTCAATGTCGCGTCGCCGTGGAAAGCCCTGCATTAAATTCTCGATGGATGTCAACGTCAGCCGAACTTCTGAGAACCGAGGGAGAGAAGCCAACCGTGGGGAAAACTCAGCGCGTGCGCGTGGGGGAAAGTTCTCCGAATCCTCGTTGTGAATGGCCCCGGTCGAGATACAAGACTTTGTCCTTCTCTCTTGACGTTGACCCCCTCGTCTCGTGTACCTCCCCTAAGCATTGGCGCCGCTCTGGTAGCTCTATAACCATTAGACCATTCATTCCCATCTTCCGAGCACTGGCCGACGCCAAACCCAATTCGCATTTGATCGGGGGACGAATTCTCGTACGAGGTAGTGTCCCTTTCGCACGATTCTTTTGCCTGTCTGATATTCGATAGGGAGGCATTTTATTTCGTTCGCGAAGCGGCAATCATGTGTCGATGAAATTAGGGTGATGGTTCTCGGGGATTTTACCTAACAATTTGGTCGTTGGGAAGTTCGTTTGGACTGGCGTAGACCTTAAATGATAGTGTTTGAACCAATTGAAGGAGAAAAATGAAGGAAGAAAGAAGGTGGAGGCCGGAATTAGTTATGCTCCGAGGATTGGATGGAGGAAGAGTCCTGGCAACTGTACGTACAGTTGTCGACTGCCCCGAAACTGGCACGTCAGCCGTGACGCCGGAGTGGGTCCCCCAGGATGATGGGACGAGGCGCACGTGCCGCCCACGCAATGGCGGGTCCCGCCTTCCCTCTTTATCGCACTGGGTATAAGTTTCCTACGCGGGCCCCAGAGAAGCACTCCGTTCCTGCATGTGGCCCGGCTGACGTGGCGTGCCCACGCAATCTGCCGGTCACGCCACGTGGCGTTCAAATTACGCCCGCTCGTCAGCTTCTGGCTCCCGTGCCTCTTTCCACAAGGAGACTCAATCTCGTCCCTCCATCACGCCAATCTCATGTTAGCGACTCCGTGGAGCCAAGTGTGATCAACGACCACGGATTCATATCGGATGAATTACTTCCTTAGACATGTCCGTGCGCGATTGATCGTACACGCCCGATTAATATCTAGACCGTTAATTCAGATATAATCCGTGCCTAAAATAAGCGGGGCCTGTCATGATTGGATACTTATTTACCCGCGATGATTACTCGCAAAATAATATAATATTTCTAGTATCACAAGATTTAAGGGGGTAGATCTCTATGTCGAACAAATGAAATAGGCGAGAGACTAGCGAATCTGAAATGTCGGGTCAAGGGTGTGCGTCCTTGAACTCATGTGGAATCGCAAAAGTTTCAGGAATTAATGCACTAGATATGTTCCTTGGCGGAAATATTTGTTATTTTACGGGAGGGGTCTTATTTAATGCAACTTGCGCAAGAATCAAAAGAGCACATTTATCGAATCAGTCAATGGAAATGTACGGAAGACGGTTCTAATAGAATAAGGAAAAAATAACGAAAAAGAAAAAGGGAGTGGTGCCCTCAAAATCACGCTATAGCTTGCCCGTCGACCCCTACTTTGAATTGTCCAAATTATCCTTGCCCAGGTCCCCAGGCCCATGCCCATCACGTGGACCACCGGAGGCCAAAATCGTCTCGTCGCTCCAGCCGGCTCACTTCGTTGCCCCGGAAAGAACTGCTTATTTACGACGGGGCCTCGTGGCACGTGTCGTAAATAGTAGGAAAAGTGGGGCCTCGTTCCGTCATTGCGGTGACGGATGCTCCCCGCATTGCGAGCACGTCGTCACACGTTGGGATTTTGTCTTTTTGTCCACGTCATTCCACAAAACAAAGCATTGAAAGAGGCACAGAAAAATAAAAATGGGAAGAAGGAGGAACAGGAAATTCTGTTTTCTCTCTGTCTTCCCCGTCGCGTTCGTTTGTTCCTCTCCAAAGAAGGAGCTGGACCATGGAGGCGGGCGAGAAGTTGAGACACGTCAACATCAACGTCACGAAAATCCCATTTGGGAAGTAGATGTCTGTTGATTGTGTTCGTTCTCTGTCGTTAGCTCCTTTGGGGTCGGAGTTTCTTGGTTCTTCTTGTAAGAAAAAGAAGTCGAGGGGGAAGATACAGATTGGCAAATGGGCAATTGCTGCGGCTCCCGCAGGAAGGAAGAGAAGTCAGAGACATCGCTAACTACCACCTCCGGTAAATCATTCTCCCCGAGCTCTTTGGATATTCACGTTGAGCGCCACCGGGCTTGCTTCGCTTATTTTCAGCTCATTTGTTACTTTACAAGATCTCTTGCTCCAGATATGGTTTCCCTTTTGGTCGTTTCTGTTGTTTTGCTTTTGGTTCTTGCTCTTGGGTTTCTTTCTTTTCCATTTCTTCTCATCAACGATTCGATAGGAACTTGGTTTTCCGATTTTCTTTTTCCCTTAAGTTGTTTGCTTGTTCTTGGATCTATCCGTTGTTGTTCCGGTATTGGCGTTTTCGAGCACAGTGGAATTTTCAAACCTTGGTGGAAACAATTAAATGCTTAGGCTCAATGTTCATTTCTTTAGTTGCAGAAACAGAGCTGGTGTTTAAAATCTTGATGATATCCTGACATGGATTTAGAACCTTGCTGTGCTTTTTAACTATCTGGTCTACTTCAATATGAACTGGACTGTATCGATTATCGAATATCAAGTGCTCATTGTCCAAGAACGCTGAATGCTTTGGAGAGTTTCGGTCGTTTTTGTGCTTGAAAGTCTCCATGCCTTAAAATGCATGAAAAAAGAGAGCAGAGCGGCACGTTTTGCAAAGTCGTTGGCTGCACTGGTGCTTTTCCGTGTGGGCGACTATTGCCAGGATGGGTTTGGTTGTGATTGTTAAGCATGGCTTTTCATGGGCATTTATAACGTTCATTGGCTTGACATGTGAACTATTTCTGGTGGATAGATAATTACCAACACGTTTTATCTGTTGGGTTGGACTTGGACTTTTCTAGGAGATCTACTGGTCTGCTGTCAGCATCACTTGGCTTGTCACTACTTGGCTCATAAAGAGGAATTTTAGGTTAGAACACTCGATCAAGTTAGAAACAGGATTTCAGTGTGTTGAATTGACTTGTGGATGTTTATAGAGTGATTGTCCAAGATAGCCGCATGGTGCTTGGAGGTGGCCTCTCCCACACCTATGCTTCTTGAGGTTGCCATGCTGATGGTGGCATATGGTTGACTTTTTGTTTCAGCGAGTGGTGTTAGATACTAGAGTTTGTACTTTGTCGTATAATGGTTGAAGCAACTATTACGGCACGATGTCGATGAGCATGGAAACAGAGGATATATTAACAGGAGGAGACAGTTCATTCATCTTTTGTCTAAAAAGGAAAATGGCGGAGAGTGATATGGGAGATCACGACATTGAGATTGTGGATTCAATTTTGTAACGACTAAAAAGCCAGCAGAGGTTACTTATGGCAACTCTTGTTTATGAATAGTTTAGTTATTACTCCCGTTTTGTGATTCCTCCTCTTTTTTTTCAGACTGATCTGAATTAATGGATGGCTTGATAGGCAAATAAAAGACTGATATATGACTTTCAGATGATTTAGCTACTCCGTTTACGTTCGAGTCGATTTTGGTACTACCGTACAAATAAATGTTTAAAGATGCTGTTCTATTTTCGGGGTGCAAATTCTCATATATACGCTGATTGTCCCCTGTGTCAGAATTAGATTTGTGTAGGAAAGATGGCTCATTGGCCAAGTAGAACAAGTACACATTCACCAGCTCAATCACCTTTGCCATACATGCTTGGGTATGGGCACTGAAGTCTGCAAGGCGTATAGCTATCATTCTGTCCGAGTCAGAAAGACTTTAGCTTATGGTATTATGGATAAGTTGGTGCTTTCTGTTGGAACCAAAGTTTAGTCACTGACTGCAATTTTCCAATTACAAATGAAAAATTTGCTTTTCTTGCTGGCAATCGCTCAGATGCATTGAATAAGTATATTGCCAGTAGTTGGAAGAAGTGACTGGAGGAAGACTTGGTGTTTTGGACCTTTTGGTCGGTTCTTTTCATCTTTTCCTTTAGTACATCTTTTCTCTTGGGGAATCTCCACCCATTTTTAAGTGAGTTATCCAACAAAGCAGTCATGAAGCGGTGTCGTGGGGTGAATGGTTTTACTGTTTTATTGTGCCTGCTTTCACCTCTTTGAAGAGTAACAAAGATTCTTCTTTCAGGAGACTTAAAACTTACTCAGAGCAGTATCCACTCTTCAACTGCTCTGAGTCCTAGTGTTCAACCTCGAGGTGAAAAGTGCAGGCCTGTAATTCTTCCCACTCCGAGATCTGAAGGTGACATACTATCATCTCCGCATTTAAAAGCTTTCACATACAGTGAGCTTAAGAACGCCACGAGAAACTTCCGTAACGATAGCCTTATTGGAGAAGGGGGCTTTGGTTGCGTGTACAAAGGGTGGATTGATGTGCAAACCCTTGGTCCTGCAAAGCCAGGATGTGGAATGGTTGTTGCTATCAAGAAGCTTAAGCCAGAGGGTTTTCAGGGTCACAAAGAGTGGTTGGTAAGTTCATTCTTTGGGCTAGGTTTTCTCTTTGTAAAATTCTGAGCACTGTTGTTGCCTGCTGGCTGCAGGCAGAAGTAAATTACCTTGGTCAACTTCATCATCCAAATCTGGTCAAACTTATTGGGTACTGCTTGGATGGTGATAATCGACTCTTGGTGTATGAGCATATGCCCAGGGGAAGTCTTGAAAATCATCTTTTCCGAAGTGAGTATATGTTTTTGGTACTTCACATATTGCTCAGCCAAAGGAGATGTACCTGAGCTCATTGAGTTAAACATACAAATGCAGGGGGTGCCCAGCCACTTACCTGGGCAATAAGAATCAAAGTTGCTACAGGTGCTGCTCGGGGGCTCTCCTTCCTTCATGAGTCAGAGCAACAAGTCATATACCGTGATTTCAAGGCTTCTAATATCCTGCTGGATTCGGTACGTGTGCTCAAAGGAATAGCAACTGCCAATGAACTGCATATCAAACAGAGAGATTCTGTCTATCTATTTGTTTTGCTTGTGTCGTGGGGTGCTTGCGGATGCATGCTTGTGCACATGCTTGAGTGCATGTGCATGTGCATGAACAATCCACATATTTTGGAAATGAGCTTCCTTTGTGTTTTATAGGGTGAACTGGTTCTGTATGTAATGTTCATTGTCAATGATGCAGGAATATGATGCAAAACTTTCTGACTTTGGCTTGGCAAAGGCTGGACCCACTGGTGATCGGACTCATGTTTCAACTCAAGTGATGGGTACTGAAGGTTATGCTGCTCCTGAATATATAGCAACAGGTGCGATTGGCATGGTCTTTTATAATATTTGGGAGGTAATCATTTACTGACGAATCATCAGGACTAACACTACAACTAATTCCAGAACATGTGGTTATTGTTTTGACATGCGTTCTTTAATGGCATCGATATGCCAGTACTTGGAAGTCAAACCTGGGTTTTGAATGGCCATTCCCCCTTCATCGCCAGGATGATTCTACCAGAATTATTTACAGTTGCTGATTTGAATAGCCTTAGCATATCTGTCACTGCCAACCATGCTCATGCATTTCATTTGAATTGCATGCGTTAGCAAATGCTTGTTTATCAAATTCTTGAATTGGTTGATTACATAATACATCACTTTAATTCCATAAGCTAAACATGGCCTACGAGGCATTTCTCATATCGTAAATGTCATCAGTGTTAAAGTTGGGAACTTGGAAAGAACGAGGAATAAATGGTTGACTCGTTGAAAGAAAATGGTTAGCTCCTGTCCTGAGAAACTCTTCTTGCTCTCTGGGTCCTGATATACACTGTTTATGTTGAACAGGGCGGTTGACTGCAAGGTGTGATGTGTATAGCTTCGGGGTTGTGCTGCTGGAGTTGCTCTCAGGACGCCGCGCTGTCGATAAAACAAAAGTTGGGGTGGAGCAAAATCTTGTGGATTGGGCTAAACCGTACTTAAGCGATAAGCGGAAGTTATACCGTATAATGGACATGAAATTGGAGGGCCAGTATCCTCACAAAGGAGCATTTATGGCCGCATTCCTTGCCTTTGAGTGCATCGGCGATGCCAAACGTCGGCCTTCAATGACCGAGGTCCTGGCAAGACTAGAGAAGATCCCAGTACCAAAAGAGTTGACGGCTCCTGCTCAACAGGAGCGGCAGTTCGGCTTGTCATCTCCAGGACTGAAATCTCCATTGCAACGCAACTGCCCTTCACCGGCTGCCAGGACACCAAGAGGATCATCCCCGTTAATAACGCCGAGAACCTCGCACTCTGCAACGAGATCGCCTCGATAATGAAGAGCCACAGCAGATTTTTTTGTACTGCACACAGCTAACAGCAATGTACATCCTTCCCATTTTCTATATCCTGTACTCTGATACAGGCATAGCTGTGGATGTCACCCTTTGACAATTTGAGAGGGGAAATTTTGGAGTGGAACTGGACTTCACTTCCTCCAATTTCCACGGGAATCTAAATGTTTGGGGTTCATGATACAAATCACTTTTTGCTTGTCTTGTGAGTTATATACCAAATCGCAGTTCAGCTGTCAGCCTATCTTTATTCGTAGAAATATTACCACGCATTACTCACTGAAAAAGAAAAATAGTGCTTTCAGACATGTACACCGTGGAAAGTTTTTTAAAAGGCTTTTACTTCTAAGTTTTTAATTCTTATGACACTTATATATTGGACTTTGTTTTCTAGGTGACTTTTTTTTCTTATAAATAAAATGTTCTAAAATTTGAATAATATTTTGAGTTTTCTACTCCGGTTATTTCAAGAAAAATATATTCCTAGAATTGGTATTTTGTATCACTTACAAATAATGAACGAAACGAAAAGTATTTTATTGTGTACAAATATATTTAGACATCAATTATTTTTGGGAACATACTTTACAAATCCTGTATTTCCAATTAATCATTTTAGCTGCATTTTTTCATTTAAATTAAATGATTTGGGAAATATTTTTTAAAAATAATTGCCATTTGAAAATTTTAAAAATATTTTTATTATCGATAATAATTTAAATCAAATAATTTTTAATATAATGAAAATTTGTAAGCGATATGGAAGAATATTTTAAACAAAAATATTTTTCAAAATATTTGAAGCAAACTTAGAAAACTTTTCTTGACCTTCGGGAAAGCAAAAACAGAGGCTCACGACGTCGTAAGTGTTGAAAGGTGAAGAGAAGCAACCAGGCCCGGGAGAAAACCGAAGGGAGGAAGGAAAGAAACGAGCCCAAGAACAGGGGAAATTTCAGAGCACGACAAGAACGAGGGACGGAGGGGTCTTCCATGTCCGCTTCGGCTCCAGGGTATGTACGAGTCAACGTCTCTCTCCCTCTCTATCTTTCTCGCTCTTGCCCCCTTGTTAGTTTCATCGCTTTACCCACTTCCCCAATCTGAATTTGATGCGCCGCATTGAGGGGGGGGGGGGGGGGGGGGAAGATTCTTGAAGCTCGATCGAGGGAGAAAGAGAACGAATCATCTTTGGCTGTGAAAATATCGACTTTTTTTTGGCTGCCCTTTTTCTTATCCTCGTTATTGTGATTGATAGAGAGTAGCGAATTTGTGGGGAGGAACAAAGAAAGATGGTGTTGGTGTTGGCATTGGGAGATCTGCATGTACCGCACAGGGCACCTGATCTGCCTGCCAAGTTCAAGTCCATGCTCGTTCCTGGCAAGATCCAGCACATCATTTGCACCGGCAATTTGTGCATCAAAGTGTGTCCCTTTTTTTTCCTTCTCTTCTTCTTCTTGTTAACTTAATTCCCCAGCTCATTTACTGTCGTCATCTTATTTGGAATTCTTTGTTTTATCAGTTACGCGTTGCTTGGTCGATGCCGTCGTTTGTTTTTCTTTTCTTTCTTGGCTGCAGTTCTCATGAAGTGATTTAGAGATGGCATTTTTTGATTTGCTGCTGTGTCATCTTAGTCTATGTCCTCTAGCATATATTGTAGGGATTTTCTTTTTGGGGAAAGGAGAGAAAGAAAAAAGAAAGGAGAGAGAGAGGGGGGGGGGGGGGGCGTTGAAGAGGATTGTTCTGTTGGTGATTTTTCCTTTCCTCATTTTTGGCCTTACTTATGTGTCCTTACCTTGTGGCTTGTGGATGCATTTGAGAGTGTTTGAATCACTAGATTGGTATCTTCTTGGCACTCCCGGGTCAGTCTTTTTTCCAGAGACAGGATGCTTTTAGGTTGCCAACGTCAAGTGTGGCATTGTGCAATTACTGGTTATGCGGCAAGTTTCTTTCATTTGTGGAAGTTGACAATGTTCTTCGCTACTGTTGCTGTGCAGTTGCTATGTCAAAGTTTCTTGCTTGTGTTGCAAATGACAGTTCACCTTCACCTGAGTTGCAAGGAGAGCTCTGTTGGGCATGCTATTTGATAGGAATGTGCTTTATCTGTCATATCCTCCATTGTTTCCACTAAATTTTAATAAAATAAGGCTTTGGAAAGAATGGCCTTAGGGGCTATCTGTAGTATGACGAACTCTCGCATGCAGAATGGTGATGATGAAGGATTTGGTCTTTCAGAAAGAGTCTGGCTACCGAGTTACCATCTGCCTTGTGTTTATGCTGTTGTATGAATGGAAGGAACTTAGATTAGCAGCCTGAAATTCTAGTATGATGTAGCTTGGTTATGAAATGAAGAACTGGGATTCTAGAAATATGTCGAGCTGCCTTGATCTCTAATGAAGCTTAAGAAGTATCTTCTCGATCAGCTGTTTGGTATATGCCGCCCGTCAACCCAATTGGAATAGAACAACCATTTTCCCTAAGATGTGAATGCTTGGCTTAGGTGGTGTTCCTTCTTTTATTAAGTCACCATGTCAAAATCCTGGTTATTGCTGTTTACAAGGAAATCTGGCATTTGCATTGTCATAATACTCAAGAATTATCACTTGTATCATTATAGGATTTTCCAACTACTTGCTTTTACCTTTTCAACTGGTGCATTCACAATTTCTTAGCCCAATCTTGACGTTTTTTAGTGGTCTCTGTCTAGAGTTGGAATATGGGCCAATCATTTTTCCATTACCTGTCTTAGCTGGGCACACTTTATTGTTATCAGCTGAAATCTGCTCTCTGAAATGTGCTTCAGGAAGTTCATGATTACCTGAAAACCCTCTGCCCAGACCTGCATATTACTAGGGGTGAGTATGATGAGGAAACTCGATATCCAGAGACGAAAACATTAACTATTGGCCAATTCAAGCTTGGACTTTGCCATGGTCATCAGGTTGGATGCTTCTACTAGTTTGCTCAATCTGTACTTCTTTTTAGAAGAATTTTTATTTTTCAATTCTGCAATCAGAAAGTGTTAGTTCCTTGGGGCTGAAGCTTCTTCATAACCAATATTTAACCACTAATGATGCAACTGATTGCCAAACTGTTGGGTGGCATGAAACCAGAGGAGAGATGGCTCAAGCAGTAAATTTTAGAATGCTTAAGGGATTATGATGCTAGATTAATCCTCAGGAGGTTGTTGATATTTCACTGTTTTTCTATACTGATTACCATGAGAAACTTAAGCTTAAGTTGGCAAGCATGGAAGTTATTGACAATTGTTTTGACAAAAGGACATTAATCCGGTGAATTAATTGCTAGCTAAGAGTGATGTGGACAAATAGCTTTACAAGTCACAGTGCATTGTAGGAAGTCCTCATCTAATTTCCTTGCTCCTCAAAACAAATTCCTCAGAACCTGTCTCCGCCTATCTTGGATCATCGTTGCTGCTTGCTAGTGATCAAAGTTGATTCCGCTTCCTCTTCTAGTGTCATAGTACTATGTTGTTTGGAAGGCACTTGGAATCAGAGCTTAAAAAAGAGAGGATTGTCTTCTTTAGTTTACATCAAAGTTTGTTGAATTGATCTTAATTATCTCACTCTGTCTACTTTGGTGCTTTGTAGGTCATTCCTTGGGGAGATCTGGACTCTCTAGCCATGCTCCAGAGGCAGCTGGATGTTGATATCCTTGTGACGGGTCACACTCACCAGTTCACTGCCTACAAGCATGAGGGAGGTGTCGTGATAAACCCAGGTTCTGCTACTGGTGCATACAGCAGCATCACTTACGATGTGAATCCTAGCTTTGTGCTCATGGATATTGATGGCCTGCGCGTGGTGGTCTATGTTTATGAACTCATTGATGGAGAGGTTAAAGTCGATAAGATTGACTTCAAGAAGACCACTACGACGACTGCCCATTGACTGCCGTTTTACATACGTATAGATTTGACTGGAACCCCTGCAATTCTGTCATGCTTATTTTGTTGAAGCAATCCTAGCTTATACCTCTTTGTCATTGTCAAATGACCAATGGACTCGCTTGTTGAAATTTTTCATAATTTAGATAGCTTGTGAGATTTTTTTATCAAATTTTTTGTACATGTATCCCTCATGCTAGAGTTTGGTGAACGGTTTTGGTTTCAGAATTTGACTTGTTTATGAACTCTCTTTTGATTGTCATCAATGCCACGTTTAAGTAGATGTGCAGCATGTGCTTACAGTTGATCAGGCAGTTGGTTTCTGCATTGATGAGCTGATGGTCAGCACATCTTTCAAGTTCAAACCTGACTGGTGGTCATACTTGGGGAGATGCAGAAGTTCTTGATAAATGAATATGGACAGTTAAAAGTTGGTGGAGCAGGTTTTCTCATTTTGGTTGCCTGATTGTTCTTTCTGTTGCTGAGCTTTGTCTTGTTATTGCTATTGCTTGAATTTGCTGGAGATATTGCTTTGAACCTGGAAGTCTGAAAAGAAGTATCTGTTTCACTTTCCTGGGAATTAATTTTTGTGGCTTTGTGAAAATCATGCCTTTTGGAGCACTCATTTAAACTGCTTGAAAGGTCAATCACGAGCTATTTGAAACCAACTAATTTGATTACTGTTGGAATTTTGCTGCGTATCCTGTCCAATACAAAACATAATCAATTTTCTTTCACCTAGACTCAACTAAATTGTAAGACATTTCAAATATTCCAGCCGTTCCTTCTCTGCTTGTTGAAATCTTTTATTTTACCGTGAATCCAAGAACCATCTTATGTTCATAAGTCTGTCTGTGGCTAATGATCTGTGAAGGAAAATTTGGGTGATTCACAAAGTCTGGCAATCCCTGCGTCTCCAAGCAAAGACCTGCATGACCATAATAGACGAACCCACCCTTTCCTCTCTTATTATCTTGATAATTAGCCGTGTAGAATTGCTCCCCAGGCTGATTACTCCATAGCTCCATCTTTCTCCCTGTTATACTGTCCTCTGCAACTGCGACTTTCTCTAGATGTCTCTGTCCCAAGTTGTCGAGCACGTAGTTGTTGTCATATGCATGGGGCAGCTCATATGCTCTGCTTCCGATTTGGCGTGGTTGGAGGAAGTCGTATGGCGATTCTTCAATGCTCAGGATTTTGCCGGTGGGTATGAGATGTTCATCGACTTGAGTGATCTTGGAACCAAATGGTTGGACAGTGTGTGAGAGGATGTCACCACTGTTGTGGCCACCAAGATTCCGGTAGGTGTGTAGGGCTAAATTCACAGGCGTGGCCTTGTTTAGGGCGGTGGCTTCCATTTTCACACCCAGGTTTGTTTCAATTATCATGTAGGTTACAGAGACAGAAAGATCGCCTGGAAAGCCTATCATAGGTGGACAGAGAGGAAATAGCAATCATAAGCACTTTTCCACTATCAACAGCGTGTAGCAAGATTTCATGGTTAATATTGATTAAAATAATCATGTATGCTCCATCAAGTGAAATAGACCAAGAGTTCGAACTATGCACCGAGAATCTAGGAGTTGAAACCAAGTCTAAATACCGTGTTCTCCGTCACAAAAAGTCGCATGACTCTCTTCATTGTCCATGTAACATTGCTAAATCCAATCAGGCCACCTGAAATTATTCATTTGTTGAAGTTCGATATTGCTGATGAATGGTGATGGGTGTTTTATGAGGATCAGGAAGTCGTGAGTACCATGCAGGGTGTTGTTTCCTTCATTAGCTATTAGCTCGTACCGAGTCCCATTCAGAGTGAATTGAGCCCAACCAATCCTATTTGCAACTTGTCCGACGATGGCTCCGAAATAGGTAGTCATTCTGTAATGCGCCATCAGTTTTACAAGCAAAAGATCGCTGCACTATGACAAATCTATCCAAAAAATTATAATGAGTAAGTTTGCTCTAGGAAATATATGTTCATCAGGAGTTTGTTTTGGATTATAGCTTCCAAAGTAATATCATAGTAAATAAATTCTTGCAAACAAAGGGGGAAAAGAAAGTGAGATTGATCCTGACCTTGTACTTGTCAACCGTATCATATCCAAGAACAATATCAGCTAATTCACCTGAATAGCGTCCAAGTTAGAAAGGAAGTCATGTGGCTGAAAACCAGATTAAAAAAGGGCCATTTATTTATTTAAGTTTGGCGATCATTTTCCACGAGATTGATTAGTTCAGATTCCTGAAAAGTAATTTCGATGCTCAGAAAACATAGGTTCAGTCTTTGTTTATCTGATTCATTCTTCGATTTGAAGAACGCGAGATGTTGCAAATAAGAGAAAGGAAAACATGGGGGATATTTTCTTCATGTTCTCTCTTTTCCTGCTACGACTAATGACGTGACTCAAACTGTATTCAGTGATCAGTGTTTTAGGAGTGAGCGAATAATACTCACCGTGCTTATCGCCTATCGGGAAGGATAAGAGAGAGCATAGTGGCTCCATAATTTGTGAATTTTACAGAAAAGTTCCCTCTTTTCAGCTCATAAACTCCGATTTACTTGCATGCTTCATTGGCTCGAAAAGCTAACGATAACTTCACTACAATGAAGAGCTAGTCTTTGCCATTGCAGCTCAGAGTGCAGCTATGACCATTTGAATTGGGACTTTTCTTAACCGTTGTGCTATAGTGATGCTGCCAATCCCTGTAGCTTTGAAAAATGTAAACAACGAATATGTTGCAACTGCCGGCTTCTGTGTCTTTTCTAGGTTGGGATGGCCCAAAATCAGCTAATTCTTTTCTTCTGTCTTGAATGGGTATCGTGTATCATGACGGAAAGGAACTATTGGAGATTTTTCTGACTCCATATTCGGTCGATAACTCAGATTCCCTTGATAGCATCATAATGTATCATACAACCGATTAAGAGCAATTGCAATCTGCTTGATCCCTGCCGCTTATATGGATATCGCCGTAATTGTTATTAGATTCTCAAAGGATTGTCCTCACAAGAATTTGGCAGGTGGAGTGGATGGTTAACGTTAATCTAAAAACACAGTGCATGATCAATCTTCTGGTACAGTTAGATGCCAAGAACAGAAGATTAGGCCCAAGTTCAAGATATTTCATTTAGGAATTCCGAACATTGATGGCATGTGACTTGTTCTAAGTAAATACAACAGAAACGTTTTTTTTTCCATTAGGGAAATAATAATTATAAAAAAGAAACACTGTAATTGATACATATACGGGAAGGGGGAACTTTGTAAATGCAAGCTAATCTGATGCCAGTTGAGAAGTACACTGACGAGCCAGTGGATATTGTAGTTGTAGAGCAATGATGAACTGTAGTTACTAGCGATGAAAAGGGAAAGGCAAATTCTGCACAACATTTTGGATCAAGTCAGAATATAGTATTCTTTAACAATCACGACAGCACATTGGATGCTTCTGAGCTGCGAGCAACCTTAATGAAGACATCCTCCAAGGTTGCGTCTGCTAATCCCCAAGCATGAACTGTGAACCTACTCTTTGCATTCTCTACTGCTCTGAATACATCTGCGATCTTGACCTCATGCTTTGGCAATTCAAACTTCTGAGTTCCAGATATTTGATATATTCTTTTGGCGCCTGGAGAGAGACGCTGCACCATGTTCTCCACTTCTTCCTCATAAGGGGATGATGTTGTCATCGTGAACACATAAGAACCTCCGAATCTAGCCTTCAGCTGTCAAAAAAAGTGAATGTACGTTCAGGTGTTTTCATGCAAAGCAGGCTGAGTAGCCATCATAAGGTTCCTCCTCAACAAGGTCTCGACAGGTCATTCAAAGTTATCCAACTGGGTATTTGCAGAGTAAAAATGTGTTCTTTTAGGAACCCAAAATCAAATGCAGGTGCAGACGAATATTAGTTAGAGAGGAACAAAACCCTGATATTTCTGGGGGTTCAGAAAATTATTTCTTAGGCTGTAGATGCGAGAAGAAATTTAAAACAAAGGAAAGAATCTATGTCAGGAAAAGAAAGATGACATCTTTCTGTATTGCCACTAAAGGGAAAAAGCGGAAAATATTTAAATGACGGGAAAAATCCAGTTAACAGTCCAATGGCACAACATATGATCTACTATTTACCTCTTTTGGGTTCCCTATACACTGCAAACTTCCATCAACAAATATTCCCAATCGATCGCACAGTACCTCCGCCTCTTCCATTGAATGAGCTGAAATTAAGCGAAGAAGTTCTTGAGTGATGTATCATCTGGTGCAACATAAATTTGGTATTCCTTCATCAAAGAAGGAATAACTAAAGCTATGGAATCTTCAGCAAAAAAATAAAATAAAAATAAGGCCATAGGATATTCAGCCAGGAGTCCTAAATTAAGATAATTCAGTTTCTATACGCATGTATGCACCCATTGGGATCTCCATATAATATGTTCAAACTTTTGGCACAACCTAATGCACATATGTGCAGCATGCATGCGAAAGCGTGCTCAGTGAGAGACAGTGGGGGGTGGGGGGAGCATGGAGAGAGAGGGGGGAGGGAGTTCTTGAAACATACTGGTCAATATAATAGCCCGCCCTTGCTTTGCATGCTTCACAACATTCCATAAATTGTTTCTTGAAGCTGGATCCAACCCTGTACTAGGTTCATCCATGTAGACAACCTTGCCAAATTTGGAGCAAATATCAATAGCACAAGAGTGTTAGCTTGAAGGGTCTTTGGTGCTCTCTAATGGAGATATGCTTGACAACTTACTTTGGGATCTCCAATCAGTGAAATCGCAACACTCAGCCTCCTCTTCATACCTCCACTGTATTTTCCAGCTTGTTTGTCAGCAACACCACCGTAAAATAAGTTGACACTCTTGAGAGATTCCTCCACTGCCTCGATATACAAAATGAGAGCACAAGGTGGATGAACAATTTACAAGTGGAGCACAGTTAATATATTCACATATAATACAATTGTAACCAGCTAATACAAGTTGTTTATACTAAATCCAGTTCAAAGGAAGTTGCAGGATGAGGAAAGAGAATATGCTGAAATTTTGGGAAAATATTTAACTATGAGTCACAGACATTACAAGAGAACAAGAAAGAATAGTAATGGCTTACTTGTGTCAATGCTGAACCCTGGAGATTTTTTAGCCTTCCATAGAAAAGCAGGTGCTCCCGCCCCGTTAATGTTTCCCAGAGCAGGCTTAATTAATGAAGACAGGAAAATTCAGGACTCATGCCATAAATCAAAATTAGAAGGCAAAAGGGAGGGAGGGGAGGGCTAAAATTCTCAGTAAGACAACATGAATTGTCAGCTTACTTATGTTGGGGGCAGACACCCATGCTGGTATATATGCCATCCATATTAGTCCGTATATCGAACCCCTGAACATACGCTGTTCCAGAGGTTGGTTTTGTAAGGCCAATCATCTGTTAACAGATATAATGACGTCTCTTAAGTTTTAAGGGCAAGTTACAACAATCTTTGAAAATCATTCTTAAGAAAAATAATCTCTGTTCAGATGCTCCAAAGTTTATGTTACAACATGAGTTTCATTTTTTCAAAGAGAAAAAGTTTGCACTTACCATACTGATGAAAGAGGTTTTGCCTGCTCCATTTGGGCCAAGCATGCCAAAGCATTCCCCTGGTGGCCAAGCAAGAGACAACCCTCTAACTGCAAATTTCTCAGGATTTCCATCCCTACCTGGATACACTTTCTTGAGATTGTCACAGACAATAGCGTGATTTGTGCTTGGTTCTAGCAGCAACTGCTCAACCTTCTCCCTCTAGATAAATTCATGCAAACAAAAAGCAATCATCTTACATCATCAAGTCTACTTGGACAATAAATAACCACACTCTGAACTTCAGAACATACAGTGCAGACCATTTACTTTATGTAGAAAAATTCATTCAAATGAAAAAAAAATCGTCTTACATGATCAAGTCAACTAAAACAATGAATAACCTCACTTAGAACTTGAAAACATCGAGTATAGATCATTCAATTTATGAAGAAAATTCTCATGCTATTGATGAAACACTTCAACCTCCAATAAACAGCAGTCAATATATTAGGTAGTTTACAGTTTAAAGACCATTGAATGTAAGATGAAAACAACGAATGAAGTCCTTTGAAAGGGATGATTACCCCACTAATTGCTGTCTAAGCTATGATGCAATTGTCAAGGTACTTTATCTATGAAGCCTACTGGGGCCAGTATGTAAAAGCAATGTCAATATGCATTTCCACTACCAAAAAACAACTAAAGGAGATGCGTTAATTACCTCCCGGATGACATCAGGTTTCTCCATCTGAACAGAGACTTTAGATCCTTGCCTTTGCAAGCTAGGCCTCCGGAAAGAAGATGGAAGCTTCTTTCCGAATCTTTCAAAGAGAAACATAGGACTTTTTCCACTTCCAGATGATGTGACCTGATCTATGTAGTAGGCTAGGAAAAGCACCAGCACCCACTCAACGACCATGATAATCAGAACCTCTTTCATCCCATTTTTGCTATCACTTAAATCACCCCAACGCATGCCACGAGCCCCCATAGAATTTTCTGTAAAGGAATATTGTGCAAACTCGTACAACCCACGGTACAGTGAGAAGCCAGGGTATAATTCCATTATGATAATCCAAACTCCTGCAGAAGATTCACACAATTGATTAGGAAGATAAAAAGTAAGTGGCCAAAAAAAAAAGCATCAAAGCACTGAATTCAAGAGGGCTGCAGACTTTCATACCATAATGGAACCTAATGCAAAACTTGACATGATGCATAAAGAAAGCGAAAATGACATCTTGCAAGCATCGACTATTTCTTCTCTTGCTCCAAATGGACATTGAGAATAGATGTCTGATTAAACACCTTCCTTAGGAGCAATCATGGTCTTCACAAAAAAGGTATATTACTCTCGAGCAAATATATAGAGAAGATTTTATGCTCATGGGACAAATTTGCTAGTGTCCACCATTGTAAAAACTCCACTTTTACTACAAACATCAAGCCTCTCTCAATTTAGCTTGTTCGAGGTGGTTTGGACACATGGAGTGACAGCCTTTGAATATTCTAGCGAGAAGACGTGATTATGGCTGATATTCAGTTTGAAAGTGACGGTGGAAGGCTGATGTGGAAGAAGGTTATGGGAAAAGACAGAGTACTTAAACCTTACATGATACTTGATAAGGAATATGCACGATGTCATAAAGATTTGGGTAATCTACCCACTTAATGGGATGAGTCTACTAAGTTGTTGCTGTTTGCTACCAACACAAGCAGCACACCACAGGCAAGGAGGTGCCGAGGCACCACCTTGTACTTCCTAGGCACCACCAGGGATCTGTCTCTGGCAATGTAAACTATGGCTGAAAATGACACTTGGGTAGGGTTTACAGTCGGTGAAATAAAAACACAAGCAGCTCATACATATATGGAAGTAGAATGAACTCTGTTATAAAAGGGATGACAGAGTGGATTAAGAAATCAACCATGCAACCAATAAATTGTCTTAATTTTCATGAAGTAAGTAATTCTTGCAAAAAAGGTCCAGAAACAGGTTATTTCGATTCCGTCTCAGCCTTTCTTTTCGTCGTAACTTTTACTTACTTGGGAAAGATGTATCTTTGACGAAGTATAGGAAAAAGAAATCTCCCAATAGACCAGTTCCAAAGACACATATATAACCCACCACTGCAGTAATCACATTTCAAATTGTCAGTGATGTTAGCTGGAATGATCGGGTAAATGAAAAGATACCAACTAAGTAAAACCAGTTTCACCACCGTCAAACCTGTAGCAGTCTTCATATTGGAGAAAAATGCCGCTACCAGAAATGCCAGAGAAATTTGCAAGTTTATGTAGATGAGATAAAAGACAAACTGGATACTGTAGTCGTTCAATGTGAAAAACTTTAAACCTGCAGAATTGCAACCAATTAATATAACTGCAAGAAAATAAAAACTACAAAAGAAGCTAGACGGATTTTTACCGATGACTGAGCCAAAGATCACAAAGCACAGCATGCAGAATGAAGATATGGAAAGGAAATAAGCATAGGAAATCAACCAATATGGTCCGTCACCAAGCCCATGCAATTTCATCATAATTCTCAGCTTCTGCTGTTTCTCATAAACCAGAGCAGTCAAGATGATCTGCATCAGAAGAAGGGGAGAAGGGGCTTAGAGAGGTGAAATGATAGAAGAAAATATGAAGAGGCTAAAGCCTGGGAACAATAGGAGGGTCCAGCAGTAGGATTTGTGGACAAAAAGAAACAAACACCAGATTATGTATGAGGAAGGGAGCCAGACTCGGAACCAGAGTGATGAACCATCATGTTTCTAGTTCCAAAATATAAGTCAGTAGAAAGAAATGATCACAGGAGTTAACTCTTCACTTAATCATTCCCCTGCTTAGTATGTCTAGCACCACCTTCTCCATGTTAAGGCTTGAAAGCCCCTCAATTAAAGAAGATGTACAAGTTAAACTGAAATTTGTCAAGCTGAGAAAGAGACAGAAGTGGCCATTTGAAACTATGTGCGCGCTATCATAACCACTTACAGGGAATAGTTGAATGATAACCCAAATAAAAAAGAGTGTCCCAAGAAGAGAAGCTACGTCCAGCCTCACTTCTTCTGTTTCAGGTTTAGGCATTTCTTTGACGAATTCAAACAGCATTTTTGTTGCGGGCCCCAGCAAAAACTGAATGTAAGCATTGGAAGCCTGAAAGACATGGACCAGGATAACTAATAAGTCAATGGTTGTGCACATGATTGGAGATACCAAAATTCACACAACACTAAACAAGAAAAGAAACCTTTGGTCACCTCGGTTACCAAAAAAAAAAAAAAAAAGAAACCTTTGGTGAACTTCGGTTCACAGGAAACAACCTTAAACTAAAGCTTTACCTAAGAGATGGTAACTGGATTAATCAATGATCGCAATCCATTCCTTGAATATTTCCTTATGACAAACACTTTTACGTACTCATACTTAACAAAGTACTGGAGATGGTGTGCCAGAGTCACGCACTTTCAAATGAAAGTTCAAGCAGGCTTTATGGTTTCAGTATGTTAACAGAGCTTTACTCAAAACAAATTGCAAGGTGGATCTGAAATCATTAAATGGAAAAATTATTGCTTTCAGAGGCACAATGCTAGAACTTGGAACAGCATTCGAGGAAAAGCATGTATTGATTCCTTAAGCAGAAAAAGTGGAATGGCTCTTTCTTTAGTTTATCCAAGATTATTCCTAGCGCCAAGTCTATCTGAACAACTATACAAACTGACATATAGCACAATAATTAGCAAAAAGAAAGGATGAAATAAGAATTACCAGATTCAAAGACCGTGCAACACGTACCAAAGACATATGTCTATTTCCTTTATCATTATAGCTTGAGTTATACCATACGCTCACATTGAAGTTATTGGAATTTGTATTAAGGAAATCATACCCTGTGAGAGAAAAACATGCCATTAGAATTGTCTATAAATATTTGATAAATCAGGGACTGAAGCCTGCAAAAAAAGCAGCAGCAGACCTGCAACTATTTCATTGATTTTCCTCTCTGTGTTCCCATTCTGATAGCCCTTGTATAACTCATCATTTATTGCTGAAGAACTGTTTCTCCACACACATAATCCTCGCGCACAACTTAAATTTAAATGCACTACAAAAAGATAAAGTGTTACTAAAGTGAAGGTTATTCCCCCTTTGATTTTGGAGGGGGAGGAGGGATAGGTATTGTGGGAATGACCATGAATAAGTACAACAATTGACCAATTCAAGGGCTTTCCTTTTCAGCCAGATGGTTTAGCCATTCTTTGCACCTGTTACACTGCAAACTTAATTGGTCCCGATAGCAAGACTTTTTGAGGAAAAACCACTAATCAAGCATCATTCAGCTTTGTTTTGAAGGATAATGTCCAATCAAGGAACCTTAACTTTGCCAAGCTTTCTCCAGAATTTATTTATACCAACCTGCTCTAATTCGACCACCCATCAAAGAAGCTTCTCAGCAATATCATGGATTCATAGAGAAATACTGTGCAATATATAGTCTAGCAGGTCCTACATATGGCTTCAGGGAACTATGCGAGAAGCAATCTTCTTGGGTCTTTGCTGTATAAATATAGATAATCGGGTATCTTAATTCATGTGGAGGTATTAAACCTACAATCTTACCACTCTCCATGAGTGAAAATGCGAAGTTTCCCATATCACAATAAACAAAGTGAAGTGAAGCTAAACAGGCAATCTCGATTGGATCTTGTTTTCTTCCACTTTGTTCCTCGTTTTTACATTCTTTTCTATTTGCATCAATAAAAAAACCAGTGTG
Source organism: Melaleuca quinquenervia (assembly GCA_030064385.1). NCBI lineage: Eukaryota > Viridiplantae > Streptophyta > Magnoliopsida > Myrtales > Myrtaceae > Melaleuca > Melaleuca quinquenervia. The sequence goes on along the minus strand of CM057728.1, from coordinate 1,690,107 downwards.
GGATAGGTGTCCACTGGACTCATTATCTTCTCTTCTTAAACATTATCCAGAAAGTAAAGAGCGCTTCAGACACAATGTAAATAAGTATTCTTGCTTCCAATCAAGTTCCCCGTTCCCTCTTCTTGGTGCCTCAGATGTGGGTATATTCTTAGCAATCAGAATTAGTTTCACTGATTGCAACTGTTGCATTGATGCGCAGCCATATTTTTGTTTTCTTTCTTAAGAATCACAAGAATGGGCAGCTAAACTATTTATGGAGAAATAATGCATGTCAGAGATGTCAAAATGAAGTAGTGAAATAATTTTTCTACCCTCTTGAAATGTTATAAAGGAATCCTGAATAGCAACAGAAAATGAAGAGTTTTCTGTGCACTGCCGTTGAACCATGTACACAGGTTGGCCAGGAGAAAAAGCAGGTTCATGATAGTAGCTTGGGCTGGGCCATGAAGCAGTACCCTGAAATTTTTCAGAAGCCACATTAGCCGCGTTAGCAGCAGAGAAATATGGTAATTGCTGATCCTAGTATAATGTGAAACAAAGACGAAAGGAAGACCTACCAGGACATTCTGGGCTAAGCTGCCTAAAACATCAGAAGAATCCAGAAATGAAGAATTTGGGACCATATACCCCACCAAAGCTGAAGACATGAAGTCGACAACAATGCCAAAACTTAGAAACGCCTGTCTTACTATCAAATGGTAGCATGCTAACTTTAAAGGAAAGGAAAAACCACATCGAGGAGTCAGTGAATATACTTTCTCCAAGAGATTGATTATTTCCTGTAAAGAGTATGGTTGCAGGACAAGACCCTGTCCTTCTGCAGGAATCATTAGGCAAGTCATTAAATGGTATATAGTCTGTCTTCACGGCACGATATTGTGGAGCCGGTAATTGTAATAGGGGAGGCCATTCAGGAGGATTTAATATAGGACAGGTTGCTGCTTGATCAACGGTGGAGTTCTGAATGCCACACGCCTTCTTGCACTGCCAACCTCCATTCGTATCAATACATTCACAGCCACACTTATTGTCAGCCTTGTTCAGTCCATGGTTCATTGAATTTTGGATGAGAACAAGGAGTAAACAGAGGACAAATGGAAAAGAAATGAGCCCGATATTGGTCTTCATATTCCTTTTCTGCAAAAGGACAATATAAACTATGTCATCAGATGCATCCTTAGTAGAAATTGTTGGACCTTGCTGTATGAGAGAGCATAGTGCATGTTCTATATGTTCTATTTAGTCTTGCAAGGTTCCATAAAGAAGTTATACTGATGCTATGAATGTCATATTGGCTTCAAATTGACGGTATACTTTTTATGTAGTAGAGGACTTGGCCCCTGGATCCTAGAAGAGGTCAACTTGCAAAGATCGAATCTTGGGAGGCTAAACTGAAGATAAGAAGGCCAGACATCAGTTGTGCATTGTATTTATACTCTCTCCTAACTTAAAGCATGCTTGTGGAATCTGGGCTGACTTATGGTCGCAAATGGTTCTATGAGCCTCATCTTTGACTCTTCCAGTCATACTGAAAGAAATTAAGTAATTCAAAAGGATACAAATGTCAAAGAATAGGCACCGATTTAATACAGCGCTAGATCTTGATACACTCATAACCCAGTAAAGTATAAGCACGAAGAAACATAGCAAGCATTACTCGCACGATAAACTCGACTCATATGCCAACAAGGAAGGGATACAATGTACTCTAGGACAAGATGCCACAGTACATTCCTAGTCGTCCAATACTATCTCCATAGTCGAAAATGAGAAATACTGAACTAAATCATAGTAAAATTAATCGAGACAGCAACCATCGACAAGGCAAACAACCAAGTTAATGGAGACGCAAGCGCAAGATCGAAACATGAAATGTCAAGAATCAGTTCTGCGTGCATTATCCGTCAATCAAGACGACATAAAATACACCCGACAACAGTCCCGACTAAACTAATCTAAGAATGATCAAGAAGGCAGGAAATGATGCATTCAAGATCCTAATCACGGCGCACAAAAACCAGACCGGCGCACCACTGACCGCCGCTCGACGTGGAAAGGGACCGGCACAAAGAAAAGACGCCCAGAGATAGCTAACCTGGAAAGTCAAGTTCTTGCGAAGCAAAGCATTGGCCTGAGTCCAGAAGCTCGCCGGGCCATTCGACGGCTCCGCCATTGAATCCCACAGTAAGCACGAGCGTCAAAACTTCTCAAGGAGCAAGTGAATATCAAATTCAACCCGCAAAACAGAGTCCTCTCGTTTTCTGGGTGTCTTCTTGAGCTGTTCTTGCAAGATTTCGGCCCACGTTCCGACTGATAATCTGCATTTATATAACGCACGAGTTTTTAGCGGGTCTCCAAGAGTCCGAACTCTCGAACTCTCGCTCACTTTACTTCTTGCATGGCGTACGATGAGCAAAAACCGGGGGACAACAGTCATACAGGCGTCCACGCGGGCGTCAATTGTCGGATATGCCCCTGATTTCCGTTTTTGGTATTAAAGCGACTGTTTCTGCGTAGAAGACGTATCGGATTTGTCCTTCACGAAATGTCTGTTTTACCCTCCGCGTGCTTTCCTCCAAGTCCTTGTTAAATGTTCGGAAACTACCCGGGACTTTAACAGTTAAGGATGCGTGTGGTTGGGTTTTAAGAAGATATATTTGGAAAAAATACCTTTTGAACTAAAGGGTTTCTCAAAATGCAATTAGTGTTTGGACTTTTTAAATTAAAAACGTAGCTTGCGCATCCCAAGTGCCGCATCGATTGTATATGACGGAGCATCGACTTCGGATCGAGTTGTTTTAGCCATTTAATGAGCCAAGATAGGATTCTAATAGAGTTCTCAAGGTTTTAATACATTCCTTAACGAGTAATATATAGGCACATCCTTATTTAGAGAATGTGTTTCTCATACGCCATGATAAGGTCGGATATGGGAAAACATACATTTTTGACAAATATAACTTTGATAAGCAGAATCGGCGAATCAATCAATGAGTCATTAAAAGCAACTTAGCAAAGACGTATTGACTTGGTTTTGCTCGGTTTTTTGGGAATGAAATAATGAGTTATACCATAAGTTATGTTAGTTTGAAAGAAAATTGTTAAAAAAATTATTATTCTGACATAATAGAAAATTAACCGGTCTATGGAAGAGTTCTCTAAAATGAAAATTAAAAAAAAAATTTAGATTGAAGAGAAACGACTTTTGCATTCCAGTAGTGAAAGAGCAATCACTTTCTTCAATTCTCCGAAAAAAAATTAAAATTAAATGATTTCCCTAGAAATTGTTTGTTTTATCATGAAATTTTAAAATGAATAGAAGAGTTTTAATTAAGGGCTTCATTTCTTTTCGCAAAATTATAGAAATAGTCACATGTGTCGTTGATAATTACCAAGACAGTCTTGAATCTATTATAATCGTGCAAATTCAATCATAAACATTTCATTTAACTAATGAAGTGCTATATAATATGTGCCAATTTCACCTATTTGCCTGGCGTTAATATGGACCGTTTTTAATTATTTTTTGTAATTTTTTGTTTTCATTTCTTCTTCTTCTTCTTCTTTTTTTACTAATTAACTCTAGCCAATGAAATCAATAGTTGATCATCGACGACTACAAGGAGGACCAACGACCTCGCTTGGGCTAGGCAAGATTGTCGTGGCCCTTTTTGGCCACAGGTGAGGGCCTCTGCACCCTCATCGACCACAAAATAATGGTGTCGAGCCCTCGCTTGGTGGCCGGCAAGGGCCGCAACACCCTCGCCTAGACTTTGCAATGCCTTTTGTGCCCTTGCCAAGATCCAATGCAGTCAATTACTGGAGAAACATTTCTCCACGTGCGACTCAATGAAATTGCCTTTCCTAATGATGTACACATGACCGTAAGAAGGTCCAAAAAGTTCGATCGACAATGTCTTGACCGGTTATGTAGTTGACTTAAGTACGCAAATATTAATAAGTTAATGAGTTATGTAGTTAGATTCGCCCTTAATAAGTCAAGTGTCGCCTTTGAATATATTAATCGCTTCGAATTATATCGTGTCCTTAGACGTGTTGAGGCGTACCCTGACATGTGTACCTCGACATGTTTAGAAGCTTGAATCGAGGTAGTTATGGTAGTTGAATTCCTTGGTTCTTGTTTTTTCCCCTCCTTTTGTTGATAAAGAACCAAGAAAAGGATATGAAATAGTCCTGCACGGTAACCACCAACTAAATTTTGAAATTCCCACCACCGACCCCCGCTCTCTCGAGCTGTCTCAACGGCTAACTTTTGCGTCGAGAGGGATGGATCGAGATCTGAAGAGGTTAATGCGCTCTGCGAAACACCGAAGCCACTTCAAGCAGATCCACGCTCTGGTCATCACTGCGTTCCCTTCTCTCGCTTCGTTTCTGGTCAGAAGAATGTTGAGCGTCCCCATGGTCGACTACGCCCGGAAAGTATTTGATCAAATCCCCCAACCAGATGAGAACTTGGCTAACTCGCTGATTTCGGTGTGTACTCGGCTTTCTTTGCACGAAGAAGCCGTGGAAGTATTCAGGTCGATGATGCGGCGCGGTGTTTGTATAGACTCCTACACGGTTCCGCCTATTGTCAAGTCTTGTCTATCGCTGTCGGACTTCGATTTAGGAGAACAAGTGCATTGTTCGGCGATTAGTCGTGGATTAGACACGGATGCCTTTGTCCAAACTGCTTTGATGAACTTCTATTCCAGGAGTGGTGAATTAGCCTGTGCTAAAATGATTTTCGAAAAGATGGATACGAAGGACCCCATTGCTTATAACTGCTTGATTTCTGCCTATTCTAAGTCGGGTGACGTTTTAGCTGCAAGAAAGATGTTTGATGAAATGCCCAATAGGTCCACTGCTTCTTGGAATTCTTTGATCTCGTGTTATGCTTGCAATGGGGACTATCAAGAGGCACTGAGGATCTTTGAAAGGATGAAGGATGAGAAGTGCAATCCAAATGAAATCACTCTGGCTTCAGTTCTTTCCATTTGTGCTAAGCTTGGGGACCTCAGTGCTGGGCTGAGTGCAGCCAAGTTTATTGATGATAACAACCTTTACCGAAATACTATACTTTCTACTGCAGTCCTCGAGATGTATCTAAAGTGTGGTGCCGTTGAAGAAGCACGTCGAGAATTTGACAAGATGAATAAAAGAGATGTTGTTACATGGAGTGCCATGATTGCTGGCTATGCTCAAAATGGGAGACCAGAGCAGGCCTTGGAGCTCTTTGAGAGCATGAAGAATGAGAAAATTAAACCTAATGATGTAGCACTCGTTAGCATTTTATCAGTTTGTGCCGATTCAGGTTCTGTCGAAGCTTGTGAAGAAATTGGCCGCTATGTAGAGAGTCAAGGCATGGCTTCTAATGTATTTGTAGCATCTGCACTTCTGGATATGTACTCAAAGTGTGGGAATATAAGCAAATCTCGTCAAATATTCCTTAAAATGCCCAAAAAAGGCACTGTTGCTTGGAACTCAATGATTGCTGGCCTGGCTACAAATGGACTATCAGAAGATGCATTTGCTGTCTATAAGCAAATGATCGAAGCTGGAGGGCAACCCGATGAGATAACATTCGTTGGACTCTTGACTGCCTGCCGTCATACAGGTCTTGTTGACATGGGGCTTGAAATTTTCAGACACATGAAAATTGATCACAAGATCGTTCCTCAAGTAGAACACTACGCTTGCATTGTGGACCTTTTTTGCAGAGCTGGTAGATTGAAAGATGCCTATGATTTCATATGTGGGATGGAAGTAGAACCAAATGCTGTGATATGGGGCTCCTTACTGAGTGCTTCTAGAATCCACATGAATATTGAGCTTGCTGAGCTCTCAGTCAAGAAGCTGGCAAAGCAAGACCCTGATAGTTCTTGGTATTATGTTCTTCTATCAAACGTTTATTCCAGTAATGGCCACTGGCAAGAAGCCCTAAATGTGCAAAAGATGTTGGAGAATAAGAAAGTAGCAGCTTATAGTTGGGTAGAAGTGGACAACAAGCTGCATAGATTCTTAGTTGGTGATACGTCTCACCCCAGAAACACTGAGGTCTATGGCACTGTTGATGGGTTGGCAACGCAGTCCACATGGGTCGATTGTGATTTTGACTCTGGCCTAGGACTGTAATGTTTCTCACTTAAAACGCTTGAAGATGCTTCATTTAGCCAAGGCAGTTGGATATCTCGCTGGACTGCGAAAAGATCATTTTTCTACACAATCAGCTCTTGTTTGCTTAAGCTGAAGAAATATCTGGTACTCTAGGAAAATGAGGAACATTGCTTAGACCTTGGAATTATATTAGACACCTCGACTTAAAGGCTGAGATGACAGACAGATATGTGACAATTGGCCCCCAAGTTTGGCGCAGGAGGAAAGAAAATGTAGACACATCTCTTCGCTCGGAGCCCATGAATTGCCCATGAAGATGTATTTAAGTCAATGCTTAATCTCAACAAGCCCTTCATTTACGCGCGATGGTATATTGGGGAGGCAACACTTTTGGCTTATCAGAAAATATGCCCATACCACTGCTAATTGTCACAATAGTTGGTTAGTTGCTAAGTATTATCATGCAAGAGCCCATTTTCATGCCCTCTCTCAGGTTTTCCTAATTGGATTTAGGGCACAAGCACATTGTTGCACCACTTCTATTCAGATCACCGGCACAAGCCCATAGCCATGCACTCTCTCAGGTTTTTTTCCTTTGTTTCTTCCTTCTCCATCCTTGTCACCCTTCAGACTCTCAGAGATGAATCTTTTGGGGAAGGCCTCAAATTCTTGTACCTTGGCTGTTGCCCAAGATCTGCTCAACTTTGAAATCACCTCCAAGGCAAGTTCTTTTCCTTGATAATAGTGACTGGTCACTCTCATTTTGGGGTTGAGATTGGAGTAAGATGAAAATTCGTGTCCTTCTCTTTGTTTCTTCTTATGCTGTTGAGTGGCTGAAGGTTCCTGAGGGGTTAAGCGACCATGCGGTTTCTTCCAGGAAAGCTGAAGCTAATTGGTAAATTGATTCACTTTACAATTACAGCATTGAATTTCCTGAAATGGGATTCTGCTTCTTTTCGAAGAAAGTAGCTTGATTTGATTATCTTAAGTTCAAAATTTTTATTTTCTCTTGCTGCAAATTTTTGATGAAAATGAAGGCATAGAAAGCTAGAAGTGGCATGGATAGAATCAAATCCACCTCCAAAAACACCTGAAGAAGCATCAAGGCTTGCACCTCTGCAGCCATTGACTGCTATGCAACGTGTTCACACTGGGCTGCTGATTGAGAAATATGGATGACTCAGGTTTTTCTCAAATAAAATATTCAGCTGTATAATGTGCTGCTGTTTTGTGCAGCTCGTGTTGCTTAAATGCTCTTGTTTTCCTCAGGCAATGATATGAAGTTGGACATGATGCAGCATTTGATTGCAACTTCGGAGAAATTGTGCGAAAGGTATGACATGCCCTAAGATAAGAATCGTTTGATACTTTCTTGTCAGAAATCCAATTTTTCTCTATGTATTCTGTTTTAGGCATTTAGCTATCGTTGTCTTCTTCATTTTCTCTGGTGCTACTAGAAAGAGGAGTCAATGTGCCAACTCATTTGGTTAAGTTGTGGGTTAACAGAACTAGGACATTGTTCTTCATCATCATCATCATCTTCTTCTTCTTTCCTAATTTTTTCTTTTGGCTTTTGAGATAGTTAACAGATTTTCTATTTCACCCAATGGTGGGTAGATGCGTTGGTTGATAGCTTCTCCCTCATCGCTGAGGTCGAGGGTTCGAAACCTACAATTGCTAGCTTCTTAAGTGGGTGGCCATGGTGTTAGGATCTTGTGCTAATCTCCCCCAAGGTATAGGGTTTCCTCGGCCCTTTGGTGCCATCTGGGTATGGGGCCTGTGGTGGATTCCTTGGTCATAAAAAAGAAAAACAGATTGTCTATTTCCACTGACTATATAACTTGCCTCCTCTCTATTGAGATATTTATATGTCAAAATGTCTATCATGGGAGCTGATGGAGCTGTCTGAACATCTTTACTTACGACCAGAGTTTGTTTCATGAGTAAGTCTTATGAAATGGTGTAGTGGAACCAGAAAAATATGGTTTCAAGTATGATAGACAACACTTTGTGCACAATGCACCTAATCTTGTTATGCTGTGTCTTTCATGGATGTATACTGAATGCTTAATAAAACACTAGATTACTGTCATAATTAGTTTTCATAGATCTTGTGAAGGTAATCGAAATAGATGCAGAAACATGCACGTGATGCAGGTGATATTTGCATGTGGAAATCAAAGAAATGGAACAAGTTGTCGATCACTTGGCTTTATTGTTATTGTTAAAGTCATCTTTGCAGAGTTATTCTAGTAAATTCAGATCTTCATTCAGATATTTTGTGATCAGAGTTTTCCAGCTTCAACATGGCAAATGAAGTAGGAGCATCTATGTAGGATCTTGATCACCAATATGAGGTGCATACGGGTCACAATATTATGTGATGGAGCTTAGAGTAGGCGCATGGAATGGATGGGATGCAGAACTTCTGAGGATGGGGATGCATGCCAGCTTATTCTGGCAGTGCTCTACGAACTGAGGCTGAATCCTTGTATTCTGATTCTATGCTTAGCTATTTATCACAGATGGAGATCCATCGTAGTGACTGTAATTCGTTGTGACTATGCAAGCAATTAACAGTCCATCTCCTATCACTGTTTGTGCTATAACTCAACTCCATCTTTTCATATGCTTGTTAACAGTTCCTAAAAAATGTAGTACGATTGCTGATGGTTGGGCGAAATTGGAGATTCAAGACGTATTGATAGATTGCTGTCGTTTTGATTCCCCACCCAAAAAAAAGAAAACTGAACCATATTTTTGGTTAAGGTTTGGTTTGGTTTGACTCGCATTTCCAGTCACATCATGCACATACCCAAATGTTCGATTAGGTTCAGTTATCACGAATATCCAAATCAAACAGAAGTGCTGACAGCCCTACCATCTATTAGATGAAGTATTTGGATGGGACATTGTAAGGTGATATTGGAACCACATTTATTTCGCTGGTGTCATTCCTAGTTTGTCAAATTGCATGCACCGTTCCTAAATGACCATATGGTAAATATGTAGTTAAGGTGCAAATAATGTATTTAGACAAGGATATGTCTTACTAAAGGTGCATTTTGTTTAGTATTCCCCGGCCCGTGGACTTTGGGACACAAAGACATTTAGGCAAATGCAAATGACATTTGACAAATATTTTGGACAACTTTGAGGAAATGTAATTACAATTCCAAGGCACGTCCAGAAGTAGTATTCTCGGAATGCAAGTATCGACACTATTCATTGGCTCTATTCATCTTATCCAATTTGCAGAAAGGAGCTCAAAGGACATCAGCAACAATTACCTTGGCGGTCACGGCACCCAAGCAACCATCGACACGTTATTGGACTAGCAGCATGTTATGTGAACCACTGAATGGTGCTTTTTTTTTTTTTTTCATGAGTCTGTGAAGGGATCGGTCTGCCTTCTTTTTCCGAGCAATACTATCGAACTTGCTTATCAAAGTAAAAGAGAATTCTCAATTAAGAGAAAATCGACATTACTTGAGTAAAAGTAAGAATTAATATCATCAAAAAATATACCTATGACTAGGAGCATCAATGATTAGGTTAGGTCGAATTTCTATGATACCCGCCTTGAAACATCATAAATGTGTGCTTGAACTTGATCTAATCAAAACACTATATGAATGTAGCTTAAAAATTTGGATTGGGTTGGACTAAGCGAGGTCAATCTTTTGTGTATGTTTTTTCTTCTAGATTAAGATAAACATGCATACTTTTTTCGGATCAATTAGAAACACAAACCAAAATCATTATAGCGCTGAAAAATTTAAGTGATTATCCTATCCCGAAAAAAATGCTCAAAATTGCGAGTCACGTAAAAACCCAAACTAGTCCTTTGAAAAATTTACCTCAACCTCATGTGCATTACCACGTTAATTTGTTATGTTAATTAATTAAGTTATTACTATGTGTTATTCAGCTTAGCAACATTACAATGAAATTGGAAGATAATCAATAGTGTAAATATGCCACGAGTGTACTAACTTGGGATTTTTTATGATAAACCAAATCAATTTTGGGTAAATTTGTTGGCAATAACCTTAAAAAAAAAAAAAAAACTCTACGAAGACTTCGCAAAGTGAAGATAAAAGCGATCGTGAAGGAAGAAATGGGTTTTGTCGAGCACGAAAAGAGTGCGACGCTGAGTGGGCAAGACGACAAATCGACCGTTGATTGAACGGCCCAGACAGAGAGCTCAACCGATTTTTGAAACGAAGCGACAGAGACAAAAGAGGATCAGAGGACGAGACATGATTGGACGACCACCTACACGTCAGCTTATGTTTGACTTGACTGATATAACTAACGATCCCGCGAATCCCTGAACTTTTAATTGTCTTTGCATTTTCACAATTTTGCCCTTCACCCCCTTTCCCTCCAATGACCAAATTAACCTTCGGCGCCCCCTCCCCCTTCTGCTACCCCCCAAAATCACGTGCTCCACAACGACTCTGCATGCATGGAAGCGTGAATTTTGCTGCGTAATCCTGTCCAATGCAAAACATAATCAACTTTCTTTCCCCCTACACTCAACTAAAATGTCAAGACATTTCAAATATTCCAACCGTTCCTTCTCTGCTTGTTGAGAACTTTTACTTTGCCGTGAATCGAAAAACCATTATATGTTCATAAGTCTTGTCTGTGGCTAATGATCTGTGAAGGAAAATTTGGGTGATTCACAGAGTCTGGGAATCCCTGCGTCTCCAAGCAAAGACCTGCATGACCAAAATAAACGAACCCAGCCTTTCCTGTCTTATTAATCATCCAGATAATTAGCCGTGTAGAATTGCACCCCAGGCTGATTACTCCATAGCTCTGTCTTTCTCCCTGTTATGCTGTCCTCTACAACTGCGACTTTCTTTAGATGTCTCTGTCCCAGGTTGTCGAGCACGTGGTTGTTGTCATATCCATGGGGCAGCTCATATATTCTGCTTCCGATTTGGCGTGGTTGGAGGAATTAGTATGGAAATTCTTCAATGCTCAGGATTTTGCTGGTGGATATGAGATGTTCATCGACTTGAGTGATCTTGGAACCGAATAGTTGGACAGTGTGTGAGAGGATGTCACCACTGTTGTGGCCACCAAGATTTCAGTAGGTATGTAGGGCTAGGTTCACAGGCGTGCCCTTGTTTAGGGCGGTGGCTTCCATTTTCACACCCGGCTTGTTTGTTTCAATTGTCATGTAGGTTACAGAGACAGAAAGATCGCCTGGAAAGCCTATTATAGGTGGACAAAGAGAGGAAATAGCAATGATAAGCACTTTTTCACTATCAAAAGCGTGTAGCAAGATTTCCATGGTTGTCAAGCAGAACTCATGATTCATCCATTTCATGTAAAATTGATCAAAATGATCATGTATGCTCCAGCAAGTGAAATAGACCAAGGGTTCGAACTCTGCACCGAGAATCTAGGAGTTGAAACCAGGTCTAAATACCTTGTTCTCCGTCATAGCTCTCGTAACAAAAAGTCACATGACTCTCTTCATTGTAACTCTTCATTGTCCATGTAACACCGCTAAATCCAATCAGGCCACCTGAAGTCATTCATTTGTTTAAGTTCCCTATTGCTGATGAATGGTGATGGGTGTTTTATGAGGATCAGGAAGCCGTAAGTACCATGCAGAGTGATGTTTCCTTCATTATTACCCGAATGGTATTTCTTTCCCGTATTTCAAATGCTTCGTACAGTACCTAATAAGTTATTGGGTGTTCTTTTAATGGTTTCAGTACCTGCGGGATTATTAACAATAGCAACTAGCTCGCACCGAGTTCCATTCAGAGTAAATTGAGCCTCACCAATCCTATTTGCAACTTGTCCGACAATGGCTCCGAAATAGGTAGAGTCATTCTGCAATGCACCATCAGTTTTACAAACAAAAAGATTGCTGTGCTATGACAGATCTATCCAAATAATTATAATGAGTAAGTTCGCTTTAGGAACTATATGTTCATCAGGGACTTGTTTTGGATCATAGCTTCCAAAGTCATATCATATATGGTAAATAAATTCTTGCAAACAAAAGGGGAAAAGGAAGTGAGATTGATCCTGACCTTGTACTTGTCAACTATATCATATCCAAGAACAATATCGGCTAATTCACCTGAATGGCGTACAAGTTAGAAAGGAAGTCATATGGCTGAAAACTAGATCAAGACATTATTTATTCATGTTTGGCTATCATTTTCCATGAGATTAATTAGTTCAGATTCCTGAGAAGTAATCTCAATGTACAGAAAACATAGATCAGTCTTTGTTTATTTGGTTCATTCTTCGATTTGAAGAATGCAAGATGTTGCACATCAGAGAAAGGAAAAGATGGGGGACATTTTCTTCCTGTTCTCCCTTTTCCTGCTACGACTAAATCATGATGTGACTCAAACTATATTCAGTAATCAGCGTTTCAGGAGCGAGTATAATACTCACCGTGCTTATCGGGAAGGATAAGAGAGAGCACAGTGGCTCCATAATTTGTGAATTTTACAGAAAAGTTCCCTCTTTTCAGCTCACAAACTCCGCTTTTTTTGCTTGCTTAATAGGCTTGAAAAGCTGACAATAACTCCACTAGAAACACAATATAAGAACTAGTCTTTGCCATTACAGCTCAGAGTGCAGCTGCGACCATTTGAATTGGGACTTCTCTGAATCGCTGTGCTATAATGATGCTGTCAGTCCCTGCAGCGTTGAAAAATGTAGACAACGAATATGTTGCAACTGCCGACTTCTGTGTCTCTTCTTGGTTGGAATGGCCCAAAATCAGCTATTTCTTTTGTTCTGTCTTGAATGGGTATCGTGCATCATGATGGTAAAGAACTATTGGAAATTTTTCCGACTACATATTCGGTTGAAAACTCAGATTTCCTTGATAGCATCATAATGTATCACAACTGATTAGGAGTAATCTGCTTGATCACTGCAGGTTATATGGATATTGCCGTAATTGTTATTAGATTTTCAAAGGATTGTCCTCACAAGCACTTGGCAGGTGGAGTGGATGGTTAACCTTAATCTAAAAACACAGTGCAAACATGATTAATCTTCTGGTACAGTTAGATGCCAAGAACAGAAGATTAGGCGCAAGCTCATGATGTTTCATTTAGGAATTCCGAACATTGATGGCATGTGACTTGTTCTAAGTAAATACAACAGAAACATTATTTTTTCATTAGGGAAATAATAATTATAAAAAAGAAACACTGTAATTGATACATTTACTGGAAGGGGGAACTTTGTGAATGCAAGCTAATCTGATTGCCAGTTGAGAAGTACACTGACGAGCAGGTGGATATTGTGGTTGTAGGGCAATGATGGACTGTAGCTACTAGCAATGAAAAGCGACAAGCAAATTCTGTACAACATTCTGGATCAAGTCAGAATGTAGTATTCTTTAACAATCACGACAGCACATTGGATGCTTGTGAGCTGCGAGCAACCTTAATGAAGACATCCTCCAGGGTTGCGTCTGCTAATCCCCACGCATGAACTGTGAACCTACTCTTTGCATTCTCAACTTCTCTGAATACATCTGCGATCTTGACCTCATGCTTTGGCAATTCAAACTTCTGAGTTCCAGATATTTGATATATTCTTTTGGCGCCTGGAGAGAGACGCCGCACCATGTTCTCCACTTCTTCCTCATGAGTAGATGTTGTTGTCATCGTGAACACATAAGAACCCCCATATCTAGCCTTCAGCTGTCATAAAAAGTAAAAATGTACAGTCAGGTGTTTTCATGCAAAGCAGGCTGACTAGCCAAAATAAGGTTCCTCCTCACCAAGGTCTCCACAGGTCACTCAAAGTTATCCAACTGGGTACTAGCACAGAATATGTAGAGTAAAACATGTTTTTTGAGGAACCCAAAACAGAACCACAATATTTCTTGGGGTTCATAAAATAATACCTTATGCTGTAGATGCAATAAGAAAATTGAAAACAAATGATAGAATCTATATCAGCATAAGCAGGACGAAATCTTTCTGCATCGCAATGCAAGGGAAAAATGGGAAAATATCCAAATAACAGCAAAAATCTAGTTAACAGTCCAATGGCACGTCATATCATGTACTATGTACCTCTTTCGGGTTCCCTATACACTGCAAACTTCCATCAACAAATATTCCCAATCGATCACACAGTACCTCTGCCTCTTCCATTGAATGAGCTGAAATGATGTGAAGAAGTTCTTGAGTGACGTATCATCTGGTGCAATATAAATTTGGTATTCCTTCATCAAAGAAGGAATAACTAAAGCTAAGGAATCTTCAGCAAAAAAATAAAATAAAAATAAAGATATAGAATATTCAGCCAGGAGTCCTAAATTAAGATAATTCAGTTTCTATACGCATTTATGCACCCATTGGGATCTCCATATAATATGTTCAAACTTTTGGCACAACCTAATGCACATATGTGCAGCATGCATGCGAAAGCGTGCTCAGTGAGAGACAGTGGGGGGTGGGGGGAGCATGGAGAGAGAGTGGGGAGGTAGCTTTCAAAACATACTGGTCAATATAATAGCACGCCCTTGCTTTGCATGCTTCACAACATTCCATAAATTGTTTCTTGAAGCTGGATCCAACCCTGTACTAGGTTCATCCATGTAAACAACCTTGCCAAATTTGGAGCAAAAATCAATAGCACAAGAGTGTTAGCTTGAAGGGTCTTTGGTGCTTTCTAAAGGAGATACGCTTGACAACTTACTTTGGGATCTCCAATCAGTGAAATCGCAACACTCAGCCTCCTCTTCATACCTCCACTGAATTTTCCAGCTTGTTTGTCAGCAACACCACCGTAAAATAAGTTGACACTCTTGAGAGATTCCTCGACTGCCTAGACCAACAAAATGAGAGCACAAGGTGGATGAACAATTAACAAGTGGAGCACAGTTAATATATTCACATATAATACAATTGTAACCAGCTAATACAAGTCGATTATACTTAATCCAGTTCAAAGGAAGTTGCGTGATGAGGAAAAAGAATATGCTGAAATTTTGGGAAAATATTTAACTATTGAATCTCAGATATTACAAAAGAACAAGAAAGAAAAGTAACGGCTTACTTGTGTCAATGCTGAACCCTGGAGATTTTTTAGTCTTCCATAGAAAAGCAGGTGCTCCCTCCCCGTTAAGGTTTCCCAGAGCAGGCTTAATTAATAAAGACAGGAAAATTCAGGACTCATGCAATAAATCAAAATCAGAAGGCAAAAGGGATGGAGGGGAGGGCTAAAATTCTCAGTAAGGCAACGTGAATTATCAGCTTACTCATGTTGGGGGCATACACCCATGCTGGTATATATGCCATCCATATTAGTCCGTATATCAAGCCCCTGAACATACGCTGTTCCAGAGGTTGGTTTTGTAAGGCCGATCATCTGTTGACAGATAGAATGATGTCTCTTAAGTTTTAAGAACAACTTACATGAATCTCTGAAAATCCTTCTTAAGAAAAATAATCTCCTTTTAGATGCTCCAAAGTTTATGTTACAACACGAATTTCATTTTTATAAAGAAAAGTTTGCACTGACCATACTGATGAAAGATGTTTTTCCTGCTCCATTTGGACCAAGCATGCCAAAGCATTCCCCCGGTGGCAAAGCAAGAGACAACCCTCTAACTGCAAATTTCTCAGGATTTGCATCCCTACCTGGATACACCTTCTTGAGATTGTCACAGACAATAGCATGATTTGTGCTTGATTTTAGCAGCAATTGCTCAACCTTCTCCCTCTAGATAAATTCATGCAAACAAAAAGCAATCATCTTACATTGTCAAGTCAACTCGGGCAATAAATAACCAAACTTAGAACTTCAGAACATCCACTGCAGACCATTCACTTTATGTAGAAAAATTCATTCAAATGAAAAAAAAAATCGTCTTACATGATCAAGTCAACTGAAACAATAAATAACCACACTTAAAACTTGAAAACATCCAGGATAGACCATTCACTTTATGTCGAAAATTCTCATGCTATTGATGAAACACTTCAACTGCCAATAAGCAGCAGTCAATATATTAGGTAGTTTACAGTTTAAAGACCATTGAATGTAAGATGAAAACAACAAATGAAGTTCTTTGAAAGGGATAAATTACCCCACTATTTGCTGTCTAAGCTATGATGCAATTGTCAAGGTACTCTATCTATCTAGCCTACTGGGGCCAGTATGTAAAAGCAATGTCGATATGCATTTCCACTACCAAAAAACAACTAAAGGAGATGCGCTAATTACCTCCTGCTTGACATCAGGTTTCTCCATCTGAACATAGACTTTAGATCCTTGCCTTTGCAAGCCAGGCCTCCGGAAAGAAGATGGAAGCTTCTTTCTGAATCTTTCAAAGAGAAACATAGGACTTTTTCCACTTCCAGATGATGTGACCTGATCTATGAAGTAGGCTAAGAAAAGCACCACCACCCACTCAACCACCATGATAATCAGAACCTCTTTCATCCCATTTTTGCTATCACTTAAATCACCCCAACGCATGCCACGAGTCCCCATATAATTTCCTATGAAGGAATATTGTGCAAACTCGTACAACCCCCGGTACAGTGAGAAGCCAGGGTATAATTCCATTATGATAATCAAAACTCCTGCAGAAGATTCACACAATTGATAGGAAGATAAAAAATAAGTGGCAAAAAAAAAAGCATCAAAGCACTGACTTCAAGAGGGCTGCAGACTTTGATACCATAATGTAACCTAATGCAAAACTTGACATGATGCATAGAGAAAGCGAAAATGACATTTTGCAAGCATTGACTATTTCTTCTCTTCCTCTAATTGGACATTGAGAGAATAGATGCCTGATTAAACACCTTTCTTAGGAGCAACCGTGGTCTTCACAAAAAGGTATATTACTCTCGTGCAAATATATAGAGGAGAAGATTTATGCTCATAGGGACAAATTGATACTCTCCACTGTTGTAAATACTCCACTTTCACTACAAACATCAAGCCTCTCTCAATTTAGCTTGTTCGAGGTGGTTTGAACACATAGAATGACAGCCTTTGAATATTCTAGCGAGAAGACGTGATTATGGTTGATATTCAGTTCGAAAGTGACGGTGGAAGACTAATGTGGAAGAAGGATATGGGAAGAGACAGAGTGCTTAAATCTTACACAAAACTTGAAAAGGAATATGCACAATGTCATAAAGATTTGGGTAGTCTACCCACTTGATGGGATAAGCGTACTAAGTTGTTGCTATTGGCTACCAACACAAGCAGCACACCATAGGCAAGGAGGTGCTGTGGCACCACCTTGTACTTCCCAGGCACCACCAGGGAGCTGTCCCTGGCAATGTAAACTAGATCTGTCTCTGGCAATAATGTAAACTATGGCTGAAAATGACACTTCAGTAGGGTTTAGAGTTGGTTAAATAAAAACATGAGCAGCTCACACACAAATGGAAGTAGAGTGAACTCTGTCAAAAAAGGATGATGGAGTTGATTAAGAAATCAACCATGCAACTAATTAATTGTCTTAATTTCCATGAAGTAATTCTCACAAAAAAGGTCCAGAACACAGGTAATTTTGATTCCATATCAGCCTTTCTTTTCGTCGTAACTTTTACTTACTAGGGAAAGATGTATCTTGGACGAAGAATTGGAAAAGGAAACCTCCCAATAGACCAGTTCCGAAGACACATATATAACTCACCACTGCAGTAATCACATTTTAAATTGTCAGTGACGTTAGCTGGAATGATCGGGAAAATGAAAAGAAACCAACTAAGTAAAACCAGTTTCACCACCGTCAAACCTGTAGCAGTCTTCACATTGGAGAAAAATGCCGCTACCAGAAATGCCAAAGAAATTTGCAAGTTTATGTAGATGGAATAAAAGACAAACTGGATACTGTAGTCGTTCAATGTGAAAAACTTCAAACCTGCAAAATTGCAACCAATTAATATAACTGCAAGAAAATAAGAAACTACAAAACAAGCTAGACGGATTTTTACCGATGACTGAGCCAAAGATCACAAAGCACAGCATGTAGATTGAAGATATGGAAAGGAAATAAGCATAGGAAATCAACCAATATGGTCCGTCACCAAGTCCATGCATTTTCATCATAATTCTCAGCTTCTGCTGTTTCTCATATACCAGAGCTGTCAAGATGACCTGCATCAGAAGAAGGGGAAAAGGGGCTTAGAGGTGAAATGATAGGGAAAAATATGAAGAGGCTAAAGCCTGGGGACAATAGGAGGGTCTAGCAGTAGGATTTGTGGACAAAAAGGAAAAAACACCAGATTATGCATCAGGATGGGAAGCAGATTTGGAACCAGAGTGATGAAGTATCATATTTCTAGTCCCAAAATATAAGTCAGCAGAAAGAAATGATCACAAGAGATAACTCTTCAATTAATCTCCCCCGCTTAGTCCATCTAGCACCACCTTCTCCATGTAAAGGCTTAGAGCCCCTCAATTAAAAGAGATGTACAAGTTAAGCTGAAATTTGTCAAGCTGAGAAAGAGACAGAAGTGGCCATTTGAAACTATGTGTGCACTATCATAACCACTTACAGGGAATAGTTGAATGACAACCCAAGTAAAGAAGAGCGTCCCAAGAAGAGAAGCTAAGTCCAGCCTCACTTCTGTCTCAGGTTTAGGCATTTCTTTGACGAATTCAAACAGGATTTTTGTTGCAGCCCCCAGCAAAAACTGAATGTAAGCATTGGAAGCCTGAAAGACATATACCAGGATAACTAATAAGTCCATGGTTGTTCACACGATAGGAGATACTAAAATTCACATAACACTAAACAAGAAAAGAAACCTTTGGTGAACTTCGATTCACAGGAGAACAACCTTAAACTAAAGCTTTATCTAAAAGATGGTAATTGGATTAATCAATAATTGCAGTTCATGCCTTGGATTTTCCCTACAACAAACACTTTTACGTACTCATAATCAACAAAGTACTGGAGATGATGTGCAAGAGTCACACACTTTCAAATGAAAGTTCAAGCAGGATTTCTGGTTTCAGTATGTCAATGGAGCTTTACTCAAAACAAATGGCAAGGTGGATCTGAAAATCATTAAATGGAAAAATTATGCACTCAGAGGCACACTGCTAGAACTTGGAGCAGCATTTGAGAAAAAGCATGTACTGATTCCTTAAGCGGAAAAAGTGGAATGGCTCTTTCTAGTTTATCCAAGATTATTCCTAGCATCAAGTCTATCTGAACAACTATACAAACAGACATATAGCACAAAAATTAGCAAAAAGAAAGTATGAAATAATAATTACCAGATTCACAGACCGTGCAACACGCACCAAAGACATACGTCCATTTCCTTTATCGTTCTTATAGGTTGAGTTATACCATACGCTCACATTGAAGTTATTGGAATTTGTATTAAGGAAATCATACCCTGTGAGAGAAAAACATGCTATTAGAATTGTCTATAAATATTTGATAAGTGAGTGACTGAAGCCAGCAAAAAAAGTAGCAGCCAAACCTGCGACTATTTCATTAATTTTCCTTTCTGTGTTCCCATTCTGATAGCCCTTGTATAACTCATCATTTATTGCCGAGGAACTGTTTCTCCACACACATAATCCTTGGGCACAACTTAAATCTAAATGTACAACAAAAAGGATAAAGAGTTATCAAAGTGAAGGTTATTCCTCCTTCGATGTGAAGGGCGAGGAGGGATAGGTATTGTGGGAATGACCAAGAATAAGTACAACAATTGACCAATTCCAGGGCTTTCCTTTTCAGCCAGATGGTTAAGCCATTCTCTGCACCTGTTACACTGCAAACTTAATTGGTCCCAATAGCAAGTCTTTTTAAGGAAAAATCACTAATCAAGCATCATTCAGCTTTATTTTGAAGGATAATGTCCAATCAAGGAACCTTAACTTTGCCAAGCTTTATCCATAATTTATTTATACCAAACTGCTCTAATTCGACCACCCATCAAAGTAGCTTCTCAGCAATATCATGGATTCATAGAAAACTACCGTGCAATATATAGTCTAGCAGGTCCTACATATGGTTTCAGGGAACCATGTGAGAAGCAATCTTCTTGGGTCTTTGCTTTATAAATATAGATAATTGGGTATCTTACTTCATGCTGAGGTATTAAACCTACAATCTTAGCACTCTCCATGAATGAAAATGTGAAGTTTCCCATATCACAATCAACAAAGTGAAGTGAAGCTAAACGGGCAATCTCGATTGGATCTCATTTGCTTCACTTTGTTCCTCGTTTTTACATTCTTTTCTATTTGCATCAATAAAAAAACCAGTGTGGGATAGGTTTCCACTGGACTTTATCTTCTCTTCTTAAACATTATCCAGAAAGTAAAGAGTGCTTCAGACACACATGTAAATAAGTATACTTGCTTGCAATCAAGTTCCTCATTCCCTCTTCTTGGTGCCTCAGGTGTGAGTATATTCTTAGCAATCAGAATCAGTTTCGCTGATTGCAACTGTTGCATTGATGCGCAACCATATTTTTGTTTCCTTTCTTAAATATCACAAGAATGGGCAGCAAAACTATTTATGGAGAAATAATGCATGTTGGAGATGTCAAAAGGAAGCAGCGAAATAATTTTTCTACCCTCTTGAAATGGTATAAAGGAATCCTGAATAGCAACAGAAAATGAAGAGTTTTCTGTGCACTGCCGTTGAACCGCGTACACAGGTTGGTCAGAGAAGAAAGCAGGTTCAAGAAAGTTGTTTGAGCTGGGCCACGAAGCAGTACCCTGAAATTTTTCAGAAGCCACATTAGCCACGTTAGCAGCATAGAAATATGGTAATTGCTGATCCTAGATGAACGGAAGACCTACCAGGACATTCTGGGCTAAGCTGCCTAAAACGTCAGAAGAATCCAGAGTTGAAGAATTTGGGACCATATACCCCACCAAAGCTGAAGACATGAAGTTAAAAACAAAGCCAAAACTGAGAATCGCCTGTCTTACTATCAAATGGTAGCATGTTAATTTTAAAGGAAAGGAAAAACCATATAGAGGAGTCAGTGAATATACTTTCTCCCAGAGATTGATTATTTCCTGTAAAGAGTATGGTTGCAGGACAAGACCCTGTCCTTCTGCAGGAATCAGTAGGCAAGTCATTAGATGGTAAATAGTCCGTCTTCACTGCACGATATTGGGGAGCCGGCATTTGTAATAGGGGAGGCCATTCAGGAGGATTTAATATAGGACAGGTTGCTGCTTGATCAACAGTGGAGTACTGAATGCCACACACCTTCTCGCACTGCCCATCTCCATTCGTATCAATACATTTACAGCCACACTTAATGTCAGCCTTATTCAGTTCATGGTTCACCAAATTTTGGATGAGAACAAGGAGTAAACAGAGGACAAATGGAAAAGAAATGAGCCGGATATTGGTCTTGATATTCCTTTTCTGCAAAAGGACAATATAAACTATGTCGTCAGATGCATCCTTAGTAGAATTTATTGGAAATTTCTGTATGAGAGAGCATAGTATATGTTCTATATGTTCTATTTAGTCTTACAAGGGTCCATAAAGAAGTTATACTGATAGCTATGAATGTCATATTGGCTTCAATAAACTGTGTCCTTTCAATGTATAGAGGACTTGGCCCCTGGATCCTAGAAGAGGTCAACTTGCAAAGATCGCATCTTGGGAGGCTAAGCTGAGGATAAGGAGGCCAGACATCAATTGTGCATTGTATTTATACTCTCTGCTAAATTAACGCATGCTTGTGGAATCTGGGCCGACTTATGGTCGCAAATGATTCTATGAGCCTCATCATTGACTCATCCAGTTATACTGAAAGAAATTAAGTAATTTAAAAGATATACAAATGTCAGAGAATAGGCACTGATTTAATACAGCACTATATCTTGATACACTCATAACCCATTAAAGTATAAGCACGAAGAAATATAGCAAGCATTACTCGCACGATAAACTTGACTTGTGCCAACGAGGAAGGGATACAATGTACTCTAGGACAAGATGCCACAGTACATTCCTATCAGTCCATTACTGTCTCCATAATCGAAAATGAGAAATACTGAACTAAATCGTAGTAAAATTAATCGAGACAGAAACCATCGACAAGGCAAATAACCAAGTTAATGGAGACGCAAACGCAAGATCGAAACTTGAAATTTCAAGAATCATTTCTGCGTGCATTATCCGTCAATCAAGACGACATAAAACACACCCGACAACAGTCCCGACTAAACTAATCTAAGAATGATCAAGAAGGCAGGGAATGATGCATTCAAGATCCTAATCGGCGCACCACTGCCGCCGCTCGACGCGGAAAAGGACCGGCGCAAAGAAAAGGCGCCCAGAGATAGCTAACCTGGAAAGTCAAGTTCTTGCGAAGCAAAGCATTGGCCTGAGTCCAGAAGCTCGCCGGGCCATTCGACGGCTCCGCCATTGAATCCCACGGTAAGCACGAGCGTCAATACTTCTCAAGGAGCAAGTGAATATCAAATTCAACCCGCAAAACAGAGTCCTGTCGTTTTCTGGGTGTGTCTTCTTGAGCTGTTCTTGAAAGATTTCGGCCCACGTTCCGACCGATAATCTGCATTCATATAATGCACGAGTTTTTAGCGGGTCTCCAAGAATCCGAACACTCGCCCACTTTACTTCCTGCATCGCGTAAGATGAGCGAAAACAGGGGGACCCAGGCGTCAATTGTCGGATATGCCCCTGATTTCCGTTTTTGGTACTAAAAGCGGCTGTTTCCGCGTAGAAGGCGTATCCAATTTGCCCTTCCCGAAATGTCTGTTTCACCCTCCACGTGCTTTCCCCGAAGTCCGAATTAAATGTTCGGAAACCACCGAGAACCTTAAGTTAAGGAGAAAATATTCACTAACATCGTAGTTTGCGCATTTTCTCATTTGGACTAATTACAAATTTACATAGGGTACCATATGGCAGTTTTTGCGATACCACATATAAATCTGTGATTGGTCCAAATGGGAAAATGCATGCCACATCAGCCGATAACGTGACATCGCAATACTATTGAATATTTTATCATAAGTTAAGGGTGCATATGATTTGGTCTTTAAATGTGATATGAAATGTCATCAATAGTGAAAAACTTAAAGCCTGAGCTCTGACTAGCTGGAAATGAGGGAGTTGGTTCACTAGGAAACTCAACATCAGGCTCAGAAGGCGTGCCCTCACACGTGTGTCTCTCGACATGTTTAGAAGCCTGAATCGAGGTAGTTATGGTAGTTGAATTTCTTAGTTCTTGTTTCCCCCTCCTTTTGTTGATAAAGAACCAAGAAAAGGACATGAAACGGTCCAGGACGGTAACCACCAACTAAAATTTGAAATTCCCACCACCGACCCCCGCTCTCTCGAGCTGTCTCAACGGCTAACTTAAGTTCCAGGTGAGGAACTAAATATGAGGAAAGTCCTATAGAGTATAGGCTACAGCGTTGGTCAAGTTACCTTAAACTGTCTTTTTTCCTCGAAGACTCTATTAGCGAGTCTATTAAAGTTCTAAATGACTTGCAAAAACCGACAAAGGTGTCATCAGCCTGAAAAACCCTTTTGTTCTTATAACAGCAATTTGGTTCAGATCCCAGTGGGAGCTCGATCTGTGGGAATTCCTGAAACGGAAGTAGCAGAAAGTTCTAGAGGCATCATGGTTGAGGTATATTGCCAACAAGATTACTCTGGTGCTCTTTGTATTCGGGGACACTCTCCGGAAATGCCTATTCCTCCATCCGTCCAACTATCAGCTACTTCAGCAGCAAATACACGTCATAGTTTCTTGGGTCGCACAGGTCCTGTTCATGGGATTGTGCTAGACTCCGATCAAATAGCTACCGCCTATCCTCGATAATGTATTCTGTAATTTTTATCAGAGCACCTGTAAACGCTTACTTAATCGGTAGGATACTACAACTACAGTCAGCACTATCAAGTTTAGCATTCTATTTTAAAGTTGCTTCGGCTAGGAATTAGTTGCTTGATCTTATAGCTTTACAAAAGGTTTCTTGATCAGTGTATTGAACTATTCTCTACAAGACCTAATCAAATGCAATGTTGTTTCTCAACAATCATTTTGTTGTAAGAAACGATTTTTGTTCCTTTATTGATCTAGCTATTTACATTTTTCATTAGTTGTGATTCATCTGTTAATTTTTAATTGAGAGTAATTTGTCCAACTCCAAAAAGCTGTTAACGATCCTAATTAATGTTTCTCTCACGATTTTCCTAAACCATTAACAGAATGAGAAGCGTAGGTTCTTTCATTATCTTCTTCATCGAAGAACTCAAGAGTAAGCTTCTGAGGGGAAAAATGAAAAGAAAAAAATAAAGAAACAATAAAACACGTCCATTAACATGAGACTTTATGCGAGCTCCAAATATATTAGTTTTCTAAATTTCTCCTAATGAATAAGAAAGATCTCTTATGCAAATTTGGAGCCTGAACTCAAACGCCTGTTACTGAACCAAAAATTTGGCTCCGCCAGTTTGTATGCCACCGAGCTACAGGAAGGGGAACCTTAATTCCTGAGAACTTTCAACTTTTCTTAGATTATATTCTATTTATGTCCAATCTTCGCTCATTCCATTGTTTTCTTTTTCTTTTATTGATCTTAATTATCTCAGTCTGTCTCCCTGGGGAGATCTGAACTCTGTGGCCATGCTCCAGAGGCAGCTGGACGTTGAATTCCTTGTGACAGGTCACACCCACCTGTTCACTGCCTACAAGCATGAAGGCTGCTACTGGCGCCTACAGCAGCATCAATACAAGAAGACCACTGGGAAGACTGCTCATAAATTGCCATTTTCTGTACTTACAGCTTTGACGGTAACACCTGAATTCTGTCACGCTTATTTTGTTGAAGCAGATTTGCTTAGACCTCTTTGTCATTGTCAAATGACCAATAGGCTTTCTTGTTGGAATTTTTCATAATTTAGATAGCTCGTGATGTTTTCTTATCGAGTTTCCTGTACATGTGCTCCTCATGTTAGATTTTGGTGAACAGTTTTGTTTTCAGCAGAATATGAACTGTCTATTGAATCTCTTTTGATCGTTGTCAATGCCACGTTCCAGTAGATGTGCCTGCAGTTGGTTTTTGCATTTATATACTGATGCTCAGCTCCTGCTTTAGTTGGTTGCAAATTCATCTTTCAAGTTCAAGCCTGACTGATGGGTTGTAGCAAGGGAGATGCAAAAGTGGGTCTCCTGATAAATGAATATGCACAGTTAAAAGTCATGGGGCAGGTTTTCTTGTTTGCATTGCGCGATTATTCTCTCTGTTGCCGAGCTTTGTCTTGTCAGTGCTATTGCTTGGGTCTGCTGAAGACATTGATTATGAACTGGAAGTCTGAAGAGAACTGTCAGTTTCGCTCTGACTTTTGAGGGATTTGAACTAACCATGAAAAGAAGGGAAATCACGAGTGAAATTCCCTTCCTCTTCTCTTTTTCCTGCTATGACTAATGATGTGACTCAAAATATGTTCACTAATTAGTGTTTTAGTAGTGAGCGAATAATCTCACTCTACTTGTCAGGAAGGAGAAGAGGGAGCATAGTGGCTCCATAATTCGTGAATTTCACAGAAAGATTTCCTCTTATCAGCTCATAAACTCCGGCTTCCTTGCTTGCTTCACAGGCTTGAAAAGCTAAAAATAACTCCAGTAGAAGCACAATATAAAAACTAGTCTTTGCCATTCCAGCTCAGAGTGTAGTCATGACCATTTGAATTGCGACTTCTCTGAATTGGTGTGCTATAATAATACCGCAAGTCCCTGTAGCTTTGAAAAATGTAAACAACGAATGTGTTGTAATTGCCGGCTTCTGGGTCTTTTCTTGGTTGGGACGACCTGAAATCAGTTATTTCTTTTTTTTTTTCGTATCTTAAATGGAACATGGTACCTTATGATGGCAAAGATGTCTTAGAGATTTTTCTGACTATCTAGTCGGCAGATTCCCTCATTAGCATCATGATGTATTTTGCAACTTATATTGCTGATTAAGAGTAATCTGCTTGATCATTGCAGCTTATTCCAATATTGCAGTAGCTATTCTACGACTTCCCAAAGGATTGTCCTCCAAGGCCTGTCTTACTCTCACAACCATTTGGCTGCTGGAATGGATGCTTAATGTTGATCTAAAGGCACAGTGCATGATCAATCTTTTGGTACAGTCCGATGCTAAGTACAGAAAATTAGGCGCAAGTTAATGATATTTCGTCAAGGAATGCAAAATATCCATGGCATGCAACTTGTACTAAGTTCATACGACAGAAACATTTCTTTCATTAGGGAGGTAACAAGCATACAAAAGAAACACTGTAATTGATCCATATATGAAAAAAGGGAGACTTTCTATATGCAAGCTAATCTGTATGCCAGTGAGAAGTTCCCTGGCGAGCTGGTGGATATTGTAGTTGTAGAGCAATGACGGACTGTAGCTACAAGTGACGAAAAGGGAGAAGAAAATTCTGCATAACATTCTGGATCACATCAGAATGTAGTAGTTTCTAACAATCACGACAGCACGTTGAATGCTTGTGCACTGCGAGCAACCTTAATGAAGACATCCTCCAAGGTTGTGTCTGCTAATCCCCAAGCATGAACTGTGAACCTACTCTTTGCATTCTCAACCGCTTGGAATACGTCTGTGATCTTGACCTCATGCTTTGGTAGTTCAAACTTCTGAGTTCCAGATATTTGATATATTCTTTTGGCACCTGGAGAGAGACGCTGCACCATGTGTTCAACTTCCTCCTCATAAGTGGATGATGTTGTCATTGTGAACACATAAGAACCTCCGTATCTAGCCTTCAGCTGTCACAAAAAGTGAAAATGTGCGTTCAGGTGTTTCATGCAAAGCAGGTTGACTAGCCATCAGAAGGTTCCTCCTCAATGAGATCATGACAAGTCACTCAAAGTCATCCAACTGGGTACTAGCATGGAATTTGCAGAGCAAAAATATACTATTTTAGGAACCCAAATCAAATGCAGGTGCAGACAAATATTAGATAGAGAGGAACAAAACCCTGATTTTTCTTGTGGTTCAGAAAATTATTTCTTAGGCTGTAGATGCGAGAAAAAATTTGAAACAAAGGAAAGAATCTATGTCAGGAAAAGAAAGATAACATCTTTCTGTATTGCCACTAAAGGGAAAAAGGGGAAAGTATTTAAATGACGGCAAAAATCCAGTTAACAGTCCAATGGCGCATCATATTATCTACTATATACCTCTTTCGGGTTCCCTATACACTGCAAACTTCCATCAACAAATATTCCCAATCGATCACACAGTACTTCTGCCTCTTCCATTGAGTGAGCTGAAAATAAGCAAAGAAGTTCTTCAGCAATGTATCCTCCAAGTGTGATATATAATTGGTATTCCTTCATCAAAAAGGATATAGCTAAAGCTATGGAATATTTAGCCAGGAGTAAAGAGAGGGAGTTCTCGAGACATACTGGTCAGAATAATAGCACGGTCTTGCTTTGCACGCTTCACGACATTCCATAAGTTGTTTCTTGAAGCTGGATCCAACCCCGTACTCGGTTCATCCATGTAAACAACCTTGCCAAATTTTGGTGCAAAAATCAATAGCACGAGAGTGTTAGCTTGAAGGGTCTTTGGTGCTTTCAAACTGACATACACTCTAAGACTTACTTTGGGATCTCCGATCAGTGAAATGGCAACACTAAGCCTCCTCTTCATACCTCCACTGTATTTTCCAGCTTGTTTGTCAGCAACACCACCGTAAAATAAGTTGACACTCCTGAGAGATTCCTCTACTGCCTAGATCAACAAAATGAGAGCGCAAAATGAATGAACGATTAACAAGTGGAACACACTTAAAACAATTCTACGTTCACACAAAATACAATCATAACCAGCTGATAGAGATTGTTTATCCTTGTTCTAGTTCACACCAAATTTCACAATGGTGTAAAAGAATCTGCTGAACTTGGAAATATGTTGTTCTTCAACTGTCAAATCATAGACATTAGAAAAGAACAAGAAAGAAAAGTAGCACCGTACTTGTGTCAATGCAGAACCTTTGAGATTTTTCAGTCTTCCATAGAAAAGCAGGTGCTCTCGCCCCGTTAAGGTTTCCCAGAGCAGGCTTGATTAATAAAGACAGGATAATTCAGGACTCATGCAATAAATCAAAATCAGAAGGCAAAAAAAGGACAGAGGGGTAAAATTTCTCCGTAAGATAACATAATGCCAGCTTACTCATGTTGGGGGCATACACCCATGCTGGTATATATGCCATCCATATGAGTCCGTATGTCAAGCCCCTGAACATATGCTGTTCCGGAGGTTGGTTTTGTAAGGCCAATCATCTGTTAACAGATGGAATGATATCTCTTGAGTTTTAAGGACGACATCTAATGATCTTTAAAAATTCTTCTCGACAAAAGAAATCTCCCTTGAGATGCTCTAAAGTTTTAGTTAATCTGACATGAGTCTCAATTATCCAAAGACATAAAATTTGAACTTACCATACTGATGAAAGAGGTTTTGCCTGCTCCATTTGGACCAAGCATGCCAAAGCATTCCCCTGATGGCAAAGCAAGAGACAACCCTCTGACAGCAAATTTCGCAGGATTTCCATCCCTTCCTGGATACACCTTTTTGAGATTGTCACAGATAATAGCGTGATTTGTGCTTGGTTCTAGCAGCAATTGCTCAACCTTCTCCCTCTAGAAAATTTCATGCAAACAAAAAACAATCATTGCTACGTCATCAAGTCAACTCAAATAATAAAATTACAACCACACCCAGAACTTGAGAACATCCACTATAGATTATCCACTTGATGTAGAAAATTTTTCATATAATTGATATAACACTTCAACCACCAAGGATCGGCAGTCAAAAATATTATGTAGGCTAATTAAAGACTGTTAAATGTAAGATGATAAAAACAAATGAAGTCCTGTGAAAGAGATAAGTAACCAGACTATTTGCTGTCTAAGCTATGATGCAATTGTAAAAGTAATCTATCTATCAAGCCTACTGGGGCCAGTGTTCAAAAGCAATGTCAATATGCAGTATTTCCACTAACAAAAAGCAACTGAAGGAGATTACCTCCTGACTGACATCAGGTTTCTCCATCTGAACAAAGACCTTAGATTCTTGCCTTCGTAAGCTAGGCATCCGGAAAGAAGATGGATGCTTCTTTCGAAATCTTTCAAAGAGAAACATAGGACTTTTTCCACTTACAGAAGATGTGACTTGATCTATATAGTAGGCTATGAAAAGCACCACCAACCACTCAACAACCATGATAATCAGAACTTCTTTCATCCCATTTTCACTATCACTTAAATCACCCCACCTCATGCCATGAGTCCCCATATAATTTCCTGTGAAGGAATACTGTGAAAACTCGTACAACCCACGGTACAGTGAGAAGCCAGGATATAATTCCATTACAATAATCCAACCTCCTGCAGAAGATTAAAACAATTGATTTTGAAAAGAAAGAATAAGTGGCCAAAAATAAAACCATCAGAGCAGTGACTTCAAAAGGGTTGCAGACTTTCATCCAGTAAGGTAATCCTTAACGCAATACTTGACATGATGCATAAAGAAAGTTAAATGACATCCTGCAGGCATCGACTATGCCTTCTTGCATTCACCCAAAAAAAAAAACCATGCCTTCTTGCTCTAAATGCACATTGTGCAAATAGATGTCTGATTAAACACCTTACTTTAGGAGTAGCCAAGATCTGCTCACAAAAGGTACATTAGTCTTGTGCAAAAATATAGAGAAAAAAGTTTCTACTCATCAAGATAAATTGACTATTCTCAACTATTGTAGGAGTTCCAATTTTTACTACAAACACCAAGCCTCTCTCACTTTAGCTCAGTTGAGAGAAGACACAATTATAGGAAAAGACAGTGTACTTAGACCTTACATAAGACTTAGTAAAGAATATCAACGTGATAAAAATATTTGGGATGTCCATCCCACTTGGTGGGATAAGCCTAAAAAGTTGTTGCTGTTTGCTAGCAACACAAGCAGCATGCCACAGGCAAGATGGTGCCGTGGCACTACGTTTTCCTTCCCATGCACCAAGAGGAATCTATCTCTGCCGATGTAATACATTGCTGAAAATGCCAGCAAAATAAAAGCACAAGCAGCTCTTACATTTATGGAAGTAAAATGAACTCTGCGAAAGGAGGGATGATAAAGTTGATTAAGAAATCAGCCATCCTACTAACAAATTGTCTTAATCAACATGAAATAAGTAATTCGTGCAAAAAAGGTCCAGAACATGAAGGCAATTTTAATTAGAGATCACCCTTTCTTTTCATGGTAACTTTCACTTACTTGGGAAAGATGTATCTTCGACGAAGAATTGAAAAAGGAAACCTCCCAATAGACCAGTTCCGAAAACACATATATAACCCACCACTGCAGTCATCACATTTTAAATCGTCAGTAATGTTAGCTGGAATCATCAGGTAAATGAAAAGATACCAACTACATAAAACCAATATCACCATTGTCAAACCTGTAGCAGTTTTCACATTGGAGAAAAATGCCGCTACCAGAAATGCCAGAGAAATTTGCAAGTTTATGTAGATGAGATAAAAGACAAACTGAATACTGTAGTCGTTCAATGTGAAAAACTTTAAACCTGCAAAATTGCAACCAATTGATATAACTGCAAGAAAATAAGAAATTACAAAAGAAGCTAGATGGATTTTTACCGATGACTGAGCCAAAGATCACAAAGCACAGCATGTAGATTGAAGATATGGAAAGGAAATAAGCATAGGAAATCAACCAATATGGTCCATCACCAAGCCCATGCATTCTCATCATAATTCTCAGCTTCTGCTGTTTCTCATAAACCAGAGCTGTCAAGACTACCTGCATCATAAGAAGGGGGAAAGAGGGTTAGAGAGGTGTAATGATAGGGAGAAAAATGAGCCAAGACAAAAGGCTAAAGCTTGGGAGCAATAGGAGGGTCTAGCACTAGGATTTGTGTACAAAAAGGAAAAAACACCAGATTACTAAGGTGGATCGGAAGCAGACTTTGAAGTAAGTCATGAACTATCATATATCTAGTTCCAAAGGATAAGTCAGCAGAACGAGATGATCACAAGAGTTAACTTGTCACTTAAGTTCTTGCCCTGCTCAGTCTGCATAATGCCAGCTTCCCCACATTGTGGCTCTAGAGCCCCTTAACTAAAAGTGTCGCACAATTTATACCGCAATTTGTCAAGGCAAAAAAGGAAATGGAAAGCGTCCATTTGCAACTACGAATACACTATTATAACCACTTACAGGGAAGAGTTGAATGATGACCCATGTAAAGAATAGTGGGCCAAGAAGAGAAGACAAATCCAGCCTCAGTTTAGATTCAGGCTGAGGCGTTTCTTTGACAAACTCAAAGACCATTTTTGTTGCTGGCCCCAGCAAAAACTGAATATAAGCACTGGATGCCTGAAAGACATATACCAGGATAACTAATAAGTTAATGGCCATGCACATGAACGAAGATACTAAATTTCACATATCTATAAACTAGAAAAGAAACAACGGTTGAATTTCGATTCAAATGAGAAAGAACCTTAAACTAAAGTTTAATCTAAGAGATGGTAACTGAACAAATCAATGCTCGTAAGTCATGGCTTGGATATTTCACTAGGACAAACACTTTCATGTACTCATACTTCATAAAGTACTGGAGATGATGTGCAAGAGTCTCAGCAATTTAAAGGGGAAGTTCAAGCAGGCTTTCTGGTTTCAGTATGTCAATAAAGCTTTGTTCAAATACATTGCAAAGTGGATCTGAAAATCACCAGATGGAAGAACCATTGGACTTAGATGCACACTGCTAGAAAATGGGAAAATATTCAAGAAGAGCATATATCAATTCCTTGACCAAAAAAGAATAGTTATATGTTAATAAGCTGCTCTTTCTTTTGTTTATCCAAGAGTATTCGTTGCCCCTAGTTTATTTGGACAACTATACAAGCTAACACATAAGAAAATGATTAACAAAAACAAAGGAAGAAAGGAGAGTTACCAGATTCACGGATCGTCCAACACGCACCAATGATATAGGAGCATTTCCTGTATCATTCTTATAGGTTGAGTTATACCATATGCTCACATTGAAGTTACCGGAATTTGTATTAAGGAAATCATACCCTGTGAGAGAAAAAAGATGTTGTTAGGATTGTCTGTACATATTGATAAATCAGCAAACGAAGCCAGCAAAAAAAGCAGCAGCCAGACCTGCAACTATTTCATGAATTTGCCTTTCTGGGTTCCCTTTCCGATAACCCTTGTATAGCTCATCATTTACTGCTGAGGAACTGTTTCTCCACAAATGTAAACCTTGGGCACAACTCACATCTAAATGCACAACAAAAAAAGATAAACTGTTATCGAAGTGAAGGTTTTTCCTCCCTTGGTTTTGGAGGGGGAGGAGGAATAGGTATTGTGGGAATGACCATGAATAAGTATATCAAAACTAACCAATTCAAGGGCTTTCCTTTCCAGGGAGACGATTTAGCCATTCTAATGCATCCTTTACGTTACAAACTTAATTGGTCACAATACCTAAACTTTCTGAGTAAAAAGCACTAATGACACATCATTCATCTTAATTTTGTAAGAAGATGTGCAACCAAGGTACCTAAACTTTCCCAAGCTTTCTCTAGATATGTATTATTTATCCTTACTAGTCTGCTCTAAATCGATTTACCCATCAACTAAGCATCTTGGCAGTAGTATGGACTCATGAAAAAGTGCTGTGCAATAAATAGACTAACCGGTCATACATTTGGATTTCTGGAGCCAATAAGAGGAGCAATCATTTCCAGTCAAAGAAGATGCCAGGTTAATGGGTTACATGTACAGTTGTTTATCATTCTTTGCCAAAGTAATTCAGGATTACGAATCACTTGGTAGGCAGATATCAGGCAAATTAGCTGGGGGTCTATGTATCACACTAGGCTGTCTCTCTATGCTTTATGACTATAGATACTGGGTATCTTAATTCATGTCAAAGTAGTAAACCTACAGCCTCAGCAACCTCTATGAAAGATCACAAAGTTTCCCATATCACAACAAACAAAGTGAAGTGAAGCTAAACAAGTACTCTTGGATGGATCTCAATTTCTTCCTCTTTGTCTTCCTTGTTTTCATTTTTTTTCTATTTGCATATGCAGAAAAACCAGTGCAGGCTAGGTTTCTATTGGACTCATTATCTGCTCTTCTAGAACATTGTCCAGAAAGTAAAGAGGGTTTCGATGCACATGTGAGTGAGTTGCTTCTGATCAAGTTCCAGTTATGTCTTGTTAGTGCCTTGGGTGTAAGCATATTCTTAGCAATCAGAATCAGTTCCATTGATTGCAACCTTGTTACGTTGATCCGCATACATAATTTCATTTCCTTTCTTATGAATCAAAAGAATTGGCACTCCTCCTATTTATAGAGAAACAATGCTTTTCACACATGTCAAAAAGAAGTAACGAGTAGAATTTTTCTACCCTGTTGAAATGTTATGGGGGATTCCTGAATAGCAACAGAAAATGAAGAGTTTCCGGTGCACTGCTCTTGAACCACGTAAACAGGTTGGTCGGAGAAAAAAGCAGGTTCAAGATAGTCCATCAGGCTGGGCCATGAAGCAGAACCCTGAAATTTTTCGGAAGCCCCATTAGCCACATAAGCAGCAGAAAAATATTTTAATTGCTGATCCTAGTATAACGCAAAACAAAGAAGAAAAGAAGACCTACCGCGACATCCTGGGCTA
The DNA here is from genome assembly GCA_030064385.1 of Melaleuca quinquenervia. NCBI lineage: Eukaryota > Viridiplantae > Streptophyta > Magnoliopsida > Myrtales > Myrtaceae > Melaleuca > Melaleuca quinquenervia. The sequence goes on along the minus strand of CM057728.1, from coordinate 1,656,244 downwards.
AGCTGCCTAAAACGTTAGAAGAATTCATAGTAGAAGTATTTGGGAGCATATTCCCCACCAAAACTGAAAACAAAAAGTTAAGAACGAAGTCAAAACTTAGAAACGATCTGTCTTACTATCAAATGGTAGCATCTTAATTTTAAAGGAAAGGAAGAACCCATATAGAAGAGTCAGTGACTGTACTTTCTCCAAGAGATTGATTATTCCCAGTAAAGAGTATGGTTGCAGGACAAGACCCTGTCCTTCTACAGGAATCACTTGGCAAGTCATTAAATGGTATAAAGTCTGTCTGCACTGCACGATATTGCGGAGCCGGTATTTGTAATAGGGGAGGCCATTCAGGAGGATTTAGTATAGGACAGGTTCCCACTTGATCCACGGTGGAATACTGAATCCCACACACCTTCTCACACTTCCCATCTCCATTCGTATCAATACATTCACAGCCACAGTTATTGTCAGCCTTGTTCAGTTCATGGTTCACCAAACTTTGGATGAGAACGAGGAGTAAACAGATGACAATTGGAAAAGAAATGAGCCGGATATTGGTCTTGATATTCCGTTTCTGTGAATGGATAATATAAAAAACATTAGCAGATGCATCCTCAGTAGAAACTGTCGGACCTTAGTGTAACAGAGAGCATGATATATGTTCTATTTAGTCTGACTGGGGCTCATAAAGAAGTCATACTGACAGGTATGCATGTCATATTGGCTTCAAATTAACTGAATACTTTCTATGTCAAAAAGGACTTGGCCCCTGGGTTCCCAAAAAGGGTCTACTAGCAAAGACTAAATTCCTGGGGGCTAAACTGAAGATAAGAAGGCCAAACATTGGTTGTGCAATGTATTTTTACTTTATCCTAGCTGAATGCACACTCATGGAATCTGGGTCGACTTGTGGTTGCAAATGATTCTACAAGCCGCATCATTGGCTCATCAGTTATACTGAAAGAATTCATACAGGTAAAAATAGATAAAAATGTCAGGGAACAAGCACCCTTTCATACAGCACCAGATCTTGATATACTAGTAGCCCAATATAGTATAAATGAGAAGAAACATGGCAAGCACATCATTGTTACACAGACGATAAAGTCAATTGATGTACCCCAAAAGGGAAGACTCAATTTATCCCGGTATTAGATGGCATGACAGTTTCGCAATAGTGCAATACTATTGGCATATTCAAATACGAGAGTTACTGAACTAAATAGTGGTGCAATCAACGGAGACAGATATCCTCAACAAGGCAAATAACTAAGTTTATCGGGACGCTAACTCAAAGCCAAAACTTGAAATTGCAAGAATCAATTCCCCGCGCATCATCCATCGATCAAGACGACGATTCCCAACTGAACTAATCCAAGTATCACCAAGAAGGCTTAGAATGACGCATTCAAAATCCCATTCACCGGTCACTAAAAGCCAAAGCGACACACCACTCTTACTCAACGCGGAAAAGAGCCGGCACAAAGAAACGACGCTCGGATAAAGCGAACCTGGAAAGTCAAGTTCTTGCGAAGCAAAGCAGCGGCCTGAGTCCCGAAGCTGGCCTGATCATGCGACGGCTCCGCCATCGAATCCCACAGTAAACACGACCGTTAAAGCCTCCCAAGGAGTAACGGAATTTCAAAATTCAACCTGCAAAACAGGGGTCCTTTCTATTTTTTCATGGGTGTTTCTTCTTCAGCTGTTCTTGAAAGATCTCAGGCAATGTCCCTCCGACGACCTTCCACATGGGGAGCTCCTGGTCCGCGGGTCTCTGCGTTTATATAGTGGCGAGTTTTAGAGGGACTCTCAAGAATCTGAACATGCACCCACTTTATTTCCTTGCATTGCGTCAGAGAAGCTGAAACAGTGGGGACAGAGGCGTGATTTGTCGGATATCCCCCTCTCAACAACGTTAATTTCGGTTTTGGTACTACAGCGACTGCCTTTGCTTCGAGCGGTGTACCGGATTTGCCCTTCGGGAATTCCCCGTTTCGCCCTCCACGCGCTTTGACTTCCCCCCCGGTCTGAACCCAATGTTCAGAAACGCCCCCGGTGGACCTTTCTTCTCACGTACCTAGATTACGTATTAGGAATCACGCGGGAGTCTGAGTCAATATGTTAGAATTTCCACTTCACAAAACATAAGCTAATAGATAGATGAAGACCGCATGAATCCCGCGACAGAATATGCGTTTTCGTGCTTTCAAGAGGAAAGCAAGAAGTAGATAGCAAGCAAAGGTGGCTGGTCAGGAATCCATTGGGAGCAGCAAAAGATATGGGGGAGATTTCTCGGGTCCGAGCCATGGCGTGCGCCTTCTGAAGACCACTGATTTAACCATAATTGCATCCAGCGAGGTTGGCCCTGAACATGGTTAGCAGAAATGTGGTTTCTTGGAAGACACCGTGAAGGACCTACTGGTTTACTGCAACCCACAAGAAAGTGTTCACCAGGGGAAATCATCCCAGGACCGAAGAGCCAGGTTGAAAGGCCGCACGAGGACTCAAGTATGAACGTGCGATTATAATACAAAGATCTCGCCACCTAATCCTGGGGACCACCGATGAGTCGCGCCAGGAATTTCGCTCTCGCGACCTCTGCTGCCGGCCGATATTTGCAGAACTCCACACGCTTTGGCAATAAGCAGCGCCCCCGGTTGATCTCTGCCAAGGAAGAATTGACGTTCCGACCATCTTCGTCTTCCGCCTGAAGATTGTGACCTGTCGTTTTCGGCAGCAGAGCGTAATAAGTTAAAATACGGGTCCAGCACACAGCAACGTGCTGAAAGGGAAAGACTGGTTTGGGGATGCCAGAGAATTGCTGCTCTGTGTACACGGAGGCCGTACGTACATGTGGCGGTCGGCCATTGGGCGATGGCGCCTTCGGCATTCGTGGCCTTGGGAGGAATCGGGAGTAGGGGACATGTGGATACATTAATCAACTAAGATTAGATAGTGATGCAGCCATTGACCAGGTGAGTAGCTAATACAGTTCCTTAATTCCTAAGAAAACGGTGGTAAACTATAAGATGCAATTAATGCGAACGCAATGTAATGCTGCTGAAGAGAACAGTAAAAACAAAAGGAAGGAGGGTATTACTTGGGGAGTGTTGTTTGATGGCAAAGATGACGAAGTTTCCTCGAATGAATAATGATATAGATAATTAATGATTCTCGTTTAATATGATTTTTTTAGGTTTTTTCGATGTAATTTATGAACTTTAACCTAAAGTGCTACGGGATTCCTAAACTTTTAATTTTATTAGTGTGATTCTCGAATTTTTTTGTATATACTTGATTTAGTCCTCGAGGGACTAGATTGAATATACATACCTAATCATTCAAGGACTAGATAAAATTCATGGAACTCATTACACAATAAATTAGAGTTCATGGATTATATTGAAAAAAAGTAAAAGTCCAAGGATGATTAAGCAAATTTAGGGACTATTTTGTATAGTTAACACCGTTAGAAAAGCAGTTTTGAGTCAAAGACACTGCTCACGTTCAAATGGAATTGATGAGTCTGAAGTAAATTGCCGGATAAATGCCGCGGACAATGTCTGACCATGGAGGAATTCCAAGAAATCTCAGACGGGATTGACTTTTCCGATGAACAGATGCTTCGTTTTGCTTACCTGAAAGTCTTGACAATAATAATAACAACAACAACAATAACAATAAAGAGTTAATTAAACAATATTTAGTTGGAAGTCAAATACAACATTTTCAGTCAGATTGCAGCGCAGTCAATTGCTTAGCCAATTGGGTTTTGGCGAACACGCTTACCAAAATAATTTGTTAAAAAAATTCATTCCATTCGCAAGTTCTTAAGAAATTTCTCGTGCCATAACTTAATAGGAATGTCCAATTGGAATAGCCTCATACTTGTCTCTGATGCAAACGCGCTTTTAGTTAATAATAGCTCTTAAATATTACTTTGACCAACCTTAGCTTGGAGCATCATCGTTTATTTTTTATTTTTTATTTTGAATATTTCTGTCGTCATCGGATTTCGTTCTCGATCGATTGGTGTGTTCTTGTAGAGATCGACGAGGTGGTTCCACCATAATCAACAAAGAAAAGATTGTACTTGTTCGGAACGCTTACACTCAAGTGTTTTCTAATCTTGAGATAGTTGTCCAATTGATTTTAAACGTATTATACGAATGTGGATTCGATTTTAACTTTTAAAAATTTTGTCATTTTAATTCTAAACATTTGTATGAAATTATAATGTAGGTACTTCATTCAAATTTTGCTGAAAATTGCTTATTACGTGACAGCATATCATGTAGGATGTCCAGTAATGACTGTTCCGTGAGCAAAATCCTTGCGAAAATGGATCAAAATGACTAAATTCGACAAATGAAAAAGTTTAAAATTAAATTGACATTTGTGCAATAAGTTTAAGACTAATGAGCCCTCTCAATCTTTTTATTCCATTCGAAGTCACAAAGAGTTTTCTCATGTTCTCAAGTCTTTTAGGATCTTAATTGCCTTTAAAGCCCTAATGAGTATCCGGATTAGCTTTTGCGCATCTCATCAATTCATCTCCTGAGTTGATTTAATAGTGCACTCCTTTCACCTCAGCCTAATTCATTCATGATTTTTCACCCCTCGCGACAAGATTTAAATCCAAGACGACAAAAAAGAGAAAAGTAAACTCTTTTACCATCTAGAGAAAACACCTCGACCAAATTTTCTCTAAATAACCAAACAATGAAGCGTCACGTCTTTTTTAAAATCAACCTTTTCTAGTAGTAATGCAATCGATGCTCTAGGGGGGCAAAAAGAAGAAGAAAGAAAACCTTCTCAATGTTGTGTCCATGATGACTCATAATGCCGCTTCTTGTAAGAGCAAGTTCATGTCCTGAACACTTATTCGGGCAATCTACTTTGCCCCTTTCCGATTTTCATAGTCCTAATTCGGAAAATACGTTTTCGCATATTCCACCTTGCCATGATGTCTCGGAAAAGTCTGCTCTAAATGTAAATGCTCTTGTATTAATGTCTCCTCCCATAATGCGATATCGTCAAGTCAGATCTGGGCCGAGAGGTTAGGTTCTCAGATAGCTATAAAAACAACTCTGTTCGAAGTCGATGATCCGCCATATTTGATCGACCTACGCGGAATTCATCGGGCGCAGGCGGGTCAAGGGCAAAGATAATTCCGCGAAGTATAAAGAATTCGTGAGGATAATCTCTTCGAAATATAAAGAATTCACGGGGAACCATCTCTGCGTGACATTCTTGTGGTGGGAACTGGACTTTTCTTTATATCTTTTCAAGGCTAGATTTCATGTACGACCAGGAGATGAACGTGGACGGTTCAGCTCCGCAGCCCTTTGATTGGAGCTGAACATTCCCACTTCGTTTTCTCGAACGTCAAGGCCCCGCAAAATATTAGTATGGAATCCGCCTCTCTCGTGCGGTCGTCGATTTCTCGAGTGGTCCTACGTCATGTTGGTCACATTCGAACTTCTCCGCTTGCTCCGGTGGTCGCTGGCGGATCCCTACAAAAATTGTAGGGTTGAAGCATCTCGTTCGTCAGAAAAGGAGTCGGCGCGAAAAGTAAAACATTCTCGATTGAACGGCGGAGCGAGAGCGTAACTTCTTGACCGAAAGAAATTCGAATTAGGCCTCGCCTCGAGTAAAGGACCAGAAAGCCGTCAAGAGAATCGCCACATGGTTTTTCTTTTCTTTTCTTTCCTAACATGGTTAAGGGATTGGTTTCCCTATTAACGGTGGCATAAATGTCTCGAATGTTTTTCGTATAAATAAAAAATGTCAAACTTACGTTAGTGTGATAAGTATGTTGTATATAAAATTGAATTAGATGATATGTGATTGTATGAATTGGGGTCTTTTTTGGGATAAAATAAGTCGGGGGTACAAATGGGTAATTTAAGACTTTTGGTAATACCAAAAAAATGGAAATATTTATATGGTAATAAATATAATCTAGGGAGGGGCATCGCCCTCGTGGGAAAAAAAAAATAGATGGACGAAAATTTGGCGAAAGGACAATAAAAGCGACGTTAAGAAAGAGCAGTTGTTGAGCGCAAAAACAGGCGACGCCACCCGCGGATGGCAATTCGACCGTTGATTGAACGGTCCGGAGAGATTAACCGATTTTTGAACCGAAGCCGACAAGGACAAGCCCGGGGGTAAAAAGATCAAAGGAGCGAGACATTATTGTACGACTACTTGCGGTGCAAGAAAAGTGCGACCCCGGCTCTGGGCCCCACGTCACGTCTCGGCACGTCAGCTTCTCCCACAAATCTTTTATTTGTGGTTGTTCTGTTTTGACTTGACCGATGCAATTTAATAACCCCCCGGGATATTATCGAATTCTTAATGATCTCCTCCCGTTTGACAACTTTGCCCTTTGCCCTCGGTACCCCTCAATTACCAAATTAGCCTTTTACATCCGCAACGACTCTTATAAATTCATCTTCTTCCGCTCGTCTCTTATAAATTCCGCCTAGCGTCATTTATTTACTCATTTTCATGACATCGGATGATCCGGGGCAGCATTATGGCTCCTGGTAGGATGGCGGAAATTACCCTTATGACCATAATTGGGCGATTGTTAGATTAGCCTAATGTTCTAAGAATGACCCTAAGAAAGACACCCTCTTCAGATTAAGTACCAGCCAATGATATGATTTATTTGAAAAACAAGATTTTGATAAGTCTGGTAACGATCGATTCGATCAATCCTTCAAATTTTGAATTGCATTTGGTTGGTAAGGATCGTACGCATCTTAACTCAAAAGAGATGGAACATTGATAAATATATATAACCGAGGAGAAGATCGATTGGTATCGAGTTGCGATGAAATTTAAACTATACAACAAGATAACGCGGGAACATTTGAATCGTTTTAGTTCTGTTTAGTCAGCCTTGCGAGTTTTCGTTTTCGTTTCCATTAAAAAGCTTTTCAAATCGCTTCGAGATTGAATTAGTCCATTAATCTTAAGAAAATGCTTTGAAGGTTCCCAACTTTCACGTCCGGGCCACGGGGCGATCAAAAGTCAACGGCTGGACATTTTTTTTGCATGACCCGAGAGCCCGACCCGACGTCACCCAGCCCCGTGGCACAATCCGTAAATTCCCGCAACTCCAGACCCCATTTCGACCCGGGCGTCACTTTCCCCTCAATCCTTCCCGGAAACGCGCCATTTTCAATCGTCCACTCGCCACCTCCTGCTATAAACACACTCTGCGCTTCGACTTCGATCTCGCGAAAATATCGACTCGCGAAATCGAGATCGGACGTCGATCGAGAGGGCGCGAGCTCGAGGAATTCCTTCTCCCATGGCGTTGCGGAGCGGAGCGCCGCTGCTGCTCCAGCAATACGAGGCCCTGTTCAGGAAGAACCTGTTGCTCTCGTGGCGGAACAAGCGGGCCACCTTCCTCCAGCTTTTCTCCTCCTTCTTCTTCATCTTCCTCATCTTCTGCATCCAGGAAGCCATCAACGCCCGCTTCGCCCACACTGCCTCCTACAAGAGCGTGACCGACCCCAAGGCCCTGGTGTCCCCGCCCATCCCGCCCTGCGAGGACAAGTTCTACTCTAAGACCCCCTGCTTCGACTTCGTCTGGAGCGGCAACGCCAGCAGCAGGGTCGCCACGATCGTGGACGGCATAAGGAACAATAACCCCGGCAGGCCCATTCCTGAGAGTAAGGTGTGTCTGTGTGTGAGTGCGCCATTTTTTGGGTTTCTAAATTTCGGGTCTTTTTTGGTTGTGTACTAGTAGGCTGACATTAAGGAGGCGGCCTTTTACTATCCTGCGTGTCAATATAAAAAATTGTAAAGCACTTTACTTGGCTTGGTCTTAGTACGTAGAGGTCTCTCCGTGGTTTGCACTTCACTGTAGATGATGAAAGTGCTTTTGGTTAGGAATCGATAGGAATGCAACTCCGAGTTTCTGGGTGGTAATTTGCTGAAGCAGGGCTTCAATAGAGTTTTGGAAAAAAAAATTGATGAGCAATGTTAGTGCCTTCCGAATTAGGTGGTAGTTTAAACTTGTTCTGATGTTGAAACTTCGGTTCTTTGGACAAAAGCTACATGATCAGTTGATGAAATGTGAGTTCTGTGTGTCTGAAGGTTTTGTCATTTGGAACAACCGAGGAAGTGGATGCGTGGTTTTATAGTAATCCTATGCGGTGTCCTGGAGCTTTGCATTTCACGGAAATGAACGCTAGTGTCATCCGGTATGGCATACAAACTAATTCCACTCCAGTTACTAGGCGAGGTCAGTTTGAGGATCCCACTTTCAAGTTTCAGATACCTCTTCAGATTGCGGCTGAGCGGGAAATGGCGCGGTCCCTTATTGGAGGTATCCACTCCTTGTGTTACTTTAGTGAATGCTTCTGTATGCTTGATGAGATTGGACCTGTTCCTTTGTCGACCTCTCATGCCTCCCGATATTTTACTTTGCAGATTCAAAGTTTAGTTGGGTTGTTGGGCTGAAGGAATTTGCGCACCCTGCAGTTGAGATTTTCTCTGCAGTTGCCACTGTGGGGCCAGCCTTCTTCCTCGCAGTCGCCATGTTTGGCTTTGTACTTCAAATCAGTTCTTTGATCACAGAAAAGGAGCTGAAACTCCGCCAGGTATTGCCTTTGAGCACTACTGGCTTACGGAAACATCATGATGCTCCTACAGAGCGTTCACCTTCACTTTTTGTATACTGTTGCAGGCAATGACCGTGATGGGCCTTTATGATACTGCCTATTGGCTTTCATGGCTCACTTGGGAGGGCATCATAACCATTCTTTCTTCATTGTTCATAGTCCTCTTCGGGATGATGTTTCAGTTTGATTTTTTCTTGAATAACAGCTTCCCTGTTGTGTTCCTGCTGTTCTTCCTATTCCAACTCAATATGGTATGATATGTCTTATGCGACCTTGTAATGGGCTGTCAATTTGAGGTGACATAGTGAAGGGACATTGGCCTTACATCTTGACATGGCCTTCTCTGTTACTAGGTTGGCTTTGCCTTCATGTTGTCAGCCTTCATTAGCAAGGCCTCTTCATCCACCACTGTGGGTTTCTCCATATTTATTGTTGGCTTTCTAACTCAGGCAAGTATCCTGACTACCTATACTTTTGGTGAATGTATTCAGAGTGATGTTAATCTTTGCTTTTGGCTCTTGCAGCTTGTCACTATGTTTGGGTTTCCCTACAGCCAAAACTTTGGTAAGGCTTACCGGGCCATCTGGTCACTCTTTCCACCGAATCTCCTTGCTGAAGGTCTGAACCTACTCTCTGAAGCAACTTCCACCCCCGATGATCCTGGAATTAGCTGGAGCAGGCGTGCAAAATGCGCACCAAACGACACAGAATGCGTGATATCAATGGTATGTAGTATCTCTGAAGTTCAACAGTTTCTACATCTGCAGATAGTGATTTAAATCTCTGCTGAGCCGTTTTCGCTTTGTTTTCTTGTTGTATTACATCATATTAAGGCACACTCACCTTTTTTTTCTGTTCGTCTGACAGAATGACATCTATATATGGCTTGTGGCAACTTTCTTTGTCTGGTTTCTTTTGGCTATCTATTTTGATAATATAATCCCAAATGCGTCTGGAGTGAGGAAGCCGATGTTTTATTTCTTAAATCCTGGCTACTGGACCGGGAAAGGTGGAAGCACAGTGGAAGGTAGAGTTTGAAAACTTTGATGTGAAGGCATGCTTCCTCCATCTAAATGTTTTTGTGATGTGGTGTATCATGTCTTGACAGAGGGTGGCATTTGTAGTTGCATTGGTTCAGTTCCCCAATTGGAGCATGTTAGTCCAGATGATGAAGATGTTCTCGAAGAGGAAAGTATCGTGAAAGCACAAGCAAAAGAAGGCTTAGTGGACACCAATGTTGCGGTGCAGATTCGTGGCCTTGGGAAGACTTATCCTGGGACTACCCAACTTGGTTGCTGTAAATGCAAAAGGACATCTGCATATCATGCTATTAAGGTAACTAAGCAATTCCAGTTATCTGCACTTTTCTCCTCTAATAATTGCTCATAACTTACCTGAGGTACCGTTCAGTACGAAATTATCAGATGCCAGATGCAACGCTGGACACGAGTATCCTGTATACCTTGATTTGTGCTTGGACAGGGTAACCTCTATTACTTTCGAATTGTATGTAGGAGCTGTGGGTGAACTTTGCTAAAGATCAGCTGTTTTGTCTTCTTGGACCCAATGGTGCTGGAAAGACCACAACAATAAATTGTTTGACAGGAATCACCCCAGTTACAGGGGGAGATGGTAATAGCTTTTAGGTGGCTAATTTCTTTTCGGTGTAGTACAAAACTTTTGTATTAATAACATGGTGCATAATGTCATATTGCTGCCCTGTTTTAACAGCTCTGGTGTATGGTTACTCAATCAGAAATTCGGTTGGCATGTCAAACATCAGAAAAATGATTGGAGTCTGTCCTCAGGTTAGCCTTTCTCCTCCATTTTTGTCACCTTTGCATCTAAGTACGAACAGCAGAGGAACATAATTCTACAAACATAGGTTTGGCTGTATTGCAATTATCGTCCAAGCAGTTACAGTTAATTATTGGGAAAAAAAAAACTAATGAACATCTGTCCTAAAAGTTTCTTGTTTATTGCAGTTTGATATCCTTTGGGACTTATTGACTGGTGAAGAGCATCTCTACCTTTTTGCAAATATTAAAGGGCTCTCCCCTGCTTCAATCAAATCGGTATATGCTTCTAACTTCCTCTTATGTCGTCGGAACTTGTGAATCTGCTTTTAATCCTACATTAAAAGATAATTTTTCCAGTTTGTTTATTTTGATGATCCGGTTTGAGTTTTCTGCTCAGGTGGTTGAAAAGTCACTGGCAGAGGTCAGACTAACAGAAGCAGGCAAAGTGAGAGCTGGGAGCTACAGTGGAGGAATGAAACGTCGCTTGAGTGTTGCTATAGCACTTATTGGTGACCCCAAATTAGTGGTTTTAGATGAACCTGTACGTGGATGACGTCTTATCTTCTCTTCTCCTTAACGGACAAATGTTTTCTCCGTGTGTGTGTGTGTGTGGAGTATTCTGAAATGTACTTTGTTTTCTGCTGCAGACAACAGGCATGGACCCAATTACAAGGAGGCATGTCTGGGACATAATAGAGGATGCCAAGAAAGGACGTGCTATCATCTTAACGACACACTCTATGGAAGAAGCCGATATTTTAAGTGACCGCATAGGAATTATGGCCAAGGGCAGACTTCGCTGCATTGGAACCTCAATCAGGCTCAAATCTCGCTTCGGGACAGGCTTTATTGCCAATGTGAGCTTCGCTGCCAGCAATGGTGCAAGTCCTCCTGGAGGAGATGTGGTTTCGAAGACTGATCAGGAGGCTGTGAAACAATTCTTCAAAACTGTGAGTGAGCAGATGGGACAGCTTTTTGTTCTCTGTAGTGCAGCTCTCTCCTCTTTCTAGTGCCAATTTCTGACTCTCATTTTCCTTCACAGCATCTGGACATTGTACCAAAAGAGGAGAACAAGGCCTTTCTGACTTTTGTTATACCCCATGATAGAGAAGCACTTTTGACGGTAATCAATCCCATTGCTGACTCCTATCCTTTCAGGCTCTCCAAAATTGTCTTTTAAATGTTGAAAAGAATTGGGAAAGAGTGCTGAAGAGATGCTGTTACAAGTTCTGTGAGGTGTAGACAGCTAAATTTGCTGGTCTAGCAGGATGATGTTCTTGTAACTTCTCTGTTATTTGATATGCGCTGGGATATTGTATTGTTGCTAAAAAGTTAGAAATGCTCCTATATTGGAAGTTAACACCCTTCTTTATGAAGCACTGTTAGTGGCAAGATTTTCCTAGTCCTTAGTCAAGAAAATTGTATGCCAATCGCTCCCAATGTGTGTTTTTGAGTTTCAAATGGCAATTAAATGCTCAAGATTGTCATGGGAGCACTGAAATTCGTTCAAATGTTAACTTTTTAACTTTTGTATCTTTAGGAGTAATCTATCACTGCTGGATTCTAACAATGTTTGAAATGATAGTTATCACATTGCTTTTGGTGAAGAACTTATGAACGGAGATTATCTAAATTGTTTTCCTTGTAATACTCTTTTTTTGCTTTTCCTAACACAGCTTATATGCTTCCAACAGAAATTTTTTGCGGAGCTCCAAGATAAACAGGGAGAGTTTGGCATAGCAGATATCCAGCTTGGTTTGACGACTCTTGAGGAAGTTTTCCTGAATATTGCAAAGCAGGCAGAGCTGGAAAATGCTGCAGCTGAACAACGCTTTGTGACGCTAACTTTGACATCTGGAATCTCAGTTCAGGTGAGAAATTAAATATGAGGAAAATCCTATAGAGCATAGGCTAGAGCATTGGTAAAGTTAATTCAAAATGTGAATTTGTCCTCAAAGACTGTTTCGGCTAATATATTGACATCATGAACGACTGGTAAATAACTGACTAAAGGGTCATCAGCCTGACAAAAGCTTTTCTTCTTATACTGCAATTTGGTTCAGATCCCAGTGGGAGCTCAATTTGTGGGGATTCCTGGAACGGAATCGGCTGAGAATTCTAGAGGCGTCATGGTTGAGGTGTACTGGCAGCAAGATGACTCTGGTTCTCTTTGTGTCTCTGGACACTCTACGGAAATGCCGATTCCTCCATCTGTTCAACTATCAGCCGCTTCAGTAGCAAGCACGCATGGTAGTCTCTTTGGTCGCGCAGGTCCAGTTCATGGAATCGTGTTAGACGCCGATCAAATAACTACTGCCTATCCTCAATAGCATATTCTTCTGTAATTTTTATCCGAGTGCTTGTAAAAGTTTACTTCTTCAATACAGTATACTACAACTGCAGCCAGCACTGTCAAGTTTAGCATCCTTCAAAGTTGCTTCAGCTAGGAAATAGTCGCTCGATCTTATAGCTTTACCAAAGGTTTCTTGATCAATGTATTGAATTATTCTCTACAAGGTATAATAAAGTTAAATATAGTTTCCAACATTTATTTGTTGTAAAAAGACTTGCTGTTTCGGAATTTATTTGGTTCACAATTAGGCAGAAAATTAGCCGAATTATCTTCATCGAACAAGAGACAATTTTTGTTCCTTTATACATCTAGCTATTTGCACTTTTCATTAGTCACATTCGTCTATCATGAGTGATTTCTCCAATTTCGAAGCTCTCAACAATCCTAACTTTTGCTTCTCTCATGATTTTTCTAAACCATGAACAGAGTAAGAAGCATAGGCTCTTTCTTTATCTACTTCATCACAGTACGCAGATCAGTAAGCTCTTTTCTTTTTTGGTGGGGGGAATGAAAAGAAAAGAAAAGATAAAACACATCAATCACTTGCGACTTTACCTGAACTCCACGTGCATTTCTCTTTTAAGTTTCTCTCGGTAAATAATAAAAATCTTTCATGCAAATTTCGTGGCCCCAACTCATACGCTGCCCGCTGAATGAAAAATTTGGCTACGCCACTTCATGTGCCACCTTAATTACTGAGAAGCTTCAACTTGTCTTAGATTACATTCTATTTATCTCCATCCTTTCTGTTGGTAAAACATGAGAACCATATCCCCTGCGGGGTATTTGGGTCATTTAACTACCAGAATTGGCGCTTCGCACTACCAGTGCACATTCAAAACCGTGGCTTCATTCCAATGCACAAGTAAACCTCGACGCCACCTTCTCTTCTTGAAGTATAATAATTCCATCACACATCTATCTTCTGTTCCACGGGTAACAATCACATATGCAATTATAAGTTTTCTGGGAATCTCTTGTTTTGGCCACCAGTTTTTGAACTCGATGACAACATCAGCAGTTATTAATGAATCAAACCATTAGCTGCCGTACACTGTACTAGGTTGAAGATCAACCTGAACGTTTGTAAATCCTCTTGAGAAACTCGCTATAAGTAGATGCTGTCGCTGGAACGGCCAAAACAGGTTAGACCCTTTCTCTAAAGATCAATACCCACAAAAGAAAAGAAGTCGTCAATGGCCTTAGTGCAGACGGGGTTGCCACTGTTTTACCAGCAATTCTGGGCACTTGTGAAGAAGAACATGTGGCTCGCGTGGAGGAGCAAGAGGTCAACTTTCCTCAGGCTCTTATCTCCCCTCTTCTTCATCCTCCTGATATTCTGCGTAAAGAAGGCTTGGGACTCTCGCCTTCGCTCTGTTACCATGTTGAGGAATGAATCTGATCCTGAACCTCTGGTCATGCCTCCAATTTCTCCATGTGAGGACATGTTCTTAATGAGACGCCCATGCTTTGACTTTGTTTGGAGTGGAAATGAGAGTGCAAGAATTATGAGCATTGTGAGTGCCGTCATGGCCAATAATCCCGGCCGTCCAATCCCTTCAAGCAAGGTAATGAGTAATTATCACTCCATGTTTTTGTCTGTCTGCCAAAACTTCCTTATTGGGAATATACTTTTTTCTTCTTATGTAAAACGCACATTCTGGGAGGAAAAAACTAATCTTGGTAGAAATGGTTACGTAATGACTGATAAGAAAGAAACGTCAAACAATTTTAGCGCCTTCCCAATTAGGTGATCATGTATATGTGTTTTGAAATTGAAAAATTGGAGTTTTGGTACAAAAGTTGTATGATTGGATGATAAGCTGTTTGTTTTGTGCGTCTGAAGGTTCTATCATTTGGAACGACTGAGGAAGTGGATGCTTGGTTTTATAGTAATCCTATGCGGTGCCCTGGAGCTTTGCATTTCACAGAAATAAACACCAGCATCATCCAGTATGGCATACAAACTAACTCCACTCCAATTAGAAAGCGAGGTATATTTGAGGATCCCACTTTTAAGTCTCAAATACCTCTTCAGATTGCGGCTGAACGGGAAATTGCGAGGTCTCTTATCGGAGGTATCCAATCCTCTAGTTGCTTCACTGAATAGTCTTTTATGCTAGAAGAGATTGGACCTGTTCCTCTGTTTATGCCTCCTGAAATCTCGTGTTGCAGATTCAAACTTTAGTTGGGTTGTTGGGCTGAAGGAATTTGCACACCCTGCGGTTGAGCTATACTCTGCAGTTGCTTATGCAGGGCCAACCTTCTTGCTTGCAATCGTCATGTTTAGCTTTGTAGTTCAGATCAGTTCTTTGGTCACGGAAAAGGAGCTGAAACTCCGCCAGGTCTTGCTTTTTGAGCACTACTGGCTTACAGAATCTTAACATTGTTTTGCACCAATAGAGCGCTCACCTTCGCTTGTTATCCATTTTTTTGTTGCAGTCAATGACCTTGATGGGCCTCTATGATACTGCATATTGGCTTTCATGGCTCACTTGGGAGGGCATTATAACCATTCTCTCTTCATTGTTCATAATCCTCTTTGGGATGATGTTTCAGTTTGATTTTTTCTTGAATAACAGCTTCGCTGTCCTGTTCATGTTGTTCTTCCTATTCCAACTCAATATGGTATGATGTGTCTTATGCCATGTTATAATGGACTATTCATTTCGGGCAACGCAGTGAAACGACATGGCCTTATATCTTGACAAGTTCTTCTCTGTTACTAGATTGGCTTTGCCTTCATGTTGTCAGCCTTCATTAGCAGGGCCTCTTCATCCACAACTGTAGGTTTCTCCATCTTTATCATTGCCTCTCTAACTCAGGTAAGATATCCTGACTACCTAATATATTGTTATTGTATTCAGAACAATGTTTATTTTGAGAATCATTTCCTTGGGCTCTCGCAGTCTGTCACTGCATATGGATTTCCCTACAGTCAAAAATTCCGTAATGGTTACAGAACCATCTGGTCACTGTTTCCACCTAATCTCCTCGCTGAAGCTCTGGTGCTGCTTTCTGGTGCAACTACCACCTCTGAAGATCCTGGAATTAGCTGGAGTAGTCGTGCAAAATGCGCCCCAAATGACACAGAATGCGTGACATCAATTGTATGTAGTATCTCTGAAGCTTAATTTTTTTTTTACATAACGCTCGGTCAGTTAAATCTCTGCTGAGCTGTGTTCACTTTGTTTTCTTGTTGTCTTTCATCATACTGAGGCGCATTCACCTCTTTGTTCTACTATTCTCTGACAGAATGACATATATATATGGCTCGTGGCAACTTTCTTTGTGTGGTTTATTTTGGCTATCTATTTTGATAATATAATCCCAAATGCATCTGGTGTGAGGAAGCCGATGTTTTATTTCTTGAATCCTGGCTACTGGACAGGGAAAGGTGGAAGCAAAGTGGAAGGTAAAGTATGAAATTTCGGACATGAGTGCATGCTTCCTCCTCCTACTTGTTTTATGACATCGCCTTTCCCGTCTTGACAGAGGGTGGCATTTGTAGTTGCGTTTGTTCAGTTCCCTCATTGGAGGATGCTACTCCGGATGACGAAGATGTTCTCGCAGAGGAAAGTATTGTGAAAGCACAAGTGACAGACGGCTTAGCTGATCCTAATGTTGCAGTCCAGATTCGTGGCCTGGGGAAGACCTATCCCGGGACTACCCAAATTGGTTGCTGTAAGTGCAAAAGGACATCCGCATACCATGCTATTAAGGTAACTAAGCACGTCTAATTATCTGTCCTTTTTTCCTCTACTAATTACTCGAAGGTAGCATTTCAGTACGGAGTTAATCAGATGACAGATGCCACACTAGCAACAAGTGTCCTGTATTACTCGATTAATGATTGGATAGGATAACCGCTGTTACTTTTAAATTGTCTGTAGGGGCTTTGGATGAACTTTGCTAAGGATCAGCTGTTTTGTCTTCTTGGACCCAATGGCGCTGGAAAGACTACAATAATAAATTGTTTGACAGGAATCACCCCAGTAACGGGAGGAGATGGTAATAGCATTTAATTTGCTATTTTCTTTTTTTTGTACTACAAAATTTCTGTATCAATAATTAGGTGCATAATGTCATATTGCTGTCTCGGTTTAACAGCTTTGGTGTATGGTTACTCGATCAGAAATTCCATTGGCATGTTAAACATCAGAAAAATCATTGGAGTTTGTCCTCAGGTCGGCCTTTCTCCTCCACTTTTGTCAACTTTGCATTTCAGTACAAACAACAACCAGCATAATTGTGCTATGTAGCTTTGGCAGTATCGCAATAATCCTTCCAGCAGTTATAGTTAATTATTTGGAAAAAAACAAATGAACATCTATTTTAAAGTCTATTGTTGATTGCAGTTTGATATCCTCTGGGACTTGTTGACTGGTGAAGAGCATCTGCACCTTTTTGCAAGTGTTAAAGGGCTTGCCCCTGGTTCAATCAAATCAGTACGTGCTCCTAACTTCCTCTACTATTGGAACATGTCTATCTGCTTATGGTCCTAAGCCAAGAGATGACTTTGTCTGTTTGTATAATGTAATGAACCCTTTTGAGATTTCTTCTCAGGTGGTTGAAAAGTCACTGGCAGAGGTCAGACTAACAGAAGCAGGCAAAGTGAGAGCTGGGAGCTACAGTGGAGGAATGAAACGTCGCTTGAGTGTTGCTATAGCCCTAATTGGTGATCCCAAATTAGTGGTTTTAGATGAACCTGTTCGTGACTGACGTCTTATCTTCTTTTCTCCTTAATCGACAAATTGTTCTGGGTGCGTGCAGTATTCTGAAAGGTACTTTGTTTCTGCTGCAGACAACAGGCATGGACCCAATTACAAGGAGGCATGTATGGGACATAATAGAGGATGCCAAGAAAGGGCGCGCTATTATCTTAACGACACACTCTATGGAAGAGGCTGATATTTTAAGTGACCGCATAGGAATAATGGCCAAGGGCAGACTTCGCTGTATTGGAACTTCAATCAGGCTCAAATCTCGCTTCGGGAGAGGCTTTATTGCCAATGTGAGCTTCTCTGCCGACAATGGTGCAAGTCCTCCTGGAGGAGATGTGGTTTTGAAGACTGATCATGAGGCTGTGAAGCAATTCTTTAGAACTGTGAGTAAGCAGACGGATAACCATTTTGTTCTTTGTAATGCAGCTTTCACTTCTTTCTAGTGCCAACTTCTGACTCTCCTTTTCCTTCACAGCGTCTGGATATTGTACCAAAAGAGGAGAACAAGGCCTTTCTGACTTTTGTTATACCCCACGACAGAGAAGCACTTTTGGCGGTAATTAATCCCATTGCTGACTCCTGTGCTTTGCAGGCTCTTTGAAAATTGTCCTTTTAATTGTTGAAAAGAATTGTGAAAAAGTGCTGGAGATGTCGTTACAAGTTCTGTGAGAAATGTAGACAGCTACGTTTCCTGGTCTAGCAGGATGATGTTCTTGTAACTTCAATCTCATTTGGCATATGCACGGACATTGTATTGTCGCCAAAAAGTTAGAAACGCTCCTATATCGGAAGTTAACACCCTTCTTATGAAGCAGCGTCAGTGGCAAGATTTTCCTTGCCGCTGGTCAAGATAATTATTTGACGTTTGCACCTGATGCATGTTTTTTGGTTGAAAATAGCAATTAAATGTCCCGGGTTGTCGTGGGGGCACTGTGATTCAATCAAGTCTTAACTTTTAACTCTTTTATCATACAGAGTAATCTATCACTGTCCGGTAGATTCAACCAATTTTTCAAATGCTAGTTTTCACATTACTTTTGGTGAAGAACTTCTATATAGAGACTATCTAGATCATTTTCCTCGTAATACTCCTTTTCGCTTTTCTTAACATGGCTTATATGCTTTCAACAGGAATTTTTTGCGGAGCTCCAAGATAGACAGGGAGAGTTCGGCATAGCAGATACCCAGCTTAGTTTGACGACTCTTGAGGAAGTTTTTCTGGATATTGCAAAGCAGGCAGAGCTAGAAAATGCTGCAGCTGAACGACGCTTGGCGACACTAACTTTGACATCTGGAATCTCAGTCCAGGTGAGAAACTAAATATAAGGAAAATCCTATAGAGTATTGGCTATGGCATTGGTAAAGTTACTTCAAAATATTATTTGTCGTTGAACACTATTAGCCTCTCCATTGAAGTTTTGAACGACTTGCAGAAAACTGTCTAAAAGCTCATCAGCCCGACAAAAGCTTTTGTTCTTATACTGCAATTTGGTTCAGATCCCA
Organism: Melaleuca quinquenervia; assembly: GCA_030064385.1. Classification (NCBI taxonomy): domain Eukaryota; kingdom Viridiplantae; phylum Streptophyta; class Magnoliopsida; order Myrtales; family Myrtaceae; genus Melaleuca; species Melaleuca quinquenervia. The sequence continues at coordinate 1,637,232 of CM057728.1, read as the reverse complement.
GTGGGAGCTCGACTTGTGGGGATTCCTGGAGTAGAATCATCAGGCGCGAACTCTAGAGGCACCATGGTTGAGGTATATTGGCAGCAAGATGATTCTGGTGCTCTTTGTATTACTGGACACTCTTTGGAAATGCCTATTCCTCCATCCGTTCGACTACCAGCCACTTCAGCAGCAAATACACGTCGTACTTTCTTGGGTCGCACAGGTCCAGTTCATGGGATCGTGCTGGACTCCAATTAAATAACTACTGCCCATCGTCAATAATATATTCTTCTGTAATATTTATTAGACTGCCTGTAAAAGTTCATGTCTTCGATAAGGTACTAAAACTACTATCAGCACTGTCAAGTTCAGCATCCTATAAAGTTGCTTCAGCTAGGAACTGGTCGCCCGACCATACAGCTTTACAAAATGTTTGGGCAATATTTTCTCTACATAATATAGTAAAGTTCAATGCACTTTCTTGACATTTAGTTTGTTCCAAAAAGACGAGCTGCTTCGTAATATATTTGGTTCTCATCTAGGCAGAAAATCAGTTTGATTATCTTCATCGAACAAGAAAAGATTTTTGTTCATTTACCAATTCTCCCATGATTTTCCTAAACCACAAACGAAATAAGAAGATATTTTATGCAAATTGGGGGTCTGAACTCAATCACCTCCCACTGAACCAATAATTTTGCTATGCCAATTCATGTGCCACCAATATATAACACGGGGCTGGCCCTAATTACCGCCGAGAAGCTTCAACTTGTCTTAGATTATATTATACTGATGTCCTATGTTTTCTTTTGGCAAACATGAGAACTATATTATTTGAGGGTATTTGGGTCATTTAACTGCCGTAGTTGGTGCTTGGCGGTCCCAGTGCACATTCATGGCTTCATTCCAATGCACAAGTAAACCTCGATGCCACCTCTTCTTCTTGAAGGATAATAATTCCATCACACATCTGTACCCTGTTCAACAGGTAATCATAACAAATGCAATTATAAATTTTCCAGGGTCAACCGATCATAAAGTTCACCACTAGAGGCCAAAAAGTTTTGGCCTCTAGTTTTTGAACTAGACGACAGCCTCGGCAGTTTTAATGAATCAAACCATTAGCTTCCGTGAACTAGGTTGAAGATCTTGAAAGTTTGAAAACCCTCTCAAGAAACTCAGCTATAATTAGTTGCGGTCACCGGAACAGCCACAATAATTGGTCCCTTCCTTTACAGATTAATACCCACAAAAGAATGGAAGTTGTCAATGGACTTAGTGCAAACGGGGTTGTCACTCTTTTACCAGCAGTTCTGGGCACTTGTGAAGAAGAACATGTGGCTCTCGTGGATGAGCAAGAGGTCAACTTTCCTCCAGCTCTTTTCTTCCCTCTTCTTCATCCTTCCCATGTTCTGCACAAAGAAGGCTTGGGACTCTTGGCTTGGGACTCTTGCCTTCGCTCCAGGACCATGTTGATGAATGCGTTTGATCCTAAGCCTCTGGTCATGCCTGCAATCCCTCCATATGAGGACAAGTTCTTTATCAGACGCCCATGCTTCGACTTTGTTTGGACGGGGAATGAGGGTGCCAGAATTGTAGGCACTATGAGTGCCATCATGGCGAATAATCCCGGCTGTCCAATTACTTCAAGGACGGTAGTGACTTATTATCACTCTCCAACTTCTTGGCGCTCTACTAAAAATAACTCATTGGGCATGTATTCTTTTTATTTTGCGACAAAAGATTGCTTTTAGCACACATTTTTGGGCGAAAGAACTAATTATGAGGGAGATAGTTATGTAATGACTGATAAGAACATTGTTTTTGGAAAAATATCTGAGTAATATTAGCGCCTTCGGAATTAGGTCATAATTCATACTTGTTTTGAAATTGGAACTTCGTTTTTTGGTACAGATGTTGTATTATCCGAAGATGAACTGTGAGTTCTGTGTGTCTGAATCATTGGATTCCCTGATTTTAGATCAGGTGATCTGGGGAAAAGGGAGGGTGGGGATTTTCCCCTTGCATGGGGGGACAGGACATGGTGGAGCTTTGGATGGTGGGGATGGGCAAAGCACCCATGCTTTCATAGCAGGGAATCCGTTCTGGGAATCATTGCCTCTTTAATGACCGAGGAAGTGGACGTGTGGTTGTATAGTAATCCTATGTCGTGTTCCGGGCCTTTGCAATTCGCGGAAATGAATGCCAGCATCATCCGGTATGGCATGCAAACTTACTCCACTCCACTTGTCAAGCGAGGTCTCTTTGAGGATCCCACTTTGAGGATCCCACTTTTAAGTTTCAGACACCACTTCAGATTGCGGCTGAGCGGGAAATTGCGCAGTCTCTTGTTGGACGTATCCAATCTTTCTGTTGCTTCACCGAATAATCCTGTATGCTTTTAAGAGATTGGACATGTTCCTTTGTGGACCCGTTAGGCCTCCAATTATTTCTCCTTGCAGATTCAGACTTTAGTTGGATTGTAAGGCTGAAGGAATTGGCACACCCTGCAGTCGCCACTATGGGGCCAACCTTCTTCCTTGCAATCGCCATGTTTAGCTTTGTATTTCAAATCAGTTCTTTGATCAGAGAAACGGAGCTGAAACTCAGCTAGGTGTAGCCGTTGAACACCACTTGCTTACAGAATCTTAACGTTGGTATGCACCTATAAAGCGTTTACCTCCACTTTTTATTTATTTATATATTTATTGCAGATGATGACCGTGATGGGTCATTATGATTCTGCCTATTGGCTTTCATGGCTCACTTTAGAGGAAACGATGACCACTCTTTCTTCTTTGTTCATAGGCCTCTTTGGGACGGCGTTTCAGTATGATTTTTCCTTGAACAACAGCTTTGCTGCCGTGTTCCTGTTGTTCTTTTTATTCTAACTCAATATGGTATGGTGCGTATTATGCCACGTCATAATGGATTATTTTATTCAAGGTGGCATAGTGAAAGGGCATGGCCTGATATATTGACATGGTCTTCTCTGTTACTAGATTGGCTTTTCCTTCATGTTGTCAGCCTTCATTAGCAAGGCCTCTTCTTCCGCAAGTATGGATTTCTCCATATTCATCATTGGCTCTCTAAATCAGGCAAGATATCCTGACTACCTGATATTTTGTTAATATATGCAGAATAATGCTTATTTTGAGAATCATTGCCCTTGGCTCTCGCAGCTTGTTACTGCATTTGGAATTCCCTACAGAACCATCTGGTCACTGTTTCCGCCTAATGTCCTTGCTGAAGCTCTGGCGCTGATTTCTGATGCAACTTCCTATCCTGAAGATCCTGGAATTAGGTGGAGTAGGCATGCGAAATGCGCACCAAATGACACAGAATGCGTAATATCGGTTGTATGTAGCACCTCTGAAGTTCAAATTTTTTTACATTAACACTCAGTTAGATCTCTGCTGAGCAGTTTTTGCTTTATCTTTGTATTGTGTTACATCATACCAAGGCAGTTTTACCATTTTGTTCGACTCCTCTCTAACAGAATGACATCTATATATGGCTTGTTGCAACTTTCTTTGTGTGGTTTATTTTGGCTACCTATTTTGATAATATAATCCGAAATGCATCTGGTGCGAGGAAACCAATGTTTTGCCTCTTGAACCCCCGCTACTGGATAGGGATAGGTGGAAGCAAAGTGGAACGTCTAGTATGAAACTTTTGATCTGAGGGCTTGCTACCTCCTTCTACTTGTTTTCATGACGGTCTTTCCTGTCTTGATAGAGGTGGCACTTGTTGTTCAATCAGATCAGTTCCCCCATTGGAGCATGTGATTCTACATGACGAAGATGCTAATGAAGAGGAAAGTATCGTGAAAGGACAAGCCAAAGAAGACTTAGTTGATCCTAATGTTGCAGTACAGATATGTGGCCGTGCAAAGACTTACCCTGTGACTACCCAAGTCGTTGCTGTATATGCAAAAGGATATCTGCTTACCACAATATTAAGGTAACTAAGCACTTCTAGCTATCTGTGCTTTTTTCCTCTAATAATTGCTTCACTTATGTCGTACCAGTTGAGTATGTCATATATCAGATTACAGGCGTGAGACCAGCCACAAGTATCCCATGTAACTGGCTTTATGCTTGGATAGAGTAACCGCAGTTACTTTTGAATTATCTGTAGGTGCTGTGGGTGAACTCTGCTAAAGATCAGCTGTTTTGTCTTCCTGGACCCAAAGGCGCTGGAAAGACTACAGCATTAAATTGTTTGACAGGAATTACCCTAATTAGAGGGTGAGATGGTAATAGCTTCTACTTGACTACTTTCTTTTTGTGTAGTACAAAAACTCTGTTGCAATAACAAGGTGCATATGTCATATTGCTGTCTTGAGTTAACAGCTTTGGTGTATGGCTACTCAATCAGAAATTCTGTTGGCATGTCAAAAATAAGAAATTTACTAGAGTTTGTCGTCAGGTTGACCTTTCTCCTCCAGTTTTGTCACCTTTGCATTCAAGTACCGTAGAAAAGAAGCATAATCATGCTACAAAGCTTCAACAGCATTGCAATTATCTCAGAAATTTTTAGTTGATTGCAGTTTGATATCCTTTGGGAATTTTTGACTGGTGAAGAGCATCTCTACCTCTTGGCAAATATTGAAGGGCTCTCCCCTGCTTCATTCAAATTTGTACATGCTCCTAACTTCCTCTATGTTATTGAGACTTGAATCTGCATCTAATCCTAAGCTAAGGAATGATTTTTTCCATTTGTTCACTGTAATCAATCCATTTGCTTCTTTTGCTCATGTTGTCGAAAAGTCACTGGCAGAGGTCAGACTAACAGAAGCCAGAAAAATGAGAGCTAGAAGTTACAGTGGAGGAATGAAAATGTCGCTTAAGTGTTTCTATAGCCCTTGTTGGTGCCCCCAAATTGGTGATTTTAGAAGAACCAGTGCGTGGATGACATATGATCGTCTTTTCTACTAAGCGACAAATGTTTACCTGTGTGGAGTAGTCTGAAAGGTAGGTTGTTTTCTGCTGCAGACTACAGGCATCACGAGGGGGCATGTCTGGGACGTAATGCTGGACATTAAGAAAGGACGCGCTATCATCTTAACAACACACTCTATGGAAGAAGCTGACGCTTTTAAGTGACCATACAAGAATATTGCCAAGGACAGGCTTCGCTGCATTGGAACCTCAACCAGGCTCAAATCTCCCTTTGGAACAGGCTTTATTGCTAATGTGAGCTTCCCTGCCAGCAATGTGCAAGTCCTGGAGGAGATGAGGTTGCAACGACTGATCCAGAGGCTGTGAAGCAGTTCTTCAGAACTGTGAGTAGGCACTTTGTAGTGCAGCTTTCTCTTCTTTCTAGTGCGAATTTCTGACTCTTTAATTCCTTACACCATCTGGATACTGTACCAAACGAGGAGAACAAGGCCTTCCTGACTTTTGTTATACCCATAGTAGAGAAGTTCTTTTGACGGTAATTAATTCCATCACTGACTTTCTATCCCTTTCAGATAAAATTTTCTTTGGTGAAATGTCGACAAGAATTGGGAAATAGAGCTGGAGATTCTTAAAAGTTCTGTGAGATGCGAACAGCTACATTTCCTCGTCAAGCAGGATGCTCTTGTAAATCCCATCTCATCTGACATACGCATGATATTGTATTGATGCCAGAAAGCTAGACATGGTCCTCCTTCGGATGTAAACACCCAAGCGATAACTTTCGTATCTTAAGGTGTACTCCATCACTGCCGTATGGAATCCACTAATTTTTCAAATGTTAGCTTTCACATTGTTTTTGGTCAAGAACTTCTTTATGGAGATATCTAAGATCATTTTCCTCATAATACTCCTTTTTCGCTTTATCTAACATAATTTATATGCATTCAACAGAAATTCTTTGTGGAGCTCCAAGATAAGCAGAGAGAGTTTGGCATAGCAGATATCCAACTTGGTTTGACGATTTTTGAGGAACTTTTCGTGAATATCGTACAGCAGGCAGAGCTAGGAAATGCTGCAGCTGAACGCAGCTTGATGACCACTAACTTCGACATCTTGAACCTCAGTCCAGGTGAGAAACTAACTACGGGAGAAATCGTATACAGCATAGGCTACAACGGCAATAAAGTTGCTCCCAGATGCCATTTATCCTCGAAGACTGTATTAGCCTTTCTATTAAAGTTCTAAACGTCTTGTGAAAAACTGACTGGAGACTTCATCAGCTTGACAAAACCCTTTGTTCTTATGCTGCAATTCGGTTCAGATCCTAGTGGGAGCTCGTTTGGAGGGGATGCCTGGAACTAAATCTGCTAAGAATCCTAGAGGCATGATGGCTGAGGTGCATTGGGTGCAAGATGATTCTGGTGCTTCTTGTACGTCGTCACTCTCTCTTCGGAAACGCCTATTCCTCCATCCGTTCAACTACCAGCAACTTCAGCAGCAAACACACGGCGTAGTTTCTTAGTTCTCGCAGGTCCAGTTCGTAGGACCGTGCTGGACCCCGATCAAGTAACCACCGTCTATCCACCAAGAAGAGGTCTACTTCTTCGATAGGGCACAGCAATCAGCCCTGCAAGTTCAGCATTTTATAAAGTTGCTTCAGCTTTGGACTTTTGGTTCAATGGTATAGCTTCACAAAATTTCTCTTGATCAATGCATTGCCTCCTTCTCTACAAGATGAAATCATGTTCGGATCCATGCAAATTATCCGGGTTGTGTTGATTCGATGAGGAGTGAAACATTTGAATGAATTAAGGTGACAAATTCGTACGATTTGCAGTATGATATCGTCACTCTTGGATCTTCCTCTATTTGCTGAATTTCGTGCATATGATGGTGCGTCCAGGTCAACGATTTGACTCGACTTTTGCACTATTTCCTTCAACAATCTCTGGCGCGACTTAGTGCCAATGACTCATTCGCACATATAAATTTACATTTGGATTGATCTGTCCGGGTCCAAAAGGAATCACATCACTACATTTGTGTCCCCATCCATAACTTGACCCTTCGAGCTCCCTCGCTAGTCTTTAAGAGACAACAATTTAAGGAGAAAAAGAAAATTCTAAAGACGAATTCTTAGACGGGTTAAGTATGGGTTGAAAATTTTGTTTTATGATTAAATGGATACAAAATGGTTAAATGAATTAATTTGGGTGAGACCATATATGACCTGACTCGATCCACGTGTTTGACGGGCATACTTATCGGTTTAGGGCAACCACTTGATCCACAGAAATGCTAGTGATCACTCTAATTGAAGAAAATAAATTGATTCGATTTACTCAGTAGATCAAGCAACTACCAAAATAATCTAACGAATGAAACTATTCTTGAGAGCTTGCATACCTTAACATCCTTTCTTTTTTCCCCTTTCACGAGTCATTTCATCTGAAGGATGTTTAATATGTGGTTTGAAATATTGTTGTATATAAACCTGTCGTCTAGTTAAATTAACGAGACAAAAGTTGAATATGCACAAGCAAACCTACACATAGCAAATGCTAAAAAATAAATAGACTTCTTTACGGTAGCTAATTCAGCTCTAACTTTTTTTGATTTGGCTTTTTTAATCATGAACTTTTTCGTGACTTTTCAATGTCATCCTTCAAGTTAATGTTGGTCAGAAATCGTTGGTGTGGAAATCCAATTAGTGCCGATTATTCTACGTGGTACACTAATTTTGATATAGACAATTTTTGTAAATTTTTATAAGATTTTTAAATGTTTTTTTTTCTTGTTTTCCTTTCCCTATTCGCTTTGCAAGGGCCTTAGTGATGATCGGAGGAGATTGCCGACCATAGGTGAGGGCCATGATGCCACGGCTTACTCTTGCTAGATTTGGGCGAGGTGAGGGCATTGCGGCCCTCGCATGAGGCTTATGATCAAGGTGATGGAGAGAGGGAAATAGGAAAAAGAGAAAAAGTAAAGATAAAAAAAAATTTCAAAAAATTTGTTAGTGTCAGTATCGGATGTAGAATGACCAGCACTGATTGAATTGTCGCGACAATGATTTTCAATCAAAATTAACTAAAAATTGAAACATTGTAAAAAAGATTTAGAATTAAATTGACTAAATTAAAAATATTATGATTGAATTAATCAATCATATAATAACATGACAAAATCAAAGAAAATATGTTAGAGTTAAGTGGGGTCCCCATCCTATGGACAGTTACCTGAAAGGAAATTACCTTTTTGGACGAAGAGGGTGATTTCTTCATGGACATCATAATTCATAAGCCGACAAGCCATGTGATGCTCGCTGTCTTCATAGAACCTTCTAAGCTCTCTCTCTCTCTCTCTCTCTCTCTCTCTCTCTCTCTCTCTGCCATTAAAACACAAAATGACCATCGATTCTCGGGGATGAATCTGCCGTCTGGTCCTGCAGAAATCATTAGATTTCATTGTTTCGAGATGAACGGATGTATGAAAGAATAGTGAATGCGTTTTCTTCTCTTCTTTCCAAGCTAAGGTCCTCGCAATTGACGAGCTTTAAAGCCAAATAGCTGGTGAACAATAAGTGTATACACAACAATCTTGTTTGACGAAAGACAAGTGGCTAATATTCAAATTCCAAATCAAACTTCTAGCTTATCTTCTCACACTCGCGCACGTCTTGGCCGTGAACTTCTCCACCGACGATGTCGTAATAGTTTACACGCCGATAGAAAAAATATCCGCGGCCGCTTAGCTGCGCGGTTCCATCCATTTATTCCACAATAATCACGGAAGATAAAGATGGTTTAATTAATCTGCTCTCTTCCTAACAGCAGCCGTCAATTAGGTGAGCAGGCCCGTGATGTCTGCTTAATCAACTGGTTATTCTTTGTATAACAATGCGTTCACATAATAGAAAGTTTCTGACATGGTTCATGAGGCTAATGAATGTAATTGGATGAGCAAACCCTCTCGACCGTCGCGCAACTATTTTTCAAGGGCGTGCTCTTCTCTAGGGACACACGTAGTAAGTCAATCGATAAAGAATCATTCTGGGTGTATTAAAACCGGTTCACAAAGCTTATATGCTAATATATAACCTGATAAACAGATATCGGGTGTCGAATATGAATTATTTCTATGACTGTTTAGTTATGCTCTATCATATCATTTGATATACTGATTTGTAGGCTAATCTTAATATGTTAACATTTATGTTTTGTGAACTTTACAAATTTACCTAAGTTATGTGAGCTAGGCTGGGCTGTGGTTTGGTCAACAACATGCATATTATAAACATTGACTTTAGGGGATCAAATAATATAGATTGTAGATGTATTGGTAAACTTCCTCTAGCTTCATGGATATCGTGATTGATGGGGAAAATAATTTTTTTTTTAGTACGTGTAATTTGAACTCAACTTATAGGTCATGCAGGACAATAGACAGATTGCAAATCATGCACAATGCAAGCTGGATAGCATGAATCCATAAGACAAAGTAGATGAAAATTTGATCATACACATCGATCACGTCATGGTCCACGTAAGACAGATGCACTTAAAATTTTTTAAACATTGTTGTTTATATGTTGAGCTGGCCACAACAATCAAAATTTTGAGTTCGAGTAATCACTAAAATTTTCTTTATCAACAGGAAATGCGGATCCATATGTCCTTGCAGGTGTATAAAATCCACGGCGACGAGTTGAGGACTGAGAAGCAGCTTCAGAAGTTGCAAGCCACGAAGCATTCAAATGTCCTCTTCAAAGTGCTAAAGGCTCGAGTAGTGATCCCAGCTTCTAATTTCTGAAATGATCAATGCCACCTTGGTTACTGTTTCCGCCACTGCCGTTCCCAATGATCGACTTGAGAGCTGCCGCCAAAGCAGATTGGAAGCTCGGGTCGGTGGTAATCGCCTTTGTGGCAGCGGCAATGGAATCTGGTAGCGCTTGTTGGGGAAGGCTTGTCATGTTCTTTTGCAAGTAGGACTGATGGAAACTTTCTTGAACCTGCCGTGCAAGGTCTAGGGTTTGGCTCTTGTTGAAGAGTTGAGAGGTGTTATAGTTCACGAGGCCACCATTTGAGGAACCCCAAGGCAAGGGAAGGGCACTAGAGTCGGAGGAACTGTTAAAGTTTAGGCTCGTGGAAGAGAACCTTGTTGAAGGGTATTGTGAAGGAAACGAATTGAACAGAGAGGATGATGATGGGTTTGAGGTGAGATCAAGAGTGATTGTTGGTGTGGATGAGGGTGCAAATGATGTGGTAGGCAAATAGAATGGCGATCTTGCTTTGGAAGCTTCCGAAGGGTAAAAGCTTAGGCCTTGGAGATTGGCAGCCATCGGGGCCATGGTGGGACCCGATGAGCCGCGACTGCCGCCATTTTGAGAGCTCGATGAGCCGGATAGAAGCATGTGTGCGGCCGCAGAGGTGGTGGAGGCCATGGCAGTGGCCGAAATTGGAAGCGGGTGGTTGTGCGTGCCCTCGTAGGTGGTGATCAAGATGGACATATCCTCCGCGCATCTTTGAACCTAAATGATTAGGCCACAATTTACATATAAATTAAGTTAAAAAATGATGGAAAGAATGGAAAAGATAATAGAATATGCTTCGGATTAGATTATAAAATGATTTTGATAGACTGTAGCTAGGTTCAAATCCATTTTCTTGATCAGTAAGTTCCAAAGAGGGACACTTGAGAGAAAAATCCCCAGGGGGAGAGAGAGAGAGAGAGAGAGACGCATCTAATTGCGTTAAATTTGATAAACGAGAGTTACTTGGGTAAGGTCGTGTAAAGCAGGATTTAGGTTGGCCTACTGTAGTACATGCATGCATGATATTTCATACCACTGAAGTCATGTATATGCTCGTGCATTTTTGCTTTTGGGTACGTTAAGACTTTTTAACTTAGTAAAGCAGCCATTAAGTGTCGGATTCATATAACATGTTTATCAAATGGATACATTTGCAATCGAATGAGGTCAATTCGTTTATTAGTGTTATCAAAAGGCACAACACATGAATCTATTTGATATCATTGAGCGAAAATATCTCCTTATGTTCACTATGGCTGGTTAGCTAAAGGATTGACATATACCTGTTTTCTTACAGGGCAAGATGGCGCAACAGTGCAACGATAATATGCTCGAGGACATGGATTTCCTTTCGCGATCTTTTGTCCGTATTTTCTCCATTGACATCCATCGTTCATCTGCAAATATACTTTGGTTAAGAAGCTTCACAAGAGAGATGTGACCCACTCAACGAAATAAATTGATTATCTTCTCTTCTCCTCCTATACACTTGAGATGAATTTATGATACTAACCGTTGGAGTGTCACATCTGGCTCTCACCGAAACCCTAGCTTTTTTCACTGGATTTTGCTGGGAGACTTCATCATCACCACCAGTCCTCATTGTCTTCAGGACTTTACTAGGTGGCCATGTCTCTCCTGCTTCCTCCTTTGCTTCTTCAACGCTCGTGTCTGGGGTCGCGTTTGGCAACGACTCTGTCGTTCCGGATTTCGAGACTTCGAACTTGTAGTCCAGTCCGAGGCCCAGCCCTTCTTCAAACTTATGATCATTAGAATTTTCTTTCACTTGGCCTAGTGATTTATTCTTTTCATCTAGCAATAATTTCTTCGAATCACTTGTCGTTCTTCCTAGGCTGAGGGAGACAAGTTCATCAGATTCCTGATCAATCTGTCGGCTACTCCCCTTGGCGGCATCTGCTGATTTCTTATTGCTGTCTTCTTGCTTGACGGCATCGAAGAACTTCATTTGAAGGGTCCGATAGTCCCTCATTATTTGATTCAAATGCATCTTGAGTTTCTGGTTCTCCTCTCTTACTTGACTCATTTCTGCTCTGGCAGATTCAAGCTGATGTTGATCTTCCTGCACCAAGAAAATGAGAACTATGAATGAGGACGAGTAAATACAGATAAATCAAATTGATTATCGGGTAATATTATCATCCAGTAACCATACAAAAACTTAACAATCAGCTATAGTTCATGAACTACAGATCAGGAAAAAATTCTTGACCGCTATTTTATGAGTGTGTTGTGGTGTCCAATGTGCAACTAGTTGTGGAGCAATTTGTTTGTATTAGGGGTGAAGAGAATCAACTAGCGATCAAAGTCATCAGCCGTCGTTTTTAGCTGCGGAGCAATCATGGTCAGCATTAACTGATCAATGATATTGACCGAATCTTCAACACACGAGATCCAAGTCAATGATCTCTGCAGCACATATTGAACCATGAAATGTCATGCATTAAATTCTCTGTTATTTTTTATCATTCAATTGTTTTATGGTTCTGAATCATACGAGAAAAAAATTTCCAGATTAAATCAGTCGAACTTTATTTAATTGTTAACAAAAATCTCTTGGGGGAACTACAAAAATGAATAAGAGGTTCATGTTACTAATCCTTAACGATAATCAAGGATATACATCAAACTTCTGGAAGTACAGAGATGCATCTCTTGAACTTGCAATATCTACCTAAGTACGTATTTGCACTAACATTCTGAGAGATCTATTCTTCTACTCGAATATTGAGAAGGTACCTCTTTACATGTAAACTTAACTAGGTAACATCAAGATAACAGGCAAGGTGCAAAATTCTAATTCTTTACATACCTTTCTTCTTGAGTTTGAGATCATCTGCTCCGGAGAAGACGACTTTGAATTTTTGCTCTCTTTTGGTGTTATTTTATATTTAAACTAAAGATGAAAATTAAAAACTGGTGAAAAATACAAAAACAAAGCACGAGATCTCCAAGACCAATTAGTTGGCGGTTCATTCTTGTAGCCAAGACAGAAAAGAAGAAGAAGCGATTCACTTTACTTGAAAGAGATCAAGTACTAATAAAGAATTAGCTCTTTTGGCTAAGAATGGAAAAATTAGCATAATTTTTATGAGATACACAAGCATCTGATGAGATTCAGGAAAGAAATTCAGATTGTAGATAGTAAAACCAAAGGAATAATTTTTGTAGTTAATTTGAAGATAGAGTAAGAGGAAGGGATTTGATTTCATACCTCTTGAGCAAGCACTTCTTCTCTGCTGCACTCTCCACCCTCATCACGATGATTAGGATTTTCATCATCAACTCTCTTCTCTTTTTCCAGAACATCAACACCTCCATGACCAGATCTGTCAGAACCATCCCCCATACCTGCCGGTTCTATCTTCTGTTTCTTCTTCTCCTCCTCCTCCTCCTTCCGTGTTTTGCTTTCTAGGGTTTGACTACAAAATCAAAGAGCATCCCAGATACAGCACCTCCCCCTTCTTCTTTATATGCGCATAAGGCCTGCAGTATTTGACTATAAGCCCCGAAAAGAGAAACGAAGAGTTTCAACCCTTGCCCTTTTGCATCACCAATACACACGCACGCACCCCCAAACGCACAAAACACACAGAAATGACAACAACTCCCTCCAATTGTACTCAAAGAAATACTACTGGCTATTATAATCTTGTTTTGAATATATTTTTGGCTATACTTGTAAACAAGTGGAAGAATTCAATTTCAACGTTTGAGATAACATGTCACAGAGAGAGAGAGAGAGAGAGAGAGAGAGAGAGAGAGAGAGAGAGAGAGAGAGAGCTTCAAGCCGCAAAGATCGGACCCCACCTAATGCTGAGACAACATCGTTGAACTTTCTTACATTGCCAAAGTCATAAGTCCTCTCTTTCTTTTTCTACATTGTTTTTTCCCCTCTTCAACAGCAATGTTATCCTTTGATGTTGTCAAATTTCCTTTGTAAATGCTGTGCATGAGACAAGTTGATCGATTCTCATGTGACACCACATCAAGAGAAAAAAGGATCCGGAATAACTGATATCAAGTGAACTCTCACAATAAAATGCAAGCATACATATGAATTTCCGAAAACAACTTATCATCTCTTTTAAATTCGCCCAAAATCAATTAGAGCGTTACTTTGTCCTCACCCCACACGCTTTATCGAGCTAAAAGTCAGGACTCAACACTACAAAAAAACTGTTTTTTAGCTACGCCAACAGCCACGACAAATCTCCAAAAAGTCGTGGCTAACAATATTTAGCCACGACATTAGCGACTACACAAAAGTCGTCGTTAATAAGGCGTCGCTAAATTTGGCCACTAGGCTAAGCAAGGTCGTCGCCAAATTGCAACCACATTAGCGACTACAAAAACTCGTAGTTAATCAGCGACAATATACACCGTCACAAAGGTTGTCGTTATGGCGGGACAAAAAATGTCGTAACCAATGTAGTGGCCAATCCGTGACGACAAATGACGTAGCTGATTTACAACAACGAGAGCGTTGTGGCTATTTAGCGACTAGCTAACGAATGTAGTGGCAATTTAGCGACGACTGAACCTAAGTCATCGCTAATCGAAACACTGTTGTCTAAAGGAGCACCCTAAGAGATTAGCGACGACTTGATTTTGTGTTATGGCTATTTAGCGACTAGTACTACTGTAGTCGCTAGTTAGAAACATACTTCTTTTGTCATGTCTGATTAACGACGACTTTCGTATACTCTGTGACAAAGAGCGACTACTTTATAGCGACGCCATTTGTTTTTGTAGTCGCTACTTAGCGATTACTTACCCTTGTAGTCGCGAGTTAGCGATTCCGTCAATGTGGTCGGAAAATAGCCACTATGGAAGAACTGTCGTCGCTAATTAGAGACTACGTGTTTTATTGTAGTGGCTATGTAGCGACTACATTGTAGTATGTAGTCGTTAAATAGCCACGACAGTTTTCTCGTAGTGGCTATTTAGCGACTACATTGTAGTATGTAGTCGTTAAATAGCGACTACTTTCCAAGTAGTAGTCGCTAAAACCCACAGAGAAGTAAAAAAAAACAGCGGCTGTTAAACCCATTTCCTTAGCCGAAACCTGCTAACATGTGACCAAAAGAATGTACACCCAGTCAAATGTGGGAGAAATCCTAAATTTATTGCATAAATGACACCTGTTTACACCAATTGCAGAAAAAAGTGCGCTAAAAACAAAAGCGCACTGAAAAAAAATAAAATAAACTACAATCCTACATCAACAAATAAAACCATAAACATATCAAACTTCCGCCATCAGCTATGGGGTGTCCTCGAAGCTCTCGTCCTCATCATCACCAGCAGCATCCTCGTAGTCTTCAGTAAACATGCCGTCAAGCGGTGCCTGTGCTGCTGGTGGTCGGGCTGCCCTGCGTGGTGGTGCTGCCGGCCGTGGTGCTGGTGCTCGCCAAGCGGCTGCTGCCGGTGGTGGTGGTGGTACGCCCGAAGATGCTGCCACCGGTGGTGGTGGTGCTGGTGCTGGTGCTGCTGCGTGCACACGGGCTGCTTGTTGCTCCTCTTGCATCTCCTTCAACTGTCGCACCACAGCCGCCACCGTATCCCGCAGATCTCTTATTTCCACGTCCTTCTGGGCGAGCTCGTCCTTCAACTGTGCAACATCTGACGCCGAGGCCGCATCCTCCCTCCCCCACCTCGAACCAGGTCCTCTCGATGATGATGGGGCCACTGTTTTGGCCCATTCCCGAGCCAAATTCCCCAACCCAAACACCTTACCATGCTTCACGCCCCCCAATGCATCCGCCCATAACTTGGCTTGCTCCATTTGCGACCGCTCAGGCGTCGATGACTCTCCCTCTTCACCCCCGCTGCTGCTGGCCATCATCATTTCATCAAATTTTTCCTACAAACAATTTGAAAGTTTGTTAAGTAAACATTCAACCAAAGCCTAAATGCAGCAGTCTGTAGTTACCAACCTTGATGGCTCGGGCCTTATCGTTGACAAATGACTTGTCCTTCTTCATGAAGGTGCGCTCGAAGGTCTGTGAGAAGGAGGCTTCCTTCCCCGATTCATTCGCCTACAAAAGTAAACATACCATGCATTATTATGTTGCAGTTTTAAATAAACAGTCCAAATAAGTGAAAAGTAACCTACTATTCGGCGTCTGTGCTCCCCTATGTTAATGGAGCCGCCTGCATATGTCGCTGTCCCTGACTCTCTTGAACTTGAAGCTCGATTGAGCTTATTCCTTTGGCTCATTTTCTGATGATCCTCCGATGCCCAAACCTTCAATATTTCCTCCCAATCAGCGATTGAAATCCAATACGGCCTCTTTTGCCTTTTATGCGCTTTGTTCATGATATTGCGCATGTGGTCTCCCACCTTCTTGTCGAAATTCTTCTTAATTCGGGCTTCATTGTTTTCAGCCCACCAAAACTTCCGCTGCCAATCAACAAACTCAGAACAATGTCATATTTGTTAGCAAGTCAGAAATCACCAGCTAGTCCTAATAAAAAGCAAGAGCTATTTAGGCGACACTTACCCTGAAATCATCCCACCAAACGGCTCTCTGACTCTCTGGGGTGCTGGTGAATGTCGTATAGGGCCCATTCCAAGCCACATTTACTATGTCGTTCAACTGCCGCACCACGTCATTGGCATTGAGGAAGCTGCAATGTACAAAAACAGTAAGATTTCACGTTATTGCATATCCGAAACAGTAAACATACAAAAATCAGCATTGGTGTTTTCTTACGAGTCTCCATCTGGCTCGATGAACCTCCTCCCCAGGTCATCTAGGACCCAATTTGCAGCAGGCACCTCTGCTGCACTTTGACCCGACGAACTAGCTGGTTGTCCTGTACTTTGGCCTTCACTCTGTCTTTGATACACTCGGACGCCTTGTGGGTCGACCGGCATATCCTGCGACTCTGGGGGCTGCGTCTCCGAGCCCACGGGATCCACCTCAGCCACTTCTCTAGGTGGGAGGGGCTGCAGTGGCGTCCTCGGTGACGCCTCTGCTGGCTCATCGTTCCCCACGGTCGGTGCCGGGGAAGGGGCTGCATCGGGGGTGGGGGGTGACTCAAACAGTCGCACCCCGTGCATCGGCCGACGTCCTCCACGAACGCTCTTCCTGCCTCCACGCTGATACTGTAAAACATAAACAAAGCAATGAGCTTATTCTTCCTGAAACGAGCACTAAATATGTACCCTAAACATTCTTCTTACCATGTCGTAGCTTAGACGGACACCGTTGAAAGTAGTGACTACTTGTATTGATCAATCTGAAAGGAGCTGGACCTGCAAAATAAAAGCCGGTTGGTCGTCATTTCCATGAAAATCAACATATCAAATTTCAGCCTCAGATTTGCACTCCTAACCCCTAACCCCTAAACCCTTACGAGATGGACTAAACCCCTAACCCCCTAAAACCAGAACCAGTCGATCCCCTAAACCCATAAACCTGTGACTACCTCCCCCTAATCTTGGTAGTCTATAATTTCCTCTTCATCTACAATATCAGCTTCATTTCTGAAACAACAATCAAACTTTAGGTAATATGCAAAAACAGAAAGTTCTTTATAAAACAGATACTCAGGCAAGGAAGCTCTAGATACTTGTTATGGCTTTTAATATTTTTTGGCCTAGAAGACTGTCTTTTACATTGTCCATTTGTGTTTTAATTTAGTTGCAACATGTTTCCATTTCTTTCCCTCCTGATACTTATTATGGCCAACCTATTTCTAGGCCTAGAAGACTCTGTACATTGTCATTTGTTCTTTAGTTTATTTTAGTTGCAATTCTTGTTTCTGTTCTTTAGGTGCAACATATTTCTGTACTTTTAGAAAACATGTGCTGCAGTCCCAAACCCTACTCAATGTGCGTATATGTCAACTCCCCAAAGCCTAAAAATATGGGACAATATACAGCGAGTCCAGCTAACCTCAAGTTAGCTATATGTCAACTCCCCAAATCCCCCAAACCCTACTCGATCAAAGCAGAAGTTAGGTCCCCAGAAATCAAGTCCAGCTAACTACCAAAACCCTAATATATCAAACACTTTACAGAAAAAAATATCTGGCCAACCTCAAGTATCCCTAATCAGATCTGCTAGAGGTAACCTTTAGAATTGTCGAGCTCTTTACAACGAGGAAAACCCTAAATGCATACTAACACCCCCAAATGGCAACTGGACATACCCGATTTGCACCTCCCAAAACCCTAATCTTAATTTACAAACACTAAATTAAACAAAACAAACCTAATAACGTTACTTTCTAGCCCTAGCCGACTACTTAGCCAATCGAAATCGTCAAGCAAGTTGTAAACCCTAGCTGCAGGCCGATAATCTAAATAACACGAGGTTACCTGGCTTCGGCGTCGACCAGTGTCGGTGAAGGCACAGCAACGAGGACGTCGATCTTGCTGTCCGCCTCAGATTTGCTTGGCGACCGGCTGGAAGTAGGCAAGGCGTAGGTTTGTTGATCTCGCACAAACCCTAGGAGCGTGAAAATAGCCCAAGGATATGAAGAATGTCGATCTCGGGAAAAAAACAGCCCGAACGCGATATTAACCTTTCAGATTAGCCACGACCTAGTACTTAATCGTCGCCAATTAACGACGACACAAGAAGTCGTCCCTAAACAGCCACGACAATATCAACTGTACTGGCTATTTAGCCACTACAGTTGCAAATCCTCGTGGCTGAGTCGCGACGACAAAGATCACAGTCGTCGCTATTTTATACCCTAAACTTCAACCCTAGATAACGAGTAAACCTTAAACCCTATGTGTGAAATAGCTACGACTTAGAGTAGTATCTAAATAGCCACGACACGCAGATTGTTGCGAATTAGCGACTAAAATTGAATAATGTAGTGGCTGTTCAGCCACTACATTCGCCACCCTCGTGGCTAATGCATACACTAAACTTATACACTAAATCACCGTAAACCCTAAACCCTATGTGCCAAATAGCTACGACATGACGTAGTCCCTAAGTAGCCACGACAGACAATTTGTTGCGAATTAGCGATTACAGTTAAATACTGTAGTGGTTGTTCAGCCACTACATTCGCTACCCTCGTGACTAATGCATACCCTAAACTTATACCCTAAATCACCGTAAACCCTAAGCCCTATGTGCCATATAGCTACGACATGAGGTAGTCCCTAAATAGCCACGACAGATAATTTGTTGCAAATTAGCGACTACAGTTAAATAATGTAGTGGCTGTTCAGCCACTACATTCGCTACCCTCGTGGCTAATGCATACCCTAAACTTATACCATAAATCACCGTAAACCCTAAACCCTATGTGCCAAATAGCTACGACATGACGTAGTCCCTAAGTAGCCACGACAGATAATTTGTTGCGAATTAGCAACTACAGTTAAATAATGTAGTGGCTGTTCAGCTACTACATTCGCTACCCTCATGGCTAATGTATACCCTAAACTTATACCCTAAATTACCGTAAACCCTAAACCCTATGTGCCAAATAGCTACGACATGACGTAGTCCCTAAATAGCCACGACCTATAATTTGTTGCGAATTAGCGACTACAATTGAATAATGTAGTGGCTGTTCAGCCACTACATTCGCTACCCTCGTGGCTAATGTATACCCTAAACTTATACCCTAAATCACCGTAAACTTTAAACCCTATGTGCCAAATAGCTACGACATGACGTAGTCCCTAAGTAGCCACGACTTTGGCGACAACATAAAACAGGTCATCCCTATTCAGAGATTACATAACCATGGTGGCAAAGGCCGTCGCTACTTGGCGACACATTAGTTATGTCGTCGATGATTGCAGACGACATTAGCCACGACTTATTTTTGTCGTTGCTAATTTACGACGACATTAAAATTGTTGTGGCTAATACCCATAAACTTTTAGTCGTTGCCAAAATCGTCGACAAGTAGAGACGCTCTTTTTGAGTTGTCGGTAATTGGCGACTACTTTTGTTACGAGTATGCACTTTGTGTAGCGGATTAGCGACGAGGTTGTGTAGTTGTCGTTGATTTCGTCGGCAATAGCAACACATTTTGTGTTGTAATTAATTAGAGACGACAGACGAAATGTGGTAGCAAATTGGCCATGACATTTTAGATTCGTTGCGAAATTGGTGGCTGTCGGCCACGACATTTTTGTCGTAGCTGATTTGTCGTAGCTAATTGGCAGTTTTTTTGTAGTGCAAGTTCTGTGAAGATGGTCAAGATTGATTTTCCATATTGTACATGTCTATTTTAGGTGTGTAGGATTTGAAAGAATTTCTCAAATTCATGTGCTTTAGACTTTTCCATTTCTTATTTTTTGGGGTCTGTGGTCCATGGTCTTCCGCCGTTCTGCATTTTGCTTTCTGGGGACCGAAACTGACTATAATAGCAACACCTCCAAAGTCCATAGTTTAATCTCAAAGGGTAGGGACAAGTGATTTCGTGGTATTTAATTTGATTAGGGTCAAACAAGGGTTCAATACGTGGGTGTTCATTTTTGTCGACTTTCTCATTGACTTGTGTATTGAAATTGCGTTTTCAGACAAAAATGGATCGACCGCGGATCAGGTCGAAAGCCATGCCGATTGAATCATGCTGACCCGTCCTTCATGGCAAAGTCACCGGGCAATATTAGAATATAATTTAATTTTTGCTTTTTCAGAATCTAACCTATCATTTATAACGCCACATTAATCAACAATATATTTTAAGTGAAAGTCTTCATATGGGCATCGTCTTTATAGACTCAGAGAACTTTATATTATCTTTGAAATTCCCCCCAAGAGCCAGGATTAATTGGCTCATCCATTGCTCATGGTTATATGTAACAAAGACTTATATATTATATTTTAGTACGTTCAGAAAGATGGTAACTTCTTAATGTCCAGATGTGGCAAAGCCACGAATGATGATGTCAATCTACGTGAAAATTATACTAGCAATATGTAAATGTCTGATCATAGTTCATCTCGGTGTGCTAATCAAGATGTGATCAGAAAGATATGGGTTTTGTTTAGGAAACAGGAGACAGAAACTTTGCACGGGATTGTTTGCGAACAAGAATTGATTAATGCGCAACAGTATATATAACCTGGCATTTGTTACGTTCTTGAGATATAGATGATTATAAGTTCAATCTGTAAAAATAATGTGGAGCAGAGCCAAATGCTCTGAAAGGAGAAGCGTCGGAGGGAGGAGCGGTTCAATGTTTAAGCACTTCAATAGTAACAAGATGCCATGAAATTCCGCTCGGGAGGAATTGCCCTAGCTAGACCTGTGACGGTCGTGAGGCATTTGACATTGGCTGCTATATCTGCATCAAGAAAAAGAAACAAAAAAATTAGATTAATGATGGATGCTAGCTATTACAATTGATAAGCTACTTTAGACAACTTGCATATCGTGCCATCCAAAGAGTTATATACATTATTTTTTCCACCATTGGTCCCGTCGGATCTCCAATGTTTTCATGCTGAGGCAATGTGGATGCTGTCATGAATGGTCCTCATCTGGAATACAAGCATACGCCAAATACTCTGGTATAATTCCAGTGGAATTGAACTTTCTCCATTCCGCGTCCATCAGAATAAGCCAACCTAGCCAACCTAAAGGGATAGCAAACGTTGACGTATTCATCCGATTTCCACTGATTGCGGCCTTAGAGAGATGTTACTAGTTCAGAGACGCGGCTTGTTCTTCGGTTGAACGATTCTTATCGAAACCCCCATTGCGTCGTCGGCGTTGAAGTTTCTGTCGGCTCTGAGGCGCAGCATGTTCTTCTATTGGACGGTTTCTATTGAAGTTTCTACTGTGAAGATTATGGGGAAAATTGCCGAAAAAGTCGTAAACCTTTTGTTACTTTGACATTTAAATTCTTCCAACAGATTTTGACCGAAGAATACATACATGGCGACACCGGAGCTCACAGGCGACGATGTGGCAGCATTTTTATTTATTTTTTCTTTTCTTTATTCTTGTTCCGGCCACTTCAGAAGGTGGCAAAACCCTTACCAGCGATAGGTATGGATGGCGGGGGCTGGGTAGGCCGCCGCCGCCGCCATTGTCTGTTGCCAGCAAGGACCGAGCGAGGCCGCCCTCACCCAGATCTGGGTGAGGCAGGCAAGGGTGGGACTGCCTCACCTAGATATGGGCGGGACAGGCCTCGCCAGGCCCCCATTGGCCTCGCCGGTAGCAGGCCAGGGTAGTGATGGCCTCCCAGCCCCCGCTGCCCTCGCCCGTCGTCGGCGAGGGCTTAGCCGCCCTATGGAGTGGCTGGAGCAAGAAAAAAGAAAAAAAATATATAAGAACATCACCACGTTATCACCGGCAAGCTCCAGTGTCGCCACGTATACATTCTCCGGCTAAAATCCATCGAAAGGACTTAAATGACAAAGTGGCAAAAGGTTTAAGACTGAATCGGTTTTAAAAAAAGATTGATGACTTAAATGGCAAAGTATCAAAAGGTTTAGAATTTTTTTGGCAATTTTCCCGAAGATTACGTGATAAAAGAAGATTGAAGTGGCCAAATAATTTTGGCTAGAGTTAAACCGCCATGCCTAGAACGTTTATGTGGTTTGAAGGGTCATGATAATTATGTTGATCTGAATGCTTAAACTTTCGAATTCGATCCATTAACTAGTAAGAAAGAACAGAAAAATTATCAAAAAAGTCTTAAATTTGTTATAATTGTGTCAATTCAATTTTAAATCTTTTTTTCTGTCAAATAATTTTTCCACGTTTTACGTTTATGACAATTCAATTAATCTAGTCAATTGTTGGCAGAAATTGCTAATATAAACACCGAGCGTCCTACGTGGCGTAACTACCATTGACTTGGACAATTTCTAATAACACTTTAACATTTTTTTCATATATTTATTTATTCATTTTGTTCTTTTTTCTTTCTTTCTTTTTGTCCCTTCCCTTCTTCCTCTAACTGATCACCAAGGAAACCTCGCTACGGACCAAAGGCAAAGTCGACCTCACCGGCCTCGCCGTCCGCTTCCTCGCTGGCGCCATCCTCGTCGTCGTTGAAATCGATGCCAAAGTTTGCCGACAATGTGGAATTGGAGTGAATTAGGGCGAGAACCGCGTAGTTCTTGCGAAGAGAAGGGACTGAGTTGCCAATAGAGGAGACATGACAACACCGGGGGAAAGGGAGAGTGTCATCGAGTGATGCGGCAAACATTCTAGAGAGGCACTCCTTGCAGAATCCATGGCCACATTGGAGGAGCAAAGGCACTCGATCGTCCTCGTTGTACCGTGTGTTGGCAGATGGAGCAACGAGCTACTTTCATTTCCTCGAAGCGACCAAGAGAGGAACGAGCGAAGTTGAAGTCGAGGATCCAGATAGATCCATGGGAGAAGAGAACGGAAGAGCAGAGGGAGGGATTGATCGAGGGAACAATGAGAGAGAGCTCTACAACGACCACGCTATATAGGATGGTTGGCATCTATGTCAACAATTTCCGTTCTAAATTGGCAGAATGAATTAGATTGACACAATTACAAATGTTAAGCATAATTTCAATAAGTTTAGAACTTTTTTTAGCAATTCTCCAAAAAGAACATGCGCCCCGGTACATCCATTGACCATGTAGCCCTCAAGTATTACTAAATCTTAACTTAACTAAAGTGTTTTATGTACGAAATTTTTATTTCAATATTTCCAGGAAAAAATACTAAAAAAGTCTTAAATTTATTGTGCCGGTATCAATCCATTTTTTAAAATTTTCAATTGTATCAATTTAATAATAAAAAATTCACATATTGTCAATTGAATCCATCCAATTAATTTTGATTAGGAATTACTAACGGGATGCTAATTGTCTAATGTAGTCATGCCGACGTCGTCGTTGACATTTTCCAATAATATTTTAACAAAATTTTTGAAATCTTTTGTCTCTACATTTTTCTTCATTTATGTTTTTGGACTAAAAGTTAAGATGTCCTTACTCAAGTTTGGCCTAAATCTGGCAAGGGCGTTGCGACCTTAGCTAGATCTAGGCTAGGAGCTATGTGCCCTCACTTTGTCCCACAAGGGTGTTGCAGCCCTCATTCAAGCCCTCACCAACCATGGCAAAGGCGTCATGGCCCTCGCCAAATCTGGATAAGGGCCACCATTCCCTCATCGATCGCAAAGAGGGCCTACGAGCCCTAGTCTAGTGGCAAGTGGCTAGTGAGGGTGCTGTAGCCATCACTCAAAGCCAATGAGGGCCATGACACCCTTGCCCATGGCCAACAAAGGCATCCTAGCCTCAGCCAAAAAAAAAAAGAAGTAAAGTAAAGAAAAAAACTAAAAACATTATAAAAATTCAAAAAATTATTTTCAAAAATATTGACATTAACGTGATGCTGCCATGTGAGATGCTCAATGTCAAAGTTAGCAATTTTCGACAAAAATTGATCAGACAAACTCAATTAACAAAACGTAAAAAAGATGTTTAGAATCATATTGACACAATTGAGAGATTTAAGATAGAGTTAGCATAAACATAATAAATTTAGGATTTCTTTTTTATACTTTTTCCATGTTTCGACCTGACTAAACGTTAAGAAATGTCTGCTAGTGAAAGGAAGAAAAGTGCCTAGAACCTGAGGATGGACAAGAATTGACACAGTATACTTTTCATGGACATGAGCAAAAATTCTAGCCAAAATCTGCGACTTTTGCGCAAGAGACGAGGAGGAACTACCCTTGGCGTCCTCGACGTAATTATCATGCATGCTTGGGCCATCGATTGCTGATTAATGTGGAAAAAGTTTTCAGCGCGAAAGAAGACTTGGACCGGCCAAGCTGAAGCCGGTCAGTTTGGCTGATCGAATTTGGAAGGACTATCCCCTCTCAGTCTAACTTTCTCCTTTTATGGTCCACCTGAGTATATTTCATGATTAAGATGGAGAGACTAAGATTACTAGTGACATAAGCGGCAACTATTCATCCTATAATTCTTTGTCGGTTTCCTCATCATCTAGATAGACTTTATGAACATGTAAAACCTCCTCCTAGTAGAGAATTGCCAAAAAAAAAAAAAATCCGGACATGTTGCGATTACATCAATTTAATCTCAAAACCTCTCTCCTTTTTCTTTTGGCCAATGGAATCCTAAACATTTTGCATTTGCTTCAATTCAGTTTTTTTTTTTTGGTAAAGGTAAATATTTGTATTGATCTTATACCAAATTTTGGATAGACATCGAAAGCATTTCCTTCAATTCAGTTCATTTAGTCGATTTTGACTAAAAATCATTGATCATTTTATGCGGTTCTCAATCAGCCAGAATTGACGTGAACAGTTTCCGATTGTTTTTTTATATTTTTTTAATTAATTTTTTTTGTACTGTTTCTATTCCTCCTTCCTTAAATTGGTCACTGAACCTTCGCGACTAGCCATCAGCAAGGGTCGGTGAGGTCAACCTCGTCAACGTTTGGCGAAGTTCACCCACATTGGCCCTTAGTGAGGGTGAATCTCACTTGCCTCCGGCGTCTACCTTGCCATGGCCATGGTTAAATGAGGCTCGAGCTCGCTGTCATTGGACCAAGCCCGAGCTCGCCATCGTTGGGCAAGGCCAACCTTGCAATGATTGGGTAAGGCAACCCCTCCATGATCGGAAAAGATGAGCCTTGTCCTCACCAGTGGGCAAGCTTTTCCAAAGGTTGATGGGGTTGACTCTAGTGATCAGCCGAAGAAAGAAGGTAGGGAAGAAAAAAGGAAAAGAAAGAGAAAGAAGAAAAGGGAAAATAAAAAATAAATCGAAATATATTAAAATAAAAATTTTGTCTATGACAGTGTTGATTGTACTATGTAAGACGGTTGGCATCCATGATAATGATTTCAAGTTAAAATTGGCCGAATGAATTGAGTTAACATAAATGAAAAAAGTTTAGAACTCAATTTGTTAAAAAAATATGTATGACTAGATTAGCATAATTGTGGTATTTTTTTTTTTTTTTGGATAACCATCCCTCCTCCAACTTATAAGTGAACTCGTTTAGAAAAAATTATTTGGTAGAACATCACAATCACGAACTAATCTCATGAAATGGTCCTTTATAAACACATAGTATGTGTCGTTCATTTCTTTAACTTTACAATAGTATGATTTACCCCATTACACATGCTATTAAATCATTATCCAGCGTTCCTCGATACTTACAAGAAAAATTCTAATCAACGCGGACGGTCAATTCAAGTATGAGTCACCAATGTTAAATCTCATTCACAGTATATCACACATAAGATAATTGTTAAGAAATTGCGCGTCGATTCCACAAAATCACACAAATAAATGATCTACACAGGCATAATATAATAATAAAGAAATCAAATCTGAAGAAGACACCAGAGAATTTGTTATCGAAGTTCACCCAAACTTGGGCTACATCTCCGCGCAAAGGCACTTTGCGAATTCACTAAACTTTGAAGAAAGATTAATACAATCACGATCTTCTCAGAGATTGAGAACACTCACAATGAAAAAACTCTCTTTTTCTCTTTTATTTTTTCTCTTTTTTTCTTTCCTCTTTTTTTACATCTTACGCTAAAATAGGAAACGTAATATTGCTAATATAAAGATATTGCTTTTAACCTAAAAGCAAATCTATATAAAAGACAAAATAACCATCACGTAATATCTTACGTAATATTTGGCTTCATTGCCAACGATAACCTATGTCAATTTTTTTGAATCGGTCTCCATTTCACAACTATCACCACATTGATAAATGCCGGTTGAATTGTGATAAGATTTGCCAACACTTCATTTTCCTTCACCAAGTGCACTTGAAGAATAGTCCAGCATTAGGTAGAATGCGATCTTCCTGATTTAACATCAAAGAAAGAAAAAAATCAAGGAAGAAAATATATTAGGCCGAAAAAGAAAACCATCGTCTTCGAGGATCGTGGTTGTGATGCTCCATAGATGAAGACGACTTGTCTACTTCTGTAATACTCGTCCGTGGTCAAATTCAACGGTGATGAGTCGGCATTGCCACTTGACATTTACATTGGCACGACTAGAGAACAATATGTTATAGAAATGATTGGCAGATTTTAATTGACATTAGATCAGCATGGAAGACCCCAAAAAGGTCAACGCTTTGTACATGCATCTTACTTGTCCCAGCTTCTAAGCATTATTTAGTCCAGCGATTGGAGTCAGAATAGCCCTACCCCTATTGATTTTCAATCGATCTGATCTACCCTCTTATTATGCAATCATTTTTCTCGAAAGATTATGTTTAAGAAATGGGTTTCAAGCCAATCGTGTTACCAATTTCAGAATGTAAACAAGAGGACAAAAGCTTAGATATCGTGCGGTCCAATTGCACCGGATTTGAGATCGACTGGGTCAGTTCGCATCCAAATATATCTCACAAGAACTCCGGCGACTTTTCGATAGATTCTGAGGCCGCACAAGTCAAGTGGAGCTTATTCCAAAACCAAGTTAGTCAACGATTCCGATCAAGCATTTGAATAACGCTTATAATATGCAGTCCGATTTCGGCTTCTTCACACAACTGAGATTCGGTCTCTGTCTCGTTCATTCACATTAGCTAACGCTTATGCTTTCTAGCTCGCAACGATGTGATTACGTATCCGGCCCTTCTTCTTTAATCTAGCATGAGAGATGGATAACCTAGACTTGCATACAGCAATAGGCTCCAAACCCTAAACTATACAGATGAACTTATGCATGTTGTGTGTAGCCGATTCTCCATAGCGCTCGATTCCAAGTAATTGCAACACTTCGTGATTTTCTCGTAAGAGGGTATAGTTTCCGATCTTCTTTCTATTACATGTAGGTGACAAGTTCAGATAAAAAGAAATGGGGGGGAAAGGAAGGTACTTTTACCACGCCACTCAACTCAATTAAGAATGATTCCGGTCGCCGTCCGCTCCTAACCGAAGCGAAGACTTCCCACAGCAAGAGAAGGAAAGAGAAATCTCAGTGCAGGATTAAGAAATGCTGCTGAAGACGAGCCGGCCACGTCCTTCGATTAAAGAACAACTTGTTGCAGATGGGTACCGCCTCCGGATTTCAAGAGCGGAGGGCAAGGAGTGCATAGAATACTCCACGTCAAAGTCAAGCTTCAGTCAGATAGGAGCACATGATGCGGTACCCGATGCCCCATTTCGCGTTTGGTCATCGCATTTGAGCACACATGGGAGATGATCTGTACATTTTCGATACTAAGCCAACCATCTTAATGAGTTCGACTACGTCTTACTTTACGTCTACTGGATTCAAAATGCAAGTGAAATTATGCTAATGATTCTCAATGACAATTGCTCTAAGCTGGGTCGGTATTTTCAGAAGAAATCTTTGTCATATGACCTAATATCCCAAAGCAATCTGTACGTAATACCGGATGCGTTCTCTTATGTTTTTGCCCAGTAATCATGAATATGGTCCACGTACATGTTCTTCATGGGTGATCTTTTTGAGGGCTCTCAATGAAATTCGCTGGTCTCGCATTTAAATTAAAAGTAAAATGACGACTGCAGTCCTATCGAAGTTTAAAACTCACCCATTATTATAGAGTTACATATTGTCAAACACTGTGACGTGAGTATTGTAATGGAATGGTTCTGATTAATTATAATAGATGATTCCTAGACCTCTCTCTCTCTCTCTCTCTCTCTCTCTCTCTCTCTCTCTCTCTCTCTCTCTCTCTCTGTGTACCATAGAGATGATATTAACCATAGTATATAATTCCATGGAGAGGGCACTAAGTAGGGGGTTGGTCCAGGTCAACCCCTTATCGAGATACTTGGAAATTAGTGACGATTAGTTAAATTTCATCGCAAGGAATACATTCTCCATCCACTACATATGACCAAACTTCTCGTCGTTCTTTTTATTTTATTTTAGGTTTCTTCTTCTTCTTCTTTTCCATAAAGAAGTTGCTATTCACATTATCACCTACTTGATTGCAACATGTTGTGCCCACACCTGCAAGCATTAGGGCTTGAACATGCCTCTAACCACTGAGGAAAAAACTAGCCCAATTGTCTTTTTTTTTTTTATTACATGGTTATGTGGACACTAGACAGTGTCGGACGATGCGTGAAGCTTACAATTGAGGGAGTGTGGACTTCTTCAATTTTGGCATTTCCTTTTACTTAATCCAGTTTACAGAATCCTTATTAGCCCTCATCTCTAAATCCTGCAATTAGAAAAGGTATAATAATGAGTTCATATTGTCAAAAAAAAAAAACAATGTCTGCAACACTACAAGTATAATCATCCCAAATTGAGTCGATGCCCGAATATCAGTCTAATAATTGAAGTTAACTAGGCTCAAAAGCCACTGTTTTGTGCTCGAATTCAGCTAAATAAAATTTCACTTTCTTTTTACGAAAATAATAAACTAACTATCAAACTTCAAATGAGCCAAAATGGAACTTGTGAATTAGAAGTGAAGGCTTATTTTAGTTATTCGATAATTGTATGACAGAGTTTTGAAATTCCCTAATGGATACTACTTTTTCAATGGAAAAAAAAAAAAACAACAAAAGGGCTAAAGCCTAAACCAGCATGGACCGGACCGAGCAATCTCGGTCCAAGCATTTTTTCTTCTTCTTTGGGCTGAGCCAAGACCGGTTTGTTTGGGCGGGCCGAAAATTCTATGGTTTCGGCCCGTTTGCACCCCCAATGTATAAAAATTAAAATCTGTTGTTCGATTATGTTGATTGAGCTACTCCAGCTAAGTGTTTCCAAGCTCAAGCTCAAGCTCAAGCTCAACTTAATGATGTGTTTAAGCTACTCGAGCTCGGAAAGAATCGAGTTGGATTTGATTCTATATGAGTCAAATTAGAGTAACTCACGGATGACTCGACACTCTTTCATCCGATTCAAAGCTTGAACTGTGATGCGTTTGTGTACAATCGTAGTAGTATGAGAATTTTCACAAGTTTAGCGAACCATGATTTGAAGCATCTACGAATGAATCATGACTTAGAAGGATATGTTTAACAGAGTCTGAATGTGTGCTTGGAATTATTTCAATTTTATTTAAGCCTTCTCTTAAGCCCTTTGGACTATGAATTGGGTATTTTAACTATCTCTTGCCGTTGGAATCGCAGAGTCGTGGGTATTATTAGCACATGTGAATAGGCTATGCCCAAGAAATAATAAGATGATTTATTTATCTAGCATGGGGAGCAATTGTAGTTGCAGAGCCAATTACAGTGATGATAAATACTAGTTTAACCAACGTCGAAGGAAAATTTCGACAAAAAAAAAAACG
Source organism: Melaleuca quinquenervia (assembly GCA_030064385.1). Classification (NCBI taxonomy): domain Eukaryota; kingdom Viridiplantae; phylum Streptophyta; class Magnoliopsida; order Myrtales; family Myrtaceae; genus Melaleuca; species Melaleuca quinquenervia. The sequence continues at coordinate 1,607,295 of CM057728.1, read as the reverse complement.
TCGAAGGAAAAACTAATTGGTTAGATCACTTGTTGAGTCTAATTACCTAAATTCAGGTGAATGTACAGAGTTATCCACGAAAACCAAATATCGGAAATTATAAATTTAAGTGCCAGAAACGTTCTGGGTTGTTTCGACAACATACATTTGTTAAAGAAAGAACGGTGTGATTTTTTCGCATCTTTTTCTTTTTAATTTTAAAGTTTGTATATATGTATTGCCTCCTCTAATATAAATTTAAAGTTTGTATATACGTATTGCCTCCTCTAATTAATTTTAAACTTTAATTTTAAAGTTTGTATATACTTGAGCTATTTTGATATCTAAAGACAAGTTCTAAGCGTTTCCAAAGTCATACATTCAATTGGACTTGGCATAAATGGTGGAGCTAACGCCTTTCGAAAGTGTTTGGACTTCAGCTTACAAACATTCAATCCATCAACAGTCGAACTCAATGGAGAAATGCATGAAAGATCCATATTCGTTGAGTTTTAGATACAATGTCTATAATAAAAAATAAAAATCATTGCATGCTATTCATGGAGACAAAACCCGAATAAACTGAAGAGTGGCAATTTACCGATTTACAAGAAGCATCATTATTACTCGTAAGACAAAATTAAGAAAATGACACATGTTGTTTTTGAAGTTTGGCTCATGTTTTAATTGAATATTTTCATATAATTCATAGAGTAAGTTGAAACATGTGCCAAATCTCCAAAGATCATATTGAACAAATTGGAAGTTTGAGGATCACCTTGCACATGACTAAAAATTCATGATTAAAAAAAAACTCATAGACTACACTAAATATGAGGTCAAAATTTAAGAATCATTTGTGTCATTATTACAAGAAAATTTTGCACATCCCTCGCCCATTGAAAAAACTGTATTTCTCGCTATCCCTAAGACGACCACAGATCAACAACACGTTGGAGAAAACCTGTTCCTGGTTGAGCATATGTTCAGCATACCCGTCCACTTCGCCGTTGGTGGAGAAACAACTAATCCTTGAAAATATTTCCTATAGACAGGCGTGCTTGACATTGCCCCAGGAGCAGTACCTTTGTTTAGCATAGAGCATAAAAGTGCTAAACTGTGCAGTCTTACTCTCAACATCATCGAATAGACCATGCAAAATCAAGGGAAATGTTTATTACCCTCATTAGGAGCCCATAAAGGAGGACTTGTCAAAACTAAGTCACCTGATAATTTGCGGAATGTTTAAATTTGTCAATGACCAATAAAGAACACCATGAACTACACATGTACCAGAAATGTTCCATATTTTCACGCCATTCACACGATCTAATAAGCTATTCCCATTTCAGAAACCTTCCGTCATCGCAAAAACTCGACCAGCTAAAGGTGGACCCAATGCAGAGATAGCTGCTTCAATTTCCTGTCAAGTGAGAATTGCAAGTTTCAATTTTTAATCTCTGTGGATAAAAAGGTCGAAGGAGCCATCGCAACCAGTCACGTGTAAACTCAGCAGAAAAGTGTTAAATGCCTGCACGTTGTCCTCCATTTACTAATGACTACAGTAAGAAGTATGACTAAATCAACACAAGCACAAAAAAAGTGCATTCTGCTAAAAAGCATGAAAAAGATGTCTTTCAATGCTATTCACTTTCTCATTTACAATATACTAGAAAACACAAAACTCCACCAGGCATAGTAGGCCTAATTAACCAATGCCCTAAAGGCACTTGTCAACAAGACCAAACATCAAAATGTGAAGTCAACTAAAAAGAAAGAGATGTTGTACCTCTCGTCTATGTCTAGCTGAAAAGTGAATTAAAAGAATGGCTTTGTTTGTAAACCTATCTGCATAGCCAACAATCTGGGTTTCCCCAAATTGAATGAAACCAGAAGAAGGCAGATCAGGTGGCGCAACCAAAAACCCAATATTAGTTTAGAAAGAATCACACTAGATCTTGGAAACTTACCTCAGAGAGATGAGTATGCCCATACTCATTGGCGTGTTCTACTGTCACCTTGTCATCGACAAAGGTGCTCTGCATGATGAAATAGCAGCAGTGAAAAAAATTGAATGGAAACACACCATGATAAGCTAATAAGCAATAGCATATCAAGTTCGCCCTACAATGACCTTATTCTGACTGCACAAATAGAAATTGGATGTCATATCATACCCCATTAAGCACAGTGCTTCTTCCTGGAAGCTTAAAAATGTTGTCCCTCACACACAATCACTCTGGCAGCTAATTAGGCACAAGAAATGAGATTCATCACTTCCACGTTTGTTTTTTCTTCAAACACTCTAAATGAGTTACTAGGACTGGATTACTATCACTTCATTGCACGCCAAATGCTTACACCCAAAGCCATATGCAAGCAGCTACTCTGAGTCCTCTCATCCCTTGTCAAAGACTCTAAACAAGAGTAGCATTTACTCTTTCTATTATCGGTTATGCATACTGAAATTTGCATATTCGTGTTTTAAGTAAACATCATCCAAAATCTGAATTCATGTTTATTGTAAGTCGATGTTCCCCATCTTTGAATGACCTATTTTAGGTTCTTCTTCTTACAAACAAAGATTACATCCAAACCCAGGGTTGTATACACCTGCTCAGTCATCGATTGTAGAAAAGAGATAGATGATAAAAGAAAAATGAGACACGGTAGAGACAAAATGAATTCTTGAGATTGTGAATAGAACTCAAGTGTGCAGCCTCTTAAGCAATCCGCATCTCAAGAGTAGAAAATAGAGACCACATGGCCAAGGTTGTTTCTTGTTGCAATATCTTCACTGGAGAGACAGAAGCCTATCCATATGAGTGATCGCACACCGTGCTATGTTTCGCAGTCTACCTGCTTAAATTTAACTGCTTAAACTTGACAAATGAAAAGCAGGCAATCATTATCTTTAACAACCGTACCAATTGTTTGGTTTGCCACCTAATACAAGTTCCAACTACAGAAAAAATCAGAATAATAGCCAGTAACTATTCTTGAAGTCCTCCCCCCCCCCCCCCCAACCCCCCCACGGTTAGTCCTTTCCTTTGTTTCCAATTAAAGAAAGGAAATTCATCTATGTGCAAGCAGGACAGACACCAAGCACATACTATAGGTGAAGAAGAGAAAACCCTTTTTGACCCCACGTTTCCACGCTAGAGACAAAGGGGTAATGCCAGGGATGGCTATATGTCTGGGAGTGAACTCCAGGCAAATACCAACTTGTTAATAATTAAGCTGCAGAGTCAGCTTCAACAAGAATCACACAAGGGTAGATTAATTCAAGTTGTTCTCAAACTCGACAACTCTAGCTTTCCTTGGACAACTCTATCTTTTTTTGGCAATAACAAGGGAACTTTACCTCCATAATAAGAATCTTTGCCCTCAAAACATCAGCATTATTTTCATCATGTATAAAATCAGAGGTGGTATCTCCAGTAAAAGCAACTTCGGGTGCCGTTGTGGTGTATGTGATCTGGCAAAGCAAGAATGAAGCAGAGATGAGATAACAAAGCGGTAAAACAGGAGATGATGAAATAAGAACCAACAATCATTGTCATGTTGTAGAGAATGTGAAGCATCCAATCAAGTAATACGAATCCAAAGGCAAGAAAAGCACAAAGTGCCTTTTCCTCTGTCCAAAGACAAGATGCTTAATTACAATGACTGATACCAACGTAACTTCAAAGCAACGAGGAGACGGCAGCTTTGATCTACAAGCATCTCAGTCAGAGATATTTCTTTCTGGCAGATAATTGAACTTGGGCAGGCAATTCATCTAAAGCCAATGGGAATGTTGCCAAGCATAATCACATAACCAGTAAATTGAACACTTCACAGGAGACAAGATAATATCAGATAGGTCTTTTACATTTGATATCCAGTACTTTTTAACAGAGAACGTATGAAGAGGTAAGAACCTCAAGTAGTTTTAGAAGGACATACACAAGTAACAAGGTAAAAAATAAAGGAGAGAAGAATAGATTAATCATACATTTCTAAGGGAAGGCAGTGTTATCTTGCATAGCTATGTTGTTTCTGAACATCAGCAAGTGCTTAAAATTAAAGACAACAAGTTCGACGGAGAGCCTGCAAGTAATAAAAAGAGAAAGGACATCCTTTCATGCATGATTCACACAATCAAATTCGGAAACTGACCTCCACGCCAGATAGCTTGAGATCCCTGATCTTATTCCCAGGAAGGCCCACATACTCTTGCTTAAGTTTCTCTCTCACTGAGTAAACTAAATAACCCTGTAAGTTATTAAGAAAGATTCAGTTGCCTTAAGGCAGGGAGAGCATTTCCAAGGAAGGGAGAGGAGAAAGTATGAAACGTTTTAGCCTAACCTGGCTAGGTATGACATGATAAGTCCTAAAAGCTCGTACTTTAACATCTCTCCTTATGTATATCTCTTCTCCTGCACGCATAGGTGGTATGATCTAGAGTAATACAATACTGAGAGAAGTGAGAATAACAGCAGAGTAATCTATTTCAAAACCGGAATTCAGTTAAAAATAGACATTACCGACATCCATGCCTATTAGATTATGCTTCAATTCTGAATTATCCATCTTTCTGTGAACCTCAAAGAGTCTCTCAACATCTTCTTTTACACATTTTGGCACTATTACTGTTGGGGGCTTTAAAGAAAACAATCCACGACTTGCGACATACATGGCAACTCCTCCCTGATCACCCAGGCAAAAAACGAAGCCATTTTCCATAAGAACACACCACAGTTTGAACAATGGTGTAGCCTCAGAAACAAAATTAACATGTAAAATCCAAGGAATATTGTTTAGAGATGACAGATTGGCAAATTAATTGAGTGCCCGACAACTCCACATACTATCCGGTATTGCAGACACCACTTCATTCTGGTAAGAATTAGTCAGAATGCTTAACACGCCAAGAGTATACAAAGACTGCTGAATGTAGAGCCGGAGCATTCTTTAACAAACTTCCCATCACATAACTCCGCATCAACCGTCCGGTATAATTTTCCCCAAAGGAAACCCACTACGTAAGTTCTCTCAAAGAACTGACTTTTGAGGAAAAAGAAAGAAAGGAACTGACGATATGATCCATGTGAGCGTGGGAGATGAAGAGGAAGTCTTGAGAGATGGCGCGTTGTGGGCACCGTCCGATATCAAAGGCCAACTTCAGGGACGGCAAAATCACGCACGTTTCATGGCCCGCAATCGACAATCCCTCAACTGGGTATCCTTCGATCATCAATTTCTTGCCACTTCTCGGGCCTGAGGACAAGTCTGCTGATTCAGAAGGCCCCTGCATTGAATCTTTCTTGACTTCCATCTTCTCGCTTCCGGGTCTCGTCCCCATGGAAGAATAATCAAACAAAAAAAAGTTGAAAATGAACCGATCCTCCTTGAGCGCAGGGGCGCGCGCCCCGAGAGAGAGCGAGGGAGAGATTACAACGGTAAGCAAGAACAAGGGCTTTGTCAGTTTGGAGACATTAGCGTGCACGGGAGCAAGAACAAGGGTTGTAGCAGTGACTGTAGCACGGGGCCTTTGGAGAGTTCGGCCCAAAGTAAAATGTAAGGAAAACCCATGATGACTAGTGCATGCCATAGCCTCTCGTCTGTCGAGATTGATCATATTCATCGACGTTGGAATCTGGAGGTGTCCGATTTCACTTTTTGCTTGTCTGTTTTTTCTTTTTTCGCCTCAAGATCGGAGCAGAAATTCGGCTAGGACTTGGACAATTACCGCATAATTCGGAAGAAGATGATGGAACTGGGTAGGATGGGTAGAGTTTAAAGTGTCTCAATTTGGTTCGGATCAAATCCCAAATTGATCATACCAATGCCTGAATTTTTATGTATTAAATGAATTGCAAAAACTGTTGGGTTGGTCAAATTCAGGTTAGTTCGGTTTATGCCTGGTCGATCATTCTATCCACTAACTAGAATCAAGACATGATCAATTAACTAATCGCAATTAGTCACATTTAAATTCAACAGAAAAGTGTTTAAAGCTTGCAACAACAAGCGTAAGATGTATTAATCAAATCAAGTTTGTACCTTTAACTTCAAGATAATTCAGCCTTCAAATCTTACTGAAAAAGAAAATTATGAGTAGTTTGAATTGTAAAATTTGTACGCAAAAGATATTCAACAGCGCTTATTTATTGGCCCGAGGGCGGTGCCGATTGAAAACTGGTATCATGTTGAACTGTTAAAAAGAAAACATAATAACTCCTCAATAAGTACATACGTTAAACTTTTGATCGCTCTATTCTAATAAAAAAGAAAAAGATTGGTTGTTTCGAATAGAATGACAAAAAGAAATCACTTTTCGATCAAGATTGCATCAGTGGGTGAGCTATGGTTATTCTCCATTCTTATCCTCAAGGGCTCTTCATTCTTTTCTCATAGGAGCAACTTTCTTGAATTAACTCTACCAATGATTATGATTTCAAAAATCTCAGCTTGTGATTGCAGGGTCCCTGGAAGGAAATAAAAAGATGTCCACGAAGCAAGTGATTATGGGATTTCTCGTGGCCACCATGCTGTTCGAGTTCACAATGTCGACGACCCTAGATTCAAGTCTTCATAAGCGCGAACTCAAGGAGCCTTATGAGGATCGGGAACGTGATTGTCGAGGCGTATGTTATCACTTAAGGGAGTGTCGTCACAAAAATAAACAAAGTAGAAATTATGATAAGTCATGTTATGATTTTTGTCGTGCCTTTTGTAATTATTGGCATGATCCTCGAATATGGTACATTCTTCTGTAGATAATTTACATCAAAGAAACCCAAGGCTCATAATTTTGGAGATTATTGTATCATGGTTCCATATATTACACATGCAATAATGTCGTCCCTTTAATTATGTATTTTTTCCATGTGCTCGCTTTCCTTTGTTTTCTCTTCCATTGTTAATAAGACGTGGCCACATCGTTTTAGATCAGTTACATGCACAATTTGATTTAACTTACTAACAAGTGCAAACATACTCAATGTTTGAATTATCCATTAGGATTTGGCTCGCATGTTACATGATCTATCAGATTAGGGCTGTATATCATTGACAAAAGTTTGCCCATACATGTAGCTCTCTCTCTCTCTCTCTCTCTCTCTCTCTCTCTCTCTCTCTCTCTCTCTCTCTCTCTCTCTCTCTCTCTCTGTTAATTTGCTAAGTTTTAGGATTCCATTAAATTTTTTAAAATTTTGAGATTCAATTGAAAGTTTTTAAATAAATCTTTACCTAAGATGAACGATCCTTGACTGTAACTTATCCATATCTACACTGAAACTAATGAAAATATGCACACCGCGTTGTATAAGGTGCTAAGACATTAATTCTCTTGATTTCCCCAATACAACTCATGAGCTTTTCTTCACAAATCCTATTGGAGTGTGATTGCTTATTTCATATGTCTATGACTTTCAAATATTTGACAGGTGACTATTAATGAGATCTATTGTACAAAACAATGGATCCAAAGGACTGAAAATTGCATGTATTAGATTCAATTAATTTGCTTAAATGTGTTGTTATGCAAGAAACGTGCAGGTTGCATCTTTTTTAGCTCATCTACATAAAACATCAGTCCATTATGAATTTAGACAAACACATTGAGGTCTTTTATTGCTTGAATCTTTACGAATGCTTACTACTAATGAGATCCATTGAAGTCAAATTTCTTGCGGCAAGCTGTAGATGAAAGCAAATAGATCCATGGTCATGCAAAGTGCTGATGCATCACTCCTTAAGATCATAGATCATTTAATATGTAGCTCCTAAGCCCCACTATAATTTTATCTCGCATACAGAAGCTCATAAATCAATAGTTTAGTGAAAATGGCAGATCTCACTGGACTTGACGATTCAATTCAACTTAACACGTATTATTATTGCAAGTTTTTGTCTACGGTAGCAAGATTTACCCTTTTCATAAGGAGTAATATCTTGTTGCTTTCCCTTTCAATCAATAAATCCTATCCATTTAACAAATTTTCCAGCACCTACTTTTCTTCCACACGTAGAACAATATTAAAAACAGTCAAATTAAGTTCCCCTTTTTTCATTTTTTTTCCTCCTTCCTATATTTCTAAATAGTTCATGATGGTAGTCAACTAAAACCCAAGCCCAAGTATTGCATTTAGTAGCTATCATTCCAATAATCATTTGCAACTTGAATTGCTTTGAATGTACTTCAATAATGAGAACATAATTATCCAATGAGATCGAGATGGGAAGATTGTCACATCTTATAAAGATTAGTTGGATTGTAGTCCATTACCAAGATCGGACAATGTAATGATATAAGACAAACGAGAGTATAAATCGCACTTGTCTTTTCATAAAGTTGGTCCTAATACTCCTTTGATGTCTTTACTTGTAGCGTATCTAACAAAAAGGAAAGAACATAGGTTCATGGTCACCATTTTCAGGTTTCTTGATTGACTTCACTATAAGTCTATAGCATTATAGTCGCGACAAATCATTTGGTTCACCCAAATATGTCCATCCTAAATCCATGCTGGGTTATGTTTTTCTCCAAGTAGTTATTCGATCGGACTTGTGGTTAATGGGTGACATAGACGAACATAACTCATACTTATCTTTGGTTAAATATAATTGTGGGTGATGTCCATTCAATTAAACTACATCAATCAAAAAGCTAGTAGAAAGAAATTATCCCAATTAGAGGAAAGTACTTTCCTTATCGAATCTTAAGTTGGAATCGGTACCACTCAAGAGATGACACTCATATACGAAGAAAATATTAGTTGTGTTTTAATGATGAAGATGATTCCAGAATTGAGTCACTAGAAATTACGCAAGATACTATCTTATAATACATTATGTTTTATAGTAGCAATTAGATTGACATTTAAATACAAGTCGACGTGGCCTTAGATCTTTCATCACTCTGTATATTTAGGCAACGCCTTGTCAGCTAAAAAGTGCTCAAACATCTTGAGCGCTTGAGCAGGCGCATACATTGGGACCTCATGACCGCATCCTCTGATCGTCGCGAATGTCATCCCTTCGTATATCTCAGACCATCCGCTGATCTGATATCATACCAATATATAAATTGAGCGTAACCAAAGGAAAAAAAAAATTCAAACCCCGATATCATTTAAAATGTGGGTATATAATTAGACCAATGAACTAAATCACCTTGTTATCATGGCCCCAAGGATACCATTTGGCCTTCCTCTGAAGATGCAGCTTGGAAATAGCAGTCCGAGTAGCTGTGAAAGGAATCGCTGAATCTGCATCTCCACTGTGATACAAACAAAAAAGACATTCGAGGTGAATGAAAAACTGCTAAAAGCATTATGTAGCAAAACATTATTTGACTTTTTCTTTTACTCTCTGCAAGGTCGCCATTTTGAAAAGAACGAAAGCCAAAAAGCATTACTTCCCTAGAAGCAAGCTCCACCTCCTTCGTTAGTGACGCAGAACAGAAGGAAACGGCTCAGCCAAAAAACTGTAATGAAAAAAATTCATGGCCAGGATCGCATTGAAGCAAGAAGCTTCATGTTTATACTTCCCCAGCCTCAATTGTTTCTGTTCAACCAAGCAGATATCCTCTCGGATAAGGATCGAAATGAAGATTCAAAAGAGTTTTTCATTAAACAAACATGAGAACATTACTGAATTTCTTGGAACTAGATTTTTGTCAAACAAGTTGGCGCAACTTTGAAACCGTTTCCCTTTAATTCACAATCCCATTATTAGATACCTGTATATCCAAATTTGCAAGCCCGATCGAATGAGAATCTCCAGAGTGGGCAACATCGACTTTTCCTTAGCAGGATGGCTGTAGCCGTGTTGTATCGCCTTACTGCAAGGCCAAAGAAATAAGTTCAATAAGATTTGAGGGGTTAACCTAAGCTAAAACTAATAGAAAATTACAAGGAGATAATGGAAGGTAGAGGGATAAAAAAGAAATAGTTCAATAAGATTTGAGGGGTTAACCTAAGCTAAAGCTAATAGAAAATTACAGGGAGATAATGGAAGGTAGAGGGATAAACCTGCAAAGTGTCCATGTGGTCGGGATTGCATGGAAGGCTTGCTGCACATCCTTCCTGTTCATATACTTTTTGGTAATCCCATCGAGACAAAACTCGGAGACCTGTTTAGGAATCATCAGTTTTAGAAAACTAGATATAGTATAATCATATTGACTAGTTATCATTTGAAAGGTCTTGACACACGAGAAAATAGTGAAAAAAATCACCTCCTTTTTCTTGCACTCTGTCCTAAGTACGTTAAAGGCATTAACATTTCCGGCTTCCTCTGGCAAATATTTGACGTAGTAAGGCTTACATGCCTTCGCTCTGTATGTCTTAAGAGAACTGCACAAAGTACTTGACAGCCCTTGGTAAGTATCGTCCGATACAAGTCCGTGGCTCCAATAGTATAGAGCACTGCCCTTCAGTTCAGTCTCCCAATCCAAATTAGGATTACCCATCTGGCAGACAATTTAAGAAGCACCGTCATTGGGCAAAGGGTTCGCTAATACACCCATAAACGCTACATACCCTTTGAAAGAACGAGATGAATTTACATACTAATTCGCTCTCCTAGATTAATTCTTAAGCGATGAAATTATTCTACCCATCTTACCAAAATGCCTTGGAGATTCATCACCGGATTTGTTTTCTTGGAGTTCTTCTTCAGAATTGTCTTTGCCAACCACGGAATATAATGACCTGAGATCAAAGATCAAAACATGAGTTCAAGGAGTCAATCTGGGCTTTGAAAAGATGACGATTGGATGATTCTTACCGGCATAGCTTTCTCCAGCAACATAGAAGGCTCGGTGTTTGTACACTGGGAATCTCTTGAGCCATCTTTTTAGGAATGTATAAGATTCATGGGCTAGAATTTCATTAAGAAAAGACGAGGAAAAACCTCAGTTTCTTTTACTTTGGTGAAAAAGACTTGCAAGGTTTTGGAGAGGGAAAAGAAGAAAAACGAGGTACACACACCTGTGGAGTGGTCTCCATATTGTGTGAAGTTGTCAGATGAAAAAGAAAAACCAACTCCGGCAGGTGAATCTAGGAACAGCAAATTCGCTTCTGCGCAAACAAAAAAGACCAGAAAAAAATGGAGAAAAAGAAAATGTTACTTACAATTTGAATAAGGAAGTTCGGTTTATACTTGTGACGTAACTTAATTAAGTACCTCGGTTCCATGAATATGGGTTGGTGACCAGAGTTTCGCCGTTGGGCGAGACTCGGAGTGGGCCAAGCTCCTGCATCGCACCATAGCCGACGGAGGAGCACCCGGGTCCTCCATTCAGCCACAGAACGAGTGGCTTCTTCTCATGGTCACCAGCAGCTTGTACTAGCCAGTAGAAGAGTGATGCCTCCCTATTGACGGGGACGTAACCAGAGAACTGGGCCACTTGCAACTCCGGCTGGCCTGGTAATGTGGTGATCCGGTCATCCGAGACCTCCTCAACTCTTACCGCCGTCACAGAAAGCGTGAGGACGAAGGTCAAGAGGAAAAAAAGACCGTGCATGATGGTGTATATGGTCAGAGAGGAATCCCGAAAGAGGGATAAGGGGAGACGAGAGGCCGAGTATGAGAGCGGTGGCAGAGATGAAAGGGAAGAACGACTGATCTCGGGGCCAGAGCTTTTGGACTGGAAAGATGGCGTGGTTGTGTTTTAGTGCACCGTCTATTTTATAAGCGCCCTTGCTTCTATATGATGCACTTGTGTTTACATTTCAATTATCTTTCCATGAGATCGGGGTTTGATTTTGGTGGATTGGCGTTGTAAAACTAGAATGATGCAAAACGTAGAGCTAACCAACTATAGGAACGCACCATCGCAGGGCATTAACACTCTGATCTATCCACTATGGGGTCCATCTTTTTCCTTCGCAACGGGGGATTAAAAAACTTTGAGATTGATTTGGTGCACCGGGTGCAAAAGGGGGGCTCCCCTAATCGACAGGACGATTGCACGTCAAAAACTAGGAATAAGTGTGGTTTATAGATTTTTTATGAAGTATTTGAGTAATACGGAATGTGGTTATTAAATGCTAGTCATATATAGGCGTCGATAGAGCGGAAGATACAAGGAAGTCCCTCTTTTGATTGAATGCTGGATGGCGAGTTGAATTAAGTTTTTGTCGTCTTGTCAATTGCTTCTTTCTATATTTGCAAATTAACACGTCGAATTAAACCCTCTATTTCCTTCCCCTTGCCCTATTTCTTGCGGTTCTCACGCAACGCAGAAGCTACAGTGAGGGAGTTCCCAGAAGAAACTCAATGCTTGAAAGCAACCAGGAAGTCATAAGTTAAAGAAAGCTAGAATGAAACATAGATTGACTATGCAACGCACATGCCGTTCGGTTAGCCTGCTAACGCGATCAGAGTCGGTCATTGAGGGCCACCTCTATGACGGCAACATTGATCACCAACAAAAGAATGAAGGCAAAAAAAAAAAAAAAAAGGATGGTCGTCATGTACCCCACGAATTTATATAAGGACGTCTAATATTATATTTAGCTTAGTTTCCTTCTGTTAGCAATCATATATTTCCATGGATATCTTTAGTTTATTTTAGGTTTAGGTAGATTAAACTCTTAGAAAGGAACTTAAACTTGATTTGAATAGCGCGATGTTCTGTTGTTAGCCAACTCTTATTGGGTTATATTATTGCACTTTATCCTTTACTCATTTGTTTACACTGCTATTGATCGATAAATTGTTGCGGTTCTTTTATATTGCTTTTATGTCGTGATTAGTTTGTTTTAGCCATATGATTAAGTCGTTCTTTAAGATCATAATAAACAGAAAAACATCGGATGGTGTGAAACATTAACAAGTAATCAACTCGGGGCATCAAAGGGTACTTATGAGACAACTAGTGTAATTAAGTCCATAATTCTAAATTTTTTGTTGCATAGGAAAGGATATATATATTCCAATATCTCACTAAAAACGGGGAAAAAGGCGACTTAATTCAACAACTAAAAAGGGAAAACATACCCATTGCATTTTTTTTTTATGGAAAACAGTTTTCAAAATCAACCAAACACAAATTTGTGGGAATGAAAATGAGAATGAAATTACCCCCTTTGGCCATAATAGGTCTACAATAGATCGGATATAACTCACTCTATGATTTCTACAATAGGTCTGGTCATTAGTGATCTAGCCCCATGATAAATGATGCCACTGTTTCTAAATGTATACTAGAAATTTAATGATTGTTCAATGCATGAGCCTTTGCTTTCTTGATCTCGCTGAATCACCCATCTGCAGAGAAACTTGATGGCGAAAAAGCCAGAAAAGGCCAGAGCAAATTCCTCCTTTGAGTTAAATCTGACATGTGGATAGCCAAGAGGGTTGTGATTCAAAACCTCCCTCGGACAAGCGATGGATTCAATCTGGTCAGCATTAAATGGGAAGCCTCCGAGTTCAACGACGAGCCGAGTGCAAGCTTAGATCATATGATAATGAGAACTCGGAATTTTCTTACTGTTATTGAATGCTTGTATGTTCGAACAATAAAGAAAAAATACTAAGAATTCTACCTTTTTGTTCAACGATAAACATTTATATAAAATAGTACAGAATAGATTACTCAAACGCATTCTTTTTAATTTTATTCAAATGAAAGTACTTACTCTAATGGGACACACGAGTATGCTGTTAGGTGCTATTAGAGAAAGGACTAAATGTTTTTTTGTACTATATATATTGTTGTCATGATATAAAACAAATTGTATGTAACTAGCTAGGACTCATCATACACACAGAATATATGTCTTGTAAAAACAAGAGGCAAATTATTTTACAAAAATATCACGTAATTAATATAAACTGTAGTTTACAAAAAAAAATGCATTGCGAATGCCTAAAAATGCGTTGAGACGGAATAAAGTGCAGCATCTATCTATCTATTTATCTATTTATATTTTTGTATGCAAGGGAAAAGTGGATTTTGAATTACTTCTATATATTCTTTTTTAGCCCAGATCTAGATATTACCTTAATTTTGTAATGCAATTAACCTTCAAAAAGAAAGAATAAAGTCGGTCAAAGGAAAAAGGATTAAACACACTAAATTAATCCTTCTCTCATTTTCTTCATCTAAATTTCGAAAATAAAAAGGGTTTGTTTTTAGTTATTGAAAGAATAGCCAATTGTTCATCGACATTTGCCTTTTAAAGAAGCATCCATGTAGACATAGAAAAAACTAAAATAATTGCTCGCATGCGAGAAGACTAGTTAAGAATAAGGTAGAAAGCGAGTAGAGCACTACATGTTTTCGAATTTTGCAGTATTGTCAATATAAGCATATACACTGTTGTTCGATTGGTTCGTGAGATATTCCAATCCAATATCAAGTCACAAATGCAATGTTCTTGGCGGTTCTATCTTCCATGGATACATCTTTTTGTTTATTTCACACTATATATGTACATAGTTGGTACAATTACAAAAAATAATAATCATGAATCTATTGTAGTTATGACAATTAAGTCATAAACCATTTAATTGTGTTAATTAAGTCTTAAATATTTTCACATTTTGCTAAATGAGTCCATTCGATCAATTTTGATTGTAAATAGCTAATATGGATATATCCGCCGTCTTACACGATGCGATAGGCACTAACATGAGCATTTTTTTTAGTTTTGTCCCTTTTTTTCTTTTCATTGCTTTACTTTTTTTTTAGGAACTTAGGGTCATAGGACCTCATTAAGCACAAGCGAGGGTCAAGCCGCCCTCATAGGCATTGAGCGAGGGCACCACAGACCTTGCCAACACTAAGCTAGGGCTACAACACCCTTGTGCTTGGCCCAAATTTGGCGAGTTATCGGCCACGGCAAAGATGTTGTGGCCCTTATTGTAGTCAGTGGGGGCCTAGTAGAGAGTCGCAACGCTTTTGCTGGCCAACGTCATTTTTGGTTAAAGTTAATCAGATTGACCCAATTAGTAAAACATGAAAAGGTTCATGCCTCGATGGCACAATGAAAAGGTTTATCACTTTTTTTATATTTCTCCCGCACAGAGTTGTATCCATGGATACAAACATTCAGCAGATCACATTGACTTTTCGTTCTGTCTTTCTTTTTGTTCTATCAAGCGGGATCGAAGGTAGCCGATGTGAGTTTATGCACGCTTGGAGTCCTTCCTGGGGAAAGCAAAGAATCGTCCCTTTGCTTGGGCTTGACACCTCTGTTTTCAGGGTTAGACGAATAAGTTTGGAATAAAAGAATGCCTAATCTTACAAGGAAATCAACCTTGTATCTCTACGCATTTTAAAGTATCAATCCCCGCACACTTCGAAGATATCTTCCGTCACCCATCTACTGCTATAAAAGAACTAAGGCGTAATACCATTAGATTACACACAGACGTTTGAGTTGATCTCGAAAAGCTTCGGAGAAATGGCGGATCTCGCGGCCAGAACGCGCTCCAAAGGCCACGTAGTCGAAGAGTTCAAACCTTCTTCTGGTTGGGTCGAGGACCTGAATTGCCATTACCTCCTTGTTGATCTTCCTGGTATGGAAACTACATGATGATTTCTTCAACCATTTTGTAGCTAGGCAGTGAAACTCCATGTTTCGATATGACGAGTTCGGTTTTCAGCAAAGCGCCGAACAGTCCAGCTTTCATTGAAAATTTCCTTAGAAATAAATGTTGGCGGTAACAATATTCCAGGAGTGTTATAATAAGAAGTTGACTAGAAGAGGTGATCACGAAGTTCATGTTCTAATCGGTCTCCCATAACTAATGAATGTAGAAGAAGAATGTAAAGAATTGCATCTGAAATGATCCTCTTGTGCTGTTAGAATTTCCATCGAAGCCTCCTTTGATGCTGGGTTTTGAACTAATTTTCCTATCTCCCTCACAATAAATAAATATATATATATGTAGATTTCAACAAAGAAGAAATCAAGATTCAGACCGATAGCGCTGATCACGTAACGGTCAGCGGACAAAGAATGGTGAAGGACGACAAGTACATTTACTTCGAAGAAACCTTCAAAGTTCCAGAGAACTCGGACATCCAGATGACGAGTGGAAGACTTGAAGATGGACTTCTCACCGTGACGGTGCCCAGGCGAGTTACGACTGTGGTGGAGAAGGAAGAGACCCAAATCCATGAACAAGATTTGAGCAAAGAAAGCCAAGGCGAAGCGCACAAGCCATCCGAGGGCGAGGTGCCCAAGCCACCCAAGGGCGAAGCAAGAGGGAGAAAACCTAGCGGAGAATGTCACTACAGCGACGAGATCATCAAGAAATGGGGAGAAGAGAGAAGAGTCTTCAGGAGTGCAATGAAGATGCTTAACAGGAACAGGGGCGTTATCCTTACAGCTGTTTTAGCATTTTCTCTGGGGATATGGGTATCGGGTAAATTCAATTTGGGTGGCCATGAGAAAGCACTTGAATGATTTACTCTCCAGATGTTATGTGTCTCAGATGCAGTCACAGTAAGAGAATCCTCAAGAACATGAAATAATGACATTCATTCAGTCGCCCTGCTCATTGTTACTTTCAGAGGCAAACTTAGGTATTAGATTACAGAAGGGCGAAAACCAGTCCATCCAGTCTCATCATCTCTGGCCTAATTTTCAGAAGATAGGGACTTTAAGAAAGCAAATGCACTCGATCAACAAAGGAGTTACGACAGAACTGGAGTCGGAGCAGAATCAGAGCATGATAATTGCAAATACAAGCTGAAAACATCATATCTTTTCATATGACATAAGACGCAGTCAAGACACAATGAAAACAAACCATATTAAGACTCTTCAGAGGAAAAATTTCTTCCTTGCAAGTGATGAAGTAACAGCAGACATAATAAGTCCAGTTTGAACACTTCTAACCTGTTACAAATTATTTTCTGACAATAGTATTGCCTGTATTGGCATTGCACGACAAAGTGGACCTTACCTGTAGGAGCACATCACAGGGCAACAGATGACCGCGTAAGGTCTACGATATTTTGCTGTTGACTGGACAAAAAAAGAAATTGAAGAGCGAACTTCTTAAGTAGACCATTTGTTAAGATCCATATGTACAGTACCAGATTTGTCTTATATGAGAACCGGACATAAAAGCATAAATCACCCTATAGACCTTGTAGTTTCTAGCACTCTGAAGCAAATAACTACACTGGCTCAGACAGAATTGTTTATATCTCAAATATTCAGAGGCCATAGCAGACTTATGCTAGCACAATCACTGGTGCGATGCTTGAAGAAGACCATCACGGATCTGGGTGGCCACGTCACGGATTGCGCCAGGACCATGGGGAATGAACACAGCAGAAGATTTTGATGCTGCACCAATTTCCTTCATGGTGTCAAAGTATTGAGTCACGAGAACCATGTCCATCACATCCTTTGCGGTCGTTCCAGGGACGTTCTCCGAGAAGCCAAGCACACTATCTCTTAAACCGTCCACAATGGCCTGACGCTGACGAGCAATACCCAGCCCAGAAAGGTACTTGGACTCGGCCTCACCTTCAGCTCTCTTGATTTGCAGAATTTTCTCTGCTTCAGCCTTCTCATTTGCTGCAACCCTCAGTCTTGCAGCTGAAAAAAATCAAATTGTTGGAGACAGACTACCAAAACCAAAACAAAACCTGCAGTAAACTCAAATTTGACACTGATCAAAGTATAGTTATATATGTAGTGATATATCTTGAAGTAGCTTTTAAGCACCAAACAAAGTCTAATTTCTTGTCTGATGCTGACAAAAAAATGTTCCAACAGTTAAGCATTATGTGAATCCTTCTCTTATGCTCCATAAACATGAGATTTACTCTTCTAAGTTGTCTAATTGGTAGCACTGGCTAAGAAAAGAGACAACATATCAAATTTATCACAGCTTTTAGCGGCTGTATTTAGTGCAATTAGAGTACGTGCACACCCATTACATTCAAAATAGTACATACATTTTATGCGATGGCCACAGATTCTATCTAAAATGAAGTACAATGCTGCGTTTAAATTTGAACCTTCGATATACGGCCTCTTAGAGCTACAAATGACACAACGTCATGTATCACTAACCATTTAAAAATATTACCATGTTGAACAATTATCTATAACCAATTGGCAATTGAAATTTCAAGGGTTTCAAGAACTTTGTAGTTACCAGCATTGATTTCATTCATAGCTCGCTTAACACGCTCATCTGGTTCAATGTCAACAATCAGGGTTTGTACAATCTCGTATCCATAGGCAGACATAGCCTGCAAAATTTAGAGAACTCCAATTCAATCTAACTCTCACAGTAATATCAAGAAATCTCTCAGTGGACAACCTTTTCAAGCTCATCTTCAACAGCTTTGGCAATTTCATTCTTCTGCTCAAAAGCATCATCCAAGTTTAGCTTTGGAACACTAGCTCTGATCACTGCAATGATTGAAACAACAAAAATAGGGATGCAATACTTGTTGCTTACTCGAAGTGTTAATTGAAGGACCAAAGTATGCCACTTGCACACGAGAAATTGCATAAATTTGTTCCAGTACTATATTTTTACTGATATGATGAAAAAGAAATTCATTTGGTATATATATACCATCGAACACGTAGGCCTGGATCTGACTTCTCGTGTTGCTGAGCTTGTAAAAGGCATCACTTGCTTTGTCTGCAAGGGCTCGGTATTGTACAGATGCAACAACATTGACAAACACATTGTCCTATAAGAAAA
This sequence comes from Melaleuca quinquenervia, assembly GCA_030064385.1. Lineage (NCBI taxonomy): Eukaryota > Viridiplantae > Streptophyta > Magnoliopsida > Myrtales > Myrtaceae > Melaleuca > Melaleuca quinquenervia. The sequence continues at coordinate 1,588,629 of CM057728.1, read as the reverse complement.
ATATCATGTGAGGCCATCACCTATTCAAGCAATTACATGTCGATTGGTAACATGTGACAAGCTGCCCTATCACAGAACTGAAACAAAAGAAGGAAATTGACAAATTATTTATAATACATTGATAGACCATAATTATCGACAAACCCACAAAAGCTAGTTCAATTGCAAAAATGCAGTTCTCATGATGGTTCAAGCAGAGGACATTCAAAGAGTGTTGTGCTGGTTTAAACATTTTTCATTTCCCACTAATATGATTGCTGGCGCATTTGTGTACTATACAAAATCCTCTAGAATGAAATCTAGATGTTGATGAAAGTTTCGACAATGAAAAAAGATGAACTTTGCAAGGCAGATCCACGTGATTGAACAAACCTTGGTCTTGGTTTCACATTTCACATCCAACTGCTGCAATCGGAGTGAGAGATGGCCAGCGAGCTGACTTCCAAGAAACCAAGGAAGACAATGGCACCCAGGTTCCATTACTTCTTGAAACTTGCCAAATCTCTCCTTCATAGCTACTGTGGACTGGTCAACTTGAACGCAGCAGAACAGGTTACCCATCTTCTCTGTCTTTCAACTGGATCCACAAGATCAGTGAAAGATAAAAATCATTTAGATCAAAGACCAGTCCAATTCAGATAAACAGAGGACACACAAGATGTCAAGTAGAAGAAGAAGAAGAAGAAGAAGAAGAATCCTGGAAAGTGTCTTGGGAAAAAGAACTGTCCATAGAAGCAGCAGCAAAATACCTCTCATCAGCTCTACTGTTCATATAGTATTTTGTACCCATTATACCGTTACTTCTAAGTCCTAACCACTGTGAGTATGGAAAGGCAAGATATCCAATACCAAGTAGATCATAACAAAAACAGGAAAAAGCTCCAAATTTCATACACCTCAAGCAAAGTAAATCACAACGAGAGAAAGGGTGTGGCATCATTCAGTGAAAGAAGATCGGTTAGTTAAAGCAACAGAGAAAGAATGCCATAAAAATTTCGAAAATTCAACAATCCATGAAGAGTTTGCACTATATGAAGGAGATGTAAGCGACAATTAAAGGACAATAACTCACCAAGCACACGTAAAGGGGAGGGAGGGAGGGAGGGAGGGAGGGAGAGGGTTACAGCCAGTAACTATATGGCGGAAGATGGATGGAAAAATGACTGAAGGAAGATGAATATAATAGACTTCTTATAAGAACAACAAGCACTATAAATGCATTTAATTCAATGTCCTATTAAAAGACCATCTACAGCAACTTTGTTTGTCATGTGTGTGATAAATATAGAAGTGAGCAGCTAAGGAAATCAACCGCACAACCAATTTAATCTTTTTGCCATAAAATGATGTTTACATTAATTTCTGAGCTTTACATAGAAATGCTCTTGAGAGAAAAACTATGGTAAGCACCATAAAAGTGCATTTTTTTTTAGAGAAAAAGGTTTTAGAGAAAAAGGAAATACATGGATCACTTTTTGGAGTTTGGATAGACCTTACAACTCATGTCACGAATATTCCTAAATAGATGGAAAAGGATTCTGCACTCAATCCTTATCACAATTACAGCTAATGCATAAACAGAAGCAATGTTGAAAAGATCGAGAAACAAGGCATATGCCAGCACTTGTGAACAAGAAATCCAAGCAAAACAATAAATCACAATGTTAGTCTTGTTCCTTGACTTCGTCCTTTTGGAAGGAAACCCACATCTAACTTTGCTTTACTCGTCACAGCTATACTTAGTCTAGTGGGTTAAAAAAATTGATGAATATACACTGACAAATTAGAGGCACATGCAATTCTTGTCATGCAGATGATAATGTCATACTATCAGAAAACTTTCTGAAACATCATGTTAATCAACCCCACTAGAACCTAAGTACTAAGATTCCTGTGAGATAACCCAAGAGGGGGAACATCGAACACCATACAGACCACTCCAGATAACGCTGAAAGGAAACAGATGTGAAGAACAACTGACCCAAAATGATCATTAACCGAAGTGTCATAGACAGAACAAGTATGCATAGTTCAGTAATTTACGTGAACATTCTATACAAACACTAATTATGCACGGCCAGATTATACATCAAAAGTGCATTATATTTTGCAAAATAACATTAAGCATCAGAAGCAATTGAGAGCAAAGAGTAGGGTAATCCCTACTATCACTTATAAAGCACTCACCACCAATTGGGGATTAGAAATTGCAAATTTTGAACACACACACACACACACACACACTCTACACAGGGACAAGGCATTACATTTTTCAGTAGCAAAGCATTGGAGGGCTCGGCACAAGATGACTTGGAGGAAAACAGGGTCGTGAGACTTTTTCAAAAGCAGAACAAATGCTGTTGTTAGATATTTTTAAATACGATATTCACTCTTAAGATCGAAATGCAAAACGCTTCATTGATGAAGATATTAAAAGCGCATGAGGGAGTCAACAGGTAACCACTTGGAAATTCCCGCCAACGTAGTTGAGTGTCCGAGCCGTACCTCGACAAGCGTGATAAGACCGTTGGAGACAATTAAATTGCACACCATCCTATGACACTATTCTTGGTTGGACCACCATGAAGAATAAACCTCAACATTCACGTCAGAATATTTCCTTAAACGTCTATAAAAGGACAATCAATGTACGAGAAAATCCTACTCAAGACTACACAAACAACTATTCCACCCACACACCCCAAAGCGAAATTACTAATCACAATTCAGAAGCGTCACACGGAGAAAGCTGAATCAGAGTCGGCTTTACTTCTTGAGTTTGCATTGTTCCCAACACGTTCACACAGTACTGAGATTACAGTCACAGATTAGAAGCAAGAGTACATTAACCCGCAAACTCTGTGCAGATCGTGGAACCACAAACCCCCGGGCTTCTCCGCATCAAATGACATCAAGAACACGACGGGCAACGATCAAGAAAGCGAGCACATGGTGCCCAAGTTTCCAAAAGAGGGGAAAAGCAGGAATTCCACTTGCGAGTGGGGTGGTTCTGAAGTTTCCGAGCAACCCACATGGAGACTGAAACGTCACGAGAGCAAAGATGGAAAATTTACCTCCCTCGTCTTCCCTTCGTGGCCGTCTCAGGGTCCTCTCGAAGAAGGGTGATGACAAAGCAACAAATATCTGAGCGAGAGCGGTGGGGCGACGCTGTTGCAACGGACTTAAAGAGTCGAGAGCCATAAAAGAAGGGACGCAAAAAAAAGAGAGATTCTGTGGGTTGATGATGAAGTCGAACCAATTCGAGATCCGATGCTCACGATCCAATTCGAACGATACTTATCCATAAATAAAAATGGGATCTTGATTTTTATATTAAGGAATGAGATGCCATGAAAAATTCGAAAAAGTAAGATTGTATTTAGAAAATTTAAAATTTGAGAATATCCATTTAAATGGCAGTAGGTGGAGAGGCGCAAAATAATTTATGAAATTACACCACAATCACTTTTAGAATTTTCCAATCAATTTAGAGTATATCGAGTATCGCAGCGCTTATTTATTTTATTTAATTTGCTCGAGATATGTAGTTTTTGCGAAGGGCTAGTTTATAAATGGGCCGCTTGCGACTGATACGTGGACTAGAGGGAGCGAACGTTGATTGAAAGGTGCATTGCAACCTAAAATCCAATCCATCCTTCGACAAGACATCAATACGCAACATCATATCAAATGAAAATAAAAATGAAAAGAAGAAGAAGAAAAGAAAATTGGGAAAATGGATCGAACGAGGGCCAATCCGAGACGATAACCTCGAATTCCTTTCGACGCGACCGGTTGGGGGGGCCCACGTTCACGTCCGTCCGGCCCAATGGGTCCTCAATTGTTGGAGCGGGTCGGCTGATTTGACCCGGTCAACATTGGAGAAGGCTCTTCTTGCCCCTCTCTCGCCGCTGCTCCTAGCTTCGTCCAAAGTCATCACTTTCACCGCGCAATGACCGAAATGCCCTTTGATCCCTCCTCCCCCTTTTTCTCCTTCGCCTTCGCTCCCAAGCATACAAATAAATAAATTCATACCTTAATTGGCCAACTAACTCAATTGATATCGATATGAAAATACTCCTGACTAAATTGATCAAATTACAAGATTTTTGACTCAATTGGCACCGATATTTTTTTTCATACTTTTCCCATATCTAAAAGTGTAAAAAAACGATTTAAAAAAAATTATGCGCATCAAAATAATTAAATTTTTTATTGTAGACATCTTGTTGGTGATACTAAAAATTGTTAATCTAAACCGAATCAATTTAATTCTCATTTTGAAGTTCCTCCTCGCTTTATGCAAAGGTTTGATTTAATCGAATTTCGGATGATTTTCGCAATGGGGGTATAATTGCAACCTAAAATCCTCATTGCAATATACGATCAGAACCACTAAAAATTTCCTATAGAGAAAGGGAATTGAATAAAAAATACAATAATACAATAAATGTGGGGTCCACCACTTTGACCTTGGATCAAAAGATCAAGAGTGATTTGGTCTATTTTCGTCGCTTTATTTCGTTTGCTCATCATTTTCCATATCATATCGGAGCAATAAATTCCCTTCTTCATTTTTTATATCAATTTTCGACTCTTTATTCCCTTTTTTTTCTTTTTTTGGGATTTGCAAGCCAATAATGGGGAAGGAAAACTCCGCCTTGACATGATAGGAGAAGTAGAATATGTGAACCATATTAGTGCAGTGGATTAGTATCTCAAAATCATAATTAACACACGCTGAACGCTGTTGCCGTTGGATGCACCCTCTTATTCGTGGACAGTAGATTGCCACCCTCGATTCGCGGTCGATTGCGACCGTTCGATAGGACGTGTTCCTTCCGGGCCTTGGTTTGTTTGACTTTTTATGGATTTCCCTCCTTTTATGCTCGAGATAACGAGATGTACGACTTTTTGAATTTTGACTCGACATATAATACGACATCTGAAACCGTGTTCCATGAACTTTGGATCGATATTCAATGTAATCCATGAACTTTCTGATTAAACTTTTGACACATGTTCAACTCAGTCCACATATTATGTGGAAATATTCGGTTGACGTTCTATTAATTCTAGTTCATGAGCGACATTGAATATTTCATGTAACTCAAGGGCTAAGTTGAACATTTATTAAGAGTCATTTCGAGCCAAGGTAGATGAACATTTGTGCCATTTTAAAAAATTGAAAATTTATGGATCTCATTGCATATTGAATCAAGGTAGATTAACCATTGCTATTTTGCTTTTCCAATTTCTATTTCTTCCAATTTGTGTCGTAATTGAAGGTAAGCGCTCGAAATCCAATTATGTACCAAAAGATAGATGGCCAAGCTTAGAGGAAACTCTGCGGAGGTTTACCCGTGTGCCGCGCGGATCATCGTAGGGAAAATGTTTAATCAGAATGGGGCATGAATTATAGCGTGAAGACAACATTTGTTCTCATGTATGGGCTAGTCGTGAAAAGGTACGCATTAAATTTAAGTTACCAAAGTGCGCAGCAAACTATTTGGTATTGAAAAATTCGCAAATGCAATGTAATTATATATCGTTAATGTTGTGCCATCTCTAGATATGCATAACAATTGTAGAAAGTAGAAACATTATTAATTTTATTTTGGCTAAATAAAATAAAAATCCTAAATGTGAAGGAGTTATAGTTAATGTTCTATTCAATCCGCGAACAATGTATGAGTTCTATAAGATGTTTTTCAAGAAGCCATTTTTTCAGGGAAATGATCATATTTTTCGGTGTTCGCTTGAAACTTGAAAATGAATTACATAATGTTTTTTTACAGTTTGACATGCAAAATATTTTACGGGGGAAATTTGCCAAAAAATTGAAATTTATAATTATTTTTTCCTTTTCTTGTGTATTTCTTCTGCCTGGGCTGATTGTTGGCGACTAGCCACAAGCCTAGACCAAGGTCAACGAGTTTGAGGCTTACTGCTAAAGGCTGCAAGCTTGTGAGTCCCAAGCAAGTTCAAGCCTCCCCACCAGAGATTACAAACTAGCTTAATCTAGCAAGGCTCGAGCATCACTAATCTATGAGGCTAGTGCCCTCTAGCAACGCTTGAGCATCGCTGATCTAGTGAGGCTCAAGCGATACTCGAGCGCCACCAGTCTAGCAAGCTTGAGCCTCATTGGTCTATGGCGAGGCTTGAGCTCACTTGTGGTTGGTCGCCGACCTCTAGAGTGGCCCAAGATCGGTCGAAGAAGAAAGAAAAAAGAAAAAGTAAGAGAAAAAAGAAAAGAAAATATGTTTGGTGAAAAAAAAAAGTGATTAATCAAGAGGTGAAAAAAATATGATGAAAAATATTTTCCACTTCTTAAAAAACCAAAAAACATCTTGCTTGTGAATGCATTTTTTTTAAGGAGGAAAATATTTTCTTCTTAACTAATTTATTTTCTATGAAACGAACGTCAAAAAGTTTAAAAACCATTATTTTGCGGAATGAATGAAGTCTAAATACCAAAATAACAAATAAAGGAAAAAATGGACAAGGGCGATTAATCAATGCCTATATATTTTGCTAGATTTATAGAAAAAACATTTATATAATTTGTTGCGATAGGGAATACGCTGTTTTAATATTTATTATTATCCTAACAGACACGTTCGCAAATGACTTTGACATATCTATATGAATCAAGGTATACAATTTCTCTTGATGGATTTTAAAGGAGAGCCACCGTCGTAGCTATCCTATAACCATAAGTTACAAAATGCTCATTCCACTCATCTCTAATCATAGGTATACAAATTCGTCGTCGCAATCTTATTGACGCGTCAGAAAGTCGAGATATCTCGCCATGCGACGTGTCGAATGCTCAATGCCCTAGCTGGTCAGAGATTCGCTCGCGACGTCATTGGAATTCGCGATCTCGCAAAAGATCGTGATCCCTTGATCGATAGACAAGTGTGCTCGGTCCCGATCAAAATAAAGAAATCGCCCGCCACCCTCGTTGCGTCAAAAGAAGAGGTTTTCCGCTCTCCGATTGGCCTTTGTCCCGGTCCAGAATGGCTGCTCCGGGTCTTCGTGCTGATCTCACCTTGCATGCTTCCTCTCCTGCTCCCTCTTCTTCTCCATTCTTGGACCGTGGAGCTGGAAAGACTTGGAGCACCATTTCTTTCTCCATTATTTAACTTCTCAAGAAGCAACACATTGAATGTATCTACATTTCGATCATGTCACTTTTTCTTAAGTCGGGATTAGACCTGCCTTTCCTCTGATTCTTTATCTTCTAACATGAAAAGACAAGCCCAAAGGGTCACTTGCTGCTTTCCCGGCCAAGCTAGAAAAGAACAGTTCACCTAGGAGAAAAAGAGAGTCGAGATTTGTATTCTTTAGGGACTTTATTAGACGTCCATAAGTGGTTTTCAACCTTGAGCCAAGATGCGAAACTTTAAATGCTAAGAAGAAAAAGGATGAAGGATCGGAAAGAAAAATCACTCCGGACATATGTTGATGATATGGAACTTGCAAGTTTATAAAATCAAGGAAGAATGACATGAATGGTCCATAGACTTGGGCTCAATATGGTTCATGAAATTTCAATTTGTTTGATATGACTTTTGAACTTTTTGTATATATTTAAATTATTATATGAAAATATTCGACGTTTTTCTTTCATTAGATTTAAATCCATGGACTATATTGAACATTTTGATATATATTTGGAGATAGTTTGAATATATACAGAAAGTTTAGTGACTGTATTGAATAAATAAAAAATCTAGGGATCATATTTCATATTTGGTAAAAACTCATATACCATTTGAGTCATTTCCCTTAAAATCAACACAAAAGCTTCTCCGCTACAAAGTATATGCCATCATTTTGTGATTGCAATAGTGAGAGGTATTATTAGAAATGAAATGATCGAAATGTGATGAACTTCATCGATTGTAGTAGAACTAAAATCTTATTCATTTATGCATTATATATAATTATTTCTATGAATGTCGAAATCGACTTCTCAATGAAGGGAGAATCGATAGCCTAAACTCGAGAGAGAGAGGAGGACCGATGTACTCTCTTGATTTTATTTCGACTTTGGATGAATGAACTTTTTGTCATCATTAAAGTTTTTTGAGAAAAAAAAATGTCAATATATGCTGAAGATGAGATTGTTAGCATAAAAATACGAAATCTTAATTTATCAAAATACATAAATCATTTTCGGTTATTTTCCATCAACTAAGTAAAAACATCCTCACTTCGAATCATATATTCGAGAATACGAAAATTCATATGAATGCTCCCTGATCACAAAAATGATCGTACTTGTTTTTTTTAAATATCAGAACTCTGTCAATTAATGAAAATCATTTTATGTTTGGAATTATATCCTTCCACTCCAAAAACAGCCTCCGACGCTCGAGTCTATAAAACCACAAGAGGAAAACTCTCTCTCTCTCTGTGTTCTCTCGTTCTCTCTGAGTTCTCTTTTTTACAGCGGACACCGTTTCTTCTTCACTCGCCAAGCTCTCCCCTTTGTCGATTCTCTCTAGGCCCTCCAAATTTCTTGTGCTTCTGAGTGATGGGTGTGACCTGCCGGTGCTCTCACACGTCCCACATCACCGAGATCATCATGACCAGCTTCTTCCGCCACAAGTCTTAAGTCCTTCAGCTCTCCGATTCAAGACTCCTTCCTTTTTATTTCGCCCGATGGCATCGAGCTAGAGAACAATCCGACCCAGAAGAATACGCGGATCCTCCATGGCGGGTAGTGGTTGCGGCGGTTCGGCGATCGCGTCTTTGCTTCAGAATCAACGAGTCTCTTCCTCTTCTGACGCCTTTTTCTTTTATGGGTCTTCCTTTTCTCTGGGTACGCAATTCCGCGCTCTTTTCTATCCGTGACTCACTTTCTTTGTGCGTAACCTGTGTATTTCTGTTTCCGAGCGTGTTTTATGATTGGACAATCTGGGGTATGTATTGTGTTTAGTTTTGTTGGCGCTTCTTTTTTTGGATCAAAACCTTTTATTGGCGTGAATGGCTGAATCTTAGTTAGAATTATCAACAAGCATGATGATTTGATGGAGAGTTTCTCCTGCGAAGGTCCTTACCCGGTTGAATCGCGATATTGTACATGATGGGATTACCTGAAGTTGCAGGAGACAGGGTTACTCTGTCGTCACTCAATCCGAGGATGAATGATTAAAGATTCTCTGCGTGTGATACATCAACAAAGTTTAACCGACTGTTACAATGCGCCTCCTGTGACAAAAGATGCTCTTCTGAGCACAGATCTCACACCCTCATCTTCCATCAGTTTTGTCGTTCTTCCGGCTTTCATCAGCTATTAGTTTAGCAGCCATGAGTGAACTGTTAGTATTGTGTTCTAGATCTGTCGTTCTGGGGTGGTGCTTCTAATGGGATATTCTCATTCGCGAGCTAGACCTGGGAAGAGTAACAACTCAGGTGACCCGGAGGTTAAGTTTGCCGCCCGTGAATTCCCGACAATTTAAACTCGCTTCTGAAGGCTGCGAAGTTTTTGGTTTGATCGTGCAGTTAATGGCTTGTGAATTTACAGGAAGAATTTATTTCTTTAGATGGATGGATTTTCCCTGGAGTTTCATTGCTGGGTGTTCTGTGGTTCAGGATCGAGATCCATGGTGAGCTTCGAAGATTCTAATGGTGTGAACGTATCAAAGGATTCCTTTTTCCAAGCGTTTGATCACCATGAAATTGAAATTGGGGAGGACGACTTGGACGACTACTTCCATCGACCCGAGAAGAAGAGGAGGCTAACGACCGAGCAGGTCCATTTCCTCGAGAAGAACTTCGAACTGGAGAACAAGCTCGAGCCAGAACGGAAAATCCAGCTCGCGAAGGACCTCGGTTTGCAGCCCCGGCAAGTTGCCATATGGTTCCAGAACCGCCGGGCCCGATGGAAGACCAAGCAATTGGAGAAGGAGTACGAAGATCTGCAAGCTAACTATAACAGCCTCAAGGCTGACTGTGACGGCCTCCTCCAGGAAAACGATAAGCTGAAAGCCGAGGTGAACATTATATCCAAACATCCAAGCACTAAATTGCCAATTAGTATGAAATCTTACTATGGTAGACGAATGTTTCTAAAATTCCTAGGACAATAGCCGCCGGCTCATTTGCTTTTGCTGGACTTCTGTCATCGTATTGGCTCGCATGTATGAGGAGAAAGTTGAGCATTTCGAATGTTTTGCTTTGGATACGCTGATATGGTCAATATGTCACTCTGCAGGTCCTTGTCCTTTCGGACAAGCTTCTTATCAAATCAGGAGAAACGAAAAACTCTGAACCGTCCAACACACCGTCTCGTGGACCACCGGAGAATCCCGTCGCCTGTTCCAGGGGCGAAGAAGAGAGAATCTCGACGGTGCCCTTTAAACAGGAAGATATGTGTCCGGGCAAAAGCGAGATATTGGATTCCGACAGTCCGAACGGCGGCTACTCTCCGCTGCTAGAGCACGGCGATTCTTCCTATAATTTCGAGCCCGACGTTTCAGATTCATCCCAAGACGAGGAAGACGTGCAGAATGAGAAACTCCAGCACCCCTGCGTCCTTCCGAAGCTAGAAGAGACACGAGATGATTACCTCATACCATCCGCAAACTCCTTGCATCTCGGATTTGCTCCTGAAGATCAAGCCCTCTGGCCCTGGCCTTACTAAGCAATATTGTTATCTCTTTGCTCGTTTCTTCCATGAAACCGGACCTTTTTGTGAATTATGGCTATAAATAAGCAAATCGAGTTCATCGATGGTGTTCGATGCAGATCTGATGCTGTACTCTGCAGTAGTTTTTACCCTTTTTCCGGCCGAACATCATGTTACTGGTTGCTGAGCCCACCTTTCGCCATGCAATTATCCGTGTATCAAAAGAAAGTTATCCGGCTATCTCGATCCAGTGACGTTCCAATGCGTGAATAGGCACAAATGCCATTTGACTTGATGTTTTTGTGCACCCTGAATCATCCGTACTTAGGTGGTCCGGCCGCAACATGCTTATAAACTTTACAAATACTTAAAATTGGGGAATGCCCGGAGCACCCGCGACGCTCAAGAGTTCGTATGAATCGTCTTCTCGTTCCAATGGCCGTCCAATCTATATGATTATCAGTGTCCAGGTTTCAAAGACCATCAGAGAAGTTCCTTAGATCTATCGAGATGAAGATGTCTTCTTCTTTTCTTTTCTTCTGTTTGTGTGGAAAGAGTTCCTTTTCTTATAAACCTTAAAAAAGGCCCGAGCCTTTAGTTGGTTCACTTCACTTCACGCCACCGCTGCGAGCTCCTTCTGAAGAGAGCATTGAATCACGCGGAAGTTGGGAAATCTCAATTGAGATTAATAAATTATTAGCGCAGTGATTAAAGCATAATTAGCTGTTGCCCTCTCCTTTAATGCTGTGGGGACCAAGGGACTCTTCACGCTAGGCTAATAGAGGTCGCTTTCAGACGAGCGCATTTTCTACAAGGGAAGTATTAGTTAATTGGTGGGTTAGTGGTTTTAGACCTGTAAAGGTCTTAATCATGTCGATTAACATTTAGCACCTGAGAGATGAATCTTCCCGGCTTCCTGGACGCTCATGAACATGTCTCGTCGATCTTTTATTATAATCAAAGGCGTACAATCAAAGGCGTACATGTTCGCACGATAATCGAGTGATTATGCTAGGTGAGTTTGTTTTGGAATCTCGATAAGCGAATAATTATAAGGTCTTAATCACGTGTCGCTTTGTCGTGGGATGCGATGAGATGAGGGATGGGTCATAATCATCGATCGGGTGTACGAATCACACGTTAGGTCACGTATTCAAGAGGCATTTCAAGACACATTCCCACTGGCTGATTTTCGGGCGGAGGGTACTAAGAGGTTTCGTTTAATTTGGCGTGAAATCCATGAAGGGGCCAATGGGCACGTGCCACGCGTCCCCCCGGCCCGGGTGGGGGAGTAAACCTCGCCTAAAACGACGGTGGTCCGGAAAACGTCCACATCAGACAATCCGTAATCACGGGCCTTGTTGTTTCCGAGGGACGGTACCGTGGAATCTGCGACTTTGTGGGCCCCAACCACCGGGCTTGTCTCGAGTCCACGTGGCGGACGATCCGGGATCCGGTTGCCTAATCGACGGGTCGGAATAAAAGAAGGGGGGAGGATGGGACCCACCACTAGCTGTTCTTTCTTTTGAGGCAGATAAGAATGGGACGGCACGACGCGGACCGGGCGGGTCCCGCCAATTCGCGGGGCGAGGCCTCCGCGACGGCGACGTTTCCGGGTGGTTGCACCTCCGGGCCCCATCCCTTCTTCCTACCGGGACGGGTCTCTGGTACGCCGGGTCCATCCAGTCCTCTTTTTTTTTTTTTTGGTCGGACCATCCAGTCCTTTTATCATATAAGTATGACCAATTAATGAGCTAGAACATGTTCTCGTCGGTGGTGGTCGGCGACGTCCCCGTTGTCGTTGCGAGGATCATCAACGATTTGTTGATAAGCTATTATTGAAAGTAAACGATATGGTTCCTAATGCATATATAATTGAGCAAATTTTTGGTGTGACATTACACCTCTCTTGCCAATCGACGGAGATACGATGATTTCACAATTTAAAAAAAAAATCTATTGATTAAAAAGATAGTTATGGTGCATTTATTATTAGTTTTCTAGACCTTGCCCAATTTGGGTTTATTGAAAATGGTCAGTCGATCGAAAGAACTTTTCAATTAGATAAAACACTTTTTGGTCAATGAAAACGTGCATTCATAAAAGTTAGGAAAGTAAATTTCTTAATATAAAGACATGAAAATATTCACTTCTAAAAGTTAGAAAAATGATACAACGGTAGAAATCCACCGTTGGGAAAACCCTGAATATATATAATAGATGCAAATGGTTAGTAAATGAAAATATTTTTGATTAACTAATTATTCCAAGTCATACAAGTAATAAAATGATTTTTGAATTATTTATTGTTCGTGAAATTAATGAAGTATTAATATAGTTCAATTTCTCAAGCTTGCTTTTAATAATAAAGTGTCGTGACCTCTCGAGTCCAACTTTGCTGTGGGAAATCATTACGTTCCTTCTTCCCAATCTTCATGTATGCAAATCGAGTGATAATACATCTCGAAAGAATGTTGAAATTTTTAGGGCAAATTTCATCTCATAAGATAAAGTCAATACGAGATAACGAACGATTGTAATCATACAATATCATGTCCAAGAACTGAGGAGTTCACGTACTCAACGCCGGAGAAGATATCCGCCGTCCACAACCAAATCATGCCCGGTGATGAACTCCGACTCGTCCGACGCCAGGAAGAGCACGGCCTCCGCCACGTCTCTGGCCTTCAGCATGCCTCCGCCTTTCAACACCATGGCCGGCTCATAGTACCTCTCCACCTCCTCTGCGCTCATCCCACCGAGTGCGACGCTCGTGAGCGGCGTCGCCAACGCGTACGGCGACACGGAGTTCACCCTGATCCCGTGCGCCCCGAGCTGCAAGCTCGCCGACCTCACTAGCCCCACCACCGCGTGCTTCGAGATGTGGTAGTCCGTCCGCCGCACCCCGCCGCAGCTCCCCGAGACGCTGCCCGTGCACAAGATGCTGCCCCTCACGCACCCCTCGACCATGGCCCGCGCCGCGTGCTTCACGCACGCCGCCACGCCTCGCACGTTGAGCGCCATCAGCCGATCGAACTGGGAGAGTTCGAGGTCGAGGATCTTCTGGTCGGAGGGGCTAACCATGCCGGCGTTGCAGAACATGACGTCGAGGCGTCCATGGGCCTGGACGGTCGACCGGACGAGGGCCTCGACTTGGTCTTCGTCGGTGACATCGCAGCGCTTGAAGGTGCAAATACCGGCCCCGATTGAGGCGGCGACCTGTTCGCTGAGGGCATCCTGGATGTCGGCGATGACGACCGCGCGCGCTCCGTGGGAGGCGAAGAGGCGGGCGGTGGCCTCCCCGATGCCGCTCCCCCCGCCGGTGACGATGGTCACCTTGCCGTCGAGCCGTTTCTTGCAGTCGGACATTGGTTTTTGAGTGAATGCCGGCTTGCCGAGGAGGATCAACGATGAGAACTGTGCGACTGTTAGGTTTGAATCTTGCTCACACTATCGATATGCGCGACACTGGCTTTGTAAATTTACTTAATTTCTTTTTTTCCCCCGTTCTCTCAGGCAACATATTATTTCCTATAAGGTTTTTCTTTATTCTTATTTTCCTCTTCATCTTTTTAATCCTGTCACATTTATTTATTTCTCCAACTTATCTCTCTTAATCAACCCACTCAGGTATCTCTTATGAATCTATGTTTCTCTACTTCGCATTGTTGATAGACCTTTAAGATACTTTTCTACTGAATCCAAATTTGAGTAAATCATCTCAATTTTTTTCTTTTGAGTGTTCATTACGTGACGGGGTCAAATTTCACATAATGCATTTCCCAAGCGATCTATATTTCGCTAACGCTATGTGTAGGAGGGGCTGCCTGTTTTATTTTTCCTTAACACTAGTAACAATAAAAGTACACATTTATTCTTTTATTATTTTGTCTAGATAAAGTTAGTATGGTATTCTTTCAGAATTGGCTAATATTTTTACCAAATAGGTCCATTTTATCAAACCAAAGAGTATCGGCAAAATGATGAATTTAATTTGCCTATAAACTTTAGTGCCCTTTGACCAAATTAGTTCATTTTCCCTTTTTACATCGAACAATAAAAACGTCTTCCATCCGAGCATTTCTTTTTAGTTTTACTTTTGTTTGTACCCATTAATCTGTTACTATAATAATATCAAATTACAGGTAAATCATTGTCGTCATCTCTTAACGTTTTGTGGTGTGCACTTTTTCAACCCCAAAAATTCTACCGGAAAAAAGAAAACCCAAAGAAAATATTATTGCTGAAGGCAGCAGCTTTATATGTAATTCATGCAATCGAGTCAATCGATATTGTTCATCAATCAGACCATCTTGAAAAAGTAAGACTTGGCGACCGAGACTTTTCAGAATCTGTGTGCACACGACAGACGATACAAGTTTCTCTGCTTCTGGATGGCGTCCGAGACCAAATCGCTTTTCTCATCCTGATTGATGGCGCCCCCCATGAATATCGTGCTTCGATCTTTCTTGTTTTCATGAGCACATAGTTTCGAGCTTCCAAATAGCACCCAGGAATCGTGAATCAACCAGGAAGATAGTTTCGATTGGCCATTGATGAAGAAGGGTCGTTCCGGCGATCAACCTGACATGCCATCATCCATCACTCACTCCATTTCGACGTATCTCAAGCAGAAGTTGCATTCAATCCACTCTCACCTTGGCGGCAGTCACAAGCTCGACGAGGAGTCGGCGCCGTCGGGTTCAGGACAGGGCTTGAAACCCGGATCGTCCGCGGCCAGGGAGGTCGCTGCGTGTGGTCACGCCACCGTCCTCGACGGGTCGTGCACTGATTGCGGCAAGATCCTCGGGAATCAGTATGGCCGGGATTTCGGGTACATGGTGGAAGGGCTGCGGCTCTCGGCGGCCGAGGTCGCTGGGTATCGCGACTCCAGGAATCTCGGGGATATGAAAAAGCTCCACTTGGTTCTTGATTTGGATAACACGCTGGTGGATTCAATCTTGCTGTCGCATTTAGCACCGGAAGAGCAATGCTTGTTGGATGCTGCAGATATTCCATCAAATGGTACGCTTTTCGTGCTGCAAGATTTGCCCCTGGTGACCAAACTGAGGCCGTTCGTGCGCGAGTTCCTGAGACAAGCCAGCGACAGGTTCGAGATGTACGTGTACACGATGGGCAACCGGGAGTACGCGTCCACGGTCGTGCGTCTGCTCGATCCAGAGGGAGCCTACTTTGGGTCCAGAGTCATCTCGCGCGAATTCAGCACGTCTTCCACTTACAAGAGCCTCGACCTCGTGCTGGCACCCGAGAGTGCGGTCCTCATCCTAGACGATACCGAAGAAGTCTGGCCGGATCATAGGAAGAACTTGATACCGGTTTCGGGTTACAAGTACTTCGATTTCGACATTAACCCCGAGGACAGCATAGATTGGAAGTCGTACGCGCAAACGAAGATCGACGAGGATGAGGACGGGGGCGTGCTGTCGTCGATGCTCAGGGTGCTGAAAGACGTGCACGGTGAATTTTTCGACCCCAAGAATGGGGGGACCGATGGGGACAAAAGGGACGTGAGGAAGGTACTGGCCGGGGTGCGGTCTAGAGTCCTGAAGGGCTGTGTACTAGCTTTCAGCAAGATTATTGCGTCGGGATCGGAGTCTCGTCGGCTCCGGGCTGCGGCGGAGGAGTTAGGAGCCAAGTGCAAGGCTGGCGTCGGGTCGTCGGTGACGCACGTGGTGGCGCTGGACTTGGAAGAAGAGAGCTCGAGGTGGGCTAAGCGAGAAGGGAAGAAGCTGGTATCGCCGGACTGGATATGGGCTGCTTATTATCACTGGCAGCTAAAACCAGAAGATGAATTCTCATTGTCGTCGGAAAGTTTGAATTAGATCGCGAAACATTTCTTCTTCTTCTTCTTTTTCATTTTTATTTATTTTCTATTTTACTTGGATGGATTTGTTTTGAAGTTAAGAAAATTTTCAATTTGCGGGACCATTTGTTGTGAGGTGTTAGGTAAGGTGATGCTTTATTGACTTCTGATTGAAACCCTTGAAATTTCTCCAGCCGTTTGAGTGTCCTGGAATTGTAGCTGTGATTTTTCTTGTCTCATAGCTTCGGATGGTCCACCAATTTGTACTCTTTTTATTTTCTTTGGGGTTGATAAGACCGTGGACGAGAGGACATCGCCCAATCCGTATTTACTTCTTTAAGTTGATGGCAACTTGTACATTTGAATAGTAGGACATTATTTTTAATGATCATTTTCCATCTTTATTTCCAACCACGTGTTGGACCGTTCGGCCAAATTCTTTTTATAATATATTGAGTTATCAATTTTCTTTCCCATTCATAACTTGTCTTATCAACAGGGCAGGGGCTAGCAGATTTTTTTTTTTTATAGATTCTAGGACATATATCAATCCCAATCTACAGTATCCGCAAAATTTATTCTCTAAAGAAATCATGATCTTTGCGTGGTAAATGAAACACTATAATAAGCAAACTATTCGTGGAGATAGAATGCACGTCTCAATCACAGCTTTTTCTGGTAATTGTCTCTTCCTTTGAACTTGAAGACGACTGAAGCCGAACAGAAAATTCCAAAAAGAAGAAAGGAGCTTTTCAGGGCCGTGGATTTAATAGGAGAAAGAAACGTAAACCGACGTTTCAACGGAACAATTAATTAGAAAGTTAGGTTTAGTACGAAAATAGGGCTAACAATATACGACCGTAGGTGTCCATATGAGAAACAACCCTTGGAGAAAAGTTCATACGATAAGTTTATATAGATAATTACATTTTATCCAAAAGAAAAGCTACTGGCCGGAAATTGGAGACGGCCACCGCTGACTCGACCTGAAGGGCTGGTGCAGGAATCCGCCGTCCACCACCAGATCGTGCCCCGTCACGAACGCCGCCTCATCGCTCGCCAAGAACAGCACTGCCTCCGCCACGTCCCGTGCTTTCATGGGCTCCCCGCCTTTGAGGCAGACATACGGCTCGAACGCCCTCTCCGCCTCCTCCGCCTCCATCCCCAGCATGCTGCACAGACCAGGCGTCGCCACCGCGTACGGGGACACCGAGTTGACGCGGATCCCGTGAGCCCCGAGCTGCACGCTCGCCGACCTCACCAGCCCGCGCACTGCGTGCTTCGACATGTGGTAGTCCGTGTTGCGAACCCCGCCTGAGTGCCCCATCACGCTCGATGTGCACACGATGCTCCCCCTCACGCGCCCGTCCACCATCGCGCGCGCCGCGTGCTTCAGGCATGCGGCCATACCGCGCACGTTGACCGCCATGACCCGGTCGAGCCGGCCCAGGTCGAGGTCGAGCACGGTCTGGTCGCACCCGCTCACGATGCCGGCGTTGCTGAACATGACGTCGAGGCGGCCGCAGAGATCGACGGTCGATCGGATCAGGGACTCCACCTGGAGCTCGTCCGTGACGTCGCAGTGTATATAGGTGCAGTTGCTGGTTCCGATGGAGGCGGCAACTTCTCGGCCCGTTTCTTGGACGTCGGCTATGACGACCATGCGAGCGCCATGGGCGGCGAAGAGCCGCGCCGTCGCCTCGCCGATGCCGCTCGCGCCGCCTGTGACGATGGCCACTTTGCCTTCGAGTTTATTCATTTTTGAGCTGTTGCCGGTGGCTTCGGCCATTTTCCAGCGGACGACTGACAAGCGTGTGCCAGGAGGAATATTGTTTTGGCTTCGAATTCGTAGGAAAGTTTGTATAGGGCCAAGAGGAAAAAGACAAAACTCCTGGACGCTGTATCGAAATTTTGGATCCGAATCCAACTTGGTAAGTTCCGGCAGAATTGCCATTTTATTCGAACCCTCGGGATTTTTTCTGGACTCTGATTTGCCCCATTTTCTCAATAATTAAAGCAGGACAGATAAAGTAGGGACATCTTCTTCTTCGTCTTTCTTTTTCTTTTAACTTCATTTACAGAAAGCGAACTTTGTCGGGATAATTTCATATGGGGAAATTTCACCCGCGATTTTATGATTATGGCCGTGGAACGACTCGTCTTGTCCGACGTTTGTGATGAGATGGCCAAAGATTAGTTCGATACAAGATTGATGGTAAGGCTCGTCACGCAGTTTCCTATGGTTTAAGGTTGGAAACAAACGAAAGAAGGAAGGAAAATCAGTCCACCCCCGACACTCATGGATAGATGTTCCATGGACCCACTTGGGAATAATGAGGACTACTGTTTGACCCATAAAAAACGGATTTGGATTCCCTGATTTTAGATCAGGTGATCTGGGGGAACAACGTTCTTCAACGTTCTTCACGAGGCCTAAGCGACTTCAACGATCATAAGCAGAGGCCAGATCAACCCCTAATACTTTCTTCAACGTTCGAGCGTGCTTGTATTGTTCCATCTTTATTAGCTCCTTTGACCACCAAGTTATGGCCAGTGATGAACTCGGAGTCATTGGAAGCGAGGAAGACCACGGCATCCGCCACATGCCTCGGCGTCAGCACTCCTCTCATGCTTGAGGACGGCTCGAACAACGCCTCAAGCTCCTCCCTTTTCATAGCATCTAACCCGCACGGCAGTGGCATCCCGACTGCACTTGGCCACATGCAGTTCATGCGCCCAAGGATCACCAACTGCACCAGCCCCACCACTGCATGCTTCGACAAGCGGTGGTCGATGCAGCGGTCCGCGCCCACGCTGGCCACAATGCTTGCTGAGTATCTTATGCTCCTGCCGGCAGCGGCTGGGCCGCGAGCTTCACGCTCGCCACCACGCTGAGTATCTGATGTTGACTGCAAAGGGGCGCTCATAGCACTTCATGTCAGAGTCGAGGACGTCTTGCTTCGACGAGCTCATCACGCCCACGTTGCTGAACACCGTGTCCAAGTGCCCTCGGATTCGGACCCTTCACTCCAGTGGGGACTTGAGCTGATCCACGTCCGTGACGACTCAACGTACGCAGCGCTGCACTCGAGGCTGATGGATTCCGCCAGCGTTTGTCCCTTCTTGTCTTACTTAATTTTCAAGTTATTTATCTAGCCGTAAATAGGACAAGAGCTTTTACATTATCAATAGGATATTTTGATAGTGTGATTTTGGGTACGAGCCATTTATGTCTAAGATGAACTTCTGGATTTGCTTGTTAGATGGAGATGTATGTACCATTTTGATGGATTATAGAAACTATGATCTTATTACTAGATGAATCTTTTATAGTAGGTTAATAATAATCGCATCTAAGGCTGTGTTCTTCGAAATATCTTTTGCCAAAGATTGGTCTTGGGTTCTTTGGCGATTTGGATAGGAAACAAATTGCATAACAAGAACTACTAAATCTAGAAAAATATAAATTCAAGTACAAGGAACTGATACATTGATCTTGAGAAAAACACCTAAGTGCTTGTACTGATGATTGTGTTCCTTACGACAATCCAACATGGCTTTACATAGCCTATTACAAAGTGTGTACCACTTACAAACAATTAATATTCAAATTAATGGCTACAACATCTCCATAACCTTAAGTTTCATGACATCACGTTGACTTTATTTTACAATGCAGGGCGGTTACAATTCTTTAGTTGCCATTGGACATTTAATTGGTATCTTCACCTTGGCATCTTCACTTTTCTTAGTTTCCATATTCAACACTTAATCTACAACTGTGAATTACTAATTGTCGACGAATCACGGTTGTATCTCTCGATAGCTCTATCATGGTCATCAACCAGCATTTCTGCTCATCGATGATATGATAATTACACCGAGACACATATTGGCATCAAGCCAATTAAAAAAAAAACTTGTTCACTTCTTAGTGTTAACAAAAGTGAATAATATTCTCGTTTAGTGTGATGGATATGAAATGAAAAACCAAGAGAATGAATCAATCTCCATTTAAATTTTACTACCTTCAAGATAATTACTAAAAATATCATAAATATATTATGCGATTGCCAATTCCGTGAATTTAATCCTAAACTTTTTGAGGATTTAGTAATGTAATGGTCGATTTTGGTAACAAATTGCATAAATGGACGTTAGGTATTCTATGTGATATAATTGGCATTGGCGTAAATAATTTTCTTGAATTGTTAAATATTTTTTTCTTTATTTCTCATTTCCATCTGCTGGTTCATGGCCTCAGTGGTGGCTAGTGGAGGTTGTCGGCTATAGGCAAAGGCTAGAACAACTTTCCTTGGCCCAATTGGGGAGCCATGAGCCCTCGCCAACCTTAGTGAGTGTCACCATGCCTTCATCAAGTATTGATGACTATTAAAAAAATAAAAGAAATTATGGAAAATGGTAAAAAAAATTTTAAAATTGAAAAAGTTATCCATGCTGGTGCATTGCTTGATATAACCGGTTGGTGCTTATATCTACACTCTGTTTTACTTTTGGTCATGCTTATATCACACTTAACACTTTTAATTCCAAATTTCTTGTCAAGTTTATTGAAATAACCTATTCACCCCCCACTAAGTGACATTGTTAGCCAACATTAATTCAAAGTTTGAATGACTCTTGAGATGCTCAACAAGAGTAGCTATTGCACTACTCACTAGTTAAATTATATTATTTATCCTAAGATTTTTTATATTTATATTGATTAGGGTTTTTGGTTCTCTACACATGAAAAGCATATCAGTTTTAGAGGCTTTTGTTGCATTGCTCTTGTCCTTTTTCACTCAACTAAATTTGGTTCGGCTTTGGAAATGAATTTTGGAGAAATGCTAAAAGTTAGTTAGCATTCCTAAGGCCAATTTTTTACCTAAAAGTCCTTTCAAGATGGTTGCCAAATACCTCATATTTTCCTAAAGCCGTTTTGGAGGCTCAAAGTCTCTTGAGAAAGCTAAACCAAACGCAGCATGCTGTAAAGTGGATCTGCTTAATGACAAATATGTGGGTGAATATATAATGACACAGATCACTAGGGACTTAAGGGAGTCGAGTTCTATGCATTTCTTAGATTTGAGAACTCAATCCTTAAAAAGTGCATCATGTGACCCTTAGCTCACTCGTCATTAAATTGTAGCTCTTCGAATTGGAAGTCGGACTTCCAAATTGTTTAATTCCTTGTTACTTCGGTTGAAACAAAATAAGATAAAGCATACAAATGATAAGACCAACCCCACTCGATTTTTCATGCCTAGTGCAGTTTTCAAGTTACAGGCAGGATCAGTCCTCATAATTTGCTGAAACTAACTTCAGCTTTGTCAGCTGGTGTAGGGTGCGGAAGGTAGACAAAACCTGCATCCGGGTTGAGCAATTCCCACCTGATAATTCAATTGCCAAATTGTAAATTTTATGGTCCTTTGAACTGGAATTTCTCTAGTCAGTGAGAAAAAGGTTCATTGTTTACTTACTTGTATCCTACTGATAAATGATGCAGCAAAATCGCTACTTGAGTCCTCGCAAGCATGTTTCCTGCACATAGTCTCGATCCCCCGCCAAACACTTGATATGCCCCGGACTTCACAGGTTCCTGGAGAACCCAACAGAGTATTACATAGGTTTGCCTAAAGAAGAAACAAGAAGGCGAATGCTTTGACCATGAATATAATTGATATCCAGCCTTACATTCCATCGATCGGGATTAAAGCACATGGGGTCATTAAAGTTTTCCGGATTCGTGTGGAGGTATCGGATCCACAGAATCACTCTCCAATTCTTTGGTATCCTATAGCCTGCACATATATTAGGCATCATCACTGCGCATCTCTGTCTTTAATTGCTCTAAACTGGACCCTGCATTGCCAGTCACCGACTCTCGCATTGCCAGTCACAAAAAGTTCTTGCAGGAATAACGTATCTAAATTGGTGCAAACTAATGCGCCAGTTGCAGAGAAAATCTGTGTGACAGGTTGAAATGGCCGTAAAAAGGCAGTCTTGATGAAGACACAATTTAAAGATCTATCCCATGTTCGAACAAAATAAATAAATAAAAAAAGATCCATCCCGCGGTAGTGTGGGCCTTAACGCATAAGTTAATGGTATCGATCTGTAAGACTCGTATAATTTCAAACCTTCATAGTCTACGTCCTTTGTGGCGGATCTGTATATAAAAGCTGCAATATTGGCCATTCTTATGGTCTCCTCCACCACCTGTGTGTCGATAATTGTCAGCTTCAAAATTTTGCGGTCAAATACCGCTCGAACTCTGAATTTCTCCTATGATTTTACCTTGTTAGTATATTTCATGTTTGAGATGTCTTCACTTGTGATGAACTCACCATTCTTATCCTGGCTAATGGACATGTTCTCCTCCTGCCATCAATTCAAGATTCACGGGTTGCACAGAAACAGTGGATAAGGTTCTGATAAATAAACCTCACAAAGTTTGATGACGTGGGTACCCGGAGTTTCTTTAGAACATCGGGAGACTTGGCAAGATAGTAAATAGCCCACATGGATGCAAGTGCAGTAGACTCGTAACCGCCGATCACAAGGGCAATGATGTTATCTAGCACTTCTTGGTCAGATAGTTTTTGGCCTTCCTCATCTTTGATTTGTCGTAGCCCCTCCAAAAGATCAGTAAAAGTTTCTTCGCTTTGGCTTTTCCTCTTCTCTATCTCGGCTCCAAAAATCGCCTCGACCTTCTTCCGACACTAGAATATTGGATTGGCAGATATTTCAGATCATTTGGGGTTCTAAATTGGCAAAAGAGAAGGACAATTCAACCGGCATTGCTTGCTTAGTGTTACAATAATTTTTCGTTGTAGTATCGTATTTGACTCGTGGGACAAGAGAATAACTTCAAACTCATAAACATAGCAGGAATCATTACTCGAGTTAATGAGAACTCAAGTTGTCATCATTCACCAACTTATCAGATTGGAAAAATGACTAAATATTCCAATTCGATTGAACCTTTAGAGCGTGGTGATATGTAGTTCCGGGGAAATTGAGTGGTTGAGCTCTCATGCCTTTAACCGTATCATGAAGTAACCCTTCGATCTTTTGCAATTGAGGCCCTGGCTCAAAGCTCACGAACAGTTTTCCGATGTTTTCAAAGGTCACCTGCAAGCAAATGAGATATGCAAAATCTAACAACCACAGAAAAATCCACGAGGACGATCTGAAGGGCATAATTTAATCATAGGAACAATAAAGCCATGTGATGTTGATCCTATGCCCTGCACATCACCTTCTTAGATTCATGGTAAGCCACGATTCTGCCTTTTTGGGCCCACAGCTCAAGGGCAGCGACCAAACGAGGCTGTACCATAGCAGCTATTCGGCAAAGAGCATCAGGTCGGTTAATGGCATTCATGACAAAGCTCCTGAGCCTAGCATGTGGCTTTCCGTTAACCGACACGAGAGAGGTGGCGCCCATAAGATCAACATTCGGCCATTCCAGGATGAACTTGTCATCTGCTCGGAAGACAAATTTGTTTGCTGATGGGGAGCAGGCTATGATGCAAGGCGATCCAAAGAGGTGAGTCCTATACATTCCTACTCCATTACCATACCTGATAAATGCAGAGACATTAGTGGAAACTGGAGACAAGCACTACTCTATCTCTTGGTTTCATTTTTCTTATTATCAAAGAAGATGGTGCATAATTTCATGTAACCAGTTTTCAGTAAAAAATTCAATGGTGAATGGCAATCTTACTTCCGTCTTTTAGAGTTTATGAACTCGTCTGGGCGGCGAAGAATCTTGAAGTACCAGAGGAAGGTGAAGAGCTCTCCGAAGAAGGGAAACCCCATGTTTCCTGGCGGCAACTTCACACCGGCAGTGGAACATCTTCGCTCGACCGGCAACGCATACCGAATCTCATTCCACCACCACAAGAACCAACCTAGAAGTGGGATGAGCCCCAGAATCCATGCTAGCCACACTTCCATTGGTGCACTCTCTCTCAATCAAAGTCGTACTTACTTTCAGTTTCTTGAAAAACCTTGCTCAGTCTTCTTAATTTATACCGAAGATACTTAAGGTGCCTCAGATTAATACAACATACTCGGACAGTTGCTTTTGGGTTTGATTGATTCCCCTGAGGTTATTCCTTTTTGATCAGTTTGCTAACAGACAAGCCATATCACTCTCTCCAAGGAAAGTAACAAAAGCATTTTGGCCGAGTCAACTTCACGTCCACCGGCAGATTCTCTTTTCATGGCAAGTACAGCAATTTAGAGGCAATTGTGCACTTATGCGTGGAAGGCTAAGTTCTAGAAATCATCGATGATAGCCAGAAATTGTGTTGCGAAAATTAAGCGATCAAATGATAAAATTGCCAAAACAAAAAAAATAAATCAAACACTAGATTTACATGATATGATCATGGCGACCTACGTTCATGGAGAGAGCAGCAACAGATTCACTATAAGTCAAGCGATACAACAGAAATTACAACTACACTTCAGTCGCTCAAACAGTACTCTCTTAGTATTTTCCACGCCCAATTACATCAAATAACTCACAAGTATTTAACCCCACATTTTCTCATGAAATAATGTTATACAAATCTTCAACTCATAAAGATTTAATTGGCTTTGACACTTAAATACTTGATGAAATATCATGAACAAACCCACGAAGAAAACTCTGTGCCAAGCATTTGAAAAACAGTGCTTCAACTTTTCTTTATTGCTTCAGGATATTATTCACAAGTAGAAACTCCTCTTTGATACTCATCAAATTGAACATCCACTTCTTATATATATGCAAAAATTTGATCCAGAAAAAGAAACATCCTTTTAGGAAAACTTTTTCAATTAGAAAACCTAGCTATTCGAAATAGAAAGCCTACTTGAATTAGACAACTTTTATTTCTTGGTTCAAACTTGATATATAATTTTAACAATCTCCACCTTAACTTGATACTTGTGTCAAGTTACAACTGCTTTGATGAAATCCAAATATTGTTGCTACTTTCCCACAACCTTATAGGCTCAACCCCACAGACATTTTCCAAGTCCAAACCACGCTTGAACTTTGCCATAATTGTGGATCTCATCATAACACCAACTATACTAGCACCATTAACTGCTTTGCAAGAACTTGTAGACACAATCTCTTCTATCACAAATAAAATAAAACTTGTATTGCATCTATATTTGTCAGGTGATCGAACGTTTACCTTGTTAATATCAACAGTTGCAGCAATCATTGGCTTGATAGGTTCCATCTTGCTCCTTGTATTGATTAGCTTGCTAGTACCCGCTACCTCAGGAGTTTTTGGTTGCAACCATGCCTTAAGTTTTTTTTGGGACGTGCAGAGGAGAACACATGGATTTATGTGCTGCGAGTTTTACATCTGTGCGAATTTATGTGTTGTGAGTTTTATATTTAAATAAATCGTTTATTTGTAAACAGTTTGGGCACGGGTATAACCTATGCAAGGAAAATTTCAAGCATGTGAGAGATTGTGATACCAATTCTTTGATTATGGTGAATTAATTGATGCTGGCTCTCATGAGGAGTAGATGCCTACAAGCATTGTATCATTTATTGTTTCTAATTTATTTCTCTGGTGATTAATTGTTCATTTAATGGCAAGATCTTATTAGCGTTTCTGCATTAAGTTACAATAATCAGTACTCGAACTTGAAGGGACAACATTTTCTAGATTGTGATTTGGGCATTTTTTGCTTGTTTGATTATTGTCTGGAAATTTTATTGTTGCAATCATATCTAGAGGGAAAGTATAAGTTGAAAATTTTAGAGGAAATAGTCCTCATATATTACTCAGGGAAATGCACATAACTCGACTTCCTTAAGTCCCAAATGTTCTGTGTAATTATATGTTCACCCGTAATAAAAATTGTGATTTAGCGAATACATTATACACCATTATGCTCGGAATGAAAAAGACAATAGCAACCAACAAAAGCTTCCAAAACGAATATACTTGTCAATTGCCTGGGATTCTCTTAAATTATTAACCCTAATTGACGGAGATTCCAAAAATCCTAGGATTAATAAATAATTCAACTAAAGGGCGGTACAATAGCTACTCTTGCTGAGCACCTTAAGAGTCATTTAAATTTTAAACAAGTCATGATAATTTTTTTTATTGAACTCTTAGGAGTTAGAGATTTATAATTAGGGGGGTGTTTTCCCATGCATGAGGGGCATGGGGATTGGGTGGTTGAGATCAAAACGATCCCCTAACGCTAGGTTAGGGGATCTTTTTCCGGTCATGGGAGAGAGATGAGAGAGAAATGTCAAAGAAAGTGGGTTGTCATAGATAGTCTTATTATGCAAATTTTTATTTTAGTTAAATTATTAATAAAATCTCCATTTTAAAATATCTTTTAGAGAAATAAGAAGCAAGCTTAATTCCATTATATATATAAAAAAAAGCACCGACATCACCTGAAATCCTAATTCTGACCTGAATTTGCTTTGTCTGCTGATAATGCTACGTGTCAATTTCACGTAATTTCGTTTTTCCAAATCAAAATTATATGTCCGTTTTCTATTTCTTATGCTTTTGATTTTTGCCTTTTTCATTTCTTCATCTCCCTTTCACCTCCGGACAAAATAACCAGACCTACGTGGACGACGTCCAGATCACCAACAAATCAGTCCCACGATTAACTCAACCTCGTTACTCTTCTCCCACCGCCACCTCACCGCTGTCCCAACCTTCCGTCCATCACCAGCTTGACGCCTTCCACCGCAACCATCCCTTGAGCCTCTTCTGGCTTGAACTCAGATTTGAGGGACATGGCTGCAAGCACCTCCATTTTCAAAGGTTGTATGCTTCGGTCATGATCGTCATTGAATGTTTGCTGGAGAGTGAGACTGCCTGAGGTTGAGCCAGGCGCTAAGATTCGCCACTAGGAGTGATGCCAATGACACGACGACAAAATGACAACGGGGGAGGATAATGATGGTGATGGTGATGGTGATGGCTAGCGGTGGAGTGCGGGTGACCAACGATGAAGATTTAGAGGAACCGACTCACCCCAGGATTCTTCGATCATGCTTGAAGCATCATTTATGGTTGATGACTTGATGTCATTTTCCATGGTACAAGATTTTTGGGTAGTCTTGGGCCTCTTTTACTCAAAAAAACTAGCTCAAAGGTTGATACTTTCCCTCGTACTTATAAACTGATCACCAGCCCGCTTGAGTCAAAATTGTAACAACACGCAATTTTCCCATATGACTGTTGAGTCCAGAGCTATCAACAACCTGAGCTATGATATTAGTATTAAGTGATATTGAATCTCTCGTATCTCAAAAACTAGTTTAAAAAATGAGATTTTCCTTCAAACTTTTCCATTTGGTGAATGTCAAGAACAAATGTTGGTAATGAATCTGTATAGAAAAGAATTTTTTCACATGTCGAATTGCTAGTCACAGAAGCAAACTATACAAGTTAGTAAACGCCAGCTTTGATAATTTATTAAATGGAGAGAATGACGCAATAGTGTCAAGCTTGTGTACGATACTCACTTTAGTGCCAAAAAATATTTTCGCCATGACACTTCGATGCCAAATTGAGGGAAAACTGATCACTTAAGTATTAACGATGAGAAATTCTGACCATTTTGCTTACGTTGCATTTATAATTAAAATTTTATTATAATGTGGTATTTTTAAAAAATAGTTCACATGGCTTTTTAATTTTTTTTATCTAATATGGCTTTTGATTTATTAAAATCAAATTTAACATTAATTAAATTTTAAAAATAAAAAAGACGGAGGTTTAGAGGAGAGGGACGCAAACCCTTTTTGCCATTGCCATGGCCGACGGGGGTTGCTAACCCTCAGCCATGGGCCGATGTCGGCCGTCATTGGCAACCCTCGGCCAAGTCTGAGTAGGGGCCATTGACCCTCGCCCAGATTTGGGCCTGCAGACCCTCACATACTGTTAGCGAGGGTTGCTAGCTCATGGCTAAGGGCCATCAACCCTTGCTAGCCATTCTCACCCTCATCGGCCCTTCTTAGCAATGGTGGGGTGATGACAAGGGCTTGCCACCTAATATGTCTTCTTTCCCTTTTTTGTTTTTTATTATTTAATTTGTAATCTAATTAAGTTAATGTTTTTAATTTTTTTAATTTTAATTTTTTAATATTTTGAATGCTGACTAGACTTTCTCATGAGCCATGTCGACTCCAATTATTAATAAAAAAAAATCTCATGTTCGATTTTTAGCAAAACAAATCCCGAGTTGGCACTTAAGTAATTAATTTAGAAAATTTGACACATTAAGTGATCTGATAGAAAATTATGAAACTAAAGTGAGCGTTTTATACAAGTATTAAGACTTCTTGTGTCCTTCTCCCTATTAAATTACTTTTCTAAACTTAATTGTGGATTGTTAAAGAAAAATATTTGTTAATATTGCTCATATCGTTATTAGGAGAACTTTTCAGGGAAGATTATGCATACTATTTCAAGATGACGTTTTGAATTGAACTGCCATATGATATAGGTTGAAGACTTGGCCAAAAGAGATAAACTTGGTTGCTTTCTCATAAGCGTTAAATGTGACCATAGTCAAATGCTGAGAATAAGATTATTTGATATAATAGATCGTGGATATATAATTTGATAAGATTAATCAATGAAATAGACCACTTATTGTTATTTGTTATCATTGAATAGATGTTGTTGATTGGTTCTATATTTATAACGTTTGTTGACAGTTATGCTACATTTTCGATACTATATGTATATTGTGTATTGAATTTGAGATTATAAGTTACGATATCGTTTTATAGTTATCTATGTTAAATGTTCAATCCACTCAGAAGAAATATGTTACTTACTAAGCCATAACAATTCATTTCTTTTATCTTACATTCTTTTTAGGTTTGTTAGTGAGCCACAGGTAGGCGATTGCATATTGGCTAGCATGAGAAACTTCTTGATAGCGGGGATTATTAGGTGTTAGTTGTATATAGCAGTGTTGAGTTTTTGAACTAAATATTTGAGGATATATACTATATGTGGTTTTGATTTGCCTCTAAGTTGGTCATTGGATATTTGTATATACTATAAATGGATTATAGAAAACTTTGATGTTGTGCTTATATGACTTTTATCAAACATATGTGGATATATATATATATATATATATATATATATATATATAATTTGATACCATGTTGAGTTATGATTTTGTTGAACTTGCATTCTTTTGGCCGTGTTATAACCCATCTTCTTGCTAGGGGGGGTATGACACCACCAACGATGATATGGTGACATTGCTCTCGAGTTTTGATCAAATATATGTGAATGTACATATTTTTATAGCAGGTTGAGTTATAATTACGTCGTGACTCCATTCTTCGGGTGAAATGAGGATCCGGATCCCCTGATCTGCCTCCCCAGCAGATCAGGGGATCTATGAGAGAGGGGAGGTGGACCCCATTTTAATAGAGGGCCCACCCTTTTTTGCTTTTTCTTTTTATGGAAAATGGCAGCCATCCAAGTTTTGATCAGACGGCTGTGGGATGCAGATCACTCTGCTTTGGATCTCCACCAAAACAGGTGATCCAAATCCGGTGAAATGATAGTCTTATCATTGCCACCCCCCTCCCCTGGGTTCTTGCTGGGTTGGGGGTATGACACCACAGGCAATGATGGTGACTTTGCCTTACCGAGTTTTTTCTATAGAGATAAGTAGTCAGCCAGAGTTCTCTGACTAGCAACGCTCAAATATAAAATGAATAATTCTCGTTGAGTTTGCTTGGTCTATAGTGAAAAACTAAGAGAAGCGAACCCATCTGCATCTAAATATAAAAGCTCTAGCTTCTAAGATCAAGAAATATTTTTATCTTTACTAGTTGAACGTTCGAACGACCCTTAAGGTGCTCAATGAGAGTTGCTATTGCACCGCCCATCAGTTGAGCTATTTTATTTATCATAATATTCATGAAATTTCCGTCAATTAGGGTTATATGTGTTAGGATCGGCACACAATTACAATGAAGTAAAACGAGTGAGAAAGAGAAAATCGAGACACGGAGTTTTATTCTGATTTACCTTTAAAATAAGGCTATGTCTAGCAAATGATTTCAGCATATCAGCACATCACAACTCTCATTACATCACTTAACAATAAGTGAAAAAGAGTATATATAGTAATAGTTATTCATGAGACTAAACCCAAACTACTAATGAAAAATTATGGGTGTAAATCGTAAAAGCCCTCTGGTGTCGCAGGGGGCGCTGTCCCCTTGAGACCCCCGCTAAGGCGGCTTCCCAGGACACCCAGTGGGACTCATGTGCTTCCCTGTCGCAGGAGAGTATGAACCACATCCCAATAATATGTGGGATCAATGGTGCAAGAGAATCCCAAATTGCTGCACTCCCATCTAGTTGCATTGTCTGGTCTTTTATGATTTGTGGCCGACAAGCACATTCGTTTTGGATGCTGCCGTTGCGTTACTCTTGGCCTTTTTCATTCCAACCGTCTGACTTAAGGAAGGCGAGTTCTATGCATTTCTCCAAATTACATTTGAGTACTACTTCATGAAAGAAGCGTGTCATATGATAGTTAAATGACGCGTTACGAGATTGCAGCTTTTCGAAATGGAAGTTGAATTTTCAAATTATTTATATACGTAATGATTTGAATGAAATAAGATAAGATAATAGCATGCAAATGATGAGACCAACATGACTCAATTATTCAATTGCATGCTTCTGATGAGACCCACATGACTCAGTTATTTAAACGCAGTGCATTTTAAGAGTTTGTAGTCACAATCTGTCTTCAAAGTTTGCTGAAACTAACTTCAACTTTATCAGCTGGTGCAGGGTATGGAAGATAGACGAAACCTGCATCCGGGTTGAGCAATTCCCACCTAATAATTCAATTGCCAAACAATGTATTATCATTTTGGAGTTCAATGAATTTGGAATTTCTCTGGAAGTTAGTGAGTAAAAGTTTCACGTTTTTCTTACTTGTATCCTACTGATAAATGATGCAGTAAAATCGCCAGTTGAATCCTCACAAGCATGTTTGCGGCGCAGATTCTCAATCCCCCGCCAAACACCTGGAATGCCCCTGGCTTCGCAGATTCCTGAAGAACGTGACCAAGTATTTCATAGGTTTACCCGAAAGAGAACGAAGTGGGAAAAAGGAAAAGTATGCTTAATTTGTCCATGTAAATAATCGATATCGACCCTTACATTCCACCTATCTGGATTAAAGCACATTGGGTCGTCAAAGTTTTCCGGATTGGTGTGGAGGTATCGGAGCCAAAGAATCACTTTCCATCCCTTTGGTATCCTATAACCTGTACAAATTTTCAGGGATCATTATTGCAAAACTCAATCTTTAATTGATCTGGACGGGACTCGGCAATCGGCTCTAACTCTTATCTGGAGCAAGCCACGACAACTTTTGTAGGTATGATGTATCTAGGTGGATACAAACTAATGTAGTAATTGCAGAGAAGACAAAGGCAATCTTGATGAGACAATAATTTGAAGATCTACCCGTGTTAGAGCAACGGGCAGTAATACATAGGCTAATAATATCTCCATGCAGGAATTGGATGGTTTTGTACCTTGGTAGTCAACGTCCTTTGTGACCAATCTGAATATAAAAGCTGCAACATTGGCCATTCTTAATATCTCCTCCACAACCTGTACATCAATAATCGTCAGCTTAAAAAAAAATTGATCTTTGGGCATATGGTCACTCGAAGTCTGAAATCCTCATAAGATTTTACCTGGTTAGTATATTTCATATTCGAGACATCTTCGGTCGTGATGAACTCACCCTTCTTGTTCTGGCTGATGGACATGTTCTCTTCCTGCCACTCAAGTCAAGATCCCTAAGTTGCAATGTAACAGTGAAAAAGGTTCTACTAATTAAGCTTTACAAAGTCGGACAATGTTGATACCCGGAGTTTCTTTAGAACATTGGGAGACTTGGCGAGATAGTAAATAGCCCACATCGATGCAATGGAACTGGACTCGAGACCGGCGGCCACAAGAGTAACAATGTTATCTAGCACTTCTTGGTCAGATAGTACTTTGCCTTCTTCATCTTTGATTTGTCGAATCCCGTCCAAAATATCAATTACAGTCTCTTCGCTACGGATTTTCCTTTTCTCTAGCTCAACTTTAAAAATTGCCTCAACTTCCTTCCGCGACTGCAATTGGATTGGAGAAATATTTCAGATCATCTGGGATTTTAAATGGGGAGCTTGGAACAAAATTAGGACGATTCAATCCAACATCGCTTTTTTAGTATGACGATCATTTTGCGTTGTAGTGTTGGCTTTAAGCCGTCACACGAGATCATAACTTCAAGCTCATATGCCGAGCAGGAGTCATTGCGCTGAGTTAGGAGACTCTACATTTCACCCGACTTATCAGATTACACGTTCCAATTAGACTGAACCTGCACAGCTCGGTAATATGCAGTTCCGGGGAAATTGAGCCGATAAGCTCTTAACCCTCTGGACAAAGCATGAAGTAATCGCTCGATCTTGTCCGATTGTGGCCCCGGCTCAAAGCTCATAAACAGTTTCCCAATATTCTCAAAGGTCACCTGTAAGCAAAGAAGACGTACAAAATTTAAGAACCACTAATGAGACCTTGAGGATGATTCGACTGGCAAAAATTGTGTCATGCTAACTATGAAGTTATCTAATGGTAAGCCTACACGATGGACTATACCTTCTTAGTTTCATTGTAAGCGACGATTCTGCCTTTTTGGGCCCATAACTCGAGGGCAGCGACCAAACGGGGCTGTATCAAAGCAGCTATTTGGCGAAGAGCAATGGGTCGGTTGATGGCATTCAAGACATAGCTCCTGATCCTGGCATGCGCCTTTCCGTGAACCGCCACTAGAGAATTTGTGCCCACAATATCGACATTGGGCCATTCCAGGAGGAATGTGTCCCCAGCTCGGAAGACAAATATGTTCACTGATGGGAAGCATGCTATGATGGAAGGCGATCCGAAGAGGTGAGTCCTGTACATTCCTACTCCATCACCGTACCTGAAACATGTACAGTAGACATTGGTTGAAACCTGAGATGAAAACTACTCTCATCTTGGTTTCATTTTTCTTATCGTAATAAATATAACGCTGCCTAAGTTCATGTCACAAGCTTTCAATCTAAAATTAAATGAACGGCAATCATACTTCCGTCTTTTAGAGTTAATGAACTCATCCGGGCGGCGGAGAATCTTGAAGTACCAGAGGAAGGTAAACATTTCTCCAAAGAAGGGAAACCCCATTTGTCCCGGCGGCAACTTCACACCGCCGTCGGAACATTTTCGCTTGATGGGCCACACATACCAAACCTCATTCCACCACCACAACAACCATCCTACAATTGGGATAAGCCCCAGGATCCAACCTAACCACACCATCCCCGGTGTACTCTCCCTCAATCAATATAGGTTTTTCTGTTTCACTTGATCAAGTCACTCTTGCTAATTCCTACCATACAGACGTGACCGGCTTTAAATAGACAGGTCGCAGTCTCCGAATTACTATCGGCTTCTGATTTATTCCCTAAGCATTATCCCCTTTCATCCAATTGCCGATTGCCGATCGATCTGTATATTCCTCCCCTGAAATCAAGAAAAGTGATTCGGCCATTTAACCGAAACGGCCATTCTCAATGGCACAATCTTTCTTGTTCCTTTTTCCTAACATCACTCACGAGGCAATTGTCATCGTCCATGGCCAGAAAAGTCATAGCTTCTTTGGATCTTGGCACAGTAATCTTATCAAGTAAAAAGATGCCAAATTCACCTTTCACAGCTTCTTTGTTTCTCCTCGTTGTCTCTAAGAAGGTAGACGGGCTTCACTATTCGGTATTGGCATATCCCGTCGTTTCCCTCAAAGGATATCCTAAACAGTGTTTAAGAAATGGGAATGAAGATGAGGTTCTCAATTCTTGTGCATACGGTGCCTATTTTATTAGCCTTAAACTTTTAGACATAAAGCCACAGAGTTTTGAATAAGAGGATGTTGCTCTCTAGTCCCAATGGTGGTATTTGAAAAACGTTTTTTCAAAAGAAATCGTTTGTATATGTTACAATAATGAATAAATGATTTTTTTTGTCGTCTATAAAAATATTTGGATATAAATTGTAGTTGTTGATTAAAATATTTTTTACTAATAATTATTTCGAGCTATATAAATGCTAATTTTTAAAATATATTTTCCAAATCATTCAAGAAATAAACAGGCCTCATTCTATAAATATTTTTTTCTTGTTGAATTACTAATAAATTTTCCATCTTAAAATAAATATTTTCTTTTTTTGGTAAATCAAAAAGAAATCGGCCTAGTTCCTTAAAAAAGCATCAACATTATATGAAATCTCAAGCCTGGCCTGCCATGACCAAAAAAAAAAAAAAGTCTGGCCTGCACTTTTCTTTGCCTCATAACAACGCCACGTGTCAATTCCACGTTATTTTCTTTTTCAAAATCAAAATTATGTATTTGATTTCTATGTCTTTTCCTATTGCATTTTGCCTTTGTCATTTATTCTTCTTCCTTTCACCTCCGGAAAAAACAACCAGACAACCGTGGACGACATCCAGATCACCGACAACTTAACCTCGTTACTCGCCTCCCACCACCACCTCACCGCTGTCCCAGCCCTGAATAACATCAAAAACCAGTCCAAGCCCTGAATACATCAAAAACCTTGTCCTGGAGATGCAGAGAAGAGTCATACACGACCCTGAGTGGTCAGTCATAGTTATCTGACTGAAAACGCTCAAATATGAAGTGAATAACTCTCGTTAAGGTTGCTTGCTATAACATGAAAAACTAAGAGAAGTGCATGAATCTTCGTTTAGATATTAAGCTCTATCTTCTAAGAGATCAATAGAATTCGGAGTTTGAATAACCACTAGGTCCTAAACAAGAGTAGCTATTGCACAGCCCAGTAGTTGTATTATTATATGATCCTAAGATTTTTGAAACTTCCGTTGATCAGGTTTTTTGGTTCTATATATGCGGGATCGAATGATGCGAGAGAATCCCAAATTGCTGAACTCTAATGTGACTTCATGTAGTTGATACATGTTATTTTTGGTTTTGGCCGTTTTCACGCGCTGCAGTTGACAAGCATATTCAATTTGGAGGCTTTCTTTACATCACTCTTGCCATTTCACTCTAAACAAGAGGTTATAAATTGTATATGCTTAATCACAATTTATATTTGAGTTATAATTCCTAATAAAAGTGCATCGTGTGACGGTTAATTCCGGTGTTACGAGATTGTAACTTTTTCAATTGAAAGTGTGATTTCCAATACATTGTTTTCCTTAATATTTTGGTTCAAAACAAAGCAATCCATTATTCCAGCCTTGTCAAGTTTTCAACTAGTACTCTAGGATCAGTCCTCGTAGCTTACTATTACTAAATTCAACTTCATCAACCAGAGCTGGGTGCATAAGACGAAACCTGCATCCACAGTTGGGCAATTCCCACCTAATAATTCAATTGTTAAATATTGCTGTAAATTATAGGCTATGGAATAGGAACTTGTCCAAAAGTCAGCAAGTTCTTCACTTTCTCACTAGTATCACACTGACAAATAATGCCGTCACACTGCCAACTCATGGGTAGAAGGTGACGGAATACACAATTCCTATAATGTCTTCGAACAAATTCGAAGAACGCAGCGGAAACAATAACAACGATCACCCAAAACTTACATCACTGATCTAGATACGATCACGACTCACGAATCGTACCTGTAGTCCATGGAAGATCGGTCGCTCAAGACGATTGCCCGACGAAGCGCGAAACCAAGAACGTCGTTCGTTCTTCGAGAGAGAGAGAGAAAAATTCGTGGAGGGAATCACAATGGTGGTTACTAAATCTTCTACAAAAGAAGATTTAAACTACCCATTTTTTATTATAAAACCCAACAGAAGGGTATGACACGACCGTCCCTCTTATCGAAGGACGCAGTCTCAGACAACCAATATATATACATATTTATAATAGAAGGAAATCTAGTTTACAATATCAGAGTTATTATAACTATTATGGAGTCCTAAACTCAAAATAACTCATACAAAAAATCCAACTATCCTAGTTCCTTAAGGGAGGTTGTCAGAGGAGGAAGAACGAGTAGTGAGAAGGGAGGTTGTCGCTTTGTGAGAAAAATAGAGAGAGGTCACGACCGAGGAGAGAAAACGCATGATCGGGGGCAGGTGGCAGCCATTTAGCGGCCGTGACGCACGCCGATGGGACACTTAAGGTGGCTGGCAAGCCTGTCGGCAAGTTTCCTGGTGGCTGGCCGTTGATGGGTTCCCATTCGCGCATGCTTGCCATGTGCTTGACAAAATGCCCAAGAGAGAGAGCCGAAGGAAAGGGGGAGGAGAGAACTGGCTCTCGCGCAGGCTGGTCGGACCAGTTGTTCGCGAGTGTGAGCAGTCTCCCTCGCTGGATGGTCAACGATCAACATTGACAAAATAGTCAACGGGCCGATTTTCCCAAAAATGCCCATGGCCCAAAAGGATATCATGCCAAGTGTAAACTGCATTAGTGCTGGAAGATCTTGATCTAAGCAAGTTTATATTACTAATGGACTTAATTGTAGAATTCGCAATGATTTCCTATAACTTTTTTCCTTCGTAAATATTTTCAGCCGATTCATATTCTCTGGATCATATTAAATTAGGCAATACATGTTGATCGGTGATAGTTTACCACTCTACTTTGCGTATCTCTGCTTTGCCAGATTATATTCGATATAAAAAAGGGTATGAGAATCATCAGGGTAAACTTTTGCAGTACAAGCTCTTCGGATCAGAAAAACAAACCCAAAGCTTTCGGTTTTCAGTATAGTAGCCTTTTTCGTGAATTTGACTGGGTTAATAATAGAACATTTTAAATCTACATCACTTTGATGCATTTTTATCTCTAATTAAGTACCTTTTATGGGATAGATGCATATGAATAGTCAACCACCGAAATATGTATATTTCAGATAATCAATTATTTTAGATTTGAGAATATACATCACCTCCCAATAGGAAGTACATAAACCCAAAAAAAAAAAAAGCTGTACCATCGAGCCTTCATATTAGACTAGGCCCATTATGGCCCAAACATAATAAGTTGGGCCCAACTCGATTCTATACTTGAAAGTGTTCTATTTCGTCTGCTTTCATATATTAATTCACTAGTTTACGATACAAAACGATTGAGATTATAATGACCGAAGATTGTATAAATTGGTTAACAGTCCTCTTTCGAGAAATTAACAGGTCAATATTTGAATTTAGCTTGCACGTTTCCAAACATAGCCAAACCCTATCCTGCCCAATTGTGTGGTTTGGCTTGGAGTAGCTTCGTTTTCTTTTGGAAGTTAGCTTGGCTTGATTCGAGAATCTGTCAAGATTTTAGGTATGGAAATTCAATAGGACTGCATGAGTTGTATATCTTTCTCAAAAGAAATGTTTTAAGAAGCTTGTCACACTTTTTAATATGCAGTCGACCGAATCTGTGAGAACACTTTTAGCGACCCTATCCCATGACAGCAGAGAGTGATCATGGGGCTAAAAAATCCAAACAAGGACCTGCTTCTGGTAGGTTTATAGAGTGGCAAAGGGGGCAAAATTTAACCGAATTGTGGACGTAATAGGGGGAGAGCGACTTCAGATACATACGTGAAAATTGGAATTAACTTGCGGAGGTATCTTTTGACACAATGGTAACTCTAAATTCTTAAGCGTGTTCTAACTAGAGTACTATCAAGATAGGGTCAAAGGACAAAATCACAAGACTCGACATGGAACATGTCAAAGAGATAACATTTCAAGTGATTTAAGAGTCACCAATTTAACCTATCGCAAGTGCAGATTGCTTTCAGGACTCTCCCTTAGGTGGTGGTCACGCGAACACTTAGCTTCCACAGAGATAGAGAGAGAGAGCTCACCGGAAAAACTTTGAAAAAAAATTGAAACGCACGAACGGTTTTTAGTGTGCTGGCCATTCTTCGATTGGTCTACCCGAAACTATTCTTCAAGTTGATTTTAGGATCGGCGCATACTTTCCTATGATTTAAGGTTCATCTTTTTCATGATGCACAAAGTACTTAAGGTGGGGCTCAAACGACAGAAGGAAGGAAGGAAGAAGAATCAGTCGTCCCCCACATTCGAGGAGGGAAGTTCCATGGACTCACTTAATGAAACTACTGTTTGACCCATCAAAAACCAGAGGCATAATTGACTGTCGAGGCTGCATATAACACAGAATCATTTATTGTACATCAAACGAGTTTGATCATGCCACATGAAGTATGCAAGTATTGTCGATTTTTATCGAAAGGAAACCGGTCTTGTTTTTTTTTTTTTTTGATAGTTTTTAAGTTGCCTGCGTAGATCATGCTCAGCTCTGACGTTGCCCTCCATCGACCACCAAGTTATGGCCGGTGATGAACTGGGAGTCATCGGAGGCGAGAAAGACCACGGCGTTCGCCACATGCTTCGCAGTCAGCACTCCTCTCATGCACGAAAACGGCTCGAACATCGCCTCCACCTCCTCTTTCCCCATCCCAAACACCCCACAGAGCAGTGGCGTCCCAAC
Organism: Melaleuca quinquenervia; assembly: GCA_030064385.1. Lineage (NCBI taxonomy): Eukaryota > Viridiplantae > Streptophyta > Magnoliopsida > Myrtales > Myrtaceae > Melaleuca > Melaleuca quinquenervia. Next base: position 1,549,545 of record CM057728.1, on the reverse strand, counting down.
TGCGCCTGGAGACACGCAATTCACTCGCACGCCTCTTTCACCGAGCTGTGTTGAAAAAATGATCCAATTTCTAGAATTTTCAAGAATTTTCTAGAATTTGCTAGAAATATGTAGAATTCTCTAGAAGTTTCTAGAACTATGTAGAAAAGAGAGAGAATGTAGAATTCTCTAGAACTCTCTCTCTCTCTCTCTCTCTCTCTAATTGCTAGATTGTTCTAAGAGTAGAACTCTCTAGAAATTATGAACCCCTATAAATAGGAGTGAGGGGTGTCCATTTTGTAAGATGTAGAAGTCTAGAATAAGTCCAACTACACATCCTCCTTTGTACAACCACCAACTAATACAAGTTACATATTTCCCTTTTAAATCCCTTGCTTCTTCAAATAAACTTCAACCACATCAAAACACGCTTCCGCAAAAACCAACAGTGGTATCAGAGCCACGTTCCTTGGTTGGTTTCAGGCGTTTGTCTAAACCATCCGTTCCTAAAACTATCAACCCAATTTTCCTATAACCAAACTATGGCCAGTTCTACCTCATCGACATTTCCTATTCCTATCTTTGATGGGAATAACTATGATTTTTGGAGCATCAAGATGACTACGTTCTTGATGGCTCAAGACCTATGGGACATCGTCCAAAATGGTTATGAAACTGCGCAAGAAGGCGCAAGTGTTCCGAAAGATCAACTACAGAAGGATGCAAAGGCTTTATATTTCATTCAACAAGCACTCTCGGAAACGGTATTTCCGAGAATACTTGGAGCAAAGACCGCAAAAGGAGCTTGGGAGACACTTCGAGAAGAATTTCAAGGTTCAGAAAAGGTACGTGTTATTCGCCTTCAAACCTTGAGAAGAGACTTCGAGAATTCTAAAATGAAAACTTATGAGACCGTTCAAGAATATTGTGGCAAACTAAATGAATTAGTCAATCAAATGAGAGCCTATGGAGATAATATTACTGATCAAAGGGTTGTTGAAAAAATATTGGTGACGCTTACTAAAAAGTATAATCCAATCGTCACAACTATTGAAGAAAGCAAAGATTTGGCAAACCTGTCAATAAGTGAATTAATTGGCTCTCTAGAAGCACATGAGAAAAGACTGATGGCACAAGATGAAGATTCGATGGAAAATGCCTTTCAGTCTAAAATAAACATACGGTCTCATCAATCGAAAAGTGGTGGAAGGAGTCCATGGAGAAATAAAAAAGGAGGAGGAGAAATTACACAAAAAGAAAAGTATCAACCTTGTGGTGTTTGCAAAAAAACAAATCATTTGGAGAAGGATTGTTGGTTTAAAAATAAACCACAATGCCGCTTTTGTAAAAGACATGGCCACGTAGAAAAAGATTGTCGCTCGAAAATGAATAATCGAGCCAATTATGTTGAAGAAAGAGAAAGGAGAGATAATACATTCTACGCAGGCCAAGCGGCAAATAATAAGAAAGTTGATACTTGGTACATCGATAGTGGGTGTAGCAATCACATGACGGGAGACGAAACTATATTCACCGATATTGATAAGTCGGTGACATCTCAAGTAAAATTAGGCAATGGTGCATTAGTAGATGTGAAAGGAAAGGGGACTATTGCCGTTGAAACAAATAAAGGCCCAAAATATATCCATAATGTATATTTAGTACCCAGTCTCGCACAAAATCTCTTAAGTGTGGGTCAAATGATAGAAAATGGATATTCTCTATACTTCAGAAAAGATGCCTGCATTATCTATGATAAATATAAAAATGTCATTGCCTTTGTTAAGATGGAAGATAAGAATTTTCCAATACGATGGAATTGCGTGAAAGATATAGCCATGAAAGCTCAACTTGATGATTCATGGCTATGGCATCGAAGATTTGGCCACTTTAATTTTGCTGGATTAAAAGTTCTCCATCAGAAGAATATGATGAGAGATTTTCCGGCTATTTTAGAAACTTCAGATGTTTGTGAAGGCTGTCTCCTTAGAAAACAACAAAGGCAGTCCTTCCCATCTGGAGGTGCATGGAGAGCTAAGAAGCCTTTAGAGCTTATCCACACGGATGTGTGTGGTCCAATGAGAACCCCTACGGTCAGTCAAAATAAATATTTCATCTTATTTATAGATGATTATACAAGGATGACGTGGGTATATTTTCTTCGAGAGAGATCGGAGGTTTTCTCAATTTTCAAGAAATTCAAAAACCACGTCGAGAATCAAAGTGGCCGCAAAATTAAAGTCTTGAGAAGTGATAGAGGTACGGAGTACACTTCCAATGAGTTCAACAAATTCTGTGAAGATGAAGGCGTTCATCGTCAACTAACTGTTGGCTACGCTCCATAACAAAATGGAGTAGCGGAGAGGAAGAATAGAACCGTCATGGAGATGGCAAGGTCTATGTTAAAAGATAAAAACCTTCCTAATACGTTCTGGGCAGAAGCAGTCTATACTGCTGTATACCTCCTAAATAGGTGTCCAACTAGAGCTGTTCAAAATAAAACTCCAGTCGAAGCATGGAGTGGACGGAAGCCTTCAGCAAAGCATCTTAGAGTGTTTGGCTGTATATGCTACGTTCACATCCCTGCTTAGAAAAGAAGTAAGCTCGATGACAAAACAGAAAAAGGAATATTTCTCGGCTATAGTGATCAATCAAAAGGCTATCGAGTTTACAACCTTAGGACCAAGAAACTCATGATTAGCAGAGACGTTGAATTCGACGAAAATGCAGCCTGGAACTGGGAGGAGGAAAAGATCGAGAAGAAGTATGCCACCTTGCCAAACACACCACCTCCACAAGAGGAGTCAACAACACAAGAAGAAGAATCAATATCAGATTCCTCTACTCAAGGCGTAACTCCATCAACCTCTCCAAGAGCAACGCAAGAAGAATCTACTCCAGAGTCTTCAGTACAAAGGGTAAAATCCCTTAGAAAGATTTATAAAACATGCAACTTTGCTACACTAGAACCAGGAAGCTATGAAGAAGCTGCCAAAGAAGCAACTTGGGTTAAAGCAATGGAGGAAGAGATCAAGATGATCGAGAAGAATGAAACTTGGGAGCTCGTCAATCGCCCTGAAGACAAAGAGGTCATCGGCGTCAAATGGGTCTACAAGACGAAGCTAAATGCAAACGGATCTATACAGAAGCACAAGGCAAGGCTTGTGGCGAAAGGATACTTGCAACAACCAGGAGGAAAACTACCTGAATATATAGCAGCAGCAGCGACCACTAGTCACGCACTATGGCTTCGAAGAATTTTAGAAGACATCGGAGAAGCTCAAAAGGAACCAACTCTGATACTTTGCGACAGTAAGTCTGCAATAGCTATATCGAAGAATCCAGTCTTCCACGGAAGGACCAAACATATCGACATCAAATGTCACTTCATTCGTGAAGTGCAAAATAACAAAGAGATCGAGCTGAAGCATTGCAAGACTGAAGATCAAGTTGCCGACATATTTACTAAAGCATTACCACCAGCCAAGTTCGAGATGCTGCGGAATATGCTGGGAGTATCACGAAATTGGATCAAGGAGGAGTGTTGAAAAAATGATCCAATTTCTAGAATTTTCTAGAATTTGCTAGAAATATGTAGAATTCTCTAGAAGTTTCTAGAACTATGTAGAAAAGAGAGAGAATGTAGAATTCTCTAGAACTCTCTCTCTCTCTCTCTCTCTAGTTGCTAGATTGTTCTAAGAGTAGAACTCTCTAGAAATTATGAACCCCTATAAATAGGAGTGAGGGGTGTCCATTTTGTAAGATGTAGAAGTCTAGAACAAGTCCAACTACACATCCTCCTTTGTACAACCACCAACTAATACAAGTTACATATTTCCCTTTTAAATCCATTGCTTCTTCAAATAAACTTCAACCACATCAAAACACGCTTCCGCAAAAATCAACAAGCTGCTTGCTCGCTGACCGCACCAGCCCCAGCACCGCGTGCTTCGACATGCAGTAGTCGATGTAGCGGTCCACACCCATGCTGGCCACGATGCTCGTCGTGCATATTATGCTCCCACCGCCACCACCGGTCACCATGGCCCGGGCTCCATGCTTCACGCTTGCCACCATTCCCCTGACGTTGACTGCAAATAGGCGCTCGTAGTCCTTCATGTCGAAGTTGAGGACATCTTGCTTCGACGAGCTCATCACACCCGCGTTGCTGAACATTATGTCCAAGCGCCCTCGTGCCTCGACCGTCGACTCCACTAGGGACTTGACCTGCTCCTCGTCTGTGACGTCGCAACTGACGTACATGTAGCGCTCAGGGCCGATGGATTCCACCAGGCTTTGTCCCTTCTCATCCTGGACATCAGCGATCACAACGTAGGCACCGTGATAAGCGAACTGGCAGGCTGTCTCCTCGCCGATGCCGCTCGCGCCGCCAGTGATGATGGCGACTTTGCCCTCAAGTTTTCTCTCTGGAGATGAGTGGTCAGCCATAGTTCTCTGACCGGAAGCACTCAAATACGAAGTGAATAATTCTCGTTGAGTTTGCTTGGTATAAAGCTGAAGACTAAAAGAAGCGAACCCGTCCTCGTTAAATATAAAGATCTAACTTCTAAGAGATCAATAAAAAATTTTATCTCGACTTGTTCAAAGTGTGAATGACTCTTAAGTTGCCGACCAAGAGTAGCTCTTGTACCGCCCTTTAGTTGAATTATTTTATTAGTCCTAAGATTTTTGAAAGCTCCGTCAATTAGGGTTTTTGGTTCTGTATATACGGGATCGAATGATTTAAGAGAATCCCAAGCGGTTGATAAGCATATTCGTCTTGGACGCTTTTGTTGCGCTGCTATTGTCTTTTTCACTCTGGCCGTAATGGCGTATAATGCAACCACTAAATCACAATTTATATTACGGGTGAACATATAATTACATAGAACATTTGGGACTTAAAGAAGTCAAGTTATGTGCATTTGCCCGAATAATATTTGAGTACCGACTCATGAAAAAGAAATATATCATGCGATTGTTAGATCAAGCATCATGAAACTGTGACATTTCAAAGCGGAAGTTGGACTGGCAAATTATTTCTTTTCATAGTACTTTGGTTGAAACAAGATAAGATGAACAATACAAATGATCAGACCAACATGACTAAATTATTCCTGCCTAGTGCAGTTTTCACGCCGTACTTATGATCAGTCCTCATAGCTTGCTGAAACTAACTTCAACTTTATCAGCCGGTGTAGGGTGCGGAAGATAGACGAAACCCGCATCTGAGTTGAGCAATTCCCATCTGATAATTCAATTGCCAAACATTGTTATATCATTTTGTGGTTCAATGAGTTGGAATTTTTCCAAAAGTCAGCGAGTAAGAGCTTCACTTTTGTTCTTACTTGTATCCTACGGATAAATGATGCAGTAGAATCGCCAGTTGAATTCTCGCAAGCATGTTTCCAGCGCAGATTCTCGATCCCCCGCCAAAAACTTGGTATGTCCACGGCCTCGCAGATTCCTGTAGAATTTGAACAAGTGTTACATAGATTTGTCCGAAAGAGCACGAAGTAGGGAAAAAGCAAAATGAATGCTTTGTCCATGAGCATAATCAATATCGAGTCATACATTCCATCTATCTGGATTGAAGCACATCGGGTCATCGAAGTTTTTCGGATCAGTGTGGATGTTTCGAAGCCAAAGAATCACTTTCCATCCCTTTGGTATCCTATAACCTGCAAAAGTTTATTTTCAGTGATCATTACTGCAAAATTCTATCTTTAATTGCTCTAGAGAGGACCCAGCAGTCAGCACCGACTCTCATGTATTGCAAGTCACGACAGTTTTTCTAGGTACAATAACTAAGTTGGCACGAACTAATGTGGTGATTGCAAAGAATATCTGTCTCATATGTACATAATGGCTTAGAAAGTCAATCTTGATAAGACAGCAATTTGAAGATCTACCTCGTGTTAGAGCTGCGGGTAGTACTGCATAAGCTAATAATATCTACATGCAAGGCTTGGATGGTTTTGTACCTTTGTAGTCGACGTCCTTTGTGGCCAATCTGAATACAAAAGCTGCAATATTGGCCATTCTTATTGTCTCCTCCACCACCTGTATATCAGTAATTGTCAGCTTAAAAAAATAGATCTTTTGGGCAACTGGTCACTCAAACCCTGAAATCCACCTAAGATTAATTACCTTGTTAGTATATTTCATATTCGAGACATCTTCACTCGTGATGAACTCACCCTTCTTGTTCTGGCTAATGGACATGTTCTCTTCCTGCCAATCAAGTCAAGATCCCCAAGTCGCAATGAAATAGTGGAAAAAGGTTCTGATAATTAGGCTTCAAAAGTCGGAAGACGTTAGTACCCGAAGTTTCTTTAGAACATTGGGAGACTTGGCAAGATAGTAAATTGCCCACATCGACGCAACTGTAGTGGACTCATAACCGGCCATCACGAGGCTGACGATGTTATCTAGCACTTCTTGGTCAGATAGTTTTTTGTCTTCTTCATCTTTGATTTGTCGAATGCCGTCCATAAGATCGATCACAGTTTCTTCACTTCGGCTTTTCCTCTTCTCTAGCTCGACTCTAAAAATCGCCTCAACTTTCTTCCTAGACTACAATTGGATTTTAGAGACATTTCAGATCATTTGGCATTTGAAAAGGCAGCTTGGTATGAACTAAGATAATTCAGTCTGACATCGCTTTCCTAGTGTCATGATCATTTTGTGTTGTATTGCCATATTTAACTCGACAAAGAAGAACATAAGTTCAAGCTCATATATAGAGCAAGAGTCGTCGTGCAAGTTAATGAGACTCTAGTTGCTACTTTGAATTTTAGTAAATTCGTCCAACTAATCAGATTAATCATTCCAATTCGATTGAACCTGCAAAGCTCGGTGATACGCAGTTCCGGGGAAATTGAGCGGCAGAGCTCTTATCCCTTTAAGAATATCATGAAGTAGCTGGTCAATCTTCTCCAATTGTGGCCCCGGCTCAAAGCTCATAAACAGTTTCCCAATATTCTCTAGGGTCACCTGTTAGCGTAGAAGGCATGCACAATTTAAGAACCACTTATGAAAACTTGAGGACGATACGACTGGCAAATATCAACCATGTGAATGACGAAGTCATCTGACGGTAAGCCTATGCGATGGGCTATACCTTCTTAGTTTCGTAGTAAGCGACGATTCTGCCTTTTTGGGCCCATAGCTCGAGAGCAGCGACCAAACGTGGCTGTACCAAAGCAGCTATTCGGCGAAGGGCATGAGGTCGGCTGACAGCACTCAAGACAAAGCTCCTGAGCCTGGCATGTGCCTTTCCGTGAACCGCCACTAAAGAACTTGTGCCCACAAGATCGACATTCGGCCAATCCAGGAGGAACGTGTCCTCGGCTCGGAAGACAAACCTGTTCACCGATGGGGAGCATGCTATGATGGAAGGCGATCCGAAGAGGTGAGTCCTGTACATTCCTACTCCATCACCGTACCTGAAACACGTACTCGAGCATCAGTAGAAACCTGAGACAAAAACTACTCTCTCTTGGTTGCTTTTTCCTCGTCATTACATATAAAATGCCGCATAAGTTCCCCTCGCAAATTGTCAGTTCAAAAGTTAGATGGGGAACTGAGATCATACTTCCGTCTCTTGGAGTTTATGAACTCATCCGGGCGGCGGAGAATCTTAAAGTACCAGAGGAAGGTAAATATTTCCCCAAAGAAGGGAAACCCCATTTGACCCGGTGGCAACTTCGCATTGGCGAGGGAGTATCTTCGCTCGATGGGCCACACGTACAAAATCTCATTCCACCACCACAACAACCATCCTAGAAGTAGGATGAGCCCCAGAATCCATTCTAACCACACTCCCATTGGTGTGCTGCCGCTCTCCATCAATCAAAATCGTTCTTGCTTTCTGTTTCTGGCAAACTTGCTCAAGTCACTCTTCCTCATTTCCACCAAACAAGTGTAACCTTCCCTTTAATAGAAAACATGATGGTCACCCAATTGCCTTTGGGTTTGATTGATTCCATTGAGATTATCCCCTTTCTTCTATTTGCTAAGAGACAAGCTGTCTGCTCCTTCCAAAGCAACCAAAGTGTTTCGGCTGTATTAGCTGTATGCTCTATGGCACATTTTTTTTCCCCATTTGGAGAAGTAACGTCACTTGCAAGGCAATTATTATGATCCTTGACCAGAGAACTCATGCGAGAGCTTCTTGGACCTTAGCACGGGAATCTTTTCAAGGAAAAAGAAATGATTGGATGCCACGTTCGACCCAGCAAATTCAATCTTCACAATTCCTTTTTTCTTTTCGTTATTTCCAAAAGGGCACACGGGCTTCACTGTTCACTTTTGGCTCACTCTGCTATTTTTCTAAAAGGATCTCCTAACAGTGTTTAAGAGATGCGAACGAACATGGGGTTCTCAATTCTCATGTGTCTTTTTTTCTGTTGGCGTTAAGCTTTTAGGCATAAAGCCACAGAGTTTTGAACAAGAGGATGTTGCTCTCTGGTCCTCTCTCTCTCTCTCTCTCTCTCTCTACTAATCCACTGTTTTGAGGCCTCGTCTTCGTTTCATGACACCGCCCGCATATTCCTACGGCTCGCAAAGCATTTTTTGGGAAGTGGGTTGGACAAATATCTATTAAAGCATAAGCCCAGCCTAATAGCCCAGCCCGAAGAATTGTTCATAGCACTTTTTCTGATGGGCGGGCTTGGCAATAATTTAGGCAGGCCCAACAAGGTTTGGGCTTGACCAATGACTGCCCATCTCTAATTTGCCAAGTCTACTACCACACCATTATTTCAACGAGGCTTATAATGATCGAACTAAGCCAGATATTGGACGTACAAAAGGGTTTGAGAATCTCCAGGGCAAGCTTTTTCAACACTCAGAAAACCGCCAAGTCGGTAGCACTGTCCTCAAATTTACCCTCGGTTAGCATTCGATCTAATTTCGACATTAATTGTCTTACATGATAGTAATCGAGAACTTGATGGATTCAATGTGGATTGTCGATACATGAGCGTTTCCTGAAAAAAAAAAACCATTCAGTTTGTTTGAAGTGACGTCGCTTTTGGCTAACTTAGTCAAGAGCTACAATGTCATCACATCACACATGCCTAAAATTAAGCGAAACCGAATATATTGAGTAGAATAAGAAAGACCCTGCTAGCCAAGTGTTGCCCCATCGACCACACGAAGGATAGTTGACAGCAAAAGAGGAGAGAGAGTACCAGTGGATAGTAAAATTGGGACGATGGCAACAATTCGAGGATCTTTGTGCATCGGAACTCTATTTTAGATAATACTAGGATTTCCTAAGTGATTGGCCCTATGATTAATAATGCTTCAGCCATCAGATTATGTTTAATTAAGTACTTATTTATGGGACATATGCATACGAATAATCAAACACTGGAATGCGTATACTTCAAATAATCGATCATCTTAGATTCGAGAATATAGGCCACCTCTCAATGGAAAGTACATAAATCCATAAAAAGGAAACTATACCATCAATCCTTCGATTAGACTAGGCCCATTATGGCCCAAACATAATGAGTTGGGCCCAACTCAATTCCAAACTTAAAAGTATTTTTGTCGACTGCTTCCACATACTAATTCACTAATTTACGATACAAAATGGTTGAGATTCAAATGGCCGAAAATTTTAATTGATTGAACAGCAGTCCTTTTCGAGAAATGAACACGTCGAAGTTTCAATTTGGCTTGCACGTTTCCGAACATAGCCAAACCCCACCCCGCCCAATTGTGTTGTTTGGCTTGTAGTAGCTTCGCTTTCTTCTGGAAGTTAGCTTGGCTCGATTCGAGAATCTGTCAAATTTACGTTTCGTCTTCTTTCTGCATTGGAAGCTTGTGGAGGATCCAAGTTCAAATTGTCAGCATCCTTTTATTCAACACCTCAAAGAGCCCGCGCCCGTGCGAGAGGGACTGGGAGAGAGATTGCGACGGTCCTCTCTAGACACACGTCATGAGTTCGCGATCTGAACAAATGATGTAGATTCATTTGGTCAATTCCCCCAAACTCGGAATTCCTAGCGCTCGTTCTTGGTGTAAGATACAAGATTACTTAGGCGATTTCGTGACTCCTTTGCGACTCTTGAAAGTTACTCGTTTGCGTGTGAACCTGTCTGATAATTGACGGTCACATATCGGGTAACAATGTATGATCGGTAGGGGATGGATTTCATGCTTTCTTGTACTCAAATGAACTGTGTTTGAAATGGGTTGGGCTATAATCGGATCCAATCATGATGATCAATCCAATTCAAATCCGTCTCGCTGTTGTCTATATTTGAGATGATCGTGCATGATTGGCTGTAGGTTCTTAGATCCGTCTTGACTATAAACTTTCACTGCGAGACATTGTAGGTGAGAATGGACTGAATGTGATGGGTACACAACAGGACATGCCATTGTTCAACAGCGGCTAGCTGGATTTTTTTTTTTCTCAATGAGAACAAACAAGTTACTATCGTAGATGTTCAATGGAACAGATGGACTTATTAGCAAACTACGGTTGCCAAGTTGTGATTTTGCTTCTCGTCGAAAGTCAGAAAATAGGAACTCTCGTCCCTTTTCTACTGTTTTTTTCTCCTTTTCACATGCACAATTAGAAATTCTGAATGATTGCTTTATACTTATTTTCGTGTTCTGGCCTTTTCTAACTTTTCCAGCTCAAGATGGAGACATGATCGTGCTGGAAATCTGTAACAATCACTTCGACATAAACCCTGCAACGTCGATGTTGCGCACGAGTCTCTCGTGGTCCTGTTTCGCTGTAAATCCCGGTTCTTTAATTGCTCGAAGAATATCGTGTTTCTGCGATATTGAAGTTATCTTAGGTCGCATTTGTTAGGTTGGACTTTAGAGCGAAGAAGAGTATCATAGCAAGTGAAGTAGGCATGAATAAGGATCGAGACCAGAATCTCATTAGTATGCTGTTCATGTGACTGGTCTCTAGGGAATGTTCAAAATGGCAAGATTTTCCTACTGCTTCCTCTATAATTGCTTTGTTGGATTTTTCAGTCAGGCAAGTAAGATTATGTGGGATAATATTCAACCGTTCTAAAAGTTTAATCCGATAAATGAATTTTTAATTTTATATTTACATAATCTATCAAATCATATTTAAAGAGTCGTTTCGTAAACTAACATTATAATCTAGAAACTTTCGTTAAATTTGACTTTGATCAACATTGACAATCGTGTGAAGGAAAAAGATAATCTCTTGTTTGTTTCGTGACTAAGCAGGAAAAGATCTAGGGCAACCATTTATAGTGTCTGCCCCTATATTCATGCCATTCTCAGCTGAATGATTGCTAAAATTGCAGTTTTACAAGCAAACTAAGCTAGTGACAATGAGTAAACACGGTTTTGGCAACGTTTTGAGCAGTTTCTAACATCACCAAACTCACTCGCCCCCTTCAATTGATGTCTATTCACTGGAATACTTTTGTCAATCGAGTTGTTGGGAGTGGTTTAATCCTAAACTTTCGTGTACTAGAAGCATGAAGCGCATGGAGAAGCTGCAAAGACCAGATTGAGATTTGCGGCCACAAGAACGCAGAAGAATCAGAGAGTTACTAATGTTCTTGGAAGTTTCATAGACTTGCCGATGCTTTCAAATTCCTCCACATAGCTGCAATCGTCGCCCCAGAAGACCCTGGTCAACCAGGAAGGGTCCACGCGGCCAATCCTTGGGACACTGCAGAATTCAGCAGTTTGAAGAATTACTCGGGCAGCATGCCGATGTCCATCGTCCACCGGATGAAATGGAGACTGGTTCCCTTTAAAGAGGGGGCTGGCCTTTTTTTTTTTAAATGAAACTAGGACCGTTCGATAGTGATCAGACGGGCCATAAATGAAGCAGATCACCTGCACTTAGGGCAGGTGATCTGTTTTAACAAGGGAAAGTTCAAGGCCCGATGGCTCCATTGGCAACATTGAATTTTGTCACAACCTCTCCTAACGGATACCATTATGGATTTGATCAATGTATTATTAAGTTCAACTTAATTCCAAATCTTAGAAATTCATATCAATTCACCACTTAGGCTAAAGCTCTTATTATACATGATTGATCTTGAAGACACAATTTATCTATTTGTAGCAACTGATTATAAACCATGTAAAGTACCAAGAGTGTACTTTATCTCTACAAAGTCGAGATTGTAAATAAGTACCCTTTTTATTTTACTTCAAAAATGGCCTATTATGCAGCTTAAAAATAAATTTAATTCTAATTCTTTAACGTAGGAGGTGTCATCCGGGTGTACAAACAATAATGTAATACCCAATAAATTAAAGTGATAGGGAGGGAAATTACGTACCTCAGCTTAACAAAAAATTCCCTGATTGTACAAAATTTTACCAAGCAAAAATGCATAAAATGTCTATCCTATGCACGATTCATCTTAAGGTTTGCACTAATTTAAATGCAATACGTGACATGCTAATTTTATTCTAAATTGGCAGGTAGCCTTTCTTAAACGGCCCAGATATGCAAAACAAATGATGAGTGAATTAATCAAAATGACGTGCAAGCTTAACTTATTTATTTAAATGACCTAACATGGCATGTGACATGCATTGAACTATATGAATGACATGTATACATATATGATATGCATTAACGAACGAGCTAAATTATATGACATGGCATAGTGACGCGACTAGGCTATTGACATGATGCACATGATGCATATTAACGTATGATTTTAATCAAATGACATAGCATGTAACTATTCAAAATGATGTGACATATAGAAATGTACCTAAACTATGTGAGCCTCCCGAGGAGTCTACCATGAGACTCTCGTACTCGGACAGTACCAAAAGACCGGACCCCTATATCTCAGGGGAGACTAGCACTAAGACCCGTTTTGGTCCCTGAACTTTACCCAATTTTTATTTATCGATTTTGATGATCAATCCGACACTAAACGAACATGTCATTTTCACAGTCACTTGTTGGCTTGATCTGTAGTGTGCAACAAAGACAAAATGTTGCTTCCTCTGATTTTTCTTCTTCTTCTTCTTCTTTTTTAGCAATTAGAAGAAAAACACCTGGCAAATGCAAGTGGGATTTCGCTTCTGTTCTTTCAGTACGAACTTGCGCGGTTGTAATCCTACTAACAGCACCCGCTGATACCGTCCGGGCCTTTCTTTGCCGATCCAACTCAAACTCCGAGATGCCTTCCTATCCTCAACATGTTCGACTGCCACGCAAGTGGTGTGCTCATCAATTTTCAGAAAACGCGACCATGAATTCAACGGGAGTAACTCATTAGCGGTTTCTAGGAGTTGCATTTTCAGCATATTCGGAATGAACGGACTCTCCAGGACAAATATGCTTGACATTACAAAACTGAGATAAACCGCTGCTCAATATGGTCGAGTGACTTCACATGTCGCATCTCTGCATCAACCAAATCCCTTTTCATTTGATTCGGCATGTCGTGTTCTAAAGAAACTCGAGCATGTTACATCAAACTCCAGAGCATTACGAAATTAGAATGGCGTGAAAATTGAATCGCTTTTGATTACGAACCAAACAAGTTTTTCCATTCTCATGCTCTGTCATGTAATTGGTCTCTAGTGCAAGTTCTATACGACTAGCATTTCCCTCCCTTTTCTGTAGTTCAGTTCTTGGATTTCCTTATCCGGACAACTTTTTTCGGGGAACTAGCATGTTAAGCATACCTATGAAAGCCAATTTCCAGCAGGGAAAAGCTGACTTTCTACTCTGGTTACGTACAAATTAAACCGGTGAAGGATGAGACATAGGATGATGATCAGTCGACGAATCTTGGCTGTATCTACGACCTTTACTAGGGCAAGTATACTCGGTCGGTATGGACAGCGAAAGGATTTCGAAGTATGAAATTCGTCAAAATGAAAACTGTCCAATCAGAGGAAAGAGAGATTGAATTCCTGGGAACTGCAAGAAAACTGTAAAAAAAAAACTGCATATTATTTGAATCATATAAATTACTTGGCTTTCTGTTTCACCATCCACCAAAGTCGGAGGATAGGAGGAGTACCTTTATGGACGAAACAATGGAAAAGAAGGATGATGGTGCTTCGACCGAGGAGATTCGCTATGGCGGCATAAAAGCCATGCCCTTTGTGATAGGTAAGAGAGTGACTACTAAGCCTGGTTTTCGGTTCTGTATCTTTTGTCTGCCTTCTCTAAATTATGTTGGCGATGATAAATTACACAAGGATGCAAAAAATGCAGGAAACGAGACATTTGAGAAGCTCGGGACGATCGGTACCTCCTCCAACCTTCTGGTCTATCTCACCACTGTCTTCAACATGAAGAGTATCACTGCTACTAACATCGTAAACATCTTCAATGGGACCATCAATTTGGCCACCTTGCCTGGAGCTTTCCTCTGCGACACTTACTTTGGCCGTTACAAGACACTAGGATTCGCTTCCGTGTCCTCGTTTCTGGTACTTATATTTAGCGTTTCAGCGTTGTATGGTTCGCTTTTATTATGTTCCTTGCAAGAAGGTGTGCAAGTGTAACCAGGATCTGTTTAACATTTTCATTGAATGTTCCAGGGGATGCTCGTACTTACTCTTACAGCTGCTATAGCAAGGATGCATCCTCCTCCTTGTGAGATGGAGGTAAGCAGCTCATGCCGTGGACCAACATTTTGGCAAATGGCATTTCTGCTCAGCGGGTTTGGACTGCTTGTGATTGGAGGTGGCGGGATTAGACCTTGTAACCTGGCATTCGGTGCTGACCAGTTCAATCCCAATACAGAATCCGGGAAGAGGGGAATCAGTAGCTTTTTCAATTGGTACTATTTCACCTTCACTTTTGCCATGATGGTATCTTTGACGATCATCGTCTACGTGCAAGCCGATGTCAGTTGGGCTTGGGGATTGGCCATTCCTACCTTTCTCATGTTCTTGTCATGTGCTCTCTTCTTCATGGGAGCGAGCATATACGTAAAAGTAAAACCGGATGGTAGTCCGCTGGCGAGTGCCTCAAGGGTGATAGCGGCAGCAATAAAGAAGAGAGAGTTGAAGTTACTGGACCAGCCATGTCTCTCCTTGTATGACTATGTTCTGAGCAGTTCTATCAACTCCAAGCTCCCTCACACCGATCAATTCAGGTTTTCTGCTGGTGCTTTCTCATCTTGCCTTTCATTTTCAAGAGTTTTCCGTGTTGAGCAGCATCAGAAAGTATTTGCAAAGTGTAATATCTGATGAACTTCCAGAGAGTAACAGTAACCTTTGAAAAATGAATGGCAGGTAGATAGGATAAACTCGGCCAATAATGTATTTCACACTTCTAGGGATACAGCTGTAAGCCGTCTCATTATTTTGATTATATATTGGCGTAACATATCAAGCTTCGTCTGGTCTACGCAGCCGGAATTTCTGGTTGACCATGTTCCCAGAAAAAAGATACTTTCGAGAAATGACAAGCATGAGTGCACTTCAAAATTTCATCACCTATACCAAAATTTTGAAAAAACTTGCATCCCATGCTTGCAAAATGATATGCCCTGTTCTATCAACAATGATTTATGCTCGTAACGATTAGCTGCAGCGAGCTATATCCGATCTGCTTGCACTAAACGGTCTATCAAATATGAATGACATCTGAACATGATTTTGGGCATTGTTGGACGGATCTACCAGATCATGACCCCAGGGGATAAAAAGCACACTTTCTTTGGTCGCAAAAGTTGCCGAAACACATAAATTGGCACTAGGGAAAAGCAACATGAGAAAACCATTTAAATGAAAGATGGGTTTTCTAACAGGTTTTGGTCCACAAGAACGACAGAATTAGACAGCATATGATGTTCTCAACATTTTAATGAGTCGCTGATGATTGCAGATTCTTCGACAAAGCTGCAATCATCACTCCACAAGACCATATTAACCGTGATGGATCAGCAGCCAATCCGTGGAGACTCTGCAGCATTCAGCAGGTCGAAGAAGTGAAGTGTTTGATAAGAGTCATACCCATTTGGATCTCAGCCGTCATCTACTACATAATCTTAGTCCTGCAGCAAACCTACATAGTGTTCCAAGCCCTTCAATCTGATCGACGCCTCGGAAGCTTGAACTTCAAGATTCCAGCCGCCACTTACATCATATTCTCGATGATTGCTCTCACAATCTGGATTCCTATCTATGACAGAATGATCATCCCACGCCTAAGGAAGTTGACAGGAAAAGAAGGCGGGATCACACTTCTCCAGAGGATGGGAATCGGCATGTTCCTGGCCGTGATCACAATGCTTATATCAGCCATAGTCGAGGACAAAAGGAAAACATTGGGACTGAACAAGCCCATTGGGGTTGACCCAAGGAGAGGCGCAATTTCTTCTATGTCAGGATTATGGTTGGTGCCTCAGCTGGTGATGGGAGGATTGTCTGAAGCATTCACTATCATCGCTCAAGTCGAGTTTTACTACAAGCAGTTCCCAGAAAACATGAGAAGCATTGGCGGGTCGCTCACTTTCGTGGGGTTTGCAATGTCAAGTTACTTGACTAGCTTGCTAATATCCATCGTTCACCATGTCACAAAAGGAGGAGATGCAAATGGTGACTGGCTGCCTAACGATCTTAACGAGGGAAAGTTGGACTACTTTTACTATCTGGTTGGTGTATTGCAGGCATTGAACTTAGGTTACTTCATAGTATGTGCTAGGTGGTATAAGTACAAGGGAAGCAACATCAGCACTAGTGTTGAAGTCGATGCCGAGAAATTCAACTCGGAAAAAGTTCTTATTTAATGCAGCACACCATTTGGACACAATTAAGATCATCAAAAGGTTATATTCCCAGCCCAGTGTCTAAGTAAATGCAATCTGGTGAGGCTTGTCGGGGGCAACGATTGCAAGAGGCCACGACCTTCGATTAGATTGAAAGGTAACTCGCCGACCTCATAGCATCTAGCTCTTGCCTCTTTCATCAATTTTCTGGAATATGTTTCCCCTATTATTTACTTGATTGTACATGATGTATTTGCTTGATGGAGTGTTGAAGTCTAGAGAAAAGCATATCAACTCACAGCTTTTACTGCCGGTAGTATACATGAAATTTTCATGTTAAAGTAGATAATGGAGCTTTTAATAGCTACTAATAGCATATATGTAATTTCCATCGTAATTATGTGTACCATAAATTATTGATATACATTGGGGCGATATCTTTCATAGTTGCAACCCCGAAACTTGTAACTCTAATACTCATACTGATAGTAAAGAGATCGCCTAGTATGGCACCGTTGTTTCTCTTTTCTGATTTTGAAAGAGTTCCACGTTAAAATTTTCTTATCATCTTCTCTATTTTTTTCTCTTCAAACATTCATATCCTAATAACTATTATCAGAGCTCAGTTTGGCAAAATATTTAGAGCAACGACTATGGAAAAATTAGAAAAAGGTGAAGATTAATTGGTTTGACCGCCCAAACTTCGGTTTTTAGAACACGCAGATCCAGGATATGACGTATTAGAAGAACTTGCATCAATTTCTTTCGAGAAAGAAACCATATTTGATTAAGCAAGGAGAGTGAGAACCGTTAGATTGGCAAGTGTTTTTCACATTCATGCGGAGCATTGCCTTCAACAATGCCATGAGGAAAAAAATGGTAGATTTGATGAGGGCAATATCCAGCATGTACAGGAAACCTTCTGCATCAAACAAAGTATTTTGATGGGTCATCTTTTTTATTTGAAGATGGACTAAGGTATTTCTATAGCAGTTCACATCAATGAATTCAATGCAATGATGACTCGGTTGAGTTCGACGAAAAGCAAATTTGATGACAAGGTAAAATGTTTGAATTTTTTATCATCTTTACCTAAAAGTGAAGTACAACCGTGACTGTCGTGAGTAGTTCTTCTGGTAAAGAAAAAGCTGAAGTTTCAAAAAAACTGAGTATGATTTTTAGCAATGATATTTGTAGAAAAGAATCGGATGAATATTCGGGTGCGGCTTTAAATATCGAAGGCAGAGGGAAAAGCAATCAGCGAGGGTGGAACCATTATCGTGGTAGATCGAAATCTAGAGGGAGAAGCCAATTGATACCTCATAGAGACATAATTTGCTGGAAATGTGAAAAGAAATGTCGTATGAGATGAGATTATAAATCTTCAATGTGATATCGAGGATTTTGTATGGTCGCTAGTAATATATAAGATATAAAGTTATGTAGCTTAAAATTTTGGATGGCACATAGGTCATTTATTTTGTGGGTATGAAAGGTGCAAAGGATAATTTCCGCAACCATGACTGCCCGAAGTTCCTATGCATTTTGATTGTGAATACCAAGTTGTGTCATTACCTGAATCGATAGTAATATGCGTGAGATTTTATAAGACCACTGCCAACTGCTCTAAAAATTTAAACTGTTAGATGAATGTGTTGTTTAATATTTAATTACTTTAAAACTCTCCCGCACGCTTAGTCTGGTCTTCTTGCCCGGTATTAAGCGTGGAAATATATAATTCAGGAGACAAATAGGAGCCTAAATATTCAAACTCAAGACCTCCCGCTCTGATACCATGTAAGATTTTATGAGACCACCGCCAACTACTCAAAAAACTTAAGCTGTTAAATGAATGTGTAGTTTAATATTTAATTACTTTAATAATATGTACTAAGTGAGTTCCACTGAATGGATCAATAGGGAGATATTAGACCGCTTTGGGGCTTCAATAGTCCCCTTGCTTCGAAGGCAATGGCTTGTCGATGGCCAAGGTTATCCATTCGGAGTTTAGAAGCATGGCCTTCTATAGGCAAAGTTTTGGGACAGGAGTGGCGTAATGATTTTAGATGACTCGACCCTTCTCAAGACCTCTGTAATGATATGTATATGTTTCAATATTGTATAAAAATGATAATTAGTTATGCTAATTTAAACAAACATATATATGTGTATATATATTGATTGAACTTGTGTGCTTCTTGTATGGGATTTAATGAAAATTTTTCTGTGCTGCTACATGTGCTCATAATCAGAAGATATAATTAGAATGGGCGTGTGTACCATATGACATTTTGGGGCTCCATAGGCTGTCTTGCTATCAAAGCAGGTCTACCATGGAGCGACAAAGTTCGCCTAGGGGTTGGAGTAGAAGAGTAGATTGTGCGAGTATGAAATACTAAATGCACGTGTTGTGCTTAATAGATTGTACAAGTAACTTTCGTTACTTATTAGTTAACCATTAAGTTCAATAAAAAGCGTAGATCTTGCAAGACGGGATGAGCTATGGTGGTAACTTGGAGCAGGATTCGTGGATAAAAGGGATACTCCTACTACTTGCAAATGTCGAGAGTTTGATGGAAAAGTAGGCAATTCAGCAAGCTGCCTCTAGTGCCGGAAATGAAAAACGTCATTGGCAAGGTTTAACCAAACAACTTTTGAAAGCTAACACCATCAAAGTTTGCTGGAATAGGAAATCCTTAAGAGGCAGAATCGTGGATTGATAGGATGCAGAAAATATTGAATTGTAACAATATTGACAAGATAGCCTTAGCTAATTAAGTATCGACTCCAAGGAAATGCTAAACACTAATAGAGAGCATCTAAAGAAACGGCGTCCCTAGTTAGTGCTACTTTGACTTGTTGTGACTTTGTCAAGGCATTTTTTGGAGAAGTATTTATCGGATTATGCTCCAGACAAGAAAGTGATGAAATTCAAGTACAATTGAAATGGAATAATCTAGATTAGTAAGAAGCTAAGCTTGCAAAATTATCAAGGTTCGCTCCCAAGTTGGTTGAAGACAAGGAAGACAAAGCTAAATGGTTTTGGGATGGCTTGAGACTAGATACTCCGGTAGGTTAGTGCCTTTAAATCTCAACGATTATGATGACCTCAACAATCATACTCAACTTGTGGAGAAAATTTTGGCAAAGCCAACAACAATGACTTTTCAAGCAATACCTAATCATCAAGCCTATCAACCCTCACCGAGACAAAAGGCCCATGCAAATTGAAGTGCAACCATTTGTCCCAAATCAAAGAAACAATGCTAGAAGGATTGGGTTCACACAGAATAACCAACCAGCAGTGCGGATGTGGTATCAAAATATTGACCGTCGATATTGCCGGAAGCAATAGGGGTGAGCAAAAACAAGGTGGATAAGTTCTAGACCTGAACCCTGTATCTGACCCTATTATAACCGGTTTCCATTTTATGGACCATGTACCTTACCATGTTTACATTGGACCATGTTCCCTACCCACCCTATTTTTCAGGTCCGGGGACAGGGTTAATCCTGTTTATATTGGAACCTGTTTTGCAACATATTTTATATTAAGCACTTGCAATTAACTTATACATTAAAAACTTCAAGAGAGATCAAGTCCCTCGTTCAATATCGAGAGCGTGAAAAATAAGCATGATATTTCAAATTTTTTTGAACTCTATCAAAACGCTGCCTTCTCATTTATTCTTTCAAATCCAAGCTAAACTGTCACAACGTGTCATTTGTAAAAGCCAAATGAGTTATGAAGATACTCAAAGCCACGCTATGAATGTGAAGCACCCACTTGCATAAAAGCTTAACCCCACCAACACTTGCGTTATTTGTTCAATTGTCTCTAATTCCTGTCCATTTCATCGTCCCAAAGACCAATGCACATGACTCCAAATTCAAGGCCGCTTCACTCATCCAGAAGTCCTTCAAAGGAGGAAAAAAAAAAAACCCATGCAGGCTTTCCTTTCATTCCAAGGACCTTGCATTCCCCATTGGTTCTTTTATGCGAGACTGAGTACAGTTACGCAAGTCAGCTATGAAAAGGAACCCACAATTTAAAATAGGTCATGATAGAGAGAAATCCCCACAATTGAAAATCAACCACGGAAGGGACAAACCACAACAAGCCAAATTGAGCTGTTAAAAATAAAACTCAACACAGTCTAAAATCGTTGCAAATGCCAAGTCACCTGAAACACCTATTCCGATTGAACCCAAAGAAGGAAAGTGAAGCGTGGCAGTAGCACGGAGAAGCAAAAAACATCCGAACATGTATTCCTCGAGGAACCAAACGGACAACACACGCTTGGAAAGCCCCAAAAAGGAGCGTCAACGGCAAAGAGAGAATCTTATAACTTTCTTACGAGGCCATGGTTTGACGTGGAATCCACGATGCGTCGGCAACGGGAGAGCATTCTCCGTCCTCTACAATCGCCAGCACATGTCTGAAACGGAGAAAAACAAAGAGAGAGCAGAGAATCAAGCGACGCATCACGACATGTGAGAGGAACCGAGGACTGATTGAACGACGAAAAGGATGGAAACAAAAGCTGAAACGGCACGTAGATTAGCAGCCAGTAATACCTGAGGACGAGATCGGAGGCGAAAGAGGATGGTGTTGGTTGTTGGAAAAATTGGGGATAAAAATGGTGAATGAGAAATTGTTCTCAAGAGATAACCCTTAGTGTAATGTGGGTCTCACTTGTGAAAAGCAACTTTAAGTTGTTAGTGGGAAGTGTAGAAGCACTAGTCCCACATAAAATAGAAAGAAGACTTGTGAGTGTTTTAAATGTGATTACACTCCATTAGAGTGATAACGTAAAAATCACGAGCACTATGCCTCGCGCGCACGCGAAGGGAGAGTGCAAATCCGATTCCCGTCGAACCTGAACTTGCGTGCGACCTGCGCACACGATTGCAACCCCGGAAAACTCTGAAAAGTGGGCTTAGAGACAAGTTACTTTTTGCCTTCTTTTTATACTGTTATGTTTTGGTAATTGTGGGATTCGTCTAGGTCTGGGTCTGGAGACGTCAGACTTTGTAAAATCTGAAGGTGCGATCAGGCTTTGTACAGTCTGAAGAACACCAGACTTAACGGTAAAGTCTGTAACCACCAGATTCGGATTAAATGATGGTTTTAATCCATTAATTCGTAACAGTTGGTAACAGCAGATCATTGAAAAGCTTTTCTCTCTGTATTCGAAAGTGCATTGGATTGTTTTAGACAAGTGTTCGGCATAGAAGTTGTTCGAGTTCACCGAAAGCCTCGAAGCCCCGTTCTTCGTTGTTGTTCAACCTTTGTATCCTGGGAGACAGACGTCCACGTAGCCTCACGTGTACTGGAGAGCGTCTCATTGTGTACTGGAGGGGACGAATCTGTTTTAAGGAAACTGTGTCTTACACAGACCTCGGTTCTTCAATTTCTGTTCTCATCTTTGTTATTTGAGTCAGTTTGTAATCACGTCATTTCAGTTAAGTTCATTTGAATTGTTTACGCTCATTGTATTCGAGCATATCCTCTAATAAGTATTTCCAATGAAGGCAGAAGTCTGACCACCTCAGACTTTCTGAAGCTTTATTTCCAACATTGGTTTTGTTGAGCAAGGAAGCCATTGAAGATCGCTACGAAATGCTACGAGTGAAGACGAGAGAGGGAGAAAGGGAGAGAGAGAGAGAGAGAGAGAGAGAGAGAGAGTCGTGGTGCGCTGTGCCTCTCCTCCATCTTTGCACTGCTCTCTCTCTCTCTCTCTCTCTCTCTCTCTCTCTCTCTCTCTCTCTCTCTCTCTCTCTCTCTCTCTCTCTCTCTCTCTTCTTCTCTTTCTTCGCTTTTGGCCTCTGTTGTCAGCTTTCCTCCTGCTCTCTATTATCTCTGCCCTCTACGTTGTGTGTTCGGGTCTTCGCTTCCCCCAAATTGCGGAGAGAGTTAGAAGCAAATCTCCTCTCGTCCTCGGCTTACAAACCGGTTCCAAACCGGTCAACTCAGTGGATAATTCATCAGAACCGGTTCCCGAACCGGTTTAAATCGGTTTTGAATTTTGGGAACCGGTTTCAACAAGAACCGGTTCCCAACCCTGTTTTTCGGGTGGGCAAATCCGGTAACAGGGTTTACCTGGTCCGGTTGCACACCTCTAGGAAGCAACATGAAAGTGCACCAAATGAGAGCTTGTTTTGGATGTGGACAACAAAACCGCATCATAAGGGTGTACCCTTTGGTGATGTAGCAACAACGTGGCACGGCCACCGTAGCAATTACCACAGAATAAATCCCCGCAACGAGAAAAGTTTCAGAGGCTACAAGCTTAAGATCAAGTTTATACTATATGAAAGAATTGAGAAGTGGAAAGCCAATATGAAATACGATACAAAGTATCAATAGTTCTTCAGTCGATTTGGTGAATTTAAATTTCGAGGACAAAGTTTTTTTTTAAATGGAGAAAAATTAGAACATCCAGAACTTTATGCATTCATAGGTAGCTTGGAATTGTGGATGGCACGTGGATCATCAATTCTGTAAGGCATCGAAGGTGTGAAGGATTATTTTCCTCATCTGTAATTGTCTGGAGTTCTTGTTATTTTGATTGTAAATATCAAGTGTTAGAAAGTCCAACTCAAAGATCACAATAATGTAAGGAGTATTTAGGACCCATTATCAAGCGATGTAGCGCAATACTTCAACTTCAGGCTATGTTTATATCGGAATCAGCAATAGTATATACTAAATGTAGTTTCACTATATAGGCCGATAGGTAGTTATTGGACCACTAGGGGTTCCGATGGCTCCCTTGGTTCGATGGTGATGACTTGTTAATGGGCGAGGTTGTCGATCCGTAGTTTACAATTGTGGCCTTATATAGCAACATTCTTTAGCAAAAGGCATGATGGCTACAGATGACCCAAACCTCCCTAGGATTTTTGTAATGTTTTGTATTTATTTGAATACTGTGTAGATATGCTATCTATGGTGTTATTGGCCATTGAAACGCTTGAGAGGCATTTCAAATTTGTCACTATGTTTTGTGATAAAAGGTGTGACTTCAAGAGGCTTTGTGGTTGGATATCTTAGTGGTGACTTAGACAATATGAAGAGGGTCTCGGATTATATTTTTTATCTTAAGTGGCATTATAATAAGTTAGATGTCTAGGTATCAAAAGTATGTATCTCTTTCAACCATCGAAATAGAGTATCTTTTTTTTTTTTTTGGTAAATAGAGTGTCTTGATATCTGAAGTTAGCAAAGAACAAGAGAGTTTTTATGTAGTTTTAGCCGTTTTGGCTTTTATTAGCCACTGTTTAGGCCTTCCATCGATTAGATGATGTATTTAGGCGTACTTCTTTGGATTATTTTGCTTTCTTGGTACCCTTGCACTCACACAACTATTGTAGTGTTGAGTGTGAGTTTTGTGGTACCAAGACATACACCTTGTACAGCTTTGCATGGCAAAATCTATATAATACTTACATTTACTAAAAAAAAAAAACGAACAAGATCAAATCGAAACTGAAATTGAGTTGGGTCCACAATTCGGCTAGGATCGAACTTCTATTTCTTTTAGTCTTTCTTCCCATCGCGTGCTGTCTCTCCTCAGTTTTACTGTTCACTCCTCTCGTATCAATCTCTCCTCGCTTTTACTGTTCACTGCTTCTCTATTCGACCCCCCCCCCCCCCTCCACAAAAAAAAATCTCATTCATGCCGGTGAACTTGGTCACCACCTTGGTGCCCTCCGACATGGCATGCTTGGCGAGCTCGCCGGGGAACACGAGCCGGACGGCCGTCTGTATCTCTCAGGAGGTGATGGTCGGCTTCCTGGCCTTGCTTGTCGTTGATGAAGCCATTAATAATGCCCGTGACCTCTCGTACGTCTCGATGCTCCTCTTCGAGCACTTCTTGTTGCCGACCTCCTCGGTCAGGAGCCGTTGCTTGGACCTCAGTTTCTTCTTCGCCGTCCCCTCTGGCTACACCACCACATCGAACTTCTCGGCCGCTACGCCTCCTCGTACTTAGGGAAGCTTGTTGCTGCGGCGGGAGGCGAGGGCGAGCTTGGTACGTGGCTTTGGCTTTGTCGCCGCGCAGGGTTGGGAAGGGGAGGGTGCAAAGGCAAGAAGAAGAGCAAATAGAAAAGAGATAGGAAAATCGAAAATCGAACCAAATCGAACTAACAAAATTTGGTTGGAAATTTTTTTGAAGAGGATAGGCAAAAAGCAAAACAGCGATGTTCTTCTCAGTATTTCATTCAAAAATAGAGTATATTGAGTTAAAATATCGCCACATTTATCAGCTAATGAATAATAGGACATTGATTCTTAATGCCAAAAGAAAATCCAGCAAATCTGTTAACGAAGACTGTCACTACTAAGAAATTGAGGTTGTGTATTGCATCAATTGACCTCCATGATTAGTGATGAAAGGGTTGCCGCACTAGGGCAATTTGGGTTAAAAAAACAAACCATAATTGCGAAAGATTTCTTGTTTTGAAGATCAACCCCCACTTGATGAGTAGTGGAGTATGATAGAGAAAAAATATATATTAAAATTCAGAGCTTTTACTGTTCATAGCATACATGTAATTGTCATGTAAATATAGAGAATAAAGTCTGCTACTGTTAATGACATGTGTAATTTCATCATAACTATGCATGCCTTGGAGTCCTCCTACATATTATGGTAATATCTTTTGTAGTTATGATCTTGAAAGTTGTAACCCTATGCTCATATTAATAGTGGAGAGCTTGCTTAGTACAGTACCATGGTTTTTTCCTATCTAATTTTGAAAGGGTTTTTACTTTTAAATAAAATTCATGTGTCTTCTTCTCTATTTTTTAACTTCAAAGATTAGCATTCTAAACATTTGATCAAGTAGCTAAAAATAGTTGATTCCGGATAGCAAACTCCTTGCTCACACGATTAAAATATAAAAGAATTTGCGACGACAAAAGCTGTAGACCACTAACTTGGTCACAACGTGCAATTCGAGTTAGAAATGGACATGATTATTATATTTCAAGCCTCCAATCTTGACCAATTCAAATGAAACCCGTTGGAAGAGAATAAGATGGGCGCCACCATAATTCCCGGCATCGAACAGGGTAATCTAAACAAATTAGCTGAGCAGAAAGAAAGTTGTTAAAAAATGAACAAGTAGGCCTTCAATCAACGATTCCAGAACTTAATCAAAGTCTTAAGGTGAAAAAGAGAGAAGTTTCTGAACCGTATGACAAGTCTGTCCGGACTACTGCTTCACAGATAAAACAAGGCTCTTTCTTCTCCCATACAGACGTCATGTTTCTTGGGACGACTCTGGCTTTCCCCCCTCGGGACTTAGAGATGATCGGCGTTAAGAGAGAGAGTCAACAGATGTTCGTTCACGAGTTGCACATGTTTCGGAGAAAAGCAACTGGTTGGACTGTTGGTTGAATCATATCACGGGCAAACTTCAACATCGGTTTTAAAAGCAAAAGTGAAGTGACCTGTTGACTCCACTCATGATAGGATAGACTTTTGCGGCAGGTTCTTGTTACTGCTATTATAATATTGAATCCATTGCATTTTGACCAGCCTTATGATGATTTGATTAATTTTGGTCCTTCTCTTCATCCATTCATACTCCCCAATTGGACTTTTCAACTCGCTTTTAGTAGGAAAAAATTCCTGCTTTGAGGGGCTCTTAGGTCAGCAATGACGACCGGTGTGGTCCACCAAAAACTAGTACACACACCTAAACTTTTCTAGATGGAAATATACAATTAGTAGTTGTGTAGGTCATTTTGTAATTGACGTAAAAAACAGAACCAATAATCATATAGAAAATTCAAGCAAGACGAGTGTCATGGGATTGTATCCAAACCAGAGTTTGCTCTCATACGAATTTTCCACCGCAGGGAGAGAGAGAGAGAGAGAGAGAGCACTAAGTCTCCTAATCCAGAGGGAGTGGAACAAAACGTTGGCAGGTGAGGTTAGGAAGTGGCATGAAAATTTGGCCCCCACTGAGCTGTTGAATGAAGTCTCCCATTCACATTGACTATTTGGTTAGCATGCATCGCTACAAAGCCCAGAGGGACAGAGAGACAGTAGGGACATCCAACAAAGGATGGAAGAGGGGAGGAAGGATGAGAGAGCACAGAGCATCCACCACCCAGTCGAGGAAACCACGGAGAGAGAGCACACGCTTGTCAATGGCAGCGCCAAAGAAATGGAGATGGAGGATAAAGCTGTCACGAGTGAAGAGAGCATCAACTACAGAGGATGGAAGGCCATGCCCTTCATTATAGGTGACCCCAAAGACAGAGTCTTCTTGTTCAGACCCATGAGAGAGATTTTTCCCCGTAAACTGTAATTTAATATTTTCCATGTGGACAAAACTGAAAAAACTTCTCAGGAAATGAGACTTTTGAGAAGCTGGGAGCAATAGGGACCTTGGCAAACCTCTTGATCTACCTCACCACTGTGTTCAACCTGAAGAGAATCACAGCCGCAAACATCATCAACATCTTCAACGGCACCGCCAATTTCTCCACCTTGATCGGTGCTTTCTTGTCTGACACGTACTTTGGCCGCTTCAAGACCCTTGGGTTTTGTACAGTCGCTTCTTTTCTGGTAATTATTTCTACTTCTTCTTGATCTCTGCCGTTGATCAATGTTTCTAGGACGCACTGATTCTGTGGGTAGAAGCAGTTACTTAGGCGCAGCAGACGGCTTATGTCAGAACTGTGCACAGATTTGGCATGCTTGAATTTTCAATTTCTTTAGGCATACGGCAGGTTGTTTCTGATTTGATTCACTCTCAATAGACGGCAGCAACTACTAAATGGTTCATGGTAGGTTTAAGCAAGTTGCTGTCCGAATGCCAGCTGATCTACTGCGTTGTTTAATCAGGGCTTGCAAGTGATACAACTAACAGCAGCATTCAAGAATCTGCATCCGCCGGACTGTGGTGAGAACACCACATGCGTCGGACCATCAGCCGGCCAGATGGCCTTCCTTTTTACTGGGTTTGGGCTGCTGATTTGTGGGGCAGCTGGCGTCCGCCCTTGCAATTTAGCATTCGGAGCCGACCAATTCAATCCCGGGACCGAATCAGGAAAGAGAGGGATCAACAGCTTCTTCAATTGGTACTTTTTCTCCTTCACTTTCGCGCAGATGGTCTCCTTGACGCTTATCGTGTACGTGCAATCAAACGTGAGCTGGGCGGTTGGGTTATTGATCCCAGCAATTCTGATGCTCATATCATGTGCGATCTTCTTCATGGGTTCAAAGATATATGTGAAAGTAAAAGCTCAAGGCAGTCCACTAACCAGTGTAGCTCAGGTCGTTGTCGTTGCGATAAAGAAACGCCGACTGCCAACACCCAAGCAACCCTGGCTCTCTCTTCATAATTATACTTCTCCGAAAACTATCAACTCCAAGCTTCCTTACACAGATCAATTCAGGTACTGAAAATCAGCCCATTGGCATGCGCTGGATCTGCGATCATATTCACAGATGAAGCTTAATTAGCTCATTTTCTTTTCATCAGGTGCCTTGACAAAGCAGCAATCATGACGCCTGAAGACAAGAAAAGGCCGGATGGATCATCGGCTGATCCATGGAGACTCTGCAGCTCGCAGCAAGTGGAGGAAGTGAAATGTATCATAAGAGTGATGCCAATTTGGGTAGCGGGTGTGTTCTATTACCTTGTCATCGTCCAACAACAAATCTATGCAGTCTTCCAGGCCAGTCAAATGGACAGACGCCTCGGAAGCACAGGCTTCAAAATCCCAGCCGCATCTTACGTCGTCTTCTTGATGTTGAGCCTCACCATCTTCATACCCATCTACGACCGACTAATTGTCCCATTTCTCCGGAGGCTTACGGGAAAAGAAGGAGGCATCACACTCCTCCAGAGGTTGGGCATCGGCTTGTTTTTGGGCGTGCTAACCATGCTGGTGGCCGCCATAGTGGAAGAGCGCCGGAGATCAATAGCTCTGACAAAGCCCGTTCTTGGGGACTATTCCAGACAGGGTGCGGTCTCATCAATGTCAGCCTTGTGGTTAATCCCTCAGTTCACACTTGCAGGCCTCACAGAAGCATTCGCTTCGATCAGTCTAATCGAATTTTACTACAAGCAGTTCCCCGAGAACATGAGGAGCATCGCAGGTGCTCTGTACTATTGTGGCATGGCAGGCTCAAGTTACTTGAGCACTCTACTCATATCGATTGTTCACAAGAACACGAAAGGAGCGGAAGGCGGGAACTGGTTGCCAGAGGATCTGAACAAGGGAAGATTGGACTATTTCTATTACATGATTGCTGTGTTGGAGTTCCTGAGCTTGGTGTACTTTCTAGTGTGTTCAAGGTGGTACAAGTATAAAGAAACAGATGTTAGCCTCGAAGCAGACATAGAAATGAAGCAGCATGAGCAGACTCATGTTTGAGTGGTAGTCTCAGAGGATCGCATCATCTTATTCATCTCATCGAAAAATGCGCCTCAGACAGATATTTTTTAGCAATTTGATCAGTGAGATAGCCGTAGCCGATAGCTATAGAATGGAAGTTGTGGTCGAGATAGTGTCAACCTATTTATGCGAGCATTATGAATTAGAATTGTTTGCAGAATAATGTGGCAAAAACCGAAGAATTCCGCCCATTAAGCTGATTCCTTCAAGATCCTCGCTTATTTTGTATCAGATGCTCAGATAACAGCAATGAATGTTGCTGGAAGTGGCTAAGGTGATCGACTGCTTATAGAAACATATAGAGCCTATTTTGTAGCGATAGCGCTTTTAGACTTTTGGCATTGAGAATTGACCTGTGATACTGACAGCAACTTCATTGAACCTTATGTTCGGAAAAAATGGCCTGTAACACCAGCTCATATGCCTTGTCGCTGAGAATTTTAAAGTACGTTTGGTAATACTTTTGTTTTTTAGAATAATTTCTACTCATAAATTTTTTTTTATTTCTCTTTAGATAAGTTACTAAGTGAAAGAACGCCTTAATAACCGCTGTTCCCAAAATATAAATAAATAAACATATTTGATACGACCTAAATTTATGGAGACTTTTCTACTTCTTTTAATGTTTTTTCTTTTCTTCTTTCTTCATTTCTCCTATGACCTGTCATTGCGCGCGGTCGCCAACAATTGCCAAGGCCCAACAACCGACTAGAGAAGGAGCAAGAAAGAGAAAAAAAAATCTAGTTTATCTTTTTTGTTTTCAAGAACAAAAACGTAAATTTTTTTTTACTTCTGATTTTTATTCCAAATATATTCCGTAATCACAAAATAACGGATTTTCCATCTTTTTTTCTGTCTTGGGGAACAAAAGAAGCGAAAAATAGAGAAACAGAAACAAAAAACATTACTAAAGCACTCTTTAACGTTTGCGACTTCCAACCTCGATAGATACAAAAATAATTCGACATTTCAGTGCCTAAATTCTTATCAGTAGATCATTGATATCCGTTTAGCATATCCATAGGGCAAAAATGCCATTTGAATAGGTCTGGCACGAGAGAGGCCAAAGTTTGCAAACTAAGGCTACATTTATTTCGCGACAAATGAATGAATTAAAAGATATTTTTCTCAATAATAACCACTTATATCTCTTAAAATAATTAATTGATTATATGTTTATCATCGATAACAATTTATGGTCTAAAAATTTGGTGGACAACGATTTTTTTTTCAATCTTAATTTTTTCAAACGATACAAGCGATCATTTTTTGGAAAAAAAAAATTAATCACATTCATTTTTCGTAAAACAAACGAAGTCTAGGAGACCCTTGAAACACGTAAATGCAATGATTTGGTCACATTTGTTACCGCTTTCCTTACTTTTAGCAGCCATGTTGGATCGTCTTGCTCACCTACTTCAACAATCGCAAAGATAAGAAGAGAATGCGTGCGACATATGATCCTCATTTTCTGTATTCAGCTACACCTAACAATCACGCCCCTTACCGAAGCTCGATCAGTCAAGAGCAGCAGCACACATGGAAGCTCATGCTCGTGTTCTATTGTGAAGAGACAATCGTTCGTGCGAAGGAAGAATGCAAAGTCAAGTCCCTGGATTTGGTTGATGAGTTGCCATCTGCGCATGTTCTGTGGAAAAGACCACCGCACGTAAATTAGATTTGTCTATGCGGAGCAAGATGCAAACCGACCGATCTGCATGCTTTCCCATGTTTAGGCACAGTCCATAGTGAATCGGCTGATGTTAGAAATTGCGGGTTGTTTCGAGTAAATGAGAAATGAGCGAAATTCGTAGCAGTTTAAGGCGAGTGAATAATAACCATTTTGTTTCTGGACAGATTTTTGCCGGGATGAAGTTTTAAGCACAGAAGCGCGTTTGATGACGATACAAAATTTTGCTCCCGAAACAGATATTTGTTTGATGTCCTCTTAAATTTCGATTATCTATTGCTGGCAACGGCCCATTGAAGGCCGATGATCGGCAAGGTAGGCAACAACCGGCGATGGGGGTGGCAATGGGCCATGGATGTGGAAACGGTGGATAGGCGGAAACGGCCAGCAGACGGTGGCTAGGGCAGCCAGAAGGCGACGACGAGCAAAGGTTGGCAGCAGACAGTGCGTAGCGGTGGGCCAAGGCGGTGGCAGGCGACAGCGGCCAATGGTGGGCGGTGTACGAAGGCGATCGATGGAGGGTGGGCAGCCGACGGGTGAGCAGTGGGCCAAGGCAACTAATGAGCGATGGGTAGTGACTGGCGATAGTCAACAGTGTGCTACGATGGGCTAGGGTAACGAACGGGCTACAAGGGGACAATAAAAAGAATTGCCATTTCTATTTATGTCCTAAATATAGAGAAGTAGAAAAAATTTCACTTTTCATTTATGTTCCAAACTTATCTATGAAATAAATAATTATCGTAGAAATTTTAAAAATACATTACCAAACAGATTTATGTTCCAAACTTGCTCCCGTGAACTAAAAGATAGATTTGGCCAGAAATAATGTGGTCATTATGCGTTCCCTCAAAGATCAGATAACACGAGAGAGCAAGCATCCCACCAGCATATTCAATACTTAGAAGTAAATGTTCCACACAAATAATCCACATCAGAAGAGCATGCCAAGTTCCAAATCTTCCCGGTAAAGCAACGGGATCTCAACTTTTCTCTTCCAAAGAAAAAGAAAATCTCGAATTTTCTTTGAATTCGATTTACTGTGATATGAAGATTAATCGGCTCCTGAAATAACAGTAGCTTGAACTTACCATCTATTGTCTTGGTTATCCAAAAGAGAAGAAAGCATTATATTAGCACTCGTCTAGAAAACATGGAAAAGTAGCTAGCTCTTGTTTTTCCTTATGTAAATTTGTCATTGACAATTTGACGCTAATAGTGAAAAGTGTTGAAGATCAGCTCTTAGTTGTCTACCAAGAGCCTACTCTATAGGGAAACAGCAACATGATGAGCAGTTCATATCGCTGAATGCTGTAGATCTGATTATACCAGAGCATAAAAACGTACGTTGATTTCCACCCATCTTTTGGGAATTTGGCTGACTAAAAACCAAAATACAAATAGATGAAGTTCGGTGAAGCACCTGAAGTGCTGAAGATTGGACATGGAGATGGGAATGGAGATCACAACTACTCATAACATGCTAATTACAAGGCCTCAATCTCAGCGCAAATGTTGAAGTACAGATGATGGACCGCGCCTCCAGGGGAATCTCCTTCAGACGGTGTATGCTTGCTGGATCGTTTCGATGTCAAGGCCCTTCAGTCGGAACACCGACTCCACATGACCTTTCAGGGTATTGAGTTCTCTCAACCTGCAGAAGCGGCAAAGATGAGGGAAAATATTGAGAGGCAAAGTAAACAACCTATAAGATTTCAAGAGCAAATTCACATCACCGAGGGACTAATCTCTTAAGATTTCACCTACCGAGCAATTTCAGCCCTTCTTTTCGCTTCTTCAGCAATTTGATTGAGTTCATTGAAACAAGCTCGTTCGGTGAACATCTTAGAGTCAGGCGGTTGCAATCCATGCAGTGTTCTTTGCGCATGGGCCCACTGAAGCTCACGCTGCTCCTTTCCAAAGTCCTTTTGCCTCGTGAAAGCAATCTGAGGAAGGATCAAACAAAGAAAGATACTAATAAGAATACAACACCCAGACACAACAGATTATAAACCGATTACTAGAGTGCATACCCTCTGCTCAATAACCAGATCCCAAGCCCGCCCGCTTAAGGTATAGCGTATTAAGAACTTTATTAAATCTAGTGGGATATAGAAAATTAAGTTATAAAGCCAGATGACGCCAGCCCAACCCCATCCAATTCCTTCAATTGCAGCAAAACTCCAATTTGCGTATACAGCGATCAAAGTAGCGATCTGCACAGTGTGGAAGAAATGAATAGCTTCTCTACTCACAGTAAAACAGTTTCTGAAAAAACAGCTCAAGAATGACAGGGATATGACTCACCAGCTGAGCAATTATAAAAGCCACTACAAGCAATAATCCGGGACGCTCGACATAAGACCAGCCCCTGGATCGAGTAACAAATATAAGGGCCTGGCTGATGGTGCTTACTTGCAGATATATTGCAGAAGCAAGTTTCCGGAAGTCATCATGCGCAGTTTTCTCCAGGGTTGATACCCCAAAGGTTCTCTGCAAATTACAGGCTAATAAATATCCCTTCAGGAAATAATTTACAGTGGACAGATTGTCCAAAATATTTTACTCCCTATGCTCCCGAGTAACCATGTTCTAGTGTGATAAAAGAAAATCTCATCGAACATAAAACCTTAAATGCTTGGTGCCCCTTAAATGCTTGGTGCCCAACAAATTGCATTTGAAGAAAAGGCATGGATCCCAAATTCTTAGCACGCGGTACGTGTAGGTTTATCAGGAATAGAGATTCTTAATAAAGCCTGCTATTTCCATAAGCACAAAGTCTCAGATCCAACACTACAGATTCATATCAACGTACCGGAAAAAAATCTGTTTTGTATGCTGCCCAGAAGAATATGACTGTCATCATTGCCAGGTAACTGCCGAGGACAACGCCAGTTGTAAAAATTTCAGCTAGTTTCCAGCTGTCCGGTAGAGGAGATGGTTTCACCCTATCCTTTGAAATTGTCATAATGGTACCTGAAAATTCAAAGATAAATTTAAAAAACTAGAAAATCAAGCTAAAAAACGAAGGCAGGAATGCTTCCACATGAATCACACGTCGGATTAGTAATTTAATCTGTAAGAGAGATGAAAACGGCACATCGGTTTCACCATTAGAGTAAAATACAGTAAACAATGATTAGAGGAAGTGAGAGTGAGCTAACCATCATTCAGAATAGCTATGATCAGCACCATGAAAGGTGGAAAATCGAACTTCCATATGAGGGCAAGCAGCATAAAGCCAAGCTGTCACGAGATCAAAGAGGGACCCTAGATATTAGGATGATGACAAGATTTTGTTATATTTACCACATAAAAGGGAAAAATTTGGCTACTCACCACTATACGAATAGTTATAGAGACTGCGTAGATCTGTAAAAATGTAAGGAAAAAAGCAATGAGTGTAACTACTGAAAAGAAAGATCAAATCCACAGAGACTAGAGAGTCTCGGAAATCACATCGACGAATCGAAAACACACAGTTCCCAGGGTTGATACTTACGGTATAGTTTTTCATCCTTTGGAAGATAGCCCGACTAGTCAGAACAGCACTGATGATGACACTAAGGCCAGGTTCAGTGAGGACGATATCAGAAGCACTGCGGGCCGCATCAGTTGCATCAGCAACAGCTATTCCAATGTCGGCCTTCTTGAGAGCAGGAGCATCATTCACCCCATCTCCAGTCATCCCACAGATATGTTTCCTTGCTTGAAGTCTTTTCACAATCTCATATTTGTGCTCTAAAGCATGAAATGTCAATTAATTCAGTAGTGCACAGCAGCTAACTTATATGCACATAGCTTGCACCAAAAACAAAAAAAGCAATTAGATCGTAACACATAAACACAGAGTAATTACCTGGGAAAACGCCAGCAAAGCCATCTGCTTTTTCTATGAGCTCGTCAATTGGTAACGCAGCAATGGACTCATCCTTGTCCTGCCCTAATAAAGCTGATGAAGGATACATGTTCGTTCCCATTCCCAAGCGGCGACCAGTTTCTTTTCCTATTGCCAGTTGATCCCCTGACAAAGTTTGCCAAGGTTAGGAACAAAGACAAACAAACTGAAAGTTGAAGCAAGGCAACAACCAAAGAATCAGACCACTTGCTCATACGTGGCCATTGAGGACACTGAAAATTCAACAGCAATTGTAATACAATAAGATCCCAGATTCACACTCCTGAGAACATAATGTCAGATAAACTCGAGCATTGCAGATGAAAGAAGGAATGATTGCATAATAGCAAATAAAAAAAAACCAATGGTACTTCAGAAAAGCACATCATCACAAAAGCGCCAGCACTAGTCAAACTCTAATCAACCCCCATACAAGGACACAACTTCCACAGGGTCCGATTTTGGGCTTCCATGAGATATTTGACATGGAACTTCTAAATGGCAAATGAAACACATTAATGCCGTGCATTTTTGTCAGCTACAGCACACCATTGTCAAAGTTCATGCATGATCTTATAGCAACAGTGGAAGGTTATCAATTCAACTAGTAGTCTAATGACAGGAAGAAAATGGAAGTTATCACTGTGGATCGATTCTTACGCTAAGCCAAGTTCACTTGACCTCCACTTGGCACAGGAAGCCAGAGCGTTATTGACTCCAAAATAACCAACATACCTGTGATCATTTTGACATTCACTCCAAGATTCAAAGCCCTCCTTATTGTCTCCGCACTATCATGCCTTGGCGGGTCAAAAAGAGGCATGAGACCAATGAACTGCCATGGGCCTCCAGGACTCTCCTTCCTTCCTTCTGGAACTTCCTGAGTGAATGACATGGATCAAACTCGACTAATCAACAAAGCTGAAGACACAGGTAAATCCTTTCAAATTGTCGTGCAACATGCCAATTCGAGAAGGAGCAGAACCTGGTATGCTACTGCCAGAGATCGTAAGCCACGCTCAGCAAACTTATCGATCACTGCATGGACACGACGTTCAATCTCTGACTTGTTGTGGGCCAGGTTCAGAATCTGAGGATAATTTAAAACACAATAAGCTTTGATTCTCTCCCAATCAAGTTGAGAGAAGGAAAACTGTACAAAGATAAGTAAACTTGCCTGCTCGGGTGCACCTTTGCTAACTCTATGCATTCTTCCTTCACTGTCTATGTAAGTCAATGCAGTCCTCTTGTCTGTCGGATTGAAGGGAAGAAAATGTACCTCCTGAATTCCAGCCCGGGCCTTTTGATTGACGGGCAGGCAGCAAAAGAGAACAAGATTAAGAGTCAGGTGACTAAAAAGGCAGCAAGATAGAAATGTATGAGCAGCTTGACATTTAGACTCACCTCCTTTGGGTCTGCCAGCATCCCGACTATAGCAGTATCTATGGCATCTTGGTTCTCTGTTCTAGAAGCTCGAGCTGCCATCAGAACAACAGTATCTGGATCTACCCCTTTTGCAAATACCTAGTATCATGTTTAAGCAATAGATTCAGAAATGCCCAATGCTCAACACAGTGAACGGCATCCAATGAGATCCTCAACCAACCTCAATCAAACTTTTGTCAACAGTGAGTTTGTTCAATGTCAGTGTCCCTGTTTTGTCGCTGCAAAGAACATCCATACCAGCCATCTCTTCAATAGCAGTCATTCTCTTGGTGATTGCTCCCTGAAACCAGAGTCATCATAACCACATCAACTATCTAACCTTCGTGCAAAAAGATCGAGTAGAAGACCCCAACCAACCTGTTGAGCTAGTCTATGAGAACCAATGGCCATCGTGACTGAGAGAACAGTAGGCATGGCAATCGGAATACCTCCAATAAGAAGCACAAGAAGATTGTCAATTCCAGGACGATATTGCCTATCTTGAATGGGGTACATGACAATAATCTCAATAATCATCCCCACAGCAATCGAGCATATGCAGAAGTTCCCAATCGAAGTCAAAACCTACAAGATATCAATACCATTTATCAGTAAAGAACTCAATGCACTCATCAAAGCACGCCTTCGCAAAACCACCAGTACAAGATGAATTAATTCGCATTTATTAGTAAATAAAGATGGATTCTGTCTTTATCTTCTTGCCTTTTGGAAGTGTCCCACTTGGTTAGTGGTGTCGACAAGATGAGCAGCCTTCCCAAAGAAAGTATGAACACCAGTGGCGATAACAACTGCTTCGATTTCTCCTTGCTTACAAGTAGACCCGGAATAGACACCATCTCCAGGGCCTTTAGTAACTGGAAGAGATTCGCCGGTGAGAGCAGACTGTGAATTCAATAGCAAAATCGCTTCATCAAGAAAAGCTACGCATGTGATATAATTTAGTGTAGCTAACGGAAGAAATGTGGCACCTGGTCAATTTTCAACGGATCTCCATCAAGTAGACGGGCGTCAGCAGGGATAATATCTCCAAGTTTGATACTAACTACATCACCAGGAACCAAAACGGCGGCATCTTGCTCACTCCACCTCCCATCCCGAAGAACCTTTAACGCGCTCAAATTTCAATTAATTCAGCAAAGAATATTCTGAAACACCTTTCGGCACCAATCCACCAAGAGAAACAATATAAAAACCAAAAAAAAGAGGAAAAGAAAGCGATATACCTTTGCTTTGGGGGCCAGGCGGGCCATCAGAGCAGCTGCGGCATTGCCTGCATTATTTTCCTCGATGAAACTGATTGTTGAGTTGATCACGAGCAGAGTGATAATACCAACAAAGTCTTGCCAATCAGGAGGCTTTCCCTGCAAAAGGTAAAGCACAAATAATAGGACAAGATTTCCAGAAACTGAACAATAAGGCACAAATGATGCAACTCAAAAGCAACAACTCACTCCTCCGTTTGCAAGAGCAATGGCCATAATTGCAGCAGCTTCCATGACCCATGACAGAGGATTCCACATAAAACCCAGAAACTTCAAGAACTTGCTCTCCTGATACACATCGCAGGGTAGAAAATTTAAGGAAAGAAAAAGGAGGGAAACCACCAGACAACGAGTACAACTAGGTATAATGTAGCAACAGATCATGTCAATGCCTTTTTCTCTTCAAGTTTATTCTGGCCAAAAATGGCAAGCCTCTCCGCGGCTGCCTGAGTAGTGAGACCTTCTCTGCTACATCTCAGATTCTCAAACACTTCCTCAATGGGTATATTTTCCTGCAAGAACAAAATCTTCAGACCCCCAAAAGAAAAAACCACAGACACCACCCCATATGAGAGGGAAAAAGACCATCAGCAAAGCGAGCCACAACAAAAGCCTAAACTTTTTGGCCTTAGATCCATTACCAAATCCACAGTTTCCTTCAGCACTGCCTCCAACACTTCAGGCTGCTCCGCCATTTTTCTGGAGTTCTTTGCTCTCTCTCCCTCTATCTCTCTCTCTCTCTCTCTTTGAAAGGACCTCAAAAGAAGATAAACCAACTAAAGACTAAGACCCATCAAGAGATAAAGAGGAAAACAGCCAAAAATGCTCCCCAAGAACTTCAAGCTGAGAGAGGAACTGAGCGGAAATCCAGACTTGTTCGGGCGTGCAAGAGAGCGGTTGGCGAAGGAATGAGGACAGCCCACCAACACCAAACCAAATCCGCAAGAGAGAGAGAGAGAGAGAGAGAAGTGGAAGTGAAACCGCTAGGAGCAGTAGGGGCAAAAAGTAACAGTCGCACCAGTCCACAAGTACTCTCCCGTTCTCCCGTCCCCTCTTTTATTCCGTCGAGGCGAAATTGACAAAACGGCCCTTCCGATCGCATCTGAAGATTCCGAACGGCGTCTTATTCATTTACCGTCACGTAATATTTCGTAAATGCGAATTTACCATGCGGTGTTGCATTGATAATACAACGTCCGAGAATGATGCAACAACGTCCGGGAATTTCTTCTCGTACAGCGTCTTCTTTTTTTTTTATCTTCTGAAGTGAATTACCTAACGCCTTTTCAGAAATTTAAAGATGGCACGAGCCCTTTAAATTAGTAATTTTTTTATCTAAACTTTTAATATGATTGACTTATACATGCATAAACCGTAATGTTATCCGCTTTGGGTTCTCACTTGCCCTCACGATTTTATTTCTCTACTGTGAAAACTTCCACACGCCCATACGACGCATCCAACCCCCTATAATC
Organism: Melaleuca quinquenervia; assembly: GCA_030064385.1. Taxonomy (NCBI): domain Eukaryota; kingdom Viridiplantae; phylum Streptophyta; class Magnoliopsida; order Myrtales; family Myrtaceae; genus Melaleuca; species Melaleuca quinquenervia. The sequence goes on along the minus strand of CM057728.1, from coordinate 1,510,638 downwards.
TTGACTGAGGGCCGATCTGTGCGCGCGCACAATTTGAATCGTATAATAAGAAATCAAACGATCATGTTAGAACAATCCCGACAATCGCATGAATCTCGCGTGAAACCTAATAAGCGATCGAGTTAGCTTGCGACGTCCGTGATCGATTCTCAAATGATGGACACTTACCCTTCGGTGGTCCGATGACAAATGGAGTGATGTTAAAGTACATGGGACTCTGCCGTCGTCGGAAGGATTCAATGTGTTCTTCGAAGGCGCTCCATATGGAAAATCTTTAACACCAATGTTTGAAGGCACGAACAAATGGAACCGCCGGATGTATACACGAGGACGGCCGTGCAACTATGCTCTTATGTATAAATCCTCAAGCCCGCAATGTATTTGCTTGCACTCTAATTTTTTTGCACTTTTTTTATGACCAATAAAACTAGAGAAACGATGCAAATAGTTCCCGAACTTTTATTCGGTATGCAATGTCGTGTCGGGACTTGTTTGATGTGATTTATGAACTACTGATCATTTTTAGTGTCAGACTTTCCGTTCGTTACCCAACATTATTTAATGACGTGAGTTATTATGTATTGAGTTGGAGTTCTTAAAAATGATCGCGCAGGGTGCCCAGCTGTCTTGGGCATTTACTTTAGGAAAGGAAGAAAAGCAGATTAGGGCATTGACATGACCATGATGATGTGGATTCATTGTGTCGTAATTTAAGATGAATACGTTGCCTTGATAATCCACCTAACATTTTTTTGTTGTCCGCCACGGATCGAAAGTCACAAATTCCATTAACTTGAATTAACATGAAAACTACATTAATAATTTTTTTATAATCAAAGGTCTAGATCGAACGCACACTGCAGTTTAGATACCAAAGTTGAATACATTAAAAGTGCATGAACGACATTGCACGTTAAATAAAAATTTTCGTGGAATTGAGCCAGAGATTATTAGTCATATTGATTTGGACAATGCCTACGATCCACTAAAACATACAGCAACAACAAAAAAAATAGAACTAAATAGTTATTATATCGATCAATAAGGATCCAATCGACCACAACTGATAGAATTCGTGATTATATACTCCTACTTATGCAATATACATCATATCATCGCGAGCAGATCTCACGGCGAATATTTCGCAAATTAAGTACGATGAATCTCCCCTCTAATTATTTTATGGAGATTGATGCCGCATCTGGCAAATGAAATGGGCGCAACAAGAAGTATAAACACATTGAACTGCCCGATCCCTCACATGCGTGACGGTCCAACCAAAGCAAAGAACAATAATGGAGTCATAATCAATTCAGCATGTTACCCAGACCAATTAATCACCTGTACTACTGCTGCTAATAATATTAGTACTAATAACAATAATATAATTAACAACAATAAGTAAAATCGGTAAACATTTTAGATCATGTGGGATTCACATTAAACCTCCCTTTCAGCTAATAAACATACTTCGAATCCCTTTCTTTCCCGGAAAATATATTTAAAAGTATTCTCGTCGATAGTCAAAATATTTTTTTGATCCACTTTTTTTTGGTAAACGATACGAGAGATTATTTTTACAAAAAAAAATTTAAGTTATTTATTTTTCACAAAATAAATGCAACGTTATAGTTCAATCGTCGAGTTTTTGCTAATCAAGGATATATATAATAAAAAAAAACCATTTTACTTCCCTTCTTTAAAATCGGAAGCCTAATTCGATTCCCATCCTTCAAAGCAATAAATGGGCTTATCAAATAGAAACGGTAACATGCATGAATGATTAGCTTGTGTTGATATTTTGTAATTGATATCTTAACTGATGCTAAAACTGTCAAAAACTTAAATGAGGTCCATGACAGTTAAACTACCCTCTAGGGCTTAGCCAAAAAATAAAATAAAATTTAACAGGTGTTCTTTTTACCTGCTGTAAATTATTTGTAGTTCCGCGGCAAGTGAAATTACTATTTGGATCGACTCTATCCTTTTGTTCGGGTAAATAAATAAATAAATAAAAAGAGAGAGAGAGGGTATTTTCCGTGCTGGTAAATTTGTGAAAGAATTGGCACGTGGCACATAATAATGTCGATGAAAGAAATCATCAATCGGCGCCGTAGATTGCACTGTATATTTATGTGCACAAGTTCAATGCATGATAATGGGTGACATGTTTAATTTCATGCCGGTTCTTATCCCATTGATTCTTGTCCGGAATTGGTAAGCCTAGTGCACGAGCTCGGTGCAATGCACCGGAAGAATTGCTTTAGTGACTTTGCGAGAATACTTTAATTTTACCTTCTTTTCACAGATATAGGTAACAATGCATGGACCACCAAAGATATGAATTCAATTATTTTTCCTAAGGCAAAAAAAAACATCGACATCTTGTACTTAAGTGGATAGATTGCGTTATTGCCCACAGTTGAGTCTATTTCTTTGTCCATTTCAAAACTTCAAGCAATTGATCTTTTTTTGACGTGACCGACGTGTTAAAATTTTAACTTATTCGTAGCTTTTCTGGTTTTAACCGGTAAATTCGGTACTTGGATCTCGACTTTTAGTCGATATTCAACCGCTTAAATTAATGACAACTCGTTTAATTCCTTTTCGTCTCATTTTCGATGCGAAAATAGTTTTACCATTCTTGCTCGAAAGTCAAATTTATTTTTCATAATAACCATCCCACCTTTTTTTTTTCCGGCAGCACTTTTCCAGGTTGAACTTTAAAAGGTGCGGATCTCAAAATAAGGTATAAAAGAAAATCTTAAATCGTATGTTTGTGTAGATACTTTCAATAATTGCTTTTGTCCTCTTTTTCTCTGGCATGTGATTTCTAAAATGGCATATTAGGTGAGTGGCTCCAAGGCGGCACTTGACCTATATAGATGAAACGCCAGGTGTCGATTCTAAAACGGCACTTCTCCGATCCTTCAAAATACTATACTTAGATTCCTTAAGACCGAGGTGACATAAGATAATGATTATCACAATTGAATATGTTAAATAATTTGCTCAGACGATACAATCGAAACGAAATTTAAATACATCGCCCCGTTCTTGAGTGAAAAAGAAATCAATTACAGAATCATCGGAATCATGTCGGCAAATGTACGATGGACGGTGATCATGATAGCAATCTTGGTTGGAAAACAAGAGAGCTTCCTAATTTGACTAAAAGCAAATGTTCCTTTTAGCAAGGGGAGAGTCGAGCATGAACGGACTCATGGACCAGCTTCGTGTACCGATGATTGTTTTTTTTAACCGATGAATCTACCATAGACCCATTATGCCAAAACGGCACTAAAGAGCCGAACCTCTATACCTTAGGGTACTAGCACAAGATCTCGATATCATAGTCCCAATATTATGACCCCCACTTAAGACGCTAGCAACGACGATAAAAGGAGAAATTCTCAAATAATACAGCTATTCACCGTTTGATTTCGCATACCGATGATGATTGCCCTAAAAACCAAGGCCCCGTTTTTTTAATCATCTTCACATGATTCGCCTTTTAAGTAAGAAAGAAGAAGATCTTCTGCTTTAGATTTTCACTGGACTAGAAGCATTTTTGTCACGGAAAATCAGGCGGCAGCACGTGGGCACCTGGAAAGTTTGTTGGCTTGAATCATGCAAAGACAGAATATATTATATGTTTCTTCTTTGTATTTATTTGGCGAGCGGGTCAATAAGTCGTATCAGAGTCTGACACGCGTGCCATTCTCGAGCGTCGGTCCATCGTGATGGTTCTCGCCAGATCTCCGTTTTTATGATAATAGTGATGGGGATTTGATGCCACCGAGGGAAAAAGACTAAAGTTACTTTAATGACCTTTAGAAAAATTAAAGGAGAGATTAAAGGGAACTGCTTCTTTTTTTGGGCCAGATAAATAATAGATCAACTTTGCTCCAGCAAAAGTGGAAGATGACTTTCAAACATATATCAAATCTGCCGAAAGCCTGTCTGAATCGACTTCCTATTCTTCACTACATTTAGATTTGCGATTTAGACGTTTCGGCTTTCTTATGAGGATGCCGTGCAAGAAGGCACTTTTAACATAAGATTTTATGCATAGCGTGTCCCGATGAAATCGCATTAAAGAGAACGACGCAAATTGTAATAGCTGCTAAATGTCTCGTTATAATTCAAGCCGGCCTGCTACTTAAATCCTTACTCGATGAGATGAACTTTGAAGCGTTCGGTAGTTCCAACAGATTTTTCCTTGACCTTATAGAACTATGGACGACCTACTAAATTCTTAGAAGGTTGGGCTAGACAAGAAGAGAGAATTGGATGAGGAGCTTGAGGGAGGGCCAAAGGAGGCAGAAGATATAATAAATTAATTAGTGCAAACAAAAGGCGAAGCAGTTGATCTAGAACAGAGGATTTTATCAATGTCACTAGTCATGTGTGCCAACACACGGTTGTGAAAATACAACATTGGACAAGAGATCTCACAAATTGAGAGAGTTGAGAAGGAGTCCGAAAGATTTTTGGTGACGAAAGCATGATTGAATCATTGTCGACATTGTAGCATGGTGTGCTTGGCACCATTACGGATCTGATGAAACCTCTTTGAGAAAGTGGGGAGCATAGGGCCGCGAACCACCACGGGGCGGATCGGAAGAGGTGGAGGAGCGACAATCATCGGGGCTGAGAATGACTACAAATTGAACGGGTCGATCGATCAAAACATGATGAATATCATATGAAGATAAGACAAACTTGAAATGATGAATTGAGAGAAGTGCATAACCGATCAAATGATGTATATCATATGAAGATGAGACACTTAATCTATGGAAAACCATTTTTCTTGGATGAGGAGACATGACCACAAATCACCGAGAGAAATAATTGTACGGTCGTTGGTGAGCACGGCAACAAAAGAGATCGTATTCAAATGGGAATCCATTGAGGGCTTGAATCACCTAATTCTTACTAGAGAAAGGGTAACCGGTCGCGGTGAAAGTCTCCACAATTAACTTTAGATACCAAAGATAGTTAGACATTGACAGATTACGTTTCTCAATGGCATTCTGAAAATCAAGTTTTAATCCAATTTTCTTAGCCACATGGCATCTAATAAAACATTGTGCTAGAGCAAGCCACATCAACTTCATGAAAAATTTGGATTGTGGGGGTTGAATTTGTCAAACTACAAACACATTTATTTGTCTTGATCTCTAGGTGGAATATGAGGTGTCCACCGCTACAATGTCGTTCTTTTTTTATATCATTGGTGAGCTGCGGCATATCTGGAAAGGTCCATCCACATAGTCCAGCAGAAAATTGCAGATTAGAATAAGTCGAAACTGAGATTTTCACATAAAAACTAATTGTTTTACATCAAACTTGATTAATACAAGTCTTGCGACATTGGGAAGATAAGAGACGACGAGGTTGATTGTACGGCCGCCATTTGAGCACAGTAAAAATCAAAGCAAGAGAGAAGAGGAGGTGAAAGTGAGCGCAATGTTGTTGAGAGATGATGGGAAATTGAGATTATCGAAAAGAGAAGACGATGGGTAAAGAGATCATAGAGAAGAAGAAATATATGAAGCTGTATTGGACATTGTCAATATAGCAATAGGAGCAAAGGAAGTGTTGATTTCGGTTACATTATACTAAAGAATTTAATGTATTTTTTCTGTTCTGATACCACGTTGATATTTAGAGTCCAAGAGAAAATAATAATAGAATATTTATGATGGTTAAGTCCCATTTAGAGCTACATAGTATGTATCTATTGGAGAAATTGGTTATGATCGTGGTATGAATTGCAACATTATTACAAAACGACCCCATAATACGTATAAACTATACATATTACTCTCACCACATTTGTAAGGTAGCTTCAAAGTCTTCAATTCAAGCATATCAAATCTCCAAATATGAGCATCTAACATTACTTCCAAATGAGCTCCTATTTATATTGCGCATATCTTGTCACTTCAATGCCCAGAAAAAGTGAACGACTCCATAAAATTCGAGCCACAAAAATGGTGGTCGAGTACCGGTAGGCCGCACCAACTACCGAATGAATTAATATCTATATAAGTGTTGATTTCTCGAAGATAACTCGATGTGTGCATCGTGATCTAATCGGCGAATTTAAGCGCGCAAAGGGCTTAATCCGAAGAAACCTGATATATTATTTAGAAATCGAAAGTGCAATTGGTTAGTTGATTTTATATATGTATTTGTTGGTTCATCGGGCACCTTTGCAAAAAAGTTGGACGCAATTGATCTCTCGTAAATGCTAAGACAAAAGACTAAGGAAGCACGACACGTCCACGAAAACCGGAGCGGCACCGTTCGGCCGCCGTCCCGAGCAGCCGTCCGGCTCCAGAAGAGGAGAAGAAGGCCCCAGGCACGTGCCTCGGCCGGCGGAGAACGTGCGAGGGCCCGCTTTGGGCCGGCCGCGAGAGGAGCTCCGAGACAGGACATTAACGTCAAATCGATTGGCCTTTCTTCGACGTTTCCTTTTTTACCGTAATTATCAATGTTTATCGGAGCAAAAATAGACGAGAAAAAGTAATCGCGTCACGTGGCATGATCTGTCCCCTGCTTTGACGAACGTACCGTCCGTACGCCATCCGTGAGTACCTCCCGACTTTTTCTCCTTCCCTCTTTTGCCCCCTTTCCCCCACAGCTGTGATCCTACGATGCGACGCGCCGGCGTCGTCTCTCGTGGAACTCCCCCGGTCGATCCCTTCCACGTGGCAAGTCTAGCTGGCCAGCTCGTGCGCGCCGTCGATGACGAGGGGAATCTTTGATTTAGCATATTTTCGCAAGGACGTCGTTGACGATTCGTCCCCAACGGAGAAATGACACTTGCTCCTGGCATTTCTGAAATTAAGAGAAGGAACGTCTCTTGATGGGGCTGTATTGCGTTGAACGGAGAATTTTACATTCTCAAGGCATATTTATTAGGGTTTGGTGAACGCTCGACCCAACACTCTTTGAACAATTCACCATCCCTAATTGATGATGTCGGAAATCTTATCTGCAGCGACGGAATTATTCATGTAAAATCTTCCTTCCCATATGTTATTTTGAGAAATGAATAATATCTTTCTTTCGATCAACAAAAAAATCTTCCCTCCCCTTCCCTTCTGATGATGAAATCGCTCACCACGAGCGACAGATCCTTCAGTATTCGGACTAAGTCCCCAATTTCATCGAACAAGATAACATGTCGACTTAACGTAACAACCTTGAATTTGAAATTATTTACACCATATATCGTGCATAACACGACGTGCTGGACAGTCGCAGAAAAGACCCTCGTCCTCCCATTTCATTGGGCGCTTTTACAAAAATTATAAGGGTTCCGTGATAGTTGGATCACAAGCGAGCGGGTCTTTCGGTCACCCATCAAGAATTTTCGAAAAATATTCGTGTTGTACGACATTTCGTGCAAGAAACACAAAGGAAATCTATTTGGATGCTGCGATTTTTAAAATGGTGCCCCGATTTTTCCGAGGAACGGATCACCGCCCCTCTACCCCCAAGGTGTCCACATTTGCGTCGAGCGGCCGTTCAAAGGTCACGTGGTCCCCGAAGAAGAAGAAGAAGGACCTAATCTTCCAACCCTTGACCGCCCCAAAATTTCTTATTTACGCGAGCCACTTTGGTTCGCTCGACCCGAATTTAACGTGCCGTCCATCCCAATCTCGTACCAATTAGATGTTTTGCCCTCTTTTATGTCGTGGCGAGCGGAACATCAAATTGCACCTTCATTGTCTATGTCTCGGGGAGAACTTGCACGTGCTTCGATGCTCCGGACTAGAAACAGATCCACTGACATGAGTCACTGGATCCATAATAGCTGCCAGCCATCCATTTTTTAATGGACGGCTGGGAGTTTTTGTTTAAAAAAATAAAAAGAATCCTGCCCCTCAAAAATGGGACGGTCCTCATTATATGTTATACTCAAGTTACAGATCTCCAAATTAGGAGATTGGGATCCGAATCCCTTAGGACCAGTACTCGAGTGAATTTAGACAGGACATCGAGAAAGGGCGCCCGAGCTGCTCCGTTTCGCGACGGCAAGAATACGAAGTCGTTTCGGAAATCCCATAAAGGGGTAAACGAAAAGTGGGGGAAATTCGCAGACATGTGGGGGATCCTCCGCACGAGGGCTTCATTGAAGAACATCATTATCAAGAGATAGTGAATTTTCGGAGTATCGTGCTTTTAGAATATTTTTAAATATTTTAGTATAATTTAAATACATCGAATATTCATCAATAATTCAAAAATCATATTAAATAATTTAAAAGTATATGGATGAGATTACACATTTGACTCGAATTTGGGGAATATGTTGTGTTTGAGGACGTATTACAAGTCGAGTCAAAATTCAATTGTCGTTTATGTTATTATCTAGAAAATATGTACTCAGAAAAGAAAAAGAAAATAATAATAATAATAAAGGGAGGGGCTTTTTCATTTTTCAAGATTCTCTTTGTAAAAGATGATAGTGAAGTGGGTGAATCGGGAGGCGCTGAGGATAAGGATTATACGGACAGGCCATGTCGCGCATCAATTATTGGGGCCCTTCTTCAGGGTAAAAAGGTATTTTCCTGTGCCGACCGCTAAAGTTTCTTCTCATCCGTCCCATTCCGTTTCATTCACAAACGCGACCCTTGGATCACTCACAAGGTGCATTCTTAACCCCTCTCTCTCTCTCTATCCCCAACACTCAATTGAATGCCCTGCCCTACCTCCATTCGCTCGCCATCACCCTCCGCCCGATCCCCACCTCCCCCGTTGTCGGGGGGCGATCGCTCGACGGGCTCCGGACCGGGTGCGGTGGACGGTTTCGCGATTCCATTAGGTCGGTCGACGGACCGGTCGCTGCATCTCCATTCGGATCTGCTCTCCCGTATTTGATCTTCCCTTTCGGCCTTTTCCGATGTATGAAGGACAATGATCCGGTCATGTTCGATAGTTTGAAATGGCCTTCCCATAATGATCAAGAAAAAAAAAAAAGGGCGTCGATAGTGTTGGGCAGGAATTTGAGGACTTCACATTCTCTGGGCAAGTGACACTTGAAAGATTTGAGAAGATAGTCTCGTCACGGACGCCGGCTCTCTAAAAAGCAGCACTATTTCCCACGGAACTACCACTGAATTAGTCCAATCAGGCGTACTAACTCTCATTTGATAAGGAAGCTCATCGAGTTCAAGAGCTCACACGCATCGAGCACATCTCGTGATTTACCAATACCCTTGCTCGTCTGTCGAACCAAAAAAGGAAAAGGATCAAAGTGGGGAAGAAAAGGGCGATGATGGGGTTCGAGCTTTCAATGCGCGACCGAACCATCCAAAGAAGAGAGCATTATGAATTGAATGTCGACATGTTGTGGCCAGTGGACTGTTTGGTCCGGCCATTTTCTGGCCGAGTGGAATCCGATCCTTGGTATTCGTGGACCACTCAAGCCTCACGCCTTGCCTTTCCTCAAACCCTACTTCCTAACTTAGCTTCGCGTTTCTCTGCATCGTTCTTTAGGTGGGGTTGCTTTGCTCGGCCCAATCACAGCAGCTAAAGTAAAATATGTGATCTCTCCAGAGGCACACACGAAAAAGGTGTCTGCTTTTTGCCTTTGGATGCATTTCCTTGTCGAGCCTCTCTGAGATTGAGTTGGATTGTCACTGCTTCGAGCGCTGACGTTCATGAAGCGATCTTGAAAACGTGACACGTCGTGCGCCCCCGTCAATGCTCGCTAGCCGCCGCAAAAAGATGCATGGACACGACCGCAGTAAGATGAGGACGGGCATTAACGTATCTATTTTCTATTCGATCTTCATGTCCATGCGCCCGATAAAGATGCTTTTCGACAAAATCGTGTTCCGCCCGTTGAGTGCAGCTGTGTGTTTTCGCCTGAGTTGCCCATGACACGAGTTCGGATTAAAGAGGTGAGCAATGGATCATGATCAACTCTTGACTAGCCCAACCCGGCCAGTCCTTATCGGATTTTCAAAACGATCGAATTGGTTCTTAATCTTGAAATCTCTAACTCAGTACTATGTAGGCCGATCATTGATCATGAAACTTTTTATTGGTCCAACCCGACATATACATAATGAGATGGATTGACTAAGTCGTCCTCTATAATTTTTTGTTAGTCCCGAAATCTCTAACCCGGTATTGTGCAGGTTGGTCATTGATATTTGAATTTTTTGTGGGTCCAACCCGACATATATGAGATGGACTGAATGAGTCGCTTTATATAATATAGATTGTGCACAATACAAATAGGAGTTTTACTTAGTTGCCTACATAATACATACTATGAAGTGATGGGCCTAGCAGTAGAGGAGCCATTCTTTCTTCTTTTTATTGTCGAGCCCTGATTGACAAAAGGACCACGCTTGCCACGCCATTGCCCTCGCTCGTTGTTTGCCTTGTCACTCACCGTCAGCCTTGCTGGCCTGACCCTCGCTCATCGCTTATCTTGCTCACTGCTCGCCTAGCTTGTCATTCACCTTGCGTCGCCACTTGCCCAGCTTGTCGCCTATTTTGGCCTCACTCCGCCAACTTATATTTTGTCTTGGCTTCACTCATGTCACCCCGGCTCGTCTAATTCGTCATGTCTCACTGGCCTAGCTCATCTCGACCTCGCTCCCCTCGCCAGTCGCCTAGCTTGCCATTTACTTCGAACTCGCTTGCTTCGATCTATCCTTTCCTTTGGTCTAGGTTTTGCTCACTTAGCGATCCTGGGTTGGAACCGGACCAATTCGGGTGAGTCCTCAATCCATGCTTAACAGGTTAGTCCTCCGTCCTAAAAATTGAGGACTAACGCTATACGGGTTGATCCTTAGATTAGGCGCTAGACCGAATCAACCCGACCTATACTTACCCTAGTTTGGATCACGGATGAATAGCTTTTGAAAAGCTAATGAAAACGGTTTATACAAGGGAATTTCGTGTGGATTAGTAATGACGAATTGAAACAGAAGAATACGACGGTAGACTAGATCTTTTTTCCACCTTTGTGCGCCTCCATTTTTATCATGTTAGATTTCACTCCCCCGTTCCCATTCCTTGTTTAAAATGAATAATCGGTGCACATATGATAAAAGGGAAAAAAATAAATTGGCACAAAGAAAAAGAGAGAAATGATACATATAGTCTTTGAAGTTTAGTCAAACATGTAACGTGGTTCATGCACTTTCAATTCATTCAATATGATCCGTAAACTTGAACTCAAATATGTAATATGATCCTTAAACTTTTTAATTTATTCAATATGATTCATAAGCTCTTTGTACAAGTTCAGATCAGTCCCTAAATGATATGAAACTGTTCAATGCGGTGCATTTGAACTTTTTGAGAGAATATTTGTATTCATTACTAATCTTCAGTAAAGTCAAAGATCATTTGAGCCATTATCTTAAATAAAAAGGGGTGATGGAGAAGTTGTCCTGATCCATGGAGCTAGTGGCTGCAATTAATATCTCTAGATGGCGTTTGGTTTCTTCGGACCTGTCTCTTTCTTTCCATTAGGTAACATAAAGAACAACAAATTAATTAACATGTATAACCAAGAAAGTGGTGATAAACACAAGAGGACAAGGATAAGTGGATCGACGGGTTATGCTAGTGGAAGAAGATTTTCCCTCTTTAATAATGTTCGTGACTACTTTGAAGCTTACCTTAATCTAGCGCAACTTTCAATAATCACCCTTTTAATAGTGTACATTAACCAGTTCTTGATTGGACGACTAACATGCGCACCAAACCCATCAATCAATTTCGTCCAAAAAGAAAAAACAACTATCAATCACTGTGAATTGCAATGTCCCACCTTCCTTTAATCAAAGGGTTAGGCCTTTGCTTTCATTTGGTGACGTCTATACGAGCGCGACAGCAAGAGATAAAACTAGAACCGCGAAAGACAAACCGAGATTCGTTCGGCCTAGTCATTATGATTAAGGTCATATGCTAGGTCAGGTTCAAGATACGCGATTAAGTGACTAATAAGTGCTTCGACGTGATTAAGAAAATAAGAACTAACTTGAGGGAATTAGAGGATTTGCAAAGAGCGAACTTCTGATTTGCAACTTCAAGGTCCAACTGAGTTGGGCCACACCTCAATGTCAGGGCCCAATTCGGAATTGTCTATTCCACTGCATATTTTCCCAAAGGCGAGCTTCCTTTATCTCACTCGGCTCTTTTAGTCTTGGTGGCTTACCGTGCCACCACTGCTGATGCCGCCTCTCGACTGCTTGCAATGACTCCAGCGACAGCGCCCGTCACGATTACCGCCATCGGCATCTATCACCCACCATATCATGTCGAAACTGTACATTTTAGAATGCATAATACGCCCGTCGAGTGATGGAAACTTTATTTACTTTCTTCTATTGAAAAATTGCCTCTCGCTTCCACCTTCCCAATGACTAGCTCAGAAACTACACATGATCATGGGTCTGGCCATTCACAGGCCTGCTTAGATTCAGCCCGCCCCACAACGGCCTGAAGTAACTCTGGGCCGGGCATAGACAAGTGCCCATCAATTGCAGGGCCGACCTGGCCTAAGCCTGAGTCTGGCCTCCCTAGTCGACATTTCTATTATATGTTTGTTACTGGATGGCGGGCCCTGGAAATATCTTAGGCCCGATCCAAGGATTCGGTCATGCTTGGGCATGGGTTTTAGATGGGAAATCAGAACATTTTTTTTTTCTGATTTTCTGTTTATCAGAAGAAAATACATAGTATGAGAAAGAGAAAATCGATTTTATCAAACGCATTTACCTTCCTAAAAACTCATCCGAGAACTATTTCTAAAAAAAACTCATTAAAAAAAACTATTTCTGGAACGAGAATGGTTGCCAAACGCACCATAAATCTCCTACCTATGTGTGAAAAATATTGTTTCTAGAATATTGGACCGATGACTTTCTTCAAATAGCTTGTTAGTGACTCACCAAGACTTTCATAACATTGCTGCTTATTTTGATAGTTTACGAACCGTTAGTTCTGGCTTATCAACTTTTATTTGTGCAAATCTATTATTTTTGGAGTTTACCATTTTTTTGCATGAAATTACCGGTTTAAGTAAGAGTGACTCATCGACATTTGTCGAACTAAATTGCTGATTAGTTTTGCTTACCAATGTGCTTTTTTTTGTTTATTTACCAATCTTTTAATTGAGTTTCCAAATTTTATTTGCCTTGTTTAGCAACTCATAAAAAGTTATTAATTCTTTTTAGACATTACTAACCTAAATTGGCGTGACTCCCCAAATTTTCTTTCCTTAACATTCCTAAATGGTATAGGGTTACCGATTCTTATTGGAGTTATTTGACATGTTTATTTGCTGTTTTAGTTTAGCTAACTTTTCTCATGGTTTGCAATTTTTGTTGTTGTTGAGGAAATCACCAACTTTAAATAGAGTATTTGCCACTTTTTTTATTAAGTGACAGCTAGTTTTAGGTTATCAGCCCTCATTTTAATTAGGTAGTAAGTTATATCTCTTAATTACCGACTTTTCTTTATTTCCTTACCAAATTTTAATTACAATATCTTAACTAAATTTAAAATTTATCAACTCATATATGAAATTTTTCTTTATATCTTTTTCCTTTCCAGAAAACAGTATCACTTTAAAGCAGATATTCTTTTTGATTTATTCATTTTACTCAGTACACAACAATGAATATGCGTATTCCCTGTTTCATGCAAACATTATGGCGGAGGCTGCAAAGAAAACAAGAGGTTCATGTGCTCCCAAATTGTAATCGATTTTTGGTTAACTGCAGTCATCCTGTGGATGGACATCTTCCATTTCTTATTGGTTGATACAAGAAAGACACTAGTTATAGACATCCTATGCCCCTTGGATGGATTCACACAATAACTTTTTCTGAGTTAACTTCTTCGATGTCACTAGCAAGAACAGTGTCTTCACTGCCTCTGTACTTATACCACCTAGCGCAGATAAGGAAGTAACCTAAATTCAAGGCCCCCAGTGCAGCAACCAAGTAATAGAAGTGATCCAACTTGGCCTTGTTCAGATCTTGAGCCAACCATCCCCCATTCCCATCTCCGCCGCGAGTAGTTTTGTCAACAATGGATATGAGAAAGCTGCTCAAGTAACTCGAACCAGCGAAGCCGAGAAAGCTGAAGGACCCACCAATGCTTCTCATGTTTTCTGGGAATTGCTTGTAGTAAAATTCCACAAGACCAATATTCGTGAATGCTTCCGCTATGCCCACTAGTGTAAGCTGAGGCACTAACCATAGCCCTGACAGAGAGGAAACTGCACCTCTTTTTGGGTCCAATCCGATGGGCTTTGCAAGAGCCGAAGTTCTCCTGTTTTCTTCGACGATGCCGGACACGACCATGGTGACAATGGCTAGTACCATGCCAATGCCCATCTTCTGAAGTACTGTGATGCCATCTTCTTTGCCGGTGATTTTCCTTAGCCGGGGGATTAGGATTCTGTCATAGAAGGGAATCCAGAAAGTGAGGCCAATCATGGTGAAAATGCTGTAGGTCGCAGCAGGGATCTTAAAGTTCGTGTTTCCGAATTGCCGGTTGGATTGAAGTGCTTGGAAAACGACGTACGTCTGCTGCTGGATCAAAGCTACGTTGTACACCATGGCTGACACCCAAATGGGGATGATTCTCATCACACACTTCAGTTCTTCCACCTGTTGAATGCTGCACAGACCCCAGGGATTGACCGCTGATCCGTCTTCATTGATTCGGTCCTCTGTGGTGATGATCGCAGCTTTATCGAGGAATCTACATAAATCAAGCGCCACACACCTTGTCAATGAACACCGGAAGTTCAGAACTTAGACCAGCCGTTTATTTATCTAGAACTATTCCAGTCCATGCATATTGTTAGAGAAACCTATCAAATGGACGAGAATGGGAAACCCAGGCTACCATACATCCTCTTTCTTTCGTAACCCTCTCGAGAGCTTCTCTTATTGTCGATTTTCAATAGTTGAATGCTGTAATAAGGCTTGAAACACAATCCACGCAGCCTAACCTTCGGGTCTTGAGTGTATCAATTCGAGTGAGCTGAGCTGCTCATGGGGTTGGGCTTGAGTCAAGGCAGGACCAAATCGAATTCGCAATATTGCCTAATCATTGAATTAGACCGAGTCTCATTCTTTTATTTTTGTGCAGCCTCAACCTATCAAACTAGGTCCTACTGAGTCACTGTCCACGAGAGCTAATCAACTATCGGATGCGAACTTCCCTTTGTCTGCATATTTGTGGCCCACTGGTCAAAGATCATACGAGACTAGTAGGCGGGCTTGTCGGACATAGCAATTTGCCATGGCCTCGAGAAGGTTTATGTGGTGTGATGATTATTTTCTGCCGCAGAGCAATCAATATGACATTTAGTATTCTCCTCATGACTGGAACGAGGTTGTCTTTCTCTGATTTCCGTTAGGTAAGATGTCAAAACGCTAGCTACCTCAAATTACAACTAAGGGTTTTTATATGACTATCCTATTAGACAATCCTCCAAGTGAGGACAGAATGCAAATTAATGAAAGGACATGATAGGCAATCTATAACCTGTTTCACATGCATCATGCAAACTTTTAAGAATAATTGATTTAGCTGCAAGGTTTTTAAAATGACCATCCGATGAAAGTGCCCAAGCGGTGACCAATTGAACGGGATCAACACTTTGTTCCAATTTTAGGCTTGTTTTGTCCTTGCTAAATATCAGGACAGCAATTGGATTCTCAGACAGTATGCGCCTCGCATTCCGCTTATAGTTAGTAATTCTCAAGCCTCTATGATCATCATGCGGATGAAGTATATTTTGCAAGCTTGTACGTTAACGCTGCCAAGGGCTGTAGAAGAGCGTAGCCAAAGGAATTCTGCAGGAAATCCAGGAAGATTACCTGAATTGATTAGTGTGGGGGAGCTTGGAGTTGATAGAGCTATAGGGAATGTAATGAAAAAGGGGGAGACGTGGTTGAGATTGAGCTTGTAACTTCAACTTCCTCTTCTTGATAGAAGCCACTATCACCCGCAACATGCTTGTCAAGGGGCTACCATCTGGTTTCACTTTCACGAAAATTCTTGAACCAGCGAAGAAGAGTAGTAGTGAAATGAGCATTAGTAGTGCGGGCATGCCTAACCCCCAAGCCCAACTCACGTCAGACTGCACATAAACGACGACAGTCAACGACATCATCACCGCGAAAGTGTAGGTGAAATAATACCAATTGAAGAAGCTGGCA
Organism: Melaleuca quinquenervia; assembly: GCA_030064385.1. Taxonomy (NCBI): domain Eukaryota; kingdom Viridiplantae; phylum Streptophyta; class Magnoliopsida; order Myrtales; family Myrtaceae; genus Melaleuca; species Melaleuca quinquenervia. Next base: position 1,494,406 of record CM057728.1, on the reverse strand, counting down.
GTTCCCTTCCTTCCAGATTCCGTATTAGGATCGAACTGGTCAGCACCAAACGCCAGATTACATGGTCTAATACCAGCACCACCAACCATTAGCAGGCCAAACCCACTTAGTAGGAAAGCCATTTGCCACGCATTAGCGCCGGGGCATGTACCGCTCTTCTCTGATCCACATTGGAGGGGATGCAGTTGTGGAATGGCAGCTGTCAGAGCAAGCGCGAGCAATCCCTTGAAAATAAGGTAAAAATTATGTCAGATTCCGATTATTTTGCTTTTGGAAATCTTTTTGTATAATGTTCATGAGCAGAGAAGGCATGTTCTCTTTTACCGCGGGTTATGTTAGTGTGCCGTGGAGATTAAGGCATTGAAGATAGAGAAAATTTTTTTAATACGAGTTAAATAGCGCTGATGTAGCTTGACATCGAACTTACTGTTATTTGCTACCAACGAAGAGCTTATATAGACATAGAGAGCTTCGCAAAGAGAAATAGCATCATTACCAGAACTGAGCAAACGGTGGCAAACACTAGCGTCTTATAGCGCCCGAAGTAAGTGTCACAGAGGAAAGCTCCGAGCAACGTGGCGAAGTTGGTGGTGCCATTGAAAATGTTGATGAGATTAGTAGCAGCGATGCTCTTCATGTTGAAGACCGTAGTTAGATAGACCAACAGGTTGGCTAAGGTTCCAATCGTCCCGAGCTTCTCGAATGTCTCATTTCCTGTGCTTGCATCAGATTAGAACCTCCTAATTTTGAAAATTTTGCAGGGCAGTGCATGAACATAACAGAACTCAATAGTTATTCTCATATACCTACGACAAAAGGCATGGCTTTCCATCCGCTGTAGTGAACTTTATCAGTCTCATCGGTTGCGATGCTCTTCTCCTTCTGCTCCATCGTTTCGACCATTACGACCCCTTTGTTGTGGTGCCCAAGTTCGACGCTGGAAAAGCTAAACTAGCATACAACCATGTCATGGAGAAACAGATGATTATATACTTCTCATGATTGGCATACGAACATGATTGTTGTCCTTTTCCTTTTTGTTTCGTTCTGACCATTAAACCATGTGGTCATAAGATGCTGACTGCCGACATGTCCACAGAAGGTTTTTGACTTTGCAGGGCGGCTATAAAATGTCCCACTTGCCTTGTGGTTATTTGGAACGCTAAGATCCTGGAAAACGGGGAGTCATACTGAATAACTCCAATGCAAGTACGGTTGCAGATTGGAGGCTAGTGATTGTCATGATTCTGATTCTCTATGATTCTGATTCTCTACTCGATACATCAACATCTTCAAGAAAAAATGGTCACGAGGATTTAACAAGTCGCCGTCTTCCGACGTGGTCAGAAAAAGACTTACCAATGATAAGCCACCACAAATATTGCTGTAAGTCTGCCCGCCATGACAAGCCCAACGTGTACAGAGGGAAAAAGAATACACAATGTGAAACTGGTATCATGAACCTAAATTGCTCAGCTCGTGGTGATCTTTGTCCAAGTAAATGAGGACATCCACCCAAGATAGAAACATTAGAGTGTGAACCTAGGGAAGCAAAAGCACGATACTCCGCAAGATTCAGCAAACAATTACTCTCTACTGCAACACTAGAAAACTTTCATGACTCAAATCTCAGCATAGCCCACAAGCAACTCTTACTGCTTCCTGACAACTACGGAAATGCTTAAATACAACAATAAATCATCAATTGTCAATCAGATATACAGGTAAATGAGAATTTCTTTCAAAGATTTTACATATGCATTGACTAGCCTTTACGACTACTGAGAAACTTAAAACCCAACCCAGAACTTCCACTCTTTAGCAGCCCACAACCCACCACATCGAGCTCGTTGAACACAAAATCTGGCAACGATTCTCCGAAGCTTGTGCTTTAAGCTTAAGATTTCCAGTTAGTGCAAGCCCACGAGGCCCACTTTGATCATCTGAAGAGCTTACAGTTGACACGTGCCTTTTCCTTCAAAATTTGAAATAAAGGACCACTCCGTGGGCGTGTGAAAAAAATAGATCACAAACCATTTTGATTATACCACGACGGACTGTCCCGTAAGAGCATCATGGAGACGCAATGAACCATCTTTCATCAAGTTAAGACTCAAGCTCTTGAATCTCTCCCTTGAATATTGTCGAGACGCCTTCCTCCAATCAGTTCCAGTTTTCATCATTGCAACAAATTCTTCATAGCTGATACGCCCATCCTGGAAAGAGTTTGACATAGATTAGTGCAGTTCAAAAGATGCAGCAAATGCAAGAACAAGCAAAAGAAATCGTGGTTATTAAGGTAAATTTAAAGTTCTGGCATATTGCCTTCATGTTAGCCACTTGAAGTTCCTGTGCGATTAGATTCTCTGAAATGTCCAGCTAATTCGAATTCTCCTATTGTTCCAAGGAGTGTCCACTTTCTTCATCAGAAAACCCTCGTTCAGACCAGAGTGATGTTTTAGGTGAAAATAACAAAATGAGTGAAATCCAACCCCCCCCTCCCCCTCTTTTTTCTCAGTGATGGTGATGGTAATGGAAAAGGTCAATTAAAAGAAAGACACTATTCTTTATTCCAGGTATAACTAGACAACATGGCCACACCATCAAAAAAGAAAGGATTTATATGTTTTAAAGTCAAACCTTATCTGTGTCAACTTCCCGCATGATCTCATTCACGACATCAGCATCTATTTCACCAGATTCATCTGTCAAAGCTTCGCTCAGCTCCCCTAATTCAATGTATCCACTATCATCCTTGTCAAAAAACATAAAAGCTCGGCGAAGATGCTCATCATTCTCCATCCTCTGCAGGTGAATGGTCACTGCAGCAAACTCTCCATAATCCAGCACTCCATTACCATCAACATCAGCCTAAAACAAACAATCAAAAGAGAGTAAGTTGAATCCCAGAAATCTCATCATCTTCCTTAGAGAGAGAAGAAATTTCAATACTTAGTAATGTTTCTCAGCTTTTTGTCTTCTTTAATAAGTAGCTATGTCAACTTACACAACCCCAGCAATGACGGAATAAGGTCTTTCTTTGGGGATGGGGGGAAGAAAAAAATGATTCAATCCTTACTAATTAAAAGACATTAAAGGTCATATTAAAAAGAAATTTATCACAAATATCATGAGAAAAATCAGTCCAATGAAAATTTTGATGACTCAACAATTGCCAATTGAAAATGAAGTTCTGAACTTAATGTTTATCCATGCACTAGAGCACCACATCAAATAATTAATCTTTCACTTCCTGCTCAAACACAACCTCTCCACTTGCTTAAAATCACCTCAGTGTGATTAGTAAACTCAGGTACTTCTTGTTCTTTAATCATAGCTGATGACGAGTCAATCTGAACTAAAACCTCAATCGGACAGCAAAAGCTGATGTTAGAGTCCACTTTGGTTGGAGACATGCTTGGCTAAATGGTCATAGAATCAGATATCAATGGTCTTAGGAATGGTGATATTGGTGCTGGCCAGAAATTATAGTTTTGGGCGAGAGGAAATATACTCCTGGGATGTGAAACAATAAAGCAATCACTTCTTTGGTGTTGGCAGCATGGTAGCACGGCAACTTGCTCTAAAGTGTGCTTGATTGCCAAGGAAAAAAACTTTGAAGAGAAAATCCAACTAAGGACAGATATATTCAAGATGACTATAGAGAGGATTCATTAACAAGCATCTTAGAAAATGGAATGATATTTGCAAGGAACGCAACACTAAAGGTAAAACAATTTCCACAAATTGGCATTAACTAAAAATAATTACCACTTCCATCAGCATCTTGATCTCAGGTTCTGCCAACTGTGAACCAACCTTCTGAAGCCCAGCCTTCAGTTCTGTGTACGTTACCTTGCCATCACTATCAGTGTCCATCAGTGTAAACATCTCTCTGATTACTTCTACCTCTTCTATGGATAAATGTTCTGCAATTACCTGCAAGTTCAAAGCATTGAAAAAATTAATTGATGTAATCTATAGCTTTTTGCTGCAGAAAAAAAAGAGGGAGCAGGAATAGGCAGTAAGTAATTCAATGAGAATAAAGTCTAATTCTTACTCGCAGGGCTTTTTTCTTGAACCTATTCATCACAGAAAACTGCTTGAGCCTTGTCCTCACTATATCTCCAAGTGGGACATTCGAAGCTTTCTTGGCATTCTGAATCCAGGGATGTTCTAGCAAAAAGGAAAAAAGTATAGTAGGTCAAGGTTCCTTGAGAGGCAGACCGTTTATCACAAACTTAAAAGCATAAAATCGTACAAGAAAGTGTGTAGGGCTACGTGACAAGCACAGAAAACATCCAGCCAGCTAAATTTACTTAAACTGAAAATAACAAGGCTACAGGCATATAAAGGAGAAAACGGGAATCGTAGGGCATTCTAAAGATGGCCTACAAAGCCTTCCAAGACAGACAGAAAAGCAAACTCAGACTGCCTATTAAGCTCTCAAAGTCATGTACTGCACAGACACAACCGTAAAGGGAGAACCTCTAAAAGAGGTCTATCTAGATAACTCTGCTTCGTAGGAAAAGAAAATGGTACTAGCGGTAGTATCTGACCTTAAATTAAGCTTATAACCTGCAAGTATAAATAAGTTGATCGATTTCTTTATTCCCAACGAAAGAAAGCAAATAGCCAGATCCAAGCGAGACTCATAGTCCCAATGCTCAAAGTTTCCCTTCCACCAAAAGTGACATAGAAAAGTCAATCTTTGCTCACTCTCATAGTCTACCAGAAAAACTACGCGCAAAACTAGCACTCCACCTCCAATGACCAAATTAGAGAATTCAGTTTTTCTACCGTCTGAATAGGACTTACCAAGCACCTCCCGAGCAGTTAATCTTTTTCGGGGATCAGGTTCCAACATTTGGCGGACAAGATTCTTCGCAGTATCTGAAACCTGAGGCCATGGCTCCCTCTTAAAGTCAATATTTCCCCTTAAAATAGCAAGAGCAACACCCTGCTCCGTTTCTACAAGGAAGTTTCAGACAGCAAATTTACTTTAGTTTCGTGTTCAATTGCCACATTCTCTTTAGTTCGAAGAATTCACATCAAGATTCAATAAGTTTCTCATCAAGGAAGAAAGGGACAAAATTACCTGCCCAAAAAGGAGGAACCCCACATAACAAAATGTAAAGAATTACACCAGCGCTCCACACATCAACCTCTGGCCCATAGTTCCGCTTCAATACCTCAGGTGCCATGTAGTATGGACTCCCTACAATTTCTGAGAATCGCTCACCTGAAATCAATCAAATCCAACTTCAGCTCAGTCTCATATTTTCACTGGTTAAAATTGCAATGAGCTTACAAGCCATTATTTATCCAAAACCCAGACTCATCTCTTTGGCCAAAGAACCACCGTACCAGGCTTAAAGAATACTGACAAGCCAAAATCAATGGCCTTGAGTGCGGAGTTCTCCTTCTTGTTTGCAAACAGGAAATTCTCAGGCTTCAGGTCCCTATGCATCACTCCGTTCGCGTGACACATTCTCACAACTTCTGCTATGGTCCTCGCGACACCTGCAGCCGCCCTTTCGCTGTAATGCCCCCTCGCAACAATTCTATCAAACAGCTCGCCTCCCTCGCACAGCTCCATCACCAAATGCACGTTATCACTGTCCTCATACGTTGCCTTCAGCTTCACTATATTCGGGTGCTCAGGTAGTGTAGACATGATAGCAACCTACATTTTGAAGATGAAAAGCACAATCTTACCCGAGATAAACATGCAAAGCCAAGACACTATGGACACGAGAAACTAGGATAATATGAAAACACGAAGAACACGCTAACGACACAATCTAAACCCGAATTGTATTTTCTCAAGATGAGACAACAGAACGGAAACACTCCGAGATCCAGGTGGAAGAAAGGTAAAAGCCAGATACACAAACCAAAAATTTGTCACACACAGGTTTTGAACAATCAAAGAACCCAAAATTCAACAAAATCAGTTTTTGAATAATAAAATTAAACATGCAATCAACAAAACAACGTGAGCCGAATAAACCAGGAAACAAAAGGGAATATGAACTCGCCAGTTCCATATTGGCGTGCAGTCCGACTAGTGGAACTTGCAGCTACTCGCAAAATCAAGAAAAGCACTTCCTACAATCAAACAAAGAAAGACCCACAGCGAAAAGCAGAAAAAATAAGAAAGAATAGAACGGAAAAACAAAATCTCTCCCAACTCTCTAATTTAAAAGGAGAAGTTCCCAAACCAGACAAACAAAATAAGAAAGACGAAAAAAGGAAATATCTTTCCGAGAAAAAGAGCTGAAATTGAAACTGAAACACGGACCTCACGCCTAACATCCTCAATGTCAACAGCAGTCCTGAGCTTCCTCTTGGATATAGATTTGCAAGCGAGGGCTTCTCGGGTCTCCCTGTCCGTGCACAGGTACGTTATCCCGAACTCGCCGCGGCCGAGCTCGCGGCCGAGCGTGTACTTATCGCCGATCCGGGTGCGGTGGCTCAGAGGAATCACGTCCTTCAGGACCCGGATCGGCGCGGGCGAGCGGACCGGGTCCTCCGCGTAAGGGTTGGGCTTCCTCTCCTTGCTCTTCTTCTTGTGGTGCTTGCTGCTGTTGGACTCCTCCGTTGACTCTGGCCTGACGCACGCGTTGCAGTTGCCCATGACGACTTCTCGTCACACAGAGAGGAGGGAGGGAGACAGAGAGAGAGAGAGTTCCAAGCAGAAAATGGGCGTTCTCCGCGCTGGTTTTCTTGATCTTGCGCAGCTGAAAGCGGTGCGCTTTAGGGATGTAGAGGCGGCGGTGGTTCCTGGTCCTGGTGGTGGCAGTGGTGGCGAAGTTTGGTGGGCGGAAGCAGGAAGGAAGCGGAGAGAGAGGGAGAGAGAGAGAGAGAGAGAGAGGGAGAACGCGGGTTCAGTTGAGAAAAATAGGAGTCTTTTATTTCTTTTATTTCCAAAATAAAATGGGGATAATTAAATTTATGTTTATGTTTAATTTTATCCGGGGGTTTAATTTTTAGGTGGGATTATTACGGTTACGAAAATTGAATTCCAAAGCCGAGATAAAAGTTTTTGTGATTAGCGAAAGAGGATTGACTCGGGCAACCCTCCAGTTGGTCACTCAGTGACTCATAATTATGGGTTGTTGAGCGGCCCAACTCACCTTTATCTATGGTTTGACTTTTCTTTGCACATTTTATACATTACCCAATTTATAAAAAGACAATTTACCCAAAAGAAAGCATATAAAAATGAAGAGAGAGGGTCTCTTATCTCTATCCCTCGACACACCAAAAATAAGAAAAAATTTTCCCAATCCCAAACTTTATAATTTCGCCTGACTAAACTTTTGTGTAACTCGATCAAAATTATGTTAAGGGCATTTCGCCGTTATTAGAACTCAGAATTCACGAACTAAAAGATGCTTTACTAAGCACTAACTGAAAATGATTTAATGTCATATTTATTTTAATAATTGGTGTTTTTTAAGATGATTTATTACTTATGTGACTAGATGTGAGAGGCTTATGCTGTGATTGAGCACGGAGGAATTGATAAAAAGGTTAAAAGCATCCAACCCTTTTCGCTTTATCATGGAAGCCGGCCTAAAGGAGAAAATATTTGGTGATTGTTAAGCATCACGTCAGCGCATGTTCACACTTGAACCAATCACAATTTTATGAGGAGTATTGCAAAAGTTTTCGTGTATTTATAAATAATAAGACATTTCATAAATTTTTATTTTCTTTATTTTACGGTATCACGTATCAAATTATAATTAGTTCAAGTGGGAAAATGCGCACAACTTCAGCTATTGACGTGATATTTAGCAATCACTAAATATTTTCTCGTGAGTAAACAAAAAAGGCAGATCAAATTATTTATGGGAGTTGAAAGGTGTTTATGTCTTTTTCTTTTTTCCAAACAATTTTTATTTGCTTTGGCCTTGTCGCAACTGCTGACCGTTGACCGTTGACTGCCACAGATTTTCCCGTGGGTACAAAACGAACGGACGGCAGAAGAAGACGGGGAGCATCCCGATATTTGCTCATGAAGCACAGGGCCATTTTGGTAATCAAGCGTCTACCCATACCGGCTGACGTGGAATTTTGTTAATTTAGGTTAGTGGGGGTCAGGTGACGAAGAGAGGGGGTAGCATTTGGTGCGTGGGGAGCATGGAATCTACGGTGCTCCTCCTCCATCTTGGATTCCAACGTTCAATTCCTGCCGTAAACGTTCCATAACGGACAGATCTCCAGAAGTAAAACGATGCGATGGCGCGTTTACCTCGAATAAGGAAGTAAACCCTATAGCACGGACGTACCAATACCTTCTCCATCAAATCAATGAAATTTGACAACCGTCCGTAATTGAAATTTGTGAAATAATTAGACCGAGTCTTCGAGATTCGGTATTCAATTACAGATCTCGCTTGAGCATGCGAAGTCGATACTCTACGCGATCGTGCCGAATCTTGGACGCGATTTATGCTTTAATGTCAATAATTTGTCGGCATTAAGCTGCTTGCTGTTTCTGTAAGGTTCAACGGAAAAAAAAAAAAAAAGATTGTCGGGTCGAAACGGACGGGTCAAGTTGACGTTGACTTTTGTCAACCACTTCCGAACAATTGGAAGGCCCTGCCGATTGACCTTCTCTCCTCTTGCCGAAAACATACAAAGAGTTCAGAAAAACAAAAAAACAAAGAATTTGGTGAATCGTAAAAGAGGACGAATCTTTTTTCTTTGGGGTGTGTGTCTTGAATTATGAGTATCCGATCCAAATTGAGTACTGAAACCCTAATATATATTTCTTTTAACCCAACTTAAGGAAAAAAATTAGAAGTTAGGATCCGTTCGTTTCGCGAAAAATATTCTTCTGAAAAATATTTTTCGGAAATTATGATATTCGAGAGGCGAATATTTTCCAATCAAGAACAAATTTCCTTTTAAAATTAAGGAAAATATTTTCCTTTTTTGAAAAGAGTAAAACATTTTCCGAAAACCAACTAATTATTGATATCAATCAAATTATTAATAAATTCATTGCCGCTCGTTAGACCAGGCAAACCACTGTCGGGCCATCGCCAGTTGCCAGATGCCAGATGGTTGTCGGACGGACCTCTATCAGGCCTCCGACGGCTGCCAGATGGTCGCCAAACCACTACCGGACCATCGCCAGTCGCCAATCGACCACCAGACCTCCGCCAGTCGCTGGTTGGCCGCCGGACCACTGTTAGGGTGGCAGTACTTGAGCATCCATAAATAAGAAAAAAAAAAGGAAATAAAAATTTTGTGAAAATATTTTCTGAAAAATTTAAGTTTCAAACAAACACCGAAAAATATTGTCATTTTCTATTTTTCTGAAAAATTTAAATTTCAAACGAACAGCGAAAAATATTTTCATTTTCCAGGAAAATGACTTCCTGGAAAACATTTTTCAGATATGCTTTATTTTAGGCTCAATTCGTTTTACGAAATATAATTTTCAGGAAAATATTTTTCGGATTTTTCGGCATTCATTCCACAAAAAATAAAAATAGCTAAGAAAGATATTTTCCATCAATGGAAAAACACATTCAAAATTAGGGAAAGTATTTTCCATTTTTTAGAAAGTAAAAAATATTTTTTCGTTTTCTTTATTTATATTCAAATATCGTGGTCTTTAATAGTGTCTTGACCTAGCCCAAGACCACAAGCCAATGGTCTCTAGCAAGCTTGTAGTCTCTGGATACGAGCTTAAGACTAGTTTGGATTGGCGAGTTCATGACTTGTGGTTGCTCATTGGGGCCTGGTGAGACTTGTAGCCAACAACCAACTAATGTAAAAATAAAAATACAAATAAAAAATCGATCTTTTTATAATTTTCCCAAAAAAATTATAACGAAAGAGTTTATCTAGATTCACCCAGATTAGGCAAATGATTTTCACTATGATTTTGTAGCTACACAATACAAAATTACAATAATAACATAATATACATGACTTATAAATGAACCCAAAACCTAAGTCTATCATAAACCTTTTGATCCCACAACAAATGAATCAACTTTCTAAATCCAATGTTATTCTGGGGGCATTGCCACCGAGCCCTCACCCGCTCATGATTCCCGTTATTTCATGTGTTGAGTTACATGTTATTAATTTATATCTTGATTTTTCTAAACTCATATATCGAAGCATTCACCAATTCCAACGAGAAATTAGGTGGGTTGAATTGGAAGGGGAAAAAGGAAATATAATCGGTCAACTTGATGTCGACGTTTTGTTGTTCGACCGGGTGTCAACAAGGCTGCCCTCTATATTTTGACTTTTCTTCACCCACGCTAATGTTGCTTGTCGCAATTGCTTTCTTCCTAACTACAGTTTAGATGAATATTAAGCTGTCCTAATCATCGTCCCTCTTATGTTCAACGATCTTATGTCAATTGCCAAACTATCTTTATGAGAAAAGTGGACATTCATGAACGAAATTTCATTCATGATGATCATTAACTATTCATTTCTCGACATAGACAGATCGGTCAATTGTTTTTTGTTTGCCCAAACCGAAGGCCGACGAGGAAATTATCTGCTTAAATTATAACAATAACCACTGTGCATTAAGCCATCGTGCTCATATCACTGTGGGGACATGAACGGCATGTTATGCGTTTGTGTTTGCGCTCAGATGCATTGATTGATCTAAATCGTCTTGATTGATCGGTGATGTTGCGTGAATGAATAGTCGAGGAGTTGGTCGAGAAGCCGACGCCAGAAATGTCCAAGAAAACTCAGCCCCAGAACTTTCCCCTGTCAAAAGTCAACACGAATGATTGCTTTCTTTACCTAAAAGACTTGACCATATTGTTGTTGCCATAAGCTAAGTCTTCCATCATTCTCCATCGAGTTCGCACCTCCATACCTTTGTCCCAAAGCATCAAGGTTGACCACTGATTGGGGCCATCAGTGGAAGACCAAACCATCTTCCAACATGAGAAACCCTAGTCCAGCAATAGAGATGTACATCCATCATGCCATTGAGTTATGAGATTTCATCCACGTCCATAAACACGAGCTCTTTCCTTGATTGTCCATCTGGGTGACAGGCCATAAGATGTGCACTCAAATTTCAGATGCCGCCTTTCATCTTTCACGCCATCTGAAATGATCGGATCGGCATTATTACATTGCATCATATCTAACTTCAGCTGTGATGTGGAAGTAGTCGAATTAGCATCGAGCAACGCCACCTTTTCTTTTCGTTGATAGGAGCAAGCGACGCCATGACGGAGCTTGATCCCTGGAATAATTGATATTGCTTTGCGTGTTGTGGACAAGACCTTTCTATCTATGATTGCGAAGCTCAAATTCTATTCTGGGCGACAATATGCGTTCTCTCTATTTTTCTTTTTTTAATATGCGGAATTTTTTCACAATGAAAGCCCACCACCAATAGGGAAAATTGCCAAAAAAAAAGCCCTAAATATTTACCACTTATGCCAATTCAGTTCTCAACATTTTTTTAAGCCGATTCAGTCCCAAACCTTTTCCACATTTATCATTTAAGTCCTTCCGGCGGTTTTTGACTGGAAAATGCATACGTGGACCTCGCCGGCGATAACGTGGTGATGACGAGGTGACAACTTTTTTTTTTCCTCTTCTCTTTTCTTTTGCTCAGGCCGCTCCAAAGGGCGGCAAAACCCTCGCTCGTGACAGGCGAAGACTGGGCGGGGTAACTCTACCCAACCCTCGCCGCGATGGGCGAGGGCTTCGCCGCCCTTTGGAGCGGCCGAAGCAAAAGAAAAGAGAAGAAAAAAAGTTGTCGTCACTTGTCGCCCCATCATCGCCATGTCATCGTCGACAAGGTGCGGTCGTCACTGGTGAGATCCACGTAGACATTTCCCGATCAAAATACACCGGAATAACTTAAATGGCAAAGATGGAAAAGGTTTATGACTGAATCGGCTTTAAAAAAAGGTTGAGGACTGAATTGGTATAAATGGTAAATGTTTAGAACTTTTTTGGCAATTCTCCCACCATCAATATATTGAACAAGAATATGAAATAACTTATTTATATCATCATTTGAGTGAGATAAGGGTCAGAACCCGATTGAATGGCTTGAACTCAATCACAAATGGACAATGGAAGCGTGCCGAAAATCACACTCCCAAGGCATCCCCAACCCACTTCTTGTGTCTTGGCACTCTTCCAGCCAAGGAACTTCTCTTTATTTCATGCCTTAAGTTGATGCAAGAATCCAACTACTAAGCTGTATGCAAGAGCAAAAAAAAAAAACGTACTAACTCGCACAAGTTTTAAGAATGGTTAGTTCTGAATCGCGGCATATGAAACTAAAACTCAATGGGAGAACTTGGAATTAAAGAAAAGAAACTCGACGTTAATAAGTGTACTAGGAATGGCCTACAAAATTAATATGCTAACCCTCTTATTGATGACCATCAATGTTGGCCACTTGTTTACATAACCGCGTTTCCCATCTACTTCGGCACTAATCGCACGGACAATCTTAATATTTGATGATATCTTCCATTATTCAAAGGAAAAGAGGGAAGGAGGGGGGGGGGGGGGGGGGTGTTCGAGATTCTTGGCAAATGAAATGATGACAACTTAGCACATTGCCACCTTTTACGTGGGGGACTTTATGCCCTGGCAATGCATGCATGTAACCATTATCATTGCAGACTGAAAAAGAGAAAAGCCTCCGCCAACTCGACACCATCATTGTGTTTTTATTGATTGATGCGTGGCCAGATATCATGCGCCCTCCTCCCCCTCCTCCCCCTCCCTCCCTCCTCCCATCAAAAGCAGCATTCCCGAACCTTTCTACCCCTCTTTTCGGTCCCGTTTAAATACTAAAAGCGCATCTTATTTCCGCCAACCCCGCCTCATCCCTAGCAACAGTCGCCCTAGCCTTTTTCCCTCCGCCTTTGCCCATCCATTGCACTGTGCGTTTCATCGCCCATTAACATCAGTCGATTCCTCGCCGGGGATGAGCATCTTTGGGTGAAAGCATAGTAATGTGTAAGATAGTTTGCAAGTATTGCCGAGATGTGTTGCTGGGTAGCAATCTATTGGATACGTGATTTACATACTTCTTTTATGCATCCGCTTGGCTATTAGTTTCCTCGCTGTAGGAGTTTTCACGATAAGATTTGACGATGGAAACACGCGGTGCATGTCATTGTAATTTAATGACGATGCAAGAAATCAGCCGATCTAATCATGTTAATCGAACACTAAAATAGATCTAATACGATCTCATGATGGTCCTTAAGTACTGAACAATCATTCGGCTACCGTGCTTTGTATGATTGGAAAGCAAGAACTTAATGGGGCCATGTGAATGGATAATATAAATCACCCTCAATTTTTCTTATATACCAAAAACAAAATAAAGTAATCTTTCATCTTCTTTATAAATGGGCTACAAGAAGCTTTGAGCCCAACAAGCTAAAACGTCAAATGATCATCAAATCACCATGGCATGCTCCTATACCAGGAAATGAAGTTTGAGTTCTGGGTTTGGCCCTTGTTTTACTCTCTGCCCAATTTTAAGAGGATGGAGATCTTTCGCTCCCACATCACGTCTCAATCCATTTCACATGTGTAGATCTAAATGCTTGTCCAACTTAACTTTGATTTTTTTTTAAAGGAAGAAGAAGAAAATCAGTGACATGTATGTTCTAATAAAGGTAGCAACAAGCTCGCTCCCGCAACATTTAATTATTTAACATGATGTAAATTTTCTCCATTTAGCATGCATATGTGTCGTTTTGAGTACATATTTTCCACACACATAATGAATACAATAAGAATCCTTAGAGGGGTTCATAAAGATCACCATTTTCCTTCGTGCAAGCTACTCCAGGTCAGGATCATTTGTGCTGTTCGAAGGCACAAACTTAATCGGTTCACGAGACTTGGAGAGTGTTTCATTTACGAGACTTTGTGCTATTCTGGATCCTACACATCTCCCCTGTATCACCAATCCGGTATTGGGCCGAAGACCGACCGTCATGGTAACTTGAGGCCCAAAGAGAACCCCGGTGAGTGCGGCAGAGGAGCTGGACAGGTGGCGCTTCTTTAAGGCAGTCGCACCGCTGACATCCCCAGCGTCTGGTCATTGTAGCAAAACAAGGGGAAAATAAGTAATATTTTATATCCCCGAAAATAGGGGGATATTAGATTTTACTTTTTTTGCGGAGAATCTCATTTCCTTTCGGGGGGAGCCACAAAAGATCTTTTGCTTGCTTGAAGAGCAAGAATGGAGATTTCTCATTTGTGGCCATCCCTCGGTCCACGTTGGCACCTACTCCCCGGTGATCCTGATCCCCTGGTGCCGCGACTCCCTGAACCCTTCCTCTCGCGGGCGAGATCGCAGCCGTTGGATGCCGAAGAAAGGCCATCAGCGGTGACGTTTAAGAGGAGACAGGGCTGGGGCGACCCGGTCAAACGAAGTGACAAAGGCGGCCGTGATTCGACCGTGAAATGAAAAGGAAATATATGTTAAATTTATGGAAGAAAATGAAAAGGGAAAGAGGCGGAATAGAAAGCCAATCAAGCTTTTGATTCATTGGCTTTGTAGTTTGAAAACGCGTGATGTGTGAGTTTCTAAGAACCTCTAAACCCCTTGAATATTAATAAATGAATAGATTAATCAATAAGTCGTAGGTAATTGAAAATGACTCTCTCAAATATTATATTAAAATGCATAGTGAAAAATGGAATTTCCTATGTAATCCCTCGATGAGGCCTCTCTTGTATCAAGACAGCATATAGAGCATCATTCACGATCAAAATTAGGGTAAAAAAAATTCGAGGGGCATGTAATTCTTTAATTGTGGTAATTATCTTAATATTTTGAGCGCTAGTAAAATTTGAAACACCTCTAATATTTTTCACGGTTAGAGCCTGTTTTAGGTACTGTGGGAGTGAGTGACGATGAGTCTCTAAAAAGTAATTAATCAACATGAGTTACATTTTATTATCAAAATATGCATGTGAACGGATAGTATCAAAAAAGACATGAATAAAGAGTCTTTCATATTGTTTGAAAATACTATGCTCAGCACCCGTCACGAATCGAATTGCAAGTTCACCAAAACCTCAACTCTCGAAGAAAAATCCTTTTTATTTGTATGCGTTTTCGAAAAGAAAAATCCGCAGAAAATCGAATAAAATGAACTAACGAAGAGGAAATAGCGGATAGCGTTGACTTCGCACGAATCTTACGGACTATCCGATCCTGCCGTACAAGGTGCTCCACCGGGCTACTCATAGGCTCCCGCGCACGGGATGATCGCTCCGGATAAAAGGGAAACAAACTGGAAGCCCCCGCCAGTCACGTGAGAACCATGACGGCCCGCCACGTGTCGCTCGCTCGCGGCAGTTGGTCTCGCGAGCCCGTGCACCAGAAAGTAGGGTTCGATTTAGGCCCCCGTCGTTATTAAACCACGCAAGAAAATAAGATATAAAGGAAAAAAAAAGGCCCGGTTCCTGGTGTCGCAGCGCGTCAAACTTTTCTGCCTTGCGGCCTCCCTCTCTTGCCTCTTCTCCATCTTCTTGGACCCAACTTGCTCGGAGGAGAAAGAGAAGCTTCTCGCCAGCTGACGGCGGAGAGAGGAGAGTCTTCTCTGCGGAACTCTCTCGTTTGCCATGTGTTGACCAGAGAAGGTCGCGCTTTTTCAGGTGGGTCTCTTCTCCTCTGTGTGCTGAACTCCACGTCGTTGAATGTCGTTGATCTTGCCTGAGTGAATTTTTTTTTTCCGTTGATCGGCGGCCTCCTGTTGTCTTGGGCCGACGTGATGATTCTTTGGTGCCTTTAGTCAATGAGTGCCGGTTTAGAAATGAGTCTCTTGTGCTTCTTGGTGAGGAGCGCTCGTTGGAGTCTAGAGAATGAGGTCGCAGATTCGATGGGGATCTTTTGTTTTAGATGGTGCTTTGGTTGGTTTATCTGAGAAGTACCCGAATGATTCTTGAGTGTAATGGGTGTGTTGATGATCTGAGTAACGGCGAAATGCAAAGAATTTGTAATTGCGGCAGCAGTTCGGATGATATCCAGTCATTCCTGTTTGTCCCTCCTATAGGTACTCCCGTTGGGTCCAAACGCGACAATTGTTGAAGCGGAGGTCGATTTTCGAAGTTGGTGAAACGATTTTCGAATTCACCTATTGGATGTCCCTGGCTGTGGATGCATGGGAAGTGGGAAATTGTAACCGTGGAGGCCGCTGTTTTGGGGGTAATGCTCCGGTCGGGATGGAAGACTTGAGTTACTACTCCCTTCTAGCTGAATCTCAAGTATCTAAGGAAGTCTAGTCGGTCTAATCAACCATATGTAAAATCTGCTCGACTCTGTGAAAAAGCTACCCTTACCCAGTAACTGCTCACTTACGCCATTGAACTGAGAGATGTTCTGTGTGGACTATGACGTTAACTTTGCATCTTTTGCATGCTTATACTAACGATTATCCATGATGTTAAAGGGAGGACCATATGGCAGTAAAGTGGTCCCGCATTCAAGGGGTAACTTGTCAACGAACATTCTGCTCTAGCATGTTTTGCTGATCGCTTCCATGAATTCGATTGCTGCTTTTTTGCTATGTTATGGGTGAAGTATGCTCTACGTGGTTGTCAGTTGCTAATTGCTTTGAAATACAGGGAGATATACAGTGCTGAGAACATTAGATTCTGATATTGCTTCAGTCTTGAATATTCTCAGGGGACATTTCTCTTTTTGGGATCTGGATTCTGGTTATTATAGTCAAAACCTTGCCTGCGTGCATATATTGTCAGCTTCTTACGTTATAGCAGATTCTTGACCTTATGTTTCGTGAATCTGGTAATGCTTCTCGTGTCAGTTCCTTCACACTGCTTGACTTTTAAATTCTTAATAAAATATGCTGTTCACTTGGCATCCAAGTTGAGAAAATTATCCTGGATTGCTCGATAAAGCTGATGATCAAATCATGTTTTATGGAAAGTCGAGGCTGACTTGCATTATCTTAAAATTTTCTTCTGTAGGATCACAGATTCACAGCTACGTAATGGGCAAAGTAGATCTCTAACCTCTCCATTAGTGCAAGGTTCTAGTTGTGGCTGACTTGCATTATCCGAAAATTTTCTTCTGGAGGATCACAAGATTCACAGCTATGATACGGGCAAAGCAGATATCTAACCTCTCCAATAGTGCAAGGTCCTTTTTTGTTGGTGGTTCACGCTCTGGCACCGCAGATGGAAGTTCCTGCTCATGCTCGGAAGATGAAACCTGCATCCCAAGAAGACAACAGACGACTACAGATGTTCCTTTTGCACAAGAACCGGCCACCTTGGTGTCCAAAACTTCAGCAAGAGTAGGAGCCTTGACTTCAAGAGACCCTGTTCAATATGCAGGCTCTCGTAAAGCTGAGAGTCTTAAGCACCCAAGTCTCTTACCAAATGCTGCATCCGTTCCTATCTTGCAAAAGTCTGAGTCCGTCAGTTACGCAGGGGACTCGAACCTTTCCCAAAGGGATGCAGGACACTCAGCACCACTCATGACTGATCAAGTTTTTAGGGCAGGCATTGCGGCAGTAAATTTCCTATCTGATCTGGTTAATTATAAGGTTCCCAGCTCCGATAGTGGCATATTGAACTTGCCCAAAAGTTGTATGGTTGATCCGAGCAGGCCGGTTGCAAATGTAAAATCATCCAATGCGAAGCCCGTAAAGAGAGAGAACTTCTCGAAAGTTCATGCGAAATCATCAGCCAACACAGTAGCTGCTTCAGATACTTCTAATTATTACCATGCCCGTGATAGAGGGGAGAAAGGTGGGAGATCTAATTTTGAAGGCTTTAGAGGAGTGTATAATGCTGGGGCTAGAAATCATGTTGAAAATACAAGAAATGCAAATTTGGATACGCAGAATAAGAGAAGAAATACCCATTATTCTCAGAAAGCAAACGCATATCCAGATAGGTTTGCATCAACTAATAATTCTGTTCATTCTTCTGAAAGGAAGGTTGCGGAATACTCTGTAGAAGGATTCAATAGACCAACAAGAGATACTAGGGTGCTGTCAGGAATTGCTGCTACTCCAAGGCATTTTTCAAATGCTGCTCATCTCGTGGAAAGTGTTTCCCGCATATTGCTGCAGAAAGAGTGGGGTTCTGCAGCTGAAGAGGCTCTTCAGGAGCTAAATTATTCAATGGATGCATATCAAGCAAACCAAGTATTGAAGAAACTACAAGACCATAACGTTGCCCTTGGATTTTTTAACTGGTTGAAAAAGCAGCCCGGGTACAAGCATGATGGGCATACTTATACCACCATGATTGGCATCCTTGGTCGTGCCAAGCAGTTTGGCGCCATAAACAAATTGCTTGAACAAATGGTGAGGGATGGATGCCAGCCGAATGTGGTGACTTATAATCGGCTTATTCATAGTTATGGCCGAGCAAACTACCTGAATGATGCAATGAACGTCTTTAAGCAAATGCAAGCGGCTGGTTGTGAACCAGATCGCGTCACTTACAGCACGCTCATTGACATTCATGCAAAAGCTGGGTTTCTTGATATTGCGATGGACATGTATCGAAGAATGCAGCTGGCTGGTCTTTCTCCTGACACATTCACCTACAGTGTCATGATCAACTGCCTCGGAAAAGCTGGCCATTTGGCCGATGCCAACCGTTTGTTCCATGAGATGGTTGATCATGGCTGTGCTCCTAACCTAGTTACCTATAACATCTTGATTGCTTTGCAGGCAAAGGCAAGGAACTATGAGAATGCTTTACAGCTCTATCGGGACATGCAAAATGCTGGATATGAACCTGACAAAGTGAGTTACAGCATTATTATGGAAGTGCTTGGCCATTGTGGGTATCTTGAGGAAGCAGAAGCAGTTTTTGTTGAGATGAGGCAGAAGAATTGGGTGCCAGATGAGCCAGTGTATGGTCTCTTGGTGGACTTGTGGGGGAAGGCTGGTAACATTGACAAGGCCTGGGAGTGGTATCAGACCATGCTGGATGCGGGCTTGCGCCCGAATGTACCCACTTGCAATTCGTTGCTTGGGACCTTCCTTAGGCTTCACAGGCTATCAGATGCTTTTGACCTCCTGCAGAGCATGCTGGCTTTAGGGCTACGTCCTTCTCTCCAAACTTATACTTTGCTTCTCAGTTGCTGTACGGAAGCTGAATCGCCATTTGACACGGGGTTCTGTTGCCAGCTCATGGCAATAACAGGCCATCCGGCGCACATGTTCTTGCTGTCCATGCCAGCAGCGGGACCGGATGGGCAAAATGTGAGGGATCACATGAGCAGGTTCTTGGGACTGATGCATAGCGAGGATAGAGAGAGCAAGAGGGGACTTGTGGATGCAGTTGTGGACTTCCTACACAAGTCGGGGCTCAAAGAAGAGGCTAGCTCTGTTTGGGAAGTGGCTGCTGAGAGTAATGTGTATCCAGATGTCGTCAGAGAGAAAAGCTCATGCTATTGGCTTATAAACCTGCATGTAATGTCAGATGGCACCGCTGTGACGGCACTTTCAAGAACCCTTGCTTGGTTTCGTCGGCAGATGCTTATGTCAGGCATGAGCCCAAACCGGATCGACATAGTTACTGGCTGGGGTCGGCGCAGCCGGGTGACGGGGACTTCTCTGGTGAGGAATGCCGTGCAGGAGCTGCTGCACATATTCAGCTTCCCCTTTTTCACCGAGAATGGCAACTCCGGCTGTTTCATCGGGTGTGGTGAGCCACTCAATAGATGGTTGCTTCAGTCTTACGTGGAGCGCATGCACCTGCTGTAGTAGGCCGACGACGATATGCTTTTGCTGTATTTATTCTTCATCAGAAACTCACCATTCTCAGCAATTTTGTTGCCGATGTCAGGCTGAAGGATGCGCTGTAGGCATCGCTAGTATTCTAATGCATATGTATCAGACATTATAATCAGGTCTGTCGGTATTCTTATGTACTGCTCCTCTTGTATCCGCAATGACTGGTAGATAGTCCTGTCGAAATGCGAAGTGCGGATGGCCTCTTTTACAGGTGAAGCTACGATGCAAAAGCAGAGATGGCAAAATGGGTTTGGATCAAGAATCATTTTTTTAATTCATATTAAATAACGGGTTTAGAAATTTAAGTTGCTTGTGAATCGCTTACTAATAATCTAATGGATCCCAAAATGGTTCCAAATGGGTACCTAATCAATTTTTACGCGTCATAAGTAAATTAATTTTAGGTTATGAAAAGTTCAAAATCATGGTATTTTTATTCTTTCATTCTTGGTTGGTCGCTGGCCATGGCGATTGGCCTAGAGATGAGAAAGCGATTGGCCTAGAAATGAGAAACGAGCTCACTGGCCTCAAGCAAGGCTCGCTTGTTCGTCGCTTGTGGACAAGATCGACTATCGGTCTAGGAAAAGAAAAAGAAAAATAAAAAATATTTTAATTTTTAATTTTTAACATATAAAAAATAATCAAAAGTTCAAAAAAACTAATTATAAAATTTTACAAAATAATTAATATTATCATCTAAATTGTTTTGCATGAAAATATTAGAACAATGTATTTTTTTAAATTATCGGATATGAATCATCAGATTGTATTATATGAATATTGATTAATATGGGTCAGATAATTATTACTCTGATCAAAAACACCCCCGGACCTACTTATTTTATGGGTCCACTTTAAATGAACCTTGCGAGCACAGGGAAATGAGCACATGCATACCGCGACGTGAATTGAAGAATAACCTCTCCGCTCTCGTCCGAGCAGGATAGTGAAACCAATTTGAGGAGTTATAGTTGGATCGTTGCTCCGATTTTGGGCGATGGAAGTTGTGGTATGAGATCAATTTAACCCTTAGCCATGAAGTGATGAATTTTTCGTTAAGGTTTGTTGGTTGCAACTTATGAAAGTGATTTGCTTCTTTTTTTGTTAATTTTCCTTTCAAAATATAAGATATTATTCTCATGCAAACATTACATGTGTCTTTGCGTATCAATACAAGATAAATTTTAAAAAGGTTTGAGCGTTTTACTTGTTAGTTAGAATGCGCACGCCACAAGATTTACAAAAATTAAAAGTTCTCTTCAGAAGGGCTCTCTAATAAATATGAGGCGTTGAATTTTATTTGACGAAGTGTTTATTTATTTATCACGATTCAAGACGCTTAGAGCCTATTTGACAACTTGCCAATCTTTTGATTTTCAAAATAGAAAAAGATTAGATTTTCTTTTTATAATGTCAATTAATTTTTATATTTTCGTGAATAGAAAAGAGGACAGTGAATAGATTTGAAATAGAATTGAGAAGTTTGCTTCTATTTCCAATAATGATTTTTTATTTTCTTATTCTTATTCTTCCTCCAACCAATGGTCGGCTAGCAATTGGCAATTGACCAGAGACTCGGGTTGGCGAAGGCCAAACCTGGGTGATTCTCATTGACTATTGATGATTTCGGCCTCGCTAGCCATGGCGAAGTCGACCTCATGGTGGCGTGAGTCTTCGGCCAGTCACCGACCATCATGGAGGGTCGGCCAATAGCTAGAGGTGGTTCAAAATGATTAGAAAAAAATCAAAAAATTAGGGATGTATCAAAACTCTTTTATTCTTTTTTTATTCTAGGAATATAACTTACCAAATACGTTCATTTGTAAAGGGCTAGTTTGCCTGGGGCATATACTCTACCTACTTGCTGGTTGTGGAGAGCCCATCTTAATTGTGCAACACGGCCATATTTTCCCCTAATCTCAATCAACACAAAATACATTGGATTCGATATATGACATTAATTTAAACGTTGGTTTCCATTCTTCGCTATACACATAGAGGTTCTATCCTCTAATCCATCAGATTCTTGTAAATATGAATTTTTGGCCTTTTTCCATAATCCAAGGATTTCGACAGAATTCCCAGACAAAACTGGCCGAACTAAGTAGATTGGAAAACTGTCAAATAATTTACTACAAAATTGGCAAAATTGAAAGACTTACGACCGAATCGGAGCCATGCAATATACTTAAGACATTGAATAATTTTCCCCAGCAGAATAATTAACTATAAGTTCAGCCTTTTTGGAAGCTTTTGGCCGGCCTGCTAAAAGTTCAGTCACCCCAAGCAGAATTTGAGAGCTAATTGCTTCTATAGGTACCTCTACATCAACTTTGGGCACCTCAGCATTGATGGTCATCTTCTCCAGCACAATTGCCTCCTCAAGGAGAAACATAAGCAGGGAAAGAACAATTTTGAAGCTGAAACAATCAAAACTGAACCCAACGATTTCAACACTCGTAAGATGATTCGCCACACATTGGAAATTCTTCTTATGTGAACGCCAAAATTCCTCTTCATCAAAGACAAAAAATTCCAGAAATTCCTTGCTGACCTGAAGTGCAAATAAACGTCGACCGTGTTATGTAGTAAACTCAGATATAGAATGACAAATAGACAGAATGAAAATATGGACGCAACTTCTGTGGAAAGTTAACTAATCTTCCTGGCATGGCAACTAATGATAGATTTGTGGCACACTGAATAGAGAAACGCTCTCGCTGTCAGCATTAGGGTAATCTATTCACTTATCACTTTGTGTATGCATGAGTCTGGGTGGGTGGGTTTGTGGGTGTTCACTAGTGTCCCAACTTTTCCATGATAACCTGGGAAAACAGTTGAATTGCAAATTGCAGTTGTGTCTACAACAGGCAATGCGGCATAAAAGCCTTGAGTACAGTGCAGCTACTTCTCTTGTCAAAAAGCACGAATGAGAAAGTTTAGCCGCCTTCTGCCCAAAAAAAAAAAAAAAAAGCTATCTTACTCAAGCACAAGCAGTAGTTAAAGACGATTCATACCTCAAATCCAAAGATATTAGTCCTGTGGATGATAAACTTTTCCAAGTGGGGCGAACTTTCTAGCAAGTGTGCGATCCCCGGGACCTCCAATTTGCTAAATGATGTCCGCAGTATAAGATTCTGCCATTTTGATATTGAAGAAGGCAGTCGAACAAGCAGTCCATCCCCCCGCATAACGGACAGAACCTGCAAAGAAAGTGGAACGTGCATAATGGTGCATAAAAACATGGAGTTAGCGCTAGCTTTTAGCTTCTAGTGTCGGAGAGAGAGGAAAAAAAAATGCTAATAGGAAAGTGCCACCTTCTTATATATTGCATTTGCCAGTCGGTTAACGCAGTTTTAAGTGATTAGAAAAAGCTATCTGCAGGTGGTACTTCAGTAATGCCAGGTGATTACTCTCGGAATGGTACAAGATTTAGTCAAAACCGGTAAATATGCTGACTGTTTGAACACTATTGATGATCATGAGAATGAATAATTCGCTAAAAGAAGGAATTAAATTCATTAAAAGTGAGAAAAGCAACAGACAGTAGAGTAATCTTTGTGAATATGACCTACTGAAGAAGACATGATGAGCAACGGAAAGCTCGAAGCGGCGGAAGAAGAAACGAGCTGGGCATCAAACCGACTAGAAAACGATGATCATACAAAAGCACCGCACCCCGAGCATCAGCTAGATATGCATCATAGGTCACGTTATATAAGAGAGTTATTAGACTTACCGAAAGCAATGATTCACTCCCTGGACCGGCAAAAAAGGGCAATGGGGAAAAAGGGCAGATTATAATGAAGGGGAATGAAAAAAACTGAAATGCAGTAAGAAAAATAGAGATCAAGAAAGGGACTTGCACCTGAAGGTGCCAGCTTCCTATAGTGACTTTGGGAACGTGACGCAGTTGACGGAGAAGATACCGCGTCATGCTGAGGAAATTTGAATGAGAACCGCAATGATGGAAGCGCAGGACAAGATCAAGCTCAACCTCAACCAGGGAAGATATTTCGTCTAATGTGATGAAATTCCAGTAAGACAGACCACCCAATAGACGCAGCACTAGCAAACGAGGAGCCGAAAGTTTGAGCTTTGATGGTCTACTAAGATTAACAGAATAATCATCAATCACCAACTCTCTCAAAGTAATTGATTCTATCTCGACGTCATCCGTACTCCAGCAACCACGGATCACAAGAGATTCTAGAACAGGGCTTCCACTCAGGACTTTGGCGATCGAACCATGGCGCAAGTTCACGCCTTCCATGCACAGCATCTTCAGTGAAGACCACCTGTAGATACCATTACCAGGGGCCGACCAGAAGTCACACCGACTCAAATGCAAACTCTCTAGCGAAGCGCACTCGTACAAAAAATGCGGTAAGACGTAACCATCGCGAGACGACTTCAAAGAAAGAGATCGTACGCCGGAATCGGCAGCAAAGCGAAGCCACGGAACGATTTCCGAACGCCAGGATTCAAGGGAGGAAGCATCAAGGTGGAATTTTTCCAACTTCGGTACCCTGAAGCGAGACAGGGCTTTATTAAGGAAGTTGGCGAATCTGCGCAAGTGGAAAGAGGGCAGAGAAAGATTGAAATATGGAGTGGAGGTCGCAAGGCCACGCCAGCGCTTGGAGAGAGTGCTGCACCGAACGACGTCCTGAAGGCTCAGGGATGACAAGATTTCGTGGATTACGGCATCGGGCAATTCGCTGATGAAATCCTCCTGAGCATCATCCTCCGGTGCCCCATCATCGGGCAATTCTCCGAATAAGAAATCAAACGGAATATCAACCTCCGGCCAATCCAGCGCCTCATAATCGGTAAATTGGTTGTTTAGATACAGAAGATAATCAATATCAACCTCCGGCCAAGGATATCGACCTAAGAAAGGGTTTTGAAGCATGGAGTGGGAGTTTTCGTTGGTTGTGCCGTCGGGGGATTCGCCGTGGAAACTCAACTGAAAATCATGCTCCGGCGACCCCTCTCGTTCACAAGGAAGATCTAAGGCGGTCGCGATCCCGAAGTCACGACAGAGTGCTGGAGGAGGGCTTCAGCGGGCGGCAGCATCGGCAGGGTTCGATTATTTTTATTTTTATAGAGTGATCGCGGGCTGCTTCCTGTGAAGATATCTTGAGGGATCAGGATATATTCGGTAACGAGGAGAAAATATAACAAAATTTTATCACATTGCGTGTTTAGTATTTATTTAAGGCAGGATAAAATTGAAGACGAAGGAAACGAGATTATCCCATAAGAGGTGATAATGATGTGCTCAAGATTGCGGCTATTCTGTGGACATATTTTTACTTTTCGGAATCGTTTACAATAGGTTCTACGACTATCTTTGTTATTTTAGTGGTGCTTTCGTAATATTGTGTTTCTTATAATAATTAAGATATGTTTTCGTAATTTTGCATTGATTTCCTATTGTAACTAGTATAAAATGTGTTTTAGGGTTTCGAAGAGGCAAACTTTTTTTAATATTTTGATTTTGATAATCACATTCGAAAGAATGATTTGTTCCCCTATCGATTCTAATTCTTGTTTAGCCAATTTTTTGTCTTACGTTTTGGCATCGGGCGAGATAAAAAGGTGAATATGATTTTTACTATCCATCGTATATAAGCTATCATTTTTAATAGGGAACTTCTTAAATTAATAAGATCAAAACCATATATTAACATAATTCAAAATTAGAAAAATTTAACGATTTCATTTTTACTTATATAATTTCCTTCTATCTTTTAAAAAGAATTCACTATAAATAAATATGTGTTTGGCATTAATATCTATTATATACCATAGTTATTTAGGCATATTGGTATAATTAACTATTTAATAAAATTTAAGTAAAAGGGCGATGGCAGGGGAAAAGGGAATAAAAAGAGAAAATAGTTTAAAAAAAGGCCCATTATAATGCTAGAATTTGAATTAGACTAGCTTTCCTAAACAAAAAAGCCATTTCCTCTTTTTTTGAATTTTTTTAATAAAATACTATGTCACAATTAAAAAAACCCGGTCGGGCCTCAAATCCCCAGGTCCAGTCAAACCAAGCCCAAGTCGCCAGGCCTGAGTGAGGCCCGCGCTTGTTCGAACCAAGAGAGGCTAACCCAGGGCGGAGATTGTCCCTGGACCCATCTCAGGTGAGACGCGAACCGGGCTCAGTCCGAGCCTGGTTCCCTCTTTCCCAAAATGGGCCCTCAGCCCACTGCTACTCCAGACCAAGCCCGCACCGATTAGGGCCTGGTCTGCCAAAAACGGCGCAGGGCTGGTCCAGGGTCCCACGCCGAAAAAAGCAAAGGAAGCAGAAGCAGCTTCTGCTCGCCCCCCCGCCTCCGCTGCCCGCGACTGCCGACTAGGGCCGAGCTGAGCGGTGACGCTTGCACCAAAAGGAGGGAAACGCCCTGTTGGCACCCGCCGCCACAATCTCGGCCTAAGACGGGGGCCACCGGGGGCGACCTGACCTCAAGAACAAACAAGAGCAGATTAAGTTCAAGCAAACATTTCATCGAGCAGATGGCGTGCAAGAGGAGGTGACAGGTTTCGGGGTCGAAAAGGGGACTAAACTTCGCCCGAGACGCACGGTGAGCATGACAAGATATACGTGTTACACAATAAGCTAAAGAGACTAAGATTCGCGTGGACCGGCGAACAGCCATGGGGAAGCAGGGACTCCAGAAAAGGGGTTAAAAACAAAGCCCTAAGAAAAATAGCGTCGAGACACCCTACTCGATCCAGGGGGTGGTGGACGCGTTCAAGGGGAGTTGAGCCAGGTCACTGTTGTCTCGTGAAAGCCACCCTGGCCGTGATCCTCGGGGCGGGACAGAACAAACCCGAGTTGAGCTCTCCGGGAAAAGGCGAGGAGTCGAAGCTGAAACAGGGGAAGCGTCGCAGAGTGCTCTCTGGCCCAAGAACGTCTCAACCTCCTCCCGAGGAGTCGCAGCAAATCTTCCTCTGACCCCCGAGCTGACCAGGCGGGAGAGAACGTTTGGGCCGAAGAAGGAAAATTATGGGCCGGGAAGCTGGGTTGAGGGAGACAGTCCTCGCGAAAGTGGGGTTGCGCTGGTGTGGGTCGGGAGAAGCTGGGCGGCTCAGGAGATATGGAGGTCCAAGCGACGGTGGCCCGCACGAGCGCACGCGGGCTGGACTAGTTTGGCCCGATCCCTATTCAATTTTTCTCTTTCCTTTCTTTTTCTTTTCTCTCTCTTTTTTTTTCAAAAAAATAAAAAAACTTCTAATTTCTAAGTAATAACAATTTTACTAACAACTAAGCCAAAAATTTAATTACCAAATCGCTAAAAATTAGGTGGAAATCTAATTATACTTATAAATTTGATTACAATAATAAATATTATAATAGGAAACCTAATTATTACGAAAATGACACTACAATAACAAAAAGTGACCTAAAACCCATGTAATTGATTTCAAAACGCAAAAAAAACGACATCTTTATAGTATAGCAGTGAGTGCATCAAACGACATCTTGATCAACAGTTCATTTCTGTGCCACCTGTCAAATTTCAGGTCATTCTAAGTTCGTCAATCTTGAGTGCATCAATCAAGTCTTTTTCTTTTTTTTTCTTTCTTATTTTTTCGACAGTAGCTCTCTCTCTCTCTCTCTCTCTCTCTCTCTCTCTCTCTCAAATAATGGCACAAAATTCTTTGCAAATTAACTGAAGCATGGATAGGAAAAATTCAACTCCTAACTGCAATCTACTCCTTAACAATAGCCCAATTAATCCATTAAAAAAATTCCAGTTTAATGTCGTTCAGAACATGCAACAATTCAATCTTTACAGAGTCATCCACAATAATGGAAATAAGATTATAATAACTTGCTTTTCAAGTCCTAATTTGATTTTCAGAATTATGCATATAACTGGCCTCGGTGAAATTGAACAAGCCGATAGGTTCGAGGACAACTGAGCCGATTATCAAAGGACGGTGTCATTCTTCATGACGATGCACCTTATATGATCCTGCGTGAAGGTCTCCTGTCAGGTTCAAATATTGATTTTTAAGTAGCGGCCATGAGATTGAGCCATCTTCTATATTGTCTAACATGCTTTTGCCGAAGTTGTCCATCTCCGCTTACCCCTCTTGAAGTTTAAGAATACCTTCCTGCTCGGTTGGCACGCGTCCTCCTCATTAGTCAAAATTAGCAAAACGTTTGAGGTAAATTTATATGGGAATATGTGTAAATTGTACATTGTAATTATGATGTTTTCCCAAAATTTATATCGTTATTTCGCATCTCTTACTGACCACCCCACAGAAGGGGTCGTTAAAGAACATCAAATTCCTAATGAAATGGATGGAGCTATGGCTTGCTGGAAAGTCATTACTTGATAATAATATGTGTGTATATATCCAAGTCATCTATTGGGAGCCGTGACGGGGGAAGAGTTAGCAGAACTCTATTTCAGTCTCACAAAGCACGATTCTTTCATCATCTGACTAATGATGATTTAGAATTTCCCCTAAAAAATTTACATTCTAAGTGCAGACAAAAACAAAAGTAATCACATTAAATCGACTTGGACATTGTATGGAACTAGATGCGCTTTCCACAAAGAGATAGATCTACAACATTAAGAATCGATGTGGCGCGTGTAATAATTCTTGCACAGGATGCACTTTCTCTCCAGTCATTGATCTCTCAGAGCCATCTTATTCCACAGTGCATTTAGAGCTAATGCGCTGCCCTTCTTGATATCACACCGGCCTCTCGAAACCCCCACCTAACTGCATATGCAACCATTCTGGTTGCGATCCTTGAGCATACTGTCTGGATGATTGCGAGGCATATATCATCCCAGTCGCATCAAATGGCTGCACACCAAGCTGAAACCCAAAAAGCCACTTGATTTAGTAGAACACAAAGAACCTGCTACTGAGAACAATTCAAAGCTTCCAAGAGATTTTGATCTAATTTCACAGATCTACCATGCGGGGCACAAAAGTAAGAGGCAGTATAAAGCAGTAGGTGAAAATTATGATTAAAAAGTGGTGGCTAAATAACGGAAGGTTAATATAAGCAGGAGAGAAAAATCGGTGGGTGAAAGATGAAGATCACTTAAGATCACTGACTGGACCCATTACAGTGACAAAGAAGACTCACTAACGACACACACCTCGACTTTGTAACGAGCAGCTAAAAAGAACAGCAGACCAAACCCCCAAACAAAAATCCAAGTTTCATATTTGTAGGGACTAGGGAAGGAGCTTGCACTGTGATAGAGTTGGAGACTGCCTCATCTGTAACTTGGAGCTACTCCATTGGGCTTGTTGCATGTGGTTCTCCCTAGGTTGTTACGCATGTCCAAAATGAGAGCAATCTTCAAGATGTTCCTATCGATCTTCCGGTATTGTGGGCAAACCTTTAAACTGCCAACAATATTAAGGATGCAAAGATCATACAGGAACTTTTTATCTCTAACTCTCATATCTCAGTGTAACCCCTTTGTGATGTGGCTGATTTATCCAATGTTAAATGCAGTTTTCCTATGTGATCAACAATGCACCTTCCCACCATGGTAGTTCCATCAGAAAAGCAAATATGATCATTCTAATGCTTGCTTTTAGCTATTCTAAGTCAAGGTGGGAAAATTGTTCTTTGACCCCAACCTATACCTAATGGTTTTGAATTTTTACACACCACATTTCTCTATGGCACCATGATTCTACTAAACATGCAACAAACTTAAAACGATACTTGATTAAAGATAGTTGCTGCTCGTTCGCAAATGTGACCTGTACTTTCCAAGATCTCAGATACAATAGTCCTCCTCCATTCTGAATGAGGACTATAGTCTGAGAGGGCTTGCCCTCTAACTGGCACCCTAAATGGCACTATTGGTTCCACTTGATAGACTAGAAAAGAACCCTATCAAGTTCTAGTGGCAACCAGAAATCACATCATCCAAGAAATTTTCTTCATGTGGTCAATTCAGTGTTAAAAATGATCAGGCGCACAGGAGCACAATGAAAAAAGCATATGATAATGCCAGTCTTCGTTACCCAATCTCAGAAGGTACTTCACACTTTTATGTTAAAAGGCTATCTGAACATTTTAAAAGTTGTTCGACAAACACTCACATCTTTTGCTGGAAATCCATCAATACTAGGATTCAAGTTCATCCTTGAAGTGACTGCTTCAAGCTTCATGGATAAGAACTACAACAATCATATCAGTTCATTAGCACAACAAATCCAAAGTCAATGAGTGTTGATGAAATGCTTTACCTCGATCTGATTCTGCAGTGACTGAATGTAGTTAATTATCTCATCAAGGACGAGTGCTTTTCCAATAACCTGATCAGAAGGAAATATTAAGAACAACTTTGACGACACCATCAAAAGCAGAAAATCTTGAAACTGATGATCACAAAACATCCAAATACTACAATATCATGATAAGGTTTGAAATAGGAAGATACCTTGTTGCATCCTGGGACTAAGTCTTGAAGAATCTTCATCCGCTCGCTGATCTTTTCTCTCCTTGCCTACCAAAGAAGTTAGAATATTGAAAGAGCTTCTGAAATAGACTTAAAACTGAATTACTCATGGCTTATGCTCAACCAAATAAACCATGTGAATGAAATTGGAAAATGAATCACAGAGCACATATGACTTAGTAGTATTGACTAATCTGAAACTTTGAGACTATTTCAGTAAATCGAAGAGACTTACCCTCTCAGCTAGGCTATGACTATCTGTAGCTTGGCCTCGTCGTGCTCTGACATGAATATAATCCTTCTTTGGTGGCTCAGAGGGTTCTGCAATCTGTTCAACCTGCTTATGACCAGCAGCAGAACTCGACTCTCCTTCAGCTCTCAATCCACCATTGTCATGCCCTGAAACCAGTGACTTCATGCGTTTTCCGTTTGATATATTCTGTATAAATAAAGCACAAACCATCAATCCAAGCAATATAACCCAAAGATTCACTGTGACATGTTAAATAACTCCATAATTCGTTAAACACACTTTGGATGGGGATGGGGCTTTTAAGACTCGAGTCTATAAGTTGATCCTCTCCAATAGTTTCTAACTGGCTGCAAAATATGAACTTTGACAGTGATGGTGCAGTGTCACAACTGAAATTATTGACAAAGAATATTATATTACTGATCAGCAACACTGAATTTTGAATATTTTGAATATACTTCTCATGATCACAAGATTAAGACTATTTTCAGCAGCCGAATCCCAATGAAGTGGCCACATCGTCATTTTATAATTTGCTAGCTTTAAGTAGACTTCCATCTAAGATCAAGCGTAGCTTTAAACTGCCAATTCATGGAACCAAAAAAACCACAACTCAAAGCTAACAGAATTCTTTGACCAAAAAAGGGGAAAAACAAAAGCTAACAGAGTTCTTCATTTCCAGCCACAACACCGATGAAGAACCCGGACTATCGAATTTCCAGTTCTTTTGGCCAGATGAGCAAAGTGGCAGCTCGGAAGTCATACGTCCAAATCTAACTTAACACGAACTCTAGACAAAATGTTTCCTTTTCTCCACCGTCCATTTTCTCACCAAAGAAACAGAGAATTCCCAGTTTCAAATAAGGAAAAGGAAATGCGCGCGAGCGCAAAAGCACAGACAGAAGCCAGAACCATCATATGAGAAACAAAAGAAAAGCAGACCAAATCATCGGCACTACTAGTGGACACCATTTTAGAAGACTCATCCTCCGAACACACATCCTTCCTCTTCTTCCCCATTCCTCCACCACCGCTCTGCTCCGTCACAGTGGACACCTCCGCCGACCCGTCCCGGTTCATTTGACTATCCACGAACCCGCTCAAATTCCCCATTCGGAGGCCCAGCCCGCCATTACCCGGCTCACCATTGAACGGCCAAATCTCAGCTAAGCTATAGGAAGATGGGTTCGCAGCAGAGAATGAAGATTCGTTGACAATTGGAGGATCCATCTTTTAAAACAGACCCCGAATCAACCGCTGAACAGGAATCTGATCCGAGAGCTCAGCTAACAAAAAGGTGGAAACTTTTCTTTATCGTTCTTTTTTCTAAAGCCTGTGATCTTCTCTCTTGGTGACCGATGAGAGTTGCTTTGGAGCTTCTGAAGGAGTGAAAGTGAGTCGGGTAATGGAGGTTGGGGAGCTTAGCTTTGCGGGTTGATGGGGCTGTTTATGTAGTGATTAGGAGAGAGAGAGAGAGAGAGAGAGAGAGAGAGAGAGTGGCAGTAGAGATTGAGAGAGAGACATTAATGGGTGATCACAATGTGTGTGTGCGTGTGTACGTGTAAGAGAGAGAGAGATGATTTTGTTTCTGCCTGCAGGTTGATGAAAGTGGTGGGCACTGTGCACATTGCCTTTTCTAACATTGAGAACAAACTGGGAAAGGTAGAGAGGGAGGGAGAGATTAGAGAGAGTGGGGGACCGAGGGAGCCGGTGAAACTGCGTCCCATGTTTGTGATGTTACGCATGCAGTGAAAGCTGCAAGCTTTTTAAATTATCATTACTGTTCATCGGTTGGGAGAAAAAGAAATTTACTCTGGAAGAAAGTGATGCAGAAACAGAGCAGGTAAAGCTGACCATGAGATTTCTCTGAACTTCACTGGGTTCCTTCTTCCCTCCAACTCTGACCCGCCCATTTTCACCTTTTAGCTGAAAAATGTTGTTCTGCCCAAACAATGCAAATGACAAGCCATCGCAATATGAATTTGTTTCCCCATGCAAGTATATGAACAAACTCTGGACTGAACTAGGTAGGTCTGTTTAAGCAACAATGTGTTTTACCCCGTTGATGTAACATTTCTTTCGTGATATTAGAAGACACAGATAGAGATCCGGTCCTCACGATTTATTTATTTTCAATGCAATATAAGGTAAAACGATATTTGCCTACATGCTAGCTAGCATTGGACTTGGTAATGTCTCTAAATATTTTCTCTTCTATCTAGATTTCTGTGGAATTGCATTTGTATTGGAGTACCGGTTAGTGAAGCAAGGTTGAAATAAGATGTTTCATCTCTTGTTATTAGGGCGCATTTAGTAACCATTCATATTCTCAGTTTCTCATCCCTAGACACATTTGGGACGAGAAACCTGTTTGACAAATTCTCATTCTCATTATGTTCCTAGGATGAAAAAATGGCTAGGGATGAGTTTGGAACGAGAAATGGGAACAAATTTTTTTTTGTTTTCTATTTCCGGTACGAAAATGAACAATACAAAAAAAAGTTTTTTTTTATTTTGTTCTTATCTCTCGCCATCTTTGATTGCCGCTAGTCGTCGGCCACCCGCCGCCACTACCAATCGTCGTTGCCTGGTCGTCGGTCAACGGCGACCGTCGGTCGTCACAGCCCGCGTGCCGGTCATTGCCGACCGGCACGACGACCGCTATATTTCCTTTATTTTTCTATCTTAGGGACATAAATTTTATGTAACTACCAAACACATTTATATTCTTTTTCTATTATAGGGACATAAATTTTGTATAATTACCAAACACGTTTATCTTCCAAAAAACTCATTTGATGACAATTTCTCAAAAAACGCATTCTAAAAAAAAATCTATTTCTAGAACGAGGATGGTTACCAAACGTTCGTTTAAAAGAACGGAGACATGAGACAATTAACATCTTGTCGTGTCCTGTTGGAGCCAAAAGTTTAAAAATAAAAAAAAACTTCATTGTGCAGTCATCTCCTCACTTCGCAGGGCCTTGTTCTTGCAACGGAAGGTACCATTCAACCTTCAGTCTTGTTCCGGAATCACATATTATAAATATATAGCGTTTACTAAAACATTGTGTGCGTGGGGGTGTGCATATAAAAATTTGGAAACCATAGATAGATATTAAATTTCTGAGAAGTGTGTACTTCTGACCACTTTTAGTTTGTATGAGAAAGTCAAGGATTCACTTGCCAACCTAGTTGTAGAGTACAGACTACAGGAGGAGAGTCATTGGAGATCTAATGAAGCCGCAAGGTTGCTCCCGAGTTTTAATATTCCCAAACTTGAATTTTGTCAGACTAATCTTTGAGCTCTTGCTCTTCTTGGACTCCTGGAAAGAGAAGTAGCTGGATGTTACCAGTCTTGTTCTCTCTTTTGCAGCATAATGTGTGGATGATACTAAGGATTTAAAATAAGGATCCGGATCCCCTGCTCTTAGATGGTGGGAGATGAGGTTTCTCCCTTTTTATACGGGAAAAATTTGGGTGAAAAAATTCGAAAGGTGAATGGGGGTAGATTAGATGCACTAAGTATAGAGGATCCCCTTCTTTAGAACAAATGGCCATACATGCAAAACATTTGCCAAATTGCTGTGAATGGACCCATGGAAAATTTCTTCTGCTGATAAGAATCATCATAAACCCACTTTGATCCTTACGGAAAATCTGATATCTCGACGTGAATATTTAAAGTGGCATTCCTTTCGCGCATGTGAGTACTACCGACAGAGATTTTCCACATTTCATTTTTATGATAGCAAGAACATGATGAAACTACAAGTACTAGCGCGTTATTTGCCCGAACACCGCAATCGCTTTCTTAGATTTAGAGTCCATATTCGTTATTCGTCAATTCTTTCCTGGTTGGTTTGGTGGAGTTATTGCATGTCAGAATAAATTGTTGATGTTCGTGTCGGCCTTCCTCCACAAGCTCTTGCCTAACTTGCTTGGCAGAAATCTGCTATGTATATCAGCAGCCATCATAAATTCCCTATAAAGTCTCTTTGGACAATCCCTAAAATGGCTGTTATCTTCATGCGCCTCTCTCTCTCTCTCTCTCTCTCTCTCTCTAACAAGTGTCCAATCATACATCATCTAAAACTGCACATGCTTCATAAGAATATGAAGTGATGTTCCTCATGTTAATATCACACTTCTCTGTTACATAGACCAACAGATAAAAAGGAGGTGGCACTATAATCTTGTTGGGCAAAATGCATGTGATGTGAAAGGTATTCGCGTTGCCCGGTAAAGAAGGTGGTGGCTGACAGAAGCAAAGGACTTAAGTCGATGAAGGCATGTCTGTTGCATGTTATCCTGCTGAAGCGGATTCCAAGACGTGTCAAAACCCCGAGTTCTTGAAGATTACGTATCAAGGGCTTCATGCGAAGATTTCCACACTCGCTTCATTGTTCAAGAATGGATTAGTTGCATGCACCATACACATTTTTATAGTTGCCACAATTTCAAATTCTCATTACAGCCCACTAAAATTCTTTTCCGTAAAAAAGAACTTGGTTACTAATCAAGATATGAATTGCCCTGTTTCTCTTAAACTAGATTAATGTCAAGCAGGAAGCATAATTATTCACTGCAAGCAAAGGGGTTTCAGAAAATTGATACCGCCTTTGTATTTCTAATTCCTTACTCTTGGCCAAGAAATGTCTAAATATGAACTCCATTGACATTGACATCATTTGTGATAATGATGTTGTGTATGATACGAAAAGAATACCCAACAATCATGTCACCATGAAGCCAAGATGTTGAGTCATTAAAGCGGAAGCTGACCTTTCCTAGATCGACAAATGTGTTCATGAAATGTCAATTTTTCCCCAAGCTTTTATCAAAAGGTTAAGAGGATCTTTTTCAATTCGGGGAAGGACAACTAAGGGTCCTCTAGAATAAGACTGCCAAATTAGGTAATTGCTTTTCGCTGTGTATAGCAATGGCTGGCCACTCCCGCATGCCTACTACCCTTTTTCTTTAGCCCAAGAAATAAAGCCACATTCAGATTACTTTTTTATTATGGAATTTCCTCTTTTGGGTATGTCGGGTCTTCAGCCCCGTCGAGATGAAGAACATTTGTTGCTTACCCACTACTTTGGAGTGAAAACCATGAGTTAGGCCCATCTTGATGAGCTTTCGGGCCACCGCAACAAGTTCAGATAGTACTGAGAGGCGAATGACTAGATTAAAGTTGGGCCACGATTTCAAAGAAGAAGTGGGCTTGCTCTTGGCGATACGATCGCAGACAGATTTTATAATTAGGCTAGTTTTTTTATCTACTGGAATTGCATGCGGGGCAAGAGACCGATTCCTCCGGTTCTGATGTTAATTTGATGAAATGCGAAAGATTATCAGCGAACACGATCCTGTCTATGACATTAGTATGAACACAAAACACAAGTACAAGATAAATCTGACCCAGATAATATCAAAACAAAAGAAGAAGAGGTTAACAGGCACTAAGAACTTCGATAATCCTTTATTTTGTTCTTTATTACTATGAATCCCATTCCAGTTAGGAAATTTAGCTGTCCATTGCCGTAGTTGATTAGTAGAGTGGTTCATCCCAAAGTTCAGGAAACTCCATGAATGTCTCCTCGTTCTGGCTCAAAATGGAATCCACGAATGAGCCATCTGAGGGTGGAATCGATGACCCTCTAAGGCCATTGCTTGTGCTATTCTGATGAGATCCTCCTATCCCGTTACTTTCCTCTCTGGCCACATTCTTGATCTCATTCTGTGGTCTCATCCTGATCCCTTCTTTTGAAAGTTCTGTTGGCAAAGTCGCCTCTTCAATAAGAAAATCGCTCCAACTGAAGCTCTGGGGCACCGCAGCCTCGGTGGAAGAGGAAGAAGTGGGAGGCGAGGACGAGGGATTCAAAGGCATGAATGTCATTTCACCATGTGCACAGCAAGCTGAGGTTTTTGTGACCAGCTTTATGGCATGAAGCTGGGCAAGAAGATCTAGGGAGTGATTGTTTTGGGCAGTGTCTGTTTCTCTACTTGTTAGTTTTGGCTGGATTTGATGGGCGTTTAGGTCTGGAAATTCTTGGGTTTGATCTGTGGACCCGATTCGGCTTTCTCTCGTGGTGTCGCCTATGTTTCCATAGTCTCTCAGGACTTGAGAGAAGGGCTTGTGCGTGATCGGGTCGATCCCCATTTCTTTCAGCTTCTTCCGGAGCTTAGTGTTCCAGTGGTTCTTCACATCATTGTCAGTCCTACCTGGGAGTTGCTGGGCAATGATGGACCACCTAGAACCAAAACCATCTTTTATATGTACATATGAAGAGAGACGTCTTACTGCTTTTAAATCATTCTCGAATATACCTCATCTTATAGAATCACCTAAAGATTCAATTAGTGGCAAGTACTGGGAACATTTTCAATTAGGAATGAAAAGATTGATGAGAATTTCGCGAAGTACGGGTTTTTAAAATCTCAGTGATGCACCTGCTGCCTATGATTACATGGAGCCTGATTATGAGCTCCTCTTCCTGTGGTGTGAAGATCTCATGCTTTGAATCCTGTTGATGGTAATCGCTCCATCTGGGCTTGCAACTTTTCCCACATCTTCTAAGACCTGCACCATTTAGTCAGGCATAGCAATCGGAGTTGTCTTGCAATTGGGTCCGCAACTCGTAGATCCAACTTTTGATTAATGCTACAGAACACTACGCCAACATTACCTGCTTTTCTTGGGGCAAGGCTCCAGTTTCCGTTCCCTTGAATGATCGTCCTTGTGTCTTCTTCAGCAGCCCAAGTACCCCGTCTATCGTTCACCTTGTCGGTGCACCGCGGTCTCATCTGCTAGATCCAAAAACGTATACTGATGATGAAACGGGGAGGAAAAAGCAGAATGAAGATGACAAAAAGGATCATGTAATCATCAAAAGACAAGTAATGAAGAGCACGTTGATGCAAGCTTCGATCTTCTTTTGCCCTTGCAGAGGAAGCCTGATGGGTGATGAGGCTAACATGTATAAGAGAGGAGGAGGCACGAAAGGCGTGCCCCTTCTTCTCTTGTTGGTGCTTGTGCAATGTTTTCAAGAAGATTGGATCAGGTTCGAAGCGGGTGAATAGTCTGTGGTTGAGCATTAGATTGGATTTAAGTGTTCTTGTTGTACAAATCAAGTGACTTTCTTTCAAGTTAACCATCAAAGAATCACGATTTTGATGTGAATAAGTATTTTAAACCAAGAATAATTTAACTAAGCAGCGACACCAAAGAAATGCCCATTGCGTTTTCTGCAGACGAACTCGATTAGGAATTACATTCATCTTATCCACATCCGACATGTTGAGTTGCACTTGCAATCGACATGTGTAAACTATCAAATCGGGAGCCAAATCTCATGCCGAAAGAAA
Source organism: Melaleuca quinquenervia (assembly GCA_030064385.1). NCBI lineage: Eukaryota > Viridiplantae > Streptophyta > Magnoliopsida > Myrtales > Myrtaceae > Melaleuca > Melaleuca quinquenervia. Next base: position 1,456,526 of record CM057728.1, on the reverse strand, counting down.
GAGGGAATACATGAACTAGTGTAACCATCACGCGGGTCGTTGAAGCAATCCGAGTCCTTAAACATGAGAATCAAACATTCTTGTCGATTCACGTACGAATTTTGTGATTGCTGATTAGAATGATGAAGCTAATGAAGAGTACACGAGTTTACTCAAATCAGAGAATCATCGTCACGGACAATAAAGGTTTGAAGCGGTTGGAGAACTGTCCATGTTGGTTTGACCCGATTAAAGAAACATAAGAAGTACAGATGCTTTGGCGGGCTCTCAAGGCAATCCAGGTAGGTAAAGCTCTTGAAAAGAGAACAAATGGAGCACAGGAGATGGCCACTTCTGGCTTCACTGGCTCGATGATTCCAAGGCAGCCTTGGCCTGAATCCTGGCAGCCGATGCCGTCTCCATTCTCCAATTTCCTCCATTAAAGAGAGAGCCACAGAACCAAGTTAGCCATATAATATAAACCTTCGAGAACCGTGGGCCTCTCCTCAGCTTCAACATTGCTGTGTAAGTGCTTTGAAACCACCAAGTTAGCCAAAAAAAGAAAAGGAGATTGAAGTTCAATCCCTTCTCGTCTATCATAATTAGTGATGGGGCAACTTAGACTCGACTTCTCATGAATACTATAGTTTTTGGCAAATGCGCAATACCAACGAATTGAAGTACTTGAGTTTCTCGTGGAACATTTCGTTAGAGTGCTTGCTGCGTCGTTCGCCAAACGGGCTTTGATCGATCCGCGTTAGGATGTGTAGCATTATTCTGGCGCCTTCACCTGCAGGCCGAGATGATCCGTGAAGGCTGCACCAATCGACGGGTGCATACGAAATTGAAGCCTAGTTTGACAATTCGAGTATGTTTATAAATTGAATAAGAAATATAATCCACCCCCCTAATGTTATTTTCATATGCTTGTTCTTGTTGGCAGAACTCACATAGCATGTGGAAACACAGCTAATGCAAGCACTTTGTGCCCTTTGGAAAAAAAATTGAATTTCTCAAGACTTTTCCAGAGTAAGGGACAGGTATTTCCAACCAAACTACATTTCTCCTGGCCCCATAGTCCTAACTATAGACATTTCCATTTATTATTATTATTAGTATTCTGCAAATTATTTTAGATTATGGTGGGTCCCTATGATTTGATGGAATTAAGTGACCTCGGATATCGGTTAATTAACTAATGGTCCCAGATATTCTGGTGCAGATGCTATGGCTATGGCTATTGTTCTTCAATGGGTCCAGCTGATTTAAAGGGTATTTTCGTCCTCCTCTGTTTTTTGTTTAATGGGTTGAGAAATTATCATAATCGAATCGCCATTGCAATAGTAAAGTGAACGCTAATCTTATGGATTTTGCTGCACGCGTATAGATTGGTGGACTCTTTCCACACGTCACGTCACGTCACGAATTATTGTTCCGATGTAACATAAGGCGACTGACGGGAAGAGGAATTTTGTTTTATGCCACGACCTGATAATGCCAGGTTGGGTCAATTGTTTTCACATTGGAATTGTCGCTCCAACTCCGCTATCAACCAACAGAATCCACCAATCGTAATGGTTAGCAAAGTCAAATGTAAATAGGTGTTCAATGTTTGAAAACCCCCCTCCCAAAAAAAAAACAAAAAAAAACAACAATCATCAAATAAAAAAGAAGAAGAATAAGAGGAATTAGAATGATCGAGATTGGAATTGGAAATTGCAATGTGATTTTTACCTGTTGATCAATTTGATTTACATAACATAATGATGGTGTAATTCCCCCTTAACAATAACGATTTGGCAATGATTAGATGGTGATCGGCAGCATAGAATTGGGGCCCTAATTGACTCGTCGGTCCACGTATGGGGACCCAAATTAATGCGTTGAAGGCTTTAATTAGCCTTTCTGATACTTTATTCCAATTCCCACCTAATTAGATATAATTCGAATGATGATTCCCTCTGAATATTCTTATGTCAACCTCGATTATAATTCCGTTTTTGACTTGTTTTTCTAAAGTTTGCTCGATCTCGTACATTTTCTCCTTCGAATTCCAGTGCTAGGCTTGCCTACTAACCATCATGGGTCTTTTCTTGGGTGCAAATTTAGCAGCCCTTTATCGCTTATTTTGCATTCATGATGGAAAGATAAATTAATTTCCGGAAAATCGTGACTTGTTATAAAGGGCTGCACACGCGATATTCGAACATTTCAAACAAACGTCCCCGTTCCATCAAGGCGATCCAAATATATATAAAGAGAAAGTGGAGTTTACATTAAGATAATAAATTAAAGAAGACTTCACTAATGAAGATAATTAATCCGTTCGTTTCATGAAATATAATTTTCAGGAAAATATTTTTTGGATTTTCCGGCGTTCGTTTTACAAAAAATAAATAGTCGAGAAAAATATTTTCCACCAATAAAAGAAACACCTTTAAAAATGGGGACATATTCTTTTTTCACCTTTAAATATTTTTCATATTCTTTCAAAAAATGTTTGTGACCAGCGACCAATCAATGTATGACAAAAATATGAGGAAATAAAAATAAAAATAGATCAATTTTTTAATAATTTTTTTGTTAAATTTCAAATGAATAACGAAAAATATTTTTTACAAATACTATATTTTTTCGTGAAACGAAGAAAAGAAGATGCGATTCTCCGTACGATGAAGAGCTCATTTTGCAGCTCGTTCGCAAGGACATTGCTTGTCCTACCGGTTCACTTCGAACTCCATCTTGCTCAGTAGAAAACAAGAGACGAAAGGACGAATGCACCGAAAGCAAGAGACCCTTTTTGTCCGAGACGAGAGTCCAGTGTAAAAGCAGGAGTCACTCATAGCCAATTTGGTTCTTTGTTTCGCGACGAGAACTGGATCGTCGTTTCGGGTGTTACGCAGTGAAAAGCTCATGGTTCCAGAGCTCCAAATTCTAAGAGCGAGCGAGCGAGCATGGAGAAGACGCGCGGAGGACATGTGGATGCAGGGAATCGATCGCTTCAGAGTTCATTGAAAGACGAGGAAGGAACCAAAGTCGAACACCACCACCTGTCTTAAGGAACCCCCTCCCCCTCCTGAAATCTCGCATGATTGTGCTCCCCCCGCCTTCGATGAATCGCACGATCTTCTTATGGACTTTCGACCCGCGCAACCCCAGAATTCAGCAAGCTCTCCGGAACGTGCCCCGATTTCTTCGTGGAAATTCAGCTAAAAGAGACGTCAGCCTAACTCCCCCAAATTCTGCACATTCCCTCTCTTTCCTCTCAACGTTAAACGCCGCAGATTGATCGAATGATTCGACGATCGACCAATGTCGACTCGCCACTCTCGATTTCTTCCTCGCGGGTCAGCGCGATGTCGAGAGCCTTCCGAGCCTTTGCACGACTGTGTTGGTGGATGTGGTGAGTTGGCTAGCTTTTCAGAGATTCCCCTTTATTTGCTTTATGAGTTCTAAGTGCACCGAGTAAGAAGACCAAAGTAGCCCCGTCGACAGAACTTTCCGGAAAAGAAACGCGATACGCATCGATGACGATTAAAGAGAAACGGGAGGAAACTTCCCTTATTATGAACAAATCCCGAGAAAGCGGAAGAAGAAAGAAGAGGAGGAGGAAAAATTGCAAATTGCAAAGGGTGCCGCGAAGGATGGACACGTGGACGCGCCGCGGGGCACGCGTGGGAGGGGAGTGGGGGAAAAGGAATCGCCGGTTGCGCAACGGGAGCAAATTCATTAGTCGCATTGACACCACTTGTCTCCCCACGGAACTGACTCCCTCGAAATCCTAAATTTCGTTTCTCTCTCTCTCCCTCTCTCTAAATTTGGAGCAATTACCCCCTTTTTTCTTTTTAAATTCCCGAATTTTTAATATGGAAAAGAGAAAACATGAATGCGTAAAATATATGAGAAGCACCGCCCCGCGAATTCGGAAAACTAATAGGATGATAATTGATGCATTTGTTAAACATACCCTCGATCATGAAAATTATCGCACCAGAAATCTAGCCAGATCCTCGTTAATCGTACATATTAAGAATCCTAATATTGTTAGTATACTAACTAAACGACTCGTCCGAACATCATTCGACGTGTTCATGAATCGCATGAACATGTGTCGTGATTCAATTCACGAGAGTATTGTATTTGAATCTAGACATTTTTAGTATAATCACCGTTGTTTTTTTAACCCCGAGAGAAGGTGATGTAGTTTGCTCGTGCACTTTCCCTTCTTTCAATTAAACAAGGCAAATTGTGGATTGCAAATAAATAATAATAATAATCAATCATAATACTTCATTCTTTTTTTAGGTTGGCTATGGAAAATAAGTTTCACGGGCATCGAATCTTCGTATGGACGAGTACTCCACATTCCACTCCACTATTCTTGCGAATTTCGCGTATAATCCAACTCCACTATTCTTGCGAATTTCGCGTATAATCCAAGGTGTACATATACGTATACACAACGACACTTACTGGGGAAGGTCGTGCATTTTCGGATTATTAATTGGACCATTTTCGTTTATTAAAAGCCCAAGCACAGAATAAATAACCGAGGCGAAAAAAAGAAACTGACCGCTCTTTAAATAGTCACATAAAGGAAGAGAAGAGATAGTTAAGTGAGTGGGCCCGCCCACCTTAATTACGAAATCGACCCCATAATTAAGACCGCAGTAATACGGGATTCCCAATTTGATTGCTTAAATACGATGAAGCACATTCCAAAGGAGCCTGCAAAAAAGGGGAAATTCTTGTACATTTATTCTATTTTGTTTTTGCTAATGTCCAATTTATTACATGACTACTTATTTATTTATTTCCGCGTGCTCGGTTGAATTAGATGTTGCCCCGACCGTTTCAAAGGGTCCCATTGTATTTGTTTATTACTATTTATTATTGTTATTATTTATGGGATTTGAATTTCAAAAAAGGGGCAATATTCTCTGTTCCAGAAAGAAAAGCTTGCAGGACCGACCGACGGTGTCCCTCTCTCTCTCTCTCTCTCTCTCTCCCTCCTTTTCTCTCTCTCTTCCCTGTCCCTCCGTCCTTTTAATCTCCCTTCTCCCCCTTCTCTTTCTCCTGCGCGTCCAGGTTCTGCCCGCGTCGATGACCTAACTCTCTGTTTCTCTCGCTCTCCAAGTTTCCATCGATTTCAGAGATCGGGAGTTAGGGTTTTTTTCCTTTCAATCGTCACAGGAACGTTGAACCTTCTTCTTTCTTTCTCTCTCTGAAAGAAGGCCTTAAAAATCCCTTAGTTCCGGGGGCTAAAAATCTTTTCTTGATCCATGAAGAAGGCCAAACCGGACAAATTAGACACGGTCTGGGCGCTAACGAGACAGAGATCCCTCCAAATCTTGATCTGCGTAGGCTTTCTGTACATAGTTCTAGTAACTGTAGAAATCCCCTTTGTTTTCATATCCGGGTTCAATTCCCTGTCCCAAGAAACCCTCTCTCGCCCTCAAGCCCAGCTTCAAACCGGGCGCGACTTGCAAGAGCAAGACGCCCCGGCGCGGCCTCACGTCACCGTTTCTCAGAACTCGGACGAGTTGGCCCCCAGCAGGCTTGCCGAGCCCAGAAACGTCGTCTCTGGCTTGAACTTCGAGAAAACATGGAAGACTGGCGTTACCGACGGGTTCTCGGAGCTCCACAAGTCGGCAAAGGTGGCTTGGGACGTCGGTCGCAAGTTTTGGGATGAATTGCAATCTGGGAAGTTGAATATCATCAGACAAAAGCCCGAGAATGGGTCGGAAGCGTGCCCGCATTCGGTATCAATATCTGGGTCGGAATTCTTGAACCGGAAGAGGGTGATGGTGTTGCCGTGCGGGCTTACGCTGGGGTCACATATAACGGTTGTGGGGAAACCAAGGCTGGCCCATGCAGAGCACGACCCGAAGATAGCTCTTTTGAAGGAAGGAGACGAGGCGGTGATGGTCTCGCAGTTTCACATGGAGTTGCAGGGGTTGAGGATTGTGGAGGGCGAGGAGCCGCCTCGGATTTTGCATTTGAATCCCAGGTTGAAGGGAGATTGGAGCGGGAAGCCGGTGATCGAGCAGAACACTTGTTATAGGATGCAGTGGGGGACGGCGCAGCGGTGCGAAGGGTGGAAATCTAAGGCTGATGAAGAGACTGGTAAAGTTTTCTGATTTGGTTCTTGTTAAAAAGGGCGATCACTGTGAAAAGAATGATTTGTTTCCCGTTTTTGTGCTTAGCTGTTTTTAATTATTGATGAGATAGAGAAAATAAAAAGTTAAGGCTAATCTGGAAAAAGAAGTAGGGATTTAGATATCAATTTTTTCTATTAGTAGCAAGAATATGAACTCCAATTGTGGATGAAGAAAATGGTGAGTTTTTTCTTTTATTTTCTCATTTGTGTGGGTGATCGCGGTAGAAAGAGTGATTTTTTCCCATGTTTGTGCTTAGCTTTCTTCTGTAGTTGATGTTATGGACATAAAAAAAAGTAATCTTTGACAAATTGGGAACTGCATGGATCTTGGTACGATTGTCATTGTGGAAGATGTAATTTCTGTTTATTTTAGTTAGAGTTTATAGAACTTATTACTGGTAGGAAATATGTTCAACACCTTTATTCAGCCTGCATAAACTTCAGATTATGTTGATTATGATTTGAAAAAGGAGTCTGGGCTGCATTGGCACACTTTTAGAGATGTTTGATTGGTTTGTTGTGCGCTTCATTACAGTTGACGGCCAGTTGAAGTGTGAGAAGTGGATTCGTGATGATGATGATCACTCCGAGGAGTCCAAGACGTCGTGGTGGTTGAACCGGCTCATAGGACGGACAAAGAAGGTTTCAGTTGATTGGCCATATCCATTTGCTGAAGGCAAGCTCTTCGTTCTAACTCTTAGTGCTGGATTGGAGGGTTATCATGTTAGTGTCGACGGAAGGCACATCACATCTTTTCCTTATCGCACTGTGAGTAACAATATGCATCCTCACAACCTCATTGTGAAGGTTCATTGTCTTGCTCTGTTGGTTTACATTTTCTCTAATTTCAACAGGGTTTTGCTCTTGAAGATGCGACTGGCCTAACTTTAAATGGCGATATCGATGTACATTCCCTATTCGCCGCTTCTCTACCAACTCTACATCCTAATTATGCTCCACAGAGGCATCTTGAGATGTCAAGAAAATGGCAAGCTCCAGTTTTTCCCGAAAAACCTGTAGAAATGTTTGTTGGCATCCTTTCGGCGGGTAACCATTTCGCAGAGCGAATGGCAGTGAGGAAGTCCTGGATGCAGCATAAGCTTATCAAATCTTCAAATGTGGTAGCTCGCTTCTTTGTGGCATTGGTAAGAGGAGACACCTAGAGTTGGCCGTATGTGCTGTTTATTATTGACAGGTCATAATAATGTTTTCATTTAATGTATGGACAGCATCCTCGGAAGGAAGTGAACGTGGAATTGAAGAAAGAGGCGGAGTTTTTTGGTGACATTGTTATAGTCCCTTACATGGATAATTATGACCTCGTTGTACTCAAAACGGTGGCCATTTGCGAATATGGGGTGAGTTAAGGGATTTTTCTATAGTTCAGGAAAACCAATATTCTCGTTCTCTAGGTTGACTTACTTGCGAGTCTTTCTTGAATTGGCTGTTTTCAGGTTCGCAAAGTGTCAGCCAAGTACGTCATGAAATGTGATGATGATACATTTGTGAGGTTGGATGCAGTTATGGATGAAGTCAAGAAGGTACCTGAAGGAAAGAGCTTGTATATTGGGAACATCAACTACTACCATAAGCCCCTTCGACACGGCAAATGGGCAGTCACATATGAGGTATGGAGTGCGCTGTGGTTGAGTTCTGTTGGCATTAGGCTCTTCGGCTTGTTCTTCTGGCGTTGCCTTTCTACAAGCTTGATTGTCTTTCAGAAACAAATGAAGTGCCTCTTTAAAAGTGAAAGCAGTTTAATTCTAGGAGTTTATCTCCTTAAACATGCAAGGGAAGGCAGAATCTTCTCTCTTTGTTACTCTTTCATTCCCCTTATCTGGTTTTCTGGCGATTAGTGGCTTGGCTTGAAAACTTATGAACTTTTGGTGAGATTGCTGCACAATATCGCATAGGTGTAACATTTGGTTGCTTTGCAATTCAACCCTTTTAAGCATCCCTTCCAATTTGATGTTTGTAGCTCACTCTATATACTTTTTCCTACACCGAGAGTAATGCCGCAGTTTCCTGCAAAGCTGTGCCTTTTATCATACCACCTTTTTGTAGCCTTTCTCGCTCTCTGGAATATTGCAATATATATGCAACCCTTTGTGCATACCTATAGTGTGTGGTCTTTGTAGATTCATCATTGAAAAGCACGTGACAACTTACATCTAAGCACTTGATGATGCTGCGAGGAGTATATTTTATACTTAGAAGAGACCAATAACTTCAGAAAGAACCAAAATAAAGATTGTAACCTTCTGGATCTTTAACGAGTTCTCTTTTTTTCTTTTGCGGTTTTTCTTGTTTCATACTTGCCTGATTGGTAGGAAGTGATCTTTTTCCAGATCAATGAGATATACTTACATTTTCCATGCCTCAATTTTCTTACCACTCTCTTTACATTTCATTCCAGGAATGGCCTGAGGAAGAGTATCCGCCTTATGCAAATGGACCAGGCTATGTTTTGTCCTCTGACATTGCACACTTCATCGTTTCTGAGTTTGAGAGGCTTAGACTGAGGGTATACATATGAAAAGATAACCATGATTCAGTTGTTCTGTTTTGCGTTTATCCGATTGACTTATTGCTGCCGTATGATCATCATGCAGCTGTTCAAGATGGAGGACGTGAGCGTGGGGATGTGGGTGGAGCGGTTCAACAGCTCGAGACCCGTCGAGTATGTGCACAGCTATAAGTTCTGCCAATTCGGGTGCATAAAGGATTACTACACTGCACACTATCAGTCTCCGAGGCAGATGATCTGCATGTGGGAAAAGTTGCAAGAACAAGGCCGGCCTTTGTGCTGCAATATGAGATGACAGGCCCTGTCGCGGAGGGAGGAAAAACCATAGAATGGAGGCAGACTAGTTTTGCAGACATAGCCACGACGCATTGTATATACTACGGACCGTGGTACAGAAAGAGTCGGGTGTATCTAGGTTCTAGGATGCTCGAGGACTTATCTTAAATTCATTCATTATTTCAACCATCCCGTTTTCTCTTCAGTCTTCTATCTATAGGTCATTAGCTTTACGAGCATTTTTTCTGTCCCACGGTGCATCGGTCGGATTCGAGCTGTCCGGCACATGATCACGGGTGGATCGGTCGGTGCATTCGTCATGCTTGACCGCTCCTCCTATCTTCTTCGTAGGACAGAACTTGCTTTGGTCGCCGGAAATGTTTCAATGGTATGATTACTTGGTTGGAAAGATTTATCCCTTGTTCTCCTCTTTGTTTCGACCTTCTCTCTCTGTAGGAACTCTGTGGAGACCTTGTCAAGCGTCAAATCTTTAATTGACCGCGTCGTGAAGCGCGCAAGCGAGAGCCGCCTGTACGAGGGATGAGATGGGTCGTTAGGACTTAGGAGAATGATTCAAAAGAGGGTGGGAGTGGAGCGGATGAGCAAATTGTTGTTCAGCGCCTTCCTCCAACCACGCCACCGATTGCCGACGCGCATCCTCGGAGCGGTTTCTGTTTGGCCCTAATTCTCGTACGGTGTTGGAGTGCGCACGTGGGAGGCGATTGTTCAGTTCAACTCGTTATTGGAGTCGTAATGAATCCCGCGTTTTGACCTGGCCCAGGTTTTCTTCGAAGTAGCGGTTCTTCTGCCGCCGGCCACATCGTAAATTAAAGAAACAATACTAGTGATGACGGTGACGATGATGCTGATTGCTGATGATGGGTGGCGAGCAGCAAATTCTCTTGGGTCTTTGTTCTTTTCTTGCCTTCTCTGGATTGGTGGATTCGCATTTTCTAAATAAAACTCAACATTAGAGAGAGAAGAAGAGGGAGGGAAGGAGCCGGGTACCGGCGAGGGTTCGGTGTCCCTTGCCGAGCTCACTCGAACCGAGTCGTTGCCGACGTAAACTTTCTAAGATTGGATATGAGCTTTCCACTCCATTTTCGATATAATTAGTAACTTCGACCAATCTTCTTCCTTGACCCTGGCGGGCAGCGATAGCCCTCGATCGTCCGCGACCACGGGGGGTGACGACGGCCGACTCATTTTGCCTCAGCTTGTTGAGGGACGTCAGACCCTCCACGAGCGCTGCCGCTCATCCTTCCCCTCCTCCCCTGTACTTTTATCTCCTCCTTCGTTCTCTCTATGCTCAGGTTCATTCACGGGACCAATTCGTCGGCCGGCAAATTTTTTTTCTCCGACGATGATGAGCTCGGTGGAGCTATTTGTATAAAGATCTCATTCTTCAGAGGAAATAACGAGACGAAGTCGATCGTGCGGGGGAATTTTGAGAATAAGGGCCCCGTTCTCAGGGGCTAATTTTGGAATCCTCCCAACAACAGTGAGGCAACGGACTGTGGACTTTGGGACGGGGTAGGAGGCCCAGGAGCCCAACGATGATCAATCAACGGGCCACGCGAGGAAGCCCACGATGACAAACCCAAGCGGCCCATACAAGGTGGACCCACTGTCGGTTTCGTGACGAGGCCGGGTCGGGTCCCCACCATCGCGTCTGAACGTACGGTTCTAGAGCATTCTCGAGACGTCTCGTGGCCAATCTTCGGACGGAAGCTTTTGATCATTTTTTTCCACCGGGCATCGTTTTCGTGGAGGTCGAGCCAAAGCGGTGTCGGTCCTTTTATCGGAGTGGGGAGAAGAATCACAGGCCGACGCCACGCGAGGGACGTGACTTTCTGAATCGTCCCGAGTTGTCGTCTTGTGTCGGATCGAAAGCGACCGAGTCCGGCCTGAATCCGTCCGCTTCTGCGGTGCGCTCCTCCTCCTCCTCCTCCTCCTCCTCCTCCGCTCCGCCGCGTGCTCGATCGCCATTTGCTCTTCCTGCTCGCCGTCATCATTGCGCCTCACACTTGAGCCGACGCGATTCCATCCACACAAAAAAGTTCATCATTGCCGATAATACATGCATCATCGTATGAAGAAAGAAATCTATATAGTCGTCGCTGATATATAATCATATTTTAAAAGCTTTCGAAAAGTATAATTGAGTTTTAAACGCAGAACTTTTCGCTGAAGGCGTTTTTTTTAAGTAACAAGAGATTCCACCGTGTTTTCGTAACATATTTTATGACAAAGCCGTGCTTTTTGAAAAATTTAGAACTTGATTGTACTTCCGTGACGAATTTTAAGGTTTTTCAGTATACTTTATCCCTCGAATATATTTTTCTTCAAATTGATAAAATTTAATATTTCACGATAATTATTACAATTAAGGGAGAAATCATTGTGAAAGAATTTATGAGGAAAGCAAATCCAATCAAGCCCATAAAGCCGCATGATCGATTCGTAGCATAACATTACTATAACACGAGATGCCGTAACACCGCCTTTTCAAAAGCTTTGCTATCTATTTAGTATAGAAAAGTATTGTACAATGGGGCACATGACATAATGGCTTGTGAATGGCCACAATCCACATTTCCCACCATGTGGGTTGATAGAATAATACGATCTAAATAACATGCACAAAAAGGTCAACATAATCTCGTAATTCATCGTATGATAATATCTCATAATAAACCTCTCGGTGACAATCCCTTTTATCTTTGCTATTGTTTAACCAAGGAGGAGAATCTTCTAAAACTAAGCTTCCTTTTAATACTTGTGCTGGATTCAAAACTTTTCCATGTTTCAAGCTTATCGTCAACCCTTTTCTCGGGCTGATATTCCATGGTAATAATGGACATAAAAGCAAGTCCGCCATAAAAAAGATCGATAACAATTTCGTGTCGAATTCGCTCAAAGTTCGTAACAATTTCAAAGACTTAAAATTTGAAATTACTGAATATTATACAGTAGGAGGGCTTGCTCTTGGTGCCGAGGGAGCAGGAAGCAAATGCAATGGATCTTTGCTTTTGGAATTGACCTAACTAATCTAACAAGAAGGGAAAAAAAAGTAAAATAATTAATTCCCATTTGTGTCCTTTCTCCTGTAATTAAAATAATGTTATACGACAAGAAACCAGGCGCGTTTTTGTAGTTGCTGACTGCACAAAGCTCGTTTCTTTAACGGACGAAAAATGGAAGCACACGAGGACATCCACACGTATCTTGTCCGTCTCCATCCGATAAAAAGATAAATCTCAGATTAATATGTTAAATTAATCTTGTGATGACGTGGAACTCCATCTCGAGTGAATTAAAAAAAACTAAAGTATCCCACTAATTTCGAATGAAACGAGACACGGAATTAATTAGATTTAACAATATGAAATATATATAATATTTTTTCTGTGCACCTCAGAATTTTAATTGCGGCCCATTGTTTCATTCATATGTACAGGTCGTGAAATACTTCTGGGAAATTTGAGGTAGTAATTATGGCGGAAAATAATTATGCAAAAGAGAAAGAAAGGAAGAAATGGCTATGAAGTAGGGTCTCTAGAGTGGAGTAGAGCTGAGGGTAGGGCTAGCCAGTCTCCTAAATATGATTGGGCCACAAGGGACCATTGTCCTCGTAATGCCACCACTAAAGACAAGCGACTAATATAATTATAAATCTGAATCACCCGACCTCATAATCTTCATCACACCCGTTCGATTCAGATCATACGGATATGAACTTTTTTATAAAAAAAAAGCTTGATGGATCCTAAAGTCAGGTTATCCTAATATTAATTATAAGTAGTATAATACCGGTAAAAGTGCAAAGAAAAAAAAAGCAAGAGAAAAAGGAGGAAAGAAGATAGTATAATTCCAATAATTTCAATATCTGTATTATTGCTAAAATCCATATCTTCCTCATTGTCCACCTACTGCATTCTCTAGTCGCCCCTCCTTTTCCTCCCAACTTTACACAGGTGAAAAACACCACGAAAAGCTGTCTTCTCCTTCTTCTTCTTCTTCTTCTTCTTCTTCTTCCCGTGCGCCCCTGGAGAGAGAAACGGAAGAGAGCCCATGAAAGAGCACATGCTCAATCTCACCCAAGAAAACGAAAACCAGACCGACCCACAGGACCGATCTCTCGGGAGAAGCAGGTACAGTGGGAAGCTAGACCAGCGGCTGCCTAGACCGATAACCATGATGAGGATGTTGATGGCGGGGATGATGCCCCCGACGATGATGGAAATGTGGGCGACCATGGGCTCGGCCCTGGCCAGCTTCATGTTCATCTGGGCCATCATCAGGCAGTACTGTCCCTACGAGCTCCGTCGCTACTTCGAGAAGTACGCCCACCGGCTCACCTCCTGCTTCTACCCTTACATCAAGATCTCCATCCACGAGTACACCGGCGAGCGGCTCCGGCGGAGCGAGGCCTACGCCGCCGTGGAGGCCTACCTGAGCAAGAACACCTCCAAGAGCGCCAAGCGGCTCAAGGCCGAGATGGGCAAGGACAGCAACAACCTGGTCCTGACCATCGAGGAGTCCGAGAGGGTCACCGACGAGTACAGGGGGATCAAGGTCTGGTGGTCCTCGAACAAGATCATGTCGCCGCCGACGCGGTCCATGACCTACTATCCGGAGCAGGAGAAGAGGTATTACAGGTTGACATTCCACAAGAAGCATAGAGAGGTCATCGCCGAGTCCTATCTGAAGCACGTGATTAAAGAAGGGAAGGAGATAAGGTCAAGAAACAGGCAGAGGAAGCTGTACACGAACTCGCCGGGTTACAAATGGCTAGCCATGAAGTCCACAATGTGGAGCCACATCACTTTCGAGCACCCGGCCACGTTCGACACGATGGCGATGGACCCCGAGAAGAAGAGGGAGATTTTGGAGGACTTGGTGACTTTCAGCAAAAGCAAGGATTTTTATGCCAGGATTGGGAAGGCTTGGAAGAGGGGTTACCTCCTGTATGGGCCTCCCGGCACGGGCAAGTCCACGATGATCGCCGCCATGGCGAATTTCCTACACTACGACGTGTACGACCTCGAGCTCACGGCGGTCAAGGACAACACCGAGCTCCGGAAGCTGTTGATCGAGACGACAAGCAAATCTATCATCGTGATCGAGGACATCGATTGCTCTCTCGACCTCACGGGGCAGAGGAAGAAGAAGGGTGAGAAGTTGCCCGCGGAGGATGAGAACATGGACAAGCCCAACAAAGAAATTCCCAGGAAAGAACCGTGTGAAGATACCGCCAGTAGGGTCACTCTTTCGGGGCTCCTGAATTTCATTGACGGGTTGTGGTCTGCTTGTGGAGGAGAGAGGCTCATTGTCTTCACCACCAACTATGTGGAGAAGTTGGACCCCGCGCTCATAAGGAGGGGTCGGATGGACAAGCACATCGAGCTCTCCTACTGCTGTTTTGAGGGCTTCAAAGTGCTCGCGAAGAATTATCTCTGTCTCGAAACGCATCCGATGTTCGATACGGTTTGTCGCTTGATGAGTCAAGTGAAGATTACTCCTGCTGATGTTGCTGAGAACCTCATGCCCAAATCCCCAAATGACGATGCTGAGAAATGCCTATCGCTGTTGATTCGGGCCCTTGAGGAAGCAAAGGAAGCGGCCGCCGCCGCGGATGCCAAGGATGGCAAGGAAGGCGCGAAAGGAACTGCCGATTCGAGAGACGGGGCCGCCAAGGAAGAGGCTGTTCGGACTGTAGACTGATCGGGAAGGAGCTCCAGCGTTCGCAGCAGCATCCTCATGGTAATACTGATTATCCAGCCACAAATCCCATGATGATTTATGGTCTCGTGTTGTTACTGATGAAATGACCTTTTTGTAAGTTTCGAGAAAGATAGAATTTGTCCAGGCGACATGTTTGGGAGGTGCAAATAATGAATTGATCGTTTTTACTTTTTATCTATGCTTTTTTCTTTTCTAGAAAGCTTGTGCTGTTCTGCTGGAAACCCTTTATGGGATTATGAAAATGGCCCCATCATATTATCCAGTGAGTATGGAACAAGATGGCTTCACTCGAAAAGAGAATTCAGGTACTTCAAACAGTTTTTTTACCACTCAACACTGAAAATCAGAGCTACGAATGACGGACAACGAGTCAAAATAGACAGGGAAGAGCTTTTATATAACATCCCACCAATGCAAATTGCCAGAGGCAGATTACCATTATTACGATCACTAAACGTGACAAAGGAGACGGGGCCATAATAAAAGTTCCAACTCCAGCATTCTTTATGTGTTACTTGCACGACCCGGAGACCAGGCATGAACATATATCTTTTTGCCATAAATGCTAAAATCCTTCATCCCTGTACAATCTGAACTTAAAAAGGAAAGATGCTGGAGCCGTTGCCGGCACTTGCACAAACCAAAATTCACGTGCTAAGTTGGACTTCATTTCTTGGCCGACGATATGTCTCTTGATTTCTTGAAAAAGTGCATAGGCATCTGTAAGTGTGAAGAAGTTTGTCCGCGTTATGGTGTCAGGACCATCATCAAGGCCTGAGGCTGGGCAACTTTTACTCCGCCGATCAACCTTCAATCTCTGGTCAGGACTGCATGCTTTCTGACTCTTGCCTTCCAACTAGATGTTCCAAAAGACTGTCCTTTACTCATTGCTTTTATCCGCTTCTCTGGTATTGCGCTTCTAACAGATGCATTCTTGCATCATTTTAATTCGGCCAACGACGCACTTAAACAAACTCAGACTTGGACTTCCATGAGAAAGACAAAAGAAACTATTATTACCAATTCCATATTGTGATGCCTCCCTCACCCTTTAAGACCGACCGCAATCAAACTCTCAGTAAATCCCTTCACGAAAGTAATCTACTACATCAACAAACATAGCTATCCAGATCGTCTGCCCACAGAGCAGGCCTGCTCTGCGGGTTTGTGTGAGGAGGAGGGTGGGCCCCGCTTTAATAGGGGGCCCACCCTTTTGTTTTTGTCTTTTTTTAGAAAGTGCAGCCGTCCGATCGACGATCGGACGGCTGCAAGAGAAAGATCACTTGCTCTGGAAAGTAACCAGAGCAGGTGATCCATTTCCGCTATTTACAACCTCGAGGAATGTCTTATTCGTCTGAGTATAACCTGACTGTAGAAATATCTTGTCCTGAAGAACAATAGCAATGCCGCAAGAGAACCCAAAAGAGTAGCACCCGCCATGATGAAGAAAGATAACATGAAGCATTTTGTTCCTTTACATTTTTGCCCTTTCCCTGATGCTTCTTTGTCGTAAATATACCCAATCACTCTAATGGAAAAGACATATGATCCAACTGGGTTTGCCATGGTGATGGTATTGAATATGGTACCCATATGCCCCACGCCGAATATCTCAGATGTGATTGTCGGCATGAGCGACCACTGTGAGCCATAACACACACCCACCAAGACCGAGCCCACATACAAAGCACCAGGCAGGCCAGAACCGATGACCACATGACCAATGCTGAGAGCAGCAAGAGTTATGGCCATGAACAATGGCCGAGCCCACCCTTTGGCATGTAAGAAGAAGTCCGATACAAATCCTGCCCCAAAACGTCCAAGAAAGTTCCATATGCTCCACAAGGAGATCATACTGTTCACTTCTTCGCTGGTGTAACCAAGAGATCCTCCTATCTGGCTGATGTTATTAATCGTGGCTAGTCCTGAGCCCATGCCACATGCCATTGCAAGAAATAATATCCAAAAGTTTGTAGTGCGCATAGCTTGCAACAAATCTAGGTCTGTTACAAGCTGCTGTTCGCCGTTTTCATCTTTACTGATTTCTTCATTTCTGTCACCAGGCAGAATATGATAATTGGAACCTGTTGGAACTTCTCCATCGTTGATCTTCTCATAGTGCTCTAGCTGGTCAAGATTGCTATTCTGATCCACGTCTTCAATCGACAGCATTTGTTCAGCATTCCTGAAATCTCCTCGCACGGCTCTAGCAGCAACAAACACAGGCGAGAAGAGCAATAAAAGCAGCAAAACTGACGATGAAAGATGCAACAAGAATGTCCACGTGAAGATGTTTTCCAAAATTATAATGACCATGAGATAAGCGGCGACGACAAGAGCAACCAAGGACAAAGCATATAGGTGTTTCTTCTCTTCCACTGCATTCGTATTGTATATTCTTACAAACCCCATAAGGAGCAGAGCATTAATCGTGGGTAATAGGGCAAGCATCAGGAGAAACGCAGCAGGGTTCTTGTTGAATACTGTCTGATATATTTGGATCAGTATAGCTCCACTCAAACCAACAAAGCCCTACCAAAGGAAGGAATCAACAACCATCCAACCAAAGACACTAACTATAAAAGGCGGTGGAGCAAAGGATAAAACAATAGAGCAGAGGTAAGTGGAGCACTTAGAGAAAATATAGACTGCATTGTTCTCAATCATTTGTCCAATTTCCACAGGTTTCGACTATTTAAGTTACCTCTACCTCTTAAGCACTCAATGAAACTGTCCACACACAAATCGAAATATTTCTTTTCAACTTTCTGCTGCGCATGTATCAAGATCAAATGCCAGTTTTACTCATCGAGAATCAATACAGAAGCTGCAGTTTCAGCTGACAACATGATGAAATTTAAGGGAAAGGAAAACATTGAACTTCCCCAACATTGGACATTAGTCGAGGTAAAATCTTTCAATTCAAACAAGTGAAAAGAAAGTGAATGTGAAACAACAATCATCAATCCTCAAAGTTTAATGTTCACACTCAGTCAATCACCTTCATGATCCCAACGGCAGTACCGCTATACTCGGGGAAGTTCTGGACTGCCGTGACGACATCGGCGGTGTTGAAGAAGCTCTGCGCGTGCGCGGCGACCAACATAAAGAAGCACACGGCCGCCACGGGAGGCCGGTGCAAGATCCCGGCGACGGATGCCCACAACAAGGAGTAGCCCAACAGGTTCTGGGCCGCCCCGGCGAGGTGGACGATCCACGGCCCCCCACGGCGGCGGGGATCGTTGGCGTAGGAGTAGAGGAGGCCGGAGAGGACGCCGCAGTTGGCGCCGAAGTCCTTGAAGACGGAGATGATATCGAGGGTGGACTGGGAGTAGCGCTGGGTGGACTTGAGGGCGGCGGAGTAGACGGAGAAGGTGTAGAGGGAGCCGCTCGTGCACTGGATCAGGATGCTCGCCGCGGTCGACGCCCACTTGTTGCTCAGCTTCGTCTCGTGCAGTTGACGCGTCTGCATCTTCCTCGGATTACGGTAGTGGTGGGGGTGGTGGTCACCGCCGTCTTCTTGAGGTTTGGTGATGGTGTAACAGGTTGTCGGGAGGGATTTGACTCCAGGTTGATGATTGATGTTTTCTTGGTTCCAGCGTGTCTTGTCGTCTCCGAGGATTTTGATGATGATCGTGGCGGGTGTGGGACACCTGGGCCGTATGGCCTCCACGTGGCCACGGTCCTACCTGGCTAGTTCATACCTCCCCACAGAGATATGAGACACAGAGAGAGAGAGAGAGAGAGAGAGAGCGCTAACAAAAGTACGATGTCCAACACGACAAAGAATTCGAACCAAAAAAAAAAAAAACAAACACGACAAAGAAGACCAAACAGGTAGTATGACACATGTCTGTACGAAACGTTTCTTCATATCAAATGCTGGATTTGGAATTTATCTACTCACAGTCGACTCAATTAATTTGAAATTGGCGAAATTCTAACTAAGATATCGTGCCAAATTCGATGACAACTCTTCTTTCACATGAGATTTTATTTATGTCTTTTATTTCTGCATTAGTACATCTTAAGTTGGCAATTTGCGAATTCTGATGGTAGTTTTTATTAAAAAAGAAAATTTCTGCCTAAGTGGTAAAGGAGCAAGAGGGTATAATCATATGGATGTGTAGAGTATGTTGGACAGGGAGCTTTCATGGTTCCTAAGGTTAAGTATGTGGTCATTTTATTAACCGTTGGATCACGTCTGTTGAATCATATTCCTTGAATTAATTCTTGATCAAATGATAAACGACGACTTGACGATTTAATCAATGCTGTCGGATAGATTGCCCGACTCATAATTGGCTCCATTGACGAGGCAGGTTCGCATTGTCATAGGTGATAACCAGAACTACACAAAGTTCGTACCAGAAGTCGCAGGAAGTCATCACGCCGAAGGTCCTCAGCCACTTGACCCGAAAGCATTGATCTTACAGACAGTCGGGGATGGACCTCTTGATCGAGACTCATCCAGCATAGGTTGTTTTTGTCGAAGCAAATGCAGCTCTAAAATCCCATTTCCCGTCAACTGTTCTCAGACTCAAATGCGGCCGCTGTCCTTTGAGCTACCGAACTGCTTTCTGCACGTTTTCAAGTGCTCAGGCCTAATGAATGAGCAATGGTGCAACGAGAACATCTACATTCCCCCTCTGTTCCTGTGATGACAGGGGTCACTCGAAGGCATCAGAGGCGCAAGAGGCATTCCTCAGAAGTGACCATGCCCGTTATAGAACTTCCATCATCTGCGGTGCTTTTGACTTCTGCGACTGGTAAAACTCAGAATTCCCATCGATTTCGACGTGTGTTGGGTCAAAAAACGAGATAGGACAACAACCGAACGAGAGGGAATGCCAAGGCAAAAGGCAAAAACTAACGGAAAAATGCTATATATGGACAGATCGTAGCCAACAAATAACCAGCTCTCTCTCTCTCTCTCCCTCTCCTCCCAAAGAAAAACGAGAGAGAAATAAGGGTATTCTGTAGCGCATGGAGTTTTACTTGGTCCGGAATGCAAATACAAGGAAATGGCATGAAAAAGAACAAACTAATCAGGGAATTCACTCAGCCGCTGAGAGCTGCGAATGCTGCGATCTTCTGTGAAGAACCACCTTGTAGAAACTTCTTGTACGGAAGAACAACACCAGATTGACCAGGAAACCCAAGAAGGTGACGGATGCCAATATGAAGAACGACAACATGAAGCAATGAGTGCCGTAGCAGGAGTTATCCTCCCCCGTAGCTTCCTCATCGTAGATATACCCTATCACTCTCACCGACAGGATGTACGATCCGACGGGACTACCTATGGCTATGGTGTTGAAAATGGTGCCCATGTGTCCAATGCCGAATATCTCCGAAGTGATCGTGGGCATCAATGACCACAGACAACCATAGCAAACGCCCACGAGGACTGAGCCCACATAAAGATTTCCAGAAAAGCCAGAAGCAATGATCATGTGACCGGCCGTCATGATGAGCAGGGTAAGAGCCATCAAGAGTGGCCTCGTCAAACCTTTCTTGTAAAGCAAGACATCGGAAACATATCCAGCTCCGAAGCGACCTAGAAAGTTCCATATACTCAAAAGAGAGACCAAAGTGTTAATCTCGACGGTGGTGTATCCAAGGGATTCTCCGATTTGGCTGATGTTATTTATGGTGGCTAATCCAGAGCCGAGCCCACACACCATGGCTACGAACAACAGCCAGAAGTCCCCAGTACGCATTGCCTGGATAAGATTCATGTCTTCAGAAACTTTCTTGGACACTACTTGCGGCGGATTGTACAACAATGGACTCTGCTCAGATGACGATGGCTCTGACGATCCTTCCCTTTCCTCCCTCATTGCCACAATTGCAGTCTTAAGAGGCCAGAAAAGCAGAAATAGCAGAATTATAAACGTTAGGATACGTGACCACAACGGCATGGTAAAGGTGTTCTCCAGTATTATTAAGATCATGAGATAAGCAGCAATAATCAAAGCGACTGCAGAGAAGCTATTCAAATGCTTCTTGTCTCCCATTGCATTCGTGTCGTAGATTCGAACCAAAAGCATGAGGATGAGCGACACGGACGTCGGTAAAATTGCTAGCATCAGAATGAAGGCACTGGGCTGGTCCTTGAGCATTGTGTAGTACACTTGGATTAGTATAGCTCCACTTAGACCAAGAAAGCCCTGCACCAGAACAAGGTAGATATCACTACTCAAGAACACATTTATGAACAAAGAATGCAGAATAGTGCATGAAATCCTGCCATTGAACTAATGACAGATTGATTCTTAACCATTTTCCCTACCTTACCCAAATTTCACCTTTGAGATCAATTCTTAATAGGACCAAATAGCAAGTCTTTCCAATCACTTCTAAGATTCATTTCTGCAGCACTTTCTCCCCCTTATATGGCTTCCCTTATATGTCTTCCTTGTGATAAGCACACTACAATTTGCACAGAGATTGACAGTTGTCACTTACAAGAATACATCAACTGCAACAACTAAATCAACTCGGAAATAGGATCTCAGATTCCTCTAGTTCGTACTTTAACTCAGGACCCTGTCGTCATCTTGACATGTCTGTGGAGGCGAGAGAATGGAGCACGTCACTGCCGAGAACATGCGTGGAGCTTAAGTCATGCTTCCCCAGATTCACCAAGACATCACAAGAACAATCCTTACAATCTCATGTGGAGGCACTCCTAGTATACAGAGACTAATTACACCATGTTGGCTCAGTAGGCGCGGCGATGTAAGGAGTCTAATTAGCAGTAAAAAAAGACCAATCAATGGACAACACAGAATAATTCTTAACGCTGATTTGGACACGCAAACACACTCCATCTCTGTCTCTCTCTCCAAACAACACCAGCCAAAAATAAAATTCTGAAAACAGCCCACGATAATCACGTACACGCATACCTTCATGATGCCCACAATTGTCCCACTGTAATCAGAGAAGTTGTGCACGCCACTGACCACATTGGTGGTGTTGCAGAAAGTCTGCGCGTGAGCCGCCACCCACATGAACAGGCACATCAGCGCAACCGGCGGCCGGTGAATCACTCCAACGACGGAGGCCCACATCAAGAAGTACCCGGCGAAGAATTGCACGGCCCCAGCGACGAGGACGAGCCACGGCCCGGGAGAGAGCACGGACCGCCCGGAGCGGCGACGCTTCTCGGTGACGGCAGAGTAGAGGAGGCCGGAGATGACGCCGGCGTTAGCGCCGATGTCCTTGAAGACGGAGACGGTGTCGAGGGTGTATTGGGAGTAGGACTGGGAGGACTTGAGGGTAGAGGAGTAGACGCCGAAGGTGTAGGTCGCGCCGCAGCTGGACTGGATCCACATGCTCGCGATCGTCGACACCCACTTGTTGTCCACCCTTCTCTCCATCTCTCTCGCTCTGTGTGTGTGTGTGTGTGTGTGTGTGTGGGCTGGGGGGGTGTTTATCGATTCTCGTTAAGGTTCGCCTTAGGAAGTTTCGTGTGTCGTTGTCTGGTCGTCGCAGATGTTCCTGTTCTTGTTTTCGCCACAATCCGGGAAAGAGGGGCGTACGGTGTCCCTAACTCGACTTGGTATCTAACCTTGTTGCGTCATAATTGAGAGAACGCCATTGAAGCTTTGTCTGCATCCGTCGGCGTCCGGAATGAGGATTCCTTCTTTCGCGGCTTATTCTTATCTTCCCTCGGCTAATTACAGGACGCATCATCTGGTCGTATCATCATCATCATCATCATCATCATTCCTATTTAAATACTAAGGCATTTATTTATCTCCTAATTATACTCGGGATCCCTTCTACTCAACTAAAAATTCTCCTCTCTAGAAAAAAGCAAAAGCAATGAATTTACCGTCATCTCTTAATGGCAAGCACTTACAGTAAGCTCACGTCGGTCAAAATTCCGATTAGACAAGTTACGAGTGTTTTGAGTACCGATTTTAATGAACTTTCAAATTAAACGAAAATGAGCTTGCTTGTTAATAAAAATTCAAAAATGAAACGAGATATGGGTAAGGCGAAGAGAGCTCTAGTGAGTTCTCATTTCGGTTCAAGTATATTCTGAATAAAGTTCTTAGATGACATGTAAGTTGTCTTTTGCGCATTTAGTTGATTGGATTCTATTACCAAATTGTCTTCCAACTTACTATATGTAATTTATATCGATCCCAGGCTCCCCAATCATGTGGAAGTCAGCTATAGTAGGCGCAATTTTTTTTCAAAAATAATAATAATTTAGTGTCGCCTTTTATATATTTAATTCAGACGACCCCAAATGAACCCCACTTTATTATTCTCTCGTCTCTTCGTGAATTCTGCTTGCAAGAACGTTTTCCGCGAGGAATCCACAAGAAGAAAGTGTTTTCTCAAGATCAGGCAATCGAAATAGAGAACCAACAAATTCATCTTCCAGAATCCATTTCCGAGAGATTAATTGGAAAAAGAAGAGCTCCCAAAGCTCGGAGATGTCGTACAACTAATACCAATTGCAACGGGATCTTGCCATATTCCTTGCTGATTCTATCAGACTTTTTGGTCTGCGGAATCTAAAGCATCAGCTTGATTCTAAACGTTGGAAGTGAAAAATACGTTTAGTGAGCGAAGAAGCGTAGCAGCAACATGAAAAGGATAAAACATTCCCAGATCAGATCGGGAGAAATAATCTCAATTCGAGTTGAGAAGATGGAGTCTCTCTTGAACTACAGTTCTTTCTTAGCTGGCGGAGCTTGGATAGGAAGAAAAGAAAAGGAGAACCAGAGAGAGGAGGATGAGGAGAGAAAGAGGCTAGAATTTCTTAGTCCAGAAGCAAGAAGTGCTACTCATGCCTCCATTTAACAAATTTCTCTTCTTTTCTCCAAATAATAGTCTCATTAAGCAACTATATTCATAGACAGAATAAGCGCATAATATATTCTAAAAGAACCAGGAACACAAAGTTCAAATAGAAAAAATTGGATGCAAAGTGGCCTGAGGGAGTTGACATTCAACCGTAAGAGTATTTGACGGTGCGGATTGAAAACTGACATTATGCAGAGGATAGCTAAAGGAAAATCTAACAACTCCTCAATAAATACAGACGCTAGACCTTCATCTCTCAACCCCCATAAGAATGGTTGTATCGAATATGACAATGAAGATCACTGTCCATCAAGATTATATCATGATCATTCTCTATTCTTGTCCTCAACTTTTTCCAACTTAATCAACCAAAGATTATGATTTCGAAAACCTTAGTTGTGATTGCAGTTTATCCCCCTAGAGAAAAATGCCCATCAAGCAAGTGGTTATGGGAATGCTTGTGGCCATCATGCTGTTCGATTTCGCGATGGAGACAACCCCGCATTCAAGTTCTCTCAGGCGCCTAAGCGAGGCGTTTTACGAGAGACGAATGCGCCAATGCCTAGATTTATGTCATGACGTGAGCAAGTGTGGCAACAACAAGCAAAGTAGAAAGTATGATAAGATATGCTACGAGTCTTGTGATGCCTTTTGTGCGGGCGTGGATCCTTGTGTAGACAATTCTAATTAAAGAAGTCTTGAGGCTAGTAACTTTAGAAATTATTGTAGCTCGGTTCCATAGAGTACGCATGCAATACATTTCGTGTGCTTACACGTGTTGTCATTTGTGCATACTTTAAATTGTGCTAGACATCACTTAATTGATACATTGGTTGTACCTCAAAACTTAGGAATGCGTTAGGTTTATAGATCTTGCCCAAGCGGTTGCATGATATGGAACGCGGTTTATGAATACTGGTCGTGCGTAGGCGCTGATAAGGAGGATACGTAGAAGTCACGCTCTAATTGATTGCTGGATGGGGAGTTGGTCCAAGTTCTTGTCCTCTTGCCATTTGCACCTTGCTATATAACCCTTTCTTTCCCTCCTCTTCCCCTATTCCTTATCTTTATCTGTATATTTAAGTGAGAAGCAAGTTTTGCGTCACTTTAAAATTCCAATTTAGCTCAGATCTACATTAATTTTGTTATGGAGTGTGAATTCAAATAGAAAATGTATTGGCCAAAGAGAAGGAAAAGAATGTGAAAAACAAAAAAAAATTTAACCACTCACTTTTTACTAACAGTTACACCTTGTGAAATTCTTTAATTGTCCTTCCTGTGCGACGACTAACTTCATCCTTCTCTTGCTTTCTTTTTATAAATTTTGAAAAAAGAAAATTAGAGTCTTTTCAGTTTTTGAAAGGATGGCCAAAAGTTCATCCAGTATTTCTTTCTAGAAGAACTCGATGTAGTGATAGAAGATAATAAGTAACTCGTTAATTAAATTGATTCTTTCTATAAAAGAATCGATATTTGTTGAACTAGTAAATCCAGACAGTTCTCAGGCTCTTTGCCGGAATCTCTCTTTACATTAGAAACCGACGACTTGGATACATGATGGTTCACAAGACCCTCAGTGTTCCACAAAATCTTCTTGAAACACCACCAAACAGGATAACTAAGCTTAATGCTTTGCGTTGCTTAACTTTTCTATTCTTGTATAGGCCAAACAGTTTATCACATAATACTGCGTCTGCTTGGTGCGTCCTGTAAGAGGCACTGATGCTGTTACTAAGTACATATTAAGCAGAAGCAGCAATAGCAGCAAGGACAACAAAGAGTCTTCTGCTAACAAGCAATAAGAAGTTGAACGTCGGCCAAAACATTTATTAGTAACCCGTACCTGATGGGCAAAGCTGGCCCAGGCAAGACAGCTACAAAATTTTCCCAGAAATACTTAGAAATGATCTACCGCTACTAACTGAACCATGAAACAAGCATTTTTTTCTTTTGTTTCGCCAACATGCAACATGCACGTTAAAAAGCACTTTCCACTGACTACAACTACAAAGAAGCCACACAAACGAGATAGTAAAGTGAAGATGAATCTGCAGCAATGAACAGCTTGCAGTTTGAAGAAATATGTTCGATTGAAAGGAGTACTTGTGGGCATCAAATATGCAATCAATCACAACAATCACATTATGCATCAAGGGGCGATGGGGTGGGAGGTGGACATGTGCATATGACTAGACAAAAAATGGCAATTTCGAGAACAAAAAAGCATTCTTAGCACATAAAAATTTAGAACAAGTATATGCAGCCCCATTATTATTTATATAATCCACCTTCAGCACCATCATATCATTTACCTGATCCAAGTTGGAGGTATTTGTATGCCAGCAATTTGACAGAATAAGTAACAACAAGAGAAGCAAGCAGTCATTCCACAATCAGAAAGTTTAAGGACTTGATCATGAAAGGGAGTGAAAAAGAAAAGCTGAATGACAAAATAGTGAAAATTGCACAACTTAGAAGACCAAAATTAACTTACTCCCTTTAGAAGAAAAGTGAAGGAAGATGTATATTAAAATTCTGAACTTGCTTTAAATTGTTCTTTGCAAGCTTAATAAATCAATCCACAGACGGCACTAATAAACCTTCCCCTTCCCCCTCCCCCAAACCAACAAATATATCACGACAGGACGTAAAACAAAACTAAAATGCAACTTTTGGAAAATCATGTGGCATCACAGAATCATTGTCCCATCCTACTCTCTCTTTGATTTAGCCAAAGCCTTCTTCCTCTGCCCAAGCATATAGCTGTACATGTGAGGACCCCCTGCACCAAAATTTCGTTGCACCTCTCATATAAGAGCCTCAAAATATATTTAATTAAATAAAGTAATTATTCACACTTACCCGGGACATAGATCCCAAGAGCCAGGATAGCAGCATAGAAATAATCAAAAGAGTAGTTCCATTTGTTTGGCATTCTTATACAATACTTCTCAGATTTCTGCATAGACCGAATTTTTGTCAGTCATCAGATGCCAATTCATTCGCAAACACATGTGCCAGAGGCGAGAAACATATCCTTTATCTGGTGTTGAGTATGTCAAAAAGGCAAGTGATGCATCTGATTTAAGAATGCACATGGACAGTACAAAGTTGCAAGCAGAAAATGAAACCATTAATAGGGCTCGGCCTGGCACACACTTACTGTTTGCAACTATTTCAGATTTGAGTCAAATAGCCATTTACTGGTCCTATCTACAGAAAACTTCATTAAAAAGCCTATGCATAGCTCCAAACTCCAACATAGTCAATCGAGCTGTGGAAACTACCGGACAATTTGCTCTTTTCAATCCAACAAATCTTTGGCATGCTAACCCAGACATAAAAAATCAAAATTAACCAAAAGATGATAAACGAATTATAAAACCCCGTAGTGGGATAACGGCACCAAACAAAGTGGCACGTTCATCATTCAACAATTGGCTGGAAGTAATTCAGTTAAAAAATAATCAAAAGAAAGAAACAAAGAAGTACCTTAATGTATGGAAGGGCAATATAGATTAACCCAACTTCACTGGCAATGCCAGTTGGGTACAACACCAGGAAGGTGCTGTACCTGCATGGTGAAGATATATCATTCAGAAAAGGAACAGCGATATGATATCAGATATCTCACACCTCTGTAAGAGTTTTTTTTTTTTTTTGGTAAGAACACCTCTGTAAGAGTTTAAATAGGCAAAAACTAATTTTTACTACCTCAACCACAATAGCCATGATGGTGTAAAACCTAAAGTCTCCTTCATGCCAAAGAAAGAGTACCGGATAATCTGTCAAAAAGAGAAGTGCATAATTATTCCGTGAGGCACTAAACCTCTGAGATTTTTTGACTTCTTGAGAGACTAAAGCAACAATGGCCAGTTGCGAAATTCAGTATGACATCAATATGAATAACTAGCAGGGAAAACTACAGACAGTGCAAGACAAGCAAAGTCAGAAACTCATTGGATCATTTGAGTCCACAGTACCATTTTCAAGAATTAGACCAAATTCAAACCATATGAAGAAACAAGTCTAGAATATTACGACATGTTGTTGAACAAAAAATTATGATAATCAACACAAGACTGCAGTAAACTGTTGGAAACTCTTTTGATGCATTGAGAGCATGTAGAAAGCAATTACTATAGATAATTTTTATTGTAGGACCACCACATTAAGGTAATAGAAAAGAGAGTCCATTGTTTGAAGGAAGATCATATATTGGATAAAATAAACCAACTTTATTCAAATAGCGGCATAGATTTGACCACAAACTACATAATGATAATTACATTGCGACATACATTATAGCAAGGTGTCAACATAAATCTACCAAATAATGGAGAAAATCAATACCATGAGTTGTATCAGAGTATCAAATTAAATCAACCAGATTATAGAAATTGCAGTAAAAAGTTATATCATGTAGGAGCTAGGAAGAAATTAATGTCAGATAAAATAGACACATAATGTACATCAGTTTGGTAGTACTACAAGAAGGAAGTTTCCAAAGTATATGTATTTCCCTTGTCATACACAGGAATAGTATTCTGACATCTGAATTGAATATAAAAAATGAATAGCAGATTACAGCAAGTGCATTGTCTCCTTGCAAAGTATGGAAACCAAATACCAGGGCATTTATCATAAAGAGCAAGTTTAGATGCTTAGTCCTTGTTGTCCCAGTTCATCTCACTTTTCAGTCTATTCATATCCATACATAGAAGCGGGTTTAAGTATCTTTGGCATGTGCTCAAGCATTTAAATGGCAAGAATTTGTACAGTTGGCTATCGGAGCAAGAGCACAATAGAACCGTGCTTACCTCAGTGATCGACCAGCTAATTACCAGGGAGCTAACCATTATGTGTTTCTGAGTCTGCCCATAAGAAGCATGAGATCATCAGTACGAGAACATCCACGACTTTAGCTCAAACTACAATAACCAACTACATTAAGTTGGGAAAACAAGATCGCGTGAGTAGGATGAATCACCTCGGGAAAACTATAGAGGATGCCCCAAGTTACATACAATCTCGAACCAATCTGAGGCAGGGTGGCAGTTACCGGAGACCTAACCAGACCTACGAACAGAAGATTAAAGAGAGAGCAGAATTAGTCCAGCATCCATGTAAGGTGAATAGAGCAAATTCCATTTAACAATCTCAAGAGAGATTTAACTCACCAACAAGACCATGGAGGATCTACGCAAGACCCAATCCAGAAACCCAGAAATGGGGACAACAAAGAGAGAGCAACGTGAGAAGCCATCTTTGACGAAAACCAACGGCACAAGCAAGAGTAAAATTCAGCCACGAAAAAGCAATTCACGCGTCCATATATAAACTTCAACCCGGATGACGCACATAAAATCCCACATAATGACTAGTCGAGCACTAAACCAAACTCCCAAAATCTCTGGACCTTGTTCTCTGTTCGTAGTCGAGACGCGTCATCATTATAAGCACGCGGCGCCGGAGAGGCCGTGCAGACTCAAAGATCAATGCGGTGTGGTGGTGTACCTCCAAGATGGCGGCAGTCTGAGCCAGCTGGAGGGGCCGCTCGACGGCGCTGTAGACATGCTCGTGGCCCGATTCGCGGAGCGTCTTGACGGCGAGAAGCAACACTTGCAACCTGAAAACGAAACGGGAGAGCAATTAGGACGTAAATGGGACGCGTCCCCCACCCCCCCCCCCCCCCCCCCCGGGGGAGAGAGAGAGAGAGAGAGAGAGAGAGAGAGAGGTGGAGTTAAATGGGAGGACCATCCAGAGAAGACAGCCCAGTTGTAGATGGAGAGGTAGAGGCGCCTAAGGGCTGAGGAGAGAGCACCCGCCATTCCAGGACAGAAAAGAGGAGACCCTGAGCAAATTAAAGGCAACGTCCAGAGAGAGAGAGGGAGAGATTTGAGCTAAAGTAGGGAAGTGGGTGTTGATGCCTGTGGGAGATCTGACTAATTGAGAGAACCGGAGAGGAGGCGGACGACGGTGGTAATGATGATGATGTTCGACATTAAAGAGGAGAGACAGTTGAGTTGATCAACCACTCCCCAACCCACGCTAACCCTGTCTGAGAAAATATTTGGGTGGACCAGCCCCTCCGCGTCACCATTGCCTGACCATTCAGCAATCAACACGCGGCGTGGGTGGGTCCCGCGGACAAGTCTCTCTCCCCTTCACTGTTCATCTTCCCCAGCACGCAACTTCTCTTTCTCCTCCTCTCCTTGGCCAATCGCGTCGACTCCGGAGACCAACCACAAGGTCGTTCCAGCCTAGGGTTTCCGCCGACGAGAGATTGGGCTCCGGGAGCCGCTCCAGTGGCGGCTCTGCAGCTATCGGGCTTGACCACGACGACCCTCTGAACGCTGATGACCTCATCGGCGGAGTCGAGCAGCGCAACATCGCCGGACGAGTCGTCAACGCCGATGGCGGCAGCGCCTCCTCGTCGTAGTTGGCGAATAACTGGAAGGTCTTGGCCTTGAAGGCGAGGGCGAACTTCTGGAACATGTCGGAGATCTGCAGCGGCTTGGAGGTGGCGCCGTTTATGTCCGGCATCGTAATCGTCGCCGTTGATCCAAGAACGCGAGAACAAAAGCGGAGGTCGCGCGTTGGGAAGATGAACAGTGGAGAAAGAAAGAGGGAGAGAGTCTCCATTCGTTCGGGTGACCCATCGGCCACGTGGCAGTTCCCAAATGGTCCATTTCCACATTGACGTGGAGGGTCGGCCTACGCAACATAAAATGCGTTCCGTTCAGTATCTTAAATGAGTTTTGGGACTCTAAAGTTCATTGACCAAAATGCGATTGAGAAGATGCAATTGCATCTTTAAAACTCTCTAAATGTTATATTGAAAGTGTCTTCCTAAGCAAAATGTTATTTCCCTATATAATGACCCGCAGTGGAAAACCCAATAAACTTTTTGGGCCGACACCCTAGCAATGGCTGCCTCCCCCTTTTGGCGACTCTCCCCTTGCAACCACTGGCAACTTCCCCCCTCCGTCGCCTCCCAACAACTCTGACTCTCCCCTCCCCCAACAATTGCCACCTTCCCCTACCTCCAGCGACTCCCCCCCTTTGCTTGCCTCCCAACATCTCCAACTCTCCTCCTACAATCATCGCCTCGACCCCTCCCTCTCTTTGTTGCCTCCCCCTTGACCCCCACTTCGACCCAAAAATAACTTAAAATTGATTTCATGAAAGAATTTCCCAAATATATATTCACTAAACGGTATTTCATCAATATTGTATCTTAAAACACTTTTCAATTACATTTTACTAAACAATATATGTATTTCACCAAACCCCTTTTAATTAAGGACATTTGCATTTTCTTAATGACTTTTCCTGAACGGTGAACCAAAAGTACCCTCTGTCCCTCTCCCCGAAATGATCCTCATTATGGGTCTAACGGGCCGGAAGGCTCACAAATGAGTGTGCTTCGGCAATGGAAAATGAAAGGCCAGTCCGCTTCTTGGGCTCTACTCCCCCACGGCTAGGCCCAATTAAATTCCAAGGAACAGTTCCATACTGGGGTATAAGTTCTGCACCTTTTAGGCTCGGGAGGAATCGGCGATCACCGTTGGATAAAAATTACCATGGATCTCGATCGTACATCCAAGTGCTCGTATGCTTCAACAATTTGCGCAGGAAGTACGATAAAATGTCATACGACGTTACAAGACCGTAGAAACCCATGCCCAGTCGTCATATGTAGCACACGCTCATTTGCGAAGCTTCACTAGGCCATCGATGGTTAAATCTTGGGTTCAATTTGTAAACTCGACCCCCGCGAATCCTGCTTGCTCTTTTAATGCCAACTCCTTGGCTGGCCTTTGACGTGCTATTTTCCGCACCCTCAAGGGTCCAAAGAAACCACAAGTTCAGAATAAGCAAGCAGCACAAGTAGGAGCCAAAGCCGGATGATGCTATTTTTACAGTCACATGTAAGCCGACAAACTTAACGTACATCTGATGAGGATAGAGCATTAAATAGAAAAGAGAAAGCACATGGCAATGTCTACTTTGTCGCCCCATGCTCTGTACAACAACAAATGGCAGATCGAATTCAGTCGCCCGGTCACCTCGTATCTTATCTTTACCCGGATAATCATCGAAGCACGAACCCCTTTTTTCCTTTCCTATCGGGATAAAAAGATTCTCAAGCAACACTGATTATGCTCTCTCCACTGCGGAAGCTGGACATACCCCGAAAGCCTTGTCGCCTTGAGGGGGAATCTCCTTGATTTGAAGTCAGGGAGAGATTCAGGGATAGGGACAGTGGCTCCATTGTTGACGTCGCACTTGCACTCAGATCAGAGGTCAGTGGACCATGAGGGATCGAGACAAGAGGTGCCGGCCGGATGAGGTTCGACGGCAGATCCCTGAGCCCATCCCCCTGCATCAGAGTTAAATTCGGGACCTGATTCTGAACAGGAACTGGAAAAGCCGCTGATCCAATCGACATCGGGAAAGGAGCTATCGTAAGATGTCCATTCGGGTTGCAAGTATCTTGCAACAGCGGATGCCGAGGCAAGGAATTCAGCTGAAATGTATTATCTTGATGAGGACCATGTTCCTTCTCCATCGTACTTGCAGTCACCTAAAAGAATTCAATGCAGCAGCATCAGAAAAGTCTTGTGATTTGAAGAGAGAGATTTCCTTAGAATCTGGCCCAAAAGGTGGGTCAAAGAGAAGATTAGAAAGATAATGGCTGCAAGTGGGTTCTAGGTGACCTTCGCTCATTTTTTAATTTTTTCTCAAGAAGCCTTGCACATGGAAGAGCGAGCTTCTTCCTACTTCTCCACAGTAAACAAATTTTCCTTTCGAAATCCGAGAAACCAAACCCACCATAAGCACATAATTGATGTCTAACTCGACACACTAAACCTTTCCTCGGATTTGTTGTAAAACCAGGATGCCTAATAAAAAAACAGTAACCTTCTCCCGCTTCCTCTCTAAAGAGAAAATGAAGCTTGAGTAAGTAAAACTCATCCATAAAGTTATGGGAGCTATTCAAGAGATTCATGTTTCAAGCCACTTGATTAGTTCATCTAGACACGAGATCCATAAAACCATTGCCTCATCTCTTCTTCTATCTCATTCTATTTTCCCCAAGAAAAAGAAAGGCTGAAGCTGTGATTAGGTTGCTCGATCAAAGCAAAATGCGTAGTCAATTCATACTGTTTACTTTGATTGAACCTGAAGAAACTAGATCGATAAAAAGGCTCTATTGATCTAGGTCAACTTTCACGACACTTTCCATGAATCCTTGTCAGTCAACAGGAACAAAGACGACCTTCAAAGATAAAGGGGCCATCGCGAAGTTGATTAAATACGTACAGATTCGGTGGTTATGTCAAAGAGGCTAGACCGACGACGCCGACGATTGAGGTTGCTTCGGCGAAGGAAATATTTCTGTGCATGGCTTGCAACCTGAGTGGGCGTGCGAGTCTTCACGAAGTTCCTGGATATCGCTCTCCAATCTCCTTTTCCCACTTTCTGCAATCCCAACAAGAACAACCTGTGCTCCTCTTCCGTCCACGGAACTCCTGATGAAGTCCACAGATGAAACACATCAACACATTTCAGATGCACATGTGGCCAATTTCCATCAGATTTAAGGCAGCAGAGGACCTTCTTGTTCATGTTAGCGACAATAACTCGACATCAGAAGAATAAAGAAGAGGATCTAAGCCACTTTACATCAGAAGCAAAAAGAACGAGGGTCTAACCCATATAAGACTACCAAAAGCAGCGATTTTACAGCATTCAAATCAACATTTGTGGACTGACATCAAATCAGTCTTTCACTATACAGCTGATGAATACGAACAGCTCTTAATCGTTCCTCGATATTGAAGCTAATTCATACGAACAGCTCTTAATCATTCCTCGATATTGAAACTAATTCATTCAATGTTAGGTTTAAAGCTATCGGAATCAATGATTCCCAGGGAAACGAATCGGATAAGAAAACAGAAGTTTGCAGAAAGCAGTGATCACATCGCATGCAGGTAAAATAAATCTCGAATCAGGAACCTTGGAGACCGATTACTGCTAATACCTCTACAAATGCAAATACTCCAAAGATGGACCATTCCAACGAAAACACATCGCAAATTAACAGGAAAAATAAGACGCTAAAACGAAGTCAAAAGCGAAACGCATGCCTCTCTTGCGCTCGCGGCCACTGCTGGAGTTGTGCACCACATCGTCGGCCGACGCATAGCCTTTGGCGACCTCTTCCTTGTTGCCGCTGCCGTTGTTGGCGCTAGGATTTGCATCCTGAGGGTGCTGATACTGAGACAAGTTGTTCAGGCTCACGCTCTTCCTCATCGAGTCCACAACCACCCTCACGCCGAACAGCATGATCTCTCCGGCGCCGGCCCCGGTGCCAGAGCTCTCGCTGCCGGCGTCGTCGGTGGTGGCTAGTGTAGGAGTCATTCTCTGACCAGCGACGGCGAGGAACTGAGTCTCTCCGTTCTCTTCGTGACGGAACCGAGGGTCCGTACAGTTGGATGGATGCAGAGAGAGAGAGAGAGAGAGAGAGAGAGAGAGAGACGAGACTTGCGAGATGGAGCGAGAATGGCATATATAAGATGAAAGTCAAAAAAAAAAAAAAAGTTAAAATGGACGGTGCATCTTACTTGTCGTAAAACGTGGATATTTTCTTGATCCGACGGCTGAGATATTTTCGGAATGAAATCCCCTTGGGAATGAATCAGTCCAGGTGCAAACGAGTATATTAGGAGCTGGCTGAGGTGGCACTGCTTTGTTGAGGGAGAGGCTTTTCCGATACTACTTTCCTTTCTGGAAAATCCTCCAAAGCGGGAACTCTATTTTTAAAACCATATTTTCTCACATTTTTAAAGCGCTTTTGGTTACGTTTTTATTTCGGGAAATATTTTTTTAATAGAAATATTTTTTTTGTGTTTCTACTCCATGAAATAATTTTTGAGTAAAATAAAGCGTTTTTTGTAAAATTATTTTTGAAATAAAAAATAGAAATGTTTTTTCTACGATTAATAAATTTTTGATTTTTTCTTCTTGTTCATGGGCGATCGATCGCCGTCGGCCACTCCCTTGCCACTAGACCGCCTCTGCTGCCGGTGAGAAAAAAAAAGTGTAAACAAACGCGTTTATATTCTTTTTTTGTTCAATGGAACAAAAGACAGAAACAAGTCTGTTTATGAAAATTACCAAACAATCCCTTATTGGCCAGGATATCTTTATGATAAAAATATCAATGGTCTCAAAAGGAAGTTTTTTGATTGGACCATCTATTAAATTTTGATATATTTCGCACATGCTCTGTCCTTTTCCTTAAATAAAAAGTGATTATCTTATATTCCTCACTCTTAAGTTGTAGTTTTAAACTCATTTATTGGTAATGCATACTCAAATTCTTGGTTCCCTTCTAGAGCGTACGATCTTTGGTGCTCAATGCACAAAATGGGGTGCGCTTGTTTTATGCACCCATCACGCATACATCAATATTCGCATCGGACCATGGGGAAAGAGATTGATTCGGCACTTCGACAATCATCAGTGGATCCATCAAGTGTAGAGACTCGCGGTCCTCCTCATTTAGCTGAATTGAATATAGCTTGAGCTGACGAAAATGGGCATTACGCCTACCAGCCGGGGGAAAAAAGAACCGAAAACAAATCTGCGAAGTGCTTCGTCACTAAGAATGTCGAAGCGTCGATCTCCATCCCTCATCAGTCCGAACTCGCACGCGCTCGCTGTCATTATCCAAGAAGTGTCAACAATCATGCAAGGAGCTCTTGAGAACCATCCTTAGTGGGTCTTTCAGACGTTTCAAAAAAGAAGGAAAAGTATCTCGAATGTGGACTTTGAACAGTCCAGCCAAATTGCAACGACCAGACCCAGAACTCCCAATCAAAAGCATGTGGCTCACAGGATCGAGAATGGAGCACACCGCAATTGATCCTTAAACCAGATGGCCCTCCTAAGAAATATTATCATCGGCTCCAAAAGTACACACTTTCCTCAGCCAAATGAATCTGGTCAAAATATGCTCAGAGGTTGTCTCATCAAATGGGCCTCTTAAAGAATTCCTCAATCCAGGACAAAAAAACCATCAGTATCCAGCCATTATGCCCATTAACTATTCTCATCTGACCTAAATCGACTCGATATTTTATTAGCGGAAAAGCGATTCACCCACTCGGCCCTCCCCCCCACCCCCACCTCTTTTTGTAAACAAAGCAAAGCGAAGCGCCGAAGTAACCTTTCCTTCTTCCAAGAATGCAGAGACAATACCGGCCCTAGCTGGCACGCACGCCGATTCCCCACTGGATACGAATTAGAAAGAGAGAAAAGAACACGAACCTTGTTATAATTTGCTTCTTTACGACCCCGACGTCGAGCACCCGACGAGTTTTCATTAACTTAATGGCTTCCGTTTTGACTAATTATCGACACCTAGTTTCTCACGCCTAATTAGTGTTGTTAAAGGAATGCGAACTCAAGCCCAAACAGAGGAAAAAGACTTCCCCACGTTTTCAATCATCTAAACAGTGCCTTGGGGTTTACTATGGAAGAGAAGACGGATACGATGTTGGGTTGAACTGTTCTTTCTTTTGAGGGGAGAAGATGGCTACTCTCTCTCTCTCTCTCTCTCTCTCTCGGTTTTTTTCCTTTTGTTTGGGGGGGAGGCAATGAAGATGGAGTTTCGAGGGTGGGAATCGAATATTCGATCCTCGAAGAGATTTCTTTTTTTCTATAATGTTATCTCTGAACGTCCGTACAATTTTGTGAACCCTTGGTGGTGGGGTGCGGTGGCAGGATAAGACGAGATAAGGTTTTCTGGGCCTCCACCAACGGCCATGAATCAACTCTCGTCGCACCTGGAATTTCAGGAAAGAAAAGGAAAGAAAAGAAAACTCACG
This sequence comes from Melaleuca quinquenervia, assembly GCA_030064385.1. Classification (NCBI taxonomy): domain Eukaryota; kingdom Viridiplantae; phylum Streptophyta; class Magnoliopsida; order Myrtales; family Myrtaceae; genus Melaleuca; species Melaleuca quinquenervia. The sequence goes on along the minus strand of CM057728.1, from coordinate 1,420,099 downwards.
ATTCCCTGGACGTCTTATCAATCATCATAAGTTGCAACTCTGGTTAGCCCTCTCCTTAATTTGTGCATGGACAAGTAACACCTGAAGAACGAAAGTTAGACCCGTCAAGAGCATCCAATCACAGGACTCGAACCCACCCCAAACCATTAAGGAAAATGCAATCGGATGGTTCAGTTCGAAAAACAGACGAGCCAAACCCAAAAGTCCTCTTGCCTAATGAAAAAGTTAGGAAAAAGCTAATTGCTAAATTCGATGAGCAATCCAACCAAAAGAAAGTTGAAAAGACAAAAAGAACAGGCTCATCGTATTAAGAACGATTGCTGTCGCAGTCATATCGATGGAAATGCGAGCAGCTGTTCTCTCTCCATGCGAGTCCGCGCCCGCACATTTTGCCCATGACATTTTGCGAGCTATCTTTTCTACTCCAAAAAAAAAAAAAAAATCCAAACCACGAATAATACGTAAAAGCTAAAGTGGGTTCCTTAGTCTCGAAGATAAATCATGTCCCCCGTAAGCTGGATAAAGAGATAAAAAGAAGCGAGTGGGATCGAAAAGCAACCCCAGTGTATGTTACATCGACTTTCGATTAATCCAAAAGCCGTAAAGTGGAGAAAACACCATGCTTTCCCCAAGTTAGGATCTTATCTTTTTGAGCTCTTCAGATGCAGATTAGACTCTACCTTTCGTTCTTTTCATTAAAGTCAAAACAAAACACAGAGAGAGAGAGAGAGAGAGAGAGAGCCGTGACTAGTGATACAGGGAGTAAGAGAAGCACACTAGGAATAATCTATGCACCACACCAGACGTGAAGTCCCTGGTGCTAGGGCTCAAAAGCCTATCCTACGACTTGATTAATTGCAATTTGTTGCTAATGATATCATATTTCGTCTTATTTAATGTACTATCTACAGAGATCTGCTTTTTCTAATAATGACACTTGAGCAGCATGACTAACGTGCACTCTGCTTTTGAACTGTGCTTTTCCCAGTTTTTATTTGTTCATAAAAAGATTCTCAAATCCCACCAGTGGAGAAAGGAAGAGAATAGTAAAAGAATGGAAATGGTGAAGTACCACTTCCCAGCTTTTCACAACAAAGCCCCACTTGTGTCCACTACCCATCCAAGGAAGTCTACAACCATCGATCCAGTGGGCGACACAGCGACTTAACGCCTCCCTGAATCAAAGTAGTAGTTGCCAAGTTAAACACAAGGTTCAATTGCTACAGAGTCTAGGATACTTAATGTAGTTTCAGAAGACTTGATAAAGATATGGTCAGAGGAAAAGAGATCCCCTTCGCAGGACAGTCCCAAATGTCCTCTGAAGCTACAGGCATTTTCTGCCCACAAAAAGCTTTCTATGATCTAACAGAAATAAATGATATTTGCCCAGAAGAAAAAAGAACAGAAACAAAGATCAGGGCGTACCTTGGGAGCAAGCATTTAATGATGACTTCTCGCCAGCTTCTCTTTATTTAAGCATTACATTGGTTTCCGACCACTACTTAAAGATCAAGGCAGAAAGAAACTCAGTATAAATAACGATGCAGCGAAAGCTTCTTGCTTCACTGAAAGAACTTATAACGGAAAAAATAACACTGGCCATGCAATTGCAAGTTCAAAAAGACAACCCTTTACTAAATGCAAAATTTAATGTCCATCTTAAGCTGAAGGAAAGATATATCTCCAAAGCTGCAAAATCATTATCCTTCCATTCATTCTGTTTGTATCCCAGTATGGAGTCGACGGACCAAGTCTCCATTACTGGCTTGTCTCCCCGGGGCCGAGTCTCCCTGAGCTTGACAAAGACCTTAATCGCTCTTAAAAAGGAGATTCTTCAGCCAAATGGCGTAGCTGGAGCTGATTCTTGGAATCCCAACTCCGTGACTGAGTTGGGAAGAAATGTGTCACGTTTTCACAGAACTGAGGATAGAGTTCGTATACACCTTCAAGCTGTGTTAGTAACAAGCTCTCTCTTTTTCCTCTCTTTTGCTTCAGTACTGGAATTATCGTTCCTTTGAGAGATTCTTCTTCCTGGTGGAGAAAAGGGGGAGTTGCTTAAAATTGCTAAGCTATCATTTTTGGATCCTTCTGAAGAGGATTCGATCCCAGAAAGAATTTTCTTAAGCTGTGTCCTCTGGCAGACAATTCTACCCCTGTTCCAGCCTGGGAAACCAAAGGATGATGACAAAGTTTCTTGAAGGAATGACAAGACAGCCTTTGCAATAGGAAATTCTTGACTGGTTGAACTTTTCTCCATCTGTCCTCGACTGGCCAACAGTTAATCAAGTGAGAATAAGGAAGCATGAGCAGTTCAACATAAGGCAAACAATTAGAACAGCTTCCAGAGAAGTACAAATGGACATAAGTGCCTAATTCTTTAACCAGTAATCTGAGATTTGTCATTGGTGAACATGAGAGGCAGCAACGACTTGATAGTATATTTGACAACCAGATGATAAGCAAGAGAAACTCAAGAATCTTGATATGTAGTAAACTGAGTCCAGGAGACCAAGTAAACATTCTGATTGATCATTACTGTGTGTTATCCTTAATGAGAAGCAGATAATCTGCCACAAAGTGATCGTGCGTAGTTAGCTTGACTTATCTTTCCTGTCAAATTTCCACAAAAGGAATGCGATAGGCAATCCATGACCTCAAAATTGTAAAGACAATAAGAAGTCCATCAGTACTCCAGCCAATAGAAAGTAAGTGCATTGCTATTTAAAAGCTCCAGAACATATTCTTTGAATGGATTTGTCTAAAACTAGCTGCTGCTCATTGCCATTCCACTGATAAAGCTGAAAAGATTTGAGTTCAAGAAAGTTATTACCTGGTGCATAAAAAGTAATATGGCATCACTTGCAGCTTACGTGTCGGAGTACTAATTTGACACATCAACTAAAGACTGTAGGACTTTTCAGCACCCCCTAGCACCAACGTTTAATCTTACTTTTAGAGAAATGGACCTGCCAGGTGCATCTCATAGACTTGGAGAGACTCAACTTAGCTCAACCTAATGAAAAATCATGACTGGAATTTAATTAGAGCTAAAACATCTACTGTATGTGGCAGGTGCATCGCATAGACTCGGAGAGACTCAACTTAGCTCAACCCAATGAAAAATCATGACTGGAATTTAATTAGAGCTAAAACATCTACTGTATGTATCCATTAATCATTACAAGTACAAAAAGAAAAGAAAAGCTGAATATGAGCAGAACAGAGCTTACACGACGACAATGCTTGCGATTTGAGGAAGATCCTCTCCATTCAAGAACGCTTCCCTCATACTATTTAGCCACACTAATATGGCAGTATATGCACCACCTTCCCACATTCTGTGACATAGGCAATGTCAGCACATGCAAGCAAATGGTTTAGGAGAATATAAGTGAGGATAAAAGATAAATCCTACATACCTGTGTACGTCAACGGACCATAATAGTTTGTTTTTCCGAAAAAGTTCAGGAAACAAGCCCCTTTTTGTTGCTTCACTGAGCACTCTGGCAGCACGTTCTTTCTGGCCTAGCCACCAAAGCGCCTCTAAAAGTGCATTGTAAAATCTCTTTCCAAAACCACATCCTTCAGAGTTAAGTTTGTCAAGAATATACTCCACAATCTGCCAATTAGCATCGTGATCATAGTCCCCTCTGATCATTTGCCCAATCACTTGATGGATATTTGATCCACTATTTACGCACATCTCATCCAGCAAACCATAGGCATCATCCCAACTGGAATTACAGCAGCTCAAAAGTAAGAGTGGTCATCCAAAGGTATACTGAAAAAAAATATTTTACTTCTTGACAGAGTATGGAACCGCCAGATCCTCTTGCGGTAATGGTTGGATAATTTTTTTAATGTCTAGCATTTAATAGACAATTCACCAATGTATATCTACCAAATAAAAACAACTGCAGATTTGCAACCACAAAGACACACAAACCAACGAGGTAAAACCAAAAAATAGTTCTAACATTTACTTCTGATTTATATATGTCTTCCCACATGAAGCTTTTAAAGGATAATACCACAGAAGCAATTAAGATTTCCTACTGATATCAGGTTTTCACAACGCATAATTGTAAAATGACAGAGATCGCTTTAACAATGAAAACAAAATAGAATCTCACTCCAGATAAACATTAGTACATCCTCACGAAAACGAGGCATGAATCATCATTCTTTACTATCTATCTTTCAATATTGACTTGTTCCCTTAAATTTCGGCAATAAGGAAAAATGTTGAATCTTTATGAAAAGAAAAGGTTGACCGAGTGATGTAATTGAGGAAAAACAAAAGTAGGACATTGTAAAGCAGGATTTCATGGAAAAATGAGTCGCCAGAACTGAGCCAACCAAGAGATAGGCTCAGGTAAAATAAATCCAATTCAGCTATGCAAAATGAAACAAAACTGCAGCCAGCAAGGTAGCATGAGTTCTGGAAGGTCATTCTCACAAATTCTGGGAGCAGATCCAGAAGAAAGTCACTCAAATAAGGATAACCCCATTTCACCAACTTAATAGCGGTAAGAGGATAAGTTCAATAATCCGTTTCATATTGTGACCAGTATAATGCCATTTAAGGCTAACAAGTTCTTCAAATGCTATCTTGGACACAAGATCATGTTTCAAGAATTACAGGATATAAGGATGTCTGACAAGAATTTAATTGATGATTCTTCCATGTACAAAAGGACGGCCATCTCTATAGTAGCAAGATGTCGAGCCTAACCACCTAACAGACACAATCCCTACGAGTAGGTTAAACTCGGGATGCATTAGAGAGATGATCAAGTAATGCCATTGTTCTCTAAGATCAAGAACAGCATTACATAGCACAATTGACATTCAGGACTTCCTACCACTACTGCTGCTTTGTTTTTCAGACAACCAGTAATCCATGCCTATTTATTAGAAGGATAAAAACATGAACAAGCAATATGGCAGAAGTGGCCAGGCAGCACAGCACGAGTGAAGTGTAAAGTGACTGCCAAATTTTTTGGATGAAGAGAGAATGTGCACTCACCGGTCACACTTTGCATAGACAGCCACCATCATACAGTAACACATAACACTAGGCAATAATCCACAGGATTTGATTTCCTCGAACTGCTCTTCACTCTGATCAACTAGCCCTGCAAAGCAGTAAACGCTCAAAACAGCTTCAAGAGTCCTCTCGTCGGGATTACATCGGACCTTTTCCATATCAGTGTAAGTTTTAATTGCTTCTTCAAATTGGCCTCCTTGCCTAAAAGCCTCAATCATGCCATTGAAGGAGTCCCTGTTCCTTGCAAACCCTAAGTCCCCCATCCTTGTCAAAATTACCTCAGCCTCTTTATATAGACCACCTCTTGCAAATGTATGAATAAGAGAGTTGTAGGTTTCAACGGTTGGCTTGCTACCCACCTCATTCATCGTGTTAAAAGCAACAAGAGCTTCCTCATACAATGAAGCTTGCCCATATGCTTCAATGACCCATGTATAGACCTTGGAACTCGGCAATATCCCTCTCTCATTCATGTGAAGTAATATCTTCTTAGAATCTTCATACAGTCCTCCCCTGCCACATGCATAAATTAAGCCTTCGTATGTTTCCATATTTGGCTCGACATTTTCCTCTACCATATCATTGAACAAAGTCACCACCTCCTGAAAGTACCCACCCTCACCAAATACTTGGATCAGTATATTATATGTAGCAGCATCAGGCTCAGTATTGCTCACTTTCATCTCAAGAAAGAGCTCACGAACATCATCATATCTCCCACGCTTCCCATATAGGTTCAACAGTATACTATAAGTAGCTGCATTAGGGGCGCATCCAGCTGCCTGCATCTGCCTAAACACATCCATAGACTCTTTGATGGACCCAGATTGCGCATATGCCTCTAACAAAACATTATACGATGTGATATCTGGCAGATTCCCTCCAGACTCCATTTCCTCAAGGAGTTCCGAAACCTTCTCTAGCTTACCCAATTTCCCGAAAGTCTCGACAAGGTAACTATAGGTCATTATGTCGGGAATTACCCCTCCCTCATTCATAGTCCTAAAAACCATCTCTGCCTCATCGCCTAATCCCCTGTTCGAACAAGCACTCAGCAATGTATTGTAAGTAACCAGATCAGGTTGTATCCCCTCGTGCCTCATCTCGGCGAACAAACCTAACAAGCCCTCCCAATTCAAACCACCTCTAGCACAAGCATTGATCACGGTGTTGTAAGTCAAAATACTAGGAGACACCCTCTCTTTCTTCATTTGATCAAGGAACTCCAGCGAAAGCTCGTACTGACCATTTCTCCCGTACGCATTGATCAGAGCCGTGTACGAGAAGACGCTCCGAGAGACGCCGTTGCTGGGCATTTCATCGAATATCTCTCTGCACTTATCAAGCAAGCCCTCGCGTCCCAACAGGCTGATCATAACCGTGTATATGTGCTCGTTCGGCTTGCACCAGATTTGCCGCTGCATGTACTTGAAGAGACGGAGCGAGCGCTGCCAATCACCTCGCTGCGCGAACTCCTTGAACACCAGAGCGAAGTCATTCAAAGACAGCTTGTTCTTGAACACGTCGAGACAACGCGCGATGCTGCCGCGGGGCGGCAAGCTGCTGAGCTTGTTGATTAGGGTTTCGACGTCATAGCTGTACTTGCCTTTCTCGACGGTCACCGACGGGTTGCCGAGGACCAGCTCCTTGGGCTTGGCTCTGACAATTCCGGCGCCGGAGCAGCATCTCCTCTCGCCGGCGACGAAGTTGAGGTCTCCGGCGAGGAATCGCCGACGGACGGGGAATTCTAGGACTTCCTGAGAGGATCGAAGACTGCGAGGTTCACGAGAAGGCAAGGGAAGAGAGAGCGAGAAGCTCATCGTAGTAATTTAAACAATCATGTGGCTCCGAGCTAAGATGAAATTGAAGGTCGACTGATTGTCCTGAGTCTCCGCCAAGTGCCGTCCTACAGCGCAGAGAGAGCGAGCGAGCGAGCGCGAGAGCGCGAGACGGAGGTTGAAGATGGACACGTGGAGCGCTTTAATGGATAAACAGGGTCATTATCCGGGGCGACATGGTTTGGGTCGGGTCGGGTCGGGAATTAGGATCTGCAACTTTGCTTTTGGCTCCAATCAGGATTCGCCGTGTCCCACCGTGTCGAGGTGAAGATACTTCTGTAGGGACAATAATTAGCGGGTAGTCAAACAGCAGCAATTGCCAATTGGTCGTTACTCATCGGTGACGTCCATGGGTTCCCTCACTTTTCGTGTAAAGACTGAAAAGCCCTTCCCCCTCTCCTCCTCCTTCCTTATTCTTCATTTTCGACTTTTCCCAGTCTTTTCACGCTTTCTTCTTCTCGCTGCCATAGCCGAGCTCTAATCAAAGCTTGCACTTACACGCCCACCTCGCAAGCACGAGGACAATCTCGCCCGGCTCACTGCAGCACAAGGAGAGCGGCGGCAAGGGCCGAGGGCAAGGTCAGGCTCTATGGTAATGTAAGTCCTGGATGGAGACTCTATAATGTGGAGAGCCGACGAGATGTGCGTGTGATTTAGTTTTTTCAAGTGATATTGAGCTTTTATAATCTTTTGGGAAAATTTTTGACAGTTTGGTAATTTTTTCTAAAAATGCAAAGACTTACTTTAGGCTTTTTGCATTTTCAAAATGGATTTGACATATTTAATCTCCGAATTTTAGTTCAATTCATAATATGATTTTTGAGATTTTAATTCAATGTGCAATGTAACCCATGAACTTTGTATTTATTCAATATGGTCTCTGAATTTCTTGTACATATTTAATTTAGTTCCCGGAATCATACGAGAAATTCAAATATTGATCTTTCATCGACTCAAGTTTAAATACAACATTGGACATTAAACATGTACTAGTATATTGGGCTATTATTTAAGGGTTACATTAAACAAATTAGAAATTCATATATGACATTATATATTGAGTAAAATTTATCAACCATTCAAGTTTAGTTTTTTTTCCCAAATACTATTTAAATCAAATTTTATTTTCAAGACATTTTTCAATTTAATTTTATCATATACTATTTGCAATTTGAATAAACCTTTTAACTTACGCCCCACTTGTTTCGTAGAAAGTAAATAATTTTGAAAAAAATTTCCTAGAAATGTTTTATTATATTAATAACAAAAATAAGCAAATTAAAAATATCTTTTATCGCTCCAAAAAATGTTTGATATAAATTTTTATTGATACTAAAAATACATTTCGCGGATTACTTAACTCAAGAGATCATTTTTAGAAAAATATTTGTCAAATCATTTATTCTTTGGGAAACAATGGAACTCTAAAGTTTTTGCATTCCCTCGAAGGAAAATAACACAAATGGTTCATGAATGTGGTCCCTGGACTTTATCTATAAAATTATAATACATATTAAACTAATCTCTGAACTATATTAAATTTCCAACGTAGCCCCATAACTTAAGATATCTTCATATAGTTTGGGGATTAATTTGAACACATATTAAAAGGCCAAGGACTATATTGAATATATTAAAATTTATGAAATAAATTGCATATTAAGTTAAATGTTAAGAATCACATTGAATAAATTGAAAGTTCTGAAACTACATAAATAAATTTGATCAAAATTTAGAGACTATTTACGTCATTATTCCTTAAATCAAATACTTTCCTTAGACATCAACCAAACACGCGCAGAAGTAGTGCTCCAAAAGAGAGGTGGGGTTTTTTTTCCTAAAATAAGATTAACTAATCGCACATAACGCAGGTGTGGCTTAATCAACCATTTAATAACGAGCATGGCCGCCGCAAACTAACTTCAGCCCTTTCTGTATTTCTTATTCCAACTCTTTCTAGCCAATTCAGGCTTGGGCCCAAACATTATGGTGCGACAATATTTTGCCCTCGAGGAAAACATATTATTTTCTATTAGTTTTGAGCTTACACTATGATTCATTGAAAAATCAATGAAATGGCTTTTTAGAAATACGGATGGATCGATATATCGAATCAACAAAGATTGTCAATGGCTTTTTATTGATTTTGGATGGGAAAGTAGATGACATTAATTTAAAGTTACAGAGACTAGAAATAATCATGTCCAACCGTGTAAATTGCAATGAAGTAAAGATAAAAGATAAATTTACAGAAGAACCTTGAATTTCTTAATCAATTATGGTGTCTTACAAAGAGTACGATTGAGGCATTTATAAACAGTTGCCACGACTGCATTTTTCAATGATTACTTGACGCAATTATCTAACGGTACGACAGTACATCAACTCTATTACTTGACGGTTATATTCACGGTTATATCGGTTATGCTATTCGACGGTTATACCGGTTTGAAAACCATTATGATCACCAATGATTACGTCAACTCCTCCATCCCCGCTCTTGGCCATTGCATGATGACATTCCCGTTGATAATAATGGGGTTTAGTTGACGGAGTTCACTTTGTCGATTGATGATCAATGCTCGACCGTCTCCTGCTTCCTTTGTCATCCTAGCAAGTCGATGAGCCCCCATCGAAGACTACAACACTTGAGAAAATTTTTGGTGTCAACACATTTTTAGTTTTGTTATTAATGCAAGTTTAGCTTTGAAGTTTGCTGCTTATAAAAAAAAGTACTTTTCGATTAACTACCTTGGCTCGTCAATGGATTTAGTATAAAATAAAATGGGACATGGATTTTCTTCTCAATAAGTTTGTGGATAGTTTATAATTCTAACATAATAGTAAAATAATTTTGTGTAAAATTACTTTCAATCATGAAATTATCCAATGTATCAAATACCTAGAATAGTTCTCAGTTAGATGAAAGATAAGTCGACTCAAAATTTACAATTTGAAAAAGGTAATCGATGAGTGCTATAGTAAGTACTTGTCCTCAAATCATTTGCTGCCATGTATATTTCGTAAGTGTAGTCCCGACAACGAATTCAATGCAGGATTCTACCTTCCTTTTTGAGACTTTTGACATCTGGAATACGAGTTGCCATCTTCACTACCTTTTAAAGAACTCCTGGATTGGCAATTTCACCAATCATATCGCCTCATTCTCTTTCCATCTTGGTTGCGCTACACCACGTCAATCCTCAAAAAGATAATTAGATGTAATTAATCTGAACAAACCCTTGCAATTTTAATGATTACTAACGGTGATGAGATTATCCATTACATGATATATACCTTGTCGTCCTCAAATTAGTTAAATGGGGACAAGCATACATGCCTTGCCATTTCTACACGTCGAAAAAATGATAATAAACGCATGTCATAGGGGATTAAAATGGAATAATACTATAGTCATTCCTCCATTTGGTGTTCAAATGGTCCGATACCAAACACATTTCACACGTCTATCAACAATGCTCCGATTTTCCTCTTTGCAACTTGAGCACGTCGAATTGATTTACCATGCTCGCTAACTTATAGCGGCGCATGCATAAGTTGGCGCTTTTACGTATTCTCGCCTTACTCATTTTCGTCAACTTAGCTGTATTGCATTGAATCTCAACCTTCCTCTTTCTGTCGTACAAATCCTTGCTGCTGCCATGCATGTTTTGCGGGTAAAACTTCAACAAAATAAATGCCGATATGCCTTTCTTCTTCAGGATTTGAACCTGCTGAGTGGGGTTCCCATACTCCTCAGGTTACAGCAATTAACTAGTGAGGTTAATTAAGTAGCTAATCTATAATTAACTCACTTTCCAAAGTAGTTAAATTGCACCGCCCTAAATTTTCGCAGCATAAATGGTATGATAATTGCATGATTCCTCCGGAAAGGGCGAACAATTTAATTAGCTGCAAAGTGGCGTACCCCAAAAAAAGGAAAAAAGAAAAAGAGACAGAAGTCAAAGTGTTGTCAAACCGTTCCTTATCCTCGGATCTCTTCCTGTCCCCAGTTGCCCAACGACGATTAGGATTGAAGTGACGACGTCCACGTTTCTCTGGAGCGGCACCCACCGTAAGCCCCCCCAACACCACTGAATCTTACCTACTCCGCATGCACCCGAGCCAAACGTATACGACCCCTTGACACCAGTGGGTCCCACGCGGGACCCAATTAATCTAACGGGTTTTGCCGCACCAAGCTCACATATATCGCATGCACCAAAACACAGATTACCTTTCCACCGCAGCCTTCAGCGAGGACTACGTGTAGGCGTCCACGTGGCGGTACCCAGGCCAGTGTCACCGGTGGGCCCCGGCCTCAGCGAGCGCGCGCGCCCATAGACAAATCGAAAACCTCCCCCCACTTCCCAACGGGGGAAAGAGAGAGCACCAGTGGCTCTTTCGTAAATAAGAGCGTCCCCGAGGGCAATCGCTTTGTGGTGGAAAATGGGGAGTTTCAAGTTCATAACAGACAGCCGGTCCTGCCCTGTGCGGAAAAAACGAATAAGACACAACTACCTCTTTCGCTCGCTCGCTCGCTCGCTCGCTCTCAGTCCCTCTCTCTCTACTGCTTTCGCTCTCAGGACTCGGCGCTCGAAGAAGCGAAGAAGAGAAAGCGATCGAATGCAGCAGCCGAGGACGATGGACGATTTTCAGGTAAATTCCATTAGAATGACGGACCGATCGATTCTCTTCCAGTCTTCGTCGTCGATCATAGCCCCGTGCGTCTTTCCTTCTCCTTCGACGGTTTTTTCCCTAGCTCCGGCGGGGAATGGCGTTCGCGGTACTCGTTCCGGTCGGTTTATGATCGGCTTATCGTGTTCGTCGTGATGCTTCGCGCGGTTCCGGTGAAGTTTTTGGTCGATTTCCGTTCTTTTAAGGCTTTTTCGTTCTCTCGTCCGTTCGGTGGGCAATGGTCGGTGATTGATGGCTGTTTTGATCGTGCTGATTCTTGGTCCCGTTTTGGCGGATGGTTTTGTATCTTGATTTTGTTTGAGGTTTTTTGGAATTTCTGTTTGGCTTAGAAACTGATGGCCCTGAAGAAGGCGTACGCGGAGATTATATTGGGCATGGCCAAGGAGGCGGCGGCGCGAGTGATGGCAGCCGAGAGAAGATCTTCTCAGTCTCAAGAGGAGCTCCTTGGCTCAAAGGGAGAGGCCCTGCGTTTGCTTTTGAGGTTGAAACAAATGTTTGATGCCAAGGTATATTATGTCAGCTTCGTCTTGCTTTGGCTTATGTTTTACAGGCGTCGAGATTGATGCGGAGCCCGGGGGCTATTTGTGGATTAATTGGCATAGCCAATGTGGATTTTTTTTTTTTTGCAAAATGGTATTTTGATTTTCATTTGATATCAGTGCAGTCATTTCATAGAAGCTGCAGCTGTCTGTCTGCTTTCCTTACCTATATTTCACCAGTTGTGTAACTATGTGAATGTTACACTATGTTTTGTGGTAAAACAGATACCTCATCAATTAGTTAGTTTTAGCATCCTATCCTTACGTTTTATTTCGTTTACTATCGGGTACATCAATAGATGATAGATTGCATGCGAGACCAATTCAGTTGCCACGAGAAGACACGGATAGGTCCTTTTTCTAGCTACAATTGCAGTAGCAACTAATGTTCTGTATAGGCCTGGTAGTAGTGTTGGTCGGTCTTTCTTATTCATTGTTTCTTATGCAGAATTGGTAGGGCCATCAACAATCACTTAAACGTGCGTCCCACTCTATGTACTAAACTGTGTGCTTAACTTCCAAAGGCAGCGTATCTAAAGATAAGATTAGACTTGGGTTGATAGAGGACGCTTTCTTCCTTTAATTTGTTACAAGTGACGTGCATTTAATGATCCAATCCCATGTATGGTGAAATGATTTAATTTAAGGACCTGACTTATGAGACAGTCTTTCCTTCAATGCAGTAGACATAATAGATAATCTTGATCCGCACCATCTGTTTCAGCACGTGGAACGTCTCATAGGCTCACCTTTTTATAAGGCATGGCCGTATATGGAGAGTCTCTAGATTCTTCTTCGATCAAAACAGTTAACTACTTGCTTCTTCATTCTGTATCCATCTTTCTAGTTGGCTTGTACAGTCATCCAACAGTGAAGCTTTGTTCTGGTATAAATGCATTGGGTGCCATTAATTTACTCTTCAACACTTTGGAAGCAACTGTCCTGATTGTACCCGAGCACTATGTACAGAAAAGTGGCGCAACTGAAGCTGCAAGAGTCTTAGTTTGCCCTGCCAATTTGTAGCTACATTATACACAATTGTAATTCCACATCAACTCTAGCATTTTGTCTTGATTGTTGTTATGAAAATAGCAGCTTTTTCTCTATCTTGAAGTTCTCCAATTTCATTAAGTCCGTGCCCAAAAATCCATGAAAAAGCCAAAACGAGAAGACCAAAGTTTGCACTATGTGGAGGTAATGAATGAATTAACGCATAAACGTCTTCATGCACGTGTAAGGGATGAAAATTGAGTGGAGCTACTGCAAGACCTGCCTTTGAGGCTGAGAAAATGTAGCTGCCTCTCTCTGTTAAGATGATGTAATAAAAGACTTGATTCCTGATAGGGTACCTCTAGCATGATAATCCTTGGTTTTGATCTCTTTAGTTAGTGCCCCTTTGTCGTTTATAGAGATAGATAGGTGAATCTGATCCTATTGGTCAGTCTCGGTAATTCATTTTTGATATATTAAATTTGAGGGGCACCAACTGAAGAAACATATCCTTGCATATAACCTACTGAATCTTTCTTTTGCTCTGTTAGTTCTTCAACATTGAACGAAAGATTACTTTTTTCATTCAAATGATAAATGAAGCAATTGTGTTTTAATACCAAACACAGAAGATCTTTAGTTAAAAATTGTCTTTAGACAAAAAAATAAGTTCGTCTTTGTCAGATTGTTTGTACAATGTCAAAATCTTTAGAGCTTAAGCTATCTTCACATTGAAGTTTATTGCCCAGGCATGTCATATTTTTGCTTTCAATCTTGTTGCCAAGGATGCAAACAGCCAGCTTTACTCTTTTCCAATTTTTGATGGATAAAGTGCATACTCAGCCTGAGAGAAATTTTCTCCATTACCGAAAAGATGAGTCTTAGAGTAGGTTATTGGACAAGATACCTATGTTCACTAGCATTTTGTTTGCTCTTTCGAGCAGTCTATTCTTTCTTACGTTAGCTAATTTTGGCGGAAGCTAATCATAATTGTACAGGTATGCATGGACCGAGGTAAATCAACTAGTGATCATGCGAGTGTTTGCACATGTAGTGCTGTTCCTTTGTTGGCAATTCGCTTTTCCTAGATTTTCCTTGGTTGACAATACGCTCTTCCTAGATCATGCAGCAATGTTTACTTATGAGTTGTCAAGTGTTCCGGGTTAATATATGAAGAAACCCGGGAGACAGTTAGTGGTCTTATGCTTTGTCTGGCATGGGACATTATCTTCACATGCTCATGACATTAGTTGTCATGTGGAAAGTGTTAGACTTATGATAGAGCGACCTGGTCAAGTATCGGTTGAGGATATATTCCACATAAGAAAACATAGAATAAGTATATGCAATGAGCCCAAATTTTTTCAGCAACTTAAGCTTTTAAGCGAGCTTGTGTCCAATGAATTTTTTTGTCCAGAATAAGATAGGTCTTTCACTGTGTGATGCCCGACAGTCTAGCCAGCATTGGCATGGAAGTCATTAATCAAAATCAAACATGAAAATGTTCTTATATGAATAGACAGGTTTAAGTTGACCAACTGTTTATTTCCAAAAAAGATAAAAAAACAAATAAAGAAAGATAAGAAGAACCCCGAATTGTTTCTTATTATGTCATATTTCCTTTATAACGGTGGAATCTTTTTCTTCGCCGCCCTTTTGGTTACTTGGCAGAGTATGGCGCACATTAATTGCATAACAACACGATGTCTTTGCTCCCTTGATTGGCTGTATATGTAATTTTTTACTTGCATTTAAGTGTTGAGGAATGGATCTATTATTAGTTTTGGCTCTATTATCAGTTTTTTTTTATCAAGCTCTCTTGGAAGTCATATTTTTGATGATCTTGGAATGATAGTTTACCTTTCAATGCATCAACAACATCTAAAGTGTCTGCATATTTTTAGATGTGCTGACTTCTCGATGGGCCAATTTGAGTCCTACATTTCCTCTATTACGTAACTAACAGAAAATAGTCATGCAAGAATTGGGCATCCTCCCCTCAAAAGCCTGCGATTGTCTTGAGATTTAAGTTTCTATAAATATTCACTCCTTGGTCGTGTACTGGATAAAAAATCTTGGATTATGCCTTCTAACAAGGGGGACAGTAAGTGGCTTTGGAAATCCAGTGACACATAAGAAAGCATGTTGGGGAAATTAAATAGCATATCGTGTTTTCCATATATCCCTTCTCTAGTGCTACCGTTACAATGTACGAAAATAGTTACTAAAGCAATTTTTCTTCCGTTTTCTTGAGTACTTTGAACTTTGCCTGCCTTGACAATACTTTTTGCATGCATACGACTGAGCATTTGTTTTCCAAAATTTGGTTTGACAATTTGGATTTGATTGTGTATTTAGTATTTTATAGGCTGCATTGTACGTTTGGTCTGCTAGAATATGTCTCACTTTGTTGAAATGTCCAAATGCCCTTAAATTATAACAATTGTTTCACTTAGAAATATTGCATCTGAATTGGCAGTTACCAATTATCAGTTGCTCAAAATTTCTTTGAAGTCTCTAAGCTCCTGCTCATGCCATTTACAGGTTCATGATTTTCATTTTATATGAATTTAGTCAAACACTTTAGTTCTATCAAAGTAGCCCATATTATCAATAGGTGTCTGGCTGGACTGTTCTGCCTCTTGTTTGGCTTGAAATGAGACCCGTTTATAGGCAAATTAGGCATTTTTTGACGCACGATCGTTTTTGAAACCTCAACTTAGCCTATTAGTTGATTTATTAGGAAGTTACTTTTCCTCCTTTTGGCATGAATTGTACCCTTTTCAAGATTTTTTGCAAGCACATCTTGTTATAACTTTCTGTCGTGATTCGATGTCCATCATAGGTAAACAATGCACGGTTCCTCAATTTATGCAGAAGTTTGGAAAGTAGTGCCTAATTTTACTTCCTTGTGGATATCATCTGTATTTATCATATAATAGCTACATGATATTGGAATGGGACTTGTTTAGTGGCATATTAGGCATTTGTTAAATGGTAGTTATACCTTGCCTCTGGGTATTTAATTGACCACATAAAACAAGTTAGTTTTCTGCCTTTTTGGCACAAAACATACCCTTCTACGTTCTTTCCTGCATGCATTTATTGCCTAAATTTCCTCTTATGATTTGAGGCTTATCAGATTGAGGTGTGAATAATTTATTGTGTCGGATAACGTGCAGTCCTTTTTCTTTGGCTGAATTTTGAAAACACAGCTTGATTTTACTCAAGTCAACAACCTATGTTTTTGACGATTTAGGGTATCTCCTGATTGTTTCTCCAGATATCTCGTATCATTAAGCCTTTTCTCAACACTTTAAGGTGCCTTGCTTTCTTTGGCATGGAAAAAGTAACCTTGGAAACAGTTCTTGCACTGGGATTTTAAACTACATTGGTGTTACTGCACATTATGCCGACATTACGGGGGAGAAGAGTCATCCATGTAGCTTTTCACCAAAGTTGCAGAAAATCCAAAGGCTCGAATTCATGATTTTTAAGTCACGGTGGAGCACATATTGATGCTTTTGGCCTCGCCAAGATAGCACATTATGCATTTTCTTTGTAATGTCTATATTCATGATATATTTGGCAAGACCTAGTATCTTTATGTATTATCTGCATGTTTTTGTTTGACTATTCTCTATACTGATTCCTTTTGGTTTATCTCATTTATAGTGAATAGGTAGGAAAGTGCTTGAAATTCTTTAAACATCAATAGAGTCGAATTATCTTTTCGGGGATGGTGATACCTTTTTCATGACAAAATGAAGTTATCCGATGTCTTCATTCTGTAGCTTTCCTGAACTTTAAGACGACTTTTGCAAATTTCTGGAGTGCCGAAATTCTTTCATACGTTTTCTTGGACTGTATCTCGTTGTAAGACTTTCAACTTATGTGTGAGGCTGCAAAATAGGGCAATGAAAAGTTTTTTCTTTTTGATTGGATTATAAGGTAACATGCATCTTTTATTTCCAAAAGCTATTTAAAAAATCTTCAAATCCTTCTGGTACTTTTGGAATAAAAACTGCATTTAATAACTCTTCCTTTTATGCAGTTGAGTGAAGCAGAAAAAACATCACAATGGCAGCAAGGAAGAATTCAAGAGCTCGAGGCACAACTTCAGGAAGCTGAGAATACAATCAATGACCTTAGAGAAGAGTTGGAAAGTGAAAGAACTTATAAATTGCATGAAGTTAGTAAGACTCGTAGAATTGGTGATCCCAAAGCCGAAGAAGTTTTGGGGGGAAACAGACATTATACTTCTGGATGCATAGGACAGTCTCGGTCCGATTCACGGACTGCATATGAAGTTTCTGGCATGAACATCAGTTCCCATAAACAATCAGTGGGGAGTAATTGCTCTTGTAAAGGTCAAGCTCTCAATGACTACTGCTGTGTTCATAACCGTAGTTTTTCTGTCACAGTAATGAGAGGCAAAGAGCCTAAGCTTAAGAGAAACAAGGGCGCTCAGATAGTGCAGGCATTTGAAAAGAATTCGTCTGCACAGCTGCCTTTCTCTGGACAAAAGGATATTGTTGAACATGGGACATACAGTGGGGGAAGAGAAGCTATAGTGTCAGCTGGAATATCTAACCTCTCAGTGAATAAGAAGTATGGGAGGAAGAGAGAACTCTCTGCATTGGAAGTGTTAAAAGCGGACTACAATGAGATCATTGGAGCTTATGTAAAGAAAAGAAAAAGGACTCCACGATGCAGAACCAAAAATACCTCCTGGGGGAAGCAACACGGCCTTACTTTGACAAAGCAGCGCGCAGCTGATGTTTTCTCCTTTGGAACTTCTAAGGAATCTCATCCACCATGGAGACTACGTTCACCTTCAGAGGCAACTGAAGCTACAGAGAAATCCGGTGCTCTGGTTACTCATAAAGATACTGAGCTTGTTAAATTTGGTATTATGGTGGATGCAAATAAGCAAAGTCAGATGCTGAAGGAATCGAAAATTGTAAGACAGGGTGATGGTGGAGTCCAGCATTTAAATATTTTAGCTACCAAATCAGACCAAGCTAAAATCAACGACTTGTCAAACTCAGATCAGAAAGCTTCTAGTGTAAGTAACGGGATTTCAGGCAGACCTCTGGAGAAGAAGCCTCTCAAGTTCACATTTACTAGGCGTAAGAAGGAAATTTTACACAGCCCTAATGGCACTTTCTGCGGGGGTGATATTCCTTCGAAGAAAAAGGGAAAAAAACTTGCCTGTTCTTCGAAGTCGGAGAACTCTGCCCCTACATGTGAAACATCTGAAGAGAGTCAACAGCTAATGCAGATTGCAGAACAGGTCCGTGACGTATTTTTGAGTCGTACGGGAAGTAGTGTAATTTTGTCTTAACTTATCTAGTTATGTAGCCTCCAATTAGTAGTGTATGATCTGCTCTTGAAAATGCCTTCAGCATATGAGTTAGTGATGCGCAGGTGCTAGGGTGAGGAGGGTGTTTTCCTCCCTTAAGATCTTGCATGTGGACATTTATGGTAAAATTTTGAAACCTGAGGCTCTTAGAACGACCCTGAAATCTACAACCTTTCAGTTCTATGGATTTCAGAACCCGCTATTTAGTATTTTGAATTTCTTATTAATGTTAAAATATACTGCGCCTCTATCAATTACTAAAACCCTTGACACAGTGGATAATATGTGCATGTTAAGAATGATGGAGGGTCATAAACCAAATCATTGCACAAGTGAAGTACCTTAAAACCTAATAACTACAAATAGTTGCCCATTAATTGAACATTGTTTTTTAGGTCACCTGTATTTTTCTGCAAGTATTTTGCACTAGGTGTAGATCATAGGGTCCAGATGGGGATATGACCCCATACCCTGAACCATACCTTCTGCTTACAGCTTCTAAACTTTTCTTGTGACCTCTAATACTTATCCTAGGTTCTTCTGCACGCTTCTATGGGGTATAAGTTAGAACAAGCTGTATTCAAAGCATGTCATTATATTACCAACTATTATCGGATTTGCTTAATTGCCATGACTACATCATTAAGTACTGCATCCTGAGGCATTTCTAATTGGCTTTTTTCAATGATGGTAATTGCATTATGCTTTCTTTTAGTTTCTTCAGCATATTTTTCCGATTGTTTGGAGCAGCGTGTCCTCATTGATTATACCTTGAGCTGCAATCACGTGAATGCACTGTTTGTGCTAATTAGCTTATATTTGCTTGAAGATCGATTGCAGCTGTGTCCATCTCTTCGACTTCCTTTTTCATAGTTGTCCGCAGTGGCCGCTAAACCTCTTAAAGCTTGTGTGCTTTGAGAATAAAAATTTTCCCTATGGCCTTTGCTTTAGTTTTGGGTTCTAGTTGCTGTGCAAACTAAGTATGGCACTTCCTGCTTCCTAAACTCCCCAATCACAGATTAGTTACCCCATTTCTCATGGTGGCAGTTTCTAGGAATCAAATACTTGCAAAGTGATGGTTTATTGAAGGTTTCATACTTCAAATCTTTAAGTAAGACTGTTTGTTTATCCTGAAATTTCATTGTTTCCTTTTGTTTGCCTCTTTGCGCAAAATGAGTTCTATTGCAATGAATTGGGAGTTATAAGTGCTCGACTGTGTGTCGTAGCACTTCCGGTCTGCCTTATGTAGTACAAACATTCTGCTGTTGGATATGCGGCTTGGCCAGATGGATAGAATTATGCTCAGAGGATACGGGCAAGAAGGTTATGCTCAGAGGATATGCAATAAAGTAGAATTTTCACCTTTTTCGCTGCTCTAGCTGCCTGTTAACACGAGTCCTCTTTGTCGCGTTGCTGATGAGTTGCTTTCTTCTACTCTTTCTAATTGTAACTTGTGCCGTGCAGCTTATATATATGGCGAGGAACAAATGGGAGTAGAGGCCATGTGGCTGTTACATGAAGAGAGACAGGGAGACTCTTTCTATAGCCTGGTTCCGAAGGAAAGCTTATTTTGCTGGTGATGTCTATACAAGTAGCAGCAGCGCAGGTCGCATTGTCGAAAAAGGAAGCGATCTGATCATTTATGGGTTAATTATGCCCATTAATTTATAAATATCCTCATAGTTATCCAGTTATACCTTAATAATGACCATGGAAAATGCATGATATAGTTATTCTTATCTTTATCTTTTATAAATTTTATAGAGAGACAGATGAAACAGAACTTTTTCGAGATATAAATGTAATGATGTTTTATTATGTAAGGTTGCGATCATCATTTCAAATACATGGAGAATTGCTTGTTTTTCTTGGAAGCCCTTTCCCTGCCATGAATTGTGAGGGGCTCTCTCCCTCTGGGGTTACATTCCCTCCCTTGATAATTGTTCTGGACTCTGAACCGTGTAGTTCCCGTTCCCCATTCGTTTAGCTTACTAGTGGCGAGATTTTGAGATTTTCGCTTCCAGACTTGATGCATAAACTCTCCCCACGGCTCAAATTGAAGAAGCTCGAGATGTAAACTTACCTACGTCTTGAGAGCATCCGGACCTTGGAACGATCAACTTCATCCCGGTATAACCATCCCCTGATCAGAGCAAAACAATTAGAACAACTCGTGTTCGTGTGGCGTAATTCGTTCATAATTGATTGGTAACAAAGCGTGGAAGAAAGAGAATAATGAGGCCATCAGTCTACAAATCAAGACAATGAAATCTCCCTAGAGATTTTCGAATAGTTATCGCAAGCGTCAGGGTTATGCATCCACGTCCATCTGCGCTGTTCGAAATTGATGGATCTCACCATGTTCAACGACATGACCCCTGAACAAAACATAAAATTGATGGATATCGCCAGAAGTAACGCGGGTCAATTGGACCTGACCAATCAGATGCATGCACGGCGCGTGCGCCCGGTCCATGAAGTAATTTTGTGTCCACCCCATGGAAAACAAACTCGCGATTACCTTGAAAGTAAGACAGTGTTTAAGACAGTGTTTTGTCCTTCCAATGAAGTTGTTGGGGGCTTTGGACCCCGATGGTCATCGCTTGTGGACAATCATCTCCCACCTGCACGATTACCCCTTCACACTCCTTATCTTAACGGCCGGCAATAAATTGCGATGCGCGACGTGTGCATCACGCAAGGCAAACACGGTTTTACTCATCACAATCATGTGAGATATGCAACCAAGATTCGGTTATGGTTCTGCCAACACTGACCAGTGTAGCGATTACACAAGCATTCAATCATTGAGAGAACAATATGAGAATTCTAAGCTACGGTGACGGACATCGCATCACCCTCTGTACGCATTCCTGGCTCTGTATTTGGGGATGCACAGGTTGATGTCATGTGGTGTGTTGATTTTTCACTTCGAATATTACAAAAGGCGATCTGTGATGGCTTCAGTTTTTCTTCTCTCTCTTTCTCATCAGATTCATCTTTGCAGGAACTTTAACAAGAGAAGTTACGAGTCCTAAGCGCAGAACCTTCCATGTGGTAAGCTGCTCGAGCTGCTCGACCTCAGAGGTTCCTGTTCCATCAGAAACAAAACTAGGCATCTGTTGCACAGAATGTGAAAAATCAGGGTCAGATGCTGGAGTGATGCCATGACTTATAGCAAATGAACCACAAATTTACTGGCACCTATTCCTCCAACTAGCAGTTTGTTATTAGGACTGAAAATTGTAAGATAGACCTGATACAGGGGTTACCACAGAAGTCAAACAGTTTCATAGTTAACTTGAAATGGTCCATTGAGATCACAAGCCTGTATCGGCAGGGGATTTTGGGTCTTGCTACTTTCAGAAGCAATGGATTGCAAGTGAAGAATTTGAGGAGATACAATGTCACGACTTGTCTTGCAATGAGGTTTCGGTCACTGGGTCAATTCACTTATCTGCCAAGACAGAACTAAAGACCAGTGGAGATACAATGACTCTGTACCTGGCAATTAAATTGGCTACTGCACCATCTCAGGGATCAACTGATTGTCAGTATGAATCTTCGCCAATGGATTCACCATGAAGCCAGCACCACCCTGCTGTCGAATCCTGCGATTATCCAAATTGCACACCCTATTGTCAGAACTCCTATCAGCTCTGTAGCGTGTGGAGGACACCGATGGCGCGTCGGAAGAGATGAACCGGGAACACGAGTACCGACCCTCTGGCTTCCTCCGAAATCTTGAACTCAAGAAATCTGTAGGTAACATGCAACAGGAGGTTCTTCTGGACTCTGTGTCAGTCATCCTTCCACTTGTCAGTGCCAGGTCATATGAGATCTCATCCAACGCCATCTCTAAACCGTGCACACGCGTCTCCAAAGAACGCATTCCATTTTGTGAGCTCCCAATGAATCTCTAATAGGAGTACACAGAAAGGTAAAAATCAGAACAAGTACCAGTATAGGTGCTGATATAGATATAACCATAAAAGCTAAGTGAAGACCAAAACTAGCCAAAGGTATTACCATATAAACTTGGATTGTCTTGATTGTGCAAAAATGCCTACAGATGATGCACCTAATTTGCAATTCTTCACATCATTTGCACATGGAGAAATCCTTAATGTTTTTCTATCGAGGTATGCATATTATCCCACTGTTACTCGATTGCAATTACAGTGCCACTATTTCATTATCTAGTGTATCCCTGACGCAGTCAGCAGTGATTGATTGCATAAATGTTTCAATGCTCATGCTTGGCAAACAGACCTGAAGGAGATCGAGTAGACTTGATTGCTGCTGCTCAATCTGAACAAGCTGATTGCGGATTAATGATAAATCTTCACAATCCTTGTGATTCCTGTGGTGATGTTCAGCTGTGTTACTAGCTACTGGAGCAAAATCGGACCTCTCCTCAGGACATGGAACCACACGAGATCCAGACCTAAATCCACTGGGCTTGGGCAGATTCCCATCAGAGTTCTTGCTGAATAGGGCTCTTTTGGTTTCTGGCTTTAGGACCCCATAAATCTCACCGCTCTTTCTTTGAGGAATGTTTTCATTCCTCTCTCTGAGATCATCCCCACCAGTCCCCTTCGATAAGGTAGATCTGGAAACGGCAATTTCAACTTTCCAGTCTGAAGGCTTCTTATGATCCACCCTCCGAAGGACGGGACTGACATTCCTGTTGCTACTCTTCAGCGGACTTCTCTTCCTCAGAGTGCTTGCAGATGCAGATGAACTAGTCGGAGGAGTTGGACGGCTAGGTGGTGTTTGTTTTTTCCTCATCTGAGGCTCAACAGATCCAGAAGAAGAAAGAGTTCTTGATGCAGACGGATAACGCCCATCGCTTGCATTTTCTGTATTGACAGAGGGAAAGAAAGGGGTCAAATCAAGCAGATAGTGCAACAGAATATATTGGCGATCGATCTTAAGAATATGGCAAGCAATAAAATAAACTAATGTCAGAACTTTGGCAAATCTGAACCTGTTGAGCAACAATGAATCCTGTGGCTATGTCTATGGCTCAGTAAACTTTTCCAACATGTATGAATCAAGATAATTTTCTAATTTGAATAACCATTTTTTTGCTATTTTCAGGTCCATTGTGGTTAGCACCACAATAGTCTGAATGGAGATCAACCTTTTGAAGATCATGCAACAAACGCAGAAAGAGGAAAAAGTAGAAATGCTATAGAGATCCAAACCTTTGGAAGAAGAGACTGACTGAAGCGGAGTGGACACCTCCTCAGAAAGATCAGGAATCAGCTTCCAGGCCTCCAGCATCTGGTTCATAACCTCCCTAACTGCCTTCACCTAGAAAACCATATGGTTTGATTCGACATTAAATTCATGATCCAAAAACTGGAAAATCAAAACCAATAAATAGTTTGGCACGGGATGACTAATGCGGAAATCCAGGTCCAAATCTACCGCCTACCTAATACCTACACTGGCAAATTACCCCTAAAAAGGAAATCGCTGTTCAACTACCAAGTTATTATCATGGATCAAGTCCTGCAGACCAAATTCTTCGAAGCTGCAATCTGACTGGAGCCACCATCCGAACACATACAGATAAAATTACAAATTATGCAATGTACAAGATGAAAAAAGTATACCTTATCAAACCGTCGATTCTCAACGACCTTCAAACAAGCGGGCTTAAACTCCACCAACAAATCTCTCTCCACGACCGCTAACTTCAGTAGAACCTCCGCGGAGGCCTTCCTCGCAGCCCAATCCTCGCCACTGAGGAACCCAAGCACACAAGGCAACAAATTCTTCAACGCTCCCTCGCTCCTCGCCGCGCCGACACTAACTACACTCTCAAGCAGCGTCAGTGCCGCCGATTTCGCCCTAAAAGCGTCGGTCTTCAACAGTCTCTCGAACCTCGGTAACAACCTGCACAACTTCGCAGGCTCGGGATCCGGCGAAGCATTAATAGCAGACGCTAAACACAGAGCCGCGCTCATCTGCGCGTTCACGTCTTGCTCGGTGAAGAGTGCATCGGAGAAAGCCTTCAGGAACGAATCGAAAGAAGGTCTGTTCACGTTCGTGGCAAGAGCGGCGGTGGCGCTGACGCAGGCGGATCGGACTGCGGAGTCCGGATCGCGGAGGCGGCGCGTGACGCCGGAAATCATCTTCTGCAGGTGAGGAGAGAGAGTGTTGCCGTGAGTGACGGAGAGAGTCGTGAGGAGGTTCACGCATTGCTTGCGCACCGGAGACTTGTCGGACGCGTCGGTGGAGTTGATGCACGAGATGAAGACCGAGAACGACGCGGGATCGAGCGACCGAGCTATGGAGTCCAGCTCCGAGGACGCGATGGAGTGAGTGTCGCGGTCGGCGAGCTTGGTGAGGCAGGTGAGGACCCTCTGTTTGAGGTTCTGCGGCGGTTGCGGAGGAGTGTAGGCAGGCATTGTGGCGGTGTCCGGCAATTCGGTCGCGGCGTTGGAAATAGGCGGAGTCAGGGAGGAGGAGGTGGCGCCGCCGGTACCTTCAGCGACATCGCCGGCGGCGTATGGTCGCGGCTCGGGTAGAGAGAGAGAGATAGTCCGTGCACTTTTTCGATGCTGTGCTGTGCTTCAGCTCCGTTGGCTTGGCTTCTACTTATTGAAGGAGGAAGGTGATCACGGGGAGGGAGTGACGTGGCCGTTGGCGGGAGCGAGACGACGTCGTCTCTGCATCAGCTTAGACGGCGTTTCAATTTAAAGGGTTAATGCGTAAAGCGAGCTTATACTTTTCATATCGCGTAAATGCTTTCTCGTTTTTTGCCCAAAGTAATTATTTACGTGGAAAGATCACACTCTCGATTTCTTGTGGAGGGAAGATCAAACCACTCCAACGAGTTTTTTTTATTTTCCATTTTCCTTTTTCCAAATTATCCAGATATTTAAAAGAAATATTCACCGTATAATGACGAATTATCGAATCTCGAGTTGCACAAGGACACGGAGAAAGTACGTATAATAAAGTGTATAATGTGGATTAGGACATGAATTTTGGGATATTGGCGAGTTCTATTGACTGGTATAATTATTGGGGGTGTTCCGTTCAGGTGTGGGCAAGTCCAGCGAAGGTCCACCCTTAACTCTCAATTTTTTTCAACATATTATTAATTTCACAAATTAGATAATTTGCGATATTGAAAGATATGATAAATGTCGCTAGCGACCTAATTTTTTTTTTCTTCGAATTTTCTCTCTCTTTTTTTTTTCTTTTTAAAGCAGAAATCCAGGTGATTGGAAGAAAATTGAAGGGATGTGGCCAGTGTAGGACATGGGAATGGGCCAGGTGGCTCCTGCTGCATTAGTATTACGACCTGCCAACGAAAAGATTCCCCCCAATTCCTACCTTCGCCAAAGTTCGGACAACAAAAGGAGTCTCCGGGCGTTGCGGTTAGCAATTACAAATTCCGAGGACGAATAATAATAATAATAATCAGAGTCGAGAATAGAACAGATAAGTGGGATTAAGTAGCCCACTAAAGAACTAATCCTTTGGAACTACGTCGCTTATTTGCACGAGCTCCTTCTTCGTTTGATTTAATGGCATTCTTTGAGGAAATTACCAAGAAAAGCCTCTGATGTATTTTATTTATACCGATTTAGTCCTAAATTATTCAATTTTATCAAATGTTGTTTTAAACACGTGTTATTTAACCTATAATTCATATGCGAACACGAACATGAGATGTAACCCACTCGTGGGCAGTCGTGTTAATGGCCGTTCTCACCTGCAACGCTCACATTGCTATCACAATTTAAGTGGGAGGTCTTGATAGTGAGATGTTGGACCAGTCTCTCCCGAGGTTTATGTCTAAATAGAGACTTGTGGCGAGACTCGACAGTACTATCGGGCACTAGAGGGTCATGTGACTCCTCAAAAGAGAAGTTCCGGCAATTTCTCAATAATGATAAAAAAAAACATGAGATGTGATTTTTAAGTCTACAGTTATGTATAGATTATGCATAAAATTGAAATAGCATTAATATTTACCAAAGAGAGATTAGATTGCTTGATGAACTTGCTGTTCAAAGTACTCTCATACCTATACATTCATATCGTTGTTTGTTCATATAGAGTACAAGATTGGAGTTTCGATCTCCCCATCACAATAGCCATGCCCATTTGAAACAACAACCAATAATAACATATATGGTCCCTGAACTTTGATAAAATATGTAATGTGATATATGAACTTTAGTCTAATGTGTAATGTAATTCTGAAACTTTTGATATTCAATATGATTAATGAATTTTTGGTACCTATATGAAAATATTCAACGAGATTCTTGAGCTTAAGTTAATACAAGAACAACATTAAATGTTTTCATACAATTTATGGATCGGCTCAAACACGTATCCAAAGTTGAAAGGTCATATTGAACAAATCGAAAGTTCATTTTGCGTTAAAATTCATGATTCACGTTGAATAAATTGTAAATTTGGGGATTACATTAAACAATTTGTCAAATTTAGAGAACCGTATATATCACTTTCCCAAACTACAACTTCGTCTCACCCATTTTATGAGCTGCTTCCTCCGCAGATCTTGTGCACCAGTCAACCAGATACAGCAAGCAAAGCAAGCAAGGCAAGCATACATCGCTTTTGGCCGTCCAGCGACGCCCCACCAAAAAGAGTTTTGCGAAAATTAAGGTGAGCGACGTCGATGCAGGACCGCACAACAAACGGGAGCGATGGTCACTGAACAACAGCGTGATGAAGGCCGTGATGCCCAGCGTAGCAAAGGGCAGCAGGGGAAGCATCATGGCCCGCAATCAATGCGGGCAAAAACTTCAAGGCCTTCAGCTCCGAAATTTGAGACAGGACTTCACGCCGACGCCCCCTGCCAAACATTTACTGTCGCGAGCAATTGATCGGGTCGCTCCTGTCATTACTCCTCCGATGTCGCTGCTACATTGGGCTCGTTCAATTGGCCGCCTGCACGCGCGCCATCGATGAGTATTCAATGTTTGCAAGACCCCTCCACGATTCCCATAGATCCAATTCTAAGTGAAGAGATTGAAGGGAGAAAACCATACTCAGCTTACATTATCTAAATAATCCAAAGAGGTCACGAAACCTGAGCATGCACGCTTAAGAAATCCAAAGAGGTCGCGATTAAATTAAGTGGGCGATCAAATCTTAGCGTGATCGACGATGTATGAAAAACTGAGAGACAGTTGTGATGGGTCGTGGTCATCCGGTTGGGAGCACCAAACCAGGATGTGGGTCTCTTATTCTCACACCCACCCGATAATTAGGTCCTCGGAGTGCATAAACTGGGGCCTCATTTGAGGGGAAATTAGGGTTTGGTTGGTGACCCGATTTCGTCCTTGACCCTTGATTTTTTTATATTAAGTGGTCATGATGCGAAAAGGGTGTGCTCTCATCGTGCATGGAATAATCTAACGTCCTTTTTATCCCTCTTCTTGTTCTTTCTCCCAGAAAGGAAGTTCTCTGGGGTCGAAATCATTACATTCTTAAGGAACTTTCATAGCCTCTGTCAAAAGTTGCGTAGATGTGTAGAGGCTAGAACTCGATGAGAAGAGATTATGAGAGGAGAGAATTACTTATAGCTATTTAAAAGCTCCTTTAAATTATCAAAAAATTATAAACTTATTATATTTATGTCAATCTAATTATAAACTTTTTCGATTGTGCTAATTGAGTTGTAAATATTTTTACAACTTGTCAATTTTAGATAATTTTTATAATATTTTTTAAAATTATGATTTTTTATTATATTTTTCATCTCCTTCTTCCTTTATCGATTAAGAGGCCTTGACGACGACTATCGATTAGAGGCTCCACCTCGCCGGGATCTTACAAGCATAGTCCTCCCACCCTTTGTATCTCTCTCCTCGTCTAGATAGACTTTCAAACTCCCTAACTCTATTAGTGCTACTTCGAGCAATGCTCATGGAGCGGCGATGATGAGCACCTATCCATGAGTGACGGTTGCTAGGCCATAGTCAATGGCTAGGCGGCAGCGTCGCCACCTCTAGATTGACCTTCTCCTTCCCCAATCCCTTTACCTCCGCCTCTCTCCGGACTAGGACTAGGCTTTGTGATTTTTGAGCTTTGTAATGTTTTAATCCACCATAGAAATTTGCTAGAGAAGTGTACTAGCATGGCATGACCGTGGACGGCCATGTCGGCATAATACATGCATAAATCCAAGACTATGCTTATTTCGCGATAAATGAACGATTTGAAAAAATATTTTCATTATCAATGAAAATTTATAAACATAAATTTTTGTCAATAGTGGAAACATTTTTCATTGCTTATTTATCTCGAGTAGCACAATAAAAATATTTTTTATTTCATTCTTCTTTTGGGAAAAAACAGTGCTTAAAAATATATATGCACACTCCACCAGGCCTTTTGTTTATTAAGAAAAAGAAACGTGCTTACGTACGTTTTAAGCAAATCTATGGCCCAAAGTACTGAGGAGAAGAAGAAGAGCAAATCAATCGCACTCTCTGGCAAATGAGAGAGGCTGCCGTTAGCCAATTAGGGGGTCGTCGGTGGGGGCAAAAAAAAAAAGAAAAACGAAACGAGGGGTCAATATATTATTCCAGATATTTAAGGGGGAGCAAAACAGTGCCTTCTTTTTATTATCATTATTATACATATTTGCAAATTAAACGATGAAAACCATTTTTATTTACAATTTGCACCTTTTCCGAGCCTGGGAGTCGAATCTATGGCTGCCCCACCAGTGATGCTTTTACGTTTCACCTACTCAAGCGTGGTCAACGGGTAATCTGTCGCGACTATGCCACGTGCTTTATTTTGCTTAAGCATAAGCAATCCCACTTCACCGCCCACAGATCAGCTGGGAAAAGCAAAAAATAAAATAAAATAAAAAGCCTTAGTCATTGGCGCAAATTACCTCCAATCCGGATCTCTAACATAAAATCTTAGCTGTTCGATTGAGATCGGATTGTTAGAATTTTATAAAAAAATTATTTCAATTTTTTTTATTTTTACCAGCCTGTCCGATTCAAATCAGACGATTAGAATGAGATAATGTTACCCCTAACTTTATGTCCGGAGATCCATTCCCCCCCAACCCGGGCCATTTCAGAGCCGTGTTAACATTTCTTTTCTTATCCAGTCACGGAGCAGATCTAATCCATCTTTTATATATCTGCAATTTTAATGAACGGGCAATCACTAAATTATATTTATTTTCCCGACATTATAATCCACATGGCGACGTATTATTTATTCTTATTATAATATTGGTTTTCTGGGGTTGCTAGATCTGACCCCCAATCGAGCCCATGTGGCCCTGGCTTTTTCGGTGCGTAGCGAGACACGTAACATGAGCCCAGATGGGCTGCCTGCCTGGGGGACAACCATCGCCAAATCCCAAGACATTCCTTCGAGTTTCAGGCTTAATCAATCTCTCCGTATTGCCCCAACCACCCAAAATATACAGATATACTTAATAAATAATATACGTAACAAATACGGATAGCGATTCTTGATTCATCGATCTCCCGATACCATACCTGAAAGTTCCCCTTTCCGTCGGTGGCGATGCCGCGCGGTGCGCATTAGAAGAAGGGTTGATTCTTCATTAAGGCGTTAATTAACTGTTCAGTCAAAATTTCACAGCCCCGATCTCGTTTTCACGAACCTCTTTTGCCTTTTTCTTGTGTTCTGGAAGGGATGATTTCTCGTGACTTAGGATTCAAGAAAAGGTAAAAGGAGATTCTGCCTTGTTGCGGCCGAAAGAGGGGACCATCACGCCATGTGGTGGACCCTCGTCATCAAGCAAGGGAGCAATAATAAAAATACCGCGTGCACCCGATAGCGTCTGTGAGCCGACTCCATCTCCGTCATCAGATCATGCGGGCCTCGCATGAAGCTCGGGCTACTGGTCTCTCATGTTCTATGGAGCGTGCTCTATTGTTGCCACGTTAGAGTGCATTCATTTCGCCCAAAAAAAAACAATGAAGGACGCGGAATATATTTTCTTAAAAATAATCGTTTGTATTGCTTATAAAATTCAATGAATAAAAAAATTCATCTATTCATGAAAACATTTACGCACGAATTGCTATGTAAATGACGAAACATTTTCATTATTTGATTATTTTAAAGACTCGAGTAATTATTCGGTTTTTGTGGAACGAACGGAGCCTTAACAATATTATACTTTTTTTTATTAGAAAGGAACTTGGTGTCCTAAATCTAGCCTTGCTTTTCCTCTTCTTTTTATAATTTTCATTCTTTGTCACGACGCTATAGTCTTATCATGTTAAGTATCGTGGTAGGGCGCGTCACATGCTAATTAGTTTTTTGATCGTCCTCCATAATTTCACATGCAAGCCTAAAGAGGCCAAAGCAGATTCTTTTTTTTTTCCCTCTCTGTCTCTTTTGGTGCCACCTCCCTCCAATAGCATTTCGTCCTCTTCGTAATCTCCAAAGCATTTCGATGGATTCACTGAGTTCAAACTACCATCAAAGTTCCAATAGCATGTTGGAACTGAAGTGGAATGATGAGGTGAGCGATTTGTCACGGCGAAGAGTAGTTACTCTTGTCTTGATTATTCAAGTCATCGAAACATTTACTTGTTCAATTTTTGTGAAGCACAAAGTTTCTTGGATTCCGAATTCTCATTTACTTAAATTGGGTTCCGCACAAGACTCGATTTAGATATCCGTTTCAAAATTTCGAATGCATTCGGGGAATCGGTGCCGATGAACTCGAGCCTGCACTGATGGTGGTCTGCGGTCCGTCCTGCAATCATCCTAGTCCCCACCTGTTGGTGCGAGGACCTCCTTGATTTCTCTGTTCGGATAGAAAAAGGGAAACGAGCTGAAAGAAGCTCCCGATGGACAGAGCAAAGGACGCCACGGAAACGACATTCAAATTTCAAGCACGAAGCTCGCGATGGACAGAGAAAGTGGAATATCGCCAAAGCTGAGAAGAAGTTGGTGTGCGGAGCAAATCTGGTGGGGTTGGTTGTCTGCCGCTGAGGGCCACGGCATTGCAGTTGATGAGTCCTTCTGAAGTTTCAAAATCGGGAAAGTGACGTTTCCAGGTCCATTTCCTTCTTCGTGTCTCTCGCAATTATGGCCCTTCTTAGGTTTATTCCCAAATTGTGCGTGTTGGCATATTCTCACACGAGCTATTGAACTATGTGAGTCCCGCGTGAATCTCATCCGATCTAATGGTTCGTGTGAAGTGGGCTAAAAGAGGCCGCCATTATCTGATAATCTTCTCATCTGCAGAGGCTTCAAACCATTTGAAGGGCTGGCGGGTTGGCGCATTCCCGTCCCATCTACTCTTATCAAGAAAAAAGAAAGCATGATTCATTGCTGAAACACAGAGTGGGGAAGACATCTGCTCTTATGCCGATCCTTGGTGGAGCGACGGTTCTTTCTTTTCGCCTTCTCTTTTCTCACGCAATCACCGTCGGTCGCACGAAACGCATGTCCTGCGACCCCGCTCCACGCGACGGTATCTAATATGGATCCATAAAGGATGGTAGGTGAATGCAACTTGGTGAACCTTTGAGGGCTCTGGGGAATTTGAGAGGGATGACCTTTCGATCGGGCATTGACGGAATGAGCTCTCATGGGCTGAACACGATCATTCACCTCAGAACATTCAGCGACGGCCCAAAATTTGAAACTATGCCTGTTCATGCGTGGCCCAGATTCAACGTCCTTGCGTTGCGTGGCCTGTTCATGAGTGGGATTCTCAGAACTTGATGAGGAGGCAAGAAATTTAAAGAGGAAGAAACGTTGTTTTCCACAAGTCGACGAATTTCATGCGCAGCGAAGCTGAATTTATGGTAGAAAAAGTGTTCATAACGACAGATTCTACATCGAAAGTCCAACATGAATAGGGAAATAATCTGCTCAAGTACTGATCCATGAAGTGACGAAAACTAATCTTAGGAAAGAAACTTCGACGACTTCTTCAAGCCTATTTTGCATGATCGTCATCTCCACGAGGGTTGGCCGCTAATGAACGAAAGGTTTCCAAGATCATCGGCTCATCATGAAACAGCTTCTTCGTCTGCGGCAAGCCAAGCATGCAGAGCTTGGATTAATTACACAGATCGATACGGTGGGATAGCTAGAACTAACTGGGTTTTCCTGTAATATTACCTCGTCGCAGAACTTTTCAAAGGTTATTAATTCATCCTGATACCGGCAGAATATACAAAGAAAGCGATCTCGAACCTCGTCCTTGCATTGTCTCTGATAAACAAAAAAACATAGCAATGAGCAGATTAGGTTTCAATCAAGGTCTAAGAAACTGAAGCACGGATATTGACAGAATAATTTCTCAGTGCGAGTCAGATTATAAGCTATTGGCATGGAGATTCAATTATTTACCTTAACGATGTTGGCGAATTTAATAGCCCAAACTTCGCGGTTTCTTTTTAGAATCCCCTTCTCTTCTCCTTGTCGCATCATGGTTCGGAGCTTGGGTCCAATGTCATCGTTCCATCGCTTGAGAAGTTGAGGTTTCGCCTCCAATGATTCCGCAACCTTCGATAATCTCTCTTCAATATAATTACTGCACATGATTAAGAATCCGGTTAAAAGTAGAGGAACGGATGCGTACTTCTCTTGCCGATAAAGGAATCGATAAACTGCTCATCATGTGATAACTTTACACATATTGTTCCCTTAAACCCTAAACACACGCCAAGGAAGTAATAAACGTAAGAAGTTCAAGAACTCACAGTGCATTCTCTTCACAGGCGCGATTCGTCTCCAAGAACGTGGCGAAGAACCTCGTGTACTTATCCGGCTCGTTCTCGAACGCAACACGTGCTTCATTGTCGACGAATCTGATGACGTCCTCTCGCGTCGAGTCTGGGCTTCCCTGGCCGCGTTCATCGGACCTGACGAATACGGCAACAAACTGAAGCCATCAACCCAAGTGCACTCACGGGCAAATTTGGACCCGGAAAATGATATATTACTGACCTCGGGTCATGGAGATATGGATCGGGATTGTGCATGATGGGGTTCTTTCTGTATGTGACTGAGTGTTTGTGCTGCGCTTGAGAGTCAGAAATCAGTTGAGTGGTTCTTGAAACTGAGAGAGAATGCGCAGTGATCAGGAGAGTCTCCTCAAAGGGAAGAAGACGAGAAGATAACGCGTATGTACGTTTATGAAGTTCGGTTCAAAACTGTTTGGAGGCGGGAGTACAGTATCCATGTTCCCGAATCCCTGTAAATAATTAAAAGAATCACTTGAAATTTCTGTTTACCTGCACATCATACAATACATCTTTCCATTGATTTTATCACTATCATATGAATTTTAGCCTGTGATACATGACAGAAAGGGTAATGAAATCAGAGGATTTGAAGTATAGGTTCGGAAACTAGTGAGTGCAAACTATGTTTTGGAGGAAAAATTGAGAATGCTATTTTGATTTTCATGTGAAAATTTTTAGTCGAAGATCAAATAAAGAGGATTTACACGTCAATTTTATTTTCAATAACTATTTTCTTATGGAGATCCACTCAGTTTAGACAATTAATTTATTTATAGTGTTGAATTGTTTATAAAAATTATGCCCGGTGTAATTCATGAGCATGTTACGAATGATGCATTTGAATCATAAAACTTTATAAAATATTACTTATTCCCCCGATAAGATATCGCACATTATCTTAGACAAAACCATTATATAAACTCGTTACATACTACTCAAATTATAGTTCAACATCACATGTTCTATATGTGAATAAAGTAAATACTAAACATAAAAAAATAACATCTAAAATGAATTTCACATAAGATTTAAAATGGCTTAGAAATTATTGGAGATTTAATAAAGGGAGCGTTGAAGTGTTAGAGATTCAACCAACTTTCCAATCATGGTTTTGCCAACCATTTTGTAATGTATCGTCATGACTAACCAGTGAGTTTTTACATGGAATTTATTGGAATAATTTTTTTTGAGATCAATATGATCTTTAAGTATTTGCTTTATTATACAGAGAGATCTATGAGGTGCGAATGAAATCAATAGCAATTTAAACACACTTGATCTTGCTTTAGACTAATGACTGATCAGATGGAAATGAACATATATCTTTGACGGGTGTTTGGGCTTAATTAGCCCAAACACCCAATTTTATTGGGCCCGGGAGTGGGATCCATGAGTAAAGCCCAATCTACTTTGACTTTTCAAAGTCTCTTTCTCTAAAAAAACGAAAGCAAAAATCCAATTACTTATCCTAATATTTTAGTTCAAAGTCTAGATATTTATTTTTATAATTTTTAATAATTCTAATTTCTTTTTAGCTGCAGATTAAGTTAATTTTGGTGCACCAATCACTTGCCGACAGCTATCTAGATCGGTTTCATGGGAAAACAAGGATTTTCACTAACGTAAACTTAAATTTTGTAATTACCCTTTTGTTACATCTCCCAAACTTGACGGTAGATAAGAAATTATTTAATAACGATAGCTCTAAGCACGCATTATAAGTTCGATGCCCTTGCCCTTTATTTGTAACAATCATTTTAACAAATCTTACATTCAATAAGGTGTTATTAGATCAAGATGAAGATATATATATAAAAAAATCACACGGCATAAATGCAAGCTAATAAATTCTCTAAACGTCACTACGATTACTCTGGTTTTATGTGCCTCCGAAAACCGCTTTCCCTAAATAATCTCGCTCGAGTTAATGTGATTAATTAATCTTACAATTCTGGCATTTATTATGCTAAACTCAAAAGGAACATTCATATGAAGATTTCCTAACGTTTTCGGATTAAACGAATGCGAATTACCTTATAGTTTCTCATTTTCTTTTCATTTTTATCCCATGTTTTTTAAGGTTAGACGACGGAAGAAAGTCCATAACTATATTGGTTGAGAGCTTCTTTCTCATTGCCGAAATCGATTGTTTGAAAGTGGTGGTTATGGTGTTGGAATATTGTGCTAATCTCTTCTAAAGTATAGAGGCCTGAACCTTTAGTAAAAAAAAAAAGTTTAAAGGCATACATAAATGTGACAATTTAGAATTTACAAAAAGTCAAACCAAAGAGGCAAATCTTTTTTTTTTTTTTGGGTCCACGACAAAAAGCACCAGTAATTGATTTTCTGCTTTTATTTCGTAGAGCCAAAGTCCCCTTGAAATCTTGGTTCGACACTTCTGAAAACGACAGCGTTGGATGTGCACTCGCGAGGAGCCAATACGATGTATGTTGCTAGGGAAGCCGCGTCAGCAGGCGGAAGTCCCCATCAATGCGATAAAATATTTCTGTTGCCAAAACAAAAGAAAATCACAAATCAATATCAAAAACTCGCGTTACGACTCCCTGGGCAGCACCGTGAATAACGCGAAGGCCCGGGGTTATTTTGGTAAACGGGGCCGACTACATAAACCACGTCTCGTGCGATCGTTGTGGAGGGTCTGAAAAAACCGAGCGAGCGAAGCAGAGGAGTTTCCGTTATCCTATCTCTCTCTCTCTACCCCATTCTCTCTCTACGAATTCTTCCCCCCCTCTCTCTCTCTCCGTACGCGAAGCAGATTAGGGTTCTATCGAATCGGTTGCGCGAGAGGGAGCGGCCATGGTTTCCGATTCGATCACCAATGCCTCCGCCAATTCGGCGCCGAACGCGAAGGATTTCGCCAAGAAGAAGAGAGTACGTCCCCCGGTCTCTATTTCGAAACGCTCCGCCCCTTTCCGTCTTCCTGACAATGCGTGGTGGAGCTTGACGACGGTTTGGATTTTGCGATTCTCGTTCGCTTTGTCTAAGGAATCTATGATTTGCCGGTGTGCAGGCCAACAGGTCGGCGAAGCTGAAGCAGTGCAAGCTCGATGCTCGTCGCGAGCAGTGGCTTTCTCAGGGTACGCGATTGATTGATCTTTATGCTAATAATCAGGGTCCCTTCTTGTGTTGTCATGATTGCCCGCGTTGTTTTCGGTGTGTTTCTTGAATTTAATGGATGATCTGCGTTCCCTTGTTGATTTTGGTCCTGTGGTGCATATCCAGTCAAGAATAAGGCAAGCAGGGAGGATTGGAAAGGTGAGAATCGGCAGCGCTGCGGGAGCGGCCAGTCGCTGGAGAATTTAGAGACGAGGATGCGGAGAGACAACGGGAACGGATCTGTCCACCAAGACAGTGATTCCGAGTCTCCGTCGAACAGTCCTATTGGTCTCACCAGTGTATTGAGCAGCAATCATTCGAGTGGCAATTGTACTGTTAGCAGCAGCAGCTGTAGCAGTGGCAGCAGCATCGGGTGCTTCTCTGGGAGTACTACTGAAGAAGAGGAGGGAGGGGATGACGGGTGCTTGGATGATTGGGAAGCCGTGGCTGATGCCTTAGCTGCCGATGAAAAGCCCCTGAATCCGCCTTTCGATCCTTCTCCCGAGGGCGAAACAGTAGGCGATTTGCAGTCTCAAGCAGAGCGTGAGAAAGAGTCGGTGGTTCCAGATAGTTTGAGATGTGAGGACATGAAAAGGCCTCCGAGAACTGCCACTGTGAACAGCCAAGCATGGAGGCCTGATGATGCTTTTCGCCCCCAGAGTCTGCCCAATTTGTCTAAGCAGTACAGTTTCCCCGATACAAACCGGCATTACGGTAGTGGAGCCATCCCTTGGGGGTGTAATAAGGCTATATCTGTGCCCTCGTCGTGCCCTATATGCTTTGAGGATTTGGACAAGACAGACTCTAGCTTCTTGCCGTGCCTTTGTGGGTTCAGGCTCTGCCTTTTCTGCCACAAGAGGATCCTTGAGGAAGATGGACGCTGCCCTGGTTGCCGAAAGCCATATGAACACAAGTGCATTGAGGGAGAGCCAAGTTTGCTTGAAGGGAGTCTGACATTCCGGCTGACTCGCTCTTGCAGCATGATAACCAGGACATAGGATGTCTACAGTGCAAAGAGTTCTGTATGTCTAGTCTCTCTCTTTTTGATGTATGTGGAGGGTCTTACTGGTTTTGATGGAGTTATATGTGATCATAGGACAATGTTTTACAGCACCTGATTTGAAGTGTTTTTCTGATGAGTCTGGTTCTGAACAATGTGGATTCTTAGCCAATGTAGAGAACTCCTGTTGCTATGTGAATAGATAAATGTTATAGAAATTTACTATTGAGTAAGAATAAGATCACGAGGTTTCCTTCTTACTTTTCTTGTGCCCTCTTAGAATAGCTTAGTACCAGAAACTCTGTAGCTCAGTCTTGGCTTTCATATTGTCTTTTCTATTCCGCGTAAACTCAAATGCGTTCATCCAATGAATGGACTGGCCTGGTGTGATATGTTCTTATAAGTTGTTCCGATATTGGATATTTGAGTTATATCTTTAAGGTTTATCTGGTTAATTCTTTAATTTATATATGTGACAATTGTCCTGGGTAACAAAGTAACTAAATGACAAACGACCCTTTTCAAGGGAGAATTTTACGTATTGAAGCTTTTAAAACAGAAGATCTTCCTGCTAACTAGTCATGAATGCTTTGACACAATTTGAGGGTTTAGGGCACTATCAGCCTATCAGGACTTACTCATTGAGGCTTGTACAGAATTTGGCATTGAGGGAAGTATTCTGGAATTTTTACCTGAGACAAGCAGAGAATTTATCATCAAATCTTTGTATGTATCAATGTGGATGATCGTGGACTCAATCTCAGATTTTGCCTTGCTGCACCAAAGAGTACATTTAATTTTAGCATAGGTAGATCTGTCCATCCATTATTCTCAAGTTGGATGAAGGAATCACGATGAAGGATGGCAAGGTTGCTTGCTGCAATCATGCACGGAGACATTACTAATTGCTTTCTGTGCTCGTGCAATTTGTTGACAAATGATTCTTTGTTAGATGGGGTATTTTATAGATCCTAAGATTTGAAATAAAATTCTTTGTGCTGAATCCGATTGTGTTTGGACTTCCTGATGGTATTGAAATCAGGTAAAGTAAGAACTTGAATCCTAAGCAAACCGAATTTCTTGCTTTGAGATAATTTGTTAGGTAACTGGCCCTTTTTTAATGTGCCTGACTAGAGAAATGCATGATCTTTAAGTTTGTAAGTCTAAACTTTCTTGCCATTTCACAAGTTGATTTTTAAGCCCAAATGAGAAAGTAATATTCACCTTTTTTACATTAATTATGTAATTAACTGGCCCTTTTTTTTAATGTGCCTGACTAGAGAAGTGAATGATCTCTAAGTTTGTAAGTCTAAACTTTCTTTCCATTACACAAGTTGATTTTTAAGCCCAAATAAGTAATATTTACCTTTTTTACATTAATTATGTATTTAGTTCAAAAGTAAATTCACAAAGAGAAAATACGAAATTCTTTCTGTTTATCAATTTATTTTAATTTTGGAAAATTGCAGAAGCTAAACCCAAATTGGTTCAATTGGTCCTGTCTTTCTGTCAATTCACGGCAAACCCATAAACCGAAATCTGAGTTTTGGGGATTGTTTTGCTTATGTTTTTTCTTTTATTGTTTAATATTATTTTTCATGCACCTGCCTTATTGATTTAGCTTTAGATTGGAAATATGAAAACAAAATGCACATTAGATTGACTAGTTCGATGTTTTCTTAGTGCAAATCAAACAAGTAAAAAACCCTGAGTGTTGAACATCAAGTTAGGGTTTTTCCCCCATGTTTTCTTTTTTCTTTTCAAGCCTCTAGCTTATGTTGCTCTGTCGTTATCTTGGGAGTGAATTTTTCTGTGCCGAGTTGTGGCCATAAGTGTTCAACCTCTTCTATAGTTTGTTGTTAGCGAAGCATATTCCTTGTTAATTAATGCTGAGGACATCAGTGGTTGCTTCAATTTTAACAGTGCAATTATTTGGCAAAAGGGGCTCAACATGGTGAGGTATGATAGACCTTTTGCTTGTTGATGTCAAACTTCGCACGTGTTTCTTGTATCCTTTTCTTTTCTGTTTGGGGTTCGGTTTATTTATTTATTTTTTTGTTGCCAGGGGGAAGGGGGGGGGGTTTCAAGAATGTTTCTGTATAGCAGACTTGCTGGGAAAAAGTTATCCTGTTGCATCTCTTGCTCTATGTGGTATTCTTCTTTTATTTTTTGTTCTTTTTCTTTGGAATATGCAAAACTGCTAGAAAGTGATCTCTGAGTTGTTCCCTTGATGTAACTTTGATTTATCATGCCACAATGAGGTGGATCTGGGGGAATTCTGGGGCTATTACCTTCTCGAGTTTGTTTCATCCACCAGTGTGCATTTGTCTTGGTACTCCCATAAATTGAACTGACTTCTAGTGGCATTATGTATCTCATAGTCACAGGCTATCCTGGTTAAAGACCTTAAACTTTGTTATCAACTACTTTCAGTGGCAATTGCATGTGCATGTGTTGAGTCATGACTTTGTATGCTCTCAGGCCAATAATCTATTCTGTTTAACCATATAGACTAATGGATGTATATATGTAGAATCATGATGCTATCTATCGAGTGCTCTTAGAGTATCTGTTGGCTAATTTTCTGTAATGTAGTATGTCTAGGTGGAGTATTTTTGGCTTAAATGGATTCTTTTAACTGTTTCTCTCGTCAGTCTAGTTCTGAACACTGTTGATTCTTAGCCAACATAGAGAACTCTATTTTCTACGTGAATGGATATATGGTATAGAAATTTATTATTGAGAAAGAATAAGATCATGAGTTTTCCTTCTCAATTATCTCGTGCTCACTCAGACCAGCTTAAGACCAGAAATTCTGTAGCTTGGCATGGCTTGGCTTTCATCTTTTCTTTTTTATGCTGTGTAAACCCAAAAAAAAAAAAAAAAATCTTCAATTAAGGCACTGCCTTACTACAATATGTCCTCATCAGTTGTTTGGATATTGGATATATAAGTTATATCTCCTAGGTTTATCTGGTTAATTGTTTGACTTATGTCCTCATCAGTTATGTTGATGAGTGTCCTGGGTAACAAAGTAGTCGAATGGCAAATGACCCTTCTTGGGGAGAATTTTGACTACTGAAGTTTTCAAACGGAACATCTTCCTGCTAACTAGTCACAAATGCTTTGACACAGGGTTAAGGACGGTATCTAGACTTTCTAATTGAGGGTCCTACATAAGTTGGTTCTGAAGGAAATTTTCCAGAATTTCTTACTGAGACAAGCAGAGAAGTTATGATCGAGTATTTTGTATGTGTCATTGCGTATGATTGTGGACAGGATCTCAAATTTTTCATTTGCCTAACTTTCACTGAATTCGGACTCAATTACCCCAAGATATTCTGAAACTTGGTTTTGTTTGATCTTTATGCCTATACTGTATTAAGGAATGCATTTAGTTCTGGACTTACCCTTAGGGAGATCTGTTCATCCATTGTTCTGAAGTTGGATGAATGAATCATTCTAAAGGAGCGCAAGGGTGCTTGCTGCAATCATACACGATGTCATCACTGATTACTTTCTGTGCTGGTTCGATTTGTTGACAAATAATTTTTAGTTATGTGGGGTATTATATGGATTTTAAGCTTTGAAATAAAAATCTTTGTGCTTGATCTTACCATGCTTGAACTGATAGTATATAACCTGGCAAGGTAAAGTACAACCTTGAATCTAAAGCGAACTGAATTTCTTGATTGGAGATAATTTTTTAGCTAATTGACTTTTTCTTTTTAATGTGCCTGACTAGTCTCTTAGTTTGCAAGTCTAAACTTTCTTGCCATTTTAAGGGGTGATTTGTAAGCCCAAGCAAGGTAGTAATATATTTACATATATTACATTTCAAGTT
This sequence comes from Melaleuca quinquenervia, assembly GCA_030064385.1. NCBI lineage: Eukaryota > Viridiplantae > Streptophyta > Magnoliopsida > Myrtales > Myrtaceae > Melaleuca > Melaleuca quinquenervia. The sequence goes on along the minus strand of CM057728.1, from coordinate 1,378,881 downwards.
CAAAGGTGAATTTTTATAAGAAAATATATAATTTTCTGTTTATCAATTTAGCTTCAGTTTGGAAAAATGCAGAAGGCAAACCAAAATAGGATTAATCGGTTCTGTCTTTTCTGCAATTAACTACAAACCCATAAACTGAAATCTGAGTTTTGAGGATTGGGTTTTATTTTGCTTGGTTTAAATATATTTTTCATACACCTGCCTTATTGATTTGGCTTCAGCTTGGACATATGCAAAACAAACGCATATCAGATTAACCTGTCCAATTTTTTCTAAGATTAAATCAAACAAGTAAGAATAGAAAAAACCCTGAGTGTGGGATATCATGTTTGGGTTTTTGTTTTCCTATTCGAGTGTTCTTTTTTTTTTTTCAAGCACCGAGTTTATATTGCTCTGCTGTAACATTGGAAATGAATTTTAGCCTGTGAGTAGCGGTCGAGCCCTTCTAGAGTTTGCTTTTACGAACATATTCTTCGTTCGTTGTTGCTGATGACATCAATGGTTGCTTTCATTTTGATGTTGCAATGAATGCGCGAAAGAGGCCCAACATGATGAGGTATTAAAGACCCTTGGCTTCAGATGTACATGTTATGTCAAGGGTGTCTTGAAACAATCCTGGCAATTGATTTCTAACTTCTCAAGTATTTTCTTGTATCCTTTTCTTTTGTGTTTGGTGTTTTGATTTTCATGGGAGAGAGAGAACCTTCTTTACCTGTGCAACTGCTGGAAAATAATCTATATGTTGTTCCCTTTTTTTAAGTTGATTTATGAAGCTACTATGATGTGGATGTGGGATAATCGTGGGATTATTAATTTTTCAAGTTTGTTTCATCCAGCGTATGAATTTTTCTTTGTACTGCCATAATTGAAGTGACTTCTCATAGCATTATGCATCTCATAGTCATAGGTATCCTGGTAAAAGACTTCAACTTTGTTATCAACTACTTGCGGTGACAGTTGCATGTGCATGTGATGAGTGATGACTTTGTTGCTCTCAGGTCAAAAATTTATTCTATTCTACCATATAGATTAATGTATCTATGTAAAATTATGATGCTATCAATGAACACCCGTCAAGTATCTGTTGGTTGATTGTCTTTAATATAGGATGTCTAGGTGGAGTAGTTTTTGCTTAACTGGATTCTTCGGGTGAACAGAATGTACCTTAAACAACGTGCCGTTCAAGTATGTTGCATGTGATTAGGAATGCTGATTTTGAGATGGAATTCTTGTAGTGGTTTGTAATGGTAGCATGTAACTCTTCTCTGTCTTGATTATGATTAGTTTCGTCACCTTTTCAAGGTGAGACATCTAGTCAGTCTTTTGCTTTTCTATTGTTAATATCACATTCCAAGTGCTAGCAATCACGTAATGTGCTGGTTAGGTAGAGCTGCATGTAATTCACTGTCATTTTGTTCCATTAATTTTCAGAAAACATAGTGTCATGGCATAAATAAATGAGACAAGCCTTGGCTATTGTTGTTGCTGTTGCTGTTGTATCATGAGGTTCTGGCCAGTCATGCATATACAGGAAACTTAAAAGAAGACAGCCCTCCCCATTAACCATTCTAAGCGTGCACACTCGAATTGAATCTACAACTACCTCTAGTGGCAAGAAAGCCCGGTGGTCAAGACCTCAAGTTGGTCTAGTTTACTAAAAGCTATGTCACGTCATTTCAGAAGTTATATGATGAAGTCACAGTTTCCTGATTTTACAGGTAGAGACTCTTTATATTAGTTATCTCTCTACTTTGAAATCTTTGTTAGTTACTAGTATATTTGGGATAGGTTAGATGTATAGCTTGGCCCAACGTGTATGCATTTATTTGGTTTGAACAGTATCATTTGGAGCTATCTGTATTATGTAAATCGTGAAATTCACATCAGACTTATATTCTGTTACATCGACCCTTAAGATCTTTGTTAGAGCATGCACAGTCTCAAGTGGGAACAGATTTTTCCTGGAGGCAAAATCACATCTGAAGAAAGGTTGGAAATGTCATGGAACAATTGTAGTGACGGTTCATGTTTCTCCTCAAGGGACCAGTATTTCAGCTGGAAGTATGTAAATCAGGCTGTTAAGCAAAAAATTCTTCGCTGCTCTTATTACCATGTTGTGATACAATTATGGCAGTTGACCCGATGGTCATGGGTGTGTGGGGCTTTTGGATATGTAGCTTAGAGGGGAGGGGTTGACCCCTTGTGGAAGACGAAAGAAAAATTATTGAAATCCAATTGTGAACTTTGTTTGCATTTCTAATTGTAAATACTTGTTTGGGTGGAGTTTGCCCATTATTCAATCTCTTTATTGTAAATGATAAGCTTTGGGTATCTAGATGGTGCTTTAAAACTGTTAATTTGGTTCCTTGTTCAAGGTGAGCTGGCTTAAATGTTGCAGTTGCTTAAGAGTTTGATTGAGGATGTGGGAATTGGTGGCTAGATTTGCCTCTACTTTAAGAATCACTCTAGCTTTGAAGCACATGACTATGCACATGTTTGGTAGTAAGGGAAGTTCATGTAGGCAAATGTGGAATTGTATTTTCATTCAGTAAGGTTGGATATATCTAACGTCGGACAAATTGGTGGTTTTCTATTTTCCTTTTTCCTTTTTCGGTTTCTTTCCATGGTGAATAATCCTATGCACTGTTTCTTAAGCTGGAATTTCAGGTAGCATGTCTTTAGTAATTGATTCTTAAGTCTCTCCCTCAATTTCCTCATATCCTCAATTCCTTGCTTGTGCTTAATGCTTATGCATTTGGACATGTGGAGATATGGTGTTTTCTTATTCTTACAATGAACTGTTTTTTTTTTGAGCTTAGGATTTGCTGAAGTCTTTGCTGTGCCTTTTTTTTTCCTTCCTTCCCTTGTACATCAATGTTTTGCCTGTTCTTTCCTGTCTCTGCTTGGCAATTCAAAAATGTTTTTGTCTTCATTTTGTTGGGTATACGTAGCTGATGCAGATGTACATGGGAAATTGAAATCTTTTGGATGCATAATTCTGGTGAGTTTCCATTTGCATAGTCTCTGATAACCAATTAGAGAAGGCTCGTTATCTGATTGTACACCGATGCTGTTGGTTCCTTCCGCAATCAGTTTTAGTCGTTTTCTCTTTATTGCAGAGTCTAATAAGAAAACCAAGGAGCTCTACGTGGCTTATATTCACCGGAGCAACTTTATCGATGCTTTCATCTTTCCTTTTGTGTTTGGGATCTTCAGGGACATGAAGAAAACCTCAGAGGTTCTCTCCTGTTTTCCGTAGGGCAATTAATTTTGTCGAAGACATTTATTGTACAGAGATAATCAACTGAAAATGCGAAGGACAACTCTTTAGATTATGCCAGCCAGTTGCTGGGTCTGGCTTTTCAAGCAAATTTTGCAGCAGTAAGGAATTTTCAGCTTGGAATGAGTTCTTTGATGCAGGAATTTGCCTTGTGGTTGTCAGGGAGCGTGCGCCACCACTTAACCAGTGTGCTTTTTTCTAAGAACACGTCCTTCTCCACCTCCTTTCTGTCATACCATTTTCTTAGGTTCTTCTCCAAAGTCAAAACCCTGTTCTCTACCTCTTGCCATGGTCGTTTCTTTTCAGTAATCGCATCGTTGAGCTCCTCCACCTCGGCCCAAAAGCAGGACTCACCACTTGAATCTTTCTCCAATTGCTCAGCACGTTCTCGCCATCTTTGCGCATAGTGGTACCGTCTTGGCCGTCCTTTGGTCATGTAGGGACCTGCATCATCATTCTTTAAGTGTCGATAGTAGTTGGCTATGTCTATTGGCTCCACAAGTCGGCGAAACCACGTGCCGAGCTCCACCCATTCTTTCTCTGCCTCAAATTTATGTGGGAGCTGCTCTTGTCTTATCATTTCAATAATCTCGTCCCATATAGCTGCCAGTTTAAGTCTCTTTACGTTGGCCTTGAAATCTTCCTCCTCCTTTTGCATCTTGAAAGCATCATAGTATCCCACGCCATCCTTCTCGCTAGAGGTGCGATAGTCATCTAATGCTTTGAGAGCTTTCTTTATGTCGTCCTTCTTGCGTTCAATTGCATTCTGATTATCCACTTTCTGTTTCTCTGACTCTCCAGTGGCACGAAGGCATAACCTCGCCATTGTGCTCTGTAATCATGAAATCATATATGGTGAATATTGGATTATCTTTTCTTAACAAGTTAGAGATATCAGCGAACTAGAGTCCATTTTCCATAGAAAATCCTTGGGCTAGATAAAATGCTGACTATACCAGGTTAAGGTCGCTCAGCGCAGCACCAATATCTCTAGTGTCCTCTGAGCTGAGAGGTAATTCCCGGAGGTTCTCCAAACAAACGACATTGCGCATGGCTAGGCTTTTATCAAGGGCAACTTTATACGTCGAATGTGCCTTTAAGCTTGCCACTGCTGTGTCCTGAATCTCTGTTTCAGACTTGACCTGTAAAGAGTAAAACAGCAATTGAAGAACCGCATCTGGGTTCTTCACGACCACCAACCTGTCGTTCTCGGTGCAAAAGACATACTTACCGCACGGCCCGTAAGGGCTTAGCCTGATAAATCTAGACATGGTGTCGAATATTGTATGTTTGCTCTCTGTTAGTGTGCAAGCTGCATGGCTTGTGACACATGATGCATTCTTCATCACATTCGCATATAACAGAGCCAATTTTACTTTGTCGGCTTCATGACCTGGGTTGAAGAAAGGGGGAATTTCTTGTAGCAACTCCGTAGTGGAAGAGCGAGGAGCAAGTAGCATCCTGGGAATGATGTCGAGTATTGTAACGAAGTGGACAAAGCAACCAGACCAATCCTCACGCTGGACGGCATGGCAGAAGGTGCGGTCCGTGGCAAGTGGAGATCCGAATGTTAGACAGAGAGGAGGACGGGGATTCTGCTTCTCGTTTGATCTTATGTACTTCTCAAGAAACCAGACGGTCGCGTATATCGCGATGGGACCGCCCGACGAATAGCCTGCAAATATTATTTGCTTGTTCTTCTGCACCGCCTTCGTCACCTGGAATCAAAGACAAATCCAGGTTTATTTCCGACTCTTACATTCTTTGCTTCGAGACTCAGTCAATGAAGAACATCCCTTCTATTGCAAAGCGTAGGTCGAGAGAGATTAAAATTGAACCCAATCTCTGCTATTGCTGTTATCAAATAGCGACCACTTGGAGAGGAATTTTTTGAAATTCCAACCGATTGGCGACTATACGTATAAAAGTGGGTACAGATCAACCCCATACAGTCGTATATACTCGACCAGCTAATGACAACCCCCACCGGATGGAAAATTGCAAACTGACGCAGACCACAGATCGTGCACGTTGCGTGATCTGCATTCCTAAGTCTTCGTCACGTACTATGACTTGAGGGAAGAGCTTCCATGGTGGATGGTGTGCGTCTGTGGGCAGATACTTGTGCAAGCTCTAGTTTCCGATCTACGGTGTTTAAAGTGAGAGTTCCTACGGACGGAACTGAAGCGGGCGCTACTTGAGTTTTCTGATCTTCAAGTGAAACTTGGTTGAACTCTAGAAATGGCCTTAAAAAATTTGCCGTCTGAGAAATGCCACCGACTCTGACACATTGAATCAACGGAAAAAACAGAGCAACGTTCGAGATTCAAGAATACCTCGGCGCAGAACGTTTGATTTCCATCATCCAGAATCCGCAGGAATCTGGCCATGAATGCCTCGTTGACCACGGCGTCCACATCCTTGCTGATCCTCTTGAGGGATCGGAACCTTCTGGTGTCGATCTTGGTCTCCCCGAAAGGCTTGGCTCTGCCGTCTCCGGCGAACCAGTCGTTCGGAGACCATGAACCAGGGAAGGCCACGATGACCTGCGAAGGGCTGCTGGGAATCTTCCTTTCGGCGAGGCACGGCTTCTCGGGGCTCTTATGAGCTTCGATGGATACGGACAGGGCTTTCTTGATCACTTCCGCTTTGATGCCAAGATCTCTCTCCATGGTCTCGACCTCTAAACCTCTACCTTCCTCTGCGCGAGCTTTCCCTCTGCAGGATTTGTTCGTTGACAATTCAGCTCGGAGGGAAGTCGAGCATATTCTTCAATAAGTAAATGCAAATTGGATAGGGAAATTCTTGTAGTGGGAGCTAAGTTATCTCTTGGCTCTTGGGTAGGTCGGGAGACAACTCGTGTCGGCTGTCATGTGATGCAGTCCGTCGCGTTAGAAGATGCTTTCTCCCGACAACTGCTTGGAGACGAGCTGAGGTTAAGCGGGAATAGGTAATTAGCTAGTATTTGTTGGTTTTACTCTTTTAACTTGAAAAAGAAAACTTTTTGGGGACCGCCTTCTTTTATTAATAATTTAAAAAACCGATTTCTTTTTTACCTTGAAATGATTTGGTATTGGGAAACGCTTTCAAAAAAACTTAGGCGACCGACCTTTGATAAAAGTCACGTTTTAAAATGTCTTGCACCCACTTTTGTCCTTCGATGAACATGCGAAGCAACCTCACGGAAACTACCCGGAAATTCTGTCGAGAAAAGAAAAAGAAAAGGGGTTACACCATCCCGTGGCGATCAGTTAAATGGAATATGGCGTCAAGAAAGAAGGTCACACCGATGACGACAGTTCCTTGTTGCTGATGACGTTGGTGGCTGCCTTCCTTTCCTCTTGATGGCGCATGTAATTGGCGAAAGAGGCTCGACATGATGAGCTGTCACGGACCCTCTGCTTCAGATAACCAAAGATAGTGGAATCCATCTTTGAACCTTTTGCTTGTATGGAATTCATGCACTGCTAATCGTATTTACTTGTTTGTATGGTAAAAGATTTGGGTATCCAGCTGGAACTCCGAAGCTATTGGTTTGGTTCCTCCTTCGGCAACGTAGTCGATCCGGCTTATGGTTGCAGTCACTTGTGATTAGGATTGGTTGCAATCTTTAATTGCTATGCCTTTTTTCTGATTACTTCCCTCGTACATCAACGTTTTGCCTGTTCTTTTTCTATCTCTGCTTGGCAAGTCAAAAGTTTTTGACTTGACTTCGTAGGGTGGGTTTAGCTGACATAGTTATTCATAGGAAGTTGAAGTCTGCTGTAAACTCTGGCTGATTACCTTTCGGGTGCTCTTTGACGGCCAATCGTTAGAAAAAATATGTATTCTGATCTTATAGCGATGCTATTGGCTAGTTCTGCAGTCAGTTTTGGTCCATTTCTCTATATTGCAGGGTCTAACAATAATGCCAAAGAGTTATACATGGCTTATCGATGTAGATCAGTTGCATTGCCTCTTCACTGCGGCTCTTATCGCTTCTTTTCATATTTTTCCTTTTGTGTGCTTGGGATCTTCAGGGACACTGAGAAGACTTCAGAAGGTTCGCTCCTATGTTTATAGGGGTACTTTTATTTCATTGAGAACATCTATTTTACAGAGACAATCAATTGAATACGGATATGAATCCTCATTGAATCATGCGAGCTGGTTGCTAGGATGGGCTTTGCATTACTAAGTGGAATTTTCAGCTTTGATGAGTCCTTTGATGCAGGATTTTTCCCTGTGTTCTCTAGGGAGTTTTTGCCACCATTTGACGAGCGTGCTGCTCTTTAAGAACACATCGTCCTTCACCTCCGCTGTAGCATTCCAATCATTCAGCTTCTTCTCCAAATCCAAAACCCTATTCTTCATTTCGGTCCACGGTTTCTTATCAGCAACTTCAATGTTGAGTTCCTCCACCTCAGCCCAAAAGCAGGATTCACCACTTGAACCTCTATCCAACTGCTCAGCATGTTCTCGCCATCTTTGCGGATAGTGGTACCGTCTTGGCCTTCCTTTGGTCATGTAAGGGCCTGCCTCTGCATTCTTAATGTTTCCATAGTAGTTGGCTATGTCTATTGGCTCCACAAGTTGGCGAAAGCACGTGCCGAGGTCCACCCATTCTTTCTCTACCTCAAATTTGTCAGGGAGGTGCCCGTGTCTTACCATTTCGATTATCTTGTCCCAAATCGCTGCCAGTTCAAGTCTCTTCACGTTGGCCTTGAAGTCGTCTTCTTTCTTGTGCATCTTGAAAGCATCATAATATCCCACGCCATCATTCCGGCACATGGTCCGATATTCTTCTAATGCTTGGAGGGCTTTGTTTATCTTGTCCTTCTGGATTGCGTTTCTGTTATCCTCTTTCTGCTTCTCCAACTCTCCAGCAGCACGAAGGCACAGCCTCGCAGTTGCGCTCTATAATCACGAAAATTGTACATGGTTAATATTCGATTACCTTTTCTTTATAAATTGAAGATGATCAAATGGGGAGCTCATTTTCCAGATAAAGTATCTGCTATACCAGGTTAAGGTCATTCAGTGCGGCACCAACCGTCTTGACCTTGATATCTACAGGAACGTCTGAGCTGAGAGGTAATTCTCGGAGATTCTCCAAACAAACTACATTGTGCGTGGCCAAACCTTTATCTAATGCACCTTGATATGTCCAATGTGCCTTTAAGCTTGCCACTACTGTGTCCTGAAGCTCTGTTTCGGACTCGAGCTGTAAGGAGTAAAACAATAGTTGAAGGACTGCATCCGGGTTCTTCACGACCACCAACCTGCCAGTCTCAGTGCAAAAGACATACTTCCCACAAGGTCGGTAAGGGCTTAGCTTAATGAATCCAGACATGGTGTCAGATACCGTATGTTCTCTTCCCGTTAGTTTGCAAGCCGCATGGCTCACAACGCTAGATGCATGCTTCATCACATTCACAAATAAGGAAGCTAATAATTCTTCATTGGCTTTGTGATGTGGGTCGAAGAAAGGGGGAATTTCTTGTAGCAACTCCCTTGCGGAAGAGCGGGGAGTGAATAGAATCCTGGGAACAATGTCGAGTTTTGTAATGAAGTGGACAAAGCAACCAGACCAACCCTCACGCTGGACGGCATGGCAAAAGGTGCGGTCGGTGGTAAGTGGGGATCCGAATGTTAAACAGAGAGGAGGACGGGGAGTCTGCTTTTCTTTTGATCTAATGTACTTCTCAAGGAACCAAACAGTCGCGTATATCGCAATTGGACCGCCCGATGAATGGCCTGAAAATACTATCTGCTTATCATTCTCCACCGCCTTTGTCACCTGGAAATCAAAGCCAAATCCAGGTTTACTTCTGATCATTATGCGTGGTCAATGTCGAAAATCCCTTTCACTGCTAACGGTAGGATGAGAGAGAATTGTTTTCATCTAACGGCAAACGCTTAAAGGACAGTGTTCTTTAAATTCCAACCTATGGAGACTCCAAGCGTGAAAAAGTCTAGACAAACCCCATATAGTATATATACTCGACAAGCTAATGTCCCCATATGGTAGATTGTAAACTGAAGCAAACCAGATCGAGAATATTATGCGATCTGTATACCCAAATCTTCTGTCAAATGCTATGACTTGAGGATAACTGTAGAACTGGATGAGAGTTTCAATGGCAGAGAGTGTGTGGCTGTGCGCATGTACTTGCGCAAGCTCGAGTTTCCTATCTATTGTATTCTAGCGAGAGGTTTCTATGGACTGAACTGGACATGGTGAGGCACACCTTGAAGCCAAAAGGAGGCACTACTTGAGAAACTTTCTAGAATTGTTGAAGCTGAATCATGCTTCAATGTTGAACATCCAAACGACGAACAGAGGAAATCAATGAAGGTATGAAGAAGAAGAAGAAAGAAGATGAAGAAGTTTTTCTGGTTAATGCCTCGATCTTATCTCATTCTATGATTGGCGAACTCAGAGTACAAGAGAACAAAAATGATCTCTCTCGCACCTTCTACATACTCCACTTTCTACTCTTATAGTTGTTAGGCTTGTGTAACAGACTCTGTTAAAACCATTCTCTAAAAAATAGAAAACTACTTTACATGACAAACCACGTCGCACGTCTTGGCTTCTCCTTTATCCACAACCGTGTGACTAGTCTTCACATCATCAATGACTTTATCCTTAACATCCCCCGCAAATTGGGAAGGGGTAAAAAGCCCAATCCCAATTTGATACGAAGAAAATGATGAGTGAACCGAGATAAGGACTTTGTAAAAATGTCAGCAAGTTGTAAATGACTGGGGACATATTGGAGACGAATACTACTAAAGTATTCTGAGCTTTACACGAAATTCGGCTAACTCTAGAAATGGCCTTAAAATTGCAGTCTGAGAAATACTGCGACTCTTCAACGTATTGAAACAACAGAAAAACAGAGCATCGTTCGAGGTTCAGGAATACCTCCGCACCGAGCGGTCCACTTCCATCGTCCAGAATACGTAGGAATCTTGCCATGAATGCCTCGTTGACCATGGCCGGCAAACCGTTGCTGATCCTCTCGAGAGAAGGGAACTTCTTAGTGTCGATCTTGGCCTCTCCGAAGGGCCTGGCTCTGCCGTCTCCGGCGAACCAGTCATTCGGAGACCATGATCCGGGGAAGGCCACGATGACCTGCGAAGGTCCATTGGGAAACTTCCTTTCGACGATACGCGGCTTCTCTGGGCTCTGATGAGCGTCGAGAGATACAGACAAGGCTTTCTTGATTAATTCCTCATTGACGTCAAGGTCTCTGTCCATGGTGTGTGTTCTCCTGTGCGAGCTTTCTCTCTGCAAAGCGTGCTTGTCGACAGTGTTCAGCTGGGGGAGATAAACATCCAGGCCAAGTGGAGTTAGGCTGAAATTTACTCAAATGTCCCTTGGTTGATTGAAATGGTTGGGCGAAGGGTGTTTTGGGCAATGTGGCGTCCTTGTTCACCCGAAGACTTGTTGACCCGTGTTGGATGCCGGTTGGGTCAATGGAGTAAATATTATAATATTCTTTTTCTTTTTAATTAGTAAAGACACACGTTGGATAGCAAAAAATCATGTAATTGATAATTAATATACCAAGCGATGACAAAAAAAAATGTGTATGATTTCATTCAGCTTTAGATGTTCGGCTTTAAAATATAACAAGTAACGTTATTCGGGAATCAATATATCAAAAAGTAAGTCTTTTAAACGACTGGATGATTATGAATTTTTTTTTAGGTCAATTGAAATTGCTAGGAAACATCCCGGGTTAAAAAGGCATGCTCCGCACTAACTTTTGTCCTTTGATGAACGCGTGAAGGAATCTTTTAGAGGACCATGGGGAAATTCAAACAAGAATTTATAAAAACAAAATCAAAAGAAAGGAGAGAAGGGATTCGTTTTCATCACATGGCGATTAATTATAAATTGGGCGATTCCCTTTCTTCGATGTTTTTAAATTTACTCAGTTGTCCTTGGACGATTAACTTTTGTCCTTTGACGGTCTTGATGGAATCGTCCAATTTAATTAATTACACCTTTATTCTCTAATTCCAAGGGCTATGATTGTCCAGTTGACAAGCCCCAGTTCGACGGTTCCAACTGGGGGAGGGAAGATACAGGCCAAGTTGGAGTCGGTTCAAATTTACTCAATTGTCCCTTTGTTGCTCGTTTTGCCAGGTGTCAATGGCCCGTTAAACCCTAGCGATCACAATCATCGATCACGTGAATTTCTCATGAATCTTTACATCGAGCGGCTAGGATTGGTGACATAGGGAGATGCCGGCGATGGGTATTTTGGGCAATTGAGCATGCTTGTTTTTTCGACTTATAATTGACTTGTCTCGAATAGTAGTTGGGTCAATAGATAAAAGGACGAGCATAGTCTTTTCTCTTTAGTTAGTCCATACCCGTTAGTTAGTTAGATACAGAAATTATGTCATAGGAGCTAAGTTCTCTTCTCTCTGGGTAGCCATGAAACAATTCAGGGTAAGTACCATGGTCGAGATCACCTATTTTGAAAAGGCATAGTACCCAAAAAAAAAAAAAATCAATGAAACTTTAGCTCCAATTCTAATTTTACTATATTCTTGTTGTCCTGACCGCAAAACTTTTTTGGTCCAGTAAAAAATCCCTAACTTTCGGTCTATTTCTAATTCTATTATAAACTGATTATAAAGAAACCATCAATTTTTACTTGAATGTTATATGCAAGGCATTTTTCCACCGACCAATTTTCTCAAGTGAAAAGAATGTAAAAAAAAAACGAAGAAACTATTTCTCGTGAAACAAATGGTATTAGAGTAGTTGGAAACAAGATAGAAAGGAGCGGGCGTCATCGAGCGTGGACTTCCACGAGATAATCTATATCAAGTGACTTGGATCGTAGCCAAAGAAGTACCCACGTTTGCGATAAATGCTTTGTAATAGTGAAGGTACATTGTTATTTCGAAAAATAGCTACCCGGGTCTCACTAGGCTAGCGGCATCGGTTCCACAGGTAGGGTGTGCAGCTCAGGGTGGTCTTTACAGAGAATTTGCCACCACTCAGTGAGTGTGCTCTTTTCTAAGAACGCACCCCTTTCCACCTCCTTCTTTTCCCTTTCCCCCTCCTTCTTTTCGTACCATTTCTCAAGGCGTTCCCCCAAAGCCAAAACCTTGTCTTTTACATCTTCCCATGCTTTGGGTTTGAGCTCCTCCACCTCGGCCCAGAAGGAGGATTTACAGTAATCTCGCGACTGCTCAAATTCACTGCGGGGATCTTTTGGCAACTGCTCTTCGTGTTCTCGCCATCTTTGGGTATATTTGTACCGGCTTGGCCTTCCGTTCCCCAGGTACGCACCCGAACCAGCCTCCCTACCGTGTCGATAGTAGTTGGCTATGTCGATTGGCTCCACAAGACGGCGGAACCACGTGCCGAGGTCCACCCATTCTTCCTTCATCTCGAATCCGTCTGGGAGCTCCCGTTGTCTTACCATCTGGATAATCTCGTCCCAAATAGCTGCCAGTTCAAGCCTCATGACGTTAGCCTTGAAGTCTCCTTCCTTCTCTTGCAATTTGAAAGCATCATAGTATCCCCTGCCGTCTTTCTTGCTCGCTTCCCAGTACATCTCTAATGCCTTGAGGTCCGTCTCTATCTCTTCCTTCTTGCGGTCGATCCTCTCCTGGTTATCCAGTTTCTTCTGCTCCAACTGTCCCGCGGCGCGAAGGCACAGCCTCGCCGGTGCGCACTATAACCACAAAATCATATGCCGTGTGAAATGTTCAATTATCTTCTCTTAATAATTTTAAAGATTATCGGGGAACTAGACAGTCCAGTTTTCACATAAGATAATTGGAATAGATGCAACATCGACCGTACCAGGTTGAGGTCATTCAGGGCGGCATTCAGGGCGGCATTCGGGGCGGCATCGTTTGAGCTAAGGGGTAATTCTCGGAGGCTCTTTGAACTAAGAACATGTGGCTCGTTATTTAAGCTTTCGTTTAATGCATCTTCATATGTCCGGTGTGCGTTTAAGCTTGCCTCTGCTTTCTTCTGAAGCTCGGTTTTGGGCTCTGCTTTCTCCTGAAGCTCGGTTTTGGGCTCGATCTGTAAGGAGTAATACAACAGTTGAAGAACCGCATCTGGGTTCTCCACGACCACCGACCTGCCAGCCTCGGTGAAAAACACATAGTTCCCGCACGGTCGGTAAGGGCTTAGCTTAATGAACCTCGACATGGTGTTAGATAAGGAATGTTTGCTTCCCGTTAGCTCGCAAGCTGCATAGTTGGCAACACACGACGCATTCTTCATCACATCCTTATATAAGGACACCATCTCTTCTTTGTCAATTGAATCGGCTTCGGGACGAGGATTGAGCAAGGGAAGAATCTTTTCTAGCGACTCCCTTGTGGAAGAGAGAGGAGCGAGTAGAATCCTGGGAACGATATCGAGTTTCATGACAAAGTGGACAAAGCAATCAGACCAACGCTCGCGCCGGATGGCATGGCAAAAGGTACGGTCGGTGGTGAGTGGGGATCCGAACGTTAAACACAAAGGTCGAGGAGTGTCCTTCTGTCTTCCATACTTCTCAAGGAACCAAACGGTCGCGTATATCGCGATTGGACCGCCCGACGAGTGGCCTGCAAATATTATTTGCTTCTTGTCCTCCGCCGCCTGTTCCACCTGCAAATCGGAGACAAATCCACGTTTTTTTTTTCTCTTATTCATCATTTTTTGCTTCGATGCTCGCTCATATATATCATTGTTAGTATCTGATGGCGAACGGTTGGAGAGAGTGCGGAGATTTCGTGTATAACAAAATCTAGACAAACCCTACACAACTATACACTCAACCAGGGACGGGGCATTTACTTTTGCAAGGTCAAAGCCAGTGAAACCATACGGGAAACTGCAAACTGAAGTAAACCAGATCGTGCCTGCTATGTGATCTGTGTACCTATATCTTCGACGCATACTGTGACTCGAGGAAAAGATAGATCGCTGGATGAGAGTTTCCAACGGTAGAGGTTGTGGAATTGTGAGCAAACAGTAGCACAGCCTCTAGTTTTGCCGTCTTTCGTTCCGGTGAGGGTTTATATGGACTGAACTCGACATGGCAAGACCCTCTAGTAGGCACTATTCAAGTTTGGAACCCAAATCATTTAAGTAACATGATATTCTTTTTCTATTTCTGTAACAAATTTGCAAATCTAGAAATAGGATTCGAATGGAAATGAGAAGTAAAAATTCTATGACTTCTCTATATCTGGAACAAAAATAAATATAAAAATTGATCTCATCGCTCATCACAGCAGTGGCCCAACATCGGCCGCTACTGACACCGCCAGCCACCAACCATCGGCAAATGTGCTGCTTTTCTCAAAACTCATCAAAGGAATACCTATTTTTGACCAGAAATTATGTAAAAGAAAAATAGAATTGTAGTCATTCGCGTCCTAGAAAGGCCTTCAAAATGCTATGTGAGTAATACTGCGACTCTTTTTACACGTCGAGGCAACCGCGATAATAGAACATTAGTTGTGATTCAAGAATACCTTTTTGCAAAATGCTCCATCGTTATCCTTCAGAAGCTCTAGGAATCGTTTCTGGAATGCGGCGTTGACCATGGCAAGCTCATTGTTCCCAAGGCTCCTGAGAGAAGGGAACTTCTCACCGTCGATCTTGGTCTCTCCGAAAGGCTTTGCTTCGCCGTCCTCGGTGAACCAGTCATCCGGAGACCACGATCCAGGGAAGGCCACGATCATGACCTGCGAAGGGCTGTTGTCATTCTCCTTTACGTCAATCTCCATTACAACGAAAGGCGGCCCCTCTGCATCCTCAACAGCTTTCGTGGATTCAAGCACGGCTGCCTTGAGCACTTCCTTATTGACTTCAAGACATGCGTCCATGGTGGCCTGCGTGGACATGTGTGTGCTCTTCTCTGCAAGCTTTCTCTCTGACGGTTTTGGCTGGGAGAGGGAAGATAATATATAGGCCAAATGGAGCTTGGTCGAAGTTTCCTCAAGTGGTGCTGCGCTGATTGTTTCCGTAAATCACGTGGGTCGTTCTGGGCAACTGATTGCTATTGGCTTGTCTTTTTGCTTCGGATTTGTGATAATTGGAGTTAATGCTCGGAGACATCGAGGCGGGAGTCGCGCGGAAGTGGGGGGGATCACCTGTTGTTAACTAGTATTCATTGGTCGTAGTTTTTAAGAAGCGTATAATTTTCCTTCTTCTTTGTCCTTTTCTCTCGCAAAATTTATGATTTCGAAAATATTTTTCTTAAAATAATCAATTGTAGCACTCGAAATAATCAGAAGAATATTTTCATCGTCGACAACAATTTATATCTAAACATTTTCATTAGCAAAAAAAATATATTCCTCGCTCGTTCATTTTTTGTAAAAAAAAAATATAAGCGATCGAGTTCGAAAAAATATTTTCCAGATCAATCATAATTCATGGAATAAACAGAGCCCAAAAGAAAATATGGAGGGCTTTTTTCTTTTATTACTTGAAATACCCGATATTCTTTTAAATGATTCGTACAGAAAATATTCGTATACTTTCAACAAAAAAAAAAAAAAGTGGTTGGACTATTGATGAAAGTCACGTTTCAACTTGCCAATGAATAAAACAAAGTGATGACAAGTAAATGTGAAGTCTTTTTAAAAGACAAATAATCAGTACTCCAATATTCCACATAACCTGGTCCCCACGTGTATTATTGGATACCCCATTAGTTAAGTCTTCCACGACTGGACGACCGAGAGCTATATCGGGTCAACAAGCAATTGCCGGGAAACTTCTCGCACGACGTAAATGTCCTTGCACTGGCCCTGGTCTTTTTTTAATAGACATGTGAAGCAATTTCAAAAGAACCATTTAAAAAAAGACCAAAAGAGAAGACCGATCGGATAAGTGGATCGGAGTCAACAGACCAAAAATCGTCCAATTCAAATTGACCCGTTTTCATATATTACAAATTTAGCAATTCATATTTGACGCAACTCATATTACTAACACAATTTCATATTTAACCCACTTAAAAAAAAGACTGTAACTAAATTGAGATGAAAGCACAAAATAAGTGAGCGCGAAATCAAGTGAGGACTAGATAGAGAGTGAAGAGAGAGTCATAGATGCGAATTCAATCCAATTAAGCCGAGGGCCCACTTAATACCCACATTACTTTGGATTTTACTATTTTAAATTTATTCACGACCCATTTATTAAACATAATCGGCTCATATAATAACTCAATCCATTAAATATGAGTTAAGAAGTAAGTTAATGACGTATTTTGACAGATCTAACAAAGAGAGATTAGAAGTGGGTTTACTAGCATCTAGAACGTGATGAGCCTGCATGGTGGCCCCAATTCGGGCCATCTCGTAACCCGATCGGCGGCCCATGAGCGTACTCCTCTCCAAGATCCAGAAAGGCTGATCAAGGGCCCAAACAAGACAGTCCAAGCTCACTCATGGCCCATAACCTCCCCTTCTGGCCCTCCTCCTTCCGCAGCTCGCACGCCGGAATCGCCACTATTTGGACGGAAGAGAAAGCAGCGCCCTTATTTACGGCGGAGCTGCCAGCGCGAAGCAGCCGTGAGGCTGCCGTCGGAGAAGAGGAGAGGAGGAGTGGCGGCGGGTGGAGAGAGAAATGCAGCTGACGGATTGGAGAAGGAGCAGAATGGCGGTTGGTTGAGGGATATGGTAAGAGGGTATGCGTAGTCGTGTATGCTATTGCTGTGAGACTCAATTTCGATTCTAAGCGAGAGGACGTCGCAGTGACTGCATTGATGCTATAGAGTTGACAAGTCCTTGTCTTGACGAATTCAAATTGACTTCCAAATGCTTGAGTATTGAGGAGGCTTGTACTGAACTCTCTCTCCCTCTCTCTCATAAATCTGTAGCTCAAGAAAGCTTCTCGTCTCCTGAACGGGCTCCAGCGGAATGGGTCTAATGCCAACATGGGGAAGTTGCCGTTTAAGAGCCTCATTGTCTCATGTTAACTTACACTATGTTCAAGAATGTCGCGTCTCCTGTTGCAAGTTGTTGCGCGTGGGTCGCCTTCTGATCAGTGGTGTGAAGACTTGAATCAAGAACGCTCATTTTGTCTGTGCTTTAGATGCTATTGGCTCGGTTCCTCGTTCCACAATGTAGTCGACCCGCGCATATATGTTGCCGTCATCTAAATGGATCGATGCAGGATTTCGTGGCTAGATTTGACTGCCTTTTAGGATTGGCTTTAATTGGAGCATATGAGATGCCCTTGATCTGGAGCAACAGAAGAAGTTCAAACTGCTTTTGCTTTGTTTTTCTTTATATGCCTTTGTCCTCCTCTCTGCCTTCTCCACCAAAGGTCTTGCCCGTTCGATCCCGTCTCTCCTTGGCAATTCAAGTATATTGCCTCTGGATTGCCGCTTTTGTGGGATAACTTTAAATGACATTCGCTTGTAAGGAAAATTGAAAGTTTCGGATGCAAAACTGCGGCTACTTTCAATTGGGGTACTCAGATAGCGAATTAGGGAAGGATCGTGATCTGGTTTACGATGGTAACATTGGTTAATTCTGATATCAGTTTATCTCTCATGGCCTACCGACGTTGGACTGTTATATTTGCTCCCCACTAGTGCAGCTTTATTAACCCTTCACATTTTTTATTTTGCGCATAACTCAAATCACCGATAAAATGTATTTTACAGAGAAAATCAACTGCAGAGGGTAACAACCTCTTTTAACGATGCCTGTCAATTGCTTGGTCTGGCTTTTCAGGCAAATCCTCTTTTAGCTCTCTATTAGACCTTTGATGCACAACTTTGCTTCGTGGTTGGCAGGGAGAGTTTGCCACCATTTTACCAGTGCGGTCTCCTTCAAGAACGCATCCTTCTTCACCTCCCCTTTGTTGTGCCATTCTTTCAGTTTCTTCGCCAAGTCCAAAGCCTTCTGCTCGTTCAATGGTTGTTTACTAGCAAACGCGATGTTGAGCTCTTCCACGTCAGCCCAGAAGCAGGATTCACCACTTGAATCTCTATCCAACTGCTCGGCATGTTCTCGCCATCTTTGAGTGTACCTGTAGCGTTTCGGCCTTCCTCTTGTCATGTAGGGACCCGTGTCTTCATTCTTCAAGTGTCGATAGTAGTTTGCTATGTCTAGTGGCTCCACAATTAGTCGAAACCTTGTGCCAAGTTTCACCCATGTTTCCTCTGCCTCATATCTATCTGGGAGCTCATCTCGTTTCAGCATCTCGATGATCTCGTCCCATATGCCAGCTAGTTCCAGTCTCTTTACATTAGCCTTGAAGTCGTCCTCATCTTTTTGCACCTTGAAAGCATCAAAATATCCCATGCCACGAGTCTCGCAGATTGTCTGGTACCCTTCCAAATCGGAGAGGACATTCTCTATGATGCCCTTCTTGTGTTCAATCTTCATCTGGTTATCCTCTTTCTGCTTCTCTGACTCCCCGGCAGCACGAAGGCACAGCCTCGCCCTCGCACTCTGCAATTACAAAATCATAGTTGGTGAATATCCGATCACGATTTCAAAGAACATCAGAAAGCGAGTTCGTTGCGTATAGGAAAATCATTGGGCCAGGGGAACCGACTCACCAGATTAAGCTCATTCAGGGTGGCATAGATTGTCCTGGTCGCAATATCTGCAGTATCATCTGAGCTGAGAGGTAATTCTCGGAGATTCTCCAAATGAACTGCATTACGCATGTCCAAGATTTTGTCTAGTCGATCTTCATAAGCCAGATGTGCCAGTAAGCTTTTTACTGCTGTCTGTTGAACCTCTGATTCTGACATGAGCTGTAGTGAGTAAAACAACAATTGAAAGACAGCATCCGGGTTCTTTACGACAACCAACCTGCCAGTCCCAGTGCAAAATACATACTTCCCGCATGGTCGGTAAGGACTTAGCTCGACGAATTTCGTCATGGTGTCTAATAGCATATTTGTGCTGCCCATTAGAATGCATGCCGCGTGGCTTGCGACACACGATGCACTCCTCATAACATGGCCAAATAAGGTAGTCAGTTTCACCTTGTCAATTGAATCGGCTGCGTGGTGTGTGGAAGTCGAGATGAAGCGCGGGAGGATTTGTTCTAGGAACTCTTTTGTGGAGGAGAGAGGGGCGAGCAAAATCCTGGGAACAATGTCGTACATCATGACAAAGTGGACAAAGCGATCGGACCACTCCTCTCTTCGAACGGCATGGCAAAAGATGCGGTCGGTGGTAAGAGGGGACCCGAACGTCAGACAGAAAGGGCCGTAACTGAGAGTTCTCTTCGATCTTTTGAGCTGCTCGAGTAACCAAATGGTTGCATATATCGCAATCGGACCGCCTAAAGAATGGCCAGCAAATATTATCGGCTTGCTATCCCTTATTGCCTTATCCACCTGCAAACGAAAGACATATCCCAGTTTGATTCTGGCCCTCAAAAAAGAAACTTTTCCCGGAGATGGAGTCAGTGACGAACATCTCTTCCGTTGCTAAGAGTTCGTGCAGAGAAATTGAACTGAACCCGATCGTGGGTGATGCGATCTATCATCCATTAACCGCTATGTGATGCGCCAACGTACTTACTTTTGGGGATTGAAAGGAGTAATGCACCAGAAGAAACTGGATATGAATTCAAGATTCAAGAGTACCTCGATGCCGAGCGTTGACGTCTCCGCGATATGTCGGAACCGACTCATGGAGGCCTCATCGACCGTAGCTGTTATGTCGTTGCCGACGCTCCTGAGGGAAGGGAACATCTTAAGACTTACCTCGGTCTCTCCGAAAGCTTTGGCCTTGCCGTCTCTGGCGGACCACTCGCCGTAAGACCAAGACCCAGAGAAGGCGAAGACGACCTGCGAGGGGCCGCTGCGGGTCTTCTCAACGAGGAAGTGCCTCTCTGGAACCTGGTGAGCTCTGATGCAGAGAGAGCAAGCATTCTTGATCACCTCATCTGTGATGCCCAGTTCTTGCCGGCGGCTCCCCGTGTCCATGGAGACGGAGAGGGATGAGATTTACTCGACCGACCCTTCGATGAATGATTGAAGGCAATGGGTATTTCAACTGTGGTTGGGTTGTTTTGTTTTGCCATTGAGCCTCTCGTTGACCTCGGGTCTTCGTGCACGTTCTGAGAAGCATATATGCCTTTTCTTTTTCAATTGGCCAGTGCGCGTTGTCTCGACCTAAGTTTAAAAAAAAGAAAGAAAGTAAAGCCCATTTTGGGAATCTCTCTCGTCCTGGCCAGTCACATCAAGGTAGGCGCTCTTTTAATTTGAACATGGAATAAATCGAAGCTGGGCTACTATTAGAGTTAATTTACGCAAATAATTCTTCAACTTTGATCCAATGTGTTATATATTTCTTAAACTCTTATACGGTTCGTAAACTTCAATCTAATTTGTGATATCACCTATGTTCAATACGCCCCATGAAATATAATACACGTTCAAGTTAGTTTGCTGGACTATGTGAAAATATTAACTTTGAAT
This sequence comes from Melaleuca quinquenervia, assembly GCA_030064385.1. Lineage (NCBI taxonomy): Eukaryota > Viridiplantae > Streptophyta > Magnoliopsida > Myrtales > Myrtaceae > Melaleuca > Melaleuca quinquenervia. Next base: position 1,358,169 of record CM057728.1, on the reverse strand, counting down.
TTAATGAAATGATAATGTTGACCATTTTTATATGGTTTACGGAACGATTTGAATATATATCAAAAGTTTACGGATCACTTAGAGTAAATTGAAAATCCATGAACAACATTACATACTGAGTTAAAACTCGCATACTCCATTAAATGAATTTAAAGTTTAGACATCAAATTATACGTCATATCGAAATTTAATGACCATATTGTAACATTTTCCCTTACTACTGAATTGAAAATTTTGTTTTTTTTAAGATTTATGAAATGAAGAAATACCGCTATTAAGATGTAAATTGTTGTTAGCTATCGAGATTTTACGTTTCTCAGAAAAGCTATAAAAAAAATTGGAGAAATCCTCGGTCGTTGTCGTTTTGCCATCCGATAACTATAAACTCTCGGGAACGATTTTTTGAGAGATGGTGGAAACATTCGTAACAACCGATGGGGATCAAACATAAGACATGACGAGGAACTTTCCCAGTTGCTTTCCTAGAATCCTAGACGGAATTTGTCCAGTAAGTTCAGCCTGCTTTCTCCCGACGGCAGACCCTTTCCAAGCTTGTCGACGGGTGAATGGCATCGGTCGGTCGACAGGATGCTGCAACGAAACCCATCGGAACCCGCAAGTCTTCTTCCTGGGGATGGACCTCCCCATTTCCATTTCGAAAACGTGAAGCCCTACTAGTCTCTCTCTGCTATAGATAATTGACACATATCCATTACCGTAAGGCAAGAGTACCATGGCCAGATCGAATGGCTACCCTTTAAAAGAAGAAGAAAAAAAATCCAAAACCTAGTTCGTCTGATGTTAGACGATCCAAATTCATAGATAATAAGGGGGGAAATGATCTAATCTTTTTTTTTTTTTGGCATTGCGAGTGTCAAAAACGGACATTGCTCTCCATCATGGAGCACTTTCTAATTAAAGTATTTTATTGATTCGGCAAAAGGGTCGCATGTGCACGGTCGATGTAGAACCATTATGTCATGGCTAGTAAGCTCGATGGGGTACAATCCATTGTCGTAATATAGACGACGATATAAAATGCGAAAGATAGGGAAAATTATCACGTTTCTTGATAGTTTATTGGATAGTTATGTTGATCGAATGTTGACACGAATTAGCACTCGTGTTAAGCATGAATCACTAGCTTTTATGCTATCAACTCCGTGGAATTTTCTCGGTTCCTTTTGAGTTCATTTCCCATTTCTACTTTTTCGGGAATATACTAAAGCTAGACTTGATCGTTTAGATTTCTGGCAAGACAAAAACCGGATACAATGAGAGCAGCGTAAAGCTAAATGGGCTCCATTTTTTGGAGCCAATGGGCTCAATTCAAAGTCCAGATAAGGATTTTATTTGAGAAAAGTCCGGCCCAAATCCTTCCCTCGCTGCTGCTGCAGCTTCTGCCTCCTCTCTCTCTCTCTCTCTCTGTCGGAGAAGCACTGAAATCGCCATCAATGGAGGAAGAGAAAGCGGCGGCTTACTACGACGAGCTCACACGGAAAGGCGAAGGAGCCGCGAGGTTCAAGCAAGGGCTCGGCTTCTCTGCCTCCAATGACTCGGCTCCTCCCGCCAGAGGATCGGCCTTTGTCTCCGCGTCTTCTTCGTCGTCCTCTTCTTTCCTGAGCAGCTTCGTGAAAGCATCGAGCCCTACCAAAACCTCGCAGCTCGAAAAGCAGTCTCAGCTCGAGTCTATCCAGAACAAGCTCAAGAAGAAGCCGGATGATGCCGAGAAGCATCAGTCTAGGGTTTCGGATCGAAACGAGCGAGGAGATCGTGGAAGTCGGAGGCACCGTTCGAGGAGTGCGGAGAGGGAGAGGGAGAGGGAGAGGCGGTCGAGAAGGAGAAGCAGGAGCAGAGAGAGAGATAGGTATAGAGAGAAGGACAGGGACAGGGACAGGGACAGGGACAGGGACAGGGACAGGGAGAGAGATGGGGACCGAAGGAGGAGAAGTAGGAGCAGGAGCCGAAGTGCATCGCCCCGGAGATCCGGGAGGACACGGGGCGCATCTCCTCGAGAGAGGCGGAGGTCGGAGAACAGTAGGAGTGCTCACAGAGAGAAAAGGGAAATGGAACGATCGGGGAAGGAGCAGAATGGCGGTGGAAAAACGGTTGATTATTCGCGGTTGATCGATGGATACGATAAGATGGTATGATCTTACTCTGAGTTTTGAATCTAAGCAAGAGGACATTGCATATCTATTTTAATGCTATGAATGAGCAATGCCTTGTACAGTTGCATCGAATTGAATCGAATTTTTTGGCCGTAGCCTTGTCCTTAACTGTGTAAGCTTTTGTCTTAACTGTGTAAGCTTTTGTTTCGTGAACAGACTGCAGCTGAAAAGGTTAAAGCCAAGATGAAACTTCAGCTTGCTGAAACTGGTAAAATCAATGATGTCTTGGTGCTTCTGCTGTCCACCTTCGCTATCTGGAGCATTTTCTGTTGAAAATTATCTCCTATGTTGTCAAGATATGGTTGTTCCTTTAGGCTTATTAATGTTTTGCGATAAATTGCAGCTGAAAAAGATGAATCAAATGGAATGGGCCCTGGCTGGGAAAGATTCAAGTTCGACAAAGATGCTCCGCTTGATGATGAGGAAATCGAAGGTTAAAGCCTTATTCCTACATGTTAACTTGCCGTGCATCCAAATGTGTTGCCTATACTGTTTCAAGTTCATTGCTTGGGGTTTGCACTCTTGTCAATTGTCTAAACTGTAAGGAACTTGATATGGAGAATGCTTGTCTTGCTTTAACTTGCACATGTTCCAGTGACTCTGGTTTCTCACTTGTGACTATTCTTGTTCAAGTTGTGTGTATTTCTTAATGCCATATTGAGTAAGTCGACTCACCTGGATAATTTGTTGTTTGGATTTCTATTGACACCTCGTTAAGTCATTGTCTCCCGACACTTGGTTCCAGTGGTGCGCATTTTGACATTGATGAAAAATGTTGTAATCACGGGATCATTGAGGCATGCCAGTTTGATAACATTTATTTTGCCAACAAATGAGAAGAAAGGCTAGCTTAGCAATATCTCAAAATTTTCCTTCTTTTGAGTTGATGAAAAGTATGGCCTCTTTGATAATGAACTCTTTCTAGGGAGGCTTAAGTTTTGACATGGAGGAACTGGGGTGTGGTTTGTGTTCTTTTCATCATATGGTTTTCTTTAAATTGGTTTGCCCTGCTCTGACACTTTACGAATCAATTGGATAGCATGAACATAATTAGTGCAAATTCCACAGTTATGATGTTAGAGCGTACAAGGGATTTCATTTTAATGCCTTCACAACCCAATGGTGTGTTAGTGGCATTGTCTTAAGGGCAATTTTCCAATTGCTAATTAGCATGACAAAAACCTAAGGTGAATTCAATGGACAGCTGACCATGAACATCCATTGTTTCTGCAGCTGCTGAAGATGATGCAGCCTTAGTCAAGCATATTGGGCAGAGCTTTCGTTTTTCAGCTGTAGAGGTGCTCTGAAGTCTGAATTTCGTTTAAACACTCTTAACTCCTCTGATAATACGGGACCACATGATGTAGCATCTTTGGTGAGCATGATTCTGTCTTATTCTTTTTTGCATCACGGTGAAGGCGAGAAGGGAGGAACAGATAAAGGCTGCACATGATGAAGCCATGTTTGGATCTTCACATACTTTATCGGTTGAAGAGCAGGAGCCCAATGTGGAGAATGGAAACAAGAGTGTTGAGAATATTCCGGTAGCAAGCCTTGTCAGTGAAAAGGTACGAACTTACATCAGTTACTCCCAGCTTTCATTCGAGGTGCTTGCTCAGCTACTATGGTGAATCCAAGTTTACCATGAATATAGGTGCTTGCTAGGCAACAAGGTTCATGGCGTGATCGTGCTCGCAAAGCATAAGTGAAGAAACGGATCGATGGAAGAATCTGGAACCACCCTTTTAGGGAATTGCTGAGGAGATGTGCTTCTGAAAACTGTGATCTTGAAAGGAATGTGACAGGCAAAGCTTTAGGTGGCATAGGCATAGACTGGGAGAATGAGAAAAGCATATGCTTCCTCTTCAGTTCTCAAGAGTTGCACAAAGGAATGAAGCTGCATGGTCCTCGATGTTTTTCCCTCCTGCTGCAATTACCCGGTGCACACAACATTGTTGGTTAGCGCTGCGAAGCTTCTTTGAGGTGCAATCATTGGTTGCGACCTGCAGATAGTGTAAGTCGCCTGTCATATTTAATTTTAACCTCGAAGATCGCTGATTTATATGTGCTCCGTCTATGATGAGAAGGAAATCGAGCCCTCAGCCTCGTGCTTTATTTGTTTGCATCCTGGAAAGTTTGTTTACGCATAGCCATCAGATACCTTGTATTCCACTAGTGTTGTCCTTCTTGACGCATAAGTCGATCCAATTCCTTGCATTTCAGGGGAGCCGATGTCAACTGCCTTCTCCAGCATTTCTAGTAGTACATTGGCAAATTTTTGTAAATCATACATGTGACTCAGTACCATGACTTTTCGAATAAGAAAACTCTTGGATGAGGCTCGTGTCAAAATGGAAACGATGATTTCAGCTGTTGATTGTTGTTCAATTCGACTGTCCAATGTACCCTGGATGACCCGTGGGTCCAATGAAAAACAGTGGAACTGTACTCCCTCAGCAAATTTTCCCTTTACTGTATGAACTGGAACTGCATTGGGTTCACATTGTCGAACTATATCTCAGGAACAAGCAAATCAGGCTCGCTTATTCCTCTTATAGTAGCCTTATAGGGTCCCATGAGGATTTCACTCGAATTTCCTCGCGTAGGATGTTTTCGCCTTTGAAATCTTGTATATATTAAGCCAAGATATCCCTTTTGTTTCACTTGTTTGTTCGAATACTGCCCCCAGCACCAGAAGAAATGAGACGGATCTGTTGCCAAATTAACTGCAGGCAAAAGGAAAGATGCAACTGCCATCGTGTCTTGTGACTTTCCATTTCATCCACTTCCGCACGAAATTGCCCAATTTCTTCTTGTGGACGACGACGGACCGACTTCGTGTAGTAGGGTTACTTATATTTTCTATCGCGGCATTGGGAACCATATTTACTTTTTTTTTTTAACTTAGAACTTTACGAATTGTATGTGATGTTGATTAATATTTAACTTTAGAGTTGCTTAAAAGGTGGTCTGTTTGATCAAATGTTGGAATTTGGGAAACAAAGAATTGATTGGAGTAATCATAAAGAAGGCCCAGCACCAGGCCCATTCATCTCTAGTCATCACAAGTCCGCGCTCGTCGTCTTCTTCAAAATTTCAAACCCGCCAAAAAAAGTCGCCCTCTCTCTCTCTCTCTCTCTCTCTCTCTCTCTCTCTCTGTGATTCCATTCATCGGAGGTCTGAAGATGGCGTCGATCCGCTCGTTCAATTCATCGGAATCTCTACAGAATCGTCCAAGTTACAGCAGGAAGCAGAAATCTCTTGGCCTTCTTTGCACCAAGTTCTCCCTCCCTCCCGCCCCCTCCGACTCTGTGTTTTCCTTTTTCTCTTTTTGCATACGTGTCCGGTTCTTATGTTGGACGTACTTGTGAATCTTCAACGGTGGATGCAGTTTCTTGAGATTATACGATCGACAAGGCGTGGATTCGATTGGTCTCGACGAGGCTGCGTCGCGATTAGGTCTGAAATCCGGGTTCTTTTTTCTTTTCTTTTTAGCTGCCCCACGAAGGCAACACCCCGTGCATTTGTTCGATTGATTTGAATCGGCATAAGAGGGTTTGGGATTTACAGGCGTGGAGAGGCGACGAATCTACGATATTGTCAACGTTTTGGAGAGCATCGGAGTGAGCTTTTCTTCACTGGGGGACTTCTACGTATTTCTGAAGTTATTGTTAACTCCATTTTTGAGGGAATAAACGTGATTTCAGGTTCTAGCAAGAAAAGCCAAGAACCAGTATACCTGGAAAGGGTTGGGAGGAATTCCTGGGGCTTTGGAAAAGCTTAAGGTTGTTCATTCACCGGTTCATGCTCAAATCTCTCCAATTAAGAACGGCCATTGTAGTTTTCCAGAAAGGCTCTAAAACGGTTCATTGTTGTTTTTCAATTTAGGAAGAGGGATTGCGGGAGAACTTCAGTGTTTCCAATTTCGCTAGCTCCAATAGAGTGAGAAAATGAGGACCCTTTTGTTTTCTAGCTTTCATGGTACATTAGATTTAACCGAGAAAAACTTTTGATTATGGCGCTTTGATTCATCCCTGGTGTTCTTTGAAGGTATCAGATGATGAAGAGGAGGATGAAGTATACTCTGATCCTAACGTTGGAAGTCAGGAGGACCAATCCAAACCCGCATCGATGCTCAAAGCTTCTGGATCAGCAACATCAGGTGATCTCCTTGGAGGTTGTATAATACAATTTTGTTGACTTTAACTATGGATATTTGCACATCGTGTCCTCTAATCTGTTTGTTTGTGCCCATCTTACAATATTTTCTACCAATATTTGGTGGCAAATTCTTTGTTAAGTATTTTACTAAATAACCAGATTTAAGAGGGTTTTAGTATGATCACTGGGGGGATTTGGAAAGATGATATGTGATTGCGCTGAGCATCCTCAACTATCACAATCGATTTGTAATCCTCAAACCTCTCTCTCGGGTGACATCTCAGACAGTAGAAGAGAGAAATCTTTGGGAATTTTGACACGGAATTTCGTGAAGATTTTTATCTGCTCAAATGTGAGTCTTCTACTTCTGTGCAGTTTTTAATTTGTGAAAACTTCTCATTTACTCTCCATTGTTATAGTGTGCTATGTAGCATTCACATCTGAATTATTACAATTGCTAAGGTGGCTGTGTTCTCCCTGGATGAAGCTGCTAAAATATTGCTGGGGGATGGTCAAAGTTCAATAATGAGAAGTAGTAATCATCTTCCTCTTTGTGTCTGATTTTGCTGATGAGGGAATCTTGGAGATTCTAATTAGAGTTCTTTTAATGAATTATTCTGCAGCAAAAGTAAGGCGACTCTATGACATTGCCAATGTATTGTCTTCTATGAACCTTATTGAGAAGGTAAAGACTTGAAGTATCAAGCACGAAATGGTCCATTTACCGAGCTTTGTCATAATATTCACCTTATCTTTGTCACTGAAGTGGATTATAAATCCTAAGACTCCTATGTTTATTTGGTCATATGCAGACCCATGCTACAGATACCAGGAAGAATGCTTTCAGGTGGGTAGGGCCCAGAGAGAGATGGACTGGATCTGTTGGTGCTCTAACTATTGCTGACCCTAAGAAAAGAATGTTTGGGACTGAAATCACGAACACTGATTTCAAGAGAAATAAGATGAGTCCCTTAGTTGAGGGAGTTTCAAACGCACAAAACCAGTCCAAGAACGAGAGACTAATGAAGGAGCTCAGCAGAAGCAAGTCGGAGCAGGACTCAAAAGAGAATTCAAAGGGTTACCAGTTTGGTCCTTTTGCTCCTAGTGACATTCCCAAAGTCGTTGCCTCTAGGACCGAGAACAGAAGTACGCGGCAACCCTGTGACTGGGAGAGTCTTGCTTCTGCGTATAGTCCTCAATATAACAACCCAGGTATTTCATGTTTATCAAGTGGGGTCTTGTGCTATTATTGATGTTTACTGGAGAGAAATTACTCTCTGGAGCTGTTGTTGCCACGGCTGACATCCGAAGCTTTCAATTACTTATTGCAGTATGACACCTTGGTCTAAAATCAACTGCTAATAGTTGAAATTACACTAGAAAGCCAAGAAAAAAATGCTTCCGATGCATTTCTTCATCTTCTAAAAACCCTCGCTTAACAAGTTCGACACACGATTTGTTCTTATGCCATTCGTTGTCTGATGATGTTGCAGCCTTGAGGGATCTCTTCGGCCACTACTCGGAAGCATGGAAGTCGTGGTTCTCTGAAGCCGGGAAGAGCTGCTCTAAAGCAAATACGTGATGCTCCCGGATCTCATTGAATGCAGCATGACACCTAACCAATTGCTCTTTATCCTCTATTGGAATGGGAGGATATCCAGTTTGTGCATAATCTCGAGGCCGTAACTTTCAACAGATTTCATTTGTGTGTCGCACCACACTAGTACATTTCCATAGTGGTATGCCAATAGTCGACTACTTTGATGGGCACCCTGCTGGGCGACATCCAATTTTAGTTCGCATATGATTATCTCGTTGGGGGGGGGAGGGGGGGACTGTGATTTGGAAGTGAAGATGGTGTGGGAATGAATTGGATCTTAAGGTGCTTCAGCAAATGACGCTTGTCGTCGCTGCAGTAAGGACAGATACTAGGGGTGGCGAGAGCAGGATAGATGCAGCACAAAACAATTCTTAACTTGCATGAATTATATCTTGGCCCCCGTTCGACAACCCCTTTCCTAGTTTTTACTTTTCATTTTCTCCGTTATAATCCCTCAAACGTGATGGAGGAAATAAAATAGCTGAAGCCCCGAAAACACGTTTTTATGCAGGACCGCTACAGTTGCGTCACTTCAGTAACAAGATGTCCCATCTAGGATTCTGTCCGGCCTGAAATCGGCCGAAGCAACAAAAGTAGAGTGGCGATCAATACTCTTGATTGCTCTCATGAGTGTCTCAAGAAAGTCTTCATCAATTAATTTACCAAAAAAGATCAAAGGGTTACGCTGTTTAAGAAAATTTTAGGGTAATCGAAAGAAAAGGCCTCTCAATCGTCTTTCTTATTACCATGTCTGAATAATCATAAGTACCCAGAAACTACGTATAAATAACACCTTCTGCTCTAGATTCCGATACACCATACACAGCCCACCATAAGCTAGCTAGTAAACTGAGAGCTTTTCACATCACGGTTCAATATTAACACATGCAAGAGCAACAATGAGAAAGAGAGACATTCATCTTCGGGTCGTTAATCTCAGTTAGACCCTTAATCCATCACCATGTCGAATTCATCAATCGTTTGAACCATCCATCAGGCGCTATCCACCAGCATCACCATTTTTATTCTTTTACCGGGTACCTGTATCATAAAATTATCTCCTCTTGGACACTGATATTCATGGTCTTATTGGGGAGGACGATGCTGTTGATCACCACCACCTCATCTTCAACGGTCACAGCTTCACCTGCATTAAGATACTTTCACATAAATCTCAAAGCTGTCCAAATATCAACACATTGACATATAACTACGAAGGGATGGGAAGCATCTCAGAGGTACCTAAAATTGTTATTCCAAGTTTCGCATTATAGTCTCCTCCTCCCTGCAATCGGTAATTTGACATAAAATTAATGGCCCAGTACCAATCAAGAAATCGAAAGAAAAAGGACAAATGATGAATAGAGAGAAGCTTTCATAAGGCACTTTTATTGTTAAGTATGATATTGCAAAGGGAAAGAGAAGAAACAGGATGTAATGTCCCACATTGATTACACCATTATGATGCTGTTATGTCAAAGAAGTTCTTACCGTTAAAGAAACTAATTTGACTACGTATCACCCTCAAGAGGCAGTTTTCTAAAATACAATCCTCAAAATGAACTTCTTTGGCATGTTGAGGGAGGAGCTAAGTAAAGTTAATATAACGTACATCTTTGCATGCACTAATAAGAAGTTAAGAAAGCAAACTGTTATTTTCTCATCCATGATAAATTATACTATTCTGGTCAAGTCTTTTCACTTGCCTGGGCACGTGACCATTTCCCTATGGAAGATTTCCACCCAACAATTGAATGAGTAACCACTGCATTTTCCTGAACAAGGAAACACACAAACATCAAGCTTATGATCAAATGGCTGCATTCTCATATCATATGACTGGTCACAAACCTTGATCTCGACATCATCGAGGATGATGCAATTGATGAGCCTGGCACCTGCTCCCACACGTGCGTTAGCCGATATGGAGACATTAGGTCCAATCTGCTCCATACAAAGATGGAAGCTTCAAATATAAATCTGGGAGGGGGATCTACCCAAATGTAACAAAGAACTATGTAACTACTGCGAGATTTTGTATGGTTCACATCCATAAAGGTGGTGTAGAGAGTTCATATCTTTGACAGTTCTATTGCTACTATTGTTTCGGTCTAACCAGTAAAATATGTCACAGCAATTCAAAAAATTCAGGCCTATCTCAAAGTTGCTAAAGATGATATATGATCCTTTCAAATTTATGTCATATGGATATTAATACAATCATCCACTCAGATGATCAAGAAAGGAACAAGAGCAACGCCTTACATATAATCCAAAGCTGAAATTTAGTATAGTGGAATTCCATTCAACAGTATGCAAATATAGTGTTCAACAAATCATCAAGTAAGGAAAATTTCAAAGTCAAACATCATAAGAGATCAGTTGATACTAACAAATAATTCAAGCAAATCGAGAAGAAGAAATTCAAAAAAAAAAAAGACCTTGGCAGTTGTGTGCACTTTTGCCGATGGATGAATATACACATCGCCAACAATGGTAGCACCCTTTGTACCATCCCCACTAGCCAAAAGATGGGGAGAGGTAAAGCGAAACTGTGCAAGATACAAACCTGAACATTTTAAGGACATTCTGCAGGAGTTGAAGCAGTCAATCAGTTAAAAGACCATTCAAATTCAAGTTGCTAAAATAGATTGAACAAACAACATTATATCCGGCATACCCTGGAGTCTTTATTTGTTCCCAGAAGTCCATGGTTTCATATGTATAAAGCTTCCTTTTTCCAGCTAGAGGTGATAAGATATCTTGATCCAATCGCATGAAATCTGTGGGGAGAGTCCTGTAGAATTGCATATATATTAGGAACAACAACATAAGAAGAGAAAAACTATTAAACAGTCAAAAACAGGGCCAAAAAACATGAAGAGCATTGCCAAATTCATAAACAATGAATGAACACCAAGTATGTAGAGTATAAACTGCAACATGCAACAGAACAAATAATGCCGTTCATCGGAGAAGTACTATTAGACTCACAATATTGAGTCTGAAAAAATATTTCCTAGACAGATCTGACAAAGCTTCTTCATATGCAAAAATAATGAATAATCCACAATTCTCAACATTTTTCTGCTTGATTTCACCAAATATACAGATGGTCTATAATTTTTCATTTGCTTCTGCTAAAACAGATAGCCATCAGTGATTTGTTAGTTCCATTATGCTATTCATCCTAGTTTGCCAGATAGAAGGTTTATTCCGAACAACAAATTTATCAGAATTAGATTACTACAAAATGAGAATACAAAGTTGCAGCATGGATAACCCATGCCTCCAATGTACAGGTAGATATCCCAGCAAATGAGCAGAAAGCTCTAAATAAGATGAAATCCATACCTTGTCACTGGCTGTAAGGCCTCAAAGCTAGATACACGTTTCAAATTGGCTGGGAAGAGATGAAAAATCAGTTTGAAACTATATTAATTATAGAAGCTGCTCCATGGAAATTGAAAAGTTGTATATAAATTCTTAATAAGCTAAGCAGACGTCAGTCAGCTAGCTGCAGAATTTGCCGAAATTGCAAAATGAAATATTTGCCAATAACAAAGTCTACATCGAGAACCCGAAGGACTGTAGCAAAAGCATCCATACACAGAGTTTCATGCATCAGTTTAACTGACCTCTGTCTTTCCGTTGCGTGGACACATTGCGGATGGCACTGAATATATCTGGTGTAAATATGTACACACCACAATTTATCAGGTCACTCACCTGCATCACAACGTAATATCAGCTCTTTAGGCAAGAAAAAGAAAGCATATAATGGGTTGTAAGATGAATGCAATCAAGACTATTCCAGAAGCTCAATTGTGCAAGTTGGCAAAGAAACGAATCTCTTTCAAGAACATACAAACGTCTCTGGTTTCTCTGTGTAATGCAACAACTCTTTGGTACTTGGATCAGCTATCAGTTCACCAAACTGGCTTGCTGATTCTGCAGAGACCTGGAGGACATACAAAAAAATAAGAGACATGAATAAAGAGACTGCAGGAAGACAACAAAATAATTGACCAACCTTGATTACTAGAAGGGTTCCTATCCCACCATATCTTCTATGAGCCTCTGCAAATATGACAGGCAAGTATGGATCTAAGATTTCCTCAACCAACAAACAATTGCGGTGTAGCTTCCACAGCATAGAAGAAAAAGAAACATAAAATCACAATCATCATATTAGGAAAGCAAAGTTCAATTTAAGAAAACAGACAATATTTACCGAGCATTTCTGGCAATGGGAAACTGCAGCAAACATCACAGTTCAGCAAGAAGATATGAGACTACAAAGAAACAATAAGCAACATTATCAGTTTTCTAGCTAAGACCACAGAAAGAACTCAACAATTAATTAAGCACAATGGAATTCTAAATCCACTGCAATTATGGGAGATAATATGGAGGCAAAAGTCTGTCCAGTAACAGGCAGACACTACATTCAACTGAAACTGAGGATAAAATAAATTTAAGTACAGACAAACTCGTTTCAACAGATTTGGTCATGTATATCAAAGCTCTGAAGAAAATCAAAGGAGAGCCAGATTGTTGTCACTTGCATTTCAATTGCTTCTGCATTTATAATCAAGTCAAACTTCAGATCCAGTGGAAGGACCCCAGAGAATGGGTAGATCCCATTGGCATGAAGTGAACCTTGCCGTGGTGAAATCGAAAGTAAAAAGGCAAGAAGAAAAGAAAGCGACAGCGTACTTAACACAGAGAAGGAGAAGAAAGGCATGAGAAGTCAAACCGGGCTGTCTTCCATTATTAGATCTCTGAAGTTATACAGACCACCAGCAGAACCATGTGGCTTGTCTTCCCTTAAATATCTGAAAGCGATGACAATAATAACAACGACATTCAATGAGACCAATTTAGTGAGCTTCTAAAGTGGTCTACATGCGCAATCTGATATGAGAAGAACTTGCCTGACAGGAACCTTAAGTTCGTTCGAAATTGAGGAGACATACAGCGCGAATTCACGCTCCTCGTAGAAACCGATGAGATAGATCTGGGCCAGATTCGGAATCTAAACCAAAACCGGTGTCCCCAATCACTTTAGATTGCAGAGAACAGAAAGGTTACACTACCCAAGCAATCCACACCCAGCAAACATCGACAGCAATACGTACTCTTTTGCAAGCAGAGATTGGGTGGTGAACCATGGGCTGCCCAGCTAAAGGGAAAAGCGGCTTCGGGATGTTCAGCGACAACGGTCGAAATCGAGTGCCTGCGAAACGGGAAAAATCACGCAAACAACACAGCGTCAGCAAATGATCCTGAGCGCATGACTTTCCCCTACATCAGAACGCATTCAATTCATTTATTAGAGCTTGACATCCATGATTGGAGAGCGTATGAGCAGAATAAGATGATTTCTACGAACACCGACAACCCAAGAGGACACACACACACACACACAAATGCAGGCAGGTACTGTGATTTGATCCCGCGAACAACATTCAACGCACTAATCCCTCGCGCTCTCCTGAATTCAACTCTCAGAGACCCCGAGAACCCGAACCGAACGGGGTTGCTCGCGGAGCTACGGCGGGTACCTTTGGTGGGACCTCCGACCATGATGACGGCCACCACTCTCTCCTCGGCGCTTCCCATTGTCGGGACCAGAGGCGCCAGATCCGGATCTCGAGCAAACCCAATCGGGAAAATGGGAAGAGGACGACGGTGGAACTAGAGGCGAAGCATATAACCAGAGGAATCGTATGTGCGAATCAACCACGTCAATAATTGGACGTCACTCCCATCGCTAGCACTCGACACTACACTCCAAAATGGCCGATACGTCTCGCACAGGTTCAAAAGACAGTAGAGAGAGAAAGAGGAGAGAGACGCGTATGGAATTTGTATAAGCGAGAGAGAAAGAGAGGTCGGAGCACGTCCGATCCGGCGGAGGGAGCGGTGGTCGCAGGGCCGCAGGTGAGTGGCCCAAATTGGCTTATGCCCCCCACTCGCGTTTTGCCGATAAGCACGGGCTCCAGTTTCACCGTGCGATGCAGAGGCCCCCCGCCCTCCTGCATGCAGCGAAGCTTCCCCACTTTTTGTCGTTTTCGGCTTTTCCCTTCTTCGTCGTCGTCTTCTTCTTCTTCTTCTCCTTCTTTCTTTTTTCATTTTCCATTTTCGGTTGCTGATGAATGACGATCGAGTTGATAAAGAGTAGGAATCATCTCCTCCGGGATTGGGCCGGTTCCATTCTAAGGCTCCGCTCGTTTCGCGGAACCAGCCCAATCCAATTTCGCTCTCGCGCTTGAAATCGGAAGCCGGACCGATTTTCGGATCGGCTTGATTTCTATACATACATCATCCTAATGAAAAGTGCGTAGCATGATATTTGATGGTGCGTCTCTTTATGAACAAATGATTAATAGGGAAAACAATTTATTGATATAAATGATAATAATCCACCTGAAAAAAAGTACACATAGGGCACTTTAATGAGATGTACGGATTATATTATAGAATTTACGCTTTTATCTTATAAAAAGTTGAAAAGAAAAATTCTTTTCGAATTCGATGTTTTTCCAGTGAAAAGGACGAGAGAAAATGTTCCTAATCTTTAAAACCTCATTTTCAAGTTTTTCGAGATTGTCAACTCAATTTTCACGATTTTCCACAATCTCGTGGATATAGCATTAACTTCTAACTTGTGTGATTTCTGGGAAGAGGGAAGAAAGGCGAGGTCAAAATTTTATATTCGAGAATAACGTACAAATACAATATTAAAGTCATGCAAAAGTTTCTTTAACTTAGCCAACTAAAAGACTTACTCGATTATTCAGGAAATGTTGTATTGACCAATGAGGACGACTTGCGCCTTTTTCACCTCTTGAGAAAAAAAAATTAAGAATAATCCATCCTATCTGAAAAAAAGACGTGATTTTCGGTCAATTGGGTTTTGGAAAGGGAAGGGTGATCGATTTTTCATACTGATACTAGTCAAAGTTTAAATATGATGCATTTTTTATTATGAAATAATATCAACACTCGAATCATTATCTATCATAAGATTTTGTCTTCCATCACGATAACGATTTGTTCGCCTTGATTGAGAGAGGGGTGAACTCATTCATATGCATAATTCGGGATCCCAGGGTTTAACTAGATTTGCGAGTGGATTAGATCTCGAAGCGATCGAGTTCGAGTAGGTCAGACGTCCTTGATCTGGAACCAGAAACTCCAGAGAACTTAGAACCTGGAGGCTCTCCAGTTCCGAAAATCGACTAAGTTCTTCATAAAATCAGCTGATCGCATGCTTCTAAGTTGGGTACAAGGTCAAACTGAATGTAGTTTGGCCGCGGATCTACTCATGCCATCATACTTGGTTGTTTAGTCCTCAAGGTTCGTTCCCGAAAGGACTCGAAAGCTGACCTTTTCCACCGCTCAGAATCCACCTCGGACGTCGACCCTTGATTCAATCCCCCTTGAAGGGCCAACTTTCCCTAAAGTAATTCTCACTTTCAAATCCAATCTCAATCTTATTCCTGTGAAGTTTTGTGAAGGACCCGTGGAATGACTTTGGGGAGACTAGGGGCCTGGTAAGATTTGAACTCAGGACCTTCTGCTCTGATACCATGTGAAGTTTTGTGAATGACTACCGCCAACTGTTCTAAAAGTTTAAGCCGTTAGGTGAAGACGTGGTTTAATATTTATGTACTTTCATAATTCCGAGCATTTTCTTCTTAAGAAAAACTACTTATAACTTCAAGTCTAGTCTTAATTTTAACCCAAACATTTTATGTCCATTCATTTAAGTATTCTAATCCGTTCACCGTTAACATGCAGACCAACTAGGACCAAGATCTTCTAACATGGGCGGTCCCCACGTCTAGAGATCATGTTCATTCAAGGTCCCCCCTTTTACTAGGGGGATTTTGAAGGATGGGACCTGCTAACGTGAACCATTTCACATTAATAGATCCTATCCCGACCAACCAGGACATCTAAGTGCACCTGCCGACATAGAAATTTGGGTGCAACCTCAGACGACGTGAAAGAAATTTTGAGAGAGAAGTCCATTGACTGTTCATTGTGTCCTATCAACCTCGTCCCTCCCTTAATTCCCTTCTCACTCCTCTACTAGCCGCTGCCCTTACGACAAATTCATGTGGGCGCCACGTCAAGTAACTAATGGCAACTTGCATGGCATGTCATCGGGACAGATTTAGAATTCCAGCAAAACTCGGAGTGCTTTTCTTTAAACAAAATTGAAATTCGACCTGAAGTTGGGGCCTTTTTTGGCATTCAAGCCGGGATCAGAAGATGGCCATATTACACTTACCGCTTCCATTGAGATCGATACAACATTAAGTCGCGCGAAATTGTTCCGCTTCATTGTTATTTGTAATAAATGAATAAAAGCTCAAATCCCTTTCCTTATCTATCGAGCTAGACATACAAGGAGTTTCACTATTGCATATTGTCGATATATACCCCCTTCCTTCTCTCGTAAATATAGATCCACTTGCCATTCTATGAATCTCGCGGATCATAAAGTTTACGAGGCATTGGGTCCATGTCATACAGAAACTAAAAGACAATCTCTTTGAAAGGTCAAGAGCATGGCCATACTGTGGAATAGCATACCTATCTCGCGTTGTCATTAATTTACATTATAGACCCTTTCATCGTATCATTTTTATTTACAATGAAAGGAGTATATTTCAAGAATACCTAATTATGATTGCTATGCAAAATTAACATGATTGCTATACAAAATTGGCATAGTTGAAATGTCTAGAACTAAATCAATTGTTATACAATAGGTTTTTGACTAAATTAACATGATTGGAAATTTTAGAATTCAATTGATCATCGAACAATAAATTTATGATTTTTTGGATAATTATTCATATTTAAAAGTCTAAATGCAACATGATATCACGAAAATACGGTATTTTTAAGAGCTGAGAGTGAGAGATATTCTATGTGAACTCATAAAAATATTCTTTAAACAATATAAACCATGTCTAGGTGTATAGCTAACTATAACACCGTAATCATATCGGTGCGACCGCAACTTCCCTAAAGCTGTAGCGTTTCCGGTCAAAATTTTCTAGATACATCTAGAAGCCAAGAAAGCACGCGGATCAACTGCAGCCGGCCGCATTCGGACCGGACGGAGGGAAGGGCATTAGCGTCTTTTCAGGAGGATCAGATGCTGACTTTCTTTCCTTTTTTGGGTGAACAATGCTGACTTTTATTCCCCTTCTACCCCGAGACGACGACGTGTCAAGCTCCAATTGGGTCATCGTTTCTAGACGCTGGACCCGCGCATCAAAGGAAACCCGCCGCGAAGTTGAACGACGCGCACGTTGGACGTGCATTCCTTCACTTGCATATATAACGATTGACGAGATCGAGCTGTGATCCAACGCAAATCTCCATCGCTCATATCGCGTGCGAAATCTTCTCTCTGTCGCTACCATATCCTTCTCCATCGCCTCTCTCTCTCTCTCTCTCTCTCTCTCTCAGAGATCCTCTTTCGTTTTCCCGGCATCAGGATCGGATCCGGCGGGCATGGAGGCGAACCACGAATCCTCAACGTGGGCTGACCAGTGGGACCACACGCCGGAGCCAGACGCGCACCCGGCTCGCGAGTCCAAGAGGCTCGGTGGCTCGACAAGAACCGACAGGTACAAGCAGAAGGTCGGAGAAGGCCTCGTGAAGACCAAGTCGATGGCGTCGCACGGCGTGAATAAGGTCAAGGAAGGGACGTCCGTCGGGTTCCGGTGGATCAAAGAAAAGTATCGCCAGACCACTCGGAAGAACTAACTCGGCGCGGGGCGGCCCCAGTTTTTCATTTCATTTGCGTTTCCTTGCTGGTCATTGGTTTCGTTCTTGTAATAAGGATCGGTCGATCCTTAATTCGTACTCTTTTCCAGCGTTTCACGATTCATGGATCGATTATTTTATTTTGTGTGTAAAAATTAAGAGGTATATTGAATTTTAGCTTCGGACATTGGACTTCATCCATCCGTATGTCTTGACTTTGTAAAGATTGAAGGTTTCGTCTTGATCTTGCGATTCATGTGGATTTCCATATTCTGCTGATCAAATCCGTTTTACATTGACCTGACCTGGTCGAAGCCCTTTAAAATATTGGTTAACGTTTGATGTTGACTTCAAGATACAACCTTCTTGCTAATTTTGAACAGCTCTTGTATACAGACCCGGATCCCTTGACGTGGGCAGAGCCCATGTCTGGGGATCCGGACCGTTAAAGTCCCTTCCCCCTTTATTAGAGAGGGACTTTAATGGTCAGGATTGGCTAACGTGGTCTATGCCACGTTAGCCGATCCTGACGCCTTGTATACAGCCGGAAGACTTGAGCCCGCTTGGTCTTGGCCATCAAACGGCATACCTAAGCTTTGGCAAGGCTATGCTATACCATCAAGCTATTTTCTCTACAAGCACTGCCTCAAATTCCAAAAATGCTCCTCCCTATCGCCCGATCAGGGCATGCTGCAAGAGCCAGCAATAAGCACAGGAGTCGTGCCCGGTGGGCGATGATCGCAGTGTTGCTCCAAGTGCCGTTGCTAGATCGAAATTAGATCGAAATCAGAGTAGTAGCCGGAACTACGGCTGCCTTGTATTGGGTGGATCGCATGCGTCGATCGTGCATAATCATGTTTCGCCGATCTTTGTATTTGAATTTCGACGTGTCGGCGTGTCGTTTCATATGGTAACAATTGACGCAGAGCATGCCTTCTTTAGAATTTGGGAAGCTCGTGTGAATGTGATGGGTTGATAACGCGGGGACTTCAATCTGGGCGAGCGCAAGCCTTTGGGCTGTGGACGCAGAATGCGTGGGCTTATGTGAAACCCCGGTAGATGCAATGAGGGAAAGGCTACCGTTAATTCATTCGAGTCTACTCGTGAAATACCCACCTCACAGTCAATTGAAAACTCTTCAATTTTTTAATAGGCGAAAAAAGGGCGAAAAATATGGATAATAGCCTGAATTTTGTTTTTGGAGCCCCATGCTTGCCACGAAATGTTGGCTTCGAGTTATAAAATACTACTCACTTTTAGCGAGCTAACAAACACACACATGATAGCCATTCTATTTTCTGTCAGAACTATTTTTCTAATCTCAGAAAGAGGTTTAGAATAGAAATTCATTTGGTAAAATAATTTCATTTTTCTTTTTTGAAACAAATTTTTAGTTTAAAAAGAAGTTTGGAGTAAAAATGAGAACTGATTTCTATAATGGATAGTTTAATTTTCTCTTCTTCTTTTTTTCGCACACTTCTAGACTCTCTTCCAAGATATTGGTAGCCAATCACTGCTTACCACTGTCGGTTACCACCCAACATCACCGCCGTATGCCATTTGCCCCCTACCGACCACCCGTCGTTACCGTCGCCTCCATCGGCCATCGTTACTCATCAAGTTCACTACCACCACCGCCATCAGCTGCTGATCATCGACCTCCACTAGCCAAACCCCCCCAGCCATCGGACATCGACCACCATCAAATCGCTACCCATCAACCACTACCCGTCACTCACTGTCAGCCACCAGCCATCACTGGCTACGACATGTCACCACTATCAAACATTGCCCACCACCATATGTCGCCAATTGCCACCCCTTGATGTGGCAGTGATAAAAATAAAAATTTTACGTTGTTATCCAACATACTTCTTTTGTTAAGAATTCATCAACGTAATAAAAATATAAAATTGCATTTCTAGTGAGAGATCTAATTTTAGAATAGAATGGCTATCATTTGAGCTCTAACTCATCATGAAGTTAGTGAAAATATGACTATATTATCCGTGCATCGTGACACAAATAGAACCCCAAACTAAAAATCCGAATCCCCTATTGTCACAGTTCTCATGAGGGATTTTTTTTTTTTTGAAAAAGTCATAGCCGTCCCATATGTGGCTCAGTCCGTTTCAACAAACGAGGGCCTATGAGGAGTGTTTGATTTGTTTCAGACCCTTAATTGGGAGGCTCCCGACCACTTGAGTGTAAACGCCACATCATCAGGCCAGCCAGAAGAAACTTGAAACGAGAGAGATAATTGAGGATTTGTCGAATGTAAACTTGAGCGATCGGCATCTGTTTCTGTTGATTAGGTTTGATGAAAAGACATTCCTCTGTCCTTTTACCAACTTCGGGTCAAGGACCACAATCAAAACCCTTACTTTGGTGGAATAGCCATTCCCGAAACATGATCTTGAATATGCCTTGGGTAAGATTTTTCTTTTTGGCAAGATTCTTCTTCTTTCCTTTTCCTTCGCTTCATTGATTGAATTGGAACTCCTACTTTCTTCAACCTAATCCATCACTATTGTCCCCATCAGAGATCGCACCTGACATAGAAAAGCAACAAAGCTGATTCGATCGCCATTACCAGCCATGGGAGACCAATCCAAGTGCACTTTTTGATCGGATAAGGTGTCGTTTGCCTGATCCCTCGACGAAATACATCTTCGTCGGAAGAGGAATTTGCCGACGAGAATATGGATGGGATCGCTCTTGATTAATCGCGCGCAGGACAACAAATTGGAGCATTTGCCTATTCTCTTTTCCCTATCCTTTCATTTGAAGTTTATAAAGATCCTCCAAAGATAAACTCATCAAATACATGAAAATTTGGCCTTATAGAATACATCATCATGACTAATCGGCACAAATTATTTTGAGGCGTTTGAAGTATGTGCTAGAGGGGATTCACTGACCCCGACCTCCACGTCCATGTGCAATCATTAGAATGTGAAAATCGAGAGAATTATGCCTCTTATTATCGGATGAAAACCTCCATTGAATACCGTATTACGTCACTTAAAAAGTTCTATCTATGTGAACATGTAAAGAGGCGGATGTCCACGTATTTTCGCATTGGCTTCTCCTTGTCCCGAGCGACTAAACTCTTCATTTTGTTCTACTTTAATTCATAATGTCATTAAACTTTTCCCGACTGAGGTGCTTGTGTTTTATGGCCTATGACATGAGGAACCAAAGGCCGCGTTCAGTTGGGCCTTTTCGAAGAAACACAAAGGTTTCGAGGTCAAAGGGTTTTTGCCAAATGCATATAGTGTTTGGTAGAATTAAAAATAAAAGTGCTTTGGAAATCGAATTTGGTATACATGTTATTCGGAAAGAACTAGACTTATGCAACACTTAAATTATATATTTTAAATAATGAAAGAAAGAAGAAAACATACTTGCGACCGCTATAGAAGGCCGCTTAGGATCGCGTGACCCCTCAACTGCATTGGTTAGCGCCAGGGTCTAGTCGGTCATCAGATTAAGGATCGCCGATGACCGTTGTGCGAGGTGGAAAATGATGCGAGTATTTTCGGAGCTTCGAAAACCTAGCTAGGATAAAATTTGTAAGATAATTTGATTAGAAAACGCACTCCTTTGCTCGGAGATTTGTTCAGAGAATGGCCATAAATATCATGTTCAGAAACGAAAATGATCATCGGTCGCCTTCTCGTATCGAAGGCATGTCCGAGCGCAGCCAAAATCGTCGCCGTTGCAGGTGGGCCCACGATTTCTGTCCGTCCTCCGCCGTACAATTTCGCGTCCTTGCAATCTCAGGAAACATGGGAGCGCAGCCAGGCGGGCGAGACACGAATGGTGGTGCGATCATAACGAGACGTGGTTAGTTAAAAAGGGCGGCCTAGGAACCGCACGTGGGCCCTCGTATTCTACCTAATCTACGGTCGTGCGTAGCCCGTGCTTTCGGTGATGGTTAGGTCTGTAGGGTACTAGAAAGATGCAAGCAGCATCGCTTCAATTGCTTCGATCGAGCATTTTACTGTTCTTTTGCTTTTTTTTTTTTGGCTTAATCCGAGCTTGGGCGGTTCTGATTGATCCGTTAGTTGTTAAATTGTTCGGCAATCCGGTCTGACCTTCCATGTAATTTCATGTGCGTCGTTATTTACAAAATATAAATTCTTGCCGATCATATTTAGCCGAAAATTATTGATGTGACGGTTCAACGGTGCTGACCGTTTTACATGGTTAATGACCAATTTTAACATGAATAATTTTTATATCTACAAAAAAAAAATCAAATTCTCTATGATTTTTTTCTTCCTTGTTTTTTTTTTCATATCTTTTTTCTTTCCTTTCGCTGATGGCCAATAGTCATCCATGGGCAATCTTTGCTCGATCTAGTGGGAGCAGCCCTTGACTTGGCCCTACTCTGCCCTCATTGATAGCATTCACATCAGCGAACATTGATACATAGTCAAAAAGTTTAGAATTGAATCGGAAAGATTTTATGACTTTTAGTAATCTCGGTATAGCAGATTTGATACCTTTTTGGACGGCTATTCCATGCTGAAGCCAGCTAAGAAATGCAAGGCTTTGGGCCGAAGAAAGAGAGAGAGAGAGGGTGTTGATTATTGATAAGGCTTCATAAAGAAAGTTGAATTTGAGGGAGGCGATGGTGACACTGTGGATACGGACCAAGCAGCAGTACTTCCCAGTGCAAATCACCGATCGCAGTCAGGGTCCCCATCTCCATAAGAATGTCTAGCACTCCCTTGCTCTGGTCCCGACCTCATTAGAGAGTGGAAAATAGGGGAGTGCCTTTTTCCTTTTCCTTTCTCTCTCCCTCCCTTTCTTTTTTCCCCCCCTCTTCCTCTTTCAATTTTTCATCACATGCTTTCGGTACGCTTTTGGCCTACCAAAAGCACCGCGCTTGTTCCGCCGGTTGTCCTGTCGCTGGAGTCCAAGGCTGTCCCCTACTGCGTTTTTCCCAATCTTCTTCAATCTCCGTGAATGCAAAGCTCTTCCTCGCGTGGATGCCCTCGAACTTTACTCTTTCCTATCCTCCTTCGTGCCTTCCCGTGTCTCCCCTTCGTTAGCCTGTGAAGATGTTGTTTCCTCGGCCGGGTACATGTGCTTGTATCATATCATATTGTAGCAATGCGCTCGTGTGGTTCTAAGAAAGCTCGTTCAGCGAAAATATCTATGGATCGCTTTCGGTGATTCTGCATGCAACGCTTTGAAACTTGGCTAACTTACTACCCTCCAGGAAATCAATTTCTCAAGCCTCGCTTGTTTGCCTTTTGCTCTCCAGTGAAGTTGATTCGATCATAGAGATATAGTTGCCTGGCTGGTATTATAAGCCGAGCCAGCTCAAATAATTGGTCGACTAGTCCAGCCTGTCAACAATTAGTTGAGTTTTGCGTTCTTTCTTCATTGTCATCCAAGTCGTATCAAGGTCGATTTTGGACATGCCACACTATGTATCGACATAATCTTGAGAAGTTACATCAAATTGAAATCCCAACTCTTGACTTTGTGCTTCTCTAGTTATTCTTAAAAGTTTAGCCAGCCTTATCAATTAAGCATACTCACTAATTCCAAAGTCATTGAATCTAAATGTTTTGTATAATAGGGGTGATTGGTTTTCAGGAAGAGCTGTTTCCCACCCTGGAATCGGCAACTAGACCAGAATGATTAATTCTCAATTTTTCCTGGTCTGGTTCCCACTTCCCAGAGAACCGGCCGCACTGCCTAGTTGATTGAGCAATATTGCATATAGAAACATCTTCTCTCTAAAGTGAGAGTCATTACCCAAGATTTGTCCACGAGGAAAGAAGCACAATGGATGAGTCATCTGGCTTTCCAAGCAAGCATGACGCCAGTCCAGTGATGAATGCCCGGCTGATATTACCAGCACGAAAATTTTATGTGTTCAACTATCAGGAGAAGAATGCATTCGACTATTAACTGCAACCAATAGCTGTAGAATACTGATTCTCATCTAATTTCGGGTGACGATTCGCTCATAGCTTCATTTTCCACGATGTATATGCTACTTTTGTTGGATTTTATTGCCAAAGAATTGCTTCCAACTTGTTATGGACCTGTTCTTTTGCTCACCTCTAACTAAGACTGAGAGTGGTGTACGCAACAAATGCGCGTGAATGAGTCTAAACGAGAAACGAATAGGAGTTAGGGTTTGGAAAATTCATAATAATAAAAAAAAAAAATCGGTTTCAATTCAAATGGGTACATCCATACTTGAAATCAAGAATCGGATCATTATCCATCAATCCAAATTTTCAAAATCGAAAACCAAACCAGTTCTCACGAAATCGCCTGGAATAGGTCAGTTGAGTTGAATTTCTAGTTCGATCCGAATTTTTTGCTCACTCACGTTTTGCAATATAAGCATTACTAATTTCTTCAGTCAGATGAATTGTTTTTCCTCCAATAAGTAGTCAAGACACAATCTTCATAGATTTAAGGCCTAACTCTGGCGTCAAATTCGGCGCGCGTTACATCTTGAAGAGCAGTCATGCATTCTGCTTTGATTGGTCCATGCTGCGTACTTTACGTACCATACCTAGCTAAGTCACCTGCCCCTCCACACGAACCATCAGGTTCAATTGGATCTCATCCATTGAATGTGCGTCTCATTTTAAGTGCGGTCATGTTCCGTGACATCTTCTGGGTCGAATTGGGGTTTCATGCCCACCCGTTAAGGAGCAGGAAAATTAAAGGAAAAAGTTTGGGGGAGGACGTTTTCATAAATAGGAGGGATTTTATTACATGACAGATAGGACAGCTGCCATGAGAACAAGATCACTTGACTCGCTGTCAGGTGATCTTATTCCTTTTGGGTCGGCCTTGCTAGTTGCTAGCCCCATTTAAGGACAAAAGCTTGCACTATGAAGAAAGTGAAATCAACTACGTTCGCAAAAGACATCTCTATCCCGACACGTTTAAGAACGATCTTGTACTTGGGATTTCATCTAATACTCTTTTCAAGGGGCAAAAAGAAGAAGTTGAGTTCTACAAATTTATTTTTCATTAGAGAGTGAGGAAGTAGATTTATTTTTGTTAACTAGCGAGATGGTGTGCGATTTCTGTAAACTAGTCTCAATGTCTATACTTTCACTTATATGTTATTAAATGACATCATCTTCATATATTTTACTCGACGTGGAATTTGGATGGCATGACTCATTTAAACCGGGGTAACTCGTTCTTGGTTCATACGTCATGATCGCGACCTAAAGATTAGCAAAATATGACTTTAGGAGTACCGACGTAATTTTGGTGAAACAAACTAAGGAGATTTTGATCCCGGAACATCTTGGTTGATTTTCATGCAACATCAACCTGCATATAAAGCAGGGCTAATTCATTGGTAATCGCTTAAGTTACGACTCAAGTAATGCTGAAATATTTTTGGTGAAATTAATTATGGATTCATTCGTTTCCAGTATATAAAAAAAAAACCCCCTTTTGAAATCCATTTTCTTTATTGTCGAAATTTGACAATACTAAGGAAATGAGTCGACATACATGGTTAACAAAATCTACACTTACCTTCCGAAAAGCAATTCACGCTTCTAAAAAACCTAGGAAGTCATTTTTTGATCATGAAAACTTTTGGTCTCTAACACGGTCATTAACTGTCATGACAGCCAAGAGCGGCGACTCAAACGCTCAAAAGATGTGCCTCAATGCTTGATCCGCAACTTCAGGGGCATCGGGTCTCTAGCTGCCGGATTCGGAACTTCGGCCGGATCACGACCACACGGCCTTTGAATTGGGGACCTCGACACCCGTTTTGAGACCCTAGCGGATAGAGCCAAGTCTCTAGCGCTCGAGATCAAGAAAACAAAAGCAAGAAAATCTTTTGCGCGTGCTCGATTCGTGTGAATTCAATTGATCTCAGATGTCAGACATCGTGAGGGACAATATTTTTACATCGATTGAACCGCGTGACGCACTGTTGCGATACTTTTATCCGTTAATGAACCGTCCATGAGTGTTGCACCGGCAAAAGCTCCAAGATCTTCTCAAGTGACCAAAGGTTGACGCAGATTCAACATTCACTTGACAAGTTCAAGGAATCGGTCAAATAATTGTCTTTGTCCAGGCTTGGGTTTCGCTGATATTTCACCGGTTCTTCACCACTCCGGTTGTTCTAAAATAACCGGCCCATACTCTAATTTCTGATTGAACCGGCCGGTTTGTAGAGACATTGGAGTACGACCTGCCATAGAATCTTGCGCGAGAGCCAACTAACTATAGGCTATGAGCTCCCATGCAAAAGCTGTATGCAAAGTTTATACGATTACCTATTAATACTCTATTTATTTCATGGAAAATTAATAAATTTTAAAAAATCTAAAAAATAGTTAAAAATGAATGAAACGAAGATAAAAGGTATTCAAATATAAATTACCAAAAAAAAAGGTATTCAAATATAAATTATTATTGATAATAGAAAAGTTTTGCGCTGCAAGCGATGAATTTCGGGAAAATGTTCTCTAAACTATTTCATTTCCACCATACAAGCACTGATGTAATTTCTCCCAAATGGTCTGGTGTTTGGTGTCTTTTCCTTCAGAAGAAGCTTTCTTCTTTTTCACACATTCCCGTATATAAATA
Organism: Melaleuca quinquenervia; assembly: GCA_030064385.1. NCBI lineage: Eukaryota > Viridiplantae > Streptophyta > Magnoliopsida > Myrtales > Myrtaceae > Melaleuca > Melaleuca quinquenervia. Next base: position 1,331,826 of record CM057728.1, on the reverse strand, counting down.
CAAACGGCACTCGGCTTCTCTCTCCGAGCCACCAATCCAACGTTTCCATTCCCACTCTTCTCACTCTTTCTCTCTCTCTCTCTCTCACTCATAAGATGCCGTCGCTCCCGGATGATGATAACGACCACCACCACTCAATCAGAAACAATCCAAAACCATGCAAAGATGACGAGATAGAGCGATTACCATCGCCATCGCTTTCACAATCATGCCCAATAAACCCCGACGACCACCACCACCACCACAGCCTCGTCACCACCGTCAGAGGCCTACACGCCAACTCCTACGTCTCTTCCCTCGTGGTGGCCGGGAAGTTCCTCCTCGCCGGCTCCTCTGACAAGGACATCCTGTCGTGGGAACTCGCCACCTTAATAAACTCCGACGAGACGCGAAGCGGCGGCGGCGACGGCGGGGTGGGAGTGGTGGCCACGTGCGCGGGCACGGTGAAGTCACTGGTGGTTGCCTTCGACAAGCTCTTCAGTGCCCACCAGGATCACAAGATCAGGGCCTGGAGGATCCGAACTCAAGAGCTGAACCAGAATCATTCGAACCACCAGAAGTATTCCCGCTTGGCGACGATGCCGACGCTGGCTGACCGGGCGCTGGGGCTCCTGGCGCTGGAAAAGCAGGTCCAGACCCGGCGGCACAAGAGATGTGTGTGGGTCAGCCATGCCGATGTCGTCTCAGGGCTCGCGTTATCAAGGGATGCAACGCTCCTGTACTCGGTGTCGTGGGACAGGTCGATGAAAATATGGCACACGTCGGACTTCAGGTGCTTGGAATCGGTGAGACATGCGCACGACGATGCAATCAACGCCATTGCGTCATCACCCGACGGACAGGTCTACACCGGATCAGCTGACAAGAAAATCAAGGTGAGTCATTCGACCGTCCGAAACATTCTCCCTTATGACGAGACGCGCTAATCAAACAGTAAACGATGTTTATTATATATCTCATAGCCAAACGCGCCAAGTTACGTTTTAGACTCGTTCTTCCAGAGCTAGATGGATGCATATGATGTTCAAGAATGGATCATAACTTTGTCTTGGGAACTTTTCACGCATATTTTAATAGATAAAAAGTTCGATTTGAAAGCAATGACTCTATGGAGAAAAGTTAGTGCGCTCGGAATCTTAACTCTAGTTTCGTTTTGATCGCTTATTAAGCTTTTGTTTGACAGAATCCTTTAGAAAGACAATGTACTGCCTGATGAACCTACGAAGTATTTCACTGCTATTAAGTTTGTTCAGCACAACATATGTGGAATGATCATTTGACACAATATCGCTCTCCTAAGCACGTCCTCAAAGTTTGTAAGCTATTTGCGAACTGGGAGGTTGTGGTGTATATGAGTCGACTAGATTCTCCCCAAAATTCAAAGCCAAATTGGATAGGTATTCAGTTTTGTGGCCTCAATTCAATCATCCTGTGCCTAATGATACCTAAAGATAAGTGGAATCGAAAGGCGGTCCTATTTGATGAACCTACGAAGTATTTCACTGCTATTAAGTTTGTTCAGCACAACATATGTGGAATGATCAGTTGACAAACTGGGAGGTTGTGGTGTATATGAGTCGACTAGATTCTCTTAAAAATTCAAAGCCAAATTGGACAGGCATTCGGTTTTGTGGCCTCAATTCAATCATTTTGTGCCTAATCATACCTAAAGATAAGTGGAATCGAAAGGCGGTCCTATTTGGTCCCTTGGCATCGACAACCTTGTCCTTTGGTTTTAATATAAGGGCCATTTTCCTTTAATTGGTCTGTACTCTACGGATGAAGGGTGCTCGTGGAAAGTTAGAAAAGTATATACGCCTTGAAGTCCATTGTAGTAAGAAACATCTGGACAGCTTTTTGACGTTGGTACAAAAACATTAGTTTTGAGAATGCAAAAATGATATTCTCTTACTACTTGGAAATTTTATGATTGCATCTTTTCGCTATTATCACCACAAAATATGAAAAGCAAACAAGTGGGACACCAAGAAGATGACCTCACTAAATCTTTTGCGTAACTTAGTTGACTGTCCTTTCCTTTTTATATCTCCACTTACTTTGAAGGCTTCAGGTGTGGAAGAAGCTCGAAGGAGACAAAAACCACTCCCTAGTTGCCACGTTGGAAGGACACAATTCTGGGGTCAACGCATTGGCGCTAAACTCAGATGGGTCGATCCTATTTTCCGGTGCCTGCGACAGATCCATAATTGCTTGGGAGAGGGAGGACGACGGCGACCAAATGGTGGTCCTTTGCTTTCTTTCAGGCCACTCTAAGTCGATACTGTGTTTGAAGGTCGTGTCCGATATTGTGTTCAGTGGCTCCGCAGACAAAACCATAAGAATTTGGAGAGGGTTTGAGAAGAACTACACTTGTATATCGGTTCTGAACGGGCACCAAGGACCGGTCAAGTGCCTGACAGCTGCAGCCGATTGTGGCAGATCATCGAATGCTAGTTTTGTGGTATATAGTGGGAGTTTGGACTGTGACTTGAAGGTGTGGAGGGTCAGTTTTCCAATTATGTAAAGAGCCAATCGACTTTCCACTAAGTTTTTTTTTTTGTTTTTGTTTTTTTCTCTACCTTTAGTTCCTCCTCTTCTTTATTGGGACCTTTGGTTAGAGGGGTTCTGATATGGTTGGTGACATGTGAGCTTTCCTTTGTGCTTCATGGGGTTGTTTTTTTGTCGTTCTTGTTCTATTTTGCGGTGAGCAATGGTGAGGTTTGGGGAATAATGGGTCTTGCATGTCGTGTTATCTATGACTAAGGACCACAAAACTGTAACATATTTCTAAAGTCTTTTCTACCTTTTTCAACAACATTGATATTCAGACCTTTCACTTGAATAATCTCTATCAATGCATTGCGCATAAGATAAAGTTTTTCCTAGACGATGGTGAACGTGATCCTCAAATTTACTTTGAGGGGCAGATGCTGCAATTGGGACATGAGGTTAGCTGCATTAGAATCAAGGGTTTTATCATGAGGCCTCAAGAACAAGCAAAGAGTTTAAGAATGATGCTCCGGCTATTTTTCTTCTATTTTTTTGGTGTGAGGGGAAACTTAAGTATGAAAATCCTTTGGGCTAGATAAGTATGACGTAAGCCAAATCCTTCACAAGCAATACTGACTTAACTCTGATCCATGAAATCCATTAGATTGTGCTAGAAAGCAGTGACCGATTACGCGGGGATTAGTTGGAGTTGTCTCTTTCCATGACAGGAGAGTGGGCAAAGCGATCACTGTTCGATTCTCCAAATGACTATAGTTTATACCTAACTCAATGTCACTTTCCATTTCCCGAAGTGCTTGTGCTTTCTTAAATCCCGCTTTGATCAAAAAGCTCCAACTTCCGATACAAGACATAATCTGCACTCGCCCCTCGCCCTTGGAATCTTTCCTCTTTCCGCCATAACAATGACGTCCCACTCTTAAAAGTTAGGCAGCAGGCCAAATATTAGTTATATAACGACAGGAACTTTAACAATCAAGCGATAAGAAGTTTAATGGAAGTGCTTGGCTATAATCAATCTCAACATTATATCCTTCAAGTTAGGCTTACACGTGCTCACAGTGAGTTACCAGAGAGATTCCGCACGTGACGTGGATATCTAAAGGAAAATATCTTTGGCAAATAGAAATTTCTCACGATCCTTCTGTTGCAAGGATGGTTTTTTACTTCCACACTGAATGGGGCGTGGTGTTTGGCCGTGAAGTGATATCTGGTGCTTTTGATTTGCATACTTTGGATCAGTAGTGGGATCCTCTCGTGTCAACTTTGAGGTAAATACATTCTCTGTTTACATAAAAGGAGAAGAATAAATGATCGGGAAAGCGCATCAGGGAGTCCTGAGCGAAAAGTAGAGTCAACCAAGCGATCTTTTCAGTGCAGAGTCGAAGTTACAAGTTGAAGTCATTTGTAAGTGAGCCCGTGGCCAACTTGCGCATCATTTGTTACTTCATACGGAGAGACTTCCCGACTTGTGACAGGTCGGTGGGGCTGCGGCTGCGACGACGAGCTTATACGCCAAGCGAATGAACGAGATCATGATAACTCAAACTCATACACACCATCACTTTACTTACGTTGACCAGCGTTGACAGGACTGGTTCCGCCCACTTTTTTCAGAGCGGATCGACCCGTTTTCCGACTGGTTCTTGGTGTTTCCCCTAAGAAGTTAGCGACCCCTGTCTCTAAAACAGGAAGGGACAATTCCGGAGGAGGAAGGGAGAGACCTGGAGCAAATGCTTTCGTGATTCTTGGACCAGACTTAAAGTACACTACGGGCCATGATTGGCCTGCTTTCTCTGATTCTGTTCATGGGCTCATCGAAATAATGAATGGACTCCCCCGATTTCATAGCAAAAGGAGCTGAAAATGGACCCAGTGAACTCAGATCGCTGCGCCTCTCGCATTTATGCAAAAGCTCTTGCCAGTTCCAGCATGATCCCCTTTTAGAGGATCCATATGTCTCTGATCGTGCACAGTCGCCACGGCAATCCTTAACCGCAGATGTCATTTGCAGATAAATTTGCAGGGTCAATCGAACTGTCTTTGCTTGTATGCCACAGTAGACTAGAATGCCATTTGAGCTGACTGATTAGGTCAATGTTGCAATCATAATTTACCCGACCAGGCCCGTGTTTCACACCGCTGCACTTACAATCTAAAGATTGACAATGAAAAGGAAGTGATGCGATAACTCAATCACATATCAACAAACAACATGCGCATGCCGGCAAGAAGATTAGCTTTTCCATCCGTGATTCAACTCATTAATCAATCACACAATTAGGGAGACACAGATATCTTCTCTGTCTAGCTCCAATCTATTTCCACGAGTACTTCTTCCCAACTCGACGAACAGGCGACAAGGCCCCCGCATTATTCTGTGTGCTCGTTGGATACTTTTCAATGCATCTAACTTTCTCATTCGTAATGATTACGGGCATATAATGGAGGGAGCCATGACCACTCGCATTGTATGGAATATATCGAGTACCTATTCACTGTCATTTCATAGAAGTCACACCACGGGAGGGAGTGGCACCAGCAGAATTAAAAAAAAATAACGAAAAAAGCATAGAAATCTTTGTGAAAGGTCCAAAATACCCCTCGAGAACTGTTTAGACTTTGGACATTTTGGGATTTTAATCTACATAGTATTATACTATACATGTTAAAATTAATCTGGACATGCATGGACAAAAGATTATTTGCGATCTGACCCTTACAACTTGTCAAATGCCCAATTTTTACATTATTCCGTAATCCATCTCTATATTCTCTAGAACAGATTGATAGAATTTTTTTTTCTCACCTCAAGTGAGTATATCTATATATAATACAGCCGCTACATGTGAATTTTCTGGTAACTATGATTAAGCAAGAGAGATGAAGAACACATTTACGAAATATGTGCCAATGATAGTGTGTGTGTGTGTGTGTGTGTGTGTGTGTGTAAGGCATACACATATGCAGATCTTATGTTCAAGCAACCCACAAGGATCAACTGTGCAGAGCAAAAAGTGACAGAAAGGAATAGTGAGAAAGGATGCGTGGAGCTTTGGATGTGTCGCGTTGAACTATGTTTTTGGTGCTAAAAGGGATTTGAATCTCCGGAAAATTTGAACTTCCTTGTCTCTTTAGTAAGTCAAGAGGCCCACTTTCATGTCCCTTTGCCCGCACATAAAGTTTTTTCACTGGAGGAAGGAGGAAGAGAAAGTGGGAAAAGAAAGGCTGGCTCTTGCGGATGCATCCAGCTTTTATCAGGGTCAAACCTAAAAGTCACTTGGACAATGGTCTTGATGAGTGATCATTTGATTTAATCCTTTCTGGCCCCAAAAAAGGACAAATTATCTTGTCACAAATCCACAGTATATTCCTGGTTTTACAGCTACTTACAGAGTGGAGAAAAAGGCATGCATAGAGAGAGAGAGAGAGAGAGAGAGAGAGAGAGAGAGATTTGGTGTCTCGGTGAAAAGCAATAAACAGCAAGTATGTACAGCTTACGCAAATTACCCTTGAAGGAAATTATGGGGAAATAGAAATTTATGAATTAGGTTATTTATTGAGAACAACTAGCTGTGATAAAAGATGGAATTGCATGTTTAGAATATATATTCTCCCCTTTCATGCACGACGATATTGATTTGTCAGCACAAAAACAATTGAAGGGATCAGGGAAAGGGGAAGAGAGATTCTCATTTAGGTTCTCATTTATGAAGTGAAGGAGTCACATAGAATTAGGTTGGCCCCAAAGCACCAAAGTGTTTATGAGATGATATGCGAACAAAAGAGAGGATACATCATCAAGTTAATCAAGAATAGTGACAGAGCTAGGTTTTTTTGCCATGTGTTAAGGTCAACTTTTGTCTTTCCTAATGATAGCAACAGTTTCGTAGGGAGAAATGGCTGTAGAAACATTCTGCTTAGACTTTGATACATTGGTGAAAGAACAAGCCATAACATGGCAAGCCGCATAACGATGATCTTCACAACGTAACAATCAAGAACTAGTTTGAGATCCGTATATTTCAGAAGGTTACTCTGATTCTTCTCAGAGAGAGAGAGAGAGAGAGAGAGAGAGAGAGAGAGAGAGAGAGATTGCTAATTTATTGGCAAGAAAAGCATCTGGTCATTATATTATGTTTAGGAGCGGAGAGACAAAGCTGTTCTTGTCCCTCGTATGCTATCGCCTCTAGGAATCTCTCTTTCTCCCCTCTCAACAACTGCCTTTCCTGAGTTCCATGATTCCTCTTTGTTGTTATTATATATTAATCTTGTTCAGTCAGTATCCTTTGCCCTCGTCCTTGGTCTGCCAAAGTTCCTTCTTTAACCAAACCCAATAAAGTTCCATATGCAATATTCACCGTTCACCGGATATAGCCACAAACATCCTTTTACTGTATTAAATGGACTAAATGATTCCTACTGAAATGAGTTCTCCAACAAAGCAAACAAAAATCTTGCACATTTACGATGGGATAAAAGCATGTGCAAAATCCCATTATACGACTAATATTACCCATCTCGTTATACGTTGTTTCAAATGCCTACTCTAGAATCACTTTTCCATGATAGCTTGAGGTCCTCGTGTATTCATTTTTATGTCACTTTATCACGACATCCAGTACAATCGATCCCCAATATGATATTAAATGTCTGGTAATAATCATGTCGGATGTCATGATGAACTGATGTCAACTAAATATTCGTACAAGTTCAAATTAATTTCCACAAGGTTTTCTTTTCAACGGTGCAAGACTGCATACATACTGATCTGTCTTTTTGTGCGTGGATAGAGAAGAATGCGCATGTTTCCTAAGACTTTTGCCATGGAAAAAGTGGCCTCCCCAGTAAACATAACCGTAGAAAGCAATGGAAAGTGGTTGAAGCAAGCGTGCAAGTACTATTACTATCTCCATTTCAACTTTTCTTCTTTTCCCATTTCATAGAGAAAAAGGAGTTTTTTTTTTTTGTCCTTATGAAAAAATGTACTGACCAAAAAGAAGAGTTGAGAACACATGAAAAAGCAACCACCCACCATGGGTTTCGTGATGAATTAATAATCTCTATCTCTAGGGCACGCAATACCTTGAATTGTTATTGCTCGAAGCTTGAGAGAGAGAGAGAGAGAGAGAGAGAGAGAGACAGAGAGACAGAGAGAGAGTAAACCCAACAACAGCAGTACCCAACAAAGCAATCATCATCATGCCTTGCTCGTCCATGCCTCTGACTCTCCACCACCATCATCATTACATCCATCAACCTCCTTCATCATCAAACCCAAAGCACAACCCTCAGCTTAAATCAGGAGAGATCAAGCAGACGAAGGAAGAAGAAGAAGAAGAGGAGAAGGAAGAAGAGGATGCTAGCTCTTGTGGAAAACCCTAGAAGGTGATGCCAAACTGAGAGAGAGAAAGAGAGATCCGTTGCTTCAGAGGATGATCCATCGTCAAGTAGCAGGCTGCTCTCTGATCTGTAGCATGTTCTCGGGGAATCAAGCGTCTCGGTCCGATTGTTTTCGTTAAGTTTAAGCAGAGAAGTTTATAGAAATCTCTCAGAAGCTTTTCTTTGCCATTTCTGGTATACGCCAAACAGTTTGCCTCATTTTTATTATTTTTGGATAAACCATCTTTCTTCTATTCTGGGTTTTTGACTGCTGCGTGGATCATGTACGCAGTTAAATCTGTGTGTCTGTGGGTGTGTGTCTGTTGATGCGTGCGTGCGGCCAGATTTAGCCGAACATGCTTCCGATATTTTGGTGAGTTTGAGCCTTATGTCTCCATGAGTTATTCGCATGTATCTCAATACAGATCGAACTAGGGTTAGTTCACACTACTGGGTTGCATAAAACAGTCGAGCATGTGACGATGATTGCATTCCATCCTTGATTTCCAATGATCTGCGATGGATAGCTAATCTTGACATGCGCACAAGAACATGAGGATGACGTATTAGCTGCTGATCTTTAGATGCTGTCGATTGACTGGTCTGCAGCTGCCTATATTCATGAAAAGTAGTAATAAGGATGATCTACTTATAACTACAGAAAAGATTATCTCGGAAAGAGCCCGAAACCGTAGTCCTGCAATTTTATCAGAAAGTAAGGATTAACATTTACTTTGGTTGTGGATATAAAAAGTTTTTTCCCTAAAAATATATGGAGCATTCGCATCGTTTGGCTCGATCAATTCTTTGAATTAAGAAAAAGACTTATTCTTATTTCTGTCCATTATTAATAGGTATAGAAGACATTTGCAAGCATTGATCTACCTTGAGATTGTGGCATATTTGTGGTTTTCTCCTTCTGCTAAGGTTGTTTGTGAAAAATGTGTCTTTTTCCTTAGCGCCAGTGGACGGCAGCGTGAAAATACTCAGTACAATTTGTCCTAATATTGAACATTTTCATCATTAAAACAGCAATTTCCGTTGAGTTGCATTGCTCTTTGTGGAGTTCTCCTTAGTGAATGTTACTATGCCTTTTCTGTAAAATTAATCTTATAAACTAGACGACTCTACTAGTCAGCTCTCAAAAACTAGATCTTCTGTTTTTTTTCCTGCTCTAATAGATTTCTAAAAGAGTTAGTAAGTGTAAAAGAAAATTTGAGTAAAAAAGATATTGTTGAAATATTGGGTTTTCAATATTATTTCACTTCCCATCAGAACCAATCATCATGTGATAATCCTTATTAAAATTTCTTTCCTGGAAAACAGGGAGTGTTTTCAAAGTTTAGAACTTAAAAAGGCCCAATCAGCTTACACCACATTTAAGAACTTAGAACAAAAGATTATTTTTATATTTCTCAATTTCATCTTCCAGAATAATATTCATGTTAGATGGCGACTCTATTGAATTACGTTAAAAGGTACTTTCATTTTGTGGAAACCAAACTTACGCTTCTCATTCAATTTTGGGCCATATAACATACCTCAATTGCGCATTTATATATATATATATATATTAGGTTTTTTGAGTATATATTTTTTTGTTATATGAAGTGTATCAAGAGAAGAATTATCTTTCTAATAAAAACATAGAACCATAAAAGAAAAATTAAGGAAAAGGAGTCGACACCTTAATAGATATAGTACCTAGATTGACAACTCGATGTCAAGATTGGTCATCTACCATTTCGGAATTTGAGATAATAGCAAAGGTTGGCCACTTAGTAGGATTGGAATTAGGTTGAAGAAAGAAAAACACCTTGAGAATGCTTTTCCATAGACAGTGAAAAGCCCACTAGTCAATGGCAAAGTACCCAAAATATTTGCACAAAGTGTATGATGGTTTGAAAGGAATTGAAGTCACCACATTGAATACATGGGACGAACTAAGTAGCTCATAACTCGATTTTATCAATTCAAAGGTCAGCTCTTTTGGAACTGGTGTGCCAAGCTCTATGATCTATTTTGAGCATCCAAATGGGTTTCTGTCAATAAACCCAATAAAATCTCTATGCTTTCTCATCTTTGCTTTACTAACGAAAAAAATGAACTAGTTAAAGTTGACGCTATTTTGGAGCATATGTAATCTCCCATTATAAATCATTGACATATGGTGAAGCAGTTCAGAACTTGTTTTCCAAAATTAAGGACTCAATATATTTGCCTCTAACATTGAATCTAGCTCCACCCCTATGTGAGAATTTTTTTTCCCTGGTAAAATAAATCCACCAATCATTGGGAGATCGCTTGATCTATCAATAGAATTTCAACTTCACGACAATTGATCATAGCTCCCAGCGTAGGCAACAAAACTAGGAATGTTTCTTGTCTAGGTTAGAGATAGATGTTTTCTTTTTTCAATTTTTAGGGCGAGATAGTTTCTATTGAAAACACGCAATCATTCACTAAAAGTAACTCATAATGTCGTCTGTATTCAATATGCCTCGAACCCAATAGCTACGTGGGAGTTTTTTCACCATGCTTCGAATTGGAATCATCGTTTTCAAATCGTTGTTCTTATTTCGGTATTTTTTTTTTTTTTTTGTCTATGGCTATACATAGGGCATTAGAAAGCTGAGGTAGCATTGGGCTATGGGCCTGAAATAAATATGGAAAGACTCGGGGCTACTGGGCCCATATGGAAATAGACTTAATAACCTGTTTTAGGCTTTTAGGCCCAACTGCTCTTTGATGATAGCCAATCAGGTTCGACTGTGGCAGGCCCAATCCCACAGTCGGTGATTGGAGCCGTTGCTTCACGAGTGTTCAAAGAGTAACATCTAAATTGCCCTGTTGTTGTTCGGCGAGTCGTCCCTCGCGCGTGAGTCGTCGGCACCGAGTCAATGCAAGCGGCACTCAGGAAGCTCACTCGCCTTTTCCCGATCCTCCGATTCCGAGCTCTTCGATCTTCGATCGTCGTTCTCGCCGCGCGAATTAGGGTTTCCATCGCTGAAGCCGGCGTAGTCTGATTGGTTTACACCTCTGTGTCGTCGGATGATTTGAGCTCCAGGCTCAAAGGGCGTGCGAAATGTCGAGGCCTCAGGTCACGATCACTCTCGGTCGTTCTGGTCAGGTACTTGTCTCTTTGGCTCTGTTCATGTAGTGCATTTTTTTTCTGGCGTCTTTATATGAGATCACTGGATCGATTGATGTTTGTTTCAGCTGGAGTTCTCGAATCATTGGTTCTCCGTAGCTTAAATTTCGTTTTTTTTGGAGCTATATCGAACTGTGATAATACGTTTTTGTTCGATTGATTAGGGTTAGGCGTAAGGACGACGTGCTTATGTGGAGAAACATGATCGATTCGTTTATCAATTGAACCCCGAGGGTGGCTTTACCGTTAGATAACTGAGCTCGTTTTTGCATTTTGGGCATTCCATAAGTGCGCCTCTTCTGGAGTGATATTGAGCGTTGTATAATACTCGCTCTCCACCAACTAGGGCTAGAGGTTTTTATTTCTTTATTTATTCCTGCAGACAGGTCGTTGAATTAGTAGTTACTTGAAGCTTGAGGGATTGTTTAGCGCCAATTGGCTTACCAATTTATATTCGTGATCCTTTTTTCAGGTAGTTAAGAGGGCTGGGAATGCATTGAATGATTCTCGAGTGGCTCCTCTTCCGAAATCTGGTAGTAAGCGCTCTATAAGGGAGAGACTTGGAGGGAAAGCTGATAATCTTTTGCATGGAAGTGCCAAGAGGTTAGTTGTCTAGCTAGCTATCAAATAATCCCTTGCTTTCTGAAGCTTAGTTTCATTAATGTGAAATTTGGCAATGATGATGGGGCTGCTGAGTTTTCCTTTTCTAAGGCCTTATTTGATTGGATTGTTGATAGAGAGATATATCTATTGACTGGTTAGAGAACCAATTGGGGGCTCCTCAATGTACTTCATCGGTGCTTCACCGTAATGGGTTTATTTTATTTATTGGTAAAGCAAAGCTGATGAAACAAGCTGCTTTCAGTTTGCTCTTCTTTACATCTCACTATGGCATATTGACTACCGGTTGAGTAAAACAAGTTTCATTTCATGTTTGCATGTCATAAACTTTTTTACGCGAGAAAAGATCTCCACCAATGATTTTCGTTTTTGTGAAGAGGATCTCAATCCCCACAAAAAATTCAGAACTGAGATTGAGACATTTAGTTTCCTTGGGAAAGCTGAGCAGGAAATTAATCTGAAGCAAGTCTTTGATATGTTGCAGACGGAGGGCCGAGAGCGATGTTAAGAGCTTAAATGGTAGGCCTCGATATTACTCATTCTTGATTTGGATAAATAATTGGAAGGTTAACTTTATGAATTTGTCTTCTCTATGAATGCATATTCCTTTCTTTCCCTCATAAAGAAGATATATCTCTGCTACTAACTGTTGTACCCCCACTATCACCAAAGGTGCTGGAGACCTTCGCATCACGCTGATGCGAAGGAACAAGACAAGGCAGTCTAGTGGCAGTGTTGGAGAGCAAGATTGCATAAATTCCCCTGTTAATATTCCTAGGGCTGTCCATTCTCCTTTGAGCTCACATACAGTGCAACATGTGCTTGAGCCAAAACTTGATAGCCCTTTGAGGCGAATTCCACCAACAAGAAGTGCTGAAGATCTACTCGAGCTGAACTCAATGAGAAAATCTTATTCTCCTTGGAATAATGATGGGTTGCAACATGGATCGCCAGATAGAATATTCAGGGTTTCAAGAGGCCTTTCTCCACCAAGGCCAATCAATGGTCGGCGAGAACTGCTCGCGTATAGGCGGATTGATGTACCGAGAGTTCCTACGCAGGTTGTAAGAGATGTCTATGATCATGCAGTTGCAGGGCCACCCTCCTCTTCACACTTTGTGACAAGAGCACCTTTGCCTCTGGATTCTGCTAGGTCACTGCCCCGATTGCATAGACAAGGCGCCATCTCACATAGAAGTGCATATGCGGTACATTTTAAACTGTCTGTGCTTGAGTTGTCAGTCCCGCATCATAGGGCTGTGATATTCCACTTCAATGTATTCAAGCATTTATTATCATATCCCCGAGATGACATTATGGTAGATGGGAGTCTTTAATGGGGCATGTACATGCATGAGCAAATCAGACCAGCTGAGATTGTTTTCATCATTTAGTCAGTGACGTTGGAGTTTACATACCTATATGTCTTTCTGCAAACTAGGCATTACAAATGCAATCTATATAAGCTTAATGTCCAACTGAAACAATTTCCAAACCCAAAAGTGGAAATCTACCCGAACTTGTAGAAGAAGGCATCTAAGATTATCAAATTACACAGCTGATAAGACTTTGACGTCGGGATATCTTTTAATGTCTCACCATATGGAAAACCCCAATTCATTTGTCAAAGCTAATTGTTCTAATCCAACTATCTGCTATCCTTTTTTATTTTTTGTGTGGAGGAGCTGAAATTAAGTCCATGATCAACATCATTTCTTTGAGAAAGTTTCTAGTTTTATCATCTTTAAAAGTTTGGGTATGTTTTCTTTGACGTATTAAGTATCTTGTGTCAGAATATGCCCTTCAATGCTAGTCTTTTTACCCCGCTTTGGCGCATCATGCCTTCCAGCACTATGCACTTATCATTTGTTCGGTTCACTTTATGCAGGTACAGGGACCACTTACCATTGGGGCTTTTCTAAATTCACTTGGCTTGGGAAAGTATGCCATTACTTTTCAGGCTGAGGAAGTAAGTAATTTGTATCTTGCGCTCAACAAACTAAAGAAAACATGTCAAAGTAGGCCATTTATTTTCCACTGGTTTGCTGGCTGCACAGATGTTTCCATTATTGATGTGTGAGCTATTACAGACTTGAATAATCCAATGCTGGAATTATAAACAACCAGGCTAAATTTTTCAGTTGATTTTTGTTATATATCATAGGGAAGAAGTTTTCCTTGTTTCTCCTGAGCTATTGTAACAACTGGACCCTTGTCAGATAACAGTAGAGACTGATATGTTGGTAGTGGGGCCTCATGTGATGCGTAGCTTCTTTTTCCTTATTTATTTGTCTACTTCAATTACAAATAGCTATTAATCAAGCCTTATGCGGCTGCATGTTGTGGCCTAAAAGGTGAATCTACACACTAGCCATATGTTATTATAGTGACATTTGATTTTCCTGGATAATGAGGGTTGACCACCACTAGACACTCGTGTACGAATCCATTGCACATATGTACAATCCCTTTGGTCCTGTTAAGAGATGTGTCTTCCCACTTTTTTGCTTCTTCAATGTCAATGCAGCAGCAGAAAAGCTATCCATGTAATTGATTCCAGAGATTTTGTGTTGTGAAGTACACATAACTTAGCTGAACTGGATATGCTATAGACACAAAACCTTATGAAACTTTGTAACCTGAGCTGGAATTTTGCAATTTGAACAATGTGAGATGTGCCTGTATGCTGGACTGCTCCTGACCCTAGAATTGGTTCTGAATGGCAGGTTGATATGGATGTACTGAGGCAGATGCGGGACCATGACCTCAAAGAGATGGGCATACCAATGGTATGTTGAGTTAGATTATAAAACTTAGAAATGTAAGTTTTTAGATGATCCACATAATATGCAATCAAGGTTTAGCAATGCAAGTTTTCATGATATTATCTTATGTTGGTGGTGGCTAAAAGCCAACATAAAGGGTTTAATAAACGAATGTTTTGCGATTGTTTGTGTCGTTATCTTTTTCTTAGCATTATGTATGCATATAAGCCATCACGTTGGGTGTCCTGGTGATCAAGTGAGCTAAAAACCTGTTGTTCCTCTTGTAACTTGGTTGGACATGGTCACTATACTGCCACATCTTAATTAGGAAAAAACACATAAATAAACACAATGATCGAGGAACAAATGATTCCATATATTTATCTTCTGCTTGTGGTGCCCCTAGAACGAATGGCATTTGTCTGTGTAGAGCATGGGGAGTTAAATTGCATATGCATTTCTGCATCTTAATAAGCTCCCAGTTCTCATAATTTGTGTTTTTACTTGCAGGGACCGAGGAGAAAGATTCTTCTTGCTCTCTTGTCTCGCTCAAGACGTGTATAGCAATTTGATGCTTTTACTTATTTTGGTATCTTTTTAATTTTTTATTTCCTTTTTTCTCCTGCGTTTCCTTCTTATCTGGTGGAGGGGGAGGGAGACAGTGTGATGAACGGGAAGGACCAGCTCATGGTTTGGTGTAGGTAATCCATTGTTCCATTATCTTTTTCATGCCATTCCGAATTCTATCTATTAAAATAGATACCGTAAGCTTGTATATATGTTGGACATGTATCCGGCTATTAGGCTCTGTGAACAAGTGCGATGCTTCCTCCCATATGTGATTTTTCCTTTTAATTATTAGCTGGAGCTTTTGAGTTACGTGACATATTTAGTTTACCTTCCAATTGCTTTTCATATCCCCACCCCAATATCACCCATAATCATGGCGAGGTTGTGATGTGAGAAAGATACACGATAAGACATAACATCTGCCAACCCTTATTTGCTTTTTCTCCGAGCTGGAGGATCTCCCCATGTTGTTCCTTCTAAGATTGGTGCCGTATTGTGAATGCTCTCTCCAAGTTTTCTCTTTGGAGCAGATAATGGAATTGACGCTTGTGCTGAATTGGGTGTGTGAATGATGATCGTGCTACTCCGAAATGCCTTCTTCCAACTTTAATCCATCCCTAGAGAACATGGAGGGTGGTTGTTTGCAACCAACGAGCTAAGGACTGCCTGATGAGTCGTGGAAGCAACAAAAAGAGCTTCCACTTCCTGGGGCCTCTCCTGGAGTGGGGCTTCTGCACCATGAAAAAACGACATGGCAAGTGCCATCACTTTTGACCTTGGCGCTAAAAAGGGCGCCATCATTTTCACGGGATTTTCATCATTGGTGAAAATACCATACGAACCCTATAGATCGGATAATATTTCGGTCGTCTCTCTATGTGTGCATTTAATCTCCACCTAATGTATGTTTCGGCAAATCTTGAGAAATGTGATGGAGATGCTTTCTCTTAAGTACTAGCAGAGGATTTTCTCGGAAAAATTATTCCTTTGCTTGAGCAATCAGAGGCGTTGACTCTAGGCCTTTAGCTTCATTGGCTGGACGGTGCATCTTTGTTGTTTACTCGAGCCAGGCGAGTCTCCGATTTACGTTGGAAAAGATATCCTTCTTTATTCGTGGGGCTGTACGACCCGATTGAATTCAAAAGTCGGTATCGGTGGACTCTAGCTTGACTTTCGATTCCTCGGGTTCGGACATGTACAATGAATGCATCGGGAAGATGCCGCGGAGGTTGGTGCAAGGAGCGTTGCTCACTGGATGTTTGCTTTGGCCATTGCTCCCACGGATCATTAATGTGGCTGGTTCACCCGGGCAATGGGAGCCACGCGATCGGCGATCTCTGGATAGAGAATTTTCGCCATGTCGGCTTCCTTATCTCTTAAATTGAGTCGAGACACAACTCTTTGTTTAAGGTCCGATCCCATGATGCGAATTATTTGTATCGGATCGATTTTGCATGGAATTCCATCAAAGCACGTACACAATGTAGAAAACATTGTTTTTCTTAGGGTGCAATTTAGAAAACACGTCCTGCATAAAATGAAATCATCTGAGCATGACCGTGTTGGAAAGAAAACAAAAGGCATTTCATTGATCTGTGGCCATGACCTATCGAGCCATCTGAGCATAGGCAGCGTCGGTTTCCCCCATGAATGACGATCTTGATCGGTGGAGGGGAAAGACTAGCGGTTAAGCGTAAGCGTCATTGAATGTGAATAGGAATAGAATCAATCAGCAGTCGCAATGAAGACAAGCTAAATCCTTGTCTAAGCACAGGAGCGGATCTTGCGTTGATTCGTCGGATGATCTTGTCGCGTCCCATCGCATGTTGAGAAGACGAGGAAACATTGGCTTAGCATCTCCAATCATGAAGGCAAACTTGTAAAACCGCAAAGACTGGCACCAGCGAAGCGGTTGAAGGGGTGCTACCTTGCATCGTCGACGGGGATTATACCCGATTCCAAAGAAGCATGTTGCGTAATCCCATTAGCCTCTCGAATCTGTCTATTATTATCTATCATAATTGATGCTTCAATCAATTGGATCTCTTATTTAGAAAACAAAATCATATATTTTATAGGAAAAATGCTAACACGCTCGTTACGATTAATTTAAGGGCCAAACCATAGAGACCCTAGAATCAAACCTATTGTGACACACATACCTCAATTTTTATGTCATTTAAATCCTTAAATTTGTCAATTACGGTACAAATACCCTATTTCCGAGTTTATGCTAGTATCGCACATATGCTGTGGAAGAAATTGTAATAGAAAGTATATGTCAATAGGTTTGGATTTTTTCGTTGTGCCACACTGAATAAGTTTAGAAATTTTTGTGCCATAACAAAAAGATTTAAGGAAGTAACTGTAATAAAAAGTATATGTCAATAGGTTCTGATTTTTTTGTTGTGCCACATTGAATAAGTTTAGAATTTCTTGTGTCATAAGAAAAAGATTTAAAAGATTTCTATTATTTTATTTTTTTAATATATATTTTCCTGATCATTATAGAGATATTTATACCTTATTGAACTTCCAAGATGTCTTGAAGGACTCTTTGGTTAACGCCAACCTAACTATTGTCTGGAAATATCTGTTATGAATTACGTTGTTTTATATATTTCTTGATTAATTAATGCACGCGACTAGGTTAATGCTACAAAACCCAGCGAAATGATGGAGGACTCAACGGTAATTAACGGCCCAACCCGTCCTTCTTACAATAGCCTCCAAAAGAGACCGAAGAAAAAAGGAAAAGGAAGAGGTTAACGAACGAAGAAGAAGAAGAAGAACAACTACCACTTCCCATCGGTAATTATCTCCTCACGACAGTGTCGAATGTAAATGATAGATGAGCCGCCATTTGTGTCCCGCACGCCCTCTCTTTCTCTCTCTCTCTCTCTCTCTCTCTCTCTCTCTCTCTTTCTTCATTTCATCCCCTCTTGTAAAACCACTGACACCACCCAAAACCCAGCACCTTCCATTCCTCTCTCATATCTTCTTGCAAGAGACGCTTGTATTGAAGAACCCATGTTCGGTGTTCGCAGAAACGCTTGATACGCACTTTATTTTCTTGTGTTGAAGCTTAGCTCGAGCTTTGGATAATGGGTGGCAATGGCAAATACAAGTGGCGATTCTCGTTCACTCGCTCGGCTTCTCCTTCGAAGCCTGAAACCCCGAAGGAGTTCCTGTGCTCCATCGCGGGCTCTCTGATGGCGGACCCAGTGGTCGTATCCTCGGGTCAGACCTTTGACCGCGTCTCCGTCCAGGTGTGCAAGGACTTGAGCTTCATGCCGGTTCTTGAAGATGGTTCGAAGCCTGACTTCGAAACTGTATTCCCCAACTTAGCCATCAAATCGACGATCCTTCGCTGGTGCGAGAAATGGGGCGTCGAACAGCCGCTCGCCCTGGATTACACATCCGTAGAGAAGGTCGTCCGTGCAAAAATGGCGTCTGGGCAACGGGAGGAAGGAGATTGTGGAGGGCTTATTAGGGTTTCGGAGAGGGAGCTACTGAAGAACATGGCGGGGAACCCGCCGATGATGTACAAGCACGCGGCGAGCGAGTTGAATCACCGGGTTGACCGGTTCTGCTCGAGCTCGTCGGAGGAGTCGGTGGTCATCGCGGCGAGCCCAGAGACTCCTCTGACTCTCAAGACTCGCCCCTGTTGCTATTCCTCCTCCTCCTCCTCCTCCTCTTCCTTGGAATTTCAAGAAATCGAAAACCCTACACAAACCCTAGCCCCAACTTTAAGCCGTCCAGAAGAGGAATTGGCGTTGAAGCTGAAGAGCAGTGACATCTTCGAGCAAGAACAGGCGGTTATTTCGCTGAGAAAGATCACTAGAGCCCAAGAACATAGGAGGTCTGCTCTTTGTACTCCAAGAGTGATCTCTGCCCTGAAGCCGCTTCTTGTTTCGAAGTACTGCAATGTACAGGTGAATGCTGTTGCTACGATGGTCAATTTATCGCTTGAGAATTCAAACAAGGTGAGAATTGTGAGGTCCGGTGTTGTCCCTTTCTTGATTGACGTGTTGAAGGGTGGGTTTGGTGAAGCCCAAGATCATGCTGCTGGTGCTCTATTTAGCTTGGCCATAGAAGAAGATAACAGAATGGCTATTGGGGCTTTAGGTGCTTTACCGGCATTGTTAAATGCTTTGCGGTCGGGTAGCGAACGGACTAGGCATGATTCTGCTCTCGCTCTTTATAATTTGACTCTGGTTAATACTAATAGGATGAAGTTAGTGAAGCTTAATTCCGTGCCTCAGCTGCTGGAAATGGTGAAGGCGGGAAATTTGGTGAGCCGGGTATTGCTTATTCTCTGCAATTTGGCTGCTTGCGTTGAGGGAAGGTCAGCTATGCTCGATGGTAGTGCGGTTAGAGTTTTGGTTGGGCTTTTGAGAGGGGACGAGACAAAGTCCAAGTTAGATAAGGAAAATTGTGTGGCAGCGCTTTATGCATTGAGTCATGGGAATTTTAGGTTTATAGGGTTGATGAAAGAAGCGAGGGGAGAGGATGTATTGAGGGAGATCGAGAAGGGAGGGAGCGAGAGGGCAAGAGATAAGGCTAAGAGGTTGTTGGAGATGGTGAAAGATAGGGACGATGATGGGGAGGAAGACAGTGTGGACTGGGAGGCGCTTCTGGAGTCTGTTCAACTTAGCGGAACTACCCGGAGTGTTGGTGGGAGGAACATCTGTAGTGCAAAGTCATCAGATTTCTGATTTTGGATCCTATGGTCTTTGCTATCTCTAAATTTTAGTGATGTGGATATGGTAATTTCTGATGTTAATGAAGGCAAGGGGGAGGAAATTCAGAGGCGACTGACAAAATAATGTTGAAGGTGGGAGGTTAAGGTATGATGGTGATGAGCAGGCCTGTCTGCAACATAAACAATGCGAAACTTTTACCCCTCATTGCGTACTTTCTATTTTGGATTATGCCGATCTTAACTGGCATCCCTTTGTGCAATCGATGGCTCGGGCTATGGACAGAGAGAAACCAGTACCCAGCTTCTTTGGTTGAGGGAAAAGCTATCAGTTTTGATGATTTTCCGTATTAGAATTGGAGGCAGGAGAAGTCGCAGTATCAAGATCTTGGCAAAGAACAATGCAGTGCATATTCCTTTGTAATTTAACACACAGACAGCATAATTTTCGAAAGTGGCCAAATGTATAACGATATTCTGCACCATCTGTCTTGTCCACGTGTAATCTGCTTACATTGTTGTGTGTATGGTGTTGTATCTATGTAGTTGTACATAGAAAGGAAGAGTGATTTTGAAGAAGTTGTGCTTACCTTTTCTTACTATTTTCACCAAGTTTATACCGTAGCGGTTCAACTCATTCAGCTGTTTATTTTTTCATTTACCATTTCAAGGCCCGAATTTGAATAAGCATGATGATTGCTGTTTCTATACATGCCAGCGCAGATTTAGCTCCAAGTAGACCGAAGACTCGGTCGTGACCTTCAAGTTGGAGGTGGTGGTGTGAAGTGATGGTGATGGGGTTGGGCTGTCATCATACATTGTGGGGACGCTCGGAACTGCACAGCTATTATTACCTCGGCTGTCTTTTTGTGGTTAATGTTGGCATGGAGTGTGACAGTGTTCTTGCCCGCTTTAGCTCTCTGTTCCCTACTCCCCTACCTGATCCAGATGCATCTCCATGAAAGCTTGCTTCAATGGCAATTTCCCAACGTTTTCTTTTTGGCTTCTGCTGAGCAGAGTCTTATTCTTTAATCTCACCAAGTTAGGTGTATGCCTCGTTTTTGCAATTGCTCAACTTGGACTAGATATTATATCAACCTTTTGGTATTTTTATGGCTGAGTTGTGGCCATTGGTGTTGAAGCATGTCGACTCCTAATCTATTTTAGCAGACTAATCACTCTCATTAGTACCTAAAAGCTTCCAACCCCCAATTGTCCTTCGCCAGAAAAAGGAAAAACTAAGGAGATGGGGGCCGATGTTGATGTTGATGGTGCTCATGAGAATGCTTTTGGGTGCTTTGTCTCTCCTCTGTTTCAATTCAATCATGCAGTTCCTACTTTTCAGCTCTCTGAAAGAAGACGAACTTTACGAGTTATCCTGTGATGTTGAACTTCCCCCTTTTGTGCCTAAGCGTCTGAAATGGGAAAGTAGAGAGGAAGTGGAGGCGGAAAGCGAAATCACCAGCGATTTCAATATGATTTATGTGCCTGACAAGGGGCACCAGATAACCATTCAATAGTCAATCACACGATTCCATGGTCCAATCATGCTCCGACCTTTTTCTTCTGGATTCTTCTAGCGGGCTTTTCCTTCTCACCTAAGTTTTCTGAACTGACGGATGAATTTGCGTTCTCGACGCACTTAGGGTTTATGCTGCACAATGATCACTATGATTGAGGCTTGAAAAAGTAAAAGATCTCTTAGGATCCTCTGTCAAATGACTTGAACGACTTTAGAAGAAAAGCGAATTCGAATTCGACACAATTTGAACACCGTACAACAGAAACTACTGCCCTGGTCAATCTAAAATCTAAAGTGATCCTAAAATCATTGCATTTCATTGTAGTCTTTTTTTCTTCTTCTTCGAATTGATACCATTAAAAATATTAAATCTTATTTCTTTTTATGACACTAAGACCCCGAAATTTTTTGTTCACAAAAAAGAATGTAAAACCTAAGTTATGCACATTTGCTAATACCTGACGCATTTTTCTACCTCACCAAAACCCTTAAATTATACTCACTGTTATATTAATATCTAAATCCTCAAGGCTTAAACTCATACCAATGACATAAATATACCCTTAGTTTACCGCAAAAAAAAAAATCAGAACTTTGGACTTTAAAGAATTCTCTCATCACTAGTATGAGTTTTGAGTACTGGTAATATGACAAAACGCTTGTGTATTGTTGTAAGTCAGGAGAGTTTAAGATTTTTTTTTTGTGGTAGACGAAAGGTACTTCTTTATCACACCAACATAAGTTTGAGGTATTCATATCATAGTGGATAAAATTGAACTTTTTTTGAATCATAAATAAAGGGCATTATAAGCTTGAGAGGTTTCAATAACACCAAAAAAGATTTTGAGAGATAAGTGTCACAGTGAGGTTGTTTTAAGATTTCTAGTGAGATTTTCGCTTTTTATCTTCTTGTTTTTTATGTCGCAAAAAATCCGGTATGATTACAAAAAGCGTAGGCCCGATGGGCATGATACGGCCCATTTGAGAAAGCCCATAAGCCCGACCCACAAGGCCCACCACCAACTCCAGCGTTTTACGAAGGGGTCCCGTCGCACATCGCCTCCTGCTGCGCTTCGCGGGGAAAAAAGAAATGCAGACACAGCGAAAGAGAAAGCTCCGAGACCGCCGAAGCTCAACCCTCCCAAGCAAATCTCCAACCCAGCCCTCAATATCCATCCAGGAAGATCCGTACCAGACGCACCATCGACCCACCCCCGAGGAATGCCGGGCGGTTCGGGACGATCTCTTAGCCATTCATGGCTTCCCACGAGAATTCGCAAAGTACCGTAAGCGGAGGCAACGGGAACTGGGTCTCACTGTTAAGGAAGAAGACGATGGCCACGAACGGAGGGAGGTGAAGTCGGTACCTGTGGATGAAGACGGAGTGGATGAGGAAGAGAGCGTCTTGGATGGGCTGGTGAAGACCGTGCTGTCGCAGAACACGACCGACGTTAACTCTCAGAGGGCTTTTGCTTCTCTGAAGTCTGCTTTTCCCTCCTGGGAAGATGTGAGTCTTTCTGGTTTTCTTTGGACTCATCTTTGCAGTAATTAGCGTTGGAGTTGTCTAATCGATGCTTTTGGCTTCATGCGTGCATGTAATGTTCCAGCATTTAGGTGGATTTGATGGGTTATACTTTTGTTCCGGCGAGCAGACTGCTCACTCACGTGGTCTCGGGCATGAGGTTTTTAAAATGGGCTTGAGTTGAGACAGTGACCTAGTTTCATGTTTAAGGGTGCCAATTTGACCTGATTTTATTTCAGTACATGCAATTTTTAGATTGCTTCTGAGTCATGTTTCGGAATATTGATCATTTTCTTTAAGGAGTGAGGGGTATTTGGATTGATTAGTTTTCAGTAGTGACGACAGTTTGTTCGAGAAGAAAATCACTGATGTTCTATATGGTTCCATCAGTTTCCCATGAATTTGCTTGTGGATTTTTGAAGGTTCTTGCTGCTGAATCAACTTGTATAGAGGATGCCATAAGATGCGGAGGTCTAGCCCCAACAAAAGCAGCTTGCATTAAGAACATTTTGAGCTGCTTGATTGAGAAAAGGGGCAAACTATGCTTGGAATACTTGCGGGATCTCTCGGTTGGTGAAATTAAGGCCGAGCTATCCCTTTTCAAAGGAATTGGCCCGAAGACGGTAATTATCCTTCCTTTGTCCATTTTTTAGCTTCTTATGATAAGGTCATTGAATTCATCAGTGTGAAAAATTTCTGGTCAGCCCATCATAGGAGGACATAGATATCTCACTTCAAGGACATGAATATGCCTTTTTCAGTTTTTTGAGATATCTTCATTTCTCCTCTAGTTTGAATTGTTCAACTATCGTATACTAGTCGTTGGAGGGTTCTTGATTTGATTAATCAGAAATTTCCCATTTCCAGTTTCTTGCACCGTATTGCTTTGAAAATTCTCAATGTCCTTATTGTCCCATTTATATTGCAGGTGGCTTGTGTCTTGATGTTCCAACTTCAGCAAGATGATTTCCCAGTTGATACACATGTGAGTACGTTAAGTTAAACAAGGCAGTTGCAGCACTATGAAGCTTACAATCCTAGGCACACATGCAGGTCTTTGAGATTGCAAAGACTATTGGATGGATACCAGCTACAGCCGACAGAAAGAAAGCATATCTCCATCTCAACCAACGAATTCCCAGTGAGCTTAAATTTGATTTGAATTGCCTCTTGTTCACTCATGGTAAGATGTGCCACAGATGCGGCAAAAGAAAGGATGTCCTGCAATGTGGCAAAAGGAAGGATAGCCAGCAAAGGGAGGAATACCCCGGCAAAGCTTGTCCTCTATTGAACTACTGTAAGAATTCATAGCACAAGCCACTTTGCAAATGGCAGTCATGGTTTTTCGATCTTTCAACCTCAATATCTTATGTTTTCCTCTTCATTGGCAGTGCCTCTTTCGGTTTCATCTTGGTTCTTCTGTTCTTCTTAGAGCATGTTTTAGGGCAACTTGGTGCTGTTTGTGACTGTTTTTAGGTAGTTTTCAAGATTGGTTAATTTCACAAGCATAAGCATACGTCTTTTGTGAGTCTCCAGGATTTTATAGTTGAAGAGTTCACTGGGAAGTAGATTCTACTAGAAAAATGAGACTCTGGAAAAAATGAAAAACACCTTGGCTGATGAGTTGGCTGTGATTTTGGACCCGTTCAACTGGTCCAATTAAATACCATTATAGGAAAAAGACTGTGGAGGGGTAACCAACGTTGGGGACCCTCTGGCCATACCACAAGGGTCCTACACTTGTCACAAAATGTATAGATTGAGTCATATATACTCACCATCCAAAACCCATAATCGGACGCCTCTTTTTGCTGAGTATGTTTTTGGTATAACCTGACCTCAACGTGGCCAGACTTGGACCATTATTTATATAGGCCCATCTATGTCCCAAGTTGGCTCACACTGAAAGATGGGCCCATAAAGGCAAATTGGATCTGATCTTGTCCACCAACGGGTCAGTGCTGCGCTGTTCTGTTCTGAAAGCATTGACGTGTTCTAGGAGAAAGATCTTACGCACTGGGTCTACTACATTTTGCCAACCAGAGTTAAGTTTGGCGAATGTAGAATTTGAAAATAGATTCATCCTTTTGTAAAACGCATTGCTTTTATTGTGAAAGATTTGTTTGGCTTTGAGCAATGAAATCATTGCATATAATACTTACTCAAAGGGGAAAGGACTGTCGGTTTAAGATCTAAGATTCTACATAGTTGTGCATGTCTACATAGAAACCCTTTTTGGGATGCTTAACACATATCCTGAGAGCACTTTGTTGACAAACTCCTGAGAGAAATCAGTCATTAACTCCTCAAATTTATGTTCTGTTGCTTCACAAAATCTCAAGCTACATTGATTCACATTCCTGTGGGGGAATTTTTCTTTTTCTTGTGCTTAATAGATTTGATTCGATCTGGGCCATGTTCAATATTCTGTATGTGGTGCAAATCTACAAGTTACATAAAAAAGCCAAGCAAGGGTTAAAATCATAGCACCTTTGCCAATTGGAGAATTGAAAATGGATTATTAGAGTGTTTTGAGAGTATTTGTTGAGATGCGAGATAAAAGAAAATGCGAAACTGAGATACTTTTCAACAGAATGATCACATTTACCAACTAGAGAACTTCATGCAGCCCTTGAAAATTTCCGATCTCACTGAATAGATGTGATTACAGTATGAACCTAGCTCATTTCTCTTACTAGAAAAAAAAAACAAGGGTTTGTTTTTTTCCTAGTAGGCTACAATGCAATCTCATGGTTCATGCTAGGAGGTACTCTGTCAGTTTGAAAACCGTGTTATTTATCAAACCTGACTGATAAATGAAGTACTCTGTTTTGTTGATCTTTATGCATTCATGACTACTCGGATAATACTTAGATGCTCCCTTGTACAACGGTGTGAAATCGGTTGCTCTTTCCTCACTTAACTCATGGTCCTCTTAAAATGTTTTCTGGACCTTAATTATGTTGCATTTCATACTTATGTAATCGTAATTGCACGCTTGCACCTCGACCTCACGATAACAAGGACCTTGCCAAATCGGTGATGGTGCTCGACCGCCAGAACTTAAAGAATGCAAAGCGCAGGGTCTATATTCTGTATGAAAGTGAAAACGAGTGCATGACATTTGAAGATTGATTGGATTCTACGGTCACATGATGAGGGACACCTTTGTTATTGAGTATAGTTGTGGTTTGAAATGCCCGAGGTTCCAATCATGTCCGGTCACTGTCGGAGGTTGCCCACTTTTTCAAGCAAAGTGTTGAAGATGTGGTCGTGAAACGAGCGGTCATATATTCCTTTCGAGCCTTTGAGCTGACAGCACTAACACTGTCCTTTTTGCTTCCCCAAAGCAGGAACCTGTAACACACAGCTTTTGCGGTTTCGTTAATGAAAATCGCAAAATGGAATGGCGAATTATTCTGAAATAATCAACTTTAATTATGGTAAAATGGGAGGTTCCGAAATCGAATTTAACATTTGGAAGGTGGATGATGTTTACGAAATTTGTTTGATGGTGATCATTTTTCTGCTCATGCTTGAAAATGTGATTCTATTCAGTAGGAGAAATATGTATCATTCATGATGTCTAAGAATCTACAATGGGGAATATTACAAAAAGAAAGCTTTAAATCTATCGTTCTTTTGTTCTTTTGTCAATTCATTCAATTACCTTTTAATGTCCTAAGTGGGTTCAAAATATTTTGAATGGTTTGCCAATCAAGTATACTTGGTCAATTTTGGTCGAAAATTTCATACACGGGCTCTGTCGGTGCCACCTAAGATAGTGCAAATGTTTTTAAATATGTTTTTTAAACTTTTATATTGCATTTGTATTTTTTCCTTGTTCTTACCTTTTTTTTTATTTGGGCTTTTGGCTCACCGACTCTGGGCAGGAGTCGCTATGCCCTTGCTATGCCCTTACTATGACTGTTGAGGGCCTGGGCTAGGGTCGCAACTCCCTTGCCTGATATCAACGAGGTTGGGTCACTCCAAAAACTAGGAAAGAAAAAGTAAAGTAACGTAAAGAAAACGATCATAACATTTCAAAAGATTATTAAATTTTCATTAATCGGTACTCAAA
This sequence comes from Melaleuca quinquenervia, assembly GCA_030064385.1. Lineage (NCBI taxonomy): Eukaryota > Viridiplantae > Streptophyta > Magnoliopsida > Myrtales > Myrtaceae > Melaleuca > Melaleuca quinquenervia. Next base: position 1,305,002 of record CM057728.1, on the reverse strand, counting down.
AGATTATTAAAATATCATTAATCGGTACTCACATCAGAAATTTTCAGTTAATTGGTTCGATGGATTTAATTGACAAAACATAAAAAAAAGTATAAGACTCAAATGACATAATTAAAAGATGTGACTAAATTGATAAAAGTATAATAGGCTTACAATTTCTTTTTTTGATAACTTTTCTCATTAAAATGAGTAGAAATTTAGGCTCCGTTCGTTTTTCGGAAAATATTCTTCTGGAAAATATTTTTTTGAAATTGTGTTGTTTAGGAGGTGGAAAATAATTCATCAAGGAAAAATGTTTTCCAAACAAAGGAAAATCTTCTTGTAAAAATAGGGAATTTTTTTTCTTTTCCTAAAAAAAGGAAAACATTTTCCTATAACCAATAAATTTTCAATATCGATCATAGGGAAAATGTTTTCTTCTACTGGACCGACGCCTTGTCGTAGGACCTCCGTCGTTGCTGCCCCCGTCGACAGTCGGGGCGGCGGCTGCTGTCCGACGGCTAATGGCAGTCCGACAGTCGGCAGTAGTCAGGTGTCTATGAATAAGAAAAAAAATTATGAATTTATTTTAAAGTTTTAAACGAACATCGAAAAGTATATCATCATTTTTTTATAAAAAAATATTTTATTCATGTGAAACGAGCGGTGCAGCAAAGATTTCTGGCTTTGAATATATATGGGTGCAAGACTAAGGTTGAAAGCCGTACCTATCGATTGTTAATGCGAAAAATTTATGGTGGGTAGGACTAGTTTGGAAGTATACGGAAGTGGAGCTTCGGCTGTGGATTTGGTTTGACGGTTGGACGGAGGAAGATTCGAGGAAACTCGGGCGACAAAGAGGGTGGCGCACTTCCCAAAAAACGACATCCTATCTCTTTCCTACCAATTGAGATGGTGACTAATCGCCAATCTCCTATTAATTAATTAATCGATCGGGAAACATAATCTTCGTCTAAATCCCACGACTTGTCAATTGAAACTCACCTTTTCACACCATTTCGCTCATGAGCAATTGAGCCTGCTCTATCATTGATTTCCTGGGGTCCTACCTCAATCATGATAAATTGCTACTACACCAATTATTGTAGGACCGACGATGTCGAGAACCCGCCAATCCTCCACTTCAAAAAAAAAAAAAAAACTCTTGGACCCGCGAAATTCACATGCAAAAAGGAAAAAAAATGAAAAAGGGGATACTTGCATCCTTTCTTGTCGCTTATCCAGTTGATCGATGATTGATGCGAAAATATTAGGGAAAAGTGCCAAAAAAGTCCTAAACCTTTTTTTGGTGCCAAATAAGTCCTAAACCTTTTCTAAGTTGTGCCAAATAAGTCCTTCCCACTGAAAAAGCACACGTGGCTCGCCGGAGCTCGTTGGCGGCGCCACGTCGGCGCCGACGTGGCGTCAACCTTTTTTTTTTTTTCTTTTTTCTTCTTCTTCACCGGCGGAGCCCTCGCCGGCGATGGGCGAGGGCGGCGGGGGCTAGGGAGGCGGCCACCGGCCTCGCCCGTCGCCGGCGAGGGCCGAGTGAGGCCGGCCTCGCCCGGATCTGGGCGGGGCAACCCCGCCCCTGCCCAGATCTGGGCGGCCCCTGCCCACCCCTGTTTGGGCAGGGGCGGGGCTGCCCCGCCCAGATCTGGGCGGGGGCGGCCTCGCCCTGGTCCCCGTAGGACTTATTTGGCACCACTTATAAAGGTTTAGGACTTATTTGGCACCAAAAAAAGGTTTAGCACTTTTTTGGCACAAGTGGCAAAAGGTTTAGGACTTTTTTGGCACTTTTCCCGAAAATATTATCATATGGTTTCGATAATATCACGGCGTTACCCCTCGGGAGACCTACATTTCATATTTGTGCATGGCTATGCCGGGTCAAGATTCCTATCTCATGAAGCATCCTCGGATACTAATGTCATGCGTGGTTGACTGCGCGTGATGCAAGATTTCCATATTCTAACATTTGTGTTTCCTTGTCGAAGGGGCCGGCCGATGTTTTCATGCTTTGATCGGTTGATATCTTCATTAGTTTTTCCACCCACCAAACCATTCCACGACCTTCTGAGGTTGGTGAAAAATATTACTAATTTATGTCGAGATTAGTGAATTTCAAGAATTACTTACATAGATTCTCGAGATTTAAATCAATTGAATATCCATTTTCAATCTTTAAACACGGCCATCTTGTTGGGTCTTGTGCATTTGTTCACCTCGATAGTGATATCTTTCTTGTGAAAAGAAAAATTGGAATGAGTTATGGACTAATGCCTAACACCTACCTAATCTGTGAGTAGATAGATCAAGAGTAGGCGGTCAAGAAATATAAAAGTCACGAAAAGGTTTGTCCTGATTAGCAAATAAAGCCTCCGCGCTGTGGAACTTAGCAGCTTCCGGGGAAAGAACGGTCATGTTTTTAATTCGATATGTCGTGATTAATCTGCGGTTAGATCGCGCCTAATCGCCCCATGCCTATATTTTTAAGTATTTTTTAACCCCTGTTAAGTTTGGTATACCGACTTCAGTTGATAGATAAGACTCTCTCCACTTTCTAGAGAATCTTGTACCTTTTTATTCGCGACATTTCATGTGAAAGTCTATGAACGACTATCTAATCAGCAGGAGATGCACGTGTAAACTGAGTTCTCTAAAGGCAAAAATGAAATGGCTACAGTATCGTTGTCCTTAAAAGTCTATAGGCGCAGGTGTAAAGTAAAAATGGACCGAAAGTCTCTGTGTTAACATGGTCTTCAGATTAGTCCAATACTCGACTCAGGTTATGCAGTAAGAAAAAAGTCTTAGGCTCCGTTCGTTACACGGAAAATAACTTTCGGAAAAATATTTTTTGGATTTTCCGGCGTTTGTTTTACGGAAAATAAGATAGTCAAGAAAAATATTTTTCACTGATAAAAAAACACATTCAAAAGTGAAAAAAACGTTTTCTACTTTTTAAAAAGTATAAATAAAATTTTATATTCTTTCTTCACCTTTAAATATTTCTATCTTCTTTTAAAAATGATTTGCGAAGAGCAGTCAGTTAATGTAGAACAAAAAAAATGAGAGAAAAGAAAAAATTTAATTTAATTTTTTTTTCCTAAACTTCAAACGAACATTCGAAAATATTATCATTTTCCAATAAAATGACAATATTTTCTTTCGAGAAATACTATATTTTACGTGAAACGAACGGAACCTTAAATTTGATATGTGGTTGTTCCCAAAGAGGCGTTTTGTTGTTGGGCTATTAGAAATTATCTTTTTGTCTTAAATCCTAAAGGACTACTAATTATTTCTACTTCATTATTTTTTTGAAACTCAAAAGGATGATGAAAACAGTTACACGTGATTTTCGAGATATTTTATATGTTTCGTGCCAAAGTGTGTAGCTCCTAAAACTTACAATAAATGAAAAGTCCAAGATATGAATCGTTTAAAGCATGTAAAAATTATCAAAAACTTATTAAAACAACTGAATTTAAGAGATTTTGCAACTTTTCATGCGACAATATAATTATCAATTTGAAAATTTGAATAAATATCTGGATGAATATACTTAACGAGGGCAATTTATCTAGAGCAAATGCCACCAAAAACCTTAAATTTTGCCTTAAAATATGCTCATTTGGAGTTTTTTTTTTGTGATGTTGATTTTATTATTCATGCCTTACGGTTATGTTAAAAAATTCTCAGTTCAAAATCTTAAAAGGATGAACAGTAGAAACTGAGTGAAAAGTGATCAGCAGCGCTTCCATCGACTTCACGAAGCCAGATATCAAATGTAGTACGGATCTCCGAAGAGGGGATACGGCCGATCAACGAAGCGGAAATGGCGTTTTCCTCCCCGTCACCTTCTTCTCCACCAGTGGGTTCTTGAAGGTCCCACCCGGCTACTGCACACACGCGCCCCACCCCCGACATCCTCTCCCCTTCCCTGTAACGATCCATACGTGGCTTCAGTGGCTCACGGGATCGCCGTACCTTCACGCATCTGAGGCAGCTCCCGTGCCTTGCCTCGGGGGTGATGACAGAGAAGCCTCTTTTTCCTCCGTTACGAAGCATCCCGCGCCCGGCCAAACTCGGATTACGGCTGGTAGTAGAAGAAGAAGAAGACGCGGGCCCGTTGTTATCTGTTCTTGGAGCCTTCTCATTCATTGCCATTTATTGCTTTCTGTATTTATAGGCCTCAAGATTTCATCTTTTTCTCCCTCCTATCATTTGCTCTTATCTGCGCTCTTGCGCTGCATGTTGGGCTCTTTAGATGATTTATACGATCGAGATTGTGATATATCGCGAGTCTCTCGAACTGGGTTTTCTCGATCATGTCGCAGAAGCGGCAGCAAGAGGATAGCAGGGTTCGATCGGATGGGAATTGTCCCGATGATAAGCGAAGACGAATACCCACCTTGAAGAAGTGAGCCGAATGTTTGAGATTTATTGGAAATTTCTGTTTTTTTTTTTCCTTTCTTTTTTGTCTAAAGTGTAGATCGTGGTAAGAGAGTATAGAGAAACTTTTGCGGATGATGAAATATTTGCTTGCGTGTTGTTGGCAGTTCTATAATTCCCTATGTGAGTAACATTTGATGGTGGGAGTTCCATAGAGGGACGTAACCGATCACTGTTGTCGAGACTGGAAATTGCAGGCCTGAAATATCCATGACTATGCTGAGTATGAAATTATTAGTTGGTTTCGCCACGGAATATTCAGAAGTGTGTCAAGTTTCATATAGTTTGGCTTTCTAGACAGGTTTCTAATTCTTGAATTTGAATGAGTTGAGAAAGAAACAACATGTGCGGTTCAAAATGTGTTATGCCCCGCATGCTCTTTTTCCCATGGCTTATCTGTGGATGAGAGATATTCGGGCGCAAATACGCCATTATTTTAGCATAGCGTGTTCTTGACCAAGAAATATTTGGCTGACCAAGCAAAAGCTAATTTGTTGCTCCCGCATTTATGATTTACTGCTACTTGGGCAATATTTCCATCCCAGCTTTAACTTACAAGTGTTCAGCATTTTTTTTCAAATTTTGATAACCTCCAAATATGTTACTTTTCAAGAGTCAGAAAAATGGAGGAGCCAATGAATTCTTCTGGTCCTCTAATGTTTACAGGAAGTAGGTTTAGTCCACCTTTTGTCCTTATGTTGTTATGGAAGGTCAGATATTGTTTTCTGAGTCTTGCTGGATGGTACTTTATTCTTACTTGTCTTGGGAATTAACATTGATATTTGCTATGTCCAGTGTTGTTCTTGAAGTGATGAAGATGCAACCTGTTCAGCATCTGCTGGAGCCAATTCTAGAGCCTCTAATCCGAAAAGTGGTAATTTTTTTTTTTTGGGGCAAGTAGCCGACAGCATTTGTTAGTCATTTCGAGGTTATTGTCTGATTTAATTTGCACTTGACCTTGCTTCAACTTAATGATGATGGAACATGCTGTTACTTTAAAGTTATTTCAACTACAGCAGTTTATGCTTAACTTTGCTTGTGTTCTTTAGTGGTATCTTTTATCTAACTATGTGGAGAATCTGTCCATTTTAGCTTTCGGGGTGTTTAGTTGCTTCAGTAGTGTTTCTCTTATGAGTGCTTCTTGTAATCTTCAGTATCATTGGGCTTTTGAAACTATGGTTAGTAGCTACGTGAAAAGCTGTTGATTCTTGTTTTGGTAATTGCGGTTCTTTTTAAATGCTTTTGTACTCGAAGGAAACTTTCTGCCCTGATAATGTAGTCGTTCGCATAATACAACATTAATTAGAGTTGACTTTGTTGAATACAGGTTAAAGAGGAAGTCGACATTGCCTTGAAAAAGTACATGAACTCCATGAGAAGGTAAGCATAATTGGAACCATTTCATTCAGGATTTGTCTCACCTTGGGTTAAAACAACTGCTTTTCCAGGCCATTATTCATCAGTTTAAGCACCTTCTCGAATAATTATATCTAACACAAGATCACCTTTCTGCCCAGGAGTTTTGAGAAAGAGGCAACTCATTCTGAAATAAGAAGCTTACAATTGCAGTTTACGAGCAGTCTCTCTCTCCCTGTCTTTACTGGTGCCAGAATTGAGGGTGAAGAATGTTCCACTGTTAAAATAGCTCTAGTTGATGCTCTTAGTGGACTGATCGCTGATTCTGGGCCTGAGTCATTGGCCAAGGTTGAAATTGTAGTTCTTGAGGGAGACTTTGACAGCGAGGAGACCGATAATTGGACTGTTGAAGAATTCAAAAACAACATTGTCAGAGAAAGGGAAGGAAAGAAGCCTCTTCTTACAGGAGAAGCAATTCTCAATCTTAAAGATGGTGTCTGCTCTTTGGGTGAGATTGCTTTCACTGATAATTCGAGCTGGACTAGGAGCCGTAGATTCAGAATAGGGGCACGAGTTATAGATAACTTTGATGGGATTAGAATAAGGGAAGCAAAGACAGAATCCTTCATCGTCAGGGATCACCGTGGAGAATGTAAGTGCATATAGTATCACATCTTTCTCTGATTTGTAGAATATTGAATCATAGAATATCCTAATACCATTTCGGTAGATTAGAAAGTTATCACTTATACGCATGTTTTCTATTGGAATTGTGAAAGTGAAGGGATCAATCGAAATCTTTCTGTGTCTGGTTCTGCTTGCAGTGTACAAAAAGCACCACCCTCCCTCCTTGCTTGATGAAGTATGGAGATTGGAAAAGATTGGGAAAGATGGAGCTTTCCACAAACGCCTCAGTCGGGAAAACATCTACACTGTGAAGGATTTTCTGACACTGCTACACATTGACCCTTCAAAGCTTAGACATGTAATTAATTGATCTCTGCTGATTTAAGTTTTGACTTGGGATTTTTGTGACAAAAATTCATCTTCAAAAGATGTATGATGTTCTTTAGTTGGCAAATGTGATGATTTAAGCTTTAGTTCACATATAGTGACATATGCAGACATAATAATTATAGTTAATCAAACACCTCCTTTCGTCTTTGGAAACTTCTTATTGGTTTTTATTATGTATGTCCAGATTCTTGGCACTGGCATGTCTGCTAAGATGTGGGAAGTTACTGTGGAGCATGCGCGTACTTGTGTGATTGATAAAAGGGTATATCTGTACTGTCCTCCTGCCTCTCAGCTGAAAACTGGTGTTGTCTTCAATCTTGTGGGACAAGTGATGGGATTACTTTCAGATTGTCAGTATGTTCCTATTGAAAAGCTATCTGAAACCGAGAAGGCAAACCCCGACTCCCACCTTGGATGTGTTCATTATATCTGTTATCCTTTTTCAGTTGCTTATCTGAGTCGATGTTGGTGTTTCTTATTTCCAGGCGGAGGCCCACAACTTGGCTATTTCTGCCTTTCAGCACTGGGAGGAGGTAGTTTCTTTTGACGAAGAAGCATGTCTCATCGCTGGCTCTTCAAATGTATCAAGCGCTCCATGCCACTCGAGCTCACCAACGACCGAGGGTTCGAATACTTGCAGATTCTTGTCTTGTGAAAGGGTAGGCGGATTTGACTATGCCCAACCACATGCATCTTCCCCAGATATTATCTCATCCATCTACTCCACGGGGGATGTTAGCGGCTTAGATGACTATACATTGCATGGTATAGAGAACATGGCTCTTAGATACGATCAAACCCTGAGTTTCCCCGGTCAAGTGGCCAACTCCATGATTTGTGATGCGAGGTCAATAAGCCAAGATTTCTTTGATGAGGATCATCTGCAGTTTTTCGAATCCGATTGTCCCCTTCCATCTCGGAGTACGAATTACGAATCACAGGCTGATCTGCAATGCGCTGTGAATGAGTTTCTGCTGAAGCCTTCAGCTGTTGCTATAGCCAATGCTCAGAAGAGATGGAAGAAATTATTCAGCGTGTTGAAGTGGTTCTGGGTTAGAAAGATTGTTGTCATGAGAAGAAGTCGTCAACGGGAAATTCAGAGATGGTAAAGTCTTAGTGAAGGGAGTATTGATCATGTTTCCAGATGCGGCACTAGCGCAGCCCCGCTAAATTTTTGTGCGCATTTTCTTTTCTTTTTCCTAAATGTGGGAATTTCAAATTAATTTTTGTGCGCCCTTTAAGGTAGTGAGAAAGTTAGGTATGTTGATTAGCTGTACAGCTGATGGCCGAGTGGATAGCATCTACTTCCATGAATCAAGATGGCATCTTGTATCTGGGTATATTGTACAAGGATGTAGGTATTCTCTTAGAAGACTCATGTAATTTTGCTTTCAGTCGTTGGCTTCCACAGATCTTGTAAATGACAAGTTTCTTGCTATTCTGGACTTTCATTTTCGCAATAAGACTCTTTTACGGCAAAATCAGTTGGAACCGACTGTTTTACAATCAAAAGAAGTCAATTTTGGCTGCCCTGAAGAAGCATCACTAACCTGATTTGCTAAAGCAATTTGGTCCCGTATATTGTAAAGCAACTTAGCAAATTAATTAATTTATCTTTGAACAAAATGCTAAGTCGTTTTCTGTATTTTCATTTGCTAGGAAAAATTACAGCTCATAAGCAGAACATATGTTTCTGCATATCTCCTTTTTCTAAATGCAGGTCATGAACATGATTCTTGACTTTTGACTTGTCAGCTAGGGCTGTAATTTCTAGCTGATTACGGTCAGATTAGTCTAAGAAGAAAAGTCTTCTTCTTACAATCAAGTTATCTTTAAAAACCCAGCAAATCATAAAGTTCATCCTTGCATCTGGTAAGGTCACCACTCATAACAACACAGAGGCAGACATGGAAAATCAGAAAGGTCATGTCCTCGTGCTCACGTATCCTGCTCAGGGCCACATCAACCCGCTTCTCCAGTTTGCCAAGCGCTTGGCCTCCAGAGGCATCAGGGCCACTCTAGCCACCACCCATTACACCGTTGGCTCCATTAAAGCAGAGAGGGTGCATGTCGAGGCGATCTCTGATGGCTTTGATGAGGGTGGCTACAAGCAAGCTCCTAGCACACAAGCATATGTAGAATCGTTCAGGAGAGTGGGCTCGAGAACAATATCTGAGCTCATATCCAAGTTCTCTGAAACAGAGTACCCTGTGAACTGCATTGTGTATGATTCATTGCTTCCGTGGGCTCTTGATGTGGCAAAAAGCCTGGGGATTTATGCAGCTGTTTTATTAACCAACTCAGCTTCTGTCTGCTCCTTGTACTGGTACAATCGCCAGGGTAGGCTGACTTTGCCCCTGTGCCCCGATGTGTTGCCCATCATGCTGCCCGGCCTTCCTCTGCTTGAGTTCTCTGACTTACCAAGCTTTCTTGTGGATTCCGAGAGTCAGTCGGCTTATTTGGCTTTGATTTTGGAGAAATTTGCTCGCCTGGAAGAAAACGACTGGGTGTTCTGCAACTCCTTTGAAGAGTTGGAGGCTGAGGTGAGCATGTACCTTTCTTGGCCGTGGAGCTTTTTAGGATTTTGAGAAGCAATTACCTATTTATTCCAAGCAAGTTGCCTGTTGGTCTGACACTGATAACATGGAATTCACACTTCAGTGCTTCTGTAAGGGCATAACTCAATGAAAATGATATACCCTATTTGGATGCTCCATCATCAATATAGTCGAGATAATCAGACATAAAAAGCAACAAAAGAGAAGAACTAAAGCAACATCTGCTGATTGTGATGTTATTTGAAAATGCCTAGGCAAGTTTAAGGGAGCTGGACACGCACCACACCCGTTCAGGTCTGAGATTAGGATCGTCTGAAATCCAATCATAAGCTTGGACATCATATTTTGGTGGTCCTATTTATCTAGATTGGAGTTGCAAATGAACGATTGCTTTTGCAGGCCCGTTTTCTTCATTTAACTTTGCTACTTTGTTTCATTTAACAGCTCGTGCAGGCCTTGTTTGGAATTTGGCCGTTGATGATGGTTGGTCCATTGGTACCATCAGCTTATGTCGACCAGCAGATCGATGGGGACACATCATATGGAGGCAGTCTCTGGAACCCCACCAGTGATGAGTGCTCGAGATGGCTCGACAAAAGGCCTCTCGGTTCAGTCATTTACGTATCGTTCGGGAGCATGGGAAACATTTCTGCGGACCAAGTGGAAGAAATAGCATTTGGCTTGAAAGCAACCAACAGACACTTCATTTGGGTATTGAAGGATTTCGAGCATAAGCTGAAATCTCCCATCGAGTTCCTTGATTCAACCCAGCAAAGAGGGCTAGTTGTGGAATGGTGCAACCAATTAGAGGTGCTAGCTCATCGAGCCGTGGGCTGCTTCGTAACGCACTGCGGGTGGAACTCGACTTTGGAGGGATTGAGTCTAGGCAAGCCCATGGTGGGGGTGCCGCTGTGGAGTGACCAGCCGACCAACTGCAAGTTTCTAGAGGAAAAGTGGCGAGTCGGGCTGAGAGCCAAAAGGGGCGAGCAAGGGATGGTGACCAGGGAAGAAGTGGAGATGTGCGTGAGGGAAGTTGTGGAGGGAGAGAGAAGTGAAGAGTTCAAGAAGAATGCTTCGAATTGGAAAGACAAAGCTAAGAGAGCTGTGAGTAAAGGCGGGAGCTCGGACAAGAATCTCGATGAGTTTGTCGCGAAGATGAGGGAAGGAGGGGGGAGATGCCTTGCGGGACCATGACTCTAGGGTTTTAGCTCACTTATATCTACCAATAAGTGCTTCTGATGTGCCATATACCAAGATAAAATGTGGGATGCAGCCTTTTTACGGTGAAGTATTTGCCAAGTGTTTGCGATCCATAATAATCTCTCATGTTTAATGCAAAGCGAACCCACAGTGGCGAATGTTTCACGAGTTGTAAAGCAGCTGGGGTAAAGTCGACAGCTCCTTTGGCGACCCACCGTAAGGAAAAAGTAGCTTGTAGTGATTGAATTAGTGGAATTTTTGTTCTTCGTATTACTTAGTGGCAGGGGAAGATCGTTACCCTCTAGTCATTGGGCTTCTTGATAAGCTCCTATTCATAATACCACATTACTCTCCATATAGTATGAGAAGCGTTCATTCAAGAGGAAAGTGGAAATTTTGTCGAATGATATAAGGATATGAAAGGTCAAATGTTTTTTTTTGAAAATTGACTCGGTGGTTAAACGTTTGATAATTATGCAAGTGAACGGAGTGTTTTGCATTCATTCATGAATGGTTGAGTCGAGAAGTTTTGATTTATAAATTCTTTCAAATTATTGATAGATGTGAGTGGGACTCGGGCGACCATGATGACTTGTTCTCTATGAGTTCTCATACATCATTTTTGTGGAGGTACATAGCAAATGTGGGCCATCTTTGGAGGCCTACTTTCGGTTCAGGCTGCACAGAAAAGTGTTAAAATTCTTGAATTTCAAAACAACCCCACACAAACTTTTCATAAGATTTTTCTTTTGTCATCATGCATGAGACCCTTTAGAGGAAAAATACAAAGTATATGTGTTAAGTGTCATCTTGCACTCTGAAGTTAACGACTTGAGAATGTTTTATATTTATACGCCAAAGATTCCTTAGCTTCATTTGGCTTACGAAACCTATAGCTCCAATCTATAATGCTTTTCAGATTATGAATAAGTAACGATGAGATTATTTAGACATCTTACCAACAAAATAAAATCCAAACATGGTACAGACATCTGCATCGATCTTTTTGGGTGATGTACAAACATAAAATCACAAGTTATCACACTTTACAGCTACTTTGCACCAGACGCTAATTTCACATGTTCTTCAATAAAGTGGCTTTGTTGTATTGTTATGTTTATAATGAGTAAGCATTAGTAATATGCATAAATTTCGGTTTTTGTCAAAGAATGATTCACATCGTGCTCGAGCGATATTCAAGCGACGGAGTTCAAGATGCCGACATTTTGGTGCCTCGATCCATTCTTCTTTCCTGTCCTGTAGGGTTACTACCACGTGCTTCTTTGAGAATGTTGTGTGTAAGGAAATTGAACATAAGGAAAGAACTTCCGGGGAAAAAAAGAGGAGAGAGAGAGAGAGAGAGACCTGCCATGTTCGAACTTAGAATTTTGTGTTCTGTGGATTATAACTTTCTGGTCAGAGAAGGAATTTTTGTAGCAGCCAACTTTCGACGGTGAATTTACGAAAGGACCCTCGTGAGTACACAACTATCCTTTTGTTTTCACTGGTCAAAATATTGAAAAAGTCTTAAACAAAGAATAGAGTTTGCTCTTAGTTGCCCTTTGCCAATTCCCACCATTCTTTAATCTGTCTTGACTCTGTCTGAGCTGGTTCAAATCTCATACTAATAATGCACTGACACAATCACAGAGAGAGAGAGAGAGAGAGAGAGAGAGAGGAAGAGGGAGAGAGAATTGGTCTCTGTCTCATCATCAAGAACCAAGAAAGCCCTTCAAGATTTGTGTTCTTGAATCTAGAACTGTTTGTTGAGTCTGGGTTTGAGGACTGAGGTTTCTGCTTTTTCTTGCTGCGGGTGAGTCTGAAGTTTGAAAGATCTTCAGATAGATGGCTACGTTTTCAGGGACCACACAAAAGTGCAAGGCATGTGAGAAGACTGTCTACTTTGTTGAACAGCTTACAGCTGACAGCAAGGTCTATCACAGGACCTGCTTCAGATGCCATCACTGCAAAGGTACTCTGAAGGTATATTAACCAATCTCTAGTTCTCTTGCTTCTTTTAGTTGATCACATCTATAGTGAATCTCTGTTGTTGGATTTTCTCGACTCTGGTTAATCTCAGTTTCGATGGAGAGGTGATGGAGGGAAGGCATCGAATTTGTCTTTACGAACTTTTAGCTTGGTCATCATATAAAGGATGGAGGATTCGCAGAGGTGGGAGAAATTAGATATGCATCGAAAAGCTAAAAGTAATAGATCGGTTAGTGGAATGATTGCATGAAATTCTACTTGCTATTGAAGCAGGAGGTCTCGTATTTGAATCTTTTAAGGCCTACTAATCAAGACTTTTGTTTCATTTTTTGGTCGAATGCCAGCCTACACATGAGGAAAGTGTTACAACACGTGATATTCAATCATGCCTTCATTAACAGTTGAAGTTTTAACCAGTCTGCCACTAAATTATATAAATCAAGTCGTGTGGGTTGCTGTCATCATTGGCATTCTGAAAAAAAATTGAGATTTCCCTTGTGCTGAGCTACTGGGAATAGTTAGATGACAATCAAGACGTGGAATGTTTTATCAAGAGAATTATTTTCATCGATATATCCGTGGCTCATGGCTCGTTAGAAAGAAATGAGGTTGTTATCAGAGAATGCAGGAAGACTGTTGGGACTGGTTTTGGCTTGCCATTGGAATATTGCTAGGAACTCCTTGCCTTGGTCAAATGCTCTTCACCACCTGATCAAATCACCTAAGGCTGCATCAAATGTCTTTTTTCTCTTCCACTGTTTGTGCTGAGATTTGATGCAAACATTTGATTGATCTCATCATGCTTTGCTTTCTAGTGGAATTTGGTCTAGTTGGATCAAGTTTTGCTCATCTTTATCTTGTCTTTTGCTTCTGTGATTATTACCACTCCAAATCTCTGATGTTGTTCTTATTTCCTCAGCTGAGTAACTACTCCTCCTTTGAGGGCGTATTATATTGCAAGCCCCACTTTGATCAACTTTTTAAGATGACTGGCAGCTTGGATAAAAGTTTTGAAGGTGATTGAAAGCCAATGACATAGACACTAATCTCTCAATTATTCACTTGCTGATAAGTCAATTTTGCATGTCTATGTAGGTACTCCGAGAAATGTTAATAAATCGGCTGATCAGGTAACCCTTGGTTGCCTAGTCCCCATTCAACTAGCTTCACCATCAGAGTTATATTTTGCTAAATCAGTTGCTTCTGCAACATATTGAGTTCTTAAGATTATGCTAAGATGCTTATAATGGACGATTTTGGACAGGCACAAACAAACAGCAAAGTCTCCAGGTTCTTTTCTGGAACCCAAGAGAAGTGTGTTGCATGCAAAAAGACTGTTTATCCAATTGAGAAGGTAAGCATCAGAAACATGCTGGCAAGCTACTACTTTTTGCGGAGTCATATTTTGGCATCAACAGAACAGTAAGCCTGAATGCAAAAATAATTGCTTGTGACTGAGGCTTGTTGTCATGTTAATCAATGACCGATCCACCCTTGGTGGCCCAATGGAGTTCTCATGACCTTACTGAAATGAGAAGCCTGTGTGGTCATTCATTTCGTCCTCAGCCTTTTCTGTCATGTTTTATTTTAATGCAATTTTATGTTAGCAAACTGTTTGAGCGATGTGGCATGTGTCCAGCACAATCATCCACCAAATTCAGAGTAAACGTGAGTAATTTGGCAGCATAATTGATGTCGTTCACATTGTGATCCCACAAAAATACAAAACGAAAAATTTCAGTAAATGAGTCCTTTTAGCACGAGTTTTTGTATTTCCTTTCCGTATGATTTCACCTAATCTATCCTTCTTTCTATATTTAATCATTTTTTTAGGAGGATTGGTGATTTGGTGCAATATACATCCCAGGAAAATTTATCCGGGGAGTTCATTCTTGTTAATCCTATAGCTTTTTAATTTTATCTGTCGGCTACTGATTCTTTCAGGTGGCTGTTGATGGGACATCTTATCATAAAGCTTGTTTCAGGTGCAGCCATGGAGGTTGTGTTATTAGCCCATCAAACTACATTACTCATCTTAATCGCCTCCACTGTAAGCACCACCATAACCAACTTTTTAAGGTTAAGGGGAACTTTAGTCAGCTAGACAAGCATGCAAAAGTAGAGGAGGTGCCTAAGTCACCAGTGCCAGTTTCAGAAGTTGCAGAGTAAACTCCATTTATATTCTCTAATATGCTCCTCTAAGCAACTAAGATGGTATGTCTCAATCAATGTGTGTATGGTTATTAGGATGTATTAGAAGAGACAATGAGTGGGCATCGTTTTCATCCTAAAAAGCAGAACCACATCATTCTTTGTTTACTCACAGGTTTTCCCGTTTGTGTCTTAATTTTTTGGTTTGAGAATTTGGGCAAGGTCAGTGAGGTGTGAAAATACAATGATCAAGGAGACAGTATTGAGATTTTTATGTTACAGTTTTGAGGTTTGTGTATTATTGCAGTGAGAAGCAGTGGCTTTATCCCAATATGAAACCAACTCACTGAGGCAAACACAGACTTGTCTGGTTTGTTATTTTTGCTGTCTATTATCCATTCTTGCCCTGCAGTTTTCATGCAGCTATAGACATAATCTGATCTTATCTGATCAGAATGCACAGAGTTGAATGTGACAGATTCTGATCAAATGTGACTAGTCCACAAGTTAGTCTTCTTATGCATATTCATGTCGTAGAAACAAACTCTTCTCCATCTGTTTCATAACAGCTTGTCATGCACAAAGTCGAACTCGTGATCAAGCTGATGAGAAGCAATTCTGTCTATAAAGATACAGAAAATAAAATGTAGTGGAACACTAGAACTCAAAAGAACATGTGAGGGAAGAGAATAGTTTTATTTCTCTTTCAGTGGACCTCCACTGCTGAATATTCATCACTTGGGCCTAAAATAAAAGAGAGAGGGGTTGTTACTTCTCACAAGCAAGTAGGCCCCTATCATGCTAAATACACACTAGAAATCAGTTGCTGAGTGCAGAAGATGATACAGCATGTGGTAAGTCAGAGTGACGCAAGTCACACGGACGGGAAATATTTATTTAGATTGAAGGGCAGTGAGTAGAATTCTTCGTTTCTTGTATCGCCTTTGAATGTCTGGAACCTGTCCCACCACTCCTTGCCCCTGTCTTTCCTGATTTGATTATCCTTCTTATGCAATGTGTTATCCAGGAAATATGCCAAACAGCCCGCGATAAATGGTTCCGAAGACAGAGGAACGTTGATCATGTCATTGAACTTGTAAATTTGAGAGAACAACAGAAATTCAGTCAAAAAGTAGTCATCTACATATAAAGGCTGACCATTTGAACTGCATACTCGATTATACAAAATCTAGAGATATATGTAAAAAAGAAGTCTGCACGTACCCATCTTGCTCCAGTGTGAACTGGACCATATCCATTGATTGCGGTGTATTCATTAAAGTACTGCGGCACAGACAATCCCATGAAGATAGGGAAAGCTAATATGATCTTTGTCCGAAAGCTATTTAGTTGGCAATACTGAAGCATGGTCAGACCGACAGACCCTGCGCATTTAGAGCAGATGGTCGTCACAAAAGAAGACTAATCAACTAACATAAGGGATTCCATCCATATCGTCAAACTGAAAAACTCACCCACGTAGGCAAAGAAAAGACAATAAAGAGCAGCAATAATGGGTGCGGGGATGGAAGCAAAAACCGCTCCAAATTTGCCTGCACAAACATGAAAATGTAGCTGTTTGATAAAAGGATAAGTTCTTATTAAAGGAATAGACTTGCTTTATTTGACATTCATAAGTTCTTATTAAAGGAATAGACTTGCTTTATTTGACATTGATAAGTTCTTATTAAAGGAATAGACTTGCTTTATTTGACATTTTCATTTCACTCTTGGAGAGATATTATTTGAATATGTCTTTTACGTGTGCAAGCGCAAACCAGATGTTATACATGTAACATACCCAGAACAGAGAAGAAAATCATAAATCCAGCTGCTATCTGCACAACCCTTCTACTGCCAACACGCGTTACAGCCAAGAGGCCGGCATTTTCTCTACATTAAGCAGAAGATTTCATGTTATGTTGTCTTCATATGCCATAGAGAAATGTTTCTCATAGCAAATTTCAAAGTTCTTACACTGATACAGAGGAACCATTTACTGTCCCAAACACGCCAGATAACAGAATGCCAAAACCCTTGGAAAGGATATGAAGAATCGATTAGCATGTAACATGTCAGAATAAAGTAGTCATCAAAAGACTTATCCGATCCAAACAAATCCTCAAAAGAGATGACATATTCCAATGCTGCTAATAGTCGTTGAGGAAACCTGATGTGTAACTACCTTTATGAGAATCATCCATGCCAAGAGTAAAAAGGATATCACCCAGATAGTTCGAGGAGTGCAGCCGAATTTAGCAACAACAGGTATGAGAACCAGACAATGCTATATATAGAGGGAAATGACCGTCTATCTTCTTTCGTGGTTTTGCAACTTTTGCCTTCTTTCTTTCGGATGTTCACACTTATTCAATCTTACGACTTTAGATAATTTTTCAATTTTTCCTGATCTAGCAGCTTCCAATTAGGTGGCTAAAGGATAACATTCTACATCCAAAAAATTATAGTTCCCACTGGACTCCAAGACAACAGGAATAAATAAAATTCTTATTCTCATATATAGTTGGGGACTACATTCTGTTGAAAATCTAGCATTGTGCGGTAAAGATGTGCCTTTGAGGTAATATGTCCCTATTCCTGGATGAGATGCAGAAACTTTTACCAAATTCTGTAAATTTCACATGAGTAAATGTAAAAGGAGCTCAAAGTAGACGCCAACGATGCAATAAAGTAATCATCTCCATTCTTTGAGGATTCTAAACCATGCATGTGCAAATCCATGTTAAGGAGCAATTTCTTACCTGCCAGCCAACACCACGACTGAAAACTGATGGTGGTAAAGGAGTCGCACTTGCATATCTTGAAACTGCCATAAATGCGCCAGTAGACTGTGCAGAGCCATGCTTATGTTTTTTTAACTAATATCAACTGTTGAAACATTTAAATCCAAGAGAAACCAACATTCAAAAGACATACCTCCACGAGAGCAACGAAAGAAGCCATCATCATTGCAAAGGCTTCACCAGCGTCGAAGGAAGGCGCTCCCCATTGAAAAGGGTATGGAACTTTTATCCTACCGGCCCAAATTTCAGTCAGGATAGTAAACTTGAAATATAAATATATAATAACCTTAACAGGTCCTATTTTCCTTTCATACTTCTGACCATATTTGGGTAGTGGCAAAAGAAGAAAAATAACATTTCATAATAAAAAACATGTCAGTCAGTTCTTAATGTTTCGTCCACGTTATCTGTCAAAGATAATTTTCACGAGTTGAAGTTGATACCATGGCATGCCCATGGCCATAGCTGATGAAGTCCCCACAAATCTCCAAATTATTAATGAACGAAGACAATTGTCAACAACTAGAAAAAAATAGTTTACAGCACCGCAAGGTTCTCCCAACTTGTCAATGGCAGCACTTTCATAAGTGTGACATCTGCAGTGGGTTTATGTGTAGATGTTGTAGATGTCAAGCATAATAAAATGAAAAGGAAAAAAACACTTGACCATGGAGCAGCGCCTATGAGTCCTGAACGATCTGTGCGGCAGCTTAATTGTGTCTTCGGTGCAGCATCGTTATAGGCCCCACCAACAGTCAGTAGATGAGCATAAATCCACACAACTACCACCGAGAATAAGACAGAATATCGATGGAACACGTTTGTTCCGGAGTGCATAATCTGAGGCATATACTGCAAAGCAAAAATTTACAACACAACTTCAACTCTGGGAATCCCTCTCTCTGCTCATGTGACAATGAAATGGTAAGGATCTATTGGAAATTGAAAATATAAATCTTGGCAGGAACATTCGAACAAGTCTTTCAAAGAATAAACCTGGGAAATGAACACTAAAATTATGAGCTCTGGAAGCCCAATCTCCACGCATTTGGCGACCTGGAAATGCAAGGCTAATGAATGACTGTGCAAAGAGTATACGCTTTATTGCACGACTTGCATATAGTAACAAAGAACACTTACCCCAGGAAAACCCAACTTATATAGCCCAAATCCTACTAGAGCCACCAGTGGGACAGATGACAGTGGGGTTAAGAACCTGAAAATTGAATATCAAGTGAGCAACTGTTGACAATGGGAAGTTACTCATGGTCCTTCAATTACTATGCCCGATTTGCAAACTAATGCAGGGGTATAAATACTTTAGAAATTGTCTTCACTCAGATAAACAACAGCAGAGAGGCCTCCCATTCGAATTATGGTGCTAGAACTACATGAGATTTTCTAGTAGCTCAGAGAGAGAGAGAGAGAGAGAGAGAGAGAGAGAGAGAGAGAGAGAGAGAGAGAGAG
Organism: Melaleuca quinquenervia; assembly: GCA_030064385.1. NCBI lineage: Eukaryota > Viridiplantae > Streptophyta > Magnoliopsida > Myrtales > Myrtaceae > Melaleuca > Melaleuca quinquenervia. The sequence goes on along the minus strand of CM057728.1, from coordinate 1,286,026 downwards.
AGAGAGTACCTTGTAACATTCCGCCAGAGGCCACTGAATCCTAGGACAATCTGAAGAATGGAAGCAACGATAAGAGATCCCTGAATTGCCCTCATAGTCCTTCTGAATCTCTGAATGCATTGTAACAGGATCAGATTGTCATATCAAATAAAAATCTGACAATAATGCTGCCTGCGCACGGTAACAAAAAGCAACTTCAATGTAAGCACCATAATAAAAGAAGATATGTTCAGATGGCAATACATCAACAGGATCTGCATTATCACTGAATCGACCAGCAAGGATAATGGAGATTGTAGTTGGAACAAATGTATAAGACCCTCCCATCACAGCAGGCAATCGAGTCCCAAACAGAGTTTGCTGCAATGTGTTTATACCGGCCACGAAAAGTAGTGTCTGGATCACCTCTGCCTTCTCCTCCTGTTAAATAATGAGATCGATCACACAGTTAAAGATTATAATGAGACAAGTGGCAAATTTTTAACCATTATGTTTTCAAATGCTGCAAGTCCTTACATTTCCACCTCCCATTTGTGGGACGAGAGCAGTAGGTATGAGCACAGTCGTACCCAGCATAACAATAAAATGTTGGAAGCCAAGAAGAAGAGCTTCAGCTGCATACATCCCAAACGATTTGTACAATTAATTGAGCGCCTCTTCTAAAACTAAATTCAGGATATACAAAGTTGGTACTTAGTACTAACAAAAGAAGAGATAGTAGGTCTCAATGCAACAGATGAGAATGGAAATACACAAGCAACAGACACGTAGGATGGCAGCGACTTCAGCAAATCAGACTTCTATACCACCACAAATTCATCGATAGAAAAATCGATTTTCCTGCCTAATTATTATAATAAAAATGACTGGAGAAACAGGGGCTTCTTCCAATCAAAGTGACTCACTTGGCAAAAGCGGCCATATACCAGATAATTCGGCAAACTCATAATGTATAACCACGAGATGAATTCACCTATGCGAAATTACCAACTCATTCGAAAAAATTACTATTCAACCGTAAAAAAAATTATCTATCACAGATAGAAGTTTATCTCAGCTTACGGGATTGTGGAAGCAGGAAATCGGGTGCAAAGTAACACAACATAAACATAAACATAAACGCATAAAAAGAACTTATTCTGATGCATCACAGGGAATCACATGAAATATACTTATTAAAACTGGCAGAACTGGCGTGGAATGGTGAGCATGAAAATGAGCTTGAGGAACCAACAAAAAGCATGATCAGTGAAGGAAAGAGTTACTCACGCAATGGAGGAGGACTTGTGATGCAGTATGAAACATTGGGCAGTTGATCTTTTGGTAGGTGTGGTGGTGGCTCATCAGGTTTTGCGGCCATTTTTCTTCTCTCTCTCTACACTGTTCCTGTTCTTGAAAGAACCGAGAACACACCAAGCTCAGATTTCAAGAAGCACAAAGCAATGCACGAAAAAAATGGACGAGCCTCAAGATTATTACAAAAGACTGAACCGCTAGGATCAACCCGTCTGAAGAAAGAGGGTAAAAGGGAGGAATAAAGGGAATGTAGGAGGATAAGAGTTTCGAAAAGGAAAGTGAATCTCTAAAGGGTTGGAACAGGGACAAAAAAGATGGGAATCACTGGCCCGACAAAGTTCGAGGAAAGAATCTAGAAAGCTAAAAAGGTGCCCTTTACTCGCACAGCGTTGGGAAGCTAGATCGAGAAGCATTAGAGCTCGAAACTTTACTCGAGAAACCGAGCAGCTAAGACTAAGAAGCTTTTCTTTTGACACAATGCAGATGAGTCAGATATAACGAGGACGTTAATGCACCAGTCGAATGTGTGAGAAACGTGAAGATGGAGGTAGACACTAGAAAAAGAAGAAAGCAAGGAGATGGAGCCAAGATAACCGCTCAGGAACAGCTTCAAGTTAGTTTGGGAAACAGTTCTCTCCCTTCTCCATTTATGAAAGCAGGGCGAAACTCTTTCTGTCCAAGTTTAGTATAACTTTCCATTCAACAATAAAGTTCGATAATGATAAGTCCACAAAGTTAGTGAGGAAACCAGTAGGAGGGGACAACATAAGACGATGGGATTAGGACCCGTCAGACCAGACCGGATCAGTTGATTTTGGACAATTTTTGTGGTCATCAGTCTGGTTCCCAATTCCATAATATTAGAATTAGTGATCTTTGGTCCAATTTTTTATTCCAGAGAAAATTGGACAAGATCGATGATTTTTTATTTTATTATAATATCTTTATTTCTCACATAGATTTCTTTCATTTCCCTTCTCACATGTCCATCTCTTCTCTTGTCCTCTACCCTCTTACCTCACGAGTCCCTTCACAAAAAGTTGTCTTTTTTTTTTTCCTTTCTGTTCGCCGCTTTTGTCTGTCCAATTTCAATTTTCAAAGATTGAAGAATCAATTACATTGATCCAATTTCCAATTTCGAGGCATTCCCATCATCTAGAGAAACATTGATCCCTTTGGAAAACCACAGTAGTGCAGAACTTCATGTAGAGCTCAAGTCCGTAAATGAGTAGTGGCACTGAATAGGCAAAAGTATCAGGTTTCCATGTTTTTTTTTTTTTTTTGGTAAGTAGGTTTCCATTGTTCATGAAACAAGTCATAAACTCCAGAGTAACTAAAAAGAATCCTAGTTTGTCCCGTTCTGGAGAACTTTTTCTGTTGCCTTTTATAGTTTACCGGTCGAGCTTCCTCCAGTGCCTACCAAGACATCTGTCAGGATCACATCGGTGAGGGAGCCTCAACGAGATTTGCTCCTCGCCAGCCAGCCAGCCACCCACCTAAGCCTCAAATTATTATTGGTTCATGATGGTTCCGTAATGGACGAGTGACAAGTAGGAACTGAGACTCGACAGTCGGAGGGCCAAAAAAAGAAATGGAGCTGTCACTTTCCTTCTGGTCACTCGCTCTCCGAGTCAGTCTCCTCCACGGCAGGACCACAGGGTTACCAGATTCTGTAGCCTTTCTTTTGGCGCTTTTTGATGCTTTGATGGGATCTCACATGGTGGTTTGGCACATCTCTCTCTCTCTCTCTCTCTCTCTCTCTCTCTGTGCTGCCCTTTCAGTTTCGTGGTTCGGTGGATGATCGACTTCAATCGGTTTATGAGGGAGACGATAGGAACTGAATAATTTGCAGAGACTGGACATGATCGGCCACACCCTTCAACAGCTCTTGCAATAATGAACGAGCCTAGCGCCGCCTTTAACACCTACAGAGCTTGACTAGCAATAGAGATGCTTGGCGATGGTAAGCATTTGCATTGTCCTTTCCGGGGTATTATTGCCAGAAAATCGAAACAAAATCAAGGGTTGTTTTAGAGGATTTTCATTATTAGGTGGAAGTCTTTACTTCTTTTCATAAAACGAAGGACCCCCCCCCCCCCCTTTTTTTTAATTAATTGTGTGTCAAAGAGCTAAAGCAAATTTTCAGTTCTGAAATTTTCAAGAACATGTTGAACTTATTGTCTTTCAATAAAATCTCTGATTTCCAATATCTAAAAAAGAAAATTGAAATCTCTAACTTTGAGAAAACATTTTTGGGCGAATCTTAAAATCCATTTAATTCGTTCCATATTGACTCGACATGAAATGTGACATACGGTAAACCGAATTCATAGAAAACAAAATCCTTACTTTTCATATTGTGATCGTGTAGTAAGTAGCAATGAATCATAACGTTCTATAGAAATAATTATCAATGGAGATCGCCATTGGGAATGATGGGAGGACTGGTGAGTTATTTAAATTTGGGCCAACCTATCTCAACAAGGCTTATAGTCGCGCCAATTTCTTTGCAACCAATTGAGTCAATAATCTCGTTTTCGCACAACCAGCTTTTGCTTCCCCTCCAACGTAACACGTATATAAATAAATAAAAACAAAAAATGCAAAAATCAAATCTTGATAATATATTGTTGGTAAATGTCATTATGCATATATCTATGTGTATGCATCAAAACTCTTCCTCGACTGAGACGTGGTGTCGGTCCACTAAACGTCAACTCAATTAGACAAAAGAGAACCACGAAACCGACCCGAGACCCGCCATAAAACCCGATTGGCTTTGGCATAAATATCCATATGCAATGGCGAATATGATGCTGAAATAATGTAGTCAATTGAGTTCGGGTTTGGGATCATGGACGCTCATTGAATGAACATCTCGAGTTTATCCTAAATTCTATGGGCCATATACTAATAGGGTTTTAAACATACCTCAAAATCCAAGAGTCACGTGAAAAATGAATGACTTGAAATGCATATATATATTTTTAAAAACGAATGTGTGTATCTTTTGAAATGTTTATTTAATAAAAATATTTCATTATCGAAAAAATTAAATTTAAACATTTTTGGGATGATGAATATATTTTTCCATTATTGGTTTTTATAACAACATAAGCAGATCCTTTTTAAAAAGATATAATTTAAATCATTTATGTTTCTCTAAATAAATGGAGTTTAAGATTCAAACAAATTTAACATCAATCAATCTTGACAATTGGCACGCCCACTTGTCATAGCAACAGATACGTAAGTACGGATCTGTACAAAAGAATTGACCGATTTTGTATAATTTGCTTTCTATGGAGTGTTTTCAAATTTATTTTGATGAGGATCTATAAGGTGTTTTCATATAACAAGTATGATTTCGTAAAAATATGATGAATCCTAATATATGCAAAAATTGTACGGTTCTCTTCTCTAACATGGCATCGTTCTTGTGGTAATACGAGAAATTTAGTGAACGTAGAACAGTTTGTAATTTTAGTATTTATGATTTAAATTAATATGAAGCACTTGAAATTCTGAAAAACATGAGCAAGATATTCAAAGTCATTTGAGTGGGATATTTTTTTCTATGAAATATTAAGATAACCTTTTCGTACTTTAAGCGAAATATTAAAAAAAATATTTTTTTTTGTAGAATAGGAAACAATTGGATGGACGCTTGTTTATATTTACATGGGCTTTAGGTAGCGAGCTCAGTCAGAAGGCCCAACAAAAGCCCACTTGGTATATCATCCTCCGTTTCTCTTCCCTTATTGGCTCGTGCATTTTTCCCATTGGGTTTGCATAGAATTGTTTCATTTCCTAAAGTTTTATTCCTGAATTGTAACAACTAAATCTTGCAATTAGGTCATTAAATATGAATTTCAATCACCAAACAAATTAAGCTATTATTATTATTTTTATGGAAATTCAACAAGTTCTTCATCAAAAGTATCAGCGGATGGACATAGTTGCAGACACAAAACTTTAATTTGAATTTCGTAAGTTAAGAACTTTAGCAAAATGTCATCAATAATACATGCAAAAATAGAATATTATAAATATTACATCGAATATATAGTGACTTGGAGAGACGATGACCATTGTTAGATCCTTCAATTTGTCATTCAATTGAAGTATAGTCCATTTATATGATGACCTTGTTATGCGACCGCTGCATAAAGATTTTGGACACAACATGATAATACAAACATAGAGTTAGCGGGTCCGGATTTACATTACTCATGTTTGTATTGTAACCTTATTAGCCCACTTGACATGATAAACAAATAGGACAGTTATAATTCAAACTTGACCCGTTTGAATAAACAAGTCACATCAGCTTTATTAAATGCCAAGTTTATATTGGCCTCTTTAATGTAACTTAGCTTTATCATTTCTATTTTCTTCACTAGTGATGTTTATAATATAAGAGAAATTGTCATTAATCATAGTTATCATTGGAAAGGGTTAAATTATAATATTTTTACATATATTAAGGCAAAAGTAAAGACATTCATGATTGAAATGGTTCTTTTTTTTTTTCTAATAATCTGACAGCAATGAATAATTATATCGTATTAAACAAATCAATTTCGGGAAAGAGATTTGATTGTTTGTTTAGGATAAATTTCGAGTAAAAAAACCTTTTTGCATTCCTATCAATTTTTTAAACACTATCCAAATTTCTAAAGTAATATGAAAAATATGCATTCAAACCTATATGTCAAGATTTGCATAATATGCACGCTTCATGTATTTATGGTTTTTGATAAGGTTAAGTGCTTTGTCAAAATATCTAGATCAAGCACATAAAACAATGAAAAAAAAGTCTATCTAGATATTTCCTCTGAAGTTAAGTTCATTTAGTAAAACTCATCATAGGTCCATAGCTATTATTTAACAAAACTATTTGGTTCATTGGCTCGTGTTCTAATAGAATGACCAAATTCGGTTAGTGCAATTGAATGGGTTCATTCACGATTTATTTATGGTATATTTTCTCGATATAATTAATGGACGAGCCATGTTCGAACTGATTTATTTATCAACACATTCTTAAATTAACATAAAAACAGACACGGCATAGACACAAGTTGCCATCCTAAACGTTAGCATTTTATTTTTAATTTAGTTTAAGGTTTATTTGTTTTATAAAAATGAATGATTTGGAAAATATTTTTAAAAATCATCTCACGTGTCGTTTGAAATAATAAGTCAATAGAAATTATTTGTGTTATTCACTACAACTCATATCTAAACTTTTGCACGGCCATCAATAGTTATCTTTATTTATTTATTTTCGTAAGTTATGTAAGAAGTATATTTTTTTATGATATTAATTTTTTGAGGAACAAACTAGCCAAAAAAAAAAGGGAAAATACAGAAAGGGCCTGGCACGAGCTCCGACCTCCATCCGTTTTCTTCCTCGTTCACGCCGCGACTTCGGATCAGCCGGATCCCTCCCTCCTCCTTCCTCTTTCTTCCTTTTCACTTCTTTTCTGCTGCTTGCCGAAGCTTCGCAAGAAATTTTGCAAACGCGAGCACGAATCGATTGCGCGCCATGCTTGACGCGAGGAAACCACTTCGATCCCGATCATCCTCGAGCCAATGGCGGACTTCAGACACTGTCCGCGCGGCGACTTCGATGCTGTACGTTGCGATCCTCTCTTCTACTTTGCTTTCCGCGTTGAAGCCATTTGATGCCTTGTTTTGCCAATTGTTCTGAGTCCTGGCTCGGTGACGTTTGTTGCCGCTTATATCTGAGAAATCTGGAATCATCTCTCTCCGTCGCCATGTTTCCCTGTGTGGCTGGGTTTTGATCAATGTCGGAAAGGTGCACTTAGCTGAAGAAATTGATGGATGGTACGATAGGAAGTTGCATTTGGCCCATAAATAACCCAACTGTCATTCAGGAGTCGAACCGTTGTTTATGCAAGTTTTAATACATATAAAAAGCAAGGTGATGGAGAAGCAGTCCGCTAACCAACTCAGAGTTATCAGCTGCTTTAAATTTTAAGATTGTCGAGGCGCTCTAGTCTGGACCCTGGCTTATGGTTGTTTGAAGATTATGGTTATTAATGGTTAAGAAGATGGTAGGAAGGGCCAACCGGTGTAGCAACCGTGGCTAGGTTTGATCACTGGACTTTTTTGGAATGTCGGGTCTGTACCTAGTTGCTTGAAGTTAGTACCTGTGAATGTCATTTGCACATTAGATCGAGTCCTATTATGGAGGATAACTTCTATTCCGATCGTGTAATGGCCAATGGGACCATGTAAGCATAAAGTTTTTCCTTTTGGGTCTAGCTTCTTTAGCGCAAGCTTATGATTCCCCACTTATTGGAGAAATCTCCTAATTCAACATGTTATAAAGGGGTGCTCTATGCTTTGTCTTGAATTGACTCGTGAAAGATACTTATGACTTATTTTTACAGGGAATCTGCTTTTACTAATGAAACTGGAAACCGCTTCTTTTGCTGGATGTGGCTTAGGACTTCTGGAGGAGGTGGTTGACTGAACCCGAGTCATAGGACAGTCTTCAAATTTTAGTGCTGTGTTCTTCTCGAGGAGATCATCATTCCAGTGACTCAGCAACACCAGCTTATGTTTGTTTGAACTTTCAGTAAGTGACTGCTGATCGATCCTTTCATCTAATGCACATTTTCCTACACAATCAAGTAACCGACAGATTTTCCAGCTCCAGAAGTTCTCTTGGGAGATAGCGCATCAAATCAATTAATTAATTCGAGTGTTCCATTCTTTGAGGTGCTTATCCAATTGAACTGGCTTTGGAAACATTGAAAAGAACCTAACCATATCATTTCATTCCGCCTTGTTGGGCTCCCATTTATGTCTAGTTTTTGACTCAAAATCAAATGATATGCTCTATGCAGCTTCTTTACTCAAATCATTGCCTGGTGAAGTTTTTCTTTCCTCACCTTTGGGAACATTTTTTTGCTTAACCAATTTTCAGAACTCAACTGAAGACGTAGATATGTTGCGCCTGGACATTTCTTTTGAAGAGCAACTACAAACCCAATGACTTCTTTAGGATGATTTATACTCGAGTGCTTGTATTCATAGTTCAAAGTTTGATCTATTGTCACAATGATTGATGTGTGAAAGTGGAAGATTGCTCTGCATAAATCAAGGTGATGGATGGAAGTTGAAGGAGGTTGGAGCTGGTTGCTGGTGAGCGGCTGACAGCTTATGCGTTTGGGAGTTCATATTGAGATCATCTCCTGGTAGAATTATCCATACCAACACAAAAAAAAAAAAAATCCATAGCGGCGCTCAGCAAACGCGCTCAATCATACTGTTTTATTCCACATCCTTGAAACAATTGCTTTGATTTTTTCTTTTTTTATAAATCTATTCATCTGGTTATTCTGGGCTACGGGGTTATTTTTTATTTCTTCATGTTGCTGTCTGTTTGCTATCTGCAGGAGTTTTAATTGAAGTTGGGTTCTGGGAAGGGGATGATGCTGGAGGACTGAAAGCGACGGCCGTTTCTCTTTTCCAACTTGCATTTCAGTGGGTTCACCTCGCAAATACTCAAAAATCTCATCAAGTCGTTATCAAATTAACAGTCCGTCTTTAAACTCCAGACTCGTGCAGCACAAGAAAAAGGATTCTTGATCCAATGGAGCTCAACCTTGCAAGTCATTCTAACCGGGAAGTGTCGTTGCAAGAAAAAGTTAATGATTTTCGTTTTGTGGTAAAAGAAGAATGATAGGTAGGGATGGAGACACACTCGTTTAAAACAGAGTGTGTCAATGTCTCAATAATTCCCATCGTAGCAAATCACCCACGCAGGAGGTGATGATGTTAACGTGCGTGATTTAACACCATCTCCCTCTCCCTCTCCCTCTCTCTCTCCCTCACACAGTTTTGCATACACTATCCGCATTGGAAATCTCCATCGGCTCCACTTTAGGACAAAAGGGTCATATCCTGTGTGAGTGAATTTGACATCTCCTCAAAGAAGCTACATCGTCAGTTGTGTTGGTGGTTTGCCAGAGAAGCATCGCGCTTTTATTATATGGGAGAAAAAGAAACCCAAGCTTTTCTTTTTCTCGTTTGTTGAAAAGTACACCTGAATCTTTCTTCACTGAAACCCAAGCCCGCTTCTGAGGATGCTTACTCAAGCATGACCTCTGCGTGAAATCAATTTCTATCTACCCCTTTACCTCTTCTTTCTTTTCTGTTCCTCCTCTCTGCTACGGAACAGAGTGCATTTATGTTAGAGAACGCCCGCAATTGTCTTAGTTTGGGTGATGCGTGTTGGGACAACTTGGGACAACCTTAACTGTCCTCCTTACATTGCCTTTTTCTTTCCGAAGTGCTGCGCCTCACACACCCTTTGACCATCGTGCACTCGGCCCCAGCTACTGCTCCTCCATCCGTCCGTCCATCCGTCCATCCATCCATCTAACCCTCCACTAACCCAATCGATGCTTGTGAATCCTGATGCTGCCACCACCACCACCTCACATTAACACCAACTAAATTGGAGTTGGTTGTCCTCATGGAGCTTGAAGAATGAACAAGCGGCCTTCAATTAGATCCGAAAAAAGATCAACTGAGCCTGCTGGAATCAAGCTATGTTAAGAGTTAAAAGATATCTTTTTCTCCATATCAAAAACTGGAATTGCTCAAACTCGATCCTGTCCATGTGCATTGAGGATTATGGGAGAACGCCACGAGCACATCACATGGTCATTAGATGTGATAGGTGGGTGTTGGGTACGGTTTTACCCTCCATGCTCTCGTCCCTTAGAGATGCTTAGTACCGATTCAAATCTCCATTAAATGATTATCCATCAGTTGGTCGATAAAAAAGAGGCGTATGCCGAATATGATACTTTGGATTTTCGGCAGCCATGTACATCGGCTTAAAGCTTTTGTGCATATCGAACTTCGCAGGGTACACCAACGCCGATAATGTGGGAGTACTGGATGATCAACATCATCATCATACCAAAAAGAAAAGAAAAACACAGAAAAACAGTCTCTGAGCGATATGCTGCATTCTGCCTGGGGACCCACCGGGGATTGCTTCTTGCTTGCAATCTTGGACAGACAACGAAGTTGTATTTTTTTTTTTTTTGGGAGGTTCTTCATTAGAATAAGCAAAGTCAAACGGGCGGGGATCAGTCAACACGGGATCACACCAATCCAGTGCGGTCGCGGTCCATAATTACTCACACGTCATCGCGCCCAAAGTCACCGCCCCGTCACGTTATCGTCGCACCTGCCCGGACTGCCCGATCCGCCCGTCCCCTGCCCGGCCCCCGGGTAAGTACCAAGTACGCCTTTTCCTCTTGCCGTCTCGCCTTCTTCTCTATCTGTTTTTTTTTTCTCCCTTACACCAAATTCTCACGTTTCTCTCTCTCTCTCTCTCTCCCTCTCTCTCTCTCTCTCTAGATCGAAGGCCGTTTCAAATCGCTTCAGATTCGGCGGATCAGATGGCGAATTGATCGGTCGCCCGAGGACCCTCTGCGGAAGCGTTAATTGGGATCGTTTTCGAGAAGAGTAGGGTTTGGATGCTTTGGTGGCTAGGGTTTTCGGATGGTGGATTTAGGGCTCGTTGCGATTGTCAGAATTGACGGGGGGCAGCGGAGGATCTTCGTGGATTAGGGTTTCAGCCGGGGGCGACGTCGCTTGGGAAGAGGATCTTCGCTGGAGGGGTTATTGATGGTAGTCGCTGGAAGTGAAATAGGGATTATTACTATCGAGAGGGCAGGAATTGGGGAAAATGCAAGGCTATGCATGGGAGAGAAGGTGAGGAGAGGAGGGGAGGACGGAGTTGCAATTGGCACATGCGGACGGTCCCCACGCGTGTAGGCGTTGCTGTTGCACCTGATGCTGATGGTTCTTCTTCTTCTTCTGCCTCTTCGTCGCCTAATTTCTTTCACAAGGTATTGTAGCGTTCCGGGTCTCCATTCCATTCTGGGTTGGATAGGATTGCGTGCGCTGATGGTTCTCGTCTTGGTCTTCACAATATCGGCCAATTAGTTCTGGTCGAGTTTGCCTGGTGGGGTAGATTGGTTTGGCTATTGCTGTTTGTGTTGATTGATGACTGATGATGGAAAGCTGGTGGATTGGTGAATATGCTGTGGTTTTTGGCTCCATCTTCGCGGTGAATTAGTCCTCGATGCCTTTTGAGGAAGCGAATATTTATTTAGCTATACCTATCTATTCATTAATCTAGTTGAGCAGACAACTGGAGGTCTGGCTTTATGTTTTAGTGATTTTTTTTTCTGGGGAGAGAATTGTGGGTTATGAGGATGTTTTGATGTCTATACCAGTTTTGTGGGCAAAAATTGTGGGTCTATACGATTTTGCTTGTCGGTTTATTTAATCACTAAGGTGATGGTGGGATTTGGAGTTTTGATCTAAACGATCTTGAATTTAGATTTAGTGGCTTGAATTGAATTCATGATTTGTCTATCCATCGTTATTGCTTATTAATTGTAAGTGGTTATTGGCCATCATACTGTAAAGTGGATCTTGGGTGCCCAGAACTTTGCTGGAGAGGAGTCTGTGATGCTTGGCTTTGTTATCTATCCTTTCGATTATGAAACACATTTGTAACTGAAAATGCAGACATTTTCTGCATAGTCACGATATCTCCCCACCCTTTCTCTATTCCCCTTCCCCCTTTCTCTCAGTCTTGCCCCCTCCTCCGTCCTTCCTTTTTTTTTTTCCCCTTTTGGGAGACTGTCTGTATATTATTGACAACTAACTGCTTTTGTTTTAGCAACACGCCTTTTTTCTTCCGCTGTTAGTTTTTTTGCCAATTTTGGGGGTTCTGGTGGTAAATGGCCTGCAGCTTGCAGCTTGTATATGTTGTTATGGTGGACATCGTTGCTGTTTTGCCAACATATGGCCACTCACCAATTGAACAGAAAAAATGTTATTTTACAGTTCACTGTTGTTGTTGAACAATGTTTGTTTTTGTCAGTTTGTTGTCAAAAGTGTGAATGATTGGTGATGCCAATGTTAAACAACATAAATTAGATTTTGAGTGGCTTGAAGCAGTGAGGTTTTGGATTAGTTTTCAATCTTCAGTTTGCCAGTGCTGAATGCATCTTTCGGTATGCCTGGGATATGTAAGGAAAAGACTTGCTGTTTAGATTGTTCTAGCTAAGATAGTGTTAGTTGAATATTTAATGTCAGGGCTGTAAAGTCTAGTGAGTCGAAGGAATTGTCTTCAGGTTAGCTGGTCAGTGGAGAAGATGCATTTGAATAACTCTTTAGCTTCCCAGATTGGTGATTTATTTCATCCTTATCCCAGGTCATAATTCATAAAGTAATTGATGCCTGAGAGAAATGTTCACAAGATGAAGCTCCGATTGACGTTTGTTGTCTTGTAACTTTTGAGGGGTTGTGGTCTTTTTACTTTTTTATGCTTCCCTTTTCTTTTTAGCTTGCTTACGCTGGATGCTCAGTCTTTTTCTTTTTCTCTTCCTTTCAAGAGACTGAGAAAGAGCAGATTCTGTTTTTGTAGATTTGCAAATTTCTAATTTCCTCTCTTTGAAAAACTGCTGATGCTTTGCTAGAATGGTCATGGCACAGTTTTGAAATGCTCACTTTGCTTTTCTGCATCTCCACTTTTGCAAGATTCTCCATCTCTTAACTTTTTCAAGATTTAACTGTTTATGTGGATGATTGAAGCTTTGTGCTTTCCTCGTTTGTAGGACGGACGCAAGATCAGTGTTGGCGATTGTGCCCTGTTTAAACCACCCCAGGATTCTCCACCTTTTATCGGTATAATTCGTTCGTTAACATTAAGTAAAGAGAACAACTTGAAGTTGGGTGTAAATTGGCTCTATCGGCCTGCTGAAGTTAAGCTTAGCAGAGGCATCCTGCTAGAAGCGGCCCCAAACGAAATATTTTATTCCTTTCATAGGGATGAAACTCTTGCAGCATCTTTACTGCATCCGTGTAAAGTTGCATTTCTTCCAAAAGGTGTTGAACTTCCATCAGGGATCTGTTCTTTTGTTTGTCGACGAGTTTACGACATTTCCAACAGCTGTCTTTGGTGGCTAACTGACCAAGACTATATTAATGTGAGCTTTCTTTCTGAACAACTTCAGTTGTGTGCCCCTAAGTGTTTGTTTGTCTGACTATATTTGACAATTTTTTGGCAGGAACATCAAGAAGAAGTAGATCAACTATTATATAAGACTCGAATAGAAATGCATGCGACAGTGCAACCAAATGGTCGTTCTCCAAAACGAATGAATGGTCCGACTTCAGCTTCACAAATAAAATCTGGTTCAGATTGTGTACAGAATAGCGCGTCATCCTTTGCTTCTCAAAGTAAGGGAAAGAAAAGAGAGCGTGGAGATCAGGGCTCTGAGCCCATTAAACGTGAACGACCTATCAAGATGGAAGATGGGGATTCTGGTCACTCTAGATCAGAAAGCTTTTTGAGATATGAAATTGCCAAAATAACAGATAAAGGAGGCCTTGTGGATGTGGAAGGGGTTGAGAAATTGGTGCAACTCATGCTGACAGACAGGAGTGAGAAGAAAGTTGATTTAGCTGGCCGCTCGATGCTGACCGGTGTGATTGCAGGCACTGATAACAAGGATTGCCTCAGCCAGTTTGTGCAACTCAAGGGTCTGTCCGTTTTGGATGAGTGGCTGCAGGAGGTTCATAAGGGGAAAGCTGGTGATGGCAGTAGCCTTAAGGATAATGATAGGTCGGTGGATGAATTTATCTTGGTATTACTTCAAGCACTGGAAAAATTACCTGTTAACCTTCATGCCTTACAGATGTGTTATATAGGCAAGTCAGTGAACAATTTGCGTTTTATTAAGAACTCAGAAATTCAAAAGAAGGCAAGAAGTCTGGTTGACACTTGGAAGAAACGTGTTGAGGCTGAAATGAACATCAATGATGCAAAATCTGGTTCAAACCAGGCTGTTTCATGGTCTGGGAAGTCTAAGATTCCTGAGGTTGGTCATGGTGGGAACAGAAACGTAGGTGGCTCTTCTGAGGCTGCTACAAAGAGCTCTGTTGGTCTTCCTGCATCTAAAAGTCCTTCTGTAAAGCTTATTCAGGGGGAGACTGCCTCTAAATCTGCTGTTTCTCCTGGGTCATTAAAGTCAGCTCCTTTACATGCATCAATTGGTGGCAACTTGAAAGATGGACAAGCTCGCAGTGCTGTGGTTAGCAGTGTTTCCGATCTTCCTATGACAACATCGAGAGATGAGAAGAGCAGCAGTTCTAGTCAGTCTCACAACAACAGCCAATCTTGCTCAAGCGACCATGCAAAGACTGGGGGCCCTCCCGGAAAGGAAGATGCCAGGAGCTCCACAGCTGGTTCTGGCAGGGTCTCTAGTGGTCCTTCACGCCATAAGAAGCTAGTCAATTGCCTTCCTGGATCAGGTGCATCCGGAAGGGAAATGGGGTCTAGTCGAACTTCCTTGCATAGAAATGTGGCTTCAGAAAAAGTGTCTCCGTCCGGATTGACTAGTGACAGGGCAGTTGATGTGCCTTCTGAGGTGAATAGTCACAAATTGATTGTTAAGATTCCAAACAGAGGCCGTAGTCCTGCTCAAAATGCCAGTGGAGGATCCTTTGATGACCCATCTGTCATGATCAGCAGAGCATCCTCTCCAATGTGCCTGGAAAGGCCTGATCAACTTGATCCTTGTCTGAAGGAGAAGACTGATGCATGCGAAGCTAATATTTTGTCTGATATGAATGCTGAATCATGGCAGAATAATGATTTGAAAGATATAGTGACTACTTGTGATGAGGGCGATGGGTCCCAAGGAACTGCTCCTCAGGATGACTGTCTCAGGACTGGTGAAAACACTAAGAAGGCATTGGAAACAGCAAAAACTGCTATGTCATCATCGGGGAGTGAATTTAAATTGGGGAGATTGCCTGAGGCATCTCCTAGCTCCATGAATGCTTTGGTGGAAAGCTGTGTTAAAGTCTTCGAACCTAGTGCTTCTGATTCTGTTGAAGATGATGTCGGAATGAATTTGCTTGCTACTGTGGCAGCCGGAGAGATTTTAATGTCTGAAATGGCATCTGCTGTTGACTCTTCACGACGAAACCCCTCTGCAGTCTTGCAGTCATGCACAGTTAATGATTCCAAAATGAACTCATCACCTCAGAACCATTGTCAATCCAGTGATGCTGCCAACGATTGTGTGCAGAAGGATATGGTTAACGATGATGCACTACTGACCAGGAAAGAAGACAGTATTGCCTCTCCATTACCATCTGAAGATGTACTCACGGAAGAGCAGAAGACAAACCCGAATTCATCCTCCACTGAAATGCCACAGGCTGCAGAACCATGTCCAGAAAGTGACAGAATCTTGAACAAGTTGCCATTGGTCACTTCAGCTGCCAGATCCCCTACAGCCAAACTTTTTAAGACTGTTAACAGTGGAAATGATGACGAGTATAATGAGAAATCAGCAATTGACGGGGTAAATCAGGATGCTGTTTCTGATTCTAAAACAAAGGCCACTGTCTCTTTGTCATCTGGGAACAAAGTACCTGATGGTGTTTCGAGCGTTGAAGTGGCATCAGTAGCTGCCGAGTTGGGATCATTCTCCAGCCAAAAGGATGGAAGACAGACAAATGAAGATGTAAATAATTGCATGCGGGTGGACCAGAGTCCTACTGATGCAGTGGTCTCTGAAGATATGAAGCCAAAAGAACTGTTAACAAAAAATGTTGATGATGTGAAGGCTGAAAGGATTGATGGGACTGATGTTGGAAATCGAGATGCCCACATGGAGCTGCGATCTGTTAGTCAGGAGGTTTCAGTAGCCACTTCTGATGCAGGCTTTGCTAATCACAAGTGTGGGGGCATGGAGGAGAATAAGGAAAGTGGAGCAGATTGTGAGCAGAAGTTGTCCCCATCTAAAGGGCTGTCTGACCTTTCTGGGCAAGTAAAAGACATGAGTGCAAAGTCTAGGCTGTGCAAGTTGACAGGCAGTGGAGCAGATGAGATCAAGGAATTTGCTTCATTAGAGGTTTCTTCTCAGGCCGTCGTTGAGGGTGCTGATAAGGATGCAAAAGTTGGGTTTGACTTGAATGAAGGACTCAATACGGATGATCTGAAATATGGTGAGCCGGCAAACTTGGCTGCACATGCAAGCGCAGCTGTTATTCCTTTAGTGAATCGGTTGTCTTTTCCCGCCTCTGCCGTGTCGACCAGTCTTAGTGCACCAATAACAGTCGCTGCTGCTGCAAAGGGTCCCTTTGTTCCTCCTGATGATCTGCTGAAGCCTAAAGTGGAACTTGGATGGAAGGGGTCTGCAGCCACGAGTGCATTCAGGCCAGCTGAACCCAGGAAACTTCTGGAGATGCCCCTGCTCACAACCAATCCACCTCCTAATCCTGACACTGCTTCTGCCAAACCCAGTCGCCCTCCATTGGATATTGACTTGAATGTCCCGGATGAAGGGAGTGTCGAAGATGCAGTTTCTAGAAATTCCATTCTGGAGAGGACTTCTCTTCCAAGCTTTAAAAGTAATAGCGAGATAGGACGTGATGAGATGAGCAGTTCTGCCCCAATTCGTGGCTCTGGAGGTCTCGGTCTTGATTTAAATCAGATTGATGAAACTACTGACTTGTGGAGCTACTCGACAAGCAATAATCGCAGACTGGATGTCAACATTTCATTGGCCAAATCTCCAGCTGGTAGTCTTCCTAATGGAACAGACACAGGTGCGCGCAGAGACTTTGATTTGAATGATGGGCCTGCTGCTGATGACTTGATTGCTGAACCATCGATACCTAATCAGCATACAAGAAGCAGTGTGCCATCTCAGCAACCTGTTTCGGGCCTCAAGATGAACAATTTGGAGGCAGGGAATTTCTCGAGTTGGTTTCCTCCTGGGAGCACTTACTCGGCTGTCACTATTCCATCAATGTTGTCAAATAGAGGGGAACAATCTCTACCTGTCGTTGCTACTGGAGGGCAACCTAGGATGCTGGGGCCTTCTACTGGTGGAATTCCATTTACTACTGAAATCTATCGTGCGCCAGTGTTGTCATCTGCTCCTGCCATGGCCTTCCCATCCACTCCATATCAGTATCCTGTGTTCTCTCCTTATAACGCAACCTTTCCTTTGCAGTCAGCAACTTTTTCAGGTAGTTCAACGACGTATGTTGATGCTTCATCAGGTGGCAGGCTTTGCTTCCCGCCTGTCCATTCGCAACTGCTAGGTCCGCCTGGTGCAGTGTCCACGCCTTACCCGAGACCTTTTATTGTTAGCCTTCCAGATGGTGGTACTAGTTATGAGAACAATAAAAAATGGACTAGGCAATCATTGGACCTTAATACTGGGCCTGGAGGGCCCGATTTGGAAAGTAGAGATGAGACGTCATCACTTGCAACCAGACAACTCTCTGTAGTGAGTTCGCAAGCGTTAGCAGAGGACCAAGCAAGGATGTACCAAGTTTCAAGCAGCGTTCTGAAAAGGAAAGAACCTGATGGAGGATGGGAGAATTACAAGCAGTCCTCTTGGCAGTAGGAATGCACAATCGTACAGTTTGGTGACCTGTAGATGCTTGTAAGTTTTCATGATGCATAGTCGAGGGTGTAAGTCTTTGGTGTCAATGGAATTGCTACTGTACATTTGAGGAGCATGCATTCTGGGCATTCGCTTTATCATCTTTATGTTGGTAAACTTACTGAGACATCTGAAAGAATGATCAAGGAATAATTAAGACAGTTGATGGGTGATTGAAGTATGTGTATGCGTAGATAAGAAGAATGATGCCAAGTACCTGTGCAGGACATGCATGTGATATGTGTCAAAAGTGATGAATTAGAACTGCAGGTTTGCCTAATGCAAAAAGACGGTGCATGAAAAGAAGCCTACTTATAATATGCCTCTGCATTTTTTTCTGTCATTCCTCCCTTTTGGTGCTGTTGATAGTAGAGAAGGGCTTTCTCTGGAGAGAAGAACACTTTGAGGTCATTTCTTGATGATTTTGGTTTTGATATCTGAGGCAAGAATATGGAGAAACTTTGCCGGAGGGCAAGGTGTTAATGAGATCTTGTCACTTTGCTTTTCTAGAAATTCACTTGTACATTGAAGGTATTAGGATTAAAATCTTTGAAAAAAGTGGATTATGTTGCATGTTCACTGGTTGATGTAAGCTTCTCACCCTTACATCCTCTTTTTTGCCTCTTTAAAATTAATATGATTTCATACAGATTTCATGGTGTACTTTACTATGGGGCCTGAGTTTTTGTGGCTATTTTGCTGTTCCCCACTCTTTCTCTCTCGCTTTGCCTTTGCTCTGCGGTGTTGTTATTCTCATTAGCAAAAAGTTTGACGTCTGGACCATTTACATGTTTCTTTCATGTGCAGTTTTTTTGAGGGTGGGCAATGGCCACCTTCCGGAGGTCGTCATCTAACCTGGGATCCTCATTGATGGGTGGTGCTGAGTAATTTACGTTGTTCATGGTCCCCAAACCCCCACTTCTTTGCTGTATCAACTCTACTGGGAAGAGACAGTATCCTAGATCTGAAGACCATTCGCTGAATATGCTCTCTGGGTGGCTGCGCATCCATTCCCCCGATGTAGATATTTTGACTGAAGGAAAGCATGTCATTTGCGTCATGGAAAAACTTAGAGAGAATTGGTCCAGTACTGGTGTTGGGTGAATCAACTCTGCGAAAAAAAAAAATGGACCCCAAAGATCAATCCATGCTTATCCGGCTTCTGATAATGGCAAAATTGGTTTTGAGCTGCTTTATACAGAAGCTTTTGTATTGTGGTTTAATTTATCCTTTTTAAACTCTCTTCAGTCGCATATATGATCCAAATTTCACCTTATTGGGGTATTGTGAGCTTGGTCTTAATCCGATGTGGCTTAGTTACTGTAGCTCATTTCGCATCTCTCTTTAGTTGAGGCTTCGAAGCCTCGTGAAAAGAGTCGTTACTCTGGTCCTGCCAATTCTGTTGCATCTTCTAGATTCTGATCTCTCTTTGCTTTCCATTCCAGAAATTGCGGTTATCCAGTTGTCGTGGAAGGAGCTCTCTTCACTTTCAATGTCTACTTTTATGAAAGTCTTAAAAGGGGAGGGAGAGAGAGCTTCATGTATGATTTCTATTACCCGAAGCAAAGGTTCATTTTTATTATCATGAGGCTGTTTGTTTAGCTACTTTGTTCTCTGTGCGAACACTCGCTGTTTCCTTTACTTAGAGTTTTCAGATGTTTCTTCAGTGGATTGGAAACTGCACATATTCTCAATGCCATGGTTTAGGAGAATCAGGGAAGAAGGTTTTCTATTGTAATTTGAAGGGATCATCTGTCGTTCAAAAATTGTTTTACCTTTGTGCATTTTGTCGTATGGGACATACACCTCATTTAAATGAATGGCAGATATATTCTTTTGTGATCCGAGGGCCGGCTCTTTGGGAATTGGTAGAAACGCTTGTTGAATGGGTCACATGATTCTCACGATCCCAAGGTATAAATCATCCAAGTCATTTAATCGAGCAGGTTCTTGCCACGACCTTCTTGAATGGGTCATGCCAAGGCTTCCAGTCCAGAGGCCAACGCTCACAAGCGGAAGAGACCAAAGCACCTTTTTTTATCCGAGAGTGGTGGCAAGATTAAATACACTGATAAACAACGTGAAAGAACGTCTGATAGGGAAGAGAGACTGAACAAGGAGATGTGAGGCATTACGCTAGGCGGTTTTCCTTCCAGGGACATACTAGAAATGAACAGAAGTAGGACGAACGGATGCAAGTTATTGTTCATTTAGAAACTATGCTGCTAGCTATACAACGAATCACATTTGGCAGTTCGAAAACCAGTAACGCACTGTCGATCCCGATCTGATCATACAGGCGAATGAGGATCTGGCAAGCCTGCGTGAGTTGATTCAAATCCCTCAGTCATAGTTCACATGAGACACACAAGGCTCCTCCCAGCAAAGATGTTTCTGCAGTATAACGCAAACAGATTATGCACTGAAAATGTCGGTCTCGATGATTGAGTGATGTTGTACGTGAATGTCATACTGAAGTGTCTTCACTCTTATGAGAAAGGTTTGATGATTAGGAACGACAGCATGATAAAAGGGTATGTCCGCAAGCTAAGAGCAGTTTGACAATTCTATCAGGAACAAATGCACCCAAGCCTTATGTTATAGACCCAAGCAGATTTTTAAATGCTACAACTGAAGAGTTCTATAGCTCACAGCACAGAAGGGTAAAAGCCCTACTAACTCAAAATGAAGAATGATTTTTGCAGAGAGTGATCTACTGCTAGGCATCATGGAAATTTATGCAGCACATCAACCAACGTGAACTAGGGACAATAACAAAAAAATGTCTGAATGAATCATAAACCTTACACAACGCATTATAACTTCACAACTAAACCTTACACAACGCATTATAACTTCACAACTGGCAAGGTTTTGACACATTCTTATCATATTAATTTATAGTTAGGCCATTTTAACAATGAGACAAACATGGTCCATTGCCCGCCGGACCACTATGAGAGCATATATGGAACCTCTTATATGAACACAAGCATCTAGCTTCACCTCTCGTGTTATCACCCTCACATTTTCCAGTTTAAATATCTTAAAAGAGTCATCGTTGCATTCACAACTGCTTTTCATTAAATATATGCTATTTGATATGCACATATCCAGTCATTAGTTTACCATCACTCACTGCCTCAGCTAATATCATCACCCAACTGAATGAGCAAAAATCAACATATGCACGCTTCAAAGAAATAAAGAAGGATAAATGAAGGTACTGACTGGATGCATCCTCGACGGGTCTTTTTTTTCTCCTTTTGTTTCTGTGGCGGTTTAATAACTACCTTGATTGCTGCATCAAAGACTGCTTTTACATTCTGCAATTCAATAGAGCAGTTGTTGGAATGATGACAATGAATCATGAGGTAATGATTAAAAAAACACAGCATTGAAAACTGCCAAGCCAGATATAATATGTTTTAGCAGTAAGGCAGAAAGAAGACTCATTTCTCTTATTACGTGTTGGAATCCATTTATAACTCTTAATCAGGTCAACTTGGGAGCATCTTGTTTATGCGAGTACCACGCAATCAAGTGCAGAATTATCAGATACATTTTGCGGCAGGAAAATTATAATTAGGCCAGTTAAAGCTGATTGAAGTGGATAAAAGCATGAAAAAGTGGCTGAGCAAGCATTAAAAATGTTAGTAAACCACCGCAAGTTCAATGCTTGCAGCTTTTTTATTTTTGCGATAGAATTCTAAGTCCACAGTTGTATCAGTGCTTATAGCATGTCCAGCATCATTTAAAGTATAGTCACTCGCCTATCAGTCAGTGACTGTGCTAAAGGTTATCTGGCACTTCATTATTCATGACATTCTAGTCCATTCAAGATTGAAGCTTATAATTCGGAAAGATAAAGCAGTTGCCTAAGGATGCCAGGGTCCACGATCCAAAATCAGAAGTGGCGATCTACTAAATGACAAAGCTGAAACAAACAATGGGAAGGTAAAACTTGCACTCCTATCTCTTGAACAGCTTTCTTGATGGAAGAAGGTTGCCAAGAAATGGAATATCCTACTGCTTGGAGAGGCTGCTTTCGTTAGTCTAACATCATCAGAACTGGCCTAACTTGCTTAGACCCATAATTACATGAGAGGCCATTTAACGTTAGGGTACTTTTCATGAAGCATCAACTAGGTCCAGACTTGCTGAAAGTTTCAACTCCAATAATTAAGAAAAGATAATTAATTAGAAAGGGTGAAGAAAGAGGGAAAAGAAGAGATCTAAACCAAGTCAGATGCATCACGCATGAAAATTAAGTTGATGATTCAAACGATAAAGTTAAGAGCAAGGGTGTATTAGTTATTGAAAGAAATGCATAATTTAGGACAACCAATTACATTTTGTGCCAGCAAAAAACAGTCATGAAAAGAACTTATTGCATAAGTTGGAGGACCAACATAAGGAAGAACAACAAAATTTGCATATAATTTTCATTGAGGTGTGGAAACAATGGTGATCTTGTCATTTAGAAGTCCCTTAAGGGTTTACTTGATGTGATGCATTTAAGCGATAGAGGACATATATTCCAGCAAAGTTCCGAGTCATGATTTCAGAAAGGAAACTTTCGAGGAGCAATGGAGGATTCCCAATAACAACAAGTTCCATCGAGATTCAGCTTGTAATTGGTCCACGCCTTTTTCTGACATTATGACACTAGTAAAGGATATTTGAGCAAATAGAAAGTGCAAAGATCAAAGTCTGTCAGAGACAGACCATATAAGGTGCAAATTTAGCAAACGAAAGGTTCGACATGAAAGAGGGATGAGTAATCCAGAGAAAGAAGTAGTGAAAAAAGTGGTTGCAGTATCTTGGATCTACTATGCAAAAAGGAAGAGGATCCATGGGAGATGGTTTGCACATCTGCTAAAAGAGCCTATAGAAGCTTTTCATGATGAGGATGCAGGTGAAATACAGCAAGAGAAGGCTTAAGCAGACAATGGAAGGAAACTTCAAAGAGAGATTTTTGTACTTGACTATCATAGAGAACTTGAAATCATATGAAACAAAATAGCTTAAGAGGATCCATGCAGCGGCCTCATTTGGCGGGAAAAGAAGTCGATCGTGTCTGGTCCTTTCAGTGAATCACGTGTCCATTCTCTTCTAATATCCCAAACAGAAAGCTTAAGTGATATGCCTAGTTTCACATAGGTAAATTGACTAATTACATCACCGTGGCATTTGAAATTTCTCTCAATATAGTGGCATGATTCAAAATGTTGGAAGACTAATGCAACAAATGAAACAAACTGAAGTTTAGTGTTCAGCGTGAAGTGCTCCAAAGAAGACACATTCCCTTAAGTAGAATTACCATATAGACATACTTGTTATCCAAAGTGCCATGGACTCCTCTCTCATCACCATGGCAGTTACATGTTATTGTAGCTCTACTATAGACAATCGTTCATTCCAATTGCACAAAACCAATGGGTGATTTTAAGCACCTGTTGTGTTTTGGAGCTGCACTCAATGTAATATGTAGCACCAATTTGTTTGCGAAGCTCCTCACCCTGAAAGCACAGATCCACCACATTAAGTAGACCAAGTCATATTCACTAATGATGCATGATGAGGTGCTGACTAAATACCAAACCTGTGCAGTGGTAACAGGCACTAGACCAGGATGATCAGCTAAATAGTACTTGTCCTCGCGAAGATCTACATATTTCAGATAATTCATTAAAATGGAAACCGGTTGCCTAGTAAGACTCTTACAACATGTAGAATAAACTCTGGATTCCCTAGAATTTAGAAGAAGCAATGAAAATTTTAACCCTCTAGAAAGATTCTCTCCTCAGAACACTTCATAAGCAATAGAAAGTAAAAAAAGAGTCCAAGAACTGAAGAATGAATGGGGGAAGTGGGAAGGGAAATATATGCAAAATTCTCTACAAACACGGCATGCTGTTTATAAATAACTCATTTGGTTACTAATGATACAACTTACTGGAAGTTGGAACTGGAAAGGAAGGATGAACCATCTCTATGTACTGATTATTACAAATAAACCTCTTTGCATGACACTGAAAAGTAGACCTATTTCAGAAGTTGTTCACAGAGAATCAGTTCAAAAGTCAGTGTGTTTACTTTGGTAACCTTTCATCCTAGACTAGTAAGTATGATCAAATATTGAAGAATCTTATGGTGAACAAAATTAAGTTAATTGATGTCAACTCCTACGAGATTTTTATATCATCTTGATCCAACAACCAGTTCCCTACAGCGATGCCAATTCAAGATTTTCTATATGCTGATCACTTGTATATAAACTTAATGCTAATATCCATTGTCCATAGAAAGTGCAACGTGTCAGCACTCCAGAAACCAGATGGTAATTTTTTTAATGGCCAGGAGTGCCATAATAGACAATGCACAGCACAAATGTGCACCAATACCACTTCAAACAGCAGCAGCAACCAAAGTTAAATGGAAAATTGATTAATACATTTCTGAGTCTGAGTCCTCAATATAGAAAGTCTAGCAGATGGATTTGGCGGCATTCTTTTAGTCATCAGTGAGCAATAGACCAATAATGCTTCACGGAGCCTAACATGAGGGCAAGTGATCCCGCATACTAAGTTGGTTGAAGTCAAGCTTGTTGCGTAAAGGCGTGATATCTCAGAACAGGTCGAGTTAAGGGGGTTCGCACCTCAGGATAGGTTCAGAGAGACAAAACTAAGATGCTTTTACCAAAATCAGAATGACATCAAGCCTGATATCAATTGTGAGGCTGTCTGAACCAAAATGAAAGGTACAGGAAGGGCAGAAGTGGGCTACAGAAACCCTTCACTTCTACTAGGTTCTCTAAGCTAATAAATGAACACGTTAAAAAATTGAGCATTATTGCATTACAAAGAGCCGAAAGAGTTGAAAACAATGGTACACCAGAACCCCATTTGGTGAACTTAAGGCTTCAAGAGCTGAGTTAACTCAAGAAGCTCAAAGCCTTTGGTGACTTGGTATTATACAAGCTGTGCTCAATATCACTCCAAGCTCAAATAGAGAAATTCTTGCTAAAACCAACTTGAAGATTTGCTCCTTGTTAGGTGCTTGCACAAAAGTATTACAAGAACATAAAAATGCTTTTGCGAGCAACTAGCAGTGAGACACTGAAAGGTGTCCACTAAGTCAAGTAAATGGCCAGACTTAACGTTTTAATATCACATAGAACCAGAAAAATATCAACAACCAAGACAAGGATTCTGGGGAAATCACAGCCTTCTCATTATGGATAAGTCTGTTTGACCTACCTAATTTGGTACCCACAAGGACCAGAGGGATTCCTGGTGCATAGTGCTGGAGTTCAGGGATCCACTGGCCAACAGATGATTATCAGAAACTTGAAACTTAACAACTGCGTAGTGCAACAGAAAATAATGGAAATAACAATTTGGAAGTGAAACCTTTTTAAGTACGTTCTCGTAGCTAGCTCGACTAACTAAAGAGAAAGCCAAGACAAAGACATCTGCTCCTCTGTAGCTCAGGGGTCTTAATCTATTGTAATCTTCTTGCCCTGGCATCCAAAAGCATATGCAGTTCAACAAACGATGCACTCAGAAAAATGATTATGGCAAGCAAATCAAGTAGGTCGAAGAAATCCAAGTATAATGGCCTTTCAAAGCTCTTAAACATCAATGAGAGCACTGAGTTTTTACCAGCAGTATCCCAGAGTCCCAGGTTCACAGTGGTACCTTCAACTATCACATTTGCACTAAAGTTATCAAAAACTGTCGGTATATAATCCTGATCATCACAATTAAACGGAAAGTTTAGATACAACAGAGATACAAGAGAAGTAAAAAGCTGACAAATTAAATAATGCAAGATATAATCCTTCTCTTCCAATGAGCACGTAAGATAAAGAAACACAACTTCTAGGAGTAAGAAACAAAATTTTCGGGTGTTATAAAATACTGTTTATAAAGCAACAACTCCTCACAGGAATCTGAATGAGACAAAAAAGGTGCTAACTCTTGTAAGGCTACAACCAAAGAGCGACAAAAACAAAAAGGGGGCAGAATCAGAAAAACACAGACAGTACAATATTCAAGAAAAGCAAACAATTTATCAGTGACTGAGATACCCAAGAAGTCCCAATGAGTCGACAATCCATTTACTCTCTCTCTCTCTCTCTCTCTCTCTCTCTCTCTCTCTCTCTTTCTTGTTATTCTTTTTGGATAAAAAGAGGAAGAACATACAGTTGGAAACTTGTTGCTGGTGTAGCAGATGAGCATGCAAGTCTTGCCCACAGCCCCATCACCAACTGTCACACATTTGATGAATCTTGACGCGCTCGCAGCCATTGAAGAAACACCCAACAGGAAGAAAGGAACAAAGAAGCTTCCCTGAATCTTAAAAGCAGAAATTCTGGAATTCTGGGTTGCGTGAACCTTTTTTTTTTGTTTGCTTTGGGCTTATATTTCGTTGCAGTTGGAGCTGAACAAGTTTAATGCCTTTTATGATTCGAGCAAGTGTGTCTGTTATTGCGGTGGATCACATGATTCTCACTCATTAGCTGTTCTTTATACTTTATCGGGTTGTTGATATCAAATTGGCTTGGCTAAGCATTGCTGGAATTATCAATCTTTGGCGTTAATAACAGGAAACTTTATTGGCCTGGCTAAGGGGACAACTTGAGATTTTTTTTGAAGCAATTGATAATCCCAGAAAGACAAAAGATATCTTCCTCTTTCGACATGTCGCATTGAGTAATCGACTACTACGTAGGACGGTCCTCTTGGACCCCGGCCTGGACGGCCCGTGGTCAACAATTCATCAAATTTTAGAGCCCTCATGCAACTAAACCAATTACACAATTGAGGCGGGGCCAATTCTTCGGAACTTACGGTTGTCTTTATCATGTCTGAAAAATAACTAACATCAAAGAACACTTATACTATATCGAGTGCTTTGAACATGTAAAATATGGAGATTATGTCATATGCATATAGAATTCTTTGGAAATCGATAAAAAAAACTAGTGCTCTGTAGTTTTTGAAGTCAGACGATTTCACCACTACTGCATAGCCATGCTCGATGGACTTCTTATCATTGAATTTAGGAGACGGTACGTTTCTGATTTTTTTGTTTTCACATGAATTTGATATTTTAAAAAAAGAAAAGGAAAAAGAAGTGGGGGGCTCAAGCTTAGCTAGTGCAGCAGCCATATTATACTCTTTTAAGAGGGTTGATCGAAGACATGAGTAAAGATGAAGCAAGAACCACAAAAATGAAAGTCATTGCGTACATATGTTAAAAGAAAAGCCACAGGAAAGGAGATTCATCTGCTTAGTAAAATCTTAACAAAGGTAAGTTTATGCAGATAGAAAATTGCTTTTCTTCGTAATAAAAAGAAATTTTACTATGTCTACTGGTGGTAATTTCGATACAGGGATGGTAAAATTAAGTCGCTAATTACTCGATAAGTGATGATTTAGTTTTACTTGATTTTCAGCTTAAGGGATCATGGAACCACCATTTTCATTCCCCTTCTTCTTCTCACACCGATAGCTGGTGCAGTCATTTCGAGTTCCATCATAGACATGAAAAATTTGTTGCTTAAAGGTATGTTGTTGAGCATGCTTTGTGTTGTTCTTGGTCCATCATGAGTGCGTCTTTCTCTGTGCGAGATTGCTTAGTCTTCAATATTGGTCGCCATGATGGTTGTTTGGAAGTGGCACTTTTCGATGGGGGCATAATCCAATGTGCTGGTGAACTTGATTTCTGGGACATTTTTTTTTTACATCTGTTTTTAACTTGTCTTTCAAGTTTGTCTTCACTGAGGTCACTAATAAGAGCTGTCTCTTGAGCATTGTTTTGAGCTTCCTCTCCAGTGACCTATTGATTTCGAGTTTTGCTTCTCATTTTGTCCTGCTAATGGTGCGCCGCGCAAACTCTTGCTCTAGATATGCCCTTTCGGCTTCCTCCTGCCCTAACAGTCTGGATAGTCGCCCGACGACGGCAATTCCTCTACATGAAATTTGTCTCCTAGAGTATCCCCTTCGTTAATGATATTCTTTTCGAAGGACTTGAGGGCAGAAGGGCAAAGGCCTAATTACCCAGAGGTCTCAGAACACTCTGCGTGCCCATGAATTGAATAAGTTGACCCTGCAAGTGGCATTGACCTGGAGTGCATTTCTTAAGGTCCTTTTCAAAAGACATTGTTAAGGTGTATATTCCAAAGTTTACTATTATGAGATTGGGCTCAGAATTTCAGCAAATATAAGCCCATTCCATGAGTCTCCCCATACGATCCACTAGTACAAAACTTGGCCCACGGATAATTCTTCTCTCTCGAGCTCTCCAAAGTTAAAAGAGGGAGGCCCAATCTTCTCAAACCCCAGAAAATTAGTTTGATGTTTTAAAATTTTAAAAGTAACTTCCAACCAATTAGCCGACAAGAAGAAGAAGTTCCATGTACCACAGTTACTTCAGATAAAGGAAAAATGGCACTAGTAATTTATAAGCTTTACCCTAATGCATAATTAAATTTATGAACTTTTAATTCATTTAATGTAATTTTTGAATAATTTTTAAATGTTCAATGTAATTCTTTTTTTTTTGAATTAGTTCGTGTGTATATATCATAATTGTCAATGCCAATTCATCTCTACTATTGAGATATCTGAACTAATAGCGCATCGTAATTAACAAGGTATTGTCACTGATAATATATGGGAGACACAATGCTAACATAGTAATTTTGATATTCATGGCAAGGCTAGCAAATCGCGAGATCGTTCTCGCCATGCCATGATAAGACTAACCTCGCCTAGATTTAGCGAGTCTTGATCTTGTCAACCCTAGTAACGCCGAGGCCGGGTGAGAGCATGCTAAAATCACATCATCTTATCGGGTTGACAAAAAAATAATAAGAAGAATTAAGAAGACGTCATTCTAGAAGAAGAGGAGAAGTTTTTTGAAGGACCACAAGGCTTTTCACAATTCAATTACACAATGCATTGCCTTTTTATAGGCATGAGTAGAAGATGTATCCATAATTTGGAACGATTACTAATTATAAAGGTAATGCACAAACAAAGCGATTCAATTATTCCCCTAAATGGGGGTAATTGTAAATAGTCCTAAACATTTTGTAATTTTGCCGATTTAGTCATAAACCTTTTGAAATATTTTCAATTCGACAGTTGGAGATTTCAATGTTTAGGACTAAATTAACAAAATTTTATAAGTTTAGGATTGAATTGACAACATGTTTAAGACTGAATTGACAATACTTCAAAAAGTTTGGGACTGAGTTATGACTAAATCGACAAAGTTGTAAAATGTTTATAACTTTTTCGATAATTATCCCCTCTAAATGTATTGAGTATTTAGGAGAGTTGCTATCTTAGTTCAAATCCTTAGAGGCATTGCGATTATACTTTCAAACAAAGCTCATATCATGCAGTCCTAGCTCGAGATTACACACCATTATCTTGTCTTCATAAGCCATGGATGTTCTTAAGGCCTGGTTGCTTCAAAGACTCCAGTCTAGGTAGAAATTTTTACCTTTATGCTTTAATTTGGCATGAATGAAATCTACAGGACACTTCATACTCGGGTTCGTCGGGTCTATGAAGAATTCCAAGAGCTCCAAAGAATTCTATGCAAGCACAATAAAAGCAAGTCCTCCTAAAATATGGACAAGCATGCAGCCAAATAAGACATGCTCCTAAAGAATATCATGGAAATGATCTTTCAAAAAATAAATGTGAAGAAGATGCAACTGTAATGTCACAAGACCTGTGAGGTGGACTATTAGAAAAATTGAAAAACAAAAACATTATTAAATAAACCCTTACCTTCTAGATAGTCATTTAAGTTGAACAGGCAAGTTGCAATCCATGTGAACGTGCCACATTCAAGTCACAGTAGTGAATTAGGTGTCCAACTCTATAGATGCTCATTTTAGTCCAATTATTGTACCGTAGAAAAATTAAAATTGCATATATTAAAGGAAAACACAAAGGGTTTATCATTATGGTCCATATCCAAAATGGTCCGACCCGAGTCTTATTCTATTACATTGTCAATGTCTCCAACGGCACTAACATGAATAAAATATAAGAAGATTCTCCTCTTGGATCCAAAAGGAGCAAAGCTAGTGCTTATTAACAAATCAAAGTATAATTATTTAAGCGATCACTTGTTTCGTGAAAAAATGAATAATTTGTTAAAAAAAATATCGCTTATAATGAGAATATTTTTTATCAACTAATTATTTAAAGTCGTAATAAATGATTAGTTTTCAAAATAATGATTTTTAAATTATTTATTTTTTCGGAAATAAACAGAACGTTAACTTGACAACATGGCTTGCTTGCTGCTTGAACGTTAACTTAACTGAACGGTGTCGTCTTCCACGCATTTAACTTACTTCTTATTTACATTTTTTTTTCTCTAATACTAATTTCTTATTCCTGTCTGAACATGGGGATTTTTATTAAAAAAAGAACAAAGACAAAAAAGTAGTCATCCTTCTTCCCGTGTCTGCCTCTGCAACTACCGTGGACGAAGGGACGAGCGAAGATTCAACGAACGATTCACGTCATTTCCCTCCATTTTCAGCTGCTCTTCAAATCCACGGGTCGTCGCTTCCTCGTTCCGCCGATCGATCGCCATTCGAAGTTGGAGACTACCCGACCGGAAGACCCGGCGCCCGCCTTCTGCATCAACTGCACAGAAACAGATGGCTAATAGCAAGCGCAACAGGGGCCGAACATCGGAATCGGCCGCCGCCGTCGCCGAAGCCACCGACGCTCACCCCCCCGCCGCCGACGAGAGATTTTCCGTCGGGAACGCGGAGATAATCGAGCCCGCCAGCAGCGCCGCCGGACGGGGCCGCCGCCGCCGCCGTCGCAGCGGGGATCGCCCCAAGACGTCGGAGAGACCCGAGGCTTCCTCGCCGGTTATCATGCCCGCGCGGAGCATCCCCCGCGGCATCGAGAGCGGCGACTTCGCTGTGACCCCGAGTGATTTGCTGCGGTGCGCGGAGGCGGCCGAAATGGCAGGGGGGCCCGTGGGGAGGGTGGTCCCCGCGATGAACTCGGTGGTGAAAGTGTTCTGCGTGCACACGGAGCCGAATTTCTCGCTCCCGTGGCAGATGAAGAGGCAATACAGCAGTCACAGCAGCGGGTTTGTGATTAAGGGGAGAAGAGTTTTGACAAATGCTCATTCGGTGGAGCACTACACGCAGGTGAAGGTGAAGAAGCGGGGGTCCGATACCAAGTACGTGGCCAAGGTGTTGGCAATTGGGACTGAGTGTGACATTGGTATGTCCTCATTGAACTTTGTCAATAGTTTGAATTCTTTAATTTTCTCTAATACTGTCTCCGTTTAAGGTAGGGTGTCCGTGCCTCTGTAATTGTCTGTTATGATAGGTTTTGTGGCTTTGCAGCATCCTCGACATCTAGAAACGGGTCTTGGGTACTCATTGCTTATAAAATACCTCGAGATTATAGAAGTATATTGAATAAAGTTACTAGGTTACTTGTAAGTGAATAATGTTACTAGGCTACTTGTAAGTGCATGTGCTGCGTGGTAGAACGATACTGGTTGTCAACTCAAGTATCTCTTTTGGTGACATTAGGTGATATCGTGCTTGTGGGGTGAAATGAAATTGAAATATGATAGTCCTTGCATTTTGAAGTCCAATGTTCGTTCTGTCGTATGCAGCTATGCTTACGGTTGATGATGATGAGTTTTGGGAAGGAGTGTCGTCTGTGGAATTTGGGGATTTGCCCACACTTCAGGATGCTGTGACTGTTGTTGGCTATCCTATTGGTGGAGACACAGTATCTGTGACTAGTGGTGTGGTATCACGTATTGAGATCTTGTCATATGTCCATGGTTCCACTGAGCTGCTTGGACTGCAGGTTTGCATTTTATATGTTGCTGATCTTATGATTTTTTAAGCAGACAATTTTTACATCTTCTGACACTTTAAACGTTGCCTGATACCTTTCCATGGTCATGGTTCAAGATTGATGCAGCTATAAATTCTGGCAATTCAGGTGGCCCTGCCTTTAATGATGAGGGCATTTGTGTTGGTATTGCGTTTCAGTCCCTTAAACAAGAAAATGTGGAGAACATTGGTTATGTCATACCAACACCAGTAATCATGCATTTTATTCAAGACTATGAGAAGAATGGAGCATATACGGGTACTTTTCAAAGCCCCCATGCATGTGTGAACCTGGAAGATAGAATACCCAAACCCCCCAATAAACATTCATGGACCTTCTCTGTTGTGCTTTCCTCTCTTCTTTACTTTTTTTCATGACAGGTTTTCCTATTCTTGCAATTGAGTGGCAGAAGATGGAAAATCCTGATTTACGTATGGCAATGGGTATGAACGCTGATCAAAAGGGTGTGCGCATTAGAAGAATAGATCCTACCTCTCCAGAATCTGCAGTCTTGAAGCAATCGGATATCATTCTCAGCTTTGATGGGGTTGATATTGCCAATGATGGAACTAGTAAGCTTAAAGCATCTCCAAGAGCTAAGCATCTAAAAGAAGCTTACTTATCTGTATATCTAAAAATTATATAAGGTCATACTCTGTAGATTAAAGTTCTGACAATCTAGCAGTATCAGCAACCGATAAATCTGTTAATTATTTATCATCTATTTTGTCTTTTGCTGTTCAAAAGGACATTTTTAACTTCTATTTGATTATTTGCACGAATTTACTTAGAAAAGTAAGTAGTTTAAGAGGTAGATCATGAAGTTGAAGAATCCTGCATCTTTTAGGGGAAATGTTGAGATTTGAATATAATGCGTTGTTGCTAGAACTTGCAACCTTCCAATGGAGGATCATGATGAGTTTCAGGTTGTGAAAAAAAAAATGCACACACACATATATTTCAGGCCTTGTTAACAAGTGCTTTTGGGATACATGCTGAGCATTTTTTATGAGGAAATAAGCCATTTGTGCATACTATGAGGACTATATTAGTGCATTGAAAATTGCAATATCACCTTATTTGATTGCTTAACTGGTGCCCTGTGGGCACTTTTAACGATTTTTTTTTTGTCCCACTCTATGATTACTTGGATTTCATGTACGCTACATGTGATCTGACCTTTCACTACTTGTTCTGGTTGTTCTCTAGTTCCTTCTCATCACGGAGAGCGTATTGGCTTTAGTTACCTTGTCTCACAGAAGTACACTGGGGATAATTCAGTGATCAAAGTCCTGCGTGGCTCCAAAATCTATACATTTAATTTGAAACTTGCTACTCAAAAGAGGGTCGTCCCATTGCATGATGAAGGCAGACCGCCCTCCTACTATATAATCGCTGGGTTCGTTTATAGCACCGTCTCTGTTCCATATCTTCGTTCTGAGGTGCATTTCTGACTTGGAGCCCTTCTATATATAAAAATGCATTTTTATGCTCATCCCATGTGTAACGAGCTATGATAACATAGATACTCATGGATGTTATCATCATCATCTACTTTTTAAGTGACAAGTACCCCTCGTTTTTTTGTTGGAATTGATTCTATTCTATTTTAATATTGCCACCTTTTCATCAGGGAGTTTGAGTTTCTCGTTTATTTATCACGTCTCTTATCAATGCCTGTAATCCCAGTCATATATTCTCAGACATATGGATCTCTTGACCTGCTATCGACATTTTAACCTTAAAGATTCAGTGGTAGATTTCACAAGTTGTAAACATTTTGTGCATTATTTTGCTCATGCTTTTGGTGTGTTTCAGTATAAGGATGAATCTGAAACTCCTGTGAAGCTCTTGGACAAACTCTTGTATTCAATGCCACAATCACCAGATGAGCAGCTGGTTGTGGTTTCTCAGGTACTCTCTCCATTAACATCCGCCATATCCTCGTTTCTCTATTCAACTATCAATCCATGAAGCTAGAGAGCCAAAGGGGAGAAAAAGAAGTAAATAAAATAGAAAAAAGATGGAAAGACAGTGGATGAAGCGTTATTGGCATTGTTATTGCTTCACTTAGGTGTGAGTCTATACACCGCAGGATGTGATTCATTATTCTGTCTGCTTTTGGCAACACATGATAGGTTCTTGCAGCTGATATCAACATTGGGTACGAAGACATTGTAAACACTGAGGTTAGATTTAATACCTTCTTTTTCTGGAAAGTGGAAATATAATGCTTTAGCATGCCAAGATTTTGGAGCCATCTTATTGGGGATGTAATGCTTAGGTTCTTGCTTTCAATGGTAAACCTGTGAAAAACTTGAAGAGCTTAGCCAGCATGGTGGAGAGCTGTGAGGAAGAATTTCTGAAATTTGATCTTGAGTACCAACAGGTCTCTCTCTCTCTCTCTCTCTCTCTCTCTCTCTCTCTCTCTCTCTCACACGCGTGCGGATGCAAATTTATCTGCTCCTTAAACAGCATGCATGCGATTGTGATTGAATGCACATAGCTTACTGATCGCGGTAGTCCATCAACATGTCTATTATTGTGCACATGTAGCATGGTTAATGACCGGCACATAAAACAAATTAAGCATCATGGCATGATGCTTGATTTGTTTTATGCTCTTTATATGCATCATGTTTTGCAGATTGTCGTTCTTCGAACAGAGACTGCAAAAGCAGCTACCCTGGATATACTCAAAACCCACTGCATACCATCAGCGATGTCTGATGATCTGAAGAGCTGAACCCATATGTGGTTGCATGGTATTGTTTTTGTTTCTGACAGGTTCATTGCACCGCTTCTGGCAGCCATGAACGGATAGCAAAAAAGGGCCGCGTCTTATAAGTGGGAATGCTCCTCTTCCATAGTAGGGAAGTGTTTTTCACTTTTTTCTGGATTACCTACCGTAGGAGACATATTTCGGGATGGGGATAGGATGGTAGCACGATTTCTTATTGTATTACAGAAGCCATAGGATTCATTTTAGCTTATGATCTTCACCTTTGTGATTATTTCGTTCTTGTGTCCAGCTGTACACTGCGCACTGTTGGATAATTCCCCAACATGATGGGTGACTACGCTTCTCTAATTTACTTAATCTCCTATGAGTTATCTGTTGCTTCTGGGTCTAATCGAAATTCGATGACGAACACGAGGACTGGAGACGGGCTTTGCAACACCATGCCACTCCTTCCCAAAATTTAAGAGGATTACAGTTTTTCGGTTTCAATGAAGATGAATGGCTTGCTGAGTTTTATTTACCCCCCCAAAAAAGAAGGCTTGCTGAGTTTTATTTACCAAAAAAAAGAGGGCTTGCTGGACTTCGAGTCCTCCACCTACGAATGCACGGTCTCAAGATTGCTCGTGTCAGGAGATGCGGTGAATGATGAATGAGAGCACAGACATTGATGTTTATAAAGAATTACACAGTCGAGGTGTCTGGGATGTTCTATCATTTCGTGATAGTGGTCGTGCAGTCCCAACAATCTTCTCCCTAACCTTTAAACATCAATTCCATTGCGGGATCCATTTTTTCAGATACTAGTAGGAATGACGTACAAGCATCAGGTGACAAAAAATGAGGATGTTTAATATATTTGATATGCCCTAGATGGAATCGCATCTAATCTATTCGATTAATGGCCATGTATATTTTTAAATTTGTTTTGTACTATATAATTGAAAAAGGAGTGAAAAGATAATATTATGGAATTCCATGCCATCAAGTCGATAAAATTTATGTTGGTATATATTTCCATCTTGAATATGAAAAAATAAAAATTTGATCTTACGCGTGTCTTCGTATTTGATTATGGAAAGTCAAACGGGTTATATTTTTCTTTCCTTTTAAATTTATCAGCAGTTGTGGTCGCGAAGTAGTTATCTATCAATTATGGGAATTGAATTTATATATAGAAGAAGTGGATTGTTAATTATATCAAATTTATGCTTCCATTTTCTTGTTTTAGGCGATGCATTTAAGTATATAAGAGAAAAACTGAAGGGCGAAAAAGGAAAATAGAGACCCTATTCGGAGCTTTGCACGATCCGCAAGTCGGGCGCGCATTGTCTTTCTTGCTCGCTTCTCGGTCATTCTGCGGTGTTCGCGTAAGAAGAAGAAGAAGAAGAAGAAGAAGACGAAGAAGAGGATGGGCTCGGCGGAAGACGATTTGGAGGAGTTCTTGCAACAGAAGCAGCGCGTCAGGAACCCTCTTGTACCAGTAGGCAAGCCTCCTCCTCCGCTTCATTTCTTGCGAATAGTTTGCTTATCTTTTAATTGTAGAGATCTCGTCGATCTGGGGACGTCTTTCTTTTATTGAAATCGGCGAACGAGTCGGAGGAATTGAATTGAGGTTTAGTCAGGGGCGACATTCCAATGCCCATGAATGGTCCCGTTTCCCGTTTGAGCATGTGCTTGCGTGCTTTGTCAGGGATTTTCTCGAATTCGGTTTGGTCTAGGAAACAACGGACTCTGCTTGTCTTTATATGGGGTGCAAGAATCTGAACTGGTGTTGTACCACCTTTTGCTTGAAACGGAAGATGGGTTTCTCCTCTTGAAGTGCCGTGGACACCCATCAGATTTGACTTCTTTGTGATATCCACCTCGTGTTCTGCTGAAAGTGTAGCAACTTGTTGGAAAGATTGGTTCTAGGCATACCATGTTATTCCAATGAAGCAACTTGAATTAAAACCTGCAAACAGGCTTCCTCATTACCCTGGTTTGTAATTATATATGCTCTTGCAAATCTAACCAAGATTTGTAAGTATATATGCTATTGCCCCACACCAAATGATTTTGTAGATCTTCATGATTTTCAGGAGAGTTGGTCTCTGATTCTTCTTTTCTGCATTGGATTTGTGCTCAATATGAGATAATGCAAAGGTGTCTTTACATCCATGGCAAAAGCTGATGATGTTGGCTTTTACTAGTTCGGATTGAATTGCCTTAGAATTTTGAGAGCTAAAAATGGTGCAGCTCTAGACTCTTGCTTTAAGAAGATTTCCCAGATCATTTGGTGTCACATGGTTGCTCTTTTTTTAATGGAGCATGATGGATTAGATTTCAACTGAATTGACAAAAGTTTGTCCTTGAACTGTTTATCTTCAGGATTTAAATCCTTGGTTTTTTCATAATTACTAGTGTACTCCCTAGCAGACTATCTAGCCCCTTTTGTGTTGAGTCATGTAAATTTCTTTCAGTTTTGTGCAGTTGAAATGCTTGCTGTCCTCCTGTGCTTTTGTTGAACTTGTCTACTGGTCATTTTGTTGTTTTAGATGATCGATTTCGGGACTTCTTTAGACTTTTTTAGGTACCTTCATTTTACTTTTCCTTTAACAAATTCATCTATAGATGAGTACGGCTTTTAAATTTGAGCCTATTTAAAACAGGAGCAGATGTGTTGAAAAGATTGATTAGGGACTACTTTTTCTAACTAATCATGCCTTTAATTTATGGATCACTTTCACTTTTTTGCTTTCAGTGCCCTAGGATAAAAAGATTATCAGTCTCTTCCTTGCTTTCCTTCTTAATGTTTTCTAGTCTTGCCTAACACCACAGATTTTAAATAGGTGCTCTCATGACTGCTGGAGTGCTCACGGCGGGTTTGATAAGTTTCAGACGAGGGAACTCTCAGTTGGGACAGGTGCTAATGAGAGCTCGTGTGGTAGTCCAGGGTGCAACTGTTGCGCTTATGGTCGGCACTGCCTATTACTATGGAGGCAATCCCTGGAAATCACATTAAAATATGAGAAATTTAGTCTCTCTTGCCTCTTGATTTTTTTGTATCAATGTTGGCTATATTGATAATGAGGGGCTATTTCAATCTGAATCAGCTTTATGGCCACAATGTAATAACATTCGGAACGTGGTGAATAAGTCAACTTGCAAAGCGAAATATTGATTCATAAATAACTTCTATGCAACTTCTTTTCCTGCTATTCTTTCCCAATGCCTTGTGGATAACTGAATCCGTGAACCGTCTGTTTGGGTTGTCTTTGGTTTTTGCATCTGGAAATTATTTGGATTGAGTTTATTCTTTTTCTTTGCAAGCTGCAAAGAGTTAAAATCATGTGAGAACTTGAAAGAAAGTGTTTTTTTTTTGGTAAATAAGTGTTTTTGCCTCTCTTGTGCAAAGATGAAGCAGTAAGATGAAAGGAGAAAAAGGTATGGATCGGACTAGTGGTATCTGTATAAACTCGATGACTTAGGTGTTTCTGCTTATCTTCCTGTATTTCTTCTTGTCGTTTGAAGTGATTTATGCAGGAATTCAGAAGAAAGAACCCGGATGAGTTCTTGAGCTTTAAGTCATGTTATAGTGAGTTCTCAGGCAGTCTTTGAAAGTCAGATGCTCTGTGAAAACATAGCCTATTTGATCTTTTTTTTATTTTAATCCTCCTTTGTGCGTCGATATTAACTGAGCGTGCTGGTTCTACAGAAGCTAGAATGCAAGTTAGTGAATTTGGCATCTATCTCGGGCTAAATGCTTAGATATGTCGGTTTACAAGGAGTTCTGATAAGAATTCGAAAAGCAAACTTGACATCAAGTAACCAGGATGCTGCAATATGTGTGGGTTAGAATTATACAATTCTTTGCTTCTGGGCAGGGTTTCATGATTAGGAGGCCCTCTCTTCTGAACCAGGATTAGTTCGCGCCATGCGCTTGCTCATCTGTAAACCCTTTTGATCCGGTCAATGATTGGGTTCCGAATGTCGCTCTAGTGCTTGTGAATTTTCAGGCCATGAGTTGCCTAGGGAAATTGCATGG
This sequence comes from Melaleuca quinquenervia, assembly GCA_030064385.1. Classification (NCBI taxonomy): domain Eukaryota; kingdom Viridiplantae; phylum Streptophyta; class Magnoliopsida; order Myrtales; family Myrtaceae; genus Melaleuca; species Melaleuca quinquenervia. The sequence goes on along the minus strand of CM057728.1, from coordinate 1,247,497 downwards.
GTCGATAGCTGACGGAGATGAAGCAGCTAACATGGCGGCACAAATCTATGCATGTGAGAGAGGGATAGCCGGCAGAATTCCGGGATTTACGATGACAGATGCATTGCCTATCGCTCTCCTGAAAAACCTAGGCAGCCTTCGAGAGCCAAGCGCTAGGCGAATTGCCGATGGCCCCTCGAGAGCTCCAAGATGGCAGGCTCTCTGTCTGTCTCTGCCGAAGCGAGGTTTATGAGGAAGAAGTCAGGAGGCATAGCGTTATCCGCACGAGCATGAAGAGGAAGTGAAATTGTCGAAGCAAAGTCATGGTCAGCAAGGGGATTCAAAGGCTTCACGAGGGTGCTCCCAGGTCGCCATGGATAGAGAGCAGAGAAGCTTCTCCTCCACTCAGCCCGTTTCATCATCCCCCTGAACATTGCAACTCCCACCTGCTCCCCAAGCCATCCTCCCCTTTAATCACCAGTTCACCACCATCCATCAATTTGAATCCCCCATACATCTCCTTCTGTACAACGGTCACAGCATTCCCTCCACCCGGCAAATCGCCCTTCGGTTGCTTCTTTCCTAGCATTCGGTGCTTTTGCTTTGTGTCATCCACGATGACTTCCCAATCATGTAAACTAAAGAAACGGCCTTGAGCTCTTGTAAGACTTATTCTCTTTGTCCGTGCTTTATTCATACTCAAACTCAATCGTAAAATCTAAGCAAAGCAAAGGCATGAATTAAAATATGATTAAGGGCCTTCCCCTTTTACTTAACGTATATCGAGAGAATATGACGTTTCGAATTTTATCGTAGAGAAATTACGACGAAAACAGAATATTTCGCATCGTGACCCATTGGCATGGGTGGAGCGGGCGGCGCGGTGGGTGGCGGAAGGTAGGAGCCGAGCTCGAATCCCGTAATTGCGAAAGAAAAAAGAAGAAAAAAAGAGAGAAAAAGAATGTAGGTGAAAAGAGTGATTAGAAAGATCGATATTTTAATGGCGAGGGTCGTGAAGGTGCATGATACATTCTCATGCTCGAACACGTGCCTCACTGATTATGTCGACATGCGGAAGGTTAGCTATAAATTCTCATCCTCATCCTCCGTTGAGATTCTCCATTCTCTCTCAGTCGCATCTCCTTCGTGTCTCCCGTCTCTCTCTCTCTCTCTCTCTCTCTCTCTCTCGCCGATCACTCCACCACTCCACGAGCTTCGATCGACCGCGCCAGCTCCTCTCTGTCGTCACTGTAGTCGGCCGGCGGCTCGAGTGCGCGGATTCATCTCGTAAGATCTCGATCTCGATCCCGATCGCTTTCTCCCTCTCCATCGCGTTTCTTGCTTTTCCAGCTTTTCTCCTCTTGTGTTGTCGAGGATCATCGCTGGACGGCGCTTGTGATGAGATTCTGGGGGCAATCGATCTGGCCCTCGCAAGCGCCGCACGTAGCGCTCCGTCTTTCGTTTTGATTTTCCCCCTCACTATCCTGCTTCTCCCACGCCCCTTTTCCCTTTCCTTCTTGTCTTTTGGTTTTCGGTGCTATCGTTGATCAGTGCTTGGTGAGGAATAGAGCTTGAAGCTGTGAATTGAGTAGTAGCATTGTCGATACCGAGAATTGTGTGTGGCAAGCATGTCCGAAGTCGATAGTTGAGAACATCCGCAAAATTCTAGTGTGTCCAACTCAATCTGGGGGCGGGAGGTTCTTTTACCACCAAATGACGGCTAAACTGGCATTTGAAGTTAATGTGCCTGCTGCAAGACTTTTTCATATGTTGTTTGAATTGATTGTCTCAACCGGAGTAACTTTAGCACCTGTCCACAGGATGATAGTAAATGCTGTCATCCATCTGGCAGCAGCTAATTGACAAGTTTTTTACTGCTGTCGAGTGACGCTTGAGATAATGACATGCTCGACAAACTATGGTGGCTTAATTGGAGCAGATGTTATATTTGTGCCGTGTATAATACTTCTTGCATTTCCATATAATTGATCTTCTATATTGCTTTCCTAGCTTATCACTTTGAAATTATTAACAATAATATCTTCAGTCCAACTATTGCAGGCTTCGAGTAATAAGCACTGAGAATGTCTTCTCCTAGTAAGAGGAGAGAGATGGATGTTATGAAGCTGTAAGTCCCTATAGTTGCTACTGCACATGCTAACTGGTGTACCTATTTTATCTTTCACTTCTTTACAAAGCACGGTACATGTATTGTCACTTGTTCCTAAGAGGCGAAAGGAAATGCTGCGTTTATTTTGCATTCTGATCCAACAAGAATTACATAAGTATGTCAAGGAACTTGATATGAATAGGATGGAGTAGATGTTATCGTTTGCACAACAGCCACTTGGTTCCTTGATATGATCTTTTGATGAAAGAGGTGATATCATGTTTGTAAAGGTTTTTGTGCTTTTGCTGAGTTTGTTTGGGGGAAAATTCATGATGAAAGATTCCAGCCTCTTCTTTGTGAAGGTGCACTTGAGTAGAAGTTGTTTGCTTTGCTAATTGGTTCCTATGGGATCTTACAGAAGTAGCCCCAGATAATTGAGTTTCTCGTAATATTGGGCAACCTTGAAATGCAGTGGAAATTTGATATGATGATATTAATTAACAGTGGGGAAAAGGAAAAAAGGTAAAAGTGGCATGTAGCCTCATTCTCAGAGATATTGTTGTATTATCCTTCTGTAAGGAGCTAGATAAAATCTCAGGGCATGTAAACGAGTTAGAAAGGACATAGCTATTACCATGTGAAGGTAAAATCTGGAGACAATGGAAATATTACGCACAAAATGATGAAACTGCTGCACTAAAGTTAAGGATATCATCAAATTTCATTTATGTCAGTATTTGGGCATTGATGCGATATTTTCATCTCAAGTATGATTATGCATTATATGTGTGGAAATTGTTGTCAGTAATGACTGTAAGTTCTTTGCTTAGATTATGTTGTTGTCAATCCTAGGATTGGTTCAATCTAATTGAATATAAAAGTACTAAGTCTTTATACTGCAATCAATGACATTCAATTGTCTTTCTGTCTCCTCGAAAGTTTGTTTGTAGGCACCACATAGTTATCTAGTGGATTAGTTTTCTAGTGTACATTTTTATTTGGTGAAGTTAACAAAGCCTTTTGATGTTCTATTCCTCCATGTTTATGTTATCCAGGATGATGAGTGATTATACTGTGGAGACAATCAACGATGGACTTAATGAATTCAATGTGGAATTTCATGGGCCAAAAGAAAGTATTGTGTCTCTTCCCTCTCTCCTCTCTCCTTCTCTCCCTCTGTCCCATCATCCTCTCTCTCTCTCTCTCTCTCTCTCTCTCTCTCTCTCTCTCTGAAGCATTTTAGGATGCATAAAGAACTGTTTTTGCCTAGGAAAATTGCTAGGAGAATCAATCCAGCAGATCATTGTAGTAGAATGTTGCATATTATGCAGCATAAATTCTTGTTCCAAAGGCCCAAGGTCTTTTGGACAGCTAACTTTAGTGGGTAACTTTAGGTCTTAATGTTAATGAAAAGGTGCAATTTTAACAAAGCAATAAAATGACTGTTCGGCTTTTTTGCTCTAGCATAGTGGCACTTCAATGAAAAAGTCTCTTTCCTTTTGACTAACTTCTCTGCCGCATGGGAATAATTTCTCACATGCTCCTGATGATGCATGGATGAGGTACGGCTGGATGATTTATTCGTACCAATGCCGTGCTGCATGACTTATCCTCAAAAGATGTTTATTTTTCCATATGTTGCCTCTCCTTCGCTTCCTCCCCCTCCTCTCTCTGTGTGGAGGAGAGGGAGGAAAAAAAAGAAAAGGCGGGCATGAGGTGTGGTGAGGTTGGCTTTCCTCATGATTTTCAAGTTATTCATGAATGTTTATGTTACATTGATGTATAAAGTTATTACATATTAGAGTAGTTATGTAAAACTCCAAGGAGCTGCCTTTGAGGAACTTGACTAGCTCTCTGTGTTCTGTTACTTAGCAAGCTTTACTTAACAAAATGGTCCCAGGTTTATACGAAGGTGGTGTTTGGAAGATCCGAGTGGAACTTCCTGATGCGTATCCCTACAAGTCTCCTTCCATTGGATTCGTGAACAAGATATATCACCCAAATGTTGATGAGATGTGAGTAATCATATACCTGTGAAAGGGAACAACTATGTTCTTTTACTACTTGTGTCTTAAATGTTTCGACTTCTTTAAGTGAGTGAGTGCTGCTGTTGATAATGAACAACTGATATTTTCATTATACCAATGTGGAGTGCTGTATATTTTATGTCTTGGCTATTTCATGTTGGTTGAAATTGCAGGTCGGGGTCTGTGTGCCTGGATGTTATCAACCAATCATGGAGTCCAATGTTTGGTTAGTACTGAAAGATACTAGAATTTTCTGCTTTTAGATCGTTCCTCTTCTTTGCATCTTCTGATACTTCTTTTATTTATACTCATTCTGTTTCTTTCATTCAATTAGCTATAATGTGCAAGAGGTTGCCTTTTCCCCCTTTTTTCATTTTTTACTTTCTGAGCGTTGGTCTGTTGCTCTTCCATTGGACTTCAGAAATAATCCCTTCCATTCTGCTATTGCAGATCTTTTGAATGTGTTTGAGGTGTTCCTTCCTCAACTCTTGCTTTATCCCAATCCTTCAGATCCTCTAAATGGTGATGCTGCTTCACTAATGATGAAAGACAAGAAGCAATACGATCAAAAAGTCAAAGGTGACTTTCGTTTGCCCCATTTACTTTTATGTCGTTGAAATGCGATGATTTGGGTTCTAGATCAGGAGACATACTTCCGAAATTTCTCTATAGAGGTGAAGTATCTCAAGACTTGCGCTGTTCAGATAATTTGCATTCCGAAATTTTAGTTAGATATTCATACTATGTACTCGCAGTGCATTATTCATCATACTATGCATTGTGGATATAGAGTATTGCGAGCGATATGCAAAGAAGGAACATATTGCCAACTCCAGAGCAGAAGAAGGCAGCGATGATGATGATATCAGCGTCGGGGGAAGCGAATCGAGTGACGACGACGAGATAGCTGGACATGCAGACCCATAAATAGGTGTAGTATCAATAACTATTCAAATTATTCCTTAATCGAAGGTGCAACCCCAATTCTTCATGTCCACATGTCCAAATTATATTTAATTCAGAGTTGTATGTCTGTAATATCATGAGACTGTCCATTGTTGTGAGGAAGAGCCCAGGAGAACTTTGTAGTGAACATTTTCATTTGGAAGATAAAAAGGATTGTCACTCAAGGTGGAGAAATTCGGTCACTCGATGTTAAATATCTGTTTTCATAAAAGTTTTGGCTATAGAGATCAGCAAAACCAAAGGATTAGGTAAGCATGCCCTGAGAATGCAGGCTTGCGTGTTTACCAATCGCATCGTATTCCAAATTCTCTGATTTCGTATGCACGCGAACCGTCCGTTGGATTATCATGACTTTTTAATGGGTTCTTCGTCAGTTCTCCTCTCACGGTGGACACGAGTCTCTTGCATTGGTGCGCATATTCTCTCCGACCGTCTTTATATTTATGAAATTTGAAGAGGCTTATTAGGTACCAAAAGCTTGCCACGTGGAAGACTTCGCCGTCGCGTGAGGGTTTCTCAGTTTCCCACTTCAGACGGATTCGTTCGTTAGGAAATGACTGAACGCTGCTCACTATGATTTTTCTTATCAATTTATCAGGAAATTCGTTATTGATTTTGCCGTAGTCCGGTACGGTTACGCCATTCGTTGCTCTCCAAATGGGAGCCATCTGATCTCAGATCAGACGGCCCTCAAGGCCTGATCTCCTAACATACGTCAGGTGACGTGGATCCTCCAAATTGCGGCCATAAAAATGGTATATGGCTAAACTAATGCACCATTTGGATCATTAAAGGCCAGCGAATGCGCAGAGAGGACAACTGATACTGGGCATTGACCCTGTTAGTCCTGACTTCTTCAAACTGCCGGCATTCAATTTTTTTAAAGGCGAGAGATACAATGGCTTGTTGTGGCTTTTTGGCTCATTACGTAGCGCATAGCACGGTTCCGGCCAGAATGTCTTTAGAACAATTACCGTTGTCAGCTCAGCCAATTGTCATTCACAGCTGATTCAAGCGCGTCACTGCCCTCGTTGCCACCCAAGGTCACATCCACCTTATAAACATAGCAGAGGTGACTATCAGGTCCATTTGTTTCTCCTAGTCTCACCTTGATTCGCCGAAAATGCTTCGATCGCCTATCCGGGTGCTCGCCATTCTGATCTTTCTCATCTTTCCAGTGGCGAATTCGGTCGATGAGGCTACCAAGCAGTCGATGATTCAGTTCATGGACAAAGTTTCTCCAGGGAGTGATCATGGTTGGAACTTGTCCACGGATCCCTGCACCGATAAGTGGAAGGGCGTGGAATGCGAGTCACAATCAGTGAAGAGGATCGTTCTCAAGGGGCTCAACCTCTCGGGGACTCTCGATGCCAGTTCTCTCTGCAGGGTAGGGTCTCTCGTTTTTCTTAGCCTCCAGGGCAACAATGTGACGGGAACGATTCCGGAAGAGATTGCGGACTGCAGTGGTTTGACACACTTGTACTTAGACAGGAACCGGTTCTCGGGGCAACTCCCCGGCTCCTTCTCGAGTTTGAATAACTTGAAGAGGCTCGACGTATCCAATAACAACTTTACGGGCCCGTTGCCGAATCTTGCTCGGATCTCGGGCATGATTACCTTCCTTGCTCAGAACAACAATTTCACGGGACAAGTACCCCAGTTCGACTTTGCCAATTTCGATCAGTTTAATGTCTCGAACAACGATTTCACTGGTCCGATTCCTGATGGTGGAGTCCGTTTCCAGGAGAACAGCTTTCTGGGGAACCTGGGATTGTGTGGAAGTCCACTGCCCAATGCATGTCCGCCCCCTCCAGCGACCGAGGCTCCAGGCAAACGCAAGCCGATTGGTAAGATTCTTACCTATTTAGGCTATGTAATTCTTGGCCTGATCGTTGCGTCCTTCTTGGTCTACAAAATAGCAAGAAGGTCCAAGAAAAAGCTACATGGGATTGAAGGTGGGAAGAATAGGAAATCTAACGCTAGCGGCAGCAAGGCTAATGGGGGGATGAGGGAACCAAAGACAGGGGAGAACAGATCAGAGTACTCGATAACTTCTGTGGAGAGTGGAAGGAACACGCCATCACTTGTGGTACTAACGAATTCTCCTGCGATGAATGATTTGAAATTCGAGGACTTGCTTAGAGCGCCGGCTGAATTGCTCGGAAGAGGAAAGCACGGAAGCCTTTACAAAGTCGTGCTCAGCAACGGCCTCGTTCTGGCCGTGAAGAGAATCAAGGATTGGGGGATTTCTTGCGAGGACTTCGAGGACAGGATGCAGAAGATGGATCGAGCAAAGCATCCCAATGTTCTGCCCCCGCTCGCGTTTTATTGCTCCAGGCACGAGAAACTCCTGGTATATGAATATCAACCGAACGGGAGCCTCTTCAATATTCTCCACGGTAAGTGAGTAGTTTATTTATTACTTTCAGTTTCCAATTTGGATCGATAGGCTTCCCTAAAGGATGCTGTCACGAGTCACGACATAGGACGATAAGAGCAGCAATACCTATTACCGAAAAGCAACCTCTAGATTTAGTTTTCCTAGACCGAATTGAAGGGTAGTCTGAATGGGACAGTGTCTTGTTCTCGCCCCGTGTTCAGAATGCCCCGACTGTGAGATGCTTGTCATTCCATCCCTTCTGATCAAGAAGCTGAAGTCATTCGGTGTACATTTTCCTCTGTCGAAGTAATGGACTGGAGAGGAGAATCTGATTCAAGTTCTTGTTCATCGTTTCCATTGCAGAAATGCAGAATACGCAAATACTTGATTGGGGAAGCAGGCTACGCATCGCAGCCACGATAGCCGAAGCTTTGGCCTTTATGCACTCGGAGCTTCGTGAAGACAGGATCGCTCACGGCAATCTAAAGACCTCGAACATCTTGCTCGACAAAGACATGGATCTGCGCATCAGCGAATATGGCCTAATAGTGGTGCAAAGCCATGACTACTCTCATATCTCCGGGAGAAGAAGCAGTTCCGCTTCTCCGGACGATGCCTTCAAGGACGACGTATACGACCTCGGCCTAATGCTTCTCGAGCTCTTGACGGGCAAGATGGTCCAGAACAACGGGTACGATCTGGCCGAGTGGGTGCACTCCGTGGTCAGAGAGGAATGGACCGGGGAAGTCTTCGACGGCGTCCTGATATCTCAAGGCGCGGACGAGGAAAGCATGGTGAGGCTGCTGCGTGTAGCTCTCCAATGCATAAACCCAAGTCCTGCCGAAAGGCCGAGCTCGACCCAAGCCGAGGCGCTGATAACCTCGATCAAAGACGAAGAGCAGCGATCAGTGTCGTCCGGTTCCTGATGGAAACACGTCCTCCTCTGGGAAGGGAGGTGTGTGCAGCAGGAGAGCTTTTGCAAGAAGAAAGTTCTTCCTCTACTGGTTTGATCGTTCTGGTCCTTGTCAGTTGATGCAGTAAGTTTCCGAACAGTGAACGGCAGACTCCTTATTTGTTGTTTGTACGCGTATGGAGAAAATAATTATCTGCTTCAACGGTGTGATTGAATAATAAGAATACTTTTCCAAGGAGGATTATATTTTGCACACAAAAATTGCTGCAAAGCTCTCCTTTTTTTTTTTTTGGTAAATTACAAAGCTCTCCTTTTCCATTCTCGTTTTTCTAGAAAAGAGAAAACCCATAGAAACCTCTAATTAAATTATATCATCACTTCAACATCATTGATATCCCAATTTCTTTTCTATTGTCACTAGAATTTTAGATCCCTACCAGTGCGACAAGTGCATCCTTCTTTTTAACATGGAAAAGATTAAGAATTCACAACTCACGTCGATACCGATATTCCTAACCTTTTACGTGTCGTGGATATTGTGAACATTTTGTTAGATTATCACTAGTTTTGAGAAATATTGAACTTTTTCTTTTGAACGCAAGTGGTGTGGTTATGAAAAGTAGGCCCTTTTTTTAAATGCTCGCGATAAGTAATATGGTATTTCTTTTTTGTCACTAGTATCCCTTACATATTATATATCAGTGTAGGTCGAGGGTCTTCTTTATGACCCCCATCATTTTAGGATAATAAGTGGAACTTGGATGATGTGAAATTATAGTAAATAATACAAAGTACATTTTCAATAAATAATATCAAGATAATATACAGGACAAGATATTAGCAAACAAAACTTAAATTATATTTATCATGATATAAATACGTCGATCTTTTTTATCGCAAAAAAAACGTAAATATTTTTAATTTTTTTATGTATAATTTATGTCACGAAGAAAAAGTTGAGAATTTTTAATGGTGTGAAAAATCGAAATATTATGTCACTGTAAATATCATTTAAGATTTTTAGTAGTATTGACTATAATAAATAACCATACCGGTGCTTTCCGATTGACGTCGGGCAACAAATCAACGGCCAAAAAATAAAAAGAAGGAATAGAAAAAGTCAAAAAGCAAAAGCGAAAAAGACAGACGCAGGCCGCACGATCCAGGCGAAGAAAAAGTTGACCGGTTGACCCTGTCGTCTTCCTCGCGACGATCCGAGAGTGAGAGCAAGCAGCGGCACCTCCTCTGCAACAATGGCAGGTCCCGTGGCACAGAGGCCCACCCTGCGGGTCACCAACATCCCCCAGACCGTCACGGCCCACGACCTCCTCCGCTTCCTCGAGTCCGCCCTCGGCCCTGGCTCCGTCTACGCCATCGACATCGTCACCGACCACAAGAACTGGAAGCCCCGTGGCTTCGGCCGCGTCCAGTTCGCCTCCCTCCACCACCGGGACCTCGCCCTCTCCGAGCCCCTCGTGCTCAAGTCCCAAACCCTAGCGCTCTCCGACGCCTACGACGACATCGTCCCGAGGCCCGTCCATGAGAGGCACCGCGTCGATGGCGGGGCCCTCCACGCCGGGTTCTTGGTGGAGAGCGACTACCTCTGCGAGCTGGAGTGCTGGAGGAGGGTTAGGGTTTGGTTGATGCCGGAGAGGAGGAGGTTGGAGTTCTGGGTCTGGGTTGAGGATGAGTGTTATAAGCTCGAGCTTGGGTTTGATGATGTGGTGGAGAGTGTAGGGTGTTGCTTGGGTGGTGATGGCGGCGGCAACAAAAGGGTCAATGCACTTCTTTTGACGGTATATGATTTCATCTCTTTTGTGGTGTTTTGTTGAGAAAGTTCATTGATGTAGTAGAAATTCTTTGGAATCAAAGAAGCGTTGGTTTATTTGTGGGTGTTGTTTGCCATGTTTTTTCCGTTGACATGGCAACCTGATGGCTTGTTGGTTTTGTGGTTGGTTCCAATTGTAATAGCTAGCACTTAACCCATGTTGCCATGGGTTCAATCTCTTTGTTTAGCATTGTTCAGGGAGTCAAATCTAATGTCAATCTGAGCAAAGGAACCTAGTCTGAACGTTTCTGGAAGAAGGGAAATCCCACCAAGTTATATCATCATATGAAGACTTTCACATGCCGTATGTTTTAGCTTTGCAATCGAGAACAAATAAGGTTTTAACAATCTACTGCAACCATTGGCAATGAAAAAAATTTTGGTTCAGAGAATTTCTAGTTTTCAAAGAGCTTGATTCTTTCTTAATGAGTGTGTATTGGAATTGAGTTATTAAAGGTATATATCTGGCGGAGTTAAAACTTGATTTCTAAGAACTCCAATTTTTTCCTTGCTTGTGTACACGGACAATTTCATTTACCAATTATGCCTACAAATAACTTCGGCTTTTGGAAGGTAATCATGAAGTGGTTTTATAAATGTTGTTTGAGCTTAATTTACTTAGATTTAGACAGGCTACAAGGTCAATGAATAAAGTTCATTTATCTAGCGGTATCCATAATTGACTAGCTTTACTAGATGCAGGGAAATGCTTATGCATTTGGCAAAATAAGTTTTATAGGAACAGTGTAATGGGGGTTAGGTAGCAACACTAGATGATCCCAGAAATTTCTGGACAATTTGACTTTGTAAACGTGATCTGCATTATGCATTTCCCTCCAAGTTTTTGCCCTGATATTCATATCTTTGACTTAGATTGCTTTTGATCAATGCTGGAAGGAGACAGATCACTGTGGTAGACAAACTTTTGTTAGAAATATTTCTTGAAGCAATGCAGGCATCAATATTTAGATTATAGGTGTCAGATTAGTGCACATGTTTTATTAACTTATGGGGAGAATCATATGCATCGAAGTGTATCTGTCCCACTGTATTGTGGGGAATATACCCTATTTTTCTCTTCAGTTGATTCCTCTCAGATTGAGTTCTGCATTCTTTGTTGGTCCTTTCCCCACTAGCTTGGGTGAGAAGATGTCCATTGTCACAGGATAGTGATCCAGTATCTTGGTACTTGAACATTGTTTCTCCTTTCACAGTTTAATCGTGGACCAAGGATCTACAAGAGAGTTTCGGGATCTGATGTAACCTCAAAGTTTAGTCCTGATCGATACCATATCTACAAAGAAGATTTCAATTTTCTGTGGGTCCGCACAACAGACTTCTCTCTTGTGAAGTCAATTGGTCAATCGACTTCTTTCTGTTGGGAAGTTGATGAAGGGTTGCCAGTACCTGCTTCTGATGTGTTTTCGAGTTTTCCGTATTATAAAGAAGGAGCAATTGATCTTACTCTAAGAGAAGGTGAGGAATTTCATTCTGCATCTGAGATAGTTCCACTCCTGGAATGCAACTATGGTTGTAAGTTAGACTATGAGATCGTATTCCAACTTAATGCTCTTGTTCATACCCAGAAAATCAGTCTGGCTGCTGCCTATGAGCTAACCGACATCCTTAGTACTTTGGATGTTGACACTGCTGTCTTGGTTCTCCAGAAGCTGCACAAGCTTACATCCACTCGCTATGATCCTGTGCCATATGTGAAGACCCAGTTACATGTCCTTAAGAGAGACGGCAAAAATGTTCCTTCATCCGCTCTCAAAAGGTTAACGGACAGTAATGTAATGTTTTGTCACAGAGCTTTTGTTACTCCTACGAAGATTTATTGCTTAGGTCCTGAGCTGGAGACCTCTAACTACGTTGTGAAGAACTTCGCATCACATTCTTCTGATTTTCTGAGAGTTTCTTTCGTTGAAGAAGATTGGAGCAAAATTCCCCCGAATGCCTTATCTACCAGTACTCAGCAAGGCATTTTTTCAAAACCTTTGAGGACTGGAATATATCACCGTATATTGACTGTTCTTTCAGAAGGTATCGTGATTGGTGAGAAGAAGTTTCAGTTTCTTGCTTTCTCAGCTAGTCAACTTCGATCAAACTCTGTCTGGATGTTTGCTTCCAATGACGAGGTGACTGCTGAACAGATCAGGGAATGGATGGGCTGCTTCAAGAAAATTCGAAGTGCGTCCAAGTGTGCAGCGAGAATGGGTCAAATGTTTAGCTCTTCTGTACAGACTATGGTTGTCCCTGCACACGACGTGGAGACGATTCGTGATATTGAGGTCAACACCAGAGGATTTGACTACTGTTTCTCAGATGGGATTGGAAAGATCTCTCAATCTTTTGCTAGGCAAGTTGCTCAGAAGTGTGGCTTGAGTGACAGTCCTTCAGCCTTTCAAATCCGATATGGGGGCTATAAAGGTGTTATTGCCGTTGATCGCCGTTCCTTCCGTAAGCTCTCTCTTCGTGAGAGCATGCTTAAGTTTGAGTCACCTAACAGGATGCTTAATGTTACAAAGTGGAGCGACTCAATGCCGTGCTATCTTAACAGGGAGATCATTACTCTTCTTTCCACTCTTGGAGTGGAAGATGAAAAATTTGAGTCTATGCTACAGAAACAGTTGCTTATTCTCGGGAAAATGTTAACTGACAAGGAGGTTGCTTTAAGTGTGTTGGAGAGTTTGAGTGGTGCAGACTGCAGAAACATCATAGCGAAAATGTTACTCGCAGGATATGAGCCAACTGCGGATCCTTACCTTGCGATGATGCTTCGAGCGCATCATGAGATTCAACTGTCTGAATTGAAGAGCAGGTGTCGCATTCATGTTCCAAAGGGTCGGATCTTGCTTGGCTGTTTGGATGAGGCCGGGATACTTAACTATGGCGAAGTTTATGTCCGAGTTACCATGACAAAAGCAGAGGTAGAAAGTGGGGAGCAAAAATTTTTCCGAAAGGTTGATGAGACAACAGCAGCATTAATGGGGAAGGTAGTCGTCACTAAAAACCCTTGCCTTCACCCTGGGGATATCAGAGTCCTCAAGGCTGTTTTTGAGGTGGAATTAGAAGAAACAGGCTTGGTCGATTGCATTGTTTTCCCCCAGAAAGGAGAAAGGTCTGAGTCGCCGCATGTCTGCCTTGTACTCTTCTGCATTAGATAATTGCAATTTTGCTCATCATGCATGTTTAAATTGAGCTTATAATGTATTTGGACAGGCCTCATCCTAATGAGTGCTCTGGTGGCGATCTGGATGGAGACCTATTCTTTATCAGTTGGGATGAAGAAATCATCCCGTTGCAAATTGATACTCCAATGGATTATACTGGAGGGAGACCACGCATAATGGATCATGAAGTGACGCTGGAGGTGACCATCTCAGACTTTGTTTTATCATAGGGTTGTACAGTCCTTTCTTTGACATTACCAAAAATATTTCAGGAAATCTATAAATTCTTCGTTGACTACATGATCAACGACACGCTGGGTGCCATCTCAACTGCACATTTGGTTCATGCTGACCGTGAACCAGAAAAGGCCCGGAGTGAAAAGTGTCTACAGTTGGCGACTCTTCACTCTATGGCTGTGGACTTTGCAAAGACTGGTGCACCAGCTGAGATGCCAAGGGTTTTGAAGCCAAGAGAGTTTCCAGATTTTATGGAGCGAGTAGACAAGCCAATGTACACATCTACTGGTGTGCTTGGAAAGCTCTATCGTGCGACGCTCGAGTCATCGGTAGAGAAGTCGAAAGTCATCTGGTCAGAGGAAACCGCTCGAGAGTATTACAATCGTGATCTGGAAGTCAACGGTTATGACGCATTCATCGACACGGCAGTCACCCACCGGGACAAGTACAGAAAGAAACTGAGGGCGCTGATGCGTTTCTACCAGGCAGAGAGCGAGGACGAAATCTTGACTGGCAATCTGCGGAACCGCGCTGTGTATCTGCAGAGGGACAACAGGAAATACGGAGATATGAAGGACCGGATCTCGCTGTCGGTGAAGAGCCTGCACAAAGAGGCGAGAGGATGGTTCGAGAGCGGGTGCGAGGCGAAGGAGAGGGAGCGCCTGGCCTCGGCATGGTATCACGTGGCTTACCATCCATCTTTCGTTCATCAAAAGTTCAACTTCTTGAGCTTCCCATGGATTGTGGGGGATGTCTTGCTCAGCATAAGATCAATGAACAGGAGGAAATCCCTCACTTAGCAACTTTGGTATGTAATTTTCTTGCCCGAATGCTATTGATCAAGAGATGGTGTCATGTGCATAGTCCAGAAACGGCCATATCTTATTCTACAACTCATGCTAGTGCTATTGAATGGACGCTATTAGAATTCAACCTTCGCAGGTTTTGTGAGTTATCGGGGGTGATAGGCTTGCCAATTTGTCGATTAGATCAACCAAAGGGGGAAAAAGAGGGAACGAAATGATAGATGACAAATTTGCTCTCTCAATTCAGTCCACACAAGCAAGAATTTTCATATAGTTTATTGTTCAAGATATGAAAAACAAAACCCTGTTTGGTCGATACAAGAAAGAACAATTGAGTAATACGTGCACGGAATAGTTTCGAATCAATGCATGGATGACGCAACGTCGCTTCTACGTGCAATCTACCATTTACAATTAAAAACGACAACGCTAAGCCACTCAAAACGACGGTACTTTTACAATCCACAAAAGTTATAAATATCAAGCCGCAAAGTGACGTCATAGAGTCCCACTCCCCACGACGGCGAGTCACGGGGAGTTGGACCCCATCATGCCACCATCGTCATCGCGTCCTTACCCTTCACGGCCACGTCCCCGGCCGCCGAGTTCCCGCCGCCGGGGACCAACTCGTGCCGGACGGAGAAGTTCCGGTACCGCCGGTAGTGGTCTTCGTCGTCGAGGTGAGGGTCGTGCCCCGGCCCCTCGTCGAAATTGAGGGAGTAACTTATGGGGTCGTAATTGAACCCGCCGTGCCTGTTTTGGTCGTGAGCTCTACCGGCCGCGCCGATGCTACGGCTCCGGCTGAATCGCCTGATGAAGGTCTTCCACCTCGGGCCCGCGACGATCTCCGACCACTCGCGGATCTTCTTCAGGACCCTGATCCCCGGGGCCCACCACCGGCGGTCGAAGTGCGACGACCCGATACGCTCCCAGAAGCTGGACGACGAGGGCGGCAGGGCGCGGTCCGGGCGGCGGAAGCCGAAGCAGTGGTTGCAGCAGAGGGAGGTGGCGTGGCGCGGAGAGGACCCTTCTTCGATCATTGGATCTGCTTCTTTGTTGCGCCTCGACGAAACAGGCGATTCCAATTCTTCCCCTTCCATGGCTTCTCTCTCTCTCTCTCTCTCTCTCTCTCTCTCTCTCTCTCTCTCTCTCTCTCTCTCTCGCCCCGGTAGGTGAGAGCTCTTGTCTCTACTTTTTCTGGTGATGTTGAGAGACGAAAGGTCACGTTGTTAGCTTCACTGAAACAGGGGATCGCGGGTGATTGATAATTCACCCAAGTGAGTGATGAGGAAGGGCAGTTAGGTAATTTCGAAGCGAGCGCAGGAGGATATTCTTACGGAGACGAAACTGGCGACCTGAGACCAAGATCAGCTGCTCCGCGATGCATCGTGAATCCCGTGGTCTGCAACATTCGAGTTCCGTCGTGTCAGGTCAGTTCGTCCTGTCGACTGATGCGAAATTTCACCATCAAAAAGAGCAAGGAGACTCTCTCTCTCTCTCTCTCTCTCTCTCTCTCTCTCTTCGCTCAGTCAAACTGCTCAAAGCCATCAGCACCCACAAGGAATTTCGAAGAAGAAGACTGGGAACGAAGCCGAATCTTGACGAGCAACATCCTGCAACACCCTCGTCCCATCCTCTCATTCTCTCTCTCTGTGGGGGTGGAAAATGCCTGGCCCAGGCCCTCACCTGATGTATGCCATGGGCTCAGGGCTTGCCCTCACGTCCCTTTCCAACGGCAGATTCGCTCCCCACCACACCCTCACCTACACCCTCAACGCCTTCTTCGGCCCCGACATCGGCTCCTTCTCCGAGTGGCTCGGCTCCACCCTCTCCGATTTCCTGGGCTTCGGCTTCGCCGGCTCCCTAGGCTCCCTCCTGGCCGACGCCATCCACGATCCGTTCTACTACGTGCTGATCTTGGGCTTGCCTTTCGCCATTCTCTACTCCTGGGTCTCCAGGGTTTTGCTTCAAAAGGGCGTTCTTAATTCTGTCTCTGGGGTGAGTTTTTATTTTATTCCCTTTTTTCAAGTGTTGTATTTGCTTGGTTCCTGTAGAAGAGCGGTGAAGAAAGATGGGTTGTTTGATTTGTTGAGGGATTCGTGTAAGTTCGTGGATTTGGGGGCGTAATTTTGGATATCATGATGAGTCGAGTTTAGTCATATCAAGGTTACAAAGTTAGTGGCCTCGCAGAGTTTTAATCTCGTTAAGTGCTGAGGTGGCTTTGTAAGTCCTACTATGGTGTAGTGCTGTTCAATGATCAATCAGCCTAGTCTGGTTTTCTCGGCATGATAGTGCCTTTAAGTTGCTCCTTAAAATCCTTGACTTGGTATAATTTCGTGCAGGTCCCCCTTACTAGAAGGCAATGTCTGCTGTTGATAGCTGCCGGTTCTTTATCCCATTTTTTCCTAGACCATTTGTTTGAGGTATTGGTTTCGCCCTGAGGGGTTATTGAGCATGTTAAAGCAAATACAACATCCTCTTTTGTGGTGATGGTTTTGGAGTTATATAAAACTTGAAGCTTCTTTTTAATGTGATTTGTACAATATCATGCTTACAAGAACATAGAACTAAATCGCATTGTTGCCCTTTTCATTGATGTTGCTGAAGCTATTTGATTTTCTTCAAATGGTACTGACCATGTAAACATCAATTGCGTTTCCCATTGTTCCATAAGGTTTCATTCTGTACAAGATTTAATGAATGCCATGTTGGTCATTTTAAAAGTAGTTTTGCAAGCACTCATATATATTAACATACATACATTCATGCATACCGACAGACATCCTTATCCTTGATGGGCTTCAACATACACCTGGAATTATAAGCCTAAAACTTGTTACAATTTTGGGGGAGCTAACTCTGTATGAACAGATTCTACTAAAACCAATCTATTTGTTTTTTAGCATTAGGTGTATGATGAAGACTCAGTTTAAAAGAAGAAAGAAAATTCTTGTTAGAATATGAGAGATGTTTTCTTATTGTTATGCTTGCAAAAATTTTTGCCTTTATAAATGGTTGATGGTGGATTTCAAATCATCAAATTTATTAGAAATCTTAAGTTGAATGTTTATTATTATCTGCGTGTTCCTCTAGATGCTGCACTCTTGCTTGAATCTCCAGCCTTGTAATAAACTAGGGAGTAAAATTTCTTCACTTTGCAGGAAAATGGCCATTCGTCCATGTATACTTGGATATTGAGCACTGGTTGGTGGAAAAACCGAGCACCTGTCAACCCTGATGCCGTTGTTGTAGTTGGTTTCTTATGCACTTGCTTAATTTGTGGTTTTATTTACATCAACAGGTTCTGTTCTTACCAAGATCCATTTGACTAAGTTTTCTTGTAGCATCATTGTGGACATTTATTAATTCTTGCTGCTTACATGCGATTGTTTTGTAGAATGAAGTCCTCTAAGTCCATCAGAAGCCAATCCTATCAATCTCTGAAACTTATTGGGATTATTGGAAGCCTGTACTGTCTGTGGTGTGCGAGCCAGATATACTGGGTTAATCCTCGTCGGGCAGCAGTGGGCGAGGAAGCTGACCTCGGTATTCTTGTATTTATGGCTACTTATTTCTTTCTTCCTCATGGTCTGTGTATACTCTCCATGAACCCTAAAGATAATGAAACAGAGCTTCCACTTTAAAGAACATTTTGCATCTGGCTGGTAAGTTTTATACACAAAAGCTACAATGTTATTGTAGTTTCAACCTTAGACCATTAATACTAATAATGGTTGTGAGACAAATGGCAAAATTTGTCTGCGGTCTCAGTAGAGTGGTAATTTTCTGAAAAATTGTAGATGAGGTCGACAAGTTCTATATGATGAGAACTATAGGGTTGATGTTTATCCACACTGTTGTTTTCTATGGTACTCTTGAACTTTGAGTCATGTTGCCAGCTCTAAGGTTGCATGTCATTGCTGAATAGTCAGCAGGTTTACTCTCTGTTACGGTGGCTGGTATGATCGACCTAAAGATTTGTTTTTTCCTCTCTCTCTCTCTCTCTCTCACACATGCGTGCGCATGCATGCACGTACATGCACCCACGCATTTTTGTGTAGCAATTCTATCTTTACCCATTCTTGTGTATAAGAGTGTTCATTCTTAGTATAGGTACTTGGTGAAAGAACATAATAGAACACTTAAATAATAAACTACTGTCTGGATTGTTTTAGGTATCAAATATAATCTTAAACACCCCATGAAGAAATGTTCATTACTGGTTTCTTGAAGTCGAGAATTGGCCCTAGGTGGAGCACAGCGCGAACCCGATCATCTTAGTCAGAAAATTTGCAAATTTACCAACGATTTAGAACAGTAAATTCTTCAAAACCCTGGAAGATACATATTGCGTGTAATCTTATCAGAGAGGTGGGAATTGTGCCTTGTGTTTGGAGTAACTGTCCTTCAAGAATAGCGGACAGAGCCTTTGAAGAATTTGCTACATTTCGCGATGACCTCTTCGACAAATAAATTGTTCAGCCGAATGCCGCGGGCAGGAGTCAACGCAGGCCTCTGGGCCGGACCGCCCGAACCACCCATTCTAGGAAGTTCCAATCAGCAAGTCCAATTGCTGCTGTTCCTGCACAATACTCGATGGAGTGGTGCGTATGAGCAGGTATAACATTTTCCTTTTGTTTTTGGAAGAGTGATAGATCATGGACTGTGTGATGCATGTATCTTTCTGAGTAATTTGCTGCGTTCTGAAAATGAATTTTCACATGTGAAAGGCATCGAGTAGTGATTGAAAACAAGTTGTTAAAATGTACTGTAAAATCAGTGATTCCTTTAGGTAGGAAAGTAATGGGTTGCGGTTGCAGGCAAACGCTCGCCAGTAGCTGGTGCACTAAAGTTCAAAGAGGGTGAAATGCATCCAAAATGATTGCATCATAAGTCCCTTTGGAGGCAGCCTTCAAGAAATCAATTCCATCCAGAATAAGGCGAGGAAAAAAGATAAACCTAGACGTCGTAACTTCATCTTTGGCATGTCGGGTTTCGGTGCATCCGATTGTCATAATCAGTTTGGCTACATGATTTCACTCGATGTAGCAAATGGGAAGGTGGTTATGACATACTGATCAAGGAGATGGACCGAGAGAACAAGACATCACTTTCCGATGTCAAACAACACGGGCCCAATAGAGACCGTAGGAAAATTTTCACGCATGTGTGTGTACAGTAGCTAGTCCAAGTTGGTCCTTATGAGTTTTTCATGAGAATCTTTGTTAAGGCAGCAAAAACCATGGAGGGACAGGCAACACACATTGTCACACAAAAACCTAGTTTGGCAGGTTAACACGTCTTTTCTGGGGCCAATTGATGTATGTGTCTCCTCTCATGTTGGTCACAGGTGTTTGGTTTATGGGCCAGGCCCAATTCTCCAAGCCCAAATCGTTGCCGATGGGTCATCGGCCCACCGTCCTTTTTGGTACCCTGGAAGTTTTTTTTTTTAATTGTAAACCCCTTTCTGTGCAACATGATTATTAGTAACATGGAATTTAATGATTCATAATGTATGAGATTCTCTTTTAGACAGGAATGATCATAGAAATACAACAATTGACTTACACAAGGGCATGACAAATTAACAAATGCATATACTCAATTAACCGACTCGTACTCAAGCGTACTGAAAAGAACTCGCGACGTTATTTCATTAATTTTATTGTGACCGTACTCCTTTCATCAACTCATCATTATGGTGCAATTACCCCAAAGACAGAAGAATAAAAACAAAAAGTTAAAGGACTGGTGTAATTTGACGACAGGTCCTGGGATCCAATAGTCCTTAGGTATGGAAGACATGATGCTATCTTCCAAAAGTTTATATTATCATATTCGTTGGATTGGGATTGGTTAATCAAGATTAAGTGGAGGAAATCATTCGTCCTCATAATTAATTAACTTATTTTTCATCGCAATTCCTGTACTTAGTCAAATGTGTATAGTGGATTGATGAGATGTGACACAGCCCACACAGAAAAAGATGCTTTTGCGTTCCTTAAAATATGCTTCTTATCATATGAAAACCGGATAAATTCAAGCCTGTCGATTCCCAAATCTCATCTTGTTGGATCCTGACATTAATTGTTATATTTTATTAAATGATGATCACATGTACGTTCCCTTTCTTCTTGATTAGCCTCTTATATATTATTTTCTCTTCGGGGGCCGGCCCTGAACATGTCTTATTAGGTGGCATGTCGCTATCATTACTCCTTTTAAGTGCTGTTGTCCCTTCCTGTTCACCCTTCTCAGATGTCCAAACCCTTCATCCACACACATAATTACTATGCAAAGATCATGGCCTACATCCTCATCCCACTTGGTTTAACCCAACATGGCTTGCTCCAATTTGAAGGGAAATGATTGGAAGATAGGTCAATCAATCGGTCGAATCAGAAGGGAATTTCTTGGTATCTGCAATTATGGCGGCCGCCCTCCATCGTTCTTGTTTCTTTTAACCACTGTGTCCAAAAGGGGGAAAAGATGAAGCGCCGGTGACCTCTTTCCCGACCCAATTATCTGGGAGTAAATTGGTAAGAATTATAAGGAGAAAAGCATTAGAAATTGTAGCGGGATGATGTGAGCTTCACCAAACTTATTGGCCGATGTATGTCGGGTTCATTATGTAAAAAGGTCACATGCGAAAGGAAAAAAAAAAGGATACTGTGAACTTTTATTCTCGGACAAAAATAGTTGTGGATTATATGTATAATCTCACTTCTCAAACGATCTAGAAAAAGTTGAACGTTTTTTTTTGCTCTAGAGGGATATTTGTAGCGATCGCAATGGCTAATGGCAATGGCAATGACATGACATGATATGTTGGTTGGGTAAAATTGTCCAATCGATTTTAAATCTATTATATGGGATAGTTATCCAAAAATAATAATAAATTTATTATATGGTGGTCAATTCAATAATAGACTTTTTTATTGTGTCGATTTAGTTATAAAATTATTGTATGACAACCAATATACATAATCTTAAAATTTTAATTGTGCTGGTTTATAAATAATTTTTTTAATGATATGTAAAGTTAATTCTAAATATCTTAACGATTTGTTAATGTAGTCCTTTCATGTTTGTAATTAAATTGGCATAATTGAAAAGTTTACAATTAAATTTATAGCCGAACAATAGGTTTATGACTGAATTGGTATAGTTGAAAATTTTAAGACTAAATTAGCCATTGTGCAATAGGTTTAGGACTTGTTGGATATTTTTCTCATACTGTATAGACACCAATTTAGTTCTACATGTTCCAATATTGCTAATTTAGTCCTAAACATTTATGTCAAAATTCAATATTTCGATCAATTCTCATTAAAAGTGGTTGACGTGGTAGTGCGCTACGTTGGACGGCCAACAATGATTAGACCATCATATAAGCAATTCTAATGAAGATTGATTTAAAGGAGTACACTTGAAATTTCAGTAAAGGTTTACAAATAAATGAGCAACATTGAAAAGTTTATGACCGATTTAATATCCGAACAAAGAGAATTTATAATTAATTGGATAATTTCCTTATTAATTGAGTCAAAACGAGGCCGGATTACCTCTAATATAGTGGATTAGTTCCTCCATTCGTTATGAAATAAATTATTTGCAAACTTGAAGCACAAATCGAACTTCACGATCTGTTCAAATTCCATAAATCAGCTCAAAATTGATGGCATGAAAATCTGATCTGCCAACTCGCTTCAGGGTGGCATCATAGCCTCCCAATTTGCAAATTCGATTTGGGGCTAAACTTTTTGTATGCTCTAGGAAGAATGGGATAAAACCTATTCAAACTACATTTTCTCTTTGTTAAAAAATACATGGTTTCAATTTGGCTCGGATGACATGTCCGTTATACACATCACTGTTAACCACACCAGACAAGCACTTTGGTCGATAATGGGTAGTTGCTAAAACGTACATCAAATGAGACCATTGCCTTATGAAAACAAAGAGCAGTGATTAGATTTACTGTTTAAAATTTTGACAAAACAGTCTTTTTGACTCAAATATATTCGACATATATATTATCACATAGCAATCATTTAAGAAAAGAATTTCACGATTTTTCTGAAGAAATGTAACGCAATTGATATATGTTCTAAGCTTATTGGCCCCGGAAAGGTGGTGAAGAAAAAGGAGGTCTCTTTCGATCAGCGTTTCCATGGTCTAGGAGGGTGACGAGAATGATATATTGTCGTGCATCGGAGTTATTCCCTCCCCCTCCTTAATGCTGTCGAACGAGTTGCATGGAACTATCCGCCCTCCGCCCGTCAAATTGCGTATTGTGGCCCACGCCCGAAGTTGACGTCTTTCGTCCTCGCTCACCAACTCCCGTTTTACAGTCTCACTTACAGAAGACTCCTCGAATTAGCACCAAAAAAGGGAAACAAGTCGATAATCAAGCTTCTCGTCTCTGGGTTTTAGGAGTGTCCTAGTAGTAACTTATCCGCTCAGGAGAGAGAGAGAGAGGAAAGTTTGAAGTAAACGAGTTTGGTGGGGAGCTTGTGCTGTGTGTTCTCGGTGTCTGACGTGAAAACTTTGGCTTGAGTTTCAGGAACTCTGAATAGAAGGAGGAAAGTTTTGGGTTCTTCTGTTGGTGCGGTAATGGCGGCTCGCAGATTATCATCGTTGCTCTCTCGCTCGCTCTCTGCTTCTTCTGGGTGTTCTTCTCTGCTTCTCTCTGCAGGTCTACCGAACTTGCCTTTCTTTCCTTTTACATGTACCACTTGTTCTTCTTGAAGTTCTCGATCCTGAACGGTGATGGTGCTCGGTCTGTCGGTCTCACGCTTGGAATGAGTAGATTGATGTTGATCATATATTCAAGCATATATACCGAGTTGATAGACTATGGGAACTTACTGCAATAAGATCGGTTTTCTCGTCCTCGAATTTGGGAACTTACTGCAATAAGACTGGTTTCTCTTGTCCTTGTAATTTGGGAACTTACTGCAACAAGACTGGTTTTCTCTTGTCCTTTTAATTTGGGAACTTACTGCAATAAGACCGGTTTTCTGGCATTTTTCATTGGACCAACGAACAAGAGCAGAGCAAAATAAAGGGACTTCTTTTACTCAGCTTCAAATATTTTTTCTCGGTTCTGATGAATCTGTAAATCCCTCCGAAGTTGTGAATCTCTTAAAAAAGTACGACTCCAGCTGATCATAAACGAGAATTCTTTTTCCCCCCGAACTCAATCTATGAATTTCAACCTCCAGGGAAAAATCCAGGCTCCAGAAGGAGTATCAACAGGTTCAGCACGGCTGCGGCTGCGGCTGCGCTTGAGGAGCTGGTCACCCCGCCTGTTCAAGTGTGTTACACGCAGCATTTGATCAATGGTCAATTTGTCGATTCAGCCTCAGGTGACCCTCTAGTCCATCCTCAAACAAAGGGAAGTTGAAATCTCTTGGACTCATCTGATCATCGTTGTGAACTGATTTGTTCTCTGTTTTCTATAGGGAAAACATTCCCGGCCTATGACCCTCGAACTGCTGAGGTGATTGCCCACGTCGCCGAGGGCGATGCTGAGGATATTGACAGGGCAGTGGCCTCTGCTCGGAAAGCGTTTGATGAGGGGCCGTGGCCAAAGATGACTCCTTATGTTAGAATCTAACCTTTTTCTTGCCCAATCAAGTTGAATTGAATCGGCGTCGTTGGGAACTAAAATCTGGATATTCTTAAATTACGAGTTATATTTGCTATTGCCTACCTTTCTGTCCTCAGGAGAGGTGTCAGATCCTGCTACGCTTCGCTGATTTGGTTGAGAAACACAGCGAGGAGCTCGCTTCACTGGAGACATGGAACAACGGAAAGCCTTATGAGCAGGCTCTTCACTCCGAAATCCCACTGCTGGCGCGTCTCTTTCGCTATTATGCCGGTACCAGAATGAATCCTCTCGTTGTTTGGTAGGCATGCATTTTCATGCTCGAAATGTCTTGACACATCTCATTTTGATTTCTCAGGTTGGGCCGACAAAATACACGGACTAACTGTTCCGGGCGATGGGAATTATCACATGCAGACACTGCATGAACCGATTGGCGTTGCAGGACAGATCATTCCGTGGAACTTTCCGCTGATCCTGTTTGCCTGGAAAGTTGGGCCTGCTCTTGCCTGTGGCAATACTATTGTACTTAAGTCTGCCGAGCAGACGCCTTTGACTGCTCTATATGCTGCGAAGCTTTTTCATGAGGTAAAACTCTCTCGCTCCCTGCCTTTTCACATTAGCTCCGCTGATGTAAATGATTGATTACTTCCCAATTCGAGTTCTCTGAATGATGACGGTTCGGTCATGTTGAAGCCTTATATCTCCGAGTGACCTGAGAATGGTCTGCAGAGCAGCTTTACAAACTGATGGGCCACTCACTTCAAATTAAACTCCAACCTGGTTCATTCGTAGACTCGAACTACATTGTTTCCTTTGTTCCTGAAATTTCCTTTTTCATTTCTCCTAATGTAAGCCTGAAATGTTCACATGACACGGAGAGACGTAAGATAAGTATGTCTCGATCTCTTGTTCAAGGTAATGCTGGTGTAATAATCCGTTTCCTTCATGACAGGCTGGTCTTCCACCAGGCGTCCTGAACGTCGTATCTGGCTACGGTCCAACTGCCGGGGCTGCCCTTGCGAGCCATATGAATGTGGACAAGGTACGTAAGCGGTACATCAAAGTTTGTTATTTTGCGCTTGACTTAAAATTGTAATGCATATGATGATGGTGGCATCCATGGTCCCAGAACATTCACATGACACGCGGATATCTTTTACAATTGCTTGATTCTGTCATTTCGACAGCTCTCCTTCACAGGATCGACAGATACCGGTAAAATCGTCCTTGAACTGGCTGCAAGGAGCAATCTTAAGCCGGTGACTTTGGAGCTCGGAGGAAAGTCGCCTTTCGTCATATGTGAAGACGCCGACATCGACGAGGCTGTTGAGGCTGCACA
Source organism: Melaleuca quinquenervia (assembly GCA_030064385.1). Classification (NCBI taxonomy): domain Eukaryota; kingdom Viridiplantae; phylum Streptophyta; class Magnoliopsida; order Myrtales; family Myrtaceae; genus Melaleuca; species Melaleuca quinquenervia. Next base: position 1,222,123 of record CM057728.1, on the reverse strand, counting down.
CTTTGCTCTCTTCTTTAACCAGGTCACTCATAGTATAACCTTATATCATTGACTGGATTTGTGATTTCGATGGAACTTCTCAATGTTGAATGGGAACAATGCGTCCCTACAGGGGCAATGTTGTTGTGCCGGGTCACGTACTTATGTGCATGAACGAATTTACGACGAGTTCTTGGAGAAAGCAAAAACTCGCGCTATGAAACGCGTGGTGGGCGATCCCTTCAAAAAGGGTGTTGAGCAAGGTCCTCAGGTACATGATTTTAGGTTCCTCTTAGTATCTCGTTTTGAAACATGCACAGCTGGAGTAGGATTGTTGAATAGTTTTAAAGAATGGACTTCCAAGACAAACGTTTAGCAGAGTATATGCAGTAGGAAAACAGGATGAAGCAAAAAAAGAAACATTGAACAGGCTTAGACTTCGCCAAAATAGGGAATGCACGTCAGTTTTCTTTGTAATTTGCGACGGGGTTCTCTGTAATGATTCTATCCGTTGGTGATAACTCTATAACAGAATATGGTGCTTGTAAATGCTAGTAACACTTGCTATGACTTCATGACACACTTTCAGATCGATGTGGCGCAATTCGAGAAGATCCTAAGATACATAAGATTGGGCGTCGAAAGCAACGCGACCCTCGAGTGCGGAGGCGAAAGGTTCGGGTCCAAAGGCTTCTTTATACAGCCAACAGTTTTCTCCAATGTCCAGGTCTTACATATTGCCTTTCTAATTTGATTTCCTTAAATGCAACACGATGTTTTGTTTCGATTCGCTTTATTGCTATGAAGTTCTAAAACCTCCTCCTACCAGGATGATATGCCGATAGCACGGGATGAGATCTTCGGCCCCGTTCAATCGATCCTGAAATTCAAGTGAGTAAAACAACCAGTAACATCATTTTCGCATCTTTTCTGGGACAAGATTTGCTGAAGCTGACAGTTATATACTTCAGTCAGAAAAGGGAAACATGCATCTGTAATTTTTGTATTGATTGAATCATGCATTGATCGTATCGCGCCGTGAGTTTCGATCCCTGTCGTTGAATTCAGGGACCTCGACGAAGTGATACGGCGGGCAAACGCAACTAGATATGGTCTCGCTGCGGGAGTCTTCACCAAGAACATCGACACGGCCAACACGCTCATCCGGGGGCTGAGGGCCGGGACCGTGTGGGTCAACTGCTACAACGTGTTCGACGCTGCCATCCCGTTCGGCGGGTTCAAGATGAGCGGAATCGGCAGGGAGAAGGGGATCTACAGCCTCCACGGCTACTTGCAGGTGAAGGCCGTGGTGACTCCTCTCAAGAACCCGGCATGGCTATAGAAATCTCTAATCATAAGAGCCATCTCTCTCTCTCCCTCTCTCTGTGCTGAGATAAGACACATCGCAATCTGTGTAATGATGGCGTATTGAATCAACAGGACAAGCTTCTATAACAGGGTCTCTGTCTCCTATTGACGATGTTTCGTGCTGAGCAGTGTTCTTCGTCCTTGTGATCAATCTTTTCAAGTGGCACTTACCTCCATCTTGATCCAATTTCCACAGCAATTTCGGGTAGCTGGTATGAATATATTCGACTCTGCCTGCAGCATGATCGACTGGTTCATTCTCATGATACGTCCAACAAAACCAAATGGTTAAAGGAAGAACCACTTAAGGAATACATTGTTGGTCCTTCCATCTCAATCATTGTCACGCGAATAGTATCCATTACTCCATACCTCGGCAAATCGATAAATTCGATTATTGAAAAACAACGATTTCTTATCACGTGTCATGGTGCAATAAGTGAAATAAAAACGCAATCGGTACCACTAGCGGATCTTCATTTTGACGGATCGATTCTCGGGAGTTTTGATGTGTCACTTCATAATTTTCATGAGGAAATGGTTAGATTTTATGCTGCTATCAGGGAGGGTTTACCAATGTCACTTCCCGATTAAGCAATTTTAGTCTCCTCAAGCAACACTTTGGGAGGCAGGCTGCAAACTCTCTTCGCCCAAAAAGGCAATAGAACGGGAATAAGAAAAAAAAAATAGACATTCTTTAATTTGAAAGCATTTTGCTTAATTTTGAAAAAAAAAATGGTAATGGGAGTGTTCTCCTCCTAAAACGCTACTTCTCGCACAAGAAAGGCGAGTGGGGTTGAAACATTAAAAAACGACGTCGTCGTCTCGTAAATCCTCCGCAAAATAAGACCTTTCCCTCGCGTTGCCGGCTCGTGCATGTCCCGCGGCGTCGCTTCCACAAGCACGACGACATCCCAGAGGTTCTGCGAAGAAACCGCGAGTGAGTTCGAAATCGCGATCGAAGGAAGCGATTCATTGCCGGGCTCATCTAGTCTCGTCCCCTCCCCCAACCTTCTGTTTGATTCAGATCCTGATTTTCTTTACGTCGTTGCTAGGGTTTGTGGTTGTCCTTGTCCGTAATTGGGCGCGGAATCTGAAGAGTCGATTTTGCCCACTGTTGGCAGGTTGGTTCCTGTGAGCTTCTGAGGTTCGAGATGGCAGCCGAGCCGAAGGCTGTGACGGAGGAGGCGAAGAACGATCTGTTCGAGGACGACGATGAGTTCGAAGAGTTTGAGATCAATGAAGGTGCGGGTTTCGTCCTATTTCCCTTGAATTGAACCTGAAACAGTAGCAAATGAGCAAGCTTTTCTGAAACTTGCGCGTCGTTTGGTTTCCTTGTCTGAAGTCTCGTCGGGAAAGTTTTACTTTCTTTCTATCATTGAACAGAACAGGCTTCCTAAGACATCTTTATTTCGCGAAAAACTAAGTAATATAAAAGCATTTTTATGAAATTAATTATTAACGATATTTAAAATCATTAGTCAATGAAAAAATTTCTGTATCGATAATTATATGTTTCTAAATGTTTTTGTGGAAGATTAAAATATTTTTCGTTCATTTATTTTTGTAAACAATAAAAACGATATTTTCAATAATTGATTTTATATCCAGGATTCTTGCTTAGGCCTTCTTTCCAGCAGAAATAGTATCTGTCGCTACAGGTTTCCGGAATCCGGATGCCCTTTGTCTGCTGTTACAATGCTGTGTGAGCAATTGGGTAACTTAGGCTAAGGAATGTTGAACGCCTAGAGCAGCCAGTTCTATGATTTGCGATGAGGGGCGTATAGGATTATTTGGAAACACAGGGAATTTTTCATTCTGAATTAAAACATCAAAATATTTTGAATTTGGGAATGATTCAATGGAAAAACTGGTTAAGGGGTCATTATCAATATGATTTATCTACGATCCGATGGTATCGATTAGTACCACACAAATGACTTCCGGGAACCAGTAATGCGCAAACCATGTCAAGCCAAGACCGTAGGCTGACTTGTTTCCGTTGCCATGTTTCTTCGCTGTGAATGCATCTCTTCCGGTTATACCATGAGGTAATACATACGAGCTACTGGAATGCGAGCTTTTATGGAAGAGCTGTAGTTTAGATTATTGATAAAAGAGGCTAGAGAGCAGGTTAGACAAAACAGCGGCATGGAAGAATTAGGAAATTCCAGTGGAAGATGCGACTATGATTTTCCATGCCCCATTAGCTCTTCAAGGCAGATGCTTGGTTACTAATCTCGCGTTCTCTGTCTCGACAGTCTTCTCGTTCTGTGTCATACCACTCATGGACAAGCTCTGGATCCCCATAATTTCTTTCGCATACAAAATTTTGCTGGCAGCATTTTGATATAGTTCTCAATGCTTATAGGGTTCTCTGCTTGCTAGCTTCTTATGTGCCTTATTGTGAGAATTTAGATTTCTGGTATTGAACTTATGAGCGCATGCCATTGAGCCATTGTTCTTTTAGAGTAAAGAACGTTTTACTTCGTCTAACCATTGGGAATGTCCATGTGTTCTGAAAAAATTGTACCGGTTGTTCTTCTTGGATAGAGATGCTTTTGGTTATCCTCTTCTCTGTTTCCTGAAATAAATCTTCGTGGCAGAGTGGGATGCTCTGGAAGAGGTAACAGAAGCGCCCCAGCAGTGGGAAGATGATTGGGATGATGACGATGTGAACGATGATTTTTCTCTGCAGCTAAGGGGAGAACTGGAAAATGCTGCCAAGAGCTGAAGATTGACCTAGGGATTCTTGATTGTCGCTCCTAGTTTTTAGGTGTTGGAGTAGTAATCGTTGTCTACTCCGTTTCCCTTGCTAAACAAACTTTGTACCTTTGCATGTTCAACTGGAAGCTTCTGTGTCCCTTCTTGTTTACAGATTGAAGCTCTGAATTTTTGCTCTTTTGCTGCTCGCTCAACCCTCCTCCCTTCTCTAATTCACTTGGAAATGCAAGTAGACAAAAAGGAAATATCAAACGCCAAGAGTTTGAAGATAATTCTGCTAAGTGGGATTGAACGGCAGAGCAAGATGTAATTTCATTTTCCACAAAATACATCGTTCTTCCTTTGGTTTTGCGAACACCTTTGATTGGTTTTATCTTGTTAATGTGGCATGATTATCCAGCAAATACATAGGAAAATCTTTCCGACTGCTACATCGACTGTTCGAATTTGAGAACTTACGGCATGTTTTTCCAATAAGAGCATTCGCTCATGCATTGACAGTTACTTATTTGACATCTCCCTACCTAGTTTGAAAGAGGTGAGAAGTGCCTCTAGTGTTCAGATCTGCAGCTTCGTCGTATCCTGTACCCCAAAATCCGTAAGTTAACGAAATGGCTCACTGGCACGAAGAAAGACGAAGACTGCCTTTGGTGAAGTCTTTGCTATTGCTTGGTATGTGTCATCGACTATGGTACTTGTCACAGAGAAGGAAATAGACGAGCCAAAGAGTATCTGCTGCTACGATCATGCACCTGTCTTAAGGCACAGCCATTGCTAATTGACACGATGATCCCAATGAGATCCCTGAAAACACTCTGGCTTCATAGGTGGCTTCGGAAGATCCATCCAGGAATCTCGCGGAGCTCTCGGGAGTTCTACGTGAGTTCAACGAGAGCATTATGCTCTATTCGACCATCCTCTAACAAACCGGCCGCGCTTTCTGGAGGAGCTATGCCGGTCCTACAGACGGGACAAATGGGGGCCTTCAACAACCATGAATCTATACATTGAGCATGGAAGCAGTGCTTGCAGTTAGGCAACAACCTGCACTTCTCGCCCGCTTTGAAATTCTCCAAGCACACCGCACAGTCTACGTCCCTGTTGAAACCCTTCTCCTCGGAACCGTACTCAAAGCAAGGGAGCTTCTTCAAGTCCTCGGTCGACAATTTCACGGGGACAGAGTTTCTCTGCACCAGACCTCCCCGCAATCCTCCTTCCCGAAAAGCTCTCCCTACTATGCACACATGTATCACCACCAAGACCGCGATGCCCACGAACAGCAAGACTACAGAGACGATTATTTCCATTACCATGCTAGACTTCCATAGCAGAAGAGCCGGGAAACAGAGCAGGTCTCATCCCTTCCATACTTCTTCTTCAGGTGGTTGGTCCTCTAGCTTGTTGATTGGATGGGTTGTGCTCATCAGAAACTGAGGCAGAAGGGGGTAACTCCTCTGGAGGGTCAAGAGTCTCATCCAAGAATCGCAGCAAAAAATCTTTGATCTTATCCCGGACCCAGGGCTTTCTAGAAACTCTGCAGTTTACTTGAAGAGGAGGCAGAAACTGAGCAGTCTTGAGGAAGCAAGTGAGCACCACGGGTGTTGCGCGTGGGATCTGTGGAGTTAGGTGGGGGGAAAGCAGCAACCTGAAGGTGGCTCTTTGTTACAAGTGTTGCTTCTGTCTTCCGTGCCATTAAATAATCAAAGAGAATCTGAAGCAAGACAAAAGGAAAATCATACCGAGTTCCTCTAAGAAAAAACAGAGATCTATAGGGGCAGGTCAATCTTTTCCAAACCGAAGTGGACGCAGTTCTTCTCAGGTGGACCCATGCATCCTCTTAAAACAAGTCACTAATTATCATTAGCTACCTAAACAGATCATACCACTCTTCTGTAATCCAATAATTGGTGGGGTTTTGCCAGCTAGATTGGGCGGGCGCGGCCGGTGATTGGGTATCATCCAAATGACAACTCGGTCCTAGCCTCCGGTTAGTTCGGCTCTTTAAACTCAATCACCGAAGACATAAAACATTTAAAAATGCACTTTACTGGCTTTACAACTGAACTTGGACGGCATAACGAGAAACCAATCAAGAGAGCCGAAAAGGAAATGATGCATGAAATAGATTTTTGGATTTCCTTCTCCGAAACAAGTTACACAAACTTCAGCCTTCAGCATCAAGAATATGGCGATTGAAGTGATTCTTGAAAATTCAAACGTCGGGATTGAAAAGATACACTCAAGAGGTTCCTTGCGGGTTAAGCTGATGAATTGCCTGCAGGATCCGGCATATAATACATGGGTAGTGCAAAGTATCTCCCACACTCAATTTGCTGTTCAGCTGTGCACTCAATTACCAAGATTTACTTTAGACGAGCAATAGCGACAGGATTGATGGTGCCAAGACACCTATAATTGGCCGACATTTATAATTATCGATGACAATGACTTGTTCCCATCTTCCTTCACAAATCCCTCACCCCACTCAATCCCAGAGAGTTTCCATTGCCCAAGTTGTCGATTCCTTATCAGCTGTCTCCATCTACATTGAATCATAGGAAACATCGGGCCGAAGGCAATTCGGCCACGAAAGGGACATAATTGTCGGGCCAGCACCCAACATGGCCGAAAAGGCCCCTCGGGCCGTGCTGGGCCGATTGAGGTGTTGGACCAGTAAGTGAAGTCGGGCCAGCCCGACCAAGTTGGACACCTCTATTTCCCTCCTATCTTTGCCTTTCTTCTCGGCTCGTCGCTAGTTTCGTGATCCTACAAAGGCATCCACTAACAGTTTGATTTTCGAAATTTGTAGACTAAGCTACGCGATAGATTGCAAGTGGACATTTACTGACATGGGTCATGTTCAACACTGCTTTATTATGTTCGAACACATCAAATTATCTGGGGATGGAGACGGGGCACGAAGATTTCGTGGGCGGGGTCAACAGGCAAACCGGAACATTCTTAATTGCGCTTAGTTTTGTAGAATTCATATATCAGATTAAAGATAAATTAGAACTTACATGGAGCCTTTAAAACACAAAAAGGACATTATACATAATAGACAAAAATTATTTTCTTTATACATATATATAAATATAGTAGGATGGTGTATTTTGCAATGTTAAACACGTGATTTTCTATTTGACAAGCGCTTCATTAATTATTGTCTTATGTGGTTGAATTCATATTTCCTAATAAGATACGCGACTTGATACTTGTATATTAACTAATGGCTGCAGATGAACTTTTCACATTGGACAATGGATAGTATCTGCTAAACTTCCGATAAGAACTCCACGTCTTATTTCGCTGACGACAGAATGTTGGAAATATCCTTCTTCATCTCCATACAGTTTAGCAATCCTCTCGTCCAACACATAACGGGTAATTTAATAGAGATATGCCAGTTGAATGATTGGGAATGAGCTCGAAACAATGCAGAAATATGACAAGTCTAACCCAAACCTTGAACTAAGGAGGACAAATACGATTGTCTCTTGAGTAATTTATATGAGCATTAAAAAGATCAAAGTCGCATTAAAAGATCAGTTACAACAGATTTCAGGGGCATAAAACATTGAAGTCAACCCTCTATTGTCTCACGCCTTATATCTATATCTCTCGCGAATTAAACTATGCAATACGAAAATTCCCAAACCTTGTTTTTCTTGAAATCTAAACTTGTCGTAAGCAAAAACGACGGTCAAATTAAACAAAAAAAAAATAAAAGTACTGTTCTTAAATTACATTTCAAACTTGAGCCGTGCGTGAAATTCGGACATGTTTTGCTTTTTTCTAGAAGTTTGATTTGTTCAAATTCGGCGTGCCTTTTGATCCGAATCGAATTTGGAATTATTAGGCGGAGGAGCTTAATTTCGTTCCCTGCGGGAGAATGGTTGGACTTTTTGGACTCTTTCTTGGTACTGAATTCCGGGGGCTTGTCATGGATTCCAAATAAATATCCCTGAGGGGGCAGGAGACTGTCAGCCGAAGAAAGAAGAAGAATGGGTTTTTGCTTCCTAATTCTTTGCCTTCTAAAAGCCGCATAGAAAGCGGCCGGGTACAATGGCGGCCGGACAGTGGGAATGCCCTAGACGAAAGCAACATTAAACACATGGAGGACTTTTCGGGCTTGGAGTCCTGCATCCAATCAGAGATATTTTGGTGCAGACGTCACGGATCTAGATGTAAATTTGAACGTGAAAAAAACTGGAGCATGCTCGGTATTGTTGTTGAGAAAGAACCTTCATATTATTTTAACGATGACAAAGATAATCAAATGCTGCTGCTAGTGTCTGTATTGATTAAGTTAGATGAGATGACGATGTAGATGGTATCTTATTTAGTATCGAGTATGATCTTGATTACTTTATCTCAATTGTGGACGTTTCGCTGATGCGAAATGATCACTATCGATATCAAGGTGAATAAAAATATTGGACTTGGAGATGTTTATAAGCCCGAAGGATCTCTACAATGATGAACAAGCTGGAAGGATCTTGATTGAGTAATAACAAGCTGAGAAAAATGGGAGTGTTCATTTTGGCTTGGAATGACCAAGATAAAACGAGTAGTTAGATGGATCTTGGTGATGGTAAACAAACCGAGAAATAGCATATGTTGAGAGTTGGAAGGATTGTACTTGGGAAGGTGAGCGGCTTGATAGAGTGACAATCATCGATATGCTAGGAAGGGCCAAGATAAGATAAAATCACTTGGGCCAATCTAATCGAGTTCGTCTCCTCTTGGTGGCCTCGGTGGTGGTGAATAAGACTAGGAAATAATATTCGTTGAAGCTTGGAGAAGAACTGTACTTGGGAAGGTGAACGGCTTGGTAGCATCATAATCATCAATATGCTTGAAATGACCAAAAGATAGAAGAGCAATGGATCGCAATCGAAACAGCACATTGTTGGCTAGAGCAATTCACTTTACATGAGGTGGAAATATAGTGAAAATGTCTATAGTCTAGTGCATTTAGTGAAGATAAAGAATCGGTGGTGATGCTTATGTCCTTGAAGGTCTTTAGATGCTCACTTGGCCATTTAGTGAAGATAAAGAATCGGTGGTGATGCTTATGTCCTTGAAGGTCTTTCGATGCTCACTTGGCCACTTAGTGAAGATGAGGAGTCGGTGGGTAAGTTAATGTCCTTAGAAGTCATTGGATGCTGAAGAAGCCTAAAGTGTACGCGGTCCGTTCATGCATACGTTGTGATTTTTCTAATTCGATTTATGATACAATCCCGTAACAAAGAGATGTAACTATACAAAAGTGCATGCAACATAGAATCTTGACAACGTGCTGGCCAAGTTCATTCCTCTCTACAAGTTCGAGCTCAACTGGAGCTTGATATACGCGTCTACAATGGCCGAGTGCTCGGGCGTCGAAGGAGTCGGCACGGATAACGAGAAATATGACTTGAATCACAGAAGTCGAGCTAAGATGGAAAATGTTTGAATAATTCGAGCCGAGCTGGAAACCTAAACCTGACTTGTTTGGAGGATCTTGGCCTGTTCAAATTCCGGGTGCCCTCTAATTGGCATCATCAGATTCGCGAATTCTTACGCGGTGGAACTTGATTTTTCACCTTTTTCTTTCTGCGGGAGAGGATAATTCAAGCTGCTCTCACGGGCTGACTTTTTGGACTCGTTCTTGACGATGACAAAGCTCTCACGGGCTTTGACTTTTTGGACTCTTTCGGCCGTACGAACGCGCAAAACGTGGGCCTCATATATTCGACGTAACTTCCTGCACGCGGGGCGAAGACAATGTCAGAGGAAGAAGAGAAAAACCATGGCTTGCTCCTGTCTGGATTTGTTTCCTTCCTTACTTCCTTCCATCGGCCGCGCATTAAGGAGATAAAGGTCCGGTCTGGTACGGTAGCGGCCCCATAGTCAAGCACTCCACTCCAGTCACAAGACGGGAGCGTTCACAAAAAGCAGCACCAAAAACGGATAAGCCACCTCGTGTCGCGTGCTTCGTGTCCGATTAAGTAGTAGGTTTAGATGTAATTTAGGTTTGAAAGACACTTTGGTGCGCCAGCCATTGCCGTGCTGTGGTTCTTCAATCATTAGGGAATCATTTACAACTGTCACTTCTCGAGGGGTATGTATCAAGATTCGGACCGAATAGGGCAGATCTTCGATTTTCTTTGTCGATGATGACGTGTTTACAAGATCCGGTTAGCAATAGTACGAAATCGATAAGTTTATATGGAATAGACAAAGACGAATAATATCTCGAATTTATTTCTTGTCAATGACCATATCATTGTTATTAATGATGGAGATTGCAGCCCACCACAATTTAATTTCATGCTCATCTTTAGAGTTCTGTTCCTTCTCTTTTTTCGGGTTTGCCATTAGTTGTTTAGTATCGTGCAGCTCACGGTAAACGCCCAAATGATCGATCGAGATAAAATAACGCAATTTGACATGAAAATTACCAGATTCAATGAATGATTCAAACGAAGTCTATATCTGTCCACAACAATCAATTCATGTGGCAAGTACAAGAGTAGGGCCAAGCCCACGTTAAAATTCTCCAACTTGTGGTACCAGACCGGTCCATTTTCTCTGTCCGAAACCCTAAAACTCACGAGTATGTAGCTCTACAGCAGCACCGCAACATCGACAAGAGCCATAGTTCTTCAGCAGGAATGCCAAAGTAGTACTGAAAATCATCACAGGACGTGACCATTAAATTCACTTTGATATCAAAGTTTTGGCCTCTTTTCTCCTGCATTTGTACAAGTATACTCCTCAAAATCTTATTTCCAACAGCAACCGGTTAAGACAACAACTCATGGTGTATTGTCACTTCTTGCATGCATATGAATGGAGGATTTTCAGAACAACCATTACCTTGATATAGAACCTTCATTCTCGTGATTCTAATCGATTACCTTATGGGTTTTCCAACAGAACAAGATGCCTTGCCAGAGCTGTGTCTTATGCAAAAGATCGATTCATTTCTCGAAGTGAATCGGCAGGATGTAAATCTTTACTCCCCGAACGAGCGGTACAAAAAGGATATTTCCAGAATTGCTTCAGAACTGGTATATATATATGGGTAGACAAACCGCAGATAATAACCGTATGTAAGCCTTTAACACACGTCACTCTCTGTTGGCATTTACATTGCTAAGATTACTTCTTCAACTTTTACTACTAATAACTATGGAGCTCGCTAGTCTAGTCGTGGCTACTTTAGTTCTGCAATGACATGAAACCTCTGTCGACTATGAATTTCGTTCCATCTCCAATCTGGATCGGATGATTACCAATTTTTCAGGCAATAGTTCGTGTCTTTTCTCGTACTTTTTGTTGTTGCAACATGAGAAGCTCGATCTCTAGAGAGAATCACTGATCAATTCTTTCAATCTCTCCCGTACCCTTGTGGTCTCTACTCCAACTCTACATAGTCTCACCTGCAATTCCATCACAAACTACAAAATGAGAGATAGGCATCCAATCATGGGTCGGACAAAATGCTTACATAAAGAACTTAAGAGAGGAACAAAAGAAAAAAAAAAAAAAGGAGTGACGGAAATTGTCATCCTAAATTTCGTCACACCGAGAACAAAGTGTGATGAAGCTTGTAGTAGTTATACAACCTCTTCAAAGTAAACTGTCGAACCCAGTTCCGCTTCAAAGTATATGTATTTAGCCTCTACCTTGGAGACTAACTTATTACGTGGTTTTTATGACTCTTGACTTGCCAAAATAAGTTGATAACAGCACCATATCTCTAATTTAAATTTCCTCAAGAGATTGGCTTCTCCAAGACGCATGTACTTATGGAACCCTAGTTTCCATTCTTTAATTAAGTGAGTATAGCATCGAGATTGTATGATCTTTTCTGCTGCTAAACCAAAATTATAACATCCTAGATGAAATGATTATAGATAATGAGTTACCTGAGCATGGAGTGTGTGGAAGATCTTATCACCGATAACAGTAAAGCTGGCATTGACAACCTCAGCTCCTTCTTCCTCGAGAATGCTAATTACTTCATACAACCTGAAGTTTTTCCTCCTCCCACTGATCAAGATCACTTCCAGACCTACTCCGTGGTCTCTCAGTTCAAACACCGGAAGCACAAACCCTAGTTTAGCCACTTCATCATTCGATGATGTCAAAGAGCTGCTCGAGCCAATCCCTTCGGACTGCAGTACTGCCTGTTCTTTTTTCAGTTTCAATCCATCAATCCTTTCTCTCAACTTCTTTATGTACGATGCAGCTTGATCCAGCTGATCTTGCTGTGACAGCAATTCCTGAAATCCCAAAAGAAAAGGGGGGGGGGGGGGGGGGGAAGGAAATTTTCACTCATTGTTGAAGTTGATACACATGACCTGGATTTATGTACATAGTTTACTAGTTATACTCAGCAAAATTTTGATAGATCAATTCCATCCATTTTCAAGAAAACTTATGATTTCAAAAGACAGTTTATTGTCCCGAAATTGTTAAGAAGCCAATTTAAAAAAAAAATTGCAGCATTATGCAATGGTTTAAGCTCCGCAAGAAGGTTAGGCACTTTACTTGATCATTTCTAGAAACAAGAGAGAGAGAGAGAGAGAGAGAGAGAGAGAGAGAGAGAGAGAGAGAGAGAGAGAGAGAGAGAGAGAGAGAGAGAGAGAGACCTTAGAAGTAGTGATATGGTGCTGTGGAATGAGGGAAGCAAGCTCCGAGCAGAGATTTTTCATGCGGATTCTTCGGTTTTTCTCCACAATTTTGCGCTCCACTGTCGTCGACTGATTGTTCCCTGTGTTGTTATTCATGTTTGAGATTCAGATTTGATCTGCTGCAGTCTGCTGCAGTATCAAAATTGTAGAATATAAGCTTATCGTCTGAACAAGAGCAAAAGGCAAAAGTTGAATAGAAAGTGCGTCTTGAGAGACTCCTAAGTGTTTCCACAGAGAGAGAGAGAGAGAAATTGAAAAGTGAAGGGGTCTGATAGCCGAGTACATGCGTGCTTATAAAGGGAGAGATTATTGATGAAAAGCAAGAAAATGTCAAAACGAAGGGAGAGATTATTGAGCCCCACCGACCGTAGCTTTCAACAGCAAAGCCAACGGAAGTTGAGACCTGCAAAGGCAACTGGAAATTTAAAATTTGCTGCTCGACTTGTACTCCAATTGCCAATTATTTTGCGCACGGCAATACATGTGGTCAAAGTCTTTACTTTGGAATTTCAACCTCGCCTCTGTAGTAAAATCATTATAGCATGTCATCTAACTTTCACACCGTCTGTCCATGGAATAAATAGTCATAACACCATCTTTCGGGAGTGATTTCCCAAGCTTTTGTGCTTCTTCAATGGACAAAATAGTCCATGTTTCTCAATCATTAACTTTCTTCATTAAGTTTCTAGCTCAGAAGTTTCCTTTATTAAGTGCTCATGACGCATTACATGATTATCATGTCCATATCTTAATGCAACACCTTCATAATTTTGTATAAATCTATAAGCAAGAGATGCGGGATACTTAACACTTCCCGTAGCCCACGAGGAAAATTAAGAGCAACATGTAGAATTCAACGAACGTGAGCAGCACACGTGAAATAAATTGAGGCCAAGCCATATTTCAATACCAAATTAGAAAATCCATCCCAAAAAGCTGAAGCCTATGCGCAAAGGGAGATTGAGTGGATATAATGTGTGTATAAAACCCCGGATACAAGCTATAGCCTTCCACTCCAAAATGATTTCCACCTAACATTATGTATCATATGATCACTCAGGAGAATGACTGATGCCGTTTAAGAGAGTCTAAAAGCATTTTAATACTTTCAAATGTGGTGCCGGCCGCCCTTATACCGGATCCACAGCTATATCGTAGGGGGCTAAATAAGCCAAAATATGTAAGAGCCCCCTAAAAAAAAACTACTTAGGCCACTCAAAAAAGTAACAGCGAGCAGCATCGCAAGTGAATCCAGCTTCTGTGTTTTCTTTTCATTTGCTGGTCAATAAAATTTGAGATAAATTCTGAAGCTTGAGCTCTATTAATTAGCTTTAGATTTGGGGTTAAAAAGATCATAATGAGCTCAAGTTTGTGTTCATATATAATACACAGGTATATCTTTTTTTTTGGGGGGGGGGGGGGGGGAGGGGGTCAAAGTTCACGAAATAATGGGGTCAAATGTGCTCCACGCGCGAGTACTATGAACAGATAGTCAATTACTTAATCAATTTTAAGTGTTATTAATTCGCCGATGGTACAGTAGTCTTCCGCCTTGGCATTGGACGATTAATCACGTAGGTCTTCTAATGCTGTCCTAAGAGCCAAGTTGACTCTTGACCCTTGACTCTCTCTCTCTCTCTCTCTCTCTCTCTCTCTCTGTGAAGAAACCGCGCTTTCACCGACCACACCATAGTAACCCCGTCCCTTTCTTCCCAGCTGGCTTAGAAAGTTCGGTTCGTTCGTTTTCCCTATCAATGTTTGCTTTTATAATAAGGTCGTCGTTAGGTCTAACTTCTTATTTATAATTATCGTGAAAGACATTTAGGGTTTTTTGACCATCCCGGATGGTACTCAATTGGAGAATGGCCACTTTTGGGAGGAAAGACCAGGAACGATTTCGAGGGAGAGGGTTTGACATTCTAATCGGAAGACCATTCCAATCAATTTGACCATCTCGATCAGGCCAACCACCGGGTTCTTGACACTATCCTGAAAAGACCAGACCAACTCGAATCATGGGTTAGCACTGATTTGATTAGTGATTCTGGCCCCCTTACCTAGCTATCCATGGAAACCAACGTTAGCTCGTCTAGGGTTTCTCGTGTCACGTTTGCAAACCCTTCTTTTCTAATTTCTCCATTATGAGTCCATTTCACGAAGCATGCGATTGATTTCTATCGATCCTGTAGTTCATCAGCTTTTTATGGCAAATCTACTTGTCTATGCGTAACGTTTCCCATGTTGACCATGAGTGACGAGGTTGTGCCACCTAAAAAATGTGTCGTTCCGCCCTTTTGGAACATCTACTGACGACGCGAGGCTACCAGATACAACATCACTGTCCGAGCGGTTAAGCAAGTATGAATACGAGAATTAGGGATTGCCTCGTTGACCCACACGGATCCACGAAAACGACGAGCGCTTGGTTGACTTCGACATGAATGTTTCTCCGAGTCGACCTTTTCTTTCATGCCCTCTGGCTCTCGCCGACCGCGTTTCGGAGTTGATTGTCCAGGAAAACCCGACGAGGAAAAGATTAGGAGGAACAATTCTCGATGCACATTTCGAGGACAGCGTGAATGAAAACACACGAGAGTTTCAAAGCATGACCTGTACTTCCTATCGAGTATCCTAGAAGAACTATTTAACAAAATCTTATCGTTTATTAAACGACCGCGACATGATTTTCTGTAATTTACGGCGCTTTTCTCTCGTATTAGGTTGTGGTCATTAGGCATGAACTCGAGGTGCAGTAATGCCTGCGGAACTGCACAACCCTTGAAGCGAAACGCTATCATGAGGTAATAAACATAAAGGCCTTGCTAACAAGTGACTAGGCCTCGCAGCATATACTAAATATACTTTAATATGAGGGAAAACGTGATTTTCAGAGCTGGTCGTGCATATGACGAGCAATCTGTGCATTGAACATCATATGATTTCGTTACTCGATAGCTCAATAAGTGCTCACTAATATACTTTTTAATAGAATTCTAATGTAATGGTCGAGACAAAAAAGTTTTGTTATATAAAGCTTCAATCTGCATATTTTAAGCTTTAAAACAATTTTGTGCCCCGGGAGACTAGATATCCAAAAGTGAGTAATGTACATACGTATATATCTATCATTAGAAAATTGTACTAAAATAGTCGTAGTTTTATTGCACATAGATCAATTTAGTCATAAAGTATTTCAACTATACTAATGTAGCTCTCAAAGATTTACCAATGTAGCCCTCTTGATCAATTCTGACCGGAAATCACTGACCTGGACGCCAGTCATCCTACGTGACACAATCAACATTTTGAGGACTCATCGACTACCGGTGACGCCTAAAATGGGCATGCATGGCATTAGAAATTTAGTAAAATGTTTGTCATGTTAGAATCTTACCGTCGCATGGCATAAAACCAGCATGCATGGCGTCCTCCACTATTCTTCTCTTCATTCTTTTTGTCTCTATCGAGAATCATGACAACAGAAACACAAACACGCAAAATCAATCCTGAGCTTTTGGATTTTGCTAATACAACCCTAAATTTCTGTGCCCTTTTTTTCGTCTTTTGGGTAATATTTTCCGCCCAAGCGTGCCAAAAAGCCCATGACAAGAAAAATGTTGTCCTCTTTTTCCTAATTGGGTAGCTGAAGACGGGTGAAATTCCGAGACACGTTTCCTCCTCCGACCATTCAATGCGGGAAAACCAAAGTAAAAATGCGTATCGCACTGACCCACTAGCCTACAAGACAAGACGGTACAGATAATGAAATCTAGTCAGGCGGTCGACAAGATGGCGTCGCAGGTGATGCGATGAGACACGCCCGGTCGCGGCCTCTTGTCGCTCGCGGCGGGACCTTGACTTTGGCACCGTTCGGAGGGCCGGGGCCGCTTGGTCCCGACGCCCGAACCGGTCTGGACTGGCGTGCGTGTAGGTCCACGTTCGATTTTGCAGCGCCTACATTTTCTCTCGAGACCACTTTCGAGAGTACACACATATCAAAGAGCCCTCGCCACCCTCATTTTTTTTGTGACCGAGAATTCCACCTAGGCTTTTTCACGCTTAGCAAGCGCTAAGAAATCGGATGCCTATATCTCGAGCCAATGCAAGCTAGCCACCACACTCACATCAGTATTAAATCACTTAGTAACGTCGCTAAAATTCGAATCTACATATTTTGCGAGAAGCACAAGGTCCGAAACCAATTACGCCACCAACTAGCCCCATTTTGATGTCATAGAAAGAAAAGAAAAAAGATACCATTCGATGATTAATATGTTTGGGGAATAAGTATCACCTTAAAGTCGGACGAGGTGACGTAGCTTTGACGGTACATCGCCTTAAGAGTCCGAGCTAGCTTGTTCGCCAACGTAGGTCCGGCCAACAATCTCGGGGATAAACATTTTTCACATTCATGGAAAAGGTAGACAAACAAAGGATAATGAGATGGATATTCACTTTTTAATTTTTTTCTAATCTTTTTTAAATTAAAGGCGGAGTACACGTAGGATGTTAATTTTTTTTCTCCAAAACAAATATTATCATATTGTCGCCAAGAATGAAACTTTGTCGACTGATGGGTCTAGAAGAGCAATTGATGGGCCAGCCCAAAACAACAGGCTCAAGTCAATGGTCGAGCTGGTTATTGGGCCTCCTCATATCCTGACCCGACTCGTTCTTCCGCCGCACTTAGGATCGGATCGACCCACCCATCTTAGCCGATCCAGACCCGCTCATGGGCCCGATCAATCCCATAATAAAATTGGTAATCTCGTTCTTGTCCTCGTGAGATTTTTTTAGCTCATTCGAAACCCCGGTAAGTCATGAACTGAATGGAAGTTCTAGGCTTCTTTCTCTCTATATCCAATTTTATTGTTTCTCTCTGTTTTTCTATTATCAAGATACCCAACATATAATTACCTTTGTTTTTATTATCTTCCTCATCAATTTCACAACACAAAATTCGACATTGCTTCCCATAAAATGTCGTCTTAGTATGAATCATATTTTCACTTTATCTAGGGAAGCTTGTCAATCCTAATCAATGATGTCATGTTACTAATCACGAAAAACTACGTAGACGATTGGATTCTGTTTATGATGGCTTAAAGGCACAAAACTATTTTCCTAATTCTAGTCAAATAGTTCGAGTGAAACTTTATTTCGAAGTTTGAAATTACAATTCAATCTAATTATCTATTTGATCTTAACCTTGTCGGTGATTTTCTGGAGTAAGTTTATGGCTTTGTGCAAGTAAACATCGCTTATTTTATGCTTCCTTAATTATAAACTTTTCACATTTGAATCTAATTTAATAGATGAGGGTTGAAATTACCTAGACGATTTTCACTTTTGAACTTGCATTAGATTATTTCAGTGGAAAGTTTTGAGTATATTTCAAAGTCTTGATCCACTAGATATGAGATTGAATCAACTTCAAGAAGTTTCTTTATTTTTTTTTTTGTGCTTATCCTTTATTAATATTGAAAAATTATCTCAATATAAATTTATTCAACATTTGATCATGCCTCTGACATATCAACCTTTTCCATATTTTGACCAAATTTTCTTTTCCATTGCCTAAAACAAAGAAAAAAGGTAAACAACAAATTGACGAGAAAGAGAATGGCATTTCGATCATTTAACTGGAAAAATCGAGCTTCTTAACCAAAATGGACGTGAGAATAGCACCGCCCTAAATTTATATCAAGAGTTTCTTGAATATATTGTATTTAGCAATTGAACTTTGTTATTAAATTGTATATTCTATGAAGAAATGAAATAAATCTATTGATATGCTTCTCATATAATTAGATTTTTATACATGTTATCGTCAATCAATTAAAAAAGGTATAAAATAAGTTTAATATTGAAGCATCTTTACATGAATATAATGCGGTATGTATTTTGTAAGTGTACGATTCAATTTAACTTAAAAGAATGACATCAATAAATGTGCAAGAAATGGAAATTACATTAACAAATATATTTTACGAGAAAAGATGGGTATTTATTAAGAAATTTTGGGCTCCATTTGTCTAACAAAAAATCAATATTCCGAAATATATATATTTTAAATTGACTGAACTCACATCATTTAAAATAATTAATAAAAAATTATCATTATTGATAATAATTTATATATAAATATTTTTAAGGATAATAAAAATATTTTTTTCGCCTCGTTCAATTTTATAAGCGATATAAATAATTATTTTGAAAAAATAATAATTTTGAAATTACTTATCTTCCTTATAATAAATGGATCCTGAATTTGGGGCCTTGCCAAAAATCAATTTACCAATAACGAAGGACAAGAACAAACAGAAAAACTCTGTCCGGAGGATCAAGAACTGATGGGAATGGGGGCCCGGTCCGGATATTCCGATCTTTATCTGGCGATGCTATCCATACACCAAGGAAGGTCCCTCCCTACCCAAACCTCCCAAGATCGATTGAACGGCACTCGGAGAGGGAGGGAAGGAGGGAGGGCGAGAGAGAGAGATGGCGGTGACCAATGCATGGGTCACGGGCAATTCAATCCGGGCCTCTCCCCTGAGACCCTTCTGTCTTCTTGATTCGTCGGCCAAGAAATCGGCCAACCCTCCCGCCTTCTTCGTCCTCGGCTGTGGGGGCCTGGCTGTCCCCGGCAAGAACGCCGGCGTTTCCTCCGCCAGGCCCCGCAAGTACCCGGCTCTCCCCTGCCGGTGCGGTGGCAGCATCAGCGTCGATGGTGCCTCGAGCAGTTCTTGCTCCGGTTGGGACTGGAGCCGATGGAGCCGCCATTTCTCCGAGATTGAGCAGGCCGAGGGCTTTGCCTCTGTTCTCAAGGTATTCCTCGTGCTCGTTTTCTGGATTTTTGCGCGCATGTTTATGAACTTGGACTTGAATAATTCTGAATTGGGTTTCTTTTATTGATGTTTTCTTGGCATTCTACTTCTTGCGGCCTGTCTACTAAGATTTTGAATTTAGAGTGTTGTTTGCGAGTTGCTTACTAGTTGCCCTTTCTTTTAAATATAACCTAATATAATGTGCTAAGTGGGCAACACGATATGGTAAACCTTAAGTGCCTTCCTTTCTAGATTGATGGTGGAGATATTCCTGCTGTCTTTGATCAAATTATTGTCGGGCGATAATTTAAACGGCTGAAGAATGCTAATTTGCACGAATTATATGCTTTAGGACGACTGTTAATTAACTTCTACTTCTAGTCATTTGAAATATTTTTGCAGTCACAGCAGTCTCCTCTGCAAAAGGTCAGATAGTATTGAAATTTCTGAATCTTTTTCCTCTTCATGATGCTAATCATGCTTTACAGTTTCAACTTGAAGAAGCAATCGAGAAAGAAGACTTCCACGAGGCTGCAAAACTAAAGATGGCTATTGCTGAAGCTACTTCAAAGGATGCTGTTGCTGACATTATGTCTCAGTTGAAGGTTGGGCAACCACTTTGTTTGCTAGAAGCATTTTACTTGCTCAATAACCAGTTCGCCTTTTAGTTAATCTCCTGCTTACATTCAGAATGCAATAGAGGAAGAGCGTTATCATGAGGCGTCAAGGTTATGCAAACATACGGGAAGCGGACTGGTAATTTTCGTCATCTTTATGACTTTACTTTGTTCATCTTTATCTACCCGTTTTCACTCTTCATTTTATTCTTATGATGATTTTATCTTTTAAGTTTTTAAGTACTTTTTAAAATTATTTTGATCTTCACTCTTTTTGAACACCTTTGTCTGAGGCCCAACATAACTAAGTTTTGGCCGTCTTATTCCTGTTTCGTTGCATCTTTGATTGTCTTATTTTCATGTGCTTTGCATTCGTGTCATAGGGTATTATGTCTTGTTTTCATTTTGGTTCAAGTTCTCGTAGACTGTTGCTATATACTATGCAGAAGGCCATCGTAAAAGGAAGGCATTCTGATGAAACAGTAGGATTTGCAGTATGAAAAAATTTACCATTCCACCGTTTCTTTCCCTTTCCATTGATATCAACGTTTTGTTGGGTGCCAATTTTAGTCATGAGCCTCCATGTCATCGCTGTTTATCCTGGATAAGTTTTATGTTCGATGAATTAGTGATCATTTGTTCAATAATGTGCTTCTCATGTTGTCAAATTAGAGTGTGCAATAGAGTAGAAAAATTGAATAACAATGATATGTCGAATCCTCTGAAGAATGTAGTGGAATTAATTAGGTACTTGTCTGTTCATATTGCCAAAGATATATTCTAAAAGAGGTTGAATGAAGAATGGAAAGGTTGCAGCCATGCTGAACCGTTTTGATTTCCACTAACAATTTTGCCACCTGTTGCTGGCAGGTAGGCTGGTGGGTTGGTTACTCAAAAGAGTCTGATGATCCCTTTGGCCGACTTATACGCATAACTCCCAGTGTGGGCAGATTTGTTGGAAGAAGTTACAGCCCGAGGTTAATTTCTTCTGACTATAGTTTATGCATCATTTATTTGAATGGGCAATGATTAATATTTTTGTTACAGGCAGTTGGTCACTGCATCTCCTGGAACTCCAATATTTGAAATTTTTGTTGTCAAAGATGCTGATGACACGTATCAAATGCAGGTGATGTACTGATAATTTGTCTTGTATTGCAACTTAAGCTTCCAATGTTAGCGCCATAAGCCTAACTGGTCGTACATGTGGTATTAATATTTCTTTGACATGATGGCTACCATGCTTGACCTTTGGTAACTCTCTTTTACTGATACATAATGGAAGTTCAATTTCTCTGAGACATGAATCTACTATGTGAGCCCACCTTGTTTCTGGTAGTACAAATCTGTACATTCGAGTTAACATATTGGTTAGACCACTGTTCTCAAGTCCTTATGTATTTTCTCTCCTTACATATTGACTCTGTGTGATATCTCAGAGTTGCAGACTGACTGTGCTTACTTGTTTTGTGTCACCCTCAAAATCGTTTCTAGTATTTCTCTACCCCAAAATCATTCTCATTGCACTTGTAGAGTAAGCAGAAACTGCCACTTTGTGATTCGCTTTGTTCTGTTGAAGTCTTGGCGAAATGCTTCTGATGTTGTGATGTTTTTAGGTTGTGTATTTGCATCGAAACAAAGGGAACTCAATGGCCTCCACAAGCTCCTCATCAAAGTCCTCAAAAAGCCAATCTTCTAAAGTTGATGAAACATCAGTTGTAGATGTACAAGAAAATGAGTTGAAGACAGAGACGAATGATGACAAGGGCTTGAATATTGAAGGAGCGACTGAGGAAGGGATAAAAAGTGTAATAAATTTTTTGAAAGACAGAATTCCTGGATTGAAAGTGAAAGTCATGAATGTTGATGTAGCTGAGGAAGTGATTGAGGACAATGATTCTGTGAAGCAATTAATGCAAGAAGATGATGAGGAAGCAGTTCCTTTGGAGAATTCAGAAGATGAAGATGGTGATGTGGAAGATTTCCAGTCTGATGAAATTGGTTTAGGTGAAGATAGCAGTGTCAAAGAGGAAGAAAAAGATTTGGATATGAAGTTTTATATTGGTGGGGTAGTACATAATGAGGACACACCTTCGAAGGATGAGTATACACGTCTTCCAGCGGAATTGAAGGATATAGAAAGAGATTCCTTCGTGCTACACGTTCCTAGTAAAGGCCTTGGGCATGATGGTGGAAATGACAAAGTATCCAAATTGAAATTTGCAGCAATAGCGGCTCAAGGTGTATCTGAATTGATGCCCCCTGATGTTGCAAAGGCATTCTGGGCTGCAGACAAAGTTTCGCCAAAGGTGAGATTAAGGATTAAAGCTTTGATCCTAGAATTTAGGATGGAAAAAAGTACACATCGAGAGAATTTGAAAAGTCCTGTCCTCTTCTGTAAATTTTGTCCTGATTAATATTCTGAAGAAATCTCTCACTTAACACAAAAGTTGTATTTAGCTGAAACGCCAAAGAAAATTGATCGGCAGCAGCATATTTCCTTTTATATATGTTTTGAATTTATTAGTATTGTGAATTGTCCACATCTATTGTCGTCTATGGTTTATACTTCTGTTCAGTGTCTTTTCGTTCAGGTTAAAGAGAATGAAAAATACTTGAATTCACTTTCTGAATATGATTGGCTTTTGCATGAAGCAGAATATTATGTTATTGGAGCCATGCATTTGTCCGATACTTTTGAAATATAGCTACGTGAAAAAACTGATTTTTCTGTCCATTGTCCGTACTCATATTTCAGATGTTCCTTCACTATGAACTTTCTCTTGTTGTAGGTTTCAAGAGATGTTCGGGAAATCGTCAAACTCGCAGTTACCCAGGCAGAGAAAAGAAATAGACTTTCCGAATTTACAAATTTCAGTCGAATCACCACTTCCAAAGGCGATTTAGATCCCTTTGATGGTACACTTTAGATTATTGATTTTCCCTTTCTCTCATCTTCTTTTTTCTTTACCATGAGAAACCTGGCATTAAAGCACATTTGCTTGCTGAAATCTAGGCTTATATGTCGGTGCATTTGGCCCTTATGGTACTGAGGTGGTTCAGCTGAGACGCAAGTTTGGACATTGGAATGGCTCGGATATTAGTTCATCGGATGTGGAATTTTTCGAATATGTTGAAGCGGTGAAGTTGACTGGGGATCTTAATGTTCCTGCTGGCCAGGTCTTTTATATTCATGTCTTTGGGATGTTCGCAGAGGATTACATATTTGCTTGTTTGTATTTATCTGTTATGCAAGGATGCATCCCATTTTGAGCTAACAAAAATTATGATTTTATAGGTTACATTTCGTGCTAAAATTGGGAAAAGGGGACGAACTTCTAATCGAGGGATGTACCCAGATGAATTAGGCGTGGTAATCTCTCTTTCCCTCCCTCCCTCCCTCCCTCTGGGGTTGAGGATGTGCATTGTTTCAGATTGCTTCTTGTTCAAGGGGTTCTGCGTAATTTGTCTTGGTGTTCTTTGTAATTTCACCGGATGGTACAGTAATGCAATTCTTTATTTCAAGCTGCTGCTAAATTCTCACAGCATAAACTTTCCACTCACACCACTGTCTAGTGTACTTGAAATGACATTTTCAGCATCTTGAAAAACGACATATAGATATTTTTTCTTTCTTTCTGTGATATCATTTCTGTTCAGTATAGGTGCTAGAAAATTGCCAGATTTTGTGGCCTGTTCTCCTTCACATCAGATTAGTAGAGTCCTGTTGATGTTTTCCTTGCATTATCGCCCATGATGGGTAGATATATTGAACCGTGGAATGCTTTCTTTTAGCTTGGCAGTTACAAAGGTCAAGGAAGGATAGCAGAGTTTGGATTTCGCAACCCAAAATGGGTTGATGGTGAGCTTCTTCAATTAAATGGCAAGGTAACACCACTCCCAAGACTGTCTGCCAGCACAATGGTGTATAACAGGTCATTTATGTCAGGTATAATATGTTTTCTTGTTGTGATGTCAAATTACAGGGCATGGGTCCATACTTGAAGGGAGCTGATCTTGGATTCCTTTATGTAGTACCCGAGCGGAGTTTCCTTGTCTTATTCAACCGTCTAAAGTTACCTGAATGAGCTCGTAGGTATCAAGTATTTCTTGTTACCCTTTTTGATGTGGTGGAGAAAAGGGATATCCACTTCAAAGGCGGAGCATAGAGGTCTTTGTCCCTAACATGTTTGGTACGAGAGGAGGAGGATCTGCTGTTAGGTACTTATCTTATCTCGAGAGGAAAGTTTTGATAGTATTTGTTTAAGCTTTCTTTGTTTTCGGCCTTTTCTTGTAGTGTTTGTCTTATTTGTATAGTTTTTCCCCCGATCAAAATAAGGACTGAATCTACTCTAATCCAATGAGTTGTTGAAAATATATTAGTTTTCTTTATTACAATCTACTCATCACTGTCCTCTTCATGGATTACCTCTAGCTAAAGGAGGATGACCAATGATCGAACTGGCATGTAATGAGATGTGCCTGTGATATACGGGGTAGTGAGACATTCTACTTCGACTCCTTCCTGGGGTTTCCATTCATTGGATATGACTCCTGAATATATGTGATGCTGTTTGATTGTCCAAACTCTTAGTTTTTGATGGTTTTGGAGAACATTGTGAATCTTGCTGGGGTTATGTTCAATTGGTGGGTACGTTCTCGTTCTTCTGAACTAAAGTTATGCAACTGCCATTGTGCCATCGTATTGCTGGCAGATACTTGCCAATAGCTGGATGGAGTGCCGTTATTTATAGTTGTGTTTTTTAGTTCTTGAGCTGCTGTTGTGCTAAAAAATTGATGTTGACACTCCTTTACATTGATCTTTCACATTGCTTGAACATAAAAGTTGGGCATTCTTTTTTTTTTGGTTTGGCGATAGCAATGAGGCGATGCTTTCCTTAATTCATTTCAATTGCATTCTTCTATCGTCTTTTCTGTTTCCCTTTTTCCTTTTTGGCCCGTGGAGAATGTGGTCGAAACCAGGTGTCTCTGCCGGCGGTCGCTTCAAGGTGAATTATTTGATGTTTCTTTTCCCATCCGTGAAATCTTCTTTGTTGATCCATCTTTTGATCGAACCTAGAGTTGGGAAGACCAGCAGCCAAAAAGCCAGGGGGGAAAGAAAAAGAGGCATCTGTTTTTAAGGAGATAAATGGAAAAAGCTCGAGTGGTGTTTCTGCTTTTCCCCCCCACAAAAGCAGAAGGCACTCCGCTTTACAAAGAACCTAATAAAGCGTCACTTGTGGACGCGTTGAATTGTCCATGACCAGCTTGTTTTGGGACCTTGGATCCAGCCATGGCCAATTCGTCTTTGTTAAGCCTCTCTCTGAAAGGAAAAGATGGGAGCGTGTGTTCTTCTTCGTGCCCTCCACTCGTTAGCTTTCAATTAATTATGTCGTGGAGATGGAGATGTATATTTTTCTATTTTCAAGTACGTAGCTTCCTTAATGATGTACTTCTTCAATTTTTCGAAACCTCTCAAGAAGTGTTGTCTTTTTAATTTTATTTAAATCGATTAGTGCCTCAAGGGCGGTTAAAAAAATCAATGAGGGTCTTATTAAAAAATCTCCAGTGAAGTAATTATTCATCTTTTGACCGACATCAATGAGGCCAATTCCAATTGCTACCCTCCTTCTCTTTTGTATTTTATAGGGGAGGAAAATGTAATGTGCCAAATTTATCTCAATCGTAATTTGGTCGTGTATGGTAGTATCGAGATTTACTTAATAACGAAATTTTAAGAAAGGTAATTAGAAATGTACCAAATTGCCATCGCCATCAAGGTGGCTTCTTTCGGTGCGGGTGGGCTTGGGCGCTTTTTTGATGTAGAGAGTGCCCGACTTTAAGGTGCTCCAAATTATTGTATCGTACGTACTATAACACAAAACAACTACTTTGGCTTGTCATGTGAGGGCCTACCCTTCCATCATGGTGCTTGGAAAAACATTCTCCAAGATTCGATGATCATCCGCACGATGATTATCGTCGTCGCCCTGAACTTTCTGGTGCGTGTAGACGTACTCGGATGATTTATCATTACCGAATCTTCAGTTCTTAATGTTTATGGCCAATCCACACTTCCGATGTCGTAGGTAAAGATGGTGATCATTTTAGATAGTTGCTTTCGTCCTGTCGGAGGGACGAAGCCACGCTTTTGTATTTGAAGCCACGCTTTTGTATTTGAATTGCGAAGAAAATACGAATCGATCCTCCAATAAGACATTTGCTTCTACGAGCAAACTGAACTGACAATGTTAGCAGCAGCAAGGACTGATGAGTTTTAAGGAAAGGCAAATTGCAAACGGGATTCACACGGATTATCTCATGACAAAGTGTAGAATCGGCTCTTGAGTACGATCATTCATGGATCCTAATCACCCTCATCGGGGAAGCTGACGTGGCAGCCAGTGGGCCCCGCTTCGAGAGCTCGTGCGTGAGTTCCAGTCGGAATTGTTTGTGTGTGTGTGTGTGTGTCTCTCTCTCTCCCTCTCCCTTTCACTGTCAACTAGAAGAGAGTGTGGAAACTGAAGGCTCTCTGTCTCTCTCTCTGTCTCTCTCTCTCTCTCTCTCTCTCTCTCTGCTTTTTTCCTCGTTCTCCTCCTTTGCTCACTGCCTTTCGAACTCAAAAGCTTCGACTTTATCTTTTTCCCTCTCTCTTTAAGAACCCACCGATTCTTCGTAGAAACCATGGAACCGATCCCCACCTCCGACGCTCAAAACCATCGCCAGAGCCATCTCGATCTCCGCCCGCAACACCGTGGAAGCGCCATGAAGAAGCCGTCGTCGCGAAGCTCCGAGTCCTCCACCGTCTTCGGCTCCCCTAGGAACCACTCCCCCCGCAGATACGAGCCCGGCGAGCCCCCCGAATCGACGCCCTACGCCTCCCCGGCCACGACCTTCGACAAGTCCCCTATCGACAACACCAAGGCCATCGTAGCCGTCGACAAGCGTGCCGATCACTCCCCGCACTCGTCGCGCCTACCCGAGGCCCAGAAACCGCTCGAGAGCGCGAACCACAAGTCGTCGCCGCCCCTGCCGCCGCCGCCGCGGGCGGTCAACAGGGCGGTGAAGGAGGAAGATGCGCCTCTCGCGGCCGCGGCCGCGGCGAAGGCCGGCGGGAGAGGAGGGAGGGAGGAGGGGCGGTCGAAGACGTTGTCGACGATACTGAGGAGGTCGAGGAGCAGGGAGTTGGTGAAGAGAGCGGGGCTAGGGTTTAGAATGAGCGAGATGATACTGTGCCTGATTTCGTTCTCGGTCATGGCTGCCGACAAGACTCAGGGATGGAGTGGCGATTCGTTTGATCGCTACAAGGAGTACAGGTGTGCCTTTACCGTGGGTTTTCTGCTTGAATTTAGCTTCTGATTGAGAACCGTCTTGGCGTCCATCTTCACCGAAATGCATGCTTTCTCATCCTAAGCTTACCAAGAAGCTTGTTGTCCGCAATGATTGATGCGTCAATCATATGGAGGAATTCGCACGGATGCACTTCTGCTTAGGAAGAAAGGGAGGGAAAAATCTGTTGACTTTGCCTCTTCCTGAATGACTTTTGACTTTGCGGAATCAAATTTAGTGACGGTTCACGCAAAAATGGTCTCCCTTTCCTTTTCCTGTATTCTCCATGAGCAGCTGCGGCTTTTTGTGGGTTCATTCTGGAGGTTGTACATTCAGTATCGTCGTTTTGCTTCTTATAGAAACTGGATGCTAACGCTTAACATAATCATTGTTATATCTTGCTTTAGATCATCTGTTTCTTCTCTAGCCCTAGGTTTCATAGGGCTCTTCTTCTCCTCATTATCCTAATGAGAATGCTGATTGTGGCAGGTTCTGTCTATCCGTGAATGTCATTGCATTTGCATATTCAGGGTTTCAAGCATATGATCTGGCTTACCATTTGATCACTGGGAAGCATGTCATCCGCCACCACCTTCGTTGTCATTTCGATTTCTTCATGGATCAGGCAAGTCATGCAAGTATATATTCTCTTTCCGTTCTTACATGTAGCATGTGGTCGACCTATCCTTTGCTCCACTGCTTTTGAAATCGTGATGTATACAAGTGTGGAATTACAGAGTACTCATTATGCTCGCGCCCTCTATATCAGAACTCGTAATATGGAGTTTGTCTCCTAATGCTCTTGAGGAGTTGTATTCATAGTTTGAGTCTTTATTCATCCGTCTTTTGTGGGTCCTTTTTTGGGCATAGGAGGAAAGATTAATTGCTGTATACAGAATTAAAGCATGGCTAAGACCCCCCTTTCAGTGCACACCTCTAAGCTCTCTTCCCAATCTATTTTTGAAGGTTTAGTTTCCATTACAAAGTATACATATACGGAGCTCAGATTGTTCACGTTCAGACACTGCCTTTTGGGAAGTCTGATGATTTATGTTTGCAGTCTCGTGCTTAGATCGACCTTGGGCTTGCTCAGGCTCTTGTTTGAAACCTCTTCTTTATGACGATGCACGTGCTTAGACCTTCCCATTTTAGATGATGGGCATACATACTGAGTGGGAAGGTTCTTCTGATTCAATTGCAGATTCTGGCATATCTCTTGATAGCAGCATCATCTGCAGCAGCGACTAGAGTTGTTGACTGGGAAACGAACTGGGGCAAGGATCAGTTTACGGAAATGGCGAGCGCTTCAATTGGAATAGCCTTCTTTGCTTTTGTATCCTTCGCCTTTAGTTCCCTTATCTCTGGTTATGACCTGTGTACTCGTGAGATTGCTTGACAATAAATCCGTTTAGCTAGTAGAATGTAGAATATCAGGGTGGTCCTTGTTTTTCTCTTCTTACTTTGTTACTTGAGTTGTACAGAGCGTGAGATTCATTCCGGATATTGTGGTTAAATAATCAGATAGACGCAAATGCATGGGTGGCATGGGTGATCCCTACACTACAATTTTCTTGTGGGTTGCTGGGAATGCCTATTGTATAAGATAAATTGTTGCTATGGCGCTTGTGTATATATGATGACGTGAGAGGTAGAGCCACTGTTTCGTGGGATAACAGGACTGATGGAACCGCAGGAGCTGGAGCTTCACCCTCTATGTATTCGAAAGTGCAAAAGGTAGGCTGAGTCCATGAGAGGCGGTAGATTGCTGCTAGCATAAGAGGGCACAACACGAGGTCTGTCTCTCAGCTTGTGTAATGTTTCATTACCAGCTCTTGCCATAGTCTTCATGAGGTAGGTAGCTTTAGTTAAATTACGCTTCTAATCTAAGATTTGACTTGTGAATATTGTGAAATGTACGGCCAATACATACACATTATATATAGCTTCTTTCAATCTGCATCTTTTGGCGTGGTGGATGGATAGCTAGTGTCTCGGGGACTCTTGTATTGAGGTCCTAGAACAAGTACGATCACCACCAAATTGAGAGCCACTCCTTGTCGTTCATGATTAGGAGGGAAATGTCGAATACAATAGATGTTTTTCTGTTCTCGCATTATCCGCCCATTCTCTTACGGGAGTAATGTAATGAAAACTTAGTGTCTGTCAAAATTGATTATAAATCCATTTCTTACCTTTTATTTGATAAGTTGAATCGTTACATGAATTAGTCATATTAAATAAAAGGGTTATAAATTGGTTTGGAATGGTAAAATCTATAATGATATGGATGTTAAATGAGCTCATAACTTATTCATATGCAATCTACTCTTATGACTCTCTTGCCTTCCCTCGATCTCGCGCCCACTCATTTAGTAATTTCATATTGGGTTGGATATGAGTTTTCCTACATGAAGTTAATTATAAAATCGTTTGAGCAATATGAGTTAAGTTGGGTATGAGTTGAATAAGGATCGAGTCGAATATGGGTTACTAGATCTGTGTAACATGAAAATGGGTTAAAACGAATTCTATGAGTGAATTTAGGATGGATGACTTTTTACCGAACTATAATTCGATACATCCTACCCATTTAACAGGTCTATAGAAAACAACATTTTGTTTGCTTTTTATATGCATTTGAAATGGACCCTTAGACCTCTTTTTTCACCAACCAGGGCCTTTTCTTAGTTTGCTGTCATTCTAGTCCTTTTCAATATTGAATAGCATAAATTATCCACCGAATAATTTCAACTTTCAAGATATACAACAGCGACGAAATGACGCCAAATCTCGAGAGCACCTTGAATCGCATCGAATCGACGTGATAATGTAAAAACCATCGCGACAAGTTTAAGAATAGACATGAACCACAGTTATGAAGTTAATCTTTACTAAATGATTTTTTTTTTCAGCCAGCAATTCCAGAATGCGCTCTTTCAGCATTTTGAAGAACAGTTCTCCAACGAAAGCCAAAAAGAAACATTCTGGATATTATTGGAATTTATCGGCCCAAAGCAACTTTCCGGCGTTTTTACTAGTTCGGTTCGAAATGAAAATACTGGATTGGAAAACCCCAAGGAGAAGAAAACAACAAAAGCTCCAAAAAAATCGAAATCGCTTTCGAAAATAAACTAGGGAATCGCGGACCCTATCGATGGATCTAAAGACCATGCTTGTCTTTGCAATTAACTAAATAAGGCAGGGGCAAAGCTACAGGCACCACGGACGGACCTAAGGAAAATACTTTTGAATCCGAATCCTTTGTTGCAGGGGTATTTGGGCTGGGGGTTCAACGATAGATATATTGAATACACTTTTTCATACATAAAATCTTGATTATGACATATCTTTTTAGTTCCGAGTTTGCAACTTTAGCATTTGTAATTTGGCCCTCATCACGCCCGTGCTCGCTCCCTACTTTTATGGGGATACGGCATTTTCGAAGAACAAGAATTGGTGATTACCGAAGCATGTCGATTACAATGCTTGTCCTCCGATGCTATCCTAGATTTTGGATCTTCGATAATTTCGAGAGTATAATCCGAGACGTTCGAATTTCGAATCATTCATGAAATAGAAGAAAGAAGAAGATAAAAGACAACATGAAATGAAAGATGAGATGACCATGAGCAGCTTGCTGCTTTGATCATCTCCTCCTCATCTGTGATGACAGGGTATTCGATTGCTACCGAGCGCCACCCGCCCACCAACCGCAATTATCACTCTTAAATAAGCAATTATCAATAATTGCATAATTCAGTTTAAGCAGAATATTCTGCCTTACTTGTGTATTCATTATTATTGTTATCGTTCTCATGGAGGAGTTGTATAGGCTGGATACACCTAGGCAATCCGGGCCCTACATCTCCAGCCGTTGGCCGATTGTCATCACATACGGGGAGACCCACGGGCGGTTCACGTGGGCCTTCGACGCTCGCCGTACACAAGCTCATTTTTGCTCTCTCTCTCTCTCTCTCTTCATTTTACTTTTAAATGAATAATAGATGGAAGGAAACGAGGACGATATATTTTGCATCGTACACAAAAATGAAAAAAGAAATTAAAAGAGATTGGAGAGAGAGAGAGAGAGAGAGAGAGAGGGAGAGGATGACCGTATACGGAAGAGGACCATACGTCCTCGTCCGACACGCTCCCTGCGCTCGTGGTCCCCACGTGGCTCCTTTTAACTGCTCGCCAACTGCAAACTCATTCCCCTCTCCCCAATTGACCATACTACCCCTTCACCCCTATATATATATATATATATATATATTCGACGATTATCTAAGATGAGGTGCCGATCAAATTCTGGCGACAAGTTTTGGCTTTCGCTAAGTAGGAAATTCAACTTTTGGAAGGACACATGGTGATTACCGATTTCCATACTTTATCTGAACGAAAGTAGGTGATGCTACGTTATCACATCGTAAAAATTTGTTATTTACAGACGATGAATTGATCTTATCAAATTTGATAAAAGAGGTTATCGCATGAATAAACCTAGCGATAAGCCTGTTGTGCTCTGAATACATATTTAAGGAGACTATTGGTGCTATTTTGATTTTGGTGTGTATATCGTATATTTTTTAAATCTTTACATGCATAGCTGCTTATGAAAAGTGTAGATAGATAAATTCGGAGACTTGAAAAGACGCAACTCAGAGCATACGCAAATTTAAAAGTCACGAGAGGGATTATGAAAAAAAGTTATAATATCGAATGCGACTAATTTTCCATCAATCTCAATTTGATGGGGAAAATCAAGCTGAAAATACGACGAGTGCCGTGCTATCGATAGGGTCGACCCTGAGGGAGAGGGAAGAAGGCAACGGAGGGAATGGCATTTTGGAAAATAAAGGGAAAAGGGAGGGCATGAAATGGGGAGAGGGACTGACAGTGGTCGGTGTCACGAGACCCAGTTGGTCTGCTCGGGGGTGGATCTTCGCACGTTACTCATGTTTGTCGTACTAGCACCAGTTGCAGTTACGGCCTCCCCTCTCTCTCTCTCTCTCTCTCTCTCGCCCTTTCTTTATTCTTATTTTATTTTATTTTTCAAAATAGATAACGATTATTATTTAATGATTTATTCTCGCTTGAATTATCTCAACGAGCGTCCTTGACTCCACCAATGGGCATGAGGCAGCACCAGGACATCCTTCGGGAATGTGGCAAATCTCTTTCACGAGGAATGATTTTGATAAAAACCCAATCTTTTTCTCTTTTCTTTTTATTTATAGATTGGTTAGAGAAAATAAAGATTATTTATTCTTTGCTGGCGGAAGTGGAAAGAATGAAAAAGAGGAGTGACCCGAGTGGTGATAGGAAAGCGCCAGCTCTCCTCTGCGTATGCCCTTCACTGCACACCTTAAAATCACAACTCCACACCACCTCTCTCTCTCTCTCTCTCTCTCTCCGAGCTCCGAGCTCCATCTTTTAGCTTCAAAAACCTAGCTTCTTCTTCTTCTTCTTCTTCTTCTGCTCTCTGAAAGTGCGATATCGTTGCGTTATCTGTGTGAGATCAAGAAAAGCTGCATCTTTCTTTCGTTTACTGTGTTTCGGGAGCTGGCTGTCGTTCGCTGATTTCCCTCCTCCTTTTATTTTATATCTTCTTGATCGTTACGTCCGATATTTGAGGGGGGCGGAAAAAGAAAAGGACAGATCAACGTTCTTGTTGTGAAGTGTAACGTGTCCCTCCGCTTGTAAACGGAGTTCCACTGTGGTTTCTGATTCCAAGGCCGTGCCTTTTCCTTTGATTAGCGCTTGGGCGCTCTGTTATCTCCACATGATTGAGCTCAGCACTGATGGGTCTTTGGTTCTAGTGGAAATGTAGGCGGGTTTGAGGAGGTTTTGAGCTACTGATACATCAGCTTCTTTGACGGTGTAAGCGTTCATTGGGTTTCGAAGGGGGCCAAAAAAGGAGGGTTTTTTTTTTTTTTTTCCTTTTCTTCTTTCTGGGTTTGATGATTTTGCAAGATTTGGCATTTACCTATGAATTTCCAGTGGCTGAAACAAATATCGAACAATGGGAAGTCGGAGAGGAGGCTTTCGCTTGGGGAGTACAAGAGGGCTGTCTCGTGGTCCAAGTACTTGGTTTCTTCTGGTGGAGAGATAAAAGGCGAGGGAGAAGAAGAGTGGAGTGCTGACATGTCTCAGCTCTTGATTGGGAGCAAATTTGCTTCAGGGAGGCATAGCAGGATATACAGAGGGATTTACAAGCAGAGGCATGTTGCTATCAAGATGATGAGTCAGCCCGAGGAAGATGAGGACTTGGCCTCTTTGCTCGAGAAGCAGTTTGCTTCCGAGGTCACATTGCTGCTCCGGCTTCGTCATCCAAATATCATAACAGTAAGGGCCTCAGTGATCGACCTTTATTTGTTACCTCCTTTTTGGTTTGCATTTGCAGTTTGGTAATTAGGAGAATCTCTAGTGTGCTTCAGTGGTTTGCTCTTTTGCATTTTGTTGCTTAAATGAAAGCATGCTTTTGGAGAAGCATCCATAGGACAGTGGATGAATGATCACATGGGTGAAGTAACTAGCTGTTGGGGTTGGTAGAATATGTTTTAATGAACTGCCGTTGAATACACGGATCGTGGATGTGAAGCATCTGAAGTTGCATTATACTGGGCTAAAGGGTAGTACTGTCTGCGAGAATTATGAACCACCAGTGGCTTCGTTTAAGTTACAGAAATTGCATATGTAACTGTGATCTGTTTCTTTCTGCTGAACTACTTTATTCATCAGTTTGTTGAATGCTGTTTGATCTTGTTGAATGCTACCCATTCACGATCCCCTATGTAATCACGGCATGTGCACATGATGGGTAAATGCCGATAGAAATGGATCTTGAATTCAGTTTAGCAATAATCTTGGCAAAATGCAGATATTAAGGCATCACAAATCTTGCTCTTTCCACGATAATGCAGTGCGGTACCAAGTACCATATGCTCTATTCGTGTCGTTTAGATGGCATTTATACCTTCTAGTATCCCGGCCTTCATTCCTCAACTGTGTTTATCTATCTGTGGAGCTGCATTGAACAGTTTAATTGCGATTAAATAGAACCATTCCATTGGAGTTAATTCCTCCCCAAAGCAAGTGCCAAACGAGGTGAGATTGAGAACTCTTCGGAGACTCGATAAGTTAGAATGACTGTCTACGCCTATTTTTTGGAGTGGTTTTTCCTACAAGCGGTTGCCCTATGCCACGAGTGGAATCGTTCCATTTTTTGTATGCATATTTCTGAAAATTATCCATCATCTAGCAGATAGACTTAAATAACCATACAGCCATTAATTTAATCTTCGGTACTTATGCAGTTTGTTGGAGCTTGTAAAAAACCACCTGTGTTCTGCATCATCACTGAGTATATGCCTGGCGGATCATTGAGGAAATACCTCCACCACCAGGAGCCGCATTCCGTTCCTCTTAACTTGGTTCTGAAGTTGGCTCTTGAGATTGCACGTGGAATGAAATACCTTCATTCTCGAGGGATTCTCCACAGAGATCTCAAATCTGAGAATGTGCTTCTTGGGGACGACATGTCTGTGAAGGTAGCCGATTTCGGTATCTCATGCCGGGAATCTCAGTGTGGAAGCACTAAAGGGTTTACGGGAACTTACCGTTGGATGGCACCTGAAATGATTAAAGAGAAGCACCATACTAAGAAAGTAGATGTTTACAGTTTTGGCATAGTCATGTGGGAGCTCTTGACAGCATTGACCCCATTTGAGGATATGACTCCAGAGCAGGCCGCATTTGCAGTTTCCCAGAAGGTATTATTGAGTTATTTGAAATCATGAACCTTCTCAATGTGTTTCATTAGTTGTTGGAGTGAATGTCATTGTTGAGTATGTTGTGCTTGTTCTGCGCAGAACGCAAGACCACCACTGCCTCCAGAGTGTCCTCCGGCATTTAAACACCTCATCGGCCGATGCTGGTCAAGTAATCCAGACAAACGTCCCCATTTTGATGAGATTGTCTCGATACTGGAGAGATATACAGAATCTCTCAAGCGGGATCCGGAATTTTTCTCATCATTTGTACCATCGCCCAGTCACTCTATATTTGGATGCCTACCAATATGTATTGCCGGTCAGAGGTCTGCGTCCGTAATGGCTTAGCGACCTTCGGCAGATAATTTATTATGACAATCCTGGTTTTGTAGACCGGATTTACATGATTCATCAATGATCGAGAGCCTCAGGGTAGCAACTCACTGTCCTCATCCCTTAGCCCAAACCAAACATGTGGGGAGTGACAGAAAGTTTGTTGTCTCCCTTCCTTTGATGTACCCGTTCGTTGTCCTGCCTAATGTCGATTATGAGTTGGAGAATAGTCAGTCCTTGTTGTTCTGGCAAACGGTGGACAATTTCAGCCAAACTTTCTGTGGTCAAGGTCAAATCCTGCCTTGATGTATGCTCTTAAAAAGCTGTGAGATTGAAATTTTGACTGGAGGAATTAAAAATGGAAATGTAATCATGATGGCTCATCACACTTTTGGAACTGAGATCCTTTAGCCATTTCCTACAGTCAGATTGCCGAAATATGAGCCGTTCTAAGTTCTTGTTTTGCGCGGGTAGTGGGGCGGAGTAGTGTGGCGAACTCTCTTGAGATGAGCCACCTAAGACAAGCTTGAAGATTACTAGGTGGGAACGAAAGCTCCTCTCGCGAGACAATGCTCGTGATTAGCATGAACTCTTCCAAACCCTTCTGACTGTAATTTAAATCTTCAATTCAGTCATGGAATTAATTCTATCTTGGAGTCATTACTCATCAACGACGAATCGGTTGAAGACCCAAGTAAGATATGAGAGTTTGCTTTACTTGATGCAATATGCATCCTCTCTCTATGAAAATGATTTGCATGCAAACAATAAAAGTAATACCCAACAATCAAGCGCTAGACAAAATGCGGAGAAATTAAAGAATCTGAAGTTAACCAAGCAAAATAAAAGCATAGCCTCATAATTAAGCCTCGACACCAGATCCTATCTGCAGCAGGAATCCTAAGAGTATCAAGAACCGCCAAGAACTATCAAGAATTGTCCATGTCAACCAAGACTCATCCAGATTAATCAAGAACAATGCAAGATTACCTAAGATTCATTAATGCTCATCAAGATTCGCTAATATTAAGCAACATTATTCCATAGGCATGCAAGATCGTCAATATTAGTCAAGAACCACGCAATATCACTATGATATAACATTATCAACGCTCTTGACATTAAATGCACCACTACTATACGCCACGAATGGAAAATATGATTGAGGAACTGCTCTTTTGGCTCAAAGATCTGATTATCCAATGGAATATGCAATATATGATACAAGGTAAACCTAGCGGAATTGAATTAAACCCAAGGCATGGATCTATATATTGAAAAAAAAAACATGACACGACATAAAAACTAAAGTCAAAACATCGATTTCATTTGCAGACAGTATCTAATCCTAATATCCCTAGGATAAATAAATGAATTCTACCTTGGTTAGGACTATAGGTAACCGCTGGTGATAGTGCAATGCCTAGACAATGGAGAAGCCGGAACTTGGATGGGGGCTCGTTGAAGGACGTCAGAGGAGATTGGCCGCGAGGGTGGAACAATGGATCATCAAAGTGGAGTCATGAACCAAGGCTTGGTTGAGATGAATGAGCCGCAATTAAGAGAGAGACCACCGGTGAAAAGTGCTCACGAATAGGATAATGAGATGCCGATGGAGGGTACTACTGGTAATCCTTATGATACCTGAAGGTCGGTCAAAGATGGAGGCCGTCGTGAATGAAAAACCATCAAGGGAACACCAGAAAAGGGTCTCCGCCAAGACAGCTTTCACAGGAGAGAGTCCACAAGAGAGACTGACGGAGAGAGTGGATTGTGTCCTCTCCTTTGAACGGCCGACCACGTACTCCTATTTATAGGCACTAGTCTTCAGCTCTCAAAGCGAGGGAGAATATGTCACTTTCCCTTTCTCGGGATGAAGTGAAATTATGACCGTCAGAATAAGAAGAAAAAAAAATTAGATCCTTTCATTTCCAAGTGGCCGGATATCTTATAGGAGATATGCCTCTTTGCTTACCAAGTTTTAAAACTTCATGGGCAGCGCACATAGATTTCAGCTCTAGGAGATGGGAATGTGGACCGGCCGAATATCAATGTGGATTGGATCAAATGGGCTTAGCTTTGGAAAACCGCACGAGATTATGGCTTCTCTCTTCTTCTAAATTTTTAAGTCCGTTCAATATTTTTAGCTAATTCCAATGAAATTCACGACCAGGCCAACTCGAATCAATTCATTTGTTGTGGGCACGTTACTACTAGAGGAAAATGTTTCTAATATCTAATGCAATGTGAATGCAACATCATGCCTTAGGGTTCAAATTTTGTCATTACCGATGAATCCAATCCCTAATTTTCTGTAAGGCTCGGTGTAGCTTTGATCGCATGCTCAGGAGGACCCTAACACTGAATATTCCGCAAGTGACGTACAAAAGTCTGAAAGCGCTTTTAATCGTAGTTGGAAAAAAAGTCTGGACGAAACAATTTCGTCTGCAGAGATAAGAGCACTCCCTAGCCAAAAAAAAAAAAAAAAACCAAAGTTCTTGTTCATTGAAGTAATCAGTTTCCAGAACCATTTACCTGCGCCTCAGGTCTCATTCCACATGTTTTTGCAGTGTAGGTACCTCTTCTCACAGTTTGAGCGCCACAAGCAACACACAGAAAAATCAAGTGAAAAGTTCTCCGCCTTCAAACCGAGAATCTTGATCGATTCCATTTGCAAAGACCAGTACATTTACATCAGGAAGGCTTGCTCCCACAAAGTCATTAATTCTGAGTTATTCTGCTGCTGATGTTTGATGTAAGGTGCTGCTATCCAGGAGCAGTACTATGTCAGAGACAGCATTGGTAGTTATTACACGGCATGACTCATCCATTCGAGGATGCTACATGTATAAACATCCAGTGAAGAGAACTCCCTATTCCATTCAGCCTAATCTATTGGAGAATGCGTTCCCTTAACCCTTTCCATTCAGAGAATCCAGACACTATCTCGAAAAGATTCTCTGACCACCTTCTCCAAATTCATTTCACCAGTGAAAAACTTGTGACCTGTAAAGAAAACTCACTGAGATTAGGGATGGCTTAATTCTGTAAATGCTGTTGACCTGATTTCGCCAAAAGTTCAGCAACCTAGAGCTTCTTCTTACAGATCCCTTAAAATATTGACAGAACCAAGGATCCGTTTCTGAAGGATGCCATCACTCTCCCTATGAAAAAATCCCCACAAAAGTGCTGGCTCGTCTCCCAGTGTTCCCGGTGGATTTTCCACATCCCTGATTTATCGAAAAAATGAGTGACAGAAGAAACTTGTATTAGCTTACACATAAACAGAATAGAAACCATGCAATTCCAGAATAATGAATCCTCAAAGAAACTCCATAGATGGCTCATGATTATTCATCGAAGATGAAAACAAAATTACGATGTTGATGGAGTTAACTAATCCTGTGGTTTATTATGAGGTAATAGTTGGAAGTCAAAATCAGAATCCAACCAAAAATTTTGTTGGAGATTCGGGTAACAACCTCTTGTATCTGCTGCAGGAGAAACAGAGATGGAGGAGTCTGTAGATTGTCTAGGTATCATCACACTTCTCCAAGGCTCAAACTCAGTTGCTGCTTCATCACTCCTTGATTGCAGAGCCATGGCATAAACGTCCCTGGAAACTGCAATATTATAATTCCACCATCACGTTACAATAAACAAACCATCGTCTTCACATGGTAAAAGCTTCTCTGGCCTGGCCACATCAAACTCAGTGTCTTCTGCATCTGACCGACTTGCATTAGTTAATCTTAAAATCGCTCTTGTCAAGCTATCCAGGGTGGCATAAACTTCTTGTGATTGATGGTGTGAATGGTCCCCAGCAACAAAAGCATGCATCTTCCCATCAATTTCAATCCAACTGCAACCAGGTTGCTTCTTCAGTCCTTTGTCCCGTATATCTGATCTAATATTAGCAACTAAACTTTGTTTCCCATTAAACTCATGTAATTTGGCTAGGAGGACACGGTAACCAATACTATATGGATCAATTTCAAAAATATGACCAGCCACAATATCTGCTAGCCTATCATCACCATGAATTTTACAAGATCCAAGCAATGATCCCCAGATCCTTTCATCCGGAGCAAAAGGCATGGACATGATCAGGTCATATGCATGGTCCAAATGACCAGTGCGGCCCAGAAGATCAACCATGCAAGTGTACTGTTCAAGTTGAGGCTCAAGTTTGTGGTCTTCAGCCATACTTTTGAAGTACTCCCTTCCCTGATCAACCCAACCTGAGTGGCTACATGCAGAAAGAAGAGCTGTGAAAGTGGCATGGTCTGGCATCACACCAGATGACTTCATTATTTCAAATAGAGCAAACATTTCATCCGTGTGGCCATGCATTCCTAATCCCAGTAAAATAGAATTCCATGATATTAGGTTTTTTCCCTGGATGCTGTCAAATATAATGCGAGCGCTGCATATGTCCCCGCATTTCGCATATGTGGATATTAATGAATTGCTTATGAGAACATTGGATTCAAACCCTTGCCGCAATGTGTAACCATGAAGCTCCTTGCACATAGTAAAGGCAGATATTTGGGCACATACAGAAAGAATGGATGCTATAGTAACGGTGTTTGGTCTGATGTTTTCAAACTGCATATCATAAAATGCCTTCAAGGCTTCATCCGGAAGGTCGTTTTGTGTATATCCAGATATTAAAGCATTCCATGATATCAAATCCCTTAGTGGTAAATTATGAAAAACAATTTGAGCAGACTCAATATCTGTGCATTTTGCATAAAGGTCAACCAATGCACCTCCAACAAAAACATCACCAGCAAGCCCTACTTTTATTGCTAGCCCATGGAACTCCCTCCCGTTTGCTATAAGAGTCAAAGACGAACATGCACGCAATGCAGCTAAAATTATGACTGAATCTGCAAATCCATACTCATCTATAAATTCATGGCATAGATCCAATGCCTCAATGGGGAGATCACTTTTGACATAATTTGAGATTAAGGTTCCCCACATCACTATATTACGAGTTTGACACTTACTGAAGATATTTTTACCAGCTTCAGCCTTACCGCATTTTAAATACATATCCATTAGCGCAGTAGCTACCCTTATTTCTTTTTCCATTCCAAATTTGCAAACAAGTCCATGGATTTTTTCTCCAAGGACAGAATCCAAGGAATGCGAACAAAAAACCAAAGCAGCAACAACAAATGAAGAATCATCTTCTACACCCAACCCCAACATTTCAGCCAACAGCACTGAAGCCTCTGGAAGACAACCATTAGTTAGATAGCCAAGCACCATCGCATTCCATTTCGCTGAATGTCCAATTGGAGACTCTTTTTCCAGAACGCTCATGAAAATGTTCTCAGCACTCCTTATGTCCCCACATTTCATGTACATATCGATAAACCCACAAACCAAAGACTCATCAAATGACAAACGGTTTTTCACAACAAAACTGTGGATTTCTCGCCCATTGATCAAGCTACCAACTGAAGAACATGCCGAGAGAGCAGAAAGACAAGCCACTCTATTTGGGTAAACACCAAAGTCCCCTATCATTTGGCTGAACATCCCCAATGAACCACTGAAATCCCCAGACTGGCAGGCCCCCGAAACCATTGTGTTCCAAGTAACCGCATCCCAGTTGCGCATTTTCTCAAACATGCGGACAGCATGATCAACTGCCCCACATTTCCAATACATACCCAAAACCGAATTCGCAACATTCACAGCATCCAAAATTCCCAGCTTCAACACATGGCCATGTATCTGTTTAGCCCTCTCCACATCAGACATCCATCCAAAAGCCTTAATTAAACGTGGAAAGAACTGAAATTCCTCAACAGGTAAACCATGCTCAAGCATCTGAATATAAGATCTTATAGCATCTTCGAACAACCCTCGATCCAATAAATCGTTAATAATCTCGCTAAACAAGGGAACATCACCTGCAGGTTCACTGCTCATCAAAAACACCCCAGAATCGGATCTTTCTGAGGGGTTGCGGCGACGGAGCGGCGGGGACGTGCTAGAAAATGGACAAACAAAACCACATGGCGCTAAAGCTGACATTTTGCTACAGCAGAGCTGCTTAATTCCGAGTTGGGGTAGCTTAAGCGATTGAAATTTGAGACTTTCCCGGTGGGTCGAGTGACACAGCAGATGAGAGGATGCGTACGAGAGCAACGACTGAAGCATTGCCATTTTCCTCGGGCGCTCTGCCGCATCACTAGCTCTTTTGCTGGTTATTACCTACAGGAGTTCATGAAACCAAACGCGACGACAATAGACGTGAGAAAAGCTCCATGATTCATGAATGTTCTTGATCTTCGTCGCCATCAGACGAGGTCGCGCAAAACCCAGAGTTTCTTGGGGGGATTGGGAGGAGAACGAACCCCGCGGGTTGTGAAATTGAAAGTTACATAAAAGAAGGTTTATATTTAACGAAAACATTGGTGACTTCCAAACAAACAAATAAATATTGTTAATTTTATATGAGAGTTGGTAACTTATAAATGTTTTGTAGGAAGCCTGCCTGATTAATTTGTCGTAAAAATGTTGGTAAATTGTTCAAATAAAAGGCAATAATTTTATCATAGTTTATCATTATGACATTGGTTAGTTACGCAAATAAGAGTTAGTAATTCATTGAAGAAGTTAGTAACCCAACAACAAAAAAAACCCTTGGTAAATGTTAAACAAGATTTGGTTCCATAAACTAGTTAAAATAATCAGAAAAAAAATCGATAACTAACTCAAATAAAGAATATTTCATACAAGATAAAGTTTGTACATAACTCGAATGGGGTGATAATTTTCTATTAAAGCCAGCAAGGGTAAATTAACAATCCCCAGCTTGTTCCGTGTTCAATCTCCAAGTCGTAGCACAAATTATTCTTCAATAAATTCTCATGTCCATTGTAGTTTGTGACACCAAAAAGATCTCGATTTAGTTCCATCCAACTTGAATAAATTGAATTTGGACATATAATGAAAATTTTCTATGGCAAAATCAAAAGGAGACGTTATACATATCCATCATTCCTCTGAATGGTCTAAAAAGGTAGTCCCCCTCCCATATGCTGTCAATGACTCTCCATATTCAGTCAGAGAGCATATCTTTGAGTTTCCACCTTTTTGAATGATGAGTAGAATTGCTCTTGCTTTTAGAGCTTGTCTGAGATGCTCCTGGTGATTTTGGCGTCCACGCACAATACATCTCTGAAGCTATCCCGTTGAGCTCATCTGCTTCGGAGGAAGAGCAGGACGTCGAAGAGTCGTGCTCTTCGCTCATGAGCTTCTTAAGTGGCATCCGCATAGGCATTTTCCTCGAGTTTCTCCAGTTTTGAATCGTAACATCGGACAGCACAGTTTCATGGACGGCAGGGCACAGAGGCCTTATCCGACCATTGTAGAAGATCTCATCCGCGGCTACCAAAGCAGGCAACCGTGAACCCCCGGTGACAAATGTGAACTCAGAATTGCATGTCCCACCCTCTTCGTCTTGCCCGGCAGCTGGCTCTTCTTGTTCTGGCTGTTCTCCAGCAAGTTCTCGCTCATGCAAGTCATCCATGGCCATTGCTTCCATGGCAGCAATCTCCGCAATCTTGCTCGAGTAATCGCTGCCGAAGCTTGGACAGAGAGCTAGCAATGCCGATGCTTGCACTAGAGAACCAGAAGGCAAATGTCGCATCGTAAGGAGATGTCTAAAAACGAATTCAGACTCGGAGAGAAAGCGGAAGCGGTTAAGAGTTCACAAGCCAGATGCACTTTATACAGGGAG
This sequence comes from Melaleuca quinquenervia, assembly GCA_030064385.1. Classification (NCBI taxonomy): domain Eukaryota; kingdom Viridiplantae; phylum Streptophyta; class Magnoliopsida; order Myrtales; family Myrtaceae; genus Melaleuca; species Melaleuca quinquenervia. The sequence goes on along the minus strand of CM057728.1, from coordinate 1,178,722 downwards.
GAGGAGGACTTGTATTTGAAGTCTCTAATAATGAGTTGGTGTGGTCGGTCGTCTAGCTGGACACATGCGTGACTTTGAAAAAGGCAGTTTTTGTCATCATCGTTCGGGGCACGAGTGCATTTACTTCGTTCACATTACCCACTACACATAATGGTGACACGCAGGCCTTGCCATTTCTAGAAGCGGTGACAGTGATGCCTCTTTGCAATATATCCGTAGGCATCCGGGAGCGATGAAACTGGAAAGGCAACGACATTAACATTGTGATCAGAATTCTATTTTGGACGGAGTGATGATGTCCCACTTCAGTTTAGGTGAAAAAGGAGTAGAACCAACGGGAAGGCGGACTCTTGGTACCGACCAGACCGCCCGCTATCCGACTTTCAATTGATAAAATAATGTTTCACACCACAAGCTTGTAGAGAGTCTCTCTATGGGCCCCAAATAGCTGTCCCTAGCTCTCCATTTACTTTCCGCCACGTAATTTGATGAATGCAGGCGACGGAAAAATGGAATAAGTAAACAACACAAAAAGGAGTCACCCCCAACACCACGCAACGTGACATTGAGAACCATAGAGTCGGATGTTGACTCTCAGGCGGGTTATATCAGAGCAAGCAGACCATAGAATCGAATGAGCTTGAATGAAAGGATACCACAAAAATGAGAACAAAAAGTACAAAACAAAATGACTGGAATCCTTTTCTCATTCTTACAAACACCAGCTTCACCCACTATTGACTCAACTAACAAGAACACTATACACAGTCGCGCCTGTACAGGATGACTGGGTAGTGGGTGCCTTCAGAAGTCTGGAGGTAAAGTTGCGTTTACGTCACAACCAGGCTGCCCATCCAGGAAACAGTGGACATAGACGGTCAGGATCAATGGCATCCTGTATGAGTTGTTGGACCTAGAAGAATATCACGAATCAATGTTACTGTACTCTCGCCAAAGCACTGTAAGCTCTCTCACGAGCCTTATCACCAAAGAATTCGTTTCCTATGAGAGTCGCTATAACAAATTCATTTCCAGGATCACTTAAATGCACCCAAAGGCCTGCTTCACATTTGAGCTAGAAAAGCAAAATTGATAAATAGCGATGGGAGTGTGCTTAGCAGAGATATGTCCTTCTTAATTCAGATAACATTTGGTTATTTAAATGAGCCTGAGAGACCACGCTCAGGATCACAATTAGATGGTGGGCCACTGGGACTTTGAAAAGGAGGGATTACCTGACCATGCACGCTTCTCCTTTCTCCCTCCTCATATCCCTCCAGCTTTTGCTTGACACGCATCAGTGCCCTTGTAGCATCCTTATTCCCTTCATATTCGTCTTGACAGTCTCCAAAGCATGTCTCCAGGTCATCATACGTTTCCTGTCAGGTCAAGATCAATACTCAGCATGCAAATCTCTACAATATCATGTAGCAACCACGTGGCAGAAAGACTTGACTATAGACAATGCTCATTGGGAAATCCAATAAGGTCGTGTTTGCATCATGGTATATGCAGAAGAATGACCATGTCAAATATGCCAACATGACTATTAAGCTTTCTGAATTTTCCCTTGACAGAAAATCTATCGCCATCAGACAGCACCAATTTGGCAACTCCTCAAAATTTCTTGACAGAATAAGTCCCCATAGGGAAAATTTGACCAGCCACCCTTGGCTTTAACCATTTAAAAAAAGATTAAAGAAAGGGAATTGAGTCTCCCTTTGCATAGCAAAATTCAAGATAAATATGCTCAACATTCAAAAATACCTTTTGACGCTGCAAAGCCTTCAATGGAGATAATGCCCATTTATAAAGTGGATCATGAATGAAAACCTGCAAAATATTTTTTTTTTCAGTCTTCATACAGAAACATGAAACTTCAGCCAATTTCTCAAGACATTCTGTGAAAGCTAGTCCTACTTCAACAATTGTCAGTAGTGCTTCTTTATTTGTCCTCATCACAGAAAGAGTTTCTTCACAACATCTTCTGAACACTCCCTCTACTCCTGTAACTCCCATACCATCAATGATATCTCTTGTTAGCCTGAAAGGGACCTGCAGAATTCAATTGACGAGACAGCTAAGTGGAGTTTTGGTTATTATAATTGCAGCCCACACTGTAAGTACTTCCAAGGGGAAGTAGTAACCCCTTTGTATTCTATTAATGCATTTTTCCCTTTAATATTCCCAGAATAATTTTTAAAACAAAAACAAGAGGAAGACAAATTGAAAGTTCCTTAGTTAACGAACCCGCTCTGGGGTCTTCAGCATCAAGCCTTGCTCAAAGGCAACACCAAGATCGATGTGAACAACCTCTGCAGTGGCCTGATCAATTAGAATGTTCATGGAATGTCGATCTCCTAGACCGACTATATAGCCAACCTAAAAAAGAAACAAATTCATTAGACTGTAGCATCTTCTGGAAAAAACAATTATCTAAGAGAATTTCCCAAGGGGTGATAAAGGACAAGCATATAAATGTCATAATCACTGAGTAACATCTTATTTAACTTCTTGTGAATGTGTTCACCCATAACTGGCTCACGTTCTATCTAAAATTTTTAAAGATTTATTTCTGCCTAGGTCAAAGGGACACTAATGGGAAATTAAGTTCCTAAATGCTAAAGAACCCCGCATTGCCTATCTACTGGATTTAATGGACCTTATGTTCACGTAGCATCCCTACACCTAATGACTAAAGCTTTTAGGTTAAACATTCTAACATGGTATCAGAGCTAGATTTTGCCCACTATTTCATGTCTGAGGTTCCCTATCCGCCAATTCCATGTGCCATGATCAATCTGGTGTGCACACATGGAAGGGTTGTAAAGGTAATCCACATCACTTGTCTACGGGGCTTCAATGAGCCTCATATTTATGCAGTTTCCCTCCACCTCATAGCTCAAATTTTTGGGATAAACTTTCTAACACCAAGGTTCTGTTTATTTTGCAGAAAATGCAACGTTTCTAGTAAATGTTTTCTAGAAAGCCATTTTCCTAGAAAATAACAATATTTTTTGGTGTTCAATTGAAACCTGAAATGAACTTGAAAATATTTTCTGCCATTTGGTATGAAAAATCTGATTTTAAAAATTTTGAATTTTGAAATAATTTTTTTTCTTTGTTTCCTTAATATTTTTTCTTTTCCCTTCTTTCTCAGCTAGTCGGGGCCACCAGTGAGCTCGAGGCTCACTAGACCAGCAAGGCTTGAGCCTAGGCCTCGCCCGACATCAACAAGCCCGTTTCTCACTTGTGGCTAGTCGTCGGCCGTCGCTGTGGGCAGCCACAGGCCAAGGAAGAAGGAAAAAGAAAATTAATAATTAATAAATAATTAAAAGTTCGAATTTTTTAAAATAAAATAATAATAATAAATAATAAAAAGGAGTGCAAAATGGAGAATTGCTTGATCTGGGTGAAAGAAAGAGAATGGAAAACACTTTCTGCTTTTCACAAAACGGAAAACATTTTTGCCCCACCTCGGCAAGTGTTTTTCCCAGTTGCACAATTTTTTTTTCTTGACTAGATTATTTTCCGTAAAACAAGTGCTGGAAAATCCAAAAAACATTTTCTTGGAAGTTGCTTTCTATGAAACGAACAGAGCCTACTCTTTTCACATCGGCCATCTACTTTATGGCATCAAGCTTAAGCAAGCAACAATGTGCTAAGAGAACATAAAGAAAGAAAGGAATTCCCTCTACTAGAAATATTACAAAAGACATTAAATAGAAACCATTGAACTAGTAGCCACGCTTCTTGTGTAAGCAAGCCTTCTCTCAAACCAATCAGCTGGCAATGAGTATCTCTCCAGAAAAAAGTGATGCATGACCGGCCTGTGTCAATTGTCAAATATGAGTTCTTGCTTTGATCTTCAAAGTATGCATTTCCAGGCAGAGGCAGTAACCTGAAGTTCTTGCAGACTTCTTGGAATGCTTTTCGCTTGTCCTTTTCCTATTAACACGCAGACAGGTCCCACCATTATTCACTAAAAGATAAGGGAAATAGTTCACTTGTCTGACACATATAAACAGAGAAGCAGCTGGGCGAATATTCCTAGTTTTGACATTAGCATCGTGCCTCTTTTGCTCCCTTATAAGTACTGATTCAGAAAGTCAATTTACATCCCTCGACACTCGTTCAAATTGTCAAAATTTGTCAATTATGCAATGTCAACTCATCATGATAGATTAGAGCATGCATTACTGACACGAGGTTAATAACTTGTTAGAAAAATATGACACTTACATTGGTCATGTACTCTCGGCATTTTGAAAATGGCCAATCTCCTCGGCCGTATCGACCATGTGCGCCTCCATTTCTCGTGCTGAGATTAGAAGAACATATAGCTATATAATGCTTCACAATTCAAGTTACTAGGAGACTGCATCTTTTATTTATACGGACCTTCCTGTAAGGTAATCACCTAAAGGAAGAGTGCCATTAACCCATTCAAGTACACCAGCACTGGGAGTAAAAGGGATGACCTATTCAGAAGAAAATCGGTGTTAAATCTACCACAGTTATATCATCTCATTCGAGTAAGGTATCTAAAACAAATAACAGAAAAATAATATAAGAGACCTTTTGCGCTAATGATGCTGTCTAGGATCGTATAAACAGAAGATCTAGAAATTCATCAACCTCAGTCCATATTAGGAGAACTAAACTCGACGGAAGCATGATTACTGTTAGAAATGTACTAACAAATGCTATTTGTTGTAAATATTAATTAGTCTGCTTTCTACCTAGCCTCCACATCTGAGATGGAAACATGTGCTAGCAAATAGCAACTCATTTGGAAGACTTTTACCCAGGAGAGGCACAGGACTTTTTTTGAAGAAAAATGAGGGATGATTATTTCCAAACAAAATTGAATACTCGGATGCATTCAGCACAAGATAAAAGCTGTATATCGTGTGATGGGGAACAGAAAATGCAGTGCATCTGTTCAAAAAAATTTCGTTGGTGGAACAGAGGAAAGAGAGGGACCTTGAGGCACCATGCAAGCACAGCAGATTCAACTATTAAGGATTGAGTTAAGCTGTTAATGGATGCAGGGGGTGGAAATCTGGGTAACCACCAGTAGAAATCAATCCACTTATAAGAATTAAAGAGTTATGCATGAAGGGACTACTAAATTCTGTGATTTCAGTACAATTTAACAATGCATTTGTAGAGCACCCAAAGTTTACCAAAGCACTTAATATAGGTGGAAGCTCACAGGCAAGCGAATGAAGGCTACATAAATTTAATTTCGGAATGGGTGGAACCATGGAAGATTCAAAGATTGTTTAGTTGTGCTAACAAGAAATTATCACTATTATACTGTTATATGAGAAAGAAACTGTCTCCAGATGCAAATTGACCAATAGGATACAATTCCGAACTAATGCGTTACTCTTACAGAATCTAATATGTCAATGAAAAAACCATTTTACAAAATTGCCATTCGATGCGAACATTTAAGTGGGAAGGGTACCTTGTAGGTTCGTACACCTAATCTTCTCTTTCGTGTATCACGGTGATTATGCAAAAAGGTGTTCACTAAACCAAAAAATTGTTCCATCACCTGCAAAGTATTGGCAAAAATCTATTTTCAGCATAAGGATCAAAGAACCATTTCTTGCAAATCTAGATGCAACAATCCACTTGTACAACACACTTGAACATCACAAAATGTGGAATATGTTGAAGCAACAAAAATTTCCATTTGTGCCCAGAGGAGAATATTTAAACATTTTAATTCTGTGAATGAGAAACAAACATCAATCATTGCCAACATAGATGTCTACTGACGTCTCTGTGTTCTTTCTAACCAAGAAGGTACGGCAGCTTGTAATAGAGTACGAAAAAAAAATCTAAAAGAGAACTATTCACTATGAAATTACTGAAGAATGATATTAAAAATAAAAGATTCCTGGCCTTTGATATATTTCAGCATTAAATAGTAGCACAGACTTTTCTAGGAAAGAGCTAAAAAGATATTTGACTCTTTTACAGAGAGGAGTCAAACTGAGGTGAAGTCCAGTCCTGATCTTCTCACTTCACCATAGACAGATACGACAATGGCATTTAACAAATAAAAATTTAAAGCTACACTGTAGCAGAGGAATCATCTAAATAAAAACAATCATCAAAGATCTCATCACAGAATAAGATTTTATTTAGCAAGAACCATCATGCTTCAGAAGGAAAAACCGCAAAAGTTGAAAAGGTGCAAGCAAACTTTAAAGAACTCTGAGTAGCCTTTAATGAAGAAGGGCTTAAAAATCTCACAGCATCTTGTCTTAAATCGTCATTTCCAGACTTTGCTAGCTGCCGGTATTTGTGACCATCAGAACCAAAGCATTCAACAACTTTTGGAGCATTTATTCCATTCATTACCCTATACATCACAAAGAAGAAAGTCAAAGTTGGAATCAACTAGCATGAGCATTTCAACATTTATCTTTGGAGGACATGGGGCTGAATGGAAAGTATTAAATTTTTCGAGTAGTGATGACAAACGTGATGGAATCTTCTAATCCCTTGAAATATGGGAAAGAGCCCTCCTTATACTGACAACTTCGGTCAATCGGAAAGGTAGCTGTCACAACTGGCACCTAAAAATTCCATCATGCATGAAAAGGTGATTCTTATGCTTTGATTTAAAGTATACAAAGAAATGGCAGAAAAAGTGGATATTCCTAAAAGAGCATTGAGAAATGATGAACTTCTGTGATATAAATGCAGCTGCTGAAAAGTATACCCATTGCCTATCATTATTCATTTATCTGGGCTTAACAGGAAAATAGTAGGAGATAACTCACAAGTTCTAGCTCTCTAAGACTCCGGATTTCTCGTGGGAGGGGAATTTTTTTGCTGGTGTCCTGTAGATACCGCATATTAGTAGTTCAAGTACCATCATAGGTACCTTTAAATTACTCGATTCTTGACGTTTTCATTTTTGAAGATATAAACAGATGAAAAAATTATGCATTTCAAAACAGATGATAAACCTCTCTCCTCGTTTCCAGTTCTGCAAGTTTGATATAGATCTCCACCATTTGTTTCATCTGCAGACAAAAGTATCACTCATCAATAAGTCACATTGGAGTGGCCAATCCAAATATGAGTAAAATCATTGAAAAGTAACCCATGTTACTTGGCTGATGATAGCTCCGTGATATGATGACAACTCCTTTAAGAGGTTTTCTGCCGCGAGCTTCTTATCCACATCCACTACAAATGAGTTTCTACTGCGCTGTTTGTCCTTGATTCGGTCACCATTGGCCAAAGCTAGAATCTAGACATAGGGTAAACTAGTTGAAACAAGGGATAAAGAGAGAGACAACAAGACCGCATTACAGATAGATTAAAAATCCTACATACAGGGACAGGGATATCTGGAAATGACCAATATCACTCAATGTATTTGACATTGTTTATGGGATGTGTTTGGGTCCTATGTGCATGCACTCTCCCTCCATCCAATAAATTATTATTTTTCCGTTGGACTTTAAAGCCTGGTACTAAAGCCAAGTTTCAATTTTCGCGTGTATTAATTATTCATTTGACATATGGTTTTAGTATGTCTCATTACCTGTAAGTCAATTCCACATGTCCTTCACCTGGTTTGCATTTTAGTAGGGGTATTGAATTATCCATATTGCTCGTCCACAGGGTTTGTGTTGTTTTCTGTCTGATTTGCAAGTGAAGGGGTAGTTATGTATCCCCCATCACTTTTCCACGGATTTGTCCAGGCCTTTTACACATTCTGTCTCCCTCCACCTAATAGCTTAAGTCTCAAGGTTGGACTTTCTAACAATTACATTTGCTATCTTGCACATTAATAGTACTAGCCTCCTTTCTCCTCGGTCCACAGAGACAACATGTATGACAAAGCCATTTTCCATGTTGAACCAACCCATATCTTCATATTAAGCCTGCATGATTACGGTAGCAGATTCCCACGGTGAATTCCTCATCTTATCTTATGACTTACATTTTCTCAGCCACTGATTCGCAAGAAGTTTCTCATTCTGGACTCTGAAAAGCTTTCATGCAGAAGTCATTAAGGCAGTAATATCCTATAATAGATGATGGGAGTAAAAATTTTCAACTTCCTTTTTCTATCCATACAGCCTTCTCAATTGCCAATGGTCTTACAACTTTCTCGAGATATGCGTATTATCAATCCAAAGATATCGGTACATCAAATAATTCTTTTGAAAGGGCGGCCTTAATAAAAGACGAGTATCAATGTCAAAGAAAAAATATTCATACAACAAGTACACCCATGCTAGCATATGTTGCCAACTATTTGTGGACCTGATTACCTGAAAGACAGTATGATATGGATGGTCCATGGCCATCTTCTTGAGAAGAGAGATCAAAGCAAACTGCAATATGAAATCAATATTTGTTAATCAACAGAGCATCTTCACAAAATCTATAGTATCGCATTCTTCAAGAACCTGAAAGCCATGAGGTCCTTGAGAATCTTTTGAACTTCCCATTCTAGAAGCAATTTGGTAAACTAGTGGTACAAATTTGTAAGACTGAACCTGCAAGCACATTGGAAGTTAGGAAATCTATTGAAGATAATGACAAAAGGATGGAATAATTGTTACAACAACATATATCATTATATGAATGGGAAACAAATATAATAGCTTACTTCACACCTCGTCAATTGTGCTGAGCATGCTCTTAACAATATCTTGTCTGGAAGAGAGACTGAACCACAACGAAACCAGACGAAACACCTGAAAGCACAAAGGTTAGTATCTTCAAATTACAATTTACAAATTACAGTTCTTCAAATCACATGAAGTTAGATTATTGAAACACTAAAAAAGAGCATGTCAACTCTCAAATAAAAAGTATTTATTCGAGCCACACAGTCCAAATTTCATAACTTAGAAGAACCACAGAACAAATTTCTAAAACATCCTAAATCAAAAGATACTTACCACCCTCACATCATATTTGTCTGCTATGACCAAACAATGCTTGTATCCCTCCAAAGCCAGGTTAAGAAAGTTGTCTCTGTCATCCTGACAGGTTAAAAAGCAATTCAGCAATTTTTGGACTAAACAGGGTACACCTTAAGCAAATTAAAAATGAGGTAATTACACTTTAGGGGTAATTACACTTTAGGTGCAATGGACACAGATGCATAACCAAAGCTTACAGTTAGAGAACAAATGCACCGATCAGATATTAATTTTGGAATCTGAAGATCAAAGATCCCTGAATGTCTTAAGAACTACAACTGAGAGCATATTCCACAAATTCTCAACTTCAGAAAAATACCTTCTCAATGAAATCCTATGAGACTATTGCCAACTGTTCTAAAAACAGAAACTATTACATTAAGGCATAATTTAATATTTAAATATTGTAATATTCAAAGGATGCCTACACTGGACTTTGGCCTGGATCTAAAGCAAAAAACGGATTTGGGAAGATTTGCACTGAAAATCTCCTACTCCAATACCTTGTGAAAGTTCATGCTTTATGCCAACTGTTGTACTGGCTTAAGTGATTAGATGAAGACGTGGTTCAATCTTGAATTATTCTACTAGACCCTCTAGAAGCATCTTGAGTACAAATATTAATTTGGTAATTGTTAGAAAGTCCAACCCAAAAGTTTAAACTAATAGGCGAAGGGAGACTACAAGAATATAAAAAGCATTTAGGATCTGTTGTCAAGTGATGTGGAACAATACTTCAACACCCTCTCTCATGTGCAAGCTGGATTACAAGTAGTATGAGGAATTTTGACTTCATACATTCACATGAAATTTTTTACCACGCAAATTTGCAAAGGAAATAACATTGACTCTAACACCATGTTGAGAGACAAAAAATTGAATTTAATGCTTAATTAGGTCTATGTGATCCCATACTATATATTCACAATCAAGGCAAGAAGCCAAAATTACAATACCACCCATATTTAGAAAGTCCTGACCAAAAGCTTAAGCTGATAGGTGGGGAAGAATACATGAATCTAAAGAGCATTTAGGATTTGTTGTCAAGCAATGTGGGACAATACTTCAACAATGATATAGAGGGCAGCTGAGGAACAAGGCTTCCCGCACTGCAGGGGCTACCCTGGTTTACCAGAGAGGCTATTTCGTTGATTTGAACCACCCCGTGTTTATTAATTGGGTAAAAGAAAAGAAAATGCAACGAGGAACAGAGAGGGACAGTCACAGCTTCAAAGGCAGCACAGCAGCATCTCTGCATAAGGAAAGGTAAAGCAGTAATTTACAGACACCTGTAATTTCTTGGCTTCTTCCTCATCCATTGCAAGCTGCTTTTGTAACTCTTGTATTTTCACTGAGTAGTCTGTCTTCTCCCCCTAAATATGAAACAGAGGACTGTCTATCAGAATTTTTAAAGCGACTAAATGAATACCGGTTCCTGCAGGATGGAAACTGTTGCATCAAATACTTGGGACTTGCCTTCGTTGAACTCTTGAGTCTCCTCACAAGTGCCTCTAACTCGAGGGTCTGCAGAATGAACATGCAAATAGAAAGGTCATAAGAACCAGCAACTAGTCCCAATAGTTCACTCTCAAAGAGTTACCTTGTGTTTCCTTAACCGCATCGCTGCTTGCCATTCATTTGAGGTAAGTCTCTCCTCATAACTTCTAAAAAGAGCATCTGCATAGTGTGCAAGATGAAAATGGGTCTGGCCTTGTATTTCTATAGATTTCTTATCTGTACTTTTACGATCTGCAGCTAGGGAAACTGCAGGTTTCAGGTATTTCTCCAAAATAGTTCTTGAGCTGCATTGCATGGAAAAATAGGAAAGATCAACATTTCCTGAAAGTGCAACGGAAAGCAAACAAAATTCCACTGCTTAAAATGTGGACGATTACTTGCTAGATCTGGTTTCTGCCAGCCACTTTCCAATCAAGCGATATATATCTGAAGCCTTTTCGTCCAGAGGGAAATTTTCTGAAATATATTTGGCAAGGCTGATGGCCATCTCATTCTGACCCTGAGCACGCAAAAGCTTTGCCTCTTCCAGCTGCAAATACAGCAAATTGAAATGTTAAGATATGAACTATGTTGAGCATTGTTCTCTAACAAACAAACTTTTAAGTCTTGAGTTTGATTCCCCAAACCCCATTTCACTCATTTATGGTATTCCCTTCATTATTCCATAACTATATACTGTGCGGCTCTCTAACTGCTTCAGCTTTTAGAGGAGATCATTGTGCACGGAACTTTAACACTCAGAATGAAATTTTCCTGCAGTACCACTTTTATACGAATTCTATTGGGTCTAAAACCATATAAAAGCTACTTAAAGGAATTCCTAGCTGTAAGTATTCTAGGATCTTCAAGAGAAAGAGAGAGAGACAATACTTGAGAGATAGAGAGAAAACTCGAAGGCTGCATCTTTGCTTAATAACCTAATGAAGAGTACATGAGATGATTCAATTCATAAAGCATGAGAGACACTAACAAAATCCTAATTTCCATTTTCATGAACACCTACTAACTATTGACTAATATCTATATATAGAGTTTTGTACTGATCACAGACTGCAAGGAGCATATCCATGTCTTAGATGAAACAAAAGTTACAAGAAGCAAGGCCAGAAAAAGGCAGCAACACAGTCAAAGTTCATATTAGTATGTCCATTTACTATTTAGTCATGCAACTCTCAATTGAACCAGACAATCTTACCCTTCCAGTCCAATATAGTGAAGATCCTGGCTCCCTACTCCCAACCAGGAGGTACTTAAACTCATGTAAAGATGCAGCAGCTTGAGTAAACCTAGAACCCTGTACAAGGGCACGTAAAAGAAACATAACTAAGAAATGCAAAACCCTGAAAGGAGTCAATTTAATTTATACCTTCCGAAGGGTGGAGGCAGACTGCAAAAGATGTTGCACCATGCAGTCCTTGCAACTCAAAATATTGAGCAAAACCCCCCTAAAGGCAATGAAAGGCTCTAAAAGATCCATGTGCAGCTCTGTTCGTTTCACAATCCATTCCCAATCAGAATTCAGCCAAACCATCTAAATTGAAGTCAAATGGAATAGATCAGTTGGTCTGATAGAAATTAGAGAAACACATAAAAGCTAACATATAATAGTAGAAAATGTTGTGGTCTGCTTTTAAAAGCTTTAGACACAGAGAGAATAACTACAGCATACACTTAGGAACGACTTTAAATTGTCAAGTAGACAACAACATCATTTAAATAGGCAATTGGCTACATTAGTTGGAGCTATCAGTTAGGTTTGACTGGATATGCTCAGAAGGCTTACACTCCACAAGGAAGAATTCAACAGTTATGCCAAGCATACTGAGAGTCTGATAAAAGAAATATGGGATTTCAATGTCAACAGTTCAAGAAATAATAGTTCTTCCCTGGAAAAATCCCCTTATATCAGGCTCTTTATGTACAAGCAATTTAACAGGAGCTTATAGATAAGTGACTTATATTAAAAAGAGCAAGAGAAGACCTAAAAAGACATGGATGGAAAAGATAAGAAAATACAAACTATGTATCTCATAGATCCTACAGAAAACTTTATACGTAATCAAGCATAAGAACAAGAAAGTGATCGTACAGTTGATCCACATGGTTATATCTCGGTTGACCCATATAAACCAAGAGGAGCTTGAATCATAGTTTTGGTTATATAGTTTATATAGATCATATTGGCTAATGAGCTATTAATACTTAGTACACTAGCTATAAATCCTTGTCTCAGCCTAAACCTGTTGAGAGGCATTCATTAATTGGATGTTGACACCATGAAAGACTGCGAAATATTGATCAACATTCCACACCTCACAAGATCAGTCAAAACACTGTTCTGAAAAGAATGGAAGCATCTATGAAACAATGACATCAGACAATACGGAAGCTCTCAGGCTTGACCATCACTATCATAATTGGAAAGCATCTTAAGCAGATGAAAGCCAAGTGACTACCTGGTCCATAGTAGGAATTGAAGGTTCAGAGAATACTTTTTGCTTCCATGGATACAATTTCATTTTATTGGAAGATAAGTTTCTCCAACGCATATTCCAAGCTTTGCCAAGATGGTACAATATCTGCAGAAAAATGATCATGGCAAAAATCGCGAAAAAGATAACTAAATATAGCCAATGGCCAAAGTTATTCAAAGAATTACAATTTTTCTAGAGACCACAAGACACAAATCCAGTGACTTCTGCTTTACCTTGTGAAGAATTACACACATTAGTAAAGGAAACTTTGTGGATGCAAATGCAATGAAAGACATTGTAGATCCTGTATCATGCAGAAAAGGGGTATCACCGGCCCCAAGATTCCCTTTTGTGACTACAATCCTTACATCAAAAATTCCTAATGCACCCACATTACAACTTTAGAATGTTTATGTACAATCAAACCAAAACTTCAAGGACATTACAAACAAAAACAAAAGGGCACAGCACTTGCTACATATAACAACTTATACAGAAAACCATATTATAAAGCCTCTGTTGTAAATGCATAACCTTAGCCAGTTGGCCAAAGAGCAATTGTGATAAAGGCTTGGTATTGTAATACTAATGTCTTGAGATGACTTTTGCATAAATACTAATGTCCAGAAGGTGTTATGTAGCAAATTCAAGCTGAGGAAAAGAGCAGCGGCTGGAGCAGGTCCATGAAAGAGACTTACTTCCTGAGTGTAAGAAAATATCAATGATTATTACCTGTAGTTTGATGATTGTCGAATAGATATGTTCAGTACTCTCTTCACTTGCATGAGAGACAGACCACAAAAGCTCCTGAAACAAAGATAAAGTAAAGAAAATTTAGTAGGACCGTCACCAATTGTTCCAAAAGCTCAGGTTAATAGATGAAGGTGTGATCTAATCTTTAAGAATCATGACTTCCTCTCTTTTTCTTCCCCCCTCTCTTGTCCTCCTCTCTCTCACACATAGGATAGGCTGATTTAATACTAAAGCATAAAAATTGACAATAGAAGAAGGCAAATAAAGGCCCTAGAAGGAGTTGAACTCAAGACCTCTTCCTCTAACACCATGTCAAATATATAAGAACACTGCCAACTATTCCAAAAGCTTTAGTTGTCAAATGAATGTGTGCTCTAATGTTATAGTATAGTAACAAAATAGTGACATTCCCTTGATGTAGCTGAGAGGCAATCACCTGCTTTGACTCCTTGAGTTTTCCATGGAATTCCTCAAGATCCCCTTCTTTCAGTGCCCTCAAACAACTGCTCTTACATGATGCACAGAAGTAAGGGGAAAAAATATAAGCATGCAAAGGTCAATAACATTGTTCTTTTACTAACAGCAAATGCAAGACACTATGTGCTGCATGAAGATTAGCCAGTCAATCCTTCATCTGGATAGGAGGACAACATCAAAATTTCATATCATCTATAACATTGCGAAAAATATCTTCAGATGCAACTCCTGCTTCCTTTTCTACCAATGATCTGCAAATTGTCTAGCATATCAGCATTTAGATTTAGGTAATTGCCAAACAACTATTAACAATCATGAGAACTCCAGTCTCCCACCCAACCACCTATACAGGCAAGCTTGTTGCAAATGCACATGTGCACACTCTTGTTGGGGGGGTGTGCACGTGTGAGAGAGAGAGAGAGAGAGAGAGGCAGGACACGCATATGATGGTGGGAGGAAAGGAAGGGGGGGATATATTATAAATCAGTTAGGATAAATTCACAAGGTGCACATTTTATAGTATTACTTTGTGTTATTCATATATGTAGGAATCAAACTTGGAATTACAATTTAAATATAACCGAAGGACAAGTTACAAGGTAAAGGTTTAATTATCGTCAACTATTCCTTGTTTGCTTCCTTCTAGTTATTTCACTGGGCAGATACAAAGCAACTAGAAGTTTTAATGATCTAAGTGAAAATAAAGGTCATTTATATATAAATCAAATTACCAGTGGAGGCTTTCATTGAAATGATCACATCTAATCTGTTGACCAGAAGAAAGAGCAGTAGATCCGGAAAGTGAGGAGAAATCCCAGTTCCCAGCACGCCAAGCAGCCTCATACTGTGGACATGAACTCATAATCATCCCAATCAGCATGATTCCTCTTGTTGGCCAAAAATTAATGCAAATGGGCAACTTCATGAAAGACGGATTTATATCGAAAAAAATTTATCTTTACATTGAAGGAAATGAACAAGTTGCACCTGCAATTCATAAAGTTCTTCATCATACTGGAAGTGTCCTCTACGAGAAGTCAATCCTTGGAAGTAAAAATCCAACACATGACTACAACCAGTTTTCTGCAAAGATCTAATAATCCCTTTGTAAGGTTTTCCCAGCCTAGTCACGCCATCAAATGCAGAAGAAGATGGATGAGCTGTTGAAGGAAGGGTCTCTGCTAAGACAGTCCTGGAACGTTTGTCATCTGGCATCATGGCTTTTGACCGTACTTGTAAGTCATAATACTCAAGGGCGTTGCTCCAATTTCCTTCATGCTCATAGGTGATGATTTGAGAGGTCAGCTGTTGACAGCAATACCCCATTTGTCGATTTAATACAGAACTTTTTAAGAATTGAAAAGAACAACGGCATGCCAGGGACAATCACACTGAAGAAAACACTCCGCGATACATACAGAAGTCTTCAAGAGAACTGAACATTATTTGTTCATACTACTCTTTAATGTGAGAATGACCCAGGCAAAAAACTTATGTTACTGTACTTTTTAATGAAAAGTTAAGTGAGTTCACCCTTTTCCTTTTATTTGCACAAGGAATCTTCATTGTTAAGTCAAATGCGAGAATGACCCAGGCAAAAAACTTATGTTACTATACTCTTTAATGAAAAGTTAAGTGTATTCACCCTTTTCCTTTTATTTGCACAAGGCATCTTCATTGTTTTCCTTCACTCTTATCTTCTTGTATACAAAATGCATACCAGTTTTTACTGAGAAAATGGAGGACCAGAATTCGAAGCGAAGGCATGCTTTGTCCGCTACTTGAATGTAAACCCCACACAAATCTCATGATCACATCCGTGTTGTGTCGATGCAGGTACTTCGGCCCAAAGTGCAAAGTCCAGTAACATCGCATGTTAAATAATTGTTAAGTACAAACAAGAAAATTCAAATGAAAACTAGGAGACGAGATGAATATGCCTGGACTTAAACTAGTCGATACCCTTATGGATCCTAACATAAATCTAGCAAAGGATGAAGGGGAATGTATTCCAAACCCTGCATATCTTTGCAGATTGGTTGGAAGAGAGAACTATCTTTAGCATTACTCATCCTGCTCCCGTAGTGAGTAAGTCAGTTCCTTAATTCATAACAATAGAACCATGGGTATGCAGTGTTTCATATTCTTCGGTATTTAAAAGGCGCTTGAGGTAGAGTAGCATCACACCAGGATCATGGGTGTACTATCAGATATGCAGAAGTCTACTTAGTGGTTCTCTATCTAATAGACGATCTGCACTGAAACTGACTATTATTGATACGAGCAGGTGGTTTGTGGTGAAATCAAAACGGCCTATGGGAATTTAGGTAATCAACTTAACAATTTGGTCACTGAGATTTAGAGTTCATGTGAATTGCACAGGTAACATGCTCGGGACATATGTTACACATGCTCCAGATTTAGGCTTAGTGTTTTTATGAATTATTGTATTTTTTTTATAAAATCCAACTGCAAAACGTAGCTATTAGGCTGAGGAATACTATATGCATAAGGGCGTATAAACACCAACAAAATTGATGTGAAATGTCACCTTTAAACCCCCAGGACAAACAACAACACATGGAACTTAGACAAAAACCATGTGATGACCCAGCTTTTAATAAGAGACTTGATGATCATTTTGGGCTTAGACATCTGTAGATGGGTTAAAGGAAGAAGAAAAGAATTGATGAACTTAGGCCACGGTTAGCATAAATGAGCAAGTGTAATACGAGGTGGCTATACTGGAATATTAAAATAATGACACTAGTTGGCCATGCAAGTGTAGCATGCAATCTCTCATCATTTGTATGCACTTGGGGAGAGATCACTACAAGAGTTCCCGACCAAATAGATCAAGAAACTCTAACATGAAAATGAGAGAGAGAGACAGAGAGAGATCACATTTTGGATTAAGGAAATGAAGAGCTTCTATTGTTATTCAGGAGTCGAATTTGTAAATCAATAGGATGAGTCCTTCACCCACTCTAGCATTTGTATAAAGCATGTAATATTTCTACATGTAAATTGGATCAGTTATGTTAATATGTGTTCATCATGTGATATCAAATATAAGAGATGTGAATGGTTGACATCATGTTCATAGGACAGTCAATGGAAATATGAGCAAAGTAGAAATTAAATGGCAAGCAACAAAGTGCCACGCCAGACAAGCCACCTATTTGACCTTGTAAAAGCAAAGTGCTACACAGTCAAAGGCACCACTTTAACCCATGGTGGCTACCTCTAGAATCCAACTAGTGCAACCACCTATGTATATCGATGGGGTTAGTTATATTGTATGCATCATCAAATAGCATCTGTCTGATCTTTCTGATCCCAACAAGAAGTGAATTACTTGCGCAATGGGTGAAGGTTTACTCAGCATTGAGGCTGGCTCATCAACAGTGTTTGCAGGTTGGCCAAGATTGGAAAAATAGGATGATCAAGGTTCTGGGATAGCAGAGTACATGGCAAAAGCTGAGTGGATTTTGGGCATTACAAACAATACAAGAAATGAACAACTGAATTTTGCTCTATGACCATGATAGAAAGTTCAACCCAAAAATGTTATTGATTGAAGGAAACTACATGTAAATAAGGCTATGATATGAGCTGTAAACAAGAGATAGGAGAGAACACATTTGACAATATTCAATCTCAAATTCTCTCATGCTCTTTTAATTGCCCCCCAATTCAGCATTTGCGTACCCCTGGTTTAATAATGACTGGACCATGGTATAAATTACAACAAATGACACTTTACAAAAGCCAAAGCCAACTGCTTGACAAAAAGCTGTGCTTTAAAGAACTCAAAACTAAAGGGAGGTTCCACCTTCTCCAAAGTAAAGAAAAGAAAGAGACAAGGATGTGGAAACTCAGTTCTCACTGGATTTCCTTCTCTGAACAGTATCCATGTTACCCTGTGGTTTCTCTAGGTTAGTTTTTTTTTTTTTTATTACATGAAACAGAAATTAAAAGCCAATTGCAAAAACTTTGGTTACAACTACATGAGATGCACCATTTTTAATAATGAGCTCATAGTTTCAAAAATATGTTAAGGCAAACTAAAGTACATGAGATGCACCATTTTAAATAGAGGACAAAATGACAATGACATTCTGTTATGACAATGCAATGTCAAGAAGGAAACACTTACTGTATCTACTTGAAAATGAATAAGATCTAACCTTGTGTGACTGAATTATCCCATATAAACTATCGGGTTCATTGACTTGCGTAATTGCCGATACCAGTATCTCAATGTGGCAAGGGAGCTGGTGATGGAAAACAACAAATCAAATGTAAAGTTGGATGCACTTCACAACACCAAATTAACAAGTCCATAGAAATGTCAAAGAAACAGCAAAAGAGACTGCTCCATACAAATTGCATTACCTTCTCAGAATGGGAGAAATCAGGTCTCCCCAATGTGAGGCTCTTAAAATTCTCCTCACACCAGTGCTCTACATACATAATGGAGGTGAAGTATGATCCACAAGTCTGAAAAGGGGGGCACAAAAACTTAGATATATTGATCGGACAAAAGATGTAAAACTTAGTAATGTGGAAGAGGAGCACTGCAACTGTTTTATGGCCATAATATGGACAACCTACTCCCCCTGCCCCCCCCCCCCCCCCAAAAAAAAAACCAAAAAAACCAAAAAAAAAAAATCAAAAACAGAGAGAGAGAGATGGTTCGACGCTTACAGCAGCTGACCTTGCCACAATAAGGTAATCAATGGACATCCAGTAGACCTGGGACATGTCAAAGAAACAACTAAATTAGTATCCAAAAATCAACAAAATTCAAGCTAGACAAATTGTCCTGTGATGTGTTAGTCTTCCTTCACTACCCCACTTTACCAAGTGCCACACCAATTTTCTGCTCTCCCTTAAACTGCTACACCAAACTCTTCACCTTTTTCCTGTACTTCCCGATCAACAATAGGAAAGCCAATCATACAAATAAATCCAAACCATCCAAGACAAAAAATAACATTCTGAGGAAACCACTTACCTACAGCTTTTTTTTATTTTATAAATCCCCTTTCTTCAGTTAGTCTCAGATAGTACAAAACAAGAAAGAGATCCTAAGAAAAGCAAGTACAGAAGCAAACCACACCTTTTCCCATGAATATGATGATGCAGAAGAAGGCAATTTAGGAGTTGAATCTCTAGCTTTTGTTGAGGAAGAACGTGTTTTTGATCCAGTGGAAATCGTAGCATACTGAAGAGCCAGTTTCCAAAGAAAATCAGCATAAGGATATTAAAACCACAATGACGCAAAGCAAGTCAAGAAAAATAATAAACTAGAAGACACATTTAAAAGAGAGAGAGACATAACATCTTCAGAAGTATGTGAGGTGTTATTGCACTGGTCTAGGCCTAAATATCAAACATAAATGAGCCAGTTGGAGTCCTGCCAGTAGAATATGGAAAATCATGCTAATCTACCTAGAACAATTTAAATCCTGATTGTAGTCAGGGATAATGCTTCAACTACCAACCCTAAGTTCATTACGATCCAAATACTTTTAACACTGGTTGCAGGAACCAACAGCCTTTCAAGAACAGCAACAGCCATGAAGGGGATAAAAAACTAGAAATGCACAAGTGGTTGGGTGATCAAAGTAACCAAAGGAATTGCTGGATAGTATTTCTTGAACAAAAAACAGCTGTTATTGACAAGAAACAGATGGCCCAAAATTGAAAAAATTGAGACTTGGGATGTTCAACAGACTCACCTTAGAACATTCTCGTTTCAATAATACTGAAGCAGAAGCAGACCCTTCCAGGACGTGGTAGAGACGAAGCTCATTTAAAACATCCAAAAATATTTGGATTGATTTGGTTAATCTATTTGTCTCAGCAAATATGTGCTTTTGAACCTGGCAATTAATACTGAGGACTTAAAATTCAAAGCAAATTGGTTAATCCACCATCAAATAAAATCTATTTTTTAATAGATGAAATATAAGCTACTACAGGATACCAAGGGAGTTCAAACGCATATGTATTAAGAGTTCAAATAAAAAGGAGCCCAGTTATGAATATAAGCATTTATCATGTCAATCAAAGCATTTACAAAAAGTGCACCATCAAGTGGGATCTAATTAAACTGAAGTTAAAGCATATACTAAAAGTTAAAGCAAACACAAAAACCAAACTACAAGACTTGTGCTACGTATAGTGAGAAACATTACTATAGTCTGTACACCTCATTTTTACGTCATCTACCGCAAACATCCTTATTTTGTGTTCAACTCCATCCAGCAATAAAAGTACAAGTCCAAGTTCTAAAATACATCTCGCAAGCATTTATCATAAGGATAAAAATTAAACTATGCAGGTGCCACATGTAGATGCTCATGTAAAACTCCAATATATCCCACAATCTATTATTACAGCTGCTGGATCTCCTCTCTCTCAAGATTCTTAAAGTGTTTGATATCATCCATTACAGGATATACAGTAGCTTCATATACATGAAAAGTCAGGTTAAGCTTTATGCACATCCCCCCAAACAGTAGCTTGAACTTTTGGTTTCACAACTTCTAAAAGACCCAGCCTTTAAAACCTCATGCACTAATTAATATTTCACTTTCGATGGGGCTTCTCATTGAGGTAATTTCCTATTCATCAACTCCACATATCTTCCTATTATGGTTTCATTCTGGTGCATGTGAGGTAGGTATTATATTTCAAATCGCTTGCTTACATGTTTCACAGGGCCTTATATACATGTAATCTCCCTCTGACTAATAGCTTCAGCTTTTGGGTTAAACTTTCAAAAAGAAAGGTGTCGTTTGCTTTAGCATCATGGCCTCACTATTTTAGCCTCTTTTGGTATGATTAAGAATGAGGACTTTTGAAAGGTCATGGCCCCATCATATTAACTAAGTTCCTTCGCCAGCTATCAATGAGCTATTATCTTTATGATGACCATAGGATCCAACAACATATACTTTTTGTAAGGAAACCAAAAGGATGTTAAAAAACATAGAATGATGAATAAAACTACTCATTAATGACTCATAACATATCTTAAGGCAAGGAGAAAAACCTGCGAGGAGATCATCTTGGAAAAATCATTATCCAAACCCTTCCTTCCCGCAAGGTTGACCATGATATAGGGAAGCAGGAGCTCAGCAACTTCTACTTTCAGTAAAACAACATCTTGACATAGTCTGAAACAAACATGGAAACTTAATGATCAACTGTTTCTAAGAATTAGCTAGGTGCCCAGGACATATAAAACCAAGAACTTTTCCACTGAAGTACAACAGCATTACCTTAAAATTACATCATCGCAATGTCCAATCAGAGAGAAAACAAGTGGACAGATCCACGTGTCAAAAGTTTTACCAAATGTTTCCCATACTTCAGACTTCTCCAGTGGCATTGCCTCAACTGTATCGATATTAAGATAATAAACAATCGCTCAGAATTGCAGCTAAGACACTAAAGTAATGAATGCCAACGCACAGCATATTATATTAGCACATCCTATATACTAAAGTTCTGGACATGAAACTATAATCTTTATAGACAACCACAAATCTGGGGCTTTGTGTTTCATAGCAGTCATTGTAAGTTTGCTTTGTGCTTACCATGTTTATAGCAGTCATTGTAGGTCAAATTCCGTGTATCAGTAATAAAAGCAGAAGCATTCAGCTTTTCCTGGACAAGCACTTAGTAATTAAATTGGAACTGGTGACAGATTACATCCACCAATTACAATGCTGCAATAACCTGTCAGCCCTTCAATTTTAATTTACAGGATCCAATAATATCGAATGATCCACTGTATTCCAATAATATGGAATGTCACTTGTCCGCATTTCAATCCAGCTACAGTTTCTTCCAACAATGGCCATCATGTTGATACCAAGCTAATCCAGCAATGGCATACTCATAACTATCAAATTTTAGATTCGCCATCGAGAATACCCAGGAAGTCCTTCCATTATTGATTTTGGTATAATAAAGTTATCATAGCTGATAACTAAATGGAAGAACAAATTAAGTAAGCATTTCGTCCTTCGGCTGACAGAGGTCACACAAGAACAGGGACTTTAAGCATGCTTTTTTTAGGGTTCAGGATAATCAAAGGAGCTGCACATTCCGAAATCATAAACAAAAACAAGGATACAGTAACACCAATGGGAAAAAGGAGCAAAAGGCCTGATTTACCATTAAATTTCCGTTCCAAATCCAAAAGAAGCTTCTCCACCAGTTCCATGCTAACCCCCCTTGAGTGAATCTATCCAAATAAAAACATACAATCAACTCAAAGCATGTATATTCACAAAGACCAATGTCACGATAATTTTCAAAGACTTAAATTTACAAGGTAGAGCTACATTAAATTATTAGTAGAAGCTAATCAATTATGACAGCTTTATAAAACATACCAAGTGACAATTTGAATAAGTATGTATTAGAAATTTCATCCCAAAAGCTTAAGCTGTTAGGTTAAAGGAGTTTACACATAAAAGGCTACATCAAATCCTGTACACAAGTGAGGTGTGATAATTTACAACATGCATCAAAGCCGCACTCCTCAGGATTTAAATGACTGCAAGCATTCGAAATTTGCTAGCCCTATATATTCCATTCTATGGATAAGTCACATGAAATGCATTTCTAGGGTAAGAAATTCATTTTTCAACATATTTTATTCCCAGGACGTAAGATGAGGAAGTAGTGCAAATATTTTAGTTGCCACTGGTAGATGATGAAGACATGATGTCCAGGTCATACACTAATACCAACTAAACACCTCATCACCTAGGGCTTATCATTCCAATACAAAAGTAAACAGTTACTTTTCTTCAATTCTAGTAATTTTAAAATTGCATAAAGAAAAGCTGACCTCCACAAGAGACCTGTCATAGGAATCAAATGCTGATAAAGCACTTTGACCCCTTTCAGTAGAAAGAATTCCCTGGTTCAAACAAACTTATGTCATGTATGATCCCAAATTCCGAAAATGTGTCTAAACCAAGAGCTAATGCAATAAAGCCAAACCCAAATGAGAGAACACCCTTCTAGAGATATCAAGAAGAAAAGCCATGGGAAAAAGTTTCTTTCCTTGAGAAAAAAGGCAAAGGAAAGGCAAATGTGCAACACAAGGATTGTGACTTCAGTATAATCAAATTCTTGACATCAAAATTAAAACTCAGTTAACTTGCTGCAAAGTCCTGAACTATCCTATTTATTGGTCAGACTGTTTCTGTGACATCTCAATTCATAAAATATTCATTTGTTTCCACCCTCAATGCTCCACATAGTGTTGAGCAACCAGTCCTTGTCAGCTCAAATGTAGTTACCATAGCATTCATTAAACTAAGAATGCCACTACTAGAGAAACAATTTGATATCAAGCTTAGATGGTAGTGTGCTCATCAATAATGCAATCAACCCCATTATGCTTGCTAATTCAAAATAAGATAATGCTTGCAAAGTGTTCCTAGGTCCTAAGTCCTAATCAACATTTTTTTCCTTCTGTGATTCAATTATTGAAAGTTCCAGCTGTTTCTACCCACTAAACTCCAAATAGATTCTTCTAGCAACTAGAGTCATCGATAGCCCAAAACAAACTTATACAATACTCATTAATACAAGAACCTAATAAAAATAAAACAACTTGATATCAAGCCTAGCAGAAAGTATTTCACGAATTGGATGCTATGCATCAGTCATGTAACCATAGAATAAGTACTTTTTTTCAAGCTTAGAGAATAGTGCAATGGTATTATGTGTACAATGCCATTGACTTTGCAATTACTCATAACAATTTATAATGTAGACCGCTCTCAAGATCAACTTTTCTAAATTATGAACTATCGACTTTAAGACACTCGAAACTGCACTTCTCAAGCACCACTCCAGAAACCCATGTGCATAGATCTTAGTTTAAATCATGCAGCAGTACATAAACTCACCCTGAGAGCCTGTGAAGTCACTTCAAGAATTACAGCAGAGTCGTCCATCAAATACTTCTTCAAAAGTCTCAAAACTGCCAATAGAAGTTCTTCAGGTATGCCTGTTTGGACTTTAAACTTAATTTCTGAAGCCCCTCCAGAGTATATGGGTTGGCAAACTCGTACACGATTAGAATCTTCAGGACGATGGAAGACAACACAATGTGAATCCCCAATACCAACCTTGACGTAATCAGGAAACAGGATGCATCAATCAAAATTGTGAATTATGTTACAAAGGGACAAACAGCGAGGAAGAAAAACTTAGTGAGCATACCCTAGACAAAAGATCCGACACCAGTGCTCTAACACTGTCAGCATCCTCAGAGCCACAGGTACGAACTAGCGTCCAAACTGCATCTATTATTTCAGGATCATCGTGCCATTGTGTACTCCTTGCATCAAAATGCAATTTGTTTACAGATGATTCTCCCATTAATAACTTCTTATGAAGTGCTTGAAGACTGCAAAGATAGTCAAACCGTGAGCATTTTCCTGGGAATTATAGAACTGCTCCAAATGCAAAACTCTTAGGAATAAATTTGGGACCATCTATTTGTTAGGAGATCACGTGATACAGATATAATCCTCCAGAAATCAAGCAAATTAACCATTTGCACCCTTCCAAGAGGAAAGGAAAACCAGATGAACCACATGCAATACTGAGACGGTCATGGAGGAGAAATGACCTCCAGAGAAATAGCCTTGGTGGAAGATAGCACGATCTCTTCGCAAACTGATGAAAGAACATAAGAGGAACATAAGAATAAAATAGAAACGTTGGATTGGAACAGTTTGAAGTAAGCATACATAGAACTGTCACCACTATTGAGACTGCTTACTTTCAACAAGTGATCCCTCGGAGAGTACACCCTGCATAGATCCTCATGAAACTGCCGCAGCTCATCAAATATTTTGATATCCGGAAAAGGTTCCAATTCCTGGCCAGCAAAGTCGTGCTTAATAAATAGATAAAATAAGGCCTTGATTAAAAGGTAAAATCCAATCACTTTTCAGTTTAAGCGACCACATTACACAGGAACAGGCAGAAAGCTCACTCTAATATAATCATGAAGCGATGGATTGGAATGCAAAACTAGCTGATTAAGCAAAGATAAAACTTGGGACAATCCATGAGGAGAGTTCTCCCCACTAGCATCAGATGGTATGCAACATGTAACCAACTTTGATACCAGAAACTGCAGGACAAGCAAAAAGCAATGAGCTACTCAATATCACCAAATTAAGCACCAAAGTTGCTTCATAGTTTTAGCAATAGAACATTCACCTGAAGTTGCTCTCCCAACACACTGGTGATTTCTTTGGATAGATCATTCTCAAAAGTCTTTCGCAGAGTGCCTATTATGCGACAACACTGATCTTGCAAAGCATGGCAACCGATATATTGCCCAACCAAATTGAAAAGGTAACTGTAAACAATGTATTTGGCTTATAAACTTGAATAGATAAACAAAGAAAACTATCCTCAATCATATTGGTGCATGCAAACAGTTGGACTAGCTCTAGGTTTGAAACCTTCACTGTCTTGCGAAGAAACAACCATGATTTTTTTTTTGGGACAATTTAAGATTACAATCACTCATTTATCCAATGAAATTTGATGGTCATTCCCATCTTTCCATAATCTCTACTGCAGCGGTGAAATCTAAAGTTCCTACAATTTATACCAACATTTCACATGAGGGGTTCTACACCTTGTGATAGGAGCCGACCCCACTTAGTAAGATAGAGGTTTAATTTGTTCTTTTTACCATCATCATCATGTTTCACATGGCATGGCCAACTCTTTGACAGGTTCCACTGTTATAATGGGGTTCAGGTCTCTCTCCCCCGGTATCCTTACTAATTTATCCCTCCATGAAAAGGCATAGAGGGTCAATAAAATTGACCTCCTTTTCATTTAAAAAATTCCAAAAGCCTAAAGAAGATATAGATAGTTTGACACCCTCCAACATTTCCTAATCTTGTCAAAACGGAGAATACACTTAGCATTGTGTTCTCATCAACAGAAAAAAATCATGCTCAAATAGATAATATTCTGACCAACACACTGGTGCTTGTAGATCAGTATAGACCAGCTGGCATTAATCCATTACCAGATAAATAATGGTGACGAGGAATTAGGGTAAAACAATTACTAAGCTATGCCTAAAATCAAATGTCAGATTTTGATTGATGTCGTAGGGAATGGAAAAGATTAGGGAACTAGGAATGTGAATATCGGGACTGATTGTTAGAAAGGGCATATACTTGGTTCAGCCACCTGACTTGGTTTAACCTAACATAATTACTCAGATGATGTGCGAAACTCTAATAATTCTTTAGCTTGTATAGAATTATCTTTACAGAAAGATATGGTCGTGTAATTAAAAATATGAATAATTGGCAAATTTAAGCGTGGCTTTGATAGGTCAGAGGAGGTTTTGAGGAGCAAGAGATATCGGTCCAGTTTCATTAAAGTATAGGTGCCGGTAAAATATTCCTTTCAGAACAATACAACATGAGATCCTGATTACCGATCTCCTCTCCTCTATAAAGATCTTTGGAGTTCAAACAACGCCATGAATTTATACAGTTCACCGATGTTTACCCTATTTCTGTTGTTTCAATTGTCTTTTATGTACTTCCTTCCCCTTATTGAATGGTTGCGCACTCAATTTCAAGTCGGTACCGAAGCCAAAGGTCTCAAGTTTCATTTATCCCCCTTCCTTTTCACCATTTATTGGCTTCCGCTTTCATTATACTTAATGGACTTTGACAACAGTTTTACTCCATGCATCAGATTCACACACTTAAGACCTTCTTCAACAAATCAGCCTTTGTCTCAGGGGAACTGTTAAGATGAAAAATATATTTCATGCCATTCTATAACAGCTTAAGATTTTGGAGAAAAAAGAATATGCACTCAATTTTATATATACTAAATATAAGTGCCAAATTCAAATATAACGTGGAGCTTGTGGAAATAAATTGACTTCAAAATATTTTCACTGATGCAGGACAGAGTGCAAGCATGCAGGCGAGCCACATGCACACTAATGTCCAGCCATACAAGAAGCTTTTTCTTACTGATTATGACACCATCTAGCATAGGGATCCCCCTGTCATCAATATAGTCATTGCAAAAGTCTAAGAAAAGAAATTGCATACTGAGTGAACTCACTTTGAAGTGCTTGCTCTTGCAGCTCTATGCTCCAGTATGTTTACAAGAACTTCAATTTCAGCCAACCTATGACATCTGTGCCTGTGATGACTCGCTGATGCAACCTTGTGATGAATTTCAACTATGAACTGCAGACCATAAGAGGAGTTCACTAAGAAATGTAACAATGTTAATTCAAAAGGAAAGCAGTTGAAGTGCAAAAAAATGAGGACAACCATGAAAACTCTATCAGGGCGGAAAATGTTAATTTTATCCATGACACCAACCACAGGACAGTCTCCCCTGTTACAATCAAATGTGAGAACATATCTACCAAGATGACTCAGAAGGATTAAGAAAAGAGTGAAGAGAAGGCCATGTACTGATCCAGGAACCCATCGACAACCATTTGGATTGCACAGGATATATTATCCTTGGAAAAGAAAGGAAGCGGGGGATCCGACCCATCATAGGCAAGGGATAACAGGTGGCTAACTATGGACACCTAGAAAAGAAAAATCAAGATGCTTCATTAATCTCCAGAAAAAAATGATGCAGGTACACGAAGAACTGAGCAGATAAACAATTCATGACATCAGTAGAAACATTTTTTCCTGGCGCAAAGCATTACCAGGAAACAGTTCCACAATATCAAAGGAAGTATTCCCTCGCTGGTAACATCTTAAGTGAAAGTGATTGAGGTAATATAAGTGTACAATAATCAGCACTATGGGAAGATGCACGATAAAAAATTTTCCAAGCCTTCACAGAATCAGAATTAAAACAACTACTTCAGCTGCTACACTTAACCACCTAACTGAAAGAGGCAATGCACACAAATAGCATCAACAAAAAAGGCATTTGGTAGAAAAAAAAAAAAAAAAGGACACCTGACAATTCAACAGAAATGGTAGGGTATCAACTGATCAAACGTTTCTTTATTAATTTCTCTCTTCTTTTGGTTCTATTCAGTTATTCCTAGTTATATCATGAATACATAACTTGATGCATTATGGTAAATGTAAAAGAAAATAAAGTCCTAATATGAGTGGTACTGCACTAAGTGCTAACACAACCGACATACAACAGCAATACAAATATCAAAGGATTAAAGACAGTATGGCTAACTGATTCAATATTCCACAGCAAAAACTGTATGAGAAAGTTACAAACAAACCATGTGCTTCTTAATAAGATTGTCCCTTGCAGTCTCAGATATCTCAGCAATCTGAAGAATAGAACTCTCGAGCACCATTGCTCCTTTTTCCCATCCTGAAATTTTACTGCAGTGCAGAGCCATACAAATTGCAAAAATTGGGACAAAGTGATTTCGAACCAACACTGCCAAAGGTTGACCAGAAATCTGGAATCAAAGTGATTGAGTCAGCTAAGACCAAAGACACCCAGGTATTAGAAGTATAGCAGCATCGGTCAATGTGCTTATCATAGTAAAACATAACCATGACCATAGAAAAGAAAAAACATATGCAGCTGAGTTCAGATGTATGACCATTGCAAACAGTAATCCTTCATTATATGGCACAAAAGCACCATATTTATTACTAATTTAAAGATTCGCACCGTCAACCTAGATAAAAAGATGTTAGAAGGAAATCTTACCTGTGCAAGCCAGGTGAGATGAGATCCATTGTCTTCATGCAGAATCAATGCTGGAAGAAGCCAATCACAACAATACTGCACAAAGTAACTAGGTTCCACCTCTGAAACAAAAAAATGTCTCACCTGCAATAAAATAAATGGAATGATAATGGCAATTCCAAAATGCAAGTAAAGCACAAACTCACTCATAACGAAATATTCTTGATATACATTTTAGGCCCATTTCTTGACCGCTTAAATTTTTCCAACAAAGCATTGTCTAACATGGCATCAGACCACACGTATATAAGGTAATGAAAACTGTGTGAATGGTGATGTTAGATAAACTTTTACAGTATTAAACCTCTTTAAGAGGTGATCTTAAATACATTCCAAATGAGGAATGCAAGGGAGCTCAATAGGGTCACAGGAAAGTATCAGAGTATGTAAAAGGTAAAATACTTGAAGTAGCGTACACTTGATAAGACATATAATAAGCACTACAGCAAACACAAAAACATTAAACAGAGTTTATAAAGCGACATAAGGGAATGAAGCCTCTGTAGAGCAAATTAGGTGCATTCAATCATTATTTTGCAGCAAAAGTAAAATGCATCACCTCAACAAAAGCAGCCAAGCTTACACCACAAGTAACCCAGCAGAAGATGATAGGTCCCATAAGTTCTTCCAGATACTGCAAAAATTTAAGATCCTTGTGTAGTTAACGGCGTTAGGGAAATCATTAATATACTCAAGATGAATTGACATAACACTATAACACTGACAAACTGATGGTATACACCGTTACATTCATAATGCACTTCAGATTCCATATCAGGAGCGATAGAAAAAGCAATGTCAGTCACCTTGAACCTGGTAGTGTATTGAAGCATTCTAGACAAATTGTCAAGCACTGCATATGTCAACACCCTGCAAGAAGCAAAGCTTCTGAGCAATAATGAGGGGGAAATAGAGACTGCGAGACCCTAGATAAGAAGGAATATGGAATGCTTATACCTGTGACAACAATCAGTTGCAGAAATTACGCAAATCATGAATACAGCCTGCAAAGTATATCATTTAGAGGGGGGGAAAGAAGCAAGTAATCCCAAGCCATTAAAGGGATGAGAAATCGAAAGACTAGTCCAAAAGAAAAGGAGTAGAAACCAGAGCAGGAGAGCAATTGAACTTAGTTATTATTGAATTGATTTTGTTAAATAGTGACCAATGTGCTCTGGCAATGTAAAAGTTTACATGTCTAAACGTCTTGTGCATGTGCATTACGGCACATTAACTCATTTTGTATGTCTTAGATTTATAAAAAATTAAGACATTTGTTTTAACAAGAGTGCTAAGACTACTTGTCAACAACATCCTTAACTCGCTTAAGTAATGAATTTCTTTTGTAGGTGCACTGAAGTAATGAATTTTCAATGGGAAACTTACCTGGTTCGTAGATAACAAAAAGCTTTTTATGATAAACACTTTTGGAAAGTGACCAACAAAAATTGTACAGATTCTGGGATTAGGAACAAAAATTATCAATTACTTCAACCCCTTTTCTATTCGCCTCCAAATAGTCAACACAAGATTAAATGCATTAATCAGATTATCTCGACCACAAATCGATCCTTCAGTTTTTAAGCCAAGTTGTTAAACTGCCTAGACCAACTGAAAAAGAAAACCAGAAAATTAGATTGAAAACACAGATGCAACAACCATCTGAGTTCTAGGGATCCTCAACCAGACCTGAAGCTCTATTTTTTCACTGTGCAATGCAAGATGACACAGAGTAAGGATGACAGTTTCCATGATGGGACGAGGCTGTGGACCAGCTGCTAATACATCCCTCACAGGGACAACCTTTCCTTTCAAGAGAAATACCAATGGAACACCAAAATTGGAGCTGGACATATCAAGAGCATGAGTCAATTTCGAATCTTATGGCATTCAAATGAATGTTACTCATGAAGACAATAAGAAAAGCATCTGATGGCACAGGAAACAGTTATAGTAACAAAATAAAATGAGGAATAAAGATCGTTACCCCCAAGTCTACCAAGCAACTAATCCACACCCTACTTTTGTAACCTTCATAAATAAAGCCTTTCCAATACCAAAACCTGCATCTATATCTGTTTGGTGACATCCAAAATATACAGAAATCTTGGCTTTCTACAACAAAAGAAAAATAACCACCTCTAGATCTATTGATGAGTTCAACAACAGCTGCTGTAAGCACACCAAAAGGGGTGGGAGTTGACAACATCCGAGAAATCACCAGAAATTACTAAACAATGCATGGATAAAAAAGTGTTAAAGGCCTTACATTTGACGAAATCCTTCTTCATGTACTAGCAGTAAATTTTATATCATCTACATTTTGTTCTAAAAGTTGTAAGATGCAGAGGCTTCTGAGATTGCTCTAACAAAATTTCCTCCAATGAGGTGGTCACTTTAAGAGAACCTTGGCAATAGTGTAAGTAGACAATCAAAGGAACGACAATGTCACGTTGCTGCAAGTTTAGGCACTTGGTTATGAGGTTTTCTTTTCTCTTTTTTTTTTTGGGGGGGGGGGGGGGGGGAGAGAGAGAGAGAGAATAGAAGAGGGTGAGAAAGTAGTAGGTGGAGAGGAAGCTTTTTGCTTACAAACTTAGCAAAGGACCAAGTAGATGGATAGAGTACCACTACTGTTAAGAGTATTTGTCCATTGAGGGTATATTGGTCTATTTCCTTTATTGTTTTATGTATGGCGACAATAAGCGTAATATTGTAATTTTTGGCGTCTTGGCTTTATTATAAACATATAGCTGGGAGTCACATCAATTTAACCAAGCATTTAGTTCAGTTTTTATATCTCAACAAGGTCTCCGAGTTAGGCCAAACCAAAAACCTAACCCCAACACCAATTGCTTCGTCTCCCTCCCCCTCCCCCCCTTCTTTCTTCTCTTCTCTCTCCCTTCTTTCTTCACCCTCTCCCATTGCAGTTCCTTCTCATCTTCTCCTTTGCTTTCCTTCACAATGTCGGGCAATAGTAATGAGGTGATTCTTTGAATCTAATGTTTGCCCTAAATCTAACCTCTGTGAGATAAACTAAAATTTCATTGCACTCTATGATGGGTGGTTCAACGTCTTCTGTGATTTTTTGGATCTTCTTGTTTAAATTGTTTTTTCATTGCCGCCAGTCTACAATTATCTTGTGTGTGAAGACCAAAGTACTGCAGTTCGCAGAACACCATATTCATTTTTTTTTCCAGATTCTTCAGGAAATATCAGAATTATCGATTTTTTCAGGTTTCCAAAACCCTGAAAAAATCAATTTTTTACCTTCCCTTGATTTGATTTCATAGATTTTTCGAGGACAACTTCAGCCTACTAATAAAGGACTTCAATCCAAATTTTGGCCTTTTATAGAAAGTTTCCGTGAATCAATTGGTCCCATTCATACTTTTCAAGCCAATTTTTGAGACATTTTTGCATGTCCGCAGAAATTTATAGTAGGTGAAAATTCTCCCAATTTATGGCCTACCATATGATCTGCTATAGAAATAGGCTAATACTCCTACCAAGTAGTAGAAAGTTCCACTCTTAAAGACAAAATAAGATAAGTTACTAGCTACACAAAACTAGATTGTCCAAGGATTCAGCTGTGCACTCTATACCTACAGGAGATGGTCATAAAGATTGTATTACTTTTTCTACAATGTCCGTGAAGCTTGACGGCACAAATTATTCGATATGGTCTCAATCGACATTCTTGACCATGCAGGCCATGGCCTTACAAGACATATCAACAGCACTTCAGTGAATCAGGATACATCAACTACTGCTCAAAATAAGTGGATTTCGAATGACTCTTTATTAATGTCTTTTTTGCTTCACTCAATGCAGCCACAGATTAAAAAATGATATTAACTTCTTGATACTGCCACACAGATTTGGTCGGCTGCAAGGATCCTTATGGTCAACTCGGGCACGATGCACAGGTGCATGAACTTTGAAAAAGGGTTCATGACAACACTAAGAAAGAGATGACCACATCTCAATATTATGTTGACCTTCGAAGTTTGTGGCAAGAGCTAGATCATTATGCCAATTTTGACCCAACCAATGCTCCAAAAATTGCTGCATACAACAAGCATGTGTATAAGCAGAGTTTGTGATTTCTTGGCAAGATTAGATGTTGAATAGGATTAGATACATGTTCAAGTCCTTAGTCAATCTTCATTGCCTACTCTAGGACAGTCCTATGCCCTAGTTCACTCTGAAGAAAGCCGTAGAACAGCAATTCTCCATCCGTCTATTGTGGATCAATTTGCTCTACAAACCAGTGCTGGAACTATAGTCAAATCTGATCCATTTGCTCGATCTAATGACACCTTTAAGAAGGTTTTGAAGTGCAAGCGCTATAACAGGTCGTATCATACTAAGGCTACTTGCTGGAAGTTAAATGGAAAACTTGCAAATTTTGAGGCAAAAAGAAAGGTAAAAAACAAGGCAAATCATACTAAAACTATTCTGGCTACACCTACTGTTGATATTAGTTTATCCTAGGAAGAACTTCATGCATTTCAACGTCCACTGAAAGCTTATGTTGCTGAACCCTCCTTCAAACCTAACCACTTCAAGTATCTTTTTCATATTTTATGTTTTTTTTTTTTTTTGAAGGGGGAGTTGGGTAGGAGTTAATACATAAGCTGTTTCCAACCTTTGGATCATTGATAGGACTACAAATCACATGACAAGTTCTTCTAGTCTCTTTCATCAACACACTGCTAATTCCAGCAAAGAGAAAGTACGCATAGCCGATGGAAACCTCTCTTCTGTTGCCGGAAAAACATTTATTAAATTGCTCCTCCACTCTCTCCTTGTCTTCAGGTTTACATATTACATCACTTCAAACAAATTTTCTTTATGTTAGTAGTCTGACTTAAGACTTAAATTGTAAAGTAACATTCTTTGCCTTCTCATATTGTTCTCCAAGATCTGGTAACAATGAAGGTGGACATGATAGATTGGATGGTGGTCTTTATCCGCTTGGGGTAGTGGGATTTCTACATCAACTTTGTCTTCTACGTCTCATCAACTTAATTTGGCATTGACAGATCTCTACCGGTGGCACTGCAGATTAGGTCATCCCCCTTTGCAAAATTAAGAAACAATTTTTACTTGTCTCCTCTCAACTTGTAATAAAAATGAGTTTTTTTGAAGCCTGTATCTTGGCCAAACAAACTTGTTCAACATATCCATCTTCAAATATTAAAAGCCGTTTCCCTTTTCATGTGATTCATACTGATGTTCAGGGTCCTTCCCTGCATATCTCTATTTCCAATCATCAATGAAGGTCACTTTTGTCGATTG
This sequence comes from Melaleuca quinquenervia, assembly GCA_030064385.1. Taxonomy (NCBI): domain Eukaryota; kingdom Viridiplantae; phylum Streptophyta; class Magnoliopsida; order Myrtales; family Myrtaceae; genus Melaleuca; species Melaleuca quinquenervia. The sequence goes on along the minus strand of CM057728.1, from coordinate 1,144,413 downwards.
TTATTATTGTACAACTAGGATTTATTTGTTGAAATATAAGGGTGATGTTTTTTGCTATTTCTAAATCTTTCATAAAATGGTTCAAACTCAGTTCAAAGCTACTATGAAAATTTTTCGCAGTGACAATGGCACTGAGTATAATGAGAGTCAATTTCAATGGTATTTCTCTTGTCAATATCCCAACACATGCCATTAGAAGTCACTAGGTCTCTTATGGTTTCCCGTCATGTCCCAGCTCAATACTGGACAGATGCTTTCTTAATCAATTGGATGCCGAATAGAATCCTTAATTTCCATACATCCGATCGATGTTGTACAAGGATCATCGACTTTTATCCCCCCCCCCCTAAAACTTTTTATTGTGTTTGTCATGCTCATAACTTCAATGCTATGAGTAAGTTGGAAACCCATGGTTCCCCCTGCATTTCTCTTGGGTATTCAGCTATTAAAAAGGGTTATAATTGTAATCATCCTTCTTCGAGACACACCATGATATCTATGGATGTGAATTTTCAAGAGTCTAATTCCTAAAATTATGCTCCACCTCTTCAAGGGAAGTGTCCTAATGTAGAGGTATTGCACATTCTAAATATTCCTAAGGATATTACTTGCTCTTCTCCTCCAATAGTCTCTGCTGGTTCTCCTCCTTAATCAAGAGGAGAACAATGCCACACAAGAGTAGGATAGTACAGCACCTTAAGGGGAGATAACAGAGCAACCACTTTATGGGGAGACCACACCTGTTAGACAAATTATTGGTATCTTTCAATAGCAGATTGATTATAGAGAAACATTCTAGACATATCATCATAGGGATTCCACTACCAACACTCAGGTTAAGACCACTGATACATAGCCAATTCAATCATCATCTCCGAATCTGGATTCTACAACTCCTTCCGGGGAGATTTCTCCTTTTAATATTCCTATTGCATTTCGAAAGGGTACTAGAACTTGTACTCGAAACCCTATATCCATGTTGTTTCATATGATTATTTGTCTAGCTCTTATTGTAATTTTCTGTCTTCTCTATCTTCTATCTCTATTCCACGGATTTGACAAGAAGCTTTTGCAAATGAGAAGTGGAAGGCAACAACGGTGGAGGAGATTGCATGCTTTGAAGAAAAATGAGACGTGGGATCTTGTTGTTCTTATTGGGAAGCAGCCGGTAGAATGCATGTAGGTGTTTCTAGTCAAACAAAAGATGGACAGCACTGTGGACAGATATAAAGCACAGTTGGTGGCAAAGGGATTTACTCAAACTTATGAGATTAACTATCACAAAACCTTTGCTCTTGTTGCCAAGTTGAATAATGTTGCAGTGCTACTTTCGTGTGACGTTAACTGGGGATGGGATCTTCAACAGTTTAATGTGAAGAATTTCTTTCTTCACGAAGAGTTAGAAAAAGAGGTGTATATGGAGGTTCCTCCAGGTTTTTATAGGACAAAACTCAAGGTAAAGTGTGTAAGCCAAAACGCGCACTTTATGATTTAAACAGTCACCTCAAGCCTGGTTTGGTAGGTTTCAGAAAGCTATGGTCTCCAATGGGTATAAACACATTAATGTTGATCATACTTTATTTGTGATGAACGGGAACTAAAGTCACTATTCTCATTGTCTATGTAGACAATGTTGTCACAGAGAATGATGGCAAAGATAAACCGGTTGAAGAAGTTTCTTGGACAATAGTTCGAGATAAAAGATCGTAGAAAGCTCCAGATTTTCAGAGTGGAGCTGCCAGATTTTCAAAATGTACCTTTCTATCACAAAGGAAGTATGTCCTTGATCTTTCAACAAAAATTGGGTTATTACGATGTCGTTATGGTCACCTAGTAGATAAGGGTGGATATCAAGAGTTAGTGAGCAAGCTGATTTATTTGTCCTACACCTAACCTAATATCACTTTTGTTGTGAGCCTAATGAGTTAGTTTATGCATAATCCATACTCTACTCATATGGATGCTGCTCTTTGGATCCTTCAATATTTAAAGTCTGCTCCTATAAAAGGGATTTATTTGTCTCCTCATGATGGCTTAAAAGTTAAGCCCATACAAATGCTGATTGGGCTGGACATCTCAACCCGCAGTCTATTTCTGGGTATTGTACTTTCGCAGGAAGGAGTCTTGTGACTTGGTGTAGAAAAAAAAAAACAGAATGTGATTGCTTGGTGTAGTGCTAAAGCAAAGTTTCGTGTGATAGCACAGGAAGTTTGTGAGCTATTAAGACTAAAAGATTACTTGAAGATCTTGGTGTATCTATTCCTATTCCTATGATGCTATATTATGGCAATAAGGCCACCATTACTGTTGCTCACAATCTTGTATGGCATGATTATATGAAACAAGCAGATGTTGACAGGTAATTTAGCAAAGAGAAGTTGGGAGAGTGTTTTAATCATATGCCCTTTGTTCTGTCCAATGATCAACAAGCTGATAAGTTCACTAAAGGATTAGGGAGTAAATCGTTTCATCTAGTTTTAGTCCAGTTGGGCATGTGTAATATCCATGCGCCAACTTGGGAGGGAGTGTCGAGAGTATTTGGCCATTAAGGTTAGGTCTATTTGTCTATTTCCTTTAGTACTTTATGAATAGTGGCAATAAGGGTGATGTTGTAATTTTTGGCCTCTTGACTTTATTATAGATAGTTTGGGGTCACATCAAACTAACCAAGCATTCAGTTCAGCTTTTGTCTCTCGACAACAACAAAGGCTGGAGGTAGAGAATTCCACAATCTTCAGATCAACCAAACCTCCACCCATACTTGATATGAGAAATCTTCTGACCAAGACAGGTCAAACAAAGAACATATATGTATATCCCATTGAGAAAATTGTCCACAGCATTCAAATTTTTTAACGACTAATCAGAGATTTACTAGTCCCTAAAATAATAGATATATGGTCAATATTTGCAAACAAATATACACCAACATGTACAAAAGTTTCACATTTATGATACTTAATGATGTTATGCTAACATGGTCTGTCATGTAGTCTTTGTTTTAAATTGATATCAGCAATTTAAGGCTTGTTTCAGGTAAAATCAAACTCAACAGAAGTTATCTGGTCAACAACAGAACATATAAAACTAGGTAATCACAAAACGGTTCAATGTTGTTTTAATGATTCCTAACAGAAACTATACATCAAAGAGAATAATCGGAACCCACTTATCTAATAACATGCATTGTGATAACCAGCCATGTATCTTGTCTATTAATTCTGAATGAAATACAACATAATACAGTTAAACTGACCATATATCCTCGAACAGCTCTTCATGACCTTCCCATGTCTGAAAAAGAACACCAATACGTCTAGCCAAAAATAGCCTTACTCTATAATCAGAATCTCGGAGCATTATGAGTAATCTCTCAATCAACACCTGTTGTAGCAATTTGAAAATAGCAGGTTAAGCAACAAGATGGTTGAATGAACAAGAAATAAGTCTTTTAAGTAAACCTAAGATTCAAGCCAACATATTTCATGTTTAATGTTGTAATAGGATTGGTAAAATATTTAACTATAAACCATGCCTTTTTTTAATAGCTTAAGTTTTTAGAAACAATTGGCATTATTCCACAATGCAAGAGATCATGAGTTCAAATATTTCCAGGCCCCACATTCGCCTTTCCATTATTTCCACGTTATAGTCTTGGGTCAAAATCCAGCCAGTGCGTGAGGGCTAATGCTCTAGAGTATTTAATATTAAACCGCACCTTCATTTGCTAGATTATGCTTTAAGAATAGTTGGCAATGGTCCCACAACTTGAGGGATTCTACAGTTGCTCATACTAATTCAACTTCCTTAGTCTCCTATAACCGATGCCTATACAAGCTACAATTACCTGACCCACTTTAGGAGATATTAGGACCAAATTGCATATGCTGTCAACAAGCTTTAGACGCCCTGACCAATCAAGAAGTTCAACTTCTGCAATTGCAGACACCATAACTCCAAGTCGCACCAAACTCTGCAAAAGATGAAAACATCGCACACAAAACAAGGTAAGATTTAGCAAAGACCAAATGACAGAAGACACCATGTCAGCCAACACTATACTTTTTTCTTTTTCCATTTTGGACAACATATTCAGAGGACCACATCATTATCTCTCTCTGTAATACAAACGTTGTTCTGTTTGGGGTGACTTAATACTTTTAACTTCTGCAGATAATGCACCTCTTAACACTTTGACTTTCAGGTAATGCAAAACACCAGAAACAGTTTAACATATACAAAAATTGACATGCAAAATCAGATATTATCAGTTCTTATCTTCGAAACTTAATATATCTTCATTTATTCAAATTTTGGACAAAAGTCACATGTGAAAATAAGTAGTTGTTCTAAATGATTAATTAGATGTTGCAAGTTGTGACCTTAAAGTTGAGTAGAAGAGAAGTTTTAACCTGGTTAAATTCTTCATCTCCAAAAAATACAAGAGAATCTCTGTCTTTTCCAACACTGTCTAGACGCAACAAAGTTCCTGTGAAGGTACAAATAGCAGCTACTATATTGCCACAATCTAGCTTGAGATTGACTCGCGTCTCCATCATGCCATTCAGAAGATTCACCTGTGAAATTAAATGAGAGTTCTAGAACTACAAAGATAACAATCGAGACAGCTTATTAAAAACTCAATGAACAAAACTTCTTTTGAGGAATGACCAGCATCTGTGAACAAATACTCAAGGAACTCTAGGGATTAAGAGTCCAATATCCTCTCACCATATCCGAAACGTTTACTGCAGAAGACCAATATGGATATAAGAAAATGTTATGCAGAATATTCTCTGACACCTGAAACAAAAATGGGTAATATTAAAAGAAAATTATCAGTTTAAAGGAAACATGTGAACATTAGAGAGTAAGGAGAAAGTAAGCTAGCTATTTACCTCCCTATCACACTCAATTTTCAGAAAACCGCATAAAATTTCCCATGTCATTTCAGGTACCACGGAGAAAAAGCATGATATCAGCGATATCATGCCCAGCTTCCAATATTTAACAGAAGATGATATTCCATGAGTAATTTCCCCACCATCCGGAGAAATGTCAACATCTTTGGAATCATTGCCTGCATCCAATTCCATATCCACAATCCGACCCTTATCTCCACCACTTTGGCAAGAATATTGATCAAGCATCACATCAACAGCAGATGAGCCAACATCAGACTGAGGGCTTCTTTCGTAACTTCTATTCTCGTAGAGACCAACCAATACTCTTAAGAGCCTCTGCATGGACTGGTTTATTGCCTTATGAGAGACGGCATCTAAAGCGTTTCCATTTCTCCACTCTATGAAAATCGGTGAGGAAACAAAGCTTCTAAAGGAAATTAAAACAGCATTTGTTCCATGGCACAACACACTAGAACCCAAACAACCTTGAGAATGAACATTATTTTGGACTTCTTGAATGACAGCAGCAGCATTATCCAAAAGCTCTGACAAAAATTTGGCCACTTTTGATAGGACTACTACTACTTCTTCCCTTTGTCTGAAGGAAAACAACAATTAGCAAATAAAAGGATCAAAAAATAAAACAGAAGTGAGTACAACATCAAACAAGGTTGTCATTCGAGGTTGACAGAAACAATTTAAAGATCAATAGTCCTCGATGATTATAATACAAGGAAGCACAAGAACAAAACAACAGAACCAAGTACTTTTGAACTAAGAATATGAGTATATATAAGAAAAAAAGTTACACAAAGTCCAAGACAGTTAAAAAAAAACACAGTCTAAAACAATAAAGCAAGCGCAGAGAAAACATATTAAAATGTTGCTGAATAGACAGGCACCTTAAAGAACGAAAAATTACTGACATAAACTTCTTTAAAAAATTGCTACTGTACAATGTACAGATAAAGGGTCAAACCTGGTGAAATTTAAGGCATATATTAAGTTAGCCAAGTGAGCACATGCAAAGAAAACATCTGACAGAGGCTTGCTTTTAGGATCCTCCAACACCAAAGCTCCATCAATATGAATTTCCAAGTCATGCAACAGCAGTTCTCTTAACTGCCGGGGAGGAACACATACTTCTTGATGCAGATGGACAAGGGAAACCTAAAATTTGTAGGCTTTAACAAAATCCCAGGAACTATGCAAATCAAAGCTATTAGAGCGAAAGAGACCAGATTTTTGCACCTCTTTGTTGCAAGACAGGTCAATTTTTGTCAGAGCTTCTGCAGAGCAGTCAAAAATGTGAGGCAGATTGTCACATTGATCTTCTCTCTATAACCAGGTCAAGTTCCAAAAAAGAAACAAGAGGATTGTGAAGAATAGCCTGATGGAAGAAGGGGAGAAGAGAAAAACACAGACAAGAACATTATAACCTACCTTGTTTCCACCAGCAACAGCATCAACATCACTTAGAAGACAGTTTAATGAAGAAGTCCCTTTGTGACAATGCTTAAATGGATCATAACCAAAACAAAGGGAAGAAATGGCTGCAGGCAACAACAGCACAATTTTCTCATTGAACAGGGTTGAATCCTGGTAAAATACCAAACATGTTTTAGATAAATGTATAATAAGTTTGCTAAGGGACCACAAGATTAAAAGGTGTTAGCAAAGACATAGACAGGTGTCTAATCCAAAAATTCAATGCACAAAGATCTCAAAATACTCCAGAAGCTTATATCACCTATTAGTATATGTATGAATAAGTACATTATTACCTGCAAATACCAGCATATCAAGCTTAACGGAAGAAATTCCTAAAATGACTAACATATATAATTCTGGAAACTTCAGGCAAACCAACCTTCCATCTTATACTATCTAAGACTATTCTCAACAGCTTTTTCCTCAGATGTAACATGTCTCGGGGGTCAACCTGCATTATCAAGCAGAAAGAAGCACTGATTCAATAAATAAAAAAATCAACACTTAAAGGAGGGAAACTGGTCAATGGTTCAGTTTGACCATGTATAGTGACATTAATCTAAGCTCATTACATTAAACCGGGGCATATGTGGGCTAAAATAACAATCATGCAGCTTATGTGAAGGCAGGGAATGAGCCAGAAAAAGGTAACAAGCAAATTCCCCAACCCCAGACAAAAAACATCAAGTGAAAGCAGAACATTCAAGTTCAATGTGTGAAATCGTGAGATTCAAGAAGCAAGAATTAGCTCAAGTCAGCAATTGTATTTGAAGAAAGATATTCTGAAAAACATTATAACCAAGAACATGTCAAAAATACAGTCCAAGGAGAAGTAGCCTTAGGAACAGTAAACTAGTGGATAGACGTAAAATAGCAAACTAAGTAAGAGGGATGGCAATACAATATTATGTAAGAAGTGCAAAATCTTCACAATGTCGGTTTAAGACACTTACTTGAGAACCTTTCCTGGAGAAGTAACTGGAAATGAAATACAAGACAGACCTATATGAAAGTAGTAATCACACAATTAGATGTGCCAAGGAATGAAAGAGAGTCAAGGAACCAATATTTGAAAACTGAAGCCTCAAATGTTCTTACGATAAGATGTTAGTATATACAGGTGCTTTTCAAATGAGCAGAGAAGCAGGAGGGTGGATAGGAAGCAACGTAATAACAGTTAATGATAACATGCCACTTAGAATGCAAAAGTTTGAACCAAGTAGTCCCAGTCCACAAAATAAGCTAAGCACCATAATTGAAGCTTCATTAATGTCCTCAGAAGAGATCACAACCAGAGCAACTTAAAGATCTAACGTCCTTGATAAACCTGACTCAGGTATCTTATCACTCTCATTTGCCTTGTTCATTACAAAAAGGGAGGTAATAAAGAAACAAACTTGATGAACTTTCAACCTGTGAGCACCTATAAGAACATCATACTTACTCTGACATTGTTCGTTTGAATAACCTTAGATCCCATATATCTTCTGGCATTAAGTAGGTAAAAACTAGATCCTGGAACCAGAAAGGACATGAAGGAGCAATTCAATTCACTCCACATGAAAAAATGGGCAGTGTAAGGAAGATGTATCTTCAAGAAAAATATCAACCGTACTAACCCTTGAAATCAGGTTCCCAAGTAGCATGAGAGCAGCATCAGCCTGCATTATTGAATTCAATAAAATGCAAACAAGAGCTACACAACAGCTTCTGATAATTAAAAAAACATAAAAAAATCAAAGACAAGGAAAACTCAAATCTCACCAAGGTTGTGAATTATTTCACAATATTCATTGTTCACATGGGAAAATCATCAGCATAATACATATATTAAAGACTAGATTTCACAGAATATGGATGAATTGCAGAACCAGCATTTAAGAAAAAGGATATATGCTCTCATGAGGAATCTATTCTGCATAAATGAAGAATCTATATTGCACAATCACCAAACAAAATTCTGGTTAGACATGACAAAACAATTAAAGATAAAGTATAATAGAATGCTTGGTGAAGTAGCAAGAAAATCCATGGGTAACAAGGTAATATATCTTATCTTTCATTATGACAATGAGGAAGTAGATAGCGTCAGTGTGAAAACTCATGATTATGATGACAACATTGCTGGAATCAGTTCTATAAAACAAAGAAAATTCAATGGCTAAGCTTACCACCACGGTTATATTACTGAACAGTGGCAAACCATGCATGAGACTGTTCCATACCAACTGCCAGCCCAAGTCAAGCTGCAAAAATTTCATCCGGGAGCTGAGTGCATTTTCCAGTATAAATATGCTTACAGGGAGGAAAGAGAGGTAAAAACCCCCAAGAAACTCGCTTTAATTGTCAACAGTTATTATTCCATGCAGTAAATTCTGAACTATGAAATATTTTTAGCAAAAGAAGACAGCTACTTTAATTTACAAAAATACAATGCTACGTTGTAACCTCCTCATTAATACCCAAATGAAATTCTGAACAGAGCAATGAACAAATCCTGCACAGAGACATGGGCAATAACCCAGTAATAACCAATTGGAATTCTAAACAGAGGTGAAGAATTCAAAATCCTAGCATAGTCAACCAAGCAAAAGAAAAAAAGAAAAAAAATGCAGTGAATGCATTAAATTATCCCAAGCGGATGATAAATAAGAAAAAAAGAATGCCGCAAAAACCAAGATTATCAGATTGTGGAGAGCCAGTGCCTTACTTCAGTATATAGAAAAAGAGAAAGCAACATCCTGTCTAGTCAATGGTTTTATTTGCTAACATAAACTCTTCTCTGAGAAGGAACTAACAGAAGGCAAATCATCAGCAATGTCTCCAAAATAGAAGAAAGAAATTTCACATGATACGATAAAGTAGTTTCCACATGAGATGATAAAGTAGTAATTCTAGCTGCTAAATTGTGACAAAGGTTCCAGAATTACCTCCTTGAGTGAATCTGAGAGAGAGAGCAGTGAAGATAGCTTCTGCAAACTCCTTGAGTTACAAGCAAATATCATTCATCAGAACATAGAGGGATTAATATCTAGAAGTTTCTATCCATATAAAATAATTGCACGTGCAGCTAACAATACTATGTAACTCTAGAGAGCCATATATAGCATCTAATGCTGGATCTGTAGAACCAAGTTCTCAATTTTTTGGAGGACCTAATTTTGAACAACTACAATTCTAATAAGGGCATGTGCAATTACATCAATCACTCCTGTTAGCAGTATTAAGAGCAACGTATCTTTAGTTTATTAGTTTCCTATTATATTTAGGATTCTTAGTTTCCTATTACATCATTGACTGTCAATGTATATATATATTGAACATCATCAAATAAAAGTATGAAAAACATTCCTCGCAACATACTATCAGAGCCGAAACCCTAGCTTCCCGAGAAAAAAAAAAAAAGAACCCCTAGCCGCTAAAAAAAAAAAAAAAACCTAGTTTTCGGCATCGACCACCAGCAGCAGCATCACTCGTTGATCTGTGGCATCGACTATATTCATCACTGGCCAAATTTATTTTGTTAGAACAATTAAAAATTAAATCACGCCTTAATTTAATAGTTTAAGCTTTTAGAACAATTGATAGAAGTCCCACAAAATCTCACATGATATCAGAGCTAGAAAATCCTGAGTTTGAATTTTTTTAGGCCCTTATTTGCCTCCCCTATTGAATATGTCACGCTTAGTACTTGGCAAAAAAGACCAAATTAAGCATGAGAATAAGTGTTAGAACAAATAAATATCAAACCACACATTCATCTAACAGTTTAAACTTTATAACAGTCAACAATGGTGCCACTGTTGCAAAAATTAAATATTAAACTATGCCTTCATCTCACAGCTTAAGCTTTTAATATAATTGGTAGTAGTCCCACAAAATCGCACATATTCTAAAAAAGAACCTTTTCACATCCTAGTGAAGAGATGAATATATCCTAATGAAAGGACATCTGAAATCATGTCAATCAATCCCAAATACATCACTGGTCAAATAAAAACCTCATATACCTCAAAGTCCACAGAAAACCTTCATAACTATGCTCTGTGTTGGCATCATTCATGATCCTATAATACAAGAAAAGTCATCGGTCAGCAATTAACAGAAACCCTTTGAAAATGCTAAGATGCTTTATGCCAATAACCCTTACAAAAGGAAAACTTAGGCCAAAATTGTTTCAGATCATGATAGCATAAAAAATGTCATCCCAATATCCAAACAAAATAAAATTTTTATACTCCAGCAAGTCCTTTAACCCTCTGATTCATCCTATAACATACTTGAAAGACGTCAAATCACTCAGAAATACTTAAATTTACATAAAATGGTTTAAAGAAACCATACACCCATGGCCCCAATCTTACCCATACCAAAAAGGAGCATCTATCCAAATTACGAAGCATAAAACTATTCTACTCATATATGTCATTTTGAATGTCCCAGACATGCATGAGAGATGTGCATGTGGAGAATACTACTGCCAAATGAAAGATGAGAAATTTGCATGCTTATTCTTCGGTTCAAGCCTCTGTGAAATGTGGTTGACTCTCGAAGCTTAATAGTTATTAGTGCTGCGATATCAACAGACATTCATGCAGTGATGCCAACTATACATCTCCACAGCATCCACATTAAATTCGTGTATCACAACCACTTCTGCCACAAAAACTGCTAAATAAAATAGAAGAACAATGTTAATAGCAGGCGAGGTGATTCAGGACCCAAGAGATTACCAAATTATTACTTAACCATTCAACATACAGAAGGAAGAATCGGCACGACTCACTATCCAACTGTTCAGAATCATCTTGAAAGAATGTGCTAAAGGTGAAATGACACCATATCAGTCAAAAAAGATGATAGACAGAGGTTGCCTTGGCATGAATATTGCTTTAATGCGGTTCATGACAGTGGATTGCATTCAAACACACAGAAAAGTAGGGGAAATAAGCAACATAAACATGGACAACAATGATAGCAACAGCAACAGCAATTAAGGGAGGAAAAGAACATTACTAAGCCAAAGAACACGAGGTACCTTTCAAAGTTGGTGCATATGCCCTCAAACCAGAAGATGAAATCGTCTGTGCTAATACAACTCTGGTATCTGAGAAGAAGACAACAGAATGCAGCATGCCTGTGATATAGCAAGTAAGTATCAGTATGAAGTGACAAAAACTACATCAGATTGACTTCAGATCAAGAAAATGCACACATGACCCAATTCTCATTGAGAAGTCCTAGGGGGAATTCTTAAAGAAATTGCAGAAAAGGTTCTGCTTACATCTCCCATTGATATAAGTCAAAATTCTTATTTACTTGGGTCCATCTTATTATCATTAGCGCAATGTTCTTTCAAAATACCTAGGTGTTCCTTGCAGTTAAAATCAAAGTACCTAGATATCCCACAAGTTCATCTGCATGGATCCCAGTAGGACCTGGCAATAGAACCCTCTTAGAATTACTAGAAATCATGGGTGTTTTTCCGTGGCCTTATGCCTTTAAAAGTTGTTATTGAGACAAAAAGAGCCAGCATTAAGAACTTCCTCATGAACTTTATCCTATTTCAAAAAATTTGAATTGAAAAAGAAGAAGAAGAAGAAGTAGAGTTATTTCAGAAACAAAATGTCATGTTATGCAGTCTAATTGACAATTACCAAGCCATTATCATTCAAATTTCCGATGCTGATAATGTTTGTAGTTTGTTCATAAATAGCATGTCCAACCTTTTGAACATGATTTTCTCTAGTCAGCAAGGAAAACGAAGATTTTTAATTGAAAAAGCAGCTCAAACAAGATGCATAAGTACGAACTAAGTTTAGAATGTCAGAGAAAAAGTGGTTATCGGGCCCTAGCATGCCCCCAAAAGTTAAGACTCCACCGCAAAAAGTTGATATATAACGCACCATGACCATTTTCCTTCCATTAGTGCCTCTTTCAAAAGGATGGCTGCATGTTCCTTTTTAATCCGCTTTCCAGGAGAGGGTGCTTTGCTTGTGGTGATGCATGACTAGAAGAGAAATAAATTGTAATACTCATCAGGTGACAAAATAATTCAGGGTCAAAATCATAATCATCAAATGAGAAAATTCTAAGTCAAAACAGGACCAAAATATATCAATAAATCGACCAATGCATCTTCCTAAATGTGCACTGGAACTACAGTGGCACATATGTACATCAACACCTTTACCATCCCAAAGATATGAGATGAAGCTTAACTTGTTTAAAGCAGAAGATAAAGACAGCATCTGTCCTAGAAGTTAATCATGATTGCACCAGTCTAGGAAATTCTTCTCAAAATCTTCAGACAGGCTTTCAAACCCAGACAAAAAAGAAAATCAAAATCCAAAGATGCATGGGAGATACAAAAATGAGATGACCAAGAAGTAAGTACCTTATGGAATAGAAGAGCAGCGAGTTCCACCAAACCACAATGAGAACCACTGAGAACACCGAATTTATCATCCTTCACCACTTCACTCCTGAGTGTAGATCCCATTTAATAAAGCAATTATTTGAAAGCATTATCCTGAAAAAAGAATTTGAGGGAGGTGGAGGAGGGGGGGGAAAGAGAGAGAGAGATATTTTCACCAAGGGACGCCACTGGTAGAGATAGTGCTTTGATCAAGATCCTTACAAACAACATCCAATAGTTGTTCAACCAGACCCCTCCCAGCATCTTCTTTAGTCAAATTGAGCTGTAATCTTGCGTACAAAATAAGTGCATCCTGCAAGACAATATTCAGTGGACATCAAATGTGAGCAGGAAAAAAGCAAATGCCTCTAAGATGACTAGGCAGCGCACCTTAAGACCTCGTTTATGTGAAGTAAGCCAATTACGTAACACAAATTGCTGCACTGTCTCATGAATTTTCAATGCCTGACATCCTAAATTTGGACCGTCCTTCAGCAAAAATATGTTAATACACTCAAGAAGTTTGTGTGCAATCTTGCCCTCTTCCCTAGAAAGAGAAACAAAAATTTGTGAAAATTTATGCCCAGACTTTGTTAAAGGAATCCACAACTAATCAATGCAAAAGAGAAATTTTATTGCAGACCTAACAAACGAGAATATCCCAACGAAACCATTGATAATGTCTTCTCTAATATTATCTGGGAAGTCCCCAGGAGGATTTTCCAGCATACACTGCAGCAGCAAAACACAGCGAAAAGCCTCCTCTTTGACATTGGATTGACCATGACAACTCAAACTTGTCTCGACCTTCTCCATGAACAGAAGCACCATGTCTAGCCGTCATGTATAAAAGTGGAAAATGAACCAATTAGCAACCGCTTGCTATACCAAAAAGAGAAAAATGATACAGAAATCATGAAAGTAGAACTCACTGCCATATATTCTCTTCCTCATATAAAATCGATAATCTCTGACAACCAAAAGATGCCGTAGAATCAAGCCATATTCTGATTGAAAGCTTGGGACATTGCTTAAGACATCAAATACGTGGTTAAACAGCACTTTCGCCACAGATATTAGTGGCAAATTGTTGCCTGGCAAAAGAAAGATGTCACTTCACAAACTAATCAAGTGGAACGAAAACTTGATGTAGACTGGAACATGCAAATAACCATATCAACTGCAAAAAGAAGCAGATCAAGGCAGGGAAGCTATGACAGAAGAACTTATCATTGGCTCTCTGCAGAAAACATAAATAAATCATGACTAGAGAATAACATAGATCCAGAACTCAAGCGCCAACAATCAACCATCTCAAATTAGCATTTCCTTGAAAGAAGCGATTCCAGATAGCAATCTGTAAAGAAGCACGCTTTTACAAAGGAACTTTCCCTCTCCTAATACTAAGACCACCTGCATTCACTTGCCCTTGAAATGAAGTTTTAATACAACTTTCAGCAAAATCTCGCGCTTTGTTATCATTCACTTACTGACCATCAGAACGATTCTTAGGAAAAGAAAAGGCAAGCTCATTTATTTGTGTTAAATCAGGTTACTGAAAGAAGAACCTGAAAACTTGGTATCATGCGCTCTTTGGACCACAATTCTGAGAGATTTTGCATATGTTGACTTGGGCGACCTCTTTTTGCTGGTTGATACCTCCAATGTCACGCATTGGATGAGCAATGTGACAAGAAATGGCCACGTTTCAGCTGCACAAACAATTCGGAGCCCTTTCAGTTTCGCTCATTATTTGATTAAGGCAGCGCCATGTGAGAGAGGGCAAAAGGAAGACCCAGAATGTCCAATAGCTTACAGTGAGGTACTTCGTTTGATGTAAGTTTTGCAGTGTTTTGCCCAAGATATCTACAGAAGCCAAAAGATCTCTCCCCATCCAACCATATGTTCAACAACTTGATTCCCTCCTATTAATACAACACGTATCAAAGAAAATCAACCGAAAGGAACCTAAACGGCCAACGAACAAACAATCACAAAGTGAGAGTTGCTTGGGCAACTAATTAACATAGTTCTTAATAATAGCTCGGTCTGCACGAGAACTTTATCCAATTTAAACAACGGGACTTTCAAGATTTTCTTGAAAATTAACTCGGTCCATACGAGAACTTCATACGATTTAACGGGACTTTCAAGATTTTCTGGAGAACTTGTGAGGACTCGTCCCTCAAGGCTCCAAAATATCAATTTCAACCAACCGATTCTCCATATCTTCTCTTGTTTCGTAACAGAAACTGGAGGCAGACAGCCCCGAATCAATGAATCGAAGGCGTCAACATTCCTCCATTTCCCCGATAAAAACAAATAGGAAAAAGAAGGCGACGATACTTCGCGGATCTTGGCCTTATCGGAAGAAAGCTTCGAGATGATCTCCTGAACGTCCCTCGACGTGACCGTCGCGGCCATCGCGGTCGATCGCCGGAGGTTTCCGCGGACTTCGTCTCGCTGTCGGAAGAGCACGAGCGTTGGCGGGAAGAGGGTTTAGGGAGGGTTTGCCGGGAGGGCTTATTCAATTATGACGTAAGTCAAGAATGCGTTATATGTATATATATAGCAGATTAATTTGGAAAAAGAAATCCAATAGAGCGTCAGGTAAATCAGTGCGCGCATGATACTCATTCTAGTTCAGAAACTTAGTTCTGTCCAGAACTAATTTTTTCTATTTCTGGTTCAGAATGAGTTTCTGACGAAAAAACGCGTTTGATATGGACATACAATTTATGTTTCAGAAAGAGAAAGCTGTTTGATATAACAAAAAAATTTCTATTTCTGATACTATTTCATTTTCTAAAATATATGACTTGGGATATTGGAAGATGTTCATATTAGTAAAAATAAAGAAATTTGATATTAGTAATTATCAGGTCAGTCCTAAATCTCTTGTGTGGATGTCAATTTAATTCTCAACTTTATAATTTTGCCAATTAAGTTATGTTAATATCTAATCAACATAACTTTGGGAAAGGATTTGGATTTTTACTTTGGGAAACTATGGCAGGGAATCCATTTCCTGCCCTTCATTCACCATTGTCGGTCTTCTATCATGGTCATCAAAGAGCACACACATTTAGGATGTATTTATTTACAGAAAAATTACGTAATGAACAAAAATAACTTTTACAAAAATATATAAATTTACTTTGTTTGATGATATGTGACAGAAAGTATTTTCTAATGTTTGGGTTTCATTTGAATAATGATTTCGATCTTATCAATAACTTACGGTCAAAAAGAATTCAAAAATTAATATAACATTTATTATTTTATATTATTTTTTCTTTTTCTTTTTCTTTTTCCCTTTCCTTTTCTCTTGCCCTGCTTCCTCGCACTTGCCTCTCCATCACCGCCACCACCGTTGCCATTTCCAACGACCTCGCGTTCCTTTGCGCTGACTCTATCCAACAAAGCTTGGGCGAGCTGAGGGCGAGCTGGGGGCAAGCTGGGGGCGGCTAGGGGCGGCTGTGGGCGAGTTGGAGCGACTTGGGGCGAGCTAGGGGCAGATCTGGGGCCGGCGAGCTGCGAGCTGGGGGCGGCGGCGGGGGGCGAGCTGGGGGCGGCTGTGGGCGAGCTGGGGGAGGCTGTGGGCGAGCTGGGGCGAGCTGGGGGCAGATCTGGGGGCGAGCTGGGCGAGCTGGGGGCGGCTGGGGGCGGCGAGCTGGGGCGAGCTGGGGGCGGCGAGCTGCGAGCTGGGGGCGGCGACGGGAGGCGAGCTGGGCGGTTGTGGACGGCTGAGGGCAGCAGGGGAAGGAAGAGAAAGCTGATGCAGCGGGAGAAGGAAGAAGTGCAGCACAGGAGAAGGAAAGAAAAAAGAAGCTGGGGGGGAAGAACCGGTTCTAGGAGAATGAGAAATAAGTTTTTTTTCAGTTTCTCATTCTTGGACAAAAGTTGGTTCTGGATAGAAAAATTGGTTCAGAACCGATTTTCACAAAACCGCGAAGCAAACAGGTTTTTGGTCCAGAACTAGTTTTTTTGTCCAGAACTCATTCTAGACGAGAAATAGCTGCCCGTCATGCAGACGCTCAATGGTCCAGTTTGGGCCTCCATGACATATGGGTCATCTTCGCCCGACCCGATTCCTGGCTTCTTGAAAATGCCAAAAATTATTATAGTGTAATTCTTGGAACTTCAACATTCCAAGAGACCAACTAATTCGCAACCAAGAAACCCCACCACCTTGGTTAATACCGTCTATCAAATATCAAACCAGCTTTCGGATCCAATCGGTTAACTTCAATTTGTGCCCGGCGATATTTAAGCGAAATAAGTTTATGAAAAAAAGACCATATAAATTTGAAATAAGCGAAATAAGTTTATGGAAAAAAGATCATATAAATTCGAAATGGTACTTAAAGATTCGCTTGGTGGTCCAAATTTGAAAATAAATTATTCTATTGGAGGTGCTTGGCAATGCCGTTTGGATTGGTATACTTGGATAAATTACCATATCTCAATCAGATAATAAAAAATATAAAATAACTTAACAGATCCTATTATCTTCTGACATAGAATCATAGAGCGACGCATCCAAATATCGTGTCACCGACCACCACGAGGAGAGCAATACCACAACAGCCGATGTCATCACTTTGGACCACACTGCGACTGTGGTTGCCTCTAACCATCGCCGAACGCCATTGCCGGCCAGCGGATTGTATCCCAACGATGGAGGCTGATAAGGGTTCTGAAGATGAGCTTGCATGCGCATGCTTCGCTTCTCTTGCTGTTGTTACTCTGTGCTTGTCGGTGCTTCACTCCTCCTTCCATATCCAAGTGGGAAAGAAGATCATGGATTCAAGAGGCGAAAGGGGGTTTGAAGTGGATCTGACCATGGGACATGGTCCTTGTGCTTTACGTTCAATTAAAATGCAATCCTTTATATATTTAACACCAAAAAAATGTCCAAGCCTTCAATTAACGACTTGGTCGACAGAGGCCAAGTAAGAAACAAAAGAGGCAAAAAAAAAAAAATTACGGATCGCTAAGTGTTGAGACCTTCTGATCGGTAGCTAGATCTAGTTTAGTTGACAAGAAAACCCAGTTTTAGCCAACAAAGGATATCACTGATGAAGTGGCTAATTCTTAAAGCAAAGCGTTGACAAATTAGAACGATCGACTCGAGTACCATGATTGAGATATAACTATCAAGGAAGTGGGAATGAGTCGACAAATCTGGATAAAACCGTCGGAGGAGCATTTGCAAGGAGGTGGAGCCGACACAACTAGTAAGAAGTGGAGCCGACAATTACAGACGAACTATTTTATGGTGACCTGGGGAAGTGATAGGAGATGCAATAATCAAGTAATGAAGCTGATAATTTGGAAGCCCGTAGATAAGAATTGGTAGATTCTAGGAGTCGCGACAAGTGCGTTCAATGCTCTATAACTGTTGATAACTGTCGATAATATGTATAAAAGCTTGATTATAGTCTGTACAAAGGACCGCCAACTAATCAGAAATACTGAATTGTTCATCTGTACTCCCGCCGTATCTCAACAATTCTAATACCTTTTGCATGGCTGGCAACAATTTTTTCCTAATTTCAGTAACTTTAACACTCTCATTTACATTTCTTGTCCAATAATCGGGGAAGGACCCTTCAAAACTTTTGCCGCCACGTGTCGACCTATCACTTTTAATGCGAAATAGTTCTCGAATATTCATGTCATTCCGGTGTAAAGTCCGCCCGAAGTACCGTGATTTTTGCGCTCTTCCGATGAGAGCCATGCCGCAATGCTAATCCGAGTTCATGCGGTGAGAGATCATACGCGAGCAGCACGGGAATGTGCTATTTTGTCCGAATGGGCCCATGGTCGACCCAAATTGCAAAGCATGGTTTGATGGGTCTGGACGGCAAAATAGGATCCATTCTCCAGCCCAGTTTAGTAGAGAATGTCTGGGTTCGCTGATCGGGAATACTTTATGTTTGCACATCGTAATAAAACTAGGAAGGGACAAAAAAAAAGAAGGAAAGAAAAATAAAGGCCCGCGAAAAGAGGTATAATGGAGAAAAAAAAAACGTACACTGCTAATTTAAAAAATACGCATATGGAAAAAGAGAACGTAGCTCCAGTAAGACCAAGTCACTTTAGCACCGTTCCGATCTGCCGTATGATGAGCCCGAGAAAGTCGCCGTCGGATCGTGAGACGGTGGGCATTTATTCGCTACTTTGGGCAGAGGGGACTTGTTTGTCTGATCGCATCATTGCCATCCACGTGCCCCGTAAAAGCAATGTTGATCGAATCCGGGCGTGGGCCCCACCCTCCACCCGAAGTAAGTGGGTGCGGAGAGATGGCAAAGCTTGGCCGCGTTTATTTCGAGGCGAGACAGCTCGACGACCAGACCTTCACCGTCGGAGAGAGGTGACGCGAGGACCACCCCGAATCTTAACCGTCGGATTGGCGCCGGAATTCTCCAATTCGAATGCAAAATCACGGCGTATGAATGATACGGGTAAGGTCACACTTTGAAATTTTTAAGATAAAGTATCGCAACACATGGAAGATATCTATATTTGATGTATATTAAACGTACGTATTTACATTCGAAAAGTACTCGAGTTTTCGATAATTCGACTACAACTGTGGTCAAATGATATTGGGCCCCGAGCTTTTGAATTGTTTGAGGTCGATCCGAATCCTAATTGTCCTTTAGTTAATTTGTGGATGACGATTGAACCAATGTGACCCACCAACTTTGTACTCGCTTATTCCGTGTGAGATTGTGGCGGTGAACTTATCCTTTCAAGCATTATTTTTATGATCTTGATCAAAGATTTCATAAACCGCTCAATAAACCTTTGTGATCTATTCAAATGACAGGAATCGATATTAGTCGTCTCCTCTCACCCTTCCAACTTTGGAGGGGAAGAAACCTAGGGACCCAGCAAGTGCGGAGGCATTACCTTCTCGATTTAATCCCTAATTATTTCATGTGCCTTTGAATGATCTACTTAACAACGTACATGTGTACGTATCAGTTTCTAGATCATACATAGATAATGCCACGCCTAATTATCATTATTTTGAGGGAAAGCTTTCCTTCAGAATCTAGTTGTAGATATTGCTAATTTGAAATCCTATCCCCCATGTTGAAGTTGTAAACCCCACTTAATGGGCCTTGGGGTACATGTTAGTTCCCCCAAAGCGACACTAGAAGCATAATCGCATGTTTACGATAAAGTAAAATCCCAGAACACCATAAACAAGTTCATGCACTATCTATCTCCACAACATGATTAAAGATCCCGTGGAAATAAAATAAAATAACATAAAGAGAGAGGGGAAAAAGAAGAGGGAGACCACAAATCAATCCGGATTTAATCTTCGAAAAGGAAAGAAGCCCAAAAAAACTTTCGAATGATGTTGGCGTGGAGAGCCCTTTCCGGACCTTTTCCCCCCCATCAAATAAAACAGAAAGAGAAAAAGCAAGACGTGGTTGGAAAATTGGAAAATTTTAGTGACTCTCGGCTCCACCCCTTTAGCTTGAGCTCGAAGATTTTCCATCTCTGCGCGAATGGTGACGACGGGGAAGAACAAGAAGAATTGCTTTAGAGCCCCATGTCATGTGGCTAAGGCCTAAGGGCGCTTGTCTTTTCTTTGGAGCAGCAGCAAGAAAAAGAGAAGGGCGTTTGGCCAAGAGGCAATGCGAGCCGAAGAATCTCCTCGAAAGCGCATGCAAACACATGCATTCGCCATCATGCCCATTCCTCCTTTTGATCCTTTTTGGCCTATCTCGATTTATTTTTGATTTGATACTTCAAAGGTCGGTAGACAGGTGGTGCTTGAAACTCGGAACCCACTTGTTTTCACAGCATTCACCAACATAGGATGCTTCCCCAGCCGGTCTGAAAGACCTAGCTCACAGATACAGCACACACACATGCACGCATGTACGCATCACTTGGTGCCAATGCCTTATCATCGGCCAAGTAAACCGGGTTCACCGCTCGCCAGCACGACCGGAGAGGAAGGTAGTCGACGCGATACTATAATTTCTTCGATCGATCGGCGGTGGTCGATGTATATCAGTCTGGGAGCTTGAAGTTGTCCTGGATGATGATGATGATGATGATGAACGGACCATCTCCATGCCAAGGTTAATGACCCTTAATTGACTGCAAGACGTCCGAGGTTAGTGGAGAAGAGATAGGGCGGGTCGTCACTTTATTCACCTGACAAGTTAAGGCCGACTTTGGATCCTCATCTTGTCCTGGTTTTTGTCTCAGAGTGTGTTCTTCAAGCTATCGAGAATCTTCGCAGGTTTATCTTAATCCTAAAGCAGCTCCACATAAAGTCCATTTGTCATGACCAACTTCGTTTTCAAAAATGGATCCACACCCGCCCGTTCGTTCGCGAGATGGATTTTCAAACTCGTTCGAAGACGAGGGAAGTCAATTGAAAACTTTGAACCTGGAAGACAAGAATCTTTTACTAAATACGTGTACATGACGTTGCGCCTCGCCATGGAATTCATTTTATTTGAATGGAAATCCCAAACTAAAGCCGAACCAAGCCATGCATATAGTTAGGCTTTTCACTCGCAGCTCCTCGTTCAAGGTGACATGCAATCACAATAGCAAAGAGAGAAGGCATTCGTACTCCCGCCGGGCGTCCTAGATTTCGTACATACTTGGTTGAGTAAATCGAATATCGCAAATATACAAGAAATCTTCCTTCGTGGAAAACGCTTTCTTTTTTTTTCCGAGGAATTTTATTTAAGTCGTAGCCTTTTGAGTCCACGATTAACTAGTTTTAACGTAAAAATATATACGGACGTAGGTAAAATCTCAGTTACAAGTGCTACTGAAAAATATGAGTGGCGAGTTTCATTCTCGATGCCCGAGGGTAGAATCGAAAGCGACCGCACGCGAGGCACGTGAGGAGGGAGGGAGGGAGGGAGTGGGGGGTTGGTGTCGGGGGAATATATGCCTTGCTTGCGGGAGGCGAGCGAGTGGGCCCCACGCGCCGGGGGTGGCGGGTGGGGGGGGCCCGCAAGTGGAGTGATGTTTTGGTTTTGGCCGGGCAGGGCAGGAGTCGTTTTGCCGCTTTATCGGAAACCCCAAAATAAATATTCTTCTCCTTCTCCGGTCACGTCAGGCCGACCCCAGCAGCACCAGTCGTGACGAAGACGCCGCTATTTCTGACGCTGTCTCCTCCTCCTGTCGTTTCTTTCTTCCTTCCGATACGATAACAGTAATATATTACCACCCTGCGAGCTTCGAACATTTCGGACACCATTCCGCATTATACATAATAAGACGTACGGCGGTTATCAAAGTACGAGAACTGCGAGAAATCCCCAGAATGTTCCGTCGCGCTGGGAAAAGGCAGTCGTCGCTTTAATGGGGACGGTTGCGTTTCCGGTTTCTTTCCGTCCGAACGTGGCCATGATCTATTCGTGGTCTGGAGCAATTCAGGGTCACTTTCCTGGACTTGAGTTCAGACATATGTTCGTTCTTAACGCATGCCCGTGATAACTTTAAAAACATTTTGAGATTCATTATGTGATCGTTTCGAGTTTTGACGGTTCATATCATTTCGGAACCCGACATTGCGATTCGAACCCTATCTCATCCATTGTCGCCCGATGGCGAGCCATTTGAGGAAAGACCGTGAACACATATCTTGAATTGTGCTCTTGATCTGTAAATCGACAAGTTATAAGAATCACTAGTGCGTAAGCTAAATCTAGATGTATGTATGAATAATGTTAATGTCTGTAAGGCGTTGTCAGAAAACCGGATGGATAAGGTTTCTTTCGATGAAGAGATGGAGAAAAGGATGGCGCGAGCAAAACTGTGAGTGTTGACAGAACTTAGAGATGGGACGAGTTTTAGGAGGGATTCAACTAAAGATGGAGAAGGGCTTGCATTGGTCCCGCTTGGGTCTTAGGTAAGGGGAGGACCCACCGCGGCAGCGGAAGGGGCAGTAGAGAGACAGCGTAGGGCCCACAGGATGTTAGCCGTACATACCACCGACGCTGCGTAGACCGTATCTCTCTCTCTCTCTCTCGCTACACCTCCGCCTTTTTCTCGCCTTCTTATTCACAGCCCCACCCCGTGCTTCCATGCATCCCCACATAAGCCATTAGCCCTCTCTCTCTCTCTCTCTGGGGCCTCGTTCACTCCCATTATATAATCAGAAGCTTCTTGGAGGAGTGAAGTGATGATCTGGGAGAGTTCTTTTCTGGAGTGAATTTGGGTTTTGGTCTTGGTTTCTGCATGCGTAATCTTGGTCCGTTGGAGGGTCATCCTGCTGAGAAATTTTAGAAAGTGGAGGAGTCTTCGACAACAAATGGCGTTCACCTCCCTGCAGGTCTGCATGGATTCATCCGACTGGCTACAGGTCAATCATTCCCTCATCCCTTCCATCATTACCTCGTCATCCCTTCCCCACTTCCTGTGACACGCGCTTGCTTTTGTGGGCATTGTTCAAATATATAATCGTTTCGACATCCATCTTCTGCTCGAGAAGAAAGGGCTCCCGTCATCGATCATCTTCATTCCTTCCCTCCCGCGCATCACCCAGTTGAGATCATAGAACGAAGCTTCTTCTCTTGCCCTCTCTTTCTCAAACATCTAAATGAGATGATGTTCCGCTAAATGTGGAAGCCGTTCACATCGCAGAGGATAAAATGCGGCAGTGGCAATTGGTTACCTTCTCTGTCCATTATAATTGTGCGAAAGTACATCTTCGATATGTAACGAAAATTATCAGAGAGAACAATAACAGTTTGGAGCCGTACGTACTGATAATCGCTGCATTATTGCTTCCTTAAACGACAAAAAAAGCCATGCCTGTTCCTTGCATTATTGTGACCTTGATGATGCATATCTATGACACAAAAATTTTTGCTGACACACTCACATATTCCACATTTTCTTGTCCTTTTATCATTCTCAGGGCACTCTTCACGACGAATCGGGCATGGACGTATCCTCGCCCAATTCTGGCGACATGCTCGCTTGCTCCAGGCCCTTGATGGAGAGGAGGCTCCGGCCGCAGCACGACCAGCCCTTGAAGTGCCCGAGGTGCGAGTCTACTCACACCAAGTTCTGCTACTACAACAACTACAGCCTCTCGCAGCCCCGGTACTTCTGCAAGACCTGCCGCCGCTACTGGACCAAAGGCGGCACCCTCCGCAACATCCCTGTCGGAGGCGGCTGCCGGAAGAACAAGAAAGCTTCTAATTCAAGCGGTAACAACAGCAACAATGCCAACAGCAAGAAATTGACCAACACTGATCATCAAGGATTTGGGGTCCCCAGCCACCCCGGGCCGTCTTCGGCGTCCTCGTCTCGTGGCGACCACTCGACCGATCTCCACCTCTCGTTCTCGCCTGAGGTGCAGCTCTCACACCTCCACGGCTTGCTTGGTGTCCATGGGGCCGCCTTCACAAGCCCCGGCAACAATTTCTCGGGGCTCGAGAACCCAAGGCCCATTGATTTCTTGGAGAGCAAGATAATGAGTTATGACAGCAACTTCATGCTGAGTGGAGATGGCCCTCATCCCCACTTGGGCGTGGTCGGAGATCTCGGCTCAACTGGGTTGTCCCCGAGCTTCCATGGCCTCTGCGGCCCGTTTGGGATGGCCATCGATGGGGGTAACAGTGGAAATACCAATAGTTTCATGGAGAATTGCCAGAGAATGAACATGCTCATTCCATATGATCAGGGCCATGGTCAAGACCAGATCAATGCGATGGATGTGAAGCCGAACCCAAAGATTTTGTCGCTGGAGTGGCAAGATCAAGGTTGCTCCGATGCGAGCAAGAACGGGTATGGCTATTTCAACGGTTTAGGACCGTCTTGGACCGGGATGATGAACGACTATAACGCCTCTACGAGCAACCCATTAGTCTAAAATCGAGCTCGTGCATAGTAGTAGGATTGCTATTTCCAGATCGGTTATTACAATTGACACGGCATTGACGACACAGAGTGTGAAAACGAGAAGCCTGAGAGTTCAACCATGGCCGCCTTTGAGCATCGATCGTCACTATTGATTGTGATAACCCTTTTTTTTTTTTTTTGGCCCTTTCTATCTTTCGGTTTTAAGCTTCTTTTTGGGGTCGTCTTCGTGTCATCTGATGTGGACCGTCTAGTGTGAAAGATCTGAATTCAAAGCCGTAGGATTTTGTGGCAACTCCAAGGAAGATATGTCAGTGTTCTTTTTCTTGTTTTAGTGTTTAAAATGTGTTAGAAATTAATGGCATCCCTATTTTTAAGAGGCGCCACCTGTCTTTTGCTTCTGCTGAATGGAATGATCACCGTCATGCTTTTGCTCTTAAAGGGTTTCTAATGGTGTCTCTCATGGTTTTTGAGGAAAGGTATATAAAGCAGGTTTCCAATAGAATAACCAAAAACACCCCCTTTATGTCATCTTTCATATTTTTCATGGCCAATAATATTTACACAGGCTTAACTCATATGAGTAAATCTATAACGCTTTACATTCCAACTCATATGAGCAACCTATGTTGTGTAAGTATTACTATTGATTTTTGCTCACTTTCAATGAGAAATAGAAACATGAATTTTGATGTGTCGTAAAGTAAATAGGAGGGAAAATATTGTCAGCCTTCCAACTTCGAATTAAATTTGATAAAAACAAACTTCCCGGCTCATTAATATTGATGAATAACAGGTCCCCGGCCAGGGCAAGCGTCTTTCAAAACAACACAAAACAAAAAAAGAAGTTAGCGGGCCATAATCTAAAAATCCAATTTCTACGGGAAGTCTATTGATTTCCACAGGGGAAACCCACTATTCCGATAATGATGCAATTTGCAGGGGGACCGTGATGGTCAAAGACCAGTGTTTTCTTCAAGGGAATCCTTGCACGTTTCGTTTGAGCGATCGAAAGAAGGAGGTCAAGAAGGTGAAGGAAATACATGAGCGAAGGAAGAGCCTTCAATCTACAGATTCTCCTGGCAAGAAGATGAAGGATAGAAAACCTGAAGAAACGATGGCGAAGGGTTTTACAAATAGAGAGAAAAAGAGTAGAGGGAAGAGGGGGCATTCCGAGAATCGAACTCGGGACCTCTCGCACCCAAAGCGAGAATCATACCACTAGACCAAATGCCCTTCCTCTGTCATGAAGCCCCGACGGCCTTGTTTGAGTCGAGCTTCGGACGCGCTCTTCAGGCCACTCCAGCTGCGCTTTCTTTGTTCTGTTCACGACTTTCCATTTTCAAGATCTGACATTTTTGGGAGGGATTTGTGCGCCTATATCAGATGTTCATGCCGATACGAGGGATCGCGATTAGCGAATCCAAAGCACTTGTAATATTTCTGCCCATCGTCTATGCCGAGCAGGAGGGAGTCCAGCGAATCAGAAGGACCAAGCTTATTTGGGTAACCATCACATGGAGTACTGGGGATTTTCCGCTCCACTGGAGAAATCAACCCAGAATGTGCAAACCTTATGCTACAACAGTTGCCCATCTAATGATGAACTGTTATGGCAGTGTTAAGAAGAAGCACTAGAAGAGGACATGTTTAGTCGTCTTCACAAAGTCCAACCACCATTGTCCATCCGACAATTGCCACTCGATTCGCTGAAGGGTCGTTAAGGGATCTATCAAGATGGCAAATCGGGGAGCATTCAAGTTCAAGCTGCCGGCTCATATTTGCAGACGCAGTCGTATATCTTGCCCTTAACCAGCTTTTCCGCCAATCTTTGATTCTTCACCATCGCAAGCTGTAAGACAGAAGCAGTTCATGTTTGAGACAGGGTGCCGCATATGACTTTCAAGCTGTCTGCAGAGACGATCTCGCCCAAGCTTTTCATTTGCTCAACTTTGACGTGAAAATGATAGAATTTTCCAAATGGGTTTTTCATTGGACAGTCGCACATAAAATGTGGAATGACACTTTTCATTGCGATAACAAGCTTTACCTTGAGAGCATCACATTTAAACCGAGCATTCAAGTTGGTGTGCAGGGCTCGGCCCATGCCCTCCAGGATAACCTGTGTCACAAGAGCTCCATTTTATTAACTTTAGACAGCACAACTAATGGAGTGGCATGATGTACATTCACAAAGCACAAGACTCATTCTACAAAATAGAAATGGGGTTCAAGAAGAAATTTCAGCGTGTGAACGCATAACCTACCAAATCAGCACCCTTTGCAGCAGCAGCTAGCTCAGAGCTGACCTGCCTCAAGTCAATGCATGGACTTCCACATCCATTCTCGACAACCATCAGAGGAACTGAAGAAGAATTTTCTTTGGAGCCTAACATTGTGTTGGTCATTGCATCTACAAGGAGGCCTCCAGCTTCAGCTGCTCTTCGCAGAATATTACAGTGCTGTAATAGATCACAACAGTCATTAGTCTCGCTTGTTATTATGCACGCTTTAATATTCAGATCAGGGTGCAGTTGGAAATGACAGAAGATTACTATTTATTATGCAAGCAGTTACTTTTTTCTAGAAGAAACCAAGATGCAGCAAAAGCAAAGTCGTATGAAAAAACAAAGTGGTGATTATTTCACTAGGCATCCTCTCAGAAGGATGAGGATTTCAAGTTGCTAACCTTGGCAGCCTCAGCGACAATCTCAGGAAGCTCCATAGCAGTAACATCATTCAAAGCAGGGAGCGAGTTTGCAACCAAAACCACCTGCACATTATATCATTACACATCCATTAAAGCATAGTGAAAGGTTTAGATTTAGTAGCTGAGGCTATGAGAGAATATGCAAACCTAGATAAATGCTAATTATTACAATCGACACTTACGCTTTTCTATACAAGTCAATAAGATGATGCCCAACTTCTTTCAGTAGGTTTCCATTTACATCAGTTGATCTGATTCTTATTCAGGACAGATGCATGAAGTTTCTTAGCCTTTGTAGGTAAACTTAGATGTCTTCACAAATTTATGTGGGGGGATTAAATAAGGCAAAATGATGCATAATTCCTTACAGTATGCAGGTGTGAACATCAAGCAATTGAGTTTACAAGAATAACTTTTGTTTAACTAGTTCATAGTAGACGGACTGTGCAAGAAAGACTTGCACCACTTCTTCTTTTACAGTTACAGACCATTTCTTTAATCTGCAAATGTAAAGGAAACCTTACTTCTGTTCCACGTCGCAGGAGCTCTCTTGCCAGTGGAAGCATACCAAGTACAATATCAGCACCTGAATTGTCCACGAAGAGTAAAGCTCTTTTATGGGGGCAAGGCTTCTGGGACCCCGATCCCAACATTCTCTCCTTAAATTCATCAAAATCATCCACCTACAACATGGAAGTAGGTTAAATATCCCTTTTCCTGAAACTGTCACAGAGTTTAAGTTCAATCCACTTACCCTCCAAGGTCTTTGCATCTTATTCCGACTCATTCTATAAATTTCAATAATCGTTCCCTTATGATAGAGATCCACACAGGCTCGAGATCCCCAGTCAAATATATTTGCTGCTAGGACACCTTCAATTAAAGTAAGCAGCCGTGTTTCCTGAAATCAAAATACACGCTTCACTTGATATAATGACTAGATCATTACAGCACATTTCATTGGCAATGTTTATTCAACAATAATTGACACCTGATTAATTTTCCTCTCGTTGAAATCGAGACTACACCTAGATGAGCCAAAATTTCAAACTGTAGATTTTTTTCAGACTATTCTTTCCAGTAAGGAGGAAATGGTAGAGTAGTACTCGTATCACACTTACCTCACCCATACTATCGAGCTCCATCAACAAATCTGGCAAGACAGCAAGTGACGCCTCATTTTCCCTGTATTTTCAAGCCAAAGAAAATTAAAAAACTAAAAATGGCGCTGCATCCACACTCACACAGTCCCAGTAAATTTTTTTTACTTCATAACTCTTCAACCTGCCTGATAGGGAGATTGGATTCATTCCTTCTCTTTGATCCTTGTTAGACTTTTATTGGCGTTTCCAGTTTGACAACAAAAGTTGTCAAGTGAGGAAGCTACTCTAATGACATTCAGATCCACCTGAACTAGTAACAAAAACATTCACCATCTCAAAGGACACTCCAGCATAAATTATTAAATTACAAGCCTCTCATGTTATGTTGGAGGATTCACCCTGGGGCTCAAGTAACAAATATCAAATATCTTTAGCAAGCAGAAACAATCAAGGTTATTAGGGTCCATTTGGCACCAGAAGTTCAGCTTTCGTTTTTATCTGAAATTAAAATAGCAAAATAATTAACAAAGCACCTGGGGCTGTGGGTTCCTTGTTTTCAGGAGAACTGGAGGACAAAAAGTCATTTTCCAAAGGAAATGAAATGAACAATGGAATTCCATAGAAACCTTATAATGCTTGACAATGGATACAAGTGAAATGTCAAAGTTGAATATACCAAAAATATGATCAGGTAAGTGGTAAAATGATGATAGTAATCAGCTTTCAGGAAATTATCAATGTAACACTATTCCAGAATTAGAATGAACCTTACACCACCTTCACACGAATAACCTTTCCAGCTGTCAATAACAATTTTACCTTT
Source organism: Melaleuca quinquenervia (assembly GCA_030064385.1). Classification (NCBI taxonomy): domain Eukaryota; kingdom Viridiplantae; phylum Streptophyta; class Magnoliopsida; order Myrtales; family Myrtaceae; genus Melaleuca; species Melaleuca quinquenervia. The sequence goes on along the minus strand of CM057728.1, from coordinate 1,115,096 downwards.
GCTTTATGCTTCTGTAGGCATCAATAAATTGAAACTCTCTCAAACATTCTTCCCTTAATTCCAAAAGATTGGCCAATCCCAACTTTCCATAGGCAGCCGGCTCCTCCATCAACCTGTCAGTAGAGTATATTTAAATTTTACTGCTTCACTTATGACAATCAATCAAGAGTTAAAAACAGTCATTCAAATATTTGAACCAAAAAAATGTAACAAAGAACACTGGAGAAGAGAGTAAAATCACTCGAGTTTATTACTTCAACAACGAAGACAACAAGCATCAGCGAACATGAATGAGATGGGAAGTTAAAGCTGTGTAAAGCAACCATAGTTATGAGCACCACGTAATTTTATATGTTGAAGAAACTACTTTAAGGAAATATAAGTAGATTATTGCTTTATCTTCTCTCCAACAGTCACAATCTGAGCCCCAAAAGCTTGGTTGGAAGCTGCTGACTTGCATGTGAAGGAACTTAACTGAACAGCAGCCAACTGACACAGAAAAAACAAGAAGGAAAAAGGGACAGCTAAGCCATATTTCACTAAGTGGGTCGGCCATATAATTTCTTTTATGCACAGCGCTCTACTGTGTACCAGTCCTGTGTACTTAAATTAGAAACAAGTGCAATCTTGATGCAAATACCAGAACATTATTACTAGTATTTAGTGTGTTGACTGTCCTAAATATTCTTTTACATCTTTAAAGATTTTTAAGGATATTAAGGATGCAACAAGATTTTTAAGTTGACCAGTTTTATGCATCATGAATTGTCATAATAAATTGCAAAACATAAAATATCTCTGAGTGAACTGAAAAGCCATTCACATGAACAGGACATATAAGCAGATCAAATGTACCCTTCATCGCATCTCCAAGCTGTGCCTTCCCTTGCATTGTCTTATCAAATTCATGAAGCAACAATAGACTGAACCTTCCCATTTTTCAATCATTCAGATAAAAGACACAGTAGTCCACCTCCAGAAATACAGATGCCCAAGAAGATGTAGGTAGGTAACTAATGGTATCCCTTCAATTCATCAGAAGATTAGACTCAAGTCTTTAACACTCAAAACAGAACTGCACGCAAATTCTGAACATGCATTTTATATCATCCAACCAAAATTCCTACCCGCAATATCAACAAACAAGTTGTTCTTCTAGTCTTGCATCAACGTGACACAAAATGACAAGCACATGACATAAGTATACAATTACCTAGCCAAATGAGCTGAAAAAGCACAGGCAAATGCATCGCCCCTCCTTTTGGCATCATCAGTTCCTCCTTCGCTTGCAACAGCCTGCAATTCCCATAAGGTACAAATCTATAACAACTGTAGATCTGCTTATTCTTAGCTTGAACCTTGAGCTTTGTTAAAACTTAAGGACAACTAGGAGCAGGACAGAGTGTTGAAAGTCTCACAATTATTGTGTTGGGGGTTTCTGCTGCAGTTACTGCATTGCTGGGTCCAAGGAGGGTTAGACACAGGAAACCCTCACCTCTACATGGACCAGTGTAGTACCTCAATTCAAACCCAATTTAAGGTTTCCCGACATTCGCTGGTACAACAATATCATATCATCGCTCCTCATATAAATGGGATTCACTTAAGAATTAGCTAAGGTTTGACCATCAGTATTTGCTCACAGGGGTGCAAGTGTATGCACTGTTTTCATGCACGAGAGAGAGAGAGAGAGAGAGAGATTTTCATTGGCCCCAATCAAAACATGTAGATACCTTATCAACAAGGTCTGGCAAATGCTCCAGCAGCACAGTGAACCAGTATCTTCAGTAAGATTTACACGAATCAGCTAAAGAAATACTAAAAGTCATAGAAATGAAATTGACAGTGAGTAGTGTTTGTAACTTACTCTAGCTCACCAGTCTCTGATAGGTCAATAGTGTTAGGTTCATATCTGTAATAGTTGCAAGTAAACATCGTGTTAAAGCGGCAAGAATCACTGGTATCTAGGAAAAGTTAAAAGTTCATAATACATAACTAATGGAGGAATATTATATATGCAGTTGTTAAGGAATTTAGCATATGAGTCACCAGTAGAGACATTGTTGATTCATCAAATGAGAAGTATCAATGAAAAGATTACTAGCCATCCAGTTAACTTTAACATCACAATAGAATCATGCCATATAAAAATGCATGTGACAGAAGTCACAATGTTTTTTGGTCGATTCAAAACTGTTATCTCAAAGATACCACGAAATACTTGTATGAGCCAGAAGTGTAAGAACTCCTGCTCCTTTGGGTCTTTGTTCGACAGAATAAGCATGAGCTCATCATAGAAAGGGTCGATTGCAAGACAAAATAACTAATCGAAACAAAGAAGTGTGAGATCTTGCATACGTTTTCGCATCAGCCAGCAAGGGAAACACCTCCAGAGTCGGCACAAGATGAAGAACACCAACATTTAAAGCACTTGCATCAGAGCGCAGAGTACCTCCCTTTGAAGAAGGCACTTCAAAGCCTCCAAGTCCGGTGGTTCCAGGTTTAGCCATTGGTACAGGTGCAGTGATCTCAGTTCCTTTCAGCACAAACTTCTCCATCCATGAAATCTGCACTTTAATCCATAAGCATGAGGCATTCTGTAAAATTCTGTGAAGTATTGATAACTATCAAAGCTGGAGGATATAGATGTTAAAAAACACTGAAGCGAATTGCTCAAGATCTTGACTAATATATATATACATATATATATACCCTAAGCAAGACAAGATAGGAGAACATCTAGAAGGGAGTGACTTGGAATCAAGAGAAAATATTCCGGAATACAGCATAGGGAGACATGTTCACAAAATCCGTTGTCTTGTAAATGCTTGCAGTTGATGATGTGTTCTTCTCTGTCTTGCAAATGCTTGCACTTGGTGTATGTTTCTCTTCCACCCCGCCAATACAAGCACATTCCTTTATTGAACTCAATATCTCATATGACAATGATCCAACCTACGAATAAGTAGACCACTATACCATCAAGGATCTAAGGCCAGGGGACAACCTTTGGGACATTTGGCAAAACTACCTCAAAAAAATTGACATTGAAATCCACATAAGCTCAAAAGTGCAGAACATTCTGTCACGTGAAACTCACTTTTTCCCACAACCAATTTAAGCAACCGATGCTAGCCTTGACAACATCTCCAGAATGGTTGTAGTTCCACACTTGAGTTCATTTATAAACAAATTCATAAGAGCTTTATACATAAAAAGCAGTCAACTTATTGTGATAAGATGAAAGACATAGCAAAAAAGCCTTATCTTTATTCTCTTCTTTACCATTAAACCTTAGCAAAAAGGGCTTATCTTTATTCTCTTCTTTACCATTGGTTTAAGTGCATATTTCTATTTTAAAGATTCTTCTGGCCATCAACATGTTAAGAACTAACTTTTCTCTGCCTGTGGGCGCATGGTTGTGGGAATTGTGCTTTAAAGATGCCTGGACACTGAGATAGAATACAAAGGACATAAAAGGAAAAAAAGAATCTACAATCAAAGCCACTTTAACATGCTTTATGCCCATACTAGTGGCAACCTGACATGGATCTTTTCCAGAAAAATTAAAGGAAAAGCGGGAATCTAGTCTGAACATCAATATTATTCCGCCTCCCAGTCGACTTGCTTATGTAATCTGTTCCCCAATTTCCTTTATGCTCGAACACTATCTGCTTGAAAACCGACCATAAAGCCAATGGGTTTGGTATCAAAACCTTGCTAAACAAGCTCAAGACAAGTTTCAAGCTACAATCCATCATAGCAGTGAAGTTTAACAATTAATTTACCAAGAAAAAAATCTTTAGCAGGCCCTTGAATTTTCATTCAAAAGGATGTCACTTATGTTAAATGGAAAAGACTGACCAAGTAGTAACAACCATGGAAAAAGTCGTTGAACAAGAGAAACTTTTTTCACTTGTAACTAACATGCGATAATGACATTAAAACTTTGGTAGATTGAACAAAATCTATGTTCACAGATTATGTTTAAATAATAGACAAGCTCTCATGCCAAAGACCATCTAAGCAACAAAGGCCCTTAAAGAAATCTTGGTCAAACTACTAATTAGAGTCAAAAGAATGACATTAAATAAATTCTAACAAGACAGAGGAAGAATTGAAAGGTCTAGCAGAAACTACATTTTGGACAAGTTCATAAGATTGTAAGATTGCTGTCACTGAACCCAAGCACAGACTCTGATCCGCACTAAAGATGAATGGATGAGGAAACCAAACAGCTTATCAAAGGGGCACAGATGATTCTCTCTTCGTCAAAAGGAGGAGCTCCAAAGAAAACCAGATCCTCCAAAAAGTCAAAAGCGAGCAATATCACACAAGCGCAAAAACCATGAAGAATTCAATTTCATAGCTTCAGAGCTATCAATACATTCAGGAGCGCTTCTCGCTGTTTAAACTAAACTTGCCTTCTCGTTAATATCTGCCAGCGCTGGGCCATGAATCTTTCCTCCTGTATATGGTGCACCCATTGGAAACCTTTCCACTAATTGATGAACCATTAAGTCATCAAGACCATGCTTTTCATAGCTCATAAATGCACCTAATGCTCCCAGAAATCCTTCATGCCGCAGAAACATTGCTTGCATCTCCCCTCTTGACCTAAATAAGTGCAGCACTATTTAACTCTCGTTAACTGATAATCTAGACAGATAAAAGAATGCACTCAACTTCCCACTTTAGCTGTTGTCAACAGATCAGGAATAAGCACAGTAGACCAAAAATTTACCAGAAATGAACTGCAAAAGATATCGTGTCCATTGTATAAGCATGGCCCCTAATAAAGAAACCGCCAAAAAAGATTCGCTTTAACCCAAACCTTAGTGCATTCAAGTAAGATATCTGCACAGGAAACAATCAAATCAGAAGCAAAGAAACAACAGACACAGTGAGAATATCGCAATTGCAGATTAGATTCCAAAAAAATGTAAAACCACATACGTTCATTAAAGTTGGTAAGTGCAAGATCAGAGCAACTAAACAAAGCCCTAGTAAGTCATTCAAATTATCCATTCTCATATTCCATTAAGCCTCCAAGAAAAATTTCAGAGTGCTCCATTTATCCCGAAGACACAGTGTATTATATCATTTAAAGAACATGGATTGATTGCTACCTTCCAAATATTGCAAACGAGTGGTTCATCTTTGTAATAAATATTTGAAGTGATTTGATCACCCTCATCACTCATAACTTTCTTTGTTAAGATTGAACTGTAACCAGGCTAATTTATTCACATGCCAAATCATATCATTTTCGTGCATCATCCACCAGAATGAATGGAATAAAATGTAGATGGCACTCATATTTGTGCGTGTAACGTCTTGTTATTCTCTGGTCTAAATGAGAGTTTTGTGTGAGGTAACTAAGGAAAGGCCAAATGGAGGTCACCGTTGCAGCGCCATCAAATTGTAAAGTTAACAAGAAAAACAGGATCCCCTCTGTTTGCAACTCACCTGCCCAATATTGTAAGAAATCATTCGCAAGAGAGACAAGGATATGTCTTCAGGTCTATAGTCCTCGAGCTCCTTGTTTTCGGAAATTGCCTTACCAAAACTTGAAGCAATCGTGGATGCAGATAGACCAATCTGGGATTATTAACAAAATGAGAAACTCGATACCATGGATAAAGATGTCATAACACAATATTCAGTGGCATGAAAAAGGAAATAATTTGACAGACATACATGGTGCATTACCATTTGTAGAGCATATGCCAACAAAAAGCAATGGAAGGAACCAAAATCAAGTCATACCTTAGAGTAATCCATACCGCCATATATGTCTCCAACAAGCATGTCAATTGTCCTGTTGTCTCCCCTTTGACTTAGCTCTAGCAACTCATCAAAACTGAAGCACATAAAACAATGCGTGGCACCAGCTTAGGAGAACTTGCAGACAGACAGAAGGAAACAAGGACTATCAGGGTTGACCTTTTGCACTTTGTTAACAGCCTCCCTAAGCCCCAGTATGTACCTCCACCAACATTAGTACCACTGACTCGCTGGAATTTCCCATCGCCATCAACCTGTAGTAGGCAAAATTAAAAACACTGACTAGGAACAGATAAGTTTAAGCACAGCCACAGAAAAAGACGATAAAATTACCTTAATCATGCTGACACCAGATCCGATATTAACAAGAAGATAAGGAAACAACTCATTGTGGTCGATTTGCACAAATTCTTTCTGACCTTCAATGTGAGTAAAAGCTTCATGACGAATTGCCTAGTTACAATAAGTAGCACTGTTAGGAGGCTGCAAGAAACTTAAGGATGATATCACAACCAAGACATATGAAAATAATAATGCAAGTGAACTAAAGTTCTTCCATGCTGGCAGAGCTGCAGCTGAAAAATACATAATTCTGCACTATTAACACAGGGTGAATGACTAAACAATATCAGAGCTCCACGTAGAAAATGTTGCTGTGATTGATATTCGAAATGCCAAAGATTGGAGGGAAGAAAATTGAACAGAAAACAGAAAATGCACTTCATAACATGTTCAGGCTCATAGGATGATTCACGTGCTCAAACGTGTCCACATTATAAATCCTATGCAGTTGAAAATAAACTTGAAGCTTCAGTTCCAGGAAACACAAAATAACGGACAAGGACAAAACCTAGCTGAAAGGGGAAGTGGAAAAGATTCACCTTGAGCAAAAAATTTGCACCAGCTACAAGACAATTCATTTCATCTTCTTTTTCAATACTAACACCAAGCCTTTCTCTAAAGAGATCGGCAAATTTGAATGCTCCACCACCTGTGGCCTTTTCACAAGAAAAATGCATTAATGGATTGGGCTTCGCCAGAACAGAGCAGAAAGAAGATATATATTCCTTCACCAAGAGTCTGACTACATCAGAGATTGATCATTTTCAAAAACATCCGAATGCCAATCAAATGAAAACCAACAAAAAGCAAATGCAAACACACACACAAAATCTTTACCAGATAAGAACTGACAGATGGAAAATACTCCCTGGTCAAGAGTCAGACTGCATCAGTGTTTGTTAATTTTAAAAAACATCCACATGCCAACAAGATGAGAATCAGCAAGAGGTGCGTGCCATACTTTTAATAAATATATATCTTGACAGAGGTACTAAAGGAACTTACGTTTTTCCTACTAATGATGATAGGTGAATACTGTGAGAAAAAAATTAGTTGGGCCTTTTAAGGAAAAATTAATCAGCAACACATCAAAAGATGAAAAGAAAAACTCCACCATTTAATAAATTTTGTGCAAGTATACATTAACTCTTTTTTTTATCATAAAGAGTTGGGAAGTAAATATTATCATCTTTAACGTCCAGAACGTGACAATGCAAGCTTCTTCTCAAAACCCAGAAGAGGGGTGCAACCAACATGAAGAAATACTAGGTTCTTTTTTCATTTCATGTTACTATAAAATTGCATTCTTCCAATCAGAAAAAAAAATTTCATCAAGTTCAAAAAGTCTGCATCTTCGAGAACATAAAACAACTTCGGTTTCTCTCCATTCATTTGGCAAGGATCACATAACACACCACATAGTCACATGAACAAGCGTTCACCTTTATTACAGCATTGTCAATGGGTTGTGAATTGGGAGACTCAGAATCCCAATGACGAGAATCTACCCCTGTGACAACATAACAAGCCAGAACATCAGTGTAAAGAAAGGAGAATAGATCTATTGTGAAAAGAAATAGGATTAAATCACAGTACAAGACCAATATCTAGTCAGGAACAAAGATAAGTTGCAGAGATGACAGACCAAAAATCTAATACATTGTGTTAGCAATTGCGGATAATTATGTTCACACAAGCAAATATGCCAGTGTACTGGAAAGCACTTGAGCATGCGCAAGCACATGGTGCACACAGAGAGCATGGCAGAGTAAAAAACACTTACCACTGTGATGAAGCTGCTTGGAGTCTATAAATTCTAGGCACTCATTTATCTTGTTCGTCTCAAATTTAACAAAATGCAGCCTTCCACCTAGAATAGGGTAGCTTCTCCTGTTGCCATTGGATATCCCTAATCTCTGCTTCGCAGTTTTCTTCCTCTTATCAACAGTGGATTGGTCCTCGTGTCTTGAAAAGTACACCAACTTGATGAGAGATCCTGTCAGGACACCAACGTCATCAAAATCTGATAATGAACAGGGCCGCTTTAGAAGCCAACATTTAGTACAAGCAACTGATGAAGAAAAGATTCTGATAGCAAGGCCCCTGTTCGCCCATCCAACTGCTAGAATATATTCTATTATTCTTTTTGTCAAAAACTCATCTTTGATGTTTTCTCAAGTGTTACAATAATTTACATCATCCATTTCTAGTTATGCATTCTATATACTATATCAGGTATAGCCCCTCCAAATAGAGAGCACTATCAAGCACTTCTGATCCATCAGCTGCAAACAAGATCTCACAACATATTAGCAAACATATATTAAAGTGTTCTTCAAATCAGCAGGCAAAGTAAAGGGAGTTGATATGTTCATTCCAAAACATCAAACATAGAGATAAGGAAGAAGTTTTAAATTCGCTGGAGAGGGGAAAGAAAGAGTGGAAACCAGCGTGCATGGTATATCCTCAAAAATAAGAAGCCAACATCACGACGGGGAAAGTATCTCCATCAATGAAAAAAATAAGAGGTAACGTAGTATTACAAGTACAAATAATGAAAAGCTTTAATACTCGAGCAGAGTGCTGCATAGTCTCTACAAAAACTTCATGCACTGCATATCATCTCTTTGTTGTCAAATCTGACACTTCCAATGGAAAAATAAAGTAATGCAATCCATCAAAATTAAAAGAGAGAAGGGCGAAAAGACGAGGGAGCTAAAAAAAAAAACACAACACAGTTCAAAAACTTACAAACAAAAAATCCCGGAAGCTTGTTCCATACCTCCAATGTCAAGAGCCAAGTGAGAGATATCATCAGACTGATTAGGCAAAAGAATTGTGGGATCTCTCTCTTCAAAATTCCCTTGAATTGCAGCTTTGCTGAGATCAAGCTGTGGCCGAGAACTAGACCTGTGGATGGAATTGCTGCCCGGATGAGCCATGGAATCACCCTCAGTATCTTGGCTTTGGTCTACAGTATTGCTGCTTTCATGGGCATGTTGTCGATCTTTTATATCGTCATTTCCAAGAGAGCTTCGGTACTCTTCGCTTGGACCAGCCATCAATCCAAAAAACCAAAGGGGCAATTCACCAACCTAACCCCCAACTGTTCGTGGTCAGAGCAGACCTATTGGACACTCGTCAGCTACCGCAAGAAAACATGAAAAAGGAAAGAAAGAAAGCCCAAATCTTGATTATATGCCAAGGAGAAGAGTTACTGAGGAAGAAACCGCTAATATAATCAGAGAACGAATGAACAATTAGGAGATATAAGAAACTTACAAACAAATTCAAAGTTCACTGTTTCACCTTGACGAAGTAGGATTGCTTTCTTTGACCTGTAGCGTAAGGCAATAAAGAAATCCTCAGTGGAATTTGGAACGACGCGAGAGAGAGAGAGAGAGAGAGAGAGGGCGATAGCGACTGCTAAAAAGGAGATACATCAAGCCACCAACCCCAAGGAAAAAGGGCGTGGATCAATGATCGAGGTAAAGAGGAAAAAGATTAGATTGGATGAAAGCGAGAAACAAGACACGGTTTTTTTTCACTTTCAAGAGAAGAAGCGAAGCAAAGAATATGTCGACTCCGTTTTGACTGGTGGAGCTAGAATGGCGAAAACTGAGGCTCTCGAATTGTGCGCGACAAGAAGAGGAAGAACGACGGACCTTGAATTGGACGGACTGGTGTCGGAATTCAATCCGAGCAAGTTCGAGGAAATGATTTCCGAGCGCTTGCGAGTTCGCGGTTTGATTAGGGACAAGATAGGCTCTGGTCTTCTTATATGTTCTTCCTTCTCCCTGGTCCGAGAATATATTCCACTCGCGTTTTCGGTGCGCGAGAGCTACGGCCAAAGACACCAGCCAGTCTAATAATAAAAGTCGGGATTGTCAACTGGCGCACATAGAATAATCAATAAGGAACATATTTTGGGTAAACATAATTTTCTTTTCAGAAGAAAATATTTCTGATTGAAGACAAATCGATCGTCGATAGTCACATAAAAGTAACATTATGGATTTTATAAACTGAGATTAGGGTCTCTATCCAAATTTCCAAAATTCTTTGATTAATTTAGACTACTATGATATGCAAACCATTTCAATAGGTGCGAGAATTGAAATGGCTAGATGCGCTATGAAATGCTCAACGTTGGGGTGTCCGTCAATGAGCTCTCATCCCATACTTCAAAAGTTCATATGCTCGACAACAAATTTAAGCTTAGATTAACAATGCTTTTTTTTAATTAAATTTAACGGTAAATGAAAATCGTTTTCAAGAAAAATAGCTCATTTTATTTATTTTGTAATTCAGAGAAAGTCATTTCCTTCTTGTTGAAAAGGATGGTCGTTTTGCTCCAATTTAAATTTTATTGTTTTCAGTTTACCAAAAAAAGTTATTCATACGCTAAATACGTGGAAAATTAATTTCTCAAAAATAATTTTCCTTCAAGCAATTATGGCTTACCTTAAAACTTCAATATCTGCTAAAAGAGCTCCTCACATTTATAAGGATCCACTTATCAATATTTCCTCGCAGCACCAGGGAGAGTAGATCCTGAACGCTAACTGCCTTGGCACCTGAATACTTTTTGGTTATCACCACACAGAAATCATTGCTTTATGCAAAGCAAGAGTTGACCCAACTCGACATCAAAATGATCTCTTTCAGGTTCAGCAATACATTTATTACGGCGCTCAGCATAACATAAAACACACATACGATATTCGTACTACAAGTACATACATACACGAGGTTTTAGAACATTGCCAAAACAGGTAGTGCTTCCAGTGACGGTGAGCTCGTCCTTATATTTGCATCAGCATCCCTATATCTCAAGCATCAACCGCCTTCAAACTGGCATCAGGACTGCCGTTTAATTTGGCACGTTTAGCTTCGTAATCTTTTACAGCTGCCTTGATGGCATCCTCAGCCAGCATGCTGCAGTGCAACTTTACCGGTGGAAGGGCAAGATGTTTCGCGATTTCGCTGCAAAGAAAGTTGCAATCGCCTGAGAATCAGCCAAGGGCCATGATGGAGCACACAAGATCGAGACTTGACTACATTTAGCTAGCTCCGGAAGATCATGAACAGAAAGCACATATATTTACTCTCTATCTAAAGGGGCAACCCAAAGAACCATCTAAAAGAAGTACAGGCATGGTGGATGAGAAAGACACTCACGTATTTTTAATGGATATGACATCCTCCATTTTTCTGCCTTTCACCCATTCAGTAGCTGAAAAGACAGAAAATTCAGTCGTCGTTATGTGCAGTAAACAACATAATTTGTCAAAATACAGACATTCCAAAAGACCACGTGATCTTGACATTTGTGTCTCTCCTCCTATGTCTCCCAGTTGTTCCCTCCTGTTGATTATTCCGGGTTCCACCCGTTATCTTTGTACAGATATTTTCTTTTCCATCATAAAATCTTATCACAGTTCATTTCGCATCCTGAATTTCAATTAACAAGCTCAAACCGAGTTCAAGAGATGCAAATGTGTTGAGCATGGGCCTTTACTTCACTGGTTACTGCCTCGTCAGCCAATTGTTTATGGTAAAATGGTTCAGTCTGACAGAAACAATGAATCAATTTGATTCATGGAATTCTAGAGAGCACACCATTGAAACAACCAGAGGAAACCATTCATTTGCTATTCGAGGGAGCAATTCTGTGAAATGTGAAGATAGCCAAACCACAAACCCTCGAATCCACTTACGTTGAATATCTCCAACTCCACCGGCCGGCATAATCTCTTAGAAAAGAACGGAAAAGGATCCCAAGCTCAAAAATTTTACGAAGCAATTTCAATGAAACTCGCAATTCTCCGATTTGTCATCTCCCCTTCCTCCAACTAACAATCGAAGTAACGCTCGATTATTTGTATTTACCAAACCAGAAGCATGTCTTAAACCAAACACAAGTTGAGAACGAAGACGTGGAAGAGGAAAAAGATAACAGTGATAAGCGAAAGGTGGCTCACCAACAGAGTGTAAGAGCCCAGCCCATTTCAACCCAAGCCCAGCCCACCAAGTAAATAACAAGAGAGAGTCCACGCTTCACAGCTTCGGGGAGAGAGAAAGGAAAGCAAGCAGCAGAGAAGAACGAAGAACAGCAAGGAGAAAGAAAGAAAGGGGAGAGAAGGAAAGAGGAAAAATTCGTGCGCCGAGTTGTCGCCAAACCAACCGAGCTGCAAGTGGCTACGCCGGGTAAGTACATGAGCTCCTCAAACCATTTAACCAAAGTAGATTTCGGAAAATTAGGTTAAACTCGGAATTTAGGAAAAAATGGGTGCCGAAGAGGGATTTTGGTGTTAATAGGTTGCGAAATCATGGGGCTTTGGTACTTTAGGATGTTGTGAAGCTATAGGAACTGACGGAAGGCGATTCGGAGTCACGGTTTGTTCAAACTGAAAATTTGAAGTTGGGGCTGCACTGTTATCACGCGTGAACAGGGACTTCGGGGGCAATTTCGTCATTCTTCTGGTCAGATTTTGGGCGGGGTCAATTCATGAATGTTGTAGAGCGTTGCGAGGGCTTTCCATTGACTGCTAGATCGTTTGAAACGGAGTCCGATAGAATAAGTTATGGCACAAACAAGTTATGCGCGCGAAATGGGCAGCAAAGGGAACTATAGATTTTTGGTTAGTGACAAGCCTTTGTAATGACTCAAAGGTGTTGCTTGTGCCGATTAATGGTGTCTATAGTCAAGTTAGTTGTTAGAATGCTACTTTACTTAGTTTTGATATTGTTTTTCCTTTTATGATTAGGAAATCAGCAAAGGTGATACATATTGCCGAAAAATATAAATTGGTAATTGGTATATTCGAGGTGAGTGATACTTTTCTCCTAAAGCTTGAAAGTTCATGCCACTTTGGGTTTAATAAATATTTTGATAGTATATTTGATGATGTTATGTTATAAGAATTGTGTTTTGGCTTGCAAAAAGAATTTATGTTTTGCAAAATGAGTTGATGAATGGAATGCTATTTGTTTATCTGGTTTGGAGTTGATGAAAAGATTGTTTGGCTGATTTGTGAAATGAGTTTATGAAACGTGTTATGAAAATGAGTTTGGTTTTGACATTGTGAGATTCTGGAATATGTTGATCGATGAGTTTGTGCTCAGTATCTCTATGAACCTGTTGGTTTTGTGGTATGCGCATACAGTCTAGGATATCCTTGTGGGCCGAGCCACCGGCATTGTAGGTGGAGACCTAGCCAGGGGGGGAATCTTGGTCGCCTAGTTATGAGGCGTTAAATCATGACCATAGTTGATATTTGAGCTTGTGTTTGAACAATGAGTTTATTACTGGATGATTGTTGAGATTGATTTAATATGTTTGACCATTGAACTCTTTTGGGTATTTGTTTTGGTAAACTTATCTTGGTTTTGACATGAATGGCTTATATTGGAAATGAATTGCAAATGATCTTGCAAGTTTATATACTTGATGTCAAAGCAAATGAGTTAGCTATTGTTTTAGATACCTGTGTTGTTTATTATTTATCAAAACTATTTTGAGAATTGTATCACTCGGTGAACTGTTGCTTTCAGGTAACTTGAAGACCCGTTCGTAAGGCGAGAGCGCGTTCTTTTGGGATTTTTGGGATAGCACTTTTGGTATGGAATCATTTTTGGGTAAAGGCTGCTGGTTGGTTGGTGTTTTGTATATAGTTGGGTAGTTTTGGTGGACTCTGATGTTGTAAACCAACTATCCTTTTATCATATATATATGTATTGATATCAGGTTTAATCTGGTTGTTTGAGGCTGCGTCCTTTTATAAGGACGGCCGTGTCATATCCTTTCATCTTGAGTTGGGGGTGTGACATTTGTTGGTATCAGAGCCTAGGTTTTGAGTTTTGGGGTATAGATTTGGGACGTTGTGAGATTGTGTGATAGAAAGCCGTTAGTTTTCAATATTAAAGTGTAATTTTACGTGTGGTTCCAGGTATTATGAGTTCGGATTCAGAACCGCTCGCCGCCTTGCGTAGAAATAAAAAGGGCAAGCAAGTTGCGGGCAAGCAAGTTGCCACTTCGGAACCGGTGATGACGTCCCGAGATTCTAGAAGCACCTCCACGAGGAAAAGACGAGGTGAAGCAAGCCTAGAGCCACGAGAAGAGAGGCGACAACCAGTGGAACGAGAGGATGTCAGGAGTTATACGTTTGCTCAGTTTAGAAAGGCAAAACCACCAAGTTATGAAGGGAGTGAAGATCCTCTTGTGGCTGAGCGTTGGATTAGAAAGATGGAAGCGATCTTCGAAGTTGAGGACGTTCCTGAGGATCGAAAGGTTATTTTTGCTGCACAATGTTTGGAAGGTGAAGCTGAATATTGGTGGGAGGGTATGAGACCGGCTTTGGGAGGTAGAGATACCATCATACCATGGACGGAGTTCGTGCAGGCTTTTAATGCTCAGTTTTTTCCAGTATCCTTTCAGGCTAAGATGAGGGCCGACTTTATACATATCTCTCAGGGTGACTCTACTGTTTTGGAGTACGCACGTCGTTTTAACCAGATGAGTCGCTTTGCAGAGTATCTTGTAGCCAATGAGGAGCATAAGGCAGAACATTTTCAGAGGGGACTTCGGCCTGAGATCCGTTCAGTACTCATACCTCTTCTATTAACAACTTATAGAGATGTACTGGAACGAGCCATCAGGGTGGAACAGAACATCACACAACATCAGACACAGAGTGTTCCTCAGCAGAAGAAGCTTAAATATTCTGGATTTCAAGAAAGCCCCATCAGCCATGGCATTAGAGAGAGAAGTTTCAACCAACTTAAGAAGGATAAGAGTCAAGTGGTCCAAAATTTTTGTACTACCTGTGGAAGACGTCACAACGGTCCTTGTCATCGTAGGACGGGTGCATGCTTCCTTTGTGGGAAGATAGGACATGTAGCACGTGAATGCCCTACACAGAGAGGTTCTTCTGGAGATAGTAGGGTATGTTATGTTTGTGGACAGCCTGGGCATTTGGCGTATAGATGTTCCCTGAGAAAGACTGCCCCTCCTACCGGTAGACCCCAGGAGAGACAACAGAAGCCGAGAACGCCTGGAAAAGTTTTTGCAATGACTGAGGAGGATGCGGCGGCATCGAACACGGTTGTTGCAGGTGATATTTCTATTGCCTCACAACGTGCTTATGCATTATTTGATTCTGGTGCCACACATTCTTTTATTTCCTTGGAGTTTGCAAATAAACTTGATGTGCTGGCTGAACCCCTTGAGTTTGAATTACGTGTTGAGACTCCAACGGGTGATTATTTGATTACTGATAGTGTATTCAAGGAGTGCAAGCTTCGTGTTGATAACATTGAAATGCCTGTAGATTTGGTTGTCTTAAACATGCGGGATTTTGATGTGATATTAGGAATGGATTGGCTATCAAAGTATCATGCCATAGTTGATTGTCATTTTAAGAAAGTTATTTTTCGACCTCCAAATCAACCAGAGTTTGCTTTTTGGGGAATCAATAGAGCTACTCTTCCAAGATTAATCTCAGCAGTGCAGGCAAGAACACTACTGAAGAAAGGTTGTTATGGTTATTTGGCTTATGTGAGAGATATGACTAAAGGAGTTACAAAGTTAGAAGAGGTGAAGGTTGTTAATGAATTTCCAGATGTATTTCCTGAAGACTTGCCTGGCCTGCCTCCTGATAGAGAGATTGAGTTCTGCATAGACCTAATGCCAGGTATAGAACCTATCTCTAAAACTCCATACCGAATGGCACCATCAGAGTTGAAAGAGTTGAAAGTACAGTTACAGGAACTTCTGGACAAGGGTTTCATCAGACCCAGTGTTTCACCTTGGGGTGCTCCAGTGTTGTTTGTGAAAAAGAAGGATGGGAGTATGAGACTTTGTATAGATTATCGAGAACTTAACAAGGTGACTATTAAGAATAGATATCCTTTACCTCGGATAGATGATCTATTTGATCAGCTTCAGGGAGCACAGGTATTCTCCAAGATTGACCTTCGTTCGGGGTATCATCAGTTGAAGATAAGGGCAGATGATGTACCCAAGACTGCTTTCAGGACAAGGTATGGACACTATGAATTTCTTGTTATGTCTTTTGGGTTGACAAATGCACCTGCTGCTTTCATGGACTTGATGAACAGGGTATTTCAGCAGTACCTTGATAAATTTATAGTGGTATTTATCGATGATATTTTGGTATATTCAAGGAGTTTAGAGGAACATGAGCAGCATCTAAGGTTTGTTTTGCACACTTTGCGTGATCAGAAGTTGTATGCTAAATTCAGTAAGTGTGCTTTCTGGCTCGATCATATAGAATTTTTGGGTCATGTGATTTCGAAGGGTGGTATTTCTGTTGACCCAAAGAAGGTGGAAGCGATTGTTAGGTGGGACCGCCCTACTAATGTCACAGAGATTAGAAGTTTTCTTGGGTTAGCAGGTTATTACAGGCGTTTTGTGGAAGGATTTTCCAAAATTGCTAGTCCGTTGACTCGCCTGACTCAGAAAGGAGTGAAATTTGTGTGGACTGACCAATGTGAGCACAGCTTTCAAGAGTTGAAGCGGCGATTGGTGTCAGCTCCTATACTAACCCTCCCTTCAAGTAATGGTGGATTCATTATTTATTGTGATGCATCTAAGGAAGGGTTAGGTTGTGTCCTTATGCAGGGTGATAAGGTGATAGCCTATGCATCTAGACAGTTGAAGGTGCATGAGAGAAATTATCCTACTCACGATTTGGAGTTGGCAGCTGTTGTGTTTGCTTTGAAGATATGGCGGCATTATTTATATGGTGAGAGATGTGAAGTTTTTACTGATCATAAAAGCTTGAAATATATCTTTACTCAAAAGGAGTTAAATATGAGGCAGAGAAGGTGGTTGGAATTGCTGAAAGACTATGACTTGACCATTAATTACCATCCTGGTAAAGCTAATGTGGTTGCTGACGCTTTGAGTCGTAAATCATCAGGTAATATGGCAGCATTGCTTACCTCTCAGATGTCTATTCTTGATGATATGAGGAAGTTAGATCTTGAAGTATTGGTGCATCAGACTGGTACTCAGTTGGCTAACCTTCGTGTGCAACCAACTTTGATTGAAAGAATTAAGCTCAAGCAGAATGAGGATCCCCAGTTGAGGACAATCAAAGAAGGAGTAGAAGCTGGAAGACAAGGAGATTTCAGTATTCATGTAGATGGGTCATTGAGGTTCCGTGGTCGATTATGTGTCTCTGATAATGAAGAACTTAAGAAAGAAATCTTACAGGAGGCTCATAGCACTAAGTTCTCTATTCATCCTGGAAGTGTTAAAATGTATAGAGATTTGAGAGGGAACTTCTGGTGGATCAACATGAAGAAAGATATAGTGAAGTTTGTGGAGCAATGTCTGGTTTGTCAGCAAGTGAAGGTTGAACATCAGAAACCAGGTGGTCTTTTGCACCCATTGGAAGTACCTAAATGGAAATGGGAGCATATTACCATGGACTTCATTGTTGGGTTACCAAGGACACCAAGTGGTAAGAATGCCATTTGGGTGATAGTCGACCGATTGACGAAGTCGGCTCACTTTTTATCATATCGATATGGTCTGACACTAGAAGCTATGGCAAAGCGATATGTTAATGAAATAGTGAAACTACATGGAGTTCCTGTAAGTATCGTTTCAGATAGAGATTCCAGATTTGTGTCCAACTTTTGGAAGAGTTTGCAAAAAACGTTGGGTACTAAACTCAATTTCAGTACAGCATTCCACCCTCAAACAGATGGACAATCGGAGAGGACCATCCAGACATTGGAAGATATGTTGCGAGCTTGTATCATTGATTTTGGGGGCTCATGGGACGAACACCTCCATTTGGCAGAATTCTCTTATAATAATAGTTATCATTCCAGTATCAAGATGGCTCCATTTGAAGCGTTATATGGACGAAGGTGTAGGACTCCTCTTTGCTGGGATGATGTTGGTGAAAAGACGTTAGCTGGCCCCGAGTTTATTCAACAATCAGAAGAAAAGGTTAGGCTAATACAAAAGCATTTGAAAACAGCTCAAAGCCGTCAGAAGAGCTATGCAGATCTTAAAAGGCGAAAGGTGGAGTTTGAAGTTGGTGATCATGTATTTTTAAAGGTTTCTCCAATGAAGGGCGTTATGAGATTTGGAGCACGTGGAAAGCTAAGCCCTAGGTACGTGGGACCATTTCTAATATTAGAAAAGGTTGGAGAAGCTGCATATAAACTAGCATTACCACCAGCATTATCTGAAGTGCATAATGTGTTTCATGTGTCGTTACTACGAAAATATGTACCGAGCCCTGAACATGTGCTAGATTTTGGTCCATTGAAGTTAAAGGAGAATTTAACATATGAAGAACAACCTATTCGAATTGTCGATAGAAAGGAACAGGTGTTGCGACGACGTGTGATTCCTTATGTAAAAATTCAATGGCAAAATCATACTGAAAGAGAGGCTACATGGGAGCTCGAGGAGGAAGCGAAGCGCAAGTATCCTCGTTTATTTGGAGAATAAGGTATGTATAAATTTCGAGGACGAAATTTTCTTAAGGAGGGTAGAATGTAAGAGCCCAGCCCATTTCAACCCAAGCCCAGCCCACCAAGTAAATAACAAGAGAGAGTCCACGCTTCACAGCTTCGGGGAGAGAGAAAGGAAAGCAAGCAGCAGAGAAGAACGAAGAACAGCAAGGAGAAAGAAAGAAAGGGGAGAGAAGGAAAGAGGAAAAATTCGTGCGCCGAGTTGTCGCCAAACCAACCGAGCTGCAAGTGGCTACGCCGGGTAAGTACATGAGCTCCTCAAACCATTTAACCAAAGTAGATTTCGGAAAATTAGGTTAAACTCGGAATTTAGGAAAAAATGGGTGCCGAAGAGGGATTTTGGTGTTAATAGGTTGCGAAATCATGGGGCTTTGGTACTTTAGGATGTTGTGAAGCTATAGGAACTGACGGAAGGCGATTCGGAGTCACGGTTTGTTCAAACTGAAAATTTGAAGTTGGGGCTGCACTGTTATCACGCGTGAACAGGGACTTCGGGGGCAATTTCGTCATTCTTCTGGTCAGATTTTGGGCGGGGTCAATTCATGAATGTTGTAGAGCGTTGCGAGGGCTTTCCATTGACTGCTAGATCGTTTGAAACGGAGTCCGATAGAATAAGTTATGGCACAAACAAGTTATGCGCGCGAAATGGGCAGCAAAGGGAACTATAGATTTTTGGTTAGTGACAAGCCTTTGTAATGACTCAAAGGTGTTGCTTGTGCCGATTAATGGTGTCTATAGTCAAGTTAGTTGTTAGAATGCTACTTTACTTAGTTTTGATATTGTTTTTCCTTTTATGATTAGGAAATCAGCAAAGGTGATACATATTGCCGAAAAATATAAATTGGTAATTGGTATATTCGAGGTGAGTGATACTTTTCTCCTAAAGCTTGAAAGTTCATGCCACTTTGGGTTTAATAAATATTTTGATAGTATATTTGATGATGTTATGTTATAAGAATTGTGTTTTGGCTTGCAAAAAGAATTTATGTTTTGCAAAATGAGTTGATGAATGGAATGCTATTTGTTTATCTGGTTTGGAGTTGATGAAAAGATTGTTTGGCTGATTTGTGAAATGAGTTTATGAAACGTGTTATGAAAATGAGTTTGGTTTTGACATTGTGAGATTCTGGAATATGTTGATCGATGAGTTTGTGCTCAGTATCTCTATGAACCTGTTGGTTTTGTGGTATGCGCATACAGTCTAGGATATCCTTGTGGGCCGAGCCACCGGCATTGTAGGTGGAGACCTAGCCAGGGGGGGAATCTTGGTCGCCTAGTTATGAGGCGTTAAATCATGACCATAGTTGATATTTGAGCTTGTGTTTGAACAATGAGTTTATTACTGGATGATTGTTGAGATTGATTTAATATGTTTGACCATTGAACTCTTTTGGGTATTTGTTTTGGTAAACTTATCTTGGTTTTGACATGAATGGCTTATATTGGAAATGAATTGCAAATGATCTTGCAAGTTTATATACTTGATGTCAAAGCAAATGAGTTAGCTATTGTTTTAGATACCTGTGTTGTTTATTATTTATCAAAACTATTTTGAGAATTGTATCACTCGGTGAACTGTTGCTTTCAGGTAACTTGAAGACCCGTTCGTAAGGCGAGAGCGCGTTCTTTTGGGATTTTTGGGATAGCACTTTTGGTATGGAATCATTTTTGGGTAAAGGCTGCTGGTTGGTTGGTGTTTTGTATATAGTTGGGTAGTTTTGGTGGACTCTGATGTTGTAAACCAACTATCCTTTTATCATATATATATGTATTGATATCAGGTTTAATCTGGTTGTTTGAGGCTGCGTCCTTTTATAAGGACGGCCGTGTCATATCCTTTCATCTTGAGTTGGGGGTGTGACACAGAGGAAGACGCGATGGCCGAACCGCACCCGAAAGTTTTGAAACGAGCATCCACGATCTTCCCAGACGCATCGTCGACCTTGATCTGGAGCTTCATGACGTCGCCGCACGCCGGTGCTCCTACCAGGCCCGTGCCGACCGCCGGATCCTCCTTCTCAAAGGATCCGACATTGCGAGGGTTGTTGTAGTGGTCAACCACCCTCTCGTGGTACGACCGCTGCAGGATCGACAGAGGAGCGGCCCGCGCCGCGGTCCCGATCAGCTTTTCACCGGCGATTCTGAGCATTGCTGGGTTCGATTTGAGAGAGCGATGGCGCTGAGGGGAGCGTGTTCTCTGGATTGTGGGAAGAATTAGGGAAGGCGAAGTGCTACCCTTTCGCGAAAGATTCGACTTTATAGGTTGTGGTTGTGGGGCGATGCGTACTGAGGATGGCGGCGGAGAATTTGCCGACACGTGGCGGCAGCTAAGGACAAAAGAATTACGTGACGCATCGAAGCACCCACAATCTATTTGGAGCCGTATGATCCCAGGTGATCCGACGGCCGTTAAGGCGCAATCATCCATATGCTCCTCAAGAACGGATACCATGTAAATCATGACGTCATTATTTTTTTAGTGTGAAAAACAATCGATTGTTGTCCGTGGATATATATTTTTACCGCCTCATTAGCAAACGACGTCGTATGCCTCGGGTGAAGCCCTCCGCAGCCTACACAACCATGGACTTGCTGCAGTTAAAAAACTTGAAATAAAACCCCACTGCTGAAATATCATAACAATGAGCCCATCTGCTCGTCAATCTAACAACATTCGTGGGTTTCATCATCTTTTACATTCAATTTTCAAAGATGCACAAACCATGAGCATTTCTCCCTTTAGGGGCATCTCGACAGCTTCAAGCATCGACCTTTGCCGCTGCGGATGCATAGCTTACGCTGCTGTCTCTCATACTCTTGCACTGGCTCGACTGCTCATACCGCAGGAACTTTATCTTTATCTTAGTAGAGCAGTTCATCAACATCTGATCATGAAACAAAAAAGGAAAAAAGATGAGGGGACTAGACGAATCTTAAACACCTATACCTGGAAGGCAATACTAGGAAAACTTCACGACAGAATCTAGAATGTGTATGTACTGCCATGGACGAAACCGAAATCCATGTACTAACGTGCCTAGAGGGAGCGATCCCCAGTTCTAATGTCTTCATATTAGAACCCAACTTTCTGGATCATCTGGTTCGGTGTCCACACTTATTTTCAGGGCCAAAAACAGCTATAAACACTTGTGATACTGCATCCGTCCATTGTACAAATACAATGTTGCTATTAGTTGAAGTAAGAATGGAGATGCATACGCAAAAGAAATGATGCACCTCATCAAGATTGTCGACTTTTCATTTACTCGGGCACTCTTGTGATTGCATGGTTATGATTACAACTCAGATATTCGTAATAGACAGTGGACAGTCATTTGACCAGACAATATGCCCGTCAGAGATGATTTATAGGCGATGCAGAAACAATATGATATCATAAATTTATAAGCAAATCTCACTCATGCTGAGCTCTATCTGAAAGCAATGTCCAGATTTCTTGCAACAATCAATCGGGCCTTTACTTATGCAAACAGCTGTCGGGTCAGCTAACTCAGTAAGGCATTCAAGCAATGTCATGATGTTCCGAGGTCTTACATGTAGAAAGACGCTAATTGGATGACGTCCACAAATTGTGTTGTCATACTCAATTAGATACCGTTTGAATGCATTTGGATCTCCAGTTTCTATTATATCCATCCCCATCTTGTCCAGGGCCTCTATGGACTTGTATATATCCCCATATTTTTTGTCGTAGTGTGTATAATTGAAGCTGAAATAAACCACAGGCAAAGATATGTCAAACGAAGAATCTCAATAAACTCCCTAAAGGCCAAATGCAATGCAATCAGATCAAATTAAGATTTAGAAAATCTAAGGATAATTATTGCATGCTCTCGGGAGTAAAAGAGAAACACGGCTGCGGATATTCATTAAGTCCATCCTCAATCTTCCAAACACAAAAGATGAACACAGACAGCAACAACAATGCATCTCCATCGCTTGCCAATTCAATGAAATCCTCTGTGGAAACCCCCTGGTGAAGAAACATTGATGACAGACTGAATCATACAACAAATCAAATCCAAACTCAGGAGGAAATAGTCGCAAAGAACCGACCTTTCCTCACCCCTTTGGCAAATCAATTGCCTTACTGATCCACGAAACAACTACTTTAATCAGAACATAAAAAAACCTGTGCTGCAAAAATTTTCAAAGCAAACTAGGCTGAAGAAGGAATAAAACCTGGCCACCGCAATTCTCCATCTATACTACATATTTCTATGAACTGAATCCATGAAATAAAGCTTAAGAATTAAACTTTACAGAGTAAAAATTGTTCACAAGTCATGGTCAAATATTGAACCTTTAGCATTGGTGATTGTGCTCTTACTGATTCAATTGTCCTCTTACTGATTCCCCTTGTGACATTTTAGACACTACATTACAAAATATCTTCAACTTAACTGAAAAGAACTTCAAGGACCGACTAGTAATAATTTCCCAATGAAAACAGCAAAATGCACCAAAGTGGATCAAATGTTCCCCTTTAAATGACTGGCAAATTTGACTGCACATACCGTGATCCCCAGTGACAAAAATCTGAGGATACTGAGAAAAAGTTGCTCGAATCATCTACATATTTGGCCAGCAATCGCCCATACATGGCCTCATTTTCGGGGTTAACAGCACCAACCAAAATAGGTACTACTTTTACTTGGTGCCTGCATTATAACCAAAGAAAAGGAACTTTTAACAAAAAGAAGCATGACTAGACAAAAGCCGCTTAATTAGTTATACAGGGAGTACCCCTCAAAGACTTTGGCAAGGTATGGCAAGTGCATTTCCATGCTGTGCTCAGCTTCATCAACTCGGAGATCCATCAGCTCAAATTTCCCAGTGGCTTTTAATTCCTCGATAACTGAAGTTAAGGTATAAAAAGGGTAACTCAAGGCAAACATTTAGTTTCAGAAAACCAATGGAAAATATCATCAGAACTCACACGCAATCAATTTCAATTCAAAGGAAACAGGAAGACTTTCTTACATAGAAAGCACATCATAAGAACATAGCGCATTGTAAATAAGATCTTTATAAAGACCAACAACTTTCTTGATTGGGATAAAACGTCAGTTGGACCAATAAAATGAAAACAAAGCATGCAAGGTCTGCATTTCCAATAGTGCATGGTCTTATGCGACAATCTTTCATCTGGACCAGCTTTCTCGCCTTCACCACAGCCTACACTTCAGGCTACGACATTAAAAGTAAACTTTTCAAACATGATAAAACTAGCTTACCTTCCAAATCAATGGGTAGATCCCCGATAGGAGTCTTGTAAATGGTAGCTGTTGAAAGAGCACATTTGGGAGTGTAGAAGTGATGAGATGGCCCAAGGAGGAATATCCTAGAACTGAAATTATATATGAGAGAGTTATCAGCAGTTGTTTCACTTTCGGTGCACATTTTAGTTTTCTTCTAGTTCTCCTCTTTAACAACTCTTTTAGGGGTGCTACAAGGTACTGTTACAATCCAATGGAATTGTTTGGCTGATAAAATTCCTCGTAAAAAAATATAGGAAGACGTACATGTTTGTAGGATCTATATTTCCAAAGGCAAAAGCAGCAGCTCTTCCAGAGTAGGAATAACCTGCATGCCTGTGCTCCAGGCCACCGAGAAAGCATTGCCAACAGCATGGAACAAAATGATGAACGTGATTTATAACATATGTTAGCATGCTAGAATGACCAAGATAAGACTTCCATACTTACGGAGCAATCACGCCTCTTACATCAGGAGATTTTTCCAGGCCAGCTGCTCTAAGCCATCCCTCTAGCTCTTCGGCTAATTTCTTAGCTGATGATCATACAAGAAAGAGATTGTCACGACCAATGTGTTCGGACCAAAAATTAAGCAAATTTACCCACTATTCCAGCGCCTCTACGTTTTCTCGCCCCCACCGTGCTCCGCAAATATAAAAGTTCTCGGTAACAAGACATGGGAACAGTTGCTTTCAGTTGGCGCAGCTAGCTAATTTCTCAAGTTAGACCCCAGAGAAGAACTCATCCCCCCGAGGTAGTCCCTAAAAATGAAGCTAATTTCTCGCTTCGAGAGCTACACCGATGACATCCAATTGTAAAATCATCGAATCGTTAAGAATTCCAGAAAGAATAACTAACGGGCGACTCATTTGCACCGATGTCTGATCGACGGTTGGGTTTGTTTCGGCCTCTGAGCCGTGTCAATTTTCTGGGGAATGCCCCCATGCCCCTGTACAGATTTCTTGACTGACAACTAGTTACTTGCGATCAAGTGAAAAGGAACGAGCGAGAATCGACTAGGCCATTCTTAGACGAAAGCCCTCGAGAATCCTTCGCCCCTTCATCGATCGCGGGGGGGCAGAAACGAGCTTTGGAATCCGAAAGCGAGGAAGGAGAAGTAATCGGTGGACTCACGGTTATCGGTGTACCATGAGCCAGCGTGCGACGCTCTTCTGATTTTCTCCATGGTTTCCAGGAAAGAATTCAAGAAGGCGAAGATGGAGGACCGGAGTACGGAGAGAAACCCTAGCCCGGCGGGGAGTCGTCGGAGTCTTGCTCGGAGCTCTCTGGCGACGAAGTGAAGAAGTGGGAGAATAAAGGTGGGGGGGGGGGGGGGGGGGGGGGGTGTCAAGATCGCTGCAACTAAAAGATTCCAAAGACGGTGGGGGAGTTTTGCCCACGTGGTTCGGCATCGCCGTCAACTTAACGGCGCCCGCCGTTTCGAATTCAGCAAGGACCTTCCGCACTCCCCCTTCTTTTCCCTTTATTCTCGTAAGGTAAGGGGACGATAGTGCAAAAGATACCTAAACTTCCATTAATATACAATATCACACCTGAATTTTTAATTTATATAATATAATCCTTAGATCTTGACTTTAATTTTTTAATTTAGTCCCTAAATTAAAACTATATTGGCATTTGATGGTATTGAATAAATTAAAAGTTCAAGATCGACATTACACGTTTAAACCAAAATTTATGTATTGTTTGGGGACAATATCACGTAACTCAAGTTCATGAACAACTTGTATCATCTTGCCTTGTTTTTTCAGTTAATCTATTCTTTGATTTGGCCTATCTATTTAAGAGAAAATTCAACTCTTTTATTTTTTTTTCGGTTGCGAGTGAAATTACTTATAGAAAGCTATAGAAAAAAAGTGTATAATGATTTCTAATTCCTCTAAAGTTCATATGATAAAGCACTTAGCGTTAAAAGGGAAAATGACATTTCACATGCTAAAATGGGGGAAAATTAGACAAATTAAAATCACTCAAGAAATCTAAATAACGAGCAATGTTGATGACAGAGGAAACGAATATTTATCTTTAGTCTTAATCCACGTTAATTTAATTAAGGATTTGTTCATACCGAACGTGGGATGGTCATAAAAAGTTACTACAATTACCTTATTATCAGTTAAATTGTATGAAAAGAATAAACAATTCATTTTTTCTTACCAAACTTAGGAGTGGATATTTTTCAATTTTTTTTAGGTTATCAAGGTTTTCAAATAAAAAAGTACATAAGGGTTTCACCAAAAAAATGTCAATAAAAAACCTTTCGAGATGTAATTCAATGTGAAAATCCATAGAAGATGGGAATGGCACAAATTAACAATAATTTTAAAGATACGAAGACCAGATGCAATAGCAACCAGCTATTGAAAACGGTAGTGAAATATAAAAACAATACAGAGATAAAATAGAATGGCTTGTGCTCGTCAATATGGCAATACTTGCTCCAATTACAGTTCTACTATTTATAACTACTAAAATGGTGAATAATTGTTGCAAAAAAAAAATGCAATAACCCGCGAGACTCCTATAATTTAGCAACACGTGTCTACAAACAATTACCAAAAGACGAGTTCTTTCCATGCTTCATATATTTTATGTCTAACGATCATAAATTCCTCAACTATAACATATACTTCATCCTTGATTCATCAATGTTAATTTCAACTCCGATCTTTCCATCAATTGAATAGAATTTCATTTATCGGTGCCTCGTGGCTCAGCATCCATTGATCATATCTTACGGTGCTCGTCGACAACTTCCTATCACTTCATTGATTGTCCGAAGTTGCTAACCAAAAAGACTTAGTCAATTTCAACTTTACCAACAATCCAACAACTCGAATTCAATTGACATAGTTATTTCTTCTTTTGTATTTTCTAATTATATATAACATTTATGACTATAAAAGTCTACATATAACATCGATAGGAAAATAAGAAGAAGTAAGTATAGATTATATTTGTTTTACCAAAAATAAAATATTTTTTAAAAACACAGGCCATATCGATCATTATCAATAATAATTTATATTTAAAAATTTGTATGGACGGTGAAAATTTTATTTTTTTTCAAGCAATATATTGGTCATTTAAAAAAAAAAGAATCAGATTATTCGTTTTTTATAAAATAAATGAAGGCTATTTGTTTTCATTTTCTTTCTGCCTCCTTTCCTCTATTTAGCAGTTGGCAATGGCGTTACATTCACGGTATAATCATTGCTCTGCCGCTGTCTCTGTCTCTGTCGCACACAGCCACACAGAGTCATCAACTTCCCCCCGTGTGAAGCAGAGCAGAGGAGGATGAGGCCGGCGATCGTGCTGTTCGGGGATTCAATAACGCAGCAATCTTTCCGGCCAGGCGGATGGGGTGCTGCTCTCGCCGACACTTACTCTCGCAAGGTTTCGCCTCTCACTTCTCGATGGCCTATTCTCCTGTAACCTCTTCACTTCTCTCTTCGGTCGGTCGACATCTCGCGTTCGATGGGCATTCATCAATGTTGTTTGCTTTTTTTTGTTGGCTGTGGTCGATTTTCAGTGCGTGATTCTTGTTTTTCTCGGTGCTATGCAGGCTGACATTGTTCTCCGTGGTTATGGCGGGTACAACACCCGCTGGGCTCTCTTCTTGCTGCACCACATCTTCCCTCTGGTGCGTGAATTTTCCCCTTTTCTTTGCAAACATAAATCATTCCTTTTTTGGGTCGTTTCTCTATCGCGTTTCTTGAACGCAGATTCTTGATTCTCGTTGTAATGTTTGTTTTAGTTTTTGACTGCAAATGATAGGACTTCACAGATTTGACGATTCCGAGTTGACAAATTCTGTATGGGATGTCTATTGGATCATGCCGAGGATGTTGAGAACGATACAATCCTTAGCAGTTTGGGTTGAGGATTCGGTGATATGCACCTTGTTCAAAAGGCGCTCATTACAAAGTGAGTGTGAGAAAACGTTGAACACGGTGGTTGAAGTATTATTCGATGGTTTTAAGACGAGAGATGAATGGTTACTAGATTGGGGGAGGTAATTTTTTGACTATATGCTATGGTAATTGCAGGCAGGAGGATAATTAGCTAGTTAGTAAGCCAGATGTTGGCCATAAAATCGATGGGACTTTGATCCTGTTGCCTAGACGTGGTGTTTTTCCCTTCAATACCTTCAGGGTTATTAGTATATCTATTGGAAGTACCAGCTTCTCCATACATTCTTATCTTACTGCCATTTTTTTATAAAAAGGGGAAGAGGTCTTAAAAGACAGTCGTATTTTGTTTCAACAGGTAGGAGTAGGGAAGTTCCATTGTATGTCAACTGCATTACAGGTTGGGGAATTTTTTAGAGTTCCTGCTAGTTAGATTGGGCCTTGCAATTTAATGGAGAAGAGCATTTTCTTTAGCTTCTCATCTATAGATGCAACCATTTGGAGGAGAACAACGGCATCAAATGGACTGCTCTCTTCTGTGTTGGCCGGCTGGGTATTCTAAGCATGGGAAATGACTTGAAATGGGATAGGCAAATGCGAGGCCAAGAGGATTTGGAAATGTTAATTCGTATTTGATACCATGTATAACGAGACCGTTGTCGACCCTTTCAAAAGATCAATCTTGTGGGTCAAAACATGGTTCAACATTTTGCACCTTGATGCTAGATCATGGGGCCAGCTCAAATCATAAGTTCGCCAGACTGCAGCTGAAAAGCTGCAATCTTCGGAAGATGGCATGTACATCATGTAGATTAATCATATCAAACAGCATAGTTAGATTAGAGGTGCATTTTCCATTTTCACTCATCAAATATGACCTGAACATATATATCACGTGATTGACTTTGTAGGATTCTTCAAAGCCTCCAGTAGCCACCACAATATTTTTCGGGGCTAATGATGCAGCTCTTTCAGGAAGAGCCAGTGAACGTCAACATGTGCCTGTCGAGGAATACAAGGAGAACCT
Source organism: Melaleuca quinquenervia (assembly GCA_030064385.1). Classification (NCBI taxonomy): domain Eukaryota; kingdom Viridiplantae; phylum Streptophyta; class Magnoliopsida; order Myrtales; family Myrtaceae; genus Melaleuca; species Melaleuca quinquenervia. The sequence goes on along the minus strand of CM057728.1, from coordinate 1,086,207 downwards.
CAAGAAGATCGTTCATCACCTCAAGGTTCAGATCACATTGCTTTAGTTGAGCTGTTCAAAGTAGAAATGTTGTTTTAAGTTCTCCACGTTGCATTACTAATGCATATCTAGAATTTTTGCATCTTAGTTTCAATCCTCATCAGAGATAGGTGATCTACATGCTCTCATCAATGATGAACTGACAATCTTGTTTCTTGGTTCGGTAATTGCTAGTCAAACCTTGAAACAGTCATTCTACAACCTTACATGGAAAGATTTGAACTTGGTTACATCCAGGCCATGTTCTGCAGACATTTTTGCCTATCTTAGTATTTGGAAGCTACAAGTTAACCCTCTCTCTTTTGATCTCAGAAATGTTCTCCCACAATGTTAATTGTGCTTATTTCCCCACCACCAGTTGATGAGGAAGGACGTAATGACTATGCTAGGTATATGCTTCTCCTTTGTTGCAGTATAAAAACTCATTTTAGCATAATATGATACAGCCTGAAACTCTTGCTTTTCCTTCTGTGTAACCTGAGTTGCTTCTTTAGCTTCCTTATGTTAAAAATTTGTCGAACTTTCACAAATAAGTATGACACTTCTTTTTCTTCTAAATTTTTTTTTTGGGATCCACGACTTCCCTAACTAACCATTGCACTATTTCACATTCCGATGAAGTCACATAATCTGTAGTCAGCCCTATTTGGAAAACCTTGACAAGTTTTTTTTCTCTTTAATCTGGATTTTCAAACATATCTAGGCCCTAGGAATCCATGAATCATTCTCTTATCTCCTTGGTTTTGATTTCCATGTATAGCATGATTGTAGACGAACTTCTTACAATGTGAAACAGATCATTGTATGGCAAGAGTGCTAGAGAACTGCCAGAGAGGACTAACGAAGCCACTGGAACTTATGCGCAGCAGTGCGTTCAGTTAGCCAAAGAACTGGGGGTCCGTACGATCAATTTATGGTCCAAGATGCAGGAAACTGAGGGTTGGCAGAAAAAGTTTTTGAGGTTGGTCATATCATAAAGCATCTAGAAGTGGTATAGCAATACTTTCCTAGTTTTACTTAACGAAGGTTCCAACTCTTCTTATCCTGAAATCCGCATCCCTGACACTGACACTAATATTGTTGGATCACTTTTGACTTTTGAGTTCTAAATCTATTCTCGGTTCTTCGATTCCTTTACAGCGACGGGCTGCACTTGACACCAGAAGGTAACGCAGTGGTTTACCAAGAAGTCATCCGGGTGTTCAGTGAAGCTTGGCTTTGTGCCGAAGAAATGCCCTATGATTTCCCTCACCACTCAGAAATCGACGGAAACAACCCTAAGAATGCATTTGAGGAAAGGTGCCTTTAGCATTAAGAGACTAGGATGGTCCATCTTTCTCTCATCTACTAATCAAACATATCACGCTTCGCTCTCACTCAGCACTATATAGCTCAATAATGGATGGTTATTTTTTTTTTCTCCTTTGGCATGCTATTATGTTTATGACATTGTATTGCTGGTTCCTTTTGATTCATGGATCCGGGAATATTTGTTCTTTAGGATTGTTTCCTAAAGAGAATGTTACAATCAGAAGTTGCGTGGACCCCTTGCTGATGCACCAAGAAAGATAGCACTGCTTGTGCATCACCCTTTTTTTCCTTCTCTTTTTTCATTAGTTTATCACATGCCAGTTAGTATCGTGTGCCAATTACTAATGATAATGAATAATTACTAACCATCGGAAAGAATAATTTGGCTGAGCGGTTCACCAACTTATCAATTTTATTAACTTCATCGACTTGTTGCTAGGAATTCTTTGAAATCAAATCGCAAATATTCGTTATGGAGGGATGAACCACAGCGCTTTACAAAAAGATTGAGAACTTAAGGTGCCTTGCCATTGCCAACCAATCGGGGTACAATTATTTAGTCTTGCAAAAGAATGAACCGAGTGCAAAGTAAAAGCAAGTGGCAAATTTTCTGCCAGATCTACAAGCAAATTAATTGCTGTTGTGAAACAATGCTGATCGAAGTTCCAGATATACAAACCAACCCTTCTTCCCAAACTGACATCAAGCCGTCTTTGGCTTCGGCTGTATCCTCTTGACTCTGGAGTAAAGGAAAACCCCAGCGAGGGCAATTCCAGTACCTACATCAGCGAACAAGGCAGTGTCAGCAGCTATATGCATTCAAATCTTGCAGCAAACAGATGCAAATAGACAGAATAATTTATGCTAAACAAAAGTGTGGGTTTCAATGAAAGCAGTGAAATCAAAGGGTTAGGAGACAATTCCAACATTACCTATAGAATTGATGAGGGAAACCGGAGTTCGGAAGAAAAGAACAGAACTGACAATGACTACAACCCGCTTCACACAATTACCAACAGAATGGCTGACAGGAGATACCCTCTGTAAAATCATATAGGAGACCTGTTTAATTCGACCAATAGAAGTCAGCGTCATAGCCAACATGAGTGTGTATAGATTGGGCTCCTGGAAGGATGGCTCAAATGGAGTTTCATCGCTTATTACATATAAACATTGTCACTATACACTACCAGATGCCATGTGTTTTGACAAGCCGAGATGCTATATCACAAGACCTGCTATCTGTTATCTGCCGAAATGGCCAATGCAAAGAACGTGTAAACAAACACTGCACTATTATGGAAAGACCTTTTTTATGAAGAGCATGTACAACCAATGTTTATGCATAGATAGAAATATTGTCATTTAATAGTAAGTCTAGCAAGATTATCTGGACCTTTTCCTAAGAGCTATCGTACTAGAGTGCAAACCTTAAGTAAAAGGTACATCTTTTCTAGCACAAGTGAAAGTAACCAACAAAGAGCTCATTAATTAAAGCAAAGCCCAAGACAAAAAAGAGCTTCACTTCTTAATTGCTTTTAAGTCAAATGAGAAATCAGTACTCGTGCACTCGCCTAGAGCATGGTTACCACTCTACAATCTCAAGCATCTTTGCTTACCTCATACTTATATCTAAAAAATCTAGCCCATCAAAATGCTCAAATTTGAATTCCATTCAAAATCTAGGTTCAATGACAAATAAAACAAAGAAATGATAGACTCACCTGCTGATAAGCATGGAAGCAAAGGGCAGCCAGTAAAGACCTGATTAATACTTGTTTGACATTCAATCCACTCTTTGCCTATTGCACAAGATAAAAAACATATGAACCTTGACCAACTTTAAAAGAATTCCGCTCAAAGTAGTGAATTTTATTATTCTTAAGGGAACACTTACAGCCAATTCAAAGTAGCCAGGTGTAAATTTGAAACCGTCCACGTAACATGCCACAGGGAATAGTAGAATAAAGGACATGATTGTTATAATTGAGAACAGAGTGATGTTGTCTACTGATTCCTGCCGATACAAAATAAATAGAACAATCAGCAAATTCACATTCTTTTCTATTTTTAAAGCAAATTTAGAAGAATTAGCACATGGGGAATGATCTAACAAAGAAGAATTAGGCCAATGGTATATGACTTTGATTTTTCGTTCAAAAGGTACTTGACTAAATCAATCAGATGCCTAATGTCAATGTGCAGAAACGAGACTACAACCTGGAGATTCTCAAAAGGGTAAAGAGTCAGCATGGATTACCTCTTTTTTTACCATGACTTTTTTGCTAAGAACATTTCGAGATTGATTGGTCAGATTTGAAGCCATTGCACTCCAAAACCCCACCCTTCAGAATCAGGAAACCAGGTTACAAACATTGAAAAGAAAGCAGTATCATACCGCAGAAGGAATTTCATAGTTCTCATTACACACAAAACCAAATTGTCCTAGTCAACTCATCTTCATCGGTATTGATCTAACAAATCCATTTGCATTCAAAATTTACCAGTTAAAAGAAGCCTCAGTCATGGATGCTAATGCAACTCCACCAACAACTGGTACCAGAGAACCAACCACCCAGGGAGTTGGCATCTGCAAAATTCAGGGGATGTGAGAATAAAGGACCCCTAAGTACGGACCAGAGAATCACAAGTCACTGTGATAAGAGTTCAAGATATCATAAGGCCTATTAGTGAAGGGCAGAAGGAAAACAGACGCTCAAGAAAGCAGGGCCCATATTCATCACTGGACATTGATATCATGAATAGAAGCAGAATGTATCGTCAGCGAAGCAGCTAGAGTTTCATCGACCATAAGATCTTATCATGAAATCCTGAAAGGTAAGAGCTGAATCTCAAAGAGAAAGCACACCTCTCCCAGAAACATTGCAGATAGGATAACTGAGAAGAAGGGCTCCATAGCCTTGATTGTATGAGTGAAGGAAACAGCTACTTTTCCAAGACTCATGTTAGTGAAGAGATTACCCAATGTGTGAACCACTGCCAGCGGGACAATTGCCATAAGCTGTTGATAGAAAAGTCCCAGGAACAAGAGCAAACAATAAATCTGAATGTGAGAAGGAAAATCTGTAGACTTGCGATTGCATGGCAAGGTACCTGTGAACGATTGAGGTTTGGCCTTTTGTAGAGATTAAATGTCCACATGAACAGAACAAGGACAGATCCTACAGCAAATTGCACCATAGAGATGGTTGCTGGGTAGTGGTAAACCTTTAGAACCTGTAGCAATTAATATCGTCAGATTTCTATTTCTCAAACCATTCAAATAGCAAAAGCACTTCCTGTGGCCACCATCTAACACCATTTACCAATTACGCAGCCAAATTGGAAAGGATGATGCTGGTTTTAAGGCATTTCACCCTAGGAAAGCTACATCTCCCTTTCAATACCAGACTAACCTGTCTGATCGATGCATATGAATGAGTGACCACCGAAGTCTAAAATACGACAGATACTTCATTATATGTGGATGTTCCTACAATATCCATAATCTACTCGCATGTTCAGAAAGTTACTAATGACATAATCGAATTGCTAACATCATATTACTAACACAGTCGAAAAATTTCCATCACCTGTTAAAATTACCAATTGTAAAACTCCGTCATTTAGCTCGGGATTCGTAGAGTTGTCATCTGTATGATGAACGAAAGCATTACACCTAAACATCAAGTTTTCAAAGTGACCCTCATCGGGTGAAGATCCTTAATGTTTATGCAACAGAACTCGCGATCCCAAAATCATCGGAAAAATCTAACCCACTGGAGTCACGGTCAGAAATTTAACGAGGAAGCAAACTAGAGCGATCAAAGTACCGAAACACAAAACTGCTCGCTCTGTCCAAATATTTAGCCGACTGCCTTTAGAAATGAAGGTAGTCTAGAACTGTCGGCACGGAGCGAAGTAAATAAGAATCCAAAAGAAAACCGAGGAAGCATAAAAAAAAAAAAAGATAATAACATGAAAAGCACAGTAACGACATACCAGGCAGGACATACTCGACGACGATTCAAAAACGAAAGAAGCTACGATCATGGAAAAGGACCTGCTTATTATAGATGTTGAAGTAGATGTTGAAGAGATTCCAGAGCCCAAACAACAGCCCAAGCTCCAACGTCTTCGCCACGCTCCCCGACTTCTCGCCGTCGCCGGCACCTTCGGGGACCGACGTCGCCCTAGCCACGAAGCGGCTCCTCTTCCCACGGCCGCAACCGAAACCGCGCGCGCCACCCCACGGCCCGAGCCACGGAGACGAGGAAGAGCCGGCGGACCAGCGCCGACGTGGTAAACCGCGAGCGGCGAGGCCAGGAGGGACGTCGTCATCGGGAGGACAGGGATGGCGAGGGCGGGAGAAGGCGGAGTCGCGAAGGGGATCGGATCCGAAACCGAAGAGACGGGAACGGCGCGACGGCGATCCGAGGGAGGGGAGCGGAGGGGAGAGGGCGATCGCCGTGCTCTGCATTTCGAGTCTCCAACGTCTGAAGAGACGAGCAGAGGGGACAGAACTGGAGAATGGGAGAATATTCATTCGCGATTCGTCGTCGTTTTTCTGTTTTTGGGACATGTTATTATAGCGGGAGTTATTATAGCGGGAGGTGGCGGCTGGAGTTAGGAAGTCGCCATAAAGTTGGAGACGTGGAGAGTAGTGGCGAAAAGCAAAATGACGACTCGCTCCTCGAGATTCATGCGGCCAAATTGTCCCGACAATCATTAAATTCTGATACAGCGACATTGAATTCAAAATATTTCAATGATTTTATTTTTTTCCCTCTATTTACACAAGACCAGCGAGGTGCTAGCCCCAGAGCGATGGCCGTGAAGCTCTCGTTGACGATAGGCGAGCGTTACAACCCTCGCCGGCCACAACGAGGGTGGGCAAGGGCAAGGGCAACGGGGCCCTTGTAGTGGCCCGCAATGGCCTTGGCAAAGGCTCACAACACTAGCCAAAATCAATGAGGTTCGATGGGGTCCGTTGGTGGCTTCGCTAGGCCTATTTAGAGATAGAAGGAAAAACATAAAATATATATATAATAAAAATTTCATGAAGATTTAAAAGACTATTGATCGGTACCAACTGCTCCACGTAGGTCAACCAACGTTCACTAGACTATCATGCTACAATTCATTATAAGTTTTAGGACTAATTTGATAAATCATTAAAAGACTTAGGGTCAAATCGGCTAACTGAAATGGTTAGAGTCGAGTTGTACGTTGTCAAAGAAATTTAAGATTGAATTGACATAATTAGAACAATTAGAACTAAATTGATTACCTCACGGTTCATTTAGGGCGTCTTCAACAAATTTTCTCGAGTGGGAGCGAGAGAACTAAAGTCATGTATTATTATTGCCGAGAGAGAGAGAGAGAGAGAGAGAGAGAGAAGGGTCCCACCCGGCCTAATCCCCCCTTCAAGCTTGATCGAATCAAAGTCAAGCCTAGATGATTCGACGAGCGTTTAATGTCCGCTCAGAAAGGGATTCGCTCTAAACGGCAGGCCGTCGAGAAAACTTGACTTCTCGGTAAAGTTCTTCGTTTCCAAAGACTAGCTTCGATTTTTGAAGTTGAATTGTCCAATGAGCGTGCGCATGATTCGCGCCTGATTCTATTCCGGAATGGATTCTGGACCAAAAAATCTCATTCTGGAACAGAATTGCGTTTGATAAAACTTTTTTGGAAAACTAATTCTGGAATGGATTTCCATTCCAGAATTGGTTTTTCGGCTGGGACGAGAATTGAAAATTTTATCAATTCTCATTCTTGAGCTATTTTTGAGAACCAATTCTTGGCTTTCTTTTTCTCTTCTTTGCCCTAATCTCTCACGAACTCCCTCCCTCCTCTATTCTTCCATCTCTCATGAACGACTGCCTCCACGAGACCGACGGCCACCGCCTCCGCATCTCCACCTCCGCCGCCGCCGCCGCCGCCGCCGCCGCCGCCGCATCTCCACCTCCGCTTCCGCCATCGCCTCCGCGTCTCCACCTCTGCCTCCACGACTCGGCCGCACGCCTCCGCGTCTCCACCTCCGCCTCCGCCGCACACTCGGCCTCGTCTCTTCTTCTCAGATCTGCTCACCAGATCTTCTCAGATCTGCTCACTCGGCCTCTCCTCCCTCCTCGTGTCTTCTTCTCAGATCTGCTCGTTTGGCCTCTCCTCCCTCCTCGTCTCTTCTTCTCTGGTTTGACTGTGCTGTGTGGGTTGTTGCGTGGGTGCGTGCGTTTGTTGCTGCGTTTGGTGCATGGGTGCTGCGGTGGTTGCGTGTTGCCGCGTTTGTTGCTGCGGTGCGTGATCGTTTGGTGCGTGGGTGTGTGGCTGCGTGCGTGGGTGTGTGGCTGTGAGCGTGGCTGTCTTCTTCCCCACCGTATCAAACGGATTTCTTGTTCTAGAATAGAAATATGTTGTCCGTATCAAACGATTTTCCTTCTTCAGAAATTCATTCGGGAACGGAATTGGAAAAAATCAATTCCATCCAAAATGGGATTTCTAGATAGAATTTGAATCATGCGCGCCCTGAATATCCGAGACCCAGACAATGCAGCGAGGATCGAAGTGAAGCAACATGGATAAAAACTCACGGTTGATTAAAAACAAGTTAAGATGAGTATGGCAAATTATCAAATCACCGATAGCGAAAAAATATGAACTTTGCGATCATTTAGGTCTTTTACAAGCGATTGAACAAGAGACTTATTATCGACTTAGGCGGATTACCAGATTTTTGCGGAATTTGATGCATCGGAGGACCTACAAAATTTACAACCACAAAAGGGAAGATTGCATTTCTCTAAAGAAATTGTCATGAAACACGAATTTCACGATCAATTGCTATTAACGAAGACAATCATGTACTACCCACCGGTTAATTTACTAACACTCGGATGAAAGTTAACTATCAACTGAGGCGGCAAAGAAAAAGAAATTACACGCGTAAAAGAAAAGTTACCAAATTACTACTAGTGAGAGAAATTATGAACATTGAAGAGAAGTCACGGATTATTAGGTAATTTACTACATAGAAGATGAAAATTTAATGTTTATTTTCACGGAATATTTGTATAACCCGTAGGATCCAATGAACTTTCGACGCTAAGATTACGCCTTTAAAAAGAAGAGCCGTAAGTACCATGATACGACAATTACATACGCTAAAAGAAAGTCAATATGACTAGGTAGTATGCCGACAAAACCAACGAGAACTCAAGGAAATCAACTCTTAGATCAGGAATGATATGGAGTTCGTAGCAAGGTCGCGAAAATTACGAACTCCATAGGAAAAGTTTCGCGAAATGTTATGAATTAATCAGCTTCGTAATTTAAGAGTAGCAATACTGAGGTAATTTACTTTGAGCTGGGGAAACAAAACTTATGAACTAAGGGTGAGTGATTCAAAATTCCACCTAAAATTTAGAACTTATTCTGCAAACCCAAACACTTGGAAACCCATCTAGACCCGTGAAACCTACCTTGACACAGGTTTCAAGATCTACCTAGGGTCTACCTACACTCTTAATGGAATAATTCCAGCGAACCATCGTCTCTAATAATTATCATTTATTTTATAATCTATTGATTACAACTCATATTTAAATATATAAAAAATACGAAATATTAACAGAGTAAAAGTCTCAATCATAAATGTAGTCTGAAATGGAAGCTCAAATTAGCGATTTCAAAGCACAAACTCATCATTGGACGCCGTGGAATATGGCGAGGACTCAGACTGTCTTTTAGGTTCTAGGTTTCAGAACCCTACTTAAAACTTAGGGAGAAGGATCAGCTGACGTTACGTCAGCTGATCTTCTTCCATCCAACGTCCCTTCCTCCCCCCTCCCCATGAAAAGCAGTGCCCCCTCTTCTTTGAACCGTTGGATCACCTAACGTCACAAAAAGTGACGTTAGGTGATCCAGGTCCACTAAAACTTATGATCTACCCGTCGGAAATTCGCCAATTTTCAGAACCAGAAACTTACTCTGCATAACCTAGAACCTAGAACATTAGTCTGATTCTCAGATTCCCAATTCTATCCTAAAACCATACTCACCGCTCTTATGAACTGTATCGAGAAGCAATGTTAAACATTATGAGCGGCGTGACCTGAAAATTTAGGGCAAGATCAGGAAAATTACCATCACTCATGAGGAAAATTTCCAACAGCAAAAGAAACTTACTGACCAAAAGAGTAATCAAGCAACAAGTTACACGTGATATTATTTCATTGTCATATGTGAATATTAAATGAATAAATTGGTTGAACTAACCATTCATAGAAGTAATTGTCAAGCGAGGCTATTTAATTGCCCTGCTTATTTTTCAGAATATTTCCCAAACCACAAACAATTTTCAACTTAAAATATTCCACTTTTTAGGGAATGAATTTCAGAAGTGAATATTGCGAACATTCATCGATAAATCGTCCTAGTACCAATGACATGATTCCCATACCCAGATTGCCCTAGTACTCCCCATAGATCTTGAACAGGAAAGGTGCCTGAATCACGACTTTGCCCCAGACCTCCACTTGGCATAAAAGTCCCAAAGCCTATAGAGCCGAAACTGTCCGGAATCCGGATGGCCCAATCACCAACATCATCTGCTTATATGCCTTTCCAATTCTGTATGTAATGCAAAGGAAGCCAAGGCCAGCCAAAAATAGCACCATCTTTCCATACATTTATTCTTAAGGACACCATTCATCCAAGCGATTGACCATCCGTTACCAAGACACCATTATCAAACAACTCTTGATTATAAAGAGGGGCAATCCACTTCATATATCATAATAATTCACTCAGCAAACATCATGATTTTGACAACTGCAAGTGCTTTTCTATGCCTTGCACAGACCACGGGAAAATCTCAACACATGTACACTTGAACTAGGCCAGTTCTCATCATATTGCAGAGGGGGCACACATCAATAAACGCTGCACAATCTTTACATAGACACAAATGTTTGCAAGGCAACAACAAGATGGAGACCTCTTTAATCTTACATGATTTGCAGGTCATCTGGTTCCTCATGACCCCCGATGTTCCGAAACCATTCACAAAGCTGAGATGGTTCTGGTTCGTGTAAGAGGCTGCATCATCTACCTCACTGTCTCCGCAACCTTCCTTCCCTTGCATGGCGCCTTGTGCCATGACTTGCTGTAAGTTGCTCTTCAGTACATTTACAACAGACTCATTGTATTTAGCTCGGTAGTGCCAGGATTGAACTTCTGCCATCACCTGCTTAATTCTTTCCTCTAGTTCCTTGTTTTTGCGGTTCATATTTTCTAGTTCAAGGTCCTTCTCCTGTAACTTCTTGCCCACTCCTTTCTCTACAGCACTCAGAAAAGCAGCGGTATGTCTTTGCCTTAGTTCTCTTACACCCTTCGTCATGTTTTCTTCCTGAATTAAGCAAAGTGGTCATTAAGATGGCAACAGCACCAATTCAAGTGACAAATCTTTATTAACAAGGACAACATAGGGGATTGCAAACAGGAGGCACAAGCTTCAAAGTGAATACTGAAGAAAACTTGTATCATACATAAAAAGTTGGCATCTCAGTAGTTCATTAGTTTGCATGTCTCTTTCAACCCATCATAGACGTCCTCCCATCTCATTGAGTGGACAACATGCATATAACATTCATACAGACCAGCATAAATAGGAGTTAAACATTGATAAAAACAGGGGAAAATGGTTATATATCCTAGTGACAATATATGGCTCAGATTATAGCATGCATATTTGTCGTTTGGAAAACAGTTAACCACAGATACATTCTCTGAACATGTATTGGATAACACACTTGAACGTGAAAATAGATCTCCAAAGACTCACTAAATTTATTTCTTTTGTTCCAGCATCACAAAGAAGGCCATCTCTTTTAAGACATTAATCTTTCTTTTAAAGAGAGAAGAAGAGAATAAAGAAAAGAACAAAACAGGGGGGTGGGGGGAGTGTTTTGCCAACAATAAGAACTAAGTGTAGGCTTGTTCGAAACATAGAGAATTAAATATCAAATCTAAACTAAAGCATAGATTGTTCATCCACAAAGAACACAAGATAATATCTATTAACTGTTTTTAACAAAATAACCAGAAACACAGCCATGAGTTTGAAAAAAAATATTCAATTCCTGCTGCTAATACACGCGTTTGCCAATGATCTAGAATAAATATTAGGCATCACTGAACCATGACAATTGGATATTAAAACCACAATAGTTGTCAGTGGTTCTACAGCCAAAACAAGATAATGCATTTCGCGTTCCTTGAGCATTACTACAAAATCCGAAATTTTCTAGACAAAGGTAGAACCTTTCACATAAAGAGATTACCTGTATTCTAATATAGTGATCAAATTCTTCTTTCTGTCGATCAAACTCCGCCTTGAAATTATCACCAAGCGACAGAATCAGAGGCACTGCAGCTGTTATGCTTTCACTTGCAGATGTTACAGAGGAGTTATGTTCATCCTCTTCATATGAAAGTTTCAAACCAGTTGACACAGGATTGGGATTGAAAATGCTCCCAGAATGACCTGCTTCATCTGGATACATTTTATCACTGAGGGTTATCGGATGCTTTTGCTCTCTGGAAAAGGACTCAGCTTCCCTGAATCTTTTAGCTGATCGATCCATATTGGTAGTGTGGTCCTTCCTGCTGTAGTTTAAGGGACCAATACTATTTCCGACTGGATCTGTAACAGAATGCGTTACATTACAAAATTAGAAAACACGTGACATGGGAAAAAAGGTTAAAGCTAAAAAAGGACATCCTCAATTGATATGAACGCAAGAAAAAAGAAGTCCTCCTTGCAATTCTGCAGAAAGAAGGTAGCCTTGGACCTCCATCCGATAATTCTTAAACAGGAAGTCCGAGGTGAATGAATGATATTTGGCATCCCATGTATGAGAAATACACTGCCACCAGCTACAAAGCCAAACTAAGTATGCTATGCCTGAGACATCATACTAATTCAACAGGTACAGGCTATAGAACACGCCCTCGGCAAGCTTCAAACGTAAGTGGCAGTATGTGCCATGCTCTAAGTAAAAGGGAAGAAGTATAACGGCATGGGCAAGAAAAGTTGATGAGAATAATATTAATGTGGAAAATATCACCAGCCAACTGATATGCATCTAGTCACAACTAGCAGTGACTTTCAAAGCACAATTGTTACTTTTAGTCACTAGCCCTGCTCCTAAAATTTCTCAAACAAAAAATTGATGACCAGTTTCTCTAGCATGAATAATCCAGAATACAACCAATGTGAATCCAGGAAATACTTAGACTATTTCTTTGGCATGGCAAACCAAAAGCAAAGTTGCTCAACTTCAATTGTCTTGAACCTGATCAGATACAGCAAGGAAAATACTAGTCTCCTAATCTATAAGAATGATATAGATTTGCACAAGTACAGGCCTGCTGATTGCACCGTTTACTGTGACTCCATGCCAATATCTGCTATCTATGGGACAGCTATCTTCTGAGTTACCTGCCTTTTGATGATAATGCTGTACAATAACAAAATATTGGCTGCTGTGAAATGGTGGTGGTGGTGGTGGTGGTGATGCGAAGGCTATCTTCTTACCTTGCTTTCGATGATAATGATGCATGATAGAAATACATTGGCTGCTGCTAAGTTTTAATGATGCAGATGATGATGATGGTGATGGGAACAGCAGCAGCAGCAGGATAACATAAATGGACCAAAAGCAACAGAAGACCAACAATTTTCACTGGCGAAAAAATAGGATAACTATCAATGATGGATTCTTGCTTGAACTTACAATCTCCAAATAACTGCAGCTGAGGCAATGAATTAGTACCATATTGGAGTCCATTATCTCCAAGGAACACAGGAAACCCACAATTGTTGGGATCACCTCCGAACATTTTTCCTGATGATAACAAAAATATAAACATCAAATAACGAGAATGATTAAGAATGATCCAAGTACAGAAACTATACATGCTCGATGATAAGACCTTGACACTAGAAGCAAAAAAAAAGTTCATAACACGAGATAAGGAAAGAAAACACAGAAATGTCATGAGCTCTGGAGCTTAAATTTGAAAAAAGAGAGGACGGTGAAAAACATGATATCTCAAATTAGTAGCTCAGCCGCAGCAAAAAAGATCACCAAACATCCATGGAAAAACACAGTCAAGATTCTATGATTTAGCTTCATCTTCAGAGGATCAAATACTGGTCGATTTGTCAAGTTCCAAAAATCATTGGACAAGTCTCTTAGTTCCCGATAAATCAAGAAAACGAAGGGGCTCGGATAAAGCGGCTCAATCCCGCATCCTCGACATCAACGGAAAATCAAGAAACAACGAACCGTTTGCAAGAAAGGAAGAAACTAAAGATCCGAGAACAAATCGCACAGCGTTTCAAAAAGAGAAAAGAAAACGCCGAAACCTATCCTCGATCACTGCCTAACCCCAGCACCCAGAAACCGATCGGTCGATTCAAGCGCCCGGAATACCGGGTCACTGAGAGAAACCCGCAGCCCGATCGAGCCCTCGACTGTTCTTCTCGGAAATCGAACCCGAAATGGGACGGCATCAAGATCGGAAACCGGTACCTCAGAGCCCGACCAAAACGCGGACCAATCTGGTGCGGAGACGGATCCGAAAACCGCGGCGGCGGAGGGAGGAGCGATCGGGGACCCGGCGGACGCTTCAAGGGGAGCGGAGGACGAGGATCGTGGGAGGAAACGAGGGGAGAAAAGGTGGGTGGGGGGTGGTTTCGGTTAACGAGGAGGAGAAGGAAACGGATGATTCCATTCGGACCGGGGGCACTAGAAATTTGTGGGTGTTGGCGTTGTCGTTGCTGTAATCTTCATCGCCTTCATCAGTTCCCTCTTTTTCCTTTTTTCCTCCATTTTTATTTTCGTGTCTGCTCGCCGGTCATAATGATGCCTGCCTTTCTTTACTTGACTCACCGGCCGCTGGACCCGTCAGACTAATTAGTTGAATTTGAATTCGATCGAAAATAATTTGTTTCGATATATTCCTGTGCAATATAATTATGGCGATTAATATTTGATTAAAGTCATAATCGATTCAAGCCATGCGCCGTTGATGCCCGACCCTAGAAATGAACGGTTCCAAGTTCCTTCTTTCTTGGAAGTTACAACCTACCATGCATACTCTATAATTCAGAGCTTGCATCAGCATAATATTTGATTAAAGTCATAATTGATTCGAGCCATGCCCCATTCATGCCCGACCCTAGAAATGAACGGTTCCAAGCTCCTTCTTTCTCAAAAGTTGCAACCTACCATGCATACTCAATAATTCAAAGCTTGCGTCGGCATAAGTTCCAACGTCGGCTTAGTATCAAACAAGTTGCACATGTACTTTTAATTCAACTATTGTAGTGAATAAAACTTACCATGATTCATAGATAAGTTTCAATTACCGATATCGTCACAAATAGAAGATGGGACTGGAGATTTTAGATTATCACTCATTATTGGACGAGAAAATATAGGTTAAATAATACGCCAAGTTTTGTTCTAAGTTTTAGATTCTAGAGACTTGTAATCTACAATCTACATAACAAGTTTTCCAAATGTCATAATTTATAATTTACTCTGCAAGTTTTGAAATCTGAAATCGAATCGATTCTCATTAGTTTAATTCTATCTCGAAACCATATTTACAATTATCCAACTCAACTCATATTGTTATAGGTTTGATTAAAATTGCTTTTTTTTTTTTGCTTAATGGCACGTTTTTTATGGCGCTAACTTTCTTTTTTTATACACATGAATCGCATCCATTTATGTGGATCAAGTAAAGCTATATCGACGGAGTGGTGGATATGACCTTTGAGATCCAAACAAGCGGTCATGATCGTTCGAACATAAGTTCGATTTTCGAGATATTGACTATATAATACATATCGAAAGAATTTAATAGGTATGATAGCGTGGCGTTTATAAATAGTAGCTTCGTCAGATATCAAGCTTGATTTGAATGTATGCGCAACAAACACATTAAAGTACGATCCAACTCGCCGGTTAAACGAAAAAGGGAAATCGTTGGATTGTTTTGATAGAGGGGAATATAAAAGAAGGAGAAAAAAAGAGGAGTAGGTTCAAACAACTAAAAAACGAAAATATATATAATAAATAGACGGAATGTGGTTTAGTTTTAGAATCGGGATCAAACCTTACGAAAATCGCTGCAAATCTCATCATTTTTCGGACAGATTTGAGAGGGGACTTTAAAGAGCACCGATTTATTTGATTACTTTAATTTCTCTTAAATCTAAATAAATAATCATTTCGAATGTCCATCCTTTTGTTCTTATACCAAAATACCGTGCCTAATTGATCTCTTGGAAAAGAAACCAGAAACCAGAAACCGAAATCGAGGAAACGTACTTGAGACCGAGCAAAGTTTCAGGTCGACCGATCAACCGCGGCCGTGAAATGAGCGTGGCCTCGCAAGCATCGAACGGTCAGTCGGACCCCGTGGCATGATACGTTCGCGAATGGCAGGCGTAGATGTGGAGGCGGAGGGGAAGAAGGGGGTCAACGGATGGATGGACGCGGCGGCGCATGTGGGCCCGTCCGCAGGCAATAGTTTCTGCCCCCGCCGTGTTGGGCCCCACCCCGCACGCGACGGCTTTAGGCAAAGTCGGGCACCGCCATTCGCGGACGGGAGACGGACCACTTCCCGCCATTTTCCATTTCTCCTTTTCGTTTCGCATGTCGGGTCGGGTCTAGGTCCGCAACATCTGCGGAGGACACGTCATCCAATATCCAAGCCTCCACAAGTCGAACCTTGACCATGATTTTCTTAATGGATAGCGTTCGTCTACGTGCCGGATAATCATGGCCAGCAGAAGCGCCACGTGTGAGGAAAATTAGCTCGAAACTCGCCGTTGCCGGATACTTGCCGGGATGATTCTCATAATATCCGTTAAAATATGATTAGCATATGAATTTTAATTCGGTATACGACGTCATTCGCGAATGCTTGAATTTTTCAATATAATTAATGATTTTTAATCCAACATACATGTGATTCCTAAATTTTTAATTATTCTCAATATAGACTTTTGACTTTGAGGAAATGTTCAATTTAATCCTAGGAATGTAAGGAAATAAGATATTGTGCTTCATTTAATTATAGTTTAGGAGTAATGTTAAATATTTTCATTTAGTCTGGAGATGAAATAAGTGGTAAAAAAGTATCAAACATATTGCACTAGTGTCAATTTAAATTTAAATATTTTAATTATGTCAATTTATTTCTAAAATTCTTGCATGTGTACCAATTTGGTCAATCGAATCGATTTTTCTTATAAATCATTGACACGACAGTCATATCACGTGACATTGTCAGTGTTGATATATATAATCATTTAATATTTGTTGACCTTTTATTTTCTTTTTGATGTTTTAATTTCATTTTTTCTCTCTCCGCTTTTTCCTTTCTTCAACCGTTCACTGGACCTCGGCTGGGCCTCACCGTGATGGGTGAGATCGAGCCCTCAATGTCGCTAAGCAGTGTTGGCCTTGCTAGTCACTGGATAAGCTCGACTTCGCCGATCGACCGCAATAGTTTGACCTTGTTGACCCTCTCCTCTAGTCTCGATTTCTGGCAACTCACTACGGGAAGAAGAAAGCGAAGGGAAAAAAAGTAAAAAATAAAATATCATTAAAAAAATATTTTATGTTAGTGTCGAACATGTTAAATAGGACAACTACCCTCAATGTCAACAGTATTTCATCAAAATTAATCGAAATGATTGAATTGGCTTTAGGTCAAAATGTTCAAAATCGAATTGATACAATTAAAAAGTTTAGATTTAAATTAGTAAAATGAAATAAGTTTATAACTTTTTTGACATTTTTTCTATTCGAAGACTGAATTGAATAGGTACCAAAAGTTTGAAAATCATATTGAATTAATTAAAAGTCCAATGACCACGTTGCATATAAACTTGATGGTCCCACGCTGCCAACGGTTAGATCACACAAATAGCATCTAGAGAACGCAAGAGATTGGCTCATCGGGAGAAAGGGAGATTAGGCGTGTACCATTAATTTTCTATTCCGCTCATGGCATTCGCATTAGCCCTGCATAGAATTAAGTTGGCTTAATAATAATGCTGTGATTGTAATTTTGCATTAACCGTCGACTTCCAATGTAACCACTCGCTTCCATTGTAACTTCCATTTAGGGATGTGCATGGTTTCAAGGTTAAATCGAGAATTTGATAATCGGATCGACGGAAAGCGGTTTGATTCCAAATTTCTAGGTATGCATGGTTGGTTTCGGGTTAATCTATAGTAGGTCTTTACACTTTTCTTGACTCGTGTTTTTTGCACGGCCCGGCAACACTAGGAGGCATCCGACGATGATGGTAGCTTGGAATTATTAGTCCGAGCTTTCATTTTCGACAATGTCCACAGTTGAGACTTTTCATTTTCAATGCTCCGCACTTTTCATGTGTCTAAACATGAATTTTGATTAGTGGATTATGACTCTAGTTATTAGACATGATGATTCTAGGATTTAGGTGGAAGCTTATGCCATAGTCCCAGTTATTATTTTCCTCGTCCTGCTGTTCTCTTTCCTATTAAATAACATGATAATTTTTTTTGGCCTTCATTCAAATATTAGGTCGAGATATATATATTTTCTTTACTTGAGATTTTATGTTTACTAGTTGTCAACTGTTGTCCTCGACACGATGTAAATAATAACACCACATGCAGGCGTTAGTTTGTTTCGCTTGATCCAAATAATAGAAAGGTTGAGTGCCCAATTTTACCTATAAATATGTACATGAGTCCTAGTTTTCTAGTATTTTTGTTCGATAAATGAATTAACCATTCAATCCACGAGTTATACAGTGGCTCGAACGTGCATTCGTCGCCAATCGAGCATGCGAATTTCAATAATTTCCTGTTGAGATTGAGTGCATACATGTCAAAAATCACCGCTCGTAAAATTTCATAACTCTTTTGTTTAATATTAAATTGTGATATTATTAACATAATAAATTATATATTATATCAAGATCAAGTGAGATTTTTTTGTGGCATTTTTGTCGGATCGCGCAATAACAACATAGATGTGTTGGCATATCTAATTATAAGGAATTTTTGTACATTTAAATAAAGCTGAAAAAAACGATAGAGATTAGAATAGCTGACAGAGAAAATGAAATAGAATGAAGCGGGTGAGAGTATAATTGGAAATTTCAATTATACTCTCTAGGAATAACGGTTTAAGAATGAGTATGATCCTGAATTAAAACCCATAAATATAATCCACCTTGTCGGAATCAGTTTTCGAGGTCTGCTAGGGATTCTGCCAATTCCGTTGTTTTTTTTTTTTTGGTTGAGAGGACATACTTTAGTAAAATATTTCCTTATTTACAAGAGAAATGGGCAACAACAATAAGAATAAAATACGCGAGGTAAAAATGAAAGGAGAGAATTATGATTACTTGGTTTGAATAGAAACAATAGTAACCGATTTTAAAAATTTGAAAGTAGGAACCAAACTAGAAACTATTTGGCCAAATACTATTTGATTCGGTTCCAGAGTTCACCTTGGGGGTGCTCTCTCATTTATAAGGGTCGATGGAAATGTCAGCATTGAGAATTGTCAGACTTTTTGTTAAAAAAATCAATTATTTTATAGAATCACGCTCTATTGTTCCGTCATCAATGAATAAATCGAAGAAAATTTGTTGTGATGTTATTCCCGCCCCTATCCAAAATGGGAAGCAGGTGAAATTTTTATAGTAATATTATTTATTACTTAATTGAGGTCGAGTGTCCATCGGCATAGGGGTGCTTTTGTCACTTTAGAACAAAGAAGGTGTGGTTCCATAAAAAACGAGGCGAAACTAGCCGAGATTATTCTCTTTTTAACAGGCAACCAATTAATTATGGGGATATTGTTTTTCTTGATTTGCCTAATTTCAAACGAGGTAAGGAATTACGGCGGATATTAGCTACTTTAAGGCTCCGTTTATTTCATGAAAAATATAACATTTTTAGAATGTATTTTTCGTGAAATTATTTTCTTGGTAATTACGATTTTTTCGAGTGTTCATTTGAAACTTATAAAAAATTATAAAAATTTTGATTTTAATCTTTTTTTGTTTTACATTGGTTCGTCATTGGTTATGAGTCCCGCTAGGTCCCAACAAGCTCTCGACTTGTTATCATAAGTTACGAACTCACCAATTCAAGATAAGTTTCGGGCTCGCCTCTGCAGGTCACAAACTTACTACTAGAAGCCATTAGCTCGCTACTAGAGGTCGTAAACTTATCTGCCATAGGCCATCGGCTCGCTATTAGAAGCTGCCAGCTTGCCGGCCTCATAGGTTGAGGCACACTGCTAAAGATCATGATATTTACAGATTAAAATTTTTTTTCCACTTTTCTACCCACTTTTGAAGGTGTTTTTCAATTGATAAAAACTATTTTCCTTTACTGTTTATTTTTCGTGAACCGAACAACAGAAATTTTGAAAAATATTTTCTTAAAAGTTATTTTTTATTAAATGAATGGAGCCTACAAATCATATGAAAAAGTGAGGATTTCCATAATGGGAGGAATGGCAATTACTAACGTTTGCATAGTGCATTCGCCATAAGTTATAACCCACCTTACTAAAAAGATAATATTTTCATTTAGTCACACCACGAGTTTCTTTCTTAGGATTTTTTATTTAATTTTTTCCCTTTTATCTCGATTTTATTTGCAATAAAGAGACCAATAGATGCTTGGCGTTCTATAAGAAGAACGAAGTACTCTAAAAGCACTAAAGTTAAAGTAAGCTCTTCTGAATTTTTTTTTCGGGCCTAAGTTGGTGTATGACCTCTTGTGAAACACATATCAATTGTTACTTTATATATATATATATATAAATAAATTACTTTACGGTGAAAATCGGGTCTACCCCACCTTTTCAGGCTAAGTAAATTAGCTCATCATAATTTCGTAAGCGAACTTTCTAAACGCAAATAAAAAGATTGTATCGTTGTAATCAGAAGTAGGAAATTACCCAATCAAGCTCCGGATGATCGGATTTGACGTATGAGTGCATTCAGTTCGATTGGGCATGATCAAACAAAATTAATTTCTTTTTTTGGGTGCCTCTCCTTTATATCCATATCATAATGAAATTACTCTTTTGCTTATGATGGGTTGACATTAATTTGCAATATATATCTTTGCTAATACTCGAGGATGACATGGTTCACTTTATAAAAAAAAATACAAAATGATCAGCAATCCAGCGCGTGCGCATTATTTCAATTCGCTACTCTATTGGACCGTTGGACGCAAAAATTACGCCACGTCATCCTCGATAAGTGTCGCGACACGTGGCGCGTTTCTCTTCCATAAGAAGCAGGAATCCCCTGTGCCTCGTAACCAGACACCAAAGAGAGAGAGAGAACCAAGAAAAGCGAAAAAGAATTCCCATCAATTCTTAATCCCCAAAGTACCCCCGGACAGTCACCGTCCCATTTCCGATTCCTCCAGCATATTGTAAGGGCTATATGGTAATTCTGTATCCCCGGCGGATCATGCCCGAATGCTGTGGCGGACATCCGGACTTGGAAGATTCCGCCAAATCCGAGACAAGAAGAAAATCAGAGCAGCAACGCTCTCTCTCGATTCCCGGTAATGTCTCGCCTCGATCGCGATAAGCGCGCGCGATTTTCTCGGAAAATGATTTCCTGAAGACCTCCATCATCTTCTTCTCGGTCTTCTCCTCCCTTCGCGGTTCGGAGCTAAGGACCGAGTCTGCGAGGATGCATTCGCTGAGCCTGAAGGCTTTCGGCGACGTCTATGCTGGGGCGGCGAGGAGGTGCTTCCCGCCAGAGGCGAGGCCGAGGAGAGAGTGGCTGAATTGCAGGGAATCCCACAGGAGCTGCAGGATCGTCGCTTCTTCATCGGAGAGGGTCGGCGGTGGTGGTGCGGGAGGAGGCGGCGGCGGGGAAGGCGAGAGTTCGAGCCTGAGCTCCAGCTCCAGCTCCAGCGCCAGTTCGTTCCTGACGCGGACTCAGACTTACGCTCTCCTGAAGCAGCAGATGGAGGTCGCTGCCAAATCTGAGGTGACGGTCCCATCCCCTCACATCCGTTGGTTTGCTCAATGTATGAATTTGTACGGTCTGTAGCCCTTTTTCCGGGGACGGTGGATATACATGCATTTGCTTCGTCGCACCATATGTTTGTTTGGACGAGTCAGTGAATTTGCGTAAAAAAGAATGGATATTTATTCTTATGGTGTGATAATTTAATCTGAAGTCGGAGCTAGGGCGATTTTAATGATGTTGCTCTCTTTTTGGATGGTCGTGTGCTTCATATCCTAAAGGAGGGTTTGAATATATTTCGATATGGTGATAAGTATTGGCAGATAGATTAACTATGTTTGTGTGTTTTAGGATTATAAGGAAGCTGCTCGAATTCGTGATTCATTGAAGTCGTTTGAGGAAGAGGAGCCGGTTCTACGCCTGCGTAGGTTAATCAAGGACGCAGTCACTGATGAGAGGTTTGAGGTACTTGAATCCTATTTTCCATCCTTATCTTCATTTTCGCTGCTACATTCTATGTCACCAGATCAGGCTTCAGTAAGCATTATGTGAATTCTCAATTCCTTTTGTGTAAAGCAACCAATGTGACAACAAATTATGCCTTGTTGATTTTACGATGGTCTCCTGCCTCTAATTGGAAATTTCAGTTTTATTTCTTTCTAGTTCCTTGACCTCTTTTCGGTCAGCTGCTAGCGGTAAATGTCACCTGCTGAGGCAGCCATATCTTTATCTCGGAGGTTCAGTATGTTTGTTTCCATCATGGCTAGCCTAACTACCCTTGTGCTGTGCTTGGGCATCAAGTGCCCAAATCTCCATGTTTACCTCATTTAGTTGCCTGATATAATGTATTTTGAGGTGCAGAGTTTGAATGCTATGCCCTTTATACTTGAATCTTCTCTTCCCATTTTCCTATTCTTTTCATTTTCATGGAGCTGGATATGTTCATATTATACAGTAGTTTACACAATTATCCTTGTTATGTATATCAAGCAAACAAGATCTGCAAGATGTGAAAATGCTTAAGGGTCAAAGGCGTGATACAGGATTTAAAAAAGTTTTGATATGACCAAAATTACTGCTTCGTGCAAGTTCCATCATGATCATCCTCGACATAGCCATTGGTTAGTGACAACCCCAGTTTAAATGCCTAACTCCAGCTTCTTTTCTTCGGACATAGAACTCAATACATATATAAGTGCGTGTCTACAGATTGGAGCAATATTTTGTTAGTTTTTGTCAAAGGACTGTCCCACACTTGCTTTCTATCTGCGAGACGATCAATCTGACTTTGTTGATGATGATTGTGTTGTCCTCACTTTATTTTCACTGGTTACTGACTTTGGCAATTGATGTTCATATTTGTGCCAACTATCTCTCTTAACCTTCTGATATGTCTTTCTTTCAGGATGCAGCTAAATATCGTGATGAGCTGAAAGAAATTGCACCCCATTCTCTCTTGAAATGTTCAAGCGATGCAACAACTTTGGTACGCAGTTTATATGATTTTGTGGCTACAATTAGATAGGCTTTTGCAAAGTCAAATGTTACTGTGAATTGATTGATGATTCTAGTCCCGTTCGTGAATCTCTTTTGTATGCATAGTATAGTCTAAAACTCCATCAGTGTGTTGGTCAGTCATATATTTGGTATGATGTCATCAACAGTTTTGTCTCTTGTAGTTTAAATTTTGTAGGACATCTTTTGTGAATCAGCAATTATCTCCAGTCACATGATGAGCACTTAGATATGCTTGTAGGAGTCACCAGCCAGTATCATATACAGCCCTTTTAGCAACCAATTTCTAGAAATGTTCTGTTCAAGATCCTCAGAATGATAGCCATCAGAATAGCAGGAATTCTCATTTTGAAGAGCTTTTGCAGCCTGTTGTTTATCGTTGCCCGCATTATCCTGCCCCTTTTTCCATGCCCCATGGTTCACTGATCTAAAGCGAAGTCCTTAATATTTCAGGGTATCAGGGTTCAAGTCAGGAGTGTGTACATTGAGGGGCGTAGTCAGCCATCCAGAGGGCAGTACTTTTTTGCTTATAGGATTAGAATTACCAACAATTCAGATCGACCAGTTCAACTTCTTAGAAGACACTGGATCATAACTGATGCCAATGGCAAAGTCGAGAACTTATGGTGACTCTCTCTCTCTCTCTCTACACACACACACTTCTAGTATTTTGTTCTTTACCTTATCGAGGCAGGAAATCTGAGACTGTGAGTAGTTATTTTAATTTTCTTGCTACAAGTACTTCTGTTCTATGCCTAATTAAATCGTTTGCATAATTTTTCTTGATCAAGAAAGTATGTTCCACACTTATTGTGTCCTTATCTTTCAGGGGGATTGGAGTCATAGGCGAACAACCTGTTATGCTTCCCGGGACTAGTTTTGAGTACTCATCTGCATGCCCTCTCTGCACGTCCAGTGGAAGAATGGTGAGACTTTCTCATTTATAACCATTGACCTTATATTCTGATTGGAAATGAAGCATGTACATACTGCGTTTGTGCGGGCATTTTCTTCTTTTTTGGAACAATTTCCAGTTGCACCATTTAAATATTACAAGTGAAGTCGGATGCAGAAAAACGGTCCAGAAGTAAGTGAGTCAACTTAGATGTTTCATGGTGGAGATGACTCTATTCAATTGTCCCCAGGTTTATTTAAAAGAGTTTTCATGTAAGGTGGTTGGATCACTGTCATCTCCAATCCGTGATGTTGTTTGCGAACGTTTGTGTACTGTAGTATACATTTGTCAGTCCAAGGCACAAACGTTAGAACCTCCTTCACTTTTTCCTTTTCGGTACTGCAGGAAGGTGACTTTGAGATGAAACACGTTGACAAGGTACAGTCACCGACGTTCAATGCGGCTATCGCGCCATTCTCGCTCTCCACGTTGGGGGATGACTGCGATACTTTTTGAAATACAGAGGTTCTCTTCTCGGGACAGTTCCGCCATTGAAGCGGGTCCTTGAACTGATTGAATTTCTTGTAAACTATGCTTATTGTAGTATTGTATAGCGAAGTAACGTCCAGTTGTATAGATCGCTTCCTCTAGTGGAATGTGAGCTCTCGTTTCCTTTTCTTTCGTTTCTGCGTTCTCTGTTTGGACAGACATTGTCAAAGATACGTATAATTTTCAAAGAAAGAAGATTTGACAGTGTTTATATATTGCTGCTCTTGGATCACTTTGTTTACATGGAAAGATAGTTGCTTTAGCCTGGGGTTCCAACTTACAGGTCCATTTTATAAGAACAAACTGTAAGCTAAGGAAAGTCGGTGAAAGAGAGTAATTATAAGGTAATTTCATTTGTCACCGACATATTATAAGCATGCGGGTCCAATCCTACCATTGTTTACCGGATATCTTTATTTGACGCCGTGCTTGCACGAGAGCATGTGGATATGACACGTCAGGGACCTTTTAAGGATGACGTGGCGCAAAGTCCACCTTGTCGCTCTTTTTCTCCTTCCTCTTGCTTTTCCCTCCGCCATTCTAGGGGATCTCGACGACCGAACCGAACGCAGAACACACAGGACACGCAGAGAGAGAGAGAGAGAGAGAGAGAGAGAGAGAGAGAGAGATGTCAAAGCTTCTTCATACGTCGCAAATAACCTCCACAGTCCAAAACCACAGCAAGAGCTTCGCTGCAATCCTCCCTCTATCCAAAACACACATTCAATGTCTTCCTCTTCACAATCACCTCCATGTCTCCCCCCTTCTATCCCCTTTCCATATGAAATCCGTCTCTCTCCTCCACAACTCCTTCTCAATCTCAAGAACCCATCTTTCTGTCACCCATTCTTTGAATTTGATTGCCCCGGCCACCCTTCATAAGAGTTTCTCCATCAGAGCGTTCGATGATTCCGCATCGGCGACCGAGACTGAGAAACCAGAACAACAACAAGAATCGCACGCCAAGAAAGCCGGGGACTACCCCAGTGGGGAGTTCGAGTTCGAGGAGTTTGGGATGTGGAAGAAATTCGGTGTCAAGCTCAAAATGCTTGTTGCTTTCCCTTGGGCGCGTGTGAAGAAAGGCAGTGTCTTGACTATGAAATTGCGTGGCCAGGTTCGGTCATTTGACGGACAATTTTTTTGGTGTTTGAGAAGAGTACTTCATCTCTCTATCATGCGTTTGGATTTGAGTACTTAACCCTTGTCAGCACATAAAGGTTACATAAGATCTTGCTGTACATGCTCGCTTTGGCATAGACATATTGGTTGTAGCATAATACTTGGGTGTAGCTTCCTCGGCGTTGAAACAAAGAAGGAAAAAATTGGGTATTTGCAATGTTAGAGGTCGGCTTTACGGTAAATTGAATGTCACTTTTGAGTTCTGAGGTATTACTCTCATGATTCATGAAGGCGATTCGCAATGTTCCAATATCTTTGGAATGTCAGGGAAAACTCTGCTTCCTCCTCGGTCCTCTCAATATGGTAGTTTCATCTTCAGATTGGGACAACTACTTATCAATAC
Source organism: Melaleuca quinquenervia (assembly GCA_030064385.1). Lineage (NCBI taxonomy): Eukaryota > Viridiplantae > Streptophyta > Magnoliopsida > Myrtales > Myrtaceae > Melaleuca > Melaleuca quinquenervia. Next base: position 1,060,281 of record CM057728.1, on the reverse strand, counting down.
AGGAAGAGGAGTCAGACATGCGAAGGATCTGTCCAATTACAAGATGCATGATAGAGAACGAGTTGAGAAGTGGTTTTCTGATAAGGAGACAGTTCTTTCATTTGCGCAAGCTAAAAATTTCTAGTCTTTAATCTTACCCTCATGTTTTCCAAATGCCTATTGCTCGAGAGTATGCGACCGAGTGCGAGTACAAACCCTTTTCTTATATTGATGTTGCGTTCTTATTTGTCTCGTGAGAGGCAGGTAATTCAAATTTGCGATGGCATACAATTACAGTAAAAAATGCCTGTACATTTGGTACCTGCGGCCCTGCCCGTAATATTATGACAGTGAAAAATGCATATTTAGTATCCGCAAATTTGTTTAAGATCATGTTATATGAGTTCATTATATGACTCATTGTGTATACCTCTCATTGGAGTTGAAATTTTGTGTTTTCCTTAATGTTCAGATATCTGATCAGCTAAAGAGCCGTTTCTCTTCAGGACTCTCCCTTCCTCAAATTTGCGAGAATTTTATAAAAGCCGCATATGATCCTCGTATCTCTGGTATTTACCTCCATATTGACTCATTGAACTGTGGATGGGGCAAAGTTGAAGAAATTCGGAGACATATGCTGAATTTCAAGAAATCAGGTAAAGAATGTGCTTACTTGATGAATTGGGGTTGACGCATAATATTATAAAGTAGCTTGCTGTTGCTAGAGACCCATGCTTAAGATATTGCATAAAAGTATAATTTCTTATATTCTTTTTTGAGGATTGAAGGATTTTCGATTGGGTGAGTTCCAAAGAACAAGGCTTTTTCGAATAAGCCAATTCATTTGTAAGAGTTGAAGCCCCAAAGGGAGAATTAGGAATTTTTTTAATAGGAGATTAGAGTGGTTTACCTTGGAGGTGGAAAATTGTCCACCTGGTTTTATCAAAGCCGATGCTTATTCCCCTGATACCATCATTGCTTCTTCTCAAGGAAAAGAAGTTATCTGCATGCACGTGATATGCAACATAAAAAAGTTGGTTATCACATGATTTTGGTGTTTTTGCTATAAACTCAGTTAATGAGAATGCATTAACATTAATTAAGCCACCATGGTTTACTCTATGGTATTTCTTAATAATTTTTTTTGACAAGCTTATGGTGTTCCTTAATGATGTGAGTTTCCAACCGGTAGCGTGAACTTTTTAAGAGTTACTTAATGGTATGAGTTTACTTTATGTATTCTTACAGGCTGAAAATGAGGTTCCTTATGATAACAAGACTGGGTTGTTCCTGCAGTCAGAATTTATTTCCACAGAATATGATAGGACAGTGGGTCCTATAAACTGAAGCATACTGCTGCTTTACTTTCCCATTTGGCTTTTAGCTTTGAGATTTCTCCTGCTGTCGATCATATACTAACTGTTGGTATTTAATTTGTTTATGATAAAGCCTTGTTCTGATATTATAGGTAAGTTCATTGTGGGGTACATCCCTACATGTCGAGAAAAAGAGTATTACCTTGGTTGTGCCTGTGAAGAGTTATATGCCCCTCCAAGTGCTTATTTTTCTTTGTATGGTCTGACAGTTCAAGCTTCCTTTGTGAGAGGTAAACTGATTCTCCAAGACCATCAAACTTTACTGTTCTTTATCTGACAGCTAACTAAAAATTGTAGCTTGGATGCTTATTTTTCAGACTTGTGTGCTTCGATGCTACAGGGTTCCTGTACTCTTTTTGTTTCCTCCGGTTTACTGAACTTTCTTCATTTCTTTTTTTTGAAAGGGGACGGTCACATGCTCAGAATTCTGCAGGTTCCTTGATACTTGTTATCAAAGTTGTTCTTCTTTCTCTTCTTTTGATGGGGTTAGGGAGTGGGGAGAGGGATGAGGTAACCTGTGAACATTTGCAGTATCTCTTTTGATGTTTGAAGTTCTTACCAAAATCCTTTTGTCGATTCTGTCTTTTGGTTGGTTTGTCTTGCAAATTTGAGAAGACAAGCATGCATCAAAAAGCATGTGGCATGGACAAATTGCTTGTTTGTATAATTGTAATCAGTGGATGACTTGCAGCAGTAATGCATAGGTTAGGCTTGCTGGCAGACAAAAGAATTGGATAGGAATTTAAAAGTAATTTCGAGACTCTTTTTATAAATGCTCAACTATTGGCAATTGCATGGATCATGCTCTGTTCTGGTAGCTTATTCTCTCTCTCTCTCTCTCTCTCTCTCTCTCTCTCTCTCTCTCTCTCTCTCTCTCTCTCTCACACACAGGTATATTGGATAAAGTGGGAATTGAACCACAAGTTGAAAGGATTGGTAAATATAAAAGTGCTGGGGATCAACTCAAGCGAAAATCCATGTCTGAAGAAAATTGTGAGATGTTGACAACCATACTGGATACTATATATGGCAGTTGGATAGATGAAGTTTCTTCAACAAAAGGTGTCGTAACTTCAACAATGTACGGATTTGATCTTCCTATTTGTGCTCGTGAAACACTGCTGAGGCTCTTCTGTTTTAAACAGGGAAAAAAAGAGAAGACATTGAGAACTTCATAAATGAAGGAGTTTTTGAAATAGAACGGGTAAAAAAAGAGGGCTTCATAACCGACATATGCTACGATGATGAGGTGCTAAACTCTACTCTTATTGTGCTGAAATGCCGAGAACAAAACATTCAGTAAAATCTGCCATGGCATATACTGTTAATTATTTTTTTGTAGTGATAAACATGCAGGTGGTCGGAATTTTTATGCTTGCTTTTGTGAATATGAGTTTCTATTGTTATTCGTGGCAGTCAGAGATGCCTCTTGTTTATCAAAAGAAAAGGTGTAAAAATTGCTATTAGGACATCTCATTCTTCTTACTCGCTTTCGTAAAATAGATTTATGTAATCAAAAGCAACATGCTGGCCTACAGATACTTGGCGTCCTAGTGTTTGTCTTCATTGTCCATGCCTTGTCATATTCTTATCTTATTCTTTTGTAGGGCAGAATTCCTGTCTCAGTTTAGATTACTTTTGCACTAATACTTATCTTTCACTAATGTGTAGACATTTTGCAGGTGATAACAATGCTGAAAGAAAGACTTGGAGTGAAGACGGATAAGAATCTTCCATTGGTCGATTATAGGTAGTCCACAGTTGGTCCAAGAAAGTCTCTGTTTGGTTTGCAGTTAGAAGCATTTTCCCCTTGTTACCGATTGCATGTGATCTAGATTTTCTAGACTGTGAGCAAATATGGTTTTCAATGGAATGTTAAGTTTCAGGAACAAGTGCTTTCCCCTTCACCCAAATGGGAGCTAAAAGTTTCAAACACTAAATGCTGCCGTCTCATGTCAATGGTTCTTTTCTTGTGGTACTACATGAGGTACTATAGAGTTAGCAAATCTCATCTTAATGGTTCTTTTCTCGTGGTACTGCAGGAGGTACTCAAGAGTTAGGAAGTGGACCCTTGGTTTATCCGGTGGCAAGGACTTAATAGCTGTAATACGAGCCTCTGGTGCTATAAGTCGTGTGAAGAGCCCAACGAGCCTTCCTAGTTCTTCCGGTATAATAGCAGAGCAAATCATTGAGAAAATTCGGGTTGTGAGGGGTAAGATTTCTTTGCTAGCTCAGAATACAGTTTAAGCATACAGGGTGGGCATTTGTTCCTTGGTGCATAGTGTGGGGAACTCTCTGTGGTTTCAACTTCCTTAGTTATTGTTATGAAGTGGCATTGTTTCCTTAGTTATGAAGTGGTGTGTTAATAATAAGCTGGAGCAACTTGTGAAACAGATACATTTGTCTGGTGTAGTCACTGTATTTCTTTTATGCAGAATCTGGAGCATTGCCATCTCCTGCTATGTTTGGCAGTTTTCCCGCATAGAGCGAGCGACTTTGTCCTGATTCTTAAGTGCATCAACTGATATGTTATTACAGTTTTAGCGTCTCTTGAACCATCAAGTATCAGATCAAACTCTAATTCTACAGTTGAAACGTTCTATTATTCTACAACCCCAGAAAAAGATATCTTTCTAGGGCTCCGTTCGTTTCATGGAAAATGTAGCATTTCTGGAAAATATTTTCCAGAAAGTCATTTTCCAAGAAAATGACATTATTTTCTTGTGTTCATTTAAAACTTATGAAAAATTATCAAAAATCGATTTTTAAATTTTTTATTCTCTCAATTTTTTTTTTGTTCCACATTGATTGGCCAATGGCCACAAGCCACTTTTAAAAGAAGATGGAAAATGTTTAAAGGTGAAGATAGAAGATGGAAAATGTTTTTCACTTTTTAAAAAGCGGCCTTGACTATCTTGTTTTCCGTTAAACGAACGCTGGAAAATCTGAAAAATATTTTCCTGAAAGTTATTTTCTGTGAAGTGAATGGAGCCTAAATGTGTTGATAAATCAGCTGACTATGAAATTTTGGCTTTTCGGTTTTTCCCGCTTCAATAATTCTGGTAAACTTTAGTTAGAGATGGATGCAAGCAACTCTAGGGGCAAACTACATTGTTCCCTTCGTTAATCCACATGCATTTAGGAAAAAAGAAATGGTCAAACTTTCAGATGAAAAGCCAATTTGAAAGTTCCCCCTCTAAATAGGTTGATTGCTCATCTCAAAGTGTTCCTATATCTTATTATTTCGTGAATGGCACATCGATAATTGTCTCTTATTGCATCTTCTTATTCATCTCATCTGTCCTCAAACATTATGTGTTTCCTTTCTGTAGAGTCAAAAAAATTTAAGGCTGCTATCATCCGAATTGACAGCCCTGGTGGCGATGCTCTTGCCTCAGACTTGTAAGTGTTGCTCAGTTGAACATTGGTAAACTGTCTTTTCTGGTGAACAAAAAAGCATATACTGTTCAGAAATCAACATCTTTTTTTCCACAGATGTTGTTGTAATTAATTGCGCTAATAAGATCTTGCTATCGCTGTGGTGTCTATAGTTTAATAGGGGATAAGTGTAGAAAAAAGACTTAAAAGTTTTGGCCACTGTTCTATTTTATTATTATTTTGATCATTTGAGGACTTAAGATCTTACAAAATGCCCAAATCTGGTCTCGAGCATATTGTCAATTCACTTTCTAGTGCCAATGGAATATTCTGATCATTTGACATGTATGATATGCAATGCCAAGATTCCATCAATGGTGAATTTGAGACCTAATTTGAGCCTTTTTAGATAGCAAGTTGTCAATGACTACCAGTCAAAACAAACTCCAGTTTCTGCACTTATCCCTTGTAATAGGCTATTTCAAAAATAATTTTTGGGCCAAGGAAGTTCTATGGTCGTGGCATGCAAAACCTCTTCTTCACATTTGGGAACCAGAGTGATTGTCAGTGCAAAGTCATGTGCATTTGGCATGGTCGACACTGTACCATAAGAATAAAAAATGTCATCTCTCTCTGTTGAGTGCACTTATGTAGTTGAAATTTGAAGCCGGTGGGATAGCTGATAAGATGCATTTGGCAGTAGTAAAGTCCTGCCCCAAGTTATAGTGATAGGCCGTCACTTTCATGCAGTGGAAAATCTCATCTTTTAACCATCATATATAATGTACTGCTCTTTCCTTCCTCTTTCTTTTCTAATATGATGTTTCATGATGCTTATGATGAACAGAATGTGGAGGGAGATTAGGCTATTGGCTGCATCAAAGCCCGTTATTGCATCAATGGTAGATGTGGCAGCCAGTGGAGGATATTACATGGCAATGGGAACACCAACCATTGTTGCAGAAAGTCTTACCTTAACTGGCTCTATTGGAGTTGTTTCCGGTGAACCTACTACATACGTTGCGATAGTTGTTATGCTACTGCTTTTCCTATGGTTTTTCATAGCTTCATGGAGGTTCTAAAGTGGTTTAGTGTGTCATTTTTCTCCTCTCAGGGAAGCTTAACCTGGGGAATCTTTACGAAAAAATAGGGTTCAATAAGGAGATCATTTCAAGGGGAAAATATGCCGAGCTCCTTGCAGCTGAGCAACGACCCTTTAGGTGAGGGGCATTGTTGCATGGTACTTTGACGTGTAAATTAAGGAAGATGTCTTGATAATTGTACTGGAATTTTTGATTGCCGTCTTCATGTTTATGTTATGACAGGTTCCAATGTAACCGTTTCTCTTGCACTTTTTCTGGTTTGTTTAAAATGATTGCAGGCCAGATGAGGCAGAGTTATTTGCCAAGATGGCAGATAATGCATACAAAATGTTTCGTGATAAGGCGGCTTTCTCACGATCAATGCCGGTACAGAAGCAACATTTGGGGTCCATCTGTAAAGCTCGCCTGATCCACACTTGCTAGTAAATGTTCTTATGCACATATGTATATATTCTTCCACAGGTTGAGAAGATGGAGGAGGTTGCACAAGGGAGAGTATGGACAGGCAATGATGCTGCTTCGCGGGGAATGGTTGATGCAATTGGTGGATTTTCTCGGGCTATTGCAATTGCGAAAGAGAAGGCAAATATACCCCAAACTAATAAGGTAGGTTATTGTCGTGACGACTTTTCTTTTGCGCTTAGAAAAGGTTCACTGTTGCTGTTGAAAACAATTTTTCGGAACATCTCTGATTAATAACGGAAGTCAAAGAAACAAGTAGAGACATTGGTTCTGTAACCGAGTGGCTGCTAAGTTTGATCGTGCATCTTGGAGCAGGTCACCCTTGTCGAGCTGTCGAGGCCATCTCCTTCGCTCCCAGAAATCTTGAGCGGGATAGGAAGCTCTCTTGTCGGGGTCGACACCACGTTGAAGGAATTACTTCAAGAATTGACCTTTTCCAATGGCGTTCAGGCCCGGATGGACGGAATATTGTACGAGAGGCTAGAGGGCGCTTCGTTCGCGAATCCTGTCTTGACCATGATAAAAGATTATCTGAGCTCTCTCTAGACCTCAAGCTCTAGCCAGCCTTGCAATACCACCGAAAGTATGCAGCATCATTGGCTCAGCGCAGCGGGGGCGAGGCGACATGACGTTCCCTGCCAAAACGCACGGCACTGCTGTCCCGGCTCGGCGACCAGGAGCGGCGTTGCGTTTCCTCTTTGCTTGTCCATATCAACATCTCAGGCCTATTCAAAGCATATAGAGACGGAATAAGGATTGGTGACGACGATAATAGTAACGGGAAGGTACAATTTAAAATAAAATGGCTATTTATTATCATATTATTGAAATGAAGTCGGAGGTACGAGAATGTTTGTTCACGTATTGGCTAACTTTTCTATAGCTTTGTGCTTGCCATGTGGCGTGACATTTGGGGCATAATGTCGTGGCGCGGTCATTTATCAGCGATAATATATAATAATTCCTTTCACTAAAATATATTATTTCGAATGTTTCCTTTAAGAAAGAAAAGGCTCAGCCCATTTGGTCCGTCGAACCAAAACGGTAGGGGTACCGTGTGAAAAGACAGCCGTATCGGACGGCTGTACTTGAAAAGAAAAATGTCAAAACCTTGCCCCTATAATTGAGGCCGGATTATCAGACGATCTGGATCCCAAATCCAAGCGGATTTATGGCTCTTTGCGACTCTGTAGGGTGGAGACTGCCTGCTCAAATATTCAAATGTTATCCTTTATGTTTTACCAATTCTCTGAAATATTGAAATGTATAACTTTAGTTTCTGTCTGCTTGAATTATCTTGATTCCGCTGGCTTCCTTTGCTAAAAGTTTGTACATTCACTTGTTCTATATGATCACTAGTTTCTTACCAACGGGGAGCAACTTGCATTTTTTCTAGGGGGCTAAAAATAGCTACAGATCAATTTCGTTAAATTTATCTAAATGGACAAGTGAAACAGAGGAGCATTTCACTCTACACGAGTCAGGAATTAGCAAAATCGTTATCTAAATGAAGTCGTTAGTTCTTGACGACGTTATAATCCGATCCTTATCGATGGAAGTGGTAACGACGCGATCGGATTCGGAAGCCATACATATCATATTCATTCGCAGGGGTTTGGGACTTCAAAGTCGATCGAGACGAGATGTTTCGAACACAAATTCAATTGGATTGAGTAGAGGGCAAGTGAATCACGAATGCGTACAGTTCTGTGTTTTGTGGGGACTAGAATGAGGTGAACAGTTGAAAGACTTGAAATTTGACAAGAAATTATGTGCCTTCAGTTAAACCGGAAGACTTGAAGCCGTGTAAATGTGAAGTTGCCAACTTCCCATGTTCCAACATCAACCAAAAAAAACCCCACATTGAATTTCTCCTGTCCGAACGGAACCACCTGCTCATACACATTGCTTTACTGTCTTAAAACCAATTGAATAGGGCGGTGACGGGAAGGAGGAGGAGAAACTCTATTTAATTTCGCCCGTCGAAGCCACTTTATGCACCGATCATGCGACGGACGCGACGTAACCAATCGATCGCAACCTCATCAACCTTGCATTCGAATTTCCAATTCTAATCGGCGATTGGTCGACTCATCGCGGGATGCGCCGATTAAACATTCGGCACGTCGGTCCCGGGTTTGCATGACCCGCATCCAGAATTTCGATTCAGTGCGATTGATGCGCGCGATGAGACCACCGTCACCAAAAGCGTGAGCCCAACGACTTTCATGGACGTAACCACGTCATGCACTCTGCATTTCAAACCCCACTTCCCGAAAGACAAGAAATCTTCTCCGCCTTCGATCCTCCTCGGAATCCGCTCGCGTCTCCGAATCTCAGCTGAAGGGTCCCCCTCGTTCCCGCCTATAATTTCGCGCTCCCAGCTTCGGGGTCTTGAGCATACGGTCGGCGCGGAGCCCCTTCGTCCATCGATCTTTGGTACACCCATCCATGAGCTGAACTCGACTTGCCGTGGCCATCGACGTATCAGAGATCGGACGACATGACTGGTGAGTCTCTCTTCCCCGCGCATGTGTGCTTTCGGGTCCGCCTTTTCAATGTGGTTGGGTGTGGAGATCATGCATGAGCCAACGGAGAAAGTGTGCATGGTCGCTTGAATCGGGGGTGTCTTAAGCCTTTGCGACCGTCGACATTCAGTCGCAGTAATGCTCCCAGTCGAACTTTCCCAATGAACTTGTAGCCAATGAGTCTGGACTTTCTCGAGAACTCCTCTTTCCCCGTAAAAAGTTGAATTCGCTTCCTAGCACCTTCGCTTCAGAACATTCACGCGACGATGCAGGGTGAAAACCATTCGCTCCTTCGCTTCTTCTGGCGACCATGATCGAGAACGATCCCCGCGTCGTGTGCGTCGGTGGTTCCATCAAACCATAACAAATATCGTGCGACCCTGTTCAAAGCACACACCCCATTTGGCGAGAGAAGTGAGAAGCCGAAAATCTGCAGAACTTATCCAAGTTCGAGGACGATCGGTTCCTATGGACTGATGGTTTGGATCCTCGAGTCCTCTTCCTCCATGCAGTTGATGACACTGAACAATATTTCTTGTTCCATTTCACAAATCCGTCTGTGGGTCTTAGAATCTCGTTGGTCTTTTCAGTTTTTTCCGAACGAAACGATGCAAGTCAAAAGCGAAAAAAAAGGTTTTCCATCTGGAGGTGCAACACTTCATACACCCAACACCCCATCAATGTCTGTTTCAAAAGTCAAGCCGTTTAGCAAACAGAAGTCATCATCTACCGCTATCTTCTACGCTAGGTTTGATCGCCTTCTCATGGCTAGAGAGATATAGGAACTAGGATCTCGTTAGCGAGTGCCATTCGGCCCCACGTTTAAGTAAATAAACAGAGAGAGTTTTCCGCTCTTCAATGCGATGATTTGCTTGCGTTATGCGTGATTACTACTGTGAAAATTGAATTAATCCCTATTGAGTATGGCCAAAAAAGTTCCCTTGAAGATATATCGGCTTCCGAATTGAAATGCAATAGGAGGTTATGGTCTCGTCTCCTCTAGTCTTCAATTTTCTGTGAAACCGTGTTATATGTTATGGAGACGGCCCAGTTGATTTCGGTTGCCCAATTTTCCAGAAGCAAACCGTTTCTTCGCTTGACCGATGTGGGCTTGTGCGTATGCTTCGAGTTCAAGTCAGTTTCGGCCTTAAAGTGGGATCACCCTTTTCCCTGAAAAGAAGCATGCTTTTTGCGTCAAAAATTCGTCTTCTTAAAGAGATTTGAGGGAGACCCTTGTCCCCGTCAAGCAGAGTTTCTCTTCTCTCTCATCCCCCCGAAGAAAGCATAGGTCTCTTCTTAGAACACTACTCTCGAAGATCTCATGAAAGGGCCCCTACCCCTAGATATAGCGGTCCAGATCCATTAGGCTCGAGTGTGCCCGGAGCACCTAATGATTTTGCGTCTTCTTGTCGAGCCGACCGACGCCATCCAGATAAACGGGAGGTGGAAATACTTTCAACATTTAAGATTTTGAGTCCCCCATGAAATTCAACATGCATCCTATGCTTATTGGTACTGCATCATCCTTAGCTTGGGCCGAGAGTTAAAGGCTCAAGCTTCCATAGCTCAAGCCCACGATAAAAACAAGAAGAAAGAAGAAAAGCATCCTCAAAATTAATTTCCTCACGTACCCAGCGCAAGAAAACGGCCTCACGAAGGTATGCTGGGACATCAGCGCCCTCAACTCTTTATGTTTCAACGCAGTTGGTGGTGCCTCAAGAGAACCTAGGGGAGAGAGAAGAAGATTGATGTGAACTTCTCTCTGCCAGCCGACCTAAAGCCCACGTTAGTCCCGGGTGCATCATTGGCAAATTATGGCACTTGTCGGAGAAGGTCCACACGATTTGTCCATGCCACTCTTTGCAGTAGCACGTAGTGTCCTAGCTAGGCCTTTTTACGCAGGTCTGCGATTGGCCACCGCTCTCGGAGAAAAAGGCTAAAATTCTTTTGCTGAAAGGGCTCTCTATCTCTGTCTCTTCCCTTCTCCTCATCGAGGCCGATTCACTCCAGAAAAAGGAGCGAAGATAAAAATCCAAACTCGAAAAGAAGCATGTGAATATAAAATGAAAGCTGACGCAGAATGCATGGTGGGAACGGGGGGATCTCATATTTGCATGGTTGTCCTAAGATTGCGACCGATGAGCAGTCTCTAGTATTACTGTTCACGACATCTTACCTGGCAAGAAAAGGGGAAGCTTGCGCTCAAAGTTCACGAGTCACCGCCCTTCCCACATCCCCGCGTCCCCCCCAACGCGTGGTCTCTCCTCTCATCCATCACCACTTTCTCTTGCTTTTCGTTGCGAGTATCATCCTTTCCTTAGCTTAGAATCTAGCCTCTTCCTTTTCAATCTCGCTGTACGACACGTTGAGCGTTCCATCTTTGCTGCGGCAAAAACATCCCCTTAAGCTTTGCAAATATGAATATTGAGCTTCTCTGCGAGCCCCCCTCTCGTTCCGGTCTTTGATATCAATCCGTCTCATCAATATACCTCGCATAAGGTTGCATTAGGATTGCTATGATTGCTTCAATGAAATCATAGTTGGGTCATTCTCTTATTCAGCATTTATTATGCTCCCATTAATGCTTTCCATTTGTTCCCGCCTTGTCATCTTTTTACCCCTTTTAATTCCCTGTCTAGACTGAGAGTTTGTAGGTGAAACGTCCATTGTTGAGGTCAATGAATCAAGCATATAATCGGGAAATCAACAATAATGAAATGGGTTTCCTACCAGGATCCTCAGATAACTCCTGGAAGCCAGCCATGCCGGGTGGTCACACGACCGCCGTGGGTTACTGGTTCAACTGGAGGGTCTTGCTCTGTGCTATCTGGATCTTAGCATCCTCGTGTTTTGCATTGTTGCTTGTGAGGAAGTATGAAGCTTTTTGCAGTCGAAGTAGTGGCAATGGCAGCCGAGAAACAAAGCGAGAGGCTGCAGGCGTTTTGTATAATGATGAGACATGGACTCCATGTCTGAAAGGAATCCACCCAGCTTGGCTTCTGGCTTTCAGAGTCATTGCCTTCTTCTTGCTCTTAGGAATGTTAAGTGTGACAGCTTTCGTGGATGGCGCAAGCATATACTACTATTACACTCAGTAAGTCCTCTGTTTCCCCTCTTTTGCGTAATTAATTTTTCTCATACCATTATCATCTCATTTAAGTGCATATAGAGTTGGGGTTTCAGATGATATTGTGCTATGCAAGCATGTCATTTAGCAGTTCATGTATATATATCGCATTTGAGTGTCAATTACATTTACGAAATTTCCTAAATCGGCCTACATTGGAAAACTGCATTTTCATGACAAGGATTACTTAGAAAGTCTAATTATGGAGCTTCTGGGTTCTAAAGGATTTTATTGGTTCGACACAACAAGGAGATAAGGGCTTCCTAATTGAAGGACAAGATTAACTCGATGATAACTAGTAGAAGTAGGGTTTTTTTACCTTTATATGATGTATACCTGAATAACAGATCTACTCTTTTAGCAAGTCACCGTCACCTGAAATGAGGCTTTGCATTAATTTCACGGCAATCACTTTGTGGTTACTAGTTACATGAAGGGTCTAGACTTTTTCATCACTTCGTCTGAGTTGACAGAATAAAATTTCTCTCTGAACAGGTGGACTTCAACGCTAGTCACCATCTATTTTGGGGTATGTTTAATGCAGCTCTGCTGACCCATTATGATCAATTCCTTCATTTTGCTTCTTTCCTTCTATGTTTCCACCGATCACTACCCTCTCATTTTCTTTATATGTATCTAACATGACTACTTTGTGGGCCTCCACCAGCTTGGTTCTATGCTCTCTGCTTATGGATGTTACAAGTATGGCGATAAATTTGACAACGCGGAGATAGATTCAGAGAAAGCAAATTTTGCTGCTCGTAGACCGAGGGGTTCTTCTGGCATGGCTAGCGCCAGTAAAAGCTCTGCTCCACCTAGTGAAGCTGTTCGTGAAACTGCAGGCATTTTTGGCTATTCGTTTCAAATAGTTTTCCAGGTTCGTGTAATGTAATTATTATCTCTTAAGCTCTGATGAGAGGTCAGGACGTTGACATTGTTTCCCCCCTGTAAAGAACAGATGAATGCTGGTGCAGTCATGCTTACAGACAGCGTCTTCTGGTTCATAATTGTCCCGTTTCTTGCCGTCAACAATTATAGACTGAGATTTGTAAGTAACATAACATTGCTTAGTTCTTCTTTAGCACATAAAATCAGATTCTTATGTGGTTAAATTTCCGAGATAGACAATTATCCAGCAGTCACTTCATACAAATGTGAGAATGTACAACTACTCTCTTCTATGTGAACTCAGCACAGAAGCCCATTCCCTCATAATTGGCACGATTGTCTGATGGAAATTCAGTCCGTCCATGCTTGTATCCATTTAAAACAAAATTGCTTGAAAAATCTTGAGTCCTTCCCAATGATTTGTCTGTTTTCTTCTACTTATCTAACCTGCTAATCTGACATTTCATTGCAGTTGGACATAAACATGCATACCATCAATGTTGTTTTACTTCTTGGAGATACAGCTTTGAATTGCTTGGTAAGCAAGTCGCTTGTTGGCATTACTTTCCCTCTCTCTTTTAAGGTCAGATGCCATGGGTTCCGATTGCTTGAGTTCTTCCCTTGCAGAGGTTTCCTCTCTTTCGGATTGCGTACTTCTTCTTGTGGACGACCATTTACGTCGTCTTCCAGTGGATTGTCCATGCTTGCTTCACAATCTGGTAAACGATCTGTATTTTTTCTACTGCATCATCAGTTCATCACAATTTATACTTATCATGACGCTGAATTGTATAACAGGTGGCCATATCCATTTCTTGACTTGTCATCTCGATATGCTCCTTTATGGTATGTAGACCTTATTAAATCATGTCGGATATCTTGTTTTTAGAGTTTACTATGCATGAGAATTGAACAATGCAACTCCCCATTAATCTTTCCCACTCAAATGACTTTCTATTTAACTACACTTGCAAACTGAGACGGATTTGGACAACTGGATGGTTCAGTTGGAGACTCAGCTTCCTTTTCGAATTTGCAGTACTTTGATGTGTATCTGGTAGTTCTGAGCAGCCTTAGTCGATTCCACAGATGATTGAAAGACAATTCACATAGAACACTATTATGGCCATGATCTACTATGTTGTGCAAACCACTGGATATTCCTGACCAACTTTGTTAGCACAGTTGATAAAGCAAAGCAGGTTTCTTAGTAGTTTGCCTTCTGGAGCAAGTAGTTTTGACTCCTCCTTTATGTCATTTGAAGGTACTTCTCCGTGGCACTAATGCATTTCCCATGCTATGGCATTTTCGCTTTGGTGGTAAAGCTGAAACACTGTCTGTTGGCAAGATGGTTCCCTCAGTCGTATCAATGTTCGAGGTGACAGGCTTGAATGCTGTATGCGAGGCAAACCTATTTCATGCTCTCCTGAGTTCCTCCATCAGAGAAAGCAGTGGCGCCGGAGACTGCAGTGCTAATTTCTCTTGAGATTATACATAGGTTATAGCAGAATAACTCAATACATGCAATTTTGGAGTAGAAAATAAGCAAGAAAAGTATGTTCAACGTAGCTTTCTTTATCCGGGGAACATGTCCCAGCCATAGGTATAGAACTTGCAATTGTCTGAAAGAATTCAAAAGAAAGAATTGTTTTTTTCTCCTGTGCATCCACTCATCTCATGTTTTCTTGCAAATGTTCATTCTGTCTCTACTTCATTGTAACAAACATGAGCTTATAAGGTAACATGTAGGGGCGTCAAATGGGTGGGTCGGGTCGGATAGGGTTAGGGCGGGTCGAAAATGTTTTGACCTATATTGACCCATTTAATTCGTTTTGACCAATTTCTATATAATACAATTTTAGTGATATATACCCGACCCGACTTGTATTCAATCTATAGCCAACTCGACCCATGTTTAATCAAGTCTAGAAAAATTTGCTTCATGATTTTTTTAAAATATTGTTAAAATAATTTTATGTAATAAGATTTATTTAATTATTTTTCTATTTTTTTTATTTTTTAATAAATATATTCTTTTTCCTCTTCCAGTCACCGGAGTCTAATGAGCTCATTCTTTACCTTTTGGCCGGCGAGGCAACCAACTTAGAAAGAAGGAACAAGGAGAAAAAAAGGAAAGAAAAAAAATGGAAAAATAAAAATAATCAAATTGTTTTTTTAACATTAAATAATTAGAATATCCAAATTTTTATAGTCTAAAAATGACTTGTTAATGACATTTAAAATAATTTATTAATAACATTTAAATTAATTAGGTAATCAATTTATGACCCATTTACAACCAATTTAAGACCTAATTGGTTATTAAGTGATATGTTTAAGACCCATTTAATCTTTTAAGTAGATCCATTTTTATCATGAGTTAAAATATGGATTTTTGATTCATTTTGTCATCCCTAATAACATGTACTGAACATCATTTTAACTCTAGGGAAGTTGCCTTCATTCCGTGTCTATCTTGGCATATGAGATTTCATAGGTCAATTAGATCATAAGTTGCGTTAACAAATGCTCATGGGATACTAGTTCAATGAAGTCATTTAATTTCCAAAGCATATAATAAGAATTGTCCCCAAAAGCACTTTTTAATATTTTCCAAATGTCAAGTATACAACAAATTGGAACTAGTTGAAATCCCGAAAGGTGAAGATATGAATGAAAGAGAAATGGATGCAAACGATTTACATATAACTTCTTTTCAGATTTGGATGGAAAGGATGATGAATTTAATTTTATGTGCACTTTTCGAATTATTTATGTGTTTTCAAGTCTAAGAGAAAGGAGAAGTTATTTGTGTCTTTTGACCTGACTAACTTTAATTACAAATGAAAGCTGTCTTAGCTTGAATCTTGGAAACGTCTCATGATTTGAAAAAAAAGAGAGGATAATTCTCAATTAACTGTACGAAAATTCGCAGTATTCGATGATATTATCGGCTTTTCTCTCTTCGCGTAGTACCACGTAACTGTCTTGTTGTTTTTCTTGTCCAACGGCCGATGCTCCAAGAGGCCGCTGATCAGACCAAAACGGGGAGCCGCCTCGCTCTCTTCAGGCCTTGCCCTCTAAAACCCAAAACCCCTAACGCTCCTCGTCTTCTTCATCCCACTCTGCGCGCCTTCACCCAAATTTTCTCCTCCTCTTTTCCGTCACTTTCTTGGAGAAGAGGAAAACGAAAAAACTGAGAGAGAGAGAGAGAGAGATGGTGAACCCAGAGGAAGCCGGCCTTCGAGTCTTGCATCGCCTGAAATCGACCGACCCCCCAACGTGGCTCGCCCCCAATCCCTCCCTTTCCCAAGAAACGCGAGCCGCCTCCCTCCACCTCTTCTCCTCTTTAAAACCCTTCTCCCCCAAGTCGCCGTTCGACCAGCTCCTGGTCGACGGCTTCGACGCCGAGCAAATTTGGCAGCAGATCGATCTCCAATCGCAGCCGCTATTGGCGACTTTGCGGCGCGAATTAAGGCGGTTCGAGAAGAACCCAGATGAGATTTCGAATCTTTTCGGGGACGGTGAGGCTTCGGAGGGTAAAGGGAAGGGTCTTGGAGGAACTGGGGATATTAAAGAGAGTGAGCATGGGAACGTTGATGATTTGGGTTGTGTGGGCATGGAGGCAGATGGGGTATATGAAGATGATGCGGATGGTGATAGTGATGAAGAGGATGATGAGGAGGAGGATGAAGAAGAAGGTGTTGAAGAGAGAGGGGTTGAGGGTGAGGAGAGCGAGGAGGGGGAAGAAGAAAGGAATGATGGTGGGATCGAGGATAAATTCTTGAAGATTAAGGAATTGGAGGAATATTTGCAGAAAGACGAGGCTAGAGAATATGGTTTGGAAGATGCCACCAAGAAGAATAAGAAGGAGAAGAAGGTGGTGACAAGTGACTCGGATGAGGATGAGGAGGAGGAGGAGGAGGAGGAGGAGGAAGGTGATGATGATGAGGTGAGAATGGGTTGATAATTGTTAATATTGTGATTGCATGAAAATCAAATTTTGTCTGAGGAGTTGGAAAATCATGGCTCTCCTGTCATGTTTGTGGAGATTTTACTTCCATTTTTTTAATGTTTAGTTCTTAGAAATCCTGGAATGCGAGTTCATGTAACTCCTTGTCATTAATTTGGATTCATTTCTCATGATCGAATATTTATATTAGCAAACACCTCTTTTGCAGCTTGGTGAATTTGACGATGATGAAGACACGGACAAGCTGGGAACCGCTAGGTAATGCTTCTTATGTTCCCAATCACTTCTTTACAGTGGATAAGGTTGATGGAAGTTCTAACAGAAGGCAGATTTTTATCATCTTTCTTTCTTTCAAAGAATCTAAGTCTTCTCATTTTGTTGCAGTAACAAATGCATGAGCATAGGTTTTGAATTCTGTAATACCTTACGGGCATCCCCATTCCCTCTTGTTCTTTCCAAGTAGCAAAAGAGATCACGAAAGACTATCCTTCCTATCTGCTATCCAAGTTGCATCTGGCTCTTTGCTTTGTTTTTAAGTCATGAATGCCATGTTTTGTTAATCTGTTTAAGAACCGACATCCACCATGCTTAAAAATGTAATATCTTTTTCTTTGAGCTTTTTTGTTGACAATTGACTTTTATGCAGTATTCTTTTATTGACCTCCTTTGTGTAATATGATATTATTTAGATATGAAGATTTTTTTGGAGCTAAAAAGAAGAAAGTCACTCAACGGAAACCTAAATCGAGTGATGGATTTGGATATTCTACAGATGATGAAGGAGAAGAAAATGGAGCAGATGGAAACAAGGTAATCACTGACTGAGCGCATTTTCATAGGTACTCAGATATGTGTCTTGTGTAATGGACTGTTTGCAGGATATTCATGTGCTAGTTGAAATTACTCGATATTTATATCCCCTTTGTGTGCAGGGAAGTCATAATCTTTCTACCCATGAGAAGGAACTCATGGACCTTCAAGCCAAAATTGAGCAGATGGAGAAATCCAATTTGGAGCCAAAAACATGGACAATGCAAGGAGAGGTGATGTTCTGTCTTTTATAAGTTAATTTTGGTGAATTGGCATTCTGTATTGGTTTCGAAAAGATTATGCAATACTTGCATCTGAACTATATAATGGTTCTGATGACAGGTGACTGCTGCGAAGAGGCCTAAGAACAGTGCTCTTGAAGTGGATTTAGATTTTGAACACAATGCCAGGCCGGCACCTGTAATCACTGAAGAGGTTACAGCTTCTCTTGAAGAGTTAATCCGGAACAGGATTACTGAGGTAGAGTTTGTACTCTCTTTGCAATGTATGCTGACTGCATGCAAAACTGGTATTAATTTTACTCTCACGTCCTATAACAAAGCTGGCACCGCCAACTTAGAGTTATTTTTTGTTTACAAATAGAAAATAATTGCTACCCATTTTTAGTTGACAAATAATGTGTCTTTTCATTTGCGAACCCCTTTAAAGGTTGTATCAGTGTCATAGTTTAAATGCATACTTAACTCGCTCAAAGATTGGAAAGGTGCAAGAATTAGACTAGACAAAAACTTCTGCACTCTGGAACGGTCACTTGTATAGTATGGCATTGCCTGGTGATTCATGAGATATGCTGTTCTTGTCAGATTAGTTAATAATCCACTCTCACTCACGTCTTACTATGACATGTAAGGATTTCATCTTATTTCCTCTTTTAATTTGTGGAATATATGGGCTGAAATTTATTCCCTATTGAAGCTCGTTGTGCACCTCAGGATTTTATTGAAGATTTGTGGCTCTTCATCATTGTACATAAAATGGACATAAAGTTCTACATTTGTAGCAAATTAACCTTGAGAAGCTATTGGTTGATCTTCTGTAGGGGAATTTTGATGATGTGGAAAAGCCTCCTAGTCTACCAACCAAAGCACTGAGAGGAAATAAAGAGCTGGTAAGAATTGTATTTTATCACCGTTTAATTGTCCGGTGGGCATTATGCAAATTAATCTTTGTGCTTTTTCAGGATGAGAACAAAAGCAAGAAAGGGCTTGCTGAAATTTATGAGGTTAGCATGTGGGTCCTTACTTTTTCCCCATCTATATCCCATCTCATGTCAATCTAAAGTGCGGGGACTCTTACTGCTTGATGCAATACATATCCTTATCTTGTAACTTTCTCTGTTGCAGGAAGAGTATGCACAGAGAACAAATTTGGCTTCTGCCCCACTGTCTTTTTCTGATGAGCTGAAAAAAGAGGTATGTTTAAAAAGATTTCACTTATATGTCCTACCTTTTTGTTCTATTCCTGTTCCTTTCTCTGAGCACTAGATGCGTTTGCTTATGATCGCCTCTGTTCTTTATGTTCCCCATTTGAAACTTCATGCAATGTAATTGACCCATGGCTCCAAAAATATAATGCGCTCGTTCTTACTCCTCTGTTCTGATCAGGCAAGCTTGCTATTCA
This sequence comes from Melaleuca quinquenervia, assembly GCA_030064385.1. Lineage (NCBI taxonomy): Eukaryota > Viridiplantae > Streptophyta > Magnoliopsida > Myrtales > Myrtaceae > Melaleuca > Melaleuca quinquenervia. The sequence continues at coordinate 1,041,016 of CM057728.1, read as the reverse complement.
AGAAGGTGTCTTTGAAGCTGGATGCTCTTTCTCACTTTCATTTTGCTCCTAAACCTGTAAGTACAGGAACACCATCAAACTGCTTGTCAGTGATAGCTGAGCTTTTGGTTATTAATTAATTTTTGATGACTTGGCAGATAATTGAAGACATGTCCATACAAGCTAATGTCCCTGCTCTTGCCATGGAAGAGGTAGCTAATTTATTTTAGGCAATATAGGTTTGTATTTATTGCATTTGGTTTACCATCATTAACTTCATTTCTTCACGTTTCTGGGAGTAGATTGCACCATTGGCAGTCTCTGATGCAGCCATGCTGGCACCCGAGGAGGTATTTGCTGGCAAAGGTGACATAAAGGATGAAACAGAGTTAACACAGGCCGAGAGGAAGAGGAGGAGAGCTAAGAAGAAAAGGATACATAAAGGTATATGTAGTTTTTTTGTGCAAAAATTGTCCTTGTTCTTCCAATGCTTTGTATTGCGTTATTTCTGCTCTGTTTTGCTTTTGCTCTGAGATTTATCATTTGCCTGGTGTCAACCTGATTACAGCTGAGGCAACGAAAAGGATGGCGAAGAAAGGGAGAGGAACAGCACTGAATCATAGTGAAGGTACACTTTATCATTTTTTCCTTGACCTATATAGCAGTGGTATTAGAAATTTTACGTTGAAATGTTTTGTAAATGCAGGCAAAGAGGAATAGATATATCGGAGGTTCCATTTTCTGTCAAGGTTTTCGATGTTCCTCTCAAACAAGAGTTGGACTGGGTATAACTGTTATATTTTTTTTTTGCTCAAAGGTATAACTGTGATATACCGAGAGTCAAAAGAATGAGAGGGGATGAAGAGAATGGGCGGGCTCTTTAGCACCTTGTTGTGCCAGCTCGATGTCAAGGTCCACAAAGTTTTGATTGGTTTGTCCGGAAGTACAGAGAGACATTGAAAATAGATGGAACATCTTCTTTGGGGGAAAGCTAGATGGTGATTATGTGAGCCACATTTTGTTAGTTTTTTGATTTAAAGGAGAAAATTTTGAAGGAATATCTTAACTCGAAAATGTCGATACATAATAAACTAACTTTATTAACTTTTTTTTGTATGAGCCTTCTGTTGAAAATTGTGAGAATGCTTTACCGCTATTTTTTTAGCACCTACTTTTGAATCTCGAACTCAGTCTACTGAATCAAGATCAGCATTTATCTGTCCAGGAAGGATCCATTATCTAACAGTCCATGAGATCATAGTTTCAAGTATTTCTTGGAATTGCCTTGCACTCTTCCTTACACTGTATAATCCTTTTTCACGAATGAATAGACAAGTGGTTGCTGCTGATGTTTTACTTCTGATCTGCTGATGAGGTCGAGATAATTATGAAATAGGCCGAGCAGTGTGTGCGTGGGGATGTGATATATGGTTGATCAGGGTATTGTTGTGTTCAAGTATAAGGTTCTGTCACCCTTGTTGCAGATTCTCAGTGCTTGTGTAGTTCGTCAAGGAGGAAACTTCTCCTGGCCAAAGTCAAGAAGCTACTGACGTTTGTCAATGAACCATAGAACTTGTTAATCGACCAAGGAAAGCTGTCTATTCTTAACGCCTAGGCTATTACGATGATATGTGGGATTAACCACGGAAATAAGACTGGACTGTTGCCGTGGTGTAGAAGTGTGGATGCATTCAGGCATTTTTACATTGGCCATTGATGCACCAAAGCGTTGAATAAACAAAATCGAGTAATTAAATTAAGGGTTATTTATTAAATCCTGCTGCAAACTCAAAAAAGTAAAGAGACAAAAGCTAAAAAGCAGGAAGAAGCAGCTGGAAAAAGCAAAGCAAAGCGATTTGAAGATGCACTCATTTCCTGCTACCATAAAGCAAAAGGGCGAACCCGCAACCCTAAATATTAACAAAATCTCCAATTCAGCTATCTTCGCTCGTCCTCTTTCAAAGTGATTTCCAACTGCACAAGAAAGGTATCGCCATTGCCAATCTTCTTCACCTGCTTCCAGCTGCAACTTTCACACTAACATGGCTGTGATCAAGATGCTGGTCATCACCACCATCTTCCTAATCACAGTCCTAATAATGCCACTGAACTTGGCCACCCCCCACGTCCCCACGTGCCGATCGTACTGCGGCAACATCACCGTCGACTACCCCTTCTCACTCCAGCACGGCTGCGGCCACCCAGGATTCCGGGACCTCCTCTTTTGCATCAACGACTTCCTCATGTTCCACATCTCCTCAGGGTCCTATCGTGTCCTCGACATTGACTACGCCTACCGTTCCCTCTCCCTCCACGATCCCCACCTGTCCACTTGCGACTCCATTGTCCTTGGTCACCGCGGCAATGGCTTCTCCGTCGAGCCCTGGCGCAGCCCCTACATCTCTGCCTCTCCGGACAACGTCTTCATGCTCCTTGGCTGCTCCGCTGTCTCCCCACTCTTCCAGGTAACTTACATAAGCATAGATAATCGATTTGACTTTTAGATTGAATGTTGGGTAACGCTTACATGCAATACAACTTTAGAAGCTCGCTTCTTTAATTGATTTGTTTCTCTACACGTTGTTAGCGCGTGGTGTTGTTACCATTAATGCACAAAAATAGCTTCTCTTCTTTCAGGGCTTTGCTGACCGCCACTTGCCATGCCGGAACGTCTCAGGGATGGGCTGCGAGGAGTACTACGACTGCCCAGCATGGGACTGGGTCGGCCGGAGCAAGATCGGATCCAAGTTCGGGTCGGGGCCTCCGGAGTGCTGCGCGGTGTCGTTTGAGGCGATCAAGGCCATCAACCTGACCAAGCTTCAGTGCGAAGGCTACAGTAGCGCGTACGCTCTTGCCCCGTTGAGGGTCGACGGCCCGCACGAGTGGGCGTACGGCATACGCGCGACGTACTCGGTGCAAGGGGCCGACGAGTTTTGCAGGGCGTGCGAGGCCACTGGCGGCACGTGCGGGTACAGTGACGTAGAGGATCATAAAGATGATGGGGTCAAGCAATTATGCATGTGTGGGGGCTCCAATTCCACCTCCAATTGCGATTCAGGTGATCAGATTTTGGTCGAAGTCTTGGTTAATCAATTTAGAAACAGTAAAACTATCCTTGTCCAGTGCAAATTCCGTACCCGAATCCCTCAAAGATTTGTGATTTCAATCTATAAGACATCTCCATATAGGTTGAGCAAATTTATGACAATAAAGGGTCTTAATTATGTGACATTCCAAAACATGATGATTATGCAGGTGGGTCGTCGTCAAATAAAGCAACATGGTCTCCATTAAACTTCGTAGCAGGTACTTTTCTTGGTAGTTGAATCTTTCCCCTCTAAGTTCGAACTTTGTTAATATTTAGAATTTTATCAGTTATTCTCTGGACATGTTAAAGATGTAGATCAAAATCTACAGCGATTTCTTTTTTTTTCTTTGCTGCCGAGGATGCTTAATTCTGGTTCACATCTCATTATGCTTGTAGGTTTCGTGATTTGTGCATTAGCCTGGATAACATCCCACAAGAACTAAAGATCGATGCTCACCCGCTGAATGTAAAGGATAAATGAGGATTCTTGACGATCCTACTTGCTAGAAAGAGAGATTTGGTTTGCCTTTTTTTTGGGGGGGGTTTGAAAGAGAGGTTTTACGTGGCCATGAGCATTTCGCATTTCACAGCATCATGGAACTACAGGGCATACAACTTAAACGAGAGGCAGTCTCCATCAGGCACTACATTATATGCACAAACGAGAGCAAGAACAACACCAAGAGTCTCATCTCTGTTTTGACCGTGTGACAACATGGACAGTGTGGTAATAGTGGCACTTGACTAGATGATATTAAGCTGAGCTGAGTTGTTAGCAATTGCTCCAGCATCTTTGAGCAGGGGCGTCAATGTTCCCGATCGGTACATCTCAAGAACCACTGCAGCAATTTCAAGTGAACACTGTCAAAAGACTTCATGCTACAAGACATATTTAATTAGTATGATTATCTGTAATGCATTCACTGTATCAATCGGGGTATGTTCAAGAGTGTTTAAGATCAAAGAAAGGAGAAGGAGACTTCACCGTCGGAGCCGCCTATGTGTTTACCGCCGATGAAAACATTAGGGACTGTCCTTTGCCCCGTCCACTCTGCTAGAGCTGACTGAATCTCAAACCCGTCCCCTGCAACGGCCCAAGTGTCGGAAATGCTTTTCAAAACATCAATTATATCAAGAATTCTTCAGGGGAATAAGCAAAAGACCATTCAACTACAAAATCTCTCTCGACCAACAACCGACATGACGGGGAAAGAAGCAACGTACTCTCCTCATCGAGTTCAATGGCTTTGTACGCAGCACCAAGTTGCGTGAACAACTGCTTCACCCTGTTGCAGTAGCCACAGTATGTTTTGCTGCACCCAAAGATGAATAAACAAAACCATTATTTAGATCAAGAAAGCATGTATAAAACGTAAAACAAAGAAAATTTCTAACCTAAAGACGACCACCGGAGTGGAAGACACGATCTGCTTGGCCTTGTTCAACGCCATGTTAATCACTCTGTCTGTCGATGAACTTATCGTAACCCTGGCTGTTATAGATTTAGTACGATGTGCGGACTGGATAAGATCGATGTTGCTCGACGACATACGAGAGAGAGAGAGAGAGAGAGAGAGAGAGTGGAGACAAAAGCAAAACGACCAGGTGTCCCTCGTTAAAGCATGGTAATTTGCATGAACCTGCGTGGTGTCGACGTTACACCGCGTTAAAGCGCAGAAGGAAGAAGGAAGAAAGTCAAGCAACACAATCGTGATCAACCACCGATCACGCCATTTGAATCCATAAAATCTTGTACTTGGTGGAACTCCTGGGCAAGTTCTTTCCTCTGGTCTCCAGTTATTATTGGACCGAGCTTAAAGAAATTCTGGTTTGGTGCATTTATGATATTTTTGGATCTTATGATTATTTTCATCAATGTATGGTTTTAATCTAGTTAATACTTTTTTGCGAAATGATTTATATCGGTCGAAGAATTTTTCCTTTATTTAATCAAGAAATGGCCGATCATTTCCTAAATTCCAGATATAGATTTGATATGGGACGCAAAAACACAAGATAGCTATACAAATGCAGAGAATTGTAATAACTTCTTGTTCAAGAAATCGGATTCCTTGATTTATCTGTTTTTGCACATAGTAGATGCACACAACTTAGGTTGAGTATGGCAAGTTTTGGTTTTCACATTAATAAGGAACCACTCGAGTAGAGTTAGAGGCTGCATAGCTCTAAACCACCCTTCTACAAAATACTGCAATAGAACCGGCTCAACTGTCCAATCCCTCATTAATCACAAAATTTGCATAATGTTCTTCTTGTGATACCCAAAAAGGGATTTCAACCCCACCACTTTCATCCACCACAACATGAACTGTGTTGCAGATAGCTTCAGCTCCAAGCAACTACTGGAGGACATATGAACTGATCATGATCTTTTCAGGTGTCAGGTTTTTTCATCAGTTGTTGTCTACTTGGATGCAAAAATGGCTTCCAACTCTTTGTACAAGCCTGTCGGCTTTGAGTTGAAGTCGGCAGATGAACTCGTGGATGTGCCCCCGCTCTTTTTGGTACCCCAGAAGCCACTCCACTTTGGATTACTGCTCGATGGGTCGGTTGGCACTGCACTACTTCCTTCTCTACTAAAGCTTGCCTTGGCCATTTCCCTCAGTTGCCTTAGCCATGGTTTACCTGTTGTACCTGAACTACGGCTTCCTGAGCTCCTATTCCTATCGGCGGATGATCCTGTGTCTCCATTTTCTGTGCCACTGGGTTGAATCTTAGCAAACTTGCGTTCCAGGTCTTGACTTAATTTCCGCGGGAAACAAATAATTAGGACTCCAAGTAAAGCTACTTTCAAACCCAACAAGAAGGATTTATCATCAGGATCAAGCCGCTTGGTCTGTTTATACAGTGCATACCACTCATTGACCATTTGAGCCACAAATCCAATCAAAAACAGTGCAACCATGAAAATTCCCACACGAGTTTCGTCCTGCTCTGAAAATTCCTTTCCTGAAAGAACTGCACACGATGCAAACAAGCCTACTTCTGTTGAAACCGCTATGATCTCGACCAGTTGAACTTTCTTCTTAATGAAAGGCTTCTTGAGCACGATGAAGAAGAGCTGGAAAGAGGTCAGAGACAATAGGGTGATCGTTGGGGTTCTAGAAGACCAGTCGTTGATATATGTGCCAGCCAAGATTCCCAGAGCAACCCTTTTGATACATTCGAGCGATGTGTAGAAAATCCTGAGGATTCCAAATATCTTTTGTATGAAGGGTGCTTCAGCATCTTCCGTTTCATCCTCTGATGCAATTATGCGGTCACCTTTCCTTGGGTGGCCTCCTGATATCTGCGAAAGCATGTATTTTGGGGGACCTCTCAGGTCCTCAAACAGCGGGCCAAATTTTGTCAGGTAAACAGAGTTGGACTGTTTTTTCCACGTCCATTGGCCTCTTTTACCTGGCCCCAGGGTCACTCTAATAAGCTCTTGATACCAGTGAAATCGTTGGCCTACTTGATGGACTTCCTTGTATTGAAGCAGTTTCCCAAATGTAATACCAACTGAGAGGAATACGAACAGGGATAGAAGTTCGAAAAATATGAAACCCAACAGCAGAATGCCAACTACAACCCCTGATGGAGTTCCTCCTACGGTGGAGAATAACACGGTAAGCCGATGAAGCCAAAGAGGCAAGACAAACAGCTATTTTGTTAATTTAGACAGAAACAGAATATTTCAGTTGTTACTGGATAGAAGAGCGTGCCACATACCTTGGATCAGAGCAGAAGAGGCCTGGCATATACAAGGTAAAGCAAGAACTAAAAGAAACATCTCCAATCTTGGGAATATGAGTGCTCCGTAACTGTCTTCCTTTTCAGTTGTTTTTCTCTTGAACTTAAGAATCAGTAGAAGCAAAGCATGCAGTAATATCAAACTGCCACTGACTGTGGCCAGCCAGAACATATTTCTACCGAAATCCCTCCACCTACAAAAGACCAATCATCTTCATCAACAAAAAGGCAGTCAGAATTATATCAAACCTCTTTAGAAGATAGCCCAATATCAAATAGGTTAGATCTGTCAAAGGAAAATTTGTAATTGACAAATTAGTGGACTTAACACTCCTCTCCAACTAGCAAGGTAGTGTGTGTAGCAGAGTCAGTAATTTGATAAAAAATGTTCAAGTGAGGTACATGATTCTGCTTTTCCTATGCCAGCAACGACTAGAGATGAATCAGTAATGTTTTCTCCTTATTGTGAATTGATTTCTTAACAACTACTTACAATTCATTTCTGCAGCTCCTCAGATTAATTGATTTAGCAATTCATATCTCATAGAAAACACCATGAGACTTACCCGCTCATATGTTGAGGATTGAAAATGTATTCAGCTTCTGGTTTATTATTTTCCATCTGCAAGTATTTAACATACAATGCCTTAATTATTATGGTTAAAAGAGCGGATGATGGTGATATGACTCTACAGAATAGTATTATAGACCAGAAATTTCCCAAACCTCGAAAAAGGATTTGTACTCCATTGGAGAAAGCGGCAATCCATAAACTGTAGCAGCTTGTTTCAACTTCTCTCCTTTAGGTTTTCCAACTGCTTTCAAATCAAGAACTTTGCTAAAGTAGGATGTTGAATTTGCAGGAGGACTTGAGCCCACCATGACAGGCTGCACGTGCCCAACTTCCCACGGGAGACTGAAGTAAGGAATACTCCACTGCAGGTTTCTTGCAAGTTCATAATACTCGACTGGCAATATAACTGCCATCCATCTAGATAGTGCAAAAACCTGGACGTGACATGCGATTCTCTGCATGGAACCATAAAAACTTCTGTTAGTCTCTTGCAGCAACATCAGCAGTCATTAATGAATTCCACAATTTTACAATATTCAGAAAAACCGGGATTTGAAAGAATCCCCCTCTCTACTTATTATTATTTTTTTTGGTCGAACCCTCTCTACTTAAAGGTGCACTTTTTGGATCGTCAAATTGTTCACTTTTCTGTGGCATCTTACTGTTTCATTCATGCCAAAAGCAATATAACAGTGGTCTCCAACATATGAAATTCCAAGCATTCAAAGGCATCAGTTATAGAAAGCAGTATGCCTTGGAGAATGTCATTCATGTTACTATACATGAAATGCTATCTGGTGTTTAAACAGCATCTTGACCCCAGACGATAACGAGTCTCTTTTATCCTGACATTGACATTGTTCAGATTTTTCGCTTGGAAAGGACTAAGTTGTGGGGTGGTCGTTCAGATTTCTCGTAACAATTTCCCTGATAGAACTGAAATTACAGAATCTTTTTTTCCTTGATGAAAGACAAAAAAGTCACAACACACTCGCGTAAACAATCCAGAGAATAGTGTCTAGCCAAGAAAAAGAAATGATGCAGAGAACCGTGGCTAAAAAAAAAAAAATACTAATTTAAGTAAGACGTGCGACACTGACAAGACTACATGATCTGGAGATTTGTAACATACAAAAAGATTCCTTGAAGGACTGGCTATCAAAGTGGCAGATGTCCTTGGGAAAGCACCAGTGGAGAGAAGGCTAGCAGTGGAAACAGAGAGCAGTCCCGCAGCCAAAGATGTGATGCAAAAAGCAGCAGTTGCAGTGACAGAAGCAACAGAAGACACCACGGGCATGGAATCTGTACAATTTAGCCCAACTTAAAGCAATCAAATGAACACAAAAATGCTCTCAACAACTTAAATAACGACTATCTGAGCTTATAAAGGTATGAACAATTCCTTACAATGTCTCACTTGAAGAACATTGGAAGGTAAGTTCTTGTTTCCAGCAACGTCCCCAGTTGCATTTTCAGGAATACTCACAGATACTATATCATCTTCTGCTTTAATCTCAATGGAGTATTTGCTTCTGCTCAATATATAAAAGCTGCAGAACATATTGATAGGAACAAATTCAACACGTCATATATCTTGTACATTAACTACTTTAAAAGTAAAATCGTACAACAGTGATGCATGAATCTACATGTGGATCTTTGCCAGCACGACCGTATTCCTTGGTACGAATAGTGTGCACTTGTGTGTGGATGAATTTTCAATTTACACGTTCAAAATGCTGGGATGGTAAACCAGAACTTACCTCTGCAAATGACCTCCCGATATTGCTATATTAGATGAATTGAAGTCAAATACTGGTTTAGCAAACTCTATTGACATAGGGATGTCGTGCTGTCTTGTTCGAGAAGTAGATGTTGTGCTCAACCAGACAGTTGGTCTCTGTGAGTCTGAGAGACATTCGCAACCAATTAACACTAAAATTATTATCAATAGTTAAGTCTTTTAGAATTTAGATGGTACCATAAAGGAAAGTAACTGGCGCGATAGGAGAAACAGCAGTCCCTTGTCTGCTAATTATTGACTCGGACTTGAGGCTTATGGTGATTATAGCAACGCCAGATGTATTGGCCACCTAAAAATTAGAAAATGTAGTCTAGATAGATAAAGATAATTGCGAGTACACCAAATGTAGAGTTCCAGAATATGTATGAAGTCGCAAAATCATCAAAATCAAAAGATATAACTGACCATGAAACCAAATTTCCGATTTCCTAGTGTTTTTCCATTGGTCGGGACAAGGACGCCCTGACTTGTGTCGAGTGATTCTAGGATTTCTGCCGTTGAATTCATGACTGGTTCCGAAAAATAGAGGTACACCCTTAAGTTGTGTCGGTTATTTGTAGCTTGCACCGTTCTGATCTGATTATTGACTTGAAGCTTCTTTTCAGGAATGCGAGTCCTCAAGTCAATGAACACATTCCTTCTGTCTACATAAATCACCACAAGATGGGGCAAGATCAGATCGTATTCACATTTGAACTAACAATAGATCATATCCACTTAGTGCAGGACAGTTTCTCACAAGAAATATTTTTGAAGTGTAGGAAATGAATTGAAATGAATTACCTAAGACCTTTACTATCGAGTGAAACTACCTCCCATGTGTCTTCTCAATCATCAGCATAGGAAAATGTTCAAAATCAGAGACATAAATCCTAATTACCATATTAGTGAAAATGCTATACCAGTCAAATGTAAGCAGATCTACGGAAGAAAAAATGATGGTTTTAGCTTTTTAAATATTACGAATGCTTGTAAATCTAAGAGAAGCTCATTTGAGGATGGTACTCTGTGAAAGGTTGGGTGGAAGTACAGCTGACATGTACACTCACCGAAATGCACATAAAAGCTTGAATTAGTCGTCCTTGTGAATGCATTTCCAGCATTGTCGGTGCAGAAGTTCTTATCCATAACCAGGATCACTCGTCCATACTGAATAGTAGAATTCAAACTTACTAAAAGTGTGTATTTGAGGTTTGGCTGCAAAATGTTAAGTGTAGACGGAATGACTTGGCCAGCACCATAGACCAGCAGCTGCAAAGAGATATCAAGTACTTATTTCAATAATTACATCTGATAATCCTAAGATACATCAAAAACCACTAATCGAAGCAGCTACATCAACTTATAATGAGTTCGTCAGTGATACAAGCTAGTTGGGCAATTTGAACTGATTTGCTGGAGAGATCAGAAAGTCTTATGCGGTTAAAAGGTACATCCCGTGAAGTTTATGTTGCCATCGGCATGTTGTCTTAAGATTTCGAGTCCAAGATTTAACTACAGAACATGATTAAAAAACTGTAGCTCTTAGACCTGATAGTCATTCGTCATCTTCTCCAGCACATTGGTCTGCCCCATAAACTATTACATCAGTTTTTTACTAGAGATGTATTTGCAAAGATGAGATATTTTAAAGTAAGTGGTTTCGAGAGGGATGTAGAATTCCGCAGTAAGCATGATAAACAGGGGAGTATTGAATATTAAAATGTTAAAGATAGCCACCTACTCACGTTGCAGGCATCCACAGAAGAGCATCCAAAACCTCCCCCACCAATACAGGGCTCACTAAATAATATGGTCACGGAGACATTAAGGGCGCTCGTGAAAGATGCTGGAGATGTTATGTATGCTGTTGGTGGAATTGTATCTGCAGAAATGGAACAATCAAATGGGTAATTTGCACGATCTCTTTTTTTGCTATTTGAAGCTTGTTAACAAAGCAAAATCTATACTCTGAGCAAGGGTGTACTCAATTGTGATCTCGCATTTTTGCTAAGTTCCAATCCTTGATTATTTTCCACACAACATAACTAGTACAGTTGCAGAACAAAATCAAGCATCAATCGAGTACCTGACCTGAGTGCCAACTATTGCCATCATGATACCAAGTTCAGTAATTCAGCATTGGCAAGTGTCGACCACATATACTTACTTCATTGTGGGTCTAGCTATGACAACTGCTTACCAAGTCACTACGAATAGGATTCACCTCAATCTAAATTTTACTGCTGCATAGATTTCAGATAAAAACATCTAGTTGCCCAAAGTATATTTTTCCAAGTAATGACCAAGAAAAGTGATAGTTCTAGCAGAATTTCTCTGTTTTTCTTTGAGAAGCGGGTTTTACTAATTAAAAGGCACTCATGGAAAATCAACAGACAAATTAACGAGCCATCACCTTGTCCTTTGTTGATTGGGTGAGCACTAAGGTTGCAGAAAAACAAGGTATAAGTCCCCAATTATCTAAAATGCTCATTCCTTGAAAATCATCTCCTGCAAATTTTTGTATGTATGATATTTTCCCTAAGAAAACTAGTTGGAACAACCTTAAATGCATTTTTAAAGTTGTCCTACGTTAGAGAACGATTGAACCATCCAAAAAAGATAAAAGGGATAGATTCTTGACCAATTGTCCAGTTGTAGGAAGCACAGCCAGTTCCTTGGGATCCATTTGCGCACACCTCAAATGAATGATTTCCATCTAGTAAGCTACCATACGAGACTTTTCTGCCTCGACAGTCTGAGAAGGCACCAATATCCAGCTGCAACAGTTTCGAACGGAGAGTTTAAAAGATTGATAAATCAAGTAGCATGAAAAAAGCAATAGTAATTTGACATGACTCGTGCGAAACGAAAAGAAAATTTCCTGCTGAATCATATAGTGAGGTGGTTTCTCCGAAGCAGTTGCTCATCAGAAAATAAAAAGAAGTTAAACTGTGATTTATCAGAGAAACTAAGAAGCAAGGGGAAAAGGAGGGAGAAGACTACTATTAAATGTAAACTTTTTACAGTTCCTATATTGGTAATGCACTTAAATAAGAGCAATGGCCGATTCCTATTTTGTTCCTCGCAGCAGAACATATACCGAGAGAGAAGAGTCAACACTAGCACGATAGCAAGGGTGAAAATCGCAGTGGAACAAGAGCCGAGACAAACCTTGCAACTGAAGCTACAGTCAGAGCAAGCTTCAACATTGCCATTCACCAAAGGTTCGAAGGAAAATGCAGTCGCATTTCTATGCGAAACTGCAGTAGGAAACTCAGTAAGTCTCACAGATAACCCAGAGCCATCACAACTTGTTTTGCAACACAAAAGCAGAAGGACCCAGAAAAGCGAACCCATCACCCACTGAACCTCCAGAGCCAAGAACGTCATCTCCGACGTTAAGAGGGATCAGAAGGAAAAAGGAGACATTTTCGTATGTATATCTGATGAAATTTTGGGCAGGGAATGATAAGACGCGGGGAAGAGAGGGAGGGAGGGAGGGAGGGAGGGAGGGACGGAGAGGAAGGTAGTGTTCTTAATGAGACGGGCTTTAATGGCTAATGCAGGACTCAAGTTTTAGGATACTGCACATGAGACTGACAAATCCAGACAGGTATTTTCTTGTGGATAAATGAGAGAGAGAGAGAGAGAGAGAGAGAGAGAGAGAGAGAGAGAGAGAGAGAGAGACGTTTGAATTCATTGAAGAATAGTGAGACAGAGAAGCAGCATAGCTCATAACACGATCGACCATCACAATTCATCATCAGTCATAAGTGAAGCTCATGCATTGGACAGATTTCTCTGTAAGAGGTTAGTTGGGACTCTCTGCTTCAGACATTGCTAACATGCATGCAATGCAACATCCAATTGCATATGCACAATTATTTCCCTCTACTCTTTTTTCATTGGCAGTTATAGTCCATATATTTATGTTCAACTTGCTGGCTCCCACTTCCAGACCTACCCTTGACCATTATTTTGACAGCTTTGTTTTTATGTCATTTCATAGTGAATCAAGATGATAATATAGAGTTGCTCGTTACTAATAATCAAGTAAGACTTGATCGTCACACGGCTCGCCAGGATGGTGACTCTCACGAGGTTCTAAGCACAAATTTTGATAGATTTTACAAACGGTTTTTTTCTTAACTTTTATCTCCATAATAGGTCATTTTTCAAAGAATCTATATGTGCTTTTGTAAATAATATGTGGGTCTAATCAAGGATTTTTAAACTTCTATTAATTGAACCAGTTTCATACGGGCTCACCCAATGCTGAGGTGTACTTGGAAGTGGAAAGAAGCAGCAACTTACCATTAGGCTTAATTCCATCTTTTAATGTAGAAATTGCCAATACTAAGAATGAGATGGATATAGTTCTACTATATATTCAAACCATATTTCAAATGTTAAGTTACTCCATTTATTGTTGGTGTGGACTGGTAGAAAATTTAGATAATTTCAAGACAATCCCGTTATTAGGATAAGAATCTTGTGTTCGACTTTTCAAGAGGTAGCTTCGACTTTGGTGTAGTTTTTTTTTCTTCATGAAATGGGAGTTATTTAGAATCTTCTACCAATGATCTTGTCCAAAACTGAGTGTCTTGGGAAGATAGGTCTTTATTCTCTCCAAGTAAAACTAAAGCATGATATTCTTAAAATTCATATACAGGACATTTCTAAAAAATGTCTCTTACTATAACAGATCCACCAATGAGAGAAAAGAAGTAGTAGCAGGGTTGGCACGTGCTTGAAGAGCTTCCTGGAACACAGCACAATAACTCACCAAAGGAGTTGGCTACAATTTCAGGCGGCATCAATGAGATGGATCCAGCTAATAAATTTTGGCCCACGGTTGGTAAAAGTAGTTTTTTTTTTACCTGGAGGGACAATTTTGGTGCATCTCTCTTGATCACTGACCAGGTACATACGATAAACTTAATTTGTTGATAGCAATACAAATCCAGAGGCGTTTGGATTATTTTTCCTAATGAGTCAAAGTTCACCACATGCATTAAGCTGAATTATGGCAATACGGGATTCCTTAATTGTCCGATCAAAGAAAATGCATCTAGTGCATTAACTGTTGTTAAATGATTTGCATGTATCCTGCGAAACAGAGGATTCATCATGGATGTTAACAGATGCAGAAACCATCGATTTCTGATGATGGGTGAATGAAATGGAACAAGAGGGACTTAAATGAACTCTCGAGTGCTGTCTCCCTCTTGTGGTCCAGAAGAAAGAAACAGAGAGAGAGAGAGAGAGAGAGAGAGAGAGAGAGAGAGAGAGAGAGAGAGAGAGAGAGCAGGGACAGAAGAAGACAAGGACAAGGTTATCAATCCCTCCTAGCTGGTCGTGTGGTGGTCCTTGAAAGGTAATCCCATCTTCAGAGCTTGAATGGGAATAAGTGGTTTTAATAGGAGAGAACTTTGCGCTTTCATCTTCGAAGCTAGACCTCACACTCATCATCTCTTTGGATGACTCTCTCGAAAAGTACAAAGAAACAAAAAGAGAGAACTGACTTTGTAGATAACTTACAACGAAACGATGGCCTGATCCTTTTTCTAGAACGGAGATGTGCTCCCCTAAGTACACTTGATTGTAGGGTGGACCGGGCCAGATACTAGGACTAAAGGCCCTGTCTGGCCTTCACACAGGGACAGGGCTTGGGTAGGCCCGATTCTAGAGATGAAACAGCTTGCCTAGCCCACCCGGTTGGCACTTCGAGCCTCATTGGCTCGAATCGGCCTAAGCGACTCCGTCGAGTCACTTGGTCCATGTTCAAATTCATACCTAATTGAGGGTAAACTCGTGAAGTTTACCGTCTTATATTTGATCGGGCAAGATGCAAACAAAAATCCGATGAATATATTTAATAGGGTATCTTATCAATTAGCCATGTCTATTATGATTGCACGCGAGCAGTTCTTGACATTTGTAATCGAGCGCATCGACGGTCACCGGTCGGGATGGCCAAAATACTGAACGGAGACACGGGATGTAGATGGGAAGTCCTCCTTCTTGAGCGCAACGTCAGTTTGCATACGGTAGAGGGAGGAGATCGTGAAATCGGTTGTGAGGGGTGGCTCGGCCAATGCTCAAAGGTCGAAAAGCCCTATCTATGTACTTCGTTGGGCCAAACAAAGCCCATGTTGCATGTACTTTGACTTTAATTAGGCCCAAATGGAACGTTTGAGGCGGTTTTAACGCAACAATGATTATCTAACATGAGGTATCAAACTCCGATCAAGGCTTCGAATTGCGGTGCTCAATTTTCTCATTATATAGTTTTTAAAACTTTATTTTTTTCTTTCAATTGCGTGGATTGTGTAGATTTTTTGAAGATCTTGCATTTTTATGTATAAAATCCAACTAATTCTTCACAGTTTAAGAGTAATAAATATGTTTAGATATTGTGCATTATCCATATGGAAAAAAAATCTGTGGAAATACAAGTGATTTAAATCGCAATGAAAATTCATGTGCCTGACCAATTCTATTACTCTCGCTCCCACCCCTCCACCCCCTATCTCGTCGTATGACCAAGACCAGCTTTTCTTCGGAGCAACCCATTACAGCAAAGCCGAGCTTGCTAGAAATTCCAAATTTCACTCCTCGAAATGGTTCGCAACAGATTCCATGAAGCCATAGCGGGTGATATTGCTAATTGGTTCATCTTCCTTGGCAACATCCTTTTGCTTTTGCCGAGAGTGAGCAAACACCGACTCTCCAGCTCCACCATGACTCCCGTTAGCATGACAGAAGGGAGAAAGAAGAAAGAAAAAGAAAAATAAAGACCTCATTATGATAAGATTAGGTAAGTTATTCAAGACAGTGCCTATTTTAGGCTTTTATTTTATTTTGAAAAAAATGTCATTTCTGGTCGTCATTTGAAATTTTCTCCATTTACTACGACAAGATTGGTCCTTATAAATAAATACAAAACGTGAAAGGAGTATTAGAAATTACAGCAAATCCACATAAATCATCCAACCCACACCAAAAACTAAAAGCAACAAAGACTAACAAAACATGCGGGTACTAGGCAAGCAGAGTTTGGTCTTCATCATCAACATCACAACAAACGGAAAGAACTGAAAATGACATTTAAATAAACACATCCTATTCTTCATTTGGTGGGACTTAGGTCTGCAGTTTCTCCGCCAATGGGTCGAACCTCGGGCGAATTGTTTTCCATAGTCTTCTCGGGGGTAAAAAGCATTAGAAGTCCAAGAAGAGCCATTTTCAAACCCCGCCGGAAGGAATTGCTGTCAGGGTCAAGCCGCTTAACTTGCCTGTACAGTGCATCCCACATATTGACCATTTGAGCCGCAAGTTGAATCAGAAACAGCGCAACCATGAAAATCCCCACGTCTCTTTCCTTCTTCTCCGAAAGTTTCTTGCTCGAGACAACTGCAATCGACGCGAATATGCCTAGTTCGGCCGAAACGGATATGATCTCCACCAGTTGAACTTTCTTTTTTCGGAAAAGCTTCTTCAGCACGAGTAAGAGGAGCTGGTAAGAGGTGAAGCACAATAGGGCGATCGTCGGGGTTCTAGAATACCGGCCCGTCCTGTTATAGCCAACGAAGATTGCCAGAATGACCCTTCTGATACATTCGAGCAATGGGTAGTATATCTTAACGATTCCAAATGGGACGTGGAGCACTTTGTCAAATTTGGTTCCACAGTCTGATGCAGTTACGCCGTCATCTTCACTCGGGTTGTTTTCTGGGGGACCACTCAGGTCCTCATATAGAGGTTCACAGATCGTCGTCCAAACAGATTTCGAGATTTTTTTCCACGTCCCTTGGCCTCTATCGTATTGAAGCAGTTTCCCAAATGTAATACCAACTGAGAGGAACAGGAAGAGGGACAGAAGTTCAAAACCCACTAGAACCAACAGCAGAATGCCAACGGCCATCCCTGATGGAGTCCCACCTACCAAAGGGAATAACACTGTAAGCCGACGAAGCTAAAGAAGCAAGACGGAGATCAACTAGTTTATTACTTCAGACAGAATATATCATCGTTAACTGGGGACGAGCGGGTTGCATACCTCGAATTAGAGCAGAAGAGGCCTGACTTACAGAAGGTAAAGCATGGATTGAAAGAAGCATCTCCAATCTTGGGCGTATGAGTGCCATGTAACCGCCCTGCTTTTTAGTTTTTTTCTTGCACGTGAGAATCAAAAGAAGCAAAGCATGCAGGAATATCAAACTGCCATCGATTATGACCAGCCAGAACATATTTCTTCCAAAATACGTCCACCTACAAGAGACCAAATCGTCTTCATCAACAAAAAGCAGCATGCAGTCAGAATTATATGCCCAACTTGCTTCGAAGATGGCCCGATATTGAACAGGGTTATAGAGCTGTCATAGGGAATTTTGCCATTGACATTCAAGTGGCCTGAACGCCCATCTGAACTGGCAGGATGGTGCGTGTTAGCGGAAACAGTAATAAAAAGACGTCTGGACCCGATTCTACTTTTCCTATGCCGGGAACAACTATAGACAAAGTAGCAACATTTTCACCTCATTGTGAACTGATTTTTAACTGGTACGTACAATTCATTTCTTCAGCTCCTCAGATTAATTTATTAGCAATTTTCATCTCATAGAAAACATTGAGAGACTTACCCATTATTATGTTGAGGTTCTGCAGCCTCTGATGTACTATTTACCATCTGCAATTATTTATTTAACAATATCATGAGTATTATGGTTAACACAGTGGACGGCAGAGATACAACTCCAGAGAATAAAGGTTTCCCTAACCTCGAGAAAGGACATTATGTCCGATGCGGAAAGTGGTTTAGGACCTTTAGCAGCTCCTTGCAACTTCTCTTCGTTAGGTGTTCCAGCTATTTCCAGATCAAGAACATCACTAAAGTGGGATGTTGAACTTGCAGGAGGCTGGACGTGCCTGGCTTCCCAAGGGAGACTGAAGTAAGGAATACTCCACTGCAGGTCCCGTGCAAGTTCATAATACTCTACTGGCAATTCAACTGCCAACCATCTAGATAGTGCAAATACCTGGACGTGACCTGCCATTCTCTGCATGGTACCAGGAAAGCTTCCATTAGTCTCTTGCGGCAACATCACAGTCATATTGAGTCCACAATCAGGGAATATTCAGAAAAAGCAGGAAATGAACGAATCCCCACGTCCACTTAAAGTGCACTTTTTGAATTATCAAATTGTTCACTTTGCTCTGACCTCTTACTGTTTTCTTGATCCAAGGATCAATATTAACAGTGTTCTTCCATGCACGAAATTCCATGCATTCCAAGGTGACAGTTGAAAAAAAATGCATTGCAGAGAGTCCTTATTGATCATGTCAATACGTAGAAATTGCTATCTAGTGTTTAAACAGCATTTTGACCCCAGATGATGACGAGTCTTTTTATCTGGACATTGTTCACATTGGTGGTGTAGGTGGTTGTTATTCAGGTATCTCATAACGACTTCCCTAATAGAACTAAAATTACATAACCTTTTCTTCTGATAGAAGACAAACTAGTCACAAAACACTTATTTACAACACACTAAATAGTCTCAGGACAACCCAAAAAACAAAATGATGCTGAGAACAGCTTTTGAACAAAGACTACTCTATGAGACAATAGAAGTTGAAGTAAGATGTATGGCATTGTAAAGACTACATGAGGAGATTTGTAACATACAAAAAGATATGTCGAAGGATAGCATATCGGAGTGGTGGATGTCATCGCGATGGCACCACTAGCTTGAAGGCTAGCGGTGGAAACCGAGAGCAGTCCCGTAGCCAAAGATGCAGTAAAAAGAGCAACATTTGAAATGACAGAAGCAACAGAAGACTCGATGGGCTTGGAATCTGTAATTTAGCCGATAAGTTAGAGCAATAAAAAAAACACAGAAACACTCTCAACAACTGAAATAACGTCCAACTGAGCTTGTAAAGGCATGTGCTTTTCCTTACAATGTCTCACTTGAAGAACATTGGAAGCTAAGTTCTTGTTTCCAGCAATATCGCCGGTTGCATTTTCAGGGATACTCACGGAGACTATTCCATCGTCTGCTTTAATCACGATGAAGTATATGCTTTTGCTCATTTCAAGAAAGCTGGAGAATGTGTTGATATGAACAAATTCAATATGTCATATATCTTGTATATCAACTGCTATAGAAGTTAAATTTTACATCAATGATGCATGAACTTAAATGTGGATCTTTGCCAGCATAAACAAAATACAAGGTACAAGAATTATGTATTTTTGTGTGGATTAGTTTCAATTTACTCGTGCAAAATACTACAATGGTAAAGCAAAACTTACCTCAGCAAGCGACCTCCTGATATTACTATATTAGATGAATTGAAGCCAAACATAGGTTCCGCATACTTTATTGAAATTGGGATTTCGCTCTCTCTTGTTCTAGAAGTAGAGGTTGTGCTCACATAAGCGGTTGGTCTCTGAGAGTCTGAGAGATATCGGCAACCATTCAAGGATGAATAATGCATACTAAAAAATAAACATGTACAGTTGAGTCTTTTACAAGACAGTACCATAAACAAAAGTAATCGGTGCCAGCGGAGAAACAACATTCCCTTGTTTGGTAATTATTGACTCGGACTTGAGGCTTATGGTGATTATAGCGAAGCTAGATATATTGGTCACCTGAAAATTACAAAGTTTAGTTTAGCTATACAAAGAAAACTGCGAACACACAACATGCATAAGTTCGAGAACATGTATGCAGTTGCATTACATGAAAACCAAATGTTTAACTGACCATGAAACCAAATTTCTGATTTCCAAGAGTCTCTCCATCGATTGGGAGAAGGGTACCCTGACTTGTGTTGAGTGATTTTAGGATTTCGGTCGATGAATTCATCACCGGTCTTAAAAAATTCAGGTAAAACCTTAAGTTGTCTGGGTTACTTGTTACTTGCATTGTTCTGTCTTCATTGTTGACTTGAATCGTCTCTTCAGGAATGCTAGTCTCCAAGTCAGAAGACCCGTCCGTTGTGTCTACATGAACGCAACACGAAAGTAGAGGCAAAATCAGATCATCTTCACATTTGAACTAAGAAGAAACAATGTCCACTTTGTGCATATCAATAGCTCCAAATAAACTGGAAGTGTGGGAAATGAGTTGAGATGAATTCCCTCTGTCCCAGCGTAAGTAAGACCTGGTGTCACCAAGTGAAACTGAATGTCTGCTCAATCATCAGGATAGGAAGATGTTCTACACCAGACACACAATCATCCTAATTATTATATTAAAGGTAAAAGTGAGACCCTTCATGTTTTATTGAAGACTTGGTTGCGAGATACATATAAAATGCTCCATGAAATTATAGAACGTAAAAATTACAAAAATCAAAGAGAGTTACATCTTTGTTTATGTGATAAAGAGGCAAAAGCCTGGTACAACTTAAATAGTTAATATAAGATTTTCGCTACTTTATCACCAAACAGAACCCAAATCAATTCCTTGGGAGGAAAAGCAGCCGATTTATCTGCTCGTCATCACCAATGGCTTCACCCAAAGCTCACACAATGCTCTTGGAATCAGAGTCGACAATTATTTATAGCCCTTCAAAAGTGCATAATTAAGGCCATGCTGAATTGGCCAAAGTCTGGCCCAATCTCAAAAGAATATGTCCCCTCACAACGCATGCATACTTTTCTAGTTTGTCGTAAGTTGTTTCCATTTTTAGGTTTTTTTACACTCTTCTTTTTCATGAATTAGGTGAAATGAAAATTGTCAAATTTATCATGAAAGTATAATTAAATTATAAAACGTTTAAAATCATAATCAAGCACAATTGGATTTGGGACAGGTCATGTATGATCGTTACAATTTTTTTTACACAAAAATGGATCACTGATTAAATGGGTTTATTTAGATTAGACCATATTTTCGATTAACATAAACATGACCAAACCCATAGGTCTAGCTAGTAGTGAGCATTAATTCAGAATAGACCCTAGAATTGGACTGAATTTACTCTATCCTACCAATTTTGATTTATTAACCGTTTTTGGGTGCCGAATTTGATCGCCCTAGACCGGAGAACTAGACCAAGAAATATAATTTCTTTTCATATTCCTTTCTATAACTAATGGATGGATTTATTTTTAGTCACTTATTTTTTTTTTATGATATGGATTGTCTTAACAAGGAGGATATCATTAGTAAGTAAAGTTAATGAGTTGAAGCGGAAATAATATAGATTTAAGGTTTTCTATTAATTTTAATGTAATGAATAGTAATTTTGTTTTAAATCTATTATTAGGTGATTACCAGTATCGATTGTTTTTTTGTTTTGTTTTTCAAGGTAGTTAGATATTGGAGCAATATTTATATACAGTTCGTGTTTTATATTACCTGGATGGGACCTTTTATTGTTTATTTTATTTTACGTGTTCATTTTTTTTATAGACCATTGCCTTTGACAGATGAAAATTTCTATCGTTATCCTAATTTTCATTTTGGTTGTCTAAGGGATCAGTTGGATCAGTAGGAGACTTCCCAATTCCCTCCGTTTTATGTTGTACTTCTCGCCGTTTTCTTGCTCTGCTATTTGTCTCTGATCGCTATTTGTCTTGATTATAAGTTGTACCATTCCATTTCCAATGTCTACTTGATAAGTTTCAAATTCAAAAAAAATGTCAACTAGTCTAAATAAGGTAGGTTTCAAGTTTCTAGAGGAAACTTAACCTGTTTTGGCACTGCTCACCTAGGTCTAGCTATTACAAATGTTTGTTACGGGTGTGCATGGTCCGCGTTGGGCCGGTCCCGTGCCCAACCTAAGGATCGAGCCGCACAGTGTCGGCCCTCAATTTTTGGGACCGTGGACCGACTCGTCAGACTTGGGACCGAGACTGAATCGACCCTATCGGTCCGGTCCGGTCCCCGGATTAACCCGGGACTGCTAAAATTTTTGTACAAGCATCGTAAAATGTCCGATATCAATTGAATGTAAAAGTTTCCAACCTTCAATCAGCAACTTAGCAAATTTAACTGCTAACCATTCTTCCGAAAATCGCTCTATTCGATTCGGTTAAGCGAAAGGTTTTCCTTGTTGGTCGTAATAATTGTTACATTAGTGTGCATGAATTCGGCATTACAGAAGTAGTGTAATGGCTGTCGCTTCAAATGACTAACTACACATGGAATGAATTAGAATGAAATGGTCATTATCAGAACTAAATGTGCTCATCGTGTCGTGTTCGTGGGCCTCCAAATTAGAAGGATTTCTTGATGGGAGTAAAGTGTTGTGACAACAAAGTGGGGATATCGACAGCAGGGCGGCATCGATTTCACATCAATAAAGTTAAGAGTGGCAGGCATGAAGAAGTTACCTGTTGCGGCAGGTCCTGGACTAGAAATTGGAACTCCAGCAGCTATGGCATGTCAAAAGATGAAAGAGTATCAACTACTAAACCAACTGTAGCAAATCTAATTACACAATAGTTTGCTTATCCAAAAAATTAATATTTAATATTTACATATAATATATTGTCGAGTTGGTTCGGGTTGGACTGACCCGACATCTTAGGACCAGGACCAACCCGTACAGCACCGGGCTAGAGATTTTAGGACCGAGGATCGACCTATTTGTCTCATAAACCCAACCAGGACCGGCCAGGTTGGGTCGGTCCAAGGCCGATCCAGGGTCGACCCTGGACCGTTGCTCACCCTTAATATTTGTAAATCTAAAAGAAGTACCTCTGAAACGTAGACTCACCAAGCTGTATAGAGATGTTTGAACTACTTGTCCTTGTGAATCTATTTCCAGCATTGTCGGTGCAAAAATTCTCATCCATAGTCAGGATTACTTGTTCTTGCTTAGCAGTGAAATTCAAACTTACTGAAAGTGTGTATTCGAGGTTTGGCCGCAGAATGCGAAGTGAAGATGGAATTACTTGGCCAGCACCAGAGACGAGTAGCTGCAAAGAGATGTCAAGTTGTTAATTCATTAATACATATGATTATCAAAAGTTCCAGCATAATACGCTAGTCGAAGCAGTTACATCTACTTCTGATGAGTTTGTTAGTGATACAAACTCAATGGGTGATTTGAACGGATTTACTAGAGAGATCACAAGGTCTTATTCAGTAAAAAAAAAAAAAGGAACACTAATGAATAACATTGAAAAAATGTAGCTAGTTGCCCACATGGCAATTCATCATCTTCTCTAGCATGCCGTAATCTGCCAACTATTACATCCGTGTTTTACCAGAGTAGTATTTGGGAAAAATGAGATACTGCAAAGTAAGTAGTTTCAAAAGGGAGGAAGAATTCCAAAATGAACATGATTGAGACACGACTGATGAATCTTAAAATGTTAAAGTTAGTCACCAACTCACGTTGCAGTCATTCACAGAAGAGCATCGAAAACCTCCTTCACCAGTGCATGGCTCACTAAATAATATAGTCACAGAGACATTAGGAGCACTTGTAAGAGATGCAGAAGTTGTTATGGTTGCTGTTGGCGGAATTGTATCTGCAGAAACGAAACTATCAAATAGGTAATTTGTGGGATCTCTCTTTTTGTTGTTTGAAGTTTTTAAGCAAAGCAAAATCTACGCTCTGAGCATGAGTATACTCGAATGTGATCTCGCATATTCTAACTTCTGGGATCTGATTATTTCCTAAAATAAGTAGTACAGTTGCAAAACAAGATCAACTATCATCTAGTACATGACATAGGGGCCATCTACTGCCATCATGACACCAAGCAAATTCAATAGTTCAACATTGTCACATGTCGACCACCTATTCTTACTTCAACATGGGAATTCTATCTATGACATATGCTTACCAAGTCACTTACGCTCACATCGACCTAAACATTACTGATATATATATTGCTTGTAGTTCCGTTGGCCATTGTCTGAGCACCTCAACATATTTTTCAAATGACCAAAGCTAAACAACTGAAAAGTGGAAGTTGAATTCGCAAATCATTCAAAAGTGTCTTTTCCAAATAATGACCTAGAAATTAATAATTCTAGCAGCACAAGCTTCAATCTCTTTGTTTGCAGCGAGAAGCATGTTTTCCTAATTAACATTTGTGAAAAAACAACAGGCCTATTTGTGAGTCCAAGACCTTCCCCTCATTGATTGGTTAAGCAATAAAGTTGCAGAAAAAATAAGGTGAAGTGTCCACTTATTTAAAATACTCTCTGAAAATAATTTCCTGCAGATTTTCGTATGTGCAATATTCTTCCGAAGAAATCAATTGGAATAACGAATTGACTCATAAAGCTAAACCTTGAATGCATTTTTTAGTGATTCAACAGTAGAAAAAGATTGAACCATCAGAAAAAGATAAAAAAAGGGATAGATTCTTGACCAATTGTCCAGTGATAGCTCCTAGAAGGAGAAGAACAAGCACAAAGTAGGGATCCTTTTCCCCAGCACACCGCAAATTGATGATTTCCATCTGCCAAGTGACTATATGAAATACTGCATGAGCGACAGTCCAAGCGGGCACCACCATCTAGCTGCAACATTTAAGCGTACAAAGAGGAAAAAAATCAATAAATCAAGTAGCATGAAAAAAAAAAGCAAGCAATAGCGATTTGACATAACTCACAAAAAACAAAACCCACTGAATCATATAATGAGGTGGTTTCTCAAGACTTCTAACAAGAAAGTTGCCCATCATAAAATTAAAAAAGTAAAAAGTTTTAACTATGGCCGAGCAAAGAATTAGGAAAGCAAGGAAGAAAGGTGGGAAAAAAAAAATAAATTGGGCAATATTATAAAAATATAAACGTTTCCCAGTTTAGTCCTCGCAGCTGAACACATGCACAGAGACAAGAAGGATCACTAGCACGAAAGCCAGCGCGAAAATAACAGCAGAACAGGAGTCGAGACAAACTTTGCAACTGAGGTCCCAGTCGGAGCAAGCTCTCTCTATGCCGTCTACTTCAGGTTTGAAAGAAAAAACAGGTGCACTTTCGTTCGAAACCGCAGGGGGTTCAGTGATTCTCGCAATAAAGTTATGGCCACAGACTGCAGCACAACTTGAATCCCAACACAAAAGCAGAGAGACCCAGAAAAGCAAACCCATCACCCATTGAACCTCAAGAGCCAAGAACGCCATCTCCAACGTCAAGACGGATCAGAACTCCATAGGGAGAAAAGGTGAGATATTTGGGTTTAGTCTGATGAAATTGGGTAGAGATGATAAAAATGCATTATTGAAGAAAGAAAAGCCAATCAGGTTCGATCGACCATCGCATTCGTCATCAATGATCAGAGTACCTGATGCAACGGACAAATCTCTTTAGTGAAGCTAGCGAAGACTCCCCGGTTCAGACACTACAATCATGCGATGCAACGTCCAATTCCACTTGCACGATTTTAGTTGGCATCATTACCCTTTTTATACAAATTCACCTTGCTGACTCCAATCACCAGTTATGTTCTTAAATATTTAGAAAATCGTCATCTCCTGGCGATTTAAATATTTAGAAAATCTATTAATATAAACCTTTCGAACAATTTTGATTAACTCGTGGCTAATTTTATTGGATCGAGGGAACGTGACCGAACCCTCCCTTGTCGTCTTCCTCCGGGGGCCCAGGAAGACCAGCATTGACTCGTATGGGGAATCGCTCGTCGTCGTCGTCGATCCCCTCGCCCGTTTCGTTGTCCGAGCCCACATTGACTTCGAGCCGAGAGGCCTATCAAGTCGTCGAGTCCACTTGAAGGAATCGATAAAGAAAGAAGAAGGTTGATTCGATGATTTCAACTGTAACTATCAACGTGATCGAAAAGAAAAACTACCAATATAATAATAGTCGGCATAAACTATTCGTACTCTCTAACGATAGCGTCGCTTCATTAATCTCCATTTTTTAATAATGTAGATTTATAATTATTTTGCATGAAGAGTGATCAAGTGGTAGATTCAAGCAAACACGTGATCAAGACATCGGATGTTGTCCAACACGTGACCAGCTGTCGGCAATCACAATGACAATGTCGACATCAGCACACGGTGATAATTGGTAGCTGCTATGTGACGAGATATGACAAACGACAGTCGACAAATCTATCAACAAATAAGATTGATGAGCTGACGGGACATCAAGATAAAGTATTATATTTATGGCTACAAGCTCGAAAACACGG
The DNA here is from genome assembly GCA_030064385.1 of Melaleuca quinquenervia. Classification (NCBI taxonomy): domain Eukaryota; kingdom Viridiplantae; phylum Streptophyta; class Magnoliopsida; order Myrtales; family Myrtaceae; genus Melaleuca; species Melaleuca quinquenervia. The sequence continues at coordinate 1,014,691 of CM057728.1, read as the reverse complement.
GTAGACGAAAGAGATCAAGCTCGTGGAGAATGATAAGGACTTGTTTTTAAAGGAATGGCCATAAGAGAATATCATGGCATCGTGAAGGCATGAACACAATACTTTCGGAGACAAGTTGCTGGAGAACTCCCCATAAGCAGTTGTGACACAATTGCAGTATATACCATCGACCAGCTGCTAGAAAGCTCCTACGCAAATTAAACAAATTTAGTATTGTTAAGTTATCATTTATTTTCCTACAATGTACTTTTTTTTTTCAGACTCTCGTGGATCATTTAATTGCAGTATACTTCTTAGCTATAACATCTAAATCTGTATTATTGATTAAATTCCGACATCTATCTCTATCCTTGATGTTGCACTGTCGATTAATTGTCCACGTGAGATGTCGTTGCATTCTCAAGCTTTATCATTGTTTAAATTTTGGGAGACAATTGTCGATTCAGTCCTAAACATTTACATACTTTGCCGATTCGGTCATAAACTCTTTTTTTATGCTGATTCAGTCATAAACCTTTTGCTACTTTGCCATTTAAGTCCTTCCGGCGGATTTCGCCCGAAAATGTCAACATGGCGCGATTGGACTTCGCTGGCGATAACGTGGCGACGACGTGGTGATAATTTTGAATCCCAACACAAAAGCAGAGAGACCCAGAAAAGCAAACCCATCACCCATTGAACCTCAAGAGCCAAGAACGCCATCTCCAACGTCAAGACAGATCAGAACTCTACAGGGAGAAAAGGTGAGATATTTGGGTTTAGTCTGATGAAATTTGGGTAGAGATGATAAAAATGCATTATTGAAGAAAGAAGAGCCATTCAGATTCGATCTACCATCGCATTCCTCATAAGTGATCAAAGTACTTGATGCAGCGGGCAAATCTCTTTAGTAAAAGCTAGCGAAGACTCCCCAGTTTGGACACTACAATCATGCGATGCAACGTCCAATTCCACTTGCACGATTTTCATTAGCATCATTACCCTTTTTATACAAATTCACCTTGCTGACTCCAATCACCAGTTATGTTCTTCTTCTTTTTTTATAATTCATGCGGATCACAATTTGGATCCATCAAATAGAATAATTACAAAAACAAAAGTCGTGAAGTTACTGCGTGAATACTGCCTCAGTTCTAAAATTTTTAATTTGTCCAATTTAATCTTAAATATTTAAACAATCTATTAATGTAATTCTTCTGAACAAATTTGATTGTTAATTATTAAGGTAAATGTCAGCCGTTCCATGTGATACGGTTGGCACTCATGCGTTGCCATTTCTTAATAAAATTTGGTGAGATTTTTTTTTTCTCTTTTTCCCTAGGGGACGTAGGAAAAGAAAAGGAAAAAGGAAAAAGGAAAGCAAATAAAGGAAAATATTAAAAGAATTCGATTTATTTAATTATAAAAATTATCCAATGTCGATTACCGAACCCTCCCTTGTCGTCTTTCTCCCGGGGTCCAGCACGACAAGCATTGACTTGAATTAAGAATCGCTCGTCGTCGTCGTCGATCCCCTCCCCCGTTTCGTTGTCCGAGCCCACATTGACTTGGAGCCCAGCGGCCCATCAAGTCGTCGAGTCCACTTGAAGGAATCGATAAACAAAGAAGAAGGTTGATTCGATGATTTCAACTGTAACTATCAACGTGATTGAAAAGAAAAACTACCAATATAATAATAGTCGGTCGGCATAAACTATTCGTACTCTCTAACGATAACATCGCTTCATTAATCTCCATTTTTCATAACATAGGTTGATAATTATTTTACATGAAGAGTGATTGCATGGTAGATACAAGCAAACACGTGATTAAGACATCGGATGTTGCCCAACACGTGACCAGCTGTCGGCAATCACAATGACAAAGTCGATATCAGCACATGGTGATGATCGGTAGTTGCTATGTGATGTTATATGATAGACGACGGTCGACAAATCTATCGATGAATAAGATTGATGAGCTGGTGGCGCATCAAGAGAAAGTATTGGAGTTATGGCTACAAGCTCGAAAACACTGATAAACAAAAGAGATTGAGCTCGTGGAGAATGACAAGGACTTGTTTTTAAAGGAACAACCATCAGAGAATATCATGGCATCATGAAGGCATGAGATATGGATGCAATTGCTGGAAAACTGCCCATAAGTGGTTGTGACACAATCGCAGTATATACCATCAGCTGCTAGAAAGCTCCTACGCAAATTAAACAAATTTAGTATTTTTCAATTATCTTTTATTTTCCTAAAATGTACTCTTTTTTTCAGGCTCTCATAGACCATTAATTGCAGTGTACTTCTTAGCTATAATTTCTGCATCTGTATTATTGATTAGATTCCGACATCTATCTCTATCTTAGATGTTGCGTCATCGATTAATTTCAGACGTAATATCATTGTATTCTCAAGGTTTTTCATTGTTTAAATTTCGGTACAATATGTTTATGTTTAGTCATTTAGTAGAGTCTATATTTCCCGCGCTATCGACTAAATTCCAGCTCGGGTTTGTGTTTATACGATCCTGTCTGTTCAATCTGAAGCAAAATTGTTGATTGCCTCATTTACCCAAGATATTTCCTATCCGGGTTCTGCGCAGAACACGTCTCCTTCGGTTAAAAGCTGAAGAGCGATCTTTGGTGAAAGATATTTCGTCACGGGAGAAATTCCGACCAAACGAAATCCAGTAGATAAATTTAACGTAGGTAGGATGGAGGCACGTGTTTCTGACGGCATCCTCCGAGTTAGCCCATGTTTGTTGCACTAGCAAGTGAGTAATTCTGACATGTTGGGATGGTCGGAAACGCAGAACGAAGAGATGGGATGCGGAGGTAAGGATCGCTCGTTCTCGAGCGCCAAGTCATTCGTATTTAGTAAAGAGGGAGGGAGGAAATCATGAACTGGTTTCGAGGGCTGGCTTGTCCGCAACCCATTACAGCAGAGCCGAGCTTTGTTAGAAATTCCAAATTTCACTCCTCGAAGCGGTTCGCAAAAGATTCCATGAAGCCATAGCGGGTGATATTGCTAGTTGGTTCATCTTCCTTAGCAACATCCTTTTGCTTTTGCCGAGAGTGGGCAACCACCAACTCTCCAGCTCCACTATTACTCCCGTTAGTGACAGGTCTTCTCTCACCTCCGAAGTGCGTCAAACTCCATGTGTTCTATGTCTTCCGCCAACCCGGTAACTGCAATTCCTGCTTTGCTCGAGCGATTTGATATATTGAAGCCCTGGACAATGGTGTCATCACATTAAAAAGGAAGAAGCGCAAGACTATCCATTGTTAAAGAGAAATAGACCCAGTTATGCATTTCATCAAACATCTTGAGGGCGCATGCTGTGCCTCGAAGGAAGACGCCCACATAAAAAAGATCGGAATTTCCGATGAATATCGGGTTAAAGGAATCATATTTTGGTAGTCTCACTCGCTTTGGCTTTCGTGGAATCTTCTCCAAACCACTTCGCGAAATGAAACTTGGAATCTCCAATGAGCTCGGTTTCGCTGTGATGGCTTACTCCTGATCATATGAGGACGAGGCAAAGAGAGGGAGGGGCCGGTCATGGTGTGAAGATGGGGGCGAGGCACGATGAGGGAGATCAAGAGTGAAAACGGAAGAAAACAAAACCAGAACGCAAAACAAAGGGAGAAAGAAGGAAGAAGAAAGAAAAATAAAAATAAAGAAATTAATGTACTTGAATGAAAATGTACCTCGCTATGATAAGATTAGCTCAGTACCTATTTTAGGCTCTTTTTTAATTTTAAAAAATAATATCATTTCATGTCATTATTTGAAAATTTCTCTATTCACTGTGACAAGATTGATCTTTATAAAAACATGTGAAAAGGGTGTTAGAAATTATAGTAAATTCACATAAATAGTTGAACCCACACCAAAAACTAAAAGTTCCAAAGACTAACAAGTTAACAAAATGTGCTACTACTAGACAAACAGAGTTGGTCTTCATCATCGACATCACAACAAACGGAACGAACTGAAAATGACATTCCAATAAACACATCCTATTCTTCATTTGGTGGATGATCCTGGCTCTGCAGTTTTCCGCCGCTTGGTCGAGCCTTGGGCGAATTGCTTTTAGTTTCCTCGGGGGTAAAAATTATTAGGAGTCCGATAAAAGCCATTTTCAAACCCCGCCGGAAGGAATTACTGTCAGGGTCAAGCCGCTTAACTTGCCTGTACAGTGCATCCCACATATTGACCATTTGAGCCGCAAGTTGAATCAGAAACAGCGCAACCATGAAAATCCCCACGCTACTTTCCTTCTTCTCCGAAAGTTTCTCGCTCGAGACAACTGCAATCGACGCGAATATGCCTAGTTCGGCCGAAACGGATATGATCTCCACCAGTTGAACTCTCTTTTTTCGGAAAAGCTTCTTCAGCACGAGTAAGAGGAGCTGGTAAGAGGTGAAGCACAATAGGGCGATCGTCGGGGTTCTAGAATACCGGCCCGTCCTGTTATAGCCAACGAAGATTGCCAGAATGACCCTTCTGATACATTCGAGCAATGGGTAGTATATCTTAACGATTCCAAATGGGAAGAGGAGCACTTTGTCAAATTTGGTTCCACAGTCTGATGCAGTTACGCCGTCATCTTCACTCGGGTTGTTTTCTGGGGGACCACTCAGGTCCTCATATAGAGGTTCACAGATCGTCGTCCAAACAGATTTCGAGATTTTTTTCCACGTCCCTTGGTCTCTATCGTATTGAAGCAGTTTCCCAAATGTAATACCAACTGAGAGGAACAGGAAGAGGGACAGAAGTTCAAAAGCCACTAAAACCAACAGCAGAATGCCAATGACCATCCCTGATCGAGTTCCACCTACCAAATGGAATAACACTGTAAGCCGACGAAGCTAATGAAGCAAGACGGAGATCAACTAGTTTATTACTTCAGACAGAATAATCTCATCGTTAACTGGGGACGAGCGGGTTGCATTACCTCGAATTAGAGCGGAAGAGGCCTGACTTACAGAAGGTAAAGCATGGATTAAAAGAAGCATCTCCAATCTTGGGCGTATGAGTGCCAAGTAACCGTCCTGCTTTTTAGTATTTTTTTTCTTGCACGTAAGAATCAAAAGAAGCAAAGCGTGCAGTAATATCAAACTGCCATCGATTATGAGCAGCCAGAACATATTTCTACCGAAATCCCTCCACCTACAAGAGACCAAATCGTCTTCATCAACAAAAAGCAGCATGCAGTCAGAATTATGCCCAACTTGCTTCGAAGATGACCCAAAAGTGAACAGGGTTATAGAGCTGTCACAGGGAATTTTGTAATTGACAAATAAGTGGCCTCAACGCCCGGCTGAACTGGCAAGATGGTGTGTGTTAGCGAAACAGTAATAAAAGATGTCTGGATGAGGTACCTGATTCTACTTTTCCTATGCCAGCAACAACTATAGACAAAGTAGCAACATTTTCACCTCATTGTGAACTGATTTTTAACTGTTACTTGCAATTCATTTCTTCAGCTCCTCAGATTAATTTATTAGCAATTTCCATCTCATAGAAAACATTGAGAGACTTACCCATTATTATGTTGAGGTTCTGTAGCTTCTGATGTACTATTTACCATCTGCAATTATTTATTTAACAATGCCATGGTTATTATGGTTAACACAGCGGACGGCAGAGATACAACTCCAGAGAATAAAGGTTTCCCTAACCTCGAGAAAGGACATGATGTCCCATGCAGAAAGTGGTTTAGGACCTTTAGCAGCTCCTTGCAACTTCTCTTCTTTAGGTGTTCCAACTATTTCCAGATCAAGAACATCACTAAAGTGGGATGTTGAACTTGCAGGAGGCGGGGCGTGCCTGTCTTCCCAAGGGAGACTGAAGTAAGGAATACTCCACTGCAGGTCCCGTGCAAGTTCATAATACTCTACTGGCAATTCAACTGCCAACCATCTAGATAGTGCAAATACCTGGACGTGACCTGCCATTCTCTGCGTGGTACCAGGAAAGCTTCCATTAGTCTCTTGCGGCAACATCACAGTCATATTGAATTCCACAATCAGGGAATATTCAGAAAAAGCAGGAAATGAAAGAATCCCCACGTCCACTTAAAGTGCGCTTTTTGAATTATCAAATTGTTCACTTTGCTCTGACATCTTACTGTTTTGTTGATCCAAGGATCAATATTAACAGTGTTCTTCCATACATGAAATTCCCTTCATTCAAAGGTGACAGTTGTAGAAAAAAATGCATTACTGAGAGTCCCTATTCATGACAACACGTAGAAATTGCTATCTAGTGTTTAAACAGCATTTTGACCCCGGATGATGACAAGTCTTTTTATCTGGACATTGTTCAGATTGGGGGCCTAGGTGGTTGTTATTTAGGTATCTCATAAGGAGTTCCCTAATAGAACTGACATTACATAACCTTTTCTTCTGATAAAAGACAAAATAGTCACAAAACACTCATTTACAACACCTAGAATAGTCTCTAGACAACCAAAAAAAAAAATGATGCTGAGAACAGTGTCTGAACAAAGACTACTCTATAAGACAATAGAAATTTAAGTAAGAAGCATGGCATTGCAAAGACTACATCATCAGGAGATTTGTAACATACAAAAAGATATGTTGATGGATAGCTTATCGGAGTGGCGGATGTCATTGCGATGGCACCAGTAGCTTGAAGGCTTGCGGTGGAAACCGAGAGCAGTCCCGTAGCCAAAGAAGCAGTAAAAAGAGCAGCATTTGAAATGATAGAAGCAATAGAAGACACAATGGGCTTGGAATCTGTAATTTAGCCGATAACTTAGAGCAATCAAGAAAACACAGAAACACTCTCAACAACTGAAATAACGTCCAACTGAGCTTGTAAAGGCATGCGCTTTTCCTTACAGTGTCTCACTTGAAGAACATTGGAAGCTAAGTTCTTGTTTCCAGCAATATCGCCGGTTGCATTTTCAGGAATACTCACAGATATTATTCCATCGTCTGCTTTAATCACGATGAAGTATCTGCTTTTGCTCATTTCAAGAAAGCTGGAGAACATGTTGATATGAACAAATTCAATATGTCATATATCTTGTATATCAACTGCTGTAGAAGTTAAATTTTACACCAATGATGCATGAACTTAAATGTGGATCTTTGCCAGCATAAACATAATACAAGGTACAAGAATTATGTATTTTTGTGTGAATTAGTTTCAATTAACTAGTGCAAAATATTGCAATGGTAAAGTACAACTTACCTCCGCAAGTGACCTCCCGATATTGCTATATTTGATGAATTGAAGCCAAATATAGGTTCCGCAAACTTTATTGAAATTGGGATTTCGCTCTCTCTTGTTCTAGAAGTAGAGGTTGTGCTCACAATAGCAGTTGGTCTCTGAGGGTCTGAGAGATATCGGCAACCATTCAAGGGTGAATAATGTATACTGAAAAATAAACACGTACAATTGAGTCTTTTACAAAACAGTACCATAAACGAAAGTAATTGGTGCCAGCGGAGAAACAACATTCCCTTGTTCGGTAATTATTGACTCGGACTTGAGGCTTATGGTGATTATAGCGAAGCCAGATATATTGGCCACCTAAAAATTACAAAGTGTAGTTTAGCTAGATAAAGCAAACTGCGAACACACAAAATGCATAAGTTCCAAAACATGTATGCAGTCGCATTACATGAAAACCAAATTTTTAACTGACCATAAAACCAAACTTTTGATTTCCAAGTGTCACTCCATCAATTAGGAGAAGGGTGCCTTGACTTGTGTTGAGTGATTTTAGGATTTCTGCTGATGAATTCATCACTCGTCTTGAAAAATTTAGGTAAAACCTTAAGTTGTCTTGATTACTCGTTACTTGCACCGTTCTGTCTTCATTGTTGACTTGAATCGTCTCTTCAGGAATGCTAGTCTCCAAGTCACAAGACCCGTTTGTTGTGTCTACATGAACGCAACACGAAAGGAGAGGCACAATCAGATCGTCTTCACATTTGAACTAAGAAGAAACAATGTCCACTTTGTGCAGGTAAATATCTCCAAATAAACTGTAAGTGTAGGAAATGAATTGAGATGAATTCCTTCTGTCCCAATGAAACTAAGACACGGTGTCTGCTCAATCATCAGGATAGGAAGATGTTCTAAACCAGACACACAATCATTCTAATTATCAAATTAATTGCAAAAGTAAGAACCTTCATGTTTATTGAAGACTATATATACATAATGCTCTATGAAATTATAGAACGTAAAAAGCACAAAAATCGAAGAGAGTTACATCTTTGTTTATGTGATAAAGAGGCAAAAGCTTCGTACAACTTAATAGCTAATATAAGTTTTTTGCTACTTTAGCACTAAACAGAACCCAAATCAATTCCGTGGGAGGAAAAGCAGCCGATTATATTACCTGGATTGGACCTTTTATTGTTTTTTTTACGTGTTCATTGTTTTATAGACCATTTTCTATTGTTATCCTAATTTTCATTTTGGTTGTCTAAGGGATCAGTAGGATCAGTAGAAGACTTCCCAATTCCCTCTGTTTTGTGTTGTACTTCTCGCCGTTTTCTTGCTCTACTATTTGTCTGTGACCTCTATTTGTCTTGATTATAAATTATACTATTCCATTTCCAATGTCTACTTAATAGGTTTCAAATTCCAAAAAAAAAAAAAATGGCAACTAGTCTAAATAAGGTATGTTTCAAGTTTCAAGACGGAAACTTAATCCGTTTTGGCACTGCTCACCTAGGTCTAGCTATTACAAATATTTGTAAATCTAAAAAAGCCCGTTTATGAAAGGTTGGGTGGAAGTACCACTGAAACGTAGACTCACCAAGCTGCACAGTAATATTTGAACTACTTGTCCTCGTGAATCTATTTCCAGCATTGTCGGTGCAGAAATTCTCATCCATAGCCAAGATTACTCGATCATGCTCACCAGTGAAATTTAAACTTATTGAAAGTGTGTATTCGAGGTTTGGCTGCAGAATGCGAAGTGAAGATGGAATTACTTGGCAAGCACCATCGACGAGTAGCTGCAAAGAGACGTCAAGTTGTTATTTCATTCAATACATCTGATTATCAAAAGTTCTAGCATTAAACGCTAGTCCAAGCAATTACATTTACTTCTGATAAGTTTGTCGGTGATACAAACTCAATGAGTGATTTGAACGAATTTACTGGAGAGATCACAAGGTCTTATTTAGTCAATAAAATGAACACTAATGAAAGTTCATGTAGTCATTTATACGTTATCATGATATCTCAAGTGCAATGTTCAACTTTGGAATAACATTGAAAAAATGTAGCTAGATGCCCAGATGACGATTCATTATCTTCTCTAGCATGCCGTAATCTGCCTTTTTAAACTATTACATCAATGTTTTACCAGAGCAATATCTAGGAAAAATGAGATGCTGCAAAGTAAGTGATTTCAAGAGGGAGGAAGAAATCCACAATGAACATGACTGAGAGACGACTGACAAAAATCTTAAAATGTTAAAGTTAGTCATCAACTCACGTTGCAGTCATCCACAGAAGAGCATTGAAAACCTCCTCCACCAGTGCATGGCTCACTAAATAATATAGTCACAGAGACATTAGGGGCACTTGTAAGAGATGTGGAAGTTGTTATGGATGCTGTTGGCGGAATTGTATCTGCAAAAACAGAACAATTAAATAGGTAATTTGTGGGATCTCTCTTTTTGCTGTTTTAAGTTTTTAAAAAAGCAAAATATACACTCTTAGCACAAGTATACTCAAATGTGATCTCGCATATTCTAACTTCCGGATTTTGATTATTTCACAAAATAAGTAGCACGGTGCAAAACAAGATCAACCATCATCTAGTACCTGACATAGGGGCCATCTACTGCCATCATGACACCAAGCAAATTCAATAGTTCATCATCGTCACATGTTGACCACCTATCCTTATTTCATCATGGGAATTTTATCTATGACATATGCTTACCAAGTCACTTATGCTCACACGACCTAAACATTACTGATGTACATTACTTGTATTCCCATTGGCCATTGTCTCGAGCACCTCAACATATTTTTCAGATGACCAAAGCCGAACGCTCGAAAAGTGAAAGTTGCATTCGCAAATCATTCCGTAAGTGTCTTTTTCAAATAATGACTTAGAAATTAATTATTCTAGCAGCACAAGCTTCGATCTCTCTATTTGTAGCGAGAAGCAGGTTTTCCAAATTTAAGGATATCCATGAAAGAACAACATGCCTATTTGCAAGTCCAACACCTTCCCCTCGTTGATTGGTTGAGCAATAAAGTCGCAGAAAAATAAGGTGTGAAGTGCCCACTTATCTAAGATACTCTCTGAAAATCATTTCATGTAGATTTTCGTATGTAAAATATTCTTCCGAAGAAACCAATTGGACCAACAAATTGACTCATAAAAGCTAAACCTTGAACGCATTTTTAATTTAGTGATTCTACAGTAGAAAAAGATTGAACCATCCGAAAAAGATATAGGGGATAGATTCTTGACCAATTGTCCAGTTATAGGATGAACAAGGACTTCCTTGGAGTCCATTCGCGCAGAACTCAAATGAATGATTTCCATCTGGCAAGCGATCGTATGACATCCTGCATGGACAGTCTGAGGAGGCACCACCATCTAGCTGCAACATTTATGCGTACATAGAGGTCGAAATTTTGATAATATCAAGTAGCTTGAAATAAAAAAGCAAGCAATAATGATTTGACACGACTCACAAAAAAAAAACCGTTGAATCATATAACGAGGCGATTTCTCAAAACTTCTAACAAGAAAGTTGCCCGTCAGCAAATTCAAAAAATAAACAGTTAACTATGGCTGAGCAGAGAACTAGGAAAGCAAGGAAGAAAGGTGGGGAAAAAAAGAAGGTGGGCAATATTGTAAAAATATAAACGCTTCCCTCGCAGCTGAACACATGCACAGAGACAAGAAGGATCACTAGCACGAAAGCGAGCGTGAAAATAACAGTACAACAGGAGTGGAGACAAACTTTGCATTTGAAGTCCCAGTCGGAGCAAGCTTGCACATTGCCACGCCATACAGGTTCGAAAGAAAAAACAGTCGCACTTTCGTTCGAAACCTCTCTAGGGAGCTCGGTGATTCTCACGGATGGCTTACAGCCACAGCGTGCAGCACAACTTGAATCCCAACACAAAAGCATAGAGACCCAGAAAAGCAAACCCATCACCCATTGAACCTCAAGAGCCAAGAACGCCATCTCCAACGTCAAGACGGGTCAGAACTCTATAGGGAGAGAAGGTGAGATATGTGGATTTAGTCTGATGAAATTTGAGCAGAGATGATAAAAATGCATTATTGAAGAAAGAAGAGCCAATCATGTTCGATCAACCATCGCATTCCTCATCAGTGATCAAAGTACCTGATGCAGCAGAGAAATCTCTTTAGTGGAAGCTAGTGAAGACCCCCCGGTTCAGGCACTACAAACATGCAATGCAACATCCAATTCCACTTGCACGATTTTCATTGGCATCGTTACCCTTTTTATACAAATTCACCTTGCTGACTCCAATCACCGGTTATGTTCTTCTTCTTTTTTTATAATTCAAGCGGATCACAACTTGGACGCATCAAACGGAATAATTACAAAAAAAAAGTCATAAAGTTACTGCATGAGTATTGCCTCAGTATCTTAAACATTTAAACAATCTATTAATGTAATCCTCCCGAACAATTTTGATTGGGAATTACTAAGGTAAATGCCAGTCGTCCTACATAACACGGTTGGCACTCATGCATTGCCATTTCTTGATAAATGATTGTGAGTTTTTTTTCTCTTTTCCCCCTTTCTAGGGGACATACGGAAAAAGAGAAAGCAAATAAAAGGAAAGTACAAAAAGAATTCGAATTCTTTTAAATTATGAAAATTATCAACTCTCGGTTATCCGTATAAGACAGTCGGTATCTATGTTAGCAATTATTAGTTAAAATTAGTCACAAGAAATATATAAGTATATCTTTTAAAGGTTTAGTATTTACTTTTTTGTGATAATATTTCTTATATCTAACCAATATCCGATCGTGAACCGGTTACGCACAACTCGTGGCTAATTTTATTGGATCGAGGGAACGAGAACGAACCCTCCCTTGTCGTCTTCCTTCCGGGGCCCAGGAAGACCAGCATTGACTTGAATTGGGAATCGCTCGTCGTCGTCGAGCCCCTCCCCCGTTTCGTTGTCCGAGCCCACGTTGATTTGGAGCCGAGCAGCCCATCAAGTTGTCGAGTATATATATATATATATATATCAACACGAGATAATTTGAAGGAATCGATAAAGAAAGAAGAAGGTTGATTCGATGATTTCAACTGTAACTATCAACGTGGTTGAAAAGAAAAACTATCAATATAATAGAAACATTACCATAAAGACCCCAACTACTAGTTATGTTCTTTTTCTTTTTTCTTTTTTTACAATTCAAACGGATAACAATTCAAATGCTTCAAACGGAATAATTACAAAAAAAAAAGTCATAAATTTGCTACGTGAATGCTACCTCAGTTCTAAAATTTTTAATTTATTCAATTTAATCTTAAGCATTTAAACGATCTATTAACGTAATCCTTCCAAACAATTTTAATTGGGAATTACTAATGTAAATGTCATCCGTCCTACGTAACACGGTTGGCACTCATGCGTCGTCATTTTTTAATAAAAAGTTTGTGAGTTTTTTTTCTCTTTTCCCATTTCTAGGGAAAAAAAGTTAAAAGGAAAAAGGAAAGTAAATAAAGGGAAAAGATAAAAAAAAAGAATTCGGATTTTTTAAAATTATAGAAATTATCAACTTTCGATTATCTATGTAGGACGGGCAGCATCAATATTAGTAATTGTTAGTCAAAATTGGTCAGAAAAAATATATAAGTATACAGTCTAAAGCTAAAGGTTCATCATGAAATTGACTATATTGAAAAATTTTAGTACCGAATTAGTATTTATTTTAATTATTTTTCTTATATCTAACCAATATCCAATCAAAGCAGAGTGGATGTGGCGCATCTCCTTCCGCGGGGTAGCAGAATCCTCCTCCTTCGTTTTTCGCAATCACGGCTGGCGATTGATTTGGAGGGAATCCTGCGGCACGTGGGATGCCAACGCATCAAACTTTTTACGGGCTAATCTTATTGGATCGAGGGAACGAGGCTGAACCCTCCCTTGTCGTCTTCCTCCTGGGGCCCAGGAAGACCGACATTGACTCGAATTGGGAATCGCTCCTCGTCGTTGTCGTCGTCGTCGAGCCCCTCCGCCGTTTCGTTGTCCGAGCCCACATCGGCTTGGAGCCGAGCAGCCCATCAAGTCGTCGAGTCCACTGTCAGGTCCAACTCGAAGGAGCCGACAAGCCGACAAGAACAGATATTTATATATCAACACACGACAATTTGAAGGAGTCGATCCAAAAGAAGAAGGTTGATTCGATGATTTCAACTCTAATTATCAACGTGACTGAAATAAAATAACTATCGATATAGTAAAGTCCGCATAAACTATTCGTACTCTCTGATGATAACCTAGCCTTATTAGTCCTCATTTTGAAACATTTATTGATAATTGTTTACGTTGAAGAGTGGTTGGGTTGTAGGTATAAGCAAACACGTGATTAAGATATCGGATGTCGCCCAACACGTGACCCGTTACCTATTTCTAGCTATCTGTTGCATGCAGCTACCTTCGTATCTTGCGATTTCAGGAGCAAAAACCTTAGCTTATTCGTGACAAGTGGTACTAACATATACACGCATCTATGTATCGAATATATTTTTCTTTTTTCTTTTTTTATCTAAATTGATAATTTAGATTTCAAAGAAGAAAAATTGATGCCTAAATAATAAGTGCCTTAGAAAAAGTGATGAAAATCCACATGCCAATGATTTAAGAGGTTATGGCAGCATTACATTGTCGGTCCTATTACATTGTCTGATGCCATCAGGCTTCACAAATAGTTAAATGTTGGAAGGTGGGGGTTAGATATGACAATATGGACTGTAAACTCGCTTTTAACCCATCTTCAACAAGCTGGATGGTATTGGATTGCTTGAACTTTGTATCTCGAGTTTGAATAAGTTAAGAAAATAAAATCCATTTGAATTTGGATTAAAGTGGGTTTCACATGAACCCATTTTCAGCAGAAGAAGTGGAACTAAAGTAAAGTGAGCCATCATACGTAAAAGGAGGAAGGCTATATATAATTTGGCTTTGAAAATGTATTTTGGGAAAATGCTAAAAGTTAATAAAATTTATTTTTAGCTTTCAGCATTCTCAATGCCAGTTTTCACCTCAAAATTCTTTGAGAATGACTGCTAAACACCTCATAATTTTTCCCAATGGACTTTAGAGACTCAAAACCCATTAAGAAAACTAAATCAAACGCACTTGAAGACCTCATGGGCCTAATGATATGATTCATGTAAGGGTACACTTGATAATCATCTTATTTCTTGTCAAATCTATTTTATGTTCTTGGAAACAGTTTTGGGAACATAAATTTATGTGATGATAACAATAATAAAAATTCCTATTTTCGAAATAGGAATGGTTTTGCAATAGAAATGAGAAAAAAAACTTTTTTACTTCTAGAATTCTGAAATAGAAACATAAATAAAAGTTACTCTCATTGCTTGCCTTGCCACCCATCACTTGTCCTCCACCGCCTATCACTGACTGCCCACCACCGCCTGTCACCATTTGCAAGCTGTCGATGAGCATGGGCAATGCATGGGCAATCAGCCGACAGTGGGGATAGAAAATTATAGCAATGCCAGATGTATTGAGCCACTTGAAAATTGGAAAATGTAGTCTATATAGGTAAAGATAATTGCGAGTACACCATATGTAGAAAGTTTCAGAATATGTATGAAGTCAAAAAATCATCTAAACCAAAAGATATAACTGACCATGAAACCAAATTTCCGATTTCCAGTGTTTTTCCATTGGTCGGGACAAGGGCGCCTTGAATTGTTTTGAGTGATTCTAGGATTTCAGCCGTTGAATTCATCACTGGTTCCAAAAAGTAGAGATACACCCTTAAGCTGTATTGGTTATTTGTAGGTTGCACAGTTCTGATCTGATCATTGACTAGAAGCATCTTTTCAGGAATGCGAGTTCTCAAGTCAATGAACACGTTCATTCTATCTACATAAATCATTACAAGATGGGGCAAGATTAGGTCATATTCCCCTTTGAACTAACAATGAATCATATTCACTTTGTGCAGGTCAGTTTCTCACAAGAAGTATTTTTCAAGTGTAGGAAATGAATTCCCTTAGACCTTTATTGTCAAGTGAAACTAATTTCTATGTGTCTTCTCAATCATCAGCGTAGGAAGATGCTCAAAGTTAGAGACACAAATCCTAATTATCCTACTAACGAAAATGCTATAACAGACAAATGTAAGCAAATCTACAGAAAAAAAAATTGATGGTTTTAGCTTTTTAACTATTACGAATGCTTGTAAATATAAGAGAAGCCCATTTGAGGATGGTACTCTGTGAAAGGTTGGGTGGAAGTGCACATAAAAGCTTGAATTAGTCGTCCTTGTGAATGCATTTCCAGCACTGTTGGTGCAGAAGTTCTTATCCATTAACCAGGATCACTCGTCCATACTGAACAGTAGAATTCAAACTTACTAAAAGTGTGTATTCAAGGTTTGGCTGCAAAATGTTAAGTGTAGATGGAATGACTTGGCCAGCACCATGGACCAGCAGCTGCAAAGAGATATCAAGTATTTATTTCAATCAGTACATCTGATAATCCTAAGATACATCAAAAACCACTAATAGAGGCATCTACATCGACTTGTAACGAGTTCGTTAGTAATCCAAGCTAGTGGGGCAATTTGAATTGATTTGCTGGAGAGATCAGAAAGTCTTATGCAGTTGAAAGGTACATCCGGTGAAGTTCATGTTGCCATCGCCATGTTGTCTTAAGATTTCGAGTCCAAGATTCAATTTCGGAACATGATTAAAAAACTGCAGCTCTTTGACCTGATAGTCATTCATTATCTTCTCCAGCACATTGATCTGCCCCATAAATGAAGAGCTGTATTTAAAAAACTGTGGCTCTTTGACCCGATAGTCATTCATTATCATTAAGCATTCATCCATAGAGCTGTATTTGCAGAGATGAGATATTTTTAAAGTAAGTGGTTTCGAGAGGGATGTAGAATTCTGCGGTAAGCGTGATAAACATGGGAGTATAGAATCTTAAAATGTTAAAGATAGCTACCTAATCACGTTGCAAGCATCCACATAAGAGCATCGAAAACCTCCCCAACTAATACAGGGCTCACTAAAATAATATGGTCTCGCAGACATTAAGGGCACTCGCGAAAGATGCTGGAGATGTTATCTATGATGTTGGTGGAATTGTATATGTAGAAATAGAACAATCAAGTGGGTAATTTTCACAATCTCTTTTTTCTACTTGAAGCTTGTTAACAAAGCAAAATATATACTCTGAGCAAGGGTGTACTCAATTGTGATCTCGCTTTCTTGCTAAGTTCTAATACTTGATTGTTTTCCGCACAACATAACTATTACAGTTGCAAAACAAGATCAAGCATCAATCGAGTACCTAGCCTGAGTGCCAGCTACTGCCATCATGACACCAAGTTCAGTAATTCAGCATTGCCAAGTGTCGACCATCCACACTTACGTGAGATAGGTGAGCAGTTCTTGACATTTGCGATCGAGCACATCGAGGGTCACTCGTCGGGATGGCCAAAACACTGAACGGAGACACAGGATGTGGATGGGAAATCCACTTTCTTGAGCGCAATGTCATTTTGCATTCGGTAGAGGGAGTAGATTGCGAATTGGTTGCGAGGGGTGGCTTGCCCAACGCCCAAAGGTTGAAAAGCCCGATCCATGAGGCTGGATCCCAATCTATATGCTTTGTTGGGCCAAACAAAGCCCATGTTGCATAAACTTTGATTTTAATTAGGTCCGAATGGATTCTTTGGGGCGGTTTAACGAAAAAAATGATTATCCAACATGAGGTATCGAATCCCGATCAAAGGTTCGAATTACGGTGCTCAATTTTCTCATTGTATAGTTTTAAAAATTGTGTTTTTCCTTTCAATTGTGTGGATCATATAGATATCTTCAAGATCTTGCATTTTCATGTATGGAAATGCAACTTATTCGCGACGGTTTAGGACTAACAAATATGTTCAGATACCGTGCATTATCCATGTTAATAGTTTAAACTTCGAGGAAAAAAATTTGTTGAAATAATAAGTGATTTAAAACGTAATCAAAATTCATATGCCTATGACTTAAGAGATCATCATGTTACCAATTCTATTACCTTTTTCAAGGCTATAGAGTGTGCGACCCATAAGTCAGGAGTTGGACCCTTATGTGAGGAGAAAATAAACATTATAGTGCATTTCATGTAACATTGGTTAGGGACTAGTATCAAACTGACCTGCTTAATTTTCCTCACACAAAATCTTGAAAAACCAAGTTTCAATCGTCATACTGAAATAACTATAAATACCAATAGACAAAAGGATAAAAGTATTAGAAATTACAAAATAGATGTTATAAGATTTTTATAACACACACACACACACACACTTCTTCTTTATCTCCCTCTCTCTCTCTTACCCCCTATCATCATCATCGACATCACAACTAAACGGAACGAACTAAAAATGACATTTAAATAAACACGTCCTACTCTTCAATTGGTGGATGATCCTGGCTCTGCAGTTTCTCCGCCGCTTGGTCGAGCCCCGGTCGAATTGGTTTCCATCGTTTTCTCGGGGGTAAAGATAATTAGGAGTCCAAGAAAAGCCGCTTTCAAACCCCGCCGGAAGCGATTACTGTCAGGGTCAAGCCGCTTAACTTGCCTGTACAGTGCAACCCCCATATTGACCATCTGAGCCGCAAGTTGAATCGAAAACAGTGCAACCATGAAGATCCCCACGCCACTTTCCTCCTTCTCCGAAAGTTTCTTGCTCGAGATAACTGCACTCGACGCGAATATGCCTAGTTCGGCCGAAACGGATATGATCTCCACCAGTTGAACTCTCTTATTTCGGAAAGGCCTCAGCACGAGGAAGAGGAGCTGGAAAGAGGTGATGCACAATACGGCGATCGTCGGGGTTCTAGAATACCGGCCCCTCCTGTCATAGCCAGCGAAGATTGCCAGAACGACCCTTCTGATACATTCCAGCAATGGGTAGTATATCCTAAGGATTCCAAATGGGACGAGGAGCACATTGGCAAATTTGGTTCCACCGTCTGATGCAGTTATGCGGGCATAATCTCTCGGGTTGGCTCCACATATCTGCGAGAGCATGTTTTCTGGGGGACCTCTCAGGTCCTCAAATAGAGGTCCATAGATCGTCGTCCAAACAGAGTTCGATATTTTTTTCCACGTCCCTTGGCCTTTCTCGTATTGAAGCAGTTTCCCAAATGTAATACCAACTGTGAGGAACAGGAAGAGGGACAGAAGTTCAAAACCCACTAGAACCAACAGCAGAATGCCAACGACCATCCCTGATCGAGTTCCACCTACCAAAGGGAATAACACTGTAAGCCGACGAAGCTAAGAAAGCAAAACGGAGATCAACTAGTTCATTACTTCAGACAGAATATTCTCATCGCCAACTGGGGACACTTGGGTTGCATACCTCGAATCAAAGCAGTAGAGGCCTGACTCACAGAAGGTAAAGCATGGATTAAAAGAAGCATCTCCAATCTTGGGCGTATGAGTGCCATGTAACCGTCCAGCTTTTTAGTATTTTTTTTCTTGCAGGTAAGAATCAAAAGAAGAAAAGCATGCAGTAATATCAAACTGCCATCGATTATGAGCAGCCAGAACATATTTCTACCGAAATCCCTCCACCTACAAGAGACCAAATCGTCTTCATCAACAAAAAGCAGAATGCGGTCAGAATTAAGCCCAACTTGCTTTGAAGATGGCCCAATATTGAAAAGGGTTATAGAGCCGTCACAGGGAATTTTGTAATTGACAAACAAGTGGCCTCAACGCCCATCTGAACTAGCAAGATGGTGTGTTAGCGGAAACAGTAATAAAAGATGGCTGGATGAGGTACCTGATTCTACTTTTCCGATGCCAGCAATGAATATATACAAAGTAGTTATATTTTCGCCTCATTGTGAACTGATTTTTAATTGGTATTTACAATTCATTTCTTCAGCTCCTCAGATTAATTTATTAGCAGTTTCCATCTCATAGAAAACATTGAGAGACTTACCCATTATTATGTTGAGGATCTGGAGCTTCTGATTTACTATTTACCATCTGCAATTATTTAATTAACAATACCATGGTTATTATGGTTAACACAGTGGACGACAGAGATACAACTCCAGAGAATAGTACTATAGACCGAAGATTTCCCTAACCTCGAAAAAGGAAATGATGTCCGATGCGGAAAGTGGTTTAGAACGTTTAGCAGCTCGCTGCAACTTCTCTTCTTTAGGTGTTCCAACTATTTCCAGATCAAGAACATCACTAAAGTGGGACGTTGAACTTGTACGAGGCTGGACGTGCCTGACTTCCCAAGGGAGACTGAAGTAAGGAATACTCCACTGCAGGTCCCGTGCAAGTTCAAAATACTCTACTGGCAATTCAACTGCCAACCATCTAGATAGTGCAAATACCTGGACGTGACCTGCCATTCTCTGCATGGAACCAGGAAAGCTTCCATTAGTCTCTTGCGGCAACATCACAGTCATATTGAATTCCACAATCAGGGAACATTCAGAAAAAGCAGGAAATGAAAGAATCCTCACGTCCAATTAAAGTGCACTTTTTGAATTATCAAATTGTTCACTTTGCTCTGACATCTTACTGTTTTGTTGGTCCAAGGATCAATATTAACAGTGTTCTTCCATACATGAAATTCCATGGATTCCAAGGTGACAGTTGTAGAAAAAAATGCATTGCAGAGAGTCCTTATTCATGTCAATACGTAGAAATTGCTATCTAGTGTTTAAACAGCATTTTGACCCCATATGATGACGAGTCCTTTTATGTGGACATTGTTCAGATTGGTGGTGCAGCTGATTGTTATTCAGGTATTTCATAACAAGTTCCCTATTAGAACTGAAATTACACAACTTTTCTTCTGATAAAAGACAAAATAGTCACAAAACACTCATTTACAAGACACAAAATAGTATCTAGACAACCAAAAAAAAAAAAAAAACTGATGCTGAGGACAGTGTCTGAACAAAGACTACTCTATCAAGCAATAGAAGTTTAAGTAGACGTATGGCATTGCAAAGACTACATCATCAGGAGATTTATAACATACAAAAAGATATGTTGAAGGATAGCATATCGGAGCGGCGGATGTCATGGCGATGGCACCAGTAGCTTGAAGGCTTGCGGTGGAAACCGAGAGCAATCCCGTAGCCAAAGATGCAGTAAAAAGAGCAGCATTTGAAATGACAGAAGCAACGGAAGACACGATGGGCTTGGAATCTGTAATTTAGCCGATAACTTTAGCAATCAAGAAAACATGGAAACACTCTCAACAACTGAAGTAACGTCCAACTGAGCTTGTAAAGGCATGCGCTTTTCCTTACAGTGTCTCACTTGAAGAACATTGGAAGCTAAGTTCTTGTTTCCAGCAATATCGCTAGTTGCATTTTCAGGAATACTCACAGATATTATTCCATCATCTGCTTTAATCACGATGGAGTATCTACTTTTGCTCATTTCAAGAAAGCTGGAGAACGTGTTGATACGAACAAATTCAATATGTCATATATGATCTCGTACATCAACTGCTATAGAAATTAAATTTTAGACCAATGATGCATGAACTTAAATGTGGATCTTTGCCAGCATAAACATAATACAAGGTACAAGAATTATGTATTTTTGTGTGGATTAGTTTCAATTTACTCATGCAAAATACTACAATGGTAACGCAAAACTTACCTCCGCAAGCTACCTCCTGATATTGCTATATTAGATGAATTGAAGCCGAACATAGGTTCCGCAAAATTTATTGAAATTGGGATTTCGCTCTCTCTTGTTCTAGAAGTAGAGGTTGTGCTCACAACGGCAGTTGGTCTCTGAGGGTCTGATCGATATCAGCAACCATTCATGGATGAATAATGCATACTAAAAAATAAACACGTAGAGTTGAGTCTTTTACAAGAAGGTACCATAAACGAAAGTAATCGGTGCCAGCGGAGAAACAGCATTCCCTTGTTCTGTAATTATTGACTCAGACTTTAGGCTTATGGTGATTATAGTGAAGCCGGATATATTGGTCACCTGAAAATTACAAAGTGTAGTTTAGCTAGACAAAGCAAACTGCGCGCACACAACATGCATAAGTTCCAGAACATGTATGCAAACATTACATGAAAACTATAATGTTTGACTGACCATGAAACCAAATTTCTGATTTCCAAGAGTCTCTCCATCAATTGGGAGAAGGGTGCCGTGAGTTGTGTTGAGTGATTTTAGGATTTCTGCCGATGAATTCATCA
This sequence comes from Melaleuca quinquenervia, assembly GCA_030064385.1. NCBI lineage: Eukaryota > Viridiplantae > Streptophyta > Magnoliopsida > Myrtales > Myrtaceae > Melaleuca > Melaleuca quinquenervia. The sequence continues at coordinate 993,209 of CM057728.1, read as the reverse complement.
CTGGTCTTGAAAAATTCAAGTAAACCCTTAAGTTGTCTTGGTTGCTCGTTACTTGGACTGTTCTATCTTGATTGTTGACTTGAATCGTCTCTTCGGGAATGCTAATCTCCAAGTCATAGGACGTGTTCATTGTGTCTATATGAACGCAACACAAAACACAAAAGGAGAGGCAAAATAAGATCATCTTCACATTTGAACTAAGAAGAAACAATTTCCACTTTGTGCAAGTCAATAGCACCAGAGAAACTTAAGTGTAGGAAATGAATTGAGATGAATTCCCTCTACCGTTTTCTCGCTCTATTATTTGTCTGTGACCGCTATTTGTCTCGATTATAAATTATACTATTCCATTTCCAATGTCTATTTGATAAGTTTCAAATTTTAAAAGCAGGGAACTAGTCTAAATAAAGTATGTTTCAAGTTTCAAGACGGAAACTTACCCGTTTTGGTACTACTTTTATGACCTAGGTTTAGCTATTACAAAGAAGCCCGTTTATGAAAGGTTGGGTGAAAGTACCACTGAAATGTAGACTCACCAAGTTGCACAGAAATGTTTGAACTACCCGTCCTCGTGAATCTATTTCCAGCATTGTCGGTACAGAAATTCTCATCCATAGCCAGGAGTACTCGTTCATGCTCACCAGTGAAATTCAAACTTACTGAAAGTGTGTATTCGAGGTCTGGCTGTAGAATGCGAAGTGAAGACGGAATTACTTGGCCAGCACCATCGACAAGTAGCTGCAAAGAGACGTCAAGTTGTTATTTCATTCAATACATTTGATTATCAAAAAATGCCAGCATAAAACGATAGTTGAAGTTGTTACATTTACTTCTGATGAGTTTGTCAGTGATACAAACTCAATGGATGATTTGAATGAATTTATTGGGGAGATCATAAGGTCTTATTTAGTCAATAAAAGGAACAATAATGGAAGGTCATGTAGCCATTTATACGTTATCATGATATCTTAAGTACAATATTCAACTTTGGAATAACATTGAAAAATTATAGCTGGCGATTCATCATCTTCTCTAGCATGCCCTAATCTGCCTTTTAAACTATTACATCAGTATTTTACTAGAGCAGCATCTGGGAAAAATGAGATGCTGCAAAGTAAGTGGTTTCAAGAGGGAGGAAGAAATCCACAATGAACATGACTGAGAGACGATTGATAAAAATCTTAAAATGTTAAAGTTAGTCATCAACTCACGTTGCAGGCATCCACAGAAGAGCATTGAAAACCTCCTCCACCAGTGCATGGCTCACTAAATAATATAGTCACAGAGACATTAGGGGCACTTGTAAGAGATGCGGAAGTTGTTATGGATGCTGTTGGCGGAATTGTATCTGCAAAAACAGAACAATCAAATAGGTAATTTGTGGGATCTCTCTTTTTGCTATTTTAAGTTTTTAAACAAAGCAAAATATACACTATGAGCATGATTATACTCAAATGTGATCTCGCATATTCTAACTTCCAGGATCTGATTATTTCCCAAAATAAGTAATACAGTTGCAAAACAAGATCAACTATCATCTAGTACTTGACATAGGGGCCATCTATTGCCATTATGACACCAAGCAAATTCAATAGTTCAACATCCTCACATGTCGACCACCTACCCTTATTTTATCATGGGAATTCTATCTATGACATATGCGTACCAAGTCGCTTACGCTCACATTAACCTAAACATTACTGATATATATTGCTTGTATTTCCGTCGGCCATTGTCCTGAGCACCTCAACATATTTTTCAAATGTACAAAGCTGAACAACTAAAAAGTGGAAGTTGCATTCACAAATCATTCGAAAGTGTCTTTTCCAAATAATGACCTAGAAATTAATAATTCTAGCAGCACAAGTTTCAATCTCTCTGTTTGCAACAAGAAGCATGTTTTTTTAATTAACATTCATGAAAAAAAACAACAGGCCTATTTGCGAGTCCAACACCTTCCTCTCGTTGCTTGGTTAAGCAATAAAGTTGCAGAAAAATAAGGTGAAGTGCTCACTTGTCTAAAATACTCTCTAAAAATAATTTCTTGCAGATTTTCGTATGTACAATATTCTTCCGAAGAAACCAGTTGGAATAACGAATTGACTCATAAAGCTAAACCTTGAATGCGTTTTTTAGTGATTCAACAGTAGAAAAAGATTGAACCGTCCGAAAAAAATAAAAAGGGGTAGATTCTTGACCTATTGTCCAGTCATAGCTGTTATAAGTACAACCACAATCTCGGGATCCTTTTGCCCAGCACACTGCAAATGAATGATTTCCATCTGGCAAGTGACCATATGAAATATTGCATGAGCGACAGTCCGAGCGGGCACCACCATCTAGCTGCAACATTTAAGCATATAGAGAGGTAGAAAAATTGATAAATCAAGTAGCATGAAAAAAAAGCAAGCAATAACGATTTGACATAACTCACAAAAACAAAACCTGCTGAGTCATATAATGAGGTGGTTTCTCAAAACTTCTAACAAGAAAGTTGCCCATCAGAAAATCAAAAAAGTAAAAAGTTTAACTATGGCTGAGCAGAGAACTAGGAAAGCAAGGAAGAAAGGTGGGGAATAAACGAAAGTGGGCAATATTGGAAAAATATAAACGTTTCCCAGTTTAGTCCTCGCAGCTGAACACATGCACAGAGACAAGAAGGATCACTAGCACGAAAGCGAGCGTGAAAATAACAGCAGAACAGGACTTGAGACAAACTTTGCAACTGAGGTCCCAGTCGGAGCAAGCGCTCACTATGCCGTCTACTTCATAGTTGAAAGAAAAAACAGCTGCACTTTCGTTCGAAACCTTCCTAGGGCACTTGTCGGTGCATGTCGCGTTAAAGTTACGGCCACAGCCTGCAGCACAACTTGAATCCCAACACAAAAGCAGAGAGACCCAGAAAAGCAAACCCATCACCCATTGAGCCTCAAGAGCCAAGAACGCCATCTCCAACGTCAAGACGGATCAGAACTCTACAGGGAGAAAAGGTGAGATATTTGGGTAGAGATTATAAAAATGCATTATTGAAGAAAGAAAAGCAATTAGGTTCGATCTACCATCGCATTCCTCATCAATGATCAAAGTACCTGATGAAGCGGACAAATCTCTTTAGTGAAAGCTAGTGAAGACTCTCCGATTCAGACGCTAAAAAACATGAGATGCAACACCCAATTCCACTTGCACGATTTTCATTTGCATCATTGCCCTTTTATACAAATTCACCTTGCTGGCTCCAACTTAATAAGCTACCCTCGACCATCATCTCACAAGTCACAATGATTGATCGTGAAATGAGAGAGTTCCCATTTGCTTTTCTTCTTCTTCTTTTTTTAAGTCAGGACTTGATCATGCGTCACTCTGCATCACTAGGTTTACATCACAAATTTGCCGAGTTTGAAGAAATAATTTCCTTCTTAAGGTTTGTATCAAGATTTGGTTATCCTTAAAAGTGTGTGTGCTTGTACATATATGTATTTGTAAATAATGAGCAGGTCTTAATATGGATTTTGAGGCCTTAGTACTTGACCTGGTTCATACAGGCCTTCCCGTTGCTCAAGCGTACCTACAAGTACAAGGATGCGGCAATTTACTTACCATTAGGCACAAATCCATCTTTTAACGTAGAGATTATCAGTTCCACAAACGAGATCGATATGGTTTCGCAATTTCCCCAAAACAATGTTCTGAATGCCAAGTTGCTGCACCGTATTCTCGTATGTGTGGACTGGCAGAAAATTTTAGATAATATCATAAAATCCCCACAAGTAACGTTATCTGAATAATAATTTTGCGATTGATTATTTACAAGGTAGCTTCAAATTTGGTGTTAGCCTTTTTGTCACGAAACAAGAGTGATTGTGAATGCTCTGCCAATAATATAGTCTAAAATTTTTTAGTGTCTTTGGAAGTAAACGTAAAAGGTTTGAGTTCTTAATATTCATACGTAGGACATTTCTCAAAAGTGTAATTTAGACCTACCAATGAGAGAAAAGAAGAAGGTTGAACACATCAAACTTTTGATGGGCTGATTTTATTGGATCGAGGGAACGAGAACAAACCCTCCCTTGTCGTCTTCCTCCCTGGGCTCAGGAAGACCACATTGACTTGGAGAGGAGCGGCCCATCAAGTCGTCGAGTCCACGGTCAGGTCCACCAAGAATAAATATATATATCAACACGAGACAAATTTGAAGGAATCGACAGAAAGAAGAAGAAAGTTGAACACATCAAACTTTTGATGGGCTGATTTTATTGGATCGAGGGAACGACAACCAACCCTCCCTTGTCGTCTTCCTCCCGGGGCCCAGGAAGACCCCATTGACTTGGAGAGGATCGGCCCATCAAGTCGTCGAGTCCACGGTCAGGTCCACCAAGAACAAATATATATATATATATATATATCAACGCGAGACGAATTTGAAGGAATCGACAGAAAGAAGAAGAAGGTTGATTCGATGATTTCAACTCCAATATCGATATAATAAAGTCGACATAAACTATTCGTGCTCTATAATGATAACCTCGCTTTATTAGTCTCCATTTTATAACATCCGTTGATTATTAGTCTCCATTTTACACTGAAGAGTGGTTGTGTAGTAGATATAATAAGTAAAGACGTGATTACGACATCAGATGTTGTCCAACACGCGACCAGCTGTCGACGACTACAATAACGATATCGACATCAGCACATGGCGATGATCGGTAGTTGATATGTGAGGACATATGACAGGCGATGGTCGACAAATGAATGGATGAACAGGATTAATGAGCTGGCAGAGCATTAAGAGAAAATATTAGAGTTACAGCTACAAACTCGAAAATACTGGTAAACAAAGAGATTGAGGTCGTGGTGCGCGATAAGGAGTTGTTTTTAAAGGAACAACCCTCAGAGAATATCATGGCATCGTGAAGCAATGTATTTTCTTGGGTCTTGGACATGAAGAGGTTGGCTGCCGCCTTTGTTTTTGAGCAGGGGATGATAAGACGCGGGGAGAGAGGGACGGAGGGACTGTGAGGAAGGTAGTGTTCTTAATGAGATGTGCTTGAATGGCTAATGCAAGACTCCGGTTTTAGGATACTGCACATGAGACTGACAAATCGAGACATGTATTTTCTTGTGGATAAATGAGAGACAGAGTGAGAGAGCGCGATTCTAGAGAGAGAGAGAGAGAGATGTTTGAATTCAATGAACAATAGTGAGACAGAGAAGCAGCATAGCTCATAACACGATCGACCATCACAATTCATCATCAGTCACAAGTGAAGCTCATGCATTGGACAGATTTCTCTGTATGAGGTTTAAGTCGGACTCTCTGCTTCAGACATTGTTAACGTGCATGCGATGCAACATCCAATTGCATATGCACAGTTATTTCTCTCTACTCTTTTTTCATTGGCAGTTATAGTCCATTTATTTTATGTTCACCTCGCTGGCTCCCACTTCCTGACCTACCCTTGACCATTGACAGCTTTGTTTTTATATCATTTCATAGTGAATCAAGATGATAATGTAGAGTTGCTCGTTAATAATAATCAAGTAAGACTTGATTGTCACGCAGCTCGCCGGGATGGTGACTCTCAAGAGGTTCTAAGCGCAAATTTTGATAGATCTGACAAACGATTTTTTTCTTAACTTTTATCTCCATATTAGGTCATTTTTCAAAGAATCTATTGTAAATAATATGTGGGTCTAGTCAAGGATTTTTAAACTTCTATCACTTGAACCAATTCGTACAGGCTCACCCAATGCTGAGGTGTACTTGGAACTGGAAAGAAGCAGCAAATCACCATTAGGCTTAAGTCCATCTTTTAACGTAGAGATCATCAATACAAAGAACGAGATGCATATAGTTTTGCTATATCTTCAAATCACATTTCAAATGTTAAGTTACTCCATTCGCATTCTTGCTGGTGTGGACTTATAGAAAATATAGATAATTTCAAGACAATCCTGTTATTTGGATAAGGATCTTGTGTTCGATTGTTGAAGAGGTAGCTTCGACTTTGGTGCAGGTTTTTTTTTTATTTTCCCCTTAATGAAACAGGATTTATTTGGAATGCTCTACCAAGGATCTTGTCCAAAACTGAGTGTCTTGGGAAGATAGGTCTTTACTCTCTCCAAGTAAAATTAAAGCATGATATTCTTAAAATGCATATTCAAGACATTTCTAAAAGATGTCTCTTACTATAATAGACCTACCAATGAGAGAAAAGAAGCAGTATCAGGGTCGGCACCTGCATGAAGAGCTTCCTGGAACACAGCACAATAGCTCACCAAATGAGTTGGCTACAATTCAAGCGGCATCAATGAGATGGATCCAGCTAATAGATTTTGGCCCGCGGTTGGTAAAAATAGGTTTTTTTTTTTACCTGGAGGGCCAATTTTGGTGCATCTCTCTGATCACTGACCAGGTACATATGATTACTTAATTTGTTGATAGCACTACAAATCCAGAGGCGTTCAAATCATTCTTTCCTAATGAGTCAAAGTCCGCATGCATTAAGCTGAATTATGGCAATACGGGATTCCTTAATTGTCCGTTCAAAGCAAATAAATCTAGTGCATTAATTGCTGTTAAATGATTTGCATGTATCCTGCGAAACAGAGGATTCCTCATCGATGTCAACAGATGCAAAAACCATTAATTTCTGATGGGTGAATGAAATGGAACAAGAGGGACTTAAATGAACTCTCGAGTGCTGCCTCCCTCTTGTGGTCCAGAAGAAAGCAACCGAGAGAGAGAGAGAGAGAGAGCAGGGACAGAGGATGACAAGGACATGGTTATCAATCCCTCCTAGCTGGTCGTGTGGCGGTCCTTGAAAATTAATCCCATCGTCAGAGCTTGAATGGGAATAAGTGGTTTTAATAGGAGAAAACTTTGCGCTTTCATTTTCGAAGCTAAACCTCACACTCGTCATCTCTTATAAAATGACTCGAGAAGAAAAGTACTAGGAAATGACTTTGCAGATAACCAGGAGACGGAGAAGTGCACCCCTAACTACTCTTGATTATAGGGTGGACTAGGCCTGATACTAGGACTAAAGGCCCTGTCTTGACCTCCATACGGTGACAGGGCTTGGGCAGGCCGGACTACAGAGATGAAATAGCTCGCCTAGCCCACCGGGTTCACACTGCGCGCCTCATTGGCTGGAGTGGGCCTAAGTGAGTCCGTCGAGTCACCAGGTCCATATTCAAGTTCGTCCTTAATTGAGTGTAAACTCGTGAAGTTTATTGTCTAACGTTTCATTGGGCAAGATGCAAACAAAAATGCGATTAATGTATTTAATAAGATATCTTATTAGATAGTCATGTCTGTTATGCTATCACGTAAGCAGTTCTTGAAATCAGTGATCGAACACGTCGACAGTCACCGATCGGGATGGCCGAAACACTGAATGGTGACTAGGGATGTGGATGGGAAGTCCTCTTTCTCAAGCATGATGTCGTTTTGCATCCGGTAGAGGGAGGAGATCGTGAATTGGTTGCAACGGGTGGCTAGCCCAATGCCCAAGGTCGAAAAGCCCGATCCACGAGGCTGGATCCCGGTCTAATGTGTTTTGTTGGGCCAAGCAAAGCCCGTATGTTGTGCACTTTGATTTTTAATTAGGCCCGAATGGATGCTTCGGGGCGGTTTAACAAAAAAATGATTATCCAACATGAGGTATCGAAGTTCGATACAGCAGAGAGAAAAGCTTTGGCTTTGCGGAATCTTCTCCAAACCATTTCGAGGAATGAAACTTGGAATCTCCAATGAGCTCGGTTTTGCTGTGATGGCATACTCCTGATCATATGACGAGATGGCAAAGAGAGGGAGGGGCTGGTGATGGTGTAAAGATGGAGGCGAGGCACAGTGAGGGAGATGAAGAATGAAAAAGAAACAAAACAAAACAAAAACGCAAGACAAAGGGAAAGAAGAAAGACAGAGCAAAATAAAGTAAATAATGTACTTGGGTGAAAATGTCCCTCGATAAAGAGACAATTTCTCGATTTTAAGCTTTTTTATATTTAAAAAAAATTTCATTTTAGGTTATTATTTGAAATTTTTGCTATTTATTACGACAAGATTGATCTTTATAGATAAATAAAAAAACGTGAAAATAGCGTCAGAAATTATAGTAAATTCACATAAATTGTCAAACCCACACTGAAAACTAAAAGCATGAAAGACTAACAAAATGTGCTGGTACTAGGCAAGCAGAGTTTGGTCTTCATCATCGACATCACAACTAACGGAGCGAACTGAAAATGACATTTAAAACACATCAGATTCTTCATTTGATGGATGATCCTGGCCCTGCAGTTTCTTCGCCGCTTGGTCGAGCCTCGGGCAACTTGCTTTCCAGGCCACCACTCATTTTCTCGGGGGTAAAAAGAATGATGAGTCCAAGAAGAGCTACTTTCAAACCCCGCCGGAAGGAATTACTGTCAGGGTCAAGCCGCTTAACTTGCCTGTACAGTGCATCCCACATGTTGACCATTTGAGCCGCAAGTGCAATCAAAAACAGCGCAATCATGAAGATCCCCACGCCACTTTCCTCCTTCTCCGAAAGTTTCTTGCTCGAGATAACTGCACTCGACGCGAATATGCCTAGTTCGGCCGAAACGGATATGATCTCGACCAGTTGAACTCTCTTATTTCGGAAAGGCTTCATCACGAGGAAGAGGAGCTGGAAAGAGGTGATGCACAATACGGCGATCGTCGGGGTTCTAGAATACCGGCCCGTCCTGCTATAGCCAGCGAAGATTGCCAGAATGACCCTTCTGATGCATTCGAGCAATGGGTAGTATATCCTAAGGATTCCAAATGGGATGAAGAGCACTCTGGCAAAATTGGTTCCACCGTCTGATGCAGTTACGCGGTCATCTTCACTCGGGTTGGCTCCACATATCTGCGAGAGCATGTTTTGTGAGGGACCTCTCAGGTCCTCAAATAGAGGTCCAAAGATCGTCGTCCAAACAGATTTCGAGTTTTGTTTCCACGTCCCTTGGCCTTTCTCGTATTGAAGCAGTTTCCCAAAAGTAATACCAACTGTGAGGAACAGGAAGAGGGACAGAAGTTCAAAACCCACTAAACCCAACAGCAGAATGCCAACGACCATCCCTGATCGAGTTCCACCTACCAAATGGAGTAACACTGTAAGCCGACGAAGCTAAAGAAGCAAGACGGAGATCAACTAGTTTATTACTTCAGACAAAATATTCTCATCGTTAGCTGGGGACGAGCGGGTTGCATACCTCGAATAAGAGCAGAAGAGGCCTGACTTACAGAAGGTAAAGCGTGGATTGAAAGAAGCATCTCCAATCTTGGGAGTATGAGTGCCATGTAACCGTCCGGCTTTTTATTTTTATTTTTCTTGCAGGTAAGAATCAAAAGAAGCAAAGCATGCAGGAATATCAAACTGCCATCGATTATGACCAGCCAGAACATATTTCTACCGAAATCTCTCCACCTACAAGTGACCAAATCGTCTTCATCAGCAAAAAGCAGAATGCAGTCAGAATTATGCCCAACTTGCTTCGAAGATGGCCCCATATTGAACAGGGTTATAGAGCAGTCACAGGGAACTTTGTAATTGACAAATAAGTGGCCTCAACACCCATCTGAACTAGCAAGATGGTGTGCTTTAGCGGAAACAGTAATAAAAGATGTCTGGATAAGGTACCTGATTCTACTTTTCCGATGCCAGCAACGACTATAGACAAAGTAGTAACATTTTCAAATCATTGTAAACTGATTTTTAACTGGTACTTACAATTCATTTCTTCAGCTCCTCAGATTAATTTATTAGCAATTTCCATCTCATAGAAAAAATTTAGAGACTTACGTACCCATTATTATGTTGAGGTTCTGCAGCTTCAGATGTACTATTTACCATCTGCAATTATTTAATTAACAATACCATGGTTATTATGGTTAACACGGTGGACGGAAGATATACTACTCTAGATAATAGTAGTATAGACTGAAGGTTTCCCTAACCTCGAGAAAGGAAATGATGTCCCATGCAGAAAGTGGTGCAGGACCTTTATTAGTAGCTCGTTTCAACTTCTCTTCTTTAGGTGTTCCAACTATTTCCAGATCAAGAACATCACTAAAGTGGGATGTTGGACTTGCAGGAGGCTGGACATGCCTGACTTCCCAAGGGAGACTGAAGTAAGGAATACTCCACTGCAGGTCCCGTGCAAATTCATAATACTCTACTGGCAATTCAACTGCCAACCATCTAGATAGTGCAAATACCTGGACGTGACATGCCATTCTCTGCATGGAACCAGGAAAGCTTCCATTAGTCTCTTGTGGCAACATCACAGTCATATGTGAATTCCACAATCAGGGAATATTAAGAAAAACCAGGAAATGAAAGAATCCCACGTCCACTTAAAGTGCACTTTTTGAATTATCAAATTGTTCACTTTGCTCTGACATCTTACTGTTATGTTGATCCAAGGATCAACATTAATAGTGTTCTTCCATACATGAAATTCCATGCATTCCAAGGTGACAATTGTAGAAAACAATGCATTGCATAGAGTTCTTATTCATGTCAATACGTAGAAATTGCTATCTAGTGCTTAAACATCATTTGAATCCCAGATGACGACGAGTCTTTTTATCTAGACATTGTTCAAAACAACGTCTGAACATAGACTACTCCATGAGATAATAGAAATTTAAGTAAGACGTATGCCATTGCAAAGACTACATCATCAGGAGATTTGTAACATACAAAAAGATCTGTTGAAGGATAGGATATCGGAGTGGCAGATGTCATCGCGAAGGCACCAATAGCATGAAGGCTTGCTGTGGAAACTGAGACTAGTCCCGTAGCCAAAGATGCAGTAAACAAAGCAGCATTTGAAGTGACAGAAGCAACAGACGAAATGATGGGCTTGGAATCTGTAATTTAGCTGATAACTTAGAGCAATCGAGAGAACACATAAAAACTCTCAACAACTGAAATATCGTCCAACTAAGCTTGTAAAGGATGCGCTTTTCCTTACAGTGTCTCACTTGAAGAACATTGGAAGGTAAGTTCTTGTTTCCAGCAACGTCGCCGGTTGCATTTTCAGGAATACTTACAGATACTATTTCATCGTCTGCTTTAATCACGATGAAGTATTTGCTTTTGCTCATTTCAAAAAAGCTGGAGAACGTGTTGATAGGAACAAATTCAATATGTCATATATGTTGTATATCAACTGCTGTAGAAGTAAAATTTTACATCAATGATGCATGAATTTAAATGTGGATCTTTGTCAGCATTAACATTATACATGGTACAAGAAGTTTGTATTTGTGTGTGGATTAGTTTCAATTTACTCGTGCAAAATACTGCTATGGTAAAGCAGAACTTACCTCCACAAGCGACCCCCTGATATTGCTATATTAGATGAATTGAAGCCGAACACAGGTTCCTCAAACTTTATGGAAATTGGGATTTCAGTCTCTCTTGTTCTAGAAGCAGAGGTTGCGCTCACATCAGCGGTCGGTCTCTGAGAGTCTGAGAGATATCGGCAACCATTCAAGGATGAGTAATGCATACTAAAATTAAACATGCAAAGTTGAGTCTTTTACAAGACGGTACCATAAACAAAAGTTATCGGTGCCAACGGAGAAACAACATTCCCTTGTTCGGTAATTATTGACTCGGACTTGAGGCTTATGGTGATTATAGCAAAGCTAGATACATTGGCCACCTGAAAATTACAAAGTGTAGTTTAGCTAGACAAAGCAAACTGTGAACACACACAATGCATAAAGTTCTAGAACATATATGCAGTCCCATTACATGAAAACCACAATGTTTAACTGACCATGAAACCAAATTTCTGATTTCCAAGAGTCTCTCCATCAATTGGGAGAAGGGTGCCCTGAGTTGTGTTGAGTGATTTTAGGATTTCTGCTGATGAATTCATCACTGGTCTTGAAAAATTCAAGTAAAACCTTAAGTTGTCTTGGTTACTCGTTACTTGCACCGTTCTGTCTTCATTGTTGACTTGAATCGTCTCTTTAGGAATGCCAGTCTCCAAGTCACAAGACCCGTTCGTTGTGTCTACATGAACACAACACGAAAGGAGAGGCAAAATCATATCGTCTTCACATTTGAACTTAGAAGAAACAATGTCCACTTTGTGCAGGTCAATAGCTCCAAATAAACTCTAAGTGTAGGAAATGAATTGAGATGAATTCTCTCTATCCCAACGTAACTAAGACATGGTGTCACCAAGTGAAACTGAGTGTCTGCTCAATCACCAGGATAGGAAGATGTTCTACATCAGACGCATAATCATCCTAATTATTATATTAAGACTCTTCATGTTTTATTGAAGACTTGGTTGCGAGATACATATAAAATGCTCCATGAAATTATTGACCGTAAAAAGCACAAAAATCGAAGAGAGTTACATCTTTGTTTATGTGATAAAGAGGCAAAAGCCTCGTACAACTTAAATAATCAATATAAGTTTTTCGCTACTTTATAACCAAACAGAACGCAAATCAATTCCTTGGGAGGAAAAGCATCCGATTTATCTGCTTGTCATCACCAATGGCTTCATCCAAAGCTCACACACTGCTCTTGGAATCCGAGTCGACAATTATTTATAGCCCTTCAAAAGTGCATAATTAAGGCCATGCTGAATTGGCCAGAGTCTGCCCCAATCTCAAAAGAATATGTCCCCTCCCATGCATACTTTTCTAGTTTGTCGTAAGTTGTTTCCTTTTTTAGCTTCTTTACACTCCTCTTTTTTATGAGATTAGTGCAATGAGATACGTGGTGAGGTTTTGTATTAATTTTAATGCAATGAATAGTAATTTTGTTTTAAATCTATTGTTAGTGATTACCAGTATCGATTGTTTTTTTTCCCAAGTGGTTAGATTTTGGAGCAATCTTTATATACTATAGTTAATGTTTTATATTACCTGGATTGGACCTTTTATTGTTTATTTTATTTTACGTGTTCATTTTTTCATACACCATTGCCTTTGACAGATGAAAGTTTCTATCGTTATCCTAATTTTCATTTTGGTTGTCTAAGGGATCAGTAGGATCAGTAGGAGACTTCCCAATTCCCTCTGTTTTAGGTTGTACGTCTCACTGTTTTGTTGCTCTACTATTTGTCTCTGACCACTATTTGTCTTGATTATAAATTGCACTATTCCATTTCCAATGTCTACTTGATAATTTTCAAATTCCAAAAAGAAAATGGCAACTAGTCTAAATAAGGTAGGTTTCAAGTTTCAAGACGAAAACTTAACCCATTTTGCCATTGCTCACCTAGGTCTAGCTATACAAATATTTGTAAATCTAAAATAAGTACCACTGAAACGTAGACTCACCAAGCTGCACAGAGATGTTTGAACTACTTGTCCTTGTGAATCTATTTCCAGCATTGTCAGTGCATAAATTCTCATCCATAGCCAGGCTTACTTGTTCATGCTCAGCAGTGAAATTCAAACTTACTGAAAGTGTGTACTCGAGGTTTGGCTTCAGAATGCGAAGTGAAGATGGAATTACTTGGCCAGCACCATAGACAAGCAGCTACAAAGAGACATCAAGTTGTTATTTCATTCAATACATCTGATTATCAAAAGTTCCAGCATAAAACGCAGTAATTACATTTACTTCTAATGAGTTTGTCAGTGATACAAACTCAATGGGTGATGTGAACAAATTTATTGGAGAGATCACAAGGTCTTATTCAGTCTATAAAAGGAACACTAATGGAAGTTCATGTAGCCATTTATATGTTATCATGATATCTCAAGTACAATATTCAACTGTGGAATAACATTGAAAAAATGTAGCTAGTTGCCCAGATGGCGATTCATCATCTTCTCCAGCATGCTGTAATTTGCCTTTTAAACTATTACATCTGTGTTTTACCATAGCAGCATTTGGGAAAAATTAGATACTATAAAGTAAGTGATTTTAAGAGGGAGGAAGAATTCCACAATGAACATTATTAAGAGATGATTGATGAATCTTAAAATGTTAAAGTTAGTCACCAACTCACGTCGCAGGCATCCACAGAAGAGCATCGAAAACCTCCTCCACTAGTGCATGGCTCACTAAATAATATAGTCACAGAGACATTAGGGGCCCTTGTAAGAGATGCAGAAGTTGTTATGGATGCTGTTGGCGGAATTGTATCTGCAGAATCGGAATGATCAAATAGGTAATTTGCGGGATCTCTCTTTTTCTTGTTTTAAGTTTTTAAACAAAGCAAAATATACACTCAGAGCACAAGTATACTCAAATTTGATCTAGCATATTCTAACTTCCGGAATCTAATTATTTCCCCAAATAAGTAGTACAATTGCAAAAGAAGATAAACTATCTTCTAGTAACTGACATAGAGGCCATCTACTGCCATCATGACACCAAGCAAAATAAATAGTTCAGCATCATCACATGTCGACCAGCTACCCTCATTTCATCATGGGAATTTTATCTATGACATCTGCTTACCACATCACTTACGCTCACATCATCACATTGGCCATTGTCCTGAGCACCTCAACATATTTTTCAAATGACCAAAGCTAAACGCCCGAATATTGGAAGTTGCATTCGCAAATCATTCCAAAGTGTCTTTTCCAAATAATGACCTAGAAATTAATGATTCTAGCAGCACAAGCTTCAATCTCTCTGTTTGCAGCGAGAAGTAGGTTTTCCTAATTCAAGGATTTTTATGGGGAAAAAAAAACAATAGGCCTATTTGCCAGTCAAACACCTTCCCCTCATTGATTGGTTGAGTAATAAAGTTGCAGAAAAATAAGGTGAAGTGCCCACTTGTCTAAAATGCTCTTTGAAAATCATTTCATGCTGATTTTCATATGCACGATATTCTTCCGAAGAAACCAATTGGAACAACAAATTGATTCATAAAAGCTAAACCTTGAATGCATTTTGTAGTGATTCTATAGTACAAAAAGATTGAACCATTCGAACAAGATAAAAGGGATAGATTCTCAGACCAATTGTCCAGTTATAGGAAAAACAGCCACTTGCTATGAATCCCTGCACGCACACCTCAAAGGAATGATTTCCATCTGGCAAGCCACCATATGAAATCCTGCATGGACACTTTGAGGGGGGACCACCATCTAGCTGCAACATATAAGTGTATAGAGAGGTCGAAAAATTGATAATATCAAGGAGCATGAAAAAAAGCAAGCAATAGCGATTTGACACGACTCACAAAAACAAAAACAAAAAACTAGTTAAATCAAAGGTGGTTTCTCAAAACTTCTAACAAGAAAGTTGCCCATCCGAAAATTAAAAAAATAACCAATTAACTATGGCTGAACAGAGAACTATATATGAAAGCAAGGAAGAAAGGTGGGGAAAAAAAGAAAGTGGGCAATATTGTAAAAATATAAATGTTTCCCAGTTTAGTCCTCGCAGCTGAACACATGCACAGAGACAAGAAGGATCACTAGCACGAAATCGAGCGTGAAAATAACAGTAGAATAGGAGTCGAGACAAACTTTGCAAATGAAGTCCCAGTCGGAGCAAGCTTTCAGTATGCCATTTGCGAAAGGTTCGAAAGAAAAAACAGTCGCACTTCCGTTCGAAACCGCACTGGGGAACTCGGTGAAGTTCACGGATGGCTTACAGCCACAGCCTGCAGCACAACTTGAATCCAAACACAAAAGCAGAGAGATCCAGAAAAGCAAACCCATCACCCATTGAACCTGAAGAGCCAAGAACGCCATCTCCAACGTCAAGACGGATCAGAACTCTATAGGGAGAAAATGTGACAGTTCTGGGTTTAGCCTGATGAAATTTGAGCAGAGATGATAAAAATGTGTGCTTAAATAAAGCAAAGCCAGTAGGATTGACCCCCGCATTCGTCATCAGTGATCACATAACCTAATACATCAGACAAATCTCTTTAGTGAAAGCTAGTAGGGACTCCCTGGTTTGGACATTATTGGCATGCGATGCAACATCCAATTCCACGTTGCACAAATTCCATTGGCAGTTATTACCCTTTCAATATAAATTCACCTTACTGGCTCCAACTTACTAAGCTACTCTCGACCATCTTCTTAGTAGCTTTGCTTTTCATGTCATCTCACAATGACTGATTGTGAAATCAGAGAGTTTCCCACTTGCTTTTCTTCTTTTTTTTTTTTTAAGTCGGACTTAATCATGCTTTACGCAGCAGCATCACTGGGTTTACATCACAAATTTGCCGAGTTTGAACGAATAGTTTCCTTCTTATGGTTTGTATCAAGATTAGGTCATCCTTAGTACGTGCATGTGCATGTACATATATATTTTATTAAATAATGAGTAGGTCGACTTAATACATTGCTCAAGCGAACCTACGAGTGCAAGGATGGGGCAACTTACCATTAGGCACAAGTCCATCTTTTAATGTAGAGATTATAAGTGCCATGAACGAGATCCATATGATTTCACAATTTCCCCAAAACAATGTTCCGAATGCCAAGTTGCCGCACCGCGTTCTCATATGTGTAGACTGGTAAAAAATTTTAGATAATATCATAAAATCTCCACAAGTAACGTTGTCTGAATAAGAATTTTGCGATTGATTATTTATGAGGTAGCTTCAAATTTGGTGTTAGCCTTTTTGTCACGAAACAAGAGTGATTGTGAATGCTCTACCAATAATATTATCCAAAAGTTTTGAGTGTCTTTGGAAGTAAACGTAAAGCATTTGAGTTATTAAGATTCATAAGTAGGACAGTTCTCAAAAGTGTAATTTAGACGTACCAATGTGAGAAAAGAAGCAGTAGCAGAATATGAACAACTTCTTGGAACGCAGCACGCGGACCGTGCTTTTCCAAATCAATCCCAATAGATCCAATTCGGTTCTAAAATTTTAAATTTGTCCAATTTAATATTAAACAATTTAACAATCTATTAATGTAATCATCCCGAAAATTTGTGAATGTAAATTACTGTGCTAGCCATCCTACGTGATATGATTGGTATTCAAACGAACAATTTTTTTCATTTGTTTAAAAACATTGCGAGTTTTTCCCTTTTCCCTTTTCCCTTTTCTAGGATACATAAGAAAATAAGAAGTTAAAATGAAATCATAAAATTATCTACGTCAGTGCCGGCTATTCATATAAAACGATCGGTATCCACGTCAGTAATTGCTAATCAAAACTGGCCAAAAGGTTCCGAACCAAATTGACTATTTGTACATGTTATGATTTTGTATATGTAATTTTTTCCAGATTTATTAGATTTGATCATTTGAAGGTGTATTTTTTATGTATTATTTTAAGAAATGAATAAAATATTTTTTTATAAAAGAAATCAGTAGATCTTTGCCCCCCAATTATTTAGAAAACGATTAATTGCACGTCCAATCAAAGCTCCTCCGCTTTCATTTTCGCAGTCGTGGCTGGCGATTGATTTGGAGTGGGAGCCCTCGGCGGACCCAGATCACCCGCAGTAACCATCCGATAGAGATCTCCTCATTAGAAGAGACAAAAAGAAAGATTTTTTCTTCTTTCTTTTTTTGAAAAAAGCTGCTTTTCTTTTCGACCGGGGCAGGTGATCCAATTCCGCCCGCGGCACGATGCCATCACATCCAACTTTTGATGGCCGAATTTTGTTGGATGGAGGGAACGTGGTGAGCTCTCCCTCAAGGAGTTCACCACTACGACGACGACGACGACGAAGACCTGAAAAGAAAAGCATATTGCAGGTCTGGCCCCTCCCCCGTTTCGTGCTCCGAGCGAGTCAATGCGAGGTCTCCCTCGTCGTCTTCCTCATAGGGTTCCATCACCACCACCACCACCACCACCACGACATTGACCTGAAAAGGAAATTGCATGTCTGCCCCTCCCCCGTTTCGTCCTCCGAGCCATATTGACTTGAGCAAGTCGTCGTGAGTCATCGAGTCCACGGTCGGATCCAACCTGAAGGAATCGACCGATGAAAAAAAATACAGATATATGTTGAAGATATCGACACAAAAAAGAAGAAGAAGAAGCTGAATCGACAATTTCAAATAACTATAAACGTGATTGAGATAAAATAACCGTCGAGATAATTGGGTATAATCACTTATGATTTCTATTTTTAACCCCCTATTTATAATCTTCATTTGTAACATTTTATTGATAACTATTTGCGCTAAAAAAAATCAGGCTGTAGATACGAGCAAAACATGTGATAAAGCACCAGATGTAAGCCAACATACGACCCCACGTCGACAATCACAAACCGGTATCGGCACACACAAATAATCAGCTGTTGATAACACCGGTCGATAAAGGTATTGACGAGCAAGATCAATGAGCCGGCGGGGCATCAAGAGAAAGTATTAGAATCACAACTACAAGTTTGAAAACACTAGACGAAAAAAAAAGAAAAAAGAAAGAGATCGAGCTCATGGAGAATGAAGGACTTGTTTTTAAAGGAACAATCATCAGAGTAAAATATCATGGCATCGCGAAGGCGCAAACACAATACTTTTGGAGACAAGAGGATATGGATGCAATTGCTGAAAAACTGTTCATAAGTGGTTGACATAATCACTATATATACCATCGATCAGTTATTAGAAAGCCTCTATACAAATTAAATAAATTTTCTTACTTCCAGTTATCTTTTAAGTTCCTACACTGTACTTTACTTTTTTCAGGCTCTTGTAGACCATTTAATTGTGGCGTACTTCTTAGCTATAGTTTCTAAATCTGCATCGTTGATTTCAGAAATGACAGGGCTTGGGCAGGCCCGATTACAGAGATGAAATAGCTCGCTTAGCCCACTGGGTTCACACTGCGCGCCTCTTTGGCTGGAGTGGGCCTAAGTGAGTCTGTCAAGTCCCTAGATCCATATTCAAGTTTGTCCCTAATTGAGTGTAAGCTCGTGAAGTTTACCGCTTAACGTTTCATCGGGCAAGATACAAACAAAACTTATTAAATAGCCATATTTGTTATGCTAGCACGTGAGCATTTTTTGACATCAGTGATCGAGCATGTCCAGAGTCACCAGTCGGGATGGTTTAAACACTGAACGGAGATGCGGGATGTGGATGGGAAGTCCTCTTTCCATGAGGCTGGATCCTGATCTAATTTATTTTATTGGACCAAACAAAGCCCGTAGGGCGTGCACTTTGATTTTTAATTAGGCCCGAATGGATGCTTTGGGGTGGTTTAACGAAAAAATGATTATCCAACATGAGGTATCGACTTCCGATACAGCAGAGAGAAAAGCTTTGGCTTCATGGAATCTTCTCCAAACCATTTCGTGGAATGAAACTTGGAATTTCCAACGAGCTCAGTTTTGCTGCGATGGCTTACTCCTGATCATATAACGGGATGACAAAGAGAGGGAGGAGCTGGTGATGGTGTAAAGATGGAGGCGAGGCACAGTGAGGGAGATGAAGAATGACAAAGGAAGAAAACAAAACAAATACAAGCAAGACAAAGGGAGAAAGAAGAAAGAAAAAGAACAATAAAGAAATTAATGCACTTGAATGAAAATATCCGATAAGATTAAGTCAGTTGTTTAAGACAATGTTCATTTTAGATTTTATTTTATTTTAGAAAAATAATATCATTTCAGACTATTACTTAAAATTTTCTCTATTTACTATATCGAGATATATCTTTACCTAAAAAGAGACATGGAAGAGCGTCAGAAATTATATTAAATTTACATAAATCGCCGAACCCACACCGAAAACTAAAAGCTTCAAGACTCGCAAAATGTGCTGGTACTAGGCAAGCAGAGTTTGGTCTTCATCATCGACATCACAACTAACGGAGCGGACTGAAAAATACATTTAAATAAACACATCCTATTCTTCGGTCGGCGGACTTGTTTCCTGAAGCCCGCTTGGGGCGGATGATCCTGGGTCTCCAGTTTCTCCGCCGCCTGGTCGAGCCTCGGCCAACTTCCTTTCCGGAAGGCGACCCGTTTTCTCGGGGGTAAAGAGAATTAGGAGTCCAAGAAAAGCTACTTTCAGACCCCGCCGGAAGGAATTACCGCCAGAGTCAAGCCGCTTAACTTGCCTGTACAGTGCATCCCACATATTGACCATTTGAACCGCAAGTGCAATCAAAAACAGCACAACCATGAAAATCCCCAAGCCTCTTTCCTCCTCCGACGAAAGTTTCTTGCTCGAGATAACTGCACTCGACGCGAATATGCCTAGTTCGGCCGAAACGGATATGATCTCGACCAGTTGAACTTTCTGATTTCGGAAAGGCTTCATCAGCACGAGGAAGAGGAGCTGGAAAGAGGTGATGCACAGCATGGCGATCGTCGGGGTTCTAAAATACCGGCCCATCCTATCAGTGCCGGCGAAGATTCCCAGAATGACCCTTCTGATACATTCGAGCAATGGGTAGTATATCCTAAAAATCCCAAACATCTTTAGGATGAGGGGCACTTTGGCAAAGTCGGTTCCACCGTCTGATGCAGTTACGCGTTCATCTTCTCCCGGGTCGGCTCCACATATCTGCGAGAGCATGTTTTCTGGGGGACCTCTCAGGTCCTCAAATAGAGGTCTGAGGATCGTCGTCCAAACAGAGTGCGAGATTTGTTTCCACTTCCGTCGGCCTTTCTCGTATTGAAGCAGTTTCCCAAATGTAATACCAACCGAGAGGAACAGGAAGAGGGACAGAAGTTCAAAAGCCACTAAACCCAACAGCAGAATGCCAACAACCATCTCTGATGTAGTTCCACCTACCGAAGGGAATAACACTGTAAGCCGACGAAGCTAACGAAGCAAGACGGAGAGCAACTAGTTTATTATTTCAGACAGAATATTCTCATCGTTAACTGGGGATGAGCGGGTTGCTTACCTCGAATTAGAGCAGAAGAGGCCTGACTTACACAAGGTAAAGCATGGATTGAAAGAAGCACCTCCAATCTTGGGAGGATGAGTGCCATGTACCTGTCCTGCTTTTCAGTAGTTTTTTTCTTGCAGGTAACAATCAAAAGAAGCAAAGCATGCAGGAATATCAAACTGCCATCGATTATGACCAGCCAGAACATATTTCTACCGAAATCCCTCCACCTACAAGAGACCAAATCGTCTTGATCAACAAAAAGCAGCATGCAGTCAGAATTATGCCAAATTTGCTTCGAAGATGGCCCAATATTGAACAGGGTTATAGAGCTGTCACAGGGAATTTTATAATTGACAAATAAGTGGCCTCAACGCCCGTCTGAATTTGCAAGATGGTGTGTGTTAGCAGAAACAGTAACCTGATTCTACTTTTCCGATGCCAGCAACGACTATAGATAAAGTAGTAACATTTTCAAATCATTGTAAACTGATTTTTAACTGGTACTTACAATTCATTTCTTCAGCTCCTCAGATTAATTTATTAGCAATTTCCATCTCATAGAAAAAATTGAGAGACTTACCCATTATTATGTTGAGGTTCTGCAGCTCCTGATGTACTATTTAACATCTGCAATTATTTAATTAACAATACCATGGTTATTATGGTTAACACGGTGGATGGAAGATATACTATTCCAGATAATAGTAGTATAGACTGAAAGTTTCCCTAACCTCGAGAAAGGAAATGATGTCCCATGCGGAAAGTGGTGCAGGACCTTTATTAGTAGCTCGTTTCAACTCCTCTTCTTTAGGTGTTCCAACTATTTCCAGATCAAGAACATCACTAAAGTGGGATGTTGGACTTGCAGGAGGCTGGACATGCCTGACTTCCCAAGGGAGACTGAAGTAAGGAATACTCCACTGCAGGTCCCGTGCAAATTCATAATACTCTACTGGCAATTCAACTGCCAACCATCTAGATAGTGCAAATACCTGGACGTGACATGCCATTCTCTGCATGGAACCAGGAAAGCTTCCATTAGTCTCTTGCCGCAACATCAGTCATATGTGAATTCCACAATCAGGGAATATTCAGAAAAACCAGGAAACGAAAGAATTCCACGTCCACTTAAAGTGCACTTGTTGAATTATCGAATTATTCGCTTTGCTCTGACATCTTACTGTTTTGTTGATCCAAGGATCAATATTAACAGTGTTCTTCCATACATGAAATTCCATGCATTCCAAGGTGACAGATGTAGAAAAAAATGCATTCCAGAGAGTCCTTATTCATGTGAATAAGTAGAAATTGCTATCTAGTGTTTGAACAGCATTTTGACCCCAGATGATGACGAGTCTTTTCATTTGGACATTGTTCAAATTACTCGGTCGGAGAAGATTGAAATTGGGTGGTGGCATAGGTGGTTGTTATTCAAGTATTCATAACAAGTTTCCTAATAGAACTGGAATTACATAACCTTTTCTTCTTATAAAAGACAAAATAGTCACAAAAAGCTTATTTACAATGCACAAAATAGTCTCTAGACAACCAAAAAGAAAAAAAAGAAAAAGAACGGATGCTGAGAACAGTGTCTGAACAAAGATTACTCCATGAGATAATAGAAGTTTAAGTAAGACATATGGCATTGGAAAGACTACGTCATCAAGAGAGTCGTAACATACAAAAAGATATGTTGAAGGATTGGATATCGAAGTGGCGGATGTCATCGCGAAGGCACCAGTAGCATGAAGGCTTGATGTTGAAACCGAGAGCAGTCCCGTAGCCAAAGATGCAGTAAACAAAGCAGCATTTGAAGTGACAGAAGCAACAAAAGACACGATGGGCACGGAATCTGTAATTAGCCGATAAGTTAGAGCAATCAAGAAAACACAGAAACACTCTCAACAACTTAAACAAAGTCCAACTGAGCTTGTAAAGGCATGCCCTATTCCTTACAGTGTCTCACTTGACGAACATCGGAAGGTAAGTTCTTGTTTCCAGCAAAATCGACGGTCGCATTTTCAGGAATACTCACATTTACTATTTCACCCTCTGCTTTAATCACGATGATGTATTCTCTTTTACTCATTCCATGAAAGCTGGACAACATGTTGATACAAACAAATTCAATATGCCATGCATCTTGTAGATCAATTGCTGTAGAAGTAAAATTTTACATCAACGATGCATGAATTTAAATGTGGATATTTTCCAGCATAAACATAATCCAAGGTACAAGAAGTATGTATTTGTGTGTGGATTATTTACTCGTGCAAAATCTTGTGATGGTAAAGCAGAACTTACCTCTGCCAGCGACCTCCTGATATTGATATATTAGATGGATTGAAGCCGAATACGGGTTTCCCAAACTTGATTAAAAATGGGATTTCGGTATCTCTTGTTCTAGAAGTAGAGGTTGTGCTCACATTGGCGGTTGGTCTTTGAGAGTCTAAGAGATATCCACAACCATTCAAGGATAAATAATGCATACTAAAAATAAACATGTACAATTGAGTCTTTTACAAGACGGTACCATAAAGAAAAGAAATCGGTGCTAGTGGAGAAACAGCAGTCCCTTGTCTGGTAATTATTGACTGGCAATTGAGGGTTATGGTGATTATAGCGAAGCCAGATACATTGGCCACCTGAAAACTAGAAAGTGTAGTTTAGCTAGACAAAGCAAACTGCGAGCACACAACATGTGAAAGTTCCATAACAAGTATGCAGTCGCATTACATGAAAACCAAAATTTTTAACTGACCATGAAACCAAATTGCTGATTTCCAAGAGTCTCTCCATTGATTGGGAGAAGGGTGCCTTGACTTATGTTGAGTGAATCTAAGATTTCTGTGGACGAATTCATCACTGGTCCCGAAAAATTCAGGTAAAACCTTAAGTTGTCTTTGCTACTCGTAACTTGCACCATTCTATCCTGATTATTGAATTGAATGGTCTTTTCAGGAATGCTTGCCATCAAGTCACAGGACTCATTCATTCTGTCTACATAATGCAACACAAAAGGAGACGCAACATCAGATGGTCGTCACATTTGAACTAAGAAGAAACAATGTCCACTTTGTGCAGGTCAATAGCTCCAAAGAAATTGTAGGAAATCAATTGAGATGAATTCCCTCTGTCTGAGTGTAACTAAGACCTGGTGTTACAAAGTGAAACTGACTTGTGTGTGTATGCCCAATAATCAGCGTAGGAAGATGTTCAACACTAGACACAAATTAATCCAAACTATCATACTAATGGCAAAAGTAAGACCCGTCATGATTTACTGAAGACTTGGTTGCAAGATACGTATAAAATGCTACATGAAATTATAGAAAGTAAAAAGCACGAAAATCGAAGAGAGGTACATCTTTGTTTCTGTGATAAAGAGGCAAAAGCCTCGTACAACTTGAATAGATAACATAAGTTTTTTGCTACCTTATCACCAAACAGAATAATTGAGGCCATGCTGAATTGGCCAAAAGTACCCCAATCTCAAAAGAATATGTCCCGTGACTCCCGTCACAACGGATGCAAGCCTTTTTGTCATAAGTTGTTTCCATCTTTAGGTTTTTTCACAATACTTTTTTTAGATAAGTGAAATAGAAGTTTTAAAACTTGTAAGTCATATAACTTTTTTAAAATTGTAATCGAGCACAGTTCGGTCCGAGACAAATCGTGTCACAAATTTTTTTACACAAAAATGGATCTATATGAATAGAAGTGGTTAATTTGGATTCGACTCATTTTCAATTAGTATAAACATGACCAAATTTATAGGACTAGCTAGGGGTGAGTATTAATTTAGGATAGACCCTAGAACCAAACCGATTCAACCCTAACCTATCGATTCTAATTTATTTATTGTTTATGATGCAGAATTCAACTACACTAGACCAAAGAACTAGACCAAGAAATATAATTTCTTATTGTTATCTCTTTATATCTAATGGATGGATTTTTTGTAGTCGCTTATTTTTTTATGATGTGGATTGTCTTAATGAGGAGGATATCATCGGTAAAGAAAGTTAATGAGTTGAAGTGGAAAGAATATACTCAGTGAGGTTTCCAATTAATAATTTTAATTTAATGAATAGTAATTTTAATTTTGTTTTAAATCTATTAATTGTTAGGTGATTAACCGTATTGATTGTTTCTTTTATTTTCAGGTGGTTAGATTTTGGAGCAATCTTTTATCGATGGAAACATAGTGTAGTTCATGCTTTATATTACCTATATCGGACCTTTTATTGTCTATTATATTTTACGTGTTCATCTTTTTTATAGACCATTGCTTTGAATAATTATATTGTTATTCTAATTTTTATTTTGGTTGTCTAAGGGATTAACAGGGGACTTCCCAATACCCTCTGTTTTGTGTCGTACTTCTCACCGTTTTCTTGCTCTGCTATTTGGCTGTGACCGCTATTTGTCTCGATCATAAATTGGACAATTTCATTGCCAATGTCTACTTGATAAGTTTCAAATTTGAAAAACTAGCTACTTGATAAGTTTCAAATTTCAAAAACTAGGAACTGATCTATATAAGGTAGGTTTGAAGTTTCAAGGTGGAAGCTTACCTATTTTGGCATTGCTTACCTAGGTCTAGCTATTATAAATATTTGTAAATCTAAAAGAAGCCCATTTATGAAAGGTTGGGTGGAAGTACCACCGAAACATAGACTCACCAAGTTGCACAGAAATGTTTGAACTACTTGTCCTCGTGAATCTATTTCCAGCATTGTCGGTGCAGAAATTCTCATCCATAGCCAGGGTCACTTGTCCATACTCAACGGTGGAATTCAAACTTACTGAAAGTGTGTATTTGAGGTTTGGCTGCAGAATGCGAAGTGAAGGTGGAATTACTTGGCCAGCACCATTGACGAGTAGCTGCAAAAAGACGTCAAGTTGTTATTTCATTTAGTATATCAGATTATCAAAAGTTCTAGCATACAACGCTAGTCGAAGCAGTTACATTTACTTCCGATGAGTTAGTCAGCGGTTAAAACTCAATGGGTGATTTGAACGGATTTAGAGATCACAAGGTCTTATTCAATCAATAAAAGGAACACTAATAAAAGTTCATGTAGCCATTTATGCATTATCACGATATCTCAAGTACAAGATTCAAATTTGGAATAAGATTGAAAAAATGTAGCTCGTTGCCCATATGGCGATTCTTCATCTTCTCCAGCATGCCGTAATTTGCCTTATAAACTATTGCACCGGTATTTTACTAGAGCGGCTTTTGGGAAAAATGAGATACTGCAAAGTAATTGGTTTCAAGAGGGAGGAAGAATTCCACAATGAACACGATTGAGAGACGACTGATGAATCTTAAAATGTT
The DNA here is from genome assembly GCA_030064385.1 of Melaleuca quinquenervia. NCBI lineage: Eukaryota > Viridiplantae > Streptophyta > Magnoliopsida > Myrtales > Myrtaceae > Melaleuca > Melaleuca quinquenervia. The sequence continues at coordinate 967,062 of CM057728.1, read as the reverse complement.
AAAGTCAGTCACCAACTCACGTTGCAGGCATCCACAGAAGAGCATTGAAAACCTCCTCCGCCGGTGCATGGCTCACTAAATGATATAGTCACAGAGACATTAGGGGCACTTGTAAGATTTGTCGAAGGTGTTACGTATGCTGTTGGCGGAATTGTATCTGCAGAAACGGAACGATCAAATAGGTAATTTGCGAGATCTCCCTTTTTGCTATTTGAAGTTTTTAAACAAAGCAGAATCTACACTCTAAGCATGAGAATACTCAAATGTATTCTCGTATATTCTAACTTCTGGAATCTGATTATTTCCCAAAATAACTAGTATAGTTGCAAAACAAGATCAACTATCACCCAGTACCTAAGATAGGGGCCATCTACTGCCATCATGACATTAAGCAAATTCAATAATTCAGCATTGCGAGATGTCGACCACCAACCCTTATTTCATCATGGGAATTCTATCCATGGCAACTGCTTACCAAGTAACTTACGCTCACATCAACCTAAACATTAGTGAAATGTATTGCTTGTATTCTTGTTGGTCATTGACCTGAGCACCTCAACATATTCTTTCATATGACCAAAGCTGAACGTCCAAAAAGTGGAAGTTGCATTTGCAAATCATTCTAAAGTGTATTTTCCAAATAATGACCTAGAAATTAATAATTCTAGCGGCACAAGCTTCGATCTCTATTTTGCAGTGAGAAGCAGGTTTTCCTAATGTAAGGACATTTATGAAAAATCTGCAGGCCAATTCGCTAGTCCAACAACACATTACCCACGTTGATTGGCTGAGCAACACAGTAGCAAAAAAATAAAGTGAAGTGCTCACTTGTCTAAAATAATTCTGAAAATCATTTCCTGCATATGTTCGTATGTACGATATTCCTCCCAAGAAACCAATTGGAACAACAAATTGACTCATAAAAGCTAAATCTTGAATGCATTTTTTAGTGATTCTACAGTAGAAAAAGATTGAACCATCCGAAAAAGATAAAAAGGGGTAGATGCTTGACCAATTGTCCAGTTATAGCAAGCACAGCCACTTCCTTGGGATCCATTCGCGCACACCTCAAATGAATGATGTCCATCCAGCAAGCCATCATATGAAACTTTCCTGCGTGGACAGTCTGAGGGGGCACCACTATCTAGCTGCAACATTTATGCATACAGAGAGGTCGAAAAATTGATAAATCAGGTAGCACGGAAAAAAGCAAGCGATAGTGATTGGACATGACTCACAAAAAAACAAAACCCGTTAAATCATATAATGAGGCGGTTTCTCAAAACTTCTAACAAGAAAGTTGCCCATCAAATTATAAATTTAAAAATAAAAAAGAGGAAAGCAAGGAAGAATGGTGGGAAAAAAAGAAAGCGAGGAATATTATAAAAATATAAACGTTTCCAGTTTGGTCCTGGCAGCTGAACACATGTACAGAGACAAGAAGGATCACCGGCACAAAAGCGAGCGTGAAGATGACAGTACAATAGGAGTCGAGACAGACCTTGCAACTAAAGTTACAGTCGCAGCAAGCGTCCACTTTGCCATCCACTACAGGTTCGAAAGAAAAAGCAGTTGCATTTCTGTTCGAAACCACACTAGGAAACTCGGTGAGACTCACAAAAAACTCACAGCCACAACCAGCACAGCTTAAATCCCAACACAAAAGCAAAGAGACCCAGAAAAGCAAACCCATCACCCATTTAACCTCAAAAGCCAAGAACGCCATCTCCAGCGTCAGGACGGACCAGAACTCTATAGAGAGAAAAGGTGATATTTATGGTTTAGTCTGACGAAATTTGAGCAGAGATGCAAAACATGCATTATTGAAGAAAGCAGAGCCAATAAGGTACGATCGACCATGGCACTCGTCAACAGTAACCAGAGAACCTGATGCATCAGACAATCTCTTTAGTAAAAGCTAGTGGGGACTCCCCGGCTTTAGGAATACCAACACGCGATGCAACATCCAATTCTATGTGCACGATTTTCAATGGCAATCATTACCCTTTTTATACAAATTCCCCTTGCTGGCTCGTACTCACAAAGCTACCCTCGACCATTTTTCCAATAGCTTTGCTTTTCATGTCATCTCACAATTAGACAGTTCCCAATTTGCTTCCTCTTTTCTTTTGTAAAGTCAGAATTGATCATGCGTCAGGCAACATCACTAGGTTTACATCACAAATTTGCCAAGTTTGAACAAATAATTTCCTTCTTAAGATTTACATCAAGATTAGGTCATCCTTAGCAGAGTGTGTGCTTGTAGATAAATATTTTTGTAAAAAATGAGCAGTTCTTAATATGGATTTTGAGGCCTTAATACTTGACCCGGTTCATAGAGGCCTGCCCATTGCTCAAGTTTTTTTCCCTTTTGCCCTTTTCTAGGTAACATAGGAAAAAAAGAAGTTAAAAGAAAAAAAAGGAAAGCAAACAAATGGAAAAGATAAAAGAAAAAATCAAACTTTTTATAAATCATAAAAATTATTCACGTCAGCGTCGGCCGTTCGTATAAGACGATCGGTATCCGCGTCGCTAATTTCTAACCAAAACTAATCAAAAGGAATATACAAGTATATCGTTAGAAAATTCGAGATTAAATTGACCATATTAACAGATTTTTAAAATTGAATTAATATTTTCTTCGTGATGATTTTCCTTGTATCTAACCGATAGATATAATTGAACCGGGGGAGAGAGACAGTTTCGATACATTTCTGATCGTGAGCCGGTTACGCAACGATAAGCTCGTGGCTCTTCGATGATTGTTCCATCTTCCTTCATTGGCGAGCGATCCTCTTCCTGCAAAGCAGAGTGCACGTGGCGCATCTCCTACCGCGGGGGAGAAGAATCCTCCTTTCGCTTTCGCAATCAAGGCTGGCCATTGATGTGGGTGGACTGCAGCATCGATGCCATCGCATCCAACTTTTGATGGGCGAATTTATTGGACCGGGGGGGAGGAACGAGGCGAGCTCTCCCTCGTCCCCGTCGTCTTCCTCCTGCGGTCGACGACGACGAAGACGGAGACATTGACCTGACAACATAATTGCAGGTCTGGCCCCTTCCCCTTTCTCTTACTCCGAGCCACATTGACTTGAGCGAGTCGTCGAGTCCACGGCCAGATCCAACCTGAAGGAATCGGCCCAAAGAAAAAAAAAAGGCGGAATCGACAATTACAATCACTTATAATTTCTATTTGTAATCCCTCTATATAATCTCCATTTTGTAACATCTATCAATATCTATTTATGCTGAAAAATAATCAGATCGTAGATATAAGCAAACACGTGATTAAAACATCCCCATTGTTGACAATCACAAACCAGTATCGGCACACACAAATGATCGATATGCGATGATGACATACGACAAACGGCGGTGGATAAAGGTATTTGACGAGCAAGATTAATGAACTGACGGGGCATCAAGAGAAAGTATTAGAATTACAACTACGAATTTGAAAACACTGAATAAAAAAAAAAACAGAGAGATCGAGCTCGTGTAGCGTTAAGGACTTGTTTTAGAAGGAACAATCATCAGAGGAAAATATCATGGCATCGTGAAGGTGCGGACACAAGACTTTTGGAGACAAGGGGATATGAATGCAATTGCCGAAGAACTGTTCATAAGTGCTTATGACACAACCAATATTTATACCATCGATCAGCTATAGGAAAGCCTCTACACAAATTAAATATATTTACTTGATTTCAGTTATCTTTTAAGTTCCTACGCCGTACTTTATTAATTTTCAGACTCTTGTAGACCATTTAATTGTGGCGTACTTCTTAGCTATAGTTTCTAAATCTGCATCGTTGGTTTCAGAGATGACAAGGCTTGAGCAGGCCCAATTTGTGAGATGAAATAGCTCGCTTAGTCCACCTGGTTCACACTGCGCGCCTCATTGGCTGGAGTGGGCCTAAGTCCGTCCGTCGAGTCACCAGGTCCATATTCAAGTTCGTCCCTAATTGAGTGTAAGCTCGTGAAGTTTACCATCTAATGTTTCATCGGGCAAGATGCAAACAAAACTTATCAAATAGCCATGTTTGTTATGCTAGAACGTGAGCAGTTCTTGATATCAATGATCGAGCACGTCGACAGTCACCGGTCGAGATGGTTGAAACACTGAACGGAGATGCGGGATGTGGATGGGAAGTCCTCTTTCACCAGTGCGATGTCATTTTGCATTCGGTATAGGGAGGAGATCGTGAATTGGTAGCGAGGGGTGGCTGGCCCAATGCCCAAAGGTCGAAAAGCCCGATCTATATATGCTTTATTGGGCCTAATAAAGCACATATTGCGTGCACTTTGATTTTTCAATTAGGCTCGAAAGAATGCTTTGGGGCGGTTTAACGAAAATATGATTATCCAAAATAAGGTATCGAACTCCCATACAGCATAGAGAAAAGCTTTGGCTTCGAGAAATCTTTTCCAAACCATTTCGAGGGATGAAACTTGGAATCTCCAACGGGCTGGTTTTTGCTGTGATGGCTTCCTCCTGATCATATGACGAGAAGGCAAGGAGAGGGAGGGGCTGGTGATGGTGGAAAGATGGAGGCGAGGCACAGTGAGGGAGATGAAGAATGAAAAAGAAAACAAAACAAAACAAAAACGCAAGACAAAGGGAGAGAGAAGAAAGACAAAGAAAATAATGTACTTGGATGAAAATGTCCCTCGATAAGGACAAGATTAGGTAAGTTATCTGAGGCAATGTCAATTTTAGATTTTTATTTTATTTTAAAAAAATAATCTCATTTCAGATTATTATTTGATTTTTCTCTATTTACTATATCAAGATAGATCATTATAAAAAAAAATGAAAAAAGCGTCAGAAATTATATTAAATTTGCATAAATCGTCTAACCCACGCAGAAAACTAAGAGCTTCAAAGACTTGCAAAATGTGCTGGTACTAGGCAAGCAGAGTTTGGTCTTCATCATCGACATCACAACTGACGGAACGGACTGAAAATGACATTGAAATAGACACATCCTATTCTTCGGTCGGTGGACTTGTTTCCTGAAGCCCGCTTCGGGCGGATGATCCTGGCTCCGCAGTTTCTCCGCCGCTTGGTCGAGCCTCGGGCAACTTGCTTTCCAGGGCACGACCCGTTTTCTCGGGGGTAAAAAGAATTAGGAGTCCAAGAAGAGCTACTTTCAAACCCCGCCGGAAGGAATTACTGTCAGAGTCAAGCCGCTTAACTTGCCTGTACAGTGCATCCCACATGTTGACCATTTGAGCCGCAAGTGCAATCAAAAACAGCACAACCATGAAAATCCCCACACCAGTTTCCTCCTCCGAAATCCTCACTACACTCGACACGAATATGCCTAGTTCGGCCGAAACGGATATGATCTCGACCAGTTGAACTTTCTTATTTCGGAAAGGCTTCTTCAGCACGAGGAAGAGGAGCTGGAAAGAGGTGATGCACAATAGGGCGATCTTCAGGGTTCTCGGCTGCCGGTCCGTCCTGTCATAGCCAGCGAAGTGTTGGAATATATGCGGGAAAAATATTAGTTTATTCACCTTCCTTTTCTTTGTATAGCACAATTAGGAATTTAAATATTTCCTTTTTCTTTATTTCCTTTATTACATAGTCTCAATGTAATACATATACTTGTAATTGCAATACAATCAATACACAGTGAAATTCACTTTCTTCCAACCGTTTCTTTTCCTTTTGTTGCTTCGTCTTCATCTTGTTTCATGGTATCAGAGCCCTGGGTTCTTGATCAAAGCTTCCGCATCTTTTGTGAGTTGCCTCAAGGTCTTGTTTTCTGCCTCGTCATTACCTGCAGATCAAGATCACTAGAAGAGAAACCACAAAATTTTTTCTAAATGACGAAGAACAAATCGACGATGGAAGGAGGAAGGTCCTCAGATTCAATTCATGAATCATCACTGGAAATCACCTCGGATAATGAGGAACAGAGCAGACGAGATAGTCGGAGTCAATCCGAAAAAGCTCAGATGGGCCAGATTCAACCACCAAGTGGCGAAGGCCAAATGGGCCGACGTCAGACGCAATTTCCTGGAGAAGGCCAGATGGGCCAGAACCATTTTCCTTACTGGTTATACCCACCTTGGTATTATACTGGTGGGCCGGCCTCAGGATTGGGCTTTGCGAACGCGCAAAGTTATTCGGGTCACCCGGCGAACCCGAGGAGCCCAGGCGAGGAACCGAACCCTGACCCGAATCCACAGGTGGGTTCGGAGCCCTACCCGGTTCCTCCACCCGGGTTTGCGCCGTACCCTCTCCCGGTCATCACTGGCCGGCCGGAGCCCGGCGACCCATTGTTCATGACAGCCAGCGACGGGCCGGAGCTCCGGCTGATCAGCCAGACGCTCAACGGACCCGAGAACTACTCAACCTGGGCGACCGAATTCCGGCGAGCTCTCGGGACGAAGGACAAAGAGGGCTTCGTTGATGGAACTGTGCCGATGCCGAGCGATGAGAAGATGCAGAGGATTTGGCACAAGTGCAATCGACTTGTGCGAACGTGGATTGGAAACACAATAAACCCAGAAATCGCCACAGGGTTGCCACCCACAGAAAATCCAGCACAGATGTGGACAAACATCAAGGAAATGTACGGCAAACTTGACCGGGCTCGGATTTTCGCTCTCGAACAGCAAATAGCGAACCTCAAACAGGGTAATCTTTCAATTAGGGTTTGCTATAATAAATTGGCTACCTTGTGGAACGAACTCGAGACGGTGGAGGAGAAGCTTGACGCACCAGAGTCGGTCCTCAAACAATATCAGGCGATTCGGGAGAGACAGAAGGCGACTCGGTTTCTGCTGATTCTGAACGACGACTATCTCACGTTCAGAACTCAAATTCTCGCTATGGAGCCACCTCCAAGTCTCGGGAGAATCTACCAATTGGCTGTTCAAGAAGAGAGCCAACGCTACGCCGCCGCTCAGGACCACGGGTCAACCACCGAGGGCCTCATCCTTGCGGCCGGACGAGCAGAAGCACGACGAAACCCGGGAGCACAGATCGTCGGAGAGGAGCGGCGTTTTGGGAGAGACGAAGGAAACCCTAGGGTTTCTTTGCTTCCAGCGAACAGAGAAGCCCATCGTCTGGGCCTTGGCGTGGCACCAGAAGAGGCCGCATATTACACGGCCCATGGATGGGCTGAGCAGAATGGCACGGGCCAAGTCCATCAGGCCCTCTCCTCCTTTCCTCGCGTGGACTCTGCTGCAGGTGGATGGGCCGGCCCACAGTCAGTCACGGGCCCAAGCCCGACTTACCCCAGGAATACAGGCCGCTCGAATGGGCCGAATTTTGGCCCATGGTCGGGAAATGACAAAGGCAAACCCAAAGGCAAATTATTTTGTGATTTTTGCAGGCGACCACACCACACTGTGGAAACATGCTGGAAATTAAATGGCAAACCGGGGAATAAAGGAAAAAAACCAAGGGAGGCACAGGCTCATCAAGTTATGGGCACGACTGAGTACCTTTCTTTTGATCAGCGCCAACAATTGATGAAAGCGCTGCAACAGATGGATATCAATGAGAAAGGAGCAAGCTTTACAGGTATCTCTTATTGTCTATTGAACTCAATTTTAAATGATGCATGGGTTATAGATTCAGGAGCCAGTGATCACATTATATGTCACGATAGTCTATTTTCTGGCATCATTAAAAATTCTGGTTCACCCAAAACAGTTCAGCTTCCGAATGGAGATACTACTTTAGTCACTAAAGTTGGGACAGTTCAACTCAGTTCTGCCATTACCTTGCATAATGTCCTATTCATTCCTCAATTCAAATTCAATCTCCTTTCTGTGTCCAAGGTTTGTGCCGATAGTTCCTGTCATGTCCTTTTTCATTCTGATAAGTGTTTCTTTCAGGACCGTTTGACTGGGAATCTGATGGGACAGGGTAGAGCTTTTCAAGGCCTTTATTTTTGGGATAACACATTTGATCCTAGCTCTATTGTTTTTCCTGCACGACCTTTGCTTTGTAATACTAATTTGAGAAATAAAGATTTTATTCTTCATCAGCGACTTGGTCACAGCTCCTCCATTCCCTTTGCCAATTGTGACATTTGTCCTTTGGCTAAGCAATCTCGGCTTCCTTTTCCATCTAGTTCAAAAAGGGCTTCTCGTATTCTTGCTCTTCTTCATATGGATATATGGGGTCCATATCACATTCCCAATCATGATGGGTCCCGTTTTTTCCTCACTATCGTGGATGACTACTCTCGTGCGACTTGGATTTTCCTCATGCGGTCCAAGAATCAAGTTTTTTCTCACCTTAAAAATTTTCTCCTATTTTGTCATACTCAGTTCAACAAATCCATTCAGAAAATTCGCACTGATAATGGTAAAGAATTTTTTTCTCATGAATGCAATTCTTTCCTTTCCTCACTTGGCATATTACATGAGAGTTCCTGTCATTACACTCCTCAACAAAATGGAATTGTTGAAAGAAAGCATCGTCATATTCTTGAGGTTGCTAGGGCCTTACGATTCCAGGCTTCTATTCCTGAGACTTTTTGGGGCGATTGTGTGATCACGGCTACCTATCTTATTAACCGCATGCCCACACGAGTTCTTGATGGTAAGAGTCCTTTTGAGTTACTCTTCCATAAAAGGCCCGTCATAGACCATCTGCGAGTCTTTGGATGTCTCTGTTATGTTACTACCATGGGACCATGGAGAAAGATGGATCCTCGAGCCCGTCGATGCATCTTCATGGGCTATCCTACGTTGCAGAAGGGATACAGAGTTTATGATCCTCAGACTGGAGATTTTCTTATTAGTCGGGACGTTATTTTCTACGAAGATATCTTTCCTTTCAAGGATCTTCAGGCTTCGACTGGCGCTCCCACTTCTTCCACACTTGATGGTCGCTCTCCGTTGCATGATGATATGTCTCTATCTTCCTATCCATCAGTGCTTCCACCAGCAGCTTTGCCAGCTATGCCAGCTATCCCCCAGACATCTAATTCGGTTGCTCCTCCTTCGTCTCCTATGGTGTCCATTGAGGCTTCTTCTCCAGTTTCGGCACCTACCTCTGATGATGTTCATGCAGAGCCTCCTTCGGGTACTTCTCCTTCGGATGAGTCTCCATCGCCTATGCCTCTGCTGCCTCGTCGTTCTGGACGAGCCACCAAACCGCCAGTCTGGACTGCTGATTATGTTTGTGCTTCTCGAGGCGACTCAGGTATTGCTCATCCAATTTCCTCCTATGTCTCCTTTGATCGCTTGTCACCGGAGCATCATGCCTGCATTAGTCGATTATCTGAGGGGCAGGAGCCTTCATCCTATCATGAGGCTGTTCAAGATCCACGTTGGCAGAAGGCGATGGCTGATGAATTGACGGCCTTGATGGACAACCATACGTGGGATATTGTGCCTCGCCCATCTCGTCGCAAAGCCGTTGGCTGTAAGTGGGTGTACAAGATCAAACACAAGGCTGACGGCTCGGTGGAACGTTATAAAGCTCGACTAGTGGCCAAGGGATTCACACAACGTGCTGGGTTCGATTACAACGAGACTTTTTCTCCAGTCGCCAAGAATGTTACGGTACGTTCCTTCTTATCGGTTGCTGCTTGTCGTAATTGGCATCTACATCAGATGGATGTCCACAACGCCTTTCTTCATGGCGACCTTGATGAAGAAATATACATGGAACTTCCTCCGGGATTACGGAGACAGGGGGAGAATAATGTGTGTCGTCTCCGCAAATCCCTTTATGGGCTCAAACAGGCGTCACGGCAATGGAATGCCAAGTTTACGACTGCTCTCCTTAAGGCAGGATTCAGACAGTCCAAGCGTGATTATGCATTATTCACCTTTCGCAAAGGTTGGTCACAAATTTATCTCTTGATTTATGTGGATGATATTCTGATTATGGGCAATGATATGACTGGCATCAATGATTTGAAGACATATCTACATTCCACATTTCATATCAAAGATTTAGGAGCTCCAAAATTTTTCCTTGGTATAGAGATTGCTCGTTCTAAGTTGGGAATCTCGCTTAATCAACGGAAGTTCATTTTAGAGATAATATCGGAGGCAGGGCTGTCAGGCTGTAAACCAGCGATTATTCCAATTGAGCAGAACTTGCGAATGACTACTGCAGAGTATGATGAGTTGACCGATTCAGAAACAGAAGACCCATTGTTGCAGGACCCTTCTAGTTATCAGAGACTGGTAGGGAAGTTGATTTATCTTACTATGACTAGACCGGATATTTGTTTTGCTGTTCAAATGCTAAGTCAGTTTATGCATAAGCCTAAGCAATCACATATGAATGCCGCATTGAAGGTAGTGAAATACTTGAAGGGATGTCCAGGGCTGGGCATTTTTCTGTCAAGAGATAGCAGCATGGAGTTGACAGCTTATTGTGATAGTGATTGGGGCACATGTCCATTTAGCCGAAGGTCAGTGACTGGATTCTGTATTAAGTTTGGCAAGTCATTAATTTCGTGGAAGACCAAGAAACAACAAACTGTGTCATTCTCTTCTGCTGAGGCAGAATATCGGGCAATGGCAAAGACTACATGTGAGATAGTATGGTTGCGTGGACTTCTTTCAGATCTTGGTGTATCAGTCAAAGGGCCGACGATCCTTTTCTGTGATAATGATGCAGCACTTAAACTTGCCAAGAATCCTGTATTTCATGAAAGGACAAAACACATTGAGATTGATTGTCATTTCACTCGAGAGAAGATTCAGGAAGGAGTAATCAGAACATGTGGAATTAACACTTTGGAACAACCAGCAGACATGTTCACTAAAGCACTTTGTCAAAGGCAACACGCATATTTACTGAGCAAGCTAGATGTCTTGGACTTGTATAAGCCATCAGCTTGAGGGGGAGTGTTGGAATATATGCGGGAAAAATATTAGTTTATTCACCTTCCTTTTCTTTGTATAGCACAATTAGGAATTTAAATATTTCCTTTTTCTTTATTTCCTTTATTACATAGTCTCAATGTAATACATATACTTGTAATTGCAATACAATCAATACACAGTGAAATTCACTTTCTTCCAACCGTTTCTTTTCCTTTTGTTGCTTCGTCTTCATCTTGTTTCACGAAGATTGCCAGAATGACCCTTTTGATGCATTCGAGCAATGGGTAGTATATCCTAAGGATTCCAAACATCTTTAGGATGAGGGGCACTTTGGCATCTTCGGTTCCCCCGTCTGATGCAGACACGCGGTCATCTTCTCTCGGGTTGGCTCCACATATCTGCGAGAGCATGTTTTCTGGGGAACCTCTCAGGTCCTCAATTAGAGGTCCAAGGATCGTCGTCCAAACAGAGTCCGAGTTTGGTTTCCACGTCCCTTGGCCTTTCTCACCAGGACCCAGGATGTCTCTAATAAACTCTTGATGCCAGCGAATTCGTCGGCCTCCTTGATGGACTTCCTCGTATTGAAGCAGTTTCCCAAATGTAATACCAACTGAGAGGAACAGGAAGAGGGACAAAAGTTCAAAAGCCACTAAACCCATCAGCAGAATGCCAACGACCATCTCTGATGGAGTTCCACCTACCAAAGGGAATAACACTGTAAGCCGACGAAGCTAAAGAAGCAAGATGGAGATCAACTAGTTTATTACTTCAGACAGAATATTCTCATCGTTAACTCGGGACTAGCAGGTTGCATACCTCGAATAAGAGCAGAAGAGGCCTGACTTACAGAAGGTAAAGCGTGGATCGAAAGAAGCATCTCCAATCTTGGGAGTATGAGTGCCATGTAACCGTCCTGCTTTTTAGTACTTTTTTTCTTGCAGGTAAGAATCAAAAGAAGCAAAGCATGCAGGAATATCAAACTTCCATCGATTATGACCAGCGAGAACATATTTCTACCGAAATGAGACCACCTACAAGAGAGCAAATCGTCTCCATCAACAAAAAGCAGAATGCAGTCAGAATTATGCCAAAGTTGCTTCGAAGATGGCCCAATATTGAACAGGGTTATAGAGCAGTCACAGGGAATTTTGTAATTGACAGATAAGTGGCCTCAACACCCATCTGAACTAGCAAGATGGTGTGTGTTAGCGGAAACAATAATAGAAAATGTCTGGATGAGGTACCTGATTCTACTTTTCCTATGCCATCAACGACTATAGACAAAGTAGTAACATTTTCACATCATTGTGAACTGATTTATAACTGGTACTTACAATTCATTTTTTCAGCTCCTCAGATTAATTTATTAGCAATTTCCATCTCATTGAAAACATTGAGAGACTTACGCATTATTATGTTGAGGTTCTGCAGCTCCTGATGTACGATTTTCCCTCTGCAATTATTTAATTAACAATACCATTGTTATTATGGTTAACGCAGTGGACGGCAGAGACAGCAGAGATACCACTCCAGAGAATAGTAGTATAGACAGAAGGTTTCCCTAACCTTAAAAAGGGAATTGATCTCCTGTAGAGAAAGTGGTGTAGGAACTTTAGCAGCTTGTTTCAACTTCTCTTCTTTAGGAGTTCCAACTGTTTCCATATCAAGAACATCACTAAAGTGGGATATTGAACTTGCAGGAGGCTTGAAGTGTTCCCAGGGGAGACTGAAGTAAGGAATACTCCACTGCAGGTCCCGTGCAAGTTCATAATACTCTACTGGCAATTCAACTGCCAACCATCTAGATAGCGCAAATACCTGGACGTGACATACCATTTTCTGCATGGAACCGGGAAAGTTTCCATTAGTCTCTTGCGGCAACATCACAGTCATATGTGAATTCCGCAATCAGGGAATATTCAGAAAAACCAGGAAATAAAAGAATCCCCATGTCCACTTAAAGTGCACTTTTTTGAATTAATCAAATTGTTCACTTTGCTCTGACATCTTACTGTTTTGTTGATCCAAGGATCAGTATTAGCAGTGTTCTTCCATACATGAAATTCCATGCATTCCGAGGTGACAGTTGTAGAAAAAAATGCATCGCAGAGAGTCTTTATTCATGTTAATACGTAGAAATTGCTATCTAGTGTTTAAATAGCATTTTGACCCCAGATGATGATGAGTCTTTTTATCTGGGCTTTGTTCAAATTACTCACTCGGAGAAGACTTAGTTGTGGTGGCGTAGGTGGTTCTTGTCCAGGTATCTCATGACAAGTTCCCTAATAGAACTGAAATTCCATAACCTTTTCTTCTGATGAAAGATAAAGTAGTCACAGAACACTCATTTACAATGCACAGAATAGTCTCTAGACAACCAACAAAAAAGAAAAGAACTGATGTAGAGAATAGTGTCTGAACAAAGATTACTCCACGAGATAATAGAAGTTTAAGCAAGGCATATGCATTGCAAAGACTACGTCATCAGGAGAGTCGTAACATACAAAAAGATATGTTGAAGGATTGGATATCGATGGGGCAGATGACATCGCGAAGGCACCAGTAGCATGAAGGCTTGCTGTGGAAACCGAGAGCAGTCCCGTAGCCAAAGATGCAGTAAACAAAGCAGCATTTGAAGTGACAGAAGCAACAGACGAAATGATGGGCTTGGAATCTGTAATTTAGCCGATAACATAGAGCAATCGAGAGAACATAGAAAAACTCTCAACAACTGAAGTATCGTCCAACTAAGCTTGTAAAGGATGCGCTTTTCCTTACAGTGTCTCACTTGAAGAACATTGGAAGGTAAGTTCTTGTTTCCAGCAACGTCGCCGGTTGCATTTTCAGGAATACTTACAGATACTATTTCATCGTCTGCTTTAATCACGACGAAGTATTTGCTTTTGCTCATTTCAAAAAAGCTGGAGAACGTGTTGATACGAACAAATTCAATATGTCATATATCTTTTATATCAACTGCTATAGAAGTAAAATTTTACACCAATGATGCATGAATTTAAATGTGGATCTTCGTCAGCATTAACACAATACATGGTACAAGAAGTATGTATTTGTGTGTGGATTAGTTTCAATTTACTCGTGCAAAATACTGCTATGGTAAAGCAGAACTTACCTCCTCAAGCGACCCCCTGATATTGCTATACTAGATGAATTGAAGCCGAACACAGGTTCCTCAAACTTTATGGAAATTACGATTTCAGTCTCTCTTGTTCTAGAAGCAGAGGTTGCGCTCACATCAGCGGTCGGTCTCTGAGAGTCTGAGAGATATCGGCAACCATTCAAGGATGAGCAATGCATACTAAAAATAAACATGCAAAGTTGAGTCTTTTACAAGATAGTACCATAAACAAAAGTTATCGGTGCCAACGGAGAAACAACATTCCCTTGTTCGGTAATTATTGACTCGGACTTGAGGCTTATGGTGATTATAGCAAAGCCAGATACATTGGCCACCTGAAAATTACAAAGTGTAGTTTAGCTAGACAAAGCAAACTACGAACACACACAATGCATAAAGTTCTAGAACATATATGCAGTCCCATTACATGAAAACCAAAATGTTTAACTGACCATGAAACCAAATTTCTGATTTCCAAGAGTCTCTCCATCAATTGGGAGAAGGGTGCCCTGAGTTGTGTTGAGTGATTTTAGGATTTCTGCTGATGAATTCATCACCGGTCTTGAAAAATTCAAGTAAAACCTTAAGTTGTCTTGGTTACTCGTTACTTGCACCGTTCTGTCTTCATTGTTGACTTGAATCGTCTCTTCAGGAATGCTAGTCTCCAAGTCACAAGACCCGTTCATTGTGTCTACATGAACACAACACGAAATGAGAGGCAAAATCATATCGTCTTCACATTTGAACTCAAAAGAAACAATGTCCACTTTGTGTAGGTCAATAGCTCCAAATAAACTCTAAGTGTAGGAAAAGAATTGAGATGAATTCTCTCTGTCCCAACGTGTCGCGACCTCCCCAAAGGTGCACCACCTAGGGTTCGGCTAATGGTTTGTTAAGTGTGACTTAACTTGAGTTCTCCCAAACTCGGACCAATTCACGACTTTGGTTTCACTTTCTTTAAACATGCAAGATATTCAATTTGGAGCCGCCACTAACCTATTTATGGTGGGTTGGTTAGAAACCCATGTAAGGCATCGGGAGTCACGCCTTACCCCTACGAACCAGAGATCTAGGACTCGGAGACTTGGTTACGCTAAATTGCTCTAACGCCCTTTCGGTACCTTTTCATTATTTTCAAAACTTCGCAGGCAGTTTGGATTCATTTTAATTCTATTCCTAACATGCAATGGTGGCTACTCATAAAATCAACATAAATAAAAATTCAAGAAAGGAAAGCAATAATAAAACAAATCAAATCATCTAAACAAAATCAAATAAAATAAAATCAAAATCAAATCGCATCTAATTAAATATCAAACAGAATCAAAGCAAATCAAATCAAATCAAATCTAATAAAATCTAATAGAATCTAATCTAACAAAATCAAAATAAAAAATCTAACAAAATCAAATAAAATCTAATCTAATCTAGTATCAAATAAAATCTAATCTAGCAAAATTAAATAAAAATTTAACAAAATCAAATGAAATCTAAGTAAAATCAAATAAAATAAAATAAGATATGCATGAAAATTAACAAATCTAATGCAACATGTGAAATGCAATTTTTTTGGAATTTTTATGATTTAATTAGCCTAATTATCCATAGTTAAATATTACCTAATCTAAATTAGGACACCAAATATGTCAATTCCTAATTTAAATCAAATCTTATCCAACCAAAGATAATGTCCTATAATGCAATCTAGCTAAAAGAAATATCCTACCAAAAATACCTAATATGCGATTTAAACTAATTATGCCAACTTTACCTAATCATGCAATTAATCTAAACATGCAATTATTTAAATAAACGTGCAATTCTAAATCTAAAAATGCAATTTCCAATTTAAACATGAAATTAACCTAAAGATGCAATTTTAAACCTAAACATGCCATTAATCTAATTATGCAACTAACCTAATATGCAATTAATCTATTATGCATGCAATGCAACAAAATTAATTAAAATATGCAAAATTAGCTAAACATGCATAAAAAGCAAATTAAACAGAAAATAAGCAAACAAGCACCCAAAAGTTAAATTCTAAAAAAAAATGATTTTTTTCATTTTTTTTAAAAAAAACGAAAATCACAAAATAAATAAATAAAAATAAAAATAAAACCGGGTCGGGAACCGAACCGAGTCGGTTCGGTCCCGACCCGTTCAGGACGAGTCGGATCGGGCTGCGCCCGATCCGCTCGCTGGATCCAGCGAAAAAGTTGGGCTGGGCGCCCAAAGGGCCCAGTCCAACTTCCTTTTTCTTCCACCTGCAGCCCACATGCGAATGCCACAAGAACCAGCCCAAACAGAAGTTAGCCCAAAACAAGTAAGGCCCGTCCCTGCGCAAAAGTCATCCAGCCCGTAGAGAGAAAAAAAAAAGTCAGCCCATCCCGTGCTAAAACAGAAATCTCAGCCCAAGATCAATTTTATTCTAATTTCAATCCATCCCGCACGTGGAGTCATCTTCTCCTTCTTTTTTTACGCGCAAAAAAAAGGTCAACCCTTCTTCCTCTTTTCGTGGACCTGCAACAGAAGACTTCACAAGCAATCCTTGGGCTTGCGATAAAACACGGCGAGCAACAAATATTCGCAGGGGAGCAGGCTCAAATCAACACAAGATCAACAGGAATTATGCGACTAAAACATTCAGCATTATCACAGGAGGTAGAATGCATCACGGGCACTTAAAAAAAAACAAAACAAAGACACCTCATCTCGGTTTAAAAAAAAACAGCAAGACCAATTCATAGAAAACTCACGGAAAAAAAAATAACATCCAGCTCCCTACACGGCTCGAGAACCATGATGAAAGAGTGCGCTCGAGCAAACTCAAGCCAAACCCTTTGTCATTCGTGAAGGTCACTTGGCCATGATCCTCGGGAGGACTATTAAAGATATGACTGTGACCAAGACCCACCTGTGGAGACGGACGAAAAAGACCAAGAGCGCGTTCCTGGAGCTAGAATTTGAAGTGATAATGCGCCCCAAATCTCACGCCTTCAACCACCTTGCCATTCTTCTTCCCCTTTTTTTACTGTCTGCTTTTCCTTTCTTTTAAACCTCCCCTGCGTGTGCTATTTTTCTTCTTTTTTTTTTTTCGACTCCTCTTCCCCTCTCTCTCTCTCTCTCTCTCTCTCTCTCTCTGTGCGCCCACTTTTCCCACTCGCCCCAAAGTCCTCACCTGACCGAAAACCCCCTCTCTTTTAAGCCAACAAAATCAAATATTCGGTCTATAGTGGACCGAATATTGCCCTCCCCTTTTCTTTTATTTTCTTTCCCTTTTAACTCCTACACGAAATATGTCCATTATATCTCCTCCTTCCTTATTTCCAGAATTCACACAACCCAATATTTGCACAAGATTTTTCTTGATTTGCCCAAAATTCCCTAATTAATAATATGCTGAAAAATAAATAAAATCCCTAAAAATTTAGGTGTCAACACAACGTAATTAAGACATGGTGTCACCAAGTGAAACTGAGTGTCTACTCAATCACCAGGATAGGAAGATGTTCTACATCAGACGCATAATCATCCTAATTATTATATTAATGGCAAAAGTAAGACCCTTCATGTTTTATTGAAGACTTGGTTGCGAGATACATATAAAATGCTCCATAAAATTATTGAACGTAAAAAGCACAAAAATTGAAGAGAGTTACATCTTTGTTTATGTGATAAAGAGGCAAAAGCCTCGTACAACTTAAATAGTCAATATAAGTTTTTCGCTACTTTATAACCAAACAGAACCCAAATCAATTCCTTGGGAGGAAAAGCATCCGATTTATCTGCTTGTCATCACCAATGGCTTCATCCAAAGCTCACACACTGCTGTTGGAATCCGAGTCGACAATTATTTATAGCCCATCAAAAGTGCATAATTAAGGCCATGCTGAATTGGCCAGAGTCTGCCCCAATCTCAAAAGAATATGTCCCCTCCCATGCATTCTTTTCTAGTTTGTCGTAAGTTGTTTCCATTTTTAGCTTCTTTACACTCCTCTTTTTTATGAGATTAGTGCAATGAAAATTCTAGAATTTGTTATGAAAGAATAATTAAGTTATAAAAGTTTTTAAATTGTAATCAAGTGCAATTGGATCTGGGATAGGTCATGTATAGACCATTACAGTTTTTTTACACAAAAATGGATCATGGATTAAATGGATTTATTTAGATTAGACCATATTTTCAATCAGCATAAACATGACCAAACTCACAGGTCTAGCTAGTAGTGGGCATTAATTTAGGATAGATCCTAGAACCGGACCAAATCGATTCTATCCTACCGATTTTGATTTATTAACCATTTCGATTTATTAACCATTTCTGGGTGTGGGACTTCATTGCCCTAGACCGGAGAACTAGACCAAGAAATATAATTTCTTTTTCATATTCCTTTCTATACCTAATGGATGGATTTATTTATTTTTTTTGGTCGCTTATTTTTTTTATGATATGGATTGTCTTGACAAGGAGGATATCATTAGTAAGTAAAGTTAATGAGTTGAAGCGGACAGAATATACGTGGTGAGGTTTTCTATTAATTTTAATGCAATGAATAGTAATTTTGTTTTAAATCTATTGTTAGGTGATTACCAGTATCGATTGTTTCTTTTTTTTTTTCCAAGTGGTTAGATTTTGGAGCAATCTTTATATACTATAGTTAATGTTTTATATTACCTGGATTGGACCTTTTATTGTTTATTTTATTTTACGTGTTCTTTTTTTTTTTATACACCATTGCCTTTGACAGATGAAAGTTTCTATTGTTATCCTAATTTTCATTTTGGTTGTATAAGGGATCAGTAGGATCAGTAGGAGACTTCCCAATTCCCTCTGTTTTAGGTTGTACGTCTCACCGTTTTCTTGCTCTACTATTTGTCTCTGACCACTATTTGTCTTGATTATAAATTGTACTATTCCATTTCCAATGTCTACTTGATAATTTTCAAATTCCAAAAACAAAATGGCAACTAATCTAAATAAGGTAAGCTTCAAGTTCCAAGATGGAAACTTAACCCATTTTGGTATTGCTCACCTAGGTCTAGCTATTACAAATATTTGTAAATCTAAAAGAAGTACTACTGAAACGTAGACTCACCAAGCTGCACAGAGATGTTTGAACTACTTGTCCTTGTGAATCTATTTCCAGCATTGTCGGTGTAGAAATTCTCATCCATAGCCAGGCTTACTTGTTCATGCTCAGCAGTGAAATTCAAACTTACTGAAAGTGTGTACTCGAGGTTTGGCTTCAGAATGCGAAGTTAAGATGGAATTACTTGGCCAGCACCATAGACAAGCAGCTGCAAAGAGACATCAAGTTGTTATTTCATTCAATACATATGATTATCAAAAGTTCCAGCATAAAACGCAATAATTACATTTACTTCTGATGAGTTTGTCAGTGATACAAAATCAATGGGTGATATGAACAAATTTATTGGAGAGATCACAAGGTCTTATTCGGTCTATAAAAGGAACACTAATGGAAGTTCATGTAGCCATTTATATGTTATCATGATATCTCAAGTACAATATTCAACTTTGGAATAACATTGAAAAAATGTAGCTAGTTGCCCAGATGGCGATTCATCATCTTCTCCAGCATGCCATAATTTGCCTTTTAAACTATTACGTTTGTGTTTTACCATAGCAGCATTTGGGAAAAATGAGATACTACAAAGTAAGTGGTTTCAAGAGGGAGGAAGAATTCCACAATGAACATGATTAAGAGATGACTGATGAATCTTAAAATGTTAAAGTTAGTCACCAACTCACGTCGCAGGCATCCACAGAAGAGCATCGAAAACCTCCTCCACTAGTGCATGGCTCACTAAATGATATAGTCACAAAGACTTTAGGGGCGCTTGTAAGAGATGCAGAAGTTGTTATGGATGCTGTTGGCGGAATTGTATCTGCAGAATCGGAACGATCAAATAGGTAATTTGCAAGATCTCTCTTTTTCTTGTTTTAAGTTTTTAAACAAAGCAAAATATACACTCAGAGCACAAGTATACTCAAATTTGATCTAGCATATTCTAACTTCCGGAATCTAATTATTTCCCCAAATAAGTAGTACAATTGCAAAAGAAGATCAACTATCATCTAGTAACTGACATAGAAGCCATCTACTGCCATCATGACACCAAGCAAATTAAATAGTTCAGCATCATCACATGTCAACCAACTACCCTCATTTCATCATGGGAATTTTATCTATGACATCTGCTTACCACATCACTTACGCTCACATCATCACATTGGCCATTGTCCTGAGCACCTCAACATATTTTTCAGACGACCAAAGCTAAACGCCCGAATATTGGAAGTTGCATTCGCAAATCATTCCAAAGTGTCTTTTCCAAATAATGACCTAGAAATTAATGATTCTAGCAGCACAAGCTTCAATCTCTCTGTTTGCAGCGAGAAGTAGGTTTTCCTAATTCAAGGATTTTTATGGGGAAAAAAAAAACAATAGGCCTATTTGCCAGTCAAACACCTTCCCCTCATTGATTGGTTGAGTAATAAAGTTGCAGAAAAATAAGGTGAAGTGCCCACTTGTCTAAAATGCTCTCTGAAAATCATTTCATGCTGATTTTCGTATGTACGATATTCTTCCGAAGAAACCAGTTGGAACAACAAATTGATTCATAAAAGCTAAACCTTGAATGCATTTTGTAGTGATTCTACAGTAGAAAAAGATTGAACCATTCGAACAAGATAAAAGGGATAGATTCTTGACCAATTGTCCAGTTATAGGAAAAACAGCCACTTGCTAGGAATCCCTTTGCGCACACCTCAAAGGAATGATTTCCATCTGGCAAGCCACCATATGAAATCCTACATGGACACTTTGAGGGGGGACCACCATCTAGCTGCAACATATATGCGTATAGAGAGGTCGAAAAATTGATAATATCAAGGAGCATGAAAAAAAGCAAGCAATAGCGATTTGACACGACTCACAAAAACAAAAAGAAAAACCCGTTAAATCAAAGGCGGTTTCTCAAAACTTCTAACAAGAAAGTTGCCCATCGGAAAATTAAAAAAAAATAAACAGTTAACTATGGCTGAACAGAGAACCACAAAAGCAAGGAAGAAAGGTGGGGAAAATAAGAAAGTGGGCAATATTGTAAAAATATAAACGTTTCCCAGTTTAGTCCTCGCAGCTGAACACATGCACAGAGACAAGAAGGATCACCAGCACGAAATCGAGCGTGAAAATAACAGTAGAACAGGAGTCGAGACAAACTTTGCAAATGAAGTCCCAGTCGGAGCAAGCTTTTAGTATGCCGTTTGCGAAAGGTTCGAAAGAAAAAACAGTCGCATTTCCATTCGAAACCGCACTGGGGAACTCGGTGAAGTTCACGTATGGCTTACAGCCACAGCCTGCAGCACAACTTGAATCCAAACACAAAAGCAGAGAGATCCAGAAAAGCAAACCCATCACCCATTGAACCTGGAGAGCCAAGAACGCCATCTCCAACGTCAAGACGGATAGAACTCTATAGGGAGAAAAGGTGACAGTTTTGGGTTTAGTCTGATGAAATCTGAGCAGAGATGATAAAAATGCGTGCTTAAATAAAGCAAAGCTAGTAGGATCGACCCCCGCATTCGTCATCAGTGATCACATAACCTAATACATTGGACAAATCTCTTTAGTGAAAGCTAGTAGGGACTCCCCGGTTTGGACATTATTGACATGCGATGCAACATCCAATTCCACGTTGCACAAATTCCATTGGCAGTTATTACCCTTTTTATATAAATTCACCTTACTAGCTCCAACTTACCAAGCTACACTCGACCATCTTCTTAATAGCTTTGCTTTTCATGTCATCTCACAATGACTGATCGTGAAATTAGAGAGTTTCCCACTTGCTTTTCTTCTTTTTTTAAAGTCGGACTTAATCATGCTTTACGCAGCATCACTATGTTTACATCACAAATTTGCCGAGTTTGAACAAATAGTTTCCTTCTTATGGTTTGTATCAAGATTAGGTCATCCTTAGTATGTGCATGCGTGCACGTATATATTTTATTAAATAATTAGTAGGTCGACTTAATATATTGCTCAAGCGAACCTACGAGTGCAAGGATGGGGCAACTTACCATTAGGCACAAGTCCATCTTTTAATGTAGAGATTATAAATGCCACAAACGAGATCCATATGATTTCACAATTTCCCCAAAACAATGTTCCAAATGCCAAGTTGCCGCACCACATTCTCATATGTGTAGACTGGCAAAAAATTTTAGATAATATCATAAAATCTCCACAAGTAACGTTGTCTGAATAATAATTTTGCAATTGATTATTTATGAAGTAGCTTCAAATTTGGTGTTCGCCTTTTTGTCATGAAACAAGAGTGATTGTGAATGCTCTACCAATAATATTATCCAAAAGTTTTGAGTGTCTTTTGGAAGTAAACGTAAAGCATTTGAGTTATGAAGATTCATAAGTAGGACAGTTCCCAAAAGGGTAATTTAGACCTACCAATGAGAGAAAAGAAGCAGTAGCAGAATATGAACAACTTCTTGGAACGCAGCACGCGGACCGTGCTTTTCCAAATCAATCCAATAGATCCAATTCGGTTCTAAAATTTTAAATTTGTCCAATTTAATATTAAATAATTTAACAATCTGTTAATGAAATCATTCCGAGAATTTGTGAATGTAAATTACTGTGCTAACCATCATACGTGATACGATTGGTATTCACACGAACAATTTTTTCATTTTTTTAAAACATTGCGAGTTTTTTCCTTTTTCCCTTTTCTAGGGTACATAAGAAAAAAAAGAAGTTAAAATGAAAAAAAAAATCAAACTTTTTTTTAAATCATAAAATTATCTACATCAGTACCGGCTATTCATATAAGACGATCGGTATCCACGTCAGTAATTGCTAACCAAAACTGGCCGGAAGGAGTATATAAATATATTGTCAAAAGGTTCCGAACCAAATTGACTATTGTTACAGGTTATGATTTTGTATAAGTAATTTTTTTTTCAAATTTATTAGATTCGAAACATTTTTGTGTATCTTTTCTGTATTATTTTAAGAAATGAATAAAATATTTTTTTATAAAAGAAATCAATAGATCTTTGCCCCCCAATTATTTAGAAAACGATTAATTGCACGTCCAATCAAGGCTCCTCCTCTTTCATTTTCGCAGTCGTGGCTGGCGATTGATTTGGAGTGGGAGCCCTCGGCGGACCCAGATCACCCGCAGTAACCTTCCGATTGAGATCTCCTCATTAGAAGAGACAAAAAGAAAGATCTTTTCTTCTTCTTTTTTTGAAAAAAGCTGCTTTTCTTTTCGATCGAGGCAGGTGATCCATTTCCGCCCGCAGCACCATGCCATCACATCCAACTTTTGATGGCCGAATTTTATTGGATGGAGGGAACGTGGTGAGCTCTCCCTCAAGGAGTTCACCACTACGACGACGACGACGAAGACCTTAAAAGGATATCGCAGGTCTGGCCCCTCCCCCGTTTCGTGCTCCGAGCGAGTCAATGGGAGGTCTCCCTCGTCGTCTTCCTCATAGGGGTCCACCACCACCACCACCACGACATTGACCTGAAAAGGATATTGCATGTCTGCCCCTCCCCCGCTTCGTCCTCCGAGCCATATTGACTTGAGCGAGTCGTCGTGAGTCATCGAGTCCACGGTCGGATCCAACCTGGAGGAATCGACCAATGAAAAAAAATACAGATATATGTTGAAGTTATCGACACAAAAAAGAAGAAGAAGAAGCTGAATCGACAATTTCAAATAACTATAAACGTGATTGAGATAAAATAACCGTCGAGATAATTGGGTATAATCATTTATGATCTCTATTTTTAACCCCCTCTTTATAATCTCCATTTGTAACATTTTATTGATAACTATTTGCGCTAAAAAAAAATCAGGCCGTAGATATGAGCAAAACATGTGATAAAGCACCAGATGTAAGCCAACATGCGACCCCACGTCGACAATCACAAAATGGTATCGGCACACACAGATAATCAGTTGTTAATAACGCCGGTCGATAAAGGTATTGACGAGCAAGATCAATGAGCCGGCAGGGCATTAAAAGAAAGTATTAGAATCACAACTACGAGTTTGAAAACATTGGACGAAAAAAAAGAAAAAGAAAGAAAGAGATCGAGCTCATGGAGAATGAAGGACTTGTTTTTAAAGGAACAATCATCAGAGTAAAATATCATGGCATCGCGAAGGCGCAAACACAATACTTTTGGAGACAAGAGGATACGGATGCAATTGCTGAAAAACTGTTCATAAGTGGTTATGACACAATCACTATATATACCACCGATCAGCTATTGGAAAGCCTCTATGCAAATTAAATAAATTTACTTACTTTCAGTTATCTTTTAAGTTCCTACGCTGTACTTTTTTTTTAGACTCTTGTAGACCATTTAATTGCAGCGTACTTCTTAGTTATAGTTTCTAAATCTGCATTGTCGATTTTAGAGATGACAAGGCTTGGGTAGGCCTGATTACATAGATGGAAATAGTTTGCTTAGCCCATTGGGTTCACACCGCGCGCCTCATTGGCTGGAGTGGGCCTAAGTGAGTCCATCGAGTCACCAGGTCCACATTCAAGTTCGTCCCTAATTGAGTGTAAGCTCGTGAAGTTTACCATCTAACGTTTCGTAGGGCGAGATGCAAACAAAACTTATCAGATAGCCATGTTTGTTATGCTAGCACGTGAGCAGTTCTTGACACCAGTGATTGAGCACGTCGACAGTTACCGGTCAGGTTGGTTCAAACACTGAACAGAGACGTGGGATGTGGATGGGAAGTCCTCTCTCTCAAGCGCGATGTCATTTTGAATTCGGTAGAGGGAGGAGATCGTGAATTGGTTGCGAGGGGTGGCTGGCCCAATGCCCAAAGATCAAAAAGCCCGATCCACAAGGTTGGATCCCGATCTGTATATGTTTTGTTGGGCCAAACAAAGCCCATGTTACGTGCACTTTGATTTTAATTAGGCCCGAATGGATGCTTTGGGGTGGTTTAACAAAAAAATGATTATCCAACATGAGGTATAGAACTCCGATATAGCAGAGAGAAAAGCTTTGGCTTCGCAGAATCTTTTCCAAACCATTTCGAGGAATGAAACTTGGAATCTCCAACGAGCTGGGTTTTGCCGTGATGGCTTACTCCTGATCATGTGACGAGAAGGCAAAGAGAGGGAGTGGCTGGTGATGGTGTAAAGATGGAGGCGAGGCACAGCGAGGGAGATGAAAAATGAAAAAGAAAGAAAACAAAACAAAACAAAAACGCAAGACGAAGGGAGAGAGAAGAAAGACAAAGAAAAATAAGGAAAATAATGTGCTTGAATGAAAATGTCCCTCGCTATGATAAGATTAGGTCAATTATTTGAGACGCTACTTATTTTAGGCTTTTTTATTTTAACAAAATAATTTCATTTCAGGTCATTATTTGAAATTTTCTTTATTTACTACGACGAGATTGATCTTTATAAATAAAAGAAAAGCGTGAAAAGGGTGTCAGAAATTATAGTAAATTCACATAAATCGTCGAAACCCACACCGAAAACTAGAAGCAATCAAAGACCAAGAAATAAAATGTGCGGGTACTGGGCAAGCAGAGTTTGGTCTTCATCATCGACATCACAACAAACGGAAAGAACTGAAAATGACATTTAAATAAACACATCCTATTCTTCATTTGGTGGATGATCCTGGCTCTGCAGTTTCTCCGCCGCTTGGTCGAGCCTCGGTCAACTTGCTGGGGGTAAAAGGAATTAGGACTCCACGAAAAGCTTCTTTCAAACCCCGCCGGAAGGAATTACTCTTGTTAGGGTCAAGCCGCTTAACTTGCCTGTACAGTGCATCCCACGTATTGACCATTTGCGGGGCAAGTCCAATAAAAAACAGCGCAATCATGAAAATCCCCACGCCACTTTCCTCCTTCTCCGAAGATTTCTTGCTCGAGGTAACTGCAGTCGACACGAATTCGCCTAGTTGGGCTGAAACGGATATGATCTCGACCAGTTGAACTTTCTTATTTCGGTAAGGCTTCAACAGCACGAGGAAGAGGAGCTGGAAAGAGGTGATGCACACTAGGGCGATCGTCGAATGCCGGTCCGTCCGGTCAGTGCCAGCAAAGATTCCCAGAGTGACCCTTCGGATACATTCGAGTAATGGGTAGTATATCCCAAGGCTTCTAAACATCTTTAGGATGAGGAGCACTTTGGCACATTTGGTTACACTGTCTGATGCAGTTTCTGAAGCAGTTACGCGGTCATCTTCTCTCGGGTTGGCTCCACATATCTGCGAGAGCATGTTTTCCGGGGGACCTCTCAGGTCCTCAATAAGAGGTCCAAAGATTGTCCAGCAAACAGACCAGCAAACAGAGTCCGAGTTTTGTTTCCACGTCCATTGGCCATTCTCGTAGTGAAGCAGTTTCCCAAATGTAATACCAACTACGAGGAACAGGAAGAGGGACAAAAGTTCAAAAGCCACTACACCCAACAGCAGAGTGCCGACTACCATCCCTGATGGAGTTCCACCTACCAAAGGGAATAACACTGTAAGCCGACGAAGCTAATGAAGCAAGACGTAGATCAACTAGTTTATCACTTCAGACAGAATATTCTCATCGTTAACTGGGGATGAGCGGGTTGCATACCTTGAATTACAGCAGAAGAGGCCTGACTTACACAAGGTAAAGCATGGATTGAAAGAAGCATCTCCAATATTGGGCGTACGAGTGCCATGTAACCGTCGTGCTTTTCAGTAGTTTTTTTCTTGCAGGTGAGAATCAACAGAAGCAAAACATGCAGGAATATCAAACCGCCATCGATTACGACCAGCCAGAACATATTTCTACCGAAATCCCTCCACCTACAAGAGACCAAATCGTCTTCATCAGCAAAAAGCAGCATGCAGTCAGAATTATGCCCAACTTGCTTTGAAGATGGCCCAATATTGAACAGGGTTATAGAGCTGTCACAGGGAATTTTGTAATTGACAAATAAGTGGCCTCAACGCCCATCTGAACCGGGAAGATGATGTGTGTTGTTAGCAGAAACAGTAATAAAAGATGTCTGGATGAGGTACCTGATTCTACTTTTCCGATTCCAGCAATGACTATAGACAAAGTAGTAACATTTTCACCTCATTGTGAACTGATTTTTAACTGGTTCTTACAATTCATTTCTTCAGCTCCTCAGATTAATTTATTAGCAATTTCCATCTCATAGAAAACATTGAGAGACTTACCCATTATCATGTTGAGGATCTGCAGCTTCTGATGTACCATTTACCATCTGCAATTATTTAATTAACAATACCATGGTTATTATGGTTAACACAGTGGACGGCAGAGAGACAACTCCAGAGAATAGAAGTATAGACCGAAGGTTTCCCTAACCTTGAGAAAGGACATGACGTCCCATGCAGAAAGTGGTTTAGGACCTTTAGCAGCTCCTTTCAACTTCTCTTCTTTAGCTGTTCCAACTATTTCCAGATCAAGAACATCACTAAAGTGGGATGTTGAACTTGCAGGAGGCTGGACGTGCCTGACTTCCCAAGGGAGACTGAAGTAAGGAATACTCCACTGCAGGTCCCGTGCAAGTTCATAATACTCTACTGGCAATTCGACTGCCAACCATCTTGATAGTGCAAATACCTGGACGTGACTTGCCATTCTCTGCATGGAACCAGAAAGCTTCCGTTAGTCTCTTGCGGCAAAAACATCACAGTCATATGTGAATTCCACAATCAGGGAATATTCAGAAAAACTAGGAAATGAAATAATCCCCACGTCCACTTAAAGTGCACTTTTTGAATTATCAAATTGCTCACTTTGCTCTGACATCTTACTGTTTTGTTGATCCAAGGATCAATATTAACAATGTTCTTCCATACATGAAATTCCATGCATTCCAAGGTGACAGTTGTAATCAGACCCCCAAAAAAAAAAAAAGAGGTGACAGTTGTAGAAAAAAATGCATTGCACAGAGTCCTTATTCATGTCAATACGTAGAAATTGCTATCTAGTGTTTAAACAACATTTTGACCTCAGATGATGACGAGTCTTTTTATCTGGACATTGTTCAGATTGCTCACTTAGAGAAGACTAAGTTGTGGTGGCATAGGTCGTTGTTGTTCAGGTATATCATAACAAGTTCCCTAATAGAACTGAAATTACATAACCTTTTCTTCCGATAAAAGACGAAATAGTCACAAAACACTCAATTACAACGCACAGAATAGTCTCTAGACAACCCAAAAAAAAAAAACCTCAATGCTGAGAACAGTGTCTGAACAAAGACTACTCCATGAGATAATAGAAGTTTAAGTAAGACGTATGGCATTGCAAAGAATACGTCATCAGGAGATTTGTAACATACAAAAAGATATGTTGAAGGATAGGATATCGGAGTGGCAGATGTCATCGCGAAGGCACCAGTAGCGTGAAGGCTTGCTGTGGAAACTGAGAGTAGTCCCGTAGCCAAAGATGCAGTAAACAAAGCGGCATTTGAAGTGATAGAAGCAACAGAAGAAATGATGGGCTTGGAATCTGTAATTTAGCCGATAACTTAGAGCAATAAAGAAAACACAGAAACACTCTCAACAACTGAAATAACGTCCAACTGAGCTTGTAAAGGCATGCGCTTTTCCTTACAGTGTCTCGCTTGAAGAACATTGGAAGGTAAGTTCTTGTTTCCAGCAATATCGCCAGTTGCATTTTCAGGAATACTCACAGATACTATTCCATCGTCTGCTTTAATCACGATGAAATATTTCCTTTTGCTCATTTCAAGAAAGCTGGAGAACGTGTTGATACGAACATGTCATAAATATTTTATATCAACTGCTGTAGAAGTGAAATCTTACATCAATGATGCATGAATTTAATCGTGGATCTTTGCCAACATAAACATAATTCAAGGTACAAGAAGTATGTATTTGTGTGTGGATTAGTTTCAATTTACTCATGCAAAATATTGCAATGGTAAAGCAGAACTTACCTCTGCAAGTGTCCTCCTAGTATTGCTATATTAGATGAATTGAAGCCGAATACAGGTTCCCCAAACTTTATTGAAATTGGGATTTCGGTCTCTCTTGTTCTAGAAGTAAAGGTTGTGCTCACATCTACGGTTGGTCTTTGAGGGTCTGAGAGATATCCGCAACCATTCAAGGATAAACAATGCATACTAAAACTAAACATGTAAAGTTGAGTCTTTTACAAGACGGTACCATAAAGGAAAGTAATCGGTGCGAGCGGAGAAACAGCAGTCCCTTGTCTGGTAATTATCGACTTAAACTTGAAGCTTATGGTGATTATAGCAAAGCTAGATACATTGGCCACCTGAAAATTACGAAGTGTAGTTTAGCTACACAAAGCAAACTACAAACACACAATATGCATAAGATCCAGAACATGTATGCAGTCGCATTACATGAAAACCAAAATGTTTAACTGACCATGAAACCAAATTTCTGATTTCCAAGAGTGTCTCCATCGATTGCGAGAAGGGTGCCCTGACTTGTGATGAGTGATTTTAAGATTTCTGCTGATGAATTCATCACCGGTCTCGAAAAATTCAAGTAAATCCTTAAGTTGTCTTGGTTACTCGTAACTTGTATCGTTCTATCTTGATTATTGACTTGAATTGTCTTTTCAGGAATACTAGTTATCAAGTGACAGGACCCGTTCATTCTGTCTACATAAATGCAACACAAAAGGAGAGGCAAAATTAGATGGTCTTCACATTTGAACTTAGAAGAAACAATGTCCACTTTGTGCAGGTCAATAGCTCTAAAGAAACTGTAGGAAATGAATTGAGATGAATTCCCTCTGTCCGAGTGTAACTAAGACTTGGCGTTACAAAGTGAAACTAACTTCTGTGTGTCTGCCCAATAATCAGCGTAGGAAGATATTCAACACCAGACACAAAATCATCCTAATTATCATACTAATGGCAAAAGTAAGACCCTTCATGATTTATTGAAGACTTGGTTGCAAGATACATATAAAATGCTACATGAAATTATAGAACGTAAAAAGCACAAAAATAGAAGAGAGGTTCATCTTTTGTTTCTGTGATAAAGAGGCAAAAGTCTCGTACAACTTGATTAGCTAATATAAGTGTTTTGCTATTTTTTTTTATGATCAATGAATTCACCACGGACCCCGTACCTGAACGACACTAAAGGACCGGGTCCTATATCTCTGGCGAGATATTCTTTTTTTTTCGCTACTTTATCACCAAACAGAACCCAATTCAATTCCTTGGGAGGAAAAGAAGGAAAAGCATCCGATTTATATGCTTGTCATCACCAATGGCTTCATCCGATGCTGACACAATGCTCTTGGAATCCGAGTCGACAATTATTTATAGCCCTTCAAAAGTGAATAATTGAGGCCACGCTGAATTGGCCAAAGTACCCCAATCTCAAAAGAATATGTCCCGTGACTCCCGTCGCAACGCATGCAAGCATTTTTGTCATAAGTGTTTTTGCCATTTTTAGGTTTTTTTACAATATTTTGTTATGAGGTAAGTGGAATAGAAGTTTTAAAACTTGTATGTCATAAAAAATTTTAAAATTGTAATCAAGCATAATTGGGTCCGAGACAAATCGTATATAGATTGTTATAATTTTTTTTACACAAAAATGGATCGGTATGAATAGAATCGGTTAATTTGGATTAAACCCATTTTTAATCAGTATAAACATGACCAAACCCACAGGGCTAGCTAGGGGTGAGTATTAATTTAGGATAGACCGAATCGACCCTACCTTACCGATTCTGATTTTTATTTACCGTTTATGGGTGCAGAATTCGACTGCACTAGACCAAAGAACTATATTTCTCTCTATATCTGATGGATGGATTTTTTGTAGTCGCTTTTTTTTTATATGATATGGATTGTCTTAACAAGGAGGATATCATCGGTAAATAAAGTTAATGAGTTGAAGTGGAAAGAATATACACTGTGAGGTTTTCTATTGATTATTTTAATGTAATGAATAGTAATTTTGTCTTAAATCTATTGTTAGGTGATTAACTGTATCGATTGTTCATGCTTTGTATTACCTGGATCGGATGTTTTATTGTTTATTTTATTTTACGTGTTCAATTTTTTATAGACCATTGCTTTTGACAGATGAAAATTTATATTGTTATGCTCATTTTTTATTTTGGTAGTCTAAGGGATTAGTAGGAGACTTCCCAATACCCTCTGTTTGTGTTGCCGTTTTCTTGCTCTACCATTTGTCTGTGACTGCTATTTGTCTCTATTATAAATTGTACTATTCCATTTCCAATGTCTACTTGATAAGTTTTAAATTCCAAAAACTGGGAAATAGTCTAAATAAGGTAGGTTTGAAGTTTCAAGGCGGAAACTTATCCGTTTTGGCACTGGCCACCTAGGTCTAGCTATTACAAATATTTGTAAATCTCAAAGAAGCCCGTTTATGAAAGGTTGGGTGGAAGTACCACTGAAACATAGACTCACCAAGCTGCACAGAAATGTTTGAACTACTCGTCCTCGTGAATCTATTTCCAGCATTGTCGGTGCAGACATTCTCATCCATAGCCAGGATCACTTGTCCATACTCGACGGTGGAATTCAAACTTACTGAAAGTGTGTATTCGAGATTTGGCTGCAGAATGCGAAGCGAAGGTGGAATTACTTGGCCAACACCATAGACGAGTAGCTGCAAAGAGACGTCGAGTTGTTATTTCATTCAGTAAATCTGATTATCAAAAGCTTCAGCATAGAACGCTAGTTGAAGCAATTACATTTACTTATGATGAGTTTGTCAGTGATACAAACTCAATGGGTGATTTTGAATGGATTTACTGGAGAGATCACAAGGTCTTATTCAGTCAATAAAAGAAACACTAATGGAAGTTCATGTAGCCATTTATATGTTATCATGATATCTCGAGTACAATGTTCTACTTTGGAATAAGATTGAAAAAATGTAGATCGTTGCCCAGATGGCGGTTCATCATCTTCTCCAGCATGTCATAATTTGCCTTTTAAATTGTTATATTAGTATTTTCCAGAGTAGCATCTGGGAAAAATGAGATACTGCAAAGTAAGTGATTTCAAGATGGAGGAAGAATTCCACAATGAACATGCTTGAGAGACTACTAATGAATCTTAAAATGTTAAAGTTAGTCACCAACTCACGTTGCAGGCATCCACAGAAGAGCATCGAAAACCTCCTCCACCGGTACATGGCTCACTAAATAATATAGTCACGGAGACATTAGGGGCACTTGTAAGAGATGCGGAAGTTGTTATGTACGCTGTTGGTGGAATTGTATCTGCAGAAACGAAACGATCAAATAGGTAATTTGTGGGATCTCTCTTTTTGCTGTGTGAAGTTCTTAAGCAAAGCAAAATCTACACTCTGAGCACGAGTATACTCAAATGTGATCTCGCATATTCTAACTTCCGAAATTTGATTATTTCCCTAAATAACTAGTACAGTTGCAAAACAATATCATATATAATCTTGTACCTGACATAGGGGCCATCTACTGCCATCATGACACTGAGCAAATTCAATAATTCAGCATCATCAAACGTCAACCACCTACCCTTATTTCATCATGGGAATTCTATCTATGACAATTGCTTACTAAGTCATTTAAGCTCACATCAACCTAAGCGTTACTGATATATATTGCTTGTATTCCCATTGGCCGTTGACCTGAGCACCTCAACATATTTTTCGCATGACCAAAGCTAAACTCCCAAAAAGTGGAAGTGGCATTCGCAAATAATTCCGAAGTGTCTTTTCAATGAATGACCTATAAATTAATAATTCTAGCAGCACAAGCTTCGATCTCTCTGTTTGCAGCGAGAAGCAGGTTTTCCTAACTTAAGGACATTAATAAAAAATCAACAAGCCAATTTGCGAGTCCAACAGCACACCTTGCCCTCGTTGAGTGGTTGAGCAATAAAGTTGCAGGAAAATAAGACGAAGTGCCCACTTGTCTAAAATTCTCTCTGAAAATCATTCCCTGCAGATTTTTGTATAAACGATACTCTTCCGAAGAAACTAGTTGGATCAACAAATTGATTCATGAAAGCTAAAACTTGAATGCAATTTTTAGTGATTCTACGGTAGAAAAAGATTGAACCATCTAAAAAAGATAAAAAGGAATAGATTCTTAACCAATTGTCCAATTATAGCAAGCACAGCCCCTTCCTTGGGATCCATTCGCGCACACCTCAAATGAATGATATCCATCCAGCAAGCCACCATATGTAACTGTCCTGCGTGGACAGTCTGAGGGGGCACCACTATCTAGCTGCAACATTTATGCGTACAAAGAGGTCGAAAAATTGATAAATCAAGTAGCATGAAAAAAAAAAACCAATAGCAATTTGACATGACTCACAAAAAACAAAACCCGCCGAATCATGTAATGAGGCGGTTTCTCAAAACTTCTAACAAGAAAGTTGCCCATCAGAAAATTATAAAAAATTAAAAAGTTGACTATGGCTGAGAAGAGAGCTAGGAAAGCAAGGAAGAAAGGTGGGGAAAACAAGAAAGCGAGGAATATTATAAAAATATAAACGTTTCCCAGTTAGTCCTGGCAGCTGAACAGATGCTCAAAGAGAAGAAGGATCACCAGCACGAAAGCGAGCGTGAAGATGACAGGAGAATAGGAGTCGGGACAAACCTTGCAACTGAAGTTACAGTCGGAGCAAGCGTCCACTTTGCCATCCACTACAGCTTCGAAAGAGAAAACAGTCGCATTTCTGTTCGAAACCGCACTAGGAAACTCAGTGAGACTCACCGATAACTCACAGCCACAGCCAGCACAACTTGAATCCCAACACAGAAGCAGAGAGACCCAGAAAAGCAAACCCATCACCCATTGAACCTCAAGAGCCAAGAACGCCATCTCCAATGTCAGGACGAATCAGAACTCTATAGGAAGAAAAGGTGATATTTATGGTTTAGTCTGATGGAATTTGAGCAGAGATGACAAACGTGCATTATTGAAGAAAGCAGAGCCAATAAGATTCGATCAATCATTCAGTGATCAGAGAACCTAATGCATCGAACAAATCTCTTTAGTGAAAGTTAGTGGGGACTCCCCGGTTCTGGGACTACCAACATGTGATGCAATTTGGGGCGGCAAAATGGATCATCAATTTTACAACTCATATTTGAGACCCAACTTAATATGGATAACTCACTTTTTTTTTTTAAATGAGTCAAATAAGTTGAAAAAAGAAAGCCCAAAAATATGGTTAAAATATGGGTCACTCTCTAACCCATATTTGATCAATATTTTAAATCACTTTTTTACCGCACAATCTACCCTTAGAAAAAAACTCTCGTTCACTTTGCTTCTCTTCTCTTCTTCTCTCTCCTCCTTTTCTTCTTCTCTCTATTACTTTTTCCGTCTTTTTGGCTGACTTCTCGCTACCCTACGTTTCTACTAATAATTTTTTTTCTTTTTTCATTTTTTTATTTTCATTTATCGATTTTTTTTGTCCTTCCCCCAAAGTTCCTGCCAGGTCCTTCAGCCCCTTTTCTGTTAACTTTTTAAAATTTAATTCAATTAATAATTCTATTTTATTTTTTAATAAAATAAAATAAAATCTAAATTTATTAACAATTTTCTAAATTGAGTTTGTATTTGGAGGATTATAGGCTTGATAGAAAAAAAAAATCTCAAATCTCAATATCCTTGATTACTGGAAATCTCATTTTCATCAATATCTCAGTTGTCTTTTATGGCATGTGGTATATTGAGCATTCCTATTGCTAATGTTGCCTTAGAGTCGGCCTTTAGTATTGGAGGACGTATTTTCATTTGAAAATGCAGAGGCTGAGTTATGCACTAGAAATTGGTTAATTAATCAGTGATATTGGTTTGGAAAGAACTTTTGAGGGTAAACTATTTGCATTATTTACTAATGTTTTATATTTTGAATTTGATTTAAATTTATCAACGTAGCTCATACATATGAATAGCTTAAGTAGGTGTAGGTTTCCAAAAATAGTAGTGCATTTAGAAATATGGGTCTGGTCGAGTAAGGTATTATGGATCACCCGACCCAACCAACCCATTTCACCCCCCTAGATGCAACATCCAATTCTACGTGCACGATTTTCATTGGCCATCATGACCCTTTTTATACAAATTCACCTTGCTGGCTCCTACTAACTAAGCTACCCTCCACCATTTTTTCAATAGCTTTGCTTTTCATGCCATCTCCCAATGATTGATCATAAAATTAGAGAATTCCCAATTTGCCTCCTCTTTTCCTTTTTAAAGTCGGACTTGAACATGCGTCACGCAGCATCACTAGGTTTACATCACAAATTTGCCAAGTTTGAACAAATAATATCCTTCTTAAGGTTTGCATCAAGATTAGGTCATCCTTAGCAACTTACCAATAGGCACAAGTCAATTTTTTAAGATAGAGATTATCAGTGCCATGAATGAGGTCCATATGATTTCGCAATTTTCCCAAAATAATGTTTCACATGCCAAGTTGCCGAATCGCACTCTCCTATATGTGGACTGACATAAAAATTTAGATAATATTAGAAAATCCCCAAAAGAAAAGTTATCAAAATAAGAACTTTGTGATAAATTATTTACGAGGTAGCCTCGAATTTGGTGTTGCCTTTTTGTCACAAAGCAATAGGGTGATTGGTTTCTTGGGCAATCCGATCCCCCCTTGAAATCGAGAACTGGAGCGATGGGACCATCCAGTCCAGTTCACGGGCTGTCCAATGGAACCGAAAAAAATTCAAACAAAAATTAGCTGTTATGGTTATTCAGTGACATTGGACAATTTGATGAATAGCAAACCATGTGTTCGCAGTCCTTTGACTTCAAGAGATTATCCTGATTTCGGAGGAGTAAGGCCCAAATGAGGAAATGATAGAGATATTGAGATGGAGAGAACTAAGAGAAAGAGAACATAGGCTGGTTCTCATTTGGGTTTGGATGGTACGGTTCACTCCCACCCTTCCAGGAATAGGAAATCGAATCGCCTAAAAATGGATTTCATTTTTAAGAATCACAGATCGAACCAAAATTCTAAATAACCGAACCAACTCGGCTTGTCAGGTCCGGTCCGATCGATTCTTGAATTGGGCAGTCCATTATGCTCAGCCCTACAAAACAAGAGTGATTGTGAATGCTTTTATGAGAAAATTTTGGAGTGTCTTTGGAAGTAAACCTAAAGCGTCGAGTTCTTAAAATTCATACATAGCACGTTTCCCAAGAGTGTAATTTAGACCTACCAATGAGAGCAAAGAAGCAGTAGCAGAACATGGACAACTTCCTGGAACGCAGCACGCGGACCGTGCTTTTCCAAGTCAGATTCCAATAGATCACCAGTATTATTTTGTTTTATTTTTACAATTCAAGCGGATAACCACGAGATGCATGCTAGGGAATCATTACAAAAGGAAAAGTCATAAAAGTTACTGGTTGATGGGCGAATTTAGTCGGATGGACGGAACGAGGCGAGCTCTCCCTCGTCGTCTTCCTCTTCCTCCCGGGGTCCACGACGACGACGACGACGACGAAGACATTGACCTGAAAAGGGAATTGCCTGTCTCTCCCTCCTTTCGCTTTCGCAATCAAGGATGGCGATTAATGTGGAATGCAGAATCGGTGCCATCGCATCCAACTTTTGATGGGCGAATTTTGTCGGATGGACGGAACGAGGCGAGCTCTCCCTCGTCGTCTTCCTCTTCCTCCCGGGGTCCACGGCGGCGACGACGACGACGACGAAGACATTGACCTGATTAGGGAATTGCATGTCTGCCCCCCCCCCCCCTCTCTCGTACTCCAAGCCACATTGACTTGAGCGAGTCGTCGAGTCCACGGTCTAATCTAGGGGGCGATCGGGTCCAAACACAATAGATTCCATATCTGAATCCCATGTTCGACTTTGTTATAATCCGTTTCATTTTTTAAAATTTTGTACCATACTTATCCTATTTTTTTAGTCCGATTCAAGGGTTAATCCTATTTAACATATTTTGCAACCGTCTATTCTGTACGATTTCGGATTTTATAACATAATTATTCTAATTTATATTGAAACATTAGATTTTTGTAATTAATAAGTAAGTAAACTTTTTAACTAAATTAAAAACTAAAGATCCGTAAGGCAAATTATCATAAACAAAATCGTAAGGCAAAACAAAAGTCTTAACATTACATATACATTAGCAACAAATGTAGTTCTAATATTAATCTCATTCTCACAATACTACGTGAAGCTTTTCATTTGTCTAAATTTTAATAAATCTCTGGCGCAAGTATAACTCCTCCAAAAATGAAATAAACATAACACATCATCTAAAAGTGAAATCAGGTGAGTCAATTCACGTTGTACAAATTTTCTAACAAAAACTTAAAATTCATATATAAAGAAAAATCAATAAGAAATCATGTTCTAAAGACATGTGCAAAAGTTATGATTTAATAAAATTTATTTACTTACAAAATCGGAGTTTTCACTAAGTGGACCTAGACCATGTACCCGACCCTGTTACAACCGACTCCCCTTTTTTGGATCATGCACCCGACCATGTTTGTATTGAATCATATTCCTGATCCTATTTTTAGGGTGGGCCAGTCTGGGAACAGGGTTTACCTAGTCCAGTTGCACACCCCTAGTTTATTCAAAAAAAAATATAGATATATGTTGAAGAAATCGACAAAAAAAAAGTGGAATCAACAATTTCGAATAAATCTCCATTTTGTAACATTTATTGATAATTGTTTGTGCTGAAAAATAAGCAGGTCATAGATATAAGCAAACATGTGATTAAAACATCCCCATGTTGACAATCACAAACTAGTATCACACATGGATGATCAGTTGTTGATATGCAATGACAATACGACAAACGACGGTTGATAAAAGTATCAACGAGCAAGATTAATGAGCTGGCGGGCATTAAGAGAAAATATTAGAATTACAACTACAAGTTTGAAAACACCGGAAAGGAAGGATGTTGACACCTAATTTTTACTAATATGGTAATTCACTTTTGACTTAATTTTTTGATAAAGTGGTTATTAATTAGAAATTAGAAATTCTTTTTATTTACTGAAAAAAAATAAGAGAAAAAGGTTGGAAAAAAAAAGAAACAAAAAGAGAGAAGAAAAACCCCATCTGATGGGCCCAATGGGTCCGGCCCTCTCCCACATTTGCGCGGGCCTTGCCCGCGCGAGCCCACTTCTTCCCCCAGCCTTTCTCTCATTTCGCGCGGCCCATCGCCCTCTCCCACGTAATGGGCCCATCAGCCCAACCACATTTCGCAGCCCATCTGCCTCAAATTCCCTTTCCTGCCTGGTCAACTCCATCTGCTACTTTGACCAAAAAACAAAAAAAAATACTCCATCTGCTGCCCACTCTGCGCGAAGACTGACAACACTCGATGGGAGAGGTGGAAGGGGGAGATAAGGTGCTACAGAGAGGAGAGACAGGGAGATCTTCGTTTTGAAAGGAGCGGACGAAGGAGAACAAAGAAGGAGGGGGAGGTCTTCGTTGGAGGGGGAACAGAGGAGGACAAAAAGAGAGAGAAACAGGGGGGAAGAACAGAGAACAGAGGAAGAAGACTGAGTTTTTTTTTTATTTGGTTTTGGGCGCAGGTCTTCGGGAAGGGAAGAAGGAGAAGGCGAAGTGAGAAGGAGAACAGAAGGAGGGGAGAGCGAGCGGGCAAGGAAAAATCGTAAGCTCAACCCTCTCGACGGCAATGGCCAAACCCCGCTCCTCGCGCACAGCCTCGGACCTCTTGACTCTCGCTATTCTCGGGAAAGCTTCGACTCCCCGCTGTTCTTTTTGCCAAAGCTCCACGGATAGTGCCGTTCGCCCGCCGGTCCGAACGAACCCCGACGTCTTTGTCCGATTTGTTTGGCCGTGTGCTCGCTTCTGCCTGTTTACCATGCATCCTGGATGAAGACCGCTTCAAAAACACCATTTCCTTCTAATGCGCACCACTTGTTTGACGACTTGCCTGAACGAAATCCTTCGTCTTGAGCTGTTTAGGGTTTTTCTTAGGTCACCGCCGGTGTTTCCCTCCCAGATCGGGGTCATAGGTGGTTAATAGGTGGACTTGAACTCGCCCTAGGGCGCAATGCACCGTCGCCTTGGCCTCGACTCCCATTTGTTCTGCCGTCGGACGGGCGGCACTCCGGCGGGTCAGAGTTCCACTCTGCCCACGCAAGTGCCCAGCCCGGCCTGGCCTGGCCCCTGTTCGGGCCTGGTCTGGTCGTCCCCGCTCAGGCCTGGTCTTTTGAATTCGGCCTGGTTCACGGAGCAGGCACTTGGACCAGGCCCAAGCAGAGACGACCAGGGCCTAGTCGTCACATACTTAAGTTTTATCGTTGATTAAATTTCGGGATAGTTTGTTTATGTTTAATCCTATAGCAGAGTAGGTGTTTCCAAGGCCACCTCATCGACTAAATTTTGGCACGGATTTGTGTTTATATGGTTCTATCAATTCAATTTGAAGCAAAATCGTTGATTGCCTCATTTGCCCGAGAAACTTCTTGGCCGAAGCCGGCGCAAAATCTGTCTCCTTCAGTTAAGCTGGAAAAATTCCGGCCGAATGAAATCCGGTGAATAAATTCAGCAGGTAGGTTGGAGACATGTGTTTCTAATTTCATCCTCCGAGTTAGCCCGTGTGGGTTGCACTATCAAGCGAGCAATTCTGACATGTATGACGAAATTCGTCGGCGGCTGCCGATTGACATGGTCGGAAACGTAGAATGAAGAGATGGGATGCGGAGGGGAAGATCCATCGTTCTCGAGCGCCAAGTCATTCGTATTTGGTAAAGATCATGAACTGGTTCCGAGAGCTGGCTTGTCCGAAGCCCAAAGGCCGAAAGCCCGAGCCACGAGCCCCAAGTTGGATCTACCTATTTTGTTGGGCCAAACGAAGCCCATATTGCCTCCAATTCTATTTCAATGAGGCCCATCCTTCATGGCCCAATTATATCAAGCGCGGGTGCAAGCGTGGAGAAGCTGGAGAAGACAATCTTCTTCACGTGAATATTATTATCAATGCTCATTATTCTCGTTATACTGTCTTTGAAATTGGGCATCTGTTTCTAGCTATCTGTTGCATGCAGCTACCTTCATATCTTGCAACTTGAGGAGCAAAACCTTAGCTTATTCGCAACAGGTGGTGCTAATGTATATACACGAATCTACATAGCGAAGATAATTTTCTCTTTTTTTTTTTTATATCTATATTGATACTTTAGATTTCAAAGAACAAAAATTTGCTGCCTAAATAATAAGTGCTGGAAATATAATGGTAATTCACGTGCCAATGATTTAAGAGGACATGGCAATATGGCATTGTTGGTCCTATTACATTGTTTGAGGCCATCTGGCTTCACATATAGTCAAGTGTTGGAAGGTGGGGGTTATAGGTGGCAATATGGATTGTAAACCCACTTTTAACCCATCTTCAACAGGCTGGATGGTATCGGGTTTCTTTTGTATCTCGAGTTTGAATAAGTTAAGAAAATAAAACCGATTCAGATTTGGATTAAAATGAGTCTCACCTGGACCCATTTTCTCCCATATGCAATGGAAGGAGTGAAATTGAAGTGAGCCGTCAAATGGATTTTATCGAAAGCAAAGCCGGAAGACATTGAGGGCTATGATTTGATTCATGTAAGGGCAATTTGATAATCATTCTATTTCTGGTCAGATTAATTTTCTATTCTTGGAAACAATTGGAGAACATAAATTCCTTTGGTAATGCAATTTTTTTCCTATTTCCAAAACAAACTTTTAGTTTTGAAATGGGTTTGCAATGGAAATGAGAAATAAAACTTTTTTACTTCTACT
Source organism: Melaleuca quinquenervia (assembly GCA_030064385.1). Lineage (NCBI taxonomy): Eukaryota > Viridiplantae > Streptophyta > Magnoliopsida > Myrtales > Myrtaceae > Melaleuca > Melaleuca quinquenervia. The sequence continues at coordinate 926,230 of CM057728.1, read as the reverse complement.
TTTCTGAAATAGAAATCGAAAGAAAAGTTATGCTCATTGCTTGCTCTCGCCACTCACCACTTGTCCTCCACTGCTTGCCATCGATCGCCGATGTTTGTTGGTCACTGCCAGCTAGCTGTCAATGAGCGGGGGTGGTCAACCAACTGTGGGAATAGAAATTAAGAAGACCTATCAAATAAATTTATATTTCGAGAATCAAATTTTTATGTCATTGTCAAATGCATTTGTCTACTCAGAAGTTTCTCCATCAAATGCCATAATTTTTATGCAAAAGCATTATATATATATATATATACACACATTTAATTATTTATAATATGCCCATGGCTTAGTAGGAAAAGATATGGTCAGTTCCCCTGTTTCTCTAGAGTCTTTGTGTGCTTAATTTCGGAATGCATGTCTACGTTGCAACATTCAGTGCTAGTAACACAAGTAGCAATAATTTAACTATTTAAGGAATCATTTATGAAACGAAAGAAAGAAAACCTTACGGAATCACTTCAGAGGAATTTACTTTTCCCGGGTCCAACCTAACGGCTTATCTCATACACCTTAAACTTTTTTATAGAAATTACTAGTACTAATTCCTCTCAACTGATTCCTTAAAGCTAAAAACTTAAAACCTCTGTAAAGTCAAATACTTAAATAATCAATTGATTCGATGAAGTAAGCATATGATTCTTGCGTGAAACGTGAAGGTGGTTTTATATGTCAACTGATCAAATGAAGAATGAAAGGGCGAGCAACATCTACTTTATACAATTTAGTGTTTGAGTCCAGGCCGGGTCAGGTTGAGATGAATATGAACATGTGCTCCTCAATATACGTCGTAGGAAATGCTTTCGTATCGGAAGTCCACCATCTGTTATCTCTGCGGGCGCTTACAAATGGAAATCTAATAGCTGTGCTTCGGTCATTGTGGCAGTGCCGACGCTTGGTACAAACCAATTGACAAGAGCGAGAGCATTGCTCATCACTCGGATAAGATCCACCATCCTTCGCCTCAAATCTCATCATCGTGCCTCGTACATAACCTAATCAATGAACCCATCCATGCAGGTATTATTGTCTATCATTGTGATGCTCCTCCCATGTCCCCATGTTGCTCACGTGCCACGTGAAGTCCACAACTCGAGCCACCCTGACCTCCTTCATTTACTCAACGAGTTGGTCTATGAAGTTGCTCAACAGTTTAAGGAGAACATTTCTTAAGATTAGAGCTCTAGTTGGGTGAGTTTTGATATAAGTTGCTAAAATTATATTGTATAAAAATTGATTAATTTAGGTTGGACCATTTTCAACCCGACTTGCCCGTCTGACGGGTTTAGTGAAGATTTAAGAGTCAGAAGTTTGGAATTCGATCATTAGGTAAGGACCAAATTTCAAATAAAGTTAATTTGGGATTAGTATCAAATCCACCCTCTAGATTTTACCTCAAATAGAATCTACAAATACTAATTTTCAAGCAGTAGGCTCGAACAATTAGAGAGAAAGGGAGAGCACTTGTCAACTCTATGCATTCCACGTCGTTATCAAAACAAAACCGAAGAGAGTTCTGATTGGATTCGGATCACGTTTCTGGAATTTCATTCGGCCGCTCATGAAGATCCTCCTTAGCTTTTTCATCATGCAGCTCGTTTTCATATTATTTTCCATACTCATCATATTAAGCAATCTCATTATACTAAAAGAAAGAAAGCAGCCTTTCACTTTAAAAAGATATTCTTTGCCCCTCCAAAACCCACCAACAGGACAGAAATAAAAAGAATACATGAATACGTGTTTGGCCCTACCACCTAAGTTTGGTCCTGTGGGTCCACTTTCAGACATCTAAACCTGTATTTCCTTTGTTTAATCCCCTTAGAATCGTCCAATTTAGAGGCTGCTCTGAGACCACATGCCTCACGCCCATGCAACTGAAGGACGATCGTAAAGAATAAACCATGTCTCATCATCAAAACGAAGGGCATTATTAGGTCTTGGAACAAAGATTTGCCGTTCTTGGAACAAAGAAAGCGAGCTGGATGGATATATTCCGGCTCTGGGCAGCGATTCTCGGAAGAATCTTGGAGCGTGTTATCAGGCGGTCGGGGTCCACTAAATACACAGCTTGGGATTATCTTAAACTTGTAATTAGAGCAAAAAGAGAGGAAATAAACTACGCGCTTTTGGACTCCCATTCGTTTTCTAGAGACCTCGTAGTTCTTTTTCATTCCGCTCACCATCGAATCACGTGAATGCTTGCGTCACTATTATTCATTCCGTTTCGATTCTGCGAGATCAAAATCGGTCTCTACCTCATTGGGGCAGTTGAAAATCTGGAGTTCAGGCGCTCCGCTAAAAAAAGAAAAGAAAAAGAAGTATAGAGATAACCACGGGCGAAGAATAGGAAATGAAAAGAGAAGTGGTACTGTAAAAAGAAGATTAAAAGTTCTGCATGCATATTGATCTATGATGGTCAACTTGTGATGATACTACCACGAACTTGTGTCTCCAGGAGCACTCAGGTTAATGACTCGTTTTAGTCGTGTGACCCATCGTTTTATTATAAGTTAAAGGAAGGAATGGATCACTTTCTGGGGTACGAAGCGGCCGTGGAGAGTTGAATCCCGGGATAATCATTCACTTAAGTAAGAGCAAAAGTCGCTCTCCACTAGTACGATAATGCACGAATAATGACGAAAATAAGGTTTGATTTGGACAAATCTCGAAGTGGGGGAAGAGAATAACTGCATCAGATACTGATTAAGTAGGTGAAGGATGGGCTGCTGTGGGGTTCCCCAGAATCCGAGAATGTTTTCGTCACGAAGAAGAAAGTGGTCGTTCAGTCGGAAGGGCATGTCTGTTCATGTCACCTGCGGCTATCGACGTAGCTCAGTGGTTCTGCGATCTACTGTCAATCCTCGTCATAGCCGAAGAAAAGGGCAAAATCGAGGAATGACCCATTGAACACTCGCTTCTTCTTGAAGAGCGTGCGTCAATAATTTTTTTCTCTTGAAAATATCGTCAATAATTGTCGAAAGACTTTCCGGTTTGGAAATAAAAAAATTGTCCAATCAAACCCCATTAATTACATGTAAACTACTTTGAATTAAAGTTATTTATATGAATTCAAATTTGAATATAATAGGTTCACGAAGTCTGTAAGATGTTTTATGAGTCTCTAGAATTGGGGGCCTTCACACTTGTATTCGGAGGAAAAAAGTATTTGAGTTGTTTTGATTTTTAAGTAAGGGTTTTCTCTAATGCAAGTATTAAGTATGTGATTTGTAGGTGTTTGAAACTAATCTACGGCAGCCTTACAATATGTATTCATTTTTACCTTCTTCGTTTTAGTTGAATCATTTCAAAAGAATAACCTTCATTTATGGAGAAGAATCAATTGGTAGGGATGGATTTTATATTCTAACATGATAAGGCCATATATAAATAATTAAGAACACTCAGACAATAATTTCTCTTGACTCGTGGAGCGAAAATCGAAGTGATGCCATAATATCCGTATTAACTTGTAGAACTTCTTGAGGAGCATACATGCTTCATCGAAGGACGTGAAAGAGGGTTTCTCGAATGCGTCACGTTTGGTAAGATAGAACAAAATGAGGAAGAAGTTGGGGTGACATGGATGCAATGGAAAGAGGAATAGAATAAGAGGTGTTTATTGTGTTTATTTTTTGTGGTTGCGAAATCATGCAGAAGAAATATAAGGTTATTTTCTTTTACTTGGATTTCTTTTTTCACATAAAGTATTGGTTGGGAACCCTTCCTATCAACTATGGCGTTAGTGGAAGAAGATACATAACATATTCTACAAAGTTTAAGTTTCATTTACTTCACAAAAAATAAATAATTTTTATTTTGTTAAAATAACAGTTTTTGCCGTTTAAAATATGATGAATTTTGTTTATTTTCGACAACAAACCTTGTTTAAACATTTTCATGGACCAAAAAAATATTTTTCTTTCATTTGCTTATGTAAGCGACCTAAATAATCAATTTTAGGAAAATATTTTTCAAATAATTTATTTTTTGTAAATTAATGCATCTAAAGGAAACATCTTCCTACAAAATTAGTGTACATTTGTATTGGCTATTCAATATATTTAAAGGAAACAAAAGCCAAAGAAAAGAATATTAGAAGCTCGACTCATTGAACTTTTGGTTACTCGTCATATGCACTTTGATCGAAATACAATTGATTTGTAACTCGAACACTACCATGGTGTTCAATATGACACAATATCAGAGTTAACACAAAAGATAATTATTAATGGCACAAATGAAAATCATTTCGTTTATATTTCAAAATTATTTTTCTTTTTTTAAATGAGATTTGGAACTAAAATCTCATTGCCAATGCAATATTAGTAATAAAATTTTAGTCTATAAATACGTTTGGAACATAAATGATAATAAAGATTTTATATATCTCTATTTCTAAAATAAAAATAAAAATAAAAATAAATTTTCATCTTGCTTTTCATTCTCCTTTTTCACACTCTCTTCAACTCTCCTCCAACTCACCACCTACCAACCCTGCTACCGTCCTAGGTTGTTGTTGTCGCTACTTTATGCTAGACGCAACCGTCGATCACCACTTGCCACCACTCGTCCTCATTGATCATTGGCCACCGCATCTCTCGTCGTTCATCAGTTGTCATCCCCCATTGCCAATCATTGGTGTCACCACCCATCGCCCCTCACTAGCCATTGCCACCACTTGCCAAAGTTGTTGGTATCAACCAGGGGTGGTAGTAAGTGGGTAGTGGCCACTGCCACTGCCGCCACCACCTCTCGCTAAGCTACCCCCAATGGCTGCCATCGAGGATTAGTCGTTGTTGCCTGTTGCTTGCCAATTCCATCTATTGTCGATCGCCGTCGACCTCCACCCTCTATTGGTTGCTATTGACCACTGTCCTTGATTGCTGCTCACCATTGATTGCTATTTTATTCTTTGTTGGTGACGGAGATAGAAACATATATTTTATATTATCATTAAATGAATTTTTATTATACAACATAAATTTTGTATCATCATTAAATGAGCTTCTTTGTTTAGAAACTTATTTATTTATCATTTGTGCCCTAAAAATATTAATCAAAAAGAGAAAGGTAAAGATAAGAAATGACAGCGCGCCTCCCCGATGTGGGGGCATGTCAGCCCTTACCTAGCAACAATATGGAAAATTATCGTCTTGAAAGATTGTTACACCTTCCATGATAAAAGAGGATCAATAACCCTGTATTATTAATGTCAGATGAAACTCCATGCTTTGTATTTTCTTTTTATTTAGCTATTTTGTTCAACTTGTTGTTGTTATTATTATTATTATTTTGTATCTTCTCTGGTCATCTTGCCCACAAGATTAGCCAGATTATGATCAATTGCAATCAATAACAAAATCGTGGAGAGATCGAAGAGAATTTTGACAAAATCGAGCTAAACCTCATTGCATTAGCGCCAGTAATATTCCCGCGGACGCGCGATATAAGGACGCGTAGAGGAGGAGAGAGAGCCTGCGGGAGCTTAGGATCTCCATCAAATGAGAGCACTGCTTTTCTGGGGGAGCTTTCTCCTTATTTGTACGCTAGAATTGCGCTTCTCAAGGCATCTCTGCGCTTCTTCAATTTCTTGTTTCTCACACAAAACAAAACCCTACTCCATCTCATGGTCCCGAGTCCACTCAAACATGAGTGATTGAACACTGTATTCAGCTCTCACACACACACACTCTCTCTCTCTCTCTCTCTCTCTCTCTCTCTCCGTGTGACGTCCACCTCGTCCTCGCTCTGGCTTTATTTCTATATATACAAGCTACCGACACAAAGAGCACCACGAACTGTTGCTCTCTTGATATACGCATATATAATGGAGGAGATGTACGGACTGCACATTTCCATGGAGGCTGTCCCGGAGGACCTGCAGGTTTCTCCGGAAGAAAGTAGCCGTCATGGTCGTAATCATAATCCTTTCAGCCTTATTCATTCGCAAAGCTCGACGTCTTTTCACCTATGCGGGTCGAACCACCAGTTGGTGCCGGGCTCGTCTGCCATATCTGATGGTGGGTCGAGCATGGTCGTTGTTCCGGACGGAGATGAAGAAGAAGATGGCGACGACGATGTTTCCACAACGCTTCGAGCTAAAATCGCCACGCACCCTCTTTACCCTAAACTGCTCGAGGCATATGTTGATTGCCATAAGGTGATGGTTATTACGACTCTTCGATTTTCTTCAAGAAAGTGGTTTTTACCCCTTTTGCGAAGATCAGAGTTTCGAAGCGACACTTACGGAAGCATATAGATGTCGTGTATTGAATTAACTCGCAGTTCTTTCTTTTTTGCGCCGCCCGCAGGTCGGGGCTCCGCCGAAAGTAGCCGGTTTACTGGACGAAATCCGGCGACAAAGTGACGACGTTTCTATGTTCACAGGATCTGTTACCACTTGTCTCGGTTCGGATCCCGAACTCGATGAGTTCATGGTCTCTCTCTCCCTCTCTCAAGTTCTGCTTGTTTTGACCAAAACCCTAGTCGATTTTACTCAAATTCTTTCAGTTTTCTTCCTTTCTGATATGAAGGTCTGACTTGGGGTACCAGTTTGGTTTTGTTTTGGTCCTTTTCCCCTCTTTTCAATCTTGTTCTTCCTTTATTTCTCGAGGGTGAAACTTAATAACCTTCATTTAATTTTTGTTATGGGCAGCTCAGAACTGAATGTCATCGTTCATTGTTCTTAATTACGTAGGAAACGTACTATGGGATGTTGGTGAAGTACAAATCGGATCTATCGAGGCCGTTGGAGGAGGCAACCTCGTTCTTGAACACCATGCTTGACCAGCTCAACACTCTTTGCCACGGGTCGTCTTCATCGACCACCTATGATCACGGTCTCTCTTTCTCTCTCTGTCCGCTGTTCCCTAGAAGATGTTGCGCCTTTTTTATAGGGTAAAATAAATTACAAACCACCCGGAGAAGAAGAAAACATTTCAAAGCTACTCTCTGTTAAAAATTGACCAAAGAAAGCCTCTCAACGAAACCCTAGAAAGGAAAGGCCTTTTTAAACCTCTCTTTTGTGGTGAATGTGCATTTAAGTCCAATCTTGACATTAACTAAAGAGAGTTTTGTAAGATTTTTGGTTGCTGGCGTTTTTGACTTTCTTACTTATGAGTCGTGACTAGCTTAGAGTCGTAAATAACTGATTGGTTTGCCTTGAGCCGCTCGTAAGTAGACCAATATTGTTCTAAGAATGCTAAAAACGATTTATAAAGTGATACGATTAATTTTTATTAGCTGTGTTAGAGTATGACGTATGCCTCGTTATGTATCAATTTTGCAGACGACTTTTATATATTTGATTTTATTATGTACACGAGTGGGTAGAGATTAGTTTGTACAGTCTCTTGTAAGGTACGGCATGCTATTTGGAGGTATGCTTGGAATACCAAAAAACTTAAAGTTGACTTTAAGAAAAAATTTGCATGCTATTTAGAGGTATGTTTGGAATACCAAAAAACTTAAAGTTGACTTAAAGAAAAAATTTGCTATGTGTTAGCGTAGCTCGGGAAAGTTAGTTTTACGTTGCTTGTGTACTAATGAAAAGAGCCTCCTTTTTGCCTCTTGAGCTTGTTTGCCATGAAGGAGCTGGTTTTGATAGCCCATATTGGACAGTACATTGTCGTGCATATGATTATGAGCTAACAGCCAGTCAATCTAGGGCGCTTCTTTTCATTTTTTTTGAAAAAGTGAGGTAGTATTTGTCACACAAATGAAATAAATGATTGCATTTGCTGCATTTACATTCTTTGCTCATTTTAGGGTTATGTCCAGATTGAATCATCGAGATTGGCATCTGCCTTTAAATTGCTGAGTACCTTTTGTTTTCAGCCTTTTAAGCATACAGAATGTCAACACATGCTGTCCAAATTTTGTCTGGCCACTCCAATTTAGTTTTTCTGGGCTTTTTTTTTAAGGATAAGGAAGGCCGTCTTGGATGAGAAAGATTCCTAAAATACAAGTGAACACCACAATGGTTTTCATGAGGCTGAAAAGGAACTTGCAAATGTTAAATGAATTAATTGGACTAAAATTGCCCGAAAGAAACCAGCAGCTGGTCTTGGCCAGGGCTTTCATACTCTATTTCTAATCACTAAAACAACTTTCAGACTCCAAGTCCCTGCAAAGACATGAAGTGCATTTCTATATATATATAATTCCATTACATGGACTGCAGGAGAGATCTCTTTTCTCAGAAAACCTTATTGGTTTAGATAAAGATGATATTGTCTGATAAAATCTGTTAAGTGCCTAGTGCATGTGCTTGTGCGGGAGTGCCTGTGTGCGTGTATGAGAATGCTGCTCTTTGCTTTTGCATGTTGTGATAACCACTCTGTTCTTTTTTTATACGTGCCACTATCATGGCAGTTTTTGTGGGTCAATCCATGCTTTACATGACTGCAGGCCTTTATTTACTCTCCAACTTTTTTTGTTTAGAACGAGGATTAGTACAAGTTTCAAGTTCCTAAGGAGAATGGCCTTTGCAACCGGCCATGGATAGAAATATTTTTTACTTCTTGAAAAGTTTGTTTTGAAGGTGGACTTGTACTGGCATGTCGGAAGTTTAAGATCTAGAATTGTTCTCTTGCATGTGAAATAACTCATTTAGTATATGCTGAGAATATAAGAGGAATAGAACATAAACTTATGGGCAATTGCCAATCATATCAACCTTCAATGGTATGAGATTCCTTGTTGAACTCACGCGGAGCACAGTTATGTTGCATATCAAAGTGAATAGATTTTCAGTTACAAAACATGGTAATACTGGCTATATTGGTCTTCCTAACTGGTATCATAAGTAACCGAATAAATATGTGATAGACATTTAAACAAATGGATCTTGTTCAACATTTGGTAAAAGTTTTCCACTAAAGTTAATAAAACAATTCCACCAGCTCGGTTTTAGAATACCTTGCAATACTCTAACTTCACTCCTTACTTTGATTAAATCTAGTTGCCATTCATCTGCTGCCTTTGAAGCTTCATGCTTAATATAATAATGATGCAATCCATAGATCTCCACTGGGGACAGATGAACCTTGTCCCCAACTTGATGCTTTAGTCTTCTTCCTTTTACTGCTCTTAAGGAAAGGTTGTGCATGACCCCATTGCCTCAGTCTATTTGTAGCATCTTTAAAGCTTCCTCGGAAGCCATTCTAGTGATGTGGTCCTCAGGTTCTGCATTTATATGTTTTGAGACTATCAACTTGAGATATATTACGGGCATAGTCAGTGATTGAGTAAGGATACCGTGGACGTGTGAGAGTGTACTTGGATGCTCTTGAGGTTAATCAGTTTATTAAAACAATGTTTGAGGCCAGCTGTTTGAGTTTATTCCTGACCCTGCCATCATCTGACCGGTATTGCATGACAGATGCTCCTGAAACTTTCAGGTTAGATTTAATGTTTCGTCATCTTGCGTCATAGAGACGTAAGTTCATCAACTCTTTCCAAATAGGTATCAGCTGGATGTTTTGACATGGAGCAACTCCCTAATGAAGAGATACATGATCATTGGCACTCGTGTATTCTATATTTGGAGCTTTTTCTCTTTACGTCACCGTCACTTAATTGTTGAAGCAAATGTCTATGGTAACATTCGATTTTGGCCAAGATTGCCAGCTCTTAATTTACAGTAGTGCTGACTATGGATAAGTTTCATTACATATAAAAGGAGAACTGCATGAGTTAATACTGTGATTTTGAAGGCTTGATGTGTACATTGCAAACTAAATTCGAACATAAGTTTCGTCCCATGTCTTTGTCGTCCAATGAACATTTCATTGCTTGAATTGGGGCATAAATCTCATCTGTGTGCCATTTCTTCACTTAAGCTTCTCTTTTAACTGACAGAAGCATAGTTTTCTTTATCGTCATTTGTTAGTAAGGGGGGATGTTAGAATTGGTTGTGACCTGACATACTGATGTCAAGGGCATAGAGGTTATCTCATGCTGCATGCGCTTATCACCTTTGGATAATATGACCTGCCGTATGCATGCTTCTTGTTGTTTGATGAAAAGTGTTCGTGTGTAGAACCAATACCTATAGAAAGTTATGACAAGTGAATCGAACAAACAGTATTTGTTTTCACGGAGCAAAAGTTGTCACTTCGGTGAAAATGCACAAATTGGCCAATCTCCCGGCTATTCTCTCTCTTGCATCGCATTATTATGTTTTAGAATATGTAGGAGAAATACAGAAGTTTTTTCATGTGGAAGAGGAGAAATGGGAGAGAATAGCAGGTTAAGTGCATACTACTTAGCACAGTAAAAAGGAAATAAGGAAAAAAGGACAAATCTAACTGAGGAAGGAAGTTGGTCCCTGGTTTGTTGCCGCGCTTGTACCTTTTGTCAAAAGAACACAGAGACGTGGGAACCATCTTGAGCCTCCTTTTCTTCTGCAATTTTCAGGGTTTCCAGATATTAAGGATTTTAGGGAGTACTTCCTTAGTTCGCATCTGACCAGGTCGGTGGGGGTATGTCCGTTCGCTTTCAATTCTCTGGTTGGAGATGAAGGCTGTCCAGTGGTTGCAATGGTGACGTCCGTACGTCGCGTGGGGACGCAACCCACTGACTCGGACTCGACATCTACCACCTCCTTCATCCTTTCTGTCTCTGACCCTTGCTCTCTTTTTCACTCTGTGAGAGTGAGAGAGAGAGAGAGAGAGAGAGAGAGAGCAGGTCCAGCGTGGGTCGTGTTGCAGAGCATCGTAAAGCACATATGTGGTCCATGTTCCATAACCGCGCGGGACTTTATCCATTCTGAGCCCATTTATTTAGCCCATATCGAACTCTTTCAGACAATCTTGTTCGCGTAGGACCTACTTTTGCCCTCTTGCTTGAACATGATAATAGAGAATTGAAGAAGTAAAAGAGAAAATGTCGCCGAAGTGGGTTGAGTCTAATCAAATAAAGGAAATGTGTTATGTCTAGTATAACCGAGCCCTTTTTTTTCCCTCTTTCTTTGATCTGCTGCAGCTAGGATTTGTGAGTGTGAGTGCACTCGATCCTCTTGAAGATCACGTGAAAATTTGCTTTGCCTTGTATTTGAGAATTTTGCATATGATTTTGAGGATAATGTCTCATCGGGGACTCTTGTTATGTGTCTTGTGATTTGTAATGAGCAAATTCATGAAATTGACATCCTCATGATGAGCCTGGCGTCTCCCTTTTCTGTGACTAGTGACAGAAGACTGTGCTGGGTCATCCGAGGAAGATCTTAGTGGAGGCGAGGTCGATGTGTTGGAGGACAATAGGTCGAGCGAAGACCGGGAACTGAAGGACAAACTCCTGCGCAAATACAGCGGATACATCGGGGCTCTAAAGCACGAGTTCTCGAGGAAGAAGAAGAAAGGGAAGCTACCGCGGGAGGCCCGGCAATTGCTGCTCGACTGGTGGAGCGTTCACTACAACTGGCCGTACCCCACTGTAAACATTTGCACTCTATACATACTAAGTTAGTTGTGGCCGTGAACTAACGTGCTCGGTGTGTCCAAATGCGTACAGGAAGCGGACAAGCTCACATTGGCAGAGGCGACGGGGCTGGACCAGAAGCAGATCAACAACTGGTTCATAAATCAGAGGAAGCGCCATTGGAAGCATGCCGAGAACATGCAGTCCGGCATGATGGAGAGTCTGTATGTGGACTATTCTTAGGAAATTAGTGATATCAGGTGTTGGGTGCAAGAAGTCCCACGTAGGGTTACTGAATAAGTCAGGGAACCTTGCCTCTTGGTTTTCCATGCAAATTGACAATACTCTTTCCTTAGTCTTAATTCTAAGGGCCACGGCACTCTGTCCTAGGGTTGCCTTCACCAATCGAATGGCTGTTCCAGTACCGTGTGACATGGTCCATGCTGATGACTCCTTCCCTGTTGATGTCCATACGTAATTGAATAACTCTTTGACAGCATCCGGCGTGGTCACGATGAATGGAAATCGCTAATGCGATTCAACTCGGGAATGGGCCTTGCGGGGGAGGCCCATATAAATAACGGGCCCTCCTTCATGAATGATAATGACCAAAGTAGGCCCTTAATGAATTCTAGAGGCAATTAATGAGGTACCCTCGTACGAAACTTCATAACTTCAATATTGATGCTTTGTTATTAGAGACGGGCAGTTACTACATTCCATACAAGTTCCTCTTTTTTTGTAATCCGAAACCTATTTAACATATCATGAAATTTAAAATTTATGTCATCACAAGTTCCAATGTCAATTCCAGATCTATTAAGTTTCATTTATATTCTTAATTGAACAATTACGGTAAATGATCATCTTTAATAATTATCATTTAATGCTATAATATATTGATCGCAATTCATATTTAGATACACGAAAAATATGAAACATTATTAAAGAAGAAATTTTGCTATTAATATCGTTTGAAATGAAAGGTGATTTTAGATTGTTGCTCGGGATTTAATTGAATACCATGGAATATTGTTGGATTGCACGAAAATATAGGTAAATAAAAACACAAAGGTTTTTTCTTAAGATTCTAGTTCTGAAATTTTGGAATCTAAAACTTACCTTACATTGCTTGAAGCCTAAAACCGAATTGATTTCCGATTTTATTTCGGAATTGTGCTTGTCCCTACTTGTTATATAACAAAGAGCAAGTTATCAATAATGTTCATCACGCTGACATCCTCAAAGAAGTCAAATATGAATGGCCTTAGAATTTATTTTGAAAGTTAAAGAATTGTGAGGCCTAGGATGAGTATGAAGTCGATGGCGGCGAAGACTATGGGTGATGAGTGTTGCTAAATGGTGGTTGCCTACCAAATGTATCGAGAATTTTTCCGCTTCTTTGGATAGTCTTAGTGCAGCAACGGGAAAATCGTTGCCTGTTCGATAGCTTCGGCTTCTTTCGTTGAGTTGGCTGAAAATTCAGAGATCTATACATTGAATCAGACATGAATTGGTGATTCATAGTGGTGGAGTCGACAGCGACGAGTGCATTCCTACGTTGGATTATTAGGAAAATGACATGAGCCATCATTTCTGATGACACTAGCTCACTCCATGCTCAACTCTTCTTTTCGCATTATTTCCAACAAGGGGTCTTCATTTTTCAGTGCACATCTTCAGTCATTGGGCCGACATACTATTATCGTCTAGTTATATTCAAAAGAGAAGGGTCATCATGGAAAAGTTTGTGACTCTGTATTGCAAGAAGGCCAGTGTTATGACCTGCGCAGCTTAATGCCTTAACATTCTTATTGATTAATTCAAATGTGTAACCGAAAACGCGAAATCTTAGCAGTGTCAGTGAGTTTATACACGTCGAGCAGGCACAATCTTTGCTCAATAGTGATACAGAGGGACAGTGGGGAACAGAAACTCTCAGCTCTGCTGTCTGAGCTTGTAAAACGATCTCAACGTATTCATTTTGCAAAAGAAAACAACTAAGAAAGAGTAGAAGAAAGAACAGAGGAATATACTGGGAAATCAACTGAAAACTCAATCAAAACGGAGAGGAACACAAAAATAGTCGATATCTCCTCACACCGATGTTCTGCCTGGACTTTCTGCATCCAAATTGAGCTGGAAAATGCACGTGCTTGATGGATGCTTATTGTGCGAAGGCGCCAACCAGGAGTTCATTTTCAAATAGTCGCTGTTGTTTCTCCTCTTTTCATTTCCATGGATCCACATCTCTTCTCTCTTGAGCTCGGCCCCGCTTCCCTCGGAGCTTGATATTAGGACTCTCCTCCAGTTGCACCAGATTCTGAGCATAATGTAAAGCATTGCCGAGCATATCAGTACTGAGATAAAGACAATGGCAGCCACGATCCCTGCGACCTCACCTTTGGACAGTGACTTCTCCATTGCTTGTGAGGAGCACAATGCTAATGGTGGGCCGCAAAGCTCCTTGTTTCCTCGGAAAGAGCTGAGTGGGAATCCTGAAAAAGTTGGAGGGAGTCGGCCCTGGAGATGATTATTTGACAGGTTTATCATGTGAAGGCTTGTCAGTTTTCCTAGTGAAGGCGGAACTTCTCCTTGAAGTTGATTTGAAGACAAGTTCAACCTTTCTAACTTCTCCATATTTCCCAGCGAAGAAGGGATCTCGCCCGAGAATGAGTTCTTGCTCAGATCGAGGATCACCTGCAATTCAGTTAGCTGTCCTAGTTCGGACGGTATTGGACCTGTCAAGAAGTTCTCTGAGAGTCTCAATTCAAAAAGCTTCTTGCATTGCTGAATTGCGGAAGGAATGGTGCCCGAAAGCTTGTTCTTTTGCAAATCAAGGACGTTTAGAGCAATTAGATTCCCAATCTCCGGAGGAATCACTCCCGAGAGATTGTTGCTATGGAGGGAAAGTTTGAGGAGCTTTGAACAATTTCCTATGTCACCCGGTATTGATCCTTGTAATGCATTGGACGAGAGATCTAGCTCCCCGAGTTCTCCTAGGCCCCCGAGCCAGGAGGGTATGGCGCCTGTGAAATTGTTGTTGTTAAGTAGGAGGTGTTCGAGTTTTCCACAATTTGATAGCTGAGATGGCACATTTCCATCCAAATTGTTGAAAGAAAGGTCGAGAAATCTGAGCTCAGTCAGCTGGCCAAGTTCAGAAGGAATGTTTCCAGTGAGATGATTGTGGGCAAGGCGGATACGGGTTAAATTCATTGGCATGCCCAGTATGGAAGGGATGAGGCCTGAGAAGCTATTGTTTGTAAGATCAAGCGCAGTCAACATATTTAATCCGCAGAGGGCAGTTATCGTCCCTTCGAATCGATTGTGAGAAAAGTTGATTTTCCTCAAGCTCTTCAGAAGGGAAAAAGATTCAGGCAGCGGACCCTCCAAGGAGTTATTATAGAGTGTGATCGTGCTGAGTGCCGAGAGAAACTGGAAAGTGGGTGGTAAAGTTCCGGAGAGTTTATTATCGGCCAAGGCCAGTAGCTGAAGCTTCCTGCAGTATCCCAAACTCGGTGGGACTGGACCCGAAAATTCATTCTGCCTCAGGTGAAGCACCACCAGATTCTTCAGCTTCCCAATTGTCGCGGGAATAGACCCACTAAAGTGGTTCCCAAAAAAATCGATTTGAGTCAAGCTCGAGCAGTCAGTCAGCTCTCTAGGAATGCTCCCTGTCATCTGGTTGTCATACAGATAGAGGGTGCTCAACTTGTCTAACTTGCCGAGTTGCTCCGGAATACTGCCCGTGATCATGTTACCAAAGAGATAAAGATTTTCCAGGCTGCTAATGTTCCCAATCTCACGAGGTAGGACTCCAGTGAAGCTATTGTTGTTTAGTAGAAGATCGATGAGCTTCTGTAGCTTGTCGAGGCTCGATGGTAAGGACCCCTCAAAGTTGTTATCCGATAAATCCAGCTGTTGGAGCGAGGAACAGTTTATTAACTCCATAGGGAATTTTCCAGAGAGTTCATTACGAGCGAGGATGAGCTGTTTCAAGCTCGAGCTGCTCGAGCAGAAGTTGCTTGGCAGTCCACCCGTCAACATATTATCAGATAAGAACAGAACGTTTAAGTTCTTCAATTGGGTACTGGAAAGGCTAATAGAACCGTAGAGGTTATTTTCTGATAAGTCAAGCATTTCGAGCTGAACCAGCCTATTGAGCTCTGGAGGGATCTCCCCAGTCAGTTTGTTGCCGAGCAAATTTAAGTACCTCAGATTAGGGAGACCACCTATTTCGGTTGGAATTGGTCCAGTGAGGCTGTTGTTCGCCAAGTTCAGAATTTGCAGTTTCTTAAGCGACCTCACCCAGGAACGAATGTCCCCTTCCAACATGTTGTCGGACACTGCAAAGTTCTCAAGCATGTTGCAGCTGCTAATCTCTTGAGGTATCTGGCCACTGAGGCGGTTCTTCTGCAAGTCCACAGACATCAGATTCTTCAATTTTCCAATCTCAAGAGGAATACTCCCATTGAATTGGCAATAGGCAAGGCCCAAAACTCTTAACTCTGACAAGTTACCAATATCTGGGGTGATCTTGCCGCTTAGGAGGTTATCTCCTACTCTTAGGACTTGCAACTTTGTCAGCAGGCCTAATTCTGCAGGTATCTCGCCAGAGAGAGAGTTGGAATAGAGGAGGAGAGACTTCAAATTTTGAAGCTTTGAAAGCTCAGGAGGGATTGAGCCAGTGAGGGAATTCGATGATAAATCAAGCATCTCTAGTGAAGTGAGAAAACCATAGTCGGGTGAGATTGGACCTGACAGCCCAGAATTTGTCAAGTTCAATTCCACCACCTTTGATTGATCAGCTGAACACGTGACCCCATACCATCCACATACATGAGCTTCTGGAGACCAATTGTTCAGAACTCCAGAAGGATCACTCAGTTGCGCCTTGACTCTTAGAAGCCAGTAGGGTTCCGACGGATCATCTCCTAGAGTTACTTCAAGAGCAGCACCAAGTATACTGAAGAACAGCAGTAAATGAGTCATTTGTCTGCTTTTCATTTCAGAATGATGCGTGACCAGTTCAATGGCAGTTCGAACTTAGACTGACGTATGCTGATTCCCAAGATTCCGTATACTTGAGAAATTTGATTCCATGCAGAGTCTAGAGTTTTAGCAGGCAAGAAGCCAGCTAAAGTTAGTTGAAGCTCAAGAGACAGAAACGGCAGGACGAGGGGTGACACAAGAAAGAGAGAATTTGAGGAGGGAGAGTTGGAAGAGAGATGGAGAAGAGTTCAAAGAGCTGAGGTAATGCGTCTCAGAGTTTATATAGCTCTATTACTTAGAGTTGCTTTTTGAACTGTTAATGGAACCTAGTTAAGCTTAAGCCACATAAATCATTAAGAAAAGCGGCGTGCTTTTTTCCTCTTTATTATTTGGCTGAAAGGTATGCGACTTCCTTTTTCCTACCTTTTTTCCTAAGGCAATGATGGAAATTTTTAGCATGCTATTCAGCTTCTGAAAGGAGAAAGTATGTGGGGGATAAGATACTGTGATGGGCATTGGCAAAAGACCAAAAGAGTTGGGAGAGACTGACCCACTTGTACCTACTAGACAATCCAAGAGGTGGACCTTCCCCTAGACCTATATTTGATATTGAAGTCTATGTCCACTTAAGATTCCATCCGTGACCGATATGAAATATAGGATGATAGTGGAAAGATGAACACATCTTATTGACAGCGATACAATACGTACATTTCAGAAAATCATACTGGTATCATCACAGAACATAGTATGATAAGATGATACATTGCAATTTCGTTAAGGCTGTGAAGAACTTAAATTTTGCATCCAACAGCTCAGAAAGTACACCATTTATCTTCCTTCTTCTTTTTTCCCTCTTTGTGCACAAAAATGTTCCAAAGACTATAGCTTGCTTATGAGAGATTTGATCTGCTGACTTTCAATTATTTGCCTAATTAAACGGGTACAAACCCATCAGCTCTAAAAAAATTGTGCCATGCTCTGCCAATAACATATAAGATTATTATCGTATAGACATTTCACGTTGCTACCACTAGGAGTTTCTTGGTCAAGCAAGTTACTTGAAGACAATAATGTGAAACTGTATAAAGCTTACTCTCCTTGCAGTCAACAAATTATTTCTCCTTTGTTTTAGTGCTTCACATTTCCAATTGTTTGGCCTTATTGGGTTTTGAATCTTGTGATTTGCGAATTCAGAGATCAGATATTCTCTCGCAACCTAAACTACCTAATACCCAATTAAATAAAGGAAAAGAACAGAAGACCAGAACAACTGCACTTTGAATTAGGTTCACCACAAAGAGATGACCCTCAAACCATGTTCAGACCCAAAGATCATGTGAATCCTTGCCTTTTCGCATTGATAAAAAGAAAAGAAAAATCCAGTAATGGCCATTTGCATTATATGTTTATACCAAGATCAGAGAGAAGGAGAGAATATCCCTCAACAAAAAAGCCAAACAGACGAGGACAAACAAGCTCACATCAAAATTGGATATTGTTTGACAGCGATAAATTGTCTTCCTTATTTTTTCAGTCTCTCCGTCAACTTTGCTTAGTTTCTCAGGATTTAGGCAGAGGCAACCAATATGGATTGAAAATCCCCACAGGCTTTTTGGTCCCATCAACATCTCCAGACAAGGAAACCGAGAAGTACCCAAAATTTATCAGGACCATTTGTTACCCGAATGCTTAAAGTTTCACGTTTTATGCTTTTCAATGAAGAGAATGTCGCCCAAAATGCTTACAGATACATTCACCTTCTTTTCCACTCTCTCTCTCTCTCTCTCTCTCTCTCTCTCTCTCTGTTTTCTTCTTCAATACATCCAATCACTCTTCAAGGGGGACTACATTCACGCATGCTTACAAGTCAGAGGCACCAGCCTGCATGCTCAGCAGATGTGAAAATCCTCTTTTGCCTTGTACCAACAAAATGAGAGAACAAAAGTATAAATTCCATAAATATTCTACACAATAGAAAGAGACAAATTAAGAAAACAGAGAAATTCTTGTGAATCCATCAGAGTTGACTTAACAAATCCCCCTCCTCGAAGCACTTGCTGTACAGATTAAACAAAGGATGAGAGGACTCCTTGGGTTTGAAATCTTAGCGTTTTGATGACAGATGCAAAGACAAGAAATATAGAGCCAAAGGAGAAGGTAACATTATTGAGCGTAAGACATTAAACAAAACCCGTGAGACAACACTTGGTTGATAATCATATCTGTGGAAAATAATGAAGCTCATATTCTCGCTTTTCAGTACAAGCAATTTTGATTGTGATTGTTGAGATTTACTTCATATAATATGTTCGACAACTGGGTAATGAACAGAAGCAAAATGCTACGGATAAGCAAATTAAGAGCAAAATTTTTAGCAGAATTTGACATGGATTGAGGGCATGAGAGGCCAAGAGCTTTTTTCATTGTAATCTTTCTGTACTTATTTCCTTCTCTACCTCTTTGTCTCAAGTTTAATTGGAAAGTTATCAGTCGACCAACCAGCTTTTGATCATTCATAAGAACTTAACAGCTCAAACATGTCAAGTCAAAAATTAACCATTGGTGCCCACCACCAATCATTTAGGCAGTCTACATGATCTCCATGTGAAGTAGCATTTGACTTGTGTCAGTAATCTTGTTTTGGTTGGTTGGAGATTGCTTAGCCGGTTACCTCATAAAACTGAAGTGTTGACTTTTTTGTTCACTAACCTTTTTTCTTCCTATTTCTGTAGCGAACCCCAACCGAGACGGCCTTCAAAAGTCTCTTTGACCATTGAAAGCATAATCCCATATTTTTTAATCTATTGCATAAAGAAAGATCTCAACGTAAAGGTTTATCCAAGTGTATGCCGATCCAGTTTGGCACCGGCATAGGAGGCCTCCCTTCCGATACATTTTGGACATTTGCTGATACTTTTGGTTGGTCAAATTTTCATCATCACTTCAAATCTTAATTCTTGAACACCACCTTCTTCTTAGGGCTGAACAATCAATGCTTTGGTTAATGTGTGCAATTTTGCTTAATCAGACCTTCAATTCGTTTCTTCCTTTCAATCACTTCCGTTTTTGATTACTGCGAAGTGGGTCAATCAACGTTGGCATGCCACGGTTTGAATTCAACAAAAGGGGCAAAGTGCGATCTGGTGATAATGGACAAGGACAACACAGTTTGGGGATTCATCTAAGCTTTCCTTGGACCAAAGGGCATTGAACTCTAGGATCATATTGTTCTTGTGGGCCGAACATATATCCACATAATGGTCCTCCCACAATCATTTGAGGGAAAATCAAATCTGGGTAGAGAGCTATTTTGTGGATAATCTTGCGAATGACATGATGAACAAGATAACGGGACGTCTCAGACAATCCAAAGTGCTTCTGGAAATGATGATAAAAGCAAAAATTTGCCATTGTAAATAAAACCTTGTTGAGAATGCATCTCGCATCTTACAAAGACTAATATCTCTTCTTTTTCAATCATGCACAAACATGGTCACTGGCAAAAATCTTCCCATCACTGAACACGCTGACGCAACTTCTTAAACAAGTTTTGTTACTTCCGGATTCTTCAAGCGAAAGTCAATGCTCAACAAAGTAAATTTAAGGAGTGTCATTTTCTTTGTAGAAAACTAGGCACCTGCTTAGAATCCCAAAGAAAAAATGCGGACTCCACTGTCAAAGCTGACTACAGATACAAGAACACAGCGATATCCATGCTCTAAATTGCCACAAATGAAACCCTAGAAGAACACTTCAACAAAAGGAAAAGTGATGGGCAAATATACTGGGCATATTATTGTTGAATTGGAAGCCTGTTCATCCACAGTGCATAAGAAACTTGCAAAATAATGCAGTAAGTAGTGAGAAAGAGCTCTCAAACCTCTTTTTTTTACATGTTCAATGATTGTTGATTGTGGACTGTTTTCTTTATGGCACTTGTCTCAGCAAGCGATGCACGATGCAAACACCATCTCCAATGTCTAAACTACCCACCATAGGACCTTTCAATAACCTTCTACTCTGCTGTGAAGAATATCCACTTCAACTGTTCATTCACTTTTTTGGACTGCAAATTCGCCTGGTTAATCCTGTCTACCCTTACATCCACCATCTGAAAGACAGTATATGCATGGAAGTACAACATTGTGGCAATCGTTTCATGATTCCAACTAAATTGGTCACCATTTATTCTGCAGTGATAGGGTTTGAAGTAAAAATTCTCATGAGGATGCTTGAAAGCGACCAGATGCAAATGACGCCAAGAAACTGAAGGACATTCAAAAGAGTACTCAAGGAGCTATTAATTGCCAGGTTGTTTGGAGTCAATTCTGCTCCTCTCACTGTAAAGGACAGGGCTGTCACCAGCTGTGCTGCTCGGTTTAGTTGGTGCAACCTATAAACCTGTTAAGCAACAAGAAACAAATTCAGCCGTTTCTTTGTCCTCACAGGTTTTAAGTGCCAATTGAAACTATGAATAGTGGCCTCATAAGCATTTGGAATTCCATGATAGCTGTTCAACGGAAAAAACAAATATATGGACCTTCAATAAGGCTACTACATCAAACAGGCTAAATTTTTACATCAATCTACAAATAAGCTAACTATAGTACTGAATGGGCCAATTCAAGGACCCTTCAGTGAAATCACACAATAAGACAGCATCGTGTAGTACCAATCACCTGAAATATAATGGGTATCACAGGCATGGAAGGGGATTTGTGGTATCTTGCATATTGCTCAAATGCAAATTGGACAGTAATACCGACCAGATATGGAGCAAGTGCTGCAGAAGCTGCAGGGCCGGTCCACGGCCAGACTAAGCCCATGGTCACCATAGGAATAGTAAGACTAAGCACCAGGGCGGCAACTGAAGAGATCCGGTGCATCAATTGCGGAGCCAACCTCTTCTTTTCATCCACAGAGTCGGAGGCCAAAGGCCTTCGCATACAGTCTATAAGTAGAAGAAATAGTGCAACACCGCAGTAGAACAGAGCTTCCGTGAAGAACAATATGAGAAAATCTGCAATCATAAAGCCACATTTAAAGTGAGAAGGAAAACTGATATGTGGACAAGTAAACAGAGGAACAACTGATGTCTACCATGGGGAATGACAAAACACGTGTCAACATAAGAAGTTTCACTTACCTGTCAGCAAAGAGTCCTCAAATATAGTACATAGTATTCTCCGAAGGTAAAGTGAAGGAAAAATAAAGGACGTGACAAGCACTGCTGGCCCAAGGATCCATTGTAGGTTGTTCTGATTTCCCTGTGGGTAAACCGTAAGAAGTTTGTCCTCCCTTCCATATGGACGATTGTAAAATGATAATAGGCCCGGTTTTCCATCAGTTCCCTCAAAAGGGACATACAAGCTGCTCGAAGAAGAGGATTCTTCAGAGGGAGTGAGAAGATTTGTCTCCTCTAAACCATCAGAATCAACCTCACTGTCTTGTGCATGCCCTACTGAAGTAGTGCAAAGAATGTTTTTCCCATTTTGGAACTTTTTGTTCGAGATGACTGCCCTGTCAATAAAGCCATGAGCCATGAAGGCTTAAAAAGGAAAGAAGAAGAAATCAAAACCAATCATTTAATCCAGTAGTAATAGATAATTGATGATAACTAGCAAGAACGCGACAGAAATAATATGTTGTAAAATGGGCATGGTCAAGATCTTTAAAAGATCGAAGTTGAAAACTAAAGTAGCTAAATATCACAATCTCGCTGATTGCATCATTGCAAAAGTCCTAGATCAAATGTGCCTACGCAAACTACAAACTTTTCAGTTCCAGAAATTACCTCTAGAATTGCTCAGCCAGTGAGTATCGGATCGGCGGCTTCCACATGGCACTCTTAATAGACCAAGCTGGCAAGGAAAGTATTAGAGTTCAAAATAAAATTAGAACCAAATTCTTTAAAAGAAGGAATATCACTTCAAAAACTTAGGATCGCTGAACTGTGAGAAAATTGTTTTCTTGCGCAGTACAATCGGCAGAACACCAAATAATAACCAATTAAAGTGCCCTCAAGATAACTAAAAAAGTTAACTTCTTGAACACTAGAAAGGAGGATGAAAACACGAGACTCCATATCTTAGTTAATGCAATTGCAGTAGTCAAAATCCCAGTTTGAATCCCATGACATTTAAGAAAAAGATCCAGATTTCCTTTTCTTCCATTCACATGTAGGACTTTGACAGGGTATATGTCCTCATCCAAAATATCTTAGGATTGCTATAACCTCCTATATCAAGCAATTCAATTCTCATAAAAAACTTTAGTTGCCGATATTGAAAGCCCAACGGAAAATATAGGAATTGATTATCATGTATTAGCATGTGCAGAAAATAGAACTCATCAACTTAGTATGTCGCAGGAATTCCCAAAAGGAACTATAAATAATCAGTTGACTGAATATGAACAAATGAATGGGGAAATAAATAAAAATGTGTCCTCCAGTATACAAGCTTTTTATTGAAGAATTGGTAAGTCACATCGTAAGGACAAGGAGGATGCGATTACCTACTTGAAAGCTTAGAAGCAACTTAGCAACATTCACAAGACAATCAGAATCCTAAAGAAAAGCAGTCTATTTCATTCTATAGTTCTCAATTCATCTCTTATAGCAAAGAAACTTTGTCCAATTTTATAACAAATTTCTCACCTCTACCACTGTATCAAATATCTATTGTAGTCCAAACACTTACAAACAATGTAGTAATAAATGTCGGTCATTTTATGCAATTCCTTATATTCTCTAGAAGCTGATACACTCTCAAGGTCTTAGCCTCTTGTGTAAGTCTGTTTTCATACATTCAAGCATTTAGCTGACAGAAACTTAAAATAAATCCCTAAGATAGATTTTTTAGATTCACAGTACTGTTCTTACAAAAAGAATTCTCTATCACTACCAATGCATCTTTCCACATATGTTTCATAACACACTTTCCACATACATTTCATAACACCTTTTCGATACTTCAAGGATCTAATGCCTGACACATCCATAGATATTTTAGTACTAACTTTAGAGTTCTGATCTCATGAAACCCTAATTCCTTCAATCTGAAACATCTATCCACATTTATTTATCATCTTTTCACTAACAGAATCTCAAGCCCCTAGTGGTAAAGTTCACCATCAGAAAACCTAATCCCACATTCAGCAGGATCCAAATCTTAGTAACCTTAACTATGATCAAACTAACTCTCCGGCAGTTCACTTACATGAAATTCATCCTCAAGGAAACTCTATCCACAGATAATCAATCGTCTAGGAGTCAAGTCCAAGTTTCCAACAGCATTCACTGAGTAATTACCTATCTTACATTGGCATTCTGATTATGTGAACAATCAGAATATAAACATTTGGATCAACCTCTTGAAACTAATACAACATTATCTGCAGTTGTCCCCTCATTAATGAGACGTCCTAGAAGGCCTATATACTGCGGACATGAGGTCAAATGAAATTATAGCACCTGGATTTAACTCTGGTTTCACCATATAAACAGCAAGCTCAACGAGGATGAGAGCTTCCAACAGAAAGCATCCATAGGAACAGCATTAGAGCAAACAATAAAGAAATCCATGACTATCTTAGAGATTCACTGACCGAACCCATGCTGACGCCAGTCTTGCAATATTGTCAATATTAACGAGATGGTACAGATCCATTTACAAGAAAAAGGAAATGAGAGGTTGCGCTAGTCGAATAAAGATTCCTCCCTGTTGGGGTGGTGAAAAAGGACAAATTGCACACCGTACATCACCTCCTACTCCCCAAACCGTGGCTAAGTCTTGATGACGAAAATAATCCAAGAAATTATAGCCATAATCTACTTACCACAACCACCACGACAAGTATCAGATTGACAATCCAAATAAAAAAAGAAAAAGAAAAAAGCATGCCGAATGATGCACACAAATTCGGCAAAAATTAAATCTTCAAGTGCAAAACATGATCTCGACCAGACCAGGTGACATCTTTCTCAATTACCTGGAAAATCTTGGGCTTGTAAAGAGAAGAAATAGAAGTGCCAACACAAGAGACTGAAGAGGAACCAGCTCTGACCACCATCTTCTTACGAGGAAGAAAGCAACATGGCCAGTTGAGTTCAGACGCAGTCGCCACCCCATGCCGATAAGAATCGGCGCAACCCCATTTCGCTTTCGAGAAATCCTCGTCCTGAGATTCTTACAAGGGAAGGAGGAGGATGGGGAATATATAAAAATCTACTTCTTGCTCTTTGGAAGGTTTCGGAGAATCTGAGGAACAGGTTTGTGAGGTGAAGAGGAAGAGACTGCCGCCAGACCAGACAACTTCAGAAACGGCTCGTTCCATGGGTTTTATAGCGGAGACCAGCAACATTTTCGGAAAAATTTTAGGCTAAATTTCCTTTTTAGCAAAAATATCCCATTAAGGAAAGTGACCAAGATGGGTTTTCTTTTTTAAATGCTTATAAAGGTTTTTCGTGTGGTTTACTATATTAATATTATAAATCGATTCTTAACATTTATTAAGTTCAAGAAAGAAGATTTTTTCTTTGCTTTTTATTAGGCTTGATGCGTTTTTCTACGTCTTTAAATTTGTATATTTTGGATGAGAATTTATTTCTACAAATCATTGCCCAATCAAATCACACGTTGATAGGTGTGCTTATGTGATACATAGTGAAGAGAATTGAAGCATTTTTCTACTTTTCATTTAGTGTTGTTTCTTCAATTTTGAAAAGGGGACAGATACAACAACGTTAAAAAAAAAGGGATAAAATAATGTGAGTTTCGAAATTAGGGAAATCAAAAGGGGGAAAACAGATGGTGAAGTTTATAATTTATTTCTGATAATTACATAAATGAGGACCCAAAGGCATTTGCTTAGCATTATTTGCCTATGCCAGAAGAAACATATTGTCAATTTGCCGACGATTTAGTCAATTAATTTTTCTTCTTTTCTTTCTGGTACGCGACGAAAACTTCAAGAGCTCATTGGACCTTCGAGTGTAGACAATGTCAATGACAGGGAAATGTAAATGGACACCACGGGCCACAAACGCGAACGAGATCGGTGTCAGAGTCCAACGTCATTGGCGTGGGCTCTCTGTAGCTGCATTTCAGAACTGGCTCGTTCTTGGAAGATGGCAGATTCATTACCAACGAAGGCCCTATGCAGCAAACACCTCCACGGACAGCAGGACATTGTGACATGAACTGAGTGAACTGCAATGGGGTATCAGATTCACTTACTCTGATGATTGAGGGAATCAAATTGGAAAGGATGGGGGATAAAGGGATGGAGAACTCATAAAGGGATGGAGAACTCAGGTAGGATTGCATTATCACATCCAGTAAGCTGTGACTTATGCGACAGGGAAGTTTCTGACCAACTAACGTCTATTCCTTCTGAAATGGCACGTTTCTTGTCCCCATTGCTAATTAGCTGTCCTATGGATTCATGTATTTGGCGACGGAGCATTTTGTGTTTTTGGTGAGGTATTCCGCAATGCCTCCATGATTAAAACAAGACGAGTCGTTCTGGGTATGTCACTTTAAGGAGACTGAGAACACTGTGATGGAAGATCTAATCGTTGATATATTTGCAAACCGTTTCCTCAGGTATGGAACAACTTCTTCCTAGTTCTGATGCATCACGAGATTTATATTTACACATCAAACTGACCATTCGTTTCTTTATCATCACCAAGTTGCAAGTTCATTGTGCTGCCACATCTGTGAGAAAAGAGAGCACAAACAACAGCATGAACTCCCATCATCATATGGATCTATTGAGAGCACTACAATCCTCGCTGTCCTTTTGAATATACACAAACGTGAGGCAGCATGAAACGTAAAGTATATATCTTAGAGACACCATGTCTATAACCACTGTTATAAGCACACATTCTGGTCTATTAGGCACATAAACTGCACTGACAGTGTTTTTAGGACCACTCAAAACAGAACATATTCAAGATGAAGCCACACCACCTGACTCGTGCCCATTCACTCCAGCTGCTTCAACATCCACCCAAACTTCATTCACTCGGCCAATGATCTGGAATGGGAGGCTATATTGTGCAACTGAGTATGCATAGCTGCTGTTGGAAGTAATATTTGCCCATGAAGATCTGCTTAGGCTGAGAGCGAGTTTTTCTGCTTCTTTGACAATGATGTCATCCAGTGCGAATCCAGGGAACTTCCTGACGGCAACATAGTGGCTGCTCCAATTATACAGTTCTAGCTTCAGCTCGGGAAGTGGGGTCGGTGGGCTTGATTGGAATTTCGAGGGCAAGTAGAAACGTACAACATAGGCTGACGAGTGGAGGGGTCCTGCCCCCGGAACTATGCTTGTCAAGACAGGTAACGTCATTGCCAACCTAGAGCAATTCACATTGGCGCCTTGAGTGTATTGAAACAACCTGTATGAAGAAAGAAGCAGATTTATATGTCTACTAAATTTGTAGCAACCCATGAAATCTCAATCCCATCAAGGCAGCATGACATGGATATTATTGAAAACATGAAAACAATCATCCTCTCAAGCATAATACGCAGTCTTGGGCCGAAAGTAAAATCTATTCCAACTCACTGGGCAAAACAAGGACCTCGACAATATTTGCCGAGAGTCTCTGTATTACAAAGTTGGTGGACACGAGAAACTGGAAATTGCATGGGAAATATAGCGATAATTATAATTTAATGCAGACTTTCCTGGACATGGCAAGGACACCGCTTTATGCAGTAGCAGCGGATTTGATTTGAATCATTTAGATAATCGAATAAGAAAATTGCACTCCACCAGACCAGTATAGGCCAATGACTGAGCTCTCAGCACACATCCAGGATGGTAGATTCACATGCTCAATGAATATATGCAAATGGACGTACACATCTAGGCTCATTAATCAATCACTAGAGTCGATAGAATATCAAGTAGCAACAGATGATAAAACCAAAATCTGCAGATTAGTCACATCCTGTAAAGGTACATATGCTTCACTCCTGAAGAAGACATCCCAGTGATCTTAAACTGAAGCCATTTCAACGTATCGCTAGAGATTCAACACGATTTAATAACGGTCAAGAATGCCAATCCTTGAGCTACGATGGAAGTTTCCAGATTCTGAAGCCCTATAACTTTCCACAGTCAAGCGAAAAAACAGAACTTTTTTTTATAAGAGGAGCAAAAAGGGCACCTGTGGTAGCCGTTTAGAGTGGCCTTCTCGAAGGAGAGGTCGCTCGCCGGAGCGGACATCCACGAGGAACTCCCATATAGCCTCACCTCAAAGTCCGATTCCGCATGGATGATCGTGTACTCTGGCGACTCGATAGCATCGCACACGGTGGCAAAGAGGGAGAGCAGGCCGAGCAGTGATGCAATCGCAGCGAGTCCTCGTCCCTCCATGTTTGTGATTGTGGGTTCCGGTGGGGGAGAGTTCGAAGAACATGGATCATTGTCGTGGGGTTTATGAAGGAAGACGATGACGAGTCGGACAAAACAACAGTCTGAGATAACGAAGATCGGAGTCCACAATAAAGTGTTTCCGTGAATCCAGACTCGAAGAATGTTGTCCTAGGATAAGTCGCTGACCGAACAAATAGCCTGTCTCAATTTGTCAACCGTCAAGGTGACGGAGAACATGGTTTATTGGGCAATGGACATTTTGCCGACTTCGTATTTATACCTATATTACTTGTATTATTTAGATTCTTGTCCATATACGGAATTAAGTTGCGAAATATAACATTTAATTAATCTGATTGGGCTGGCTCACTTGACACTGCAGGTCCACAGATCTATGGGATGCGACCGTAGAGATCAAGAGATATATTGATCATGAAACAATTGAGATCATTCAGCAACAGTATCGGTGAATAACAAGCCCTTCTTTTTGGTGCACCGCATAATAGCCTGGACGATGTTACGCAGATTATGTTTTTCAAAGGGGCTCCAGGAAGAGGCTTGCTCTAGGATAGAGACCAGCATCTTTCAGGGTCATTCCCATCTGATCGATGCCATATGTCTTTCTCGGAAAGCTCGACACCAGTCTGTAACTCGCGATGCCGGGGAGCCCTAACGAGTCAATGTATCTGTAGATTGACTGGATCTTGTCTGTGCACAAGAAGCTGTGTTCTCTTCTATCACCGTCCGGGAAGCGAATTAGGATCTGGCAAAAAGTGCAAGTGAAAGATTAGGAGTCATTTTTTGACCCGTGTATCTCTAGTTCAAGCTTGGAAGTACCGATTGTCTTTTTGCAACATCAGCGTGTTATGCCATACCTGTGTCACCTGTTGATCTATTCCTTGACTAGCTTTTCCCTTGTTTTGCAATTGTCTGCTCACGATCGTACCCTCCTTCGGTTTATCATGCTGCTTATTGGAAGGATTCTTCTGTAATTTCTCGTAATCTTCTTTACGTGGAACTTCCCTCAGCTTATGAACCTTGGGTCCTGCTTCTCCTGGAGACTTCCTCCTTTCCTTCTCCTAGAAAGCAGAAAGAGAGAAAGATTCAGTTCAGACACTTCTTATTGCTAGCTACTCAGTAAATTAAATCAGACCAGACCTTATCCATCTCCAGAGCAGCAAAATAGGCGGCATCTTGTTCTTTTCTCAGCCGTCGATCAGCTTTTATCTTTTCTTCTTGCTTCGCCCTCGCACTGCCAAAGGCCAACCCTTGCTCTTCCATTGTCCTCTGGAGAATGTCAATCAGCTCCGATGGGGAAATCGGACCTTCCATCTAGCCATTGGTAATCAAGCACAACAACAACTTTCAATCATCACTGAAAGAAAATAGAGAAACGAAAGAGGAGGACTAACTTTTAGTTATAGTACTCCAATTTGCTAGGTCTGCGCAATATCTTTGTAGTATTTGAGATCATGCCCCTCTATATGGCAAATCATTTAATGTAAGGTACGGTAAAGACTGGAGGACTAATATTATTCTAATTTCTTTTCTTCCCCTGTTTGCTCCAGGCATGGTGATCACTAGCGGCAACGGTGAAAGTACCTAAATCTCTGGAAAAACACAAATATGTTGTAAGAGACCTGTTGTAGTACTGCAATGCTATCGCCAGGAGCTGGAGCGATAACTGCACAGAACGGGAAGCTCTGGGGACGCAACGCCATGGCCATTTGCAAGCCCTCTCCATTGTCAGCAAGTCCTCCCCAGCTAATGAAATTTGCGTCGAGGAACTGCACGATCATCTCCGAGCACAGAGTCTCTCTACAGAAGGAGGGCGTGAAGGGGTGATCTGGGGCGTGCAAGTACAGGAACAGGAATTTTCGATCGGCTTCTGCAATTTTGAGCGCTTCCGTGAACCGGCACGCGTAGAAGAAGGGGTGCATGGAGCCGTATTGCTGTTCGAAGACCGTCAAGAAGGCCCACTGGTGGTCTTGGGAAGCTATGGGCTCTTGTGGATGTTGCGGAGGGTAGTTAATGGGGATATGTTGGTGTCTTCTGTTGCCGATTCGCATTAAATCCATGCTGTGATTCATCGCTCTCGAGAACTCGCCGGCGATGGCCCGAGGGAGATTGACCATCCGGCGGACTATTCCCCCGCAAGTGGCCTCTCCTGTTGCTCTTGCACCCTCCCTCACCGAAGACGACATAATTCTTAAATGATTGCTCGCACGGTTTCTGAAAGTAGATCTCGGGATCAAAGTGTAATCCGATGATGTTGGTCCAGAGATCTTAGCAACGAGTTAAAACTCTTAAGGAAATCTTTGAATGGAGGAGATGGAATGGAGATAGTGACAAGGGACAGAAAAGAACTCATTCCTGATTCGCGCACTTTAAAGTGAAGTAGCAAGAAGAGTGCAGAAAAGCTGAAGATGCTCCTTCTTGCTCTCGAATTCACTTCGACAAGACTCTGAAAAAGATTATTCCTTCCTTGTGAGGGAATCAAGAGCAGAACTGCTAGGGAATGATGTTACCATCTTTCCTTCTACTCGAGAAATGCTGATGACCTCGTCACGGCAAACAGCATAAATTGCACTAGAGAATTCTCACGAACTTGCTTTCTCCTACCTAGATTGTCAGGACTGGAGTCGGGAATGAGATTCGGAAGACCAGCTATATTCTTTTCTGGTCATTCCAGGTTTCAGGAATGCTCTTCCTCTACTTCCTCAATCCTGAAGATAAACAAGAGATGCTCTCATTTTCAATATTAGCTAGTGTTTGTGGGCCGACCAGAGTAAGTGCGAAAAGGATAGTCTTACCAAAGATTAGAGGAACGCAAGTCGCATTTGGACAACACAAGTTCGGCCGCTTCAGAATGCATTATCAGACATCATCACCTTTAAAAAAGCAAAAGCAAAAGCACTCGGAGTATTCCTTGAAAAAAGACCATGGAGACAAAATTCTGCGCCGCGACATCAAGGATGCCACTAGATCATGGCACTACTGTTATTTATCTCTCTCCCTAACATTATTTTCTTTTCCTCCTTTCTTCTTCTTCTTCTTCCTTTCTTCTTTGGGCTGAAATTAGAGACTCGAAATATGGATGGGTAATATAGCCAGGAGAAATCAAACAGAATATATACCGCCAAAAAGGAACATTGAAAGCATGGTAAATCAGATTATAGAAAGAAATTGATAAACCACAAATATTACCAGTTCCTATATCGAATCCTTGGATTATGAGAAGATAAATAGCTTAATATTTACTCTATGATTAAGAATGTGGATTATTGTAATTAGTGGGAACCACAAACACATAGAAACATAGAGCTCCTCAAGTTTGTATTGAAGATTTCCATATTCTTGAGGAGAAAAATGATGGGAAAAAGTCACTGGAAAATCTAGACTATGCTCACCACAATACGTTCACTATAAACTTTTTTTTATATGTATAATAGCAAAAATTCCAAACTTGTACTGATGGGACACATTGACTCTTAAACTTTTATTTGTGATATTAGACCCCAAAATTGTACATGTGTGACACATTAATCTCAAGTTATTTTTTAGTGATACAAAAAATCCCAGATATATACTCACGTGGCACATAAACATTAAATTTTAAGGTAAATGTACTGACAATTTTAGAATATTTGATATCACATGAAAAAGTTTTGAATAAGTATGTCACGTTGTACAAATTTGAAATAAATGTCATGTAAGTACAAGTTTAGGATTTTCGAGTAATAATAAAAAGATTGGAATAAAGGCCCATGCAGCATGAGATAACTCAACATCTATGCCCTAGACATCAATATGCTGGGTTACAACCAATTCTTGCATCCTCCCTTACTGACAAATCACGAAAAAAAAAAAGAATATGCTTCTGTTAGTTTAAAAAGGGAAAGTTCAAGTGAAGAAACGGCACACGAATGATATTAATTTGTTCCGACTCAAGCGATCAAATGTTCATTGGACAACAAAGACCGGGACAATACTAATGTTCAAATTTAGTTTGCAATGCACTCATAAAGCCTTAAAAATCACAACATTGACTTGTTGACACCTAATTTTTGCCGGTCCAGTAATTTATTTTTAACTTAGTTTTTGAGAAAATTGTCATTAATTGGAAGTGAGAATTTTTTTTTTCTAAGATGAAGAAATATTTAAAAAGCCACCTCGGGCTGGGCCTGATTGGCCTGGCCCTCGCTCGACTTCTTCCTCCTGCTGGGCCGATTGCCCAATCACTATCGCGGGCCTGTCCTTTTTCCCTCAAACGGTCGGCCCAGCACACTCGACAGCCTATTCCAGCCGTTTCCCACCCGCTCGGCGCCCAGATCTTGGCAGATCCCTGCACCTGCTCCCCTGGTTCCAGATCAGATCAGCTCGGGTTCTAATATCAGCCGTCGGATCCGATCCGACGGCTGATATTAGAGAGCGGGAGATTAGACCACAAAATAAAAAAAATAGTTTTTTTTTTAAAACGAATTTCTCTCTCTTCGTTTTCTCTCTCCCGCCCGCCATTCTCCAAAGAAAGAGGACGAAGATCCGGGGGAAGAACTTCAGAAAATGGGGAAGACGACGAAGCCGACGAAGCGATTTTGCCCCCCTCGCGTCCAATCGAGCGTCGATTTGCAAAGAGAAGTTCTTTCATCGGATTCCCATTCCGCTGCTGTCTTGGTCGACTTCACTTTGCAGAGAGAAGTGGGGAAGATGACGAAGCCGACGAAGCGATTTGCCCCCCTCGCGTCCAATCGAGCGTCGATTTGCAGAGACAAGTTCTTCAATCGGATTCCCATTCCACTGCTGTCTTGGTCGACTTCACTTTGCAGAGAGAAGTGGTCGTCTTTCGACCTCGACGCCACAGCGGTTACGCATTCTCCCGCCATCACTTGCTTTGATAGCCAGCTGACCAGGACAACACGAAAATCAAGTCTCCAAGAAGCCTCCACGGAAAGCAACTCCAAAGAAAAGCGGGGAAAGAAGGAAGCGGGCATAGCTGTAGCTTGGATCCATCTAGACTAGAAGCAGATGGGGATTTGCCTCTTCAACATTCCCAACTCTGACGTGCTCATCCTCATCTTGAGATTTACAACTTAGTAACTTACACGGCTATCCATTTTCACCTTTCTCCATTTGTTCATTCGTTATCACATCTTCTTGTTTCAAAGTGTGTACATATAATGTATACCGTCAATCCTTTTCCATTGTAAATTTTGGACTGTACAGCTGTTGATTATGCAATGTAGTGTGGGAAAAGATTTAAAAAAAATTTCACGGATGTGGCTCAACTTCTTACAGTGTAATGTGCGGTTTCTTCCCTAATTATTATTTTGGGGCTTGTGCATCATTTTGTCCTACATTCTGCGATGACTGCAGGGGTCTAGTTGTATCATCATTCTTGCGTCGTCTTCAAGCTGTGTATTTTCGCATGACTCGCCTTGATTCGAATCAATCTCAAAATTGGAAATTAGTTTTCCCGCAGAAATGAACTCCAACTCAAATCTGGTTTTATGGAAAGGCGGATCACATGATTTCTCTTGCTTAATGAAGAGACATCCTTCAAAGTTTGCTGCAGGTTCTGGATCCACAATTTTCCAATCATGTTACCTACAGAATGGTAAGGAACTAATCCCCCTGCTCATCCATTTTTCCCGTGCCGATAATACATTAATTTCTAACCTACAGAAGCTACTCCTCTGATTGCTGATTCTGCCAATGTCTCGTGCGAGCATAGGAACGCACCAGACTCGAAAAAGTCTCAGCCGGTCACCTCTTTTGACGATCCCAGCCTAATTATTTTGGAGGCTAAGCTCAATGCTCCTATACACGAACAGGCAAATTGCCACATTCTTCAACTATTACTGCGATACTCAAAAAGTCTGCCTATGCTTTCATTCAACTGCTGGATGCAAGATCAGGGAGGATTTTCAGAGCTTTCAGAGCATTCATCGCAAAATGCCAGGAAGGAATGAACCGATGTGAAAGAAACAGAGAAGCTTAAGTCATGTTTACAGACCGCAGAATTTCAGAAAGAGAAGCTTAAGTCAAGGTCCCAGCTCCGCCAGTCTGGTGAAGCATGGCATAGATCTCGTCTCCATCCTCCATCTCTAGCTGAAAAAAAAAGGGAGAGGTTGGCATTTCAGCATATCGTCTAAAGCTTATTTTCAACACTTCCGCAGGGCATCCATGCAAAAGAGAAACAGACCTCATCAGGAGTCTGGTGACCTCGCACACGACAGCCATCAAACAAGAAAGAAGTTGAGTTCATCTCCATGGACTGCTTGTCACAGTAGACCTTCATGAGCTCCTTCAGCTGAATGCTCCTAAACATCTTGAAAAGGACTTCATTCCCATCCTTGAAGAAAACAAGGTGACGGTCAGTCACACCCAAGTTTTATGCAGCTCGAAAGAAAACGATCGGGCATAACAAAACAGAGCAGAGCATGGACCAAGACAGTTACAGGGAAGAGGGCAAAACCACAACTCAGAATCACAACAGAGACAGGATGAACAACATGGACGAGCCCCCTAAAAAAAATTCACCTTTTTATGGCGAAAGATTCCGCCTTTTTTCATGCTACTCGAAGTCCGAGCACAACCCGCTTCCACAAACAGGACAATGCAGCACGCGCATCAAGCAGAAGGGCCGCGAGACCCTCCCATACGAGAATCAAAATGTGAGCCGTTGATCGTCGGAAGAGAAACACGGTACAGACCTGACCCTTGACCTTTAGGTCTGTACCGTGTTTCTCTTTCCCACGATCATTCGGCTTCTTGTCTTCCTCATGTTGCTGGGTCACTCTTGCGGCCGACATCTCTCTCCCTCTGTTTGTGATCGTCGTTGGAGAAGCTAGAGATATATAGAGAGAGAGATAGAGAGAGAGGGAGAGGGAGCAGAAGGCGGGGACCAATAAAAGACGCGAGAGAGAAAAAAACGCAGCAGAAGATAGATGTGGAAGAAGGGACAGCTTCGTGAAAGAAAAGTGTCAAAACAAAAAAAGAAAGAAAGAGTCAAAAAAGAGAAGAAAAAAAAAAGGAGAGAGGTTCGTGTAGGTCTTCGGGGGAAGGGACCCAAAAAAAAAGAAAAAAGCACGAAGAGGGAAAAAGGAGGATTTTCGGTAGATATTGAAAATTGAATATTTATGGCAAAAAAAATTTCAAACTTATATCTATGCGACACATTAATTCTTAAATTTTTATTTGTGATATTGAAAACCCAAAATTGATACATGTGTGCAAATTATTTTTCAATGAAAATTATATGTTAAATTACAAGTTTTTGATAAATATGTCACGTAAGTACAAATGTGGGATTTCTATATGATAATGAAAAGATTTGGATAAATATATCACCGTAAGATTTTTAGTGGGCTTTTTCCCAAAAAGAAAAAAAAATCATCTTCTATTCACCACATTTGCCATGAACATTCTTATCCCTCGAGACATGTGATATATTGAAATTTAATGTATATAAAAAAATTAAATAGAATTCCAAACAGCAGAAAATCAATTTCGATTCCACGAGTAGTGACCACGCTGCCAACAGGAAAACCGGTCAAGGAAGCTTTCCCCAGGAGCTTGCGTTACTGTATGAATTCGTGTATTTGCTATTTTGCTAACGAAGATAAGGGATTAAAGGTAAATAATAAATAAACATTAAAAGGAGAAGGAAAGTCCTGCTCAAATATATGGATTTAATTACAACGATTAGATCAAACAATTGTACCATAGAAGCGGCCGCGATAATTTTTGCTTTGGACTTTCATTGGAACATATAGCGATTTTCTAAATTAGATGTACCGATCTAATCTAGTTTTAATTCAATAGTTTTGGATTTTACAACCGTGTTATTTCGCGTTAACTGGGTATAATTAGCTACTTGGCTTCGCGTCTTCGTAAATTTGAAATGCATGAAATACTTGAAACGAGTATGGTAATAGTTTACTCTTAAATCTTGCGTGCGCCAGAGCCACTTCTGCCCCACTCGTTGTGTTTTGTTTTTTAATTTCTAAACTCTCCCTTCTTCTTTATTTCTTCTTCTCTCTCTCTCTTACTATCTCTCTATCTCTCTGCTCTCCATTTAACGTCCCTTCCCATCCTTTTGTACTTCTGTCCTTTGTTCGACTTCTTCTTCTTAATCAAGAAATTAAAAAAAAAATCTGATTTGTAATTAATAATAATTTTCTCAAGATTAAACAAACTATAACTTACACGACCAATAAAATTAAGCGTCAATAGTATAATAATAGTCTCCTTTTGAATATTGCATTAAGACAAAAATATTAATCTACGGATCTGTAATCTTGGTGGTCGGTCGATTTTGGGTGGTTTTCGGTTCCATGAGGAACCGGACCGATGGACTAGCTTGTGTGTGTATATATATGTTCTGAAGCAAATCTTAAATTAGTAAATTAAGTTTCAATTTTCAATCCCTCTTTCTATTCTATTCTTCTTCGTTTTTTCGTATGGTAGGCACCAGCAAAAATTTTATTTTACGAATAAACTGAAAGTAATGTCCTTTTCTTTTTATATATATTTGGAAATTCTTCATTGTAAGAAATAGAGACCGGCTCTGAAGGCTGCTGGGCTGCGGCCCTGTCCGGCTTTCATACATGAGGATGGGAATTAATAAATTATGAGAGAGAGTTCACATGGAAAAGGCAAGGCAGTAGTGTTTGTTAATCCCAAGGCTGTCACATTCCTCCAACCAATGCGCAAGGACACACAATCAAATAAGAATAACCGGGTTGATTAAGTTGATGCCCACCGTCTCGTTATCATAACCTCTTCCTATATTTTCATATGAGCATAAGTATGTGACAAAATGTAATGACATTCTCGAATCATTACGCATGATTGATAATTTTTCATAATACGCAAGGCCCTCAACTAGCGTTTAGAGTTTTGTGGATCGATGAACAACGGTGTTACCGTGCATGCATTTAAGATGATGTCCAACACACAATTTGATCCGCTACTCATGATTTCATACGACGCAATTGTCGTGTTGTAACAATTTAACATCATCGATCTTTTTCCTGATTCGGAGCTCTTGTGATCTGGTGAAAAGTTTGGACACTGCACCTAAGTCATTGCCCGGTTCGCAATGCCGAGATGATTCGCATGTGAATTTGTCGTGTCAATTTGCATGCCTATTGGACTTGCTATTCCCGAATTTAGGCAGAAATTAAATCCGTGAAGAGCGATAATAATATACTCGGGGCCTCAAGCAATGCAATTTTAACATGGTAATCAATCAGACTTGGCACCTCTCCTCCATGTAGAAACACAAAAACACGACTCCTCAGCACATCTCTGGTAACAGCGTCAACAAATTCCCTAGAGCTCGTGTTGCCTACAAATTCTTCTGTTGTCCTCCCACTTCATGGTGAATGTTTACTGTTCAGCTCATGGTGAGTGAGATGGCGATTAAAAAATTTGTGAGAAAGACTCGGTTCCAAAAACGTTTTCACCTTTTTAGATTCGTAGATATACTTTCCTAATATGATGTATGATATTTTCGTTGGCCAAAAAGTGTTTTCATTTTTACCGATCATGTTTTGCAAATCCAAACGAATGAAAGTCGGAAAGATTAATTATTGATAAAATATTTTCGGTCGAATAAACACACCATTATATTAATTCCGGGAGCCAAAGTTTAGCATTAATTAATGGAGCTAATTAAGAGGCGAACTTCTCAAAGACGTTCATTAGCCTATGCCATGATTGGTGTTTTCATCCTTGGGTAATTCACGAGCTCAACTTGGGGATCTTTAAAAGAACGCAGTCGCCTTCAAATAAGGTTTTCGATTATTTGGTGATAAGGTATGGTTTAATTACTTCAAAGGTCATGCCTCGACTTTTCAATTTAGCCAATTAGATTCCGAACTTTTCGACAGTTTACTCTTAAGCCTAAAAATCATGCCAATCTAATTATAAACATTCTAACGATCTGCCACTTTAATTATTTTGGCTAATTTTAACTCGATGTCGTCCATGTGGCAATTTAGTCGACACTGATCATTTAGCTAAAACCCTAATTGAGAAAAGACTCGAATTTTTTAGGTTTCGCTTCTCCTCCTCAGACTTAGTCATACCCTTGTTTGATCTTCTTCTCCGCCCCTTCCACCGATTGCAACTCCTCCATAACTGCAACTTCCGTCGTCATAATAGAAACAAAATGGCGCATCGATTTTTTTCGTATTTCAATAGTATACATCAAAGCTGTCATCTCTTACGCAAATTGGTACGGATATTAATAATGGATTTCTTCTTATGGTAATCACCACTCTCTCGAGTCGCCCCATAATCAATTATCCTTTCACTTTTACAGCAACAGTGTAGCTTGCCGTTGATGCGATTGCGTGTCCCTTGCATTGGTTGGAAAGTGACAGCCTTGGGATTAACAAACACTTTTTGCCTTTTCGATGTGAACTCTTTATCAGAGTTCATTAATTTCCATTCTCATGAATAAAAATATGACTTCGCAGGTTTGCCCTGCTGCTTGCTGTCTTCCCTGCCCCACAAGTCAGGGGAGCAGGTGCAGGGATCTGCCAAGATATCAAGAAGACAAGTGCAGATCCGTAAATGTACTGTGATAATACTTCGCGTGTGCAGATTACTATAACGAAAGTGAAATGAGGCTTAATCTATTTTCAGTGTCCTGACTATGTGACCATCAAGAAGACAAGTGCGGCCTTGCTTGGTCATTGGCATACATTACGAACCCGTGAGTTTCAATGTTTGCAATGCAATTGTCGACAGGGTGGGCATCGACTTGATCAACTTGGCACCATAACATCAAGGATGCCTCTAGATCATACGGCGCTACAATTATTCGTTAGTCACCCTAACATTGTTTTATTTTCTTCTTTCTTCTTTTGAGCGAAATAAGAGGTTCCAAATAGGGAATGTCATGTAGTAAGAAGAATGAAATCTCGCATTGTTTTCCAACTCTGGGTTGGGAACGTTATTAAGACAGGCTACAATGAGCGCCCTGATGAAGGCTGTCACCCATAGGCCTTCCCCAATCCATGCCGGTTGGCATCCGCGGAAGTGAAGAGATCCCAATCAAGAACGTGATCTCCGGGGACATCTCAGTGGGGCTAACGTAAAAGAAGTAGACATTTCAGTGTGCACTTGTCCAAGGTCGTGTAATTAGAGTCGTCTTTTCCCGCCCCTAGTGAAAATCCCAACATTTATAACGAGCAAGAAAAGTTGATTAATGACGCTTGGCTCACAAAGAATTACTGACATTGAGTACGATATCTCTATCTTTATCTTGAATCCGTCGATTATGAGACCGTCGATAGCTCCACATTTACTCTAGGATCAAATATGCGGAGATCTTGCAATAAATGGGTTGACCAAAGAGGTGTAGAAACATAAGCACCTCATCCTTTGAGCATGTTCTTTAAGGGGCAAAAAGGATTTCCAACTTCTTCACCAAATTCGCCGTGAACAATTCCAAGGCACAAACAGGCTCACAACATGGAGCGGATCAATGTCAAAGTCAAGAACAGACATTCGATTAAACGGAACACACAAAGCCTGTCAACAATCAATTGCGGTTGAAGATGACCATATATTGAAACAGAGCCAAGATGAATGAAAGAAGAAGGGCAGAGCAAAGCATTATAATGATAAGATATAGACTCGTCCATTCAATCAATATTCCTGATAAAACCCTTTGACCTTCACTAAAAGGAATGTGAATAAGCATTTAAAGTTAAGTATTTCAATTAGATGTCAAATAGCTTATAGGATCGGAACACCAACTTCCTCAACGGAAGTTATCAAGAACCGGTGAGTGTCTAAGTCCAGTTACAAACTAAACAACCTTTATTGCACTTGAGATTTCCATGGCGTCCAATGAAAAACAGCGTCAACTCCGAATATCCCCGCTTGATTAAGTCAATGCCCACTTTCTCGACAATTGCATTGCAAAAATTGAAAAGGGAGGGTGCGTAATATATGCCAATGACCAAGGCCGCCCTTGTCTTCTTGATGGTCGCGCTCTTAGGACCCTGAAATCAAATAAGAATAAATAAGTGATGCGAGAGAAGCCATCAATTACTAGAAGCATGCGTCCTTCAAGCTAATGCAAAACGCAAAATTATTTATGCCTATCCTACAATCAACCTATAATCACATGCATAGCCACTTATGTCCAACGCCGTAGTTGCCTAACCTATCGAACAATGTCCCCAGAAAAGCTGCCACAGTGTCATTAAGACAATTGCCTTATTTTCTTTATTTGTTGACTAGTCATAGAGCCGTTGCTTAATCAACCTGAAATTGATCAACGTTGGGATGGTTTAACAATTCAATTGCAGAAGTTGGTTATCCAACAAAGAGTGCGTCGAGCATATCGAAAAGATCCTCAAGAAGAATCGGGAAATTGGGTGAGGTTATAGGAGAACCATGTGCAACATTCGCGAGAGGAAATCCAAACAAGATTCGCAGGAGAGAGGAAGAGCAAGCTTTAGCACTGAGACACATGCAGCAAGATTATTACTTGGACAGCAAAACAGACTATCAAACAGAAGCCCCGATGCTCATCCTCAAAGAATGGTGTATGACTCCTGCAGTTCCTGCTTATCCAAAGTATCTTATGATGTCTGAGAATCTAAATGGAAATAACCATGTGCTAGGATCAAGTGCTAGGTCGGAGGAAAGAAGCAGTATGTGGAGTAATTCATCCTGATATGCGCTCATGGTCTGATATGGCATCAGCCATCCGTGTTTTTTTCTTTCCTTTTTGCATCAAGTACACTAAAACCAGATCTCATTTGTTCCCTCAATGACATTTCTCCTCTCAGGTATGTCCAAATGTCTATTCGGAAGTTGGGAAGCGACAATTGCATTGAGCGAGTATCTGCCATTGGCCGTTTGAAGAGTGTGGCAGCAGATACCGTGACGAGGACAACCTTTGATAGCCAATGCATTCACCTAGCGGCCAAATAGAGACTACTGCATATGACAAACAAGTTGGGAGGCGACAAAATCATTACCTTAGAGTCCGTCGCTCGGATAACATCGCCTGGTATAACTGCTTGCACCACGTACCTGATGCCATCAAGGTAGAGTCCGTCGATAGTGAGCGTCCCCGGTTCATCAAATTCGTGCATGATTGAGTATCTCTCTTCAGTGGTAAGCTGCAGAACAGAAAATCCGAGACTACAATCATGATTTCGAATACCGTCTAATTTGCATTTGTATTTGTGTTTTCCAATTTTAATCAAATCGTGACCATCCAACTAGTAACAAACAAGTGAAAGAAAGGTAATCATGATTTGCAATATTGCATTCTCCCCCGTTTGATCAAATCGATCACAGCGATGTCGCTGTGAGTTACACCATGTTAGTCAGAACTCGGGATCGAGTTTATGGATGGGAGAGACTAGTCACTCTGCCGCAACCAACGAATTCAAAACTGGGAAAAAACCGAATCGAGGAAGTTGGAGGACAGGATGAATACCTGAGGGAAGTTGGTGGTCTGGGTCCAAACTCTCCCGTCTAGGCCGATAACGGCCGCAGCTTGATACGCGGTGTCCTTGTACGTGCTCAACTTCTTGAACAGCAAGTAATCTTCATAGAAATCTCCCCACTCCATTTTGGATTCTGCGGGAGGAGAGGAAGAAGAAGAAGAAGAAGAAGAAGAAGACTGATGGAGGGAGGGAGAGAGAAACAGGGCACAAGAGCTTGCCTTAATAGTTTGAACGTTATGCTCGCCTTTTGCTGACAAAGAAAAGAGGAAAAGGATTATTTCTTTATACAAAAAGATAGTCAAAAAGGAAAATAATCCCCGGTTAATTTGGCTTCCTTTCCGAAGGCTCCTTCATAATGGAAATTCCCCGGGGGGCTCATCTCGAAATATCTCTCCGCATTATTTTGTTTTTAACATTTGGAACGAGTATATATACTTCTACTTAAAAAAATCTCCCAAGCATATCAACGTAATGCTGAAGAATAAGTAACGCTCGTTCGTCATTAAATAATGGACAAAATGATAATTTGAGATATGATCAAAATTATTATATTATAATATCAAGAAAATCAATTTCTATGTGCCACATGAGTATATATTTGGGATTTTTTTGTATCACTAAAAAATAACTTGAGATTAATGTCTCGCACATGTATAAGTTTGGGGCTTTTAATATCACAAATAAAAGTTTGAGAGTCGATGGGTCACATGAGTACAAGTTTGGAATTTTTGCTATAAAAAAAAAAAGAGTTCATAACAAGCGTATTATGGTAAGCATAGTATAGAGTTTATAGTGACTTTTTCCCATCCTTTTTCTCCTCAAGAATATGGAAATCTTCAATACAAACTTGAGGTGCTCTATGTTTCAATGTTTCAATGTGTTTGTGGTTCCCACTAGTTACAATAATTCACATTCTTTATCATAGAGTAAAATCAAGAGCAATTTATCTTCTCATAATCCCAGGTTTCCACATAGATAGAAACTTGTAATGCGATTTGTGGTTTATCTATTTCTATCTATGATCTAATTTACCATGCTCTCAATGTTCCTTTTTCGTGGAAAAAATTCCGTTTGAAGAAGAAGAAGAAGAAGAAGAAGAAGAAGAAGAAGAAAAATGAGATCATGAGATATTTATATACGACTGTTTGATCTAGGGTACTGCATACAATATCTACTCAATGCCCGATTTCTGAGCGGTTATATACTCCTAACAGATGTATAGCAGTGAGCTCTCAGAGTATGCTGGTCGCACGGATCCTATGTCAATATGAATTGCCGAGAGAAAACATTCAGCCCTTCGTGGGCGAGTGGGAGATGATGGGTTTTTACGTGTCCGCCCAAGATGGACTAAATATTTATCCGGGACCCGCATTTGTTTTAATTCCATAATTAGCCGTTACAAGAATATTAAATTTACTTTAATGTGTGTAACGGAAATAGCAGTTACGAGAATATTAAATACGTTTTAATATTCGTAACGGTTATAATAAATGAGAAGAGATTTGCTTCCGACAATAGAAGAGTAATATGCGTTGTTGACATATAGGTTTGTCAGAAAGATTTTGTTCCTTTCTAAGAAAAAGAGAAAAACGAACGTTCCTTTTTCCGAAGAACAACGCTCTCCTTTCGGAAGATCTGAAGCTCTCTCTCATTGAGGTGGATTACTCTCCGGCTGAGATATTTGATCTGTGGAAGAAAGGTACGATTCCGATATTAATAATATCGTGTGATTATACCTAATCAGTGATACAAGATTGGTTCGATCTAGGGCTATTGTGCACATTTTGGTTGCGTTTCTCTTTGAATATGTTTCATGAGATCTGGATCTGTGAGATCCGACATTGGTATCAGAGCCTCTAGCACTTATAATCCTGATTATGTTCATGTGAATTGTATGTTGATTGTTTTTGGATTATACTAAATTCGGATTTAGGCTTAATCATATACTGGCAGTATACTTTTTGTATTTTCTGGAATTTTTGGGTCGGTAAAAATAAAATATTTTTACATATTTGGGTAGTACTCGAAGAGACGAGTGTTTTGAGTGGTCGCACGTCGCCAATGGAGGCCGGGAAGGCCGCCGGAAAGCAACCGCCGCCGGTGAGGACGTTCTGCACTTAATCTATTTTCGTGTGGGCTTATTATGGATGTGGGCTTAGTTGTTGGGCTGGGACAAAGAAAATAAAAGAAAAGAATAAAAAAAAGGGAAGAATCGGGAATGGGCCGGCCCATGGCCTGCGGGCCATAGGCTCGGTTCGGCGACCGGTCCGGCTCGGCCGGTTCGACCCATGAACCGGTTCGACCCGGTTCGTTGACCCGGTTTGACTGTTGACAAAAAAAAATAGAGATTTTTTTTTGGATTTGTGTATTATGAGGTGATATGAGGTTTGTTGACCCGGTTTGACGGTTTGATTATTATAAGGCTATTATGAGGTTTGTTGAAATGTGGATTTATGGATCCCTAATCTTTTCTGCATGTGTTGCAGGAACGATGCCTCGTATCATTCAATCACCTCACATTACGTACTCCAAGGCAAAAGGATATTTTGCTAGAGCACCAAGAAAAGTTGAGGAAAGCTCGCTGGAGGAAGGGTATAATGATGGAGTGGATAACGAAAGTCAACAAATTGATTCAAGAAGTGATATGGAAAGGTGATCGGTCAATGTTTGACGACACCAAAGTGGCGACTGTGCTGCGTTCCAAACTCCTAGTTAAGTGGAGGCCAGTCCTTGATAGGATCAAGGAGCAAGTTTGGAATGGGACCAATGAAGACCGTTATAAAATGATGATCTATGGATTCCTAGTGGAGTATCAGCGTCATGAGAATGAGTCTCTTGATACAAAATCCACTCGGCAAGGAACGTACCCAAAGTTGCTTGATCCTTTGATTCTGGATGAGATTTTTATGGACTTTAGGGATTTGTTTCCTGTTCTGGTCAAAGTGACCCGTTTCTGATGATTGAGTTTTTTTTTAATGTTGCTTTATTTTTATTTTTAAGTTATAATAAAGACCAGAACATGTTATTTTTTTTATGTTATGAATATCATGCTATTTTTTTTTAGAATAATGAATGTAATGTCATCTTCTTT
Source organism: Melaleuca quinquenervia (assembly GCA_030064385.1). Classification (NCBI taxonomy): domain Eukaryota; kingdom Viridiplantae; phylum Streptophyta; class Magnoliopsida; order Myrtales; family Myrtaceae; genus Melaleuca; species Melaleuca quinquenervia. The sequence goes on along the minus strand of CM057728.1, from coordinate 881,797 downwards.
ATGCAATATTATATTTGAGTTATGATAGCATGATGTTTGTGGAATGTTCTATTAGTTATAAGTAACTAGATAGAATTTGAATCTCACGTAGATGATTATGTTAGAGATAGTTTCAAATTAGGATTTAGAATGGTGATTGGAAACTTTGAGTAACCTTTCGATTTCTGAGCCTAAGATGAAATTATTAATAATATGGCTAGCTATTGTGAGTTGAATTGCATAGATGAAGACATAAATAATTGTGCTAAATATGTCATATGAACTTTCGTGTTCAGAGAAAATGGCTTCAGCTTCAAAGAATATTGTCGCTAAGTTGAACAAGGGTGAAAAATTGAACGGTGAAAATTATGAGATCTGGAGCTTGAAAATTCAGTATGTACTGGAGGAGCAGGAGGTTTTAGAAGCTCTTAACACCACCATGACTGAACCTGAGGACGGTACCACTGAACAGCATGTGAGGAATGAAGAAGCGTTTGCTGCATGGAAAAAAAGAATTCCATAGCGCGTACTACTCTTCTGAGCAGCATGGAGAATGACTTCATGCGAGAGTTTAAGAGTTTTGAAAGCGCCAGAGAATTATGGACTGCATTGAGAGCAAGGTTTGGGCAGACAACGGTCACCAAACTTAGGCAGTTAACAATCAAGTTTGATACATGCAAGATGTTACATGGTCAGTCCATGAGGCAACATCTAAGGCGCATGGCAAACATGATCAGTGAGCTTAGAGAAGCTGGCCATACATTGACTGATGAGCAGCAGGTGCAAGCAGTGATTCGTTCTCTTCCTCAGAGCTGGGAGCCTATGAAAGTGCATTTGACCCACAATGAAAGTATAAGGACTTTCAATGATGCTGTACGCCATTTAGAGCTGGAAGAGGATCGCCTCTTAGCAGCAAAACCTGAAACATATATATATCTTGCTGGAGCAAGCTCACAAGGAGCTTCTGGTTTAAAGCGTAAGCGTCAGGGTGGGTTCAAAAGGTGGCAGTGGAAGAGGCCGAATTCGTTCGTGGTTAAGCCAAAGCAGAACCAACAGAGCCAACAGTTGAAGGGAAAGCGTCCCTTGGTGAAAAAGAACATAGCACGCGTGAAATGTTTTAACTGTGGCAAAATGGTCATTTTGCTCGCGACTGCGCTGAGCCGAAAAAGGTAGACACCCTTAATACATGTGAATATGTCACTTATGTATCAAGTTCTGTATTCTTAACAGAATCTTATCCTTTGTGGACTGTAGATTCGGGAGCCACAGACCATATAGCGAAGGATAGAGATGCCTTCGTGGAGTTCCGATGAGTTTCACAAGGAACTAAATGTGTTTATGTGGGGAACAATACAAAGTCAGAAGTGAAAGGAATTGGCACTTGTCAACTCCATATGTGTGGTGGTCGCATTTTGTTCCTTCATGATGTTTTATATATTCCTGAAATATGTCGGAACTTAGTTTCTGTATTGGCTTTAATTAAGTTTGGCTTTAGGATGAATTTTCATGGTGAAGGTGTTGATTTGTTTTTGAATGAAGACAAGTATGGTTTCGGATTTTTCAAGGATGGTTTTATTGTGTTAGATATTTTACATCAAAATTTGAATGTTAGTTATTCCCTATTCACGTCTCTGAAATCTTATGATGATGATGTGAATGTATGGTATGCAAGACTTGGTCACATAGGCCAACAATGAATGAACAGACTGGCCAAAGTGGGCTTATTAGGCAAAATTGAAAAAGTTGATTTGCATGTCTGTGAACATTGCCTGATTGGGAAAACGACAAGTAAACCATTTGGAAAAGAAACTAGAGCTGAGATTCCATTACAGTTAATCCATATAGACGTTTGTGGTCCAATGAATGTAAGAGCAAGGCATGGGGCTATTTATTTCATCACGTTTATCGATGATTATACCCGATATGGATATGTTTTCTTGATTACTCATAAATCAGAAGCTTTTAGTTGCTTCATAAAATTCTTGAATTTAGTTGAGAATCAATTAGACAAAAAGGTTAAGGCCTTAAGATCCGATCGAGGTAGAGAGTATTTATCTGATGAGTTCAGAAAATTTTGTGATGAAAGAGGAATAGAAAGACAGTTGTCTATTCCATACCACTCCATATGAGTTATGGACATAAAGACAACCCGACTTGAGTTTTCTGAAACCTTGGGGTTGTGCTGCCTATATTCACAAGCTATCTCACAAATATGGCAAGCTAGGTCCTAGAGGTAAGAAGAGCATCTTTATAAGATACTCGGAGCACTCAAAAGGATATGTGTTTATAGGTGAGCAAGAAAGTGGGAGTGTAACTGAAATTGAATCACGGGACGTCACATTCTTGGAGAATGAATTTCCTAAAAAGGGCGAAATAGGTGAAAATGAGTCCCTATTTGAGACACTGGATAGTGATATGAATATTATTCCAAGTGGGAGTGATTTGAGTAGAAAGGAAATAGTTCCTGATCATTCATTATCACATGATCCAAGTGAGAGCAACACAACATTGAGAGACCAGTCTCCAATAAGACGATCTAAACGTCAAAAAGTTCATCGAAAACGTTTTTCTATTGAAGGGGAAACTTTTATGGTTGCTCCAGAAGAAGAGCCAAGGAATGTAAATGAGGCTCTAGAAAGTCCTGATAAGGAAAAATGGATGAAAGCGATGGAAGAAGAAATGGAGTTTATGAGATCAAATCAAGTGTGGAAATTGGTTGATCTTCCGAAAGGGCGTAATGCTGTTGAGAACAAATGGGTTCTTAAAATAAAAAAGAAAAGCATATGGCTCAATTGAGAGGTATAAAGCCCGTCTTGTGGCAAAAGGATTTACTCAACAGGAAGGAGTGGATTATGAAGACACTTTTTCTCCTGTAATGAGATTTACCTCGATTCGCCTTTTACTAGCTATAGTAGCAAGTATGGATCTAGAATTACATCAGATGGATGTAAAGACTGCTTTTCTCAATGGAGAATTAGAAGAAGAAATTTATATGAAACAACCTGTTGGTTTCATATTAAAAGGCCAAGAACAAAAAGTATGTCGACTTATGAGATCGATATATGGTCTTAAGCAGTCATCTAGACAATGGTATATACGTTTTCACAATGCTGTGATTGCATATAATTTTGAAATGATACATGAAGATCATTGTGTATATATCAAGAGATCCAAGGATCAATTTGTAATAATATCATTATATGTTGATGATATATTACTTGCTGGAAGCAATACGGAGTTTTTGAAAACAGTTAAAATTTGGTTGAGTACCGAATTTGAAATGAAAGATATGGGTGAAGCTGCGTATATTCTTGGAGTTAAGATTTCAAGAAATCGTTCAAAGAGGTTGTTATCTCTTTCACAAGAAACTTATATAAAGAAAGTTCTTGAACGATTCCGCATGCAAGATTGTAAACCCATAAATACTCCAATTGCTAAAGGCATAGAATTGAGCAAAAGATTATGTCCTGAGACTTCTGAAGAAATGGAGCAAATGAGTCATGTTCCATATCGTTCTACTGTCGGAAGTTTAATGTACGCTATGACGTGTACAAGGCCTGACATTAGTCAAGCAGTTGGTATGGTGAGTAGATACCAATCCAATCCAGGTCAAGCACATTAGATAGCCGTTAAAAGAATTATGAGATATCTGAAGGGTACTGCGGATTATTCACTGTGCTATCAAGGAAAAGATCTGCACCTTGAAGGCTATAGTGATGCTGATCGGGGAGGAGACTTGGATGGAAGAAACTCTACCTCCGGATATGTTTTCTTACTGAGTAATGGCGCCATATCATGGAGCAGTAAGAAGCAAACTTGTGTGACTTTATCCACAATGGAAGTTGAATACGTAGCTTTATCAGCGGCAGTGCAAGAAGGTGTTTGGCTAAAGCGTTTTATGGATCATTTAGGCTTCGCTAAGAGTGCTGAAAAACCATTGTTGGTTTATTGTGATAGCAAAGCAGCGATTGACTATCTTAATGATCCTAAATATCATGGCAAGACCAAACACATAGATATCAAATACCATTTTGTAAAAGACATGGTAGCACAAAGGTTGTGAACGTACAGCACTTGTCTACGCAAAAAATGATTGCAGATCCTTTGACAAAGCCGACAACTAGAGAAGTTTTTAATGGTCATGTACAATCTCTAGGGCTGCGTAGATATTAAAGTGCTGGATATGTATTTCCCAATTGTTCACATTAAATAAAGTTTAGCTTGTCTTCATTACTGATCTTATGAGATTAGTACGATATTTATGCAATATTAACACTTTGTGTGTTTTTGTTAACGCTTCGTGTGTTATGAAAATACTTTGTGTATTATAGAAAGTATGTCGGACAGATGTGAGATCGACCTACTCACACGGGTGATCGCCTCTATTTATAATACGTTGAATAGAGATGAGACAGTTTGAGCTGGTTATCTATGTGATAAGTGAGAGCCCAAGCTTAAACAAGATTGTCGCCTTAACATAGAATTAAGACGAGGTCATATTTTCTAGTTATGACCGAAAGTGAAATTGACCACATGTTTCACTATTCTGTTTTGATGCCAGATGAGAGTTCTGATGAAAGTTTAATAAGAGTAGAACGTGAACTCGATTTTAGATATTATGAGTATCTAAAATATCATATGTACGGTATTTAGAATAAGAGACATATGCTCCAAGGGAAAGGAGAAAAATACCGTAGTACGTGTTTCATATTATGTACGCATTAGACGACCAATTAAGATGGCAGAAGTTAATGATCTCAACTTCTTAAGCCGTGTGAGACTCTGAAGGAAATTGTTCCTCATTAAGTCCCCTTATGACTCTTACTCATTCTCGAGATTTCTATTCGATGGTTGCTATCTTAGGGTGTTGCCAATGGTCATGAGTGATTCGACCTAATGGAGCATCTCTAGAAAAGCGAGTTGGACTGAGATTAAGAGGTTTGAGGAAAGAGGAAGATCAGCTTAGTGTCGTATTAAGACATTGTGTTCACCGACCGGTCAGTTATGATTGATAAGTTTAATCATAATTGTGAATACAATATATAAATAAAAATGAGATCATGAGATATTTATATACGACTGTTTGATCTAGGGTACTGCATACAATATCTACTCAATGCCCGATTTCTGAGCGGTTATATACTCCTAACAGATGTATAGCAGTGAGCTCTCAGAGTATGCTGGTCGCACGGATCCTATGTCAATATGAATTGCCGAGAGAAAACATTCAGCCCTTCGTGGGCGAGTGGGAGATGATGGGTTTTTACGTGTCCGCCCAAGATGGACTAAATATTTACCCGGGACCCGCATTTGTTTTAATTCCATAATTAGCCGTTACAAGAATATTAAATTTACTTTAATGTGTGTAACGGAAATAGCAGTTACGAGAATATTAAATACGTTTTAATATTCGTAACGGTTATAATAAATGAGAAGAGATTTACTTCCGATAATAGAAGAGGAATATGCGTTGTTGACATATAGGTTTTGTCAGAAAGATTTTGTTCCTTTCTAAGAAAAAGAGAAAAACGAACGTTCCTTTTTCCGAAGAACAACGCTCTCCTTTCTGAAGATCTGAAACTCTCTCTCATTGAGGTGGATTACTCTCCGGCCGAGATATTTGATCTGTGGAAGAAAGGTACGATTCCGATATCAATAATTTCGTGTGATTATACCTAATCAGTGATACAAGATTGGTTCGATCTAGGGCTATTGTGCACGTGTTGGTTGCGTTTCTCTTTGAATATGTTTCATGAGATCTGGATCTGTGAGATCCGACACACCTCGTGCCGCAAAATACCAAAATAAAGAAGGAAACCGGAAGCACCTTGTTCTAATAACAAAATGTATTCGAACCAAGCCGAATCGAAACCGTAAAAGCCCGCCGAATCGAAACCGTAAAAGCCCGGCTCACGATCGTCGCTGCAACAGCAGCGCGAGGATGAGCATCTTTGCAATAAAAGAAGAAAACCCTCGTTATCCCCTCGCGCATTTCCCTAATGGAGAGAGACAAGAGCGAGAGGGTGAAGATGGATATGCTGAACCAGAGCATCGCGGAGTACCTCAATGCTCTCGGGATTGACCCGGCTAACTTCCTGGAGCTTGCTAGCGAGACACCCATGAAGAATGCGCCGCTCACTACTGCGTGGGTGGAGATCCTGCACGCCGTCCGCTTCCACACCCATCGCCAAGCGATCTGGGAGAAGATCGATCGCAAATGATAGGTCGAAGAGAGGAGAAGAGAGGAGAGAAGGCAGAAGATAGGTCGTTTGGTTGCTTTATTTGCTGTTTTTGCTTTCCTCTCCTCGGGAACCCGCACATTTTGTCTTTCTCCCATCTTTAGGGTTTTTGCTTTTTTTCTTTCTCCTCTCCTCGGGAACCCAAGCCGTTTTGTCTCGTGTCATGTCTTTCGCTTGCGTCTTTTCTCCACTTACTTTTCCTGTTTTTGGCTGGCTGCCGTGTCCCGAGGAGGAAGGGTTTAAGTGTTTTTAGATTATGAACAAATGGCTATGGTTATGAAGCGAACAAGTGATCATCGGTTATGAGTTTTTCTTCCAGTTGTTTCCATGGCTGTTTGGTTGCTGTCCCGAGATAGGGTTTTGTTTTTTTATTTACCGAGGCACCGCATGTACAAAAAAGAAGAAGAAGAGACGGACCGGTCGCTTCGGCGCGTCCAGATTTCCAAAAAACGCAGAGCAAATGGACGTCGACTGGGGAATCCAGGCGAAGCGACCCGGAGTCCCGACGCCATGCGTACCGCGAACCCAGTTTCCCGCATTTCGGAATTCCTCCTCAGCCCATTTTTTTTCCCGAGAAAGTACGTCGGCCTTCTGCTTTCGCTTCCCCCCCCCCTTCTCTCTCTCTCTCTCTCTCTCTCTCTCTCTCTCTCTCTCTCTCTCTCTCTCTCTCTGCTGTGACAAGTTTCTCTCTATCTCTATCTTTCTCTATTCACCAAAAACCCCTCTGAGAACCACCGGCTACAGCAGGTGGTGGTGAGGGAGGGGAACCCCCCCAACCTTGCTCGACGATCGGCTCCTTCGCTCCCCGAGACCGGCTCCTTCGCTCCCCGAGTGAACTAGGGCATCATAAAAGGTTGCAATGAGCATGGGAGTTCTTCACTGGGTAATCGTAAAACCACTCGTTTCGTTCATGAACTTTTTGATCCACCGAACGATCGAACACGCCCTCGATCCTGATCACAACTCCACTGCTCCCGGTGGGATTTCAGCTTCAAACTTCGAGAGCTTTAAACAAAAAAAAAATAGAATTATCTAAGTAGAAATGCTATTTCGATTATTTAAGTAAAGATAATTAGATCCACTCAATATAGAATTCTTGAGATGCATAACAGTTTTGCCGCACCTTGAATTTATATTTTGCCCGTTGTTCATCAATGCACAAGTCATAGCGACCTTTTCGCCAATGATGATATCCGTGTGAAATTTTTTAGGGCGACGGCTCTTTTCAATCCGAGAAGAATCTCCATAATAAAGACAGATTGTGCTGCTGCCGACTTTGGAATTGTCATTTATTGAAGAATTGGAAACAGACAAAACGACTCGAGTGCACTTGAGCAGTAAAGCAAAAAGCAAAAAGCAAATACACGTCGTGACCTCTTTGCCCTTATCTTTGGTTAGCAAAAAAGCAAATACAATAATTTGAGATTGATATGTCACACATGTATAAATTTTGGATTTTCAATAACACAAATAAACACTTGAGAATTAATATGTCACATAGATATAAGTTTGAAATTTTTATAGTAATTGATTGTTTTTCTTCGTCAATAATATGGAAATCTTCAATTCAAATTTGGGCGTTCTAAGTTTCTATGTTTTAGCACGCGTCTATATGTAATTTAAAACACGATATTGCATATGTATCGATCTGGTTCATAGTGACCCGCACACCACTGACGACACTATCTGTTCTTACGGCAAAATGATGCCCCGGGCACAATTGAGATCGAATTCCAAAGCGAGAGAATGTGAACGCGAAGAAAAGGGAGGCAGCCAAGGGTCAATGGTAGGGGTGATCGGTTCCCAGGGCGGTCCGGTTCCCCCCCGGAACCGGGAACCGGACCGACGGGACCGGTTCCCACTTTTTAGAACCGTGGACTGGACCGCCAAAATATAGGACCGGACCGGACCCGATCAACCGGTCCGGTCCGGTTCTTAGGCGGTCTAATGGGTCCAAGCTAAGGACTTAATTGAACAAATGGAAAGCTTTAAGTCCAGATTGACCATACATCTATCATCAACGTCTTCTAGGTCCTCACTGGATCAAAACATGCAAGTAACAGAAGACAAAAAGGGAAGACAATTTATACATCAAATCACAAGTAAATATTGGTAATTCACATACCCACAGAAACTCCATTGCCAGATGATTCAATAAGGGCAGCATCAACTATGTCTTTTAGATTTATGACCTTTGAACCTCTTTTAACTGCATTACAAGTAATAACAACCTTCGGTTTGCAATCCATGATTCTTTGGGAAAGAGACTCAGCAAAAAATCCAGCAAACACAACCTAAAATAAACAAGAAAGTACTTGTCATGTGAACTTTTCTGAAGATCAAAAACTTCAGGTGCATCTCCATCTGCAGTGTCTAATCTACAGGAGCTGGGGTCATAGCTAATGCTAGAGCTGTTTGACCTTTGATTGACTGTTGAAGTGGAAAAAGAGGATTCCACAGACGATTCACTGATGGAACTGGCAGGTGATAAGCTAGAGGAAAGCTTCGATGTAGACATCACATAAGCTGAGAGATGAGATGCTCCAGAGTTGGGGCCTTTTGACGGTGTTTTCTTATCTGAACTGGTGGAAGGTAAATTACCAATTCGAGCCTCAATACTTTTCTTATTAGACTTCCCCACCGATTTCCCTATCTTGTTGCTGAAGAGAAGAATGTATCACCGTAAACTTGGGCCGGCGTAAAGGGTTAAGGCTGGACATGGGCCGGTCCGGGTCCGGTCCATTGGTCCGGTCCTTTCGGTTCGGTCCCGTGGTTCGGTTCGGTCCAGTTCCACCCAGGAACCGGGAACCGGACCACCCGGGAACCGGTTCCATTTTTTGGAACCGCAGACCGGACCGAAAGGATGAAGAACCGGACCAACCCGGTCGGTCCGGGCCGGTCCGGTCCGGTCCAGGGTTGGGCGGTCCTGGATGCTCACCCCTAGTCAATGGCGTCTCCAAATCCGATTGGAACCGTGCGGGGGCGCATCTTTTGGCTTTTGCCCTTTGGCAGGGGTGGGGTCAGGGCCTGATCTTTTATGACATGAATTAAATGAAAGATGTCTGAAAAAGAAAACAACAAGAATTAGATTAAAAAAAAACAAGAAGAAGAAAAGCTGGCCTCGCTATCTTTAACCTTTTTGCATGTCGTGATAACCACGACGTTCTTTTTACATCCGTGCCACTATCGTGGCAGTTTTTGTGGGTCAATCGATGCTTTAAAAGACTGCAGTCCTTTATCTACTCTCCAACATTTTTTTTGTTCAGAACCAGGATTAGTACAAGTTTCGAGTTCATAAGGAAAATGGCCTTTTTGCAACCGGCCATGGGTAGAAATAATATTAAGCTCTTGAAAAGTTTCTTTTGAAGTTGAACTTGGTACTTACGTGTCGAGAGTTGAAGATCTAGAATTGTTGTCTTGCATATGAAGTAACTCATCACATATACGGTGAGCATATAAGGGGAATAGAACAGAAAACTTATGGGCAATTGCCGATTATATCGACCATCGAATGGTGCGAGATTCCTTATCAAACTCACGTGGAGCACTGATATGTTGCATAATAGGCAAAGTGAAAAGCTTTTCGATTACAAAATATGGTAATCCTGGCTATATTGGTCTTCCTAACTGGTTTCATAAGTAACCGAATAGATAGGTGATGATATTTAAACAAATAAATATTGTTCGACATTTGGTACAAGTTTTCCACTAAAGTCCATTAAACAATTTCGCCAACCCGGTTCTAGAAAATGTATCATTGCCCGTCTTTCCTTTTCTAACTTCACTCCTTACTTTGATTAACTCTACTTGCCATTCGTCTCCAGCCGTTGAAGCTGCATGCTTAATATGATAATGATTCAATCCATAGATCTCCACCGTGGACAATATGAACCTTGTTCCAACTTGATGCCTTAGTCCGCTTCATTTTGGTGCTTCATTTGTTAATAAACAAATAGCTTCAAATCATGGTAACATCCTATTTAAAGAGGATTTAGACAAAGAACAGAGTATGAAGAAGATGAAGATGAGCAGAAGCGAGGTTGAAGATGAAGAAGTTACTGTATATTCTTGTATGAGAAAGTTGTTCTCGAAGTTTTACATTTGAGAGCACTTTACCTTCTGTACACTTTCGACTATTTATCTATCAATCACTGTTGAGCTCACTGAGTTGACTCACTCTAACTAACGAGCTCAAGTTGTTACAAGTGAAACTACCAATTCAACAAGTCATACTTTGACTAATACATTGCCAGCTGTACTGTTGTCATTCAAGCTCAAACTCTCATCAGTGATCTTCGTCTCTGCACTTCTAGACTCACCGCAGATAACTTTGCTCATGCTCTGTTTTGATTTAATGTGCTCAACATCCCCCCGCAAATTGGTATGGGGTCGAGAGCCCAGACCCAATTTGAGTCGGATAGCAAAGTAACTGGGACGAGATAATGGCTTCGTAAAAATGTCCGCAACCTGTGCATAACTAGGGACAAAATAAACTCCAAGAGAACCAGAAGAGACCTTCTCACGAACAAAGTGGAAATCCACTTCAATATGCTTGGTACGAGCATGAAGAATTGGATTAACAGAGAGAGAAATAGCAGAGGTGTTATCACAGAATAACTTGGTACGAAATGGTAGAGGAATGCCAATATCACGAAGTATAAAAGTCACCCAAGTAAGCTCAGCAGTAGCATAGGCGAGGGCTCTATATTCAGCCTCAGTGGAAGATCGAGAAACAGTAGGCTGTTTCTTAGCCGACCAGGATATAAGATTCGCACCAAGGTAAGTACAATATCCCGTTGTTGATCGACGAGTGGTAAAACACCCTGCCCAGTCAGCATCAGAGAAGCCATAAAGATGAAGAGAGCTATGAGCATGAAGAAACATACCATCCTCCAATGTGCCCTTGACATAACGTAAAACACGTTTAAGCCGAACCATATCACCAATGGTCGGTTGTTGCATCTTTTGACACAACAGATTGGTGACAAAAGCAATGTCAGGGCGTGTAATTGTTAGATATTGTAAGCCACCAACTAAGCTGCGATACTCAAGAGGATTGGAAAGAAGCACATCATCCGTCATGTAAACAACTGGCTTAGGAGTGACTGGAGTAGATAATGGCTTACAATCCTGCATGTTAGCCCTGGTAAGAATGTCCAAGGCATATTTCGTTTGATAGAGGAAAAGACCAGCAGCAGTATGTTGAACTTCAATCCCTAAAAAGTAATGAAGAGATCCAAGATCTTTCATATGAAACTGCTGACTAAGAGTTGCAATCAAAGCATCAAGAAGTGTTGGGGAGCTGCCTGTTAAAACAATGTCATCGACATAGAGCAGTAGAAGAACAGTGTCTGACCCCTTGTGTAACACAAAAAGAGAAGGATCAGCCGTGCTGCAAAAGAAACCAACTTCTAGAAGATAAGTGCTGAACTTATCAAACCAAGCACGTGGTGCTTGGCGAAGACCATACAATGACTTCTGAAGTAAGCAGACATGATGTGGTTTCTGAGGATCCGTAAAGCCTGGAGGCTGCTCCATATACACAGTTTCAGTAAGAGAGCCATGGAGAAAAGCATTTTTAACATCAAGCTATCTCATAGACCATCGCTTAGTCAAAGCCACAGAGAGAACTATGCGGATAGCAGCATGCTTGACAACCGGGCTAAATGTCTCAGTAAAATCAAGACCTTCTTCTTGATGAAAGCCCTTAGCCACCAACCGAGCTTTTAGCCTTTCTAGAGTACCAGCAGAAGTAAGTTTAGTTTTAAAAACCCATTTGTAACCAACAACATTCATATGGGCAGTTCGAGGAACCAATGTCCAAGTGTGATTGTGATATAAGGCATTCATTTCTTCCTGCATTGCTGAGAACCATCCTTTGTCAGCTAAGGCTGACTTGATTGAGCGAGGTTCAAGTGGCACAGGATATTTAGCTAAACTAGCATACTTGGGGTTGGGCTTAATAATACCAGATTTAGATCTTATACACATAGGATGAACAGAAGCTGTACTTTGTAAAGTAGAAGATGGAGGAAGAGTAGTAGATGTAGGAGAAGGTGAAGATGATGTAGGTGAAAGATCTGTGAGTATAGGCAGAGAAAAAGAAGAAGAAGTAGAAATTGTTGGTGAAGGAATTGTTGGTGGAGAAGACAGAGGAAGTGTGTCAGGATGAAATGTGGATACTGGGCGAGGCTGAGAAACATCAGAAACTGGCAAAGAAGAGGAAGAAGGACGAGGAGTGACAATAGAACAAGCAGAATCAAGAGACTGAACCTCTTTAACCCAGAGATTATACAATTTGGTGTAGTGAACAAAATCAGGGGACAACATTTTAGTAAAAGGAAAAAGATGTTCATCAAAAGTGACATGTCGACTAACATAGACACGGCCGGTGGTAGGAACAAGACAACGATATCCTTTATGACGTTCACTATAACCTAAGAAAATACATGTGAGTGACCTTGGATCAAATTTGTGATGAGCATAAGGGCGAAGATAAGGGTAACAAGCACGGCCGAAGACTCTAAGATGTGTATAGGTGGGCTCTTTGTGATAAAGTTTGCTATAGGGTGATTGCATTTGCAATTTGGAATGAGGAAGGAGATTGATAAGATAATTGGCTGTAATGAACGCATCAACCCAATACTTCAATGGTGTTCGAGTATGATACAGCATAGCTAGACCAAGCTCAACAACATGCCTATGCTTTCTCTCAGCAAGCCCATTTTGTGCAGGGGTATATGGACAAGAAAGATACTGTTGAATGCCACAGTTCTGAAGAAGAGTAAGAAACTTAAGGCTCAGAAATTCACCACCGCCATCACACTGGAAAGATTTGATCTTACAATCAAATTGATTTTCAACAAGAGTCTTGAACTTGACAAAGATATCAAAGAAGTCAGACTTAAGTCTCATTGGATACAACCAGCTAAATCGAGAATAATTGTCAACAAAGATGACATAGTACTTGAAATGTTGAAAAGAATCAACTGGAGAAGGACCCCAGACATCACAATGTACTCTCTCTAAAGGAGTAGAACTGATTGAATCTGATATAGGAAATGGCAAAGCTGAGTTCTTAGCAATTTGACAACTACTACACAAATGCTGTGAACTAGCCGTATATTGAATCAACTTCTGATTCTGTAAATGCTTCAATACTTTCAGATTCGTGTGAGCTAATCTCTGATGCCACACATCTTCACTAACAGGTCGTTGTCTCTGAGTAAAGTAAGCCTCAGTGCTCTGTTGGTTCACTTGGTACATCCCCTTAACTTTCTTCCCGAGAAGCAACATTGTGTTGGTCGAGTGATCCTTTACATAAACCCCACGATTATCAAAAATAAGGGAACAGGGGTAATCTTCAGTCAATTTTGAGACTGACAATAAATTCTTCTTAATAGCAGGAACTATCAAGACATCATTAAGAGGCAACATGTTGAGCTTAGTATGTAAGACAGTATCACCAATATAGTCAATGGGCAGACATGAACCATTCCCAACCATCACTGTGTCATGGCCACTATATTTAGAACAGGTTTGTAGCATACCTGGATCTGCAGTAATGTGAGCTGTTGCCCCAGTATCTGGATACCACTCATTGCCCTTTGAATCCTCGAGATGCATTGAGGTTAAGGCAGTTGGAATATCTTCAGCTTGATAGGAGTTATCAAACCGATACCAGCAATGAAGAGCATCATGGCCAGGTCTTTTACAGATTTGACACTCCAGTCGAGTCTTATCTAAGACTCTTTCATCCTGTCCATTCTTGTTAGATGCAGAATATGAGACAGGAAAAGATTTAGTATTTTGGTACCTCAGAGAAATACCACCATGTGGTCTAAACCCTGGTCCTGGACCAAGAACAGAACTATTATATGGCTTTGACTTGTTTGTTTCTTGCTCATACATCACATTGCTTTGTGTGTAATTGGAGTTTCTGCCTGAATAGCCAATGTTACGACCTCTATTATGAAAAGGTCGCCCTCTGCCAAAACCTCTACTTCCACGATTATTCACTCTCGAACTCTCAAAGACTGAGTGATGCCAAGCTGACATATCACTCCTTTGTTTAAAACCAGAATTCCTTTCTCCATAATACGCCATGTTTGAGTTAAACTGACTAGAGGAATAGCACTGCAATCTTGAATCAAACCTCTCAAGTTGTGAAATCATCTCATCATATTCAGGTTGAGGTTTCAAACAATACATCGTTGTACGAAAATTTTCATACTCGGCTCCCAATCCTTCAAGAACACCAAACATCTTGGTTATGTCATCGATTGGTTTGCCTATTGCATTTAATTGATCGCAGAGCATCTTATATTCTCTGAGATAGATTTGTAAAGGCCGATCTCTCTTCTGACAAGCTTGAAGTTTTCCACGCAACTCAAACTCACGTGCAATCGATTTTTGTGTAAATCTATTGAGTAAAGTCTGCCAAACTTCATGTGAAGTTTCCAGACCTAAGATTAAACTCAGGACATGCTCAGAAACAGCACCGCTTATCCAAGATGAAATAAGTTGATCTGTTCTAACCCAATCCGTATAATCTGGATTGATTACCTCAGAATCGACTCCATCAATCTGAACTCGTAGAGATCGAACAGGCGGTGTGACTTCTCCACTGATAAAGCCATACAACTCCTGGCTTCGTAGAAATCTTTGAAATTGTGCTTGCCATAATAGGAAGTTGTCTTCACCCAGCTTGATTGTAACGAAATTCGAGATATTAACATGAATCGGAAATGGATATCGCTGAACTCTCGCTGCCATTTTTCTATGCTCTCAGAGATGGCTCTGATACCATAAAGAGGATTTAGACGAAGAACAGAGTATGAAGAAGATGAAGATGAGCAGAAGCGAGGTTGAAGATGAAGAAGTTACTGTATATTCTTGTATGAGAAAGTTGTTCTCGAAGTTTTACATCTGAGAGCACTTTACCTTCTGTACACTTTCGACTATTTATCTATCAATCACTGTTGAGCTCACTGAGTTGACTCACTCTAACTAACGAGCTCAAGTTGTTACAAGTGAAACTACCAATTCAACAAGTCATACTTTGACTAATTGCCAGCTGTACTGTTGTCATTCAAGCTCAAACTCTCATCAGTGATCTTCGTCTCTGCACTTCTAGACTCACCGCAGATAACTTTGCTCATGCTCTGTTTTGATTTAATGTGCTCAACACTATTTTGTTCAACACTGCCCGACTCTCTATTCACAGCAGTGCTGCCTATAGATGAGTTTCGTTATAAATAGAAGGGAAATTGCGCACGAGTCAATGCCGTGATTTTGAAGGCTTAAATAAGTGCATTGCAAACTAAATTCGAACATAAGTATTGTCCCAATCTTTGTTGTCGCGTGAACATTTCACCGCTTGAGTTTGGGCATAAATCTCATTCGCATGCCGTTTCTTCACTTGAACTTTCCCTCTCTAAACTGACAGAAGCAGAGCTCTTCTTCTTCTTCTTCTTTTTTTTTTTTCTCGCCAGTTGTCAGCAAGTGAGGATGAACATTTTCACCTGCTGCATGCATGCATGCCTCTTGCTGTTTGGTGAAGAAGTATTCTGAGTGTAGAACCATTTTACGAACAATGTTGTAGGTGTAGAACGTCATGACACGGGAATCGAATTAAAAAATATTTATTTTCACGGAGCAAAAGTTATCACTCTGGTGAAAATGCGCAAATTGGCCAGTCTCCCGGCCGCACTTTCTCTTTTGCGTCACATTATCATATTCTGTAGGAGAAATACAGTAGTCTTTTAAGGTGGAAGATAGAGAAATGGGAGAGACAATGGCAAGCTAAGAGATTAGGGAAAAAGGACAAATGAAAGTTGGGAGAGGAAGTTGGTCCCGGGTTCAACGCTGCGCTTGTACCTTTGTCAAAATAACACAGACTTGGGAAACATCTTGACCCTTCTTTCCTTGTGCGAATATTGAATATTATATCAGGGTTTCCAGATTTTAAGGATTCTAAGGAATACTTCCTTAGTTCGCATCTGACCAGGTCGGTGGGGGCATGTCCGTTGGCTTTCAATTCTTTGGTTGGAGATGAAGACTGTCCAGTGTTTTGCAATGGTGACGTCCGTATTTCGCATGGGGACTCGACATCCCCCACCTCCTTCGTCCTTTCTGTCTCCGACCCTCGCTCTCTCTTTTTCACTCCGAGAGAGAGAGGGAGAGAGAGCAGGAACAGATGTTGGGTCGTGTGTTGCAGAGCATCGGACGAGAAAATATTCAGTGCTTAGCGAGTGCCACGTCAATAGCTGACGTGGCGTATATTTTTTTTTTACTCATATTCAATGATCAATCGACACGTGTCAGCTGAGTTGGAATAAAAAAATTAAAAAATAAGTTTTCATCTCCTTCCGTCCTTCCTCAGATCTGGTTTTCGTTCATGGCAGCCCGTGCTTCCTCCTCCATCACAAAGCTCCACCCAGAAGGTACTCGAGCTCCGACTTCAAGTCACCGGACTTCGCCGTGAGGTCGACCACCTCCATCGCCGCCAGCGACAGCAGCGAGGACGCCAGCCCCGACGCCGCCGCGATCTCGTCTCGGAAGCTCCGCATGATGGAGTCCAGATCCGGAACCCCCAAGTCGTGGTCGGAGTTGTTGAGGAAGCCCAGGAGGTCGTCCCTGAGCCTCTTCACCTCAGCCGACTGGAACTCCAGCTCGTCCGAGTTGTCGCCCCTGGATCGCTTCCTGCAGATGCTTTGATCCTCCATCGAATAAACAAAACAAGGACTGTTGCTAGGGTTTAGATTCGAACCAGACGTGCCTTGGAGAGATGATTTGGGTATTGCTGGTGCCCAGGAGAGATGATCTCGTCAGAAATCATGGTGCCTGTGATGGAGGAGGAAGCATCGACGGCCATGGAGCAGAGGGAGGAAGAAGGAGATGAATTTTTTTTCTATTCCAACTCAGCTGACACGTGTCAATTGATCGTTGGGTATGAGTAAAAAATATACGCCACATCAGCGAATGACGTGGCGCTCGCGAACCACTGAATATTTTCTCGAAATCACATATGTGGTCCGTGTCCAAATATCTCTCCGTATTATTTATTTTTCACATTTGAAAAAAAAAACAAATATACTTTTATCTACAAAAATTCCGTAAGCATATCGATGTTGACCAAAGAGTGAATAGATATTGTTCCTCATTAAATCAAAACTATTATATTGATCTCGACCAATATGATAATTTTAGGAAAATCGATCTTTATTTCCCAAAATAGATTAAGTATCGTTTCACTGTCGTTATCATAACCTCTTCTTATATTTTTATATGCGCATAACGAAATATAACGCCGTTCTCGAATCATCGCGCATGATTGATGATTTCCCGTGACAAGCGAAGCCCTCAACTAGCGTTTAGAGTTTCTTGACCCATATTAATTTCGTCACCCATTGAACGTCAATTGATGAACAATAGCTTTACCATGCATGCATTTCGAATGAATACGGATACATGTTCACCGCAAATTTTAATTCGTTAACACGATGAAGGTTCGCTTGATTTCTTTCCAGTTTCTAGTTTCTAACTATGACCGACGCTTCCTTCTCAAATCGGAGACGCAATTGTCGTATTATAACAATTTGACGTCATCGATCAATTAGTACGAATACTGTATCTTTATGATTCTTTTTATTTTAATTACCCCTCTCTCCCACCCCACTATCTTCTCACTTTCACAGCAGCCATGAAGGCTGCCGTCCCTATATGATTGCGTATCCTTGCTGTCGACACGTGTTCAACAGTCACGACCAGGACCGGCCAAGGCAGCAACGGACACTATTACTAACACCAATTGAATACAGTATCAAGATTCAAAACTTCACTATAGTAATTCAATGCAATATTTAAAAGTAAACTATTACCATATTGCTAACACCTAATTTTGGCGGTCTTATAAGTTATTTTTAGCTTAATTATGAAATATTATTATTATTTAAAATTATAATATCTTATTTTTATTTATTTTTTAGAAAATAAATAAAAATTATTAATGAAATAATATTAAAATTGAAAACTATATAAGAAAACGAGTAAAGAAAAACAAAAAGGGGCTGACCAAACGATTTGGTGGGAAAGACCCAAAAAAAATAAAAAAATATTAGAAAATAGAAAACGAAAAGAAAATTAGAAAAGAGCTCATACTCGTGATCCCCTTGTTTGGGCCGAATGTTGATGTGAAGGCAATATCGCTAGGAATGGGCCGAATGTTGATGTGAAGGCAGTATCGCTAGGAATCAGCCCAGCCAGGCCGACTTCAAAGTTGGGTCTCCGAACTAACTAAGGAACTCCTTTTTATCATTTCTTCTATTTCTTACGAGGGAGAGTTTCCCAACATTAGAAGAAGAAGAAAAAAACATTACCCTCAGTTTATTCGTTAAATAAATGTTTTGGTGGTGCCTACCAAACGAACAAAAGAAAAGAAAGAGGGACCGAAAATCAAAACTTAATTTACTAATTTATGATTTGCTTCATAATAAAATTAAGTAATTTATTTTTAAAGTAATTCCGGCTAGTTTGTCCTCGTTGAATAGAAAGCTATCCAAAATCGGCTAATCGATCTGATCTAATTCTCGAGTTGGATCGAGACCGATACACATGAATAGAGCAATAGTTTTGTCTCGATCCAATATTTAAGATTAAACTATTACCATACACTCGCTCCCATACGGGGATGATGTGCCTGCCTTGGTTCAAGTATTTCATGCATTTCAAAATGTGACAGAAGACTCTGCTGGGTCATGAAAGGAAGATCTTAGTGGAGGCCAGGTCGATGTGTTGGAGGACAGTAGGTCCAGCGAAGACCGGGAACTGAAGGACAAACTCCTGCGCAAATACAGCAGATGGAAGAAGAAGAAAGCGAAGCCACCGCGGGAGGCCCGGCAATTGCTGGCCCAGGAAGCGGACAAGCTCACATTGGCAGAGGCGACGGGGCTGGACCGGAAGCAGATCAACAACTGGTTCATAAATCAGAGGAAGCGCCATTGGACGCATGCCGAGAACATGCAGTCTGGCATGATGGAGAGTCTGTATGTGGACCATTCCTAGCAAATTAGTGATATCAGGCGTTGGGTGCAAGATTTCCCAAGTAGGGTCACTGTATAAGTCAGGGAAACTTGCCTCTTGGTTTTCCATGCAAATTGACAATACTCTCTCTCCTTCATCTTAGTTCGGAGGGTCACGGCACTGTGTCCTAGGGTTGCCTTCACCAATCGGATGATTGTTCCAGTACGGTGTGACATGATCCGTGCTGATGACTCCTTCCCTCTCCCTGTTGATGTCCGTACTTGATTGAAGAACTCTTTAACAGCATCGGGCGTGGTCACGATGAATGGAAATCGCTGTGCGATGCAACTCAGACATGGGCCTTGCAGGGGGGCCCATGTCTTTCTTGCACTCGACATTTACGGCGTCCGAGACATTTGGGAGGCGACAAACTCATTACCTTAGAGTCCGTCGCTCGGATAACATCAGCTGGTTCAACTGTTTGCACCACGTACTTGACGCCACCAAGGTAGAGTCCATCGGTAGTGAGCGTCCCCGGTTCATCAAATTCGCGCATGATTGCGGATCTCTCTTCAGTGGTAAGCTGCAGAACATAAAATCCGAGACTGCAATCATGATTCCGAATACCGTCTAATTTACATTTGTACTTGAGTTTTCCAATTTTAATCAAAATCGTGCCCATCCAACTAATAACAAACGAGTTTATCAAATGAAAGAAAAGTAATCATGATTCGCAATATTGCATTCTCCCCCGTTTGATCAAATCGATCGCAGCAATG
Organism: Melaleuca quinquenervia; assembly: GCA_030064385.1. Taxonomy (NCBI): domain Eukaryota; kingdom Viridiplantae; phylum Streptophyta; class Magnoliopsida; order Myrtales; family Myrtaceae; genus Melaleuca; species Melaleuca quinquenervia. Next base: position 861,777 of record CM057728.1, on the reverse strand, counting down.
TCCCTGTGAGTTACACGATGTTAATCAGAACTCGGGATCGAGTTTATTGTTGGGAGTGACAAATTACTCTGCTGCAACCAAAGAATTCAAAACTGGGAAAAAACCGAATTGAAGAAGTTGGATGAGAGGATGAATACCTGAGGGAAGTTGGTGGTCCGAGCCCAAACTTTCCAGTCTTGGCCGATGATGGCCGCAGCATGATACGCTTTGTCCCCGAACGTGCTCAACTTCTTGAACAGCAAGTAATCTTCATGGAAATCTCCCCACTCCATTTTGGATCCTGCGAGAGAAGAAGAAGAAAGAAGAAGACTGATGGAGGGAGGGAGAAATAGGGCACAAATGCTTGCGTTAATAGTTTGAACGTGATGCTCGCCTTTTGCTGATAAAGAAAAGAGAAAAGGATTCCTTTTTTCGATCAAACAAAAAAAAAAAAAAGTAAACAAGGAACATAATCCCCGGTTAATTTGGCTTCCTTTCCGAAGGATCCTTCATAATGGAAATTCCCCTCGTTCTCTCTAAATATCACTCCGTATTATTTAATTTTCACATTTGGAAAGAATATATATACTTCTACCTAAAAAACATTCCCCAAGCATATCAACTGAAAAGTGACTAAAGCTCGTTCGTCATTAAATAATGAACAAAATATTAATTCAAGGTACGATCGAAATTATTATATCAATCTCAAGAAATCAATTTGTATTAGCTTCATTTCACTGCCGTTATCGTAACCTCTTTTTCTAATTTTGTATGCACATAAGTATGTGGCGAAATGTAACGTCATTCTCAATTCATTGCGCATGATTGATAATTTCCCATAGTATGCAAATCCCTCCACTTGCCTATAGAGTTTCTTGAGCCATATTAATTTCGTGACCATTGAATGTGGATCCATAACTGTGGCGATACCATGCATGCATTTCAAATGAATATTGACACGTGTTCAACAGAAAATTTAATTCGCTACTCACGATTTGATATGCAATGAAGATTCTACGGATATCTCTTCAGTTTCTAACTATGACAGACGTTTCCTTCTAAAATTGAAGAACAATTGTCGTGTTGTAACAATTTAACATCTCGATCTTGTTCTAATTTGGCGCTGTTGTGATTGAAAAGTTTTGACATTACACCTAGGTCATTGGCAGTTTCGCAGCGTTGAGATGATTCACACGTGAATTTGTCGTGTCAATTTGCGTGCCTATTGGATTTGCTATTCCCGAATTTAGGCAGAAATTAAATCTGTGAAGAGCGACAATAATATATTTAGGCCTCAAGCAAGACAATTTTAACATGATAATCAATGAGACTTCTCACCTCTCCTCCAAGTATAAACACAAAAACACGACTCCTCGTCACCTCTCTGGTAACAGTATCAACAAATTCTCTACAGCTCGTGTTGCCTACAAATTCTCTGGTAACAGTATCCCCCTTTCTTCCATGAGTTCCGTCTCTTCAGTTGGCATCTCGAAATAGAACATTTACTCAGCCTGTCATGAATGGACTTGCAGCAAACTAATGGGCCCAACTATATGTATCAACAAATTCACTGGACTATCCACGGACTACTAATCAGAAAAAAGGAAAAGCAAACATGAACTTAACAACAAGTCTTCGAACCTATTAATTTGTACACTTATCACTCGCAGACACCGTTTCCGGAGGAGTCCTGCACAACTTTTTGTCCCCCTCCAGCCGACGCCGGCGGTGGCTGCTGGTGCCGGCGTGAGGTTGATCGCCGGAGAAATTGAGCGTTTAGGTTGGGCGGACTGCACTGGCCAGTCGAAGTCGAGCCCCGCAGGCCGAGCGGGTTTGGATTTGGGCTTGGGTTGCTCAAAGTAGGAGATAGCTCCGTGGGCTGGGCAACGGGCGTTGTGGGCTGGCGAGAAGAGTTGGGCTGCTTAGTTAAATTCTGTATGGTTCTAGGCTAAAGTCAGTTTGGCCTGGGCTGGGCTGTTACTTTGCTATTTAAAGTTGGAACTGGGCCTAGTTCACTTACAAGGGCCAAGAGGGCCCAGTCCGTGGGTTTGGGTTCCGGAAGCCCGAATCCCTGCGTCCGTGTCATGACCAGACCCGACTTGGTTCGGAGCACGACCCGACGCCATTTAATAATAATTTAATATAAACGTATTTTTATATTAAAAATAATATTATTTTATTAAAAATTCCGAATATATATATAAATCAAAGGTTGGTTTAGTGAAGCTAACCTTGCCTGAAAAAGAAAAAAAAAGTCAAATCGTAGCTTTAGGATGGGCTTAGTCAAATTAATTAACACTAATATTTGGAAAATTGGAGTTGTTCTCCATAGCCGACTAAGCATTCATTGATGCTTCTTAGCTTACCTATGAATATTTAGGAGTATGATTAGACTATATGCATGATGTGATGGGTAGTTTATGAGAATGATTTGAGTTAGTTAAATTGATGAGTAAATTTCATTGTAATTGTGAGGCCATTTATTTAATTTGGTGTGTGTATTAATGTTTCAAGAGAGGCAACTCCCTTTTGACTCGCGACAACATATTTGCTGTTGACCTTATCCAACTACGTACTCTAATCCCCTTATGCACCGACCCAAAACCACGTTTGTCATCATATAAGATCAACAAGTTGAGAACATAAATTGCCTAAGGATAATGAAATTGTGTTCTCCAACCAATTATGGCATCAATTACTTGGTCAGAACTCGGGATCGAGTTCATCGTTGGGAGTGACAAATTACTCTGCCGCTACCAAAGAATTCACAACTGGGAAAAAACCAAATCGAAGAAATTGTATGAGAGGATGAGAATACCTAAGTGAAGTTGGTGGTCTGGGTCCAAACTTTCCCGTCTCGGCCGATAATGGCCGCAGCTTGATGCACGGTGTCCTCGTCCGTGCTCAACTTCTTGAACAGCAAGTAATCTTCATAGTAATCTTCCCACTCCATTTTGGATTCTGCGAGAGAAGAAGAACTGATGGAGAGAGGGAGGGAGGGAGAGAGAACTAGGGCACAAGAGCTTGTGTTAATAGTTTGAACGTCACGCTCGCCTTTTGCTGACAAAGAAAAGAGAAAGAGAACAAAAAAAGAAGTGAAAAAGGAAAATAATCCCCGGTTAATTTGGCTTCCTTTCCCAAAACTCCTTTATTATGGAAATTCCCCGCGTGCTCATCTCGAAATGTCTCTCCGTATAATTTGTTTTTCACACTTGGAAAGAATATATATACTTCTACCTAAAACAATTCCCCAAACATATCGATGTTGGCTAAAGAGTGATTAAATTTTGTTCCTCATTAAATAATGAAAAATAATGATAATTCAAGATATTATCAAAATTATTACATTAATCTCGATCAGAATGATAATTTCAGGAAAATTGATTTGTATTTTCCGAAATAAATTAAGCCTCATTTAACTTTCATTATCATAACCTCTTCTTATATTTTTATATGCACATGAAGTATGTTATCATAACTTCTTCTTATATTTTTATATGCACGTAAAAGCATGTGGCGAAATGTGTCACCATTCTCAGAATCATTGTGCATGATTGATAATTTTCCATAATATGCAAAGCCCTCAACTAGCGTTTAGAGTTTCTCGACCATTATTAATTTCGTCCTCTTGATGGTCAAGAAGTATTAGGGCGAGTTCATGGGAGAGCCCTACACGGTATTGGTTAGAGCACCGACAAGGAAACTTAAAAGGAGATGTGTAGCGGGAGGGAGGAAGAGCAAGCTTCAGCACTGTGACAAATGCTGCAAGACAATTACTCAGACAGCAGTGCAATCAAGTGGAACACCTGTTTTGAAGTTGGGAAGCGGCAATTAAATTGAGCAAGTATCTGTCGTTAGCCGTTTGATGGGCATGGCAGCAGATGTTGTGTCGAGGATATCCTTTGATAGTTAATGCTTTCGAAATAAGAGAATAAACCTAGCGGCCAAATAAAGACTGCTGCGTATGAGTATGACAAGCAAGTTGGGAGGGAACAAATTCATTACCTTCTTCGCCCGGCTGACAGTCTAACATCAACCGGTTCAATTGTGGTCACCACGCACTTGGTGCCGCCAAGGTAGACTAGAGTTTGATGGTAGTGAGCGTCCTGGATTCATCAGATTTTGAGCATGATTGTGTTTCTGTCTTCCGTGGTAAGCTGCGAAACAGAAAATCCGGGCCTGCAATCTGAATACCGTTCGATTTGTGTTTGCATGTCCCCTTTTTAATCAGATCGCCTACATCTCAACTAATAAGAGGGAAGTCTATTAAATGAAAGAAGAGCAATCATGATTGACGATGTTGCACTTCCCCCCTTTGGTTGCATCACCGTAAGTTACACGATGTTCATGATAAAACAAAACCATGAACTCGGTTGTCGGGAGTGACTACTTGCTCTACCGCAACAAAAGAATTCAAACTGGGAAAAAACCAAATTGAAGAAGTTGGATGATGAGAGGATGAATATCTGAGGGATGTTGGAGGTCTGGGCCCAAACCTTCCCGTCTTGGCCGATAATAGCCGCAGCTTGATACGTGATGTCTTCATGCGCGCTCATCTTTTTGAACACCCAGTAATCTTCATAGTAATCTTCATACATGACGAAAAGGAGGGGGGCAACACAACCTAATGGAAGCCCATGGGCCAATGCATTATCTCCACCAGCGATGCAGCAACGCAGCTAACCCTTTCGGAATTCCTTCAAGAAAGATGGTTGCGGCGCAAGAGATGAACCGAATTTTACTCCGTACTCAAAGGTAGGAACAAGCTTTGCTTTCACCGATTCCTTAGTTGCGAGAGGATTGTCATGCGCCCTTGGTCTCACGGTATGCCCGCAAAAGGAAATTTTAGTCTAGGTAAGCCAAAGGAAAATCTTTTCGATTCTTCACATGCGGATTAAACCTTCCATCTTGAATTTTTTGTCGATCTCGATTTTGTTTGTATTCAAACTCGGTTATAATGATTGTTCACAACGAACTGAAAAGTCATACGACATGAGACTACCTAATATCTGATCCATCACGAGTCAAATGATACTTAGCATTTACCTAACGAATTTACCCTTTCATTACATGGTGAAAATTGGAGGCACGATTATCATTCTCTCTTGATTCTGAAGTCTTCCTTTTCCAATTTCAATGTGGCCACTGAATACGAATTCAAAGGGTCCTGCTAACAGTGTTTTCGAGCATCATTCGTTAACTATATTTGGTCAAAAAATTATTAAATTTATTATCTATTGATTGTACATAACACAAGAAAGACATTATACCAGATAAACTTATTATTGCTATTATTCAATTCGGATAAAGGATCAAGGAATATAAACCCTAAACAATGAGGGAATCGATGTTTCTTCATGCATGCGTTTCACGTACTTTAAGAAAGGTCGGGCATGGCAGCCCATGATTGTTCCCACCGCAAGGTTTAAGAAACCAAAAAAAAAAAAACATCGGGTAGAACATCATCATCGTAGTCTCTGTTCGAGCCGTGGAGATGGTAAGCGTGCATTGCAGAAGAGACTCATCCTCCTCATTGATGAATGACAGATAGGAAGGTCCAAGCACAGCCTCACTGATGGCAACTCCTGCAGTAATTACATTAGCCATTATGGTAGGTGACTGCTCGTCCTTCTGTCTCGTTTTATAAATCTGTATTCTCTGCTGCGCCCGGTGACATCTTCATCTGAAAAAAAAAAAACAAGAAGAAGAAAAATTATTATTAATTGAGAAAAAGAACCTGAAAAATGTTAAATTTCAAAATTATTGGTATAAGTTCTTATCTTCATCTCGCATCATGCGCAGCAATCGTACGATTTATTCGGACAATACAAGACATTTCGACTTTCACTTGGACTAATTAATCTCCATAGGTACATAAAAAAAGCTCCCGATCTGCTGCGTGATGATAAACATGACCTTACAAATCAGTCTCGATGGAGAATAGCGTGATTTCCACGTGTATCTTCTCATAGCCGAACCAAAATACAAACGGAACGATTGTCCTGTTAGCTAATTATTACTTGGTTATGTAAAGTTTATGTTTATGCCTGTTTACATAATTCAATAAAACAAATTTGAAGAAATTTTATCGTAATAATGTATATATCCCCGATTGAGCAGTCTAACCAAATCTTGGAGATCATTTTGCGGGCTTGACTTGGATATAAAAGTATACAATATTACGCAATAAAATTCTTTTGAGATTCCTTCTTCTTTTCGTTTGCCTTCTGCATCGTGCATGAGTAAGTTTGCTGATTTACTGCTAAGTGTGCACCCAAGAAGATAAATTGAAAAGAGCTAAAAAGTACTATTCCAATTCAAATCATTGCCTTTCGACCAAAATTTTTAAAAATTATTGCTGATATTTTTCTGGGCAACTAGGAAAATGTAGCGACTTCATTACTTCAATATTATTCTGGGCCATTTGAAAATATTTTGAAAGTTAAAGAGAAATTGCTTCAGTTTGACCCTTTTTTAATATACCAACAAAGCAACGTTAGCGACACGCCAAGATTATGCCGGCAAAAAAAATATATTTGAGATGTATTTAAAAAAACTCTCCATATTTTCCTTGATTCTCCATACTTATGAGAAATGTGCATAGATAACTTTTTTTTGGCTTATCGCTAATTGATTACAATTATCGTAATAACATCTTGTTATAATACATACTCCTATTTTTAAAACCTGTAAATATCTAAGTACTCTTCGTTATGCAAAAATCATAGAAATCATATTGTCCTCTCTCTCTCTCTCCCATGTATTATTATCTATAATGACCTCGAAATTTGAATTTTCCCTAACGGTTTGCATATTTAGATTTCATGTACGTCTACTTTAACTCGAATGAACGTTTTGAAGAAAAACTTTATAAAGCTCTGCTATGCTGAAGAAATACCAGAGAATTCTTGAATTTTTTCCCTGCTGCTGAGAAAGAATTTATTATTTTGTTCAAGTTCATTTCAAAATATTTCATAAATATAAAATAATATATATCTAAACATCTTAATGGATAACGAAAATAATTTTTTCTTCTCCATTGTTATAAGCAACACAAAAAAAGATAATTTTCAAATCATCTATTCTTTTGACCAAATAAATGAGGCCTAATATTTCTCGTCAGAAGTAGGCCATCATCCAAAACGATGCAATCGAATATATCTTGAGAAGATAAAAGAAGAAAATGGAATAAATAAATGAATAAATAAGGGGTGGGGGGAAAAATATTCGTATTATAGGGTGAGTGGGGAGGGAATATAATCAATTCCAACTTTATAAAAGGTGGTGCGGTGGTTCCACTTCCACCGGAGATCCTACATAATCTCACTCCATCATGACGGTCCGTTCAGATGGGAGCCCAACAGTGGGACCTACCTTTTATACCTCCATTATCCCCCCCCCCCCCACCCCACCCAGCACACGCCACGCGTCCTCCCCTTTCGATGGACAGCTTGGACGAGTTGACGGTGCACGGTAAAAATCGATTTTCTCACGCAGTATTTTCATCCCGAATATGTAAATTGAAGTCGAAAAGGGCTTTTGATTAATAGAAAATATTTTTCGAAAATCATCTTTTCAGAAAAAATGACAATATTTTTGGTGTTTGCTTGTTAAAAGATGTTGGCTTACCGGTCTCGAATAAAATCGAAGCACACTATTGGGGTAAACAAAGAAGACATAAAATATTTTTCACTTTAAAAAAAGTAGCGAACAGTTTCTTTATATTTGAAGGTGTTTTTTTATCGGTGAAAAATATTTTTTAACTATTTTTTTCTTTGCAATGAACGCATGAAAATTTAGAAAACATCTTTATTAAAGTTATTTTTCGTAAACAAATAAAGCCTTAAATAAGGAATATTGATTAAAATAGGAATTAAGAGATGGTAAGCTTTTGGGAAGTGGCAAACATCATCACTCGGGACCTAAAAAGAAAAAGTTAAGTCTGAATTCAGGCCGAGGGGCTTTGTCGCTCCCAACATTGGCATACGCATGTTTCTTCACAAAAAGCATTTCGTTATTTATTAATTTTTTTTATTATGTTATTTGTTGAGCTTTTCGCACCAATCGGATCCTTGTTCCACCTATAAAGAAAAATTATGAATTTCTTGAGATCGAAGTTCCATTTGACAGATCCTAGCTTTAACAAAACGGGACATGGAATTGGAATTCAACACTGAAATACCCTTGAATGGACGAAAATTGCAAACAATTTAGGTTAGACGAAAAGAAATCATTCAAAATTCTTCGATATGTCGATTCGAGTCTCACATTAGAAAGCCGTTCCGGATTTATTTCACAATTTATAGTTCTATCTAGTACTAATTGTTCTAGGAACTCTAGCACGAAAAAGTCATAGGAGTGTCCGCGGAAAATTAAGAATCCATTCCCCCATGCATGAGGAAAATATTAATAAGGCATGCAAAATTGCTAATATGCGAAATTAGGGAGCCAACCATGTCGGCGCAACTCCCAGCTAATCTCATTAATTAGCCAGGCTTGCTCTCTGCATAGAGGTTTTATGACGTAATAAATGGCCCCCTGTACGGTCCCCCCAATTGCTTAGGTGGACCATGACGTCGGAGTGTTGTCAGGGTCCGGGCGGTGGACCGGAGAAAATGGTGGAACCGGGGGGCTGTTCAATTAGGGGTGGGGCCCCTGGGCCCACCTCATCATTCGACTCCAGTGAATTTCATGGAACTTTGACTTTGAATTTCCGGGGTCACAACCAGGAGAAAAGTCTTGAACTATAACACGGTTACGGACCAGAGAGAAGGAAGAGGAGGAGGAGGAGGAGGAGGAGGAGTCACTGTGCCAGCACAGGTTCGAGTTCTCTCTCTCAAATTTGGCACTTACATCAGTAGGTCTATACAGGATCGTAATTGGCGAGACACTCACACCAAAACACCTTTAATAGCCGTGATGTTAGTCTTCACGATCAAAGCTTTTGAAGGAAAATGATATCAAATGACTTTCTCGGTGGCAAGAATTAATGACTATGCCTTTGATACTGGCAAAGAGGCGGTCCACCATTTATAATCTATCATGTTCTGAGTCATGATGGTTGCGACTAATATACTCTGAATTTCTTTTTATCGAGCTTTTAACCATGTTGAATTTATTCCCGTGCTTCAACGTGAGATGAATTGATGGCTTTCTTAGCTCTTGTCAAATCTTCCCCTTCAAAAATATTTACTAACGCGACATCGTGAGTTTGCATTTCTGCCATCCTGTAATTTTTCTCAACTTGATGGTCACATACAGGACGGAGATGGAACTGTCTTAAGCTACCAATTGTGGACACAACCATGATGAAGATTCAGCTCCTCCCGTTCTTCCATTTTTAATGCGCTCGGGCCTCAAGTTTCTCCGGTGTCAGAAACATAAAACCAAAACACCAGATTCTCCCCACACAGAGAGAGAGAGAGAGAGAGAGAGAGAGAGAGAGAGGGTGGGAGGGTGGGAGGTGCTTTTATATTGTGAAAACGACGAGGCATGAGCACTAGCCATTCTTCTCTGCACTCTTTGAATGTTCCTCTGTTTCTTATGGAAAAGAGCACTAGTCATTCCTCTGTGTTTTGAATTTTTCCTTGTCTTGTGCTTATCATCCCGCGACCGGACAACACCACCAAGTCATGCAAACCCAACCACACTGCTTTTCACAGTCAAAACATTCCTCAAAATTGGCAGTATCTCCTCCTTCTCCTCCTCCTCCTCGGATCATGCCCATGTTGGTTTCTTCCTTCATTGCTCTTTGTTTACTAAGCACTGGTCTGTCACTGCCGACTACAGCAGCAGAATCCATTGACAAACCACCAGTCAACCGAACTATCCATCCACACAACGAGCCGCACAAGCTGAAGAAAGTTCACGCTTATCTCAAGAAAATCAATAAACCTGCGGTGAAGACCATTCAGGTTCTTTTTCTTCCTCTACTAATTCTCTGGTCTTTCTTGATAGGGTATTTGGCTCAGCAATGCCGTTTCATTTATTTTTTCTTCATATTAAGGAAGACGAAGGATCTTTTTTTCTTTTTCTTTTTGGCAGAGCCCAGACGGCGATGTGATAGACTGTGTGCTTACACATCTTCAACCTGCTTTTGACCACCCTCTGCTCAAAGGGCAGAAAGCACTGGTAATACCTTCACCTTTTATCAGTTCACCAAATAAATTAAAGGGGAAAGATATGAGTCTGAATAATTGGGATTCTACAGGATCCACCAGAGAGGCCAAAGGGAAATGACTCAACCACAGATGTGGTCACAGATGAGTTTCAGCTGTGGGCCGAGGCAGGTGAGTCATGCCCAGAAGGAACAATTCCAATCAGAAGAACCAAAGAGAGGGACATGCTTAGGGCAAGTTCCATCAGAAGGTTTGGAAGGAAGTTGAGGAGGAATGTTAGGAGGGACTCGACCGGCAGTGGTCATGAGGTGAGCGAGTCTCTGCTCCTGCAGCGTTCTGTTGTCTGTGTCAAACTGTCGATAATGAACTCAGGTAGGATAAAGAGAAAGATTGCAAAAGTGTCCGTTTTACCTACTGTGAGAAACATTCCTTAACAAAAAGACGTTTCTGGCTTTGCCAATGTTGGAAACATCCCTTCATGATCAGCAAAGCAGAAAACGCATTGTGTTTGCCATCTTTTTGTAATTATTATCCTTCCTACAGCTGAATAAACCCTTTCAGGCATTTGTTGCTTTCTACTAATCCTAGTTTACATGAACGGAAACTCTTGTCGGCGCTGATCATCAGATTATTGAACTGTCTATATCAAGCCGTTCCAAAAATTGAAATCCCACGTATTGAAAAGAGGGCCGCGCATTAACTGATGTAAGTTATGGCCTAACAACCTTTGGTCTAAAAAAATCGATGACTTCAATAGCCAATCCTTAAATAAATAGCATTTTATAAAGCAGGAATCTAAAGCAATATTGCTTTCCTAATTACAGCATGCAGTTGTGTATGTGAATGGGGACCAATTCTATGGAGCCAAAGCGAGCATTAACGTGTGGGCGCCCCGTGTCACCGATCAGTATGAGTTTAGCTTATCGCAAATATGGGTTATTTCAGGTTCCTTTGGCAACGATCTCAACACAATCGAAGCTGGATGGCAGGCTAGTCTACTTGATTACTCACTGCTATTTTTCTCTGCATTCTGTAAACTAGACCATAAACAGTGGAGAATTAACTCTAAGTTTATAAGAAGGCCCAGAAAAATGATAATGTTAATGTTTGACACAGATTTAAAGGATCAGGTTAGCCAGAATTAGCGTTTGTTACTGATGAATTGTCTGAACATTCTCTATAATCAGGTCAGCCCGGAATTATATGGAGATAGCTACCCAAGGTTCTTCACTTACTGGACCGTAAGTATCATCTGGCTTGGCCGATCTGACTTAAGACACGGTCGAATTATATCTTTCCGTATGAAATTTGAAAAGGAACTGAGAGGCGAACGATTTGCAGACAGATGCATACCAAGCAACTGGCTGCTACAACCTACTGTGCTCAGGCTTTGTTCAGACAAACAGAAGGATCGCTATTGGAGCAGCTATCTCGCCAAGGTCTTCCTACAATGGCAGACAATTTGACATCAGCGTGATGGTTTGGAAGGTAAACTGGATGCCATTATATCAATGTATCCATGGAGCTTTTTTGCTCTTAATTTGTGATTCTCTATAATTTTGAAATAACTTGTGAATTAGATGGTCTGCTCTACACTTCTTTAGGGATAGACTTTTTTACCTACGCTTAAAAATTAAGACTTGATCAGATTAATATGGCCAATCTCTGTACGGTCAATAGCAATTATCTAACAAGAGTTGCAATATCGCCAAATGTGTTGAAGAGATCCTTCGTGAATCCCACTTTTGAATAAATGAAGTCGACCAAAGCAGTTAATCAGCTTTCTGGCATAGCTCTTCCACCTTTCATTAGCATTTTAATCATTTTGTAAGATTCTGTTTGTTTGTGCCTTTTTTTTTTTTTTCCTTTTCAAGTCACAACTGCAAAACACCTCATGTGGCCTCCCCATTTTTTCCTCCTTTGCATATGAGCAAAGATGACGAAGTAGATCCATCAAGAAGAGCCAACTTATGCTATTACAATAAAGTAGAAATCATATGATTAGACGCCACTAATGTCAATTAATAATCCAAACGGGTCGCTCTCAAGAACAATGATACCAATGCACTATTTTCAGGATCCAAAGCACGGACACTGGTGGCTCCAATTTGGTTCAGGCCTACTCGTGGGATACTGGCCAGCAACCTTGTTCAGTCACTTGAGAAGCCACGCGAACATGGTGCAATTCGGAGGCGAAATCGTCAACACCAGATCGAGAGGCTACCACACCTCCACGCAGATGGGCAGTGGCCATTTCGCCGGCGAAGGGTTCAAGAGGTCATCGTATTTCCGGAACTTACAAGTCGTGGATTGGGACAACAGCCTGATCCCTCCGTCGAACCTCCGCGTTTTGGCCGATCACCCAAACTGCTACGACGTGAGGCAGGGGAGGAACAGAGTTTGGGGGACCTACTTTTACTACGGAGGTCCCGGAAGAAATGTGAGGTGTCCCTGATCCCAGATCAGAATGACTCAAATTGTAGAGAGTTTTTTTCTTTTTCCCCACTTCTCTTTCTTGCTTGAGTTGCTAGCCATTTCGTTTTCAGATAAATCTGTATTTTTTCTTCACTCGGCATCACATGGTTTGAGTCCGTATTGCTACAAAACTTACATGGTTCTTTAGTTTTGGCTGACAGCTTGCTGATTGGAAAATCCTAGTTTTGGCAATTGTGTATATCTTGGAGCTACTGAGTGTTAATAATACTAGCTGCTTTACCCTGAAGCTTTCGTAATCTCTCTCTCTCTCTCTCTCTCTCTCTCTTACCAGACATGCTCAGTGGACCTTCTCTGCAACATTTTAAATACATCCTAACTTGCAGAACAGGTTCCAGTTGAAATAATAAAATGTATCTCAGTAGACATGTCTTTATGGACACATCTCGCAACACCACAATAAATTAGATTTGCAGTCAAACCCCTGAACATTGAACAACCGGTATGAAAGCGAAGAGGGTCCTTGCCCACCCAGCTTTTGCCTTACCAAAACGAAGTCTTGTCCTTTTCCTTCGCTTGAAGCATGCAGAGGGAAGTTCTTGTTTGTTCTTTTTGGCCAGAGAAAAGCAGACCGGCACTCACATTGGACTTGACCCGGAAAAGAAAATTGCGCCCCTCTTCCTCCCGTTTGAAACGCGGTCACTTTTGCGTTCCGTCATGTGGTGGGGCTTCTGCGAATGTTAGTGGGGTTTGACGGTGAAAAAGATGGGAGGATGAGGCTCATCTGCACGAAAAGCGAGCATAAGGCCCATTACCCCTTTTTTTTTGCTTTCTTTCTCCATTGTTCTCATTGTCTTACTATGTGAGTACAGTGGGGGCAATGCAAATTGCTCCTTGGAAACTATCTTTCGGCTGTTTTGCTCGTTGGGCTTAGTTGTAGGCCTATCTGGCAAATTGGAGAAGGCAGACTCGGCCCAAAAGGCCCAAAGTCTTGTGATCAGGCCCAAATCAACCTATCTCATTGGACCTTCCTCCTATCGGCCCATGTAGTTCCTCTCTAAGGAGTAAATCCCACTACTTGGCCACCATACTTTCGCGTCCTTTGTCACTTTGAAATTTTTTTTTCATTTATTAGCACCCGACGCATTTTTTACTGCGGTCCGCCTGATTATTCATTGGACTTGGTCAACGGGCAAGCATTTGTACGGTCCGTAGTATTGGGCCCAATTTTTTTCTTTTTTGCCGGGATTTACCCAAGATCAAAAAATTAATACTAAAGTTCCTATATTAACAATGCCTAAATGAGAATGTAATTGGAGCAAATTCAAAAGGGAATTATTTACTTAGATTCGCTTGTTTAGTCCTTCCGATTGACCATAGGCGGGCCTAGCAAGATTCATCACATGGCCATCTTGACAATATGAATTGGATAACAAACGGAGGGAGAAAATTAGGGAATTAGATAGTCGTGAACAAAATTCGGAGATGTAAAATTACAAGTGCAGTCAAAGGTCAGCGACTGCCGTGGAAGTTTTCATCCGAACTCAGCAATTTCACTGAGTCACACGCGCCCCTGTCACTTTTCCGCCTTTATCTTTTCCTCTTTTTGGTTCCAGTCATCCACCTGGCTTCTCTTGTTTGAACACGAAAGCAAAAATGGCGGGCTAGGAGTTGCAAGCGCATTCAAATCTCAGTCCCTCTTTCTCTCTCTCCATCGCTTTGTGGGGACAACGATGCAAGGGGAATCGGTGCCGGCGAAGATGGAGTCCCTGCGGCTGGCGTGCGAGGCGGAGATCTCCGCCGAGCAGCGCAGAATTGACGCGTTCGCGTCGTCGTTTCTGGATTCGCTGCAGTCCGCGAAGGCCAAAGCGCAAGAAACCGTCCAAAATCAAGGTCCGTCTACGTTATTAATTCTCAGAGCAGTGCCCCGTACGGTCATCCGTACCCATTCTAGCCTAGGGTTTCCAGAGGATTGAGGGTAGTGTGGGAAGTAAGGGCTGCTTCTGTTGCAATTCAATGTGATTTTTGGATTAGTTGGATAATTCTAGGTGAAGTTCTACTCCTTTTTCTTGTCGCAGGAAGACTATCTAAGTTAAAGAGCAGCTTGAAAGAAGCGGAGGATGAGCTTGTCAAAGCTCTCGCAGGTTTGCCTTCGCCTCTCGTGGTCTTTCTCACTCTCTGTCGCGATACAGTCGAACTGTTTTGGTGTACATTATTTCCCTTTTTATTATATTTTTGGATTCGCAGTTCGTTTATAACGTCTATTAAGCATGTGAATGCACCAGTTTTTTGGGTAACATACTTTGATTGCTGTATTGTCATAAGCAAATGCCTTGGCTGAGTGAAACTCAGAGTCTTTTGTCCATTGCCCTGTTAAGCAGTCGGCACCCCATGGGACGGTGGTTTTTGCTGCTCCCTGAATATCAATATCTGATTTTGTGTAGTTAAGACGCGTACTGAGGCCAAGCGTATGGCAATTATGGACTCTATCTGTGCCGTAAAATCCAGGCAAGAGAATCTTAGAAGATCCGTGCAGGACCAAAAGGCCAGGAGGGATAAGTGCGCTGCAATCATATCCCAAGAATTGATTGGTATACCCTCTGTCTTTGTTTTTTTTTTTACTCTGACTGCAGTCAGCAGAATTGTAAGGTGCAGTTCTGCAAAGGTTTGATCACTGCTTAGTTTTTAAACTTTGATGCTTGTGTCAGAATTGTGTGTGTAATGTGTAGAGGATACTACTTGGAAATAGTCTTGTTGCTAGGCCTGCCGAAATATGCAAAGGTTGGTTGAAACGGAGAGACTGTTAGTGTAATGAGTTCATCAGGACAAATTTTCCTGGAAATGCAAGAATGTGCATTTGCGTCTCCTGAGCAATAGATGCAACCAATATCACATAGAATGCCCCCATTTTCCTTTGCCTGTGTTGAAGTACTGCATTTATATAAGTGTTGGCTTTGGCGTTGAGCCATTGGCTTGAATATTCAAATCCATGACACTCGGTTTTTGTTCTTATCATCCTTTTAGCCTTAAAGGACCCAATGTGAATTGTCTGTAAGATTAAACATGTTATGGTATTTTGACAGGTCTTAAATCACTCGCATGTATTTTCTGTCGTACATATGTAGCTTTGAACCTGAAGCAAGTGCTACACGGCCAGACAGAGAAAAGTTTGTGTGGCAATGTTCCTGTTATTGCATTATCTAACTGATTTTCTTTGTTTCTTTCTGGTTATCTTAGTGTAATAATGATTTGTTGCTACTTTATGTCTCTCATTTCCTTTAAAATGTCAATTCTTTCTCTATTTAATTGCTTGTTATTCTGTTCATTGGAAGCTTTGACAGCATTTGAAGAAAAAAATCAACAGAGAGTGGGACAAAAGGGGGATATACTAGAGGCAATTTCGTGGTACAACAAGGTTCTGGGTTTTCAAATTGAAGGTGGAAATGGTAAATGCAAGCACATGGATGGCACTGTTAGTCCTTTATCTTGCATGATTGGTCTCATGACTTCTAATGTTATTGTAGGGGTGAAGTTCATGTTTGACAATATCGATATAAAAATTCCACACGGCGCGTACCTTTTCACCATTCGCCATGCAAATGACACGTATACTTGTAAGGCTTGGTTGTTGGTATTGAATATTATGCTTGGACATGTAAACCATATGTGAAATTGCTTACCCACTATTTTTGCTGGATTGTCTTAGTATTGGAATGTGATCCCCCATTGGATGGCACGAAAGAATTGATCCATGAGTTGAACAAAAGCAATGATCTATACAAGTTTGTGAGGATTATGAGGAGGAAGTTTCAAGAATTTGCAGTACAGAGTATGTATTTCTCTTGTGTTTCTTTCACATTTTGTGTATGAAGTTGACTTTCGCAACTGTCAACACATCTAGGACCTTTTGCCTATAGACTGACAACCAACACCAGAATGTATCCTGACTTCATCTATGCGTTCATTCAAATGACGTAGTTTTCCTTCTGTGACATTTAACTACTCTTGCATTTGTTTATTTCAAGGTGGATTTTGCGCTAACACGAATATACTATATTTCACGATGTCCAGGAACCTCACCATCAAAAACCACAATTCATCAAGAGTATTCAATAAATTCTCTGTCTGCTCCAGTTACCTCAGTTTCAACTGAAATAAGTGAGTCTCCAGCAAGGCAGAAATATTATGAAGCTGAATATGGGGATGTTGATAGAGAAATTAAGAAAGTGAACCGCGGTACAAGCTCTAGAATAGCAAAATCTTCAGAATCCGCATCATCTCTTCGCCGGTCAACTCGAGGGTATTCTTATATATATACTTGAGTTGCTATGAGATACATTGGGGGCATTTGTGGTTCAGTTTGGTTCAATTTGCATTGCATTTCGATAACTCATATATTTGGACAAACCTCAACTAAAAATTCAAACAAACTAAACTAAAACCAAATCGATAGTTTCTACTTGTCATCAGTTTGAAACTTTTATCATCAAGGTGAGCTCAAACATTCATACTTAATTATTAGGATTATTTTGAGGTTTATCTTATACGTTTATGAATTGCGTGAAACACATTTATAAAATAGGAGTTTCTTTGCAAATTATGAAAAATGGATGAGATGCATGATCAATATTTTTGTTTTATCATTGTAAATGATTAAGCAGGAGAAATGCTTAACTGCTAGCCATTGTGTGGAAGTCAGTGGTAATATATGAGACTGGTGATGTCTATTGGATCGGTCACTTGGTTGCTGCCTAGGGGTGCCTGGTTTGGTACTTTTGGACCTTTCATTTATTAGTTAGCATATAGGATGGGTATTAATTGTCATTTTAAAAAGTGCAAGCCAAAGTGAGATAATGTGTTATCTATCTTTTGGTGGATAAAAACTGGAATAGTGAGGTTGGGGCCATTTTTCCATTGAGATGGCAGCTTGTGTAAGATGTGTTGCATTTAATAGGATTGGTTGGTCAGCCCCTGACATCCATTGCCACCCATGGACTCAAAACACCACCACCAAACTTGACTATTGCTCACCACCCTCACCAATCTCTGATGATCCACCTATGGGGACGGTGGAGATGATCGATTGATTGAAGAAATCAGATGGTTTAGATCTTCTTGATGTCCTGAAAGTTCGACCTTGTTCTTACTATGGAATGAGACACTAAGTGGCATTTTTCATTCTTAAAGCACACGAAAGGCTTTTTGGATCTTGAATGTCTCAAATGAATATTGAGGAATTAATCAGGTTAAGCTCTGACTTGGAGAGTAAACCCAATTATCTCTGTTTTATCTTAGAGACCTATGACATCAATCAAGGTTGCGTGACGTTGAATCTTGGCCTCACGACTTTGATTGTGGTCACACAACCTAGAATCTTGTTCGTGACTTTTGGTGCATTTGAACATCGAGTCAGGGGTATCACAGGTTTGTCATGGTGGTGACCAAGGGTTCCATGATGATGGTATTTTGGAAAACAAGCTGTGCAGGTCTTTAGTGACAGCTGGATGGCTCTCTGGTGGTGATCTGCGCAGGGGCCAGATAAATAAGCATAGAAGAAGCATAGAAGAAGAAGAAGAAGAAGAAGAAGAGAACGAAGAGAAAAAAAAGGGAAAATGTAAGATGTTGAAAAAAGAAATGAGGTGGGACCCCATTACTATTTTTGTCAACTCACCGCTGGGGTGGCATGCTATGCAGCCAAAAGCATGTGACTAGGACAATGGAAGGACAACAACAAATTGATTTTGAAAAGTTCAGGAACTAAATGGATTAGAAAAAGTCTCAGGACCACAGTGATTAAGTAGAAAGGATTCATGGACTTCCTATGTTATTACCCTTCTGTCATGGTTGCACTATTCCTTGTTAAAACAAAATAGTAACCCTGCTGAAGGCTAACATCATGTGAATGATATGTTTCAGCTCTCTGTTAGTGCTTGTTGACTTCATTTCCTCCCCACCTTGACTTCTGGAATTTCTCATGAGATTGTGTTCATGTTGTATGACTCCATGATTGTCTCTGTTTCAGGTTAAGAAATATCGAGACATCCTCCCAGTAACTGTTGATCCCTTCTTTTTCACATCTTGTGACAAGGTTGAGTTGTTATCAGTGAGAAAGATTGCCTGACTGTCGACGTGTAAGAGAAGATTTTAACGGAGCATCTTATGAGGCATAGCAAGCTATATGAGGTCCCCATTATATGGTTTGAGGTACTCATGCGATTGGTCTAACCCAAGAGAACATGTCAAGGCGATGCATTATCACAGAAAATTGTGGGCCAGAGTGACGATTACCTTGTAATCCCTTGGGTCACTTACTCTATTTTCCTGGAATCTAGGAGTGTAGGCTTGCGTACCTTGTAGAGAATGTGCTCTTTTTGACTAATGTCAAGACACGATTGTAAGCTGTTTACTGTCAATTAACATGAACTGTTCTTCATAGTTAACATGAACTGTTCTTCATAGTTCTCGTCTTAATTCGCCTTAGCTTCCTTGCTATCTCGCTTTGTATTTTAAACCCGCTTTGTTCGTGTTCTTTGCATTGAAATATTGATTTCAATATTCTCAGCTTTTCATTCGATAATAATTTGGCTATTACAAACAATATCCGGAGAAAGAGACTTATAATTTAACGTCAGGAAGCTACATTTATTAATCACATTGATGCATTAGAGTAGGAACGCTCTTGATCTTGGTGGACAATTTCTCGGAAAGTGAGTGCGTTCAAGCAGGCATATTAAGCAGTTAATATTGGGGTTCTTTGTGGTTAAAAATCCGTGCGTATGCTCTATTATTGTCAATATGAAGGCTTCCTGGGAGTTGGTTAGTAAGCTCATCGGGCTCCTGATCAGATTTTGAGGTTTTTTTGTGGGGAAAATTATTTAAAAAGTCGTAAATCTATTTTTATTATGCCAACTAAGGCTTAATTTTTCTTTTGTCAATTTTGTCTTAAATCTTTTACGTTTGTGCTAATGCAATTAATTTGGCCAATTGGTAACTACATTTGTGCTGCTCAGCCAAGATTGGTTGGATGGACAAATTTGGCATAGCATGCAGAAGTTGTATGATTGAATTGGCATAATTCAATAGATTTATAACTTTTTTGGTATTTTTTTTGTTTCTCTGTGATATGAAAAGCTATTGAACATTTTTTCCGGAGTGCAAGTCATTGTGGTACCATGTATCTCCATTTTGTATAGTTGGCTTTAAAGATCAATACTACTACTTAATTTACTTTAAAAAAGCTACTAAGAGGGATATATCAAAAAAAGAAAAAAAGCTAGTGAGAGGGAAGGAAAAGCAAAGCTTGTTTTAGGATAAAACCTAAAACCATGGAGCGTTGATTGAGTAATGGCATGTATGGTCAAGTCATTTATCATTGTTTACAGGACAATCCTGTCTCTTTAGCTTTCCTATATTTCTTAATGAAAATGGCAGGCCGAGCTTGCTTATGCCACAAAAGTCAGCTTAAGCAAGCCTCACATTTTGTCTCGAATCTTCAGTTTTATTTTTCTTTTTACTTTTTCTAATTTATCATTGACTACATGTAAGTGCTGCCAAAACCCTACATGTTAAACGAGTTGCATTTTCTTTGCTGAATTTTCCGTGATTCCACCCATGTTGATCTACATATTGAACATGTACAGTCCAATGAAGTGACCAGTTCTTGCATATCTCCTTTGGACTTGATATATGGGAAAATTCCATGAAAATGCTCTCATTGTATGATTAGATGGTGGAGATTGAGAGAACAATGCTCTATCCAGAGTAAGTTTCAGGTGAAGAATTGCGTATAGTGAAGTCTTGAAAGGAACGGACATGGAGTTTTATCTTATCTGCTGTTATAACGTAGTTTTTATTTTCATTTGCTTTTGCTTCCCCACCAATAAGCCTAATGCTATATGCATCTTCTGTATTCTTTTGAATACATAACCTTATGTACATGACTCCTAGCCATTGTAACTTTACAAAAGGTTACATCGAATATCAGCCTATTGCTGGAGTCGTCTTTGGATCAATGTGGTTGTCTGCTTCCATAGCTTCTTTGCTTCATTTTCGTCGTTTGCTAGACTCGAGCAAGTACTCTCGTTACAATCTGCAAAGTATTTACCACTGATCCCTTCTGTCTTGGGGCTCAGAGCTACGTAACACGTTGTTGATGCTCCCTGCAATCACAAAAAAGGCTCTCGTTACTATCAACTCCGAGTTACTCTCTCCCCCCGTGCTATGTGAAGTGTGAACACGAACCTGAGATATAGTCTTCAGTAGCTTGGATGCAATGAAGTACAGGGAATCTGCATGGAGAAACCTTTATGGATCAGGTTTATTTCATATCCTTGAGTTGTAATCGTAGAATAATTAGATAAATTATGTGGAAAACTAGGAATTTTCTGCACAAGCCAATAGAATTTTTTTTGTCCGTTGCGTTTACATTGGTCTTGCCTGTAATAAAGCCATTATGTGCTCGGACAATTCCAGTCTTCACTATGCCTGGATGGACCGCATTGATGGTAACTCTGGCATTCCTTGCCTGTCATGTGAGTACTAGTGTGAGACGTTATTGAGCAATTGAAGGAGAATAACATGAAATGACTCTTGACTCTTGAGTGAAGCTTTGTACCTTAAGCTGTCTTGCCATTTCCTTGACATGCAAAACATTGGCTAACTTCGATTGAGCATATGCGCGCGTGCCATTGTAACTGCATGAACAAGTAGAGTCGATTGACGGGTTAGCTTTTTCTCATGTTACCAAGAAGTTGATTGAATCAGGTTCTGCCTACACGTTGGGGTTGACAATCTGGTTGAAGCGGAAAGAATCTCTCTTCACCCAGCTGTGAATGACTGAGGAAACGTTGATGATCCTTCCTTCTATGCCTGATTGTGATGCCGTTTCTATCATTTTCTCTAGGAGCATTTCTGTCAGTAGATGATGTCCTGCCAAAATGAATTCCCTCAATAAGAACCTGATTAAGATAAAATCAACTTCAAAATTGAAGATTCTTAGTATGAAATCATTTCGACTTGGATACTATCCTGGTTATACTGAGTTTTTGATATATCTAGGCGAAGTAAGATGAGAATTTAGCAATGTCTGCAATTCGTCAATCATTACTGTTCGTTACCTAAGTAATTTGTTGCGAACGTCATCTCAATCTTCTCCTCCGAAAACTCCAACTTTTGGGAGAATACTCCTGCGTTATTTCTGAAAAAGATTTTGCATCTCTCATTACCATTTGTGGAAACACAAATTGCAAGTGCAATATTAATTATGGGCAAAAGCAAGAAGCTTACATTAGTATATTAAGTGGCAGTCCAAGAGACAAGAACTCGGCACAGAATCTTCTAATGGAAGTGAAGGAGCTAAGATCGATCTCCAACAATATGATTTTGGCGTTTGGAGATTCCTGCAAAATCTTGTCCTTCGCTTCAGCTGCTTTTCTCAAGTTCCTTGCTGGTATTACTATTCTGACCCCTCTCTTTGCCAACACTCTTGCCGTTTCTGCTCCGATTCCTGATGTAGCCCCTTCGCAACCCAAAAGAACAAAGGCAAAATCAGTTTTCTGATTTTGTCTATGTAAGAGCAAGTGATTTGGGTTGTAGGAAAAAATCCATGTTAGTCTAATAACATCTGTAAAATGGAGGAGTTCTTAAATGGAGAAAAATGAGGAAGGCACATGCTTGGCTTAGCAGACATGGTAGAAAAAGCAAGTGATCCGGTGAAGAAAGTGAAGGAACGAGGTCCTCATAGAGAAAGAACCACATCCTCCTGCATCTCACCCAAGAAAAGAGAGCCAGCAACATCCTTGACCATTAGTCCATTACTATGCATGTCTGTCATTTCTTTTTTGGTAATCCATCTCATCTTCTCCATTACTGGATTATTTTCTGAATGCAGATTAATGTACACCAATATCGTTTATTGTAGTTATAGTTGATAGAGCTGTTTGTGCCACTGATTAGGACGAACATGTTATATCCATCAAGAAGCCAAACAGATTTGCTCTCAAATGTAGCTAGAAATGATGTTCGGATTTCACAGAGAAAAAAGGCCATAACAGTGAAAAAACAATATAATATTCTTCCCTCAATATGGAGAGAGAGAGAGAGAGAGAGAGAGAGAGAGAGAGAGAGAGAGCTAAGAAAAACAATATGTCAAACAAGAAGAGAATTATCTTTAAGCAGAAGCAAATTCCAACCCATAGCAGTTAAAAGACCGTAAGAAACCATACAGCATTCTTCACTGAACATAGAGAGAGAGAGAGAGAGAGAGAGAGAGAGAGAGAGAGAGAGAGAGAGAGAGAGAGAGAGAGAGAGAGAGAGAGAGAGAGAGAGAGAGAGCTATTGGAAGAAGAAGAAAAACATGTCAAGCAAAATTATCAAGCAGAAGCAGACTCCAACCCATAACAGTGAAAATAACACAAGAAACCATACAGTAATTTTCTCTGGATATCGAGAGAGAGAGAGAGAGAGAGAGAGAGAGAGAGAGAGAGAGAGAGAGAGAGAGAGAGAGAGAGAGAGAGAGAGAGAGCAAAAAGAACTCTCGGAAGAAGAAGAAAAACATGTCAAGCAAGAATAGAATTATCTTTGAAAGCAGAAGGAGACTCCAACCCTTTGTGAGCTTAAAAAAGAGTGTAATGAGCAACTTCCCATCCCCAACGAAGAATAGAAAAGAAAGCAGAAGACAGCTCCTCTTTTTTTGTATGAAAATCAAGCAAGAGTGTGATCAGAGATCAACCGACCTGTGATGATAGCAGTGAGGTGAGAAGCAAGCAAGCAAGAACAATCCACGGTGACTTGCTCAGCCGTGGCGTTAGAGCCATACCCACTGGGGCCTGCAATTCCTGCTAAGTACCTCAAAGTCTCCTTCATGAGGATGCAACTTAAAAGCTCAACAAACCGAGACACCAGTTTTTGCACAGAGAAGCCACGCACATATAGAGGATTTATAATGTTCTGAATATAGTCCATCAATTGTTTGACCAAGCTCAAATATGTGTATTGTGGCGTAAGCCTCAAACCAATGAACACACAACCCTAAGTAAGTCAGAGCGCACAACACACTTTTTGTTAGTGACCCTTTTTCTTCTGCACCATTGTAGCAATGTCTTTTGACCCCGCTGAGAGACAAATTATACATTGTGGTCCATAGACACACTTATTTGCTTTTAGACACACGTATATGACGGTGTTGCTAATGTGAAAATGCTTCCATTTCTATTCTCAGTCTTTTCCTTTATACTTATTATAATAATTACTGTCTGCCGTTATCCGTGACCCTTACCATTTTCCTAGAACTATTTATGATGGTTATTTCTTGTCCTCTTTCTCCATGCACTGTTTCGATTAATGAAGAAAGAACGGAAATGCGTAACTATTACGTAAGAGATTGCCATTAGTTCATTTCTGAACAAATTCTTTTAATGCAATTGTAAAACTTAGTTGGATGTGACATGAGGGCAGTTTGTCTCCCAAATGACTTGACTTTATTGCTATGATCTCATGGAAAAATAGAGAGCCACATTCACACGCTCGAGGAAAATCATACGCAATGATAACGCGGAGATCATGATATGAGAATTATGCTTAATTTTGGTTTCGAATGGTAAGAATATGATCATTTTAAAGGCATCGAGTGACTGGACTTTTAAGCCTTCTCTCAACTTTACCAAGATATATCTTGTTGATGAAGTTTTAAAACTTCATAATTCACGCAAACAAGATGATTAAGAGTCAGATTATTTCTCTCTGTTTTGGAGGTACAACGCACTGATTGGCCCATAAATTCATGATGCACCTTTTGAAACAAATAAAATTCGGTTACCCCACATATGAAATTTAAAGACGAGTTAAAAGTTTAGACAATTATAACTTGTCCCGCCTTACCTAGTAAATAAAAAGGTTAAGTAAAAGTTACTAAATGCATATTGATCATATTTCTATTAAAGCCATTATATTGGCTCATGCTGCAATTGGAGGATGTTATCCTAACAAATGCAATGCGAAATCTCCATACCATTTTCTTATAAACTACCGCTGAGTACATTATGCAAGCCTCACATAATTCTTGGTTTGTCGATTATAAAATCAAGATGTAATTTACTTTGGAAGTAACACAAATAAGATCTCAGGAATGCTTTAGCACTAGGTTCATGACTTGCTGAGACAAGTGGAGCATCCAAAAGAATGGTTATAATCACTCCATTACACGTGCACATCTGGAGAACCCATAATGATATGAAACAAACACACACATACATACATATGTATGAGAGGTTGAGCCACATATGCATGAGAAAAGGAAAAAGAAAGTTTGTGCCATCAATTCTTAGAGACAAAATTGCTTTTGGTGCGTGCCAAAGCTTGTCCCTTCAAGTCTCCTTTTGTCTCAAATTGGCCATAGAGTTTTGTCCAAATTCTTACACCTTTGGAGAAATGATGGCCATTGTTGGGGGTTTGACAGACTAAAAGAGAGCACTGAAGTTGACCCTTCAACAATTGGAGCACTATAAGTGGACCCCTTTTGCTTCCCAACTTGCATACACCTTTTGATTTCGTTTGCCACAGCTGCTTGAAGCACCAACCCTCCCAAGCTTCACGTGATCTTTCGCCTTTTAATTTTGTTTTCTTTCATCTCATACTGCAAGGCACCCTTAACTTGGAGAAGGTGAAGACTGATTATGAGGGCACTGGTGCTTCCATTTTTCACTTGTTGAGCACACAAGAGCAGTTCACCAAGATTCAAAAGCAAAGAGTGCTTTTACTTGTGTGTAAGGAATTAGGCTATCATTATGACTATGGTTTCCAGATGAAAAATCAGGATAGTCTTGAGTCGTAGAACAGTTTCGTTCTCTTCGGTAAAATCAGAAAAATTCTGAGGAAAATAAAAAAGCTTCATAAAGGGATTATTCATCCAGACAAGCTTCCTGATTCAGTTGGGTTCTGGACAGTCTTCACAAGGACATTTTCAACTAAAAGGTAGACGTGAAGAAGACAATACAAGCTTTGCCATCAACATACCTTGTCTCCTCCCATGTTATTCTCGGTCTAACCTGGCAAGTAAAGACATGCATTGACAGCTTAAATTTACAGGGGTCAGGCACATGAATAGTGAGAGGAAAATGTTGTGCATAGACATTCGGGCCAAAACCAATGGCCAAGAGAAAATAGTGAAGTCAAATCGTTTTCAGTTTAGTTATAGGGGAAGAAAACTAAAAAAAAAAATTTGATTTTAAGCTTCTGTCCTGACAATTAAAGATACATCCCATCTCCTAAATAATTATCCTAAAATGAAAGATGTCTTTGAGAAGGGAATTACTACCTAAAGCAAGATCATGAGCACCTAACTAAGCGAAGAAAAAAACTGGGATTATCATCCACTTTATCAACATAACCATTAAAGACAAATGAAGTACATAAAGCAAAAGCTTTTTATTCATCAAAAACCCTCAAGGACCTTCTGGCCCCAATGTTAAATCATGTCCCCCTCAAAACTGAAATGTTCAATGTTCAACATGAATTAATGCAGTTCAATAAAGCAAATGCGAGACCTGCCGACAAGCCCTAGAATTTCTCCGAGAGATCAATCATGTCGACCAAGCGTTTTCCATCATTGAATATAAGTCCACCAAGAAGAAAATTGTATCATTCTGAGAAATACAAGTCACACGTGCCATGTACAAAATGATAGTATGGAAGATGGCCCAGCAGAAAGGTGGGGCTCACATAGCACGAGCCAATCACGGAGAAAAGAGGGACCTAATCAAGAATCTTCTATGTTTTTCACCAAATGTGGCTCTAATAGCTGACTAATTAGCTATGAGTAATTAACAATTTAACGGGATAACACTAATCTATGCTAAGCAGCAGACAGCCTCAAAAGATTTGTCTTATTTTTCATTTGATTGGGCCTTGTATGGCAAGATTCTTCACAAAAGGTTGCTTGTCTTCACCTGCAAGAGCATATCTATCCAAAAAGAAGTCGGCTTTCGGGAATATCTTAAGCCAAACATGAAACTTAAACAAAAACTAGGTTTATAGCCTATGGTACATCTTTCGAAGCATGCAATTCGAATTAAAGAATGGACATACCACCTCCACACCGACACCGCTTTTGAACCTCAATGAATTGTTATAAGTTGCCATTACGTGAATATAACGAATAAAGAATTCTGGGTGTGAAGAAAAAGTTGAAATTGGAAAATTTTAGTTCAAGAATCATAGCCAGACAGGATAATGCGCTCCCCAATTGTTTCCTGAGTGGATCCACTATACAGAGTGGACAGAACCAACTTGCTCGGATGAAAGAGCTTCAGACTCTTATTTGGTAGTGAACTAATGAACCAATTAAAGAAATTGAAGTAAATTTTCTCAGCTTGCACTCTCAACAAATCTTGATTTGTGCCCCATGTGGCCATGTACATAAGTGTATCAATCTTGATACACTTCGTTCCCTGCAATTCATTGATCATGCTTTTGACTTTGTAACTCATCTAGTATTCCACAAGATAACTAGAAGGAAAAAAAATGACTAGATAAAATTATAACAAATCGTCATTAGTCAAATACAAAGATAGCAAATTGTGTAGTGACTTTGGTCGGACGGATCAAGGCCTAACTCACTGCCTAGAAAGTGACAATTGCTCGAGGCCTATTAGGATTTGGTCAGATCCACCCATTGCACATCTAATAACGCTGATTGTAGCAATCCCAAGGGATCTTCCGAATAAAAACCCAGGATAATAGATATAATCAAGTCCTATGACTTTTGAGAACCGAGACGGAAATTTAGGAATTGTCAATGCATATTCCCTTATAATTAAAACGATAAGGTTAGACGTATATATGTAGACCTGCCAAACTATTCTCCTGGTCAGTGGCCACACTGTATGTACTTGAAGTTATACATTCCTCTAGTCTAGATATGGCCAGCCGCCATCACAGGAAACAAAAACCATACTGAGAAGTTATTTCCTTCAAATACAGATAGAAGTTGTATTAACAAAAGATGTGAGGGGCAAAACTCTGATTCATTCTGCACATGAGCCATTTCGATTCCATCAGCGTCAACTTACATGTCAGATAAAATGGCAAACTTTGTCGATATATACATCTTATGGTCAACAATCTCAACAAACAATATGAACCTGCCTTCATAGGACCATCTCTGCATTTGCAAGCAGATGTACATCAACATTATCTGCAATATAATTCCATGCACATGTCAGCTTAAAAGTTAAAAGGAGGTTACAAAATCAACTTCACATGCATTTTAATTTTAATAATGATGTAAGACATTCTATCTATCAAACTCAGCTTGGAGAAAGTTTAAACGGAAATTGGGGTTAAACATAAGAAAATTATATCATCAAGGTGGTCATCAATCCACAAAAGGGATGTTAATTGGCAAAGGTTAAAGCAAGTAGAGAAACAAAACAAAGTTGGTGTGATGAAGTTCCACAACTATGCTAGCTAGCAGTAAACCTTATGTTTTAAGATATAACGTAGCAGTTGTTTAGTAGAAGAGGGTCCTTTAACATTCAAAAACTTCAGGAGAAGTTTCTATCGCACTTTGAATTGAAGTAGCTGGATCGGTATGGCTCATCCTGGGTTCAACCAAGATTCCCCGCTCGTCTGACCATCCCATAGACCTCTTCCACTCTCGCCTTGAGTTGCTGCAGCTGAACCCACCCAACATCAAGTGCAAGATCAAAAAAATATAAAGCTCGAACATAATGGTTGATTGTGTAATTGCCAGTTGTGTCACTGATGCTTTGTTCTACTTTGAGGCCAGCCCAAGCCAGCACTGCCAACATTCCCAACAGCCTGAACTGGTTCAATCGTACCCTTCACAGTCCTTCCTAGACCCTCACCCTGCAGTTGCACAGAGGACTTGTAATCGGATAAACAGGGAAATATATGCAATTGAATGAAGAAGATAGTGTGACTTGAGAGTCTTAATCCGTTTTAGACAGACGTTGGGGAAACAAGTGGAAGTGCCCAGGATTGCTGGGTTCAGATAAGCCATGTGTATGTCAAGGCTTACCAAACCAGACTACTAACCAGTTGAAATTGTCCAACCGGAAGCAGGCTTGCACCCAGTCAGGGGATAACTCGTGTTGAATGAGAAAACCCTAATCACTTTTTCGACATTTTTGGTCCTGAATATACTAAATTCAAGAGCCTGCTGCCAAGTTCACATGGGCTCAGGCACACCCAAGGAGCCATGAAGCCAGACCTTCAGCTCCCCTTGCATGTACATTGAGCAACAGCACAGGCCCATGAATGCTGAAACTAGTCCACTTTCAATTATACTGTCCTGGCAATGGCAGTGAATTAACTCAGTTGAACCATGCAGCAGTTACATGACCATGTCTTCCTCCAATGTCGGTTTCCAAATATTGAAGCACACAGAGTAGATCCTACGTAGAGAGGCTATTTTCACAAATAAAGGCCTCAAATTGGATTTATATCAGCTGCACCAAGGTTTCCTTCACATCAGGAACTTGTAGGGAAAAAAAATGCGAGAGGATAGAAGCAGATGCAACAAAAAGTTTCAGATGATGGAGCAAGAATCTTATAGGTAGATATCAATAATGAGATTGTGATACTCAGTGCTAACCCAGTGGCCCAGCCATCAGACCCGACAAAAGCCAGAGACCTTGACCTATTTAAGAGGGTTTTGTGTTGTATAAAATACTTGGAAAAAAGAAGATGTTGGCTATTGAAGAGAATGTTTTAATCTGCATAGTAGTATTACCTCCTTCCAGCCCATACTTTCAAGGACTTTTCTGGCAAAACTACCAGCTCCAAAAGACATGTTCAGGGCTTCAGCTGCGGCTTCTTCTGTAGAGACAGAAGCTCCTGAAGATCCTACATCATCACCACGAGACGGCAAATTCTTTTGTCCAGGCCCGACACCGTAGCCATGATGCAACATTCTTCTAGCAGCAGCTCTATCCTTGTATCCAGGTCCTATATGCTGGCAATGTAACCAAAGAGTACTTAATGAAACTGACCATCTCTGTCATGAGGTCCATACAATCACCATTATAGTCCATAAAACGGGAGAAAGGAACAAGTATGCATCTTTCATCTATTGAGCAGAAAATTATTGGTAGTCAAAGTCACTTCAGACAAAGGTATAGACCAGTCTGTTAAACTGTTTTGCAAATTGCACCCAGATGTTGCAGATTAAGTTCTGGATTATGTTGTTACATTAGGTTCATATACGTCTTCTGCGTTCTTCTGATGCATATACCCAAGTTACATGTGACATCATGCGGAACTTCTTGTGGAAGAGAGAGGATATATCTTCAATGACTACTGCTGATTCCAACCTTCCTCCCCCACCCCCCCCCCCCCCCACCCAAAAAAAAAAAAAAAACAATTGACGAATATAGACAAGTGTTTGTCTTCTAGAAAATGAGAGAAATTATTTGAAGTATTTCGTCAAGTAATGTGGATCAAGGCCAACACAAAAGCTACAAAAATATCTGCTTTGTCGTGGCTCCAATAAAATAATTTTAGTAATCCATGATGACATGAAGATTGGCAATCAATGGATAACCATAGTGCTCAGGATCTACAGGTAACCCAGACGTGATTACTCTGTTGTTGCTAGTCAGTAACCTATGATGTGACGTGACATATACCTCAGGCAAGAGGTGTGAAGCAAGAAATGTTGCACATTGGCAAGCTAAGCCATGAAAGTAACGAGCGTCCTTCATCTAACACTTGGAAGGACCCTCCAGCCCTTTCCATTTGCATATAAACTTAACTTCTAATTATAGTATATCGACTATCAAGGGACACACTTAGTCTAAAAAACTGAGAAAGAGCAAATTATTTCATTACTCAGATCCATGGCAACCTTCTATATTGCTCAAGATGATGTTACCTTCCGTGATGCCAAAAGTTCATCTGGTTCCTTATCTGCTGTTCCTTTTGGTTCACTATTCTTAGTAGATTTTGAAAGGCCGACAGATTCTCCTCCGGCTACTAACTCAGGAAACCCCCAATCTTTCGTTGGATTTGAAGAATCATAAGAAGTCACTGAAGCTAAGTAGCTGGCACTGGGACTCCGCAGCTTATAAATTTTTCCTGAAAGAAGGAATTTTCAAGAGATCATCAACTAAAACTCGCATGAATGTAGACATCCTGAAAAATTATACAGAGGTTGCATGAATGTAGACATCCTGAAAAATTATACAGAGGTTGCATGAATATAAACATCCTAGAATATCTATTTATGCTTCCATGTTGGCTATAAAGAGAAAGGAGCTAGATCCGCATGAAAAGCACTGCAACTGTATAAACTGCCACAACCATGAAGGAAAACCAAACCTGTTCTAACTCGTACCAGATCAAAGCACACTTGACATATTGGAGCAGTTTTCAGAAAACCACCACCAGCAGGCACAGATGGGTGGAGTTTAGCAGATTGTTTGACGAGCCGACCAACTAGCCTAACCGCTTGACTTTTTTTATCCTTTTTTAACCCTCTTACCACTGCCCAGTCCCACAAATCCACAACTGGGAACTCCAGCACAGGCTCTTCTCTTGATTGAATGACTTGACCATATTGAGCTTGCCATTTTTCCTCATCTTGCAAGAGAACTGGGTTAACAATATAGTGCAGTCAATCAGTATCACAAAAAAAAAGATAATTGAATTTTGTAAATTCTGACTATAACTGGGTAAAGGTGGGCGACATCACATTGTCACACTTCTACATATATAGACAACATATGAAAACATATTCCTTAGAAAGTAATGCCCCAACTCCTTCGCCACAATGATAGATTACAGTACAGACGCTATTAGTTGGGATCTTTGGAGTTAAGGATCTAAGAAGTGGTCAGTAGCCTCCAGAATGGTCAAGATTGTTTCAAAATTCAAAAATAATTGCATGCTGCTTTTTTTAATCATAACAGTGGCTCCAAGACATATTCTGTCTCCAACACACACACACACGCACACACACAGAGGTAAAGAACAAACATCATATACAAAAGTGCATATTTTAAGTGGTATCGTACAAAACGGAATAGATATATCGGCCATTCTTGGTAATAAGGCAACCTTGATTTAAAGCGTCTTCATTTGAAACAGATGAAACAGGGAAGTCTTCCGGTATCCACTCTCCTTCTTCTAGCTCGTAAGCATTGTTGGTTTCTGATTCAAAAGAAAAGGCCCTAAGTCATTCTTCAAGTGTATGCCATAATTCTAACTGTGAAGCAAAACACTAGAACAAACCAGGTGATGACAATCTAACATCATTCCCATCACAAGCTTCATGTGGTGTTGCCACATCACCAGATTCACCACCAGCATCAATTGCCCGGTTGGAATAGCCAGCCAAATAAAGTTCAATCAGTGTATCCTCCAACCTATCAGCAGTGAAATATCCACTTCAGCATGTCAGGAAGAAAAGCTCTACAACAAGAGGCATGCTGCAGAAATATGGTACCATTCTGATGGTGGCTGAGGATCTTCAGAAGCATGACGGACAGAATCCTCATTGTCTGAGCAATAATAAGAAATAATATCAATGTTAGTGCATGACACCAGACTGGTGGAGCTTGGGGGAAAATTATGACAAAGGCAGTGGTCAATCAGGCCCAGCAAAAATTGGGTTGCCATGAACTTATTGATCTGGATAATTTAGAATTTGAAAGTATATATATACAAATGATATTTGATACAGCCTCATCATATCTTCAGCAGGGAATGTAATCAGGGCAATACAATTATAGGAAGTTACTATACTTTAAAAAGAACGATCATTCAATAAAAGGTCATGCATGTTGTGGATTCCATCACATCAAGCAGAATTAAACAACTTCTGCTCTAGCTGATGGTAATTGATAAATGAAACAATAGTATGTCAGACCAATGGGTGGTTGGAGTGATGAAATTCTGAAAAAGCACCAGTTAGTGGTTGTTGATAATCTGCAATTCTCAATGTTGAGAGTATATTCATGCATTACGCACTGAGATCACATGGACTGATATGCTCAAAGCACCAAAAATCCATCTGCACTAACTAATAGATCTTGAGGATGACAAAGGAAAACTATGGTTTTCTCTGAAGCCAGATACCAGTTACAATTTGAGTTCTTGACATAATCACATTCAAAAGTGATATAGGTGTAAATTCCACCAGTTGTCCATCAATTTTAGTGAATTTTGCAATCGGACTATTGAGTTTTGATTAGCCAAAGCATTACACTTTCATTTCCTTGCAATTGAAGAACTTTGACCAACATCTGCCAATCTTGGGGACAATACTGATAAGGTCGACAGGTTTCTGTATTTCCAGATGCCTAGCATTGCCACGTCGCCATCATCTCAGCATTCCACCAGAAATTGGCATATATCAGTCAAAGCGCATTAATTGCAAAAGAAAAGAAAATTCAGTGCTTTAGATTATTTAAATCAAAGTTCAATGACTTGGATGCAAAATCCACTAAACTTTTGTTATCACTAGTGAAATTTGCCCAATAACAGTTATAACCCACTGGCCTTCAGAAATGGTTTACCTGAAATGGCCTCATCAGCTGTTGTTTCTTCTTGTTGGCAAGCTTCAGATTTATGTTGCAAGATAGAGGAGTTATTGCTGTTCCTCCCATGACATGTATGTGAACGAGGTTTATTCTGAAGGCAATTTACACAAGCACCTGTCACATCACCTTTATCAACCTGAAGTAACATGGTGGAGGAACATGTCAAAATTGCACCTGATATAGAAGGCAAAGGAAAATTAAACTAGTTTTCTTAATAATCAGGTCTAGAATACAATGTCTACCAGGTCAGACTTCATGGGCACATAATTTCCATTTTGAAATTTGTAATATGTACCATCTCTACTGCTGTAGTACCAGCCAGCATTGGGGTCATGATAAAATCCACTTCTGCAGAAGTACAGAGAACAATAATGAGAAAATAAAGGTCAAGTAAAAACCTCTACAACTAGATAAAGCTGACAAATATAATCAGCTTAACAGTATGATATCAGCTCTTCAAAACAAGACACTTCACATCCATATTCATAACAACATGGGAAAAAGTTCTCCTACACTACAACATCCAGTAGATCAACAAAGATTTCTTGAGCTTAACTTGTAGAATGAGAAGATTCCGATAATAAGAGAATCGTGGCTCTACATCACTCCAGTATCATGTCGACCTGGTTCTACATCATTTTATGGGGATCAAGATGCCATGATTTAAGTTATATATTATACTGATGACTTGTGTGCAAGTGTGCATAAATATTCAGCAATGACAAAAATGGTTCAGCATAAAATGGTAATTAAAATTCCAGTATGAAGCTTTGTCAACTACTTTTCATGGCCTCACCACAGTAATCTAAAACGAGAAACGTCATAGGATTTTTCCAGTATTGATTTTCTATTCATTTGCTTCCTGACCAATGCAATACACAAGTCAAGGAAAAAAGTTCAGATCCTGATCTTGACTTTTGGCATCAAGAAAACACATGGATATAATAGAAAGTACATGAATTTTAAAGATTTGACACCCGCGAGATATCGAGTACTCAGTGACCAACCTGGCATCAAAGTACAGCTGCGACGTCTCATCCCAAATAAAGGAGCACTCCTCCTGCAAATCTACAGACCTGCCTGCCATGGAATCCGCTTCTCTCTTTGCAGAGGCTAGACAACGATGACCAAGAGAGTTATCAGGATTTAGAACAATATGGCATGTTTGATTAGCTGAACCACAGTAGGCCATCGGACCCTCACAAAGTTTCAGGCGTCAACAGTCTTTTGGTATAGAAAGTTATATATGCTCTAACCACCAGGGTCCTCTCAACTTGAAAAATATATTCTTTCAAATTACGATACTTAGTTTCCCACCAAAATTAAAAAAAAAAAAAAAAATCATGATACCTAGTGCAAGTATCGTTAGCAACAGTACCATGTCATTAGCTGAATCATTGGCATTACTTATCACCGAGTCATGAAACAATATCACAAAGACATGCATAAGTACTAGATGAGTCTATAATCTCAGCAACTTACTAAACACACAGAGAAGCCGTGCACAAGCTAAGAGATAGATGGTTTCTGTTATGGACTATAATGAAGAGCTTCAGTAAAGTCAAAAGCTAAATTATAACAACATAAAGCAGAAAAGAGCTCACAACAGATGCCAAAACAAAATCACCTAGCTTCAATAAAGACCTATGACATACCTAAGTTCAAAAAGTGCTCCTACCAAAAATTGCCAACATTAAGCAGCTCAAAGTACTTGAGGATGTCAAAGTAAAACCGCGGGGCTTCTATTAAGCCAATATTACAGCCTAATACGTATCAAGGATAATCAGTCTATATAATCAGGTGAAAGTGTGAACAGAATACTGGCACGGAGATATTATTCACCTGGACCGGCCTCATTGACTACTGTGAGCACTGGGTGGCAACCTTCAGCTTCATCTCCCTCGATCAAGGAGAAATTACCCTCTCCATCGCAACCTTTGTGTGAGCATGATTCATCTTGCAAGAAAATTTCATGGGTACCTCCTCCATCACGTTCATCTACCTGGACGAACAGGATAGTGAAACTATGAATATATCACCTTGTACAGTGAAATGCCAAAGAGGCGATGAAAGAAAGGAACGAAAGGAGCCCCCTGGAAAATCAAGTCAGGAAGATAGCGTCTACCGCTTCATGCTTTAAAGGCACATAATTTCCATCCTCAAATTTGTAATAAAGCCCGTCTTTACTGCTATAGTACCAGCCCGCAGCAGGGTCATGATAAAATCCAGTCCTGTGAAAGGTAAAAGAAGAAAAGCCATGACAGAGTAATGAAAAGTTCAAACAATTCAATTCGAACATAGAAACAAGAAAATTTCGTATATGAGAATTGCACAGCACCTTCTACCAAAAGAACTTGCATTCACAGCAAGGCAATGGGAGTCCCTTGACATACGTTCTTTCGCATGGAACATGGATTATCTAACAAGTCTAATAAATGGTAAAAGGGTCGTTCTTTTCTTGGGTATACAACCAATAATCACTCCACTGCAGAAGAACCTCATGCTTACACTTTCATATAAGCGAAAAATAGACGCTGAGCGCCACACTGTGAACTCTAGAAACGGTTCTTTGGTCGTGTAGTTAAGAAAAACAACCACGTAGGTGCAATGTTAACTCTTTACGCCAATCACTCTCTCCTTGTAAACGGGAACTCCAGTTCAACGGTCAAATCAGTTCGCCTTGGAAGATTACTCTCTCCTTGTAACCGGCAAAGAACACCCAAGAGCTTGAAAAGAAAATATAGATGGCCAGTTTCCACATCGAACCGAAAACGATGAGGATATTGGCATCCAGTGGATCAATCGCATGCTCACCAAGTCCTTCTCAAGCAGGCAGGGCTTGTTTATGCGAGGAGAGCGTTGAATTGGTAAGAGCGAGAGATACCTGGCGTGGAAGTACAACCGCGACGCCTCGTCCCAAACGAAAGAGCAATCCGCGTCCGGTTCTTGAGAATTCTCCTCCTCCGCCATGAAAGCTCTCGTCCGCCTCTCTCCGACCTCGCTCTCCACCATGAAAGAGCATCGAGTTGGGCTGTAAACAAAGCCCATATGAGAAAGAGAAAGAGCCCAAGTATCAAATTCAGTTGGGCCACGGATATATAAGGCTTTGTGTTGTTGCACGCAACCGGGTTGTCCGAGACATGATATTGATGTACACGTCGCCGATTTTTCCCTTCACAAATGAAGTCGAAAGAGACCATCGATTTTAATTTTGGACTCAAAGTTCTCCATATTCGATAAACCTTTATATCAATTTTATGCTCATTATACATGCGTGTCATAACGTGACGTTATGTAGTTAATTTCGTACGTCTACGTCGGATTGTAGTTAGTGTATCAGTGAAGCTGGCGCTACGTGGCATCTCTTGAGAAGATGAGGTGGCAATCTCCTAGGCTTACGTGGAGTCCTGTCGTTATGCGCACCCCATCTTTTCCCCCCTCTTATATTTTTTTTTTGCTGGTTTATGTGGAAAATCACTAAAGGAGAGATTGGCGGCTGGGATTGCCGGGTTCGATCTGGTTTCTCCGTTTTTCTAGCGGCTTCCAGCGTGGGACGGCGGGGACCACACATCACGCCGCCGTGGAAAGTTGCATCCGCAAACGTGAACGACTCAGTTCACCTCCGAGTCAAAAAAACACCAAAGGCAAATAAACAATGCTATCGGCTACATCAGAAGCCAATTAATAAGTCAGCTCCTCCTTCAATCGATGGATGATTCAGTTTTAACTCTTGAGTCGAATTCAGTTCTACATTTGATTCCGTCCTCGTGAATTATAATGATGACGGCGAGTTGCTGGACCGATTCCTTTTAAGAGTTGAACTGAATTAGATAGGGATCTAAGGAAGAAAAATCGAAGATTTAGTTTTGATCGATTTGGTTTTCAATTGCATACCATAAACATTAGCTGGGAACCGATTTTTTTGGCCTTTTCTTTTGAGCTTCAATTAGAGAAAGGATAAATGTATTGGAGATGGTTGATAATAGCTGTATCACTCAAAAGTTGAGATCGGTTCATGGATGAATCCTAGAATCGGCTAGTTTTGTTCCAGATCGGTCCTAGAAATCAAAAATCGACTTTCGACGGGATAGATTTCAGGTTCTTAATTCAAAACTACATGGTGTCAATTTCTAATGGGGTCTCCTTTGTCACGCAAAGCAATGCTTTTCCTCAGCAGAAAGCAATGGAAGGTGCATGAATTTCGGGGCACCCTCGTGAATGGGTGAAGCGATCCGGAAACATCTAGAAAGGAAGGGAAAGGTCGAGAAACTTGGACGTCACTGAACCACCCAAATGAAGTTAAAAAGAGGAAATTGGCATTTCCTTATAGCATTCTTCCGGGAAATAATAAGCAGTTTGTGGACCTCCTTGGCTGCCAAATATGATTCTACTGGTGCGGGAGAAGCCGCAAGCTTCTTAAAGATTATATGGAATTCATTGCCATAGTTACCTAAGGTTTATGGTCCTAGGGCACAGATTATTACTTAGGAACAGAATCTCAATTGTTACATTGGCCATTTATTTTCTTATATATCAAATCTACTCAATGTTGGCATTATAATGTAACACTAAAAGCTCTTAATATATTCGATGCAAGTGTCTTTTATTAAACTAAAGATACCGTGTCAATTCATTTTGTTACCGATGATATTGCTATTCTATATCAATTATTGAACAGTTCAGTCCATCGAATTGAATACACTCAATCACGTATCAAGAAGCGGTCGAATTCACGTTGAACTTCACAAAGAAAGGACCAGTCTGCCTCCGGTGCGTGTCGGTCCAAAGGTCGCCGCTCTGCATGTTGTGGTTTGCCAAGATGAGAGAAACCTGTGCTGCAACTATGAGGACTTGAATCCCAATGAACGGGCAAGCATGTATGGATACAACTGCTACAGTCTGATACGCATTATAGGAATCTCCATTTCCTCAACTCGTGCATGGTTCTCATTCCCTCCATTCATCCTCCACCAAAGTATTTTTCTGCTCTCCATGCCCATCAATCCCAGAACCAGAGCTGTTGCGCGGTGATCACTTTATTAAACAAAAACAAGAGAGACGATATGATTCGGAGTCCTCCCACTGCATTCGAGAATCCATACACGTCTGTCCGCACCTAACCCTCGCCCTATATAAACTACACTCTCGATCTTTCCCTCATTCCGCAAGCTCAAACAGACGCTGTCGCTGCACCCACTGATTTTACAAACAACGCCCCGCACAAACAGAACTCGCTTCGTAGAGCCACCACAGCTCTATCTTCCTTCCCATGGCTCCTCCAAGCTTGACCAAGCACGCGGCGGACGCCGTGGCCCTCCTTGCCGACGGGGGTCGAGTGCCTTCCTGGATAGCCCTCGAAGGAGCCACTTTCGTTGCCAACGGCCACCCGGTCCTTACTCACGTCCCCCCCAACATCGTCGCCACCCCTTCACCCGCCATCTCCTCCGACAAGACCAAGAACGAGAACAACCTCGTCACCGTCGGCTGCTTCGTGGGGTTCAAGACCGGCAGCCCCCCGAAATGCCGCCACGTGGTTAGCCTTGGCAAGCTCCGGGGCGTCCGGTTCATGAGCATATTCCGGTTCAAGGTCTGGTGGACTACCCACTGGGTCGGGTCCAACGGCCGGGACGTGGAGCACGAGACCCAGCTCATGATCCTCGACCGGAACGAATCGGGGCGCCCCTACGTTTTGCTGCTGCCACTCCTGGAGGGTCCGTTCAGGGCCTCGCTGCAGCCCGGGGCGGACGACTACGTGGACGTCTGCGTGGAGAGCGGGTCGACCCGCGTGGCGCGGTCCGTGTTCCGGAGCTGCCTCTATATGCACGTCGGCGACGACCCCTACGCGCTCGTGAGGGACGCGATCAGGGAGATCCGGTTCCACTTGGGGACGTTCAGGCTTCTAGAAGAGAAGGCCCCTCCGGCCATCGTGGACAAGTTCGGTTGGTGCACGTGGGACGCATTTTACCTAACGGTGCACCCGCAGGTAACGATTCGTATAATGGTCAACAGGTGTCTCACCTGACAAAGCCAGTGTCTCCACCGATTGGGTCTGATATTCCATGTCTCATCTGTTCTGCAGGGAGTGCGGGAAGGCGTGAAGGGATTGGTGGAGGGTGGGTGCCCACCGGGCATGGTCCTGATCGACGACGGGTGGCAGTCGATCTGTCACGACGACGACCCCATCACCGATCAAGAAGGCATGAACCGGACGACTGCTGGGGAGCAAATGCCGTGCCGGCTCGTCAAGTTCGAGGAGAACTACAAGTTCAGGGACTACCAGAGCAAGCGCGGCGGCTCCGCCAAGGGCATGGGGGCCTTTGTCAGGGACCTTAAGGAAGAGTTCAGTTGCGTAGAGCACGTGTACGTGTGGCACGCCCTGTGCGGGTACTGGGGCGGGCTGAGACCCGGAGTCCCCGGCATGCCCGGATCGAAGGTGGTGAAGCCGAGGCTGTCGGAAGGGCTGGAGACGACGATGGAGGACCTGGCGGTGGACAAGATAGTGAACAACGGGGTGGGGCTGGTCCCTCCAGAGAAGGTGCACGACATGTACGAGAAGCTGCACTCCCACCTCGAGTCGGCGGGGATCGATGGCGTCAAAGTTGATGTGATCCACGTGAGTCATCGTGCCTTTTCTCCATATGCCCATTTCTTTCTTTTTGTCACCACTTTCGTGGTCCATATATATATATGCGGTCCTGTAAACAGAACAAATCAAAGAGGTCAGCTGATTTGCATTAAGATCTGCATAAGAAGACAGTAATTTTATCTGCAAAACCAGTGCTTCATCGATAGAATTTAGACTTAGATTAGTTCATGAATGAAATTAATAGTTGCAGAACAACTATTCGTATTAATCACCTAAGTTATGCCCGCATGAGTTCTGCACTGCTAGTTGAATGACTTTGGTTTCCGATTTTTAAGCCTTTCAATTAAACATGAAAGGAAAAGTCTGAGTGGACAATCGAGATTTCAATTGCAATTCAGTCGAAAGCAATGAGTCTGCGTGGTGGGAACTCTAGCTTTTTTTTAAGGCGTGCCTCCATGTGGTGTTAGGTATGTAACTAGCATTTGCATTCAATATAATTGTGCCATGCCGGTTTTCGTTAATGACCACACATATGTCGTGTGCTGAATTTGGATTCAGCATCTAAGTTTTAATTATGACTAACTATGCTTACCACATGGATTTCACTAATTCACTCCGCAGAGATAATGGTCCGATCTTTAATGGTTTGCGTAGCTTCCAGCCATTCTATACTAAGTAATCACCTACTTACACACAATTGGCCTTCGGATGCTCCATGGATCAATCTTTCTTTAGCTCATATCTTGATATTCATCTATATATTAAATATATTAGTTAATGCGATTTCAGTTACTGGAGATGCTCTGCGAAGAGTTTGGAGGCCGGGTCGAGCTAGCTAAAGCGTGCTACAAAGCACTCACTGCTTCGGTGAGGAAGCATTTCAGAGGAAACGGGGTCATTGCGAGCATGGAGCATTGCAACGACTTCATGTTCCTCGGTACAGAGGCCATATCTCTAGGACGAGTCGGTATGTCTATCAAGTTCGATCCGATCATGAGGCAAACTCGATCGTTTTCGTGTGTCTATGGGCTGAGTTGGTTTCTCCATTCATTCAGGCGACGATTTCTGGTGCACCGACCCCTCGGGCGACCCGAATGGGACATTCTGGCTCCAAGGGTGCCACATGGTCCATTGTGCCTACAACAGCTTATGGATGGGCAACTTCATGCAGCCAGACTGGGACATGTTCCAATCAACCCATCCGTGTGCAGAGTTCCATGCCGCTTCTCGAGCCATCTCCGGAGGGCCGATCTACGTGAGCGACTCGGTCGGCCACCACGACTTCGACTTGCTGAAGCGCCTGGTTTTGCCAGACGGGTCCATCTTGAGATGCCGTTGCTACGCACTCCCCACCAGAGATTGTTTATTTGAAGACCCTTTACATGATGGCAAGACCATGCTCAAGATTTGGAATCTCAACAAGGTAAGAGCAAAGAAAGTTGCCTCTAGGATCCATTTAATGAGTTCTCGAAATGATGTCTCCGAAAATTAGCACTGGAATGACATTTACTTGCGCATGCTAAATTCAGTACACGGGAGTCCTAGGAGTGTTCAACTGCCAAGGGGGAGGATGGTGTCCCAAGTCCAGAAGAAACAAGAGCGCGTCCGAGTTTTCGCGCATGGTGTCGTGCAACGCAAGCCCTAAGGACATTGAATGGAACAATACCAAGAATCCTGTTCCCGTGCAAGGAGCAGATGCATTTGCGGTGTACATGTTTCGGGAAAAGAAGCTTAAGCTCTTGAAGTCCTCGGAGAGCCTAGAGATTTCACTAGAGCCATTCAACTACGAGCTCCTGACGGCTTCGCCCGTGACCGTTTTGCCAAGGAGGTCGGTCCAATTCGCGCCCATTGGGTTGGTGAACATGCTCAACTCCGGCGGAGCGATACAATCGGTGGGCTTCGGCGAGAGCACGGTGAGGATTGGAGTGAGAGGAGCTGGAGAGATGAGGGTGTACTCGTCGGAAGGGCCTAGGAGCTGTAAAATTGACGGGGTGGGGGTGAAATTTAGGTACGAGGAGAAGATGGTGAGGATTGAAATTCCATGGCTCGACTCCTCATCTTCAGAGCTATCTGTCGTCGAATACGTGTTTTGACATCAAAGAGACTGAATCTCCAACATGCTATTCTCTTTTTTCACAGAAAATCGTAATTAGTAACATTTTACTTCGTGGTCTGAGGCCAGAAGTTTTTCGTGCAAATCTCCTCCAAGGCAAAGTGCGCCTGTTGTAAGGAAAGTGTATGTTCATTTTCGCTTTTATTGAAGGAATTTCTATTGAAAAACATGTCCCGAATTCAAATATTCATGGATTTCAAGACTATGCATATTTATATTTTCCATCGAATATTTTCCTGTTGAAAGTAAATAAATGTGCATATAGCAAGTCGCTCATGGGACGAAATAGCAAAAGAATCGCAAGAGATAAAAATAAAAAATTTTCTTTAATTTCTCAACTCAGTCAATTATAAGTGATATTGTATTTTATAACGAGATTTTGCAAGTTAAATAAAAAAAATTCAGAAATTATATTGAATAAATTAAAAATTAATTTAAAAGCTATTTGTGTAATTATCCTATTGCGAATCGTGCTGACCGGAAAGAAAAAGAAACTGAGAAAAAGATTGCCTGTTGCCTGGCACGTGTAATGGCGGGAAGCAGGAACACTGGAGCTAGCTACCGGCAAGATCACGGACGCGTGACGTCGCTTCATTGGCTTTCTTCACACCGACCGAAACCAGCTTCCGTTCATCCGCGAATCAGCGATTTGCTCGGATCGGAAACCCTAAGTCAGGTCAAAATCAAGCAGAAGAGCTCACTGTCGTTGTCTCGCTCTATATAGATTAGGGGCGATTCCATCGATGCGGACATCGGAGTACAAGGACGAGTCGGCCATGGACTTCTCCGGCGCCCGGCCCGGCGGCTTCTCCGATGACGACAGCGACGTCGACGCTTACGACTTCCAGCTGCGCGGTTCGCGCAGCTTTAACTTCCACCCGGAGCAGCCGCAGCCTCTTCCCTGCAGAGTATGTCCTCCATTTTCTTCCTCGTACCCCTCTGCTTTGCCTCTTTGTAAATAAGCACGCCTTGTTCTGGTGGGGGGGGGGGGGGGGGGGGGGGGTGAGCCAGTGGCTGGAAATTGGTAGTGCTTCGTGAGTTTTCTGCCCGCGAGTCGGGCGATCGAGCGCTAGTGGTCCCAAATCGCAACACAAACCGCAAATGGTTAGACATGAAAGAGAAGGGGAGGACAAAAGAGAGAAGAAATCGGAAGAATTAGAGGATCATAGGGAAGAATCAATGAGAAGATGAAGACCAGGGAGAGAGAAAGCGAGTTAGAGAAAAACATAGAACAGCTAGTGTGACGTCCCTGTTACTAGAGCGTGTAAACTCTTGCATGATCCTCATCGAGCAAACAAAAATAGTTTGAAAATGCCTAGAATACTGACACGCTTGATTCGATTAGGCTTATAACAAAAGGGTTCCTCGATTTTGTATAGCTGCTTTTGGTTTTTGGGCCATGAAAATTCTTGGTTGGTTGCCTATCAGAGTATCCCCGGCTTTCGCCATATGGCACATGCGCATACCATACCCTCAAGTCATGACAACATCCTCTATTTGTCATACTACTTATGAAGGGATGATCTCGAAACTTAAGCTGAGATGATAAGATTGACTTCACTGATTCGAGTCTTCCGGTTCATTGAAGAAACTATACCAGCATCTCCATTCCTGTACAGTATCATCACCTCAGATAGCATCATGGAGACTCTTTGGCAATTTTCTTGTTACTTTGTTGTGCATTCTCACTTGTGCTGATCTTGTCAATTATTAAGATACTATTTTCTTACTTATGTGGTGGCAAATTTTCTCACCAGTGAGTTCTCTAATATGAACTTGACTGTTTGGTTAATTGTTTACAGAAGTTAACCTCTATTTCATCTATTTCTGCTGTTGATGAATCTATCTCACTAGAGATGGAAATGGTTGTAGTTATACCTTCCTTACAGCACATAACACTGCAAACTTGATGAATTAACTTTTATATTTGCAAACTGGGACAGAGGAAGGAGAGAGTTTCCTTCAATGAAACATTGATTTCTTTGATTGAGCGCAAGATGATGGAGCACAATAATAAGGTACTTCATGCTGTGGAGGGCATCATTGCAAAACTGTCTCAACTGGAGACCAGGACGTGCCAACTAGAGAATGCTGCAGAGGATATAAGGGAATCTCTCGAGTATAATCAGGGGAAAACTGATGGAAAGCTCAGAGAGTTGGAAAACCTGCTGAGGGAGGTATTTCAACTACAGCTGTCTCAGATTTGTGACGATATTATTGTGGTGCCTGGGAATGCAAACTAAAATTTGGTTTTGGACAATGGACAATGCATCTTT
Organism: Melaleuca quinquenervia; assembly: GCA_030064385.1. Taxonomy (NCBI): domain Eukaryota; kingdom Viridiplantae; phylum Streptophyta; class Magnoliopsida; order Myrtales; family Myrtaceae; genus Melaleuca; species Melaleuca quinquenervia. The sequence goes on along the minus strand of CM057728.1, from coordinate 817,714 downwards.
TTTTTTTAAGTCATGTTAACTTCATGTTGGTGCTTTTTGGCAATTGTTCCTCCACCTGGATGTTAATAATAGTTGGTGATTGGCGTGTAGCATACTAATTATTCTCTTGTTAAGACATATGAAGCGTCAATTGGAGAGGTATTAAGGATCCCTCTCTTGTAAACATTGAAGTTCTTTTTTTTTTCTCCAGTTACTTTTACTTCAAATACGAAATTTCTGATATTTGTACTGAAATGTGTTCTTTTCACATTTCCCTCATATGTTAGACAGCGAGTAAACTGGTGTTTCTTGACTTAGCACATTCTTGACGAGCCTTTGATTTCTTTACATTGTAGGTTCAAAGCTGTACTCGTGATTTGAGAGATAAAGAAGACATAGCTGAGGCTCAGCTGCAAATCTTAAAGCTTCAGATCCTTAAAAGCGAAGTACAAGAGGAAAAGAAGGAAAATTCTGCTCAGAAAAACTCGGTACAGCAGAAAGCAGCTTCCGGGGCTCGACAATCCACAGAGACGGTTCCAGTCCCTGTCGTCTTTTCCCAACAATTCACGTCTTCACCGCCATATGTGTCTACTGACCCACCTCTTTCCAATGCTTCCTCAATACCAATGGGAACACCGTCCCCATTGGCTCAGAACACCAGGCCCTACGTTTCTGTGCCAGAACTGAATAGCCAGCCAACCACTCTACCTCCACAGAACAGCCATCAGCAATACCACACACCACTATTTTCTCATTCGCAGCTGCCTCCAGTGCCTTATTTTCCATCTTCACCAGCAGTACCATATCCCTCAAGACCAGCACCAATGCCTCAAGATATAGGACTGCCCCTACCATATAGTGCAATGGCTCCCCAACCCCATTTTCACGATAAATACCACAAGCCACTAATTTCTCATTCACACCCAGCACCTCAAGTGCCTTCTTTTCCATCTTCACCAGCACTAATGTTTCAAGGCAAGCCAGCACCACCACCACCTCAAGGGCCTCCTCTTCCGTCAGCACCAATGTTTCCATCAAAACCACCTCAAGATTTTGGTTTGCCCCTCCCGTATAATGTTCCATCCGCCCAGCCACATCATGAGTCTACCCATGACCCCAGCAAACTTCCTTATATGCCAACTCAGAACTATCCCCAAAGTATTCATGCGCTTCCAAGGATGCCCTTCACATCTTCCCATCAGTTGCAGTCTCCTTTTGCTGAGACATATGATGAGCCCCCAAGTAGGCTTGGCCGATATAGTTCAGCAGGAGGGAGCTCCCATTTCAACAATATTGATCCTCGAGTGAAGTATAACTCTGGACATGGCAGTTCATCTGCGGGAACTTCATCTTCCCCAGCCCCTGGCACTGGAAATGACTACTCACAGTTGCTGGTCGCTCAGAGTTTGCCCCATGCCTTACCAACTGCCTCTCCCATCGGTTCTGAATCAATTTCCGGGGAGACCAGAGGGAATAGGGCGCTGACGGATGATGCCATTGACAAGGCTGTTGCAATGGGGTTCAGGAGGGACTTGGTGAGAGCCACTGCAAACAGGCTTGAAGCAAAAGGGCAGCATCCGGACCTCAATCTGCTGTTAGACACTCTGATGAGCACTGGGGAGTCTCGGTGATGAGTCACAGGTTAAAGCAACGACATGCTCTGTTCTTCTTCTTTTGCCTTTGCATGTGGGTGACTGTTAAATGCTGTGGAGTTGTTAGTTTATCCTGGTGAAGAACGTGGTGCACATGATGTAGATATTGTATGTTTGGTTTGACTGATCAGTTTGTGATCGCATGAAACCTATCAAAGTTGCTACATCTCTCTGTCATGAGTGTCAGACAAACATGTTGTTCTGTGAATAATTTTGTTTTGCCGAGTGTATGGGACTGTACGTCGTCTGCTGACTGTTATGGAAGGTTGAAATCGAACTGTGCATTCTGATTCGAGGATTCTTCGAGTCAGTTCACTGATCAGCTCCCAGAATTTGGGTTTTACATAGAACGTAAGAGTTGAGAGGAAGGATGTGTTCATGTCGCCTTAATGTAGCAGAACTCTGGTCGTGGTAAAGTCATATTTATTCGACTACATGCTTGCATAGACAAATCCCAAAATGAAGCATCGTCATATCTCTTCCCCACTTCCCACACTTTGATACATATCATCACTCTATCCTTTATCCCTTCAGGGAAGCCTCTTGTCACAATCTTTTATTAGTCCGCATTCCGCATTCCTCTGAGTTATGCACATACGCACACAAAAGGACGACCATGAAAGGCGACGAACTCCACAAGCTCTAGTTCACGCCCTCACTGCCTCATGGGCCTTGCTCTTATCCTGGGCCTTGTCCTGGATGGTCTGGCCCAATTCCTTGGTCCTCTGGCCCAAATGGCCAGCCGTGTCCTGCATTTTCGGCTTGGCTTGCTCCACATGCTCCAGCAGGAGATACCTCGTCCTGCTCAGCGTTCACGTGAAGGAAGCCAGCCCCGTGATCCCAAACGCCCCTGACGTCAAGAACTCGGCGACCGCGAGGCCGATGATGAGCGCTGAGGGGCCGAGGACCGGGCTGAAGAGGACGAAAAGCGGGGCCGTGATCGCAAGCCCAACCCTACAAAAGTGAGGCCTGCCAGGAGGAGGACAACGCCGAGCGGGACGAGCGTGAGGGCGGATCTGGAGCTGCTCCGCCATTTGGCTGCGGTGGTTCGAGAATTTGTTTCGACAGAGTGGATAAAGAAGGGAGAGCGATAGTCTAATGCAGGAGATTAGTACGTAGAAAAGGGGGGCGTGTGTGGTTGAACATTCAAGGAGGGCGGAGAAGTGGACACGTGGAAGTGGTGGGCACGTGGCTCGGTGCGCGAGCCTGAGGGGCAATCTTGTTATTGATACCGTTTGTTTCTTCTTCTTTAAGGGAGGATCGAACTCCATTTTCATGGCCGCCTCAAGCGTGTCGTATCTCATATTCCTCGTTAACTAAAAAAAAATCACCCAATGTACGCTTACCCAACGCACAACCAATGAAACCTGCACACACTTTATTGAAATGGAATTAGCCTGCTTAAGAAGCAAATTTATTTATTTAATGCATTGCATAGTCGCCGTATTGAAAAGTGATTGACTTGTTATTTCTCGTCAACAATGTAATATTTCGTCACATAGAAATGCTCTCTCATCCCTTATGCAATGGGTAATTACTCGCTCTCGCAATTGCGAATGATGCAAGACATGATGCGGAAATTATGGTTATTCTCGCCCCCACAAAAATCAGCAACTTATGCGAATCCAAACCACTGTATTGCTTGAGTAACTCCTGGGGTTTACGGGTACTTCATCTACTAACTGATGGGGCAAATGTTGATTTATCAAAGATGCTTTTATAAGCCAAACTATTGTGATCACATGTTGGTTTGGAAGTTGCATGGTGAACCATGTTGAAGGTTGCTGGTTTTGGTTTGGGATAAATCCATATAATCTCTCTCTTGGGAAGTCCATGTTATGGAATTCTCTCTCTCTCTCGTCGAGTTCAAACTCGAATCCACTGTTTTTCAATGCGGTTCTTATCGCTGAACATCGCCTGTTTCATTCAGGTTCAAACCATGTGTTCATTGTACATGATGCTGGTCAAATGGTCTTGGTCGGTAGCCGATGAAAAACTGCACTTACATTTCCACAACTACGCTTTCAATGCCCAGCCCACAGATTACACCCCTGGCCTTGCTCTATTTAGGTTTCTGTCGGCCAACAAATCTTATTCCCACTAATAATTTAAAGAAAGTAAACAACAGTTGAGATGAATTGAATCCATCTTAACTTCAAAATATTTATGGAGCCAGTAGATATTACCTCATCCAAAACCAGGAAAATTATCCAGTTAGCCTTATGTATTGTATAGATGCCAATTCTATCTTAAACGTTCTGAGTTTGTCAATTTTTATTCAAAACTTTGCACCATACTTCATTGTAGTTCATCATGTCAATTTTCGTTGGAAACCGCCGATGTTATGCTCCAATTATCACCGGTTGTCATACATGACAGATTACAACATTAGCAAGTTTAAGCAAAAATTGGCTGGAGTACTACATTGAAATTTCGGGCAATAATGTTGAATTGGAAAAACTGAAAAAATTATTACTAAATTAGCAATTAGCATCCATATGATAAGGAATTTCCCCTCGAAAATACTACTATAGTTGCATGTTGAAAAGAAGGGTCTGCTGATAAATGAATAAAAGGGCATCGTGGTCCATTAATTGAAATTCATTTCCAATGTTATGACCTTATTGATCTATGAGGGGCAATTAACCTTTCCTATAAATGATCACCATAAAGGAAAAGAACTTGTACTTAGCAATAAGGAAAAGAAATATAAGATATACCAATCATTTTAACCAATGAAAGCCAAATTACCTACAATTTGTTCATTAATGTATGTGTTCTCGGCACTTGGTTGACTTGAGATGCTGGTGCAATCTAATTGCTTGCGATCGCATTACGAGGTTTCTCTTTGGGATTTGGTCAACCAACCTCGCTCATATAGCCATCTTCAAAAGAGGGTATTATTCCCCGACTTAATTAATCAACGCTTGGAACATTCACATTACTATAAACCCTCAAATTCCCCACTCATGGAAAAAGTCAGGGAATGAGCAAATATTTCTACCCATCGAATACCTTATTCTCCATATTCTCAGATCTCCAAGATCTGTACGTATGGCAGCTTTTCAATTAACAAGTCATCCGCCTAAAGACAGAATATTTATCGCCAAAAGACCAAATTGATCCAATCTGATAATGTCATGTTAATTTATGGATCAGACTGATGGGTACCATCATGGCCATCATCATTGGCAATCTCGGAAGAAGGACTCGCTTTCAGCGTTAAAGGGAAGGCGCCCGATTTAAAAATGAGAATTTTTTTCTTCCTTTGTTGGATTTGAAGAATCATCTAGATTGAAAGCGAATTGAATCGACACGTATTATGTCCCTTAATGTGGTGTGGCATGATCTAAAGCTGTAATGATAGGTGAGGGAGATCTAATTAATTATGTGATCCTGATCTCATCCGTCCTAGTGTTCATTGAATTTGTACTGCCTAAGCTAATTTAAAGGCGGTCCAGAAAATCTGATGTCCAAGGACAGTACTCCTGTATTTAGGTCGTGTTGGACTTGCAGTTGTCGTATCGGGCATTGCTTCGTCGATGATTGGTCGCATAAACCTTGGCAATGCCAATGCTTGGTGCGGCAAAGTCTACGTACTTCTCTTCATCATGATTGAAATTCTCCCTTTATGTTTTTTTAATTGGGTCATGAAAAATGTCTAATTCCAACTTGAATAAGAGATATCTCCGTTCCTATCCTTCGCGTGACATGGTGATTTTTCATTTGATCCATTCAATCTCTTGAATAGACCCCTAATTCATTTATGTGCTATTTTGACTAGTGCAACAATTCATATTGATGTTTCGCATTAGAGGACGGAGCTACCTTAGTTCATATCCGATTTGAAGCTAATCTCTCTCTCTCTATATCTCTAAAAAGTGCTATTTATAAGTAAAAATATTAGTTCGAAGACGGGTTGAAAACTCATGGTTATCTCAATTTCATCTAGATAAGGAGGCCACGTCCATAATTGATGGGCAAGTAAGTTCCCTAATTCTCGTGGTAGCTAACGGGACAAGAGGCATCTTCAATTCGTTTCTCTAGCTAATTATGAAATAAATACGCATCACTAGGGTAAGTTGATTACGAACGACTGGCTCAGTAATAATATTATTACTTGATAACCAAAAAGAAATTCTAATATTGTTCATTTAAGCGCAAGTCCATTCTGCAGGTAAGGGGCAGGAAGGAGAGGAGAAGAGATATGCTATATGGGATCTTTTCTAGGGCATTTAGTATTATAATATTATAGTAAGGTATATAACTCATGATCCTCAGCAAGTCTATTCTGGTGTTTAGTGTTGGGAGATTGCCCCACTTTGGAATTTCTGCCTTCGCTAGGAGCAGAACTGAGGATCACGCTTGACGGAAATGGTTTGGTAACTTTAACGCACTGAAGACGATGCTTTTAAATGAGGTTAGGAGGGAGGGAGACAGAGAGAGGATTGGATTGGACAGAAATTCGGGGCACATAAAGAACATACGAACCTAAGGAATGGGGAAAGCACTCGGTCACAAATTGTTTTAAAAGAGGCTATTCTGGGGGAACATTTATTGGACTGGAAGCAATAACTGCTGAAATGTGTGTGAAACAGCCTGTTTTTACTTCTTTTCCACGTCTTGCCTGAGAAGATTTGATGGATTCTGGAACAACAGAAAACTGTCGCTTTTCCACAGGGAATGACATGACCAAAACTTTGAATATTTCTTCAAATGCTTACGAGTTCTTCTATTGGATGGAGCTTATAATTTAGGGAAAAGAAAAATATTTTATTTCACGAAACTCGAGATAGGAGTGAAATCTGAAGAGTGGATTTTCGTGGGGACAAATATTTTACAAACAGTATGTCCAAATTCTTTTTATAATGTTTGAAAAGTTGATGAATTAGAAAGAAGACAACATAAATATCATTCTCACTCAATCTCGTAAAGATCAAAGGCCTCCGCTGATTCGGAGAAGAAGTCTATAGCAAAGATTAGAGAGGACCATGTCGCTCATTTTCTATTCTCCTTTTCCTCTTTTAAAGAATTTTAATTTTATATTCGAATCAAGTTATAAGATACCCCATTGAATAGGGTTCCCTTGTTATGTAAATAGCTAGTTAAATATACCTTATCATATGATTTTTTTTTGCTTTGAATGTTTTGACTTAATGATTTTAGTATAGTCTCATTACTCTTTTCAGTCTCCTTTGAGACTGACATTGTTTCTAGTTTGTGTGTGTGTGTGTGTGTGAGAGAGAGAGAGAGAGAGAGAGAGAGAGAGAGAGAGATTATGTGTCTGTGTGGGTGTGACCCTGAGGAGAAATGGTCAATAAACGTGGGGAGTTGTGTTGAAGAAAGAAAAGGATGCAAAAAAGAAATACAATGTTGATTAGCTTTACGTGGATCAAAAGCATTTTGAAACTCAAATAAATTAAGGAAAAGCCTACCTAGCTAACATCTTTTTTTCTCTTGAAGGTAGTTAAAACCCTAGTTCTGTTCTTGCAGGAAATAACACGTCCCTTTTTGTTATTGGTTTCTCAGTTGGCCAATACTTGCATGCTAAGTAATGGTAGGTGACGGAGCATAGCATGCGAATTAGCGATGAAAATGTGTAAGAGAAGAATGCACGTAAGAAAGCTGTGCCTACACACACACACACACAGAGACTGGGCTTATAGTCGGTGGCGATATCAATGTTCTATTTTGATTTTATTTATGATTTTTAAGTGGGGTATGAAAAGACTGAAAATTCTTGCATGAAATTCTGAGGTAAAGTGAGGCAATGAACTGTGACGACCGTGCAGATTTGGATTTTCATGAACCTCTCTTTTCTTTTTGCCCCTAGAATTTCAGAACTTGGAAGTCAATGTTCTTTTTCTCCTGCACAGAGCTACCTAATGTCAGAAAGAAAATAACTCAAATAAAAAAGAAGAAGATGAAGCCCCCTTTTTCAATGTATACAGCAGCTAAAATTTCTAACAAAGTCACCAGAGGATACAGAGAAAATGTGTGACCGAAATGCACTTGCGTTCCCCCTCACAAAACTTCACACAATCTTTTTGAAAGGGTCTTCTCTTCAATAACAATTATTCACACTTTAAAAACCTGCTTTTTCCCCCTTTCATGAGAAAGACGCATAGCTGAATGAAAAGCCACAAGAATATCATGCCAGGAATCTGCTGAAGTTGCGAGAGTTGAAGACTTGTGCTTTATGACTGCTCAAAGATCTGATCAAAAAGTGACTATAATCACAGTGGTCCTCAGGAACCAAGCGCAGAAAGAGAGGTGAGAAGACTTGCATATATGATTAAAAGAGGTTTGTAAGTGTAGTAATAACCTTAAAGAATATATAAACAATGATACAGACAACAGCAGCTCCGCAGGCACATGCTTTGGACCAGCTAGCAATTATAATATAAGCAATTAAAACGTATATATAGGCTATAGCTACACAACAATACTCTCTTTCGAGCTAGTTTTGTAGCAAGGTTGAACAGGGATCGACACATTAATACGAGTTACCCCCGTAAAACTTATTGCTTGTATGATGAGTAGCATGTTAAAATGGTCTAGAAGCTATAGCTAGTACAAGACTCCACATATATAATAAAAATGGAACGGAAAGCTCAACATATAAAATCCATGACCAAGTAGGTATGCACATGGTTGCTGGATATCACCTTCCTTGTTAGGGCTGGTCCTATTGAGTTCTCACATGGTGCCTCCTTCTCCATTGAAATCCCCTCCAAAGCTATCATTCCATGGAAGAGGAGGGTAAGGAAATGGAAAAGGAGCAGGAAGAGGAGCTTGATAAAATGCCCCTCCTCCTTCGTTGCCTATTGGCCTGCCGACACCACCAAACTCTAATGGAGCCGCCCTTGGGCGTAGCATAACGGGTTGTACTGGATTATTGCTCCTGGGAATGGCTGCTGACGAAGGAATGCCGTTACAGGCGTATCGAATGAGATCGGCATTGGCCGCGTCAAGCTCCTTCTGGAGCCTTTGGACCTGCCTCTGAAGGAAGGAGATGGCGCCAACGCAGCCATAGACTGGGTCGCGGACCCTTGCCTCAGCCTCATAAGCTAGTGAATTCACGGCATCCTCTCTCTGGTGTGGGAGGAGCTCGTTTAGCAGCTTGGTCACATTACTCGCACCAAAGATCTTGTGGACATTGGCGAACTTCTGAGGTTCCTCCGGTGGGAAATAAGGCGCAAATATGCAACCCGGCATGCACTTCCTCCTCAGGAATTTGCAGGCAGCACAGGGTGAGTTGTAGGAGCTGGATGATGACATGTCTCTACAATCCAGTAGTTCTTGTGAGCACGCATTTTATCTCAATTTCAAGAACCATCGTATGTAGTTTGAATGCAACATATATGGTTTAGCTTCCAATTAGCTAGTGCGTCTATTTCTTTGAATCCTTTCGCCTGGCTTGACTCCATCTTTTTGTTTACTCTTATAGTGAGAGATGACATCAGAAATCCGCTGCTCTAGGGTTACAGAGAATGGCTGCTGAGTGATACATGTAAGTGCAAGTAATCAAAAGTGAAACACCCTGAATGTTTTTAGACCGTCCAGCATGGCTGAAGTGTGTCAACCTCAAGCTTCAATTCCAGTTGTACCCTTTTCAAGAGAAACAGTAAGTTCATGCCAACCCAGAATTTCTCAGGTGTGAACATTCTTTACTGGCTTTCCTCTCTTTTTCTTGACAAGAGTTAGGATATCTTCGTTTCTTATCTTGTTTTTATTTTCTTCGGTTTTTGGCCTCTGTTGTTTTCACTTTACTATTCAGCTGTTGTCTCTCTGTCTCTCTCTCTGGTTCTGAAGTGTCTTTCAGATCAGAAATACTATTGGTGTGCACATGCTACTCATCACTCAGCTAGAGAACTCAATCTTGCTCAAGTTAGTTGAAACGTCTGACAAAAAAAGAGTTAGTTAAAACAAACAGTTGTTTCCACATCTTCGCACAGCATGAAAATACAGCAAAATCGTTTAGCACCTAAACACGGTAGCTCCCCAATTAATAAACTCCAAGGATGCGTCTGAATACCTAGCTATTTTTAGTCGTTTCAATGCTTCAGTATTTCCCAGAAACTTCAACCTCAGGCGGCGAAGAATAGCTATATCTCATGATCTTTACCTGCCCCGTAGCTAGTTCAAGGTCTATTTGATCAAAGGAAATTAGGAAAAAAGAACTGTACCTTTTGCCTTGTAGGATCTCTCTCAGGAGATCTTTCCTTGTTCCAAGATAAAAAGGTGACCTTAGAAAACGATGGGAGAGAGGATGAAATTTGTTGCAGAGAGATTCTAATGCTGAGAGAGCAAATTTTTATGACGAAGCCCTAAACGGGTAGTAGTGTAGAGGAAGGCAAATAGTCATGGCAATTCATCAATCACGCACCCAAAAAAGCACAGAGAGAGAGAGAGAGAGAGAGAGAGAGAGAGAGAGGCAACGAGCATTTCAGTGGATGGGGAAGGAATGGAAGCCAAAAAAGACAAAGGGTAATAATAAATGAGAGGGTACAGACCCTAGGGCGAAAAAGAGTGACTATAACCCTCCGTCCGATAATAATATCAGCAATGCGTGTGTGGGGGATGACCTTCCATTTCTTGATTCGCCCCCCACCCCCACTCTCATCCTCCTGCGTTTAGACAGTATATGGATCCCCATATGCAAGGGTCGAAGAGAACACAACCAGGGAGATGTTAAGCCTAAACAAATCGATTTTATAGAACCGTGACTTTTCAAAATAGGATTCCCTTGGTCAATGCTTCTTCTCGAATGAATTGTGCAAAGAGGCCAAACAAAACGTATATCGTGCACATGGATTACAATGCTTAAGTAACAAAGAGAGAAGTTTGGTACCGGGAGATTACATAGGGGATATATAGAATTTATATCGTTAGGGTATTCAATTTCACTCAAATATTAAAATTATAAATTATGGGTCAATTGAACATCTCAAATGTTGCAATTTCAGTTTTTATTTCGTTTATTAGTTACACTCACAAAGTAATGATTTGTTGGTGCAACGACAATTTTAACTGTACAATTGACAAATCATCATTTAACTTTACTGTTAGTATGTTACTTTGATAATCTATTAGCCCAAAAATAAAAAGAATGAATTTCATAGGATTCTGTATATTGATAATACAACTAATGCCTCATAAATTCTTGACTATGAATGAATCTTTTTCTTTGTGGTTTTTTTAATATATCTTTTTGGGCATGGCGATGCTTTCGTCAATTGTCGATGAAATACTTACAGGACAAATAGATTCTGCAGGAAAAAAAAAAACTATATGTTTCATATTCTTATATCTATGGTAGAAGGCCAGTATTTTCCATTTTCATCACTTCTCTCGTCGCAGTAAATATCTAATTTACTCTCGACTTTTCTTTCTAATAAAATGTTAATTTTATTGTGGCTGTTATAATATAATGGATGAAATGTTAAGACTACGAACAGTAGGAAACTCATTTGAGGGACCTTTTGGTTTGACGTACTCTATTGGCTTTCTCGTTCAAACGAAAAATAATAAATTCAAATTTGAAATATTATGAAAAGAATTTAGTATTTTTATATTGTGTATGCAAAAAAAAAAAAAAGAAGTGTACCGATACAATATTAAGTAGTTGTGTAAAAAGCTTTCATCCGGTATTAGTTGAGTTAACTAAAAATGAAGATAAATCTTTTCGACAGATTTTAAAAATGAAAAAATTACCCAATTTAATTAAGTCGCTTGCTATGAAAATAAATTTTAAATTCTCAAAACACGGTGAATAAGGCTTGACAAGTGCTCAAGAGGCACTGCGTGTTTACCAAAAAATTCCACTCCATCAATCCATTAAACTCGTTCTGCACATATGAGTCACATTTATCCGGATTACAAGTAAGGCGATCCATCCATGCGCCACTCATTTTTCGAACTAGGGGAAGCTTTCTAGCTTCTTCTTCTTTTCTTCTGTTTTTTTCCTCTCCTTTTCAACACTTGGAGCAGTGCTATTCACATAGAATGATCCATTGAAATAGTCAAAAAGGGGGAACGATGCACAGGAACAATAATAGAAAAATCATTGAGGACTGCGAATCGATATCCCCCGTAAATGCAAGTGGCACACCCTTAGAACTGCAAGATCTTGAGCCTACACACTATGCTTTCCGTTTGCCCCTTTTTTACTGTCTCTTGGGATGAAACACGGTTTTTTCCTTCACCTGTCAATTCGCTAGGGCTTCTAAAACTTCGAACTAGACCCCCTTTATATATGCATATATTCTAGTGAGCTAGGACGTGTCGAAGGGGAAAGAAGAGAAGGGAAACGTTTAGTTCTTGCTACTTCTTGCTTAAACCATTTCTTACTCTCTTTTTTTCACTATGCATTTGTTTCTGCAACAAAGGGGTCATTGTCCTAGAGTGGAAGTTTGTGAAATCAATACTTAACAGACCTATAAATACTTATAACTTGATAAGCAAGTTTGTTTCCCTTAAAGCTTGCTCTTCTTGTCATGATTAGTCTAAGAAGAAATAGTAAAGCATTATATTGCACACAGTAAACATTATATACATCCTATCATCGCAATATTGCAACTTTAGAAATGTTGCAAACTATTTCGAATCATTGGGGTAAAGTTTAATCAATTTGTCATGTTTGAGAGTGACAATATGATGACCATTGTCATAAACTATACAAGAGAATAAAATATATTAGTGAATAAATATAACCCTTAACATTTGGAGAAATAAGATGACTTGTTGCCAACCCTAACCAAAAATAATAGGACTGTGCAACGTCCTGTATTAATTGACTATATTTGCTATGTTATTAACACAATTTCTTCATATGTAATGTCATCCTACAAAATGATAGATACTTAAGACTGCAAAAAAAAAAAAAAGACTACATGGCATGCACTTGTGCATGCATGTATGTATGTATGCATGAAGAGGGATATTGCATTGAGAACCAAATTTTTCGAATCCTCTGGCCATGCGATTGATGAGTGCTTCACTTTTTCCGTTGAATTTCATGCCCTCTTCCGCTACTATTCGCAGGTGAATCTATGTATGGTGAAATCAGAAGAAAAACTGTTGCAAGATCATATATTGTGAAGGTACCATCACGGGTTCAGCCAAAGTATTGTTCGATAATGGATGATGGAGGTGACAACAGGGTTCTACTGACATCTGTACAAGTGGCAGAGAATTTTTGATAGAATACTAAAAGGCCCGGCTAAGCTATGGTTGCGTATACTAGGCCATGATGGTTTTAGCCGGGAGGGGGTATATTGGTAAAGTTGTGCCTACATATAGCAGCTTTCAGCACCTTAACTTAGCTCTTAATTAAGTTCAATTTATTGAAGAATATGGCATAATTACAATATATATATAAGAAAAATGTTTGTGCTTCTTATTCGCATGATTAGTGAATCTCATTCTCATGCCAGAATGGGAAATGTTATTGCGGGCCGAGTTAATGGTCTAATTGATTGCATGCTGAGCAGAAAAATCTACACTAAGTATTGGTGGTGCACCTACTTATTATTCCACTCAGCCAAGAATCTTGAATGTGAACCGTTGGGATAATGCAAGATTACTTATTTTCATAATTAAGGTCTCGACACGTTTTCTTTCTCACAAGAAAAGGTTCAAGAAAACTACCGCTCGAATTATAAGCTATAACGCTTGAAATCAACACAAGCGAAAACAATATCTAGTCACGTTTCTTGATATTGGCTTGGAACTCTAATAATGCCATCTTACCGTCCTGCCAAATGCAAGTTCAACCCTTTGGTTAAACTTGCACGAAAGTACACAATCAGGGTTAACGAATCTATAATAATAGTCGATTAGAGCTTAATATGATTCTGTGCATTGCAAAATGCAAAAGGACAACCTAAGAAGGAAGGGGTCTATGTATAACGCATGGTGCGTGGGGCCTTTGGAGAAGGAGAGATGTAGTTGTCAAGAGAACTATTTGGTAAATGGTAGCGTGAGTCCCTTTCAATCTTCCCGACCATCTCTAGTTGGCCCTGTCCTTTGCCCCCTAGCCTAGCTATGTGCCTACACACCCACACCCCCTCTTCTATTCCCTTTTCTCTTCTTTCTCCCCATGAATTAGGTTTTCCACCGATCCCCATGTGGAGGGCATTCGAGGAAGGACGCTCTTCTCAGTATGTCTCTTTTGTGCAGTCCACAATTTTATTAATCGAGTTATATGTAACATGTGCACCTTATCATTAGAAATATATGGATCCGCTTACAACGTTTACTAAAATATTCGATATAACCCACCAAACTATTTTTGTTTTTATATATATTCACTTTCCTCTGTTGATACTTTCTACTTGATCGAGTACTTCTAGCTCCAAATCTAGTTAGTTAGAGTTTATATATCTGTCAAAATTGGTATAAGAGTCTCCGCAAATAAAGCTATGATGATCGTGAACTGTTGGGTAATGGGTGGAACTAAAAAGGTTCAAAGATGAAGACCAAGAAGAAATCTTGGGCAATGAGACTACTCGACATGAAACGCCCCACTTTGGACTTTTATTGTCAAACTCTTGCCAACTCTATGCAAGTTCTACATTGTGATTAGATAAATCTAAAATTTCAAAAACCTAATATAGAAAAGAGGAACAAGCAAGTTTGCCGATTTAAAGTGGAATTTGGTCTTCAATATTAATGTCATAAATGTGATTGGATTTTCAAAAATGATTCACTTACTTAGAAGGCACCTCTTTGTGGTATATGCATAGAATTAAATGAACATTGATCTCGGGCGACCCTCCTGTTGTCATTCATTAGAAGAGCAAGTGGAAGCATTCATTGTGCAGTTGGTATGAGAACATGAGCTTTTAAACTAGGCTATTCCCCTAAATAGTTGGTCTATTCTCACACTTTATTTAAATCGAGTATTACACACAAGAGGGGTAAGAATGTATTTCATAAAAAAAAAAACCATATCATCCAAACTCTCTCTCTCTCTCTCTCTCTCTCTCTCTCTCTCTCTCTCTCTCTCTCTAAACCTTTCTGTAGCATCCATGTCTAATATCTATCTGAAGTGGTACTTTTAAGTTCAATCCTAGCAAAAGTTGCCATGGCCCCTTCAGCTCATGGCCTAAGGTCTATATGCATCAAATCACGTTGCAACAGCCTATGAAAATCACACGACGAATACAATAATAAGTGTTCCTTTACCTCTTCCTCGTCAATTTCTCTTGCTTTCTACCTCTATCAACTGCCAACGAAGCACGCCTGCCGGATTTCCAGCGAACATTCCATGTGGGTCAGCTGAACCAAAGCAGTCGTAGATCATCCATAGCTCTCCCTCTCTCTGCCTACAGGAATGTCATCAAGTAACTTCTCTGCACTCGTGAACACGATCCTTTTTCATAACGTTGCATTGTTCACGATCACATCCAACTGAGGACCACCAAATAACATTAATTTACCGAGTCAGCATCTCCTTGGGAGTGACTAACGTTTTCTTAGTCTGGCAAATGTGTCAGGAGCGCCTAAAGCAATGCCCAGAGAAAAAAAGTTAGCCCTAGGTTGATAAAGTCCGACCTTAATCCTCCATTCCTTTCCCTCTTTTCAATTTTGCACCAAGATTCTGATTCTGATTCTTTGTGGAAAGTGGAACCTCATGTTTATATCAGCCCTATGTTTAAGACTTTACAAGAGAGTAATTAGACTTTTGCAGCACCTTATCTGGCTATGGATATGAAAAGCAGATAACAAATATTCTTTGATATGTTAACTTAGATACTAGTAGAGAAAGTCAAATTCAGTGACCCTGGACGCCATCTTGTCCGTGGCGAAGCAACTACCTTAGGAAACGGAATGCTTTTGTGATTACTTCAACATGCGGGCTTGTTACTCGGAGGTTTATGACGCAGTACTTGATATTGAGGATGGCTCCTTGTGTGCCAGGCTATGAGTGTTGTTAATGCAACTCCTGTAAGAGCACAGCAGTTGAGAAATGTTCTGAAAAATGCATCCGTGGATCTATACATCTTCATTGTTTGTCTTCTTTCGTTGTTTTTTGGGGGGTCTGAAGGGATACCTGCATTTCATTAGAACCGGGCCCAATTGCAAGACTCCCCCAGCTCTGTGGAAGGGCCTTAAGTCCAGAGGCTTTTGCAATTCAATCCGCTGATCCATTCACTTCTCTGGAACAACGGGCCAGCAACATTTTCTGAAAAGGCCGAGAGGTTTTCGCCTTCTGTGACAACAGGTTCCACGTCCGAGGAGCAGCGCAAGGGGTCCTCAAGCGTACTGATCAATAACAGAGCCATCTGACTCCAAGGCTAAGCTTCAGTGCAGAGGGGCACTCAAAAAGTGTTTTGAGGGCATGAAGGCACGCTAGGGTTCCAGCTCGAATTATCTAAGGATGCCCTCGCTGGTTTTGCGAATCCGTCAAGCACTTTTCCCTCAAAATCACGGCAGATTCAAGCTGTATAAAATTAACTCAGCAAACTGAAAGAATCACGCAAACAAATCAACGCGAAATCACCGGAGAAATAAATTACAAATAATGAAGGACAATAAAATTACAGTGGTTGGGTCCACTGTTTGACTCTTCCGGCTCCAATTCCACTGGTCTACTTGGTGCCGGACGCACAGCCCAATTATAAGTCCTCGGCTTTTGTTCAACCACGGTACAACTAAAAGAAAGAGATTTTTTTTCCCTTGTTACGTAGCGGCCAAAATGTTGATGAAATACACCGTACGCCATTTAAAGAAACATTTCTCGATCGGTCAAATCAGTGAAGGAGTGAATTTAATCTTCTTCAATAGAATAAAAAAACAAATCCATCGATCGATTTCGATTTCGTAAATATTTCAAATTCATTATATAATTCGATGACTCTCCACTTTAACTCGATATCTGAAGTCAGTTTATGATACTCGTCGTCTATTCTGCTCTCTTAGCATCCCAATGACCGCTCACTCTCTATGTGTGCTAATTGTGCTCAGGCAAGGCTAGAGCTTCGGCAAAGGGACACGTGCTTTTTGCGTTCTCCACTATCATGATCTCCTTCACAATAACTTCAATCTTCGCTAAAACATTTCAGATGAGGTGGGTAAACCAGATTATACACTAGATATATCACATACTAATTGTATGTCAATACTTTTATGATATAAGTTGAAGTCCAAGAGCAACCCCACGACATGGGAGACCCTTTTCCAGCATGTCTAAAGTCACACCTTGGAAAATAAAGGCCTTTTAACACCCTGCTCCGTAAGGCGTCCGGTGCATGAGAGATTCTCCAAGCTTGTTTTCCCATCATTGTTTTACCTCCTCTGAAGCCCAAACCACCATTTATCTTTCCTTTGTTCCAGTGTCTCCCCTTTCTTCCAATGCAATGCAGCCTCGGACGCATCTGTTTTCCATCAGAAAGAAGCCATCTTCTGCTCTATTGCTCTGCAAATGGATACTGAGATTTTGAGAACGGACATGGGCAGTGTTTTCACCACTGCTTTTACTAAGATTTTCCTTCCAACTTTGGAAATAAACTTCTCTTTCCATCATTCCAACTTCATATTTACTCTAGCCAATATCCATGCAAACATATACTTTTAGTTTGCCCCAATCTGACGTGATTCCTAGTTATTTTCCACTTTTGTTTATCTAAGGGAATTGCAACTCCTTGGCCATATATCTATGCAGCTAAAGTGGGCATCCTGTACTTAAAAAGATGCCGGATTGTTTCAAATTAACCTCCTGTCTAGTAGCATAGCAGTATTGATGTGGAATGGAGGCTAGATTTTGGCATTCCCCTACTTTCATTGTTAAGAAAAAAGATTAAATCATCTGCAAATAATAAATGGGTTAGAGTGGACCAATTCCCGTTAAGCCTGCTCCTTTAAAGACCCCATCCTCCCCTGCATTTTGCATTAGAAGGGACAACACATTTCAAATACAGAGGGTCACCCTAGCAATGTCCTCTCGAAGGATTAAAATAGGGTAGGCACCCTAGCAATGAATACAGAGGGTCACCCTAGCAATGTCCTCTCGAAGGATTAAAATAGGGTAGGCACTTCCCATTGAAATTGACACTAAAGGACTCTGGTGACACATTGCATGACCCATGAGACCCATCTCCTACTGAAATCCATCTTTACCATACACACTTAAAGAAAACACCATTCAGCTCTATTTTAGGCCTTCTTTATATCTAACTTCAGGATAGCTTAAATTTTTTGTTTGCCTTTTCTGATTCTAAGATGGTGTAGTCACTGCTATACAACTAGGATGATATCCTGAATTTGTCTGCCTTTGACAAATGTGCTTTGTTCCGTGGCTATCAGGTCAGGAAGCCAGGACTTTACCCGAAAGAGACTGGAAGAATTGTTCTGTCATTTGCTGCAATCATTTCAAGTCTCGAGTCCATCCATCCTCCTGTATTCTAAGCATCGAGATTTTATTCCTTTTATCTCATTTGAACTGTAGTTGCGTGGAAATATAGCGTATCTTATCCCCCCAGTTTAGCCCCTGAATTCTTGCTCGCATACCTCAATGCACTGCTAGTTGTTTCCATAGGGCTTCTTTTAGCATTTAGAAGATGCACGCTTTCCATTTTGTGAAACAAGGAGTTGGCATTTGTGATTTTCCTGGAGCTCCATTTTCAGGGAGTTTATATGGCGCTGAGCATTTGAAAATCTCACTTTACTCCATTTCATTTGGGCTCCAGTGACTATGTTATTTCCTCAGTATGTGTTCAATTTCCAGTCCTGGGATACTCTTAACACCAATTGTACTATTTTTCCACATTCATCTACTTCCGCTCCAGTAAGTTTCAAATTGGCATTCCCTCCTTTTTACTGGTTCAGCTGAGAGTGTTAACAAAGGGGGCTATGGTCTGAGCCAGTCGCACGTAGAGCATGGACTTCAGCTTCTGGAAACATTAATCTCTATCAGAGTTGCATAGCACTCTAACAAGTCTTTCTTCAACATGATCCTCGCCATCCCTCTCATTTGCCCATCCCTTGCTTCCTACATCCATGACTAAGCAGTCATTTAGGAACTCTTAGAAAGCTGTTAACCTGTAGAGCTCAAGCATATGTCTCCTAACCTTTTCCCTCGTATACAATATCCCATCGAAACCGCCCGTCCATATCCAGGGTAGCTGGTTTGATTGGCTTACCCCTTTAAATCTTTAAAGAGTTGGAGCCTCTCTTGATATAGCGTTGGAGCATATATAAAGATTATTCTTATTTACTTCTGACTTTACGCATCTTTGCAGACCAGGTTGATCACCTCAAAAGAAGCTCTCTTCATACCTTCTCATTCCACAACACTACTAACCCCCCTGCAGTTCCTTTTGGGTTTACTGCTATGCAGTTCTTAAAATTAAGTCTTCTCTTCAATCCCTGTACCATCTGCTCCAGATTCTGTCTCCATCGAAAAGGTAATGGCCTTTCCAGAGCCACTAGGGCTCTTAGTACCCAGATTGTCTGTGGTGTGCCCAACCCTTGATACTTCCAGTATAAGATTTTCATGGGAAACCCAGTGGCTTATTAGGGCTAGCCACTAATGCCTGTTTCTTTGAGTCAGACAAGCTGGATTGGAGTGTCCCAGATTTGGGTCTCATCCAAAACGAGAGAGGTGTCCTTCCAAGGAAAGTAAGGGTTGTACTTCTTTCAGGGTTTGTTACCTACTGATTTCATTCATTTGCTGTTCTTCTTCAGGAAGCCTTTTCCGCTGCCTTCAATTGCTGTGGTCCAACCTGGCGCTTCTAAAAGCATAATATGTTGTTTTGGCTCATAGTCCCTGGCCATGAACTTTCTGCCATTACTATTGGTTCTACACATTAGGCTTGTGTTGACTTATCCCTTATATTCTCGTAGGTCGAGATAAGCGGGCTTATCCCCTTGGCTCAGAGGACACAATCTGTAAAATGGGGACAAAGGTCTACGGGATAATCTCATCTTCCAAGTGCATCTCTCCTAGTTTGGCATAAGATAATTTCTAAAGGACCTTGCTTCAGCTTGCAGCTAGTGTCCAAAGCAGCCATGGTCATCTGTTTCCATCCTATTTCCATCATCTTGCTCTTTCACACGGACTTGGCATAGTGCCCTACTCAGCTACACGCAGAGTAGATATGGGGTAACCTCTCATATCTAAAATCAACCCATAATTTAATACCCATCTTGACTAGCCGAAATTCCAGGTTTCAAAGGTAATGATAAATTACTGCTTACTCTGGTCTTTCCACTTGTGTAAGATGTGAAGCCCGTTGTATCAATCTTCACATTAGTGGCCCCACCTGCAGCAGCTGCTATCCTCCTAATGGATTCCTTCGAGACCCAGTTATAGGGCACTTCGTGCACTTGAACCCAGTAATCGCAGCATTTGTATTCGCATCAATGTAATGGGAGGTCCGGGGATGAAAGGTTTCGGCACCAAGAGGTTGCTCGAGAAAGGCCATGGCCCTGATTACAAAATTCTTTGCGTATCATTTTCAGAGTTGAAAGTAAAGGCAAAGGTTCTGCAGTCTACCGATTTTATATTGACCTACTCCATTCTCTAGGCTCTTTTCAAGGTATTCTGAAGTGCTTGGAAGTCTATATTGGGCTTGAGTGCAGTTGCCCAGACAAGGTCATAGACATTTTCTTCTGTCAGTCGACATCACACCATCTACTATTGCTAAGCCACTTTTTGACCATAAAGCACCCAGTTTTCTGCAGTATCGCTGCTATGCGAATCTCCGAGTCTTCGCTATCCTCCACATCCTCCATAGGGTCACTTCAGAGAGGGGCCATGTTCTAGTATTAGGTAAATGCCAGGATGTCTACTCCAAAACAATCTCCTAGGACCCAAGAGAGGGTAAACTGTCGGGCCAAACTCTTCACGGTTGAAGCATCCAGTCACATCTTGGGTTAGGGTTTTGATTACAGGGGTAATTGAAAGGACTGCAAGAAGATTAGATTGGGGTCGATGGTTGCGTAGTAAAAGCGATTACATCAAATAAAGCCAGGGTCGAAGGAATTAACGGAACAGTAGTTCAAGATTGGATAAGATGAGAGTGTGATTCTGGGCAACATGTAAGGGAAATGGGGGGAACATCGTTACCTTAGGGCGTAGGGAAGGCAAAGCGCCAATTGAAATGGGGAAAAAAATTAGGGTTTAAGGGCCGGAAGGATACCACCATGGGGGTAGGGTTTTAGCTCTGCAAAAGAGAGATGCGGGGTTGCACTGCCGATAAACGAGTATGGATTTTCATTGTTTATCTTAAGTCTCGCCAACAAGATGACACTATGCCTATCGATCTCACTAGACTCAAGAGTGGCACTTCCCAGCCCACTGCATTTCATCACTGATTTGTCCAAATATCAAGTACAGGCTCAGCCGCCCTCCAGCTTCTTCACACAGGAATAAACACAAACACATGGCACGCGCCCCACCCTTGACAGCTCCAACCATCTTTACTCATCCCCTCCTCCGACCGGAGTACTTACAGCCGATCGGCCTCCACATATCAGCATAACACCTCAAGGACTTGGGGAGCCCTGCCTTCCACGCATCAAGATCCGGCATTTGGCCGATGAGAGCGAGCGAGCTATCGTCCTCCCTATTCCCGAGCTTCAACACCTGAAGCTCCTCCTCCCCAAACACCTCGCGCATCGCCTCCAGAGTCTCCTCCATGATCACCCTCCCGTCTCTGCTCTTGTCCTCCGCCTCCACGCAGCTCCCTCCCACGTTCACCATCAGCCTCCCTCCCCTCCTCAGCCCCTTCCTCAGCCTCTTCCACGTCCTCGGATCCTGGAGCTCCTGCACCAAGCATCCTTTGCTGAACAAGTCCACCAGCACGCCCGCGAAGCCATCTCTCGCGCTCGCCTTCAGCGCGTCCCCAATGTGGATAAAGATCCGATCGGGGTGATCGCTCTCGAGCCTCGAGAGGCCGAAGTACTCCCTCGCGACGTCAATCACGGCCGGGTCGAGCTCCCACCCGTGCACCACCGCGTGGGGGTAAAACTCCAGGAGCAGCCTCGCGGCGGAGCCCGCGCCGAACCCGAGGACGCCGATGGGGCCGAAGGGGAGGATGGGGGGGAGGGTGGCGAAGACGTCGAGGTAGGTGGAGGTGAGGCGCTTGAGGAGGAAGGAGATGCTGTGGATGTTGCCTGGGGAGTCGAGGAGGAGGAGGCGGGAGCCGGCGAAGGGGTGGTCGCACCTCCTGGACACCTCCAGCACGCGGATGTAGTTGTGGCGGGACTTGAACCGAGCCAGGGTCTTGACGTCGTCGGCGGGGATGCCATCGCCCTGGGTGGCGGCGGAAGAGACGGAATGGCGGCGGCGTTTCGGCGGGATTAGGCGGAGGCCGGAGGCGGTCGTGGGGTTGGGCCTGATGGGGAAGAAGATGGGAAGGTGGCAAGAGAGCGGCGACGAGAGGGACGGCATTCTCGTCTCGTAGGTGTCGAGCGCGGCAGCACAAGGGGACCGATCCGAAGACGAATGCAATTTACTACCCGTGCCAGTGGGCGCGCTGGAACCAATAAAATGTTACAAAATTCACAGCCGAAATCCCCAATTTTGTCAGGTGCACAGCAGCATAACTCACATAAACCATTTGATGATCTTAAACGAAGATGATTGAAATGGGGGTCCGGACTGATGCGTCAAACGGTATGATGAGGGAATGAATGACATACCTGGTGTAACCAAGTAAAATCCATCTCACACAAAGCCCCCCATGAAACAAATGACATCAGCTGGAGACATAAGAAAACATCTCATTTACACTTTCGGTCTTTCCTATTCCAACATACAGTGTGATGTCGAACAAACAAAACCTGACTCGTCTATCGGCTCACCAACCATCCAATGCGCACAACCATTGGACAGACTCTATTGGCTTGTGAGGCCATATCTCCTAACCTAATTAGAATCCCATGCATCGCATGTCAGCAAGACCCAGGAGTACACCAGATTTAGAGCTGAGTTTTGTCAAGATGGTGGACGGTCTTCCCCCATTTTGTCCCCATCGTTTTCACCAACGCTGTCCCTGCATTGACCAAAAAACTCCAATAACTACGAAATCATGGATCACCCACAGAGAGAGAGAGAGAGAGAGAGAGAGAGAGAGAGAGAGAGATCGTGCACAGATCAAGAAAGCACCATCTAAAGAAGAGATCGATAAAATAAGTACTAAGGAACAAATCAATTTCATTTCGGCTGATAAAGTGTGGGTCATATCAGATCTCAGGACCCACAATGTATTTTTTAAAAGTAGACAAATGCAAAGACTCGAATTAGCTGTAGATGATTTATATATTCTCACTTTTCTTTCTTCTACTTTTCCCCACTCTCCTTGCTCCTCCGTTTTCCTCATGAAGGAACCAAGATTATACCAATCACGATTCATCTGATAATTTACTTTATTGCCAAGTTACCTGGTGAACTGTTCAGTGGGCCTTTGAGGATGAAACTTAGCAATACAAGTACTTGATTTTGACAAGTCCAACTTACTTAATGTTACTCAAAGGCGAACCACCAATGCCTCATCATAAGCTCCTAAAAATTCTTTTCCAAGACAGACTCCTCTTTTTTTTTTCTTTTGGGGGGGGGGGGGAGGGTGTGCAGTGGAGGAACATGGAAGTAGACAAGCTTCTAGTTGGATTAGGGAAAGATTGCAACACAATAAGATAGGAAATCTCTGACCTGATTTCAACAGTTTCATCATGCAAAGCATCAGCATTCAATGATCTATGTTGACTCAAGTCTTCTTCAGCATCCGATTCATAATCCTCACCATTCCAAATACGCTGCTTTGGCCTTTCATCCATATCTTCCTCAGCCTGCAGATTATTCATAACTAATCCTGAACAACATGAAGGAAAAAAAAAATATCTTGGAAGAGTCCAATGGTCCAACAACCTACCTCTTCTGGCTCTTGTGTAATGGGCGGTGTCATCTGAAAAGGAACACTTGGTGCATGGGGGATTCTTGATAGCTGCTCTAATAACATATTCCTGAGATACAATACTTGTCAAAAACCAATTCAAGGAGGGAAGTACATCGTAAAGATTGAACTCCATCCTAGCATCATAACAGTAGTTAAAATGCGGGTGCATGCCTAGACTGGTTATTGGATGGCACGGAGGAGTTGAAACCAACAAATTGAAGAAATGACAACCTAAAAATTTTCCAAGAAAACTCCAAACAAATAGAGCAATTCATCCACTAGCAGAATGATCACAACAAGAACCACATGTTTGTATTGTATCAATCTAATAACCCAGGAGCAGAGACAGAGAATTGCCCCCTAATATACTTGAAATCTTAGGGTACATTTGTTTCACTGAAAACCACATGTTAAAGGAAAATATTTTCCATGGAAAATCATTTTTGAAGAAAATGGTTAGTTTCCAATTATTCAGTAGTTTAGGGAAAGTGTTTCCCTTTTGCCAAAAGGGAAGTCGTTTTCCCCCAGTCTAAGCTTGTTGTTTTCAGTCCATGGTAAACATTTTTCTACATCAAAGAGTTTTTCATCATCCAAATACCGGAAAGTAAAAAAACAATTTTCCAGAAACAGTTTTCCCTCAATCAAACGAAACATTACTGTTAATTCAATTTCAACAGCATTCTTATGAGTCCATAGAAGAATTATCTCCACGGACTCCTAAAACAAAAGGACTGGTCATACACGATTATCAGAAGCATGCTACTTGCCTGAGGACAGCAAAGCTTGCTCATATTAGTTTCTCTAGTTCTCTTTGTAACACACAACTAATTGAGAGTAAAATCTCCCCTTGCAAGAAGAATATATCAAACTAGCCAAAAAAAAAAATTAACTATAAAATGAAGCAGTGTGCGGAAAAGAGAAAAAATAAATAAATATGAAAGACCAAACAACTCTCAGGCTTTCCAAATTAGAAAGCTACCCTGCATTGCAAAACTCCAAGAGAATAATAAAGCCCGATCTTTATAGTACGAGAGGATTTTCAAGCAACCTTATGCAACTTCTGAAGCAAAAGTATGGATGATTCTCACAAAGCCAATACTCTAAAAAAAGAAAAAGACTCTGACAATAGTGCAACACTGTTTCTAGAACAGTTCTAGAACCTACGAAGGAAAAAACTTCAACTGGTGAATAACAACTCACCTATTCACGAGCACAAGACTCAGAAATTCAATAGTATAAGCAGTGTGTGCAAGATGGAAATAAGACCATCATATTCTCAGACCAATTCACAATATCTCTTTTCCAGATATGATCAATTACATCATCTCAACCAGAAGACACATCTAAAGCCTCCAGATATTATGAATGATAAGTAAATTGGCAATGCCACTAATCAAGAGTTTGTTGTCTTATTTTTGTCCCTGGACAAGCTGTTGAGTGGACATAGTATATCCAGAAAATGTACAAAAAAAACCAAAAAAGATATAACCTTTATCTATGTAAACTCTCTTATAATCAGAAAGAAGTGACAAGCAAACCTGATTCTCTCCAAATCTTTTGGTGCATTAAGATTCTCCATGTTACATGGCTCGACGTGAAGAGTATAATCTGGGCCAAAGTACTCATAATACTCATTGTAAGGCAAGTCATTTTCAGGTTCCACTCCCACTGCAACAGCTGTCTGTATGACAAGAGCAACATTACAAGCATTTGGAAGCAACCTGAATGCTATGCAAAAGTAATGTAATCAACAGAGAGAGAGAGACAAAGCCACTGACCTCATAACACCAACAACGAGCAACATTTCTCATTGTATAACCTCCCCCACCCAAGATCATCAAAGGAACATTAAAAGATCTCAGAAAACGGAGGCAATTTGCATGACCTCTGACAGACAAATTGAAGCATCCCAATCGGTCACCAGACAGTGAATCTGCTCCACACTGAAGAACAACGGCATCCGGTTGATATACTTCCATAACCTTTTGAATAATGGGGCGAAACATGCCACGGAAACTTTCATCGTCTATGCCATCATTCAGTGGCACATTGAGGGCGTAGTTCTTCCCAAGCCCTGCTCCAGTGTCCCTAATGTGCCCGCTCCCAGGGAAGAAGTCCCCAAACTTATGGAAGGACACGGTCATGACTCTATCCGTCGTATAAAATGCCTCTTCCACCCCATCCCCGTGGTGCACATCGATATCCACGTAGAGAACACGCTGAAAATTCATATGAATTAAATTAAAGGGATCCAGAGAAATGATTGGTTTGGCTGTGATTAGTCATGCCAAGGACATAGCAATCACAAGAGCATGTTATAACCTACAGAGATGGCAGAAAACACCATACAACATCAAGGTACTCTAATTGGATATCCTTTCATCTCTTCAAGCAGCAAGACACTAACACTGAGAAAAGCATCAGCACATTGCCTATATCTAAAGTAAACTATCCTAAAACACTAATAAAAGATAGGAATGAAGATGCAAAACTCCATGAAAACCACAGGATACCTGAGAAAGTTAGGGAAAAAAGGGGATATATCTAAATCTAGCATCCCCACAACTAGGTAAGAATTGATTAGGATTGTTCATCTCTAAATATTTTCTAACCACGCATCACCTGTAAATCTCGGTATGCATTGTGCGAAGAGAGAGACGTTAGAAAAGAAGAGAAACTTCATACCCTGTGAACCTTGAGGAGCTCAAGAATTCCAAGCACAATATCGTTGACATAGCAAAAGCCAGAAGCCTCGGACTTCTTCGCGTGATGCAGCCCCCCCGCCCAATTAAGGGCGATGTCGGAATCGCCGCGGTTAAGCTTGACGGCGGCGCCCATGGAGCCGCCGGCGGAGGCCTGGCAAAAGCTGAAGAGGCCGTCGAAGACAGGGCAGTCCTCGCCGACGTTGAAGCGCTTGAGGAGGCGGGAGAAGGCGGGGTCGGACACCGTCTCGGGGGTAACGGAGGAGAGGAAGTGGACGTAGTCGTCGGAGTGGAAGCGGCGGATATCGGTGGTGTCGGCGGGGAAGGGGCGGCTGATCTCCATGCGGCGGTGGAGGTAGTAGTGGACGATGAGGTTGTGAGCCATCCGGATCCTGTGGGGCTTCATCGGGTGGCCCTGCCCGTAATAGTAGTCGCCGATCGTCGGCTCGTAGAAATAGCTCACGCGCCTCTTCTGGGCGTCTTGCCCCACCGACGGCAGCGACGCGCCGCCACTGCTGTCGACCATATCCTCCGTCTCTGTCTGTCTGTCTGTCTCTCTCTCTCTCTCCGTCTCTCTCTCTCTCTCTCTCAGAAACAAGAAGAGAAGGGGGGTTCAAACACGAACAAACATTTGAACTCTGAACCGAGAGAAACGTACTCCATCCGACCGCTATTCGGTTTTTCGGGTTTTCTCTGTTTAAAAGACCAATTAACCCACGAAGTGGCTCGATCTTTTGCAAAGCAAACAACCCCACCTTAATTTTGATTTTGACACAATAGATGATCCATCCTAACATGAGTCGGATTCTTATCAAGATCGAATCTTCTTATCAATAATTTCCTTTTTTTTCGAAATAAAATCGATTTAATCTTACTATCATATTTTTTTAGGTAACTGCTGTATTTAATGGTTCAAAGCTTTTAATTTTGGAATTGAATGACCTATGCCAACTCAATGACTTTTTATCTAGCGAATATACCCGATTCAGTTGAGGACCGGTTGATCGATCTGGTTCAATTTGGTTATTGCATTGAACTGGGACTAATGCTCAGTGCTGACTTTTTTTTTTGGTAAAAAAAACACGTTCTATTATAAATTCCCTTCAAAAGGAGTTTGGGAAGACACTAGATGACATTTTGCAACAATTAACTCTAAAAGACTAGTGGGAGGGTATAAAAGCCAAGAGTTCGGGAGCAATTTTCTTCGTTGAGCCGTTGCAGCTCAGTTTGCAATTTTGTTGTTCTCTCTCGAATAATGGACTATTTTGTAGTTGGGATCTGCACTCTCACAGACCATATCGACTAGATTTGTCACGACAGACACAAGCCATGGCAGCTTCTCTTGTTTTTGGGTCGTAGGATCTTGAGGGTTCCAGGCGGAGGGGAACACCATCCCAAAGGTGTAGTTCTTTGGGCATCCTTCTTTTCCGTTGTATTTTGCGGCCATCTCACATGGCTTCCTCTTCTGCTCTGGCTAAGGTGATTATCTATATTGAACGGGGCGACGAGTGTGCGCATTTCACGAGATTGGTCAAGTCGAAGATCTGGAGAGGCGATGTCAGTTGGGCTGAGCCGTGGCAAGAAAAGACTCTTAACACATGGTAGGACAAACCAGCCCATCATCCAGAGAGCGAGCCCAATGACTAAAATCACAGAGTAGCGTCGGGGCCTTTTGACCAAATTCGCAACCACAAGCCCAGCCCATTTCGATTCCGAGATTCGCCCCCAAAATGTTGCTTTTCTTGGCCACGGTTCTTCTCCACGTGAAGAATGCGACAAATTAGGATTCAACCGCTAGTTCCAGACGATTCTTTGCGAGCAACTTCTTTGATCGGCGTCGTCTAATTCCTCATGCAAGTTCTCCCGGAGTAAAGAGAACGTGCTCCGAGTAAACTCACTCTCGACAGTTTCACTCAATGGGTCTCGTCGAAATCGTGCCCTTACCTTTGCCATACGACCGCAAGACGGGTCGACCATTATGCATTCATAGTCTCGCCCCATATTGTCACGTCCTCCTACATCACCGACCCGTTAGTGGTTTACTCTAGGAACCAATTTATGTTGATGTTCTAGACATTATCTGTGATTTAGGTTGTGTCCGGAAGTATTGACATTCATTATACTTAGATAGTCACAATCCGCTTATGATTCGTAAACTAAAAGAGTTTGATCACACTACTAATATCTAGTGAACTTATAGCAAATTGGTTTTAGATTTCTCTATGAATCATGGCCTAAAGACTTAATTGGGCCCGACCCATTTGCATATATATATATATATATATATATATATTATCATATTATAATAGAAATTGTGGGGTTTTTCATGAGAGTCACACAGAAGAGAGAATATTTGTAAATTTGTGGAAAAGTCTCGAGAACTACAGGCGATTAAGCATAATGAATTCTAGAGTCTGCAAGCTAACACTTTGATTTTGAAGATTTCAATTCATGTGTGTGAATACTGGTAGAGGTGCGAGTAATTCAGACACAACCGATCATTAATTCGCCTCCGATATAGAGAAAGGTACGCCTGAAATCTCTAATTCGATTTCAATGCACGCTTGTATATTGTTGAATCCAACCCATCGTGCAATGCCGAAGTCAAAATTTGGGGGGCCAAACGCAGCGAGGACGATTTCGATTGAATCAGGGCTCCGCAGCGTTCGTGTCAAGATCACATTGTTAACATCATATTTTGGAGACGCGAGATGATCACCCACCCCTGCTTTTATCATCTCTGTTCTTCTAGGGTTCTCCTTCTCAAGGCCCTGTAATTGCCACTTTTGACTTTTGAAAAAGAGGAGTTGATGGTAGGGTCGATCTGGTGTCGGGACGTGAACTCTTTTGGGGGACCATGGAATCTCGAAGCCACCATCTCCAATCGCCTCTGTTTCAACACCGGCTGAAGCGAATTAAATCCACCATAATCACCACAATTTAACCAATAATTAGGAAAATTAATGATGCTCGCGAGCCAACGAGTGGGCGGACAGGTGTCGGCGTTCGATTTTTGTTCGCGATGGATCTTTTGACCGTGCGCAATAATTCGATTATTTGGCCCACTCTCTCGGATTTCAGCTCTAATCGTACTAAGTCCATAAGTTTAGCGAGATATTTTCATGGATTCCGAGTCTATTCGTCAAAAGGGGACTACTTTTCTCGGTCCTGAAAAGCAGATGCCCGCTTCGGAACATCAATTCGCCCTGCCACTCATGTACATGCTTGCAAAGCAAGCAAAGCTCCCCCAATGTCCAGACATACCGGACGATCAATTTAACCCTATTTTGTCCACACCCGTTCTTGTCGACATCCCTCGACGGACCGTGCATCTCCGGCGACCGGGCCCCGCCGCACCGAAGTCAATCGCAACGGCAGAACTCCGACGCGCGAAAAGATCTGCTGCACGACGCGCCGTCTAATGCCGGGACCGTCATCTATTCAATCGAAACTTAGAAAGCACGTCAATTTTGTGCTCCTGATAAACGTGACCAAATTGCTTGTTTTGTTTTCTTCTGGGGGGGCCAAAATGTGCACTGCCCTTGAACAACATCATGACACCTACCGCAAGCCCACGGCATCATTGGAGCGTCGACATCCGCATCGGACGATTCACGTTCGACGTCAAAGTTACGGAAACATCCCCATCCGTCGACTTTGGACTTTGGACCACCCGATCTGATAACTTTAAAGAGACATTTTTGCTCGTGTTATTCTCCAAGCGTACCCGGTCGTGACTTGCTGGGGTCAAAACAGACTCGCGTGCGTTTCTTTGTTGGCACTATATATTCTCATAATATCCATTAAATCCATTGGGAAAGAAATTGAAAAAGACCAATACCATTTTAAATCTCAAACCGACACATTCTCCCTAAACTGTTTTTCGTGTAACAAAAGCTCATAAATCGATACATCCGTGTCCCATCTAGGCATTTTTTATAGTTAAATATGACGTGGTACATCGATTTAAGTTAAGATTCCGTTCGTTTCGCGAAAAATATAGCATCTCCTAAAAATATTTTCTCGAAAAATGACTTCGGTTGAAACTTAAAAAGAGAATAAGACTTTGTATCCACGGGAGGAAAAAGAGAGAGATTCGAGGGGGGCCAGCTGGTGGGCCCCCTTCGCACGGCCAGAGAGAGAGAAAGAGATGGTGAAATGAGAGAAATGTCAGGGAAGGGAAAAGGAAGAGGGAGAGAGAGGAGTTCGATTGGGAAAGGGAAAGAGAGGAGAGAGAAAAGACAGAGAGATGAGGAAGGTTGTTACATAACTGGAAAATGTTTTCCTTCCTCTTGGGAAAGGAAAACATTCTCTCCGTAAACATTAAACACCTCAATTTTCGAAAGAATATTTTTCGAAAAACGAACGGAGCCCAAATGTTGCACAAACGTATCGGTTTAGAACTTTTTGTGGCATGAAAGTTAGTTTACTGTAAGTATTGAACGAACTAACGACACGACATAACACTCCGACGATGACGGAAGCGCGTCTTCCGACCATTCGATAGAAATGGTATGAGGGGGGGCATTGGTAGGGGATTTGGATTCCCTGATTTTAGATCAGGTGATCTGGGGGAAAGGGAGGGTGGGGATTTTCCCCTTGCATGGGGGGGGGGGGGGGGGCATGGTGGAGCTTTGGATGGTGGGGATGGGCAAAGCACCCATGCTTTCATAGCAGGGAATCCGTTCCCATTGGTAGGTGCTGCATTTCGGAATCCATGTCCGACTTCTGTACCCAATGATCAAGGGACAAAAAGCCTTGGTCAGGACCATCGATGATGGAGACCATTTACTCACCTCTGACGAGCTATTGTAGAGATGATGACGATGCAGCAGCAGCAGCAGCCTCTTGAGCAAAGAGAATCTCTTGCTCCACATAACTTATGTTGGTCTGGTTGCGCTGCCAACCCCTCCCAGCTCGCATCAGAATATCCTCGAGATCGATCCCGATGTTGCTCCTTCGGCTCGTATCGAAATCAGAATGCTCGTTTGTTTGGGATCCAGAATCGGTCCATCCAAAAGTTGTCTCCACCTGTCGTTATCGATTCTGTTGTCGGTATTTATTACTTGAAATAGAAATGTGTATAATACACAATTAATTTTCTGATATATATCTCTACTTTCTTTTCTTTTCTTTCTTTTCCTTTTTTTTTCTTTTCTTTTTCCCTTCCTCCAGCTGGTTGTGGGCCGCCAACGACTAGCTAGAGACACGGGCCAGTGAGGTCGACCTCATTTGTAAACTAGTGACATCGAGGCCAAGTCATGGCATTCTCAAAGCGGAGGAGTGAGTTGCTCAAGATAGCAAAAAAGCTTTCAATTTTGTGTGATGCTAATGTTGGGCTCATTATTTTCTCCAACACTGGGCAAGCTCTATGAGTATATAAGTATTAGGTTAGATATCATCATCTCTCTTTCCCTCCCTCTCGCTCTCTCCAATCTTGACCCCTAAAAGAGTCATAATTTTGTTATGCATACTTTTTTTTCTTGTTTTGGCCATCACATCTTTGCTTCTTTAGCTATTCTTTAGCTACCTTTATTTTCCCAAAGTATAGTTCAATTTACGATCAATTGGTGTTAATATTCGGATTGTTAATTATCGGTAGCAATGCAATTGCATTGCGCAAATCATTTAATTTTGCCTTTCTTCCCTTCATCTACATATGCCTGATAACATTCATTCTAATTTCGAATGTTCACATCTTGGTTGTATTGCTTCTTTGCTCGAGAAAGTATTAAGAACGGTTTGGCTCATTCATGCTTTCATCTTTTTCTTCTTTTTCGAGAAGAAAAATGGAGGGGCCACTATAGTGCGATTAGCATAAAAATACTATCTTCCTTTGGTATCCCTTAAAAGACATGTCATTCATAACTAAATCAAGGTAATACGTGTCGGTTCCCTTTGCATGATTCGCCTTAGGTTGCATCAATTGTGCGTATGGTGTGAAGTTCAAAAAAAGAAAT
Organism: Melaleuca quinquenervia; assembly: GCA_030064385.1. Lineage (NCBI taxonomy): Eukaryota > Viridiplantae > Streptophyta > Magnoliopsida > Myrtales > Myrtaceae > Melaleuca > Melaleuca quinquenervia. The sequence continues at coordinate 785,516 of CM057728.1, read as the reverse complement.
AATTTCTTAATTTCTCATTATAGAAAGAAATCATAAATTTTATGTTTTTGATTTCTTGACCAAACATATTTCTGGAACAGAAATATATTCCATAAACAAATAAATAAAAATTTCTACCAAACGAATTCCTATTCCAAAACTCATTTTGGAACAGAAATTATGACGAATCATATGCGCCCTAAAAGAGTAGAGATAAGGAAATCCTTCCCCGATTTATAGTGGATCGGCTCCATTCCATTACCTGAGACTATTCAGAAGCTACACCCAATCAGTTACAGTCGAGTCCTCATACGATGCTCAGTTTACAGTTGAGCCGACTCTCCTTTAAACGGCGGTTAGGGATGAAAGTCTAACGAAATGTATTCTTTCTTTTGAAGCTGCAAATTTGGGATATTGATGAGATAAGAAAATAATTTGAAATATTGATGTGCCGTTGGGAAAAATTTCAGGATTCCTATTTTTTTTCCTTTGTCTGTGGGATTATCTCTGAAGTATATAGGTGCTAAAAGTTCATTGACTACGTACAGTTTTCGCTGCAAGGCAAAGATTCGGGTGATGATGCTGCTTTAGCTCTCAGAAAAGGAAAGAGACGAGTGAGCCAATGAGATGAGGCTTTTGTGAAGAGCAATTTGCAGAATAGGCAAGGCTCCAAATGATTACGCTGGCGAGTTGCTTCCACATGCAGTATGCGCCCCAGATTGAGGAAAATCCAATCAATGCACAAGAACAAAAAAAAAATTCTCATGGTGAAAAAATATATATTATTACCACCTTTCATTCCATATATTGAATTGGCATCTCGGGATAAATTTTGTGCATTTAATTAACATCGCCATCCCGATCAAGTTAAGGTCGAACAATCCGATGTAGCGATCATGGAATACCTCCGTCAAGAAGCTATCATTTTAATCTAGTCTAACAAAACGCCGTCATCTCTAAGACAAGTAGAGGTAATTGACATGTTCTTGTCTTTGTGTCGTCACCGATAACGGATCAGTTTGGCTCTTCACGATGCGGTAATGGCTAGTTAGAAAATAGTCAAGATCGATATCCTTGCAATGTCAATGAAACACTACGTAGACATTGGATCTTTAAAGCGATAGTTGTTGAGTAGTTTGTGATCATAAGTGGACCAAAACTTGCTTTTAAAAGAGCCCACATTACTTTATGATAAGGAATCAAGCTTAGCAGCAGAAGCCAATCCCCACCTCTCTGTTGCTTCCCGCCAGCATATTCGTGGGATAAAATCTGCATATATACTCATATTCAGGTCCTAAGCACTCGCTCCTATGTAGTTCTCTCGCATGTTCATGCTCTCTCTCTCTCTCTCTCTCTCTCTGTGTGGAGCAGAGAATGTCTTCAAAACTAATCCACTCTCAATGCGAAAGAGGCATCAGATTTGCGTAAAATCCACTTGATTGCCTCCACCAAATTGCTCAGCTCTCTCTCCCACACACACAAACGTCAACTTGAGATATAAGTATAGTCAGTGACTGTTCACTTTAAATGCTCATGAGAAAACTTAATTTCCCACCCACTAACCACCACTTTTTCCCGTTTCTCTCGCATTCCTCGAGCACTCTCGTCTAGAGGCTGACTGCTTAGAAGCCGCCTCCAGTTTCGACTTTCTTTCGCACGGTTCTCAATTCAAATGGGACGTAGCTCGTGTAATCCGAAAATAAGGAAAGGTTTGTGGTCGCCGGAAGAGGACAAGAAACTGTTCGATTATATAACTAGGCACGGGGTGGGTTGCTGGAGTTCAGTTCCGAGACTAGCGGGTGAAACTCCGCGTTCGAACTCTTGGGCATTTGTAATCTTCAGTGTTCATCAGGAGCACTCTGAATTCTCAAAATGTAACTGCTTTATCCTTATTGTAGGTTTGCAGAGATGTGGAAAGAGTTGCAGATTGAGGTGGATCAACTATTTAAGGCCTGACCTGAAGAGAGGCATGTTTTCCCAGCAAGAGGAGGATCTCATCATCACTCTTCATGCGATTCTAGGAAACAGGTACCGATACTGACAAGTTTCAATTCCGCAACACAAGAAAAAGGCAATGTACAATTGCTACTTTCATATTTGAACACTTTATTATATGCAGGTGGGCTCAAATTGCCACGCAATTGCCCGGACGAACTGATAATGAGATAAAGAACTTCTGGAACTCGTACGTGAGGAAGAAGCTGATGAAACAAGGTATTGATCCGGTTACTCACAAGCCACTTGGAGAATCAAAAAGCAAGTCTGAGAATTGGGTAGAGATTGAGGCAGTGCAGGCGCTGCAGGAGTTCAAGGGAGGTCAAGATACATCGAGCCCAAGAGCAAATGAACCGGCATTTCCTATGAATGGCATGCATGGTGGACCGATGGAAACATCAATTGGAGAGGTCTACCTGAACAGGGTCCTGTTCGATCCTTCATCTTCCTTGGAATTCCATACCGCTATTAACCCTGTTCGCTACTGTACCAAATCAAGACTGGTCGAACCAGGATTCTTTGGTATGAATGCCGCTCCATTCTCATCAGTGTCGAGCTCAGTGGAATGTGATCATGGGAACAGGAACACAGCTGACAACCTGGTCTCTAGAATGAGCTGGTTGTTCTTCCACGAAGCACAGAAATATTGCAGCAACAGCTTAAACAACATCAGCAACGATAACGACTTTCGGCTGAATGCTGCGACAGAATATTTACCCTGGGGCAACAACAAGGAGTTGGATCCTCTGCATCAGTTTCAGGTAAACTTGACAGGGCCCGAAGAACTCAAGTCAATTTCGTGGCAAGAGGAACACCTTCTTGCTCATGCTGCGGTAGATTTCCATGGTGATCAGCCCTCAGTGTCACTGTCAGATGAGCAGATTGTACAGGCACATTTCAATATATTCCAAGAGTCGATATGAATTAGTTCATGTCCCTTTCAGGGTATTTTTCCTACATTGTAACATGTGTGGTGATGTGTTATTTTCCCAAGCATTGTGAGATAACTTGTGCCCCCAGAATGCGACGGAGTTGCAATGGTACACTTTTGTTCCCTTGCTCTCTAACTTCTTTCATGAATGTAACCTTCGGGCCCTCACCTTTTTCTGCTTTTACGTGAGGCATCTAACGGTTAGAGTACCATTGTCACGGTTGTTGCTTTCGAACTCGTCCGCAATCAATTTCCATCATGCCACGGTAACTACCATGATGGTATCCTGAATCATGATTTTTCACTACAGTTTCACTTTTCGGAACCTTCCACGAGAATAAAATCTGCCGACACACATACACACACACCTGAACGAATGAAAGCTTAAAAATTGGCAAGTTTCCTCCAAAATCCTGCACTCAATGGATGAAATGCATTCCTAAGCCTTTCAATCTGTAAGATAAAGAGTTCCAAATCATTCTCGGTGATGGTTGCAACGTCCTTTGGGCATTGTGCCGCATCTTTAGCAAGTGGAAATCGCATAAACAGCAGTCCTCACATGAAGCTTCATTGTACTAGCCGTAATGCTGTTGCCCTTTTAACCCGGGTTGAGATTTATCGCATCGATTGAAAGAATTAAGACCCTATAAGACTGTACACAATTATCAAAGATGACCTTACAGATTTGTACATGTTGGTACGTATGCGGGAGTTTCTCCACGCATCAAGCCCATGAACCCCATCGAAGGTTTGAAAACTTAACTGACATGGAATAGGCAGATGACCAGGGCTGGTAATCCTCCAAATTATACTGATAAGGATCTCAAGCTTAAACGACTGCTCCAGGAACCTCCAACTCCGCGGACCGAACTAATGATATAAAACTATAGTAGCCTGACTTTCGCTCCAAATCTCTTTCCTTTGAATGAAACTTTACGACTCAAAAACACATGCCCAATGTAGAGTAGTCATCGTCCTTTAATACCGTAGAGATTTCTTATTAAAAAAGTTTTCAGGTGACATTGCCGGTGAATACAAAACGCAATGGTGTTGCAGAGGGATTATGGAAGATGCTGGCGAGTTCGGAAATAAAAACCACAGGAACTCTAGGAGCCAGGAGGGGCTTATTAACATAAGGAGGACCTGAAAAAGCGCGTCGGTCAAAGAATCAACTATCGCACATGAGGTAACTCTAGACGACAATCCCTAAAGAAGTTGGTTGCGGAATTAAGTTTGAAAGTAAAGGCATTTAGCTGTTGATGATGAACATGAAAGCACGCAATACCAGGACAAGTAAGGAATAGCTCCAGAGTTCTCGGTTGATTGGTCTTTTATGCATAGAATTGGCCTTAGAAGTAAACTCCTTCACGATCCAGGCCGTATCATTCTAACTAAGCTTTACCTAACTTTCGAGTCATAGGAGAAGCATGTGCCATAGTGCGAGAGGCGCACTTTGCAACTCGAGAACCTCGTGATGAGAATGTGAAGATTGGCATTCCTAAGTACTCCCTAACATACACATATCATAGTTTAAGATCCTCTGCTACAAAAAACTTTACTCGTCTTCCGGGATACTAAGCTCTCTCATCCTGTCTACGTCCTCCTCTTTTAGGCTAATTCCAACCACACAAGGGTGAATACCTTCAAAATCATCATTCCAAAAGGGAAGGTAAATTCTGGTTTAAACTTCTGCTACGCCGTGAATACATCAAAAGCAAATGTCAGTCCTTTACTCAAGTTTTTCCTAGGTAACTTCGTATAAATTTAGCCGCCCGTTTCACAGCAAGTAGAACACGGGATTCGTGTCGTGCAGAAAACTACTTCCAAACAACATTCTTTCACCAAATTTGTCCACACCATCTCGTGCGAATGATCACCCTGACTCTGCTAGCCAGTGACTAGCAGTTAGAATTCATCCAATGCAAAGACACTTACCGATTATCAAATGATTAATCAACCACAATTGCCCAAATTACTTCAACAACCACAATAGAGCATTAAGAGCAGGGTTAACTATCATATAATGGCGGAATTCACAAGAGTGACGTTCACACACCAGGCGAGATGAGGAACTGCGACCCGGATTTTCCTAATAATTCTCAGACGACAACAACTAAGTAAAACTTGGAACGCCATCGAATCAAATTAAGTTACTATTTGCCTCCATAAAACACATCAAACCATTGACCAAGAAAGCCACCATGCTCAACATTTATCAGCATTCGACAAGCAATGGGACAATAACGCCCCATTCTCATCTAATACAACTATTCTCCAAAAAAAAATAATAACACAACTTCCGTAAACAAAACCAACAAAATTAGCACTGAAAAGAAGAAAAGGAACAAACTTCATTCACCTAAGCAGTGAGCACAACAGCACCACCGGCCTCCTTAATCTTCTTCTCAGCGATCTTCGAGACCAGCTTCGCCTTCACCACGACCGGTTGCTTCTCTGGCAGCACTCCCTTGCCCAAAACCTTGAAGTAACCGTACTGGGTCACGTCGATCACGGGCACCCTGTCCTCCGAGGCCTTGTCCTTCGCGTCCTGCGGAAGGAGAGACCAGAGCTTCTCGACATTGACGATGGGGCAGTAGAACTTGTTGCGCAGCTTGTGGAAGTATCGCATGCCGACCTTGCCGAAGTAGCCGGGGTGGTACTTGTCGAAGAGGATGCGGTGGTGGTGCATCCCTCCGGCATTACCGCGGCCGCCGGGGTGCTTCCGATGCTTGCCGATGCGGCCGTGACCAGCGCTCACATGGCCGCGCTTCTTCCGGTTCTTCTTGAATCGGGTCGTCATCTCTTCCGGGAAGAAGGTCGGGTTCGAGAGCAACGGCGCGGTCGTGAGCGAAAGTGTGGCGAGAAACGAAGATTAAGAGAGGGGAGCTAGGGTTCTTGAGGAGGCTCAGGTTGAGGATTGGAGTGGGTCTAAATTTACTGTTTTGCCCTTGATAGAATGATGGGCCTCGCTTGATGAGAATGGGCTCGTGGAATTTCCCCAGCAGATTGAATTTATCTTATATTGGCCCATATTTTATGCCAATCTTTTCTTGACATATCCAAATTACATAGACAATCAAACATGACGCAAATAATAAAAAAGTTAGAAGTTATCATTTGATTATGAGTTGCTCATTCATTGAGTGTGATCGGTTTTGATGGTAATGAGGTGCCTAGGGTGCTTGATTTCGAGATATCCTAAGTCAGATCGGTATATCTTGCAAAAATACAATGATTGAGAAATTAAATTGGAAGGTCAATGAAGGTTGATCGGTTGGATTTTATTATCCTCAATAGGAAAAGAAAAGAGGCTCTATTATTCTGGAAAAATTGCGATGTTTTTGAAAAAAGTTTTCATGAAGTAATTTTTCAAGAAAATAACAATATTTCTTTAGTGTGATGGTAAAACCTGAATATAAACTAGAAAATATTTTTGGTCATTTAATATCTTGAGGAAGAATGATAAAAGTTTCAAACTTTTTTTAAAAAGTACTTTTAAAGCGATAATGATTGTTAGGACCCGAGAATTAGGTTTTTGTGCTCAAGCATAAAGTTCCGATTCCAAGCTCGAGAGGCAATCGGTTCCTCGGGCGGTCTAGTTCCCTCCCAGAACAAGGAACCAGTCCCCCTTTTTTAGGAATGTGGACCGGACCAACCAAATCTAGTCCGGTTCGGTCCGGTCCGGTTGTCGGGCGGTCCAATGGGACTAGGAAAACACTTCACCTCAGCTTGCATGCTAGCATGTCGTCATACAATTATAGAATGAGCGGTTCCTCGGATCAAGTAGATTTCGGACAATGCTTATGGCATTGAAGGTGAAATAAATAAACAATGATCTAAATAGGATACCGGCAATCTCCATAATAAGGGCTTTTGCTCTTGAGTTTAATCAGCATCTCAGAGAAGAGAGCGAAGAAAGTAGAGAAGGCATGACCTGACCATCACAGCAAGCCAAATCTAACTATTGCCACTTTTATGCCAACTGAGGAATGAGATTGGTTGGGAGAAGAAAGTGGCATGAAGGGTACACCATCGCGGTGAAAAGCAGGAATGATGCATATTTAGTGAAGGAATACGCTTCAGTATGTTACTTGTTCTCAAGTCGGGGTGGGCCACTCATAATCCAGTTTGAGTGGTCCAGTTCGGTTTGGTTCCACTTAGGAACCGGGAACCATACCACTTGAGAACTGGTTTCATTTTTTGGAGCCGTGGATCGAACCACCAGTCTAAATAACCGAATCAACCCGGCCGGTCCGGTCCAGTCCAATCCGGACGGTTCCTAGGTTGGGCGGTCCTTCATGCTCACCCCTACCAAGCTCCACCACATGGCCGTATTTCAAAAAAGGTTTTTTCGATTGTTTCAAAGTAAAAATTGTTTTCTTGTATTTATGTTTCGATAGGAAAACATTTTTTATTGAGTTATTTTCCTAAGTGAATCAAACAGTGGAAAAAGGAAAACTTTTTTCCTGAAATAAAACGCACGCTAAGTTCCATTGCGAAAGCGATTAAGCTGCGTGTTCCTTGGCTTTTCCAGAGATCTCTCCTTGGTTAGATTTATTTGCTGCGGCTACAGAGGAATGCATAACTCGTGCCTAAAACGTTCGGGTTCAAAGTTGGAAACCAAACTCCCTTTGCTGGGGTCAAAGAAAACGTAAAGAAAAGAAACGCCGAATCCTCACCATGAACCAAATCACAGCCATCGATGACTATAGTTGAACTATGAAGTAGCGTAATGAACAGAGAGCATATTACAATCTGTCCCGTCAAGGACAAAAAAGACAAAAGAAATTCTCTCGATGATGATTGACGAGGATGACAAAAAGAAACATGAAGACGAATCCTGAGCCATCCACTCCCACTAATATGTTATTCATGATATCAATCTCCATGCTTTTCTGTGACAAGTATTGAATTCGGATAAACCCACATTAAAAAGAATAAAAAAGGAATTTGAGATATGGTGCAAGTGGTGCTTGAGAAAAAGGAAGAAAAAAGGAAATGGATTCATGAAAAAAAGCTGGAAATGAGGTTCTTTCAAGCAGCTTTCAGAATCAACTTTTGCAGATGACAAGGACAGGCAATTTCAAGGGCCGTAAACTGTTTCTCTTCTTCTGCCTTTCATCCAAAAGCTTGTAGTCTTGCACAATCTACCCCTCTCTCTCTCTCTCTCTCTCTCTCTCTCTCTCTCGCGCGCGCGCGCGCGCACAGAGACACGCACAAAAAGAAAAACAAACAAAATGGAAAATGGAAAGAAGGGCTTGTGCTGCCTTGTGTTTTTGTCTTCCTCAGCCTGATGCTGAACAGTACATCTAATGAACTTTTTCTTCGGATGGAACAGTGGATGCTGTGCTATTACAGATTTCCTCTGATGTCGCATTGGGCATGCGTATCTGAGTTTCGTTTTTGCTTCTGCCGTGAGAAGTCAACTATGTCTGCGGTGTCATGCTATTGCTGTTCATCCGCATTATCCGTCTCATCATGCACGGAACCGATCCGTTGTTGAGTGAAACGTGTAGGAGTGTCCATCCCCTGGCTTCAAGGCCATTTTCTCGACCACTCTTACTCAAATGGTTGATCGTCGTAATGCTATTGGTGTTTTGCTGTGTTCTTGTGGCGATCCTTCCTAGGTCTGATACATGCTTTAAGTCCATCGGTTTTCGCCCTACATGCTGCACGCGAATCCGTGTCAACTTCTAGTATAGTCGGACCATGCCTAGATTTTCGATAGATAGTAAGCAAGGTAATGATACTCCGGATGTTCATGCTTACAAACAAGTCGGCCTCACTTCAATTGGCCTGCTTTCTTAGTATTACAAATCTAGATAACCCTCACATACTTCCTATCCTGCATAGCGAAGGTGTTGAATAAAACTTTCTGAATAAGAAAAAAACATCAAGTGAGAACACTGATATGTCAAGGCACTGGGATCAAGTATCTATCTTTCCAGAGCTTCGATATGGTTAAGTTTTTTCATAATTCAGAAGAACTGTAGCTCAAAACTCCTAAAAAGACTACGCTTGAAGTGTGCGTACATTATTACATACAAGATAAAAACTCCAGAAGCGTTTTCTAATCATGAAATAGCTTACAACAACAGCGTCCTTGCAAAATGAAGGTTCATCTTAGGGAAAGGACAGTGAGGGGATGGCAGCTAGATCAAATATGAATGCCATTGTTTATAGTTAACGCAACCATGTTGGTCAGTTGAACTTGCCTGAAAAGCACATGCACTCAAAGAAGTTCCTCTCAGAGTGACGAGCCACTTCTGTTCCCGATGAACTCGACGCCTCGTACGGACGAGTCAGCTCTCCCGCTCTCTCATTGTCTGAGACCTTCTTGCCATTGTAGACAACAGTAACCTCACAATAATCAGGGGCATGCTTCTTCACAAATTCTCCTTTTGCCAATTTTTTGGTCAATCGCCTTGAGATGGAAAACGTCGAGGCACTTAACTCTTTGCTTGCGGTGAATTAAGAAATGACCTCAATCAAAATCCCTTTTCAGATTCTCGGGAAATCAGCAATAAATCTTACCTTGAGTAAGGTGAATGCTTGATTCCGATAACTAACTTGGCGATATTAACAACAGGGATCAGATCGAGAAGAGCTTTTGCAATGTTCGCATGCTCAATAAGCATCGTGTCCACAGTCACCTATAATGTGTAATCTAAATTCACTAGTTAGGACTTTGCAATGTGATGCTGCAAGTTGGATAAGACGACAACAAGAGCTCGGAGATATACATTGACATCGGCGCACAGGTGAATGTACTTCTGCAGGAGGCTCCTTCTCCTGTTACTCTCTTCATTGATGTAAACTCTCACCTGGTCTTGGCTCAATTGGCTCCTCGATAATCTTCCAACTGAAGTTGAGTATAGACAATTCAAATAAAAATAGTTTAGCAGGGGAAGCAAATTAATGTGAAATCGAGAACAAAAAAGTCTGCCTAACATCAGATTGAACCTTATATAAACAAAGAAGACAACAAGCATTTAGAATAGATAGATGTAAGTAGTTTCCAATCAACCCTTTATTGAGCTGAGAAAAGTACAGAAACAATTCCGACTTTCTAAAGTGTTTGTCAATCCGACTGTTTCTTGGTCGAATTGGAATATGCCCTGTGTTTCACTTGATGCCACAAATTCCACAATGCCGATCTTGATTGCCCTTAAATCAGGACGACTTGGAACGGATGAAATTGTTTTCGGACAACCAAAACGCATATGGAAAAACCTATGTCATGAACTTGAACTGACTGAGAGAAGCGACTTATTTTCTTTTGGAGAACTTTCCCTTCTTTGAAAATGATTTCTTTTCCGAGATGACACATGAACGAGAAAATCAAACGAACTTTTTGTGTAGAGAAGCAACCAGAAGTATCGACGACATATCGTTTCTTTATGCGCCTAAACTTTTCTGCAGATAAAGGACAGTGGGAAAGGTCATCAAGACCTTGGAACATTGAGCAAATGGTCATCTGCTTTGAAGGATGTTCCCTCGACGAAAAGATTTCACTTTTCTGGGAGGTACAGAAAAAGATCAAAACTTTAAGAAAGCAAAATGACGACCCCATCAATGCTTACAACAAGACACATCACAGGAAAGACTCAAAAATCCCACAATCAGTGTAAGGTTAATCAGATGTTGCCTGGTGTGGGAATGTAAGTGATGGGGGGGAAGATATGAACAAGGAAGACGCGAGCACGATGAGGAGCCGACGAGACAACGTGGTGATCAAGAGCCCATTTGACAACATCCATGTCGTCTTTCCCAACAGCCACATACACATCCACGTCCATGCTTCTGCTCTCCTCGCCAACCTCCACGATCTCCGGGGACACCATTGTTCTCGCGGTGCAATATTGCCCCGTCTCACCCTGCAAGCGATCATCTTCTATCTCCATATTCTCTCTCTCTCAGACAGCTTGGAGCAATGGACACTAAGAGAAAAGGGTAAAGAGGAAGAAGGGGATGAAACGATGAAATGGGAGAGAGGCGTGGATAACAATTAAAGAGAGTGGGACTTTAGCGGATTGGTGTCATCCAAGGCGAGAGTCGTTGCTCTCAATGCCCACAAAAGGAGAAAGGGCGAGACAGAGATGGTCAGATTCTCTTTATGTCTAGTTCTTGCAGGCTCCGGGTGCTTGCCAAATGATAAAAACGAAAAATGCATAGACCCGTTCAGCTGTAGACTAGAATAGACTTGGCCAAACCCAAAGTTCCAATTTTTATTTTATGTTTGACATCACTTTAAATGTTCGGGGATAAATACGTCTTTACAAATCCGAAAATTTATCAAGAAAGTATAATTGAGTATTACAACTTTAAAAAAAAATATAATTCAATCCTAAAAATTTGTCACAAAGTGCAATCGAAGTAATCAAATCCTAGAACTCGTCAAATTGATTTGGTCAAGTATTTTCTTTAATTATATTTTTTTGAGAATGTTAGGGCTCGATCACATTTTCAATACACTCATTCTGAACGTCTTTCTTTGGCCCAAATCTTTTCTATAAATTGAAAATTCATGTATAGTGTGGGTCTTATGTCTTTGGTTTGTCAGGCTAACCGGGTAATATTTTACCTTAGAAGCTTGACTTCTTTGTTTTCCCCCCTTTCTTTCTGTGCTTCTTCTGCTCACCAAAATGCCTACCTTATAATCTGGCTTCCGAGTTTTTCTTCCATTTGTTCACCGGCGGCAAGTTCAGAATATAGATAATAATGAATTGGACTTATCAGGGGAAAAAAATCATTATCGTCGCTCGCAATCGAACACGCCACTCGAAATGCACAAACGATCCGCATCGTATATTGAGCGGTACAAGATGAATGAGCATGTACGGAATCCGACCTTACACATGTCGTGTCCAAGGCCATCAATCGAGGAAGGTCGGATGTCTATCGACCGCTAACGCGCCTTTCTTGAAAAAAGGGGCATGGCATCGAATGCCCTATATAGCTAGGGGTACATGAACATGTATTTTTCTTGATGGAGGAATAAGGATGGGCACCCAATATTCCACTCTATCTCAATTGACGATGTTGAGCTGCTTTGACTATATGTTTCCCCAACCTCATCAACGCCGATTTTTAGGCCAAAAGACTACCAAGTCAAAAAGGCAACGCAATTAATTTGATGGGCGCCCCATAACCAAGCAGGAAAAAGGAGGGTCGGTCCAATTTGTGAAAAAGCCAAATAAATAAAATAAAGTATCCCTTGACTTTCTCAATAAAAATCAGAATCGTTACATCTACCTGACGTGGGGGTATAGAAAAGGCGCTACCTGTTTGTAATTTTACGTCTAGTATTAGTGAAAGATGGAATTTGAAACAATTAGGAATGTACATAATGATATGAAAGAGGAAGTCATTGAAAGATCCAAGAATGTGCTAACCTTTTTCACCAAACGTTGCATGTCTTAACTCAATGGATGATTTCGCCGGTCGTTTTGCTGCGCGGAGCTGCGAAAATCGGTGGCCACGGCGCCGCCTCTCGTGGCGGAAGCCCTTGCCTTGGAGGATGCTCTCAATTGCGTTCTGGTCTACTCAAAATGAATAGAATGGAGACCTAATTCATCTTTTTTCTCTATCTTACAAGACGCAATTAAAACGGATTGGGAAGCTCACATGCCAATTGGGAAATGCAAGGGAATTTTGCTCGCTCTCTCTAAAGTCCATGTTTTGTATTTCCCTAAAGAGGCGAACTCGATTGTTGATTGAATCACCAAAACCCATCGAAAAAATGGCTTACCTCCGAATTGGATTTCCTCCCCTTCACTATCTCTTCGGGAAGTTATTGTGTACTAATGCCTATCTCTCGGGCATTTCCAACTTTTAACTAGCTTAATGGGAAGTCCTTTTCATACACAAAAGAAAAAAGAAAACCCTTGACGGATGAAATCCCAATAGGATAACTCAAATTGTCGAAACTCGATGTGAAATTAGCTCATAAAATGCGATGGTGAATGGTAGTCCCGATGTAGATACTTAGGCCTACCTAATTATGCAGGGAGAACCTAAATTCATCCGCCAAACTTTATTATCATCGTGGCAAGTTGACCTTTAACGTTTCAATGCAATTTGCCCCTCGACTTTGTGAAACCAGTGGCAATCTGTCCTCTCCCGTTGACTCCGACCAATTTTGTCAATAACATGACCATAGGACTGAATGTGATTAGTTGTGGAAGGCAGATCGGTCGCATAACATCTAAGGATTATTCAAAGACATTTTCTAGAAATATATACAGATATGTATTTGGCGTCGACTCCGATTGTCCTCTAATCGAAACTTCAGTTGCATGCTCTCACATATACTGTATGTTCAAGAGTTTCTTCTATGCTTTTATGTGTACATTCTTGTATGATGAATTGGCCCTGCCCCGAGTAATCAGCCGCGTGTTGCCATGTGGCCGGAAATCCAAGCAGGACTGACGCAGGGTCAAAGTGGGGGGGGGGATATTAGGTGCGCTTAACGCGCCAGCTCATAGGTGTGGGAATCCACTCATGAGGTGACACGGGTCGCCAGCGTGGCGCCAAGTCAGACCGAGAAAATAACACGAGAGAGGAGAGAGGAGGGCGGACACGTTGCAGCCGACTTTTCTCTTCGAATGAGTTTGGGAACTTCCCATGTAGAGGCTCGAGGACGGGGGCTGGACCAATTTAGAATTGGGCCGTATGATGGGCCTACTTTCTTCGTATGGGGAGAATAGTTGGGCCCAATATGGTTCGGGCCCTCTTATCTTGCGTCGTCGTCGTCTGCAGTTGGTCCTGCTTGAAGTAGGATGAAACTGGAAAGTCAGATGCATCACCACATATTGGTATGGACTTGCAGTATCACCGGCGAAGGACTTCTCCTTCCTCATGTGGCGTTGCAGTCGTGACTTGGGGCTGCCAGCAATTACCAGGTATATATACTCGTGGGATGATGGGAGACTATTGCGTCCTATGGAGATTAGTCGGATGTTCAGAGAGTCTTGATCACTCTGTTATCAGTACCAAAGACGTGGAAAGTGCAATTTCGATGACTCGATGTGTATCTCAAAGTTGAAGGATGGCGTTTCGAATCCGTTTTGAAAATGGATTCTGGGTGTTTCGAATTCAGAGGTGGAGAAATCACTTTCTCGTGATTTTCCTTTGGCGATTTTCCTGTTTGTAAATTCCAATCTTCATCAACCTCTCTGCTGATTCGAGTGCTTTTCCGGCAGGAACGCACGGAACTTGTTTCTTTTCTTCTTCCAAGTATCCGGTCAAAGCATAACCTTGAAGATTTGGTTCTTGGAACCAGCTGGTTGCATCATGAGACGTGGTCACTCGTCCAGCTTGTCTCACAAAGTGCAAACTCCTAAGAATCCACGAGGTTGCGCATTCCTGCTCTTGACTCGCGCCGCACTTGGGAATTCATTTTTGTGCCAGAAAAAGAAGTTATTCTTCTGATGAGAGAGCAGAGAGTACACTCCAAAAGTAAAAGGGTGCAACTTGATCCGGCGACATCATCACTCTTTGAGAGAATGAGATTGGTTCGTTGCACGGCAATCTATTTGTTCTGACCCTCTCTCTCTCTCTCTCAGAGGAATCAGTTCTGGCCTTCTGATAAATGAACTGAAGTCCTTTTCTTGTGCTGTGGCCAAAACGAATTCCATTATCATCATTACCAAAAAAAAAAAAGAAAAAGAATTCCATTGTCAATGTTTGAGCTTTGAGAAAATGAAAAAGTTTCTCGATGTAATCTGGGTGCTTAGATAGCCATCATGATATCAACAGCAAAAGCACGAAACTTTCAATCCAATCATCCATTCATTTGAAATCTTTATACCAGTTATACCTAAATTCTTGGGTTCCCACTTTAATTCCAACCCAAAGATAAGAGTTCAAATCACGAGGAGAAATAAGAGAGATATTGGAAGGAGTAGTGGATGGTGGACCATTTCAGTCCACTAAATAAGCTTTGGACCATATCAAGACAGAGCAGAAGGCATGAACAATGTCACTGCACTGATCTCTCAATAGACAGGAATTGATGCAGATCCGAGATTTTTATCTAGGGAAACAGGAAAACTTTCTCAATCATCATCCTCCACCAGAGTCAATCCCACTAAAGAACTGGCGCGCCTACTTTTTCTCCTTATTGGATTAATTCGGAAATGATGAGGGGTGAGATTATTCTACTATGATGCAGGCGTTACTACATGATACATATCTCAGCACTTTACTATTGAAGATCGCGGTACCTTCTTCCAACTATGTTGAAGTGACTCCGGAAGTGATAGGCCACTCCTGAGTTGTGGTGGGGCTAAGCCACAAATCATTATATCTTCATCATCCCAGCCACAAAGCATGATATCTGTATCATCCCATGGAGGACGTCTCTCTCAGATTTTCACTATAAAGAGACGGCCACCACAACGTGCCCCAAGCGAACGGAGTAAGCCACTCGGAAGATGAGCATGATGGCAAGAGCAACAGTTCTCGCTCTCCTAAAGGCACTGATGATCTCGGTGTTTGCCGGTTGGGTTGCCCTTTGGATCCTTAAGCCCACGGAAATGTGGACAAGGAAATGGAAGGGAGCCGAGGATAGTGCTCATGTCACGGTATTTGGCTATTACGGTATTACCCTATTGGCTTTTCGATCTTACCTGGAGGCTAGAGTCATGGCTGAAAGCAGCCTGTTCCACTTTAATACCATAGTTCATAGGGTTCGATTAATGGTACTTGGTTAGAAAATTGAAGCTGCATCAATCATTTCTTATCACAGATATACAAACAAAGAGCGAGTCGTATTGATGACGCATGCAAATCATTGCAGGACGAGTAATTTCTTGTTTCCTCTATTTTCAGGTCTCAATTTTGCTGTCTACACCTTTCCTATCATTGCTCTTGCCATTATTGGATCCCTGTACCTGAATGATGCAGCAAGCGGCGCAATAAGCAGGTTGTCAATAGCTTAGTTGGATGGTTATTTAATATCTGTTCACTCTATGGAGTGTCAAACCTTTCATCTTTTCTTATTAATATTTGGCAGTCGGCAAAGGAAGACTTCAGTATCGGCTCTCTCCTATCCAATCATAGTGAACACCCTTGTGGGAACCCTATCAGTAATAGAGATCCTGGGCATTCTCACGTTTGTTATTTTGCTGGCATGGACATTCTACTGCCGCATCTCTAATGACTTCGAGAAGCTGATGCCAATTAAATCACTTAAACTGAGCATGTGAGTGCAGGCGATTGCTACTTAAACCACGTAGTTATGTGCTTAAATATGTGATAACTCGTAATACTTTTATTTTAGATGGCAACTGAAGTACTTGAGAGTAGCCACTCGGTTTGGGCTACTAGCAGAAGCCTGCTTGGCTCTTCTTCTCTTGCCCATTTTGCGGGTCATGCCTGTGCTTCGCTTGCTAGGCATCCAATTTGAAGCTTCTGTGAGATACCATACGTGGCTTGGTACCGCGATGATGCTTTTCGCTACTTTTCACGGGGCAAGCACCTTGTTCATCTGGGGGGTCAGCCATGTAATCCAGGATGAGGTGATCTCTAACTATCTCTCGAATCAGTTGAAGTGATGGCACTGTGCCTGACAAAAACAATTGGATTTGAACTGCACTCGCTCTTTTCTAATAAGCAGGTATGGAAATGGCAAAAGACGGGTCGTATATACCTCGCCGGAGAGATCGCTCTTGTGTCGGGGCTTGTTATTTGGATCACATCTCTTCCTTTCATCAGGAGAAAACAATTTGAAATCTTCTATTACACGCACCATTTGTATACAGTGTTCATATTGTTTTACTTGTTTCATGCTGGGGATAGACATTTCTACATGGTATTTCCTGGAATCTTTTTGTTTGGCCTGGACAAGTTGCTCAGGATCATACAATCAAGACCGCACACTTGCCTTCTTTCGGCAAAAGTCCTGCCTTGTGAAGCCATTGAGCTTACCCTGCCCAAAGACCCGAGTAAATCCAAATTTGCTCTTGTTTAGCCCTCCAAATATTTGTACATCATCACAGTTTAAGCTTCTTTAAAGCAGGTTATTAACTTATCATTACTTGCAGAACTGAAATACTCGCCGACGAGTGTGGTTTTTGTGAACGTTCCAAGAATTTCCAGACTTCAGTGGCATGCCTTCAGCATAACTTCCAGCTCTAACGTTCAGGAGGACACAATGTCGTTGATGATCAAATGCGAAGGATGGTGGACAAGTACCCTCTGCCGTATGATAAACAAGGAGCTTATTTCAGACACTCATCGGCCAAAGTGCATACGGGTGGCTATTGAAGGTCCATATGGGCCTTCCACAGTTGATTTTCTCAGGTTGGCTCAAAAGCCTGGCAGTGATCTTTTCTTTGTGCCAACTGCTAACTTCGTGCTAATGAATTCCCCGAGTACTCAAAGAGAATCATACTTTCTGCAGATATGACAGTATACTCCTGATAGCCGGAGGGATTGGGATAACGCCGTTTCTGAGCATTTTGCAGGAGATTGTGTCGGCCGAAGGAAGCAGCCGATACAAATTCCCTGAAAATATTCAACTCATTCACGCCGTAAAGAGATCCCAGGACATGTCCCTGTTGAGCTCAGTCTCCCATATACTTCGCAATCAGTCATCAGGGAAAGTGCATCTGAAACTGAAGATTTATGTGACCCGGGAGGAGCAGCCAGATGCAGCCGCAACAGTCCTTCAAGATGCGCTATCCGAAGGGCAAATTGTACATTTCGATGCAAAAGCGGCCAGTTACGCAGTCCGTGGGATTGATAAGCCTACCATAACAGCTGCAATACTTGGAATTGCATCGATTCTGTTCTTTGTTCTTCTCATATGTTTCAACCGCATTTTTTTACCACCGGAAAAGAAAGCCGGCGCCCTCAAGCCTAAGGGTGCCAACACCAAAACAAAGAGCCCATCTTGGGTGGTTGATCTTATTCTCGTTTCTTGTTTCGTCATATCCCTTGTAGTCATCATGACTGTGGCGCTTATGCTGAGATGGAAAAGAAATAAGGAAGCAGCTCCTCCAGCGTCTCCAAAAAAAGCAGGCGGTTTCACAGAGCCAAGTTCAATGGAACCATGTGACCCTCTTCAGGAGCATGAAGTTCATTATGGAGGCAGACCTAATTTCCAAGGTAATTTTTCATGCGCTCGTGTCTCCTCCTTGATAATGGACCTACTTTTATCTGATTAAGGACCTTAAAACTCAGACGACTACGTGTCTTAACCTTGGCCATGATGAACTTCAACAGATATCTTTACCCAGTTTCCAAACGAAACCGGAGGGTTCGATGTCGGAGTCCTGGTTTGTGGTCCTCAATCCATGAAAGAGTCTGTAGCCAAATCAATGCAGCGAACCGGCCAAGCTTCCGACAGTAATAGAAGAACCAAGTTCACTTTCCATTCCCTCAACTTCACACTCTAATCAGAAGCCCGAGCAAATTGAGGATTATCGGTTCACGAGAGAATTGTACTGCAAGTGTAGGGATCCAGCTTAGTGCTCCCGGCTTGTACAGATGCGTCGATGTCATATTAACTTGTACGAGTTCATAAGAGAAGAGCCAACTTCTCAAGTTCATCGCCAGCCATCGGCCTTTCGAATCTTAATTTCAACAACACAATAGACTAATCAAGAACCGAACGCGACTCCGGCTCTTTCTGCACCGCGCGGCCTCATCGGGAAGCCTCGGTCAGGATTCGATCTCCTGCCTAAACACATCTCTTCACCCCTGATGGTGGGTGGAGCCAGGGGAGAATCCACCAGGACCAGGAAATGCCTCGGGAGCGAACGGGGACCACGCGTTCCCGTTCCATTTGGATCCACTAGCGCGGACCCGAAACATCGAATACGAATATCTGACGAATTCAGGTCATGTCATTCGAAGGGACGACAGGGCCAACCCCGGTCATCTTCATCATCCTCAACCCGGGCCATACGTGAGGAATCTGCCCTTTATCTGTCTGTCCTCCCCGCGAGGGAAAGGGACGTCAGATTTGAATTCTGAACGAAGCCAGTGCCCCCTGGACGACGCTTATTGATCCTGGACATTAGCGCTAGGCTCGATGTACCTGAAACCAAGAAGTCAGAATCTCAGCTACGATCCAACCGATGCCGGGACAGGCCTCCACGTGTCCCCCATACCCTCCTCCATCCGTCGATGCACGCACCCCGAAAACATCGACCGCCGCGCGCCGTGATTATCGAGCCGGGACCTGGGCCCGTGCGATTGGCTCGAGCCGGAAGGTCGAAATTTCCGGCGAAGCATCTTGGAAGACGAAGTCAACGAAAGAGCTTTCAGAAAGAAACATACAGCGAATAGATGAAGACGGCCTCCAAGTCAAACCAAAAGAAAGTAAACAGTCTTTGCTAATGCCGTCGATTCTCTGTCGACGAAGAGCTTTCACGGCTACGTATGAACTTAGAATGTTGACCGGTCACCGAAACCGACTGAACATTTCTACGTGACGAAAATATTTATCAAAAACCACCCTCATCATGTAATTACACCATCAAATTAGTTGATTCCAATGGTTTTTAGCCACGATATCTCGTCATCTTATACGCAATCGATATTTTGAAAATTATCTCCTTTTACTAAGTGTGTGACATGAGTGTAACACGATACATATAAACACAATAAAAAGAATAAAAAATAAAATTCCCAATTCGTTTGCTTTTCCGATATGAAATTTCAAAAGTAATTGGACACCCGATTGCTTTTTCCAGGAAACCCCTTTCTCATTCGTGTGTTTCCTTGTCTTTGGGAGTGTTGTTGGGCTGAATTCTTGGGAACTAGAATATGCCATCAAGCTTATGTCAATGCACCCTTAGGGGGACCCCTGATTCCTTCCGCCATTGCGGGCGCCTATCCCGCAACTGTATCCTAGGTAACGGTTCTCCTCCGGCTTAGAATATGCTTTATATGTCCATTATCGCGGATCTTGTCCTAGCCGAGACATGTGTTGAAATATCATCCGACGTCGCTCCATAACGATTCTTGTAATGCTTTTTTTCTTACATCATGAGATGTCCCTCCATTTATTCGCGTACCCTTTCGGATTATAGGCTTTTCAGCACGGTATCAGAATCACTGCTCCTCTTTTTGCTTGTATATATCAATCTCTATAATTTAATTTCGTCCGTCGCTCCTATTTTGACTTTCCTCGACAATAGGTCAACAAAGTTAGAACTCCATTCACGAACGGGTTGAGCGGGATTTTGGCGAACTCCTATGCTTTATTTTATGCGGACCATATTGTTTACGTCGCAATAATAAGAAATTATGGAGAAGGAAAACACGTCACTAAACTTCCCTTTCTTGTGTTTTAATAACGGAAAATACGTTAGGCCAGGAGGAGTCGGCCGCACCAGATGGCGCCACCCAACCGATGCTTGGCTTGGAGGGTTCCGTGCCACTTGGCCACGTCAGTGGGCCCGGTGGGGCCCGGCCCACCCGCCCCCCCACGTTCCTAGCATTCGACCAAAACCTCCGAATATCCGAATATCGACCCGACCTGGCGTAAACGGGAAAAAGAGGGGGAAAAGTCCGCTCCGTTTGCTCGGTTGAACCCGCGTGGAACTGCACCCGACTCCGAACCTACGCCCCGAAGCCAAAAGCTCCCCCCTCCCCCGCCCCCTATAAATACCCTCCTCGGCTCGTCCTTCCGTTTCGAAGCCCTCCGCCAACTCCTCCTCGGACTCCCGAGTTCAAAGCCCGCGATCCGAGTCCAAATCGTCTTCTTCCTCATCCTCCTCCTCCTGAGACTTACCAGCACCCAAGATGGTGAGAGAACCTGTAGATTCCAGCAAGATGTCGAGCACTCTGAAGTTCCTCTGCAGCTACGGCGGCAAGATCGCGCTCCGCAAGTCCGACGGCGAGCTTCGCTACGTCGGCGGCTTCACCCGGATCCTGTCGGTCGACCGCTCCATATCCTACGCAGGTTCGTTCGTCGGTTCTTAATTCGGACGAAGCGTCCGTCGTGGAGCGGATCCGGTCGGTTTTGATTCTGGAGGATTGGTGTTGACATGTGTTGGACGTGCCGTTTTTGTGTGGTTTGCAGAGCTGATGGTGAAGCTGATGGAGTTCTGCGGGTTCTCCGTCGCGTTGAGGTGCGTGCTGCCGGACGGTGACCTGGAGACGCTGATCTCCGTGAAGTCCGACGAAGATCTGGCCAACTTGATCGCGGAGTACGACAGGGCTTCCCTCGCCTCGCCTTCTCCCAAGAAAATCAGAGCCGTCCTATCCCCGCCGGAATCGGTGAAGGTCGTGTCACCGCCCGTATCCTCGGCTTCCAGCGTCGACCTCTCCGCCCGCAATTCCCCGACGCACGCGGTCGGTGACCGGTGGCGCAGCGGGAGCCGGTCGCCGCCGGCGGTTCGTTCCCAGGTCAGAGCCGATAAACTGCGTTGCTACCCCCGCTACGTCGAGCCGAGGAGGGTCTGGGGCGGCGGTTGTTGCTGCAAGTACTGCCACTGAAACGGAGGAACGGGGCAGAATCGAGAAGAATCTAGAAGGCGCACGACCACCAAAAAAAAAAAAAAACGATGACGATAAAAAAAATAGAGTGATTACACAGTCTTAAAAGCGAAATTTAGAATTACAATCGGAATCGATTAAGCTTGATTGGATGAGTCTGTACAGTGTTCGTTCCCGAAGAATTCCTTTCAACAAATTCTTGTTTTGGGCTCAGGGACTCCGGACATGAGTTTTCGCCCCCCCAATTTTTTTCACGCGCCATGGATGAGAAAAAAACCGAATTCTCCGCATGTACGACGTGCGTCGTCCAGCCATCGCACAGACACCGCGTGATGCGTGAGTCCTTCGTTCCGGTGACATTTGATTTGGCAGCTCACTCATTCTCACTCCCTTTCATTAATTTCGTGGCCACGATTTATTTGTTTTTGGTTCCAATGCTCGTACTTACTCGTTTATTTGCTTTTTTTTTTTAGAATCTATTCAATCTGTTGAAGTGATTTCTGTGCTGTGATTGATTCGGGTCAACTCTCTTTTCTGGCGTGGGTTTTGCAGGTCGTCGGAGGAAGCGAACGATGCCCAGGCGGAGTTCTCGGAGTGGTGGGGGCCGGCGGAGGCAGCTGCCCCGAAATTTCTGGGGCCGAAGGCTTACTTTTGCTCGAAGTCGGCGACGCGTGGTCAAACCGCAACGCTCGAATCGATCGATTCTTGATTAAACAAGAATGGAATATGCCTTAGCAATCGACACGGGATTGGCCCCTAATACTTTTTATGATTTGGTGAACCCCCCCAAAGAAGGAGCCGTGAAGGCAGCGCCGAGCTGCCGTGAAGGCAGCGCCGAGCTGCCGTGTGGGGGAAGTTTTAAATGGATCTTCCATAAGAAAAAGACCAATGAAATAAAGAAGGTAAAAAAAGATCACCAATAATTTTAAACAATGTCTATGTCACATATTTATTCTAAAACTATTTCAATTTTTTTCTATCAAAAATTTGGAATTTGAATTTATACACACGAGATATATTTACTTTAAATTTGTATTCTTGTGAAATATTTATTTTAAAATTTGGGATAAATGTGTTTTAAGAATATTAGTTCAAGATTTTTAGCGTCATAAAAATTAACTTTTGAGTAAGTATGTCACGGTGATTTAAATTTGAGGTAGATGATATAAGGTTGAGATTTTATAAGTTATTAAAAAATTGATATATATATATATATATATATAAAATACAATGAGTATAATTATGATTTTGTTCTTTTTATGGCTTTTTGCCAATGGAGGACGAGGAGAACGCGCTAAAGGTCGATCTTTGGGGTGGTGGAGAGCTGGTCGTGCGGACCCGACAGCTGGCGAGTGGGCCCATTGCCCCTCGGGTGCGGACTTCTTTAAATTTGGTGGGGGTGAAGGGGTCAAGTATTTTAAAATTAACACCGATTGGGGCTCGAGGGAAGCTTTAGGTTGGAAATTCAAGAGCGGCAACTTCGAACCATTCTAAGTGGAGGTTAGGACTTAGGAAACATTTTTATTGGGACCCCGATAAGTTTATTTGAAACGGAGTTCGAATGCACCTACACCGCTAAGGGACAATGCATATTTAAAGATTACTGGAAAGATGGAGATAAGTCGGACATCACTTGACCATTATATGATAAAAAATTAATATCATAAAAAAATCTCAAATCACACTTGTCGTGACATAAATATTCCCAATATTTTTTGTATCTTTAGAAAAACCCAAACTTGCACAAATATCGCGGTTCTTTTTTTTGGAGTAATAAAAAACTTCGAAGTTATATCGGTGTAGCTATATACTCTAGTTGGAATTGAAATTGGGCATATATATGCTACATATGCATAAGTTTGGGTTCTTTCGTGATATAAAATAAAGTCGGATTATTTGTGTCACCGTGGATAAGTGTAGGATTTTTAGTGACATAAAAAAATTTTAGAGTATTTGTATCGCATGTGACATAATTTGGGATTTTTTTTGTGGTGTTTAGCTTACAAGGAAAAACATAAAAAAAAAAATCGAGTGCTCATCGATGTGAGATTAAATGTGATATTTTCATTGGATTTGAATATTGACCCTACCAAACAGAATAGGAGGAAACAGGAGGATCTTGGTTTAAACTAGTTAAGACTCATTCGAAGTCCGCTAAGCCCAAAAGAAAGGAAAAAAAAAAAAGAGAATGCATGTTTATAACATGATCGCCGAACGTAGAATCAATTTGATCTTACTGTTTCATGGGCAAAGCTCGTAGATGGTATCGCAGAAGAAACTTAAAAAGTATAAGCGAGCGAATATGAACTTAGGAATTCTGGTTAGGAACAAAACTCAAGAAAAGTAATATGCAATCTTGGACTTTGGTCCAAAATGGCTTTGTCTAGAAACCTTCCCTCAATTTCAAGGAGAGGAATAATTCTAACTCCGTACTTTGGTCCGCATTGGTCTGTGCAGAAAAGTATTGTCATGGTGGCGATGTAAGTTGACCAGATGCCATCTCCTGTAGGCACGACTCCATGGATCGGACGTAAAGTCAGGGGACTGTAGGTAAAGCAGCGCAAGCCGCGGATACAGGGTCTCCCGAAAGATGATCAAATCGCAATCTCTTTACTCACGTACTAAACAAGATGAAATCGTGTAAAGAAGAATGTGTTCCCACGATGCTTGTGCTAAGACCATAAGAAAAAGGACGACGAATAGGCAGCTCCGAACGCCAAAAATTTTCGCCGGCGATCATCCTCACCGCACGAGTCTACTTACGCGACCGGACACTCTGGACCGTCGATAGCCTGGATTCAACTATTTGCACTGCCAAGTGCGGTAAGGTACTTTCACCCAAGTCTTTCGACGAAATAAGAATCACTAAGGTTATATTCATACAAGAGGGGACCCAAACCATCAATCATCCAGACGAAAGAATATGCCACGGCTATCTGTGGAATCGTGAGTCTGTCAGTAAAGACTGGCAATATGAACTAGCAAGACAAGATAGCTGCCGCGCAGGATTCATCCAGTCAATCAAGAGGGGAGAAAAGAACTATGTGACAGATCAAGCTAGTGACTATGGGAGCTTTCACTTTATGAACAAATGAGAAAATTTATGGGCTTCACCGACTACAAGAACCAATAGTAGAATGACTTGAATATTAGAAAAAGACCCAGATTTCTTCATCCAGATATGTAGAAGAAGATACAACCTGGTTTAGCGCAGACGAGAGAGTAAAGTTGACAACAAGAAAAGACCAGTAGATGCCGCCGCTGCAGCTAATCTCAACCAATATCCAGGATACAACTTCCCACTTTCCTTCCTTCAAAATCCCCCTCTGGGTGAACAACTTAAAATATAGAGTTAAAGTATGGACATCGTAAACTCAGAGCTGATGTTACTTCTCAAATTCTTCTGGCATAGTGAGGAAGGGGCATGCGCGTGCGCGTGTGCACAAAAAACTTCACACAGTTTCCTGTTCAAATTCGTCACCTTCAGACTCATCAGCATTGTCTGGGTCATCATCATCTGCATCTTCCTCCTCCGCATCTTTATCAATGTCAGCAGCACTTTTCCCAATCACAGCAAGGTTGCTATTCAACTTTCTGATTTCGTTACACTGTTCACAGTATACATACAAGTGAAATTATTAATAAGAAAGAAAAATGAAAAAAATCTAAAACAGTAATTGCGTGTCCTTGTAAAACAGTCAGTGGTGAGAACTACTGACAAGCATGTTACTGGGGACTAAAATATTCAATCATGGTGCATCGCCACATCGCATGTCCTCATAGGCCAGCAATGCAACCTTAGTTGCACTTCATGGAACACAAGTCTAATGGCCAGAATTACAACAAGCATGCATAGCCTAGAAAGGCCTTTTCGACAGCTCCCACTCCTTTTCTATGAGAGGGAATCCCACCTGTGAAGGGGGAGAGAAGAAATCTAGCATCAAGATGGGACTTTACCTAAACCAAGTGTGGACCAATTACTAGATCTCAGAAGTGATAAGAGAGCGATAAATATACTTACTTTTCTTTTTATTCACTTTTCATCATGTAAACTAGCATGTTCTAATATGAATTTATACATTTCCACAACGTAGTTCTCTTAACTCTAGTTTTCCCTGAAGATGCAGATAACTTAACACTGGTAAAGAAATTATTAAGCACTCTTAAAGTTCTTGAACTATTGATACTTCCATACTCAACATTCAATTCGGAAAACAAGCCAAATTGCAACTAAAGATAGCCGCCAGAAAACCATCAGAAATTTGTCACTCAACAATCAAACAAGGAAGTTCATAGCACAAAGAAGCTAAGAAGACCGTGTTCATCTCTCTGCTCACATAGTGCAGAAACTGAAATCTGAGTATTGCCACCAAGAGAACAGTCCTTTTTCACCATGCCTCTGTTCCTAAATTCATATACCTTTCCTCTGTCAATTTAAGATTGTGTAAGTAAAATTAAGGAAAGTCGTGAGCATTTCAGTATTACACAATTCTACAACTTAGGCACACGTAAGACAGAACTCCCCATCTGACACGGCATGGCACAAAGAGACGTGAAAGATTTCATCAGATGGTTCAAATTCTACCGAATTGCCGTGATCATAATCACTTTGCATATCTGCCCTCATAACCAATTACGACGTCACCAGCTCTCCATCAAGCATTAGTTTTTCCACTCAAGTGGAACAGAGCAAAGGCATAACTCTCATTGCATGTCTTTGTTGTAACGACTATCGAGATGCATTTCGATCCTTGACCAACAATTGAGAAGCAAATCAGATCAGCGCACGGAGCAGTGGCACAGCTCTAGCTATTCAGCCATCATACAATGATTAAAACGTGCTGCCGACACAAGACGTCAACAATCGTAACATCGCAGAGAACACCTAGAGCTACGCCCTCGAGCTTCTTCTTTTCTCTGTCAACAACTCTAAATTTACTTCTTAATCGACAACAACAAAACCCAAACTGTATCCCCATCAGAATGGTAAGGGAAAATCACCACCGAACCAAAATGAAAATGACCAAGGCAAGAATGAAAATGACCGCATCGAGACAAGAAAAAGGACACCTTTTCTTCGAAGTCGGACTCCTCCAGGGCGAGCAAGAGCTCCTCGTTCTGGGGCTGAGGCCACTGAGACGGCAACAGGAACGACGACGGTATCATCCTCGTCGATTCCGGGAACTGCGTCATGAACCCCGGGAACTGCAGCATCGTCGACGAAGGAACAAATCTCTATCAGTCCGACGGACGCTCGATCGGATAAACGAAGCTGGGACGATCTTCTTCCAGTTCTCCCTTCGGAAGAAAGAAGCGCGATGGGAACTGGCCTGGTGGCGTCTCTTAATGGGCCGCACCATGTTTTCATCTCTTGAAGGGCCAAGGCCCAAATTATGAAGAAGACACGGACGGTTTAAATTTCCCTTTTCTGTTCAGGAATTGTCCATTTTATCCTTTCAAAACTCAAGATTTGAAGCGTATTTTCTGAAAATGACCGCTCGCATCTTTTACAAAAATAAACGAGTGCGAATATCCTCGTTATCTAAAGAACAGATTTAAGCTCGTTTAATACAGATAAAATAGATAATAATTTTAGTTCATTCTAAGGAGCGGAATTAAATTATCGTAATATAAGAAAATTGAGTTTTGAAAAATTTAGGATTTGTAACAGTTTTAACACAATCACGTAGATCATATTGTCTATTATGGTGTGATGCACTATACATAGTTACTTATTGGTTCATTCAAAAATATATTGGACCGAAATTGTGAAGTTAAAATCTGTTTTTTCTCCTCATAAAAGTTAAAAATTACTCTTTACATTTAAAAACATATACCCGATGAGTGAATTTAAAAATATATTGGACACTTGTTGATAATATCCGATCAGGAGATTTTTTATTTTAAAAACCATAATTATATCATGATTCATGAAATTTGACTCGATGTATAGTGTGGTCTCTGAATTTTTAAATTTACGTCATATATATTTGAGATCTTTTATAGTACAAAAGATTGAAAATATTTATGCTATAGCAGTCAAATTTTAAAGTTTTTGGTAAAACAAAAAAAGGTTAGGGATAACTAATCATATAACTTGGGGTTTTTAAATAGTATTGTTCTTATGAAAATATACAAATTTCGAACATCGTGGATTAGAGGAAGAGAAGTAATTTAACAGCCTCGATGGTTTGGTTAAAAAGGAACAATCTGTGTTTTCTGGCAGAAAAAATCCAACGTGGACAAAAGAGAGCGCGGGCGATGCGTCACGTGTCACGCGCCATCTCCATCTCGAGATGGCGACCGTCGATTGTCCCCATCCCACGGCCGTTCCTTGAGAGGCAAGCCAGTCCCACTCCCTCTCGTCGATGCTCCCCACGCAGCGGAGCCGGTAAACTGCGCTCCGCTCCACGGCAACAGCCGTGCAACTCCCGACGTGGCACAATCGGCGCCGCTTGGACGCCCCATCGTCCCACGTGGGCCCCGCTAGCCGCAGCAAAACTTTTATTTTTTTAAATCCCGTTGATTTATTACTCCGTTCCCATTTTCCTTAGCGAAGAAGATAGACATGAGAAGGCAAGTTAAGTCATGAAAACCTTCTTTTTCCCCAAGCCAGAGAAGAAAAAGAAAACAAAAAAAAAAAGCATAAAAAAATCGCCAGGGCCGAGAATATAATGCCCAAGGGCAACGAGCGAGGTGAGCATGGCTGAGTCGTACATTTAGAGAGAGAGAGAGAGAGAGAGAGAGAGAGAGAGGGAGAGAGAAGCGGATTACCGGTACGCTTAGGGAGTGCGGTTGTAGGCCGATCGGCACTGGCGATTTGCCCTGCTACCTGATCGCTGCCGATTCCTTCGGGTTTTGATCTTGTGAAGATCTCGTCCGGTTTGCGTGATCGTAGCTTGTTGGGGGGGGTTTTTGTCTTTTTGCTTCTTCTTGGCTTGCTCTTGCGGATCACTGGGACGCTCGAGTTCGCGCTCGCCACTGTGAATATGGAGTCTTCTCTCGTGATCAAGGTCCGTCGAGTTCCCCCACTTCTGCTTGTTTTTGTTTGCTGCTGCTGCTGCTGCTGCTGTTGCTCCTTTGTGTTCTCACATTGCGTCCTGTTTGGTCGGTGGAACGACGGAGTTGCCGCTTGCTGTGGCTTTGCGTGGGTCGCTCTGTGGAACTTTTTGTTTTTTCGCGTCGGGGTGTTCGGGTCGGGGTCGGGGTCGGGGTCGGCGGTGGGGGTGATGATTTGGGCTCGCCGGGTGCACAGCTGCATGAGGGTTTCGAAAGACGAAATCTCGCTCGGGTTACGATTGTAGTTTTCACTGTGGTGGATTGAGCGTGCTTTTTAATCTATCCGAATTGGGAAGATCGAATTCTCGTTCCTTCGTTTGCTGTATTTCTAGGGCTCGTCTAACTTGCATAATCCGTGCGTGTTGCTTTGCGACTGGATGGTTTTGTGTCGTGCATGGGTCCAATTTCAGTGTCGCTGGCGGTTTCCTTGCTATGAAGCGCTTGATTATCTTTGATCGATAATACTTGAAGCCAAGGCGGAGAGTCTCGACCCTTTCTGAGAAAACCGGCCTCGATCTTTAGCTCTCTATGTTCTTGCTAAGTCATTGGGGGACTTAGTTTCTTACATGGTTCTTACACTAGTGTGGAGACTTATCTGCGTTGCTTATGTGTGCCCTAAAGAACGCATCAGCGTGCCTTTCTTTTCTTTTTGCCGTTGTGCATTTTTTATTATTTTCAGGGTAGTCAGTTAATCTGAACACGGGCTTTTCAAGAGCCGGTTGCTTTTTCTTTTTTCCCGGTATTATTTTGAAGGAGGCATGTCGCACTTAACTTGGGTACATGGCTGTAGGTCAAATATGAACATACACTGAGGCGCTTCAATGCACGCGTGGATGAAAATGAGAACCTGGATCTCGACATGATTGGCCTGAAGGCCAAGATCCTCAGTCTGTTTAGTTTCCCTTCCGATGCTGATCTGATGCTGACCTATGTCGATGAGGATGGTGATGTAGTGACTCTCGTCGATGATAATGATCTGCGTGATGTAATGAGGCAACATCTGAAATTCCTTAGAATTAATGTTTCTCTGAATAGTGAGAAAAGTGGCAGATCATATGCTAGGTCGAGTGGAAGTTCTACCCCACTAAGATCCCCTCGGGGTCCGCAACCATTGCCTGATGTCAATGCCATTGTTGCTGAAGCTCTAAAAACTGTACCAGAACCGATACGTGAAGCGATTTCAAAACTATCGCTGGACCTGGCTTCTAAAGCTGCCTCCTCTAGTCCCACAATTTCAGACTTCATTGACAGTTTTACAAAGTTGGGTCAATCCTACCTGAATACAGGTTTTCAGCCTCAGGCTGGTGGGAACGTGGGTGGTGATAATGGTGCCTCAGCAAGTACTGGGGCCGCATCAGTGGCAGCTGATACTGATGCTTTGAAGCATGAAAGCAAGCATGATGTGATGCCAAACTCTAATTTTGGACGCTCAGCATCTAAGGAATGCAAGGAGGTAGATGATGGAGGTGCTAATGAAGGTGGGGTTGTGTCTGCTGCTCCAGTCCACATAACTGTTGATCTTAATGCCGATCTCCCCGGAGAGTCGAATATTTCAGGTGGAGAGGGGAAGGCGGAAGGCCATAAAATTTTAGGTGAAAAGGCAAGGTGTGAAGTCCCGAAGGAACTCAGGAAGAAAATGAATGATCAAATCAACGATCAGGTCAGCTGCCAATCTGGGAGGAAATCAAAGGTGGCGTTGGAGAATAATACTTCAGTTGGGAAGGCGCTGAAGGCAATGAATAAGAAAATGAATGACCATATCAAAGAGCAAGCTAGCCGCCAGTCTCCTGCCTCTGGAGCATCCACAAGCACAGTACACAATCCGGGATATCATCATTTGTCCAACCCTGCATTTGCAGTCAGCTCCTTTCAACCATTGCATGGACTGCCTTTTGTGAATGGCATGCCTGTCGCACCAGGTCTAAACACCAAGGTGGAAGTCCAGAACGTCTCTGGTGGGAAGATGCAGGCTGAAGTTCAGACGGAACTTCAGAAAAGTGTCAATGATTTCATGGGCAGTGTTGCTGCTGGAGCATCCCCAACTGTGGTAAATACTACAGCAATGCCAAAGGCTGCTACTTTTGTTCCCCCGTTTGAACCATTTAGTGGATTGTCTCTCGCTGATGACTGGTCTTTTGGGCACGGTGCTTCACGACATCTGCATCCATTTAAAAGAAGCTCCAACTACACTGATGCCATGGGTGGTATATTCCATAGGGGTATTCGCTGCGACGGCTGTGGTGTCCATCCAATTACCGGACCTCGATTCAAATCAATAGTGTAAGCAGGGTCTCTTATTTTTGCTTTGTAACTTTACTAATGGGATTTTTTAATTGATATTTGTTTTGATGAACAAATTCTATCTCTCTCTTTTTTTAGGAAGGAAAATTATGACCTTTGCAGCATCTGCTTCTCTGAAATGGGTAACGTTGCCGACTATATCCGGATAGACCGGCCAGCCTTGTGTGGATCCTATAGACCACCAAGGCCCTTTAGAGGATATTATGAACAAGTATGTTTTCGACGAGTTGTCTCTGCTACTTCTCTGCAACTTTATGTCTGTCAGCCAAATTTTTTTTTTCTTTTTTGGTTAGAAAACATGAAACCAATTTGACTAACATCGACTATTTGGATGTAGTCTCCTTGGGAGGCAGCTCCTTCAACATTCCCCCATCCACTGAGAGGTTGTGGAGGGAAGCCTGGTAAGCCTAAGCTGGACAGTCGCTTCGTCTCAGATGTCACTGTTATGGATGGGACTGTGATGGCACCATCAACCCCATTCACTAAGATATGGCGTATGCGCAATAATGGAAATTTTGTTTGGCATCGGGGAACACAACTGGTCTGGATTGGAGGAGACAAATTCGGTGACACTAATTCAGTGGAAATCGAGGTAAGCATGTTTCTTTTATTGCAGGCATTTGAAAATTTCTAACTTGTGTTAAACCAATTTGTTAAAGCATTAAACAGTGTATCTCGGTAGTGCTACATGGTGAACTTATCATATCTTTCCTGTTTTTGTTCCTTCCTTCCCCCCCCCCCCCCCCCCCTCCTTTCCTGTGGCTGCCCCACAAAAAAAACAAAATAAAAAAAATACAAGGTTCCTGCTCAAGGTGTGCCTGTAGATGGGGAGCTGGATGTTGCTATTGATTTTACAGCACCAGTTTCAGCTGGTCGGTACATTTCCTACTGGAGGATGGCGTCTTCTTCAGGACATAAATTCGGCCAGCGTGTTTGGGTCCTGATTCAGGTAAGGCAGCTTCCTGTTGCATTTTCTTTTTTGCTATGACTTTTCCTTGTCATACCCAACTCATTTCATTTCTTTGTGCAGGTTGATGATTCCCTGAAGGATTCATTGTGCGATAGCCTCCAGGGCTTGAACCTGAATCTACCCGCGGAAAGTGACGAGCCTATACTCTCTGAAATCTTGGACATGAATGTTCCGCCTGCTGTAGTTTCTGACTTAGTTTCTGAATTCTTTGGAGATGACAACTCCAATGTGGTCACTGAACCAGTTCAGCCGGTGGTCAAGCAGCACAAGGAGGAGCAGGAGCTCAATTTTCCTATAAATGACAATTTGCTGGTTGGCCAAGGGGCATCACCCTCTGCTCCTCCCGAGGACTCTGGACCCATTTCTTACCCTGTACTGGAAGTGGAGCCACCTGAAGCAATTCCTGCTGTAACTGCTGTGGTGCTGCCTCCTCCTGTCACTGCTTCTTCATCTGCACCATCCCAAGCGGTCGGCAGTGACACAGAGGTGGTGGAAAAGTCTCTTCTGAAGGAGCTGGAGGAGATGGGCTTCAAGCAGGTGGATTTGAACAAGGAGATACTGAGGATGAACGCCTACAACTTGGAGCAGTCTGTGGATGATCTCTGCGATGTTGCTGAATGGGATCCTATACTGGGAGAGTTGCAGGAGATGGTACGCGGAATGAACTCTTATTTTGGTCCCTTAACTTAATTTCATTCAAGTTCAGGTTGTTAATATGTCAACAATCGATAATGCAGGGTTTCTGTGACAAGGAGATGAACAAGAAGCTGCTGAAGAAGAACAATGGGAGCATCAAGCGTGTGGTCATGGATCTTCTTACTGGGGAGACGGCTTGATAAGTTATGATCCGACCTGGATATGTCGTCAGTCCCAAATGTTGTTAATAAATAAAGGTTATGATAAATCTATAATGTTTGCTTCTGGGATGTTATTCAGTTCTAGTCTTTAGTAAGTTGCTAGGTGGAGTGGACCTACCTGGTATGATGATGAATGTATGAACTCCGAACCAGTTCCAATATCTATGTGATACACTATTGTAGTTTTGCTGATTGCTGATTTCCCAGTGCTTCTTGGACATGAGAAAGGAGTTTCCACAAATTTTTGGATGGCTTACGATGGGAGGGTCAAGGGTTCTGAACTCGGAATAATTTTGGATTTGTGAGGGAGTCTCGATGCGATATCCTGACAATTGATGAATGTTAATCGTCCTAGTCTTTTTAATTCTTCTTATATATATATGATGGATAAGGTGTTAAGCACTCGCACAATCATATTGTTTTGCAAGAAGTTTTCGAAGTCAGATCCACCCTTTTCTATCCAGTGCGGCTTTAATTCGTCTTCGCTCGCCGGGTCAAATCCCTGCGGTGAATATGCTGGGATGAGCCCACCGGAGTTCTTCCGTGCGCGGTGGGTAATTTCAATAGCGTGGGCACCCTACGCCTTTTTTTTTTTGGGGGGGGGGTAAATCCTACGCCTTGTTTTTGTCCTTCTCACAGGTTGATAATCTTCTAATGATTAACTAAGAAAAAGTTAATAGTTCGTGTCAATTATTGTGGCAATCGACACTTTGAAAACATTTCATAATATCATTGAATGACATGAATGTTCAGCAAAAAGGTGTGATATCTGTTATTGAGGTATTCTCAGGGAGAGAAGTTCCATTTACGATTTCTTAAATGTGGAGAGAATTATATCCATGACAAATGCCAAGTTCATACCTACCCATTGATTTTATCCCTCGACCCATCTAATCCAATTTATTAATTCCCTCTTCTTTTCAAAATCAAAGTTATTTTTACTCTGCATCTATTATAATCCATTTCTTAGTTTCATATATAGAAACTGTCGTTATCGGATAACATTATCACATTAGCAATGCTATTCGCGAAAGAACTGATCTGGACAAATAACGTCGGTCAGACAATCATTTTCCAAATAACAAAACTACCAACTGCCCGCCATTTAGCGGTCACGTATAGGAATGAAGCAATGCCATCTTCCAAATCTCACCGCCATTTTCTCCCCATTGAAGCGCTCTTCGCTCCACTTTTCACGTCCCTCCGTCGCTCCTTCTCCTCCCCCAACACCCTCACTCTCCTCCGTCTCACTCTCTCGGTCATATCTCACAGTCATCACGAAGCAGGACCCCCCCTGTAAGTCTCGACCGTCTCCTATCCAAGATTGTAGTTGCAATTCGTAAGACATTTTGCTTTTCTCGGTATTCATCGTCTATTCAATGGGTGTCGACGACTGGGGCCAAAAGAGTCAAAGTCCTGGTTCGTGTCTGGCTATTAGTACATGATCATGACAGGGCCGTGCTTTGTGTGATCATCTGTTTCCTATTGTATTATATCCTCGGTCTCGTTAAGTGAACAATGAAATATGGCGTGAACGTGGTATTTTACCCAGAATATTTCTTGTTCGTATCTTTCGAGTCCAGACGGTGTTCAAGAAAACGGTTTTTCCGAGAGATTCTTGGCAACGCCTCTTTCTTGATCCTCGGTGAGGAAACATCCTGAAGCTTTTCTTGAACCTTTCATCTGCTCAAATTATCATATCTTTTCCCCTTAAGAAGAAAGCTGTCGCATGTTGATCTAATTCTTATAGGTAAAATTGAAAAGTTTGTCCAGGCGGTCAACATTTATTCGTTGATGACTGTATCAAGACAGCCTTATTGTATGTTCTACTGCTGGGCCTGCACTGACGATGATGTTAAAAATGGGTGTGGCGACATTACTGATACAGGCAAATGATATGCCTTGTTCTTGGTAATTCTTGTACTCTCATGGGAGAACTTACCTCGACTACTAAATTCTTTTGCTTATTATGGATTTCTCTGTTCTCATCAGATTAGGCTTGGGATGTATGCAAATGGGACATTCCAAGAGCAGCAACCATCTAGGAAGATCGCCAGTTGTCCATCATAAAAAGATAAATAATTCATCTCCTCATACCTTTTGAGCCCTGCAAGTCACATTTGGTGAAATATCCCAAAATCATGTACAATGCTCTGCAGGTAGGGTCTTCTTTCCATTCTTATTCTTTATGGACGGCTATTATTATGTCTTGTGCACCAAAGCTTATTGTTTTATAGGGCCTTCTTGCATCTGCATGTGAAGGGATGTTTGGAGCTAACACTACTGTCGTGATTCCCGAAGTTGTTATTTAATCATGTGGAAAAATCACATTGTATTTGCCGTTTGGTATTGTTGATAGGATCACAAAAGCATTACTCGGAAGTGGTGATGGAAGTTCTTCCAGAAGTCAAAGTGGCTTGAACTATTTTCACATGTTGCTTTCCCACTTTGTTCATTCCCAAATGCATAGGGAGCCCCTAAACCAGATGGACAACCAGTGAGGTACCCTGGTAGTCAACTCATTCAAGGTATATATGGCAGCTACATATGCAGCCAAGCGGTGCTTTAGAATAGTAACGCTGTTGTGAAGGACTGATGAAGAACTGTAAAAACTTTGAGCTTGAGCTGTAGGCAATCTCGGATACATGAAGATCAAGTCACAACAGGATGCCTTGGCATATTGGAATGGTCATCCAGACCAGATATGCAGTGGGCAAAATTTACCTAGTCACCATGTCCCTCACACCAGTTGATTGACCTGGTTTTGGTGAACTGTTTTCGAAGCTTCAATGGCTAGCTTTGGCTTATTCCATCGAAAGTGAGGTCTCTCAACACATGTATTCTGTTGGAGATTGCTGAAACAGTTGTGCAAAGACCTCGTTATTGTCTTTTGAGGGACTCACTAGTACGAGTTGTGAAATCAAGTTGTGCGGGAGTATCTGGCCCTCATCAACCGAATTGTAGTTTTCTTTTTGAGACAGTGGATTTAAACTCCTGGCAAGGCTTGGGGAGTGGACGTAGGCACTGAATTTGGGCCGAACCACTATAAATTGATCGAGCCAATTCTCTTTTTTCGCTCCTTTATTTGATTTACCTCACTTATTTCTATACTTGTGCTCAGTCTTGCATATCATTTAAACATCCCTGTTT
Source organism: Melaleuca quinquenervia (assembly GCA_030064385.1). Taxonomy (NCBI): domain Eukaryota; kingdom Viridiplantae; phylum Streptophyta; class Magnoliopsida; order Myrtales; family Myrtaceae; genus Melaleuca; species Melaleuca quinquenervia. The sequence goes on along the minus strand of CM057728.1, from coordinate 749,818 downwards.
CTACTTAGGAGAGGAGTTTCGCTAGAAGGACAATATTGATGCTCGCTTAGCTATCCAATATTTTGGCTTCTCCTTGTTACCTTTACACCTTCCTTAGACAATTCAGTAGCTTGTCCATCGGATTTAATATCTAAGAGCAGACTGATTAAAAAAAAAAAAACTCTTGAGAGCAGAGGATTGCCGGCCCTTTTGCTGGAAACTCAGGACAAACTCTGAATCAAGAATCTTGGAAATGTTCTAAGGATTTCTTCTTCGGATATGACTAGTTTCCTTTATACATAAGTTATCATAAGTTTGTTCAAGATGCATTCTTCATATAGTTTTAAATGGTTCAGAAAAGACCTGAATCATGCTGCAGGATCTATCAACAACCCTTAATTGACTTGGGTGGAAGAATCCCGGTTGACCTCTTTTTCTCCAATCGTGGAATCTTGTTGATAGGTGCTCGTCTAAAAGTTTTGTTTTCTACAGTTAAATTGGGGTATACTTTGAACATCTGTCTCAATCAGGATTTGAATTTAAGTGACATTTTTAGGCCAGTTCCACGGTTGTCTTCCTCAGTTCTTGTATTGATATTGAGAGAATTGGGTCACGGGGACAAGTGGATACTTGTCGAAATGGAAAGCTTACTGTGTTAAGATCCAAAAGTTAAAAAGAAATATAAAACTTTCAGTGCTGTCCTTATGAAGGGTTGTTATTGTCGACCGCAGACGAGTTCCTTGCTTCACCCCCCCTGTTTGTTTGTCAGTTCAAGAATTCAAGTATCCGTCTCTCGTGTTTCAGGGTTTCGGTGAATCCCACGTTGCCATGCCTCACGAGCACTTTGCACTAGGTGCACTTCTTGTAAACGCTGTCGTCACACAACGTGACTTGCCCGGTGATCTACTCTCTGTGGCTGCTCCCAGTGGAAAAGACAATGCAGACGGCGCTTCTATTTTCTGAATGGTTGTCCCGGGGCTGGTCTGATGGGCGATGATCCCGACCCGATGAAGTGTCGATATTCAAGACTTGCGTGGGTAAAAAGAGTTGATGGGAGGCCACCTCGACCCCCATTCACTTTGCCTCTACTTACAGCAGTTGCGTTTATGATGTGCTGATGGCAAACATGTCTTGATTGTACCTTGTGCTTGCGAGATTATTCATTTAATCTTTATTGGCCCAGCGAAAGACCAAAAAGGATGTTAGAAATATGTTACTATAGTTAAAGAAAACCCAAGTACAGAGTGTGTGCCGACTCGTTTGGGGAAGTCAATATTAATGTTAAAATGGAAGTTAGCGACCCTGAGTTATTGACAACTTCCAGAAAGAGTAAAAGTCAAGGTGCATCGCTGTATGGACGGAAGATGAAATCAGACAGCAGACAGGTCCCCAGAGAATGATAAATTGACAAACTACGTATCTTCGTATTAATATAATGTATTCCTTACGGAAGACACTGATACCTCACGTTTCCTGGTAAGTCCAGATCTTTGACAAACTCCGCCAGTCGTCGCTCTCTCTCTCTCTCTCTCTCTCTCTCTCTCTCTCTCTCCAGAATCCCCATATTCAGCAATCAGCAGAGCAAAGAGCGAGGGACTGGACAATTGGAAGAGAGCATTTGGGGTCAATTTCAGAGAGGAGGGTGCGGGCAAATTCGCTTAAAGAAATCGACCGGCGCCCTCGCTCCGGAGGAGGGGATACTACAAGGAGAAAAGTCCAAGAGGACGTAGGAAAATGAGGAAGCATAGTTTATTCTGATTGTATAGGACGCGGAAAGAGCTATCGTGTGCAGACAGATGGCGGTGACAATCTCTAGCCGGCCCGTCGATAGATTCCTATTGTTTTATGCACTGTAATTGTTTTCCCTCCAAGTTGGGTCTTATAAATGTGGCTCTTTTCTGCTTGCATTGGCATGTCTGAGCACTTGTGGCAGGTAAAGCTTCAACCTTTTCGTTCTGTCTATACTTCACGATCTTGTCCTTAGTTTTTTCTTTCATCTTCAATTGGTTTCTGTATTCTTGATTCGCGCTTCCCTCATCAGTTCTTGTTGGTGCTGGTGTGATCTTTTTTTACCTTGTATTAAGAAGTGGGAGTTCTGTTTCGAGGGCTATGTTTCACTCCTGTGACCTGTAGTCCATCGTTCTCCATGTGCGTGGTCTACTTTGGTACTTGAGATTTGCAGAAGTGAGTATTGGTCGCATAAGTTGAAGTAAATGCCTTCAATTTACTTGCCTCTTGTCTCTTTTGCTCCTTGTTATTTTGAATCTGCAAGATGTGGTGATCATCCGATTCAAATTCTGAATTAATCCCATTTTTGTTTCTTCATTTGGTAATTGATAGTTCCTCCAAATATCTCCGCAACCTTAACAGTACGCTACCTTCAGTAGTTAAATTCATGTCTTTCTTGCAGCTGCTGTCATTTGCTAGTGCTAGATGATTCGGTTTGACCCAGAGACTAATATGGACGAGCTCAGTGCTGGCCCTGCTCCTAAGTGGAGTAAGGGCACTCCAATTTTGATCACTTTCGTCACCATCACGTTTTTAGTATACTCTCCCATCTTATCTGTCGAGTGTACTGCAATCAGTGTATGGCCAAAACCAAGAGAATTTTCATGGCCAACTCAACAGGCGACCTTACTGTATCCTTCTTTTACCATTGAATCTCCCTATCACCAATACCTCTCAGCTTCTGTTGGGCGCTATCTTCATCTCATCCTCTCCGAGCATTTCCATCCTCTTTCCAATCCACATGCCAACCTTACAACTGGCCCCATTTTGCAAACTCTGGTTGTAATGGTCAATGATCTAGCTGCTCCTCTCAGCCATGGTGTGAATGAGTCCTACAGCCTTAGCATCCCCATCTCAGGTGACAAAGCGAGCCTGATTGCCGAGACAGCATGGGGCGCTATGAGGGGTCTTGAGACATTCTCCCAGCTTGTGTGGGGTAAGCCCTCATGGGTGGCTGTTGGAGTGGAGGTGCGGGATTGGCCAATCTTTTCTTATAGAGGGATACTGCTGGATACCTCGAGAAACTACTATAAAGTTGAAGACATCCTTAGGACTATTGGAGCAATGAGTGCCAACAAGCTCAATGTTTTTCATTGGCACATCACTGACTCGCAATCGTTCCCTCTGTTGTTGCCTTCAGAACCCATTCTAGCAGCTAAGGGAGCCTATGGGTCTGATATGCAATACTCACCTGCTGATATCAGGCAAATTGTTGAATTTGGCCTGGAACATGGGGTTCGTGTATTACCAGAATTAGACATGCCTGGTGAGTGGATTTATAGTACTTCATTGACTATTTCTCTACTTTCTTTTGGTTAAAATTAGCATCTGCTGAACATAAAATAGGTTACTCCCATGTTAGTTTATCTGGTTTTCCTGATCCTCTGTTTTTCAGGTCCTATCCTATTATTGACTTTCTTGCAAATGAATCGAAACTAAAATGTGTTTCAAATGAATGCACCCTCTAGATTAAATTCAGCAGTATTCATGTTTTGTGGTAAAAACTGTTATTTTGACTTTCAGGGTTCTCCAGGATTGCTATTTAAATAAGTTTACTGCTTCCTGTTCCAAACGATTCATGTTTCCATTGCAGGAATTTGTTTTATGCATTGTGATATGCTGATTAATCTGATTGCATATACACTTAGAGTTCACATTTCGTGTGGTTGGTCGATATTATGAATCTAAATTAAACATTTGGCTGATAGGATTCGTATCTGTGACTAAACCGTTCTCAATGATGTTTGAATATTGAAGTCCTAAACCTTATATAATTAGTCCCATAGAGACATCATGACTCGATCATTTCTTGTGTACCCACTTCCATTTTAAGGCTTGAAGTGGGGAAGTAAGGAAAATAATAATGTTGAACACAATGTGGGTGTCAGGAGTTGAGAAATTATTAAAGCACAAGTGGCTATTCGTTGAGACAGGATGATGAATCAAAAGGTTAGTTATTACGATTTACCAACTCAAGTCTAATGCCGATCTTGTTCTTACTTCAGGGAACCAATAGACTTCACCTAATCAATTTATTAAACTACCAAAGGTTTCTGAGAGAAGCATGTTAAGTGGGAGTTCAACCAGATGAGAAATGTGGACCTTACGACTGAATGGCTAGAAATCAAATTTTGATGCTTTTGTATGCAAGAATAGAAGGATGTCAAATATGTAGAATTGGTTGTACTAATTACTCCGTGAAAGTTTAGGGATTAAACACATGCATTAGATCAGTTTTGTCTGAAAATTGTAGACATCGAGTGAGAATTCATGTATTTTGTTACTGAGAGTTCCCTCACAGCAGGAACAAGAAAATTGAGCATGTTGCTGAAACAGAAAGAGAAAAAGGGGGAAAAGGTGGGATTGTCATATTGCATGCTTTTATCCAAAAAATTGCTGTCAATTGTGCTCATCTGATCATTCTTATTGTTTGATGAATTCTCGAGCATTGATATGAGCATCAATTCTTGATGAAATTCGTTTTTTCAGGATTTAGGAAAGATTAGTACCATTTCCATATGTAGCATGGAATCTGTCTCATTCTGTTGTGTACATTTTTCAGGTCATACAGGATCATGGGCTGAAGCTTATCCAGAAATTGTGTCCTGCGCAAACATGTTTTGGTGGCCAGCAGGAAGTGAATGGGCAGATCGGCTAGCATCAGAACCAGGAACAGGTCAACTTAACCCATTGAACCCAAAGACCTATCAAGTTCTCAAGAACGTCATTTGCGATGTGGCGACATTATTCCCAGATCAATTCTACCATGCTGGAGCTGATGAGATCATACCTGGCTGTTGGAAAGCTGATCCAACGATTCAAGCATTCCTGTCGAGCGGTGGCACTCTGAGTCAGCTACTTGAGACGTTTGTTAACTCCACCCTACCTTATATTTTATCTCTTAATAAGACTGCTGTCTACTGGGAAGATGTCTTGTTAGATCCGATTATCAAGGTGGATAAATCACTTCTTCCCCAAGAGCACACAATCTTGCAGACATGGAACAATGGTCCCAATAACACAAAAAGGATTGTCTCTTCTGGATATCGAGCCATTGTCTCATCATCAGATTTCTATTATCTGGATTGTGGGCATGGTGACTTTCTTGGAAATGATAGTGCATATGACCAGCCGCCAGGAAGTAACCAAGGGAATGGTGGCTCATGGTGTGGACCTTTCAAAACGTGGCAAACTATATACAATTATGATATAACATATGGTTTGACTGAGGAGGAAGCGACAATGGTGCTTGGTGGAGAGGTTGCACTCTGGTCAGAGCAGGCAGACCCAACCGTTCTAGATGCACGTATTTGGCCTAGAGCTTCAGCAATGGCGGAGAGCATGTGGTCAGGGAACCGGGATGAGAAAGGCATGAAGAGATACGCCGAAGCAACTGATCGTTTGAATCAATGGAGGAGTAGAATGGTCAGTAGAGGGATTGGCGCTGAGCCCCTTCAGCCACTTTGGTGCATAAGGAACCCAGGGATGTGCAATACGGTTCATCCATTTGCTTAGTTGCTATTGTTATCGCAAGAAAATGAAAATGTGAGGTGTTTCGCATAATCTCACTGCATTTCTTTTCCAATTGTAAAAGCTGAGAAAATGTCCATTCGTTCATCCTTCTCCGTGTCTTCTGTTAAATGTGGCCCGTTCAGTTGACCCTTGCCGCTGGTTTGACTGATCACTAATCAGGCTTTTCATTGCACGCATTAAATTTGCCAATATCAGGTGCAAAATTCGACCTTAATTAGTTATTTGCATTTTACTCTTTCGGAAGCTGACCTGAGATATTAAGAGGAAAAAAAAAATCGAAGCCTGACAGATACAATTTGATAAAATCAAAAGGATAATTCACTGGTTGAGTGGTGTGGTGCTTTTGATTTCTTTCCTTAATGGGCATGGGCTCAAAACCCACTGCCAGCAGTCAGTTCACTTTTTCAGAATTCCTCAACCCGATTCATCCCATCGAGCAGTTCAGTTCAATTCTGTTTGATGTTAACCAGATGACAATAGTTTAAAAAAGCGTCTGGGACTTGCATGCATGCGTGGTCTGAACTTGATTAGCGTGCACTGCTATCTTGGAGAATGACTCTATGTGAATTACTGTGGAGGATATCTATATTCTTGTCAATAGCATGTCAAACAAGAGTTCAAATGAGAACACTTTTTGCTTCCTCCGTGTGAAGGCCTACGGCTACAGGACATCTTTTCTTCCTATTCCAGTAGCTTTTGTTCTTTTTGTGCTATCTCCTGTCATGCGTATTGGATTGGAAAGAGTGAAAAGGTTTTGTTGCTTAGTCTAGCACTAATGTTTCATGTTCTCTTTGAATCCATAGCACTCCATATTCGAGGATACAGATGCATGTCAATAGGGTTGGATTGAGATCCATCATTTAGTTCATGCGTGAAAGGAGCGGAATTTGTCTGCAAAAAAAGTTGCAAGATAAGACTTGTACAAGGGGGAATTGGAGTGGATCGATAATCAGTCATGTTTCGAGGAGTGAACTCGACTTTCCATTGACGCTGACCTCTGGCTACACAGCTGCCACAGAGGCGATTCATGCTGCTTGGTTATCACTTTAATTGCTTCACACAAGAGGATACCGATTTCGGCATTTCTTTGATATTGGACAGTCGGGCTCCACCAAGATCAGGTGCTGCCAAATCGTGGCTCGGTGTCTGCGATGTATGCTTATCATCTGCTTCCTTGCGTTAAGAGAGTTCTTGGTTTTGGTTCGCCTTTCCCATTTCTCAGGCGTTGGTTGTTTTGCTGGGGATGTGCACTGATGGTTCTTCAACGCACAACCCAGATTTGTCACTGCATTTATCAAAGTTTATGGTGGATGACATCCGTCCTCTTCTTCTTGCTACCGATCTGCTGAAGCCAGGTGATTGGCATTTCATTAATGTCACTACATCAATTCTTGTGCAGTAATTTATGATACACTGGCGCAAGTAGATTGGTGCAAAGATTCGGTAGATTGATGTTAGTGACCCTGCTAACATCAATGTACTTATATTGATTTCCATACTTCATTAATTAACTAATCCTGTTGTGTACAATAATTTTGATGTAGCAATCCAACGGATTTTGATCGAAAACTGCTAATGTGATTATTCAGTTAGCGCTGACCATTTTATATGACCGGTATTGATATGGTTAAATTTTTTTATCGATTATTTTCTTTCTTTTTGTCTTTTCTTTTTTATTTTTTATTTTTTGCTTAGGCTAGCCATGGGCCATTGGGCAAGGGCCAAAAACCATCATCGTCTCCAAGGCAAGGGCCACGAAGTCCTTGTTGGCTGTGGGCAAGGAATGTGGCCCTCACTCGGCCTTGATGTGGTGATGAGGGCCTAGCGAGGGCTTGTGACACCCTTGCTGCCATATAAGGGTTCTTGAGCCCTCACGCAAAGGTCGATCTCCCTGGAAAGGATTTAAAAGAAAGAAAGAAAGTAAAAGATATAAACGTCGGCCCATGCCATTTAGGATGTCAAGTGTTACTTGAATTGTTACGTCCGGTAATTTTCGATTAAATTTAATAGAAATGACTACATTGACTATTCATTGAAAGGCTTATCACTAAAATGATACGACTTCTGCGTTCGATTGCTTTCTAAGGTTTATAGCTTTAATAGGGGTGGACCCGGTTGCTCCTCCATTTTCTTCGAGTCCAATCTCAGTTGAAGCAACATAACCAGATACAAGTAAAAGGAAAGAATCAATACCAGCGTAGACCTCACGAGATCAGCAGCCACGGCTAAACGAGGAGAGAAATAGGTGCTCAGAAAACGCAGGCTTTACTCAGATGTCTTCAGATCGTTGTGCTTACAGTTTTCGTTGCTAGATAGAAACTCAAGTACAGCCCATCAAAGAAGAGACAACGTTGGGATTGGCCACTAGGCGGTGATTCCGGTTATGTCCCGTGACATCACTGTCGCTTCTCTCATTCCTGGTCTATATTAGTTGTCCCTTTCTATCCACCTGTTCCTCTGTAAATGTATCAAGGCTTGAATCTACTATTGCCCCGTGAGGTTGTTCTCCTATGATATAGTCTTCAACTTAATCGTTGTCTACGGTGCACAGAAGCCTACCAGTTATCTTCTCAAACTGTATTACCCCGAAGCTGTAAACATTGTGCTCTCCTACCCTTGTGAGGTGGAACCGGTGTTTGTCGTAAAATAATATAAGTACAACAATACTTCGAGCACCTAAGATAACCTGAATCAATCATAGAAATGGAAGTTTAAAGTGAGAATGCGAATTTCCCTCTCTTAATTAATTTCCAAAATCTTCGCTCTTATGTGACCTCCACCACTAGCGCCAAAACAACTTACCGTCGCCCTTGTGTGTATCTCTATATATATTTTGTTGATAGTGACACCCTTGTGTATTATGGAGTATTTACTACTACATCACAAATACATGTTTTTCTACAAGTAAGTATTATGATGCCCGAACGCAATAGAAAATTGGCTAAACAGGAATTAGAATTGATAGAGGAACATCTCGTTCACTCAAAATTGATAATCAATATCAAATTGTCAAAGACTGAATAATAATAATAATAACTAATAATTCTTGAAACCCTAAAACACCTTATATATGGTGTTCGAATAAGAAATTCTAATTACAATAGAAAATCTAATTCGAATAGGAATCCTATTGATAACAGAAAATCTAATTTGAATAGAAATCCTAATCACAATAGGAAACTAAATTCAAATAAAAAACTAAATTTAAACTTAAAAAAATAACACTAATCTTCATTGCATCATTCTCCCCTGCTAGAAAAAAGATTCGTCCTCGAATCTGGTTCATTGTTAGCGATATCAATCTTCTCAGGTGGCAATCCAGGAGGCTTATCCGCAAGTGCAATATCAGCAAAATCTTCAAGCAACAAACGAACTTGGGTAGGAATTTCAAACCTTTCATCGAAATTTTGCTCCATCACTATAATGGAAAAAACTTCAACAAATTGCACACCCTTATGCTTCTCTTTATGAATCATTGGATTAGCAAGAGATATCAACATGTCAAGCTTGATGCTTTCTTCTTGCTTAGCAAGAAAATTATCTCGAACTTCCAATCGGTTGGACATGAAAATTTCAACATCAAAATCAGTGTTCACCTCATCATAGTGAGGGGCTAATCCATATGAATTGGCCATGATACGAGAAACTAGTTGATCCGAATCATCAAAGGTACTGATGATTGTCTTTGAGATCTCATTATTTTCCAACATATATTGTGGAAAAATATGATCTTCGGTCTTAGCTTCCTTCAATGTTGATTCATCATCCGGCACTGCAACATTTAAAATTCTTCTAATAACTAAGGACTTACCAAAATCAATAAAAATAAGCTCTTCTTGTTCTGGATCCGCATCATCTTCTTCGATGTCGGATTCATCATAGATAGGACCTTCATCATAGACTATGCCTTCATCATAGATTAGGCCTTCATCATGAAACTCAGAAATCTCGATCGTCTTTCCGAGATTATGCAAAGAGGACTGATTTCCAGGACGTACTTCTCCATTCTGTCTCTGGTGTAGAACCTTGAAAGGGTTGACAGTCTCCTCTTCTTCATCATCGAATGGATCGGCAGATTCCACTTCTTCTTCGAATTGAACGTCCAACCTTGCCTCCGCAAGTTGTCGCTCCAAATCCTGGATTCGTCTTCTCTGTTCTTCAATTTCTACGTCTCGCAAGTCTCTTAGACGCGGTTGTTCATCTGCTTCAGGAACGACTCCACGTCCCTGGCCTCCACGAGCTCGCCGTCCACGACCAACACGATTCTGTTCAGCCATTGATTCAAGCAACCTGTGCTCTGATACCAATTGATGCCGAAACGCGATAGAAAATTGGCTAAACATGAATTAGAATTGATAGAGGAACATCTCGTTCACTCAAAATTGATAATCAATATCAAATTGTCAAAGACTGAATAATAATAATAACTAATAATTCTTGAAACCCTAAAACACCTTATATATGGTGTTCAAATAAGAAATTCTAATCACAATAGAAAATTTAATTCGAATAGGAATCCTATTGATAACAGAAAATCTAATTTGAATAGAAATCCTAATTACAATAGGAAACTAAATTCAAATAAAAAACTAAATTTAAACTTAAAAAAATAACACTAATCTTCATTGCATCATATTCAAATTAGAATAGGAAACTAAATTCAAATAAAAAACTAAATTTAAACTTAAAAAAATAACACTAATCTTCATTGCATCATATTATCTTGATTTACTTTTCTGAATTAAGTAAGTTGCACATAGAACATATAGAATTCATTGTAGGTCCTACGAAAAACACATGTTTCTTTATATTTTGATGTGGACCATCATTGGCTCTTCATCACATCTTTGATGATAAAATGGACTTGTATCACCTATAGTAACTACAGGTGACGTGGGTATAGGGACCATCTGATTGATATCAGACGGCTCTCATTAGAGGGGGAAAAAGAAGGGTTTTTTTTTTCTAATTTTACAAAAATATGCTTTTTTTTTCAGCCGTCCAATATTCCTAAAAAGGGGTCCATGGACCCCTTACCTTGGATCATATCAAGGTAGGAGATCCAATTCCATGAAAAAATAGGATGTACCTGTACAACAATTGTGACTTTTCTGTGTCAATGCTTTTATATTATAGACCAACATAAGTACTCAATTTCACGTTCACACATTGCTTCAGCATTTTGTTTGGCTCACGATATTGCTTGAACTGTAATGCGGATCAAAGATCAGGTCAACGTCTGCGACGCTTTTTCTGGGGAATAAAGAAGAAACAACGATTAACGCCCTTACTAAAACTCACATATATAAAGTTGTCAAAGCGGTCCCCATTACGTCACTTCTTCATTTCCCTGTCTTACACGTCTTCTCAATGACCTATAGCTAGGGTCATTGTCTCGTAGTACCGTACTTAGGGTTTCTTTCCATGAATTCCCATTCTTACACGTTTGGAAATGACCTAGTTAATGTCGTTGTCTCATGGTACCGTACTTAGGGTAAGTTTCTTTCCATAAATTTCAATTCTTACACGCATTCCTCTTAATGACCTAGTTATGTTCGTTGTCTCGTAGTACCATACTTAGCATTTCTTTCCATGAACCCATTCTTATACGCGTTCCTCTTAATGAACCAGTTATGGTCGTAGTTACGGTTTCTTCCCATGCATGAACATTTCGGCTTCAACAAGACCTACAGTATCCATCAACGGCTGTTCCTACCGTATATTAGAACCACCGCTATGACTATAGGACTGATTGACCAAGTCAAGTCCTTACTTTATCCACATATAGAAAAAACGGTTTGCCACTTATGTCTCTATCCTTTAATAGAGAGCGTCGGCGAAACACAAACCTTATCATAAATGATTTTTTAGACTTTGCTATAGGCGCAGGTGCTACTCTTGCATGGACGGTTGCCAAAGACTACATGACCTAGCTATTGATCATCACCTCAAAAGAGGATGTATCCATAAATTGACCTCCTAGGGTTAGTGCAAGAACGCAAATAACATTCTTTCATTACCTATTCTCAGCTAGCAGAATTCACGTTCATCTGTCTAACCATGGATGCTAAAGTCTTTTTTACCTTCTCATATTTTCTCCACCTTACTTCCCTCTTTCACGCCACTTTAGCACATTCAGATGACCAAATGAAACTGCCCATTGAGCTCGTCAAGCACCTTCGGGGATGTCACAAGGGTGATCATACCGGAGGTGTGACATTCCTATCCCATGCCTAGGGAGAGAGTTATGGGAGGATTTATGTAGAGAGGTTCACTATTATCCATCAACAACGTGTTTTCTTGGATAGAACGAAGAGAACAAAGCCGTGAGGTCAAGGTTATAGCTGGGATGGTGATGCGTCCGCGTTAGTGCGGTTGGGCCAAAGCGGACAATATTGTTGGTGGTGGGGCTGAGGAAAACGTTACAAGAGGCATTCGCGAGCTCAAGGGATACCTCCACAAATTTAGCTACTTGTATTACAACGAGTACGAGTCCGGTCACCCGAGGACCTATGGCAACAATGACGACTTTGATGATTTGTTAGAATTTGCTGTTAAGACGTACCGATCCAATTATAATTTAGATGTCACTGGAATTTTGGATACTTCCGCGTAGCCAACATCATTAATGGATCCACCCTCATGGGGTCCGGAATGAAAGGCCGGAACCACCGCAGGATTAGATCTTTGCACACTATAAAATTAGGGTTTGCAAGAGGAGACCATGGAGACGATGCACTCGGCAGCTTCAATGGGCCCGGAGGAACTATAACCCATGCCTTCCCGCCAACAGTCGAGGCTATTCCATTGCGACACTGACGAGAGATGGACCGTGGATCTGCTCTCTGGTTCGGCCACTTTGGACTCACAGACGGTGGCTTTACACGAGATCCGCCACCTCATTGGGCTAGGGCATAGCGATGTTGATGGGGCCATCATGTACTCCTCCATAGCTCCTGGGACGACCAAAGGTCTCCATGCAAATGATATTCAAGGAATCGAGGCTTTATACAACTTTTGATTAGTGGATTTAATTGATTCTCTTGTGGGTTCTGAGAAACTATTTGGTCATAATCCCTTTTGATGATCCGTGTCAATTGTCTTTTCTTTTTGTTACAATCGATATAAGCTACCACGTACAATTTTGACTCCCTTCTACAATATAGAGGAAACAGAGCTTGTGAATTTTGAACTGGTTGCAAGCGTATGCAACATCACCAGCTAAATCAGAATCTTGACAATCTACACAATGTATGAGTAAAGCCACATGATTCATCTCGGAGGCTCCTTTAGCTCATTACTTGTTTCCGCAAGACAGTATTAAAAACTGCATTAAAGCGAGCGAGGCGTCTCCCAGAGACAACAAGAAAAAGCCCGACGCACGTCAATCCGGTTAATCATCAACTTTGAAACGTAATGTGGAGGAATCTAATCTCCAAGGAGCTGCTGATGTCCCCTATTTCTAGGTACGATCCACGCACTTTCTTGTTTGCTATTCTATTTTGTGATATTGGAATCAGATGCCGTTAATGTCACTTCAAGAATATAGCAGAAGAATCTCGCCCTTAACATAAAATTGGAAAATTCCTCACTGTGCAATCTCAATTGCAAAACATGCATCAAAGCTTCGACAATACTCCCAAGCATATGCCTGGCTGGAACACCACCTCCGATGATTACCTCGAACCCATATCGAGATTGGCGAAGGCGCTCAGCATCAACCCCAATGTCCCTCAGTACCCAAATGTGTACAGAGCCTTTAGGAACGAGCCAATCTTTAACGAAGTCCAGAACGGGGCTCTGCTCGGCCTATACCAGAACGACTAGGAAAATGAACTGGATTGATAATAAATCATGCTTCAAGGAGTGAAATCGACTATACACATGACCCTAATCTCTAGCAACAGCTGCCACTGAGGCGATGCATGCTGTAATTTTATGAGTATTCTTGTAAGGATTAAACCCTTTCTTCTGCTTTTTCCCCCCATAAAACCAAGGTTAATCACTTATTAAATGGAATGAGTCCGCAAGCCACTAAATCACTTCAAACGTTCATGGACCCTTGGGGAGCATCCTAGCATATGCCCAATCTCCAGGAGCCAACATTGTTTTATTTAAAGTACATGGGGCGATGCATGCTGCTTGGTTATCACTTTAATTGCTTCACACAACAGGATACTGATTTCGGCATTTCTTTGTTATTGGACAGTCGGGCTCCACCAAGATCAGGTGCTGCCAAATCGTGACTCGGTGTCTGCGATGTATGCTTAACATCTGCTTTTATTTGCGTTAAGAGAGTTCTTGGTTTTGGTTCGCCTTTCCCATTTCTCAGGCGTTGGTTGTTTTGCTGGGGATGTGCACTGATGGTTCTTCAACGCACAACCCAGATTTGTCACTGCATTTATCAAAGTTTATGGTGGATGACATCCCTCCTCTTCTTCTTGCTACCGATCTGCTGAAGCCAGGTGATTGGCATTTCATTAATGTCACTACATCAATTCTTGTGCAGTAATTTATGATACACTGGCGCAAGTAGATTGGTGCAAAGATTCGATAGATTGATGTTAGTGACCCTGCTAACATCAATGTACTTATATTGATTTCCATACTTCATTAATTAACCAGTCCTGTTGTGTACAATAATTTTGATGTAGCAATCCAACGGATTTTGATCGAAAACTGCTAATGTGATTGTTCAATTAGCGCTGACCATTTTATATGATCTGTATTGATTTGGTTAAATTTTTTTATCGATTATTTTCTTTCTTTTTGTCTTTTCTTTTTTTATTTTTATTTTTTTGCTTAGGCCAGCCATAGGCCATTGGGCAAGGGCCAAAAACCATCATCGTCTCCAAGGCAAGGGCCACGAAGTCCTTGTTGGCTGTGGGCAAGGAACGTGGCCCTCACTCGGCCTTGATGTGGTGATGAGGGCCTAGCGAGGGCTTGTGACACCCTTGATGCCATATAAGGGTTCTCGAGCCCTCACGCAATGGTCGATCTCCCTGGAAAGGATTTAAAAGAAAGAAAGAAAGTAAAAGATATAAACGTCGGCCCATGCCATTTAGGATGTCAAGTGTTACTTGAATTGTTACGTCCGGTAATTTTCGCTTAAATTTAATAGAAATGACTACATTGACTATTCATTGAAAGGCTTATCACTAAAATGATACGACTTTAAAATTTAAAACCGCATTAGCCATCGTACAACAAGGTTGTCCCTTTTTGGACAAATTTTCTTTTCCTAGTTCCATTATCTATGTCTACTCTTATGTATAGTCATTGCTAAAACTGAATTGGCTCATTCAAGTTTATTCATCGATTTGATAATAGTAGGAGCGAGTGGGGTGCCTAGTTTCCTAGCCATGCATTACAGTAATTGAAAATTCTTAATATTAACCCACCATCATTTACTATAATGTATTTCAGTATTCTCACCAATTCAATTATTTATTTCTACGTTTTATATACATTTAATAGTCACTTGAAATAAAACTTTTCCATTCTCTATTATCTAAATGACACATCTTATTGGTCCAGGTTTTTGGTAATTTTGTTGCTTTCTCCAAATAACTATATGAAACATTATAAAAATTATAATAAAAAGAATCATATAGATAAAAAAAAATTATATGAGAAGACCGTGAAGGTCTATTGCCCAAAGGTCAAGTTAGGCAGGGCTGCGTTAGCCATCGTATGATAAGGTCGTCCCTTTTTGGACAAATTTTCTTTTCCTAGTTCCATTGTCTATGTCTACTCTTATGTATAGTCATTGCCGAAACTGAATTGGCCCATTCAAATTTATTCATCGATTTGATAATAGTGGGAGCAAGTGGTGCGCCCAAGTTTCCTAGCCATGCATTACATTAATTGAAAATTCTTAATATTAACCCATCATCATTTACTGTAATGTACTTCAGTATTCTCACCAATTCAATTATTTATTTCTACTTTTTATATACTTTTGATAGTCACTTGAAATAAACTTTCCCATTCTCTATTATCTAAATGACACATCTTATTGGTCCAGGTTTTTGGTAATTTTGTTGCTTTCTCTAAATAACTATATGAAACATTATAAAGATTATAATAAAAAGAATCATATAAATAAAAAAATATTACACGAGAAGAACGTGAAGGTCTTTTGCCCAAAGGTCAAGTTAGGCAGGGCCGTTCTTCTTCTAAAGGTCTGTTCAACCTTCATAGACTTCTCATTATAAGTCTCCGGACCATCCGGAAGGTTAGTGACCATGTGTTTCCAACGTTTCACTCAGCAATTTCCTGGTCTTTGTCTGCCTTCTTTTTTTTTCCCCCTTTTTCCAAATGGGTGTTTGAGTCAGTCATTCAAAAAAGTAATTCTAGATATAATGAAATCCGTATACAAGATTCAACGTGTTGATAGTCGAAATGCTTCATTGTGCGATGTGTTTTTATCTTTGTTAAATACGACCCACTTGAAATTTTATTCGATATATCGATGTCATGGGCAGAGGTCTTGATACGTTTGGCGGAAAGAGAGAGTCAACACAATTCCATGAAGTGTTGGGAACGGCAGACTTGTAATTGTGATGGCCGTGAGTGACACGGTGCCAAGAACTTTCTTGAGTTTCCGACTCCTGAAGAAAGCCTATAAATAGAGTCTCGGAAGGGATGGCAGATACACACACAGAACCATCCAAAACTAAGTGCAGTCTCCCCAGAATTTGCGCCATGGCATATCCCAAGTATTTGTCCCCAGTCTTGGGCATGCTTCTTGTTTCTCTCTTCTTCCAATCGGCCTTAGCCCACTCTGACGACCAAAAGCAAAACCCTTTTGAGTTCATCAAGCATTTACAAGGGTGTCACAAAGGGGAGAAGGTCAAGGGTCTCCATGAGCTCAAGCAATACCTAGAAAAATTCGGGTACTTGAACCATAACCGATCTCGTGATGACGACGAGTTTGATGAGCTGCTAGAGTCCGCCATCAAGACGTACCAGCTTAACTATCACTTGAAGGCCACAGGAACCTTAGATTCCCCGACTGTGTCGAGCATGATGACGCCTCGTTGTGGCGTGGCGGATATCATCAACGGCACCTCTCGGATGCGGTCCGGCAAGAGACGGAGCCACCACGGCTCGAGCAGCATGCACACCGTCGCCCACTACAGCTTCTTCAATGGGAAACCCAAGTGGCCGTCCACAAAGTATCAACTCACCTACGCCTTCTACCCGGGGACCCGAGCCGACGCTGTTGGCCCCGTCTCACAAGCTTTTAAGACGTGGGCCTCGGCGACGCACTTCAAATTCTCTCAGGTCCAGAACTATGCAACAGCAGACATCAAGATCGCGTTCGCAAGGAGGGACCACGGTGACGGCGCCCCATTCGATGGCCGCGGTGGAGTCATAGCCCACGCATTTCAGCCGACCATTGGTATGTTCCACTACGACGCCGACGAACCGTACTCCGTGGGTCCGGTCCGCGGTTCATACGACCTGGAGACCGTGGCTTTGCATGAGATCGGTCACCTTCTTGGATTAGGGCATAGTTCAGTCCAGGGGGCTATAATGTATCCCAGCATAAGTGACGGAGTCAGAAAGGGCTTGGATGGGGATGATATTCAGGGAATCAAAACCTTGTATGGCGTTTGATTAGGTTAAGAGTATATGCAGTCTTTCACTTAAGCTTATTAAGTGAAGGATGCTCGGTTAAACTTTACCACAATAATTGACTAAGCTAAGTCATGACTGTCGTTAAGGTTGTCAACTCCATATTTAATCATAGTTTCGTCTATCAATACATCTGGATACTTATCTTCAAGTTCACTAGCCAAAATATTAACGTGGAATGATGCATTTTGCTTTCAAGACAAGTTTACACCAGCACATTTTCTGCTTTCGAATTGTTGACATGGGGAAGTTCTCTTCGGGAACTTTCATCGCTTAGGGTACCAACATAAAGCTTCGACGGTTCTGTGAATTAATTAATTTGGTGCCCAACAAGTACACATATTCATACGGTGTGGGAGTAATATATCGCTCAATTTATGAAAAGAAAACATAAAGCTTCAATTATTTTTGTATACGTTCGCTTTGTGCTAGTATGAAGTATAAGTTGTCTTTTCTCATGCTATTGGTTTTGTGTAAGGACGGATTAAGTAATGCCAACTCAAAAGTCTAGTAGTCACTCCTATTCTTGCATATGTGAGGAAGAAAATGAAACTTAAATCTGCAGATTATTTTAGATTTCCTGAAAATAATGATAAATCGATGTACAATAGAGTATGCTCCCTCAGATTCACCAAGAGCTACTAGTAAATTTCATCATGGATAGGTTATGTTTCCTGGAAAAAATGAGAAAGAAAGCTAGTTATAGTGACCTCTGACTGTTAATTGATCACGTATATTTCTCGAACACACTGAGCCACGCCATGAAGTTCATCGGATTCTGCTTTCGATTGCTTTCTAAGGTTTATAGCTTTAATAGGGATGGACCCGGTTGCTCCTCCATTTTCTTCAAGTCCAATCTCAGTTGAAGCAACATAACCAGATACAAGTAAAAGGAAAGAATCAATACCAGCGTAGACCTCACGAGATCAGCAGCCACGGCTAAACGAGGAGAGAAATAGGTGCTCTGAAAACGCAGGCTTTACTCAGATGTCTTCAGATCGTTGTGCTTACAGTTTTCGTTGCTAGATAGAAACTCAAGTACAGCCCATCAAAGAAGAGACAACGTTGGGATTGGCCACAAGGCGGTGATTCCGGTTATGTCCCGTGACATCACTGTCGCTTCTCTCATTCCTGGTCTATATTAGTTGTCCCTTTCTATCCACCTGTTCCTCTGTAAATGTATCAAGGCTTGAATCTACTATTGCCCCGTGAGGTTGTTCTCCTATGATATAGTCTTCAACTTAATCGTTGTCTACGGTGTACAGAAGCCTACCAGTTATCTTCTCAAACTGTATTACCCCGAAGCTGTAAACATTGTGCTCTCCTACCCTTGTGAGGTGGAACCGGTGTTTGTCGAATAATAATATAAGTACAACAATACTTCGAGCACCTAAGATAACCTGAATCAATTATAGAAATGGAAGTTTAAAGTGAGAATGTGAATTGCCCTCTCTTAATTAATTTCCAAAATCTTCGCTCTTATGTGACCTCCACCACTAGCGCCAAAACAACTTACCGTCGCCCTTGTGTGTATCTCTATATATATTTTGTTGATAGCGACACCCTTGTGTATTATGGAGTATTTACTACTACATCACATATACATGTTTTTCTACGAGTAAGTATTATCTTGATTTACTTTTCTGAATTAAGTTAGTTGCACATAGAACATATAGAATTCATTGTGGGTCCTACTAAAAACACACGTTTCTTTATATTTTGATGTGGACCATCATTGGCTCTTCATCACATCTTTGATGATAAAATGGACCTGTATCACATGTAGTTACTACAGGTGACGTGGGTATAGGGACTATCTGATTGATATTAGACGGCTCTCATTAGAGGGGGGAAAAAGAAGGGTTTTTCTTCATATTTTACAAAAATATGCTTCTTTTTTTCAGTCGTCCAATATCCTTAAAAAGGGGTCCATGGACCCCCTACCTTGGATCGTATTAAGGTAGGAGATCCAATTCCATGAAAAAATAGGATGTACCTGTACAACAATTGTGACTTTTATGTGTCAATGCTTCTATATTATAGACCAACATAAGTACTCAATTTTATGTTCACACATTGCTTCAGCATTTTGTTTGGCTCACGATATTGCTTGAACTGTAATGCGGATCAAAGATCAGGTCAACGTCTGCGACGCTTTTTCTGGGGAATAAAGAAGAAACAACGATTAACGCCCTTACTAAAACTCACATATATAAAGTTGTCAAAGCGGTCCCCATTACGTCACTGCTTCATTTCCCTGTCTTGCACGTCTTCTCAATGACCTATAGCTAGGGTCATTGTCTCGTAGTACCGTACTTAGGGTTTCTTTCCATGAAATCCTGTTCTTACACGTTTGGAAATGACCTAGTTATTGTCGTTGTCTCATGGTATCGTACTTAGGGTAAGTTTCTTTCCATAAATTTCAATTCTTACACACATTCCTCTTAATGACCTAGTTATGTTCGTTGTCTTGTAGTACCATACTTAGCATTTCTTTCCATGAACCCATTCTTATATGCGTTCCTCTTAATGACCCAGTTATGGTCGTAGTTACGGTTTCTTCCCATGCATGAACATTTCTACTTCAACAAGACCTACAGTATCCATCAACGGTTGTTCCTACCGTATATTAGAACCACCGCTATGACTATAGGACTGATTGACCAAGTCAAGTCCTTACTTTCATCCACATATAGAAAAAACGGTTTGCCACTTATATCTCTATCCTTTAATAGAGAGCGTTGGTGAAACACAAACCTTATCATAAGTGATTTTTAAGACTTTGCTATAGGCGCAGGTGCTTTCTTGCATGGACGGTTGCCAAAGACTACATGACCTAGCTATTGATCATCACCTCAAAAGAGGATGTATCCATAAATTGACCTCCTAGGGTTAGTGCAAGAACGCAAATAACATTCGTTCATTACCTATTCTCAGCTAGCAGAATTCACGTTCATCTGTCTAACCATGGATGCTAAAGTCTTTTTTACCTTCTCATATTTTCTCCACCTTACTTCCCTCTTTCACGCCACTTTAGCACATTCAGATGACCAAATGAAACCGCCCATTGAGCTCGTCAAGCACCTTCGGGGATGTCACAAGGGTGATCATATCGGAGGTGTGACATTCCTGTATCATGCCTAGGGAGGGAGTTTTGGGAGGATTTATGTAGAGAGATTCACCATTATCCATCAACAATGTGTTTTCTTGGATAAACCGAAGAGAACAAAGCCGTGAGGTCAAGGCCATAGCTGGGATGGCAATGTGTCCGCGCCAGTGCGGTTGGGCCAAAGCGAACAATATTGTTGGTGGTGGGGCTGAGGAAAACGTTACAAGAGGCATTCGCGAGCTCAAGGGATACCTCCACAGATTCAGCTACTTGTGTTACAACGAGTACGAGTCCGGTCACCCGAGGACCTATGGCAACAATGACGACTTTGATGATTTGTTAGAATTTGATGTTAAGACGTACCAATCCAATTGTAATTTAGATGTCACCGGAATTTTGGATACTTCTATGTAGCCAACATCATTAATGGATCCACCCTCATGGGGTCCAGAATGAAAAACCGGAACCATCGCAGGATTAGATCTTTGCACACTGTAAAATTAGGGTTTGCAAGAGGAGACCATAGAGATGAAGCAGTCAACAGCTTCGATGGCCCCGGAGGAACTATAACCCATGCCTTCCCGCCAACAGTCGGGGCTATTCCATTGCGACGCTGACGAGAGATGGACCGTGGATCTGTTCTCTGGTTCGGCCGCTTTGGACTCGTAGACGGTGGCTTTACACGAGATCCGCCACCTCCTTGGGCTAGGGCACAGCGATGTTGATGGGGCATCATGTACTCCCCATAACTCCTGGGACGACCAAAGGTCTCCATGCGAATGATATTCAAGGAATCGAGGCTTTATACAACTTTTGATTAGTGGATTTAATTGATTCTCTTGTGGGTTCTGAGAAACTATCTGATCATAATCCCTTTCGATGATCCATGTCAATTATCTTTTCTTTTTGTTACAATCGATATAAGCTACCACGTACAATTTTGACTCCCTTCTACAATATAGAGAAAACACAGCTTGTGAATTTTGAACTGGTTGCAAGCGTATGCAACATCACTAGCTAAATCAGAATCTTGACAATCTACACAATGTATGAGTATAGCCACCCGATTCATCTCGGAGGCTCCTTTAGCTCATTCCTTGTTTCCGCAAGACAGTATTAAAAACTGCATTAAAGCGAGAGAGGCGTCTCCCAGAGACAACAAGAAAAAGCCCGACGCACGTTAATCCGGTTAATCATCAACTTTGAAACGTAATGTGGAGGAATCTAATCTCCAAGGAGCTGCTGATGTCCCCTATTTCTAGGTACGATCTGAAAGCGCTAGTGCTCACAATTAATGTGGAAATATAAACAATAAAGTTTCGGGATAATAAATATAGTTAGAGAGTAAAGAGAATTGAATACAAGATGTATAGTGGTTCGGCTTAGATTAAGCCTACGTCCACTCTCCCACGGTGACAGCCTATTGGCTGGAAATCACTATGAATTAAAAGAGTTACAATCTCAAGATCTACGCTTCTCAACACAACACTCACAAAATTCGTGTGTCAACTCTTTTGAGTACAATTAAAGCTCTTCACAAATTCAAACTTTAGGAAAATTGCTCTCTAACGTTCGTACAACACAACTTGAAATGTCTCCCTTAAATACTCCTTCATGCCTTCATGACCGTTGGCACTTTCCAAAAAAAATTCTTCCAATCTACCCGTTGGACAGAATCAAACAGGAGATTTCAAGCTATAGATAGAAACAATAGAGAATCCATTAATATCGATCTCCCATTCAATCAGGATCTTCAGTTTCCTTAAGTGAATACTTGCTCCAAATAATTGATTGCTTCTATAAATGCCATAATCAGATCCAATCAATCAATAAGCTGTCGAAGATATATCAATCCATACTTTCTGCACCAGATCTTCGTGGGAAAAGAATAAGATCAATAAGATCTATAACCATAATAACTTAAGTCTGTCTTCCCCAGGCTTTGGGAAAGTCTGTCTTCCCTAGACTTTAAGAAAGTCTGAACACCTCAGACTTTGGGAAAGTTTGTCATCGTCAAAACAATCATTAACTCTCCAAACCGCCGGATATCTCTAGATCTTCTGATGCTTTCAGATCGTCTAATAATCTCCAGACCGTTATTGTATATGAGATTTCTTAGCCATAAATAGAATATGAGAAATCCTGTAAATCTAAATTGTCCATACAATCGAAATTTCCAACTTCCATAAATGAATACTTCCATATTGATCTTGATCATTAATTTGATCAATATCTTCCATCAAATCAGAGATCACGTCCTTGATCCATATAGTAGGATAAGATATAGAAATAATGGAAAGAATCACAGTGACTGCCACGTCACACCAGACTATTCAAATTTTGAAACTGGTTTTGTCATCGTCAAAATAATATATACGAATAAATTCTTCAACACGATCCACGCACTTTCTTGGTTGCTATTCTATTTTGTGATATTAGAATCAGATGCCGTTAATGTCACTTCGGAAATATAGCAGAAGAATCTCGCCCTTAACATAAAATTGGAAAATTCCTCACTGTGCAACCTCAATTGCAAAACATGCATCAAAGCTTCGACAATACTCCCAAGCATATGCCTGGCCGGAACACCACCTCCGATGATTACCTCGAACCCATATCGAGATTGGCGAAGGCGCTCAGCATCAACCCCAATGTCCCTCAGTACCCAAATGTGTACAGAGCCTTTAGGAACGAGCCGATCTTTAACGAAGTCCAGAACGGGGCTCTGCTCGGCCTATACCAGAACGCCTAGGAAAATGAACTAGATTGATAATAAATCATGCTTCAAGGAGTGAAATCGACAATACACATGACCCTAATCTCTAGCAACAGCTGCCACTGAGGCGATGCATGCTGTAATTTTATGAGTATTCTTGTAAGGATTAAACCCTTTCTTCTGCTTTTTCCCCCCATAAAACCAAGGTTAATCACTTATTAAATGGAATGAGTCTGCAAGCCACTAAATCACTTCAAACGTTCATGGGCCCTTGGGAAGCATCCTAGCATATGCCCACTCTCCAGGAGCCAACATTGTTTTATTTAAAGCACATGGGGCGATGCATGCTGCTTGGTTATCACTTTAATTGCTTCACACAACAGGATACTGATTTCGGCATTTCTTTGTTATTGGACAGTCGGGCTCCACCAAGATCAGGTGCTGCCAAATCGTGACTCGGTGTCTGCGATGTACGCTTATCATCTGCTTTTATTTGCGTTAAGAGAGTTCTTGGTTTTGGTTCGCCTTTCCCATTTCTCAGGCGTTGGTTGTTTTGCTGGGGATGTGCACTGATGGTTCTTCAACGCACAACCCAGATTTGTCACTGCATTTATCAAAGTTTTTCGTGGATGACATCCCTCCTCTTCTTCTTGCTACCGATCTGCTGAAGCCAGGTGATTGGCATTTCATTAATGTCACTACATCAATTCTTGTGCAATAATTTAAGATACACATCCATGTTGTCGTTTGACTTTACACTAGCGCAGGTAGATTGGTGCAAACAGCTCCAGATTCGGTACTAATCACACTACTTAGAAAGTTTCATAGTGACCCTACTAACGTCAATGTACTTATATTGATTTCCATACTTCATTAATTAACCGGTCCTATTGTGTACAATAATCTTGATGGAGCATTCCAACAGATTTTGATCGAAAACTGCTGATGTGATTGTTCAGTTAGCGCTGACCATTTTATATGACCGGTATTGATATGGTTAAATTTTTTTAACCAATTATTTTCTTTCTTTCTGTCTTTTCTTTTTTTAATTTTTTTCCTCAGGCCAACCATGGACCATTGGGCAAGGGCCAACAACCATAATTGTCTCCAAGGCAAGGGCCACGAAGTCCTTGTTGGTTGTGGGCAAGGATCGTGGCCCTTGCTCGGCCTTGATGTGGTGATGAGGGTCTAACGAGGGCTTGTGACACCCTTGCTGGCATGTAAGGGTTCCTGAGCCCTCGTACAATGATCGATCTCCCTAAGAAGGATTTAAGAAAAAAAGAAAGAAATTAAAAGATATAAACGACGGCCCATGCCATTTAGGATGTCAAGTGTTAATTGAATTATTACGTCCGGTAATTTCTGGTCAAATTTAACAGAAATGACTACATTGACTATTCGTTAAAAGGCTTATCAATAAAATGATACAATTGAAAATTTTAAAACTGCATTAGCCATCGTATAATAAGGTCGTGCCTTTTTGGACAAACATTCTTTTCCTAGTTCCATTGTCTATGTTTACTTTTATGTATAGCCATTGTTGAAACTGAATTGGTCCATTCAAGTTTATTCATCGATTTGATAATAGTGGGAGCGAGTGGTGCGCCTAGTTTCCTAGCCATGCATTACATTAATTGAAAATTCTTAATATTAACCCACCATCATTTACTATAATGTACTTCAGTATTCTCACCAATTCAATTATTTATTTCTACTTTTTATATACATTTAATAGTCACTTGAAATAAAACTTTCCCATTCTCTATTATCTAAATGACACATCTTATTGGTTCAGATTTTTGGTAATTTTGTTGCTTTCTCTAAATAACTATATGAAACATTATAAAAATTATAATAAAAAGAATCATATAGATAAAAAAAAATTATATGAGAAGACCGTGAAGGTCTATTGCCCAAGGTCAAGTTAGGCAGGGCTGCATTAGCCATCGTACAATAAGGTTGTCCCTTTTTGGGACAAATTTTCTTTTCCTAGTTCCATTGTCTATGTCTACTCTTATGTATAGTCATTGCTGAAACTGAATTGACCCATTCAAGTTTATTCATCGATTTGATAGTAGTGGGAGCAAGTGGTGCGCCAAGTTTCCTAGCCATGCATTACATTAATTGAAAATTCTTAATATTAACCCATCATCATTTACTATAATGTACTTCAGTATTCTCACCAATTCAATTATTTATTTCTACTTTTTATATACTTTTGATAGTCACTTGAAATAAAACTTTCCCATTCTCTATTATCTAAATGACACATCTTATTGGTCCAGGTTTTTGGTAATTTTGTTGCTTTCTCTAAATAACTATATGAAACATTATAAAGATTATAATAAAAAGAATCATATAGATAAAAAAAAAATATTACACGAAAGACCGTGAAGGTCTTTTGCCCAAAGGTCAAGTTAGGCAGGGCCGTTCTTCTTCTAAAGGTCTGTTCAACCTTCATAGTCTTCTCATTATAAGTCTCCGGACCTTCCGGAAGGTAAGTGACCATGTTTTTCCAACGTTTCACTCGGCAATTTCCTGGTCTTTGTCTGCCTTCTTTTTTTTCCCCTTTTTCCAATTGGGTGTTTGAGCCAGTCATTCAAAGAGAGTAATTCAAGATATAATGAAATCCATATACAAGATTCAACGTGTTGATAGTCGAAATGCTTTATTGTGCAATGTGTTTTTATCTTTGTTAAATATGATCCACTTGAAATTTTATTCGATATATCGATGTCACGGGCAGAGGTCTTGATACGTTTGGCAGAAAGAGAGAGTCAACACAATTCCATGAAGTGTTGGGAACGGCAGACTGTAATTGTGATGGCCAACGCGGTGCCAAGAACTTTCTTGAGTTTTCGACTCCTGAAAAAGTCTATAAATAGAGTCTCGGAAGGGATGGCAGATACACACACAGAACCATCCAAAACTAAGTGCAATCTCCCAAGAATTTGCGCCATGGCATATCCCAAGTATTTGTCCCCAGTCTTGTGCATGCTTCTTGTTTCTCTCTTCTTCCAATCGGCCTTAGCCCACTCTGACGACCAAAAGCAAAACCCTTTTGAGTTCATCAAGCATTTACAAGGGTGTCACAAAGGGGAGAAGGTCAAGGGTCTCCATGAGCTCAAGCAATACCTAGAAAAATTCGGGTACTTGAGCCATAACCGATCTCGTGATGACGACGACTTTGATGAGCTTCTAGAGTCCGCCATCAAGACGTACCAGCTTAACTATCACTTGAAGGCCACAGGAACCTTAGACTCCCCGACTGTGTCGAGCATGATGACGCCTCGTTGTGGCGTGGCGGATATCATCAACGGCACCTCTCGGATGCGGTCCGGCAAGAGACGGAGCCACCGCGGCTCGAGCAGCATGCACACCGTCGCCCACTACAGCTTCTTCGATGGGGAACCCAAGTGGCCGTCCACAAAGCATCAACTCACCTACGCCTTCAAATCAGGGACCCGAGCCGACGTTGTTGGCCCCGTCTCACAAGCTTTTAAGACGTGGGCCTCGGCGACGCACTTCAAATTCTCTCAGGTCCCGGACGATGCAACAGCAGACATCAAGATCGCGTTCGAAAGGAGGGACCACGGTGACGGCGCCCCATTCGATGGCCGCGGTGGAGTCTTAGCCCACGCGTTTCCGCCGACCGACGGTAGGTTCCACTACGATGCCGACGAACCATGGTCCGTGGGTCCGGTCCGCGATTCATACGACCTGGAGACCGTGGCTTTGCATGAGATCGGTCACCTTCTTGGATTAGGGCATAGCTCAGTCCAAGGGGCTATAATGTATCCCAGCATAAGTCCCGGAGTCAGAAAGGGCTTGGATGGGGATGATATTCAGGGAATCAAAACCTTGTACCGCGTCTGATTAGGTTAAGAGTATATGCAGTCTTTCACTTAAGCTTATTAAGTGAAGGATGCTCGGTTAAACTTTACCACAATAATTGATCAAGCTAAGTCATGACTGTCGTTGAGGTTGTCAACTCCATATTTAATCATAGTTTCGTCTATCAATACATCTGGATACTTATCTTCAAGTTCACTAGCCAAAATATTAACGTGGAATGATGCATTTTGCTTTCAAGACAAGTTTACATCAGCACATTTTCTGCTTTCGAATCGTTGAAATGGGGAAGTTCTCTTCGGAACTTTCATCGCTTAGGGTACCAACATAAAGCTTCGACGGTTCTGTGAATTAATTAATTTGGTGCCCATACTGTATTAAAACAAGTACACATATTCATACGGTGTGGGAGTAATATATCGCTCAATTTATGAAAAGAAAACATAAAGCTTCAAAGTTCATCTTGTTTCATTGTATTCCATAAGGAGAAAATAAAAAGTAATAGGGAGATAGTAACAAAGCACAATGAATGAAGCATCGCTTCCGATGTCATTTCGAACTCGGTAGATTGCTTTTTTTTTTTTCAACTCTTATTTGCAATTTACGAAACATATGGGGTTCATAATAGTGATTTTTCTTTCAAAGTGGTGGAGAGGCTTTTGTAATTTTACTTTGAGAAGTTTTCATGCATCGTACATGCCAAGGGGTGGGGGTTGCTGCTAATGGAAAATTGTCTAAAAAACTCTAAAACTATTAATGACTTGACAATTTTGTCATGAAACTTTCAATTATATGAGGGCGATGAGGGTGGGCCTCGCTGGTTGCCTACCAGCCATCGACAAGGCTCGGCATAAGGAAAAAAGAAAAGGAAAAGGAAAAGGAAATGAAAAAGACAAGCGAAAGAGGAAATAGAAAATGAAAGAAAGAAAAACGTCATAAAATAAAAAAAAATTACAAATATTGTCCACTTTGGTGTATGTAGGATGGCCGACATTGATGATACTACCACATTTGCAATTTCCGGTTAAAATTGATTGAAAGGACCAAAGTGACAAATCCTTAATATGAATAAATTGACAGATCAATAAAAGGTTTATGTTTGAGTTGATGTAATTGAAAGATTTAAGACGAAATAGGCCATCATTTTATATATTGAGGACTTTCTCGACAATCCTCTATATAATAGTAGATTGATGATTAATTAGTTATCTCAACATTGCTTTTTTTTTTTTGTGACCGATGACTCCACCTGGACCCCTTCGTGCTTGGCAAGGGCTAAGGATATCTCAACATTGCCTTATTCTTAACTATATTGGCTAAAGATAATTTGACCTCCGAATCACATTTTGTTCCATGAAAGCTACATCCAAGGAATTGGGGTTTTATATAACTTTTGATCAGTGGATTAAAGACACTGCACTTGGTGGTTATCTTTTTTCCACAGCTCCAGGCACAACCAAAGGACTTCATGCGGATGACATCCAAGGAAATAGGGTTTTATACAACTTTTGATCAATGGATTAAAAACAGTGTGTTTTGAGCAGTTTGAAGCACTTGGTGATTATCTTGATGTGATTCGGTGAACTCAAAATCACAATTCATATTCTATTGATTTTTTTTTTGTAGATAATGATTTTATTGAAGTTTGAGATCTTGTATGGGACAATTATTTTTGTATACGTTCGCTTGGTGCTAGTATGAAGTATATGTCGTCTTTTCTCATGCTATTGGCTTTGTGTAAGGACGGATTAAGAAATGCCAACTCAAAAGTCTAGTAGTCACTCCTATTCTTGCATAAGTGAGGAAGAAAATAAAACATAAATCTGCAGATCATTTTAGATTTCCTGAAAATAATGATAAATCGATGTACAATAGAGTATGCTCCCTCATATTCACCAAGAGCTACTAGTAAATTTCATCGTGGATAGGTTATGTTTCCTGGAAAAAAGGAGAAAGAAAGCCAGTTATAGTGACCTTTGACTGTTAATTGATCGCGTATATTTCTCAAACACACTGAGCCACGCCATGAAGTTCATCGGATTCTGCTTTAATTTGCTTTCTAATGTTTATAGCTTTAATAGGGGTGGACCCGGTTGCTCCTCCATTTTCTTCAAGTCCAATCTCAGTTGAAGCAACATAACCAGATACAAGTAAAAGGAAAGAATCAATACCAGCGTAGACCTCACGAGATCAGCAGCCACGGCTAAACGAGGAGAGAAATACAGGTGCTTAGAAAACGCAGGCTTTACTCAGATGTCTTCATATCGTTGTGCTTACAGTTTTAGTTTGCATGCTAGATAGAAACTCAAGTACAGCCCATCAAAGAGGAGACAATGTTGGGATTGGCCACTAGGCGGTGATTCTGGTTATGTCCCGTGACATCGCTACCACTTCTCTCATTCTTGGCCTATATTACTTGTCCCTTTCTATCCACATGTTCCTCTGTAAAGGTATCAAGGCTTGAATCTACTATTGCCCCGTGAGGTTGTTCTCCTATGATATAGTCTTCAACTTAATCGTTGTCTAGGGAGTACAAAAGCCTACCAGTTATCTTCTCAAACTGTATTACCCCGAAGCTGCAAACATTGTACTCTCCTACCCTCGTGAGGTGGAACCGGTGTTTGTTGAATAATAATATAAGTACAACAATACTTCGAGCACCTAAGATAACCTGAATCAATTATAGAAATGGAAGTTTAAAGTGAGAATGCGAATTGCCCTCTCTTAATTGATTTCCTACATTTTGTCAAAATTTTCGCTCTTAAGTGACCTCCACCACTATCATCAGAACAACTTACCGTCGCCCTTGTGTGTATCTCTATATATATTTTGTTGATAGTGACACACTTGTGTATTACGGAGTATTTACTACTACATCACATATACATGTTTTTTTACGAGTAAGTATTATCTTGATTTATTTTACTGAATTAAGTTAGTCGCACAAGAACATATAGAATTCATTGTGGGTCCTACTAAAAACACATGTTTCTTTATACCTTGATGTGGACCATCATTGGCTCTTCATCACATCTTTGATGAAAAAATGGACCTGTATCACCTGTAGTGTAGTAACTATAGGTGACGTGGGTATGGGGGCTATCTGATTGAGATCGGACGACTCTCATTAGAGGGGGGAAAAAGAAGGGTTTTTTTTCTTGTTTTACAAAAATATACTTTTTTTTCGGCCATCTGATATCCCTGAAAGGGGGTCCATGGACCCCCTACCTGGGCCGTACCAAGGTAGGAGATCCAATTCCATGAAAAAATAGGATATACTTGTACAACAATTGTGACTTTTCTATGTCGATACTTCTATATTATAGACCAACACAAGTACTCAATTTTATTTTCACACATTGCTTCAGCATTTTGTTTGGCTGGCAATATTGCTTGAACGGTAATGCGGATCAAAGATCAGGTCAACATCTTTGACTCTTTTTCTGGGAAATAAAGTAGAAACAATGATTAACGCCCCTACTAAAACTCACGCGCGCGCGCGCGCGCACACACACACATATATATATATATAAAGTTGTTAAAGTAGTCCCCATTAAGTCACTTCTTCATTTCACCGTCTTTCACGTCTTCTCAATGACCTATAGCTATGGTCATTGTCTCGTAGTACCGTACTTAGGGTTTCTTTCCATGAATTCCCATTCTTGTACGTTTGAAAATGACCTAGTTATGGTCGTCGTCTCATGGTATCGTACTTAGGGTACATTTCTTTCCATAAATTTCAATTCTTACACGCATTCCTCTTAATGACCTAGTTATGGTCGTTGTCTCGTAGTACCATACTTAATATTTCTTTCCATAAATTCCCATTCTTATACGCGTTCCTCTTAACGACCCAGTAATGGTCGTAGTTACAGTTTCTTCCCATGCATGAACGCTTCTGCTTTAACAAGACCTACAATACCCATCGACAGTTGTTCCTATCGCATGATTGGAGGGAAAATAAACTATGTTAGAACCACCGCTACGACTATAGGACTGACTGACCAAGTCAAGTTCTTACTTTCATCTGCATATAGAAAAAACGGTTTGCCACTTATATCTCTATCCTTTGATAGAGAGGTCGGCGAAACATAAATCTTACCATAAGTGGTCTTTTAGCCTTTGCTATAGGCGCAAGTGCTACTCTTGCATGGACGGTTGCTAAAGACTACATGACCTAGCTATTGATCATCACCTCAAAAGAGGATGTATCCATAAATTGACTGTCGCGACCTCCCCGAAGGTGCACCACCTAGGGTTTGGCTAAGTATGACTTAACTTGAGTTCTCCCAAACTCGAACAAATTCACGACTTTGGTTTCACTTTCTTTAAACATGCAAGATATTCAATTTGGAGCCGCCACTAACCTATTTATGGTGGGTCGGTTAGAAACCCATGTAAGGCATCGGGAGTCATGCCTTACTCCTACAAACCAGAGATCTAGGACTCGGGGACTTGGTTACGCTAAATTACTTTAACGCCCTTTCGGTACCTTTTCATTATTTTCAAAACCTCGCAGGCAGTTTGGATTCATTTTAATTCTACTCCTAACATGCAATAGTGATCACACGTATACTCAAATAAAAATTCAAGAATGGAATGAAATAATAAAACAAATCAAATCGAATAAAATCTAACTAAAATCGAATCAAATCAAATCAAATCACATCTAATCTAAAAAAATCAAATAAAATCTAATCTAACAAAATCAAATAAAATCTAATCTAATAAAATACCAAATAAAATCTAATCTAACAAAATCAAATCCAAATAAAATCTAATTTCTAATCTAACGAAATCAAATAAAATCTAATCTAATAAAATATTAAAGAATCTAATAAAATCTAACACAATAAAATAAGATATGCATGAAAATCAACAAATCTAATGCAATATATGAAATGCAATTTTTTTGGAATTTTTATGATTTAATTAGCCTAATTATCCATAATTAAATGTCATATAATCTAAATTAAGAAACAATATATATTAATTCCTAATTTAAACTAGAATCTACTCAATCAAGAATAATATCCTAGAATGCAATCTAGCTAAAAAAATCCTAACAAAAATATCTAATATGCAATCTAAATTAATTATGCAAATTAATCTAAACGTGGAAATTAAACTAAACATGCAATTATCTAAATGTGAAACTTTAAATCTAAATATGCAATTTATAACGTAAACGTGCAATTAATATAAACGTGCAATTCTTAATATAAACGTGCAATTAATCTAACTATGTAAGTAATTTAAACATGTAAAGAAGGTAAAATAAAATCAAACCAAATCAATCCTAATAGCACCAAGATTCACCAACAAAGGTTCGCGCATAAAAATCGATAAATTGATCTTAAGCCTTAAAGATCAAGATATCAATTTTATAGATTCCCCCTCAATTAATTATTCTATCTAAAGCCTTATAGATTGAATAAAAAATTGTGCGCGGTTGCGAATCGGAAAACAAATTCCAATTGATCATGCATATCACTCAAATCAAGCAAATTAAGCAACAACATGCTACTAATCAAATATTCAAATTAACTTGGGAAAAAGAATCTTTTTACCAAATCTTTGGGATCATCTCTCCAAATATAAATCAATGGCGCGCGAAGAATATGGCGGCTGGCGGTGACGCTCGGTGATGAAGTTGCCAATCACGCGGCTTGAGCGAGAAGCTACGAGCAACAAATCTTGGTTAGCTCGATGAACAAACAACAAAATCAGGAAAAAAAACACAAGTAATTTATAAGTGCTTATCTTTTTTTCGGAACGTCTCCACTCTTTTGTGCAGCTCCTTGCGTCTTTTTCTTTGCTTCAGCAAATTGTTCATTTTTTCTCTTCGTGGCACTCTCTGCATGGGAAAACTATTTCAATGTACGTGCTGACAAAGAAAGAATAAAAGAAGAAGCAAATATTCAAAAGGGATGAAAAGAAACGAGCAAACTCCCTTTTTTTGTTTTGCATATTGTTGTCTCTTTTGCTGCCCTCTTGACCGAATTCCCTCAAGGTCTCACACTTTCTCTCTAATTTTTGTGCCAAAAGTCCTCTCAATGTGGCCGTGTGTTCAATGTGTGGCCTTCTTTTGATCGTCTCTGAGACCTCCTTTTATAGTAGTCAGAGAATAAATTTTGATTAAGGAAAAGAAATATATTATTTGATTTCCTCTCAATCAAGCGAGATTGATTTTTATTTCTTCCCCTTTTTTTCCAATTCTCTTCCTAAAATCAAACATCTTCGCCGATTTCTTATCATTGGATATTTTCCTGCCAAAATTCACACGTAATCAAATATCTCCTCACATATTTCGTAATATTGACTAAATCCACGAAATTAATGCACATATATTCCCTCAAAGATTTTTTATTTATTTTTTGACCAAAATTTAGGTGTCAACATTGACCTCCTAGGGTTAGTGCAAGAACGCAAATAAAATTAATTCATTACCTATTCTCAGCTAGCAGAATTCTCGTTCATCTCTCTAACCATGGATGCTAAGTTCTTTTTTACCTTCTCATATTTTCTCCTCCTTACTTCCCTCTTTCAAGCCATTTTAGCACATTCAGATGACCAAATGAAACCGTCCATTGAGTTCCTCAAGGACCTTCGGGGATGTCACAAGGGTGATCATATGGGAGGCATTCGCGAGCTCAAGGGATACCTCCACAAATTTGGTTACTTGTATTACAATGAGTCCGGTCACCGGAGTACCTATGGCAATGATGACGACTTTGATGATCTATTAGAATTTTCTATTAAATGTACCAACCCAATTATCACTTAGATGTCACCAGAATTTTGGATACTTCTGCATAGCCAACATCATTAATGGATCCACCCTCATGGGGTCCGGAATGAAAGGCCAGAACCTCCGCAAGAATGGATCTTTGCACACTGTAAAATTAGGGTTTGCAAGGGGAGACCATGGAGACAGTGCACTCAACAGCTTCAATGGGCACGGAGGAACTATAACCCATGCCTTCCCGCCAACAGTCGGGGCTGTTCCATTGCGATGCTGATGAGAGGTGAACTGTGGATCTGCTCTCAGGTTCGGCCGCTTTGGACTTGGAGACGGTGGCTTTACACGAGATCCGCCACCACCTCGGGCTAGGGCACAGCGATGTTGATGGGGCCATCATGTACTCCTCCATAGCTCCTGGGACAATGGCTTTACACGAGATCCGCCACCTCCTCGGGCTAGGGCACAGCGATGTTGATGGGGCCATCATGTACTCTTCCATAGCTCCTGGGACGACCAAAGGTCTCCATGCGACTGATACTCAAGGAATCGAGGCTTTATACAACTTTTGATTAGTGGATTTAATCGATTCTCTTGTGGGTTCTGAGAAACTATTTGGTCATAATCCCTTTCAATGATCCATGTCAATTGTCTTTTCTTTTTGTTACATAAGCTACCACGTACAATGTTGACTCCCTTCTACAATATAGAGGAAACAGAGCTTGTGAATTTTGAACTGGTTGCAAGCGTATGCAACATCACTAGCTAAATCAGAATTTTGACAATCTACACAATGTATGAGTAAAGGCACCCGATTCATCTCGGAGGCTCCTTTAGCTCATTCCTTGTTTCCGCAAGACAGTATTAAGAACTACATTAAAGCGAGCGAGGCATCTTCCAGAGACAACAAGAAAAAGCCTGACGCGTGTCAAACCGGTTAATCATCAACTTTAAAACGTAATGTGGAGGAATCTAATCTCCAAGGAGCTGCTGATGTCCCCTACTTCTAGGTAAGATCCACGCACTTTCTTGGTTTGCTGTTCTATTTTGTGATATTGGAATCAGATGCCATTAATGTCACTTCAAGAATATAGCAGAAGAATCTCGCCCTTAACATAAAATTGGAAAATTCCTCACTGTGCAACCTCAATCGCAAAACATGCATCAAAGCTTCGGCAATACTCCCAAGCATATGCCTGGCCGGAACACCACCTCCGATGATTACCTCGAACACATATCCAGAATGGCGAAGGCACTCAGCATCAACCCCGATGTCCCTCAGTACCCAAATGTGTACAGATCCTTTAAGAACGAGCCGATCTTTAACGAAGTCCAGAACGGGGCTCTGCTCGGCCAATACCAGAACGACCTTCCTCAGCAGGAGGTCGAGGAAGTATCGGTGCCGGTCTTCCATGAAGTCCAAAACGGGGCTCCACTTGGTCAATACCAGAATGATCTTCCTCAGCACAGGGTCGAAGCGGTGCCAGAGCGGAATTATAAAAAGAACGAAGCCCGTGGAAAATTTGCTGAGTTTGAAGCTGATGATGATGGCTTTGTTAAGCAAAAGAAGGGGAAGTTTCGCCTGAGCAAATGGAAGATCTCCAAACGGTTCTAACCAGCATCCAAATGCGCTAGGGTTCATGCAAGAATAACGAATTTGGTCATGGCATGTAGTGGTAATTTACAGTATTAAAGTGAGCGTCGTAGTTTCTTTATGGTAGTTTATAGCTGCTGTGTACTAAGGCTTAGAGTCCTATCCCTCTGCTTTATAGCGAATTCTGGTTAGTACTAATAATAAAACTTTTCATGTCCAAGCAGACTATATAAACGATTTTACATGTCTGAGGAAAGATGAACATCTGATTCATTGCGAATTGAACTTTCTATAAACTTGGGGGGGGGGGGGGGGGGGGGAGATTAATGAATTAGAGCTGAAGCGGATCTGCAAGGCAATGGCAAATGGAGTAAACTAAAAAACTGAAGTAGCGACACCTGCTGAGGCAGCCAAGCACAGGAGCCAACTTATAGGATACCATTGACGGAAGAACAAATGAATTTATGAGTCCATCGTTTCCGAATAGACACATCAAGCTACAAAAAACCACCAGACAAGTTGCTTACATACGGCTCGCATGGCGGCAATAACCGGATGTTAACAAAGCCTCATGGGTTGAGAGTCATTTAAGAAACAATTAGTCATCCATCCAAAACTGCCCAAATGGTAAATGCTGTATGGAAAGCACGGTTCGAGTTAGATTATCTTCTTCCATAAATTTTTACAGAAGCTGGTCACGCCCATATGGTTGATGGAATTTTGATAAAGAAGGAAAGAAGATTATTCAGCGAGCTCTCCCTTTCCTTGCTGAAGGCTCGCGATCTTGACTGAAAAGAGATAGGGAATCAAACCAAATTCGCTCGCATTCACTCACACCTCCCTTATCATATGGTTAATGCAATTTTGACAGAGACAAAGAAACAGCCTTCGTCTAAAAAATTCTTTCGGACCTGCTTCACCACATCGGGCCACGAATTGGCCAATATGTTTTATGGTAGATCGGTAATCCTCACCGTCAAAATTGGCGAAATCAGGGATCTTAAAGCCTTTGGGTCTCGTATATGGGTCTCGTAACTCCTCTATTCTATCCCCACTTTTGCATTACCTCTTTAGTTGTTTTCGACAACATCTGCTCGTGGTTATCTTAACTGGCTGCCTCGGCTACATAATTCCACCTTAACCTTTGGAAGTTTCCTACTGTGTGTAATTGAATTCTGGGGTCGACGTGTTGCTCCTTATGCAGCGAGGCCGTTCTTGCCAGATTATCCACAGGGACATTTGCATTGGGCGGTGCCAAATTTTGTTGACATGAAGTTTTCAATTTCTGGCATTTGATTATTCTGGCAATCGATCTGGTTAGCCAAATTATTGCTACCGATGTAATTATTTTGACCAACATCGTTTCGTTTGTATTAGCCTTGATTATAGACTCAGGCTGTGCGAAATTCTTATATGGAGCTGATTAGACTGACCCACCTTGTTATATAAAGGACTATGAACAAATCTCGTATCCTCACAGTCACTGGTCGGAAGATCCTAGCCTAGACATGGCATTGTTTACAGTGTGACAGCTATTGCATCCGACATATGACTTATGACTTAATTAGCCGCTTTGCTTTGCTATTCTTCGAACAACCTTCCTCATGGTTGACGCCATAATAGAATTCCGTGCCATTTCCATTAAGTGCTCTTCGGTAAGATCCCTAGGAAGATCACCCCCCTTCGCACCGACTTTCTTTTGCCATTCCCCTGACGAATAAAAACTCAGATTGGGCAACAACATAATTTGCAATTTGCGTCATCGGACTGTTATTACCAGTAGCATTGTTTCCTCTTGTTGAATTTCTAGTTCTCGCCATCACAGCTTGCTCAGTTCAACAAATAAGGGTTCCAACAAGCGTGCCCAAAAAAAAAAAATGTTTTTGCTGAAAATTATCATCAAAATACCTTTCAAAGCATGGATTGATGAGTAAATTGACAAAGGGCGTGAATGGTCCATTGTTGATTCATGGACAAGAAATGCAAACGATGAGAAAATGGTCCCACATGGGGTGCCAAAAAAAAACTTTGCGGCAAAGTGTAAACGAAATAGCTTTCGAAGTATAAATCCATGAGTTAATGGACAAGGAGACTGAATGGTCTTTTGTTGATCCATGGATAGGAAATGCTAGCGATGAGCAAATTGAAAGTACTGAGATGAGAGATAATCATGTCTAGCCATCTAAAGGTGCTAAGAATGTGAAAATAGCAAAGAAGATAGAATCAAACAACTGATGTTCTTTGATTGGTTGGCGATTTCTTCTTCAAATTATAACTCGAGTATATATTTATACCTACTATTGATAGTTAACAACGGTTGCAAAAGAAATGAAACACGCCCTACATGAAAGGAGCAGAACCTTTCCACGTTAACAGTTTCAAGGGAGGAATTGTACGAGGGGGAAATGAACTGGATTGATAATAAATCATGCTTCAAGGAGTGAAATCGAGTATACACATGACCCTTATCTCTAGCAACAGCCGCCACTGAGGCGATGCATGCTGTAATTTTATGAGTATTCTTTTAAGGGTCAAACCCTTTCTTCTGCTTTTTCCCCCCATAAAACCAAGGTTAATCACTTATTAAATGGAATGAGTCTGCAAGCCACTAAATCACTTCAAACGTTCATGGGCCCTTGGGAAGCATCCTAGCATATGCCCACTCTTCAGGAGCCAACATTGTTTTACTTAAAGCAAATGGGGCGAAAATAAAGAGAGATTTTATTCTGTCCACTGTAAATAGAACAATTAATGGCAGCGAATGTATTGCATATATGACATATACATGTTGGTTCACGGAATTTGTTACTTGTACCACATTCTCTAAATAACAATAAGACAAATTATAAACATTGCTCGGAACATAATCAAATAATCAAATAAATTAAATAGTTGTAGGAGAATACTGGGAAGGTTTTTCTTCAAAGGTCAAGTTAGGCAGGGGCTTGCTTAACCCTTCAAAGTCTCCTGATTATCCTCCAGACCATCCAGAAGATGAGTAACCGCGTTTTTCCAACGTTTTTTTCCAACGTTTTACTTCACAATTTCCTGGTCTCTTTCGGTCTTTGCCGCCTAGGGTTGGATGCTTGAGCCGGTGATGTAAAGAGCGTTTCTCAATGTAATGAATTCCGGATATAGGATTTGATATCAACCGTTGAAATATGATTTATTATGCAGCGTATCTTTATCTTCATTAAATATCACCCTTTCGACATAGCATTTGGTGTATCGATTTTGTGGATCGGTCGCGATATGTTGGGCATCATTTGGAATGTTCTGTCTACTTTATAATTTATCATTTTGCGAAGACCTAAAAAGTAGTAACTGGACTGACCATATTACAAAGTTGACTTGCTCTCTCTCTCTCTCTCTCTCTCTCTCTCTCTCTCTCTCTCTCTCTCTCTCTCTCTCTCTCTCTCTCTCTCTCTCTCTTCACGGCCTTGTTATGACCGTGAGCGACACGATGCCAATAACATTCTTAAGTTTCTATTATTGAATGGCCCCCAAAGAATAATAAAGAAAGAAGACTACAGTCAGCACCGATCAGCATAAAAAATCAAAAGGCAATACCATCCATCTCTAAGTGCAATCTCTCGATATTTTCCGCAATTACATCTAAGTTTTTGTCCACAATCTCATGCACGCTTCTCGTTTCGCTCTTCTTCCAATCGGTCTTAGCCGACTCTAATGACCAAAAGCAAAATCCTGACGAAGTTCATCAAGCATCTACAAGGATGCTACCGAGTGGACAAGATCAAGGGTCTCCAGGAGCTAAAATAATACCTTGAAAAATTCGGGTACTTGAATACAATACGAGGTTGTCCACTCGACAATTAATCATAGATTCGTCAGTCTTTGCATCTAGTTATTTATCTACAAGTTCACTATTATAAGATTAATGTCGAGTGCTGCAGTTTTCTTTCATGACAAATTTACATCAGCACGTCTGCCTTCGAATAAGACTAGAAAGAAAGTTCTCTTCCGAACATTCATTACCAAACAGATGGCCATGTGTGTCGTATACAATGCACAATCGCTTTTCTTCCATACAAACAAACAAACTTACGTCCACTTTCTTTTATTCTCGAACTCTCTATCATAAATTTACTCTCTTCGGTGTCTTCCCAAAATAAATCTTTTTCAGTCTAGTGAATGTTGCTCAAAATTTGGACCTTTGGGACCGACGTAAATTGGCATTGAAGGGCATCCGGAGTGAGCAAAAGATGTTAGGGTTTTGCAAAGGATGTAAGTCGCATGCCCTAAGTGAAGGGAAGGACTTTTGGAATAAGGGGAGCATTGTGGACTAACTATCGTTGGTCTGAAGTTGCTTTTCAAACGTCCGGCTGTAACTGGTCCAGGACAAGCCGAGGAGCATCATCGGATTTCAGACGGCCGGCCATGCCTCTCTCCGGAATCCCACCATGAAATGCGACTGGGATTTGGGTCGGGAAACGCCAATCTCAGTGTAAATTTCAAGCATTGCATTCTCTTCATCTTTATTATATTCAGAAGATTTTTCTTCTTTGGTCTCTTCATGTCAAGAGTAGGCATGCCCCATTCAACCACGGAACTCCTTTGTGCCAGGTCTAATTTTCACATCTAATCATTTCTCGGTCGTTTGAGTTTGTTCCATGCTTCCGTCATTTCGCGTAACGCAGAACCATTATACTTTTGAACCAACGACGATAACAACGCATCTTCTTTCTTCTTTCGCCAATGCCCTATTATCCAGGTCATAAGAAGTCTCTCAAGAGCATGTTACACACGTCGTCTGGAACTATCCACAAATCTCCTTTACACATTGCATGATTCCACGCATATCAGGTCAATTTTTTTAAGTCTTTCTAAGTTGTACACACCATAACTATGAACGCGCTTGATAAATCAAAGTCCTCCACTTACCGGTCCTTACACGTCTGCTTTGATGACCTCTGCCCTGGCCGCTGTCTCGTAGCACCTTCTTCCTTTCCTCGTGAACCTTTCAACTTTTCGACCACTCTCATCAATCATGTATAAGTAGACCCACTCGAGAAATATGCAACCGCATCAAGCAATATTGATCAATTACTTTGTCTAGGAGAGAATAGCGTGTTCATCGATTAGCCATGGCCACTGATAAACCCTCTTCCACCTTCTCATACTTGCTCCTCCTTGTTTTCACCATCCACGCCGTTTTAGCACATTCACATGTCCAAACCAGATCAGCCTTTGACTTCCTCAAGCACCTTGAGGGATGCCACAAGGGTGATCACACCCAAGGCATCCGCGACCTCAAGCGCTACCTCAACAAATTTGGCTACTTGAACTACAACCAGTCCGATCATCTGGTCCACACCGGCGACGACTTCGATGATCTGCTAGAGCATGCCGTCAAGGTGTATCAGCTCAATCATCACCTTAACGCCACGGGCATCCTGGATCCCCAAACTGTTTCGAAAATGATGACCCCGCGGTGCGGCGTGCCGGATATCATCAACGGCACTGCCGGGATGGGGCCGGACAGGAAAGGCCGGAACCTCCGCGGTCTCGGCTCCTTCCATGCGGTGTCCCACTACAAATTCTTCGAGGGAAAGCCTAAATGGCCGGCCTCGCAGTACCACCTGACATATGGCTTACATCCGAGGAGCCCAGCCGCCGCTACGGCCCCAATATCACGGGCTTTCGCGACGTGGGCCTCGGTAACGCGATTCACCTTCTCTCACATTGAAGACTACGAGGGGGCCGACATAAAGATAGCGTTCGAGAGAGGAAACCATGGAGATGGTGTACAAAACAGCTTCGATGGGCCCTTGGGAATCCTAGCCCACGCATTTGCACCGACCAGAGGGCTGTTCCACTACGACGCCGATGAGCAGTGGGCGGTGGGTCCAGCCCCCGGTTCGAGCGCACACGACCTGGAGACGGTGGCGCTGCACGAGATCGGGCACCTCCTTGGGCTAGACCATAGCCATGTTGAGGGGGCCATCATGTATGAGTCTATACCTGCGGGAACAATTAAAGGACTTCACGAGGATG
Source organism: Melaleuca quinquenervia (assembly GCA_030064385.1). NCBI lineage: Eukaryota > Viridiplantae > Streptophyta > Magnoliopsida > Myrtales > Myrtaceae > Melaleuca > Melaleuca quinquenervia. Next base: position 708,627 of record CM057728.1, on the reverse strand, counting down.
ATATTCAAGGAATCAAGGCTTTATACAACTTCTGATCGGGGAGGCGTCGGACGACGTTTTCGCTCAAACATATACTTGATTAAGCTGTTTTAGTCATTATATATGATTTTGTAACCTCAATAATCGCAATTCGTCTCCGCAATTGCACTTTCGAATGAGTTAGGGACATATGACCGATTTTAGGGATCGTATAATTTGTGGCCACTAATATATGGGTCGTTCTTTAAATTTATCTTTTATCTCTTTTTTTTTCTTTTTCCATTACTTCAGACGATTATATCTTGCTTTCATTTTGTTACTGTTACTCCTACTCTATTGCCATACCCATGGCTTTGTGCAAGGAAAATTCCGATTATTACTCAAGCGTACTCATATGAATGATCCTTTACTTGTACTAGCTAGACATATTGACACAGTCGATGCAGTTGATGTCGAGACACAACCATTATCGAATGGACTCAAGTAAGCGCTTTCGGTAATTCGAGATTTTTCTGTGAATAATTGTTCTAATAACAAACTGAGAATTCCGATGACAAAAAAATAATAATATCAGGTTCATTATCAAAGAAAAAGTACACTAGCCTACTTATAGATCTTATAGGATGATTATCCAAAGAAGTGGAAAATATTGATTAAAATCAGTCAGAAACAATTAAGGATAATATACAAAATTTCCTACAACCTCATAAATATATCTCTAATGGAGGATGGGATTTTGCTTGTGAAGTTTGAACTAGTTGGAATCGTATGCACCATCACAAAAGCTAATATCAGAATCTCGACACCCCACACGATAAGTGATGCCTCTTCTAGAAAACAGAGAACAAACCTATCTAGCGCACATCGACACGATTAAGCGTCAAGCTCATGACGTAATGTGAAGGGATGAGTCTCCAAGAAGTGTTTGACGAGCCAACTATTTCTAGGTACCATCCACGTGTGTTCTTACTTCGTGGTTCAATTATAGGATAACGGAATCAGATGCCATCAATGTCACATCGAGAACACAGCACAAGCATCTCACACTTCATGTATAAATGAAACTTCATTCACTCTTGCCACAGCAATCGCAAAACATGCGTCGAAGCTCCGAAAACACTGCCAGAAACATCCCTGGCTGGAACACCACCTCTGATGACTACCTCGAACACATCTCGAGAATGGTAAAGACGCTCAGCGTCGACTCCAATGTCCCTCAGTACCCAAACGTGTCCAGGGCCTTCAGAAATAAGCCGGTCTTCGAAGAAGTCCAAAACGGGGCTCCGTTCGGCCAGTACCAGAATGATGTTCCGAGGCAGAAGGTTGAAGTAGCGTCGGAGCGTGACTATGGAAAGAATGAAGCCCGTGGAGGATTTGCTAAGTTAGAAGCTGATGATGCTGGCCTTGTTGAGCAAACGCAGGGGAGGTTTCATCTGAGAAAGTGGAAGACCTTCAAACAGCTCTAACCGGCATCCAAACGCACTGCTGTTCATGCAAGGATGAAGTTGGTGATGGTATATAGTTGTGTAATTTACAGCGATAAAGTGAGTGCTGTAGTTTCTTTACAGTAGCTAATAGTGGATCTGTAATAGGTCTCTGGGTACTATCCCTCTGCTTTATAGCAAAACCTGGTTAGCACTAATAACAGAGTTTCCCGTCTAGGTTCACTACATAAATGAACTTATGTTCTGAGGAAAGACGAACATCTGATTCATCGCAAATTAAATTTCCTATAATTTGGGGGCGAGTCATGCATGGGAGCTGAAACAGATCGACCCGTAAGGGAACCGCGAAACTAGTGAACTAAAAAATTGAAGTAGAGACACCAATCGAAGCAACTGGGCACAGGAACCAGGTGGTCTTACCAAGACTATAGTCTATAAGATACGATATACAATTGACAGATGAACAAATGACCTTATGAGTCCATCCTTTCCAAATAAGGAAGAGCTATAAATCAAGCAACATGTACCGAACCACCAGCAAGTTGCATACATACGGTTCAGATGGCAGTATTAACCAGATGGTGACAAAGCCTCATGAGTTTGAGAGTTATTTTGAGCACATGGAATGACAAAACTAAACAACTCCAACCGGAGATGTACCAGCAGCATTATTCCAGTGGGCAAAAGAGACAATAACTCATCCATCCAAAGCTGCCAAAATGGATTTGTCGGATATGAATACGAATTAATGTTTCATGAATCAGATCGAGAAGACAATAACCCTCTGCTCAACCAAAAAGAACACTGACTTTAGGATGTTGACGAATATGATGAGGGCACTTGTAAAGCAAGTCTTTGGCTTCCGAGTGTCTGCCTTCCTTAAAGAAAGACTCCAAAACATAAACATAAGCCGATATTGATGGATAGTCCTTGACGCTCAAAACTTTCAAGAACTCAGAAGCATCATGCACAGTTCCGAACCTTGAAATATGTCGAACAAAGGGCTCTGGGTATGCTGGGTAATTCTGTTTCTTCATCAGCCGAAGAAGCTCCATTGCTTCATCAAGCTTTCTTACTTCTAAAAGCTTGTCAATTAGATTCTTGTATGTAGCTTGCCATGGTCTTATATGAGCCTTATTTATCAATTCAACAAACAAATGGTAGGCGCCATCAATCCTGCTCTGACCGATGAAACCATTGATCAATATGTCTAGTAGATCAGCATCGGCATCAATCTCTTTCTCCATCATTTTAGCGAACAAGAATAGTGCTTTCTCAACTTCATTAGCTGCACAATGACCTTGAATCAAGATGGTCCAAGTTTTGATATCTGGAATACATCCATGTTCTTCCATTTTATCGAGCACCTCACATGCTTCATCCAGTCTCCTCGCCTTGCAGAGTCCAAAAACTAATTGACTATATGTGATATTGTCAGGCTCGTACCCCGCATTTCTCATGACTTGAACGATCTTTTCTGCCTCATCAAATCCCCCGACACTTGTCAAAGATCGATGAATCCCATCATAGGCAGCTTTAGAGAGGCAGCTTCCCGTGGATTCATATTTTCTCGCAACTCTAAACACCAAGTCTAAATCCGGCTTCTCAGTTGCAGAGATGCTTCTCAATAGCATGCTGCAGTCCTGAACCGAGGGCCTGTAAGGAGCATCCATCATGAACTCATACAGCTTAACCGCGTCGTGCATCATCTTACTCTTCTGAAATCGCCGTGAAACTTTAATGTACGTATCGAGGTCCATTTCATGACCTAGACTCTTCATCTCCTCAACAACGCTCCAAAACTCCTCAATGGAATCCTCCCGTCCGAGGACTCTCGCGATTGCATTATACGTGACCGCATTGTGTTTATAATCGGGGCATTTTCCGACCCAATCAAAAAAAATTCGAGCTTTTGCTGGGTAATTCCTCAACTCCTTCAAGATCCTTATGACCATGGTATCCGAGAAAGCTATGTTCATATCTGCCAACGCTTTCACAGCTTCACTACTCCACGCATTCCCCATAACAAGCTCAACCAATTTCTTGACGACACTATCCCTACCATTCTCTTCGATCATCCTCTTATAGAAATGGGTCAAAGCCATTGCATCGCTAGCCATCTTCCCTTTTTTGAACGCCCCCAAAATAGTCATATACGTTTCTTCATCAAGATAAAACCCCTGCTCTTTCATTTTTTTCAGAGTGAACCAGAACTGCTTCATCGACTCCTTCTTGCCCAGAATCATGAGCAACATGCTATAAAGAGAAGAACTTGGACTGAAACCATCTCTCCCACTAGCCCAACAGAAGAAACTGGAAGCCTTCACAGGGTCCCTGTCTAGTTTCTTCAGAACATATACGACCGTCTCATGGCTCAACACTGGGTTAATATCTCCGAGCTGGTTCTCCAGCTCAGCAGACCATTGGTTGGCCGCAACCAGATCCAAGATTGAGTCGGGTTTGGTCGAGAAGCAGGGTTTTCCGTAGGGACTGGAGAGGAAAGCTTGAGGATGAGTTAGCGGGAGAGATGGGGATGAAGACGACCCACTGACCTGAGTCAACAGCGCCCGAGTCGTGGGCCGTCGAGACGACAGCAGCGATTCAGCGAGTCGGACGGACGCGAGGACTGCCCTTGCTCGAGACATCATCGCCTTCGCCTCCTCGCGGCTCTGCAACGGAAGCTCGCGGCCGTGAGGGTTTAAGCATCGGGGCTCGGTGGGTTTGCTGGTTCGGCGAGCGAAGGCGGAGCGAATTTTTGTTGGGCCGGATTCGCCTAACCGACGCCGGTCGACCCGTTTCGACACGACTTCCGTTCGAAGTGATGATGATGATAATGGGCCGAGCTGAGCAGTGCAGGCTTGGCCCAAGGCCAGCACGGCCCGACCCAATAGTCGGCATCTACCCTCACGACTGTAAATTCAAGAGATGGTCTTCGTCATAGTCTTCCATAGACTGTAAAGACCGTGAAGAATGTTAGATTTACGTATTAACCAATTGATAAAGATGCCCCAAATGATGTACCTTTTGTTTTTCGATGAATTACTACCGAACGAGGAGCACATGCATGGACTACAATCCAATCCATCACTAGGCTTGGCCAACACGAAGCACGAAAACCGAACCAGATTCGACACATCGAACAGCATGGTTTAGCGATCGAAAACATGCGATTGGAGTCTTGCGACGGCGTGCATACCATTCTAATTGCATCTCACAAATTGAAGGCGGGGCTCACTTCTGGTGGGAGGGTGGGGCTGAGTAGACTTGCAGTGGGATTTCAACAGAGCAACAAGCCGGAAAAAAAGGCAAAGGCATCATCACTTTTGCACTGTTCCCTCTTGCACTTCAACCTACACCAACGGGGCGGTCCACCACGGCCAGTTTGAAAGAGAGAGGACTGAGTCACCCACTCGCGGTCACCACGCGAGTATTATTTTGCGTGCAACGACCTCAAAAAAAAAAGTCTTCCAAAAATCATATAATTAATTTCAATCTTAAAATTTTTAATTATATTAATTAAATTATTTGGTTAATATTTGCCAGAAATGGTAGACATTGACGTAATATTTTCAAATGTTTTTTTGAAATTTTTTTTAATAATTTTACTGATTTTTTCCTATTCTTTTTGCCGGTGGTTGATGAATTCCACCAGCCACGAGTGGTGACTAGCGAGGCCAATCCTCACCCTAGTGGCCTTGCCGACATCGAGAGTGGTGAGCAAGCTATCGTGTCCTTACCTTAGCAAGGATTAGCCTCACCAGCCGCCGGCAAAAAGAATAGGAAAAAAAAAGGAATTGAGGAAAAGGTAAAAAGAGAAAGTCGAAATTATTTTTGAAAAAGTTCAAAAAATTATTACAATATTATTTAAAATGTTCAAATCACCATCCGTGCCACGTAGGACAACTATTGCCCACGTGAGCATTTTTCAACTAAAATTGACAAAATGGACTAAATAGAGAAAATTGAGCCAATCGATAAGTTTAGGATTGAACTGACAACATTTCAACAAAATTTAGGAATTTTTTAGCAAATCCACCTATGACCCTTTTTAATATTACATGTATTCCAAATCCCGATGGCGTCTCAAGAAGTGACTATGTTTATCCATACTTCCTCGTATTGTAAATGGAATTGCCAGGTTGTTGGACATTCTGTGTATTTCACACCAGAAAAAAGCCTCATGCATGCAACCTATTCATAACAACGGTTCAAAAGTAGATATCGTGTGTAGCTGTTGAAGCATTTATGATTAAATGGATGACAAAAGGACATGAAACACTGACAAAAAAATGTGTGTATTCGAACAGGAATTCCTTGCATGCGATGAGGTAGACGTGGAATTGGCATTTTACAGTTTGTGAGATTGAAAAGAGAGAATGAGGTAAGCATATTGAGATTCTTACATGAAATTCGTATTTAGTGACATCATCAAATGCCTTTACCAAGTTATATATCAAATCTGCTCAAAAAATAATGACATAAATTGTCAATGAGCCTTGATTCGATATATAATGTGGTTTTTGAATTTTTTTTATTTGTACTATGAGATCCCTGAGCTTTTTGTATATACTCAATTTAGTTCATGGATTATAAGAAACTAGTCAATATCGTATTTTCATTAATTCGGGTTAAAAAAGAATATTAATAATTTAATATAGTTTAAAAATTAAATCAAACACATATCAAGAATTCATAAAATCACATTGAATAATATAAAAGTTCAATGACAATAATTGACATCACTAAAAATTTTATGAATCGTGTTTAATAAATTAGAAATTCAAAAATTATATAATATATTTAATCAAAGTTTAGAAGTTATTTACGTCACTTTTCTTATTTCATAAGATGAATAGTGGGCCCAAGTCTTGATTGTCGTCTACGCGAAGTTTCTTTTTCCACCGTTAAAAACGGGGGACCACCGATCCGGAGGGCCCCACACAAGCGCCCTTCCCTCAACCGGCGTGGTGGTCGACAGTGTCACTTTCGCATGGAGGTGCGCCGGTTCCCACTCCCCTACATCCGACGGTCCATATGCTTCCGATGGTCCTCGATCCGATGGCACCACGCTGTTCCCACAAAAGCACGGCAGTAAACGACAAAAGATGTCGATGCCTTCTCGCTGTCGCGTTGGGCCCACCCGTGGGTCCCCGAACGATGTCGCCCATTTTTCTGACACAAAAGGCACCATCATTTGACAATTATATAATACTCCAAACCTTTGTTGAATGACAAACTTAGCATGATTACCATGATAAGGACTTCCCCCGCGGGCAAGACATTGCGTCCTCGCGAGTCGTTCCACATATTTTATATCATCCCGCCCTTGTATATACATTCCATATAAAATATTAATATATTACTTGAATTCATTAAAAAAAGCCCATTCTCGTTCTGATGAGTCATTTTATATTAGATTATATATTTTAATTAAAGTATTTATGCATGCTTGTTATATATATTTTAATGTGTTCTGTCTACATTGGTTGTCAAAAAGAAATAATGGCCTGCACTGGTTCCGTTAGAATAGTATCAAGTAGGGAAGCATATTTCATCATGCAAAATAATACATATATATATATGGATATTGTGAGCGTGATTTGTACTTGCTTTCAAAAACCCCCTTAGACATAATTAGGATGACGCTCATCTTATTTGATATAGTTCCCATCTCTTGGGTGCACATGCATACAAGCACACATGCGGATATGTGATTCACTAAATATGGAAGTATGGATAAATTGTTAGTAATAAACTTGCAAGATATTGTTTGAGGTTAAAGAGTTTCTCTAGATCATGACCATTGTATTTATTTTCAAAAGTTAGTACCTCAATAATGGAAATCGCCGATACTTATTAGTTATCGCATACATTGAGAATATATTACTATCGTCACGGGATACTGCAAGAAAAGAAGTGCCATTCTTTGATTGAGCAAAGGAGCAGCCCCTAAGAGAAAGGAAGAAACTTGCACAATCAGCAGAGGAAACCCTACGCAAGCAAAGCCCTGTTATGTGCAGATCAAAGTTACTTCGGCAAGAAAAACCGACCAAAAGATAAATCTAACAAAAAGAGAGAGACACATTCAGACAAGCGCACAACAAATGTAAAAGGACACTTTTGAAACAAATTGTCGTAGCCTCTGCAAGGGGAAGGCTCAGCTTTGGGGCAAACATGCTTTTGCCTTCGAAAAAGAACAAACACACCCCCACTACTTTCCTTCTTCCAAACTTTTTTTGCCTCCTTTGGAAACGTGCCCTCTCCATTAAAGAGGCGATATTTTTGCATGCGTGAATCAAGATTCGGCCTCTCTCTCTCTCTCTCTCTCTCTCCAACAGCAACCCCCCCCCCCCCCCCCCCCCACACACACACACACACAAAAAAAAAAAACGTATTAGTCCCTTGACTTCTACAGAATGTGACTTCTGCAGAATGCGTGCATTACAAGAATGAACTCCTTCCCCACACTGAATCTTTCTGTGCTGACTCCACATGCATATGTCTAACTTCCACTATAAAGATGCTTACTTGCACCTTCTCTTCTTGCCCCAGCAGAAACGGACTTTATATATGGAGATTCAAATGGGCGACAGTCATGACGATGTCGTTTCTCCAGTTGCTGTTACCAGTGAAGCTTTGGCCACCAGGGATCGCCTCCTCGAGGTGAACGGCGGTTGGAGCTGTCGTTCGATGATCTCAGAGACGGTAGTCATCGTGAGACTCCAAGAATTGTCATGAAGTGTGCATGGAGATAACAATCAGTCCATGCAAAGGGGAATTGAGCTTTCCTGGTCCGAACCTACTAGTACTATAATGTGTTGCTTTTTTAGTTTCGACTCTGTTTATTTTTTTCTCCTTTTGTTTTCTCTTTTCATTTCTTTTTTCTTTTTGCCTTCCTTTGGTAGGACTAGCTTGAAGAGGAGATGAAGAATGATCTCTGGTAGAGTAGTTAATCCAGTACCATAGTGATTGGATATAGGATAGTTAGCATGCAAGAAGTAATGGAAGTTCAATAGCTGCGTGAGGATTGAAACTTATATAAATAATGCTTTGTACTTGCAACCGCCGAATCCTCTACAAATAGTGATATGTAGTATGTAGAGGGTGAAACGGAAATTTTATCAGCTCTTAGTTGTGATAATCAGTGACTAATGGAATTTGAACTATCAATCTTTATTGAGTATTAAGCTAAACTATGTACCTTTTTTTTTGCGTGTCATGTTGCCTATCTCGAGTAGATCGTCGCATTTCACTTTCCTGAGTATTAATAATCAAGATTGTATTGCCCTCTATAATTGCAAGTTTCCGGTTGTCTTTGACTGTGATGTAGAGAGCACGCTTTTGATGTAAAAGGTGATTTTAGGGTATTACAGTGCAATATCTCTCTAATATAATCAAGAAAGTCTAAGAAAGATTTGATATTGCATGCGTCTTGCTATACAATTCCGGAAAGGAGAGTACAAGCTTCTCTCTCTCTCTCTCTCTCTCTCTCTCTCTCTCTCTCTCTCTCTCTCTCTCTCTCTCTCTCTCTCTCTCTCTCTCTCTATAAAAGCTGCTGTTTCTTTTATTGTATACATCAAAGAAGCTCAAGCTTTGTTCTTTGCTTTATACCAAGGTAAAAGAACAAACATCCATGCTGTCATATTTAAACTGAAGGTGTTTCCTTCATCCTGGACACAAACTTGAGCTAGCTACTAGGTATACACGCAACTTTACTGACAACAATAACTGGAAATTCCTCAGCAGAGGCCACTATTTTAATATGTATCATAAATTTTTGAATGATTAACTCGAACAGCTTTCGAGATAGAGAAGTTAACGTAACTAGCGTTGACGATATTAGCAGGTCCGCCAATCTCTTCACAGAGAAAAGCTTGCATGATCGTACATGTCCGTGACTGCCAACTGAGTGATGCACGGTATTTGTTCCATTAAGCATGCTGCGTTGCCGAAGACCCTTTTCCGACCACCAAGTTATTGACTGTGTAACATGCTTTCATACGTATGAATGTATGGTGCTTTGTCCTGATCGGCCAAAGGACTTTTTGACTTGCTTTGCAATATCTTTGAAATTTCAAACTCTACTCCATCACATCATTGAATGCCATGGAAACACCTATGCAAAATTGCAACCTTTAATCGAAATTCTGACGAGGTTGAATTTTGGTCAATCCATGGTAAAAGATTAGGTGCCACCGAGCTCCTCGTGATCTTTTATGTCTCTCGATGTCGTGCAATTCTTGCTCGTCGCGTACCTCTGTATTGATGTGCCGAGTGACGTATTGGATGTCCCTTACTGCGAATCTTTTTGTACCTCTAATTAGTCATTCTATTATGCATCACGATCATTCTCTGCAAGAATCTCTAACCATGTCTTGACTCACACACTACTCTAGGAATGATTCTTAACTACTGTCGGCCTTTTTGCTGCAGTTATACTTTGGTCGATGGATCCTTCTCGACTCATAATTTATGTTCCGAGTTAATTAAACATTACTACGTGTCATTAAATTTTGCCTAAGCTTTTCTCGTTGAAAGCTCATGATCCATGAACTCGTTAGACATTTCATTGGTTGATTTTGTGGACTAATGGTACTATTATGATTTTAATGATTGATGAAACTTATTGCACATTCCATCGAGTTGATTTTTTATGGGTAAAGTTTAGTGGTATAACCTGATCTTGGGCCTTGGTTTTGGGCCCGGTCTCAATGGGGCTATATTCTCGGGATCTACATTCTCTGTGTTGCCTTTGTTCGTGAAAGGAAAGGCTCCCTCAAGTGATGGAGCTACGCCCTTCTCTCCTCAAAATGGGCCTTCGCAGGCTTATCCATTCGCTAGGCTCAATCTACTGGGCAGAGGCCCATTTGATTTTCAAACAATCTAAACATCCGGAATTGACATTGGAGCGGACAACTCATATGTTAGGGTGGATCACAGTCTTGTTTTTCCAATCGATCTAGAAAAAATGGGCATGTCAATCTCGAGCAGAGAAGTACGTATATTCTGTCGCATTCATATGATCCCCGTGTTTCTACAGAAGCAACTCTGCTAAAGGTCACATCTATATGGCCCATCTGACTCATTTTTGCCTAATGTGCTACACGTATCTTCACCGGCTCAAAAATAAATAATATTTATTATAATGTACTTGGTTGTTGTTAATTAGAGTATAAAAAGTGTTGTCCCATCATGATCTTTTTCTTGTTTGGGTCATCGTTGGCATGACGATAATAATGATGAATTTCCATATTAGGGTTTCTTGGGTACTTTTGCTAGGTGTGGTGCTCCAATTTAATAATAGGTTCAATGCACCATTTTTCATGTAATGATCAATTGACGAGTCACCACCATGTGTTGATCAATGTTAATGTACAAAGCAACTTTAGCAACTTTTTGTCCGACGTCTTCCTTCTTTTCTTTTTTTTTTTTTTCTCTCGGTTAGGTTGTCTCTAGGGGTACATGGTACAGGATGATCCGGTTCCCCCTTAGAACCGGGGACTGAACCACCTAAGTCTTGGACCGGACCGAACCGAACTGAACCGAACCCATCGATCTGATCCGATTTCTAGAACTGAAAAAAAATTGAGTTCTTTTTTTTTTTACATCTTTATTTTTAATGAAATATAAAAATTTAACCTGTCCGGCCTTCTTAGGAATTGGGAATCGGACTGACATTTCCAGTCTGGTCCGATTCCCGATTCGGACGGTTCAAGTTGCTTACCCATAATTGTCTCTTTTGTCAACCTCTTTCTATTCCTTCCCTCTTTTGTTTTCTTCATTTTATGATTCAGATCCTTTAATTGATGCCCCCTGGACCTTGGTAGGCTATTTTCAGTACGGAAATTTTAGAGGGGGCTAATAATGGTGGCTCCTGCTCCCTAGCTCCCATAGATTATACAACATCATACGGCCAAAAAGTAAATTCCTAAAAAAATGTTGTGCATGACAATTACATGAAAGTTGTATTTTCTCCCCCCTCCTGATCCCGAATCATCGACTTCTTATTCCACCATTGGAGTGGAATTAGAATATGGAATGGAAGAGGAGTAGAATGACATCGAATGGAGTGCGGACTGCCTTAATCCCTTTGTTCGATTTAGGTAAGAACGTAATAGAATAACGAGTCTTGTAAGAAGTGAAAGATATGACATGAAAGGAAGTGAAATGGACAGAATGAAGGTTTCGATAAATTTAAACTGTATAACTACAATATTATCAAATTGTTTTATGATAATTTGGCAAACATTATTCCAAAACATGACAATTTGATTATAGAACCTCGATTGTCTTATAAAGTAAGGTATATCATCATATGACCACAACTAAAAAGCATGCTTTACATTTCAGAAAGTATTTACTTTTTTATGTTGATGACAATTTTCAAAATTTTAATATATATTATTAAATTATTTAATAATTAATGATTATTTACCATTAATTGGCAAGACTCGGGATGGTCAAGCTACGGAATGGCCATTACTTTAGTAGAAGGAATGCCTCCGTTTTTCTAACGGTGGACCAAACATAAGATCAGGACTTAGGTCCTTCAACACAAGTTCCAAATCGCTCAAAACTCTCAGCCAAAAAAGAAAAAGTGAATGAAAATCGTTTCACTATGCTAAAGTTCCAAATTATTTCTCAAGTCGTTTCGCTCATGTCCAAATACATGTTCGACATGGTTGTTTTGTTTTGTTTTGATTTTTTTTTATGACCAAAGAATTCACCATGTACTCCTCGTGTCCGGATGGCACTAAAGGACCAAGTTCTTATACCTCGAGGGAGACTAATATAGAACCTCAATATCATGGCCCTCTACTTAAGATGTTAACAATTGTAGGTTTCGAACTCTCGACCTCGATTACGAGAGAGAAACTCTCGACCAGCATAGCTACCTATCGTTGAGGATAACGCTTAATTTTTTTTTCTTGTCTATAAGAAATGCTAAGTTTACAAAAACTGATTTTGAAAGTTGGTTCATCCGTTGACATGATAAACCATTACCAAGCATGACTCGCTATCTAAACGTCAATGTAGGGTGATTTTAGAAATCAATTTAGTAAATCAATCTTACTATACTTGGTGGGGCTATCGAGTGATGTCTTATAACCTAAATCGAATTCGAAAAATGAGTTTAAGATTTCACTATAATTTCGTAGTTGCGTAACACGTTACGGGGATACAAGCATAATATATAAGGCTTATAAATGACTGCAAATCATAGGTACATCATAATCTCGTCATTCCATGTGTAGAGATTACTAATTGTTAGTTCAATTTTTGATTTCCCTGAATTCACGTGAGCATACCTAATATAAAAAATAATGGTCCCTAAAATATTCACCAATTCCAACGCCGAGCACAAGAGATGGACAGCACACAATGACCATGTGACAAAAAAGCCACGCCTTTTACCTTCACGGTGGAGATGATATTTCTCCATGGTTTTATGCTTTTTGCTTCAAGAATTTTTGTGGTGGAAAGAGACCCCATCGACGTGAAGGATGGGCCCAAGATAACTTTGTCGAGAAGAAAGCTCTCAATCTCATTAAAAGCTGCATAAACAAGAACAGTTGCTGATTCACGTCCACTGGCCAAAGTTCCCAATCGGTCAAGATGCAGATCAGAATCAGCAAAATCCACCTTTCAATCTCTTTCATGTTTGAAAAAGATAGAATAATCACGATTGAATAGATAAATCAGAAGCTTTCGGCTATCGACTTTTTCTGCGAACCATTATGAAAAGAATTTTTTTACACATCAACAGGACATCTGCTTGACTTGGCCATGGAGAAAGAGAAGGAGAAGAAGAAGGAGAAGGAGACAAAAGTTGGGAGGATCACTAAAACTTGATCAATCAACGGGACGAGATTTACACAGGAAAGGCGTTTCGCTACCGTGCCACGCGTCGGATTCCTATTCAGCTTGGGTACTTCGGAGAAGAAGCATCCCTCCTCTAGCGAAGGAGAGGGAGCAAATATAACGAGGGACTGATGCCACCACACACGCTCATTCCTCAGCTGATCAATAATCGAAAGGTAGCGCCTTTCTCTTCTCTCCTTCCTTCTCTCCACGAATCACCGAAGACCCGTTTCTTGCTTCTCCGGAATCTGACGTGTCCCGGCGAGACGAAGCCCGACAGCATTCGTCGGAGTGCTGAAGATATGGACGTTGACTTCTGGTCTTCGCGAGTGCGCTCCTCCAAGCACTTCTCTGCCATCCAAGCTTCTGGGCTTCATTATGGTACTTCTTTGCTAAGCTCGATTATCTACGTTCTGGTTTTCCTTCATATGTTCTGAAAACAGAAGGAGAAGAGGAAAGAAAGATGCGAGAGACTTCTGGGTTTGTGTTGGTTCCATTTGATTTTTTATTTTAACTTTTGCTTCTTCAAGAAGGTTTACTTTTTCGTAGTAGTCTAGCTGTTTGGTGAAGCTAGAGCTCTTGGGAACTGTTGGGATGCGTTCAATCCGCAGATAGTGAGGTCCTTCAAGATAGCAAAATCTGGAACTTTTTGGCTTTGGGCTGCAATGTTGAGAAAGATTCCGTTAGTGGAGATATTTCTTCGATCGGATGGTTGCGGAACCGCTCTAGGATAAGGAATGTGTTCTCGATTGGCCTGCTCAACTGTGGGTTTCAAGTCCACAGTTGGCTTGGTCTAATTAGTCTAGTGCAAGTGCCCTCGTATGCTTTAAGTTTGCATTAATTGCCGGTGATTGGAAGTCTCATATTAATTCTTTCTCATGGGTAAGTGAGAATCTTTAAAAGATCTCTGAGAACCTGTTTATCTCATTCTTGTAAAGCAACGTCGTTACTGACCATCATTAGTCCTTGTAAAGCAGGGTCTTTATCCGAGGTTGTTGGAAGTCTTGAAAGCTTTTAAATCACTAGGTTCAGCACTCTCTTGGAAATCTTGTTCAGAATCACATCTGGGAGATAAAAACATGTGAATTTAATTTAGGATAAAGAATCACGACCAATCGATTTCCCCCTCATTTTCTCTAAATACAGCTGTCGCATTCCAAGTTATGATTTTTCTTTTTCCTGTCTTTCAGCATCCTGATGAATTCCTCTATTTTATCGATCCATTGCTGTCTGCCTTCTATACCTAATTTGTATAACATTCTCCTTTTGTTATTCTGTTCATCTTTTTGTGACAGATAATCACATAATATTGGATGATTCAGATGAAGATGATGACCTCAGGGCTTTCTTTCCTTGCCCCTTCTGTTATGTGGAAATCGATGTAAATATTCTCTGCAAACACTTGCAGAATCAACACTGCTTCGACTTAAAAAATGCGGTACTTCCTCTTTCTTTTTGCTACTCTGAATTTGTGGGCCTGCCATGTGTGTTGTTCATCACTAGGCGGTTATGAAGTAGCTAACATCATCATGTCATGCAGTTGAGGTTCAATTAGAAGTTGCATTTTGACACATTGCTTCAATCCCTGCTATTTCAGGTCTGCCCTCTCTGTGCAGCCAATTTAGGCAAAGATGCCACCAGGCATTTCATAGAACGCCATACTAATTCATTAAAGGTATCATCTTATCTACCGTATATCTTCTTATAATGGTATTCAGTGCATGCTTTTGGTAATCAAGTCGCCAAAATCTGAAGTTCTATTAACATATTGATGTGGAATCTGCAGAGGAGGAAACGTTCTCAGAGATCTGGATTCTGCACTGCTAGCTCAGCATCTCTCAGCAGGGAGCTTAGCTCGTTTCTTGGGTCTTCAGTGCATGTTAAGGAAAATGGGTCTGAACCCGATCCACTCCTCACTCCTTTCCTACACAATTTACCATTCTCAGATCCTGATCAAGCTCAACAAGATGATGCTTCCTCTATGGATTCATCAGCTACTTCTGATGCAAAAAGGTACGATTTTCCACAGAATACCGTGAGCCGTCTGTTCTGCGTAGGGATATGACAAGAGCACTTGTGACAGAGTAAAGAACCTAATCGTGGAGTTAAAAAGGCTGTTGAAGCCTCTCTACATGGTCAAAATTGATACTTTAGAATCGATAATTTTGTATAATCAAAATGCAGCCCTGGCTATTTATTTTGGTGTATGGCAGTTGACTGGACTTTGTGTGACGATTGGAGGATGCATTTAACTAAGAAGCTTGGGAATTCAAATAAGCATATAACCAAAGTTACCATGGATTAGTAATTCGCAGCCCTTGTATAGTTAGAACACGGAAGTGGAAGCTTAAGAAAAATAGGCATTATTGCAAAAGGCAAATTCTCTATAACTTGATTTTTAGCAAAGTTGAAGCCATGCTGTTAATGCTGACTCGAGATAGGAAACAAGAGTCTTTGAACATTTGCCTCAGGCTTATACCATGTATGATATTTGATGAACTTGCTTGCTTAACTAGTGTAGCAGAATCTCATGACTCGGGTACGCTTACTCGGTGGGTAAGGGGAAATATTATATTTCACGTGTGTTGCCTTCAGTCTGTCCGATTATGACTCGTTTCCTATGACAAGTACTTTAACCTCCTCGAAGGGGGAGACGGCCTTTGTCTCCCACCGCTGTTAGCTCACATGCCTTCCAACTTTTACTTAACTAAAATGCTTCAAATCCAATCATCTTCTTCACCATAGTGCCTTACACCATCTCATGCATCCTTTTCTTTTTTGTGATAGACTGAAACTTCCTTGCCTTTGTTGCTCCATCACTAGTGTTGTGGAAGCATCGTTATGGTGCAAATAAAGAATTTTTCTAGCAAACTAAGGACTGAGTCCGTCATCTCACTCTCGCTTAATCTTTAGCAATAGATTATTGGCTGACAAGGATAATCTGAGCACAGGCTGTTTAGGATTATGTATTCCATCTGCATTTTCCCAGAATGAAACCAAAGTTTCTAACCGATGCTCTCCATGCAGCCCTCCATCGGACGAAGGTGAGGAACAAGACCGTGGAACAAGAAGGCAGAGAGCAGCATTTGTCCAAGAGTTGATGGCCTCGACCATTTTCTAAGATTTCCTCTTACTCGTGGCTTTTCTGCCCCTTTATTGTCGGGTGCTAGCAATTGCGCATCTTTTACAAGCGACGAGTTGTGATTGCCGATCCTGGTGCTTGATACTTGAAAGTAGCTCATGAATTGTGTCTCACGTGAACTACTTGTGCTAATTGGAAACGGCACACGTTATTTAATTTTAATCAGCCAGTGTAACTTATTTCTTCAGCAAAAAGGGAGTAGATAGATTTCATTTGTGTGAAAAGCCTCTTGAATACTCTTTCCAGCTCCAAAACCTTAAACCGAATTGCATTACTTAAAATCTAAACTTTGCTGTGCTATGGAGAACTTTCTCCCGTGCCTGGCATAACTCTAATCAAATATTAGATTAGTCACTTGTCCGCGTAACAATTCACTATTGACGCATGTGTAAAACATTTGCTTTCAAAGGATTAAAAAAAAAATTAAGCAAATTACAAAGGGACCGGTGGGTTGTACCTTGAACATCGAATGCTAAGTGGGAGCTTAAGCTCAATATAATCCTTACAGCAAGAGCACATCCTTCAGCCGCACTTATGGCAAACGCATAAAACCAAGGATTCAAGGCACTAATTTTATAAGAGCTTGCAGTTGCAAAGATAACGGAAAAAGGATCCATAACCCCCATCGAAATGCATGATGCACCAGAACCAATGAACAAACGCATTCAAATGAATGGTCTACAATTGTCACTGGCCTCCTTCAGCTAAAAAAGGCAAGGACAATAGCAACTGTTAAGCAAGAATGGGCTGAGCTGAAAAGATAGAGGTCTACTCCACAAACAATGAATATACCAAAGATTCATAATGGCTGAAGAAACTCAGCAGCAGCTAAGACGACGGACATAGCAGAAAGTAATGAGTTCTGGATTATCAGAAAACTAATCGTCCAACTACACTACCACCTTCTCGCAAAGCAAAGATGAGGCAAAACCGGAAAATATATGACATTTAAATTCTCATTGGTTCCACAACTTGTCTGTATAATGATGGAATCAACTCAAAGAGTCAAGAACTAAGCAGCGAAGCCAAAGTGTACTTCAATGTCACTCAATGATGGACTGAATAACACCCGCTCCCACTGTCTTTCCACCTTCTCGGATAGCAAACCTCATTCCCTGCTCACAAGCCACGGGCATAATTAGCTCGACCACCATTTTAACACGATCGCCGGGCATAACCATCTTGGACTCCTCATCTTTATCGTTCATGATCGAAGTAACCTTCCCAGTGACATCAGTAGTTCTCATGTAGAATTGTGGCCGGTAGCCAGCAAAGAAAGGTGAGTGCCTACCACCTTCTTCCTTCTTCAACACGTACACAATGGCCTCAAACTTTGTGTGTGGCGTAATAGTTCCAGGCTTGGCCAATACCATCCCTCTTTGGATATCGATCTTCTGAATACCTCTGAGCAACAAACCCACATTATCCCCAGCCAATGCCTCATCAAGTGTCTTCTGGAACATTTCTACTCCAGTAACTGTTGTATTCCTCGTCTCTCTCAAACCAACAAGGTCCACTGTTTCTCCGACTCTGACTGTACCTCTCTCAACACGACCAGTAGCCACAGTACCACGACCAGTGATCGAGAACACATCTTCAACAGCCAGCAAAAAGGGGAGATCAGTTTGCCTTTGCGGAATGGGGATATAACTATCGACAGAATCCATAAGTTCATAGATTTTGTCAACCCATTGGTTCTCTCCACGTTTGATGCTGGGATTTGCCATCAAAGCCTCCAAAGCTAACAAGGCAGAACCGGAGATGATGGGGACATCATCGCCAGGAAATTCATAGGAAGAGAGCAACTCCCTGACTTCCAACTCTACGAGCTGCAAAAGCTCCTCATCATCAACCTGGTCCTGCTTGTTCAGGAAAACCACCATGTTGGGCACGCCAACCTGCTTAGCCAACAGTATGTGCTCCTTGGTCTGTGGCATAGGGCCATCAGCACCTGAAACAACGAGAATAGCGCCGTCCATCTGGGCAGCACCAGTGATCATGTTCTTCACGTAGTCAGCATGTCCAGGGCAGTCGACATGGGCATAGTGGCGATTCTCAGTTTCGTATTCCACAGTGGCAGTGTTGATGGTGATACCTATTCCAGAGACAAAGTTTCAACCTTTTCATCTCTCGAAGATCAAAGTCAACAATTAAGCAATATAGGCATGTTCACCAAACATATGTACGAGTACTCACTTCTTTCAACAAGAAATAGTCTAACAAACTTTTAGTCACCGTCTTGACATCGCCTGACCACTATGTAAACAATGACCCCAATCATTTTTACGTAGCTTTCTCAAGCAACTCCAGTTACAGTTGTGCCCCTTAAATTAAACCTACAGCCGATAATGTTTTGAATATTAAGCCCTTCAAAACCACGTCCCGGATTACAAACCAGCTCAATTCTGCAACAAAGCATGCTCTAATACACAATAGGCAACATAATTACTTGACTGCTATCACAATGTTCAACTACTAAAGACAAGTTTATACAATTTTATACACTCACAGAAGCAATTCGCAAGGGAAAAAAAAAATTCTATCCGAAAGACCGGCATATACCGATAATTTCAACAAATGACAGTGAACACCACAGGAACAACAACAAGGACGAAAGATTGATACCTCTGGCGCGCTCCTCAGGAGCGGCGTCGATTTCGTCGTACTTCTTGGGCGCGCTGTTCCCCATGGCCGCCAAGGCCATGGTCAGAGCGGCGGTGAGCGTGGTCTTGCCGTGGTCGACGTGCCCGATGGTGCCGATGTTGACGTGGGGCTTCTTCCTCTCGAACTTCCCACGAGCCGCGCGCACGGTGAAGGCGCCGCGGCGGCGGGCGGGGGCGGGGGCGGCCGAGGCGCTGGAGGTGGGGGCTACGAAGGGGGCGACGAAGGAGGAGGACAGCTGGGCCGGCGTGAGCTTCGTGCGGAAGATGGTGGCGGTGGTGGAGGGAAGAGCGCGAGCGGGCGCCGCCGCGGAGGACGAGGCGGGACATGGGTAGATGAGCTTCGACGAGGCCGCGGTCGAAATCGCCATTTCTAGCTCTGCTAATTGGAACCCTCTTCCCGAGAGAGAGAGAGAGAGAGAGTTTGAAAATGGGTTGAAGAAGAAAGAGAGGAGAGTGAAGATAGAGTGAGAAGATTATCTCTGCAAGAACAAAGAGGGCCTCTCGATGGAGGGCTGGGTTTTATCCACTCCTCTCTCCGGTCTAGGGATGAATGAGTTGCACCCAATTCCTGTGCAACTTGACTGGCAATGCGACACGTGTACATCTGCCGCTCCCCCATGTACCCTCTCCCTCTCCCTCTCCCTTCACACACAGATGACCTTCAGAGCTCCATTTAGGAGCGACTTTTCATTTTTTACCGATGAATGTTCTGATTTGACTAGATTGCATCTCAGCTCATCAAGGTGATTAATTTTATTCATTAAAAAAAGATCGTCCTTCCGTTTAGTGTTCGAATCGAATTGTTGAATTGGAGAAAAGAAAAGTTTCATCGGTGTAGTTTGATTAATATCAATCTAATTCGATTCGATTATTAGTATGCGATGATTTACAAATGTGAATTTTACTCAAAAAACTTCTCCAAAAAATTCTCGAGAAATTATTATATGACCCATCTTGGGCTTGATTTTCCATAGGTAGGTGCCCAGATCGTAATCAAACATTAATTTTCGTGGAACCTGATCATTTTATGTTGATTTCTCTAGCTTATTTAATGGGAAACTCATTCTTGAGGCTCATATCGGGCAACAGATCACCATCCACTGCTTTTTTGTGGTTCCTGAGGTGAGTAAAATGACTGATGATGGTCTCCTGATACCCCACAAGCCCAGACCGATTGAGCCTCCGACCGGCGCCACGTTATTCAACTCCAGTACACACATTTGCTTCACGAGCTCCTTGAGGCTCGCCGAGTTTCTCTCGGGGAGTTGCCTCATTGATTAGCCATGGTGACAGAATATTACAAAGCTTAAAAACCAAGATTTGCCACAGAAATTCTGAAGATTCTGGAAGAAGGGCATGCTCAGATGCTGAAACAGATACTCCCAAGCGACGCCAAGCAACGACGAGCGACTTTCTGGGTAGACGTAAGAGGATGACATGTCAATAGGCATGCCAGCAAAAACCCTGTATGTCTGCGAGTTATCCGAGTGACGCAACAAACGAGCACCAAAAGGGGTCTCTGTGTGACCTCAGTAACACAAAATTGCTACCGCAAATCCGCCTGATACGGATCGAGATGCTTACATATAACCAAGAGGCAACTCTGCTGAATATATGTACTTGCGGGAGGAGGGATATCATTTGCTTGATGACGGGAAGCCTAAGAAAAAGTACTTTGTGTAGCTTTAGATGGCTTGTTGGGCTGAAAGCCCACACCTCAGCTGTGTCTTTCTATCCTGGAGTGTGTTGAGGGGTTCTTTAGCACCAGAATTTGTCATGTCAAAGACATCTTACTACATGCGATGCAGAGAGACAAGAAATTGTTCCGTTAAAACAAGTAGTCATCACAACAGCTAGATCAGTACGGTCAAGAAAATCATGCTGATCAATGGAACCGTGCAACAGCTCAATCAAAAGATCGAAGTTGGAGTGTCCATGCCTGTACATTATTTAAGAGTTCACTTCTTTGCATTACCTCCACAACTGACATATCACTCCCAGCTTGCAGAATACTAGATATAGTACATGCATGGGTATTATCATGTAAGTTTACCTTTTTCAAAGAAGATTATCATTAGGCAATCGGAAAAACACCCTGATTGAGCAAAGCATCTCGATATCCAGTATTAAAACAGTCTCAGATTGTTTTTCCCTCTAATACTACCACGGATACAAATTGTGTAGTATAAACGATAAGGAACAGCAGAAGTTGAAAGTAGAAAGAATGCTTTCCAGATCTTGAATGGGGCCCGGTGTTTTACTACCCATTGGGCGTTTAATTGTGTATCACATACATGTCAACTTCAGTTTGTTTTAACATGGCTGTAATCCGATACCTGGGGAGTTCATTTTGTCTTCATCCTTCGAAGGACATGGCGAACAGACAGAGGTTACTAGAGCCAATTGTCTGCTAGAAATTACAATCATGTACATGATACGACAGCATGAAAATTTCACTTTTGTGCTTCAAAGAGTCAAATCCTACGTCAACTGAGTCATGGGAAAATCTTCGCAATTTTTCTGGAAGTCAGCTTTGATGAGGCCCTTAGAAGAGGAACATGCTAAAGGGAATCTAGCTGAATCTGACGTTAAAGAAACTTCAGCACGAGACTGAATCCATCAGGAAAGACCACCAAGGGGAGAAACATGGGCATTACATAATCAAAACCAGCTGATGTGGCAATCATCAATCATGAGAAAAAGAATCATAGACCTTTGCCCTTTCTCCTGAGCATTACTCTGGATGCTTATGTTGTCCGAGAATTATGAGCTACGGCTAGGGGCTGTCTTATAGTTACGACAATGTTTAAAAGAGGGGGCAAGAACGCATTAAAATGGTTTTGGTATCATAAATTATTCTCTGGGAGAATCCACTAGCAGCCAGCTTTGTCTGCTCATGTTGTCGATTTTCCACCGTGCATCGCTCTGACTTGCAAAGGTTGCGAATTTTATGCATGGGCATATGACTTGCTTGTCCTAACTATAAGCAGAGCGTAGTTGTGACAGGGAATCAAGAAAGATTGTCACCACTCCTTCTGAAGGAAGTACCTAGCTAATGCCCGTTGCTGCCATTATGCTCCTTGCTCGCAAAATCACTGTCAGACCAGCATCATAGGTGCTATAGCAAGTCAGCAACCATTGATGCGGAATCACGCTTCCTCTTCTCAGCTTGGGCATTTGCTGCTCAGCGTACAGAAACAAGCAACTTCATAGAGTTGATAAAAAGTAGCATTAACTTGAACGAACAGCTATGGTGTACTGGCAGAAACTCATCTCGGAGCCTTTGATTCCATGTATCGATGCCTTCCAGGATAATTATAAGTAAGATCACAAACGTTTTTGACAAAGCATTATGAGCTAGGCACTTTGTTCAGGCCTCATAAGTTCGATGCAGAATTTGCATTTCTGCAGCCAAGGGGTTTCCCTTCCCATACTGTCCTCTCATCCAAATTGGCTGAATCGATCGACCAATTCAGGGAAAAGTTTTTAGTGAGAATCTTTTACAAAATGCACAAAGGAAATAATGGTGAAAGGTTCTGCAATTGGATCTAACAATAAATCCCATTCGGCTTGTCAACTGACAATCTATATCTACATAGGGACTTATATAGGAGATCAAACTTATATCGCTGAGATGTTCAATTGTTCATCGAGATGCATAACGATGTTAACATCAGCGAATCAACCCCACAAGCAAGACTATGTGGTCCAATCCAAATTGATAACAAAATACGGCTTTTTAACTCTTTCCAGTGCAAATTACTAGTTTCCTTTCTGCTTGATGCTTCCGGGCAAGTGCTGTTGCTCCTATTAAAGCAGAAAGCTGAAACATCATGTGCGGCTTTTACCAACAAGACTTCCAAAGACAACATAAAACGCACGAATGATTCAAATTGAAAACATACCTCAACTCTCGATGACATACTGGCTCGAACTCAGAAGCCGAAGTTCACATACTTTTGACTCTTTGAACGAGAAGCGAGAGGAAAGTTGCAACAACGGTGCCACGATCAAGAACGAGAGACGATTTCATTGCGGTTTTTGATCCGCTTAAATTCTTTGATAACACTGGAGAGTTCCCACCAAAGAGGATTTCAGACAACTCATAACTCAACAGAAATAACGTCGAAGCTTTTTACGTAGTGAAAGTACATCAAATTCAGGGGTCCAAGAAAGCACCCGCTTTGTATCCTCTCGTAAAGAAAAGGTTTTCTTTCCTTTTGGTACGCGACTTATTTCTCCTTTGCATTTTATTGATTTTCTTGATAAAGAAGGGAAAAGGTCCTTCTTAAACAATCCATATTTTGGTGGGATGATTAAAGTCGTTTCTTTTGTTAAATAATGGGATGATAAGACTTAGACGTAACAACCGAAGTCCAAGAAAAGTCGCATAGGATTCTACTTTAGCAATAAATGAAGTCAAATCTTTCCATGTCAAACGAATCAAATAAGGTGAAAGAAATCACCTTTATTTCTCACCCAATCTAATACAACTGTTTCTCAGTTGGGTAATCTATGACAACTGGTTAATAATAGATCCAACATGCCCCCTTCTTCTCCTCCCCTTTCTCATAACAAGAAGCATCAGTGTACACAACCTCAAATTGTTTCTTTTCTTGATACCACATTGAGAAAAGGGGCATGAATTATTGCATGAAACTAGATTCTATCTTCATCATCATGAAAGATTTGCAGGAAATGCCTGGCCTTGGAGCAGCAATCATTGGCTTCTGATTGCAAAGTCTATTCTTGTATTGAGAAGGGCGTGCAATTTCAGCTTGGAGAATGCTCTTGATTATGGTATCTGGGAAATACTTATTTCAGAAACTACGAATCTAGAACTGGCTGCAACGAAAATGAGAGCGGAGACTCTTTAAAGATGCCATTTTTTCTGTTCAGTCCCACGATGGAACTTTTTAAATAATTGCCGGATGGGACCTTCACAACCTGCATTATTCAAGATGGGGTGGTGAGCTCGTCTTCTAATCACTTGCCCTATCTTTATCTCTGAGCTGTGAGAATGCAGAAGACAGATTTGGGCCCAATCTATGACCTGCAGAACCATAGAAGCCAGACTTCTCACTTTCTGCAACTACTGCTACTATTATCTATTGCCTAGATTCCTCACTCAGACAACATTTTCGAAGAGAAAAAGTTTAAAGTACATTTCCACGTTGTTGTGATCGGCGTTCAACTAAATCATAGAAAATTAGGAAGACCCGCGTTGAAGTGACAACGTATCCCCCTTCGTCTTCCCCCTCATCTATTTTTTTTTCCCTTTAATTGGTGTTGACCGGTCATATTTGTTATTTTTATTTTCTGAACATATCATGTGCCTGGCGTGCTTAGCAAAGTTGTACTGGTTCTTTTTTTTCTTGAACGTAATGACCCGTAGTCCAAATCCGGTGAAAAAATGGCGTCTCTGCTTTTTCACCATGCATGGAAAAGAGTAATTTGAGTGCAGCAGAAGCAAAAGAAAACACCTTGGTTTCTCAAAAGCTGTCTCTACCTTAATTATTTAGAGAAGGAAAATCAATTAAATGATAAAATATGATCAGAGAGATATAAAGGCCAGTTTAGGGGAAATTAGGCAAGGCAACAAATCATTGAAGCATATAAAAAGAGCGTCTTCACTAACTCTCAGACACTGCAATCTCTATGACAGTTTGGACAGCAATAATCTTTTTTTTCTTGTGTAAGTAAATGCTGCCAAGAAGAACACATCTGGCAGCATCTCTGATTGAATCCATTTTAGCAAGTAAGATCTCTCTCTCTCTCTCTCTCTCTCTCTCTCTCTCTCTCCCTTCCTCCCCCCCCCCCCCCCCCTAACTTCCTCTCTCTCTCTCTCTCTCTCTCTCTCTCTATGCTGATGTTCATGGGCCTTTCATCCTGCCTCTCGCGCCCACATTATATTCTCATCTCTTAGAGCTGCTGCTTCTTGATTTTAGCCGAACTTTGTCCATAATTCAAGATTCAAGCAAAAGAATGCAAGACCAGATTGGGATTCCCGCTTGCTTTTCATCCGGTGAGAAGCTGAGTGATGATCAGGCCGCTGTCACGAGGTCCGGTCAGAGCGTTTTCATGTCCGTTTACCGTACAAAGATTGCTGATCAGTGCAGATTGATCACCATCACATGGTGCAAGAATTTGATGCTTCATGGGCTCTCTGTATCAGTCGAAGGCCCCGAAGGAGAAAACCAGTACACCTGCAAAGTGGAGCTCAAACCTTGGTACTTTTGGAGGAAACAAGGGTCTAAGCACTTCACGGTTGAGGGTAAAGTCGTCAACATCTTCTGGGACCTCAAAGCAGCGAAATTTAACGGCGAAACTGAGCCGAACTCTGAGTACTATGTTGCTGTTGTCTGCGACGAGGAAGTTGTTCTGCTTGTTGGTGATCTGAAGAAGGATGCTTATCGGAAGACTGGTTGTAGACCGGCTCTGATCGATCCGATTTTAGTTTCAAAGAAAGAGCATATATTCGGTAAAAAGAAGTTCTCCACAAGGGCCAAGTTTTATGAGAAGGACAGATGCCACGAGATATCGATCGTATGTAAGAACAGTAATTCCAGCAGTGGGAGCATCGGCAATGGCAGTTCGCCGAATGGGATCGAACCAGAGATGGAGATAAGAATCGACGGGCAATTGGCAATCCATGTGAAACACCTCCAGTGGAAATTCAGAGGTAATGAGTCCATCTATGTCAACAAGCTTAGAGTGGAAGTCTATTGGGATGTCCATGACTGGCTTTTTAGTCCAGGTCTAAGGCATGCATTGTTCATATTCAAGCCGATTTTGTCATCAATATCTGTATCCTCGGCCTCTTCGCCATACGCATCGACGCCATTGTCATCGCAGACGGAGAGCTCGGGTACTGTGGACGGGATTTCTGCAAGTGGGTCCACGGAGTTTTGCTTGTTTCTGTATGCTTGGAAGGTTGAGTAGAGAAATCATATTAGGCCAAACTCGAGTACATCGTCAAGATCCCCAGAAAAAAGCTAGATTTGCCAAGAATTTTTATGGGTCTTCATGCATGTTATGGGCCAACGACTTGGAGTGGTGAGAACACAGATTGGATTGCGAGAGAGAGAGAGAGAGAGAGAGAGAGAGAGAGAGAGAGAGGATTAGATGTGGAGGGGCCAAGAGGAGAGCTTGGAGGTTACTTACAGCTGGGAATGAACAAGTGGGCATAATTGGACAAGAAAGATTGGATCAATTACATGCCCAATAATGCCCCATCTAGAGGAGCCCATCTTCCCTTCTTTCTCTCCTGATCTGATCTTGATAAGTGAGCAAATATTTTCTTTTTCTTTTTGGGTTCCAAAAAGATTCTGTCTCCCAATATATGTATGCCCTTCTGTAACCATATATATTTTTTATACACGAGATGGGAATAGGTCAATAACTTACTGAATGTCTGTGCCTGGAAAACAATGCTAAGGCATGTGACTGGGTAAAGCAAGCTGCTTCTCTCCTGTAGATGATGACGAAACAGCCTAAAACGCTGCAAAGAGCATGCACATGTGCTCTCCCTCTGATATGTTGCATTTTTCATTTCATTCCCCGTTTTCGCACTCGGCTGAGGCCATCTACACGCATCTGGGTAAGTTCTATCTAATTTCTTGGTTAGTTCTTTTCAGCATATAAAGTTTTACTGGTTAGGATTACCTTAACGCGGCATTAATATGAGAGGGGCCAAAGGCCGCACAACTATAACTGCTTTTGCTTTCTTTTGTTAACTAACGACGATGGAAGTTGGTAAACTAGATAAGCTTCCAAGGGCAGAACGTGCGGAGAAATCTACACCAAATGTAATTTAAGTCCTAGCCGGTCCAAAAACAGATATACAGAAGCGAAAGGAGAATTATGACTTTTTAACAGAGCAAACCAGCCCCACCGCCAATGCAAATTTGACACCACTTTCATCCATAAATGAGTTCGTTGTAATCTTTTATTTAATCTTTTTGGTGAATTTCCCTTGGCTCTGTCAATGGTGTCAACTTAATCGGCGAAGCCCAGTGCACAACATTGACCGCCGTAATGATTGATACCTGTAATGATCTAGGCTCGCGCTTTTTGACCGGCGTCACCTTAAAGGCTCTAAGTCTTCTCCTAAATCAGAATGAAAAAGAGCAGTCACTACCTTATCCAAGCTCCGAAAGGATTAGCTGTCCATTTTATGGGCAGAAACTGACGAACTATACGGTTAAAGATGAAGTCACTTTCAGAACAAGAAGTGCCTGGATGGAATGAAGAATCGTCAGTAGTTTCAACTTATATATATATCAGTGAACGCCAATGGCATGATGGGGTCCCCATAGCCTGCCGTGATGGGAAGAATGAAGATGATTGAAGAAGGGAGGAAAATAGGTATTTTTCCCCGATAACGTCTGCAAAGAAGAATAAAGAGAGACTGTCGGAGATGAAGCAGACGCTCTCGGTTAAAAAACCAACGATAAACTACGTACAGTGACGTATCTTAATGTGTTCAAAGAAATTGATGGAGGTACACTCTGTCAATATACATCTTCCCATGCTGTAGCAACAGACAGCAAGGCAATGCACCGGGTTTAAACATAATTCTCGGAAATTATAGCAGTTGATTTGCAAACAAAAGTTCATTTGGTATGATCTCCCCTTCCATGGACAAGAACGTAACGATGCGCTCAGATCAACGGAATCTACTCAAAGAGTGAAGACTAGGCAACAGTACAAAGGAAAAGTTCCGTTCCCAATGGCAAACTGAAGACTGCTACAGTATGAGGACTATGTTACATATGATGGCATACCACAGTGGTCTTTAATCTTCAAAAAAGCTCCTTTACCACTGCTTCAATCTTTTGTGTAAGTACGCCTTCATGCCATAATGACACCTAAAGCAAGAATAATGGAATATTGTGGAGGGACCAACCTTTTTTTCCCCATTTTGCACATCAGCAATCTGGGAGATTGATCTAGGCTTCCGATACAGTCTGTGTTCCTTAAAACAATCATACTTCGCAGGCCATCCCATAATTCAGTCTTCATTTTGAACCAAAACCAAACCACTTGGCCAGGAAGAACGTATTCTTTCCTCGACCAGCATTGGATGCTTTTTTTGGTGGCTGTATAGGATCTTGATTCTGTTTATCTGCATAAATCAGACGACACCTGTCACAAAACATCAGAATAATGGACTGGTACTATATAAGGACCATGCACCAAAAGGCCAAAGATCAGGAGATGCCAATAGAGATTCCGCTTTCTCGACATGAAAACAAAATTATGTAAAGTCATACCGGGATTTGGGGAAACCCTGTCAGTTTTTGCAGTTTTACCATCATGCTGATTTTTATCGTGAACCTTCTTAATGCCTTCTTGGGAATGGACAGAGGTAGACTTTCTTTCAGGAACGCTATGGTCCATCCTTGATCCAGCAATGGAACTACCTGTGGTGTTTTACCATGAAAGCAAAGGTCATTTTGGTGCTAATTCAGCATAAGTTACATTTACCACCGTATATCAGATAAAAAAATTCTGTGAGCATATATTCCTTACTCCCATTAAGAGGCTTCCCGTAGTTTTGCTGTAAGGCCTCATTAAAGGTATCATCTTGTGGATCCTGCATCACTGACGAGGGGCCACGAAACTAAGTATATGAACTCATTTCCATAGATAGGCTCAGAAGATCTGATAGTAATTTGGCTTACGTTGATCAAAGAGATTATTTCTGTAATTGGGAGCTGAGCCAACTAGTAGCAGCTGTATTGCTTCAGCATCTCTTGTAGTAGACAATTTACCAATTGCATTTAGGTTTTGAGTGTCTAGCAGTATACCCGCCAGCTGTAACATGGGAAGACGGTAAGAATTCTGGAGGAAAGATTCGACCCGTGTCTTTTGTACAATGATTACAGAGCTTTCAACAGAAACAGGAAAAAGGTCACTCACCAAAAGTTTCTTGAGCACTTCAGTTTCAAGCAGATCGTAAGCTTCTTCACAGTAATTATCGGTAAGAACCGTGCATTGAGATCCAACCTAGACGTTCAATGACCTAGTGAGTGAGTAAAATACAGATATCTTCATCTTCTGCAATTGAATTAAAATGGCAGTTATTCGATGCCTGAAGATGATTTATAGTGATTGATATTCACTGACCTCACCATTCGTTTTGAGGACATCTTGCCCAACCACAAGGATGCTTAATTTTCCAGCCATCATAAGACTTTCCAAATCCACCTAAACCAGGTGGAAGACACAATATCTTAATTTGTCTAAGCAAAATGTAGATGGACATGGTATACAACAGACATTGAACATCCAGGTTCTGATGCAGACTTTATCATGATTGGCCGCGTCGAAATTCCAAGCAAAGTCGTCCTATCCAAAGACAATAATGATCGAAAAAAACTTGGCAATAAACAGAACAGCTTTTACACAGTAATCCACTTCTTTGCTCAAAAGAGAATTCATCTCATCTCCAACCGCATAGCTTGCATTGGGCTAGTAAAAGTTTCCTGCTATCTGCTTGTTTTATGCTTTGTCTATCTAGTGATGTGCTTGGGCGCCCCATGTAATAGAAGAGTCGCTCTAAAGAAAGCATCCGGGCAAGCACCAAACTCTGGGAAAGGATATACCGAACACTAATGTTCCTTTGGTAATTAGACCACTTTTTTTTTCTTGGGAGTGAACATGTGGTACAATAGAAAAGCAAGTACCTCATCGGCAAAAAGCAAGGAGGTAACATCAAGACCAACATGGTGAAAAAGCCAAGCAGCCTGGCGTTGCTTCCACATCCTCGCTCTCCTCACGTTCATCATGGGCACCGCAATGGGCCCTCCTCCATTGCCTTGTCCCTTGTTCTTGTTCAGCCTATTCTCCAAAAGCCATGCATAACATATTGCAGCTATCATAGAACTTGTACCTGCAACCCCGAACTATTTCAGATAAACATAATTCAAATCTAAGCAAAGTTCTAAAATGAAAAGCCTAGTCAGGCCAGGAGTGAAAGAACCAAAGACCACTAATCGATCTTGTCATGCTCACGCAAATCCATCGATGCTATTTAATTGTCCTGTAAAAATTTATGCTTGTCTTCAATCAATATAAACAGAATTAAGCACCCATCTTCCAATAAATAACATCTGCAGTAATAAGTAGTATTGCATCGCCCGAGTGCTTAGTGCAATACAATGTGTCGCTAACCTCTGGCTCCTTCCAAGTGGACTGTTAACATTCGGGTTAGACAATCAATTGGCTTCGTGATCTCCCATCAGTAAACGGAACTTCCTATAGATCAGCGTACGTGTTCTATGGTCGGATTAAGAAAAACTATTGCCATGAAGACGCTATACACAAGAAAAATCATTATACAGGAAAACTATCGGTCATGGAACTGTACGGGAAAAAGGCACCCAAAAAAAAAAAGCAGAGAAAGATACTTAACTATTTGAAGGTCCGGAGAGAATAATCTTCGCCTTGGCATTGATCTCACCACTGAAGATCTTCCCAATCTTGCTTCTCTGCACCTTGAGAAATCCATTAACGCCAACTTCCCGCGCTCCATCGCCTTCCTTCAACCCCCCATTACTGATCGCCTTTGGCACACTCTTATCTAGGGAACAAGTGGACGATGATATAGATCTCCGATGAGCTGACTCCACGAGGCTCCTTGGAGGTGACAGGACCCGATCATCCAGTACAGAACACGTTGAAGAAGAAATCGACCTCCGGTGAGCAGACTCGATCAAGTTCTTCGGTGGAGAGAGCATCTGCCTGTCCTGCGACGGCACTGGGCTTTGGAAGCGTCGAGGAGGGGTGGGAATTGCCTGCGGCTGGGCCGCAGGGGCATGGTTTTGGAATCTAGACCTCCGGTGCGTCGACGGCTTCAGCGGAAGAAGCTGAGGCGGCTGGTCGGAGCTAACAGAGTGTCGTGATTGAGATAAATCATCCACGTTGGGGGGTTGGTGGACGTTAGAGAGCCCCTTGTGGACGAATTCAGCGGAAGAGGATGGCCCCGTTGGAGAGTCCGGGGGTGTATCGAGGGTCTCCGATCGGTTGCGGCTGTGCTTGACGGATTTGGAGAGAATTTCGCCGCTGAAGCTGTCCGGGGCTCTGTTCCTGCTCACAGAGGAGAGCGAGGATTGGTCGGACTCAGTAATCAGAGTGTCAAGACTTGGCAGTTGCCAGTTGACGGTTGACGGTTGACAGTTAACCGCTCCGTTATGTAAGAAGTACTGAAATCTCGTATTAATTTAATTAAATTATTGTTTTAACAGTCAAATTGAGTTAACGTCTTACTTACATCAATTCTGTTTTACATTTCTATTAGCTTAGCAACATTACCACATGTAAAGTGTAAGTTCAACGTATTTTTGTCAAAACTATGATTTAGCACACTAATAATGGACAAAATTTTAATACAAAAATCGATCCAAATGGCTGTAATGCAATTTGAATTTAACAAGAGCAAAGGTCCATAATGATTTCTTTTTGGTGATTTTTATCCTTTCATCTTCATTTTTTCTTTAACATTCAGATGACAAGTATATATCGCCTATACTCTTTAATGACAAAACACACAATAAAATTTCCAATAATTACTCGCTTAGCTAGACGAAGAAAGATAGTTCTCTATATCATACTGAAATTTATAACCATTTCATTGCTCCTTTATTACATCATAATTATTAAAAATGATACTCGTATGAATATCACAATTTTAAAAGAACTTTCGATCTAGAAATTACTTGAAAATGTCAATTTAATGCAATTTAGTAGTCACGTACAATTCTTTTATATATATTTTTAAATCTAATACCATAATATCTTTCAAAGGTTAAAAAATAACGTGTAGAATTCTAAATGTGTGCAAATAATGTTGGATTAGAAGTAATCTCTTACTACTAAATTATTGCCTTACATTATCCCCTCCAAAAAGCTGGTGCAGGTATTTAGGTTTTGTATCATTGTATCACTTGGATAAAGGGTAATCATAATAATTTATTAAGAATTAAAAATTCAAGCGTGACATTTAGAAAAAAATAATAATAAAGAAGCAGTAATATGAAAGAAAATGCTGAATTTTTAGAGCTGGGAATGTTAATATTGAAAATGTCATGCACTTTGAATTAACAAGCGTGCCATTTCAAAATGAGCCGGCCCATTTTTCTATGAAGTTATCATGAGAACGTGCAAACAAATTCTATATATCAACTTTTATCATACATAACATTACTTACTATAAAATATAAACATCTCACTTTAATTTGTGAGTAGAGTCAAGTAGACCATCTGAAAACATCCAGACTTTTGACACAAAACTGTCCATTGGTTTTACTAATATTTTATTTTTTTACAATTGTTCTTACCGAATTTTTGTTTGGAGCGTAACGTGGTTATCTTGAAGGAGACTTTCATTTACTGAAGTTTACCGAACAATTATCATCCTTCCTATTTGGTTCGTGGAACAATTGAATTTTTCAATTTGCTAATTGACCCTTGCATGTATTTATAACCATCATTGATAGATCGAGAACTATTAAAAGTTTAAAT
This sequence comes from Melaleuca quinquenervia, assembly GCA_030064385.1. Lineage (NCBI taxonomy): Eukaryota > Viridiplantae > Streptophyta > Magnoliopsida > Myrtales > Myrtaceae > Melaleuca > Melaleuca quinquenervia. The sequence continues at coordinate 676,009 of CM057728.1, read as the reverse complement.
ACTCATCAAGTTTTTGCAAAGTCAATTGGATGTCCAAACTAAGAAGCTTACTTAGGCAGAGGTCTCACTCTCACATGTTCTCATGCCAAGTGGACACCGACCAGATTGATATTTGGTCAGTAGGTTTCAACAGAAGTCCTTTATATATACCCAACAATGCTTAATCAAATGGCCTCGAGATTTAACAATGCGAATTTTATAGGGTCGTGGATGATATAAGGTTCATGGTTTTAAATATAAGCATGCATGAAAGCTGGAACATGGAGGGTTTATCATTTTTCTGAAGTTTCAAACGCACGTACCTCCTGGCAGATCTGGAGAGGGGGTCTCTTCTATCTATTTTGGAAGACAGAGAGAGCTTGTTCTGAGCCGCCGCTGCAAACCTTGGCGACCCCATGAGCCGAGAGGGTGAGTCACTTCTCCCTGGCGAAGTGGCCACCATCCGCCTGGCCTCTTCTAGCCACGCCTGAGTCATCCTGCTGCTATTGCTCCTGGTGCTGCTGTCAAATTCATCCTCCTGATAATCTTGACCTTTGGACAGGCTCCCGCTCAAATTATACCCCTTCGTCTCGGTGCTGACAGTGCCGAAGAACATGTCGTTCATGAAGTCCGTGAGGTCGGGGACTGGCTCAGGCTTGGCAACCACGGCCGGACGCCTGCTCTCAGTTAGTTTCTTTTGCAGGCAACTGGACGAGCTGAGTTTGTTCTGATCTCTTGCAAAGTCTCTGCTCGTTACTCTTCTCTCCATCATAATCAAGAAAAGGACTTCACAAACAAATTCGCAGAGAGAGAGAGAGAGAGAGAGAGAGAGAGAGAGAGAGAGAGAGAGAGAGAGAGAGAGATTGCGCTTTGGCTGAGGACACAAGAGGGTAACGGGGTTTAAGGGGCAAAGGGACATTGGTAGTATCAAGCAAGGGACAGGGCAGAAGGAAGAAACCAAGTAATGGAAAACAACAATGGCCGGCTCATGTTGGATTTAGGGACGGCGTCTTCTTGGGGATGTACTCGGAAGGCACTTGTACTATTATCCTGTTTTATGTAGTGTAATGCAATTTGTTTTGTTATACCAATTCATAGTAATACGTAATATGCAGACTTAGTCTAATGGCAAATTATAAACATGTGTCTAACTTGGAAGTCTATTTTTGGGTAGGAACTTGTTCATATTATTACTTTATCGCTCATGTTTCTTCTTAAGTGTTTATTTAATTTTACTGAGATGAAAGAGGTAATTATCTTAGGTTTTTGATTAAGTCTTTTTATGATTCCATCAGAGAGCATTTATGCTCATTCATAGTGTGTAAAAAGTCCGCGCTCGATGATCCAGGTCATGAAAGATTATGAATATGTATTTCTTGTATTCGTCGATTAAGTTACTAAACTAGTTTCGAGTTACCAGCTCTCATTTCAACTGCTTAACAATTTTGTTTTCTTAAACTTACTAAGCCTTTTATTGAATAGTCATTTTTATTTGCCTTGCTTCCTGTTAACTTTTTAAATTTTCCAATTCTTTTTTGAAATCGGCAACTTCAATGAGAGTTATTATCAAAATTTCTGTGGTTAAGTCATAAACTAGTTTTGCAGCCTCTTATCAAGTGAGTTACCCTTGTCTATATGTTATATTTTTTTATTAAATAATCTCTTTTGTTATCCCTAATAAAAATCTCCTTTATTTACCAACTTTTGATTATCTTTTTGTTCATCAATGTCGTAATTTTACCAACTATATGTTATGGAATAAACAACCTCTTTTGTGTGACTTACTAACTTTTCTCAAATTAAGTTATCAATTAGCTAGTTTTGGGTCACTAACCTTCATTTGTGTCATTCACAAACTTAATAATCCGTTTTCTCGATTTGATGACCTCCTTGTTTTGTCCTATTAACTCTCACTAGAGTAATTAGCTAGCCATGTTAATTTGATTTTATTTCAATTTCGTAACAACTTCATCTCTGGAAAAAAGAACTATTTTTTCTTTGTAACCAAATTTGTTTTCCTCAGCAGCGCAATATACTATTATTATATACTTAGCTTCATTCGAGTGCCTTAGCCATTGTCTGCTTGCCGTTTTCAAGCATGTTTTGTTTCCTTGTTAAGTAATTTCACTTTCAAGATTGGTTTAGTTTCACGCTACTCTACTCTTCAAGCATGAGTAATTTCCTTCTTTGCATTGTACGAAAACTTTAGCAAGCTTTGGAACCAAATAAACCAGGAAAACCATTTCACTAAGAATTCAAGTATCGACACCTAGCAAGGAGGACCATGCTTGGCGATAATTTCATCTTTGTAGAGGAAGTATCATATCAATCCATTCTACAAATTATATAGCGGGACGAAACACGGCACGAGTATGAGAACTACCGGCGATCATAATCAACGATAACAACCAATGTGATGGGAACATGAATAATCATGATTAGACAACTCCAATCTTTTTCTTCAATTATACATATTCGAAGAGACGCACGTGCGAATGCAGTCGCCATTGTCAAGCAGACATGGCATGAGCTGATCAAGAGGAAGTTAAAATCAGATTTAAAATTTCATTAAAGCGGTTTTTTCATAGAATATTCATTAAATATCGAAAAAGACACGAATTTTCTATAAGAATGAAAGCAATTGAATTATTGTTTGAAACTACATGAATAATTGTGATTTCTCCAACAGTTATTTCATAACTTAAAAACGCACAAAGATGGGCCTATTTATATCACTTCTATTAACATAATAAAGTTTCGAAAATAATACATGGGATACATATATAGATTACGCTATATCTCTTCAATCAAATTTAATGAGTTTATTGATCAAACCAGAAATATTTACATAGAGTTAAACCCATGCAAAGCACCGGTATCAATTGCTGGTAAGATCCAAAGTCTGCACACTTAACTTCGTGTGCAAATTACAAGATGTAAAATTAAGTAATCGTGTAAAGAGTTGATATTTAGTGAAGCCTCCATACGGCACTAATAATTTGTTCAGAGAAAAGTACCAAAAAAGCTGAAAATTTATTACATGTATGCTAATTCAATTATAAGCTTTTAAATTTTATCAGTTCAGTCCAAAACATTTTGACAATTTATCAATATAGTATATTCGATTAATTTCGGCATGAAATCACCTATGTGAACACTTGTTGTCCTACGAGAAACATATGAGGCTGATGTCAATATTTTTGTTTTAATTGCGTCTAAGAAATTTTGAATTCTTAGTTAACATTTTTATTTTTTATTTTTTTTCTTCACTTTATTTATTTTTATTTTTTTTCACTGTGACCGCCTCTTGTCAGCATACAATTGAAGAAAAAAAAAGAAAAAGAGAAGAAAAAATAATTTTAAAAAGTTTAAACTTTGTAAAAGCTGTCGACATTAACACTGGTTATTTCACATAGGACAATAATATGAGTGTCAATGATTTTCTGCCAAAATTAGCCGGAAAAACCTACATTAATAAATAGCCAAAAGATTTAGGATGGAATCGATTGAATTAAAAAAATTAAAATTGAATTGACATTAGTACAATTAATTTATAACTCTTTTTATGTTTATCTTGACTTATCCATCTCATCTAACTTGAGCCTGTATTATTGATTTATTTTGAAATATGATTAAGACTAAGAATTGGGATGGGATGCTATTGATCTCAAGAACATAACTGAATTTAAGCTCATAATTGGTCACGAGTCATCACCTTGAAAAATTTATATGAGCATAAAGTAAATTCCCCCGGAGTTACTTATCACATCCCCAAAAAATTACATCTAATAAGTTCACCATCGTCAAATCAAGATGATTCGAGCTCTTCAAGTCATTGGCATTCATTACTACTAAGCAAGGATAAAAGCCGGAAAAGAAAAAAAAAAGTTCTCCATTATAATTCAATTTCGGGAAAACTAAAATACACCACTGCTCTCAACACTGTTGTAGAGTGTGAGTAAGTTGATAGGATTGATAATCTTGAACCAATTTTATGATGCCGAAGGGATTCGTTCAAATCCCTTCGGCAATTGATGATGCCGTATCATGACCGTTACATTCCGTTTTTACAGTTTCTACCGGTTAAATCCATAAACCGAGACCGCACGGCACGACCAATTCAATATCCTTCGTAAGAAAAACTCCACGTGCATGAAACGGATAATGTGAATTTGGAGGTGGGGGAGCAAACAGATCAAATTCGAGTTAAATCATGTAATCGGGGCCAAGGCACGGCGTAAAGGTAAGAAGGAGAGGGCTTCTTCCCAAAGATTATCAAATCTTCATCCTTCCGCATTTGTCACCATCTCTTGTCCCGAAAAGCAAGAGCCTGTTTTGTTACAATCTGTAATAATTCGCGAATTGCATGACAATGAATCATGGCCATCACTACCTAGTCTATACTGTGTCGAGCGCACATGTACGAGAGAGAGAGAGAGAGAGAGAGAGAGAGAGAGAGAGAGAGAGAGAGAGAGAGAGAGAGAGATTTGTGTAATCCAAGAAATACCAAAATTCTAGGCAGCATCCTGCCCAGCAGAGTTTAGACAAAACTCCCAACTGAATAAGCCACCGGCTCTAATACAGTATCCATCTCTGCCCTGCTTCTTAAGTTCACGTCCCGTTTCGAGACATCCACTGTGCAGGGACACCAGATTTCTCCAATCACGCCCTTCCTAATCCCACGATGCCAGCATGCCGTTGCTGTTAGTATGAAGTATTTGGTAAACAAGCTCGTCAGGGAGCTCCTTGGTAGCCTGCGTATGGAAAGTACTTTGAGTCAGTAAGTTTGAGGCAGCTAAAGTGAAAGGTTGATCATCCCGCACAGAATATTAACCTGGAAATGTCTCATGTGCAAAATCGGCTCACATCCAACTTCTGCAATTGCCTTCCCATGAGGTGTCCGTGACTTGAATCGCTCCGCCCTAAAGGGTGAAAGGGCGTTCTTGTCATCGGGCAAGTTGTGGCAGACACTCAAAAGTGAGGTCAGAGAATTCATCTGCAGTTCAAAAACAGTTCATGTAAATTCCAGAGTCATAAGTGCAGAACATCAACTCTGATCCTTTTATCAAGTAATATAAAATTAAAGTCAACTCAAGGTGAGCAGAAATTAATCCCAATGATACATGTACATAACTAAATTCTGGATGGCTGAGCCAGTAAGCAAATTGCTTGTCCAGATCAAACTATGTTCATGTCTAAAAAGGATAATTCTATGTGATGGCAGCCCCAGTTTTCCCCGGTATGACCAAGATGCAGGCCAGAGATGATAGTCTGAGTTAACAGAAAAGATCATCAAAAGCTTGGTGACTCTAATAAGCATGTAGACATAATGTAGTCTATTGGCATGGGCAGGAATAATCATGCGCATGCGAATTCCCAAGCAACAAAAATAGCAAAAACCATGAAGCTTGCCCGGATAGAAAAAGTGCATGCAAACTGAGAGGCCATTACTTAACTACATCTAGCATGTAACATAATTTACCTGCTCACTATCAAGAGTTTCCTTATATCACTAACTTATCACATACAAATCAGCGATCCCTCCCAAAAAGTTTCATTTGGACCCTTCAAAAAACTGAATCACTACATTCTCATCATCCTATAATTCTATTGCTGGTCCTATATGGACATATGTTGCCGGTAACATCTCAGATCTGCATGAACCTAGTTTTGAATACAATGCACAGCAAGCATCAGGCCAACAACCTGCTTGGTGCTTGCAATAGTAAACCTGAGAGGACTTCATTGTAAAAACTATGAAAACTACCATAGAAGCAAAAACAGACCTTCATATATGGACAAGATGCGCAGCCACCATGTATAGAACAGCCTTCTCCACTTGCAACTCCAGGAATGACAGGCAACACAACATCACCCATTTTGAGTGAACTCATGGGAGGGGATGCATTTGTTGATGTTCCAGTAATTGATTCTGAAGATACTGGAAAAACAATCTCCACGTTAATCTTTGGCCCCCCTGCAGAAGACTCTACAGAAGCCAAGAGATTCCGAACAGATGCAACAATTGAAGTCACCATTCCTGATTCTGTTCCCAGAACAAATTGAAGGTGGTCATTGACCTTTCTATCTAAGGCATCTTGAACCCTCTGTTTAATGAAATCCAATATATTTTGAGTGGAACCTACTACCCCCATTCCTCTTCTCTTCGCTTCCATTGCAAGAGAGAACATCTCCCCAGGGACCTCAAAATGAGCAGTCAGGAAAGCATCACAATACATTTCATTTATCTTCTCCACAACTTCATGTCCAAAAAGGTGGTGTACGATGCATGCTCCCTCCTATTAGGGAAAAGATATGAGATGGCCACACTTCAAAGACTTGTATAGTTATATATATGCATAACCATGACTGTCTAGATGTAGTTATGCAGATACCAACCACAATCTTCACTACATTAGATATATTCTCCAGTAAATCAAGTGCTTTCAAAATAGTGGTCTCAATGGTACCGTATAAGTAAATCAACCATTGATCAAGGAGAAAACTTCAGAAATATACGTGTCAATACTAGTGAAAACCGGGTACCATGGGCCACTAGAAACTTTTATTCACATGGGAAAAACCAAAAAGAGACGAAAAGCTTATGCCGCATGGCAAGGCTTTGCAATACGAATTACTATGTAGCCATATTTACATAGTGGCTGAAAAATTCATAGAGTTGAACAAGCTAGAAGATTCATAAAGAAGAGGACCTGGTAATAGTGCAGGCGAGGCAGTAACGACCTGATTGATTGTCTACTGTGACCCGGGTGGATTTCATGAATTTCCTCATCAGTCATCATAGTCATCTGCTGGAACAACTCCTTAATATTTGCACCCATATAAGAATCAGGTCCATACCAAACAGTCAAATCTGGGACTTGAACAAAAGCCTAGGAGAAAAAGGTTAGAATGAGAAAATGCAGAATCCAGTGAGGCTAAATGCAGGGAACTCCTTCATGCAACAAACCTGCAGAATAGTTTGAACAACATTTGAGGAAGTACAGGTAATCGTGGGCACAAGCTCATGGGCATAAGCTTTTGTTTCCAGGGAAGTATTGATGTAGACAACATGCAAAGATGGTGGAGACTGAGAAGCGCTCTCCAAATAATTTGTATAAGCAGGAGAGGAAGCAGCATCTGCTAATGAACAGCTGATACGTTCATTTGACATCCGGTAAACGCCAACCTGCATTTTGAATGTAAAAAGAGAAATGGATCATCAGTCAGGTGTGCCTGAAAAATTTAAACGTAAGTTCATCCCTTGGACGGATTCAGACAAAATGTTTGCACTTCTAATCTTTAACATTTCTTTTAGATAAGCCATCCTTAGACCAGCTTGATCAAGTTTCCTCAGCAAAGCTGGCTTCAAGTATATTTGAACATGATATCAATAAGGAAAAGCCATTGTTTATGCTTAGAGTTTACCTGTGCATAGCCAGCTTGATCGAGTATGGCACGAACATTTTCTGACATGAAATCTACTCCCAGAACAGTTATGAACTGACATCCAGATTTTGCCATCTTCACTGCAGAATCTGCCATCACCAAGGAATCAGATATATGGATATGAGGCCACTGCTTCTGTGCAGCTGTAAGGATGCCTTGGACTTCAGGGTCCATGTAAAAATGTGCAACAACACCAATTTTCTTCTCCTTAAGCACTTTGACGAGTTCTTTCACCTTAAACTCATCAGGAGACAAATATCTCGCCTGCAATTGAACTATTAGGAATCTTAGGTTCTTATTTGCTGTGCAAGGTAACACATCATGCCAAGCCCACCAGTTTAGACTTTGAGATGGTACAACATGACCTTCATAAAGGTAATAAGTACAACAATAAAAGAATGCACGTGGGGAACAAACCCACTTCATCCTTGCTTTTACATGTTTCATTCTAAAAACCATATGCACGAAGTACTTTCCTTGATATACCGAACAAGTTTGATGGAGTTGTCCCAAAATCAATGAGTTTACTCGACAATTCACATCAGAAATGGAATAATAGGCTAATAATAATTAAAAAAAAAACTTACTTTCTCTAAGTGTAAAGACTTGTCTAGCAAACAAAAGCGCCCAGGCATTTCAACATTTTTTTTGGATTCTGAACATACGGTAGCTAAGAAAGGAAACATGAAGAGAAAACACTTTGTGATTCTATATATGCACAACACATATCCCTTATCCGGCTAGGCTTACAGTCTGCAATAAACAATTTAAAATTCTAGGCTCAACTCTGCAAGCATCAAATGGAATCTCTTAGCTTAGCAGCAGTGGAAGATGGTGAGGCAAGCAAAGCACATATATTGACATAAGAGCTGTGAACGTCAATTTTTTAATTAATAGGCTCCTACTAAACAGAAGACTGTCCACAAAGCATATCACTAACCTGAGCTTCAGCATAGCTTCCTTTTGCTTGAATACCATCTGCATTCACTACCAAAGATGGGAATGGATCAAATGGTGCCTTCCCCTCTCGCTCTGCAATCAAGGCCTTAGTCCTCTTTTGCATGCTAATCAGCACATTATGCCATGTATTAACACGGGAGCGTTCAGCTCCTGGGATCCCTACATTTAGTGCTGCCAAATCCTGTGTGTTCACCTTCAAAACCTCCTCAGCTGCTGCCCCATCTAACAATGAGATCAAACATGAACAGAATCCTCTCGTGATCTCTGAATCACTATCGGCCGCAAATCTCATTCTACCATCTTCTTCCATTTTCACCTCCAACCACACCTGCGCAGTTATAATGTAAATGATATAGGGCAAACCAGATTAGAAAAACGCTTAAAAATTCACGATGAAGCAAAATCTGGGCATCCCGCTTAATCTTTTGAGGCTTAGTAACAGAAATCCTAAAAAAAAAAAGACCCTTTTTTCTAATCATCCTCCAATTTCCATAACCCATGTTACCGACCACCCAGCTAAACTCTGTACTATGTCTATACCAAGGTTCCACTTGTTTTGTGAAAAAATTAGTACTTTGAAAAACATTTCTCTAAAATGATTGCTTATATCGATTGAAATAATTAGTTGACGAGAAATATTTTCATTATCAGAACAAATTACGTCCGAAAAATTTTAGCAGACAAAAAGATATTTTCCATCCATTCATTTTATATGCTGTATGAGCCATCATTTTTAGGAAAACTTTTTCCCAATCTTTCATTCACCATGATCACAAAATTACTATTCATTTCCAATTCGAAAACAAAGCGGCATGCATCCTTGCAGTCGCTATGCTACAGATGAATTTCCAATGCCACGTGACAATCAGCCAAAATTTGATTCGATATATCGATCGCATAGTCAGGTAGATAACAGAAAAATGACTCCTGCATAATCTCTCGGTGACGAGTTCAAGAAGGCATCACTACCGCAATAGCAAGTTAAGGGAAAAGCTAACGAAGCAAACCTGAGCGGTACAGCCCATGACTCGGTTGGAGTCGGCTCGGGCCGAGTCGGGAAGCTTGGGGAGTAGGCTGGCATAGCGCAACAACCGCTTCACTCTATCGATCGGCTCCGACAGAGACCGAAACTCGGAGACCAAGGACTGGAGCTTACAGGGCACGAGATCGGCGGCCCGCGAGGGAGAGAAGGCGACGGCGGTACAGGAGAAAGAGGAAGCGGGGCTCTTGTCCGAGCCAGGACTCAGCGACTGAACGCACCGGGGCGATCCGGAGACGAGCCGCCTCTTGATTCTGCGGGGCCCGAAGAGGAACCCGTTCGGGGGGAGGAATTTGGCGTTAGGGTTGGGGCTGGGGTGAGGAGAGAACGGCCGGTAGGAGGAGGAAGGCGAGGAAGCCATCCTTGTGGCCATGGCGGCTGCAGAGTCCATATGCGGAGGCACAGAGGAAGAGAGAGAGAGAGAGAGAGAGAGAGAGAGAGAGAGAGAGAGAGATTGAAGTGCTTGCCGGAGAGAGAGAGAAAGAGAGAAGTAAGGAATGGAAACTGAAAGTGTGGGCAGGGGGGCAGGGAGAGAGGGAGAGAGGCGGAGGATGGAGAGGAAGAGGAGAGAAAAGCGGAGCCTTTAATTAAAGGGAGAGAGGCTAAGAAAGAGAGAAGCACGGAGAGAATAGCCCGAGAGAGACACGGATGCAAGAATAGCCCACCACCAACGACCCAACGAAACCACGCGCGAAACAACTCGAGCAATCCCGTGATGTTTCCCCACCTTTTAGGCCGACAAATTGGCTTCCCTAATTCATTATCTTCAAAGTCCCCTTTGACAAGATTCATAATATCAACGTCTCCCAACATAACCCCCAAGAGAGGTTGGTGATTGGTGATGTCCGAACATGGACATGGACATTACAAATATCGATTTTTACCGCCTCGCGACCAATGGCCCCCCTCCTCTATCGCTTCTAATGTTCGCGCATCGATGTATACGTTATTTTCTATGGCTTGCTTTTTATAGGATGAGACTAAAGACGACGATCGCTTCTTCTAAATCCACGTACGTCTTAGTCAATCCTCACCCTTGGCACTGAGAAATCGAAAGATCTTAATCAATCCCCCATTGGTCATCCAGAGAAAGCAAAAGTGACAAAAGCAAAGGCCAAATACGTGATGGTCGATGAGCCAATAATGGCCACGAAATCTTTTATTCCTCTCTCTTTCTCTCCGCGGCCAAACATTGCATTCAAAAAGGGGAATTATGTGGCTTTTTCATTGGCTGCTGGACATGGAGTATATGCCTAAATGCGAAGACGAGTTTCAGGCGTCTCGCATTTGGCCTTCTAGTCGGGTCGTGCCCAAGTTGGTATTGGCAACCATTTATGATACATATAAAAAGACAAAGAAAAAGGAAACACAATATAATATATAAAAGTATTTATTCATACCAGAGAAGAGAAAGATTTGGTCCATATGACCAAACGGTGAGTGGCTATATTGATTGAGAGTTTCTTCTCCATCGCCGAGTTCGAGTATTCGAAACTCGTAATTACTAGCATTTTAAATGTAGAGTCATGGTGTTGGGGTCCTGTGCGAGTCACCCTCTAGATATAGGGACTCGACTCTTTAGTGTCGTCCGAACATGGAAGTACGCGATAGATTCCTCGATCATAAAAAAATAATAATATTTGGTCCATATGATTGTAGCATGTTGTTCTTGGATGTTGCTCCCGGCACAGCAATATCATCAATGACAAAATAACAGGCATCCCGCCCTAGAGAAGGGGGAAGAAAATAAATAAATAAATAATCAAAGGATTTTTAAAATTTGTCCAAACAATTTCCGGTTAAAAACCGATAAAAATGACTAAATCGGCCAATGGTGAAAAAGTTTGGGAATAAATCGACACGATTGAAAAGTCATGACTGAATTAACACAATTGCGATTGGTAGATGACTAGATTGGTCAAATTAAAAAATACGTATATAATTGAATTGATACCGATATATTTATGATCTTCTTTCTTTAAAAGAACGATCGATCTGTAAATCGTGGATTTCAATTTGCGATTTTGGTGGTTCCAAGCATCAAAGCCACGAATGCGGCGCGGAGGATGATCCATCATCCTCGATGAGATCGAAATTCAACCCCCAAATTTGTTCTCTTGCCAGACAGCGATGCATGGGGACGGACGGCGAAACTCCAGTAGCATTTCCACATGGAGTTCACGTGAAAATGTGTCCGTTTGCTCTCTCCTAGCGAATGATCATTCGACGTTGTAATTGTCAAAAGCGGATTAAGTCCTTGTCTAAGCCAAGAACGACATGTCTCGATCGCATCGTTTTCTAACATCGCGATCAATTCAGAATCATAGTAATATAGAGTTATCCAATTTGAATCAAATTGAAGATGCCAGATTTAAGGTAAGGACGAAAATCAAAGCCTAATTGTGTAACCGATCACGAACAAGGAGCCATCGGCAATCATCTTTCCTCTATAGGACTGTTAGGACTTTGTGGATGGAAATCTGGAAGCCTAACTTCCATCTAAAAATCCGGATCTTCATGGGAAGCGCGTGATAAAAGAATGCATTATATGAGGGTTTGTCCAAGAGAAAAGCCTTACTTGACTCACCTTTGTGTCGAGGAAAATTATCTCAAAAATCTTAAATCTTATTAAATTTAACATTGAACATTTTGAATTTTCGCCAATTCATTTCATCCTGTCAATTTTAATTTGAAATCGGTGATGTGGATTTCGGCCATGCAATGTGACACTGTCGAGATTTTTAATAATATTTTAACTTTTTTTCTTTTTTTTTTGTTCCTTTTTACTTTTCTTTTTTCACATTTGACCATTCTTGAATCTTATTGATGTCTACTGGCTAGTGATCCCCATTGACCTCAAGGGAGGGGGAAAAATTTGGCGTGATTTTGACGCAGTGTGCTCGGCCACTAGCTAGGTGGTGCCCCGCTCGTCATCTCACAGCAAGCGGGGCCCACCCACCCGGTGGTCCCCTAGTGGCCCGGACGCACTGCACCAAGACTACGTAATGTTTGCTCCAAGGGAGGCTGATCAGCACCAATCGTTGCGAGAGCAACCCTCGTCTAATGAGGTGGGCCCTTGCCTGATGTTGGCGTAGGAAAAAAGAGAAAGGAAAAAGGAAAGGAAACTAAAAACATAAGTAAATACTCGAAAGAAAACTTAAAAAATATTGAAATTTATTATTATCATTTTAGCCGTGCCATATAAAATGATCGACGTCGATATCCGCATCAGCGATTTTCCAACCACATGGACTCAATTGGAAAAGCATTGAAAGGCCGAGCACCCGGTCGATACAATTAAAAGATGTAAAGTTAGATCGACAAAAATGTAATGATTTTATGACTTTTCAGATAAATTTTACCCTTTATAATATTGAGCATATCTTCTTCCTGTGCGGTTGGACATGGGAAATGGGGTCAAATCCAAGGCCGAATAATCAGATCTTGAGCTAGGAAATCGCTAGGATGGAATGAATGGTTCTTGCGATTTAATGAACTAAACATCGCTGCAACCAAGGAACCTTTTAAGAGATGAACCCAGGGAGAGTCGAGTCAAGTTGAGAAGCGAGCTAACCGATCTGGACGGTCAATTCCGCCGGAAGGAGTCTCCCTTAAGCTCAAATCCGAGGAAGCCGCGGCGAGACTATTTCGCGATTCTATAAGAAATCCTATCGATAGATTCGCCAAATAATGAATAGAAAATTGTCTAGAAAATCCCAAACTTATTGCACTCTTATTAATTAAGTCCTAAAACTTTTTTTTTATTATGTCCATCGAGCCAATCTGATTAATTTTGGTTAGAAGATCACGGAGGTGGACACCAATCATCCTGTGCGACACTGTCGGCGCTACTGTGAATAAATTTTTGTATTATTTTTATTTTCTTCTCTTCTCTTTTCTTTATTTTTACAACTTTAGCTACGAGGATCACTATATCCTCGTCAGCAACAATCGCAATGGTCTGGATGAGGGCCATGAAGCCCTTGCCTCCCGTGAACAAGGGTTGCAACTCTTGCCCAATGGTTGTCAAGGTGAGGCATTCACAGCCATCACCCAATAGCTAGCGAGGGTCGACCTGTCTTACTCGTGACTAACAAGTGTTCATGATCCATGCTCTGTGGCTAGCAAGTGTCGACAACATGTATCATATAGCCGATGGGGGCCCAACATTTCTTGCTGGCCACGATAAAAAAAAAAAAGAAGAAAAGAGAAAAAGAAAAACAATATATAAAATACTCAACAAATATTTAAACAATATTAAAAATTATGAACATCAGTATCGAGCGTGCCACGTCGAACGACCATCCTCCACGTCATTAATTTCTACCCAACCAAAATTGATTTGATGAACTCAATCAGTAAAATGTATAAAAAGTTAAAACTCAATTGATAAAATGAAGAGATTTATGACATAATTAGTACGATTGTAATGAATTTCGAACTTACTGAATGATTTTTCCCTGGAAAATTTGAGAGCTTCGTCTGCAATTTGTGTCGAAACCTGGCGCGCGCCTGCAACCGCGAACTGATTTGAAGCCAACAGTTGAAATCGATAGCCCATCACTTTGCAAGTACACCCCGGGCACAAATTAGCTTCCGTGGGACATTTGGGCTCTGATCATGGGATGTAATAAATCGTTAGGCCTAGTTCAGTCTTGATCAGGTGGCCCACTGTATTCGCGAATCAAATCAGTGGGCCGACTAGGTAGTCAAGGCCCAACGTCTTCAAGCACCCCACTCCTCATTGGTCGTATAAACCCCAACCAACCTCCCCTGTGCTCGAAATCCATCAACTCTTTTCACAAAGCGTTGATCAAAGTAACGAAAATTCCTATATTTCCAAGAAGAAGAAGAAGAAGAAGAAGCCAAAACCTTGTTTGTCTTGGTCACCCAACAAATGCAGCAGGGCATGAACTGTTTGATCGTCTGCGGCTTTGATACCTGAAGTTCATCATCTTCGATTGATCACCAACCACTTTCGAAAATTTCAATCCACGATGAACTGTTGAAACTGCAAATCCCCCCATTGCATTTTGTTTTGCCTTGAGTCACCATTACCATTTAGTGCAAATTGGTTGATGTTCACCAGCAAAATCCAGCTTCACGGGACGAACATTAATTGCGCTTGGAAGGACTGGACCATGTTGCGCCTGACAGAGATATCCCTTTCAGCTGATGGGAAGCGCAACCGCCTGCGCATTTATTCATCAACTTCTTGCCTGTTCTCTTATATACGAGCATCTGTAGAGATCCTAGTCGCGCCTCCTCTCCACGACATGGCTTCGATGGCGGTGGTTTCTTATCAGAGACTGAGGAATGAAGGTCGGTCCGGCGATGACGGCGATGAAGAGGCGAAGGAATTCAGAAGGACGACGAGGTGGCCCAAGTTTAGAAGGTTTACACGAAAGCGTCGACCGAGGGTGCGCATTCTGGGACTGACTAGGTTCTTGAGGAAGAAGATGAAGTTGCTGTCCAACGTGAGGCTCTCGTGGCGAAGAACATTGGAGAGCTTGAAGAAGAGTCAGGCTTACGCGAATGAACTCCTTGCTGCGAATTATATGTTCATGAATATGGGATTGGCCCCAATCCACTGAAAGTGAATTATACATCCATAAATTTCGATGCTTGGCATGTTGTTTGGTCAAGCACTCTCCGTCGCGACTCGATTTTTGTTTTCAGAGCACATTTTCATCATTTTTATCGTCGAATGGTAATATTTTTATTTCAATGTAAGTAGGATCGGAGTCGAATTACATGGAGATATACCCAGCTCTAGTTGTGCTCCCCAATACACAGCACTCAAAAGCAATCTTCAAATCTGACTATACTGATAAATATGACACCCCGAGTTCTATAGTTGGAGATCCGATCGCTAATTGACCCGGGACCAGATGATAGAATACCAAAAAAACAAAATACACACACGAAGGTGAGCCTTTGTCGTATGTCAATGCGTGGCTTTCTTGTGATGATCATGGTCGCTGTGCCACGTCTTGCCGATAGTGCAAGTGCTGTCGGCATTGCCGATGTTCTGCTCGGCGCGACCCAAGATGGCAAGAACGGCGTTCTTCATGGACCCTTTAACAAAGGAGCACGCGTCGTTCGTACGGAAGAAAAAAATGATTAAGAAAAATAAAAGCTGAATGGAGTGACCGACCGAACTGGCTAGAATCAAGAAACGGCAAGCGGTGCTTGGCTCTGCTGTTCAGGAATTTCTCCGGTCTTCCTCTTCACAAAACAGAGAATCCACGATCCACCCACTTGCTTTCTCGATCAGCTTCCTCTGTCAAACATCAAAAGGACGCTCTTCCAATTCTGACGTGCAGGCATGACCATCTCAGCCACCCCCAGCATCAGAGATGGCCTCCTCATCATGAGAGGCCAGGTGGTACTGACTGGTGTCCCCGGAAACGTCACCATCAAGCCGCTAGGTTTTAGCTCCGCTTTCATTGGCGCAACCTCGGAAACTCTGAGCTCCTGCCATGTTTTCACCCTTGGAGTTCTTAAGTTGGTTTCCTCTCTTTACTTTGTCCAAGCGAGAACGTTCCTTTTTCAGAAGTAGATGATTGTTGTTTCTGCAATGTTACCGCTAGATAGAGAAAAAAAAACTCTCCTGAAGGAGTAATATCAGATCATTTGACATGTTCTTGTACTCTTAATTACTTGGGGTACTAAGCCTGGAACTAGTTAAGTGAAATCTTAACCAGCCCTCTAGGAATTTATTGCTCTTCTCAGAGAAGAGGTTTTTAGGTCCTGTTTCTGAATTCTATTGATGTTTTACCTATTCTGGGAAATAATAGGGGATGCAGATTCCTGTCCTTGTTTAGAGACAAAATCTGGTGGATGATACCCCGAGTCGGAGACTCTGCTGGCGAGATTCCTCCAGAAACTCAAATGCTTCTTGTAGAAGCAAGAGAGAAGTCTGCTCTAGAGAATGGAGCAAATTGCGATGCAAATTCAGATAGTACCCTGTATATTGTTATTTTACCAGTTCTGGACGGAGCATTTCGCACGAGTTTGCTAGGGAATTCAGCGAATGAGCTCCAGTTCTGCATTGAAAGTGGTCAGCAAACTATCTGAAATCTAGTGAGTTGCATCACTTAGCATTTCTATTTATGCTCAAGTCTGCCATATGTTTTCGATGTCTCAGGAGATACAAATGTCCAAACTACAGAGTCTTTGGAGGCGGTTTTCGTAAATTCTGGTCACAATCCTTTTGAGCTGCTTAAAGAATCGTTCAAGTATGTTCAATCAGACATGGTTCTTCATTTTCTCCTGTTGAATAATATAAGATTGGCCTATTAGCACTGATGACTATTCGACTGCATTTTGGATAGGATCCTGGAGAAGGAGAAAGGTAGCTTCAGCCGCATTGAGAACAAGAAGGTTAAAGAGATTTCCGCTTACCCATAGTATTGAATCAATGTTTACCTTTGATGGTTTTTCTTCTATTTATTGGTATTTTGGCCTTCATTTGAGTAGTTGCCTGTGCATCTGGATTGGTTCGGTTGGTGCACATGGGATGCTTTCTATCGTGGAGTCAATCCAGAAGGTATCAAAGAAGGCCTTCAAAGGTAATTTGGCTGTAATGTAAATATCTTGAGACTAAGCTCCATAAAAGGAGGCTGAAGGATCATCGATGTTTTATATTCATGCAGTCTCAAAGATGGAGGCTGCTCACCAAAATTTTTAATCATTGATGATGGGTGGCAAGATACATTAGACGAGTTTTGTGAAGATGGTGAACCATTTCTTCACGCGACAGAGTATGCATTCGCTTCTTTTTTCGGTGGTTTATCATTTTGCCGATGGATACGACAACGGCAATAATTGGTGAAACATCACAATCCACTTCTGTTAATGACTTTCAGTTTTGCTGTCCGGCTAGTTGACATCAAAGAAAACACTAAGTTCAGGAGTCCCGTTTCAGATGATGCGTTAGGGGATTTGCATGGCTTGATTCATTTCGTTAAGGACAAATACGGAGTAAGGTAAGTTTTCACATTTGACATATATCATTGTTGCTAATGAGGATGATCTAAACATGTGTATTTTGTGATTATTGGCATTTGCTCCTTCATGCAGATTTGTATACATGTGGCACGCTTTGGCTGGTTACTGGGGAGGTGTTCACCCATCGTCTGAGAAATTGAAGAAGTACAACCCTAAATTGGTATACCCGATTCAGTCAGATGGAAATGTCAGCAATCTTAGGGATATTGCAATGGAAAGCCTCGAGAAATATGGGGTTGGGCTAATAGACCCTGAAAGGATACGTAATTTCTATGATGATCTCCATAGCTATTTGGCGAAATGCGGGGCTGATGGAGTGAAGGTCGATGTTCAAAATATATTGGAAACCCTAGGACAAGGATACGGAGGGCGAGTGGTGCTCACCAGGCAATACCAAGAAGCGCTCGAGCAATCTATCGCAAGGAACTTCAAAGAAAATGATATCATTTGCTGCATGAGTCATAATATGGAGTCCATATACAGGTCCGCCGGATGTTTCTCCTTTCTTTCTTGTCAGTGATCTCGTCAATGGTGTTCATAGTTCTTACGAGTAGTGAGTTTTGATACAAGTTCTAATTTATAATTAGCTGTTCAGTTCAAAGAAGAGTTCGGTCGCAAGGGCATCGGAGGATTTCATGCCACGGGAACCAACATTCCAGACCTTACATGTCGCCTCTGTGGCTTTTAATAGTCTTCTTCTTGGAGAGATTGTGGTTCCAGATTGGGACATGTTTCATGTAAGCGGTCTTTACTTGCATTTTTGACTAGGTAATTTCAACCACATGACAGTTTCAACATTAGACTAATGCTCTAGCACTTAGCTTCACCTGCTTCATTGTGAGGATTGCAGATTTTCGTTTCTGATTTTACATGCTAAATGCAGAGCAAACATAACACAGCTGGGTTCCACGCTGCAGCGAGAGCAATAGGTGGTTGTTCGGTCTATGTGAGGTGCTGACTCTGACGCAGAAGATATCAATGAATCCCCTCGTTTTGTTAACATCCTGTTCTTGTGCTAATGATCACATGATATAGTGACAAGCCGGGGAATCACGACTTCAAGATCCTCAGAAGGCTGGTATTGCCGGATGGGTCTGTTCTGAGAGCTCGATGTGCTGGCCGGCCCACTCGAGACTGCTTGTTCAAAGACCCGGTCATGGACGGGGAAAGGTAAAAAAAAAGACAATTTCAGCTTCACAAGTAAGAAGACCATTAGGATATGACAGTAGATCCGGCTATAGTACACGTATATAATGGAAAAATCTTCTAACAAGCCTTGGGGGTTGTGATCTTTAGTTTGCTGAAGATATGGAACTTGAACAAGTTAAACGGGATCGTGGGCGTGTTCAATTGCCAAGGAGCCGGAGCTTGGCCTTTGAAAGAGGGAGGTCAGGAGAAGCCCATCACGGCGCCTATTCGACCGCCTATCTCGGGACATGTCCGTCCTCTCGACATCGAGTTTCTCGAAGACATAGCTGGCGAGGATTGGGAAGGAGACTCTGCAGTTTATGCCTTCCACACAGGCCAGTGTTTTAAGCCCTGTGTGTCCATACCGCATCCGGAATCTCACTTTCATTTGACTGATGAAACAACTCTTTGCGTCACAGGTTCGCTCCGCACATTGTCGAAGAGAGAGACTCTCGAAGTGTCCTTGCGAACTTTATGTTGTGAGATATACACCATATCGCCCATTAGGGTAATGCGCCAAGACCCTGCTGCTTCATTCCCTTCTGTATCTGCTCTTGCATCACAAACATGATGTGTCAGAAATCTAAGCATGGACACTTGGACAGGGATTCGATCAGAATGTTCACTTCTCTCCGATCGGATTACTCGACATGTACAACTCGGGAGGGGCAGTGGAAGAGCTCACCCACACGACGGACCCCTCGTGGTGCATATTGAACGTCAAGGTGCGAGGATGTGGACGGTTCGGCGCTTACTCGAGCAGCAGGCCAAAGTGGTGCAAGGTAGATGCGAGGGAAGAGGAGTTCACATACAGCGTGGAAGACAGTTTGCTGACACTCAAGCTTCCGGGAGAATGCAGGCTCTGGGATGTCGAGGTTGTTTTCTAGGACTCGGCATGTCGACGCATTCTTGCTTATGTAGTTAGAAGATGCATTTCTTTTCGAGAAAGACAGAGATATCTAAGTCATATGTTCGTGTACGGAACCCGCACGTAAGATATCAGCCTTTGCATGCTTGTGTACAAGCGCAGTCTATTGATGATTCACAAGAGAAATGGGCGAAGATTAGATAAATTAGACTTCTGTCAAATTCCCCCGAGAGACATTTTCACTTGACACAGGTTATGGCTAATGAATTTTGGACATACACAACGATGAAAGTCAAGGCCAAGTGAGAGAGAGTAAACCGTCACTAAACAAGGCTAAGGGATCACTGGATCTTATCATAGGTTTATTAATTACTTAAAATGAGGATGTCGATTAATTTCATGAGTAAATATTGATATGTCACGACATGTTTTTTTCAAAGAAAGGAAGGAAATAAATTTCAATGTCCAAATTTATCTTCTGTTAAAATTAATATTAATATGACTATTATATTAGGATTGTCAATTTAAAAAAAACGTACAAATTAGGTCGAGCCAACCGAATTGGTTCAAGTAAATTATTTGTGAAGTGCAAGATTAATCGAATGATATTTATATAGTGATTTTTGATTTATTTCTTTTCTTCAAATTATAACATAAAATCTGGATCGTTCCATAAGAATTCATTGATAAATATTGATAAACACAAATCACGACCCCTTTTTTTGTATGGAATGGACCGGGCTTACCTTCTATGAACTGAACCCGGCTGACGTATATAAAGTCTCTTTGGTTTCATTTCTTCTTCGTCGAATTAAACCCTTATCTTCAACCTCAAAACCCTCTCTCTCTCTCTCTCTCTCTCTCTCTCTCTCTCTCTCTCCTCTCCTCTCCTCTCCTCTCCTGTTCTCCCTGTTGTGCGTCTGTGCGACAATGTCGACGACAGCGTTGAAATCCTTGTTGACGACCAATTCCTCCCTGTTCTCGGGCGCTTCTCGCTCCAGCTCCACCTCGAAGATCCCTCGCCTGTGTCTTCGAGTCTCTTCCAAGCGCCTCAACCTTCACCTGTTTCGCTCTCACTCGACGCTCGGTTCGGCCTCCTTCAAGCCCCGTCCTCGTTCTGCCGTCACGTTCGTCGCACGCACTGCAGATTGGGCCGCCCAGCAAGACGAACAGGACAGTGGTGAACTCGAAGCCCTCGGATCGGATTGGGCAGCTGAGGGAGAGGACGCGGGTGTTCAAGTCGGCGAGGCCCTGGGAGATGGTGGTGAAGATGGGTTTTTCGAGGGGGGAGAAATAAAGGAATCTTTCATCGAGCCGCCTGAGGAGGCAAAGATATTTGTTGGGAATTTGCCTTATGATATTGACAGTGAGAAATTGGCTATGTTGTTTGAGCGAGCTGGAACCGTTGAGATTGCTGAGGTGAGCTTTTTCAGTGATTTTTCGTAAAATTCCCTGTGTCTGATTCGTGTTGTTATCTTTGGTTTGAGCGGGCTGTTTATTGTTCTTTTGAATTGTGTGCCAGGTTATTTATAACAGGCAGACTGATCAGAGTCGTGGGTTCGGGTTCGTGACAATGAGTACGGTGGAAGAAGCAGAAAAGGCCGTTGAAATGCTTCATCACTTTGTAAGTGTCTCTATATTTCCTTGTTTGTTTCTACTGTTCTGATGAGTTTGGTTTTTTCACTTACATATCGTTATTGTCATGTAAATGCTGAGCTATAAAAAGATTGTAGTTTTGCAAGGATGAACTGAAAATCCCTCCGAAAATCTTGGAGATCCATGTAACTGCACGTGCGCAGATGTCTTAATTGGGCGTGACTGCGTATTTGGTGTGTTTTGGCCCGCTATGGGAATGTTTTTGATGGAGAAAGTATGATAATAATGATTTATGACGCGTATTCATGCAAAATTAAGCGATATTAAATTTTAATGCGAATTTGTTTTTTCTGATAATGATCACTTTCGTGGAGAGTTGATTGGGTTGCTTCACCACTTATGTGTCCTAATCAATTCATGGTAAGCCTTTTCGTTATGGAGGAGTGTCGGTGCTGTTGGGGCTTGTTCAGGGCAAGACGAAAAGGGTGGGTATAAGATGGAAGGACATAGTCGTCTGCCAAACTTTCTGGTTTTCCTTGTCCTCTGTTCAACTGGCAAAATGTTGCAATTTGAATCTCGTGATTGTGAATTTAATTTCTCTTTTCAAGTACGTCGAAGACCTGTCGTGAATTATGAAATTCTAAGTTATGTATTGGCAGCTTGGGTTATGTGTGTTCTGTCTAGATGCCTTCAATGCATCCACCTTATGTTCTTAAATTTCTTAGTGCTGAACATTGAAGCTGCACATTCATTCATTTTGTGCAATGTGTTCCTGCTTGCTCATAGCTGCTTCTTGGGTGTCAGAATATTGTGAATATTATTATTGATGAGCATTATTTCAGGTGGATATGGATGATGATGACTAACCAAATTTGGTGAAAAGTTGATGCATTTCAATGATAACTTCCCCTACCTTATCCGTATCCTATGTGTAGTTGAGATTGCCATCCCTCAAAATGTTTGGAAATTGCCTAATGGCATGTGTTTTGATTTTGATGCTAATAAGATTGGTTAACCTCACCTACAGGATATTGATGGTAGGCTTCTAACAGTCAATAAGGCTTCACCAAAAGGATCACGAGCGGAGCGCCTCCCTCGTGTCCTTGATGCTGAATATAGAGTGTATGCTGGGAACCTGCCATGGAGTGTGGACAATGCTCGTCTGGAGCAAGTTTTCAGTGAACATGGTAAGGTGGTAAATGCGCGAGTTGTTTATGACAGGGAAACTGGCCGTTCTCGTGGTTTTGGTTTTGTGTTGATGGCATCTGAGACTGAGATGAATGACGCTATTGCTGCTCTTGATGGACAGGTACTACTATCTTTCATGTTCTTTGCATGTTTTTGGTTACCTAAGCTCATCTAAGTGGTTTTGCATATGTCATGGTTGAAGAAACCTGCACAAATTATGCATGATGCATTGTTCACCCAGCAGCTTTAGTGAATATCTCGTGTGGTTCTGTCAACTTGCTTGCTGGTATTTTTGTTATTCATTTTGACTGGTGGAGATGAGCCTTTATGCTGCTAGTTTCGAGAAGATAAGTTTCCTTCTCTTCACAAATCGCATTTGAAGAAATAAAGCATCAGGATATATTTTCACCATTTGTGTCCCCTGGTGTACAGAGCCTGGACGGCAGAGCCATCAGGGTAAATGTTGCAGAGGAAAGACCAAGACGCAGCTCCTTTTAACTCGAAAGGAAACAACTATTGAAGCTTTGTTTTTCTTGCCCTCCTTCCATTGTCAGGCCTTTTGAGACGGCGTCTTTTCCTTGCACAATGTCTTCTTTTACTGTTGTTAAAGTAGAGTCTTTAATGTAAGACAATGAAATTGTTCGTTCACAATAGAGAAGATGTACAAGGTATTGATGACGGTGCAGAAGCATTTTGTTAGAAGATGAATCGTAAACAGATGTTCAGGGATTCTTCCAGTGATGGAGAATTCATTTAGTTGCAGAATGCCGCTTCTCATTTGTTGGATGTCGTGGATGGAATTGCCGAGACTATTTCCTTCAAATAGTAAAAGTTCAATTGTTATTGCAATAGGCCCACAGGCAACAGCAATAAAAGTTCAATTCGTGGTAATTAGCCATGAGCAGACTCTCCACTCTGGCTCTCTGGGGTTGCAGTTACAGTGTTCTGATCCTAACTAAGAACATTTAATTGGTTTTTCTGGCTTTCTGAAGTTGGGACAATGCTAGTGGTCAACGTCCACATCTTTTGTGTTTCAGAGTAAAAAGATAAAAGAGTTAAACAACCGATTTGAACGGTGGCATGACCATGGAGGGTACATTCACATAGGTTGGTGTTGCAATCAAAGAAGAGCATGCCTTTAATAATTCAGATCTGAATTTAGTTCAGATTCATCCCAAGAGAGGAGAGAATCCAAACAGATATTATTGTGCATCAAAGACCATCTACTTTTGACGGAGCATTAACTGATGAAATGCCTTTAATATATGCCAAACACATCGAGTACGAACTGCATTTACTCGGGATATCGTTATTCTGCAGACGTCACAGTTGGTGCACGAGAAATCTACAACGATAGGATCCGATATTACCATGAGTAACAAACACCCATACAACCTCCCACAAACTAGTAGGGTGCAACATAAACATGGCCGCCAGGCGCAGAATCTGTGCATGAAAGTCCGTTGCAACGGCCTCTTCTGGTACTGCTTGATGAAGCTAGGACTGCAGATCAATTCAAATCTCAAGAGCCTCGTAGCTGAGCATCTCGACTCGTGAGGGGAACGTAACGTACAGAAGTCTCGTTCCGAATGCTCAGGCTTCCATCCAAATTCTTGTCCACCACTTTTAAATCCTGAAATACATTTCCGACAGGTATCACCATCCTCCCTCCCGGCTTCAACTGGTCAATAAGTGGCTGTGGTATTTCTCTCGCAGCTGCCCCGACATGAATGGCATCGTAAGGAGCAAACTCTGGCCAACCTTGTCTGCCATCTATGAGGTAAAAATGTTGGATCATGAGCAACGAATAGACGAAAGATATTCAGGCACAATTTATCAAGTTCTTGTCCACCAATCAACTGCTTACCGATTAGCAAATGATGGAACTTACTGAAGCAATTGGGACCATTTAATGTGAATATACCATGATAAATTTTATTGAAGACTAAGGTGAGTTTCGCAAAGCTTTAGCTTAAAAGACTTTGCATTTTAGCAAAGGACATTGGATCGAAGGAAGTTCACGAAAAGCAGACGGTGCATGATACACTAATGCCAAAAAGGAAGCAAAACAAAGTTATAAAAGTTTCCGATCTTGTATGAGCCTGGTTGTTGAACTTTAAGGTATCTCTGCAGTCAGTTTTCCCTTAAACTTCGCACCACACCAGTGTCGGTGGTTAGATTCTTGCATTTTTGCAACAAGTAGCTGAGAGCCTATGCGAAAAATTGTCTTCTCCAGTAAGAGTCAAAATCCAGATAAATCTATGCCTGAATCATCAAGTCATATTCACTCGAAGCTAATCCAATGAGCTTATAGACAAATTGTTTTCCAAGAAACAGTTTCACAAGCCTATATTTATCATGTCTCTCAACACTGTTGTAGATCAAGCCTCACATTTGAAACACCCAACGTGGATGTAGCACATCAAACAACCACAATGATGAACATTGAGAAGGAAAAGAGGCAAAAGAACAATAGCAGGAAGTGTCAGGATTCAGACTCTTGAAACGTGCTTTAGAACTATGTCAACTTTCTCGAAAACCTTAAACTATCAAGAAATGGATCCAGTAGTTGTAGTCGTAATATATTTCAACTAAACACCCTCAATTTCCATTTTCTTCCTTTCAGTAAAACAATCCTATCCATGTTTATAGCATCAAGACATGCACAACCATAATAACCAAGGAAAAAAAGAATTATTTTCTAACTTCCTACTATCATTATCAAGAACATGAAAGATGGTATTGCGTTACTGGAGTGGACACATACCGCCAACATTGATGGATAGGGAGCCCTGTTTCAACAGCCATGCTGCATCACTTTTTTCTATGTTCTGGATTGAAGAAGTAACCAGTTCAGGAATGTGTTCCACACCAACAGCTCGACCTTCTGGTCCAACCATCAGTGCAAAGCATGCTGTCAAATAACCCGTTCCTGTCAACATAATGAGAGCTAGAGTTTATAAACTCTCATTTAACAAGAAATATAAGAACACTGGAGCAGTGTTCCTTCAAATTGATTTGGAAAAAATCACGACACTATCAATTTGGATAGCTCCGCGAACACAACAGTTGAGCAAATAAAGATCAATCTGACGGTTGCCAATTTCAATCAGATGAGTTTGCTCAGCATAAACAATGCATTCCAAACCTTACCCTGGAGTGCAGCAGCAGATTAATAAGAACCCTAGATGAAGAATTCAGGATGAGGGATGGGGGGGAAGATCAAGTTTAAATTGCTTGAACTACTCAAAGAGGATGAGATGCCATTCGTGCTTTCATGGAGAACTTATTAAATCCCAGCAAGTCACAAACAAGGGAAATGTCAGCAGAATCGTTAAGGTGAGCCAAGAAAAACATGTTTATTTTCCTCTCTCTATCCGGATTCCGATCTAAAGATAGCTTCAAGTATTTACAGGAAGAGGACCGCAGATGAAAGAGGACACTGCAAACTGTGGAGGATATATGTGCATATCAATGTAGACGTGATTCGTAGAAAAAGGATTAACATAAAAACCTGAGCCAATATCTAGAGCATGCATGCCGGGCTGCAAATTCTTCTCCAACAACTGAAGGCACATCGCATGCATATGAGGTGCAGAAATGGTGACATTGTAACCAATTGCCATGGGGCTGTCAACATAAGCTGGAGTCCCATCAGGAACGAATAAAGCCCTATCAACTTTCTCCATTGTTTCAACAACTTTCTTTGAATTGATAATGCCATAGCGCTGCAACTGCTCCACCATCGCTTTGTTCCTATCTCTTCCATTTCCAGTCGAAAACCGCTGCAAAAAAAATTCAGTTCTTCCCTTA
Organism: Melaleuca quinquenervia; assembly: GCA_030064385.1. Lineage (NCBI taxonomy): Eukaryota > Viridiplantae > Streptophyta > Magnoliopsida > Myrtales > Myrtaceae > Melaleuca > Melaleuca quinquenervia. Next base: position 649,916 of record CM057728.1, on the reverse strand, counting down.
TAATGGTCCAATACAAGCAGAAGAAATTGATAGCACCAGCAGATGTTAATTCAAACGACTAAAGATCCAGGAAGTAAGAAACCAAAGTGTGTCTACAATACAGACCATATCCTGGACAAGCTCCAATGTGGTAGAATACTCTAAAGAGAACTTCAAAACTATAAGAATGCAGTCTAAAGGAGAACAACCTGATGTAATATAGCAAGTTTTCTACATCAAAGATCCTTGTCCCACGGTGAAGTGTGATGGCTAAAGAAGCCAAAGAAAGCTTCAGCGAAAGGGATGGTACAACTTATACCGTATCACTGTATTCATGTGCAAAGCCACAGCCTATGCGATCAATTAATATTTGCAACTTTGCAACATAAATGGGCATGACCTCAGCACTGGCTCGATTAGTAAGGTAACTAATCAAGGCTACATTATGAATCCGTCCAACAAAATTCAGCACATCAAAGACTTAGCCCAGATTCTGTCCACGAAATTCTACCAGAGAAATAATCTGTACATATACAAATTCAAAGCCACCTGATAGTTTTCCTCTATCAACGCCAAAGAGATCATCATCTACTCTAAAGATTAAATACTCAGTGCATCCTCATTTTCAGGAAAGGCTCGAAATTTTCTCTTTCCCTCTGATGACCGACAAAGAAGAAATCTTTTAACTGTGTCCCCTCACCATCTAGTCGAAGCTAACGACCCCACTAAGCTGCCCGATGCTGCTTGACCGGGACGAAATAATTAGGAACGACCCTTTGTTTCGAAAGCGAAGCCAAACTTATCCACCCCACTGCATGCGAAGAGCTCGACCAAATTCATCCCAACCCACTCTTGCTCTTTCCACGATGCAATTACAGATGCGCCAACTAGCGGGAGTTAGCGACATCAAGCGCAACGAGTCAAGCGATCAAATTTGCAGCCGGGCGTGACCGCGGATTAGATCAGTCGGGGAAAGAGAGTACCTCCATGCGCGAGGAAGGGCGGTTACCCGTTGGAACGAAGAGGGATCGAACGACGAGAGAGAGAGAGAGAGAGCGATCTGACAGTCTCCTGGCGATTGGTGCAAGTTCAAAGAGCAGTTTCGGACATGGGCACGGGGTAGCGGCAAATCCACGCCTGCCCCAGAAACAAGCGATCTTCTTATCATATGTTTCGTTCCTACCGCACGCAATCAAGCGATAGGACAAACCATATACAAAAACACTTTCATTCACTCTGAGAAAATTTTTAAAAAGAGTTAAGAGATTCATGACATACTTGCCGTAGTCATGTTGATTTCAAATTTGGAACGCGAGAGTTTTTGTGGCTAACTCAATATTCATAAAAGAGAAATTGAGAAAATTTCGATTCCGTCTGTTTATAATGGAGCTACGGTTAGAATTCTGCTCTAAAAAGAAGCAGCGGATTTTCTTGATATTTCCAACGAAAATCTAAGGCCGAAGAGTATTATATAACGGAAAGCACGATGATGTGCAGATACGACGATGGATTTGAGGCCGCATTTCCCTTTGTTGTCAAATTGCAAGATCAGTCTCTCTTTTTTCTTTTCTTTATTTTTAGTCTCTCCTACTCTTAACTCTCCTCGGCATCGAGTCAAACTCCCGAAACTAAAGATAAAATATTCAATGCTATCATAGCAAATCAATAAAAAGAAAATTAAATTTTCTGAAATGTCTTATCATCCATAAATACATGATAGCTTTTATGGTACCATGTATATAATGCGCGTAGCGCTATGATAATACTGAATATTTTCTCGGAAACTAGACATTCCTACTGCCATGTAATCCCCTTTGCGACTGGGCTGCCCAGTGGGTTGCTTACTCGCTGCACGAATTCTGATGGACTTCTCAATTTAGAAGTTGGGCTTGGATTTGGACCTTGCACCTCAAGCTTATGGATTTCAAGGCCCATCTCCCATCAATTTGCCTTGCGATCCACGGGCCTATTGATGCTCATTCCATTTTTCCGCGTAATCTGCAAATCATTTACTCAACATAAGAACAAAAATAAGCTAACACGAGAAGTGAACGGTTGGAAATTTTTCCAAAAAAGAAACCTAGCTGCTCGCAAGACCTAAACTCTGCATGCAAGAAAATATCATTCATATGGATAATGAGTTAATGACCAATGGATCCGATAATTGCTTAAATTCAAACAAACGAATCGAACGTGTTTAAATTTCTATCTATTGAGGCCTTAAAATTCAGATGAATAATAATCGATGGACTCGACCCTTGTTTAAACTCAAACGAAAGACTTGGACACTATTGAAATTCTATGTACTAGTTCTTCTCGGTTGTTACATCCGCCTATATTATGCCAAACCGATCGGCTCGAGTCGATTTCTGACTTTCATATGCATTCCACGATCTTACGAGTTTCTCGCCATTTCCGGAAACAGTGCCAACCCTTCTTCAGTGGCAGCAACCATAATGGTTACGTATAATCGTCACGTGATAAGGACTCGAAGCCCTCCGCCATCACGCGTTCGAGTTCGCCGTCGTCCACCGGAACTCCAGAGGTTATACAAAATGGGCAATGTCCTCGTTAACAGGCCGGAAGATGGAAGCGACAGAGAAATAAGAGTCCTCTGCGTTAGCTATTCGATCAAGAAAACAATGGTAGTGGATGGAATTTCTTTCTCGACCAACTGTCAGGTTGATAATCTGAAGTCGTCGTTGCTCATACGTAAACCCAAAAGCAAAACCCAGAACTGGGGAAACAGAAAAGTACAGAAATGGAGTCGAGAGAAGGGCCAATGACTCTTAGGTCAAGTCTCAAACGGGTCGCCATTCGCAGATCAAAACCAATCCAACGGCCCTAGATTGCCCGAAGACTTGCGTAGGTCTTGTTGACCTGGCCGGCCTGCAAAAAACAAGCCCCGTTGACCCCAAGTCTTCGCTGATGTTACGTTAAAGTCGATGTCTAGTCCTGGTCACCCGATCTAATGGCCAATGTTTGGCCCAAAGAAATCCAACGGCCAGTAGACCACCCTCCTGTCAGTGGACAAAGCGGATGGACGGCCCTTCTCTCACGTTCAACCGGACCGAAAAGACCCCCCAAGCTTTCCGGTCCATAAATCGGCTGACGGCCCCTTCTCACACGTTCAACTTGACCCAAGAAAACAGAGAGAGAGAGACAGACAGACAGACAGACAGACAGAGACAGAGAGAGATGGCCATCTGCAGAAACGTTTGCTTGGGTGTGTTCTAGTCTTCATTATCGACCCTTCTTCTACGTTGATGTCGACATCTATGTGAGCTCGCGATGGTGCTCGGTAGTTTCTCAAGCGAGATTGCACGCGGCACACGAAGTTCGGTAAAGCAGAAAACTTTAGACTCCTGCGAGCATCTTCATGATCTTCCCATGTGTTCTGCATTAATTCGATTGCCCAATCCGGAGTAACAAGCCGCTTTGCCTCAAGACTCTCCGCCTCGTCTCGACAATTAAGTTTTCCACAGCTCGTATATACTGGGACATGGCATCTAAAACACGCATCTCTCTCCCGGGATGCAAGCGAAAATCATATCATGAGTTCGCAGATCTCATTTATGCCAAACAAATAATGGTCAAGCAACGAACACAGACTCAGAGGACAGAGTACTCTGTTTTGGGGTTACCTCTTCAGGTTCATGAGGCTGGTGGTCCGTCAATCCCTATGGCATGGCAGTTCGCATATCTTGGTGGGTCAATCAAACAATCCTTTCTAAACCCGTGGAGGGAAAGAAAAAGAGAACAAAAGGATCATGTAACGACTGATATCATCATCTTCATATATATCTTGGGAATATTAAGCATTTCACCGAATTATACACACACGATGCAACAGAACCAGTCGTACACAACGTATATTCTGCATTCGTTTCTTTCCCTCCCTCCAATGACTCCATCATCCATCCAGTCGATTGAAGAGAAGATTCAAGACCATTTCCTTATAGCAATTTACAATTGAAAATGTCAATGCATCTCCAATCACTATGCTACTTCGAAGAAATTCCTGTCGTTCTAGCACCCTTTCTTCAGTCCGAAAAGTCCAAACAGAAATACAAACAAAATCTACAGACCCATCACGACCAGCCGGATTGAAATGCAAGTCAATGCACGTGGGCCATTGCATGCAATATTTTCCACACAGGTTCTACTTAAAAAGCCAACCACACACTAGTCATCCAACATGGAAGTTCCAAAGAGCAAATAGCCAACAAAAAAAAATCTCAGATTCCTCATAATCAGATATAGCCTCTGTTTTAGTCCTTCGGAGCTCTCAAATCTGAAACAAGACCCCCCCCCGGCCAGAATTTGCCACCGTATGGCGCCTGCTGCAGGCGGCAAAACCCGCCTTTTCCTCCTGTCCATGCTCTCTCTCCTCGTCCTAGCCCATGCAACTGCAAGACTGGTTCTTGACCGTTCAGATCTCGATGCCCTCAAAACCATCCAAAAGGACATGGGCATCGACATCCAGCTTCATCTAGGCTCCCCCAAACCATGCAACCTGCCTGGTGTAATCTGCGAAAGGAGGCTCACAAGCAACAACACGTATGTCCTGAGAATCACAAGACTCGTCTTCAAGTCGCAACAGCTCAGGGGGTCACTCTCCCCGGCAATCGGACGGCTTTCTGAACTCAAAGAGCTCTCCCTGTCCAACAACAGGCTTGTTGACCAACTACCTTCCCAGATTGTCAACTGTACCAAACTGGAAATCCTGAACCTCAAAAACAACAGGTTTTCAGGAAAAATTCCATCTGAGTTGTCATCTCTCATTCACCTCCGAGTGCTCGACGTTGGATCAAATAAATTCACCGGGGATTTAAGCTTCCTCAAGTATTTCCCCAACCTGGAAAAACTCTCCCTCTCGGATAATCTTTTCACTGGGAAAATTCCGGCTTCCATACGCTCATTCCGGAATCTCCGCTTCTTTGATGTTTCCGGGAACTTGTTTCTTGAAGGTCCGGCGCCATCGCTGAACAGAGCTGAACCATCTGGTGGCAATTTACCAAGACGCTACATTTTTGTAGAGAGCCCCAGCACGAGATCCAACAGTTCGGCGGCTGCAGCAGCATCAGGGAAATCTTTAAGAACTGCTCCAGCTCCTTCTCCATCAGAAAACCCACAGCAGCGTCACCACAGCCGAAGCAAGCTAGGTGGGTGGCTACTAGGGTTCCTAGCTGGAGCAGCTGCTGGAATCGTATCGGGGTTCGTTTTCTCACTGCTCTTTAGGCTGACCTTGGCAGCAATCCGAGGGGGACGCAGAGAGCCCGGCCCCGCGATCTTTAGCCCGTTGATCAAGAAAGCAGAGGATTTGGCTTTCTTGGAAAGTGAAGAGGGACTGTCATCGCTGGAAGTCATTGGCAAAGGTGGCTGCGGCGAAGTTTACAGGGCTGAGTTACCTAGAAGCAATGGAAAGATGATTGCTATAAAGAAGATAATTCAACCTCCCAGGGATGCAACAGAACTAACGGAAGAAGACACCAGGGACTTGGATAAGAAAATGCGCCAAATTCGGTCTGAGATACAAACTGTTGGCCAGATTCGACATCGCAATTTACTTCCCTTGCTCGCCCACTTGACTCGTCCAGACTGCCACTTACTAGTGTATGAGTTCATGAAGAATGGGAGCTTACAGGATTTACTACAGAAGGTTTCACAAGGTCAGACAGAGGTGGATTGGCTCACAAGGCACCGAATTGCGCTGGGAGTGGCGGCCGGGCTCGAATATCTCCACATGAACCACACTCCAAGGATCATCCACCGAGACCTCAAGCCTGCCAATGTCCTTCTAGATGATGACATGGAGGCCCGAATATCTGACTTCGGGCTGGCAAAAGCTATGCCAGACTCCGATACTCATGTCACAAGCTCCAATGTCGTGGGGACTTTGGGGTATATCGCACCAGAGTACCATCTGACTTCCAAGTTCACGGAGAAGAGCGATATATACAGCTTCGGCGTTCTGCTTGCCGCCCTTTTCATTGGAAAACTGCCATCGGACGAGTTTTTCCAACACACCCAAGAAATAAGTCTGGTCAAGTGGCTGAGGAATGTGATGACTTCAGACAATCCTCAACAAGCAATTGACCCAAAGTTGATTGGAAATGGGTTCGAGGAGCAGATGCTACTGGTTTTGAAGGTTGCCTACTTCTGTACGCTGGATGAGCCAAAGAAAAGGCCCAACAGTAAGGACGTGCGGTGCATGTTATCTCAGATTAAGTTCTAAGCCTCTGTGTAGGTGGTGTGCTCCCAGATATATCCCAATAAGGATATATGACCAAATTAGAAAGGCAGTGCACCTTCAGAAGGATATCCTACGAAGCTTAACATGTGTCTACTATCATTTCTGTGTTAATGCAATTTCCTTTGTCTTCTTATCCAACTGGTGACTTGTATAGCTCTGAAACAAGAAAGGGGAGGCAAAGAAAGCTTCCACTTCCTTGCCGTGATATTTGCAAGCACTTTCCTTGCAGAGCAAATGTAGAACACTAGCAATTCAATACACCTCTAAAGTATAAGATAATCGAGATAAATTGTCAACCTAGAAATCACGCCCCTCTTTATTTTCCCGGCTTAGCACAAGATGAGTCAAAATATATTGTTAACCCAAAAGGATTGCAACCCCTGCTTAACGACCTTAGCCGTTGCACAACAATGAGATTGTCCAATTCAATGGGAATGGATCCCCTGCACTAAGTACAGGGATGATCTTCCATATCCAACTATCCATACAAACTTTTCCCCCCTATAAAAAGGCATCTTGGATCTTTTGTACTTAGTGTAGATCTGATCTACCCTCTCATCCCTATAAAAAGGGGGAAAACCCTATCTCCACTCATCTCCACCCTCCATTCTTTGCACTAAGAGAAACCTCATCTCAACCCTCTATTTTCCCTACCCCATAAAATCAGGGTAGGGAACCCCAATCCCAATTCAATGTTGATCGTTTTTACATACAGTTCAATGAAATTAAATATGTGTCAAAAATTTAAGGGTTAATACCACGAAAAACTCCAAATTTTACGCACCGTGATACATTTAACCTAAACTTTTTTTATGACACAAAAAACCTCAAATTTTGCCCACCGTGACACATTTACCCAAGAAAAAAATTTCTGTTTTTTTTTTTCAAAAGCCACCGGAGCTCGTCGATGGGCGGCAAAGCCCTCGTCGGCCGCAAGTGAGGGTGGCAAGGGTTGGGGAGGCTGCTGCAACCCTTCCCCGCGACCGGCGAGGGCAGCCTTGTCTAGATCTGGGCAGGGCAAATCTGGGCGAGGGCTACCCCGCCCAAATTTGGGCCGAGTAAGGGCCGCCGGGGCTGGACAGCCCTTACTCGTGGCCAGCAAGGCCGCCCTCACCCATGGCCGGGGAGGACTAGACGTGGCCTGCCCCGCCCAAACTCCGCCTAAAATCCGATTGCAATTGAAGGTTTTCCTACGCGCGCTACCTATCGCGAGTCTCCATCTTCATCTTCATCGCAGTTCACCCGCGCATTTCGTTGAACAGGTGGCGCATACCCAGATCTGGGCGAGGGCTACCCCGCCTAGATTTGGGCAAGGCGGCCCTCCCCCGATCCTTGTCAACCACAAGCGAGGGCCGTGGGGGCTGGGCGGCCCTCCCCCACGACCGGGCGAGGCCACCCTCACCGGTCGCGGGGGAGGGCCACGACGGCCTCCCCAACCCCTGCTGCCCTCACCGGCCGCTAACGAGGGCTTTGCTGCCCTCCGGCGAGCTCCGGCGGTTGGTGGAGCTCGCCAGAGCTCCTTTTGAAAAAGAAAAAAAAAGAATAATTTTTTTAATAAATGTGTCACATGTACAAAAGTTTGAAATTTTTCGTGTCATAAAAAAATTGAGGTAAATGTGTCACAGTGAGTAAAGTTTAGGGTTTTTCGTGGTATTATCTCAAAATTTAAAGATCAGGCAAATTAAAATAAAAAGATGCCCCCATGCAGGATCGAACTACAGACCTTCAGTTTACAAGACTGACGCTCTACCACTGAGCTATAGGGGCTTTTGGACTTGAAGTTTCACTTATTTTTAATATATATAATAAATTTGCGGCAAATTGTCTAACTCGACCCTCCCATTTTTCACCTTGTTCTGCGGAAGCGAAAGCGGAAAACCTGCGAGTCCCTGGCTCTTGGGCAATGCGTCAATCGCTGCGCTTGCTACCCATGGAGGAAGACCCAACCTTCGATCCTGTGATTGTCCCCTTTCTCTAATCGCTATTCGCGACCCCAATTCATTCTTTTTTTCTTTTTTGTCTCGATTGTGTGTTCAATCCTCGCTTTTCCTGACTTGGGATATTCTTTTTCGCTCAGGATTTGATCCATTCGATTTTCAAGAGCGTGTGGACGAGGATGGCGCTTGGTTCGACCATCTCTCCCCTTTTATGTTTGCTAGTTAACCTTGCGAGATCAATTTGTTCTTCGGGTCACATCAGCATTTTAACTTGGGATGCCCATTGCAGAGCGCGAGAGAAATGAAGCCGCCGATGCGATGGACAACGAGGTACCGTCACGCATTCATCTTTCTTCTTCTTTTATTGTAATGTTATCGCAAGACAAAGCTTATATTCAATGAAGGCAATTGCGGTTTTTCGCTTCTTCTTCTTCTTCTTCTTCTTCTTTTTTTTTTTTTTTTGGGTGGCTGGATTGGAAAGATGAGAGAGACCGATATGAACATGACTTTGTTAGGACACGAGCGCCATTGATTCAAGGATGATGGGACTTGACAAGTTTTCGACCAATTTCTCCAGATTTCCAGTTTTGGCACCGCCTATAATTTGGAGGCACATAACATGAATTAGAGATGCTATCATTGTACGGTGATAAAATTGGCCTACTACTTTCTCTGAGTTAGATATTTGCTGCAAGAATTCGAATAGGACCAAATGAAAATTTCCCTTTCAGAAGAATGAAGCAGTTCTGCTGTAATTTCTCGAATTTGGCAACATGAGCTGTGTTGTTTATGTTGCTTTATGGTCTCTGACTATATATGATTGCTGCAGACAATACCTGCAAATGCAACATCCAAGAAGAATCGGCCAACTTCTGGTACGCATAGTCATTGGGCATTCCGGTTTTAAGAGATATAATCATGTAGAGTTTATTACAGAAAAAGAACACAATTGCAAATTGTTTTTCCCTAAGACTTGGTGGTCTTCTTTGATGTAGCTAATGGTAATGCCCTGAAGCTGAGCTGTGAACTCCTACGGCTCTTCATCACTGGTTTGTCTCTGCCAATTGTTGTTTTATGTGTCCTTGATGCTTTAATAAGATGCCTTATCTACTTCCTGTTGATGCAGAGGCTGTGCAACGTGCTGCTGCTATTGCTGAGGCAGAGGGTGTGACGAAGATAGAAGCAACTCACCTAGAGAGGATTCTTCCCCAGTTACTTCTCGACTTTTAGAAGCGTTCTTCCTGATATAGCTTGAACACTAAAATATCAGGCTCTAATGAGAAGTTTAGCATGCTTTTCATTAATCGGGTGATGATTGTTCCACACAAAAACAAGTACTTGATAGGTATAACCTAATTAGTATACGCCTTTTCAAATTGATAGATTCTTGTTTCAACCTCCATGCTCTCATGTGAAATAGCATGGATGTAATGTTCCGAGGAATCTTATATCGGATTTCAGTCCTATCTCAATCAGGATTTGTAAATGATATCTTCATTTGAAAATTATATAAGAGTACATCAAGATTTATTCGATATGAGGTCGAGACATACTTTTTATGATCTATTTGACTTATGTACCTCTTTGAATCTGTTTTCTCTCCTTTTTTCTGTCTCTATCTGATATTACACCAAAAGATCTTGTAAACCTGTATCTGAATTTGATCTTCAAAGATTATACTAGATAGTTCAAGCTTAAAGTTGGCTGTAGTGTGATACCTTCATAAGCAGTTCATAGTGAAGAAGGCAACAGACACGATGCTGAAATGCTTTTGTCCTTGGGACAGTGATGTGGTGATCACGTTGTTTATAAAATATATAGCTGAAAAGTCTAGAGTATTAAATTCGAGGATTGATTGTTAACTAAAATGCTGAGTCGATTAGTAAAAAATATGGTGGAGATTCTCCAAAAAACTAAACTGAGCTAATTTCTAGAAGGTATTGCCATTTGCAATCTGTGACTAATGTTAGCCATATCCCAAATTTATGCTAATTGCAGATGTTTCAACACCTCCAAAAGGGGTACAATCTTTTAGGCGACTCTTTATGTTGCTTGTAACATTATTGTGGGTGACTGAAAAAAAAAATTTGAATCCTATGTATAGAATTTTTTCTGCACTTTGTACTAGCGAAATCAGAGTATGAGTGCCTTCATGTTTTCCAGGTGTCGCTGAGTTTTACCTATTGAAGTTTTTGTGTAGAGCATTGCTGTAAGCCTGTAAGGCGATCTGACTCGACAAATATCGCTATTCTCAATTCAGAGCAAATATCCTGGGAATGACTCGCTTTTTTATGACTTTTTGGAATTTTACCTGGTTTTACGGATTTTCAGAAGTTTCAACATGTCTGGGGAAATTTAAACTGCAATATTGAGATTTCGGGTAGATATCAGCTGATTCGACATGTTCTTCTTCAGAAGCTCTAGTTTGGCACCTACACCAAGGCAATTGCATATGATGCTCTTCCTTGAGTTAAGACAGTTTCAAGGTATATTTCTTACGCTTTGCTCTCCTAATGATGATTGGTCTTGAGTCTTCACTATGGATTACATGAAATAGGAAAACTCGCAGAGAGAATTAGCTTGAGTTAGACACTGTTATCTGCTTGTATAGAATTTTTTTTGAGAGATTATTTGACTATTTGCGTAAGCTCTTCACCTTCCCTGTAAGCTGTTCAGGTTAAAGATTATATTCTCCACTCTAGGTGCATTATTACCAGCCTAGACGTCCTACCTTGGATATCTGGAACTGCATACTGGTACGCTGGTCCTTCGTCTGTAGTCTCAGACAAAACATCTTCCATGTGTTCTTAACAGGGAGTGATTAGTTTAACAAATTTCTCGATTAACGTCGTGGGTTTTTTGTACAATAATGATGGGATGCGTGTACCCTCAGGTTTTGATTGGGCTGGGTTTAAGCATCATGAAATCAGTTATTTGTCTATGCAGGGGAAAAGATTGAAGGATAGGTGATGGGTAGCAGTAGAATGATGACAGCAAAAGCTACAAAACGATTAGCGGATTAATTATAATACACCATCATGGGGAATATTTGGGGACAAGAGAATGGTCAAGAAACCGCTGTAAAGACACCATCTACTGGTCGAATGCTGTCAATGGGAAAGATAGGAAGCAATTCAAATCCAGCATTTGGTGTTTGTCTTGTTACGTCTTTCAAAAGAGTTCACCTCGTGGATCTTTGACGAGCATGTTGTCCTTTCCTAGTGAACGTCTGTACAGTAATTCCACGAAAGCTGGGGGTAACAGATTCTCCTATCAGCGAACCTAGAATCACTCAAATTAACCTTCAAAAAGATGCGGAATGCTCAAATTAAGAGCGGTCTACGAAGAAAGAAACTTCTCGGCTCCGTGAAACCTCGAAAAACACAGTCATATCGGGGTGCACCTCGGCTCATTTATCCTTTGAAGTATGGTCAACACGACCTATGATAATGGGTATCTTACTGTTCCGGAAGGTTTAAGTTATCTTTATTAAAGGACGGTTCTTAGGCCTTCATTAGTTTGAAATGCTCGATGAGACAATCACTCTTTCTAACGGAAAATGACCGGTGAACCTATGGAGAGCAATGCACATGCCCCCACTTCTATGGAAATAGAAAGGTTAGTCTAGGAAGGCTGAGGCTAACTTCATTAGCCGAGACTGTGATCCGTCCATGCTATCTATGCTCACAAGGAAGCAAAACCTCGTAAGGAAGCAAAACTCTTTTTATAATCTTAATGATCATCAATGGGTATCGTGAATGGCGCAACAAAACATTATTAAAGGGCACGTCCAGACTTTAGTGCACGGCTTTCGACGGCAAAAAGAAAGAATAAAATGCAGTATCATTGTTGCTCACGTGAGAGATACATTGAATTCCAGTCGGAAGAATGGAATAAAAATATGTTGTTGGTTGATTGGTGTCGTTGCCGCATCAAAAGTTGTGATTTTGGGTGCCTTCCTTGCATTGCCATCAACATCACATGATGACTTAGGAGAAAACGAGTGGGGCAGGTGATGTCTCATTGGTGGAGCAAATCAATGTCCGCACGGGAAAGCGCATGTTTAGTCGGAAATGGATGTCAGGGGTGACATAAGTCTTGTCTCTTAATCGGACGATTGAAAAAAATATTTTAATTTTTAAATAATTTTTTTGAATTTTTTTATAAAATCATAGCCAATCAGACGACTGGTATTTTCCATCAAGGGATCCGGATCATATTTGGTCATGAATATGCATCTTATTAATGTGCGATAAAATAATTAAAAAACTAGATGCATATAACTCGAGCCGAGATTTTTTTTTTTTGGGTAAATAACGAGCCTAGAATTTTTGGTACCCCATATTACCAAAAATAAAATAAAATAGATACATATGTATTTTCATTTGGTTTGATCATATAATTAGCTTATCTCGTTATATTAGTACAACTCGACACTTATTTATTATATCAACACCTTCAATTCGATTGTTAAGATATATTACATCAACTGATAGAATAAGTATCCGATCGACGCTTATGTGTGACATGACTACTAGATATGCTCGAAGAAAATAAGAGTACAATGTAATTCGACACTTGTAAGATGATGATTAAGTAGTATGATTCTATGGTGCTAATTAAACAGAAATCTCCCATAGCTTGATCTCTCCATCAAGACTTCCGCTACAAACTCTGATTGCATTATTCTCATCACTCTCAGAAGCATCTGTTGAGAATGCAACCCTCGCCAACGACTTAACCGGCCTTTCATGCTTTACCATCGTTCCCACGCAACAATACCCACCACCCTCCTCACCCCGCCGCCACACCCTCACCGTCTGATCACTTGATCCGCTGAGCAATACTTCATTGCCGATGATGGTCAAGCACAGTATGGCCCCTTCGTGACCCCGTAGCTCCTCCTGGAATGCCATCCGATCATGGCCATCATCTCTTCGCCACACCCCAATCAAACCGTCAGAACCCCCCGAGAACAAGCTTAAGACACATCCGCCGTGACCAGTTTGGTTCAACGCAAGCGCGTTGATACTGCATTTGTGCCTGTCCAACACATGCAACAGCCTGTGCCTCCTCTCTTTCCCTTTCTTCTCCCATACCCTAATTGCGCCATCGGCTGATGCCGTATAAACCGTCCCATCGTCGGAAACCACCACAGCATTGACGGCGTCCTCGTGTGCTTTATTCACGGACTCCAGGCACTTGTTCTCGCATGCATCCCACACTTTCAAGCTCTTGTCCCACGAGACCGAATACATCAAATCATCTCTGATAGCCAAACAAGAGACGGTGTCCCCATGCTCAACCCAGAGCCGCTTCTTGTGGCGCCTCACCTGAACATAGTTCTTGGGCAAGATAAAACGCATCAAACGATCTTTAAGGGTAGGCAGCGAAGAGAGGAGACGGTGCCGTGGCGAAGGCATCACCATGATTTGCCATACACGGATCTTGCGGTCCTGGTGGGCAGTAAAGACTCTGGAACCAGAGAAGGCGATGGACTTGACGGAGCCGGAGGAGGGGTTGGCAGCATTAAAGGAGTCGACATGGGCTCGGGTCGATAAGTCGAAGACATGGACTTGGTTGAAGGCGGCAGCATAGAGGAGGTTGCAGTTAGCAGCGAGGCAGCTGAGGTGGGGTGTTAGGGTTTTGAAGGAGGTGATGCACCAGGGGTTCAGCATCATTTGGGTGTGCTGCATTTTGGTGGTGATATTATAGAGAGAGAGAGAGAGAGAGAGAGAGAGAGAGAGAGAGAGAGAGAGATGGAGGGAGGCAATTGGTGCCGCAGTTGGTTTTTATAGGGGCAAGTTTTCCTGAAATCTTTGTGACATGTCTTTACAGTGAGACTCGCTGGAAACTTTCCGGCAACTGGGGCAGCTCAAGAGACTTTAGGAGACACGGTCAATTTACAAGATAATTGTTGAAAATTACTAGAGACAGAAGCATACACTATTATCTAGAAAAAAAAATAAATAAATGTGACATATACTTGTCATTAAATATTATTGTCTCCCTTATTCATCATCCAATTACAACCTACCATATCAATTGGTATTCAATATTACGAAATTGTGTTAATAATCTAATAGTATTTGCAATTGAAAATGTGAGCACTATATTATCATAGCTATGATGGCTACTAAACCGATTGAATGGGTGGATCAGGTCCAATCTAATAGAAAATGTTACAATGCTAGCTAACCTATTTAACCCGCTTTGACTCAATTCCATACCATTTATATTTAGAATTTATATTGACCTTACGTATCTTACTAAAATACTTCTTTATGCAACACAATCTTGGGAAACATAATTATTTTTTAAATAAAAATCATATTGTTAAAACATTTCCATGCAATACAAATCATGAACAATTTTTATAGTTTTTATAATTTTTTCTTCTTCTTTTTTATTTTTTCCCCTTTAAGACTAGGTGAGAGCCGTGAGGCCCATGAGGCCCTCTTTGGCAATATGCAAGGGACCAAGGGTTGCGGCCCTTGGCCAGGTCACATCCCTCATCAAATGCCAATGAGGGCATCGCAACCTTCGCCTATGGCCAACAACTCATGCCGGACTTAGATGAAGAAAAAGAGAAAGAAAAATGAAAAAAAAATATGAAAGTTAGCCTAACATATCCAAAATCCAACTTGACCTCATATGGGTTAGAAATGAGTTGGATCTCTATTTTTTCATATGGGTTAAACATGGGTTAGTTATTGGATTTATTATATGTTTAAATTAGTATATAGATTATATGAAAATATTTAATGTTGTCCTTCCATTAATTTAAATTCATGGACCATATTAAATATTTTCATATAGTTTAGTAACTAATTTGAGCATGCACAAAAAGTTTAGAGACTATGTTAAATAAATTGAAAGTTCAGAAATCATATTACACATGAGGTTAAAGTTCGGATATCACATTGAGTAAATTGAAATTTTAAGGACCACAATGTATAACATGGATTAATAGTGCAATAGTGCAGTCCCACTTTCACATGTTCATGTTGGATGATTCATCAGGAATCAACGGGCAAACAGCATCATGTAAAGACATGAAATTATTCTTCAAATCGAACCCTACATTTACATCCCTCATCAGGTACATCCCCAGTATAGAGACCGCGCCGCCACTCAAAATCGCCAAGCAATGCAGCCCCCGACCAATGTCCTCCCACGTGTTCTTCTGCGAGATCTTGAACGTCAATCCTTTGAACATTATCGTAATAGCCGGTCCGTCCGACACGTCCTTGTAGCACAACCAAGCCGACTGGCTTGGGTCCAGCGCCGGGTCCCTGCCGTGCATGGAATCTCTTCACCTCCTTGATCACAAATGCGTAGGCGGTCGGCTCGAGGACCGTGTTCGATGTTCCTGAGTCAATAATGAATCCTCTTGTCCCATCTTCATTGGTCTGGAAAACCCACTTTGGTATATTCAATGGCACCCCTGCAGTGTTAGGATGACATTTCATTGCGAGATATCTTTGATCTATTTCGGTACAATTTGCCGTTAAGTTCTAGTGATTACTGATAGACCAGTGGAGTCAATTATTCGAACCAAATCGAATCAAAACACAGTACCTCCAACATTGATATCTTCCACCTCCACATTGTAATATACATACATCGTTGGCAAGAGCGGTGTCGTGCTCACTTTTGGAACCACCGCCGCGAGCCCGAACCTCAGCATACTGTGGCCGGCACTGGTGTTACGGTTGCTCGAGATACAGTAAGAGAATGTCTGATTCCCTATCTGATTCACCAGAGAAATAGGATCCCGACTCATGCCTGCTATACCGGCCGGGCTCGGATTTGTCCAGCTGCCTGCACTCGTCTCCCGCACCCAAAGAGCACGTCCTTGAAATTTACGTTCCCATACTCGTTCAGAAACGTCATCGTTTCTTTTGCTGCTCTCTGTTTAGTAAAACATCATATGTGACTCAATGGGGCAAAAGTGAGCAAAGTTAAGTGGGGCATCAGCATTAGCAGAATATGGCTAATTTTTCAGATTTGTATTGATACAGATTTCTCCCAAACAGACGGAATTTTTCGGTCGAGAACACGTAACTTCAAGATCACAAGACATTACCCTTGAAAAAAATACTATGTCTTTCTCCATTATCCGTTAGTGACTATGGTTTACCAGGAAAAAGTCGGACATTACGTATGTTCAGATAACAAAAACGTACATACCCCAATGGACAACGTTGCGTCAGCATAATCCACCCTGTATGTGCATTTAGTCTCTCCGCTCTGACATCCATTGCCATGTACCTTCTTGCACTCATCCGTTTCACAAAAGACTCGGCCGTAGCTGGACGATTTCATCGGATCGAACAAGGGCGTAGTCTGATTATAGCACTTCTGGCAAGGCAGGCATTGCAGCCATATCAAAGAACTTCCTGTGTCCGGCACCCAATAGGCCTACACTGGCGGCGTCCCGATGCTGAATTTCAACACATAGTCCGTGTATATTCCGAAGGGATAGATGGGGACCTTGACTAGGACACGAGAGAAGTCGTCGCCGTCTGCTGTCGAGGGCTGGAAGCTACCTCTTTGCGTGAAGTATCGGCTTCTAGCTTGTGATGCCAACATGGCGGCATGTCGGAGGCTTGAGGGCGAGGCCTTGGGGTCATAGAATGGAGATTCGGGAGAGCTTCGGTGGATGAGGCGCGACACGAACCCTACGTCTTGTTTGGATGTGATGGAGGAAGGAAGATTGAAGATCAATGTGAGAAAAAGCGTGAGGGCGATTATGCATGACATGGTGTTCTTCTCCATCTTCATTGAACAACAACGATAGGGCACCTTCCTTTCTATTCATCATAATCGGACAAGGGCACTAACAGGAAATCTATGTGAGGAATCTTATCCCATTACAGCTTCTTGTTTGAAAGTTTCCCAAAATGTTGATGAATTAGTTAGATAAGATCAAATAAAATTTCATCATAGATATCCTATTAAAACCTTCGCCGGATTACGATAATCAATGGGATGAAATGATGTGATGGTGATTAAGGTTGTGGACGACCAAGATATGCATGATTTCGTGTTCTTCTCCATCTTCATGGAAAACGACATATACCTTTCTTTTTATACGTCGTAACTGGGCATATACATATTTTGCGCATCAATACTTATCATCGCGTGTGCGTCCTCTTGACATAGAGATAAACTTCATCTGCAGACGTTGAACTCTAAGTTTGCTGACAATTAGGTCAACGAATTTTCATTTCTATTACAAATATGTTGAATTTCATTTCTTCACGATCCACATACCCAATCTCCTTGTTTGAGCCTACCTGTTGGGCTA
The DNA here is from genome assembly GCA_030064385.1 of Melaleuca quinquenervia. NCBI lineage: Eukaryota > Viridiplantae > Streptophyta > Magnoliopsida > Myrtales > Myrtaceae > Melaleuca > Melaleuca quinquenervia. Next base: position 632,431 of record CM057728.1, on the reverse strand, counting down.
TCTATGAATTAATATTTCGAAGGTTGGGCAAGATAGTTGAAAATTTTGATAATCCTTGCAAGTTAAAAATATATATATCTAATAATATTGAGTGTGTCTTGAATTCTGTTGTGGACTTGGGCTTAATAGCCAAAGTATGGAGCAGTATAAAAATTGTTCTTCTCAAGCTATTAAATTTGAAGAAGAAGTAGAGACAGAAAGAGTTTTAGGGCGCGGATGGTAGTCATTCTACTTATAGCCAAATATATTTTTATTTTCCGAAAAGCAAGTTAGAAGCCTAAATCCATTTGACAACATAGTTTCATTTTCAATCCCGAAATAGATTTGGAATATGAAAAATAAAACAAAAATCAATTTTCTATTTGAAGAAACAAAAATATAAATAAAAATTCTTCTCATCATTCGCCCTTGCCACCCATTGCTCACCTGCCACCACACACTAGCTGCCCCACCTGCCGCCGCCAATTGTTGGCAATCGACGGGCAGGTGGTCAACAAATGGCAAAATAGAAACTACAAAAATCTATCAAACGAATGTTTGTTCTAGAAACATAAATAATGTATCATTATTTAACGCATTTCTCTCCTTAAAAAAAATTCTCTGAGAAATAGAACTAGAAAAATCTACTTTATGCCAGAAATTATATCCAAAAACCGTGTGGTTATCATTCACACTCTTAAGGTTTTTTAACCACCTTTTGTAACTCTTGAATTTCTATAGTTGATTTTGCTTTTCCTCTCCCGCATTTTTCCCGTGAGGGTTTTCCACATAAATCTCTATGATCTTTTATTTTTTTAAGTTTGTATTTCCTTATACTTAATTACCAATATTGCGGTCGTAGAATGGAAATTCGGGGGAGCTACGGTGGATGAGACGCGACACAAACCCTATGTCTTGTTTGGATGTGACGGAGGAGACAGGATCGAAGGTTGATGTGAGAAACAGGGTGATGGAGATTATGCGTGACATTGTGTTATTTTTTTTCCATTTTTATTGAAAAATAACGAGATGATACCTTTCTTCTTATTCGTCATACTTGGGCAAGGGTTTAATAGGAGATCTATATATCGAATCTTATCCCACTCGTAATTAATCCTTTGAGATTTGAACGTTTATGAGAAATGGACGCAAGTCTAGTTTAGCTCATGATGGTTTTCCTCTTTTGGATGAGTTCATTTTAGGTAAATAGCGGTCATTTTCCTATCCTAATATTTATTACCTCTTGACGAACCATTCTTAGTGAAGAATCGATCCATGAAGTTGTGATTGATTTTGTGCCACTGAAATTTAACTCGGGTTAATGATTGGGCCAAGAAATCTCGACTTCAATCACCGAGTACGTCCAATTTCATGTCTTCACAATTCAACACAGGACAAGGGGTTCGAAAATGACCAAAAGCATGTCTGAAAATTTTCCTTTTCGTGGCGGAATTTCCCTCCTTTGACTCGGATAATGATGGCCACTGTCTCGAACGGTTTCAAAAATCGCGAGACTTCCCTTAGGAGGCCAACAGCTTTGTACTGTCTCCTTGTTTGGGCCTACCTGTTGGGCCGTCCATGAGACATTTGCAAGTTGAAGAGTTTGAGCGATTTGTCCCCTGGAATGATTCCTCCTGCATGCTGAAGAACCATCTGGGTTGCCTTTCGGAGGATCGAGTGAACTATATAGCACGAGGGATGCTCCACGAACGTGCATGGACCCGTTCACGACGGGAGTTCCGCATTTGCGATTCTTATTTTCCTTAAACCATTTATCGAAGCTCGAAGCTATATAAAGTTAGGGCTGTCTAATAAGTATGTGAAAATGAGAAGTATGATCGATGTTAAACACGTCGGGCAGCATAAGGAATACACACATTACTCCCTGGCCAATGAAAGGTCCAATGTTGATTGTCTTGGTGAGATGATTCCAAGGGTTCTTTTTTCTTTCTTTCTTTTTCTCAGCCGGGTCTTCACCAATCGCACCGCGTTTGCCACTTGTGACGACCCGTGTAGATCCATATGGTTCACCCCCAAGGCATTCGAGAGCATACGAGTAGGTGATTGTCTAGCGCTTTAACAAATGAGGATGGTCCCCAGAGTTGCCTCATCGAGGGTTTACAGGGAGGAGAAAGAGGAGCCACCAAGATTCAAAATCGAACCCCCATTACTTGATTAACCTTCATATCGAAACGTGGGAAGGAATTGAAAATCAAAACAAGGAGAAGAAACAATTTTATTTTCCAGGAATTCCGGGGGAGGGGGCGCCTAATGAAAATCCAAAAGGAAAAGCTGAGTCTTGGAAAAAGGGGTGGGAACTGGGACGGGGCCTCATTAGGACAAGGGCACGAGGGGAGGCAGGAACTACCGAGGCAGCTGTCTCGGACATCTCCAGCACGCGCCCCTCAATATTCTCTTTGTTTGGATCGTCGTGTCGTGGGGGCGTCTCTGATGAATCCCCATCCGGAACGGGTCTCATGGGGACCATCGCAATGCGTCCCCGCATGTGGACGAGCTCTGTTTCATATGAGCAAAAAGCCCGACTCCATAGGGCGCTCCTCTTCCCCAGAAGAGCCATTATCGTTCTCATTCCATCGCATGGCCCGGCTGGCCCCCCTCCCTTCCTCTCTCTCTCTCTCTCTCTCTCTCTCTCAGAGCAATGCGTGATCTACGAGATTGCTAATCCCCAAGAACTTATCTGTTGCTTCTTCACTCCGTTCTTACTGTTGTCTTTGGGTTCGAGACGGGTAAGCATTGTCGTATAAGGACCTCGCGGGTCGAGCTGATCCCGAAACCCGCGCGATCTAGTTTATTCGGATGTGGCTTGGCCGAGCGCGCATGTTTTGAGAATAAGCATTAACTATCGAAGGCGTCGCTAGCTGGATTCCCCATTGGCTAACGGGTTAGGTAATAACGTGGGGCGAAAGGGACGATGTAACGAGGTCTTTGCGCTAGCCTAAGAGTCTTCTGATGGAACGACATCAACAAACCCAATCCTGTGTTCCTCAATAGTCGCCCATTTCACTTCTTCAATGACACACTCTTGAATTGGCTCTAGAAATAGTAGGCTTGCGAACGTTAGGGTTTTGAAGGCGAGAAGCATCCGTTTAGTTCGGATTGACTATTTATCTTTAACACTAGTCTTCCTGACATTCTATTTATGCCGAAATCGCGATCTTAATGCATGTTGGTCATCTCTAAATTTGTCTTAACAGCGTTTAGTCAAGGAAAAGAGGAAAGGAAATTAGATAGACTCGAGGACTTATGAATCAGGCCATGATGAGCAACTGCACACGTTAACGTAGGGAGAGCCCCTCGCGGAAAAACACTGTCTGAGAGCCAAACCAAAGCATTGGATGCTTCAAAATTCATCTGGGGATGACAGACGGACATGGTTAGGGCTAATGAGCTGTGACGGAGAAGATTATGAGAACCCAATGATGTTGGGTTACTCTTGAAATTAAATTAAAGGAGACAGAAAAGATTACTAACAATTTGGGTTGGGGACTGAGAAGAAGACAGCAGAGCATGCATCTAAGAATCGGAGGGTACAGATGCTTATTACCCAGCTAGCTGATACTAACTATATGGCTAGACGAATATAGACAAATTAAAACATAACTAGGTATTTTAGATATTCTGATACGGCTGCATGATTGTTCATATACATGAAACCATTATCGATTACCGACACTAATGCTTTCGACCTTTTCACCCTCTTTAGAGAAAGTAATTAGATAGTATGCACGGATATTGTTTAATAGACAATCACGAGGTATTTCCAAAACCTTTAAAATACAAGCATAACGTCGCTTTAATTAGAAAATGAAAGGTTGAAGTATATTTTAAACGGTAAATAATCACAATTATGATGTGCCCCAGAGTTTTAATCACCATCCTGCCTAAATTTGATTCAAGAGTATTTTGTGAGGTCGAGAGTCATTTATATAGTCTGAAAGAGAAGAGAGATGGTGGTGGAAGATGAAGGAAGAGGGAAATGATAGAGACACGTGTGATCAAATGGGACAACCTGGAAACACAGGCTCCATTTTGTTTTCTTTTTTCAATCTTTTATTTATTTATTTCCCTATTTTTCTTGGGTAGGGACAGCACAACTAGTCACCACCACCCATCCCATTTCAGCTCTTTTATTATTTTATTGAATCTCTAATTTTTCTTATTCTGGCATTGCTTTCACTTTCACTTTTGTTCTTCCTTGGACCACCCCACCCCAAAAAAAAAAAACAGCCTTCTTTTTACTAAAGTCTGCACTAGCTTAAGAAAATACACAAATTCCGAAATTACAGTGAAATGGATATATGTATATAAGCAGATTGGACCATTAATTGGACATATTATAATGAATTTAGGAAATATCGTATCAATAATTCAGTTCTTATAAGAGATGCGATATATGTGTTAATAATTTCATATTTCTCGTCGTTGGTTCTTGGATTGAGCATGCTGAGGCTAGAGAAGGTTTTAACTATTTCGACTTCCGAGGTTTGAACATTAGTTTGCAGAATGCTACGTTGGGAACTTTCAGCTCAAAAAATCAGAATCATTTGGAGAAGAACATGAAAGAGTACAGTCAAGACTCGCTCTCTCTCTCTCTCTCTCTCTCTCTCTCTCTCTCTCTCTAGTGTAGTAAATTTGAAAAGTTGAGAGGACGGTGAGATAACACGTGACAGAGAGCACAATCCTTCGGACAAATGCATGAGACAAGATGGTCAATCTATCATTGCCCTCTTCCTCCTCTTCCTCACGAAATTAAGCCCCAAAAAAAGGTCTCTCTCTCTCTCTCTCTCTCTCTCTCTCTGTGTAGCAGAACAAGAACGACAAAAAATAATGCGAAAATCTCCCTCCTTTCGACTCTATCTCGTTCTCTGAGCTCAAAAAGAGAGTCCCCTCATGGACATTCATCTTCCAAAAGCGTCCCAAAAGAACAAAAGCATGTCCTTCTCCTTCTGCTGCTTCTAAAACCATCTAAGAGTCCCGAATAAAGGGAACAAGAAAGGGAGAAAACTCTTCGGAGGTTTCTTGCAAGGGGGAAAGCCCCTGCATTTCCTGTCTTCTAGAGAGCGTGAGTGAAAGGGAAGAGAGATTGAAGACAATACAGCAATGGGTGGAGTCACTTCATCCATGGCCGCGAAATTCGCCTTCTTCCCACCGAGCCCACCTTCCTATCGGGTAACTACGGACCATCCCACCGGGCTCTTGCTCCTGGACCCCTTCCCCCACCGCGAGAACGTCGACGTCCTCCGTTTGCCGACGCGGCGGGGCACGGAGATCGCCGCCGTGTACGTGAGGTACCCCATGGCCACCTCCACGCTCCTCTACTCGCACGGCAATGCCACAGACATTGGCCAGATGTACGAGCTCTTCATTGACTTGAGCATCCACCTCAAAGTTAATCTCATGGGGTATGTAAATTTCCCCCCTTTTTATGATTCTTTCTTTTTTATTGTCCCTTTTGCTTTTGCTTTTGCTCTTTTTCCCTTTTACTTAGCATAATTTTGTCGATGAATGCAAATATGTTTGAGCTGATATAGCTCTTCTATACTGTGTGGAGATCATGTAAGGTTGATTGATGATATTGGAGATAACTATCTCATCTTTCATTATTTTTGTGACCATTTTTGACAGAATTGTGTAGAAATGTTTATATTTGCGCACTGGCTGATTATGCGAAACATGAGCACCCAGTTGGGCAGTTCATGGACTACCTATATATAGCGTTAGCTGTCCAAACTATAGGAGGATACTGTCATCCGAACTGAATAAAATGAATATATTTGATGGTTTCGTTTTTCTCTGGGTGATGATGCTTACCTAATGGGAAAGTGGGATGTAATCCTGTCTGAAAGTTTGGATGGGGCTCATTTTGCAGGATTGGAAGCTTTCTAGTCTACCATCTTTCCACTTTTTTCCTTTCAAATAGAATTTGAAGAATTCCAATTTAGTTGGTTGATTGAATGCTACTCACGGTACCGAGGAGTGCAGTAAATTGTAACCGGAAGTATATTATGATTTGACTTTCACTGTGGAACAAAATAACCGCTCTTTTTGCTGATCCTGTTACCTATTTTAGTGCTCCAACTCTTATGATGCCCTCATAGATGTTGATCTTCATATGTTCAAGGTAAGTAGAAAAGTGCTTCTTATCTGTTGCAAGCAAAAGACCTTCCACTTGGCAATCTCCTCATTTATTTTTTTGCCCCGAAGAATTTTACTTTTAGATGCTCAAGGGTTGGGCTAATCCATGTGGACGAACTTAGTAGGATCTACTGTCTGAGAAGACTCTGTTGTTAACGGCTTGCTCCCTTGGTATACACTTCACTGATTTTTCCCTGTCGATTCATTTCTAATTATCTAAAGTGATTCTCCGACCACTCTTCAGTACAGTCAATTTATACACCTAGTTGCAAAGGAATGAAACTAAATGACCATACGACATGCTCAAACTTGAGAAACTAGGCGATCTGACATAGAACTAGTGTTTCCATTCTAAATATTTTGGATTTGCATTAGCTACAATTTTTTCGCCTCAACACTTGGGTGCCATTTCTAAGGAAAAACCACAAAGTACTATCATTGTAACTCGACATTATAGATCAAATATAATGGGAATGTTAAAATCTTGTGTTTTGGCTCCTTGGTGCACAAGTCCTGCATAGATCTCATCTAAGAAACATGAATCATGAATCTGATGGGCATCCAATTTGTTCCTCAGGTATGACTATTCTGGTTACGGGCAATCATCGGGAAAGGTAATTGCTGTTGAATCTTTTCTGCGCTGCACTCTCTTGCAATGGACATGGAACTACCTCATCTGGATTATATTTCATGCAGCCAAGTGAGAACAATACATATGCAGATATTGAAGCTGCATACAAGTGTCTTGAAGAGAATTACGGTGCTAGGCAGGAAGACATCATACTTTATGGCCAGTCGGTTGGGAGTGGGCCCACTGTGGATCTCGCTGCTCGCTTACCTCGCCTAAGAGCTGTTGTTCTGCATAGTCCAATTCTATCTGGGTTGAGGGTCATGTACCCTGTCAAACGCACATATTGGTTCGACATCTACAAGGTACTCGTCTTTGTGCCTGAGATAGTCTGAACTAAAGCTTATCGTAATTGATATTGGCCTTTTGGCTAACCTTATCTAGTGTAGTGGAGCTAAACAGAGTTCTGGGGCTTCATGCAGAACATTGACAAAATCCCTCTGGTGAAGTGTCCAGTGCTGGTTATCCACGTGAGCACCTTAATCTTTTCGAGCTGCAATAATAGTTATAAAAATGGACTCTTGAGCTCGTTTACTCACCATGTGCATTGCCTGCAATTTTCATATTCCATATGTAGAGAATACAGCACTTGTCAGTTGACGAGGTTAGAATGCTAAACTTCAAAATGAAGAGTCTTTCTTGCAGACGCCCTGGAGAATTTGGTGCTAAGTTTAGGGTTTGATGAGGTTTGCCTACTCTATAGCAGGAAATTTAGTGCATGGAGTCACATGATATAAATTTCAACTGTAATAGAAAGAAAATTTGTGAAGATTCAAATTGCTTGTGAATAAGCTCCTCTCCGAAACCGATTCAAGACCAATGACTTTCTAATTGCGGTTGTTCCCAGTGTTGCCTCTTTGTTCTTTTGTAACTGTTTCATTTTGCATACTTGTATTGCATCAGGGAACAGCAGATGAAGTAGTTGATTTCTCTCATGGTAAGCATCTATGGGAACTGTGTCAGGAGAAATACGAGCCCTTGTGGCTCAAAGGAGGAAATCATTGTAACTTAGAACTATACCCAGAATACATCAGACATCTTAAGAAGTTCATAATAACAGTCGAGAAATCACCTTCTCGAAGGAGTAGTTCGAGGAAAAGCATTGACAGGGTGGAGCATTCAAGGAGGAGCACAGAATATTTGGATGCTCCGAGGAAGAGTACCGACCGAAGGGAGAAACCAAGAAAGAGTACAGACAAGCCTGAAAAGCTTAGAGTCCCAAACCACAAGTATAGTAACGTGGAGAGGCCAGATAAGTTAAGAATACCCCTTGACCATGTGGAGAGATCTCGGAGGAGTGTTGAGTTTTATGAGAAACCCCGGAGGAGTATTGACCAGCAGGTTGAGAAAGGGCGCAAGAGTGTCGACTGGTTGGACAGAATACGTTCTGGGTAAGCTGTTCAGAACTTTTTTTCACTTCATTTTTTCTTTTATTGGTGTTGGGTGGGGACTAAGTTGAGGTGAAAAGATTGGTATAGAAACGGATAGACAAAACAGAGGGGGCATCAGTGGGATTTAACCTTTGATTCATTGGTTTGGCATTTGACATATAATGTTTTAACCACCTGTACTTTTTCTCTTGGGAGTCCCTTTCAAGACGGATTGATTGTACTGCAGACTTTGGTGTGGGGGAATGGAAACTCTTTGCATAGAGAAGCTAGTTGTGATGGTCCTTGAATTCTATCAGATCTGACCACAGAATCCGATGCCTCGATGCTCTTTGGTGCCCTTGGGTCAGATTCTAGGTGCTCTTTAACTGATGTATCTACTTTTTGTAGGTACAGTAGAGGTCGAAACTAATATAACTTAGTTCTTAGTCCTTCTTGACAAGAGAAAATTATTTGATAGGAGCGAGATTCTCGAGACATTCACAGTTTCAGACGAAGAAGTGTCATCTTGCACAAAGTCGACACGCCATCTTTCGCGCTGGTAAATTGTGAATGGCGCTGCTTCTCCCCTGCTGAAATGTTACGCGATGTTTGCATAAGATGTTAGTCCTGATCTTTCCATGGATCAGACCTCCCAACTAGTTAAATCTAATGGCCAACAAAAGTAAAAAGAACAACAAAACCGGTCGAAACTGAAAACATAAGTGCATGTGAGTTAAAATTGTTAATCCAATATTTTATGGATTCTCTTTAAACTGAAAACTAAAACTTTGATCGAGGAAAGCATTGATGATGGAACTTCATCTTTTTAATCTTTGTTTTTGGAGAAGCTTAGCTGTTTAGAACCCGTCAAAAGAAGTAACCTTAAAGTTCATTTCATGTAACTTTCATACAAAATGAGCCCATGAAGATGATCGCAAGCAAAAGCTTTTGAGAAGCCAGACTTAAAGGGCAAGCATCGTCTCTGGTTTTCGACACCCGATAAGGCACGCCATCCACTTCCATGTGCTGAGCTCTGCTCATTATAGAATTTGGCCTCACAACCTCTCCACTTTTACACCGAAAGTGAAGGTCGTACCTTTTCTTCTCCTGAATTCTGCAACTGTACTGCCATATTCTCCATTCTCTCAAACTTCGATAAGATTATTAAAAACTTGCACATAGTGTTATACATCGAAAATAATTTCGTGAAATAATAAACTCATAAAAAATGACGAGGCTATATTAGACTAGAGTTAGCCTTTTTCACCACGTCGGATCAAGCACGAACCACATCGATGATTGAGTTTTTCTTAGCATATGATGGCCCGGGTCTCCGGAAACAATTTGAAATGTGTCCTCTCTGTGGGGCTTGTGATTTCTGAGTTGGTCAAGCTCTTTAAGCGTGGAAGTGATGTGTCCCCAACACATTACGTTACTCCAATTCCACAAGCAAAAGATTCAAGTTGACTGATTAGTCCAATCGCAGGATTCCGTCCATTTCTGGATCCAGAATCTCTTTAATTCTCTTCTTTAATCAGCGTTAGGAATCTCGGTAACCATCATGGGTCATGCACGTCATAAATAAATAAATAGCATTGAATGGGAAGTGACACAGCTCGGACGGCAAAACGTATTGTCCGAACAATAGGACCGTGGCCAAGAACATCACCCAGCTTATCCTTGCACGTAATATGATCGTTTTGAAATATTCCCATATTAAAATCATTCGGCTTTCTTAGGCCGTACGGGTTGCGGTTGCATAATTACTAGTACTATAATTAGCTCGATGCCCATTAGTTTATCCCGTAGATAAGAGTCGATTAATTACATTGGGGAGATAATAAATCATGATCCTTTAATATTGAAATGTGTGATGCTTATAAATTAACTTCGAATCGTGTAAACCCACTCGATCTGAGATGTATAACTGCACGCTCCAGATATACATTTGAACTCACGTGTCGGATTCTCATCTGATATTGAACAAGGCTCACTTGTTTAAAGCGTTCACCTTTATAATGCCGCCTCAATTGGTGTATTGATTAGCATCCTTTAAGGAGGGAAGTGACAATCATGAACTTAGCAGCCCTCCTAAGCTTAATGGATGAGGAATGACACATATGTTCTTGAAGATGGAATTTCTTGCACATAACAAAACCCTCCGGAAAAAAAAATGCAGTTCACACCGAAAAAGCGAGCGGTTTCGGTTAAAGACGAAGGTCGGTGATGAAAGCTTTTGACGTCTCCCTTGCAACAACATCGTGGCCCCTCAAATGAGCACATCTTCCAAGAGCCCACGGCCAAGTCTCGTGGAAACACTGCTCTCCTTGATCATCCTCATCCGCCTGCGTGCCTACGTAATCGCGTGTCCGGCATGCAAAGCACGCTGCAATGTTTATCAGCATTTCCATTTGGTTCTCGTTCTGGTGCTCGCCGGTTGTTAGATGAGCCTGCAAAGTCATGCACATTGCTCTAAACTGGGCTTGCTTGCGCGCATTAATCTCATTTATTTTAGCAATGAATGCGCTGTGTGAATGTTGATGCCCGTAAGCAACGTGTGACTTCTTCGGTCCTCATCCCTTGTTCTCTCCCTGCTTCTCCATCCTTGTACATCAGCATCACTTTCATGTCATTCCTCTATATAAACCGCACTCGACTCCTCCAGATCCCCCACACCCTTCAATACCATTACGTTGCATTGAGTTCGAGCTCTTCGCCAACACGAAATGGGGTTCAAGAAACTCTTCTTAGTTGCCCTGGCGCTCGTGTCGATCCTCGGGATCGCCGAGAGCTTCGACTTCCATGAGAGGGAACTGGCGTCCGAGGACAGCCTGTGGGACCTATACGAGCGGTGGCGGAGCCACCACACGGTGTCCCGGAGCCTCGACGACAAGCACAAGCGGTTCAACGTGTTCAAGCAGAATGTCATGCACGTCCACCGAGTGAACCAGCAGGACAAGCCCTACAAGCTGAAGCTCAACAAGTTCGCTGACATGACCAACCATGAGTTTAGGAGCTTGTATGCGGGGTCGAAGGTCAACCATCACAGGATGTTCCGTGGCCCGCAACATGGCTCCGAGAGCTTCATGTACGAGGACTTCGCTCCGGTGCCCCCGTCCATCGACTGGAGGAAGAAAGGCGCAGTCGCCAGCGTCAAGGACCAAGGCCAATGCGGTGTGTACATGATTCAATTCTCGTTTCTGTAAGGTCAGGAGTCACTATGCATCTTAAGATTCTGCGTGGTTGTGTCTGTGATGGAACAGGTAGTTGCTGGGCATTTTCAACGGTGGCAGCGGTCGAGGGAATCAATTTCTTGAGGACGAACAAGCTCTCCTCTCTTTCTGAGCAAGAGCTGGTCGACTGCGACACCACACAAAACCAAGGGTGCAACGGCGGGCTCATGGAATATGCATTCGAGTTCATCAAGCAAAAGGGGGGCATCACGTCCGAGTCGAATTACCCCTACCAAGCTAGCCATGGGACCTGTAACGTTGCCAAGGTAAATTAATTAGAGTCTTAGCTCAATTCAACTCTGTACAGCCTTTGAGATGTTGTCACGTGATCTACAAATCGCCCTTTGATATCGCAGGAGAATTCTCCGGTGGTGTCGATCGATGGGCATGAAAATGTACCGGCAAGCGACGAGGATGCGTTGCTGAAGGCGGTCGCCAATCAGCCCGTTTCTGTGGCCATAGAAGCAAGCGGTGCAGATTTTCAGTTCTACTCTGAGGTAAAAATTACTCAATATAAATCGGATGAAAATGCCAGGAAATTCAGTTTTTTCAGCGGTAAGTAAGTTTAACATGTTATAAACTGATTCTGCAGAACTTTAAGACGAAAATGAGAAAAACGACTCGTTTATGCAGACACAGGGATTAAAATGATATACTGCTTATAAGAGCGTAATCTTGATTAACTCGCGACAATGGGAAGGGATTAACCATTGACGTTCCTATAACAGTTGATCCTGCTTTTGAAAGTGTCCTAATTCATGTTCCCGATAGTCTTCAAGAACTTCGGCTAGTTAACCTAATACGTGCCGGATTCACTAGTTCATCTGAGACTCCACGCGCTTGTTTCCGTTCTAAAAGCAATTGAATTTCCTATCGGTGAACCTATCAGGGCGTATTCACTGGACAATGTGGCACGGAGCTAGATCACGGAGTCGCGATCGTCGGCTATGGGAGCACTCTCCTGGGGACCAAGTACTGGATCGTGAAGAACTCGTGGGGTCCGGAATGGGGCGAGAAGGGCTACATAAGGATGGAGCGCGGTATTGCTGCTAAGGAAGGGCTCTGCGGCATAGCCATGGAGGCCTCATACCCCGTGAAGAACTCCTCGAATAATCCCGTCAGAGTTTCCTCTCCTATTAAGGATGAACTCTAAGCAGCGACTCAAGATCGACCTGTGATCAAGTTCCTTGGCTTTCATTTGTTTTCTCAGTTTGAAGTGGGCGAGTCCTGTGTCCACAGACACAAATAATGTCTGCGCCCAATGATTCCATAAGCCATGTTTATAGTGTCTCTCATAGGCAGCAAGATAAATTGGTCCTTCCTAGAACTGTTACCATTTAAATGAATGCAAGAACTTCAATGATTCGATTCCTCTGTCCTGGCACATCTGCAAAACGCGCCTTCATTATATTGATGGAGGAACGATCCCGATGCACAAATGACAACTATCACGATCGTCTGACCCGAGAGTTGTTAGCACGAAATCTAAAGAGGAAAGATTCAAATGCCTCACAGTTTATCCGCAAAAGGTGCGCCGTAGCATCTTGATGCGCGTCCAAAGTTCTACGTCTGATAGCATGTAAATGATGTTGTCCTGAATGCTTGAGCTTCTTCAAGTCTCCGAGTGCTCAGCTTCCATAAGCTGATGACTTACTTCAAACCCATCTTACCTAACATAGCCCACGAGCAGGCCTAGGACGCTTCCATTAGAAGTTAAGGTGCCGATTAAGCAAGCCTGGAAATGGATTACCTGTCCTGGTGGCAAGTAATCCTTGTCCCACATGCCGTCCGATTAATAAACCCCCCCTCCTCCCCCAATTTTAAGGAGCAGCCCCCTTCCCCCTTAGATTCCCCTGCCCTTTGATAGGCGGGCAAGGAACCCCAATCCGCAAGCCTGCGATAACCCTGTACATAAACCTGCATGATCCATACTCCCGGTAGTTCCCTTCGCAACAATGGGGTCCATCATATGGGAAGATGATCCTCTGCACTTAGTGCAAATCTGATCTACCCCCATCCCACCATTCACCCAATTTTCCCTCAATAAAAAGGAAAAAAACCACATCTCCACTCATCTCCACCCTCCATCCTCTCCACTAAGTGCTAAGTGCAGAGGATCTAGATCCATATATGCGAGCAGTGATAGGACGAGTCTTTCAAAATTATTAAATATAGTAGGAGATTTCTCTAAAATTATCTGTAGTATATAGAGATATTATGATTTTTTATTGATTATATCTGTATGCCTCATCTATTGCACGTATACTTTGCACAATTGTACATTTCTCTTGAGATTGTACGATTGTATATCTTGATTGAGATATTATGTTAGCATGATCTTTTAATAGAACTTACAAGTAAGTTAATGTATTCTTATTCAAAAATATATTCCACAATTTTATTTTTCGCACTTTGTTATTCTTGACTTAGAATCAGAGTCTTTGCTTGTGCTGGTTAAAATTCGCATCCAGTGCATCCTATGCACCTGGTGTATCTCGTAGCAAAATAAATCGATTGCGCCACTCAACAATGTCCACTTCTTGTGCACAAGTCTAATATGAGGAAGCACTTAGTTCCACGATAATGTTTCGAGGCTACTCGTACTTGTCATGATCAGCCGTCATGTCTTAACTACATGATACTATTTCACTTGATTTCGAACTCAAGGTAACTTGAGAGGATGTTAAAGATAATTAAAGATTTTTCTTGGATTATTTCTCGTGTTAGAGATATTTGATTTTTTTGTTAATACTCCGTATCTCGCAAGATTGCACTTACTTTTCACATATATTGTATGATTGTGAATATCTCTTAAGATTGCACGTATATATCTAGATTAAAATACTGTTACAATAATTATTTGATGAAATTTATAATTAGGTTCATGTATTTTAGAATACATCCAGATATATAGAAATTCCACCATTCTTTTTCGGCACTTTGTTATTCTCAACCGAAACAATCATTACGTCAGCAATCATGGGTGTATAGACTGCTACTGTTTCATTGCAGCCTGAATGTCAAATTCGGACCACAAACAAAGCAAAACAAAGCTGCACAAATTGACCCTCTGATGCTTACCTCCCGGCATGCCTAATCAACAGACTCTACACGTAACATTGATTGGGTTCTAAAGCAAAGAGTCGAGCATGAGAAACAACAAAAGGATGCCCACACTCCATCATTACATTTAAGAAAGCATGAAAGCTCCTGAGCATGGATCAGCCACGGAGACTGAGCGATTCACTAGTCATCATTGAGACGGGCACTGAATGCACATGTGGGTCTCTTCTGTGTCCAACTGGTCTGTCGAAACGTTGTGCTTTCATCATCACTTTCGTTTTCTTTTTCCTGTCTAGGATGCTTCTTATAAACCCCCATTGCTGCAACAAAGAGGGTCTTTTGCTGTTCATGCGGACCCTGCAATGGAAGCCAGAGCAAGTGGGTAGTAAGAATCAAGAAGATGGAGGAATGGCCTCCGAAGTCTGTTTGGACTCACACGAGTAATGGCCTGGTAAAAAGATCGCTCGCGATTGATCTTGAATGAGTTTCTCTCTCAAAAGCTGAAAGTAAAATGGTCCTGAACTGACAAATTTGACTAATGCAGACGCGAGAAAAAATTTAGATTGTGAGGTACGTGGGTCTGTCGCATAAAGAGCCCTTTGAACGATGAAAAAGCTCTAGGAAATATCTTCGGAGGCGGGGACCTGGGGACTCGAAAGATTCCTTTGTCGCCATGCCCATGACACCTTTTCATTGCCCTCGAAAAGCTGTCAAGCACAATTCAAAGAATGACGAATCACGATATCTCATGGGAATGTACACTGTCTTAAAACTGTAAATTAAAGTTCAATTCTTTAGGATCATCAGGGCATCAAAATTAGAAAAAAGAAAAATTCCTTGGACTTATCAAGGTTCAGTGCAGCATGGAGAAAGAGTAAGCCCAGGAAAAGAAGTCCTGGAACTCATGTAAATAAATTATTCATGTGAATTATTAACGAAGCATTGTCAGCAACTCCAGCAAATCATGCAACTTGCTCTTGCAACAGATCTCGTTAATCACGACATTAGCCATGAGGAAATCGCTCAACTCGCTGTCTTTCTTTTATATTTATTAACTTGGAGTTGAAGATAATTACTCTGGCTAATGTGATGGGTCAGTCATGCACGCCAAGGATGTAGTGGTCCTTTCTTCCATTGATGCGGGAAATCAAACGATTAGGTAAACTGTCAAAGCTCATATCTCATGCCTTCGCAAAGTTCCTTTCACTTCACAACATCAAAGTTGATGGTATTCTGACTGCTTCTGTTTTAAGCGACTGACGATTCACCAACATTTCCCTGTCTTGGGGTCCCTCGAGGCTTGAAAAATTTTCCAGAGCAAGAACAGAGGGCAACACGTTTTCAAGGTGCGGAGCACACTTTTCCACACAGTATATAAAAAGCAGACGCGAGAAAGTAAGAGAAGGACAACTTTCTGCTATGTTATATTACAAAATCAACACAAGTTGCAGCACACATGCGATAATTTCTAGATAATACTACAGTTCGGGCAATTTTCTTCGCTGAATCCGCATTTGGCCCCTCGAAAGTTACGAACATCAGCAGACTATACGGTTGGGTAATATGCGAGACCCCACTAGATAACTTGCATCTACATCAACTAGAATATCTATAATTATATTACAGGCAACGTTTCCAGCCTACTAATCGAGCGAGCTCTGAAAGCACATCCGTGGGCTTGATCTGGTAATAGGCCACCAAAAGGTCGCTGGTTCACGGCCAGATTGCCATCTTTTATACGTGAGGCGTCTGGTGAAATGCTAACGGCTTGCAATTGGCGACAATCTCATGCATCTAATGCCGCAATCACTTACTTCCTCTCTCGGTTCCTCTGCTCGCTTCCTCTTGTGCTGAGACAAGGATGACAGGACCTTCGCCGAGATGACTTTCTTTGCCAGCAGCTTCCAACGGGCATCGTCTTTCCTCTTCTCTTGACACATTCGCAATTTGAATTGCCTGTTGAAATCACCGAGACAGTAGATACGAATTAGTGATCCTCATGACTCGTTAGGCATCCCGAAGAGGAGACATCAACACGGAGCTTTTTGGACCCGCCATAGATATTTCTTCGCACGAGATTAAACCCATTAAAGACATGAGTTTCTTGGATTCTTTCTAATGAGTCAGAGGCCAACAGGATTCATTCGGCGGATATCATGACGAGCCAGCTGTTGCAGTTGAAAATGTCCCAGTGGTTCCAAACTCCTAATAACTTGACAAAAGCAAGAAATAGTCCCCAT
This sequence comes from Melaleuca quinquenervia, assembly GCA_030064385.1. Classification (NCBI taxonomy): domain Eukaryota; kingdom Viridiplantae; phylum Streptophyta; class Magnoliopsida; order Myrtales; family Myrtaceae; genus Melaleuca; species Melaleuca quinquenervia. Next base: position 615,762 of record CM057728.1, on the reverse strand, counting down.
CTCAACCCTACAATCCCACTAGAAGTGTCCCTTTTCTTGCAAGGATCATGTGCCCGGTAGTGAAATGCTAATGACAATTGACGGATGGGTTCCACGACGGACCCAGGTTGCCGTCCTGTCGTGTCATTGCTTATGTCTTATAGCAGCCAGCCACTAATTATAAACCACGTTGGAAATATTCAAAGAATATCAACCTAGTCTACTTAGAATGGTCGAGACAAGGTATTGGTCAATCTAGTCTTCATTTTATCTTTCATATCTGGATTTGACTATTGGAGAGCTCCCCATTAACTTGCCAGATTAGAGAAGCTACTGGAGTTTAAAATTCACCAATTTATCAGCAAGTTCAGTAGAAATATACAAAAAATGTTTTTTTTTGCAACAATACACAATTCGAAACGGATGCAAAATACCAAATTTGGCAGGCAAACACGAACCATCGGCCCTTTTCGATTACCTGCAAAGGGGAACCCGGCAAGAATCGGGCTGGTCACAGATCGAAGAGTGCAATTTGAGAAGCTGCCACATCCTCTTGCATCTCGAGCAACCTCCACCGACACGCTTCTCGCAAGTCGCGAAATGCTTGATCGAGAGCTGGATGCCGCGGCAGATGGCAAACTTGCCGCACGGCTCCTTCTTCCTCTTGGGCTCGGCATCAGACGGCTCGACGCTCGTGCAGCCCTCCGTGCATATATGCTCCAAGCACTCCATGGCCTCACTCAACTCCAGATACAGGCTATGGTCCTCCTTGTTCGTCCTCCTCTTCTTCTTCCTCTGTTTCACAGTCAATTCGTACGAGTTTTCAGAAACATTAAAAACGTTTTCACTTGAGAACTGTATCGTTCGTTAAGTTTCTCAAGCTATGTCCAAAACCAAAAATCAAGTGTCTTATTTCTTGGTTATTATGCAAATATAACCCGAGAAGCAAGGAAATTCAGGTTGACAAGAAAGGCCCGTGGAAAACAATGACCTGATGGGACACACTGCAATTTTTCCCAGCTGAAACGTGCCTAATGAAAACTCTTTCCTATGATTTCGTGTTCTCCAGATTCTCCGAAACACCCAAAAAAAAAACTTGGTCGTCGAATTGTAGTTTTCATATTGGTATCAACCTTGACCAATCTTTTTGAGACGCACGGCTCATCTCTTTCTCCATCGATCCTAAAACATGAATCTTGACGGAGCGTTTGACCACTCGGTCAAATTCTACCTTGCCAAATATAACATGAGCATGTGTAAGCACGCACCGATTCGGCCTCGTCGATGAACTGCCAGATCTCGAGCTCGAGCCACGGGTCGTGGTTCTGCAGGAACTTCCAGCCCTCGGTCGCCTCCACGGACTTGAAATGGGCGTGGACCAGCTTCAAGCACTTGAGGTAGAGATCGGGCGCGTCGCACAGCCTCGCCAGCTGGAGCACGTCCACCACGTTCTCGTCCGTCAGCCGCCACACCAGCGCCCTGGTGCACCGCTGCTTCAGCTGCGGGACCAGGTACACGTGCGACAGCGCCAGCAGGTGGATCCCGTACTTCTCCATCTGGTCCTCCGGGCACCTGCACCACCAGCGGGGCGTCCTCGTTATTGGATGAACACTACTGATGCATTTCAAGTGGAGCTGACCATTTCTCCGGCAATGTATTCACGTGGTGAACGTGTTAGAATCGATCGGATTTCGATTTAAGTGAACGTGACTTGCTATGGCAGTGACACTTTAGGCGTGATCACACGACAATGATTAATTAAAATAACATGTCTGTTCTGAAAGGGAAAAAAATTTCCATGATAGTTTTTATGTGATCCTGGACAAGGGTCCGGAAATCGAAGATTCAAGAACCAAACCTCGAGGAATAGAGGAACCCCACGAAGGCCAAGACGGCGTCGCAGGGGACGCCGAGGATCTGTATGACCCTCTCGGAGCTCCGGTGCTTCCGTGGCTGGTCTATGATGTTCTCCAGCACCGGCGACACCGACGCCTTCAATTTCAAATCCACCAGAAAAAAGACATGTTAAAGACTGATGATCACCCAGTATTTTCGAAAAAACCATGATGAAGCAGAGACTCTCTCTCTGTTTTTTCTTAATTTACCAGAATGCCAGAGTGCGCGGGGATGCGAACGCCGCCGGAGGTAAGGATCCAGACGTCGGGCTCCGGGAGCTCTCGGCGAAACGGGTTCGCACCCTCTGTCGGCGAAGAGCGTCCGTACACTTCGCCGGGGAGGTCCGCCAGCGGCCATGCTGCGTTAGCGCTGGGGTCCTCCATGTACACAGAGAGACAGAGAGAGAGAGAGAGAGAGAAGGAACGGAGTCGCGTTGTCGACGGGAGCGCTCGAGAGAGATTGCGTGAGACGTAGGGGAGGTCCGAACTGGGGTGCGCTCATGCATTTATAGGCAAAGCCCGAAGCGAAAGGAAAGAGAAGAGGAAGGAACAGCGAAAGGATGGTGTGGACCGTAGCGCTCCGCAGCGAGCCGAAGAGGAGGACAGTGCAATTGGAATTTGGACTGATACGAACAAGGTTGCTCGAGTGGCTGAACACGCCGTTAAAAAATCCCGGAGACAAATCCAAAACCATCAATTAGTTGAGGACGAGGATGATGTCCGGAGATTTTTTTTTCCGCGCTTTGTCTGGTATTGGCATCGGTCCTTCGGTGGTCGCGCGTTTCGTCGCACTAAAGGAGACGTGTCCTTGCTTCTTATCTGGAGATAGAGCAATTGGACACCACCACATCCATAACATTACCTACCTAGCTTTTGCTCCGACACTTAAATTAAAATGTTCAAGTCAAATGTGACAACTTCCAATCAATCCCTTAGATATCAATAATTCTTAGAAACATTTGCTCGAGTTCAGAAAATCTAACGTCTGTAGTACCAAGAGTTATAATGTTCGAGTGATTGAAAAAAAAATATGACCTCTAAATGAGTTTCGCATGATAATTATCACATTTGTAGTACACTTTTGCTGAGTAAATCGACTACAAATTGTCTTGAGAAAAAACAAAGAGTGCCCGCCTCTAGTCTTTTACACTCGAAACGTCCACATACGTTCTTCGGGAAGGTGCCCGGCTGATTTCAGGGGAATGCAAATCCCTCGATTCTAGAACCTCCGATTTGCATCTTGAGTTGGATCGGATCATCGATTTTCTTCAACAATATGTCCTCAATGCTTCTTAAGAATCTTGCTCATTTGTTTATTAATTGGAGGGTAAATTAGATCGTTTGGATTCGTAACGGTTGCAAAATAGAGATTTTGGAAGTTTCGAATGCGACATGGCATGCGATTGAATGTCAGAGTATTGGACAATATTCGTGTTTTCCTCGTGGTTGAAATTGTTAGATTAATTAAATAATAAGGCACTCTTTCATTTAACAATTTAAAGTTTTAAAATAATTGTCAGTGACCCCATAAAATCTAACGTAATATCAAAATCGGAGGTCATGAGTTCAGATTCTTTTCGGACTTTATATGCCTTTCCAATTAAGTATGTCCATGCTTAATGCTGAGTAAAAAAAAGACTATAATATTTAAATAGTCAAATCACAAAAAATTTACAAAAAAGAATATTGTCAATTGCCAATCCCTCTATCAGAAAAACACTCCAAGTTTCCAGCGATGCGGAAGGAAACGCCTGTTCCAAAAGGGTGGGGCCCTTGTCCGTTTCCATGAAACTAAAACGACATACCAAACCATGGTTTGTGATATGTTGGATGCATTTCGGTATTATATTCAAATAGCATATATTCTTTTAGAGGGAATTACCAAAACAGTACTACACTTGATATAATTATGTCACTTTGATAATAAAAATTTTATTTTTTCCCAATTTAACCCTAAAACATTTTGCATATGCGTCAATTCAATCCATCCAATCAATTTTGGATAACTGGCGTTGAAATGGATAATTTCCAATAATTTTTACTTTTTTCGTACTTTTTAATTTTTGATTTTCTTTTTTTTCACTATGGCAAATGAGCTCACTAGACACTGGGCACCACAAGTGAGGCTGGATAGATTCACTTGACATAAATTCAAAAGTTTTAGGACTCATTTGGCTATAACAAGAGATTGATGACTTAATCGACACGTGTATAATATAATTATAATTATTTTAGATCTTAGGGTTGTTCTCTCGATTTCTTTACTATGAAATCAATGATTTCACCCTTTCAATTAGTCATTTTAAAGACAAGCAGAAGCAAGAGAAGCGATAGTTCTTCCAAAAAAGTGTTTTTAGAAACATTCCGCTCTGAAATTTATATACTTTTCATAATATATATAGGATTTCTTTATATATATAGGTTGAGTGTCGGAGCCGAATTATACACCGGCTTATTTCGTTCGCGTTGATGTTTCTCCAACCTTCTTGATAGTGAGATGCAAGCTACCGCGCTGGGATTTTAGGGTTGACATTGATTAAGCCGTCGATTTCTGAATTTGACCAGAACTTTACTGGTGATTGACGGAAAACAGACGTTCGCATCGTTCGATTTTTTTTTTTTCCCTTCCCGGCGAAATCAGAAAAACAAATATTAATAATAAAATAGTAATCAGATAAAGGCCGCCACCGCTAGGGACCAGGGCCCGCGGCGTGCAAATACGACCGCACATCAATCTTTTCAGTTCCACCTTTGCCCCTGCCTCGTCGGCTATATTTCTCTTCAGGACACGAAGGAAGCGACGTGCGATTTTTTGAGCTGACGTGGAAGGGGATAAGCCCGACGAGTGGAGGCCCCGTTTGCCAAGTTAGTGGCGGACCGGGCTCTTAGGAACTGGAGGGCCCGGCTCAGTCCGACTGTCAACTCATTCCCCGATCGGACTCACCATCTGTTCATCCCCTCTGGCCGAAGGCTCGAATTAATCAGAAGATGAAGAACTCCACCATGCGGAAAATCTCATCCCGATGCGCTGATGGCGATGCACTGATGGCATTCGTGATCTAATCTGTCCTAAGCACCAGACGTTGACCGCGCAAGAAAAAAAATCTTAGGATGGGATCGACACTGATGATGGCTGAATCAAGACATTGATAAGTCACTTCAACTTATCTCTTGAATTATTGAAGAGTTAAGTTCAATTCATTCTGATTCGAATGGCTAGTGTTCTCGTTTCGCCGTACTTTTAGAGCAATTGCTAGCCGCATGTCAAGCAATCAAAGCATTCTCAGTCTTTTCAATTTAACCACTTTGTACTAATTCACGAGAGCCGTTCCCGTTACCATTACCATTACCATCCATATTCGTCAGTAAGGCCCATGTCCATGAGAGGACAGATCCAGATCAGCTAACATGGAATAGTCCACATTAGCTGATCCCCACCATTTATTGCCCTCCCTCTTGTACTAGGAGAGCATTTAATGGTGGGGATCATCTAACGTAGACACATTGAGAGGACAGACTCAGCAACAAAAGTTACTTCAAGGGAAAGTCACGGTAATTTGAATGCGAGATACGGTGCATCGAAATCAATTAGGAATAAAACCGATGGGACTGATCCCCAATTTCTAGAACCAAAAACCAAACCAAGTAATCTTAGGAATTGATCGGATCAAACCAACCAGTCCGGTATGGTTCATGGGCAGTTTAATGGGACTATGGAGGCAGGGAGAGAGAGAGAGAGAGATGAGGGGGGGGGGGGAGGGTGCATCAGCATAAACTTACTTATAACAGTAGAGTCTCAACTTGCGATTAACTAAGAAATTAGGCCCAATGGAGAAAACGAGAGAAGTATTGAAATGAAGAAAACTCAAATAAATGGAAATTGGATATTCGATATAGGTGGTCCGGTCTACTCCTGCCCTCCCAAGAACTAGGAACTCGTTCCATTTTTAGGAACCGTGGGCCAAATCAAAAATTCAAAGACCGAACTGATTCAGTCGGTCTGTCCGAATTGAGCGGTCCATTGTGCTCTACCAAAATTATTATACCCCACTAGTAATAGGCTCGTTAGGTCAATTCGAAAAGAGGGCCTGATAAACCCAACTTTCCTTTTCGGACCGGTTGGCTTAGCGTTTGGAGACTTGCCGGTAGAAAAATGAGACGTACTTTCGACAGAGCGTATGCAATCAAAGGGGCCAACCAGACTCAATCTTATTTAGCAGCTTCACAAGGAGGGATTGGTCCGCTTCTTAAAACTAGGAACCGTCCTTGATCAGTCTCATTTTTCCGATTTTGTACCTTGAATCGGGTTTTGCACTAGAACTTGGAATTAAATTAATTTTCAACTCATTGATTATTGACCTTGTATAAGTTTCTTTACTCTCTTTTAAATTGAAAATTTTATTGGAATCGAGCATGTTTGATATATCTCTTCAAGTAGAAAACGTATAATAACATGAATCAAAACAGAGATAAAGAGAAACTCAGGTGGGTCTTCGGGTTGACAAAGATAAGGGGGGCCACCGCTAACTAGCCAGCCAGCTCAGTAGTGGTAGGGACCAGGGCCCGTGGCGAGCAAACACGTCCGCACCTCAATCTTTTCAGTTCCACCTTTGCCCCTGCCTCGTCGGCTATATTTCTCTTCAGAACACGGAAGAAGAAACGCACGATTTTTGGAGCCGACGTGGAAGGGGATAAGCCCGACGAGCGGAGGCCCCGTTTGCCAAGTTGGAGGCCCGATTAGTGGCGCACCGGGCTCTGAGGAACTGGAGGGGGGCCCAGCTCAGTCCGACGTGTCAACTCATTCCCCAATCGGACTCACCATCTGTTCATCCCCTCTACCCGAAGGCTCGAATTAATTAGAAGATGATCTCCACCTTGCGGAAAATATCATCCCGACGTATTGATGGCATTCGTGATCTAATTTGTCCTAAGCACCAGATGTTGACGGTACAAGGAAAAATCTTAGGACGAGATGGACACCAATGATAGCCGAATCAAGACATTGATAAGCCAATCCAACTTATCTCTTCCGATTCGAGTGGTTTGTGTTCTCAATCAAGTCGGATCGAGTTTCACGAAACTTCGTGCAGTTGTCAGCCACACCTCAATCAAGTAACCAAGTTGTCTCATATCCTCTTGATTCAAAAGCATTCTCAGTCTTTTCGATTTGACCGATTTTGTACCTATACGCGGGAGCCATTTCCATCCACATTCGTCGGTATGGCCCATGTCCATGAGAAGGTGGGCTTAGTTACAAAAATCACTTCGAGGGAAAGTCACGGTAATTCAAACGCGAGATATGGGGCGCCCAAATCAATTATTTAATCAAGAGCGCATAGTGTTTCAACGGTGACATGGGTCAAGGGACGAGGGCAATGAGCCAGTGTACAACTTTTTTATTTTCCTAATAAGCCATGATGCACTTAAAATTGACGAACTCGAAATGAGTCGACATTTGATCAGTTGCATGGAAGCGGGCACTCATCAAAACTCGCCGTTATACTGTAAATGACGTCGTATTTTTCATAAATCGGAATCGTTTAGATAGGTTTTCAGGTTTATTTTTATGTTATAAAGTAATCATTGTTATTTTTATGGTGTTTTCGTAATATCGCGCTTCCTAGAATGATGATGAAATGTTTTCTTAATTTTGCGTTTCCTATTGTAATTAAGGTTAACATCATATAATATGGTGATTCGGGATTTTGAATGTCATGCTTTTTTTTTTTATATTTTTTGATTTGATAATCATACTTAAGAAAGCGAAGTGTCTCTTTATTGATTTTAATTCATTTTCAGTTGATTATCTATCACGTTCCAATATCAAACTTGACTCAAAGAGTGAAGCTAGAAGAGATTGTCGGGCTTTTCATGTTCAAGTGATAAGTTATCGCCCATTATGAGCAGGCGTTTCACGCTAGTCTCACCAAGATTGTAATACTCCATTGTTGTCTCACCGAGATTGTAATACTCCATTGTTGATGGGGCAAGGGCATGTTAGGGCAAGCCTAAAGAGGGCCTGATGACACCAACTTTCCTTTTTCAAGCCAAGCGGCCTAGCGTTTGGAGACTCGCTAGTAGAGGAATTAGGCATTAGCAATCGGAGGGGAACCGGCCAGACCCAATCTTATTCAGCCGCTTCGCAAGGAGGGATCGGTTCATTTCTGAAAACTAGGAACCAGCCTTGACCAGTCTCTTGTTTTTTTGCCGGTTTTGTACCTTGAATCGGGTTTTACCAGAGAACTTGGAGCCGAATTGATTTTCAACTCGTATGAGTTTCTTTACTCTCTCTTTTCCTTTCACATTCAAATTGAATTTTTTCGATTGAAATCGGGTATACATATCAAGTAGAAAGAATCAATTCATACTTCGCACATACCCATCGCATGTATAATAACACGAATCAAAACAAAGACGAAAGAGAAAGCTCGGGTGGCTCCTCGGGTTAACGCCGAGACAAGCTATCCCGGTTCCAACTAGTTTTAGGGTCGGTTTCTAGTTCACCAAAGTTGGAAAATCGACCGCATATAATCGACCGGGAGTGAAATGGGAAATGGATTCAAAATGCCACGAGAGGGGGAGACCAACGGTCGATTATACGCGGCCCATTTTCTGGCCCAAGAGAAAAAAAGAGAGTAAAAAAACAAGAGAACAGAGTAATAATTAATAGCCCCTAAATTCAACTACGAGGACAAAAAAAAAAGATAGAGAGCAGTCCAGCTGGCCTCGGAGTCACAGGTGTCGGGTCGCGACGGGGAGGACGGTCAGATCACGTGAGACCGTCGGAGGGAAGACCCCCTGAATCCCGCGCGTGGGCCAACGCCTCATTTATTGGCAGCGGCGCGTAGCCCACCTGACCGTAGGGGGAGTCGGCGCGTCACGGACTCTTTTGCAGGCCTACCGCCCCCCCCTCCCCTCTATAATCTTCTCTCTCTTTGATTGAAAGATTGAATGGTAATTGCGGAAGCGGCGATGCGGTCAACTCAACCGCTGCGTCGCTACTCCTTCCTACCACCCCGCTGTGGTCCAAACCGACACACTCCCCTTTCCTTTTTCTTCCTTCAAAGTTAAAAGAGATGGATCCGATGATTAATTATTGGAATTCATGCACTGAATCATGCGGTTAAAGCTAACCCGATCTCGCTCGCTTCCTTTCTTTTTAGGCTAAAGAGAAAAAGGATTGGTTTCTTTATAATAATTTGCTTCTCCTTCTCCTTCTTCTTCTTCTTCTTCTTTCTTCCGACTTTCAAATACCCAAATGCCTTTTTTTCTTTTTGCTATATGGGAAGCTTGTATTGTTAAAATCGGAGAAATTGAATCGCGGTACCAATTTTGAAGCTGCGTTTGTCGAATACGACCGTCCCGTCGTTCTTTGGGTTTACCAATTTTGAAGCTGCGAAATTTGGAGGGCCATCTCTGTCCTTCTTTACCCGGATGCGGACTTCGTTCCTTCCGAGTTCACTTCGTCCTGCCTTTCCGGTTCGATTTTTCTGGTTGTCGTCGGGAGCACATCCATGCGCGTCCTCAATACCGCCACGCGCCTTAGATGTCGTGCATTTCAATCGTTGCTCGTTTGTTTTTGCTCTTTCAAGTGTTTGGCCTTTTATATTACGCGAGTGTTGGCATATATCATTCTGTCTTCATTGATGGGAAATGTGCTCATGGGGACCTTCTCGATAGCATTTGTCGAGAGAGCAATGAAGAAGACGCTGCAATCCCCAAGACACTAACTCTGTGCGCAAGGAGAATGCCGGGGTTTTGAAAATTGGGAACATTTCTTTGTTAAGCATAATGATTAACAACCGTCGCGATAAGGCTTTTTATTAACAAGATCTCACGTATAATAAGCCCTGTCAACAAGTATCTCGAGGGCTCTTAGTTAAACGGCTAATGTGCAATCTGCCAATGCATTGGTTGTTCTCGTTTTCTTAATGTGTACTCACAATTTCCAAAAGTAATACCGCTCCATATTAAATATGTTTGACAAGTATTTTGAAAAATGAGCACTAACTTGATCCTCGACAATTTATCTATCTCTAAGTTGAAAGGACTACACCCTAATTCCTATTTAAGAATATGAATGGTCAAGGATGATGCAATTGCACGCCATCGTTTTATTTCATCGGTTGCATAATGAACTCCAAAAATTTATTTTCATGTTTTGTGCCCCACTGTTGGGAGTATATAAATTCCTCAAACCAATTGGGATATTGAGTTCATAAATTCAAATGTTACATTTATCAGTTAATTGAAAACAGTCTACAGTATAAAAATTCTATTTATTTATTGCTTAATATGTACTATTTGGACATATTTTATTAGGTGTATATGAATTTTGAAACACCGATCGAGTGTATTTACTGCAAAAAATTTGATTTTTTAACTCGCTAATTGCACATTTTAATTTGGATTTTGGGAATGGCAACATTAATTATCTCGATGCTTGACAAATCGCTATTATGGGCAGCTTGTCATTCATTCCATTTTCTTGATCTAGTTACAAGGGAACCCCAAAATATTCGCGTTTGTCTTCCACGCTCCACCTCCGCGAGTGCAGAACTTCGCCGATCGGACCGGAGATCCGGCTCCTCCTGCACCCACCACCTTAGACCCTTCAACTAACTAAAACCGTCGAGGGCAAGAGAGTTGAAATCCCCAAAATACCCCCATAGGCTCGCCGAACGAGAGAGCCGGACCCCGTCTCTCTGTCTTTCGCTCTCCTCTGCAAGAACTCTGCACAAGAAACAAAAGAAACTCTGCAAATGCAAATTCCTTTATTTTTTAATCCTCCAATCTCTCTTTCCCTCTTTGCATTGCAATGGCAATTACGTCCTGCGGATCACCCTCGCTCATTAATGGCATTTACTTCCTTGCAACTTACCCATTTTCTTCGCCACCACCACCATCATCATCCCCAACCGATGCTGTCAATGTCAAATCAATGCTGAACAGACTTCGACGAGGAAGCTCTGCCGCGGATGCCGCTGTGTTCCGGGGTTAGGGTTTCGTACTCCGCTTTTCACGTTACCCCCCCGGTTCTCGTTCAAACCGTCGTCAACTTCGAAGAGGGGATTGGGAGATATTCCCATCTACAGTAGCACCTCGTGGGCATGGGCACTCGGCATTTCTTTATTAATTCCTGCTGGCTTCGGGTTCGAGTTTTTCAACTTTGTCGTTTCGCGTTCGTTGTTTTCACTTGAATGTATACGTGTGTGCTCTTTTCTCCCTAATTTCTTTGATTCGAGATTCTCTTTCTATTACATGACTTTCTTCCTCTCCTTTGACACTCCCTCTCCCTCCCTCCCTCTCTCTTCTCGGGGACTCTCTGACATGCTCTGTTTCGGAGAACTGGAGTAGCGTGACTCTGTGAGTGGCTGAGTGAGTGAGCTTGTGCGCGTCGGGCGTACGCTCTCTGTTTGATAGAGCTAGTCGAAGCTGACACCGTTCCGAGCTGCACTGTTTGTGGACCATGGCCGCAGGTGCAATGCACATCCTCTTCTTCTTGCCTTGCCCCGTGCCTTCTCCTGTTCCTCCTCATCTGTCCCTTTTCCTCTATTTCTGTTGTAGAGACGTACATTTTCTAAGGGGTGAAGGCCAACGGGTTGCCTTTTATTCACGTTTAGGTGCTTCCCTCCTTTTCCAGAAACCTGAGCAGCATTTTATATTTTGCTTATTGCTTCATTTTTGCCCCCTTTTTTTTTTAAAAATATTGAACTCTGTTTTTGCTTTGGGCACCTCCTTACTTTCCTAGAAGCTAGAAAGTTAGCGCTGGCGACATGCATTTGAAGAGCGCGAATGGAGTAAATTTCTTTTTCCTCATTTTGATGTGCCGTGTCCTGGGTATTTCCGAAACCTAAAAAGTAGAAGGACGCTTTTACCTTTTCAAGACTAGATTAGTCCGGTGGGTTATTCTTTTGATTACTCTGATGGTTATTAATTTCCTATTATTTCAGGGTTGCTTTGCTTTTCTTTTAGCTCTTGAGATATAAATCATAGTGAGAAAGTCCACTTTTTCTGTCGTGGTGGGTCTTCGAAGAAAATTATGGACGGTAGGCGGCATTCGGTCGATGTTCCTATTTCCAGAGCTCTCGTGGCGCTTAGGAGAGTGAGGTCACTGAGGGATCCCTCGACGAATTCCATGAGCAAGTTTTCTGCATTGATCGAGAATGCTAATTGGGAAACCAACTCAAATAATGGGATATCTCTCCGGTTTATGAACAGTCCCCAAGAAGGCGCCTCTGTCGAGAAGGGTCTAGTGGGAAAGGGTCATGATGTTAAATGTTTGGATGAATACGATGCTAATCCAACGTTGAGGAAGTCGACGATAGTTAATTGTGAGAGCCACTGCTTGAGTGGCGATGCATGCGATCCAACTAGAAGGGCACCATCAAGAGAGCTGGATTCTTGCAGTAAAAAGCGAGAAGAGCTTATTGGGCCAAAAAATGAAGTGTATCGGCATGATACTACGGACAGAGGGTTGGACTTAGCCTGCGTAACTCCTAGCAATCGTATGGAGGATGTCGATTCGTGTAGTGACATGTCACTGGGATCATCTCAAGTGGAAAAGATCAAGTATGCTGCTTCCGAACGAAAATCTCAGTACAGGATCCAGAGAAGACCGTGTGGTGTTGTTGGTGACATTGAAAGTCGTGCAGTTACTCCAAGAAATACAGGAATTGATGCTTATCTAGAAGGTTCAATTCGTAGCCCCTCATTGTTTGCTAATGAAGTTGATGCGGATGATCACTCTCAGAACGGATGCAGCATTGGTTGTTGCTGGTCAGGGACGCCAAAATTCAAGAGGTCAGTTGCTCTATCCGATGTTGAAGACAGGCCTCTGTTAGGTGAGGATGTGACTGAGGCAAATCCGTATGTATGGAGAGATACTTGGAGAGATAATGAAAGTATTCCGTATTCAGATACACAAAAGCGACCTGGTCAAAGGTTCAAGCTTAAATCTTTCAATGAATTGGTGGGTCAAGACGTAGTAGCAAAGTCTCTACACGGTTCTATATCCACAGGAAAAATACCCTCTGTATATCTCTTCCATGGCCCCCATGGCACTGGCAAGACTTCCGCTTCAAGAGTACTTGCTGCTGCACTAAATTGCCTCATGTTGAAGGAGGACGGACCGTGTGGATTCTGCAGAGAATGCACAGTGCTCTTTTCTGGATGGAGCAGAGACGTTGAGGAGGTGGATGCTATGAGAATAAACCGCACAGATAGAGTTCGATCCCTGTTGAAAAATGCGGCCATTCCCCCAGTTTCTTCACGCTTCAAGGTTTTCATTGTCGATGAATGCCAATTATTGCGTGCAGAGACGTGGGCTGTGATTCTGACTACCCTAGAGAAACTTCCCCAGCATGTTGTCTTCATTATGATCACTTCTGAGCTGGACAAGCTGCCAAGAAGTGCGTTGTCACGTTCTCAAAGATACCACTTTCCGAAGATAAATGATGTAGATATTGCCAACAGACTGGGTGAAATTTGCGCAGAAGAAGGCCTGGACTTTGATCAAGCTGCCATAGAATTTATTGCTGCAAAATCAAATGGTTCTCTTCGGGATGCAGAAATGATGCTTGATCAGCTCAGTTTACTTGGGAAAAGAATAACAATGTCCTTGGCCTATGAGCTCGTGAGGGCCCCAACTTTTCTCCTCTTCATGCTTTCAGCTCATCCTCTATTAAATTGTTTCAGCTCATGCTATATTAAATGAATAATAGTTGGCCATCTTCCCTTGTGCAGATGGGAACTGTATCTGATGAGGAATTGCTTGATTTGCTTGATCTAGCTTTATCTTCTGACACTTCAAATACAGTCATAAGAGCACGGGAGCTGATGAGATCAAGAATTGACCCAATGCAACTAATATCACAGTTGGCAAATCTTATCATGGATATTCTCTCGGGTCAGTCTGAGGAACGAAATTCAGAAGCCTGCAGGAAGTTTTCAAAAATTCACACCTGTAAGTTCTGTAGCCTGCTACTGCTACTTGAGCTAGCAAAGGCTAGAAGCATTTATATTCATGAATGACCATTAACATGTTCTTGAATTGCTTCGACATCAATACATGAGATCATGAGACATGATGTCATATTTCACTATTATGCTTGCCCAACAAATATTGTTGATATGGTGCTCCATTAATGGTGAACAATATGAGGAATGAATATATGAATTCAACTGCTGCCTTATGTGTTGCTTCTCTTTGAACTTTCTTTGTAGATTATAGTGTTTGGTCTTCCATGACCGATGCCTAGTTTCCTTTAGATATCATTTTCTGTACCAAGTGAAATAGGATAGAGCCAGCAAGCGCATGCTGTCATTTTATAGCATTACTGCATTAGTGTGTGATGAAATTTTGTAGTTATTGTCACTCAGATCTTGATGACTTTTGCAAGGTCTTCAGACTTGGGGCAACTAGAAGTTATAATCTATATGCAATGATGAACTTAATGAAAGGGGTCCATTTTGTTTCGTGGAAAATGAATGAATTGGAAAACATTTTCCTAAAAATGATAGCTTGTATTGCTTGAAATGATATATCAATGAAAAATGTGTTCATTGTTGACAATAATTTATGTCTGAGCATTTTCATTGACAATGAATGTATTTTTGTAAGTGATACAAGTGATTATTTTTAAGAAAATATTTACCAAATTATGTATTTTTTTGCAAAACAAACGGAGCCGAAAAACATGAAATTGACAAATCATATGAAGGCGGTGCATGTAGTTAAGTTTGTGATGAACCGGCAATCGGGAAGGGTGTTCTTTTTTCTGTCTTTTTTTTTTTTTTTGCTTCAGTGGTTAGGAGGTTTTGTTATTAAACATGTAATGTGGTCAACTTGCTTCTTTCATCAGTATGATCTGCTTTATGAGTAGGTTAAGTTATTTGAAGGCAATGAACTTCATTTGAGAGCCTTTGCCAACTAAATCTTTCCTTGGTTGAATTAAATGTGTGTCAGCAGCAGGGTTTTACCTTTATCTATTGCATCCTTGACTTCACGTCATTTAGTGAAATTGAGGAATCAACCTCTGCTTCTTTTCCTTTCAGCTTATCATTTTATGTGGATATTTTATGAGAATGTTTCACGCTCTTATTGTTTACTTTCCACTATTATTACACTGCTACAATTCTACAAGTCCGTCTGGTCTCCTCTGCAGATCAGAGGAGCTTGCAGAATGCAGCAGAGTGATTTAGTGAGCGTTGATGGACCGTTGATCCATATTTTTTTCAGATAAAACAGTGACAGTGTGGGTTGGTGAACTGATGTAATGCTACTTAATTAGTGTCGGGTGGAATTGCTATTGCTTTGTTCATGTTAGCTCTCTGGCACCTTCTGCTATATCGTGTATTGCACTTTCAACATCTGAGTGCATACTGATCATCTTGAAACACTGTCCTCTTGACTGGAATTGGTTTCTTTTTCTAGCTGAAGCTGACTTGCGTAAGTTGAGTCATGCTTTGAAGTTACTTTCCGAAACTGAGAAGCAATTGAGGATGTCAAAGAATCAAACAACCTGGCTGATAGTGGCATTGCTACATCTAAGTTCTGCAGATTCTTCCTCTTTGGATGAACATGATTCAAAATGCTGTCCACAGAACATGGAGAAGGGTGAGTGGCTTAGTTCAGTTGCAGCTTTTTAGCAGTTATCTTTATTTATTTAGTCTAGAGCAAGTCTTTAATAAGGTGAATGTAGTTAATTCATTTGAGACTGATTGTTGTTCAGATACGGATGGCGACTGTTGCAGCAGACCCTCAATGGAAGAGAGCAAGAAGCATTTCATACATTGCTCATGTGATTGTGGCGAATTGTGCATATTGGATGCACAGGTAAACTACAGGGAAAGGTTGGATTCTATCTGGAGAAGGGCTACGGAACTATGTCGGTCAAAGGCTTTGAAGAATTTTCTGATGAAACATGGACATATGTCTTCTCTTCGTTTGGATAAAGGTACACATGCTTCGTATCCTTGCTAGAGTCAAGCAAGTGGGTCAATACAACAGTGTTATTAGAAAAATTGGCGATAAGCATTCTGAAACTAACATCTCTTGATCTGATAAGCTGTAATCGAGAAACTTCAGCTTATATATATGCTTGACTCAAGATTCATTTATTCTAATTTAGTGTGCTTGACCCCAGCATCATTTTGCCTTCACTACTATATGAACCCTATGTTGCTGCATTTATGAACAGGATGCGGATAGAGTCATTGCCGACATATTCAAAATGATCCACTTATGCCATTATTCAAACGTTGACTACAACCAAATGTGTATCATGGAATGACACCTCTTTAGTCATTATTTGTGGAAATATTTGTGGTTTTCTTTTTGTTTGTTTTGGGTGTTCTGCATTGTGGCTAACTCGCCTTTGTTGCTTAAATTCTTTTCAACGATTGATCTGCAAGCTGCTTTGTGTCATCTTTTGCTAATTTGACATTAGATGTCCACCATAACACTAATTCGTGGCAACACATCTTTGGTTGCCTCCAGCTTGAGCTAATGTGAAACTATGCTCTATATTTTTCTGGATCATTTTATTCTTTTACTTTTCTACTATCAATCTGTATTAGTTTTTTAATCTCACTGTAACATGTGACACTGGACATGTTTGACATATCAGGTATTGCGGTTGCTAATTTGGACTTCAGTCATGCTGACTATGTGAGAAGGGCTGAGAAGTCATGGAAATTGATTGCCAGTTCTCTTCAGTCCATCCTTGGCTGTAATGTGGAGATCAGAATGAATTATGTACCTTGTGCCGCAGAATCAAAGTGTGTAAAAGTGAAAAGGCCATCTTTTAGTTTGTTCAGCTGCTCCCGCAGAATTCTGCAGAAAACACGGTCAATTATTGAACAAGGAAGCGATTCTGATTATTCTGACTATACCTTTGAGAAGTACACAACTAAGGCAAAAGCAAATCTAGCCTGCCCTTCTGATTGTAAATCTCAAATGCTGCATATAGGCAATCACCAAATTGGAGCAGTAAGCACTTTAAGAAATGCCGATGGAAATGTTCTGAGCGTTGGAACTGACATGTCCCAGAGGTCATCACACGACCTGGACGGTCATCTGCCTGATCCAGAGTTTGATTGTTCAGCAAGAGAGGCCATCTACTCTGGGCACCATGTAATCTCCAGTGGAGAGCCAGAAGTTCAGCCAAACTGTTTCCCCCGTGTTATGAAGGCTCAGAAGATGTCAAACATGCCTGAACTTTCGCAGATGATCTGCCATGATATGCCAGAGGAAAAGAAGGTTGCGTTGTCCATCCCTGGGAAAATGTCCATGGAGACATTAAGCTTTGCAGACGAGCAATATCTTTTCTGCAGTACCAACACTTATACAAGCGATTCCAGGGATGCTGATAAGTGAGTGGCTTTGCGTTCTTATTTTCTGTGGCTGCTGCAGGTCTTTGTAGTCACATCTTAGGATCGTTGTTCACCAAAATGTGCAGATTACTTTGGCCAATGGTTTGTCCTTCATAATGTTAAAGTAAATGTACGTCCAGTAAAAATGTGCATTAGATGTTGAAGTGGAATGGTTGTCGAGATGATTCTGTAGTGTGCATGTTTGACTGCTTTTTTTGTGTTCACGGAAAACGACACTGTTTATCTCGAAATGCTCTTAGTCTAGTTGCTGCTGAATCTCTGTTTTTGCAGAATGAGGGAAAGTCCAGATGTTCTTTGTTGGAGAACCCCAATTTTGCCTAATAGGAAGGTAAGCCCCGGGAAGCTCTACAACTCATTTTTTTGCATTGGGATAGCAAATTTAAACATAGTAAAATGGGTTGAATGTCCTATTAATGTTTCTATTTGACGTCTCTGTTTTCTAGCGTAAACTTCCACTTTTTCCTCTTTTAGAATCATCTCCCTAAACGATTTGACTATGTGCTAGCTTTCTGTCGCTAGACTCGTTACTGCATTTCGTATCTTTGGTATGACAAGGACCTCTTTGTCGATGCGCCTCACTTCTTGGATGAAGACTCCTCCAGCACTGACTAAATGTTTATTTCCTCGTTACTATGTCGTTTTTCACTTTGGCCTTGATTGGAATGAACCGTGTGAATGCTGCAGGCGTGTGAGAGGAGGCACGATAGACATCGCGCACACTTAGTCGAGTGGGTACTTCCCTGCGGCGCCACCAAGTAGTTCTGCTGTACAGTGATAGGCCAAGGACCGATGCCCCTCGGAGAACATTGAAGGAGCCCGAAATATGCTCAATATCTCTGAAGCATACGAGGTCAAATTGCTCTTGCATGGTAACCTGGAGCCAGTGGCAGTTTTTTTTGTTTCTCTGTATGGAAGGTCAACTGCATATGGGGCGGCTCTGCTTCTGCACCCTCATTTGGTCCGCTGGCTTCTCTGTACTCCTTTAAAGCCCAACTGGGCGAGCAAAGAATTATCCCGGGCTTCTTTTGTTCCCGCTTGCCCCTGCATTTGCAAGATAAGGCATGTTCAATCTGCACTGGGCCTCCAGCAAATTGCAGGGAAAAATCTTCTCGAGTTTTTCATGAACACATGATGATGAGTCCATGATAGATGGTCCAATCCGGGTCCACTTTTTACAATACACGTCTTACTCGCATGCTCAAGATCAATTATTTGAGGTAAAGTCTTGCTAGATACTCATCGAACACTCGAGCTCGACCTCATCGACCCACGATGCGCCCCCCTTTTTCCCTCTCGGGACCCGCTTCTTAATCCCTCGGCTAGCAGCTGAGGTCGCAGCTTGGGGTCTAGGCACTCGACTCTGATCTGATCTGATCTCCTTTGTCATCATCGCAACGAGAGACGGAGATCGAAGCCACTCGGTTCTCTTTTGTCTGGTTCCCCAAGCACGTGGAATCTGTAGAGAAAAAGGAGAAGGGGAAGTCTTGTTATTCCCGAATAACGTTATCCAAAATAGTTTTCTAAATTTATCTTGCCACGCCAGCGCATCAATCCATATCCCCTAGCCGACCAACTACTTACCCAAGCGGAGCCCAAAAGAGAAGCCCATAAAATATTCTTTTTTTTTTTTATGTCATCGAGTAACAATTTAAATTCCCTTTAGTGGTATTTTGTCCAGAATTCGAAAGTGCGATTCAGTGGCACTTTGGTAAATGGACGCGGGGGGAGGAAAACCCTAAAGCGGCTGAGGGGGCGCCAGGTGGCAGCGCCGCTCTCGCCGCGGAGCCTAGCTTGCTTGCGACTGGGCTTCCGGAAAGAGACGGTGCCACGTGGACTCGAGGGAAACTCCGCGATGACGTGTGCTGGTAACCGCAAGAGCAGCCTCCATATAAAAGGCGAAGCCACCCGAGGCTCGTCCGTCCCCTTTTCCGCTTCATTCTCATCCATTTCTCTGTTCAACCGATCGAGACGCGGGCGCTCGAGAGAGAGACAAAAACCAGAGGAGGGAAAAAAAAGAAAGAGAGGGATCGGGGATCCACAGTTTCTCTTCTCTCAGGGACGAGGTTTTTGGGATCCGCTAGGGTTTGCGTGTTGGACTTCTCTGCGGGAGCGCGGCTCGCGCCTCTCGTTTACTGAGACCTCGCTTTCCCTCTCTCTCTCTCTCTCTCCGTGTCTGTTCGATTTGGAGATCCAATTCGTACGGGCCGCTCTCTGTCTTGGCTCGAGATTCATCCGGGCCAAGCACAGAAGAATCGGGGACGTTCCGGATCCCTCCTCCGTCTTAGCCGGTGCGGTTGTTCAGGTCCTCCTATTGAAATCTCACTTGCCTTTCTTTTTTTTTTTTTTATCGTTCCTTCGTTGTTTCTCTTTCTGGCTTTTTGTTTCTCGCGGTGCTTGGACTTGCGTCTCCCCTCGTAAGTGGTGTGGTATTATCAGCATTCTCTGCTTCGAATGTTGTCGATTGTAACTGGTGGGTCGGATTCGGAGAGCGGCGTTCCTGCAGATTAGCTCCCTTGTTCGTTGTGCTTTGTCCTGTTTTCGGATTTCGTTTGCTGAATGTGAAATGATCCTGCGGTCGGCCGTGCTTTGTTCGTAAATCGAGTGGGATGTGATAGTAAATGGTGATTGGTTAGTTGGTGGTGTAGTTTTTGATCTTTTTTGTCCTTTAGGAGTGGGCTGCGTAGATGGCATCGAACGAGGCGTTTCTGACGGATGAGCAGAGGGAAACGCTTAAAGTAGCAACGCAGAATGCGGAGATTCTGTCGTCCTCTCCCAAATCGCCTAAGACTCTGCTCTCTGAACATCCATTAAAGGTTCCTGCTGCTGGCAAGGCGCCTACAGCTGGAATTGCTGTGAGGCATGTGCGCAGGTCACACTCAGGGAAGTTCATAAGAGTTAAGAAAGGTAATCTGGTGCATTTTGATTGTGCTCGCATGATGTTTCTGTTGAAGGATCCAATGCGTGCTTTTGTTAATCTCGGGTCTTGTGATCAACTCGATGTATTCACGTCATCAGAAGGATTGCTGCTGCATCGCTCTACATTGTTAGTTCCTCCCATCTTTACATCTGGCGGATGCTTTCAGGGTACAGCAAATGGCTTGGTCGAAATTGATCTAATCATTTCAACTCCTATTAAGCCATTGGTATCCTCTCCTTAAGAGCTTATTTCTGTTCCCTGCCTGAAACCTGTTAGTTGATCTTTTGCAAAGTGCACTAGTTAACCACCCTCTATTCACTAATCTATTTTCTGTCTGTGAACTATATATAATAGATGATCCAGGGCGTCCATAGCCATTATTCCTCTTCTCCATAATATTTGTATCATGGTTTTTGAAGAATGCGTTGCCAAAAGTGTCACTTGGTTTTGGAACTGTTGTAGTTTTGGTCATATTCCTGTTTTTGGCTGCTGTACAGGTGGTTAGGAGGCCCTTGATTTAGAATTTCTTAGAACTTGAGTTGGCCTTTTTGTCTAGACTGGATGTATTAGTAGCTCCGGTGTTTTACTATCTCCAGTAACTCCACTGCAGCAACCCCAAGAGTTGCATTTATAAATTTTCTTATTGGAGTTAGAATGAACTCAGGTCCTTCCACCTGATCGCTTGGGGCCATAGCCTTGTCACGTTTATATCTTCTGCACACATTTATCAAATGTGTATTTAAATTTCTTAGTTATGTGATTATGCTACAAAGGAGAGTGGTTCAATCGATTTAGGTTGGTTGCCTAGCTGTAGCTGTTACAAATCTACTGGTTAGGGTTGGAAACCGCTAATAGATTAATCTTTTCTTTTTTGTGCGCATGTGCTATTATTTGTATATTGGAAACAGATGGAGGTGGTGGTAAGGGAACTTGGGGGAAATTGCTTGACACTGACGGTGGATCACATGTTGACAGAAATGATCCCAACTATGACAGTGGCGAGGTAATGGCTGTTTTCCGCCGTTAATTGGCATTTTTCAGTTCTCTCTCTCTGTAAGCTGGAGGTTAGCTCTTTTATTGACAGGTACTCGGTGACAAGTGTTGATTGCATTGCTTCTACTATTTGTTTCTACAGGAGCCTTATCAACTTGTTGGTTCAACAGTCTCGGACCCCTTGGATGACTATAAGAAAGCCGTTGTTTCTATCGTAGAGGAATACTTTAGCACTGGTGATGTGGACGTGGCATCATCTGATCTCAGGGAACTGGGCTCAAGTGAATATCACCCATACTTCATCAAGCGGCTAGTTTCAATGGCCATGGATCGCCATGATAAGCAGAAAGAAATGGCCTCGGTTCTGCTCTCTGCCTTGTATGCTGATGTCATCAGCCCACCACAAATCAGAGATGGATTTGTCTTGCTTCTTGAGTCAGCTGACGATCTCTCTGTTGATATATTGGATGCTGTTGATGTGCTTGCATTGTTCCTAGCACGGGCTGTAGTTGACGAGATTCTTCCCCCAGCCTTCCTCACAAGGGCTAAGAAAACACTGCCCGAATCTTCCAAAGGTTTCCAGGTTATTCAGACTGCTGAAAAGAGTTATCTCTCAGCCCCACACCATGCTGAACTTTTGGAAAGGAGATGGGGTGGTAGCACACACATAACTGTTGAAGAGGTGAAAAAGAAGATAGATGATCTACTAAGGGAGTATGTGGAGACCGGAGACGTTTTCGAGGCATGCAGGTGCATTAGGGAGTTGGGTGTTGCGTTTTACCATCACGAGGTGGTGAAAAGGGCTTTGGTTCTTGCAGTAGAGACACAAGCAACAGAACCCTTGATAATGAAGTTGCTGAAGGAAGCTGCTGAGGAAGGCTTAATTAGTACCAGTCAAATGGCTAAGGGGTTCGCGCGTTTTGTGGAGAGCCTCGATGACCTTGCTCTTGATGTTCCATCTGCGAAGTCTCTGTTTCAGTCACTGGTTCCCAAGGCTATTTCTGAAGGATGGCTTGATGCTTCATTTTCGAAGTCATCAGGTAATGGAGACTCGCAAACTGAAGATGAAAGGTTAAGGCGCTATAAGAAGGAAGTTGTTACTATAATCCATGAATATTTTCTCTCTGATGATATTCCTGAGCTCATTCGGAGCCTGGAAGATCTTGGAGCACCTGAGTTGAACCCCGTATTTTTGAAGAAGCTTATAACCCTTGCTATGGACAGGAAGAACAGAGAGAAAGAGATGGCATCTATCCTGCTGTCTGCCCTCCATATTGAGATATTTTCGACTGAGGACATAGCAAATGGCTTTGTCCTGCTTTTGGAATCGGCAGAGGACACGGCTCTTGACATTCTAGACGCTTCAAATGAGCTTGCTTTGTTTTTGGCTAGGGCTGTTATTGATGATGTGTTGGCCCCACTGAATCTAGAAGAAATTGGAAGCAGGTTGCCTCCTAATTGCAGCGGGAGTGAAACTGTGCGCATGGCTCGATCACTTATCGCTGCCCGTCATGCTGGCGAGAGGATTCTTAGGTGCTGGGGAGGTGGAACCGGCTGGGCTGTTGAGGATGCGAAGGACAAAATTCAAAAGCTTTTGGAGGAATATGAGAGCGGTGGGGTGGTGACTGAGGCTTGCCAGTGCATACGCGATCTGGGAATGCCCTTCTTCAACCACGAAGTCGTAAAGAAGGCATTGGTAATGGCCATGGAGAAGAAGAACGACAGGATGCTGGATCTGCTGCAAGAATGTTACAGCGAGGGGCTGATCACCATCAATCAGATGACAAAAGGTTTCACCCGGATTAAGGATGGAATGGATGATTTGGCTCTTGACATCCCAAATGCAAAAGAGAAATTCCGTTTCTATGTGGTGTATGCTAATCAGAAGGGATGGCTTCCATCTTCGTTCGAGTCATCCTCGTTGCCCGCTCCAGTTGTGGCTACTTGAGAGGGAAACATATATCTGTCTCCCCTGAGTATGTTGTAGCCTGTCGCGTTATGTAACAACTTATGCTCTTTCAAGTCTTCAGAAGCCTGATTAGATGGGGGATGTTTAAGTTCATCTCGATGCCTTTTTTTCCCTATTTCCTTGTAGTTTCCCGATGGAGATCAGCTGATGTATAAAGTTAGTTGCTTATCCAGCTTTAGGCTCATGGTGCATCATATTTGTCGCATGCAGTATGATAGTAAGATTAAGAATTCTTTGATGCCATTCAGCTTGTTTTTGGGTGTTGTCCTTTGGCCCTCTTTTTGGGGTACCGTGAGACTACAAGTAATCTCCACGAGAATGCATTACCAAGAATGGCTGCATTTCCGCTATGAGCCGATTTCTGTCTTAGATGAGCACCCTTAAGTGTGTACGGAAGTGGCATCTTTCTTGTTTCTGATCATTTTGAACGTGCACTGATCTCTTTCGGTTGACTAGTTTTTGCTCGACTGTCTGATGATGGATCTGACTGCGCATCTATGCGGTCGTGCGTGCATGGCCGTAAAGCTGCTATATCCGTGCTAACAATGTTCCCGGCCGGGCACCGGTTGGCTGATTGGCTAAATCAAGCTTGTATTTGTCACGGTCAGCTAGTTTGTTTCTGGTGGTGAAGCTCGCAGTATATGTTCTGCCTTGGGGTATTCCAATAGTGCAATTTCCGATGGCTTCATTAGATACATTGCGCAGTTAGCTCAACTTCTTACTGGACTATGTCGGTGTTAAATGCCTTTGCTTTCAGTCGTTGCCATGACCAAAGCAACTGTCCCACATGATAATTGCTAGATATTTTCAAATAATGTATGAAAAAATTGGACATATAAGTCAGTGCATACCATTTAACTCATATGACTTCGTGATTAGTGTCAGATATTTCTAACATTATTAATAGTAAAATGGCAAGTAGGAGCGTCAAATGGGCATGTCAGATTGGATTTGGGTTGGGTAAAAAATAATTCGACTCATATTAATTCATTTCCCCGCCCGATCTAGTTTTTTAAAACATTTCAATTTTTATTAAGTTTAATAAAATTTTCTTCATGACTTTTTTTTAAATGTATTGTATGCAATACGATTTAATTGATATTTTTTTTGAAATTTTAATTATTTTTATTTTGAAAATTTATTTTTATACAGTTGTTGGCAAGTCTCCAACTCGTCAGATTTCAATGAGCTCGACCTCGTCGACCTTAGGCAAAGCTAGAGACTCGTCAAGGTGAGGTCGAGCTTGTCGAAATTTGACGAGTCTCAACCTCAGTGGTCTCAGGCAAGCTTAACCTCGCCGAATATGGCAAGTCTCGAGCTCGGCGGCCTCAAGCAAGCTCAACCTCATGGCTAGATCTAACAAAGTCAAGTTGGCACCTCGTGCCTCATAACATGACTTCTCGAGCTTGTTTGAGGTGAGAATTGATTCTCGCTGACTAAGGGCGAGCTTGAGCTAACGGACCTCAACAAGGCGTGAGCTCATTAATTTGGCAAGGTCTCGGCCTCCTTGGAGTTTGGTGAGCTTATCTTTCGCCTCTTTGCTAGCAATCGGCTGAGAAAGAAGGAAAAAGGAGCAAAAAGAAGGAAAGAAAAAAAAAAGGAAAAATAAAAACAAATCACTTTTTTATTTTTTAAAAAAATTTAAAAAAATTTAAAAAATCATAATTTTTATAGTCTATAAATGACTTGTTAATAACACTTAAAACTAATTATATTACCCATTTATGATCCATTTAGAATCCACTCGACCCATTAGGTTATAAGTGACTAGTTTCATATTTATTCTTTTAAACTCACTCATTTAAGATCTATATTATCCAATACGAATTAAAATATGAGTTTTTAACTCATTTTGCCAATGCTTGTCCATGACAAAATGCCCTGATAACCAGTGAAGGATCTTGGCCTGCCCGCCATAGTAAAAGGCTGGGGTATGGTGAATATATTAAGCGGTGAAATCTCAGAATCAAACTTTCATCACTACATCACCAATTCATCATATGCAGAAGAATGTCCTTGCCCGTACGTCCGGTCCTAAATATTGGGAATGCATCATAAGCAATCGGATCTACATTAGCAGAGGAATCGACCTTATTACACCGATAGAAGCACAGCAAAATATTCAGAGTTGAGTCCTGCAGTTTAAATATTTGTATCTTTTGGAATTTGAACCAATTGAGCAGAGAGTACCAGAGGGCGATAAAAATTGAAGTCCTGTACTCCTCGAGGACTTCTCTTTCGTGCTACATTTTAGACTTATTACTCTAGAATCATGGATCTCAAGAATTTGTTGAAGAGTATATAAAAGAAAATTAAAAGGATTGGCCAAAGGATTGACAAGCAAGTTGACTAGCTAACATACTGCTTCTCAAGAAGGCTTCCACAGAATATTAGATTGAAGCGCTCCTCTGGAGGATCTCCGATGCAATCAAAGACCGCATCAGCATTTACAAAGTCCTCCTCAGCCGTGTAACTGAAACCAAACAATGCTCAAGTCAAATTAGTAGTGGAGGAAAGTATGGGTTAAAGAGCACGAGCTAGACGGTTAAGCAATGGAGTTACCCGCTCTTTGTCACAATGCACTTCATTCCAGCAGCTTTGGCTGCTGCAAGGCCTATGGCGCTGTCCTCAACCACAACACAACTGCAGAACTCCAACATTACACGATAAATATCACAGGACCATGATATGAATATAATACAGTCGACGGAACATATTTTAAACTGAACGAGATAAAGGATGGATAAGGGCGTTAAAGAGAGTTGATGGCAGGATGCACTTGACCTCTTAGTTTAAAAGAGACTGGCTAATGGTGGGTACATTACCTTGAAGGATCAACACCCAAGGTGCTGGCAGCCAACAGATAGATGGCCTGTTAAAGAATTAAGATCAATGAGTGACCACTGACATTCATACACAGGCCTCCCTCAACCCTTCCCCCTCACCCAATTAAACAAATTAACTGGGCAAGAAAACTGATTAGCAGAAAGTCAGCAGATAAATCTGAACTTTTCGGTGAAGATGAATCCTATTTCCCGGATTACTGACTTATTCGTAAGTTATTTACCCAATATTATACTAGGCAAGTCTTTGATCAGTTACTACAACCATAGGAAAATAAGACCATTATCAGATTATCCCATGAAGCACTACACTCAAAAAATAACACCTTCATATAGATTGAGCAAACAAGATATTACAGGATCTGGCTTTTTACGCGGAACCACATCTCCAGCAAATATCTTGATTTTTTCTGCTCTTTCAGGCCCAAGCAAGCATGAAACTATTGCAGAGACCTGAAACCATTGCATAACTTAGATTCCACAAGAGAATGTGGCTTTAAAATCAATAACTTCACACAAAATAAATCAATAAACTGCAGCCTGTTCCACAATGAAGACAAATTTAAAGTTGAACCCTTGTATATAGAGGAAAGCCATAAATGCAATTTTCAGTCTTTCATTTACAAAAGCTCATACAAAAAGAATTTGCATGGGCTCAAATTCATTTTCTTTCAAGATTGTGAACCAAACTTTTGAATAACTAGTGTACACATGAGCACTAAATATACAGAGAGAGAAAACTGGAAGATGTCATTTCATCCTCTAGTGACAAGTGCCATTAGCAAGTTTAATGCATGTGAAACATTATTGGCACTGCACAAAATATTAATTTTGTAGATTCTGCTGAAGCATACCGCCTTCTCATTTGAGGTACTGCACACGGCAACTTGTACTCCTTTTGCCAGAGCTTGATCAATGAGCCTGCGCAATTGGTGAGTCTCTCAGCAGCGTGACATCTGGAGAATCTATATATTTGAAGTCACGTTTATCAGGTCCTAAAGAGGTGCATTGTAAGTACGCATTCTTATAGTGGAATTTAGATATTTGGATATGGATGCCGATTAATCTTATCCATAATTGCGAAAAAGAGCACATATCTGTAGTCATTCTGCACCGACGGCATCTGGCATGCGAACAGGATTCCAGAAACTAAAAAGGGTATGCTTAGCATCTGAACTCTAGGCCGCAGATGCCAGGATTTACTGCAACTTAAAATAAAAGCTAAAAGAAGTTCATCTTTCAAGTCTTATAAGTTGTTTATTGGAATTCTCGGATCCATAGGGCATGAAAACAAAAAGATGCCGAAACTATTCATTTTCCATCAGTGAGGAAGTAAACAGAGGGAAATCAGCCTGATTCGAAGGTGAAATGGATAGAAGATGACCTCAACCAATCAAAAGAGCAAAAACTGTGCAAGCAGAATAACTGGCATAAAAATAGACTAGGTTTTTTTTTTTTGGTGAAAGCGTCAGAAATAGAGTAACTGAAAAGGGATCATGAGGACGAACTTTGCAACTCCAGGTCGAAGGGGCAGCAGTTTCTTTTCAATAAGGGCCATGAACAACTCTGTCTTTCGCTTGTGAAGAGAAGCGATGAATTCCTTCCTCTCCCCTTCACTCTTTGGGGCATTTTCAGGCCAACCTGTCTTATTGAAGTACGCTGTCATCCTGCAAACATATGCCTAGTTAATTATCAGCTTAAAATACTTCCCTTCTTGAGTTTAAACCACTTTGTTCACCTTCTTCTTCTCAAATTTAGAGGACTTCTTCAATGAATCTATACGGGCCTACACAATTTGGCTTCAAAATTCATGGGAAATATTGGCGAGATACCTTTCTTTTCCTCCACCAATTTTCAGAAGTTCTCCGTACAAATCTACATCCCAGGTGACGGCCAATTCTCTCTAAGAAAATTATGACCTGATGTTAGTGTTTATGCATGAAAATCATTGAGCTGTAGTTATGAGGCATAAATGAAAATTTCAACAGAATTACTTCCTCTGTTTGCGTCAAGAACCACCTAATCTACATTGCAGCTAACCACCATAGTTTTCAGATCCTGCTACAAAGAATTGGTTCACTAACCAAAGTTGTAACAAGAAATATGAAAACGTGATCCGGTGTCTTGATTAATTTCTCTATGAAGATCAAAGCTTCTAGATAAACTTAAGGAAAATAAATTATAAGCAAACACTCAACTTTAGAGCAAATGATGTTGAGCCTACCATTCCAGCTTTGTTGAAATGGTTCAGTCGAATTTCTTGAACGAATCAAATGAGGAAATTCATGAAATTTCGTCATCCTTTTAACATCTTTGCCGTCACGGAGTCTCTGGTCTAATTGTGAAAAGACTCAAAATGCAGAAGCTATAGAACTTCTTAGAATGCCGAGGCTATTCCATTCCATACAAACGAACCAATACCAAAGCAATAGCTACCAGACTACGAACAACAAGGAAGACGCACAAATAGAAAGCAGGCAATGCGTAAACTTACTTCTTGAAAAGTATCATTGAAGGAAATCCGGTGGCCGTCCTTCTCGGTATCCACGAGCACTCCGTCGCAGTCAAAGAGGAGAGCCGACGGCAGAGCCGAAGGCGAGGACGAAGCAGCCGCAGAGCGAGCGACGACGATCGTTCTCCTGGGGGAGCCTCTGGTGGCTAACCGCAGTTTCGGCCGGCGAACGCTTCCTCCGGCGGCGCTTGAACCCGGGCAGGGCCACGGGGCTTGGGGAAGCACGATACGAGCAAGGGGCGAAGGGTTCGCGTGCGAGAGCAGGGACGACGTCGGAGAGAGCGTGGCGACCGCCATCTGAAGGGCCTTGCGGAGGTTCTCCTCGGTGGCGCTAAGGCGTGAGGCAGGATCAGCTTGCGCTCTTTAAGTTCCAACGGTTCATGGTGTCCGTTTGGAAGTTGATCCACCAGAGACCACACATGGCTCCGAGGGTGCGCACTGCGCATACCGGCGCCATGTAATCTCTTAGCGAATCGTCTTGGTCGGTGTCGAGGACGTTTCTTTTCAAGGAAAATTGATATAGGCATTCTCTCAACTTTAATTCAACACATAATGTCTCTCCTAAATTTTTAATTAATTGATATGGTCCGTGAACTATTAAAAAATATTAAATAATACTATATTGATTATTATATTAAATAAATCAAAGATTAAAGATATTTTTGTCTTTTTCTCTGACTTTGCTGGGTCATTGTCTGCAGAATCACAAAGCTGTGATCAGGTCGGCCCAGCCCCAGAATTTATCAGCCCATCGGGCTCCAAGACGACGGCGCATCGTCGGAGGCCCGCTCGTACTACGAAA
This sequence comes from Melaleuca quinquenervia, assembly GCA_030064385.1. NCBI lineage: Eukaryota > Viridiplantae > Streptophyta > Magnoliopsida > Myrtales > Myrtaceae > Melaleuca > Melaleuca quinquenervia. Next base: position 586,456 of record CM057728.1, on the reverse strand, counting down.
CGACGAGAATAGCACGCCGTATCATTCGATTTGCGAGTGAGCTCCGCTTTCTTGATAATCATCTTGAAATGCTCTCCAGTGTCTGTCTCGATTGCATTAGGATCAAACTCTGCAAGAGAGAGAGAGAGAGAGAGAGAGAGAGAGAGAGAGAGAGAGAGAGAGATGAATCAGATGATTCCCGTTCTTTTGCACCTTCTTCAACCATTTCTCAACTTCTTCATCGACATTTTCGGAGATGCTCCGACTCGTAACCATCATCTTGAATCGAGTCCCTACTGATCATGGACGGCGACGAAGAGTTTCGTCTCCCTGGCAATACCGGGGAACCTGCTTTGCCGAAGGTGAATCGGTTGTCTATTTTTGAATCGGATTGTCGCTGCGAAGTTGTAGACGTAGTGCCACAGATGTCGACTTGCTACTCGTGATGGAATAGACAGTCTCGTCTTGTGCTTTTCTTGGCAGAAGCTTAATTTGCTTCTCATTAGTACTCTTCGTTTCTAGCTGCGCCTGCGGCTTGTTTTTCATATGAACCAGCAACTTCGAACGTCGAAAACAGCTGATATATGATCCGCCTGTCTGCTTTTATGGTTGTGTTTGTGCGCTTTTTGTTCCTTCAGTTGAACGGTGCTGTGCTTTGCAGCTAAGATCATGGTTTAAGTATTTTGGTGTTCTGATGAGCGCTTGTTTGATTTCTTTTTTCTCTTTTTGCGTGTTACATTATATTAATTAGCATGAGGGGAGGAACAAGGCGTCGGAGGACATGATCAGTGAACTGCCGCATGACATTCTTGTCTCCATTTTGTCCCTCATGACCTTGAAGGAAGCCATGAGAACTAGTGTTCTTTCTCGGAGATGGAAAAAGTTGTGGAGTTACACGAAGGGTAGCTTGGATTTTGAAGATTCGAAGACAAAGCACGACATCTTGCACAACATGAAATCTTTGAGAGTGGAAAGGTTCAAGTTCATTGGATGGGTGAATAGGGTGTTGGACTTGCATCAAGGTTCAAGTATTCGTAAGTTTAGGGTGCGTTTTGATTTGAATAATCGCTCGAGGCGTTATGTGGATGAGTGGGTCGTAGCAGCATTTGCAAAGAGAGTTCAGGATTTGGAGCTGGACTTTTCACCCTTTCTCAAGGTGAACCATTCTACATGGTACACATTTCCCAGCAAGTTCATTTCTTCGAGCGCCAGTTGTCATTTTGACTTGTCTTGCCTGAGGTCTCTGTGCCTGAAGTTCGTTAACATTACAGAGGAGATTTTGGAGTGCATCCTCAGCAGTTGCCCTTTTCTTGAGCGGTTGGTTATAGTAGGCTCGGAGCTTCTTTCAAATATAAAAGTTGCAGGCTCCTTTCTCTCTCTCAAGCACTTGTTTATATATTCTAATAACTTGATAAACTTTGAAGTTTCTGCGCCAAATTTGGTATCACTTGGTTATCACAATAAGACAAAAGGAGCACCTCAAGTGCTTATCGAGAATGCTCCTCTGCTAACTAGTGTTTATCTTGGTGCTCTTTATGATCCTATTAGCATCTATCTACAACCTGTTTGGAGCTTTCTGCATCAACTGGAAGCTCTTCACTTGAGCATGAATCTCTTCAAGGTGTTTTTGGTGGTTCTTGTTCAGATCTTGCTTCAAAGTTTTTTACTTTCTTGATGATTGTAATGTGCTGATCTTTCAGGATGGTCTAGAGATACCGCAATTTCCAGTGTTATTTAATCTCAGGCATCTCAGTTGGATAGTTCAGACATCTGATACAGCAAGCCTCCTTGGTTTAACTTCTCTTATAGAGGCAGCGCCATTGTTGCGTTTTTTTGAACTCAAGGTAGATATTTCATTTTGTTGATGCAATGTGGGTGCTGCTTCATATTGCATCTCTGCAGTTTGTTTCCCCGTTTCCAAGATAGTAGTCTAACGATGTGGGCTTCAGTTATGACCCCAGATATCTAATTCACTGCAGTGTATCTTTGATTGTTTCTGATTCTGTCACTTCTCCTTGTGTCTCATCTAGATCGGTACTTCTTTTATATACTGCATTTTCCGGCAATTACTACTACTGTAATGAGATAATGTTTGTACCTGGTATTTCATGCTTCTCAATTTGATTGACTACAAGTATCTGTAGATTTTCATCTAATATGGTCGCTTAGTATTGAGATTCATTTTGGTCCGTCTTCCCTTAGTTGTCAGGGCTGTGTAGCCGCTCATGCATTGTGCAACACTCGGAAAACTCTGTTTGTGACCCTCGCAATTGTGGAATATGGTTGATGTTATTGATTGGCTGAGTCTTGCTTGTTGTAAACTTGTATGATGAAATAGGTAATTGCTACTTTAGGCGTGGATTGTTAAGACATATGCAAATTCACAACTTATTATGCTAGCCTGGTTGATCTGGGGTAGGCTGACCTCACTGTTTATGGGAGGCTCATAAAATGGTTGGGCCACAAAAATTTGTTTTCTCATTTAATTATAATGGATGATGTTGTATCCTGACCTTAAGGTTCATGGCTGACACTCGATGATATTTGTACTTGATGAAAGATCCTATAATTGAAATTGCCAAGGCAAACCATATGGACCTAAATTTGTCCCACCTATGGCTGTAGGCTAATCATCTGCCAAGTAGACAGCAAAAAATAGTAAAACGTGTAAGAAGCAACAATTGCTATCCTTGAAGAAATTCCTAAGCTACTATTGTGTGTATGATCATGAAAGTATCCCATTTAAGTCCTAGTTGCATTAGGCGCTTGTATTATTGCAATGTTTCTTTTTGGCATAGCTTTGACCTGATGCTCTCAAGTGGTACATGAGGCTAGCTCTGACTCATATTGCATGTGGCATAATGGGTGTATGCTATAATTTCGTCGCAGTTGGAGTGGACAGAACCATGGAGACGAAGGAATGCAAAAAAGGTGAATGCAACTCCGAATCAATATCTCAAGGTGGTGAAAATACTTGGCTTTAGGGGGTATGCAGTTGATTGGGAGATCATCTCATATCTGCTTGAAAGGGCCACAATGCTTGAGGAGATTGTTGTTGATCCTCATGCTTATTTAACAGAAGGAACTCCCATGGAGGAGGATCAGGCAGCAAGAAGAACGGTTCAGCAGTTGAAACCCAAACTACCTCATGCAGCTAAATTGATAATTTTGTGATTGATTAAGATCGTGTTTTATGATGTTGTGCATTTGGATCGACTGTCCTCTACAACCTAGTGACTGAATGGGCGATGTGTCCCATAAAGAGTAATGTTGTTTTCTTTATACCAAATCAGTCTTCTCAAAACCATGTCCATTCGCACACTGACTCGCATCCCCTCTAATTGCTTCAACATCTAACTTCTCAGATGGTTGACATCCTGGTCTTACTGAAGTTTCTTCTAGATTCTGCTGTTTTCGGTATGAGTTCCTTCTATCGCTGCGTGTGAAATGTGGAAATATACATGCCAGTCATACTTCCTTTGCAAAATGTAGTCCTGCAGGAATGGAGAATTGAAATGGTGAAGTGCCTGCTTCTGGGTGGTGGCAATAGCAGATGAATTTGAACACGTTTTTGTTTGGAGATCTGTTGACTGTTGTCAAATTCTGAATTGCTGCGTCTGTCGCCTCAGGGATGTCGCAGAGCTGGTTCTTTTACCCACATTTTAGTCCCCTATGGGGGAATTAGAAATCCCGTTGGGCAGAATGATCAAGCTCAGGTGTGATGGTTCACAATCCAATATGAAAATGCCCATTTAATTACAGTAGCAAAGCCAACATTTGTGCTGAAAGATGAAGGATATGAAATTTGGTTTCAATAGGCTAGGGTAATTTTGTCCGCCCCATATACTCGAGCCGTAGAAACTGGAAGTAACGATGTCTACAAGGGTAACAGTAACAGCTGTTATTCTCCGCTTCTTCTTGCCTCTCTTAATAGCACAATGATTTCGTCACCTTATCATTGTCGTATTATTTATTTTGCAGCTGATGTCATAGATGAAGACATTGCCAAAATGTATGGTGATCTGAATTCATTTGTCTGTAATTTTTTTTTATAGTTTTAAAAAGAAGTCATTTGTGGACCGCATCATACAAACTTAGACATCTCAACGAGTACAATTAATATTGCAACAAGGTTCTATTAATTTCTACCACTCAAAATTTTCACTCTAATCATGAATTATGCCATTCAACTTGATCCCATTTCTGATCCGTAGGAAATTCAAACAAAAGCTTCAGAAGAACATGAGCACAAAAGACGGGAGTACAACTCCAATACTAATTGCATAAGAATTGAAGGTTCTTCTTTGGGTGGACTACAGACAACTTTAAGGTTCGATCTTGCAAAGTTGCAGTCACCATTATTGTCCCGGTAAACAGTATCGATTATCCATGACGGGAAACGCCGAAAACTGACGAAATCGATGCTCTCCCGTCAACGGAAAAAAATTAAATCGAAAAGAAGTGGCATAAAAATTTGTAATAATTTGGGAAAGCCACCGTCGCTACTGAATATAAAACCCCCACTCACTCCCCTTGCTCTCACTCTCTCCCCCAGTTTTGCCCTCTCTTTCTGTCTGCCCCTGCCTCTCCTCTGCCCTCGACGCTCACCATTCTTTTTTCCTCTGCATAAAAAACAGAGGAATATGCATAAAACCCAGAAAAAATGCAAAGACTATGTAGCGTAGAATCTGAAACCGCTTCTCGTCTTTCTCTCGCTTTCCTCTCTCCCTTTCAGTCTGCAATGGAGGTCCTTTGATAAACCCACCAAAAAATAAAAGGGAAAAATTCCCAAGGCCTACAAGAGAAAACCCCCCTTTGTTTGTTCTATGGCAGCAGCAACAGAGCCGTCGCAGGAGGTCTTCTCATGGCTCAGGAACCTGCCTTTAGCACCAGAATATCACCCCACTCTTGCCGAATTTCAAGATCCAATAGCTTACATTTTCAAGATTGAGAAAGAGGCCTCCAAGTACGGTATCTGCAAGATTGTCCCCCCTGTCTCTTCCGCTCCGAAGAAATCAGTCATTACCAATCTAAACCGCTCTCTCGCTTCTCGCGCTTCGAGTTCTGAGCATGCTAATTCCAAATCTTCACCCACATTCACTACCCGGCAGCAGCAGATCGGCTTCTGCCCTCGGAAGCCGTGCCCTGTCAAGAAACCCGTGTGGCAGAGCGGGGAGAACTACACTTTCCAAGAATTTGAGGCCAAGGCCAAGAGCTTCGAGAAGAGTTACTTGAAGAAATGTAGCAAGAAGGGGTCTCCTTCGGCTCCTTCGGCTCTGGAAATCGAGACCCTTTACTGGAAAGCGGCTGTGGACAAACCCTTCTCTGTGGAGTATGCAAATGATATACCTGGTTCGGCTTTTCCGCCAGCAAGTTCAAAGAAGGGGAGGGAGACAGGGGAAGGTTTGGTGACTGTTGCAGAGACCAATTGGAACATGAGAGGGGTCTCGAGGTCAAAAGGGTCCCTGCTGAGGTTTATGAAGGAGGAGATACCGGGAGTCACTTCGCCTATGGTTTATGTGGCTATGATGTTCAGTTGGTTTGCTTGGCATGTGGAGGACCATGACTTGCATAGCCTGAATTACTTGCATATGGGGGCTGGGAAGACTTGGTATGGTGTGCCAAGAGATGCAGCTGTTGCATTTGAGGAGGTTGTCAGGGTTCAGGGGTATGGAGGAGAGCTCAATCCACTTGGTGAGTCCATATCCTGGCCTAAATCTTGAATATCCCCTGTTTTTGTCGTGGCTTTCCATTTTATCCAGATGTTTGAATGGCTGAATCACTTTCTATCAGTTGTTTGGTTGTTGATAGGCTAGTTATATGTAATTTTCTGGTTAGAGAAGAGGTTAAATCATTTAAATAGGATATGTTGCATTGTAATCTCTAATGCTCTGATGGACAACGGCAGGAATAAGTAGGGGTTTGGGGATTTGACCTTCGTGTTTGAAATGATTATCGAGGAGCTAGTTGATGAGAAATATGAAGATCCTTGAGGTTTATCTGTTGTTGAATTTGTTCGATGTGTGGGGTGATTAGCGAGGATGCAATAATCAGATGTAACGGGGATCTGCTAATGAAGTAAGTGAACTGATTTAGTTAAAACTAGCAAGAATAATAAAGACGAGAAAGCAAAATGTTGGTATCTGATCTCTGGAGGGTTGGTTTTTGCTGGGAAGTTAGAGGAGAAAGATAATTTTCTGGCAAGACCATCTTGGGATTTGCTGACACAGGACATTTTCCTTGGCCCGTTCCTTCCGTGTTTTGTCTCACTCTGACTAGGAGTGAAGAATGATATGGGATGTCCTAGGCCATTCACTTGGGATTCAGGAATGGAAATATGCACATTTTATCTTGTCTCTTAAGCCAGCCATGCAAATGATAACATCATGAGTCTTCACATAATCATGCATCATCTCATCAATTTCATCATTATTTTCTGGTTTTATTTCTGATTCGACCTTTCTTGCTCACCGGTGACATAATTTCTGTAACCAAGCAGTAGCTTCTTAGTAAAATTTGATCACCGAATTCCTTCGAAACATAATTAATTTTTTTTAATCGTGGTTTTGTCAGTTACATTTGCTATTCTTGGTGAGAAGACCACAGTAATGTCTCCAGAAGTGCTTGTAGGGGCAGGAGTTCCATGTTGCAGGTGACCTCTGGCTCATTTTGGAGTGCTATTTTTCTTTGACTAACTGCCTTTGCTTGTAGCTAAGAAATACTGGAGATGTCTGCTAGAATTAATCGTGCTAGTGATTGTTTGCCGCTCAATGATATTGTGATTTATGTATTGCTGAGATAGATACTTGAGTAGTTGTTCCTGAAGTCATCTTCTGTTAGGCCTTTTCACCTTCATAAAGAAAATAAAAGTGCTTGAGGACATCTTAATAATGATATGTGACTCACTTAGTTGGCATTGTACAATTAATGCATCAGTCTATATCGCTGACTTCTTATTTTCCTTGATCAGATTGGTGCAAAACATTGGAGAATTTGTTGTCACTTTCCCTAGAGCCTACCATTCAGGGTTTAGTCATGGTGAGGCAGCTTGTTTATGTGACAACTTCTGATTGGAAACAACTATCTCATGTCTTTGCAATGGTCATGATTTTCATTACTTGCATCTTTCCAGGGTTTAATTGTGGAGAGGCAGCTAATATTGCCACTCCCGAGTGGCTACTATTTGCAAAGGAGGCAGCCATTCGAAGAGCTTCGATTAATTATCCTCCCATGGTGTCACATTTTCAGTTACTTTATGACCTGGCCTTAGCATTTTGCTCAAGGTTTTCCCTACACCATGTCACATTTTACCAGTGTTAATTCTTCCATTAATGCCCCTATTTGCTCAGATTTAGAAACTTTTTACTTATCATGGATTAAACTGATGCTGCAGTAGATTAGATAAAACATTCTTTGAGAACTATAAGGAGTTTGAAGTTCCATTGTTTGTTGATCAGGGCCGCTACATGCATGAATACTGAGCCACGCAGTTCTAGATTGAAAGATAAGAAAAAGGGTGAAGGAGAATCCATGGTCAAAGAGCAGTTTGTACAGAATTGTATTGAGAACAACAAACTGCTTCATATTCTTGGAAAAGATTCTACCGTTGTACGTCTTCCTGAAAGTTCTTCAGACGTTTCTCTTTGTTCAAATCTACGTGTTGGATCCCATTTAAGGGAGAACCGCAGCTTGTCAGCGGATACTATGATGTCTTATGGAGGACTGGTGTCTGACGATCTTCTCGCAGATAGAAAACAGAGCATTGGTTTAGTAGAGGATTTGTACTCAATGAAAGCGAAAATTTCTTCTTTTTATGAGAGGAAGAGGATTTTGTCGATGAGTGGAAATGGTGATATTCAACCACCTAGAGATGGTGAAGGAGATATTAAAGCAAAAGGTGATAGGTTGTCAGATCAAAGACTCTTATCCTGTGTCACGTGTGGAATACTGACCTTTGCTTGTGCTGCCATTGTTCAACCTAGAGAACCAGCTGCTAGGTATCTCATGTCAGCTGATTGTAGCTTTTTTAATGACTGGACTGTTAACTCTGGTGTTGCTGCTGCTGCCGCTGATATAATTGCATATAAAAGAAGACCCCAAGCAGGTAGCATTTCTGAAATTGTGTTTCTTGGTGCATTAGTAAAATTCTTCCTTTGGCTTGTGAGTCATGGGAGATATTTCTCGGGACTTAGTGTGACTTGCAAAATGAGCTGATAGTATGCATCTTGCTTGACATTCACTTCATCCCACTAGTGGCTTTCAGCATTTCGACTTATCTTCTAGTTGTCTCTGGCAAACTTATAGAAGCCACAGTGTTGACATAGTCATGCAGGAGAACTAAACTACTGGATAATCATCTTCAGTAAGGAATTTGTCCAATATTCTTCTGAACTTCCCATCTTTAACTTTACCATATTATTTACTACTTTGCCTTAGTTCACTTTCAAGTGGTTATATCTTCATTGACACCTAGTGATCAACTAAAGAAGCTTTGGAAGCTTTGTACAAGCTCTGCTTGCATATTTCCATTTGAACTATTTGCTTTGCTTGTGGTTTCTCTTCAAATGGTATGCATCAGTGGAGACCAATATGCACTCTATTGTCTCATGTAGTGTGAGGAAAGCATTTTGGCTTAAAATGCAGAACCAATTGTGTTGTACTCTTATGACTCAGTGGAAACTCAAACGGATCTCAGTTTGCAAGTTTTTCCAAACGTACGCGTTGGGTTTATGTATGAATTTATAGATGAACAACCACCAGAACCTGAAGTCTAAGATTGTTTCCCTGGATCTTCCTTCTACCTCCTTTCCACCTCTCTTCTGCTTTACTATGGAGTTGATTTCTTTTGGTAATTTGCTCAATATATCTTTGGACTTGCCTTATGGGTACTCGGAGGATATTTTAGCCATGTTTCTTTATTATGTTGATCTCTGGCGCATTTGCTTTCATAGGTTGGACTTTATTTTGCTGTTGAAGCTATCTACATCTCATCAGTAGGGTTAAGTCAAAATGAATTTTATTAAGATCTTCTATACAAGGATGGCTTGTTGTAACTTTCAAAGCCTATTGAACATCCTGAGTCAAATTCCACATATACCTCTTGTGCATCCATTCTCTACAGTCCCTGCTTATGTCATGCTATGGATTCTCTGTGTTCGTTGGACAGGTATTGAAGTTCTTCACTAACTGTAGGTTGGTCTAAATGATTCTGCAGGATCTGTTGGGAAAAGTCGTGCTGCTGCTCTTGATGATGTCCCAGTTCAATCAACTTATTATCAACTCCAAGAAGCCCATCAAAGCTCTGAAGCTTTTTCAAATTCTGATAAACTTAAGGGGACTTCTGCCCTTGGTTTATTAGCTTTAAATTATGGAAATTCATCTGATTCTGAAGAAGATCAGATTGACTCGGATGCTCCTACTGGGACGACTTCAAGACCCCAGTATGGTAATAATCTTCCTGGTTCAGGATTGGCTCCTTTCTTGCCAGAATACCACAGTGGTCCAAATGGCGGTTCTCCTCACAATTGCTGTCCCAACCTTGGATATAGAGTAGCTAACTTGGTGGATAAAAGTCATCACACCTTTAAGTGCTCTGCTAACTTTGGAGCCAATGAAACCAGATCCAGTGAAAAACATGAAAACACAGGTTTTCCTAAATCTGATGAAGACTCCTCTAGAATGCATATATTTTGCCTTGAGCATGCCATTGAAGTTGATCAGCGACTTCGACCTATAGGAGGAGTATATATATATCTCGTGTGTCATCCAGGTAAACATTTGCTATGGTTTTTGTTAAAGCAGTTTAGCATTTTATTTGATAGAATTTCTTTTACATCCAGATATGAATGAATAAATGTGACATTATGTTGACCTAGCTATATGTAATTCAGGATCGACCGAAGTAGAGTATTAAGTCAATTTAAACTAGATAGTAGGCAATCATATGTGTCATGCGTGTCTACATGCTTAGGCTATGTTAGCCTTTGAGAACTTGCTTCCATAGCCAAAGTCACCTCTTTCCCAGAAGCAAATCGTGTCTTATAACCAGATAAATAAACTCTAGAGCCTCCCATTCTTACAGGGCAGAGGGTTGTGCAGAGTAGTTTTACATGCACAATGGCACAGGCACACCTATCTCAGGTTTCGCTGGCCAAGATAATATGACCATAAGGGTTTTTCTCACTTAGGCCTTCCACCTATCTTTGGACTGACTGGTTGGTTTGAATTGTCATCTAGTGGCATTTAAGCTACTAGCACAATGATTGAGGCGACGATGAGCGCATCTTGATAATGAGCAAGGAATTTTCATCTTTTTGCTAAAGAGAATGCATCGAATGTAATCTTTTGAGATACATTTTATGAATGTTAATTAAGTAGTGTAAGTAAATTGCTCCCAGTTTTTTCTGTCATTTTATGACTAGAGCACCCTTTGATAAATGATCGCTATGAGTCAAGCTCAACTGGATGCTCCTTTCCTCTGTACTTTTTATTGAAGACAATGGTGGCTGTGTGTGTCACAGAAGTATGACATTGTGGCATGTCTTTAACTTGTTGGCAACTTCTGCTCATATACCCGCAGACTATCCAAGAGTTGAAGCTGAGGCAAAGTTGCTGGCTGAAGAGTTGGGTATAGATCATTCATGGAATGAAATAGTGTTCCAGGATGCCACAAGAGAGGATAAGGAAAGAATTCAATCAGCTTTGGATAGTGAGGAAGCAATAGCTGGATATGGGGACTGGGCAGTAAAACTCGGCATCAATCTCTTTTACAGTGCGAATCTCAGTTGGTCTCCTCTTTATAGTAAGCAAATGCCTTACAATTCTGTGATATACAATGCATTTGGTCGTGAATCTTCCAGCTCACCTGCAAAGCTTGATGATTTTGGTCGGAGGCCTAGCAAGCAGAAGAAAAGTGTTGCAGGTAAATGGTGTGGTAAAGTGTGGATGTCAAATCAGGTCCATCCCCTTCTGGCACCGAAGGATGCTGAAGAAGTAGAAGAAGAGAGAAGCTTCCATGCTTCAATGATACCTGATGAGAAGCTTGAGAGGCAATCTGGGTGGAATACAGAAACCGACTGGGCAACTAGGAAATTTTCTAGGAAGAAAAAGATGGTCAGAGAGAGTGGGCCATCCAAGAAGAAGAGTGTTTATAGAAATGAAGAAGTATTAGATGATGCCATAGCTGAAGATTCTGAGAAGCTCACAAGTTTTCTTAAGCACAAAACAGCCAGAAGCTTTAAGAGAGAGGACACAGTTTCAGATGATCAAGTTGATGAGAGTTCTTGTTTGCGGCATCAAACAATTCCCGGAAAGAAGCAAAAGAAGTTTGGAAAGAGTGTTTATGTCAGCTCAGATGATTCTCTGGGGGACAAGTTTAAAGCATCGCGTAAAAGGAATTCTAGAAGCAAGGCAGTCAATATCACATCAAGTGGCGACATGCTTTCAAATGATTCGCTGGAGGAGAACTCTCAGCAGCAGGTGAGGATTCTTACTGGAAAGAAGACCAAACATTATGAGCGGGATGATGTCATGTCGGATGATTCAGAAGGGAATTATGACAAGCTGCACCAACTGAGGGTCCGTAAGAAAACTCCAGCTAATGCCCGATTTGAAGGCACAGATTCAGACATTTCACCTGAGGAGTCAATTCCTCAGCGGCAGAGGAGTCTTAGAAACCGAAAGGTGAATAGAAATACTCTTCGGCTTAAAAATCAAGGGAACCTGTTGGAGAAACTGAAGGAGCCAGGAATTCCTAGGGTAACGGAAGAAGTCCGTGCTCGGCATCTGAAACAGGAAAGTTCTCGCCTTCGGAGTAACAAATATGAGCGCAGTGTTGAGCGATGGGACGTGTCAGATGAAGAGGACCAAGAGGGAGGCGGTCCTAGCACACGCCTGAGGAAGAGAACTGCAAAGCCCACGAAGGAAAGCAAAGCTGATAAGCCACAAGGGAAGAAGCAAGCTAATAATGGCAAGAAAAATGTGAAAACTGGGCCTTCTGTGGAGCGGTCTGCGGGACGAAATGATGCTAGAATGGAGAAGTTTGATGAAGCAGAATACAAATGTGATTTTGAGGGTTGCACCATGAGTTTCGGCTCTAAACAGGAGCTAACCTTGCACAAAAAGAATGTCTGTCCAGTCAAAGGATGCAGGAAGAAGTTCTTCTCGCATAAGTATCTGGTGCAGCACCGCCGAGTTCATATCGATGACCGGCCCCTGAAGTGTCCTTGGAAAGGCTGCAAGATGACATTCAAGTGGGCCTGGGCTAGGACAGAGCACATAAGGGTTCACACGGGTGCCCGTCCCTATATCTGCGCTGAGCCTGGCTGCGGCCAGACGTTCCGATTTGTTTCTGACTTTAGTCGTCACAAGAGGAAGACTGGTCACTCGGTGAAGGGCAAGGGCTAATTTAGGTGTACAAAAGAATCATCATGTGATTGCTAATGGGGCTTTTAGTTTGGGTTTAGGGGGGTAGCATCTGGTAGATAGAAATGGGGTTCTTCCCTGCAACTCTTCATTTGACTTGGCTGTTTATTCCGTTCTGATCTGGGTCTCCATTTGGTTATTCATCTGCTAGAAGCAGAGAGCATTCTTCATTTTCTTGGGAACACCGAAACCAATTGTTCTCAAATGTAAATCAATGCTGACCCTGACATGCATTTCACTGATTTCTCTTGTTGTCCTCGAGTTCGTTTCATCGGTTCTTGTTTTTCGGCAACCTGTTTGCAGCTAGTCGTGATGGCAGACCGGTAAATGGATGGAGTCTGATAGGATTATTGATCCTTCGAGATTCCCACGGGTTGCTTGTCTCCATATGACTGATTTTATTTCTTTGGTTTGCGTCTACAGCTGAATAGATTTGGAAAGTTGTCTGTTAAATTTGGTTGGCTGATGTGGAGAGGGCAAATTGACTTTTCGTCCGGTATACTCTCTGCAGGTTGACTCTTTTGTGTGGCGGACTTAATATCGATGGACATCTTATTTTAGGTAGGACGGCATCGACTAATGTATCCTTATGGGTTTCGTTTGAAAGGATCAATTCATTGCATTTGATTTTAAAATTCGATCCTCTCGAAATATGATTTGCGGACGTGCTTTAATCATGACTTTATGTTGCATCCGTTGAAACACAATTAGTCAAATCATCAAATAAAAATTACATATTAATTCGAGATTATGAAAAATATACCAATGATTTCCAGTGACTCGGAACGTGCAACCATTTAATAATTCGACCAAACTGGCCGCAGAAAAGCCATCAGGACAACGTGCTGACGTCATCATTGGGCAGGTCCCTAGGAACCGGTTCGCCCTGGTCCGGTTTCCTAATTATCTCGCGACCGGGGCCTTCTGACAATTCCCCTCCTCTCTCTCTCTCTCCCCCCTCATCAGAAGCGCATTCCACTTTCCCCGGCGACATCCCTGTTAAACTGCCGGCGAGTACAGACGACGCTCAGGAGCTCTCGACCTGACTCGCTCTCCCTCTCCGTGTGATCGTAAGTTCCAGTTCCTATTGTTAGTCAGCTCGTATGGTGGCATATCTGTTTTTAGTCTTTCGTAGCGCACCAAGTGTTTGATAAAATTCCCAAGTCAAATTCACTTTGTATCATGAGCAGCAACAGACAATGCTGAATTCAAATTCCTAAGAATGTCTGATTCAGGGAGACATACATTGTGCCTTTCTGCATATGTTCAAAGCTCGTGAGCACCCATAGATTACTGTCCATGCCTGAAACTCATTGCATAATGTTAACACGCTCTTTTTCGAGGCATCTTAATATTTAGCTTAATTCCTATAAGTTGCTAGATCTCGAGAAGTGGAACAAGACATCGCCAATTCGTGATGGCCTGGCACAGTACTGATAGCTAGGCTCATGTTGTATGGAAGGTGCACATGTTTGGCGTTCCATGATTTTGATGGCTTGTTCGGGAAAATTTTGAAAAGAGGAAGAAATTGAAGTAAAGAAGCTGGGAATGTAAGCATGGAAGCAAAGCAAAACCTTACTTCCAAATGTTTGATGAAAGCAGAGAGGATAAAAAAAGGCGCGAATATCACATGATCAAAATATTTTTACTAAGTTCTTTTAGCATTATGCAGTTATCTTTTTGAAAGGGGCAAACTATGGTTGTTTCCTTCAATTTTTGTTAAGGACACTTGGGAGAGAGGGAGGGAGGGAGATCACTCCATTTTTTGGAGCAGTTGATCTTATGGATCTTAGGAGAAGTATCTTCTAAAGAAAAATAACTCTTCCTTCCTTTTCCTTTCCACTGTCCTAGGCATTGACTAACTGCAGATGTATTGACATCATTTTATTTTTAGATTTAAGTCACCATCGATGGCAAGCAATTCAGCATCTGGAACAAATGGTAACGATTCTTCAGTCTTGAAAGAAGCAGAGAAGCGTCAAATTCAGCCATTAAGATTGCCTACACCTGAGGAGATTCGTGGTCAGGATATTTGGAACAATTGTGCTATTCGCAGTGTTGTCAGTGGAGTCATGGGTAAGAGTTCTCTGTTCTTTTGTTTTTTCTTTTTTTTTTCCATTTAGTGGGTCAGACCTCATGTGCCGTGGGTAAAATCATGTTAAGAAGCCAGAATATTCTGTTTGTCTATATGTTCCATCAAAATTGCCGCAGGAGGTGGCCTGGGGATCTTTATGGGCCTGCTTTTTGGAGCACTGGAAAATCCTATAATGCAGGACCAAATGACTGGAAAGCAGCAGTTCATTTACACTGCGAAGCAGATGGGGCAAAGAAGTTGGCACTCAGCAAAAACATTTGCAGTCATGGGCTTAGTTTTTTCAGCTGCTGAGTGTGTTGTGGAGAAGGTATAGTTGATCTCACAAAATGATGGTGGATGCATATGCTTAGCGATTGTACTGTTGCTCTATAGCTTTTGTCCTACTGCTAATGTGTTCGTTTATTTATTATAGGCAAGGGCAAAGCATGATACCACAAATACTGTTGTTGCTGGCTGTGTTACTGGTGGTACTATGGCAGCAAAAGGTAGCTGCTTTTGTTGTCATTGTTCTCCTTTATTTTGTGAAGTGAACTTAAGACTGGAATTCTTGTTGACGAGTGTTTTTGTGTACCTATAGATAAGCACTGAAACTCCTTATTTCACTTTGTGACACCTTTTATTACAATTTTCTAGAAAAGAAGGAAGTGGAGTTAACTACGGCATCTTTATATCATATTTCCCCTACCTCTTGTTACATTGTGACTTACTGGGAAAGACTGGCCTAGTAACTTTTCAGGGTGGGGACGGACGGATTTGTCATCACGTCTGCCTCTTTCTCTGTGCAGAGATCTTACTTCTTCTTCTCTTATTATTTTGTAGGTGGTCCTAAAGCAGCATGCTATGGTTGTGCTGGCTTTGCAGCATTTTCTGTTGTCATTGAGAAGTTTTTTGACAGTCATAGCTGAATTGACATCATTCTTCTTCATTTAAATCCAGACCTGGACAGCAGAAAAAGAAGGAGATGTAGGATTTTAAATTTTTAACTGCAAGATTTTGTCATTCTTATACCGATTAATATGTTTTTTTCCCCTTTTGTTCACATCTTCAGTGAAGAGAGATCTCTGAAATGTTGAATTGACCTGATCCTTGTGTAATTCCATCAATCTATTTGGTGGTGAGGATAGGTAGATTGGAATAAGCACACTGTACGCTTAGCAATCAGTTGAGTTATACAAAGGAGCTTTCTCTTTGAATGAGGATGGTGATTTTTGGTTTGCTTGACCCTGTATTTACAAACTATGAACTTTAGTGTTGTCGTCCCATGTATTGCCAGCCACTGAGTATTTTCTTTCCTTCTAAATCTCATGCTTACAAGTAGTTTGATTGAAAAGGTGACATTAGTGAGGATTCACTTATGTGGCTTTACTTCCAGTTTCTGGTTGTTAGTGATTTGTCATCAGATGCTTGGCACTAAAAGCTATTTAAAAAGTCAGTAAAAAGTAGAGGCGGATTTTGCTTTCCTTAGCTTTGGTCTGTGCTTATGCTTTTTAGATCAAAATTGACCGAAATGTCCAAATTACGCTCATAAGGTGCACAATGTCAATGTACTCCTCCTTATAAAAGCGAAATGAACTACAACTTCATACTCGCAAATGAAGAACATTAAAAGATTATATCTGGTTATGTACGTTTTCACAAATATCTGTCATTGTTGAGGGTCAGATGTTACGTTCAGAAGAGTGTTTGAAGTTTTCTCGGACAGAAAAATGCAGGTTCTTTCCTCTTTGCTTGTCTTATGTGTTTCAACAATGAAATGTGGAACTGGAATCCATGCACACGATGAACTTCAAGAAGAGCTTATGTATTTATTGTATGTAGATCTTGCCAGCAGATTAATATACATTGAGAACGTGACAAAGCTGATAATAAGCAAATTACAACATAATCTCTTTATTTGAAAAGGAAAAGGTGAGCACCAAGGTTACAACCATCCCCTGCCTCAGGAGCGAGACCGTAGTTCTGTCTCATGATGTTAATGCCAGTTGCATATTTTTTAGCCTCCAGCAGCAGTTGAGGTCAGCCACAGCAGAGCCATTTTCTCTGCATGTTGAAACCAATTAACAGTCTTCATCACAAATGCAATCAAAGCAATCAAAGATTCAACAGCCACTGGCATTGCTCTACCTTGGGACTCTGCTGCCGCTTCTCGTTCTTTTTGTAAGTCGAATTGTTCCTTCGAGGGGACACATTCCTTCGAGGGGACACCATGTTCGCTGCAGTCCCACTGGTCTTTTTCTCGTCTCTCGCCTTGTTGAAGATGACGGTGAATCCCTCGGCAGACGCTGGGTTGTTCACATCCCACTCCCCGAACTTGGGCAGTGGCCGACCCGCCTGCTGAATCGAAACATGGAATCAGCAAAGCACTCCCCGAACTTGTTCAACTGCGGCTCCGCAGGCAGTTGAATGAAAAAATGAAGTGCAAAAACAGTCTCTTTGTGTTGGATAAATTGTTCCAAAGCACTGTCTTGCTCCCCCTATCTTGTCCCTACAGGAAAATCTCTTTCTGTTGGGTAATAAGCTCGCTGATTACCCAACGCTAGAACATGAGAACCATAATTCTCGTACGATCTCTCTGATATGTGATTCATTGATGAGCTAATGCGTGAGGACTCCACAATCAGCGCAACTCACATGTTCAACTTGCAACGTCTCTTCCTACTTGATTCTCACATCTCGATTTCTAATTTAAACAACCAAGCACAAACTCGACCGTCTGAAATGTTCCTACATCGACCTGTACGAAAGCAAAAGAGCAGAAGCTGAAGGCCATGCACAATGGGTCTTATCCACAGCCATTGTCCCTTTCACGACGCAACATGAACCATGTACAAGCAAAACCAAAATTGTGGGCAAACACTACTTTCAATTTCCCATCCATCAAGATATTGTAAACGTGCCAATGCACGGGGGCGATGCGGGAGTTCTTGAACACGGATTCCCGTCGCCGACCCGGCACCAATTGGAAAAAGTTGGCATACACACAGACGCACGTATTCATTGTCTTCATTCGTGGATTAATACAAAACCATCTACATGATGCACCATGCAAAGATTCTAACCGTTAACCACGTTAATGAACGAAAGGATTGACATGAAATCAAATTACCGAAGCCATGCAGGACGAAGGGAATGATTCCGAGGATCGGATGCTCTTTCAGAGTGGAGATCGTCCGAATGGAGAGAATTTCAGGAACGAAGGGAAGAATGGAGGGTGGGAGAGAGACGGAGGGACGGAAGTCGCCAACGCTGATTATTAGAGGGGCGATTTGATGATGGTATGAATCAGGTTTGTTTCGGTCGGGTCTAACGTTTGCTGTTAGTCAGTTGTTCCAGACAGCTGGTGGCTGTTTTTTTTTAAGTCAGAAGATGTTTCCCTTTTTGCCATGCCTCACGCAACAAAAATCCACGAATCGTGAAACTTGAATGATCGCACCTTCCCAATGTCGTGAAGATCTTGTTGTGTTGATTTGATAAATTTGAAAATCGAAGTGGAACTAAATTGAGATATGGAATCACGATGTCAAAAGTGTATCTTATCGAATTTTCTTTTCTTCCCTGCGAATTGGGATTGTAACTATTCATATTTCGTGTCTAAATTCTAAACCTGTTCAAAAATATTGCTTTCATAATAATATGATTGGGTATACAAAAAAGTCCTTATCTAATCTATTTATTGTGAGAAAATTATGCAAATGGTCCATATACTAAACAACACATGGAGAAAATGATAAGATGATGACAACGTGGTCTGTAAATGTTAACTTAATGTACAATGTGATTCTTGAACTTTCAATTTATTCAATATGATCTTTAAACTTTTTGCAAATATTCAAATTGGTTCCTAGATTATATGAAAATATTTGACGCGTCACATTGAATAAATAAATAAATAATTCACGTTATACATTGGATTAAAGTTGGATATATTAGACAAATTGAAAGTTCATAGACCATATTGCACATTGAGCCAAAGTATAAAGATGGCTTGTATCATTGTCCCACTTATTATCCAATAAATGCTGATGGGCGTGATAAATTTGTATCAAGGGTTTCTTTTTGAATTTCAATTAATCAATCTAGACACATTACAAAACTTTTTCAACGGTCTCCTCTTAACAAGAAAGGAATAATGGTATAAAATTTTGTTTAAAGTGCAATATGATCCATTAGCTTTCAATTTGTTACCTTAACTTAATATGTACTATCGTTCCTGAATTTTTTATTTGCTTAATATGGTCTCTCAACTTTTGATAAAATGTTTAAACTAGCCCATTCATAGTATGAAAGTGTCTAATGTTACTCTTCCATTATCTTCAATTCAGAGACGACATTAAACATATCCATATAATTCACGGACTAGTTTGAATATTTAACGAAAGTTATTAAATCAATTAAAAGTTCGTGAAGGATTTTAGGTGTTAAGTTAAATTTCAGGGATCATGTCAAATGAATTAAAATTATAAGGACCGCGTTATAAATTAGTTCGAGTTTCAATAATTGTTTGTATCATTTCCTCCGTAGAAAAAATTGAAACCCGTATGAAATGACTTTAACCAGACGACATGGGGGCCGGATAATAAGAATTGTCAAAGTCCAAGGGCTCAAGAGATTGGGCCCGCGTTGAAGCTCGGATAATATGAACACTAGCGCTAATTATGCACAGAAATCGCAACGCCACGACGATCTTAATTACCCGCGTTAATCGCACCTCCACTGTCCCCACGAATCCCCCTCTTTCCCGAAAAGGAGCTGTATAAAGCGATATTCTTTTGAGCTTCTTCCTCGTCAAACTGAAAACCCCAGACTCATCACTGCTCAGCGCTCCTCACTGATCATGGCTTAATGTAACACATTGCGTCTTCAAGCCGTCCTTGTTTGTGTCCGGGAACAGAAGCTGCCGAGCAAGACCAACTCAAGTAGTCTTCTCGCTCTTCGCTTCCTTCCTTGCTAAGAACTTGTGGGTTCGCTTTTCTTTCCTATTCTTCCGCTTTTATAATGCTCTCTTTGTGTGTTTTCTTGCTTTGTAATCGCGACGTTGTCTTTCCTTTTGGCACTGGGAAGTCGAATTCTTTTGGGCCACATTGTGGGTGTGATACGCCCGCTTGCTCGCCTTCTTTAACATTACATGCCTGCGTCGGGAAGGGGGACGTGATCGTGGTGGTCCTCGTGAGGTTAGGGCTTGAGTTGTTGGTTGATTTAACCGTAAGACATACGGGTCTTTTTTCGAGTTCTTAGAGATGATCTTGGCGCTGTAAAGTTCTCTCTTTTCGCGCTTTTTCTGTCTGTCTCGATTTTTCAGCCAAATTTAAGGCCTTGGACTTTCGAAAAGGAACCGTCTTTTCTAACATGGCGGACTTTGTAGACCTTGTGTTTGCTGAATGCAGGGTTGTGTATTTCAAGAGCATTCGATATAGAAAATTCTCGCTAAAATAAAAAGTTAACGGAGTTTATTTAAAAAATTCTGGTTCTGTTTGATAGTGACAGTTACGATGACTATCTCTACAGGTTTTGCTTTAATTCATTTCTTTTACCCTTTGAGGAGGCCGAATGTATATTGAAGTAGCTTTGCCTCCATTTATTAGTCTCTAATCTATTTCGGAGCCTTTTATCGTTATAGGATGAAAATGGAAGCGTAGGGAAGATATGCATATCCACACTTTAAAAAGTGTAATTTACCGCTAAATTTGTTCTTGCAGCAGCATTTCTTTGAGATTTTTTTTGGAGTGGATGTTCTTATTTATTTATTTTAGAGCGTGATTCGCTGTGATTAGATACAATGCAAGAAATCGAGGTTCATGTTTATGACATACAATAGGTAATATAAGTCTTATTATATGGGGAATGGCATCTGTGTTATCTTGCTCATTCGCTGAGCCTTTTAAAATTCGGCATCTTCTTAATACTCCTATTAGGCAGTTGATTTTCATTCTGGAAACTGTCGATTATGCAGTTGTGAGGAAAAACATCGTAAGAGAATTAGGAACTTCTGCTTTTTAAAAATTGTATTTGTGCTTGTCCCTGCAAATGCTTATCATGTTAAAGGTAATGCTTTTTGTTGCATAGTTGTCCAACCGATCAGATTATCAATGGTCTTCAAGATGCAAGCTTGTGCAGAATGCTCAAGGAATTGTGTAATTCTTCATGGAAAGAATAAAAACGCGTCACCTAATGTTAGCTCCTTTTTCAAGGTCATGATTGGCAGTCAATTTTCTGAGCTTTTGGTATGTTGCCACCCTCCTCTATTTATGGCCTTGGCATATCCTTTTCCTAATTTACACCTTCTTTACCACTGGGCAGTGCAAGCTAATTTCTTCTCTCTTTCACCCTGCTGCATTTTGACTTCTATTTGTTGATAGATATTGGTTATCCTTGAGAATCAAATCTTTTAAGGTCACATGCCTTGTGCTGATCATAAATTTTGAGAGCTTATACTGCTTAATTTTGCACGCAATAGTTGCATCTGTCCTCTTGCAAATTGCATAGGTGTGAGGAAAAGATTATGTTTTGTTGGGTCATGAGTGAGGACATTCGCCGGTAATCAAAAGACAGCATCGATATTGGTTTCTCATTGAGGATTTAGCACTATATTTAGTCAGCCTATCAAATTTTTAACTCTGCCATGCCTTAATGCAGGTATCGCTAGCTATCGTATAATTAGTCTGGACTATTGTTATTGGCATTCACCTTTTGAATTATTCTGGTCACAGATCTCTATTGAGTGACTTGGTTCTAAAGAAAAGATTGAAGAAGCAAAGCGTACATATTAATAAAAAATCCCTTTTTAATAGACTCTTTTCTGGATTTCAAAAACTTTCTGCTAAAAGAAACAAGTTTTGTGAATAGAAATTTTTTTTAAATATGAAAGTGACTTTGAGCACAGCCCTAAAGGTCTGACTCAGAAACATATTATCCATCAAATCCTATGTAGGGGTGTAAACCAGTTACTAATAAAACTTCTGTTGTATATAAAAGATGCAAAGCAACTTAGAGAAATAAAATTTTCTAGTTCGACACATGCTGACCTGTGAAACAGTAAATTGTTTCTTGAAATTCCTCGCTTAGTTAGAAAGCAGTGCATTCGTTTGGTTAGATTGTGAAGAAAATGCCATGCCATTTGTGGAATTTTTCCTTGGCTTTTTTTTTTTCCTTTTGATGGAAGGAAAAAAAGGAAATTTATCTAAAAATATGCATAAAGAAATGATAAGAAGTGGCATAAGATATTATGTTATGCTATAGAAAGTAAAAAATCCTCAAGGAATATATTTATTGATTAATTTATCAACACTTAGCCATCTAGTATTGTAACTTTATAGGTGTTGTAATACTCAGCCAATCCAGAGCCTTGATGAAGAAATAGGCATGTGCTACAGATATAGTTGATTGTCTACAATTTTTGTGTTTCCATATCTACATGACCTGGATGGGTCACGGGGTTACCAATGGCATTACTCCTTCACAATGTTGTGCTTTTTGGCCAGATCATTGCCTATCAAGTGCTCCGATTATTTTAGTTGTGGTAACTTCAAATGCAATATTTCAGCACTGTGATGCATGTGTAGTCAACTTTCTCCCGAAATATGATCTGGATAGGCATAATCATAGTTTTCTGCTCATGCCGATTTTGTTGTGAGAATGAGCTTTGTTTTACAACAGACGTTTCTTTCAATTGCAGTACATTCCTCCAAAATTTGCTCCCACAGTTTCAGGACTGCTCAATCAAAATATCTGTCTGGAGGATTCAAGTGGGAAGCAATGGCAAGTGACATTGTCCATGGTTGATGGATCCTTTGCATTCAAGAGAGGTTGGAATGCTTTTTCGTGTGACCATGGTTTAGAAGTTGGTTATTTTCTGTTATTCTATTACCTGGGTTCCCACTTCAGAGTTGACATATATGATCGGACTGGATGCAAAAAGTTAGGTTTTCCAGAAAACAGGACCAGTAAAAAAAGAACTAGGATTACTAGAAATTCTCCAGATGACCCCTCCAGTAACAAGAGTTCAAGTGAGAGTGCTTCAGTTGTCTCTGGCGCGTTGGCTGAGCTAGATCAAAGCCATTGCAGAACAAATGTGGAAGAAGCAGTGAAACAGGTGGCATCAGTGTGTCTAAAGAGTTGTGGAAATAGTCAACCTCTATCCAAAGCAGTCTTTGCTGAAGATTTGAGCTTTATGAGGGAAAGAGATGTTGAGAATAGAGAGGGAGAAGTGGCGCGAACTGCATATGACTTGTTTGATTTTGAAATGAAGAACAACAAACCTTGTGCTGGTGGAAATCTTCATATCGTTGATGGGAATGGACTTTCTTCTGTCGGAGCTGTTATATCACAATTGTCTCATGATGAAGCTGGATTAGCTGATAAAGACCCAATTTTGGATCCTGTCAACAGTTGGACAAGTGAGGAAACAAATCTGCACATTGAAAAACCTCAGAAAAGTGGAAATTCTGAAGGCACAGATGAACAAGAGACTCTCTTCAATAACTGCACGAGTAAGAATTATGAGCCTCTATGTATCTACGTATCATGCATGTATACACATACTTATTATTAATTGGAGTAGGTAGATGATAACTGTCCTTTAATGGACCTTTCTATTCCTTAATGAGATAGCTATGCTAAGAAGGCTGCTATGGGTGTAGTTACTGATGATGACGCTTCATGACTTTATCTGATCTACTTTTGAGTTTTAAATACCCTGAAAGATCAGCATGTACTAGTTTCTGTAACTGAAATCTATTAAAGCACTATTAGAAGATGATTATTTGACCTTCATAAGTTTGGCTGGGTCTTAGGTTGGAATGGGCTGGCAACCACCACCAATCTGGTGGTGTAGTACTTTACTAAAGGCTAGACTTATCATTGTGAAGTTAATCAGTACGACTTATGATCAGCCAGCTACTAGTACCTTTTGTTTGCTCTTCGCTAACTGCACAGCTGCATGCTATTAGTACCTTTTGTATTTTTAATGATATGATATGTCTTAGAAGCGCTCTTGTTAAAGGTGCTTAATCTTCTTCTGTTGTTTGATACATTGGGCAGATGAAGTGTTACCAATTGTCAAAAGAGAGCTGATGGAGATGGATGAAGATAATAATTGTAAAAGTTTGCACTTGCTTTTACTTCAAGAGTTGTAATTGCCTCTTATGTTATGTAGTGCTGTGGCGAAAGTTAACTTTGTTTACCTCTCAGTTGAAAGGCCGAGGATTGTTAAACAAGAGCCAGATGAGTCGACTCCTGGATACTCGAGTACCAAAATGGCTAATGGTATGATTTCAGAGAACCTTCCTAACTCAATGCTGATTTTTTGCGTCCATTTGATAGCATGTGATGTTTCTTGCCCAATCCATGCTCCTATGTGCAGGAAAAGAGCCGATGGTGGCAGAGTATGGTGAGAGTACTGCTTTAGTGGCAAGTGATGGACAACTAGCAGAGGGTGAAGCTATCGAGGCAATCGCTTCTTCAGTATATATGGCCGCTGATACCTCCTATTCAGTCAAAGTTGTGATGGACTGTCATTCTCATCTAGTGGGTTTCCGTTTTATGTCATCCCTAATTTTTTTCCCTTCTGATTTGACAGCTGTTGATCCTCAAAATTGGTCAATATATTGTTTTTTTACTTCCTCCCTATTTCCAGTTTAACGGCATGTTTTTTCCACTTGATAGTTTAGTTTTAACTTCAGCTCGAATTCATTTATTCATAGTAAGAGCATCATGGACATCTGACGGACCATATCCCAGCTTCTAAATTGGGATGGGTTACTTCACTGGCATCATCCAGTAGATCTTTTAACTGATGAATAATTGTTTTTAGAGTAATTTTATCACTCCCTGGGTCAGTAGTTTTCTTCTTTTGTACATATGCTGCAAATGCATTTGCATTTATGGCATGATCCGCTTGCTTTTGGGGACCTTAGTAACATTCCTTCTCTTTTCGCTTCTGTTGCTGCAGGAGTTGCCTGTTGACCTGCCATTGTCATTTTTTAAGGGTACTTCTTGGAGAGACCGGAAAGTTGTGTTTCTCAAGGATCCATCTAAGAGAGTGTGGCCAGTCCTCTACCAAGAGAGATCGGGACTAAGATCACTAACGTCCGGGTGGGATGGCTTTCGAAAGGCGAATGGTATCCAGCAAGGAGATGAGTGTGTTTTTCAACTCAAAAACATGTCCACCTTCCAGTCTCTGTATGAAGTCTCCATCACCAGGGTAAAGTTTGCCCCAGGCCAAGAATTCACGAATTGTATGACTGGAATCCCAGCTAACTAGACTGCACTATCTTTATTCCAGCTGGGTTTCTTCCCAGCCTCGAATCACCTGACTGCCATGAGTGAAAGACCCAGAATGTCAAACCCTTTTGTAAATGATATTGATCGTCTTTTCCGTTGCTTGATGTTAAAGGATATTGTGTGCTAACCTCCTGCGACTTCTCACCACACGCTTCGGGCTAAGTTTGTCGCACGGTGTTGATGACAAAGCTGCAGTATTCTTAGCTTTATTATGCCGTGTTCTCTATGATCTATGATAGTGCATTTAGTTAATTTTGACAAGAAAAAAAATTATCGACGTCAATGTGGAGCGTGGGAATTTTTTAATAACAATTTGAATGTTTATTTATTTTTTCTTTTCCTAATCCTAGATTGATGACTCTTGCCTTGTCTAAGTGCTGGCGTCATTGCCATCGCGAACCATGGGCAAGGGACCTGGCCAATTGGTCGACGAGGGATGAGGGTCACGATGCCCTCACTTGGCATGCGTGAGATGAGGGGGCATGACACCATCATTAGCTCCTAGCCAGTTGGCAGTGAGGGTCCGGACACTCTCCCCTATGCTCAACGAGGATTTGGAGGCGTGGGGATCAGCTAACATGGAATGGTTCACGTTAGCTGATCCCCACTATTAAATGTCCCCCTAGTATAAGGGGGAGGGCATTTAATGGCCTAGGGACTAGATCCGATTTGGAGACCTTTGCCTGTGGTCGATGAGGTTAGCAATGCCCTCAACTAGATCAAAGGGTTGATTGGCAATTTCATTATCTAAGGATAGAACAAAAAACAAAAAATTTGTTCAATTCAACGTCAATCGTGTCACGTATGATGGTTAAAATTTAAGTCAATGATTTTAAGCCTAAATTAATCACAAAACGTGAAAAATATTCTAAACTCAATGCAATTCATGGATGTCATCCAAAATGTGGCATGATGCACAGATACAGGCAAAGTTTTCAAATCAAGGCCTTAAGTGAGGTTATTTTCTCAAAAGAGTATCTAGAGCAAGAGTATTCAGAGCAGATCTTATTTTAGATAAGGGTTCAAAATAACCAATTTATTCTCAGGTAAGATCTTGAAATGAGACAATATTTTTAGAAGAAGGCCTAGATATGATTTTTATTTCAAATAAGAGCGTTCAATGCTCAATTAGTTTCCAATAAAGGCCCGAACTTAATGGCTGACTAAATTTTTGTCGACTAGTTTGCACATGCATCTTGCGTGCAAATTGGAAAATTTGCACATAAGTCGCACGTGCAAGCCAATCAATAAGCACGGGTCTTTAATTTTTGTTAAGTCATTATTTGAAACAACATTCACTTTAAATTCTTTTTAAGAAGATAGCTTCACTTTATAACTTTATTTGAGACAAAATCCACTATAAACTTTCTTTTTAGAAAAAGTCTTAGTTTTGGGTTTTTCACATTGAAATCATATTACTCTTTAAAGTAGAGTATATTCATTAGCTTAGATTAAAGAGCGCTTTCTACCATAGGTCCTCTTGCACCATTTTTTTTTTTTTGGTAAGTATAGGTCCTCTTGCACCGTTAAACTTTGAATTATCTCAAAATGAGATGTAAAATTATGACGGATGTACTAACCAAGTAACCAAACTGAAAATACAAACTGCTAGAGACAATAATTAGCAAACTGAAAACGACTTTGACTACATGCAAGAGTTGCCTTGAAAGCCAGTGACATCGACAGAGGTCAAGCCTTTGCGTGTGTGCATGACTTGCTTTTCTTTAGCTCTATCTCATGGCAACTCGTGCATCTAGTCCCGCATCCTTACTTTCGCTATCTTCTTAACCCTTGAACAGGGGATCCCCAGAAACGTCTTCACAGATTCAAATCATTTCGCGGGCAGCTTCTGCTTCCATGCCGGCCGAAGCCGACACCTGGTTTTGTTCCTTGACCACCATCTTCCTCATCTTCATCAACCACACAAGAATCCCCTTCACAATGTCATACGAGCTTAGAGCAACATAGACCCCAATACCACCTATGATCCCATTGGCTATTGAATAAGTCAAGGGCATGAGAAGGATGGTCACAAATGCAGGCACTCCCTCCTTCATATTCTCCCAATTTATGTCCCTCACCACCTTCATCATCAACACTCCTACCATGACCAGTGATGGGCCAATGGCCCATGGGGGGACACTGGTCAACAAAGGCGTGAAGAACAGTGATGCCAAGAAATAGAGCCCAACAATCACTGCCGTCAGCCCGGTCCGACCCCCCTCCCTTATCCCCGCGGATGATTCCACAACCGTCGCAGTGGTCGAGACCCCTAAGACCGACCCTACCATGGTGGAGCCAGCATCGACCATGTACGCCAAGTACTCTCCCTCGAAGACGCCTCGATCATCAGTGAAGCCCGATAGCTCGGCCATCGTGTACAATGATGCAGTGGTGCCAAGGACGTCGACGTACAAAAGCGTTATTAGAGCCACCCAGACTTCGGACCGGTTGAAATTCGCGAAGCGAAGAGCGCCTGCCGTGGACTCGATTTTACGAAAGTCCACAACTTTCTTGAAATAATTGAACCTTTCATCGCCCAATGTGGTGTATGGGAAATACGTGACATCAGTGCCTCTAAACCAAGAAATGATCGTCACGAGAACGATGCCATATATCATGCTGCCTTTGACATTTTTAGTCAGCCCATAAGAAATGACTAGGAACCCAACTGAGCCCAGCCAAAATGTCGGGCTTCTCATCTTACCTCCAATGCACTCACCGGTCTCAGGATTTGTAGCCGCACAGGCCGTGACGGTCACCAATGTGGCCGGGTCGGGCCCGACGAGGCCCACTCCCTGGTGCGATTGCAAGCCCACGAACGCGATGAAAAGGCCGATGCCCGCTGCGCAAGCCAGTCGAACCGGATGGGGTATGAGCCTGGCGAGCTTGCCCCGGAGCCCAAGAGCAGATATGGCGAGGAAGGCGCAACCCTCGACGAACACCACGGCAAGGGCCGTCCCGTATGAGAGGGGCCCGGATCCATGATAACCCACCAAGTTGTAGGCCAAGTAGGCGTTTGGGCCCATACCAGGGGCAAGCCCCAGGGGGAGGTTGGCCAATAGCCCCATGGCCAACGAACCGATCATGGCCGACAAGATGGTGGCGACCACCAGATCCTTTTTGGTCTTGCTGAGGCAGTTCTCGTAGCCGGGGTCCGGCGTCAGCGTGCAGCCGGGGCCCGAGGAGGCGGTGCAGTCTGCGGCGGAGCACGTCCCGCCGGAATCGGTTAGGATGGTGGCATTCACCGAGATTATGTAAGCCACGGTGAGGAAAGTGGCTGTTCCCGCACGGAGTTCTCTCGTGAAACAAGTCTTCCTCGCTTCGAGCTTGAAGTATTTGCCGACCCGGCTCTTCGAGACGGCTTCGTTGAGGCCTTTCTCCATCTTTCTCCATGAATTCCTTAACCCTACGCAGAGCCCACTTCCCATTCTTCCACATGTTTCAACTCCCATTTTTCCTTCTGATCCTCGGTGCGTTTCTAGTGTTGGAGAGGAAAGACTGGTCTTTTTCATGCAGGAATGAGGGTGGATTTATAAGGGAAACATGGTTCATGCCAGTCAAGAAAAATTTGCCTTATATGACAAAAATCAGATATTCAGAATAGGACGTCGAATGAGGAGTTGGGATTAGGACTGGCTCCGGATTTTTGGGTGGGTCACGCTTTAAATGTCCTGCTTGTGGCATATATGCATGAATATATAGGAAAAAACACGTGAATACATGGTCATGGATTCATTATGAATAATATTATCTTTACTTGCCAACTTCTGGTTTTCATGGAAATATGCGAAAGTGAAAAGTGCATTTTGGGAGATAGACGCCCAATCTCCGTAGAGATGCACGTGAAAGATCATAGAGACAAGTGCGACAAAGCGCGTGCGTTTCCCGCCTTCGTATTTGCTCGCCGTTTGTCTCGTTTGATATTAGGTTATTCGTAAAAAGTAACGAGAATCTACACTTTGTGTGAAAGAAGACGTTATGTTCTATCAACGTTATCGTCTTCCATTTTAACGCGAGTCTCAAAGAAATATCAAACAATGCGTAAAAATCATGTTTAACAATTCATCTGAGTCGGTCAATCAGATTCTTTAACTCTCGTATATTGATATTTGAAAAGTTGAAAGCTGATTAAATTTCAGAAGATTAATTAGATCTCCGCATGATGATAAACACATCAAAATGTCCTCCTCTCGGGCCGATTGGAATCTTTTGATCCTCGTGCGGGACACTCCATTGCGTCGCTTTATGCAGGATTATCATGACTTGGCTTTACATAAACCCAACAAATTGTAGGAGGCGTTTTAGGCTCCACATCATGCATTGCTTTTTGAAAGATCGTCTTATTCTGCTTTTTGTCCAAGGATTCCAGGCCTTAGCTAGGCGCTGCGGCTGATGAAATGCTCATGAAGAAATCTTTGAATCTTTCTTAAGACACAGGAAAAAAAAAAAAAGGTAAGGAGGGTCCAAATTAATTATCAGTAGCTATGTATGTAACTTTCACAAAAGTAGCCGCTTATATTATGTCTCGCATGCCTAATCGAATTTAAATTAGTAGGTGCATCTCGAAGCTAGTCGCAACAGTGGGTTCAACTTTTGAGGAGTACCACAAACAATGTGAATGGAAAAAGAAGACATAACCAAAAGAATAAGAAGGGGAAAATATAAGAAACTGAGTAATGATTGTTCTGAAAGAGCGAATATCATATCCTCATCTTTAACTAATAACCTTCCTTTGTATTTGATTTCACGAGAATATATACATGTCATAATCTATGGTGCTTCGTATAATATTCCAAAATATAACATTCATCAATTGGATATCTATCTCACCTCTCCTTAATTCGGGTGTCTATATTAGCTGTTGATAAAAAATGAAAAGTTATTATGGATAAACATGAGTATGTCAATACACTAGTTAAGTAAAACACGAAGATCGCTTCATATTTCACAAGTTTACTTGGCACTGCAATTTATGCGCTTTAAGGGAAATCGGTATGTAGAGGATACTTACCTAAGTACACCATTAGAACAATTCATGAATTACCCACGTTTTAACAACTAATTCATCGCTCAAATCCACCATGTTTCGCACGATCCACGTATAATTCCAGAAATGAGGATGGCATTTCCTCTCCTTCGGTGATGCGTATGTGTTCTCAAAGGCTTAGACAATTCAAGTCTATTGCTAATGATTCCTTCATAGGATTTCTCTCTTGTATTATTGACCAATCAAATATGCAAAAATTACGACTTTTGATGCTAATATATATATCGGGGAGAGATAAGAGGGCTTAATTAAGCCCAAAGTGCAGCTTTCCCTTTTGTTAGGTTCAGCAATTCAGAGCGCCACCCCTTCTCAAAAGTCGAACCCACTGAGAGAAATGTCTAGAGTTTCGAAGGATGCAGAAAAACTTGATTTTAATATATAAAGTAAAGATCGACAGATTTTATTTGTAAGGGCACGCGAGAATTTGTTTATTGGTCCAAAAAAGATTCGTTAGGATCGCCAGGATTGGCTTAGAGCCTAATCATGCCATCATTCGGTCATCCGATTAAGATATTGGCAATTGAGCTGGGATGTTCCCTAGAGGACGCCAACTTAGAGTCGGGCATGAAACGCGGAGACATTGCTCCGATTTGGCGTTCTAAGTTGGCGAATCGCGCAACGCCTTGCGATCTTTGAAACATGTATCTGCAATCATTTATTGATTATCGATGCAGTGAAGATCTACGAACATATTATACATAAAAAGTATATGTTATCATCGCTTGTCGATATCCAATTAGTTTTTAAGTTATTTATGCCAAATTCATTATTGACTGTTGGATATCTGATTTGTTATTAAAGTGTTGGATATGCATAATTCAGGGCATAAGTAGATGCAATTGAACCTAGTCAAGTTTATGTATTGATGGGGATTTTTTTAACTTCACAAGTAAAATTTACTAGCTGACTCAAATAAAATAAGTGAGGCACGATATATCTCTCACATCAACATATTGACTAGCATATCGATCGGACCGAGTCAGGCTGTCACGTGATTTTTGGGCCTTTTACTAGAGTAAATGGAGCGGCCCATGATTTTTGGGCCGAAGTTGGGCCTGTAATTTGAGCGCCTATCCGATTTCCGGAAAATTCTGATTGACGAAGTCCCGTTCTATTCATTCAGCGTAGAGATGGAAAGATTTCCGGCGATTGTTCCGATCGTCGTCTTCTTCGGCGTGGTCTCACTGGGGCTTCAGTTCACGGTCTCCTCTTTATCTCTTGCTGAAATCAGTCAGGTTAATCTTTTACTTCTACCGTTGTTGAGCTTGTGCTATCCGGGGTTGATGATTGTTCGAATGGACGGTGGAGTCCTGACCTTAAAAGGAACCTGGGTTGTATGGTTTGATTAGTGTCAGTTCGTCTCTTCGGAACAGTTGATATCGTCCGTTTTCCAACTTATGTAGTTTATTTCATTCATGTAAGTATGTGCAAATGCAAATTCAGCTTGTTCTTGTTAAACTCTTGGTGAATTGATGAAAACATTTCATATTCGTAGGACTTGACGAAGTCTGCAGGTGCAAGGTGACCTCGCCTTCTTACCATATTAGCCTGAATGGTGATGTCTTATTTTTGTCTTTAAGGATTGTGAGCGATAGGATTGAATCAAGGTCACTTGTGACGCATCAAGATTAATGTATGCCCAGTAGTTGGGCTATCATGGCAAGTGAATTTTCCATTTTTAGGAGTGCTGCCAATCTGACGTTCCCAGTGGTTTGATTTTCTTTAGAAATCTTAAGCAAGAACCAGAGCATCTTCATGAAGTACATTGTTCTAGAGAAAGAAGTCGGGCGGCACGGCAAATAATTGAAGATGTAATAGCAAGTTATTTCTTCTTTCCCTAAACCCTGTCTTTTTATCATCATACATGAAAAGGCGTTTATCTTTTCCTAACATTTTGCATATACCG
The DNA here is from genome assembly GCA_030064385.1 of Melaleuca quinquenervia. Taxonomy (NCBI): domain Eukaryota; kingdom Viridiplantae; phylum Streptophyta; class Magnoliopsida; order Myrtales; family Myrtaceae; genus Melaleuca; species Melaleuca quinquenervia. Next base: position 554,725 of record CM057728.1, on the reverse strand, counting down.
TGTTTGGCTTGTGTAGTATATGATGCCGTTTGTGAAACAAGAAAAGTTTCAGATTTCAAGCCCGTGCAAGGTTCATCCTGATAATGACATGTTCCGCGATCAAGAGGAGCATAAAATTCATGTCGACATAAATGAATGGCGCTGTGGCTATTGTAAGAAAAGCTTTCGTGCTGAGAAGTTTCTTGATCAGCATTTTGACAACAGGCACTACAATCTTCTGAATGTTGTATGTAAATCCTTATTCCTCATCCTTAAACGATTGGGGGTTTATTTAGATAGTAACTGCTATTAAACGTTTTATCACATAGTGAAAATTATCTGATATAGTAATGGATGTAAACAAAGACCTTAAAGTCATTTCTGTCAGATGGCAATGGCCTCTGATTCCTCTTGGTGGCCTGTGACGAGATTAATTATTCTTTTGCAAGATAGAAGGCTCTAGATGTAGTATATGCAAATAAATAGGAGGTGATACTTTTGCTTCTTTCTGGTCCTTGAATTGAGTAGTCTGCTAAACTTTGTAATTACAAACTTTATTTTATAAGTTTTTTTTAGGTTCTCTTACGTTTCTCAATTCAATCAGAGTCGTAACAAATGCTTGGCTGATCTATGTGGCGCATTGCATTGTGATTTCGTAATCAATTCAAAGTCACAAAAGACTAAGTGCAATCCTGCTGCTGCAGCCAGAAACCGCCACCTATGTGAGGTTCACCTGCGATCCTGCAACTCTACATCATACATGCACTTTTCGTCCATTTTTTTTAAAATTTTTATTGTTGGCAGAGTCTTGCTGACAGCTGTTTTCCTGCAAATCAAGGTCTTTCAGCAAGTCGACTTCATGGTAAATCTGTGTGGTTCTTAAATTATTCCAAGAACTGTATTTGTGTTGCTAACTATAATTATGTACTGCACTGCTAGAACTGTTTCTGCACCAGTTTTGTGATGCTCACACTTGCTCTGAAAAGAAATGGCCTTTTCCAAGAGGAGGACTGGTATGGATTTTATAATTATTGTTAAGTATTATTTTGTGATATAGAGTCCACATTCTAGTCGCGAAGCCAAATTTCACTAGTAGCCTGGTAGAGGTAGTAAACTCCATTCCTCTTCCTATTTCTTTCTTTGATTTGAATTAAAATGGTTGTGGGTTATTGTAACCCCTCTCAATTGGCAAACTAGAGGCTATATGCTTGTAAGTCAAAGACATCCTTCTAACTTATCCCTTCAAATAAGAGGATTTATGAAAACATTTACATGTTAGATATCAATATTGTGTGCTTATAGGATTTGAGGTGTTTGAAATTTCATAAAGGTCAAATGTCAAATTTGAACGTCTCCAACGATGGTATGTTTCTGAAATTTCTTCTCATCTGCAGAAGCAACCAAATATATTATATCTGGCAACTTCAATATTGACGCTGATGCTCCTTCCTGTTCTCTATCTCATTATATTTTTACATCAGAGGTACCATTGCTCCCTCTCTTTAATTTCGGTGGACTCATTTTGGCTTAAAAGCATGAGGCAGCTTGATATCCCAACTAATTGTGTGTTATCTATTACTGTCTTCCAATATTTTTTGGCAATTTTGCTGGCTACCTTTCAGTTTCTCAGTTACTATATGGGAATAAGAATGGTTGTTTCTTATTTGTAGGGACATGAGAGGAAAACAAGAACTTAAGCGCATAAAAAAGAGAACAAAGCCTTTGTAAGTGGTGTGCACTGAAGGTTTTAGGTTTGATTCGGTGGTCAATTAGGCACACAAGAGCTGCATAATTGAGAAAGCAAGACGACATGACCCAGCCATTGGCAGAATATGGCATCTTGCAATTCGAAACTTGGCAGCTGCTTTTGGACCTACTTGCTGAGGTCTTAATTTTCTTGGGCCAAAAGAAGTAGACTCTCTCCTGTTAACTGGAGACTGTTCATATTAAGCCATTTTTACATTTTGATTGTTAACTGGAGACTGAGGTCTCAATCTTCTTGAGCCATTTTTTCTTTTTGATGAATTCAACATTTTGGGAAATACGCTCAGTGTGGCTTTATCATATTTGTTGTAATACCTTGTAAATATGCACCGTTTTGCTCAATACATTCTCTATTAGACCAGTTGAAAGTAGTTGTGCAATTTTCTCCCACCATGCTTCAAATCATTTCCGTCCTTTAATAATGACTCTGGAGTCTATTTTTATATTACAGCAAAAATTTGCCAGAAATGTTCTTCTCCTGTCTCGTTCTGGTCTAGCCAACTAGCCATCAGGCAACCCCTCGTGGATACTTTTGGTGCCATGTTGTCCTATGATATTTGCGGTCATGGTGTGAAGTTGATGAGTCTGCTGCAGCCGTCTTTTCACTTGGTTCTGGCTCTTGATCTTACCAATCGGCTCTCTATTCTTCAAGGGATAGCTTCACAAACTCTTTATGTTTCATCATTCATGTAAAGCTGGACAGCGTTTCTGTCCTGATTATTACCTAACAGGTGATCGGTTCTTATGCTGATTAGCGAGATTATTTCGATTATTTCTGAATTCCCATCCACCAGCAAATGCTACGGAAGCAATCTTTCTCATTTCTCAGCAGCAGGCAGCCCCACAAGAACTATCGGTTGGGCTGTAGGTATTGAGGCATAACCAATCGTAGTTCATGGAGTTATGATCCCGAATGCAAGGGATATGAGTTCGTTTGACAAAAGAAAACCATCTGGATCGGTGAGTCTCATGTAAGCTAATCTTCTCGTGATCTCATCCTTGTCCATTAGCAGGGGGTTCAATTCTCTGGCAGGAATGACTTTGCGGTTCTCGTCCACGAACATCACGTGCCCACTGTCTAAGTAAGGCTCATAGACATTGCAAAGAGAGAGAAGAAGGGAGTCACCAAATGCTTCCCTGAATGATCTCAAGTCCAAACCTCTCGCAGTTCTCAGAGAGAGCATCACAACGTCCATGGCCAAATCATTGACTTCAACATGATCATCTCCATGCGAATCTTTCAGTCCCTCCTCCAACTTCTTCACATAATCCATGTATTCATTCATCCTCCTTGGTCTTGAGAACCTCAATCCCTTGACATAACTAGCAGAGCCAAGGCCAAAACCATAAAAAGGCCAGTTATTCCAGTATGTAAGATTGTGCTTGCACTCAAATCCGTCTTGGCCGTAACTGCTGATCTCATAATGGTTGTAGCTTGCATCAGATAGCATCCTTGATGCTGTCTTGTAGAAATCCGCAGATTGTGCATCTGAAGGCAGTGGAAATTCCCCCGGTGAGTACCTGCATTCACATTTTAATAATCAGCTTCAAAATATTAGAATTGCTAAAAGTTACAGCCTTCATGGGCGACTTTTATGCTTGGGTAACTTACAGTTTTCCAAATTTTGTGCCTTGTTCCACTTGCAAGTCATAGACAGAGACATGAGCAGGTGATGCCTCAATCGTCAAATGCAAACTTTCCTCCCACATTTCATGTGTCTGATGAGGGAGAGATGAGATCAGGTCCATGCTCCAATTTTCAACCCCACAAGACTTAACGATTTGAATAGCCTCATAAACTTCTTCAACACCATGTGCCCTCCCACAAGCCTTCAACAACTCTTCTTGAAATGCCTGAACTCCTAATGACACTCTATTTACACCCAACTCCATCAAATCAGTCATCCTTTTTGCATCAAAAGTGCCGGGGTCCATTTCCATTGATATCTCTGCATCTGCCGCCAACCCGAATTTTACTCTCAACAATTCCAAAATTGAAGAAACAAACCTTGGCGGCACCAGAGAGGGCGTGCCGCCTCCAAAAAACACAGTTTCAAGAGGAGGGTTGGTCTTGAATCCGGCTCTTGTTGCCTCGATTTCACGTGAAAGCAATTGTATATAATTCACCATCCGGGGGTCATCACTCTGATTTAGTGACCCGAGAGCAACAATGGGGAAGTCACAATAGTGGCAGCGCTTTCTACAGAACGGAAGATGGATGTAAGCCGATTTGGGGGACTCTAGCACCGCTTGGATTGTGGGAGGAAGAGTGACTGCGGCATTTAGTCGAACATCCGGTGAGACGTCTGCGAAAGTGCAGACAACGGGTCGAAAGAGCGAGTTCTGAACTCTGGCTCTTGTGGGGAATGTAAAGAAAATGGGGGTGACCGTTGATTTGAGCATGGTCTGAAGCTACGATTGTAAAATAGGGGAGCATGAGCAAGGAAGATGAACCTTGTCCCCGTGGGAAGCGAAATCCTCGCGCCTTCAGCTTTAGTGTCGCAAGCGAAGAGCGTCCATGTTTGTGGGCTTATGTCAAGGACCGAGTTCTTGTAGGTTGGGCTGGAAAACGAATGTGGACTAGTAAATGAGCCCATAATGCGCCATGCATAATGGAAAAAGGTGTCGGACCGGAACGAGATGAAAACCCCCCGCTCAAGTCACTTCCGTCTCCAAGCTTCGTCTTAGCCAGCTCTGCGAAAACTCCCACAAATTCGAAAGATTCGTCGTTCGAGCGATTAGCACAAATGGAAGGCGAAGAAGGATCTCAGCAGCCTCACCTTATCCTTGCTCACAAGCTTTTCCTCGTCAAGCACCCCGATGTTCAGGACATCGACAATGTCCGTCTCAAGGAGGAGGTCCTCGCTTCCATCAAGTCCGACGGTAATAACACCGCTCGTTTCGCTTCGAGATCCCTCTTCATTACACCTGAGTTTGGTCGCTGGGCTTGTTTCTTGACTAGTTGCTCTGTGATGGCCGTGACTAGATATGGTCTCGCTGTATGAAACCCTTGTGGCCGAGTCGGTCCTGGAGATGGATCAGGGGCTTTTGGATTCGATGCGCACACGCATTGAGGAGGAGCTGAAGAAGCTTGACGAGAAGTGAGTCCTTTAGCTTCGATTCATCCTTTTTAGTTTTCTTCCTATTGATGCTGATGTTCACATATGTTAGCTTAGTGCCTGAGCTGGGAATGCATGCCTTCTCAATTGGAACTCTCGGATGAATTCTTTACCATGTCCTATTTGTAAGTCGTGCAATGATCTGTCATGGTATATCATGTAATTATCTTACTTTTGCCACCTCAATCCTATAATCACCTTGACTTTATGTTTTAAGAGAACACAATCCTATACACATGCATGGTGCAGCCAGCTTTAATATTGGCATTGAAGGAACAGAGAGATTCGCAGAATTTTGAATCAACAAAGTGTACCCTTTACTTCCCTGGAGCTGTATGTCTGGGATGAATTTGTACTCGGTACCTAATGTGTGAGCTCATTCAAAGATAGTGTCATGCAATTCCTTGGATTAGTCTGCGATTTTAGTATGGCACAGTTGTGATAGAGATCTAATTTTGCTTGCCTTCTCTTGTACCTCCACAATTTTGCCAGTTCTCAAATTTAATGAAGCTCAAGCTCATTTGCCTCAGTTCTTTTGGTTTCAAAATTCGTACAAGTCACTGTATGGAATATCTGACTGAAGAAAATACTTATGGTAGTAGGAGCAGTGACTTTGTAATGAGTCATTTGTCCAAATGTGAGAATTTGATATTTGATAATCTACTTCCTTGTGGAAACCTAATCAATAGTTATTGATTTATTGTTGTGGTTCATTTGGAAGTATACTGTTGCATGGTGATTGGAGATGCTTTGATTTGACTGAGCTGTAGGGGATTGGTATTATGGCTTAGTTCTGGGTATAATGCGCTGAGTTGTGCCCTACATCACACATTTTGTTAGTTGTTTAATGAGCCACTTTAGTTAACTCTTCCCAGGATCACTGATGCTGAAGAAAACTTGGGGGAAAGTGAAGTTAGAGAAGCTCACTTAGCTAAATCCTTGTTTTTTATTCAAATCGGTGACAAGGTAATTTTTCCTAGTTCTAATTACTTCTGCTGGATGCTGGCCACGTATGATTTTCAATCACAGTTCAATCTCACACCAGCTCACTCCCTTTTGCGATAGGAGAAAGCACTGGAACAACTCAAGGTTACGGAAAGTAAAACAGTGGCCGTGGGGCAGAAGATGGACTTGGTCTTCTACACACTTCAGCTAGCTTTCTTCTACATGGATTTTGATCTCATTTCCAAGAGCATTGATAAAGCAAAAAAGTGAGCCACTATGTTAATTTGTTTTTTCTTTCCTGGCTTCTTAATGTCAAATTCTACGAGATTAAATGCTTATTACATTATCAGCTTATTCGAAGAGGGAGGTGATTGGGAGCGAAAAAACCGTTTGAAGGTGTACGAAGGCTTGTATTGCATGGCGACACGGAATTTTAAGAGGGCTGCTAATTTATTTCTGGATTCCATATCAACCTTCACAACTTATGAGCTCTTCCCCTATGACACCTTTGTATTCTACACAGTTCTTACTGGCATCATATCACTGGATAGAGTTTCCTTGAAGCAGAAGGTTTGTACTTTGGTAGCAATAATTGATTTATTCTTTTTCCTCTTTGATATCGGTATTTTGGCAAATTTTCGTCGCAGCATGAGTATTGAAAGTAGCATGCTATGGGCAGGTTGTGGATGCTCCTGAGATCTTGACAGTGATTGGAAAAATCCCCCATCTTTCAGAGTTTTTGAACTCTCTTTATGATTGTCAATACAAATCCTTTTTTTGTGCTTTTGGTAAGTATGTGTTGATATTAATCTTTACCTTTTGTAATCATTTTCTCACAGCACAATGCCTCCTTTTGTTCAAATGATGTGACTGTCCTCGATAGATAGGCATACTTTCTCGTTGTTTCTCAATGACCTGGGTATTTGAAATTGCTTTGCATTGTGGACTTCATTTACCTGACAATTGGATTTGAGCATCTAACTGTTCTTTCGTCTCCTTTTGCTAAGCTGGCCTGACTGAGCAAATAAAATTGGATCGGTATTTGCACCCTCATTTTCGCTATTACATGAGGGAAGTCAGAACTGTTGTTTATTCCCAGTTCCTGGAATCCTATAAGAGTGTTACAATTGAAGCAATGGCGCGCGCATTTGGGGTAACAGTGGATTTTATTGATATGTAAGTAATTGAAATGCGGATTTTCGTCTAGACCTTGGATCTTTCAGTTACAGATTTGTTTAATTTTGGTTTAGCTTTTCTTTTGGAGTAAATAATTGTTTATTGCTGCCCTAAAAAGATCCGAGTCTTCTGCAGAGAACTATCTCGATTTATTGCTGCTGGCAAGCTTCACTGCAAGATTGATAAAGTTGCAGGTGTTCTTGAGACCAACCGACCAGATGCAAAGAATGCTCTTTACCAAGCAACCATAAAGCAAGGAGATTTCTTATTAAATCGGATTCAGAAGCTTTCTCGTGTTATTGATCTGTGAGGTATGTGAAAAAGTAATGAACTTGACAAAGCAGATAAATATGTTACAAGGTACTGTATGATGTTGTCTCTTAGTTATATTGTGTGTAGATCGTTCTAATGAAGAGTAAAATAGTGAAGAAATGGGTATCTCAATGTGATTCTTATACTATATTCACTTTAAAATAAACTTCAGGGGTGGGTTAGAACACTGCATGCTAACTTGAAGTCGCCCTAGTATATGTACATAGAGATCTTGATAGATTTGACCGTACAAAATGGTTATGGTTCTAACCCTTTATTTTTCTTTTGGTATGCACTGAGTAGGCTTTTTTCTGATAATTTCTATGCCTTTATTTTGAATATGAAACATCATACTCATTGGATACTTCTCATGAGCACTCTGATGCCTTGCTCGTCTCTTCGGAAACTGGAGTTACTTTTGTAATGTTCAGATGAATAAATCAGTGTTATGGGCCTTACATTGTGATCCCTTGGAAATTGAGTTTTGGCATAAAGAGATAAATTACTATATAGGCAGAGTGATGAAACTCTGAACTGGGTATGACATTGTACCAAGAAAGATTTACTTTTGTTGCTGCATGAGCATTGTTATTGTTTATTAGCTTCCATAGCTTATAAGATGTTCATGTTGCTTGTCTTAGCTGATGACTAACAAGACAGTCGTCTGCTTGCGCAGCTGAAGAGTTATTGGACTGCTTTGTTTGGCTGGTAGGACTTTTGGCCACCAAATCTCTTTGAAAGAAGCAGATGTGTAGAGGATGGACGTGAGAAGTTTCGCTTGTGGGGACATGAAACTTCGTTTTGGGCCCCTTACAGTTGGAGTTTCTAGATTTTCTATGTTTTCAATGTTAATCTGGAATGATTTGTAAGAGAGTGGGAGCGGTTTGTATCTTATCTCATTTCTTGATGGATGGAATCTGGTGCTTGATATTTCTATACCTAGCATCATGCCATTGGGGATTTGTTACTTTTCCCCGGGACACTAGTTGGGAGAATTATCCGGGAAAAGCTGCCCTTAATGTTGGAAAATGGAGTCAAATCTTAACTCGTAGTGTTCATACTGTCCAATTTAAGTCCAGGAAAACAGCCTTTGCGCGTGTATATGGCAGAGAACCGTCTTCAGGGAAGCAGGATACTCAAGGGTTGTTTTGAGTTGCTTTGAGCTCGACATAATAGTATTCCCACAATTGAATCATTCTCTTAAAACTAGGATTAGTCAAGTACAGAAGTACCTGAAAATGCAAATTCAATGATTGTCCTGAAACGGGAGTACGTAGCCTTCCTCCTGTTTCGGACCGTGTCACTTCCATTGTTAATTAACAAGCCTCAACCTTGGATGTGCCAAGGCACCGAAACACTAGAGAGATTCCTTTGGTGAATAATACTGAACTATTCATTTTGTGACAGGCAGTTACGGAAGCTGAAGCAAGTTCTCTTGACAAATTGACATGAACTCGAGCAACTATCGATCAAAAGACCACGGTCCTTGTCGGCCTCCGTATGGCTTTGGGTCTCTCTCAGCTTGCCCTATGGCCACCATCCATCAATACAAGCACGTCTTACTGTCCGTGAAAATGTGGGGAACTGATGCTAATTATTTCCCCGCGGAGGAATCTAGGTATGGAGAAGTTAAAGCCCATCCGTATCGCTCATCACCTTAAAGTGTGAATACGCTCAAACGATGGACGCCAGTCGGGGAAAATATGCGAATTTAGAGAGCTTTCATCCTTCGGGTTCGGGCAGGAACCCAATCGGGTTGCGAACTTAATAGGCATCAACTCCTGTTTCCCGGAACGACGTCTCTTGTCCTGAATCGGCAATGGTGGAACCCATCCTTTCACCTTCTCAGTAACATGTACGAAGGCAAGGATTATCGAAGGACAAGGTGAAAAGAAGCCAAAAGAAAGGGTGTGACAAATAAGAGGGCGTGGGGTGATGTGGTGAGCGGAGGTAACGCCAAAAGAAGAGAACTCGGGACCGCTTGTTTTTGGTTAATCTTCTTCTACAAGCCTTTCAAGCCAAGCAATTTGAGGTCATGCCCTCGAGTCTGAATCGAGATCTTTGATTTTCCACAACTTCATCTCTGTTTCACCAGATATACCGTATGTGTCTCTATCGATTCTCAGCCACACTTACATATATACAGCTGATACTGCGTCGAGAACCACTGGTGCATATACAGCAACCCACGTCTTTCGATTATTTTGTAAGTCAAATGGGAGCCTAGCGGTAGTACATGGGTTACTGAGCGTGGAGTAATTGATCACGAGGCAATTTGGAACGCTTGGAAAAATGCCTCCTTTTGATCTCAGAAACATTCAAGAAAATCTCTCGACCCAGTTGAGACCTTGGCAACGGTCCTTTCAGTTCTGGGTGCGAGCAGTTAACATCTACACTGGTTACAAGGTGGCAATTCGCGCCTCTTTATCTCAACCTCTGAACTTTCTCAATGTTCTTGAAATGCCTGCTGATTGGAACAAGGGTGTATGATTTCCCCTCCTTTTTCATTTATTTAAGGTGTTCCAAGTGCGAGTGAGCTTTGAGAAGGATAGGCAGAAACAGGAGACAATGTGGGAGAGGCAGCACGAGCTGGCGGCTGACAAGATATATGCTATGTGTACCGACCTTGGCGGGTTCTTCCTTAAGGTATCGAAGCATTTTGATTTGCGATCTCAGCTTTTCCTACTGCACATCCAGTTTCGTTTGTGCAACGCCATGCATATTTGGACTTTAGTTCTTTGTTCATGTGCACTAAACATCACACTCGTCGTGTTCACACTTTAAACGGACTTTGGTTCTCTCTCTGTTTTTTTTTTTGGTTTGAGTCCCTTTGCATTCAGTTTAAGCTTCAGTTAGATTTTGGTTCTCCGACAGACTAGTAATTGGTGTTCATTTTTTCTATGTGGTGCTAGTGTGTGTTGCGGTGCTTGTTCTCTAGTTGATTGAGGGTGTTTTCTGTGTTCTTATACATTCGGGTATCATCCTTCCATAGGAGAAAATTGAATACTTGCAAATGCAATAATTCAAAGTGGAGGAATGTAAATTTCTTGTCCTTTTGCATACTCAGAAAAGTGATCGTATACACATATGCATTCTCATACATGTCTGTATGCGCATATGATCTCATGCCAAAATTGCATTTCTCTGATCATGTGTCATTATTTTCTGATATGGGGGTAGCTAGTCATGGATCTTTTTCATGAATAAAAATTTTATTGATTTGACAATTAGTGGTTCAACATAGGTAGCCCAAATTGTTGGGAAGCCCGACTTGGCACCAGCTGCGTGGGTCAGAAGACTTGTTACACTATGTGACCATGCTCCTGCAACACCATCTGATATTGTTCAGTCGGTGCTGGAGAGAGAGTTGGGAAGAAATCTGGGAGAAATGTTCGAAAAATTTGACATAGATCCTCTTGGTTCTGCTTCAATTGCACAGGTAATTGGACTGCTTATAGCTTCTCCTACTTTGAAGCATGATTATGTACAATTAGTAGCTTTTTGGTTCTTTATTCATTTCCATTGGAGAATTTGCAATAATTGCCAGCAACAGTTTTTGTACAACTAGAAGCTTTACCACCAATGTTGTAATGGGAAAATTTCCAGATATTTTGACAAATAACAACCTGGTAAAGTTCATGTTAGATGCTAGATCAGAAACATCAATGATCTCTGAGTTCCAGTATTTCATGTTTAATATAATGGCAGTATATAACCAGACTCTTAGTTCAACTCTTGTTCAATTAAAGCTTAAGTGAATGGATTCAACTGTGATTACTTGCTTGTTCCTTCCATAAGAAATTATATCCTTTAACAAAAGACCTTGTGGGATTTAGAAGTGAAAGAAACTCTGTTCGACTTCTAAGTTCTTACACTGACAGTGCGACTCTGATGGTCTTTCCCATAATGGAAAGAATGGATCTTTCTTTGGTCTTGCTAACTATGTTGTTTCTAGGTTCTTGATTTGTCATCTGCTCAGTATCTTTACGAACTCTTCTATCCTGCTTCTCAAGTGGAGCTTTCTTTATAAAGGAATACTGTTTATATGTTTTGATGCTTTCGTTTGAGAGTTGGGATAGAGGATTGGATTGAGACTGGGATAGTGATGTATGTCAGTAGTTGCTCCTTCCTAGAAGCAATGTTCTTGAAGCAGACTGATCTGTTGCATTCATAATTTAGGTACATCGGGCCAGACTGAAAGGCGATAACAGTGATGTAGTTGTGAAGGTAATGAGAATATGAAATCTTCATCATGTTGATTTGTACGAAGCAATTGTAAGTTTGATGTTGTGTTATAGGTGCAACATCCTGGAGTTCAGGAGCTGATGATGACAGATATCCGCAACTTGCAAGCATTTGCTTTGTACATGCAGAAGACAGACATTAAGTTTGATCTTTACTCGGTTACCAAGGAAATGGAGAAACAGGTGTGAATGTGAATCGTCTTTTAGGTGATTGTGTATCAATAGCTTGTTAATAGCAAGAAGGGCAAGAAGGCTTCGGATCACACAAACTTCTATTTTTGCAAAGTTAATTGGAAATTCAAAAAATTAAATAAATCGGTTATATCTTGAACACTTAGTTTGTAATTATCAGAATGGGATGCTTCTAGACTCCTAATGATTCCTTATGTAGTTAGCGTTGATTGTGTCAATGCTTGATATTCTGAATTTGACGTGTTGGATTACCAGCAATTCTTATCACCTCACAGAATATCTGGCAATGTGATGCAGTTGCATGTAACATTCTTTATTCTTTTTATTTAAATTTTGATGCTGCAGATGATAGTAGATCAATTCCTTTTCCCCCTTCTGTGTTAGTGTTGAATCATTTAGGTACAAGAGAAGCATGTGACTAATCATAGAATTTTGGATTTTATTTTTGCTGCTGAAGATTGGTTATGAGTTTGATTTTGTGCGGGAGGCTGGTGCCATGGAAAGAATTAGACGTTTTCTGTTGGAGCAAAATAAAAGATCTCCTGTATTGGTCCCACGGGTCGTGAGGAATCTGGTCACAAGGTATGTAATGCCCAGACGTGCAAAATCAAAAAGCAATGGGGATTTTTTCTTGTTCTATCCTTTATTTGTATACTTTTTTCTTTTTGGGAGGGGGAGGGGGAAGAAGAAGAAGAGAAAATTGGGGGGGGGGGGGATTTGTTTGTTGCATTTATTTTGAGACATGGTTTTAGAATAGAGGTAGCCCAATATGTTACAAAAGACCCTATGCTGATCCCTTCAAATGGGGACTGTTTCTTCTTTCTTGTTAGGTTGTTATTGAATGTTACCGCCATGCTAGAAATTTGGTTCTTAAGGTCGTGCTTCTCTTTTCCACCCTGAGCTGCTTTTCGATGCATATATGTGTTAGAACTCTAGGAACTCCTTCTAGATGTGTAGATTTTATGCCTTTGGGTAATAAATATGACTAGTATTGTTTTTGTAAGTCATGCTTTTGCTTGTTATGTTGCCACTGGGCGCTACCCCCTGGAATATACACAGATTATTGTATTTTCTGCTAGTGCAGGAGGGTTTTAGTGATGGAATACATTGATGGAATTCCCATCATGAATCTGAGTGAGCAAATTGCAAAAAGAGGAATAAATCCGCACGGCAAAGTTGCAGCAGCAGCAAAGCAGTAAGCTTCTCAACTGTCTTGGAGAGTATGCGGTTGTTAATCTCTTTTGTTGTTATTGTAAAGCAATTCTTCATAATTGTTGCAAACCCATTAACTTATGCAGGTTCAAGGACCAGAAAGCTAGACATGTTTGGTAGTTTAGCTGGCTTAGGAGTTTCCCTGAGCAATGGTTTCTCTTGTCATTCATGCTACTTTGATGTTTAAAATTAAATAGCTGTGGCTTTAGTTACGAATTAACACGATATGGAAGCATTTGATGAGAATTTTCAAACATACCAATTGATTCTGGTGAAAAGGATTGACGGTCTTAGAAAAGGCACCGGAGGAAAAAAGTAGAAAGAGCTGGGAATGAGAAATTAAATGGAGGCTGGGAAGGAGATATTATGTAGTTAGACTTGATGGATAAGGTTTAGATAATAATCTGAATAGCATAGAATACTTCATGTTTCACCCAGTGTAAAAACAAGTTTTGTTAATGAGAGCATGCCAAAATCATAAATTCTTAGATGTGGAGTTTTATTTTTCTCGTTTTAAGAATTAGACGCTTTTATCTCTCAATTGTTGAATGCTTCATGTACAGGAGCATCCTCAGCAGTTTGACAAATGCATATGGTCAAATGATTCTGAAGAGTGGATTCTTCCATGCAGACCCCCATCCTGGAAATATTCTCATTTGCAAAGGTTCACAGGCAAGTGAACAATAACAAATCCTGCGTTTGCCCATGACATTTATAAATTCTTGTTTTCTGTGTAATTTTCTCTGTATGTAATATGCTAATTACCTAGACTTATTGAGCTTACCGATGGGTATTTTTCTACACTAAGCATCATTGGCTTAATAACTAAGCATAGTAGTCATGATCTATGTACAGGTAAGGCAAACATCCTTCCCATTAGTTTTACGAGTAAATCCATTATGAAAGATCAGGTAGCTTTGCTGTTTAAGATAGTTTTGAAGAGAATGGGAAACCGAATATAATACTTCGACATGTTGCATTTTCTCGTCCTTTCATTTAAATTCAGCCATATTGAAATGCTCAAATAGATGGATCATGGGCTAATCTTCTTGGTGGAAGACCATTTTGTCCTCCTTTTTGAATAGGATTTACAAGATAAAGAATGGCAGAAATGAAAGGCTTCTCTTTTGATAGCTTATAAATTCAATGTTCTATTTGCGAACTAGTACTTTCAGATTCAGTTTGTGATGTTCCCTAATTATAGGTGGCCTTGCTAGACTATGGGCAAGTGAAGGATCTCCCAGATAAGCTGAGACTTGGATATGCTAATCTAATTCTTGCTATTGCGAATGGAGACCCTGTGAGGGCATCTGAGAGCTACAGGTATCTTACTGCTAGATACTCAGTTTTGTCATCTGTTTTGACTTAACATTTCAGAGTAGAGTTGGCTGAAACAAAGCCTGTAATTTGCAGAGGACATGTAATTCTTAGCAATGCAATAGTTTAAAGATTTTTTATGACTCAAAGTACAAGTTGTACAGCCATGTTAACATTATTTTATCTAACTATGCATCTGATTTTTAGGGAGCTGGGTATAGATACATTAAGCAAATGTAAAAATGAACAGCAGGAATTGTTGAGATTGGCAGAGACGATGTTTGATACAAAGTTGCCTCCTGGTGTTGTGATGCTGCAACCATTCTCTGAGGAATCTTCTATAAAAAAAATTGCTGTTCAGGTAGTTGATCAAATGTATTTATGACATTGCTACTGCTTCAGCTGTTCATGACTTTAGTAAGAGTGGACATGGTTATAGTGCACAAAAATTCTTCTCTGCTCACGTAATCAGTGGCCCTTCAGTTACTGTTGCTTATCTTATTCTGAAATTTACTTGTCTGCATGGGTTAAAATTCATCGATCATGCATTCTCTGGTGTTCTGGAAATTAAAGCAAAATCCTTGATTCAGACGGCCTCTCTGGAAGCATGTATATTTTCAGCATGTGATGGAGAATTAATTAGACTCACGAACTTTGGAATTCTTCCAACTGAGGGATCTCACTATCCAGAATGCAGAAATAAAATTTTACATGTCTGTCCAAAGGAGATTAGCCACTAAACTTTAGACTGGTGTATTTTAATACTGAACCATGTGAGGACCACCATGGACATGTAATAAGAAGCTCGTTATGACTTCAGTTTGCAGATCTGCTAGATCATCTTGTGCTTGTCAATGTTGAGTATCCTGACATACTGTGTGAAACTGTAGGCTTTTCCAGAGGAACTATTCTCTGTCCTTCGGACTGTGCATCTATTAAGAGGTCTTAGTGTCGGTCTCGGAATCAACTACTCATGTGCTGAACAGTGGCGACCATTTGCAGAAGAAGCTTTGATTGCTGCTGGCAGATTAAAAGGTAATCTTCCATGATTTTGTTTAGCCTGAGATGCAACAATCCGTGTCTAATGAAAAGGAAATCCTTCGCCTGAAGATCCGGTATCCCTGTTTTCTTTCCACGTCTCGTTTCAAAAATGCTTTGAGCACACACTGTTTTGTTTTCTCTGCATTATCTTCTACTTTAATGCAAGCGAACTTCGGTTCATATTTAGGTTAAGTGTGGAAATTCTGCAGGAGTCCCATTTATATATCTCGTATTGACGTTTCCCAGTTGACATGTTTCCTTGTTTTAGGAACTGATGTTAACCCTCGAAGCCGTAGACGCAGTTTGACGAAGAGATTATTTAGGAGAGGATGACCAACTACAGAAGGAGTTCATTCAGCATCTACTCTTTAACGGGTTTAATGGGTCAGTGATTTTGGTGTACCTTGGTCCACTAATTTCCCGTGTAGAAAGACGCCATTTTTTGTTAGTGCCGTTTCTTTTTTTTTTGGACAAGCATTCTTGATTTATCGTGTAAAAAAAAATTTTACACAGAACTCTGCCGGTCATTTCACCGTGATGAGGCAGTTTCTTCCTTTAGATGAAGTCGGATTCGATTCCTGTGAGAAATCAAAAGCTTGTGTTAGTTCATTTACTGCCATGAAGTATGGTGTTTTTCTTTTCTTTTCCCTTGATTTTTGGGATTTGTTATATAGCAAGATGCTCGGCGACAAGGAGAACCCAAAGGAGCAATTGGTTTGAAAGTCTCATGACAAGGTTGCCTGGTTTGACACTTGGATCACTGGTGTGAAATCTTCAAATTCATTCACTTGTCAGTCTTATCAAATTACGAACTCATGTGTTCTCTAAACATTAGCGAAATCCATCATAAAAATTTGGAAGTGCTCATTTATTATGAATAAATTTATTTATTGTGTGTATATATTACTACGTACAATTGCATCAATTTCTACTTTTTCTGTACTCTGTTTTATGTACATGAAAGATTACCGTTACATGGAAAAATAACTTGTCGATAACATGTTCGGACTCGTGAATTTCTAGTTACTGGACTAACAAAAATCACTTTTCTCAAAGGGGAGTTTTACATTGGTGGGGAAAAACTCCTAGTCGGCAGTCACTTATCGTACATAATCAATTCGAAAGTCACTGGCCACGCCGGAAAAGCCACCTAATGCAATTAGTTATTTACTTTTCGTTGTCGATACGAAAGGTAGTGTAGAGCTAGAAGTAGAACAGATGGAGAAGTAATAGAATTGGGGACACGGGCTATAGGTTGAAGTGAGATTAGCCCGGCCCATCAGAGAGCCCAAGTAGGAACTAGACGGGGTTGATGGGCTTATGATCTGGTTGGCCCGGCCCAATTTGGAGTAGTGTGCGAGTCCACTCTTCTTCTGCTACGATGAGGAATTTGTTTTCGTCTTGGCGCTCCTCTTGAAATCATTTCCCGCGACCCAGATCGCCATAAATTCTCTCTCCTCTCTAATCACTGCCTCTAGTCCATCTCTTCTGCGCCCCGAGAAAGAAGAGAGGGAGAGAGAGAGAGAGAGAGAGAGAGAGAGAGAGAGAGAGAGAGAGAGAGAGAGAGAGAGAGAGAGATGTTGGGAAGAGTAAGAGCGCCGTCTTCTTCGCCTGATAGTTTGGAGAGGTCAACGACCAAGCTTCTCAAGCACGATTTTCTCTCCATCTACGGTACTCTACTCTAGATTTTGTTTGCTTTTCTCCTTCCTCCGATCGTTTCAAATTGAACTGTCTTGTGTACTCCCTTAAATTGGTATGGCGGAAATTGAATTAGCTGGGTGGGGAGATGATTGGATTTGTGCCCGCGCCAGCCATTGAATCTTGGAAATCGCTTCTTCAACCCTGTACGAAACAGAATTGGGATCTCTGTATTTAGCTTTCTGTCGATGTTTCGCGAATGTACCCAAATCTATTCATTGGATTGATGGGTTGTTGGATATCAATAAGGACGATGCAATATTTGGACGGTGAC
Organism: Melaleuca quinquenervia; assembly: GCA_030064385.1. Lineage (NCBI taxonomy): Eukaryota > Viridiplantae > Streptophyta > Magnoliopsida > Myrtales > Myrtaceae > Melaleuca > Melaleuca quinquenervia. The sequence continues at coordinate 537,452 of CM057728.1, read as the reverse complement.
ATTCTCCGAGAAGCTCCTCCACAGTGGTGAAGGGAGATCAGTGAAGAGTTTCTTTCCACCTTATTCCGATATCCCTTGTCATCACTTTGTAAATTGTTCACGTGTTGCTTTAGATTCTCACATTGTAGCCAAATTGCGAGAATAGCTCCACTCTGACCGACGATATATAAAATCTTTGGAACTTGATGCCTGTCACTGTCACACCCTAGCTCTGAGTTTTAATATGGAGAGACTGCATTTAGGTAATTACAGAAGAGAGGAACCGTTTCTTCTGTCTCTTACAAAATTTGTATACTTCCAGTAGCCTTTTTGAACGCTTGAAATCTGATGATTCATCCTTGTTTTTCATAGTAGACTCCGAATTTGTTTAGTAACTTTTTGAAACAAAAAGCAAGCTTGCTGGATTGTTGATGCCGAATCTGAGAGGTAATAGCAACAATTGGTAATCTCGTAGGCTGAATGCAGAGGAAGGAATTTTTAAGGAGATTGAATCTGACGGGTTGTTAAAAAATTATCCTTTGGGTGCAGAAGCAACGCTACTAAAGCTTAAACAGGGTTCTCAGCAAATCCAAGGTCCGCCAACAAGTGAGTTCGTGGAGCCACATGATTACTCTGCAGCAAGCTCCAACTGTGGGGATGCAATGACCATGGAGTGTGACTGGAGTTGTTCAAGTCCTTCACATTCACAACTCACATCGTTGAATGAGAAGGGTCCAATAACCGTAAATGATGCCTGTATCTTATCAAGTACCAGCGATGCTCATGCTATGGTAAACTCAAAACAGCAAATCAACGGTGATGTATCGATTCGTCATCTGTTTTCCAAATACAGAAGATCACAATATTCTGCTTCAAATGGCAAAGTGGTGACATTGGAGACTAATTGTTTGTCGACTGTTCCACCAAGTTCCGGTGACCACCAATCTCTCCGTAACACGGAACAAGAATGTGTAGGCTATTGAGCATGGACAGTTCTCTGATTAATCACTTAGACCAGGGGTTTTGTGTCATTTGTAACGTTTATACACAAACTGAGTGCTTCATAGCGCTATTAGTTTGTATTGTCTTGTAAAAAGCAGAGACCCAACCTTGAGGGAATTTTCAGCCAAATTTTTTTTCATGTTGATAGAGATGATATGAAAGAGATACTGTTATATATGCAATTCTTGCTTTTTAATGCAAATTCCACTCCTTTATGTGCTTGTTTACTCGATCTTTTACTCGCTTGGCATGATGTTTAGGGGAAGGTGATATTGTACGGTCGTGTCAAATAAAGTCCCATTTCATCAGGTACCAAGTGCTTATATATCTCATGATTATCTTTTGTTTTGAAGAATTACAGGGTTCACTGCGAAGAAGTTGCCGAGTTCTGTGACAAATGTTTTACTGTCCTTTACATCTGTATGAATACATGTCAAGTATTCCAAATAGTCCAAATTGGAAACACGTATCTCTACACGCAATAGATCTTGGTTACAATTTAGTATTTGTATGCAGCCATGTTCTTCAAAGTTGATCACAACTTGGGTATGTTCTACTTCTTATCGATGTTCCATGTTCTTACCACCTATGGCTTTGGACCTCCAATTGTCGTTTTCTCATTAAGACCTTCTTGATCATTGTTATTTCTATTGAATTATCTGTTGTTAGTTTGGTTTCCACTCCAAAAAGTTAAAACAAGTTACAAGCTCATACCTCAATGGTTGTTGATTACGTAACTCAGAGATTTGATCATACATAGCTGCGGTTTGTCAAGTCTGATAAAACAATTCTTCCGTAATGAATTCTACATGATACGGTTTAATCAGGTTTTCCACATTATAACAGCTTGAGAGGAACCCCAAGTCAAAAACAAAGGCAGATACTTTAGCCGCAGTACAAAAGTTTTTCCAAGTTTCTCTCCCAGATTGTGAGGAAATCCGGATATTTTAACCACTATTGACTTCGACAAAGAATGCAATCTTGATATTACAGGTGGTCAACCAAAAAGCTTCCGGAATCACATAAATATTTTCATCATTCCCTAAGCCATGGAGCTTGAGCAGGTGTCCATTGGCACAATTCGCCTTCTTTGAACCAAAGAGCTGTGGAGAAGGTAATTACTTAGCAACAGCACTCGTAACAGGAAAATCAACGAAAGTATCTCCCATCATAAAATAAGGCAACCCAACAATATTAGAGCAGCAGTCAAATTATCTTCTACTGTTTTTTAATTTTCCAATGAAAAAGAAAAAAACTACGATGCCATGGGTTCCATGGCATCCCCTACTATATTATCCAATTTCCCTTGACCCCTTGGCTAGATAAAGGAGAAAAAACCCAAATAAGCAACATCACTTGTGATCATCCCACCATCGACCAGTCGCTGAGTAAGCATATGCTCTGGTCTGTTTAATCTTTGAAACACCTTGAAATACATTTGTTCCATCATTCATTCAATGTGAATAATCATCTTGTGGAGACCATCTAAACAAGAATCAGTATATCCATACACCCATTTACCCTAAACAATGCTTCTATGACTCAAGATCCAAGTCTCTTCCTTCAAAATTGAATTATTTCAAGTGAATATGGTGGCATATGCAACCAATCAAAATCTATTAAGTTTGTAATACTAGACCTCATGCCTGATAGAACGTACCGATTTCACGTTTGCCATTCTCAGGGCTGTCGCTGCCATGAACCACATTCCTGTCGAGAAAGAATGATAAAATGTTGTAGACTTAAAACATAATATGCATAAATGTGGAGTAATAAACAACGTTAGAATATCAATTAAATCTTACACCAACCGACATCCAAGAAAACAACTAAGACTGCTAAGTGATGTACCAACCTTCCAGTTTGCACAGCCAGATCGCCTCTTATCGTTCCAGGCTCCGCTTGAAGAGGATTTGTCAACCCTATTAACTTTCGTGCTGAGGCAACAACACCAACACCCTCCCAAGCCTGGAAACGTCGAGGCCCAATAAGTTTTTAGGCAGCTCATAATGAGATTTTGAAGCACTTGAATTTTTTTAAATCTGAAAAGAAAAAGAAAAGCGACTCCACTTGACAGCACAAAGCCAAAAGAGCAGGAACTTGAGAGTTATTTGTAAACCATACCATACAAACGACTGGTCCAGATGTAATATACTGGATCAATTTAGGGAAGAACGGCTTGGACTGAAGATCTTTATAGTGCTCCTGAAATAACAAATGGATGAACTACGTATCCTTGATGGTTCGACCATGCAAGAGAAGAGAAATCATTTCGAAATCTTCATGGTGGGTGATGGGCGCCACAGACAATTGAAAGAGGAGGCAAATATGTGCAATAGAGAGTTTTGGATGGCCTGGCCAAGTAGAAGAAAGAGGAATAAAATCAGAGGGAGTGCAAGATAAGAACCTCAGCCAATTCTCTGGGGCACTGGAAGAGCTTCAAGCCAGTCAATTTGAAACCCTTCCTCTCAAACCTCGAAATTATTTCCCCAACCTATTGCGAATCCACAGTCCAGAGAACGGAAGAAAAACAATGCGGGTAAGTTTTTAGTTAAGTAGACACCACTGCATAAACCCTATATCATGCTTTGGGCGATTGAAAATGAACCTGAACACTAAAAAATAAATTAGGCTCAACACAGACAATTCAACAAGAGAAGAGGGGAGCTTACGAGGCCGCGTTGAACACCATCCGGCTTTATCATAATGTAAGTTTCTTCCACTTGCTCCTACAGGCAGGGGAAAAAAAAATGAAATAGACCAAACCTTCAAAGAGGTTCATACGTACACTCAAGCTCGTCGAAGCAGAGAAATTGAACAGCCACAATGTCATCACGCATTCACAAGAATAACTTCCGACATGAAAATCAGGGCGTCAATTGCAGAATCTCTTCCCCAATTCACCTAAGAACGAGAACAGACAAGCTCCTAAACCATGGAATCCGCACTCTAGTGCAATTAATACTACAGAGGGAGAGAGAGAGAGAGAACAGACCAAGGAAGCGACCAAATGAGGGAGGAAAATGCGAGGTCTGGTGCGACCGCGGGGAGCATGAGGAGCAGAGCAGAACAGGTGGGAGGTCGAAGGGAACGACGACAGGCGGAGATGGTGGTGAGTAGAGGTGCGCAGCTTAGGGGAGGACGGGGCGCAGGACAAGACGGCTCGAGGTCTGCAAACAACTCCATTACTTCCGCTCGCAGGAGATGGAGATGACGACGAGACACAGCGACTCACGCCTCCAATCCCCCCTGCCCCTCCAACTACTACACCCTCCATTCTCTCTCTCTCTCTCTCTCTCTCTGTTCGCTCAGCTTTGAGGCCTGTTATAAATACATTATAGCCTCAATTTGTTGCAACTTTTGCAATTACGCCCTCACATTTTTTTTGGTTTTTGCTCTTTTTTTTAGCATCTGCCTCATTCTTAAAATAAATAAATAAAAAAGGAGAGATGAGCGCGTTAAGAATTCTAAAATTTATCATGAAAATATAATTAAATCTTAACAATTTTAAATTAATACAATTAAATCTCAAAATATGAAAAATACGATTGAATTATAAAACTTTCAAAAAGTATAGAAAATATTAAAATTTATCATGAAAGTGCAATCGAATTTTAAGATTTTTAAAATGTGCAATCAACGGAATAAATTGTACTTGATTGGATTTTGTGAAAATTTTATGATTCAATTGTACTTTTGTGACAACTTTTATGATTTGATTACATTTATTTGAAAGTTTTATGATCAAATTGCTGCTTCATAATAAGTTTTGGAATTTTTGATACATTAATCCTATAATAAAATAAAAACATTCGCAGCCAAGGTGTATAGACATTGGCATATCTGTGTTACATTGGTTATTTGTGCCATCAAAACATTTACTAATAGGGTAGCTGTGGCAAAGTATATCCAAGGCACAACTCCTAGAATCTCCTAATTACAGGGGTAGAAACAGTACATGATTACCTGCCCTAATGAAAGTGACGTTGTTCCGTCCACAGATTAGATGGTTGTGGTTTAACAAAAAAAAAAAACTTCCCCGTATTTTAGTGGGGAAACTCTCCCTTAAAATCCCTTGACGATCCGGATCGGAACCACATATTCAACATCCAGAATCGACTTAATCGGTGCAAATTGTCAGGGATTTTGTCTTAATTAATCTTCATTCTCGATTCACATTGGCGAGTAGAACCCCGAAGTCATTGAATTGCCTGAGCTACTTTCGCAATGGCATCTTCGAGGGCACATATGCTTGCTGCAAGGAGACAAACCCTTCTCTTTTTCCTTGTTTCTGTCGTTCTTTGAAGAAATCCAGAATAAAACTCTCTCGGCCTCTTGTATTGAAGTCCAAAGAGAAAATCCAACTTACTGTTTGCCGAGAAAACAGGGAACTCTGTACGATGCCTTTTACTGTCTGTTCGGCTCCCAGCCGACAAAGATCCAGTCCACAAATGTCCATCAATAACATGACAGTTGCTTGGAGATGATCAAGTTCGTCATAGCATTCTTACTGCGGTGCAAGTTACAGAGAGGACTGCTCTAATCCGCACAATCTCAACGAGACATATTCGGTTTTCCTTCTGTAGAGGCAATACTTCTCCTGCCCGAGTCAGAATGCAACGATCAGTGCGTTTCCCAACGCGATCTTCTGCTGTACATAACCGAAGATAGGTTGTCGTTGTAATCGGGCCTCGAGATGGAACTCATGTATTATAGCAGTGTTTCTATCCTTGCAAAAGGTTAACGATTGTTAACAACTTGCACATGCCAAACGAATAGTCCCTCCAAAGAGCCTTTTTTATTTCATCTGTTGAAGCACCAGAAAAGGTGGCGCACAAGCTCATACGCGATTGAGACTTATTTATATCCAAATCCGGTGTTCAAACCCACCGATTCTCGACCCAGCTACGAACCCATGTAGCTTAGCAGGCATCGATTATTGTTATTAAAGAAAAAAGGAGGAAGCCATGGACTTTGTCAACTGTTCATTGAACTTCACTGGAAAATGCCACTCGTAGCAAACATGGCTCGAGCTGGGGGTCTGTTCTTAGCATTTCCAGCAAGAAGCAGCAACAATGGGCTTGGAGTTCCACCCCAGAACAAGACACCCTTTCTCTTCAACAACAGTGTAGCCCTCGCAAACCTTGTTCTTGCCGAGCCACTGCTTGGCCTGAGCCATCATCTTGATTGGCGCCGACTGGAACCCAGCCCTGCTCATCCTCCGCCGCCACTGGTCCACCCTCTCATGCCGCTCCACCCTCGCTGGCCCCTCGCAGCTCACTATGTTCTTGATCTCCTCCGCGAAGTAGAACTGCTCCACCTTGGCCCTCCGGGTGTCGTACTTGGGCAACATCGCGTCCAGAGAGTCAAAAATTGCAGAGTAGTAATGCAGAGCCTCCATGAACCTCCCAAGAAAGAAAGGCCCATTGTGGCTGGAATCTTGCTCCACCAGGACCAGAACTTTGGGTGACAATTCATGGATCATTTGGAGCACAGAGTTCAGCGCTCCTCTGCTCTCTTTTACAACACAATGCAGCTGAAGAATGCTGTTCACAGCAAGCACTTCACCTTCACAGATTTTGATGTCTTCAGCCTGCAGATTCTCCAGATTGGTCTCCACCACAGAGAACTCCAGATTGATTCCGAAGTTGAGCGCGTAGGCGTGGAGCTCATCCCCGATGGAGTGAAACTTCTTGGCACTGAGGCCGACAGCAGTGATGCGGAGGCGGCACGGTGGCTGGCTGTGGTGGCCCGCGAGGCTCTGGATCAGCCACCGCCACTGGTGCCCACGTGGCAGGCCCATGGACATCCCCAAGTCCACCACGTGGACGAAACTTTCTCCCTCAAAGGCTTCCAATATGGAAGTGTTGGCCACGAAGTGGCCGAACCGTATATGCGGGCAGATCTCGTAGGCCAGCCGCAGGGCCTCCTCCTTCTGTTCGAAGGCTGCGGCCCCGTCCGCTGCTGCAGCTGCCGCTGGCGAGACGAAGCCCGACGTCCCAAGCGGCTGGAGCAGGGACAATCGGTCAGCCAGTCCCTGGACGAAGCACGAGGCCACTCGCTGGAACGAGGTACCGAACACCAGGGCCCGAGACCTTAGCTCCGACAGCAGCGACGATGCGTATGACTTGTCGCGGCAGGCCACGGCTTCAGCGCACGCGACAAGGAGCTGGACAAGCCTCATCCCATCGGTGGATCCGTCCTCCTCTCCACCACCGACGATGGAGGCTGCCACCGCCTCCTCGACAGCCTCCGCCTCGAGGTATCTCTGCGAGTATGTCCATATGTAATTGCGGAAGTGGTGCCTCGGGTGGGTGTTGAGGCTGCTCATGCTGCTGCACTGGCTGATACTGCCACCATCAAAACCGCCGGTATAAACACCTGGGTTGTTGCTTGCAATCGATTCCGCGAAACTGTAAGTCCTCTTGAGCATCTTCTGGCCTCTCGGCCCGTCTTCATCTTCCCTGTGACGACATGCGAGCATGTCCTCGTGATCGAGCGTGCTTGCGGAGTGGCAGTGAGTCAAGGACGAGGAAGAAGAAAAAGTGCGCTTGAGACGACTCACAGAGTCAATGGTCTGGTCGTCGTTAAGGTACGACTCATTAGGGACCTGAAGACGACCAGGAGCCATCTATATTTATTGCTGCCTCTTCTTCTCCGAAAATATTCAATGAAGCTCTGAAAGAGTGGGACACCAGCCATGGCTAACTTATATAGTTGAACGCTTCACTTTTTCCAAGGATTTCCTTGTTTGCGAAGGTTCCCGAAAACAAAAAGCACAGCAATAGCGTGTAATGAGATAAAAGCGCCACATATTATGCTAAAATGTTGGTTTTAGATTCCGTGGGGACAGGGAAAAAAGCTTGGATCAATCATATATTCTTCCAGATTCCGTTCCGATCTTTTTGGATTGCATCCCTGTTTTTTGTCCCCGCTTTTCGGTAATCGCACTCTCTTCTGCTTCTCGTTCAGTATCCTAAAGTGAATTCGTTCTTTCTGAACTTTTAGATTTCGCCTACGAAGTATAGTGATCAGCATCCATCAGGTCGATGTTTGTACCTAAAGCATCGATCGTCTCGTGAATACCAGTTTTGTAGCATCTATCCTTCTATTAAGGATCCCTAGGAATAATGGGTCCCCTGTAGGTGGCGCACAAGTATCAGATTCTGGTTTCCGCACGCACGTGAACTGGTGTTGTGCCAGGTGGGAAGAAAACATCTAGTGCTGTGTTGGGTCACAAGAGAACATCAAGGAAGTACAAGAATCGTGTGAGGACGGCAACGAAATTCCTCTCTGCTACAAGACTGGGTACGAGTGGAGGACGTCATAACCCATGTCATTGGCCTTGCTGGGAGCTTTGTTCGTCACGATCGATGCAGGCATATTCATTGGCACATGTGCCCAGCAAGAGCAGAAATTGTCGAAAGATTTTACTTACGTGCGAACCAAGTCAAGGAGAATTTTTAGACGATGATCACATTCTGTTATCGTGATACTTGAGAAAGAAACCGGAGGCTATGTGTAATCATTGAGAAATGCATTCTATTCAATAGATTTTGACAGAAAGAGCAGAGGGAATGCATCAGAGGTTTTCAACCCCCCAAAATCAAGAACAACCATCTGCCATTAGAATTGACGGGCAGAACTGGTTTGCTCTTCTGCAAATAGACTTTTGGGGACGAAATGAAATTGCCGCAGATACGTTCTTGAATTCTTAAGAAGTTGCAACTTCATGTCGCAGCTTCTCCTAGTGTCTGCCTGATGACAATCGCTTTTAATTCATTCTCACTCACGTTTTAGTCGGCGAAGTTAGTTTTCAGTTCTATTAACTTCATTCCTGTATTGCGCATGATGATTCAGGGAGGCCATTCAGATGAGAATTTCTGATGGGAGCTCAAGGTTTGAGAATTGTTAACGAGGTAATTCTTTAAGTTGAAGAACTCAAATGTGAGAATTCGGTAGCAGACATGAGGGGCTCTCAGCTGCAGAAGCAAATGCAAGCAGCTCTGGAAGAAAAAGATACGGGTCTTATCTTTATCTTCCATGGTCACCCAAGCTTCAATTCCAACGCCACATCTCGATTCAATTTGGAAGACAACGTTCTTGAAGATGAGCCCAGCGCTGCTCACCCAGACCGGCTTCCCTCAACCAAAATCAGCTTAGTATAACTGGAATTTCTCTAGGCTAGTGTATCTGTATATGCCCACGCTCGCTGAAACCAACTTCACTACCTAGAGACTTAAAGATGAGGGAAAAATGGCTTTCACCTTGCATTTTCCGAACCTGTTCTCCATAAAATTTTCTTATCAACTTCCTGATCTTGTTCACCAAGTCATGCAATTCTATCTGATCACTACCAGGTGCTACTGCCAGCAAAGGATGTTGTCGCACAAGATTCTGAGAATGGCAGATTGATCCTAGCTCCAAAATTCAGTCTGTCAAAACAGATGAAACAATGGAACCTGATCTTGCTCTAAACGCATCCATAGGACACTTTCAGTTAAACCACCTTGTTGCAACTAGGATGGTCCCCGCAAAAATGGCTCGCAATTTTCTCTCTCAGTGAAGCGATCTTAGAGTTATTGAACATGAATTTTTTGTAATGCGCTTATCTTTTGGTATGTCTAAAGCGGGCAATCAGCTGGACAAGTTTTTCTGGGTAAAGAATCGCGGCCCGAAAAAGGTGGGAGACAAATGGTCACTGGAACCTCCAGTTTAGCAGCCCAAGTATTTACTGGCGAAGTAAACGTCACCCCATCAATAAGCTAGTGCTATGTGTGCAGCCGATGGCGAATCCTCCACAGGTAAAAAATTTTTAGTTGGACTGCTAATTGGAACACCGTGGACGATCTTGCAATGTGGTAATCATGATGAATTAATCGATCTAATAACTATTTTTGGCAATCTGAAGATCTCCAAGAGGGGACAGTTCACTTCGGCCTTGATGAACTTGGCCCCATTGTCGTTGCACCCAACGAATTGGTTATCCCTGACTTTCCCTGCAAGTGGTAGAACTCGGTCAAGGCCTCAGATAGCAATTTGTTGAGAGAGTTTCAAATGTCTGAGGCTATGAGGTGTCGGAGAGGTTGGTCTTTTGGTGTCTTTTAATTTGATCTCCAACTTTATCACATCCATCTCTTGTGGTTTCACAAGCTCAGCGAGGAGGAGGGAAGCTTTGATGCTTCGAGATACGCAGAGTTGATATAGGCAACGAATTCTTTATTGTGGGTCATCAAAGCATTGGATTAAGTGATGGATTAAGTCTTCATTCTGGACTCGACGGTGTCAACAATGTCTTTTGCCTCTTTTGTTGCGATTTTCTTGGATTTCCTTTGGGGTCTTCATCGAGGATCCAATGGCCATTCCATTTTTATGCAGAGTTTTGTCTTGAAACTCCCAGCGATCGCAGAAAAACAATGACTAAACCCTGGCATTTAATCTCTTGTTTCCTTGGATGTGACTTGGAGAACACGTTGAAACCATAGAAAAGAACTTTTAGTCGAAGGAATGCAACAATTTGTAGAAGTAAAGCCCAAAAAGTACAAAAATATTGAAGGATAAGCATGAGGAAAATGCATATTCCATTCTCACCATGATATTTAAGGATGAATCCAGATTACGTTTAATCCGATCTGTTTTCTCTCCTCTACCCCATTCTTTTCCTGGGCCATTTGTCAATATAAAATGCAATAATTGCAAGTCAGCTGTGTCGTTCGTGAATGGAACTTGTTGATTGGCATCTTGATACAAACTATGAACTATTTAGATACAAACTATGAACTGATTTAGACATATCATCCGACTTGCTTGAAGGGATTATTTATTAGATAATTCAAGAGGATCACTGCCATGTCACTAAACCTTTAAGGAAAAAATAAAAGTCTATAGAAGTTCAAGTGCGGGGCCATCACTGGTCAACGTGGGGTCCTATGCCAAGGCCGGCCTAAGTCTGCTCTTCTTCCTTCGCAATTTGGCAGTGTCATTTTCATGGCCAAAAATTTGTTTTATATTGGGTTTTGCTCATAAGTGATTTACAGAGAAAAAAAATTGGATGAACACTTACATACACAAATGAGAACCTGCCCGAGTGAATTATGCCATGTGATCTTTTGACGTTATTTATCCGTTTACTTAGGCGGTGAAATGTTAGCATTGCATCATCCATTCAGTCACTTGGTTACAGATTCATGATGCCATGCCGTTCCATTTGTATTTGCGTTAAAAAATCTTAAAAAGTACGAAGACAAGTATGAGCCTACTACATATGAAAATGATTACTCGCATGGCAATTTGCTTGTCTGTAACAATGGCCTGCTGAGTACTAATGATGAAGAGAGCATCAACCATCTGATTTCGTACGATGAAGAGAAGTGATCTCTAGGAAGGTGACCATAAAATGATCACTATTGAAAAATAACATCTTATGCAGAATTAATCGGGGAAAGAATAATTCTAATAGAAGGAACACGGTATAAGAAGCAAGGAAAGTTACTAAAGTGAAGGACAGATTCTCTCTTATGCTTGGCCAACATAATGAGTATCGCATACTTATACTGACAAGTGATGAGAAGAAGAAGAAGAAGAAGAAGTCTATGTACATGTGAATCAAAAGGGAGGAGTACAGGCGATGCAAGCGAGCAAGAGAATGGCGGAGGAAGCCCCGTCTTCTTCGAGATTGGAAGAGCTCCTCTTAAACTTGGAGGCCTTCCCTTTGTTGCACTGCATCAGTTGCTGCTGCTGTTGTTGCCGATGATTACAGTCTCTGCCCTTGTGCTTCTGCTGTTGCCTTCTCTTCATGGCCTCTTCCACTCTAGAAACCATCTTCTCTCCCTCCCTCTCTCTCTCCCTCTCTCTCACCTGAAAAGTTAACCAGAACTTGCTCAGAAAAATAGAGTGCTTCGAACCACCATATGTCTCATGCTATTTATGGGTACATCTAGAGGGAGAAAGAGGGGTAGTGAGAGAGAGAGAGAGAGTTCCTGTGCATGGGGAACAACCCTACATACATGCACCCGTATTTGTTTAATGATATCCTTTACCACACTTCAAGGCCTTTTGGATCTCCCATGCCCATTTTCCAAGCGAACGACTCTAATTCATTAAGCAAAGCGTGGACGGCTTCTTGAGCCGAGGGCCCTAATTTCTTGTTCATGCATCTGTTCTTTTCTAAATAGATTTATCTGAAGTGATATGAATCATCCGTAACACGTAATAAATCTATCTAGCTTGTGTGCAAGGTCAGTGACCCTTGGCACTCCTGAGTTGCATTCGCAGAGGGGCTGCACATAGGCTTGCATCGACATTAAACTTGTGTTATTTATTCTCTTAAGGATCCAAAGAGGGACAGTCGGGTGTAACATGGCACTGCATTTTCTTAAACTAACCCCCGGACATGAGTTTCCGGTCTCGGAAACGACAAAATCCGTTCACAATAAATTGTTGCCACAGGAAATGCACATGCTTTGCTGTTTTCCTCATCTACCTATTTCATTACTAAATGACATGTATGAATGAGCTCTTTCGACCGTACTGCTCATACGCGGGTATTTAATTTCTTGCCTAAATATATTGACCTTCCAGCGGTAAAGTAATTAAAACAAACAGACAATCTTCGAGAAGCATGCAAGCATTTAAGATATGAAAAAAAAAAGAGGTACTGGTAAAATATGCAGAAGCTAAAATGGTTCAACTTCTATGTATTGCACAAGGACTAATACATGAGCCTACTTATAAGTTTTTCAACATATTGAATATTAATTACAATTAATAGTGATCAATTAATGATATGCACAATCAAATGAGATTGTTCAGTTACACAATATGTTAGTTGGAAATATTACCAAATCAATCCCAAACTTATTTCTCGTATGCTTAGTCCTAAAATTTTTAACTTTGTCAATTTAGTCTTAAATTTTTGCTCGAGATTCAAATGTGGTCATTCTAGTTAGATGTAGCGGTTCTAGCTAATTTACTTGGCACATCACCAAACAATTTGTATGAAAAATTGATTGGAATGATTAAATTAAAATTTCACATGAAGATTTAGAACGAAATTGATAAAATTGAGAAATCTAAGATTAAAGATTGAATAGATAATTTCCTTCAGGCCATGACAACACTATGATGTAATTAGGGGTAAGTGATTTAAGTTCTTCATAGGTTCCACTTGGAACCTAGAATCTACTCGTTAGAACATGTTCTTCATTTTTTGGAATCTGAAACTTACCGTGCTTGCCTTAGAATCTAGAATCTTTAGAGTTACAGGTTCCAAGGTTGAGTTTAGGGTTTAACAAGTTCCATCCCTATTCTTAATTGAACAATAGTAGTGATATATAGTCTCTAATGACCATCGTTTGCTATTACAATTCACGTGCCATGACTTACATTTAAACACACGAAAAATATGAAACATTAACAAAGAAAAGCTTCAATTGCAGATATCGCTGATAATGGAAGCTCTAGCTAGTGGTTCCAAATTGCCATTTATCTTTGGACAACTTGTAATACTGCAAGATTGAGACAAATTATAGACCAAGAAATATACACAGACTTATATAAGATCCAAGGTTCCGGAGTTCATATTTCAAGTTTCGTTTCCAAGAACTTGGAATCTACTTGTCGAAATAGGGTCGTCAAATTTTGGAACTTAAAACCCAGCTTACATATCTTGGAACTTGAAACCGGACTAGTTCCTATCTGATCAATTATCAGGCTCTCGGTTCTATCTTGCAATCATGCTCATCCCCACTCATATGATGCATTTTGACGGCGTTTTGAAGGTGAGTGAAGTAACTTGGTGAAATTCTCATAAGATATTCTGCGGGGGCGAGTCGTTTGCCGAACAAGTAACAAGGAGCAAAAGACACATGTCCCAGATTTAATCGAAATCGTACAGAGCATACACACTACTGTCTTTTGGCATTCCATCAATATTGTATGCAAGCCAATTGATGCAACCCTAATGACCTATTTAATCATTGGAATCAGATGAAAAGCTCGATCCAGCTGTCGGCTTAGGGAGTTCGGCGCATTGGATTCTCTTGGAACTACAAAATACTACCCAATAATAGATTGCATCGACTTCTGGTAGCTCTCTAACCTTGTCTTCATCTGTCTGGCTGCATTTCTTGACATTCCTATTGGTGCTTAAGCACGCAATTGGAGATCACAGCTAGCTAGTATCTTATGCCATGTAGAACGGCGGGAAGAATCAGGACGACGGAATAGACCATGATTATGATGGTTTTGCGTGGAATAACAAAGAGTTGGTGTCGATCACCACAGCACATAGGAAAAAATTGTCAAAAAAATTTTAAATTCATTATATCCATATCTATCTAGTTTTAAATCTTTTAATTTGATCGATTTTTTTTGACAATTTGCCAATTGCATCCTTCGTAATAAATTTTGCTAGAATCTATTAAAGTTGACGCCAGTTGTCAAATATGGGACGACTGATACTAACTTGAACACCTTTTTGTAATTTTTTTTCTCTTTCTGCTTTTTCCATAGTGGCTGACAAGAGCCGTCTATAGCCATTTGCACCTAGGCTCCTTGTCCATGAGGGAAGGCTGCAAAGGTCCTAGCCTACCAGTCTTGGGCGAGGGAATTCACGCCCTTGCTAGCTATTGGCGAGGGCTTGGGTGAGGGTCGTGACCCTTGGCAACGACCATAGAGAGCTTGCTACCCCTCATCAGCCAAAATGAAAGGGAAAAAAGAAAATTATAAAATTTGTTAATTTCCATATCAACAATTTTCGGTCAATTTTGATCAAAAGGGCTCGACTAGTAAATCGTTTAAAGGTGTTTGATTAAATTGGCCGAATTAAAATGTTTAGGATAAAAATCGATACAAAAGTTTATATATTGTCGAAATGCCATCCTAAGTTCTCAAATATATATTGTAGAAATACCATCCTAAGTTTATATATTGTAGAAATACCATCTTAAGTTCTCAAATATATGTCTTAGCTCGAAATTTTAGAAAATGGGGAAGACGGAGAATCAAGTTCGCTCTCTTCTTTTTACTATTAAGAATTGAAAATTGTTTCTGCGACTGATTCAAGTTTTGGTCTTATGTGAACATGGTAGCGGGCCTTCATCATTGCTACTGTTGGAGGAGAGAGGGTCCTCATGTGCAAGGGCCATGTGACCATGTGTCCACGTTCTTGTCCTGTTCTCCATAGCTGACCCGCATCCACAGTGCCCATAGCTCCACTTCCGAGCCCTCTATTATTTTTGTCTGTCACTATAATTCCTTTTCTGTATCGAATGATCTCCATGGTTTCAGGATTATCCTAGAGTCCATATTCATGAACTGATGACCATAGATGCCCCATATCTGCACCTCTGTCCCTTGTCCCTCTTTCAACATTTATAGCCAAGGGAGGCGTGGAAAACAATGATGCTACCTGAATTCGATCTAATAATGTGAACTCGCAAATTTTCAGAAATACAACAGGGCCAGGCTTGACCCTCGACAAGTAGACAGTTCTTTTTATCATTGATTAAGTGAATTGAGTCACTATATCATGTCAATCGTCCACTGCATCTGTCTTAAATCCTTTTAGTGCGCTAATAGATTGAAATCTTCATGACCTTGGAGGTTAGCGGGACAACCAGAAACTAGAAAGATTTGAACTTCTTTTTTGTTGTTATTTGCATATCAATCACCAATTCCCAGGTTGAGTGCTGTGTCCCACAATCGTTGACTGAAATGACATACATAATCCGCATGTTATACCAGTGGAAGTATGAACAATAATTGACGCAAGACAACTAAAACACAGAAGTGCATGATTTCGTTATAGCCGGTGCATAAGCTTAATGTTTGTGTAGATAGGATTCACGCCAGTCAACCCTTGAGCTAATCCTATTATAAAAAAAAAATCTACAGCAAGAGTCGTTGTGTTAGGTAGAGAGAGAGAGAGAGAGAGAGAGAGAGAGAGAGAGAGAGAGAGAGGAGCAATGCTTTACTGCTGCTGGCCCTCAAAGGCTCTATGCAATGCGGATAAGGCCATCCAAGCATGGTCGGAATAAAAAGCTTACCAATCATGGTTGAGCTGAGAGGGAGAGCAGTAAGGAGTGGCATTGCTTCTGTTGCGACAAGAACAGGCAAGGGACAAGCATTACATGGTGAGAGGCAAGGAGCCCATAATTCTCAACATGAGAAAAGGCCATGCTTTGGAAGATGGGATGTCTGCTATTCTGCGTACAAGCCATTATCTCTTGGTTTCAAAAGCTATTCACTTCAAGGACGACTGTGTTGATTCTTCCTCTTCTTTTTGTCGTTTTCCTTGCTGTTGACGCGGACATTACATCAAGCACATGCCTATATGAGAAATATCATAGTATCATTGGACCACACACATAGCTTCCAAAGATATTGTGATCCAGCTGCCTAGTAAAATGGCTCAATATAGCTTATTTATGTGGCTCCTAACTTGAATAAAGCTCTTCTGAGGTATTAAGCTTTTGAAGATCAACACAGACCAGTCACCTTATCAGGCGTTTATACAATACTGATAACATATGTCCGAGATAACATGTCTTTTTGGACGACACCTAGGTATAATGAGGCACAGCAAAGAGAACTTTGTCCTGTTACCTGTACTAGGATGACTGCTACGGGAAAAGCAATAAAAATTTTCCAGCTTGATTTGGGGCCAAGTTGTATTGAGTTGGTACGCTCAATTTATCATCCTATACGGTTTCTTTTGTACATGACAATATACGCAAGAGTAGGACAAGGCTGTCCTATGCTTGACATTTGTTCATGCATATACACGAGAGTATTGTAATGTTCACAGGTAGGTTCATTAACTGTTCGTATCTTGTTCCATGGCTATTCGACCATCATCATCTCGTAGCAGTATAGCACAACTTTTGCAGCTTACTATACAAGTCTCAAGTTCTCAAGCTTAGAAAGTCAAAAACTGAAATCTGAACACCAGCGGAAATATTAGATGGAAGCGCTTCAGCGACTAGCCGTTGATTGCAAAACTGGAACCATGGCCTTGTACTTCTTCAAAACGTTACCCACTATATATCCACCGCGTTGGTCTCCAAAAGACGACCTGATACCTTGTAAGATGAGATGCACCATAGGTCGGGCATTCGTTAACATTCAACGATACCGAGATTCATATCTCAAGAGATGCCATAGTCCATCCCTTGAAGTGCCCAACAAATGAGAGCATGCCGTACAAAATCTAGGACGCACTATGGATATTATCTAAAGCTATCATTGCTGACAACGAGTATTACATAAATCTCAGCGGAAACTGATCTCTTCATGTCAAGCAACAGCCACTTAAACTAGGGAAGTACAATGACCGGTGTGCAGACACAGTTGAGCTAAGAACCGAAAAAATAGACCAGCTAAGTTTTTTGAACATCCTTAATGGGAGGTAAATCATCATGACAAGTAAACCTTAAATCAGGGACAAAGAATCCAGCCCCCGTTACCTGCTTTACCGAACCTGCATAACCTTGCAAATGCGTAGGCTTATGAACAGAAAACAAAGCATACCAATTACTCACGATTCCTTTCACTTAAGACCCGTGTCATCTCAATATCTTTAAGTAAACGATACGTTGTGTTTGGTGAAGTTACATCTACTCTTATCTTTGACTATTTACAGCTCAATGAATTGATGTGCGATCGGTTATAAGATGCCTAATTATGTTTTGGGGAAAGGAAATTAAAAAATGATTGCGTGCAGTTTCAATTCTCCAGTGTACATTACTTTCCACATTGCACGTTTCAAAAATTTAGAATGCGGATGCCTTAAGTCATAACTCTCATATGGCATTCACTTAAGTATTATAATTATTTTTTCGATCACCTGAGTGTCATAATTTTTGAAAACTATTCACTTAAATACTATACTTTTCAATTGTTCATTTGAATTTTGTAACTTTTTAAAAAATATTTACCAAAGTACTGAAAATCCGACATGGCATAATACTTATAATGGATTTTTTTTAGAAAGTTAAACATACAAATGAATGGAAAACAAAGTTGAGAACTCAAATGAGCACAATTCACAAATTATGACACTAAGTGATTGAAGAAAAAAAAAACTCAAGTGAGTGTCGACGTACCATTCGACAAATACGGTACATGTGGTATACTTATCCCTGGATATTCAGATTAACTAATTGGAATGTTCAAACATCACGTACCCTTGTAGACAAAATCAATGTTACCTAAAACGAGGACTCGTCATCGTCCCATGCAGGAGTGTAGACTTGGTGTTAACAGCTAATCTTTGGATTCAGGGAGGGAATCCTTACAATAATCTGTGAGCATTGAAACCAAGTCTTGATTTTTCATCAGTCTAACTTGATATTGAAAAGAGGATTAGTCAGTAAGCATTAACTCGTCGGTCAACAATGCAAGTGATTATTAATATTCTTTGTCTTACTCCCATCACATACTTGGGTTAGCATCGCATTAGTATATGTGAACGTCACTTTACTAAATTCTATAAGAACCAATAAGGACAACACAGAAAATGGTGCCATTGTGCTTAGCAGCGTCAGCTGCACCCAGCAGCAGCTCTAATTACTTGATGCTTGTAGTCTTTTCAGATCACTGATTCTCACATTCACAGTAAGAAACAACATCATGGACACTGATTTGATATCCTTGTTAGAGCTGACCACTTCAGTATATCTCATGCTGAAAATATGGAGAGTGCACAAAGTTGTAGATAGCATAAGAAAAGATTCAAACCTACTCTTAAGAACACCTCTGGCCATGCAAATGCTCAGGTCATTAGCTAAAACCGAAAAAGAGATACCATCATCACGATTCCCGGTAGCTGCATTCCAGACAAAGGGTGACGGCTAGAAACAGATATGCATTGAAAAAGCAGAGCTTTTGAGTCACGCCCACAAAGGAAAATCTGTGAATAATCGTTCTACCCTATCTGTGGCTCTATGGGATGTATCCTTAAAACTGATGATGCCATCAATGCTAAAAGCTTTAGAGCGAAAAGGAAGAAACTTTGGAACTTCTTGATTAAAAGTTCAAGAGGCTTCCCAGTATGAGTTTAATTTGCTGCAAAACAATAGCTTCTTTTCCCTCTGCAAATTTGATAAAGCCGTAATAGAACTGCACAAGTTTGCTCCCTAGGATTCCTATCTTTTTCTTTGGTAAGTTCAAAATCGCTTGTTCTCGTCTAGCGGCCTACGCCATTGCTGCCTCCTTCTACTTAATCCTGCTTCGCCAACCTTGACCATTACAGTGCAGGTGGCGGCTCCCTCTCTTCCTCTTGAAGAGCTTCCTCTATTTCCACCCCAGTGGTCTATATCCTAAATCTCTACAATCCCACCATTACCACATTCAAAATCTCCCTTGAACAGCATATCTACACTTTCGCCCCTTTCCCCTTTCGTTCACGATCATTCCCAATCCTAACCCATAAATCCCTTTTTTTCCCGTTCTGTCACCATATCCTTCGTTTAAAGCCCTCTTTCCCATTCCATCACCATTTCCTTTGTTAGAACTCCCTTCAATCTTCCGCCAGCAGTCCACCAAACACAGAGTCGATCTTCCCATCCTGGAAAATTAACTTTACAGCGTTCACATCTGAGGCCAGCGGAGAACGTATAACTGCATTAGGCAGTCCACAGCAGAACTGTACGAGGTAATAGACTGATTTACAATGTCCTGTTCTATTCTCCTGAGTTGAGGGAGGCCTCTATGTCAAGGTTGTGTAGCTTCGGTTTTCGTAGCTGGATTTTCTAACTTGTACCTCTCGGTTGATGAGGAAAACATGGAATTTGCTGCTAAGGATTATGGCTCTCATGAGTGTGTGAGCTGAGTGTTAATGTTCTCGCCAATTCTCCTTGAAAACTGAAACGCGAGAAGAAAGGGCTTATTGAGAATAATATACCAGTTTAAAGGAAGCTTTCGAGCTGGAACTGTCACGGATCAAACACATCCTGAACAGTTCAGCCGATGAGAGCCATTGTGGTTCAAGAGAGTCCCATTGTGGTGATTTTGACGGAGGAAAATAAAAAAACCCGTGACCATTATATAGTCGGAATGCGGGGACATAAAATAAAGTCAAGGCTGTGCTAGAACAAGAAGGCTGAAACCAAATCGATAGTGCATGTTGCAGTCGGGTGCAAAATTGGCTCTGCTAGAGCATAATTTGCCTGTGGAAAAGAGCAAATAATACCAAGAATCAAGAAAAATCTGACACGGTGTTCTATAAGCTCACTCATTTGAACAGTGTATAGCAATATTATGCACAATTTGTTCCTTTTGAGATGGTTCACTTTTGGGGGAACAATCTTGATAATAAGTATCAAACATGTCATGATTAAAGTATGCTGTGAATAAACATGTGTACGTGATATGCCTCCAAGTTCTATACCAGGATACATATTGTGCACATGAAAACACTCATTTTAGTTATGTAGTGTGCTTTCTTGCATTTTTTTTTTGGTCGAACTCTTTTTTGCTGTTTAATTGGCATGGAAAGCTTGCCTCTTCCGGGAGCGATTATTGGCTATGCAACAGAGAAAAGCAGGGTACCGTCCTGTAGACGTTTCGAGTCACTTTCGCCTTTCCTTCATCTTCTGCTTGAGGTGCTTCTTGCTCCTCAAGTTCTAGGCATCACAGATTTCTGAGGGCGTTTTCTGGAATGCTACGTGCTATCTCCCATTGGTGTGCTATTGATATTTTGGATGACCCACGGGTTTGGTAAATTAAGTCTTTTCACTTAGACAAGTAGATTGAAAAGAATGGATGCATTTCCTGGGAGTCCAGGCCACCATCCTCCTCAGAACAGGATGCCTATCATGCAGGTGAATCCTTAGTCTCCAGAGTCTCAAGGTCAACTGTGAGACGATCCAGCAAAGCTTTGCACGTCGATCGCTATATCTCCAAAAAGAGTTAGACCGATGACATCCATTCTGCAATGGGCCAGTTCGAGCGATTCCTTACAAGTGCCTTCACCTAACTCCATAAATGCCAGCTCTTGTTTCACAAGCAGCACAGCAAACAAAGAGATCAGCTTCGTGGAAGGGGAAAAAGCGTTATGTCGTGCAAACCATCTCTACCGTGCAGAGCACGGTGGACGAGTATGCCAATGCCCTCAAGTACATGTAAAATCTTTATCTTGGGCGAGCCACCGTCGGTCACGCAAAAGGAAGCTCTTGCCAACCACCGATCACAAGCAGCACTATTGCAATCGATGTCATTAAAAGCCGAGGAATGGATGTGTCTATCCTGACTAACTGCTACTGTTCCTAAGCAAACATGCAGTTCAAGAAATTGCCCAGTGGGGCTCTTGTTGCATCACAACTAGCAATCCCCCGCAGAAAGCAATAACCTACAACAACCGAGAGGATAAACTAGCCTCATTTAACTTCTTCTTAAACAGCGGGAGTAGTACTATCAGAGAATTAGAACAAGCTATCCATCCTCGCCTGATTACTTATAAAATTCAAAATTAGTTAGTCATTTTCTGTTGTGTTTGAGTGTAGTAAAGTTATTGCATCGGTTAATTACTAACTAAAAACCGGACCTCTTTTGGCGGCACGATACTAAATGATGGGCAGGTCGAATTGTTAATTTAAAGACACTTGGTTACTCACTATTGGCTTTGAGTGGGCAAAACATAAAAGCAATTGGTAATCTAGTATTGAATTTTGAGTGGTAAAACTATTATGATGGTAAGAAGCTACTAGGCGAAGGGACCCCCTAAGAAAATTTAATTGACTGTTGACAATCTTTGCTTGATTGGTAAAATCACTTTTTCATTGATACTTACTAAACCGTAGACAAAATTGATAAGTTCTCATTCAGTGTCCCCTTACCAACAATCATTGAAATATTTAAACGGTTGCTTAAATTTATTTTCCCGAAACTTTGCTCTCAAAAAAACAAATTGCGCACGAAATTTTAGATTTTGGCCGTGAAAAGTAATATTTCTTTCTTTTTCTTTTTTTCATGTTTACGGGTTTTACTTGTCATTTTGCGGGCCGTGTGGATTTAACTTGAATGCAAACCGTTTTGTGAATTGTGTAGATCGAGTCCACGTGATTTTCGATGAATACGAAGTTGCAAGTTTTGTCGTCAGATCATGACTGACC
This sequence comes from Melaleuca quinquenervia, assembly GCA_030064385.1. Taxonomy (NCBI): domain Eukaryota; kingdom Viridiplantae; phylum Streptophyta; class Magnoliopsida; order Myrtales; family Myrtaceae; genus Melaleuca; species Melaleuca quinquenervia. Next base: position 515,358 of record CM057728.1, on the reverse strand, counting down.
AACTTTATGACCAGTAATGGGCGTGGTTGCCGGTTTAAGGAGGAGTCAGTATGGGGCAATTCAGATGAAGATGGAGTTGCAACCGTAATCTATCTCTCAATTAATTGTCAAACCAGTTAACTGCCCCACCTACTCCCCTCAAAAAATTTCATTTGATCTAATGAAGTATCACTCTAATGGCTAGAAACCTTTTGTTTTTGCCTCATATTCACCGAGATTAATCTAGCCAGGTCGGTAGATTTTTTAAAAATTTTCGAATCGCAACAACCTCGGGCATGATATTTTAATCTCAATGGCCGACTTGATCCATTGTATTTTGTTGAGTTTGACTCGATCCACTATTTTATTGATTTACTTTTTTTTTTGTAACTGAGGTATCCGGGCTAGTTTGTACGCACCTCGACTATTCCTTGGGGGAGACTAGTACAACAACCCACTACCATGGCCCCCCACTTAAATCACATGCGCTTCCCTAGAAAATCGAATCCAAGATTTTAACGAAATCCAAGTTTGTCATAAACAACTAGGCTACCCATGGGTGGGTAAACTATTAACATTGGTAACTAGGAAAATTATTTATTTTCATGGTTTATGGAAATGAGAGGATATATATGGGACACGTTCCTAAAACTTGGACGAATATGTACACTATATTTTCTTTCCAAATGGATTTATTATCTTGATAAAATAATATATTAATGATGACAAAAAATAGCAAAAGAAGAAGAAGAAGACTCTAATTAGGAAGTAAAATGGGTGGCCGGATTACGATATCTACCTACCATGCTTATTTATTACTGTTATTTATTACTGATAGCAACAAAATCAATCAAATTGACTGTCAATTGTATTTTTAACTTTTCATTTGGCCAAGGATTTATGATTTTAACGGTCAAAATAATAAGGCGTGGGAATTCCAACCTCCAGGCCTGTTAATGACTTTCCATCCTCTCCGCCTGCCTCCAAAATTTCAAAATTGCTTTCCCAGTTTCGACCTCTCCGCCATTTCTTCTCCTCTTTCAAGTTTCATCCTCTCTCTCTCTCTCTCTCTCTCTCTCTCGTTCGAATCAATGCCGACATCAATGAGCGATCTTGAACCTTAACGTCCCTCTCGTCTCTCGAGCTCCAGCCATTGACCGGGCATATATGTCGTTCGACTGGTGAACTCACGACACTTGGAGAAATGGCGACGTCGGCCTTCAGGTCCACGACGAAGAGGACGGCGATTGGGGCTTCGTCGGCCTCCACCGACGGCTCCGCTCCCTCGACTCGGAGCTCGGCCCACCGCCGGTCGCGGAGCCTGAGCCGGTTCTCCCACCGGCTGGCGGAGCCTGAGGATCAGTTCGCCGACGATAAACCGGCTCCCAGAGGACGGTTCGTGAACACCATGCGAGGATCGGGGTTTCCGGAGATCAGCCTCGATGATCTCGCTGTTGAGTTCTTCAGTTCCGGAGATCGAGGTCGGTCGAGCTCGCGGAACACTGACGTCAGCCCTAAGAAAGAGGAAAGTGGTTCGCTGAGGCGGGGGAGGTCGGTTTCCAGGCAGAGCTCGAGAGTTGGTGGTGGTAAGGGTAATGTGTTTGAGGGCTCTGGTGCGGGAAGGGCGGCTGCAGAAAGTAATTCACGGCGGAGGAGGTCCGTTTCGGTGGTTCGCTGCCCGATTAGCGATTCCGAGGTGAACTGGACGTTCTTCCCTCCGCATGTTTTTCAGTCATTTAGTCGTGTTTTTACTGTAGGTTGTTTTTATTGGGCAAAGAAGCTACCTGCTTCTGAGCTGCTTAATCCGCGAGAATTTCCTGTTCTGTTTTGTTCCTGAACCTGAGATATGTTACTTTGTATTCTTTAAATTCGATAATGGTGATGATTGAAAGGAGTATGGATTTGCTACCGACTATTAGACACATAACTTCTCATCAATTCATAAAGTGTGTAAGTTACAAACAGAAATTGACTGGCTGTCATTCCATGTTCTTTCCTCCTGAAATAAATTGACTTCGGTAGTCTTTCTGTAATATTGGATCAAATGGTGCGTTATACTCATTCCTTTGCTTGTTTTGCACATGATAGAGTGATGTGGACAATTCTCGCAGTTCTCTTGGTTATGCTAAAAACAAGATTGCCAATGGAAACAACCAAAAGCTGCTATCGCAGAAACCTTCAGCTTCAAGCAATAGACAAGGAAACAGACAGGGACTGAGAAGGTCTTTGAGCCAAAAGGATCTCAAGTCCTATGATGGTTATTCTGTAAGTTCTCTCATTCTGCCTTTTTGTAGCATTCAAATTTAACGGTAAGTGCCTGAGATGGCGTGACAGCAGTTAACTTTCAGTTTGGACCGGCCTGCTGGCCAATTTATGTGCTCCTTAGTGTCACTTTTACCATATAAATTATACTTAACACACTCTCTCATACTTGTTAGAGCCATTCGTCTGCCCTGACTGATGACGAAGCTAAGGATGCTTATTCTGTGAAAAACGGAAGTGAGAGAACAATACGAGCGGTTTATGCTGAGAGGACTGTAAGTGTTTTAAAATTAAAGCTATCGTGCGTGCTAGTACAGTGCAGTCCTTTGCCCTTTTGCTCACAATACTCTTCCTTTAGGCTGACCACCCCACTGAAGGGGATGTCAACAGTGGGTTGTGCGAAGCAATGCGTAAAGAATTTAGACATGCTATGGAAGAGATCAAGATGGAAATCGAACAGGTCTTAGACATTTGTGTCTTGATGTAACTGTTTGCTAACTTGGTTCATCTCCAGTGAGTCCACCATCTGATTTTCAAGCAGTCTCATCAGAACTTCTCTATACTTTGGCAATTGCTTGCAGGTTGTGTTAAGAAGTAAGCCCTCTGCTGGAGCACATGACAATTATATAGCTTTAGAAAATTCTGATGTTCTACAGGCTGTCTCCACCGTAAGAAGAAACTATGCAACAAAGCTTGAACAGGTATTTCAGATTACCTCAGTACTCTTGTTTTCTTGGAAGAACATTAGTCAATTGATTTCATTTTGGATTCATTTTACAAAATGACAGTCAGAGAAGCGTAAAAAAGATTTATTAGCTGAAATTATGTTGGAAGAGCAGCGCGGGAAAGAACTCTGTCAGATTGTGAATGAATTACGTCCCGATACAAAATCCCATGTACTGGATAAACCATCGCGAAACAGAAAGGTGATATTCTTTCTCTTGATTTAAAAAAAAAATTGTGAATATTTACTGTTGAGTCCTCCCATTTGGTGACTTTCTCTTCTTTTTTAAATCTTTGATAAAAACACCAGAGGAGTAATGACAAAAGCAGGACGTCTAATCATCTGGCTGTCGAGGCTGAGAAATATATTCAGGATTTCATTTCGAATGTGGAAGATACAGATATATCATCGTTAGATGGAGAACGGAGTGATACAAGCTCAACTTTAGGAGGAACAACTAAGCTAGATACTTTTCAAAACCCTGCAAAACCCATGCCTCTTCCCGTTGAAATGGATGGGGTTGTATTGCCATGGTTACAATGGGAAACCAGTAATGATGTTTCTCCACTATCGAGCAAGAAAATGATGCAGTCACCAGTGGCTTCAAGAGCCGGACTGCTGGATGCAGCTCAGGTAATGGATAGATGCTGCCTCTGTCCTTTTGTTTCTTTGCAGGGGGAGGGGGTCACTAATTTGTATTTGTTTTCAAAGATATTGACTCTATATTTTCTTCCCAGGTAGTTTTATTGTTGTCCACCTATCTTTTCAGTAGTCCATGGAACTTATGTTCTCGTTGCTATTCCTCTGCCCATCTTTGTTATCACCGTTTCATCTGATTTCATACTGTATCACCTTTGTGAAATAGGAAACTAATACTGTGCGGGACCCAAGCTATTTTTCCTCCAGCAGTCGTGGTAGTTGGAGTCCAGGAATTGTAGATAGCCCTATAGTGGTGGTCAGAGAGTCCATTGGCAGTCAATCTGGAGAATCTAGGAGGCATAGCGGTAAATATCACTCAGGCTGTCAGTTTGACCTGGATAAGTATCTGAAGTTTCCAAATGACGAAGATTTTCTGGCAGAAAGGTGGAGACAACAGCAGAGAATCAATTCAGGTGGTCTGCTTTTTTGTCACCAAACATTTTTTTGACCATCCACTTGTTAAGTACTCCTTTCTTTTCTCTTTTATATGCTGCATCTCTGTATAGACAACCTGGGCACGTTAATTGTCAAGTGTTGTTAGAATAAAGCTTCAGTTCCCTAGTTATTCCTCCAGAGGATCCTGATGATTTTGCGGCATTTTTTCAGATCAAAACTGTTTATTTGAAACTTGTGTTTCTTTATCCTGAGATGGCTATTATGCAGAGAATGACGAGTTGCAAACAGTGCCTTGAGCAGGCTAAGTTCTTTCATGAATCATGATTAATAACTATGAAAATCTCTCAAAAACTGATCGAACCTGTCCTCTTGCATGTCTCTCCAGTTGTGTAGATTGCTCCCACATAAGCATCTAAATCTTGACACTTGATTGGGATACTTTATACTTCTCTAAATCATTACTAAGAGGAACTACCTCGTTATCTTTTTTTCAGATACTCTGATAGACTGATCTTGTTATGAAAAACATCTGTTGTTTTTCCCTCATTTGTTTCTCAGGAATTTGCTTAACTCGCTTGCTTCTTTAGCCTCTTTTATCTTTTACTGTCACCCCTCGATCGCTTCTGTGTCAAAACGTCCAGCCAAAAGGAACTACCTAAATCTCATTGCTTATTGTGTTTATGTCTTGAGTAAGCACAAGTCACTGCAAATGAGCGGTGCTATCCCGTGTAGAGATTACTTTTGAGGAAGGGAAACACTGGATTCAATTTCTCTCAAGTTTCTAACCGATCACGAAGTGGAACCGAATTTCATCAAACCATCATGGCAGGGAAAAGATGGATATGTAGACGGAACTTGCTTGGACCAATTTGCTGCGTCATTTATTACCAATCCATGATCAGTCCGACCAGAACATATCTTTTTTTTGAAAGAGTTGAAACCATTTTACACTCCTGGTTTATAAATTCAATCCAAGAGAGTAATGTCTAATTCCTTAATTTATTAAAACGAATGTCACATTTAGTCCAGTCTCCACTGGGTAAATTTTGTACTGAGATGTTCTACAGTCTCTTTTATTTTAATCGAAACTATTAATGCACACGTGATGCACGTTGCAGAAAAGGCGTGATCATTTTGTGTAATGATTAGGAAGGAATTGTGTCTATCTTGTAGTCACCAAAAAGTTTAAATGAAAAGTAGGAACTCATAAGAGAGAATTTGATTAGAAACAGACAGAGGAGATTATTGATTAGTAACGGAAGATTAAAGGGTTTGATGGAGTCTTATGGATGACTTTCAGTAAGTTTCATTACCGCCAAGGAGTTCCTCAGAGTACATCCTTTTATCTCAACAAAAGAAAAAGGCTATCCGATTCAAATACATGATTTGAGCGCATACCTCACATGATTATGAATGTATCTACTAATTTGTTGCCAAATCAATTTTAAAGTTATAATGGCTTATCAAGATCAGTTAAATTCAAAATTGCGTGGGATGTAATCTGATTCTTCGTCAAGGAGCTAGAATTGTGAGGATCTCATCTCTGTACATGCTTACAAGTCCTATTAAAATGGCAGTGATAGCAAAATAGAGATAGAGACAGAAATCAGTCGTGTTCAATATATTTTTAACTCAAGGTCACTTAGGAGATTTGGCAAAAAACCATGTAAAAAGTGCTTGGCATGGAAAAGAGAAGCAACACCAGATCAAGTCAAAGGCTCGCCAATTCCCTACATTTGCCTTGAAATGACGTGTTCACTAGCGAATACCGATTGAAAAATGAATCTATGATAATGGAATCGAGGGCTAGAATATGATTCCGATATGACTTTGTTAGGTCAATGGATTCAGATGCCAATTTTCAGCAAAAGATGGGGGAATAAATTAGGCAGACACTCAGAGAAAGAGCTGACCAAAGCTAGCCTTATTATTCCTAGATTTGGTCGCAAGCTCGTATCAATCTGGAAGCTACGTCATTCCCATATTAGCCTCAGTTCGAAGCGGATCTAGGCGCCCGCTAAAGAGCTATAGAAAGATAGGATAGGATGCACCGATTCCCATTAACTCAATACATCATGATCGTTAGAGATTATATGAATTTGATGCTGAATCTAACCAAATCAAGGGCTTTGGTGCACCGACTCAAATGAACTCAACGTATCTTTAAAAACTTCCTCGATTGTAGGTGGTGTATATCGTCTGTTGCCAACAGAATAAAAGATTCTAAGATATTTTGAAACTCTTAGCTATCTTTTCTATCTTGACGCACCTTTACCTGTTGTCTAGCTTTTTCTATAGAACTTCGAGATGTGAAAAGAAAAGAAAGGGAGAGACAGATATGTAAATCGAGGATCGATCGCTCAACAACGAGAAAATGTCAGAGAAAGATCTCAATGACTGGCTTCCAATCACCAAGTCCAGGAACGCAAAGTGGTGGTACTCTGCCTTTCATAATGTCACTGCCATGGTTGGAGCTGGGGTCCTAGGGCTTCCTTATGCCATATCTCAACTGGGGTGGTCAGTTTTTCCTTCTTTTCACATATCAACCCATCAATAATCTTCTCATCAAGGGCGCCTTTTGGTTGATGTTTCCATCGTCTTATTTCCATGATATGATTATTAGAATTTGCTATTCCAGGGGACCAGGAGCAGCTGTTATGATCCTGTCATGGATCATCACTCTATACACCCTGTGGCAAATGGTGGAGATGCATGAGATGGTGCCAGGGAAGAGATTCGACCGGTACCACGAGCTTGGACAACATGCCTTTGGTGACAAGCTCGGCCTCTGGGTGGTGGTGCCGCAGCAGCTGATGGTTGAGGTCGGGGTGGACATCGTGTACATGATCACGGGCGGTAAATCGCTCCAGAAATTCCACGACACAGTGTGCCCTAACTGCAAGCCGATCAAGACGACCTACTTCATCATGATCTTCGCCGCGGTCCACTTTGTCCTCTCTCACCTCCCCAGCTTCAATTCCATCACCGGCGTCTCTCTTGCTGCAGCCGTCATGTCCTTGAGGTATCCAATTATTCATACCACACAGATTTCAATATTTTTTTGTGTGCCTATATGTGTTTATGTTTTCCGAAAATTGATCTTTCAATCACTATATTTTGGTTCTTTATCGACACGTCCTAAAGCATCAAATCATGAATTTTGCAAATGGCACATCTTTAGTTAGATTTTTCATGGTAATATCAGAAAATATTGTTTTATAATCACAGATCTGTTTGCGCTCCTTAAACTGCAAATTTATTGGTCAATGTAAGAAATTTCATAATCCTTCATCTTACTTGTCTGTAGGATAATCTACTGATGCCGAAAGGATCCCTTTTGTTTCACTTTGGACATACTTAGAATAAATCTGGTATTTCATGTCAAGGTAAATTTTAGTTTGCGGTCTGTAAAACTCAGATTGTATAGGTAGAAATTAGAGCAGGAATTTTCATGCACTCGTGTATAGTTTTAGATATGCTTTTTCAGTATCTACAAAATCATTGTCGGGCAATTGCATCTAATTTTGGTAACTGATCAAGCGCTTTTGTTGTAGATCCAGCACTGTCTTTGAAACTTTCCTAATTCAGCATGAAATGTTTTCATCACAATATTATTAAAAGGCGAATGACAACACGTAACTTCGCAGTTACTCGACAATAGCATGGGTCGCATCAGCAGATAGAGGGGTTCAACCAGACGTTCAATATGGAAGTAGGGCTTCAACAAACACAGGCCGAGTGTTCGGTTTCTTCAGTGCACTGGGCGATATTGCGTTCGCATTTGCCGGTCACAATGTCGTACTGGAAATTCAGGCGACGATCCCTTCGACGCCCGAAAAGCCGTCGAAGAAACCGATGTGGAAGGGAGTAGTTTTTGCTTATGTGATCGTCGCCTTCTGTTACTTTCCAGTCGCATTTGTTGGCTACTGGGTGTTCGGAAACTCGGTCCAGGATAACATCCTCATATCCCTGGAGAAGCCCCGGTGGCTCATCGCCGCGGCTAATATGTTTGTCGTGATTCACGTAATCGGGAGCTATCAGGTATAGATGGTTCATTCAATCCCTTATCTTCATTCAATTACCTTTGTTTGCATGCCTTTCTCCCTTTTTTCCTTTTGTCGACGAGATGATGTGTGGACGTCAGGTTTTTGCGATACCGGTGTTCGATATGATAGAAGCGTGCTTGGTGAAGAAAATGAAGTTCAAGCCGACTAGGATGCTCCGATTCATTACTCGCAATGTATATGTTGGTGAGTCCTCCAAATTTGTACCGACCCTAATTCTCATCTTATCATTTTATCAAATATGTTTTCAAAATCTTTGATCACTTAATTAATTGTATACGAATGGTGTTCACTATCAGCTTTGACGATGTTTCTAGCCATCACATTCCCATTTTTCGGAGGGCTTCTCAGCTTCTTTGGAGGATTTGCTTTTGCTCCTACAACATATTATGTGAGCGATTGGTATTTTATTCATTAATTTGTACATCATAACTTACATATATTCTGATTTTTTTCCAACCATGTATGATAATTTCAGCTGCCTTGCATCATGTGGCTAGCTGTCTACAAGCCAAAGAAATTCAGCTTATCTTGGTTGGCTAACTGGGTATGTTGGTTACGTGATTTCTTTAATGCTGTGATATTGATTTGACATTTGATGCAGCTAAATCTAACAATCGTTGATGAAAATGCTTTTTCAGATTTGCATTATACTTGGCATTTTGCTAATGGTTTTAGCCCCTATTGGTGCGTTGAGGGAGATCATAATTCAAGCCAAGAACTTCAAGTTCTATTCTTGACATATGGTACTATTAGATGGATGACGAAAATGACAACAAATTTTGTCTTATGCTGATAGAGTTTTCTTTAATTGATTAGGCATCGAATAGTATTGCGTACATATATTTCCGCCTTTGGAGATACATATGTTAATTATTGAATTTTTATTAATTTATATACCATGCCTATCCTTTCTTTTCCTTAATTTATATTTACACTGCATCTATGATCACACCATCTCTCCTTCGAGATATCTCCAGCATGTCCGATCAATTCATCATCAAAATCCAACAATACTTTAAAATTAGACATAATTGATATACAAAGTTAGTTAGATTAAAGCAATATGTTGTTTTGGATTATAGAAAGAACTAATATTACTATGGAGGGACACGAACATCCGCAAATCGAAGATCTTGCGGAAATGGCAGATTTCATCACATCTTCACAACTTTGGAGCGTCCCCTCATTCTCGTTTCCCCATTCTCCTTTCATTATAGTCCCAAACCGAGAGTCAGAGCGGCATCAACGTCGAGCCTCCATGCAAAGCCACCGCCGTCCATCCTCCACACATCGCACGGCAGCGTGAGCGAGCAGCTCCTCCCCTCGCCGCCGCTCGCGTACTGCATCCTCACCCTACACGTGAACGCCGCTGCCTCAGGCGCTCCCTCCTTCGCCACCAACCACACCATGAGCTCGCTCTGGTCCCCCGCCGCACCCACCATCCTCCTGAACGCCCCATTAGTCCACGTGACCCTCCCCCACCGATCGGACGTCATTCCGGGACACGTGCCCCTCTCCAGGTTGCCCCTCCTCTCGGCGTCCGTGCGCCCTAGAGAATCCGTAGCCACCCACGTGTCGGTCACCCACTCCACGCTGATCAATGGCGCCACCATCGGATTTCGGGGCGTCGCCTGGTCTTGGATGGCTGACTTCCGTTGCGCCGGACTGGGCACACGTGGCGTCATCCACGGCTTCTCGGGGATGTAGCTCTCTCCGGAGTGAGCTTCGCCTTGATCGCCGAAACAGAGCCACCTGGGGGTTCGAGGTCCTGGAGTCTCTCCAAAGTCTGCACAGGCCATTACAATCAGAAGTAAAAATTGCACCCGTGTCCTTGTTCAAGACTGCGGCCGCACCAACATTAACAATTCTCACTGTACACAGACAAAATAAAAGCTCGTTGATATTTGCATTGGTGCCATTTTCGGGAGCTAGATGTTTGCATTGTTCAGAAACAAAACTAGGGAAAGAACATGAAAGTGTTAAGGAATAAAAGTTAGTAGGAACTTAGGATTTTCCCATCAATATCATGATAATTTGAATCGTCTTCTCAATTTTCGACAACCACTTTTATTGCCTCATTTTTCCTTGTTGTCTCCAACAGAGCATGAGGAGACATGGTAGATATCCATGCAACTAACATTGATTTCCTTACACACATGTTAACCATATGAAAAGACCTAAGGTTTCGGCGGACAGAAAGTATTTAGGATGTTTTATCTTTCTTAAAACATTTGTTTGAAGATGATTCGTCGTGCTCATTTGCAGCTGGATACTGGTCTTGACAACACTAATCTTTGCGGCTGGACATTGGTCTTAACAACAATAATCTCAAGGTATGCATCACATACCTCGATATATATTAATTTAGAAAGAAAATGAAGTTATAGACTAAATGCGAAAATCTATGTTTGGTTTAATCATGATTTTCAATATAATTTTTTGTTGGATGTCTGTCTATGTACCCTCATGAAATTTTTCCATTTCTTTTATCTCGTTGACGCATGGAAGACAGTGTTCATAATTAAAAGTATTTTGTTAAAGAAACTCTTTAAACACTTGTTAACTACACAAAAGGAAAATATATTGTTTTCAATGCACTAAATTATCACATTTTATCTGAAATTAATTTATTATTTATTTCTTATATAATATGCTTTAACGAAAAGCCTAAGAAAGCTCATTAAATAATTGACACTAACAATAATATAAAAACCTTTTTTTTTCTTGGTATAATAATGCACGAGTTACTTGTAGTGGCTAGATGTATCGAAACAAGTGTGAACATGTAACATACATTTGATCCATTGTAAATAGATTAGAGGAAATTCATTACTTACTATTCAGCTACAATTTTTATACTAAGGAGGTTATTTCAAATTGACTTCACCCATTTTTCCTTTCTGCCTACGCCTGCTCCTCAGCTTGAAGAGGAATATTTGTGGAAGGAACTCTTTTACATACATATATATTTTTTGCATCCTTGAAAGTACTTTGATGAATAAGAGAAACAAAAGGCAAACGACTTCATTTTCAATTATTATTCTGAATTATCCATCAGAGCTTCTCATATCAGGAGAAAATTTAGGCATCATCCTCATATATATTTCTGATCTAGATGAATCGGTAATAAACTGTGTTGTTATTATTCATGATCTCAATCTTTGCATCAAAGTTGTCGGCCAAAAACGAAATTCTTTGCATCTACTGTATGCAAAAAAAGAAAGAAAAGAAATTACACACACGAGAGAGAGAGAGAGAAAGAGCGTTTCATCAAAAGAACATGCATGTCTTAAAACATGAACCTATTTGACCGGTGTATTAACAGGGTGTCTTTAGGACTTTTGTTGAGTATACTTTAGAAAAAAAATAAAAATTAATGAATTCTAAAGCATAATCAGATAATCCAAGTAAAATAATTGCATACGATTAAAGATAATTAACACGCACTGGAGAATTGCACTTATAACGGTCTGGGGCCAGAAAGTAGGCAAAGGTTACTGAGATAATCCATTTCGTTAAGCCAAGAGATTCTCTCTCACCTGATGATCCATACATGATCTTTTCCTCACAACACGGCTTTCGTTTTCTGTTGCGTCGCGAGCCGGGCTTTCGTTTTCTTGCTGTATCTTCCCCACGCTTGCTGTATCTCCTTCTCTTTCTGATCACCGGCTTGACGTTGTAAAGCCCGCTGCTCTCAGGCGAGGAACGAGATCCGCCTGAACCCGACTCGCCGGCCGCCGGCCTTGGAGCGATCGGCCGGAATCTGAGCAAAATCCTGTCCATCTCCAACGACGACGGGGAATAATAACAGCCACTTCTCTCGGTTGCCATTTTCAACACCCCTCTTGGCTCCTTCCACAAAACACGTGCATATAAAACTATCCTTGTGGTGAACTCTCGCTCTTACTTATATTCCGTCAAGGATCTGACCTATTTTATGTCTTGCTTGAGGTTTGAGCGACCATCAGAAGAGAACAGAAGCCTTTCATTTGCTTGGAGCTCTGTGGAACAAGAAAAGAAAGGACATATGCCGGAAATGGATTTATGCCGGTCTATATAGAAAGTGTAGGCACGAAGACCGACGTGATTGCGGACGCGTGTTGAGTCACTGTAGCGAGTGAACCGTCCGATTGGGGAAGGAGAGTAATAATTGTTTGGACGGGGTTCAAACCGGGGACCCCGCTTGGTGAGACGTGCCTCATCGATAGAGGTAGACACCAAAAGAGTACCAATCGAATATTATTACGCGCCCAGATGTCGGCAGTTTGTTCATTTTGTTGTGATTTTGGATTTGTGAAAAATTCTTAGAGAGTGGAATCCGATAAGCATACAGCTGATGCAGTGAGCGCGCCCTTGAAATCATCTATCAAAATAGACTGATCGCGATATAACGAAAACTAATTTGGATACCATTTGTACTCTAAACAATCAATTAGTAATTATAATAGTGGGGCGATCAAGGCATTGACCTTGGCCAAGATATTATATAAATTTGGAGAAGTAGGGCCTTCGACAAGATATCGTTCGATTTTCGAGAAGTTATCTTATAATGATTCATAACATACTCGAATGTCACAAAACATAACTCTTTTTTTTTGTACTTCATTGAATACTATTCAATGTATAACAATACTACATCAGCTAGAGAATGGATCTTCTCAGCCTCCTTTTGATGAAGTATATAGCATTGGTGCATATTTTATGTGTACTTGGCTCCGGGCCAGACTTTTGTTCTTCCGTGCATTAATAATTCAAGAAAACCATGCTTCTTTGGTCTTTTCATAAAGTTGCTGGTGCAAAAAAAGAAAAGAAATTCAAATTAACTCAAAATTGCTAGCAAATTTGGATTATTACTATCGCTAACTAAATTGACCAACCATAGATGAGAAATCTCTTATTGTGATCAACCGCCTTTTTGAAATCTTAATTTATGCTAACACAATAATACATTTACCGCATAAAAGAGGACGAGTTAATGTGGCAAAATGTTTCTTTTTATCTGTAGCTCCATCATATCATGATTAGTCCATTGTTCTTTGCAACCCTTATTGCTTTTTGTTGAATTATTCCAACATCTTAAAGCTGCTCCATAGTGAGCTTGACTTTGTTAAAAGAAAATAATAATGCGGGTGCTCTGTAACAATTCTAAGTTATATCTTTTACCAAAGTCTGATGGGAACATGTGTAGGTATGTAAGAGATCAATATTTTCATGATTTACATCTTTAATGGTCCGATGTCACATTAATTTAGTCAAGTAAATATACAGAACAATCTAAGTATAGTTGTTGACCGGCGGAACGGAGTCTTATGCTTCCTTTATAAGTTCACGCATGCTTAATTTCAAAGTTCACGTTGTCCTTACAACGTCTAGTGACTAAGTTCTACTGGCATATTTACGAATACAATTTTGCTCATTGGTTGGTCCAAGGACGGATCATCAAGAACAAAAAACAAGTCATCCTTCAATAAGGCAACACAGCAAGCCTCGACAATTTCTCTTTGGATAGTTGGGGGATAATTTGGGTTTTTATACATGTAAGCGCAGTATTTGATTCAATCGGGATACCTTGAGGTGAGAGATGCATGCTTCGGATTGAAATAAGGAAAGCATTGCCTTTGAATTTTGAAATAACTCCATTAATCTCATTGATTTTATCTTAAACCATGCAATGAAATTTACTAGGGCAAGAGGCCCTTTGTTAGTCTTGAGAAAATTACTTTTAATGACACTTGAATCATGATATGACTTTTTTAAATACTGATGTGACATCATATTTTAAATAATTCGGCTCATATCTCAAGAATATATATCTTTTATATAAATAATCAAGAGGAATATCAAATGATTGCACTTCTTGAGCATCATAGACGCAAGTTTTGGAATTTACTCATTTCTTTTCGTCGGTACACCAACTAAATGATAATTGACGGGCTTATGATCAAGCGCCAGCGAATAAATTTCGTTGATTTCTTTTCCAACGCACGGATTGAAATCGTCATTGCTCTCGAGTTCTTGAATAATGGAATAACTCCACGCGTCGAAGAAGTCAGCTTCATATCAAAATAGCAAAGTCTCAGCAAATGACCAAAAGCAGTTTAGCTGTCCCCTTACGCAGGAGAAAAGCTAACTATTACGCGTCACCGTTGCCTATAGCCCACCACTAGTTTTGTCTCTATCTAATCGTGAATCACGAAAAGACATGTCAGGATGGGGTAAGATAAAGCGCAAGATTCGTGGATTTTCTCCTTTCATCGATCCTCCAGAGACATTTTGACACGTTCTGAGCCCATGCTTCTCTTGTCAAGGAATCATTAATTGGCTCTCTCCAATGCTTGGAGGCCAAGTTATCCCCTCAATCTTTCAGCGTCTCGTCTAGAAGTTGAGATAGGCTTCCCTTCATGCGCCATGTGCCCCGAGTCAATTCTTGTGAAATAGGCAGGACCCATCTTGTCGACAATGACAAGGACCGAAACCTTCCTTCGTTCAAACTCTTGCTATCCGTCAGAGGGAAGAACAAAACGAGACAAATGGTCTGCGAAAGTCTCCATGCTTTCATCCATCCTTCGCCTATCTTGTCCAACGTGGCCGTTTACCAGAACAGAACCGAAATGGTTAGTACAAATGAAGGATGTTTCCCTAGTGAGAGAGACAGAATTTCGTGGAGGTGAAGCTGCAAGCCAGATCCCTCTTGTTTTGTTGGAATCTTAGAATATGAATTGTTTTCTTGCGTGGTAAATTGAGTTGATCAAGGGCAGCTTCCTAAATAGGCAAAAGCTTTTAAGTTAAAAGTGCATCTCCTGTCATCCTCACTACAATTCAATTGATTTTAAATGCTCACTCATCATCCTATAAATGGTACCATAATGATATGCATACATATTTTTATCATGGACTGATTTGGCATAGATAGTCCAAGGATGAAGTGACAAAGAAGGAAACTTCTGTTGCGTATGCCTTAGACCAATTCGGGACAATAGGCCTAATTCGTTGTCTACTCTGCCACTTAGTGAGAGTTATATAATTGGAGATGAATTTTAAGCTTTAACACTTTATAATAAATATCTTGTGGATGGGGTTATATATCCAACTTTTTTAGAAATTGCCGAAAAATTCCTAAACCTTCTTTCAATTTGATCAGAGTGACAAGCGTTTGTAGCAGGAAGGTGAGCCCTCGTCGCACTCGCTTGCCCAGGCAAAGCCAACGTATACTTGTGGGGGGCATGAACAACCCTCGCTCAAACCTCGCATGTGGCCAGTTGGTTATTGAAAAGAAAAGATGAAGAAAATTTATAAATTTTTCAACATCAATGCCGATCATGTCATATAAGACTATTGTCATCCAGTCATCAATTTTCAATTAAAATTGGCTGGCTATATTTTATTGATAAATCATTCTCAATTGATTAAATTAAAATGTTTATATTCGAATTGATGCAAGTGCAATTCCTTTTTTTCTATAGTTTTCTCTTTATTTTTCTATAATACGTCCCAGGAGAGAAGACCAGGCTTGACTTTTGTGTTTCTTGTTTGAATGAAAGAACCTATGTCCTTTACAGGAATGGTAGCTCCTGGATTTTGGTCGTGCTGGTTGGTCCTAATTGGTTGGAACCTATGTCCACCCAATGATGTGACCAAGCATATGTAGAAAAGAGATAAATCTATGTCATGTTTTGACTCATTTTATGTACCTGTCAAACATAGAATTATCCTAAGAGACACGTCATGCATGAAACTCGCAAAACCTTAATGGATCATTAGTTGCTAATTCGCCTCCAATTAAAAAGCGTTATATGTGTTTGACGTATATTATGTCCAAATCTATTTCTGACCACATATCTCATAGTGTTTATGATTTTAAAGATTCGTTCGTTTGGCGGAAAATAAAACACTTATGGAAAATGTTTTACAGGAAATCATTTTCCTGGAAAATGACACGTTTTCCGGTGTTTGTTTGAAACTTAAAAATTTTCCGAAAATTTTTTTCTGAATCTTTTTTTAGAAATTATCTGGCGACTGGCGGCAGGCGGGTGGGCGGGCGGCAGGCGGCGGCGACAACCGCCGACGACGGCCGGTAATTAAATTGCTCATAAACTCACGACGAGAGAGAAAGAGAGGAGATCCGGAAAATGTTTTCTGCTTTTCAAAAACGGAAAATATTTTCCTTAGTTTTAGAAATAAATTTTTGGTTGATTGGAAAACATTTTCCTTAAAAAAATATTTTCCGCCCCCCGAACAGTTCAGTTTCCGGAAAATATTTTTCAGAATAATATTTTTCGCCAAACGAACGGACCTTAAGTTTAAGCATACTTTATTAACGTTAATAATAAAATCAAAAGAGACAGGCGATGAGAATGTTGTAAAGACAGCTGTAATTGTGGAAGTTGGGACCCATCATTGATTCGCTTGATGTTGCTAAAGAAGCTAGCCAAAATCACGTGTCTGGCCAAAAGTTGCAGATACTGTGGGATCTTTGATCTACAGGCGTTAATTACTAAATTGCCCTAAAGAAAAACAAAAGTCACCATTGCACAACACTTCCTGCACATCTTGTAGATTTGGTAGTTGCTGTCTTTTGAAGGAAATCATATCTACCACCGTGATTTGAGCAGCCTCAACCAATGGATTTAAAGCACGTCAAGCAAAAGAGTCGTGATACAAAAAGTAAACGACACCGATTATTTTGACATTTAAGTAAGTTGGCAGATGTCCTCGGAACACCGCCACGTGTCCGGGTGGGCACCATCTACTCGGGGACTTGGAGAATTTAAATATACATCCGCGAAGGCCGGCAGGACAGGGATTAGGTTTGTGTAACTTCGGGATGATGATGATTTCCCGTGAAGCGGCAAGAAGAAAGACTGTCTCTCTAGGGCAACGGTAAATAGGCACGCCCACCGGTTTAAGTCATCCTTTTTGTTGTTCGAGATACTGAGCGTGAATGCTGTATCGAGTAGGACTTGGCGTTTTGGAAAATGCCAAGTTTCCTTGTGGGGTAACCCCTCAATCTATGGATGCCACATCGTAAGAACTGGTCTTTTAATTCGGTACGGAGATCGAAGAAGACAAGGCATGCTTATCTTGATTAACGATGACTCGAGAACAACGTTGAATAATCTCTTGTGATCTTATTGTCAAGCAAAGAGAATCTTATATATGCTCTTAAAATACCAATATTCTCGTCTATCGACATCAATAATAGCATATGTAATAATAGTTTAGAAGAGAAGATACATAATGCTTATGATGCTTTCATTCGCTTGGGTAGATAGGGATGGCATAGTTCATGAGCACCTTCAGATATTTCTTGGGAATGACTTAAGGTAAACCTTGTTCGGCTATTCAGCCTCCATACATCTCGCGATGAGTTTACATTCCTAATGATATGGAACCATCTTCACTCTTTGTTAAAAAAAAGAGACAATAGCTACGGAAGATAAAAACGAAGACAAAGGAACGAAAATAGAAAGTTAATACGGTTCAGCCACCGGACCCCATCCATGGGCGAAGGAAGAAGAGCAATTCATTAAGTCAGAATGTGGAGTATGACAATAGACAAAAGTTATCAAAATCCTAACATCAAATATACCCGATGTATTTGAAAATACTCTAAAATATTGAAACTTAATACAATATACTGAAACCTTAAAGAGGAATACATGAGCAACCAAATTAGTCATTTTGGCAAGGCCCAAAATGTAGTTGTCACCATTTTTTTGAGGAGGGAAACGACATTAAAGCCTTGCTTATGCACAGATTCATGTATAATCAAGTGATCTTATTTGTTAATGACATGTCTTAAGTGCACCAAAAGGAAATTAATTATTGATGGTATCTTATGGACTTTCCTTTTCTCCCCTAAAGACTTCCTGTTAGACGAAGTTACATTTTGTCGCGTTAAGATGGGCCACCTCGGGCCTACAGCTGACTTTTAAGCTCAAAAATCGGGTCGAGCCCATTAAAGATCCTTTTCACTCTTTTGGCTACATGTTTCTTCTCCGCTCTCTAATCCACCAGGGTGAGCGTAATTCAAATGATGCCTGTTCTTTGTATGCAAAGGAAGAATGCTGCTTAATTTCAAGCGAACCATTGGTCTATCTTGTACAATTATTCTGCTATGTCGTGGAAAAATCATCTCGTCTGCAGAAAAAGAGCAACTGGTTGTAGTCATAGACACAAATTTATTCATACATAGCAGCAGTGGAAATTGGTAAAGGCAAAGCAATATGTCCCTTGGCCATTCATAAGGGAGAAGCAGGCTCTCAGAGCTTGGAAGACCCCCTAGGATGGTGCACGACAATGCGATTGTAGGCGTCGAGTGTCAGGAAATCGTCCAACGCCGGCGCTGTGCATTGCCTCGTGAATATCTTGCCTGCCTCCCAGTACATCCCCTTCTTGAACTTGTCCTTTCCAACCTCTCTCTCAATCCTGGCCATCTCTTCCTCCACCACCCTTCCAAACAGATCCAAGCTCACTCTCACTCCAACCCCGTCTCCATCCAGCTCCACCCCGTACTTCAGCCACTGCCAGTTCTGCACTCGGCTTATTTCGGCAGTTGCAGCATCCTCCATGAGATTGTAGAGCGGGACCGACCCCGTCCCTGTGAGCCAGGCCGCCAGGTATTGGATGCCCACCCGAGTGTTGAGCCGGAGGCCTTCCATAGTCCGGACCCCTCTCGGCCTCTGGAGGAGGTCTTCCTCGTTTATGTTGGCCGCGTCCTCTCTCTTGACCGATTGGATCTGATGCGGCACGTTGCCCATGTGATTTGTGAAGACTTCCATACACACCGGGATTAACCCTGGGTGCGCGGCCCACGTCCCATCATGCCCAGCCCTGACTTCTCTGAGCTTGTCCTTCCTTACTAGCTCCAACGCAGCCTCATTGGCCGCTGGATCATCTCTGATTGGGATTTGAGCCGCCTGTCAGAAAATTAGGACAACAAATTCTGGTAAGACTAATGGCGAAAGGCTCGACTCTAATTCAGTACTCAAAAAATTCCATACCATGCCCCCCATGGCATGAACACCGCGCCGATGGCAAGTCCGTATGAGCAGATCGGAGTAAGACCTCATGAAGTGCTGGGTCATCCCGACCTGAACCCTATCAGGCAGGAGGCGATCAGGATGAGCCTGGAAGGTCTTGACATAGCTGAAGATGTAGTCCCATCTTCCGCAGTTCAATCCGACCGAGTGATCCCTCAGTTCGTACAGTATCTCGTCCATCTGGAACACTGCGGGTAGCGTCTCTATCAACACTGTTGCCCTTATGCTCCCTCTCTCGATCCCTGCCATCTTCTCCGCCCTCTCAAAGACGCTGTTCCAAATCTTGGCTTCCCTGTGGATCTCAATGTGACACTGCCATTAGCTAATATTCATGGAGAAGTTCAGGAGGCAATCTGGCCTAGCACCCTATGGTAATATCTTAACGTTCCTTACCGGTTGACCGACAAATAAATAAAGTTGATGTACCTCAATATAATAACACAAGGCGGAAATAGACGACGCACTGGGTATTGTAATGCTATAACGTCCTATTTGATACAAAACGGGACATTTCATGGTCCACTGACCGATCCTAAACAAACTTATTCCAAGTTTGCTGATTAAAAGATCATCAAATCTGAAATCATCCAACTGTCTATATCATTGTTCGAAAACCCGATCGATAATTCACATAGATCGATATGTAAGAACAGTTCATCACGTAAAGATTCCTAGTTTTATACCTGGAATGCTCCATCTTGGGGAGATAGAAGAAGGGCCCAAACCCCTCACCCTGTGTTTTCCTGAACGAAGCGTAGTTGTGGAAGAAGTAGAGGCCGAAGTCGATGAGGCAACCGGTCGCAGGCTCGCCGTCAATGAGGATGTGAGACTCGGGCAGGTGCCAACCTCGAGGCCTGACAAAGAGCTTGGCAATCTGATCATTGAGCTTGTAGACCCTATTTCGGGCCTTGTCGTGGAAGGTTATGGTCCCATCCACAGCATCCTTCAGGTTCGCTTGCCCTCTCATCAGGTTCTCCCAGGTCGGGGAGAGCGCGTCTTCGAAGTCCGCCTGTTTATACGGACGAAACATGTCATTGTCGTAATCATTATCGACCTCAGACTCGAACGCCAGCATTAGTAAGTACATTTATATTTTCCTAAATGAGTTGGACATGTCAGATGTGCGTGATAAGTTAGATGCTGACGAAGCGCAGTGTTTTGTTCTCATGGGCACGAAGATATAGAATTCGCTCACCATGAAAACTTTGGCACCGGAGTTGAGCGCGTTGATGATCATCTTGCGCTCAACAGGGCCAGTTATCTCCACCCTCCGGTCGGCCGCAGCCGGCGGGACTGGGGCGCATGTCCACTCGCCTTCCCTCACATACCTGGTGGCGGGGTCAAACCCGGGCAGTGCGCCCATGTTGTAGCGCTGCTTGGCATCCCGGCGGCACTCCATGGCGTACTTGATGTGGCCCCTGAACTCCCTCTGCAGATCGGCGACGAACTGCAAGGCGTCCCTAGTCAGGACCTTGGCGAATTGGGCATCATAACGCCCTCTAACGTCCACTCCCTCAGGGACGTCGTAGCCGAACTCGTTGTTGGCCTTGTTGGTTGCGGATGCTTGGAATGTGAACGACCCGAGATCCATCGTCTTTTCTTGGAGGGATGGTGATACTTTGGCAAGTTTTGAATGCTAATGTAAGGACTAGATGTGTTAGGGGCGACGGAATTATATAGCAACAAAACTAGGAGGCAAGTGGATAGGCACAGCCTGCGTTATCTTCATGGTCTATATTGGGAGCTTAATTGCCTTGTTGTCTCTCTCTCTCCCCATACCAAGATCATATCTATATTTGATTCAGTTAACAATTTCATTCACATGCCTACAACGAGCTCTCGAAAAAATCAAATTACCCTCTTCACAAATTCATTATAGCATCCGCTTGAAGCATAAGCAGTATATACAAATTATAGGAATAAGAAATTTTGGAATTTAGAGTAAAGTTGAGCCACAATCGTGATTGTTCACCGGGTAATTCAAATTAGCTTATAAACTCAACATTTTCATATACAACCACAGTAGGAAACTTAGCTTTGTGTAAGTTTTCATTCTTCACTTTTATACAAAATAGAGAGACGTCAAATCGAGTCAAGCGCGGCGCGAGTAAAATTAGCTTTGGCCTTTTTGATTGCTCGGGATTGCGTAATCGGAAGTGGGGAGGCGAGATGATAAGGGCTGATATCTTGAAGTTTGTGCATGCCTTGGGAGGTGCACCTCGTTCGGATATGTGGGGGTATGGTGTAGACACGTGGCACGCATAGGGCCGTTTGATTTCAATCATGGTTCCAGGACGTCACCCTGGTTTTCCCACCCACCGATTTGATTCTAAGAGATAGACGTTCACATCTTTTCCGCTGCGACCCAGTTACGATGCCCTGACAGCAGGAGCAAAGATCGAACTTAGGACACAATGATTTTGATCTAGCGGAGCTGTTTGGTTCAATTCGTCCTACAGTGAGTCCAGACTCGGAAACTTCCCAAATTTCTACCTCAAAAGGAAAATTGAAATCGATTAACCTCACAATTACTCAGCTAATTATAGAATGTAGTGCAAGCAAATAGTATGTATCAGCCACGTTCCAACCAAGGAAATGTACCGGATCGAATCGAACCAACCAATTCAGAGTGATTCTTAATTTCATATAACAAATCATGACTCTCAAAGGCCAGAATTTCTTAAAATTTTATTTTGAAGTAAATCCTAATTAGTAAGCATTTTTTTTTCTTTTGATATTGACAAACTATAACTTGTAGGGCATAGAAAAAAGCAAAAGAAGAAGAAGAAGAAGAAGAAGAACTGATTCAAGGACCAATCCCAACTCAACCCTAAACCCGTCACTTTCAATGCAAATAGGGATTTTTTTTGGTCGAAATAACGTGCTATTATATGCTTGGAACTGAATGAGTTTGATAAACTGAAATACAACCTTCAGCATGAAGTAAATTAAAGAAAATAGTAGGGGGTTGCCAATTACTCGGGAGCATGTTCAATATTTGAGCTTTTACAGTCCAATTGGCAACTTTGTTGTGTGCTCTAGGACAATGGGCCACGCGTGTATTACTAAAACACTTCAGTTGGCCATGGGCTTCTTGGATATGTGCGTCTGCTTCCCATGCTACTTGATCTATGCGTGTACAGATTGCTTCCACCAGATCAAGACAGTCAGACTCTAACTCCATCTTCAGATCGCGTCTCTCCTCCAGAAACGCTAGGGTTTCTGTCATCACTACTGCCTCCGCTCAAAGGGGAGATGAAACACATAGCGATCGAGTGAAGCCATTCACGAGGAGGCCACTATTATCCCTACATATACAAGCCATGGCTCGTTCACCAGATTCCAGATCAAAGGATTCCATCGATGTTGACTCTGAGAACTCCATGTGATGGGGGGATCCAACCCGCTTGCTCTAGCTCTCTTGTGACCACACCCCCAGGTAAATACTTCGACCATCATCTGAAGTTTTCTAATTCAGCCGTCGCTGATGCGATTACCTGCTTAGGGATTGCTGGTTGGGCTCGGAAGACAACTCCGTTTCTAGATTTCCTATAGCTCATCCGATTTTTGACGTAATGAATCCATTCGCTAAGTGCACATTTTGTAAAATAGATGGATGTCAATTCATGAAGGGGAAATAGTACAGGGCCTACCAAGCAGCGATCTTGTTTATTAGGCCCATCCACCCAAGGAGAACAACGATTCATATCAGTCTAGCCCGTAAGGCCACTCAAGGCCCTCGAGCCCACGTACAACCGAAAGATAAGGAGGCCCAAGCCCATGTTTTCACCTTCGGCCTGGGGTTATAAACGTGAATGTCACATTATTTGGGGAGCCATCGACCTTGAGATGACACGGGACGATAAGAAAGACGCCCCGATATAAAAGCAGGGGCGGGCCATCGAGGAAAGCACATTAAACGCGTTGAGTTGACGAAGATTCCCTAGGGTTTCGTCCTCCTCTCGAAGCATCTTGCGATTGCGATCTACCGATTCTCATCTTCGCGACGCCTCCTCTGTGTGTCTCTCCCTCTTCAGCCTCCGGTAAGGCTTTCAGTACCTGTGGATTACGAAGGAGTGACGTCCGAGAGCCTCGTTACTTCGCATCTAGGTTTTCTGATTTCCTTTCGGGTTTCGCTCCTGATTCGTCTGAATCAGTTTCCGGTGTCTCTCTTTGCCAATCGCCGTCCGATCTGCAGCTTTCGTTTCGTATTCTTTCCCATATACTCTTCTGTGAGCGGAGGGAAAGTCGAAAAAAGGAGAAGCGGTCGGGTTATTGATTAGGTTCCTGTCGTAGGATTGTGTGCTCTATCTGATTCTTGTTCGATTGGGTTTTGAAAGGGTGATCCGTTCAATTATTTCTTTTTTACTGTCGTTTTGGGGATCGTGGGTTATTTTTCGTGTATTGAGACGTCAGTGTGGGTTTTTTGATAAACGGAGTTGTGGTTGCAAACGATATGGCAACAGGGAAATATCATGTTTCTAGGAGATCCGATTGTAACTCTTCCTCCAGAAGGGTTGTTCGCAATACGATTCACTCAACTTGTCGCAGCGAGTTTAGCCAATACCGTGGCCATGCAGCTAAGCGGAATAATGGGCGCAAGATGGAGTCCAAGAATCAAGATAAGGAGCATCAGCTTGTTGAGGTGGAGAGTGGTGCCAAATTGTTCCAAGATGGTGTGCAGCCACCCCCTGAGAAGAAGAGGAAGTTCTCCCCGATTTTATGGGACATTGAGGACAGGGAAATCAGGATATCGTCCAAGAACAGAGTGGTTTCGGCTAGCACTATTTTAAGCCCTCCCATGGCTCTGTCTACAATGTCATCGAATGATGAGTCAGGTGGCTGTGTTTTGAACTCCTCTATCTCATTGGAACAGGTACATGGGTCTGATCTTCCTATGGTTGATCAATCTATATTTCTAAGTGGGTCTGGATGCAAGGCTCTGGCATTGCATCTGGAGAAAAGTGAGGATGGTGGTCAAGATGACAGTATGGTTGAGGATGGAGAATTTGTTCATGAGAGAAACATCTCAATGTCACGATGGGCATCTGATAGTGATTCGCCGAGACTTATCTGTGCATCCGACGATGAAGAAATGACTCTGGATAATAGATCATTGGTCACCAAGAGGTCAAGTCCAGAGAGTGGGGAGTTTCTTCCTGGAGGCTCGGGTCATCGTACCAGGTTCTCTGGATCTGATGAAATTGGGCTGGCTGGCGGAGCAAGTGTAGGTGAATCTGAAGATGGTGATCAAGCAATTGTCATGGATGATGACCACACTTATCTTGACAATGCTGACCACAACCAGAGTGACACAGATGATGAGAGCAATAGAGAGCATCAACAGTTTGAAGTGTCCTCATTGCCTGCAAGACGAAGTATAAACATGCTTGATTCTTGCAGAAGTGTCTTCGAATATGAAAGACTGAACAAGATCAATGAAGGCACTTATGGTGTTGTCTACCGTGCAAGGGATAAGAAAACTGGGGAAATAGTGGCGTTGAAGAAGGTGAAGATGAACAAACAGGATTCTGATGGTGGTTTTCCGCTAACATCATTGAGAGAGATAAACATTTTATTGTCTTTAAATCACCCTTCTGTTGTAGGTGTTAAAGAAGTCGTTATGGGTGATTTTGATAGTATATTTATGGTCATGGAGTACATGGAACATGATCTCAAGGGGCTGATGGAAACAAGGAAGCGTTCTTTCAGTACAAGTGAAGTCAAATGCCTGATGCTTCAGCTGTTGGAGGGTGTCAAGTATCTCCATGATAATTGGGTGCTTCATCGGGATTTGAAGACATCAAATCTTCTTTTAAACAACAAAGGAGATCTAAAAATATGCGATTTTGGGTTGTCAAGACAGTACGGGAGCCCATTGAAGCCGTATACTCCTCTGGTTGTTACCATGTGGTACAGGTGAGATGCATACTTTTTCTGAAAACGATTGACATTTATGGGAAATTGGGCCATTCTTACTTCTTGAGGAAAACAAGAAGCCCAGTAGCATGTTACTGGTTCGTGGTTAATGATATTCTGGAATTCATGAGCATCCATAAAACCACATCACTTAATTTTGTGCTTTTTTTGGGTGATTTTTATTTGCCTTAAAGATTGTATTTTCCGTTATACCAGCCTAGAGAATCCTGTACCTGTGTATGCTAAGCTTGATCTTCTTTGGACACTACTTGGGTACATAAAGATGGATCAGTCAAGTTATGGTTCCCTTATGTAAATTTTAGTTGCTTTCCTTTTCCTTTTTCATGCAGAACCCATCGGTACTTCTGAACTTTCTGGTGTAATATTGTGATTGAGCCTTGGCAGTATTCTCTTATGTGCAGGGCACCTGAACTTTTGTTGGGAGCAAAACAGTATTCAACAGCAATTGATATGTGGTCAATAGGGTGTATTATGGCTGAAATGTTGGCCAACGAACCATTGTTTAAGGGAAATAGTGAAGTGAATCAGCTTGACAAGGTAGAAATTTTGACATAGCAGGCCCTTCATCTTGTTTTGTCAGACTCTTCATTCAGTGATTTTCTTATTTCAAAATTGTGCTTTGCAGATTTTCAGGACTCTTGGCACACCCAGTGAGGAAATATGGCCTGGATTCTCTGAATTGCCTGGTTCAAAAGCAAACTTTGTTAAACAACCGTAAGTGTTCTGTAGCCACAGTATTCTATCTAGTATTTGGTTGTGGCTCTTTTCAAGATATTATGTTTTTTCATTGTTTGAGTATGATGATCTTTTCTTCAGGTATAATTTGTTGCGAAAGAAGTTTCCTGCCGCGTCTTTTACTGGAACTACTGTTCTTTCGGATTTGGGGTTTGACTTGCTGAACAGGCTTCTTACATATGACCCAGAGATGGTATTTCTCATTAACCTTGTACTTTACAATTATGTCCTCGTAAGTCCATACTTATCAATTTCTTTTCCACATGCAGAGAATAACAGTAGATGAAGCCCTTGAACATGACTGGTTTTGTGAAGTTCCATTACCTACTTCTAAGGAATTTATGCCGACATTTCCCCCTGTGCATGCTGTTGTCAGATGACTGCCTGCAGCCAGATTGGAAGTTTGGACAGAGAATTTAAGCTGCAGTTGCTCCCTGGAAAAATTTGATTTGTTTGTGATGGATGTCTTTTTTAAACCTCCTGCTTTGATTTCCAGGCATCTGGAAAGATTATCTTACTGCGGGAAGAGTAATTGCAGGAATGCACAATTGCATTTTCTGTCCTTGGCAGGAACCTAGATGAATCGATGGTGATGGTAACAGTGGGAACCTGCTCCGATCGAACAATTTACTACTCTTTACATCTTCGCACCTCCCTTGAGTTCGCAAGGTGTGCAAGTTGTTTCCCAACTATTTTTTTGTCTTCTCTTTTGGTTGAACCATGACAGGTTCAAACTTGTGTAAATATGTAAGTGTAATAGTCAAATTAAGCTTTGATGCAATTTTCTTTTTCTGATAAATGATTTTCACATCATGATTTCTTGACATTACGTCTAGTACTGAAGAGCTTACCAATAGATGAAGAGATGCAATTAACACTGTGTATTCTTGCCTATGAGTATCAAATCCCTTGAGGCATTGAATATGCAATGATCTAACAAAAGTTTCGATACATTGTCTATAACGCATGCTTCTGTTGTTGTGGAAGGCAGATTGCATTGAGTTTCTTTGCTCGGTATTGGTTAATCCGTCTAACAGAAGTTGAGATGGCTGATTAGATTTCTCAGGGATGAGGAGAAGCCCTGAAATTCTATTCCTTGTTAATTATAAGAAGTTACGAGGCTTTGTGTTGAATGATGATATCTTATCAACTAGGTTCCTTCGTGGCATCAACCGATGAAGAGGGTTTCTGCTCTCTTTGAGTTGACTTCTTCCTGTTAAGCTATTTAATTCCATCATTTTGCATCTCCATGCCTGTTCTCATACCTCTTTGCCTCAAATTTAAAATTTGCCTCATGGAAGCTCTGCTCATTTTTACTGCTTTGTTGCCTTAAATTTATAAAAAGGGTTGAAGTCCTAAGTTCTTCAATTGAAAATGCCTTATTTCTCCTTTTAGTCGAGTTGTAGCATCGCCCGTCTTGTATTTATCTTTTGAAGGGGGCTTTTTTGTACTTATGCTTCTAGAATATCCACTGGATGGTGGCATTGGGAGTGCAGGGGTGCCTCAATTTGATGCTTATGGAAAAGTAGAAAGATTTTAATTGGGGTGCATTTTCTTTTAGTTTCTTTTTGGGCATGGTTTACAATTTTATTTTTCTTATTGCTGTGATGAAGGGAGTCAATTGGACTGCAATTGATGGAGCAGATTCATCTTTGACAGCATTGGTTGGATGGCGTGCTTCTTTTCTCAAATCTGCATTTATCAGGGGGTCTTAGTCTTTAATTCTTTTGGCAATGCTTGCTTCTTAAAGTTTATGCATTAGAGGATGGTGTTTCTGCCAGATGCCATTTCTGCTGCAAAATGAATAAATCGTTTGGTCACCTGTGTATATTGTTCAACAATGACAGATGAATTTTGCTAGATCAACCTTTCCAGAACAGCAGCCATGCAGTATCACTACCATGTGAATATTTCAATTCACCTGTCTTTCTATTCCATGTGAATTTATCTGTAGCACCACAATTTTCTTCCATACGATGGTTCTCTTCATGTTAAGTATACTGGGCTGTATGAACAGATATATATGCTTAAGAAAGGCATCTTATGGAGCTGGTGCAGCTGCCATAAAAAGAGGCAAGTGCTTCAATCTCAACTTCATTTTTTTCCTGTTAGTGTTATTATTTGTCTGCCAAGCATTGTTTGTATCACTTCTTTACTCAAGACAGATAATCACATGTTGCCGTAAAGCAGTGAAGATTTGAGGGAGACTTGCCTAAGCTTGTAGAATCTGGTAAGTGTGTTGGTGTAAGATAGGCAAGGCTCTCAGCGGCCATTTATCCTAGCTGGTCTTGTATGTGGAAGTTCACTAATGTCTAACCTGCATTGCACGCTAGGTGTATTTCCTTGTATGAGTTGGGTCTTTGGAAGAGGATGGTTATTGGTGGGACGGGCAAAGCTATACTGTATGAGTTGGGCTTTTACTTTGCGAGAGAATTTTAGCTTATTCTTGCTGGTGAAGTGTGGTTTGGTTTGGTTGGAGCAGCTTTCGATTGATAATTGCGAGAGTTGTCTGCTTAACGCGTGGAAATTTTACTTTTTATAGCCACTCTCATCATCAGCTAGAAATGGCAAATGGCCTCGCGTCTTTTTTTTTTTAAAGGGGGTGTTACAATTACTGTAGACGGCATTACTTTAGTTTTCGATTCATCTTCGATGCTTTGTGATTCGAGTTCTTGCGATTTTGATTAAGCATCTGATCAGAGGCTTACACTATATTTAATATGGAGTTGAAATAATGAAGTCGATTTAGAGTTTTAATCCGAATGCATGGTACGTGCCAAATGCCATAATCTTGGGCCGTCGTAGCATTAAAAGCCCCGTTTTTTTTTAGATAGAAGTCCAAGTGGAGGGTCTTCATCAGCCCGTGTGGGCGTAAAGAACCACATGAACTTTCTAATTTTTCACCGGACCCAAACGAGCGTCGGAGGCTTAGTGACGAAACGTACTTGGTCACTGGTGTAGGCTCTATTGGGCTGGGCCTTGGCCTCTAGGTGACCTATAGATGGGCCACAGTTGGATATTCGGCTCTATTGAGCTTCCAAACTGCTGATCCATAGTGGCCCGAATCAGGACAGAGATTATTACGCCATAAGAGACGGCCGGTGGATGTGCCGCGTCAATGGAGCCCATGAATAGGCCTGCCGGATGAAAAGTGGGTCATCATAGGCCCAACATGCCAAGCACTGAAACTTACATTGATAGTTTATGGGTCAAGCCCAATGGCCCTAACTGCCTGGCCGATGGGGCCCATGACTGGGCCGTCCGGAAGAGTAGTGGGCCATCGATAGGCCCAACATGTCAGGCACTTAGACTTACATCGATTGTTTCATGGGCTAAGCCCAATGGGCCTAACAGCCCTACTCTGTGGGCCCAATGTGTTGTCTCGAAGGGCCTGAGAGCTTGGGGCCAGAATTGGCCGAATTACGCACGCTGGGCACGTAGCCATTGGGCCCAATGGTCCTGACAGTTCAATTTCGCTGGATCATAGCTGACGGTAAATAGGGCCCATGGTGTTTCCGGAAGGGCCTACATCCAGGCCTGCCAATTTCCTGGGCTGGACAACATGGGCCGGCCCATACTTTAAAACAGTCGCAGAATAGTTGGCCCAACTTATGTAGCTATGACACTATGGCCCATTATCCGGCCCATATCCACGATCAGATTTGGGCTTCCTTATTGGGTATTATGGGCACTCTGCGAGGCCCATCATGTTTATGGGCCTTGCCCAATTAGGAAAACGGTCGTGTGTGCGCCTGTCTGGTGGTTTGAGTTGGGCGGTGGAGTCGAAACTCACTGGCGGTTCCTGGCCCAAGGCCGAAATGCTCAAGTCTCTGGCGAAGCTAACTATATGTACTACACTTGACCCGGTCCTCCTATACCGAATTTCAACCCAAGTAGGTCGACCCTCTCTTTTTTGTTAATTACGCTGTAAGTGCCTCAACCTTATTCATCGTCGTGGATAACTTAATGGTTTTCCCTGAATACTGGACAGAGCTGGAAAAATATTCTAAACCATTCTCAAGGGAATGGATAATTAACCAGACTAAATAAGATGGAGATTAGCCCCTCGGGTTCTCAGAAGGCAGCACGGTATGTTTTACATGACTACCTAACACAAGAAAAACATGAGCACACAAACACGATAGCGGAAAAAGAGAGGGAGAGATCAATGGACAGCTCTCTCTATCTCCACGTGCTTCCCGTACCATGCATGTCATGCTAACTATTATAAGACAGCTTTGCAAGCACTGTCGAACTCACCATGGAATAACTCACTCTTCAATGACCGGTAATTCCTCTTTTCCTGCTTCTCGTTCTGAGCAGTCCCTTGGGCAAAGCCCTGGTGGAGAGCAAACTGATTAGAGGTTGATGCGGACTTTAGCCATTATACCGAAGAGTAACTGCTCATCAGCAACGTCCCAACCACCTTGTCCTTCGAAAACTGTCGGTGCTTCACTACCTTAATTGTTCAATACTTCGCTAAATACATGGCGCCCAACTCATACTCAGATTGCCTACCCTAGATGGAAAACATATCAAAGATATAAAAGCACTTGGATTTCTGTTAGCTCCTTGTTTTCTAAAAGAAGTCGTGTCAAGTCACAAATCAATAAAAGCCACAAATTTCCTGCCAGGATTTTTCACGCTGATAACTAGACATTAGGAATCCTAAAATTCTACTTAAGAGGTATTCAAAAACCTCACTCCAAAGGTTTAGCATGGACCCTCAGACAGGTTGATCAAGAAGACAATTCCAAAGAAAGTACTAACATTCTACTGGCAGTACTAACCTTTTGAGGCTTCTGATCTCCAACACTTCCAATCTATTTAAATTGAATTTAGTCAACCGTACTTAACTTTTAAAGTGTTCATTAATCATTTCTGCTTTTATTCCGCATCCATTTAATTAAACCTCTACAGGATGATAGAAAACATAAACACTTGCTCACCCATATGGACAAGCCAACACGCAAAATAAAATTGCTTTAAACAAATTCCAGTTTGTGCATGGACAGGAAGTGACAAGGATACATTCCTTATCGGCATTTAACAGAAGTTGAAGTGAGGGGTATTTCTGATGCTGCCCACGATCTTATGTAGATGGAGGGTTGATGCACCAAATGGCTGCCACAAAAGCCTGACATGTCACCTTATTTCTGAGCATTAGTCTCAAATATGCCACAATTGGCATTAAAACGCTTTTAAGGGCACAAAATAGTAAATAATCTTGGAACAATCAACTTTGACAGTGTCATAAGCCTCACTTTTCATGCAATGTAAGATAATAATTACCCTTACCTCAAGCTGCGTGGATTAAACTTTTCAACATGCAAACAGCCTCCTTGGTAAATCGTTAAGGATTTCACAATACCATAAATGGAACAAGTAATACATGAACTAAGAGAGACAGTTAATTTAATATGCATTCTCAGTTGCAGATCTTTGCTGAAGTTAATAATAGCTCAATACAACAGTTTTGGCGTCCTTAGAAAAGAACGGTCTAAAGTAATCCTTTACAAAGTGAAGGTCTCTACTAGCAGTACCCAGATACCATATGCTTTAGTACTTTATCAAGGAAAAATTGTGCAGATTGAAACAAATTACACACATTGAATGATGATATCTTATCAGCATGTACTGGAATTCGTCTTAAGTGGCAAGTATCTAGCTAGTCTTTCGAGTTGCTCTAGCTATGCTTTTAGCTGATCCATGAAGATGTGATTCCTCTTGGCGTGGTCTTTGACTTTATGCCTAGTCCTACTATAAATTTAAATTGACAGACAGAACTAACAGTTTATATAAATTTAAATTGAACTATGATCTTTACACTGTTTTAGTTTAAGAAGATATTGAGACATTGATCCACTAAAGACAATTTTATTGTGCTCTTGCTAGAAAACATTATAGGGATTACTTGGTCATGAAATCATTTATTTCAAGATCATAATCTCTAGTGTTAGATGAATCTTGGCAGATACAAATGAAGTGATCATGTCTCGAGATGAAAACTATCAAGAAGCAAAACAGGCCAGTATAGTATCTTAGTCAGATACCCATGAGAGGTTCTGCTTCAATAAATCAATCGTGTAACTTTGATAAACCTCCTGCTGAAGACTAAAGAGCCTCGCCCATAACTAAATCCACCTTGAATGAAGTATAGAATTATCAAGACACCATTAAAGATGGAATGGGACAGAGTAGACCTAACTGTTCAAAAGATGCAGACAATAAATAGAAAGAGCTTCAGTGAAAGTACGACGTATTCAACGGGGATAAGGGAACCCCCAGGTAAGGTAAAAAAGGATAAGGCTTTTTGTACTTAAAAGGTTGCTTGATGATTCGGTAAAGAGGGTGGGTGTGATCACAATTACGATAGACTAAAAGGGAAGTCCCTTGATAGGGAAGATATTGGTCAAAGACAGGGCCACTGCTTCAGATCATACTGCCCCTTTGGTTTGTTGCACCAAACACAATTTGTTTCACTGCTGAGAGTAGTTAGGAGACCAGCATGCAAAAAAAACAAAAAAAACAAAAAAAAGAGAGAACATAGAATGCATTCAAGTAATAACTTAATGCAGCACAAGATGATTTAGAAACTTGCAAAACAAAGGCATCAATTTAAAAAGAAATGATTCTGATATAAGCATAGGTCAGTTAACTAGCCAACAGAAATTAAAAGATGGCTCTTTCAAGCATTTCTATACAGTTGCTGTTATTCTATATGCTCTGCTAGTGCTCATTTACAAAGGGTAAGTGATATCTGATAGCGAGCTGGATCAAGCTCTGATTATTTGGTTGTTCTTTACAGTATGGCTGCTTCTATGTTTAATTCCAAGTACACCGTTTGGATCAAGAAGAATGTGAAGAAAACAATATATTCACCTCAGCAACACTTATTATCTGCTGCTCAATGGCCTCACACATGGTAGCCCTGTTGCGCTCTCTCAGGCTGTCATTGAAAATGTATAGTGCATTTGGTGCTACAGGTCAGCAAGAAAACCTCATCACCAGCAAAAGACCTTACAAATGCAGCTAATCCATGATCATTTTCATAAACAGCACAGCCAAAAGCACCATAAAAGACTGACTTTGAATCCAACAAGCACCCCTACCTAAGTGTGCAGGACTACATAAAACCTTGCAAGATCCAGGGCAAAGGTTTCCGTGAAAATGACGTGAAGTTATAAAAGCACCCAGTTGCAGCTCTAGATATGACAATCATCATGCTTCAAAGTATAAAGACTTTATCCAGATGCAAGGAACTTCTCCAGCTGCAGCAGTTGGGAAGACCTTTCAAGCAATTTAAGGTAGACACCCACTGGGTTGACCATTTGAACATTCTCCCTCACCAGCATATTAACACTCATTAGCTGACGCTCATACTAGCAAATCCCACCATCCATATAGCATAAATATGTATCTTTTCAGTTTTAGTAAGAGAATGATTGCACTACGAAACCCATGTTTTAGAAAGGTAAATGTCAGTTACAAGCGAGAAGAGTTTTCCATTTAGCACTATTGATTGATAGTGACTAACTAGTGAGGAAGATGATCTTCCATTGCCCCTCCCCTCCATTCATCACATTTAAATTCTATATGATTGAGCCTTTATTACAACATTACAAATAAGGTGGAAAATTACCAAATTAGGTTGCTAACCTACTATCACTTGCAGATCATAGAATGTAACTCTCTTCCTGAATATTCAATCCTACAGTTAACTCTACTGCACTTCAATCTCACAGAAACAGGAGTCTCCTAAGGTTATATCAGTCACTTCGGCTTCTAAAGCCTCTTTACATGACCTAAGTTGTCATTTTGGAAACCATGAGACTCCTAATTGGCAAAACACATTAGGTATAACATCAACTTTATTGGTATCGGTATGCAATTTATTCCTCATTTGGCAAAGCACATAGATGTCCCTGGATTTTCATTATTATCTGCAAGTTTGAAACTTGAAATAAGGTTTATTCTGTTGACGACTAAAATTGAAGTCTATCAGTTGAAAAAAATGAATAAGGTGAGGACTAGAGGGATAGAACCTGCACCACTTGTGACAAGTCATCAAACTGAAGGTTTTCTCATTAACTTCTTGAATCTTACCTCCATTCCTAACTGCAGTTACAGACGATCCAGCACTTCTGCTCCCCAAGCAAGTGATTATGACCGTTTGATTACTCTGTTTTGCAGTAAATTTCTGGAGTAGATTTTCCAGAACCTAGAAGATTTTCCATGTTCCACATATCCAAAGTATACAATCAACAAGAATGAGATAAAGATGACATATTATGAAGGAAAAAGTACAGTGGCGTCTCTTAAAGAACAAGAAACAATAAGACACACACCAAAAGAAGCTACTATAAAGTTTCACGTGCATCAAATGTCAGCTTTGAAGAGAAATGTGGATTATGAGTCTTGCACAGATCCCCCAACAAGCAAATGACATTCTCCTTGAATCTTTGTATGCATCAATATGTCGATACCTTCGACAAGCATCAAAGCAGCTAAAGTTGGCAACGGATACACAAATTCTATCGAAGAAGCAGGTGAATTCAATTACATAATGAAAGGACATCAGGTACAAACAAGGAGGAGAAAGCAAATTTCTGCCATTGGTAATGACTCGTAACTGAAGATATGTTTGTAAAATATCCATCATTCAGACAATAGCTACTAAATTTTTAAGAACAAGTAAATATTTGCCAACATATCATAGAAATAGCATCCAATAACGAAAGTAATGGACGAATTCTGCTTAAAAAGTTTGAAAATGCTAATAGCTATATGATGCTACTGCCCTTGGTGACTTCAAGCAGATTTTCAAGTGAAAAGATAAATTCGTTAAAGGAAGTGCATTTAAAATCAAACAAATTTGAAAAACCAATCAAGGTGGCAGCCTGTTAGTATGAACAAGTAAATGAAGAATAGACTTTAGCACGCCCCAGTCCCAGGTGACAGAAGTGGAGGGATGCACATGTATATCTCGAAGGTTCCAGGTTCAACTCTCTTCCGGTGCATCCTGACATTCTCTAAATAGAGATCATGCCCACTCATTTGTCTAGTAAATTCACTGCCATTCATATTTTAGTGGTATCATGTTTCAAGAGGTTTGGCATGCTAACTTATTTCAAGAAGGTGGGAGTGTGATCCTTGGAACCTTGCCTCACAACTACTTCAAAAAAAGCTATATACAGTCAAATAAGGTCGACCAGTTGAACTAGATCAACACCAACCTTCAACATTCTTTTTCCAAGAAGGCATATATAGAAAAACCAAACCAAATGGTCCATTCTTGGTTTAACCAGTTGAAACACCCGGTTCAGTATTGAAACAACAGTTTAGAATTCAAATACTTTGAAGATCAGAACCAAGTAAGGAAAAACGTTATCTGAAATCACAAAGCAGGTCTTTGTGAAATCTCTATAGACCTAAACCAAGAGAACAAGCCATTGACAACTAATTCAGCTCAATACCTCACAAGATTGACAACTAGCACTGGCTCAAGGCACATCACACATCCTTCAGATCAGGAAACCACTTCATAGTCAAAATTCCTGTAACGATTAAATTATCTTCTTTTATGTGCACAACATCCATAGTAAAAGCCAGCCTAGGCCATAAAAAGTTTGAAGGCATTGTGACTAAATAAGCAAGGAAATTCATCATGGCAACGAGCAGAACATCAACTTCTGTCTGTACCTTGAAAATATAAGCAGAAGAAACTGACGGTTATGTCCAAATCTTTGATATTCTCGCATTTATAATATGAAAATATTAAATTTAAGTATGATTCTGGAGATTATGATACATCCTGCTTTGAGTGTCAACCAGTTCATCCTTCAAAATAACAGGAATTGAACAAGAAGAAGCTTTAACAAAGGACAGAAACAAACTAGAGTTTTAAGTCGGGCAGAATGAGAGGGAACATTGATGGAATCCATGTGCACATATCATCAACAAACAAATAAGACAAACCATATTCTTCATGAGGTTACAGTCCAACGATCATGGGGACAGCATCTAAAGGAATGTTAAAGCATCAACTTTTGCGAATGACTCTCTACTCTCTCTGGCCATACTACACTTAACTGCATCTTCCATACTCTATGTAGGGCTCACCATCGCATTAACTTTTTAAAGCAAATATGGTCACAACAGAATTCGCAGTAAAGTTGGCTACGTGGATAAATCACTGCACATGCATAAACTCCACTAAACCAACTGGACTGGCCTGTACAGCCATCCCATCCATTAAAATAGAAACGCCGCCTGTGAACATGCAAACTTCATGAATGTTTAGACAACAAACAAGGAACTACCCAGGGCAACTTTCAGTCGCTTCAATTAGATTACATTTTCGACCATGTTTTAGAATGCCGTGCCAGTTAGGGCAACGAAACGAATCCATCCGCAAATTAGGAGGATCGGAGAGGGGTGATGCTACGTACGTTATCCCAAACAGCCGCGTCACCGACATGCTTCGAGTTCGAGGTAAACTGAGAGAAAACAGAGGCGGGCAAGAGGATGATCGCAATCTAAAAGCTCTGCAAATCTGAACAAAGCGAGAAAAGGAGCGATTCACAACTTTTATAAGCATCTATATGTCATCATCAAATCGAAGAAAAAAGCGACAGGGAATTACTCGATCAGCCGTGGAGATTGGAGTCGAGAGCGAGAGAGAGGAAGAGAGAGCGCGATCTAACGAAGCCGATGCGAGTAGAAGCGCATGAGAAATACGGCCCTTGATTTCACGCGAGGGCTAGGGCTTTCCTCCTACCGCATCGACTCCATTGATGAATGCAGAGAAAGCACTAACAGAAAGAGCCGAAGGCGGCCCTTGATTTCACGTGAGGGCTAGGGTTTTCCTCCTACATCGACTCCATCGATGAATGCAGAGAAAGAACGAACAGATATAGCCGAAGCGAAAGCACAAGATCTTTTAATTCTTGTGCCAAACACCCCGAGCAGTTATTGAGAAAGAAACACTGGGTGGTGGTGATATTAAACACGACTTATTTTCCTTAGGCCTAATACCATCAAAAATTCAAACAATATGAATATAAATATTCTGATTTTTTTGGTATCACCAAATTTTTTTCAATTTACGCATTGTAAATTGACACAAATATCCAAAATATAAGGTAAATTGTCACACAGTTCGGGGCAGCAAACACCAAGGTAATAATAATGGCATTTTTCATCCAAGAAAAAATGACAGAAGACCCACGTTTATATCATAGAGCAGCAAACTGCCGAATACAGAGGACAACCGAAAATCATGGCCCGTTTTATAAAAGAAAAAAAGGGGTTTCCTTTCCCGGTCAAAGATTTTACAATTTAGCTGAACCAGCAGATAAAGCATGACTGATGAGCTCTCTTCTCAGGATCTTTCCTGCGGGATTCTTGGGGATGCTACTGATAAAAGCGACACGCCTTATCTTCTTGTATGGAGCGACCTGCAAATCCAGTTTCGTATGATCAGAGACAAGAGTCGAGTTGTCTATGGGTGCACACCGGGCTGAACACCCTGCAAATTTGATATGCATTCAAATGGAAACAAGTCATCCGATTTGAGCTATGTTATAAGAGTAAGTTCACCAAGTGAAACAAAGGTGTACTACGAAAGACCACGCCAATCTTGTTGGATAGATCTAGTAGCATTGACCACTCGCCGAAAAGTTATGTGACAGATTGGGGTTAAACGGAAGAAGAAGGAAAAACAGTAGCAGCAAGGAATAGGAGTAAGTTGGAGCAGATGCTTTCTCAGGCGATATTAAAACTCGTTGGGTACTCGACTGATTGCCCCGCACGCTGTTAAGAACACCAGGTGCCTGGCAAGAGTGATTGGGAATACAAGAGTGATTGGGAATAAAATAGTGTCCGCTATGAACTCGAGAAAAACCAAGTCCTAGTTGCTCTCCCTGCCGATGAATAGATGTCTCAGCAGTTTGAATTTAACATCTTCATGACATTAGCTCCTCTCCCTCCCCAGGAAAATCTAAAAACTGAAGGAGCGTCTTCCAAAACAGATAAATCCAGGAGGACGAAACCTGTTCAGCAATGAAATGCATGATCTCAGATTCGGTAACATATGCACCAGGCTTCTTCACCACAAAAGCCATTGGAACCTGCCCTGCCTCTTCATCAGCATACCTGGTTCCAAGCAATATCTTGGATTAGTCTTGTCAATTATTTACCTAATTAGCCACTTAACCAAAAAGAAAGCACATTTATGGATCTTACAACACACCAAAGATTGACAAGTACATCTTGAGCAGATACAAATTTGCTTCATAAATAAATGCTGATCACCATAGGACATCTGATGACAATCATCATTTCACACAGTGGTAGGATCACTCTCGACCTTTTAAACATGGACTCACCAATACTTTGCATGTCCTCCAAGTAATTTAAAGATCAGTGAATGGTGAATAGAAAGAAGATGGACAAACTTTGGCTCAT
The DNA here is from genome assembly GCA_030064385.1 of Melaleuca quinquenervia. Lineage (NCBI taxonomy): Eukaryota > Viridiplantae > Streptophyta > Magnoliopsida > Myrtales > Myrtaceae > Melaleuca > Melaleuca quinquenervia. The sequence continues at coordinate 477,046 of CM057728.1, read as the reverse complement.
GCAAACTCAGTTCATCTATGAAGGTCATAACACAATCACTGGAGCATACGGTATCACCGCGGCTTCTGCAATTTGAGGATGAGATTGAAGTAAATGCTCCAGTTCAGCAGGTGGGACCTGTAGGATGGGATGAGAATGAGATGACAAAATCTGAATATGGAAGATGCATCAGATTCATCAGCAAAAGATTCCTTATGACAGCAGCTACCTGATACGCCTTGTATTTTATCAATTCCTTTAGCCTATCCACAATGTAGAGGAAACCCTCCGAGTCAAAGTAACAAAGATCACCAGTTTTTAGCCAACCGTCAGGATCCAATGTCACAGCCGTCGCCTTGTCATCTCCAACATAACCTACATGGAATAAAAAAAAGATTCAGAACAACATCTGAATTTTGCAAGTGATATGTGAAGCTTCAAGAGGAGTTCTCAAGCAGTTAAATGAGGAATCCTTATGCAGGAAGACAGCTTAGTAATTGTTGATGTCCAAAGAAACCAGGATATCTAATTTTGCACAGCAATTTTTTCTAGGCAAGTTAGTATTTTAATAGAAAGACGGATAGCTTGATGTGCTCAAACAAAACGTGCAACAGAAATCCAGATGGGTTTTCTTCACAGATTCCAGGAGGAAACCAATCCTGGATGAGAGATAGTGGTATTACTATTGACCTTTCATGATGGCTGGGCCACGCAGCCACAGTTCGCCCTTGCAGCCAGGAGGTAGAGCTTCTCCAGTAACAGGATCGACTATTTTGGCTTCCATATTCTCAGAGAGGCGACCGACAGAGCCATATTGCTTGGTCTCATGAGGCCCCATCATCCTACATCCTAATAGGCTCTCTGTCATTGCATAACCCTGCAAAATTCATTCGGACATGTCACAGTTGACAAAGCCATTAGTCATTTACATGTATTGATCATTATCCATCAACTCAAAACTATGTGCAATATCTGCTTCCTCATAATCTCGGTTCTCCACGTCTTCATGTCGTCTTCCAAATTGCAGTATGGCACTGTCAAGGTACACACACGGCACCTATTGGTACTGGGGTAAGCTTACTAATACGAAGCTGAGTTTCAGAGTGTAATTCTACTTCTATGTACGTAATGCACCTTTCGATTGATCATTGATTTAGTATTTCGACGCAATGACGTGTCTTAACTTCTAGACCCCTTCTTTGGGTCACTTGACATTGAGCTCGTATAACAAGATCAGTTGTCAATAGGCGCACACAGTGCTCATCACTCCTCAGCCCATCCTAGGGAATGGAAGCAATAGTGTTGTGTAGTAAAAATGTCCTACTCAAACGAATAAAGAAATCTTGCCCGAGCATTTTGGCATTTAAGTAATTGTTCCAGTGGTAAACGACTTGGGATAAGACTTTAGTTTGCAAATGATAATCATTCTAGACACAATTTTATGGTTAGAAATAAATTATTTCATTTCTATTCTCCAAACGAATTGCCAAGCAGAGAAGCATATTTAATAATGAAATAAAACTTTTATTCCAGGAACAAAAATTTATTTTATGGACCATCTTATGTTCCTGCGGCTGGCTAACTGTCTGCTCTCCGATAGCCGACAATTGGTAGCCAGTGACGGGTAGTGAGCGAGGGCGGGCGATAAGAAGAATTTTTATTTGTGTTTTTGTTACAGAAGTATAAAATGAAAAAGTTTTAGTTCTCATTTCTATTATAAACATATTTTTAGATTAAAAATTTATTTCACAGATAGAAAAATAAAATTGCATTACCAAATTGATTTACCTCGAAAACAGAAAAGATTAAACCTAGTTAAAAATAAAATAGTTATTACGTGCGCCCCGAAAATACCATGATTTCTCGTACATTTCACAAGATCGGGCACAAGGAAGTTCACCTTTCGACTGGATCGAAACGGACCTAGTAAACATGCGAAAACTAAGCACCGTCACCTTGACATAACATGAAACAGAGGAATACCAAAGAGATCCTGTCCTGTATGGGTGATCAATGATGTCCAGCAGTTATTTCACGTCGGATTTCAGTTTTATTTGAGAATCGGCCATTTCTATTTCGAGTTTATAATTAAGAGTTTAATCATCTTTTTGGCCAAATTTGTTTTGAAGGTATATGAAAGTAAGGTTAGTTTTAACATCTTTAGCGCCACTAGCATTTTACCTGCAACAGCTCCGAGTTGGGAAATTTCTGCCGGAACCGCTCGGAAACCTCCTTCCCAAGCGGCGCTCCGCCACACACGATGGTGCGGAGCGAGCTGAGGTCGTACTTCCCAACCACCTCCGACTTCACCAGCGCCAGCACGACCGGCGGCGACACCGGCAGCGAGTCAACTTCATATTTCTCCACGGCCTTCAGCATGGCCTCGAGCTCAAACTTACCCATTAAAACCACCGTCGCCCCTATCAGAAACGATCTCAATATCACCATGAACCCGAAGACGTGGAACAGGGGAAGTGAAAACAGCAAAACGGACTTCGGGGCTGCCTCGGCTGGGGGGGCCCTGGCGAACCCCGCGATCATGTTTCCGTGGGTCATGAGTACGCCCTTGACCCGGCCCGTCGTCCCCGAAGAGTAGAGAACCGTCGCGGGGTCGGACTGTGTGACCCGGTTGACATTGCGGAGAATGGGATCGGTTTCCTTTGGGCCGTTCGGGCACAAAACGGACTCGAACTCGGGCGAGTCGATAAGGATAGTGCCGTGCCTGAGCGTAGGCAGCTTGTGAGATGTTTGGGAGGTGGCGAAAGCGATGACGGGCTTGCTGAGCCCGACCAGGTGGCGGATCTCGGAGACGGAGCTCAGGGGGTTCGCGGGGGACACGACGATGCCGAGAGAGAGGAGAGTGAAATAGATGACGGGGACATGGAGGGAAAGAGGTGGGAGGACGAGAGCGACGTCGTTCTTGGAGAGGGAAGGAAAGCGGGTTACGAGGAAGGAAGAAAGAGCGTGGCACTGCGAGATGAAGCCCGGGTAGCTAAGGCGGTGGTCGGTGGTGGCGTCAATGAGGAAGGTGGAAGAGGAGGAGGAGGAGGAGGAGGAGGGGACGATGGAGAGGAGGAAGTCGGTGAGCGAAATGGGGAGAGAAGGAGGAGGGAGAGGGATGGAGTGCCTGAGGCTGTGGAAGGTCTTGGTTTTGGCGCAGAAGCCATTGGTGCGTTCGAGTTCTTTAGTGTGATGCTTAGCTTCCGCCATCGTCCAAAGATGAAGAAAGCTATGACGATGGCCACTCCTATAATACTCTACTCGCCAATTTCCTTTCTGTCAAAACCAAAAAACACGAGACGAGTCTTAATTACCAACGACCGTTAAACTTCCGCAGCGGTGTTTAGAGCAGAGAAGCTGACACGTGACGCACATGCGCTCTCCCTATTAACACTTGCCACAGAAAGCGATGGAAAACCTCCAGACTTTGACGTGCCTACTCTCCTCCGGACAACCCGCCTCTTCCGGTGGGGTTCTCTCTTTAACGGATCCCCTGACGACGAGGGTACCGTGAAACAATCACAGCCATTCGATTGAATCGGACGGCTGTGATTTTTTTTTAAATAAATAAAAAAATTTCCTTTATTAATGGGGCCGTTCGATCTAAAATCGGACGGCCCCAACCCAAAGCCTTAAAATCTAGTCCCCTAATCATCCCTCTTTTGGATATGGATTGATCCTGCTGTCTTGGAAAGTGAGTAAATTGAGTAAAAATCAATAATTTGGAAAACAATTTCTTTGCGTGGAATTCAAAATCATCAAATCATAAGTAAAATTTATGAATTATAATTGTGGAATTAATTATGGAAAAATTGCCTCAGGTGGGCTCTATCTGAGAAATTGGCCTTTAAAATCGATTATGAAGGGGGAGGATAAATAATCGTGGGGCATTTTAAGCCAAGAAGAACTCTCCTGCTCACATTAGAAATGTTTCATATTTTTTTGTACTTTTCAACTCATTGCTTGTTTATCTATCGAAAAAATATCAAGTAGGACCGGCTGTCCATATCAACAATAATATTAGGTAGGACTGGCGGCCAGTCCTACCTAATATTTTCTCTTATCTATTGATCTGAAATCCGTATTCACAACGACTTTTCAAAGGTAAAAGGGAATGAAGAAGACTATTGCCTCGATGATAGAGGTTCATCAGACACTCGAGAGGACCATTTGGTTCCGGAGGAAACGGAGTACGAAACTTTACCTTGCTGGACAGTCTTATTTGCGTGTGGCACGACATCCCATGATTCACTCAAGCTCCTCCATTATTACCCCAAAATGCACTGGATCGACATCTGACGAATGGAAATGAAGAGTTCAAGAAAAGCTCCTTCACAGTAATCACCCAAATACAATCCAATCGAATCTTCAATTTGGTAATTGATTGATGAATTCGCATTTAATTTTGATTTGGCTTACGACGATCAAAACCAATTTTAGCATTTGCCCAAGAGGTTTTGAGACCTCAAAGAGCTTTCCAAAAGCCCAACCAAACGCATCCTATATCCGTCTCTCAATTATTTGCTTTCCGTCAATGCTTTTTTTCAGAACTATTTGCTTAGATGATGTATCGGACTCTCTGTGAACCCAAAATCTTAATGCAGCTAAGCTAACAAGGACTGATAGATGAAGATGTCGAACCCCAGACTCGTACATTAGATTTTAATCATATAGGGAACACGAGAATATTCTTTAACTTATTAAGATTGGAATCAGACTTAAACCCAATCCAACACATTCGCTCTTAACATGAAGTATTGTCAAACCAATTCGTTTAATCAGTTCCAAATCACCTCCATAAGCCACTTCAAATGCATAACAAGCCTTAATCTGTGCAAATACAAGCACTGCTTAGCGATCCGAAGAATTACTTGAACGCTGATGCAAAAGCACCGCCCACATCCTTACTACCACGAACGCAGCGCTTAAAACTAAATGTGGATCCATGAGAATCGATTTATTTGATTTCCTGTTGTTAGATGATCAATTAAATGACTTGGTCCACCTCTAGCAGAACATCAGCGTGCATTACTTAAGTCATCTCCAAGCCCACCAATTATGACAGGGAACCCATAACTCAGCCAACCACCAAACTGAAATTGCTACAGGAGGGTTTCACCTTAAAACCCCATGAACTGCTTCCTGTCACATCTCGCCACAAACGATTAATCTTTGACGAATCGATTGTCATGCCCAACACTTTCACAGATCCTAATATCTGATCTCCACTTAGGGCACAGAAGACACTGGAGTACTATGTGACAACACCTATAATCGTTCCTATCTCCTGAACCATGGCGACAAAAACCGTGCTCGGTGCACAACCAGGGAAATGCAACAGTTCAAGGTATGTATTATTGTGCATTCAAGTCAAACAGGACGCAAGCATCACTTATGGAAAGGAAATTGTCAATTGCAATGCGAAAATATACAAATCCAGTTGCGATTACTCAAGACATGCAATTACTGTTTTGATAACATTTAGGCAAGCTTCTCCAGGACTCCGGTGAAGAAATTGCCACAAGACCAATGAAATGGGGAAAAAAAAACCCAGCAACATATTACTGCGAGGAGGCTTCATCTTTCTTCTGTGACAAATACCTATGACAAAAAATGGGCAAATCACCCAATGTTTACATGTTTATGTATCTCCTACGTCAAAGTAACCATGAATTATATCAAATGATACAAATCGAACCAAATGAGCTAAATAGATACATATGTGCACACTTGAGGTGATACACGGAGAGTGAATTAAACCGGTGTTGCAATTGGAACTTACCCCTGAGCCCTTGCCCAACGGGAGAGTTGATAGAGCTGGACAGATTCATTTGAGGCATGGCATGCAAGAAGTAGGTAGTTCCGTGGCTGCACCATCCACGCAAACCTCATAAACAGTGCAGAATATATGCACATAGCTGCAATCAAGACACAAAGGTGAACACAGAGTCTGACTGGACATGATAAGAAGATAATAAACTTGACTACTTTCTTGGGACAGTATTGCTAACCCGCGGTCATGTTGCCTGATATCATCTCAGGTGGTTTCTGCATGTCAACTAATCCCTATTGGAAGCAAGAAAATAATTAAAAAAAATTAGTGAAAAAGCACAAAATCCAGGCTTTAAGATGTTTCATTAGTGACTTGTGATGGCATGTGGAAATAGACATTTGAAGCAGGAGCATACAGCAACCACGAATCCCCAGTTTGCAACTGGTCCCCAGAAATGAGTAGTTTTGGGGCCAACAGGACTGTTCAAGAAAGCTCGGAAAGAAGCCATTTATAGCAAGTAACTCCTGCAGAAAACTCACACCGAACATATCACAAGCTTGCCTCCCAATAATATGTAGATGTGAATCTCATGCAAACTTGGAGAATGGTCAAACACAAAGATTATCACGGAACAATTTTCTTGCAAAGAATAACTTAACTTTCTGAATGAGAGGAGATGGCCATAGATCTAGAAGTAGTCTCTTCTGCGCAAATCACCATCTATTGGTCACCAGGTGCTTATACTAGGGCTTCCTTTGTTAGTAGAACTACGCCATCCTAAGTGTGTATAAGCCCACTGTATTTCACTTAAGTTCAAATAAATGCTACAGCGATGGCCACACCAAACAAGCAGCAATAGAAACCCAGATTTCTCATGAACAATCTAACCTCTTACAAGGGCAATAACTAGCAAGAGTAAGGACAAGCATAAATACCAACACAAATAATAAAGAGTAGGGGAGTGAGTGGTTGGGCAAGCTAACTGTTCAGAAAATGTCAATTCACTAGCCATTCCTGTGCAATGTTGAGTAGAGCTGTAACACCTCAAACCCCGTTATGACGCTATGTGCAAATGCCAAGGGCTCTACTATAAACCTGCGGAGTGGATACCTAAAAGTATAATTTTTAATCTAAAGCAGACAGAGTCCCCCCTACATAGCAGATATATCAACAACCTCCAAAGCAATATCCAATTTTTCAATAGGAACACAGCAGGCCATGTCAAAAACATACCCAAGGCTCAGCTCACGCTTGGCCTGTGTGCAAGTGTCAACAATAGAAAAGCCTGGGAGGCACCCAATCGACTGATCAACAACATAACTTTATCATATCTACAGAACATAAACATTAAAAGCTCGTTGTTGGTGATGATGAAACTACTGATATTTGTACAATATAACAGGGACTACTGACTCATGTAGGCGACAGATCAATTCTATACATAAATAGGCGAGAGGACACACTAAGTATGAGTTGATCAACTCTAACTCCAACTGAATCCACTTTCACTCCTGAGAATTTCCCAGTTAATTCTCCAGAAGTGCAAAGACACCATCTCAGCTAAATTTGAAAATGTTAAATAGGGGGTGAGCAGCACCACCTCAATCAGTGAAATTTCTGGGTCTGAACGAGATCACTCGACATAGGAAGACACCTTCGCAACACACACAAGGTACATGTGTATCAAACATGAAGATGAAACGAGTTTGGCCTGAATGCTACAAACAACAAGTACACATAAGTGGGTTCGCATAGAAAATTTTAGGGTATGGCCAGAGACTCGTCGTGAGAGCAGGGCATTACTCACATGGATATTGAGAAAATATCTAATCAGATAATTCTATTCCTCAATCTTTTTTACTTCCTCCTATGGAAGCAAGGGTCGAAAAGATTATCATTCACAACCACTGATGAAGGGGTCAAAGTTAAGTGCATTTTCCATTCAAATGAAGCTTCATAAGTCTATTTCTAGCCCTCAAAGTTCGCACCCGAGTTGGTCCAGGTGGTGCCCAGATTCTCTTTTCCTTTTGTTCTTCATTTCACTTCATTTTTAGCACACCAAGCTGACAAAAATAACTCAGCAACAGTTATAGCATCAGACCACTTAGTAAGGACTAACTTATTTCAAGCCTGAGGGAAAAAGAAATCGTAAAAGTTTAGCCTTAAAGCGGGACAACCTACACCGAGATCATCCCTTCAAACATCAACCCAAAGTGTACCCGCTCAACAGCAAGATCACTAGCTCCGTTCATCCTTACCAAGAGACCCTTTGAAACCAAGCTTAACAAAATTAGTGTTCAAATGATCTTGCCCAATCCAAGCTTCTCCTATAGCATAAGTCCCAGTTCGCAACCATCAAATCACAAAAGAAATCTTCAAAAAAAAAAAATCATAGAGTTGGGAAGAGGATGGCACTTGTTGAGAATTACCTCAAAGAAGATATCCTTCAATATGTTTAATCATAGATTGCGCATCAAAACCTTCAAATTTTCTCCTGTTGTGCAAGATTCGAGTTTGAAAACTCGAGGGTAGCCCTCCCTCCCCTGTCTCTTTTCTGTTTGACTTTGCTGGTCCGTAAATGCTTTCTTTCACTAGACGGGTCGGGTCGGCCGTCAATCCCCACGCCCCCACCCCCCACAACTTCATTTCTATATTATTTTCTGACTTGTCAAACTTCGCCGAACCTAATATATGGCTTTTCTTTTTCTTTTTTTCTTCTAATCGGAAAACCTATATATATAACCATACTTGAATGCGGTTATATTATGATGTGTCCATACGATTTGGGTTTAAAGCCTTCTATACCACTCTAAATCCCATAGAGGTGAGCATGATCCAAGTTGGGCTAATCCAATACTTTACTCTAGGATCGACCTGTACAATGTCGGTTCTTAATTTTTGAGATCGTGGACTAACTCTTCGAACTTGAGACAGAGGACCAGACCAACCCACGGTCAATTTGAAATCGCTAAATGTTTTTCATTTAATCATTTATTACATTTTTTGAAAAAGAGAATATATCATTTCAAACTTTATATCTAACATGTCGCAATATTGTGAATTTTAAGGTGTTACATGAATAGTAAAAACTCCCCCATCAAATCCACCTTCATTTTACGCATTTGGCCAATGATCCATGTTTAGAATATAGCAGATTCATGGGCCCAACAAGGTCTACAAATGATTCATTTTTTATTCTAATGTTCCATATCTCGTTGTCACAGGCTGAAAAAAAATTATTTAGAGTCTGTTTGGATTAAATTTTATCATTTTATTTTTTAATCTAAATTTTGTGATTTATGCATTTAACTTTTTTTAAGATAAGTTCACATATATTGGCAGGTCAACAAAATGGAAAATACTTTTTTACTTCTTCGGCTTAAAAATTACGTAGATTTTACATTCTTTTATGTCATAAATGGGTTTCCTTCAACAATGCTTTTGCTATGTGAGGCCATATTATTGTATTAAAGAGTATATATATATATATATATAACCATCCATATTCAGAGTGGAAATTAGAAGAGTACAGGGGAGTTGGTTCGAAGAGTCGTTTGAGATGAAAAGGTGTGATTCTAGTTCAGAAGTTGTCAAATGAACAAACATTTGCCAGGATAGGAATGGTGGTTGTTGCCCTTCGCATTCTCACTATTAAATAGAGATTGCTCTCTGGCATTTAGTGCCCCCCACCCCCCAAAAAAAATTTCTCTTTTCAAATGCTTCAATTGATCATGTTATCTTCGTCGCCATCACCAACAATGACCCTTTTACTGGCATTCTATGTCGTCGTTTCACCAGTTTTGATCTTGTCAGCATCGTCGACGGAGGTGGCTGATGGTTGGTTGCCTTTTGTCTATCCTTTCCTTTTCTTGGGTGCATTCCTTTATGAATTGTAGTATCGGACATTTAATCAGGCACATAAATTTAGAGGATAATCTCTGAGTAAATTTCCTGCATGCAACATGCATGGCTTACTTTTATGCTTGACCCAGACGCATGTATATTTTGATTTATCACGATAAGGAGAAAGAATGGTCTGAAACGTCCTCAGTTATGTCCTTAATCATTTTGGAAACAACTCGATCTTTTCTTTGTGAAAGATGATGTCTTAACCAGCAGTTCAACGTTGTTCAAAATCTTTCCTAGATATTAACGTTATGTCTTTGTGCAGTAATAGATGAACCAACGGTCAAGAGGTCAGACTTCCCAAATGATTTCTTGTTTGGAGTTGCCACTTCAGCTCAGCAGGTGAATATATATCCGTTTCAACATAATAAATATATATGAAGGCTTGCATATCAGTATTTGTTCAATCTTAAATATACACGTCTTGAAACTGTGAGCTCATGGCGATCGGTCACATGATTCATTATCGCCTAAACAGCAGAAACAAGCGTGACTTTTTCATTTTTTCTGCGTAACAAACACCACAAATTGTTGTTATGCAGATCGAAGGATCTGCAGCAGGAGGTAAGGGGCCAAGCATATGGGATCATTATGCTGCTCAAGGTTCATTCTCTCTTTCTTTCCTTACTTCGATTATTTTTTCTTTTATTAATATATTTCTATATGCCTTACTATTTGATTTTCCAACAATATGTAAGGAGCTTTCTTATTATAGCTAAACATACCGACCTGTTTTAGTCTTTTCTTATTTTGCGCCCATGAATTTCATAAATCCAGGCAAGATCCATGATAGGAGTAATGCATTGGTTGCTATTGACTCATATAATCGTTACAAGGCAAGTCGAATTCCATCTTCTTCTTCTTCTTTTTTTCAACCAAAGACTACAGCATTGTTCTTTATAGAACCTGAGACAATTCATGTGTATGACAAATTTATCATCATGAGTACAGGAAGATGTGAGAGTCTTGAAGGAACTTGGGGTAAACACATACAGATTCTCCATCTCCTGGAGCAGAATTCTTCCTAGTAAGTACCATACTGGTATCACTTGCTCTTCCAACAGTCTGTTGATTACATGTAAAGATATGAAGTGTTAGCCAATGAAGAGACTAATGCTGGTCTGCTTGCCACTAAATTCTAATGCAGAAGGATCTGTCAGTGATGGAATAAACCAACAGGGTATTGATTATTACAACAATTTGATAAATGAATTGGTAGCATCTGGTAAGACAATGACAATGACACCGAGAGATACTGTTGTATTGGGAAGAAGTTTTTCCCTAATCTTACTCTGCGACTACTTGCAGGCATCAAACCATTTGTCACTTTGATGCACAATGACTGCCCTCAAGCCTTGCAGGACAAGTATGGTGGATTCTTGAACCATTCCATATTGTAAGCACGAGCTACTCTGAAGATTAAATGGTTTGAGGATTAGTTCTTGATGATGAAGCCCAAGTTTTTGCTTGGTATCTCCTTGGATGTGCAGGAACGATTTTAGGGACTATTGCGAGATTTGCTTCAAGACATATGGTGATAGGGTAAAGAACTGGATTACCATAAATGAGCCACTAGCTACAGCAGTCTTTGGGTATGACATTGGATCTGCCGCACCGGGTCGGTGTACACATTGTCCCGCCGGTAACTCTTCTACAGAGCCCTACATCGTGAGCCACACTCATTTGCTTGCACATGCCACTGCTGTTAGGCTCTACAAAGAAAAATTTAAGGTGAGCAGCAAGATTTTAGTTCCCATATGCATTCTATTAAGCACCACTTCAAATCAATGCTGGTTTTTGCTATCTTTTAGTCCAATCAACACTTGCTTGTTTCTATTCTTGCAAAAGTGTATTTACCCCCACAGTACTATACTCCTGCAGGCTGACCAAAAAGGAGAAATTGGAATTAGCCTCGTGGGAAGAAATTATGTGCCGTACTCGGATAGCTCGGATGACAAAGCTGCAAGTGAAAGAGCCATGGACTTTGCTTTGGGTTGGTGAGTGAATTTTCCATCTGCACATGCGGACGTGATCAGATTTATATACCTTCTTCCTATAGTGCTGTAACGCATGAGATCTTGGATGTCTAATCACATTATTTGTACTTTTATAAGTTATAAGACATCGTTTTGGTTATCTATCTAGTCATGGTTTCCACATTAGCCTTGCTTAAGTCAAGTATTAAAATTTATCTCATGGCATTTAAATGACATATTAGTGATGTTACAAATCACTCATCTAAGGGCACTGAATTTGAAGCCCGCCTCGGTTGACAGGAAAGTCTATCTTCTTAGTCTTGGTCGAGTCATTTATTGATACTGCCACTCAGGCATTATTCAATAGAGAGTGGGTTGTGTCTCGATATTTTCTTCCCGTATCAGGGAGAACGCAAAAGGCCCTTAGCCTTGCCTGATGAAATGCGTATGCAAATTGACTTGATGCAGAGTAAGTACTACTTCTGCTCTTGCTAGCTAGGGGATTCATTATATCATTTCTATCGATTCCTTTTAAATGAGGGGGAATGAGAGAAGGAATTAATTGCTAAAGGTTTTTTCTTCTTTTTGTCCCGTTCTCGGCATCCATGTTGACTGTAGAACTCAAATATAGATTGAACAATCAGCAGCCTTTCAGAAAATTGATGCTACGTGAATCTTGTGCTAGTTCATTCCCCATGCAATAGCTCATTTTCAGAGAAGCTCGACAAAAAGTAATTATTTCTTGATAGGTACATTGATCCGTTGGTGAATGGAGATTATCCAAGCATAATGAGAAGGTTGGTTAAAGACAGATTGCCCACTTTCACTGCAGAGGAGAAGAAGCTGATGAAGGGGTCTTTTGACTTCATCGGTATCAATTACTATTCATCGACCTATGCTCAAAACATCCCGCAAGATGAACGCAAAGTGCCAACTAGCTACTCCAACGACTCATTTGTGAATGATACTGGTAATGACAAGCCATATCTTTACCATGCCAAGATCATAAAAGCTGTATTAAGACGATTAGTTATGATCGATCATTATTAACACACTCCTCTGATTTTCAGCAACCAAGCAGGGCGTACCAATTGGTCCGAAGGTACTAATGCTTTTACAACCTTATTGCAGCACGACAGTTGAACTATATTACCTGAATAAACGAATCTTCATTTTCAGGCTGAAGGGATCGAGTGGATACATAGCTATCCAGATGGTCTGGTGCAAATTTTGGGCTACATAAAGCGGAAGTACCAAAACCCAAAGATTTACATTACTGAGAATGGTAGGAGTGGCCCTTTTAATGATATTTCATCCAGATTCCCATCGTACATATGTGGACCTCCCATATAGAAGTGACGCATTTTACTTGGGAGATATGTTTTATTACAGGTGTCACTGAAGCAAATGTGGAGGGCCGTCCACTGGCAATTGCACTGAACGATCCTCACAGGATCGATTGCTTGAAGCAGCATCTCGCACGTCTCCTTAAAGCGATCAAGTACGTCCTCCATTCCATCACAGTTGCAATTGTCACTACTTTGTTCATCTGTCAATGCAATGCAGCATCTTCTTAACTTTGTGCTGGATTTGCTGCATGCGTTAAAAGAGGAAAATGCACATATTTCTTTGCATTCACACCAAGTCCCTGGTAATCCATGCAATACTGCATACGGGGGGCAAGTCATGGCTTGATCCAGTTTTTACTAGGACGACTTGTTTAAACTCTTCATGTTGGCTCTGCCCAAAGCCAATACCCGGTAACAACTATTTAAACTGATCAATTTCGGCAATGCAGGAGCGGAGTGAATGTACAAGGATACATTCACTGGTCACTCGCTGACAACTGGGAATGGGCCTCGGGCTTCATACCGAGGTTCGGGCTCTACTACACTGACTATGAGGACGACCTCAAACGCATTCCTAAAGCATCTGCCAAATGGTACAAGGCTTTCCTGCAAGATGACCAGTGACCGACCCTAACTGGCTGCTCTCAACTGTGGTCGGCTTAGTGTGAAGGTTTTGTTTGATCGCGTTATCGTAAAGTGAGATGTACTATCGTTTATTAGTTTTTTTTTTTTTTGTTGAAAGTATATGTTGCCGTGAGAATTGTAATTTGTCAGACAAAAGCTGTAATTGTTTGAAGAGTATCAATATTTCACCGTTGTCGCTGTAACTGATTGCCCACATCTAGTCTGAATGTATCAAGTGGTAATTGAGGCTGCATCGTATGAGGTGATGTTTAGAATGAATAAGCTGCAGAATTATAGGCAACTCAATGCAAAATAGTCATCATTTTATTTCAGGGGATGACCCCAAAAAGTTCAGGATGAATAAGGATACTGCATCTTCATCAGTTTGGCAAGTATATATTCATCTCATAGTCCACGGTGGCACTTTGTTAAGAAGTGTCTCCAGGATTCAAGAAGTTTTCAGTTGATCCATTAGACAAGCTCGAGATTCTCTCTATGTTTCATCTACAACCTATCCCTGCCCCAAAAACAGAATACTAATTAACTCAAATTGCTCAGACCAGGAAAAGACAAAATCAGGATAGTTCATGAGGTATGGAGCCTATATTCTGAGATAAGGCATAATCAAGAAAACCAAGGCCTGCTTCATTGTCATCAGTGCTTATCCAACCAGGCATTTCCAGAAGAAATGACCAAAGACGACCAATTCTGTATTCAACTTTATTTTAAGATGATAAGATCCTCAACAATTTGACAACAGCCGCCACATTCATTTATACGACAGTGGAACAGAAACTCAAAAGGTTCTGGCATCTATCCTTTCAAATTCAGCATGATTGTTGGAATTCTCTGGTAGGAGCACCATCTTTTTCAAGAAGATAAAACTTTCTCAACCTCGACCATCACATCCTTTGGAGGTTTTTCAGCATGAAGATTTGCAACTATTCCCTTTTTGGAGTAGTAATCAATCACCTGTATCCAAAGCGCACCAACCAATCAGACAAGCTAATCTAAAACAGAAACATAGCTGGCTTCAAACAAGCAGGATGAAAAGGGGGAAAATACCGACGCATCCGAGCTTCTGAAATGGATTTAATTATAATTCATCCAATGTATAACACATGAAAATGAAGAACGCACTAGAAGGAAAACGTATAGCACCGGTTCAGTTTGCTTATGGAATGCCTCAAGTCGAGATTTGAGGACAGCAGCAGTATCATCCTTGCGCTGAATCAAAGGTTCTCCGGTAACCTTCAACAGAATAAACAAGGAGCGAGATACAGGAGTTAAAACAGATTAACTTGAAGCAGTCTAATAATTGAAGCAAAACAACTGATGAAGAAAAAGACCCTCTCTTAGAGTACACTAGACCATCCTGCACAGGAATTTACAGGTTCCTAAACCTTTTAAACCAAGGAAAAGAAATTGAGCATCCAAAATGCTTACATCATCAAGCCCCGGAACCTTGGGAGGAGCAAATTTTGTATGGTAGGTCCTGCCACTGGAAGGATGTATCCACCGACCAGTTATCCTCTCCTCCAAGATTGCATCATCAATTGCAAAATTCAGAACTTTATCAACTCTGGCACCTTGCTTCTCTAGCATCTCGTCAAGCTGTCGGAGAGCTGACTGTGAGAAAAATGAGACTGCATAGGGAGTTGATGTACAAAATAAAACATATTTGATGGACCAAAGTATAAATACAGAACCTTCTGCGCTTGCATGACTGTTCTTGGAAATCCATCAAGAATAAAACCTTTTTGGCAAGAAGGCTTTTTCATTGCTTCATCTATAATGCCAACAACCAAGTCATCAGAAACAAGTTCCCCCTGGAAAGCAGTTTTGCGCACCAAATCACTTACTGTAAGACATCATAGAAACAAGAAGAGCGCTCCAAGTGGAGAGACCAAAGATAATGTAAAAGAAGTCATACCTTGTCCATAGCTTCTTTGGCTTTGAGACCAAGAGCGGTCTTTGCAGCAACTGCAGCCCTTAACATATCACCGGTGGCCAAGTGACACAAGCAATATTCATCCTTGATGACAGGTGACTGGGTACCTTTTCCAGATCCAGGAGGGCCTGCATTTTCACAAGAAACCATAAATGAAAGCCTATTCGTATTTATACCTCGACAATTGCTTGCACATTGACAATAGCCAAAATGAGCAGCACAAGGGAAACATGAGATGCAAACATCTAAGGAAACAAGGGTTGAAGCTTGTAACTTATGCTTCAGTCCATCTTTTCTTTTTCTTTTTTGCTCTTATCTACTGGCTATCACAATAGCAAATCTCAGAAGCTGTTGCCAAGATATAAGGAAACAGCATTATCTTTGAGAACAGAAGAGTGCATACAGCGAAGTAGAGGAATATGCACAGTACATGAAGTCCACGCATGAAGACGTGCTGAAGTACACGTGGCCGAAAATATTAAATGCCTTATTATACATTCAATCAACATGACAAGATGAGAGGAAGCTTTAACGAACACTAGGATGCAGTGAGTGAGCACCAATCAACATTTTTATATAATAACTAGCTCTGAAGACCTGACTCTTACCAAAAACCAAAATACTCACTATCCCTTAAGTTATCTTTCTGAATGTCAAGTCCAAATTTGTAGAGAAACCGTAAAATTTGAGGTTCCCTTTTTTTGTAGAGAAACCATAAAATTTGAGGTACCCTTTTAGATTGGTAAAAAACCAAAAAAAAAGAAAAATCCAAGGTGCATGTAGTTTAAGTTCAAACAAGGTACATTTAGACTAGTGGACAAAAACAAGAACCCTCTTTCATTCCCTCAGAAAGCCTTATGAGAATGCTCTAGTAATATATGCTAGAAATTGATTCCAAGAGTAGGTAAAGCTTAAACATGATATAGGCTAGAGATTTGGAGAAAATATGGCCAAGAAAGTATGCGAGGAAATCAATTTCCCAGTGACCTCTGTTTTATTTCGAGAGAGAAGCAAGAACCCGAGAACAATCATTCCCATGAATTCACTATAATTTGGTACAAGTTCTCTAGACGGTACATGTACGCCAAGGGGAAATAACCAAAGCCCAATTCGATAGAATCATATACAAGAGTGCTACAAATACAGCAGCAACTTCAGCACACAAGACAATGGAATACGTGATTTTTTCCCCTCCTTTTCGCTTACCAAGTTCAAAAGAACATGGGAACGCACTCAAAGAGGACAGTAACATTGGACAACCATGCAGCCGGGCACACAACTACTGTGCAGTGAAACATGCGAAACCACAGAAGAACTTATTGGGTCCATTCAAATTATGCCGCTGCTTGATGCTTCTTCCTATCCTTGCATTTTCTCAGCAAGCCAACAGAGCCTTCAGTTACTAAAACCCAACCAAAACCCTCACATTCGCTCGTCACTCGTGAATTTTAACGGCAAAGCCTTTGAACGTAAGACAAATTCCGCAGATCTGACCTCCTTCGGGAAACAGAGATGTATCTCACAAGAGAAAAAGAATAAACACTTCCATTATGAGAGAGTGAGGCAGGGACGACAGCGAACTACCGATGAGGATGACGCGCTTGTCGGGCTTAGTGGAGCACTTCATACGACGGAGGAGCTCATTCATGAGATCGACGGAAGGCACATCTTCCAGATTCACCGCGCTCGTGCTCGCCATTCTCGCACGTGGGACTCGGGTTTCTCTGCCTCTCGAAGAAGAAAGCTCGTGCAGAGAGAGAGACGGAGGGAGAGTAGATAGAGACAATAAAATGCTATTGTTTCCTGTTCTGGAGAGACGCAGAAAAGCTTTAGAATAAAAACCGGCAGGAATCTGAGGCCCTTTCACCAGAAGCCACCGCCCATACCGAACCACGTATCGATGGAAAGCCGACCGCGACACTTTCCACATTTGCTTTTACAGTCTACCATTTTTGGAATTCGGATCCACCCACAGTGTTGGGAAGAAATTGGGATTTCGGACTCCGGTCGGGTTCCATACCTACATGAACCCGTCAGCAGAAACCAATTGTCGTCAGCATTGGTCACTTTCAGCACGGACGATTCAGGGTATAGTAAAACTCCACGAACCAGGACACGCAAACATGACATCGTGAATGCCATCGCACGCTGCTCTGGATTCAGAGCTTATGGGTCGGCCTGGGAAGAGCATTCAATTATGTACGAAGCCGTGGGGGGAAGAGGAGGGCATTTAATGGCCCCGATCGCCAGACGATCCGGGTCCAAGCTAAACCTCATGACTTAGATAGCAAGAAGTAGAACCAGCACTGCCTTATGAATGCCGCAATACCTCACATCATCGCATGATTGAAAAGAAGACAAATTTCAATAACCAAGTTCCTTAGGTACAGAGGTTCCAACCAAAAAATATTCAAAAGGCAGCCAAATTGCTAGCACTAATTTGTTGCTACTACCACTTAACAGCGGTTGGTCTTCATGACCGAGAATCATCCGCGGAAACACCCTTCAAACATCATTCGTCCTCGCTTTTCGACTTCTTCTTTTTCTTTTTCATATTACTCGCAGCCTGCAAATCTTCGCCTTCTTCAGCTTTGCTCTTCTTCTTCTTCTTCTTGGTTGTCCCATCCTGGTCAGCATCAACACCATTCGTTCCATTAGATTTCCCACCCGCTGCACCTTCCTCCAGCTCATTTTCCAGTTTCCTCTTCTCCTTCTTCTTCTTCTTTTTCTCTGATTTAGGTTCCTCAGAAGCTTCTCCATTTGCAACGGGCTCGGCCATAGTCTCGTCATCCTCTACTGCAGCAGTCTTCGATTTCTTTTTCTTGCTTTTTTTGGCTGAACCTTCAGAGGGCACTTCCTCAGTTTCCATCTCCACATCTACAAAAAGCAACAGGAGGCATGAACAAGCAAATCATTATCTGCATCAACATTTTTTTGGTCGCGGTGGTGGGGTCTAAAGAAGCAGAGTTACAAAGCCAGGGTAAGCATTTCTCTGGATATTCACCAATTTTACTTCGAAACAATTTAATACCAAACAAATTAATCACATATCCGGTTGAGGCAAGTCATTTAAGGTACAAAATGAGTTTAAATAGTCAATGTTTGGATTATCTTTTTCTTTCTCACTTTTCGCTTTTACTTAAAAAAGGGGGTTGCTATTAAGAAACTGCATACTCCAAAACGTACCTTTGCTTTGAGTACTCTCCAGGGCAGCTTTCATCACATCAATATTCTTACGAGGGGCAACTCCCTTGTCATAAAAGTCAAGTCGCTCCTCCACTTGTTCACGAAGTTTCTCGCCAAAAGCAGTCGTTCCTCTCTCTACATATCATCATGCAAATTCATCAAAACCTGTTGTACTGGCATAGGGAAGTGCAACTGAAGAAAGTGCCAACAAGAGATAGAATTTCACCAGAAAAGCAGTCGATCCTGGAAGCAATTGAACATTTGTTTGCCAGATAGCGAGCCATGCGGCCCTTATTACGTGCAGATGCACGACCAATAAAAGAAGAATGGAAAATGAGACCATACTTCGGTGTGTTTCCCCTAGTCTTCAATGCCCTGAATAAATATAGGGAAATTAGAAGATGGATCAAAATCATGAAGGCAAGATTTCTCTTTCCCCGCAAAATCATTTTGAGTCACGCAACCAAAAGGAGGGGAGGGATAATCTCCACTTGATAGCAGACCTTCCTGCAGCTTACACTAAATCCTATTAAAACTTGAGAGCAAATACAATCCAGTGATCCAGCTCCGAGTGAAAGATAGTTGGATAAAAGTCTTTAGACAACAAACGAACCTGAATAGAGCTTTTTCTGCACCAAGTATCTGAAGGGTTGAAGAAGGGCACTTAGCCAAGTTAGTCAGACTACCCGCATGAGAAATCAAACGGGCACCGACGACTTCACCAATCAAAGATGCAAGATTTGGAGCTATGTCATTCATCTTTGTTACAAGATAGTCGTAAAGCTTCTTCCTATATTCAGAGAGGTCCATAACCCTCTGGGCAAACTGCTGGACATTAATTAAGTCAATTGGCGACAACTCCTGTCCTGCAGGAATTATAGACAAGAAGTAAACAAAAAGTCAATGAGGGCTAAAGCAAAGACAAGGAATCTACCCATGGATGCCTTGGCAGCTTCCACAATTTCCTTCGCTTTGTCTTCATCCCCAACTATGTCCGTTAAACCAGGGATTTTGTCATCAGACAACTTTGACCTCTCCTCTATAAACTTAGCAACTTTGGCATATAGATAATTGTCATTAACAATCTTCACCAGTTCCGGAAAATGCCATGAGTACCATTCTCTGGAAGAAGGTAATTAACAAAAAAAAAAAAAACATTTCAAGAGGATGCAGGAACTACCACCAAACTTTAACAAAGAAAGACTTCTCGAATATCCTCATATTGCAGACAACATTAAATCATAAATAAAAGGACTTTTTGCTGCCAAATGCAAGCAATCAAGATGAGTAATACAAGTTAGACAAGGAACTTTCTTTGCAAAAAATTTCAGCGACAGACCTGACTCTCATGGAGAACGAGTTGATATCCTTGTCGAGAGTGTCCAAAAGAAAAATTGCTTGTATAACCATATTGTCGACTCTGTTGACATTGAACTTGACCTTTGCCCTACTATAACTGTGCCCTAGACCGAGTTGTGCTTTTTCCAGGTCGCCATGCTACAAAGGTGGAGAAGGACCCAGAAGCATTTCATCAAGAATGTAAGACTTTACATCATTTGCAGGGAAAGACTCAAAAAATGCTGCAAATTCAAGCTCAGTGGAGGATAACAGAGAAAGACCAAACCTTCAAGTCCTTGATAAATCTGTCAAAATGAAGCCGGACACCGCGGAGAAGCTCGAGAACAAATTCATTACTTTGGCAGGGGATTTTCGTCTCCTCAAAGATGTGAGATCCTATCTTAGGCTCAGCAACTCCTAAACTAAACTTTGGCTTCTTACCATCCTTGACTTTTGGTAGATTAAGCTCTAAGAAGTTCCTCAATTCATCGGTCATGAGCCCTGAGATGCAATTACATAAGCGCGTTATGTCACGAGTCAATAGTCAATCAATAACTACGCTACCTAGAGTTTAACGATGCATTCATGATTATTTCGCCTTCTTCTACCAGCAATATGAAGAAACGTGACAAGCCCAGGTAACAGACTCAATCATTCAAAATAAGATTAACTGGGTACTAACAATCTGTCCAACGAACAATATTGCATTTGTTAAGTTTAGCTCAGCCGACGAACCACCTGGCCGATAATGAGAAACCAATATCTAGATTTCTATTAAAGAAAAGTTATTCTTATGCACCAATCGACAACAGGAACATAATAAAAACCGAGCCCGTCTAAGAAAGGCAAACATATCAAACGAGAGTCAGAGAGCTGCGCGAGGGACCCGAACTCCCTGCATACAAACGACCGTAGGAGACAGACACCGCGATCGAAAGAAATCCACATTAACTAGCCAGGCGAGGTCTTTTACCTTCGGACACAGAGTTGCACTGGTTGAGGGCATCAAGCGCGGACTCGAAGGGGCTAAAAGCGACAAGCTTGACGACCTTACCGAACCGATTCAAGTCGGAGACGGAGCTCCGGACGGCCTCGGTGTTCTGACCGATTTCGTCGAGGCCGTGAGCTTCAAAGAGGGAGTAGCCAGAAGCGGCCTCGTAAAGCAGGTGAAGCGCCATGAGCGAGGTATTCGCTCTCTGGCTGAGTTCAGCGTCGGTGGAAAGAAAATGGAGATTGACGGAGCGAAGATGAACTGGGACTAGGGTTTATGGTTTTTGCGCGACTCGGATTTATTTCGTTCACTGTTACGTGGCTATATAAACAAGTGTATTGACGATTTTACCCTCATCAGATGAAGCTTTATTGGGCCAACCTGCGTCCTCTGGTGAATTCGGGCCCAAATTCCTTTCAGCGAAGGCCCAAATACCGAAAGTCTCCCGTTTGGATCACTGAGTTTTGCTCATTCTCTTTCAGAGCCAGACGTGACATGCGTGATTAGCGGCTTCATCCTCAATGACTCTTCCTAAAATCACTTTGCATGCGACTTAAATATAAACATTTAAATCCCAAATAATGATCAGCTAAGAGATGGAACGTCTAATCTTATATCGTAGCTTGGATGCGACAAAGTACCGAAAAGATCACGTTCATCATTTTATAATGAAGATTAACTCTACGTGGACGGAAACTTTTCCACGTACCTTGGGAGGTTAATCAGTTCAAGTGAAAATTAGAATATCTTGTCTTGTCCCAAAATTTATATGAATTTAGTGCATGATGTGGGCTGAAAAAAAGAATTTTTACGAACAATTTAGAACGCAGCATTAGATATAAAGTATAAAGATATGAGCAAGCATTTTCCAGATATTAAAAGAAGGAGAAGGTATGCATGTGAAGATATGTGCTTGGAACAAAGAGGAGTCTCTGTGCACACAAGCTTATCATCTCAAATTGTCAATGGCAGGGACTCCTATGATGTTGCACTTTCAAATAGATACTTTCTTTTTTAACCTTGCTGCAGGAGTGGTCGTGGATTGCCGTTCCTCACCTTTCTTACAGCGCGAGAACACATGCATGGAGAACAACATTTTCCTCATCATTTAGGGTTTTTACTCTCTATATAATAATGATAAAATATTATAATGAAGAAATTGAATTTATCATATGTAAATTGTGTTTGTCTTTCTCGTGTTACCCACAATTAACGTATCCAGAATGAAAATATTTCTAAGCTAGATATGATTAACAACTGTCCAGAATCACTCATTAATAGATACAAAGTTTCATTAAGATTGAAAAGCGAAGACTTTAGAATAAGGAGAGAGTTGGAATTGTCAAGGTGGCACATGGTTAAAAGAACAAATTACGGAGTCATCACCTCAAAATTCGTATATTCAAACTAAACTCAGTATTATCCTACACCTTATCCATCTTTTGCGCCTCCAATTTTCACTGGAAAATGAAAGAGCATGACCGTTAGGTAGAGGTGTCAAAAACCGAATCGAAAGCAAAACCGTATCAAAAATCGGTTTTTGGTGCGGATAATTGAAAAAAGAAAACCGATATTTTCTATCAGTTCGGATGGTGAAATCCCTTAACATGGTCGAGCGACCACTGGGTGCTCTCCCGGAAACAATCGCAATAATAAATTTCAGAAGAAAAACAACACTGAGATCAACTCAAAATTTCAAGAGGGGATGGTTTAACTCACGTCATTTGAAATCTTATGTAACTCTCCTATCCACGCACTCTAAAATATACTGTGCCGAGAGAGAGAGAGAGAGAGAGAGAGAGAAGCAATTTGCTAAGAGTTCACTCAGAAAATTAGTATCACCCCGCGTGCACTAAACCGAAGAACATAACATCAACACTTCTAAATTGAACAACAAACATGATGAAGTCTATCCAATGTCACAGCCGAAAAAAAACCTGAGTGTTGGGTACCCATAAAAGCCAATCAAGTATCCTTGTCCAGCATCGCTCGTACCCTAATCGGAAGGCCATAGAGACGGATAAATCCAGCGGCATCCGCTTGGTCGTATATTTGGCTACTCTCGAAGGACGAAATGTCTTGCCTGTAAAGGCTGAAGGGGCTTTCTCGACTTGTAACCGTGACAGATCCTTTGTACAGCTTGAGGACTACTGAACCAGTCGTAGTCTCCGTGATCTTCTCCATGAAAGAGTCCATCGACTCGCGAAGGGGATCGAACCACCGGCCCGCGTACACCAACTCAGCATACTTGAGGGCCAGAGAATCCTTGACTTGCATGGATTCCCGATCCAGGGTCAAAGACTCTAGCTCACGTACAGCTGTGAAGAGGATGGTCCCACCAGGAGTTTCATAGACCCCGCGGCTTTTCATCCCAACTAGTCGGTTTTCCACCAAGTCGATACGACCAATGCCGTGCCTCCCTCCAATCTCATTTAGCTCGGAAAGCAAAGATGCAGGAGAAAGCTTCTTCCCGTTGATGGAAACTGGGAGCCCCGACACTATCCCGATTTCGACATACCTGTAAAATGCAATTCATCACAATCTATGAAGTGATTAATTCACTTTGAAAGGAAGAAACATGACGGCAGTTCGAATCAGGAGACTCACTCGGGTTGACTACAAGCATCTTCAGGGTCGACAGTCATCATGTACATATCCTTCTTTGGCTCATTTGCGGGGTCTTCAAGGATATCCCCCTTCCATAAGGCAAGTGATTCAGCATCGCAGAAAGTGCACAGTAAGAACCAAAAAAACACAGCTTCAAGAATAATGCCACCTCAAAGCATCATAGACCAAGAACTTAACAAATCCATAATGACAATACTAAGTGATGATTACCTCATGGCTCAAGTGCCACAAGTTTCTGTCCCTGCTGTAGATGGACTTCTTTGTCACAGGAACTGGCACATTATGCTTCTTAGCATACTCGATGGCATCTTCTCTCCCTGTAATGTCCCATTCCCTCCAAGGGGCCACAACATTCAGCTCAGGGTTCAAGGCAAAGAAAGTCAGCTCAAACCGAACCTACACAAAAGATTTTAGATTGTCATGTTATATTACAGCTGGATCTCTCTCTCTCTCTCTCTCTCTCTCTCTCTCTCTCTCTCTCTCTCTCTCACACCCACAAAAACATATATGCCCACAAAATTGATGTCAACACTTGACAGAGACCTGATCATTTCCCTTTCCAGTGCATCCATGAGATACAGCATCTGCTCCAACTTCTTTTGCAACATCTACCATGGCCTATTAAATAATAGATGTATCAATACATATAAAAATCTTACTAAGACAAACAGATGAGTTTGCAGTTGACAGTGACTTGAAGAAGACAGTGCTTAAAACAGATAATCTCCATCACATAAAGTATGGCCACTTGCACGTTGGTGTTGATTGGAAAATTTATAGAATTTTTTTTTTCCATAACCTCAATGTCTTAGATTAATTGCAAAGAAAAATGCACCTCTACGAGGAATATAGAAAAGCAATGCACCTGGACCACAAACATTACTCTGTTTTTGATGCTATAAGAAGTAATTGAAAATATAAAGACAGCATAATCCATTATTCTTCTGATGAAAAGTGAAGGAACGTTCAAATAACCTTATTCACAGGTTAATCTAAGTTTCTTAACAATGAAAGTCTAGCATTCTTTCATCAAACACTGCTCAGTCGGTCAATTATATCTTCTTGCTCACCCATCATAAGGTACTGTATTCAATCCTTCCATTTTTCCATATATAGTCTTAACTTAAATAGTGCCAACATAATGAACTTGGATCTTTGGAAAATTTCTGATTGGGAACTCAGTCAGTGAATTAAATTTATGAAGGAGTAGACATAAACATTTTAAATCCACTATAGAACTTGGAAAACTGCTGAAGGGTCTTCTAAGGCCTAACACAGGATTATAATAGCAAAGGACAAATCTATAAGCACATAAAATTACAAAAAGTGCAAATCTGAGAAACTTAATGAACCGAGTGGAGTGGTGAGACGTCACCATTCCCACCATGTTACTCTCAAATGCAATAAGGGAAAGGGGAAATACGTATAATGGTCTTCCCACCTTCTTGAAAACAATTAAAAAAACATAACCTTAGCAATGACTGGTCGGGCCATAGAGGTACCCAATAAGTACTTCCTCTCATAGATGGCACCAGCTCGCAGGCAAGGATATATGTAATCTTTCACAAATTCTTCCTTTAGGTCCTTTACCACCAACTGACATGCACCACTGGCCTTGGCCTTCTCTTCCAAACCTTCGAGCTCCTTCAAGCCCTTCAAATCAAGCACAAAATAGTCCAGGATCAAAAAGGAAACATTTGGAAAAATCGATCCAAATGATGGTCAATAGTACACAAACTATTTTCTATGAAACTTTATCTTCCTTGAACTAATTCAATGATGCATTAGAGAACATACTTGGCCAACGTCAGCAGTGAAGCATACAACCTCACAGCCATAGTTCTCCCTGCAAGTCAGTAATTCCAATTTCAAGCCAAAAGCATGTAAAAGGTACATAAAACTGCGATCCTATAAAAACTCAGTGAAATTAAAATAGAATGAAAAATGTAGATTTTGGTATTCATTAAATTTATTCCCCTATTGAATCTTGATCAGAAAGATAGATTTCACTGCCTCATCTACTCTATCCAGATCCCAGGAAAAAAAAAAAGGGCTAACAGGACCATCATACCTTTCTCCGTGTATCAAGAAAGCATTAGACTCTAGTCCGAGGAACATTTTGATGCAAACTGAATCTGAAACCTTTTCTTTTTTTGCAATGTACATTGCGAATTTCAAATTATTATGAATGTGAATACATAATGTTGCATATGCACTGACCGAGCGGAAAAGAGAGAATGACCTGAGCCACGGAACAATAACTGAGGTATCCAAGCCGCCGCTATAGGCCAGAACCACTTTGTTCAACTTTCCACGTATACCTCCACCTTTCTCTGCATGACTTGGCAAAAGTGCTTGAATTCCTGTAGTCAATAGTCAACACCCATTAGATTGCAGAGCAAAAACCACAAGATGCAGGCCATAGGATTCTGGCAAAAAGGCTTTGCCGCAATCCATAATCAACTTTCCAAAACAGGCTTATGTTATTTAAACAGATTAATAAATACTTTGGTGGAACAAACTCCCCTTGTTTTTCATACATATTGCACACAACTAAACCAACAGAGGATGTGAGCAAATCACCAAGTATCAAATTTGTAAAAAGTTAAAACCGCAGCTTTAGTTCTATGGACATGTCCAAAAGGCTAGGGAAAATAAGCCTCACCTTTTCTGACACGAGATTCAGCAGTGGTACCACCAGGGGTTAAACCAATCCGACATCCGTAGAAGCAACTCAACCGAGCGCCAAACTGTTGCAAAAAGTTTAAACGATCTCATCAGCCCAATTATTTTGCTTCCGAAGAAGCATTACTAACACAAGGAAATCGGCATTTTCTTCATGAAGAAAAACAAAGTCCAGGGAATAGACCATAAATTATATAGGCCATACCTTTTGTGATACAAGTGAAGTTTTCGGGCAGCTTATCTTGTCATAAATAGAAAGAGTCGCTGGAAGATCAATCAGACACGCATGAGGAAGAGTCAGCTAAAGCAAGTACAAATTTCGTTGGTCAAAATGCACTTCTTTCAGTCTCTATTAAAGAATCTACTCTGCTCATAGCCAGTCGGGCCATCACAAAAACTTGCGTCAGAATCAATAGCTCTATCTGCGAGTCAAGCGAGAATCGAGCACAACTGAAGTTCGATCTTTCAGCTAAACAAATGCATGTCCGCAAGGCAAAAGGAGTCGAACTTTCACACGCAGCAAGGAAACTCAGCAACCGGGTATCGACAGAAACGGGAAAAAGAAGAAGAAAATATTACCTTTGTTCGATGCAGAGACCGTGGCGCTGTTGCCAGAGTAGGGCATTGTCGCGTGCCACTGAGCCATGTCCGCAAACTCTCGCTTCTTCGAAGACCACAGTCAAATCAATCGCAGAATCGGATCGGGTAAAGCGTTCGACCCCGTTGGGAATCAGCTCTTAGAACTGCAGAATTGCTTGATTGGTTCCGCCAAAACGTGTCGAAACGAAGCCGCCTTTCCAAACAGGAAGACCGAGCAAGGAGACGGGGGGAGATGGGCGTCGTAGTCAGTGGGAGGGCTCTGAGGGGTTTTTGAGGTTTTAGGCGGGTGCGGGTTTAGTGTTGCGGGCAGCTTATTCGCGTTTCCTGTCTGACACGGCCTGTGGCAGTCACCAATTCACAGAGTGGCGACAAGAATGGCACGTGCTCTTTTACCCCCTGCTAGGGTTGTCCCAGTTTTCATTGGCACCATCGTATCTTCATCTTCTTCTTCGTATACTTTCAAGTGATATACACACACGAGTCCTTCAGCCCAGCCGCCAGACAAGATGACAAAATCAGAAGCGATGTGCCACAACTTGGGGTAAATTTCTGAACAAAATTTGATAAGGGGAATTCTAGCGCATCGTTCGACGAATAGGAATCAGTTTTACCATTATCGTCTTTGAGTACGGACATTTTTACAATCATCGAAAATCGATTCTTAAGAATTGGGGTGATCATTGAATTGCAAAGATAATAAAATTTGACTGTCAATAAAAAAATTATTGAAATATATTTGTATAAAGAAATGATAAAAAAAAACTAGAATATGACATTTTCGAAATGATAGATTAATCTTTCAAAAGAACATAAAAATTCCCAATGTGATCCATTGCCTTTGGGTATAATTTTCACCCTCAAATCGTTCTTATCTTTTTAATAGTACTTATAAAAGAGCAATCACGTGTGTGTGACGTAAAGAAAAATTTTAAAATTAAAAAATATCGGGAGAGATTTCAATAATATAAACTTATTTAGGGAATAAATTAAAATGATCACAACTCAAGAGACTTAAATTTGTATTCGGGGAGAAGACATCTAAGGGTGTACTCTATTTCCCAGGAGTCACTCTACCCGCCCTAGATCGAAGACCGTGACCCCGACATAAATGCTGCTAAAGATAAAGCCGGACAAATGCGGCGGCGTCAACTTGCTCCTCCGCGTGGTCACTCTCAAATGGTGAAGTATCTTGCCTGCAAAAGGCTGGAGGGGCTTTCGCGACTGGTAGCCGCAACAGATAGCCGTCTCGGCCATCTTCTCCGTGAAGTCCATGGACATGCGAAGAGGATCGAACCACCTGCTCGCTTACACTAGTACTGCATGCTCGAGGGCGAGACAATCCTTGGCCACCGCGGATGCCCGATCCAGGATCAAAAGACTCCAGCTCACGCACGGCTGTGAAAAGGATGGTCCCTCCGGGAGTTTCATAGACCCCGCGGCTTTCCAATTCCGGCAAGCCGGTTCTCGACTTAGTCGACACAGCCAATACCGTGCCTCCCCGAGAGCTCGTTCTGCGCAGAGAGCAAAAGAAGCGAGGGGAGAGCTTCTTGCCATTGAAGCACCTGTAAATTGCAGCTCATCACAGTCAAGGAGGAAGTTGATTCATTTGGGAAGAAAGAAACACGACAGCGATTCTGGTCAAGAGACAGACTCAATCGGGTTGATTAAGGCGAAGAAAGCTCAAACCAAAGTTGCACAAGTGGTTTTGGATTGTCATACTTTGAGCTACAATAAAATGTCAAATTATTGCTCTCCCTCTCTCTCTCTCTCTCTCTCAATTTGAACAATACAAGCAAAGGAGCGCCCCCGTGTGCGATGCAAAAGATAAATAAACGAATGAACAGGTGTGGACAAGGATTAGTCTCCAAAGTAGATACTCACGGATTCAGCTGATAATTATCTTAACTATTTACATGGACATCCTTGTTTGTGTGACTACTTTACATGAAGAAAGTCTTCTTCTTTTTTGTCATTGAAAAGGCATTTGATGTGTTGCATTGTTTAAATGTTGCAACAGATCTCACAAAATATGAAAATTTACTTATTTTCTCCCATCTTTTTATCATATATTTAATATTTCGGAAAGTCATATATCAAAAGGAACATCTTATTACCGTCTTGTTATGTCATTTAAAATAACAGTATAGCTCGACAAAAGAATAAAAGATTCGACGACAACGTGGGCTGGCTGGCACTCCGCTCCCAAGAAGGACCTCACCCAGCTCTCTCAGACACTGAGGGGGAGACCTCACTCTGGAAGATACAGACGCTTCACGATGTACGGTAATCTTCTCTTCGTCTCCATCGAACTCATCTCATCTCTTTGGCCTTCCCTAATCGACCCTCCAATGCTGAGGTTTATGCTTCTTCGTTTCGCGCCGGATGCACAGGCAGTATGAAATCGGCTTCTTCTCCTTCGCCGAGCTCGAGCTTGTGGCTCGCTCCAAACCCCAGCAAGAGATGGGGGGAACTCTTTTTTCTCTTCTACACGCCATTCTGGCTCACTCTCTCGCTCGGCATCGTCGTTCCTTACAAGCTCTACGAGGTCCGTCTCGATTCTTCTTGACCAAGTTTGAATTTTCTTTTTCCGAGTTCCGGATTTTACTGCATTAGCTGTTATGGGTTTTGGTTGGAGAAGGGGTTTTAGTTTGCTAGAGCGGATTATTTGTCCATGATCGTGAGTCTAGTTTTCCAGGAGGCATCTGGACTTTCTCATTTCACTGCAAGTAAGTCCTTTAATTTCAGTCTAAAGCTGAGCTGCTTAACTTATATTATCGGCGAAGGGAAAAAAGAAAAATATATGGTACAGTGGCAAAAACAAAAGCAGGCGTTTTTACATAAGTTAAGGAGTGAATCGAGCATCTCATTTCGTTCTAGAAAGGAGTAATCATCTATTTATTCTGTCTTCTTCGTGTTTGTGTCAATGGAGGAGATAGATGATGATGCATCGGCTTTGCAAGGGACCTTTCAATCATTCCCTTTGTCTTTGTCTTTTGTTTTCTGGGTTGGAGAGTGATGGAAGTCTTGAAGACGAGTTTGTGGTGAATTCATTCACTTCTACACTCGACTTGGATAGAGTTTCTAGGAGGGAATGGAACAAATTCTGATAGTGACAAGAGAAAAGAAAAGAAATGACAAAAAGTTTGAGCTAGAATGTTGTTTGGATGCTGATGGGGGAAAAGAACAGGGTTGTATGCAAAATGAACCTAAATGTCTTTTTTATGATTTTATAACTTCAGAAAAAATAAGGGTATTTATGGAGAAAAAGAGAAATTTCTTTATATGTTGCATGAATCCCTCCAGATCCCTCCATATATGTTGGAGGATTTATAAACCGCATAGAAATGGCTGCACTAATCCCTCTTAATCCTTCCGCTTTTCTCCCTCCATCTTCATTCCATCCAAACCTAGGTCATTTTATATTCTTTGTCTTCCCTTAAAGTGATTAAGAATCGTTAGGGTGATACACTGCAACTCTTATCTTGCATTTCACAGAACATCTAGGTATAAATTTCCATAATTGTTCAGCGATTTCTAGCTGAATAGACGCTTCTAAAAGTTCCCATGCTACGACCTATGTGGTGGATAAATGAAAAATGCACATGCTTGAGTGAAGAGCATATACTCAGTCTAAGTAACTGTATGATTTTTTCCTTGTGTTGACAGAGTTTTACAGAGTTAGAGTACTTGCTTCTGGGGTTGGTGTCAGCGGTTCCTGCATTCCTGATACCAATGGTATTTGTTGGGCAGGTATGTTTGTTGACTTGCTTAATGGACTTGCGTGTCACTAGAATGAAATCATCCCTTAAACATTAGTATGGTTCTTCTGAAAACTGCATAAGCCGGTGCTTTGGACTCTGATTGTGTTCTCAGTATTGAGTGTAAAACAAAAGGTGTTAAATTGGAATTTTCTTTCTGCAAGAAAGAAAATAATTAATTGTTGCCTACTGAGATTACTTCTGGTCTTCTGGAAACTAATTCTCCTTAATGGTATTAGATATAATCCTGAGGTGCTATAACTTCCTTTTTGATATGGAATGTCCTTAAATTTTCGCTCATGTGCAGGCAGATAGCAGTATGTGCTGGAAGGATCGCTATTGGGTCAAGGCAAGTGCTTTTTGGGGTACACTTGTCCATATTCTTAATGCTTCAGAAGCTACTTCCATGATATATATTGCTCATCTATGTTTAGACTCAGTAACATCAATTTTAGGGTATACCTCTGATGGATCACACATTTTGGCGATGAAGTGTCAAGAACAGCTTTGTTTCACATGTTGCCTTATTGATTCGTGCATGATGTGCACAGTCTGCAAACTACTCGTACTTTGTGTCTAGGAAAAATAGTATGTGAGTTGGT
Organism: Melaleuca quinquenervia; assembly: GCA_030064385.1. Lineage (NCBI taxonomy): Eukaryota > Viridiplantae > Streptophyta > Magnoliopsida > Myrtales > Myrtaceae > Melaleuca > Melaleuca quinquenervia. Next base: position 445,700 of record CM057728.1, on the reverse strand, counting down.
CTGATGGAAGTAATATTGGATCACTTTTCAGATTGCATTTTGGATTTGCATACATAGAGAACATGTCAAACCTGAATTTTTTCTGGGTAGATTGCATGTTGTGGGTTCAGCTCCTGTGACTCACAATATACTTAAGAAAAACTGACAAGTTTTGAATCTGCAAAGAGCTAGGGCTTTATACTTTGTATCTGCTGTTGCAATTTAGCAGAAGATGAGCAATCTTAAGCGCCTTTGCTTTATATACCTGCCAATGTGGTGTTCAGTGAAAAACTGACAAGTTTTGAATCTGCAAAGAGCTAGGGCTTTATACTTTGTATCTGCTGTTGCAATTTAGCAGAAGATGAGCAATCTTAAATGCCTTTGCTTTATATACCTGCCAATGTGGTGTTCAGTGAAAAACTGACAAGTTTTGAATCTGCAAAGAGCTAGGGCGTTGAACTTTGTATCTGCTGTTGCAATTTAGCAGAACATGAGCAATCTTAAGCGCCTTTGCTTTATATACCTGCCAATGTGGTGTTCAGTGATGATGGTCTGGTTAAACAATCTTAATTACATGAATAGTGGAGCATCAACTTAGAAGTTGCATTAAAGCGCACATTAAAGCAAGTTCCCTGAGGGCTGTGAATTCTTCAACTTTATGTTATTGCCTAAAGTAAAAATCATCCCGGTAAATGCAATATATATCCTTTTTGAGTTAAAGAATACTGTATATGTGATGTTTAACTCATCCGCTAAGTTATGAAGCTGGCCTGTTGACATTATTTAGCTAGATATTAAAATCTCAAGTAAGAGCTGCTCTTCCACCCTAATACTTAACCATGCTTTGGCAGGCAAGTCTCTGGATAATAATCTTTAGTTATGTCGGGAATTACTTTTGGACGCACTACTTCTTCACAGTTTTGGGAGCTTCTTATACATTTCCGTCATGGAAAATGAATAACGTGAGCCATAAATTTGAGACATTGACTAGTTATGCTTTCCTTAATCATCCATCTGTTTCTTATCATGCAGTCTGGTTAACTGTTTTTTTTTTTTGCAGGTACCGCATACTACTTTCCTCCTGACTCATGTTTGCTTTTTATTTTACCATGTTACGTCAAACATGACCCTTCGCAGGCTAAGGCATGCTATTGCTGACTTGCCTGAAAAAATCCAGTGGGTTACTGAGGCGGCATGGATTCTGGCTCTTTCCTATTTCATAGCATACCTGGAGACTGTGGCTATTTCTAATGTATGTCTAGACTAATTGTTCTACTATACACTATAATTATATCCAAATCTGTTTTATATAGATGACATGCTGATTCTATTGTCTGTTTGAGCTAGAGTGGTGCATATCTATCAATGCATTGTCTCCAAGACTGCTTATTCTGGCCATCCTCCTTTATCCACAGCTTTAACATGAAAAGAATCAGTTAATTTGACAGGACATATTCAGTCAACCTTGAAATGCAATTTTATTAGATTAAGAATACCTGTCGTTATCTGTTTTGTAATATTCCTGATGAATGCTGATTCTTTTCCTCTTTAGTGTGAATTCCTCACCAAGTTTTTTTTAGTTTTGCTAATGATAAAGAAAGTTCAAAACCTTTCTGCCTGCAATGTCCTGTCACAATTTTTTGCGAGCCCTCAACTTTGCATGGACCATTTCTTGTGAAATCTGTTCTGTCTTTTTGTGCCAGGCAGGTCTTTGCTGTGAAACAAACCCAAGACATTTTACGTTACAACTGTTGCTATACCATTTTGCTAATCACAGATGCTTAAATACTCATGATATGCAGGGATTATGAAAAACTAATCTGTTTCATTCAATGTTTGCAGTTTCCTTACTATGAATTTGTAGACCGGGCATCCATGTATAAAGTGGGGTCCTTGTTTTATGCCATATATTTCATTGTGAGCTTTCCAATGTTTCTGAGGTGAGAACTTTATGTGCCCAACACCTATTTTATGGGTTCTTATCCTCTCTCTTTTAAAAAATGCATGAGTCAGCAGCAAGGCGCACGCATCACAGCTGCGCAATTGTGTGAAGAGTGATATGGATGAACCTGTTCTAGGATGAATTTAACAGTAACTGAGAGAATTACAGGTTCTAGTTTGTGTGAATGCACAATCTGTAGTTTATTTCAGACAGTGATTTCATTGATAAATAACTATAATGATCAGTATTACGTTTTTATAATCGTGAAACCATGTGCCAGAATGAGAGCAATGGAAGAAAGTAGACGCAATAATCTAAACAGATGAAAACATTATCCAGTTAATGAGCCATAAATTAGGTTGATCTGCATTGTATGCTCCATTTTCTTCATGTTTCTGGCATGTGTTGGATTATGTGGCTGTTTTTCATACATCAAGTTTCATATATCTAGATTAAAAGGAGTAATGCTCCTCCTAACTAGAATAGTATAGTTGCACCCTTTTTTCTTATTGAAATGGAGTGGAAAAATTGTAGAATATGGAAGAGGATATAGAACAGAGGTCATAGCACTGTCTTTTCTTGTCATGCATTTTATACTTTGTCAATCGTTGGAGCTCATGCAACATTCTTTGGCTGAAAATGAACTTGTGCCTGCAGGATTGATGAGAAGCCAGGGAGTCCCTGGGACCTGCCAAGAGTAGCTGTCGATGCTTTGGGTGCTGCCATGCTGGTGACAATCATACTTGACTTGTGGCGTATTTTCCTTGGACCAATTGTCCCAGTTCCTGACTCGAAACAATGCATTCAGCCAGGACTTCCGTGGTTTCCTGGACATTCCGTGGAAGCTTGACATCTCATAGTACTATGAGGCTGTAAGTTTTGAGGGGTACCCTGTTAGGGAAAGATAGCCAGAACCGTGCCAAGGGACTTGTATTGTACTAATCTGTAGTGCTTGGAACATGAACCATCTTTTGAGAAATATCACTCTAATCAGTTGAAATTGGGGATTAAAGATTAATGGTGCGTTTAATTAAGCTTTTTCAAGGGACTTTAGAGGAAACAAAAAGGTTTGAGGCGTTTGGTTCAACATTTGACCCATCCAAAGCCTTTTGAGTAAAAAAAAAAGGTCTTTAGTTCAGCATTAGACCGAATGCTAACATTGGCAAAACTAAGAAGTTTTGGGCATTTAGCATTTGTGAAAAATCACTTGCAAAGTTGAATGATCTTTTGCTTTTTTTATCCTTTTCAAAACTATCCTTGCTAGTTTTTTAGCTTTTCGGTCATGACCTTCAATGCTATTGTTCATCTTTTGTGTGGGAGAGTACTGGATGGGAGTCGATGAGGCCGAATCTGACCGATGAAAGGCCAGCAAGAGGATGACGAGGCCTGAGGTTGCACGACCACAAGTAGCTCTCACTGGGGTTGCCCCAGGTCATGTAACCTTGGGCGACAACCACTGGCGCTAACAGTTTTGAGTCTCTCGTTAGTTTCTCTTCTTTTCTTTTTTAGTAAAATGTAGAAAAATTCTATTTAAAGCCCTTTGCAATTATTTGCTTTTGCAAATGCAGCCCTAACAATATAAATCTCAATTATCTCTCCCACGTATGTGCATCTGCGTGTTCAGACCATGAAGGTGTCACTATTATGGTTGCTAAATGTTGCTTGCCTGGGGTTTTTATATGTATGTATGCCTTTATTCAGCTTCGCTAGCTGCATTGCATGGCATGCATTGAATTGTGAACGAGCTCGATACTTTTGCGGCCGAGGCATTTCCTCTGTGCTAAGTTCCGTGACTTGGTCACAGTTTCGCAATTGCCAAACATTCTTGCATCCGATCCGACGGTTTTTCTTCTATTCAAAGAGGCCGCATGAATTAATACACAAGCAGATTCGATAACATGTAAAGGAGGAGACGAAAAGGCAACTGAGCTAAGGATTGATTTCGGAGTGTAGGCCTCCCGATGGGCTGTGTGTTCACAACACCTAACAGCTTCAATAGAATGCCGAGCAGGCCAGGCAAAGTCAAAAGTCCATAGATGACTCTGATTTGAATGGAGAGACAGTGATTTGATTTCCAAGATCATGATGCGTGATAATTCTTGTTTTCATAACCCTTCCTAACCTCCCTTTCTACAGAAAAAACGTACACTTACTATCGTTTCAAGCGCGAGTGCTTTTTTCATTTTTCTTTTCATTTTGTGTGTGTGTGTGAGAGAGAGAGAGAGAGAGAGAGAGAGGGAGAGATAGAGAGAGAAATCTTATCTGACCACTATTAAGATAGTGACAGCAAGGACTCCACCTAAAAGAGATGGAACAGAAGTTCAATTTATATGAGAATGAGAAATCCTAACAGCACAATAGAAAGCAAAAGAGGACAGATATGATGCGGAGCCAAATTGAAAGCTATTGGAGGCTTTCCTCTCTCTCTCTCTCTCTCTCTCTCTCTCTCTCTCTCTCTTCTATATCAACAATCCAAAAAGAAAAATTAAAAGAAGGGAAAAAAAAAAAAGAGAGAGAAACTTGGCAAGAAAACATTACAAGAAGAAACTAAGACAGCCTATGCGGCTTTCCAGGTTACAAAAACAAAATGGATTACTTACGCAGCAGCTTTACGAGGACGAGCACGGGGTCAAAAATTGTAATTGTGAATTAGCGAACGATAGTACTTCACATGAAATAGCTGAGTGCCTTCTTCCTTCTCGAGCCGCCTTCACCGTAGAGTTCATTCCACTGCAGGAGCTCAGTCATGTTTACAGACTCGGATGATACACTTGCACATACCTGTTTCCGAGTCAACAATAAAGATGCGAAATCCATCAAAGCTTCACCAACAATAAGGAAAATGAAACGCTATTAAGTTGTAAAATAGCATTATGTCAGTCGACAATCACTCTACGTTGAGAAAAAAAGTGCTGCATCCAAATTTGTTATTTTCAAATCGTTTTACCCGTTCATGTGCATATTTGAAATCTTCCATATTGAGAGACCGTATATCAGCACTCCCTCTCAAAGCTGGAGCAGGTTTGCCTTCAGCTAGAGCTGCAGCATGCTCCTGCCATGAGTTGCACATATTATCAGCCATAATCAAAGTACAAGTAAAGTTGCCCTATCAAATTACGGGAAGACATGGACCTTTTTCTCCTTTTCCAATATCTCTTTAATTGGCCTGTGCGCAGCAGTTACACATAAATTCTGCAATAAGACGGTAATAGGTGAGAGTGAATTCCCCACTAGTGCACAGTTTTGAGTAAAGATTCTGAAGTGTCACCTTAAGGTCACTTCCTGAGTAACCATCTGTCATGCTTGCAATTCCATCCAAGTCGACATCTGGAGATAAGTCTTCCTTCGCCAGTATAACTTTCAAAATTTTTGCTCTATTTGGAGAATCTGGAAGATTTACCATCAATCTGTAGTAAAGTCAAAACTCAGCATCTGCTTTTGGGAAATATGAAGGCCCTCTTGGATAGGAAATACGATATGAAGGAAAGTAAGAATTGTGATCCAATGTGCCCATGAAAAGAAGTCAAGGTAACACTCACCGGCGAGGCAGCCTACGGATGACTGCCTCATCCAGGTCGAAAGGTCTGTTTGTGGCTGCAAGTACCAGTACTCGTTCTGTGTCTTTAGTACGTAAGCCATCCCAGTTAACCATAAATTCATTTTTCATCTTGCGCATGGCCTCGTGCTCCCCTGGGTTCTCCCTCCGGCCCAACATACTATCAACCTAGGAAACCACCAAAACACTATGAGGACTACGACAATTAGGAAACTAAACTAACAAAAGGAAAAGATAGAGAAACTGACTTCATCGACAAATACAACGCTTGGGGCAATTTTACTGGCGAGTGAGAAAACGGCTTTCACATACTTCTCGCCCTCACCAAACCACTGCAAAAAAAAAAATGGAGTTTACAACAGTACAACGTTAAATCTTCACACATTTCAAATGATCACAAGAGATCAGCCCCAATATTGACCTTAGATGTGATACTTGACATGGAAATGTTGATGAAATTTGCACCAGCTTCAGTAGCCACAGCCTTCGCAAGCATAGTCTTGCCTGTTCCAGGTGGACCAAACAGAAGAATGCCCTTGCAAGGCTGCACAAGAAAGGTAACAGTGAGATAAGAGCAAGCTCCACCATGAAAGCATTGCACAAATCTTGTATTTACAGAGGCACTTAAAGACTGCTTCGCACATTAGACAGAGGTTTTCAATCATGAACTTAAGAAATTTTTTTTTTGGGTAAATATGAAATTGAGAAAATTACTAGAACATAAAATGAAGAAAAACCAGAACCACTATTACAGGTAGCCTGTAAAACCAAAATCTGCTTTTTGTTCTTTCAAGAAGCCTAATCTGTCCGAATTTATTACTTTAGATAATTCTTTGACACATTGCCATCATCATTTCAAGTCTTCTTGTATTTCCACACTGGTCTTTTTCACGTCTTCTCAGATTTTCACACTGCATTATTAGGGTGCATGTGTACCTATTACTTAAAACGACCCTCTTTTAGCTCTTCTTGGAACAATGACACCAGGAATTCTTGAAGTGCACTCAGCATTTTTTGGATGAGGAAGCACAATGAGTTCTTTGTGGGGCTCAGTGAGGCCAAGATCACCATTAACACCCTGTCCCATCCCCACCCCATGCACCATCTCTACCAATTTCCCTCATTAAAAAAAAAAAAATCTAACATAATGAAAGATCTTGATCAAGATAACCCCAACTCCAAATTCAGCTTAAAAGTTATCCTTCTCGAAACTGGTAACTCAGTAATAGAAGTATAAATCTAAAGAAAAACAAGTGCTGCCAAATTTTCTTACATTGAGCAAAATTAGCCGATAGGGCATTCTTGATATGAGCGATCGAACAGTAATGATAATATTAGGAATACCAACAATGAGGGGTAACTTAATTAGTCTAAAGAAAAGAAAGAAAAGAAAACAAAGAAAGCCAAAGTGACACTGGGTGAGATGCAGCAGGGATGGGCAGGACTGCCCTGCCTGGACTGCCGCTGCTCCAGGCAGGGCAGTCAATCAAAATGGGTTGTGGGCAGCTGATTGTTTATCAGATGCTTAGCTACCTCAACTGTCTATTTACATGACGAATCCTGTATCGAAGAACTTCTTGCCAGCAGATCAACTTTTCTAGATATTTGTGATGTGGCTTTATAGCCTCACAAAATAGAAACCTAGAGAAAGTCTGCACACTGTATAGTAGCCTCATAAGAGAACACCTTTAAATTTCTCAAAAAAAGACAAGATTAAACCAGGAATGTCAGTAGGTATCAAAGTCACTAACAGAACACAACTACAAATGAAAAGAATTATCAGAGCTCCAAAAAGCATGTGCAAGAACCAATTAATTCGTTATTACGACCAAACTTCAAGTGAAGCAAACTCCGTGCTCATAGAGAAAAGCAGAACCTTGGTCAATTGCCCTTTGCAGAAAAGTTCAGGCCTCTGTAGAGGAAGCATGACTAGCTCCTTCAATGTATCTTTGACATTTTCAAGAGCTCCAATGTCATCAAATGTGACTCCTATGTCACTGGGGGGGATAACATCAGCAAGAAGCCTTTTTTCAAATTCGTTTTCAGTTACAACATCCTGTACAGATAAAAAAACTGACCCGCAATTAGACAATTTGTGATTCTTAACATAGGTTTTCCTGCTATACAAAATTTAGCAGCCAAATAAATATTAAAACCTTGAGGGACTTTTTCAAGCTCTTAGACTCGTTCTGAATAGCCTGCAAGATCCCAATGCCATACTGGATGCTGCCAAGCATTTGAACATGGTTTTAGTAACCTTAACCCAAAGATTGCAGCCAATAAAACATGCATGCTGACAGAGAAAGGAACAATTCCTTACCTATCACAGGACATAACAAGCCGTGAATCAGCATTAGATTCAGGATTCTCCATTAAATGATGGCTTAGAGCCCATCCAATGACCTTTTCTGCACCTGCCAATAGAAAATTAAGTTTTCACGCCATGTTAAGGAAACATGGTCAGGAACCTCTCTTACATGGATCAATGGTAATGTACATACTCTCAGTGGTCAGTGTTTGGTCCTTGATGCATATTGTATCAAGTCCTTCACAATCCATTCCGCATCGACCAAGAACCTGCACGTAAGGATAAGAAACTGTGACATTATCTCCTCTGCTGCATAAGACTGCCAAACTTTCAAATGCCAACAAATCAAAAGATAGCCCACATGCTTAACCTCTTCAACATCCTAAGAAACTGGCGTACTATAGGAATAAATTGTTATAATGCAGGTATGTTACATGGCCGTGATTGGAAATACTTTCGATTTATTACAAAATGCCCATAAAAAGTAAAGTGAGCTCTGCAAATTTCATTTGATAAACCATCAATGAGAAAATCAGGCATGAGATGCTCCATGATCCAAAAATATAAGAACGAAAATTGCTCACAGTTCGCAAATTATTCAAATTCCCTTTGATCTTTAGGGTCTCGGAATCTCGATCCAACTGATGCTTCCAAGATGTAAGAAGCACTTCATCCTGCAATCAGTTGTTGCATTTCCAAGACTCATGTTAACTGAAACAATTCCAAGCAAGTATCCAAGATCCACCAGAAGGAAGTCATACCTGTGGCATGTGGATCGTGACTTTGTTTGGGAAGAGCTTTGTAAGGAGTTTTATCACCTTTGGAACTTCTTTTCCTCTGTCATGAAGCCTTCCAAAACTATCCTGAGAACCATTAAATGAGGTCAGCATCATATCCGCAACTTTCTCTTGTGTCTTAATAATTTGAGTAACAAGAGCCAAACAAAAAGAAATGCACCTTGTCAGACAAGTCATATGAAATAATGTTAGGCTGAAGGTATAAAGTGGAGAACAGAATTTAAGCATAGTGGCATGAACGCAGAAGGGGAGTACAAAAATCTGCCATCCACGGAAAAACGTAATTCATCTCTCCAAAACAAATGTGTCAAACAAGAGTTGATGCCGACCACCGGAAATACCAAGTCCATAATTATTATCCATATTTTAGTCAATACTTGATTGACTTGTCTGTTTTAACCTCTTCACCCGACAATACAAAATTCAGAATGGTTATATTGTCTGTCTTCACATTTGATTATTATGTCTTTGTCTCAGCCACAGGATCAAAGTGATATTTAAAATTAAATGCCTGGATGTTAAAGCATTTCCATGAAAATCTATAGCATGTCTGCAAGTCATGGCCCAATACGCATAAGAACAAAAGTTAAAGCTAAAATCATAGCAGGTCAGCAAGTCATGACCCGATACACATAAGTACAAAAATTAAGGCTGAAACGGTGTATATTCATATGAAAATGGCTAAAAAAAGTAATTTAGCAACTGATCATCATTTTAAGTAAATAGCAACACACTGAAACTTTTGGATCTAAACTCCAACATTAAGCATTAGAATCACCATCAAATCAGGAAGACCATGCTCAGATTGACAGTTTAGCCAATGCACAAGCATGTTGTATGAACCTATAGATGCCACTTCCCCAAGTGAGACAATGAATAACTGCCCTAAATTCCAGAGAATTAAACAGGTACAATAGTACAACAAGGTAAAGAATGAAAATCATTACCGGAAAAGCCAAATCAAGAAGAGCCGTCTGATTGCTCCCAAACTTTGTGAAAAGAAGACCGCCAGGATGTGACTGCCACCAGAAACACGTCAAACAGAGCCACAATATGGTACATACTTTGGTGCAAATTCCAAGGTAGTTTAAAAAAGATAATTATCCTCCAGCAAAGGGAATAAAGTGCAACAACTAAACAAGCTTATATAATTTTCTGATTCAGAGATCAAATCAACAAGAAGGAGGAGGAGGAGACAAAACTGATTATCCTCTATGCAACTACTACTTGAAAAAGAATTTAAACATATATCTCATCTAGTGACTTAACTGTCAGATAGAGGGATCGCAAAAAACGACAACTGAAGCCAATTATTATAGAGCCATGGGATGCATCAGATCCAAATAAAGCATGCTCAGATTTAAAACATGACACCAAACAATCCCCTTATTGAACAACAGTGAGCATTATTTCTCCAAACCAGATAAAAGTTACCTTCTCCTTGCGGTTGTCAGTATGGGTATGGGAACCAATGACAACAACATTATTGGGAAGCTTTTCCATTCTGTTTTTGAATGTAGGAACTGCATCTGAGTTCCCAGCAATAGACTTCTCAGCATCTTTCACAAACAAAATGAAAGGAGAATTTCTGCTCTCACTGGAGACAGCCTGACACCAAAAGAAACACCCAAATAAAAAACTAAAGAGACACTAGTTATCTACTATTAAGAATTCAAACAGGGAACAGGAGAAACCACCTCAAACAATGCATCAATGAGTAGCTTGTCTAAATCTTCACTACAGGAGTTTTCCAAACGAAGATCAGCAGCTAAACCAAACAAACAATGAAAGGAAGAGTGTTAGGAAGATAAAACAGCCTGATGATTTTGAGAGGAAGAAAAACTTGGAGAGAAAAATCATACCATTACAAAAGTACCCATGACCACCCTCACAACAACCCCCAAGGTCAACTCCTTCAGGGACAGATTTATCAAATCTAACACCAATTTTGGACTGAGGATTATCCTCGAAAAGTAGTGCTACCTTTCCACATTTCCCAGAAGCCGGACCCCTGTCAAAATGCAACAAAAACAACACAAAAGACCATGATCAAAGAAAAGCTCCAGGGCACAACCCCAATAGGAAAACTAGAAAGATGAAATGCAAATCAGAAACATAGAAATCAACGCTGATCAGAGATGAACCTGATGCACAGAGATTTCAGTACTATTGCTATTATTTTGAAAATACAAAAACAGAAATGAGCTATTCAGAACAAGCAGACCAATAACAAAAAGGCATTATACATGGGGACGGAACGACAGATGTCACTTAATTACCATAAAGCAATGATAAGAATTTTGGCAGTGTCTCCACGCACAACAATTTGCAGAACTTAAACAAGCTACACACCCACCCACAGTAAACCACCTGACAAGCTAGAGATTAGCAGCATCACGTTACTTCCCCACCTAAGCATATACTTCTATACAAAACACAAGGATGACCATCAATACACTATATGAAATCCGCCCTTCGCTCTTATCCTAACAGCAAGCAATTCTTTGTCCTAAAGAAGCAACTCATTTGCTCTGATAAGCGATGCACTCAGGACTGTACCTGCCAGACTATCACTACTCATTTCAGATTTAGCATCTCAGCCCTTCTCATTGGTGTTTCCAGATGGCAGCATGAAAGTCAACATGACACAAGTTCTACAAGGTTCTCATATTCAGACACATTTCACATTCCAATCTAGAAAGGATTTTAGATAATCCTCCACCAAGAGGGGGCAAAAAAGCACAGTAGAGAGACCTAACAAAACATACATGTTGATAAATATATCTTCATGAGATTAAAAAAACAAAAACATGGCTAGCCAACAATAAAAGTACCTTGATGGTGAGGACAGTGGGTACGAGGAACCCGAAGCTGACACAACAAACCTCACCCTGTCGCCTACATGTTTTAAATCATTGTTTTGAGTAAAATGCAAAAAAGCGCATTACGTATCAAGGAAAATGAGAATAAATGACAAAAGATATCTGTCGATAATCAATTCAAGTAGCATACCTAATTTAAACGCATTACTCTTGGAAGCACCAGAGGATGAAGCTACATTATCATTCTCAACCTTTGGTTGTGAATCTGGGACGATAGGAGAGGGAGCATTTGAAGAGCTAGGTGCATCGCCATCACCAATTGGCAAATTAATCGCCTTAACCAAGTCAGCTGGAAGAGAGCTTTGTTTTGTGCAGTTGCAGGATTTGTCAATGTTAAGTCCTTCCTTTAATAGCTCTGCTTCCTTGGAAGATAAACCCTACAACAAATTCAAAATCAACCAGTGACATGATTGACCTCAACTTATGCAGCCAAGATTGGAGATTGGTCAAAAATTTCTCTCCCCCTCCCTCTCACTTACACAGAAGCAGGCTGCACCATGAAAATCAATAGGGTATAAAGTTCAAACACTAAAACAAAGCACAAGCAAAGCACTTACACCCAAAAATGAATGGCTGTCAAATATGAGCAATTTAGCACCAAAGTGATTTGCAAGTGCCTTTGCCAACATCTCCTGATAAATCTCAGACCCTGCAATTAAAATATTGACAATTGAGAAATTCAAATTAGCTCAAAAGGAGAACAAATTACCCAACTAAGAAAACTTGTGTCCACACTGGAGGAAGAAGAAAAAACTCACGCACCAGCAGGGCCTGAAAGCAAAATCCTTGGGTTTACTGTTGGAAGCTCTGAGGCATATTTAGCATGTTCTCTGTGCTTCAAATGTATAAATGAAGCGGCAATTAAGACATTCTTGGTGTTCTCACTGCGAAAAAAGACACCAAAAAGTTTTCAATCCATGATCAACCATATTAAGACAGAGCAAACTGACCAAGACTCTCAATGCTGATAGGTAAGCAAAGAAAGCGGATCTGATGCAAAACAACCACAGGGGCAAAGTAGATCTTTACCATTCATGAGATGCTATTGTTAGATCTATTTATAGCAAAATAAGATGCCATCAGACAACATCACATTGTAAGTGGAGGCATTATCTTCCTCATTGTGCTTTAAAACAAGAAGCAGGTCTAGTGGCAAAGATTACTAAAAAACAAGAGGCGAATTAGTTTGTGAAGATAATCCCAAGAGCACTATTGAAAAGCCAATAGCATCAAGAGCACAAGCTCCTCTTACTCAGTGTTGCATCTAAGAAATATGTGAAATGACACTTAAACGAAGCCTTTTCCCACTAAGTTACACTTTACAGTCAAAAGTATTTTCTCCCAGGTGACCCAACTAAAGTACCCCCTCTCTCTCTCTCTCTCTCTCTCTCTCGACCCATAAATGCCGAATTGTCAAACAAACAACTTGTAATCATTCAAGTTCAAATTCAGGATGCAGACTAATGTTGATCAACAACATTTATCACAGCAACCAACAAATTCCAGCCAGTAACAGCCAGACAAATTCCAAAGATTATCGTCATTCCCAAAATCACATAGACATGCTTGTGCCTCTTACCATCAAGAACTAGTAGTTCCTTTTCTGTTTCTGAAACGGATATTAATAAGTAGTAAAAGAACCCACCTCAAGTAGTATGGGAAGTTTTCGAATGAAACTTCTATCTCTCTGCCATCAAGAATTCCTGCGTGAACCTCTTGCTTGAATACTGCACATCGTAAAGACGTGCCCGATGTTGATGCTGGTTGTGAATCCCTCGTCCACTCGCTCGATTCTTCCATTACCTGTTAACACATACTTTTGCTCAATTTCAGTTTAAAACTAGTTGATAGAGCAAAGAGCAAACATCCTCAAGGAAGGCTTTAGCAAATGAATCACCCCGGAGATTTTTACATTGCCTGCCTCTAAGCCAGCATCCTGGCTGCCATCAACAGGAAGACTCTTGCCCATTGCTCCATCTTCTGCTGCTTTCTCATTCACCACATTCGGTGCAGAATTGCCTTCCAGGCCATCATCAATGTCCATCCCATCATTAATTGCAGAATGAGCAGGGACTTCAGGTTCTTGATAAATTTTAATGGAAGTCGAACCAGGTGTCTTCCATCGTGATAAATCTTGCTTCAGGTTTGAAATGGATGCCAATATGCTAGCGCCAGTCATAGCTGAAGGATCCCCTGATCTTCGCTCAAGTTGAAAGAATTTCCCCATGCTTTTCATATCCGCACCTTTAACCGTGAGATCAGATACTATTTGCTGGAAAATCTGGATAGAGAGAGATTAAGGAAATCCCATGCATAAAAAATGCATGTGTGCATGTGACACACATTCATAACAAAACTGTGGACAGTAACACATAAAATGCAATAATATACCAACAGAAGTTACTATCCAAGAAAACCTCCCATTCCATGATAAGGCAGCAATTTACTGTCCAATAGAAATTCTCCAAGAGAATGTTGAGGTGATGATTCTTTTCCCCATATTTAGAAGTTCTCCACGTCAATGGCAATGAGTAATTCTAGGTCCAAAATCAAGTCAATGGGAAGTCCATGTGCCCAAAATGAATCTCGTGTTGGTCAGCATATCTACCAAAAGCTTGAACTTTTATTCTCTTCATACTTCATCTAGACTGCAATAACCTCACCCTCATGATAAATACAACACTTCAATAGGCTCCATTTGCACAACTTCACTCTGCTCTTGCCCTCATTCTCTCCTTTTTTTCCCCAAGTTCACGCTCACCTCTACCTCCCCATCCATGCCTTTCTCCTACCTCACAGCTATCGTACTTTTTACTTTTCTTTAACCTCTCTCTCTCTCTCTCTCTCTACACACACACACACACTTCCTCTTTTCTCTTGATTTCCTTCCTTCCTCCTTTTTGCTGCTTCCACCTTTCAGCTAATTATTGATACTTTTACTTGCAAGATTGCTGGGTTCCTCTTGCTCTTCATCTCCGTACTATATTTTCTCCTTCAATAGATCAAGAGACTTCTTCATGACTTCTGGGAACTAAGAAAGCAATAAACATGGAGATGACAGAGTTGCAGAACCAGAACATCAGGACCAAAAGGTTCAGACAAGCATGAAATGAAAGATAAGGATACATAAGCATGGTTCCCAAGCATGCCAAACACAATCTCATCCCCCGAGCTTAGCGCACAACTGGAGTTCCTCTTGACAGCAGTTCCATTTACTTGAACCAATCCCTTGCTACCCGTGCTCTCTAGTACGGCCACAGCAGCACCTTCTCGCTGGTCAAGTCCACAGATAGTGAGTAATGATACTGCATGTGCATTTTACAGGCTTCTTCTCCACATATAACTAAGCCAACCCAATGGAACGAATAACCGAAACTTGAAACGCTATTTAAAGGAAAGACCCTCCTGTACTATTCAAGAAACTGGCACTTCCCTAAACATAAAAGAGAACTGTAGTTCCCCCCGACTCAAGCCCAGCAAGTGAATGATACCTGAGTGTGCTTTATCTTGCAAAGGAAACCACTTATTGTCTGGTCCTTCAATGGGAAGTTACAGTGTTTGCTGGAACCAATTGTGAAATTAGGGGAGCTAATAGGAACGTTTGGATTCTGCAATCCATGAGAACACACATTAAACCAGAAGAAGTACATAAAAATCCCAATCACAAGAAACCAAACAAGTGAAGACAGCATTCAATCTCGAGCTCCAATTACCTGACCCGATTGCGACAAAAGCCGGCACCACGGCGTAGAAGACTCAAAGCTCGGACTCTGTTTTTGGTATAAATTCCAAGAAGTAAAAGAACTCCGATGCTTATCCACCGCAAGTGGCGAAGTACCTGCCAGTAAAAACACACAAAACCACATACATGAAGCATAAAAAGACGAGCTTTATGACCCAATCAGTCGCGTAGAGCCGATCAAGAACGCAAACCGCTCACCCTCAGGGATCGGCGCCGCCACTGCTACAGCCGGCGCCACCTCTCCCTTGGCGGCGCTGACGCAATCGTCTCCGGCGGCCGCCGCATCTCCATCCGCACATTCCGCCGGATCAGTCGCCGCCGCCGGCGAGCACAGCTCCTTCGAATTATCCGCCGCCGGCATCGGTCTGTCCGACACACCGCCGCTATCTTCCTGAAATTACAAACAAGGAGAAAAAATGAATCAGACGGGGGCAAAACCCACCAAAAAATCCACACGCCGCGACACAAAAAAGAACATCTTGGAAATAATCCACGCGAAAGGGAAAAACAAAAAATAAAAGCGACAAGAAGAGATTAGGGACGGAATCAAGAACCGATGGTTCGTTTTCTTGGGTCACCTTCTGACGCTTCGGCGACGGAGACTTATCTTCTGAGGAAGAAGATCGCTTCCCATTATTGCCCGAGAGAGATCCACTGCGTCTTGTCGACACCATGACTCTTCTCTGTTTCTTCTTCTCTTTCTTAAGATTTTTCCGGGCTCTTTTGCTCTGCTTTATGCTGGGTTTCTTCTCCTCTTGTCTTCCAGCTCTGTGCAGTGGTCTTTCTGGTCTGTGCACTGCGAGAGCGAGAGAGAGAGAGAGAGAGAGAGAGAGAGAAATGGGTTTGAGCGAAATGCAATGTAATTGTAATGCAAATGTTGGTGTGGGTTAGAGAGAGAACGAGAGAGAGAGAGAGAGAGAAAGGGAGGGGGAGGGGGGGGGGGGGTGTTGTATTATTCTTCTCTCGCGAAAAAGGTCGAAACCAGGGATTAAAAATATCGAAGAATTCGGCAAGGTTGGTTTGGTGCCAGGGGGAGTAACTCGGCGTAGGTTAGGCAGCTGGTTCGGTTGGTTCGAGCTCGCGTGGCGCATGTTAGCCCTTTTGTTCGATTCCCAATCCCCGGGGATGCGCCCCGATTATATGCGAGGAGGGCGCGTTACGGGGGCGCCCTTTCCTCGCCATTTCATCTTATTTTCTAATTTTAATTTCTTCTACAAGAAAATCTGCACACGATACCCTTCCATATTATTCCTTCACAATACATAATTTCCGGATTCAATGATTCAAGACACGTCGTAAAATAGACATTCATATAATGAATATATTGCATAGCACCACCATGTCGACAGTATAACTGTTATAAGAAATGATTTGACGGAGAATTTTACGTACAGAACGACTTAAAATAAACAATTCGGGTGCTGCAGTTCTTGCATTAAGAAGGCAGCGTCTTCTCTCGAATCGCTCTCGTTGACAATGTCACCTGCGCCTTGTGGCTTGTCTACGTGGACGGGGGTCTTTGGTGTTGGGTCCTGGCCCGACATGCGTTCACACGGGGGATGGCCAGTCAAAATGCGTAGATGGCGTGGAAGAATTGCCTGGCGCCGATCGATTCAGCTCCCAGAAAAAGAAATGATTAGATGACGAAAAGGCAGGGCGGGCCGGGTGATCGAAACGACGAGTCGTAGAGACGGGAGTCCCAAACGAGAAAGCGATGCGCGCTTGAACCGACACGGGGGGGATCGCAGGACCGACGGGAGACGCCGTGCGTCGGATGCAGTAGCCTCGAATGGCGGTCGGTAATTCCCCCAAAGAAAGCCAAAAGCGATTTTTCCATGAGAGGGACGGAAAGTTGAAAAGCTTGTTGACGTGCTTGGAAGAAGAGGGAGGGGAATTGGGAATATTCAAGGGTGGGAAACATGGGATGTTGGGGGAATATTCAAGGAACACGATCCCCTTCTGCCTTCCTCCTCCCCAAAGTGGCGATGGTAAGAGAAGGGGAATGGAAGCCGCGTGGGCTCGGAAGGTTGGATCGACCTTTTGCATATAAAAAAAGAGAAACAAGTTTGGGATCTCTTGGACTATGTTTGGGGATAATTTTGATGGGGAAATCGTCCGATGTGCCTTAGACGTCAATTCGGTTGTGCCAATTTATTCGTAAAAAATTTCGGGCTAAATTTCAATGTAGTCCTCATGCTTGGTTCTACGCTATATAAAATGTCCGATAATGGCTAGACCATCACACACCAGCAATTTCCAACAAAAAGCGACTGAAAGAACTATATTGATATCTAGCGCAACGTTTTTCGTGACTAAATTTAGAACCGTTTCGATGGAAATTGAAGGCGCCGGAATTAAAAGAGCACGAAGGAATCAAGTTAGAAAGCTTCAAGTTAAAAGTTCCTTTTTTTTAAGGTTGAAATAAGAAGCCTCGTTGCGCAAGCAATTCTCATCTTAGTTTACGAGCCAATTTCATGCAATCAAGTTTCTACATACGTACACCATTTGTTATTTGCGCCATACTTCCTTATTTACTAAAGAGATAAAGTGTGTTAGAAATTTCAAAACTTGTCACAAAGATGTATTTAAATCCTAAAACTTTCAAATAGTGTAATTAAGTCATAAATCTCGCAATAAAAGTGCAATCGAATATTGAAATTTTCAGAAAGTGCAATCCAGTTTTATAATTTTCCAGTTGGTCTGATTAAGTCCCTCTATTGATTGCACTCTTTAAAAGTTATAGGAATTCATTACGTTTTTTGAAAGTTTTATGGGCTCGACCGTATTTCTATGATAACTTCTATAACTTGATTGCACTTTTTGAAAGTTTTACGACTCAATTACGCTTTTATGAAAAAAGTTTTTGAGCTTTTTGGGTAATTATTCCTTTACGAAATAAGCCGGATCCACTCATGCACAAGCCGTGGTTTGGATGGTGGCATAATCTAAGTCGGATGAATAATTTTTCCTAAGCCAAATGATCGGCTCTGTTGCTTTTGCAATCAACGCTGGTATTCGCGTCGCCACTCTGTGCATGCCTCCTAAGAAGCGTGCGAAAGCTGGTCGAGGCGAAGGACCTTCCTGCACAAGTAGTAAGCACTTGCTCCGGAAGTATTTGTCAGACTTCAATGCCATTTTCGGGTGCTTGTTTCAAAGAGGAAAAAGAGGCGACTGCACAGTCTATGTGCTTTAGACTTTCTATTCAATAGGCGAGCACGAAAATGGCTCGAGAGGGTGCGATTTTGAAGGACGACAGCGTGAGCGTTCTCGTCATGGTCCGAGGTGTCAAACATGCACGAACGTTGAACAACACGTCTCCGGCGACTGATGATGGCTAATGACCAGTCCTCTGACTAATCATGCTGGGCCACCCACTTTTGGCCTATCTGGACTTGCACAAGGACGGTCGTTGGGCGACATAAAAGGGGTCACTGATAACTTCCATGATACGGAGATTAAAGCAGAGTTGCCTTCTTTGGCCTGAAAAGGCACAGCATTCGGGGTTCAATTATCGTTTGTCTTCTTTCGAAAGAAATCTGGGTCCAATTATTGAACGATAGACATTTAGACACAAATCTGGCTCTAGACTCCTAATGGAGGCAATTCACATGTGATTCCGTCTTGACCAGATTTCACAAATCAGGCTCGTAGCGTGTTCAGACTGACTCTGGTTGTCTGAGTAATGCCTTCACATCCACACATCACGTTACGACCCATATGAGTAGGGCACGAATTACGGATCTTCGACGATTCATTTGATCGCAAAGTCTTCGGTCGAAGAAATGGGCACTTTTACAAGATTCTTAATTTCTATTTCTTGGATAGATATTCCGACGAGATTCCGCAAACGAACCAACTTCAAGAGATGACCGAATTCTGACGAACCAATTGCTCTCACCGACAAAAGTAGAGGTTTGGTTGTCCAGAAACACTTGGATTGACTCGCCCTTGTGTCCCCAAAATAGCATCCAGCCATCTGAATATTGCCGAATCTACAGCTAAACAACCAGCACCGATCCTTACGCAAGCAGTGTCTGAGTTGCACGCACCTTCTAAAGCAGCTAAGCAAGGGGCTTAAGAGTGAAAACCCCCAGTTACATTTGCAAGGAGCAATTTGCACAAAGAACCAGGTGTAAGCTTCGAATGCTTTCCATAAGAGCACACCATTCAAATGCAACTGAAAATCAAGTTTTAACTGACGAAAAAACACCAAAAAATTTATGAATTGATCCCGACCTGAGTTCCCTGAAAGACACCGGCAAGGATGCCACAAAACAAAACTAAATACTCCAAATCGCACATCCTCACTTAACAAAGAGAAACCAAAACAGTTCGCCAAATCCCAAGGATGGAATTAAGCAAAATAACACCATAATGAAATCTGAACCATCCTAATGCACCAACTTTCAAGAGGAAGCCCCACTACGCAGAGTGCTCTTTGATTTCCTAGGAGCAAGCTGGGTCTCAGGCTACAAAACCAACAAATATTAGACCAGTTGATGCGTTGCTTTAGAGACAAAAAAGCTCAACCAATCTCAATTCAGCCAAAGCAAGATAATCCCATTATACTGGGGTAGACATGAAAAGGCATTGAAATATCTTTCTACTTCTAGCTTGCTTGAACACTTAAAAGGAAATTACCTCTTTCTTAACAGGTTCTTCCTTTTCAGACAAAATCAGCTCAATGTGGCACGGAGATGACATATAAGCTGCCAAGAACAGCTATCCATGAATCTAGAGAAATTTTACCAAGTAAAACATAACACAACCAAGTGATGACTTACGATTAATTCTCCCATGAGCTCGGTATGTTCGACGCCTTTGCTTTTGAGCTTGGTTAACTTGTATGTGAGATATGTATAGAGTATCCACATCCAAACCTTTCACCTGAAAAGTCACATCATAACAGCCTGTCATCAGCAACACGTACAAAAGTCCGACCACTTAACACATTCTGGTAAGATAATACGTACTTCTGCGTTACTCTCAGCATTCTTGAGCAAATCCAAAATGAACGTTGCAGATTTGACAGGCCAGCGCCCCTGGCCATTCGAATGATGGTTTTTAGCCTGTGCAGTCCGTCCAACACCCCTACAGAAGCGCCGGAATGGAATGGCTTGCTTGTGAGCCAAAACATCCTCCAAATATCTTTTAGCCTTTGTCAATGGCAATTTCCTAATAGCATGGGCTGTCTCCCGAGTATTCTAACAGAAAGCAATCCAAGTCAAGCAACTGTCAAATAGAAGATACAGTACACAATGCCGAGGTAGAGAAAATTACCAAGACAGCAATGAAGATCGATTGAGCGCTTAAAAAATTGACAACAGGGAATTTCCTCAAAATATTCCTGTTTGAACTAAGAGAAATCTGCCAATGTTTATTTCACTGATTATTTGCTGAAAACGATAGTTGTTTTTAAGATTTCCAGCTTCCCTGGAATGTTTATCATTCTTCTCTCCAGCTTTCATGCCATACATCTCTGTACTTCTATTACTCGATGTTGCCTGAAATTATCCAAAACAAAATGCTCTCCACAAGATTTCGACTTGATTTCGTTACCATTAAAAAAATAAATGGAAAATGCATTGTGTTGCCATACAGTCATTGCTTGTGTTTCTAGAAACTACAAAAAAGGGATGTCTATGTCTAACCTAACAAATTTTATAACCTCCTTTCTTGCTTTGACAGTAAAATAAAATCATAGAGAAAAACTGAAAACTAAGAAGTGATGGCTTCTCCAACCAAGTAGACTGACATCGGTATTCCTCACATCATGGTTGAGAATTTTGTGAAACGAAACAATGCGATAGAGCAGGATGCAGAAGTCCATCAAAGACGACTAATCAGTCAATATAAAAATCTAGCAATTCTGGCAGAGTTCTCATGGTTTAGAAAGTGTCTACTAATGTTCTATCCATTTGTTTTCTAAGAATGAACATGGATAACAAATAAATTAGCTATTCTGTACATTGATTCAATGGGCTCTGGCAGTGCAATCAACATCACACATCTCAATCATCGAGACAGTGATAGAAGCAAGACATCCTGTTGCCTAACAATCACATGCTGAAATTTGACATTACCCACCTTACCTTGAAATGAACCCGGAGATCAGAGCCCCTTGCCTTGCAAGCTGCAGGTAACCACGTATACAAGATCAAGAGAAAGTTCGACTCTCCAGTAGCTCTAACTAGATTTGAGCACCACTTCAACCTGAATCTAGTCACTAGGTCTATCTACATAATTATCCGCAACTGCAGTCATTCACCAAAGCCATTCCCGCCACAAATCAGAGAGGAATGGCGACTCTGATTCAATACCAACCGATTACTATTCTCTTCCTAAACACTTACAGGGTCATTCCTGATACGAGGAATGATGAATTTCCCTGTTGTCGGCTAACATAGCAAGCAAATCACGGAAATTACACAGAAGCATGTACTCACACTTGGTGGGGTTGTCTGGCTCTCTCGAGTACTTCACCTAAAAAAGAGAATCGTCGGCAACACTGACAGTAAGATTTCCGAGTCATTAGAGAGACAAACAGAATCAAAGATGAATAGAAACCTCGTTTGATCACATATAAGGAAGCATCAGAAGCTGAATTTGTCAGGTTTCAACAAAAGACTCACCATTGTAATTCGATCCTCCGCTCCCCGGCCTGCTGAGATAGTCGGAGCAAGGGTTTGGCGATTATAAGCAATCAAAATTCGGGTGATCACGGGTCGGGTCTCCGACTCGGGCCTCTGACCGTGGGGCTCCCGGGTCAGACCAGGCTTTAAAATATCCTAAATAAAAATAAGAATTCATAATATCTTAATTTTATTATTGGTCATATTTTTTCTGAAAAATGATACGAGTGATTTACAAAATTTAATTTAATATGTAATGTAATCCATAAGTTTTTAATTTATTAAAATATGATATTTTAACTGTTGATGAATATTTAATCTAATTCATATATGAAAATATTAAATGTTATCATTCTATTAATTCAATTTAAGTTAATGGTGCGATTTCCAACGAAGCATAAAGAATGGATCAAACAAGAATTTATACTTTAGATATTCATTTCAAACACTTTCAATTAAACATATTAATGTCCTAATCTCATATTTCCTTTTCTAAGTAGATAATTATGTTAATTCGTTTTTCTTAAACATCTAACTTAGCGTGTAATAATCTGCGACATCAAACAACATCCAATTTGTCATTTAAGCAATATTTATTAATAGTTTATGGATCATATCGAATTAATTTAAAATTTATAAAAGATATTACACATTAGGTTAAAATTTAAAAATTATTTTTTGTGTGTCATTTTTCCTATTTTCATTTGTACCTTGATTATTTACGATCAGACAAGGCATCATCGCAAGCATTTAATAGATACTTAGCCACTCTCTGTGACTCAAAAAGAAGTCAAGGTCTTGGCATTTTATTAAAATGCCATGGACCGATGATGGATACACGTGTCGCTCCGAACCACGTCACCAACCCGATCCTAGTCAGTGCCCCCATCGCCATCGTCCAAGACAAGTGCGAAGATCACTCTCCGCCCCGCACACAGAGTCAGACGCCACTGCGTGGCCCACAGTTAAAACCGGATAAGCGCAGCGAAGAGCCCGTGGAGCACTATAACCCTGTATCCTCGTCTACGATTAACGGATCCTCCGCCACCATAAGATCCTCCCACGTGTCCCACCATGGATGTCCCGCTGCATCCAGTAAGCAGCATCGACGGCCGAAATGACCTCCTAGACTTTTATCCCCGTGCGAGCGCGATGCACGATAGCCTGCTTCATTTCTGTCATTATCTTCTCTCTTCAGGCCACCATATTTGTCACTATCAATCATCGCATTCGTTCAAAAAGCTCTCAAACTTGTCTAACATTGAAGTTCCGTGAGAGAGATAGAGAGAGAGATAGAAAGAGAGAGCTTGATTTTGTTGACAATGGCGACGATGCAAGAGATTCGAATGGTGCAAGAGAGCCCGAGGAGCCCGGAGGCTCGGCTCGGAATGAAGGTGGAGGATCTGTGGGACGTTCAGGAGGCACAGCTCACTCCAACGGAGAAACTCAACGCCTGCTTCGAGAGCGTCCCTGTCTCTGCTTTTCCTCCTGCTCCTTCCTCTCAAGGTATCGATCGCGTTATCTTTTTATTGGTTTGTTGATCGTACGCGATGTTCGGTGCTCAATTTCGCCAAGAAGCTAGCAGCCACAGATTGTTTCGGATGTGCGTAGCTTAATCTAGTGTACCTTCGTTCAGGAGGTTAAATTAACTCACACGTAGCAGCTTCTGGATGATTCCTGAATTTTGATTATGCTTGCGGTCTTATTTGCCGTTGCTGTGGACGAGGGATTGGGAATTGTCAGTAGCTAGTCTAGTAGAAACTTGCTTAAGAGATTACAATGATGCCGGTACTGCTCAGGTATCGTATCACTAGCACGTATCTTCCGCGTAAGTAGTTTCCTTAAAACAATCTGAGGGGGACAGGGAGCGACTCTGAGCGCTGTGTCTCAATCAAAGTGTAAATGGAAGAGTTCAGGTTCCTATCATTAAATTTAGAAAATTTTCTTCTTCGCTGGTGGTGAGAAAGTTGTGCCTATGGATAAATAAGTACAATTTTCAAATAAAGTAACTCGACGGTTCAACAGGGTTCTGCCAAGCATATACTCTTGTACTGTCGCTTGTAGTTTTCATTTCTTTCATACGTGGCATAGCGAGAGCAAGATGTCTTTATTTCCCGGTTCGTTTGCTGAAGCTGTGAACTCTAATGGATGTATGTGCCCTTGTGTGCAGTAATTGAGATAAGATCAGATGCCAGTCTTGCTGAAGCAGTTCAAGTATTGTCCCAGCATAAAATCCTTAGCGCTCCTGTGGTGAATGTCGATGCACCTGAAGATGCCAGCTGGATTGATAGATATCTTGGCATTGTTGAATTCGCAGGAATTGTTGTTTGGATTCTACATCAGGTGAGACGGCCTAAAACAATTAACCACTCAAATGGGAAATGGGCTGAATTTCTTACCAATTTCTATTAGCTATCAGTTGTCTAATAGAGACCTGTTGAAACTTGTGCTCTCACTTCGTCAGTTCAAACTTTTGAAACTGCTGTCTTTTAACAAAACAGAATTTAGCCGATGTTTTGATTTTGCAGCGGATATATGCTAATAGTTGCCGAGTATCTCGATTTGAGGAGCGAGGAGAGAATAATAGAAAGTTTAAAGATTTAAAATAAAATGAGGAGAGATTATGTTTGATGTGCTCTCTCAGTGGTTTTAGGCGTGTGCTCCTTTCAACATATCACTATGATGGCTGCAAGCACTTGTCACTCTTCGTCTGCCATGGATTAACTCCTTTTATTAAATCAAATAGCCAAACTGGAAATGGCTGATATTGAGGGACCCCTATCTGTGTAAAATGGGAAAATGACGAGTAATTGCAGATGTAGTTGTAACTGACCTAATTAAGCACCTTCTGCTTTCTGAACAAAGTGACCTCTGCAAGATTGTAAATCCGGCTAATTGAGTCATCTAATTCTTCATATCGCAGTCAGAACCTCCATCTCCCAGGAGTCCCAAATCAGGAACTGCTTTTGCATTAGCAGCTAATGGAGTAACTTCTGCATCAGGGCTTGGAAACTTAGGTCCGGAACCTGCTTCTGAAACTTCTGGAAGCTTTTTTGAGGATCTCACAACCTCTGAAATCTATAACAATACTAAGGTTAATTGTCTGACATCAATAGCTATATCTTCTATTTGACATTTACGTTCTTTTTTTTTTAATCTTTTTAATGCTGCATGCCTGAAAAGTTCTCATTGTAGTAAATATTGTCTATGCAGGTGCATGATATTTCAGGGTCATTTCGGTGGGCCCCTTTTCTTGCTCTGCAGAAGTCGGATTCCTTTTTGACGATGCTCTTATTGCTATCAAAGTACAAAATGAAGAGTATTCCTGTGGTTGACTTGGGTGAGGGAAAGATTGATAATGTCATTACTCAGTCTGCAGTAATTCACATGTTAGCTGAATGCACTGGCCTTCATTGGTTCGAAAATTGGGGAACTAAAAGGCTATCTGAACTTGGGCTCCCCGTCATGACTCCTGATCAATTAGTCAAGGTACAGCCCATTATAGAAGCTTTCTGCTCTTCAATATTATCCTCGCATCTCGTTCCTATCGAATGTCTTAGTCATTCCAGAAAGAATTAAAGTGATTATGATCAGGATCTGATGGACCAAGTTCTCTTTTAAGAATTTGAGAACTTTTTAAATATTTGAATGCACTTGTTTGTGAGAGAAGTGTCCTCCATGGTGAAATGATACTAGATCATGTTACTACTGGGTCTTTCCATGTGCATTCCATCCTTTTAAGCTTTGCAGATGAGCACTTAGCCACAGGTTGCTTGTGATCATTATCTCTGTCTAGGTGCTCTCTGGGTATATGAATCTCGTGTGCTGGGATCAGCATATAATCAGTATCTTCTTGGAACATGTCGGACACTAGAAAGCAACCATAACAGAGAATAATGTGTAATTTTGTTGAAGATTCGGCCCCTCAGGCCCAGTCTTTTGGCTTTCTCCATCAATTTCCGGTCCAAGGTTTCAAAGTAAAATGGCAATAGCTAAACACAGTCTTTCATCCGATATATACTGATTCCTCTCCCTGCTCCAGGTGTATGAGCATGAACCAGTGATGCAGGCATTTAAGCTGATGAGGAAAAGAAGAATCGGAGGGATTCCTGTTGTAGACAACAGTGGTAAAAAGGCAGTGGGCAACATTAGCATACGAGATATCCAATTCCTTCTGACTTCACCAAAGATCTACCATGACTACAGGTTGGTAACGGTTTCATTCATCTTAGCCTCCTTTCTAATGGCAGAGCCTACTCATTTTATATGCAAAATTTATCTGTTATTTCTCCCTCTTTTATTAGTATCCATTTGCTTATCTTTTGTTTCTTACAATCAATTCAGATCAGTTACAGCAAAAGACTTCCTGACTGCTGCTAGAAACTATTTGGAGAAGCATCAAGAGGCCTCCCCAATGTTGGGCAGCATGATAACATGCAAAAGCGATCAAACTATTAAGGAGCTAATTTTGATGCTCGACTCCCGAAAAGTACAGAGGATATATGTTGTGGATGATGGTGGGTGCCTACAAGGTGTTATCACCCTGCGAGATATCATTTCGAAACTAGTCCACGAGCCACGTGGCTACTTCGGTGACTTCTTCGACGGAGTTCTACCTCTTCCTCAGAACAGCAGGGTCTGACGAAGCTCTCTCGTCAACCATAGGGACTCTCTCCTAGTCAACTGACATCTTTTCCGTTTCTGTTGGATGCCACTTCAGTTTGTTGTACGCAGCGGTTTCTGGCTAATGAATAATCTTGTTTGTAAATAGGCAGTCAGAATCAATTTTCCTCCTCAAGTAATGTGACTCTATTCGTAGTTTGCTGTGTGTGAGAACTGTGGGCCAACTTTCTTCAATTGTCAAATAAATAGCTGTCCATCTCTTTCCAAGGGATGCTGGTTCATTTCTCTCCGTTCGGCTTCAGTGAATAAGTAGAAATAGCATGCGAGCATGCATGTCCCAAGGGACACGTCTCATTGCCCTTATTGGCCGCTCCTCGCGGTCTATCTCCCCGTCCTATAAATCAAAGGGACGTGCCTCTTTGGATTCTTAAATCCATACTCGACCATAAAAGCTTGTCGGGCTGCTCAAGTTTATGGCCTTGGACTAAAGCACCGGTTTACAGCACATTGATTGGTTTATAGTGTTACTCCTCCAAGGTGTTACGTATCTCATCTACGTGCATTGAACATCGACGCCAATATCTCTTTTGATCAGGTTGGGGATTCTCTTTGGATGTGATCGAGCAACGGATCACCATAACATATGCAAGGAAGCGCCTAGCGTAGGGGACCTTGCCTGGAGTACACAAGCCGCGCATTAGGTAAAATTAACTACTCTTCTGCCTTGAGATTCAGATCGGCCGTCAAGCAGATCCTCCTGTGCTTTGATGGCTTAAATCTTGTGATTTTGATTGCGTCAAGAAAGGTATCGATGTATTAAATACCCACTCCAAACGTCCCCTGAACTTGGACCTGTGCTGGTTGGTGGAGAGAGAGAGAGAGAGAGAGAGGGAGTATAAGATCGATTCACTCACGCTGATAAGACGAAGGATAATCAACAGAAACTGGATTTCCATTGCACAGAATAGAAATAACTACATGCACGACACTACCTGAACCTTTTATCAACATCAAACACATCAAGTAAGTGAAACGAATAAATAAGCAAATTAGAACCCGACACAAATATATACACACCAACCATCAAAGCCACTGTATAACATGAGTAAATCCAGTGGCTTTCTCTTCATTTAAATGAGAACAAGATACTACCAAAAGATTTTAACCAAGCATATTGTTTCCCTTCCCCAACAGAAAGCAATAATCCAGGCGCCCGTGACAATAATTGAAAGGCAGGAAATTGCAAAGGAGTGTATCTTTAATGGATAATCACTATGTACAGTAAGCAACCGCCGAAACATAATCACCATGTTAAATGGCAACTTTAATGCGACTTTTGCACAATATCTTTCACCAAACCAGTAATGAAGAGAAGAGGATCAAGATAAGGAATATGAACTTTACGTAACCAAAAATAGAAAAGATCTTTACCTAGGATGAATGTAATTATCTCATGCAAAGAAAATCAAACAGTATCAGTTGTCTGGGAGTCTGGGACTAGTGTCACCGCCACCGCAGTCAGCAGGAGTTTAAGCTAAAGAAACTCCCCACTGCTCAATTTGTTCAATTCTGCTAATTCTCAAACAAACATTTTGTAAGATTGATAAATTCCTTCGTTTAAGACGTCATAGATCTCCAGAAGTTTGAGTATAACTAGCAACACGCATAATCAGAAGTTTTGACATTACAACATTTCCTACACCATTAACAGCAGCATGGACAGTGAGGATGCCTCAATCAACAATAAATAGAATGCTTGCATGCGCGAATGTGCAAGGACTCCTCTTAATCATGACATTTGAGTTACCAGCAGCATTAGACAATACAGTAATACTGATTTCATATTCGTCAAGACACCAAAAGAAACCTGTCCTTTGCATCTAACAGAATATGAAGTGTCACGAGGTAATTGAAATATGGTAAAATTAAATCTAGGACTTATTGAATATACACTATGAACACTATCTGATTCTGACGACATCGTAAAAATTAAACCTCATCCCAGAATTTCCACCTAACCCAAATCAAATGCTTAATTTGGAAAATAAAAGAAAAAAAGAATACTATGAAGGCCTCTAGAATTTTCCATTTACATACATCCTTAATCACTTTACCTGGCAAACACTAACAGAGAAAAACTCCTTTTCTAGGTAAGAGACGAGGAAATAGGTACAAGAAAAAGCGACATGCATCCTCCTTTCCAAGATTAGTGGTTTTCAGGAACAGATGCATGCACTGATCACAGAAATAAGTTGGCAAGCTCTTTGCTTCCTCTTTACGACCAGATATTATAATATAAAAAAACAAATGATTAGTTCAATTTACAGAGACAAAGATTGATCTCCAAACAGACCAAAGGTTGGCCGGAATAAAACATATAAAGAGAAAAATTGACAATCAAACAATATATAAGTGGCCTCTGTTTCAACTTGGATAGAAAAGCATATAATCATCATGCACCATTACTAAGGACCATGACAAAAATATGGCAAAAGCAACTCCATATCCTATTTGACAAAATCCAATTTTAGCTAGCAGCGTCGTGCTTTTGTTATCATTCATTATCTCAACATCTGAACTTGACGGCCTTGACATACCCAATGGATCCAGCAATACTTTCAGCTTCAAGCTGATCTATTCCTTACTGAATCAACCTCAGGCTTTTAGTCCTATTGGTTAAAGAACTTTATAAGTTCCACCTACCAAATTTTATCCCCTCTATAGATGAATAGACAGGCATCATGTCCATGCTAATGCAGAGTAATAGAATCTCGAGTGATCTCGATGAGTTTGTCGTAAGGATTGCAGGATCTTCAGATGTAAATGCTCCTATCACAATAAGGACACAGCTCAACTATCTTTATTATTGATATTGTCCATTAATTTCTAAGATCAAATTATCCTTGATCATCCTTCAGCCCCCAAGTAGGGTCCACTTTTAACACCTTAGTTCAAAACTTTATTCCAATAGCTCTACAAATGTAACAAATTCAACAACACCTCCCCCACTCCTCAAAGAGAAAGTCCATTAAATTCTAAGATCAAATTATCCTGGATCATCCTTCAGCCCCCAAGTAGGGTCCACCTTTAACACCTTTGTTCAAAACTTCATTACGATAGCTTTATAAATGTAAAAAAATTCAACAACACCTCCTCCCCCCCCCCCCCCCCCTTTTTTCTCTTTCTTTCTCACACAGAAATGCAAGATTGACTCTCTGAATCTAAAGTACTCTAACGACACATTTTGGCTCTCAACTATAATATGAGGTCACAAATGCAGATGAAAGATAAGGAGGAAACAGAGTCCCTTTTACTAGCAGAGATCACAAAGATGACAAGAGTTTATCATAGTACATGGATAGAGGATTCTCTGGCAAAGACAGTACCAAGGGAAAAGGAGCTTCTGCATAGAGTTACTTAGTAAATCATCCTGCACAAAATGAACTTAACTCTCGATTAAATATACCATAAACAAGATTAAGCATGAAATCATCAAGACGATAACTCTTGCGAACTTAAAATGATGGGAAACAGGGAAGGAAGAGCCAGCAGAACTGCAGCTTCAGAAAAACCAAAAGAGCTAAACTGTCATCTAGCAAGAAGTCCATGAGATCTTGGCTAGTTGAATGCTAAGTAGGAATTCATATAGAAATGTACACAAGGTGTCGAGCTATGTTCTATTATACATGTACATCAAGAAAAAAGGAAACATCTCAACCAAAAGCTGTTGTTTATAATGTTAACACCAAAATTAAAAATCCAGTGCATCATGTGACAACAGACGGGAACATTTCCACTTTAATCTTCTTGTAAGAGCAGCATCCTCACCTGTTACACAAGTCCTATATACTCCTACGAACTTTTTCTTCTCAAATGATGCAGCACAGTAGGCGATCCTTCAAACAAGTCCAGCAAGTAATTCTCCAAATCTTCAGGCATATACTTGATATACTTACCAGCATTCCTTCCGCTCTCAAGCTGACTTCCAAACCGTCCCACAAAGGAGCGATACGCTGGAATCACCTTCTCAGATATAGATATGCGGAGCTCTTCTCGGAGCTGAGGATCTGGGACCTTCCAACCCGTCTGAATCCTGTAAATTTCCTCAAAGCATGCGTTGAAATTCTTAAACCTATCCTTCAATGCTATCTTAGAAGCATTATTTGAGCTCCCACCAATGCCCTCATCCTTCAAGAAAGATAGCGACTTGCTCCATGAGGCCCTTAGATAACTTGTGGCATGTTGGCGGGTCAGCCCACGGCGCTTCCGAACCCAATGGTCACCCAAAAGTTTCCCAAGCTCAGAATCCTTCACTTTCTGCACTACATACCAGATATTATTCATCAAGAATATATGCTGCATGGCAGCCTCCTCATAGAGTCTGGATTTCTCCTCAAGATTTGACTCTAGAGTGGAAATGAGTGACTGGAAATGCCGTGTAACCGGAGACACGCTCTCAGTCTGCAGCATGTCCCCATCGACATTTTCCAAACCATGAAGCTCGTCCTCATCGCCCTCCAAAAGAGAATCCAGTGTTTCAATATAAACCACGAGTAACTTAAGATAATTCATCACATATCGAGTTATGGGGTGAATCTCCCCATTTTGCATTGGCTTCCTCGAGGTTTCACTCTGCACTGCTTTCTCAAACTCTGAAAATGTGGCTTTTGCTGCCTCTCCTAATCCAGACAATACACCTTTGGCCTCCGAACATACAAAATCATCAGTAACCATTGCCTGCAAATTCGGCAACGCATCTGCCAGAGCTTCATACATATCAAGAATCCTAAAGAGCTTTTCTGATGACCTGTTGCCGATCGAAACTGCCTCTCCAAAATTCAACAATTGCATCATTGACCACTTTGCAGTCTCGTTAAAGCAAATCTCCTTAATGGAATCAGAGCCATTAAAAATCTGATCACAAAGCCTCTTCTCGCCAGTTAACAAGACTCTCACCGCAATCTTCACAGCCTGTATCCACTTCTTCATCTTCTCATCCAAATCCTTCCACTCAACCTTCTGCACGTCCTCGATACTCAACTTCTCAAATCCCAAGATCACCAAACACTCATCCAACGCCTCTCGCCTCACACTAGTATAAGCCTGACAACACTCCTTCTCATACCCGGACCTAATCATCCTATCAGCGATCTCCCTCAATTCCACCACGGCATCCGGATTAATCAAGTCCACAAACAAATCATCACCTATGCTCGCACCTCGCTCGTGAAAACAGCCGGTGCTGTCATTATCGACCTCGCTGAAGCTCCCAAATTCATCATCAATCACAACTTCGTTCGAAACGAAGGAGAGCGAAACCCTACGGATGGATCCATAGAGCCGATCAGCATCCAGAGGCACCGTGTTACGGATCAGTATGTGTCGAAACTCCTCCTCCAATCGCGACATGGCGATCTGGATCGCGGTATCGGCACGGTCAACAAAGTCCTTATCGTCTTCGACACTCGAGTTTTGGTACAGTTGCAGAATCTCGTCGAGCGCAGACAAGTACTCGTTGACCTCATCCGGCGAGTCTTCCCAGCGGAGAGAGTTGGAGTTGGAGTCGTAGCGAAGGATCACCTTCTCCGCCGAGTCGAAGCGGTCCTCCAGGGCCGACGAAGTGTGGATCAAGTCGGTGATCTTGGAGAGGCGATTGTCGAAGCTGGAGAAGATGAGGAGCATGTCCTCGCGGACTTCCTTGGGAGTGTTGAGGCTCTTCAGAATCTGCTGCGCGGTGGCCATCACGCGGTCCTCGGCTCCGCCTCCGCCTCCGCCTCCGCCGCCACCGCCTCCCCCTCCTACTTCGCCGCTGCCGATACTGGACGTGGTCGTGGTCGCGGCCATGGTTTCAGTTTCAATACAACTACGGCGATCTCTGAGTTCGATCGCAGATGAGAGAGAGAGAGAGAGAGGGAGGGTGTTGAAATCTCTAAATGGCGATGACGTTGGTGACGGTGTTACACTGAATGTGTAGAGAGAGTCAGAGAGAGAGAGAGAGAGAGGGGTGGGGAAGACGGAAATGAGGGTTGCGCGAGTGACGACGGACGTGAAATTACCAAACTGTGTCGGCCGGCCTAAAACCGCAGACGGAGGGAGCGTATCCAGACACGAATCGGAGTTACGTGTATGGTAAGCGGTCTCATTTTCTATGCCAGTGCCCCGGATATTATTATTTTGACTTACCAATTATTTTAGCCATTTACGCGGCCTTTAATTTATACATTAATTAATTAAGCATACTGCAAATTTCCTCAAATATATTAAATTAATATTCGGTGCTCGACGAGACCACGTAACGTGCATGGTAAGTAATCTCGTGTCGCCCTACAAGCTGCAGTGATTTCGACAACCTTACATCGGGAATGAATTAAAGTATGGTCTTACATTAAAAGGATTGATAGGTACTTACTTTTTAATCGAGCGTATAACTAGGTCTATAGAAAAATGATTTCATGTGTGAAGTCAGCATCATCCTTTTATTTTTTAATAACCAAAAATGGTAATTATACATTATCCTACGATGGCATAAAGGATATTCGACGCCCATTGAATTTCCATAAAGCGCAATAGTGCTGACATCTCGCAAGCCCTGAACCATACATGCGTCCATGCTAATGAAATGCTCTAGAGAAAATGTACAAAAAGGCTCCATTTATCTTCGTGGAGAATAAACGATTTAAAAGATATTTTCATAAAAATAATCGTTCGGGTCCCTTAAAAAGAATTTGACTCGTTCATATTTATAAACGATGCGAGCGATTTATTTTTGAAGACATATTATCAATGCAAGACAATAAATCTTATGACAAAAATAAATCCTAAATTGTCATTTCGCGAGCACTGGAACAATACATGGAAAGGAGCTTAAATTGTTTTATAATTCGAGGGAAGATAATTAAAATGGAGTTATTTCTTTCTGGCGACTCGCGACTCGCGAGCACAAATCAGGGGCAACCATTTTCTTAGGCTCCACGACGGCCGCGTCACATCGCCGTCACACGCTCGAATGATGGTATCGGGAAGCGGCCCGAAGATTGCGCGATCCTAACATTAGCAAATCGACTTTTCCACCGTGGAGCCTCTGGTGAGGGCGGAGCCAGACGCCGACACGTCATGTGACCCAAAAGAACAAACCGAGGAAAGCTCGATCGAAGCTACCTTTCCTGCTCACCGTTAACCACGGTGAACTTATCTAGCTATTACCACCACTCGTGATTTCCTCTAGAGAGCACGTGGACTCGCGAAATGTCCAAATTGCCCCTGCCGCCACCGATGCTTGAGTATGAAGCGAGATCGGACGGATGGTCTCTGTCGGAAGTCTTCATCGCGAGATGTTTTTCCGTTAGTTTCTTAGAATGCAATGGGGCGCAGAACACGCCAGGTGCCGCCCGCCCGATGAATACAGAACCGAGGGAAAATTTAAAAAAAAAAAGAAAGAAGAAAGAACAATAATTGCGGCGATGATTTTGGGCCACTTTCATCTTGTTCCCACTGCGGGAGGGGGAGGCGGAGGCGGAGGGAGCGTTCGGGCGTTCTGATTTTTATTTTTATTTTTCAGAATACTCCTCCAGACCACACGGGCCGCACCAAATCGAGGGAAATCAACACTAACGATCTCCAAAGTGAAGTACAATGCACGGCGGTGAAATTATAAAGGTTCGTGAGCGGGCTCGAATGACTGGTTTTGACTTGGTCGTAACATCGCGGGGCCTGATCGAATAGTCCGAAAGTTCGAAACTTAGGTCAAAAGATCTTGAGATGATAAGAAATACATTAAACAAAGTAAAAAAAATTTGATAACGACTTTGTGCATTGAACCTCAATTTAAGGATTATTAATGAGAGTTGATGGGATCATCGTCAACTATTTTAAGATCTTTCGTAGGATGAATTTTAGCTTAAATCTAAAATATGAAAATATACAATTGAGAAGATATTTAAAAAAAATTGAACTCAAAGCTTATTGCTATGATGTCACGTGAAATTATGTCAAAAACGTCAATTTAGGTTGAATTGTCATAAACTGTCAAAAGGATCAATTTTGTACTTCTTATTTAAGAGGGAAGGAGAGAGAGAGAGAGAGAGAGAGAGAGAGAGAGAGAGAGAATGAATGAGATTCCCCCGATCACGCGAGCGCCCAGCTGTGAACTCCGCATAAAAATCACGTAATTAGCGATGTTTGGGAGGCGCACATGGAGGAGGATCTCGTTCTGCGATCGCGAATTGCCAATGGCTCCCCTCGCGTTTGACCAGTTGATTTTTTTCCCATTTCCCAACAAGGACGCCGACTTTTCTTTCTTCTTCTTCTTTCTTTATTTTTTTATCTTCTGTCACCTCTCAATGTGAAACGACATGCCGATTCACGATGCGAATTCTCGAATTCTCGACCCCCATCTTCGAATTCCGCATTTGACCTTGACTCGTTCCTCCCCCGCCCGACCCGTGTAGCTAACTCCCGTAAATTGCCCGCTTCCGTTGACCTTGTTCGGGATCGACGGTGCCCATGCGTCGACAGCACCTCTTTATAAATTGGGTCATCCGAGAAAAGTCCCGACTTCTTTTCCATGAAATTCTCGTGCCCACTTTGGGCCTTCGCTATCTCCGTCTCCATCTCTTCGTAAGATAAGAACTCGAATCAATTTCGGGTCATCAATCTCACCTAACTTCGTGGACTCTACATATGATGTTCCCGTTTAGTCTCTTCAGGGGAGGACTCCACAGTCTTGATGCAACAGAGGACGGAGGACGCATCGTTTTCCTTTCGTCGATTGACTCGTTCCATCTAGAGGACTTTATCCACGGTAAGAATTCGAATCCCAGGAGTCGTTTGGTGACCTAGAAAGCGACAGAAAACTAAAAACGACCGAATTCACCAACAACGTCCAGTCCTCTCTAGGTAACTTGCACGATCAGCGCAAGCAAGGCAAACTCAGAGCGAGCACACATTTGACTCTTTGGTAGCAACAGTGACATATCTCAACTTTATAACATCAAGAAGCTATTGCTTTCTTCTGTACCAATCAAACTGAAGCTGCTCTGCATAAATATATAGCATAGCACGTTCTCTAACTGACAACCATCGAAACCGCAACCCTGTTTTGCGGCTTATAACGATGCATATTTCCGAGCTTAAGTGACCCAAAGGAAGCCCCCAAAGGAACAGAAGACAACAAGATAATCGTCAGTCTAGAATATTATATACTCCATCTAGCACCAAGCAATCTAAACGCTCTTCTTTCAAGAAAGAGAGCATATTCTTCATCAAATTCAAGTCATTGAAAGGTGTTTCTTTCATCATTAATAGCCATGATCCACAGTTATTTAGCTCCTTACCTTTAATAAATCTAAAGCATGCTCCTGCCTACAATACTGATCGATCATCATGACCCTAGCCAGGTTATGGGACACTGAAAAGAGATATCTCAAAAGATGATATATCCCATCAGGCGTTTGAAGAGATGCCTTTGCAAGAGCTACCATTTCATTGATTGTAACAAATAGCTCCCCGCGTGAAACTGCATTCTTGCTTCTCAAGGACAATTAGCAGACAACAAAAGACATCGTCTTCAATTTAAGTTTACGAAACCACCCAAAAGAAAAGAAGCTCCTTGTTAGACCACCCAAAAAAGCATCAAAACCCGCAAGAGAGTGAGGATGAAGCAATATCCCACCAAATCAAAATGCTAACACAAAAATTACTCGGATGATCCATAAAGAAAGCAATGTCACAGGCCAACTCGCATTAAAGAATTTTGACATCCAAGAATCCAGCATAAAATCCATGGAGTTTGGTCCAGCAAGCACTGAGCAGCGGCAAAATCGCACAAAGAAGCGAGATGCAATTGCTCCTCTGCAGTTGTGCTCCTTGATATATCAGATGATAACCACAAAACAGGTTGTGGGTCCAGCAGATATCAAGCAACAGAACCAATTAATACATTAAAAGTATCCCCCAACAACTTTTACTTTCTTTTGTTACCCTCTCAATGAGAACAGCTGCGAAAATTCAAAGCTATCCAATGTCAGAAGACAGGGATGTTGCTGAAACATCAAAATGATCAAGCCAAATAATATTCTGCCATTCTTTGTATGTCCAGATCCTGTCCACAGGAAGCTGGAAAAGGAAGTTTAGTGTTAACCTCAAAATGTTCTGAATGCTTTATGTGTAAAGATTCTTCCAGAGTGAGCTGGAAAAGATTCATCAGGCATATGTCTCTAGAATCATTAGAAAGTGAATCATGAAAAGCCGCTTCATCTGAGATTCTGTTTGTTAAATGGTGACAAGGCCTCAGGGTAAATCAGAAATGCATATTCAGGTTGGTTTTAAAATAGCAAATACGTTAACATAAAAACAGGAGAAAAGCAGAATCATGAAGGCCAAAAGAATAACCTTCAGGGAAAAAAAAAAGAAAAAGGAAAGAAAGAAAAAATCATCTGATTGAATTAAGACACCGTTGTCATCCTAGATCTCAAAAAACTTCAACCAAAGTTGTTCAAACACATAAAAAAATTCCCAAAAGTAAAGAATATGTGGAGTGTTGTGTAGGTACAGATTCGAAAAGGATAAATGTCACATTTGGATTGCCTCTCTAAGCCTCTACGAATAAAAGATGAGAGATTCTCCACTCAAGGGTCTCTGAAATCCTTTCTATAGAATGCCTAAATGCCAACATAGAGTTCTTTAAAGCAGATTCCATCTCCAAATTGTTCAATGCAAGTCCTGCATCAATGGGATTGGAGGGACAACAATTCATGACAAAGCTAATCTCCATAAAAGATGCGCCACGGAACACCAAGATAGTAAGCAACATTAAAAATTCCTAGCCAAAGAGACAGAAATGGGAAGCAACCTACAGCAAAAATACTCTTACTTTCTCAGGAAGGCATTGCTGAACTACACAGGATTTTCCAGAGGTATTTGCCCATTTGATGGATCGTCCTGGTGAAGTATAAAAGGATGTTAATTAACCACAAAACACTGGCCAAAACAAAAATCAGAACTGCTTACCACTCACCATTTCAGACAACTGCTCTACTATAGAATGCATAGATTTCAGAATGCTATCTAAAGTGTCTCTATCAAGCTGGAACTTCACTTCTGAATCATCGTAGCGAAACTTTACATCATTTTGGAGCTGACAATGAAAGTGATGAAGCAGATATAATCAATGCATATATATTTCAAAGACAATCAGGCAGATATTGTCGGATGCATAAGTTCAATGGCAAGACAAGCATGCTTCCTGAAATATCAAAAATTCTGTGAATACCCGCAAATTAATGACAGCAACTGGCTCTGGAGTCTCTGCTCCTGATGTGGACATATTCCATGTCATCGCTTTCAACCGAGGCAATGTCGCCTGAACAAACAGTAGTCAAAGAACGGCACTTGCTATTAGCATTCCTGCAGTATGAATTCCTCACCTGATCCTTGACCATGTCTTCCCGCCACTCTCTTTGAAACTTCTGCAGCAAAAGCGTCAACAGTCTCTGCAATTCGGGCAAAACCTTGCTAGGGAAAAGTTTATGAATATCTTCCTTGTTGGTATTCTCATAGACACATTTCCGGATCAACATGCGCAGACAAACCAGAAGCTGACGACCAGAAATTGGCACACATTAGTCCCTGACAAATAGGTTGCTTCTCATGAATGATCGATCTATCATATAGCAACTACCAATGGGCAACGTCATAACTCTGCTCGATATAATCACCCAACCAAGACATAAAACCACTCGGTCTGGATCAAATTCTACGAATTGCATCCCTGGCGACATTGGATTGATGAAAAAATAACCTGTCCCCCACCTATAAGATCCCTCTAGCTATCAATGGCTACTTATGTGCTTTGGAGTAAGAGAAGGTTAGAGAGAGCAATACGGGGTCGAGTTCGGAGTCGTTTTGGAGCTGAAGCATGTCGCGGATGATGCCGCGATCGGCTGAGTCGAGACCGGTTGTGCGAGTTCGCCAGAGAGCCTGGAGAATGTATTCGACCGAATCCTTGGAGTTCGCCCTCACCAGTAATGGCAAGTGGTCCCAGAACGCATGGTTCTCCATGAAGTCCAACTTCAGCCTCAGGCATGGAAAAAGCTCTGTCGGATGCCCTAGTCTCAACGAGCAAGAAGATCGCTTGCCATGCTTCGAATCGATCCGGTTCAACTTCAAACCGTTGGGCCG
This sequence comes from Melaleuca quinquenervia, assembly GCA_030064385.1. NCBI lineage: Eukaryota > Viridiplantae > Streptophyta > Magnoliopsida > Myrtales > Myrtaceae > Melaleuca > Melaleuca quinquenervia. The sequence goes on along the minus strand of CM057728.1, from coordinate 407,062 downwards.
GTTCTGGAGAATCGATTGAACTCTAAATCATATTGACTATACTTGAATGATAATCTTTTAGGACTTGATTGAGCTTCTAAAAGTTATAGAAGACGATTTTACTTTTGTAATAAACTTTTAAATTTTAATTTTTTGAAAATTTTAAGATTTAATTATACTTTTTAATAAACTTTAGCAATTTTAATACCCTTATCACTATAAAAACGAGAGCTAGCTCTCCAATATTGATTTTAAGTGGTCGACTTGGCCCATAAACACCTCAGCATTTTATTTGAAAGCCTTGTTTCTTTCTTTATGAATTGGAGATGAACTCTAATAGCCATTTAGTTAGGCAAAGCTCAAATATGAAGGACAACGTATTTGGTTAGCGTCAAAATCGATTCGCAAGGTAGGAATCTCATCAACTAATCAAGTTGTAAATTTGATAGATTTTTAGAAGAACCGCAGGTTATAACTCACGTGCTCGAAGTAAGAATCTTTAGTAATCACCAATCAAATATATTATAAATTATGTTGCAATCTCTAGTAATCGCCAATCAATTATATTATAAATTATGTTGTACTTTGAATTCAAGTGAAATTAAGCTTTTAATTGTCCGGCTAAGCTAGAGCTCATAAAACAAGCAAAGTGCCAAGCTTGAGAAAAATTGAGCTCCATTGACCTCGAATCAGACCACCTGCCTCGAGTTGAATTGAGCTTGAGGAGAAAAGCCACTCGACCTCGCCTCTACTTAGAACTCAGAGCAATACTTGAAGGTTGATTCGACATGAAAGGCATGATTTTTTTTGCATAGAGAATCAAGTTCAACTCTAATCAATGCTTAAAAGAATCATAACTCTATGACTAAAGTCATCTTTAAGGTTAGTTAACAATTACCTTAAAGCGACGTTTGCTTTGGAGTAAAATAAATATGAGACTTTTCCTAAGATTCTGAAAAGAGCACACTGGACTAGAGAGATCGCCTTGATACATGCACTGCTTTTCATGTTCGCTTCAAGTTATAAGTCACGAAAAGTCGCAGGTCGCGAGAACAGAGCTACCTGATCTTGTGCAGACGAATAATAGTTAGAGTTCGCGCATGAACCCTGAACATAAATACGGCGATTTATTATCGAGGAAGAAAAAAATAGGGAAAGTCAGAAAACGATGAGCCAGCTCGAATCTCCTGCATTCCATAAGCACGCGCGATCCCATCTCAAAGTGAGAGATTACACGACCGATCTCATCCACTTGAAAATTCGTATAAAAGTTGATGACAATGTTTGCTCCATCCCTAAAATGGTGAAATCGACTGCGGCTTTGAAATGTTTACCATCACCAGTAGTCCCCACAAGAGCAACTGCCATCTTTAAAATGGTGAAATCTACTGGCATCCCTGAAAACGATCTCGCGCCGTGTGGCCAAGGTTATGAGCTTAATCGCATTATGGCAGTCATTGCATATTCGGTGAGACTGCATCATCTGCAGAGGCATCCAGTCCGGCGTATTAATCAGACCAAATGCAATTGCCAGTTTCTCACTGTGATAGAACGGTAACTGCACTTCTTGTTCATCAACATCCGGAAGCATGTATTTGTCCTCAGGTATATAACCCTGCCTTGAGATCTCCAGCATCAAGTTATCGAGTTTTCGGTAAATCTCCTCAGTTTGGGCATGGGATTTATCTCCAGAAAGAAAAGCATGCGACTGCTTATTAATCTCAATCCAAGTGCTCGCCAGAAGCATTCTCAAGCCCTTCCTTTTCAAAGTATGTACAACTTCGGCTGCTTCTTTCACCTTGCCACAGCTGTTGTATATATTCAGAAGCACAACGTAATTACTCAGCTTCTCAGGCTCCATCCTGTAGAGTTTTTCAGCGGCAAATCTCCCAAGCTCAAAATTTTGGTGAACTCTACAAGCTGTGAGCAAAGCAGCCCACATATTCACCGTTGGCTTGAAAGGAGCGCTTCTTATCAATGCAAAGGCTTCATCTAGACTCCCCTCCCGACCAAGTAACTCAATCATGCATGCATAGTGCATCGGACGGGGTTTTGTTTTGTATTCCCTAGTCATTGACCGAAAAATCTCCCAGCCTAGTTCTGATAGTCCTGAATAACTACAAGCAGACAGAACAGCAAGAAATGTGACGTGATTAGGCTTCATTCCTTCATGAACCATCAACTCAAACACCTCGACAGCCTCCTCTCCACGACCTTGATTGCCATACCCGGCAATTAAAGCATTCCAAGATATCACGTTCTTTTCAGGCATCCTGTCAAAGACCTGCCTAGCATCTTCCACTCTTCCCCATTTGCTATAGAAGTCCACGAGTGCTGTGCTTGCAACTATATCCAGCCCAAATCCATGACGAATTAAGCCTGCGTGAGCTTGCCTAGCATGCTCTACGGAGGCTAACCTAGTACAGATCCTTAAGACAATAGAAAAGGTAAAATGGTCCATTTTGACACCAGCATCACGCATCTCGTAGTACATACACAAGGCCTCTTCGCTGTAACCATGCAGTGCGTAACCCGCAATGATCGAATTCCATCCTACTGTTGTCTTCTCAGGCATCTCATCAAAAACAAATTGAGCATCTTCAATGCTCCCACATTTACTGTACATATCAATTAATGTGCAAGAAACAAAAATATTGTCGCCAAGACCCATCTTCAGAGCACAGGAGTGCAACTGCCTTCCCACAGAAACAAGCCCCAGTCCAGCAGATGCACGAATAACAGTAGCAAACAATCGTGGCTCCCCCTCAGAAAAGTCCTCCCACATCGCCAAGAACAGCTGCAAAGCCTCCACATAGTCCCCCGAATCAACCAGTCCCGCAATCATCATGTTCCAGGTGACAAAGTTCCTCTCAGGCATTTCATCAAACATCTTACGCGCATCGATAATCATCCCGCATTTTAAGTGCATAAGCAACACCCTGTTCCTCATGTACGAATCCGGCTCGAACCCAGTGTTGATCATGTAATTAAACACCCTTTTAACTGCTCTAACAGATCTCAACCCAATGCACGCGCTCACCAGCGCATCGTACGTGCTACAACCAACCTCAAATCGACTTTCGTACTCCAAAATCTCGAACAACTCCAGCGCCTCTTGGTATCTCTTGTGCACTACCAGCTTCTCTATCTGACCACAAATCCCCGGATTATGTACTCTGGTCCCTCTCTCTTCTTGCAAAACCGTTTGCTCGGGCCAATCGGCATCGAATTTCGATGGCCTCGGCTTCGGACGGGGACGTAACTCCTGCTCTACCGAAGAACACTTAACCCGATAAAATGGGTGCCTCCACTTACTCCGACGGAACGAGAAAGAATACCCAGATAGCTTCGGATCTGCGAATGAGAAGGGGAAGCTACATGTGCACAGAACTTGATCGAGGGATATGTTCTGGTACCGCCAAAGGGGGACTTCCATGTCGTCAAACAATGAAAATCAATGAGAGTAACGATGCATTTGCGATGGGTGGAGAGAAGCTGCACCTTGGGGATCGAGAGTCGCGAGCTTCAGATTCAGTTTTCATGCTCAAATCCTCGAGAAGTTGTGCCTTCAGGATTTTTTCAGCCAAATTCGCATCGGCAAATCCGCCCCAGCAGTTGGGGCAGTTGAACGAAGCGATCAGTCCCAAGGAAATGCGCAGACCACCAAAACGGTGCGTTTTTCCAGCACAATCGTGTTCAGAATACCGACCGGGGTGCAGGAATTTAGAAAAGACTTAGGTCAACGTCTTCATCTATTGTTATGAATTTCTTAGAAAATGTAATGATCAATTTCATTGGAAAAAAAAGATGTAAGATATATTTTCAGTTCCTTAGAGTGACATTTTAAGGTAAGGTTGATAACCAATAATCACAACAGAAAATTACTAACTAATCGGCTGAAACAATTTAGTTTCACTGAGCTTATTTAATTCAATATTGTACTTGATTTACTTGAGACGCAAAATAAATCAACATGAGCAGTTTCTGTTTGAATCACCGTGAAGTAGGGAGCAGGATTTTTTTTTCCTATTTACTAAGAAAGGGACACACCCGATGCATATGCATCAAAAAAGTAAACTTATACCGTTTCCTTAATATCATTTAAAAGTCGTACTGATTGCCTGCACATTACACATGTACTATTGATTAAAGAAAATAGTTGGAGCATAAGACACAAGCTCTAATTCCATCTCTCTTTTTTTATGGGGTGGGAATGTGGTATTGGTATGTAATAGGGGTGTGCGAAAGAACTAGGAACCTCTCCAAAACAAGCCAAACTAACTTGAAACCGGCAATTTCATAGAATTGGTATGATTCTCAATTCCCCAATTCCAATTTATTGGATTCGGTGAGTACCGGTCCGGTTCCCAATTTTAGGCGCGGAATGGTCCATCTGGACCATACCAATATATGTATTTTAAAAAAAAATCAATTTTGCGAAAAAAAAAAAAGCCGGAAGTGCAGTAATGGGCCAAGCACATGGGCCCATCTTAATTTTTTTAGGAATTCACTCATTTGTAGCTATAGCCCATTAAGAGCTCGAGAATTTAAGTCCACTTTTACTCCTTCAATTTTGACTCCAAAGGAACAAATTCAGCCCGCAATATGGGCTGGCCTAATTTCTCCTACTTTCCCTTGTTCGTGTCCGAAACAAAGCAAAGGAGCACCGTGAGAGAGAACAGAAGAAGGGGCGAAGCAAATCCACCCTGCCGCCGTGAAAAGGAACAGGTCCTACTCCTTTTGCGTCGGATCATTGCTGTCTTGATCACCTGCCGACGATATAATAGGTTCTTTTTTCCTCCTTTTCTTGATTTGTCCGGGGAAGCTTGGTGGAACCGATTTTCACATGAGTTCATGGAATCAATGAGCGGTTCCCAATTCCAAAATGGAAATCGCCCAATCAGACTATACTCACCCTTAGTATGTGGCCAATTTTTGTTGCAGTACATCCTGGGAAAGAAGAGGAAGAAAGGTATGATGTGGTCTAATTGCAATGTGAAATTGGAGGAGAAGAGGAAGAAGGTAAGTTGTGAAAGAGAGAGAGAGTTGCGGTAGTCGAGCTACGAAAGATATGTGATCATTGGTAAGTGATAACTAATTCCTCGCTTAACGAGATATTTCGTGTGTGGATTTGATTTTATCATTAAATTATTACTCATGTAAATTATTGTTGGTGCCTCTGTTGCTCTAAAGCTACTTCTATGGCTGAGTATGTTACTCAATATCTAAGTTAGATATCGTCTTTGAGTTGATAACTAAGTTGTGCATAAATTTTATATGTGAAGTTGATTAAGCCTATTTTTTAGTGGAGTAGAATGGTATTTTTGAAATCAATCTAGACAAAAACCACCTATTCAACTCTAATCTAAATCCTATCTTCAAATAGAAATCTAAAATAGACATGCACATATTTTCTCAAACAAGTTAAATAAGATGGATCAATAATGTTTGAGTAATAACATTTGAGGTAGGCATGAGTTGTAGATCAAAATCCATGTTGAACCCATCTTCAAGTCAAAATCTCAACCATACATGAAACATATTTTCTTGACCAAGTCTACTTACTAGGAAAATTAAAAATGAACCTATCTTCGAATAGGATGAAAAACATTTCTCAAATCAAGCCAAATATATAACCACATATTGAAATCTACATTGAACTCTATTTTTAAATCGAAATTTAACTTCATATTTCCCTCTATCTAAGTTGATTTATTGAGGAATTTTGATATTCTGAATCATTTCTCTTATTTTCTCTCGCAAGTAATTAAATTCTTCTTTTGATCAATTCATCTAAATCGAATGTTGTGAGTCCTGGAACCAGGCCTGCTCGTTGGATTAGTCTCTACTTGGGACGACGCCGAGGATTTTCAAACCCACAGCCTTCTCGAAAGCGCGCAGGTTAAGCAAATGGCACCACCTGATCACCGGCGTCCGTTCAAGCGACCAGCGATCTCCGATCAGCAGAGGCGGCGCGAACTCTCTCTCCTCCGCCAAGCTCAGAACCGCCTGGACGCCCAGCACCGCGCTCGCTGCTTAGCCTCCACTGTGCTCTCCCTCGAAGCCCCTGAACCCGGATCCGGACGCGGACCCGAACCCTTGCCCGACCTCGAGCTCGAGCTCGCATCCGAGTCGGAGTACCATGTCGAAGAAGAAGAAGGAGATTCGAGGTCGCCCTCGAAGGAATTCGACGTCCGTCAGGCGTCGAACCTCCGAGGTGCGGAGGCTCGCAAGTGGTTCGCGAGGCAGCTGATGCTCCCTGAGTGGATGATCGACATCCCGGATCGTCTTTCTCAAGACTGGTTTCAACTCTCTCTCTCTCTCTCTCTCTCTCTCTCTCTCTGTATGGCGCCTGTCAGTAAAATTCTAGAGCTTAGATTTCTGGGGACATAGGATAAGAAGTCGTTTTGAAGAGCATTTAGCAAAGAGTTGGTTGTGGATGGTGACTGAACCAGTTAAGGGAATTACTAAATACCAAAACCATGCATTCATTTGGATGATAGTTGTTGATGGTGATCACTTGGTGACCTTTTGAGGTATTATTCGAGTGGACACTTGTCAAGTTCAGAAGATGTTCTTACGCCCTTATTCTTATTCAGAAAACTTCCTTATGCCAGCCCTGCATTGCTTAACTAGCAGTACGAGACATCTTATCAGTTTCCCGTGCAATAGCGTATTCCATCTCTGGACCATATCTTGCACTATGCGCATTCATTTTTATTTCATCATGGAATTGAGGAAGTGATATGCATGTTGATAGGTGGCTAATTGTCCATGACTTTCCCAATATCACAGGTATGTGTTTGCAAGACCCGCTGGTAAGCGGTGCTTTGTTGTTTCTACCAATGGGATCACAGTGAGTCGATTACGCAATGGCTCTATCTTGCACCGTTTCCCATCTGCTCTACCTGGTGGGGCACGATCAAGAGATGCTTCCGGTTCAGCTCATTCATACTCCATACTGGATTGCATATTTCACGAGGTAACTTTACCTACTGACGAGAGACATGTTTTTGGCTAGTAGTTGTACTTGATATAAGCATTCCTATTTTTGCAGCTCGACCAAACGTACTATGTTATTGACATGCTTTGCTGGCGAGGATACTCTCTCTATGACTGCACCGCGGAGTTCAGGTTCTTTTGGTCGAACTCCAAGCTCATTGAGAGTGGAGCTTGTGATCCACCCTCACAGAACCACAGATACAAATTTAGCCCGGTGCCCATATACAACTGTCACGAAAATGGCCTAAATGCGGCATATACAGGAGATGTAACTTACATAAAGGATGGGCTTCTGTTCTATAACAAGTAAGCTCTTTTATCTTAGAATTTAAAAGGGCACTTAAAGGCATGCATATTAAACGGTTGTAAGGCCTTTCATCATCAATTTTCTTGGTACATCTGGTTGGGGATGTTATGTTTCATCTTTCTGCTTAATATCCGTTACAGTAATGGGAACTGAATCCAGTTTAATCGGTAAAGCATCGTGTCTTCTAGATTTCAGGTTCAAAGGATGTAGATTACCGCATACATGATACGTCATGAACATGCTATGAAATGCATATAGCATATTTGATGGTGAGTATACATGCAGTTTCAGTCTGGATTAGGGATCTGTACAAAGTATGATGTGATTGCGTTCAAATTAAAGTTTGGAGGGACTTCTTTGTATAATGTTGAGGAAATAGACTGCCAATTTTAAGATTGAAAGAAGCATTCAAATAACAATTTTGAACAAAATTTGGCAGAGAGACATGTTGAAGTTGTTAAGTAGGACATATCCCTACAACTAACAAATGGTTGTCCATCCAATCCCTCCTCGTCAAGTAGGAACAAATCGAGAAATTTTCTTTTGCTTTTCACGAACCGGAAACATCTCTTTTGGCTTCTATTTACCGATATTATCCTTGCTTTTAGGTAATTATTTGATTGCTTCAATCTATCAATCTAGTAGTAGAAGGGGGCAGCTGAGTGAAATGTTATGCTTCTGGGTGCAGCATATGCTTGTTTGTCACCATACCTCATAGCTGCTCACTGATCATTGTTCTTGCTGTCTGATAGGGTTCAACTTGGTTTTAGTAACCTCTTGGCGGTTTCTTGTGTAGTCTGAGTGTTCACTTTATGCCAAAGTTGTTCTCGATATTATTTATATTCCTTTTCAAACCTTGTCTGTAGGCAAGCACACTATCAAACTGGTAATACACCCCTGGCATTAGTGTGGAAGGATGAGAATTGTAGTCAGTATGTCATTGATACAGACAGTCAAGGAAATGTCCCAAGATTGCAACAGGTACTTGACGAACACTGCTCTCTCACGCTGTTACAAGCGCACATAACCACAGAGAGCAACATAAGAGTTCTTTAGCATGAAAATGAGCTTATGCTTTCAGCTTTCCGATCACCTGAAAGTTTCTTGATCCTTTTTCCATTATAATCAGGTAGTGTTGCAGCTACAGGATGATTTGAAATTGATTACATCAGATGATCCTCCTGTGGTATTTGGAAGCTTGGATGATGGCCTTGTCCAAAAGGTTCAGTTTGTCTATGGTTCAACAAATACATCATTCCTATTGTCTTCTTCACATGCATGCATTCAGACATACATGCATATATACACACATGTACGCATGCGCACATACATATATCTAGCTATTCTATTATTGAATCCAACGCATTATTCCTATGGTTTCATATTAAATTTGTGATTGAACTTCTGTTTTTGTCCACTTCCAGTCAGGCCCACGCTCGGGATATCTCCTGAAGTTTGCTATTTGTGATGGAGGATTAAGTTTTGCAGATGGGAGGCTTGATAGAGCTGATCTTCAGTACCTTGGCAAGTCAAATAGAGCACGTGCTTTCGCAGATAGTTACTCTAAGGTTGGTAATGGAGTTGGTTCTGTGTTTTGTAATCTGTCACACTTGTAATGAATACTAGATACTGATAATATGTTGCCTTTATATGCGTACATTATATATATGTGTGTGTGTGTGTGTGTGTACATTTAAGTTAAGTAATATTCATTCACAGTTAGTGTTATTATAAATGCCTTACCATTGAGTTATAGCAAATCTGCTGAACGTAGAGAATTGCTCTAGTAGTAGTCCTGCTAGGCATACAAATGGTTTGCTTATGGCTAAAGCAAGAAAGAATGGCATTGACAATCTACTTAAGGTGCTATCTCTGTGATATAAGTTTCTCACTTCTGCTGATGCTTGAGTACAAGTTGGAGTTTTGGAGCACAAACTAGGTGGGGCATAATTGTGTTTTTCTGCTGCTTTTGAAGTGGTGTTTTGGTTTATAAGGTTGTGAATCTTGATTGAGTCTTCTGCAATATAATCGGCTTTTCTTTTTTCCTTCTCTCAAGCATTATGCCGTCTTCTTTTTTTGGTAAGAAACATTGCTGGTGTCGCTTTGGCTTTTTATCAATAACCTGTGAAGCACAGCTATTATTGTGCTTTGTGGATGCTGATCATTTCCTCTCTTCTTTTGAAGGTCATATTTCAATATGCTGTCCGGCATTCACCTCTAAGGATAGACGATTTGCTATCTGCAATCAGCTCTAGGGATGATCGAGAGAATGAGCATCCTGATGTTGAAATGTTAGATTGAGGGTGCATTGATTTTGCAGAAAATCTATTATTTAAAAAAAATCTATAAATAATCATTTGTATTGCATACGACAATGAATTAATGAAAATGTTGAGGCATGAATTAATATTGATATCGATACTATTTTCCATCAACTAAATATGTCAAAATGATACAAATTATTCTGGGAAGAAGTGATCCAGTCATCGAGTTTCCATAAAACAAGCCCACTCTCAGTTTTAACGAGGATGATGGGAAATTCTTGTCCTAGATCTGTTCTTTATATGGTGGGCTACGTTGAGCATTCCTTGATAGGCTGCGGTAATCAATTATTGTGTAGATTTCGGCATGTGCTATCTGAGGTTCTCCACGTAAAATGATTGACAATGAGCAGTTTCTGGCACAAGATGAACCAAAAAGCCAGGATGCCTCTGTAGTGGAATCTATCCAGGTACTTGAATTTTGATCCTTTTGGGTTTTAAGCTGGAGATAAATCTTCCTTGGTTTTACTAGTATGGGGTCATAGCGGCACTACAAATTGGCCCAAGAAGGAAATCCATCCGTTGCCATCGTGCGCCAATCTGCTTTTAATGAAAAAGGATACGTGCTTGGATCAGATTAGACCAAATAAAAAGACAACTATTCTGCCGGTTAACAAGTAATTTTCTAAGTCTGTTAGTAACCCTTTCTGTTTATCCATGTGCTGCGACTTCTTTATGGAACTGAACTACATGTTATGGCCAATTGTCTATATCATATATTTCATCCTTTTTCCGGCCCATGATTTCTGAAATTGCCCACGGACGAGAATGTAATTTAGGCCTAGTCACATGTGCTACGATTTGTGCCCTTTTGTGCAGCTAATTGTTCTTTTCGGCCATGCCATTCACGACGCTGAATATTCTTCCTCTTTTCTTGTGAATTACAATGTCAAATTTCCGGCATACGCTTGCTGTTCGACATGACTTTACCTGTTATGGCCAGGCCTTGCCTTTCTTGAGTTTAGGAATAGAGGGGTGACCCTTTTCTGATTCTTGAGGACAGGAACCTAGCCGGTACGAATTTTTTTTCAGGTTTTTGGGAGTTGCAGCAAGTCGATATCCAGGACTTAGGACATTGTGAAACAGGACTGTTTTGAAATGAAAACATTCGTCTGCCTAGAAATGAAAAGTGAGATACAACGGGGCATGAAATAGCGAGTGCCTCAGCCAAATGAACTGCTTCCCTGTGCACATGGCGAATTGTCACCTCAAAACACATTAAGCGTAGTCTTCGTCTCTTGCATCTTACTTATATCCAGAAGAGAATAAAATACTATTGCATCTACGAAATCGTCAACCAGACCCTGAAGTCGCAAGTACTCCCATCACCATCAGAGGGTTCTGATTTGTGAATGCCAATTCCGCCTATTCCTGAATCCTGATGCCACGAACCAACAGATAGACATGCTCTCGCCACAATGATTAATACACATCGAAAAGTGTGTTTGTGTGTGCTGTGACCTTGAAATTACCCTTAATCCGAACATGTAAATATGGTGCATCAAGTATCAAATTTAATGGCAAGATTACTAGAAACAAATTTGCTAAAGCGAAAGATACAGGGAAGAGTGTCCTGCCTGATAAAAAAGTGTCCCTAAAACTGAAGGTGGACTTGGCACCTTTATTACGTTGAGATTATTTATGTACTCCAATATGAATTGAATAAGATAAAACATTGCTAGCCCAGTCTTCTGAAGAAATCCGCTACTTCTGATAATCAGGAAGCCAAGGTGGTTGCGGCGCAACTGTCATGTACGCAGGCTAATACATCTTTGTACTCTCTCGATATCGTGAAGGAATCGTATACCCGGCCATCGCGGCTTTTCTTGTACTCAAAGAGAAGAGACGAGCGATTGAAGGCTGTCAGCTTCACAAATCCAAAGTCATAGTCTCGGTACAGGCTCCAGCTCGGTGTAAGTTCGCTGAATGTCGACAAATGGCTTCCTCCCCCACCAGCAACTACATGGATAGTTCCATTGACAGTGCCCGAAAAATGTTTCTTTTCTGAAGAAACACACTGGTTCTGTTCCACAAAGGGGAGATAATGAATCAAACAGTTGTCATGTAGATAATTTCTCTGGGATCTCAATGGACAAATTCTCATTGTCAACTTGAGGAGACTGAGTTGAAAAGCTAATATGACGGACTGTTAACGTGAGAGTGCAGGTGTGATAACACTGGCATAAGGCAAAACGAATTGGAACCTTTTTTCAGGTGCTGGATAAACCTCAAGAACACCTGACCCCTGGTATAGGATTATAACTTTGCCCTAAATCCGAGAGAAAGTAAGCTAGAAAATTATGATTCAGGGCATTATTCATAATATCTTCACTATGGAAAGAAATTCAATTCTTGATTTTCCAGCAAGGGAATGATGTTGCTCAAGTGATCCACTTACAGGGGCAGTGCAGAAGCAGCAATAGTAAGAGAAACCGTACTTGATAATTAACTGAAAAAAAGCCTTTAAATCATGGTTGTAAGTTGTGAATGTGCATAAAAAGAAGAGACCTTTGTACTTGCTATGAGCACTAGCATAGAGTGTGCAACTGTTTTGCAGCACCATATAACAATCAATCTGTGCGTACCTGATAGATAGGGCAAGTTCTTTCATAGTTATGTACATGGCCATAAAAGGCAATATCCACTCTGTATTTCTGCCACAGCCTCTGTAGATTTTGCCTTCCCATGGGTTCTTCAAAAGAGCCCTCCATGCCATAGTAACTGTCGGAGGAATAACCAAGGACCCGATGTGCAGCAAAAATCAACCAGGGCTGCTTTTGCCTGTCCACAGATGCTAGACATTGCTCAATGAACCTGTACTGCTCGGATCCCTCTCTCCAGTCGTGCTCACTATCGGCTATACAAAAGTGAAACATGCCGTAGTCTGTTGAGTACCTGCAGAATTCATATGTCAATGATGTATTTTTATATTTAGCGAAGATCCAAGTTGGCTCATATTTTTTTTAGGTTCAAAGATGGTGGATCCCCAAAATACATGTAAATCCGCCACAACCACCATTTTTAGAGTTCATCCATGCTACCTCATGGCTCTCTTAATTTCTATGCAGAAGACAATGTTGTATGATTTATTGAAGAACAACCCTATTCTTTTTCCTGATCTAAAAGTACTCCAAGGAAGGGTAAATGACAAGCAAGAGCATGCATAAAAACAGCTCCCTATGTTACGAACAAAAGGATGAGGAAACAAGCTTCAAAAGAATAATGACCCCCTTAACAAATCTGCCACTGGCTGAGTTATCTCCCAACTCTTCATGCATAAGAGTCTCGTCTTTTCTTAAACGAGCATTTGAGCTATTTACCAGAACTTAGCTCTGTTCTCAGCAGGAACATAGAAATAGGTCTCAGCAGGCACGCCGCATTCCCCTCCTGAATCCGTGTTTTCATAGAAGGATCCCGAATTTGGCCAATCACGTTCATGATTACCACTGCAGATGAAATTAACAAGAGGATACTTCAACTAAGGAAACGGAGTAACTCAAGGTGAGTGATGGTATCGACAAGAGGGACAAACAGGATGAGCAGTAACACACAACCTTCCAATCATATATGGGACGGTTGATGCAATAGGCTCCACCTGTGCTGTGAATTGATCCCACTGTGAGATGTACCCGTTTGCATAACAGATGTCTCCGATGTGGAAAACTATGTCAATATTCTTCAAATCTTTGATTAGTTGGTCTGTGGTATTGAGTGAACCAGGCTGGTAGTCACTATATTCATTCGAACCATCTCTCTCAGCCTGAAAATGCATAAAAACAAGTACAGTCAATCACTTATGTAACATTTCGTGTAACTAATTAGAGTTAAGGAAAGAACAGGCTCTGCACTGAATACTATCATATTCCCAAGGACAGTGCCTTGCACTTCTACTGCAATGTGCTAAAACATTCCCATGCATATCATATGAGCGTTAAGGGAAATTCATATCCCCAGCTCTTCCTAAAGCCAGAAAAGCAACAGTGGTAAAAGATTGCAGCATATGTACCTTTCCCATGTCACCGAATACTATAATGCGTTGCAACGAATCTTGTCCTGGATATGGAGATGATTTAAATGAATAGCTCTTGCTCCAGATATAGGTACCATTTGACAACAGATGACCCATCTTGTAGGTATACCTGAAACCAATTGGAACATATCAGGATACATGATGCTGACGCCTCATTCCAATACTCTTGCTAGAAAGAAATCGTAAGATACATACACAGTGTTTGGCCACAAATCCTTCAAAAAGCTTGTGTGAATAAAACCTGCATCACGCCATCCAACTGTCCGTGCAGGTGAACCTGAAAATCATCATGATAGCCGACTGAGTAGCCCTCGTGATAATGAGAAAATGGCCATAGAAGGTGATTGGCTATGCGGTCAGCTAATTGTAATGACATTAAACAGTTTATTAAAAGATAAGCAGATGAAAAATCCAAAATGCAGGTTACTTACCAAAAAAAAAAAAAAAAAATCCAAAATGCAGGGGTTTGCCGTATTATTTTAAGATGAGTAGCCCAGGAATGTTGAGTTATAAGACATGCAACTTGAAAAGCACATCTCATCAAAGATGCAAAGCGAACATACCACACATGCTGTTCCTATCAATAGTCAGGGTTCCTGCTGGAGATCGCACTTGGCTTTCTCCTTTAAAGCCCCACTCGACCAAAGGGACGGCTTCCTTTATATCATAACCACTAGTCCAGGTCACTGTCATCTGGAAAAATTAAAGGACAATATCAAACAAAGTCCTCCGAAATGCTAATTCAGAAATGAAAGTAAAAAATACTTACCTCATTCCAGGACTTCCCTTGAGCGAGGCGTGGATAAAGAGGTGCTTTAGGATTGGCAAATACTACAGAGTTCGAAATTGCCACCAGCTTTGGCTGCATAAACAATTAAGCATGGGAACAGCGATCAATTTGATGGGGTAATCAAAAAACTCGAAAGTTTGATAAAAGACTGATGGAGAGAATCAGCCGTGTGGAACAAGAGAGGCATGATGCAATTTTTATTAGAACGAACTGAGAAAGAGATTTTAAGAAAACTGCGCACATTTGACAGTCCTCCAGAAAATAGAGCAAATGAGAAATCTGCGCGCTGATTGATCAACTGGAACTTCAAGGAAGCCTTGCCAGTCTTTGTATACCCAGGATTAGAATTGTTCGCAAATTTGTACTGGTAAAGTAATACATGGGTCAGTGAAGCTTGATCACGTATTTTTGGCAAGAACTTGACATGACAATGTCAAAATCCACATGAGACTAACCTTGATTGGTGCCGAGCATAAGTAAGGAGTCTGCTCCTTTGGGTCGTTAACTGGAGGACATGTTGATCCGCTGCCATAATGGATAAAGTACCTTTACCGCTAAATACCAGAAACATAGATATTCCAGTTCGATGCATTGGAAAAACAGAATAATTTCAATCTAAAATTCCTGATGATTGAGTTACTAATGAAATTTCGAGTAGGATGCACAACACAAGCACACAAATGAATGAACAGGAGCTACATTACTCGAATTTTGCAGGAGAGAAAACGCCGACCCAGTCATCCTCAGACGGATTAGGGTATTGGAAATCCACAGTCACCCACTGCGTATCCTCACCCTGCATAATCATAAATCACACTACTTATACCCATCAAAGTTACTTCGGACCAAAACGCTCAACGAACATCCCGATTGAAGAATAAAAAAAAGAAAAAGAGAGAGAGATAATCTACATTGCCCAACAAAAAAGCCAAAGAGTAAAGGACTACCAAATCAGTGAAGTTAACCCAAAGAAGGAGTTGCTCTAAAGCATTCAACTTTATACCAGATGGTCATACACACTGAACAATGTAACTGAATATTAGAATTGATTATAGATGCTCTGTTTTCAAAAGGAAAATAATTAAACACCTGCGACTATGATTGGTCACACGACACCCAAGCTGCTAAAACGACCGACTTCGAAAAGCGGACGAGTCAAGTGTAAAAAAAATCTAGTGCCGATCACACCACAAAGCGTTTCCAATCATTAAGTACGGGTCAAAGATTTTACCTCTGTGCCAAGGAGTACCGGATACGCTTTAACGGAAGCCGAATCATGGAGGGCTACTATCGCTTTATGGATCGCAATCTGGGCGAGCGGCTGTTCTCCCAGACCATTCATATCTCCCCAAGTGAAGCTTAAGCTTGCGAAACAGAGCAAAGCAAGAAAAATCGATACTTTGGTGCAGAGAAAGCGTTGTCCCATGTTTCCCGATGGCGAGCAGGTTCGAATCAATCTATCTGGTGATGGCGGGCCTGAGACGTCGAGAATTGGAATTTAACGAGAGCTCGGGACAGTCAGAGATGCGAGTTTGATTCCCAGGATAATTCTATGTTTGACTTTTGAGAAACCGTCCGCCTTTCTCGCCGATTTCCTTTTAGTGCAAGCTAGAAACGAGAGACGCATAGAAGAAATCCGTCGGCTTCGATTCGGAGGAACCACCGATCTCTCGCTCTCGCGACAAAGAAGTAGAGATAAAGAATTTAACTTGATCATCTTGGATTGTACGAGGCGAAAACAACGACCGATCATTTGTCATTTACACGTGTCGATAAGGGCGTGGGACCAAAATATTTGAAACACCATTTTATAACCGGGAAAATCATGGGACACCTTTTTGGCTTTGACATGTTGTAATTATGCAGCAATGATACGGCATTCCGTTTTCGTTTCCCCGAACGTCTTGCAATCCCCATGACGAAATCCCCGGGATAGTGCAGAGCACCGACGGCGATTTCCCCGATCAAACAGTGATTTTTCCAATGCGCATCGGCAATGTTGTGCTAATGAATTAATTATTAACAAAATTAGTAACTTTTAATTGGAGAACAAGTGAAAGAAACCCATCCAGTTCTCCTTTGCAGACTCTCTTCGCTTGCCGCCACACCACGAAAACCAAGGGAAGGAAGTTTCTGGGTCCTCCAACCCTTATCACGAGGGCAGGTTATAGGGCGAAGGAAAGAAAGAGCAGAGGTTGGTATGGGAAGAAATTGGCCTATGCTGCCATGGCAACGTTCGGTATGCCCTTTTTTCCAGGCAAATGCAGGGGATCTCCTTTTAGAGTACATGTTCCTCGTCCAAGAATTATCTTGATCTTAAAATCAGCTGCTCCTGAAGGGAGCTAAAAGTTTTGCTTGGATCGGATTACTACGAGGCCAAAGTGGTCGGTTCACAACCATCGTGTACGCATGCCAGTACATCCTTGTATTCCCTAGAGATGGTAAATGAATCATAGACTTTCCCATCTCTGCTTTTCTTGTACTCGAACAGAAGGGACGAGTGGTTGAATGCGGTGAGCTTGACAAATCCATAGTCGTAGTCTCTGTACAAGCTCCAAATTGGATGCGATTCACTGAAGTATGATAATTCACACCCTCCACCACCGACAACAACATGGATCGTCCCATTCACGGTGCCTGAGTAATGAGACTTTTCTGTGTTCACACATTGATTCTGCATCATCCAATCAACAATATTAAGAGACGTTATGCTCATAACTATCAATGGCAGTATGTAAGGCATGAGAAGGAAAGCATTGTCAATTTTAGTTTTGAATGATTAAGTTAGCCTTGGCTGCAAATGCTTTGGCTTGTGCAAAAACGATGCCTGTTTTATGCGCAAAGAATAATTGCTTAGTCTCCAAAATATCAACATCTTCATCATACCTGATATATTGGGCATGTCCTTTCATAGTTGTGGACATGGCCGTAGAATGCCAGATCAACTTTGTATTTCTGCCACAGCTTCTGCAAACTATCCCTTCCCATAGGCTCCTCGGAAGAGCCCATCAAATTGTAGTAGGTGGAAGAAGAGTAGCCAAGAACACGATGTGCGGCAAATATCAGCCAAGGTTGCTTTTGTCTGTCTGCTGTTGCAAAACAGTTCTCAATGAACCTATATTGTTCAGAACCTTCCCTCCAGTCATGTTCACTGTCAGCTATGCAGAAGCGGAACATGCCAAAATCCGTTGAATACCTGCACATGTGTTAGCTTTGTGTTATGTCATTGCATGTACTTCCTCTCCATGAAATTCTGCAAATTGCAAATGCTAGAAGTTGATTGTGAAATGTCAAGAGCATGGAGAATATAGTAGAAGAAACATGTCATGGCAATGCATGCAGTGCATGGCCGATTACTTGTTAGCTTATCCAAAATTAAGAATGACCTTAACTTCATTAAGACTGAAAGACTTCTCCAAGCTATCCTTCAGTTTTGTCCCTTTCAATCATTACAGGCTCGTTGAATAGACTTCAACAGGCATTTCACTGATTCTTTCATGTGGATTTGTTCTCAGAATGAGAACTCTACAGGCATTCCTACAAATTTACTTGATTCTGAGATGGTTCTTGGCTCTTTTCATTCGTTGACTGTCCTTTTAATCGTTGACTGTCCTTTTAATGACCATCCCGCATGTGTTTCCTCCTTAATTAATTTTTTTTAGTAAATCCTCCTAATTATGTTAGCGTCAACCACTTACCAAAATTTCTCCCTATTATCGGCAGGCACATAGAACATAGTCTCTGCTAGGACACCGCATTCACCACCCGAATCGTTGGTATCGTAAAATGATCCTGTGCCTGGAGTGTCACGCTCGTGATTCCCACTGCATCCAAACACCAGCATTATGTATAGGCTAGGTTATAGTTTGCTAATTCACACTCGGAGTGTATACCTCGCAATCATGTAAGGGACAGTCGATGCAATGGGCTCAATCATTGATGTGAACTGATCCCACTGTGAGATATATCCATTTGCATATGTTATATCACCTATATGAAACACTATATCTATGTTGTCTAAATCCTTGATGAGCTGATCTGTCGTGTTTAATGAGCCTGGCTGATAGTTGTTGTACTCGTTTGACCCGTCACGCTCTCCCTGCAATCCATCCACATAGAGTTACCAGAAGAAAAAATGGGAAAATATTCAGCCATCTGTTCAGACAAGTAGATGATGTGACAGCACAGAAAAGGAACCAGATTGGGCAGATTGAATCAAGTGCTTGCTCTTGCAAATGAACAAAAAGCAGAACCTAAAAGTTTGTGAAAAGCATAGCGCACCTTTAAAACTTGGTTATGCCTGACAAGATGGCATCTGGTTTTCTTGTCAACCTCATTCAATCAAACTATGGCATTCTATGGTAAATGAAGAATGGGAGACATTTCATCTTATATGACAACCAAATTGAAAAACTTTGTCCAACACTCTTTCCTAGAAAGGGATGTCGAATGTCAGCATGAAGTGAACCTTGAAGCCTTTTTCATGATTGACAAAAGACTAATGCAAGACAATGTCCTCTCCTAAGTTATATTGCTTTTACCTTTCCCATGTCACCGAAGATTATGACCCTCTGCAACGAGTCTTGTCCTGGATATGGAGATGATTTGAAAGAGTATACCTTGCTCCAAACATAGGAATTGTTAGATAATCTGTGGCCAAGCCTGTATGTGTACCTGGAACATCAAATCAAGAAAAACACCTGTGGTAAACCTGATTATGTGGTAAAACTTAGAACATGCACATATTACTCCAGAGCCATACTCTGCAGAAGGCCACAAATCCTTTAAGAAACCTGTATGTATGTAACCAGGATCTCGCCACCCAACTGTTTGTGCAGGTGGACCTGCAAACAACAAGATATCCTGAGAACCAATGTATGTTAGTTCAAGATCAAAGATGATGGTTCAATGGTAATCTTTGGAGGATATCAATTAAGCCGTTGCCATGCACTATTTGCCTTGAAACCTGCAGGTCTAGACCTCAAACTCGTGAACTCACGGCAAGGGCACATATTTGGCAACAAACAAATTAAGTGCTGCCCAGCAAAAAGATCATTAAATGTCATGCTGCACCAATGGCAAAGAAATTAGAAAGTAGTAATTCTGAACCACAGCGAGCCATCAAAGAGTATACTCCTTAGCATACACAAAGATCTTACCACACATGCTATTTCGTTGAAATGTCAGTGTTCCAGCTGGAGATCTACTTTGGGTTTCTCCCTTAATACCCCACTCAACAAAAGGAGTCGCTTCATTTATGTTATAGCCACTAGTCCAGGTAACTGTCATCTGTGTTTCACATAGAAGTAACTTCTCTTACCGTGATCATCTTTTGGGCATATATTATAGACAGTTACTTCCGTACCATTTCAATATATTACCATCTAGATAAGCATCTCAGACCAGAGAATATGTCGTCAACAAAATTATCACAACCATTATAACTAAGAAATGACAAGACTTAATAACTGGTAAAGCTAACATGAAAATCTAAATCATTCTAAAACCTTCAGACTGCACTTTAGTTTGGACAAGCATATGGAAAGATTTTAGCTGGCACCAAATAATTGTAGAGAAAACCTGAAGAGGCAAAAGACGAGAATGCCCTGAGAGAACTTACTTCATCCCAAGACTTCCCTTGAGAAAGACGTGGATAAAGGGGTGCCTTTGGATTTGCAAAGGTAATGAAATTTGAAACTGCCACAAGTTTCGGCTGCAAGAAGAACGCATGATTGATCAAAATCCAAGTTCCCGCATAACAAGTGGGAAATAACAATAGAGACTTCAAATATGTGGCCTATAATAGATTAGATTCTTTTGGCATAATGTGATGCCATTAAAGTCTGGGCAAGATCAAATATCAAAGAAACTGAGAAGCAAGTAGAAGTTACATTTGACAGTCCGCCTTTGAAGAGCGCAAATGAGAAGTCTGATCTCTGATTTATCAGCTGAAACTCCAAAGAAGCATTCCCTGTCTTTCTATAGTCAGAGCTGGACTCATTGGCAAACTTATACTGAAATGGGCATCAAATACGGCACAAATAAGCATAACAATGATTAAAATTGGTTGACAATTATTTCAGTTGCGAAAAATGCAGAACTTGCATGGATGGATCCATCTTTACCTTAATGGGAGCTGAGCATATAAAAGGCGCATGCTGCCTTGGATCATTAGGTGGACAGGTAGAGGAGCTGAGACATCGGAGCAGATTCTTATTGGCCAAGCAATGAATATTGCAGGGAAGTGAGCAGTGACAATTTGCCATACTTATATTTTTACAGTTTCCCAATTTTCGCATCAGACTAAACTGATATTTGATTAAATAAATTAGATTTCTGGAAGACTTCCACGATGCATATGGCTAGAGATAATGTAGATATACATATTAAGAACGGTGTAGGAGGCTGGAGGTTACTTGAAGTTGGCAGGAGAAAAAACTGCAATCCAGTCATCTTCAGCAGGCCTGGGGTTTTCAAAGTCAATGACAACCCACTCAGCATTTTCCCCCTACACATTTGAGGTTTTGCTCACTATTTTAACCAGAAATTAAAGCATGACCAAGTAAGTGAACAAGAACTGTGACTAGAGACCGAGTCATATCAGAGGAATCTTGTTTATCCAATCTAGCCCCTCCATATACAGGTTGTTGTGAATCAGAGTGATCTGACAAGTTGGACTTTACATGGATCAGTCATCAGCCTATTGAGAAAGAGGTTTCTGGATTTGGTCGATATGCAAAATCAGCACCAGCCAATTTAAGATAAAATAACACGACTTTGAATTGATGATCTCAAGTTAATCAAACGAGTATTAATTTCTCCTCTCTTCTGATCCGAAATTTGCGCCTCTCCATACGGTTTTTTCCCCCTTAGAACCAGTGATTGTAGCCATTGGCAAAATAGCCGTCTTTTACAATCGAAACACCTGCGCTCCATGTTGACCTACAGAATTACCATTAAAATCAACTCGAAACGCGTTCTATGAAGTGAGTCTCAGAAGTTCCCTTCAAGGCTGGATACGATTTACAAATCTACCATGCTCTACTCATATAATTAAGAGAAGTGGAAGCACCCAAGTCTTTGGCTGTGAGCGGACCGGAAGTCGACCCAACTTGCACAAGGGTATTATTAGCTACAAACGAAGAACTCGAAACACGTGGAGAAGAGAAGTCAAAATCAGGGAAGAAGAAGATGAAAAAACCAAGAACAACGGAGCACGTACTGCAGAGAGAAAGAAGGGAACAAAGAAAACCAAGTACCCTGAGTCCAAGAACAAGAGGGTGAGCAATGATGGAAGCATTCTCATGAAGAGCATACACGGCGTTGTGGATCGCTATCTTAGAGAGCGGCTGCTCTCCACCCACAGCGCTCGCGATTCGAACGCCGAGCACGAGTAAGACCGCCACCAGCGATAACGATGAGCCGGTGAGAAGCAGCGGTGATCTTGCCATCTCTGTATCGCATGAAGCAAAGGAGGACGACGATTGTCTGTGATGAAATTTGTCTAACGTTAGCCGTCATGCGGATATTCTTGGGGGGATTTCGCCGGCTCTGCTTCCCCCGCCGAGCCGTCTGTGTTTCCCCCGCCGAGCCGGCGTTAACGTTGACGACTAGAATGACACGTTACCGTTGTCCTTCACCCTTCGGTTTGGCAAAAACATGGTAAAGGGCAGACTGGGCGCGTGAGTCCAAAGACGAGCCGTCTCTCGGTTTTGATTGGGCACGTGTAATTCGAAGTTTCATTTGTAATTTGCCCGCCATCTTTTAATAAGCGAGTGAAATTAAACGTCCAATTAAAACCTGTACCTTAAATCCTATAAATCAGTCATTTTTCTAACAACTCAAAATTCTAAAATAAATAGTTGGGATCTCATAAAATTTCACGTGTACTTTTACTTAATTTCGTCAATAATTGACTCGAACATTCATTTTGCTGCATCGTGAAATGAACCATTAATTATATGATAAAAGAAAATCCGATGCACAGCAAAAGGAGCTGCAAGGGGAGGGAAGAAACCATCCGAAGTGGAAGCAACGTGGATCTTCCTTTTTCTCCTTTTTAACATGGACATTCCGCAGTCGAGAATCGCAGAATTTAAGGTTAACACGTGATTGACAAAGTATCGAGCCTAGGAAAGACTTTTCTCCAACGCCGTGAAATAAGTTACTGTATAACTATCAACCCATTGTATTAGGTAAGACCAAAGTTGTCTGATGTTGACCAAAACCATTACAAATATGATGGCACAACGCACGCATTCATCCCAGCAAACCGGAGGATAAAAAGAAAATGCCAAAACTCTTCAAACTTTACTTCAACAGGGACTTAAATTGACCTCCTAAGTGCTCCTCGAAAAACCCGGTCATCTTCAATTGGCTAAGCAAAGCATAATCTTGATCATGGACTAGTACATGGTTTCCGGAAATTTTGATATGAAATTCTACACCCCACCTTCTCTAGAAGTCACACTGGGCCATTCCCTCTCTAATCCACCGCCATCATTGAAATTTCTGTCTAAAGTACACTAGATAAGCGTCAGTAGCTAGCCATTCTTCTGTAAAGATAGCAAAGCTTTGCAAAAGCAAAGTTAGATGTCACGCATCAAACTAGAAGGAAAATAAGGCTTAGAACAAGAACATCCATGTCCAAAGATAGAACTCTGTAGTTCCACTTCTGTGCACACTCCTAAAACCAGCAGGAAACATAACATTCACCCTTGCAAAGTGCATATATATACAAATAACTTGAGCTCTGTGCAGTTCACTTGTTTACAACTTGAGGCTTCGGAAAGAGGGTTGACAATTGCTTTTCCAGTGCGACCAAACTGAAGATCATTCACAATATGGATCACCAAACCACAGTAAAACAGTCAAACTGAAATCTGGTAGAACAAACTTGAGTCACTCACATTTCGTACTTCTGAAATGCTTCATTTCGTTTTGCCACGTAAAGATCACTATCTCTTGGTATATTGTTCAAAGGATTGGCTGTCAATCAATGAGAACAGGGGAAGAGAAGCAAGAGATCGTAAATAGGAAGCTAAAACAAGTGAAGCAGTAAAATTAGCAGCATACAGGAAAAAAATGCACCCCAGAAGAAAGCCTTCAAGAATCGATTAATAAAATTAAATTAAACAACACTATTGGTCGCTTGTTGGCATTATAAAGAGAAGCGAGCATGATCCAAATGCACTTTGCTGGGTTGATGAGCATAATGGAAGGCAGTAAATATGCAAGGACGGAGGATAATTTTGCATCTTTGACATTCTTCACAAATTAAGTAAGACTCCATCATCCAGAACTTAGCAGATCCCAAGTTTCAAGAAACATCCAACTGCTGCCCAGTCCCCCTAGATCAGCCAAACTAAAAGTTTTCTACTGCTGGAAACTATGTCGTCATGCTCTAAAAGCCAGAGATAAGAAAAGAAAATCATACATGGAAGTGGTGTTGCTTGCTTCTGAACCGTGTCTTTTCTAGCATTAGTAGAAGAAGCTTGAGGAGGCAGCTGTAAAAGCAAAGCCATTATGCAATAGAGTCAATAACAACACAATCATCAGGTCTATGAATTCTGAGTCAATAACAAACACAATCATCAAGTCTATGAATGCCGGAAGATAAACAACTTGGTAGAATTTTGCAGAATCATGTGAACGAGATTGAATAGAAACTAAAAAGAAATATCAAGAGAGGATGGCCCAGGTCTCTGAGCATACCTTCTGTTTTTCCCGTCTCTTTAGTATCTTCATATGGCATTTTTTGATGTAGTGCGTCAAATGATATCGGGAATGTCTGGAGCAAAGCTGTTCTCTGATTTCTGGGTTGTCAGTTAGCCAGTCAGATATATCCTTGGATTTTACCACCTCATCTTGGTCCAGTGATTCCAACCAGGAATAAACGGGTAGCCATTGATCAGTACGTTGAAACCGAGCTGGTGGATAATTCATATGCCTAGTTTCCTTTTCCTGCCATAAGAAAGAATAACATGCATTCGCATGGACTGCCACTCAGTGCCTATTAATAGACAAAGCAATCAGAAGTAAAAACAAGATCAAGCATGCAATAGAAAGTCAATCAAAACAGTCTTAAGTTTCATGGACTTCCTGAAAAGAAACTGATCGTAACAAGATTGCAAGACCTGCACCAGTTTTGCCATTATTCTTCTTTTACTCCTTTCAGTACTAGTTGATAGGAGAAGGATACCTACGATTCATGGATTTGTATGGTTATATAAGTTCATGATCAGAGGTGATATGCTATTGAATCCAAAGGGTGTCCTCCATTAATAGAGAATCCATAGCTTTTAATAAAATAACCTCCTCCACGGTCAATCCAGAGCATTTAATAATAAAATCTCTACCACAATCAATAACTTACTGAAAATAAAACTCCACAACAGCACCCAAAATAAATCCAAATCTTGACATCTAATGAGATCCCAGCATTTAGCCTCGTGATTATGAAATGAGCTAGCTTCACAAGTGATTTTATCGTGCTACTAATTTCATCTAAGTTTAGCAAACAGAATTTGTGCAGAAATATAATGCTTTCTGCCTTTTCTTTTTTAATCTCATTCACATTTTTCAAACCTTTAAGTCCAGAGAAATTACTTGCAGATCCAATGGGATCACTATATTGAAAGCATCTTAAGCTAAAGCATTCGTAATATTCAGTATACAAAAAGCAGGCAATTCCCATCTCTAGCTACATGCATCATCTGAATGAGATTTCCGGATGATTAAAGTCAATTAAGATTAAGTCATAGAGTCAATCAGATAAACATAAAGAATGAATCAAAATATGCAGCAGCTTGTTTACATAGCAAAAGAGTTTCTTTTAAAACATTTTGATTGTTTCCATGCTTTCAATCAAAACATTCCAAACTGCAAAGAAGTTTGGGGAGTTATCCCCACAACATGACCTCTGTTTCCAATCATTTCAATACACTTGTACAAAACTCAACCCGAACAACAAATCTAACCTCTACTCAACTCAGATAACCCCGTGTAAACTCTCTTCTAGCTTTTCTTCTTTTCAGTCTTTTCGTGTGTGATCATGCATTTATCTGACCATAAACTATACTTCCTTCTGACAATGGCCTGATAACTTATGACTCTGAAAGTATTCCAACTGGTCTCTACTTCATTCTGCACTTCCAGCTGTTGCTGGCAGCACTTTTGGCATATGCGTTGAGCTTCAACGAGTGGCTCGCGTAAAATGAAGAGGCACTTAATTAATACGTACTTTTGCCATCCTCTCGTTTATTTCTCCTCCTATAAGTAATAACTGATAAGCATTCGAAATCGAATCCCTGAAATCACGAACACAATCTAACTCGCCAGCAAGCATCTGTCAATCCGATTCGATTTTCAAACATATAAAAGGAAAGACAAGATCTTTTCCATGGCGAAATAGGTTCCTCCCAGCAAAGAGCCAACAACGGAGAAACAACCGGAAATTAAAAAAAGGGGTGGTAGCAAAGGGAGTACCTCTCCATGGATTTGAGCCGGCAACCGGAGGATGTTTTGGATGGAGAGGAGGCGTTCGATGAGCTCAGACCTCTCCATGGACTTGAGCTCCGACGGCAGGGAGGCATGGTTCACGTCGATCCAAGCCTCGACTTCGGTGGCGGTCACTTCCTTCGCCTCTGGGAAGGCTCGAAGCCAAGCTCTCGCCATGACTTCCCATTCCTGGGTCTGGTCGGTTGGGGTGGGGACCGGATCGCGTTCGTCTTCGTCTAGGGCTCCCACTTGCGGCGCCGAGTTCGGCATTTTCGACCGGCGGAGCTCAGCTGAGGTCCGGGGCGAGGCGAGACAGGACAGGCCGCGTTAGGATTGGAATACGAGGTAAACAAATTAGTATCAAGACATTATACGGACATGTACGTCGTATATACAGGCCCAGAAGCGACGAAATTCCGAGTGTTTGTGAGCTTTGATGGGCTGGGACATTCTCCACGGCACACAACAAGAACAGTGGTCCCACGGGCCGGGATTAGTGGCCCGGATGCACAAAATTGTCCGAATGAATTTGACCTGTTATTAAATCCAAAGCTGACCATTTATTAGGAGTGAGCAGTTCCAGAAACCCGATCGACTTGCTTTGGAACCGATCCGGTTTTTAGGTGATCCAATTGGACTTGAAAAAATTCAAACAAAAATATATTTCGTAGACAATCCTAGAATCGAAAGTGACTAGTCACCGAAGCCATGATATTCATGCTCAAGCTTTTCATGATTTCCCTTACGAAACCCACAACAGCCCAAAGATGCACAATACGAATGCCAAGAAAACCAACTAAACAAAAGATAAAAAATTAGATTTTTTTTGTTGAAATTGGAATATAAACTTTGTTCCTTTGACGAAGAAGAGAGAGATTGACGAGAGCTATGATTTACCCGACTTTGACAACT
This sequence comes from Melaleuca quinquenervia, assembly GCA_030064385.1. NCBI lineage: Eukaryota > Viridiplantae > Streptophyta > Magnoliopsida > Myrtales > Myrtaceae > Melaleuca > Melaleuca quinquenervia. Next base: position 380,222 of record CM057728.1, on the reverse strand, counting down.
CAATCCTTCCTATATTAATCATAACTTCTCATAAAATTTAACCGGTCTAGTTTGATTCCACACTCATAGGAACTAGGACTGGGACCACTCAAACATCAGTTCCATCTTTAGGGACTGAAAACTGGACCAATACTTTCGAGAATCAGACCAACCCGGCTAATTTGGTCCAGTCTGGGCGATTCCCATACTAGGCGGTTCCCGATGCTCAACCCTACCATTTATACTCCATTTTTTTCCGTAAAAAATAAATAATTAAAAAATATTTTTCATAAAGAGGATGGTTTATATGTGTCGTTTAAATTAATTAATTGATCGCTTGTTCATCTTTGCAAGCGATACAAGTAACTATTTTTCTAAATAATATTTTCATAAATAGTTTATTTTTTACGAAATAAAAAAATCGAAACAATCAGAACAACAAGTGTATAAGTCTAACCGATTTTAAACTCTTCGCCATTAGACAAATGTGACACGCACGCTCGAGGGTCAGTGTGTCCCGATTTTTCATACGTAGCTCATGCTACTGTAGATTTCGTAAGCGTCAAATATGAAACCAACATGTTTAATAAAAGTACAAGAAGAAATTCCCTTCGAGCTTACCAACTGCCAACTGCCAACTGCCAACTGCCCTTAGTGCATCCAAATCTTACCTATAAGGACAAGCTCCCCTTTTCGCCATCGTATTTTTACATCTTTTCTAATTATGTTCCTATACTTTATGTATATACGATCAAGTTATTCCTGTTTTATAAATTTTCCAATCAAATCCCTCTGACACCAAATCTGATGGGTAAGATGGACATTTTTTTTATGTGGATGTCCACGGTAATAATTTTTCCACGCACGTTGACATAGGCATGCACATAATTTATTGGCATAATACTTTTATGTCATTAGATGGCCGTGGCAAGTGAAATGTTTAAAGAATTTGTACAACTTAAAATACAACGACTTGATTAGAAAAAAATCTAAAAGCTTAGGGATGAAAAAATAAGTTTTCCTCTTTATAAATCTTAACCTTTTAGGTATTGTAACTTTTGCGCATAACGTCCAACGTGGTATGAAAAACAAATTAGTTTGGACTTTGAATAACAGAGAAGCCCCCGTCTTGGCTCCTATTGCTACTACATTATGAGGAGACCCAACTCCTTTAGAATTGGCTACATAGAAAGATATTAATTTCAATAGTAACTTCATCAAAAGTCCCCATTTCTTATTGTTGGTGTCAACCATTGTGACAATGCCCTACATTGAAAAATGATAGGAGCATGGCAAAGATTTTTCAACCAAGTCTTTTATGACAGTAGTTATCGGCATCTAATCATCATATTCACTTTCGCCCAAGGGTCTCGGTTGGTTTTTGGCAGCAAAAATACTACTCGACCCCTTAATCCACTTTCCATATTTATCTCTGATGAGACAACCATCTACTGTCATGCCATTGATATCCGCGTTTAGGTAGAATTATATACCTATATGGCGCTACCCATGTTTGCTATCCATGGTAACATAAAAATCAGCAAAAATTTAGTCCTAGCTTGCATGCTCAAGTTAGAATTAGGATTATAGCCATCAATATATTTCCTGTTTTCATTTAGCCAAAAGAGTCCAAATCACCATCGGAAACAAGAAATTTCCTAGCCACGCTAACATAAAAATCAGCAAATTTTTAGTCCTAACTTGCATGAACGAGTTAGAGTTAGGATTATAGCCATCAATGTATTCTCTAAATTCATTTAGCCAAAAGAGTTCAAATCACCATTAAGAATAAGAATTTTCATGTATTATTAGGAGTTATGCACTAACGTTATCGTTTAGATTGTCCACAAAATAGCTCCATAGAGAGCCATGCATCACCAAATCATATTAGAAACATGAACACGGATCTCTTCTTCCTCATTACATTGGGGAGCAGGTGGCGGTCGACGTTCATTCTTATTCCCGCGAGCTCTGCTTTAGAAGCAGTGGTATTCTTTGGAGGCAGCCAAATGAAGTGCTGAATTCTAGGGTCATTTCTGCTTTCCGAGCCCATTTCCCGCTTGCTTTCCTCTTGTGAGTTCCCCCAAGCGAGGCCTTGGGCATTTCCTGTGCTACGGCCCAGATTATATTTGGGCTTCTAAACCTTGGAAGGCCGACATATCACAGGCCCAGATGCGAAAATTGTCCGACCGTAACCGAAGATCGTATTCATCTTCTTCACTTGCCCTTTTTTTTATTCTTTTTTCTCTTTTCGGTTTTCTTTTGTCCAGCTCTGTAAACGAAAGCAGCGAAGGCAGGAATCATTCCAGCGCTAAAACAGTCCACTCTCCGTCGGCGCATCGTCGATTCAATTCCCAATTTCACAGTGAGAGAGAGTGGTAGGAAATGGAGACCGAATTGACGGAGATTCTTGACGATCTCGAATCGCTTGGGCGATCCTTACCCGATCCTTCTCATCATGCCTCCATCGACAAGGTAATTTCAGCTTTGTATCATCTGCACGCTTCCGCGATTTCCGCTGTCCTCGCGCACAACTGCGCCCGCATTACCTGAGCCGGACATGTTTTCTGTTGCTTTCGTCCTGTCGGATGTTACTTGCGATTTTTCTCGCGATCTCTGGCATTAGATTTCGAGACAAATGACAGGATGAGATTTCATATGCGCATCCATCCCCATTGCTCTCTTGAAAAACGTTCTCCGACATTAGAAACTCATGGGACTTGTTAGATCCCGATAGTGTAAATTTGAACGTCGGAGAGTTTGTTTGAATTGCCTTAAAAACCATGCGTGGCCATGGAAGAGAGTACTTGATTGCTTCGGCTTTCCATTGCCTGGTGACTTTTAGTAATTCTGAAAACGAGGAAAATCAAATAGGAAAGTCTTGGTTCAAAGAAGCTTGCGTCCTTGAAATGAAGTTGTTTTCCTTGATAAATGAGTGAGATGCTGAATAATGTTTGCCTTCATCTGGCGTGGTTTGTAGCTGAGGGCGCGGGTGAAGCATCTATCTGAGCTATCAAAATTTGCCCCAGTTCGTCGTTCAAAAGTCAAGGTAATATTCTGTCGGTTCTCTACTCCAATTTTCTTTATGTTGCCTGGTTGTTAACCTTTGAGATTATGATGTGGAGGTATGTCTTTTTGTTCCATTGGCAGGATATGAGTGCTGAGGTTGTCGACAGCAACCCTTATAGTAGGCTCATGGCACTACAAAGGATGGGAATTGTGGAGAATTATGAAAGGATACGGGAGTACTCAGTTGCTATAGTTGTCTGTACTTATTTCTTCCTTCAATCTGTACCTCCATGAAGATTTTGTTTCATATGCAATAAACAAGTTATTTATAGTGCATGCAAAAGATACTCTGCAAAAATAAAAGATTTTAAACCGACTTGGCTTATACCTTTGTATTGATGTCATCTCAAACTGCAGGGAATTGGTGGTGTGGGAAGCGTTGCTGCTGAGATGCTCACACGGTGTGGTGTGGGTCGCCTCTTGCTGTATGACTATGACAAAGTCGAGTTAGCTAACATGAACAGGCTATTTTTCCGTCCAGAGCAGGTAGCTAACAGCGCTTAAGTTTTTCATCCTCCACAATCAGTGTAATAAAATCAGGAATCCCTCACCTTCAACAGAATGATATCAAAATATATCCATTAGAAGAGTTATGCTGGCCAGAGTTGCTTGTACAATAACTAGCACATGTTGGCATCTGATTTGATATAGCTTGGTCAATGTTCAGTCAAATGTCTTTTGTTTACCTTCTTAGGTTGGGATGACAAAGACCGATGCTGCTGTTCAGACTCTGTCAGACATAAATCCAGACGTTGTCCTTGAGGTATGCACTTTGTCATGTCCTTGTTGGAGGTCAACCCCCATCTCTTGGCAAATATGCATTTCTGAATTCTGAACCAAGTTTTCTCAAAATGGTAAAATTCATTTATCATCATTAAAGTCATCATCGCAGCTTGTGATGATGGTATAGAGTTGCCACATCTATGCACATTGATGTGTTAATATGGGTTTTCTTTTGTTCACAAATATCACTGACCTAAAGAAATAGTTAGGTTAGTTTGACATTGATTTCCTATTACTGGCCTATGCTAATTTATAGTTCTACTTCTAGCTTATGCATAGGTGACTAGATGTTTCAAAAAACCATCTTCTAGGATTATCCTTGTCATGCAAAAGCGGTTGAATTGTGGGGTCTGATGCGAGCATTGATTCTATCTGTTCCGATTTATCATTCTATTTTCAACTTTTCTGGTTTTTCAGAGCTATACATTGAATATAACGACACTACAAGGCTTTGAAACCTTTGTATCCAGTTTGAAGAATAAGTCATTTCATCCAGACAAAGCAGGTAGCGGCGTGGATCTTGTGTTAAGCTGTGTTGATAATTATGAAGCAAGAATGGTTGTTAACCAGGTAGAGTTGTCACCTTAGGTGGGCTAGAACTAATGAGTGATTTTGTTTCATTTAGATAAGAACGAATACATATCTTGGTTTGGTTTTATGGAATGTTATCAATGGCTAGGTGACATCAAAATTCTTGTGGTCATACAGGCTTGCAATGAGTTGAATCAGACATGGATGGAATCTGGTACAATACATACTCTCCATCTCTCTCTCTCCCCTCCGTCCCTCCGTCCCTTCCTCTCTCCCTCCCTCCCTCCCTCCCTCCCTCTCTCTCTCTCTCTCTCTCTCTCTCGCTCTCTCTCTCTCCCCAGACTACATACATGAGTAAAATTTGGTCAGCTGGTTTAGTTATTCAGAGTACTACTGGTCTAGAACAAAGTTGTTGAGAAGATGAGAAGAACGTGAAATAATGCTTCCGGTTGTCTTTTCTATATTTCTAAGGTTGCTGCATACGGTCCTGCATGGTTGATTTTTAAGTAAATGGCTTTGCTACATTAAATGAGATACTGATAACATTTCAGATTCCAGATGGTTTTAGAATGTTATGATCACCATCTTCTTAATTGTAGAATTGACCATTGAATCAAATTCAGGGAAGACCTGCCTAATTGTTCTAAGTCATTGCTGAACTTTGTTGTTCTTTGTGTAAACTGTGCTGAGGCTGTGGAATGTTACTGGAATCTTTATGTTGCTCATTTGCGAGAAGATTCATTCTGAGCAAATGTATGCAGGTGTCTCTGAAGATGCAGTGTCTGGTCATATCCAATTGCTGATTCCTGGGGAAACAGCTTGTTTTGCCTGTGCTCCTCCTCTTGTAAGCCAGCATTCAAAGTTTAACATGGAAAAGTGGAGGATGAATATTAATGTAGATCTAGATGTACTTTTATATGCATCCCTTTTCCCTCATTGACAAATTGGAAATATGGATTTGTCTCTTCATTTATGGGAAAATATAGTTTTCGGTCTGACTTGTAAGAAAATGAACTGTTACTCAATCAACTTTTGCTTAAGGATCGGGTTGTGTTTGTTAAGTGCCTTTTTTATGGGATTCAATTGGAGTCAAACCTTATCTGTGTGTAAGTATCTGAAGAGGACTGAAACTAGATTGCAAGCCCACATTTATGATGATTACATAGTACAGGAATCTTGTGCATTTTTTTGTCTGGTCTGAGCGATTCTAACACTTTCTCTGACTTGTTGGTGATATATTTATAACATGGAAGTTAGACCTGGTTTGCTTCCTTTTATTACTTTCTCTCTTGTAGTTGTGGTTGGGAGAGATTTAAGGTAACTGTATTTCTTGGTGGTAATATCTCATGGACTATTTTAGGTTGTCGCATCTGGAGTAGATGAGCGTACACTTAAACGTGAAGGGGTTTGTGCTGCATCATTACCGACTACTATGGTAAACAGGTTCCTCCTCCTTTTAATGTGTTTGCGATACCCACTGAATCATGACGTCTCCAAATTTCCAGGGAGTTGTTGCAGGTCTCCTTGTTCAAAATACACTAAAGTTCTTGCTTAAATTTGGACATGTCTCTCCTTACCTGGTACTCTTACTCTGTGTGTGCGTATGCTTGTGTTCATAGAAGCTGGGTTTATGCTCCTTTTCCTCTGAAATTCTGAAAGTTTTTATTTCATGATTGCAGGGATACAATTCCCTTAAAGACTATTTCCCAACCATGGAGATGAGGCCTAATCCTCAATGTGCAAATGCAGCATGTCTAGAACGACAGGCAACTAATTTGACCAGCCTTTCTTTAGCAACAGCTTAATCTGTCCACTGATGCATGACTTATTTATGCAGAAAGAATACATGCTTTTGAAGCCAGCTAGGGATGCTGCTGCTAAGGCTAGGATGGAAGCTGAGACGCTGTCTGTTGCTGAATGTCCTCTTCATGATGATAATGAGTGGAATATAAGGTATTCATTGGGTTCAACCAAATCATTTATAAAGGCAGCTCTGTGTTACTGACATCTCATTGAACCTTTCGAATAAATAACAAAGAGAACAGAAAAGACAGAGGCAATCTGTTCCCCTTCTTTTGTCATTTTTATCAGAAAGACCATAGAAGATGGAAGTCCTTGTCTTGCAAAATCCGACTACTTTGGGGGAACTTCTAGAAGTTCCTTGCAAAGTAACAGCATAAGTTTTTTTCTCGTCTTGTCTTGTTAATGTTGCCCTGAACAATGGAATGTGTTGGAATTGGAATCATTTCCCCTCCTTAGAACTAAATATTGTGTGTGAAATTTGGTTGTCATGTTATGTCAGAATGACTCGTCATTCCATAGTTTTCATGACCAATTTAATGCCTTTGGTTTTTCTCTTCCTGGGACTATGGTGTCTTAATGTTCTTTATTCTGACATTCTTCTCTTCATTGTCATTAATGATCTGATAATTTTTCTGTGATCTTTTCTCCTCTTCAGTGTTGTTGATGACAGTGATACGAAGAGGATGGATGCTGCAAGTTCAGGTGACTTTCATCTCTGTCATATAAAAGAAGTGTTTCACTGTAGGAAACTTGTTATTAAATATGGATGCTGCTGTTATTTTGGTTTGCTTACTCTTTTTTCTCCAATTTGTCTGAGGTTCCATGTTTGTGATGTAGTTTTGTCAGTCCCTGTTAATTATGCTTTAAGAGGCCCTATGGTGATACAGAAAAAATCGGCATCTTCTGGAACTGTTGCTTTAGTGTATAATCAGTTGTTGGCTGTGTTGTATAATTCTCAATAGCTGTTAGAATTACAGATTTCATGTTCTTCCCCCGCCTGTCGTTTCAGTTGTTGGTGTGCTCACTTGCAACTTTAGTCCAGCCATTATCCTCTAACTTCTTGTTCCATGCAGATGCTCTTCCCGAAGGGCTCACTCGAGAACTTCCTAGTGCTGATGAGTTCCAGGATGCTTCCGCTTCTGGATCAGCAGATGCATATGTGGATGACCTTGAAGATCTAAGAAAGCAACTTGATGCACTTAATTCTATATAAGGTGCAAACTATGTATTTCACCTTAAACTTTCTCAGAGAACTTTTGACCTATTGGAGGAACGTTCAACTTGGAAAACAGCCTTCACACACAAGTAGAAGAAGAAAATCAGAATTGCAGTCTTACCTTTACGTAATATCATTTTTTTCCCTTTTTTGTTTGCCTTGTTCTTTTGCATAAACTCTTGAAGGCTTCACATGGAGCGTGATTTGTAGGTTTAGAAATCAGAAGTCTACATGAGTTCAGTCAGATTAACGAAAGATGAAGGCAACTAAGCTGTCCTGTTTTGGCGGCTCTTTTTTTGCCCGACCGATTCAGATACTAGTTAGCTCAAATAGTAGAGAGGATAGCAGCGGTAGCAATTCTTCTGATCCAAGGGTTGTGATTTGGCCGGAACTTGTGGTTGCGTGAGTTAGAACACGGAAAATGATGGAAACAAGCATCAAGCCTTGTGATGCTTCGACTCTCAACATCTGAGAGGCCTCAGGTTCCATTCCTGTCTTCACTTGCGATAAGAGTAGCTAAGCGATGGATTACGTATGGCTAGCGAAATTCCGTGCGACGACGACAACGACGGTTAGATAGTTAGATAGGTCAAAGAAAGTCAGGTGATTTGGACGTCTCAGCCAATTCAAAAGGGGAAATTGCCATCGAGTAACGTGATCTGGTAATGGGATCGCTTGCAGTATGCATGGGAATCAGGGATTCGTCTTTATCAACCTCTGCGACTCCGCTCCGGTCCATTTGCATCTCGGATCTGGGGATGGTCTGTCACCGGAGATGAAAGAAGGTAAATCTTCAAAGGCTGATGAAGATACGGTAACGTGCCTAACGCGCGTAACACTACAGATTTGGGGCTTGGGGCCGTTCATTGATTGAGGCTTTCTTTCCGGGGTGGCCTGGCGAGCTTTTTGCCTTTCGCTCTCCCTATGTTCACTTTTTCCCTCTGTTATTCGACAGATCATGCTTAACTAGAAAAGGGACCTCGGGCACGTGGTCATGATGATTAAGACTCGTATTCTATCATGATTTGGCTGATACGTGCAAAAGCCTTTTAGCTCATATGACGCCAAGAATTGTAATTGCCATTTTCAAGCATGCCGATCAAGCTCGACTGCGCCAAGACCATGAAACCGGATTTCGCATTAGGAATCGTCGTTCTCCAAACCATCAGTGTCCGAGGGTACGCAAGAGATCGCCTATTCAAGCGGTGGGCAGTTTCTTCCTTTCCTTCTCAGGTAGGATCTGCCAATTTGTATTGTCGTTTAATATAGTTTAATCGTTTATACGAACTTGATTATTTTAATGAAAGAAAGTTTAATATGCTAAGAATCATGGGTGGACTGTCAAGTACATCATCGAGAAATTGTGAAGAATGACTCGAATGGCTTTAAAAGTGGGGTGTAGAGCTACCAACCAATTGGGAGAAAGTAATGTGAAAAATGAGCGAGTTGCAGTTGCAGAGCATGCCCCCCATGGATTAAAGTGGTCGATCGATTGGATTATCAAGACTCGACTTCGGTGGGGCCAAGAAGCCGCAAAAACACGGCTTGTGCGCCCCAGAAAACGCAATGGAGAACTTTTTCCATCTTCAAAAGTTCAAGATGCACCGCATTAGGTTATCATTGAAAGTGTTTACGTTGTAAAATTCAAATATAAGTAACATTTCAAATAAATGTGAATTAAAATAAATGACATAGATGACTCTTAAACTTTATATTAATTCAATGTGATCATTGAATTCTGTGGCATATATTCAATGTAATCTTTGAAATATTAAAATATTTAATATTGTCCTTCCATTAATTTAATTTTCAGGGGCAAGATAAAACACGCATGTGATCTATAGAATAATTTTATCATGAGCTAAAAATTGAGAGATCACGTTGAATAACTTAAAAGTTTAGGGACCTCATTAAATATTAGACTAGAGTTTGAAAGCAATACTAAACAAACTAAAAGTTCAATGACTACATTGAATTTCGAGTAAAGGTTTGAGGATCATTTGCGTCATTATCCTTCAAACTAAATTATGCATTCCCAATGAACAAGACACATCTTTTTATGCGACTGGTTTGTTGGAGACTTGAAAAAGAGAAAATCAAAGATAAATTCTGCACTTAGAGGGATTGGACCACGATCGTATCTCTACTAGACTCTCGACTCGTGTCGCCATGCCAAGCTTTTAGAAACTTCACAAGCCAATCGCTCATTAAAACCGGCAACAATTCATTTTTGCCGATGTAATCCCAAATAATGCAGTCCCTTCCACCACTATTGGAAATTGCTAATGAGGCGTCTAGTTATCGCTATTAGTCCTATGTAGATTTTGATGTAGAAATTTGTGGATAATCGGATTAGCGATTCTCGAGAGCAATATGCCAGAAGGGTCATGTTTGGAATTCGGCGCAAATAAGCAGTACTATGTCGCAAAAGTTAATAAGTTTAGAATCAAATCGACCATCGTACCATAAATCTAGTATGGATTTGGCAATAGCCCCACCGAGAATGCATGGGGCTCCAAATGGAAACCAGGGAAAATGGCTATTTACGAGAGGGCCCATGGGGGGGATGAACGGTCCAAGTGGGGAGAGTCGGTACCCACAATCATGGTCAGCCACACACCCCACTGTGCCCCTCCCACGTGCCAATCTGCCCGGGGCGTGGCCTGCTCGCATACAAAAGTCGGGAGCTTTTTTTCGTACCGAGGGCCGACAACACCAGCCCTACCATAAAGTCATCTTCATCGCCTGCAAAAAAGAAAAAAAAAAAAAATCTCTTTCGGGAAAAGCCCCCCCCCCCCACCCCCAAAAAGAAAAACTTTCTTAAGTTGTATGAATGAATTATTAAACAGACAATTCTACAATTTTGACCCGACATGTCGTGTTGTTATTTAACTTTCAATTTATTCAACATGATCTCTAAATTTTATTTCACATTATCGTGTCGTCCTTGAATTTTTAATTTATTTAATATAATCGCCAATTTTTTATTATTGTAAATGTTCAATTTAATCTCTGCATTACATTTAAATATCAAACATTATCATTCTATTAATTCAAGTTCAGGAATAACATTGAATACTTTTATGTACTACAAGTTTAAGAATCATTTTAATCATAATAAAAGACATCATATATTTAACTAAAGTTTGTGCATCATCTACTTTTCCTTTAAATGAACTCGCAAACTCCCCCCTAACGCACGTGCGAGCGTAATAATTACGCGTCCACGAACCCCTCACTCAGCCCCCTCCAAGGAAAGGGAAACTCAATAATTTATAAATTATCGCAGAGAAAAGAAAAAGGCGACGAAGAAAGAGAGGAAAGGCGAAGATACAAACCCGCTTTGCGCGAATCCAAAAGCTACTCAATAGCCCAATAACGCAATCCGTGATGCGCGCCATCCCCCGTCTCTTCAAATATAACGGAATTCTCTCCCCCACTTTTCTTTTCCCCAAAACACCCTCGCGCATTCCACTCGGATTGGATCGCCAAATTATTAAATCCCACTCGTGGCTACTAAACTCAAGTAGCTAATTTTCGATTTTTACCGTTATATATTCCGCTGATCGCAAAAATCGGACGATGACTCGCTGATGTGTTGCGTTTGCATATAATAGTTTGCGTGGAGATTAGTGCCGACTGAAATTGGCTATCTCTTAATTTTGCTGTCAAAACCTCTAGTTGGAGATCGTTGATCCGAATCCTCATCGGCCCCTGACTTAGATTTTCAGCCGTCGGATTCAGATTGAATGATTGGAATGAGACTTATGTCACCCCTAATTTAAATCAGGAGATCCATTTTCGGGACGGTGGGGCCTGTAAAGTCGATTAAGCCAACATGCATGGTGACCATGGACAAAATAGTAAAAATGGCATGCGCGAGCTGCTTATATATAGACACCGAGCTCGGCCACACCCACAGTCTCTTCTTTAGTGACGACCACCTTCCCCGGTTTTTCTCTTCGTACTTAAACCTCTTCCCTTTTCTTCCCCAATGGAAGACGATGACCAGAGAGAACTCCAGCTCCTCCCTGCTCCACATTCCACAGCTTCCTCATCCAACATGCCCTCCACGCCGTCGGGTTCCTCGTCAAGGCGCCGGTCGGCCGCGCCCGATCCGTACGAGTTAGCCCCCTCGCTCGACTTGCAACTATCGATCAGCCTCCGCCCGATCCGCCCGCCTCCTAACGGCGTGGCCCCGGGGGGTACTGGGCGCGAATATGGCGACACGAAGCTGGAGACAAGTAATGTCAAGGCCTTGAAGTGGGAGGCGGCGGAGCAAATCCGTCTCGCCGCGATAGAGAAGGCGTACGCGGAGCGAGTGAGGGAGCTCACGAGGCGGGAGATGGAGCTGGCGCAGTCGGAGTTCGCGCGGGCGAGGCACATGTGGGAGAGGGCGAGGGAGGAGGCGGATAGGGCTGAGAGGATGAAGGAGCGGGCGACGCGGCAGATCGACTCGACGTGCATGGAGATCACTTGCCAGTCTTGTAGGCAAAGGTTTCGACCAGCTTGACGATCCAGTGGACGCGCGCCTCCCCGCCATGAAACTTTATCAATGTTGGCGATGAGTGACGACCTTGATGATGCCACCTGAACTTTTTCCAAATTCAGTCGAGTTGTTATGCTTTTTCGCACTTCTTTTGAAGGTTTTTTCTGGTATTGGATTCTTGCAATTTCCTCGTGAAAGTGGAAGCAAAAGACTGTGGAGGACAAATAAATAATAGGTGGCATATCGAAAGCATTGCTCCCTACACATCTTGATCTGGGTAAAAAGCATTTAACCACTGGTCGCTCCAGTTGTATGACATGAAAGTTAAGAGGACAGTGATTTCTAAATCTCTCGAAAATCACTTGCAAACTCGGATTGCCATGCCCGATCGGTATGTTTCCGATCGTGGGCAGTTCCTCTGATTCTCAACTTTGCTGTTGTATTTGTGAATCAAGGTGGGTCGGAGTAGCACTCGCCGTAAGCGCGAGGATGCTAAGCGGCCACGGTATCTTGAAGTAGACCGGACATGTACTCCCGAAGCATCTGTTGTTTTATGGCATCATCTAAGTTTTAGACGGTTTCTCCGATTCCTCCACTCTTATTTTGCATCGTCTGGTGGCGACTCCCTCGGAGATCTGTCACAACTTAAGACTGCAAAGAAGCAGCTTTTTTCTAAATATCTGCATCAACCTAAATTGTAACTCCAAGGTTCTTTTCTCTAATCCCCCTAAGATCTGAAGCATCGATGAGAGCATAGTTGATGTTCGCTGAAAGTAATTAGAAAGGAAAGGTTCTTAAGAACTAGGGAATTTATAAAGCACAACCATTACAATGGATCGCGAAAACTCCTATATAAGAAAGCTGAGCTTTTTAGTTGACTCAAATGTTATTCCATATGGAATTATATTATCCGAATTATGAAAACCATTAGTTGCTCAAATCTATAGACACGGGACATCTCTGGTTGAATTGACCATGACAAGAAGTGCTACCGGCATCATCGACTCCTGATGATGTAGTCAAACTCGATCGGTGTCTTTAATTTGAAGTTACAAGTTTTGATAACCCTCTAGCGTCCATTGCAATTGTGTTTTCAATTTGAATAGAAAGTTTTGATCACTCTACCATTGCCAAATGATATTGGGGAACCAAGGCTCATGAATAATTGCAGATTAAAGCAGTCAAACTGATAAAAATCAGAGTCAAATTCAGAACCTTGATGTCCATAGAAAAGGCAAATGAATCAGAACAAAAAGCAACCATTTCATCTACACAGTGTGACAGGATAGCTGTATCCACTTTGTATTCAACTCCTTAACTTTTGCTCATCGAAGACCAAACACCCACTATCCATGTCTGGGATCTAACGCCAGGGAAAAAGGGAATCCAGATAAGATCATTTGGTATGGGTTTTTACCAAAAGCACCAGTCACATAGCTATGCACTGTGCCCTTGCAAAGATGTCGTGACAATCGGACTAGCTTGCTTTGGCAGCAACCTCGCGACGTATTACTCAAATACAGTTAATCTGTCTGCAATAATACACTCAACCCAGTTCTTTCGCGAGGTCACGACGTGATCAAGTGGGGCAAAGAATTTGTAAAGTTTTCAAAACTAGGTCCTATTTTGAAAAGTACGTTTGTGAGAACTGAGAATCAAGAAAAAAAAAGCTAATTCCTAATAGCAATAACTATCATTGAAAGTCCCTTTCTTTTGCCTCTCGTTGCTGCCAGAAACTTCTTGACTGCCAAACTTAATGAGGAATCTCGAGAAGAATTCTTTTCCCAATTATAAGCACTAGTGTGTACTCTCTGTCCACCTGCTGTTGCTTGCTAGCATGCCATCAACAGTACATTCTGATGCCCTTTAACAAAAATATTATGTACTAGAATGAACAAAGTAACGACAAAGTCAAGCTTGTTTCAGTAAAAGTTAATAATCCTGGGAAATATGGTGATTCTAATGGGTCATGGTCATTAGATGGAGTTCTCGGGGTGCAATGAGCCAAATCATCAGAAGCAATAGCCGATTGTAAAGTAGAGACGAGACCACGTTAAGATTTCTTTTCTCTTCCGTCTGAACTGACCCGGTTGAAATAGATAAGTTCGGCTAATATGTGGTATCAGAAGGATGCTCTCAGCAGACCGCATAAAATCTTTGGGACCCAGCGGTGCGAGTTCACGCTCCATAACGGATATGCCCAATTAAAAATTCTCCCTGATTGCATACCAGTTAAATAGCACTAGCACCTGCGTTAGAGCCGTGCTCCACTCCACAATATGGTCGATGAGTGCTAACAAAATGGATTCCTTGTCCTTCATGTTTTCATTTGGATACTGTCTTAGATATGCAAGGAACAATCAACAGCAGAAAGTTGGGAGGTGGGATAAAGATGTAGGACATGCTTTCAACAGTATAATCAAACTAGTCATCATGACAATACCTTAAATTTGTCTTTTCACATCGTCTTCACGTTGTTGTCAGAGCAAAACTGTGCGTGGATGCAAAATCTTATTATTAGATTTGCTGAAACACAAGCCGTGGCACCAAGTGGAAGCTGCACTCATGCACTCTACCATCATATAGACGATCGTCTATGAAGGTGGCAATACGTATACCAGGTTCCCTCGAAATTCCTTCTTGGCATGACCAACTGAACCAATTCGACTGTCCCCTTCAGATGATCACATAGCGGTTTTTGTTCACAGCTAATGGTAATACCTAATGCTACGCCATTTGTGCACCGTTACTTCGGGATGGTTCCGAGTATAAGTAGGATATTTAGGGGGTTTAGGGCTACCGCTTCCTTCGGGAAAAACAGTGTCCTTGTACCTGTATTTCGCAGTTCAAAGTCGAATGGAAATTTGGCCAGGGACCAGTTAGGCACAAGAGGACTTTGAGATACAGAGAGTGGGGACAAAAGATTGTGGAGCTGATAAAAAGTCATGTGAGGACTACTTCACTGTCTTGACTTTGATAATTGAGGCATGAGCAGATGAGAGAGGAAGATGAATATGCCATGCATGCCCACCTATGGTACCTCTCGTTGCTTTCTAGGATTAGAAGAACAAGCAGGACACAAGATGCCATACCTTTCGGGCATAGTCATTCCGGAACGAACCAAAAACAGCGGCAGCTTTTACTTCTTGGATTGGAAGAGAAATTCGAGTCGAAAAACTCGAGACCACGGTGGGATTCCGATTCTCGTGCTACCATCATTAGCTGGAATGAACTGCAACAAAGCTCGAAAGCCGAATCATTACTGACGAGGCAGCAGAAGATGCACCTGTGACCAGGTTGGTTAAGTTACCGATTAGAACACGGTGCTGACGAAAAGTAGGGGTAAGATTCACCTTGCTCTACTTGTCAAGTGAAAATCCAAAACATCTCCGGCAATCATTGCCCTTGGTGTGAACCGAGAGAATAGCTTCGCACTTGAAAGGGAATGCCAGAAGCAATGCTTGTTATTTAGTGCAATCATTCGTACGAAAAATTAGAATAGTCTCAGATACGTGAATCATGTGATTACAGGCGGGAAGCAACATGCATTCTCATGAGGAGCATGATGATGTTTGTGTCTCAGGAAAGGAACCTTAAAAAGACCTGAGAGCCACATGTCCTTTCGGCAACTCAGCTACTTTGTCATGATGAAAGGCGGTAATACCAAGCTTCCATCATCGTCGAGTTTATCGGAAATCCTAGTACTTCAATTTTTTTTTTTTTAAAATTTGGCAACGACGATGTGATGATGAAGAATGCATTTTGTACAGAACAGCGCCACATCCGCATGCATCGGCCAACATTTTAGAAAAACAGAAAAGAAAAGGCGAGTGCGGAACGATGCTTGAGAGAAACATTGCATCACCACGAGAGAGAGAGAGAGAGAGAGAGAGAGAGAGATGCTACTTATGCAACTGTTGTACATTGGACGCGCCGAGTGCTATTTCTTACTCCATGAGAATTGAGAAATATAGAATTGTTCGAATCTCGACAAAGTATTTATTATAATTTGTCGTGAACTTGGGAAGTGATCTGGTCATGCTTCTGTCTTGCTTGTTTCGCTGGGCGATTGTCCAATTCCAAGTGTTCTGATTTCGTCTAAGTTGGTTTAGTTAGTTGATGAACGAATTTGGTTTAACACGAAACCGGGGTTAGGCGGGAATGAGTGACGTAGTCAGGCAAGTCTTCCAAACAGTCCGGGCCTCGTGAAGATTCAAGAAGATCCATGCAAATGGTGGGCTTGGGCCACATCCAAAGTCAAAGCATACCTTCCCCAAGACGGGTCAACCATTTTTTGTGTTTCCAATTTTGGACCTCAACTCAATTTTTCTTCTTGCAATTGGGACATCGATTCTCAGTGATTGGACTTTAACCCCCTTCTTCGCCTATAGAATTTATGAGATTGTGGGAATGGGTAATGAATTGCACAACACTCCCTTTTCGGTACTTATTGATCAAATCTTAATAGAAGGTAAATGCATTATATAACATAAATTTTGGATTTTTAGTATCGCAACTAATGTTTGAGGATAGATGTGTTATATTAGGTATAATTTGGATTTTATGGTTGCTCTTATTTATAAATTCGTGTTGTTATGTAATTCGTGAAATGAAGCGATAGTTTCTTCAGCTGGGGCTTGCTCCCGCTGGGCACAACTAAAACGACGAAGGACGACCGAAACGGCGCGTTTCCTTCAAGCGTCCAACGCTCCCGCCGCGGGAGTTGCAGAGACCGAGAGTTTCCTGAGTCGAGTCGATTCGCATCGCACGAGTCTACACCGTCCGGCATCGCCGACGCCGATCGGTTTCGCTCAGCAACGCGCATTCTCCGATGACTAGCCCGTAAATATGGTGGGGGACCATTCACCGCACCGGGAACCGAACCCTAACTCTGATCTCGCCGTCCCGATCAACAACACCAGGAAGAGGACGGGGGCGGCGACGAAGACGAAGACGAAGAGCGACTTTGAGTTCTGCAAAGTCTGCAAGCTCAATCATGATCAAGGAAAGCGTCACAAGTACCTTCCGAACCACAAGAGATCACTTTCCGAGTACCTCAATCGGTTCCGCTCCAAATTGGCCGACGTCCGGTTCTTTCTCGACAACCCTAGGCCGCTCCGCCCTGAGCACGTTTCTCGCAATCGGTTTTGGTGCGTGTTCTGCGATATCGACGTGGAGGAGCTCGATAGTTCATTTGCCTGGTGAGGACATATCGGCTAATTATTTTTCGACAGTTACTTAGAGAGAGAGAGAGAGAGAGAGAGAGCCTCCAAAAGATTCGTCGAATTTAGGTCTTGTTGTTTGTATCTTCAACTTGCTTCGCATGTCGTATAGTTATTTCTCTATTTCCGGCATATGTCTGTCTGGGGGATGATTCTACTGAGTTCTTATCCACTGCGGTTTTATTCTTAGTTTTTTCGTTCGTTGTTTCAATATCCATATTCATTGAATTGGGTTTTATTGTTGATGCTGCGGCAACAGTGGGAATGCAATTAATCACCTAGCAGGTGCAGATCACCTTAAGAATCTGAAGCATTTTATTTGGAAATATGGTGGTGCAATAGACCACCTGGATGATTTCAGGATTTTGGATGATGATGTAGCCAAGGTACGGTCTAACAAGTGCTCTTAGAGTGATTTTGTTGTCCTCAAGTCTTAAACCTCTCGGTACTGAGTTATCCTCTTTTTTGTTTGACTATTGTTCTCTGGCACCTTCCTGGTTCTTTGTTAAATTTTATTGATTGACATGGATAATAAGATAAGAAATGCTGCTTGTGCAGTGGGAGAAGAAATGCAAAACATTGAAGAAAGAAGGCGCATTATCTGGGGAAGGATCACCCGCACCAATATGTGGACTGTCAAATGATATCCAAAATGAACAGAACTATGGGATTGTCAAGAATTTTAGGAATAATTCTGTATATCATCCTCACGAAAATTTTTTGAATGCTGTTATGCCTTTACAATATTATACGAATGAGTATCAGATATCCACTACTGGACCTAATGGGGTTCCGAACACTTGTGGCGCATCTCACACTTCCACCTTGTCATTGCCTGTGGAGAAATATCCTGAAGTATTACTCCAGAGGTCTAATGGTTCAACAGGTACAGAAGTAATATAAGGTGACTCCTTTCCTTTAAATACATTGCTAACAGTAGTAATTATTTTTATGCGAATGATTTAGGGAGTGGAAGTATGCAGCACTCTAGTCTCTATCAAGACCGGAACAAGAACTTTGTTTCCAATGGTTTCATTGGTGATAGTGTGAGTTCTGGATCTCCTCCAGTGTCTTTTTGAATTTGTTGCTTCAGTTTCTTTATAACTCAATGGTCCTTTTTGTGGTTGCTTTGTGTACATTGTAGGTTTTCAGGGAGCTAAGTTAGCACCACTCATCTCTTGTTTTAATGTTTATACTAGGAAGCTCAGAAAATGACTATCGTTGCTTTCTCCTGGTTCTTTTGGGATACTATATGTTCCACTTGGAATCCTTTTTTTTGCTGTTTTTTGGTTTTTAGTTTTTATAACAGTTCGACTTCTGAAAGAGGTACTCATCTACAGTAGCAATGCTGATTTTTGTGGGATTTAGCATCCCTGTTCTCAAGTATTTGCTGTTTGTCACTAGACAATGTTTTTTAATCCACATATGATGTGCTTTACATTTTGGGTCGTTCTTTTTCCTTCCCAATAGGTAAATAATGTTAAACTTGAAACCTATCGAAATTTCCATGTCATTTGAGATGGCTTTGTCAGTTTCTTTGTAGCATGATTCTTTCAAGTTAATTTCCCACTTCTTTGTGGCCATAATGCTGAAGAAGACATAGCTTTACTTAAATGACCATAATTGTTTCTTAAACGCCTGTTCTAATTGAGTTTCATGCACACTGTTCTTGCATTGCATCTGTTGGTTTTTATATAGTGCATGCCTCACTGTCAATGGTTTTTGAATTTGTTTCTTTTATGGAGATGCGCAAAATGATGCTTGTGTCTCTGGTTATTGTAGCTTCCGTACTTTGCATACAAGTGATCACTTTTGTGTTGTAAAATCATGTGAATCAGGTTGGAGAAATGATGAAAGGGGACAGAAGCTATCAAGGTATTTGTCTTTGCTTTTTACATAAACCTTTTGTTCATCAAATTAGGGCCTCTGGATCAGAGTTATTGTGAAGGCATCCATCTCTCTGCACTCGTGCTGTGTCTGTGCTTGTGTTTGTGTGCTGGAGGAGGTTATTTGCAGTTTGAGTTGACATTGGAATTCTTGTGGTGCTCACTTTAGGTCTGCGGCAGCTCACTGAGATTTCTTCCTCTCAAGGGGATGTTCAAGGAAATGTGCATTCTGGAGCACCACCTCCTTGGTTGGATGCTTCTGAGCAAAGTCAGACAGACAACCACAGACAGCTAACGTCGGTTAGCATAATATCTCCTTCTAAGAATCCTGGCAAGTCCAAGAAATTAAACCCTAAAAGGGTGGGTGCTGCTTGGGCTGAGAGGAGAAAGATTGAGATGGAGATGGAGAGAAGAGGAGAAATACTTAAGAGCTGCAGTGATGCCGAATGGCTTCCAAATTTTGGCCGTGTTTGGCAGGCAGGCAGTCGAAAGGAATCAAGAAAAGAATTTGAAATGGAGAAAAGAAAATTGCCTAGTGTTGAATCTCAACCTGAGATTGAAGTGGATGTACAGCCGTACATCAGCAAGCGAATGGTAAGTTTGTATTATTGATTTTTGGGATGCGATGAACACTGACTGCATGGTTGTTCTGGTTTTTAGTGGAGATACCTTGACTGTGTCATTGTTTTTCTGGTTTGGTTTGTTGTCGAAACACCTTATTCACTTTCAGCTCTGCAAGGGCATCCTGAAAATTCTTGGTATCGGCAGTTAGGCAAAGTTCCTATATTTATGGATTATTCATATTAGCGAACCAATTTAAATATCAGATGACCTTCTGTTTATTTTACCATTTAGACAATTGACTGACTTTTGTTGACTTGAAAGTAATTGTACAAACCAGAGTATTATTATATATGTTGAATATTGATATCATATTGAGTGAGGTTCTCTTTTTCACAGTCTTCTAGTTTATAGTTGTCTGTTGTTTTGCGTTTTGGTGTTTCAACTAGTTTGCGATATTTGGATGTTTTGTCATGAGTGTGCACTTGCAACTCAAATCTTTTCTTGCCCAAGGTGATTTGTTCAGGACTGTGCATTTCCCTGTCTCCTTTCTTCCCAAAAAGATTCGGAGAGTTTCGTTTCTGTTTTTCTTTGGAGGACATAGTTGCTTCACTTTTTAGATTATTGGGCCAGCTTTCCATGATGTCCAATTTAATCATTCTCATTTTTCGAGTCTACTTTTACACTGGATGAGAGCCTGCAACCAGTGTATCTGACTTATTAAACATTATTGTCCCTTTTTTACTGTCTTAATTTTTTTCCACGCTTCTTGAATGAGCAGAGCAATGTGAACTAATTGGTTGTTTTTTCTAATTTTTGCAGTGCAGAGATGTAAGCAAATGAGATTTGGTTGATCTTGGCAGTGTAAATATATCTACAAAGCTTCGGATTATGTAGGGTAGGTATAGTTTTTGACCTATTTGCAAGTTTGCAATTGGACACAAACTTTCAAGGCTGCAGTAGTCTGATAATTTTTGGCTTATGTCTGGGCCATTTACGACTATTACATCTCGTTGCTTTGATTGAGGTGTCCATGTTTTTACTATGAATAATGGAATTATTAGTATGACTTTTGATGTACTGTCATGAGCTTCAGGGCCATAATGTTCTCTCGCTTGGAAGTTGGACTGTTGGCCACTCTCTTCTCTTTTTTTCGTTCATTTGTTTTTTTTTTTTTTTTTTTTGGTTCTGTTCAAAGACAATGTCATGTGCATGGCAAATGGGATTCATTTACATTGGATTCTCCGAAAAAAAGAAAAGGCAAAGTTACTACAAGAGGAAATGTCAAGGATCCGGGTTGTCTTTTTACTCATGCTGATAAAAACATGGTCTTGTATATAAGCTGCTAGCATCTTACTGGTAAGCAAAGAAGCCTCTCCTGCTCCATAAGCTGATAAAAATACTCCGGAGGGATGCGTATTTGATCAATCTTTTATCAGTTGCTATCTCATTCTTTTCATTTCGATCTTAATTGCAATTGTTTTCTTGTGGGAAATTTCCAAACCAAAAGTGGCCATGGCATGTTGTGTCACTGCCTGAACCATGCAGTCTCCATGGTGTCTCTTTATCCCGTGCTCACCCTTCTGGAAAGTCACATAACGTGTCGCTTTTGTTTTCCTTCTGCAATCAGATAGTAAGAGACTTGTACCTGTCATGGCTGCGATGAGCAAAATCTCACAGTGTCTGTATGACCTAGTATTCTGAAATTCCAGAGCTTCCCTTTTGAAGAAACTAAATTCTCTTCGCATAAAAATTCCCAGGAAAACCACTTCTCAATGGTGCGATGTACATCGTGAACCACTACATCTGTTGAGTTTCCAGCTCTGGCTAATATGCTTGCTGAATAGATTACTCCCATCCTTCCAGGAGCCTCTGGGCTGCTTCCACTTGGTCCGTCCACCACTACCAGATCCCACTTTGTTTTGTACACTTCTTGTGGCAAACCTGTTAGAGCCAACCGGCATTTTGACAGTCGAAGCAGTGCATCCCCAGGTGCACAGGTCGAACTTCTCCTTGCATGCTTGAGCAGTTGGTATGCCTCTTTTGCTGGTACATTATACTGAACCTTGTATATCTGAGTGCTGCTGGGACTGGCTACCTCTGTTCTATAATTTGCGAACTTATTAGGATCATCCTCCAGTATGATCGTGGTGCCTCCTGCATTTATTGATGAGAGGCTGAGGTATTGTGGCTCAAGACCAAAGATGAGGAGGTTGCATGGTCTCCTCTGCTTGACAAGGTTCGTTAGAAGCCTAAATTCCTTAGCTGTTAGCGAAGTGGTATAGGCAGGTGGTGTGAAAGTTGAGTTGCCTGCTATTCCCGTCAGAACCTCACTGCATGATAAAGGGGAGGCGCATGGCTGTTGCACATGTGGAGGCGAAGCTGGAAGTGGGCGGGGAGATGAAGTGGTGATGAGGATTCGAATGAATCTAAGGATGGATATGGATGCAAGGATCAATACGATAACTGGTATGAGTTTCCTTACACTAAATTTCATCTTCCTAGTTCCTCGGAGTGACTTGTGTTTGAACGGTTGGTTGCCTTCTACCTCAGAAGGGGCTGGAGTAGAGTAGCGAATGAGGGGTGTGGCGAGAGTGGAGGGCAGAGTTACTTCTGGGGGCATTTTCCTCTCTTTCCTTTCGCCACATTTACAGCCGCCTCCGCATCCTCTTCATAGTGTTGTAGCGGGGAGTGTTTTATGACCCTGTCGAGTTTCTATTGACAGGAATCTTTAGTTTTACTTGTTGCGTGAGGGAGAACGTGAGGGGTTTTCGCTTCGATTTGAAGATGTTCTTACGAGCTGCCAGCCGGTCACCTAACGGCAGTGTGTCAAATCAGACTTGCCTACGTTTGTATCTTCATTGGAGAAAGCATCAGATGGTTGGCGTTTTAATCATTTAACATATGATGGTGGTTGAGATATTCAGATATGGGTCGTTGGGAATGGCGCTCTTTTGTGGATGGTTTGAAGTTGAAGGATGAATATTGGTTGGAAGGCCATTGTCTTAAAGTGATGGGTGGGCAACTTGCGATGGAGACGATTTGTTCGGCATGAAAAGTGGAAGTGCCTTCTCAAAGTCAACGCTGCAGGTGCGATGAAGCTCAATGAGAGCTAGCCACTACCTTTGCCAATTCTCGGATAAAACGGGCTCATCCTTCTTTGCAAGGGACTGATTATGCAAATTTGCACGATAAAAGTAATTCGAAGACACCAAAAACCAATCGCCAGTTGATTTATGCCCGATGAAATAATTCAAGAAATATTCGACTGTACTGCCTCCTTGATTTTTGCGGTGCCTCCAAACCAATCGCCAGTTGCCAAATTTTGCAAGATAAATTCCTTCAAACAGCCATTAGCAATCAAAAAATATCGAGTAATCCAATGTGAAGAAGGAGCCAACTTTAGCTAGGGAATCTCTGAATCTGTCAAAACACCCCGATAAGCTTATATGAACTACGTCAAAACTCAAGCGAATGATCCAAAAACAGAATTATTTATATATTTAGTACACCGAGGATCGAATCTAGGTTACGCAATCAGCTTTGCACAAACTTAATCGCTAAGCCTACGACAGGTATGTCTCTAGTCACGTATTCATTTGGAAATGATAAATCAAATGAAATAAAATAGAGGCAAAAGGCTTCATAGCCCTTAACGAGGAATTATGGCAAATGCTTTGGCGATTTTGGACGCCATTGACATAAGAACCCACGCCCGTATCCCCTCTTTCTTTTCTTTTTTAATGAGCACGACCTCCGTTTTGGTTCCAGAACTCGTGAGGCGTTGTGACAAACATCGAATGGACTTTTTACCCCTTTGCAGGACGACTCGGATCGGTTAATTCTACTTCGGGCAAGCAAACAGCGGTGGTGGAAGGTAAAGGAATAATGAATGATCAGGGAAGAAGGAAGCCTCAAGGCCCAAAGGAAACAGACCTTTAGCCGGTGGGCACCACGTAAAATGAAGGGCAAGCATGGGAGAAACGGCGACCCCAGTTCTCCCTTTTTCGTCTTTCGTATGTTTACGCGGGATTAGGTGATGTAGTTCCGGTTCTGTTTCGATGTCTTCTGTCCAGAACCGGCACTGGACTATGTATTCGAAAGATGTCAAATAAGTCATAACAGTAAACTTCAATATGACGAAGATCTTGCATTCACCAAACAATAACCTAACGTACTTACCCACAACGTATGCAGCAAGCCCGAAATCCAAAGTGACATTCTCACATCTGAAAGATTGCTAGAAGCATTTGCAATTTTTCCTTTTCAGTGTTCAAACCAAAAACAGCTTCCTTACTTTAATGTAAAAGATGTCACTGTCACGTTAACATTATCAAATGACAATGACAATGAGAGAGAGAGAGAGAGAGAGAGAGAGAGAGAGAGAGAGAGAGAGATGTTTAGTTAGAAAGTCCTTTTCAAGAGGAGCTTCGTGGGAAAGTGGCATTGCATTACTTTAATCAAGGGGTTGGGAATCTCCAAGGACACTGAAAGATTCCACCGGTTAAAAGGGTTTGTTCACAGTAATGGTCATAACATTTGTCAATAAGCTGTGATACAAGTATGGATATAATTCTCTATAAACGCATATCACACGACTTCATCGTGAAGGAATTGCATTGAATAGAGCAAATCAGTCTAAAATATTTTGCCAAATGCCTCCATGCTAAACAAGTGCGTGTGAGACACTCCTGTTGACATTTTCCTACTGAAAAATTGCCAGTCTCTAGACATTGCTAAAACATATGAATAGCAGCTGTTCCAACTTAAACTGCGTCAACTAGCCTTCCAACAAGAGGGAAAATAAAATATAAGACAATCAATCTGATGCATCCTTCCAGCAGCCAAGACATTTGACGGGAACTTCGTTTACGCGGATCAGTGGTTGAATGAGCTGTACGAAAGGCACCCTTGTTTACATTATTCTAACGTCAATTTGCCAACCTACATAATACAGTTTTCCAATTACTTTTTGTCTGTATGCACGCTTCAGAGCAAGGCATCTTCAAGCGGCATCTTTCTTTCCTCCTGAAGACACACCAATATGTGTACCGCAATAGAAAAAAACAGCTGTTACTTTACTCAATATCGACAAAGTACAATATATGGGCTCGCCAAGAGGAAGTACCTGTGGCCTCACGGCGCATGGACGGTCCTTTTTGCATGAACGAATAGTCATCCCTGAAGATTAATGTGGCACCAGAGTTATCAAAAGTAGCTAGATGATCATACCACCCAATTACCAGCTTTTGTCCTCAAGAGGCATAATCGAATCAGAAGCCTACGACAATTGTTAAGATAGGTATGAGCACGCAATACTCTCAATGGAGTTCAAAAGTGCCACGCAATACAAGAAGGAAACTGCACTCAAACATTTTAACAGGAGAAAGGACAGCGATCGTGCGGCACTGTGATAAGTAAATAAAATCAAGCTTAGATGAGATAAATAGACAGCTTCCTCTTCTCTCTCATTTTCTTTTGGTGTTTGTTTCTTGGATAGCAAACAGCAACAACAATTTGGTGTCCATATGGTGCTTGTTCTGTGCCTAGATCAGATCCTTAATCAGACAAAAAGGTCCTGCACCTAACCCATCCCTCGTGAAATTCTTAAATCCCATTGTCCTTCTATTTGGTCATAGGTCAAGCAACCCATTTCATATACACAAAATTGCAACAAGGACTAAGCTGAAACTGAGAAAAAACAACTCTTCTCAGGGTCTGTACCAAACCCAACGGTCACATAATCCATTGTTTCTCTATCTCTGTGTGAATTAAAATCTCTGGAAATGACTTTGTAGACCAATCACAAGCCCACTTCTAAACAACCATACAATATAAATTAAATATGCTGCGCAATGAAAAACTCATAGATGAGATACCAATGAATAGGTCAATTGCACTAGTCCACCAGCATCCTCAAATGTCACTTTCAGCAGAAAATTTAAAATTGAAGGATGACGCCCTTTAAAAATTGAAAATATTCTAATTCTAGCTGCATTACATTTAATTTCAAGACTTCACCTTATTCTCCAGCTGGAAGGTTCTCTAGAGGCAGAATGGGTGATTTAACCAACGTATCAATGCTTGTTTTTTCCAAAGCTAAAGCAGATCTTTCAGGTGACTCGCTGGCCCTGTGGTCAAACTCTTCTCCTGGACTCCCGAAATTGCTGTGATAGCTTTGGCCAAGTCTTCTCTTTGCACCTTCCTCCCTCACTTCCTCCAAATCATCCCAACCTCAGCAACTGCGTGAAGTTTATCTAGTACGATAGTCCATCTATGCTTTCCACCAAATAAAGTGCAGAAGAATTTGGCTTGTGCCTTTCTTACTTCCCTTCCATTGACTTCTCCAAAGACTCTACTATGTCCCTAAATTCCCATATCAGACCAACTCTCTAGGAAGTCTTCCGTGCGTTTTGCAAGGCATCTCTATAAAGCATCCTCTCTTTAATTTGCTGGCTTTTGATCCTCCTTTCCCTCCTGAATCTGTAGCAAAAGGAAGCATCTAAACCTTAGAAAGTGGCGTGTAGAGAAGCAACAATGGGTAGAGAAACCAATTCAAAGACAATTTCAACTGCTGGTTTGAAGGTGAGTTCTTCAATTCCATATATCTTGCTTTCTATAATCCTCAAACTAGTATTGGCTGTCACTAAAATTCATCTAAAATATAGGTAATGAAAGCAGATCGACCGAAGAAGTCCCCGTTCCAATCTATACTTAAGGCCTCCACAGATGATGCCAGACCAAGCAGCATGGTCATTAAGGTAGGATATCCATCAATTGCTCCCCCTCTTCGAAAGATGAGTTCCAGCAATTTGATAGTATGTTGATTTAATCAATTGATGCATTAACAGAAAGCACATACTGTGATTCCTGCTCACATAGTAGCAGAAGCCATATCGACACTGCGTGGTCTAGACCTTAGATGGTCTGGGCCAATCACCCCAACAGAGATGCAATATGTTGAACAATATGTGCTGGCAAAATATCCACAGTATGCTGGACTTGTTGAAGGTGAACAAATAGATCTCTCCACGCTTTGCATTAATGAGGAGCCAGTTGAACCCATACTTGATGATAAAAGGAAATCACCAAGGACTGGCTTCAGAGAACCCTCAACACCATCTTATGGAAGCAGTCAACCGGATCTAGACAGAACCCAGCTAGAGCCATCGAGATTACTTGACATCCTCACCAAGAAGGCCTCCTTCCCTGGGAGTTTCATCTCCATCCCCGAAATTCAAGCTCGAAATAAAGTTCTGAAGTTCTGTGGACTGCCTGATGAGGATTATCTTGTTCTTTTCACTCCAAGCTACAAAGATGCCATGATGTTGGTAGGCGAGAGCTATCCCTTTTTCAAGGGAAACTGCTACATGACCATCATTGGAGAAGATGGGGATTACATAAAGGAGTTCGCTACTTACAAAGAATCAAAGATAATATCTGCACCTGAGACTTGGTTGGATCTGCGGATCAGGGGATCACAGCTAAGCCAGTATTTCCGCAGAAAATGTAAGCACAGTCCTAAGGGGCTATTTTCATACCCAGCAGATGTGAATGGGACTCGATATTCCATGCACTGGGTGTCAGAGGCCCACCGGAATTTATGGCATGTTCTTCTTGATGCAACTGCATTGGTTGTTGGAGAGGATCGCCTAAACCTGTCACTTCACCGACCAGACTTCTTTCTCTGCAGTCTAGATAACAGGCATGCCAATCCTTCAAGAATCACTTGCCTTCTGGTGAGGAAAAAATCTTTTAATGCAGCAATGATTTCTCCTCAAGCCAATGAATAATAAGGATAGTTCCATGTAAATGTAGAGCCTCAGATTATTTTTCATGTATAAATTCATAAGAAAAATTTTCAGAGTTTACATGACTGAAAATAGCAAAGAAATAATCTTTACATAGATCATATCTTAGATGGAGCACAAAGACCATATTGACAGATTTGTAGCCAAAGTTTTTCTGAGATTCTAAATGTGCGATCTACGGAAATTTGTTGCTACCCAGCAAGTGGTTATGTCCTAGTACAGTAACTTGATGAGGTAAATTTCTGATACTCTTTCGCCAATTTCACAAAGGGATGGTTCATAATGAATGCATGCTAGCAAGAAGAAATATACTATAAACTGAAACTCAAAATTTAGGGTAAAGGGCCTATGTACTTGATGCCTGAGGAGATTTATTGATATCCATGTCTTTCCAGCATCAGCATGATGAAATCTTTGTGCATGGAAGGATTAGAGCATCTCCATATAAGGATGACCTTAACGAAACTTAGCATCCCAGTCTCAGGAGGGATAGTCTGGAGCATGTACAGAGAAATTAAGAGTTTGTTGACATACGCTCCAGGCAATGGCATAGGCTTTAGGCATGGTCTGCGAATTTTAGCTTTGACTTGTATTAAATTTAGAACTTTCAAAGTTTCCGTTAATTATTACCTTCTACTCAAAAAAGAGTAAATTCATAGACAAAAGCATGCTAAATAACATATATCACACTTGTCTGACCCCAAAAAGAAAGTCAATGTTTAAATGGAAATCTTAGAACTTTCAGTAAATTTTTGCCCAAAAGCAAAAGTTAGAGGAGCAACTTTTAGCATTTGATGCCAATCAATACGTAAGAAAATCAAGAAATTAGCCAAAATTTGGGCTAAAATCCCCCAAGCACAAACAAGCTCTAACACAGAAGGTGATTTCTGACCTCGCAAGAAGCTGAAAAGTACTCCCCAAAGACATTAGTTTCTAAATTGATTCCAGAGCACAGCAATAAAGAAACCCACTGGTTGTCTGAGTTTTATTTGAGATCCCATATTCCGATTCAACCCTGCTAGTACTTTATTTATACAGCATGATCACATCACAATGAGTTCCAAGAAAATGTCTTATAGGTCTGAATACATCACAGATGAGAGAGCATACAGGCTGTATAAATTCTCAATTCCAGTGATGTCTCTTAGACAATACTAGACAGACTTAGCCTTATCAAACAAAAGCACGATTTTCCTTCAACATCACTTATGGGACAAAGCTCGTTAAAACTGGATGCAAATCTTTAAATCTGACAATGGAAAGACCTGCAAAAATTATAACGGAACATGTTCTTAATTATCATAGTGATTTAAAAGGTGCAAGCAGATGGATCTAAACACTTTTACAAAATTTATGGCCATTGATGTGTTCAAGAATATGGCTACTGCAACAATAGGGGGAGTGCATCTTGCTCCTGTACTTTTGTCTGAGTCACCCCCTGTATTCAATATATATTAATCAACTTGCTGTAGTTGTGTTTCTTGTTTCAACTGGCCCAAAATTCAATTTTGGCCTCTCACTTGATAGATTCTAAAGCTCATGACATCACATACATATAATGTCCTTCACTAATGGTAAAACTTGCAAGAAACATATTTCCCTCCTACGGAATTTTTTGGTAGAAAGTTCAACTCAAAAGTTTAAATTAACAAATGAATGGAAATTACATGCATAGATAGGGCACATTTAATAGACAAGCGATGTGGACGTGCAAATCAAACTGAGAATAACATGTGCAATTCACCAACAAGGAGCTGCATGAGCAAAATAATTTTTTGTGGAAGCTGGTCTGTGATCTTGTTAGTAAGTTCAATTCAAAAACTTAACCTGTTAGGCAGAAAGAGATATAAGGCATATTGAAACCCTATATACAAGAGATGTAGAATACTTAAAACAAATTGAATTAGATTTCTCTTCATCTAATTTTGGAGTCACTGAAAAATAACATGCGCATACTAAATTTCATCACTTAGGGAAAATAAATATGCTAACTACTTTAACCTTACCAATAATTTCAATTTACTTATGTATCACACATGCTTTGGATTTCGTGATGTCAGATATTAAAATTGAGATCTTTAAGTAAAATGAAACAAAAGATAAACCTGTGCATGGTTGATCAAGAGCTAGACAAATTATAAGGAGCTGACTTAGACAATTTCAAAAACTGGGGGCAACACGTAAATTTCCCTCAACAAACATACTCAAATGACAGTGGCTTAAACAGAGGGACTGATATCTTTACAATGGTAGTTCTTGCATGAGCACGGAAGATCCCTCAATTGGGCAAAAATCCCCCTGAGATATTCTAATATTTAGATCTGTCTTTGGTCACGCAACCAAGTATATACTCGTAGCATGCCAGTTCTCGCATAAAAAAGATAATTCTTATCTAGAACAAACAACAACAACCTTATTTCAAGATCTGTACTCTATACAATCCCAGTATAGACCAATTCTATTATCGCTAATTCTTATACCGAACTAAGATTTCTGGAATGATTTCTTCCAGACAGCCCACAATCCTTTTTAAGATCTACTGCACAGAATAATATATCTCATGAATCAACTGTAATGATTAGGTCCATTTACACCTTTTACCCAGCAACTTCTAAGGTCATTCTCTATGCAGATTTAAAATTCACAGGCCTGCACTTACAATTGAAAATATTCTAACGTAGCTAAATCAATGTTTGTTTCAAGAATAAGGAATTATATTACTCAAATTCCAGCTGGAAGACATTTGTATTCAATATGGGTATTATTAGCAAAGATATCTCGTTGTCTGACTCCAAAAGCTACAGCAGAACTTTTCAAGTGATCAAAAACTCTTTCAGTCAAATCCTAATACATGGACACTCAAGATTACATATCTTCAATACCTGAATTTATATACACATCCGCAACCAAAGATTCCACAGCGAGTTTGGTTAGGTCCTCTCTTCGCACCTCCCTCCCTACCAACATATTCCTTTCTCTAAATCTTACACAACTTCTTAAAGTTTATCTTGTATTAGAGTTGATATCTATTTCCGTCTAATCAAGTGCAGAAAAATCTCCTTATATTTTTGACACATTTCCATCCACTGACTTGTTCAAACACCCTTAGTTACAGCACACTCATCTCTAACCAACTCATGATTCCTTGTGCTGTGCAAAGCTTACCTAAATATATGTCACTTCAATTTCTTTGCCTTTTGGTTCTAATTCTCTTGTACTTCCATTGCAAAGAAGAAGCTAAACTTTTATAGGGACAACAGATAGGGACAACAATGCAAAGATCATTTTAAATGCTAAATTGAAAGTAAGTTCTCAAACTTAAAATCTCTTTGATTCTTTATTTTTTTTCTTTATACAGATCTTACACTAATAGTGATACACAATATTTATTGACAAATGTATGTAATTGAAGATTGACTGAAGAAGTCCCCATCCCAATTTATATATGAAGCACTCACAGATGATTTGCAGACCCAGAAGTATGGTCATGAAGGTAGGTTGTTCTTCTAAGGTACATGTCCATGATTCAGTACTATTATTAAATCAGCCAGTGCTTCAACAGAAAGCACTTACCACAGTTCCCCTTCACATGGCAGCAGAAGCTATATCAACACTCTGCGGTCTAGTCCTTAGATGGTCAGGGCCAATCACCCCAACAGAGATGCAGTATGTTGAATAGTACCTGCTGGCAGGTATCCACAAGATTGACTTGGTGAAGGAGAACAAATAGATCTATCCACTCTTTGCATCAACAAGGAGCCATTTGAGCCTGTTCTTCATGATAAAAGGAAGTCCCAAAGGACTTCAGGGAACCGTCCCCGCCATCTAACAGAGGCAGTCACTCAGGTTCGGACGGCACCCAGCTAGAAATACCAGGATTGCTTGAGATCATCAACATGAGGTCCTCCTTCCCATCTCCATCCCAGAAATTCAAGCTCAAAAAAATGTTCTGAAATTCCGTGGACTGTACAGGAATGATTATCTCGTTCTCTTTATTCCAAGCTAGATGCCAGGATATTGGTCGGTGAAAGCTATCCCTTTCTCAGGGAAAACTGCTCAAGATCATTGTTGAGAAGATGGGCATTACATAAAGCAATTTGCTACTCATAAAGAATCAAACGTAATCTCTGCATCCGAGACTTCGTGGGATCTGCAGATCAAGGGATGAGAGCTAAGCCAGTATTCCTGCCGCAAAAGTAAGCACTGCTCTAAGGGGGCTATTTTCACACCCAGCAGATGCCAACAGGACACGATATTCCAAGCACTAGATTACAGAAGCCCGTTCAAATTCAAGGCATGTTCTCCTTGATTGCAGCCACGCTGATTGTTATAGAAGATTGCCTAAATCCCTCTCTTCAACCGTCAGACTTTGTCTTGTGCAGTATAGCAGGCATGCATATCCTAGAAAAACTACTTGCCTTTTGGTGAGGTAAAAATCTTCTGATGCAGCAACAGTTTCCTCCTCAAGCCCATGAAAGAGAAAGATAGTTCCATGTGGCTGTCTTCAAATTAACAAGAACAGCTACAGTTACGAGCTCCCGTTTATAAAAAACATTTAGACTCATAAGAATAGCTTCCAAGATTAAAGATAATTAAAAATATGACCTTTTACATGCACCATAATTTAATGAATCAAAATGTTTCATGTTGGGTGCCATTTTTGAATAATTATCATCAGATCATCATCTTATGATCAATGAAAACTCGATGACACCTAGGTGAGTGGCTTTACCCAATCTATTAAATCGCCAGGCAAATCTCCTCACTTTCTCCCTGCAAAACAGAAACTGGATGCTGCATTTAAGAAAGAAGATATATACATTTCCACATATAGAAAAAAGTGAATAATTATGTGCATGAAGCCTATAGTACTTAATGGGATCTATTATAAAGAATCTTCCATGATTCTCTGCCACCGGATGGGTAAGACTTTCAAG
This sequence comes from Melaleuca quinquenervia, assembly GCA_030064385.1. Lineage (NCBI taxonomy): Eukaryota > Viridiplantae > Streptophyta > Magnoliopsida > Myrtales > Myrtaceae > Melaleuca > Melaleuca quinquenervia. Next base: position 347,935 of record CM057728.1, on the reverse strand, counting down.
AGATAGCTAAATAGTGCATGCATGTTTTGCAGTGGGGCATATCAAAAGTAGGAAATTCTCTCTATCCAAGTGCAACTATTGTTTGTTAAGCATCTGCCTGAACTTCAGGTTAAAGCTATCCTTCTAAGGACCTATCTTCTCTACAAACTTATGATGCAAAATTCCAGAGTCAACATAAAAAAACGATGCAACATGGTTTGACAGTAGGATGATAGCATGTTTATCAGTAATTAACCATGGTAAATCTTACCGTCATGTAACAAGAACAGTCTAGAGTATGCAGAAGGAAAACAAAAGTTCGTTGGAGGATATAGTCTTTTATATATGGCATTGGCTTTAGCAATGGCTTCCAATTTTTAGCTTTATCTTTGACTTCAATTAAATTCAGAAGTTGTGAAGTCTTATTACTCTCTAGCTTTTATTAAACAAAATATTAAATAGACAAGCACATGTTATGATCCTATATTTGAACTTCAAATGGAAATCTCAAAATTTTCAATATTATTTTCACCACAAAGCCAAAAGTACATTAGTGTGTTACTAGCTAAGTTGATCACAAGTAAGGAAATAATATAAAACATCTCCTTTCAAAACTGAATCTGGAATCTCACGTTCCAAGTCACCCCTGGTAAGCCATCATTGAGACAGCATTATCACATCTCAACAAGTCCCAAAAAAGTCTTTAGGTCTGTATATTGACCTTATAGAACCAAAAAAAACAAAAAAAGAATCCCTGTTTGACCGCACAAAGTGGGTCAAAGAACATTAAAACCTGATCTTCAGAATTAGTCATGGAACAGGAGAAAACATAATGGAAATTGACGGAAACAATGGTAGGGAGGCAGGTATCTGGTGCAATGATACCTGGAGATGAACTATAAACATTAAAAAAAAATGATTGCTCCACTAGGAACTCCTAATGGCATGTATTAACAGAGAAAGGCAGGCAAAAAATCTCTGATTTATGACCTGCTAAACTGTAATTCATTAATGATACATAATACTGTTGCCACCGTCTGCCGACTGCATGAAAAGTATCCTTGTAGTGGTCAAGTTTGACACAAGTTCACAGTGAATGAATGTAATGTAGCTGCAGCACATACATGATTAATTCATCTTTCCCAAATATTTCTTGCTTCTCGCACAAGCACAATCTAAAAGATTCGAATTATCTAAACCACCGGGGAAATGGACAGTGCAGCTGAAGAGAAAAGAGACTGCATAACATTGTTTCCTCAGAAATGCTACAGTCAAATACATGTCTTACAAGAAGTCAAAAACTACAAAAAAAGTAGCCTAGGCAAACAACTGAAGATCTGAAGCATCGATATTCCCAACTAACTTGAAAAACAAAACCTGACAGAACTTTCATATAAATCCTGTCATCTTAAGTATGTAGATACATAAACTCTGTAAAATGTTTAGCCCGTATGACTTAATATGCAGATCTTCCATCTCCCTCAGTAATCACATCTTTGAAAGAGCCACCACTAGGGATCATGGGCAAAACATGCTCTTGATGGGGGACAATCACATCCAACAAGTATGGCCCCGGAGTATCTAACATCTTCTGGACAGCTGCTCTAAGATCTTCCTTTTTCGTCACACGAGATGCAGGAATTCCACAGGCTTCAGCAAATTTCAAAAAATTTGGAAATATATCAGACTCTCTAGATGGATTCCCTAGATATGTGTGAGCCCTATTGGCTTTATAAAAGCGATCCTCCCATTGGACAACCATGCCCAGATGTTGATTGTTCAACAGCATTATCTTGACAGGAAGATTCTCCACTCTGACTGTCGCCAACTCCTGCACGTTCATTATGAAGCTTCCATCTCCATCAATGTCCACCACAACAGCATCGGGTTTTGCAACGGCAGCTCCAACCGCAGCAGGCAATCCAAAGCCCATGGCCCCTAACCCACCAGATGTCAACCATTGGCGGGGCCTCTTGTACTTGTAAAATTGAGCAGCCCACATTTGGTGTTGCCCAACTCCAGTGCTTATAATAGCATTTCCATCAGTCAGCTCATCAAGAACTTGAATTGCATACTGAGGAGGGATAGCTTCCCCAAACGTCTTATAAGTTAATGGATTATTCATTTTCTGCTCATCAAGTTCCATTCTCCAAGCTGAAAAGTCAAGTTTGAGCTTCAAATTTCTAGTCTCCATAATGCTATTTATCCCTTTTAGTGCCAACTTCACATCTGCACAAATTGACACGTGAGGCTGCTTATTTTTCCCAATCTCTGCTGAATCGATATCGATGTGAATGATTTTAGCTCGGCTGGCAAAAGTCTCCAGCTTCCCTGTCACACGGTCATCAAACCTAACTCCAAAAGCGAGCAGCAAATCACATTTATCAATAGCATAATTAGCATAAACTGTTCCATGCATTCCCAGCATTTGAAGAGACAGATCATGTGAGCACGAGAATGACCCGAGCCCCATCAAAGTACTAGCAACAGGAATCCCCGTGAGGTCCACAAACTTTCTCAACTCCTCGCTTGAATTCAAACATCCACCTCCCACATACAAAACCGGTTTCTTGGACTCCGATACCAACCTCACAATCTGTTCCAAATGGGCCTCCGAAGGTGACTTGGGCAATCTCGACATGTATCCGGGCAACCTTATGGGCACATTCCAATTAGGAACAACAAGCTGTTGCTGTATGTCTTTAGGTATATCGATCAGGATAGGACCAGGTCTCCCCGAAGTCGCAAGGTAAAAAGCTTCATTGACAACTCTAGGAATATCTTCCACGTCAAGGACAAGGTAATTATGTTTCGTAATAGACCGTGTCACCTCAACAATTGGAGTCTCTTGAAATGCATCCGTTCCAATCATTCTTCGTGGCACCTACAAACACATCCACGTACACGCTCATGCATAATGCAACGGAACTGAACAGAGTCGTATGTTAAAAAACTGATTATTTAATACATATGCACAACAACTGAAGCCCAAAAAAAAAAAAAAACAGAATCTGTCACCCTAATGCTATCTAAATTACTACACCCCTGCGCTCCGCGAGCATTCCTTCGGAACAAAAGAAGAGAAAAAGAAGGAAAAAACAAAGGGACGAAAAAGCAGTAAAAACTCCTAAAGATACCTGGCCAGTTATGGCGACGAGGGGGATGCTGTCTAGCATCGCGTCGGCGAGTCCACTGACCAGATTGGTGGCCCCGGGGCCGGAGGTGGCGATGCAAACACCGGGGAGGCCGGAGGCTCGCGCATATCCCTCCGCAGCGAAAATGCCTCCCTGCTCGTGGCGGGGGAGCACGTTCCTGATTACGCGAGATCGGGTGAGGGCCTGGTGGATCTCCATGGAGGCGCCGCCTGGGTAGGCGAAGACGGTGGAGACACCCTGGCGCTCGAGGGCCTCGACGAGGACATCGGCGCCTTTGCGAGGTTCGTCGGGGGCGTATCGGGAAACGAACGTTTCGGGATCGGCTACGGTCGGGGCCGGCGGTGTGGAAGGGGTTCTGGCGGCGGCTCGGGGAACGCGAGTGGGGGAAGAGTTGGAGGAGACGCGGAGGAGGGAGGTGTGGGGATTAGCGGGGTTGGGAGGGACGTGGAGGGTAAATCGGTCAACGGGAGTTTGGGATTTGGAGGGAAAAGAGAGGGCGGAGGATTTCGCGGCCAAGGAGGTGGTCCAGCAGGCGGAGGCGGCGGCGGCGGCCATGTCTGGAATTCCGGTTTGAGAGAGAGAGAGAGAGAGGGCCGTGGGCAGGTGTTGGGAAATGTGCAGCTAGTGAGCCTGAGAGAGAAGGGCCCCTCTTGAGAAGGAGTTGAGAGGTGAAGTCACCTTAATGCCCCTTTCTTATTTAGTTCCCCCACTTTCCTTTTTTTTTTTTTTTGAGGGGGTGGTGTGGGAATTGAAATAATATATAATGTGAATATTGAATTTTTAATTTATTTAACATGATTATCCATAGGAAGAGTGAAAGATAATTCCTTTAGATGATTTTCAGATACTCAAAGGTATCTTGGAGAAATAGTTCAGAGAAAATGCTTAGCTTATTATGGAACTAGAAAATTGAAAAGGTCAAAGAAAAAAAGGAAATCTTTTACCCTATAAAAAATTCCCAACATATTTAATTTGATTTTCACTTGTTTTTACATTTTATAGTGAGTTTTCAAAATCCACTCATATCCAAAATTCCATTATTTTTATAATTGTTTTTATATTTAATACAAAGAAAATAAGTCAATGCTAGAAAATAGGGGTGATCGGTTCCCAGAACGGTCCAATTCCTCCTTTGAACCGGGAGCTGGACCTACGAGACCGGTTCCCCTTTTTTAGGACCACCAAAATATAGGATCGGACCAGACCGGGACCGGACTGGATCGGACTAACCGGTCTGGTCCGATTCTTGGGTGGTCTAATGGGTCCAAACTGAGAACTATATATCATTAAGCTAAACGGTAGAATTTCGGCAACACGATGTCATTAAACATAGATTTTCTATTACATCTTGCTCTCTCACAGGACAAACAGCAAAATAAAAGATTGCATAATGTTGACAAGTGGGAAAGCGAGCTCGTCAGCATGCAACACCGAACCTTTCACCTCCCCCATTTTTCCTTCCACTAATCTAGGCAAATCGGGGAAGAAACACACGGCAGAGTTAGAAGAGACGAGAGTGATGACCTTGAATCGGAAGGAAGACGCGATCCGAATCCGAAATCCTAACACCAAAGCCAACTTGTATGATTCAGAGAGAGAGGGGGAGGAGAGAGAGAGAGAGAGAGAGAGAGAGAGAGAGAGAGAGAGAGAGAGAGAGAGAGAGAGAGAAGGAGTCGATCGTGGAACTACTGCAGTAGAAAGAATGGCTGGACAACACCCGCCCCACCCCTTCCGCTTTTCTTATTCGTTGGAGACTGGAGAAAAAAATGGGTCGCAGTGTCGCTAGAAAGAAAAACGGAAGAAATAAAATGGATAAAGCCTTTACAGTAAAGGGCTTAGGGCTGGACTTGGGGTGGTCCTTGGTCCAGTCTCGTGGTCCAGTTCGGTCCGGTTCCACCTAGGAACCGGAAACTAGACTACTCGAGAACCAATTCCATTTTTTGGAACCGTGAACCAGACCGGAAGGATGAAGAACCCAATCAACCCTACCAGTCCAGTCCGGTCCGGTTCGGGGTTGGACGGTCCCGGATGCTCACCCCTACTAGAAAAGGTTGAAAGGTCATGATAATTTTTTATTGTGCTTTCTATTGGTATTGGAGTAGCTCCTTTCATTTGATTTGTATTGATCAAACAATTATACAGACTTCCTACTAAAACTGATAAGAAACACATTTTCATGTATACTTTTTAAAATCCAAATATTCAATTTTAATTAAAAATCAGATCTAAAATGTTAAAAGGTAAGAAATTCAAAAATTAAAGTAAAAGTCGCTATGAACCCTTAACAGAAATACATTACAGAACACAATTTTATTACTATATTGATCCTCTCTTTTCGTTCTTTGAAACAAATTAATGACGTCAAGGCAAAAGGAGCACTAACAGTTAATTAAAGCATAAACTTACGGAAATTTCATTTAGTGACACAAATTACTATAATATAATTCGAAACAAATTGCTTACCTGATTTATATATGAAAAGTTATAAATTTGATCTAAACAACAGTATTTGAAGAAATTAATTCGAGTGAATACAATCACGTCCTCCTGTCGTTCCGTGAGAAATGGCACACATGTCACAGAGGAGAAGGCCGAAACGTAAGCAAGGCGACCAAGCACGTTCAAAACAAGGAGGATTTCCAATATGCACATACGAATTTTGTATAGAGAGTATCCTTAATCAATTTTAAATTTTCTTGTGATATAATAATCATTTCTGTTAAACTCTTATTATTGTTGTTATTATCGGTGGTTAAGTATGTGCCTTCAAATCACAAACGCATTCCTTTCCGCAAAACACTTAAAACACCCCGATGAAGGTCCGGGGATAGGAAGCAATCTTGTCCCCATCGCCATCCACACACTTCAAATCAAATTTAAGTAGGCTAAGCAGGATGCTTCCTCCCTTTCAAACTCAAATTTCCATCAATAGGGCTAGAGAAATTGAGGATGAAATGTCTAAAAAATATAAGCTCTGAAGAAAACGAAGGTAAAACACTGAAAAACGTGCAGTATCGAGCATAAACTACAAAGATCATGGAAAAGAAAAGGGCCTCCTAAGCTCGAACTACACTGATATCCAATCCAATGGAACTAATGCCCATGAATCCACTTTCTTGATGGCCTGCAAAATAACACAATTCGATTTTTACTAGAGAAGAGAACTAGAAAAAAACACAAGACACTGTACACAAAAGCAATTTCATATAATCCAGATGGAGCAGACAGATTTCCTTTAATTTAAAAAGACATCTTCCATAAGTTCATCAATGGGGATAATACATGCAGTAGAACCTCACAATCTAAGAAATAATAGAAACCCAACAATTACTAAATGCAAAGACATCTTAATCAAGCAAGCAGAATTGCAAAGGCAGACCAATTAGATTCAAGTTAATGGAAACTAAACTGTGTTCCCAATAATTTTTAAAGACATTCGAATTGAGCTTATCTCAGCTTTCCATTCAACTGCCCCATTATAAAAAAAATAACTGTGTACTTTTCATGTCAAAGATATCTGACCAAATAAAAAGCTATCCGACAACAAAAATGCAGCAATATGGCTCTCCCTGTCTCCGACTAAAGAATTGTGAATATTTCTCAAGTTTCACTGTAATTTTTCATTTAAATGAAAAGCAGAGCTCATAATTTGAGGCAATCTTATGAAAACTTTTTGTAAGTAGGCGATTCATAATTTACCTAAGTACATACATAAATACTGAATGAGATTGAGATCCCTATCTGAACACGTAGAACATACCACAAAAAACTTATTACGCAAACTAAGCGACAAAAATGCCAAGTGCACTTTAAGAACTCTAATACAACAGCAAGTGATCGTGTCATGCCCCATTGACTGGGCAATAAAAACCATCACAAAAAGCCTAGCACATGGCTGCAGTGATGGAGATTTACTCATTTTTCATATAAGAAAACAATTGGCCAACAGCAGCATGCCTCGAAATTTGTCCACCAGCATAAGAAATTAGCCCACCAGCATAAGAAATTAGCATGAAGATCAAACTGAACGGAAAAGACTAGTTGGATGATGTGATCGGACCATGACATGACAAAATGGTTATAAATCTGACATTCAATTCATGACAATGGAGGCTTCACTCATTCTCAAAACCAGGCTGATCAATGCATGTCAACCTTTGGGTAGGTGGCCATTTCCATGTTACTCACGGCTGAATGAGTATTAAGCTAAAGATTCAAATATTTTCCCAAACCTGAAGCATTTTCAATTGAGTGAGTGCTTCCTCATTAATAATTTAACTGATTGCAAGAATGTGCAATGCGCACATGAGTAAATGGCTTGTGCCTATAAACTAAAGGCGATAAAACCCTCCTTTGATCCTCAAATAACAGCAAGTCTGTAGCTTTTTCACCTTTCCTCCACTGTCTGCTTCGTTCAACAGTTTGATATAGCCCAACCCCTATTCAGTTCATTCTTGCAACAAAACGTCAATGGACTGGACCTCGTCCAGGTCAACCTGCTGAACAGGCTGTCCGGTCCAATAACAAGAACATTGGTTTTAGTTCTACCACAAGAAAACAATAAATATGCTATTCAGAGCTTCCTACCACCAACGATCTTCATCCAGCAGAATATCCTACTGAATGTTGACATCATTGTCTATTTCCTCGAAGAGATTAACTATCCATATTAGCAAGTTGCAGCAGTTAATTCCTGTTGCTCTCAAACAAACCTATTAAGAGAATAATCGTTGCCATGATATCGGATAAAAGGAAACTGAAGTTTAAACTCTCGATTTCCCTCGCAGTCAGTAGTTCTTGGCAGTTACTTGATGCATCAATCTTATTGATGGATGGCAGTCCAGCTAAGTGAAAAAAAAAAAGACAAACAATGCCCAACAACTCCTTTCATGGCCTATGCAACGTCAGAACAAAGTCATAAAAATGAGGATCATAAACTGATACATGAAACAAATCAAAATATCAATGCCACCAAAGATCTACCCCAGAGCAGCCCTAATTCAATTTATAACAGAGCGTCTACATAAATCCCCATCAACAAATTATATTATGCACAAAACAATCCAAGATCGAACCACAGGAAGCAAAATCCGCCGACTGTTAAAACCAATTCACAGATCCAGGGAAAAAGAAAACGTACCTAACCAGAGCCGACGATGATGTTGTTGATCGGGATAAAGATCAGCTTGACGAAGAACCCTACAAATCCCATTACCACGAATCCGATCGCAGTGCGGAACGCGACCTTTGTGAACTCTGCATCGACGAAATCACAATTACGATATTAAAAAAAGAAAACACGAGAATCACGAGCAAACCCCGCGTTTACACCAGATCTGAAAAGATCGCACGGCGAAAACCCAAAATTCCAACGTAGGACGAACGCGTAGGAGGTGTTTTCCCGGTACCTTTGCGATCAGGCTTGTGGCATCGCTTCACGAGGCGGACGCTGTCCTTGGCGAACTCTCTCAAAGGATCGATGGCTGAATCGATCGCATCCATTGCTCAACTCTCGCTCAAAAACCCTAACAACCAAAGACGATTCACAACGGAAGGGGCAGAGGAAAATCGGGAAATGGAGTCGAGAGATTGGTCCGTCTATATATTTGAAGTCTTGACTAGTTCGTCCTCCGTGACGCGATTTCCTTTTCACGCCTAGGGTACATTTAATACCTTTTAATATATCTATTTTTCTGTCATTTTATTCTTTCGAAACTAAATAAAATAAAATTTGTTTATGTACATCAGCTAATTTTTTCGTTCTTAAAAAAAGAGATCAGAGAATAAATTTAAAATAGAAATCAAACGCAAAAAAAATTTCCTTTCATTTTTTTTCCCACTTTACTTTCCTCCTCTAGCTAGTCATCCAAGAAAATGGACCTCGCGAGCCTTAGGTGAACCTCGTTAGCCCCTAGCGAGGCTCGTCCTCTCCCGACCATGCCGAGGTCGACCTTGTAATAGCCAAGTGAGGTCGAGCCTCGGAAGGGACCACATGAGGTTGACCTTGCTAGCTCAAGTCTTGGCTGATCATTGGTCATCTCCAAGACCCAATGACCGTTAAAGGTCGAAGAAAAAGGGACTGAAAATTTGAGCTGTATCAAACACATTTATGTTTATTTAATTTTGAGAATAACAGTTATTCAAACATATTTTTTCTTGAAAACTCTTCTTGAAAATAGAAATGAAAAAAGTTTATTTCCAAAAAAAAACTGCCTTCGTCACTAAACACACCCTTATGTGATCATATTTGGTTTCCTATCATTATAATAACATTTTCAATATAATAGCAAGCTTTTGTCCCCATCAAAATTTCGATGGAAAATGCCGATTCTTATCACTTTTAAAGGTAATGGTATCATTATGTAATTGATCACAAATTGAATTAGCAAACTCATATCTTATCCTATTCATATCTAATGGTGCATTGAGATCTAGGCAATGGTCATAAATTTGAGTTTTTTTTAAACGAAACTAATTATATTGCCGGACATTCGTCAACCGAATATTTAAACAAATTTTGATGTATCATCCATGATTTCATGATTTCTCAGCTTATTATCCTCTTGAAGTTTTAGGAATAGCGGGGCAACAAGCGAATTAATTCTATATGAGGAATAGCCCATTTAGATTTAAGCCGAGGTATGTTTTATTTTTGGTCAAAAGAAAATGAAAGAGGGTTCGGATTTATCTTTAATAAGTTAGCGAGTCAGATATTGGGCTGCGAATGGGGGCCTCGGTCCAATTGATATTTCCGGCCCAAGCCCATCCATCCAAGAGCGCTATGCTTTGGACTGTGCTTCATGGTGAGATGGAGACTAGACGAGTATCAAAGCCTGAAACCGAACCAACGAAGCGTAGGCATGGAAAACCGGCTTGCGAAGGATGATGAAAGAGCGCCGCCGACATAAAAGCGACCGTTTTTTTTTTTTAAAGGACAATCACATATAAGCCAATCTAAGCCTTGCTAGCAATACTCGAGAACCTTCGTCATTAGATGGAGGTCAATCTAAGCCCTACATCGAGCACGAGCATTAGATCTTGGCTCTCGTGCTCAATTCGAGCCTCAAGTCTTAGTGCTCATGGTCTAGCGTGGTGACGGCGAAAGACAAAACTCGAAGGTGTAAGCAATTAGCTCATCACCTCAATGCTCAATCTCGTATTTATCCTTACTCAAGCTCTTGTCGATCTCAACCCCAGGAGGCTGAATTTATTAGAGGTTTGTGTGGCCGGATCAGTCACTTGTATTCCTTCAGACTAATAAGATAAACCATCTTGTTCAACCTTCAACTTGATGCCGGAGTACTTCTTGATCATTCTCTTCTACTCCTTTGCCACCATAATTGCTATTTCCACCATTCTTGATGCTTGGCTATATCCCCTGGACTTGTAGTGCAGAACATAAAGTTATGAGTAGAATTGTTAACCGATAAATCACATCTAAATATCAACGATCACCATACAAAATTAGGTGTATAATCCTGATGATATGGGGTTTTAGGCGATTTCCATCCCGAGTTCAGTGTGCATCCATTCGTTTCCTGAGTAAATAACAATCGCGCACTACACGATCGGACCCTTTCAAGAAGCCACGTATTCCACTGTAATGCAAACTGCATTTATGAATGTCATGAATCATAAACCCAGACCCAATAGAGCATACTTGAGAAACTGTAAATTGAAGACTAGCGGAAGGTGCGAACGCTTATTTGTGGAGATGGAAGAGAGGCTGAGAACTTTTTGACTCAGGGATCGTGCTTGTATTTTTTTTTTTTTTGTTGGTGATTATGATGTGTTGTGCATTGTAGTCACTGGATCTCTGCTTATGCATCAATCATTTAGCGGTTGTAAATTAAGATGGAGGTGATGCAGAGCTAAGAAGACAGTGAGGAAAATGAAGAAAGAAACAGAAGGAAGAAAAGCAAATAAAAAGTAAAACAGAGTAAAGAAGAAGTAAGATTTCAAGAAATACCCTTTTTTCATTGTTAGAAACAATGAAAATAATTTTTTTCATTCATTTTTCTAAGCGATTCAAGCGATTATTTTTTTGAAAAATATTTACTAAATCATTCATTTTTTACGAAACGGATGCACTGATAATCTCTTTTTGCACGACAAATTGAAATAGAAGTCAATCTTTGATTTTCCATCATTGTTCCGTTTCTTTTGTTCAGTCCTTACATAACTGCTACACATTGGGGTAGATGTTAAATTAATTCGAATAGGATAAAATATGCCTAACTATAGTAAATAAAAGAGGTTCCTTGAAAAATTACTCGCTTGATTTCTTTTTATGGATATAATAGTGGCCATGGGAACTAGTGTAAGAACCGTCTATCGGAATTACCATAAATCTCTTGGATGAGTGATATTCGATTTGAGTTGCAAATATCGTCCATTAGGATTGCAGAGGTTTGACTTGATTCACAAGTTTTTTCTACTATAATTCGCGTATAAATCAGTTGACTTGTTTATTACACAAACCCGTAAGAGCACATTTAATTGTTATCATGTAAATAGATTGTGCCGGACATTGCCTGCCCTAGCGAGTTCAAGGTCGTTCCTGTACTATTTGGAACCGACATATGTTTTTGTGAAATTACTATTAATAACTTTAATTGATTATAACACAGATTAAAAAAAATATTCCGTTAAAATTGATTCTCTCTCTTTAAGTCATGACTAAGAGACAAGTGGATTAAGATAAACTTCCAGATTAATCAATGTGTGGGCTAAAATAAACTTAATTGATGAATTCTTTTAATTCTCTGGTGTCCTCAAACCATAATGACCAAATGAATGCAAAGTAAGTTTACATGCGATGCCTGGAGAGTAAAACTGAAGTGCAAGATATTACGGTCCCCTGAAGAATAACGCCACTCACAAGCCATGTGTTAAAAGCACCATCAAGTATATCACCTCGACAATCCTTCTTCAATTGCATTGTGTGACCTTCATAATGCTTCTTAAATTGCATTATATGTTCTCATCGGTAACTTCAGTACGTTTACACACTGCATGCGCCTTATGCATGTCCCAGGATCTGAATGAATTACTCTATAAAGTGTCCAGATGATTAGTTAGTCAAAAATAAAATACAGGGCTTAGGAAGATTCGAGTTTAAGAGAGTTTCTATGGAATCACATCTGCTGTCAGGCTTCCTTGGTTTTCTGATGGTGAATATGTTATCCACAAGTGGAAGACAAGAAGTTAGCTTCTATCGGAACTACGACGTCACTTGGGGAAACACTCATTTTTCCAGCCTCTACAATGACACCCAAGTCCAACTCACATTGGATCAAAGTTCAGGTGATGACGCCGCTTAGTGATTTGTCTAATTTTAGTCATGTTTCATCATTTGTTGGTAGATTATAATTATCTAAATTTCTTCTTTTAAATCTTTTCTTTGGATTTGGAGAGCCACATAAGATTATCCAAATGTCTTTAAGTTGTATTTATCATTCTAGTTCACATTTTCCAGGAGCTGGATTTGAATCTAAATCATATTATCGCTCTGGATTATTTCACATGAGGATCAAAGTTCCAGAACAAAAATCTCCAGGAGTTCTTACCTCCTTCTATGTGAGGGAGGGTTTTCTTTTCATCGAGTGTTTCTTGAGTACATCTACAATGCACATTATCTAGCCACAAGATACCCATATTGAGTCGAGCCCCACTTGTTTCTTACTATGATCATCTTTTTTCGGGGATTTTGACGAGTCACACCTTCGAATTTCGCTTGTAGCTAACTTCAAAGGAGAGCCTGCACGATGAACTTGACTTTGAGTTCATCGGCAGCAATGGACCAACTTTTTCATTGAGTACAAACATATACACAAAAGGAGTCGGGGGCCGGGAGCAAATATTTCACCTTTGGTTCGATCCGACTACCGATTTCCATTCCTATACGCTTCTTTGGAACATATATCAAGCAGTGTAAGTCTTTCCCTTTCTCTCCTTGTCTGTTTGAAATGAGAAACATACTATCTGGTAATGGCTAAACACAAGTTGATGAAGATATATATCCCTCTCTTTATGTGAAAGCATCATTGAATGCAGACAAAGCTGAAAATAAACGTCAATGCCGCGAATGCGTTGTCATTATGTCATCTGAGTAGCAACTGAAGATCTTAAGCTATTGTTACATAATTTTCTTCGTTGAAGCACGTTGTCACAAGTCCATTGAGACATGTGATTATCGTAGGTTTTTTGTGGACAAAATACCGATCAGGGTGTTCAAGAATGTGGGGATCAAAGAGACCTACCCAACACAAGCTATGAAGGTGGTAGGGAGCATATGGAACGCGGAGGATTGGGCAGGGAAGATCGACTGGACCATGGCCCCGTTCACAGCCCATTTCCAAGACTTTGACATTAACGGGTGCGTCGTGCTGGATGTGCCGGATCCCGGAAGCTCTCAAGAATGCTACTACAACCACAGGAATGCATGGTGGTCTTGGAGGGCAAATCAAACCCTAAGCACACGTCAAATGATCCAATACCAGCATGTGAGGAGCAAGTACTTGGATTACGACTATTGTAGTGATAGGACTAGATACCCTGATCCTTTTCCCGAATGCCAATCGCCGACAGGAAATTGAGTAATTCCATAAGCCATTTGCTGATTTTTAGTGTTTCGAGAGCTTCCATCAGAGACTTATCGTAATCATCTTCGGGAGTTTGTAGATACAATAATAGTGTGGCAAGCTTTCTTTTTTCTCGAACTTGCGTGGTCAGTTCTTAATTGAACTTGGTCTGGGGTGATTATTTCTTGTCGCAACAGGATCCAATGCAAAAATCTGACGTAATGCCATTTGATGCTCGCCTCAGAGACTTCATTACGGCTTCTGTAAGTAATTTGCGTCTCGTCCATTCACCCACCCGTCCAAAAAGAAAACAAGAAGAAATTGTACGAAATACTGGTAGGGACTAGCGAGTGCCAGTGCCGTCTCAAAAAATAGATTTGTGCTTAATTGGGCAAATATATTTGTTAACCGAGTGGATCTATTCACTTGGCCAACAGAAAAAAGGGAACAGTCGTTCTAACTATGTATGCTGTCAAAGAAATCTGTCGTGGAACATATTGACATAGTTCAATCACCTGACCTGGAGAGGGAGTAGGAAAGATCTGTTTCACTTAACAGGTGATCGACATTCTCGCATTGTGCATCAAACAAGGGCAGAGTCAGTTGTCATAGCAACGCATTGGTAATGAACGGTCTGCCATATATCTTGGGTCTCCTAGAGGGGTGGTTTTACATAAAGCAACGACACTTCTCGGCCAAGAAAGTCACGCGATAGTAAATCAAGCAACACAGAGGATGGTAGCTCTACAGAAAGCAGTTACTTTTGCTGTGCTGCACAAGAGGGAGGCCAAGAACAAGTGGATAAAGTCACAGGTAAGCTGTTCCACTGGCTCGCAAGTGTCTTCTAATAACTGGTTAGATCTACCATAACGAAGACGATAATCTACCTTACAGAAAGCAAATCTTGCACATGCAGGTTGAAAGACTGTGGAGGCAAGTAAAGGGAGAGACTTACAAGCTACTAAGCTCAAGCCATTAGCTTGGATGCCCTCTAGGTTCAGATAGATCCAGCAACACCCAACCCTAAGCAGCTCACAGAATCATCAAAGTACTGACTTTCTTGTATTTGTATCGAAGCATTTCGAGGGTACGTTAAGCATCACCTGTCCAATGGTCTTGACCATTCGTCCACTATTATACTATCCAGCAGTATGGATGCCTGCCAATGTCACAATATCAGTCAACTAATCCGGAACATCCCTAGGTTCTCATCCGCATCAAAGCTCTCAGACCCAATGGTCTTGACCATTCGTCCACTATTATACTATCCAGCAGTATGGATGCCTGCCAATGTCACAATATCAGTCAACTAATCCGGAACATCCCTAGGTTCTCATCCGCATCAAAGCTCTCAGACCTCTTTCCCTTCTCACTTGGCGGTTTGCTTTGGCCTCAGGGAACGCATATCCAAGAAAATTTATATGATAACGAATTCGTTTTTTCTTAATGTATTAAAAATTTGAAATAAAACCAATTACATGTCCAAGACATTCGTCAACCAAATTCCCAAAATGAATTTGACGTATCATCCAATATTTCGTAATACTTCAATTTATCCTCTAAAAATCTTAGAACTAACCAGGAACCAAGCAAATTAAAGTTCGTTAAACCTGAATCTATCAATGAAATTTCTTTTTTATTCCGTTTGATGATAGCCCATTTAGATTTAAGTCAACACCTGTTGGCCTAGACATATACATAGCCAATGGACATTTGGATTAAGCTTTACCTACGTAGTCAATAATTCAGATAAAATTCCGTCTCCGGACCTTATGGTAATTAGGAAATTATTGTTTTTAAATAATTTGTGACGCAATGGGGGCTAAGAGAGCATACGAAGAACTTACGTCTTTGTTTGATTTGGAGGTGGGGTTCTGTAATGAGAAAAAGCTAGATCTATAAGAGTGGAAAGATGATCACCCATATGATGACTGCCTCGCTATCCCAAGGCCCAAAATTCTTTTGTTTTTTAATGTGATAGAATATGATATTAATAATAATAATGCGGACATCTTACTCATGAATTCGTTTTTTTTTTCAAATAAGGTGTGATTTCATTTAATTTGGGCCTTCAATAATTATAAGACCTTGCATGTCTACGTTTCAATTTTTTACTACGTCACTAGTCGACCTTGACATAGTCTTTGAAGATGCGTATTAAGTAACATAGAACTCTTTGTTTGTGGATTTTTATCATTTTTGGATAGACTTGATCTTGCTTTCTAAGGATTGAGAATGGACTTAATCAGTTACTTAGATTGGCAAAGTGTTAAGAGCATTCCAAATGAGTCAAAGTCGTAGATACTTTTAGGGAAGGTTTATTGCTTGGCTAGCAAATTCGGCATACAAATCTTGTAACATGAATGACACTCCATCATTAAAGAGGCCATCCAAAATTTTCTATTTTTGTTGATAGGAGATCAGACAAGATCAAATTTTATTAGTAATGATATAACACTCGGGTTTCATCCTCTTTTTTACTAAAAATAAGTTGTCCAATAATTAGAGGAGAGATATATTAACATAAAAGTATTTTTGTGGATTTTATAGCATTTTGGGAAGATCTGATCTTGTTTAGAGATATTGAGAATGTACTTAATCATTCTTTCACCTAGGGTCGCCTATATATTACAAGTAATCACATGTAAAAACAATTGTAGTTACCTCCAATCTTGTGACATCCTTCACTTGAGGGTTTGCTTTATCACTGTAAGTGAATTAATCTGTTTTGGCTCCATTTCCAATAAATTTCCTCTTTATCATTTCGATTAGCAAGACCACTTGCCCGACGTTTTCCTTAGATCTCGTGATTATTGCGTGCCGTTTGAAAAGCAGTTCCCTGCTGCTCTTTCATGGTTATGATTGATGCGTGCAGATTGTGTTTTGAGTCGATGGCAAGTACAATCGAACAAATGAATGCAAAGTAAGTCTATAATGCCACTGGAGAGTAAACTGAAATGCAAGATTTTGCAGTCCTCTGTAGAATAGCGCCATTCACGAGGCATTTGTTAAAAACAACACAAAGTCCATATTGCATTCCATGATCTCGTACGTTACATAAGCACATCTACACACCGCAAGCGGTTGATGCATGTCCAACGCTTTGAATGTACTTTATAGAGCGTCCGATTGAAGAGTTGGTGGGAATAAGCACAGGACTTTGTGAAGCTCAAGTTTGATAGAGGAGCCATGGCATCTTGTCTGCTTTCGGGCTTCCTTGGCTTTGTGATGGTGAATATGTTATTTGCAAGCGCAAGAGGACAAGTTGTCTTCTCTCAGAACTACAATGTCGCTTATGGAAACGATCATTTTTCCAGCCTCGACAACGGCAATCAAGTCCAACTTTCGTTGGATCAAACTTCGGGTGATCATGCTACTTAGTGATTTATATCATTTTAGCTATTTTTCGTCATTTTATTTTATGGTAGATCGTACCTATCTTATTCCCTTTTTTCTTTATTCCTTTTTTTTATGGCAATGTCTTAAAGTTGCATTTATCATTCGAGCTCAAATTTTTCAGGGGCTGGCTTTGAATCTAAATCGCAATTTCTATCTGGATTGTTTAGCATGAAGGTCAAAATTCCAGAACAACAGTCCCCAGGAGTTATTACCACTTTCTATGTGAGTGAGGTTTTTCTTTTCATCAAGGGTTTCTTGAATACATCAACGACATTATATAGCCATAAGATACCCATTATTCAGTCGAGCTACACTCGTTTATCATTATTGCCATCTTTTTCTTTGGGGATTACGATGGGTGATGCTTTCGGATTTTGCTTGTAGCTAACTTCAAAGGCAGCCCAACAGGATGAGCTTGACTTTGAGTTCTTTGGGACCAGCGGACCGCCTTACGCACTGAGCACCAACATATTCACAAAAGGAGTCGGGGGCCGGGAGCAGAAGTTTAATCTCTGGTTCAACCCGAGTGGCGATTTCCATTCCTACACGCTTCTCTGGAACAAATATCATGTGGTGTAAGCCCCCCCCCCCCCTCTTTCTCTACTGGCCTGTCTGAAATGAGAAGCGTCTATTTGGCGAAACGTTGTTCCAATCTGTGCATGAGTTTTGTCAACGGGCATCTATTTGGTAGGTTTTACGTGGACGACACACCGATCAGGGTGTTCAAGAACCTGGGGAACGAAAGCAGCTATCCGACACAGGGGATGCAAGTGAAAGGGACACTATGGGACGCGACGTGGGCAGGGCAGGTCGATTGGTCCAAGGCCCCGTTCACAGCCCAATACCAAGGCTTCGACATCAACGCGTGTGCCGTGTCCGACCCCTCGGACGCCGGGAAATGCAACTACACTCACGGCGATGCAGCGATGACTTGGGCGCAGAATCAGACCCTGGACGCAGCTCAGATGGCGCAGTACCAGAATGCCAGGAGCAACTACTTGACTTACGACTACTGCACGGACAAGGCCAAACATGCCACGCCTCCTCCCGAATGCCAAGCACCGACAGGGATCTGAGCAAAGGCAGGAGCCATTTGCTGATCTCGAGT
This sequence comes from Melaleuca quinquenervia, assembly GCA_030064385.1. Classification (NCBI taxonomy): domain Eukaryota; kingdom Viridiplantae; phylum Streptophyta; class Magnoliopsida; order Myrtales; family Myrtaceae; genus Melaleuca; species Melaleuca quinquenervia. The sequence goes on along the minus strand of CM057728.1, from coordinate 329,711 downwards.
GTTTCGGCTGATCACATCAGAGAGACTTCTTGCCATTGTAATTTGTTTTCAAGAATTTGCTCCTAAAATAATAATGCAGCTATCTCTTCTTTTCTCCCTACTTCCCTGCTCGAAGCGAGACTCGCGGTGGGGAGAGAGAACCGTTCTCCTTGTGACGATGTCGGTTCTGCCACATAAGCAATGCACTTTGGCCATTCGATGATTCGAAGAGATCTTGTACTAATTCAGTTACAACCATTTTAATGGTGCCAATTGAGTCAAAATTTAGGTATAAATAAGGAATAATGATACAAATAATCTCTGAACTTTTGCCTAATATGCAATGTAGTATTTAAATTCTAAATTTATTTAATTAGTCCATGCACTTTAACTCATCATGCAATGTGATCCATAAACTTTTAATTTATTAAATATGATTTATGGACTTGTGGTACTCATTCAAACTAATTCATGAACTATATGAAAATATTCAATGTAATCATTCAACTTGAATTAATAGAAGGATTACAATATTGAATATCTTCATATAATTCAAGGACTAGTTTAAATATTTATGGAAAGTTTAATATATACGTTGAATAAATTAAAAGTTTATGAACTATTTGTGTCATTTTTTCTATCAATAATTATCCATCTTCGAGGAATTCGTAGATATTTCATTCAAGTACTATATGATAAAATATTAACAATGCAAGTGCAATTATAAGCATGAATCTTCTTTTTTTTTTATTATGGGAACATGGCCTCAATAAATTTACACCTGTTTTCAAATGCCATGTAATGAGAGACAAAATGCATATGATAATATAAAGGCAAAATTTGTACCTATATTTACGTACCTAAAGATATGGAAAAGTAAATATGGGGTACATAACAATTTTCAAAAACTTGCGGAGTCTCTAAACTCCCCTCGCATATTTGAAAGGTTTGGCATGTTCAAAGCTCCCTTTTAAATATTCGCAAAAGTAACTAACAATCCTCTTAAATATCTAAATAGATTTCAAAGTTCATTTCAGATTTTTGTTAAGATATCTAAAACTCATATTACGTATTTGAATAAGCTCTAAAGTTCCCCTCAAATTTTTAAGAAAACACTTGAAACTCCTTTTAGGTAATTCGAATAATCATAAAAACTTCCTTCGAATTTTCAAAAAGTTCTTGTTGAAAATTACTTTCAGGCACTCCCCTATTACTGTTCTGATTTCCTAATACAAAGCCTCATATAAGGTGGAGGAAAATCCTTCCAAGGGAGTTTCTGAGGAGATACTATAACATGCAGATGATCAAAATCCTATCGGAGAATTCTTCATCTCCTAATAAAAGAAGTTATAATCATGTACTCTGACATGGATGCATTATCTCTACGGGGGGCAGTGAAGTGTCCAAGAGCATAATCTTAAGGACACGCAAATTAATGCCAAAATGATGATGTAACGCCTTTCAAAATCCCCATAAGCATAATGACTGTAAAAATCAAAAGTGCCATGTTCAACGAGCGAAAGCGTCTTTGTATTCAAAAGATCCTTCTGTCCTTGGATTTCTTACTTCTCCGTACACATGATTTGAACTTCAACCTCTTCCAAGTCCGTTCTAAGCTATTATTAAAATATGATCACCACAAAAAGAAAAAGAAATGATTGAAGAAATGACAGTCAAACAGGCAAAAAAAAAAAAGAGGAGGAGCTAATTAAAACAATTTGGAAGCAAAGAGGAGAGGTGCGTCCTGCGTGGAACCCACGTGCCTAAGACTCTCCCGCGTGGTTTTATCTTTTTGCCCCTCTCTCGCGTGACTTTCCCTTTTTGCCCTTCCTGCCTTAATTTACTATTTTACCCTCATTCAACCATTGATTTTCCTTTTCACCCCTCTTCTCTAAGGCCCTTCTTATTTTGCGGAAAATAAAGTATCTCCGAAAAATATTTTCCAGGAAGTCATTTCCGGAAAAATGACAATATTTTCTGGTGTTATTTTGTAACTTGAAAATTTTTTGAAAATTTTTTCGATCATTTTTCTAGATGGGCGAGCAATGAGCGGCGGCGGCGGAGACTAGCGACGGCTGCGACCAACGGGGGCGGCGACGGTTGGAGGTCTGGCAATTGGATTACTCAAAAACTCACGATGAGAGAAAGAGGAGAGTCGAAAAATGTTTTCCTCTTTTCAAAAAAGGAAAGTATTTTCCGCCCAACAACATCATAATTCTCGGAGAACATTTTTTGGAAGAATATTTTCCGTGAAACGAACAGAGTTTCGCGAAAAATTAAGCATTTTCGGAAAAAATTTCCATGAAGTCATTTTTCCTGGAAAATGACAATATTTTCCAGTATTCATTTGTAACTTAAAAATTTTTCAAAAAATTTTCCGGTCATTTTCCTGGACAGGCGATGACCGGCGACGGCAACCGAAGGTTCGGCGATTGGATTACTCAAAGACTCACAACAAGAGAGAGAGAGAGAGAGAGAGAGAGAGAGAGAGAGAGAGAGAATGATCGGAAAATGTTTTCCTCTTTTTAGAAAAGGAAAACATTTTCTTCAATTTCAGAATAAAATTTTTTATTGATTGGAAAACATTTTTCATGGGAAAACATTTTCCACCCAATGAACATTACAATTTTTGGAAAATATTTTTTGGAATAATATTTTTCGTGAAACGAACTGAGCTTAAATCTATAGTGATGCCCTTCATGCATAAATCTACAGTTTTGCCCTTGCGTTTCAAATTTGTATATTTGCCTTTGGGTTCACGAATTTACTGCCCTTGCCACGTGCATTTCCTCTTATTCCCTTAGCAGTTTCATTTATGATTTTGCCTTTACATGATGTGATTGCACGAAATTATTATTTAGCCATTATGATATATAGTTTGATTATTATATCTTTATGACATTTTGACAATGAATGTTCAAAGATAATAAACAACAAAAAATAATTATTGTACTTTAAAATTTATAAATTCAATTATGAAACATTTGTTAGTCACCAAAGTGACCGAACCTTAAGATCTGAATTTTAAAATTATAATATTTTATTCAATTGCCCATGACTAATTGATGCTATGTTTGAAATGATATGTTACATATCATTATTTATGTCATGGATATATTGAAGTCCTTTCTCTGCCCTGAGTTTCCTTGAAATGGGAAAAGAGGAGAAAAGCCCAATTACTTTAAGGTCATAGGTGAGGAAAAAGAAAATGGCCAGATCCACATCTATTTCATTATGAGTGAGAGGGGCATACATCCACAGCTCATCTGAGCTTAGGAGCTGCACCAAGACAACAAAAGCACGTACTAAGTTAATGATATGTGTATTTCCTGAACAATTCGTGTGATCCAAAATTTGTTTATTCTCATGTTAATCTGAAGCTGCAAGAATTTCACATAGCGAACTGCTTCCTCAAGCATTGTGCTAATGTCGACCTGCTACATAATGCACATGAGTCTTGTGTAGCTTGCATAAATTCTTTTGACTCTTTCCTGGAAATATACAGAAGCTACTAAACACTTCATTGGGGATGCTACCTACCTTGGTTCCATTAGGAACAAGGTGTTGCAGAATTCTCAATCATTCATTAATCCTCGATCTACCTTCTTGTGAAATTGGAGGGTAAAGTTTAGAGAAAGAATCATGTGAATGTAATCAGAGAATGAGCAAGAGAAACATGTTTCCTATGAGGATTGGTTGCTGAACCCCCAGTAGCTTTGATCTCACCAGAATTACTGTTTACCCCATTGCCACTGCTAGACCTATTGGGTCTAACGTTACTTTTATCTCCATGTCAAACAGGAGTTTCTTCGCATTCTTTACGCTCTGATTTTCTTTCTCAGCTGCTTTTAATAAGGTTGTTTGTGAAGAATAATTATAAACTGAATAGATTTACTTTCATTCATAACTATCATTGAGAAGCTGAATATTTAGAAACAAAATGGAAACTTACATCTCTTAAAGTGCAATGTTTCTTCTTTGTATTCTCTAACGCATCAATGCAAGTAGAATGTCCTGCTCCAGCGTAAATGTTGTGCAATCTAGAAGACCTCCTTTCAAACTGCAATTGCATAAGAGGCATGCTAACACCTTCTGCCTGATTATTACCCAAGCATCCTCTTCTTTCACTATGCAATTCCTTCAAACACGCACCTTCTTCCATTAGGGCGCCACTCAACTCCAAGCCAGAGGAGTTGCTATTTTTCCCATCCTTTATAGAAAGCATCGAAGAAAGCACCAAAGCAGGACGAGATATCATTAGCTAATGGCATGTGGTCCTGGGAACCAAAATTTTTGTGTATTTTAGCTTCAGGTCGGGTAATCACTTAGAATTCTAGGTATTGCAAAGATTTCGGGTCTGGTTCATGTGAAAATGGGTACTGGCTCTCCATATATGGTGTGAAATCAATAAGCTGCTCAGTGGATGTAAATAAGCTCAAATGATTCCATTGTTCATCAACAAAAGCGCGGAAAGTTGGGGCTGTAAAAAAAGCCCGATCGACCCACCCTGAACTGAAAATTTTGGGTATTTTAGGTTCAGACCTCCTTTGGATGAGGCGATCGCTTTAAATTCCAGGTATTACAAAGATTTGGGGTCCGGTCACAAACCAAGTCCATGATCAGTGATGGGATTGAGTTGAGCTGTCTTTCTTTTGAGTGAGTGTATTGAAGTAGTAACATTTCCGAGAATAAGAAGCATGTGCCGTAGAACGGCAGCTTTCATTCAAGCTGGACTTTATGCTTTGGCCAACAATGACAATGGATTGTTGTCTATAGGACGACTTATTTATTATATGAATTTAGGGATTCACCCAAAGGTTATTCTATTTCTTATAATATTTTATTCAAATCGCTCCACGGGTCAAGTCACACGGGCTGTGGGCCCACGAGTCTCAGGATGATGTTAGCGCCTCGCGGGCACTAGGCCCATGGGGCCTGGGCTTGGGCTGACGCCAGCCCTACCCAAGGGCGTGGGCCGCTGGCGCAAGAAGTCATCCCAAGGCTCCTTTTTTGGAGAATAAATGTAGATTATAGTCCGATTTCATATTTTATAACCGTACAATTTATAAGCCTTATTTTTTTTTTCGCTAGATGAAATCAAGATTTGATTGCACAGTTAGAACGTACTCTTCACGAAGAACGTTTTGAGTGGTCGCCGGCCCCAAGAGGCCAACTGAAGAGGCCGCACGCGCCTCACGCACCGCGGAGGTGTCGGGGTGGGACCATTGACGGTTTTTCGTATTTTTCGACAAATTTGATGGAAATACGAAGTATGTAAATATTCCATCCGAAAGGGCTCGTCGATATGAGCATTTTGACGGGTGGCTCGTCGCCAGAAGAGGCCGAGAAGGCGGCACGTGAACGCACGCGCGCCAACGCCGGTGGCGCGTGAGGCCCACGCGCCGCCTTCCTGGCCTCTTCTGGCGACGGGCCACCCGTCAAAATGCTCATATCGACGAGCCCTTTCGGATGGAATATTTACATACTTCGTATTTCCATCAAATTTGTCGAAAAATATGAAAAATCGTCAATGGCCCCACCCCGACACCTCCGCGGCGCGTGCGGCCTCTTCAGTTGGCCTCTCGGGGCCAGCAACCACTCAAAATGTTCGTCGTGAAATGTATGTTCTAACTGTGCAATCAAATCTTGATTTAATCCGGCGAAAAATAAGATAAGGCCTATGAACAGCGCGCGCCAACGGCAGTTGCGCGTGAGGCACACGCGCCGCCTTCTCGGCCTTGTCTGGTGACGGGCCACCCATCAAAATGCTCGTATCAATGAGCCCTTCCCGATGGAATATTTAGATACTTCGTATTTCCATCAAATTTGTCGAAAAATACGAAAAACCATCAATGGCCCCACCCCGACACCTCCGTGGCACGTGAGGCGCGTGCGGCCTCTTCAGTTGGCCTTTCGGGACCGGCGACCACTCAAAACGTTTTTCGTGAAGAGTACGTTCGAACTGTGCAATCAAATCTTGATTTCATCCAGAAAAAAAATAAAATACGATATATGAACAGTACTATAGTAGAAGATGCATCACTAATACTTCCTTTCTTTCCGCCATTGCCGCCTTAACCTTCAGGGTCATTTCTTTCTTTGCTAGGGAAGCATGTCTAGATCACCGTTAGCATGTCCAAGAAACTCGATCCTTGTCTTGATTTCGTGCTTCTTCTCTTGCCCATAGTAAAATAATGCGAACAATGCAAGGTTTTCATCGAGGCAAGATGTTTTATATTAGGTCGTCAATTTTAGAAGATTTGGAATCTTTTATCTTTAGAAGTTTTATATTTTATGTAAATCTTATAGAATCTATTGTTGGGTATATAAATACCTATCTATGTTTAATGGAAATACAAGAACGGTTTTTGCTTCAATATGGTATCAGAGCGGGAGGTCCTGAGTTCAAATCTTACTAAACTTCTAGTCTCTCCAAATCCTTCCATGCTTAGTACTAGGCAAAAAAAAAAAGGCCAAACTAAGCGTGAGAGGGAGTATGAAAGTACATAAATACTAAATTACGGCTTTACCTAAAGGCTTAAGTCTTTATGACAGTTGGCAGTAATCCTATAAAAACTTCATATGGTATCAGAGCAAGGGTCTCAGAAACTTTTCAAAAATTAGTATTACTCGTCACATTTCTGCCCCCTCATACCCATGAGTGTCGTAATAGGCATATTATTTAAACCGGTCTAACATTATTAGCTCATGGCTCTGTTCCTCAGCAATACTGGCACTACGCATTCATAACGGTCTACCTCATCAACCATATGCCGTCTAAGGTTAATAATCATGTCTCTCCTTTTCAATTGCTATATCATCATCCTCTGAATTACTCTTTTTAAAAATCTTTGGGTGTCGTTGTTTTCCATTCGCTTTGTTCCTAGTATTATCTTGGGATATAGTCCTTCTCACATAGGGTATCGCTGCCTTGGCCCTGTCACCAATCATTTATACATTGCTCAACATGTTCGTTTTGACGAAACATGTTTTCCTTTTGCATCTCCTTCTATTTTTGGTCCATCACTTTTTTCGTCACTTCCTCCACCAATCTCAACACCGCGGGCTTCGGCTCCCATCGGCATTTCTCCTCCTACCAATTTAGTGAGATCATAGACTTCTCTACCTACTCCTTCAGTGTCATCTAATACCGATTCATCTCGAGCTAAGCATCTCCATGACCCTTGTTATTCCCCTTCTTCATCTTTCTCTTCATCACCCCCGCCGCTGACTCCACCTAGGTCAAGATGTACCTATCCCATGCAACTTCGCTCTCATCATCCTCAAATTAATACAGCCACCACTCCCCTTATTGAGCCAACCTCATTCATTCAAGCCAACAAACTCCCTCAGTGGCGTGCAGCTACGATAGATGAATTTAATGCCTTGTTGAAAAATGACACATGGTCATTGGTCCCTTGATATAAGTGGGTTTATAGAATTAAGCGCAAATCAGCTGATAGTCTTGAGTGTTATAAAGCTCGCTTGGTTGCTAAAGGTTTTCATCAGCAACAGGGTTTGGATTATACCAAAATGTTCAGTCCATTTGTGAAAAATTACTACTATTCGCTCTATATTATCTCTTGTTGTATCTTAGGGGTGGCAAGTGCGAGAATTAGATGTGCATAATGCTTTTCTACATGGTGTGCTTTCTGAAGAGATATTCATGGAGCAACTCCCTAGATTTGAGGATTCCACTCGTCGTAACTATGTTTGCAAGTTACATCGTTCATCTTATGGTCTCAAGCAAGCTTCGCGAGCCTAGTTTCAACGACTTTCACAATTTTTGCTTCAATTGGGATTCTTGGCATTACAAACAAATCATTCATTATTTATTTATCGCAGAGGCACCGATAAAATTTATTTTTTGATTTACGTTGATGACATTCTGGTCAAAGGTAATACATATTCTACTATCAATGCCATCTTACAAAAATTATCTGCACAATTCTCTATTAAGGATCTGGGCTCGCTACACTTTTTCCTTGGGATAGAAGATTGTCTCTCACTCTAATGGGCTACTTCTCTCTTAAGGATGTTATATTGATGATCTTCTTCCTCGAGCTGGGATATCTGAGTGCAAACCTATCCAAACTCCTATGGCCATGACTACCAAACCATCTGAAAAAGGGGGTGCTCTAATGTCCGATCCTACTTTGTATCGGTATAATGTTAGTGCCCTGCAATATGTGACATTGACAAGACCCGATCTTTCATTTGTTGTTAATAAAGCTTGTCAATTCATGCATGCACCGACTAAAGACCATTAGCAAATGGTGAAATGCATCTTGTGCTATCTCAAGCATACAAGATCATTTTGTTTGCTTCTTTCTCGATCCAATGATACTCGGTTGTAAGCCTTTTCCGATGCAAATTGGGCCGGTAGCTCTCATGATAGGAAGTCAACTAGAGGGTATACTATTTTTCTTGGTCCAAACTTAATCTCTTGGAGTTCTAGAAAACAACAAACATTAGCGCATTCTTCCACATAGTCTGAGTATAAAGCTCTTGCTGATGCTACCACTGAACTCATTTGGCTCAAGTCACTATTTCAAGAGCTCGGGTTTCCTCTTCAAGGTCCTACTATTCTTTGGTATGATAATATCAGTGCAACTTATTTATCTGCAAATCTAGTTTTCCATGCTTGCACAAAACACATTGAAATTGACTTCCACTTTGTTCATGATCGTGTTGCCCAACACCAAATCCGTGTGCAGTATATCTCCACTGCTGATCAATTAGCTAATGCTCTCATCAAAGCTCTTATAAAAGCACGTTTTGAATTTTTACGTGACAAGTTGAAGATTCGTTGTCTCGACTCTTCCACTTGAGGAAGCGTATCAATCAAATATATGGCTATCCATTATGGAAGATAAACAATATTATCTTTAGAATATCAGCTAAATATTGGGTTATCAGTTTTAGGAGATTTGGAATCTCTTATCCTTAGAAGTTTTATATTTTATGTAAATCTTATAGAATGTACTATTGGGTACATAAATACCCATCTAAGTTTAATGGAAATACATAAGAGTTTCTGCTTCAACATTTTTTTTTATTTTTTTAATATTTACTAAGGAAAATTAATGTGTCAACGGAGCGGCTGTACACTTTTTCTTCATAATTAGTGAACCATATATCATCCTCGTGGACGAAGGTAGGCGAAAAATCTCCCATGCTAAACCACGTAAATTCTTGCGTTTGTACGATTTCCATTATTTTCTTGTATCATTGGTAGAATTGAATTTAGATATTCAACAACATCACTAGTCGGCCTTGACATAGTCTTTGAAGACGCGCATTAAGTAGTCCAATTACCAGATGAGATAGAGGAACATAGAACTCTTTGTTTGTGGATTTTATATCATTTTTTGATAGACTTAATCTTGCTTTCTAAGGATTGAGAATGAACTTAATCAGTTATTTAGATTGGCAAAATGTTAAAAGTATATAAAACAAGTCAAAGTCATAAATACTTGTAGGGAAGGTTCGCGTGTTGCTTGGCTAGCAAGTTCGGGGATCCGAACCGTCTAACATAGCTTCACACGACTTAGTGGGGTCCAACGGTTAAGAAGTGGGTGGTACCTCTTTTTATAGGGGGTAAAAGTTTGATGGATAGTTAGATGGGGTCAACTCACCCATTTTCAAGTCACTAAATCCAACATTTCTTTTTTTGTTGTTGACAGATGATAAGATAAGATTAAGTTTTATTAGGTAATTAATGAGATGACAGTAAGGTTTTATCCTCTTTTTACATAAAATAAGTAGTCCAACAATTAGATGAGATAGATTTACCAAAAAAAAAAACAATTAGATGAGATATATGGACATAAAAATCTGTTTCTGCTTTTTCTGTAGATTTCATAGCATTTTGGGAAAATCTTATCTTGTTTACAGATATTGAGAATGGGCTTAATCATTCTGTCACCTAGGGTCGCCTGTATATTACAAGTAATCACGTGTAAAAACAATTGTAATTATCTCCAATCTTGTGACATCCTTCCCTCGAGGGTTTGCTTTATCACTGTAAGTGTATTAATCTGTTTTGGCTCCATTTCCGATGAATTTCCTCTTTATCATTTCGATTAGCAAGACCATTTGCCTGACGTTTTCCTTAGATATCGTGGTCATTGCATGTGTTAGAGAAGCAGTTCCCTGCTGCTCTTTCAAAATTATGATTGATGCGTGCAGATTGTGCTTTGAGTCGATGGCAAGTACAATTAAACAAATGAATGCAAAGTTGGTTTACGATGCCGCTGGAGAGTAAACTGAAATGCATGATTTTACGGTCCTCTATAGAATAACGCCATTCACGAGGCATCTGTTAAAAGCAACGCAAAGTCCATCACCTTCATAATGCTTCTTCAATTGCATTCCATGATCTCGTACGTGACATTAGCATATACACACCGCAGGCGGTTGATGCATATCCGAGGTTTTGAATGTACTTCTTTATAGAGCGTCGTTGAAGAGTTGGTGGGAATAAGCACAGGACTTCGTGAAGCTCAAGTTTGAAAGAGGAGCCATGGCATCTTGTCTGCTTTCGGGATTCCTTGGCTTCGTGATGGTGAATATGTTATTTGCGAGCGCAAGAGGACAAGTTGCCTTCTCTCAGAACTACAACGTCGTTTGGGGAAACGATCATTTTTCCAGCCTCAACAACGACACTCAAGTCCAACTTTCATTGGATCAAAATTCGGGTGATCATGCTACTTGGTGATTTATATCATTTTCGCTTTTTTTCGTCATTTTATCTTATAGTAGACCGTATCTATCTAATTCCCTTTTTTTCAACTTTCCCTTTCTATGGCAATGTCTTAAAGTTGTATTTATATTCGAGCTCAAATTTTTCAGGGGCTGGCTTTGAATCTAAATCGCAGTTTCTATCTGGATTGTTTAATATGAAGATCAAAATTCCAGAACGACAATCCCAAGGAATTGTTACCACCTTCTATGTGAGTGAGGTTTCTCTTTTAATCAAGGGCTTCTTGAATACATCGATAACGCACATTATCTAGCCATAAGATACCCATTACCGAGTCGAGCTACACTCGTTTATCATTATCGTCATCTTTTTCTCTGGGGATTACGACAAGTGATGGTTTCGAATTTTGCTTGTAGCTAACTTCAAAGGGGGCTCAGCACGATGAGCTTGACTTTGAGTTCAATGGTACCGATGGACCGCCTTACTCACTGAATACCAACATATACACAAAAGATGTCGGGGGCCGGGAGCAGACGATTAGTCTCTGGTTCAACCCGAGTGCCGATTTCCATTCCTACACAATTCTCTGGAACGCATATCAAGTGGTGTAAGCACCCCCCCCCCCTCTCTCTCTCTCTCTCTCTCTCTCTCTCTCTCTCTCTCTCTCGCTTTGCGGGTCTGTCTGAAATGAGAAACGTCTATTTGGCAATGGCTAAACCATAAGCCGATGAAGAAACGTTATTCCAATCTGTGCGTGAGTTTTGTCAACGGGCATCTATTTGGTAGGTTTTACGTGGACGACACACCGATCAGGACGTTCAGGAACCAGGGGAATGAAAGCAGGTACCCAACAAAAGGGATGCAAGTGGAAGGGACGGTATGGAATGCGACGTGGGCAGGGCCGATCGATTGGTCCAAGGCCCCGTTCTCAGTCCAATACCAAGGCTTCGACATCAACGCGTGCGCCGTGTCCGACCCTTCGAACCCCGGGAAATGCGACTACACTCACGGCGATGCAGCGACGACTTGGGTGCAGAATCAGACCTTGAACGCAGCCCAGATGGCGCAGTACGTCAATGTCAGGAGCACATACTTGACCTATGACTATTGCGCAGACAGGGCCAGATATCCCACACTTCCTCCTGAATGTCAGTTTTTCCCGCCCGACTGATTTCAGATCGGATGACCCTCATTAATGAAGGGTTTTTTTTTGTTTTTTTCCTAAACGTTTGAATTCTCTAATAAAGTTAGTCATCGCTTGGCAATGTTTTCTCTTCTTCGAACGCCACCACGTTCGCTGGCTTGCTTTATCAAATCTGATCAAAATCAAAAGAAAACGAACCATCACTTCCGAGCTCTCCAAATTCAAGAGTTGATAACCCGGAGTTCTCCGATCAGCAACAAACGTGACCGTGGGACTGGGCAAAACTTCCTTCTCTTGCATTGCGCAGGTAGATAAAGAAGATCATTCTTCCCTTTTCAAGATCCTCTCCTTTTGTTTTTACCTTTCCCGTCGTCTCCCACCAAAATTTGGCTCTCTTGTTCAATCGAATTTTGCCCCGGAAAGAGACGTCTTAAGATTTTTATCAAAGATTTATCATTCCCCGGCTTCCATTATACTTCAATTAAAACCCATCATGGATTTCAGATTGGGATGTCATCAGGCTCGATTCGTTTTTGGTTTTTAATCTTTTATCATCTCTCCTTCGACCACGCACAAAGCCTACAGACACGATCGCTTGGAATCTCCTCCCATTCGTCGCTTCTAGAGTTCACTCCGCGGTCTCATTTAAACATCCACCGATTTATTCAATCACCCAATTCTTATTTGACCCTTATCTGAGGCTTTTTGAACAGATCTTGAGTCCTCATCAATTTTTTCCACAAAGCGTGCACACGTAACTAGGAGATTTTGAGGTAGGGTTCCATTTTTTAATTAAATGATTTGTCAAAATTTAGGTATTAATACTCAAATAATGACACAAATAATCTTTGAATTTTTGCCTAATGTTTAATGTAGTCTTTTAATTTGTTTAATTAATCTATACACTTTAACTCAATGTACAACATGATTCATGAACTTTTAATTTGTTAAATATGATTCATGAATTTACGGTACATGTTCAAACTAATTCATTTATTATAAGAAAATATTCAATGTTATAATTCAGAGATTAATTTGAATATTTACGAAAAATTTAATGATCACATTGAACAAATTAAAAGTTTATGAACTATTTGTATCATTTTTCTTATCAATAACTATCCACCTTTGAGGAACTCGTAAATATTTTATTCAAGTAATAAATGATAAAATACTAACTATGCAAGTGCAATGATGAGCATGAGTCTTTTTTTTTTTTAATGAGAACATGGGTCTCACTGAGTCTACACCTGTTTTTAAAATGTCATGTAATGAGAAACAAAATGCATATGATAACATAAAGACAAAATCCATACCTATACTTACTTACCTAAAGATATGGAAAAGTAAATACGGGGTACGGAACAGTTTTTGAAAACTTGCCGAGTTTCTAAGTTCCCCTCACATATTTGAAATTTTTGGCATATCCAAAACTCCCTTCAAGTATTCGCAAAAGTACCTAAAACTCGTATTTAATATTCGAATATGCTCTAAAGTTCCCCTTGAATTTTCGAGAAGACACTTAAAACTCCTTTTACATAATCCGAGTAAGCTCAAAAACTTCCTTCGAATTTTCAAAAAGTACCCGAAACTCCTCTCGAGGATTTCAATGGACCTGAAAGTTCCTTTTAGATGTAAAAAATAATAATTAAAATTCAGTCAAAAACTAGAAACTCCTCTCGAGGGCCAGTAGTTGATGGTGACCAACGGTGGTCAACAACAGGCGATGGTGGCCAGCAACGGGTGGCTAGTGGCAACACATGGATGATAGCTATGACAGGCAATGGCTGGCGACGTTAGGCGACCAACACATGGCTAGCAACAGCGAGGGGTAAGGACGAGTGATGATTTCTGTTTCAAACCTAGTTCTAGATGAAAAAATTGTTTCGCAAATTGAAAAATGAAATTACATTACCAAATTCGTTCTCCAAAATAAAAATATGGAAAAATAAGCCAAAAAAAAAAAAACTGAATGATTCTCATTCACGCTCTTATATACTTCATTGCAGCTTTTATAACAGAAAAATAATAAATACTCGCGAAGTTAATTCTCGAGCCGTCGATTTCCCCACTTATCCCAAATAAAAAGGAGGAGGAGGAGGAGGAGCTGTAAGAATCGTTGGTAGTGACTAATGAGTGCATATGCTGTCTCCTTAAAACAAGTGCTTCGATGAGCAAAGTCATACAAGAGATCACGACCATGGTTGTCAACAGACAAATGTTGGACTGAAAATGCAAGCGGCAAAATGGCTCGAACCCAAAGGAAGAAAACCAGAAACGAAGCCACGTTGAAGAATAGAAGGGAGAAAGAAATGTACCTTCCACTTCCATTGAAAATCATAAGTTAACTTCCCATAAAGTTATCTGAGCCATAGCAGCAATTCTGTCGCTGCACTCAATCAAGTTATCTGAGTCCTCACAAGTTTTTGGTGGAAGTTAATACATTCTTCTAATGAACACTGCCCATACACAATATAATTAGCAGTTGCATTGTGTTTGTTTGGGGTGGGGGATAAAAAGTCCAGTTAACATCAGCAAAGCTCATTAGCCCTTCGCCGCATCAGATAAAATTCTAATGTTAAGTCCTTAATATCAGTCTGCTGAGAATCGCCAGGGTAAATTGATAGTCAATACCTTGCAGGTTTAAAATCAATGAAAAAGATCAATCAACAATCACATAACAAAAGCATTTATAAAATAGACAACTACAAACGTTAAGAAAACCCAAGGTAAGGCAATCCTAAACTGCATCCCCCAAAACCTCCAAACAATATGGTCGAGCTGTTAAAAAACTTGACCAGATTCCAATTAATGACCCTGCAACAGAACTACTGCTGAGGAGCTACTTTTCCAGGCATTATCTTCTCAAACATTTATTTAGGATCCATACAAAGACAATTAGGCAGTCAGAGCCAGTATAAGTCACAAGAGCCAAAGTGAAGCCAAACTATCATATGAACGACCTCACACTACACTTAAAGCCAAAAAGAAAAGAACCTTCCAATACACAAACTTTTTTTTCCCGTAACAGAAGGGACGAGTAACTTCCAATACACAAACTTCATTTCTAAATAAATAAAAAAAGCACATAGGAGTGACTTCTGAGAAAAAAACTCATAATTTGGTACCACTACCAACATCCTTAACTGAGATAGGCAAAACTTCTTAACACCCACAAGGCAGTAGAGAATACCCGAGTCCCGTAGTTAAATTCATAGTCCATAAAAGGGCAAAGAAGTCAGCAGCCATATGCTAGAGCTTATATTCGGGCTTAAAGGAGCACTCATCTCCCATACACCATTAAAGGTTAATGCAATGTTTGAACTGGAATTAAACTCTCACTCCCCTGACAAACATTGAAATTGCAGAATCATCTAGATGAACAAAAATACATTCTTGAAGAAGATTCCCCATGAGGTTACATTCAACGAAATACAGGATATCAGGGGGAAAAGGAAGTGGCATTCTTTATCATTGTGAATTTCTTAAGCCTCCGACAAATTCAATCAGCAAACAGATAAAAATGAACAGTCACTCTACCTAAGTGTACTATCAAAGATATCTGTCCTAGAGCATATCAATACAGTTCAATCACCGGACCGGAAAAGGGAGAAGGAAAGATCTGTCTCACTTAACAGGTGTTGTGAAGATTGATATTCTCACATTATGCATCAAATAATAATGGCAGTCACTTCTCACCAGAATTATAGTTGATTAAATTCACATTTGTGCATTCAGTAGACAGTCAGCCGTAAATCTTATATCTCCTAGAGGGGCTTCCTTTCAGCAACTATACCTCCGACCAAGAAAGTAATGTAGATTGTCAGATCAAGCAACACCTATTGAGTTAGCTTAACTGAAAGTAGTTACTTTTACTTTGTTGTTAATTAGGAAGGCTAAGAGCAAAAATAGATCAAGTTACATGAAAGCTGCTTCACTTATCATGTCTCCTAATAATTGGTTAGATCTACATTGCGAAGGTTATAAACCATCATAGAAAGCATTTAAATGACTGGGAAGGCAAGTGAGTGGAAAGACTTACAAGCTACTGCCACTATTGATGATTATGGAGTTGAAGTTAGCTTGGATGCCCTATAGGTTCGGATAGATATAGTAACACCCAACTCCAAACAGCTGACAGAATCATCAAAGAACTGACTTTCTTGTATTTGCCTCAAAACATTTCAAACATATGGTAAGCATCATCTATCCCATGGCTTTGACTATTCATTTACCATAATTAAACTATGAAGAGTTATAGATGCCTGCCATAACATCAGTCAATTATCCAGAACAGCTCATTCCTAGGTTCTCAGCCGCATTAAAGCTCTCAGAACTCTTCCCCCCATTCCAACCCCCTCCCCCCCCCCCCCCCAACTCTTTAA
The DNA here is from genome assembly GCA_030064385.1 of Melaleuca quinquenervia. Classification (NCBI taxonomy): domain Eukaryota; kingdom Viridiplantae; phylum Streptophyta; class Magnoliopsida; order Myrtales; family Myrtaceae; genus Melaleuca; species Melaleuca quinquenervia. Next base: position 313,498 of record CM057728.1, on the reverse strand, counting down.
TTCTCCCTTTCACTTGGTGGTGTGCTTTCCCCTATCTAGAAAGAAAAATTAAAGAAAAATTCATGTGACAATAATCTTCTGCGTCAAAGATAGGCAAGGATAAGAAAAAACAGCAGAAGATGAAGGAGAATATTCAACCAAGAGTTCTGCATAATATGAAGACACATTCACCAACTGATCTTTGTTGCCAGTAAGTGCCAATATTTTCCAAAGAAGCGAAGCTAATTCACAAGCAAGGTGATAACATAATGACCATCCTTACATTATCGGTAACTCTACTTGATACAATGTTTTTTCATTCTGACATTAATCTGTTTGCAGTTAAGTGGCCAGTCAAAAATGTCTATTTTTTTTATCACTTTGGTCCTCACAAAACACGGACGGTTATAGGACAAGAAGAACAGCTAATAATTTTCCAAATCTTTCCACAGAGTAAAACAGTGTGCGGTAGAAAGCCGTGTACCTCTCTTGAAGAAGTGCTTCGCATGGGAGCAAGCTATGCCATTTGTCATAATCTATAATAAAAGGTGATGTCATGACTCTTCATGTCCCTCTAATCTCCTAACATTCAGGTCATCTACCGGCCAGAATCTAGTATCAGCTAACGCGTGGAGCCAAAATCCTAAATATTTAAGTAACTCTTCACTTGCTGGCGTATAGCAATGAGTCCTGTGTCTATCCAACAATACATAGGCGTCTTTCTTTCCGGACTGCATCATACTGGCCTTCTGAAATGTAACCTTTGCATTGTCGGTTTTCTTCTAGAATTTTGTGCCACTTGCCTTCTGAAACGTATTTTTTTGCAACAAATGTACTTTTGGCTAGTGTATATACGCAATCTCCCATTTAATAGATAATTAATACTGAAGATTGATCTGTATTATTGATATGGAGTTTTCCGACGGGCTCAATTCTGGCAAAGTCAAGCTTGAGCTTGAGCTCAAGTTCTAAAAGAAAATAAAGCAGCTCAAGCTGCTATATCAGGGAATGCTGACCATCTTTTCAGCTGAAACAATTGAAGCATCCAAAAGAAACTACACAGGGAAAAACCAAGTATCGTCCAAATGTTGATTGCAATTTTTACAGGATAAACTCAAAAGGCTATTGCTTGAATTTAAAAGGTAGAACTTTTTTTCCCCAGTCAACAACATGACTATCAAATCCTAGGTTGCAAAATCCAAACTTGGGTAAGGTTATTATCCAATCCACAATTATCTAACCACGACAAGCACAATTCACAAGCACCTCAAACCATTTACCCAACAGATGACAAAGAACGAGAAGGGTTAAAAAAAGCCCGAAGAGTCATGCAAAAAAAGAATTGAAGCCACAAGATAGCGATCATTTGATACATACCCTTGGCCATCGAGATCCCCCGGCTTGCCGTATGCGCCGTCGTCGGGCGCGGCAGTCTGCCACACGCTCTGCCACGCCTGCGACGGCGGAGGAGGCTGCACGTAGACTCCTCCGCTGGGGTCAAGGGCGGGGCGTCCGATCATCATCCCCGGCGCTGCGGGCTGCCCCATCGGAGGGTAGTAGTAGGGGACACCGCTCGCCGGCTGCCCAACGATGGCGGCGCTGAGGCCAGCGGTCTCGTCCTTGAGCTCGTCACGAGGAACGATGTCGACGAGGAAGTCGAAGATGTCAGTGCGTGTGATGGCGGCGGCGATGTCATTCTTCTGGAGAGTGCGGCGCTTGTTCTCCTCGGCGTGGAGCCAGGAGCGGATGGTGAGCTCGAGGATGAAGAGCTCGCAGGCCTTGGCGAAGAGGATGGGAGCCTCAGCGGAGATCATGCGCACGTCCTCGTCCGCCTTCATGATCTTCTTGATCCGGGCCAGAGGGAGCTGGTGGTTCTTGAAGTCATTCGCTTGCTCGATCTCTTGCCTTTGGTACGACCAGAACATCTGCAGCTGCTGCTGCTGCTCCTGCAGCAGGTGGTGCAAGGGCACCGCTGATGGGGCTCCGGCGGCCGCTTGCGGCGGGTAGGCATTAAGCTGGGGCTGCTGATGGGTGTCGTCCATTGATGGTGTGGTGGTGGAGGTCGGAGGAGATTTTTGTATTTTTCCTGAATTTCTTTTTTTTTTGTTGAGGGATTTGGTTTGATAGTGAAGATGGAGGGGGAGAGATGGGGGATAAGGAACGAATCCAGCGGTGGTAGCTGATTCTCCTGCTGGGCCTGTGGCCCACCCTGCTCTTTTTTAATTTATTTAGCTTTTCCCTTTCCTCCATTTCCTTTTCTTTGAATATTTTTCACAACTAATGTGAAAAAGAAAGAAAAAGAAAGAAGAGAAAACAAAAGAACATAACAATATATAGACAAGAGTTTCATTTGCACGATTTTCTTAATCATCGTTTTGGAGCTGTTTCTCTTTCTGGCAAAGTCATCAAATGAATGGATCAAATAAAAAATATTTCAATCCAAATTTATCCATTCAACGTGCTTTGATCAATTGATACGTAGTATAAATTTTAATGATCCATATCAGATTTGTCTTGAATCCATTCCATATTCAACCCAACGTATTTATTAAAGCACTTATATGTTTAATTAAATTAATGAAAATTCGTATCCATCTAATTAATCGACTTTAAGTTTTTTGCGTTATTTATATAAAATCGCTATTTCGAACTATAAGATGTTAAAAAATCAACTTGCAACGAGAATAAGAATAATGAATTTATAATGAAGAACAAGAAAAATTTTCAATTTTTGTGTTGATCTACGATGAAGAACAAGAAAATTTTCGTGCTTAACAGTGAATTTATAAAATTACAACAACAAATAACATGAAAGAATTGAAAGTTTAACTTAATGGAATGTGAGCTATTTAAGAAGATGATTACCGTTGACCATAGATTGCAATGGCAATAATTAAGATTGTGATATTACATAAAAGTAACAAAGCCAAATGCAATAAAAAAAAAGATATGCTCCAATAAACGATAGATAAAACTTATAAGATCAATAAAAAAAAACAATGGGGAATAAATATCGAATTCGATCATTTTAGCAAAAGGTTTGGTCAGGATTATGTAATGGATTCTATTTATTCTTCCTATTACAAGGCAAAGCCAAAATTTTTATTTACCTACGCTTCAATACATACCTTATATAACTAGATCCGACATTTCTTTACATATCATTTAACGCTACATATAAATCATTTATTTCATTGTCATGGTTTTCTATTGAGCATTCACATAGCATTAATATTAAGAAAGGCTTACCTCAATCGCATTGTCTATTTCATATCATGTCTGTTCATAAAATTTGATGATTTCAAGAGTACAATCTTTCCCTTCACATCTATGCAAAAGCAGAACTCGACGATTTTGAGACTAGGCAGAAACACCAGTGATTTTCAGACTCTGCAATCTGTCGGGCTCCTCTTCGAAGGTTCGAATCCCGCTTCCCAGGCTTGCATCGCTGAATAGCATTGGTTTCAGAAATGTGGTCGATTGTTCGACTTCAACAACCAAAGCCCAAAGCAAATGGCAAGAAACGATGATGAAGCTAAGTCCGAAGTTTTGGTTTTTCACCGCTGCCATCTCTCATAAGAGAGAGCAATACTGGGAATTCCTCCAAAGTTTCGGAACGAGTCCGGTGTGCAATTGCACTCGTCATCTCGAAAGATTACCTTTCTCCGGTAGATATTTGTTGCAGGATGCAGCTTGGTGGCAACAACATTGACACTAAAAGATGGAAACCTTGCTTGGTGAAGGTCTGTTTCTCAGCCCCTTTGACTTGCTCGAGCAAAGCAAAAGCACGGAGGTCATACATAAATACACGGTTGAAGCCTGTGCCAGTTTCCGAGGTTCTTGTTTCCCCTCTGACATGCTGCTTAACCTGCTTTGCCTTTGGTACTTGAGAAACCGATTCGAGGTGCTGACAGATAACCATTTGGCTCTCATCATCTTATCACCGAGTGGCCTCAGTTGCCACGACTGAGCGCTAGGCCTTTCTTCACCGGTGTGAAGCGAGGCCACACCACCAACGCCACAACTCAGACCTGGTTCACCTGACCTTGCTAAGTGTGATGATTGGTGAGTAAAATTTCTGAGGAAGTGCTCTTAGAAAATGGTTTAAGTGGCAGATGGGAGATCATAGAGCAATCTAAGTTTGCATATTCAAAGCGCTCTGCAACTTTTCATGAACTCCCGCAAGTGCTCAATCGATTCTGCAATTGTGGATGTACTTCCGAAGGTGGATATGGAAACATGAAACATTAATCTACCTTTTCACATCATTCCCAGTTTTGCCATCCTACAGTCCATGGCAAGTTAAAGCAGAGAATTGTCTAGCGTGAAAAACCATTTTAGAAAAACCGAACCTATAAAGCCAGCTTTTAATTTTTTTCTGTGGAGCAAGTGAGCTCCCCGAGAGTTCTATCTAATTGTGGACAGAGGACCTAGTAGTGAGTGATGACCGCATATCAACGATAGCAGACTCATCCGCACCCAAGTTGATGGCCTCTTTGCTTGCTCTTATGAACCGAGACATGGCGCCATTCACATACTCGCTGGCCTCCTTTACACTCAGCTTCTTGCCGATCTCATCTGGGAAGCTGCTCAAGAAGTGGTCCCCGTTGAGAACAGCCGCTAACTGCACAAGTTCACTCTGAAACTCAGACAGCCCGCCGTCTTCCTTTGCTTCCGAAATTCTCAAAGGCGTCACATCAGGCAATTTCTCTGCACAGAAGTCCAGAAATACCAGATGACATCAGACCCCGCATATAATAACTAAGCATCATGTTAAATACTTGTGATAAGGGATTGCTTAGTTCGTATTACCTGGGCAGTCAGTTCTTGGGGAGGTCAAGTCTCCTACGACCTCTTCGAACGTGCCAGCCCATGCATCTCTGTGGGTCAAGAAGTTGGAATCAAGGTTGAAAATTTTCTTTATTGTTGCCGGAATTGAAGAATGCTCGAACTCTGAATTTGGAGCCGGTCCCTTTGGACCACTTTTCACTGCAATTATCACCGATCCAAATAGAGAAAGATCAAATACTTGCCTGAGGCGCATATAGTTCCTCAAAATGTCAGAGCCATTTGTTAGTAAATAGCAACCAAACACTAGCATCAGCACCCAACTACAGTAGCTTTCTACTGTCAAAAGCAAATTACCAAAATTGGCGTTAAATCAGAACACCTTTCTCACAATAATTCTGATTGATCACCGCTCTAAGGACGGCTAATTCAACAATGCCACGGAATATTTCACTCTAAAAAAGAATATATGATCCCTGCAGTCGTAGCTAATAGGCAAAAATTCATTAACTAATTGAATAAGGGGGCAATAAATTGATTTTGTGATCCCTGCAGTCGTGGCTAATTGGCAAAAACTCATTAACTAATTAAATAAGTAGGCAATAAAATGATTATGTTTGAAAAAAAAAAATTCTTCTGTCAAATACATCGAGCTTCAACAGCACCATGAAAGGCTAACGCAGAAACGAAGGAAAAAGGGAATTGCGCTTACCAGTTCCTTTCTTGATCCAGGGAGACGCCATGACAGTGGGCACCCGAACCCCGAGGCGGTCGAACTTGAAGAAATATGGAGGAGGGCCGGTGTTCCCATCCGGATTAGGCACATTGATATATGGAGTCTTGACATGGTCATAAAATCCACCATGCTCATCATAAGTGATGATCAAGAGTGTCTCGTTCCACTGAGGGCTTCCTCTTAGTGTCTCATAGACCTCCTTAATAAGCTTTTGCCCATTGGCCACATCATGAGAAGGGTGATCATCATTAGCCGGCAAACCCTTGAGATCAAAGTACCGAGGCTCGATGACGGTCAGGCTAGGCAACTTCCCATTTCTAGCATCTTTCTTGAACTTCAGATCATACTGATGAAACTTGAAGATATACTTCAATTTCCTCAAGTTCCTATAGAACAGCGTGTTAGGTATGTTTTGGTAATAAATACCAAAGTTCATGCCATTCTCATCGAGAGAATCGAAGATGGTCTTTTGAGGAAACCCTTTGGCAAGTAGCTTCTTGACGTTACTGGTGGAGCCATGAGAAGTGGCGGAATAGACAAAGAGCCTGTTGGGTTGAGTTGGTCCAGGAATCGACGAGAACCACCGGTCGAACACTGCAAATTCACTCACCAAAGCGGCATAAACAGGCACAGACTCAGGCCTGAAGCCCTTCATCACAGTTTCCGAGAGGTTCTGCGACATGGTCAGCGCTTGCTCCACAAAGCCTGTCATGGTAGGAATTGTGCTGGACCCGAAAACCTGTTGCTGCACTGCTTGGAACGAGTGGCCCGGATCTGGATCGACGAACTCAGCATCATCCGTGAAGCAGATCCTTTCCGGGTCATTTTTGTTTGTGGAAACCGGATTGCACTCGTTCCCAGTGACCCCATTGATGTTAGGATTGATGGTTCTCTTCATCCATCCGAGCATGTGATCGAAGGACCTGTTCTCCAGCACCAATACCACGATCGTCTTGATGGGTTGTCCTTGTTGGGCCAAGGAGAGATGCAAAAGAGCGAGACATAGTAGCAGAATTGAGGGAAACAGAGGAAGTAGCCTCGTCTTCTTAGGATTTCTCATAGCTGCTATGCTAGGAAAAGTGAAAGACATGCCTGAGTGAAAAATGACACGAAAGAAGATGATTTTGGCAGATGTGTTTGCCTAGATTTATGCAAGATTGGCTTTTTTTATTAGCTTATCAAAAAAGGGCCTTGTAGGGGAATGAACTGATAGTGAAGCTTTATTTTGAGTGTGGGAGTAGTAAAGTTAGTAGGGAATCTTGGTTATAATAAAGCTGCTTTCATATCATCTGGCTTTGGGATGTGAGGTCACATGTTCATTCCTCATTTCACTCTCATGGAAGAGGCGGCAACTGCATTTGTTTACGTTGCAGACTGCAGAGCGTGCAGAAAAAGAGAAACTTCTGGTATTTTTGCTTGTAACATGGTTGTTTTTCGTGGGACAACTGACAAAATTTGTAGCTTTTTGTGCGGTAGTGGGTGCGGTCGCTCGAACTGAATATGGTCAACACTAGCGTTTTTTTCGACGATTCAGTTTCGGTGGGGATGATTGTGTACATCTTTTGGCTGTCCAACGATTTGGGTGCGATCTTTCTGGATTCGCTGTTTTTCTTCTTACCATGTGTGTTTTGTGGTCACCTTCAGATAATGAGCGATCAGATTTATAGCATAACATGATCCGTTCTTTGTTTTGGCCCCAAATTATTTGTTGTTCTGATCGTGCTCTGTCTAAACTTGGTTCACAATACATCGGATGCTAGGGCTGCATACGACCAGATTATATTAGAACATTTCCTTCTCTCCTGAACGAAGGGAGCATATCCGAACCGTTTTGTACCTCTTTACGTGACAATCCAATCATGTCTGCGTCTCGTATGCTCTGTTTTGGGTTCTTTCTTCACTAATCTCGATCCACTTTCTGTTAATTAACAAGGACGGCGATGCTGCTGTTCTCCGCTGACATCGTACTCTATCGCTCTCTTGTCGTACGCATCGGGGGCTGTCAAATTCCGCAAACCCGGAATAATAATTCATTGTCAATTTGCCAGGAAAAGTGGCGCTTTTGACTCTCTCAACCCCATGTGGTTTAAGGCAGCAGTTGTTATTACAAGATGCAGAGCCGTCTAAAGAAAACAGGAATGCAAAGATTCGCTTAAGAAGCTGAAAGGCATCAGAAGAAGGTCAAACCTTGGATGGAGTCCCTCTGAATCCTCGCCGGAGTACTGTTACAAATTCCCCATCGGTTGACCGGGAAGAGACAGAATATTACAGTAGAGACCCAAGTGTGGGGGACTCCCCTTGATCCTGAACGGCGACTCGCAAGCATTAATGAGTACTCCCTTCAATATGTGGCAACAGTATCAGTAATGGATGTCAACCTCCCATCTTATTTACGGTATCAATACTGTTAGTTACCCAAATGGAAATGCAAGGGGCCAGAATGGATCTCGACATTGTTGCCCACTTTTGTAGTGAAACAGCAATAATTATAGAGACCCCACCATTTAAACGGACACCACATTTGTCGGATTTGCGGAGCTAATCATGACGTTGATGACGAGAAAATACTCTTATTTTCCAAGGGGAAGAGAATAATTTTTCACTGGTTTCTGAACCCTTGAAAATGGTTAGAAGGTTGTCGTTGACGACTTCTGTTCTGTCCCTCCAGACGAAGGGGGAATGGAATGCCCCATAAAAAGCGCCTCCACTAAAAGAGTGGGAAAATGAGAAAAGAAAGAGAGAGAAGCCGAAAACCAGAAAGAGTAACGTTGCCAATGTGTTCGCACTTACATAATGTAAGGTGCGTTTGGTGGGTTTATCTTTTAGAAGGAATAAAGTTGGGCTTCGATTAAGTTATTGGGGGCATAAGAGAAAACTAAATAAATTTTATTAATTCTTGGCCTCGGCATTCCAAAAATGCTGAAATTTTGAAAGTTATTGTAGTTGCATTTGGCTTTCAACCTTTTCAAAGTTGGCTTTCGCCTTAAAGCCAAAAGAAAATAATCGCTAAACAACCTAATATTTTCCCAATGAATTTTAGAACCCAAAAAAAGTTTCCAAAATATCCAACCAAGCACACCATTAGTTGGGTTCCCGAACCTGACATTGAGGAACCGCAAAGGTAATGAGAGGGGCTATTGGACCGGACCCACGTGATGAAACGGGCCTCAAGGCCCAGATCTTGTGGTCCCCGTTTCACCCACATGGGCCTTTGAGTTCCGTTCGTGTCCGGGCCAACTTACAATAGCCTCTTGAATTTCGCCAGGGCAGAAAACAAAGCCACCCACAGTGGTGCGCCGGAACAATTGTCCCGGTCATTCCACCGGCGGGACAAGACGGGATGGGTTAGGATGTTTAGACGAGGATCACAAGTTTAAACCTGCATTCAAGTGGGGGCAAAACTGGAATGCCGACAAATTTACACCCCTTTCTTCTTTATTTAGGGCATTTATATTTGACGATACATGAGAATAAATAACCGTGCAAGGCATGCCTGGCTCTGTGAAACCATCTTGCGATGATCATGTGTCTTGATATGTAGATATAAGCAGAGGGAAAGGGAAAAAAAGAGAGGCCATACACAGAGGACTAGACAAAGCAGGGCTTAATATACAATGTTGCCACGATTCTTACAAGGTAGTATAGTCAAATTGATTGCAAACAATGCAAAGATTGTTTATATAGTCCCGGGGCAGTTACCCACCATACCACATACAACACTGCCTAAACCCAAGAAGCAAAAAATCAATTAATATTCATTTTCTAAACAAAAAGCCTCGATTTTATTTCGAGTGACAAAATATTGACCAGCCAGAATATTCCAGTGAGTTCAGGAACTGTAAAACCTGGGGAAACAAAAGTGGTCACAGCACAACCTTACAACGGCAGCAAGTGCCAAGAACTTTGCTTCCCCTTCTGCGTACAGTCCCCGGAGTAATATATGATTAAAGAGCAATAAAACCGCCCAAGACTTAATGTTAGGATTTCGACTTTTGTTCGCCAGTTGGGCAGGGTTCCTTGCAATTGGGAATCGATATGGAAATTTTTAGTTACCGGTTCTTTTCAGGTATGCCAATACTCCCAAACCAGCAACGAGCGCAGCCCCAGCTGCAACGGCACTGTATGCAGAAGCCCAAGCATCTGCTTGGGCGTAAGCCATGTCACCGCCAATCGCACCTCTACTTCGCTTGGCTGCTCCGGAATAATCTAGATGCAATCTTAAACCCTACAACAGGTCAGAATAAGTGATCAAACTCTATGCAGCTCTAATTTGAATAATCATCTGATCAAATTACGATAAGTGTTCCACCAAAAGATGTTGCGAATAAATGGTAATATATATATATATATATATATATATATATATATATATATATATGTGAGAGAGAGAAATAGAGAGCGAGAGAGGATTGCCATTAATGAGTGAAGACAGTTCGCAGAGAGTTCCTGTGCTCCAGAATAAATGGTCGATCTATAATTTTTTAGAGTAAAAAGAAGGAACTGGCATACAAAGCAGCTGACCTTCCAACCGGCTGACCTTGCATGGTCAACTGCAGCCACGAGATCACCATCTGATGCAAGGACGACTTTATCATGGTCTTCATCTTCATACTGCAAATGGGCCATAAATTAGCAAAAAACAACGCAGAGAATAGAGATAGAGATGACATGGAAATCCACAAAATTGTGACCCTAGAATACCAGAATCTGAGGTAAATTGTTTCTGTCAATGTCATCACCTACTCTTTGGACGATTGATGTTATGACATCTGTCATGCTTTGAGTATCTGATATCAAACAACAACATGAAACAAGAGAAAAGTCAACTGTACACACTACGTCTCAATGTCAGGGAAAAAGTTCTGCATTAGAACGTTCATCACTGATGACATTAGTAAACCCTGATAGCATGCATCCTCTTAAATGTCTCAAATGTATGAAGACTCCAAAAGTTGGTACTCAAAGTCTGCAATAGTAACTAGAGGTATCTGAACTGGAGCAATCATTAAAACAATCATAAAAAGCATTTCTGCTAAAACGACATATATATGCTGCATTAATTTATTTATTGAAGAAAAAAACAGGCAGCACAACGTCATCAGGAATTCTACTAATGCAGACCAGGACGATCACTTCAAAATAATTTATAATGGTTAAAATTTAGGGTGAGTGCTTCATCTAAACCAATAGAACACACCATCATATGTTTTAATGGCAAATACATCACATTAAGGGAAAAGAAAGGCAATCGCAGTAATTTTCTATGAAAGCTAAGTTCCTCAACAAGATGGAAGTATTTACCACAAGAAAATCTATGCATCCGCCCCTTCTTATCTTGAATTTTAAAGGCAAATGAATTTGGTTGGCCTGATGAATAGGATAATGATCTCCCAGGATCTCCTCCATCGGAAGTTAACTTCATGGAACCTTCACTGAGATGTTACTCAGTGGAGTAAGTAACCAATAGTTGCAAAAGCAGGCCATAGAAACCTCCCCCATGTAAAAGAATCTCATCATAAAAAATCGGACATATCATATTACCTCCTAGTTTCTTCATCATCATCTGTTGGACTAATAGCCATAGCAGTATCCCAAAACTTCTGCATCATTGTGCTTGCAGCCTCATTATTGATTCCAGAAGAGCTTCCAACCTAGTCAAGAAGACAAAAGCTTTAAAAATTACAAGACTAGTGAGTAGTAAACAGAACATGGAATAAGCCTCATGAAAGATCTTAGTAAGAGAAAAAGGACACGTGAAAGAGAAGGGGCCATTTTCTCAGGACTTTTCAGTCTGATTCCAACACAAAACAAATGACCAATGAAAAGCCCCAACACCGTACATGATGCTCAGTTAGAATCAGGAAGTACAAATACTAATCCATGAAGTTCTATGGAATAGCAACCGACAGAAAGAGAATCCTAAAGCCAAGGGGTTGCATTAGATAAGCGACAGGGCATACTGCGACCTGCTTACCAAGTGCTTTGCAGGCCATGCAATATCAAGAGCTTTATTAAAGCCATTTAAAAAAATAAAAAATAAAAAACCAAATCTCAAGCTGTTCTACTTCTCGATGAAAGTTAAAAGTGATAAAATAAACTTGACAACCTATAAAGGTATTTGCTTTTAAAAAATCATAAGGGAAGAAGAAGTTACTATGCATCTAACCCATTCAAGGCTCAATGCAGATGGCAAGAAGTGAACACCCTAGCTAGAAATTCAACTCACAGTAGCAACAGCAGCATGAGTAATGTGAATGACATCCACCACCACGACAATATTTCCATCTGTTCCAACCAATCATGTCATTAGAAATTAAAAATTATCCACCTAAACCAACAAACAACTGCTGAATCCCAATTCAATGTCACTCACCTCTATCTACCACTGGAAGGTGTAAAAATTTTCCATCATGCATAATGTGTAAAGCATCAACAATAGGAGTGTCCACCGTTGCGCATTCTGGATTTGGAGTCATGACCTGCAATCAAAAGGGTATTCTTAATAACAGTAATTAAGAAAATGTGAGCCCCAACACGTATCAAGTTGGGCTCTTCACTATACATGATTAAATAATTTCATTTTTCCAAGCTACTTCATAGAGAACAGGTCTCAAATAGATAAAGAACTTAATTAGTCAAATCGTTTGAGAACACACTCTCCCATCTCATCAAAACAAATACCTTCTCCACAGGAGTGGAATCTGGAGGAAGACTCTGAGCTATTACTCGCATCAATATATCTTTTGAACTGAAAGAAACACAAAATTTATTCCCATAAGAATTGTCACTGTGTTGGACATGGTATGACATAACTCTTCATTCAAACTGAAGCATGAGTTTGTAAAAGTCACTTCCATTCTATTTCTTGGGAAAGAAAGAGCATAAAACAAAACCAACTCACGTTAGAATTCCCTTTGGTTTATTTTCTACAGTCACAACCGCTGAGTTTAATCGGGCTTCAAGCATCTTTTTTGCTGCTTCTAAGACTGTATCTGTTGGTGAAACTGTTACCAATCTGACAAATGCCAACATCTATTAGAAGAAGCTTAAGCTTTCAAAACATCATAGTTGGATAAATGAAGATGATTCCAATTGAAAAAGAAAAAGGAGATATTACCTACTTTGAGTTCTCAGAAATGATTGTGGACAGAGAGGGCCTAAACATTCGCTCTCTGAGTGTCTCAATGAATGTATTGGGGCCTATGTCATACACAACATATTCAGACAAAGCACATAGGAGAAAACAAAGACTTCGGAAATAATTTTCAGCACTTACCAGAGATGGATGTCCCCCAATTTTTTTCTACACCTTCTACAGCTGCAGCAATTGCTTTTCCCTTTTCAGCAGCTCTCTCCATACGAGCAATGGCATCATATAAGCATTTGGCTATATCGAGTAAAGCAATAACCTCCCCATTCTCCACAACAGGCAAATGTCTAAACTTTCCTGCAGCCAGAAGTATTGGGACCATGGCCCGCTTTCAACATATAAGCAATAATAAAACTAAAGTAGACAGCATTTGTTCCTTTGATTGTCACTAACCTTGCACCATCTTCTGAAGTGCCTCAACAGCCAAGGTGTCGGAGAGAACAAATGTGGGGTTCCTAGTCATTACTTTAGAAACAGGTGTTTCCTCAAGATTCAACTCCCGCGCTACGACTCTTGTTGTTATATCCTTCAGCAAACAAAGGCAAATAAAAGGAATATTGGTCTCAAATCAGGAATGATGTTAAACACAATAACGAAGTCACTAGTTACAAACATCAAACCTTGTCTGTAAGAATACCACAGAGTAGTGCATTGGAATCAGTCAGCAGCAAAGCATCAACTCTGCGAGCTGACATCCTGCGGCAAGCCTCATAAAGGCTGGTACTTTCAGGCACTGTTAGGGCCTTTGACAGCCTCAGTCTCTTCACAGTGCGCTCTCCAGTTAATCCCCTGGAATCAAACAAGCTCAAATACAGTTCTGAGAAATGAAAATTTGGTTTTAACCTCAAAATCTGTAGATATGAGGGAAAAAGATGTCTTCACATAGTTCTCACTATAGCCACATTTGAATGGTGAGGACATAGGCACAAACACACTTCTGAACACGCTCAGATGAACACTCATGAGCCGAAAATAGAGTCCTTATATGCCCCTGATGCTATACCAAACCCACCCCCCCCCCCCCCGCGTCCGCAAAAAAAAAAAACAAAAAGAAGAAGAAGAAGAAGAAATCCCTTCCTCTGATATCCGAATGAGAAAAATGTATTATGCATCCTCTGAACAAACAAATCAGCTCTTATCAACATTCGTTATTTTCACAAGCACATGTTAATGTGTAAAAATGAAAGGACTGGAAAGACATTTATGTACTGATTCGGAGAAAATAGAAAAAAGTGAAAATAATATTGATAACCTATGCCCCTTCAGTCAAAGGACCTTCCGTCTGAATTGATTGTGAAAAACCCACAGCTTAAGTTACCAAAAAGATACATATTTAAGAGCAAACTTCTACGCATAAAGACCTCCACACCTCGAAAGCCTTCTCCTTGCCTTAACTGCAGAGACATATTATTGGCTCTTTCACGTTTTAAGTGAAACTAAAAAAAGTTATCCTTTATACAAAATTCCAGCAGAAGGTGGTGCTGCACTTTCTTTTTTTCATACAGGAAATAGATACTTCCGAACAAACTAGAAAATCGGTAAAAAACTGTGGCATAAACTAGCACAAAAGTTTCCAACCAGGAGGATTTATAGCTTAAGAATTTCTGCGCTGCTATGAGTGAAAGTAGATATGCCCGACTTACAAAAAATGGACCGAAACATAAACAATCACGAATTCCACACTCTCAACCACCGCTTTTCAGGAAATGAGGCAGTAACAGAACCACAAGGACAATATGTCTTGAGTCCGGATTATCAGACCAATGATTTTTCAATGTCAATTCATGGTATTATCAATCCGTATGCTGGCGCAAACAAGAACCGGATCTCGACTGTATTAGAAGGTCACCGTATATGAAACACGAAGAAGAGTAAACCGCAAAAGAAGAATCAGAGGAAGGATGGTTGAAAGTACATGGAACGAGAAGATGAAAGAGATTTCCGAGAGGCGTCGAATCCTCCTCCTCCTCCTCCATTTTCGGAAGCTTTCTTCTTCCCCTGCGAAAGGTTCGACAGCGATGCGCTTCTCCTCGATGAACCGCTTTGACTGGCCATCTTCACCAACTATCAACAACAATCCTCCTCCTCCAGAAAACTCCCTATCCTCCTCCAGAAAACTCCTGCAAGAAAGCACGGTCAATCTCCATAAAACAACAAAATCATACAAGCTAAGAGCTTTCGAACACGTAAATTCTGTGAACATCTGCTCTTTTTCTCAAGGCCGCTCCGCAAACCCGACAAAAGGAAATTCAAGTCGAATAAAGAGAATAAAAAGAGGGGAAGAAAACGTACCGAAAAACGATATCAGTTCCTCCAGCGACGAAAATCGATTGAACCGAAGACTAAAATCTCAAACCCAGTCAACTATGAATAAGAGCGAGGCATGAAGCTCAACGGCCCCAAAAGGAAAAGAAAACGACGATAACGCCCGCCCCCTGCAGTCGGAAATAGGAGGGAAAAGGGAACTCGGTCTCCCAGAGGAGACCGGAATGGAGGAGGAGGACTGAGAATTTTCCCGGAAAAGTTCGGCCGGTGATCCCGATCGAAGCTGGTGATTTCCCCGGGAAAATGAGCGTCCGGGGATGAGCGGAGACCTAAAGAAGGAATGCGTAGGGACAATGAAATTCGATTCTATTGGAGGACAGCCAATGAGAAACGGACACGTTGACCCTTTTGTATTACTAGAAAAAGCTCCTCCAACAATAAAGGGGGAATTTCGCTGGCCAAAGGAAAAAAAGAAAAGATGATAGGACGAATTCCGAGCTTCGAGGATTGTGAGGCCCTTAAACGCGCTTTCAATTTCGATTGAACCAGGTTGATTTTCTTTTGACCGGATACACAATTTTCAGCTGGCCTCTCTCCTTCTTTTCTATTTTGTCGAATAATTTTAGAATCTCTATTTGCACACCTTTTTTATATTATTAAGGTTTCCTTCGTTTTGCCGGAAATATAATATTTTTTTAAATAAAGAAGATGGAATTTACTTTAAAAAAAAAAGGAAAACGTCTTCCCTACCTTTAAAGATATTTTTTTAATTGGTGGAAAATATTTTTTATTATTTTATTTTTCGCGAAACGAGCGCCGAAAAATTCAAAAATTATTTTCCGTGAAACAACAAATGAGACCTAGATATCCTAAAATTATCCATTATGATGTAAGTACTTCAAATATTTTTTTGTGTCATAAAAAATAACGAAATAAATATATCATAATAAAATTGAAATAAACTGTATATATGTTACGTATGTATATGTTTGGATTTTTTTTTACGAATAAAAAAGTAGAGAGTGTTCGTGTCATGGTGGACAAAGTTTATAATTATTTGTGACACACACGAAAAAAATTTGGATATTTATAACAAAAAGAGTAAAGTTTTGAGTTTTTTTGTGGTGATGTATAAGATTATACTTACAATATCTCTGCCGTCACAATATTTTCATGGGGCAAATTGCACCGTGACTGAAAAAAGATCCGAAACACAAGTTTCGCACGTGTTACGGGTCAAGCTCTAAACAATAAACCATGTTCGATCGAGAACAATCCTCCCCGCAGACAGGTAGAGAGGCCCATGAGTTAGTTTAATGGATTTTTTTTTTAAGGTTGTAATGACCAATCATGGCGCACTACAATTACAAAGGTCTCCGGTCCCCTGCTTCGATTCAATTGCGCATGCGCATGACTTGTTGCGTGCGGAATACCATCGGATTGCGTTTTCTTCGAGCATGACCAATTTTCGGGTCGCCATTGAATTTGAATTTGAATACGTGAAAACTAAAAGTGGCTCAACGGGTCGTCCTAGTCCCAGGTCCAATTGTTCTTCCCTTCGTAGCAAGACCGACCCAATACCATTCTCACTGGATGCTGCGCTCCCGCAATCCTTGATCTAGTCAAAAACCCTTGTACAAAAAAAAATGATAGAATATCTCGTGACCGAAATCGCACAATAATAGTAACATGCAAGTTAGGAAATGCCTATTTTAGTTAGTAAAGAATTGACGAATATAAACACGTTACCACGAATGGTCAACATTTTCTTAAAAGTTCTCGAAGAAGAAAGGATTGTTCGAATGCGACATTGAAGAGGTGTTGTCCTCAAGTCTCACGTACATGGCAGTAATTACCACATGATTTGGCGAAAGAGTCAATGACAAATATATATCTATATAAATAATTTACCGAAAATATCCGCACACTGAGATAACTTCCCCTATAATTACAAAATATAAATTTGAAAAATAAAGTCCAAAATGCATTACCATTTCATATAGCAATTTGAATCTTCAATGAATTATCCTTTTCTTTTAAATTATTGCATGTTTTGTTTAATTTGAACTATTTAGGCGAGTATGTATATACTTATGTTCACAACAAAAAGGATAAAAGAGAGGCCGCAAGTTTAAAAAGTCATAGCAAGGCATTGTATTGGCGTAGTCACATGCAATGAAAAAATCGTAACTTAAAACTAGAAGTGACAAAATTTACACTTGAGTTCGTACGATATCGAATATGGATTGCATGTTGCACATGATTTACAGTGATTAGTTTTATAATATGATGGATAAAACATGATTTATTCTCCGACCTCTATGTTCATTGGGCTGACAATCTGAGCCCAGTAAAATTGCTTTACAATGAGCATGGGTCGCCACCAAGCCAGACTGGGCCGCGAATGAGTCCGCCGATCGTGGCGGGTGCGAGCCTAGGAAATCGGGACCGTCGAAGTTGCAAGAGCGACACGTTCGTTCCGGTACCCAGCAGTTGTCCCTCCCGACCGATGAGCCTCCACTTCCCTCCATGCACTTCAAAATTTAAAATCAAGTCACCTTCCACTTCTCTTTCGTCTCTCCTCTCCGCACTCTCCAAGACCAAGAACAATTCCAGTCAGGCACAGGGACATAAAAACATTTAAGAGTTCTTTAGTGATGGGGGATTGGGGACCGGTGATTATAGCGGCGGTGCTGTTTGTGCTGCTCAGCCCGGGGCTTCTGTTCCAGGTCCCGGGACGCCACCGGATTGTCGAGTTCAGCAACATGCAGACCAGCGGCGCCTCCGTCATCGTCCATGCCGTCATCTTCTTCGGCCTCATCACCATCTTCCTTGTCGTCATTGGCGTCCACATCTACACCGGCTAATTGCTAGCTATAGTGAAAGCGCGTCGCTTGTGATCTGACGTTCTCTTCTCTCATTACTCGGACAGGCGGGTATCAGCATTTGGCTTGCGGTTGATGTTTCTCTTTCTCATTCTCTCTGTCAGCATCTGTTCCATTAGGACTTACGGGTGCGCTGTATCATGGCTAGTGCTATTGGTTTTGCCATTTCTTACTGGCTTGAGCAGCGTCCCTTTTTACTTTTTTTGATCGATCGTCGAGAGAGAGAGCTCTCATCACTAATAGGTTTCGTTTCTCTTAACATAGAAATACATATGCTAGCTGTTCACGACAACTTAATTGTCTGCGGATGGTAAGCAGGCTTCGAAGAAGACAAGGTATCGAATGACCTCTCTCGTGTTGGGCTTTAGATTCGTTGAGTACGCTGATCTTACTTTGTTAGTGCAACAACAAGAACAAGGCCCTAGTCTGAAGGAGTCTTGAGAAAGAATACACATGTGACGGTGATATCATAACTGCTGGAGGCCCGGATGACATTATTATTAACCTTTTCCCTCTCTCAGTTCTCAACTTTCCTCCTTTATCTCGGCGTAAGACAAAGCAAATTGACCCATCATGCTGAAATATAAGCCATCTGTTGCCACTTGGTATACAAACGAAACAACTACTTGTCTTTTCCCAGGGGAACGATCTTACTTGCCCTCCTAGAAAATGTAATGCCGAGTGAGTATTAACGAATAAAATGAAGTCATCTAGGGTTTTGCCTCAAGTCCTGTTACAGAAATGACGAGTCTCGAACGTGACGTTAGATCATCTATGGGGGAATGTTGAGCAAAGCCCTGCTACTTGCTTTGCTCATAATGTCATGACTGAAAGTAGGGAATAAGAAAAAGCCATTCTTCTTCACACCCCTCCGGATATTGCCGTGCGAGCAAAATCTCAGGGCTGACGATGTGGACATATGTTGATATCGATTGGATTGACCGACCCGACAAAGACGTGGAGGGCCCCAACAGGGCAGAAGTCGCATTCTCTTACAATGTCGTGTCCGTGTCCTCTGGGCTGAATCGTGGGAAACAAAAAAGAGAAGATAATGATAAAAGCAATGCCCATCATCTCTATCGAGTAACAGGAATAGGAAACGATAAAAGAATGCATAGAACCCTCGTTAAAAGAGCTTTGCCCCACTAGGACGACATGTCGATACCCACGATTTGATTCCACAGAAAGTGCGTTGCTTTTCCACGAGCCCCCTGAATTTTCCTCGGCAAACAAGATCAAACGTGTCGATTGCTCCTTGCCTACACATCAACTCCGCAGAGAAAGGAAAAGACAGTGGGTGAGATTGTATATGGAAAGCATCATTAAATAGTGTCAGCTCGAATAATATGACGGACAAAAGACAGTGATTAATCAATCTGGGCAACTGGCAGCTCGACAGGGGATCGATCATGTTCGGATTAGAGATATGAAGTATTAAATCAGCTTGCTCACCATTGTCTACAAAAGATTGTACATGCTCGAGTGGCCACAAAAGCCCGATACTTGTCGAGTGCGGATCAATATATAACATCAATATTATAAAGTGCCAGTCAAGGATTTGTTGTTGGTCATGACAACGGCTTTCCCCATTATCTTCATGGTTAGAATTTAAAACATAACAATTAAGAAGAGTTAATTTACTTACTTGATTTGAAATATATTGTTCTTGATGCGGTATACTTATTCTCTATGACCCACCGGATTACCGACTCAACGAAACTGCTCCTCACGAGACTTGTTACTTCATCCACTCCTTATGGGATGTTAAGGTTAGAGGATGATTGAGCATTATTTATTAAATTTCCATTCAAGCCCTCCCATTGCGGGTCAGGCTCAACTCGACCCACACCAATCAAGTAGATTAATTAATAATCTTTATATCCAACTTTATTAGACAAAACCCGTAAAAAGATTGACTACAATTTTGATTAATTTAGCTAACATTAGAAAAACCCGTACATTTCTTATTGTGCTCGCTGCCTATAAAAAGTACATAATTTGTCCTTGACTTAGTTGTATGTTCAAAAGATGGTTTTTGAAGAATGTAGTTTAGCATTTTAGATAAGAAATGAAAATCTTACCCTAGAATGCTGGTCGGTAAATTTTCTCACTGCAACTTCCACTGCACAGTAGTATAAACATTCAGGATAGTTAAGGATCTGTTCCATGTACTGAATGTATCCAAGGTATACTGATCCTTTTTCATCTTCGGCATACTAGTCAATCATCAGGCAAATATCAAGGATTCTCTCGGCAGCAATGAGCCAGGCGCTTGAACTCGAAGGGAGAACATCATCGCACTCTTGATAACTCTAGCAGTGCCAGGAACACTGCCGAGTCCTGGGACCTGGCAGAAGGTTGGTTTGCATCATAGTCACGTCATGTCATGGAGGAGGGTGCTAGGCGTCCGAGGTAAGAGTCTCCATTATCAAAGTGATGAGGTACCGTGTGTACTCGATCTTCTCACCCCGCAAAAAGCAGAAGTAAACTAGCAGGGAGATTCGTTTCGCCTTTTTGTTCAGCTTCAACATGATGAACTTCGGGAACCTTTTGATCTTTTGCTCCCCGAGCAATCACCTCAACGCACACGCGTTGGCCTACCATGGGTTTTGCCAGAATCTCCTCGCAGAACTCAGTTTGACGTGTCGACTTGGGAGAAGATGCAACGTTTCAGAAATTAAAAATATTGCGTCAAACATGTTCAATTCAACTTTCTCCTCACAACGAGATACAATCTTTCGATTATAACTTGAAGAGTAATTTATTTGTCATGTCCTGATGATTATATAATAATCATTGTCCAGGAAATTCGTTACCTTTTCTAGACCTTGAAAGATGATTCCATTGCGTTATGAAAGTCTCTTCCAAGAACACTTAAACATCCCCTTATTCGAAGTCTAATAACACCATTTAAAAACAATATAGTTTACTTTCTTCAAAACACAGTGGAAGGAAAGGACGATGTTGCGCGATATTGTCCACTCAAGCCTAACGAAAAAGAGACGAAGGAGATTCATTATTGGCGTCGTGTCATCTGCGTCACCAGATGCGCCAGTCTCATATGCTTTCATGCATATTCCAGCGGTCTCCGACCTTATTTATATGTGCAATATAGATGGTAGCTCATACTTACCTTATTCACCAGCTTCAATCGGCACACTCTTTTTTTTCCCTCCCAATAAGTTTCCATCCCACGATACCATATCCGGAGAAAAAAAGATACGAGTCTCGTCTGATCAAGACCCAAGATCGATTTAGAACTGTCTTTTTGGTTATTGGTTTAGTTTTTCGGGTAAGATCTGATTGAGTCCAACAAATGGGGAGAGGGAAAGTGGAACTTAAGAGAATAGAGAAGACATCAAGCAGGCAAGTGACATTCTCCAAAAGGCGAAACGGGCTTCTCAAGAAGGCTTTCGAGCTCTCCGTCCTCTGTGATGCCGAAATCACCCTCCTCATCTTCTCTTCTTCTGGAAAATGTTACCAGTTCGCCAGCCACGAGTAATCGCACTAACACGATTGATCCATTTAGTTATCATCAGCTACCTTTTCTATTTTCCATTAGCACGTGCTTTTGTTCCTTCCATGCGTGCGCAATACGGACGTATAAGAGAATCATTTTGCCATTTTTAATGGGAGCGAATTCGCAGCACGGACAGAACCATTATCAAGTACAGAGACAAGCTAGGGCTTCCGCAATCATCAGGCAACCAGGGATCCCGAGGCACGGAGGTGATTGAGATCTATCCTTTGATCTGTCTTAAGTATGCAACTCAATTTGTTGCCACGCAATCTAAATCTCCACTCTCTCCTTTAGACTCTCTATAATTCAAGTTCAAGAAAATAGAAATCTGTTAAAATTTGCACGGACACAAATTTTAATATCAATGATAGTTTGTATTTTGACTTGTGCAAGTGTATCAGTGTAGCATGTATTTGATAGAGAATTAATGGACGAGGGCTACGGGTGAGGTTTGTGGGATAGAGAATATATAGTTTCACTAGTTTAACAAAATGGTATTCCGTAGTTGTAGGAGGAAATGTTGGCATGGGCAGAGTACTACAATGATTATGAAATTCATCTAATGCTCCCACCACCCGCACACGATCACGAGCCCGAGCTCTATTTATAGAGCCACTCCACCGACGTTGTGGAAGAATCTCGGCAAGTTGCAGAGATTGCTTCTTGAATCTTTCTACGCTCATGTTGACGTGGGCTTTTCTTTGTCATAAATTCTAACTCCTTAAAGACTTGAACATCACTTTGCTTACTGCTTACGTCCGTCTAGATGTGTCTAGATTGGCCTAGAGATGTTTACGTCAGAAATCCAACACAATCCTGTATCTTGTCGTAAATCTCGTATTTTGTTGTACTTCAACCTGTTAAACTATGATGATCTCTCAAAGAAGAGGAAAAAGTCATTAAAAATTCTAAAGCATGCATGTCAAGCTTTTTTTGTAACACTAAAAATCCTTACTTATATTTGTAACACATTTATTTCAATTTTTTTCTATGGCATCAAAAATACTAAACTACTCTTATTATACATTTACCCTAACATTTTGGGGTAAATTTGTCATAATGATACAAATTCAGAATTTTTAGTATCACAAGAAAAAATTTGGGATAAATGTGTCACAATTGACATAATATTAGATTTTTTTATGACTTTTTCTCCAAAGAAAAAGAGTTAAAATAGATGTTCCGTGAATTTCAGCCCTAAAACTTGATATTCAACCGGAGGAAGAAGGAGATTGATGCACTAGTGCAGCACGATGAACACTAAAAATCCTACGTAGCGATACTTTGTTGTTGTATTCTGGGGGCATACTTATAGTCTGTTGATGCAATATATACAGTTCTGGAGGGCTGAAATTCACGAGTTGACAAAAGAGATTGAAACTATGGAAGCTCAACTCAAGTAGGTGGAAGCGAGTTCTTTTTCGGGGAAAATGAAAAACCTTAAAAGTTTTCTGAACCGTCGCGATTGACCAAATAAGACGTTTACTGCTTACGTTTGCAGGCATTTGTCCGGAGAAGATCTTTCAATGTTGGACATGAAAGAGCTGCGACAACTCGAGCGACAGCTGAAGACCGGTGTCGAACGCGTCCGCTCCAAGAAGGTGGATGTTACTGACTTATTAATTCTTGACTGTGGTGCAGAATTAATATAATCTCAAGTATGCATATATTAGCTATGTGATGAAGTGAGTGCAATCTACTCATCAACACAAGTATTTTCCCGAGGTGTTACTTTTCTTTCCCTCTTTAGTCGAAAAGACCATCCCAGGGCAAGTATTAGTTAGTCTTAACAATTTGGACATTTTTAAGACTCTGGAACAGATGACTTAAGATATGTCCAAGCCCACTACATGTTCACTAACTTCATTACTGTCCTATTCTGACTTGAGCAAACGGTTGCAATGGACAGAGACGCATCGTTGCGGAGCATTTAAACCTGCTGAAAAAGAACGTAAGTTTACTCTACTAAACCAAAATCTCATGGTTTATTTTGCTTAATCATCCAGACTCCATATTCAGTGTGCTTCGGCTTTGATGGTCGATGCAACATCTTGGATACACTTTACTAAAGTATTCTATTTGACTCGTACACAAAGATAGTAGATGTATTATGAATTATGGGCCTCCTAGCTTGCTTAGATCTTAATGCACATGAGACCACCTCCTGAAACATCTATCCAAAGCCGGTATCTTGCGCTGCATTTTATCTTTTTGTTCCATGAATAATGTGAAACAGAAAGCCTCATACTCTGAAAGGCAAACATTTACTAATTATTAGCAATTCAAGAACATACATATTGACAAGTCCGCTTTTTACAGCACGTTGATGCTTGACCTACTGGCATTTGAAAAGGATTTGAAACAAATTGATTAGGCATAGGGCATATGTTTTAGAGGCCTATGATATCATTAAAGGTTTTATCAAAAGTTCATGAGATTCCACAATCCATGCTGTTGCTAACAGTAGTGGATGCTGATATATAAAAAAATCGAGGACATGCTAGTAGGGTTTTGTGCATTCTCAACATTAACAGTCGCTTAATTTCTTCAGCTCAGAGTCCTGCAAGAGGAAAACGCTCGCCTCCTGAAAAGAGTAAGATCTTTCCATAACTATACTCGCATGTACATACCTTTGAAGATGCAAAGTTTGGCAATTAATAACACTGCACTAATCATAGTCGACATATATTTTGCATCACTCCAATGTGAAGTTCCACGAGATGCGCAGCGTTGATATTACGCCTGGAGTTTTTGTAGACCATTCCTGTTATTCCGACCAAAGGTATGTCATCTTCACACATTTTGATGATCCGATATTCCTCGGCTTTGGAGAGAATGGTTTGTATAAACAGTTCTCAAGTGATTCTGCAAAATTCCACCTATAAAACCAGAGGAAGTTGAAAATACTCACTCGTGATAGCTGTCCATGGCTATGCTTGCTTTTGAACCGTCACAGAGCAAACCATTCAATATCTGTCAAACTGCAGGGTTGCTCAGGATGGATCTTTTTCCGAGGTAAATGGCAGACTCTGAAGTATAGGCGCCCCCCCGGGGGGGGGGGGGGGGGGGGGGGGGGTGGTGTGGGATGGGGTGGTGGTGGTGGTGGCGCGGCGGGCGCCGTTGGTGTTGTTGAACCAGGCAGTGGTTTTTCCTGATGACCTAGTGTTGAGAAGGTGTACCAAAGCGAGGACTGCTTTTCGTCCATACACTCTGTACGTGCGTGAGTAATGTAATATGGACTCAACGGAAGTCCAGAAATAGAAGCTATACATGTAGATGTCCATAAAATTAAGGACATCATGAAAAGCTTGGGGATGCATCATGAGATATGGACTTTAGTCTCCCGAGTGATGGATGAGCGTAATATTGAAACTTTCTCTTGGTGATTTTTCGGAGGCAAATATATCCATTCTATAGTTTCATACCAAAAACATTTTTTCCCATGCCCGTTCAATACGTGTTTGGTAAGTATCAAATGATTATTAATAGGGACATGACCGATAACTTCTTTGGAGCAACATAACTTAATAACGCTTGTCGCGACCTCCCCAAAGGTGCACCACCTAGGGTTCAGCTAATAAATTGCTAAGTCTAACTTAGCTCGACCTCTCCCAAGCCCATACCAATTCGCAATTTAGATTTCACTTTTTAACATGCAAAATATTTTCAACTAGAGTCGACACTAACCTATTTAGAAACACATGTAAAGTATCGGGAATTGTGCTTTACTCTTATGAACCAGAAACCTAAGGTTACAGGAACTTAATTATGCTAGACTAATCTAACACACTTTTAGTATAGACAACTTGAATTAATTTTAAATCTATTCTCTAATATGCAATAATGACCACACGAGTGCGCAAACATTAATATAAACCAGGAAATAACAAAGCAAATCAAAGATCTTTTTCTTTTTTTGGAATTTTCTATGAATCAATTAACTAATGAACCTAATTATCCATAATTAAATAACATATAATCTAAATTAGGAAATAACATATATCAATTCCTAATTTAAACTCAAATCTTACTCAACCAAGAATAATATCCTAGAATGTAAAATCTAGCTAAAATTATCCTAACAAAAATATCTAATGTGCAATAGAAATTAATTATGCAAATTAATCTAAACATGCAATTTAATCTAATCATGCAATTTTTTAAATCTAAAATGAAATTTACCTAAACATGCAATTCATCTAATTATGCAGTTAATCTAAACATGCAAATTAAACTAAACATGCAATTAGTCTAAACATGCAAAGAAACCATATCAAATTTCTTCTAGCATGAAAATAACATTCAGAATCAACCAACACAAGCAAAATAAACAAGAAATAACACCAAACAAATACTCAAAGCAAATCTAAAAAAGATGATTTTTAAAAATATATATATATTAAAATAAAGGGAAATCGGGTCGGGATCCGAACCGGGTCGGTTCGGTCCCGACCCGCTCGCTGGGGCTCACGAAGAACGGAAGAGACTGGACTGGGCCAGCAATGGGCAGAGTCCAGTTTCTGTTGTACCGCGCGACACGCGCGGCCAACGTGGCCCAAGCCAGCGGCCACAGCCTAGCTCTCCAACGCGAAAAGCCCGGCCCGGAATCATCTTGGCCCAGCGGAGTGCTTGGCCCAGCTCCGTTGAGTCTTCTTCTTCCTCTCGCACGAGAGACGCACCAACCAGTGTCCAGCAACCTGCAGAGGACTCACCGGGCTCGGCTTCCTCTCGAAGGAGCCACGGCGGACAACGCCGAGGGGGCAAAAGGCGACCGGAACTCCGGCGGCTCCCCGGTGTTAACAAATCGCAAAAAGAACAGCAAAAATAGACAGAAAATCGAGGCAACGCATTCGGACATTTCAGCAAACCGGTGATATGCAGTGGAAACAGTCAATCGCAGGATAAAAAAGGCACAAATTCTAACTCCATAATGCATCAGGGACCAAAAATCAGCACGCACAAGCAAAATATCAATCTTTTGAAGCTTCAAAACCGGTTAAACCGACCACCACTCACTCCAATCCGAGGAGCCCAACATAACCAAACGAAGAAGGGGGGAAAGCCACGGGAAAAAGAACAAAGCAAAGGGCGTCGAATTTCCCTACATGGCTCGGAAAAACAAGGTAAGCGCGCTCGAGCAAAGTCAGCAACGCGACACCTACCCGTGGGTTTTTCCGAACCACGATCCTCGGGAAAGATTTGCTCGGACAAAACGACCGCGACGGAAACTCACCGGTGAAGTCGGATTAGGGAGGTCACAGACCAAAGAAGCAGCGCGGATGGGTCGCGGTCGTCGAGGGGCTTGGGCGAACGTCTCCCGGTTCTTCTTCTGTCTCACGCCTGCGTTCTCCGTCGCGTCTCTGTGTGTGTGTGTGTGTGTTTTTCTCCTTTTTCTTTTCGAAAAAGGCCCCCACTTTTTACCCTGGGTTTCACACTCTTAAGGATGGAGAAAGCTTCGACCAAAAAAAAAAAAAGGATGGAGAAAGCAAATATTTGGTCAATTGACCGAACATTGCTATCTAATTTGATTTTTTTTACTTTCCCCCTTTTCTTTCTTGAATTTGAATTAAAGATATTCTACCCAATATTACGCCAAATATTTCTTTCCTTCTGCCCAAGATTTATTATTAACTATATGCAATAAATAAAAAAGAAAATAAACAATAAAATCCCATTTTAATTAATGCAAAATGATATGCGAAAATTTATGTGTCAACAACACTTTTCTGAAACGCCAACCTTTTTCGTGATTTTCATCTTAATTATTTTTGTGTGAATTTACCAACTTTTATTTGTAAAATCTTCAATGAGATTACCTACCTAAATTAGAGTGATTTATCAAATTTTTATGCATTTTTATAGATTAAACCGTTAGGGATGAGCGTGATGGATCGCCCAACTTGAGAACTGCCCAGACCGAACTGAACCGGTCGGGTTGGTCCGATTCTTCAAACTTGTGGTCCGGTCCACTATTTCAAAAAATGAAACCGGTTCTTGAGCAGTCCGGTTCCCTGTTCTTGGGAGGGCGGGACCGAACCAAACCGAACCACTTGGACCGAATAAGAACTGACCTAGCTCCCAATATGTCTATACTCCATAGCACGTACATTATACAATTAATGTGCATCGAAATAGCTCCACAAGAATTGTCTTTCTAGGGAAAAGAATAGACATAGAGAATAATTTACAAATCGTCCATGACCAACTACATGAATATACACATAAGACATAGGAAGAAAAGCTTGAAAAATGTAATTGCATGATTCTAACAAAACAAAAAAAAAAAAGGGATTTTCTACCTCCCAGACATTAGAAGGAGCCAACATCCCAATCCTCCGTCGAACAGGAAAGCGTCATCAGGGCCACCACAAAATAGATCTCATGCTGGGCCGCAGTTGAGGATTCTCTTGGGTGCAAGCTTTCGCAAGCTGGGCCGTCTGTGCACGTCGAAAACTCAGCAGTTATAGTGTTGGTTTACTGAGAAAGGAAAACGTAAATGGCAGAATGATCCAGTCTGGTCACAGTTGACATTTTGTGAACTATAAATGGCAGAATGACCGAACTTGTCGTTCTGTGAATGTTAACGTCAAGCTGAACAGCTCAATGGTGTTTACTGTGCCATTGCAAACTTGTTAAAGTTCGTTAAATGTGCTCTGGAAATATGAACGTCTCTACTTTGAAGGCGTGTTTTTGGATTCTTCACTGAATATTGGCGTGTCCATTGTTGCTTTAAAGTTTGTATATCTTCTTGTCCTGTTGGACCACCCGGATAACCGCTCACTCTTATAAACTGTAAAGGAGTTTTGGGTTATTAACTTGTAGTGTTGCTCTCCAACTTATTCTTTTATTTCCAAGTGAGTATCAACTTTCATTTACCTAGATTAGTAAAATTTTGCATATACTAACCCTTCTTTTTTTTTTCTCAATTTGTGTATCTCAGCAATCTTTTCTCCATTAAACTACCATCTATTATGAATTTATCGTAATATCCTGGAAAGTTCACCCTTACTCTAGGGATAAACTAAGTGAACCAGGCTTGGGAATGCTTGCGATGGTTGCGAGGATCAGTCATGAGATCACCTAGATCGACCATGTGAATCAGCAGCGAGATCATCTGCAATGGTCATGGAGTCAACCACAAGATTGCATGGGGTCAATCGAGTGGATCAACAACGAGATCATTTGCATCAATAGTGAGGATCGGCCATGGAATCACATTGGTTGACTGAATGAATAGGTTGTGGAATCACTTGTGTTAGTTGTAAGAACCGATTATTGGATCACTTATATTAGTTGTGAATAGTGATTGAGAATGAATCCCTAAGATCTGACACGTGAATCAATCATGGATCACTCCCGTGAGTCGCGATAATCAGTCACAAAATCGCTCGAAATTGTCATGGGATCATTGAATTGATCACAGGAAATAGCCTCGAGATTTTTGAACTGACCGTCAAGATTAGCCTTAATATCGCGTGAAACAACCATGGATTAATCAAGGATTGACCATGGATCAGGTGTCGATCAATCAAGGATCGATCTTGGATCAGTTATAAATCAGTCTAAGGACTATTCAAGGGTAATCAAGACATAGTCCATTTAAGGATGTAATTATCTTATATAATGAACTCGAGTTTGATAAACTCCAATATCTTTTTTTTAGGGTGTCTATTTACTCTTACTACTATTCGATATAACTAAAATAAAAGTAGAATCTTGATGAGACTCATGGGTATGTCTCGTTGAGCGGCTATGAGCTCCACCTAAACTCACAATCACATGTATCGATCTTGAATAATCATCTAGTCAAGCTCGAACTCTAGTCGGGTTCAAGCTCACCCACTAGTGATGAAGATGAAATAGAAGATAAACCAAAGAGAATCCATTTTCTTTGGATCTACAGCTGTGGACCCAACAAGAGCCCACAGAATAAGCCCAATAGATCTAGAAGCCCAAATCCATTTCCTTGTCTCTCCCTCCCCCAGCTCTCTCTCTCTCTCACTGTCCAACAGCAGCCGGGTCTCTTGTCTCTCTCTCCCGAACGCAGTCCAGCACGCTCTCCTCTTTCTGTCGATCGGAATGGCCACCTTAGCGCGCATTTCCAGAAGAGCCCTAGCCACCGCGATTTCCAATCACAGCCACCGCGTCCCCCACCGCGGCTTCTCCGCCGAGGCGTCGAAAACGATAGCCCCGTCGCCGGATCGAGTGAAATGGGATTACAGAGGCCAGAGGAAGATCATTCCGCTGGGTCAGTGGCTCCCCAAGGTCGCCGTCGACGCTTACGTGGCTCCTAACGTCGTCCTTGCTGGTCAAGTCACGGTCTACGACGGAGCGTCCGTCTGGAGCGGGTCGGTCCTCCGGGGCGACCTCAACAAGATCACCGTCGGGTTCTGCTCCAATGTCCAGGAGAGGTGTGTCATTCACGCCGCTTGGTCTTCTCCCACAGGTTAGGGTATTTCTTTTTGGGGATTTGTGCAGAGCGTAATTCTGATTTTGGGTGTTAGGGTTCTGGAATCGGTGTTATTTCTGTGTAGTTTTTCCGCATTTTGTTTTCTTTGGCCTGCTCCACTTGCATAATTTCATCTGGAAGAACGTGTGCGGAGAATTGCTCTTTGAGAAGTGCTTTGGCAAGTCATTAGCTATTGAAGAGGGAAATTGCTTGTCGAGGATACCAAGGAGCTGTGAAGTTTGTCAGTATCCGCAGCCGAATTTTTTTCTACTTACGGAGAACTGATGATATTACTGGGAAGGCAACTGTCACAAGTAGATTAACTCATGATTTAGTGGTCACGAATGTTTCACATATAGTTTCTTTGATGGAACTGTAACTTCTTAAATTATACTGAAGTTAGTTTGATTAATAGCAAAACCTTATATTAATGCGGGCCACATTTTCTCCTTGATCCCATAAGGGAATTGTAACCGACGTGCTTGTATTTGGGGGTCGATGGGTCACTAATCATAGTGGTTTAACTTTTGCACTGTCTGAATTTGTTGGCCTTGAATGTTTTTCTTTGTTGATCAAAGCAGTTGATTAGCACTGTGTGGTGTCATTAATTGTGCTGTTTAGATGTTGAAAAGAAAAGCCACATGGAACCATGTCATAGCTACTAGTTTCTTTCTTCTATTTATGCCTTCGATTTTTTATGTTGCTGAATCGTCCTTTAATAGATGATAACAATTCTGAGACAATTATCGCGTTATATGAAGGTTGAGGTTCAAATGTTGATGCGGGTGTTAGTATTAGCTATCTTGTGATCATTGGGATTATTTCCCATGGAAAATGGTTCGCTGCATTTAAGATATTACGTGGTTGATATGCTAAGAGAGGGAGAGAGATGTGGTCCATTACGTTCTTGCATTCCAATCAGTTTCTCTTTTTCTGGGAAAAGAAAAAAGAAGCTAGAAGAAATGGAAGCTGAGGGCTGGTGTAAGTTAATTGGGGGAGAGCAGAGTGAAATCAGCGGCTCTGAAACACCTGTGGGTTTTATACAGGGTGCCCCCAATTTCAGGCCCTCCGCATGAAAAAATCAATGGCATCATAGTACAGGTTTTGTACTCATTCAATGATGTTGCTGGAAATTGGAGTCTTTCACAATCCTCCAAAAGCTTCACTTGTCTCCTCTCATCATTGTTCTCTTAAAAAACCCGCCTACAAACACTATTTAATTTCTCATTCCTGTTTTAAAATTTTTTTTCCTGCTTCTCTGTCTGTGTGTCGTTCCATGCACCTAAAGTTCATATATCTTCTTTAAAAAGATATATTTTAAGTTCAAAATTTTTGCGAATAAGTTAGGCAGTCTTCACCATTAGTTCTTTCCAACAGAAGCGTCTCCATAGTGAAGGGTTATGCTTTTCTCTATTTGTTTGAGTTGTGAATCTGATCAATTTTCTTGTTTTCCTTGCAGTAGGCTCCAAGGTGAGTGAACTGATAAGTTCCCAACATATTTATACTGAGCAGTATTTTTATGAGTCTTGGTTCTTGATTGACATGAATCCTTTTTTTTCATTCCCATTCCTGTCACACTTTCTTATTAGTCAAGCTTCTAAGTTAGAGCTTGTTGCTGAGATGAGCTCAGTCTCTAATGTTTCCTTTCATAGAACGAATAAGAAATGAAAGGTAAGTAAGTTATGATGTTTCAACGACAGATGAAAATCTCGTAGAAAAGATTTTTGTCACGGTACGTGGACAAATTGTAGTTTTGGCTCTACTCTACATTTACAATATTAAGATTTAGTTACAATTCTGAAAGGACTGCAAAACTCTTGTTTTGTGCTGTCAATTTATGTAACCAGCAATCTCTGTCATTTCTGTTAGGTTTGCCAGCAGAGACAACTATTGAGAGGTTTGTAACCATTGGTGCATATAGCCTCTTGCGGTCATGCACAATTGAGCCCGAGTGCATTGTTGGTCAGCACTCCATTCTAATGGAAGGTTCCTTGGTAGAGACCCACTCAATACTTGAAGCCGGGTCGGTGGTTCCTCCAGGAAGGAGAATTCCAACTGGTGAACTTTGGGCTGGAAATCCTGCAAGGTTTGTCAGAACACTCACTCATGAAGAGACATTAGAAATCCCTAAACTTGCCGTTGCAATAAACGATCTGAGTAACAGCCACTCCTCGGAGTTTCTTCCTTATTCAACTGTGTATTTGGAGGTTGAGAAGTTCAAGAAATCCTTGGGAATTTCCATATAATAGCCACTGTTAAATTTGACTCAAGTTTTATGTTGGGCATCCCATTCAAGGAAATAAGCTGCTCCAAGACGTGTAAAGCTTGCCTTTTGAGCTCCATGCAAATTTTATTGTCTTGTAACTGCTTCCGAAGTTTGTTTGCAAACTCAGTCACTTGATGAGAGACTGCATGTGTTTTTGTGACTTGAAGTTGGTATGGGTTCATCATTTTCTTCCTGGTATATAGACCAAGATTTTTTGCCTTTTTCAGTCGAAACGTAGTGTGAGTTGGTTCTTCTGCACCTTGCAAAGCAGACTTTTAACCCCATGCATCTCTTTGTCAATAGTAATCATCTGTAACTTCTCCCAGTTTCTGGTCACAACTCGGAACCGTCTTCATCAGATAATGGAGGGTTGGTGAAGATTCCTAATGCTAAAGCTAACTCTATTATTGCATTGGATTCTGAGCACCAACCAAAATTTCAGCTAACGCATTATATTAGATTAGATGTACGTGCATTGCGTGGAGGGCCTTCTTGAACAGTCACAAGTACTTGGTCTGTACGTGCTCCGTGGTGGTTGTACCCAATCGAACCGTCTTGTTTCTAAGCGAAAGCCATTTGGATTCCCCTGCGAATATACGCTGTCTTCTACTCGTCACGAACTCTAGGTGACTCAATTCTTCACTTGGGAATGGATGGGGCAGAGAGAGAGGGAGAGAGTAATCATTTTGTTTGAGAGGAAGGAAACTAAAGTAGGAAGACATGTTGAAGGAAGATGCAGAGAGCTTTGTTTGCGATCTTTGGGGGCAATGGGCAAAAACCTAGGTGTAGCTTTTTCTCATACCCATCTGCGAGCAAATCTCCACCATCTCATCTCCTTTTCGTTGGACAGAGTCCTTCGAGCCGACTCCCTTTTTCTCTGCTGGAGAGGACGAAAGCGACTGCCAGAGTGGTAATAAATAATTAATCCCGTCTTTTTGTGGAAAGTGTCCAGATGATTAAATTAACGAATCGAGGACACGCTACTCCTGTTTCATGAGTTTCTTGCGATTTTCAACTCCATTTTCTTGACGTGATCGATTTCCTTCACTTTCCAACAACTCTCCTTGGCCGGCTCCTGAAGTGTGATCCAACCTTCAGTGATTAACGGGTACATTGCAAACTTAATAGTAGCAGATCCTCATCAGAAAAGGAGGCCCAAAAGCTGGATCACATCCAACATTTCAAACATATCAGTTGATTTCGATCCCTTTTGAGGAGTTAATTGATCTAGGTAGCTCCGAATATACTTTAGCTCCCACAGTGACCGTCCAGTTAACAACGTAGAGGGAATATCCATGTGGGCAGCATCGCCTGATTTACATGTGAGATAGATCAAATTGGTCGATCAGAGCGATTCGATCACCACTTATATCTACGATGAACTGATTGTTCTTTTCCCAGCCTACGGAATGTGTTGGGAAAAATGATTGGATGGTGAGTGGGATCAACTCGTCAAATGATTTGTGGGTGCGAGAATGACAGCGAAGATTTGGTGAAGGAACCTTTTTGTGTGAGCTTGTTGCCCCACGCTATCGGCTACTAGGAGTTGCATAAGACCTAATTGTGGAAATTATTTTAATCCTCCTTTTCTTTGCTCAGGTCTACCCAATGAATCAAGCAACGATTTTGACGTCCCAACCATTCACAGTTCGTGCAGGCCGTGTCAAGGTGGGGGTGGGGGGGGAGGTGTTCTCTCTCTTACTTATATGAATTGTCTTCGCTTTCTGCCGTAGACAAAAATTATTTCTATACAGTTCAAGTTCATCAGACAACCATGGCTATCGGAGGTGTGCAGACATACTCGCAGCAAGTCGTGTCTTCGGAGCATCGATCGATCCCGGCACTGTCGGTAAGTCGAGGTTTGCGGGGATGTTGGAATGGCTCAATCATATCAAATCTCCCAAGTGTTGAAATGGGTCCTTTAATCTGATTGAGCCGTGCCAATATCTTCACTTATTTTGCTTTCTGAAATCATCCCTTGTTGCGTATCTTGGTCAAGCATGCTTGTTTGCTTCTCGTCTTTCATTTTCTTGAGGTTAAGGATGATTTCCAGTGATTTCTCCGGTTCTCGTTATTGAGTTTGTTTCTACATCGGTCGTCATAATGCAGAACCATCGCGGAACTTACGGTACAACAATTTGATCGATCATAAAGCTATCTGGTTTTATGAAACCATAGCCATGTAGTCCTAGATATCGCCAATTCTGAGATTGGGAACATTGATTTTAGGCGGTTCGTAAATCACTGATTTATGGTACGAGGGTAACTGCTAAATCCCCTAGCACCATGCTCAATCTAAGCACAGCATATGTATGTCGTGCATAGGTGAAAACATTAGCGGAGGAAGGCAGATTTTAGCTCACTGAGCTACGAGATGATACAAACAAATTCAGGAATAAGCAAGTATATGAATAACTCTTTCTATCTTCCTTCAGATAGCAGATTCTGCCTCCATAAGAGTGGGCAGTATGAACCCATCTTTTCCCTCTTCCCGGAAAATCCAAAACTACAAGTAATAGGATCATGGGAGGTCAATCATGAAGGCAAAAATCATGTGATCATGAAGATTGTGTACTTAGAAGTTTCTCAGGAAAATGAGCATAACAAACACACGCAGACTACAGGTCTAAAGGCTAACCTGAATGCACCAGACCGATTAGATATAGGAGGAATTATCAATATAGATGTACAACAACATTTAGAGTTTAACTAGTGTCTCACTGCTTAAATTGACAAACCCATAATGCCGTAATTATCTTTCTTTGGTATCAATTAAATCATATCCAAGTGATAAAGCACTTAAGGTATTGAGCTTACTCGGTAAACAAACAAGACTCCAGGCAGAGTCCTTTTGGCTCTACCCAACTACAATACATATTATCCTTAATGGAGAAAAGGAGCAATCACCACACTAAAGCGAGAGGCAATGTAGTTAATACCTTGAATTTGAAGAGTTCACTGAAACAAACAGTTTACATACGACAAAGAATACCACGATAATCTCTACATGAGAATGAATATGCAGTAATTATGCATCAGGAAATTGAGGAGTGAGCTTGTAGCTTACTAGTCCCAGTGAAAGGGAACTACTTGAGAGGCTTCATTCCTTTGTCGTCCTTCAGATCCTAGGTGGAACATTCCCTGGGAATTGGTATTTCTTCCACTGCTACTAGAAACTCGAACAGAGTCCAAGGGCTCTAAGCTGTAGTTATCACGGTAGGAGTTTTGGGGCACCATATTGCTGAAATTAGTTCCTGATGTCTGCATCTGTGGTGATGACAGAAGAGAGAGAGCACAGTCCGATTCGCTGACAAGCCGATCATAGAACATATTGCGGCCAAGCCCACCACTATCAGATGAAACAATCGTTCTAGGGATTGGCTGACATACAGAGGCTTCAGCAGACATTTGGCTGCTCAACACGGGATTATTTTCTTGCAAGAATTTAATTTGTTTGCCTCCCCCATATATGCTAGAGTACGACCCAAATAGGTGTTGGTGGTGGGCATATAGAGCAGCTTCAGCTTCGGGATTGCCAACTCCGGCCCATGTTGGGTTGCCAACAGCTGTAGCGGGATATAGCTGTGAGTTAGAGAGTGGTACTAATTGGGTACCTGGAAAAGATTGAATAAAGAGTCAAAGAAAAATGATAACCAACAGAAACAGTATTTACCCAAAAAAAAAAAAAAACCAACAGAAACAGTCGCGCTGGTCTGACAAGGTTTTTATAGACTTCTTCTGGCTTATAAAGTGATCAATAGCATCAATTTATCCACTCATGGTATGGTAAGCTATCACCCACACTTGGAATTTGTAAAAGAAAAGTTCGACCATCTAAGCAAGAGGCTAAAATTGCCAAGAATTGAAGATCTAAAATCAAGTCACGTATGTGGGAGTGTATGAGGGCTCAAGCAGCCATCATATAACAAATGAAAGGAGACATTGGGAACACTCAACTAGTCACTGATTTTAAAAACTAAGTTTATTCCTATGCTAATTGAGCTCAAGCAGCCATCATATAACAAATGAAGTCAGACATTGGGAACACTCAACTAGTCACTGATTTTAGAAACTAAGTTTATTCCTATGCTAATTGAGCTCCCTCAGAACCAGCATTCTTAACATAATCAAACCACAGCATGTCCAAGTTCTTTTGATGGGATATCTCCCGTGAGCAAGGAAACGTCCACATGAACACTAAAGTAGAAAGAGACGGTCATTCCATTCTTGAAAACAAATCCCCTTGCAAAATGTAATTTCTGCATGTTTGGATTTTATGCCAGCTATAATCAGAATATTGTATTGGTGAAATTGCCCAAAAGCCTGCCATGTACTGGTATTACACATGGTATATTGGAGCTAAGAGAAATTACTACAAAAGGATCCTCACCCTGAAAATTGGATAAAATGTCTGCTGACCGACTTAGGGGATCTGGCTGAGGTTTTCTTCGCCTTCTGTTATGTCCATCAAGGCGCTTCCTGCAACTCCTTTTGCCCTCATCAAATTCATCCAGTGAATGGAACCTACAAGACCAGATATCATTCATAACATAATATTAGCCATTGTCAACTTGGCAGTTCCTGTTGTTAGGAGCAGTTTCCATTTACACGATCCACTTCAGACTGCGAGCATTATTAACAATTACGCAGCAAACCAATAGGTTTGAAACACATGTTGAAGGATTGGTAACAATTTGAAACAATCAAAAAGCATGGTCAGTACCTGCTGCATTGCTGACAAAACCTTTGCTTTTTACCATTAATTGTCACCTCGGGAGTCTTGGAGTGAACTTCACAGACCTTGTGGCGCCTATGGTACTCTCTACAGTTACTAAGGTCCGCATTGCAACCATCAACAAGGCAATGTACTGCCTGACCCCCATTGCTCGCCGATCGAGCCCTCTTCAAAGACCCTGATGGAGACGACGCCATCTTTAAAACACCAGAGTCCTTCCACATATTTAACGGTTCTTTCACAGTATTACTCATTTGACCCAGCTTCAGATCAACTGAAAATTCTCCTTTTGCCCTATGATTCCCATAGCTATTTGGCCCATCAGCCCCATGGTTGCTTGGCAGGGTTTGTTGGGCAAATTCAGTCAAATCCCAAGGAGCTTTCAGATTCCAATCCATTAACACTTTCACTACTTCGAATCAATGAGATTGTTGGCAAAGTAACCCAGGACGGTCAAGCTTCTCCTTTTAACCTCACAAGATTGAATTTTTTTTTCTCGACTGCATCAAACAAGGAGCAAAAACTAAACAAAACAGTATCATCTAACCACATCAAGCACTTGAGATTTTTGTCTTTCTAAATTACTGACGAGCATATACCAGGTAAATTTCCAGTCGGCTGCTCAGGCAAAGAGGAATCTTTGATGGGTTAGAAATTAAAGAAGGCAAAATGGCCAGCTCAAGATGGAATAATTATTACCTCCAATAGCTCTTTGTGATATCTAAGTCATGGAAAGGGTAAAAGAAAAGGGACATCACAAGAACCGCTGGCAATAACAACAAGTACAGTACAGTAATGTTGCAGAACCGTTTCCGGGACAATCGGAAGAACAGAGGAGGACGTACTACGAAGAGATCAGCAAACATATTTAAAAAAAAAAAAAACTCCAGCGGAAGCAGGAAGAAAATATATTAATAAAACAACCATGACTGGAAGTCTATAAACTACAAGAGCGAGGAGTTAAAAGGGTGGAGCAGTTACGCACAAGAAGTCCAGTCCAGTATTAGAAAAGAAAGAGACTGGACCCTTCTCTCTAACCATCCATTCCTATCAGAGATTCCACAAAGACCAGCAAAATAAAGAATCAACTGAAAAGAAAGTAAACCTAACGGAAAAGAGAGAGAGAGAGAGAGAGAGAGGCGAATAGGAAAATAGGAGCTTGTAAGGAAGAATCACTACCTGTTGCTGCTAACTGAAAGCCATCGAAGCCCTCCACTTGAAGGTTTGTTCTAGTTGTGCAGAAAGAGAAAGGGGATAATGTGAGTGAGTTGTCTGAGTGATGTGGAGAAAAATCATTGAAGGAGAAGTTGAACAAGCCAAAAAGGGGGGCAGTCTTGATTTGGCTCTCCCAGTCCACTTCAGTTCTATTTTATTATTATCTCGCATTCCATATGTAGGGTTTGGTGCTTGGGAATGTGCCTTGCCTGATGACTGCTGAGGAAAGAGAAACGGGACAAACCCACTGTTTGTACCCTCTCCAACCTCTTAAAGAGGCCAACAGAGAAAAAGGCAAAGAGCAAAAAGAGAAAGGGCAAAAAAGGGTGGCAAAAAAAAAGAAGAAAAAGGGAGTACAGAGGATGATGGATGGGTTGCGACAGAGCATGTGGATGTGGCGCTGTGTTGCCCATTTTATGGCAATGTCCTCCTTTCGGTGCTCCTTACTCCCAACTCCTGCAGCTGTTCCCAAATCTCTTCATCTGCTCCGAATGAATGCATCCGTTTAAGTCCAATACATCGCAGGTTTGGATCTTGATGGATCCCTAATGGGACTCGCACAATCTAAACAGGAGACTCTGCTCAACGTATATGCACCGACACAATTCATATTGTCATGTTGAGGGATCGGACATCTTAATTTTCGTTCCAACCTTACTTTTAACGTTTTTGTGGAGACCGCCCGTTACTTTACTTCTTCTTTGCTAGCTCGGATGGTGACAAAGAGGATTGAGCCATATCATGACTTTCAAATGAGGCACTTCGATGCCTTTGGATTGGTAGAGCCATTGCCATGAGTGCTTCATTTTCAAGTTCACGCTCTAATGATCTATTGAATCATGAAAATTACCAATTCTTTTTTTTTTTTGGTAACCGAGGTGTCCGGGCCAGCTTGCGCGCACCTCAACTATTCCTCGGGAGAGACTAGCACAGCAACCTACCGCCATGGCCCCCCACTTAAATCACAGGTGCTTCCCTGGGGAATCGAACCTGAGATATCAAAAAAGTCCAAGTTCGCCCTAACCAGTTAGACTACCCATGGGTAGGATGAAAATTACCAATTCTTTCCCGGATTATCTACGTAAAAAGATTACTTTCTCACATAACTAAGTTAGTTTATATGAAATCGGGATTCTACTCATTTCCTAATTTTGTTTCGATCCCTTCGTCTTTTTAACATCTTCTCGTTCTAAGTATGGCCGTCGGTAGATCACCAGTGCCAAATTGGGAAGTATATGTGTGATACGACAGATACAATGTTGGCAATTTGATTCACTTTACATTAAGTTGCGACCAAAACGAACCGCTTCACGACAGTTTATGACATCAATCGCTTTGGAGTCAGTTCCATAGTTGGGCCAAAGGGAAGGATGCCTTTGTTAATAACCTTTGCACCCTTCAAATCAGGACTAAGAACGAGTAGGCGGGGTTGGCTAGTGGTCCCCAAAGCCGGCAGTTGGTTATTGTAAACCAAACATTCTCATTTTCCTTACGAATCTCACTTTAATTTACTATTATTTAATGTGTAAGTAGGATTCCAAAATAATCAAAGCGGATCATTAATAAGTTTCCGAACCACGCGTGCATTTTTAATGAGAGAAAAGGGACACCAGGCCCATCTAACCACGCCCCAGTCTCCTCATTCATGAAAGGATGTCAATTGAATTGAATTAAATTAGACAATTTCATATCTACGAGTGTTAAGCCACATTGGGTGACTACTTAGCCCGGATTGTTGAGAGAATAATTTGTGTAGCGTGATGCTCTGATCCATCGTGTATTCTCTTCTATGTAGTTCGCGATGTGCGATTAATTTGCCCAATATAGTAATAACATATCGGCAAAAGCACCATGTGATCTAACATCGCTTGCATTGCGTTGGGAAAGAAAGTTATAATCTTATATTAGAAGAACAAGGGCCTCGTCACGGCCGTCTTAATAGGACGTTATGATAATTATTGCCTATAGCCATGGGAGATCTAGATTTAGGAAGGCCCATCCCTATCTCTGTTGACTATCTCAGGGTACGGTAATTTCGATCGATAGAGCTCGGTCTGGCTTGATCGAGCCGCGGATTCAAAATTCAAAGAGGACGACGTGGTTTGTTTATCACTGCATAAAACGAAGGTTGTCCTAGTAGTGGAATCCACGTCGCTTTAACATAATTAGGGATTATCTTGCGAGATAACTGGGATTTGATTTTTTTTGGGGGGGGGGGGTGTGGAGGGGAGAGTTGATGATGAAACAAAGTTAATGCAAACCCAACCACCAAATTTTGGGGGAGAAAGCGAAGTCTGATGAGCCTGTCCGTCAGCAGGTCCCAAAAAGCATTATGACTTGATGCCTTCCCTGACTCTGTTGTTCTTTGTTCGACCCCCGCCACGTATCCCCGCCCCCCTCCCTCCCTTAATCTTTCTCAGGAAATTCCCACGGATGAAGTTGTCGGCAACCGTTCAACACCGACTTTTCTGTCACTTTGCCCTTCTTTTTCCAAACCCCGTAAATTTCTGCCTTTTCCGGGGGGGAATCTTTTTTTTCCAGAATCGAAAACCAATCATTGAATTTTCTGCCTCCGGCGATATTTATTTCTCGACCTTTACCCCTTTCGGAGGAACTTTCGTGCGGAAATTGGGGGCCTGATTGGTAAAAACTTCTTCTTCTTCTCGAGCTGCCGCGGGGAAAAACTGCGCCAATCACAGTGGGGCTAAAGCTGCAACAATGGGCCTACTTAAGGAACTGTATGCACATTGGAAAATGCAAGAAATCGAGCTATCTGAACCGTGCACGTGAATCCATTCATCAATCACCGTTAACAACCGCATGATTTTGATTGGAGAAATCGACCCAGAAAGAGAGAAAGGGACAAAGGAGGAGGAGGAGGAGGAGAAGCGGAATCGAACGAATTACGCAGCTGGTATAAAAAAGAAAGGGCTCGTGCAAGCTCAGGGACCTTCAAAAGGGTGGGAATACGGCATATCTTCGATCGATGAGAATAACTCTTGACGCGCTCCAAAAATCCATCCGAATCGCAGAGCCACATGACCAGGACAGGACAGGACGGGACAGGAAAGTAAAGGGTCTCCTCCCATCCGCACGGAAGCGGGTTCTTTGGAAGACTTTCGTCCAGAACCAGATTCTCTGCTACTACACGAACTCACGTATTTCGTCTCGATACGCATGCCTTCCTCTTAGCAAAATCCTGTCTCTGCTTCCGAGGAGTCGGTCGGATCCTTCGATTTCAGCAACCTTCTCAGGTCCAGTGTCCAATGTCCATGACGGGCAGCTCCTTCACTTCTCATGACGAACGCCCAGCGGCTGAGAAGGGAGACATTCTTCGTTTCGACTTTCAAGATGCCTGGGATCAGAGCGCCGCCATTGGCTCCGTATCACTGGTCACAGAGGACGCCCTCAATCCAACTACATTGTTGAATCTGATCACTCCCTGGTGGAGGGTTTTGGTTCAAGTTCGAGATCAAGCCCCTTTCTCGTCAATATAATAGACAAGGTCACGCGCAAATCTCGCCTTCTTCTCCGGGACACGAATGGGCCGTTGTTGGTTGAGGACTCAAAAGCCCTGCGAGACATGGGTCGGGAAACAGGCCCAGGCCCAGGCCCAAAAACCAAACATCCCTGGTCAATGACAATGGCGGGTTCCGCTCCCCACTCGTTGTAGAGACGAAAATCTCCAAAACCAAAAGAGAGATAAGTTTGCTGGGTGGCGTGAACTGTAAACTTTGTGTGAGCTCGAAGCCGAGTGGAGACTCGAGGATCCTTCGATTTGCTTTGCGTTCGTGAATTTGGGATTACGTGCATCAGTGTGAGCTTCTAGGGTTTCATTTCTGGCGAAAGCTCTGCTGCTGTTCCTTCTCTTTTTTGTCGGATATATTGCTCAAGTTGTTGTATGCTTACATTCGAACTTTGAACGTAGAAATGGTGTTTGCTACAAATTGTGCAGGTTACAGCTGGGAATGGACGGGGAGGAGTTGACGCAGCAGGAAACTGAACTTTACGATCGCCAAATTAGGGTTTGGGGCGTGGATGCC
The DNA here is from genome assembly GCA_030064385.1 of Melaleuca quinquenervia. NCBI lineage: Eukaryota > Viridiplantae > Streptophyta > Magnoliopsida > Myrtales > Myrtaceae > Melaleuca > Melaleuca quinquenervia. The sequence goes on along the minus strand of CM057728.1, from coordinate 271,467 downwards.
CAGAGGAGGTTCTCTTCTTCCCCCTCTTTGCTGCTCTTGAGATCTTCAATTCTCTAGTTGCTGCTGTTGTTTTTCCGCTCATGAGGTCAATGACGATAAAAGAAGTTGCTGTGGCTCTTTGTATATTGTTGATATCTCTGTTAAGATATGCAATATTTTAGGTGATCGAGCTTGTTCTTCTATTTTTAGGTTAAGCAAAGCCAATGTTCTTGTCTGTGGAATGACAGGAACTGTCGCCGAGGTAAAATTGTTGCATCTTCGAGTCAATTAAGCAGCCGTTGTTTGTTAATTTGCCATGTGTTGAAACTCATATCTCTGTCAAGACGATCTTTTTCCTGTGTGGTGTGGTACTCTCTGTTAACCATCTATGGTTTTCGGGGAGGCAGTTTTGCAAGAACATTGTGCTAGCAGGAGTTGGGAGTGTGACCCTGGTGGATGACGGACCAGTCACTGAAGAGGCATTGTCTGCCAATTTTCTGATTCCCCCTGATGAGAGCATGTATAAGGGCAGGACTCTTGCTGAGCTCTGTTGTGATTCTCTCAAAGAGTTTAACTCTATGGTCCGTGTATCTGTTGAAAAAGGTCAACTTTCACTGGACAGTCCCTTATAGGCTTTCATTTCCGGTATTTACGCCGTGCTGAATTCTGATAGTTGAATAGGGCTAATATGGTTTCTCTATCTGATAAATTACTAGGTGATATATCAAGCTTTGGTGGAGATTTCTTCTCTAAGTTTGACGTCGTTGTCATTAGCTCATGCTCACTTGCTACTAAGGTAAGATGCTCTGCCCATCTAAACTTGAATCCTCTTGGAGGGATTTGGAAGGTTAGTTGATCGAGCATCAATATGCATTGTTTTCCTTGTTTAAAAGCCTCTTATATATTGTATGTTGCAGAAACTGATTAATGAGAAATGTCGGCGATTGTCGAGGCGTGTGGCATTTTACACTGTAGATATCAGAGACTCGTGTGGAGAAATTTTCGTCGATCTGCAAAATTACAAGTACTCAAAGGTTGCAACTCGCCCCTATATTAGTCCAGCTATATATTAGCAAAGTATTAAAACCTTACAAAGTTTTACTCGAGTCCACATAGTACAGTTTTTAAATAAATAAATGTAGTTGGCCTTATTTAATGAATTTGCACTATCAGCTAGTGGCAGGTAGACTGAAAAGAGATATTTGTCTGGTCAGATGTCAACCAGTACATTTTTAATTTGTTTGGAGGTTATACTGGGTCGATTATTATGCACGGTACGTGGACAAGGTGCACTTATGACCTTGTAACTTTGAGGAATTTGGTCTTAGCAGCATGAAGCGTTGTTCATGCTAATCCTTGTCTTGTTATTGTTAGCCTTGCTTGTGAAATGCTTCAGGGGCTTGCCTGGGACACCCTTATCAGACAATGAGATTTTTCAACTTAAGGTTGCAGATATGGGTTTTGTTATACTCAATAACCTCGATTATCAGAAATATTGATATTGTTGCTTTGTTTTCTTCTCCTGCTTGGCAGAAAAAAGTCGATGAAGCTGTTGAATTCGAATTAAAGTATCCTAGTTTTGAGGTATGGCTGGATCGTCCTAATCAAATAAAACGATGCTTGTTTCACTCTATTTATTAAGAAAATGTTATGGTAAAGGTGCCTATAGTAGTCAAAAGGAAAAGATTTGAGAAATAATCGAACAAGAAAAGCTTGTCAAAACCCTTCTTAGACTATTAATCTTGGATGATCTTTTACATATTGAACTTTTCTATCATTGGTTGTGATTTTGAAGTATTAAACAAGCTTGACAAATGTATGCAAATGTAGTTTTTCTATTTTTCCGATTTTTTTGCTTGATTACGCAGTTGTTTACATGTAATAGGAAGCAATTACTACACCTTGGAGAAAGCTACCTGGGAAAATGGCGAAGCTCTATTTTGCAATGAGAGGTATGACAAGGATATTCAAGTTGCATTTGAGCTGACTATCCTTGGGACCAAATGCATTTTGTTATTGGCAAGATGTGTAGAATGGTTTCTTTTGTTTACTGAGCCTAGTTATCTTTCTTATCAATTAGTATATATTTTTACATTTTTCTTACGTTGTGTACTAATTCTTTTGTGTGTGTTGTCAGTTAAGCTCCTGTAGTCAGCTATTCCTGTGCGTGTATTCAATTTATGATTTAACCAATGTGCTACCTCTTAATGCGGGTTACCTTATCTTCCTTCTGTCATTTAAATGAAAAATAAATATGGAAAGTAAAAAAAAAAATGACACTGCCAACCCCATCTCCTTTCCTTACTTTTGCAGTCATAGAAAATTTTGAAGAGGCAGAAGGGCGTAATCACGGTGAAACTTCAACTCTCGATCTCCCTGGTGTTCTGAAGAAGAGGAAGGAACTTTGCGAGGCAGAGGTATGTTATATGGAAACTGCATTTATTTTATGATTTTTTCGCAAGGTTCTCTCTCATGACTTTTATTGATAATATATGCGGTTCTCTCTCATTATATTGTGCCCATGCAGTCATTAAATGAATCTCAAATTCCGGATTCTCTACTAGAAAGATTGGTGGTTGGTACAAGAGAATTTCCACCAGTTTGTGCAGTCATTGGGGGTATTCTTGGACAGGTGCTATTCCTGTTAAATGTATTGTGGTCTGTTGTTATCTTAATGTGAGTCATTTCCTTACGCCCTTTCAACATATCCTGCTGATGAAACCATTTTAGGAGGTGATAAAAGCGATATCTGGCAAGGGAGATCCACTTAAGAACTTTTTCTTCTTTGATGCTTTTGACGGCAAAGGGATAATAGAAGACGTATCAAATCCCGACGCTGCAAGCTGAGCCAGCCCAAATGAAAGCTCTCTGGTTACTTTTTCTCCTTTCTTTGCTAGTAGTAGGAGTAGAGTTGGAATCTGAGGGCAATTATCAACTGTAACTGCCATTCCACCGAGGGAATCTGTAAGTGCGACAACGATCGTGAGGGCTGTTTGACAATGTTGTTAGCCTGTTTTTGGTCAACTAACCTCTGATTGCTGATGAATGTAGCGACAAAGCATCACCTTCATACTGATATAAATTTGATTAGTAGACCCAGGCATTGTATTCTTCTCTTCTAAATGGAGATAACTGGAAACTCGGTAAGCAGAGCGGAATATATTATCTCTATTGACGCATCAATGCGACTGTTCGAGGGTTGTGCTGGAGTTGCTGTAGAGGAAGGCAAAGGCGGCGATTGGGAATGCAAGGCGATGGACAAAGCCTGAAAAGCATGTACATCATCTGAAGAAGTTTTGACGGTAGGGTCACCCAAAAACTTATTCCGCTGGAGGAGCTGAATGAGCGCGCAGTGGGACTTGATCATGATTCTGGAAATTTGGGTGGGGGATGCCAGCGATCTGTTTTTCCACCAAAGATTGAAACTTTAATAAAGCAACACCGCCCCCGGCGCGCGGGCCTGAGGAGGATAATTGCAAGGCGAAACACATGAAGGGGAGAGCCTAGAGCTCCTTAAAATTAATCATGAAAGTTCCCTTTTGACTATATGCTGTCGGTAAGTGGAAACGTTCATTGGCCTGTGTTGGCCAAAAGTAGTTTAACGAGCAAGAGAAAACATCTTGTCTCGAGGAAATATGGAAGACTGGAAATGTCCAAAACTAAGTTGACCAGATAATAATAGCTCGATCGACCTGGTCGTCACCAGGAATAATCACTTGCAGTCAAGTGAGATGCTTAGGTATTCGGTCTTAGTTTAGATTGGCAAGATTGTGATATATCGTCTCAAATATCATAGGGCCGATTTAAATGCAAGTGAAGCCGGTAGGATTTCTGGTTGAATCAATTACTCGAGTTCTTATCTCAGCAAGTTTGAATAAACAAGTCCTTCAGATTGTTCCCGAGAATTTTCAAAAGCCAAGCATGGATCAGTTAGTTTTATGCCGCTCCTATAACCTCGCTCTCCACATCCCACGTTCTAAAAAGATCGCATCTTGTTACTGTCACAACTCATCATGATCCCAAACAACTAATAAAGGAAGGAGAGAGAGAGAGAGAGAGAGAGAGAGAGAGGCCCCACAAAACCATGCAAGCCTCTAGTGCAGAACCAAAAGGAAGTGCCGACGACGAACTGTGCCTCGAGTTCCAGAACTTTGAAACAAGAACGGAGTCCTATAAATTGTACGACCTCGGCAATTCTATAAGACCCTGGTCCAAGTCATTCAGCTGAGAAGCAACTATCCACGAATCCCAATGGCCTCGCTTCAGCACGGATTTCATAAGTTACCACCACCATGGAAGGGAATGGCAAGGCGCTATGACTCAGCCGCGGAAGAGACAGTAAGAGACAGACGAGCCGCCATCGAGAGTGGTAGGTTGAAGGGACGGAGATTGTTTGACATGCCAGACTCAGGAGATGGAGAAGCAGAGGTATGTAGTGGGTGGAGTGGTGTAACTGATGATGATGATGATGATAGTGAGTGTTGTGGGAAGATCAAAATGAGCGAGGAAGTGGTGGCAGCGGGGGATGGTGGTTGCTGCCTCTCGTCGTCCTCGCCGTCATCGTCATCTTCATCTTCTCTAGGCATAGGGGATATAGAGAAGAAGAGAAAAATGATAAGGCGGTTGATGGCGAGAGGGAGATGGATTGGAATGGTCTCATTGCTGCTCGTAGTTGCCATAGTTGCCCTGAGAAGCTGTACAGGTCGCAATGGCAGCGATGGCCATATGAATCTCGTCCCCACTTGACAGTTAACATCTCCTCTTTATGGGTCTTCAGGTTTTGCTGTTTATGCAATCGTTCCGTTTGTGCATTGCAGGGTGATGAAACCAGAGTCACCGCCATACTTGCTCGTGTTGCATCTATTCGGGCTTTGCGGTACCCTGATTTACTTCTCATTTCGTTGTTTGCGGATGTTGTAGAGTTCGAGATGATTTAGAAATTGACATGACAATCACTTCCGTTTATTTTAAGTATGCAATTACGGTACATCACATCACTTAGTAGATGTAATTATAAACCAATCTAAGATGCTCTTGAAGTGTTATGTCATGGAGTCTATTTGATTCACGATTGAAGCACAACCCAACTCGGGAAACAAATTGTTTCCGACGAGTGGGCTTCATGACGAGAAGGGAAGTTGTTGAAAACCTGCGTGTGCTTCTCAATTCATGGCCCGATTCAGCTAGTCTTCAATTCAAATTCACGTCCGTCAACTAGATAATGGCCATCACCATCTTCAACCTCGACTTCGACTTCGACTTCAAGCATCCCATTGGAATGGACCATCTCCGAATCTGGAAAGCGGGTAAAGCCCATCAAGAAGCCCGGCCCATATAGTGCTCGGGAAAGCAAGAAATCTTATGTATCCAACGTGAAGGCCTGTGAAGAGGAGCCCGAAATAGGATAATTGGAATGAAATCGACAGCTGTCTATGACATGACAGCATCTACGGATTTGGATTGCCTCGCGGAGATTAAGGTTCATCTCAAAACCATAATTGTGCGTAAATGTACCTAATTAGTGCATCTGCTCTGCTTCAGTTTATGTTCTCCGATCACGCACTTAAAAGGAGACGTTTGCAATTTTGATGGTGGGCAAGGACGCAAGAGTCACATCCGGGCCTTTCTATTGATGTTGCGATGTTGATGGTGCATGCACGCACGCACGCCTTGTATCACATTTAAATCGTATCAGCAGTGCACGGGTCTCTCTGAGGAAGCCTGCATCGATCTCGCACCCATGTTTAAGGTCTTGTCGGTGCGTACCGTGGTGTGTCCGTGCGAAGCCACAATAATATTGCTGGGTCCACACTCCAAACGGGGAATCATGACGCGCGTGGCCAATCAAACCATTGTTTACCCTCGTGTGTTGGGTACTGGTGCATACGGGACGTTTGAGCTGCCTTAAGGTTCCATTGTTTGTACGGTCCAATGGGGCTTGTTGCCCTAATCTTGCATTGCAAAGCATGGGAAATTTCTTTCTTTTGGTTCTAGGATTCTCCGCTTCCCCAGGTACGACAGGAAAAGGCATAGACATCGGGTGCGTGTCCTCCTCTGGAATGTGAGTTGGTCCAGATGGCCTTGTGGATGGTGTCGTGCATGAGTGAATTTCGGTCATCATTACACCTGGATTGAACTTTTTTAAACCATTACGTCGTGGGTTCATTTGATAAGAACCCAGTTTTTTCTGCAGTGGCTTCTGCAGAAGATCGAAAAGAAGGAAAGGCACATAGGCTAAAGTTTGAGGAAATACATAGGATGCAGCGGGCAGTATGTCTGTCTTCTAGTATCAACCCTAATTTCACCGACGCCCGACCTAGACCATTGCATGTTTGCTTTCAGCCACGCGTGGGGTCTAAATTTGCGATCCTGAGAATTGTGGCAGCTTTCATTCCTCAAAAGTACCTCCTCCTTCTCGAATCTTCCGAAGAGCAAAAGCTTTTGCTTCCTCGTGATATATTTGGCGACAGTCCTTGTAGGATAATAATTGACAAAGAGAAAAGGTCAAGAAATGAAAGATCCGACGGTGTATTCATGTTCGTCACTAACTGTCTGGCTTTTGATCCTTCGTGTTCTCTTTTGTCCATCTTCCTTTCTTCTGTTATGAGCTTCTAATAGTTCCTTAGTTTGTAGATGTCGTTGTGCATTTCAGACTCACGTTCTGGTCTTGCCTGCAATTACATGAGGTGAAGCATTAAAAGGACAAAAGTGAAAGTTAGAATGTCTGTGAATGCATAGTCTATGTAAGCGATTGCATATGTAGTCTAACTAACAGCTTCTCATTCGCTTTAGTCTGTTGGCATGCCATGTAATATAAGTCATCCTATGATAGGCACGACCAGAGAAATGACGTAACCAGCGTGTTCGTATGAAATTGGCATATGATACATAGAGGTGTCAAATGGTGTTGAAAACTCATTTATTAACCCATACATGATGGGTTGGGTTATACGTGTGTTGGCGAAAATTTACGAAATGGATTTATATGTGTTTGAATAATTAAGTACAATAAAATGTGGGTTACTAATGGGTCTAGAGCTCAACCCACCTTCCGTCTCTCTTCACTTGTTATCATAGGTTCAGGTTGGGGATTTTTGGGAGGAGCAACTAATTTTCTAGTTTTGTCTTCTACTTATGATTTTTTTTTCCCTTCAAAATTGATAAAAAAAAGTAGATATTTATGATCTTTCAAGCTTTAGAAAACTGTAAAAATTAATATATGATTTTACATGTCAATATTTATTGACTTATTGTGCTTAACAGATGTCAAATACTTTATTGTGAAGCTCGAAAAATTTGCAAAAAAGAAAAAGTCATAAACAAGTCGAAAATCTCATTGGGAAACTTATAAAACTACTAAAAGTTGTAGCGTTCATACGCTGCACGAATAGCATAGAATTGGTTGCCTTTAAATATCTATACTGCATGTAGATCGATCGATTTGGGTTGGACTATTCGAAGTAACTCAAATTCGATCTAACCAAAACCATTTCATAGCCATAGATATGATTGCAATAAAATAACTTCTCGATCTAATAGAGTCGAAGCTAATTAAGGAAGTGGCAAATGAAGATGGCTCACACTGCCATCCTTGACAATTTTGCCAGGTGCCATAATTTCAGTGAGGGACTAAGACTAGTCATCGCAAGGTGGGATGCATCTGGGGAAGCCACTTCACATGCAGAGCCCCAACAGAGGGGAATAAAGCCAAATCAGGGTCGATGAAGAGCTCGATCGGCAAAGACAGAGAGGAACTCATACGTGGGGTGGAGAACACTCCTGGGTCTGTATTCATGCATGGACACTCTCGACTCCAGATGTCCACCCGATTTTCACACAGCCTCGGACTTCTCGACGAATGTCGGCATTAGAGATAAGGACATCAGTAAGTGTCAAACGAAAGTGAGCGTGTACGAAGTTGTGATCTTACGAGACGACCCAATAATTCGAGTAGGGTTAGAGCATAGGAAAGATACTGAGACAGAGCTCGCAAACACCATGCCTTTCGAGGTGGAGAAGACGTCTCGAATCGGTCGGCCATGCGGCTTATGTGGCTTTCGGTTCACGTTAGGTTATATCCCCCAATCAAGGCCGTCATTGCACATTCGCTTCACATGCATCTTCTTCGTTCAGTACAATTTCATCTTCATTCCATAATCTCCCCCTGTTGTCCCCATCTTTGGACCAGTACGCTTCCACTACTCAATAGAACTCCCGAAAAAAAAAAAATCACTTCCGGGTGGTTCCCGAAGATCCAGGACAATACATGAAGCTAGATAAACACGTTCCACCGTAGGTTTTTGGCCGCTAATTTGGGTTTTAGCCGATATGATTACGTTGCCATCTTTAGTGATAAAGACGTCTATGTACATAAAAGGAGCAGAAACGGACGATTTTTCTCCTATACGTATGGGGCCCAGCGACGTCGCGATCCAGAGAAGGCAGGATTAGCAATCATGTATCGTTCTACTTCTTAATGGTCAGTGAAGTGACGAATATACTGAAGAGGAGAAGAAAAGGAAAGGGATTAGTCTTTTCCGCCTTCCCATTGCTCCACTGTACTTGCGTAAGGGCTCTAAAGTATGTGGACCCTTTCGACCGATCTTGGAGCTTGTTGCGAGCGTATGATCTAATCCTTTATCCTCACGATAATTAAGAAATCATTCAACCCAGAAGTCAAATCAGGTCATATCACCGACGTCACCCCCCACCACAAACCATATCCTGAAACATGAATCGGATCCAACAAGGTCCCCATCCGTATGATCCCACTTTGCACCGTTTTCGTGAAACATCGAATCTATAATTATTGCCCGCTGTGGATTGAAAACCTCCGCCGCTCGCCTATCTTCATTGTATCCTGAGATGTTGGTAAATGCAATGCAGTTCAATCCTCTGCCTGTTTTTTGCCATGATGAATTCGAGAGAAAATGATACGAACGGCCTTCCTCGCGATCTCTGTAGCGCTTTCATTCTGGCAAGTTCACAAATATATCGAACTCGGGAACCCCCGAATTCGACGCGCCATGGCCGAGCCTAGACGATTCCTTTCACATCATAGTAAGAATTATTTGATGAATTGTGTGGCTATATTCAATACGCTAATGAGATGACAGGTTGAAAGCTGCGTACGTATTGTAGCTCCTAATTGAGGTGGTCCAAGCTCGAAGTGCAAAACTAGCTGAATAATGAACATCCTATGGCTCGTGGTGTCTATTTAGGTCGATGCGCCACGGCAGGATGTGCACATTTGAACCGCACATAGGCACGTGTGAGCTAGGAAATAATGGCAAAGTATGAATCGTTTGCCATTCCAAAATCGACTTTTGGTTCGCGTAGTCTGAATGGTAAGTTCCTGTATATTCCTAATTTGCCGAAACCAAAAAAAAAAAAAAAGAATCAAAATCAACAACGGACGATAGGAATCATAATTCATCTGACACATGTCTGGCGGCGCATTGGAACGAAAGGTCAAATATTCTTTTTGATGACTAGAATTCATTGTTCCCAGTTATGAAGAGGATGAGCAAACAATTATGTTGAGAAAAATATCGTTGATATGTCGATGTTTTCGCCCGAAAGAAGATTGCCAAATGTTCATGCACTGATCTACGATTGAGTTACGGTGCCTGTGAACTTCTCTTGATGGGTTTTGATCATTCATTCTTACCAATACGTACCCTCTGCAAATATGGATGTCCAACCCTTTGATTTCAACTTTTGATTCGAGCGTATTCACGCTCGATAACCAGACGGAAGTAGGTATTACTCATCTTTTTGCATGAAAAAAGATGGGATGGCATTCAAAAGTACATGATACACCTTCTCCGAGAAGGGAAACGAAGGCGAGCAAAGATCATCATAGAAGATAGGTAGAGGACGTGGTTGAAATCGACAAGTGATTACGATGCCTTAATATTTGAAACGCAGTAGGTCGACCCTTCTAACAAACTAATGACAGAGATTCATAAGATTTTCACGAAATTCGACTCATACGGTTCGCAATATGCCACTTAAATATGAAAAACTTATTTTAAAGAGTAACTCATACAAAATTCCAATTCACAATTTGTTCTCGCACATACCCAAGAGGTTCTTCTAAGTAATGAAAATGAGAATGACATTGTCTTGATTGCATCGTACCTATGGACCTCTAAAGCAATAAGTGCTATCTTCGGGAGCTAGGGCAATTATCATTTATGCACACACACAAATCTTGTGTAAAAGTAATAAATCTTTGAATATATCGCTTCAAAGAAGAGGCCTAGCTTGCTAAGTGGTGCACCCTCTAGCCGATCCGAGGGCAGAAAACCCTGTTGAGGATGATCCCACTTTGACTAAGTTATGGAGTATGGACCCTATGCATTACTGCTCTTAAGTGCGTCTGAAAATTTTATTCTGTATTATTCATTGATTGGGTCGCAACCTTATAGACAATGCAAATCAACTGCTCTTCATGTACTAGCTACTAGAATGATATATCAAGAAAGATTATAGATGCACCATACAACCGTTTCGCCAGAATTCGACTTTGCGAACAAAATACCTTTCACCGGAAATCATACTTCCATTTTTATTAGAGGAAACGGGTTTTATGAAAACTTTGGACAAAAAATATTATTGGTAGACAAGAGAATCAATAATTTCACTCCAAACGGAACTATACGTGCATAGACTGTGTCTAAAATTAATCGACGATAAAACTTGATAAACAATCGCTTCGAATGGAACCAAATATACACAAACTGTCTTGAAATTTAATCGATGACAAAACTTAATAATGTAAAGATATGTTATGCTGAAAATGTATTATCAATGAAATTGGGATTCATTACTTATATTTCTATTAAGAGGAGGCAGGTTCAATGGCGCTTCCGAACACGAGTCTCAATGAATCCCAAGGAGCATGCATGCTTCATTGGAAATTAGTCGGCGACGAAGTAGCATAATAGAGAATGCAATGTTGGAATTTAAGTGACAATGAAGATCCAAATCTATAAATAAGAATTAAAACTGGTTGATCAAGACCTTTTACTAAAAGTTGTTTCTTCGGTTTTACTTTGATCAAATGTATGGTGATATCTATGTACATGACTTTTGCTTTTCACCAAACTCTGCTGCTAGCTATTAAGTCTATCACTTGTTGATTATATCGGTTATTTTTGGGTGTCGGCAAGATACAAAGTCGGAATTTAATCTACGATGAGCCACTCATGATAAGGACTTTGAACTTTACATAAGGAGAATCAAGGTTGGATCTATTCCATATACAAAGCAAATCCGTCAGCACTTTTCGATATCGTCTTTGGATACCGATTCATTATTGCCCATATGGAGTTTAGTTTTGACGAGTACCAAAAGCTAATGTGAATCTCGTATTAGAAGGTCCATCAAGCGAAATAATGTTAGACCAATGCCTAACTTTAGAGGGGAAATATGTGATGCCAAATGTTCTTAATTGTCCCGAAAAAGTTTATGAATATCGTAACGCAGCAGAAACCCAAGGCCGTGGTTTCGTAGTCCCCCCGTTTTGCCTTTGACCCGGTCAAATCTGTGGATTTCATTTTAGTCCCACAAAGAGAGAGAGAGAGAGAGAGAGAGAGAGAGAGAGAGAGAGAGCCTTTCAAATTGCTGCTAAACTAGAGTTCGTTTCGTACCATTTGGAACTTCGATGCTCGGAAATCCCGAATCCCACAACATTAGCTGCTTGTTGGTTGCTTAGCTTGCTTAACCGCTCTTTTGGCCAGCGGGGTTGACCGGGGGTTCCTCGAAAGTCAAGAATCGAGCGTGGAATCCTTGCCGTTGACGGTCGATGCAGTGACGGTCGATGAGGCGAGAGCAATCCGATAATACAAAAGAGCGGAGCACCAGAACACCAGGGAGGCATGGAGAATACCCAAAACGCCCAGCGAAGAGAAATAATTACTCTGGGATACCCCTCTGTCCGTGACTCGGGCTAATCCATCTCATTAGATAAATATGTCCATTATAATATAAATATTTTAATTTTTTTTAATTTCACAGAAAATTCTAAGCACGGCACCTACGACATAAGCACCAACCAGCTTTTATATATATATATATATATATACCTATCTGACGTATATTCCATTTATTTTAGTTTGATTCATGATATATTTATCAAATTAGTATAAGTTCGATATTCTTATGACCCAAAAAAAAGTTATCATTTTAGAATTTTTTGTATTTTAGAGTTTCTAGTGACAGAAAGATATTTGTGTACGTTCACCGAGATGTTTTATGGTGTTAAACCTTATATTAATTGTGTCGATTTGTTCTATTAGTTCTTATTTTTATTTGTACCAACTGATGTGTGATTTCTAAGTTGCTTGAAAATGGCAACATTATAATTTCTAAGGTAGACTTTTCGAATGTCTGTAATTAGTAGTTTTGAAATCTGAAGCCTCTCTCGATTGAATGTATCCACTAAGGGGAGGTTGTAACAGCTCGAGAAGTGAAACGAAATTTACTCCAATGAGTTGAATCTCGGGAGATGACAAGCGCGGGGAGGATGTAACCTCGGGGCACCATGTGTCTCAAGTACATTCATCCTGCAGTGCACGTGCCCCCTTATATAAAGCCACGTAATCAACCATTTGGGGGAGCCGATGCTGATGGTGACGGTGGTGGTGGTGGTGGTGGAGATGGTGGGAGTTGCGAGCGAGATCTAATGGTCCTGAGCAATTTCTGGTAGCTACTGCAGCAACACCCAGGAGAGAGAGAGAGAGGGAGAGAGAGAGAGCGAGAGGGAGAGGGAGAGAGAGCCTCAAATCTTATCTCCATCCAGCCCAAGTGCCTCCGTACCCTTCTTCCTCAAGTTCTTTTCCTTCTGGACTAGCGTTAGACAAAACAACCCCAATGGGAGAGGTCTTCTTCTTCGCTTTCCAAACTGTGTCTTCTCTTTCTGCGTGTGTTCTTATGCGCTGATTCCGTTGGGGCTGTGGGTTGTGCAGGAAGAGAAGAAGCCACAGGCTCAGGAGGAGGCCAAGAAGCCGGAGGCAGCGAAACCGGACAACAAGGGAGAAGAGAAAAAGCCTGAGAAAGCGGCGGATGATGAGAAAAAGGGAGAGAAGAAGGCGGAGGAATCCAAAGACCCGCCTCCTCCGCCTGAAATAGTCCTCAAAGTCTACATGCATTGCGAGGGCTGTGCTCGCAAGGTCCGCCGGAGCCTCAACGGCTTCGATGGTCAGTCCTGAAGCTGCTGAATCTGTGATTTCAGCCAGTGCTCTGGTCCGAGATTCAAAAGTTTCTTCTTTTTGTAGGAGTGGAAGAGGTGGCGACGGACTGCAGGACGCACAAGGTGGTGGTGAAGGGAGAGAAAGCAGATCCACTCAAAGTGCTGGAGAGAGTGCAGAAGAAGAGCCACCGACAGGTGGAGCTTCTCTCTCCTATTCCGAAGCCACCTGCACCAGAAGACAAGAAGCCTGAAGAGAAAGAAGCCCCCAAGCCACAAGAGAAGAAAGAAGAGGTCCGTCTCTTTCTTTGGATTCAATGATTCAACTATCTACGAATTTGGAGTCTTCGCTTTTCATTTGATTTCCTTTTCTCCCCCGCTTCTTTGGTGATTATTCTTTTTTTCCTGGGCACAAAATGTCGTTCAGCCGCCACAGGTGATCACGGTGGTGCTCAGCGTTCAGATGCATTGCGAGGCTTGTGCTCAGGCAATCAAGAAACGCATCCTCAGAATGAAAGGTGAGCTTTTTCACCTTCAACGGCATCTATTGTCATGCTGTCTTCGTTTTTGATATTTGGTAACGTGACAGTCCATAAAGGAAAAAAAGAACACTTTTTTTTTTATAAATAAAAGTTTCACGCTTTACTTTGAATCTCTATAGAAAGGGAGGTCACCCTTTTATCCGTTTCGAAAATCAATCAGAATCCTATTATAAGTTCAGATTCAGGGGAATACCATTGGATTGGTTTGAATAATGCATGTCTTATTCAAATCAGCTTCTTTTATGACCGAATCCATTGAATTAATTATCTGGATTAAGAAATTCATACGGTCAACTTGTATGGACCCTTCTCTGCACTCATCAAGCCAAGCCCGAACTTGACAATAACAAACGGATTCTGGTCGTTTCAGGGGTGGAATCAGCTGAGCCAGATCTGAAGAGCTCAGAGGTGAGGGTGAAGGGGGTTTTCGAGCCACCGAAGCTGGTGGATTACGTGTACAAGAGGACGGGCAAGCACGCGACGATAGTGAAGCAAGAGTTGGAGAAGAAAGAGGAAGGGAAGTCCAAAGACGCTAAGGAAGAGAAGAAGGCAGACGAAGGAGGAGGGGATAAGAAGAGCGAGGGAGAGAGCAAAGAGAAGAAAGAAGGCGACGCAGCCGAAGCCAAGGCAGAGGCTACGGAAGAGAACAAGTTGGTGGAGATGAGGAAGAACGAGTACTATTACTATCCACAGTTTTACTCTGCCCCGAGATATGTGCCCATGGATTTCTACGCACCCCCACCTCCGCCGCCATACAATTACTATCAACCTTCGGCGGCTCCACCATACAATCCTTACCCTCCTCAGATCTTCAGCGATGAGAACCCTAACGCCTGTTCTGTCATGTAAAAACCGAGACACCCTGAGGGTAGAAATGGGAATTAATTTTCCCCCCGTCCTGCTCCATGCTCTGCATGTGCCCTGTCCCTTGTTTAAAAGCATAAAATCTACAGATTAAGCTGTAGAGTTTTGTTATAATCTTGTCTTTTGTACTACCCTTTTCCCTTTCTTCCCCGCATTCCTTCTCTCTCTATATATTATAAAATAGAAGTTAAATATCATGTTAACATAGAAAAAAAAAAAAACCACCGTGACATGAATACAGAATTCTGCACCTTTTGGGACTCGGTAATCTTGAAACTATTCCGGGCTTCTGTTTAGGGATGGTCGATGTATTGTTTAAGCCTTGAGATTCCTACATCTTTACTCTTAACGCACTCTGTTTGGCTTGGGACAAGTGGGTTTGGCTGGTTGGTCGAGCTAGTGAAATGAGGGAAACATGGACCTCGAGATTCTAGACACACCACATGTTTCGCCACTCACCAGCACCGGTTTGGTGTGCGTGGTGAGTAGTGAATTGATGCACAGTACATGTACCTACTGAGATCCACGTTGAAGGGAAAAAGAAAACGTCATTTCAATAGTCGTTTGTCAATCTTAGAATGGCAAAAGTGTCGGCCACTTTTATCGCTCGTTAAGATGTGCACGGCCTGTTTTAGGTTGCAGATGGGACAAATCAGCTGGTAGGAGGTCAATTGGTTGGAAAGAGTTTGGGGAGCGAGATGTTTAAGCGATGGGTGAATTGTAATCGTCCTTGATCAAATTTGATAATTTTTTTCACATTTAGAAGCTATTTGGTATGACCTTTCCGAATTGTGAAAATAGATGTGGCGTACAAAAGTTGCAATAGCTTACAACTCCTTGCGAGAAAGCCGGGCCACCTAATTCTAAATGCGATGCAGTTTCAAGCCGTGGCGATGTTGTCCACCTTGTGTCTCAACACTTATGAAGAGATGTAACCAAGAGATTTTTTCATTGCTCTCTACGTCGTGAAATCGACCATCTTCGAGCACCCATTTTAATGGCGTGATCTGATTTAACTGGGTTCATCCGTATAACAGGGCCATTCCTCTTTGCCTTGGTCTTTCGTGCCCGTGAGTGAAATTTCACTTTATGCCCGGTTAAGTGTTCATTGAACAGGGTACTGTCTCGAGGGATCCTGAAAGCAAAAGGACATTTGAATGCATGTGCCACATGTATCAAAAAATCTAGGATAAAGATATGGATGGGGGTAATGCAATAGAGAAGAGGAGTGGGAGATGATGTTATGAGCAATGTCCTTTTCCTTCCTGCAGAGCAATAATGGAAGATGCCTGCATAGGCCAACTTATATGGTTGGGGGCTGGCAAGAGTGACGTGGGGATGAGTGTAGTGGCTTGTTTCAGAAACATATGCAGAGTTTTCTGGGGTCGGCGGTGGTGAAAGACATAACATCATGGTTAGGTGGAGGCAGTAACTCTCAGTCTCATGAAGTAGCTTGTAGAGTATAGAGTGGTGAGTGAAGTTCGTGCGCGCTTTGTGTCCAGAAGTCCAATTAGGTCCTTACTGAGTGGGAGAAGGTAGGGTGGGAGAGAGATTCTCAGCGGCCATAAATGAGATGAAGCTCGCTTGCACATGCACTTGCCCTTTCCTCAAAGTATGTACGTCGATTGCAGCTTTGTCGACTGCCTGCCTCGACAGTCTTCGGACGTCTCATTCTTGCCTGGTTACCCAATTCGTCTCTTTGATGGAAGATTAAGGGTGCATGAATCACTCGGCCATTACCGGAGAGATTCGCCCGTCTGTTTTCATTATTTTCCCTTCCCCTTGTTTCAACTTCAGTCATGTTCGCCTTTTCTGTCGAAGTCTATCAGAAGCTTAAGATCAATATTTGACTGTCTTGAGGTATATTTGTGAATGTTTTGTCACCTCTATAAGTGAAGCTTACAGTAGATCATCCGCCCTACTCTACCAAGTGTCTGTGCTCAGAGACGTCATTAAGAAGGTGGGATTGGCATAGGTATTAGGGAGCGCAATTTGCCAGTATGATATGACACGACATATCACGAGTCATAAACATGATGACAATGCTTATTTATGTTTATGTTCACGTTCTGTATTATGTTTGAGCTACTCCACCGACCTTTCGGATTTGATGTACATCCGAAGATGAGTGTTGAGGAAAGCTTAAATAAAGAATGTCATGGAAGAGGCCATTTTAGGATTTTAAAGAAGCGATGAAAAGCTCCACAAAAACCAGAATTCACGGTTATCCCTGTCCCCAAGATGGAGCGAGAATACACACAGAAAAGACGATGGGCGACGACGAAACTGCTGATTCGAGAAATCAAACGAAAGTGTGATGGATATGATGCAGAGGGTCGGCCATTTCGTGGAAAGATAAGGCAAGGCCAGGCCTTTCTCTCGCTATCATCAAAGCCTCGCGTCACCTCCCGTCCTCGATTTGCTTCCTCCATCTTTTTCGCTTTTGTCCTCTCGCCGAAAAAGAGTTTTCAAAGATTCATCCCCCCATCGTCATCATCGTCATCTTCTGCCGTATAGGGTTAACGTTGAGAAGTTGGCAATGAGCATGATATCGTCATCTTGGATTAGCGTATGCAAGAGACAAGTGAAGGGTGGGCGGTGTCGTTCTAACCAAGAAAAGCAGAGGGGTCGCATTATATTCCAATTCTCATCCCGCTCACGCCAGAATCAATTATGGACCAAACAGAGGAGGGGACCCATTGATGGGCTTCGACTCCTTGCCTCTGCACCACCCACTCTCCAACTTTGGGTTCTCCCTCATATTTATTATGATCGGATGGCTGTGATTTTTTTAAAAAATAAAAATAAAAAACCTCACCCCAAAAGCCCCCAAGCCAAGATCTCCTATAGTCTCTGCAGCGACCGCATAGGATCGGATCTTGTTTGTAGCGAAAAGATAAACGGTCCTCTCTCTTTTTTTATATGAACGGTTGATTACTCAAATTAGGAAAAAATAATATGTTCGACAATTTGTGTTTTCTTGATTAGATTTACTAATGAATATTACCATAAATTTAGATTTCATTGGCCGCTCGATAAAGAAGAAGTACCACAAAGAACTCCAAATCATATCCTCTATGGCACAAATACCCTAATTTTATTTTTGTGTTGCCAAAAATCTCTAATACACCCATTTTGACACAAACATTTTCAAATTTTTTTACAACGCAAAAAATCCAAACTTATATTTGCATAAAATAAATACCTTCAAATTCGAATCGATGGTATATTTATCATAGTATTATAAATTTGTGGTTTTTTTATGATAAGAAAAAAAAATTGAATATTTACGTCCTAACGAATAAGCTCGAGATTTTTTATTATAAAAAAAGTTTTGAATATTTGGAAAGTGACTTTAATTTGAGAATTTTTGTGACGTTAGCTCTTTAATTAATACGGCGGGGGATATTGAAAGAATAGGGAAAATCCCGAAAAGTGGGGCCAAAGTTATCGTAATCACATACTACGAGGAGTCTCGGAAACGTTGAGAACGGACTCCAAAGCAAGCTCCAACCCCTCCTTTTCAACACCTTAGAATTGCCCATCCAAACTCTCCACGTCTCTTCTTCTTCTTCCTCCTCTTCTTCTTTAATCTCAGAGTAGCAAATATTCTCTGAATTGGAACACCCCCCACCGCCTCCACTGTCGAATGCAGGGGTCCTTCTCCTTCAACTTCCTAAGGAGGGATCGGTTACTAATCAAATGAAAGAATTCACATGACGACACGTGCTGCTGTGTGCGCACTGATTGTGATTCTGTAGGAGAGGAGAGGGGATTAGATTAGATGAGGGTTCGAGATTAAAGAAATCAGTTGCTGAATCTATGCCAAAGATGAAGCCCCCAGAGGACCCATCGAGCGAGAGAAGAGCCATGCCATGACCCACTCTACTCCAACACGAATTATACCAAGTTCAGATATACAAACTATTCAATTTCACCTGATCAGGAGAGAGAGAGAGAGAGAGAGGAGGTGGGGGGTGTCCACCCACTAAATTCGACTGACAAGCTTCAGAGCTAACTTTGGATTTATCTCGGGGCGATGCGAGACCCAAAAAGAGGAAGGCTGAGCCCCTCTCTCTCTCTCTCTTTGCCACCCCCACTCACGACGGTGATGATGAGGCCGATGATGGTCATACACACTTACTTTGAGGAATAGCTCAGCTCGTTTTTTCACGCACCCTCCCTCCATTTTCTTTAATCTCATCTTCTCATTTTCGATCGAGAGAGAGAGAGACTAGTGTCGCTAGTTCTTCTCAGTGCTTCACACGACGAGGACGATGCCCCTCTTCTCAAATGCGCTTTGAAATCATCACTCTGTCTCTTTCTTCAAATTTTATGTAGCTATGGGCTTAAGTTTGCGGTGTCAGAGTCGGCTTACGCATTTGATACTTGACGTTTCTCGACACTTCGACAAGTTATTAAAAAACAGAAACAGGAAAAGGAAGGGGAGGGCGGGTCTCTTCAAGATTCTCTCGATTTACTGATGAACTCGTGAATTCCCATTATATAATCGACCCAATAATTGTACCGGATTCAGAAGAATGCATGTGGGGAACCACCGGAATGCGAAAACAGAGTACGGCAGTCACGTTAACGTGCCTGAATGCATCATGAGAATATGGAACGCAAAGCATTGAGTGATTGGGAATATGATCAAGTGGGGAGGACGAATTGGAATAGCTTATATTATACGAAGAGTAGGAGTTGGGACTTTTAATGTCTCCGGTGAGTTAGGTGAATCCTTCATATGGCTCTTATGCTCTGTTTTTTTAAATATGTACCTTGAGGAGTCGAGCCCACGTGACTGGCCTCCACCGTCTTTATCATATTTCAATTCGTACGTCCCCATTTCCGACTTCGTACTCTTCGCGCACGAGTCGCGACAAATGGCAAGCGAATGTGACGAAACGATTGAGGAGAAGGGGAGATGAGGATATAGACCATCATTTACTCCCTGGTACTCTTCTATCCAGAGAAGACTGCGAGCGCGACACGCTGACCGGGGATACCGAGCTGGCGAAGTACGACTTGTTGGACGAATCGATCGACCTCTTCCGTGCTGGAGCTACGTCGCTCTCCCTGAAAACGAGATTTTTGTACATATTGGAATGGCTTCTCGGACTTTGAACGTCGGTGAAAGATAAGATATGGTGGAAAGCTGAGTCAGGCTGGGTGGGATTCTGGGGAAGTTGGGCGGGTGGTGGGGCGTCACGGGGCGACACTGATCACGAATTTTGTCAGCCCCCTACCAAAGCCCGCCATCCTAGTTTTAGCATCTTCGTGCACCCGCCGTCTGTTTATGAATTATGTTTGCGTTCGCTGCGCCGCCGTTATCTGGAATTGCGTAATGTAAATCCATGACGAAAAGAATGGAGATAAGAGGATTTGGATAGCTCCTTCCTCACCAGTTTGTCCCCGGAGGCCAACCTCGAATGGACGGACTGCGGAGACAATATTATCTCCCGACGAGGGTTCTTAACTCTTAGGGGACACCCACACAGAGGAATCATCCTGCGTTATGAAGCTGAGTCCTTACTCCAAGTTCACCCGGAGTGAGCCTATTGGGCGTCAATCATGCATACGAACGACTGAGCAAGACAGCTGCAAGAGTCTGTAAGATTGATGCCCTGGACAAGTTGATGAAGGGATGATGATGGATGATATATGTGTGGATACCGAGTACATGGCACGATGAAACTAATAGATAAAGAGAAATCATACGTGTATAAACATAAATTTCATAGTCAAATAATGTGAGATATTAACATATTATTAAAAATTAGAGTGGTGATACCAATCCCGTTTATTCATATTTGGAGCGATTTATTTTATATTTAGGAGGCAAAGAAGCGAAGGGGGTATTTTGTCTATCTGTGTGTTTGTTATCATTAAGTCTTTATAAGAACCACTATAGTAGAGTGTGACAACTGACAAGTATGATACTACATCATTACACGGAAGATAACGAAGGGAAAAAGACTGCACACCACGCTTACACACACATCTTTTCATCTCTCTTTTAAATTGTTTTTGAAGCAGCCACATTCTGGCTCAATCATTTCGAGCCACATGGGGTCTCAAACTACGGTCGAGAATGAGAATGGCAGATTGGGATTTAGGTGGGGGCGGGATTGATGATTCTGTACGCCAATGATCATTACTTTTATACTCTGCTTTTCCTTGTTCCTCGCCCCTTTTCCTTTTTTGCACCCCTTGTTTAGGCACCAAATCGCTTGCGTTCTCATCATTTTGAAAACAGAGTTCTTTTTCCTGCCATACGTCGATGCGGGTCTTTGACGGGATATTCTGGTCAAAAGCCCTCTCCAAACCAGTGTTGACAAGAATTATTCTATTGCTGGCGGATGGATCCGAGGATGGAGAAGGAGATGCCCACATGGACTGTTGTGGACGGAAAGGGCATGAAATTGAGGCGTCACATGGTCCCTCCTATGCCTTGGCCCTCACGGACCGTAGAACCAAAGAGATATGCACGAGTCAAAGTAAGTCTCGTGTAGATTATTAGGGTCTTGATTCGTTTCTTTTTTTGCCTCTCTGAGTAGACTTTGCGTCGTTCTCCTCCTTCTCTGGTCGGGCTCTAGGGCCCTCAGAATTAACGTGGACCATCCGAACTGGGTCTGCACTCGATTGCTCCTATAAATCTATGATCTCGAGGGTTTGACCTGACGACTCGGAATTGGACCAGCACTATGTCATCCTTACTGGGCCAATTTCTACCTTTGATTAGTCTTGTCATGACCCTCCTGGTCCACCCCACGATGGGCTTTGTCCTTCAGCGTCCGCGACCAAAAGGGGCTCCACGAAAAGCCTATCGACTCCTTCCTTCACTTTGGAGGAAACATCTGGCGCCGACCATGACCAGAAAAGGCCATACAGCTCATGTCTAGGATAGTGAACCGCAAAGAAATCACTGATGAAAAAAGGAGTTACTCATAAGTGGCGTTGAATCTATCAAGAAATCTTCACGTGGAGGGTAGAAACCAAATGACTAACTTGTTGAAGGTTGGTGACTTGAGAAAAGAGCAAAGGCGGAGAGGAACAGAGGAGGCTTGAGACCTGAGGAAAGAACAAAGGCATGGCTTTTGTCTGTCCCAGAAGACGGCGGCGCATGCATGCGCTGACGTACTTTCCTAGGCTACTTTTGTTCACACGACTAAGGCAGAATCCGATACCAATCTCTCCCGCTATTTATGATAATCACATCAACCCTGTCTTTGTCCTCGTTCTAGTTCTCTTGACCACCACATTGGCCTCGTCCGGCTCATCAAAACAGAGGAACGAGAGAGAGAGAATAATGGGTCGATTGTGGACATCGTACCAAAGCCTCCGCGCAATCGCAGGGTAATCTCGCGTCTCACTTGTGTCAATCCGCATTGATCATTTAGAGATTTTCTTCTTGCATTTTTTGGTAAGTGCTTCTGACGCGTACTTTCTTCCTTGTGTTTTTTCTTGGCATGGTTGGAAAAACTCATTCAGACCAGCAGTCATGCTGTTGTATCCTTTGTAAGCAGCGCTCTCTCTCTCTCTCTCTCTCTCTCTCTCTCTCTCTCTCTCTCTCTCTCTCTCTCTCTCTCTCTATTCTATTAATTTGATTAATTTGTGATTTTTTTAAAAAAAATAGGAACAATAAGATTACTTAGTATGGAGTAATTAATACTATCTACGTCATTACAGATCCAAAACCTAACTAATGAAGTAATAAGACAAATCAGCAAATAGGCCGCTAGGAGAATAGGGTCATGTTCGGTTGGACAGGCATTTTTCCAGCCAGGCCTAAACGGAGTAGGCCTAGAATTTCTAGAATGCGTATAAATGCCTACACCGGTGTTTAGAGAATTGATTTATATTAAACTGAATCGGTCAATATACCGTAGTTCTTGCCTTAACCCAATAACTTTTGTTATTGAAAAGAAAAAAAGAAAAAAATGTTGCTTCTCACATACTGATCCCAACATCCAACTACGACATGGTCAACACGAAAGGGATTGCTCTGAAATCTCCAAATTTCAAGATAGCTCGATGCCTGGTGTTTGAGTGCGTTTTGATTCCCAAAAACCAGAGAACTCAAGATGCGTTCTGCCTCTTTTTAGAGCTCGACACTTCTCACCATTTTTCTCGCTCGTTTAGTGTTCAACTACGTACTTCAACCTTCTCATGATATTATTAGAGTTCTTACTGATTCATTATGTCCTTTATCTTTTAAATGTATATTTTTTTATTCATTTATCTTCCGGAGACGCTCAGTAAGAAACTAAATTGAAAAAAAAAGAAAAGGCCCAGGAGCACGGCTGCGGCCCGAACTCCATGGGCTGGACCAGGTTGCGCTTTTTTTTGTTTTTTTCTTGGCACATCCTCTATGAATCAAAGTGGAAGATGATCTATTTCAATATACAAAGCATGAAACTAATGACTACTTACAAACATGCGTGGGCGTGGACAACGAATTGCAGACAAGCATCGATCATGGCCGTAGAGAGCAGCCCGATGAATGTGAAAGAGAATGAGCAATGGCTTGCTTACTGGATCTTGTACTCCTTTCTCACCCTCATGGAGATGTTACTCCAGCCCCTTTTGCAGTGGTACCCCTCTCTTCATTTTCTCTATGCATCATCTGATATTTGCTTTTCCCGATGCTGTGCTCACGGATATTATGAAGGCTAATTGATAGTGGCTGTGTTTTGCATCTGCATGCACCGCATCATCGATCAGGATACCGATATGGTACGACGCAAAGCTGCTGTTCGTGCTGTGGCTGGTGGCTCCCAACTACAAAGGGGCAGCTTTTCTTTATGACAAGATCGTGAGAGGGCATGTCCTCAAGAAACTAGGACAGATCACGGACCGTTACAAGTCGCAGTGATGCTATTTCTTCTACGGCTGCATCTCTCCCCCTCCCTGCTCCAAAGTAACTAATGGTGTTCTTCCTCGTGATTTGTCAAGAAACTTACCAAATGAAAAGGGTTTAGCTTTGATATCCTGGTTCGAATATGTATTATCATATAAAGTAAACATATGCAGAGCTCCTCTACATACAAATTTTTTAATTCATCATTGATTGCATTCTTGGGGATTTGCTCATTTTGAATTGGGCCAAATCAAATAAGGGGTCAAGGCTGAACTTGGACCGGATAAGCATTACCTTGTGTATCAGTCATCGCCGCTTCTTTCTCTAGCTCGGGTCATACACCGCCTTGAGGAGATCACGATCCGGCTCCTCTCCTCACATATTTATATGCCATTTGATGATTCTAACAAAAAGCATGGTCATCGAAATAGAATTTTTTGTTAAGGGTGTCCTCCCAACATTTAAAGTTCTCACTTTCAAAAGTCTTACCTGTGATGTCTGACTTGTTGACATAATCCAACTATATGGATAGTAATGATAAAAGTAACTGCATCAGCAGCAATATTCTCATCCTAAATACCACCGGGACACTTGTTGAATAACTGTGTATTAGAAGGGGAAGTTTACATGCTGAATTCTTTTTATGTTATGTCGACACATTTTTGGAAATGTGAATGTCTTATATCGAACTTTACTTAAGTAGCATGATAGGAGCGCTCATCCATGGATGAAACCAGCACCAGTATACGAGGTCGTGCACTACACAAGTGATTATGATTTAGGTGCAATTTTTATGCAATATAATCTTCCGAGTATTCCGCATTTGAATTTTATCACTGCTCCACGTTATTTTCCCTTTTGATCTTAACCATCTGCATCGCCAAGCAACCGTGATTAGCGTTTTTCAAGAATCGTTAAATAGGAAGGATTATGTAGCAAAAGCACGGTCATGTGTTAAAAACATCTCAACTTCGTGAGCTTGCACATTAACACGGTAAGTCTTCTGCAAAACTATGCCATAGAAAATTACGACAACAAAGACCTAAATCACTTTAATGACACTCTTGGTCAGGTAGGTGATCAAAGGATGGAGCAAAAACTTATCCCCACGAACAAGATAAGAAGAGGGTGATTGGAGTATAAACATGCACAAATTCCACGACAACCTAATAGTCTACGATTTTCAGGTTATGCTAAATAATTTTCTCCAAATAAATAACTTTTGCCCCGACTAAATTTCTCCAAAAATATAGGTAATTAAGTGAATACTGAATGTTTTCGTTGAAGTTTCCCCTCTAACTGCTAAAGCTTAATAAAAAAGTCGAGGATCTGGCAGGATCTTACTCCGATATCAGACTCCTCAACTTGCAAGTGCATGTCCAGATGGCACCAAATCAGACTCTTGGAGCTTGTCTATCGAGGGCGTTTGATGCTTTTCCTTGTCCAAACTGTCAGTATGTGAACTTCTAGGGAACGATATACAGGACACATTTCGTGACTCCTCACCTTAATAAGAGCAATGCAAGATCGTGGTCATTGCTTCTTGTGCAGGACGGTGCCCCATTCCAAGATTGTGCGCCTCCAGTGTAAATTTAACCCCACATTTCTCTCTAATTCCTCCAAAATTCGGAAACTATCATTCCTTCTGCTATGGCACATACCAAAGATATCTAGTTAAAACTGAGCTTAAGTGACAAATCATCTGACCAACCTGACAATTCACGCGCATTAAGCTTGCATGAGCCGCTCCAATATAAAGTCTTTGATGCATTGGCTTGTCTTGTGAGGTGGTCCAGGTTAGCAAGGCTGCTGTCATTAACTTCTGCGAGACATGGATAATCTAGATTTGTGATTCCGTGGATATAACAGTTGTGACTCCCGGAATCATCAAGTCAGACATGACCATTCCTCAACTCCCGAGGTCATTGATATTTAGAATTTAGCAAGTGCAAATTTTACGAAAAAAGAGGTTAATAAGGTCATGATAGATTCAATTGAATGAGTGACAGACTAAAACGGAATTTACTCACCTACAGTCCCCACAAGAGGGACCGCGGAAGCAATAAGAAGGAGCACATGCCGCGGGGCTGTTCCTCTACGGAGCCATTTTGGATTTGTGTATTGTTGTATCCGTGGAAGGTCCTGCTTCCTCAGGTCACAGAGCGGATGAAAATCCGCGATTTTCATCACCTTGCCGAGGACTTCAAGAAGCGCAAGGGCTAGATCTTGAAGGTTTAGGTTGCCGTCCATTCAAACATCAACTACTAAACTGTATCATTTCTTTGGAAAAGTAAATTACTAGATTATGGAAAGACGTTAAACGTACTACAAGTCCACTTTCAGATCAACAATGAACTGTTGTGCAGCCTCATCCTATGGTTGCTCCTCATATAATTTGAAGGACTATGAAAGTTCTCTGAATTCCATGCAGACCAAAGACCCCATAGCAGACCGGTGCACCAAGATCATAAACTTCACAAAACACGAGCTATCATAAGATTGTGATTTCATATGTACGTAGGCTTTTTTCTTCCAGGAGCAGAGGCACATTTATTTGCTGTCCAAAAGCACAGCTAAGCCACTCCGAGTCATGACCAAGATCACTGAACTCACAGACATGACTTGACTTCGTATGCTTTTAAACAGTTCGCCTTGTCCACACCACATGTTGGATGACATGGGCAATGACTGGTCTAGCCACTTGCCTCAGTGAGTTCCGAGGAGTGGACAGATGGAGGATAGACGAATTGCTTTAACCCAGTTAGCTCCAATATTTTGAGGTTGAGTGCATTCCTCTCTGAGATCTCAGTTCCAGCCACCAACAGCAACCGGTTGCACCATTCAAGCACCTCGGGGCAAAACACCTTCCAGTAGAAGGTCGACTTCACCCACGCCGGTTCCGTCAAGTAGTTGTCTCCACGGCAGGCCCCTTTAACTATTTCCTCCGCTGCCGCTTCCACCGACCTTATCGGCATCACCCCCACTTGCACCTAAATGATAACATGAATATCCACTTACATTAACCATTTTGAGCAGTCGGCACACATAATAATGATGGAGTGATTAAATTGGATTAATCAAATCAAATTGATTTCATCAGGCAGAAAATGCTTGTCCCATGCTAGTCCCATTTAGGCGAGATTCTGATAGAACTGCACGAATATCTTAGATGATACATACTCTATGATTGTACAAAAAAAAACCTTACATCTCTCAGTTGAGGATCTACGAACATGTGGCCTTCTTTTGAAAGGAACTTTCCTCGAGTCATCTCCGATTCAATCAAGCCCGGAGTCACGATGGTTATGGTTATCTCTGATCCCAATTCTGTCCTCAATGTCTCATAGAAGCTTATTAGGGCCGCCTTGCTAGCCTGAGGAGATCCACTAGATTAGAACAATGAAAATCACAACCTTCCTATGAATTCCCAAATTTCACAGAGCTGTTTGAGTTCAGTGTTAAGAGTTAAGTAACCAGTAAGGAGACGTCACCTTTTACATTATCATAGTAAGGAAGTTTCAAAACCAAATCAACAAGCAGCTAGTGGTGACGATTCAAGTGTTCAAGCAAACAAGTAATAAGTGTTAGGAAATGGCTATATCATAACAATGATAATTCGACTAACTGATGAATGCACATGGAGTGATTTTGCCATCCTTGTAAGTCAGTGACTTACATTGTAGACAGACATTCTTGGGGCCGGAAGCCACCCAGCTGCCGAAGCTATCCCTACAATCTTTCCTCCGCTTCTCTTCAAATAGGGAAGTGCGAAGAAACAGCTATACACCGAACCCCAGAAATTGATGTCCTTCACAAGTCACACGTCAAAGGCAAACTAATCAGATTCAAGTTCCCAATTCCCACTCTTCTTTTTGTTTTAAGAAAAATTTGAGCTATGTATGGCAGGATCGATGGTTGAAAATATTTTCAGTTCAGTGTAATTCAATCAGAAAAAGAGATCAATTGATGAACTTATATCAGACATAACTCATACCATTGCTGGGGCAAGCTTAGTGATGTCAGGGCAGTCTTCAAACATGCACATGGGGGCTATTCCAGCATTAGTCACCAGGTGATCCACTGTCTCGACATGAACCAAATGACATTGAATCATGCGCTTGCGTTAAACCAATGATCAACGTACCATTATCAATGAAAAGAAACCGTAAAAAGCGAGGTGCTTACGGCGACCAAAATGTTCAATCGTTTGACCAACAAACCTCTCGCAATCTTCAGCCCTAGACACATCTCCTTGGATGACGACCACATCAGGAGAGCCCAATTCATAAGCCATGTTGGCCACATCGCTCAAGCGGTTCTCCCTTCTCGCAACCAGCGCCAAGCATGCCCCTCTTTTCGCATACTCGTATGCAAGGTGCTTAATTCACGAGATTAAGTCACAGAACAATAGTATTAGTAGCAGATGCAGGACTCAGGGTATGCTAAAAGTTGCCCGTAAAACCGATATGCTAAGTGATGCAATAGTTCTACACATGGACATTGAACCAAATAGGCGCATCTTCAAAATGCAATAACAATCCATCACATCACTTATACCAATTCAGTAAGCTAATCATGATATCCCTAGCATCTCTCTTGAATAAATGGGCCGAGATGCACAAATTTTTCGCAGGCGGGCGAGATATTGAAATCTTATATCCACGCAATCTAAGGGTTGGGATGCCCCACACGTTGTGAAGTAGGAACAATTGCCCTGCTCATTTTTCGATTACCTACTAAAACAACTTAAGTTTTTTAATATTTTCAATTAACTTCCCGAGAAGAAGGAGAAGTCGGGAGAAGCTATTTTCCCGCATTTCCTTAGTTTTTGCCCCCACAATTAGGAATCAATAGTGGACAATCGTGTGGTTATCAAGAAATAATTACTCCATGTACGAATTCCATTTGTTATTCAGCATATATTTAAATAGAAAAAGCCTCAAAGTATTTACTTAGATTAATAAGGTTTATCAAAACACGTCATTAGTTATGAAGTTTGCCCCCATTAAGAAAGGGTTATAAATATGGGGAGTTGATTTCGCATAAGAAATGACGGGACCAAAAAAGGGAAAGAGGAAAAAGTCGGAACGAAGGGGCGGGGGGGAAGAGACCAACCTCGCCGATGCCGGAGGAAGCTCCGGTGATGAGGACGACTTTGCCGGCCACGTCCTCACTGAAGGCGGAGCGGAAGGCGAAGAGGAGGAGCTTGAGGAAGAGGTAGGGTGGGAGGATGAAGAGGAGGGCAGCGATGGCGACGGGAGGGAGACTGCGGTTCAGGTACATGTGGATCCAATCCGCGGCTCGTCCCTTGAGGAAGAGGATGATGAACGTAGCCACAGAGATGATGTCCATTCTTCTTCTTCTTCTTCTTCTTCTTCTTCTTGGTTTCGGAAGTGGAGTCCCTTTTGCGTTCCTAAAATGAGTGAGCAAATTTCGGAAAACATAGCGGCCTGCATGGACTGGATTCAACACGTGGGCTGTGGTCGTCCCCAGTCCTCGCGACAGCAAGAGAACGAGACACGGAGCCGACTCGAGCTATAGAGAGACGATGACCTAATAATTTTTATATTTTTGTTCAATATTTGATCGATACTGATTTAATCTCTAAATATTCTGACGTTTCCCTTCATACGGAGATTGGATTTTTGGCCCTAGCCTAGAGTTTAGAAGTACGTAATTGGAAAGGCAAATAAAGGTCCGGAAAGTTTTGAACTTAAGTTCCTCCTATAATGATATTATGAAAGATTTTTTAAAATCATTGTTAATTATTTTAAAATTTTAAATAAATACATGTTTTAATATTTAATCATTCTGACAAAATATATAATTGAAACTGCGTTATTAAGTTGGCAAAGGAGTATTTGGATGTGCATGGGGGTGAGATCTACGCCCAATGCACTTAAAAAATATTTCTAGATTGCCCAACCCTAATGCTAATTTAGAATATTATTAAAATGTATAAATCATTAGGCGAATGGAGATTATATAGATGTAAGGCACATTATAGCAATATATTTAAGTGATGTGGTATTACAATAAATACTCCCTCTCGCATGTGAGTCGACCCTTTGCACATGTATGATTCGGTTTAGTTTTCGGTAAATGGGCACAACTCAAATGACTATTAGGGGCGGTGAACTTAAGAGGGAAGTATCGTGATTTAGACTCTTGACTTATGCAATGATGTGACGGTGTTAAAGATATATTTTCGGCCATTTTTTCTATCTTATTAATGAAGGTGTCCTCTCGGCATTTGCTAAGTAATCAAATACACAAGATTCTCAACTTTTGAAGGTCTAAACTAAAGTATGATGGGCGACCAATTGACATCCATTGCCATAACAAAAGAGACAACAAAAATGACAACAGCATCATGGAGACACTTATTATAAATGTAAAGGGAAGTTCGCATGCCGAATTCTTTCATGTTATATCCAACGCGTATTGGGGATCGAAATGCTTATCTTTCTATAAAGAATACTTCAGTGGTAGCATCGCGGAATCACTCATCCATGGACGATATGAATGCTGATAAAAGAGGTAGTGGGACATAAGGGGCTATGGCATTGAAATATTAAAAGACAGGAAAAAAAAATGGCTGTGATGCTGACGTTAACTTACCCCCCGACTCCTTTTACTTGTTTGGAACAGGCACGCGAGCTTGGTCAACCAAAACTAAAAGCTCTTCAAAGTTACAGAGTGGTCTCAACCCTCTCTTATGATGCACCTCCGTCTTTGTCCTCAGCTCAGGTGATACCCAGATGGATCTAATCCACAAGATCTTCAACCTTCTGCTTCCTCCACTCGCGTTACTTGCCCTTCTCTCGTGGTTACCCCTTCACATCGTCTTCGTATTACTCGGGTTCATCAAGAGGTTCTTCGTACGCGTTGAGGATGATGTCGCCGGAAAAGTCGTGCTCATCACCGGAGCAGCCTCGGGGATCGGCGAGGTTATTTAGTTCATGATCTTATTACGTGCATAGACCGGGTTATTAACTGTCACCATGTGATTTGATTTTAGATTGTCCATGAATGGTGTTCGCAGCAAATGGCATATGAATATGCGAGGAGAGGGGCGTGCTTGGCTCTGGTGGACGTGAGGGAGGAAGGACTCGGGATGGTGGCCGAGAAAGCCAGACTGCTCGGGTCTCCGGACGTGATCACCATCGGAGCGGATGTTTCCGACGACCAACACTCCCAGCGTTTCGTTCACCACACGGTGAACCACTTTGGCCGGCGTAAGTTGTCTGTAACCTCGTGATGACGCCCCCTTCTTTGCTCTGGTTTTTTATTTTCTCTTTTTCTGCAAACCTTATTAATTGACCATACGTCGTAGGCAAGGAATAAGGGATCGGGATCCCCTGCTCTTACAGTAGGGTGATCTGCAAAATCCCACCCTTGAAAGGGGCGAGGGTTTTGTCATTTACTTAGGGAGCAGTACATTTAAGGGTGAGATTTTGCAGAGCACTCTGCTCTAAAAACAGAGGATTTGTTTCCAGGAATAGGATAATCCCCATCAATTGGTCAAATTTAACGAGTCTTCTCCAATGGGCTGGGTAGGCCCACAGTAGACAAGAAAACAACAGTCAGTCAATTTCCGCAACGAAATTTCCGTGCCGCTGGATTAAGAAGAAGACCAGCTGCGGGCATTCGTTCGGAGTTAAATGTCCTTGAAGCATGTAGGAAAAGGTCTTAATCACGTCCTGATAGGAGATTCAAATATTTGCGACGTTCCATGATGGATTTGAAATTTAATTTGGGAAGGGGTCGTCCGGCCTCGACTTTAACTTGACCAGACGAAATGGGGATTGAGGTCGAATCTGTCAACAGTGAATAACAGGTTGAAACCTGGTAAACAGCCATAGAGAAGAGCTAAATTTCTTCTTGCTGATTGCAGTGGACCATTTGGTAAACAACGCTGGGATCTCGAAACATGGCCTCTTTGAGGATCTTGGCCACATATCCGACTACACTCGCGTCATGGTATTTCATTCCGCCCTTCTTCTAATGTACAGGATATGCAGGTGCCCGGACAGACGGTGCCAAGTCAGACTGATTCGTAGCTTCTTTAGCGAAGTTGTTTCACCCTTTTGCTTCTTCGTGTTGTTAGGATGTGAATTTCTGGGGAACAGTTTATGGGACCCATTACGCGATTCCTCATCTTAAAAAGAGCAAAGGGAAGATTGTGGTCATTGCTTCCTGTGCAGGATGGTACCCCGTTCCAAGATTGTGCTTCTACGGTGTAAATTCCTTCAACATGGCTAGCTATCGCTCCTTCAGCTATGGCTTATGCGAAAAATTACTAGTTGAAATCGAGCTTACGTGAGTGATTCGTGTACATTGACCTCACATGAACCTTGTTGAATGGTCCAGGCTAGCAAGGCCGCTGTCATTAGTTTCTACGAGACATTGAGAACCGAAATTGGGGATTCTGTGTGCATAACAATAGTAACACCTGGAGCCATCAAGTCAAATATGACAATGCCGCAGCATTCCTCAAAGGTAAATATCAGCGCCACGTCCATAAAATTTAGATCATTTTATCGAGAATTTAGCAAGTGCGATAATGAGCTCACAATAGATACAATTCCTTTGAACGAGTGACAGAGCATATCGGGATCCATGATGCTCGAGTCCACGGAGAGAGCCGCCAAGGCGATCGTGAGAAGCACGTGCCGCGGGGACATGTACTTGACGGAGCCATTTTGGGTGAGCGTCTTTTATGCGTGGAAGGTCTTATTTCCCCAGGTCACCGAGTGGTGCAATCGCTGGATTTGCATCACCATGCCGAGGACTATAAGAAGCGCAAGGGCTTGATCTCGAAGGGTCACGTAGATCTATGGACTGTCATTTTTTGACAGGTGAATTAATACATTATGGTATGACTGAATCGCATTGCAAGCCCACTTTCAGATCGACACTGAGCTGCTGTGCAGCCTCACCCTCTAGTTTTTCCACATGTAATATGAAGGACTATGAAAGTAATCTGAATTCGGTGCAGATAAGAGATCCCACGGCAAAACCAGGGCATAGCCAAATGCATAAACTTCACGAAACATGAGCTAATCATAGGATTATGATCTCATACGTAAATAGGCACGTTGCCGTCCAAGCGCAGCTAAGCTATAACGAGTCATGACCAAGATTTTCAATAGGACAGATACTGAACTCAAAGACGAGTTGGATTTGTATGATCTGAACACTCGCTCTTGTCTACTGGTTGGATAGCATAGGAAATGATCTGATTAAGCGACATGTTTCGGCGAGGTGTCGGAATTGAATGGATGGAGTAACGGAATTGGACTTTGAGACGAATTGCATTTCAAAGATTGGAATTCAATACGAATGCCCATTAAAATTTAACCTTTTTAATACAAGAGAAGGCAGTATTTCACATTCCCTTACTTTCAACCCCATGATTAAGGGTGCGTTTGGTTCAGCTTTTAAAAAGCCCTTTGGGGTCCCAAAGCTCCTTGGACAAATACTGAGGTGTTTGGCAAACACTTCCAAAGGGCTTTAAGATGAAAGTCAGCTTTGGAAATGCTGAAAGTCCAAAGCTATTTTAAGTAGCTTTGAGATTTCAGCATTTTCGGAATGCTGATGGCTGGGATTAATGAAAGTTTTCAGTTTCCTTTTTTGCCCCCAATAATTTAATAAAAGGTCAACTTTGCCCCTTTTCAAAACAAACCCTAGTATTAGATCTACCAAGACCTCAAGCCCCATGGCCGTCATGGCCGCCTCCTCCCTTGTCCTCCCTTCCTTCTCCCCCATGGCCGTCCGCTTCTCCGCCCTCAAGCCCACTCCACTCTCTCCCCTCGCCCTCAACCTTCACCTGAAGTCCCTCTCGGCATCCACCCTGTTGCGGCCCTTTGACGTTGCTCCCAGGGTCGCCGCGGCCTCCGGTTCCTGCGCTGCGTCTTCGTGTCCTCTGATATCGACCAGGAGCAAGGGGAGGACGGAGCAATATGGAAAGGAGGAAGAGATCGGAGTGAAGAAGAGATATTGTGGAGACGAATAGGAGAAGCCAATCACATGGAGGAATTCTGAAGGGATCGCAAGGAGAGCATGTGGAGGTTCCTCGATTGAAACGTCCAACGAGCTAATTTCTTTGCTCCTTTCACAGCTCTTTCTCTCTCTCTTCCTTTTCTGGTTCGTTCCCCTCGGCGACCAAAAGAAGAACAAAGGAGAGAGAAGATAGAATAGAACGAGGCCACATATATGTTATAATGAAAAAATATTTTTATATTGAATTTTTTTGCAATAAAATAAATTTTACTTTTAAATAAAATTATTTACACTATGTTTTTCAACATTGTTACCAAAATCTAAAACTAAGAAAGTTCCAAATTATATTTTTTAATGGATCGAAAAATAAAAATTAAAAAACATAAATTAATTACTCAAATGAGCTTTTCAAATGTGTTTTTTTACCAAATAACATTTCTTTCAAAGTTGCTTTTTAAAGCATAATTTACCAAACGGTCTTTGCATTTTCCCTAAAGCCCATTTGAAAAAAGTTTTGCATTTCTCCCAAAGTCCAATTGCAAAGTTGAACGAAACGCACCCTAAGAATCATAACGGACAAACGGTGTAGTTATTAAGAAATGATTAGCTCACGGACATATTCCATGTGTTATAGAACACGCAGCCTATTAATTGGTTTACACAATCGATTAATAAGATTTACAAAAAAAAAAAAGAAGCACATCACTAATTATTAAGGGTCCGCTTGATGACCTCTCTGTTTTCGAAAACAATTTTTTTAGAAATAATTTTTTTTCTATTTTTATTCCTTGAACAACTTCCTTTACAAATGAATGCACTCATTAACTGTTATTCTCAAAATATAAAAAGAACAACAATACAATACGTCTAGTACAACCCTACTTTTCTCTTTTCTTATATCGTTTTTTTTTTCTTTCTTTTTTTCTTCCTTCTTTAGTTAGCCAGTTGTTGACCCTTGTCGATGGCCAGCAACTGGCTAGGGGCTCGGGTCAACGAGGTTGACCTCACAACGTCCGACGAGCCTTGCCTAGCCACCATGGCTAGGCAAAGTCTGACTTTTTCATATTTGAGCAAGGTCGCTCGATCAACCAAAGGAAGAAGGAAAAGAAAGCATAATTATTCTCTAAAATAGATGTAGATTTTTTTTACTTCTTATTTCAATTATAAGTATATTATCTCGTCATTTTTCTAATCTCCACAATAGAAAGATTATTTAATATTACCAACCGTCTTTTTTTTTTTATTATGAGGAATAAAAGAACAGAAAATTGCAACGTTATTAAATGGACTCTAAGTTTGCCTCACTTGTAAAGAGTTGTAGATACCGAGCAACAAGAAACGGCTCGACGAAAACGAGGAAAGAAGGAACTCGAAAAGAGGGGGCCAAGGGAAGAGAATGACCTCCCCGATGCCGGAAGAACTTTTGGTGATGAGTCAACCTTTTCGGGTAAGTCCCCACTGAAGGTGGAGCGGAAGGTGATAAGGAGGAGCTTGAGGAAGAGGCAGGGCAGGAGGTTGAAGAGGAGGGCGGCGATGGCGACCGGAGGGAGACTGCGGTCCAAGTTTGTGCCGCGAGGAAGAGGGTGACGAACGGAGGCCCGGCCGCAGAGATGATGTCCATTCGCCTTTTCGATTTCGGAAGTGGAGTCTCGTTGGGTTCTTGCGACGAGTGAGCGGAGTTTCGCAAACGTGGAGGTTTGCACGGACTGAATTCAACGCGGGGTCTTTGGCCATCCGCACTGCAGCCCTCTGGACAGCAAGAGAAAGAGACCCGGAGATGACTCGAACGATGCAGGGTTAATGACGTCGTAATTTTTATATCTTTTGGAAGCGTTGGCTTGGAATATAAAAAGTCGTCTTATGCCAGTCTTTCGAATGAATTGTTAACTGCCAAAATCTTGCCTTCAAATCCAACTTATAATAAATTTTGGCGTTAGACAAGTTTGATAACAAAGTTTTCCTATTAGGTAAATGAAACTTGTCATCTTGGAGAAACTGAATTTATAGGTAATGACCGGCTTTTTCTTTTCACGAACTTGTTCGGCACGTTTCTCCGCGTAAAATGCTTCGCATGCCTATTGAGAGCTTGTAGGCTCGTTCAAATCTTGCTAGTTCTTCGCATTCTTTCTTTGCCACGTGGAAATCTTTTCTCGTACAATTTACTTTTATAGGATTGATGTATTTATTTTTCTTGAAAGGCAAATCGATGTATTTCTTTTTTCTTTTTTAAAGACAGATCGACAAAGAAGGCTTCATTTTTCCACGAGAGTTATGGACATATGGTGCAGAATTTTGAGTGATTCTCGGCACACAATTCAAGTAGAAGTTTGATGATAGAATCAAGCTGTTCTGGTTGAATCGCATAAAAGCCTCACGTTCTGTACAATTACGTGAAATTGAGAATAAAATTTGAGACCGTTGGGTATAGTTATGAGGGCAAGAAGCTTAGTCATGATATCCCATTGACCAATAAATGCTGATCCTATAACTCTGATAATAATTGAGCACTAGAGAAAAGTTTGGATTTTGATAGGTTTGTTTCTTACCCGCGTGATAAAGGTATTTCTTGATACCGAGTATTGAGCATGAGATTTCTAATATTATTCGGGGAAGAGTTTGGATCAATAAGGAAGAGTCTATTCTTATGTTTATGAGAGCAATAAGGGAGATGCATTTGGCATATTTATAAATGAAGATTTGGAGAGGGATGCATAATTCAAAAGAAATGTGTATTTCTTTGGTCATTTGGATAGATGGAGATAATATAGGATTGAAAAAGAAAAGATATACACACCTTCTCCTGAAGAACCCATACATACGTTCATCTTCGATAGTGTTTTGAGAAGATTTGGATGACACGGATAGTCTTCTTTAACGGTTCATATTCTACAGAGAAATTGATTCAAGATTATCATTTTCAAGAGATAATTCAAGAGGTAATCCAGTATTGCATTAAATAGATTTTATCGGATTTATACTCCTTCGAGGACAACTTTTTGCAAAAAGTCTATATTTTGTTTTTCCATAGATAAAACATTGACATCCTTTACTTATTTTTTCTCATTTTGATATTGCTCGGTGCCACTTATCATTCCGTAAAAACTTCCATTTACCCTTTTTATCTATTCACATCCATTGATTGTCCGGATAACATCACGCGTTCGCGATCTATTAAGCCACGAATAAGGCCAAAAAAAAAAAAAAGTAAGCGGTTGGTCGATCGACTTTGACTCTTTCGATGGTTAAAATTGATTAAAAAGTAAAAATTCGTCAGAAATTTATTCTCGAAATAGAATGGAATGACAGTGGCAATGAGGCATCGGGGGCACGATAAGACGGAAAAAACAGAGAAAGAAAAGCGCCCTCTCTCTCTCTCTCTCCGGCGAACATGAATTCCAGCTTTTCATTTTGAAACCCGCCCACTCATGTGTAGTGCCCCGCCCGCCCTCCTCCCCAAAAATTTCACTCATTTCCGCCTCTGCTGATTCCTCAGATCCTCCCTCCCTCTTCTGTCTCTCTTTCGTTTTTTCGCGATAAACCTCGCTGCGCGCGAATCACCAGCAGTCGCTCAGACGATCTCTACCCCTCGCTCTCCCGCCCTCGGATCAGATCCGCCCCTGCTTCTCCTTCTCCTTCTCCTTCTCCACCCCCACGCCTAAAACCTCTCGCCTAGGGTTTTTGTTGCCTTCCCCATTTCCCCCGTGACTTCTCGTCATGGCCTCCGGAGCCCTAGACACTTCGGAACCCGAAGCGGCGGCTCCTGTCGAGGGCAAGGAGGAGCCCTCCGAGGGGTTAGAGGAGGAGCCGAAGGCAGAACGAGAGACGGAGCAGGAAGACCGAGAGATCGCTCCGGAAACCGAGGCTTCCGACGAGAAAGCGGCCGAAGACGACCGGGTTGATGCCCAGGAAGAGAAAGGAAGCGGAGGTGATCCAAAAGGGAGCTCCGTCCGGAAACAGAGGGTGTCCAGGAAATCGAAGAAATCGAGGGCTGAACTCTCGGAGAAGAAAGATTCGGCGACGCCCGGAATCGAGCGGCCCACCAGAGAAAGGAGATCGGTGGAGCGATACTCCGCTCCTGCCATCGTCAGGACACCCTCCGGCAAGGGCTTTTCCATCGAAAAGGTACTGGCGGGGCACCTTCACGCTAGGATTTATTTATCATCTTCTCTCTTTTGTCAGAGGGACATTCATTTTATTAAATGGCTTGCTGGTATTTCAGGGTCGTGGTACACGGCTTAAGGACATTCCGAACGGTACGTTTCCAGCTTTGATTGTTTCCTCAAGTTTTACAGTCCGCTGTCACTTCGCCTAGTAGTTCTCTTACGGGAGAGTTATGTTTTCTGCTCACTGTATGCATAGCCCATGGCCTTCAGCTATTCCCGGGTTGTTGTCTTGAATTCGTAGTGCAACTCATGTGGCCGCTAATATTTTGACCTCTCAAGCTGCGTGACGGCTGATTTACCCTGCAAAGATGGTTTTTCCCTGTTTCACATTTTGTGCGGTATCCGCGCCATAAAAATCTGCATGCTAGATGTAGTCTGTATGCCTAGAAAATCAGCATCCTAGGCAACATCAAGCTTTATAGCCTGATTACTATTTGCCAAAAATTTGTGTTTAAATATTTGATTATTGTCATATCCACGGTCACTTTGGCTGAAATCCAACCATCTTGTGGGTTGAAATGGCGAGAATCATCTATTGGCCTGCCTGAGATTCTCTTTATGAACTTTTGCATATTCGATTATTGTTGAAAGTGCCCAGCTAATGGTCCATGAGCATGAGTAGTTTGGGGAA
The DNA here is from genome assembly GCA_030064385.1 of Melaleuca quinquenervia. Lineage (NCBI taxonomy): Eukaryota > Viridiplantae > Streptophyta > Magnoliopsida > Myrtales > Myrtaceae > Melaleuca > Melaleuca quinquenervia. The sequence goes on along the minus strand of CM057728.1, from coordinate 233,225 downwards.
GAATCAACTTCATGATCATGAACTCTGCATCACAATTTTTGGAGCATCTCTATGGTTTGAAGTGGCAAAACAGAAATCAAGATAATGATTATTAGAGAAGCAAATCCTAGGGTCAGCATTTGGCTAGGATGCACTGTTCTTTTCCTCGAGAGTTCTTTAAGCTTTTTCATTTGCCTCAGTGCAACAAGTTCTCTCATGCCCTTTTCCAGAAACCCAGCCTCTTGAAGTTTTGCAAATTACCCACAGAGAATATTTTTTAACACTAGCTGCTCTTGCTCAGTAGGAAGTGGTAATTATATCATCAAATGACAGAGAGCAGACATTGGAATAATCAAAAATATTATTTTGTTATTTTTAAGCATACTCTCATCTTTTTGAACATGTCTTGAAGGTTAGCAATTGAGTGAATCCTGTTTTATGTTTCTAGAATCACAAAATAGCTTTATAGAACATTGCCAAAAAAGCCGTAATTCAGCACTTCTCTGCCTGTATCCAGTTTTGGATCTCTCCCTTTTTAAGAATTATTTACCTTCCTAGGTGCTAAACGATAGTCAAGCAGTTCTGTTGTACTATAATCTATCTAGTCATGACCAATTTCTTGCCTTTCTACCGCTAGAAAGCTTCTTTATTGAGTGCTTCTTGTCTTCTTCTTATCATATTTAGTGGGATGTGTGTTGAAGGCATACTAGGGACTTAGCTATAGATGCCCGAATGTTGGTTTAGAAAGTACATGACATGGAAAATATTTTTATATTGTAATGCCTCAGCTAGTTATTAGATTATGAGTGTGATCAACTAGATGTTGCTGATGCCTGCTGGCGTACTAGCTATCTCTGAACATAAACTAGCGAAAGTAGGTGCTTCTACATGAGATTTTTTTTTACAAGGCTTAGAATGCATTCCCGACAGGTCACAAATATCATTGCTTAGTTGTTTGCCTGAATTTTCAAATGCCACTTATAATATAGAGGAAAAGAGTGGCATAGCTAGCTTGTTCTTGGAAGAGGACCGGTCAAATGAACTCGTTGTTTAGGATTTAAGGTTTCATCATTATATAGGTATGACATTGACTATGTTATTCTTCTGAAAGCAGTCAAATCGTGTGATGTATGGGGACTATTTGCCATTAGTGCAAACTTAATTTGCTTTTAACATGGAGTGTAAATTCATATTTTAAATGAAGTCGAATAGTGATATGTAGTGACTAATTATTAGGGCCTGCCCTTCACTATCAGTATAACAAGGAGACCTTTTGTTCTTTGGAAGGCTATACAGAGGTTCAGGGAAAATGGTGGTGACTTAGTCTTCTCAATACTTGCATGTTTTCACAAGATTAGTTCTGCGACAGTGTCTTTGTTGAGTAATCTAGTGAGTGGCATTATCTGGTGTCGTGTTGTTAAGTTATTTGTATTGAATGTAACACTTTTTGATTAATATTGTACTTTGATTTGTCTGGAGAAGAATACTGATTTGTAATTTGAAATGACTGATGTAGCTATTATTCAAGCCAGCATTTTAGAATGCAGAGCTAGTTAAGTTGGTTTAATAAAGAACCTGTGCAGTGTGCATATTGGTTGGTGGGTCTGTTAACCTAGTCTTCTTAATTTGCTCTTTTGGAGGATCTATTAGACTGAAAATGTTTCACCAGAACTTCTAGCAATTATTTTCATGGTCTGAAGATATATAAATATTGTAAACGCAGTCCTTTTTAATGTTGGATGGGAAGTTTTGGTATGTAGGTATTTCACTTTCTTCTGTGTTTGCGGGACTCTTGAATTTTCCTTGCTTCTATTTGTTTTTGTTATCTTGTCTTGATGACTGCTCTTCAGCCTCATGGACAGCACTGTTAAATTTTATTTCCTTCTGGTTACAGTAGCCTTGCCTTTTTTTCCTGATATTTTTTTGATATTTCAGTTGCATTCAAGTTATCGAAGAGAAAACCTGATGACAACCTGCAAATACTTCACACAGTACTTTTTGGAAAGAAAGCTAAGGTGACCTTTCAATTTTATTATATTGGCTATATTTCTTTCGTGCCACTATTTTTAGGGTATGCTGTTAGATGTAGAGGCTCAAAGACTTGCCCTAACCTAGTCTAGTGGTTATTTACTAGAATCACATAATTCATGGTGTACCAGTTTGCGCAAACAGTTTTGTTTTCCATTGATTGAAAAAAGCAGCTGCCTAGATAATCAGTCTCCAAATAGGTTTGTTCAAATTTGATTTCAATAAATTCGCATACCCATCTTTGTCCCTGGCATGGTGGATGATACTCCTTCGATCAGAGCTGAGAATAATAGTTAACTAGCCAAATCATATCATTGGCTGTTTCACTACGATTTAATAGTGTGCCACATTAGGATGTTGCTTACAAAACTTTTGCTACCTGTGGGTTCATAGCATGCTTCATCATCTTGCAGTCCAATTTAGTCGACTACATACTTTGTGAAGATTTAAAGGCCAAATAGAGAGTATCCATTTTTCTCAGTCCTTATTCCCTGACAAACCTTAGGTTTATCAAAATGCACCTTTGGCTTTTGTATGATTGGGGTGTCTGAGATGACTTTTGTTTCAGCAACTATAGTGGAAACTAGGACGAGTTTGAGAAGGCTATTGTATGGTTGGGGTATCTGAGGTTACTTTTCTTCCAGAGATTACTTTTCTTTCAGCAACTTTGCAGAAAGCTGTGCTATTGAGTCAGAGACATCGATCCATGTACTGCACTATCCTTTAGCTCCAGATTTCAACTGTACTCCTATTCTGCAGTCATTTCTCATGCATTCAGCAATTAAAATTTTCCAACCAGTTCTTGAAGTTATTCTTCTAAGATAATCCAAAGGCTGTCGTCTCTATAGGATATGTTAGGGCTTATTTGGTTTGAATTCTCTAAATTTATGTTATCATTTTCAATTGGGAATGAAAACATGCCAATGCAGTGCTCCGGTTTTCAGTGGGTTAGTGAAAATGTGAAAACACCCTTTTGATGTTTCCATACCTTTTCAATCCAAAATCAAAACACCTTCTACTTTTATTGTTGTTGCCACTATATGAAGTTTTTCACTTGATTCCTGGCACTTTCTTCTAGTCTGTTGCTGATCTCTCAAGCCAAGTAAAAAAAGAAGAGAAAATGGTCCATGTCTTGAAATTAGAAAAACCAGTTTGTATGAGAGGGAAAGAGGGAGGACAATCTCAGTTTCATGATGTGGGAGGCTGATGTCTGCTTGAGGGGATTAATGTGAGCAATTTCATAGTGGGGAAGATGTGTTCTCTTTCAACCAATCTCTCAGTTTGGTGAATTCTTGGCTTCAAACCAATGGAAACAAGCTTTTCTATAATGGGTCATAGAGTTTGCATCTGATTCTGTTAATCTTTGAACTATTATTTCTCATCCTTTTCGTTAATGCAATGTTCTTCACTGCAAGAAACCTCTAAAGGTTCATTTGAAAGAAACAAACCTCCTGGAAAACCTCCCCATTGTTGTTCAAAAACATAAGAAAACAAAAAACTTGAAACGTTGGGTCTACAATTTGCTCCATAAGATTTGGTCAGTGAAGTGATTTTTGATGGAATTTGGATGTAAATAACAAGTAAGAACTGTAACCAAATACGTTTTCATAGTTTTCTTTTCCAAACATTTTGAATTTACATTTACCAATTTTTTTTTGAATTTACATTTATCTAATGATTTTCAAAAAGAAAACCAAAAATATTTTTATGAACAAGAAGATCTCTTATTTCCCCTTTTTATGGATCAATTAGGTTCTCCTCAGGAGAACTAGATGAATTCTACTTTTTGAGTTAGGTGTGCTGTGTTGTATATGGAAATTATGATAATTGGTTTGATAGTTGCTGTAGCTTAGTTGCTTTAGGTACTAGCCAGGGTGGTAAAAGGGGAGCACATATGGGTCACAAGTGTATTTCCAAAGGGCTTGCGAGACAAATGCCTCTTATCATCTTGATCGAGTTCTGTACAATTTTTGTGTCCAGTGTACTGCTTTTTGGTTAGATTCTGGTTATAATAGCTTTATTCTGGAGAAATTTGACAGCCCCTTTAGTCGTTGTCTCTTTTTGTCACTTGACGTCATACATGGTGTATTATATGCAGGTGCATAGCTTAAAGAGAAACATAGGCCAGTTTTCTGGTTATGTGTGGACTGAGAATCAGGTATGTGCCTTTTCAGAGCCTTCTGGTTTTTAGTCGTTTGGACCTACGTATATTGAATCAAGTTGGCTTGTTTAGTGATCCCAGGAGAAATGGATTTATTTTGGAGATTTCTTTGAGTACGCATTTTAATATCACTTGGGAAGATGTTATGATAGTATATGTGAAGGAGTGTAGATGCTTCCCTTAGAATTCTTTTTTTTTTTTCTCTAGCAAGAAAAACAGAGAGCTAAAGTGAAGGAAAAACTTGACAAATGTGTCAAAGATAAGCTGATCGACTTCTGTGATGTGCTCAACATTCCAATAAATAAGGCACTTGTGAAGAAGGTATGTGATCATACAAACAACTTTTGCTCCCAGCTTCCTGTTTGATATGCATTTCCTTCCAATTTGGATTGGGCATTTTCCAGGAGGAGCTTTCTGCAAAGTTGTTGGAATTTCTGGAGTCACCGCATTCTACTACTAATGTTTTGCTTGCTGACAAGGAACAGGTACTAGTATCATGCAGTGTTGCTTTTGTCTGTCTATCATTTATATTTAATTTTCCTTGATGAGGATTTATATTGGAATACATTAATTGAGAAGGGCCAAAAGCGTAAGAGGAAGATTGCATCGAGCAAACCGTTACTCCTTGGGGAAGCATCTAGTACAATGACAGAAAAGGTTTCCTTTCCTCTCTTTTGCTGGTATTCTACATGCATACTGTTCTAGATCAGCCTTTTTACCCAGTAGCATTAGTTTTGACTAACTTAATGTTCCTACTTTTCATTCTTTTAGTTTCTAAAGCTGTCTTGTGTGATTGCTCAAAATGATACTCAGCTTACTGATGTTGCTTCTCTGTTTAGCCATTTTGAGTTTACCTTCACTCAGGATGGACTGGTTTGGCCAGACTTTGTTTATTTCACCTAACACCTATGATTCCTGATCTACATTTTCATCTTTCCACAGTGTTATTATCTCCATATAATAAGTGACAGGGACATTGACATAAATAGCCTGGTTTAGGAATAGACAAAGTGCATCAAAGTTACAAAACATTCGATTCTATTCCAGTTCACCACTTTATGTGTTGCAAATGTTTACTATTGCCTATTTGTTTCGTCTCTTCCTCTAAAAAAGAACCCTAGAAAACACCGGGAATGTAACTACGACATTGGCCAAAGAAAATTATGCATCAGTGCGATCTTATTGTATCACAGAGCATAAAAAATATAAATTTCATTTCCATCTGGGATTTATTTGATTGTTGTTGTTGAAGCATTTTGTTTTGTCTAGTACCACCCTCTTACCTTTTGTCTCCTTTTGATAGTTGGAAAGCACTTGAAATCTTTGTTTCTGTGTATCATTTGTGGTAGAGACAAAAACAAGCACCTGACTCTGAGAAAAAGAAGTTTTCTGAGATTTCTTCGGAAGATGATGATGATGATGATAAAGGTGACAATAAGGAAGACAAGGACAATTCCGATGCAAATAGTGATGATGATATGGTGTATGGAGAGGAGAGTGGTGATGAGAAGAGCAAGTCAGAGGAAGAGGATACACTGAAGAAGCCGGTGTCCAAAAGTTCTTCCAGGAAAAAATCAAAGGATAGCTCAATGTCCAAAACCAAAGACACCTCGGAGTCTGCCAAAGTGGCCACTCCTGCAAAATCTGCCAAGAAATCGTCCACGTCAGCCTCAGAGAAGAGTACTGTAGATGGGGTTGGTAGTAGAAAATCAATTTCTAAGTCAGAAGGATCTGCATCAAAGAAACAAAAGGTTGAAAAGAGCAGTCAAAACAACCAAAGTGGTTCCTCAAAGGGGAAAACCTCGAGCAAGAAACAGTCCACCAAACCCTTGACAGAGGCTTCAGACAAGGACCGAGGTATATATACTTGCCTTCTGTATGAACTTCTATATCTTTATTTGCGACTCGTCACTGCCATTTCTTCTGTTGGTTGATATTTTTTTTGGTAAATTTCTGTTGGTTGAATGTTCTGGTAACATTATATATTGATTTTCTGCTTGAGAATTAGTTGTTAGTAAAAGTACGTTAAATGTTCTACATGTGCAGAGTGTAATTGTCTGCTAAAGCATTTTCGTTGGGATTCTTATCTGAATTATTATTGCTTTCTGACAGAAATAGAAATTTCTGGTTCTTTATTTACTTGTCGTTCTTTACTGCGTGTTTTGTCTTCACTTCATTTTGTGTCCCTTTTTTCGTTGAGAACTGAGTTAATATATTGTAATTAATGGTGCTTATGTTCATCAAGTAGGGAAAGGCAAAAGTGGCAAAAAGGCAAAAGCTGAACCCAGCAGAGAAGAGATGCATGCTGTTGTTGTAGATATTCTCAAGAAAGTTGACTTCAATACTGTACGTTGAGTTCCTAAATATGTTATTTTTATTGTTAAAGTATTCCTCTTTCTTATGCATTCCTAAACCTCATTTATGTATTCTATTGATGCAGGCGACGTTATCCGACATTCTTCGGCAACTTGGTATGTTTCTTTGATGCAAAGAAGGCTATATATTCTTCAGTTGCAATCGTGACTAACGGTGCATGCAAACTTCAGGTACCCACTTTGGTGTGGATCTGATGCACAGAAAGGCAGAAATTAAGGATATCATTACTGAGGTCATAAATAACATGACCGATGACGAGGATGAAGGCGATGACGAGGATGAAGGCGATGACGAGGAAGCTGATGAGGATAAGGCTGACGCCGATGACAATGAATGAGAAGTGAATAGGGATGCGATTCTCTGAGTTTGATTTAGTTCATCAGAATTACAACAGGCATGGTAATTTCTAGGTAGATTGTAGTCTTTTCGAGCAAAGTAGGCTGGCCAGTTAGCTCTTGTGAATTAGTTGGAAGAGATCAGTTTGTACCATATAGCTCCAGACTGGCTTTTCAGGGGTAGAGTTGACCTTGCTGATATGGTTTTGTTAGCTTAATCATCCCTCCTTTCCCCTCCCAAGATTTTCCTCCTCAAAAGGTGTAAAATGAATTACCGGACGGGGACTGCCTGTCGAAATTGGTTGACATTGTGAATGAATTTTAGACCGTCAATAATGAGACCGAGCACCTTGTAGACTAACCATGGAGTATCTTTTAAAATGTCCTCTCTTGTATACCGTGGGGGCCCGAACCAGTCCTCGTGGTTTACTTTTTCGCGTTGTTTCTTTCTCTACGTACCCTCAGCTGATGTCGTGACGTCACAATTCTCCAACAGTCAGATGAGTTTATCCGCAATTTCATTTAGTCTTAACATGCGCCTGAATATCAACAAATTCTGTTACAACAATAAAAAGTAAAAGCAATATCTTGAGATTTAATTTGTTTCTTATTGTATTTTCGATGTCTGACGTGTATATATGTTGAGCATTACTAAATAAAACAATGAGATTTTTCTCTTTATCATGTATCAGAGCCAGTAAAATTTAAAAAAAAATGAGAAAAAAATCCTAATTACTTAAAAATCACCAGCCGTTGCCGCCTCAACATTGTGTTAGCTTTGACCATGAGTGGTTGCATTGGTCACGATAGTCTTTTGTGGCATTGACGCATGTCGACCATCTAAGTCTGGGAAATTAGTTTGCAAATTGAAAAAGTCTTTATATGGTTTGAAATAATCCCCACGAGCATAATTTGGGAGATTTTTGGGGTTGTACTTTCTTTTGGAGATGTGGAAATGATCGCTCCCTATTTTATAAAATATCAGGGGGAGACAAATTATTTTTGATTATATATGTCAATGATATTATTATCACTGGAGATGACTTGATTGGGATAACTGAACTAAAAATTTATTTCCAGTAACAATTTCAAACTAAGAATTTGCCTCAATCACAAAAAATTTATTATTCCATAGTAGTGAAAATATATTTTAGATTTGCTCATTGAAACAAATATGTTTGGATCAAAATCTCTTTATTCACCTATGGAACAAGGGGTTAAACTAGTTGCTGAAGGGGGAGAAATTCTTGATAATCATATGGAGGATTGGTGGATAAGCTAAATTATCTCACAATCACTCGACCAAACAATGCATTTCGAGTTAGCATGGTAACCCGGTTTTTATCTTCTCCTCGTACATCTTACTGGAATGCAATTATTCATATTTTGAGTTACTTAGAAAAGGCTCCAGGGAAAGGAATTATTTATCAAACTCATGGTCATAATAGAGTTGAAGGATTCTCTGATGCTGATTGGACATGATCCCCAAATGATAGGAGATCAATCGCAAGTTATTATACTTTGGTTGGAGGAAATTTGGTGTCGTGAAAAAGTAAGAAATATAATGTTGTCGCTCACTCTAGTGCTAAATCGGAGTATAGAGTCATGGCACAAGTAACATGTGATATAGTGTGGATTCAACAATTATTGGTTGAGCTAGGTTTTAAAGCCTCAGTTCCTATGAATCTATGATGTGATGATAAAGTTGCAATGCATATCTCTTCCAATTCTATATTTCATGAAATAACAAAATATATTGAAGTTAATTGTCACTTTATTTTGAGAGAAATTGAAAAGTTGACCGATCCTTCCCAGTCACATTTGAGCTAGGGGTGAGCACAATTGATTGTCCAACCTGGGAACTGTCCGGACCGGACCGAATTGGCTAGATTGGTCTGGTTCTTCAGAATTTTGGTATGGTCCACGGTTCTTTAAAATGGAACTAGTTCCCAGGCGGTTTAGTTTCTAGTAACTTCTTTCTCTAAGTTGTTTAGTTGTTTAGGACCGAGAGAGAGAAAATAAAAGTGACACGCCCCATTCAAGTCTAGTCAAATGTTGATTGGCCCAACGAATATTTCTCTTCAACATCTCACACTTAAGACCTCAAGCTCTCCACTCTCGTTCTCGTTCATGCGAAGCGAAAATAACTCAAAGAGTCAAAGTCGAGCTTTCTCGTGAGTTTCTTTTTCTCGACTTGGTCAAAGAGTTGAGAGACGACGGAGTGCTTTTGAATTTTTACACGTGATCTTTATTTCTCTAACTTAGGAGGGTATCACATTGTGTGCATTGTTGGGACGAAATATTTATTTTTCTTTGAATTTTTCCCGGTTCCATTGGACCGCCTTAGGCCATGAACACCCCTAATTCAAACCAAAGAACAATTGGGTATGATTAATATTTATGCTTTAGCTTGAGAGGGAATGTTATAAGAATCAGGAATGTTATAAGAATAAGGAGCAAAATAATATCTTGAGATTTATTTTGTTTCCTATTATATTTTCGATCTCTTATGTATATATGTGTGGAGCATTACTGAATAAAATAATTTGAGCCTTTTCCTTTTATCAAACTCGTTACTTTATGAGTCCATTAAATATCACTTGAACCATTCTTAACGCTTTTGAATATAGTGAAATTTATGATTTATCCATAATTTGTACTTTTTATTGACAAAAGCGATGGAGTGGACAATGAATGCAAAGAAACTAGCAACTCGTAGGACATATATGGTGAACAAGGTTGAAAATTAACTCGGCATGTAATATCTAAAGAATACGTGGTGAATCATGATGAAATTTCAATATGTCGCTCATCTGGGAGCAGAGAGTTCGATGGTGGTTCCAGTTTTTCAAAACAAGCGATAAAAAGTGTCACGAACAACACTCAAGGGTGATGAGTTCGATGTAAGAAGAACACCACCGTGGTTGATGTAATGTTGCCACGACATATAACTTGAAAGGCACTTCTTCAGACAACAACAACTCCAATACCTAGGTTGTGCAACCATATTGGGTAAGTTCGATTCCCGGACCGGCGCACCCGAAAAACAAGGTTGAGAATTGGTTCTAGTTGAAACCGGTTCCCAAAATTCAGAATCAATTTCAACCAGACTAGGAACCGATTCCGAGGAATTACCCACTTGGGAACCATATCAACCGGATCAGTTCGGGAATTGGTTTGAGAACCGGTTTGTAAGCCAACCCAAAAGTCCAAAATCCTAATTTGTTCCCCTGTTTCTTTTCACCTTTCACAACTTTTGCATATGTTTTTAGAGCATGGTTTCTTGTTGATTTTTCTTTATATATGATTTTTAGGTTTTTGTCAAAGATTTTGTACCACGTAAATTGGCTCGCCTAATTTTACTTTTGGAGGAGGAGTTATGTTGATCTCACTTTTGGAGGAGTTATGCTTGCGTCAAATATTTGTTAACCATTTTAAATAAATGAGAAGTTTCATGTAGTATTGTGGGAGCAAGATTAATATCGGATCCATATTCGTTACCAATGTATAAACAATGTTAGTATTTTTGTTTTGGCTTATGATTTTGTTTATAATAATTTATCTTGTGGATCTTTAGTTTTTTATTATTATAAGTGCATAATGTTTCAATATAAATTTGAAGAATTATGTTGTTTTTTCGTATATTAATATAGAATTCAAAGTCATATAAGAGTACGGTTGCAAAACAATTTCCAATATAAACAAGATTAATCCTAGAATTGGACTGAAAAATAGGGTGGATCTGGTACAGGTCCAAAAAAGGGAAACCGATTATAACAGGGTCTCGTGAAGGGTTTAGATCTAGAACTTACTCACCCTAGACCCGATCACCCCTACCAATACCAATATAAAAATAATGGGGATAACTATGTCGTTTTGTATATATTTTTGCGTGCTTTGATGGAGAGTACATGGGCCTTGGCTTTATATGACGAAGTAATAAGATATTACAATATCAATAATAATCAATAAAAAAATATGCACAATCGTAAGAGATATTGAGAATCAAGTAATATAAGAAAAATCTCCCGTTATCTTTCAATCATCTCAAACAAAATCGATACAATGAGACAATTTTGAAGTCCTATATTTCATGAGCCATAAGTTCCAACTATATAAAGAAGTTAAGTTAGGATAATTGTTCAAAAAGTCATAAATTTATTATATGACTGTAAATTTGGGCTTAAATATTTCAATTGTATCAATTTTGATTTAAATCTCTTGCTTAAGATCATGGAAAGATATCGAAGAGATTTTCCATATCGTTTTTTATTCTCTAGATCTCCAAGTAATTTTGTGTATCTTTGATTAATTATAATGCGTGTTCTAATATGTTATTTCTTCATCTTGTAAAAGCCCAGGCCCATGCACTCTTAATCAAAACACATGGAGAAATATACAAGAATTACATAATTATCTTCATCATTGCTATCTCAGAAGTGAAGCTCTTTTTATTCAATAAAATTCAAAAAAAATTCAAGATTTTTTTTTTGGTAAGTAAAAAAATTTCAAGATTTGTTGATTTAGCCATATACCTATTATATGAATATGGTTGGAAGGACTGCGTTTGCAAAACATAAGAATGGTCAAAACTAAATTAACAAAGCATAAAAAATTTTGGTATTAAATTTATATAATTAAAAGAGTTTGAGTTCAAATTGACAAATTATCAACATATTTAGAATTAAATTGACATAATTGAATAGTTTATCGCTTGAATTGGTCTCGTACATTATGTGTATAATTTTTTGAATAATTTTCCCTAAAGAAGCTAAAGGTCTCGCGCATCTTTGGTCTTTCTCTTTCTTCTTTTTCACTTAATAGGTGGTGATTTCATGTCCCTCGCGGACAACATGTCTATGCAAATTTTCATCATCCAAAAGCGAGAGATCACAAGCATTTAGGCTCAAATTTGTCGAACGACTGAAATCTATTGCATCCCACAACGAAAGATACTACTTCGCGATGAAAGATTGAAAGGAAATTGTGTTCCACACCGACTGCAACTTAGACTTATTAAGCCGGAGCAAGGTATAGGCAAGTATACTACTTCGTGATAAATTTTGAGTTTTCGCGTATATGATTATGATAGATTGAGACAACGCCTACAAAAAAATTTTTGTGAATTCCCAAATGAAAAGGAAGCGAAATGCAATTTCAAACCGGTGGATTTTGAGGAGAATTTGTTGGAGAATCTTCACAAATCTGTTATGAGATTGTTGGACGTACATAATTCAAAACGGCATTAGAACAATCGAACAATGTGTATGCGTGTGTATGGGCGCGCATGAAATAGAACGATACAATAACAAAATTGAAATGAAATAGAATATATAAACCGAGACCTGTGTTCGATACATTTTCTTAAAACAAATTCGTCCTTCCAATACACGTGAGGCTACTTAGATAGATTCTTTATCTCCTCCAGCACACGTGAGGTTTCGTGACGTATGTTTTCCAGAATACAACAGTTGGTAGCAGTCAATAACAATTCTTCGAAACTTTCGGCGAAATTGAACAACGTATGCACTGAACACTATCAAAAAGCAATGCAATACAACACTTTTGAAAACAATGTAATGTTTGAAAAATTTAAAAAATTGTGTCCCGAGCAAGAAAGAAATGAAAGAGTTTTTAAAATCAACTTGGAGAAACGTTTCAGAATTAAATGTATTGTTACCGAATTAAATCAGCCGTTTCGGCATTAGATCTGCCATTAAAAGCGTTTTGGGTATAATTGCCAATTAAATTTGCTGTTACAACCTTAATTGCTAATTCAATCAGCTGTTACAAACTTAAATCCGTAACTGCCGTTACAAAATTGTGAATTATATCTGAATTTGGCCTTTCATAGACTTTGTTGCTTGAGTCAACTTCAAAACACCCCCACTATTACAAAATTTGTAAATAGTTTTGAGTTGGAAAATGTTAATTCAGAAGATAAAAAGTGGCTTGTTTCTAAGCCCACTTTCCAGGACTATATTTGTGTGCATGGGTTGTATGATTGCGCTCAAATTCAAGCTCTCCAGGAATCGAATTTGCACCCATTGTGCCTGCGCACGAGGTATAATGCTTGTGCTATTAAAATTACTACTCCAAAGAAGTGTAACGGCTTATAAAACACTTCAAAGTCCTTTTCTTTTCTAATGTGGGACTAGTGTTTTTTCACTTCCCTCCAACTCAAGGGTGTTTTTTGAGCAACTATCTATTTAATTCCATATTTCCAACATAATTAACCGCATCGGACCCATCTTGCATATATTTTTTTTTATAGGACTGAAACCTTTCATGCTATAATACGTTTCCTAGTTTGGTTAAATTTGCTAAATTGAGTGATTTCCTAACTTTCCTCAAGGTGATATCCTATTTCGAATATAAATATAATACATAAGAGATGAGATTCTACTTAGTTCATTGCACTAGAGAAGAAAGAATGCTAGGTTTTCTTCTTGTGAGTTTCTAGAGTGAGGTCTTTATAATAGATTATGAAATACTCTTTCACTAAGAATTTTTAGCGAGTTTCTACCGTAGATTGTGAAATACTCAAAAGGGTTTTTGCTTTAGTTGTGATTTAGAATTGGAAACATTTGAGTGATTGAGTTATGCACGATTGAGTTTTGCACTCTGTAGTTTAACAGTAAAATTCTTGACGGTTGGCTCTTCTTGTGGAAAAGGTACTGGTACTACATCGAATGTCTTAATCGTTGATTTTTCTGATAATTTCTTTGCTTTTGCGATATGCTAGTGTATACATTATTTTCACAACAGTCCATTGCATTATTTGTATAATGCTGGCCTATATCAAGTAGGGGTGAGCAAGTTGTACCGCCCAAACCGGGAACCGCCCGGACCGGCCGGGTGGGTCCGATTCTCGGACGTGTCGGTCCGGTCCTCGGTTCCCAAAAGTGGAACCGGTGTCCGGGCGGTCCGGTTCCCGGTTCCTAAGAGGACCGGACCGGACCGGACCGATTAGAGATAAATAAATAAAAAAAAAAGAACCCATGCAGGAAAAACTAGTTAGTGAAATTGTACTGCCCCACAGACTTTGAGAGAATACAAACTCCCATTGGAGGACCATCTGCAGTAGGTTATTATTGATACGCTCACTTTTCCACAATATTCAAATGAAGACTGTTGAAAGACGTTTAGGTGCGAGTCTGTTGTCATGGCGTCAAGTTAAACCCATCTCATTCGGCCCTCGGCACCGGCCCTTGGTCCGAACTACATCTGGAAAACAAGACCAATGGGAGGCCTTGCCCAAGCACCTCTGTCAAGAGCTCGCCAACCGACGGGCAGACCGGGATGTTGAGCTGAGGAGCCGAACCGATCCAGACGAAGCCTCTCTCTCTCTCTCTCTCTCTCTCTCTCTCTCTCTCTCTCTCTCTCTCTCTCACAATTTTAGGTTTCTTTCCCGATCCCATTGGACCGCCCAAGAACCGGACCGGACCGACGGGTCCGGTCCGGTCCGGTCCACGGTCCTAGCGAACGGGAACCGGTCTGGTTCCCGGTTCCGGGGGGAACCGGACCGCCCAGGGAATCGCTCACCCCTAATATCAAGTTATAGTCCTCATGTAGAGCGGAGACTTGCAATCTATTTTTTGTGATTTAGAAAAGAATTCCTTTTATTTTTTCTTTATATTCGAAAGTAACCATCTCATATTAAAGAGGGCAATCGTACTTCTCATCGTTAAGAGGTAATTCTCTAAATTTTGACATTTTCTTAACAAAGCGATTAATTTTTATTTGGAAATATAAGGGATTTTTTCAATTGAAAATCGGACTTTTTTTTTATTTGGAATAGTTGTGTGCATGCCCTTTGTATTTTGGATTTAAAAATGGGTTAATACAATAAAAAACTTCAAACTTTACCCACTATGACACATTTACCCCAAATTTTTTTGCAACACAAAGACCCAAAACTTTCCCCATTGTGACATATTTACCATAAATATTTTTGGTGACACAAAAAACCCTGAACTTTGCACATGTGACACATTTACCATTTTTTTTTTTAAAAGGAGCTCCGGAGAGCTTCGTCGGTCGCTAGAGCTTGCCAGAGGGCAGTAAAGCCCTCGTCGGCCGCGGGCAAGGGTGGTGGGGGTTGGGGAGGCCGCCCTGGCCCTACCCTGCAGTTGGCGAGGGTAGCCTTGCCTAGTTGTGGGGGAGGGCTGCCCAGCCCTCGTGGCCCTCGCCCGTGGCCATGGCTTGCCTCGCCCAAACTCCACCCAAAATCCAACTGTAGTCGGAGGTTTTCCCATGCCCGCGCGTGCCACCTATTCGATGAAATGCGCGAGTCTCCATCTTCATATTCATCGCAGTTTACTCATGCATTTTGTCGAACATTTGGCGTGCGCCCAGATTTAGGTGAGGGCTGCCCCACCCAAATCCGAGTGAGGGCAACCTCGCCAGCCACGGGGGAGGGCCGCGGCGGCCTCCCCAACCCCCGCTGCCCTCGCCCGTGGTCAGCGAGGGCTTTGTCGCCCTTCGGTGAGCTCCACCGGTCGTCGGAGCTCCTTTTGAACAAAATTTTTTTTTTGGACAAATGTGTCACATGTGCAAAGTTTTGGATTTAAGTTTAGGGTAAATGCATTACAGTGGGTAAAATTTGAGATTTTTCGTGTCACAGAAAAATTTTGAGGTAAATGTGTCACAGTAGGTAAAATTTGAGGTTTTTTGTGGAATTAACCCATTAAAAATCCAAATAAAAAATATGGTTACCTCAAAAAACTTAGCGCGCTAATTATGTGTTTAAGAGAATAATAATCGTGGTTTAGGGATGTGATTGTGTAGTAGAATTGCGAGAAGGAACAATATACGCATTTAACTCTTCGTTTATATTGAGTGAGGTTGATTCGGTCGAGAAAAGAGGAACGAGAGCACAAATAGAGGATTTTGTACACGCGCCGCCCGACGGCCGCCGTCCACGCTAACGGCGAGGGTCCGTTTCCGTCTCCTACGCGGCGGCGCACGCGCCTCTTTGGATACTGCTGCCGTAGTACGGTGCTCTTGGAGCCGGAAGCACTGGAACTTTCCAATCCCGTTCGATTCATTCAATTCGATTCTTAAAAAAAAAAAAGAAGAAAAAGAAGAAGAGATTTTCAGATTCAACCCCTCCTTCGCTTCTCTTCCAGGATTCCACGAGTCGACGGATCTCTCTCGAGTCGCGACCCTCGCGCCGAAGTCGTCATCCGTCTTCCCCACTTTCGTCTGGGTTTTGGTAGGGTCTGGTGTTTCCTTTCTTTCGCAAGCCATGGACGCTCGTGTGAAGCAAGAGGCCGCCGGGTCGTCGTCCTCGCGGAAGGACATTGTCCCGGACAAGCTGCCCGTGCCCTTCATCGACCTCAGCGACAGCAGCAGTGAATCCGACGACGAAGGCCCCTCCAAGAGGAGGAAGCTGGGGGTCGTCATCCCCGAGGGCTTCCTCCAGCCTCTTCCCCCGCTGGGGCAGTTGCCGCCGCCGCCTGCCGTGGCGCCCGAGTCGGTGGCGCAGCGGGCGTTGCAGCAGCTCTCCCAGGCCGGGCCTGCTAAGCAGTTCTGGAAGGCTGGGGATTACGAAGGCTGTCCTGGTGGCGATTGGGATTCCTACTCAGGTGACGCTTCGTTTCCTTTACTTGCTGCTGTTTGGTCCTTTAGGTTCTGGTTTCGGTTTTTGTTGCTTCGCTTTTGATAGTAAAATATATTGAGTCTGTGGAGGGGAGAGGGTACATTGCCTTGTCGCTTCTGCTTCGTCGTCGTTTTATTTTGTTGAAATGCGTGCTTTGAAATATTTTGCGGAATTATTTAGTTTTGGAATGCTTATCGTTGTCAGTTTTAGTTTAGAGCATCAGTGTCTTGTTTGTGGTCGTGAACTGACTTTGAGTTCCCTGTGTTTGTGTTGCCGGTGCGCATTCATATGTATGTTTGATGATTCCAGGGGGCATCGATCATGTCAGGGTTCATCCGAAGTTTCTACATTCTAATGCAACCAGTCATAAGTGGGCTCTTGGAGGTAAAGTTGCCGATCTTTCAAACTTTGATTGTCTCTGTATACTGAAGTTAGATGTCATTAAGCTTATACGAGCTACTTATGCATGTTTTGCAGCTTTCGCGGAACTTTTGGATAACGCATTGGATGAGGTGTGCATAGTTCCTGCATTTATTTTAAATTATGTCGTGGCTATTTTTTGTTCTCGCTGTATTTTTGTTGTATTCACTTCCTCTGCCTTGATTCAGGTTTCTAATGGGGCAACATATGTTAAGATAGACATGCTAAAAAATAAGAAAGATGGGAATAGAATGTTGCTGATTGAAGGTATTTTGCTTCTCTGGTTTCTTTCTGTCCTATTGCATCCTCAGTTTTCCCTTCTGAAATATATGCTTTTGCTTGAGATCATATTTTAAGCTCGTACAGGCACCTTCTGGTCAGTCATGCCCATTGTTGATGGTATTTGGGAAGCATGGTGGCAATCAGTTATAACAATTGCAATTGTAGACGAACTTCTGCAATGTCAAAACCTTTAAGAAAAGTGGGCATCAGACATAAGTGACATGTACTCAATTATATTAGATTGCTAATCTTATAGCATGTGGTATCTACAAGGGGAGTAGAGCCTGGATTGCTGGTATTTATTGAAGGAGGGGCAATTAAAATAGTTTGTGAACATCTCTGTGCATCGATGATATAGAGAAACTTTTATGTCCATGGACCTGGGGATGTTATAACAGTCTACATGCAGTAGACTAAGCAACCATCTAGGGTCATAGGATGCTGGGGCAGTGATGAGTTGGACAAGAATGTGGTTATTATTGTGGAAACAACAGGATTGACCATGGAGATGGCAGTGACATCATGGATCTAGTCGATTAACACAGATGCTGTTGGAAGTGACTGGGTGTCTGTTTCCGCATTCTTTTCCTTCCTTTCTGCTATTTTGAACAGGACGAGGGCTTCACAATCACTGAAGTATAGTGAATAATATAGATAACTACTGTATAATCTATATCATAGATCCCAAACTGTTCATTTTGTGGCATTGGGAACTACTTATAAGACAGCTGTGGGGTCTTTTGAGTTTTTTGTTGTCTTTTTCTTCAGTTTATCATCACAAGAGATGTGATTTTGTTTCGTTGGCATCTTTGCATCTAAGATGTTTCGTACAACTACATCTGTCTAGAAGTTTATTTGGTGGGAACATTTTCTGTTCTTTGTGTAAGAGTAGGTTGTGACCCTTGCTCAGATGATGGCCTTCTATTGTCCTTCAATTGCAGATAATGGTGGAGGCATGAATCCAGATAGAATGCGGCAGTGCATGTCTCTGGGGTATTCTGCTAAAAGCAAACAGGCAAATACAATCGGACAATGTAAAAATCTTTAGGAAGAAAAAATTTGTGGTTTTTTTAGGTTTTCTGCTTGATAGCATGATGTTATTTCTTTCCAACTGCAGATGGCAATGGATTTAAAACAAGCACCATGAGGCTTGGGGCAGATGTGATAGTGTTCTCAAGAAGTCGTGGAAAAGATGGGAAAAGGTTTGTATTCATATTTCCAAAACAACCCTTTGCATTGTCTAATTTGCTTGACAGGTATATCCGGAAGTTGTGTTAAGTATTCATTACACCAAGTTTCAGATATTCCCAAGAGTGCCGTTATTGTCAAATGAAATCCTCAAAACAACCTTTTAACTGTTTAAGCCATTGCCGAATTATCTTGTTCCCTCTGTCCTTGGTTTTTCCTGATTGTTCACTCAATTATCTGTAACTTTTTTTTTTTTTCTGGTGAATGGATTTGAATTGTTGACTGTCTTTTATTCTTTTCCCCAGTGTTTTAAGATATGTTTTTTTTCGAGAATTTAGGTACTGCTACAAGACCACAGCTTCTCACTTGTTGCTCAGTTGCACTTTTTTCAATGTGAAAGCATGCCTTCCCTATAAACCATGTTGTTAATGCTCTTTTTAGTGCTATTTTAAAAAATGCATAAGACTTGATGTGTCTTGTTTACGTTCCACTGGCCTACTTTTCACTGGTCTGTTTCCCTTTCTGAACTTGATTGCCTTGTTTCCTCTGATGTGCATTTTATTCTTGAGAAAATATCAATGTTTTTTACAGTAAAGTTTGGTCTTTTCTCTCAGTTTTACACAGAGCATTGGGATGCTTTCTTATACGTTTTTGAGGAGCACTGGGAAGGAAGATATTGTAGTACCCATGGTAATGACATCTCAATCTGCTTTTTTTTTACTGGTTGATGATGTGCATCTACCTGCCACTTTCTGGTGATTTTCAACATATTGCTCTTTGGACTAGTGTACTGGCCTTAACCTAATTTCAACTGAAAAGCAGTGCAATTTTTTTTAATGGTTCCGACATATTTGTCATTTCCGTAGTATTTTGACTAATTGTATACATTTAGAAAGATGATATCAAACAATAACTCTTTGGATAGAACACTTGCTGGATATTTATGTTTAATCTTTGTATGGAATAGCTTGATTATGAAAGACGCGAAGGCAGTTGGAACCAGTTGATACGGTCTTCATATGGTGATTGGAAGAGAAATCTCGAAACAATAATACAGTGGTCTCCCTTCTCTGCTGAGGAGGATCTGTTTCAGCAGGTATTTCCTTTACCCTCCCCCGCGAATTTTGCTTAGCTATGGTAAGTTAAGGCTTTCTTTATTACAAGATCAGAATATTGTGAGCAACAATGATTCTAGATATATTTTAAATTATTTAATTGGCACATTTTTTGCCTAATTCTGGCTGACATTGACCTAAAATTATGGTGTTGTTTCTTGATGTGATGTGTTTCTCTTGGATTTGGCTATTCAATGAGAGATTCTCTCCCGAAAGTTTTAGTTGTGCACATCGAGTCTTTCATGAAATTTTTAGTTGTGTATATTCAGTGCTATACAAGCTATCCCGCTTCTCTGTCTGGGTGTATTGTTTTGATGTCTACTGATCACTGTTGAAGTTGGAAGCTTAATTATGTCTATTACTTTGTTTGATTACTTTACTGCAGTTTAGTCTGATGGGAGATCATGGTACACGTATAATTATCTACAACCTTTGGGAAGATGATCAAGGATTTCTGGAGCTTGACTTTGATTCAGATCCATATGTGAGTATCTTTCATCGATGCTTTGTAGATTAGTGGATGTCACCGCTTGGTGTCTGATATGCATGTTTATACATGTCTCAGGATATTCAACTTAGAGGGGTCAACAGAGATGAGAAGAACATACAAATGGCAAAAAAGTTCCCGAATTCTAGGCATTTCCTGACTTATAGGCACTCCTTAAGGGTAAGTGATGGTTGATGCTCTACTATGTTTTGTGACTGAAATTTGTTGTTTCACTTAGTCTGTAAGCAACGAGATTTTAGTCTTACTTTAGTTTAGTTGAATGCGTGCTTGGCTTCAACTACCTATCTAATTAGTGAATGGCATTGCGTCTTCATGGCATTTGCACTTCAAGCAGCATCTATAATCTGATCTGTCGATATTCTTTCAACTATATAAAATTACATAAATAAATTGCAATTATGAAGAAGATTTTCTTGATGTTTAGGGGCTTTTTATAGTAAATTAATCAAACTGGCAAGGAATGGGGGAGTGATTCGCTGCTTAAAAGACCCAATGCCAATTCTCATTGGGTCAACATTTTCTACCATCTTTAATTGTAGGGTCATATATATTTGAATCATTTAGGACATCTAATTTCTGCCATTCAACATTGACAAAAGTGTGGTACCCATGTCAGTCATGATGGAAAATGTGAAAGATCTGATTTTCTGTATAGCACAAATTCCAAATAATGACTCCAACATCTTAATATCTGCCTCTGTGATATACACTAAAAAATGCACAGATCTGTTTGGTGTCCATATTGTACATGTTATAATCAATAAATCAGTAAGACATTCATCGATGAAGTTATGTCAGGAGTGCTTAGCATTCTAGTACCCCTTTGTGGAGCTTAATAAGGCTCCAAAGGTTATCCCATCCTCTTGTTTACTTCTGAAATATTGTCAAGTGGATTTGGCAGCGGTAGCAGTCTTCAAAATTGTGTGCCAAACTCTTTTGCTGCCAGTGAGGATTATCATGACCTTCCTTTTCTTTCTGACTCTTTTTTTTTTTTTTTGGGAGCTTTGATGATTTTTCCATTGCAATTCTGTATTTTAGTCTCAAAGTTATTTATTAATGGGACGTCAGCATTCTAAATGAAAAATCTAGTCGTTAGTGCTTTGCCAGCTAATGAGGAGGTGAAGGCATGACACTAGAAAATGCCAAATATGCTCATTGATACCAGCCCTTTATCAGATGTTTGGGCAATTCAGTCTGATTTTAGTGTAATTATGTTTCCTACATCCTGTATTTACATGCCACTTGATCTCCACAGAGGGGCAAATAACCAGAGCAATAACATCTTAGCTGTGACATGGATGTCCAATGATGATTGATTATGTTATTTTCTTTTGTGAAAGAGCGTATGCCTTTAGCACTTATCCTTTCAAAGTCTATAAACTTGATTTGTTTGTATGAAGTCATTATTACAATGATCCCTGTGATGTAGTAGCTTCAAAATAATCTCTCTCTCTCTCTCTCTCTCTCAACTGACATTGTTGCTTCTTTTATTTTTATTTGAAGAGTTATGCTTCTATTCTCTATCTGAGGATTCCCCCCAGGTTCCGGATGATTCTTCGAGGGAAAGATATCGAGCATCATAATATTGTTAATGATATGATGCTATCTCAAGAAGTTACTTATCGACCACAACCTGGTGCAGATGGAGTTTATAAAGACACTGTAATGCTTCACAACAATGTGCTTTAGGCTTTTGCTGCTATTCCTCTTCATGTATAGTATACCTACTTACATGCAAATATTGTTGTCAGATGACTGCTGTTGTGACAATTGGGTTTGTGAAGGATGCAAAGCATCATATCGATGTCCAAGGATTCAATGTGTATCACAAGAATCGCCTGATTAAGGTTCGTGTTTTTCTGGTAGAAATAATTATGGCACTACTTGAACCTCTCTGTTTGGTGATGCTAATTTTAAGAGTTCTGTTGGCACTTACTATCTAGATGGCAGTCACCTATGGTTGGACTAAATGACACCTTAACGTCTTTGTTCATGGTGTTCTTGTCTTATAAGTGGTCGACCATTTCTTTCTGTGGTTCTTTTACTTTTAGTATGTTGTTTAGACTTTTGAACTTCTTTCAAGGTTTGAGGTTGCCGTGTCTCTTTCCCGATGATGGCCTCCCTATGCATCATTGTCAGAATCTCAATTATTATAAAATTGTGTTATCCAAGATTGAGTCTAGTTGCTTGGATCATCTTGGACTGTGATCTTCCTCCTCTTGTATGGTGGCTTCTTACTCTTTGTGCTGTAGTAATCCTTTTCTTCTATGTATGTTCTCTTTTTGGTTAGTTTGGCAGTGAAAGATAGTTTCTTGTTATATTCTTTTTGTATGTCATGAGGATTCTTGAGTGCTCTGATTTCTTCCCTTATGTAGATGGAATCATAAAATGACCTCATCCATTCTTTTTGCAGCCATTTTGGAGGCTTTGGAATCCTTCTGGAAGTGGTGGTCGTGGAGTCATAGGTTTTTTTTTTTTTGGCTCTGATATCCAACGTTTTACTATGTGAAATATGTATTTGTAATATGTTTCTGCTTTGGGCTAGGTGTTTTGGAAGCTAATTTTGTTGAACCAGCTCATGATAAGCAAGGGTTTGAGCGAACGACAGTGCTTGCAAGACTTGAGGCTCGGCTGATTCAAATGCAGAAGAACTATTGGTATACGTTTCTACATTCCCATCCTTTTGTCTTCATTACAATTACTGGTCACTAATTCCCTTTCCTGATTTTCTAGGAGGTCAAACTCTCATCGAATTGGCTATGCTTCATTAGGCAATAAGAAACTCCTTAGTGAGTCTGCAGGAGGAGGTAGAAATTATGTCATTTTCCTTTCAGCTACAGGTTTCGTCATATGCACAATTTAAAATTATGATTATCCTCTTGACAAGAATGTTCATCCTGGTAGATGATTCTCCTGATAATGAGCCACAAACATCTTCAAAATCAGGAAGGCATACTGCATCAAGCAGTAAGCTGACCATACAAAGTTCAGACAAATTCTCTCCACGATCTCATGATGGAAGGCATACCTCCTTTGGAGTAAAAAGAAAGATGAGCCCCGGTGTTAAATCAGGAAGAACTTTGAATTTGCGAGAATCATCTTCACCCCCTTCTGTGGAGGCTGTCAATGGGGATGATGTGGCACTTCAGCAACCTGAGTCACATGGTGGTAATAACAAATTTTCTGTAATGGATGGCGCCCAGTATTCTTCATCACTTGCGTGCTTGGGTGAGGACTCTGGCCTTAATTATGATTCAGGTGGAAAAACTAGTGGGTTGAGCACGGCACCTCCTCTGCAGGTAATTTAGTAATTTACAGTTCTTCACTTGGATAGTTTTGTGTATGTCAATCTGGATGCTGCAAGGTGTAACCTATGATTGTTTATGCAGGAGGATTTCATAGCTTCTTTGGTAACTTATTTGTCCTTGAGCCATATTAATTTTGTTTTGAGCCCCTTCTAGAAGCTCTTTGGGTTATTAGTCAATGTCCATATGTTTGCACTTTCAGAAATAGGGGTGGAAGGCGACTGACAATTAGTGTGTAATGATTGTTTAGGAGATAGCTGGAAGGGAGAGTGGTGGTATGGATTTAATTTTTCACGAATCTTCCATTTATGATGACAACAGGGGAGAGTCATATATGAACAGTCAAGTTTGACATAGTTTGCGCACTTTTGACATGACAAGATGGAAAAGCATGTTCAAAGTAGGCATTGTGTCCTAGCAAAGGGTTGCCCCGGCTGAATGGATTGGGAGAGAAGACCTAAAGTAAAATGGACACAAAAAAAATTAGGAGTACTGATGAAAAAGTACAGAAAGTTGTTCAAGAACTTATTGATATTGGAAGCTATTTCTCCGAGAACCTTACCTGTCTAAAAAATAAAAGGGTCAAGTTCTAATGTAAAAACTTAATAGGGATGGTATCTGCCTTGAGCTGTCTAGACTGTGGTCAATCCTTATAGATACCGTTCTTGTCACAGTTCACGGATAATACTTATTTACATGCCAAGTCTATCTTTGTTTTTTGAGTTAAATCAAAGACATTAAGGGGATGGAGATCAAGATGACCATCTATCCCAGCTTATGTACCTGTGTGTCATTGTTGACATACATATTTATGTAAATGTAAATAGTGCCTCCTTCAGTACTCGAACTACAGTCCAACCTGTACGAAAATCAGCAGGGTTAAAAGTCATGCGGAACCCTAACATTGCTGATTAAAAGTTTTCTTAACGCATGTTGCTTCTTCCAGTTTTAAAGTTTCTCTGATGCTTGCTTATTCAATTGGTTTGTTTTTCTGGCAGGTAGTAGATATAGAACAGTTAAGAGAAGAGAATCGTCAGTTAAGGGAAAGGTGAATATGATGCGGTTTACCATCATGCAGTGTGCTTGGTTTTTTCCTTTGATTAATTCTCTACATCTGATTGATCTCCTTGTTTACAGATTGGCAGAGAAGGATGGAGAAATTTTGAGTAAGTTGCAGCGTGATTTGCAGACTGAAAGAGAGAGGTGCAGAACTCTTGAAAGTCAGGTGAGTGCTTTGCCATTTCAATGCCAAGATCTTATAACTTGCGACATTCCTTTGATCCCATTAACTCAAAAGGTCTTTAGAGTCTATATCTCAAAGTTATCCAAATTAATGTGCTACTCAAGTCTTTATTTTAATTCTCAACGAAGTGTATCCTGACCACTTTTTGTCTCTTTGCTACTTTATCAGCTCCAGGAAGCCCAACAAAAAATAGAACAACTGAACAGGGAGCAAGAAACCTTAATTGATATATTTCAAGAGGAAAGGGAACGAAGAGAAAATGACGAGCAGAACCTGAGGAAAAAGCTGAAGGTTGTCCCTAGTTTCACCAAATATCACCTTCACTGGAGTGTTTTCTTGTCGGGAGTCGGATGGTCTTCTAACATTTTTTCCCCCTGTTCGTCTACATTTCTGTAGGGCTGAAGGTCGTGTCCCTAGTTTCGCCAAATATCAGTGTGCTATAGTGTTCTCTGGTTGTTTTTGTTGTTGGGAATTGGACGAGCTTCTAAATTCTTTTTTTCCCTATTCATCTGCATCTCTGTAGGATGCTTCTACTACAATCCAAGATTTGCTGGACAAGGTGAAGCTACTGGAAGAGATGAAATCTCCTAATGGAAAATCAAAATATTAGGCGTCGGACGCGGATGGCTAACTGCTTATTGTTTAGAAGATTGTAGATTATCATCTGCTCTACTCTTCTGTAATTATGGTCAGATTCTGCTAACCTCTGATTTTAGGTCCATTTTGTGAGGACCTCGTCCTCGGCGGAGATGTGACGTCCCAAGCGCATCACCTGTAATATATGCACTGAATTTTTTACTCTTCTGTAATTATGGTCAGATTCTGCTAACCTCTGATTTTAGAGCCATTTTGTGAGGACCTCGTCCTCTATGGGGATGTGAAGTCCTAGGCGTATCACGTGTAATTTGCGTCCTCAATTTTTTTCCTGTTTTTTTTTTTCCTTTCATTAATAGGCAAAAGAGCGGCACAATATTCGGCCAACGAAAACAACGATACACCAAATGATTGAAAAAAATCGTATATTACATCGATCCAAGTAATATATAACCTCTGGGGTAGGAGATTCTAGTTACCTACTCCAAAATTGTCCAAAATTGGTCTTCGGATCAGTGTAATCTCATAAAGTGAAAACTATGTTGAATAGTTATGGGAAATCTTGTTGTGCCATGTCGTCCTCGATGTGCACGATATTTTTTATATATATTTTTTCACGATATTATTGTTGGTCATTTTTATGGTTGTTAATATATGATAATAGATAGGAAGCTTCACATTCATTTCGAGACGTTGAAAGAATTAATATAACGGTGAGCCTGAATCTAATGAGTGAGATATTTAGTTTTAATGCAGGATATTGATTTACTGTTCGACCTGATGTAAACATGTATTAATGACCAATCAATATCAAAATTAATCATGCATCATGTCACTAATGCAAACTATGCTCGCTTCGGCTTGTCTCGTGCCATGCTTCACACACTGCAAATAAAAATGTAAGAACATATGATATGCATGAGTATTCATCCCTCCGGCTCACTCAGGGACTCATGACTATCCTCGGGACTTCTTTGTATCCCACAATAAGGGCATCGCACTCTGCGGTATCCCAAAAATATCTGACTCAGGTTCCTCCCGTCCCTCATTAGGACATCGCTCACTCTTAACCACTCTCCTTAAGGCATCCTTGCATTCTTTAAAAGGGGTATCTTTACATCTTTAAATAGGGACGTCTCGACTATACATGGGGTAAACATATGGCCATTCATAGGGCCAATGTCAAGTCATGCACATGTCTCTAATAAACAATATTATGCACATATGCAAGTATCCTCTAAAAGTTCATCTCATGCATAGCACACTTGATCACATGCAAAGACAATGCAATCAAGCGAATATTAATACAAAGTCTTGCCACATCAAAAGCACTAAGTAGATTAACTCAACTTAATCTCTAGAGAATTCACTTACTTGTTGAGGCTAGTTATCTCAACACACTTAACACAAAGGAACGCGTGGCAAGGAGATGGGTAGTGAGAGAGAGAGAGAGAGGGGGGGGGGGGGGGGGTTGGGGGGTTGGGTTGGCATGAGAAGAGAGAAGAAGAGATGGCCGAAAAGTATTGTTTAAGCATGAATGGCACTCTCCCTTCATATAGACCTCAAATTGATCTCTATTGTTGCCCTTATTAATTAGAGGATCTTAGGTGGCCTAATAGTACCCTAATACCTCTATAGTATAATGGTTTGAGTGGCACTCTAAAATAACCTAAATGTATTTTAGATCAACAAGGATCTTAAATACCTGGTCATTGATTATCCAAGTGGTTTAATTCATTAAAAACCTAAGATTTGAGGCATCATAAGCCTAGGATCTTGCTAAGTGTTCCTAAGTATAAGTGGTTTGATCACATTTCATTACTCGGTCAAGAAAGAGTAGAAGGTAGCGCCCCTCATTAAATAACTTGAATTCAACCAATTATTGTATTAGATTGATTTTTATCTAAGAGGGTCCAATGAACTTCAGTTACTTGATCAATAAGTTAGAAAAGGTGGCAAGTACAAAAATTAGTCTAGATTTAATTATTATGAATCTTGGATTACATTAATTAATATTAATGCAGAAGTGATCCAATAGGATGGTCTTATTTGATAAAAGAAGGAGGCTCTCCAACTACGGCCAAGTGCATACTATAACCTAAGTTTAGGGGATTGAACTGGAATGGTGAGTCAAGAATGTGTTAAATACTATTTAGTATCTAAAGGGTTACTAGCTAGGCACAATTTCGTTGGTGGATGGCCTCATTTTGTGCCAATTGTGATCGTAGAGTTTAGGTTGCCTAGATAGAAGGGTAGCGGGGTGAGGCATGGTTGTTTCACAGTGGGTGGCATGACCGGGAGTTTGGCCGGACGTGACTGATTCATGGCCAGGTGTGATTGATTCGTGGTTGATCGTGGCCGGGCGCATGGACGATCCGCGGTTGGACATGGTCAAGTGCATAGTTGGGCGAGGTCGTGTTCATGGTTATTCTGTGAATGATTCATGGCTGGTGCATGGAGGAGTGTGGTCAATGCATGGCCGATTATGAAAATGATTAAGCGATAAAAACATCCCAATGTTACTCATTATTGGCGAGACAAGCTATTCAAGAATTATATTCGGGGTTTTCTTTTGTTTTTCCGCGCTTTCTAACTTACTTTTTACGGTTATCCAAAATGAACGATACGCATCCCCGCGGACGACCAGCCAACATGGGGGAATGCATGGGATCATTCAATTGGATTATACGACCACGTCTTGGGTCGCATAAACGTGTTAACCGACAATGCCACGTGCGCGTCGTGAGGAGAAAAACCCATCATTTAATGATTGATTATCACGCTACAATTAGCTCTCGTTTAATAAAAAGAATTACCTCCGCACGCATGCACCTCCGCCCAACTTCCTTCTTTAACTAAGTTTCGAGAAAAACAAAAAAAAACAAACCCTAATAAAACCCACACTCTCTCCTCCCCGCACGCGTCTCGGTGTTGATTGCTCGCTCTCTCTCTCTGTCTTCCCATGGAAGGAAGCCATTGTTGCCCCCCTCGTCCTTCCCCGACCTGCGCCTTCCGTTTTGACGAGTATGCTCCTTCGCCTCTCTGCTCTCCACCGAATGTCGGAGCCATCTTTCTCTCGATCATTTAATGCCTATCCTCCTCCTCCTCCCCATTGCCGCTTCTGTTTGTACTGCATCTCTGCGCTCGCCTGCGTTTCTGTCTGTCTGCAGTCCGTGTCTGTGTCTGCGCGCTTGCGCTTTGTGTTAAGTGAAGAATGAGTCGTTGTTGTGTACTGCGGGGGACGCTGCTCTGTCGACTGCTGCGTTGTCCCGCAGTGAATTGGCTGCTTTGTTGTTTTTTCGTTTTTCTTTCCGCCCCCTCCCCCCACCCCGACATTCAATTTTTGCCGGAAATGTCCACCTTCGTTTTCCACGCCTTAGGCCTGGATTTGTGGATGTAATCCAACATTCCTGAGAAAATGTTCATCGCTCCCTCGCTGCGTGTGTTATACCCCCATACGCATGTTGCCTAGAGTCGACTCGATTCTGCCGGGTCGATCTCGAGGCCCTCCGTCCATGGTTTCCATTCCCGTGTATCTTCCCGCGGGCTGCGTGGGCGTGTCGCATATCGCCGTCGCTTTCCCCCGTTTTTTGAGGTCAAAGCCCCACTTGCTTTAGCTTTTTTGGCTCGTGAATCCACGCTTGAGCTGTAATGCTGTATGCATTAATGCTCTCTCCCTCGCGCTCCTTGACGGTTGTTCCTTTGACTGATTTGATATCTGATACGTACATATTCTCCTCCCTCATTCCTAGCTCTTTCTTCTATGCAGGTTCCTGTAGCTGAGGTCCTCTCATTTACCCCCCAGACTCTCCTCGCCCCTCCCTTCGTCCCTCTCTGCTCGCCTCTCGGGCTCTCTTCTCGGACGCTAACGAGGGTTTACGGTTCCGAGTCGGACTCACTGTCGCGACTGAGTTACGTGGGCTATCTGGCCAGGTTTTTTTTTTTTTTTGCCTTCTCCCACCATGAATGGGGACGCCGTGAACTTGATGTAGCTATACACCTTGCTCGACTTCATTCTTGCTGTGCAATGGAGAGTTTCTGGAGGCGTCCTCCCGTTACGATCGTTTTGGCTGTGTTGTTGGCCCTGATGGTACTACTCACGATCGCGGTTATTGGAGGTGCGTATGATTGCATTTTCGGTCCTCAGATTCCTTCCCCCACCCCCCACACACACACACAGACACACTTTCTTCTTTTGATGGGCACATCTTCGTGTCGATACGATGCATGTTTCTAGATGCATGGGCATGGTTTTTTACTGCGTGTGGCGTTTTTCGAATAAAGAATTCGATGATCTCGAAAGTGCGTTCGTTTTTCTTTGTTTGCCCTTTTCTGGTGTGTCAATGGCGTCTCTGTGGGACATGGAGGCCCCTTTCTCTCCCTGTTCTTGTCGTTTTCTCTCTCTTTTGGGGAATATACCCTCCTATTAAAATACAACAATATCTCCATATTCCAGGAGGGGTGATCGACGGGCATTGGCCACTTCAATCGACTCTACTAATGGCTTCAAAGGGTGACAGAACGAGGAAATCTGCACTGCATCGCAAGCTACTTCGTCTTGGTAAGCTCCGACTTTTTGGACCATCCTCCATTCGAACTTTCTGGGTTGTGGGTTATTTTTTTTTCCCTTTTGTTTTCCGGGTCTTAAATTTTGGGGATCGATAGGAGGTTGGAGAGCGAGACCAAGTGCTTTCCGGCATCTGCAATTCTGGGTTTCTGTAGTAGGTTGTCTATTAACCTTTCGCCGGAGCTTCTGAGAATCATCAGTCTCTTTGGCATGATTTGCTTGCGATGCGAACATCGAATGGCCACCAAAAAACAATCGTGGAAACGCTCTCCGCTCAGCGGCAGGCGAGTTAATACGGCTTGTGTGTCAGAGGTGCACGTCTGGGGAATTTCTCTCTGCCTCGTTCTAACGTGCGCTGCTTCGTGTGTAGGCCCCCCCCCCCCCCCCCCCCCCCCCCCCCCAAGCCCCCAAAAAGCCCGTTTTTCATCCTTCTCTTTTTGGTTTCAATCAATGTCGCTTCGATGTTCCATCATTAATTGCTTCCTCTCTACACTCCGTCGTGCGCATTAGGGAATGCCCGCTCGTCTTGGCAATAATTATTCATGTGGTCGCGGTAGTCTTTTTCATAGCTCTAGCTGTCTCCCGGCCATGTCGAGGGATGGTGAGTTTGAATTTCCAAGGTAATGGAAAGGGCTTCAGCTTTGAAGGGTCGTTTTCCTCGAAGCAAAACAGGCGGAAAAGGTCCGACAGCAGTACAGACTTGGCGAAAAAGTTGATAAAGTAGCGATAAATATCCCCACCTTTGGCTTTTGTTTCATTATAATAATTCCTGCAATTCGCCCCTAAAAAGCGATTTTTGTCTGTAGACGCGTCGGCTTCTTCTTCCCCATAATAACAACTTGGTTTGTTTTGTGTTTGCTTCACATACAGCATCAGCAGCTATGGATGAACCGAACAGGATGTGGGGGGAGAGATGCAGCAAGGCCGATATCGTGATAAACCAAGGACCGACGTCCCCACTCCCCAGCGGCATACCCACCTATACTGTGGAGATCATGAACGCTTGCGTCACCGGATGCGACATCTCCCGCATTCACCTCAACTGTGGCTGGTTCAGCTCCGCCCGTCTCATCAACCCGAGGGTATTCAA
Organism: Melaleuca quinquenervia; assembly: GCA_030064385.1. Lineage (NCBI taxonomy): Eukaryota > Viridiplantae > Streptophyta > Magnoliopsida > Myrtales > Myrtaceae > Melaleuca > Melaleuca quinquenervia. Next base: position 202,430 of record CM057728.1, on the reverse strand, counting down.
GCGCCTTCGCTACAACGACTGCCTCGTTAACGATGGCAAGCCGTTGACCAACGGGGACACTCTATCTTTTCAATACGCCAACACCTACTCTTACCCCCTCTCCGTCTCTTCAGTCGTGTGCTCTTGAGGGACAAGGGGAATACGATGTCTCACGTCGACGACAATTCAGTGTTCATAGGATACGGCCTTTTAGTTACTTTCTTTTGTTTGGATGTTCGTTGGTGCCACTGACTTTGTGGAGCTTGTTGCTTGCTTGCTTGGTGGTTGAGTGTTAAATACTAAATAGGGGGTCGCCCTTGTATTTTGGTCCGGGCGTGGAGGCCAGGACACGGCATAATGTGCCGCCGGAGCTACAGTGATCTACTCTTTTTGGGCTCGGATATGTTGATTTCGCAACGATTCCATTTTGAGTGGGAGCGCAGAGTGTAAATAGCTTAAGACAAGAACATGTGATTACAGAATGCTGTCGTTTTTTTGTCGATGAGGGAGTAGTTTGACGATATTTTTTATGAGCCTTTTGCCTTTACCACTTGTTCTTGTTTCGTTGCGGCCGCTGTATGAAATCTTCCATTACTCATTGCTCTTATTGGTGGAAAAAGTTGGGCTATTCACGTTAGCTTTGTCGGACTTCATTAATTGCGATTGTTATGACCCGAGATGATGGTGATTTTTGACAAACTGGCTAGGAAAAAGGTTCCACGACAACGTGTAACTTATATTCATTTATAATCATCGTCTCATTTGGAATTTATCAATCTGGTTCGTTGGTTTGTTTTTCCGCCATAGCATAATCCACTTTCTTCTACATAACCATGAAGAAGGGAACACCAAACCGGGGAAACTGGCGACGGTACACTACTTTCTGAGTTGGATGCCCATTGGGGTAAATCAATTATATCATTACCTTGCTTTCTTCTGTCTGGTAATATACAGTTTGATAATGCATGATCTGTTCAAATGCGTCGTTCGGTCGGAGGGATAGAACTGGACCATTCTCATAGCAACTGGGGTGTGATGAGAATGACCACAAGCATGATCGCAAACCCAGCCCATGAGTATATTGCCTTCATCGGTAAATTTGACCCAAGGTTCTCCTTGGCCTCATCGGCCAACGGCCTGGCGTTTTGGCATGTAAAAGGTCCACCCGTTTTGCGTCATCAGTTGGGCACAAAAAATCCCTGCTTGGAAATAATCCTGGAAACTGGAAACGCAGTATCACAGGCAAACAAGGTTTCGAAATGTGCTTGAAGTTAGCTCTGTAATTCACCTCAACAAAAGACGTAAATGGTTGCAGACCATCTCACTACAACTAGTTTGCAGAACAATCCGGTCACTACCTTCATTAGATAACTACATTCAAGATTCCTCCTTATTTGTCATGCCAAAGTCCATGATTGGAAATCAATGAAACTAGTGGGAAGTCAGTAACAAGCACAACTTCCATTGTTTTCCAAACTAATTGGCAATGGTTTGCCTACAATAACGACCAGATGACATTCATCACAGCACGAAAGACGTCCCTCTTTAAAATGTGATGGCATTTATCTTCATCCAGGGCTCTGTACATCTGACATTTCAACGAAATTGTAAAAATAACACAGAAGACCTATGAACTGACGCCAGACGCACAAATTTAAGCTAGCACTACTCATTGAGGGCCGTCAGATGCACTTCGCCCCCAAAACTTGAAAAAGAGATGTGAATGAAATAGCAACATTTAGAGTATATGGACACATGATTTGCACTATACACTTGTACACGTCCAAAAACAATAGTGGAATGATTGGGGGATATTCCCAGAGACAAAGCAGTGATGTGAAAATAACCTATTCCGAGAGGCTACATAGGTATCCTTTCACAATACGGAGCAAGAGCAGACAACTTTCCTCGGAGCCTCATCCAGTTTCTTCCCTGTTTCAAAACAGTCCACATGTAAATTGAGGTCAAGATTCATCAATAGGCTAAGAAAGGAGTTTTTACTACTATGAAACTCTCCAAATGGCCTGAAGTCTTCGAGAGAACTAGTCTACAGATTCCATATTAGTAACTGAGTTATGGTCAATGAATAAAAGAAATATGCTTGTTCACCGTAAGAAGATTTAGTTCTCATTTCACAGTGACAAAGCAAATGATGAAGCCTGGCCAGAAATACTAGATATCACGTGATGAGTTTCTTCTCAGTTCATCTCTAGATGGGCGAACTACGTCAATGAGGGAGCTTCTAATCCGCATATGAACCAGATACAACAAAACGATAAAACTTATCCAAAGAAACTTAGTTATAGAAGTCTATCCCAACACTTTAGGGCATGCTATTATATAAATATCACAATCAAATCATCAAAGCCGTTAGATGTAACAAAATAGTAAAAATACCTGCTCTTTTTTTCGCTAATGGTGACTGTACAACAACGTGCATTATAATACCTCCTCCACCAACATCATCAAAAGGCATTTTACACTGACCAACTGTCTTCGTGTTCTCCAAAACCTTACCAGCACTTATCAGTTTTACTTCACTTGATGCCTTTGGTATGATCATCTTGCCTGAGGAACAATGCACAATACAACCTCAGCAAGGAAAAAAAAAAGAAAAAGTTTTTAAGCAAATTAGCAAGACCAGAAAGCATTCACTGGGGATGATATCCTCAGCTCGGGTTCACATGTTATCCATTGGATAATTGTCCAAATACAAAGTTGAAATTCAAAATGCAGTTACAGCTCACAGAAAAATGCCAGCAGAGAGTAGATTTGCCAACATGATTCTCCTACATGGTATTGACAGCTGACAAGGATTTGAGGGGTTTCACAATAAGTAGAATGATGAAGATACATTCATCATTACAGCCAAGGCCAGGTTATCTCTTCTCTAGGGCTGCAAATGCCCCCCCTCAGGTATTGTCTTGTAACAGAACAAAGAAACAAAGAAAAATCAACAAAATATTATGGCACGCTTCTTGCCCTTGAACTAATCCATATTCCGCCTGTCCTTGCCAGGACACACATTCCTCAGAGAAATATCTGGCTCATAATTGCTTTTGGAAATATATGTTCAGACATTACTTGTTATTGGTATTTAAACGTCTTTCCCCTTTCTTATATCTCTGCAACTACATATCATCACAGGCTTAGCCACTAATGTTATAGAGCCACTTCTTGCCCCAACTTCCCCGTGGCAGGCATTTAACAATTGCAAGCCAATCTGTTTTCCCTTGCACAAGAACATTCACACTCCTATCATCTGGGAAAAATAGCATAAAGTCCATAACGGCGACCGAAATAATGAACAAGCAGTCCAAGCACGTGCATCCTCGTGTTTTGGCACGCGGGCTTGCTTGTGATTCTACCTCTTCTTGCGCCACAGGTGGACTTGTTTCGTCATCCCACATTTATCGTGTAAACAGCAATGACAGAGACTAAAACAATCACACTAACATAAGATCACAACTCTTCATGATAAGCAACATGAGTCATAACGTTTTGGTCACTGGCTGTCGCAATGATGAAATTTTCAGATAAGTTTAAAGCAGGGTAATCAGTAACTTAAAGAAAGGCCCCGCTATTATATATGATCTCGGCTCCTATACAGCTCCTACATTCCACAAGAAAGTGGCTCCTGAAGTCGACTTAAAACAAGAAAAAGTTCTAATAGTCTTGGATGCGTGTGTGACCCTGCTAAGCTGTTAAACTGTATCGCCAATCTTACAGACCTTATCTGAAGAAGATGGAGATGGCGGATCATATGGTTATGCAGCACAAATTACAAATCAAAACGAACATAGGAGGAGAGGTGGAGGAAACCTTTGGGCCAATCAGTGACAACTCTCTGCTTCAACATATCGACGGTCGATGCCGATGAGTACTGGAAGGGACCCATGTCCGATCCATCGTACAATCTGAACTTTATATCAACTGATTCCTCTTCCCGCATTTCCTCCTCCTTCTCGATCAATCCCGCGAACCCGTGTCTCTGTGCTTCGTCTCAGTTTAACAAGGACCTCACTGGATCATTCCATCTGAATCAAAGACATGGCATGGGAAAGAAGGCGAAGATAGTGTTTAGTTTAAACGTGTTGATGGGCAGGAGTAGCTTAAAGAAACATGTCAACCTTGGCAAGTTGGTGAAGCTAACGAGTGAAATGCGACTTCTTTTGGTTCGGAAGATTGGTGTCTGTTTGTTGGCGAGTCACCAAACGTCTGGAAATGGAGACTAATAACAGATTAGAAAAGCGTCGGACAGACAGACGGGCCAGAACGCGAGCAACGACGTCGCATTGTCTCTACCGCTGCAGCTCTGCTTTACCTCAAGGGGTAAAAAGGAAGCGCCTTTGCTTCGGCATATCGGTTTCCTCCCAAACGGCGTCGTTTCTTACTCGTTTATTCCTTCCGTATCTTTCCCCGTTCATTCGGTCGATGGTCGCACGCAGATGAAGAGGAAGAGAAAGGAAGGAGGAGGAGGTGGAGCGGGAGAGGAGGGGGAGGTTGTGTGGCAAACTCCGTCGAATCCTCCGGAGCGCCAAGATTACATTTTTCGTGAAGGTAATTCATTTATCTCATAACCTCGCTCTCAATAAAGTAATTTTTCCAGGGGACATTGTTACATAGATTATTGCCAGTAGAGAGAGCCAAAAGAAAATTGATCTATTAAGAGTATGCAGGGAGGCGGTACGTCACACCCTACCACTTCGAGTTCATCTCTCATGTGAGTCGTCGCTATCCCATCTTTCTTCTTCTAGAGTGGAGTGCTTTGCTTACATACTTTACTTGTGATCAAACCTTTATTAGATCAAGATCCTTGTTGAGCCCTTCTTTGCTTCGATTTTTAGCACCCAATTTGGCTGATTTTTCTTGTTTATAATGTATAGGTTAAGAAACGGTGGGCTGGCAAAACCATAGTGGATTTGTTTGCGCATGAGTTCAAAGGCAGACCTCATGAGTATTATGTATGCATTTTCTTGATTGCATATTGAATGTTTAGTTCTGCGTGTGACCATGACTTTTGAACGTGCGTAGTCATGACCACCTGTAGGTCAGTGCTGTTGAATGTGGACGGATACAGGTTGAGGGGAGGGTCGTTCCTGTGTCTTACATCGTAAGACCGTCTGAAAAGATAAGCCACTTTGTACACAGGTTGGTTTGAGCTTTACACTTGCTATGATCTCTTTATGAAATGTTGCTTTTGAAGAGTCTAATCTAGCGATGATAGATCCTTTTGGCTGCATCAGTTTCTTTTAGTTAGATTCTCTTTCTTTAGCTTTTGTTTCTTCAGGCTTCTTTATTCTTTCTTCATTCATGAGTTGAGGTCTCTGATCTTAATTTACAGTTTTTTTCTAGAAGTTTTAGGGTATTCTTTGAATTTGTGTTAATCTTGATAAGGTTGTAGGCATGAGCCTCCTGTAATGAGCCATGGTGTCTCCATCCTACACGAAGAACCAGATGTGGTGACTGTTTGTAAGCCAGCATCTATTCCAGTAAGGAACGATGCACTTATGTTTTTCCTCATTTCAAAAGCGAAACAAAAGGGCGATTTCTTGTGTATTTTGCATGAGTGCTGTAAAATGACTGTTGAGATTCAGACAGTGATACGGTTACAGAAGCCTTGCTTGGCCGAGCTAGCTCTGTTGGCCTTATAGGATCTATCTTTATAGGGACTTCAACTTGTTTATAGGTGCATCCGTGTGGTCAATATCGTAAAAACACTGTGGTCGGCATCCTTGAGGCAGAGCACGGGCTGGCACCCCTATTTCGTATCCTCAGTAGCCCTTTCACATGCATATGCATTCTTGGCTCTGTCGAAATTGGATTGGGAAAATTATGTTTCCCTAGGATTCTTGATTTCACTCATTAACTATTTTTTCCCTCCTCTGACTTATATCTGGTGTCACATCTGAATTATCGATTTCATATGTCCTCCTTGATATTATAATGCAAGCTGTTCACCGACTAGATCGCCTCGTCTCCGGACTCCTTATATTTGCCAGAAATGCGTCGAAAGCAGATCTTTTCAGGCAACAGGTGAGTGTCGTATTGAAAAGCATGCTTTTGGAACCTTTACTAATATAAGTTCATATTAGCTGCAATACTGAGCGGGTGGTTAATTGCCTAAATGGAAGTGGGGCTCTCTTACATTTACAGCAAGGGTAGTGGTAGTTCTCTGAGCATGTTGCTGTGTTGTGACATCTTATTCATCTTTTGTAATATCATGACACTGTGTTATGTACATGTAGTTTGTTGAGTGACTTATAGTTTCTTTCTCTGATGTGCATTTCCTTTGCATATATCTTGAGTCTGTAGTGTTCTAATCTGTGTCTGGTGACTGTTTCTCTGAATACTGGTAGTGTCATCATGTACTATTTCTGCTGCTGACTTCATTCCCTTGAGTATAAATAATCTAGAATATCCTATTATATACTATTAATAAGTCTTGTTAATTATGTGGCAAGGTACACATGATACTTGGCCTACAATTTAAGTTTCAACTGACATTTAACATCTTCAGATTGAAGGTGGTTTGGTGCAGAAACAGTACATTGCAAAGGTGGTGGGTGAATTTCCTGAGAAAGAGGTATTTCTTGCTTCAATCTGGTGATTTTGGAATATCCACTCAAAGTGGATAATTTACGAGTTGAAATCCCACAGTATGGTGCTATATTGGGGAGTTTAACCCTGAAGAAGTGGAATTATGAGATGTACTCAATATAGCAATTTGAATTATAATTCTACCATTTTCTGTTTACTTGTTGAGTTGTCTTGAGGAGAGATGATGCTGAAAGGACAAGTCTGCCAGTATTCTGTTTCTCCAGATAGATTTTGGTAATTCTAAAACTCCTTCTGAGTGGCAGAGGATTAGTTGTTAAAAATCAACTGCACATCTTGTGTGACATCTTAAGTTATTATTACTGGAAGATCCAGCTGTAGTTCCTGTATCATTCTATCAAACCTGAGGAAGATCCACTTATGTATGAATGCAATCAATTAGTCCTTTTCTTTTAGGTCCTGCTCATCAGAAAATTCTAGAGGGTTGTTAAATCATATGACAAAGTTTTAGAGAATGTGGTATCAGAAATGCATTCTTATTAGTTCTTATCTGATTTATGTGTTCTCGTGTTTCTCGTAAGCTGGAGGTCAATGTCAACATCGATTACAATGCTCGAGAAGGAAGGAGCACAGCGGAGGCGAGTATCTGCTAGAAACCTTGTTATTTCAACCTTTTCCTGTGTTTACACTGATATCAATCATTGTTTTATGTGAGGCCATGGAAACTAAACTGAGCAAGGGTCTTGAAATGATGGCTTTCTTAATATGCTTTTTAATGAAGATTATGCCATGCCTGCCTTGTGTTGCCTTGTGTATTTATATCTTCTCCTTTCTTTCTTTTTGCTCTCTTTCCTTCGTAAAGGAAGGTTTTTGTGACTAGTCGAAATGAATTCATTTTGGGATGCAATTTTGAATGTTATCAGAGTGCTATAATTGGAAGCTAAAGCCCTTTCTTAACATTCTTATGGAGGCATGTAAAAATAACTTCATAGTTTTTGTAGATTTTCATTTATGATGGCCTTTCAACACTTTTTAGGAGCATATACATTCCTATGAGCCACTGCGGTCCGTTATCTAACTGATGCATGGCACACTATTTGAAATGGAATCAAGAAGTAATGTGTGATGGTAATTCAAACTAAATTTGTCAGAAGTTACAGATCTGAGCTCGTGAGATAGTGCTGGCTGATGCAAAATCTGTGAGCCTTGGTAATGAACATCAAATCTAAGATACTGCAGCCAAAACCAACAATCGACAGTTTCCCTATTTATTAGCACATATGCTGCCTCACTTTATGAGCTCATTTCAAAGCAATAGCATGTGATCTCTATGAAAATTACAAGTTGTGGTAGGTAATCATTTGCCACCCTTCTCCCAGTCCACATGGCATGGTGTGTCGTGATGTGTGATCTCTCTTAGAGCTATCTTTTCTTCTACATTAAAATACATCTGGCCTGACTATTTAATAGTCACATATTAATTTCAACCAGTACATTAGAGCATTGTCAGTTAATGCAAGAATGTGTTAATGCCATTAATCTGATCAATATCATTTGGTGTACAGGCAGGTGACACTACTTGTGACACTGCCCTTTTGAAAGGAAAGGCTGCTCGTACGAAGTTCACAAGGATCAGCACCAATGGAACTCATAGCATTGTTCTCTGTGAACCAGTCACTGGAAGAACTCATCAGGTAAGGCAATATGCTGCCAAAGGATGCATATATCATGTTGAGAGTCTGGTACTTCTTTTTTCTATTCCATAAGTAGTGAACTCCCTTGGTTGTTTTGCCTGAATGTAGCCCAAGGTCAATTAGATACGAGCATAGATATGTCCACACATAAAGGAAGGACTTTGCATTCACTGTTAACTTTTTGAGCTATGTGTGCTTTCTTTGCACTTTTCTCCCTCCATAAACCCTGTCTTGCTCATTTTGTAAGATATTTTCTAATCCTGCTTATTATATGCCTCTCTGGATTTGGTAAAGTCAGCCTGTTTAATACCTTCAAATTTGTGAGGTTTATTTGTTATATGCTAGTACTTGCAGTACTTTCTTCTCTCAACCCTGCTCTTTATGTGCAGATACGAGTCCATTTGCAGTTTAGTGGCCATCCAATTGCCAATGACATGCTTTACCTTTCTGAACAAAGGACCAATCGTTCAGCTGAAGGAACAGTTGCTGATACAGCTGCTGGTTTTTCATCAGAATCCAGTGTTTCTGATACCTGGCAGGATGAAAAGGAAGAGGAGCCTTGCATCAAATTTAGTACTGATCCAATGTGTACGAATTGTCCGAATTTAGCTCCAAAAGGGTGAGTGTTCCTCTTCTTTCCCATCTTGGGCACTTTTGTTTGCACTCGTTCATGTTTGCAGACCCTTGCCGTCGTGTCTATGACAGAGGACCTAAGATTTTATTCCGAGTTTCTGCAAAATGCAGATATGATGGGAATGAGGAGGGATTGTGGCTGCACTGCATAAGATATTCTGGACCCGGATGGATATATGAGTGCCCATATCCAGATTGGGCATCCCTAAGCTAGCCTGAGAACATTCTCAAGACTGTTTTCTAATTTTGCTTGAAAGATGCAGCAAGTTCACAGTAATGCAGCCATATACTTTTCCAAAGGAACAATCTGGTACGGTGAGAGGCAATTGCAAGCCTGCAAATTGTTTTGGCTACCACAATGATGTATTCCAGTGCCAAGTGCATGCTCATAGGTCATACGGAAGAGAGCTTCCTCTTTGGTGAAACTGCTGTCTTTAAAGTCCTTCATGTTTGTAGGATGAGAATCGACTGCTGATCCTGCTTGACAGAAGAAACATTTTGCTGTGACTTAATTATTTTGTTGGCAGTGTGATTGAGGAACTACTTACTGTTTACTTTCCTTTAGGGGGATGTTCCCCTGATTTCTCAGTTGAGTAGTGATATCTATGGCGTGCCGGGAGTAGTTTTTAACTATGATATTGTGTAATAATCGAGGTTGATGGTCCGGTTGAATGCGGGCCTAATGGCACATGCTATCCTTGATGAGTTTATCACCCAATTGGGCGAACTTCTCATTAATCGGGATCAAAGAGTAAGAACTTAAGATGTCATCTGAAGGCACGCATTAAGCGACTGCAGTCACATTCTGATGAGGAGGCAAATTGGTAGATGAATTAAAAGGGTCTTCCAAGGTGTCTCGGATCATAGCTCATGGTCCCAACTAGCTGGATTTCAAAGGAAAAAATTGTTTCATGAGTGGGCTGACCGCGTGACCCGGTAAGTAGATGATACAAACCAATCAACAAAGAATGGAGAGTATCTAAGTCTGTTTCGCAAAGAGTAATGCATCTGGCAAATGTACTATCAGGAAAAACGAGTTAAACATTCACAAACAACACTCCACCCTCCCGAGAACCCGCCCACGCACGCTACTCCATTTTTATTTTGCTTAGCAGATGCAACGAGTAAGCTAGCAAGGAGCTGCTGAAGGAAAAAGGGCTGATCGGCATATCAGTAACTTAAACGCCTGTCAAATTTCAGATTGAGTGCCCCCTGCTCCTTTATCAGAAGCCTCTATTAAGACGATGAAGCTTCTATCGCACTTCTCTTTATCCTCGTCAAAGACAATGGTATCGATGTGGGAGGCAATGGCTTGTGTATCGCAACTTTGTAGGTCGGAGCACGGCTTCCCAATACTGGTACCATTCTTCTCCTCCTTCATCACGATCATATTCCCCTTCCTGTATATGGCATGCAGTGCCATCTGAAGCACTCCAAAGATGACTCCTAACACATTTGGACCCTATACATGCAGGTTCACATGTAAAAATTGTTCCTTCTGGGGAAGAAAATAATATTGGCACAACTTGCCATCTTGATTTTAACAAGTAGATGAGCGATGCATACCGCGACATATAAGTCCTTAACGAATAGGCCACATAGGAGCCATGTCACAGCGCTGAGGGTGAGGAAGAACGATAAAGGGAACGGCATGAACTCCACGCTCTTGTTGCGTATCACCAGTCTCTGCACGCAAGTATGTCAACTCACGTGTACATCGAAATCTAAATTGCACGTCATGCATAACTTGTATGACACATTAATATGCAAACATGCATTCTCATGAGAAAAAAAGAAAGGAGTCACATAGTAGTAAATTACAATGACGCTTAGTGGAGCAGCGAAGACTGCAACGGAGAGCGCAACGCAAATCCACCCAAGAAGTTGGACCCTCGTCGATCCCTTTGCCAAGAAGTGGGACAGAAGAATAATGGAACTATACCCTCCAAAATTTAGCAGGATCAGCAGCCTCAGCGTCAACATCTGCATCCAGTCTCAAACTATTAAAATACATTAGGTGTATTCCTCACAAACATCGCTGTCCGTACATACCCTGGCTTGTTTAGGAGCAAAAGCGAGGTAGAGAGCAATGTAGATGGTCTCTATGACACACCCGACCGAGTTGACCGTGATGAGTAGGAAAGCGTTGGACTCGGACTTGATGGATGCATAGTATAGCCAAAGCATGGCGCTGAGCAGAGAAACCACGTATGGAACTGATTCAAAGCCTTCAGTCGACTTCCTCCTGCATACCCTGCAAAATGTTGGCCTGCCAAAAACAAAATTATACAGGTAAACTTATATTGTCAGTGTGCGTGGAGTGAGAAAGAGTTAAAACTTACACTGGGGCCAAAAAGACCATGATGGATATGATATTACCTACAACAAGAATCATCCAAAGGTTGACAAACGCGTCAAAGCAAGTCATTGGTTTTGGTTTGATAGTAACTAGAAAGCAGTTGGATAATGTGTGTAAAGTACCTAGAACTCCAAAAGTGAGTACCCATGGATTGTCAGTCATGGAGATGGCCATTGTCCCACTCTCTTCCTCTCAAAGCTGAAGCTATTCAAATGGAAGATTTCAAAGCTGAAACAAATAAAGTTATGTTGTGGAAACTCTGCTTAAATTGGTCTTGCAATTTATAGAGGAGATGGAAAGCAAAAGTTATGCTAGAATATAGTATGATTTATGGTGGTGGCTGATTGAGGAGAGAATTGCATTAAATATCCTAAACTTACTGTATGGGCCAATCAAGTCCTAAATTTTTCAATTTGATCAATGTACTCAATTTAGTTCATTAAGCCAATTTAAGTTAGAAATTACTGACGTGGCGGTCCAGCTAGTGTTGGCTGTCTTTCTTGATACGGTCGGGGCTGAATAGACAATCTTAAATGACACGATATCATTTTGCAATTTTTTTTCTCTTCTTTACTTTCTTTTTTATTTTTATTTTTCTTATTCTACAATTCATGTTTTCTCTTTATCGGTTGTTGGAGCCTTGGCCACGGTTTGCAAAGGTCACTGGCCACAATCAAGGTCAACCTTTGCACTGGCCACCCGTCGCAAGGATGTCGCGGTGTCCCGAGATTTGGCAAGGATGACCCTAGCTAGCTTGTGGTCGGTCGCCTTCACCCTGATATAGCAAGGGCTAGGACCTTCACTTGTGGCCGATTGTCGGTTAGATAAATAAAAAAGAAAACAAAGAAATAAAAATTCATAAATTCTTGATTCAATGCAAAACGAGGTCATTTCATATGAGATTGTCCACGTCATCTATGGGCCTAACGTTGGCTAGATTGTTGTGTCAACAATCATCCAGTCGAAATTGATCGGATGAACTAATTAGAAAATTATCGAAAAGTTCAAGACTAAATTAATTATAATTGAAATTTAGGTATGCATTGACTATTGTACAAGCTCAGTTGGTAGAGCTCTGCTCTTGCAATTGGGTTGTCGAGTTACAAGAAAAATGCCCGCTACTACCATAGTAGCGGCATGAAGAAAGAATAATCATGTAATAAAAAATGACACTTTGATTCTATAGAATGAAATTCCATATCATAGGAATGGAAAGATCCCTTATTCTGATTGTTGTTTCAATCCTTACGTAAGGGCATCCTATCCAACTTTCAAGCTAGACAGCGCATTTAGTACATGTCGCTATTCCTGGATAATTTTTCTGTTAATTAAGTTATCTATTAATTTGTAACCTAATACTCAAATAACTAGAGTCATATGAACTTTTTACGTCATTTAATATATCAATTATGTTGATGGTCATGCTATACTTTAATATTGTAAGTGGAGATAATGATCACCTCATAATTGCAGGTGATTGTGCGCCCGTAACGATAGCACTTTATCAAGGCATAATTCTATTGTCAATGCTTTCTTCTTTCTAGTACTTAAAAGTTACGTGTGCTTTGCTGCCAAATAATTCGACCCCGTTTGATCACGTGACTCCTCCTGTTGAACTTCAATTGCATAACCTAAATGGAATTTCGATAAAGGATTTTCATGTGCTAAGTATATTAATATTGATTCACGTAATTAATTTTTTATTGGCCGTGACTACTTATTTAAATGCACACTTATAATCTGCCATGTCATTTAGAATATCACTTTTGTAGAGGGGTAATATTGCATTTTTGTCAATTCAGTCATAAACCTTTTTATTTGACTAATTTAATCCTAAATCTTTTGAAAATTTGTTATTTCAGTTATTCTGACGACTTTGTCTCAAAAGATGCTTACGTAATGTCCGGTCAGCACTGTTTATCTTACGTGGTCGTACCTTCACATAGGCATTTTTCAAGACAAAATCATTGGAAAAACTGAAATGATAAATTTTTAAAAGGTTTAGAACTGAATTGGTAAAAAAAATGCAATATGTTTAGGACTTGTTGGACAATTATCTCATTCTTTATATCATACATTAGTTTTATAACCTGTAGCGATGTATTTGGTTGACTTGACAAGAAGTGATCATGGGGCAAGAAAAGTTACTAATCAAAACATGTTTCGGTATAAGAGGTCTTGAAATTGGCAAAACACATGTCAAGAGCGCTTATGAGTAATTATGACTTGATTGCAACGTAGTAACACACGATGTTGTCGTAAAGTAAACAACTCTTATATCTTCAATTTTCGAGTACAATCTCGTTATCTATGCCTTTAACTCATCTTCCTCTCTTTTTCACTTGTTTGTTTAAAACTCTAATTAAGAATGGAGAAGTTATTGCATGATCTATATGGATCACGCGGAACAATATCTCTCTATGGTTCTCTAGACCATACAATAACTTTTCCTAGAAAGGCAACTAAAGGAGGCCACGACCTCTTCACCACAATTCTTATTCATTTACTATGAAATATACATGAGGGAAAAAAAAAGAAAAAAGAGTAGTCACAAGCAGATCTCCTTGTAAAACGGGGTTATGAGAATAATAATAACAACAACCAAATTTATCACAAGCTTAAATTTAATAAGAATTATAATAAAGTGAAGCTGCAAATAATCAAGTAATGAATTCAAATAGTTTCACCTGACATGGAGGAAATTATAATTTCCTTCTTATTATTGTTTTTCTCTCGCAAGGTATTGATTATATATTGGTATTATGTACATACCCGTCTTCATCCATATCAACTGTAAATTGATGTTATATATAGAGATGTCTTCATCCATATAGCAATCTTAGGTATAGGGGTGTGCATGGTCCAGGGCGGTCCGGTTCCGCCTTAGAACCGAGGACCGGACCGATGGAACCGGTCCCCGATTTTTAGGACCGAGGACCGGACTGACTAATCCTAGGAACCGGAAAAAATTCAAAGAGAACTATAAACTAAAATAAAAATCGTTTACTTTTACCGGCAAAAACTCATGACTCTTTCAACCTTGTTGAAGTCGCCTTGCTTCCATAAGTAATAAGCATCAATAGGTCCATTAGACTCCATCTCGTTGAAATCTTACCATTGTTGAATCATTTAGCCACTCAAAAATCTAAAAGAAAATATGAACACACGAGGCAAAAGTCGATATACGAAGTCCACCGAAGGCGATCACGGGCGCGTGAGCTACTCAGATCTAGAGCGAGGTGTTAAGACATTATGAGACTTTGGACATAGATTTTGGGCTCTAGAATTTTGAAGCTTGGGCTAGGATATAGATTTTGGACTTTGGACTCTGGAGTTAGGCTCCCAAGTTACTTGGGCCAAGAGAAATTTGAAGTTTAAATCGAGAAGGTCCTAGTGGTCTGGTCCGAGTGGTCCGGTCCAGTCCCGCCCTCATGGAACCGTGGACCGGACCACCCGAGAACCGGTTCCATTTTTTAGACCCGTGGACCGGACAACAACTTCGAAGAACCGGACCAACCCAGCCGGTCCGGTCCGGTCCGGGCAGTTCCCAGGTTGGGCGGTCCCCGGTGCTCAGCCCTACTTAGGTACTTAGAAAAAGTTAGACTTAATATGTTGTATCCTATATTTTTAGTCGAGTGAAAAGTTCACAAGAAAAAAAAATTTAATTTACAACTTTTTGTACAATCATCAGCAACAGTCATCAAGAAAAGAATGATTTATACAGTCAGAATAACAAATCAAGATGAAGCAAGAAAAATTGCAATATTAGATAAGGAACTTACTATTTATTTAAAAGAAGCGTTAAATATTTTATCTTTTTATCTCAAGTAAGCCACGCTAAACTCACTGCAAAGAAAATGTGACTGTAGACATTAAATAGTACCAGCGACAGATTTCGAATATGATCTTCTGCCCCCATTCATTGTGGAATCTAGATCCATCGCCGCTGTTCGTGCTACTTCACCTTCCTATAGCAAGAAGCCATGCTCTAGTAGCAATAATACATAATTGCATGTAGGTTATTAGGATATTGTTGTATGCTTTAACTCATAATAAATTAAATAGCCTAAAATATTCTATTGAGATGTCAGGTGGATCGATTTATACACATAAATGTCGAAGGATTGGGATGAATCAGGGTCATAACTAGATCTCCATCAGGCAATGGACGAACGTCAAAGGGATAACTCGATCCATCCATCCACGGAGTGACGTCTATCATCCCCACCCCATCTTCCGAGCATCCCTGCACAAAAATGGAAGACAGCTGGTTTGCCGAACCCAAATCCGGATCGATCTGCACTACCCTTTTCGCTAATGAATATCGTTCCATAGGGTCAATCAAAGCATTAATCAATGGTATTATTGCGCTCTATCAAGTCGCCTTTTTGACTGTGATGTCAGCATTAATCTTTTCGCCGATTGCATGTGTTTGTAATACACGTCTTATATGAGAACATGTAAGTGTACCCTTGACATATGACTCTGCTCCCAGATTCATTTCGATGTTACATGCATTTGAAGTTCCGTGCGCCAGAGGCTGGAGTGCTCTGAAAGTGGGTAGGCTAGAGGTTGAGTGGGGAACTACAATATGAGATGGCCACTAGACGGGATAAGAGCTGATAAAGAGTCTCTAACGATGATCCGACTATTGTGCAATCATTGGCTTTAGATATTGATGATTAATCCCGGCGATCTCTCTCTCTGTCTCTTTAGTGGGGCTGCACGTGCTTTGTGACCCTTGTGACGGGGAGTTGTATCAGCGTCGAAATTAATGGAGGAGTCGTCGATTGCGAAAGAGGGTTTTAACTTTTGAAGCAACCGGGGCGCAAAGTACATCGATGATTGAAGTAACACACTCGCCGCAAATTCATCACGAGGACATCCTTTCCTGAACGACAACATCTTGATGTTATTCATCAGTCAACGCTCCTCGACATCCCGTAATTCGCCATCGAATTAGGACTATCCTTTTGTGATTTGGAATCATCTACTCTGTGGAGCTGAAAGCAATAAGCCGGATATTTGATAAGAGATGGAACGAACTGAGTCCGGATATTCATATATAATTGTGATGGGAGGATGATACCAGAGTCGAAAGTATAAGTTCCATCCGATATCAAATTATCTCTTTAAAGAAAAGAGATGCGTGGTCCGGAAATTAGTGCATGGAATTGGTGACATGGAGTGCGCATTCTAACTGCTTAGAGAATTAAACGATGTAGTGATACGTGATTAATGCTATCTTGGAATTTGATTTCGAGAAGGTGGTTAAGTAGTCGCTCATTGGTTTTGGTGGCAAGGCTGAGTTGCAACATACTATGCAGTCGTATCAGTTTGATCAATCAAGTAACCTAATATCAAGCTCCATGTTCTTTCATATTTGTCTAACTCTGATGGAGGGCATTACTCACGACGCAAATATGTTATTCCTAAAAGTGTCTTAATCATGTGACTTAGAGACCATCCAATGATTCACAATGAAGGGCCCATGGGCAGACGAGAATATCTAAGCGGGGGAAAGTATCAAGAAAGTCTCGAATTTATTATATATGTGTCAAATGAGTCATAAATCTTTTGATGATTTGTCAATATAATTCATTCGGTCAATCTGGGCCAAAAATCATTGACGTGTAATACTTAGCACGACCGATGTTGATGTGAATAATTTTTATTATTTAAAAGTTTTGAGATTTTTTTATTATTATATTTGTTTTTTTATTCTTCTTTCCTTTCCTTTCTTTTTTTTTGTCTTTATCCCAACTGTGAGCTTGCGAGGTTGCCGGCCTACCCTCGTCGATCACTGACCTTAATCCAGATCCAGAAGAGGGCCATGGCCCTTGCTTCTTGCCATTAGTCAGTGAGGGCATAGTGGCCCTTGCCCGTGGCTGCTGAATTGACACAAAAAGATTTGCTCAATTGTATTTGCGTCCAATTAGCCGGTTTCCCAAAACTAACATTTTGTAATCTTGGTCGTGCCTACCTTTATACTGAACCGCCGTCTCCGTACGTGAATCGCGTGTCTGATCTTATTGTAAACGAAGATTTACGCAGCAAGGCAAGAAGTATCCTACCTATGTGCTTGGTTTCGGGTCTTTTCCTTTTGGTTGCCGATGACGTGTTACTTTCTAGTTGCGCGCTAATTGGATCTTTTCCGAAGCAAATATCCGAACTAGTTCTGTTTGAAAAGGCTTTGCTACAAATTGGGTTTTACTACTATGGCTGAGCACAATAGAACGCTCAATCTGGGAACCGCCCGGCCCGGACTGAATTGGCCAGGTTAGTCCAGTTCTTCAAAGCTTTGATCCAGTCTATGGTTCCAAAAAATGAGACCGGTTACCGGGCGGTTCGATTCTAAATTTCTGGGAGGACGGGATTGGACTGGACTGGACCATCTGGACTGAAACTAGGACCAAACCACCTTCCCTTTCTTTGACTTATCTCTCTCGTTTCCTTTTATCCTTTCCTCGACCCTTCTCATACCAACAAAACGAAACAACCCTAATTGGCCTCCTCCTCTCTTCATGCTCAAGACTCTCTCTCTCTCTCTCTCTCTCTCTCTCTCTCTCTCTCTCTCTCTCTCTCTCTCTATATATATATATATATATATATATATATATGAGTCGCTCTCTCACTTGGTAATTTTTTTGTTGTAATTTGTTCATGAAGTTTTGCTGTAATTTTTTCTAATTGCCAATATTATATGTGAACTTGCTCATGGATGGGAATTTGGCTGGAGGTATTGCTGAAGTGTTCAAGAACGGGTTTGCTCATAACTTGCTCCCCTCAACAGAGATTCACCATGAATGGGTCATCATGGAGAATATGGAGAAGTTGTCGTTTTTCAGTTTTTTTCTTAGGTTTTATAGCATTGTGCAAATTATCATTTCTCGATCTCGGTTCCATTGGACCGCCTAGGAACCGAAACAAACTGGTTCAGTCCAGTTCGGTCCGATTCAAGGATTAATTGGTCCGGTCCATGGTCCTAAAAACTAGGAACCGGTTCCATCGGTCCGGATCTTGATTCCGGGGGAAAATCGGACCACCTAAGTAACCGATCACCTCTATTTTCTCCATACAAACTTGGTTAAAATGTCAATCTCTATAACCATCAATAACAAGTTTGATTGAAGAAACTTTTCTCCGGCCAAGGGTGGAAGAAAATATTGCCCAAGCAAACTAGTAATCATCCCCCAAGCCTCTTCTGTTCGTCAATTTGAAACAAAGTCGAAGTTACTGGTGAGTTCTTCAATATAAAAATATTGCTTTAATGTTACAAAGCTTTGTCATTCTTAAAGAAGTATAATGGATTATTTTGTGCGCGCGCGTATTCCTTTAGCCCAAGTAAAGAACTTACTACATATAAATGGTAGGACCATACGGATACCCACTGTCACGAACATTAATTTCGAGCCTCCTACTTCGGGGATAGAATGAGAGGCCCGGATGGAAAGTGGCGTCAAGCTTTTGTATTGGGTAAATCTCGTACCAGATGATGACTCCTACACCCAGACAAAGTGTATCCATTAACTTTTATTGAAATGTTCCTCTCTAAATGACGCCGATGATGGTAAGTTGATCATTCACATTCGAAAGAGCGGGCTTCCCTGCTTTTAAATGATGTAGATCTGCTCAGTGTACCTAGCTCGAAGGAAGCATCGATGGTTCACACTGTCTAGTATGACAAGCATCTTTGACGGTCAACTTCGATTCAGGACGCAAATCACGATCTTCATGGGTAAATCTAGGCAAATTCACCATTCCTAATTTGAGACAAAGCAACCTGGATAATTTTTTTTTTCCTTTCAAAATACAGATCAAAGAGACAGTAGAATGAGTTCACTCCCGAGAGGAACAATACCCGAAAGATTTATGCGCGCGCTCTTAATCACCTCTTTTCTTATTTTAAGTTACGACGCGTGCATAACAACAAAGAAGAGAAAGAACTAGATTAGCTTAACTAGCTACTCGAAAAACAACAGCTGAGGCATATGCAACGACTTGACCCGTGTCAAACTTCACATGAACTATTCACCCCTGGTCCATTATCGGAAGCTTCAAAGCTTTTCTCACCCTTATCTACATCATCTTTCCTCTCTTTGAAATCATAAGCATCGATGATGCTGTCGTTAGAGGTGATATTGCAACTTCGAGCATCGGCAGTCGGCTCTGTGCCACTGAAATGATCCGGTTCCTCCATAACCATCACATTCCTCTTCCTATATGTCAGATACAGTCCCATCTGAAGCACTCCAAGGATAAACCCCAGTATGTTTGGAACCTATATAAATGATCAAACTAACGCTAATGAATCGATGTCAGAAAACAAAGTGATATGTAAACTGTAGTCTCCGTGACAAACTTTTTCTTTAGGTAATAGAAAACTCTTTTTAGCATAATTTCTAGTATTTGCTGAAAGTTGATGCGTACCGCAACGTGGATGTCCTTGATGAATAGACCGTAGAGGAGCCAAGTTACAGCACTAAGCGTGAGGAAAAAGGAGAGAGAGAGGGGCATGAACTCTACGCTTTTGGTGCGTATCACCATTCTCTGCACGACAGTCATCGAAATTAAACGTCATGCAAAAGTTGTCCCACATAACTCAATACCACTGAGCACGAAGAAAAGTATAATTATGGAAAAGTGAAAAGTAAGAAATCAAGAGTAACTCCGACTACTTACCATAACACTTAAAGGAGCTGCGAAAACGATGATGGAGAATCCAACACAAAGCCACCCTAGAAGTTGGACCCTGGTCGATCCCTTTATCAAGAAGTGGGACAAGAGAAGAATTGAAAAGAACCCACCAAAGCTCATGACTAACAACTTCAGTGTAAAAATCTGCATGCACGCACGCAAGTATCTTTAGAAAACCTTCTTTAACGACGTACACTGCTGACAAATAAAATCCCGAAATCAAGTACATATCAACTGCCTATGAAGTGTGACTATACTTTATACATCTTTGTGGGACGTACCCTGGCCTTTTTAGGAGCATAACCAAGGTAGAGAGCAACGTAGATGGTCTCTATGACACATCCCACTGAGTTAACAGTGATGAGAAGGAAATCATTGGACTCGGTGTTGAGGGATGCGTAGTATATCCAGAGCACGGCGCTGAACAAAGAAACCACGTATGGAACCGATTGAAACCCTTCGGTCGACTTCCTCTTGCATACCCTATAAAATGTTGGTCTGCCGACATAAACAGAAAAAAAGAAATGCGATAACCCCATTCATTAGCGCTTCGTACTTCCAGACCCATCAGTTAAGCTAAAGAAAAAGTTGGCCAAAGAGGATTGACTTACACTGGGGCCAAGAAGACCACGAAAGATATGAGATTACCTGGGACAAAGAGTTATCACAAAAGATGAAAAATGAATCAGTCCATGCCCTTACGAGGGAAACAAAATCTTGATGGGAGAGGGGTTAGTGGGGGCACCACTTATAATGTCCATGTCAACCCTAATTCAATGAGGATACTAAGTGAGATTACTTCACAAAAGTTAGATCATGTCTAGCCGAAGTGTATACCTAGGAGGCCCAAAGCAAAAACCAAGGGATTATCGGTCGAGAAAATGGTCATCGTCCCTCTCTCTACTTCTCAGAAAATCAAGGGTGGGAGCTCAAGTGAAGGGATACATGGAAAATGAGATGTTTCAGAGCTCAACCCATCACTGATGAGCCATTCTACGAATTCCAGTGGCGCAGGCCATGCAATATATATATAGAGAGAAAGGGAGAGAGGGGGAGGGAGGGGGAAGACCTCTCCGTCTTGGCCATGATGAAGAGTATAATCAACGAATTATTGGTTGGGTGGCGTAGCACAGACAGACTGTGCACCCAAAAGATCAACACGTACTCAGATGATTTTTATTTTTATCAATATTGTCTGCCAGACTTACGTATTACAAACCTTCTCTTCCCCGTTCACGTGACCGTACCACCATAGAGCTTCTAAAGAACAATGGTTTTCCAATCATTTGGGTAGGCTTTTTGACGTTTGTCTTTGAGTATGCACTATAGAATCATTTAGAATCAATTGATTTTGATTGAATGTAATCAATGTTTGTTTTGCTACTTTAGATAATTGTCATGTAATGTCTACAGATAGACTCACGTACTCTTCATCAGGTCTGCGTAAAATATGTCATTTTCTTATTGTCACAAATCTCAACTATGGAAATATGAATCCATCCGTTGGGTGAACTATCATGAAACAAATTTTTGGAAAAGTACCAAAAAAGATGCAAACTTATTGCACTGATACAAATTTATGAACAATTTAGTCATAAATATTTCCACATTGGTACAAATCAAGTTCATTTGGCTAGCTTAGATTTGAAATTATTGAGATGGATAATGATCATTCTATATGGCATAACTAACATTGATGTGGACAACTTTTAATAATTCTTTTCGAAACTTTTACTTTTTTTGCCAATTATTTTCCATTTCTTTTTTAAACTTTTTTTTCTCCTTGGCTTGTGGCCAATACTTAGCCATGGCTAGCAATCAGTCACGGGCCAGGGTTGGCAATGGTGTCGCGGCCCTCGCCCAAGTCGCTAGAGCAGCCCTCGCCAGATTCAGAGAAGGTGACCCTCACCTAGGCCGTGAGGGTTAAGCCTTTGCTAGATTTGATGAGGTCTACCCTTGCTGTGAATAGGTGCTAGACATGGCGGAGTACTAGCCACGGGCCAAAAGAAAGAAAAGGAAAAGAAAAGAAAAAGAAGAAGAATAGAGAAAGTATTAATAAGTTTTTCGGAATTTTTTTAGAAAGTAATAAAAATTTCACATCGTTGGACAGATGGACTCAATTAATACCAATGCCAAAATATCTAGGATTAATTTGATTTAATTAAGAGGTTTAT
This sequence comes from Melaleuca quinquenervia, assembly GCA_030064385.1. Taxonomy (NCBI): domain Eukaryota; kingdom Viridiplantae; phylum Streptophyta; class Magnoliopsida; order Myrtales; family Myrtaceae; genus Melaleuca; species Melaleuca quinquenervia. The sequence goes on along the minus strand of CM057728.1, from coordinate 180,336 downwards.
GTTTGAATCGATATTAATATTATAAGTTGATGATATTTTTGGTACACAAAAGTTATGAGGCTCCCACATGAATGAGCCAAGCTGGCTCCTGATCAACACCTGGACGTCCCTCGGAGCACGGGGGGCAAAACATCTGGGCTGAATTAGTCTAATGCTAAAGAGCTCGATGGTATTGCGCTCTATCTCCAATAGCTTTTTTGACCGTCGCGCATGCGTTGGATGAATGTAACCTCTTCTTCCTGTATTGGGACAAGTGGCGACATTTGCTCTCCTGACAATTATATGTAACAAGTCTTATAAGGAAGACGTGTATTAAAACCATTCGCCTCGGTTTACGCTTTTGCGCTTGGAGTTCTATCTTTGTTATAAATCTGAATAGAAAAACTGGGGTAGCTCCCCATTTTCAACCTTCTTTATACAGTAGGTAATCAAAAGCCCAGATATCCTAAAGTGGTAGGTGGAACTTGGGATGTCTGACCACCTGAAGTGATAAGATCTGCTTTTACCGAGTGCTCTTAGCCATAGTGGCTCGAATGCTATGACCGTTGAAATAATTTGTTATCGTGATTCGTCTTGAAAAGGGGCAATGATAAGAACGAGATATATGTTCTCAAGAAATGCATCAATTGATTGTCTGTAATTATGACCAAATCACACATTATTTATCACAACTTTTCATAATTCAATAAAATATTCAAAGTGAAATTCCCGGAGATAAATTGAGTAATTGCTCAACTCATTTTTTGGTGGCTTTGGTGTATATCTTGAAAGTATATTTGTCCAACCCGATAACAACAATAATGGGGGCAAAAAATGCCTTAAGAATAAGGAAATTACGAAAAAATCATAAACTCGTTATACATGTGCTAATTTAGTTTTACATTTTTTAACCGTGACAATTGATTCATAAACCTTTTCATATTTTCTTAATTAAGTCCATCCAATCAATTTTAGTTGAAGATAGCTGAAGCCGACCATCTTACACGATACAATTAATGCTAACTTAGTGCTGGCAAGGGCGTTGCGGCCCTCGCCATATCTGGGGAGGGCATCACGGCCCTCGCTAGATTTGGGCGAAAGGTTAGGCACCCTCATCATGGCCAACAAGGATAATTAAAAAAAAAAGAGGTTAATAAAAGAAAATAAAATAAAAATTTCGAAATATTATTTAAAATGTTTTTATCTTAGTTCCAGCAATCCTATAATGTTGGCCATGCCAAATAGATGGGTCAACGTCTCTATTGATGGTTTCCGGCCAAATTTAGTAAGATTGACTCAATTAGCAAAATGTAAAAAGATTTACGATTGAATTGGCATAATTAAAGGATTTATGATTGAACTTGCACAATTACAATAAGTTTAAAGCTTTATGGTAATTCTCTCCCTTAAGTTATTGTCATCACGCGTTGATATATCAAAGATCTATAACTATTGCTCTATTTTCATGAGCGACTAAATTTCCCAACTTATGATTAGAGGAATAATTATCAAAAATCCTAAAACATTGAATTTTTATCAATTCGGTTTTAAATCTTTTAATTGTGCCAATTGAGTTTTGAACATTTTTAGATTTATTAATTGAGTCAATGTTGGCTTGAAATTGTTAAACTGGATGCCGGCCGGCTGCCCTATGTGGCACACCCGGCACTGATGGACATTTTAAAATGATATCTAAATAATTTTCTAAACTTTTTATAATTTCCTCTTTTTCTTTTATTTCCTTCTTCCTCTGGCCAATCTCTTGACCTTGACTTGCCGACCATCACCAAGGCCAAGCCATTGGCTAGAGGAGGAAGGAAAGGAAACAAAAAACATATAAAAATTTCAGAAAATTATAAAAATATTATTTGAAAATATCATGATTAACGCCAGTCATGCCACATAGGACGATTGGCATTTTTGTTAGCAATTTCCAATTGAAATTGATCGGACAAATTTAATTGACAAAACATAAAAAGATTTGATGACTCAATTGACATTATTAAAAAGTTTATGATTGAATTGATAAAAAGTGCAATAGATTTAAGACATTTTTGATAATTTTTTATCCGGTTAGCTCAACTGATCTCTTATTACATTAGACGTGCTTAAGGTTTCATTAACATTAGCATGCAGTGCTTCTCTCTGGCCAGATATTCGCTGTAGCCGAGGTGATCTCTAGTGCATGCGTGTGGCCACCTCAGATGTGCTATTGCCCCCAGGACTGATCATCTTTTTGCGAAAAGGTTAGAGCCAGCCGATGGAAAGGAAGCAGAGTGACCGAACCTGCACCCTTTTCCGACCAAAAAAAAAAAAACTTTGATGTGGTTTACCGGTAAAATTTGGTCACACTTTATTCTTCCCCGTCAAAAGTTTCAGTTTTTAGGTTTGAAATAGATTGAATGGTAAATTAGTGAGGATTATCCATTAAAACCGTCTTCTTCACGGCGTGATGTTGCCCGGCCAAACCGATCAAGTCGATCAAAATCCGGCTATCTTATGTGACGGTTCAACATCACAGGGACTATTTAAACCTCAATTTGGTACGTTGTGGTTGAATTGTAGCTCTGTGGTGCTAAATAGCTGGATTGTTATGTGTTGTGATTTATATATTTGGTTATTCACATCTTAAAGTTACTTTAATGTTTGTGACAGACAGTTTTCTGAGATATGCTACAAACTAATTATAGTTTTGGAGATGTGTTAGTTGAGATGCTTGTCAAATATCTTTAAAAGGTGCAGCCTCCTCTTCACAGCTAAAGCTGCTACGTGAAAACTACATCAGACCACGTCTTATCGTTGAATATGTGCATTATTCATACATCTTTTAGATAACACTTGCATTAACTTGGAAAAACAAATTAGAACTTGACAAAAGAAAATGTGTCATAGTTGTCATGGCGTATTAGATTTTCCGATACGCAATATTTCATTTCCAGTAGTGAATATGTTGTATGACTATAAAGCTCGGTGTTAAATATCTTTCAAATTTACTATTATGAGCGTGGTAATTTATATTTTGTTGAAAAGTTCTCTTACGACACTTGTATATTTATCGAATAAGGAAATATTGTAATTTTCTATGTACATATCAGTCTTGTGATACGCGGTAATCAACCTCATAGTATGTGTTCATTAGTACATATGATTCAAATGTTTATGAATCTCGAACAAAGTATTTATATCTCATCTCTCATGAATTAGGTTATTGCAAATTTTTGCCTCGTTCTTAAGTTAGATTTATGCCCTATCTTAATCATCTTTGCAAGTAGGGCTATGTTTACAAATAAAAATCTGAAATGGCTAAGTCAAACTCAAATAAGGACATTAACTTGTCATATGCTTATGTTTGATATTTCATCCATAAAAGACTTCACTAAAGGACATAACATCACTGGAAAAATTGGATTTTTACATTTCTTTCTTTTAGTTTTTAATGATGGTGTTGTCTTGTGAATCGAGAAATCAGCTCCTTATCAGCTCAAAGGCAAAGCCCATTTGATTCTCGATAATTTTGAGTTGATTTTCAGTTCAAAGGTTCCAACCTCTAGATAATCTTGTTTACTTCTTTTTACCAAATTTTCCATTTTTTCCCCCACTGTATGTCATGATCACCCATGTTTTATCGCAACAGGATGCTAAGTACTGTACGCGGTCGATGCTAAAGAGCGGAGCAGATTACTTTGAAGAGCTCAATGTCCATCGGAGTGATTTTGCACCACCTACTGCGGAGGGCTCTTTGGCGATGGTTGTAGAACCGTTTAATGTCCAAAGAAGCGATGGGAAAGGGTTTGTATCTAAAGAGGAACTAAGATTGAGCATAATTTAGAAGTTTTTGAGGTACTAACTCAAGAGAAAAGGAAGGAATTCTTCATCGCATTAGCAATCCTGAATTGGTACTTTCTTGCTGGATGTTCACGTTGGTTCTTGGTCGGTACTTCTGTCGGTGAACTCATCCCCCCGTTTTGAAAGTGTAAGAAGAGAGGAGTCGAATATTCGGAGCCATTGCAGCGAGGTTGAGTGGGAGAACGGGTCGGAATCGGACCGTGGCGTGAGCTCTGTACAACCCGAAAGTCTTCAGCAAGAACAGCAGACGCAGACCAAAAGCATAAAAAGAGAGGAAAGAGGCAAGTTGAATTTGTCTATGGTGGGAATTGAACAAGAGAGAGAGAGAGAGAGAGAGGCGGTCGCTTACCGCCACGATGGCGACATTTGGCGCCACCGGAGGCGATGGTGGTTGGCGGAATCTGACGTCCTCTTAATTCTGATTAGTCAAATTCCTCTTCCAAACAAAATCATTTCGGTTATTATAACTGTAATAATAATAGTTATATCTATTATCTTTTATTTTCTTTTATTTCAAAAAAAAAAAAAAAAGAGCCGCCTCCTATTGACCTTCTCTTCCCTTCTCCTTCTTCAACTTCCTCCCTGATTCTTCTTGTATCGCCATTTGCCCTCCGTTGACTCTTGCAGATTGCGTTGCACAAAGACAGAGAGAGCGGGAGAGAGAGAGAGAGAGAGAGAGACAGACAGACAGACAGACAGACGGGGGGGATGATGGTGGATGCAGTTTATCCTCCTCCGTCTGCGGACTCCGCCCACACCCCGGACGGTGCGAGGTTCGTCCGAGCATACGAGGCCTGGGCGGGAGACAATGTGAGTTGCCTCCCTTCTTTCCGTCGCTCTTTAATTTCTCCTGGAGCCAACTTTGCTCGTTCTAATTCGGTTTGCTTCTGATTTTCAAATCACGCTTTCGTACATGGAATGGAATTTCGCAATGGATTGTGCGAGCTAATTTTGATTTTATTGTGCATGCTTTTCTGTTTAGCGGTAGTTACCGAACCAGAACATCAGATTATTGACGCAAAGTGTTTTGGTCCACTGAATCTGATCACCGATCACTTCGTGGGGTGTTTTAAACTGAACAAGAACATCAGGGGTTGTCTCTTTTCTTTCCAGTTAACACCGTTGGTTAGAAATGGACGTTACTGTGCTCTCGACAAAGCAACTTTTCTCTGCTCGATAGTTTCCTCTGCCGATTGTGCGGGATGTGTTGCATGCTAGCATGTGCCCGTGTACAGAAATAATCAAACTTTTCCCAATTAGATGCTTGTTGAACTGTGCTTTGAGTCTAGGTCGCATAATAGCATGCATTTAATGAAGCACAATCATGTCAGTCATTACCGAAGAAGTACAAAACTCCAAAAGGTTCGACTTCATAGATAATAACATTAATTCAATTTGCATTGGCATAATGGGAACACAAGGGGGATTCCCCAAGTATTGCAGATAGACATGACTCTAGGAGATGTGAAATAGTCGAAGAATCTCTCGATTGGACAGCCAATATGGCTTAAACTAGGAACAAGTCATTCTGTTGCCACCGCTGAGATTCATGTGGGCATGCTCGTTGTCCTCATAGCAAGGAAGTCTTCATATAGCATGTCCTGTTCTGGTGGCATTCATCCAGGATTCTTGTATCATCGTTAATTCTTTCAGGGCATGATAATTGGGAGGTGATAATACTATCAGTGGTTTTAATGTCCTGTAACCCACCTCTGACTGACTGCCCTACTAACTTTTATATATTTCATCAACTCGGCGTATTTATGTTTGTCTGTTCCGATCTGCAGATTTTTCCTCTTCAAGGGAGGCTGATTCTCGGACCTGATGCGAGATCTCTTCTCTTAACTCTACTGCTTATCATTGTTCCTGTCGCTGTTTTCTGTATCTTTGTTGCCAGAAAATTGATTAATGATTTTCAGCATCACTTGGGTATCTCAATTATGGTCATCGTTCTTGTATTGACCTTATCTGTAAGTCTGGTCCCTATCTACTTTAAAATTTCCATTTTGCGTTTCAAGTTTCATTTAGCAAAGTTCTGTGACCTTCGTAAACCTTCTATTTGGTTGATGGAACGATCTGTCAAATTAGTTTGAGATATTTTTATATAGTGAAGGATTTATAGATTAAAAAGAAACAACAGCTACTCCTTCTGGTTTATATTTGCTGTCCACTGATATTTTTTTTGTATCTGTCTTATCAGGTGCTGATTTTCCTTCTGTTGACATCAGGAAGAGATCCTGGTATAGTGCCTCGTAATACTCTCCCACCAGCAAACTTTGATGAGATTTCTCAAAATGAGGAAGGCCAATTTTTAGAGAGACGTGCCCCTCGAACTAAAGAGGTGATGATCAATGGAATACCAGTGACGCTCAAATACTGTGATACTTGCATGCTATTCAGGCCTCCTCGATGTTCTCACTGTTCAGTATGCGACAACTGCATTGAAAGATTTGACCATCATTGCCCTTGGGTTGGCCAGTGCATAGGATCGGTAAGTGTCAGTTCTCTTGTTCACTGATTGTAACAGATAGCCAACCTAAGTTGAATATAAACTGAAGAAAATTTCAAGTTTTTATTTAAGCAGCGATCCACCGGTGCTGTGCACTTTGCTGTAGAGAACATGTCAATGATTAAATGTCATGGCATGTTGTCAACTTGTGGTAGCAGGGAGGTTCATCACATTGCCGAAAATCATTTTGGATGGTAAAAATATTAATTGGTTGATACAGAAAATTTTCTGCCTCGAAACATAGTGGGAAGAAATGAGTTCTTGAAATTAGCCAAAATAAATTCTGCAGCTGGAATCTTTTAGCCAATTACCTCTATTATGTAACAGAAGCACCGCTTAGTAATTAGACAGGAAAATTTTGGGTGTCTCAGCAGGTAATATCTGAGTTGGTTTCACCAATAATTACCATATCAATCTTTGTACTTCCCATCCTTACCAAATATCTATAGGATCTGTTGGGTTTACACTGGTGGTATTTTAAATGTGTGGGTGTGGCCTATTGCCTTCTTGTTCAGATGATGATTGCCTAATATGATATAACTATTAATATGACTACTATGCACTATCTCACCTTATGCCCTCCTGTGCTTTGATGAATGTCTGATTGGATCCAAGCAGTAATACGAGTAGTATGCACTTGTGCATGTGTGCTTTGAGAATTGTCGCTACTGCTTTAGAAAGTTTATTAGCTAGTGGCTGTGATGTTACTGAATTTAGTCTCTTTTTTTCCTGTGTCAGCGGAACTACCGATTCTTCTTCATGTTCGTCTTTTCTGCAACTCTTCTCTGCATATATATCTTTGGCTTCTGCTGGGTCTATATCACAAGAATCATGGACGGAGAGCAAGTCTCAGTCTGGAGAGCGTTGGTCAAAACTCCTGCCTCCATTGTGCTGATAATTTACACTTTCTTAACAGTTTGGTTTGTCGGAGGCTTGACCGTCTTGCATCTTTACCTCATCAGCACGAACCAGGTTAGCAAAATTCCTCAAGTTATAGCTACATGGTGAGTTTGGGGAAATTTTGTAAAGTAGATCTGGACAGCCAAAGGCCTTTGAGCTGCTTCCGACTTTGGGCTTGGGAAAGGCAAGTTTTGGTTTTAAGGGGTTTCAGAATGGATTAAGCAAGCACAAAAACTTCCTGTCAATAGTCTTTGAGATTTGAAAGCTGAGTTTCAAAATTTCTCTGGACTCACCATCTTGTGGATTATACCTTTTTTTTATTGTGTCATAGCAGGAGTTGCCTTGTTATGATGAAAATCCAAGACATCGATTCCTCATATGACATGACATGTCCTTTGATGCTTTGCAATGTTGATGTGCTCTTGCAGACTACTTATGAGAACTTCAGGCGTCGCTATGATAGACGGGCTAACCCCTTTAATAAAGGGGTCTTAGGAAACTTCAAGGAGGTGTTCTTCTCTTCAATACCTCCCTCAAGGACCAATTTCAGGGCCAAAATACCGATGGAGCCTCAGTTTCCTTCTCGAAGAGTGAATAGCAGTTTTGTTGGCCAGAACATGAGCAAAGCCAACAATGACATAGAATCGGGGAGCAATCCAAGCTGGGATAGTTCCAGGAAAGAGTTTGCAAATGTTTACAGAGAGATTGACATTGATGATCAAACAGAACATGGTGGGGGATCAATTTCTGAATCAAAAAGAGTCAGTAAGGTGACTTTACCAGACGAGCCTCAAATTGCCCACCTAATGGAGGATGGAATTATGACTTCTAGGACCAGTGAAGGCATTGCCAATGCAGAAACGGAGATGAATCCAACTGGAGATAGCGCGAAAGAAAATGTTACCAATGGAAGGACTACCGATGGTAGTTTCAAAAATGATCTTGGATTGATTGATTCGCATCGGAACTCTGAGGGGTGAGCGGAGGCTAAGATGTGTCCAATGAATCTTTCGCATTGCCAACTGGAGATGATGAAGCGGGATATCAGAGATCTGGAAACCTTAGGCGGATTCATCAGACTTTCTGAATCTGAAAAATGTCTTATCGCTTTACGTCGAAGATAGAAGAAGACAATGGATATGACAAGGGAACTCGTTGTAAATGTTACTGTAAAAATGGATAGGTTGTCGGCAAGGAGCCACAGTAAGACGGCACTCGTATATAATATGTCAATACAACCTCCTTTTTGTTAGACTAGTATCTTAATGAGACATTGCATGATTGTGTATTCCTCAAAACACACTCCAGTTTTGAGTGTGTGGAGCTCGCTGAGTAGGATTCTGAGTAATGGACCAAGCCTTCACCGCATTGCGTTCTTGTCAAGTGTCTACCTCCATAATGTACTCCTGGATTTCACGTATTACACTGTTTTATTTGTTATTTAAGAGGTTATTCGAATTTTTTTTTTTACGTCTGCTCAAATAACAAGCACGTGTGAATCGCGAAATGGCCTGTGGTTTCTGGTTCTATTTGACCAACGAGCATGGAAAGGCCGAGTAAAGTATTAGGAAGCAACTCCAGAGTGCATATTCAGAATGACAGATTATAGTTACCGGTTATTCTAAAGAGAAGGAAAGGGAATGATCAATGAAGGCCCCCAGATTAGTGATCTCTTTGGTACTGACATGTGACTGGGTTGTTTTCCTTCTGTCGCATTTGATAAAAGTTGCTGGCAATCGTCAATGGGATCTTGTCGTGAGAATTTCATACTAGAAATGTCTAAAGTGGACACATAAAAGATTGGTTAGATAATGCCGTCAACTTTATCAAAAGATTATTAGGTATACTTCATGTCTAAGACACCCCCGATTAGTCTTATGAATAAAGTAAAGGTGCGGATCGAAACGGAATGAATATATTACACATGATTCCAAAACTTCATAGGTGGTGCTCTGTCGTTTTGGACCGTAAGATGAGTGATTTCTGTAATATTTATTCGCATCACTACGAAGCAAGACGCTCGATAAAGCAAGAGCCCCAACGGTATTCACATCTCTCTCTCTCTCTCTCACGCAGACACTCCCCCTTTTAGTATTCTTCTCCAAAGTCCTCCCCTTTCTTCGTTTCCAGTGCCAGGAGCTCGTCTAGGGTTTCGGGGCGTTCCGTTTGAGGTTGAAGATGATAGACTTCGGCAGAGTGCAGAAGGAGCTCCAGGAATGCAGCAAGGACTTCGAAGCGTCGGGCATCAAAGTGAGCCCTAAAGCCGACAACCTTGCTCGTCTAATTGGCACCATACCTGGTCCCGTGGGCACTCCTTATGAAGGCGGCACTTTCCAAATCGACATCACTCTTCCTGGTACATCCCCCGCCCTTTTATCACCTCGTTGTTTGCTCCGGGTTTCCCACTCTGTCGTCCCTGCGTCGTCAGGGCCTACCTCACGCCTCTCTCGTCGTCTGGAGTTCAGTGTGGTTCGAGCACGCATTTGGCATATGTCGTTTAGGTTTTCCTCCAGCTTCATTTTCTGCTTGGTATCGCGTGGGAGTGAGAGTTCTTGTATGTCCATAGCGAGATTGTCGAAGATGGTTTAAGCACTGTCCATGTATAATTTCCGGAGATTCTTTTACTGGGGACATCGAATTTTGGTTTTCAAGACGACGCGATTAAGTGTGATCTCTGTGCTTATGGACGGAAATGGCACGTGAAGCGCCGTTGTGTAAGTCATTAGTTTCTTTGTGGATGTTGGAATTGGTCTCAAAACTGAGTGGTACTCGCCCCGTGTGTGTATGTATGTGCCAGTGAGTGGGTGGGCTGGAGATGATCATCCTTAAAAATGAAAATACTGAACATAATACAGTGATCTGAAGAAACTCCAATATCCGCACTGCTTGTTTTCTGTTCTCTGCTGCCACATGTGCCTTTTATTCGCGTTCATGTGTTATAGTTTCGTTGTGCAGAAAGAGTGACATTTTGATTTTGCACTGTATTGATTGATATCTCCTTCTCTTGCTGCAGATGCATATCCATTCCAGCCCCCCAAAATGCAGTTTGCAACCAAAGTTTGGTAGGATGAAATCTTGTTTGCTAACTTTTTCTTCTTGTTGTTGGGTGATGTCTACGGCATCTAATGTGTTATTACTGGATGATGCAATTTACATCTGATAGTTGTATTGGCATGATGGTTGCTGAGCATTTGATGGGCACTCAATGCCATCGCCCTACTCAAGTTGGATAACTAGGAATTAGACAACTTCTATGCCTTTAAGTGCGGCTCATTCCTTATTCATATTTTGTGCAACTCCAGTTTAAACACAATTCCAGACCTAACCTTAGCCATCTGATTCTCTGAAAAAACCCTGTTGATATACTTATCTGTTTTCATCATTGTTTCTGCTCTTTCCTTGGATGGAGACTTAACTTGTTTGTGCATCATATAATATTCTTATTCAAACAGCTTCCCGTTGGAATGACTCTCAAGCTTAAGTTGAGTTTCTCTGTGTACTCAGCCAGAACTTAAATTCTCCTTTCCTACCCGTTCGAAAGTTTATGTAATCAAGGAACGCTTTGTGGATCCAGTTTGAGTTCCCTCGTCATCTCACTATGTGCGGATTATGAAGCTAAAATGCGAACTGAAGCTGTAGGAAGTTGCTAATACAAAATTCAGATTGATAGATACAAGTATTGTGTGTGTACTTAAATTGTGTAGGCACCCTAACATCAGCAGCCAAAGTGGAGCGATATGTTTGGACATCTTGAAGGACCAATGGAGCCCAGCACTCACTTTGAAGACTGCACTTCTTTCTATACAAGCATTACTGTCTGCCCCTGAGCCTGATGACCCTCAAGATGCGGTGGTAGCACAACAGGTTCCGTTCGCTGCTGGCCTTGCCCCTTTGTTTTCATATTTTGCTGATGGAGTTAGTTGTAATATAATAAAGTGTCTGTATAAGGATATTACAGTATCTTAAAGACTACCAGACATTCATTGGCACAGCACGATATTGGACTGAAACCTTTGCCAAGACATCTGCCCTTGGGGTTGAAGAAAAGGTAATGCTGCTCTGTTTATGTGTGTGTGTGTGTGGATGTAAATGTGTGCATCTATGTGTGTATGCAGTAAGCTCTTTGTGCTTCATGTAGATAACTATCAAGGAAAATAATTTTCCCCGACAGAAGTTTGAAATTTACTACTGCCTGAAATATTTGTTCGTTTGCATGACTTATCAGTAATTGCAACGGCATTTTTCGTGAACATATGCTTGTGTGATAGCAACTGGAATAAGTGAGTTTTTTTTTTTATCTAGGTGCAACGACTGGTGGAAATGGGCTTCCTTGAATCTCTTGTGAGGAGCACACTGGATGCTGTTGGTGGTGATGAGAACTTGGCTCTTGAAAAGCTTTGCTCTGCCTAGGGTTTGACAACTACCGAGTGTAAAGTGTCCATGATTGAGATCCACGAGTATATCTATGCAAAGATTTAATTACATATAGTTCACCTGCTCGGTTAATGCATGGTTTTGGATGCTGGGGACTATTGTGGTCCTCCTTATAGACAACTATCTATGCTGGATCAATTAGTTTTATGACTATATTGGCTGACAACCTGTTACAATACAAGTGAATACAGTTAAGATTTTGACGAGGAGTGGTGATCATGAACTCCTGCTAACGAGGAAAGGGTCTCTGTCGAAATGGTAGATACTCTGTAATTAGTTAGAAAGATTTGCTTTGGCAAAGAATGTGCTTGTGGAGTTGGTGCTTGTGGAGTTGGTTCACAATTCACAAGTCATTAAAATTTCTAAATCTGCGCACTAATTGCATTGAGTGTTGCGCCAGGATTTTCAATCGGTTAACTTGTGGATTTGTTTTATTGATCTTACCTAATTGGGTTACATGGGAATGGATACATGGGGTGGAATTGGATCACTGCATTTTGCAGAATGAAGTCTGCTCTGTGAAGGTCGCATGTTGTAGCTGTAAAATAGTTGCTGTCTTCTGTTTTTTCCTTCAAACTGGTACCTTGGGATGTAACGGAGATAGAACCTTCTCTGCCACACTGGAAATTTATGGTAACCTTTTTTTGTCAGCTGGCAGATAATATTCTTTAAGCTCAATTTCATACTATGTGAGAGATTATGAAAGAATGAGTTTGGTTGCTTTTGACATGAATTGGTCTGAGATCAAATTAGTTGGCCGCCTTTCTTAATGCTCCTTCGTTCACTGATTATGTTGGCAGTCAAGTGAAACCTCACTCATAATGAGGGATCGAATTAAGACTGCACAAAATGCAGTAACACTTCCTCTCTCTCTCTCTCTCTCTCTCTCTCTCTCTCTCTCTCTCTCTCTCTCTCTCTCTCTCGTGACCTGCAATGCTTCCATTATAGGAGACTAAATAAGCAAATGAACAGGATGGGATTGAACTGAATATATCTTTTTCCTTTCTTACTATTCAGACTTCGAGTATTCCTGGAATCAAATTGCGGCGGAACTTTTGTATTTAGATCAATCTTTTGGGTAAATGGTCAAAGGATCTTTTGTTGAACGCCTTAAGTATTCATTGATGAACGTAGAGACATAATTTCATGCTTGATACAGAGTCTCAGGATTCATCTATTACAAGTAGAAGGGTCTTGATTTAAGTAAGAAAAAAGATGAAAGCTACAATGGAGTCAGTTGCATCGATAAACGGTGATTCTCCGGTGAGGGTAAGGTTGGCAGATGACAAAGAAGAGCATTGCGACTACCAGAGCTATCACCAACCCTATCAGCATGCCATTGGAATCTTCCTCTTCGCAGCATATCGCCATTTCCTTAAATTCTTGACGAGATATATCAGGATTTTTTTTTCTACCAGCTTGCTGAGTCTGAAGATGAGCTGAGCCGTGATAGAAGAGTGAATGTGGAAGCATGGGCTGGGAAATTTGCAGGTCTGCAAGAGTTTTATGGCCGTGGAACGCATGGGGGGTCCTATCCAAGAATCTAGCACAGCCACAGACTAGTTGCCACGTCAATTCGTAACTTTCATCTTCCCGTCACCTCCTTCAGTGATGCTCCTTCTTTTGGTCCGTACGCTGGGGACCGTGTGTGCTGGCTTGGAAGACAGGCGATGGCAGGCGTTGCCCCAGGCATGCGTGGAGCCAACTCATCTTGTTGCTACCGATTTTTTCTGTTAATGGAGGGAGATTTCGGACACGTCAACTTGTGTTGCCGACATCTACGCGCGTAGGCGGAGTCAGAGCAAGAAAAGCGAGTGACTCCTTTTCCAAGGCTGCGTAACGCGGGCAGCAGGAGATTGTGATCTTGATTTTCCTCGGGAGACGCACGACGGTCCAACGCGGGATTTGAAAAATTAGTCAGGCCACTCGACCGTCTTCAGTGGATGGGTGGACCAAGTCAAGATGCCAAGTCAACGGCACAGGGTATAAAATGATAGTGTGACTGAAAGAAGTAGCTATGCATGGAACGGGACGCGATCTCTGCCATTGACCGATGGTTGTGCTTCCTCAAATTTCACGCTTCCACAACCACCCCCCTAGGGCAGCTGTCACTACATCACCCTTGTGTTGTGAACTTGAAATCTACCTTATTAGGATCTGTTCACGAGCTCTATTGATTATGGAATTGGTGGGGGTGCTTCTTTCCTCGCGTCAAATATGAAACATCCACAAGATTGAATTCATGAAGAAAAAGAGTAAAAGAAAATAATTAGGTTTGGGTTCGAACCGTTTGGGTTCCACGTTCTATCCTGAAACTACAACGGTCGAGGTCGGTTTTTAATTTCCGGGACCGAGAGCCTAGAGTGGTCCCGTTTGAACCGGCCCTCCTCGGGTTGAACCGGCCCATAGGCTCACCCCCGATTTATCTATTCATCCTCTTGTCTCGTGGGTGGCTTTGGGATAATATTTATATGGAACAGGGCAATTATTCCTCAAGGTGGGAACTAAGCAAAATGAAGGGTTACTTGATGGAGGAGGCTCAGGAATTTCGCATCTGGATTGCATACGAAGTCCAAATGGGACCTGTGGCCTCGCTTTTCTTTTCGAGCCTGAAGAAGCCTTTATTCTTCCATCTTCTTTTCAATTCAGCCCTTTAATTACTTTGGGAATCTCTTTGACATTCCATCCAATCCCGTCTCCCCAGTCGCGCATTCACTTCTATTTTCCACCAACAACTAGTGCCTCCTTTCTTCTAGCTTCCCTCTTCTTCCTTCTTTTTTTGTTTTTTTTTCCACTCAACCCTTCCTTTTCGATCTTTTTCCCTCGACACCCTTTCTGCTTTCCTGAACCTTTGCTGCAACACCATCTACGCAGTCTCGTTTGCATCTATTCGGTCTGCTGGGGTCATCGATCGTGGTCAAGATGGTTACCCATGGGGGAAAATAGTTACCCAAAGGGCGTTTGTTTCTGACTAGAGCAGACATTGTTTCGTCCAATCGTCTTCTGAATCATTGAGTAGATGCAAAGGAAAAGCAGGCATGCAAATGGGTAGAAGGGATGCAGAACTCCAACCATAAAAAAGCTCACAATCTCAGGACGGTAGGTGAACGTCACTGTTGCGTTAAGGTAAACTTACACCTTGAATGAGCACTCGATCCTCAACAGCAGCGGATCATCATCGGACCAGTAGTCCGTCATCCTCATCAAACGTGCTATGGACAAGTGGAACCAATTTAGTAATGGACAAGCGGAACCAATTCGCCTTGGCATCTTGCGAGGGAACACGCGACCTTTCTTCGCTGGCTTTTGGTTCCTGCTCGATGTTAATCATTCGTCCGGACGTAGTCTCTATCAATGAATGCATAAATATTAATTCGATGAGCATTTGGCTGGAGAGAAAAAAAAAAAAAAAAAACAGAAGTGTGATGAATCAAAGAAAGGAACAAGAAGGGTAGGTGCCCCGCGCGTTCAATTGGTCGCCAGGGGGAGAGGAGTCAAGATGAGGAGGTGATGCTGTTGAATTTGGACCCCCAGACACCGATCAGACTTTTCTTCCATGTTTGTTGACTTTTGGGGAAAGGTCCATGGGCCCTGACTAAGACCCACCCGACCACTCACCAGTCACCACCGTTTCTACTCCCATCATTAAATTTATTAGGCCTTGACATGAAAAATTGACTGGCCGTACCCCTGATCACCACTGGATTTTTACATAAACTGTACTTTAATACTCAACGAGAGCCGGTTACGTTTACATAACAATATTTCCGATACATCGATTTCGAAAATATCGATATTTCTGCTGTACATTATTCTCTCACTTACTACACGACAAAGCGGATTTTAGGGCGAGAATACCTCATCAGCGACGGATTGTTAAAGTTGAATTCGAATCTGGGTTTTCCGCTCTCGAGAGTACCGTTAAAGGAAGGGTGTTTATAGATGGTCGAATAGAAAAGAAGAAAATACGTAGGGATGTCTAGAGATTTTACGGATCCGGATCGTCTGCTCTGGGGAACACCCCAGAGCAGATCTGATCTGCCCTTCACAGCCGTCCGATCACGATCGGACGGCTGTGTTTTTTTCTAAAAATAAAGCAACAAATAAAAGAAAAAGGTGGGACCCACACCCATTAAAGGCGGGGCCCCACCACCTGCAAGCTTGCAACCGTCCGATCAACGATCGGACGGCCACAAGATGCAGATCAGCTCTGCTCTGGGGAACACCCCAGAGCAGAGGATCCATTTCCAGATTTTACGGGCTTGAAATGTCCAGGATCACATAATTGGGTTAGCGTGGCATTTTGGATATATTGCGCCAACTCAATGGCCCAATTGTTAATGGCGCGGGCTCTGTTCAACCTTCCTTCCTTGCTGTTGCAGTTCCTTTCTTTGGCGGGCGCTCTCTGTCTCTCTCCCTCTTACCTCTGCTTGAACATGCATATATTTACATATGTACGCAGCAAAGATACAGTATAATTCGAATGTAACCCATCGTTTTCCTTGGTAAATGATGACGGACAGTGAAAGTAGCTAGCTTGCTGGCCTTGCTGGACCGTCCAAAGCCCCCTTCCCCACTCTTCTTCTTCCGAACCTTCCCCTCCCATGCGTTGCAGATGATACGCGATGGGTTGCATCTCCACGATCATCATCGATGGCCGTCGCCGCGCCGCCGACAAACGTCGCCCTCATCCTCGTCGGAGCCCAACTGAGAAGGCGCCCGCTGCTGCCCCCGCGGGCTCTGAGGAAGATAAGTCCGCCCCCGCTCCCGCGGAGGAGAGGCCGGAGCCTCCGCCGCCCGCGCCTTTTATCAGAAACCAGCAAGGCTGGCCGCCGTGGTTGATCGCCGTGGTTGGCGATGCCATTGGCGAATTCGTCCCTCGCTGCGCCGATACCTTCCAAAAGCTCGACAAGGTACCTCCGAGGCTGCGCCACCTCCGGTTTGCTCTTCTTCGATTGTTTTGGCGTTTAGCGTTCTTTGCTCTGATGGTTTGATCGTGGGATAGATTGGGGAGGGAACTTATAGCAACGTGTACAAGGCGAGGGATCTGGTGACGGGGAAGACGGTGGCGTTAAAGAAGGTCAGGTTCGATAATTTGGAGGCGGACAGCATCAAGTTCATGGCGCGAGAGATTCTGGTGTTGACGAGGCTTAACCACCCTAATGTGATCAAGCTGGAGGGGCTGGTCACTTCGCGCATGTCCTCGGGTCTTTACTTGGCTTTCGAGTACATGGAACATGATCTCTCCGGAATCGCTGCCCGCCAAAATGGCAAGTTCACTGAGCCTCAGGTTAGTTTTTTTCTTTTTAAATACCGATTACATATCGTTGTGTGGTTCTGTTGATTCACCACGGTTGTTTGAAATCATCCTTGGGTTTCGATTTCATTGTGGTAAACCAGTGATCGATAAGAGGCGGATTTCTCTGTTCTAGATAGTTGTTGCTTTCGAACTCGGTATACCACTCTAGCTCTGTTTTCTTGAAGGGGCTTCCGTGGTGATACGAGCTTTCGGTTATACACTCGCTGGCCAATTCAGCATGTAATTAGTCATGGGAGTGGTTGAACTATGAGTTGGGCAGAGAATTTGAACGGTAGATATAAGTAAGAGCTGAATGTTTGGAAGTTGATTCAGATGTGAATGTTCAGTAAAGACTGAAGAGAGGGGTTTTTAGACTGTCAAATTATCAAATAGTACATGTGCAGAATTCAGGAAGGATGCCTTTTTGACTTCTGAATGTCTAGTAAAATCCTGCACCTAAGGCTCACAGAGGTGACTTGCAAATCCTAATAAATTTTTGGATGTTAGCAAGGATCTGCACTTCATGCTAACCGAATTGATCGACGGTCCACATGCTTCTCTAAATCTCGAGGCAGCATGTGCGGGCTCGTTTTGCCGAAAGAGAATTTTTCTACATGCTTCTGCAACTCTGGTGCAGGCATGCACAAACTAAATGGAGTTGTTCTTTGTTAATTTCTCATCCATTTTTTTCCCATTTGCAATACTTGCTCAAAGAGCAGAGCATATTGGTCTCAGAGAAGTATCATCTTTACTTTTGATTGTAGGAGATTTTTTAGCAGTCATGAGGCGTATCGAGGGAGATTCACTGCATGCATATAAACTTCTCAAACCCCCTGAACTGTAATATCTCATTCGCATATTTTCGTGTTTGGGACTATGATTTTTAATATTGCAAACAAGACGATCGCTAATTTTTCAAAAGCTTTTTAGGCTGCACACAAGCAATGAGGTTGGTCGCACTCTTCACGTGGTAATCAGTTTCACCTGCAGAACTCATGGAACGTCCTTGCTACATGGAATTGTTTGCACTCTATTTATTCGTCTTAAAGATATGATAATATTGTCTCTTTCCTTTTGTTTCCAGAATTTCACTGGACTTGAAAACATCCATGATTTGATATGGTGAAATCTCAAGTTTTCTTTCAGTCTTCTATGGGGTATCTAAACTATGAATTACTGTCCTCTTAAAAATATGTGGTCAGGTCAAATGTTATATGAGGCAGCTGTTGTCAGGGATTGAGCATTGCCATAATCGCGATGTCCTGCACCGTGATATTAAGTGCTCCAATTTACTTATTGACAATGAAGGGAACCTTAAGATAGCTGATTTTGGATTGGCCACATTCTATGATCCTGAGCGCAAGCAAGTTATGACCAATAGAGTTGTTACACTATGGTATCGAGCACCGGAACTTTTGCTTGGGGCCTCTAGCTATGGAATTGCCATTGACCTCTGGAGTGCAGGCTGCATTTTGGCGGAGTTACTCTATGGAAAGCCGATTATGCCTGGACGGACTGAGGTATTTTTGAGGTCTTCCTTCTTAAACTAGTAATTCGGTGGCGTGGTTATGCCATTAAAAATAGACGTGAGATTCTTTCCCAAGTAATAACCATGGGTACTGAAGTCATTCGTGTCAATCAATAGGTTCTGTAACACGGTGTAGGCTTCATTTTCCATATGTATGTGTGGCGAAGCGCCTCGGTTGGCTGGTTACTCATGTATCATCTATATTCCAATGTTATAGTTTGATTTGCTTGCTTTGTGTCAAGGTTGAAGCTCGAAATCTGACTTGCATTTGATTTTTCCTCTCTTTCTTAGGTAGAGCAACTGCATAAGATTTTCAAATTATGTGGCTCACCATCTGAAGCATATTGGAACAAATTCAAATTGCCAAATGCCAACATTCTCAAGCCACCTCAGCCTTACACTCGTTGCATAGCAGAAACATTCAAGGACTTTCCACCGTCTGCTATACCTCTCCTCGAGACTCTGCTTTCAATGGACCCTGATGAACGGGGCACTGCCACAACAGCTTTAAATAGTGAAGTAAGTTATGGTTACTCAATCTGCTGGACAGAGAAACCTAGTGTTCTGTACTTGGGGTGGAATGAATAATTTGCTAGGGTGTTCTTGAAGCAAAGACACGTGACATGACCCCAAACTTGTGACTTGTTTCAGTTGGTTCTTTTCTTTCAGAAGATGGAAGCAGTTTGTGAAGCCAGAGATTTTTCCCAAAACAAAATTATTCACGAAAAACATTGTAAAACCATGCCATATATAACCCTTTTTTCCTATAACGTACTTTGCATGCCCTTGTTTTGATTTTTATTTTTCTTCTAAATTTCTATGATTTTCGAGAATGATATCATCGCAAGCATAATGCAGTACTTTCTTGTCTGAAGCACTATCGCATTTACATATTCCAAGCTAAGAAGTCTGTTAGTGGGCTGATGACAATTTACCCTTCGACCACTTCATAGAAGATTAACATAGTTCGCTGCCCTGCGTAGTTCTTTGCTGCTGAACCTCATGCATGTGAACCATCAAGTCTGCCAAAGTATCCTCCAAGTAAAGAAATGGATCTAAAGTTGATCAAGGAAAGGGAGAAAAGGTTGGTATTCTTTCATTTTCTATTATTCTCTGTCTGAATTGTTGACGTCAATGTTTTTAAAATGAGGCTTCCTTTTTTTGTTCAAAGAGATTCAAGCAAGAAATCTGGTGCAAGTCATGGTTCCAGAAGGGATGGAGTTCATGATCGGCCTGGGAGGGTGATTCCAGCTCCAGAAGCCATTGCAGAGAATCAGGCAACCGTACATGTATGCGATGTGAATTCTTCATTTAAGGTTCATTCATTTTCTTGTGTATGCGCCCTGTTGCATGATCCAATGGCAAAC
This sequence comes from Melaleuca quinquenervia, assembly GCA_030064385.1. Lineage (NCBI taxonomy): Eukaryota > Viridiplantae > Streptophyta > Magnoliopsida > Myrtales > Myrtaceae > Melaleuca > Melaleuca quinquenervia. The sequence goes on along the minus strand of CM057728.1, from coordinate 160,474 downwards.
AAAATTTACAGCTGGAAGTTCATTTACATCGTCTGGATATCCTAGACTTTTTAACTCCTTAGACAAAGTGTGCATTTTGACCACTCGTACTCCGGCACCATGGAGTCAGCATTGGCTTTCCTTTGCATTCACTGATTCAAAATGTTTCCTGGCGGGCTTGGAGCTCACTATGAAGGTTGTTAATACACTGGTGCTTGTCCAATCCAGAAACTGCTATCTCAGTGAGACCAAAGTCACCGGACATATAACACGTTCTTTGTTCGGAGCTTTGCATTTTTTTTTATATTACTGTTTAGTTAGTATAGGCAAATTTTACTACTTACTGCTGAATGGAAAATGCAAAACCGACTCAAGCCCTAGGGTGGCGCTTGTCTTCAGGGTTGTCTGCTTGACTTTCTTTTGTAAATCTGCAGAGGACGAGAGTTATGAAGAAAGTCAATCCCATGAGCAGAAGCGAGAAATTCCCACCTGCCCATCAGGATGGAGTGGTCGGATCCTCCGCAAATGCGTGGCTAACTGGTCCAGCATCAAGTGCTGCACCCGATTCCCGTCAACCTGTGTCACTTAATCAGAACTCATCGAGTTCAGTTGGAAAAGCTCCAGATGGATCCTCCACGACCCTGAAATGGTTAAAGGCGACTCCCACCAAGTCGTTGCGGGTGGGAAGCTCATCTTCACATTCATGCCATCGGATGCTTGTTTACGGATCCAGTCTCACCATCAGAAGTAAATAGTTGGCCTCTGGCTCTCGATGCTCGCTCCAAATCGGAAAAGAAGAGCAGTACACAGACTGAATAATCTTTTTGTTGGCTTAGGTTCCTTTAGATTTTCTTCCCCACACAAGTTCTGCTTCTGTATCTATTTGTTGTACAAAAAGAATAAAGCTTTTGCTTTGTCATTGTCGGCCTATTACTTCTGTCAATTCTTCTCCGCGTTCATTTCCATCACGGAGCGGGGGTACATTTACCGTACCTCTTGTCTGTATCGTTATGTAATTCAACGAACTTGTCGGCCATCGAGTTCCATCCCCGCAAAGCACGACTGTCCTCGGTTCCATAAAAGGCTCCTCTTCTAGAACCTTATTCCTCGTCGTACATGGGATCGAATCTCCAATTGGAAATGCGGGAGTTCAAGAAAAGCTTACCTCAAAATAAATAAATAACACAATCGAATCAAAATTGATTTATGGTAAATTGGTTGATCGATCCATCCATCTTTGGCAACAATAAAGTGGAAAGGAACAAATAAAAAAAAAAGGCTTCCAAAACTAAATTTTCTTACTCAGTTGTTTTAATCAGAAATCGTCCAAAAGTTAGGATACTGACGAGGTCTAATATTCTGTTCGTTTGTAAAAAATATAGTATTTTTGAAAATTATTTTCCAGCTTTCCCTCAAGACCGGAAATTCATGGAAAAAATATTTTCCAAACTCATACGTCCTGGATACTAGTCCAACTCGTACGTCCTCGCTTGCGGTGGTTTCCAGTGGCGACAAGGCGGAGGTGGCTGGACGGTGGGGAGGCCCCAATCGACGGCGAGCAGTGACTGGTCGGTGGCTGGGCAAGGCGGCCAGCGTCGGGGCGGCGCAAGACGACGTTGGTAGGTGGTGGCTGTGCTGGGACGGCGTCGCAAAGGCGCGGACGGTGGTTGAGGTGGAGCTTGGAGCAGCAGGCAGCGACGGAACGTGGATGCTGGGCCCGAGCAGGATGGTGGCGAGGGGCGATGCGACGGCAGAAGCAGCAGCGACTTCGGGCGGCGTCGTCCTCGTCAGAGCAGCGGCAAGTGGCGAGTTGAGGGCAGAGGAAGACGCGGAGGTCAGTGGCGTGAGCTGCTGGGCAAGGTGGCTGCCGGGATCGCATCGCGCGGCGCGAGGGCGGGCTGAGGCGAAGCTCGAGACCAACTCGGGAGAGGACGGGAATGGCTGGAACGCGCCGACGAGCAGCAGAAGCCAAACGCGAAGAAGAACTGCGAGCTGAAGATGTTGAGCGTCCGCGGCGCGAGGAAGAAGACGAAAAGAGAGAGAACGCGTGAGGAGGGGAGAGAAGGAGGCGTCTGCCCCGATTGCACGGGCCCCCCGTCCGCGCCAGTAGCACAGAGAGAATTTTTACAAGCAAATGTCTCCCCCTCCCCCCGTCTCGACGTCTCGAGGGTCGGGGAAGGAAAATATTTCCTCCATTTTTAAGATAATATTTTTTATTCACTGAAAAATATTTTTCTTGACAAATTTATTTTCCGTTCTCAAACACTACAGTTAAAAAAAAATATTTTTCGCGAAAAGATTAGAGCCTAAAAGTGAGCTAGCCAGAGTTGAGCGCTAAACTAGTATAAGATATGTGAAAGAAATTATTACTCAGACTTACCATATTTTCCCTTTTCTTTTCGATACATCTTATTTTTTTGAAGAAGGTTTCTTATGATTTTACATCGTTTCTCTTGTAATTATCCCACCTTTATTCAAATGACAACAAAGCACGAGAATGGAAATCATCATTTTCTTTAATTTATATCTTATTTCTCATTTCATTTGACTAATGACCGAATAGTACCGCATTCGACCTTCTTTCTAAATTTTTGGCATGATCCCTTTGTTTCGCAGAGTAAGAGTAACAACACACGAAAGCTTAGATGATCCTGCAATATCCAAGCACAACGAGAATCAGCAATGATATATATGTCTCGGCTGAATGGTATGATAGGTCGGATCTCTTTTGCGCTAGAGCTTATAATTTTATGCAAAGCATAATAATAGGGTCAACCTTCGCATCGAATGAAAGGGCTCAAGTGGGGAATCGAGCTCGACTGCTTTAGACAAATATTAACCAGCACGGCTTCCCTAAAGAACCGGTATAAAGATTCAGTCGGGAATACACATTTTGCGGGGCTTATGCTTGTCTGCAGTAAGGAATAAGTACTGCTACATGCATCCCATGGAGCAGCAAATTGCCAGATACAGAGTAGAACTTATGATAATGGCATATTTCATTAGAAAAAATAGTGGGACTTCTCAAGATTTTACAAATTAGCATGATTGATGAGCTCCCTTCTCAAGATCTTTCCTGCGGGATTTGTGGGGATGTTACTGACAAAAGCAACACGCCTTATCTTCTTGTATGGTGCGACCCGCAAATCCAGTTTCATGTAATCGGAGAGACGAGGAATTGTCTGTGGGTTTGGACAGGGCTGAACACCCCGTAAACTAGATATGCGCTATTCGAATGCAACAAGTCATCAGGTTGAGCTATGTTATCTGAATAAGCTTCAGCAGGTGAAACAAAGGTATAGTACCAAAGACGACACCAATCTTGAAGGGTAGATCTATAAGCCTTGGTCGAGAAGTTACGTAACAAATTGGGGTTAGAGGGGAGGGAAAAAAACACATTAGCAGCATGGAATAGAACTAAAGGTGGGGGAAGATGCTTCCTTAGGCGATATAGAAAATCGATTTCCTTATCGTGGTACTTGACCGGTCGCCCCACACGCTATCAAGAACACCAGATGCCTGGCAAGTCAATGATTGGGAATATGATAGTGTCCCCCTTGAAACGAGAAAAATAGTCCCTGTTCTTCTCCTTGACAATGAATACATGCCTTGGCATTTGTATTTAACATCTGTAGAAAGTCACCTCTCTCCCCTTCCCCCGGAAAATCTAAAACCTGAAGAAGCATCTTCCAAAGTAGATGAATCCACGAGGACTACACCTGTTCAGCAATGAAATCCATGATAGCAGATTCCGTAATAGATGCACCAGGCTTCCTCACCACAAAAACCATGGGAACCTGGCCTGCCTCTTCATCAGGATACCTGATTCCAAGTGATACGCTTGGATTAGTTTCGTCTTTATCCACCCGCCTTGATTTGAGGTCACGGGAGAATCCTTCTAGAGTAACTTGATTCGAGTTGAAAGAATGAGGAGTATACAATGATTTTGCCACTAGTCTAAAAGTTAGCATTAAGTTTTATCTTTGAGAATTTAAATCTTTTTAACGACATGCATGATTTCTTGTGAGCTAGTGATGATGTTTCTCCACATTGATAATCTATGTTTCGATATTTAATTTGCCATAGAATTATCTACTTCCATTTGTTGTTTTTACTTTCTTCATGTTCAAGGAATCTCACGTAGTGAGATTTGAGGAAATAAAAACAAAAGTGAGAGCTTCAATTCTAATTTTTCAAGGTAACCGGTTAAACAAGTTAAGCGATTTTCTAGGGAAAATTAAAAGTGGAGAAGCCACCGTTTCATATTGAAGCCTTATGGCACCGTTATGCCATCTTCACTGATGTTTTTATTGACTATTTCAGATCCAGGATATTCGCTGGACAATGATTCCATTTCCTATATCGGTCCCATTTCTACATGTCGGAGCGGATCGTCAGTAGTATGATTCAAATTCTAATATCTGAACGTAGGGAAACGTATTCTTGACATGCCAAAGAAGATTTCTTTCCCTTCAGTTGTAACAAAAGAAACTTTTCCTTATAGTCTTTAGCTCAAAGTAGTTGTTGTTTACTTCCAATTGACATGCTTCGACTTTAGTTTTATAGAACCGCGACGCTTGTTGGTTAATATTAATCTACTTCAAATTAAATTTTTAACTTTGTGGGCATATCATGTTAGGATAATAGATAATCGTGTTGTGCATGGTCGAATGTATATAACACGCGGAATCATCCAGCGTGAAGATTCCTGCGGGCAATCTAGCCCAAGAGAAGGCAAGTCGAGTGGATGATAAATAAAAAACCAACAATCGCACGCCTGTAGATTTCATTAGATCTTGTTCTCAGATATCTTGAAAGCCGGCAATTTGTCCTTCGGCCGTCAGTTACATCTGTCTGAGCTCACGAACGAAACCATTCACTAGTCTGTTCCTCATCACCTGATGAGGAGTCCTCGGTGATGCAACTACCGCTTGACAACGATGGCACCTCCATGCTTGCGAAATCGCTGCGACTGCGGCTTCTTCTGCTTGTTTTCTCCTCAAAGACGCGACACAGAACCCAACTTCCTAGCTCGCCGACCCACGAACTCTGCAGTGACAGACAGATTGAAAGTTGAGCTTCAGTAGTTGACATATTATATAATTATGAAAGAGATATTATATAGGGTTTATGTTCTGGTGACTAATTAAAAGCACAACTAAAATGGAAAATGGACCAGACGGTCATGCACATAAACTTATGGGTGTATTTATTAACACAAACAAAAAAAGCAAACCCTCAATTACCTGCTGCGGGGCACGAGCAGCGGAGGGTCCAGGAGCGAGGCGATATTCGTGCATGACCCAAGACGTCCTAGTCCCATGCGGAGGCCGCCCTGTGTAGAACACCACAGTCTTCTTCATACCCACCATCATGCGGTTGTCAGCGTCGCTTGAAGAAGGCGAGATCTGTTTAGGGACGCCCTGTGCCTTCCAGTATCCACAAGAAGTAGCTCGGATGATGGCACTGTTGGCTCCGATGAGGTTGCTGAAGAAGTATCTCGCTTGCTCCCCATCACCTGTGTCGTTATTCATTGCATACAGCAAATGCAATAATTCAGACGAAACATAAGGCAAACCCTTTTCATGCACGCGATATTGCCGCTGTATGGTTTTATATGGTCAACACTGCGATTAGTTGACACGGAATAGTCAGAACCAATGAGACAAATGAATTACCAGGTAAGTCCCATGGATCATAGTTGCAGAGGTTGATCAGTTCGGGGATGACGGAGGAGGGGAGGGGAAGGGCGAAAATCTTGCGCTTCAAGTACTCAAACAATATCTCTTCGTCGGTTGGTTCGAACACGAAGCCAGGAGGCAGTCTGGTCATTGATCCGATGCCTCTGATCTGGTCAAGCCTTGCCATGAAAACACAAACCTGTGCTCAGAATCGGGGTCAAACGTGATGAAGTGCATGCGATGACGAGTTGTCGAGTGTGGCCACCTTCAGCTTTTATATATACCATCACGGCGAGGAGGGACCCGGATGGGGTGCGGATGCTGGGAAATTAAATAAAAAGTCGTCGTCCTTTACAATGCATGTAATTTTTGGTCATTCAAAGTGTTTACCGGGGTACGAATGAATGTTTTATTTTATTATTACCTCTGCATTAGTGATTTCCGAGACCATATCGAGCCGTTGATTGACGCAACAGCTTTTTGTGTTCCATCTTTCTGCGAAGCTTTTGGCCGTGCAACACTGGCAAAACAGAAGCAACAAGTTAAAGAAAACACCTGATAGATGCGCGGCACCATAAGAACATGTCACCTAGCGTACATGATTCCAAACTACCTGACCCTTTGCGATTGTACACCTAACGGTGCCGGTTAATCGAGGGTCTTCATGAACGTCAAAGAAATGTGTTAGGTATATGGCAGCAGAAGTTAGGAACATCATCATCTAACCACTGCATGTTGATCCACGCATAGTCCATGTCGGAATAAGCTTTCACCAAAATACTGAGTTTTGCCACTTCGAATTACAGCAGAAGGATTAGTTAGAGAGCTCTTTGATGCGTAACCTTTTAAAGCTGATTAATAAGAAAACCTATGTATATATAATATCAACGGAAGTAAGCGAATGATTCAACCCATATTTCTGGCGATTTGTATAGCAAATGATAGGTTCCTGATCGTGCGTTAGGAGTAACGAGAGCAAAGTAACTCGTGTTCGGTCATCTCCTTCGATATTGGGTCGAGTCTCTTCGATGATTATGCTATATAATATTCTAATGGGCAGGATCTATCCCTGGCAAAAGAGGCTTCGATCTACATCACATGCATTGGAGAAGATGGGTTCTTTCTACGCCACTTTTGTGACTTTACACGGTAGCATGTTGCTTTGTTTGGTGAACATATGACACATAAAAAGGCTCGCAAGGCCGCACTTCCATTTGTTAGCACTAAGCAATCGAGCGACATGAGGACTGCTCCAAGAGCGCCCCCCGTTAATGAGTTCCCCGTTGAAATTCGAAAGAAGGATCGACGGGGCAGTTCTCAAAAAGTCATGCCTTTGGAAGGAAAGCAGGACACCCTCTAGAAAAGGAAGCAGCCATAATTGATCTGATAAGAACATTGATTATAAGTTTGTACTTTCCTTCGCAGCGAAGATGTCCCCTTCCTTTCTCTTCTTTCCACCCCATCCATTGTCGTCGTCGAGATACGATGCAGTAAAAGTTTCTTTAGCTTCGCACTGATCAACGCCCATGCCACGCGTGTGTGTTTAATGATTTCCTTAATCAATCATCCGCCACCATTCAAGGAAAGAAATATGGGATGGAACTTTCTCATTTTGACTTCCTCCGGATCCATTCCCTAATGCAACTCGACTCTTTTCAAATACTTTCTAGTCCTGATTCGTACATCTATAAGGAATGGACGAAGCTGTAACGGAGAATACGAAACTAGGATTTAAATTCATAGGATGGAATTGTTTGGCTTCAAAAATTACTCAGACAATGTTCAGCAAAAACCAGCAAAGTAAGATGGATAAAACTTGTAGAAATCTAAAAGTTTCAAGCTAGATTCAAGCGAAACGAATGCATTTTGTCTCCTTAAGACAATATTGCCCACCTCAAACACAAACCAAGACCGCCGGACAACTACATATGAGCATAGAAGGAATCTCTTCCTCTCTTGCGGTACTTCAAGGATAATTCTTCAAACTCAACGATATATCATAATAACTGCACTTGGCTCTCTTGTGGTACTTCAAAGATAATTTTTCGAACTCAACAATATATCAGAATAACTGCACTTGACTCGAATATGAATGAATGAAAAAATAATGTATTTTCAGAACCATGAGGTTCAGTTTTTACCTGATTATGAAAGAATGGTATCTGTTGGGTCGAACGGTCACCAAGACCGAATGGAAAAAATGACCGAAAAGTCACAATGGTTCCCTCATTCTCATTAACTTATTCTGGGGGACTTGGACACTAAGTCAAGTCCCCAACATAAAGAATGAAACTGTATTCTAGGATTTGCTTTGAACTATCGTTGAATAGAAAACACACGACCACAGGAGATCGATGCTGGCGAAGAGAGAAGAGAGAATGTGTACATGTGGATGAGGTCCATATAGGTCCAATCATTTGATAACAAAATAACTTTTTTAGCATCTAAGCGAGCCTATGCAAGGATTTTTAGATCTCAATTTGAGGATCGCTCCACTCGATTTATCGGGTCTAAATGTGACCAGGATGGAGGTGTCATTCTTTGCTCCCTTGTATTATGCGAGCATAATTCTTGTTTAACTTTATAATAATGAATCTGATGAAACCATTAGGTTTAAAGCGCATTGCTCGCGCTTTAGCAAAAGCAAAAGAGTTCTTTCTTTTCGTTTCAAACTTTAAAAGATCTTACAAATTTTGAAGAGCTACAATAATAATTTACGTGTCGATAATTTATAAGTCGTGAAAGTTTCAAATGTTCTAGATTTGAAAATAAAGCCAAAGAAAAGGGAAAAAGAAGAAGAAGAAGAAGAAGAAGAAGAAGAAAGCAAGCATCTTGAGATCATAGTGATTAAGTAAAATGTTAAAAACGTAAATATGAAGTGATCATGGTCATCTCAAACGAGAGTGCACAACGAGGGGCGGGGGGGGGGAATGGCTTTTCCTTTTCTCCTCACGTGATGTCATGTGTAACGGATGAAATGAAAATGGCCATGTTCGAGCCGACGAGAGAACGGATCTGGGCCCAAGCCCAGAAGGAATATCGGGCCAGTCCAGCCCTGAGGATGGAGGTCGAGCGGAGGCCCAAAAGATGGGTGTTTACTGTTGACGATGGCGGCCCGCGAGTGTTGTCGGACGTGGACGTCGGTGGAAATGGAGCCGCAAACTCCAACTAAATCCCACTCGTTCTGCACCACCAAAGAGTAGGAAACGAGACGAGAATGGTGGGGACTGCACGGAGCGAGTCGAGGCGGAGGCACGTCGTTTTGGTTATTCGGAAGGCTCACATCCCTTCCACCATCGTTATCCCAATGAAGAGCCGCTTTCATTCCATCGCCATAACCAGGAGAAATTCGCTCTGATTTGACCATTGATAATGGAGTGCGCCCCTCTCGTTCATACGATCCTGACGACGACGACGACGGTGGTGGTGGTGGTGATCGCGAACTGACTGCTGAGCGATTGCTGGTGCGGGTCACGCCATTCTCTCGCGCCCTCTCTTTTTTGCCCGATCATGTCTCCAATTCCAGACTATCCTTGAGCTTTTGTTCTTCCACTGCCCTTGGTTGGTGCAGCTTCTGCCTCCATATCAATCAATCTCTATTCATTACCATTATCCATCATGCTACTCGTAGTTGTTTTCTCGCATCTTTTTCAGTTTCTAAAACTTTAAGATATTATCTCTGCTGCTTTCTTAGCCTTGCCTCCTCTTGATTGAGCTCCTCTGCTGCTCGTGTTCCATGCTAATCGATAGGTGGTGTCTTTCTCTCTCTCTCTCTCTCTCTCTCTGAAAATGATTTGAACACTAGCGTTTCCATGTCTCAGTTGCTTTCGAATGGAAATACGTGATTAGGATTGGTTTTCATCACTTGTAGTAGAACGTCCAGCTGTCACGCCTTGGCAAACACTTTTGATGTCGTGCACGTGTCTGGGTTGATATTCCTCGCGACTTCGATTTCAGGATATATGCCGTTTCATTGCATTCGATGCCACTAACCGGGTTCTCTTTTAATCAGAGCTGGCGAAACAAAAAGTATCCTTCATCTCTGTATCTCCTCTCGATATTATGGTCATAAAATCGAAGATGCTGTAAGGACCTGTAAATCCTGAAAATGAATGTTATCATTCGCATGATCATTTAACGTGATATGCTAAACTCTTTCAAATTCAAAACAGTTCCGATCAGATTCTTTCTTTCACTTTTTGGAACTACATTACCAGGTTGGGCATCTCTCTGCATTAACTTTTGTCCCTCTGAAGCGATGGAGGGTGATCCTCTTCTATTTGTGGTTTCAGCTCAAACTGACCAAGCAGCCTTGTCCAAGATCCATAAAGGACATCAAAGGACATCATATTCCCTCAGTTCAAGTTGCAGCTCAGACATATAACGATAAATATTGAATGACAGTCTTACTTCATGGCACCCCCAGGGATGTCCAACGGGACAATCAGGGCTGTAGGCTCTTTGAGGACATGAAATTTTCATTATTGTATCCATGTGGAAACACTTGTCAGCAAATACGGAGCAGTGTAAAAGAGGGTGAACCCGAGCTAAAGGAATTGTAGAAGAGTCTGTGGCAAGTGCACGCTTAAACTATAAATGGGATTGCCCTGGAATTCTTCTAATAATGAAGTGGTAGCATTAGTGAGCACATCTGTGCAGGCTACATCTCTTGTTACTGGTGCACAAAATCATTGCACGACTGCAGTGCATGAGGGGAAGCTCGGGAACCGGATACCTGTGAATATGGCTCCAGCCTCCTTTTCTTCTGCAGAATTGCAAAGGAAATCCAACTCCCAGACTTCAAGGAATCCTGATGACTTGTACAAGCACAAAAACAATAAGTGGGAGGAGCAAAGTTTGAGAATTGACGCCATCAATCGACATGAGTGGTTGCATGGTCAAAGGAGGCAGATTACTCAAACTCCTGTTGTTAGGATTGTGGGTTTTGAATTGGGACCTCCGGATTTTCTGTCAAATTTGGTCAATGGAAACCCGTGTTTATTCAGTCAGGTTAGTAGACCGGGTAGGAAAGATGAGGGCTCTGGCTCCCTAGTAAGGAAGCGAGTCTTGTCCCCTCCCAATGGGATGCTTCTCCCAGACCAATTTGATGGTGACATTTTAGATATTGGCCAAAGCATATCCATAAATGGCGGTTCTCAAAATGGCGTCTCCTTAAGGCAAGAACCTAAAAAAGCTCATATTGGCAATTCTGGTGATTCTGACTTCACTATCCGGTCAGCAGACCATCTTTCAGAGAGGAAGAATTTACTTGGGGATGACTGCAGAGAAAGTTCCATTCCTCTAACTGACGGCACTGAGAAAAAGGCAATGCAGTCTGACTCTTCTACATTTCCTCCTGGAACGAATCATATGAGAGGAAAAACTAAGGTAAGGTCCTCATCCATTGCCATAGACATACCCAGGGAAAAGGCAGTCTCACTTCCATTATCTTTGTCTCCTCTGGGGCTAAAACCCTTTGATGGGATAAGATCCACGAGCGGATGCAAAAGCATCCCAAAGAAGTTTGAGTATGACTGTATAGCCTCAAAGGACATGGAGAGTTTGCTCGATGGAGCTTTGACCAATGTTTTATCTTCTGACGAGGGGATGAACTTTTGGGATACTAAATTGCACAAACATCATTCAATACCCAAAGAATTTGTGTCCTTTACATCGGAAAGCACCACTGGCAGTGGAAAGCATTCCGGTCTGGATTTAAAGTATAACTCTCAATGTTGCAAATCTGTTCAGTTTCCAGTTAGAAGATCATTAGTGGGCTCATTTGAGGAGTCCCTCTTGTCAGGTCGGCTTTTATCCTGTAAAGTCAACCAGGTTAGCAATCTGAGTCCTTCGATTTTGTATCCTGTGTGCATGACTAAGTTCAGCTTATGACTTGTGTTTAACTTAATCACTAACAACCTATAATCTGATCGTTGACTCACTTTCATATGCAGAGAATTGAGGGTTTTCTTGCTGTTCTTAATGTCACCGGGGGTGATTTTTCTCCTAAAGTGCAGAAACTTCCGTTTGCAGTCACTAGTGTAGATGGAGATAACTACTCACTGTACTACTCCTCGATAGATCTCTCTGATGCCTTGGCATCTACCATATGTGAAGGAGCAAAATTAAAGAGGAGCAAGAGCATCAACAGTTCACGAGAAGAAAACAGCTGCCTGCGTATACCCATGAAAGGCCGAATACAACTGGTAATTTCTTGATATTCACCTTCGACCCTACATAGTGATCATGGAAATCAAGTGTAGTTAATTTGGCCAAAAGAAAATCAATTTACTTGCCAATCAAGTCAGGAAACTTTTCTTGCTTATGTTTCTATCTATAGCCATACAATGGATCTAGCTGAAGTATATTATGATTTTATGAAAAAGAGTGAATATCCAATTGCATAATGGAAAAAAGAACAAGATACCATGTTGCCTGACGTGAAGTTGGGTAAATCAAGCAAAAAAAGGCTTCAAACTTCTCTTGCTAAAAGCAAGGTCACCTTCCACTGTAGGATGAACTTTTATTCACTGATATTGGAAACTATCTGGAACCGTTGCTTGGAATAAGCATAAAAAATGAAAAGAGTATACAAAGTAAACTTATATGCAAAATACACTTGAATCTACTCAAGTTAACACAGGCAGTTTGAACCAGAAGAGGCACATCTATAGTGAGCTATAGTTGGTTCTTTTATGGTGGACTTGTGTAAGCAGCAAGATTTGGCTTATCTAGAGCTTAATTAATTTCTTGAGCTTGTTTCTTGTTTATTGGATATAAGTTACTCATTAGTCTAATCTGGTTATTGGTTTGTTTACAAGACCTGATTACTCTTCTGATGTTAGTCAAACCCTGATTATATTCTAATTTTGAATGTCTTGAAAGAGTTCACCAGAAAGCCTGCTAAAAGCCAGAGCGAATCGTTTTTTAGGATTGAAAACACAAGCTTCTGCACATAGATGTTTGATTCGATCATTGAGGTTCAGTAATGAACTCAATAACATTATTAATATAAGACAATTGGTGATGCTGCTTCATATGCTTACGAGGTGTACTTTTCGGCAGGTTCTTAGCAACCCAGAGAAGACACCCGTCCACACGTTCCTCTGTAACTATGACTTAAGTGACATGCCAGCGGGTACAAAGGTATGAGCAGATTGTATGCCAGTGTTTCTGCTAAGATGAAAAAACCAATGGTAGGGTCATTTGACGTCTTAATACAGTACTTGATATCCATGGTGAAATTCTGGTTCCTCATGCCTTTGAATATTATTGCCCTTTGCTTGCTGTAATTCTGAAGAAGATATTTTGAATAATTACTGCCCTTTGCTTGATTGTCAAGCGGAATTGAAAGCAGCCTGCTTATGTGTAGATAGGATGAGATGAATGGACAAGAAGAAGAATATGGCTCCTCATGGGAGATATCCTATGATTTTCACTAGGACATAAGTTGGCGTGTGCTTTGAAACCACTTTTTCTGTCTGCTTGCCTGAGTTTATTATTAGTTCAGCAGATATCTTGATCCTACTCCCTGGTGTCTGAACCTCTTCTTTCGCCTGTTTTTTTTTTTCCTGGTTTGTTTGTAACAGACCTTCCTGCGTCAAAAAACCATGCTAGCAACTTCTGGATCAAATCCTAAGGTGGAAAATGGAATTCTGAGAGATGCCGGTGCAAAAGTTCATGTTAAGCCATCTGCAATTACACATTCTTCACAGCCCAGCAATAATTATTCGAAATTAGATGATGTTGAATATGAGAAAAGGTCAGCAAAGCCAAATAAAGAGGTGAAGGCAAGAGGCTTTGGCTGCATTAATGATCTTCCGAATCACTTGAGAAAATTCGCTATGAATGATGAACCTGCAAAGACTGATGACAGGAGCTCTCAATCAGATACAAATACAGTACCTACTACTTCATCAGAGGTCAGTCAGATCCCTGGTGTTAGAGGCTCTTTGCGCTATGCCCTTCATCTCCGATTCTTTTGCCTGTGTTCCAAGAAACTCAGGTCTGTACGAAGGTGCAACTCTGATCCATCATCTGCTCCAGCTGGGAAAGATAATTTTAACAATGGGCCACGGAGATTTTACCTTTACAATGAATTGAAAGTTGTCTTCCCTCAGCGGCATTCAGACTCCGATGAAGGCAAGGTAAATATCAACTCATTTGCTGAAATTGGTGCACTGGCTTGGGCTATAACTGGATTGTATGAGTGTAGGCTGCTGTTTGTCTGTTAATAATCTCATACCTCCAGCCATGCCTCAGTGTTATGATTTCTCCATAAATTCTTTATAGTCGATTGCGAATTTTTAGCTTTCACATAGTCCTTATGCATTTATAAAAATAAAAATAAAAATAAAAATGGAGAGCATTTGAATAAATCAGGTCTAGTCCCTGTTTTATGACCCCTGAATCCATGATCAATGGGATTGATATCTTATCCCTAATTTCATATACATCCATTACCTAAGTGGCTAAATTTTGGATTGCAGTTGCACGTGGAGTATCATTTTCCATCAGATCCAAAATACTTCAACTTAAACTGAATGGTCCAGCCCACCTTCTTTACGCAAAAGTTGGACACAGCATCAGAGATACTGTATAGGTTAATTTCCTCATGAAAAGTTACTGTACATATGTGTACATTTGATCTCTTTTGGCCTTTTTAATGTGATTTTGTTGGTGGGGCAGTAAGCCACTTTCAATCTGTAAATGGTTAGGAAATTTCTGGTGCATTGAGATTGTCATGTGAAATCCATGACTGCAGCTCGTCATACCAACTTCAGTTTTGCTAGGTCGGTTGAAGGGTGACTTAGTCCTCACATGCCATCCTTTGTTCCCTCCACAGCAATGATACAGCAGCAGTCCCAGCCCCGAGTCTCTCTCTCTCTCTCTCTCTCTCTCTGAGAGATTATCGACCTAGCCTTTTGTTGAGATTGGATATTAGATCGGAAGGTTTATTTTCAGAGCATGCGAGATTATTGAAGCTACACTTCACCATATATCTGCATTTTACAACCAGATAATATTACACAGCATTCACCCCCGTCAAATTTCCACCAATTGTTTGGAATTCTGTATTTTATACTGGGAGGCAGATGTCATGTGCTTGGCCGTTGATTTTGAGGGTGCCGCACCTATTTATCCAGGAAGAACCCGACCTAGCTATTTCTGTGACACTGATGGTCACGGAATGATTAATCCCCTTCTCTTTAAGGTGCCCGAATAATCATCACAAATACATTCAGATTGCAAAAATACTGGTGGCGCATACAGCGTGATTCTCCTGTTGAAGGCCAAATGGAGACCTCTTCTTTTGCATACATCCTGTCAGGTGGTGAATAGATAATCATCATGGCAGTGATTCGGAGGTCTACCTGAAAAAAAATCACAAACTCCAATGCTAATTCTACACTACTTTTTTTTATATCATAAAAAATCACAAACTTTCATATGAATTCCATATCTATTGCTGTTAATATTTGTCCAAAATTGCTCTTAGCATGTTGCATTTTCAGGTTATTACTCTAATTTTTTCTTGAATTTCATATTCAAAATTTATGGTTTTGGATATGAATTCTCATGTCAGCCCAAAAGACAAAAGACGTGTTATTAAATCTAAGATTTGGATAAAAACTTAGAATAATTATGGCTGGCTTTCTTTAATTGCTCTTACAAGAGTCTTCCTTCCATCTTAAAAAAAAAAAAAAAATTGATTTTGCCCTCAGGTTTCAATCTCTCATGCTCAAAAGTCTTTCATCTCTCTCACCTCTTATGCTCGATAGTCTTTCATCTCTCTCAATCGGAGAGCTCACGCTTGAGACAAGTGGTATGGGATACTCGAACAGCTCACTTGAGAATTTTCCATCTCTCGACTGTTAAGAGAAATTTTGGACGGAGGATTTAATGAGGCATATTTGGGACTGAAGTAAACTTAATGAATTTTTTATGAGACAAAAAAAAATTATGATAGAACCGAAACTGATTCTAAGTTAATTGTCATTCACAAGACCAATGAAGAATTAGGATGGAATTGATCCAAAGTTCGAAAGTTTTTAGGGGTAATACGCGCTGAAGAGGATGCTTCCATGAAGATTTTGTCCAAGCAAGGTACTTTAAACTTTCGAGGCCAGCGCAAAACAGGCCATAAGTCTCACATAAAGAGGGTGGGGGCGACGGCACATGGTCGAAAGAACAATCCCACATGGTACACCACTCCCCACACCAGATACATGTCCTCCCCCACAAAACCCACAAAATCCCATCCTCCCACGTAAATCCAAAACTCGAGTATATTCCCGCCCTCCTCAACGAGTCCAGTCGAAGCTCACAAGGAAGAATGAGAAGGTGGGATTTCATCACATTTCATGAGACAACACAAGCTGTCGAAACAAGCACGCCCGCTCGTCACAATACACCACTACCCGTTTCTAAGGACGAGAGAAACTGCACCATTCGAGGAATTTCCGGTATGTAAGGGGGATGAGCCACAACTAATTTCACACAAATGACAGCCTATTCTCACCCTCGAGACACGCTTGGACAGAACAGTTGAGGGATGGAGTTGACCATCGTGTGATGTGCCCAACTACTAGAATCAATCTACAGGGCAAACCAGACTTTAAAAAGGGCAAGAAGAAAGAATAGAAGATGAAGCTCTGTCATAGATTGCGCTTCAGGGTTTTGAGGACGATGTCAAAGGCCTATCGGCGAAAAAAGGAACAAATATATCAAACCGAGAAACACTGCTGTCGAGCTCCGACAGAAAAAAGCAACCTTTACTTATTGGGGTTCCTTTGCAGAACCAAATACACGTCAACAACAGTTAGGTCATCCACTGAGATTCTGTACTCTTTTTCTTTGGGCAGTTAACAGATTCATTAACAAGGACCGACTTTGAACGAACGGACGAACACAAGTAAATGTAGATAGAGAAAAAGTGGAAAGTGAAAGGAAGACTAAGGTACGTACAGGAATTGGACAAATCAGTCTTTCTTCTACAGTAACCGATATCAGCTTCGTCAAGAGAATCCGAACTATGGTCTGGCGAACACATCCCATATCTTGCCGCGGCTGATGCTATCGTACAGCTTCTTGGCACCTTCCACATCCATCTCCACCAGTTTCTGCAGATGAGCACACGCGCCCCCAGTCACCATCTGCTTCCTACACTTCTTAGAATGCACTAGCGAGGTTAATATCGACACGGGGTATCTCTTGTCTAGATTCTGAATCGAAGGGTCCAAGAGCGGGACCGTGCTCGCGACCCCTTTCGCGTCCTTGCGGAAGGTCTTCCTGTTCCCGGCGTAGAGCAAGAGATTGGACAATGCCTTGGCGGCCGCCTCCTTCTCTTCCACGGCCTTGCCATCTAACATCTTGATCAATGCGGCGATGCACCCACATTCCCCGATTTCTTTCTTGGTGTTGGGGCTGAAACCCAGTTCACAAACAGCTCGGGCCGCGGCAATCCGCACACCCAGGACTCCGCAGTCCAAAACCGCCCGCAATCTAGCGATGAACCCCTCGGAAACGAGAGCTTCCCCAATCGGCTGGCACGATGCGAGCTGGCTCAGCAACTCGGCCGCGACTTCAAGACTCCGATCGCTCGGAGCTGAATCCCAGTAGTTCTTCAAGCACTCGATCCCCTTCTCTCTGACGACCGTAAGCTTCAAATCGTAGCCGGTGGCTATCAAATTGCAGAGACACCCGATCGCATTTTCCTGGGCCAGAGCAGTCCCCGAAGACGCAAGTCCCAGGAGCACGACGACCGCGTTCTCCTCCACGAAATTCTCCTTAATTTCTGGGAAAGTGGCGAGCTTTCGCAGAACCCCAGCTGCGGAAGCCTGTGAGCTCGGGGTGCCGGCCACGCAGATTTCGAGCAGCGAGGAGACGCCGCCCCGGGTCCCAATAACCCTGGCGTCCTCCTTGGAATAGCTGAGGGCCTGGAGGGCAACGCAGGCCTTCTCCTTGGCGAATCCACTCCCGGACTCGAGCACGCGAAGCAGGTGGTTCAAGAGCAACAGCCCCTCGGCATTCAAGACGGGCTTGCTGCTGTCGACGGTGGACACCCTGGAGAGGGCGGCGACGGCCTTCTCTTTGACCTCGAGAGAACCGGAATCGAGGAGCTCGACGAGGACGGGGACGACCCCCTGAGCGACGGCGATGACGACGTTCTTGTCGTCCTCGGCGAGGAGGGCCGCGAGGGAATCGAGGGCGGAGTTCTTGGAGTCGGGGGCGCCAATCTGGAGGCGGGTGACGAGGTCGCGGGACTGGACGCGGATGGAGTCGCGCTTGGAGAGGAGGGAGGAGGAGGAGGAGGAGGGGGGGTCGGGGAGGAGGAGGAGGCCGCTCTTGAGGAGGACGTCGCAGTCGTGGAGGTGGCGGAGGAGGAGGGAGAGGGAGGAGTCGAGGTCGCTCTGGGTCTGGAGCTTGCCGTCGGGGAGGGAAGGGCGCTGGCACTTGAGGGCGAGGGAGAGGGCGCGGTGGAGGGAGAGGGAGATGGAGTGGAGGAGGTCGAGGGAGAGAGGGTGGTGGGGGGAGAGGTCGGGGAGGAGGGAGGGGAGGAGGGAGAGGTGAGAGCGGAGGAGGGACCACTTGGGCTTGAAGTGGAGGGCGCGAGGGATCTCGGAGGAGAGGGAGGAGAGGAGGTGGTTGCATATGGCGATGGGATCGTCTTCTGGGTCGTCCGGCCCTCTCATGGCGGCGGCGTCGGTCGTTCTCTCTCTCTATCTCTCTCTCGACGTCGCGGGTCAGAGTTGAGGACTTGTTCGGGTTTATTGCTTTGTATCCAAGAAATCACTCAGGAGACAGGCAGGCAGGCAGGCAGGCAAGAGAGGGAAGGAAGGAAGGAAGGAGGAGGAGAAAATGACATAATAATATGAGACGGCTTTCCTTCTATTTTGCCTTTGCACCCTCGCATTCCCATTCCCCACCGCCGTGCTTCGGTTGTTTTTGTTTTGTTAGCCTCTGTCCTGTCCTGTCCTGTCCACTCTTCACCTACAACTGTTACTTCACCGCTGCTTAACCCCCCGCCACACCAGTCCCAGTCGCATACTCAGTGAGAGCGAAACCCATGACTTTCCCCTTACGTGACTCGTCAGCAATTTGGACGGGCCAGATTCATCGGGGGCAGGTGGGGGCGGGGCCCAACTCAAATGGGGCCCTCGTCGCCCCTCTTTGCCCCTGAGGTTCACCCGCGAAAAGAAAGTGGTGAAAACAAAGTAAAAAAGAAGACAGAAACAAAACCAAAACAAAAGACAAAGAAAGTGGGGGCTGGCGCTGGCTCGGCTTTTATTACCTATATATATATATTATATATAATGCCTGTCCTGCCCCCCCCGACGACTTGATCGAAACGAGGAGCAAGTCCGGCCCACGGCCTTGCGTAATTAATTATGGGTTGGTAATCCCGTCGCTTTCCTATGCGCTCGCCCCTTCCCCGCCCTCGGCATTAATTACCCACCGTCGACCAAAAAGCGATTGACTTTTATTCCCGCTATCTCGCGATGGCCGCTCCAGCTCGCGTCGCCCCCTCCTCCTATCGTCGACCTCTCGATTGCGTCTGACGGATGCGCGGAATCGATCGACTCCGGAGGCATCGCTGAGTCAACTCGTGCGATGGCGTTGACTCGGTTGGCACAACTCGGATGCCCCCCCCCGGCGGTTCCTTCGATGCTTCGATCACGAGCTACGACTCGTCTCTACTTCCATTAATTCTTCCAGGGCTTTGAAAATAAAAAAAGAGAATCATTCGCATCGCATGGTATTCGAGGCAGTTCCGAGTTCCGTCTCTCCTTTTTCTTTTTCCCTTTTTGGTCATCTCAATGTTGACCTTGACAAATGACTATTTCATTCTTCTTCTTCTTCTTCTTCTTTTCCAGGGAGAAATTATCGTTATCCTTACTCTTTAACAGCAAATGTGCTCGGGACGACTCGTGGGAACCAAAATTCTTACCTTTTGCAACCGCTAAAAGTAGTAGGAAGGCATCTTACACCCGTGGGAGGATTAGAAAGTCGAGCCAAAATTCACATTAATCAAGTCCTTTCAACTGCTCTAAACCCTTTGCCTTCATGCGGTTCTTGTCATGCAATTTATGCCTGATCGAGAAACACATGCACTGATCAGCACGTGTCAACGTTGTCCCTAACCAAGCAAATCCGACAAGCTTAAACTGCGGACCAAATTATGGTCGTGTCTTGATTAGAGAAATCCTTTTTTTGTGGTGGAGTGCATAGTACAAACAGGGTTCTCCATTCCCAATCCGGTCGCCCATTCACTTGAACTATTTCCAAAACCATTAGAAGGAGAAGAAGAAAGAAAAAAAAGCAAATGCAAAGGACGTAAGTGCAAACTGAGAGAGCCGGCTTCATCCGAATCGAGGGAGGAAGGGCTCTGTTGGGGCCCAAAGCCCAAGTTGGTCGGTCGATGGGGGGCTTAAAGCCCAAGTCTCAGATTTCCATCACCTCATCGGGCGATCCTCTTACGCCAACTTGTCGGGCCGACATCACGTTCCATCCCGGTGGGCCTCGACCGGGGGCGATTTTTCGGATTTATTTTGGTATTTAATTATTGAAGAATATAAAGAGAGAGAGAGAGAGGACAATGAATTTGAGCTCATCTTATCTTTGACCATCGCACGTCCCAACACAACAAGGCTGTCGCAGAAAATTCGCCCCATGCATAGCCCCCCAACCCGGCCGAGGAAAATTCAGGAGGAGGAAGAAGAAATTGGCTTCCAACTTTTGAAAAAGCATCGAGTTCCAGAGAGAGGGACGACGGGATATAAAAAGGGAAACGACCGACCGGAGGAGCAGATTCCATCGATCGAGCAATCTACCGGGAGCTTTGAATCCCTCTGCCCCTCACCGCGTCTCTCTCTACCTCCCTCCCCTCAGACGAGGTTTGGATCTCGGAGTCGATCTCTCTCGGCACGCGTCTCTTTCTCCTTCTCCTTCTCTTTGTGTGTGTTTGCGCGCGTGTTCGTGGTTCCTCTTCTTCTTCTTCTTCTTCGGATCCTGAATTAATCAGAGGGGACGTTGTGATGATTTTGCAGATCCCAGTGGCCGCACTTTTATCTCTTTCCAAGGGAGGGAGAGTTTTGAGTTGAGGGAGGTCGAAATGATCACCATCCCGTATTTGACCGCTCTCTCCACTTATTTTAGCTACGGTCTCCTCTTCGCTTTCGGCCAATTCCGCGACTTCTTCAGGAAGATCTTCGATTGGTGGCGTTCCAGCGATCTTCAGGTCTCTCTCTCCCCTCTCCCCCCTTCTTTCACTTCTTATCAAAACTTGATCCGCCTCTTGATCATCCATGGATCTCTTCTTCTTCTTCTTCTTTCGAGTTAGGGGTATGCGCCCATCTGCTTGGGACTCGAGGATTTCTACACTCGTCGCTTGTATCTCCGGATTCAGGTACTTTCTATGCTCGTGCCTGTCGATGGGATTGCCCTTCTCCTGTAAATGGCTGTCTCCCTGCGCTAAATTGCAGAGACCTCAAAGTTGTTCCCTTATATCTGGGAGTATGTCCAGTTCGCCTGTTTAACCGATTGAGATATAGCTTCGATTTGCATTCTGACGCGGTGTCCTTGCACTCTATGCAATATTCCGGAATTTTTATCTTATCTCACGGCAAATGAGATAACTTATAACTCATTGATTCATCAGAATTTGAATCTGAGCACACGTTCCCCTTTACATATTGAATCAATTCGACTCACACAGTTACAGTGGGAAATGATGAAGTAACTAAGCGAAACGACACTAATTACTTATGAGTGCCACCCCGTGTCTGCTCTTTAATAAGCTTCACTGCTCCCGCGTGATGCACGGTAACCATCGCTACGCATCGTACAGCTTTCAATCTGCACGAGCAGGTTTCTTTACTTTCCACCCTCATGCATTTCGTGCATTATGATGTTTGAGATTTACAGGACTGCTTTGGCCGACCTATATCCAGTGCTCCCGATGCTTGGTTCGACATTGTGGAGCGTTTCTCCAATGACAATAACAAGACCTTAAAGTGAGTCCAGGATCGACTTTTCTCGAAAGCTCTTTCGCTGCTTTATCTTCCCTTTTGTGCTCGACCAATACATCATGCTTCTTTTGCAAATGGAGAGAGTTCCCTTTCGTGCACTTCCTACGTCCCAAATCCCAAGTGTCTTTGCATCTCATGCAGACGAACCACAAACACAAGTAGGTGTCTCAACTTGGGATCATACAACTATCTTGGATTTGCTGCTGCTGATGAATACTGTACTCCCCGTGTTATTGAGACACTTAAGAAGTTCTCACCAAGTACATGCAGTTCTCGTGTTGATGGAGGTATGCAAGGTATTGTGTGCAATTTCGGTCTTTTCCAAATTGTCCCTAATCAAACAATTTTTTTAGGAACCACAACTCTGCATAATGAATTGGAGGAGTCTGTCGCAGCCTTTGTGGGAAAGCCAGCTGCCATCGTCTTCGGCATGGGTTATGTGACAAATTCCGCTATTCTTCCGGTTCTGATTGGAAAGGTGCACAGGCTAAAAATATAGGCAATACTGCTAACACACTTCTCATATCCATTAACTGCATACTTCTCCATCTCGTTGCAGGGAGGATTGGTAATTAGCGATTCCTTGAACCATAACTCAATTGTGAGTGGTGCTAGAGGCTCCAGAGCTACAATAAAGGTTTTCCAACACAACAGTAAGTTCCCTGAAGGATTTATCTGTTTCAAGTGTAGAATCTACCGATCTATAAAAATTGCGAATCCACTTTCTCCACTCTCCACGGTCAACTGCAGTTCCGCAATTTAACAAACAAGTTACTTCTCCTATTTTGTCACTTTCCTGCCGCTTGTTGAGCTGTTGGTTTGCAGCACTCATCATCGGCAAAGTCGTGAGTTTTTGAAATAAATGAATCCATTTTAGTTCTTTTACTTCTCAGATGAGGATGCTTATGTAATACTTCTTTGAAATCTTAAGGGTGGGGCAA
This sequence comes from Melaleuca quinquenervia, assembly GCA_030064385.1. Lineage (NCBI taxonomy): Eukaryota > Viridiplantae > Streptophyta > Magnoliopsida > Myrtales > Myrtaceae > Melaleuca > Melaleuca quinquenervia. The sequence goes on along the minus strand of CM057728.1, from coordinate 137,842 downwards.
GGGAATTTCTTCCCTAGATTGGGTCGATCACAATGTTAATGTCATGAGACCCACGTGAACGCTATGTTGGAGATCTGCAAAATCAATGGTTATGATGTATTTGGTCCATTGGACCAAGTTGAGGGAAGAATTTCCCGAGGAGACCTGAATGGATTATGGTCTTGCAAGAGGATATTTGGTAGTCAAAATGTAGGTGCCTTTCATAAATTAAATGCCATTAAGCTAAAAGGTGACAACTCATGTTCGGGGGTCATTACTGTGTTGTTCAAATTGTGGGTAAACTCATAGATATGTGAACTACTCTAAGACAACCCGAGAAAATCGTGTTAAAATACTCAATTCCGACATGTTCCGATAATTAAATAGATGATTTGAACACAATTACTTAATCAATCTAATTAAAAGGATTTGAACACAATTACTTATTCATTTTAATTGAAACAATTAATTTGGAATAATTCTACCTGAAAATGACAATCCAAACAGGAGTTGTGAGATAAGATTTATCTTTTTTTTTTTGTTGTTTTTTCATAAAAATTGATGCGCTCTAAAAGTTAATAGGATCATTTCAACACGGTCAGGTAATTTTCCAAGAATCAACAAAACAATGAACTCTTTTTAGTCAACTTGTAGAATAACTGGATGAATGTATAAAATAATCATAATTTGGAAAATGGAAATATTTGGCTCAAGTATAACAACGATCAGTGCCAGCATTCACTAATATTATGGTCATTACCAATATAAAAGTAGCTTATATAAAAACGAGTTAGATAGGTTAATATCCGTTAGGTCGCTAATCAGGCCGACACGATCCATTTAATTAAACAAGTTAGGCTAGACAACCTGAGCATGACTTATTCACAAATATATGTGATTGAGCGTACATTAGCAATGGTGAAATGAATGTGATTAATATAAATGTTGGTGTGCACGCAGTGATAGAGAATAAAATCGATTTAATCAACTATAAGCACTTTTACTGTAGGGACCTTTTCAGTGGTCTCTTATATATGTGATTCCTATCCGTGAAATTGATCTATGTTTGGAGTCTACTATGTTTTAATACACATGAGGCACATGTTATGAAGTGTAATATATCAGAGCAGTTAGAACTATTGTGGATCAATATCTATGGTCCCCTAAACAATGTATGGGTTGGTGCATTGAGCGCAAAGTAGCAGAACAAGCACGTGTCGCATAGTCCATGTGTTGATTTCTTGATCTTTGATATTTGATGTTGGATCAATGACACTGCGAACTAATGGAGCAACAAAAATTTGTTTGGGTTTGGGTAGAATGATTGGTCTGAAACTAGGGAATAATAAGTGCGGGAAATGATTGAGTCCTTTGATGTTGTAAAAGCAAAAAAAGGAAAAAGAGAAGGAAGATAACATTACACGGCACATTGTGCTCGATAATTTGATGACGACAAAATAAACCTATTTCTACACTTGATGTAAGTAAAATGGCACATCTTTAGCTGAAACATATACACATATGCTCACTTTTTGGTTCTCTTCTCATTTAAATAAATATGTCATAGATTTGGATCTTCCGTTTATCCTCACAAAGATCATGCTGATGTAGCAGTCCACAGTCAAAAAAATATCTTTCAATATTTTTTGCATGTGTTGTGCTGAAACGATGAATTGATGGAAGCGCCAATCAGATTATTTAGCCATGCAAATCCAAGTATTTATTAAGAAGGAATGTCTTATGGTTTGAGTGTAATCAAAGAGAAGTCTGCCTTGTTTTTAGACTTTTAGATAGTATCATGATGCATTGCGTGACACATCACGTGGTTAATGAAGTGAATATGATCAATAAAGTATTGTTGTTTCCATGTTGTGTGCGTGTATTTAAAATTTGTAAGGGAAATTTTTAATGGGAAACTTTTTTTACAAAAAAAGCGAATGATTGTGTATTGCACACGGGATCTTCTGTAAGAAAACAATGATCCAGTAAGATGAATGTGATTTTCTCTTCATCTTTTGTTTAGTACCATCTCACTTAGAGAAGGTTTTTCTCCGTCTTTTGTTTAGCACCATCTCACTTAGAGAAGGTTTTGAGAGAGCAAATTGCTGAGGGGCAACCAAGGACACATAGACCGTGGAAGAAGATAATGGTCGTTGTTGAGGGTATATATAGTATGGAAGGAGAACTCTGCAAACTTCCAGAGATTGTTGCTGTTTGCAAGAAATATAAGGTGATAAGTTATGCCAGAATGCATCTTGCTCGAGGCCCTAATCAATCCCACTGAAAAAAATCCAACTATGTTTGATCTTTTCATAGGCTTATATCTACTTGGACGAGGCTCACAGCATTGGAGCAGTTGGAAAGACAGGGAGAGGTGTTTGTGAACTCTTGGGAGTTGACACTGCCGATGTTGATGTAATGATGGGAACTTTCACAAAATCCTTTGGCTCATGCGGTGGCTATATTGCTGGATCTAAGGTTCTTGGCTTGCCTACTCTTTAATAATTCTTGTGAGAATCAAGCATTACAGTTAAATGTCTGGGTGATGACTAAGCTCATGGAAGATTATCTTTATTATCAACTGACCTGTCAGGCAATTCTTGTCTTAATAGAAATATGGCTTGTTCATTCAGGATTCATCATTCTATATTAAGTACCTTATTGAAAAATTCCCCATCATTTTCTTTTCTTGACCACCCAAATTTGTTGTCGATAGCTTTTGACGTTGTCTGCTTCTTCTACTTCCTATTTCCATCCTTTATTGCCTGACCGGCGAGTTATCTCTTTTTTTTTTTTTTCTGGAAGAATTTAGGCTCAGAAGTTTACTAAACAAAGGCCGGATTTGATTATTAAATTTATAGAACCTTGAGTTTTTTTTAATTCCTTTTATAGAACATGGATAGCATTTGCAGTTCTTTAATTGCAAATATTTTGCTTGCACCGAGTGCGGTCTTTCAGTTATGAATGGTTTATATGCACCAACTTTGCCCTCTGTGAGTATCACGTAACAATTGATTCACTTTTAAGTGCCTTTTGTCTTTTGTGGCATTTTTCATGCCAAAGATATATCTTTCCATTCAAGATTAATTTAGGCAGATCTATGGTGTCAAATTTGTTTTCTCTGGAACTGACTTTTTCTTTCCTCCAGGAACTTATAAAATATTTGAAGTACACATGCCCTGCTCATCTCTATGCCACGTCAGTTTCACCTCCAGCTGCACAACAAATTATGTCAGCTATCAAAGTTATTCTTGGAGAGGATGGTTCTAATAGAGGTCCTAAAATCTCCTATGTGAGATCCCTAAATTTATTCCGATTTGATTTTGTGATTCAATGACCAGAGTCTTCCCGTCAATGCAGGGGCACAAAAACTTGCAAGAATTCGTGAAAACAGCAATTTTTTCAGGTCAGAGCTGCAGAAGATGGGTTTCGAGGTTCTTGGGGATAATGATTCTCCTGTAATGCCCATAATGTTGTACAATCCAGCAAAAATCCCTGCCTTTTCTCGTGAATGTCTTAAGCATAATGTAAGTTCTTGTACTACTCCTTTCCATAAGCCTTGTTAATTTAAGATAACTGATAATCTCTTATTACTTAGCTCAGGATACCTTGGAGCCTCAAGGCTTGGTATCTGTCAATAATAATCATCATGAAATACTCTTGCAGGTGGCTGTAGTTACAGTTGCTTTTCCAGCTACTCCACTCCTTTTGGCTAGAGCTCGTATATGCATATCTGCCTCTCACTCTAAAGAAGACCTTCTTAAGGCCTTGGAGGTAATTTTCTGTATTTTTACTTGGAAATCTCCTAATGTCAGTTTCCCCACCTAGAAGACCCTTCCGTACCTTCTTGCTTGGTTGAATTTTTTCTATTTGTGTGCTTCTCAAGTAGATAGGAACTACTAAGCTACATACAATTCAAGGCCCTAGTCCTTTGCATAATTTCGAGAATTAGCTTCGGATGCAAGTAAAAAGGAAGGCTGAGGAAATTTCAAGTCTGATATGGGCGTTAGGCTTCCATGATCGTACTTGCCCACAATGGTTCTCATACTTGCTGCAGTTTTGCTTTTCCAGCTTATTATATCTGTGGAAGCCACTCCTTCAATAATTAGGGATGCGAACAAGTTTGGCCAAAATAAATCAGATTGACCTGTCAATCCAGATCAAATGGTTTGGCGTCAAGCAATATAAGATAATTAATTCAGCTTGATTTGGCTTGAGGTGCACATTTTTTATTAAGATGCTCACATGTGTTCAATGTGTAAGATGACAGATTTCTATCGCAAGCAAAATTATAATTATCATTATCATGGAGAAGTAACTTTGTGTCCAAGAGGAACTTTTTCTTTTTATTCTTGAAATTGGAGTCTGTTTGAGCAATATGCTCTGACGTGGGGCTTGGACATGACTTGCACATCTATAGAGATGAGTTGTGTTATCCCAAAATAAATTTTGTCCATCAAGTTCTATTTGTAACATGGCACGTGATTTTTTATTCTTTTGGAGTACTATGTGGATGTACCTGGTGACTTGCAGACCAGATAAATCTTTCATTAAGGTGTGAAATCTAATGCCCCCACCCCTTGAACTTGCAGTTTGTTACTTTTCTTCTTTTGCTTTGCATTCGCAGGTTATCAGCTCAGTGGGTGACTTGGTGGGTATCAAATACTTCCCCGCTGAGCCCCATAAGCTGCAAAAGGAGGAAGGCATGATCAAAGAGGACTAAGACTCCCAGGGGGTTGATTTTGGAGCTTCGTTTATTCTCCGAAAGAGAGGGATGCGCATTTAGATCCAGTTCAATGGAATGATGAAATGGTTGTTAGTTTGATTGGCATGCGAGATCCAAAAGGCAAGGCCAAATAAAAGTTTTCGATGTTTGAGTAATTTATTCTGGCCTAGGGAGCCTTTGACGCTACCGAAGATTTCCATATCTTATTGTACAGAAGCTTATTGTCACTTTGTATGAGATTCTTGTTGCTCTTAATCCAAATGAGGAATTGTTACAGCTGCTTCTAGTAATTTTTTTTTTTTGGGGTCTGTTGAAGTAATTCACATTTAATTCGGGTCACAACCGGTTAGGTCGTGTCATTTTCCATTTTGGTTTAACGAGGTACTTGCTGAAATTGATGGAAATACACAACGCCGTCCATCTCAGGTTATTCAATGATTAGTGCATTTAAAATGTCATAGGCACTTGGGAATAATCTCTCTTGTGAGCTTCAGGGGGAAGTAATAGGGCCTATAAGGAAGTCAAGAAGTATCTTGCTCTTTAGAACATTGACTTTATTTAATGCGAAAACATGAGGTTTCTATGAAATTTTAAGGGGAAACTGTTGGCCCCGCAGAAGACTCGCAAATGAACGGTTAAATGAAAAATGACTGATTTTCCATCAAAATGCCAGTTGAAGCAGCTGGGAAATCTCTCCTATTGTATAGTTTTGATTCATGGTTTTTCCTCTAATTACCCTGTCCAAATAACCAAGAGTCAAGAAAGAGGCTAGCTATAAATAAGACCATCTCGGTCTGTCCAAATGTTACATCAATGCCGTGCATCGTAAAAAGAAGATTAGCAGCGACAAAAACGACACCACAACATCAATGGTACCCACCCATTTCACACTAACAAGATTAACCTCACCAAACAGAAGATACAATGAGGTCACTACACTGTTATATATATATCTTCCGTTCGATGCTGATCCCAATAAATCAATGACACAGCATCCCAATACCGTGATTACGAAACATGTAGTAGGGATAGGTTTATAAATAAGATCACACAATTGTGCAAGTTAAACGCCATTTATGTCTTGGCCCACAAGGAATAAACCAAAACCACATGCCTTGCCCACTTATTCACAGCCTGTTGCCACTCTCCCCACTGTGGAAACTGTGGCCAGAGCGTGCCACTACTCTACTCCTTGTATTTCGTGTACAAAGAGTTCATACCAGCTTCCTCAGTCACAGCTTGTCCTAACTTCACTGTGATAACTTCCTTACCACAGAAGTGACAACTAAGTTCCTGAAATGAAGCCCTAAAACAAGAATGGCGGCACTTATCTTATTCATACTCTCGTGTGCTTCTATGCTAAAGTGCCACTCTATCATGAAATTGTCTCCCTGATATTTGATGCTGAAAGGTCAAGCCATTCCAATGGTGCCGATCAATTTCAACAAACAGATCACTTCTGTGCTTCTATATTCACGTAAGAACAAGACCAAGCAAAATAGTATGAGAACTTAAGCAAATTGCTTATTAAACAACTTGGGCAATCTCCTTCTTGTTGTCACATGCCAGCTTGTCCTATACTTTGCAAAAGTCAGTTAACTGAATACAACCTCGATAATGTGGAGAAGAAAAACAACCGCAATGCGAACCATCCATCACCAAAGGAAGCAAAGACAAATTTTCTTTGTACACTTTGGAATTACTCGCAAATCTATTTGCATTGATACAAGGTCCATAGCTTTTGATATATGTGAAGTGCTGCCCAATCACGACCTACTTATTCCAAGATCGACCAAATAAAGTATTCTCTGAGCATCAGCTAGTACAGGCATCCCAGTCAAAGTCAATGTATGCCGGCTTTAAGAATTTGTGCATAAATTTGTCCTTTTTCTTCCTACTTCATAGTTGGAAGAAGAGCAAAAATTTCTCTCACCAACTTCAACAGTAGTTCCAGCCTACGTCAGTATTGCAGTCAAGGAAGTACATACAAGAAAACTGCAACAAACAGAATTTGGCAAATTATAAAGCATGAACAAAGAAGAGCGAGAAAACAAGAAATTCATTAAAACTTGCTACCATGCTCGGATATACTAAAAGCTAAAAGCTGTTACAGACATGAAAGCTGACATTACCATGTCTGAGGATTTCTCAAAACCAACAGAAAAGGCATTACGAAAATCCCTTGCTTAGCTTCTGAATGGCACAGTACATTTTCCTTCTGGAACCGACTGCATTGATCCCCATATCTTTCAAATCCTCCAACGTCAACATAGGTAAAACCTCGTCATCCACCTCATGAACCTCGAAAACGGGTGCATACCTCCCTAGTCCTAACCCATTAAGCCAAATCTTCACCCCATCCTCTCCACACCTTCCATCCCTATCCCTCAAATCGGTATCTGAGGGCCCCGATAATTCAACTGCGTCATGGTGGTCCCTACTCCTACCCCTAACAGGTCTCCTATACAGCACATCCCTCTCATTTCCATGGCTATCCACACCCAAATTCTCCAAGGAGTGTACTGGGCTGTGCTCCTTGACGGGACTCTCTAAATTTTCGACATCAAAATCATTATACCCATCGTCAAAATCTTCGCCACCACTATACTTCTCCACCTCCACTTCACCGCCGCCATCATCAGTGACCTTGGGAACCCAATTGGAGCGAACCCTCTTGGTGGCATTGGAGGAGGCACGCCTCTTGGAGTCCTTGACTTTCCAGCTCCCAATGGCGACGGAATCCAAGTTGTCAATTTTGTCATTATCCTCGAGGGTATGGTGGTGGTCGGAGCTCAGATTGAACAAAGGACGAGTCTTGGAGGATTTGCTGAGGTTACCTGACGCGGAGTGATGCTTCCTTCGCACGTGGGTGTCGAAGGTGAGGTCACCACCGAGGTCGCCTAATCGGACGCTGGGCCGTCTCTGCCTCTTGGCCCCGATGGTCTCGGCCAAAGTGACGGTCCTATCCCCATTCATCCGTTGCCCCTCCGCCGCGGCTTGTGGGTCCGCCATTTCTTCTTGTTATTAGCGGTATATTGGGTCCGGACAGAGGAAATCTCTACAGTCTCTAGGCACCGAAAGAAGGTGTCTCCGCTAGTAGCTGTGGGTGTTGGGGAGAACGAGAGTGGAGCTAGGGTTTCTAGAGCGGAGATAGCAGGCGAGGGCTGAGGAGGGAGAGGAAGAGGGAGAGGAAGGGGGATGGGGGCTGGGCTTTTTTGGCCAGCACTCAGGGAGAGCACCAGCAAAACGAGTTTTGTCACATGCGGTGAGCTTTCGGGGATGGCCGTGTGTTGGTGTTTGGTGTTACAGAAAGAATAATTTCTTCTTCTTCTTCTTTTTTATATGAAGAGGATAAACCGTAACAACAGGCATGATAGACTATTGATAGTAGCATCCGATGAATGTAGAGTTTCAGGTTTCCAAAATTATTGTCAATATAGTCCACCTTATGAAGAATCACTTACCAGCCTATTTATTACGGTTGCGGATTAATTCAAAAAGCGAAATTATATGATTTGAATTGATAGATTATTAGTCTTTGTTTTTTTTTTTTCGATTATCTAAAAAGGGCGTCTCGTGTCTCGTAACTTTTTTCATAAATTCTGTATTTTCCGATATCATTTTTGTTACTGTCTAAAGTGAAGTCAAGATCATTGAATGAATCGTCCGATCTTTCTAATCCTGCTAGTGAGGTGGTAACCAGACTTTGTCACGAGTTAGGCAACACAATGAACTCAAATGTGGAGATGATTCGGGTGGAATCTAGACAAAGGCTGTTTAGTTATAAACCCGACTCTTGACATATTCTGCTCATGTTTTCCGATGACCCAGCCCGGCCAGATTCCATATCACATCTCGCGGTTACTTGTAAGAGGAGACTCAGTCGTGGACAATGTGAGGAAACGTTGACATGGCTTCTCAGCAGTTATATTTGCTTTCGTCACATATGACATCATAAACTAATCGATATACCTCCTGAAGTTTGACACCTTGCGATTACGACATTTGATGTATGTTAATCTTCTCAAAAAGTCTGGTGTCGTGTCCAAATTATTCTTCATACATTTAAACGGTCTGATTCCATTAATGCCCGAGTCCTGACTAAAGTGCCCGAGGAAACTACGCTGGGAAGATCGTCAACGTTCCTTACAGAACACGGAATGACCAAGCCCTCGGCAACATTTCAACGACCCTATAACCTTTGAATCAGTACAATAGATTTAGTTTACTACCCTGCGTTTCTACCGAGTCTTCTCTCCGAGAACTCCTCCATTTTAATGCAAACACTCAGAAGTAAGAAGTCCTCGTTAAGTTTCCATGATCTATGCATTGAGATGGATAGGGATCTCCCCTTCTACTCGAACTATGCCCATGAGAACAGCAATGGCTCATCATCGCCGGGGATGTCGCTGGCTTCCACTTTTAAGCGTCCTCCAAACGTCCTGGCTGCCTCGCAGATGTTGGCTGCTGCCATGATGAAGAGGGCTGCTGACAGTACTGAAGATGAGGATCATGATGACTCTAAATTTGAGTCTCCTTTTCCTTCATCTGATTCCTTTCCCAACAATAGCAACAGCAGTGTCTCCAATGCCGCCGGGGGATTAAACTCCACTTCTGCTACCACACCTAAGCGGTCTCCTTCACCTGTGGTACTGAATGCTGTCGCTATTTGCCTCTAGATTGATATGGAAAAATTAGCATATGATCAGATCAAAAAAGGAAGCCCAAGATATATTCAAAGTCTGTTTTTTGATGTTCTGCTCACCCAACCTTCCAAACATAAGCTCAAGGCTTATTCATTCATCAGTTGATGAATTTTGTCTGCACGACCCATAATCTTTTGATGTTGTGCATTATGATCTTTTGATTAGAACTCTGCTTAATTATAAGACTATAGTAAGGCTCATAGGATCATTGGTTATCTAAATCAGCAAGGTTGGAACTCCATAAAGTATTCTCAGACCATTCGCTCCAAATCAGCGGGAAGACCATTCATCTCCATGCCTTCAACAGCTTCAGCATCACCAATCATAACACCAGTTCCGATACCTCCTATCCAAGCTCCTATGAGAAAAGCAACAGCAGATAAAAGGTAAAGATTCTTATAGCTTCTGTGGAGTATGTATTTCTAGCGTGACCTATTTTAGTGTCTTTCATATGAATTACAGTCGTAAGCATTTTATTTTTTTAGTGCGAACTCCTTTTAAAAGCACCTCAATCTAATTTCAGTACTGTCAATTTTCATGATTCCTATCGTCTGGCAACTTGGTAGTTTTTGCTGATCCTTATAGACATTGCCCTCAGTTGTAAGGAGCCTCTCTTGGGATCGTGACTTATCAGGTCACTTGAATTATTTGTGGATAACCATGCAGGATTCCTCTTGATGCCCAACATTTCAACCTAAATGACACTGGGAATAAGCACGAAGTTTGTGCACTCCGTGATGAGGTACATTGAGCACCTCCTCTCCCTCTCTGTCATGATACATTTCAAGAATAGGTTTTCAGGACAATCCCTAATCATGCACCCACTTGCACATTCCAAACTTCAGCAAAAGCTAGATCAAACTGAGACTTCACTCGTACAGGTTGATATGCTACAAGGAGAAAATTACTCATTATTGGAGAAGGTGCATTTGCTTGAAATCTGAAACAATACATTATTATCTTGTTACACTCTTTCTTCTTTTCAAGAGTTTAGCATCTCCATGCAGCTTCAACAATCTGAAGAGAGGTGCAGCAAAGCAGAGGCCAGAGCCAGAGAGCTTGAAAAACAGGTCAGTCAGATTGAGTGCTCCTACTTCTTATTCCTTTAAGTAACACTGGTTGGTGTAAGTAGCTTTTTTCTGACACTTATACATGATTTATACACCAGAGTGACTATTTGACGAAGGGAGATGACACCAGGAAATTGACATATTTACCGATTCGATAGTTTTATGCTAGCTAAAACCCGTCTTAGCAACTATAGCATATTGAACAGTATAATTTAATTAAAGAATGCCAACGCCGCTTCACCTGTAGTCCGATTACTCAGTTGTCAGTGGGAAAGATAAAACCTGCAAGCAATTGCTAGGAAATTCCAATCATACTGAACATGCAATAAGGTTATATTTACTGGCTTAGCTGGTTCTTTGTTTGAGGAGCAAATTGTCTTGCGAAGATATACAATAAAGGAATGAAATATTCAAGAATTCAAACCGCAGTTTGCCATCAGGTCTTAGGGACCGCGTAGCCACAATTTTGAGCAAGTTGAACGATGAAGTTGGAAATGGATTGGTTTGCATAGAAATAGATGATAAGTGCATTGCAGTCACATGCACTCAAGAGTGCAGTCTTTCAACATGCTTATTTTGATCATCAGTCATAGCAAGCCATTTCACTACTATGGTTCAACTTGTTAATATGTTAAATGAAATATTTATGCTTTAGAGGGGGAAAATTCCATTATGTTATTGTATCCTGGTAGGCCGCACAGAAGATATTTTTGTGTACTGTGATGCCACATCTACAAATACAGGTTGCTAAACTTGGACAAGGTCTATCCCTTGATTATGAATTTTCGCTGAGGTAAATTCGTGGATTTCTGAAGTGACAAATTCTTTGAAACATTATTTGGTAATACTCTGATCATTGTTTTGATCTATGGCAGGACAGAAGAAATCTTGCGTGAAAGAGAAGTGAGTAAACAACTACATGTAAAATTGTTGATTCTTCGAGGTTTCTTTGGTTTTAGAGCCTGAAGTTCGTGAAGAATTTATTTGTTACAGGTTGCTCTAAAGAATGGAAGAGACAAGGAAATGGTAGCACTTCATTTGAAAATGGAGGTAAAGCATGTCTATATATGATGTGAAATTTTCTGACTGTTGGCATCTTTCAGAGTTTATTACCCAAATTCAGGAAGCAAATTCTGAAGTGAATTCTCTACGGACAACAGTACACAGAATGGTTTTGACGCAGGATGAGAAGGTATACACGGAAGACTTCTGAACTAGAATAAAAATTGAATATTCTGCTAATCTGTTTACCATCTCAGGAGGAAGTTGTCTTGAAAAGATGTTGGCTCGCTCGATACTGGGGTTTAGCTGTAAAACATGGTAATCATCTTTGCAGATTCTCTTTACTTTGATTTTTGAACATGGTTTGCACGTTTGTACTTAAAATTTCTATTTTCGTTGACTTGAATGAGAAGTTCAATCACATGGTTTTATCAAGTGTAAGTCAAAAGCAAAAGTGAAGGTGGACAATGAACCTGTGAGGTGTCAGTACTCTACACAATGAAATGAATTTTCTTTACCTTTTGACTTCAGAAATAACCAAAACCCCAGATTCTTGTAGCTGGATCATTAAATCACAGTCACATATATCTGGTAAAGTTTGTCTTCATCAATCTAACAGGTGCATAAAAATTGGTAAAGACGTTTAAATGGTTCTGGCATGTTTTAACTCTATTGAGGCACAGAATTTGACTCCTTGTTTTTCTCCTTGCAGGCATTTGTGCTGATATAGCACAATCAAGATATGAGTACTGGACATCTCTAGCTCCGCTTCCATTCGAAATGGTCATTTCTGCTGGAGTGAAGGCTGAGGAAGAGTCCTGGTGTGCAGGTTATGATGCTAATATTTGTAGCTTTTGGTCTCATATGACATTCCATTTACTTGCATCCCTGCATTTAGTCTCAACATCTTTGTCTTTGACATGAAGCAGGCGGTGACAATCCAGATAGAAGAAAACTCGTTAAGGATACAAGTGATTTCACCAGTGAAGGATATATCGAGAGCATGCTCTTGGTTGAAGCCGCGCTGAAGGAGTTATGTTCTTTGAAGGTCCTTTCTTGACTTTTTAAACTGGATATATATTTCTATCTTATTTGTTTTAATTCATGGAACAGTTACTTAAGAAGCTAATCATATGTTTCTCTTGCATTGCACTTCTTGTAGATCGAAGAAGCTGTCATTCTAGCTATGGCTCAGAGCCGATCCAATTTGGTTAGGCAATCCGCCTCAGGTATGTCGTGCAGTAGTTTTACTAGGTTTTTCTTCCAATTTTCAACATATGCATCAATCTTCGTTGGTCTACTTCCATTAGCATGATTTCTCATCTGCAAATTGAAGTCGCAAGTATGAGATAATGCACATGGAAAATCTGTTTACAAGCTGCTCTCAGAGTATTAGGCAAGTGTTTTATATACGCGATAATATCCACCCTAGACTGTCTCATTCCTCTTATTTTTTGTATTTCAGATTTCATATTTCCCTGTGATCTCAAATTCATCGATACATTTGGTAAGTGGGAATCTTCTTTATGCTTCAATAAAAACTAACTAGACCTCATCTAACATACTTGATGAGTATTATTTGTTATTATATTCGCCATCATCTTTTCAACAAGAGCTGAGAAACCTGAATGATACCAAGTGGTCGATCTTGTTGCACTTTTTTGGGGTATAAAGCATTTTAGGGTGCAAATTCACCAGTAGATGCCTTTTGCAATGCCTGGCCTTATGTTTAAGCCCATGACTTCTGAGATACATGCAAGAGGTACAAATCAGGAACCATTGAGCACAATTCTTGTCATAACTTGCTTTAGCTGTCCTTCTACAGAGCTTAGCAAAGGGGAGGCTGAAGATATTCTTTTCAAAAAGGTTAGCTGCTCTTGCCTCATTTGACATGACAATGTTGTTTCATTTATCATGTTCTTCAGTTGTGATTATTGCAAACATGAATGCTGATGTGCATCCGTAAGCCTTGAGGTGTTTAAAAGCTGAAGCTAGGTAGATAAGCCTTGTCAATTGAATTGTTACAGAACTAAACAGAGAGGATGGTAAATACATGTTCTGTATACTCACAGTCCCCGTTGTCTTCTGTACTTAAAATGACGTGTAGGCTTGGTTGACATGGTACTGGAGAAGAGCTGTGGTGCACCATATTGAAGAAGACATTGCCAGAGAAAGGCTTCAATCATGGATCAGCCGGAGCAGGCAGACACCAAGTCCGCATGATGCCGTGGAAGGTAGGCAACTCCCCTCCTTTCCTCACTCTAACCCATATTACTGGTGAGTTTAAATCATGCTTGGTTTAGAACCGAAATCTGAATTTTGAACATGCATTTTAGACATTCAAAAGACTGATTACTTTTTCCTCTTTTTTTTTCTGCTTTGCCTTGCCGAAAATAAAAATGGTATTGATGGCATTGGCTTGGCACCACCTCAATGTTGCAACTTTTTCCGAAGTTCAGAAGCACTTCCAAATGTGAACAGAAGAAGAGATTAATAAAAGATGCATACATCCATGATATCCTGTCGTAGGAAATGAATTAGATGGTTTTACTGGTATCTTATGAATGTCTGTTCATGATCTAGGCGCTCTTTTTTAGGTGGTATGAGCTAGAAAAAATCTGAATAAGCCTGTCGGTGGGTATTTGGATCTTTATAGCGAAGAAAAAGAACAGATGCATATTGTCCTCGTTATCCATTTAGTAAGGATCGAGAACGACACTGACAATCCATGTCCTAACTGGGTAGATTCCTTTGTGAGGCAGTTGAGCGTGGTTTACGGGAGCTGCAGAAACTTGGAATAGAACACCAACTTTGGGAAGCATCTCGCACACTCTGTGACCACTCTCCTCCGACGTCGGCAGCCAACGTCAATGCTCTCTTCAATAACAGTGATCAGTGAGAGTTACGCCATTCATGTTCTCTTCGTTCCTGTCCTAAGCTTACCCCATAATTTATGCCCGTCTACTGGCGATAGTCTCCGCTTTATTGTGCGTGAAGCTTGTTGTACTTCTATGCATCGCGACAAACTGTCAGTTCGTGATTGATGTTGTTTGACAGATGATTGATATTCCGCGGGTGGATTGAGAACATTGTAATCTCCAGGTTACCGGCGGGTCAATCAGAGATGACACGACGTAATTTTGGTAGTTCATATTTCTCTCGGGGAAAAATATGCGTAACGTCGCTGACAAAAAAGTAATCAGTCCACAAGATACCCCATTTTTATTTTTGTTAGCCCAAGAACGGAAATTGTTTGGTGAAAGAGGAGACTCCAAAAGGAAAAATCCCAGCTTTTGCTCAGTCGTGGAAGTAAACTGCCTGCTGTTGTTAATTATCACAAATCACAAATGGAACTATCTCAAACAAAGTATATCTCGACTTCCCTGTAATACAAATCTGCAAATACCAAATTATTCGTTGCCAAAGCAGTACACATCTAAAAGCTGTTGGCGCTACTCGCTGAGCAAAAAATACAAGCTCGAATACCAGCCAAAACGACACTTCCACCACTGCCCACATTAGCCCCTTCAAATACGAGGGACTCCCTTCGCATCTAAGCAGACGTTGCGATACCCCATTCACACAGAAATTGCTTCAGGTAATGGCTCCGGAGCACCACTGCTACCATTGAGCACAGTTACATTCCCATCTGAGTCGACATCTACGATGACAGAATCACCCTCCTTAATCTCCCTGGCAAGCATTTTCTCTGCCATACTGTCCTCCAATAATCTCATTATAGCTCTTCTCAGAGGCCTTGCACCATAGCTTGGATTGTAGCCTTCCTCCACCACCCGGTCCCTAAATCTCTCTGTCACTTGAAGCTCAATGTCCTTTGTTTTCAGCCTCTCGAACACTTCCTTAAGCATGATGTCAGCAATTTCCTTCACCTCCAACTTAGTAAGCTGACGGAAGACTATCATTTCATCTAATCTGTTCAGGAACTCTGGCCTGAAATATTGCTTCAGCTCCTCTGTTACTAGGCTCTTGATTCGGTTGTAACTGCTGTCCTTCTCATCATAATCAAGATCAAATCCTATCCGGCGGCCTCCCTTCTCTATTACACTGCTCCCGACATTAGATGTCATAATGAGAAGCGTATTCTTGAAATCAACAGTTCTCCCCTTGCTATCAGTCAGTCTTCCATCCTCAAGAATTTGAAGCATCATGTTGAAGACGTCTGGATGGGCCTTCTCGATCTCGTCAAACAGAACCACTGTATATGGACGACGACGAACAGCTTCAGTGAGCTGGCCACCCTCTGTATATCCAACATAACCAGGTGGGGAGCCGATTAGCTTGGACACAGTGTGCCTTTCCATGAACTCACTCATATCAAGTCGAATCATGGCCTCTTCAGATCCAAAGTAGTAAGCCGCTAGTGCTTTTGCGAGTTCTGACTTCCCAACACCAGTTGGACCAGAAAAGATGAAACTGGCAATTGGCCGATTAGGGTTCTTGAGTCCAACACGAGCTCGCCTGATGGCACGGCTAATAGCTTTAACTGCTTCGTCCTGTCCAATTACTCGTTTGTGTAGCGTCTCTTCCATTTTGAGGAGGCGATCTGACTCATCACTTGACACTTTCTCTACCGGAATTCCAGTCCAAGAAGAGACAATGTGCTGAATGTCCACTTCGGTAACGACTGGACCAACATCCCCTGCCTCAGTTTCAGCCTTGCTCATCTCCTTGCCTTTGTCTATCAGTGCAGTTATCTGTGCCTTCAGATCCATTTCCCGATCACGCAACTCCCCAGCCTGTTCAAGAAATATACATATGGGCTTCTTATCCAAACAATACATGGTGGGACAAAAATAAACCATAAACAACAAAAGAAATTTTGAGAGAGAAAATGGCTGATGAATCTGCTCCAAGTTTGAATTCAAAATGATCTTATGTGCCCCTCCCCCAAAAAAAACTAAAAATAAAGGACAAGCAGATGTTGATAAAATGCAACGCGGTGTGATCAAATGCAATACAGTAATTCCAACAAAAAGGATTAGTATCATCACGTTGCACCTTATGACATGCATAACACTCCCCACTTGCATATAATTCAAAGCAAGCAGGGTGAAGAAAACTTCCATACCTTCTCAAAATCCTGACTGCGAACAGACTCATTCTTCTCCTTTGTGATCTGCCGGAGTTCTTTCTCAAGCTCTTTGGCCTCCTCAGGGAGCTGTAAGAAAGGACCGCATCAACCAACAAGACAATGCGTGGAGACATATCAGACTACAGTATAAACAAATTAAGAGCCCATACCTGCGCATGACGAAGTCGAACCCGTGAACCTGCTTCATCAATCAGATCAATGGCTTTGTCTGGCAGAAAACGGTCACTGAAGCACAGAGGGAAAGCAGCACGAGTAAGTATGATTCAACCAAGTGGATAACAATGCAAACTGCTATCATGTATTGTGGCCATGAAGAAAAAGATACTAGCTTAAGAACTCCTGAAACTAGATTTACTTATGGCATTTTTCCCCATGGCACAATAAATGGATTAGAAGAGACCTTCAGAGAGGCAACTGAAACACCAGATTCAAGTCTGTGGAATTAACACAGATTCACTCTGAAAATAGACAAAAGGCTAGGACAATTAAGATCCTTGGCATTTGAACAAACAAATAGAGAGGCAATTACCTATCCATATGACTAACACAGATTAAACAACAATAACTTTCAGATAGAAACCAAAGAGCTCCACGAAATAGTGGAAAGACATCAAATTAGCTCATGTGGAACATACTGAGCTTGGCTGAGCATGAGCAAATACAACAAAGCATGTGCATTTCGGGGCTTCATACCTAATATACTGGTAAGAGAGCTGTGCAGCAGCTACTAAGGCTTCATCAGTGTAACGCAGCTTGTGATGAATCTCATATCTCTCACGGAGTCCCTTCAAAATCTGAATAGTTTCATCCACTGTTGGTTCGGGAACTTTGACTGGCTGGAAACGTCTTTCTAATGCTGGGTCCTTCTCAATGTGCTTCCTATATTCATCCAGGGTGGTGGCCCCAATACACTGAACCAATAGAATTTAAAAACTATGACATTCATCTATGGAGAAAGCTCTCACCAAGAAGAAAGCAAGAATTGACTGAACTATGAAATAACTAATTCTCTTGCTGAAACTTGCATCGAGGAAAAACAGATATATAACACTACTTTAAAGAAAGTTTAGGAGACTAGTCAACTTAGCCTGGAATAGCTCCTCAGAGAAAAGTAAATAGGCAACTTGTCCACTTCATAAGGTTATGTTGAGCATAGATAAACCCAGCC
The DNA here is from genome assembly GCA_030064385.1 of Melaleuca quinquenervia. Taxonomy (NCBI): domain Eukaryota; kingdom Viridiplantae; phylum Streptophyta; class Magnoliopsida; order Myrtales; family Myrtaceae; genus Melaleuca; species Melaleuca quinquenervia. The sequence continues at coordinate 120,078 of CM057728.1, read as the reverse complement.
AGACCGATGATATAAAAGGAAAATGATAATACAATCAACAACATGAGCACACAAGACCAGAAAAGCAACAGGGGCAATTGTCATTCACCATTACATATTAAAGCAGGGGCGAGTCAAACAAGCAAACAAGCGAAGCCAGCCAAGAGTATGGAGTTGGTCAGTAGTTTCGACTGCCTTGTGGAACCATCCACTGAACAGGGTGGTGTAAGGTTGGTTCATCTCTAGTTTTGCAGGGACTCCAACATTTTCCCCCACTATGCAAGAAAATGGAGGATGGAGAGGTTATTTAGGATGAGTGCCATGGCCCCAGTAAGAAGTGCTGAAGGAAGCATGGCACAGTCCTTTTGGCGAAGATTTTTCTGCTTCTAAATCTTCCTTAGCTTGCAAGAAACAGAACACAGCAGAAACAGGGAAGTGGTTCAAAGGAATGAGGGGGGGAAAAAGATCTGTGGTGGTATATGTCCTTTCAAATGACACATTCTCAACCACAGAGTACAGAAGGGGTATCTAGCGAATTGCATAAATAAGAATGCAAAAATCGTCCACCAGTTGAAAAGTTTAAGAAGCCACATAATATGTGTTCTCAGCCTAGTCTAAAGCTCAGGACCACATCAGTCAACTGAAGCTCTTGACAGTCTTTCCAAGAACCACCAACTAAAAGCACACTTACAGATATATAGCACTTGATTTGCATTTTCAAAATCCACATGTCAATGCAAATTACCTGCAGTTCACCGCGTGCAAGAGCAGGTTTCAGAATGTTGGCAGCATCAATGGCCCCCTCTGCTGCCCCTGCTCCAATTAAAGTATGCACCTCATCAATGAAGAGTATGATTTCATCACTCTGTTTAATTTCCTCCATTAGTTTCTTCAATCTCTCTTCAAACTCTCCACGATACTTTGTTCCAGCAACTAGAAGACCCATGTCCAGGGTAATGACCTGAGTCAACATAGACGTAACTTTTGTTAATTCACAGTCGCAAAGAGCCAAGGGCAACAACTAGCTCAGTCATAACTGGAACCAGACAGTGTCGACAAAAGCAAACAATGAGTATAATGAGACAGAATAGATTCAGCATTATTTATTCTATCGTACATTACAGGAAAACAATATGGTTTACTTATTCAGGTGAATAAAATACGTAATGCATAATGCATAGCTTTTTCCCGTTTTCAATTAAACTCTGACGATAAGGACATACAAGGATTATTAATTCATATATTCCAACATTATAGAAGAGAACAGAATTGGCATAAACTTGAAGAAAAGCACTACTAGCATTTCATTATCCTTCAAATCTTGGCTTTCGCAACATTACTTCCCACAATATTGAATTCAACAGACTCGGTATTGGCCTCTGACCGATTGAATTATTATAAAACTATCCACAACTCACCGCAATACACCAACCAACGAGCATAGAATGCTTAAGTATAGTACTGCACTTAAATGATTAAAAATGACCAGAAAAATCCATCAGAGTATGCATGCAGAAGCACAAAGCTAGTTTACAATCCAATATATTAACTGCCAGATGTTCTATCTCCAAGAATCCACCCGTCAATTGTGATGTTGTCAAAAGACCTAACCATTTATTGCTCCTAAAAATTGCTCTGAATGCGAAGAAGAAGTGCAGGTTATGAGCTAACTTCTCAACACGACTGGTGACATCTGATGCAACATGAGCTAGAAGATACTTCAACATGATAGAAGAAAATAAAGGGCATGAGAGAATCTTAGGCGCTTCATATTCCTACTCCAGAAATGTAGCCTTAGAAGTAACAACAACGTAAGCACTTCAACTCTTCCAAGAGGAGTGATGGTTAACGACAATGCAACACCATTGTGAGTGAGCAAATAGATAATTTTCTTGCCTTCTTCCCTTCAATTGTCTCAGGAACGTCACCACTTGCAATACGCTGAGCAAGACCTTCAGCAATAGCAGTCTTCCCAACACCAGGTTCTCCAATAAGGCAAGGATTATTTTTGGTTCGGCGACCAAGAATCTGGACAACACGTTCTATTTGCTGCTGCCTTCCAACAACAGGATCCAATTTTCCCTACAAAATATGGAAAAGAAACTTAACAATACTCCCTTCTCAAGATCAGAGCCATATTATTACTGAACAGTTAGAGAAAACAAAATGAAAAAACAAATAATTACCTCCTCTGCTAGCTTAGTCAAGTTGGTTCCATACTCCTCAAGCGTTGGCATCTTATTGCCACTACTCCCTCCACCAACACCAGCACCAACAGCCTCAGTGCTCTCGCCCACCATCCTAATGACCTATTTACAGGACATATCATTGTCAGTTCTTGCCAATACACAAAGCAAGAAAATGTTGTTATGATATCAATAAAAAAATCACAGATTGCTTGCTTGCCTGTGTGCGAATGTTGCTAGGATCAGCACCCAAGTTCTCAAGAACACGAGCAGCTACACCCTCACCCTCGCGAAGCAGTCCAAGAAGCAAGTGCTCAGATCCAATGTAGTTATGGCCTTCAAATACAAGAAAGGTTAGAAAATGACATATGCCGGAAAATATGCAACATTGATTGGGAGGAATACCCTACAAGTAGATAGACAATTGTAACATCACTGAATAGGATACCTAGTTGTCGAGCTTCTTCCAGTGAAAGTTCCAATACGCGCTTTGCACGTGGAGTGAAAGGAATCTCCACAGCAACAAATCCACTTCCCCTCCCAATTATTTTTTCAACCTCAACACGTGCATCTTTCAAATTGATTCCCATCGACTTAAGAACTTTAGCAGCAATACCAGTACCTTCGCCAATTAGACCCAGAAGAATCTGCTCTGTCCCTACAAAATTGTGACCCAGCCTCCGTGCTTCCTCTTGAGCAAGCATAATGACTTTAATAGCTTTCTCAGTAAAGCGCTCAAACATGGCCCTGGCTACGCCTCGGCTTGCCTTGCCCCTGCGAAAGGAGATGGAACTTGCCACCCTAGAGTGAAAGTCAGGGCTTGAATTCAACAAATTGTCCAAACTGTTGGATCCTCTGAGACCAGAGAAGCCCCTCATTCTTATACCGGGAGCTCTTAAAGAGGACATCATTTTCACACTTCTCCTCGATTTTGCAGAACCACTGGAGCTGCCATACCTCTGGCCAGGCACTATCGCTGGTACATTAGTTGACTGTGCCAGGACCCCAGCCATGACTCCGAGCAAGGCGTCTGCATGGTGATGAGGTGTCAGTGAGCAAACCATGTCAGAAATCCAAGAACACAAAGCTGAAATTCATTTACTATTGTCTTTCTCGTATATTAATATAAGGGTGGTCTTGCACAATTTTCTTCCATTTGAAAGAGTGAAGGAGGACAAGCTCCGGCTCCCTCGTAAAAGGGGCTTCAGAAAGAAATCGATAATCGACGCACACTCGAGCTGAGCTTTCACTCATCATCCAAGAAATTGCTAGAAGAAAGCGAACCCATTTCAGGTAATGAATAAGCAACTAATTAGCGAAGAAATTCCACATGCAAAGAGCGACGGCGCGAAACCATAAAAAAGGCAAGAAAGAATCGGAATAGTGGGATTGTTACGAAATCGAATCGAAGAAGAGAAGCCCTAAGGATAAGCGTGCGCACAAAGACAAAAACCACAGCAAGAAAGATGAGGATAATATTAGGAAACCGCCATTTGCGGAGGGCTTACCTGAAGCGCTCGACTGAGAAGACGGAGGAGGGGAGGGGGTCAGGGGAGACGGCCCAAGAAACGAAAGCAGAGAGAAGAGGCTGGAAGAAGCAGAAGCAGAAGAAAAAAGACTTTGGTTGAGGATTTTGATTATTGATGATATGTGACCCGGACGCGAGGCGGTGTCGTCTCTTCTCTGCTCTTCTCTTCTCTTCCTTTTGTTGGGTTCGCAAAACGACGCCGTTGGCAAGACCTATGCATGCTTTCGATCGTTATCTTCTTTCCATGAGTATGGTCCTTCAACCAATACATATACTAATTACTAAGGATATTTCCATATTCTCAGTATGCATACTGCGCATCCTCATAAACCATATTGTACCCTCACATGCTTTCATATTAAAATTTAGATATTTAGTGTCCAACATCAACCCTTACGAAAAAGTCGCATCTTTAAATTTTTTTAGTCCGTTTTAAATATGAAAAGGTCGTATTTTTAAATCTTTTTATCCATTTTAAATGTATCTATAAAATATTTATCTTGATATGTATCTTCACCGATAATGTTTTTCATTATCGACCAAGTTAGATGAGTTGTCGTAATAGAGCAATTTTGTTTGATATTTCAATTCCTTACACGCATGCAAGGCATATCTACATATGTTAATATGCATTAGAGTTTTGACCTCGCAATTGGATGAGATGCGAATTGTTTTAGTTTAACTTTGGTTAGGTAAGATAGCAAATAATAAATCCAATGTGAATATACTAAGAGTTTTTTCTTTTTTATCCATCATTTAAACAGAAAAAGAGTCTATCACAGAGATCCATCGGTGGATGATATGTATTGATTTCTGCCAGTAATGGTACATGCCTGAATTACGACAGGAACAACAGAGGAATACATTCATGGCTTGTATTAGCCACAAAAAAGAAAAAAACCAAAACGACCAAGAGACCGCAGAAACGACATATGGTTCTACAGATATGTTATAAATGCCTATAACCTTAGACATCATTTCGACTGGCCTTTTTCACGCCCGCTAATTGTCAACTATAACAATTTTTATGACTTTGGCTGTATTACAGATCTGCCTATCCACCCTCCAGCTCTACCGCATCTAAAAGCTGTTGGTGCTACTTGCTATCGTGCCAAAACTAATTATAAAATAATAATAACAAGCTGGAATACCAACTGAATGTCCACGGACTAAGTTTCACCCCCGGCCTCGGCGGCCCTTTCAAAGACAACTCGGCTTTGACATCCGTAGACATTTCATGGCGTAGAGAAAGTAGCTTCTGGAGCACCGCTGCTTCCGTTGAGCACCGTCACATTTTTATCAGAATCAACATCCACAATGACAGAATCACCCTCTTTGATCTCCCCTGAAAGCATTTTCTCAGCCATACTGTCCTCCAGGAGTCTCATTATTGCTCTCCTCAGAGGTCTTGCTCCATAGCTTGGATTGTAGCCTTCCTCCACCACCATGTCCCTAAATCTCTCTGTCACTTGAAGCTCAATGTCCCTTGCTTTCAGCCGCTCAAATACCTCCTTAAGCATGATGTCCGCGATTTCCTTCACCTCCAACTTAGTAAGCTGACGGAACACTATCATCTCATCTAATCTATTCAAGAACTCTGGCCGGAAATATTGCTTCAGCTCCTCTGTCACTAGGCTCTTGATTCGGTTGTAACTGCTGTCCTTCTCATCATAATCAAGATCAAATCCTATCCGGCGGCCTCCCTTCTCTATTACACTGCTCCCGACATTAGACGTCATTATAAGAAGCGTATTCTTGAAATCAACAGTTCTCCCCTTGCTATCAGTCAATCTTCCATCCTCAAGAATTTGAAGCATCATGTTGAAGACATCCGGATGGGCCTTCTCGATCTCATCAAACAGCACCACCGTGTATGGCCGACGACGAACAGCTTCAGTGAGCTGACCACCTTCAGTATATCCAACATAACCAGGTGGGGAACCAATTAGCTTAGAGACTGTGTGTCTTTCCATGAACTCGCTCATGTCAAGTCGTATCATGGCTTCTTCAGATCCAAAGTAGTAAGCTGCCAGTGCTTTTGCAAGTTCTGACTTCCCAACACCAGTTGGGCCAGAAAAGATGAAACTGGCAATCGGTCGATTAGGGTTCTTGAGCCCAACACGAGCTCGCCTAATGGCACGGCTAATGGCTTTAACTGCTTCATCCTGTCCAACGACTCGCTTGTGCAGGGTCTCCTCCATTTTGAGGAGGCGATCTGACTCATCACTCGACACTTTCTCTACTGGAATGCCAGTCCAAGCAGAGACAATGTGCTGAATGTCCACTTCAGTAACAAGAGGACCAGTGTCCCCAGCCTCCGTCTCAGCCTTGCTCATCTCTTTGCCTTTGTCAACCAGTGCAGATATCTGTGCCTTTAGATCCATTTCTCGATCACGTAACTCTCCGGCCTGTTCAGGATTCATATATGCAGAGTTTGTTAGTGAAAGGAAAATGACTTTCCCCAATTCTTTCAGGCCAAAAAAAGGTGTTAAGCGTGAGATAATTAAGAAACACCCTCTAAGTTGCTGCTAATTACATCTAGCCCCACCGAGTCATAATCGGTTGTTTTTGGGCTTCAGACATAGGTAAGTGTATCATTGCTCCTTCGTAAAATAATCACAACGCCAGCAAAATAACGAACACAAAATTTGCAAAGACAAAATGCCTGATGTTATGAATCTGCTCCAATCTCAGATTGCAAATCAACATTGGTGCTAAATCAAGTGACAGCAGATGTAAATCAAGCACAAGACAGTAACCATCAAGAAAAAATGAAAAGAGTAACTGCATATCACTTCCTTTTGTTAAGTATAAAATGCGCAACACTCCAAACTTATGAATAACTCAAAGGCAAGCAAGGAAAGGAAAAGTTCCATACTTTCTCAAAATCCTGACTGCGAACAGCCTCATTCTTCTCCTTTGTGATCTGCCGCAGTTCTTTCTCAAGCTCTCTGGCCTCCTCAGGGAGCTGCATAAATGGAGTCACATTAACATACAAGACTCTGTGGAAGACATGTTAGGCAGCATACAAGCAAAGCAAGAGTTTATACCTGCGCATGACGAAGACGAACCCGAGAACCCGCCTCATCAATCAAATCAATGGCTTTGTCAGGCAGAAAACGGTCACTAAAGAGTAAAGTGAAAGCACGGCATAAGAATATGTTTCAACTTAGTGGATAAGAATGCAACTTGGTGTCATACACCACATCCATACGAAACAAAGATACTTAAATAATTATAAACCAGCTATATGCACAAGATTTACTCCAACTCCCCATTAAATGGTTTAGACAGAAACTTCACAAAGGGAACTGAAACCCCAAATTCATATTGTTTGTGGAATTAACACACAATCACTCTGAAGAATCAAGACACAAGACGAGCGCAATTAAGATTCAAAATTGAACAAACACATAAACTAGCAATTTCCCATCGATATGATTGCACCACAGATTAAACAATAATGATTTTAAACCAAAGAGCGTCCCAAGTTGTGGAAAGAAGTCAGGTAGATACAGCAAGGGAATGCAATCCAGGGCTTCATACCTTATGTACTGGTAAGAGAGATGAGCAGCAGATACTAAGGCTTCATCAGTGTAACGCAGCTTGTGATGGATCTCATATCTCTCTCGAAGTCCCTTCAGAATCTCAATAGTTTCATCTACTGTCGGCTCAGGAACTTTGACAGGCTGGAAACGTCTTTCTAAGGCTGGGTCCTTTTCAATGTGCTTCCTGTATTCATCCAGTGTGGTGGCCCCAATACACTGCACCATTGTAATTGAATAAAATTTTATCTCTCATTAAAGTTCTAACCAAGGTGAATGTATTTAAAAATTGACTGAGCTGTGGGCTAACTGCTATACTCTTGATATAATCAGTTGATTCAAATCAATGAAAAACATATTCATAACACTCCATTAAAGAGAGTAAAGAACAGCGGTCGCCTTGGCATACCAAAGCTGCTCGTGACAGAAGAGAAAGCCATCTTATCCATTTTCTCCAGATTATTTACAACGTATGGTCAACCCAAGACCAAAAGGCAGTTTCCACAAACGTAAATCACCATCATCAATTACAAGAGGGTGCAAGTCACACCAAGAAAGGAAAGCCATCTGAATTTGTAGTCAGTTGGAAGTTTCGACTGCCTTATATACCCGGCGGTCCCCAAGACAGGCCTGGGGAAGGTTCATCCCCCAATTTTGCAGGGAAATTCATCCTTGCCCTAAACTTCTGAATTAAATAGAGGATGGCTAGTTTTTAAGGATGAGAGCCACAGCGCCCAGGAGTAAGTTCTGAAGGCATTTGTACATTCCCTTAGGCAAGGAAGTTTTTGCTTCAAAGGCTTTTCTTTAGCTTGCGTGGGTTCACGGAACAAAGCAGGAAAGTGGTAAGAGTAGGATGCAAAGAGGCTAAAACAGAGCTCTGGTGGCACGTCCTTCTAAAGGACCCACTCTTGATCAGGATCATACAGGAGGTGCTTAGCAATTTGCATATTATACTGCATGCAGATAGTGGTCCACATGTGAAACTTCGAAAAGCCAAACAACATGCTCTTAGCACAGTCTAAAGCTGCAGGACTCCAGCAGTCATTAAGCTCTCAATTATCTTTATCAAAATCACCAATCCACAGCAGACTTAGAGCCAGATAGCCAAAAATTTGCATAACCAAAAGCCACATGTCAATGCAACTTACCTGCAGTTCACCTCGTGCAAGAGCAGGCTTTAGGATATTTGCAGCATCAATAGCCCCCTCTGCTGCCCCTGCTCCGATAAGAGTATGCACCTCATCGATGAAGAGTATGATTTCATCGCTCTGTTTAATTTCCTCCATTAGCTTCTTCAATCTCTCTTCAAACTCTCCGCGATACTTTGTTCCAGCAACCAAGAGACCCATGTCCAACGTAATGACCTGAATCGCAATCACAGATAAACCTTTGTCAATGTGTGGTTGCAAAGAGCTAAGGATTATGCCCAGCTCAGTCATTGTTGGATTCAAACAATGTAGAACAAAATCAGACAGAGAGTACGATGTCAAGGGACAGATTCAACATTGTCAATTCTATAGCACTTTTCCCAATTGTGGCTCTGCTTGAGCTCATTAAAGGCTGACTCTAGTACCCACAAGGGAGGATGGTTAACAGCAATGCAACACCATTGAGAAAGAGTAAACCATTTGCATACCTTCTTCCCTTCAATTGTTTCAGGGACATCGCCACTTGCAATCCGCTGAGCAAGACCTTCAGCAATTGCAGTCTTCCCAACACCAGGTTCTCCAATAAGGCAGGGATTATTTTTGGTTCGGCGACCGAGAATTTGGACAACTCGTTCTATTTGCGGCTGTCTTCCAACAACAGGATCCAATTTCCCCTAGAAAAAATGTCAAACAAGTTTAAGACTAGCGGAGCAATATACTCACTTGAATAGATGGAATAATGAAATGATGACCGAAGAATTACCTCCTCTGCCATCTTAGTCAAATTGGTTCCATACTCCTCAAGTGTTGGCATTTTGTTGCCACTACTTCCCCCGCCAACACCAGCACCAACAGCTTCAGTGCTCTCACCCACCATCCTAATGACCTATTTGCATGACATGTCAGTGTCTCGCCCTTGCAAATACTCGCAGCATGCAACATTGTCAAAATTTCAAAAGAATAAGCACATAATGCTTGCTTGCCTGTGTGCGAATGTTGCTAGGATCAGCACCCATGTTCTCAAGAACACGAGCAGCCACACCCTCACCCTCGCGAAGCAATCCAAGAAGCAAGTGCTCAGACCCAATGTAGTTATGGCCTTAAGATTTAAGAGAGGCAAATTTTACTAGTTAGTTAGTACAAGATATACGTCAGGAGATAAGCAACATCCAGTTGGGGGACGGAGTACCATTGTAGTAGGTAGACAATCGTAACGGCATCAGAGAGGAGAAATATTATACCTAGTTGTCGAGCTTCTTCTAGTGACAGTTCCAAGACGCGCTTTGCGCGTGGAGTGAAAGGAATCTCCACAGCAACAAATCCACTTCCCCTCCCAATTATTTTTTCAACCTCAACACGTGCATCTTTTAAATTGATTCCCATCGACTTAAGAACTTTAGCAGCAATACCGGTGCCTTCGCCGATAAGGCCCAGAAGAATTTGCTCTGTCCCCACGAAATTGTGACCCAGCCTCCGTGCTTCCTCTTGAGCAAGCATAATGACTTTGATGGCTTTCTCAGTGAAGCGCTCAAACATAGCCCTGACTACACCACGGCTTGCCTTCCCCCTGCGAAAGGAGATCGAATTTGCCACCCTAGAGTGAAAGTCAGGGCTTGAATTCAACAAATTGTCCAAACTGTTGGATCCTCTTAGACCAGAGAAGCCCCTCATCCTTATACTGGGAGCTGTTAGAGCGGACATCATTTTGACAGTTCTCCTTGACTTTGCAGAACCGCTGGAGCTGCCACACCTCTGGCCAGACACTATGGCTGGTACATTCCTCGACTGCGCCAGGACCCCAGCCATAACTCCGGCCAAGTTGCCTGTGTGGGCGACAATGTGTCAGTCTGCGACATGAGCAAGCTAATTGCAAAAAAACAATAGTAGCATTCTAGAGCATAATTCGCGACGTGGAAAAAGCTGATGTTCATATTGTCGTCTTTGTCAGGTGTTGCCACCTTTAAGTTTGGGCACAAGCCGGTCCATGGGGGACAAGGGGCGGAGCACAAGCTCGGGCTACCTAAGGGGCTTCTAAAACAGACCTCCAGAGATGAAAATTCACAATTATATAAGAGCTGCGAAGGAGTGAATTATCTAATCCCAGCATTCATCATCAACATTAATTAAATGCCACACGCAGGAAGGTAGCAATAAAATCAGAAAGCGGGATGTTGTCCGCACTAAGGAGCTCAGACCTAGAAGAAAGAAGATGGAACAGGTGCAGAATCGCGGAAGCAAGAAGGCCGGAGGGAATCTACGGAGCACCACAACGACGAACTCCAAAAGGAGTAGGCACAGAATGGATCGACGGAATATAGAAAGACAGGGAAATACGCTCTGAGCTGAGCATTAACTAAACACATCGGGCAAAAGCTAGCTGAGAAGGAAACCTTCTTCAGATAATGGAAAAAAAAAAAAAAAAACTGACCAAGTAACTAATTTTACGTCGGGAAAAGCATGAGGGGATTCAATCGAGAGAAAGGGATCGCACATCACGGAGGCTTACCTGAAAGGGCTCGACTGAAGAAGAAGAAGGAGAAGGAGAAGAAGAAGGAGACGGAGGAGGTGAGTTGATGATATATATGATAGGGGAAAGGTGGGGAGGCCGGACTGGGAGGCGGCTTCGTCTGATCTCGTTTACTTTAATAAGAAGATTGCGGACGATTCCATGGAACACCAACGCATTTTGCTTTTTGTCGCTGTCCTCTTCTTCCTCTTCCTCTTCCACTTCCACTTCCTCCTCCTCCCTCCGATGATATTTTATTGTATCTCGTGAATTCTCGTCCAATCCTGATAATATCCCCCCGCGAACCCTTTTCTTTCCATTCTTTTTTTTTCTTTTTTGGGGGGAAGTCTCTCAACTCATATCTGTTCATGACTTCAAAGCTGTCTCAGCCATTCCCATCCCCCACGTCCGATGCCACCCCCCCAGATATTTTGGAGGGGCGACGTGGTACGAGAAGAATTGCAAGTTTCGATGTGGCTCGACCAGATATTACGTGCCCGGGTCGGAGGACCCGCGACCTAAGCCAGCTTCCGTGTCTATTATTAATGTGGTTGTTTCGAAAGATATTAATTACATTAAAAATAAATAATCAAACACCTCTTAAATACCTCTTGTCGGATGTGAAAATTAAAGGTACCCAACCACCATATTAAGTGCAGCCGCAAGTCAAAAACATGTTTCGTTAGCGTCCTCCCCTCTCGCACCTAACAAGACAACAGAAGCGCTTCCGTTCGTATTTGGTGATGTCCGCAAGCATCAAACTTTCGTCTATCGACACCCGCTTCCGAAAGCAGATAAGAGCTTCAACTAGCGCGACTCTACACATCGCAAAGAAACCTCCCCCATCGGCAGTTTGTGCTCCCCGGGTTTGATAAGAGAGATAGCTTGCCTCGCGGCATCTTCGCTCGAGAATGAACCCATGCTTTCTTGAAGTCTTTAACTCTCTTCTCTGCTCTTTCTTCCTTCCGCTTAAATTCAAAATACTAAAAGAAAGATATCGTCTAATAGAATTAGACCGATCCGTTTCAACCTGTTTTCTGCGTATGTCAGAACAAAATTCCTTTCCTCATTGTCATGCCACAAAAGTACATACGGAGACATTCTTTTTCACAAAGTTCACGCGCCCCAAGAAGCCAAATACAAATGGGAGTTGAGCAGTGATAACCCTTTTTCTGGTCTTTTTTCCAACACTTTTGACAACCGCTTGAAATCTAAAGTTATCTGAAGCCAAGAAATTCCGGGGCTTTTTTAAGCCGAGTAACCTTGCGAGAAACTGACTGGAACACCGGAAAGAAAACCCAAACAGAAGGGCGTGCGGGCCAGTACCTTAAAAGCTTATTATATATATATATATATATATATATATAAAAACTCACGGCATAACATGGCTCTCTCTTGCTTCGACTCTCGCTCACCTCCTGCACCACCTTCCCCGTAAAAACCCATAAGCAAAAACTGATTTGCCATCCTCTTCATTCATCATCGAATCCGCAATGCCAGCACGATCCAAATCGTCCCCAAGTACATTAGCGAAAACCAAAACTCACTGCATCAAGCTAATATCCTCCTCAAGCAGCGGATGACAGTGCTTAAGTAGCACCCGCTCAACATGAAGAGCTAGGCAACAACTGCTATCAAAAGTCAAGTCCATTTGCTGCGGAATCTCCCCCGGTAGTGATCCCTTTCTCCCCAGGCCTATTCAACATTCACACATGCACAGATTCTCAGTTACGCAAATAATAAGAGATCGAAAAGACATAATGGCAGGAAAATGTCACCAGTAGTCCCTCTACTTTTGCTTAAAATAATCAAAACCGCCCATCTGCTTTTTGGTTCAAAATGGTCCATAAAATGTGCCATCATCCGTCCTTGCACCATTCTAGATTTTGCTGATATGAACTTGATACCATTAGAAATTGAATTGTTGACATGAACTAGATGCAATTAAAAACTTGTTTAAAAAAAAAGAGATCTGGAGTTTGCATTTTTCAAAATGCTGTGTGTGTGTGTGTGTGTGTGTGTGTGTGTGTGTGTGGCCATAGACGCTAGATCACAAGTGTCATGGCAATAGTGTTGTGGCAATGGCCAGTCAGCCCAATCCGGAGTCTCATGACCGAAATTGATGTAAAGCTCAAGCTCGCAGCCATGGCAACTAGATTCAAAGTGTTCTGGCGCTTGATGCTCAATCCAGAGTCTCATGGCCACTCGAGCTTTGATGTCTTGCGGCCATGGTCAGTTGAGCTCAAGGTGGCATCACAAGACAGTGGCCAACAGCGGCTTGGTATCGGATGTTTTAATTTTCCTATTTGGCCTATTACTCATGCATTTTCTATGAGTTTGATTTATTTAAATATTTTTCTACTCATTTAATACACAGATTTTTCCGGTCGCTAACTCTACTTTCCAATGGTCCACATCAAAAACAATTGGTCAGGAAAAAGTTTAGTCAAAACCAAAGGACGAATGGTGTAACTTCTCAAAAAGTACAATGATGGTTTGGGGAAAAAGAGGTACATGGAAGGCTTTAAATTTCAAGCAAAAGTAGAGAAACTACTGGTGACATCATCCCTGAAATCGCTTATGAATATGATCCAAATGCAAAGTCAAATTGTAAAACCATCTAGATGCAAGAATCAAGGGATAAACAGACATGAATCAAGCGCAGGACATTAGTCCTCAGATATAAGGAGGATTGCATTAATTCTCTCCATGAAATATGACATGCACAACAATCGAACTAGCAATTATTTCCAAAGCGAGCAAAGAAGAGTCCCATACCTTCTCATAAAATGCCCAGTACAAACAGCCTCATTTTTCTCCTTTTCAATATGCCGGAGTTCTCTTTCAAGCTCTCGGGCCTCCTTGGGGAGCTATAAGAAAGGAATCATATTAGGCAAATACACTAGGCGGATAACTAATCAGGCCATAAAACAAACACCCAATCAAATAAAATATAGTTTAATATACAGACAAAATAGGAGCTCATACAAGCTCATACCCATGCATCTCAAAGCCAAATCTGGGAATCGCATTAATGATACAAATCAGGCTTTGCAGGGCAGAAAATGGCCACTGACGCACAGAGGATATAGATAAGGACGCTTATGCGTAGTATCCATGAACAGCAATGAAAATCGGCATCAGGGAACTGTAGCAACACAGAACGAGACGCTAACTCAGTAAACGATAAACTACTCATATACGTATAACATTTATTCCCCAGCAAACACGTTGAACAAAAAATTTCCACAGATGGAACAGGGAAACCCAAATTCATGTGTCGGGAATTAACACACCTCCGCTCTGAAAAATCAATACAAAAGACTAGAACAATCAAGATTCCATAAATTCAAACAAAATGCTTTAACAGGCATCCCCTATTTATATGACCATAAGCAGATGTATAGGATGAAGCCAGACCTCATTAACCAGTAGGCAAACAGGAGGAATACTTTGAGGATACCACAGTTCGTACATGGGTTTACCATCCCGTCGCAGATACCAATGAGCTTACCCTTTAGACACTGAAACTGTATATCAGGTTAAGGAGCATCTCATCCCATTCCATTTATCATTGCTGAAAAAGATCCATCCACTTACAAATATGTAATACTGGATGGCACATTCATTTTCACCCCATCATGAAGGGGTAGCAATAATAGAGCTCTGTACAAAGTGAAGCTGATTTGTTATTGAAGCTCCCTAACAGAATACACGCATTCAAGTTTATGTACAATAGAGTGAAGAACCATAGAATACAAAGTCCATTAGTCCAAAACTGGAGAATGGAGTACTTCAGATTCTATTCCTTACTGATTTTCACAAAACCATTCATCAAATAAAGGAGAGACAAAATTCCTTATGACATACCGGCTGCATTAGGCTCCTTCAATGACTTTAAAAGACCTGACAAAGGAAGAAAATCACAACTCATATAATTCCAGATATCTTCACATCAAACGGAAGGCATTAAAAAGATAGAAAAGCCACATAATACACTCCAAAATAATTTGTCTAGTTCAGAAGCAAGAGAAGAATTTTATCATCTGGCATCCATGCACTAATTAGCTCAAGCATACGGAGAGAGATTGTTACCTCACAGACATGAGAAAAATTTTAACAGTTTTTTGGGACAGACGACGAAGGCAGCGTATCCAAAGTCATTTTCTTTGATACTACCCCTTCATTGACCATCAAATTGTCCTCATCCTTGGAAATAATAGTCCCTGGCTTCATCTTTTGAACCTCCTCTCTAGTATAAATAAAAATCTTTCGGACCATTCCACAAAATTCCCTGAATGAACAAAATAAAACTGGTCAGTTAAAAGAACATTGGCATCAAGCAGATTGCCACCAAAATTGAAGGCCATGAAACATAATCCAAAACATTGTTTAGGATAAACACTCACTGCCAGGGGTCATCCCCAACCAGCATCATGTCATCCTCATCATCAGTATATACAACTAGCCAGTTGCTTCTCGGATTCATTAAGTCCCCACCAAATTCAAATAATCGATCTAATTCAGCCGTCAGTCCATCATAAGTGTTGAACTTGGCTAGGTCCACAGATCTACCAAGTGCAATCCCCTGCTTGTGAACCTGAATAAATACTTCATTAATATAAGGGAACTCAAAGAGGTACCTCAGCTAAGGAAAAATCATCGGAGAAAAATGATAACCTTGGTACAACTTCTAGTTGAGCTACCCAGAACCCTATGTTGGACATCTCTGTTATGTGGTTGACTATTCTGGTCATTGGCAACCAGATCATCTCCACCATTTGCCCCATTTAGTGGCTCTGTTGGCTGATCCAGTGGAAATCCATGAACTTGACATGATGGGGAATGCATATGGTCCATTAAAACATTTGTCAGGCTTCTAACTGAGACAGCAGACTTGGGCAAAACAGGATTGCTGACCAGAGGAATTCCAAAGAGCTTGCAGTTGCTTTCCTTTGCTTTTAACGCTTCATGCTGTTGCACCAAGGGAGACTTTGAGATTGACCCACTCGCATGAGGAAAATTTAAAAGAGGTAAGGTGGATGGATGCATCCCCCAGTTCTGATGAGGTTGCTCAATTCTCTGACCATGAGCAACTGGATATCCATTGGAGCCACTGTAATTACCAATAACTCGCGGAGAGTGCATACCATTTCCATGTAAAGAAGTGTTTCTATTAGATTCTGACAAGTTAAGCGATAGGCTAGAAGGTAACATGGACCAAGAATTCCCAATTATATGAAACTTCCTTTCCTGATCTACTGAATGATTTCTTGCTGGATCAACTGCAAAAGATTGTTCAGAGGACAAGCCAAACCCATGGGAGACATCAGTCTCTCCACCAAAACCTGAAAGTAAATCAGCGCAAGATGACCCCCTCCTACTTGAAGTAATCTGGCTTTCCAGTCTCTGTCCTTTAGAAGCAGAAAGCATATCAACATTTTCTTCCTCCATTGAAGGTGGAAACATTACAGACTTCTCCACGGCATCAAAATCATTATTGATGGCAACTCCTCTCAAGGTCGATGATTCTGGACCTTGCAAGAATCTTGAATGCACATTTGAAGATGAAGGGTCTGCAGCTACTTTACATATATAACCCGAACAAAGTTATTTAACAGGTCCTGAACCTATAAAGTTATGGACATTACACTAACAAGACCAGTAAAAGCTGTACCTTCCCTAGTAAGAACTGAAGATTCAGGAGATGAGGACAAAATGCTTGACCTAGGCCTTTTAGGCCTGGAAACTGGAAGAGGATTTAGAGCAAGAGGAGCCAGAGCAGGCTCTATATTCCAAGGTGATACTCTTTCCGGACGAGGTATGGCAGAATTCTCATCCCATCTCACCTGAAAAAGTAGCATTACATTTTAAGTGGGAAACATGCCAGCAACACCATATAGACCAGGGATCAAAAACGCTACCTTGAGACTTCTCCATTTTGAATCACACCACCCTTTTGGGTCCGAATCTTCAATGCCAACTATTGTTCCAGTAAACCTATGTGATTTTGAAATGCCCAAGTGAGAGAAATCTTAAATGAAAATGAAGCAAGCTGCAGAAAGAAGATTTTTTTTTTGCCCGCGGGGGGGGGGGGGGGGGGGGAGGTTAACAATCAACCCTTCAACAATTTAATCACAAAGCTACACATTAGCTATATCAACCGACTCACCTTGCTTTAGTGAAGTTTATGCTATCTAACTCTAAGACAATTAGACACAGAAAACCCTCACTAGCAGGATCTCAGGCACTGAGTGTGTGACAGGGTGAATGTGTGTAAGAGTGTGTGTGTGTGTGTGTGTGTGTGAGAGAGAGAGAGAGAGAGAGTAATTTTATCACTATTCATCGAGGACAAGCATATATATATGTGCGTGTGTGTGTGTGTGTGCGCGCGCGTCACACTGGTACTTTTGGCCTCAAATGCTCACTCCATATATTTTCATTCTCAAGCAACATAGAAGATAATACTTGAGATCTCATTTAGCAACAAGTTTCTATACCTCTGCTCCGGAGCTTCTTCCCCTTCAAATTTCATTTTGAATCTCATTCCAATGGTGTAATTCTTCTTGAGAGACTCCATGTACTGATCATATGGGATTATGAACTCAGCAGGGCTTATCCTAAGACAACATATACACAACAATACACTTAGGCAACTTGACAGCTTTACTCGCCCATTCCACAAAGAAAAGGGGTCGACAATTTTTAAACTAGTGAAAAATCTAATTTAAATGCAATTGGACCATGTAAAGGCCATATTTGTTGCTAGGCTTTGAATAGCAAAACCATTAAAGAGGGCAAGTGCATATCTAAGCACAAAAAGAAGGTCAACCACATGGCCATACATATTCTATAACAGACTGTATATCAACAATAATTTCAGTGAGTTCAAATATGTCAAAACATTGGACAAAAAATGTCCAAGCGAAAACAGTTGTCTCAGAACTGTTTAAAGAAGCAATTTCATTCCATCTCACCCTCCAAGAGGTAGGTACAAGGGACAACAGAAGTAGGAGGTTTAGACATAAGTCGGTGTACATCCCGATACTTCTCTTCCCCCATATTTTAAGGGGACTGACGGGCGTGAGTTAGCAAAGATGGTAAACTGCATGCATAAGATACCAAGGACTGTCCTCCGGTTTGATCACACCTCATTTCTATATATGAATATGCAGCCCCTAGAATGGCATTCAATTCCTCTTTAGAGAAGCATACAACCAGAGAATGACAAACCTATGCTAGAGTCAAAATTGCAAAGTCGATATCGCAAGCACCTTACAAATTGGAGTATAGAGCATCAGGTTCTAGTCGACCAGTTAATGTCTGCATCTAGAACCAACTATGAAGTAAGAAGTTATATTTGGGTTTAAAAAAAAATTTACATCACAATTTCCGAATGGAAACCCAAAACTTACTTCTTGACAGTGTGAAAATACAAGCGTCTGATGCAAAGTAGTTACCTAGGTTTGTAGTAAACAGTGAACATAGTTCCTGTAGAAATGGCATGCCATGCAGTAGCAAGGACACCAAGATGCATGCTGTGACTAGATATGACCGATGGTGAAACATTGCATTGCTGTCTCATAGCTCGTCGAACACCAACACGAAGTTCCCCATTTCCGCCCCTGTATTACATACATTAGTGATGCTTGGGGTGTTGACACCACATAAACCATAGAAAAACAATTCTGAAGACAATATAGCCACCTTAGAAATATAAATGCATCCCCAGCGACAAGTCTTTTGGAGCTCACAAAAACACTCCAACCACTTTGCAGTAGATGCCTCCTTGGCTGGCCTGGCAATGTCATACCAGATGATTAGGGTTAAACATGTTAAGAGGGCCAACAGATTTGGTCCAATGGCTGATAAAAGATGTGGTATATTGATGCAATAATAAACCCAAACTCAGAAAAATCTTCCCAAATGCCATGAGTATTTCGAACTTATCATTCATGTCAAAAACAATTTCGAGCTGCTAGGGCTATAATAGCCAAGATTCAAAGTCATCAATTTGTACCTCGGAATATATGCCGAAAACGCCATTCATTCCCATGCAAATCCTTGGCAACGAGTTCTTGTGTAGGAGGTTGCTTGGACATGTCCTGTGAAAGTTCCCACGAAAGGCAATAAATAAGAGAGCATTAACGCATTGTTTGGAAGGAAAGAAGTTCAAATTCTCACAAACAGGTTGACGTCCTCACCAGGGGTGGAAGGCATTCATCCGCATGACGTCTCAGCACTGAGAATCCACCATGAGTGCTGGTGTCCGATGCAGTCAGGGTCTTGCAGAAAGAATGCACCTTAAATCTTGGAGGAGGCAGAGGAGGGGGTTCCTTGTCCAGGGAGTTCTCATCTTGCTGAAATTGAAGAAGTAGCCAAAGAATATTAGGATGAATGAATACACTTAAATTATGCCCCTCCAAACGACAAATCATCACTTACGTTTGCCTCAGGAAGCAAGGTTATTTGTGCAAACACCTCGTCAGTGTCTGGCTCGGCCTGCAAAGCCAAGAGATGGACTAAGTTAACCGACAGAAAGCAGTCGATCAAGTTACAGTCGAGTGGATTTTGCGAGAACAGGACTGGAATCAAAAGGGGCTGAAGAATGATGCACAACCTTCAATTGGACGTTGATGACACGACAAAGGATCTTTGAGGGAAGATTATAGAGCGGCATCTGCAGGTTCGCGACCTGATTGGTGGAAGCCTCTACCTAAAACCAAACCCAAAAAGCAACATAGATTAAGTTGGTCATTAACTGCAACCTCTATCCGAAGAAGGCGAATACTTGGGTTCTTCATCAAAGAAGGACCACTAATCCGGACTCGACACAGAAAACGCGCGCGCGCAAACAGAGAGATACGGAGAAGGCGATTAATTAACCTGCTCGATGTGGCCCTGAGGAAAATAGAAAACCCGCTCGCCTTGACGAGGGACGGCGACGAGAGGACCAGCGCAGGCTTGCCAGAGCTCATTGTACATCGCAGCTTCAGCATCTGCCAAGTGCGAAAAGCACACAACTCACGATCAGTTCAGATCTCAAGCAGCACACCCCAACGTCGCCGGACAAAACATGGGCCGGGAAAAGTGGGAATTACCAGTTTGGCCCTCTACCGTGGCGTTCCCCGACGCCATTTCTCTCCGGTCGCAGCACGGATCTCTCAAATCTCCCGCCAAAACGACCGTCGGACAGGAGGGCAAGAACACCCGCAGCTTCGCCCAGCCCAGTCAAGCCATGACCTCCGAGGCCGCTCCAGTTGAGGACAAGGTCGAAGGAGAGGGAGCGGGGTCCACTAACTACAAAGTGAAAAATCGACGCGGAACGGGAGAGTTTCGGACCGAAGGGCTGGCGCGGGGAGCTCGTCGTCTCGTCCTCTGGATCAGGAAGCTGCTAATTCGACCGGAACCACATGGAAGGAACAGAGGAGGACGCAAAGGAGACCGCGCAATCGCGGGCGATTCGCTCCTCGAGAAGATGGGATGACGGGTGGAATTGGACACTGCGGTGCGTGCGGGTCTTCTTCAGCTTTTGCACTACGAGTGAAGGATTTGCCAGCAGTCGCAGGTGCCAAGCCAACAAGGAAGCAGAACTGATCCAACTCACTCTCTCTCTATTTCTGAGTTTGGGGGTAGGGAGGGGGGGGGCGCAATTATTCAACCACGGTCAATTCCTCAACCAACCCCCCGGTGACCGACAGTCACCGGTTGGGGTGCTTTTATGAGACCGGCTGCAGGCGGTGGAAGCGGATGTGGTTGGCCTGGTTGTGCGGCGTGTCGGGGTGTGGTTGGCCAGGGGGCATCCATAATTGCTTCGCCCGTTCGTCTTGTCGTGGGAGTAACAGGCAGGGTTGGAGTGCGGTTGGGAGTCCTAACTAGGGGTTACTTTTCCTTCCTTTTCCTTATGCGAGGTCTCCGTCAACAGCGTGTATATGCATTTCGCTTTTTGATTTGTTGGGGGTCGCATCGAAAGCCCTCCTGCGTCACGAAATCAATCCCACGCTATGTCAAGAGGATGACAATACGTATTGAGTACTTACATATACTTCGTGTATACGTTCGATCCAATTCACGACCTCCTAAGGGTACGTGCCACATGCACACTGTGCGTGTACGTACATGCGTTTCATCCACTGGAAAAAAAAAATGGAGCAGTCCGGCTAGACTTATCGGAATGGCGCATCTTCCGTACAATTGCCCAACCCACGACGAGTGAGGTACTGGTGGAGCATGCGCTGGTGCTCTGGCATTGGCCACGACGTCCCCCCGAAAGCGGAAGGAAAACAAAACCGAGTGCTCTTCGAGTACAGAAAGGGCCATAAAGCCGAAGCCATTTGCGTGCCAACATAGAGAATCCCAGCGCAAGCGCTCTGTCGCTTTTACCGTTCTTCGCATTTCACGAGCCCAAATGCGCGCGCGCGCGCGAGAGAGAGAGAGAGACCATGGCAAAGAACAAGAGGGATTGTGTTGGGACTAATCGGCATGGCAGCTCCTCTGCCGCTTGCGGATGGTGCCGGCGGGTTGACTGGCAGGTGGAGGAAGGCCACAGTGGCCGGGTTTCTTCTTCGCTCAGTTAATCTCGAATCGCTCAGGGGGAACAAATGTTTAGCCCAAGATCATGGACAAATGCAAGGAAAGGAAGAGGATTGAGTGGGACCCGGTCTGCGGTAGATTGTGCTCGGGTGTCCCCTGTTTCGCTTGCGCTAATCCGATGCTTATGGGGAGGTCTTTCCTTTCCTCTGGACCCTCAGGCTCCTCCCTCTCTTTCCCCCAAACCCATGACCCCGGCTTTACGCACGACTTCATTATGTTTCGATGAGCTGCATGGAGATTTTTCCGTTAATAAATTTAATAATCTTTTATTTTAAGTCTCGAGCTTTCACTAGCCAAAACTCAAGCACCTCTTATCCCAAATGTTTCATCACATCGTTTAGTAAGAAAAGTCGGGCCCAATTTCACTAACCGCCGCTCCTTCCTTACGGAATTTTCCGAATATGCTTTCACATATCCCTTTTCCCATCCCCACCATACATACACAAACATGTATAAATTCGAGTGCACGCATGACACGTGAGGCATGGAATCGGAAAGATAAGGAAGAAAAGGAAGTGATGCGTCCTTTGACAAGTCACGGTTGGCAAAGGATTACTCCCGCAAGCAAGCCGAGTCATAAGTCATAGCGAGACGAGGCGAAGTAAGGGAAGGAAAAGCGCTGAAAATCAGGCCCCGGTCGGACCAGGAGCTCCACATCTTCTTCTTGAATCTCGGTTTGAGTCTACGTGACCCGTTTCTCATGTGGCCAAATAGGATGTCTTAATTAATCTCATCATGCCTCCTCGTGGACGGCTGAGCAGTTCCCGCAAACCGGTTCCAAATGAGCATCATGAGCTATCATCGCAGCTCATTATTTGTCCAATTGGGACGAGAACCCCCCGATTAAGACGACTTTGTCTATGTCAAAGCACCTGGAGATAAGCTTCTCTATTCCAAGGGGCCAGGATCTGGACTGGATATTGCATAAATCCAATGTATTTGGGTCCACGCTCGTCATTTTTAAATGCCTGGTGTGCATTCTATCCTCTCGTTTTCCACGGCCCTGTTACAGAAACCGGGCCATACCATATCTACGTGTCTCCAGATTTGCGATCGAACTCTTTCGAGTGGACCGTCCCCCAAAAACACTTGCAGTTGTTTATCTGGGTATTCCTTGGTCAACTGCAAAACATGATGGTGTGGGAGAAAACAATGTATAAAAACATCGTCTCGATCATGGTCGATCCGAGATTTATGCCAAATCCATACGTTAAGGGTGGTGAGGGTGGAGGGAGAGCCTCCTTGATCCCAGCAACACAACGTAATTGTTAATTGCCAAAGGTCAAGATCACCGTCCCCGCCCCCGGTCCATGGCTTAATTAACTCCACATATGGATGAAATCTAGGTGCCGCCTTAGACTTCTCCATACAAACCTCGAGTAATTAATTCTCAATTGTATCTGGGGTTGAGATGGCTTCCATCTTCTTCTCATCCATGGTTCTAGGTTATGTTAATCTATCTTCATTACCTCTCCATGTCAATCGTTTCTACATGTCCCTTAATCCTGAGTTGTCAGTAAGTCAAGATAGCTTATTATATAAATATGTATGATCACCCCACACTTCAAATTCTTCAACTCGAGCGAAATCAATATTTTTCTTTTTATATGTAAAGAGGGTTTTGCGGTGGTCATGTGTTGCTCCCCAAAGCCTCCTTTTGGTAATTTCCTTCGCTTTGTAGCCCTCCTTTTGGTAATTTCCTTCGCTTTGTATTCACAATATATATATATATATATATATGATACTTTATTTTAGTTTATTTCTTATTTAGAATAATAATTTTAATCACTTTCATAAAATAAATAATAAAAAAACTACAAGTTACTCTTTAAACCGTCCGTCGACATTTACATCTATTTTCATAAATATTATATTTTCTTTTCGTCAACTTTGGAGTTTTTCCAAGAGAAAGGCGCTTGGTGTCGATTCAATCTTTAGAATTCTTGTAGCTTTGCTATTCTCTTTAAGCATGTTTTCTTAAATCTATTTCATTCATTCGCTTGGTTCCGTATACTATCAGCCCAAAGACTTACTTACGGAATCAAAAGGGCCACTCAAATAAAGAGATATCGTCAGGATTTGATTTGAAGTGTCTGATACAATATAAATATTCAATATCCCGCGTAGGATTAGTATGCACGGGAGAAATTAAAATGACGAGATGATCTACAACTTAACCAATAAAGAAATGATTGTATTAAAAAGATGACGTGAGGATGCTAACCCTTCCTCACCTATAACAGGCTCTCGTATATGATTAACTTCCACTTCAGCCTAAGTGTTCCGCCGACTTTTCTTTTATTACTTAGGGCTACGTCATCAATCCACTGTGTCATTGCCCACGTGTTCTCATCGATTCATTCATTCTCCGGAACAAAACCTTTCTTAATAAGCACTCGTGTCAGAGCTCCATTCGCATGGGGACGTCGTATTGTCCTCCAAAGTCTTGAAGGCATTTGGACATTCCCTTAGGCAAGGAAGTTTTTGCTTCAAAGGCTTCTTTGGCTTGCGCGGATTCACGGAACAAAGCAGGAAAGTGGTAAGGGTAGGTTGCAAAGAGGCTAGAACAGAGCTCTGGTGGCACATGTCCTTCCAGAGGACCCACTCTTGATCAGGATCAAACAGGAGGTGCTTAGCAATTTGCATATTATATTGCATGCATATAGTGGTCCACATAAGTGAAAGTTTAAAAAGCCGAACAACATGCTCTTAGCACAGTCTCAAGCTGCAGGAATCCAGCGGTCATTAAGCTCTCACTTATCTTTATCAAAATCACCGATCCACAGCAGACTTAGAGCCAGATAGCCAAAAAACCAAAAGCCACATGTCAATGCAACTTACCTGCAGTTCACCTCGTGCAAGAGCAGGCTTTAGGATATTTGCAGCATCAATAGCCCCCTCTGCTGCCCCTGCTCCGATAGAGTATGCACCTCATTGATAAAGAGTTTGATTTCATCGCTCTGTTTAATTTCCTCAATTAGCTTCTTCAAACTCTCCACGATACTCTGTTCCAGCAACCAAGAGAGACCCATGTCCAAGGTAATGACCTGAATCGCAATCATAGATAAACCTTAGTCAATGTGTGGTTGCCAAGAGCTAAGGACTATGCCCAGCTCAGTCATTGTAGGATTCAAACAATGTAGAACAAAATCAGATAGAGAGTATGATGTCAAGGGACAGATTCAATATTGTCAATTCTATAGCACTTTTCACAATCGTGCTCTGCTTGAGCTCATTGAAGGCTGACTCTAGTACCCCACAAGGGGGGATGGTTAACAGCAATGCAACACCATTGAGAAAGAGTAAACCATTTGCATACCTTCTTCCCATCTGCCATAATTGAGTTCATGGAAAGTAGTTTTATGTTCCACCAGAAGAGTTCAACATAGTATCCACCGAAAACTTGGAAAGGCTGCTTGAAGCATCTTTGTCCGTTTGAGATAGATAAGTTACTGCGATATGGACTAATTTAAACGAACACAGGTGCATCAAAGGAGCTACTTCCTGCACTTAGGATATATGTCATACCAATTCTTCCCCTTCTCACGTAAAAACAAAAAGAGATACCGTGACCATTATATCAAGATATGAAACGCCATCCTATCATCTGGAGTTGTTGCAGCTATGCTCTTAAGCCAAAAAGACATGGAACTACAATTTATATAATACTAGTTCAAGATGACAGGGTTAAAGAACAGACAACCTTTATTTTTCATTAAGAGAGATGTACTCCTCGTCACATTTACCATACCACCATGAGCCTAGTGCCTCAATTAAAATTAACAGGACGGCATAGTCATGCCAACTTGAGCAAGATTGTAATTTGGGAGCAAAGGAATGTAGTTAAATCTCGAAAAATAACAATTGCATTGCGAACACAAATTGCAATGGCTGTGGTGCCAAATGGATAGCAACCACCAAGTGAGCTCTCATAATCACAAGCTTACAGGTATATCTGTTGTTTCCACATCTAACACCACTAAGACCGCTCTATCTGTTTTTTCCAATTCCACTGCAAGTGAGCCTCTAATGTTTTCAGGGTCAATGAAGAGGACTTATTTTGACAGTTGCAGTCGCGAAATCAGCCAGATGGAATCATATCACATTTGAGCGAAAGTTGAAGCTAAGCCTAAGTCAACACCTTCCTGTCCAGTTCTCTTCCATCGTTCACTGCAAATGAAAGATTTTAATTAAAGTGATGCCAACAGTATCAACAGTTTGGAACCCAGTGATACAAGTAGACTAGAAACGGGGCCCCAATTTGAACTGGATGAGCAATCTGAAGACAACCCAAGAGAAAAAGCAAAAAATTGTTATGTGCAGTTTAAGTAATTTTTTCAGTACAAACAATAGTGGATGTGGCACTTGGCTTCTGCAGTCAGATAGCTATCCTCGAGATAAGCCAATAAGCTAGTCAAATGCACAACTACAGCCTAATAAAATTCCAAAGAGGTGACTGCTGACCAATCTGAAAAACTTCATGCAACCCACAAAATAAAACCTGTCTGAGAGATCATCATGACCAAGTGGATGTGTTCATAAATATCAGTTGAAGTTCCTGCACTAGACTTGTGACTATCCTTCATTTGCAACTATATGACTGACCTTATATTTTGGAGGCAGCATGAAGAAAAGAACTCCACCAGCAACCATTATGACTGGTACCACGGCATAAGAACATTCATCTAGGATATTATTGGGAAGGGATGCACATACTCCTAAACAAAACATGAATGAAAGGATTAATTTATGTTGCCTTTGAGGATGTATTGTAACCGAATTATTATCCAAGCAAGGTTCAAGACATTACCTATCTGAACATTATGCCATTTCCATTCCAAAATTTCTCTTCGTTCTTCGAGGAAGAATGCCACGTGCAATAAACAATAAACATCTCAAAGAGCCATGATGCACAAATCCAGGGCCTTTTTAGCCCAGCAAAAGCCATCGAGAATTTGCCATTGAGTGGAGAATTACTTGAAACTTATAAAGTTTATTGAGATCAAGTTGAAGCCTGAGAGGCAACTTTCATCTCTTCTTCTGTTAAGAAATCCCCAGGGTCATTCCCGTGGCCACCAATTGGCCCCTTATAAAGATCGCTTAAAACAGTGGAAACTGGTAACCATCCAAGCCTAACCGCTCTTTGCAGAATCTTTTCTGCTTTTTCCACACTTCCTGCTTTGGCAAATCCACAGACTAAAGTACCACATGCAGTCAAACTTAGCTTAGACTTGCGCTCTCCTACCTTATCGAGTACCCTCAGAAGTTCTGGAAAACTCACTTTTCCACACAATGTGGCCAGAAGATCATTATAGACATCTTCACTCATAGTAAAGCCCTTAACAAGCAATTCATCAACAAGCTCGATAGCTTTTATCAAGTCACCTTCCTTGCAATAAGCATCAACCATCACTGAGTAGATTACTTCATCAGGCTTAATCCCCCGGCGCACCATCTCCTCAAAAGTAGCGAATGCTTTAAGTCTGTTCCCAGCTCTGCTCTGACCATTTATAAGCGAAGTATAAGTCACAACATTGGGTGTCAGATTCTGACGTTGCATCTTGATGAAAAGTTCCTCTGCTTTACTTAACATTCCTGCCTTACAAAAATAATCAATGAGAATGGTATAGGTCACATGATTAGGGGCAATGTGCCTATCAACCATAACTTCGACCACTTTCTCAGCTTCACTCAGCCTTCCCAACTTGCTGAAGCCATCAATCACAGTGTTGAAAGAAACAGTAGATGCAAAGCCTTTGCTCACCATATCATTAAACAAAGAAAGAGCCTTCTCTACATTGCCTTCTTTGAAGCAACCATTGATAAGGGCAGAATAAACAAAGCTATCAGGTTGAACTCCCACGGACAGCATCTCATCAAACAAATGGAATGCCTCACCTAAATTGCTGGATTTACAGTATCCATCTATGATTGTAGCATAGGTCACTCTATTAGGAGCCAAGCCTCTAGCTGAAATTCCATCAAACAGCTTCCTAGCTCCAACAACGTCCCCTATTTTACAAAGACCATTAATCAAGGCATTGTAAGTGACAATGTTAGGATTGACACATCTCTGACCCATCTCCTCGAGGAGCTGAAAAGCATCTGCTAGTTTACCCAGTTTAGACAAACAAGATATAACAGAATTGTAAATAAAAATATCAGCCACTAGGCCTTTTTCCTGGAGTTCAGAAAAAACTTCCATTGCTTCTTTTAGTTTCTCATTCTTTAATAGCCCTTGGATCAACAATCCGTAAATCTGTACATCTGGGAGCACTTGCCGCTCGAGCATGACCTTCGCAATTGTGAATGCTTCTCCCATGTCACCTCCTTTACAATAACCGTCAATAAGAGTCATGCAGACGACACCATTTGGCACTACACCACAGTCTATCATCTGCATGAAGGATCTGCCAGCTGCCAGCATATTCCCTGCCTTACAATACCCACTAACGAAAGCGCCATAAGTATATTCGTTAGGCTTGAACCCCTTCTCCGACATTTCAACTAAGTATAGCCTTGCTTCTTCCATCTTGTTGGCTTTGCAGAGCCCCATGATAAGAGAATTATAACATAAAACGTCAGGCAAAATCCCTCTCCCCTTCATTTCCTCAAAAATTCTCTTTGCATCTTCAAATTTATTCTGTTCCATGTGGCCCTTGATTAGAGTCGTGTAAATAATTGCATTCGGTTTTACATTTGCACTAATCATCTCATCCAGCAGGCTGTTAGCCGCTTGGAGATGTCCACTGAGGCATAGGCCCTTTATTATCACAGCATAGGTGTAAACTGAGGGTAACAAGTTTCTACTTTTCATCTCAATCAACATGTCACGAGTCTTAACCATTTTTTGCTGCCTACAGTATTCCTCAATCAGAAGGTTATAGCTCTGAGTGTCAGGGCTGGTGCCCACGACGGTCATCTCTTTGAGCAGAGCATTTGCCTTCTCCACGTCACCAGTCCTGCAAAGACCGGCGATGAGTACGTTGTACGTGGGAACCTTCATCTTTAGACCACGATTAACCATCAAATCTTTGATTCTGAAAGCCTCGTCGACGTCACCTTCTTTCATGAACCCATCCAGCAAAGCTGTGTAGGTAATTTGCTCAGGATTTAATCCAATATTAAACATTTCATCAAGTAATGTTTTGGCCTCTCTTGACCTCCTGTGCTTACAAAAGCCGTCAATGAGTATGGTGTAAGCATATCGATCGGGCATAAAACCCTGGCCAGGCATAGCCCTGAGCAAACTCAAAGCGTCGTCTAGAAGCCCAGATCTGCACAGTCCTCCGATCATGACGTTGAATGTAACTAAGTTGGGGGTACATCCCTTCTTCTTCATGTCAGAAAGCACCCGTTTAGCCCCATCGGCATCTTCCACCTTGAAGTAAGCAGTGATGAGACTGGTGTAGGTGTAAGCGTCAGGAACAACACCGGCCTCCAAAATGCCTCCGTAAACCTTCCAAAACAGGGGCATTCTATTGGCCTTGCACAAATCCTTGAGAAGCGTATTGCAACATACTAAGCTAGGCACGAGCCCACCATCCTTGGCGCCGAAAAACACGGAGCAAGCTTCGTCCAGAAGCCCTCTCCTTTTGTAAACACTGATGGCAATCTCAAAAACCGCAACATCCGTACCTCTACTAAATTGACGGTGGCTCCAGAGCAACGAGTCCAATATCTGGGACGCCGGAGCGCCAGTATCGATCATTCGGTCGGCGACACCATGGGCGAGAGGGAAAAGCATAGAATTGCAGAGAATGACGGCAAGAATGGAGAAGGAATGCAAGTTCTGGGGCCCGCCCAGAATGGAATCGGACCAGCGGAAGAAGCTGAGGAGGCGTTTGGCGTCGTGTACCTTGTTCTCGCGAAGCACGGAAAGCACCACGTCGGGGTTGAGCTTCTGCGGAAGGTCGGAGGAACGCAGGAGGAGCTCCCAGTCGTTGTGATTGAGGATGGCGGCGATCTCGCTCGCCGCCCGTTGGTTGAGCTGCGAATGCGAGGGGCTTGGGGAGGTGGAAAGTGATCGGACGTACTTGAGGCGAGCAAGTCTTGATATCGACATGGGCCGACCACAGTTTGATCCTTCAAATGCGGGTGTTGCGCTTCTGCTCGGCTGAGGTCGGGATCGCCACTGAACTGGAGTAACAACGGCGACCAGAGAAGGGAGGAGATGATGGAGGGAGACGGCGGCGTCAGGTTACATTCCGCATGGGCCATCATCCGTGGGCTTGGGCCTTGGAATCCTGGATTGGGGGGTGGGGGTGGTCTTATCCTAATTCTGGATATATGTATGTGCATTAATGCCGGCCCAAGTTAGCAGTTGATCTAGTTTGTGCAATCCCAGGCTTCCTTTTGAACGAACCATATGTCTCTTACTCGGGGTACAAATCGTGCTATATAAGCCCGGCTCACTTGGAAAGATGGTGAGAATGTGATTTGGATCAAGGCACGTGTTATGTTCCTCAATACACCGTTCGAGTTACAGTTTGTGCGTTCCCCCTCTCCCCCCAATCGAATAGAACAGCTTACAGATCGACCGTCTTATTGTGATTAATTTGCATTGGCACCAACCATTGAGCTTTAAGGAGTTCGACTTTGTGCAAACTAAATTTTCCAAGAAGCCAATCTATGGAAACGTAATCAATCAGGAAACTTAGAGGCGAGGGGAGGAGAAAATAAAAAGTCGTGATTCCATCGGTTGGAGGACAATACAACACCCCCATGCAAATGGAGCTCTAACACAAGTGCTTATTAAAAAGGATGCAGATCATTTGACTTGGAGAGAGAATTTTTAGGGTGCCTTAGTGGGATCAGATGGCTGCTTATGATTGAGGGAGGGAGGTTTTTTTTTTGCATGGGATGGGAAATTGCACCCCTGTCTTATTGTAGGGGATTCGTTTCCTATTAAGAAAGGTTTGTTCTGGAAAATGAATGAATCGATGAGAACACGTGAGCAACGATTAAGTGGATTGATGACCTAGCCCTAAGTAATAAAAAAAAAGGTCGGTGGATCGCTTAAGGTGAAGTGGAAGTTAATCATATACGAGAGCCTATTATTGGTGAGGAAGGGTTATCATCCTCATGACATCTTTTTAATTCAATCATTTGTTTATCGGTTAAGTTGCAAATCATCTCATCATTTTAATTTCTCCCGTGCATACTAATCCTACGCATGATATTGAATATTTATATTGTATCAAACACTTCCAATTTAAACAAAGACAAACAATTTGTTGATATTTAAAGTCATTTTGTAAATCCTAACGATATCTCTTTATTTGAGTATCCCTTTTGATTCAATAAGTAAGTCTTTGGGTCCATTGTATACGAAACAAAAGCATATGATTGAAATAGAATTAAGAAAACATGCTTAAAAAGAATCACTAAACTGCAGGAATTCTAAAGATTGAATCGACACCAAGCACCTTTTTTTTTTGGAAAAACTCCAAAGCTGAGAAAACGAAAATCTAATATTTATGAAAATAGATGTAAATGTCGACGGTTTAAAGAGTAACCTTGTAGGTTTTTTTTATATAAATGATTAAAATTATTATTATAAATAATAAATAAACTAAATTAAAATATCATATATATTGTGAATACAAATCGAAGGAAAAATCAGAAGGAGGGCTTTGGGGAGCGACACGTGACCATTATAAAAAAACCCTCTTTACATATAAAAGAAATATTGATTTTGCTCGAGTTTGAAGAATAATTTGAAGTGTGGAGTGATCATACATATTTATATAACGAGCTTTCTTGACTTACCGACAGCTTAGGCTTAGGTTAGAAGGCCGAGGTCACCTGAATGGTATTGTTGGAACCAACATAGTACCGATCAACGGTCTTCTTCCAGCCTCTTTCCCTTTTTTGCCCCCATGTCGCCACGTGAGAGGGCCATGGGGATGTCGAATAAGGGGATCATATCGGGGGGACATGGTGGCAATGTACTTGGATTGGGCGCATGAAAGAGAGCAAGAGCAAAAGCAAAGCCAGGACAACCCTCATACTCATTGTAGGAGTAGTCGCTAATGCTGGGAATGAACAAAAAGCCAGAGAAGCCAAACTTTGAGGGACACACAAGAGAGAGTTATTGCAGACGAGACGCTGGCACTGCATTTCAAAGTCGACGCAAGTCAATGCGGAGTTCATTCATTCAACAGAGCAGGACCAGGACAAAGTCTCCTACCGTCCCAAACGAGCCAGGAAGTACGAGATGGGCGGACCGAAGAACTGCCAATACAGCGGGACCAAGACCAACCCCAGTCTTGCCCGGGCAGGATTGACTACTACTACAGGATTACTACTGTATGATGAGTCCTCTTTTGTTCTTTTCTGGACTGTTTCTGTTAGTTTCCACATTCCTATCTATCTACGTATATGTACACACAAATACGCACGCACACAAAAAGAAAAACAAAATGTATTTAAGGCAGTTTTGACGAAGTTTATAAAGAGATCGAGACGGCCAAATGCACCTAACAATTAATTCGAGATATTGATAAATGCAAAATAAATCAGAAACTGATATTTGAAATAATGCAAAATAATTTGTAGTTTTAGACCCATTGCGACCCGACCGGCCCGGCCCGGCCCTACACATCATAGATGGATTTCAATGCCTTTGGGCTTTGGGCCGGGGTTCTTCCCGTCGGGAGTCGGGAGTCGGCGGCTTTCCTTTCGTGTTCTCCCGCTGTTTCCCAATTTCGAAAGAGACGAGAGAAGAGAAGGACGATTTCATCTCATGGAGCCGGAGAGGATCGCCGGCGAGGAGCAGGATATGGACGGCGAGTTCGATTCGGTGCGCCAGGTGTCGAGGGATCGTTTCCGACTCTCCTCCGTCTCCATCGCCCACGCTCAAGGTACGAACCCCTCTCTCCCTCTCTCATCACCCCCCTCCCCTGCCTCAATCGGCTGAATCTCTCACCGTCTCCGTCTTTTCGTCTTCTCCACTGGGTGCTGGTGGAGCAGCCCGGAGAAGTGGCTTGGAGGTTTCGGAACCTGTCGTTGCCTGCCTTGCGGATTTGTCTTTTCAATTCTCAGGTCTCCCTCTACCTCGACTTTCTCCTCTCTTCTTTTCTCGGTGTTAAATCCCTGCGTCCTTGCTTCGATCCGCAACCCGGTCGTCCTCTGCTTTGTTGAATAATAGGTCCTTCGTTTGCCGTACCACCTGAACTATCTGATTGGCACGACATTGCTTAGATTACTAATTGAGATATTAGCTGTTCAACGTCAGTTCAGTAGTTCAATCACCTGAATAAGGCAGTGCTAGCTTAGCTTAGGGGGAGTTAATTTATCTACATTTTGAGGAATTAGCCATATCCTTTTGGGAGCTCTGAGTCTGGTGCACTGTTCAGCCTTGGAGCTGGTCATTCTTTGACACTTCTCAATATCATTATTAACTCGTCACTGGTTGGCTGGATCATGAAAACAGAACAGTTGGCGAAGGACCTCGAGCGTTTTGCTCACCATGCTGGCCGTAAGTCTGTCAACACGGATGATGTCATCCTCTCTGGTGAGCCCCGTTCCTCGTTTAATCGCCATCTACTGCTGCTTTCCATCTTTTAGTGAGAGAGAAGGCTGTCTTTGTATTTAGATTCTTAAGGAAAACGAAAAAACAAAATTAGCCCAGAGAGGCTGCTACTTTTGTCATGGGACAGCTACACAGGCAGCGCGCCTTGAGGGTCTCTCCAAATGCTTGTTTTGATCTACTGTTGTTTGGCAGCACATAGGAATGAACACCTGGCTATCTCTTTGAGGTCCTTTTGCGACGCGCTCAAACTGAAAGAACCCCAGTCTCTGAAGAAGCGTAAAAAGTTACCAGGAAAAGAAGCCAGAGGTACTACCAGTACGGTACGCATTTCTGACCTGTGAATCAGAGGTTTTTGCATGCAATGGAGAAGATTCTTGAAGCAACCAATGTGAATAGAAAGCACTCGAGAGTGATCGTGTTTTGCCTAGTCTCTGCGGCAACTGCAGAAGATGGAACGGACAAACTCTGGTGACATGCCATGTTGCACCTTTTGGGATGTAGCTGTTGATATATGAGATTGGCTCCATCTTTGCTGATTAAGATACGAGTATGTGCATAATTCTTCTGACTATTTTGTGATTTATATTCGTCCCTACTCAATGTTGGAGTAAACCTTGTGAAATTCAAACTTCGTCAGAACTCATCGCGCCACATGCCACACGTAGACAGTTTCAGCAGCATCGATCGTTGCAATGTACTGCTGCCGTAGTTAAGATAGAGATTCGGTTACTTGAATCACATTACAGGTGGCTTCCATCAAATATTTTAGAGGATGGGAACCTGTGATAGGATTGTGGAAGAACCGTAGTGAATAATGGAGCTGTGGGATTATGTTTCAAAAACTAATAAACGCCCTTGTAGAAATGAGGGCTACTAAGTCGCGAGCAAGTAAATTCGAGATTCATAAGCTATGAACCTAACAGGAGAAGAAGTGCCTCGGGTTTGCAGGTATATGATGTCGAGAATCACGTGACTACTGGGAGAGTGAATTGGGCAAACAAATTCTGTGGAAGAAGCATGGACAGAAAGCAAGAGATGTATTATAATGCCTAGCAACGGACTCCCAATTCAGACTTCATGAGAGGTTGTTTCAAATTGCAGGAGGTACCCTTTTTCAGAGTAGAAGTTTACCGTTGCCCGTTGCTCGCAGGAGACATAATTTCAGAGGAATGTCGTGCATTCTGCTTGATAGATATCATCAATCATTTCTAAGTCGAGACGTGGAAGCCGCAATTTTGTAATTGGGGGTGCTATGAAGTGACCCTACGCAGCCACCAATATGACTTTGACATACTATATCGAGCGAACTTGATTAGGTAAAATCGGCCTGAGGGTAAGGTGTCACGGTCAGAAGCGAGCTTTTCTGGAAATAGAAGAAAAGTGCAATCACGCTGTTACTGTGGGAAGGCATTGCGGAAAAGCCAGTCCTGCGTTGGTTGGGACTTGGTCCTGGGCTATAGGCTTTTCGGTTCAAAGATCCCAGGCGGGAGCATGGATTGCTGGGCCAGCCAGCTTGACAACATTTGCCTAAAAAAACAAGGGGAGAGGGGGTTAAGTTAAAAAGATGTGTAGACGGATGGCTTTGGAACCGTCCTGTTCATAACAATAGTCCGATAGCTGGGGCCGGGCCGGCAATCGGCGGCCGTAAAGTTAGAAGACAGCCCCCAGTCTTAACCTTATTCGATGTTCCTACCGAATCTTTCCTTTTTCTGTTCACACATGTAAAGTGGGCGCGACAAGCGACTAAATTAAAATATGCCAAAAGAGAGAGAGTCTAGTTGTGAATCATGATTGCTCCTTGCTTGTCCTTTTCCTTTTTCTTGTTTTTTTACGTTTTCTTATTGTGACGTGCGTGTTACCAGTGAAAATCCGCTGCTTTAAGTGCGATCAAGTGGGGCGGGCGTGTGTGCACGTCATTAATCCCAATTCGTTACATATTGACGCTCTCCGCTAAAATGGAATCTGAGTTTCTTGGTATGGCGGAATGCGAAACACGTGAATGATCCCGGATGTATATTAGTCGACAGAAGTCGGATGGAAAGGGTGATGCATTTGTGTTGTCACCTTTTATCTTCATCTTTCCCATGTGCATTCACATAGCATCTGATTCTCGCTAAAGGAAAGGGTCCGCAATCACCTCGAAATCACATCGGGCTCATCGATTTTGAATGCATAAGTAATTTCCAAAAAGTTGGAAATAGTATAAGGGATCAAGCACTCGATCTCGGGTCTTTAAAAACAAAGTCTCGAAGGAGTGACCGACCCGATTTTCCAAAGATAAAATGCACGCGAAATTCTTTGTTCCCTGCTTCTCCGTCATCGACGATCCAATTCCAAGTCCGATGAAAATGACATTAGATAGACCCGGGCGATACTTTAAGAGGGTCAACAAGTCATCTTGTTTCAAAGTAATGGAGTGTTGTCGAGATGATTTATACTTTTGACTTTCTAGAAACGCCCGAAAATCCGAAAAAATGAATTTGCTAGGAAAATAAATAACAAACCCCAGCTGCAAGAAATGTGAGGTGCCGGATATGCAAGCTCGCTTGGGTTGTCGCCTACCTAGGTACGTGTGATATTCATCTCGGTTGGAACTAATTGATGGCGGGCCAATTGAAACTTGAATTACTAAGCTGAGTCCTAGCATATATTGCCGGTTGCTCACGGGCGCCAGCTGTTATTTCGTTCTCCCCTTTCTTAATAAGCTATTGGGCAAAAATATTCTGGAAGACGTCCTGTGTGCCACGCAGTACGCAAATCACATGGACGACCGACCTGCGGACCAAGCCACAACCGGTCTTGTCGGCTGTGGACCTTTGGTGCTAGAGCTAGCCAGAAAGTTCATCGAATAATGACTTGGCAAGTTTTACGTGATGTTTGAGTTAGCAGATCTCATGCCAATAGTGGGTTTGCTTTACGAAAACGAGTTAATTGTTTTAAGAATGTAATCCACCGATCGAAGATGATTATTTTTCTGTGGATGAGGCTTGATCGGAAGAATGATGTCACATGAATTTTTTTGGGAACACCGGTTTGGGGAGGGTAGACAAAGCTGACTTGCATACCTCCTCAACCAAGATGTGGATGGACGCCGACCCAAAGAAGCCGAATTCTATGACCATTCTCTAGAATTCATGTCCCTCAATGGGACGTATAGGGATGAAGTCGGTAGACACAGACATGAGAACTTGGATCGGAGCGGCTACAAAATGAAAAATTGCAAATTCGAGGTTGGCCGTGTCCATTGACCTCGCCAGCTGCTCATCCACCCTGATCGAACTCCACGATTCCTTTCACAAAAACGACAACAACGAAGGTATGTCCATCGTTATTTTACACCCGCCTATATATGTTCCTCGGCATCGTCGTCTAAGACGAGGTCTTCCTTAAACAAGCTTATCATTTCATTCCCCACGAGGCCTTTTTTCAGTGTCAGTTGACCCTTTTAGCGGCTTCTTCGCTGTCATATTTGTTTTCCCATGGCCGAGTGCCTACTTGAACGATCCAAATCCACCACGCCTGATGAAGTTGTTCTGAAAATAGATGTTCACATAATTTTGCGCCGATATTGCCCCTTTCACATAGCTTTTGCTTCTCCTTGTTCTCTATCTGATCAACAAGTGACGGTAAGCTCGATCGCTTTTGAAACCACTCTTCTTCATTAGCTTGTTCCCAGAATGAGATTTCACAACAGAACTTCTTATTGCTCATATCCCATACTCGTGCACAGCTTCTTCTATCCCCACATCAACATCTCACGGAAGCAATCTTCTTCTGAACATCTACAATCAACCTTTGCTCTAGCAACAAAGTCTCATGGTGATGGCACAGTCTTTATGATTTGATCTTCTTGAGTTTCACATGGTCTCAATGTCTAAGAAAACTTGAGATAGATTCGGTCTAACTATGATGTGTTGAACAAAATCAATTATGATGCAAGAACTGTACAGGAACTGGTATCTTTCAGTAGGGACTGGCACAGGTCTTACGAATTCTTCTAATGTGATCAGGTTGATCTAACAAAATGAGTTTATACAACACTTGCTTCGCATCCAGCTTTGCATCAAGTGCTAACAGCGAAGCATCACTGCTTCCTAAATAACACTTGTCTGTTGTATTACCTGGATTTACGCACTACTTTTGTTTGGATGGTATGATCAAACTTTCCGAGACCGTGGAAACCACAAACAAGACAGTTTAGATATCCATTGAGGCACCCAATAGATGCACAGTTATGTGTCATCAATTGGTAGTAGAGGAGTTTTTGTAAAGTTTCTTATAGATTTGTATCTATCATTGCTAAATTTGATGGTGAATATGGAATATTTAGCAGGCCAATCCAATTTTACACTGGTTGTAAGCTAGAAACACCCTTACCATTCCCTTTCGTACTCCAAATAGACCTTTAAAACCCCATCTGCCCTCTTCTCTCACGAGATCATTATCTAATTTAACATTTCACATCTCAAGACAAAGAAAACACGAATTGATTGGAGAAAGGACGCTGCATAAGTCCTTAAAGTAAGAGAGAGTGATTTTATAAGGCGATGAAGCTTAGTGAAGTAATTGAGAGCAAGTAGTGGGATAAAAGGAATGAAAAAAGGACAGCTTTCTCAAGGTGTGAATGCAACATTTAATAGCTGACTGATGTCTTATTCTTTGGAGAATCTCAAAGGAGAAGAAAAGCCTTCGAAGCAAATTGGGGGATCGTGTTCATGGAAAGAGGATGGCGTGGAAGAAGACGATGATGACGAAAGAGCAGGCTGGATAGACTGAAAATTATAATCATCGGTCGGAACTGAAGAAGTAGGACCTTGTCCGTGCACAAAGCTGGGAAGTGGAGGTGGCATGACACAACTATCCATCATTTGAGCCTTAAGGTTATTGTCACATGAGCTAAAAGCTGGAGGGAGCTCCTGAAATTGAGACTGAGAGGCATTCCTAGCGGCACCATAGGGTGGAGGCAAAGAGTTAACTCTTTCGGGGAAGTTGAGTTTGGCTTTGTTGCCTTTGAACCTGAGAGCAGCCTCGTCGTAAGCCAGTGCAGCTGCCTCCGCTGTGTCGAATGTACCGAGCCAAACTCGAGCTGCCTTCTTTGGATCCCGGATCTCAGCCGCATATTTACCCCACGGCCTTTGCCTCACCCCTCTATAATTCCTACTCTTCACCTCCAGTTTCTTGTTCCTTCCTGCTTCCAAAGCATAATTAAGCATGCCAACAACGAAATACACACATACTTCTGTACATGGCCATCACTGCTCTTCTACAGTATGTTGTGATTGAAACCCCATATATACATGTATAATCGTGTTCGCGTGCTCGTGCAAACCCTTATTGGTAATTAAAGAAATCGATGGCATGCAATCCTACTACTAGTACTGTTAGCGTTGTAGCCGTACCTTGTGCATCTGGAACCTGATGATCATGAACTGAACTTCGAGATAAAGGTGCTGATGAACTGTGAGATGCATGATGTGATGAAGCAGCAGCAGCAGGGTTTGCGATGACTTGAGCAAGGGCGGATGTGATGGCAGATGTGTCTCGTCGAGATCGAGCCGTTTCCACCAAGCTCGAAGGATATTCAAAAATGTTACTATTCTGATCACCGTCCTCTTTCTCCTCCGATACTAGGCCTGCTTGTGACTTAGATCTCTTCCAATTTCTCCTCTCCATCAACAATAAATCCCCTCTCTATCCTCCTTTGGTTAGGATGCCCACTCTTTATCTACACACAGTCTCTCTCTCCCCCTCCCTATGCAGACCGACTCCATGCTGTAAATCTATTCTTGATTGACTTGGAATAATGTCGAAGGAGAGGGTTAGACTAGACTCAGGAAGAACTCTCCACGCAAGCGAGAAACCCTAAGTCCATCGGCACTAAACCAAGACATGTAGGGTTTTCTGGGCGAAAAGTGTGCTCCAAGTCTCCCATCTTATCTTGCTTTTTATTTTATTTTATTTTATTTATAAACCTCCATTTTTTAAAACTAGTTACTGTCAAATGAAAAGAGCTCAGGTGAATTATCCGATGAACCGATGGAGAGATAAAGTATGGATCATATTTTGATATTTATAGGAAGTCAACTAATCATTTTCAATAAATCACTTGTTTCTATGTACAATGAAACCATGTATACATAATCTCTTTTCCTATCAACTCTATAATCAACAAATGACGATCTCACTCTTCATGAACGCATAGACGAGGAAAAAGTACAAAAAAATGATAAATATAGTGTATTTGCTCTAATTCAGTCCTACACTTTAAATTGTATCAATTGAGTCCTAAACTCTTTGATGATTTGCAAATTTTAATCCATCAGATTAATTTTGTCGGGAAATTATTAACATAGGTGCCGGTTATCTTACATGACACGACTATTAACATAGACAAATTTTATAATTTTCTTGTATTTTCTGCATTAGGTTATCTTTTTTTTCCCTCTTTTATTGTCCTTTCTTTTGTTTCTACAACTCTCTAGGAGGGCCACAAGCAAGGGCCAACGACCATCACTTGGTTTGGTTGAGGGCATTGCGGCCCTTGTTGGCCACGAGCGAGGGGCTCTGCATCCTCACCAATATCCAAACAAAGGTGTAGGGCCCTCGCCTGCATCTAGGTGAGGTTGTGACCCTTGCTTGGATCTAGGAAGTGCTTGATGCCCTTGCTAGTGGCTAGTGAGGGGTGGAGGCCCTCACCTAGATCTTGCCTATGTCCAATGACCTTGTCGACCCTCATTGGGAGAAAATAAATAAAAAAGAAATAGATGGAAAAAAGTTTAAATTTGTCTATGTCAGCACTGGCCGTACCATGTAGGATAGTTGATGTTCATATAAGGATTTTTGGACAAAATCCATTGAACAGGCTACATTAACAATTTAGAATTCAATATAATACCCACCAGTATTGATCGAGAGCTTTTCCCTCATCACCGAGGTCGAGGGTTTGAAACCCGTAGTTATTAGCGTCTTAAGTAGGGGGTTATGGTGTTAGGGTCATATGCTAGTCTCCCATTAGATATAGGGGTCCAACCCTTTGGTGTCCTTCGGAAACCGGGGGGGCTCGTAGTAGATTCCTCGGTCATAAAAAATAATTTAGAATTCAATTGACACGATTGAAAAGTTAAGCACTAAAATAAGATGAAAGCAATGGATTTAAGACATTTTTTTTTGTACATATTCCCGAATAAAGGATGGTAGAATCCTTGTTCTAACTAGACAAGTATAATATGTTTAGTTGCAGGAATGGCTATTAATGTATGCGTATGTCATGATCATACTGTAAATATGATAGCTATTGTGTCTTGAACGGTCAAAATTATGTAATCACTGTCCTCTTATATGGGTAACCGTTATCACTAACC
This sequence comes from Melaleuca quinquenervia, assembly GCA_030064385.1. NCBI lineage: Eukaryota > Viridiplantae > Streptophyta > Magnoliopsida > Myrtales > Myrtaceae > Melaleuca > Melaleuca quinquenervia. The sequence goes on along the minus strand of CM057728.1, from coordinate 79,696 downwards.
TATTGCATTGTGGGTAGATATTTAACTACGCCGGGATTAAATTCTTCTAAACTCCAAGATCCACCGAGGTTGAACAAACATGAAAGCATAAGTTCCAGGTGATATCTGGAATCCCAAAGAAGTTAAGTCAAAGGAAAAACGCCTCATCAAAAGTATCTCCTCTATATCCTCTAAATCACGGACCACTATGTGTGAACTTGGCCAACCCACAGACGACCCCCGCTTATTCGTGCGAGTAAAAAGAAAATGCCCGACAGCACCGAGCGAGAGAGAATAAAGAGTGTGGTTATAATGAAAATGCACGGCCTCTTTCATTATGAGTGGAAATAAAATAATGACTCTTCCACTCACCAAGTCGAACAAAAGTAATTGTTATTCGCCCCCTCTCCATTTCTCCATTATTTAAGTCGAAATCGAATGGTTATGGCGTTTCAGTCTTATTCTTCTACCGCAAAAATTGCTCACACATTGGACATTTCTTATAATTATATACAAACCTGGCCATGCTAGCTCCATTTTTTTTTTCTTTTCAATGGATATTAAATAATTTGCATTTATTTACCAAAAAATAATAATTTGGATTCATTACCAAAAAAAAAAATATTAATCATTATCGAGATTTGAAAATAGGCATAAACGCCTCTGAAATCATGAATCCTCATTAGGATCACACCCAAATATGTTTATCCTCAAAACTCAACCTCCAAAATAATAGAAGAGATATTGAGATATACGTGTTAGTTGCGTTAAAAAAAATTATATCGAAGAATTGATATGGTGTGGCACGGTCAATATATACTAATCAGTCTATATCTTATCGATTTAGATTTTTGAGTGAAAATAGATCCAATTGGATATACTGACGGGCTCAAACTTGGAATCCCTCTTGGTGAGCTTCCAAGGTAAAGGTCCCAAACTTCTGCTACTCGTTCCCATCAAGAAGAAGTCACTATTAAATCCTAATTGAACGTATCATTTGTATAACCATCATCATTTCACATTGTTGAAGTGCAACAAGAGACAAAAATCATGGTGATTTTGTTTATTAGTTTTTAAACCTGTTTCACTTATCTTACAGGAAGAAAAGAGAAAAGGGATTTTCATGTTTTAGATTCATTTTTTACATAGGTAATTAGACATGGTATACTGAAATTAACCTCGCAAATACATAAAACAGAGAGAGAGCTAAGAACCGATTGTTTCTACTGGAAATTATAAAAACGAAAAACATAATTTGATTAGAAGTACAGGTATAACGCCACGTTTCCTAAACCCTTTTTTTGTTTTTTTGTTTCGGGCTGATGTATATCATTGCAGGACATAAGTTCACTCGCCGAGCATCTACCGGAAATGCACAATATATCGCAGGCGCTTTGTAAAGTTAAAACTACCTCATCTTATTTCGACCAGAATGCACATTGACCAATCTATAATGACGAGATTATCTTTGCTTTGCCTGTAAAAGTTTCCCAACGTGGTGAACCCTAGAAGTGAATAGACAGAGCGGCGAATGTTGTTGCAGAGTGACGAGATATGAAGCCTGATTCATCTTCAAAGAAAGAAGGAAAGGAAGAAAGAAAATTGAGTTGCCTTAACAGGCACGGCTGAGAAAGTTAATCCTAGCGGTTGTCGTCATCGATGATCGTTTGGTAACCCATGTCACCATGTCCAGCCTTTCAACTCTAGAAACCGTCCAAAGAGACTTTGCTGTCCCATCGCATCATTGGGTTGGCCGCTAAAGTTCAACTCCCCACGTTACGCGTTTCTAGCCTCAATCTTTGAAATTGGAAGAGGGACGAGACCCGGTCAAAGTCAACCCTTAGGCCTGGTTTTCTCGATTCAGAACGAAACAATCAACCCGTAATTATGTGAATCGTGGTAGGCGAGAGATACTTCTGAAGCTCAGTCTAAGACAAAAACAAAAACAAGAAAAAAGGTCGACAATGAGGGCTCTTCCTCTTGAAGGGGGTCTTTTGTCTTGTACATGAGTCGCCGCTCCCGCAGCAAGGAGAAGCCAATTAAGCCTGGCCTAGTCACGCTCATGTACAAATTCCTGCAATTCTATATATCATTTTAGCTGAGTTGACTAATAGTAGATGGGGATGACTGATGAGCACCAGTCTAGAATCGATTCTAGAATCGAGTCAGATGAGCACTGTGAGATATGATTTGGACTGTTCCAAAGGAAATGGGACCAGTCCTTCGTTTGAAAAATGGGGAACTAGCATTGTATGGTCCAGTTCTAGGGTCCAAGTGTTGAACCGGACCGGCAACCCAAGACCAAACCCATTTTAATTATGTTTGTTGTTTATCTTGCTTTTAGCTGGTCAATATTTGGAGCAATCTTTTTATGGATGAATGATGAATGAAGTTTTACGTTACATGCTTGTCTTTTATGGGTTTTTACGTTTGGCAGGGGGAGGTTTATGCTGTTGCTTTAGCTTTTATTTTGCTTGACTAGAGGATGGGTTGGATGATTCCACGTTGGTTCAAATTTTTGCTCGCTTTTATTGGTGCTTTAGTTCACACCATTTTGTTGCTAATCATGTGGTTCTAAATATCGTGTGTTGATGGATATGCACTATAAAAACGTAAGCTTCTCCTTTTAAGAAATATAAACAAAATTAAAAAAAAAAAGAATCGACTGGTTTCTTGGACTAATCCTAGAATTGAACCAAACTAGTAAGGTCAATCCAAATTCCAAAATCTAGAACCAACCCAATGCAGGTAGGTTCTAGGTTCTAGGTTGTATGGTTGGATTGGCCTAATCGAACCCCTCAATGTGATAGTGGGGATTTGATGGAGTGGATGATATCTAAAAACCTATTACTTTGAATCATCACAAATTTCTTTAAATTCCATTAAGTGTTTAAATGAATAAGTATACTTGGAATTGCATATCAACATTTACATTTCATGAAAGTTAATGTGTTCTAGTAGTTATAAAATGCCAAATTGAGCGAGTCACAATATTATGATCAAGTAAAAAGTTAATCCAAACATATTCGGTGTTCTGTTTTGTTAGAATTGGCCAATTGGTTAGATAATGAAAGTACCCAAAGTGGATATAAGATGCACGGTCCGGCTTCTCGAATCATTTGATGCAAAGAATCTCGTATGTGAGCTAGCTGCTTCAATTTAGATTCCATGGCATCCTCCCGGATCAATGAGATTAATAATGTTCATGTAATCGAAGGTTACCTTTCTTGTCATTTAAGGAAAAAAAATTACTCAGAGAAGTGATCTTTCCTATTTTGTTTTGCATCTCATTATATATTAGTAGTACTTTTCTCGTCATTCATTTTCAATTAAGAAGTTACAAAAAATCTACTCAAGAGTCTAGACTTAAAAAAACTACCCAACCTTAACGATGGACTTACATCAAGTTAGCCCCTAAACTTGACTTACGGGATGAAAAGAATGCCAACTTGTACGTGGATAAGGTGCCCACTAGGGTCTATTTCTCGAATTACTGACTAAAGACGATTTCATACTTAACCCACCCACTTGAGTTTAGTTTCAATTGCGTCTCGGTAAATTTCATGAAATCGGAGCTTACCAAACTAAGATTAGCTTCTTTGTCACTTAAGAAAGAAGAACTCGATGCTTGTTTGCACCCATCTCATTTAAATTGATAATACTAATTTAAGTATCTTCCCGACAAATGTGCGGTCGTAGCATAAAGTGAGCCATTGTAAATAAAACATGCTTCAGCATCGTGACCCTTTTCAACGTTTTTGCTCGAGCCTCATCGACTTGCCTTTTTGGTGAACTAGATCCAATTCTCTCTCAATATGTTCCTCAAAAAAATCCGATTCGAGCGGATTCTTCCCTCAACTAAAGAATAGCGAGGAGGAGCAGCCGGCATCAACCTCGAGCCTCACAATGTACAGCAGCTCCTTGCAATCACGGCCAGAACACTTCGATTTAAAATCATAGCGGTAACACCCACTCGAGCGGGATCGTGATCCCAGCACAACGAGATACAACTTGCATTGAAAGCCGAAGTTATTGACCTATCTGCAGAAGTGATCAAAGAGGTTCCAATTCACACGAGGCTAAGCCTCATATGACTTCGACCCTCGACTTGTACGTTTGGTAATGCTTGGACAAACTAAAGAACCATACTTATGAGTGAACGAATGCTATTCGAGATCTAGCTATATCAATGATTGGAGAAGTTTATATCCATTTGCATGATTTTTCATCTCTTTGATTAATATGAGCAGAGAAGCGAAATGGAACGACTGGATTTAGAGTATTAGAGTAGGAACAGAAACTCCGTGAAGAGGACATGATAGCTCAGCTCAACACGCGTTGAATTTAATTAATAGATTCTCATTGCAGTAGAAAATAGACCCCAGCACAGCACTCTCATCTCCCTCATGATCATACGCTGACATGATACTAAAACGAGAGAATGAGGAATAGCCACGAACTAGTAAGGGAGGTCAAGATGGTGAGGGTTGGGGGCAGAAGTGGAGGTGGAGGCAGAAGAAGCAGCAGAAGCGGAGGAGTGGCGGTGAGCATGGCAGAGCTGGCGGAGCTTGGTGGGGACGTACCAGATGCAGAGGCGGGGGTGGGCATTGAAGATGGCGTCAATGTCCCAGCCGGCCCTGCGGCCGGCGATCGTGACGAGGGGGTGGTAGCAGGCTTGCCTCCAAGCGCCAACGTTCTCTCCGCGCTCTTTGAAGCTCTTGCGGAGGGCGTTGGAGGCGTGCTCGTCCAGGCAGTGCAGGGCGTAGCAGTGGACGTAGTGCCTCATCTTCGGCTTGTTTATGTAGCTTGCTCCCGCCTTCTTCGCGTACCTGAACACCTGGTTCGTCACCTGCATTGTCTTCTTGTTTGAATAATGCATGCTAGGGTACGTTCGAAAAAGTTTGATTGTATTGAAAGACTTTGATAGCTTATGAAAGAAGAGAGTCGGAGGACCTTGGTGGGGCATTTTTCGCCGCGCTCCTTAGCCAGGGATTGGACTTGGAGGAGGAAGTCGCGGCACTGGTCGTAGAGATGGAAGAGGTAGTCCAGGCCGTTCTTCTTCCCACGCGCCACCTCCCCGGGCTCCGTCACTATGAAGGGGTGCTCCCTCTGCCTCCTCATCTCCTCCTCTTCCTCCTCCTCCTCCTCCTCCTCCTCTTCCGTGGCCACTCCTTTCCTCGCGGCGATGCGGTGACGATGACAGTGCTTCTTCCTATGTTGTTGGACACCCCACGTCGTCCCTGCCGTGTCCGCGCTTCCCGCCCCACCGATCTGATCCTTCTCTGCGTGCTGCACCACTTGTTCCTCCGACAGCCCTGCGTGGGAATAATCATAATGATCCATAACGTCAGAAATGAAAGAGGCCAAGTTAGGTACCTTGGTGGGAGAGGGCATCGAGGAGGGGATGGTCGGTGGAGAGGAGGTGGTGGCGGCGGTCGTCGGCTTCAAGGAGGCGCCTGCGCTCGGCGCGGATGGCGGCTTTGATGCCGTAGCGCTCACCGACGAGGAGGTCCCAGCGGAAGATGTGGGAGAGGGAGTTCATCATGTCGTCGAGCTCCTCTTCCTTCATGTCGAGGAGGGTGTTGGCGGTGAACCCCATTTCCGCTATCCTGGAGGCCGTGAGATACCTTATCCCATACGCCTCGAACAGCTCCTCTAGTCCGCCCATCGTTCTCAACCCCACAACAGCAAATGCTTCTGGATCCATCGCAGCGTACGTGTGTGCGCGACTCTTGCTTCCTTGTTTATAAACAAATGGGTCCGTCCGTGTAGTATATATACACTGTATATACGAAGTAGAGCAGGGATCGGACTGCATGGGATGGGACAGTAACTACTAGTCGTAACTTGCTGGTCATGAACGAACTAGTCGAGGAGATGAGAGTGTAGTCCAGTTAGTAGAGGGGGAACCTCGTGTTTGAGTCGTCATCGGGATTTGGTCACTGACACCCACAGTGTTTTGACTGTTGCTGCAACTGCTGAACTGGGAATCGAGTGGTCTTGTCATCGTTTTTGTATCGTAGTTTGTGTCGTGGGTTGTCAGAGAGAGAGAGAGAGAGAGAGAGAGAGAACAGAGTCTGAAGGAATGTCCTCTTCTCTCGTGCTTGTCCTCTGCCCGGGGTTCCGCCTTCTCCCCCCCCCCCCCCCCACACTCCCTCCTCCCTCTTCTTTCCCATCGATATTCGATCTCCCGGAGCACCCACTGTACATTAGGGATTCACTTTGGACATTTTGATGATGACGTGGCGGATGCGGGCACCAACATAACATAGACTCAATCAGTTCCGTTTTAAATTTCGCGGCTGTGCCTAGAATTTCGCGATAACAAGATATTGAACATTAAAATAACCAGAATAAAGGAATGAATAGATCAATATGATAGATGAGCATTTATAGAAAGAATAATACAAAATTTCACTATAAATCAAGTGATATAACAAAAATTATAACTACTCGAGTAACTCAAAACATTCTCTATATTTCTCAACTTCAGATTATAACTAATAACTCCTAGTGTTTAACTCTCGTAATTTCTCACAAAATAATATTTTATTCTTACAAATAAGTTATACAAACACTAGAAATGTAATTCACGAACATAAACTTTTCTCGAAACTTCTTTAAAAAAATGCACGTTTCTTATATAGATGTGAGTGATATAAAATAAGAAAACACCTTTTATGAAACTTAGTCTAACTAGGAAACCTATTTAAGTAGCCTATTTGAATTGGAAGATTTTTTATTTATGGGTTCAAACTCGATATATGTTTTCAACAATATCCACTTTGCATTGATGTCTAAGTTAAGTCACAATTGCTTCAATGGAAATTGGAACTTCATTGTCATCCTCCCACAATCCCTCCTGAGCTCAATCACCATAGGTATTTTCCAAGTTAAAGTCTTGCTTGAACTCTTGAACTTCGTCATGATTGTGAACCTCATTAGAGTACCGGCTCTACTTGTACCTTTAATTATTTCACAAGGATTTTTCAATACATCCTTCTCAGCCATAAGATGAGGCAAAAATAATGTTCGAATTATACCTATCAAGAGATTGAATATGCACATTATCAAATTTAGCAATTATAGCAATTGTTGGTTCTAGAAGCTCCACATCATGACAAGCATCACCCATGCTTATTGCAACCCATAACATGTTATCTTAGAAGTTTCTTGTTGCAACTCCACATTAAATTGAACACTATTCAAATCCATATATAAAATACCATAAACACTCTTATCCATAAAAAATATTGGAAAATTGTCAAATTTAACATCTCTGTTGACAACATGTGAAGTTAATTTCAGACATCATAATTAATAAACTCTACTCACTCTGTGCATAGTTTTAGGAATATGCATTTTTCTTGCCATCGAATTGAGCTTTACCATCATTGGCTTAAACATAAGATCAGCAACCAAATATTCTAAGAATAAGATAATGAGCAAAGCTACCTAATCGCTCTTCCTTGACGGTTTGACATGCAATCGCAGTTGATAGGGATTTATTTATTAAGTAGCTCATTATACTAAGTACATCCATCAAGAATTTCCTGACCATACCGGTATTAAAGAGTACTTTATGGGCCATTTTCAGTAATATTTGAGCATAAACTCTGTAACAATACCGTGATTCATTAGTACTAATTTAATGTTTCGCTATACCTTTTTAATATAGAATTCTTTAACAGTTTTGAGCAAAACTTCTTATTACTATAGGTATGTACATTCTTAATCATTTGATCAATTTCCTTTTTTATTAGAGCTTTTAACTGCTTGATTCTAACAACAACACCTTACCTATGCCTTGGTACAAACACCAAAGTCATTCTTGAGTAGTCATTTACAGCCTTTAGCACAAATATGACACTTTTCCTCGAAGAAAATGCTAATAGCGTATTAACATCCAAATGAATCAACTCCGCAATTTCCATAGTTTCTCTAAAAGTTGTGTTGTTTGTTTGTCTAAGGCATAACATTTACATGCCTTTAGTTTCTCAATCACATGACCACACAATAGATTCCTTTTACTTAGAACCTTCATATTTTTCTTCTAAATGTGCGACAAATTCATATGCCACACCAATGAACACAAGAGTGAATTATTTTTTGCTGGTGGTTCGGAGGACACGCAGCTTTCAATCAAAGAGTTACTGGGGTTCCGATTGGGCTCCCTCCCCTTTTGGTATTTAGGAGTTACGGTGGTCACATCAAGGTCGAGGCAAGTGGACTGTTCTTCCCTAGTGAGGGCAATTACGAAGAGGGCCCAATTGTGGACTCAAAGATTTCTCTCCTTTGCCGAACGAGTGCAACTAATCAGGTCGGTACTTTATTCTATTCAAGTGTATTGATCCTCTAGTTTTTCTTGCCTAGTTCGGTCATTAAAGTCATAGAAAAAGTTTTAAGGCAATTTTTATGGAGAGGCTCGGGCCTTGGTCAAGGAGGAGCCAAAGTGGCTTGGGATGACATTTGTCACCCAAAGGAGGAAGGCGGTCTTGAATAAGGAGATTAAAGGAAAGCAATAAGGCATCCATGTTAAAACACGTTTGGTCCTTATTTACGGTTAGTGAATCACTTTGGTGTATTTGGATTCACTCAAATTTCTTTAAACACTGAAGCTTTTGGATGGTACGAAGACTGACATTCTGTTCTTGGTCTTGGAAAAAGATTTTGGAAATCGGGGTTGAATTCCGTCATCTGTTCAAGTGGCGAGTAGGAGATGGTGCCTATATATCACTATGCTTATAGCTGGCACTCTAGAGGACCGCTGCACTTGCTTATCTCGAACCGACAGATCTACAGATCAGGATTCCCTCGCAACGTCACTTTGTGTGATTTCCTGCGAATGAGAGAATGATCATTAGCCTTGGCGGACATGTTGACTGCTTGGGGAGACCCGATTCCGAGGGTGTCTGGGGTACATGACCAGTTCATATGGATTGAAAATCTTACTGGTTCGTTTTCTACTGTTGGTGTTTGGAACATCATAAGAAGAGGAAAGCCCAATGTGGCTTGGCACAGATTCATTTGGGATAAAAATGATCACCCCGAGGCATTAATTCCTTCTTTGGTTGATGACTTATGTTAGGCTCCCAACACAAGTACACCTTCTTACCCATGGAAGGATTTAGGAGGGTTCTTGCAATTTTTGTCGTTCAACTTTGGACTCGGTGGACCATCTCTTCTTTCAATGCTTGTCCACGTTACAACTTGCTTTATTTTGGTCTACTAAATGCAATATTAGTGTTCCTCTTAACTCTTGGTCTGACACTCTATGGTGGGTGACTTCACATATCTCGGGTAACCAATTTCACCAAAGCATCACGAGGTTTGCTCTTGGGGTCTTGTGCCATATCATTTGGAAGACATGTAACAATATCCTCTTTAGAAATAAGGATCTCTTGTTGCCTATTATGAAGATCAAGCTCTCCAAGATGGTTAAAGACAAGGCCTTGACTTTTGGTCATGTGATGGACATCCCCAAGAATAGATGGGTACAACTTAGGTGGGGTATAGATGATTTTATATTTTTGTAATGGGATTGTATTTAGTATGTAGGATGTATTCTGGTTCAAGGTTCTATCTTTTACTCCCATTTAAGCCATGGTACTCTTACACTTAGTTTCTCCTTGATACTAAGTGTGAGCTCTTGTGGTACCAAGTTTAATTACATTGTACAGGCGGCTTTTGAGATCAATATATTATTTAACTTACCAAAAAAATGCATATGCCACAATTTAAACTATTGAAAGGATATATCCGACATCTCCATAGCGGAATTCATCAATGTCTCACCTTGAAACTTATAAAGGCCATTATACCAAGGAACCTCAAATGACCTTTAAAACTCAACATTCTCAAGAACACTAACAACCAGCTAGATTAGACACTCGATAATATCAAATTCTTCTTCAATTTTACAGCTTGCTTCACTTTAATTGACATTCTCATAATATTGTCATGCATTTTGATTTTAACATTGCGAACGCCAATAATATTGCACTCGGTGCTGTTCTGCAAGTGCACTTTATGGCTATTCATGTATTGATAAGTAGTAACCCAAATCTTATTTGGTGTGGCGTCAAACGAGTAATAGAGTTCACAATCCATCTACTTAACGACAAATCATTAATAACAGACAAGACATAAGTTAGCTGTAGTTGCAACATCGTTTGTAGACTCAGCTTTGACTTCCTTTTTCTTTTTGTTATTTAGTTTAAGGCAAGTCCTTCTAAAATGTCCCATCTTATCACATATTCAATATAAAAAAAAAATTACCAGTGCTAGACTAACTATATCTGTTCAAAGTTACATTATTTTTGCTAACATGAATATTAGCTTTTCCTTAGCTTTCACTTTCTAAAGCAGCAGTTGACAAGTTTACTAGACGCTTCCTATGAATGTCCACACTTATAATCAAATCATTAACTCTATCAAGCTTGTTGACCTAAAGGAATTACTAACAACAATTACAATAATAAATTCAAATATCATGTAATGCAAATTATACAATCAAAGAATGTATTTCACTTTCAAAGTAAATTTCAACCAAACTCAATTGACAACAATCACATCGAATTCATTGATATGATCGACAAATTGACGCACATTTGCCTATCCTTCAATGAAATAGACGTCGCATCAAGCAGACCTTGCCGATCGTAGAGGGCCTTCATGAAACCTGCATTATTGTTTTCTTGATGACATTAAACGTGACATTACGAGCAAATATTAGCTCAATAATCCTAACACTTGTCTATTCAACAATCTATTTATCAGCTTGCATTATGAACTTCTCTTTAGATAAGGTCAAGTGCAAATTTCTTTGGTACATATAATGCTTAATTTGCATCTTCCAGAAATCAAAGTAACTTAGCTAAGCCTGACTGTAAAATCATTTGTTGCGGAAATAAGCATTCTAATAATAAAATAACCAGAACACGAAAATGAAATCATGCAGTAGATTTACATCATTCGATTGGTATGACCAACATGCGAGAGAAAAGTAGCACAAAATTGCATTATAGATCAAGCGATACAACAAATATTACAACTATACTCGAGTTATTCAAGCACTCTAAGCATTTCCCGGCTCTCAATTACCTTTGATAATTCACATGGTGTTTAGCCCTCACAACCACACGCGAAGCAATCTCTCAATATCACAATGGAATTACAGGGAATCTCAAAACAATATTTGCACGGCTTTACATGCTCCGGATGCAATTCACAAGCACGAGCTCCTCTGAAAATGCTATTAATGAAGAAAGCAACTTACTTGAATTAGGAAAGTTTTGTTTCATGTTGCTGTGCCTAGGATTTGCACAGATGCCTGGAGTGGTTTAGGAACGGGGTGTGTAAACTTGCGCGGCTTCACATATCATTGAACGGCCCATTAAGTTCATTTGAAGTTTAGAAATAGGTGCGTGCAAATAATTGGCGTTGGATACCAACCATCCTTGGCTGATAGGGTCTTGTGATCGAGACGAACAACTGATTATTTATATGATAAGAGACACTTGTCACTTCATCCCGTTAATTTTCCAATGAAAATCATCCGATGATGAATTCGGCCCATCCGAAGAGTTGCAAGAGCCCGGCCCAACTCATTGAACCGTGGCATCTCGCGAATATTGACCAGACAGACCGAGCCGGGGGAGTCAAGACTCGAGAACCACCCCCGCCCCCCACCTGCTCTCCACCCCCTCCCCCCACTCACTTCTTTCTTGATTCTTTGTTTATTTCTTCGGAGCTTTTTTTCGAGAGAGAGATCATCCTGCTCCTCGCATCTCCCATTCCCTCAACTCCCTCTCCTTCTCCTTCTCCTTCTCCTCCTCTTTTTTATGATGTTGATCCGTCGTTCTCTTTGGCAATCCTAGCGAAGGACCTCCAGGTTGGGTATTCTTGTCCCCCTTTACTAGCATGAAGATGTGGGCATTCTTCTTCGTCGGGCTTCTCTGCACCCATCTCTCGCCGGCGTCTGCCAGGATCGGAGCTTCAGATTCGGGTCGGACCCAACCCGCCGAGCGCATCTCTGGTGCGATTTCTCTTCCGCTTTCTTCGCTTCTATAGTATGACTAGTCGATTGGTCGTTTCCTTGCTGGATTGATCTTGACGATGTACATTTGAATGCGTGGAAGGGTATGCTCCACTGGTACCCTATTGTTGCTTGTCATTGTTTGAGGATGCTCTTTGCTAGAAAACCGGAGCCGGCTTACTTAGATTTGCATTTGCTCAGTATCACCCAGCTCAGCTATGAGCCTGTTGAAACCCTGTAGATTTATCTCGAGCCTTGGGGGGAATATCTCTCTCCTTATTGCAGTGATTTTTTATTTTTCTTTTAATATAATGCGGAGTACTTGGTAATAAATTTGAGTATTCGCGCTTCCACATATTGGTGCAGGCAGTCTAAGAATTAAAGTACCCTGTTGATCGAAATCTACCCTTATCGTTACCTGTACACATGGCTTCCTAGTTCAAATTCATGCTCAATCCTAAACTGCGCACAAGGCCTCATATCCCCAAATTCGGTCTTCCAACTCTTGCACCTAGATTGATATGCCATTTAACTCCAGTGGGTCAGTCTGAACTTTGATTTGCTTGGATCATTTGGTTGAGAAATGAGCTATTCGTTTGTATAAAATGCTCAATTTCAATGGGAAGTAGAAATTTTTTGCCTTCCCTGGAAAATATCGGTTAATAGTTACATAAATTTCCACTTATCTGATGCTGAAAGCTTACAACCTTTTGTATGCTTTGGTGGAAATGATGCAGGCAGTGCGGGTGATGTTCTGGAGGATGATCCAGTGGGAAGGTTGAAAGTATTCGTTTATGAACTTCCAAGCAAGTACAACAAGAAAATTCTTCAGAAGGATCCCAGATGCCTGAATCACATGTTTGCTGCTGAAATCTACATGCATCGCTTCCTCTTGTCTAGCCCTGTTCGAACCCTGAATCCTGAAGAAGCTGATTGGTTTTACACCCCTGTCTACACCACTTGTGACCTGACACCAAATGGTCTCCCTCTGCCTTTTAAGTCTCCCAGGATGATGAGAAGTGCTATACAACTCATCTCCTCAAATTGGCCTTACTGGAATCGGACTGAAGGAGCTGATCACTTCTTTTTAGTACCTCATGATTTTGGAGCATGCTTCCATTATCAAGTAAGGGAATTGTCCTTCTGGTTATCCTAGAGAAACATGTACACATTTTAAAAAAGTTGACAAAGAATGCTACTCGACAATGTTGCTGCAGGAGGAGAAGGCCATTGAAAGAGGAATTTTGCCTCTGCTCCATCGTGCTACCTTGGTTCAGACTTTTGGTCAAAGATATCATGTTTGCTTAAAGGATGGCTCGATCACAATTCCCCCATATGCTCCTCCGCAGAAAATGCAAGCGCACCTGATTCCTGATAAGACTCCTAGATCCATTTTTGTGTACTTCAGAGGCCTGTTTTATGATGTTGGAAATGATCCTGAAGGTGGTTATTATGCAAGGTAATGCCTTTTCCATGTGGTAATATGAGGGTAGACATTGCATCCTACTGCTCTTGCATCACTTTGCAACCCATGTCATTGCTTTTGTGAAGCCTGTAAAATTAAGAGATAAATGCTGATGACCAACTGAATCTGTTGAGATATGTAATGCCATCACGTGGAAATGGAACTAATTGGACTAAATGTTATGTTGGCTTCTTGCTCAAACCCATGTATCAGAGTCAAAGACAGAAGGGAGAACGATGATAGTGTCGACTTTCTAATATAGTTGCCTGCTCTTTATGTCCTAATGCCTCTATTATTATTGTGAAGTGCATCCTCCATATAAGATGCTTGAAATCAATGTCTTTATCATCACTTTCAGAGGCGCAAGAGCGGCAGTCTGGGAGAACTTTAAGGACAATCCCCTGTTTGACATCTCAACGGAGCACCCTTCAACTTACTACGAGGATATGCAAAGGGCTGTCTTCTGCTTATGTCCACTCGGATGGGCCCCTTGGAGTCCAAGATTGGTCGAAGCCGTGATATTTGGCTGCATTCCAGTTATTATAGCAGACGACATAGTATTACCCTTTGCTGATGCAATCCCGTGGGAAGAAATTGGCGTGTTCGTTGATGAGAATGATGTGCCTAACTTAGATACCATTCTGACCTCAATTCCTCCAGAAGTAATATTGAGAAAGCAGAGGTTGCTCGCAAATCCTTCGATGAAGCAGGCTATGCTATTTCCACAACCGGCTCAACCAGGGGATGCTTTTCATCAGGTTCTGAATGGGCTTGCACGCAAGTTACCGCACGGGAGGTCAGTTTACCTGAAGCCAGGGGAAAAGATTTTGAATTGGACCGCAGGCCCTGTAGGTGACTTGAAACCGTGGTAGCCTGGTGCTTTGTGTCTCGATACTATCAAAATTGCAGAAGATTAGATCGAAGTGTAAAAAGTTGTGATTTTGCTAGCTTGTATCTGAATATAATTTAATCTTTACAGTTTCCGATACCTGGAGAATGTCATCCTTAAGCAAGTTGAGGGTGGCTGTAGTTGATGAGTTGTTGATTTGCTGATTCGTGGACGCTTGTGACCTCGCGAACCAAATTCCTTGATTGAACAAAAGCGAAGTTCGAAGGGACTATCTCAACCGAATTGTAACTAGTGTGAATTGCAATATCAGAGATTGGATTTCGATTCTCATCTATGGTTTGATTGAACAAGCAATGCCTGGGGAGGCAGCCTGAATGCCCGAACGCTACTCGTAGTTCCGTCATGACTCTAGATGATTAGGTTTATACACAGGAAAAGCAGATAAGCTCGAAACGGATGAGTCTCGTGAGGTACGAAGCAAGGATATGAAGAATGGAATGGGTTGTCAACATTGGAAGAGGAAAGGCAAAGTGGTGTAGGCTTGCAAGTAGGGAAGTGCGTAGTATGGTTTGGATTAACTCTGTTTTCTTACAAGGGGTATGGATTAACCACGTCTCCGAAGCGATCCGACGGACAAGAAGAGATGCAAGTGGCAAAATGAAGAAGGCAGCGAGGACATGAGATTCACACGTTCCGGGACACGATTCTGCCTTTATCACCTCCTCCTCATCATCATGGCCGTCTCTTTCTCTCCGCTCCTTCCTCTGTGCTTCTCCTCCCACAACCAGAAGAGAGAGAGAGAGAGAGAGAGAGAGAGAGAGATGGCTCAGTGGCTGCCGGTGACGACACCATTAGCCCCGACAAATGGGATGAAATCGTCCTTCTTATCCCCGCAGTCCTTTGGGCTCTTAAGCGCCAAGGTAAAGGTGGCTTCGTCTGCTTCGTCTTCTTGCACCTCTTCCCCACTGCCAAGGACCTCCATCTCCATGCGTCTTGCCTCCAAGCAAGCCTACATCTGTCGCGATTGCGGGTACCCCTCTCTCTCTCTCTCTCTCTCTCTTCCATCCTCTTCCCTCTAAAATTGGGGCGTTCATTCCCTGATAATTACTTTGGGTGCGGTGTAGCTACATTTACAACGACCGCACTCCCTTCGACAAGTTACCCGACAACTACTTCTGCCCAGGTAATGAAGTCTCACTGTAGCGCAACTATCAGTTATGATTTCGCTGATTCTTATCCATAAAACTTGGGAGCATTACGACTTCAGTTCTTCAATTTGCACCCGCATTACCGAACGTCAAACCGTTGCAGACACTTATTTTTTGTTGAGATGAAAATTGGCGACGCTCTTAATATCTTGGGGTCCCCCGGCGTAGCTTATATGTTGAGCTTTCACGATGTTATCGAGGGATATTCATAGCTACTTATTTAGTCGAAGAAACGGGTCAGTTGCAAAAAAGGTACAAATACAGGGATGATACTTTGATCAGTCTCACATAAACTATTGGCCTCAAAGATTCAAAGAAGGAAAAATAAAAGAAAATCTCATATCCTTTTGCATTTTCCACTAGGACTAAAAGAGCAGAGGAATATGTGTGAGGTGGTCTTATTTCATTTGACATGTGATGTGGCATGAATCCGATACATCCATGGGTGGATCCTAGAAAAACTCGCTGGAAACGTCCGCTGCATCTTCCTTTATTTCATTTCGAGGATATAGTAGGAGAAGCGGAGACATCTAAGGAGTGTACGACTGTGTAGTGGAATATCTTCTTGTTCCTTTGATCAAGTGCGATTTCTTCTTCTTCAAATTCGGTCTGCAGTTTGTGGTGCTCCCAAACGGAGATTTAGGGCATACGAGCCTGGCGTGTCCAAGAATGCTAATGCCACGGACGTTCGCAAGGCAAGGAAAGCTCAAATCCAGAGGGATGAAGCTATTGGGTAACCACACCCTCCCCTTGTCTTTCCTCCTTCCCTTCCTTTTGCCCTCCTCCTCTTATCCTACTTTTCCGTCTGGCTCGTGCAGGCGATTTTTGCCCATTGGTGTGGCTGTTGGAGCTATTGCCCTTGTTGCTCTGTATTTCTATCTCAACAGTTCGTTCTAGTTTACTCTCTGCTTTATTTCATTTGCACAATCTTTGTTGAGAATACACCATCATCAAATAGCCTCAGATTTTCATTTCTTGTGAGCAAATCTTGCAGCGATGGTACGCATTATCTTGGAATTTATTTCTAATCAAACTGGTTTATGAGTATAAACTTATTGTCAAGAGTGAACATCCAAGAAGTGAAGGACAGGATGTTTGTGACCAGTCCGGCGTTATCTGTGTTGGACATTGGGCTGATTCATCATTTCAATCCATGCATCAAGGTCATTGCTCGAAAGTCTGCCACTTTTAGAGCTTCAGATTGGAAGCCACTACATATTATCTTTATAAAGATGACATTCCTATGAGGTTGCAGCTATATGCTGCCGGCATCATTCTGATCCTTGGATGCGCACTGCTTCGTCAAATAAACTGCTTTAAGGATCATTCCACCGAATCATGTCTTTGTCCTCCAGTCATTACCAACCGATCAAGAGTTTCTCCTGCCTTGAGGCATCCTGCTTAACTTCTCTGTTGAAGCACACTGCATCGGTGCCTTGAGATCCATCTTCTCCTGGCGATAGTAATCAACTAACGAAACTTGAAATCCTTTGCCATAAGCAAAACGATCGCAACTTCTCTATGTATAATCCAACCAGGATGTACAGCTGATATATTGAAGAGATTTGCAATTTTACAGGGCATGTGCCAAATAACTTGCGAGAGGACAGCTAGGAGGCGGAATATGCAATATTTTCCTTTCAACGTAACGCTATCTCAAAACTATAACACAAGTACACTTAACTCATTCTTGCAAAACAAATGATCCTTCTATACTTTTCTCCATGGACTGTGGAAGAGGCAACTTCAGAGAGAACACATCACTGAAGCTCGATGTCGGAGCAGTCTTAAACTCGTATGGACCACTCTTTGGTCCCCAAACCTGTAACAAACATGATTTGTAGCATTACGTATCGCCATATAAAGTAACCTTGCTTCATCTTTTATTGTCAGATCGAGTTGTGGAGATATGCGTGGAGACTGGAAGAACTAACCTGCTGTCCATCCTCATCGTATCCCCTCTCCCATGAGTGTATTTCATTGTTCTTTAAAATCGCAAGTTCAGAAGTACAGAAGGCAGCCCCATTCTGACAGAAGAGGCAAGAAACCATCACATGATATGATAGGTCTGAGCTTAGAATAAGAAACAACAGAACACAAAAACGCATTATGTGTGTTGAGAACCATCCTAAAGTAAAGGGTATTAAATGAAATGTATGTAGTGGAAAGACATACCCACGAATTAGGGAACCCGCCAGGTGGAGTTGAACCTTCATATAAGCAACGCTTTCCACGATCACAACGCTTGAGATATATTGTTGTCAGGTGCTCTGCAACATCCTGTGCACAGTATAAGAAAGTGAACCATGAAACATCATTTGTCAGCTAACAACTATTTCAGCATAAACAACACGGTGCCTACAATGGACATTTTATGCCAAAACTGGCATCATCACAAAATTGTCAGCTGCTGCCAATAAGTTGAACGGACAAAAACATCCTGAATATCAAATGTAAGTGGAGAAGCATTGACTTTTATCCATCATGCAATCTACTTTTCCCTTTAAAATTGAATCTCACACAATCATTGCAGTCCCACAGAATAGGAGTCATTGCGATTTACAGAAAAGCCCACTTCTAAACCCTACATGAGTAGCAAAATGGGCCAAATTATTAAAATCGATACCATAGACCATTTGGCAGCATATGAGAATCATTGGTACCACAAGGGACCCAGTATGCTCAGTGAACTCACAACCCATGAGCTTTTAGTAGATTTCCAAAACTCCATCATATGAGAGATGAGTAAAACAACTCAAGCTTCACTACGTCTCCTGGTAAACATAAGGTACATGGAAGTGCATGGTTTTGGGGATCACAGCTAGGTTGGAGAAAATGAGTGGCATCTAACTATAGAAACTAGATCAGGAAAAAGAGAATAGACGTGGTCAGGGTAGAGTTCAGCAAAGAATTGTTCTTTCTGCTTTACTACTTTATGACTTCCAAATTAATCCCATCGAGTCTGTGTTTCCATCTTGGTCCAAAAGATGTGAACTTCACGAATAGATCTGCTCATCATTAAACATACGACCTCAACTATCATATAGTAGGGAAGTGTTCCTTCTCTCCATAGAGTCAATTGGTTTAGACTCGAGTCTGCTGGCTTGTTAGAAAAGCAAAGGAGATGAGGGCATGAAACGGTATCCAGATGTGTGTCCAAGGTGTTGGCACAAATTTGCCCAAATGGATGATAGAATCCCTAGGTTACTACCTGACTTGGCTCATCCGTGCTGCTAGCATTTGTGGAAGGATTCAGGGCCTCAACAAAATAGCAACAGCGAAAAGTAAATTCACAACTTACAGCATAGTAGACACTGGATGCATAACATCAAAGTAGGAAGAGTCACTCTGCCTATTGAGAATTGAGAGAGAAAGTACATATAGAGTCGAAGGAAGCAGTGGGCAATAGGGTGACAGCAAGAGTACGAGGCTAATGAGTTTAAGATTGAAACTCGGTTCTAATAACACTATGGGCTTCCCTCTGAAAGTTCAAATATTTTGTTCAAGCACTGGATAAAATGAACTGATCACGCACTTCATGTCAGAGAAACACAAAGGGGAATCCAACTCTTCAGTTATAGGAGTCTTCTGATAATCACTGAAAAGAAACGGAAGACTTACGCCGATAACTTCATCGGGTTGCGGCCTCTGGTCCTTCGGACGATCACAAAAGTTCTTATACTCTTCCATGTCTCTGATGGCAAATGAACTAACCTGTCACACAGGCATGTTCGTGCAGAGATGATTGGCTTTTGTCAAGTTAAAAAGTTAAGGTTAAGGAAGGAGAGAAGCAAAGTACCTCAACATCACATTTCAACTCTTTTGGACAGGGCTTCACCAACAGAAACCTCTGCGACCAGAAAGCTTGTTAGATAGTTGATGAAGAGGCAAGAGTATTATCTATCGCCCAAGGAAGAGAAACTGGGGGATGGTGAGGGTAAGATTACCTGGCGAAAGGGCTTCTGAGGAGTTCTCCAGAACGCCTGAGGCAAAGACGAGGATCAAATACAGCACCGCACCAGTGAAGAATGCAACAAAACGGAATATATTTGGAGGGTTGGGGTGAAGAAGAAGAAGAACCTGTTCGAAATACAGGACCCTCGAGCCGTCCACCATCTCAGCAGCGGGGCATGTGAGTAATCTGGATGGCAACAAAAGTAGATATCCATGGCAAAGCCCAAAGAAAAGGGGAGGTAAAGACGGAACTGTGATCTGATGAATCAACAAACCTGATGTTGAAGTAATTATCGGGATCTCTGGCGGCTTGCTCCTTGGAGAACTGCTACACAGGACGAGAGTCAGAGTGCGATTTCTCCACTTCACTTCACCGGAAAAAAATCAAAAGGGATGGGGCGAAAGGGAAAGAGAACGATACCTTCTCGCCGGAGAGGGAGTGAGAGACGAAGCGGGCGTGGTCCCATCGAGTGGTGGACTTGGTGAGACGGCGGAGGAGGAGAGCGCCTCCCGCCACCAGCAACGCCTTGATGACCACGCCCCTCGCCGCCTTGCTCCACCCCTTCCCGTCCGTCTCCGAACCCATCGGCTGCGCCCTCCTTCCCTCTTCTTATGCGATGGTGGGGATGGGTCTGGTCTTCACCCTCCCTCTCCACCTCCTCGTCTTTCTTCTTGTCTCCGTTTTTCGCGAGGCCGCTGTTATCCCTCCTCCGCCTCCGGTCCACATGCCCCACTCATTCTCAAAATTCCAATTATAGTGCAATTTTGGATATTTACCGAATCCCTTCCGTACATCTCCCTCATATTTATTCATTTGAATGGACGCCTTTGATTTGCTTCTGCTACTGCTACTGCTACTGCTAGTGCTACTGATAAATCTGTCGTGCCTTCAATATGCAATATGATCTTGCGGGTGAATCCAAGCGGAGAGAAGGTGAGAGGATTTCAATGTTTGAACATGTCAAGTCGTTCATTCGGATCTGTCATGATTATATTCCGTGCTCACCGTCGCGAAAGCTGTTTTCGCATCACCACGATCCGAGACACTGGTTGGTTCAGTCATTAGGTACGAGTGTGCAGGATACGGTTTAGACAGGATGTTTTGGTGAGTGTGCTTGTAACAATGGTGTATGTCTACGATCTAATCCGCTGTCCTCGCCTTAGGATAGATAAGGGCCTTGATTGGTTTTATTACTATTTGGCTAATAAAATAGGTCTTGTCTTGAGTTACTCATATCTCGTTTTGGCCAGCGCGTCTTCAGGATGCATACGATATGTGAGGAAATCTTATCTCATTAACGTCGGGAAACATCATTCAAATCAACTATCCATACAATTACGTGAAACGCACAGGACTTCCACAGCAGTTCAGCGAGTGAAGGGAATGTTCACCAGCTGATCGTTGAGGAGATGGTCTCAAGAGCGTCGCCCCCGGGAATGTTCACCAAACCTACCTCTTCCTTCAGCTGAAATCCGAGTTTTCCGTGCCGCGACCAATGTCACTAGTTCGCACCTCATTCCCCAAAGACAAATAAATAGATGCCAGTGCTCTCTATCCTCTCTCTTCTTACAGCCAACCATATCTGTGGTTCCAATTTTGCTCTACTTTATTCAAAAACTTTTCCGACACGAGGCTTCCCAGCTTTAAAAGCTAACCTCGCGTCTCTCCGCAAAGAATTTCCCACTCACCGCCGGATCCGGGAGAAGGGCGAGCCACACTCCCGTGTCTGCCCCTTCCTCCACTGAAATGTTCCCAGCCCAACCGGTCATAGCAGTCTTCACCCACCCCGGGCAATAGCAATTAACATATATCTTCTGCCCTTCCGGCCGGTCGGCCAGTGTCTTTGCCATCATTCTTGTGTAGGCATTAACTGCGAGTTTTGATACTGAGTAGTCCGTGAAAGTTTGTGGCCACCCACCCGATGTCCACGTTCCATCATCAACTTGTTGGAGGAAAGTGGCGACTGTTCTATCGATGAGTTCCTCTGTAAGCATGTCCAAGTCACCCAGCTTTCGTCTCAGATTCAAGTCCTCAATCCTCTGTCAAAAGTCAAAAATTAACCACGCATTAGCTAGATAGAAATGTAGATAGTCAAGGCAACGGACAATAACTTTCAAGTTTTAAAGAATCGCACGTCACCTGCTCAGGGATTATAATGGTGTTATTTTCATGTGATCTTCCTCTATCTAATATTTTTACAGCTTTCGAATTAGAGTTTCCAACATATAATTAGGATCAACCTCCAATTTTCATATTCCCAGTAATATTTCGTGTCGTCTAATTTTGTTTAAATCATTCCCGAATCTTTTAACTTCATATGCATTTCCATGCCCTGAGGATTTCTAACTCTGAGTATGATAGATTGAACTTCCTAGCAAATGTCGGTTGCTTGTATTTCCTGTATCATAATGATTCTTAGTACCACCGAGTGTCATTGAGGTGGAACCGCAACATGATAAGAACTGGGACAACTGAAGGTGGATGGACGAGTACAGATTCAAAAAGGACAGGATTTTATATGGACCAGAAGATTATCAGATACTTGAAAAGGAAATACAATATTAAGGTCATCCTGCCTGTCAAAGAAACAACTTTTTTCTTTCCGTCTTGTCAGAAGGGGGAGGAGGATGAGTCTACTTACATTTCTTCTTCCATTAAGTTTTCCCAGCCGGGAGCTCACATTAACAATACGAGCGCCTGTGGCAGAAGGTTTCATCAAGGGGATCATGGCTTTTATCATGTTTTTGGTTCCATAGTAATTGGTAGCCACAACCATATGAGCGGATTCAACGGAGTTGTCAGACCCAACATTGAAGTTGACACCGGCATTATTTACCTGAAGGAGAACAATGCAGAAAATCAGCCTTCACTTCTACAGGTGAAGTGGTGACAGGTTATGGTTATCCTACTCTACCATTCTTCCTGCAAAAGCAGCGAGCACCCATCTCTGGTCATCCCAATTCATTCAAGAGCTATCCCATTTAACATGTTCCAAACGAACTTCCCCCGGGTTAAAGGAAATAAGATAGCAGTATCATTTTAGCGAAGAAAAATTAGAAGCAATGTCAATGGATGAAAGCAAGCAAGGTAAATAATGGGAGGGAATCGGAAGAGGAAGAGATGCTACCAGGACATGGATACCATCGTAGGTTTGCCGTATCCAATCAACGAAGAGTTGAATGGAGGAAGGCTCCAAGACGTTGAGTTGATGAAAGGCGACGTCCAGACCGCCTTCTTGCAAGACCCTCGCAGCTTCTTGGCCAACGCATGGGTCCCTCGACGTCAAAACTACCGTCAGACCATGCACGGCCAGCTGTCTCGCAATCTCGAACCCAATACCCCGGTTACTCCCGGTCACCACAGCAATCGTTTCTTTGGACCACCACCTGCATTTTTCAGATATCCAGACCAAATTTAGCGATCGCATCCTCATCTACATCTGTCGAGGAAGGCGTCCATGAAAGGAAGAAGGGAGGGCATCCGCTCAATCATGCTCGCTTCAATGGGATATCCCAAATCGAAGCGAACGAAAGGATCTCTACACCCCCAACAAATTTGAAGGACTCGCATCGAAGAAGAGTCGGGAGAAAGGAGAAGGCGAGACGTGGATGACAACCTTTGGTGGTCGGCATAGGGGATGGTTCTGAGAAGGGAGATCTCCTGCAATCTTTGTTCTCTGCGCTCTCGGGCTCTCTCTTTGTTGCCTCCCATCTGCCTCCGCCTCCGCCTCCGCCTCCGCCTCCGCCTCCGCTCGCTCCTTCCTCTTCCATTTTCGCATACCCCTTTCCCCTCGCCACTTTTAACCTCTGTCGAGGTCCAAGGGTTGGGGGAGGAGGCTACAATCCCATGCGTGCGGGTGCATGAGTCAATCGCCTGGTCGTAGGTTGGAGCTGGTATTTAGGTCAACGGTGCCCGCCTCGGGACGACACGTACCCACGCCCAGCTGTCATTCGCCTAGTTTGGCCTTGACCATTGTGCCCCGCCCCTACTCACACACGCAGTTATTTAGGAGATCCCGTTTTATAGATTATTGCCTCTCTTTGACATATGTTTCATTTGTTATATTGCATATACTATTACATTTCTTTCTCCTTTTCATTATAAACTTTAATTTGATACGAAGAAAACGATGGATCTGCTATTATTACACACTTCCATATCTTTTAATAGTCAGCGCAACCATAATAACTCAAATATCATATTATTAAGAACTCGAGATTGATCTATTTATTATCCTGAATTCATCTGCGGAGCAAAACTACCTATAATTCAAATTGATCCCTTTCAGATCACCTTCACCTAGAGTTATAGGAGATGTTATAAATATGCTTAGAAGACCTTGTATATTTCCCTTATGTGGTCATGATTGATTATTTGATATTTAGCTACATTAAATAGTCATTATATGAAAATCATATAGCCTAGGCTCATATATGCTTCATTTTAATAACGCGTAAAATATTAAAATGCTTCATTTAATAACATGTAAAATAATAATACTTCAGTCCCAATTTTATTTTAAGCTTTTTTTTTGTAAGTATTATTTTAAGCTTTTGTTCATCTTCAGATGAGACCGCCAAGGGGAGGTGTTGAGAGAGGGAGAGATGTGACTTCGAAGCGAGAGGGTGGCATCGAGCAAAGATAGCCGTGATTGAGAGTGAGCATCAAGCGAGGTTGCAAGAGAAGCTTGAGACTAGGAGACCGAGCATCGTCACTGTGAGCGTGTGTCAACACCGCAAGTTTGTGAAGAATTGAGATTAGAATTTTTCAGGCTTGTAAGAAATAAAGAAAAAATCAATCCAATCCGGAGTGTCTGAATAGGCAAGTCCGCACCTGAAACCAAACGGATATTTATCGATTCCAATTTTATAGAATTAAGAACGGCCCAAAATTAATCATTTTTGTCCGGTTCAGGTCGTTGCTTTAGCTCACTCACAATATTGGTGTTTGAGTGTTTTCCGATGCTTTATAAGTTCCATATTTATGGCAAAAATCAGGTACATGCTGTGCAAGACTTGAAGGAATAGAAGCAATGTGCGATAAAGCAGAGAAGAACCCAAACACGTTTTTCTACCGTCACAGGTCGGAGGAAGCCCTGCGTGGCTTAATAATGAGCAGTAACATAAGGTCCTTAAGGACAATATGACAAATCACGTCATCATATTAATTTGTCTTATAGGGGCCAATTTAGCTTAGATTTCCAATCCCTAGGACAATACACACAAATCATCTTAGCACAACGTCTAATTTCTGCCTGCCTTGACCATCTCTATAAAAGCAGCATCGACTCTTTAAGTGATTTGTGACGGAGGCCAATTTCGTTTTTTGAGATATGATATAGTGTTATTTGAGAAAACTATCCAATGGATCCTAAATATCTGAGGGAGAATACCAATTTGGTAATTTCAAATAATTTTCGCTAAAAATTGCTAAAATATGATGTACAATGTAAAATGACCAACGATGATTAAATCATATTTTGATTGATCAATTCAAGTCGTCCAAAATACTGATGTTTTGATTTTATCAGCTCTTGAACAAATCACCCATCTTTTATTGACTAAATTAGTAGGTTCTAATCATTATTAAACATTGGTAATTTGCCCCCTATTCACAAAATAGATAGATTGCCAACAAAATTACACGGAATCAAGTGATCGACCATTTTTTTCACCAATAATTTCTTCAACTCACCATCTTCCAGAAATATCAACACGAGAAAAGAGCGCTTTCTTTCTTTGGACGCATGGAACAGTTGAACGTCCCTTCCCATCACCATGGTCCACCGATGCGAAGAATGCCAAAACTGAATGTCGTACAGGCTGGTAGCCATCAGTTGAATTGAAACCTGCAATTCACTCTCTCTACGACCCCATTACATCCGGTAGCAGTTTTGTACTTACAAAATTGACGACGAAAATACTAAATCGAGAATGCAAATTTGGGGGAAAAAAGGATATTATGCACAATAAATAATAAAAAAAATGTTGGAGAACGATGACAAATTTACCACAAGACAACAACAGGTTACAGGGCTTGGCCTAAGTGACAGATTCCAGGTTGTGCCGGTCCTATTTGGAGAACCAGTCAATCGACGTAGAAAGACTCAATGGAGGAGCTCCTGAAGTTTCCAGCACATGATAATATTTGCGATCACAATCTTTAAAGCTAACGGGGCAATATGTCAGATACCCGATCTAGTGCATTGGCAGGGATCTCTCTTCCGGGAACCTGGACCTTTAAGAGATTGGCATACCTGGACAGAAGGAAAAAAAGGTTTTAAAAATTAGTAAGTGGTCAGCGTGTTTCAGTAAATATGACCACAAAGGATGTTTCAGCCACTCACTCTTCAGATGAAAACAAGTGTTCGTGCTCCGAGATGAACGCAAGCAATGCCTGATGATGTAAGAGGATCACCTAATTGTAAGTGCAGAAGATGACACTTTAAAGAAAGAATAAAGATTCACGTTTAAAAGGCTTGCCTCATATGGCATGTTTAGCAGTTCGTAGTATGTCCGTACACGATCTAATCTCTGTTGCACAGCTTCACTATCAATGGATGGGATAGCTGCAAGGGCCTATAAAACCAAACAAAGTTTATATAAGGTACAGCTTCACAGAAAAAAGCAAAAAAGAAAGAAAGAAATCAAGTATTTGAGAATCGTTTGCTCGTATCTGTATTTAGGTAATTAGTCTCGAAAGCAGAGAAGATTGAGCAGTGTGGAAATTTTTAACCTTATATGGCAGGACAAAAGCATAAGCAACCTTTTGTCAAGTTATTAATTGTTCCCCTGTTTTGTTTCGTAACTTTTATGGAGTAAGACATTGATTTATTAATTAAATGCAGTAAAATCCCCATCAAATATACAGATTTATGCAATCTTTAGATAATCATGGATCTCAATATAACTACTAACATACAAATCAAAGTGACAACTCACATGAAGTTGATCACGGATTGATTAATATCATGATACACGAAAAGCAAGTACCAAAGATCAAAATGTGATTCACTTCAAATCTATCACATAATAAACAAATCAACGTATCCACAATATTATATAATCTCATTGAACTCAATTAATTATCAACATTTCCAATTACCCAAAAAAAAAAAAAAAGAGGATCCCTCTGAAAATCTCACTTGAATCCATAAAATATCTAGGAGTAATAACTTAATAGGATAAGTGAAGAGGGATGTGGAAGAGAAACTTAACGGTAAAGCCTGCATGTGAGCATGCGAAGTGGCACAATCACATGAAAATAGGATACCAATTGTACATACATTTCTCATCCAGATAACATATTTGATAAATTTAAAAAGGTATTTGCATTTTTTCAACATTCTATTCATTTGACAACAATTACAACATCAAAAAAATGGGAAACAAAAGTGTGAACATGAGTAAGTTTCCGCCAAAGACTACTCTAAAAGCCCTACAAGAAAACAGAGAAAATTTTAAAAGAATACAAAGGACATGGAACAAAAGTTGATTACCTGCTCCAAAGCAATTGAATTTCGACATATCTGCTGGACCCCAAACAGGTTGATAGACTTCATCTCTGACAAAGCCTACAAGAAATATGCCTACAATTAAAAAAACAGCTTTCTAGATGTTCTATTGCAGACATCATTCGAGAAATATTAACATAAAACAAATAGGAAGAAATGGGAACCTTAATAAAAGCATTTGCAGCTATGCTACATATTCCACCAAAAACATAGTTTCTTTTTGTTCCTGCAATAAAGGGGGCCATTTCCTCATCCCGACGCGTTATCTGGATTAAACATTGAACCATGACATTAGCTTGCAAGCGAAGATATTTGCACTCACAACAGCCCATAATGGATGTAAGAAGAAGATTTCAACAAAATTTTGTAAACATCGCCTGAAATAGATCTGGTTTTTAGCATATAGATGGTTTAAAGAAAAAAGCAAACTATTACAAAATCAATCATCAGCATAAAAATAAACAAAGGAGAAAAAAGAATAGGCTTGCAAATGAGGTCAAGCAAATCGTATGCTGTAACAATAAAGTAATTAGTTGGCATTGCCTAATCTGATTTGACATTATTTCCGACTGATGGAAGACAAATGGATAGGTGAGGGAACTGAGTGGAGGACAAAGCAGGCAAATAGTGTCATTTTACCAAATTGACTGTGAAACTGCTCAAGATAATGCAGCAACATTTATTCTTTAATTATTGCTTCCACATTCGAGATCCTCAAAACCAGGGCCAAATACACTACATAAGATTTTCAAATTTTTTAAACATGAAAAATACTAGATATTTGAGGCCTCACAACAGATGAATCAAATAAATAGAAATAGACTTACATTAATTGTGCACTGTACTACTCATTTAAGGCATTACAAGTATGTGGTGAAAATACATACCTGTGCAGTCAGTGAAATAACAAAATCATCTGGCTCTTCAGCATCTTGGTCCTCTAAGTAATCCCTACTATTCATTTCCTGGTAAATGAAAAATCTCTTGCTTAACAATTCACTCTGACCTTGCGAACAAATCAAAAGGAAACTCAGTGGCAAACATTTGATGAACCTGAATGTGAAAAGCAGTTTCCAGCTGCATCTCAACTCGTAAAACTTTCAAGCAATCGATTGCAAGCTTTCTGTACTCTTCTGCAAACGATGCGAGGTCCCTGCCTGGAGTACTACTCGTTCTAGAGTGCTGGTGGTGTCTCATATGCTTGCCATCCCATTCCCCTTGATTCACTGATCTGAAGGTTGTCTGCCCAAGCCTACTTTCATGATATATGTAGTTTTGCATGTCAAACCTCTTGAAGCAAGCAATAACATGAGAACTTCAACTAAGATTTATATCAAGCCGCATGCTGCGACACCTACTCACAATGGAGCAGCTAGCTTACTCACCTTTCAATTGAATCTGCAACATATTCCAAGGAATCACTAAGGGATGCCAGCAAAATCAGTTTGTTATCATCTCGAATAAGATTTTCCTGTCAGCACAGCACAGGTTGCAATCAGTTGCAACTTAAAATTAACACCCTGATGCACCAAGTTTTAACTAGTTAGGAGGATGCCAAATTATCACTGATCATATCCATATAAGTGCAGTGTGAATTTAGAGAAATCACAACAGTTTCTTCAACAGGAACTTTGCAAACCGGAATTAAATGAACTTTAGGTCTTCATCCACAATATTAGATAATAGTTACTTTTGTTCCCAATCAATCAGTGATCGTAGATACCTGCTTAATTGGTCGCAAATTCAACAGTACATCAGTGAGTTCCAATTCAACCTCCATGGATTCAGCATCTGTAGCGCTATTTTGCAAAATTTGCTGACCAAAAGAACTTGGCAAACATGCACTTGCCGGATCAAGCTGCATCAATTTCTCAATATCATGTCGTCCGATGAGCATATAACTCTGTTTTTCTAGAACTGCCTGAGATTTTACAAAGAAACAGGAGTTCAAAAATGATGAATCAAAGATGTAGCATGATGAGTGATAACTGTACGTAAAAGCTACAGATGCCCTTGTTTCAACTAATACAAGCTTCTAGACACAAGAAAAAGGAACAGAAACTTTATCATGTCACAAGCATTTTGTCAGAGTTGTGCAGAGTGATAACAAGGGTCGATAAAAGTACAAAAATCAGTGCATGACCAAAATATTGGACAAGACGAGACTAATTATGTTACTTTCACATATTTTGTTAATTGATGTAACAAGATCATATCTGCTGGCTCATCAAGTAAAAGATAGTTTGAAAAGAATTTTAAATATTAGGATACATAATATTGTGGTCCTAGTTCATGTTAATAAATGCTTTCCTGCTAAGAAGAAAAGCAATTCCACACTTGTAGAGACTTCTCATGAAGTCCAAAGTTAATTTGCATTGAGGACCACAGAAAGAAATTCAACTTCAACAGACGGCACTGAAGAGAAACGAAAGTTTCACCCCCTAGCATAGCTCATCCATCAAATCACACAGTGGAAAAGAAAACCACAGAGGATCAAGAGAACACATACACACCTCCATATATGAAGTGCGACATCTTTCATATGTCCGCTCAAGAAATGTTTGCACATACTTTACAAGCTCACCAGCAAATTTCGGCATTGCTTGAGCCCAACCAAGCACCTACGCCAATGGTTAAATTACAAAGATGTTATGAATGTTACAAATAATTACAAGAAATTTGACCTAGATCTCCAATTAAATTGTAAATTCTTAGAAGAACTCGTTCAATTAGAAGTTGCTTTCGTTGACATTGGTGGTGGGAAAAGGAAGGGGAAGGACAGGTTGGCATAAGTATATGTATATATACATTTTGATGCTGTTTGGATGGTCCAGTGCCCACCAGCAACAGACCAGTCCCGTTTCAAGTATCCCAATCCCCTTGTGACACAGAGATTGGGTAGCATATAAATAACACGTCTTAATACAACTGCCCAAGCAAGTGCAGCTATTCTAACCAGGCCTTGAGTGAGAAAGATGAACATACTTATCACTTAAGCAACTACTTGGGGTTAAGGAGGAAGTGCACATTAAGGGAAGGGAACACATGTCAAGGCATGAGGGTGTGAATGGAATCACCTCTCTTGCAAGGAATTCTATTGCCAAAAGCCCTTGTAAGACTGGTCGGCCCTTCTCAATCAATGAAGTGTATGTGGCAGCAGCATGTGCTCGTGGCCGAAAAGCAGCAGGACCTATATAAACAGATATATGCATGCAATAAATGAATTTTTAATCCATGGCCAAGACAGAATATGACACGCTAACAGAGGCTAAAATTAATTCATCTCTGAAAAGTGCTAATACCTCTCATTATCTCAAATCAGCAGTGTCTTGGTCAAAGTCTAATATAAGCATCGCTAAAACTATGCTATGACCATAGAATTGCATTTGCATGTTAAAGAAAAATTTACCATGCTACCCATTTTGTGAGATGAGGAAACTCATTGAGGTAAACCAAGGTTAGTCAAACTCCAGGCTCATTAGGCTGAATGATTAAGTCAGCCGCCAGCTAAAACCCAGGTGGGTGACCCTACTTGGAATTGTTTATGAGTGACACTGTAGAGAATTGAACATGTGTCATGTGCTTAATCCACACCCTCCTAATTGTTTATTAACCAGCAGCCAAGCAGAGAACACATTTAGTTTCACTGAAACATCAAAAGCACATGCAAAATCCAGGTTCAAACTACTTAAGATCGGCTTTCCACATTTCAAGGTAAAACAGGACAAATGCATATTCAATCAGTCGAATAGCAATGACTTCTTTGCCATCCATCAGTATATGAGCGAAAGGGCACAAATAAAATCAAAGAGTGATAATTTACAAGTCAGATATGCAATTACAGATCTGAGGGTTAAAGTGGTCGGATCACTAAGTATAGCAGAGCTTGACACGACACCAGGGTATAGAAGAGGATTTGAGAGGATTGAGTGAGTTTCTTCATTTTGCTTGACGTTACCTGGGCATTTGTTTACAGAACAACAGGTAAAGTTGAATAACCTTAATTCCTCTCCATTTTTTGGTTAATTCAGAAGTAGCAGAACAAGAGTGCATCTGACAGACAAGTATCTTCCATTTCTGTTTCATAAAAATTGGCTAAAAGTTACACTTTTGGTGTAGTGGAAACTTGCACATGGCCATTAATGCCTCGCTTGACATAGTCGATGATTTATCTTGTATTGGACACCCTTTGGTTTTGACAGCAATTTTGTGAACGGCTTCAATTTTTTAAGCTCTTTCTGTATATGGCTTTTCGCTGTCTTGGTGCCCTATAATTAATCCTTTTATTAATAAAAAAACAAGAAAAATATCTGGTATACATATTCTTCAAGGGGAACTCACTTGATATAGCTTGTTGGACACCTTTCCTGTAATCTACAAACATAGTTGGCAGAAAATGATCCTTCACAAAGTTCTCCACAAAAGAAAGCAATCCATCCTTCCTGCCGTTTTGGATATCAAAAGAAGAAAACTCACATGAACCAAGCACAATTCACACGGTAACTACAAGAGAAAAATCTCGAAGACACACATAATGACTAAATAATAGTATCATCTCAAGCAGTACAAGAAAACTTGAAGGTTAAAATAGCTAGATAAGTTGATGCATGAGGCTCTGTTGTCATAACAAATGTCGACCGCTTTACCCCAATCAATTAAAATTTGGATCATAGAACACAATATCAGCTAAATATTCGTCACTGTGCCTATTTGACTCCTTGAGAAGAAAGACAACAGTCTAGAAGAAAAAATTTGCTAAAATATAACTCTTGGGAGGATCAGAAGTACAAGAAACTTCTCAACGAATCGAATTATTGTTCATCATAAAGACCTGCGTGCCCCAATATTCAACACCCACCCACCCACCCACCCCTCCCCCCCCCCCCCCAAAAAAAAAAAAAAAAAAAAAAAGAGGAGGCATATATGCTAGTGTGGCCCAATCCTGAAGTCAGTTATTTACGAGCACCAGCAAATCAAAAACTGAATATGCAATTAACAACCATATTCAATTAAGTGGCTGATTCATACGATATACTAGCTGGTATGCATTCAGTACCAGGTCAGAAAAAGAAAATTACATACTCTGGCTTGCAAGTCACCAAGACTAGAACGCTTGTAATTTCAGAATTCCAGTAAATTCTTTTAGCCTGTCTCTCACAACTATCCCATAGTAACCATCTAAACTCTCAGTAAAAGTTAAAAACCAGGAAAACCAATCAAGTCAATATCCAAAAGGCACAAGGCTTCCTTCCAAGAGGAGCAGAAGTACCACAGACATAAGAGGCTTCATTAAAAAGCTTATCCCCATAAAGATGATTATTGAACCGTTTTGACTGTTGCTAGTGACAATTAAAATAATAAAGTCCTAGCGGTTTTTTTTTTTTGGGGGGGGGGGGGGGGGGGGGAAAGAAGGGGAAGGGCGGGTGTCGATATAGGAATGCAACAGAGAGAAAATTGGTTGATATCCAATATAGGTATACCTAAGTAAGATGTATGCCTTCAACCCACTATGGGCATGCTAAAATAAGATCAAAATGTCCAATATCCTATAGAGTTAATATCCATGCCACCTTCTACCTAACTATGACCTTGTAAATTCACTATCCTTACAAAGTATCTAATGGATCATCCAATATGTCCAAATTAACTTAGCAAATTTACACTTTTTTCCTTTGGACAACACTCACTCTTCACTTCTACTCTTATCTTTCTAGCATGCAGACACCTCAGTGAAGCAATCTCGTCTAATGTGCATGTTAGTGCCTAACAGCTAATTTTCATATAAAGCACAGTCAAAGTGATTAAATCATTTAAGCCTCTTCTACAATGAATTCACTTTAGATACACTATATTTTTGGCTATTTAGGAATACAAACTTTTTCTTCCACAACTACCGTTTTACACTTCCTCCACCATCATCTTACCACTGAATCGCCTCTTAGAAGTAAATACCACGAAAATTCTTGAATATATCTATCTTCCTTGCCCAATACAAGAACAAGATAAGAGCTCCAAGTTGAACCTTACTGTCGTATCCAGGGTCTCACCCAAATCACTTTCTCTTGTACAAGTCATAACTTAAAGTATGAGAAACATGATCAGCATATTATATGTCCCTATCATATATTTCACAAATTTATAAAAAAAATTGCCTTAAGCCTTTGTAAAGCAATACTTTCAATCAAGTTCTTATAGGTAAAATCATAGTGGATCTCTTCCACATACGAACAAGTCAAATCTTTAATAAACTCTGGTCTTTGAAGTCAACTTATCCTTCATTACTGCATCCTACTTTTGCTGCAGAAGCACTGAAATTTGGCATCTTTGCAACTAGCATGATTGTGCAGACCCTGTTCATATACTCACAAACATCATAAGGAAAATATGCCATCCACCAAGTTGAGATAGCAAACCAACCATATGAGCTGTACACTAGAATTTACTTAAGCATTTGAATCTCAATTTATCCTAATAGAGCAAATATTGGATATGAACTGGTAATTCTTTGATTAACTTCTTATAAAAGCCAATTAACAGCACAAAAAGCTATTGAGCCTTCACCAGACACACCCTAAGCTTAGTGTCATGGTTAAGCAGGTAAGAACTTTCAAAACTAATCACAAAAATTTTCAATTGCGCTAAATTAGCAACTAGCAAAAGAAAAAATTCCTTTGCAGAAGCATAGTCAAGCGAAAAGGAATGTCAGAAACACGGGACATGAATCAGAAAATCACCTTTCCCTGGTGATTATGCAAATCATAAATGTGCAAATCAGTATGTATGATCCAAAAGAGAGATTCCAATGGTAATCAGCTTACCCAAGCTGGGAATACTTCTTTGGTAGAATTGAAGCAACTCTATCGGTAAACTGCAAAGCAAGATATCATAAAAAGCTATTGAGAGAAACTTGCAAAAAACTTGAAATATTCCAGTTATAGTCCACTACCAAGAGAACAGGGCGATATATGGAAGCTGTCAAGTATATGCCTTGCTCAGGTAACACAGCTGCAGATCCATAACCTTCTTGTAACATATTTGAACCCCTCCTACTCCACCCTTGGCGAAGAATATCACCACCTAAAATACGAGGGATTGTGCAACAAAAAAGGTCATTATTTAATATGAATTACACAAATTAAAACCGACCACAACTGACAAGATGAAGGTATGGATAGAGCCAATCAAATCCACATCTTCACCATCCTAATTTAAAACAACAATCCATGATGTGGCGTTAGCCAAGTAGGTCCAATTACCGAGTATTTTCAAGTATTGAAGATCTTTAGTGAAAGTTCCACCCAAGTCATATTAAACTTATCTATACCTGTGTTCATGTCATAAAGTCACATCTCAAGGCCATCCTATTATGCATCCAAACGACCTTCATTAAAAAATCATCCAATAAATCACATCTTCATTTGTGAGAACTTGATTTTTCTCTTTTGCATTTTTTTGTTGTAATTGTTTCAGAGGTATTACGTTGACTCATCTTGTTACATAATTTAGAATTCTCACGCAATGTGAACAATAAAATAAATTAACAGCAAGAAAGTGTACTTGATTCATCTGACAGTTTACTGCATATGGACTAAAATAGACAAAACAGGAGCAGTTATTGCAGACAGAATATATAAAATGGACCAAGATTGTTTCACATACCCTGATTAGGCACAGATGCAGTAGTATCCGTGAAGCGGAAAGCAAATGTGAGGCCATCTTCTGAACTGTCCCTGTAGCAGATTCAGATAATTATCATGTGCAAGCAACATTAAATCCAAAGGACGATAAAAGATCTTTATTTTCTCCAGAAGGTTCTGAGCATAAGAAATATCAGATCTCTCCTACAGTTAAAAAAAAATTAAAGATCTGTGGCAATTAAAAAAGACAGAATCTAATTGACATTCTAAAAGAATTACTGCAGTAAGCTCTAAGCCCTCCAATGAAAAACTAGCAGGAGGTGAATATGAAGTACAACAAACTACAAGGAAGCATGTGAATTGGATCATAATATCTAATGTTTCCGTTCATGATGTCAATGTCTACCCAGTCAAGAGTTTATTGTAACTTATAGGCGTGTAACTTGAAGAATGCGTGCAATAGTTACATGAGTATAGGTGAATCCTCCCTCCCCCACGCTCAATCAATTTATTCTTTATGGAAAAAGATCAATAAAGCAACAGAGGACAAGATCTTTGCGGCTACTGGGACAAATTGCAGCACAACCACACATCCCAGCACGAGTCAACAAGAAACCAAGGTTTGCCCGTACAATCTTGGCTTGACCAAAGAAAAGAACCTAAGGAATTTGAAAGAAAATAAAAGAATCTAATGGATGGTTTCGGTACCTTATCGGAGCGCCCCCCCCCCCCCCCCCAAAAAAAAAAAACTAGAAATTGTCTATCTGAGAGTGTCGGTAGGTCCATCCTGAATCTTTCTGACTATAAGTCACTAATGGCCGAGGCTCCTGAGCTCTCTAGAGTCACATGTACGTCTCAAAAAGTGTATTGACACTTCGTACCACCACCCCAATAAGAGAAGCATTCAAGATGCCTATACATAGAAGGCTGTGAAGCGTCAAATACCTATCCTGTTACCCTAATGCATGCTTTATGTTGAGGAAAATCATGGCATGCCTGTGTGATATATATATGCACATTACAATATGATGCTTTACAACATGAAGCCAAAATATCATAAGGCTCTAGCAACTACCACCACTAAATCCACCCCCATCAAAATGGTGCAGTCCACCCATACGACTTTCAAATGTGGCCGTTCATCCTAACACAGCTTCTGCAGTGATAATCTAGTATTAACCTTCTTCTCACCCGAGTTGAGTACAAACTACACCACCTGAATCCCTTATATCAGTATCAAATACAAACTTATCTGCAAATTCAGTTCTCATTTTTTATTACCTTCCTCGAGTATGTATAAGACCAATGCATCTAAGACTTCTTAATTAACTAGTTGTAAATAGCCCACAGCCCCCCAAATAAAGCAAAAGACGAAAAAGAAAACACCCGAGACCCAAAAATGTCATATCCATAGTAAGCCATACATTATTTGATTATTGCTTCAACTTCTATTACTCTTCACAAGCCACTCTGCTATATGTGACAGCACATGAAGCACTGAATATGGGTCAAACAAGAATTGAAGCCCCAAAAGTATCCAATGGAGACCTTCCCAAAATAACCCATTTCTTCAGCTCTTGTACGTACTAGAATTGGGAAAATAATATGACAATCAGGATAGGAACTTACTTGCTCTTTTCTTTATTGGGGACCTTGCTTGCAAGTCTAGCTGTTTGCACAGCAGCATCAGCAGATGCAGCTTCTGGAGTTGCCCGCAGAATCTCGCAGATAAGTTGTTGACATTCACTCTGGCAAAATTTAGCAAAATTGACTTCAAAATATTACAAAAAAGGCTCTCTCTCTCTCTCTCTCTCTCTCTCTCTCTCTCTCTCTATATATATATATATATATATGTATATATCTATTTTACCTCCAATAGCATCTCATTCGTGTCTTTTCCAAGCATGGACATAAAAATAAATGATATTATGTGGAGAGTCCCCCTAGGACATCCACTAAGCCACCCTAAATAAAGGAGCTCTGAAACTATAAACTTGTGGTTCTTAATGCACTTATATTTATCAAAAAGTACCACAAGGTAATGTCTATAATTCCGGAAGTGTGCCTAATATCTGAAGTTGGGTAATTTCCTTATGTTCATAACCCTCTAGCCAGTCCATCAAGGGTTCAAAGGACTTGACAGGATATACATACCTGCAAAACTGTCAATGAAAATCCAACACCGTAACCCCCAGTAATATGAGATGTCTCAGAATCAGGGTTCCAATTTGCATCTGCTGAAACAGACTTTGGCGTGTTTATGTCTGCTTGTTGGGACTTTGTCTCCAAAAGCTCACCAACAACAACATGATTTTCTGAGTAATCGATGCTAGACTTCAGTTTAGGTTTCACATTGTAGAAGAGTACCACAATAGTAATCAAATGTCTTACCAAATATCCGGACAACAGCATCCAGAATTGAGTCAAGAAGCTCTTTTGCTGCAACCTGCGCTTTCCCTGTGGGAGCCATCACAGCAGACACGGGACTTACAGCCCAAAGAGTCCCAGCCAGTGATTTCCCATTTTGAAGCTTCTGTTTTGGCAATTGGTAGTGTTCCAGTTTTCTCCTTGTCGACTGCAGACTTGTTGGAGCCCCAAAGACAGCATGTTCAGTAGAAGATCTTGAAGGATCAACTAATGCTGCGTGAGCTTTGATTTTGGAAGTGATGATCTCATGAACTGTTGGTCGCAACCTTTGGCTGTTCCAAGACGAAAAACGATTGGCATCTCTCGCAAACAGTACATATTCATTAAGACAGACAAGGAAAGATGGCAACCCTAGTAGAACAGAAAGTTGTACCAGATTGGGTTTAAGTTAAGATTATGAGCATTTCATAGAAATATGCCAAAGGATGCACTCCAAATGCAAACTTAAGCAAGATGAACAGTAATCCTATTCCACAAGATTCAAGCCAAATTTAAACACGAGGCAGCCCATGCGAATCCAACTCATCCGCCTAAAGAGTCGGCCCAGAAGTCCAACTGCGCAGACTTTACAAGTATGATGTAACATGTTCTGATTTTTCGATGATCTACATAAATAAATAAAGTTTGGTTCTACCATCTTATCTGTGCTTAAATCCCCTCAAAAACACGACCTTCCAGGTAAGCATAAGGTCCAATTCCACAGCTTTCAACCCCAACTAAAGCTCAAGACATCTAAAAAAAACTCAGCAAAGCCAGCTCACTTCCCAAATCTCAGCATCCTCGAGGTTTTAATACACCCAAAATAATGCACTGATTTGGCTCTCTTTTGTCATAGGAAACTCCCAGAAGGATTATTTGATACTCTTTGTGATGTCTACTCATCACCTTTTGTTCTACTTCATCTAACTGTACAAATTCATTTCTGGTTAATTGTTCAATCTTTTGATGTGGAAAGAGATGTCACAACATAATTAGCAAAAAAGTGACCAAGTAGTTGTATAGGTTAGTGTCACGGAACCATAACCAAATTACTTTTTTGAGTTTCAGCATCTTTAAAGGATCCTGTCTCAGCTTTCAGATGTACCCTCAGTATGACTCCTAAGAGATAAAACAACAACACGAAGAGGAACAAGAAATCAAACTCACACATCACAAACAGAGGAGAAAATACATCAAGATTTGATTATTTAAAAATTGAAAAAACTAAACAGAATTCCTATATATCTATATTTTAAGGCAACGTGATATTAACTTTATATCTAGCTATAATTTACCAAAAAAAAAAACTTTATATCTAGGTATAGGTTAATAATGATATTGCTTTGTCTCAAATTCTTTTTTAAGAATTCAGTATTTCGCACCATTTACACCTCCTTGCAGAAAAATACAACTAATTAGGATAGTTTACTGGACAGAAGAGAGAAGGAAAGAAAATTCCAAGAAAAGCATCCTTTTAACTTATTGTTTCAACAATTAAAGACTATGATACCCATTAAATTAGGCGACTCATAAACCTAGAATACTCTAAACCTGACAGAGTTCAAAATTGACAACCAATACTGGGGATGGACTATATTGCTTTAAAAACATGATATGAAAGATGGAACCTCCAAAGTTTCTATTTCGAGAACCAAGTCTAACAAAATAACAGAATCTTTAGAAATGCACGCACCATATAATTGCACCAGCTGCAGCAACTTTACCAAGCATGCAGAGACATTCAACCATGGTCTGCAAATACTTTACATGAAGCGGAGAGTCACTCTTTTTGACAGCTTCCTGTATCCAAGTACCAAATCCATAGCTCAGACAATCAAAGAAGTAGAAAGCAACAACAGAATGCATCTGAGATGATTTGATCGAGTCACTTTACCAAAAATTCATCTGGAGTGGCCTGGGAAAGCCATGTTGGAATCTGCCGAGAAAAAATCTTAATTTCACCATTGATCCTTGTCGATGCATGATGCACATCTGAGTTTTCATTATGATGTTCAAGAGCACCCTCATCTTCATAACCATCAAATGACGAACTGGAAAGAAGATCATACTTTCAATCAGCGGGAAATTGTAAGAAGATTAGTGAAACGATCAAAGAAGAAAACTAAAGCAAGTCGATTACCCCATGGAAGACAAAACCACAAAAAAGGAAGGAAAGAAAATTGTTCCACAATGTTCTAGCCATTGTGAGAAAATTATTGAATCACAATAGCATATTTAAGGTAGAAAAATTATAAGTTAGATTACTGTACTAATACCAACTCTACCAAATCAAAAGTTTGCCAAAAACAGGAAGAAAGTTCTGACATGATGTTTCTCCCATTATTTCTTTACATCAGACAGATTCTAAAATCATATAAGAGAATCACTGTTCTCCTTTCTCTCTTTAAGCTCCACATAATATTCACTATCAAAGAAGAAATTCAAATCCACAAGAGTTAAAACACTATTAAACCTTCTCTTTCAGCAGCTCAATTTTCGCAGATTACTAGAAATGCATCCCGGGAAAGCAAGAACGTTGAAAAATGATCAATATACAGTTAAGCAGATAGCTGGTAGACTGATCTAGAACAACATTAGTCAACGAAATGCATGAGCAGAGTAGATGACAACGCAGCATACTCCATATATGGTACCCACGAGCGTCAAGCAACCGTTGAACAAGATAGCATTGACTCAACAAGCAGAGAGAATAATTCCCAATGATTTCATCCAAAAGTTTTAGAGGTTCTACTAATGAAAAAAGAGAGTGAAGCAACCATTATGGACTATCATATAGAAAAGTTACTGTCTGAAAATCAATCTCCAATCTCACCCTCCGTCAATTGAACTTGACTGATCTACAGTTCCTTGGCCGCTAAAGTGGCTATCACCTCTTAGTAACCGAGTTCGCCGAGAGACAGGTTGTAAGTTACTTGTCGAGACAGTTATCACTGCAGTAGATGGTACCTCGTCATATCTTTCATCAATGTCCGAGGCAGCTGAGCTGCAGAAAATTGTAAGGTTAAAAGCAATAGATGATGCCCAAAAAATGGTGCTCCAATTGCCTCATTAACTTAACTTGACAATAGAGGCTTTGGAAAGCAACCCACCGACCAATCTTAGGTGTAGAAAGATTTCTTTGATAGTCAAAACAGGAAAGAGCACCAAAAACTCAAAACTTCGCCTAATGAAGTAGTACTTGCCAGAATCAACTTTACTAGAGAAAAATGAGACCAAGGACCTTAAATGTTATCTCAATGAATTCCAGAGAATTGAGAATCCAGTGATCAAACATAGTCTGTAAAGCGCTAACAGAAATGTTAACTTTTTATTTTGGCATGACCTAGAGAAAGAAATTGGAGAAAAAGCTCCACCTATATTCTCCTCTGTTGTAAAGATGTGCATGCAAGTCCTCCAGAACTTTATAGAAGAGAACTCCTCTAAGCTTCATCAACTCAGATCGAACATCTTGAAGAGCACCAACCTGGAAGCAAATGTTACCATTATAATCATATTATAAAATCTAACAACAAGAGCCTGCGTGATATTTTCTAATTTAAGCCAAACTTAATGCAACAGTGGTTTTGACCTTACAACTAAACTAATGACAGCACAGTCTGAATGGATTAGCCAAACTATACCCTCTCTCTCTCTCTCTCTCTCTCTCTCTCTCTCTCTCTCTAGAGAGAGAGAGAGCCATGTGATATAGCATGGTCCCAATAATTGAAAATTTTGAAGAGAACTCAAAGTGGACAATAACTCAAAGAGGGACCATGTTCCTCTTTGAGTTATAGTCCATGTTCCTCTTTGAGCATCACCCTAAACCTCTAGACTGACTAAAATTTTTGTAGTCTTGATAAAAATAGAATAAAAGAATCACAACCATTTTAAAAGAATGGATCGACTACTAATTCAACTAGGAGAAGAATCCTAATCCTTCCAAGACTCCTATTTGAGTCATCTATAGAGGTGGCAGATGGGTGAGCTGGCGTTAGACGAGTATGGGTTCGTCGCAAATGGATATACCCCAAATTGACTAATTGAACTCATATCAACCCATGTTTCACTGAAAAATTTGGATGACACATACCCCTAGCTCAACCTGGATATGACCCAAACCCACCAACATAATTCACATTTATTTGGGAGTATATTAATAACAGATAATTTATAATAATAGGAAATTAAAAAATGTAGATGTGTGAAAGTATAGCCTATGTAAGAAAATAAAGGAACTAAGACATCCGCAAGATTAATAAACAGAAAATCAAAATAAATCTGCAAAACCAAATGAATAGGACCTTTTAGGTAAAGGAGAAAAATATCAGGCGAGAGAGAGAGAGAGAGAGAGAGAGAACAGTGGCTCATTGCACCGGCACTCCTTTCGTTCACTCCTGTTGCTTATCCTCCCCGTCCAACTGATGTAGCCATCAGCATCCGATTCATGCCATACAACTTAATGAACAGTCACAAGACTGAAAGTTTCCTCACTTGATTAATCTATCCATCATCAGGGAGATCATAGGCAATAGCGACAGCCCAACTTAGCCCTCATTAAGTGAGCAACACTGTTATTGCTTAGCAATAGATACATCCCAATCAGCCGGATGTCTAGGATGAAAGAGAAAGAGAGAGATCAAAACTGTTGCCTTTGCTTGTAAGACGGACACTAGCGAGGCCATCACTATTGCTGTCAATGCTGTAGAGAGACCAGCTGCCGCGGAGGACCTTACCGAATGGCAGTGAGACACTGTCATTATTTGCACTCTCCACCCCTCTCTCTTTGACAGCTCTCTCTGTTGCTTTTTCTGTTTTTTATTTTTACTCTTCAGCTATTAACACTTTTTGTCTGAAATCAGGTAGTAATCAAAATGAATTGATAATGGGTTGTTTTACACCCATATCTAGTTGGCATTTAATGCTTTACTATTTCATTCTGATTTTAAATTTTCAGACACTCCGTATAACGCCTGACTCACTAAATTTCACTGAGTTAAAATAAGTAGGCCATGGACCCCTTTTGCGGCCTCTGGCTGTGGGTGTGAATCTATCCACCTTCACCAAAAGTTTATAAAGCTAAGACAAATATCAAATTGTTCGATCTTGTGAATTGCATCATTCTCCCCTGATCAAAGGATAACTTGCCCTTAAGTTAGCATTGAACACTAAAATCTATCAATTTCATCCATATCTTTGGGGCCTTCTTAACCCAACCCAAGCATTAATAAACTAAAGCACCCTTTAAGAATAATTGTCAACCGATTTTGTCTTGCAAAGCCAATGTCCTAAATCAAGTGTGCCTAATCTTAAGACCTTGCTTGATCCAACCAACATGCACATTGATACAAGATTATGAGCAGCATGACAGACTACTCCACACCGACATAACATGACCTTCAAGCTATCCTCCATGATTTCTCACCCTTCACGATGCAATCAACAATGTCCAATACCCAAATCCTTCAATCTCAAGTATGGATTTAAAAACTTTTAACACTTTCACCATTTGCCATTGAGGGACTTGATAATAGTCGTATGAGTTGGTTGCCACTTGAGGGAGACAAAATATTCATTTAGCATCCTTAATATATGGTTAAAATATTCATTAAGCGTCCTTGATATATTGTCAAATTTTGAGTTCAATTCGATGACTGTTGCCAAAGAAAAATGTAAATTAAAGTTCTGTAGAACTTTCACTGTTATACCAATCCAATGCCTGACAACGAGTCTCAAAGTAGAAAGCCCAATCTAATAGACAATTTTAAGAAAATCACAACAAGGCATCACACAGAAAGTTCCCAGAACATCAGACCTGGGATTTCTTAAACACCACAATTAAGAGAAGAATTGCATCACACAATTCAAAAGCAAAGACTTCCTAAAGTACATAACTCTTCATAAAACTATTGAACAGAAGGGACCACAAACAATAAACATTGAAACTATTTTAAAGTTCCCACTCCATGTTGAATTAAAAAAGTCTCAAGACAAGATACTATAAATAATAAAGTGTGTTTCCTACTTAATAAAGGAAAGGGAATTTATTAATATCCAAAAACAGCTCAAATTTTAAAACACGAA
The DNA here is from genome assembly GCA_030064385.1 of Melaleuca quinquenervia. Taxonomy (NCBI): domain Eukaryota; kingdom Viridiplantae; phylum Streptophyta; class Magnoliopsida; order Myrtales; family Myrtaceae; genus Melaleuca; species Melaleuca quinquenervia. The sequence goes on along the minus strand of CM057728.1, from coordinate 36,565 downwards.
GAATCTCGATGATTGCAGAACTTTTATTAGAGTTGTGAATAAAACTACAATCCACCTTCATCAAAACTCATTGACAATGAAAATCTTACTGAAAAAATCAACCAGTTCAATCATGTGGGTTGCACAACCCCACACTTTAACCTAAATCTGTAGTTCTGATGGCTTTGATAGAACTTATTGGTGCTTAAGAGCTTTTTAGTCAGTTTAGAAAACCAATGAGGATGTGCAAAAACTTAAATTGAGGTTAATGCTCAATGTTTATATTCAGACAAATGCTTCTATGATTTTATGAATTAAACACCCATAAAAGAGATAAAACAGCAAGCGATCAATCCAAGTGCAAATAAGAAGTAAAATCAAGGAGAACAAGACATAGAAACATACATGGTTCAGCCAATCTAACTAAGTCCAGTGGGAGAGGCAAAGGATTCCACTAGAACAAGAGAAGAGGAGAAAAATGGTGTGTGTACCCTGAACAGCATTCTAGCACGAGTGCGAACAACGTTTCCAGACTTAGAATCTAGCCCAAGGCCAATCCCACTCAAAAAGAGATTATCAAAGAATATTTTCCCAAATTGACCAAAACTCACTCTGAACACTCTTTCGCATGTGACTTCCTTGCTGCTGCAAACTGAGTCTTTCTAAGCCAGCTTCTACTGTCTATCTATTTAACTCCAAAGCCTTGAACCTTCGAATTTATAGTTAAAACCATGGAAACTCTACTTTGGATGCATCCAAATGTCCGAACACATTTGGCCGGGCAATACTCAAAAGCACAAAGAATTCTGGCCACGTGCCAGACACCCGGCCTAACCGGGCCAAGAGCCGGGGCTCTCTATATTTTTCAAGCCAAATTCCTTCAAAGATCCAGTCAACCCACTGAATCCCAAACTTGACCTAACTCCTTACTTGTCACTTTGGGCTTCCTCCACACATAAAACAGGCTAGAAATCAAGACACCGTTCCACCATCACAAGGCTCTGAATTTGCTACTTCAAATTGACTTTTTTACTATTCTTGAAAGGGAATTATAGGTTGTCAGGTGTTCACTTGTTTATAAGCTCAGGTACTCCTAAATCAGTTTCTTTTGGTTTGCAAGACAAACTGTGAAAGACTGCTTAGCCCATTTTTTCCCTCCCTTGCCCGCGTATTTTGAGTGCACGGGCAAATTTCTCCAGTCTCTCTACTGAATTTTAAGATATATTAGAGGTGGACAAAGAAAGAAGGGACAGAGGATTGATCACTTATTGATTTTTTACAGTTCTTAACAGAGGAGTCATTTAAGTCTCTTGTCCAATCACACAAAACAGAGCAATCTGAATCTTTATTGCCAATAATACAATCTTAAGCCTTGAATATTGACTATTACCTCATTCCTAATTTCAAAGAATTTGCATATTCTCCCAGTGTTAAAACCTACTTACTAAGAGCAAAATGAGCAGAAGCAACAAGTCTATGCGGCATTTCCCACAAGAAGATTCTTTCACATTGCAGGACAAACAAAGAAATTTTTCTTAGTCTTACCGTCTGAAGTCCCTCTCTCTCAAGCATCAACATAGACTGGACATGCAACTGAACTGCGGCATAAAATTGCTTTTCGAGTGTCAGCTTCTCAATTCTACCAGGAACCTGGCCCACATATTCAAAGGCAGATGATGAATTTCCACAATGGCATAAAGTGGCATCTCTCATTGGGGCAATGTATATAAGGAGGCCCTAATCTCTAGAATAAGATTTGCATGGAAGAGGGTAAGCAAAGCTACACAAACCTTAGCAATATTCTCAATTTGATCTAGCAGAGAAATAATGTGACGTAGTGTAACCGACCGATACCACAACTGATGCAACTGCTTATTGCGGGCACCAAGTCGCTTCTTTGCCTCAGCCAGATCAACCTTTAGTACAGCAATACTTTCAGCTGACTCACTGAATAATCGCAGAATCTGAAGCAAAAAGAAAATTTTATTAAGGATGTGGAAGGAATGCATTTATACTCTTGACATGCCAAAACAAATACTCAGAAGTCAGACCGAAAAAGTGATTGAGAGAGAGAGAGAAATGCGGGATAAACGATTTGCTGCCAATATAAAAGCAGTAGCAGTGGAAAAACTATGTAGTGAAGGGACTGCTACATTCAGACACTTATCACATAGAAGGAAGTAATCATTGGAGGATCAAATTCAAATGATGAAAACTAAAAACAAAGTTGCAAAGATTCTTTCCTTCATTTTTTTTCTTATTTCCCATTCCCTTTGCTGAAAGCAACCAAGGGTATCTCCCCTTATCAGATAGTCTAGAAAGTGTAACAAACTGTCCACGTCAAAGAGTAACTTCCAGGGACTTAAAACTCAAGACCAGTATCCATCTGTACTTCACAAAAGAGAAAAAAAAGGAGTCTAGCTTCTAAAAGTCCTCAAATCTCTGACTGCGAGTAAGCCAAAAAATTCTAGGGATGGAGGATGGAAGAAACTATCACTCTCAAAAATGTCTAATGAAATGCAAAGCCAGCATTTTAGCTCTAAACATAATTCAGATATGTGGATCATTTGCAATTGTAAATACAGTAAATCAATTCACATTAAATCTATAAAAATCCTCAATAGACCTTCTTTCCCATTTAAGACCTTGTAAATGACAACACTCTCAGGTCCAAATATACAATTCCAGCATCAATGGTTCCTTCATCCCAAAAATCAACAGAATATATCTTGTATTGGGTTCTAAGTTAAAGACATTGCATGATGGAAATGAGAATATAGTAGCTAGATCTACAAATCCTATATGGACAACTAACAGCAATAAGCAAAAAGCTTAATAATCAACATTGCTTAACATAATATAATTGTAACTTTGTTCTTCCTTTGTCCATAAAAGTGTAGCGAAAACATTATAACATTGCAGCTAGAATTTCATCCACTTAATTGCACGGCACCATATTTATGAAAAGAAAATATGAATTGCAACAGCAGAAAGTGCAAAAACCACTGTTTTAATTACAAATCATAAGGTCTAAGAAGAAGCATCATCAAGAAACCTGTGAATAATTCTGAATTGCTTTGTTGAAACCACCATGATATGCATGGACAACTTCATCGACAACTTCCTCAATGACATCACTTTTCTCCTTCAGAGTTTTAATTTTACCCTCACGATCTTTAGATGTCAATATTTCAACAACATGTGGCAAGGAGTCAAAACGTGCAGCAGCCCAACTTTCACCAATCTCTGAAAGCTCTTCCCTCAAGTACTGCAATTTCATGCAGAAAGATAAAATTAGAAAGATGGCAAGCCCCACCAATAGTGATGAAACAACTTTAGTAATTAAGATATGTAATTCAGAAAACATACAATAATATACGCATTAAACTGCCAAATGGGCTTTATTCTCAGAAAAATTATTTATTGAGCAAATACTACTCCAGTGGTGGTTGTGTAAATTTTTTTATTAATGATTACTAGATTTTTGGTTATTTCATCTTACTTCAGATGTTAAATCCATGACCTTGTTACACTAAACCTAGATCTACACTTGGACTCACTCCAAGTTAGAATGTTAATTTCATTTTGGCAGAAAATTCTGATATCGCTTATTCACTAAAATGAGAGCAACTACATAGGCTTTTAATAATTTATCCTCTCAAAGAACTAAATTATTAAAGCATTCTTCATTAGCTTTAATGCCAATAAACCTTCTTATGTTTAGTTCTCTGGCCACTTGATGGTCTACGCTCTGTTTTGCATCTTTATGCTTATTCTTATATGCCCATAATGGTGGGAAGAATGACCAGCAAGACAAGGCGTGGATATTCCATAAGCTTAATGCAAATCATCACAGTACTCCGTCCATTAAGCTTTTGGACTAAACTTCCAACACGCAAGATTCTATCTCTTTCCCCAGTGAACGCGATGTTTCATGAATTGGTCATTCAAGAAATTTCCTTACACCATCCTCCTGGATAGATTCCTAGTTTATTGCATTCGATAAGCCCAACCCTTCGAAAAATAACTGTGTAGACACTCTGGTTGGTCAATGCATCTCCAAGTTGCCATTAATATGCCAACATGACATAGCCATGTTTCTTTCCTTTTGTCACCATTTCTCCTATTTTTCTGGTATACAATGAATACCAATAACGAGACCTTTGAGTTTCTCACAATTTACCAAAAAAAAAAAAGAAAACACTCCACTCTCAGAAATGCACATTCTCACAGGGATGCAATGTTCGGACCACAATAAAGGTAAACTAATGACACTCCCATGACACTCCCATCTTGTAAATATTTAAAACTAGTGTTTTCTACATCTGTATAAAACACGCCACAACCCATCACATCTGCTCCTACTAATAATTGAATGAAATTTCTCAGTAGGACTTCCTCTTCTGCTTTGGACAACCTGCATTCTGGCCATAACGTCCTGTTTTCTCATTGGAACATCTAATGGCCAACATTGCACATGCCAAAACCACCTAAGCAGGATTATCTCGTATCCTCCTTGATTTCCGCCCACAGCCTTGGCAACTTCTTTTTCAGTATCCATTTCCAATCCCATTTTTCCTTGAGTGCCCAAACATCCAACATAACCTCGTGATTACACTTGCGGAATGCTTCTTCACAATCCATCAAAAACCAGAACAGAGGAGCGGATGCATCAGGTAGTTGACAAAAAGCACTTCCACTTAGTTGATTCCTCATATTCACATCATAAATAATGGGAAAAGTATAATACCACAGCAGTACACCTGATCATGGACATAGCAGTCCGTTCTACAAATGGAAAGATTTACACGAGAAGTGAGGCACACTTGGGCAAGGTGGGTGAATGTCATTTGGCTTGGTAGATATCCCGACCGGGCTCGGGCAGAATTGACGAAGGGCCGTCAAACCATAAATTATCATAAGATAGAAGGATGCCGTTGTTTAATTTAGAGAAACCCCGAACTTCTCACCCTTCTTAATTCTTATAGCTGCACACTCCATCTTCAACCCCACCCCCCACCGGCGGCGTGAGGGAAAGAACAGAGAAAGACACTCGGAGAGTGCACGCGTGCCGCTTTACAATAGTGAAGGAGCGAAAAAATACTCACCGCTTTATCCCGAGATATAGGCAATCCATCAAAAGTGCCCATCTGCGTCCTTGTCCTCCAGCGGATAATCCTAAAAGTTAATGCAGAAGCTGTAAAACAATTCCATCGAAATGACGTCCAAGAACAAGAGGTATCGTCCAGGGTTACCAAAATAGCTAGTCAGCCAGCAAATTGCGCTTTCCAGATCCCGGATCGCCGGATGTGGCGTTCTCTGAAGAATGAGGGCGGAAGGAAGAACTGATTCGAAACCCGGGGCTCCTGCAATTTGCGGACGCAATTCTCCAGATCTTGTTGGATCAACGAATGTGGCCTTCTCAAACGATCCCGTCGTCGAAAGAGAAGGTCGAAGAGAAATTATTCTTAGCACTTCTGCTCTGCTGAAAGGGAGAAGAAAAGCCTCGCAATTAGGCAAATTAACCTTGCGGAGTTCATTACGAAAATACTAATAGATCCCTTCGTCAGTAAAAAAAAAAGAAGGGCAAATCACTTAAGTAAAATGTATTCTTTCCGTGTGGGAGCCGATGAATATAAAATGTTGGTAAGCAAGCCAAGCAATTCAATCGAAAAAGCCCCTAAATTAAAATGCAAAATAATCACCAAATAAACTTTGATAAGCCACTTAAATGATTATTGGCAACTCGAAAATAGTCTATAGCTTATTTGGGAAAAAAATTGAGAGGACGTCTATATCAAGATTGATCGTTTCATATGAGAGTTGTTAAATTTAAAAGCATGGTGAGTTGTGCAAATAAAACTCCTTATATCGTAATAAAAGTTGATAACTTTGACAAAAATAATCATATGAAAGTTGATATGCGAGACAAACGAGTCTTGATAATTTAAAAGGCATTTGTAACTTAATTGGATAAATGACCAGTGAATCATTTAAGGCTGGAAAGTATGGTGGGAAAAAGAATTCGGTCTCGATGAAAAAGTTCTCAAAATTTAGAATAAAAAATAATTTCATAAGTAACTTAGTACAAATTAATAATAAAAAAATAAGCCGGTAATTTTGTGGTATGAAAGACGTTAAGTCTCTCAAATTAAAGTGCATAACCAATAAAAAGAGTTTGATAGATTTATAAAAGAAAAAAAGGCAAAACATGTCGGTTTGTCACAAAAACATATGTGATAATACAAAAAATATGTTAATTCGATCGGCAAAAAGAATGATAAGTTACTTGAACTAAAATAAGTTAATTCATATAAAGAATTTGATAATTTTCATATGTCGATAACCAAACAAAATAAAAAAATTTACAAGTCTTTTACCATATTTGGTAAACTAAAAATCTCAAATAAGCAAGTAAATTTAAATGAGAGTTAATAATGTAAAATTTAATTGGTAATTATATTGGAAGAGTTGATAAGATGCTCAAAATAAGATGGGCAAAATTGTGGAGCAGCTTGCACTCGCCGAGGACTGCATCAATGATGGCATTGTCAGAAATTTTCTAGTGAAGTTTATTGACAACGAAGAAACATCAAATCAATCTCATGAGAACTGTGCATTATATATTGACTTGAATTTGAAGATAATTATCTATTCGTGAACATACTAACAATATAACATCTGCTTACATGATCGACTAGAGTTAATGTAGATTTGATCGACTAGTATGGACGTGAATCGGTGCTGGCACTTTTTGTTTCGGATGGGATGCATAAAATATGTACAAGTGGCATGAAAAAAAGTAAATGTGAAGAAATATATATGTTTAAACAAACTACCTGGAAGAACAACCATTAGCAATGTAGTGAGTATACTACTCACAAAACAAACGTCACCCTAAATTACCATAAAAGTGCAAATTACACTCTGTCCTCTCGCGTATAGCTAAGTACTTTCACAAGTCACACATCCACGTATTGAACTCACCTAAACATGTGTAACATTGAAGTTCTAATACTAAATCCTGTCACTACGTTAAAATGCACGTCTTGTTAGCTAATTTCCACTGTGTACATATGCAGTCTAGGAATGCTCTTCCCACACGTTTGGTATACAATGTTCAGCATCCTAGAAGATTTTTTTGTAAGAGCTCCTTGCTTAGGCCTCTTGTCACCCAACCATTTACTCATCGCCTTGCCGACCTCCGGACGGGTCCGCGATAGACATAGGTCAAGTGGGGCTGAGCAGGCGATGCTGCATACATGCTAGGCCCTGGCGAAGGCGAGGCGATACCGCACCTAGCATGTCATGTCATGGACCCCCACGAGCACTCTATCTCAGTCCTTCAAATCTTTGTGTACTAAAATCACTGATGCTTTAGGGTACATCCTAGTTTATGGGCTACCCATGGAACAGGATGACGCAAGGCGGAGGACCACTAGCAAGACCCGTGAGGAAGGGAGTGCTGGTGTCCAGTCGGTAGATGTATCATAGATGGTCGAGCCATACATACATGCAGAAGCATGTTTTGGTACGGATTTGCCGGCAATCCCCAGGGGGCTTGCACGGGAAGCGAGGGGTGTCCGATCTTTTGTGATGACAGAGGTGACGGTGAAAGCTAGCATGGAAAAAGTCAATAAATGTTGCGCAGGTAGGCGGAAATGTAAATGTAAAGATACCCGAACGTCATTTTCCCAATACACGCAAACGCGGAATAAGACCGCAAAGGTTGCACGACTCTTATGAGATTGGAATTTGGAGCCTGCACTGCACCCATCGCTGTTATTTTCGTCCGTCTCGTCGGCCAGGACAGGAACAATTAAACATACACAAATGGGAAGATGGCGACGTCGCGGGGCGGAATGCCATTGGCGTAAGCGATGGCCTCAGCATCTGCAGCCGTCACCATGCGGAAGCGACCATTCCCAAGTCGTCCTCGTTTTTTGTTTGATTCCCCATAAAATCCAACCACACAGTAGGAGGACGCGCTTGGATAAATATGTTTAGCACTGGCGGAATTGGCTTCAGCCACGGAGATTGAGATTCTGCCGTACCCCTCTCGGGTAAAGGGAAAGGTAAATGCGAGCTAAAGACGCCCCGCCCCAATACATCGGTCTCCCTTGTGCCTTCCTTTCTTTGCATCTCTTTTCAGATTTCTTTCTCTTTTCTTCGGGTTGATTTCTTTCCCTTCTTTCTCGCTGCGTTTTAAGGGGAGGAGGATCTCCCAACTTTTCTTCGTTGATTCCGCTATTTCCTTCGCAGTCGGAGCGACCGAGTCTCGTAGACCAACGTGTCGTCTCTGCATCTGTTTGTGCTTGATCGGGGGTCCTAATATTTCCTCCGTTTCTTACTTCTGACTAGGCAAAGTTGGTATATTCACTGGAACGAAGTAGAGAGAAAGAAAGAAAGAAAGGATGGGCCTGTATCGTGGGAGTGGGATGCTCCAGAAGATAGTGGGTTTGATTTTTGTGATATGGGTAATGTTAATGGAGCCATGTGCAGCTGGGGTTGCGAACGGCAAGCTCAAGTCGGCCACTTTCTTGTCGCCCAAGTTCGTGTTGGGACCCGGTTCCGTGGAGGACAAGTACTACCACGACATCGAATTCCCCAGAGGCCATATTGCTCTCAAGAGTTTCGATGCCCAAGTCGTCGACGAGGATGGCATCCCCGTCCCTCTTCACCATACTTATCTCCACCACTGGGTTGTCGCCAGATACTACTCCCGCCCTAGCCATCCCCAATCCGCAGCTGACTATGTGTCTGTCAGGAACTCTGGAATATGCCAGAAGGATTCCCTCGGACAATACTTCGGCCTGGGCTCCGAAACACGCAAGACCGCCACATTTGTTCCTGATCCTTATGGAATCGAGATTGGTAATCCTGCGGACATCCCTGCTGGGTTCGAGGAGAGGTGGATGCTCAATGTCCATGCCATCGACACCCGTGGCGTGGAGGATAGGTTGGGCTGCACTGAGTGCCGGTGTGATCTCTACAACGTCACTCAAGATGGGCATGGCAGGCCTCTCAGGCCTGACTACAGAGGCGGTTTGTTCTGCTGCTATGACCAGACACAGTGCAGGCTCAGACCGGGCTTTCAAGGCCCTCGTAGAAGCCTCTACCTGAGGTACACTGTGGTCTGGCTCGAGTGGGATACATCCATCCTCCCCGTTGACATTTTCATACTCGATGTCACTGATACCTGGACTGCATTTGATAAATCATCCGAACATGGTGCAGAGCATCATTGCCGTGTGAGTTACTCTCTTTCAATGCTCATTAATACTGTTTGTATTGACTGAATTAGCATGGGGTAATTCACTTCTTTGTGCAACATGAATTATCATTACAAACATGGCTGGAGCACCTATACATGGTGATCTATTTTTTACAATTGGCTCTTCCATAACTTTTGAAAGTACATTCTTGATATGCGACATGTTATTACCTCACATCCTGTTTATTTTCATTTTCATTTACTTTTATCTTTTGTTAATCCTTCTTCTGTGGTGATCAGCTAGAATGTGGTTGATGCAGGTTGAATATGACGTAGAGTCTTGCAATCATGCTACTGAAGCTGATGACCTGTGCATTGATAGCAAAAGGACAAGCCTTGCCCTTCCTACTGGTGGTTATGTGGTGTATGGTGTTGCCCATCAGCATTCTGGGGGTCTTGGTTCCAATCTTTATGGCGAGGTGATTTTGAAAAGCATATGCCTTCCTTCCTCCCTTTATATATCTGTATTGCTTGGTCGTTTGGAAATTCTTGGATAAACCTATATAACTTTCCATAAAGATTTATTGGTTTATAGCTTGATTTCCAATCTAAAATAAGCTCGGTTCTGGTATTATCTCAATGTTATTAAGAGGTTGGCTGTCACTTTATGCCTACTTTGATGTTTAGTTCTTTGAAAAACAATTTGAGATTTATGCATGGTAAGATCAGAAACTTTCCTGGAGATTGGTTTAACTAGCCAAGCTGTTGATGTTAAAGGTACTTTATAGAAGTTTGTATCAGTTCTTGTTTGGCCTCATGCACAACAAATTCTTAATCCCCATGAGAATTTCAAAAGGACCCCCACATTGATTGTTCTTAAGAAATCAAATTTCAAAGAAAAAGCGCCAGCTTACATTGCTTAAGCACTATCAAAACCATGGCATACTTCATTTTGTAGATCCTGTTTATCATTACTTGGTCATCCTAATAGTTTCTTTTACCCTCTTTCCATTCTATAACCAGTTCAGAAGTGGTGACTTCCCTCGATTTCTCATTATTCATGTATAGATAGTCTAGCGACAGCCATAAATTCGTGGCAGGATCCTGGTGTCATTTTCAGCTTTTACTCCAGGAGCATTAGTAGTTAGATGATTAGTCTTGTCTCTTTGAGATTATCTCCAGGATTTGCTTATTTTTCTTTAATAGTTTTTTTTGTCTCCCTGCGCCCATTGCTTCCTGATCTATTTAATAAGGTACAGTCTGCAGGTTTCATAACAAAATTTTGGGTATATGACTCACATTAATTTCATATTAATTCCCAGTTCGTTTATATCATTCTCTTGAAATCATGCCACGTACATGATTTTTTATTGCTCCTCTGTTTTGTTAAGTTGTTGAAATTCTTCCTATCTGCATGCGTCAAGGCTTCATTGTCAATAATTCATTAGACTAACAGATGGTTGTACTCTTTATTGACTTTTGTGCGCTCCCAGTCCAATGTTGTAGAGGTGTGGCTTGCCTACAAGGGAAACAACCTTGGCACTCTGCGATTATTTGACTGATAGTACAATAGCTTGGCATACATGACTGTTAGTGTTTATTTGGTCTTGAGACCAGCAATGACGGTCTCACAAAGTGTCATTTCTGATATGTGATGCCTATACATCTCTGATGTATGAAGATCACTGGCTTTCAAATAATCGCCAACGCTGGCCTTTCATATTTTTTTCTGGGGAAGCATAACGGTTGTTTGTTACATGCAAGAAAAGTGTTAGCTGGTTATTCTGAATTTTGGGGTATCGCACCTTTGTCTCCTGCATTTGAACTTTCAAATATTTCTGTCTGTTGCAGATTGTCCTCTAATATAACCATTTTCTTGTGCATCATTATTAGGATGGACGCGTCATATGTTCTTCAGTGCCGGCTTACGGTACAGGGAAGGAAGCAGGAAATGAAGCTGGCTACATTGTAGGGATGTCGACATGCTATCCTCAACCTGGTTCAGTTAAAATCAATGACGGGGAAATTCTGGTTCTGGAGTCCAATTATAGCAGATCACAAAACCACACTGGTGTTATGGGCCTTTTCTATATTTTGGTAGCAAGGGAGTTGCCAAAGTCCATGCCTGAATTGCCTTTCGCTGTCCAGGTAAGGTTGCCAACTAAGGGTGCCTTACTGAGTGAAATGATTTCCGAGTAGTCAAAAACTGAAGCAGGTGATAGGGTAGCAGTTGCTCGGGAGCTTGCATCTGTTAGGATTGGGGGTTCATTAAGGTGCGGGATAAGGGTGGCTGGGAGGTGTTCATCAAGTAGTTAATCAACTATGTTTATTTTGGGAATGAGAAAAGCAAATTCTGCCATTGACAGTCGATATTTAGTATGAAGGGTGAGACTCATGCATTTATGGTTTTTGCAGATGTGGAGAGTCGTGACTTTGCCCCGTTTTGGAGGAGCAATACTCACTTTTCTTGGTGTGGCGATTGCCATCGCTGGAATCTCCTTGAAGCGTAGAAAACAAAGAGAGGAGGGTTATGAGTCCCTTATGACATGAACGTGTTTCAGTGAGCTAAGTCATGTGCTTTGTATTGCTATCAGTAATGTTACGTACTCGTAAACTGTCCTTGGGACTTGTTTACTGGAGTAGCCAGTTACTTTACTTTTAAAGCACGTGTAACAACCATGTATCAACCACAAAATAAAGGAAGTTCTTCCTTCTATTCCTCGCTAACTAAGAAAAGAATTTAGGTTGACATATATTTGGGCTGAAACTGGGTTGGAAATTGTCTACGTGACTTTGGATCATTAGAGTAAGAATCCGAATTGGCTAGTGCAACCAACAAACACAACCAATCGGTAAAAGGGTAGCAGGCTGGTAATACAGGTTCACAAAGTTTCCCTTGGTCCGGTCAAGATGTGAAACGGAAGGATCCTCTAGTCGTGGCCCACTGTACACATCTATTTTTTTGTCATGGCTCTTACATGAAGTGTAAACTAGAAAGTTTATAATTAACTTGCGGGGTTTATTCCTGTTGAATCCGACAGCTGCCAATCCCCCGATGGATGTTTACTCAAGGGATTGAACCCCCCAGCAAAAGACTTAGCAAAAGTCCTGCGAGCATGAAACAGAGCCGCCCTTAGTCAGGAAATGCTAAAAAAGAGCCGCATCAAGCGATTGCATGGTGGAGGATACGACTTTCAGAAATAAATGAAGCTTCAGGAGTCAGCTACAAATAAACAGAAGGAAATGTGTTATTTTGGTTCAAACAAATGACGTGATAACAAAACCTGAGCAAAGGATCTGCCTTCCCTCTGCCTTGTGATATAAATTCCCCTTTTTACCGCGATGCTCCAACTTCCAGCGGGTGTTGCCGCTGTTCTTGTTGTTGCTGTTGTGTATTAGTCTCTCCACCTTCCTCTTCTTACATGGAAATATTGTCGGGGGCTGAAGAAGCCACATTGAGGGGGAAAGATGAAGTCATTTCTCAAGATCATCAGGACAATGGATGGACGCGTGTCAGAAAAAATCATCATTTTCTCCGCTTCCGAAGGGGTGATTCAATGTTCCGTTCCATTTATGGGAAAATTGTTTGGTGCCTGATTCAGTAACTAGTTGAATACGTGTGTAGCATGGATTCCAAACATCGCCTGGTCAAGATAATAGTCCCTTTCGTATTGCTTATTTTTGGGCTAACTACTTGAAGAGATTTATTTTATGATGCTATTATGGTTAAGTATAAATTTTATTTATACAATATTTACATGTAAAATATTCAATCAATGTGTATAGTTCTCTTTAGATTATATTTCTTTCAGTGGAATATTTTTGGTAGCTAACTAACTTGTAAGAGTGACATAGTTGATTGTATCGATTTTAGTAGCAACATCATGCATATAATATAAGAGTCTAAAGGAGCATGAGTATTATATTATGTAGAAAGCTATTTTTACCAAGGTTGTAAGTAGAAATTCAACCACTAGCTTTTTCTATTATTGTACCCACTGCTTTCATGTATTTTATATTTTTCCTTTTCATTTTTTCCTAAATCCTGGTACTAAGACCACTGATCACCTTCATTAGGAACCAAAGCATAAATGAAAACGATTTGGGTCTTCTCAGTTTAGCGTAATAGTAACCACAAATTTGCTACACATCTTCGGTGATGTAACTATAGTTAATCTCTCATTGATGGGAATGCATAGGCTGTATTTGATGGAACGAGATAAATTGGTATAAATCAACTTCTCATAATTAAAGGGAGGATTCTAATCTTATAAAAGATGGTGTACTCTATATTTACAGATGGGGAGCATAACTTCACTAACTATCGATAGAGATCGGACTCCTCTGATATCTATTAGAACTCGGCCGCCCCATGGCCAGATTATATATAAGATGCAGTATACTAAGGAAGCAAACTATATATTATATCACACTAGGTTAAATCTGCACAATACCCGTGCATCTTCGAGAAAACTCACTTCTATCTCTTGTCGCTGTCTTAAAGCAAATAGGAACAAGGTCAGGTAAGCCAAGCATGATCAAAACCACACATAATTTTGAAAATGGTCATTATATTTTTTCTTTTTCCCTTGTGTAACCGAGCTTGTCCTCCAATTGGTCAAATTATGAAACTATATCATTCACTCAATTATCTTTCAGTTCACATTCTCTTCTCTATATTCCATTGAAATAGAAAAGTGCACTAGATGTTCTAAACCTACGATATGCAATTAATTCCTAATTTCAAACTCTTCGATTAAGTTCTACATCATTTTCCAAAAAAGATAAATAAATCAAGGATGCTTACATTGCATCCTTAAATTGTATAATATTTTAAAATTTAATTGCACTTTTTGATAAGAGATGATAACTCAATTGAGTACTTGATAAAGGTTGAGTATTGGGAAAAAGTGCACTTAAAATCCTCGAACATGTTACAAGTGTTCAATGGAGTCTTATTTTTTTATTATAAAAAACAACTGAATCCACAAGCAAGATCTTTTAAAGTTTTTCCTAAATTTCCAAGCCTTAATTGACTGAACGTAATTTTCTTCTCAAGGTCTCTTCATTTTTACGTCCAGTCCGTCAATTTCTCTGCTCTTCGTCCGAGCGTCCTTCTCTTCTTCGTCCTCTTCTTCGTCGAGTCCTTCATTCTTAATCTGAGTGTCCTCAATTGATGCAGCCCTGAGTAAGAACGATACTTTGCTAATACATGAATCATGGTGAAAGAATGATCTCATTGTCCATCGTTGGCCAATAAATTACTGGGAAAAGGTATCGTTCCATGTACTTTTCATCCCGATCCCGATCCCGATCCCGATCCCAATCCCGATCTCGATTTAGATTTTGTTTGTTTCCCTTCTGTTCTGTCACCAATCTGGCATATTACTTAATTTTCATGCCAACAAGCAAAAGCAAAATTGCAGAATTTTGGTCTAAAGCATGCAATCTGATTCCCGCGACGGAAGGCGGGTTCATTCCCTATCCCTAATTAACAAAGAAACTATACCCATTGGAAAGAACCCAGTAATAATAATTTACTGCTACAAGAAATTGTGAAGCAGCCAAAGCCGGTTTATACTACAACATGTGTAACTGTGAAACTGTGAAAAATTGAAAACAGAGTCCGGCAGCTTGACTTATTGCGACAAAATTTAAACCGAATCTCAACCTCAAGCTATGAATGAGTTTACAAACAGAAGAAAAACCTCAGCAGAACAGACAAAACTTCATAGCAAGTTCTAGCGCGATTTTCTACCTCCCCCATTTGACAGAGTATCATGCCTCAGTCTTACAACTTCCCAGTAGCTTCTGGTTCAATACTTTCTCCAGTATAATTTATCAGTCAAAACATCGAGTGTTACCGGCCGCCACCCTTTCTCAGAGGCAGGCTGACATCCTCATCATCTGACTCGATATCTCCGTACTGCCACATATTTAGCCTGTGAGTCCGTGCTTCCGCCTGGTGCTTTTCCAAGATATCAAGGGCCATTTGCCTCTGCCTGGAATCCCACTTCTTCCTCTTTTCCATCCTAGCCAACCCTTCCTGAAATACCAAAGTTAGGATTAGACAGCTCAGCTGAAGAACAAAAAAGCATAACCAGAGAGGCATTCTGCTAGTCATCAGGTAAATTTTCATGGGAAAAACTACAGAGAAGCAAAAGTAATTTAATGTCAGTAGGATAAGTGGAAAGCAAGGCCAAATAAAACGAAATGGACAAAACTATCCACATTGATCACTTCATACCCCTCTTCAATGACGATGGTTGGGTAACGTATTATATTTTCTCCTGCTATTCCATTTCATATAGCAAATCTATCTCCAGACCAGTCATACTATAAAATGAATCCCAAAAACTGGAACAAAGGGAAAAACCACTTACATCTTGTCAGATATTATAAGGCACATACTAGCACAGTACATTTTAAGCAGTGTGGCATATGATTTGTTCTAGAATAACAAAACAAACAAATTGACGTAATTCAGAGGCTAAGATTTTAAATCCAAAAAGAGGGTAGCATCCATACCTTCACCATTGCTGCATTTATACTTAGATCAGAGTCAGCCGCACAAAGAGTTACCATGAGAACCGTTCCTGTTCCCTGACCTTTGACTTTTCCTCCTGAAGTATCCCTTTCCTCTACAGTCGCCTTAAATTCTTCTGAGTTGCTTAGCGTCAGTTCACTCAAATAAACTGCTGCTTCCTGACCAAAATCCTCATCTAAAGTTGGGACCTTGATATATGCCAGGCTGCATAGCTGAGCAAGACCAGGTGTAGACACTAATGAAGGATCAAGGGGCCGTAACCGACTGTAGGGAACAACTTCTTGATTCCCATAGTCAATATAAAACACTTCAAACGTGTCGTTTGCAGATTCAACAGTTCCTCGAGGAGCACTGACAATCTTCACATTAAATGAGAACTTCAGTCATACAAGCTTTCACAAGACATTAGCATGTAAAGAACTACAGGAGTGCATCCACCCAGTACACGAAACATATTCTCACCCAAAAGCAAAAGCAGAGAAGAATAAATACTAAGTCCACAATGCATTTTCTTCCCTATGAGAAGGCGGACTATAAACTCCTACATATATTATGAGTAAACAAGAGAAAAAGTAATGAAAGAGTTCGTTGGGGGCACTTCTTAACAAGAACTGGGGCACAAGTCAAGTGGACTGCAATTCAAAAGGCACTCGCTGAGGGGCTTTGAAAATTGAAGTGCATAGATTAGAAAATGCTTACTTTGAATGAAAAATATTACATTTTCAAATCATATTTAATCTGGCTTAACAAATGACATATGGGGCACTCATCAAAAAATTCCAAATCAAAATGAATTGGCCACCAAAAAGCAAGCAATAGATCCTTCAAGTAGCTCTCATCTAAGCAATGGGTACATAAAGAGACGGTTCTTTTGTTTTTATTGGGCATAAAAGATGCAACATAACCCAACGGTGGGTAATTGTGTTGGTTTAAAGCTTCTCCCTTATTGACACCGCAGTTGCTAGCGCCTTAAGTGGGGGGCCATGGTATTGGGGTCCTGTGCTAGTCTCCCTCGAGGTATAGGAGCCTGGCCTTTGGTGCCGTTGGGGCACGAGGGGCTCATGGTGGATTCCTCGGTCATAAAAAAGATGTGACAATGACTTGGAAAAAAAATAATATAAAACATGCACTTTCATATATCTGCTCATGTCACTTGACATTCTTTTCGCAGCAATTCAGTTAACCATTCAGGTAGCATTTCAAAGTGACTGTATTCATTTCCTCTATGTAACTAAGTCACCTGACAAGATGACAGTCCCTAAGTAAAGTTCTATTGGTTCTATCCTCTTTAAGTATTGATTAGTCTTATATGATTCCCGCCATTATTTGAGTACACATACTTAAATATAGCATTAATTCTGGCCAGCATGAGATGGGCATCGCTAAGAGAGCTTTCAAAAATGAATGTTGCAAAAATGAATGTACAGAGACTAACAACATATCTTTATCACCAAAATTTCTAGGTAAGAGCATATCCCACTTACCATTGCTCTATTCCAAGAATTATCTGCACTAAATTGAGCAAGCACAGTATCACCCTTTCTTGGATTGAATGCACCAACCAGAGGAGTTTCTTGAAGATTCAACGAGGCAACTTGCCTCTGAATGGATGCCACTTTCTGATCTCCCACAGTTTGGACATAAAATTTACCACCGCCTAAGACTTCTGTTACTACCACCTGAAAAGTATAATAAGGAAGTCAACACTGATTTTCTAATAAGTATGTTGTCAGCATCAATATATTCTTCCAAAATACCTTGAGCACTTCTTTTTGTCTGCTCTCACTGGCAGAACCATTTGACACTTCCTGCCCTTCCACATAATTTTCCCATATCTGCAAGAATGAACTATATTAGAAGCAGATCCTAAAGAATGAGAGCATTAGGGTCACAATGTTCTATTTCATACTTTCAATTTCTGCCTTTTGGCTACTTGTTCAGCCTGTTGAAGTAGATGAGCATCTGGGATCCTGTCACTACCGAAGGAAGTCTGAAGCTTTGCCAGGCCAGCTTCGAGAAGAGTTACTGCCATATTTTTCTTGGACTCCCATAGTGTTCCCAAAAAGGTCCCAGTTCTATCAACAGTTTCTACTTCAATCTGTACAAAATGAAGCAATCAGTAATCAGGACAAATGACAGGTAAGCTGACTGAGTACTAGAGTAGAGCAGAACTACATAACCTCCACATCTCTCTGCATTATTTTCCTTCTCATCAAGGCAATTGCTTCATCTGAAAAGGGCTCATCCCGACCTGGGCACCTCACCCCGGAGAATGAGAAAGCAATGCTGCAAGTTTCCTTTGGTATCAAAAGTTTAAACCGATGACCACTGAGCACATACTCCACAACGGCAGGAACCCTCCTACTACGCTGCAAGAATGGCAAAAAGTCCCTGGCTTTCTTTGCTGATGCCTGGAGAACATTAAAAATAGATATTACCTACAAACAATCTGTCATGAATGTATAATTGATCATAACAAGGATGCCTCTAACCGTAACCAAATCTGTTATGTGCATGACTGGAGGATCCTTCGAAGAATGCATCCCTTTTTTTCCTGAGATGGCCCGGGCTTCTGCTGCAAGAAGGCAATCATAGTAGTTTGATCTTTCTTCAAAATCACGATGCCTAATCACAGTCCCAAAACCACGTGCAACCACCAACTCTGCCACATTCAGCCCCAGTGGCTGTTTGTCAGTCATAGAGGAAGCCCCTGAGGCAGCATCATCACCATCAACATTGAGGGGAGATACCAGGAAGACTGAGCCAAAGTCCATCACTCTTGAATCAGTAGCTCCAGCTGTTGTTGAAGCTCCATCAGCCAAGCCAACCTTCCTAGAGTACTCCATCAAAACTTTCACCTGAAAGAAAAATAACAATAGGTAATGACTCAAACTATAATGTGAACGAGTCTTAAGCAAAAGAAAAAAAGTTCTCGCACTTGTTTCCCAATAAGCCGTGTTCTCAAAAACTCCCTCGCTTCCCGGGCAAATGGTGCAGGCTTTTCATCTTTCCGAGGATTCCCCAGTTTGGGGCATCTTATACTGGACAAATTCACACGTCGCTCTGCCATTGAACTGCCATATGGAGCAGAATCATCAGCTACCACAATGCAGTCACCACTCACAACTTCTACCACCTGGAAGAAACCAAAAGGTAGGTAGAAATTCTAACATACATAAGAACAAGCATGTGAACTTGAGCAAAGCTAGGACTGTACCATCCCACTGAAGTTTTGATCACTGATTGCCTTTGAATTGCTAGGAGGAGGAACATAGTTTGTCCAAAATCTTAATCGACTTTTCTTGGCCTGGAGTTCTGCAGCCTTTAGCCGTCTCTTAGCTTCTTCTTCCATCATGTTTGCACTCCATTCAACATATTTAGCCAAACCCTGCCAAGGAAACACAAGAGGAAGGATATCGAATGACACAAGCTATGTAAAAATGAGGACAAATGTGGAAGGTGGAAGCAAACAGACAAACATGCATTCTTTTAGAAGCTGACAAAAACAGACGAGCTGTCAGAAGCAACTTGCAAATATTCATGACAGTTCATGCAGAGTTGTGGGAACTCTACTTTCAGGTTTTGTACTGCTTCCAGTCAACTACTAAGCAGGCACATTGTTCAGGTACTAGACGAATCCAATCATGGGAAAAGCCTTCTCTTTTGAAAGCATCATTTTTAAATGAAGAGTAGCCAGTTAAATTGACTTTTACAAAAAAAAAATAATTAGTTTGAAGTCAATCAACAAATTTGTCAATGGAGTATCACCACTTCTCCATAATAAATATCACAAACATTCTACATTGCCTTCTTTTAAACTGAAAATAATGTCCATTTTCTGATCAAATACTAAACATGGTTTATCTGTAGGATGTAGCTCAGTATCCAACTTCAAAAGTGATGGAGTAAGTGATGGAGGTCACAAGACACGCCATGTACCTTTGTTATCAACCATACATGTTTTACACATCTAGAGATATCTGATGCAAGGTTATGTGGTGTGGATCACTATAAAAATATCCTATCTACATTGTTGAATTAGGCACACTTCTCAACAAACAAATTCATTTGAATGAAACGAAATTATTCTCAACTCTAAACAATTCCCAGATATAAATAGTAAAGAAGTGGTTCTTCTCATCATGCGGTGTCTACTCCCTAGACATCTGCTCCAAGCCTAGTGTGACATTCTTCATCCGCTCTTTCAATACATTTTAACTGTCAGTTTCAACACGTATACCAATGTAGGCATGTATTTTTATGTATATTGCGCATTTCTTCAGTAATTTATTGTCTGCTATGTTTTGCCCTCAAATATATCATGTATGTCTATAAGTGAGACATATAACAAACATAACTAATCTAATGAATTATAGAAAACTAACTATAATTAGAATTTCCATTGGTTCTACTAAAATGTTGAGGAAAAGTTGATTTGTCCACAGTTATGCTACAATTAATAATAATATGTGTTTTTTGTGCAAGGTGCAGGTACGCTAGGTCTTCTATATACCTCACATGAGCCCACTATCACAAATGCGATCAAGGTGCGTCTTGTCCTCTAGTGTCTAAGACATTACAAATTTTTGTGTAACTAATTCTTGAGATCTGTCATAAAAGATAAAGTTCAAAAAAATAGAAAATTCATATGTTGGATAATTTATTTGCGTGTGCAAAATGCAGATATACTGAAGCTTTCAAGCTTATCTGTAAAACACATGAGCCCACTATTAATTCAGACAAATCACATTGAGACGTCGTATGTCTTTCAGTGTCTTAGCTAAACAGGGCTTACTACCGAGATATATTATGAAACAGACATAATTAAAAATGAAAAAAGAGGTGCATATTGGATACAATTTATCTGTGATAAGTTGATAACAAGTAATAATGGGTCCATTGTCATGCAGGGTCCAAATAAAACAGTCCTGTGCATGCACCAGATAGCTTACTAGTTCATTGTAATTACAAGATATTTCACTAGTTAACTTAATACCTGATAAATGCAACCACTCCATCTAGAGATGTCAATCACAGGAGATATTGAACATGACATATGGAGTCACATTGCCGACATATATGGACAGTCACACCTTTAAATTCCATCTTCATTATAACAGAAATCCAGGCCCTTAATCATCCACAATTTGGATCACTCATTTACGTTGTACCATCTGATGCTATCTCAAATGCTAAAAACAATGTGTGTAATTGTAAAATTATATTGTGCTTTCACGTACTGTTAGGAAAAATCTACCTCAATCTAGCAATACATTCCAGAGTCTCTCAATGAGAAACATATGGTCACCTACTATATGATTGCCACACAATAAAGCATCAAATTAAATCAAATGGCTTAAATATTTGTGCCAAAAGCTTAAGCAGTCAAAACAAAGACCCATTAAAAATGTCAAGCATGTATTCCTTAACACTGCTCGTTGTATAGAAGCTATAGATCTCAAACATGTAGGGAAAACAAAAAGAATAAGATTAAAAAAAAGTTCTGAAATTTGGTCTCTTGATATAAGATAATTCGATAGTACTATATGAACTAACAATGTAAACTTAAGCTATCAACCAGAGCCATGACGTTGATTTATTACGCAACGAGTATATAAACAAATATATCCTAGTATCACATTCCAGGCAAGCGAAACGCACGTTTCAACATCCATGAACAGACCCATTCCGTCTGCAATCTTGCTTCACAGCATGAATCACACGAAGCAAAGCAAATTTATGCTAATCACTGAACAGGAAACATTTCCCAGTATCTAGGTCAAAGAAGACATACCAAACCACAATCAACTGTACTGAACACAAAACTCACAGCGGTGATATAAAACAAAGCATTGAGGATCTTACAGAACCTCATTATCATTCGCAAAAGACAAAGCAATTAATATTGCGCATGTGCAATATGGAGCAACATACATTTTCCAAAAGCTCCATTGCCAGATCCTTTGCTGAGTCAGAATCAGAATAGAAGACCGACCCTATAAGGTTACTGAACTTGTCAACACCTTCAAGGACAATACGGACCTACAAAAAACCTCCTCAGATATGTGAAGAACGGTGCTTGTAGAATTTCTTAAGATAAGAAAGCAACAAAAGGTTCTTACATCTCTGTTTAAAACACGGATCTCTGTGAAATGTTTGGCTTCCAAACCAAAGGGATCAGGTGAAACATCAGCAGCTGAGGCAGCAGTAATTGCAAGTCTCTGTGCAGATGTTAAAGGGGCCCTTGGTTCAGTAGAAGCAACTCCATTCAGTTCATCAGATACTTCTGCTTCAGCAACAGGTTCGGATGCAGTCCTTCTACCAACGGAGGGTGCCTGCAAGAAGTAAAAAATTGGCAGGCAACTTAAATTCACCTAAAAAACCAAATCAAACAACTGCACTAGCAAATGCATATATTCTTATTGACTTCTAAAGATCTGATTTATTTCATTGATGGGAAAGAATAAAAGAAATTTTAATATTCATAAACAGTATCCCATCCCTTATAGAGCCTACTATTAGAACATAAAAGCTCACTGAATAATTTCTAACATAGAAAGAGAAATGAGAAAGGTGCCAGAACTATGAGTATGTCCCCCAAGAAAAAGTGGGTGTTAGTCTAAAAAATTCCTACTTATAGTTAGAAAAGCAACAGCAACAAATACAAATGGTGTGGCAATTTTAAGATACAGCACCAAATCATTTCTCACCACATTAGATAGGCTTCACAAATTCACTACACCATTTTGCTACGATCAACATAAAGATTTAACATGTTGCATGTCAAACTTGAAGTCTGGTGCATATTGATATCACATGCCCTCAACTACTTAAAACGAGCAGTTGATTTGGTTAGTTTCAGGCTACAAAATCAAACAACAACAGACTGCCTATCGATCGATAGCTCAAATAAGAATCCTAATAGGATCATAGATTTATTCCTAATCGATTTAGTAGTCTTATTATATTTTAATTGAGAGTCTATTAGGATTAAATATTTGTTTTCTTCTCTTGAAGTGGAGTACAAAACTTACCCACTTCAATAGAGGTAGGAGTTTAAAAGAAGCTATGTTTACGAGTCCACATATATATGGTTGTCACTCTTCCATCTTAGTCATTTATGAAGTTCATGTGAAGATTACGAAAGCCTAATTATGATGCTTAGGATGCCTTAGGTGTGATGATAAAGGAATCTTCTCCTCTTGAGTTATCATTCGTTTCAAATTCCTCTTGAAGTTCAATTCAGAATGGGCTCACTTGTCCTAGATCAGTTAAGCCGGACATGAGATGGGATTTGGTACTAAAACAACTGGGTAACTGCTCCAGAGTTTATATGACTTACCTGAATTCCCGCAACGAATACTTGGACGAACTCAAATTCTGGAAGCAAGTACACCCTGAGAGTACTGCCATCACGAATCTGCTCAACAATGCCTTGCATGGGCCTGCCTTTATTTGCAGCAAGCAGACCCATGGCATCCAAGTTGCTAGCGTTGCCGACTGAAGAAGGAGGGAGATGTCTGATAGAACCCTCTGCAGCACCAGGTACCTAAAAATTAAGGGGGAAATCACTTCTTCATATCATAAGAAACCATCAATTGCAGCATACAGTGCCTTGAAGAGGAAAATAAAAATGCGACACTTTTTTCGCCTATTGTATGATTAGTCACTTTCCAACTAATAAGGAAAATGAAATATCTACTGGGATAAAATCATGTAAACTTTAGACTTTAATCACCATGTACGAATTAATAATCAACAAATTTCGAAGAGTGGATCCACAAATCAGCATGATTACTAAGTATTTAACAGGCTGAACTCCTAGTGCTTTCACTTTAAAAACAGTTTACTTTATTTCCTCGGAACAATAGAGAAATCAGTAGCATGTATCAGAATGATATTCACTTGACCACATCTGATCATATTTAGAGGAAAGAGAAAGTCACAGAAGAGAGAGGAGAGCACATGATGAAAGGGCCAGCGAGTAAATATATATAGAGAGTAAAATACTAAGGTTGATTCAACTAAACTATTTCACCCTCATCACATGGTTGATCAAGATGCAAACTTATGAGTTTTGGAAAAAGGGTGTGTGTATGATCACACAGGCACATCAAAACACAGAATCAACATCAAAGGCCACCTGGCTCCATCGACCAAGGCCTTCTTGCTTAGCTTGCTCTTCAAGATGCAGCAATTCTGCCAAAAAGGGGCTTGCCTCCCCTTTCTGTTGACCTTGTTCCCTGACCTGTAAAAGACAGAATTACCACGATTCGCATGAGAGAGCTGACCTGAATATATATATATATATATATATGTGCCATGCTGCGTGCTGAAAATATGAGTATATCACCTTTGCCCAGCCCTCAGCGACCACCAGCATAGCTACATTTTTGTCACCAAGAAAAACGGAGCCAAACTCTCTGCCGATGGATGGAACGGTGTAATCCACTTTGAAAGTGACCTCCTGTACGACCATAACAGTTACATATGAATATAACCCAAAAGATGCCAAAGTAATCAGCAAGTAATTACACAGAACAGAAGAAATGAGCACCTTTCCAATGCACAACTTCCTCAGATACTCTCTGCTGTCCCATGCAAACGGCTCGTCTACACCACCTTTGCGGGCCTTTGAAAATAAGCAACAGAATGTCAAACATTGCCAACGTTGGCCACAAGTCTAAATGACCCGTATGAGCGCATGATCAATCCGAACTCATAATGTTCGCATTCACTGAGGAAAAAAAGGAAAGAGGAAATGCTAGAGGCGATCAGGTTTATGAGCTATCGTTACAACATAAGTTTCTACGTTAAGAAGACCGAACAAATTTCTGTAAAAAGTTCTCTAGATAACGAAACTGAAGAGGATTGTGATAAAAGAAATGCAGCATCACGAAACGAAAAGAGTGAGAAGAACATTCGCGAGCACCCACACCCGCCCTGCGGCGCGCCTTGGGTTGTGGAGAGAGAGAGAGAGAGGTGAAAGTACCAGTCTTGGAGCAATAAGAGAAGATAGAGTAATGGTCTTTTCAGGAGGGATGCCGGTGTTGCTGTTGGTCATGGCCATAATTACCAAGCAGTCCCCCGATGGAACAGCCTTCACTCTACCTCTGAACCATCCAGTGGAACCAGCTTTTGATGACGCCATCGCCGCAATCACGATCTAAGCTCGATCTGACACGAGAGGAAACAGAGACCATGCATCAAAGTCTCGTTATTTCGGAAAAGCAATCCGGCATTTCAGTTCTAATAGTGAGTTGAGCGTCGAATTTTCAGACGCTACGGTGCGAACAACATCAAGGAAGACGGGAATCCGAGGATCTAATGAACCCACAGACAAAAGGATTCTCTAGATCGGCAACAATAACTCTGCTCCAGCGACATGCAACCCGATCGATCGCATGCGACCATGAGATCACGCAACGATCTGTCTTTAGATTCCCAGATAAACAATTCAAAGACCAATCGCGCTGCGATCTGTCTTTGGATCTCGGTTAACAATTTCGGGGAAGCATCTTTATCGTCGTCGGAGGTGGGAAAAGCCGGCTCGGAAGCCATTGAACCAGATCCACGATCCAAAGCGAAGCGAAGATCAAGCGAAAACTAAGCGTTGTCTGAGAATACTTACTTAAAGATCAGATCCACGGATGCGGTTACACTAGTCGAGGAACTCTCCCCTCGGAATGTTCCTTCTTCACAGTCGAACGGCGGGGGACGATCGGGATGCGAAAAAAATGAGAGACCTAACCTATAGAGAGAGCAAAACAGTCTCCTTATAAATGAGGAAGATCTAAATGGAGCAAGTTAATACGCATGAACACAATGCCCTCTATTTCCGACAAAATTTCTGAAATGTCCCACCCCAGCTGCTTCGGTTCGAGATGGGATCACCCCCGCTCGAACAACCCTTCCCCTCCGGGCCCACCTCCGTTACGGACACGATAACGTTCGACCCCTTGTAATGACCTTCACTTCACTTGCCTTAGCATGTCCGCACCGCATCTCAATTTTTCGCCAAAAATTCGAAAATACTGATACGAGCCCACCGATGATAAAATAATCTCAAACAACGACTTCCACTCAATGATGATCTTTTACTATTTCAAACCCTCTTATTTATGTGGTGTAGGTTTTGAGGTGATCAGACGGGTGCCCCCTTTTTTAATGCTATAGGGAAACTCATGCTTTACAAATTTCAAGCATATCCCCACAAAATTAAAGGCAACCAAAATCATAGTCAATTGAAAGGGGGAGAAATCATATTGAAATTTGCAAAGACCAGAATAATTAGCCAATATTACTTAGCAACCTCGAAAATGAAGGGGACATTTCCCAGTAATGCAAATAATGATTTTTTATGGTTGAAATGCCAATTTATAGCCCCACTTATATTGCCCCTTTTTCAGCCAAAATGTTGGGCCTATAATCTGTTCGAATTACCTTATAAAAACCAGGCTTATAATAAGGCTCTTGACAGAAGTGAGGACCAATGTCAATGTTTTGGAATGGGGATGTTTGCCTTCAACGAACTGGAGATCATACAAATCGGACATTTGACGTATGATATATGGGGACGGGAAGAAAGAGTAATCACAGAGGAGGAAAATAAAGAAAGAAAAAAATGAAAAAAAAGGAAAAAATTTAGAAAATTCTGAAAAGTATTAAGATAGTTCCACAATAGACGCTAGCCGTGTCACATTAATAGGCCGGAGGATAACACTGAAATTTCACGTGAAAATTTAGGACTATATTTATGAGATTATATCCATAATATATTTTTAGGATTAGCGTGGCGATTTCCTCCGCCATTCGTAGAGTCCATCTACATGGGAATCCGCCAGGTACTGCACTAAGGGCACGGGCCTAAAGACTACAGTGGCCCAAGCAAGATTTACAGCCCGCGATGACGTCGAAACTTCAACTCTCGCATGGGCTGAAGTGTCAGAAACCCACGTAATTTTTCTGCCTGACGGTAAAGGAGGGCGTGGTCAGGACCGTCTCGAAAGAGATCGGAAACTTGCTATTCAAGCATGAATTTGTCATGTTGGATAAATTTCCAAAGGAACTCTCGCCTCGTTGGTCAATGGGTCTTTAGATTGATCTCCTGCCAGGAGCCAACTCACCAGCTCAAGCGCCTCATAGGACAACGCTTTCAGAGTTGGCTAAGCTAAGAAAGATACTAGATGAATTTCTGGAGACAGGTTTCGTCCGTCCATCAAAGGTCCCTTAGGCACCCTAATCTGGTTCCAGAAGAAGCAGGATGGGGCTTACGCATTGATTACAGCGCTCTTAACAAGCTCATGGTAAAGAACCACTTTCTAATTCCTTTGATGAGTTACTTGTCCAATCAGTTGAACGGAGCTATGTGGTGGATCCTAATCTCAAATTGCACTATCATGAACCCTGAAGACAGGGTGCAAATTCCACACTACACGATCTTAAAGATGGAAAGCGTCTGGACAACCCTGCTCTGAACTTAAAATGCGCTGAATCTTGTTATATATTGTCTACACTGGCGAAAATCATACTATATTTTTGGCTAGTTGGTAGTTCACTCATGAACAACAAAATTATAGTGTATAAAGGAAAAAGATCAAGATACTTTACATGATAATAACCATCAAGATTCCTGAGAATGCACAAACAGTAATTTATGATGTTTTAGTCAAATGAAGAGGTTTCTGCCCCCCTCCATGATTAACCAGATAATCCTTTACCATAGGAGACACCATCAGTTTTCTTATTGCAATCGCCTGAGACAGAACACATTTCTCCATGGCCACAACACGTATATGTACACAGATGTTCAATTTACAGGCATGAAGAAACTCACAGATGCAGCTGCGTTGGAGTTTTTATCTTTTTATTGTGCATTTGGAGTCCAATCATTTTGGTCCCAGATCGTTTATGGGTGGTCGCTGCTTGTGATGATCAGTGACTGACTGATAAGCTATTGCCAGTGCTAAAGCCTGCAAAAGAATTCAACACATTCTGAGTACCTAGCAGTGACAATGCAACTCTAGTTCTTCTGCCCATGATCATTGACTTCTCTGAATGTACAAAAACATCTTGATGAAACTGAATCCAGTGCATTCCAGTTTTAATTTTCATAAATAATGCACAGCAATTTTTTTCAAAAATAAAATAAAATAAATAAACATATCAAACTACTCAATGATATTTGCAACTTTCACCTCATTTGGTCCTCCTAGAAGCGTCAAAATCATCACCAAGGAGCTAACTCTTTTTTTTTTTTTGGGTAACTGAGATGTCCAGGCCAGCTTGTGCACACATTAACTATTCATCGGGAGAGACTAGCACAACAACCTACTGCCATGAACCCCTACTTAAATCACAGGTACTTCATTGGGAAATCGAATCCAAGACCTCAACGAAGTCCAAGTTCGCTCTAAACGGCTGGGCTACCCATTAATGGGTCTGAGGAGCTAACTTTTTTTTTTTTTTGGTAAATCCGAGGAGCTAACTTTACTAGCTCACTAAACCAAAAACAAAAAGAAAAGGGAATATCCACCTGAAACCGTCTCATGACCCCTAATGAAAAATCAAGCCAAAGAAAGCTTACAATATGATCCTTTTGAGGAGGAGCATATATGCCAGTTGTGATGGTCTTTCGTCGTTTCGTGCCACTAGGTGGTGAAGCAGATATGTTTGCATACCCAGTTGGAACAACAATTACAGGCATTCCCACCAGATTTCCGAGACAAACTTTCTCCCAGTCTGTTGCATTTCCAATAAAAGCATCGACATTGAAGCTTTCTCTTACTTCGGTGATCAACTTTCCTCTAGCTCTTTGTGCCTGAGGAGAATGGCTCACTTTAACCACGAAGGAGTAGAACAATATAAATTTAGATTGACCATGATTGAAGTGGGTCATTTCAGTATGGTAACATAGCATAATGGCTCAGTTCATTCTGGTAGGACAACCACTCAATTAATCAATACTGGACAATGAAAAAGTTCTGCACTACATTTTTTATGAGTTCCTATATGAAGAGAGCTACAGCAAGATCTAATCAAGAAAGAGGATTATACTCCGGGCATTAACTTTGTGGTGGTTTTATATACCTCATTGTTGAAACAACATTCATCATGAATCTGAAAAATATCAAGCATGCAGGAAGCTATTTAACTAACATAAGCCTGCATAATCAAATTAATTTGTCAAATGGCACTACAAGCACATGATTGCACACGGGACATGTTATGCTGCCCTACCATAAGCATCGTTTACATTGAATAGAACAACCACATACTGTTCGCTCAAAATTGAGGCTTCATCCACTATGGCATTTCATTTGCTGTGAGTGGGTTATTTCTTGCTTTCAGTTGGACCAAGCAAATAATGCAGCTTATATCTGCACCTACACTCAAGGGAGCCACACTAATTATTCCAAAACGTTTGGTGGTATCATGCCTGAATCTTGGCAGTGTCTAGGAAAACTTGTAACCATTCTATCTATTAGAAAGATAGAATCCAATTTTCTAGCAAAATATGGTTTATATTTTATGTGCTTGTTTGTCTAAGATAGCAATTGGAAAGGGTTGTTTTGGTTTGAGTTGATCGAGTATAGATCAAGATATCTTTGCACAACTGAAATTACCGCTCAAGTGTTCTACCTTTGCTAGTCTAAAGCTTATCCACATCCCCTTGGTGGATCCCAACCACATCGTCTTCCATTGAAAAAATGCTTGCCAGTTTAGATCATTTCTGCAAGTAATCAAGCATGGATACTTGACCCAATTGTTTCGTGATCCTTACCCGATATATCACACTTAAAAAGATCATTGGTTATAACCAATTTCCAACATGAAGCCTGCCCTTGAGGCCATTGGGGCCTCTGACAAGTCATCATTACGATTTAAAAAATAACTACCCAATCAGAAATCAGAACAATTCAGCTTGAAAAATTCCATCATCAGGCTAATTACAGTAATTGGTTTATTCACTCATGTATATCTTTGCTCTATTTTGAACCAAACTCTTGAACAAAGTAAAGGATTTCTATTTACAATCAGCAATAAATACAAGCAGCAAACCTGCACATAGTCCACAGCAGGAATCAAGCGTGCTCGGCGCAGTTCAACAGGCCACTGGTCTTGCGCTTCGTATTGATCATCCTTTCCCAAACGTTGCCACTCGTCAAAGTGAGCCAACATATCCACGTCCATTGTGAAGTTCAAGATGCCTTGGACAGAATCAACAGTGTAATTTAAACTGAAGGGAACCATAGTAACTCCCTTTGAAGATAGAACATGAACAACCTGAAATATTGAGGAAGATCAGGCATCATTTTAACTGAGAAAGATCAAGTTCCATGTTTGTGTCCCAAAAGAAACAAAGAAAAAAATGACCTCCATCTCAGCATCATCTAGGTATCCAACAGTAAGCTTTGTTATGTCTACTGTGAATGGATCATCAAGGGGAATGTCTCTTGATGAGGGATCATCTGGATCCCTTCCTCGAATAGTATCAAGAATAATAGCGCAGTCTGCTGCACTCCTACAGAATGGACCAAGCTTATCCTGCCATCAATTAATATGTCATCATTGTTAACCTCACCTAGGAACAATCCAGGAGGACAACAAGAAGTTACCAGGCTTTCAGATATGCTCATGACACCGCTTCGTCCAACAGTACCAAATGTTGGGCGTAATGCTGTCACACCACAACGGGCAGCTGGATAAGTCATGGATCCAGCTGTCTCTGAACCAATAGCAAAAGGGACCATACCTGTTGAAGAAAAGACACCCAATGTCAAAAGAATCTTCATTTATGTCATCCAAGCACTTTATAGCTTTGTTAAATTTACATTTTGTTAACTAGCATGCATTCAAGTGAACATAAGATGCAGGGATCTATATAGTGGTACTGTGGCAGGAAAGGAAATGGGAAATTATTGCTGAACAGGAACAACCAAGAGAAGCGTTGAAAATGAACCTGCAGAAGTGCAAGCAGCAGGTCCAGCTGATGAGCCAGTGGTAAACTCTTCAATGTTCCATGGATTTCTTGTCCTTCCGCCAAACCATATATCATCATATGCCAGAGAGCCGGAAACAAGCTTTGCAACTAGAACTGCCCCAGCTGACTTCAACCTATATTCAGTGGATTCACCCCGTAACATCTATTACAATTTGCCCCACAACAGCACTGGATTAACTGGAGAACCTTAGGTACCTCTGATAGACCCATGCATCGATGTTAAGAACTTGATCCTTAAAACTTGTTGAGCCCCAAGTGGTGCGGTATTCAGGTACAGCGATTATGTCCTTCAAACCATAAGGAATCCCATGAAGAGGACCTACAATGCACATGATCACATCTGAGTTGATGCTGTGGAAGAACAACGAATTTGATTCCTCAATAACAAGTTCCAATGTGTCCCATCTCTGAGATATCAAAGTAGAGAAGCAAATATAAACTACCAAACACATTTTGAAAATTGTCAGTTTTAGGTTATTGTAGTTACTCTGACAGGAAATATACCCATATATACTCCCTGAGCAAGCAATTCGTCAGCTCTTTTTGCTTGTGCATATGCTAATTCTTCAGTGTAAGACACCACAGCTTCAAGAATGCCATTATACCTGATGTCATTTTTAAAAGGAAAAAATCACATAACTTCAGCAGGCATGCTCAAGATAATATATACTGGATTACCTTCTCAATCTCTCAAGGAAAAGTCGAGTAAGCTCCACAGAACTAATTTGTCTTGTCCTAAT
This sequence comes from Melaleuca quinquenervia, assembly GCA_030064385.1. Taxonomy (NCBI): domain Eukaryota; kingdom Viridiplantae; phylum Streptophyta; class Magnoliopsida; order Myrtales; family Myrtaceae; genus Melaleuca; species Melaleuca quinquenervia. The sequence goes on along the minus strand of CM057728.1, from coordinate 5,081 downwards.
AAGTCCCCCAAGTTCAAGAACCTGCATAGTGTCCATGAAAGCTATCACCAAATTTGGTTGCAGACTCTGTCTTGAATTGTAATATTGAGTTTGCTCAACAAAACCTACACTCATAAAGGCAATGTCTTCATCGCTTCCTGGAATTTGTATACCGGATGGCACAGGATGTGTAAATCTCCTATTCAAGCCATCCGGCTGTTCAGAGCCCCAGTTTGGATCAAAAACCAAACAAGAGGGATTCTGCAAACCTCCATCAACAGAAGCCACAGATTTTCTGTTGGCTCTGATTATGGGAATATTGAACTCTTCTGCACCCTTTGCGACCTCCAGAATCTTATGGAGAAGAAGTATGGTAAGTAGAAAGCAAATGTCGCTTTGCCAGAGATCGTCAATCCTCAAAGTCAAAGAAGAGGCATTAATCTATTTACCATCATCATGTACCTTTTTGTCGGTGAAGAAATCTGCATCCAATATTCTAAATGCATGCCTAAGAGATGAAACTTCACAAATCTGTTGAGGATATTGACTTATCCTGCTCTCCTGATCAATAAAATACGAAGGAGCTCGTTATGCTCGAGAACTGAGTGGATTCGATAAAATGAACTGCTTATACATTGTCTTAACATGAGTTACCTGAAAGCAAAAGGCATCAATAGGAATCCGAACTTTCTGACAAAACATATTCCAGATTAATTTATAGGTTCTCCCCTGCTTTAAAGATGTTAGGGTAGACTATTCTGGATAGCTAGCAAACAATAATTTCCCTGAAATGCAGAACCCTTACATATTGCTAAGTGGGCTTGATGAATAGGCAACTAAAGTCCAAAAGGCATGCAGGCAGTATTATTATCTTGCATTCTCATTTCACGCGTGAGAAATGCACGCGTAAAGTACTCAGGACAGATAACTCGAGGTATTTGTAGGGCGGAAATCCAGGTCATACGTTACGATCTACACTGCAGGTCATTCAACTTGGAAGTAGGAAGGAATAAAAAGATTGACCAACCCCGTCCGAATACGTGCGTATTCACAAGGCAGAACATAACAGGAAACAAATCAGTTTGCTAATAAAAGAGAGGTCGAGTACCGCCATCCTCATCTTTGCATGCCAATCAACAATCAATCAAGCCAAATGAAAAGGGGCAGCATACCATGTCCAAGGACGTCAGGGCAGCTAAAAGTCGGTGGGATGGCGACGGAGTCGAGCAGGTGAGGCAGTGAGCAGTAATGGGGATCTGAAACTGGTCGTGGTGGGAAGCGACCAACGCAGCACCGACGCAACAGAGGAACAGGGAGAGACAGAGACCAACGCGTGGCAGCACCAGCGCCATCGCGCCGGGACACTTGCCTCGAAGGAGAAGCGTCGCCATTCTCGGACAACACGGTCACTGCGATGAAGGCTGCAATCCCTCCCTCTCTTGATTCTGGATTACGTCCATTGGTCAACGCCAGACAGATAGGGATCCTTGGCTGCATCTGGAACCAGGGACCACAACAATCTATTATTGTTTTTTCCCTCTCTTTTTCCTACTTAAATCCAAAGTTTGCTGCTTCTGTGCAATACCTTTCTTTAGGGAAATTGACGCTCATGAGAATAAATTTTTGCTCAACGTCCACGCCATGTTTATACTTCTAATTCATTTTATCATCATTATTGATATATTATCCGTAAAAAGTGAGAAGCCAAATTACAACTATGTAGAATTAATTGAGGAGATGTGGATGAACATAGTGTGTTATTATGTAGAAGGTAGAGATGTATTCATTGTATCAAAATATAGAGATGTAGATGATTATGTAATTTATCAATCTTGCTTTGACAATTGAATAATTTATAGTTATAAATGCATAGTACATCACGCTTAGGGTTTAGGGTTTGGGGTTTAGGAGTTAGGGTTTGGGGTTTAGGTGTAAGGTTTTAGGGTCCATGGTACAAGGTCTAGGGGTCTAGGGTCTAGGGGTGTTGGGTAATTAGTTTAGGGTCCAGGGTTTATGGCATAGGGTTTAGGGTTTAGGGCCAAGGGGTTAGGTTTTAGGGTTTAAGGTTTGGAGTTATAGGGTTTTGGGGGTTTAGGGCATAAGGTTTTAGGGTTTAGGGCAACACAACGAAGTTCAGGGTCCAAGGGTTAAGATTTAGGGTTTGGAGATTTGGGTTCAGGGTTTCGAGTTTGAGGGTTCTAGGGGTTTAAGGGCTTAGGGCTATAGGGTTTTAGGGTTTAGGGCATAGGACACAGGGTTTAGGGCATAGGGCATAGGGTTTCGGGCAAAGAGTTTAGGGAATAAGGCATAGGGTTTTAGGGCATTGGGCATAGGGAATAGGGCATAGGGGTTAGGGCATAGGGTCTTAGGGTTTAGGGTTTAGGGCATATAGTTTAGGGTTTAGGGTCCTAGGGCAAAGGATTTAGAGCAAACGGCATAGGGTTTAGGGTTTAGGGCATAGGGCAAAAGGGCTTAGGGGGTAGGGCAAAGGGCTTAGGGTTTTAGGGGGTTAGGATTTAGGGCGTTAGGGTTTAGGGCATAGGCAAAGAGGGTTAGGGGTTAGGGTTTAGGGCTTTGGCTTAGGCATAGGGCTTAGGGTTTAGGGGTTAGGGCTTGGGGGTTAGGGCATAGGGCATAGGGATTAGGGGTTAGGCATGAAAGACTTAGGGCTTAGCTTAGGGTGCCCGGGTTAGGGCTTACCGGCATAGGGCTTAGCGCGTAGGGTTTAGGGCATAGGGTTTAGGGTTTAGCTCATAGAGTTTTTAGGATTAAAGTTTAGGGATAGGTTTTAGGGTATAGGGTTAGGGTTTTAGGGTTTAGGGTTAGGGTTTTACGTTGAGGGTTTAGGGTTGAGGGTTTAGGGTTGAGGGTTTAGGGTTGAGGTAGGTTTAGGGTGAGGGTTTAAGGTTTCGGGTTTAGGGTTAGGGTTGTGGTTTAGGGTTGAGGTTTAAGGGTTGAGTTAAGGGTTGAGGTTTAGGGTTGAGGGTTGTGGGTTTAGGGTGAGGGTTAGGTTTAGGGTTTAGGGTTAGGTTGAGTTTAGGGTTGAGGGTTTAGGGTTTAGGGTTTAGGGTTGAGGGTTTTAGGGTTGAGGGTTTTAGGGTTTAGGTTAGTTAGGGTTTAGGTTGTAGGGTTAGTGTTAGGGTTTAGGGTTGTAGGGTAGATTAGGGTTGAGGGTTTAGGGTTAGGGGTATAGGTTGAGGGTTTAGGGTTAGGTGTTAGGTGTAGGGTTAGGGTTAGGGTTTAGTTTAGGGTAGTGGGTTTAGGGTTTAGGGTATTGAGGTGGTATAGGGTTGAGGGTTTAGGGTTTAGGGTTAGGGTTTAGGGTTTAGGTTTAGGGTTTAGGGTTAGGTTAGGGTGTAGGGTTAAGGGTTAGGGTTTAGGGTTAGGTTTAGGTTTAGGTTAGGGTTTAGGTTTTTAGGGTTTAGGGTAGTTAGGGTTAGGGTTTAGGGTTTTAGGGTTTAGGGTTTAGGGTTTAGGGTTGGTTAGGGTATTAGGTTTAGTAGGTTAGTGGTTTAGGGGTTTAGGGATAGGGTAGGGTTAGGGTAAGGGTTTAGTGGTTAGGGTGGGATTTGGTAGGTAGGGTTAGGTGATGGTGAAGGGTTAGGTTTAGGGTTGGGTAGGGTATAGGGGTTTAGTGAGTTTAGGGTTTAGGGTAGTTAGGGTTTAGGGTATAGGGTTTGGGTTAGGGTTTAGGTGTGGGTTTAGGTAGGGTAGGAGGTTTAGGGTTTAGGTTTAGGGTTTAGGGTTAGGGTTAGGGTTTAGGGTTAGGGTTTAGGTTTAGGGTTTAGGGTGTTAGGGTTAGGGTTTAGGGTTAGGGTTAGGGTTTAGGGAGGTTAGGGTGAGGTTAGGGTTTAGGGTTTAGGGTTGGTTGGGTGGGTGGGTGTTAGGGTGTAGGGTGGTAGGGTTTAGGGTGGGTTAGGGTAGGGTGGTTGGTAGGGTTAGGGTTTAGGGTTTCGGGTTTAGGGTTAGGTGGGTTAGGGTTTGGTTTAGGGTTAGGGTTAGGGTTGGGTAGGTATTGGTAGGGTTAGGGTTTAGGGATGGGTTTAGGGTTTAGGGTAGGTAGGGTTTAGGGTAGGGTTTAGGTTTGGGTGGTAGGGTTAGGGAAGGGGTAGGGTAGGGTGGGTAGGTGGGTTTGGGTATGGGTTAGGTTTAGGTGGTTTGGGTATGGTAGGGTTGGTGGGTAGGGTTTGGTGGGTTTAGGGTTTATGGTGGGTTTAGGGTTTAGGGTTGGTGTTAGGGTTATGGTAGGGTTTAGGGATGGTAGGGTTTAGGTTGGGTAGGTGGGTTTAGGGTAGGGTTAGGTAGGGTGGTTAGGTTAGGGTTTGGGTAGGGTAGGGTAAGGGTGGTAGGGTAGGGTTTAGGGTAGGGTTTAGGGTGTTGTTGGGTAGGGTTGGTAGGGTTAGGGTTTAGGGTGTAGGTGTGGTAGGGTTAGGGTTGGTAGGGTTTAGGGTTTCGGGTTAGGGGTTAGGGTATTAGGGTTGGTAGGGTGGGTGTAGGGTAGGGTTTGGGTTAGGGTGGTGTAGGGTAGGGTAGGGTGGGTTTAGGGTGTAGGGTTGGTAGGGTTTAGGGTGGGTTAGGTGGTGTAGGGTTTAGGGTAGTTTAGGTTGGTAGGGTGGTTAGGGTAGGGTTAGGTTGGGTAGTAGGTGTTTAGGGTTTAGGGTTTGGGTTAGGGTGGTTTAGGTTTAGGGTTAGGGTAGGGTAGGGTGGTTAGGGTTTGGGTTAGGGTTTAGGGTTTAGGGTTTGGGTTTAGGGTTGGGTAGGGTAGGGTTAGGGTTAGGGTATTGGGTTGTAGGGTAGTGTTTAGGGTGTTAGTGGTTGGTTGGGTTAGGGTGTAGGGTTAGGGTATGTGGTTAGGTGTTTAGGTGTGTAGGGGTTGGGTAGGGTTGGGTTAGGGTGGTAGGGTTAGGGTGGTAGGGTTTAGGGTTAGGGTGTAGGGTTTAGGGGTTTGGGTTTAGGGTTTTGGGTTTCGGGTAGGGTTTAGGAGGTTTAGGGTTTAGGTTGAAGGTTTAGGGTTTAGGGTTTAGGGTTTAGGGTATAGGGTTTAGGGTTTAGGTAGGTTTAGGGTTTAGGGTTTAGTGTTAAGGGTTTAGGGTTTAGGGTTT